>OW052242.1:29772500-39747500 GCA_932526585.2 Philonthus cognatus
TAAATTGCTTCCACAATTCCAAAGCTTTGAGTGTTTTGTGGGTCAGAACGTCAACATTTTCTTAAGCCACCAAACTATTAAAGAATTTGCTAATATTTATTGCATTCAGTGTAAATGTCCCAGGAATGCTTTGTCGTAAAATAATCACGATGAAAACAACGCGAGTTTGTTTTTAATATAGGCAAAATTTGAATATTTCACTGAAACTTTGTTGTTTTTAGCAAATTTAGTTCGTAGCACGTAGCGCGACTATACTAAATTTTTAGGCTTTTCTAAACTCGAAATTGTATTTCGAAATATTGTGAAGTTTAAAATATACTAATTTAATCTAACATTTTGTTTGTAAAATATCCCGATGAATGTAAGTATTTTTTCTCTTTCTGGTATAATTTTATACAAATCTGTTTTCTTTAATTTTAGGATGTTGCCCTAAATTTAGTAAAAGGTTGGCTCGTTAAAAAATACAAATAAAATAAAATTATCTACAGGGTGAAAGAATCTTCTTAATTTTGATATAGAATATCAATATTTTACTTACATTATTAAAACAACTATATAAATGACATCTTGAGACACTCAAATATCTCAACAATTAATGATTTTATTAGAAAAAGTTTCAATTAAATCCCCCATATTTTAGAGAGAGAAACAAATCAATAAAATGAAGCACTTGTTAGAAGATACAAAGTGATAGCTTTTATAAAAACAATGCATGCCTGAAAATGCACTGGAAGATGCATAATGAAAAACAACAATTCTTTACTCAGAATCAATGTTGTTGGTTGAGAAATTATAAAAATATACACGAGTTTAAATTTTATGATAAATATTTAAAACTCCCCTGAAGGTCGAGCGTCGTCTCTCTAATAAAGCAAAACGCTACAAAATCCACGGGGAATATTAATTAAGAAAATATGAAAATGTAATTTCCATATACGAGACGCGAATACATTAATGTTATATGGGCTCGTATTTTAAGTGGATCCAGGAAATTAATGCTTTCGGTTTATTTAAACGAACATTCTCTCTTTTTATTTTATTAGCATTTTATTACACATTTTACAAAAAATACGTTGTTTACTTAAGAGTAATTTAATAGAAACTCCTAAATTTGATCAAATAATAGTAACTATGTATAAAATAAGAATATATAAATCTTGATAATAAAAATGTAGATAATCTTAAGGTTGCGATTTATTATGGGTAAAATCCAACGTTTTTGGTAGTTACTAGTTCCAGCACCATTCATTTTCTGATTATGGGACAATATTACATGATACACTAAAATAATCCCAAAACTTAGGGGATTTTAATGTCACCAATTTAAAACGATTAAGATATTTAGTTTTTTTGTAAAATAAACCTGAAAATAGCTATTTTTGAGTCATTTATTTACTTCTATTTAGTCAACAAAAACTTGTACTACGTAAAATGCAAGTCTGTCCGTTCATTCTGCATTCAATTAGCTAAACATTTATTAAAAAAAATATCCTATTTCCAACATAAAAAGGTAAACGTAATACATACGTTTACCTTTTTATGTTGGAAATAGAAATGTAAGTCTATCTCACTCTAGCAAATGGCTGAGCAGAGTCTGTCTTACTCTAGTTAACCGCAACCTTAAGGTCAATATCGGGTTTAAAAACAAACGAAGTGCAATATGTTGTACATAAGTCGCCTATTTCCAAAAACCCCTAAATCCTCTGTTTAGGTGAATTTAGGGGTTTTTGGAAATAGGCAATTCGCAAATCCCAATGTATACTTTGTAAATGTTTTGCTTTTATTAAAGTGTTTAATTTGAAACTTCTACCGAGTGTTTTCATTCCTTAAGTAAGCATGAAGTACAATATCGAATTTAGAAGAGCCTGAAAATTTGGTTTAGTTAGACGAATCAAATCATTTGTAAAATTTAGTTGTAGGAGATCAAACATGAAATCAAAGTGAGTCGACTATGAATCATAAACGTACACATCTAACCAGTATATTTTGAATTTCACTAGAAATCAGTGTTTTATACGCATGGCGCATGAAGTAAAATTTCGAGTTTAGAAAAGCCTGAAAAATTGGATTTGTCGGGGCGCGATGCACTTCGCTCGCGCGCCCCGGCAAATCCACATTTTCAGGATTTTCTAAACTCGAAATTTTACTTTAGGGAATGGAAACGCTCGTTAGAAGTTTAAAATTGTACGCTTTTTAAAAAACAACAAATTCCTGAAAATGTTCAGAGTAGACATCAAGGTACGTATACTTGAAATAAAAAAATCCCTGTATGTATGTCTATTTTATTGTGTCAAAAAATAAACATGATTATAAGGATAAAACAAGGCATTAATTATCTTACAATAAAAACACTATTTTTTTCTCACTTCACTTTTATTTTTATTTGTTAGATTCTTGATAATGAGTGCTTAGTACTCGAAATGTACATCTAACGTATAAAAATAAAAATGAAGTAAGGAACAAAAAGTGTTTTTAAATCTTGGAGAAGTTCACTTCGTGCTACATTTTCAACTTAATATAAAGAAAACACTTATCTTTTTAAAAATAAAAGTGGTATAAAAAAAGTTAAGTGTTTTCTTAAAAAAGGTGTTTTTATTCTGACTAAATACTCCACATAACTCAAATAAATAATTAGTGATTAATTATGTTATTATATTATTGACTACATATTACTCTATTATTATATTATAATGGATAATATATTTAAATATGTGCACGTATGTGTGTATATGTTCAAGTGTTAAAAACAGCAAAATTTATATTAAGCTTAGCTAAAATCCAATACAAAAAATACATATTATATTGTTTAAATAATTATATTGTACCGTGTTGTAATATTAAAATAAAACAATATAGAACAAATACAGGGAAATTTTATTTTAAGTGTACGTATCCCAATTATATGCTGTAAATCATTAGATATTCGTTCTTTTTTAGAACAGTTTAATTTAAACCTATACACGAGTGTTTTCCACTCCCAGGTTAAGTATGAAGTAAAATTTCGAGTTTAGAAAAGCCTGAAAATTTGGTTTGGTCGCGTAGCGAAGCGGAGCGACCAAACCAAATTTTCAGGCTTTTCTAAACTCGAAATTTTACTTCATGCGCCACGCGTATTCAACGCTGAAAACACTTAAATCTAGTGAACAAGTAAATTACACTTGAAATTAGTGTTTTAGAGTCTGGGCGCATGAAGTAAAATTTCGAGTTTAGAAAAGCCTGAAAATTTGGTTTGGTCGCGTAGCGCTACGCGCCTGAAAATTTGGTTTGGTCGCGTAGCGCTACGCGCTACGCGACCAAACCAAATTTTCAGGCTTTTCTAAACTCGAAATTTTACTTCATGCGCCCAGACTCTAAAACACTAATTTCAAGTGTAATTTACTTGTTCACTAGATTTAAGTGTTTTCAGCGTTGAATACGCGTGGCGCATGAAGTAAAATTTCGAGTTTAGAAGAGCCTGAAAATTTGGTTTGGTCGCTCCGCTTCGCTACGCGACCAAACCAAATTTTCAGGCTTTTCTAAACTCGAAATTTTGCTGTTGTTAACACTTGAACATATACACACATACGTGCACATTTTTAGATATATTATCCATTATAATATAATAATAGAGTAATATGTAGTCAATAATATAATAACATAATTAATCACTAATTATTTATTTGAGTTATGTGGAGTATTGAGTCAGAATAAAAACACTTTTTTTAAGAAAACACTTAACTATTTTTATACCACTTTTATTTTTAAAAAGATAAGTGTTTTCTTTATATTAAGTTGAAAATGTAGCACGAAGTGAACTTCTCCAAGATTTAAAAACACTTTTTGTTCCTTACTTCATTTTTATCTTTATACGTTAGATGTACATTTCGAGTACTAAGCACTCATTATCAAGAATCTAACAAATAAAAATAAAAGTGAAGTGAGAAAAAAATAGTGTTTTTATTGTAAGATAATTAATGCCTTGTTTTATCCTTATAATCATGTTTATTTTTTGACACAATAAAATAGACATACATACAGGGATTTTTTTATTTCAAGTATACGTACCTTGATGTCTACTCTGAACATTTTCAGGAATTTGTTGTTTTTTAAAAAGCGTACAATTTTAAACTTCTAACGAGCGTTTCCATTCCCTAAAGTAAAATTTCGAGTTTAGAAAATCCTGAAAATGTGGATTTGCCGGGGCGCGCGAGCGAAGTGCATCGCGCCCCGACAAATCCAATTTTTCAGGCTTTTCTAAACTCGAAATTTTACTTCATGCGCCATGCGTATAAAACACTGATTTCAGGTGAAATTCAAAATATACTGGTTAGATGTGTACGTTTATGATTCATAGTCGACTCACTTTGATTTCATGTTTGATCTCCTACAATTAAATTTTACAAATGATTTGATTCGTCTAACTAAACCAAATTTTCAGGCTCTTCTAAATTCGATATTGTACTTCATGCTTACTTAAGGAATGAAAACACTCGGTAGAAGTTTCAAATTAAACACTTTAATAAAAGCAAAACATTTACAAAGTATACATTGGGATTTGCGAATTGCCTATTTCCAAAAACCCCTAAATTCACCTAAACAGAGGATTTAGGGGTTTTTGGAAATAGGCGACTTATGTACAACATATTGCACTTCGTTTGTTTTTAAACCCGATATTGACCTTAAGGTTGCGGTTAACTAGAGTGAGATAGACTTACATTTCTATTTCCAACATAAAAAGGTAAACGTATGTATTACGTTTACCTTTTTATGTTGGAAATAGGATATTTTTTTTAATAAATGTTGAGCTAATTGAATGCAGAATGAACGGACAGACTTGCATTTTACGTAGTACAAGTTTTTGTTGACTAAATAGAAGTAAATAAATGACTCAAAAATAGCTATTTTCAGGTTTATTTTACAAAAAAACTAAATATCTTAATCGTTTTAAATTGGTGACATTAAAATCCCCTAAGTTTTAGGATTATTTTAGTGTATCATGTAATATTGTCCCATAATCAGAAAATGAATGGTGCTGGAACTAGTGACTACCAAAAACGTTGGATTTTACCCATAATAAATCGCAACCTTAAGATTATCTACATTTCTATTATCAAGATTTATATATTCTTATTTTATACATAGTTACTATTATTTGTTAAAATTTAGAAGTTTCTATTAAATTACTCTTAACCAAATTTTCAGGCTTTTCTAAACTCGAAATTTTACTTCATGTGCCACGCGTATTCAACGCTGAAAACACTTAAATCTAGTGAACAAGTAAATTACACTTGAAATTAGTGTTTTAGAGTCTGGGCGCATGAAGTAAAATTTCGAGTTTAGAAAAGCCTGAAAATTTGGTTTGGTCGCGTAGCGCTACGCGCTACGCGACCAAACCAAATTTTCAGGCTTTTCTAAACTCGAAATTTTACTTCATGCTTAACCTGGGTGTGGAAAACACTCGTTTAAAACTTTAAATTATACTATAAAAAAAAAAACAACGAATATCTAAAAATTTACACCACATAATTGGGATATGTAAACTTTAAAAAAAAAACCTGTATCTGTATTTTTATTTGAAATAAATTAAACTAATTTTCACACTAACGATCATTAATAAAGCAGCTTACAGTAACTTAAATCATTGTTACACTTATGGAATCAGTAAAAATACGCAGCCTAATGACATTCTTTATTTACTTTTTGTTTTTTATTCGTTTGTTGGCAGAGAGGAAGTGTAATACTTTTTTACGATTTTCCGAATGCCGCTTTAGTGCGCTGTATATTTCCCGTGTTTTCAATAAAGCCGTAACTAAATCTGTCCTAAAGAGGGAAATATGCTGCGCCCGGGGAGGGGGCGCTGATCCGTCCGTATAAAAATTGGTTTTATGCAGATTCCTCGCCTGCCTTTCGTTAAGCAGTCGTAAAAAAGCGCTGATTTATGTTAAGCGAGCTTTTATACAATTTTTATCGCCCGCTGATGTCCACAAAAGGACGGATAAATGCTGTTGATTGGTTTTTTTATTTTTAGAAATTATTGAGAGGCTACAGTCTGTCTCAAATATTCCAGAAAAAATCGTTCATCGCTTTAAAACATTAATGAAAAGGTTCACTTCAAAAAATCCTATAAATTCTTATGAATAGATATTTTTAATGTTGAAACCAAGACAAAGTTTGTTAACGGCCGGTTTTATAATAATTGGGTTAAAGTAATTTTAACAAAAGTCGACTTTACGTTAA
Source organism: Philonthus cognatus (assembly GCA_932526585.2). Taxonomy (NCBI): domain Eukaryota; kingdom Metazoa; phylum Arthropoda; class Insecta; order Coleoptera; family Staphylinidae; genus Philonthus; species Philonthus cognatus. Next base: position 29,778,717 of record OW052242.1, read on the forward strand.
AGTCGGCTTTAAATAATCAATTACCGATCTGCCTTTAGTAAAAGTCGACCAAGGTAACGAAAATAGGTTGGTAACCCCAGTTTTATAGTTATTTTTACTATTTACTGTTGCATAAACGTCATTTTGAATATATATATATCTTTCAATTGTGTCATTTTAAATGTCCTAACAATAAGTAAAAATAATAGAGGAATTCATTTCAGAAAATAGGTGAAATTACTTTTAATTTACCCTGTTAAAAGTGAAAAGAATATAACTGAATGCAATAATGCAATTTGTTTTTTATTTTTATTTAGTGTATATGCTTGAATATCTAAATGTCATGGGGAACTATAAAATTAAGAATTTCTATTATTAATATTATTATTATATTAAAAAACAAATAAATTGCAAATATGGGAAAAGAAAAACTTGTACCAACAAGCCATATCTAAAATAATGTGCAATTAAGATTTGCTGAATTGGCTGAATACAATTAATAAATATGAAATAACCTGTTTGATTAGCTTATCTTTAATTTGGTGTAAGAACATTACTACCGTTGGTTTTGATAATCTGAATTTTGAAAAAAATCCGTGTCGTTGAACATATCAGAACAATTTGCCTTACATTTGTTTCCTATTACCACAATATCTTATTCATCGCTTGTATTATTTTCCAAAATGCTTTTGATTCTTCTTCTTCTTCTTCTACTAAATTTATGGCCTTGGCCTTGAAGCTCGACCATACAAATTATTCTATTTTATATTTGAGAACATTTTTAGGTTAAAGTTAAAGCCGGCTTTATCTATTTTAAGTGTCAACAAGCCGACTTTAACTTTAAATTTGCGTTATGAAACGGAATTATGAAACCGTCCGTTAGTCAATTACGTGTTATGTTTAATAAACAATAATGCGATGTGTGTATATGTTTATGTTATTATTATAGGCTATCTAATTTGTATGACAAATGTTGTTATTATTACTTTTTTATTATAACTAACGTTAATGTATCCTGTAATTGACCTTTAGTGGGTTTGGAATAAATAAATAAATTTTAGTTAAAATTATAGAACATATCAAAATTTACATACTACACAAAACCATTGAAAATAGTAGTGTGTGTAATGTTATTCAAACTGTAAATATTTTATTTTAAACCGATAAATAAATTAATAGGTGAATTTCTGCACTTCTTTTTATGATTTCGATGAATTACTTTTTATAATACATACTGGAAATTTTTCTTTTCAATATACATAATGTATACGCTTTAAATTTTTCATCATTCGTCCATTTTATAAAAGCGTTCAATTTAAAGTTTCGAACGAGTGTTTTTAATCCTAGACTAAGCATGAAGTAAAATTTCGAATTTAGAAAAGCCTGAAAATTTGGTTTAGGCTTTTTTAAACTCGAAATTTTACTTCATGCGCCCCGCGTATAAAACAATGAAATATTATGAAGTTAGAAGTAGCCTAATTGGTTACTATACAAGTATTCAATATAATTCTTAAAAAATTATTAATAATTCCTACATCACTTTATTGTTTTATTTTAAAAAGAACATTTTAATGTACCTACATATTTTATTAGATTACTCTGGCCGACAAAAAAAAATGCTGTCCTAAAGATGAAACTTATCATTTCTTATGTATTTTTGCCCGCCTGATCCGGTTTTTTTATCTTAGAATAATTTTTACTGCTTAGTTTTTGAGCAAATCATCCTATTTTCTAATATAACGAGTAGTTTACTCAAAAATTACGGGATAGATTTTTTTCTATGATAGAAATTAGGATTAGGCAGGCAAAAATACAAAAGAAATGATAGGTTTGATCTCCAGGACAGCAACTTTTTTTTGCTGGCCAGTGTTATTGGAGCATTCACCATACTTTTAAGAAATTACTTTTTTCAAGCAAATACTGTGTTTAAGAAATTTGTCATTATCTTTATTTAAATGTGGCTTACTAAAATGTAATTATTTTAGGATAAAATAGTTGCTGTCCTTAAAATCAAACATATGATATATTTTGTATTATTACCTGCACAATCCGAAATTTTTATCATGGAAAAATGTCTACCGCTTAGTTTTTGAGTAAATCAGAATATTTTCTAAAAATATGGAAACTTCACACATAAAATCTTGTTTTACTCAAAAACTACGCTATAGAATTTTTTTTAAAATAGAAATTCCGATTTAGTAGGCAAAAATACAGAAGATATGATAGGTTTAATCTCAAGGACAGCAAGTTTTTTTTTGTCGGCCAGTGACTGGCCGACAAAAAAAGTTGATGTCCTTAAGATCAAACCTATTATTTCTTATGTATTTCGCACGATAAATCAGAATTTATATCATAAAAAAATTTTTACTGCGTAGTTTTTGAATAAATCAGCCAATTTTCTGAAAATATGGAAACTTGACACACTAAATCGTGTTTTACTCAAAAACTAAGCGGTAGAAATGCTTCTAAGATGAAAATTTGGATTTAGCAGGCACAAATATACAAAAAATTATAGTTTTAATCGCAAGGACAACAACTTTTTTATCAGCGTGTTATTTAAACCCGGCGCATGCACCATAATTTCAAAAAAATAATTAATAATTTTGTCATTATCTTTATTTCAATATAATTAACTAAAATGGCCGAAAAAAATTGCCCTTCTTGAAATCAAACATCATTTCTTTTGTATTTTTGCCTGCTAAATCCGAAACTTCCATCTTAGAAAAATGTCTACCGCGTAGTTTTTGAGTAAATCAGCCTATTTTCTAAAAATATGGAAACGACACATAAAATCGTGTTTTACTCAAAAACTATGCAGTACAAACTTTTCTAAGATAGAGATTCTGATTTAGCAGGCAATAACATACGAAATCTCAAGGACAGCAACTTTCTTTTGTCGGCCAGTGTTATTTAAACCTGGCGCACTCACCATAATTTTAACAAATTATTAATAATTTGTTATTATCTTTATTTTAATGTTAATAATTAAAATGTAATTATTTTGAGATATCATTATTAATTAAAATTGTATTAAAGAACGGATTTTTTATTTAGTTTTATCGTAATTTCGTAATTTGTACGTTCACTTTTTTATGTAAATAAATCACTTAAATTAGCACCTATAAATTATAAAAATTACCTTCATAAAAATAATTATTTACCCACTCAAACAATAAATGTATGCAAACACGAAAAGTTTTCGCTTTTATAGTGGTGAGGCCGGATAATCGCGGTGAGGGGCAAAGTTTTCACCGAAATACGGGCGTATTTTATTATTTTGACACGCCGTAACATCATCAAAAAGTTCGTTTCATTTTTTCTTCTTCGGTCTGCGCTCTTATTAATTTATGGCAATTTAAAGTTTTCGCTTTAAAGGTGTGCGAGTTCGGCGTGTGAGATTTATAGTGGATACGATGTACAGAAGGAAAGAAGCGAATTATGCAAGAATTATTAAAGTTTTAAGGTTGAAGTTGGGTAATTATTTATGGAGATTTTACTCAGTGTGATTTATTTATTAATTGTATGAGCTATAGAATGCAATTCGTCAAAATCCTGGCTACGCTCGTGTTTGTAATGTGCAATAAAATGTGTTTTCTTTAAATATGTTTGGTGTATATTTAAGGAAATTCAATTTAAAAGTACCTAATGCTTAATACTAACAATAAATTAAAAGTAATAAATTAGTTAAAATATAAAGTCTCAAACAATATACAAATAGAACAAATATACACGTAGACAAACAATTGCTGTATACAAACTTTAGTTTGCCAGCTATTGACGACGCTACTTAAGCTAATAGGCATTTCATGGCGTTTACGTTTTCGAACATATATAAACGTAATCACTTACTTGCTATTTATACTGCCTTTCAAAAAAATCAGAACACCAAGTATTTATTGCACGATTTTAATAAAATTTACACAATTTGATCATGTAAACGAACTGTATCGATGATCAAAAAATCAACTTGAAAAACAAAAAAACAAATGAATAAAAATTAATAATGTGTTGGGCCTCCACGATTTCCCAAACACTCATTAATACGTCGAGGCGTGCTAGAAATCAGTCTGTCAATATCGACTTGGGGTATTTCATTCCAAACTAAGATAATTTGACCTCTAAGTTCCATTACAGTGTTAGCGGGGCGCTGTAAGTTACTTATTCTAACACCTATCATATCCCAAACATGTTCTATTGGCGATAGATCTGGAGAACGAGATGGCCAAGGTAACAAATTGATTTCGGCACTATCAAAAAACTGTTTTGTAATGGCCGCTGTGTGAGTTCGAGCATTATCTTGCTGAAAAATGGGGTTCTGCAAGCCATTTACATAGGGCACTAACACTGGCCGTAAAATGTTGTCAATATACCGAATCGCGTTAAGACTTGCTTCTAAAAAAACTAGAGGAGACCGACTACCATATGCTATCGCCCCCCAAACCACAATTTCCTGTGTAAGAGCCGTATGTCTTTCAACAGCAAATTGTAAAATTCTGCGTTCACCGCGTCGACGTCTCACTCTTCTGCGACCATCATGAGCCCATAAACAGAACCGAGACTCATCGCTGAAGATAATGTTATTCCATTCATGGGTCCAATGTTGTCTTTCCCTGCACCAATCAAGTCTGACTCTGCGATGCTGCGGAGTAAGAGGTAGACATAATTGTGGACGGTAGGATCTTATACCAAAACTGCGGATTCTTCTGTAAACAGTAGCTATGGATACTCTTTGGCCATTTAGAGCCAACCAATCATTTCCCAATGCCCGCGACGTTGTAAATCTGTCCCTTAAAGTTGTAAGACGAAGAGCTCGATCTTCACGCTCAGTGGTTCTTCTTGGACGTCCTGATCCAAGTCTACGTCGATTCTCCCCAGCTTCGGACCATCTAGACCAGCAGCGTACGACCACCGATACACTACGGCCTACCCTTTCAGCAATAGCACGAACCGAAAAACCCGCTTCTCGCATTCCAATAATGCGACCCCTTTCAAATTCACTTAGATGATGATATTGTGCACGCCGACGAACACGGGGCATCTTTTTATGTTTTACAAACTGAAACGTCAAACTACTCAGAGGCTACTTGGATATTAGAAGCAATTACATTAAAAAATTAGCAGTTCTTCATAATGGTGAAATCAAGGAAAAATACCATTAAATAGTAACCAAAACAATTGATTTTTTGATCATCGATGCAGTTCATTTACATGATCAAATTCTGTAAATTTCATTAAAATCGTCCAATAAATACTTTGTGTTCTGATTTTTTTGAAAGGCAGTATATTTTAAACTGAGATCATGCATGCGTCTTATATTTAATTGTATTTTATATTTATAGTTTTAATTAGGTTTTAATGTGTTAATTTTATATGTTTAGTTGTACTACAGTGCGTTCATAACGAAAGGAACAAATTCGTTTAAAATTTAGGTGATTAATTTCTAGAAAATCGCTCAGGCACATCGATTAATATTTTCAACTGCGCATTTTTTGCACTAAGCATTTTATGTACAGGGTGTCCCATAAACAAATGCCGAAACAAAGGCACCATTTTTTCTTTAATAGAACACTCCGTACATCAAAATATTTAGATTCGTCGGAAAATTCCAGATATTTCCCGTGTATAATGTTCTGTTATGCAATTGTTAATATTTCGTACGTAGGTAAACGTACAAAATATTGACAAATGCATAACAATAATTGCTTCATACTAAATGTTCAATGTTTTGTCTCTTTACTTCAATGCATTTTTCTATTCGAAGAATTATTTCCCGTTGAACCTTTTAAATTATCCCTGATGAAATAAATCAATTTCAGTACTACAAGTAACATTTATAACTACAAAACAAGAAATCGTAATGCTCTGTATAGACAAAATAGCCGTCTTGATTTATTTTATTATTTGCCCAATATTTACGGAACTATGATATTCCATAAGCTACCACCAAATATCAAGGAGAGTAAAAATAAACATATTTTCAAAAATTGACTTAAGTCATATTTAACAGAGCAATCATATTATTCTGTAAATAAATATTTGGACTAATCCCAATTTTAATTATATTTATTACGGAAAGGAAATTAATGTATACATTTTTTTTTACTCATCCTATGTACATGTTTTGTATTGTTGGGACTAATAAAGAATTATTATTATTATTATTTTCCGCCGCATTCTTTGTTTCAGATCAACATTATTTGATCCATTGAGATAAACTTTAGATTTCAAATAACCTTATAACAAATGTTTTTTAATTTTTCAATATTTAGAATTTTCCCATGAATCGAAATATATACGAAGTGTTTCATTAAAAAAAAAACGGTGATCTTGTTTCGGTATTTGTTTAAGGAACACCCTGTATATAAAATGTTTAGTGCAAAAATTGCGCAGTTAAAAATACTAATCGACGTATCCGAGCGTTTTTCCAGAAATAAATCACCTGCATTTTAAACGAATTTGTTTCTTTTAGCGTAAACGCTCTGTATATTATGTATTTTTTAAATGGACTCCGTTTAATTAATTAATAAATTAACATAAAAATTATTGTTCTTAACTACATTAAATAGTTGATATTATACGTAGGTCGTAGGTCGTAGGTCGGGAAATTTCTATGAAATGCTTACACAATCCATTTGGGGACGCGACATCTCAAAAGATCCACTCCATAAACCTCTTCAAGCTAAATTTCTCTCAGAAGTGACTTGTACTTCATGTTCGGTAATCGTTTTAAGCGAGTAGCTTAGCAGTTTTTGCAAAAAATATAAAACATAATTGCACACAAAATTATACGAATTGGGCTATGAATTGATTTCTTATCAATCCTATTCTCCAATTTTGACCACGTGCGATTTCTTTCCGTTTTCAAACTTAAAAATGTGACTCGATCGGAGTAAATTCTTGTCGAATAAATTCCGGTATTATTCGACAAGAATTTACTCAGATCGAGCCACATTTTTAATTTTGGGAACAGAAAAAAATCGCACGTGATCAAAATTGAAGAATATGATTGATAAGGACTGAATTCATAGCCCAATTCTTATAATTTAGTAATTTAAGTATTATGCAGACTTTCAGACAGTCTATTAAAAAATAAACTATGCGAAAGTCTGCATAATACTCAAATCACACAATTACACAAATTGGGTATCAAGAAACTCTTCGGATTAAGTGTAAAGCCTAATGAGGCAATGTTAAAAAATAAAACAAGTTTTTTAAAAAAAGTTTAACTGGCTTTTTTGTCAATTTTTATTAATCAAGATAAATTCAAATTCAGAACTATGTGAATTCGAGAAAATAAGCTTACGCTTCTTATAGTTTGCACACTTTAAATATAATATATAAAATTACGAAAAAACTATTCGTGAAAATGCAAACAATGTCTTAATTACTAAGACAACTTAAGACGATAAGTATCAATGGATATTTATCGTCTTAAGTTGTCTTATTAATTAAGACATTTTTTGCATTTTCACGAATAGTTTTTTCGAAATTTTATATATTATATTTTATCAAACGACCCACGTATTTGAATTTTATTGAAACTCTTGGGATTAAGTGTATACCCTTCAAATAAGACTATGTTAAAAAATAATACAGGATAAACAAGATAAATTCAAATTCAAAACTATTTGAATTCGAGAAAATAAGCTTACGCTTCTTATAGTTTGCACACTTTAAACATAATATAAAAAATTACGAAAAAACTATTCGTGAAAATGCAAACAGTGTCTTAATTAATAAGACGATTTAAGACGATAAATATTCATTGAAACAACTACTTCCCGTGCAAATACACCTTCGGATATTGATACAATGAAATATTTAAAATCTTATTTAATTTGATTTGTTACAACGCTCTATTAAAGTATATGTAACGTTTAGGTCAAATTCTCTTCAAACCAACTAACAATACAATTTAAAATGAATGGAGAGATAGCAAAAAATTATAAATGAAAGGACTTGGATTAAAACTAATGTCTTAGGCCATCTATAGACGATTTTTTTATATTATGTTTAAAGTGTGCTAACTATAAGAAGCGTAAGCTTATTTTCTCGAATTCAAATAGTTTTGAATTTGAATTTATCTTGTTTGAACTGTACCGTAAGGGAAATACTAAGGTCTCACATTCTTCATACCTGCTAATGACATAATCCCCTTTTTACCTATAAATACCGACCATCATTTTCACTCATTCCATTTCTGTGTACCTGTTCATTCCACACACACCACTTTTCCAAGTAAGTTTGTTTTAATTTCTTTCCTAATTTTTTTAAACGTCATAAGCAAAGCTATACTGAAGAGAGATAAATCTCGAAACGCGTCTATAGATGGCCTAAGACATTAGTTTTAATCCAAGTCCTTTCACTTCTAATTTTTTGCTATCTCTCCATTCATTTTAAATTGTATTGTTAGTTGGTTTGAAGAGAATTTTACCTAAACGTTACATATACTTTAATAGAGCGTTGTAACAAATGAAATTAAATAAGATTTTAAATATTTCATTGTATAATTCAATATCCGGAGGTGTATTTGCACGGGAAGTAGTTGTTTCAATGAATATTTATCGTCTTAAATTGTCTTATTAATTAAAACACTGTTTGCATTTTCACGAATAGTTTTTTCGTAATTTTTTATATTATAATACAGGATTTTTTTTACTGGCTTTTTTTGCCAAATTTATCAATCGACTTACGTATTTAGATTTTATTGATTTTAAAATTAATAAATGATACTTGCATCACTTAGATTTTCTATTGATTTGTTTCTCTTTTCAGTATCTTAGATTTTTTTATAATACATCTATTGAACATTTTAAAATCTAAACGGGTTTTTTTGAAAGAGAAAATCAAAATTGAAGTGCACAAAACAAATTGAAAATTGTCGTGTTTTTCTATGTGTGTTGTGTGTGTGTGTGCAAAATGTAGAAAACTCGACGAGTCCTGAGTTTGGCAGGAGATGAAAAGTCCTGAATTTCCCGTTTTCCCCGGGGAAAAATCGGCTTCCACACATTATTCGCGTAAACTATATAAATATAAATACGAAATCATAAAATCTCATTTATAAGGAAATTATCGCACCGGGCGAGAGAGGCGCGCAAAAAATCCACGACCTAGTTGGAAAACTAGGAAATTGAATTTTCTGCGAGGGCTTTTTTTGAAGTAGACGCATTCACATATTAGAGTTAAATTTATTATTATTATGATGATTTAAGTGGAAAATGCAGTGGTTGAAAAATTTGTGATTTTGAATGTGTTATAAAGTTGGATATTTAAAAATAATAATCATAGTTGTATTTATAGCTGCTTATATTATTTCTATACAAAAACTTGTTATTTCAAATATTGTTATGTTGATTTATGTGAAAAATGCAGTGGTTGAAAAATTTGCGATTTAGAATGTGTGATAAAGTTGGAGATTCTTTTTACTTTCCTCCATATGCAAAACAAAGGAAAAGATTTGTTTAAATTTTAATTATAGCTGCTTATATAATTTTTGTATGATAAGTTGTTATGTGAAATATTGTTAATACACTGGCTAATTAATAAAATTATAAGAATACGAAAACATGGATATTAAAAAAATGCAAAAACAACAATTCTCCATTATTCAATCAATATTTCTTTCATTTCTCACTCCTTTATTTTGTATTTATTGATAGGACTAAATATTTACATTTGACTTTTATTATTTTAAGAAGTCAATGTCACTGTTGAAAAACTATATATGTTATAGTTTTTCAACAGCGATATTATTTTGCAAGTAAATCTACATATTCAAAGCAAATTGTTTGATTTTTAAAAGATTAGGTAAGACGAATCTAAACATTTGTAAAATGTATTATTATAAGATCAAACATAAAAGCAAAATGAGTCGGCAACAAATCAAAAACGTGCACATCTAAGCAGTATATTTTGAACTTCACCTGAAATCACTGTTTTATACGCGTGGCGCATGAAGTAAAATTTCGAGTTTAGAAAAGCCTGAAAATTTAGATTTGCCGGGGCGCGACTCGCTTCGCTCTCGCGCCCCGGCAATTCCAAATTTTCAGGCTTATCTAAACTCGAAATTTTACTTCATGCTTAATCTGGAAGTGGAAATCACTCGTTAGAAGATTTAAAGCTTGGAAGCTATTATAAAAAAGAGGTATTTCTGAAAATGTATCTGATGATATGAAAACTTATAAGAAAAAATTCCACCTTTCAAACGTTGCGAAAAAATATGAAAATTAAATTACGGAATGTTTCGATCTCAAAATATAAATCTGCTTACATTTATTAAAAACTGACTTATTCTGTTTAAAACTAATTTATTTAATTTTGTGTAAACTTTGAACTACTGTCATTTAATGTAATATAATCAGCTGTAATATAATCAGCTGTAATATAACAAGTGGTATGATTATCTTCGATAATATTTATAAGTGAAACCGAGCTGCAGATTCAACGAGCCTGAAGGGCGAGTTGAATGTGCTGCTCCGGTTTCACGAATAAATATTATTGATTATTAATCATACCTCGAGTTATATTCGATGAGAGAATATAACGAATTTCACTACATTTCTTGTCTTGTAAACCTCACCCCATCGCCCGGTTGACATTTTCAATTATCGACTGCCAGATTTGACAAATAATGTTCGTAGCAACGACTAAAACAAGGTAAAAGGATTCTATCACCGCTGTGATAACATTTATTTATGGAAATACGCGAATCTGATTGAACGGAATGTAGTCATGTATCGCTCGAGTTATATTCTCAGTTATATACTCGGAATTTTTCTTTTAAGTATACATATGCATATGCGTTCTTATAAGAGTTCAATTTGAAACTTTAAACGAGTGTTATCCATTTCCAGAATAAGCATGAAGAAAAATTTCGAGTTTAGAAAAGCCTGAAAATTTGGTTTGGTCGCGTAGCGCGAAGCGCGGAGCGACCAAACCAAATTTTCAGGCTTTTCTAAACTCGAAATTTTACTTTATGCGCCACGCGTATTGAACACTGAAAACTCTGAAATATTGTAAATAAGAGAAGTTTACTTGAAATTAGTGTATTATACGCGTGGTGCATAAAGTAAAATTTCAAGTTTAGAAAATCGAAAAAATTTGGTTTAGTCACTCTTTCACTCCAGACTCGAAATTTTACCTAATGCCGAATCAAGGAATGACATTATAGTATTACAAGTTTTAATTTAATTCTTATATAAAAGTATAAAATGTATATAAATTTCATGATTTTTCCTAATCCTGGTGTGTATAGAATATAGAGGATGTAAAACAAGGCACAGTGTTTAAATTGTTATCAAATTAACTTCACCACACTAATGCCCGGTATTATAAAACGTTTTATTCCCATAATAAATTACATTAGGAATAAATTAATTTATTCCTAAGATTTCGGTTTTATAAACACAAAATAACTTTATTTGGCCAATAAATCTCTACAGTAAATTATTTCTTTGCTTTTCTACGAAGTAAATTTTATTCTCTAAATAATTTGACAGCTAAAAGTCAAAAGTGTATTATATTATTATAATTACTTTAGATTCTACTACTTGGATTTATTAATTTCATTACAGTTATCATGTCTACCATATCATCCGTGTCAGATTTAAGTTCGATCATAGTATCTTCCCTGACAGTGATTAATTCGAACCACAAGACATTCTAAGGAGTCGAAGACCTAGAGTTTTTCAAATCAGACTTAACCAGGGATTTTTATACTTATGCATAAGCTTTTTTAAAATTAGTTCCATTTAAAGTTATAAACGAGTGTTTTCCACTCCCAGAATAAGCATGAAGTAAAATTTCGAGTTTAGAAAAGCCTGAAAATTTGGTTTGGTCGCGTAGCGTGAAGCGCGGAGCAACCAAACCAAATTTTCAGGCTTTTCTAAACTCCAAATTTTACTTCATGCGCCACGCGTATTAAACACTGAAAGCACTGAAATATTGTGAACAAGTGAACTTCACTTGAAATCAGTGTCTTGTACGCGTGGCGCATGAAGTAAAATTTCGAGTTTAGAAAAGCCTGAAAATTTGGTTTGGCCGCTCCGCGCTTCGCGCTACGCGACCAAACCAAATTTTCAGGCTTTTCTAAACTCGAAATTTTACTTCATGCTTAGCCTGGGAGTGGAAAACACTCGTTTAAGTCATTTATAATTTCTAATAAGCTTTCTTTTTCTTGTTCTATGTAATTCTGTCCGATTCCACGGATATTCTCCATAATTATACGGAATTATACTGAATTTCCAATTTGATTGATAATTTAATTTGAAATATTGACAATTCAATTTAACAAATTGGTGGTTCCAGCTATGGCCACAATGAAAATGTATAATTTCGGTCTATAATCTACAAATTAAATTATTTATTTCTAGAATTGCTATTTATTTGGTAGGTTCGCTTTATAATACGCAATTTTATTTGCCCATTAGTTTACTAGTTAAATAAATTTACTCCACAAATAGTTATCTAATGATTTATTATTCGTTTATAATACCGGGCATAAAACCTTTATATTAATATCTATTTCGAAAAATTTCATTTTTAACTTTTTAGTTATTTTATTGAAAATGATTGGAATATTTCATAAACATCTACTTAATTCACACCCTCAGCCTTATTAATTCAACCCCCGTGTTTCTTACCTTGTGTTAATTAAATATTATATCAAATTTTGCGGAGAATACTTAGAAACTCCAAACACGCGTACACAGTTAAGATGATAAATTAATTGAATATTTAAAATAATTAATAATGTAGAATATTTGGTCATGAAAAAGGGGTGCGCGCGTATTAATTGAATATTTGCGGAGAAATCGAAACGCGCGCGTCGTAATTGAGTTTTGAATCGCGCTATTTGTACTTAATTATCCGAAACTTATCTCGGGGAGTTGATTAGTTTATTTACCTATTGTAACTTTAACGAACAATTAATTATTTGCTTGCAGTCTGGAGGAGCGGTTGTCGGAGCAATTAGCCGGTCGGGCCCCCTCCACTCCTTTCGAATTTACAAATTGAAATATTGCGCTCAATTTAGTCGGGTAAGTTAATATTAATTTTAACAAGATGTGCGAGACAATAGAAGCGAAATTGTAACCACAATTGAGATCAAAATGAATGAATTTTCATCCTTAATGTTGGTGCAACATTTGGAAAGTCAAAACTAATAATAAAATGAAATAAACGTTTGGCAAGATAAATACAGAAATAATAATACGCGGTAGAAATTGTGGCGAATGCCTCTGGTTTTAATTTCCTAGTAATACAGGGTGTTCTAAATTATCGGGCCACCATTGTAAACTTTGTTATCTTTGGAGCTACAAAGTCGGTTAAATTAGCGAACTAATAGTATCTATGTACATTACGATGGTGTATACAGAAAATCAAGGGAACGTCAGGTTTCTGATTTATTCGCAAAGACAACATTTTTTTTTAAATGGGATGCCCTGTATATTTTCACATATTTAGAAAGAGAAAAATACATAAACGAAAAAGTCTAAATAAGGGTTATCCTAATGTTGAAGATAAAGGAGTTATGGGCCATTAAAATACTGCATATTTTTTAACAGGAACTCGAAATCAAAACGGCGATAAACAAACTATGCCGGATATTGTCAAATTATCCATACTTATTGACGTGTAGCCAATTTTCTTGTATTAACGAGTTTTTTTGCAATTTTCTTGTCTTATCAAATAAGGTGGCAATGTTTTCAAACATCTGTTGTATATTTTATTTTTTATAAATTTAGTTAATTATTTATTATTTTTATTCCAACGTTCAAATTCCAAATCTTACACTTATTTTAAACAAGTAATTACTTTAAATACGCGCATACTAAAATTGAGTAAAGTGTAAAAAAACATTTTTTCTTCAGTTACATTTTGAGATAATCATTTATTAAGCCTTTTTTATTTGTGTACTTATTCTCTTTCTAAATATGTCAAAATATACAGGGCATCCCATTAAAAAAATGTTGTTTTTACAAATAAACCAAAAATCTGATGTTCAATTGTTTTTCTGTTTACACCATCGTAATGTACATAAAAAATACTACTAGTTTGCTAATTTAACCGACTTCGTAGTTCTAAAGATAGCAAAGTTACCAATGGTGGCCCAATAATTTAGAACACCCTGTATAATGTACAGATATTACTGTAAATTATATTATGGTACATAATGGTACGCTCTGATTTTATTTTATTTATTCATTTGAATACTAAATCAAAACGCTGTTGAAAAGAAAACGTGTTTACTGGAAGCAATGCGACAAAAACTTTTGCGCTTAATTTCACACGCTCCCTAAAACATGAAGTTAATACACCTTTTCAAACATCTGACGAAAAAAACACTTTAATTTCACTTGTATTGCGCTAAATATCAAATTAACAGCGTCTAGCCTCTATTTCGCATAAAAACCCTCCCTGAATATTAATATCTACAAAAAATAAAATTAGCAAGTCCCTCTCTGCTTTCGCGTTTCTCTTTTATTTTTCGCTGTTCGCTTTATTCTTTTATGACACACAATTTCGCAGATATTTTTTCGAGCAAGGTGTGTAATTTAAGCGAAAAGAGCGGGAGATCTCCTCTCTGTAATTTAATATTAATTATACGAAGCCTACGGATGTCGGAAAATTAAACAGCACGCAAAATGACAGAATTCGTCGCTGTAATACAATCAGAAAAGGGGATGCTTTGATTCGCTTTGTGGCTTAATTATACGTCTGTTTTTTTTTTTCAAATTTTATTAATACACAGTTCCAACGTTTTCATTGCAATTAAATTTAATTTAAAAACATGTTGCCAAGTAATAAAAGTGTTATTAAATATTCTTGTATAAAAATTGAGTTGAAACCTATAATGAGTGTTTATATTCCTTAATTAAACATGAAGTAAAATTTCGAGTTTAGAAAAGTCTGAAAATTTGGTTTGGTTGTTTAGCGAAGCGGAGGAAACAACCTAAATTTTACATCAAGATAATAGTAATAGGATACAAAACAATTATATTATACAATACCATATTTTTTAACTGTGTACTTTCCTTGACGTTTGTAAACCTGTGGTAATAGCAATAAACTACTTACTTAAATTGATTGTGAGTTACGTGAAGATCAAATTAATTTGACGAATAAAGCACTAATAACCTTTCTTCACACTTTTATTTGAATTACAAAATGTACATTTCGGACACAAATTGACCATTATCAATGGATTAACACTGTTAATCCATTGATAATGGTCACTTTGTGTTCGAACTGTACATTTGGTAATTCAAATAATAGTGTGAAGAAAGGTTATTAGAGCCTTATTCGTCAAACTACTTACTTACTTACTATGTATATTGTATTTACGTACAGGAACATTTTCTTTTCAATATACATATCCCGAATGTATATTGCAAAGAAAATGTTCCTGTACGTAAATACAATTATTCCCGAGTATATTTATTTTTTTAATTTCAAAATTTTTTGATGTAAATAAGTATAAAAAACTCATTGTAAGAAAAATAGCAGGTAGTAGCAGCTTGTTCTTGGTTTTTCCTCTACAGTGTAAAAATACGAAGCAAGAGAGCTATTTTATCAAGTGGAGAAACGCGGAGACATTTTTGTACGCCATAATTTGTTAATATTTTACACTACGGAAATGAGGTTAAAAGGATCACGAGATTTGTGAAGTATTTAATATATTTGTGTGTATATCTGTTAAACTTACCTTTCGGGGTGCAATCCATTATAGGAAGACGCGAATCAAGGCCAGGATTGCAAATTATTAGCACAGCACACTCGCAATGGCAGATTTCAAAACGGCTACTTTTCACTATTTTGATTTTACTTGTTTTCGGAAGGTCATTAAAAGGAGATTGGCGACGAATATTATTCTAGTACTGAATCAGTTCACACTAATGCCATCTACGTATAATTTTATAAACTAGAATTCGGTCGGAATACTTTTTTTAAATTTTTGCCAAGTTTTTTTATGCTTTGGTCCACTGTGCACCATTTGATATAGTTACTGAATTAACTTTGTGCTGTTTATATAGTTTGTGAATTAACGTACAGATGGTGCCTCGTGATGTCTACATAGTTAATCAATTGACGTACATATGGCACATAGTTACATAGTTAGATTGGTGTACAGATAACGCTTTGTGATGTCTACATAGTTAGCGAATTGATGTACAGATGGTACCTCGTGATGTCTGTATTAGTGTCACTGTATTTAAAAGAATAGTGCAAACTGGCATCCATCTTGACGCCTTTAGGCGCCAAATTCAAACTAACCCAATCATATTCTATAATAATGGCGTCAAGATGGATGCCAGTTTGCGCTACTCTCTTAAATACAGGGACACCAGTCCATATAATTAACAAATTTGCGTACAGATGGTGTCATTTGATGTCAATTCTGTTCATAAATATATTTGTATTTTTCTCATAGGACTTGATATTTGTTAACACCTTGCTTATCCTTATATACAATTATTTCAGTTAATACATTTAATGTACATTTCATTTAATGGATACCCTCTTTGCATTTCGCAATCTATTAGTTAAATTAAAGGGCCGTCTCGCCCGGAAAAGTGCAGTTCAAACACGCCGCTCGCTTTTTTTCGCATTAAGTCCCGCATAATGTTTGCTCAGGCCCTCATATCTTAATTTTCATTAAACAAAAAAAGAGAAAACTTCACATACTAGCCCTTAATAGAATTCCGAATCCGGAGAGTCAGTGAGAAAAATGTGTGCAGAGTTGAGTCAACAAAAGTTTTTGATTTTATTTGATAATTCGTTCGGCGAAACTAAACGGTCTAGAAAATCATTTTTTTAAAACTATTAAAGAACTTTACATTTATTAAATATTCTTGAATGCTCCTGAATGCTAATCTATCGATAATGGTCACTTTGTTCCGGGTTTTAATTATCAAGTAATACCTGTACATTAACATTTTCTATTTAAATCGGGAAAATAATGTTAAATTATTATTATTAATGATTTTTAGAGAATAATTGTGACTGATTTCCTAATTTTAAGCTTCTATCGACTGTTTCCAATCCCAGACTAAGCATGAAGTAAAATTTCGAGTTTAGAAAAGCCTGAAAATTTGGTTTGGTCGCGTAGCGCGAAGCGCGGAGCGACCAAACCAAATTTTTAGGCTTTTCTAAACTCGAAATTTTACTTCATGCGCCACGCGTATATAACGCGTACTTAAAGTAAAATTCTAAATATACTACTTAGGTTTGATCTTATGTTCATTAATTTTATTGTTTATATAGAATATGTGAAAGTGTAATCAAAAGAAAAAGTCCGAGTATGTGGATATTTAAGAAAAATCACAAATTTTATATAATTACTACTATTTTTATTAAAATCATAAAAACTAACACATTGTAAAATTAAAAAAAAGAAAACTTTACATACTAGGATAATAGGATTCTAAATTCGAAAAGTCAGTGAGAAAAATGTGTGCAGAGTTGAGTCAACAAAAGTTCTTGATTTTATTTGATACTCTAACCTCACTTCTTAAAACTCAAACAATCATGTCGCTGAATATCTAATATAAAGGATAACCACATTAATTTACTGCGAAAGCGTCTCGCGCTCTACTTTCATTCGACCGTTTTTACAGTAACTTCTTACACATTCCTGTTTGCTTTAATAGTTTTTTATAAAATTAGATTTACTAAAGCCTTATGAAAAATGTCCTTTACTTGAAAACGTTACATTTTGACATTGGATTTTGACTTTTGTCCAGTTAGAATCTGGATTCAGCCCAGTGTGCGGTGCATTCGCCATAAATGATCATATTTGATAATACGTTATAACTATTTTTATAGAATAAACACTTCTTTAAATATAAAATTAGGTAATTTTTTAATTAATCAAATTAATACAAAAGAAATTACGGAAAAACAGGCAAAGGTGATATTTATGATCCCGGCGCATTCACCATAAATGATAATATTTGTTTATACTAGATTTTCAATCCTAATAAATCATACATCTTTTTATTCATAAAAAGCACACAATTTGTAATTTGTAACTCGAGGATATTTCATAAAATCCCGAGTTTTATCCAGTTTACAACATCCATACCCAACACACGTTCAATTCGAACAAAGCGCGTATTGATTTATCGGCGGTATTTAGATTCTCATACATCATTCGAGAAGTAAGCGTCCGTACGGCGAACGCGGAGCACAGGAAGTGAATTAATCAGTAATTTATTAATCCAGAACCGATAATCCTAGACACCTGAACCCCCCCGCCTACATACACAAACACGTACAGCACACCCCCACCCCTTTTTCGGTTTATATCACCAAATTGATATTACACACCATCAATAAAAGTTTATCGCGTTTATACTGTCATCCCTCTGGCCCAAGTTTATGCGGACGTATAAAAATCAGTCCTGGGGGTAATTTATTATCACGGAACGCACCCCATTAAAATGAGTACATACATACGTATGAAAAGCTCGAGGGTTTTTTATTTTCGGTTGATTATTTTTTATGTTCAAATTAATTTTGTATTTTGTATCCCATTGACCTAATTCTAACTTATTAGGTCTTGTTAATGCGATCTATTGCTTAAGGGGTTACACCACTGTATAGCACTAAAATAAAACGTTAATTAAATATCCAGAATTAGATTAACAAATGTTTCACCACGGGTTAAGTGAGAAATTAATTAAACATAAAGCGTTAATTAAATTTTTAATTATTTTTTTTTTTTTGGTGGAAGAAAAATAAAATATTCAAGAATGCACGGTGCCTTGGAAACCTCGTCGATAATCTAACACAAAGTTGTAGAGCTTAAAAAGCAAGTTAAACTTTAAGTTACAAGAAGATCTTTTATACAAATAAAGACACATAAAGTTGAATTGAATAGAAGAAGAAATAATACAGATGGAGATGAAGAAACAAATGCAGGGACCTAAGGAATACATTTTGAACTTTGTTAAATCAGTGTTTTGTACGCGTGGCGCATGAAGTAAAATTTCGAGTTTAGAAAATCCTGAAAATTTGGTTTGGTCGCGTAGCGCTACGCGCTACGCTACCAAACCAAATTTTTAGGATTTTCTAAACTCAAAATTTTACTTCATGCTTAATCTGGGATTAGATACACCCGTTAAAAGCTTCAAATTGAAAGATTTTTATAAATACAAGGAATGTCTAAAAATGTACATAGAAAAATCGTGATTCCTAGATTTTGTGATGTACATGTGTAGACCTTCGTTGTATTTATAGAAAAACTTTAAGTTTGAAATTGTTTTCATAAAATATGAAGCTTCTAACGAGTGTTTTCACTTCCAGATTAAGCATGAAGTATAATTTCGAGTTTAGAAAATCCTGAAAATTTGGTTTGGTCGCGTAGCTCGTAGCGCTACGCGACCAAACCAAATTTTCAGGATTTTCTAAACTCGAAATTTAACTTCATGCGCAACGCGTATAAAACACTGATTTAAACTGAAGTTCAAAATATATTGCTCAGGTTTGATCTCGTGTTAGTTAATTTTACAAATGTTTATATGCAATAAATAAGAGTGTACTTAACAGAAAAAGTCCCTGTACGATGATTTACAGAAAAGTCGAATAATGTTAATTATTTCAATCTATGAATCCCATATTTTCTTCTATAATCTTTATCCTCTGCATTTAAGAAAAAGAAGAGATAGAAGAAGAAACAAATCATGGTGGTTTGCAAAAAAGAAGAAAATGAAGATTGTTTGTAGAGCAGAAGATAAAGAAGATCGTTTATAAAGATGAAGATAATGAATATTTTTCACAACGTTCTCATTAATCACTTGGTAAAACATGATTAAAATAAAATTTGAAATAAAAACACTTGGTTTGTTTCACTAACGTTTTACTTATTATTCCGAGTAGTTTCGGCTTCTAGCCATTATTAAGGAATCAAATTCCTTGATAATGGCTAGAAGCCGAAACTAGTCGGAATAATAAGTAAAACGTTAGTGAAACAAACCAAGTGTTTTTATTTCAAATTTTATAATGAATATTATTTGTGGAAAAGAAGAAATGCAGATCGTTTGTAGAGAAGGAGAAAGTGAAGATCGTTGCCTATTGAATTTTCTAAATTTTTAACATACTAGTTAAATCAATTCTTACTTATTTTTTAAAATTTATCTTTACATCGGCGTTTTATACAAAAAGGTAATATTTTAGATTTTTCGACTTATTGCATTCAAACAGCTGTATTTTATAAGATTTTCAAGTGATTTAATTTAATAAAAAAACAAGCGATTTAGGATAAAATGGGCTTTAGTTTAAAGTATAAACATTTTTTAGAAACCTAAAAATTGTGCTTAGTACGACAGTTTTAAAAATGAATCTTATTGAATTTATTTATTTTCTGTACTTTTTAAAAGTAGATAAATAGTGACAACATTTTTGTTAGGTAAATGAATAATTAAAATTGTCTTAAATGTTGATAGGAGTATCCATGAGCTTTCTGGGATTTTTGAAAAATTTAAAAAATCATGTAATAATCTTGATTTTTTCCATTCATGTATTCCCCTTACAATAATTTATAAAAATTTCAATTTTTAGAAAAATCTGAAAGATTTCCTAAATATTCTTTTTGAAGCTAAGCTAAAATATAACTAAAAATTAACCTGAAAACCAATTAATAAAAATCACTTGAAAGTTGATAAAATCATAAAACGCTATCTTCTAGCATCTACCCTAAACACAATTTTCAATAAAGAAAGAAGAAACTCACATAAACTCAAAACTGATTTAATTCTAAATACATTTCAATAAATCAATTTTTATTTATTTTTATATTATATCTTTACATCAGCCTTTTATGCGAAAAGACCAAATGTTAGATTTTTCTACTTATTGCATTTAAACTGCTGTATTTCGTGAAATACCCAAGTGATTTAATTTATCAAAAAACCAAGTGATTTTGAATAAACTGGGCTTTAATTTGATGTATATACATTTTTTAGAGACCTAGAAGCTGTGCTTAGTACGAGAGTTTAAAAAAAGATTTTGTTGCATTTATTGATTTTCTCCTATTTTTAAAAGTTGATAAATACAGCGACACTATTTTTTGTTAAGGAAATAAATATGTAAAATTGTTTCTAATGTTGATAGGAGTATTCATAATTTTCTTGGGATATTTAAAAAAATTTAAACAATCATGTGGAAATTTTGTTTTTTTCCATATATACAATAATGTATAAAAAATTCAATTTTTAGAAAAATTTGAAAAAATTCTTAAGTATTCTTCTTAAAGCTAAGAATTACGTTCGCTATTTTTACTTAAAATAAAATATTTAACCTAAAAATCAACTAAATAAAATCACTTAGAAATTGATAAAAAAAAAACATAAAATTCTATCTTCTAGCATCCACCCTGAACACAATTTTTATTACAAAAATAAGTAATCTACATAAATTTAAAGCATGTTTAATTCTAAATACATTTCATTCAATTAATTTCTATTTATTTTTCAAAAATATCTTTACATTGACCATTTATTCGAAAACGCAAAATGTTAGATTTTTCCACTTATTGCATTTAAACTGCTGTATTTCGTAAAATACCTAAGTGATTTAATTAATTAAAAAAGCAAGCGTTTAAAATTAACTGGGCTTTAATTTGATGTATAAACATTTTTTATAGACCTAAAACTTATGCCTAGTACGAGAGTTTAAAACAGGATTTTGTTGAATTTATTGATTTTCTGTAATTTTTAATATTTGATAAATATAGCGACAACATTTTTCCTTAAGGAAATAAATAGTTAAAATTGTTTCTAATGTTTATAGGGGTATACATACATTTTTTGAGATTTTTGAAAAAATTTAAAAATTCATGTACAAATCTAGATTTTTTTCCAACCTTACAATAATTTCTAAAATATTTCAATTTTTAGAAAATTTAAAATTAATCTCAAATATTCTCCTTGATGCAATGAATTACTTTTTTACAAAAAAAATATTTAACCTAAATATTAACTAAATAAAATCACTTGGAAATTATTAAAAACATAAAATTCCATCTTCTAGCATCCACCCTGACCACAATTTTTATTACAGAAATAAGTAATTTACATAAATTCAAAGCTTGTTGAATTATAAATACATTTCATTAAATCAATTTTTATTTATTTTTTGATTAAATCTTTACATCGTCCTTTTAGGCGAAAAGATAAAATGTTAGATTTTTCCACTTATTGCATTTAAACTGCTGTATTTCGTAAAATACCCAAGTGATTTAATTTATTTAAAAAAAAACAAGCAATTTACAATTAACTGAGCTTTAATTTGATGTATAAACATTTTTTAGAGATCTAAAAATTATGCTTAGTACGAGAGTTTAAAAAAGGATTTTGTTGAATTTATTGATTTTCTGTTATTTCTAAAAGTTGATAAATATAGCGACAACATTTTTCGTTACGGAAATAAATATTTAAAATTGGTTTTAATGGTAATAGGAGAATCCATGAATTTTTTGAGATTTTTGAAAAAATTTCAAAATTCATGAAAAATTCTTGTTTTTTTTTTCATACAAATCTGTTATTTTTAAAAGTTGATAAATATAGTGAAAATATTTTTCGTTACGGAAATAGATAGTTAAAATTGTTTCTAATGTTAAAAGAAGTATCCATGAATTTTTTAAGCTTTTTAAAAAAACTTAAAAATTAATGTAAAAATCTTGATTTTTTCTATACAAATCTGTTATTTTTAAAAGTTGATAAATATAACGACAACATTTTTTGTTACGGAAATAAATAGTTAAAATTGATTCTAATGTTAATAGGGCTATCCATGCATTTTTTGGGGTTTTTGAAAAAAAATTAAAAATGTATGTAAAAATCTTGATTTTTTCCGCACAAACAAACCCCTTACATTAATTTATAAAAATTTGTTAAAATTTTCGAATATTTTTTTTGGTGCAACGAATTACTTTCGCTACTTTTTCTTAAAAAAATATATTTAACCTGAATATCAACTAAATAAAATCACCATGAAATTGATAAAAACATAAAATTCTATCTTCTAGCATCTACCCTGAATACAATTTTCATTACAAAAATAAATTATTTAGCTGAATTTAAAGCTTATTGAATTTTAAATACATTCCATTAAATAAATTTCTATTTATTTTTCAATTATATCTTTACATCGGCCTTTTATGCGAAAAGGCAAAATGTTAGATTTTTCCACTTATTGCATTTAAACTGCTGTATTTCGTAAAATATCTAAGTCATTTAATTTATTAAAAAAACAAGCAATTTAGAATTAATATTTTTTAGAGACCTAAAAATTATGCTTAGTACGGGAGTTTAAAAGGGTTTTGTTGGATTTATTGATTTTCTGTAACTTTTATAAGTCGATTAATATAACGACAAAACGTTTCCTTAAAGAAATAAATAGCTCAAATTGTTTTTAATATTGGTAGAAGTATCTGTGAATTTTTCAGGGTTTTTTAAAAGTAAAAAAAAAAATGGTTGAATATCTTGATGTTTTTTCATGCTTACTCCTTACAATAGTTGCAATTTTTGACGAAAATTGAGTGAATACAAAACAAAGTGGCTTGAAATGTTTTATTTCGATTAATAAACCTGATCTGTGATTTATTGTTGTAATTGTTTTCGTAATATATAAAAATTGCGATAATGTTCGTATAAACTGCATTGTTTTCGTATTTTATATTTCACCCATTAACCTGGTTCGAACTTCTTAAATGTCATTAGTATTACTAAATTTTGTATTAATTAAAATAAAATGAATGCGAAACGTTAACGGTTAAATGGTTAAAATCAAGTTTGTTATTGGCCCGTTCAGCAGAGACAATAGTTGGGAGTTTACTGCCAACTGTTGGGGAATTCTCTAATGACCGAATTGTTTATCGTGAACGTGTTTGAGATTTTTGCAATTGTATAAAATAGACCGACCGGAGAACCGTTCATTAGGTACTAACATACATCACAAACAAATCCAAACATGTTGAATGTTGAACATTTTGCTGAACGGGCCCATTGATAATGAGCACCTTGTGTTTCGTAATGTACATCTAACGATACAAATAAAACTTCACGTAAACTCAAAACCATAAAGTTAAAATCAATATGAATTATATTATACTTATATCAAATCTCCGCTATTTCTCTTTATTAAAGTTTGATCGGATTTCCATTCGCCCATTTTCCTGTAATTAACCCAGTTATAAATCACCGTGCTAATTAATTATGCGTATGTATCACACTAACAACAATTGTATCGAAACGCATAATTCACAGCCTAATGAACCATTATTTGATGATTTATCGATCTTATTAAGTAAATATTTTACTCACACACTCTTCATAAACGATAATGGCAATTAATTGTCGTTTTAAACAAAATGTGTGTTTGTTTAAAATAATAACAAACACAAATAAGGAATGAAACAAATTTGAACATTACATTAAATTAGTGTTTAATACGCGTGGCGCATGAAGTAAAATTTCGAGTTTAGAAAAGCCTAAACATTTGGTTTGATCGCATAGCGCTACGCGCTACGCGACCAAACCAAATTTTCAGGCTTTTCTAAACTCGAAATTTTACTTCATGCTTAGTCTGGGAGTGGACACACTCGTTTGAAGCTTCAAATTAAACACTTTTCAAAAATGGTGAATGTATGATAATTTAGAGCATACACATCGAGAGATGTATACTTAATTGAAAAACTCCAACTGTTTAAAAGAAAAAATATATCTGTTTTTTATATTGCTAATATTTATTGTCACTGTTATGCGGTGAGCGTGATTTGTTTGCATTATTTATTAATACACAAATCTTAGGAATAAATCTCCCTATCCGCTAAGAAATGTGCTTATAAGAGATCAGAACAAAATTGACTCAAAATAATAAGACTATTGACAAAATTGAGTTTATTTAAGGGTAATGAAAAATACAAATATGATCATAGATAAAGTAAATAACACGGAAAAAAAATAAAAAACAGCTAAAGGTTTATAATAAACAAGAGAACTTACACGAGTTTCGCGAAGGTAGAAATTTGATAACTCACTTATGCGCAGATTTCTTAGAGACTGTTCTTTTTTGTTGATTTTGTTTCCAGGGTGCCTGGATGTAAATAAGCAAATGTAATAAAAGAGGCAAAACTAACACGAACAGACAAATAAACAATTAAACATACGATTCGCGCTAATTTTGGGGTGAACAGTCATTATTTTTGTTTATGTTTTTGTTTTTATTCAATAATGATAAATTCAATTTCTTTTATTTATAATATACCTAGTAATGCTGATAAATATTCAACCCCTCTATTTTTTTCTAAATTAAGGCAAGCACACCTTCTCAACTGGAATATTAATGGCGCTTCCATTAAGGGCTGCGTACCCTCCCTTCCCCTCGCGAAGAAGGGTGCGAAATTATTCCTTGTTCGAGTCAAGAGTTACTTTGTTGTTGGCCTTTTTGGAATAATGCATATTTAAAAAGTTGCTCCTGAATTTATGCACTTTGCGAGAATTTATCAGGAAAGGAACGGAAAACCCCCTCTTCTGTTTTTGTTTATGTTTCACGTGCGCCCCCTTTCGTGTTGTGGATGCTGCATTATTGATAGAAATTAATGAACGAATAAACGGTTTCGCGAAAAATTACTCTTTGAAAAATATGATAGCAATGATTATTATCCTTTCAATTAGATGTTAAAATTATGATAATTATGAGAGTAATATTTATTATCCATTTAATAACATGTTAGAGTTTATTTTATTTTATTTATTTATTTAACGGCTAACACTTTTTGAAATCAATTACACAATATATCTCTAACTATAATGTTATAATACTAGATCAGAAACGAATATACAATAACATAAACATTACTGAAGTTGTAACAAAACATGAAATCTGTAATTTAATATATAATGTAAACTATTATAATCGTAAGCAGTTCTGAAAATTATGATAGAAATAATTGTTATCCTTTCCATAAGACGTGGGAGTTCTGAAAATTATGATATCAATAATTATTGTCCTTTCAATAAGACATTCGAGTTCTAAAAATTGAAATAGCAATACTAATTATTGTTTTAATAAGATGGTAGAGTTCTAAAAATGTTAATATCAATAATTATTATCCTTTCAATAAGACGTTAAAATGTTTGAGTTCTGAAAATTATTATAGCAATAATTATTATACTTTTTATAAGACCCTAGAGTTGGTTACAAATATTATGAGCATTTAACTAAGGTTAAGAAAAAATATTGTAAGTGGATTATCATATTTAGTCACAGAACAAAAGGTTTTTCTTTGCTCAAAAAAAATGATTCGCTGTCTTTTATAGGCGTAAAATTTAAAGTTTTTAACGAGTGTTTTCACTCCCAGACTAAGCATGAAGTAACATCGAGATTAGAAGCCTGAAAATTTGGTTTGGTCGCGTAGCGCTACGCGCTACGCGACCAAACCAAATTTTCAGGCTTTTCTAAACTCATAATTTTACTTCATGCGCCACGCGTATAAAACGCGGAAGTATTATAAAGTTAAAAATATACAGTTTATTACATACAGGAATTTATTTTTAGTATATCTTCAAGCAATAATAATAAGACAAATTACCCCAGACTCGAGTTTTAAAAGCCAAAGATTTGGTTAGACGAAATAATGCTTCATAAAATGTATTAAATTAACATTAAACTTAAGTAGTATATCATGAAGCTAAATTGAAATCAGAGTTTAGTACGCGTGGCGCATAAAGTAAAATTTCGACCAAACACAGTTTTAAGGCTTTTCTAAACTCGAACTTTTTCTTCATGCTTAATCTGGGAGTGGAAGCACTTGTTAAAAATTTCAACTTTAACGCTTATATTTTTCAAGCTGGTCTAAACTCGAAATTTTACTTTATGCTTAACCAAGGAGCGGAAACACTCACTGAAAGCTTCAAATTGTTTTATTATTATTATTATTATAAGAATCACTAAACTACTTATAAATTAAATGGGTGCATTTATATATTTATCTCTTCTTTAATTGTATAAGTAAGATGATGAATCACGCATGCATAAGCGGAAAGTAATTAAAGTGGTAGTAAACTTTGCAGAACTTCGGTGAAATGTAATTTTGTGTCGTCGGGCGGCGGCAAAGAAGTGAAAGGCGAAAGAGGAAGAGGCATCGAGTGGATTTGATGCGGGAAGGCGTAATGATCTGTGCTATAATTATACCGGGGGGACCTGGCTGCCGGCATAAATTAAATTAACTCGGGACGTTTGCAGTTAATCGATTAGATATCACTGAAAACTTTACACGATAACACACATAAAAAACGATGAGAAAAACCAAATACACGTAGTGTAATGAATTGAAGCGCTCTACAAGACAGCTTGGTGTTGAAGAAAACTGGCGATCTATACGTTAGTCTACAAACTTTGTAAGCAATGAGTTAACAGTAACTATGTAGATATTAATTTAGAAGAATATTTGTCCCGTCATCTACATGTCAGTGTACAAAGTTCTTAAGCAATGATTTAACCGAGCATTGATGTTAAAATACGTTGCGGCATCTATACCTCAGTAAACAAAGTTCGTAAGTAATCATTTAACCATAGCAATGAGGGCATTCGTATTAACGAATATACGTCGCACCATCTAAATGTTGGAGTACAAAGTTCGCAAGCAATGTAACGCTCTATCTCTTAAATGATTTAAGCTACAGAAAAGTATAATAAATAAATATTTTTTAAACATTTTTTCGATATGATCAAAATTTAATAAAATATTAAGAGAAATCGAAAAAACGCAGCAAGTAAAGTACCACTTTCGAATTCCCCATTTTCACCAAAAGTTTTTCTGAACCTCATGTTGTGATTAGAAGCTTAAATTTAAAGTTTCATCTCAATTTCTTAAACACATCCACACATCTACACATTTACACGTCCTCACATCTACACATCCATATATCCACACATCTACGTATCCACACATCCCCACATCCATACACCTACACATCTACACATCTACACATCTACACATCTACACATCTACACATCTACACATCTACACATCTACACATCTACACATCTACACATCTACACATCTACACATCTACACATCTACACATCTACACATCTACACATCCACACATCCACACATCCACACATCTACACATCCACACATCCACACATCCACACATCCACACATCACATCCACACATCCACACATCCACACATCACATCCACACATCCACACATCCACACATCCACATAACCACATATCCACATATCGACACATCCACACATCCACACACCCACACATCCACACAACCACACATCTACATATCCACACATGTACACTTCCAGACACACATCCACATACCTACACATCCACGCATTAGCATATCTACACATCACCGCATCCACACATTCTCACATCGACACAACCACACATTCATACATTCACACATGATTCAAATGATTCAAGCTACAGAAAAGTGAAATATATAAATTTAACGTATTTTGAAACTTTATAACTTATTTCTTAAAGATTTTTGGATATGATCAAAATTCAAGAAAATATTAAGAAAAACCAAAAAAACGCAGCAAATTAAGTACCACTTTCGATTTCCGGATTTTTACCAAAAGCTTTTCAAAACCTCATATTGTGATAAAGAGCTTATATTAAGCGGTTTTTGCTGTACAGAATCCTCAGACACGCATCCACACATTCACGTATCCACACATCCACACGTCCTTTCATCCACACATCCACGCATCCGCATATCTATACATCCATACACCTACACATCCACACATCTACATATCCGCACATCCACACATACACACATCTACATATCCACACATGTACACTTCCAGACACACATCCACATATCCACGCATTAACATATCAACACATCCACACATCTACGCATCCACACATCCTCACATCCACAGATCCACACAACCACACAACCACACATCCACACAACCACACAACCACACATCCACACAGAGAGACCTCAAAACGAATATTTCTGCTAAAAATTTTATTTCGAAAACTTTTACCAAAACAATACTTTCCCGTTGTTGCATACGGGGATAGTAGAAATTTCAATTCTGTCATATCAAGCAATTTTAAAAAAGGAAACGTTTCTGGTTCTATTTTCCCCAGTTTATTGAAGATTTGCGAAAACCGTTCTCTACCCTTCCACTTATTGAAAATGACGAATTAAAACGCATACAATACTGGATGCTACAACCAGTCTGTACGCTTTCACCTAAAAAAAGCAATGAAAAATAAGCAATCCTAAATCCGGTCTCTACAATTCCATTCATTAAAAAAGTACAATGAAAACGCATGCAATCCTAACACCGGTCTCTACGCTTTAACTAATTCAAAAATCAATGAAAACAGATAAGAACAATTTGTTTTCCAATACAAAACTTTTATCGTTTTCACATTTTGAAACTTTACAACTATTGAATAATATCAAGACATTGATGCCGATGCCGTCAGGCGAGTGTGCGGAATCAATCATTCTTCCGGAAGACCCGTCGAACGGGCCGAACTATTCCCTCCTGTAAAAATGCCTCCCCCCCAAATAAGGAATATCCTCCTCGGCGTGTACGTGTTTACTTTGCGCTGGGAATCTTTTTAAAACCCTGTCAGCTCTCAGATATTGTGTCTTTCATATCTGTTCAATACACACATAATGTATCCCACGACATGTCATCCCAGCTTTTTTTTGTTCCGGAGAAGAAAATTGGACTAATTTAAAAAAAATAGACCGATTCTAACTTACGCAAGTGGTTATATATAGTAAATAGGTAAGTTTAGACTCTAATTATTTATTTAGAGAAAATGGACTGGTTTAAGCTTACGCAACTAACTATTTACTTCTGTATTGTGGTGACTTCTACTTCGTTATACATGTTAATTTCACTGAACTATAATTAGTATCTATTTTCTTTCATAAATAAATAATTTAATAGTAATGGAAGTGTTTTAACACTTCCATTACTATTAAATTATTTATTTATGAAAGAAAATAGATACTAATTATAGTTCAGTCAGAAAAAAATAATGATTCGAGCTTCTACAAGTCTATAGACACTAACTATTTATTTATTAACGAA
This sequence comes from Philonthus cognatus, assembly GCA_932526585.2. Lineage (NCBI taxonomy): Eukaryota > Metazoa > Arthropoda > Insecta > Coleoptera > Staphylinidae > Philonthus > Philonthus cognatus. Next base: position 29,808,801 of record OW052242.1, read on the forward strand.
AAACCTTTAGAAATTAAAAAATATTGTTACATAGAAACGAATGAAAACAATTTATCCCTTTAACCCACTAAGCGCTGTTAATGCAACCAATAACGCATCAATATTATTTTTTTCTTAAATGACTAACTAAATAAATTCATTTGATACATTGTATTACTTGACCTGATTTAAGAATGGGTGAAAAAAATGTAAATATATTGTTGTATAAATATTTCGATTATTTCTCATTTAATAAAAGTATTGTTCAGTGTATTTCTAATTTCTTAATATTTCAGTGTTTTATACGCGTGGCGCATGAAGTAAAATTTCGAGTTTAGAAAAGCCTGAAAATTTGGTTTGGTCGGGTAGCGCTGCGCGCTACGCGACCAAACCAAATTTTCAGGCTTTTCTAAACTCGAAATTTTACTTCATGCTTAGTCTGGGAGTGGAAACACTCGTTCGAAACTTCATTTTTTTTTTGTTATAAAATCGACAAATGCCTGAAAAGAAAGATACATTTATGTGATATTATTTCCTTTTACCATACTTTTATTTTCTGTTTAATTAGTTTTATGTTATTTAAAATATAATACGGCAGATAATAATGATAAAGAGTGGAATTAATAGAGTCTACAAACTTTCTAAACAACATATCTTACTCTGCGTGTCTTTCTCTCTCTCGCTCCGAGTATTCCTGAGCTTATTCATCCGGGCTTAGATGGGTATGGAAAGATGTCACTAACTTGGAAAATCCGTAGCGAGTTTAAATAATTAAGCACACCTCAACAAAGATATAACTTCGCAGTTTCGTAACGAGGAATGTACTCCCTTGCATTAAGAGATAGTGCGGTTGTGTTTCGCCTTCTTAATTGAAACTCTCTATCTTCGTAACACCACATTAACCATTTTTAAACAACAAATAAAATAATAACAAACAAATATGGATATAATATTTAATAATATATCAAATCATATCTATTTTTTAAAGTAAATTAAGATTGGTGTATTTATTATACTAAAAAAGTTCAAATTGATTAATAATGCTGTTTAGATAATTAAAGATTCGTGAACTTAGGTTAGTGTGTTCGAAAGCGTAAACACCATCTAATGCCCATTAGCTTAAGTAGCATTGTCAATAGCTGACAAACTAAAGGTTTGTATACAGCAATTTTTCGTCCGCAACAGGGCTTTATTTGAATGAATGAGTACTAAACAGAAATTCATATTCTTAAGATTAGTGAATTTATCGTACCATAGCTCATATTATTAAACTAGGCGAGAAATTTAAATAAACGCAAACATATTTATATCTCTGTGAAGTATATCTGTGCAATTAATTAAGTAATTTCCCTAAAAATAATACAATTTCATTACCCAAATTCACTTTTCACAAGTTTAACAAGTCACATCTTAACACTTTTGTTGTTATGAGCATAAATGTGTTCTGATTTCTCGCCTTGTTAAATGATGTGAGAATTAACATTTTTAATACATAAATAAATAAACTTTTAAGTCATTCAAAAATGTTTATGTTTTATCAATCAATAACTAAAATCGTATAAATATTATTATTTTTACTTTTATATTTCACCTGCTTTTCAGGGTATATCTAGGCTCACACCGGGGTATTGCTACCAACGATGAGGTATTTGTGAGCTGATATAGCCGAAACTTAGCGTCTACGCGCTTTGGTCTTCGGTTAACACTCTTCTGATTATGCTGCATGTTTTTAATATTACAGCTTTCTGCATGGGTATGTATATATTTTTATGTAGGTTTAGTTTTGAGGTGAGGAGTGCAATGCCCACATTTGTTTTGTCATCTGAGAGTGGTAAGTATTTGTTGATTCTTTTACTATGTGATCTTATTAAATTTTCAGGGAAAGGGACGGCGATATCTATTATGTAAGCCTTTTTTGTTCTTTGAGTAGCAAGATTATATCTAGGATGTTGTTGGGGATTGTTTTTTCCGTGATTATCTTTTTATCCCAGTATAGTCGTGCTCATACTGCTCATACTGGTAGTATGGCACTGATGCTGATGTTCCGGTAGATGCATTCTAATCAGCTCTTAGTACTCAATCTTGGGTACATAATTATGCCCTTCTAAAACTTCGCAACCTCTTATCAAGTGGCCTAGGCACTTTTCTTTTTTCTGGCATAGACGACAAATGAGACGACAAATGGCTTGCACATTCTGTTTGAAGATGCGTTTCCTGTAGGATCTGGTGGGTATCTCTTGGTCTTGGATAGCTATTAGTGATCCCTCTGTTTCTTTGAAGAGATTAACATCCTCAATCCATCTGAGTGTACTGTGCATGTGATTGTGTTGGCTCTCTAGTATTGCCCTATATTTGCCATGAAGTGGCTTAACTATCTATCGGCTAATAAGGTCCGTAATTTGCTCTGCTTTTGCTAGCGGTTTGTAGCCCTTGTTAGCTAGCTGAAGTGGAGATGCTCTGTTGTCCTGTTTTACTATAGTACTGTGGAGGTTACATATTGGTGCCCGATCATAAAAGTACTTTTACACTTTATTCACCTGAGAGTAGTGTCTGGCATGGACGCTGGGGATACTTCTTCCTCCAAGTTCTGTATTTCCGGAATTATTTTCTTGTTTATGTGTTTTTGTTTTTAAGTTCCATATCTGTCCACTGTATAACCCCAAAGCTATATGTCAATACTGATGTGGCATAAGTATTAATTGCTGTACCAGTTTCGCTCGCCGACAGTTGTGTTTTTATATTGCTCTTACTCTCTTACTCTGCTCATGTAGGTGTTTCTTAGAGTTTCCTTGGTTGTTATTTGGTCAATTCCTTGTACTTGCATAAACCCGAGGTACTTTTACTTCTCGTCCTGTTCCATGCCCACGTTTTGTCAATTTAGACAAAGTAGAGACTTCATATGGTTTGCCTGTTTTACGTATATTTTGAGGTCGTCCATATACCATAGGTGATTGAGCTGTACATTTGAGTTTGGTATATCCATATATGTGTCTGGCCCTCGCAGGCACAGCTTTGTGGTCCATTTTATTATAGCGTGTTCTAAGAAGTGTGTGATTTTGTTGTTAATTCCATACAGCTGTATGTTTGTTTGAGCCAGGAGTGCGGGACAGAATCAAACGCTTTCTTGTAGTCGATGTAGGGGATATAGAGTGATTTCCTATGTAGTACCGCTGTTTTGGTGACAACTGCATCCATTACCAGTTGCTCTTTACATCCTCTAGATCACTTGCGGCATCCTTTCTGCTCTTCATCTAGCAGTTTAATGATTTCTAGGTGATTGTAAATCTTGTCTGCTAGGATGGATGTTAGTAACTTACCCGGGTCTTCGCTCAGGGTCTCTGTTTTTGGTAGGAGGTGAGTTATACCCTGAGCCATAAATTCTGGCATTAGTTGTGGGTTGTTCAGAAAGTTCGTGAATTCTTGGGCAAGGCGTTCATGCGTTGTTGTGAATTTCTTTAGCCAAAAGTTATAGACTTTACCAAATCCAGGGGCTTTCCAATTCTTAGTTATTTTTGCAGCCTCCGTTACTTCTTCCTCAGAAATTTGCCAGTCCAGCATCGTTGAGATCGTTGTTTTCTGTTTCTGATATCTGATATCCATTATTTTCCTTGTGCTCGACTGTATTGCCTCGTATATTTGCCCAGAATTCTTTTGTTTGTTCGGTGGATGATGTTTTACCCCGTTGTTCATGTGGGTCCTGGGCTTTTGTTAATGTTCTGTAAAATCTTCCTTGACTTAACGAGAACAGTTTATGTTGTTCCCTTCTCCCTTTTCGTGTTGCTGGTACCTCCTTTTTGAGTATGCTGCCAATTTTTGTCTTAAATAGTCTATTACTTCCCGTATAGTAGGGTTTTCTTCACTGTGGTATCTTAGAATCAACCCTTTTGCCTTTCGTATTGTGCATTAGCTTGTGCCTGGTCTGGTTGACTGAGTCAATACACCGATTTCTTATCTCAATTCTTCAATGGTGCTCATTATCTTTCTTTTCTACGGCGGAGGATTTTTGTTTCTGACTGTCCTGTTTTTATTAGATTGTGCTATCTTCTGTCCGTTCATTATCAATAGTGTGCAGGCGCCCATGTAAATCAGGTTATGGATTCCTTCAATACTTGTTATTGCTCGTATTGCTTCTCCTACTGAATAGTTTATTCGTGCTAATAAGATTATCGTGTCTTTTTAATGTGGAGTTTTGGTAGCCATGCTCTTACTACTGGGTCCATTCCTTCGAGCAACATATATTGTCTCCAGAATTTCTCTTTTAACTCATCTGGGGAGGTGCCTCTACTGTCTGCTCTTCTTCTTCTTTTTCCTGGATAGTATTCTCGTCTTGTCTCATCCCCAGCTCCACTTTGACTGTTTTTTTTATATTATCCATTATCTCTGCGGATATTCTATTGTTTTCGAATATGGTTCGTCTTTAGTCAAGAATATTCTAAATTGTTTTGTTGTTCATTTCAGGGTATTTCTCGGTAAACATTCGGCCTAGTTCTGCGCTACAGGCGACTTCAAGTGTTTCGGCTTTGGTGATACTATAGTAACAATAAACCATGTACTCATTTATTTCGTCAGTCCAAGTGGCTCGTTGTCTTAAGTTACATTGCGGAAGCGTGGGTCTAGCTCTAGCAACATCTTCTTCATCGTGGGTCACTGGCTGATCTTGACTGTGGCCATTCCTTGTCCTGTGTTCTTGTCCGTTATCGCGGTCTGTTGCATGAGGATAGACCTATCCTCATGATTCCGACCCGGGTCCAGCTCCCTGGCCCACCCCGGCGTCTTCTTGCTGTAACTGGAGCGACGAGTATCACGTTGTAATAATATAATATTATTATTATTATAAATTAAAATCGCTATCAAGAACATACTGTATTTTATGGAAGCTCAATTGAATTTCCATAAATATTTTTTATGGGTTCTGGTTAAACAAGCGAAGTAACTCATGCATGCTCAATTGAATCCAGAAGACTATTATCAAAACCTTCCTTCTTCTATTTTATTTGTTTTTTTTTTTTTATTAAAAAAGGAAATTGAATCGTCGTTTAAGGTATTTTACGAGGAGCGAATGTATTGGGCATAATTTCTATTTTCTTAGGAGGGCCAGGATGTGTGAGCGAGTGAGACAGAGCTCGTTTCAAAAACGGTGCGCATCGATTTATGTGACTCATTTGTCCCGCCATTGTTCGGCCGCGGTCCGGCCATAAAGCATTTTTACGACATCGCGCCCGAATGAGCAAAATAAATGAACGGGACGTTATATCATATTAAGTGGATCGCACTTTGTTTGTCGGGAAGAACACACACACACACACCATCACACCTCTTGAATATTTTTACAAAATTACATTTACACAAAACTTATTCAAGAACCAATATTAACTAAATTTCTAATCCTGAGTTTCGAGTTATGATTTATGAGTCATGAAAAATATTATATTAAAATAAAAGGCTCTTTTTCTGTTAGCGATGGAGTTGTTTAATAAAACGTTTTCATTTTGTTTTAAATAAACGCGTTTTTTTATTAAACAGGTTTCTTTTAATTTAAACAGCTTAAGAAAATTTACCAAATTTTTATTAATAAAATTAAGAAAAATCATTAAGTTTGTAAATAATTAATGCATTTTTAAAAACAGGATAAAGTATTTATCATATATTATAAAGTCTGTAAATTTCATTGAAATAGTTTTAAACAAAATTGTTAGACTTAAAATGATGCATTGCTCTATTTTTTTACTTTGCTTCACATTTATAGATAAAATGAGCTCGCATATTTAAAATATATTCTTTACTGATTATCGCAGTGATTTAAAATAATTAATGCTTAGATACTTCCAAAATGAATATCTCCTAGTTAACAAGCGATTTTTTGACAAATTGTTAACAGTTAATTTATAATAATAATAACAATAATTAAATTTTAAAAATGTATTAATTTTTCAATAAAATGTGAGAATTACAATATTATACAATAACAAATTGAATTTTCGGAAAATGTCTTTATTATAATTTTTTTTTAGTTTGAGTGTTTTTTTTTTTTTAGTTCGATAATGACTACTATATAATCTATAGTCACAAATTAAGTGCAAAATGTAGTGGTTAAACAAAGTAAAAAGTGTTGTATTTACAAGTATTGTTTAATTGTATAAACATGTTTAACCGAGTGCTGAGTGAGAAATTAATTCAAGAGCAAGTTATTAACTTATTAATCTGATCTATTGAACAACAAAAAAATATATAAAATTTAATATTTAACTTATTGATTTGATGTAATAGCGGATACGTATTTACCACTGCAATTGCAATTATTACTAATTGCTCGCTTCAAGACAATGGATAATAGGTTAAGGTCGCCCGGGCAAAAATCGACTTTCCCTTTCAGATGGTCCGTAATACCAGATTCTAAATAATTATCGAATGATTCATTAATTAATGACGAACAGCGGTATTTCACAAAATCGCATTATGCACGGACATAAATGGTATTACGATTAATTGGGTACATATATAGCAGACGGTTATTATAAATTATTATCAATTAACAAATACTAATAGGATATTGAAAAATAAATACGGTTATTGCAGAATAATTAATAAATCCTGATCAAATAATTCTAACAGAAAATAGTTAACATATTAAAAACAGAACAATTTCTAAATTTGAAAAATTGATTACAAACTGTTCTTTATATATTCTGCTACTTTCAAGATGGAACCCAATTTTAAAATTGGGTAAAGTAGAACATTCGCGGAGTGACCAAACTAAATTTTCCGGGCTTTTCTAAACTCTAAATTTTACTGCATGCGCCATGCGTATAAAACACTGTTTTCAAGTGAAGTTCAAATATACATAAATTTCACAATATTTTAGTGATTTATACGCATGGCGCATGAACTGCGCGACCCTCGACAAATTTTCACGGGGCTTTTCTAAACTCGAAATTTTCCTTCATGCTTAATCTGGGAGTGGAATCACTCGTTCGAATCTTCAAATTATGTAAAATTGACGAATGCCTAAAAATGTACAGTGTATATATTATGTATATTTAAAAGAGAAATTCTCATTTATAGAAATCAACAAAAGAAGTGGAGAATGTTAAATAAAATCAACTTTTAGAGTTAATTCTATAATTGCTCGGTCGTTAATAATAATGGGTTAATGAAAATATCCAATGCATTTAACACTAACATAAAAATAATTTTGTTTTTGTAGTTAAAATTAAAATAATTTTGTTTTTGTAATTGTAATTTAAATTATAATAATCTTGTTTTTATTTTTATTCTAGTATATCTCGTATACGTTAAGGATGCACAGAATATACTTAACAGCATCCGCACATTCTTTCATTAAATCAAAAATCAATTCCAACTTTTTCCTATCCTTTGTAGATAGAACATAATTTAATTACAAGCATTTTTACGTCATCCTTTTATCATATGTTTTGTTTTTGTGGTCGTGGAACGCGATATCATTCCGGTTGCATCCCTCTGTTGGATGTGAAAAGGGTATGAAAATAAACACGACGCTATTGATACAGCTGTGCGCTGCGAGAAAAAAATAACACATTTTTCCATAAAACGCGAGGATTAAAAATTCATCCTGATACGCCGAAAATTGGCGTGTAGAAATGCGTATTTCGACAAACCGGCTGACACAATGCGCTGATAATGGCCCCATCCTCTGTCCCTAGGGCAGAGACAAAAAACGAAAACTCTATTAAAAATTGAAATTTTGCAGTTTTGCAGATGAAACAACGTGAAAACGAAATAGCGGTGTTATTGATAGTGAGATAGGAATAAAGAGAAAACAGTTCTGAAATAAATTAACGGAGATACCAATGTTATGAATTTTGCTTTTAGGTACACATATGGATGCGCTGTAAATTTTCCGATATTCGTTATTTCTTAAAAAAGTTCAAGTTGAAACTTAAAACGAGTGTTCTCCACTCCCAGATTAAACATGAAGTAAAATTTCGAGTTTAGAAAAGCCCCGGTCTATATAGAGACCGGTTTTAGGATCCATATAGAATGTCCTAAAACCGGTCTGTGGATATATACAGGGAGTTTTTCTTTTAAGAATACGTATCCCAATTACAGCGTATATACTTAAATCTTCGAATATTCGTAGTTTATTAAAAAGAGTTCAATTTGAAGCTTTAAACGAGTGATTTCCACTACAGGCTAAGCATGAAGTAAAATTTCGAGTTTAGAAAAGCCCCGCGAAAATTTGACAAATTTTCTGGGCTTTTCTAAACTCGAAATTTCACTTCATGCGCCACGCGTATAATACACTAAAATGTTGTGAAACTTATGTATGTTTGAACTTCACTTGAAATTTGTGATTATACGCGTGGCGCATGAAGTAAAATTTCGAGTTTATACCAATTTAGTTTAAATTGGTATAACCTCAATTTCATATTTAGTTTATAAAATGTTCGTTTCTCTTTAAGGAAGATAAAATGTGTAATTAAATTGTATAACCAAATTTAAAGTTTTCAGGTGATACAATTAACATATCAATATTAATAATAAATCCCTCATTATCAATCCTCGCTGATAATTATTATAATTTATACGATTGTACTAAAACGAAAGTGTTTCAATTAATCACTGTTGGAAAATGTTATTAATCGTTTTAATTTAAGGACCGTACAATTGAATAACAAGAGAATACAATTGTACAGGATACTGTACGATGGTGCCCGGGCTTGAATTATGTGCAATGTCAGTGTGTAGTTTTCATTGCATTTACCATAATGCAGTTTGTCTCGGTGTGTGATTTATGGCGCACGACAGGGGAAACCTATTAATTTTTCATGCCCTCCTCCATCCCCTTTTTGCTCTGTCTCTCTCCCTGTGTTTCATTGTTATGGATGATGTTTAAATATGCTACAGGAATTTATTTACAGATATAGAAATGATGAATTGAAAAAATTGGATTTATTAACTTTGAAATTTTACAAAATATACGAATTATTACAATGTATTAATCTTCTATAAAGTTATCATCATTAACTTTATATATGACCAAATAAAATTTTCCTTTTACGTATAGATATCCCGATTTGTAAATTGTTAGACATTTAAGGTTTTGAAAAGTATTCAATTCAAAGCTTCTAACGAGTGTTTCCACTTCCAGGTTAAGCATGAAGTAAAATTTCGAGTTTAGAAAAGCCTGAAAATTTGGTTTGCTTTTCTAAACTCGAAATGTTACTTCATGCGCCACGCGTATTAAACACTAAAATGTTATAAAGTTCAGAATACATTAATTATTTCAATTAAATTTACTATTGGATTTATTAACAGTGTTTATTAATCTTATATTAAATTGTTTATTTTTTTGCTCATACTAATTACCTCACATATAAATTTATAAATTCGTACTGCTAACTAAACAAAATTATTGTACAGTTTAAAAATTGACTATTTTTTAAACTTCACAATAATTAAGTGCTCTATACGAATTTATAATACATATGTGAGTAAATTATTATGTGCAAAAAAATAGACAGTGTAAGGCTGAAAGATCTATAGTCGATAGCCATTTTATAGAATCAATTTTAATTTCTGTATAATTTATAATCTGTTCGTATTTATAAATATTATGAAAGATGTTATATATATATATATATATATATATATATATTTATTTATATATATATATATATATAGACAGTGTAATATAGATTTTGTATTGTGGAGGCTTCTACTTCGTTATACATGTTAATTTATCAATAAATAACGATAATGGCAAGCTAAATTTGCCGAATCTGCAGTCACATAAAAATAAACTGTGGTATACAAACAAATATGAAACGTTTTTTTTATTGATAGTGTAATATAGGATTAATTAACACTTTAAGTACATGCTTAAAATGAGTTCAAAAATACATCTAAATTTTTAAATTTGGCTAACAAAATCACTTCTTATGATTCATGTTTTTCTCTGCAGTTTTTTTTATTATAAGCTGTACAATTCGGAGCAAAAAACTGAAAACCCCTGACAAAATCAAGCAGCCTGTTTTTCATTAAAAACTGTGCTGTAGTTATGCCTCTCTAAATTCAATTCGTTAGCTGACAGTGGCGTTTAATAAATGTTCAATCACAACAAAAAGACACATTTACAAAATGTAAATTAGAGGGTTTCCATTTTTTTACAATAAACGTTACGGTTAGAGTGTTTTTCTTCACCAAATTTGAACATCCAGGTCCATCAAAAGTGTAGCCTAATAAGTATTGTTATATTCGATACTTGTTCTGGTACTTTCTTGATGGAACCAGATTTTCACATTGGGTAAAGTTTAACACTTGTATTGTTTCATGTTTTTTTTTATTAAAAACATGGAACAATACAAGTGTTTAACCTAATGTGAAGTATTGTTAATTGGTGAAGCCATAGCTTTTGATTTTTGCTAATTGTATTATCAGTACATTATCCATTTCAAGATTATCACTCATTTTCTGTTCATCCTGTATATTTCTTGTATAAATTTAATTTAATTTATTATTTTCTTTATCAATATCTTAATTTATTTGAAAACCGATTGTTTAAGTATTAGTATGAATGAAATTAAAAATACTTAATTGTAGAATACTTTAAATAATTAAAAGTGCCAAGAATCTACAAAAATGTTGTCTTACAAACACTAAATCAAACAGTTGTGTCAAAGAGTGTTTGATTTAGTTTAATTTGTAAGACAATTTTGTTGTAGATTGCTCAAAAAGTCGCATTATAATTTTTTTTATTATTTAAGTAATTAGTAAGTATATCTTGAACAAGTTTCTCATCTTTCACGTGGTGAAACATATTTAAGTATGAAATAAAATATTATTGAAATTTAAGCAAGTGTTTTCTTTGTCAAACCATTAGTAAGTGGGTAAATCAGTAAGCTTATTTTTTTAATACCCCCAGTCAGCCCCGATTAACACATTTGTTAATCTTATCTAGGTTTTTCCCGATAACCCCATTAACGCACGTAAAATACGCCACATCTTTTATAAACTAGTCAGTAAGCTATTGATTATGAGAACATAGTACTCGAAATGTACATTTAGCAAAAATTAAAAAAATTGTGAAGAAAGTGTTTGTGTTTTCATTCCAAGTTAGTTGAAATCCTCACGTACCTAAAAAAAAAAACATATTCCAATAAGTTTATTTCTTGCTCATATCAAAGGTTTATAATGGTCCTTCAATATAATATAATATAATAAAATTCTGTTTAATAAATAAATAAATAAATAATTAATTAAATAACTAATAAGGAAATTATAAAATACCAAAATGTAAAATTCCAATTTACAATCGTCCATCAATACAAAATATAGTAATTAAATGCTGTTTAATAAATATATATAAAAAAACAATTATATAAATAACATACATTTAAAAGTAATTAATATTATTAATCAAGAAAATATTTCACTGGAATAAGAAAATATGAATGGTTTTCATTTTATTTCTGACTGTGTAACGCGATGTATGTACGAGTAAGTATATAATTTATGCTGTATATAATTACGGGAATGTTTACATATTTGCTACCGTATTAAATCATTACGCATGCATGTTTTCTGTTCTACTCACATGTCTCTCATTAAAGCATTAGTATTTATTCCCTGGTTAACGTTGTTATGGCCAAGTTCTACCCTCAAGCCCAAGTTTATTTATTATAATTTCTCTCTGTTATAATTCAAAAAGTATAAAACATAATTTAATATCATAGATATACATAATAACATTTTTTGTTTTATTAATATACATACATTTTATTACTCTCTGCAATAATTCAAAGAGTATAAAACAAAATTATTTGTTATAGACATACATCACAACATCTATTTTATTTTTCATTAATATACATACATTTTATTACTCTCTGTAATAATTCAAAGAGTGGGCAGGTGGTGGCCGAGCGGTAACGTCGCCGGGCTGTATCGCTCGGCGAGCCACAAGTGGTATGAATGTGTGTGATTGTCCGAATGAATAGTTAAATAATACAAATTGTAATAAATTAATTGATACAAAAATAAAACATTGATGATGGCTAATGGGCAAAATCCCAAGGCCAGGCAAAAGCCAAAAAAAAACAAAAAAAAAACAAAAAGAATTCAAAGAGTATAAAACATACTTTAGTATAATGTACAAAATTTCATATAACAAAATAAAATAAGAACAATAACAAATATTACTGGCCATCGGCTATCGGCCAGCAGCCTTTCTGCCGAGTTTTTTTTTAGGGGATATGTTTAGGTAATGATGTAAATAGAATTTGGATATTAATGTTGGTTATGGTATGTGATCAATTGAAAGACTGATTGTGAGGGATTTTTGAATTTAGGTAAAATGTTGTCATTTCTGGAGATGCAAAGTTGTAAGAGGATTTGAAAATTGAATTGTTTTTAAGAGAATTTTTTGGATAAATCAAGAGACGTTGGGAAATTGGGATAACTTTTGTTCGGTTGTAAATGAGAATATTAGATGGGTTATGAAGTGGAAGTGGATTGAGTGGATGACGAATTTTTGTAAGGGATCTCAGGGACGAACGTTCGCCGAGTTGGATGTTGTGAAGTGTGGGATTGGGAGAAGTGGAAAATAGGATGGATCCGTAGTCTAACATAGGCTTGCATATCATCTTGTAAATGTTTGTGGCGTTTGTTGTTGTGATGCCAGGATTTCTGTATGTTAGACTACAGAAGTGTCTTGCTCTAGTAGTATTTTTGTTTTTAATTATGGCTGTGTGTTTTTTAAAATTGAGTTTTGAGTCGAGGGTCATTCCAAGGTATTTTATATGGAGAGCTGGGGAGATGGGCTTATGACAAATGGAGATGTTGACAGGAGTATTGTTACGGCGGTAAGGAATGAGGAGTTGGGATTTATTTTTGTTCTCCATTTAGCAAAACAAAGCTCGAGGGAATCTATAAGTTGCTGCAGTATTTGTACTGCTTTAGGTAGGTTCTTTTTATGAATTATTAGGGCTGTGTCCGGCGTATTGCAGGACATAGGAAGCGGGATTAAAAAACATAGGATTGGAGTTGTATAGATCAATACAGAAAATGTTGTATAGGAGTGGAGAGAGAGGTGATCCTTGCGGAACATCTTGCTCAGGAGTGAAGGTTTGGGATGTGGTACTTTGGATTTTCACTTTTAATGATCTATTTATTAGGAAGGTATTTAGGGCAAGATTTAGATGTTTAGGTATGTTAAGGGAGTGACATTTATACAGCAAACTTCGGTGCCATACCGAGTCAAAAGCCTTTTGGATATCTAGAAAGACAGCGGCGGATGAACGTCCTTCGAGGTGTGCAGTTTGTATGTGTGAAGTTAGAATAGAAAATGGGAGAGTAGTGGATCTGTGGGGAAGAAATCCGAATTGGTAGTTTGGAATAAGTTGTGATATATGGGAAATTATTTTTTCTTTGAGAAGGGATTCATAGAGTTTGCCGATGACAGAAAGAAGGATAATTGGTCGGATGGATGGTCTTGTTCTCTTTTGGGAATGCAAATAATTTTAAGGATATATTGGTGAATTTCAAATGGGAGAGATTTTAGGATATTTCATTGTATATTATCGTGTTCTGGAGCAGTGTTTTTTCCGGCATGTAATACTTGAAAATAATTGTCTTGAATATTCATACATTTTTTACAACACTTATTTCCAGTTAGATAAAAACGTTTTATTTATACTAGTACATTCTATTCCTATCATTTTGTGGAGTTAGAACACAGGTTTTTTGTTTGTTTATTTTCACTGATAAATTTTATTATTATAATTTTTTCCTGTAAAAACAAAAGTTTTGTTATTTTTACTTATACAAGGATTATTTTTTTTAAGTGCACTTACATTTAGAGTGTATTAGATTTTACAAATTGTTACTTTGTCTAACCAAATCATTTCCAAATCGAACGTCTAAAGCACTTTACTTCGCTAATGTATTATTAATAATAATATATTATTATTATTACATAACCCAAATAAATTGCTTGAGGTGTTCGAATTTTGAAATGATTTAGTTTCAAAGTTCGAATTCGAAATATTTACTTCGTACTTAAACAAGGAGTGAAAAACACATTTTCTATTTAACACAATATTCAGCTAATAAAAAATGTAGTTGCTATGTGAATAATAGAAAAAAAAAACTCTTCATTTTTTTATATTATAATATAGAAACTAGTAAAGGATTTTTTTAAATTATTTATATTTAATTATAGTAGACTTACGTTTAGTTTTCAATTTCGTTAACTATCTGTATGTTTTTGAGTTTATGTGAAGTGATTATTACACTAAAAAAGACTGTTATTCCTTACTTCACTTTTAATTTGTATCGTTAGATGTACATTTCGAGACACAAAGTGCTCATTATTAATACTTTGTGTCTCGAAATGTACATCTAACGATACAAATAAAAAGTGAAGTAAGGAATAACAGTCTTTTTTAGTGTTCTTTAAGTAAACTTTTATCAGGGGGCGTAGCTAAGAAAAAAATACAATTGTCATACATCGTATGTTTTTCCAAAACAAACAAAAAAATCAATAACTCATGAAATACATTATTATAATTTCAACATTAGTTTAAGGTGTAATTTATCTTGATATAAATGTAAGTCATAATTTATAATAGTATTAATTCTAGTCGAGATTTCTGGGTATTTATTTTAATTTTAGTCGTACTTTATTCTATTTTCAATTTCAGTCGAGATTTCTTATTTCATCAATTATTTCAATGTGAAATTAATTCAAGACGTAACTACTGGAATCCAATTTTCAATTTCAGTAGAGTTGCCGTTTTGTTTATCACTTAATAAAATTCACGAAACGTATTCTCACACAACAAAATCTTATTTTCATCCGGGATTAGATCCGGGGAATTACTTCCGTGGCATTCCATCAGGAACGCGGAAAAGTCCCGAGTGCAGGAAAAAGTTAGTTCCAATTTATCGTCGTAAATAATTTCCTCTGTTGTACAGTAACCATAAGGAAAAGTATAAAACTATTCTTTTATACAGATTGGAGGATATCCCCCCGAGGAAACAAGCCCAGGAAAAGTATGCACCGCCGAAGCAGTTCCGAGCGTTCATACATTATTCCCCAAGACCTGCAGCCCTGACGTTTCCGGAAATTTCACGTTGACGGGCCTTTTTGAATCATTGATACACAAATACAACCCTTTCTTTAAAAAAATAAACAATATACTCGGAATTTTTCGTTTAAGTGTACATATCCCGATATATCCGCTGTAAATTATAAAGCTTTCGTTGTTTTTAAAAAGCGTTCAATTTGAAGCTTATAACGAGGGTTTTTTCTCCCAGATTAAGCATGAAGTAAAATATCGAGTTTAGAAAAGCCTAAACATTTGGTTTGGTTGGGTAGCGCAAAGCGCTACGCGACCAAGCCTAATTTTCAGGCTTTTCTAAACTCGAAATTTTACTTCATGCGCCACGCGTGTAAAACACTGAAATATTGTGAAATATTGAGCAAACAACGTGAGATCAAACTTTAGCAGTATGTTTTGAATGTTGCTTGAAATCAGTGTTTTATGCGCGTGGCGCATGAAGTAAAATTTCGAGTTTAGAATAGCCTAAAAATTTGGTTTTCAAATGAAGATGTTAAGTGAGTTTAAGAGGGATATTTTCACAACATATATATATATATGTTTTTTTGGCCAACGTAGATGTTTTTTCTCAATTTCTAAAAAGCGTTTAATTTAAAGCTTATATATAACTAGGGTTTCCACTTCCAGATTAGGCATAAAGTAAAATTTTGTTTTAGAAAAACCTTAAAATTTAGTTTGGTCACGTAACGTGTAGCGCAACGCGACCAGACCAAATATTCAGGCTTTTCTAAACTCGAAATTTAACTTCACGCGCCACGCGTATAAAACACTGAAATATTGTGAAATATTGGCCAAAAAACGTGAGATTAAACTTTAGCAGTATGTTTTGAATTTTGCTTGAAATCAGTGCATTATACGCGTGGAGCACGAAGTAAAATTTCGAGTTTAGAAAAGCCTAAAAATTTGGTTTGGTCGTGTAGCGCTACGCGCTACACGACCAAACCAAATTTTCAGGCTTTTCTAAACTCGAAATTTTACTTCATGCTTAGTCTGGGAGTGGAAGACACTCGTTAGTTTTTTACCTATTTTTTTTAAAGAAAGGTGTTGAGTGAGTGTAAGAGAGATATTATCACAATATGTATATATATTTTTTGGCTAACGTACTTTTTTTTTTCTCAATTTCTTAAAGAAACATGTTGAGTAGGTGTAAAAGGGCGAATGTGAGGAAAAAAAGTGTCCAATTGAGGGGAGCCTATGGGCCAATTTACCCGTCGCGTTAGGAGCAACATATGAAAACAAAGTAAACGCAATTTTCTAGAAATGGATCCGAAAGCTGGAACGCTGCACGCTGTAAGCGTAATGCGATCTTTCTAACAAGCACAATAAGCATTATTTCATGGCCCTTTCATTCCCTTCTTATCAATTTTCATAACAACGAACTAAAATAAAATAAATAGAAAAACTAAGAAAGAACCAGAGAGATAAAGGAAGATGGAAATTTTATTCTAACAATAATATGATTGTTATTTTCATGCATACTATTATTATCTTCACTGTACGAATAACTTAAGAAAAAATAAACAGATTGTAATATTTGCTTTTATATGTATTATAAATGAAGGAATAAAATAATAGGAAGTCTCAACGAGACTAAATTTTTGTAGAAAGTCGATATTAATTTTAATTCGTTTTTATATTTTGTAAATATTCTGCAGACTATTGACAAATTCAATTTTTTTTTATATTTGAATAAAAATTACTTGATTTGAGGCACTTAGAAGCAAAGTACACTTTTGCTTCTAAGTGCCTTAAATCAAGTCATTTTTATTTTGTTCCTGCATTTATAATACATTTAAAAGCAAATATTACAATCTGTTTATTTTCTCTTCAGATATTTATATGGTGAAGATAATAATAATATGCATAAAAATAACAGTCATATTATTAATAGCAATTTGAACAAATTGGAGTATATGCAAGTGAAACAGTTTTTTTGTTAATTAGCAAAGAGATATCGAGCTTTTATTGATATGTGCTGCTACCCAATATATTTTCAGTAAATACACATAATCACTCTGCTATTTTGTTTATTAGTTTTAATATAACTTGAACTTTAAAACTGGATTTCAATTTTTTTTTATAAGTCACTTACACCCTTTTGCTTCTCAGTGATTAAGTTGTAAAGGGTCACGGTTCATATATCTAACGGTTGTAGCATGCGGCCGCTGGCCCCGCCCATCCGCGAGCGCGTGACGTCAGTGTAGTCGGCTGCTTATAATACGTATTGCATACAACGTACAATTTATGTAAATTCCAGTAAATTCAGTAGAATTTAGTGCGAAAGCAATTCATTTAAAACATCATTCGATACTTTCTTGATTTTATCTTCTAATTCTTGCTGAAACATATTATTAATCTTATATTTCTTTAAAACGTTCACTTGATAGGTTCACTGATTTTCAAGTACGAAGATGTAAAAATTTATGTGTGTAAAATAAAATCCCAACAATAAAATTAAAATTAAGCAAAAAAAAAATATTTAAATATGTATATAATGAGTATTAATTTATCACTGAATCTAAAACAATTGAAACCCAAATATAAAGTTAAATCGTTAACTAGAATTTTGTCTCTTTTAATTGCTTTAACAATTTTTAAACATTTCCTTAAATGTAGTAAAATGTTTTATTTCCTAAATGTAGAGTTCTTAAATTATTATCGTTTTTCTTGTAATAATTTAAAATATCTTTTCTTTAACATTTTTGATTTATTGTTTAAATTTAAGTTTCGAAGTTAAAAATAAATCGAAATTCCATTGATATTATTATTCGATTAACAAAAAATAATCGATTATTTCGCAAATTACTAAAATAATCGATTATATCTTTCACTAATTTAAACCTTGTAGTTGTAATTTTTGAAATATAATAATATTATATACCAGTAGTTTACATGCTAATAACCTTATAAAATCGCTGGGAAAATAAATCTTTAATATTCAAACATAATTAAACAAATAATACTACAGATTATAAAGTAACATATACATATATATATAAAAAAATGTTTATGTACATATTTTTTTCATTTTTTTTTTGTATGTCTTCTTTCTTCACTTTCACTTTTTCTTTTTAATGAATGTTGTTGCATTTCTGCATTTAAACGTTTTATGCGAATAAATGTTCTCTGCAAAATGAAACATTTTATAATGTCTTCACTTATATCACTTTTCTTTTTAATTATATTAGTCAGTTTTGTTACAATTGATTTTTCTTTTCGTACTGTGTTCCGTTGAAATTTTACAAAATATTTGTCTAATAATTTTGGTTTTTCGATCCATTCCTCAGAAGGAATGGTTAATCCGCCAAATGAAAGATGTTGTAGCCAACCAGGACTATCATCCAAAGAAAATTTTGACAATGTTCCCAAGTTGGGATGTTTATTTTTCATTTTTTTGCCACCCAGCCACATAAATATATAAAACCGTCTTCTTCACTTATCGATTTATTTACATTTTCTTTCTCCTCAGATTTCGTAGAAGTCGAGGAAAAACTATTGTCGATTGATTCATTTTCCGATGATGCGTATTCAATTGACACTCCTGTTTGTGATATAACGTTACAGCTCATAATATATTTAATATTTGTTTATCATAAATTACTTTTATGATAAACAAATTTTAAATATGATAACAACGTACAAAAAGTAAAATAAAACCAGGCGGAAATAGCTGTATTTATTTTCGCATGTTATTATTGATGTACTCCTCTTTCATAATGTTTGGTTAACCATATACTTAATGTATCAGCTATGTCTTCAGATGACCATATAACCTTCTTTTTATTAGGTAATTTTTATCAAAGCAAATTTTCTCGATTATTTTATAATTTAGTAGGTTTTCCATCGTATGTAGAAAATTATTCCTTTCTCAAATATAAAAATATTTAATTTCCATTTATAAACATGATAAGGGCTACAAGGGACACCCTATATATGTGCTTAAAATAAACGCAACTAAAAATAAAAATTGACCCGTCCGAGAGTTTTTTCTGAAAATTCTTAGTTTACATTTTAATGAATTTATCCATTCAAAAAATAAGGATAATTTATTAAACTTCGATTTGAATTGTTTAAAATATTATATTTTATATTTAATGAATTAATACACTTTTTCCCTTAATTTTATAATGATGAAATGTCTAAATTATATTATTATTTATTTTGAAAATCTTAGTTCTTCAAATAAAAAAAAAACAATTTTTGGAAATGCATGTTTTAATAATTTCCAGAAAAAAGTGAAATATGGTTCATATGATTTTTTACAAAGTAAATAAATTAAGTTAAAGATTTAAGTTAGCACATACTCTTAAATTTAATAAAAAATGCGACAAAATATTCAAAATTTGGTCCACTCCATATTACTCAGCAAAATAACCGGTTATCTGTTCTATCTGTTCTAGCATTAGTAATTTTTTAAATTAGATGAGCATTAAATTTTAAATTAGGTGAGCATAAATAAACTCTTAAATAATGAGACATAATAATTATATATTTTGAATGTAAAATAAATGTTTGTAAATATTAATCAACGTCTTTATTTTAGTACGCTGTGGCGCCTTTGCAGCTTCGGGGGCCCTATGGCAAATGCACTTTTTGTCTTTTTGTCCGGCACTGCCACATACTCTAGAAGAATATTTATTACGTCACCATTTTTAAAAAAGCTCATTAAGTAGATCTCAACCGTGTTTAATAATTTAATTACAATCAGCTCTGTGTATATCAAATAATTGTATGTATATCATAAATTTTTCGGTTATTATAATAAATATAAAATATACCTGAGGTCTTTAGTTTCCGTCTCGTGAGAATATTTAAAAGTTCACTTTGAAAATCTAATTCGAAATCTTCTTTTATAAAATGGCTACTACAAATAAAGCTGGTATAGGGATTAAACTTGTCCTTTCTTCTACACGCGTTTATCCATGCATGTCTAATTATTTTATCTCTTGGAAATCGGTGATAAGAAATTGATTTGCCTTTCGTTAAACAGTGCTGATTTCTGCATACAGCGACGGCGCAAGAGCTTCCGGGCATGATGAAAACTTAGGCACTATTCATTAAAAAATAATGAAAAGATTGAATATTTAATTCATTATTTGAATGCTATGCTGGAACAACGTTGTAAGCGCCAAAAATTGTTTTGTTGGGAAATCGAAAAAGAAGCCCCTCCCCATAAGGGTTCAAACCACATATTTAAAAATGAAAATGTAATACAGCCCACAACACAAGTGAGCCTTGCTGCAAACTAAACTTGCCTCCCCCAAGACAAAATCCTGGCTGCATACATCGTTTTTCCACGGAAATACCGCGTTTTCACAATTGGCGGTTACAACGTTGTTCCAGCATATTATATGCTTTATTTATTGAAATTTGTAATAATTCAATTACTTACCAAAAATATACAGCAATTATATTAATAATTGTAATATAAAATTTAAGAAAAAACCACTCGTAGATACCTAAACGCACATAAACACCGTAAGCGGGCAATGTTTGACAGGTTAGGAGCGACCACAATGTCGTCAGACGCACGAACATTTCCGACTTCGCCCGACGAATGCTACAACCGTTAGATATATAAACCGTGGTAAAGGGTGTCTCAAAATCAACGCAGGATTTGATTTTGCCGCAATTTTATGCAGTAAATTTTTGGCAACTCCGAAAAACAACATATTGACAGCTGAGAGTTTAGGGTTAGTAAAAATGGAGCGTTACACGATACAACAACATGTTTTTATTATTGAACAATATCTCAAAAATAATGAAACTTTAGCGGCCACAGTTCGAAAATTTCATACAAAATATGGTCCGAATAGTGTTTTAACTTCGTCAACTGTGAAGAGATTAATTGAAAAATTCAGGGAGACTGGATAAGTTGGAGACGCTAAACACACTGCTCGTCCAAAAACAAGTCGTCCAATGTCAATATCGAAGCAGTGCGTGAGAGTGTTAGTGAAAATCCCAGAACACCAATTCGGCGCCGTGGACAAGAATTACAAATTTCAAGAAGCTCTCTACTCAGCGTATACTACAGAAGCTCTGTGTCTCCATGCTTACAAAATTCAATTAACAAAACAACTAAAGCCTAATGAGTATGCACATCGAAGAGAGTTCGTTAAATGGATAATTGAACATCAACAAGTAGATGCTAATTTTTCGAGCAAAATCAACCTAAGCGATGAGACACAATTTCACCTTGATGGCTTTGTTAATCGCCACAATTACCGTATTTGGGGCAGAGCTGGGCAGGATTCGAATCATTCAGGATTCGATTCCTGGATTCGAATCCTTTTAGAGGATTCAAAAGAGGTATTCGAATACTTTATTGAAAACGGATTCGTGATCCGGATTCGTAACATTTATTTTTAAAAGGATTCGTATTCGAATCCAGACGTAGATGATTCGAATCCTTATAATAGGATTCGAATCCTTATAAAAGGATTCGAATCCTTATAAAAGGATTCGAATCCTCATACACGGATTCAAATCCTCCCAAATAATTCGAATCATCGCTATTAAGGCTGGTATGCGAATTCGATTAATTCAAATAGTTAAATATTCTAATATGAATATTAAAATCACTAAATTATTCATATTTGAATATGAATATTTACATTTTCAATAATTAAAATATTTGTAAATGCATATTTGGATATTTAATCATATAAAATTTCCAACCTTAATAGTATATTTTTAACTTCACTTGAAATCAGTGTTTTATACGCGTGGCGCATGAAGTAAAATTTCGAGTTTAGAAAAGCCCCGTGAAAATTTGTCGAGGGTCGCTGCGCGACCCTCGACAAATTTTCTACGCGGGGCTTTTCTAAACTCGAAATTTTACTTCATGCTTAGTCTGGGAGTGGACAACACTCGTTCTTAGAAGTTTCAAATTGAGTGATCACTCAAGGTTACTAAGTTTATTACCATTTTACAAAGGCTACAGCTCGAAGGACCAATCATGGCCTCGGAGACCGAAGGACTACAGGGAATCGAAGTTTTTTACAAGAAAACAACGAATATCTGAAGGTTTACAGCATGGATAGGAAAGAAAACATCCACTATTAGGATGTTATATTGCTCCTTGGTAAGACCTAAATTAGAGTATGCTACCTGTATCTGGTCGCCGCACTTTGATAATTCTATTTACCAGATTGAACGTATGCAAAATAAATTCTTACAACATATGTTTTATCGCACCAGATCACATGGCGAAATCTATAGTCGCAGTAGTATGCTTGCTCGTATTAACTTAAAATCATTGGAAGAGCGACGCATTATAATGGATCTATGTTTCTTGTACAAATTAGCTAATGGTTTGATAAATTGTGGTCATTTATTAGCACGCCTAAATTTTATTCTACCATGTAATACACGTAGTAAGTTACTGTTTCGCGAAAATTTCTACCCTACAAAGTCTGGTAGAAATGAACCAATTAATAGAATGATGCGTTACTACAATAATATATATAAAGTTAATCCGAATCTTGATATGTTTAATATTCCAATTTCAACATTTAAAAATAAATTAAATTGTATGACTCTTATTTAGCTCTGTTGTATTAAATTATGCTAAGTGTACTGTAATTTAAGTTTACTTGTTATCAATTTGTATATATATATATTTTCTTTCTTGTTATATTTTGTTAAATAGGTGTACCGTTTGAATAAATAAATAAATAAATTTTGAAAAAATATCGAAGTTAGGTTGGTTTTCAGTGCATTTTTAACTTCACTTTAAATCAGTGTTTTATACGCGTGGCGCATGAAGTAAAATTTCGAGTTTAGAAAAGCCCCGCAAAAATTTGTCTCGGGTCGCTGCGCGACCCTCGACAAATTTTCTACGCGGGGCTTTTCTAAACTCGAAATTTTACTTCACGCTTAGTCTAGGAGTGGACAAGACTCGTTTGAACTTTAAATTTAACTGTTTATTAAAATCTACGTATGTAATATAATAAATCATTCATTGAAATCATAGAAAAAGATGCAAAATTTTACCTAGAAAGAACTTTTAGAGTTAGCTTTATAATTTGCTCGGCTCTTAATGGGTGAATATTCTATTTCTAAGAAAAACCATATTTATTTAATATTAAAGTTGCATCTAATATAATAACAAACTGTGAATAAATCGACAATAATCTAGAAATATCGAAAATCTCGACATGTAGAAAATCTTGACGGTCCACTCCCAGACTAAGCATGAAGTAAAATTTCGAGTTTAGAAAAGCCCCGCGTAGAAAATTTGTCTCGGGTCGCGCAGCGACCCGAGACAAATTTTCGAGGGGCTTTTCTAAACTCGAAATGTTACTTTATGCGCCACGCGTATAAAACACTGACTTAAAGTGAAGTTAAAAACGCACTGAAAACCAACCCAACTTCGATAATTTTTTCAAAATTGGATGTTTTCTTTCCCATCCATGCTGTAAACCTTCAGATATTCATTGTTTTCTTGTAAAAAAAACTTCAATTATTTTATTACGCCACGCGTATAAAACACTGATTTAAAGTGAAGTTAAGAACTCACTGAAAACCAACCCAATTTCGATATTTTTTCAAAATTGGATGTTTTCTTTCCTATCCATGCTATAAACCTTCAGTTATTCGTTGTTTTCTTGTAAAGAAACTTCGATTCCCTGTAGTCCTTCGGTCCCCGAAGACCATGATTGGTCCTTCGAGCTGCATCCTTTGTAAAATGGTAATAAACTTAGTAATCTAGAGTGATCACTCAATTTGAAACTTCTAAGAACGAGTGTTGTCCACTCCCAGACTAAGCATGAAGTAAAATTTCGAGTTTAGAAAAGCCCCGCGTAGAAAATTTGTCGAGGGTCGCGCAGCGACCCGAGACAAATTTTCACGGGGCTTTTCTAAACTCGAAATTTTACTTCATGTGCCACGCGTATAAAACACTGATTTAGAATAAAGTTAAATAACACATATATCAAAATTAATTAAAATCATTATTTAATCAGATATTTAGTCGGTAAATGAACATTTTTCTTAATAGAAACTGATGGAATAAAATGTAACTGGTTGCAAATGATAGATTCAAATTTATTTTTAAAGGATTTGTATCCGTGATTCAAAAATGAGGATTCGGATCTTTGATTCGAATCATATTTTTCACTTACGAATCCTTTATTCGAGTATTCGTGGTTCGAATCATATTAGGTGATTCGGATTCGTGATTCGAATCCTGTTTTTGAGGATTCATCCCAGCTCTGATTTGGGGTTCGGAAAATTCACATGTGATTGTCGGAAAACAAATGCATTCACAACGTGTCAGTTTTGGGTGCGGATTTTGAGCTGGAGGCATCATTAGACCATACTTTTAAAAATGAGGCTGTTCCAGCAGTGGCTGTTACTGGTGCTCGATATCGCGCCATAATAACACAGTTCTTTCTGCCGAAATTGGATGATATTGATGTGGCCAATATGTGGTTTCAACAAGACGATGCCACATGCCATACAGTAAGTGAATCAATTCAATTATTGCATGAGACATTTCCTGATCGTGTACTCTCTCGTTTCGGTGATCAGAAATCTCCCCTAGATCTGGTGATTTAACACCATTAGTTTTTTTTTTATGGGGTTATTTGAAGTCAATGGTCTATGACGACAAAGCCCACAACAATTCGTGCATTACAGGAGGAAATTAAACGCTGCATCAACGAAATTCAGCCACATTTATGCAGAATGGTCATTGAAAATTTCAACAAAATAGTGCGTATGTGCTGTGGAGGCCATTTGCCCAATGTGTGATTCCAAAATTAACTCCTATGTACTTTATGATTCAATAAAAAAAATAACAACCTAAAAATTGGGCAGCTTGGTGGTGTAGTGGTTAGAGTGTTGTACTGCCACGCCACGGACCGGGGTTCAAATACCGGCCTAACAAGTTGTCTGCATTTATATAGGTTAGGATAAAAATACCAAACACTCCGTCTTCTCGGATATGACGTTAAATGCATGTAGGACCCGCCTGCCTGGATGTTGCGTGCACGTTAAAGATCCCTACCGGTGGGTTGGAACTCCCACCGGGTTCGGCAAAATTCCCGGATAGCTGTAGACCTAATCTCCGGCGTCATGATTGGCCTTAGCAGCGGAAATAGATGACGTAAAACCCAAAATAAAAAAAATAAAGAAAAACCTAAAAATTCTGTTTCCAATGTGTGATTCTAGCATAACCCTATCTTATTTACTTTATGATTCAATAAAAAAATAACAATCAAAGACTAAAAATTGTGTTTTCTATTTAATTCAAATTTTGCTTTAATTTCAGGGCACCCTTTAGATTTCAAATAGAATTATTTTTTTGATATATTTTTTGCTAAGAAACAATTATTTTATCTGGATATTATTATTTATGTTTAAATTCAATATTGTTATAAATATGTCTGTCAAATGTTGATGGAAGATAAGGGTTGCGGTTCGAGTCGGACGGGAAGGCACAGGAGGGCGAGTTTATAGGGTGTTTCATTTAATTAAATGAGAAATACCGATAGGCCAGATTTAATTAGGATAGGAGAATATCCCTGGCAAACCATATTTCTGGGATATTCATACGTCGCAGACGTGGGGCTAGTTATTTACGCGATTAGCTAACCCCTCTGTTAATAAATTGTCCCTAAATCGATAAATCTGATTATCCTTCCTAACGATATATTACCGGACGAAAATTTTACTTCCAACATAATCGCATAATCCACTAACAAGACCGAAATTACAGTCGATATTGGTTGTAAAGCAATCAGATATTGTTTCAGCATCTATTTCGGAAATTCACTTATCTTTCCTTCTTTTTTTGCAAACTCATAAATATATCTCTATAATTATATCTGTTAACTGTTATTTGTACTTCTAGTTTAATAATGACAAATTAAAGTTGTCGAAACTATAGTCACAATAAAAACCTCAGTTATACATAAACAGTTTTAGTGCTTTGTTTGTGTAAATAATTAATGTATGTAAAGCAATCAGATATTGTTTCAGCATTTATTTTAGAAATTCACTTATCTTCCCCCCTTTTTTTTGCAAACTCATAAATATGTATTTATAATAGTCCAGTTAATAGTAACAAAGAATTAATCTGCAAATATAATAAATGTATCTGTTAGTTGAAACTATAGTCACAATAACAACCTCAGTTATACAATCAAAGTTTAAATGCTTTGTTTGTGTAAATAATCAATGTATGTTTTTGAGTTTTGTGAAAAGTATTATCCAGAGGCGCAGTTAATTAAGAGAATTATAGTCATAATATGAGGCACAGAGAAATTAGATAACAATAGTGATTTTTTTTCTTCATTACACTGAATATTCAAAGTGTTTTGCGCCATAAAAATGATTTGCTTGTAATAATAAATAAAATTTAGCTGGATTCCTTTCTCCCTTATAGTTTTTCTTTATACTCTCACATTTCTAACAATTTTATGTTATACAAATTATTTGCTTATTGCTTTAAAGTTTAATAGTGTGAAACATGAAATAAAACTTTGTCGTCATTCCTTGAGTTTTTTTTTTCTTTTCACTATATTAAACTTTGAAGCAATTATTTCATCTGCCTGATGAAGCCACTGTATGGTGAAACATGTTGCAGTGTTCAACAATTAAAGTGAAACCCTCCCAACTGTGTAAAGCAATCAGATATTGTTTCAGCATCTATTTTAGAAATTCACTTATTTTCCCCCCTTTTTTTTGCAAACTCATAAATATGTATTTATAATAGTCCAGTTAATAGTAACAAAGAATTAATCTGCAAATAAAATAAATGTATCTGTTAGTTAAAACTATAGTCACAATAACAACCTCAGTTATACAAACAAAGTTTAAGTGCTTTGTTTGTGTACATAATCAATGTTTTTGAGTTTCGTGAAAAGTATTATCCAGAGGCGCAGTTAATTATGAGAATTATAGTCATAATATGAGGCACAGAGAAATTAG
Source organism: Philonthus cognatus (assembly GCA_932526585.2). Taxonomy (NCBI): domain Eukaryota; kingdom Metazoa; phylum Arthropoda; class Insecta; order Coleoptera; family Staphylinidae; genus Philonthus; species Philonthus cognatus. The sequence goes on from OW052242.1 coordinate 29,835,818, forward strand.
ATAACAATAGTGATTTTTTTATCTTCATTACACTGAATATTCAAAGTGTTTTGCGCCATAAAAATGATTTGCTTGTAATAATAAATAAAATTTAGCTGGATTCCTTTCTCCCTTATAGTTTTTCTTTATACTCTCACATTTCTAACAATTTTATGTTATACAAATTATTTGCTTATTGCTTTAAAGTTTTATAGAGTGAAACATGAAATAAAACTTTGTCGTCATTCCTTGAGTTTTTTTTCTTTTATGTATTTATTTATTTGTACATAAATCTCCATTTTACATTAAATATATATATATAATAATAAATGTGTGTAAATTAAACATATAACAAATAATACAATGCACATGATAGTTATAAAATTCAAGTTACAATTAGCTAATAAATACAATTAAAAAACAACTACAAGATCAATGAGCGAAAGGTGGCGCTTAAACATATTGTAAGAATTACAAAATATTAAAAAGTTTGGAAATGTATTTAGTATATTACAATATTTCATTATGCGACAAACAGGATTATTAGAGGCATAATTTGTGCGATGGGTGTTTAAACGAAACAAAGGTTTGTTTCGTAGAACAGTGGATGAATAAAAATTAAAGTTTAATGCCCCAACCAATATGCTACTGTTCACAAAGCCATTAATTAGTTTGTACCCATAGCACAAATCTAGCATAACTCTTCTGTAGCGCAGAGATTTTAAATTTAATACATTTAGCATATAAGATCGGCTATAGTTTATCCGGGCAATACCTAGCTTATGTGAAGCAAGTAATAAAAATCTAGTTTGGACCTTTTCAATTAAGTCACTGTGGTTGTTAAAATGTGGTGTCCATATTACAGAACAGTACTCCAAATGAGGGCGAACTAAAGTAACGTAAATAGTTCTGAATGTATTTATACTGAACTGTTTAGAAAATCTGTTTACAAAACCTAACGTCGAAAGAGATCTACTTATAATATTGTTTATATGTGGGATGAAGGTTAAGCGGCAGTCAAATATAACCCCTAGATCACGCACTTTCTCAACAAATGGTAAATTGTAGTTATTTATAGAGTACTCAACTAAATTACGTCTATTTCGACCAAAAGATATAGCCATACATTTCTTTAAGTTAAGTTGTAGACAGTTGTTGGTACACCAGGTAGATAAATTGTTTAAATCATGTTGTAAAAGTCTCTGATCAGTAGCCGTTTCAATGACTCAAAAATTTTTTAAGTCATCTGCAAACATAAGGTACCTACAGTTTTGTATGATACAGTTTTGTATGATACTACCAATTGATTTCACTATATTAAACTTTGAAGCAATTATTTCATCTGCCTGATGAAGCCACTGTGTGGTGAAACATGTTGCAGTGTTCAACAATTAAAGTGAAACCCTCCCAACTGTGTTGTTTTATTTCAAATACTATTATGGAGTTTCATCATGTAATTGCCTCATCAATTAAATATTTATAAATAATTTTATGTTATAACAATTATTTGCTTATTGCTTCAAAGTTTAATATAGTGAAACATGAAATAAAATTCTGACGACTTTTCCTGAATTTTCTTCATTACACTGAATATTCAAAGTGTTCTGCGCCATAGAAATGTATTTGCTTGTTATAAAAAGTAAAATTTAGCTGTATTCCTTTCCCCTTTATGTTTCTTCTTTATACTCTCACACTTCTAACAGTTTCTTGTTATAAAAATTATTGGCTTATTGCTTCAAAGTTTAATAGTGTACAACATAAAAGAAAACTATGACGTCTTTTCCTGAATTTTCTTTATTACACTGAATATTCAAAGTGTTTTGCGTCATGAAAATTATTTGCTTATTGTTGCTTACTTCATACAATTATGTTTCTGGCCGTTTGCCTGAAAATTATGTAAACGCACTGTAAGGTCGCAAACAATTCCCTTCAAGTTATTTCACTACTAAATATTATGTCATTTCCCATTCCGTCTAATTTCTGGAGGGGCGAGCATTAAATAAATTTGTTTTGTTTGTCCTTAACTATGCTGTAATTAGGACACGACGGTAAATAACCTACCCTCATACTAGCTCCTGTTAATATTTGAAATTACAAAATTTTCTCCGAGTAACATTAAAATTATGTGCGTTATTCGTCAATTTATTTTTCAGATTGATTAAAAACCTATGTCTAAGTACTTTAAATAATAAATAAAATAACAGTATTATTGTTGTGTTATTGATCTCCAATTCTTTGTTAATATTCTTAAAAAATGCTAACTTTACTCAAATTAAACTAAAATTAAAAATTGTTAATGAGTTAAAATTGTGTACAGGACGATTTCACAAACTTAAAACTAATATACACAGTTTTAGGTTTGTGAAATCGTCCTGTATACAATTTTAACTTATTAAAAATTTTTAATTTTAGTTTTAATTTAGGTAAGGTTAACATATTTTTAACGGAATTTATTTGTATATGCTTCAGTGTGATAATGTTCTCATGTATAATTATGTATCCCGTATGTTCTGACTTGTGTAAACTTTGTATCCATTGCACAAATAACTGAATTGAATTGAAAAGTAAAATTGAATTTCCCAGGTGTAAAAAAAATATAGGATTGATCCCTCAAATCGGCCCCCGCGCCCTATCTACTTAACTAATAAATTCTTTCCTCAAATATTATTTCCATTTTCATACGTTTAATGGAGAAAACAAGACATTGCTTGTATATTATACAATGTGTCCGTATTTTAACAGAATGTATGGTGATCTCGGTTAATTGAAAAGATAGAGAGTCAGTTAAGTTGGGGCAATGTTGCGTAATTTATAGCGCAATAATAATCTAAAACAAATTTGAAATATCTTCTTTCGTTTTTGAGATATTCTCGAGAAACGGATTTTTTGAAATTTCGTTTTTATTCTTTTATTCAAAAACTGTTGAATCCAGACATTTACAACTTTGACATTATAGATGCACTTTTTAACAATTATTCTAGAAACATATTTTATTTTAAGATAACTATAACATTTACCCAGGGACCATAGCTAACTTTTGTTTTTCTTATAGGTGCCATTTTGGATTTTCATATTTTTTGGAAGAATATACTTTTCTGAATTCAATGATCACACTTACAGTTTATTGTACATTTTATGTGAAAAATTTTAATTTTTCGTTTTTTGTAAAGAGTGCCTTAGAAACAGTTGAGTAACTTACTTATTTAACAACTCCTAGGACCCATAATTTGCTTACATATCACCCCTAAAGACGGGCATCTGACGATATATATTTTAACAGTTGTGATGTATTTTAAAGTAACGAGTGTCTTTCAATCCCAGACTAAGCATGAAGTAAAATTTCGAGTTTAGAAAAGCCCCGCGTTGAAAATTTGTCGAGGGTCGCGCAGCGACCCTCGACAAATTTTTACGGGGCTTTTCTAAACTCGAAATTTTACTTCATGCGTCACGCGTATAAACCACTGATTTACAGTAAAGTTAATAGTAATAGTGATCAATATTTACCGAGATGTAGCGAAACAATTTAAGAATTGCTTTTTTTGAAAATAGTTTTGAAATAATAATAATAAAAATAGAATAAATGTAGTTTGTGCAACTTTTATGTGATAATTGATACTTATTATTATTATTACAAAAGATTGACAGTTATTAATTAATTTCGAGTACTAACCATGATTGACTGCTGTCAAGATTTTATTGATTAACAGATATGACTTTGTTTGTTTTGTTTCCAAGGCTCTTTTTGCAAAAAAGAAAATATCATAATTTTAAATATCAAATCTAAAATAAATTATGAGTCTGATACATCACTGAGTTTAGAAAATAATATTATTTCAAAAAATAAGAAAATCCAAAATGGAGCTCATAAGAGAAGCAAAAGTTGGCTATGGTCCCCGCATAAATGTTATAGTTACCGTTATGTTGATATCTCGAAAACAAAAAAAGATATTTCAAAATTGTTCTCCGATTCTATTTAGGCTCTAAAATACGTAACTTTGCCTCTCTATCTCTATCTCTTCAAATAACTGAGATCCCTGTACATTCTGTGGAAATACGGGCACCCTATATAAATCTATTGATGATAAATAAAAAATAGAAAACATTTAGTCTGTAATTTTGTTTATCAATCTATTTCACTTTAAATAAATAAAATAAGTCATTCTGCAAACATTTGTTATGAATCTATTCACTTTGAATAAAAAAAACAGTTATTCTGCGAGCATTTTTTATGAATCTATTTAAGTTGAATGAAAATAAGAAGACATACTGTTTGTAAATGTCTATTAATATATTAATTTGAATAAAGAAAATTAGTAATTTCATCCGCTGAAGTTTTTAGTAATCTATTCATTCAATTCACTTTATAATAAGCTCTGTATATACACATCTTGAAGTCATAAAATCCTCAACACATATTTTATTAACTGCACATATAACTTTACACGTATTTCAACGCAGTTGCAATTTTTACGATTCGTAAATTTTATTATTGGCAGCATATATGCAATGTCTCCCGGCTTGCACGAAAAACGTGATATTAACGTAATTTACTGCCGTAATATCTGCAAAAATTTACTCAAATATCAAATTAAATTATCCTTCTTTTTTTTTATTCCGATTTCATTCGCGGAATTAAAATGAAAGCAGAGTGTTATGAAACGGGGAGTCGTTATAGAAAAATTCATTATCCTCTCTCACGGATTGCTTGCATAAGATTAAATTACCTCCGATGTTTAAAAGCGTTCTATGTTTAAATGAAGAAGAAATAAAATAGATAATTTATTGTAAAAGATGCAGTGTAGTGTTTTTTTAAAGTCAAATTGATCTTAACAGTATATTATTATTATTATTATAAAAGATGCAGTGTAGTGTTTTTTTAAAGTCAAATTGATCTTAACAGTATAAATTAAAACAGATATAATGAGAGGTTGTTTTATGAAAATGTGTTAGTTTGACTTATACTCTTAGTATGTATCACGTAAGATGTAATTCTATAATGTGTTAATTTGACTTATACTCTTAGTACTTATCACGTAAGATATGATAGCTTCAACATTTGATTTTAATGAAAGAGAAATAAGTTAATATGAACGGATGATTTTCACTATCAATTATATGATTACCCAAACCCGATCTTGTGGTTTGTTGGTTTAATTAGCATAATTAAATATATCTAAAAGAAATAGGGAGTATATCATACGTGATAAGTACTAAGAGTATAAGTCAAATTAACACATGTTCCAAAAATTATGATCTCAGATTATATTTGTTTTAATTTACAGAGTTAAGATCAATTTTACATATTTAAAAAACTACACTGCACTGACTTATACTGTTAGAACACTTATCTGGCAGATAAAGGCCAGATAGTGCAATGAAAACCGAAACAAAATTGACTTATACTTTTAGTGCTTATCACGTAAGATATACTCCTTATTTCCTTTAGGTATATTTACTTTTGCCAATGAAATATTAACGTATTATTTTTTCATTAAATCCAATTTTGAAACTTTCAACCAGTGTTTTCTACTCCCAGACTAAGCATGAAGTAAAATTTCGAGTTTAGAAAAGCCTGAAAATTTGGATTTGCCGGGGTGCGCGAGCAAAGCGAGTCCAATATTTAAATAATAAAATATTCGAATATTTAAATATGTCAAACATTAAAAGTGCGATTCTTTTCGCAATCTACAACAAGTAAGTCTTACAAAGACTATACAAACACTCATTGAAAGTATCTCGGGCTAATACCCCGACGGACATTGAATTATACAATAAGTGTTTGCTGTTACATACAGTAACCTACTACAAATGTAACAATTTGGATCAAATTATTCACGCCATCTATAGACGCGTTTCGAGATTTATCTCTCTTCAGTATAGCTTTGCCATTCCCTCTAAACAATTTGACACCTTAGACTGGCGGTCACGTTAATATTCAAACATAAGTATAAATGAAATTGCAAATTCTTGGTTGCAGAATACTTCAAACATTAAAAGTGCGATTCTTTTCGCAATCTACAACAAGTTAGTCTTAAAAAGACTATATCAAGACTAACTTGTTGTAGATTGCGAAAAGAATCGCACTTTTAATGTTTGAAGCATTCTGCAACCAAGAATTGGCAATTTCATTTATACTTTATATTTAAATATGTCTAAAAATATCACAATGGCCCAGAAAAAACACATCAGTAATACAATACTGTTAATAATGCCAATATATTTGTCAAAAATTAGATTCTGTTACAGCTAGAGAATCACATTATTAATTTAAATCGTTATAATTATGACAATATATGAGAAAATTGCCTTTATTTGTGTCAAAAATTTAGGATTTTTAACAAAGTTAGCAATACAAATATATTAATTGATAATTGACATACAAAAATTATTTCACTTATCAATTCGTTAAATTAAAGACCATTTTACAATAAATCAGTGTTTTATTGCGTGGCACATGAAGTAAAATTACGAGTTTAGAAAAGCCTAATTTGGCTCAGTCGCTCCGCTTCGCTACGCGCCCGAGCCAAATTTTCAGGCTTTTCTAAACTCGAAATTTTACTTCATGCTTAGTCTGGGAGTGGAAGACACTCGTTTAAGCTCGTTTAAAACAATTGATATTTGACAGAATACATTGATTCTTGTTTTTTATTGGCGGAGAAAGTTTTGTAATGTCAAAAGAGAATGTCAATTTTAATACAAGTTAAAGAAGAAGCAATCGTTTTTTATGTCATATTTCAAACGACAATTCAGAGTTGATCAAAGGACTTAACGTCAAAATGCCATCATTTTGAAAATACAGTCGACGTAATAAACTTACAGTCAAAATGTTACAATAGTCATTGATTAATGAAATTCTATTATAGTCTATAGACTAAGTGATTTTATTAGTAAAAAAAATGGCACAGTGATTTAATGTCCTAATTTCAAAACAATATAGCTTATTTAAATTATGTCAAAATATTATGATAAGTACTAAGAGGTTACAAAAACAATGTTTTGTTTTTTTGTTTAACTTGGTTGTTTTAAAGGTTATTGTAACTAACTTTACAACTTGCCATCTAACCCAATTTTATTAAGTTTTAAACGAAAAAATTGTGCTAAAATGTCGTAGTTTATAGACAGGCGAGGTTACGAAAACTTTTTTTTTTCATTTAACTTGGCTTTTTTAAAATTAATTGTAACTAACTTTAAAACATGCCATCTATCCTAAGCTAACTTTATTAAGTTTTAAGCGAAAAAATTATGCAAAAATGTCATAGTTGGCCAAAATTGTTTTCCACGTTTAAAATATCAAATTATGCGAAAGAAGAAATAGTATATTGTAAAACGAGCATATAATGATAGCTAATAATCACAAGAACGAGGTTTGCGGAACAAGCCAAAGGCGAGTGGAGCAAGTCGTTCGAGTGATTAATAGCCAATATATGCGAGTTATACTATACTTTGTTCACTACAACAATATATAGTATTTTTAATACCTATTTGGAATAACCCCATCCTTATTTATCAATCATGAATCAGATGGAACAAAAAAATACCAACAAAAATGAACGTCGATTACCAAATTGATGTTACGTCAAAAGTTTGATGTCTGTTAATATCATTAAATATCGCAAAAATACACTACTAAAATGCGATATTCCGATGAATCCAAAAAGTTAATACTCAGTGTAGAAAATTATTTTTAAAATGAATTAGGATCTCGATTTAAGGCAATTCAAAAAGCGTCCGAAGTCCTAAAAGTTCCACAAAGCACATTATACAACCTACAAGATAAAAACAGATCAACGGATTTCGTATTTAGAAGGAATATGTTTGCAAAAGTTTCCCTGAGCAAAACTTGAGATACGAAGAATATTTTGTATTTTTTAAGGGAAGTGATTTACAAAATGTATGCCCGATAGTAACATATTACTTTAGAAACTATTCACTTTCAATTTATGGAAGAATCACAAAAAATTGAGATCTCGAAAAGTTATTTATATTTGGGAATTAAAAAAATGGTAAATACCTGGAATCAGGTTAAAGAGAATTTTATTTTTAAATAAATATCAAGTTGCTAAAAAAGATAACATTTCTATAATATTTTGTAAAACTTTCAGTTGTATTATAATAATATAATAGCATTACGTCTATATAAATTAGTACATTCTATATTATGAAATTAATTAATATTTGTGATTCTACGCCGCCACTGGTTGTATTAAATATCAAGTTACTCCACCAATGGTTTTGATGTCGACCATTTGACATGACAAGTACCTAATCTAATTTTGTGTGTGTGTGTTTAAGAAGCCGCATACGTTAAGTCACTAAAGGAACTGGTACTTCTAAATAGGTATTAAAAATATCCAGTCAACGACGTCATCACCACCATAGTAAAATGTAAGACAAAAGAAGCCGATTTGACTAGCACAGCCTGTTTTTTTTTTTGTTCACAATAATCTAACTAGCAAGGCAATTTATATTGTAAATTTCTTCTTTTTGCAGACGATCTTAAAATTTTTCGTAAAATTAAAAACACTAACGACATCACAGTCTTGCAACAAGATTTAAATAATATTTATCAATGGTGCTTGAATAACCGTCTCTATTTTAATAATGACAAGTGCATATCTATTTCCTTTGGTCGTGGTCATGTCATTAAATCAAATTATGAAATCAATGGATACCAGCTATCTACAGTTCCACATGTCAAAGACCTAGGAGTAATATTTTACTGTACCTTGTCATTTACAAAACACATTGACAGCATGTGCTGCAAAGCATTGCAAGTGCTTGGCTTTATAAACAGATTTGGTAAGAATTTCTCAATGAACACGTACAAGCATTTATTTATTTCTCTTGTAAGAACTCAACTAGGGTATGCTTTCTCTGTTTGGTCGCAATTTTATAACAATAAAATTTATCAAATAAAGAGAGTACAAAACAAATTTTTGTTGTCAATATCCTTTAGATTAGGAGTTTCTAGAATTAATTACAGTCTTACGCTAACTCTTTTAAACTTGACATCTTTGAAAGAGAGACGTGTTATATCTGGGAATTATTTTCAAAATAATTAACGGCCTAATGTACTGCGATGAATTAGTGACTGGTCTGAAGTTTCTAATCCCATCTAATACACGTTCACAATTAATTTTTAGAGAAACAGTTCATCGTAACAACTACACAAGCAATAATGCACTTTGTCGTATGACAAAATGATGCAATTTGGTTTGTGTATCACCACATTTGGAGCTGTACGGTATATCTTTTAAATCATTTACGAAACGATTAAAGCTGATTGATCCATATTTATACAACCATGTTTAATTGTTTTTGTCTACAGGGCTTGGGAGTATATTGTATTAATTATATCGAATATGTATGTTTATATATTAATTGTTTATTATATATTATAAGTGTGTAAAATTATAATTGAAATAATGTAAAAAGCTTTATTCCGTAAATAAAGTATTAATATTATTATTATATTCGTGTTAAAAAACAACATTTATCACGCAAATCCCATGTTAAATGTATTTGAGTGTTAAATATACCTAATTTATGCTGCCCACACAATTAAATAATGCACATATTATAAAATTATGGTGAACAATTGCGGCAAAAATTCAAACTAGGCAATTATTTATATTCGTGTTAAAAAACACATTTATCACGGAAATCCCATGTAAAATGTACTTGAGTTTTAAATGCACCTCATTTATGCTGCCCACACAATTTAATAATGCACATATAAGACTATCGTGAACAAAAAAAAATCATCACGGATTGATAATGTATGTCAATAGTGTATGTCAATAGTGACAAGTTACACTAAAAATATCAATTTATGTAAAAAATTATATATTATGTTATAAACGGCAAATTATCTCCCTGTAATAAAGAAAAAATTAAATGCCGTGTATGTCAATTTTTGATACAAATGTCAAATTACTTCATTGCGTATCAATAAACGTGATTAAATATTTCACATTAATGTATCGTATGTTCAATAAAAAAAAACCTCTAGAGTGCCATGATTTTTCCTTTTTTAAATTTAAGTTAGCTACGCGCTTTCGAAATTGACATATACAAAGTCAGACATAACAATTATAATTCATAATTTCAAAGTTGGCAACCTACAATATTTTCCATGGCACTGTAGAGATTTTTTTTGTAGAACATACGATATTAACATTTTTAACATAAAAAATGTTCAAATATTCAAATACCCGAATATTTAAATATTCGAATATTTGAGATTTTATATATTTGAATATTTAAATATTTCAACATTCGAATATACAATTCAATGAACAATTTTTTGATGGAAATATTCATATCTGAATTCTCAAATATACAAATATTTGTATTATTCGTATTCGAATCCCAGCCTTAGTATGTCAACTATTCTAACAAGTTAAAATGTTTGATAACATGTTTCCATTAAACATTCAAACAAGTCAGAATATTTGTCAGAAACAAGTTACATAGCAGGCTTGTATATAAACATATTACTTAATATCACTTTAATAAAACACTTAATTTGTTTAGGTTTCAAAATTATATTTATTGTACTACAACAATTGTTTCACCACACTGTGGCTTCATCAGGTAGATGAATGGTAACCATTGTACTACAACAATTGTTTCACCAGACTGTGGCTTCATCAGGTAGATGATTGGTTACCATTCATCTATCTGATGAAGCCACAGTGTGGTGAAACAGTTGTCGTAGTACAATAAATATAATTTTAAAGCCAAAACAAATTAAGTGTTTTATTAATGTGATATTATGGATTCTTGAATTTTGGAGGCGTTCACTTCGTGGTACATTTTTAATTTGATATAAAAAAAAGACACTCAACTTTTTTATACCACTTTCATTTTCACTTTCGTGACGAGTTTCAATTACACGGTAATCATATTCAAACTAAGTACTTAAAACACGGGTTACACAGGTGTACATCAGGTCAACCTGGTCGTTAAGGATAGAAATTCTCGGATTCATTTTTGTTTTGTGGATTTCAAGGGTTTCTAGTAAATCCATTTGTATACCTTTTTCGGTGAGATGGATTACCGAAAGTACATCCTTGCCGAAATTATGACTTGTTTCTAACAAATGATTCGCAAAAGTTGAATTGTCATGTTTTACCTTGTACGATCTATAATGTTCCTTTAATCGGGTTTGAAAATTACGACCTGATTGTCCGATGTACACTCCTCCACAATCTGGACATGTTAATTTGTAAATTCCTGACTTATACATAATATTAATTGGAGTTTTTGCAATAAAAATTAAGTAACAGAGTTTAGTATTCGAGCTAAACACAATATCAATGATATTATGGAGTTTCAACAACTAACAGCCTCAACTATACAGTATATTACTTAATTATAGTATTTTTTTTTGTTTAGTGTATATTAAAGCAATTTTGTTTTTGTGCTGTGATTGTTTATGAATGATTATTTAATATGTATACATTTAGTTGAACTTCTGCAGTTAAACTCTTCTCTTCTCTTATTTTCTATGAATACAAATGTATGTGTTAATTAAAAACAAGTTGCGCTTTTAAAATTCAGTTGAAATACTGCAGTTCAATTTTTTTTTCCTGCCCTCTTATTTTCTACGAACACAAGTGGGTATGTGTTGACTTGAAAAATAAAAATTGCAGCATGCGAGAGCATGAAGGTATGATATCTTGATACGGGGTTAATTTCGTGAAATAATGAACTTTTTATGATAATCGCGGGGCCGTTTCGCATCCAGGAAAGCCCCCATTACGGGAATAACACGGAGGTCCGCATTTTTACGTTGCCCGAGCGGGCTTAAAACGAGAGCCCATTTAAATTTTATTGTGTGCAAGAAGGGGTCAATTTGTCGGGATGATTTTTTTCCCTGTGTCTGTGTGCTCTGTTGCGTGCGTTATGATTATTGGATTTAAGCCAATTATAAACTTAAACCCTCATCACTTACATAAAAAATACGTGTATTGAATAATTTTATTAATTAATACGGGAGTATTTTTTATTAAAGGTACAAGAATTGTATACAAGAATAGTGTAATGTTTCAAAATTTATAAAAGATGAAGCATATTTTTTTAAGAGAGAAAACAATTTTCACACTTAGAAAAGTAAATCATTTTTCTAAGAGAGACAAAATTTATTATAAACTCACACTCTTATCACTCACAAAAAATACGTGTAATGAAATTATTTATTAAATAATATGAAAGTATTTTTTATTAAAGGTACAACAATTGTATATATAAAATAGTGCAATGTTTCAAAATTCATAAAAGATAATTCATTTTTCTAATGCCCGGTATTATAAACGATTAATAAATTATAAAATAACAATTTGTGGAGTAATTGTATTTACCTAGTAAACTAATAGGCAAATAAAATTGCGTATTATAAAGGAAACCTACCAAATAAATAGCAATTCTAGAAATAAATAATTTAATTAGTAGATTACAGACCGAAATTATACATTTTCATTGTGGCCATAGCTGGAACCACCAATTTGTTAAATTGAATTGTCAATATTTCAAATTAAATTGTCAATCAAATTGGAAATTTAGTGTAATTTCTTATAATTATGGAAAATAACCGTGGAGTAGGACAAGAAAAAGAAAGCTTATTAGAAATTATAAAAGACTTAAACGAGTGTTTTCCACTCCCAGGCTAAGCATAAAGTAAAATTTCGAGTTTAGAAAAGCCTGAAAATTTGGTTTGGTCGCGTAACGCGAAGCGTGGAGCAGCTAAACCAAATTTTCAGGCTTTTCTAAACTCGAAATGTTACTTCATGCGCCACGCGTATAAGACAATGATTTTAAGTGAAGTTCACTTTTTCACAATATTTCAGTGTTTTCAGTGTTAAATACGCGTGGCGCATGAAGTAAAATTTCGAGTTTAGAAAAGCCTGAAAATTTGGTTTGGTCGCTCCGCGCTTCGCGCTACGCGACCAAACCAAATTTTCAGGCTTTTCTAAACTCGAAATTTTACTTCATGCTTAGTCTAGGAGTAGAAAACACTCGTTTAAAACTTAAAATGGAACTAATTTTAAAAAGCGTATGCATAAGTATAAAAATCCCTGGTTATGTCTGATTTGAAAAACTCTAGGTCTTCGACTCCTTAGAATGTTTTGTGGTTCGAATTAATCACTGTTAGGGAAGATACTATGAGTGAACTTAAATCTGACACGGATGATATGGTAGACATGATAACCGTAATGAAATTAATAAACACAAGTAGTAGAATCTAAAGTAATTATAATAATATAATACACCTTTGACTTTTAACTGTCAAATTATTTAGTGAATAAAATTTACTCGGCAGAAAAACAAACAAATAATTTACTGGGGAGATTTATTAGCCAAATAAAGTTAATTTGTGTTTATAATACCGAAATCTTTGGAATAAATTAATTTATTCCTAAAGTTAATTTTATTTAGGGAATAAAATGTTTTATAATACCGGGCATAAAAGAGACAAAAATAATTATAAATTCACACCTTTAGCACTCAGAAAAAATAAAATATATGAATTTATTTATTAATTAATATGGGAATATTTTGTATTACAGGTACAAGAATTGTATAAAAAAAATAGTGCAATGTTTCACTTACAAAAAATAAGTGTAATGAATTCATTTATTAATTAACATAAAAGTATTTTTTATTATAGGTACAAGAATTGTATAGAAAAATATTGCAATGTTTCAAAATTCATACAAGAACAATAATTTTTTTAAGAGAGAAACAAATTTTCACACTTAGAAAAATAAATCATTTTTCTAAGAGAGACAAATTTAATTATAAACTCACACTCTTATTACTCACAAAAATTAGGTGTAATGAATTAATTTATTAATAAATATGGGAACACATTTTATAATAGGTACAAGAATTGTATATGAAAAAAATAGTGCAATGTTTCACTTACCGAAAATACGTGTAATGAATTAATTTATTAATAATTATAGGAATATTTTTTTTATTATAGGTACAAAAATTGTATAAAAAAATATTGCAATGTTTCACTGACAAAAAAATACGTGTAATGAATTAATTTATTAATTAATATAGGAACATTTTTTATTATAGGTACAAGAATTGTATAAAAAAAATAGTGCAATGTTTAACTCACAAAAAATACGTGTAATAAATTAATTTACTAATTAATATGAAAGTATTTTTTATTATAGGTACAAGAATTGTATAAAAAAAATAGTGCAATGATTCAAAATTCATAAAAGATAAATCATTTTTTTTTAGAGATAAAACAAATTTCACACTTGCCGTAAATAAAATAAGTGTGTAACAATTTGATAATAAAACAGTTTGTCTTGTCTATTCATCCAACTGTTATTTTCCAGTTTTCATTTGTTTAGGAGAAAATCACTTTAGATCGATCATCATTTTTACATGAAAAATTTGGACGTCTATTTATTGATAATATTGAATTTTTTCACAAAAAACGGTTTGTTATTAGGATTATATATAGCTTTCTTTATATTCTTATTGATTTTTTTTATGTTATGGTAAACTATGTGTTAAAAGCCAGTAGTGCCAACCTACGTTAAATTCAACGAATACTCTAAAATATATTTTAAATGATCGCACGCTATAATACAGCAAGTTCATTAATTAAATCATTCTTGCATTATAATTATTATATTAGCAGTTTCATTAACATTTAATATTCAATTTATTAGGTCATCCCATAAATAATGCTGTGTTCTTGTTCTTTTTTATTTTTAAATATTTGGATAAACAAAGTTAATTCAATTCATTAACGGCCGAGCAATTATAAAGTTAACTCTAAAAGTTGATTTTAAGTAAAATTCTGCACTTTTTTTCATGATTTTTATGAATGGACCAATTATCCCTAGAAAAAATTAATCTTGTAGCAATATTGTATCTACAGGATGTCCCGTTATTGTAGAAAAATATCTTAACCATAGATCCTTGGGATCAGAATATGATGATTTAACATAACTTGTTTGTATCCAAAAGTTTATGGTTAAGCCGGAATTAGTCTTCAAAGTTTAACAAAATATTATTTATTTTATTTATAACAATTGATATGCTACATTCGATCCGACTAAAATTTATTATGGTTGATTATCATAATACAACATACCATTTCAGTTAATATGTATAAAAAAGTATAAAAGTATAAAAAACAATGATACCACAACATAAAAACTAAAATATGTTTTTTTTGGCACACCTTATAAAAATTTGAAAAATACATCTTGAAAGATTAGTTTATTTAAAAGCTTTTTTGTCTCTTAATAATGTTTGATATCTTGTACGGTTTCGCCACAAAAAAATAAAATGCAAATCAATTATGTTTTATTATTTAGTAAAAACGAAATCTAGTTTTTCGGGTGATTAGAAATACCCGTCTTTTCTTTGTCGCCGCTATTGTTTAATAAACGTCAATTGTGTATAATATTAATTAACGGGTGTTTTTTGAGAATTAATTATTATCTTTATTATGGTTTATTGTTATTCATATTTCTCCGGAGCAAACAGATACCCGGAGTTTTTCTTTTTAGATATACGTATTCCAAATTCAGCCTATTTTCTGTAAATCTTTAGATATTCCTTGTTTTTTTTTAAGTTCAATTTGAAGCTTTAAACGAGTGTTTTTCCACTCCCAGACTAAGCATGAAGTAAAATTTCGAGTTTAGAAAAGCCTGGGCTTTTCTAAACTCGAAATTTTACTTCATGCGCCACGCGTATAAAACAATAAAATATTGTAGAATTTATGTATATTCAAACTTTACTTAGAATCTGTGTTTTATACGCTTGGCGCATGAAGTAAAATTTCGAGTTTAGAAAAGCTCAGAAAATTTGTCTCGGGTCGCTGGGCGACAAGAGACAAATTTTCACGGGGCTTTTCTAAACTCGAAATTTTACTTCATGCTTAGTCTGGGAGTGGAAAATACTTGTGTAAAGCTTGGACTTAAACTCTTTTAAAAAACAACGAATGTCGGGAAATTTACAGCTTATGTATATGTTTATCTAAAAGAAAAAATCACTGTGTTGCTTGTATTAGGATTTCGCCAAGGAAATTGAGTATACCATATTCATATTTTATATTTTTGGACACCCTGTTTGTTGATATCTTGATCATATATTGAAACTAATAGTAGAACATTGATTAAAGCAGTTGGTTTGTTTAACTGATTCTACTATTAATAAAATATTAAATTAATTCAACATATATTAAAACTGTTATTTAATGTGCCAACAATATAGAAATAAAATACAATAGAAACTCAATTAAATCTCTTTCAAAAAACAACGAATATCGTTTTTTTTTAAGTTCAATTTAAAGCTTTAAAGAAGTGTTTTCCACTCCCAGACTAAGCATGAAGTAAAATTTCGAGTTTAGAAAAGCCCCGTGAAAATTTGTCGAGGGTCGCGCAGCGACCCGAGACACATTTTCTGGGCTTTTCTAAACTCGAAATTTTACTTCATGCGCCACGCGTATAAAACACTAAAACATTGTGGAATTTATGTATATTCAAACTTCACTTGAAATCTGTGTTTTATACGCTTGGTGCATGAAGTAAAATTTCGAGTTTAGAAAAGCCCAGAAAATGTTCACGGGGCTTTTCTAAACTCGAAATTTTACTTCATGCTTAGTCTGGGAGTGGAAAATACTTGTTTAAAGCTTGGAATTAAACTCTTTTAAAAAACAACGAATGTCGGGAAATTTACAGCTTATGCATATGTTTATCTATAAGAAAAAATCACTGTGTTGCTTGTATTAGGATTTTGCCAGGGAAATTGAGTATACCATATTCATATTTTATATTTTTGGACACCCTGTTTATTGATATCTTGATCATATATTGAAACTAATAGTAAAACATTGATTAAAACAGTTGGTTTGTTTAACTGATTCTAATATTAATAAAATATGAAATTAATTCAACATATATTGAAACTGTTATTCAACGTGCATACAATATAGAAATAAAATACAATAGAAATTCAATTAAACAATATTATTCCGGTATAGTTTTTTTACTCACATTTATCTCTATGTTGAATACTTTTAACCCTAAACCTCTGTTTACCCTCTTAAACAGAGAAAACTGAAAAGCTACTCCTTTATCTATTTAACTATAATCCACACAGCCTGGGTCCTAAATAAATAGCAAAGAGATGAGATTTCTCCTCTATTTTTTTTTTCTTCGTTTTATTTTCCAAAAACACATTCAAACAATAAAATAATGTGTTTTCCGGGCCCGGGTCGCAGTAACGCTGATGAGGGTGTCAACGGAGCGTGACGGCGAGGGTATCGCATCCCGCGGGGGGGAGGGAGGTCGTAGAGGGCGCATTTAACAAATGAGCGCCTCTCCGGCGCGTCAAAGTTTTACAACAATTTCAATCAAAATGATTGCAGTATTAGTCTGCCGAGCACAGCTTAATATTTGACACGACCACTTTGTTTCCCCCAGCCGGCTTCCTTACATTTAATTTACTTTTAACTTATTTCCTTACTGGGAAGGTTATTTACACGTCGCGTTACTCGCTTGGCTTTTATTAACTAGATAATACGAGATAAATTAGTTTGAATTTCAAAGAATTAATTACAAGTGTATACAAATCTGTTACTAGAATTAGACATTTTTTTTTCTAAATGCTTTGTTTCAGCAAGATGGAGCTAAATCCTAAAACCGGTCTTACGAACTCAACTTTATGTAGAATTACAATGAAAATCTGTTTATTTATTACTTTTATTTTTATTCAATAGATGTACATTTTGAGTGCTAAGCACTCATTATCAATAACTTATAATCTTAAAAACTAGGTGCTCTATTGTATATATCTGACAAGAAGGATAAACCTAATTTTATTACATAGGGTGTCGCAAGGTAGAAAAACATTAAGAGGGATTACAATACAAGCTGTTACGTAGATTACAATTGTTCGGAACTTTTAAATGGTTTAACAAAGGGTTGTCTAAAGGGCTTGGATCAAAATTTAATAATTTATCTATATGTTTAAACATTTCTAGCAATGGCAATAGGGTTTTTTGGTTTTAGCGGCGGGAATTAATTTAAAAAAATAATCGGAGACGGATACTTTATTGTATTTTTTTATTATTAAAAAAATATATTTCTTGAAACAAATATGTATGTGCTTATATTTCGCCAAAAATGTTGTTGGCTTCGTCAAGGCAAAAATTAAGGTCGGGTAGTGTAAAAGGTGTCAAGTTGTAGTAATTTAGTGCAAAAAAGAAATATGTCATTAATTTCAATAGCTTCCAACATATTTAAAATGCGATGATTGTTTTAATAATTTGATATTGTCTATTGAAAAATAATGTCCAGTTTTTAAATTATGGTCAGCTGAAGCGGATTTTTCAATGTTTATTATATTTTTGATATGGTACAAATGTTCTTTAAAGCTATTTAACAAATTCCTTTAATTTCTTAAATTAATTTCTCATCTGGCAGTTGGTGAAGCATATAAGAATATGTAAAGTTATTTAAATTAAAAACACTTGGTATTGTTTCTCAAATTAAAACTTTATTCCGACTGGTTTCGGTTTGTTAAACCATTTTGAAAGGAATGTACAGAAAAACAATATAATCAATCAATTTAAGGGGAACAACTTTATTATTATATATTCAAACCCGCTAAATTTACGTAAATTATTAATAAATTACAAGACGACAACAAATAATTTAAAAAATGTGGAGTTTATGAAATTCAATGTGACGAATGGAATGCAATTTATATTGGGCAAACCGGCAGATCATTCGAAACAAGAATGATAGAGCATACAAAATCTGTTTTAGATAATAAACCAAAAACTGGCTTTTCCAAACATTGCATTGCATTCAATCACTTCTTTAGTTCGCATAATTTTAAGATTTTGCGTTCAGGTAATAAGGGATATACACTAAATCTAAAAGAAGGTCTGGAGATCAACAGGACCATAAAATAGTACTTACCCCCGTAAATTGCGTATTAAATCACTTTTAAAATATTTGTAGCATTATTATTTTCAAAATGTCTTCAAATTTTTGATAACTACAACTTTTATTTGAAACATTTTTCAATTGGATCAACACATACTGACACAAACCAATGACTAGATAAAAAACACTATTTATTGAATATCTCAAAAACTAAGAGTGCTATGACAAAAAGTGAAGATACAAAAATCTTTAATATTTTATTACCTACAACTTTTATTTGAAACATTTTCCAATTGTATTAACACACACACTGACACAAATCAATGACTAGATAAAAAACACTATTTATTAAATATCTCAAAAACTAAGAGTGCTATGACAAAAAGTGAATCTACAAATAATCTTTAGTTTTTTATTTCCTACAACTTTTATTTGAAACATTTTTTAATTGTATCGACACACACTGTCACACATCAATAACTAGATAAAACACACAACTTTTGAAATATTTCAAAAACTAAGAGTGCTATGACAAAAAGTAAATAAACAATACATCTTCATTTTGTTAATATCTACAACGTTTATTTGAAAGAATTTTTTGTTTGATGAACATTTATTGAAAAACTCTGAAAAAACTGAAAAACGCTAAGGGTAAAGTACCACTTCCGGTTTTCTGATTTTCACCAAAAGCTTTTCAGTTCTTCCAATTGTAACAAAAACCTTAAGTTTCAAGTTTCATCTCGATATCTTTAGCGGTTTTTGCGGTACAGCGCGCACAGACACACACACAAACACACAGACAGACAGACATTTTTCAAAAATGGTCTTATTCGACTCAGGGGACCTCAAAACGGATATTTCCGCTAAAATTTTTGATTCGAAAATTTTCACGAAAACAATACTTTCCCTTTGAATTACATACGGGGGAAAGTAAAAATGTGGAAAAATATCGTAAACTATAAAGAGGAGATTTGAAGTTCCCTAATTTCGACTTCCCTTATTACCTAAAACAAAAATATGTATATATACCTAGACAATATTTTATTCTGTACATTTGTTTTAAAATGGTCTAACAAACCGAAACTAGTCGGAATAAAGATTTAATTTGTGAAACAATACCAAGTGTTTTTAATTTAAATAACTTTACAAATTCCTTTCAGTTTGGCCTATGTAACATTTATCACAATCATTGCACGCTATTGAATAAATTCTCCAATCTTCTAAGTGGCTTTATTTATAAATTAATTGCCTTGCAAAGCGACTAATTTGTTGTTATTATAGAATGCACAAGTCAGTTCTATGTAAAGTTGAGATGGTGTTACCGGTCTTAGGATTTAGCTCTACCTCGCAATCTTATCTCTAATTAAAAATAATCATCAGTTACTATGATTATATCAAATAGAATTTATGGATTCATTTGAAAATGATTTCGTGAATTTACCCTATCTCGCTAAAACCACATCAATCATGCTTACTGTAATACGCACCTTTACATATTCTTTACAAATTAATATCATAAATTACTTATTTACTTTTTTGCATAAATATGCA
This sequence comes from Philonthus cognatus, assembly GCA_932526585.2. Classification (NCBI taxonomy): domain Eukaryota; kingdom Metazoa; phylum Arthropoda; class Insecta; order Coleoptera; family Staphylinidae; genus Philonthus; species Philonthus cognatus. The sequence goes on from OW052242.1 coordinate 29,856,286, forward strand.
AATATTCTAGTAGAATTGCGTGTACATTTATTTATCCATGTATCACAAACTCGGCATTTTTCATTAATTAACCGTGCGTGAATAATAACAGCAGATACGAGTTATTAGCAACTTTCTGTACTATTTATAATCGTAATATATTGCGCTGCGTTTAATATGTATAATTATAATAGATTTATATTGACTCGAACCGAACTGGCCATTAATTATCATTGTTTAATATGCATTTCATACCGCCGCTTTTTTATAATTCAACGTGTGTACACTTTTATGTTTATAAGTGTGTGTTACGGCATTCGATTAAATTTTAAATCGTGTAATCAATCACGGGGGGGAATTGAGATGAAACGTGAAGGAAATTCAATTAAAAACTATTGCACTGTATAATCATTTTCATTTTCGCTTTAATTAGAGTTTAACCGTTTTTCACTTTACCTCTTATTTTTATTGAAATTAAAATAATAATAATAATAATAAACAGCTTCTTATAAAAGAACAAAAATATTGCATTTTCCTTTATTTTAAATTGTATAATCAATCACGAAAGGGATTGAAATGAAACGTGAAGGAAATTTAATCAAAACCGATTGCACTAAGTAATCATTTGCATTTTCGTTTTAATTAGAGTTTAAATCAAGCCGAGTCTAATAATCTTAATGTCACACCAAATCACTGTTTTATACGCCTGGCGCATGAAGTAAAATTTCAAGTTTAGAAAAGCCTAAATTTGGATTTGGACGTTACGCGTCCAAATCTAAACGTTCAGGATTTTCTAGAAGTTACAAATTTAACGGTCCTCAAATATCAGCGAATATCAGCATTTTTTATTTAGCTATTTATTACCCAAAGGATTTAGTTTTTATGTTCATTCATTAATAATTTTATGATTTTCATGATTTCTCCCTTCACCTAATCTTGTATTTTTATTGAAATTGATATAATAATAATAAACAGCTTCTAAAAGATAAACAAAAATATTTCAGTTTCCTTTACTGTTATAACTTTTTGTAGCTTTGTATGAAGTAGAGATTCTAAATGTACCGACTTATTCAGTTAACGGTAATTCGGTAAATTTGTAATTCCAAACCGGTTTATCGATAATATAATTGACCGATAAATTACAAAATTGTCGATATAAAGGGCAAAAGCAATATACATAAGAAATTAATAGCAGTGAATGACCTTTGACGAGGGTTTCCACTCCCAGACTAAGCATGAAGTAAAATTTCGAGTTTAGAAAAGCCTGAAAATTTGGTTTGGTCGCGTAGCGCGTAGCGCTATGCGACCAAACCAAATTTTCAGGCTTTTCTAAACTCGGAATTTTACTTCATGCGCCACGCGTATAAAACACTTATTAAAAGTAAAGGTTTTTGAGACCTTGAGATTAGTTTTAGGATTTTACTCCATCTTGCTAGAACACAGCGTTGAATTTAGTTGGGTTAGTGTATAATTGAGCCCGATTTATTGACTTACTATTTTTTTATTAGTTTATTTAGCATTGTATAAAGTAGGAATTGCAAATTTACCAAATTTTTCAATGAACGGTAATTTCGTAAAATTGTGATTCAAAACCGGTTTATCGATAATATAATTTACCGATAAATTACACATCTTCAATTTAATGGGTAAAAGCAATATACATGAAGAATTTATAGCACTAAATGAATTACCTTTAACGAGAGTTTCCACTCCCAGGCTAAGCATGAAGTAAAATTTCGAGTTTAGAAAATCCTGAAAATTTGGTTTGGTCGCATAGCGCTACGCGCTACACGACCAAACCAAATTTTTAGGCTTTTCTAAACTCGAAATTTTACTTCATGCGCCACGCATATAAAACACTTATTCAAAGTAAAGGTTTTTGAAATTATGAGACCACTTTTAGCTCCATCTTGCTAAAACACAGCGTTGAATTTAGTTGGGTTAGTGTATAATTTAGCCTGATTTATTGATGTACTATTTTTTTAATTTAATTTTTATAGTTTATTTACCCAACAGACAAATATTATTATAATGTATAACTAGAGTTTAGGTCACGAGAGGTGTCCTGTGACATTTTAGTTTAAATTAAAATAACTGTATTAGTATGAATCTCCTAGTTCAGCCGGAGTTGTAATTGAACAAACTAAAGTAGAAGAAATAATGTTAATTTGAAAATACCTCAAAGAAAAATTGTACCATAGATTTTAAATCTGTAATCATAGGATAGGATAGAGGAATTGTACTATATGTTTTCGTATTATTTTAATAAGGACAAATAAAACAGGTATAAAATACTAGGTATATATTGTAAACACTTTCCGTTTTGTATTCAGTTAGCTATTGATAATGGGTACATAGTACCCGAAATGTACTTCTAGCATCGATAAATAAAAGTGAAGAAAGGAATATAACTGTGATTTAATTAAGTGACTTAAGATCTTCACGTAACTCAAATAACTAAATTAAATAAAACATGTTCTAAAAATTATTACCAATTTCATTTCTACTTTATATTTAATTCATACTTTAAAAAATGTTTTCGTTGAAGCATGATAGCCCCGATAATACCTAGAATTAATTTTGAAAGTTGCTGAAAAGAAAATTGTACGTAAAATTCAACAACAGAAATTCGCATTTCAGTGATAAAACAGGGAAGGCGTCCCTTATTTACTATTAGCGGAATTACAAACTAGAAATTCGTAGCCTGTTGTAAATAAAGCGAATAAACGTCCAAAGGTTTCGGGCGGAGAGAGGAGAGTAAAAATAAATAGGTACAAAGTTAAATTGCTTGTCTGTTTTGCAGCGCGGGCCCTTTAAATAATTTAATTAAGGTAATTTGTATTAAAGCCGGCTCGCGGTGCGCGCACACATCAACCATTTCAGGAATTCATTAACAACTTCGAAATTATTAGAAAATCACCAGCAGTTTTACATTTGAGTGCTCTACAGTGCAATGGTTAACAAAAATAGAATTGTTAAACTTTCCTTTAAACTACGCTTTATTAAGTTGATCCATTTAAAGGCAAACTAATTAATTGAATATAAAACTAAATAGTTATTGGAGTAGGGAAAAGTTTGCTTTAGATTAATTATTTGTTTTAGCAAATCTGTTGATTAACTGTACAGTTGCGACATTTCATTTAAATTATCAAACGAAATATTAACTTTAAATCTGACTAACACAATGTTTTAGTAAAACCAATTAGGATATTTTAATATGTTCATTATGTATAGAAAGACTATAGTGTTGGATTGTTTATTTGCAAGGCTGCAGACATAAACATATGCAGGACCTTTCAGAGAAAATCAATTATTTATTATTAGTAAAGCCCTCAAAAAATTGAATTGTAAAATGAGACATAGTCTGTTTACCTAGCATTGTATGAGTTATCTTTATGTATTAAAACAGACTGTTATTCCTTCTTCACTTTATACTTGTATCGTTAGATGTACATTTCGAGACACAAGGTGCTCATTATCAATATTGCTATTAATAATAAGCACCTTGTGTCTCAAAATGTACATCTAACGATACAAATAAAAAGTGAAGTAAGGAATAACCGCCTTTTTTAGTGTAATAATCACTTCACGTATACTCAAAAACATACAGTTATCTTTATGTAGTTTATTTTGACAAAAGTCTAACTTTTTATGAACATTTCCATAATTTAACTCAAAAGGGAGGATTTTTAAGATGTGTCACTTTTCTTGTGCACCGACGATATGCCCAACATTTAAAAGTAAGATATATGCAACGATTTAAAGGAAAGAATCAGAAATATTTATTTAATACAAAATGATCTCTATTTCTTTCTTCATTGCCATTTTTTTTATCGTTGTAGATTTATATTTTCTGCTCTGTTCTGTTTTTTTTTTTTTTTTTGGGAGGAGGGCGAACTTATATTAGGAATGTAATCCGAGAGTGTCTGGGTGCTTTTTAAATTGAAGCATAGATCTCCTGGGTGGGGCAACATCTGCGCCCGGTTTGTTCCTTAATTCCGCACAATAAAAAATCGCTCCGTCACGGACGCTCTTTATATTATTTGCTCTCTCGCGGACAAAGACGGATCCGGATTTATTTCGGAAATCAGCGCAGATGGCACGTGCCCACTCAACACCTGTAAGACTTGAACGTTACACTTAATCTTACAGCGAAAATATTATAACCACTAAAAAGTTAAGAAATATAACATAGAGATCTTTTTATTGAACACACTGTACTAATTCAAGTGCAGCACCAAAAATTTCGATTTTAAAATCATATAAAAGAAAAAAAAACTGGAATTAAATGGGTTAGGTTAAGTGGAAGAACAATAAAAGATAATGCTGATTGAACTTCGCCTTCACATTTATATAATTTTGTTTTATGAAATTACTTTTGAATAAAATAAAGACGTTTATTATTATTTTTATCATTATTAATAAAATAAGCTGTTCAAAGCGCTCGAATTTTGAAAAAACGATATTTTTTGGGAAGGGTAAAGTTGCACAAACGTTGGTTTCATCTGGTCGTCCACTGCGGGATTTAAGAGGGCCAATTTTTACTGGTAGTGTGTTTCTGGGGTACGAGATGGCGCAGAGATAGCAAAATTGCTGAAAGTGGTTTTGATTGACTATGTATTGGTTTATAGTGCTTGCCGAATTATATCACAACGAATAATAAAAATTATGAGTGAGAAGCGCGTTGTTCATTTGTTTATATAGCACCAGGCGAATGAATCTGTATTATATTTCAGTAGACAAGTAAACTGAATAAATAAATATTCACAATTTTAATTTCAATCGAAAAACATTCAACTGTTTTTGTTTGTCTCATTTCTCTATACTTATTTTTATTTAATTATTTATGAATTACAATCATTTTAAGAATATATTACATATAAACATTTATTTATGTGTACAGGGTGGTCCATCTAACGATTTATTTTTTAATCATATGTCATTTTGACTCTGACCAATCTTTTGCGCTCAAAATATTGACAAAAAATCAGTATCGTATGCCCGCGGTACGAAATGTATGAAATTCAACAATGCTGGAACATATTAAAATCATATTTTCAAAGTAACGGCTCTGTTGTCCAAACAGTGCGAGTTCTAAAAAGAAATTTCTTTCGAAATGAAGCACTAACCGCGCCTGCTGTACGCAAATCTATGCAAATAGTTTATAAGATTGGAATTTTAGTAGACCATAGAAGCCGCCTTCTCATCTAGTGCGTACAGACAAGAATATTGCTATTATAGCCCAAAGTATGGCAGCTAATTCAAAAACATCATCTCGCTATTTTGGTCAACGGGGAGCAGTACAGAAGCATGAATATCGACTTATGTGGCCAGAAATTGAGGACATGGACTTGAACGATCTTTGGTTTCAGCAGGATGGCGCAACATACCTAAGCCTATTAAACAACCGATCCTGTATGCACCAAGTGCGGTAATCGCGTAATTAGTCTTTTTGGTGATTAGCCTTCACGGAGCAGCGATTTGATGCCGTTGGACTATTTTTTACAAGGTGCTGTTAAATATCTATGTTATGCAGACAATCCACAAACGATTCAGGCGCTTACGCACAATATTAATCGAGCAATTCTTGAGATAGAACCCTCAACCATCGAAATTGTACTAAAAAATTGGTTGACAAGATGGGTTTCTGTCGTGCCAGCTGAGGCAACCACATGAATGAAATTGTATTTAATTATAATTGGGAAGGATTGCTTTTGCCAACAAAGCACTAACATTTTCAAAAATATTGATCCGAGTTTATTTTACAGCATTTTTAAAAAGAAACCGCTAGATAGACCACCCTATATATATAATAATAAGATTAATAGAGTTAATATCTTTATCTAGAATTTTATGCTCTGTCCGTGGTGCAAAAATCATGGAAAAGTGATGAAGTGTCATGGTAAAAATGTTTAAATTTGCCAGAGTTTTGAAAAAATCGAAAACTGTTGAAAATCGATGAAGTGTTTAAATTTGAGAACAATGTCAAATAGTGATGAAATGTCAAGAAATATTGAAATTTGACAACAATTTAACGTATATGTAAAGTGATAGTTCATAATAAAATAGTGTTTTAAATATTTTTAACTTAACAGTTAATCAGTGTTAAAATTTCGAGTTGTGAAAAGCCAGAATTTGGATTTGGACGCTAAACCCAAATTATTACGGCTTTTCTCAATTCGAAATTTTACTTCATACTTAGTCTGGGAGAGGAAAACGTTCGTTAAAAAAGAATCAAAGCCTTTTTACAATATTTTCATAAGTGTACAAAATCTTGAGGCTTTTTAAATTTTTGTCTAATTTTTAAAATCTTGTCAATTTGCTTGAATTTTCAAAATTTTAATTATTTTCAAATTTCTGATGACTAGTGAATTTTTCAATACGTTTGATAATTTTCAAACTTATTTTAATTTCCAAGATTTATAACAATTTTTAAAATTTTGACAAAAATCATGCTGATTTTCAAATTCTTGACTCCTTTCGTTACTTTTAAAAACTTTAACACCTTTCATGTATGTCCTAGATTTTCGTTGAAATAAAAAATTATACCGGTATTTATGAATTTTCTAGAATTTCGTTAATTTTCGGGCTCGCAAATTTCAAAAAGTTTATTAATCGTTAACGATTAATATACCGTCTACATTAATTAACCGATGCTGAAAAATTAATGAAAATTAATGAAAATCTCGATATGTTGAAAATCTAACGAAAATGAAAAGAGTGTCGTCCACTCCCAGACAGCATGAAGTAAAATTTAGATTTTAGAAAAGCCCCGTGTAGAAAATTTGTGGAGGGTCGCGCAGCGACCCGAGACAAATTTTCACGGGGCTTTTCTAAACTCGAAATTTTACTTCATGCGCCACGCGTATAAAGCAATGTTTTGTAGTAAAGTAAAAAATATATACTGTTGAGATGTGATAGATATTTATTAAGATATAACGAAAAAATATAAAAAATATTTTGTAAAGGCGATAATAATAATAAAAGTAGAGGAAATTTAGTTTGAGGCACTTTTCCATATTCTGAATAGTAAAATCATCATATCTATAACGAGGACAGTGCTATGGTGGACACATCAAACTTTATTTTATTATGAAATAATAACATTTGAAAAATTAAAACAATCACTTACTTGGAGCTGAAACGAAAACTGAAAACCGCAAAAAACTTTCGAAACTTTGAAAATCAACTAACTATATGAACTAACTATATATTTTTTATATCTTCTAAACTCACGGGGCCCAATAATTATGAATTTTTTTATTATTTAAAATAAACATAGTAATAATCAATTAAAATCTTTTAAAATGTTGAAAATAACAAAAATTAACAAAACCCTAAAAATGTTGCGAATCATCAAAAAACATTAAAAATTACTAATTTCAACGAAAACAACACAATACGTTTAAAACACAAGTAGTCAAAAATGATTTTAAAAAAAGTTAAAATTGCTTAATTTAATAGAAGTATAATTTACAGAAACGACAAGATTCAAAACACACATCATCACCAAAATTGAATAATCATTGAACATTCGGTGAAATTAATCAATTCAGTAAGTAATATTTAAGTTCTACTTGCCGTTTTGTTATGTATGTATAGTAACTTGCTAAATACAACCTACCGCCGTGACGAGGTAAAAAAGATTTATTTTAATTTTAATGATTTAAAACGGCTAAACTTGAAGTCTAAGACTTTAGGTTTAGCGGTTGAAACAGTAATCAAAACTGCTGCGCGCTGCTCATTTTAATTTGATATATTGTAACAAACTACACAAAAAGAATAGATGCAAACACGAGACAGTCCACACCACAGATTACAGATGCACAACTATGGGAAAACGGTCGCAACATGGCAAACCACACTGTGGTGGCACGACAGTCGTAAAATGCTACACATTTACCTTTATATTAAATCACTGTCAATATTCTTATAGAAACAGTACTCAAGCCTGCAACAATAAGAAATGGGATAGTATCTTGTAATAATCGCATACTTACATTAAAGGGAACAAAACATTCCTTAGAAAAATGCCTGTCGCAGATTCTCCAATTGCTTCGGGACACATCAGATACAATTCCGAGAATATGTTTCCATGTCTCACATCTAAAATGGTACATTTAAATGAAACACTGTTTTAATAAACAGCTGAAATCAAGCAAACAAGCATCATATCAGCATTAAATGTTGACAATCATAATCCGATTTTGGGTTGATTATATAACATCACAGGTGGCAGTAATTAGCATCACAACAACAAAAAATATCTAATCCATTTTAGTTCACAATTTGTTAATAAGTAAGATTAACATCCGTAACTATCGCATTTCTATAGCCGTTTACCAAAATCTATTCTACCAACTTCACAGATCAATTGGATTTTTTAAGTTTAATACATCTCGTCTCAAATTAACAAGAGCAGGTTTTCGCAAACAGCTAATATATACTACATTTTAGTGCTAAATAAACAATAAATTAAGTAAATTTGTTATCATGTTTTATTTGTTACACAGAACATGCATAAGCATTATATTAGTGATGTGCATAATCAGTTATAATCTTTGAAATGGTACTACATTTGTGCGTACATAAAAAGAAAGTGCCGTTCGATTAAATCACAATTCAAATTATAATTAGTTTAAACAATCGATTCAGCTCATCACATTATATTGAATATGTTTATTCCTAATGTAATAACTGAATTAAAACCTTATAAAATAGATATCACTTGTGCAAAAGCGTGCATTGTTACATATTTAAGCTATAGCCCATATTTTAAAATTAAAATCAAAACTCACTTACGCGATTTCACTTTATGTAATTCTGTAATAATATAAGTATTCGGTGAATATAAATGGTAATGGTAATGAGGATGAAATTAGTAATTGTAAATACTTTGAAATAATTACAATTTCGGATATCGTGGTAAACAGAACCATTCCTTCACTTCATCTTCTGCACAACCACAAATCATGCAATATTTCACTCTCTCTCGACTCATATTGCAAATTTGGTTCCAAAAATATCCAGAAAAATCGATCTAACCTGCAAACAGAGCAAAAGATTAATTACAAATGGCGTGTCACGTGTAGAACACAAAATTGGAGGTAAACAGACAGATGTAAAGACATCTAGTGAATTTTTGTAGGAACTTTTTTATTAAAGCATTTTTACAGTTTCCTATTATAATTTTCTAGTAGCGCCCTAGGCGGAGCCGTGATTCTTAGGTAAACCATCGGTGAAATAGAGCTATAGGCATTTTACTGTTGTTAGACAAGGAAGAAATTTTGGTTTCGCAATTCCCTATATTGTTGACACCCCGTGGTCCACACTCCAAGGTGAGTAGTCTAATCCGCCGCGCGCAGTACAAAACAAGGGAAATTACAATAATCCAATTCAAACTCGGGACCTAAAAAACGCTAAGCTGACTCGGTGATCCAATCGCCGAGTGCCGCACATTTAATTTTGTAATTTATAAATAAAATAGGAATTTTTCCGACTCAGCACTTAAATCAACATTTACTGGCATTCCACATTTTTATTCAAAACATGAATCCAGAAATGCAATTATATTTACAAAATTTATTGGGAAATATTTTAACAATGTCTTTCTTTGTTGTGTAAAAAATACATTCGCATCTCTAGGTCGGGAGCCATGTCGCGACAAATGTCGTACACGAATTTTACATATCAATCCTAATTTCTTTTCACATGTATTTAGAAATCACAATATATTTTTAAAAGATTACTAAAAAGGCACGATGCTGCCCCCTATTTATTGAAAGTATAATCAAAATTTACATTGCTTTTATGGAGATTTCTAAGCAACGATTAATTTTATTTATCATTTATTTTAGATCAATCTATTTAATACAACATGCTTATAATAATTACCTCAATAAATTGAAGCAATATGAAGAAGAAATAATGTTTCCTATGGAAGTAATACACGGATTTATGTAATCATTTGACAGTGTTCCATTATTTAATTTATATTTAATTCTGGAAACATTTATAAAAAAAAATACTGTCAATTTATCCATAAAGCTTCCATGTACAATAGTAGTAGTAGTAGATTTATTTCCAGAGCAAATGTGTATACATTCATGGGAGTGTCATAAGTTAAAATAAAACAAAAATGTATATCTTGTAGTACAAAATTTGAAATAATAAATATATGTATATATAAAACTTAATTTCTAAAATGCATACATTAAAATTGTTAAAATTATAAAAATAAAACATTAAAATAGAAATTAGATAGGTAATTAATGAGGTAGTGCCAGTACAGCTATCACATTTTGTTAAGACTATCACAAAATTTAAAGAAGTCTTGTACTGAGTAAATTGAATTATCTGTTAGTAGATTTTTTAGCCTTTTTGCAAATAGTATTGTATTCAACTCTTTCGTATATCTCGGCAGAGCGTTGTAGAGTTTTGTGCATTGCACAATGCAATACATTATGTAAAGTTAATTAAAGGAAAGGCACTTGGTATTGTTTCACAATTAAATCTTTATTCCGACTAGTTTCGGTTTGTTAGACCATTTTCAAAGGAATGTACAGAAAAAAATATTTCCTAAGTATATATACAATATTTTTGTTTCAGGTAATAAGAGAAGTCAAAATTGGGGAAACGGAAGGGTTGCCAATGGGATCATCATTATCACCTCTATTAGCTGAAATTTTTATGTCTGACTTTGAAGTGACTCTTCTCAGGAAGACAGAGGCTAAACCAATATTTTACTGGGCAAGGTACGTAGACGATATCTTTTGTATTTGGACTGGAACGACAAGACTATTAAATGCATTTGAAAAATACCTAAATTCCATCAATAATAATATACAATTTACTACTGAAACAGAAATGAACAATAGCTTAAACTTCCTTGACATAACCATTATTAAAAATAATAAAAAACTATAATTTAAAATACACAGAAAAGAAACATATCCGGACTCAATCATTCCAGCCAATTCAAACAACACACAACAAATAAAATTAAGTACATTTCACTCTTTTATTAATAGATTAATTAACATAATTCTGGATATTTAATTAAAACACTTGGTTTTGTTTCACTAATTTATATTTTCTCCGACTAGTTTCGACCATTGGTCATCTTCGGGGAGGAATGTACAAAAAATATCTAAACAACTATTTATATACAAATACAGGCTATCATAAAATAATAAATAAATTAGTGAAACAAAACCAAGTGTTTTAATTAAATATCCAGAATTATATTCAAAAATGTTTCACCACGGTTTAAGTGAGAAATTAATTAAAGATATAGATTAATTAACATTCCTCTAAGTGAATCTGATTTCAGACAAGAATTAAACGTTATTACAAAAATTGCCGAAAATAATGGATATAACAAGGAAATTATAAATAATTTATTAAAGAAGCATAAACAAAAACATTTAATTAAATACTTTTACTCACCTGAGCAAACAATAGAATATAAATTGCATAAATTGAATTTTGTTAATGACCTGTCATATAATATAGTCAGTCATTGTAGGGGAAAAGACTTTAATATTATATGTTCAAACCCTTTAAATTTAGGCAAACTATTAATAAACAATAAATCGAAAACTGATAATTCAAAGAAATGTGGAATTTATGAAATACAGTGTGATGAATGTGATGCTATTTATATTGGACAAACCGGCAGATCTTTCGAAATCAGAATGAAAGAACATAAAAAATCTGTTTTAGATAATAAACCAACAACTGGCTTTTCCAAACATTGCATCGCATTCAATCACTTCTTTAATCCGCATAATTTTAGGATTTTGCATTTAGGTAATAAGGGATACGCACTAAACCTCAAAGAGGGCCTGGAGATTAACAGGGCCATAAAAATGGGGAAAAATATCGTAAACGACAACGAGGAGATTTGGAATTCCCCAATTCTGACTTCTCTTATTACCTGAAACAAAAATATTGTATATATATACTTAGGAAATAATTTTTTCTGTACATTCCTTTGAAAATGGTCTAACAAACCGAAACTAGTCGGAATAAAGATTTAATTGTGAAACAATACCAAGTGCCTTTCCTTTAATTAACTTTACATAGTGTAATATGTTTCACCAAGTGCCAGATGAGAAATTAATTCAAGAAATTAATGCAATACATATTGTACATTGAAGCTTTATGAATAAATTGACAGTATTTTTTTTTATATTATTATTTTTTTTTTCTACTTTTACATATAAGTTTCAATGCTCTATTTTCATAATTGTGGAAGATTAATCGTTGTTCGTTCTTATGGCCAAATAAGATGTACATTTCCGAACTTAAAGCAAGTTTTCTGACGATAAGTATTCGTCCCGGATTCCATGGGTGTTATTTGTGTTGTTCACATTTTTTAAAATGACATATATTTAACAAAATTTAGTCTTGACTGTATTAGTCAATTCTTTTAAATACATCACATCATCTAATCTGATTTCCCATCCATCACCCTTTCTTAAAAAATATAAATGAATGAACTTCAATATCCTGAAAAAATAACTAAATTCCCGCAACAGCTTAAAAAAAACTATCGGATAAATATTCCTTAAACTCATTTAAGCACTCCTAAAATTCTCCTCTACCTCACTTTTTGTATATTTCCTTAAATTTTTTTCGTCTGTCTTTTTTCCCTCCTTTCCATTTTACCTTGATCCGAGGCAAAGTGGAAAATATAAAATATAGTCTACTCTCAGGCCTTATAACATATTCAGTGTCCCAACATGTGCACGGTTCCCTATCTATAGATACGTTATTTATTCTCGCTTTGCTGAAAGGCGCTGTTTTAAACAAAGCCCGATAAGGGCCCCAAAGGGCTGACATATTTAAATTACCCCCCTCTCTCTCTACGTTTTATTTTTTTATAATAATAACATACGTCTACAAAAAAATCAACATGCAAGCAGCTATAAAAATATCATTTTATTTATATTGTTATAATTGTTATTTCACATTCTTAAGCCCAGTTGCACCAGAAATCTTAAACTCAGGTTTAAGCTGAACTCAAGTTCAAGATGGCAGTTCCTATTGTTCTAATGTTTCAAAGTGACATTAGAACAATAGGATCAGTCATCTTGAACTTGAGTTCAGCTTGAATCTGAGTTTAACATTTCTGGTGCAACTGGGCCTAAGTTCAGAATTGAACCAGTTTAACGTGTAAAAGTTACAGTTTAAATTTGTTTGAAATTTAAAACTTTATCCAAATTTTTACTTCAGACTGATCACACGCATTAGTATAAAACAGGAAATGTTAATGTTAAGTATACGTATCTCGATAATTTTGGGTATTCATTATTTTTCAAAAACGGTAAATTTAAAGTCTGAGAGTTTAAACAACTAATTAATTAATATCATGACTAATTTAGTAACATACAGCGAATTTTTACTTTCCCCCGTATGTAATACAAAGGGAAAGTATTGTTTTCGTGAAAAATTTCGAATCAAACATTTTAGCGGAAATATCCGTTTTGAGGTCCCCTGAGTCGAATAAGACCATTTTTGAAAAATGTTTGTCTGTCTGTCTGTCTGTGTGTCTGTGTGTGTGTCTGTGTGCGCTGTACCACAAAAACCGCTAAAGATATCAAGATGAAACTTGAAACTTAAGCTTTTTGTTACAATCGGAAGAACTGAAAAGCTTTTGGTAAAAATCGGAAAACCGGAAGTGGTACTTTACTCCTAGCGTTTTTCAGTTTATTCAGATTTTTTCAATAAATATTCATCAAACAAAAAATTCTTTCAAATAAAAGTTGTAGATAATAACAAAATAAAGATATATTGTTAATTTACTTTTTGTCATAGCACTTTTAGTTTTTGAGATATTTCAAAAGTTGTGTGATTTATCTAGTTATTGGTGTGTGACAGTGTATGTGTCGATACAATTAAAAAATGTTTCAAATAAAAGTTGTAGGAACTAAAAAACTAAAGATTTTTTGTGGACTCACTTTTTGTCAGAGCACTCTTAGTTTTTGAGATATTTAATAAATAGTGTTTTTTATCTAGTCATTGATTTGTGTCAGTGTGTGTGTTGATACAATTGGAAAATGTGTCAAATAAAAGTTGTAGGTAATAAAATATTAAAGATTTTTTGTATCTTCACTTTTTGTCATAGCACTCTTAGTTTTTGAGATATTCAGTAAATAGTGTTTTTTATCTAGTCATTGGTTTGTGTCAGTATGTGTTGATCCAATTGAACAATGTTTCAAATAAAAGTTGTAGTTATCAAAAAGTTGAAGACATTTTGAAAATAATAATGCTACAAATATTTTAAAAGTGATTTAATACGCAATTTACGGGGGAAAGTACTATGATGGACACATCACCATTTTTTCTAAGTATAAATATCCCAATGCATACGTTCTGGTTGTCGGTTTTTAGGCATTCGTTGTTTTTAAAAAAGATTAATTGAAAGCTTCTAACGAGTGTTTCCACTCCCAGGTTAAGCATGGAGTAAAATTTCGAGTTTAGAAAAACCTGAATTATAGCTGCTTGCATGTTGATTTTTTTGTAGACGTATGTTATTATTATAAAAAAATAAAACGTAGAGAGAGAGAGGGGTAATTTAAATATGTCAGCCCTTTGGGGCCCTTATCGGGCTTTGTTTAAAACAGCGCCTTTCAGCAAAGCGAGAATAAATAAAATTTGGTTTGGTCGCTCCGCGAAGCAGAGCGGCCAAACCAAATTTTCAGGTTTTTCTAAACCCGAAATTTTACTTCATGCGCTACGCGTATAAAACACTGAAATATTGTAAAGTTTAAGATGTACTGCTGAAGCATTATGTTAAAGCCGTATATTTTGAACTCCACGATATGTCGGTGTTTTATACGCGTGGCGCATGAAGTAAAATTTCGAGTTTAGAAAAACCTGAAAATTTGGTTTGGTCGCTCCGCGAAGCGGAGCGGCCAAACCAAATTTTCAGGTTTTTCTAAACTCGAAATTTTGCTTCATGCTTAACCTGGGAGTGGAAACACTCGTTCGAAACTTCAAATAAAATGTTTACAAAAGTAAAAAAAATACATAAAAATTGCACACCGAAAAGAAAATTGTCAAATTCTGCTGCAAACAATTTTAATGGGACAATAAAATTACAATTTATTAATACATTTTTGTTTTTGTTTATAGATGTGGTAAATTATAAATCGACATATGGTAAAATTTAAAATATACGGCTTTTACTTAATGCTTCAGCAGTACATCTTGAAATTTACAATATTTTAGTGTTTTATACGCGTGGTGCATGAAGTAAAATTTCCAGTTTAGAAAAGCCTGAAAATTTGCCAAAATTATCAGGCTTTTCTAAACTCGAAATTTTACTTCATGCTTAACCTAGGAGTGGAAACACTCATTCGAAACTTTAAATTAAACTTTTTACAAAAGTAAAAAAATGCATGAAAATTGCATACTGAAAAGAAAATGTTCAAATTGTGCTGCAAAAAATGTTATGGGACAGTGAAATTACAATTATAAATTACAATTTATTAATAAAAAATTGTTTTTGTCTATCGATGTGGTAAATAATAAATCGTATGATGAAAGCGCAGAGATGAAATAATTATCTCGGAATCCTCTTTTGTGGAAAATTATGAATTGCCCGGCCCGACGACGGGATAAACGCTAAATGCAAATTTGTTTATTGTAATTTCCTAAGACCGCGTGCATAATTGCTTTTTAAAAGGGACTAGACTCTTGAACGTTCCGCTCGGCAGTCTCCAGAGTCCGGATAAAATGCAAATGCGTCCCATTGTCCACTGTCCATTTACAGGAATTGAAGATATTCTTCTCTTTTTCTCTCTCTCCCTCTCAACCCTCTCGTACGTTTCCAGATATTTCCACTTTCGAAAAGAACACTACATTTTCTGTTTACGAGCACTGGGATTACCATTTTACAAACAACCGAACGAAATATCGGTGCAGTTTAAAGGAATTTATTGGATCAGTGGCAATTTTCATAAAAGTTGATGAGAGTTTATCATATTATTATTCAAGTTTACTTGTATACTTACAATCTAAAACAAGTATCACTTAATTTTAGTTATGTTATTTTTTTAATATTGAATCATAAAGATAATAATAATAACTATTAATAGATTCGATAGCTAACGCCATCTAATGCTCCATAGTGGCATCGTCAATGAAACGAATGCACCAAGTGCATATACAGGTCACTGTTTCGTCCACGAACGAGCTATACTCTGTTTGTGAAACCAGAAAACAAATATCTAAATTAAATTTAAGTTCAGTATTTCGGCTCCAGATACCCACAGACGCGTTTCGGACTTCAAGGTCCTCTTCAGTGCTGAGGAATACTGAATATTTCTGACTATATTAAGCCAATATGTGAGAACTATTAATGGATTCAATAGCTAACGCCATCTAATGCTCCATAGTGGCATCGTCATAATAATAGTTTAGCAACTGACGGATAGATGGCTGTATTATCATTTAATGACTACAGTGACTTAAATAAACACAGTGGCGACAACAAATGAAAATATTACCTCATGCGCCGCGCACATAAAACTTTGAGCTATTGTATAGTTCAAAATATACTGCTAATATTTGATCTCACAAAATATCATACAGGATATAAACGAAATACTAATTTTGCAAACATTCATTTGATCTTACAAGATTTATTACCATAATTTACATTATGTGTATAAAACTTTGAGCTATTGTATAGTTCAAAATATACTGCTAATATTTGATCTTACAAAATATCATACAGGATATAAACGAAATACTAATTTTGCAAACATTCATTTAATCTTACAAGATTTATTACCATAATTTACATTATGTGTAAACTGTGTAAATTTGAATGTGAAGTAAATAAATATATATATTTTTTGTATTTTGTGTATACTCTTTATTTATATTACACAGTAATTAAAAACATATAATAACTATTAAAAAAATAATATAAATAAACTGCGTATTATTCATGTATAGTTTCCTATTTAAATAGTAAGTGTTAATCTCGTATAAATTACAACTTGAAGAAGAATTGTTGGCGTGTTATATAAATGAAATGAATGGAAGAAAATTGCCACCAGGAGTGGAAAAAGTACGTACTTTGTTTAAATTTTTAATCCGCCGTTTGTACTTTAACGTGAAGTATGTGCGCTGGCTCTCATTAATTTTAACCCCCGGAGATTTGCACGCCCTATATATTTTTTATTGTACTCGTTAAATCGACTAGAAATTCCATCCAAGTGCAGTATATTTAAAAATAAATACAACATTTGCAACTGTTTATAACATTACGTTGTTTAAATTTATTAGAAGTTAAATTTTTGTAATAATTTAAGAAATTAACTTCTGTTGCATCACTTAAAAGTTTTTTTTTAATCGATCCTTTAAAAGTAACTTCTTACCTATATTTCTGGATACTAAGATTTTCAAATAGCATTTTTTAAAACTCATGAAAAATGCCATTTGTCCACTCTTCTGAAAAAAAATATGAAAGCAAATTTGTCGGCTTTTTGCAAAACTATGGTCGCGTTGAGACTTTTCGAAATATTTATTGAAACAGCTACTTCCCGAGCGAATACCCCTAAAGATGTTGAATTATTCAATGAATATTTAAACTACCTAGCAGCTTTACTGTTTCTAGGAGTAATTTAAATGTAAAATATAACATCAGATTAAATTATTCTTCATTATTATTCTATTAATAAGAGCCAAATTGATATTATCTTTAAACCATTATTCTGAAGTTTCGAGTAAAGCATTCTTTTAACGATTCATAAACTGACGGATAGATGGATGTCTAGAGCAGTTATTATCGTTCCTAATCTAGAGACAAATGGTTATATATAGAGCAATTAATAATGTTCCTGATCTAGAGATAGGCATTTTCCTATTCTCTCCTAACAAAAATATTTGATTAGGAAATATCAGGGTTGTTAAAAAACCGTTTTTTCATTTTAATGAGAATAAATAGTTTTTTTTTAAGAAAACGTATTTTTTTTTATTGGAACAGCGTTCAAAACATTAACAATTAAAAACATGTTTAAAACGTGTTTGAACATGTTTAAAACACGTTTAAAACGTGTTTAAAACAGAATATATACGGCATTTTTCTTTTGAGTATACATATCTTGATAATGACAGTCTTTTTAAATTTGCGGAAATTCGTTGTTTAAAAACGGTTAATTTGAGGCTTTTAACGAGTGTTTTCCACTCCCGCGCTAAACATGAAGTAAACTTTCGAGTTTAGAAAAGTCTAAAAATTTGGATTGGCCGCGTAGCGAAGCGGAGCGGCCAATCCAAATTAGGCTTTTCTAAACTCGAAATTTTCCTTCATGCGCCACGCTTAAAAACACTGATTTACAATGATGTTAAAAAAACACACACATACAATAACGATTATAGGCAACCTAATACGTTAGAGTTATTGGGTTACCTATAATCACTGTTTTAAATAATTTGCTGAGCGCAGAATTTGACTCACGTTTTAATCACATCTACATATTGGATTGCTAAAGCGGTATATTTTAAACTTTGCTATATATCAGTGTTTCATACGTGTGGCGCATGAAGTAAAATTTCGAGTTTAGAAAAGCCTAATTTGGATTGGCCGCTCCGCTTCGCTACGCGGCCAATCCAAATTTTTAGGCTTTTCTAAACTCGAAATTTTACTTCACGCTTAGTCTGGGAGTGGATAACCCTCGTTTAAAATTTCAAATTGATATCTTTTAAAAAAATAACGAATGTCGTAACATTTACAGTGTATGCCTATGTATACCTGAAAGAAAAATTCCCACTATTTAAAAATCACATTTATGCTAACATATTTAATATTTTATTGTAATAAAATGTTATGTTTAATAATGTAATTTGAAATATTTTTAACAATTTAGCTTAAATTTCAAAATGTAAACAAAAAATCTTAATGAAGTAGTATAAATATAAAATATGATTTCGCAAATTTAAAATTACAAAAAAGTACGTTTTAAACAAATTTGACGTTTAAAGCATGTTTTAAACAAATTTAAGATTTAAAACATGTTTGTAACAAAACCGTTTAAAACACGACGGCTGTTTTTAAACATGTTTAAAATACTGTTTTAAAACAAAGTATTTTAAACATAACAGCCCTGGGAAATATAGAAAATACGATTTATATCGCTTCCTACAAATCTTTCGTCTCATTGACACTTCCAAATGTTAATTAAAACTTAAATATGCTTCTTTTAGTTACGTGAAGTGTTTTCTATTAATTATTGTTGTATAATCAGTTGAGTAAGGAATTACATCAATAATTAATAATTAATTAAAACAACTATTTAAAGTCTCAACAACACAAAGAACTTATAGAAAGTAATTAATATCACATGCTTGAAATATTCTGCAAATTGTTGGCAACAAGGCCGAAGCCAGGAGAGGGGATATGGGGGTTTAACCCCCACCCCACGAAATTTTTAAAATGTTAAATTATTGTATGTAAAAGCGGAACTGTAAGAGCAAACACAATATTTTTACCATTAAAACTCCGCTCCGAATTTTTTTTTATTTCTAGCTACGGCCTTGGTTGGCAATTCACTTAATTCACTTTTTCTTAACGAAATGTTTTTAATCTGAAGATAACTGGTATTTCTGCATGCTGTTATAGAGTACAACGGATGAAAAAAGGATTTACAGATTAGATTTAATAAGGTTAAGCGTTCAAAATAAAGCCACATATCGGTCAGTTCGTGAACTCTTCTGAGAATCACAAACATTTTTGTGAATTTGCAATATATTTATATTTAAAAACACAACAATCCTATTAAATACAAAAGTATTATTCCAATGCCGGAATAAATCGATAGTTTGAGCAAGCAAATAAAAAATAAACAAATGAAAGTCCGCGCGAGTTGCGAATATTTGCGCTCTCACTCGAAATCGGTGACATTTCATAAATTACAATTGTTTCGCGCAAACGGTTATTTATTGTGCGCGCAATTTCGACAAAAATGAATTTTCCATCGCGTTACCATAAAAAAAAGAATAAACGCATTACGCCCGCATAAATCAAATCGCGCTCCGGCAATAGTTACTGACGTAATTGTTATAAATAACAAATAATTGGAGAATTAGAACACGCTGCACGTTCGAACAATTCACAACACTTTCCAAAATATAATAAAATTAATATCGACTTTTTGCAATAATCCAAACTATTCTAAACATTCATTGAAACAACTACTTCCCGATCTAATATCCCGACAGATATTGAATTAAACAATAAATATTTCAGTTACACAACAGATTTACTGTTCTGTGCATAATTTATATGCAAAATGTAACATCAGGTTAAATTCAATAATTCCTAGCAAACCAATTGAAGAAAAGTAACAACGAGACTAAATTTTTGCAGAAAGCCGATATTAATTTTAATTCGTTTTTATATTTTCAGATTTAAAAAGTTTTAGAAACAGTTAAAGTTTTAATTGTATCAAAATTGAATTTGAGTTCAGTATTCTGCACTAGATACTCACAGACGCGTTTCGGACTTCAAGGTCCTCTTCAGTATGGTCCCGAGACAGTGCTGAGGAATACTGAACATTTCTGACTATATCAAGCCAATATGTGAACACTATTAAATAAATTCGATAGCTAATGCCATCTACTGCCCCATAGTGGCATCGTCAATGACACGGTGCACAAAGTGCATATACAGGTCACTGTTTCGTCCACGGAGCTATACTCTGTTTGTGAAACCAGAAAACGAATATCAAAATTGAGTTTAAGTTCAGTATTCCGCACTAGATACCCACAGACGCGTCTGTGGGTATCTAGTCATAACTCATATAAACGTTTCATTACAGTATTAAATAAATGGTTTGTTTTTTGTTTGAAATAATTAATTTGATTTGTTCAAAGTGTCTTAGAGAACACATTGAAAATAACGCTATAAATCTGAATATTTTTTAGTAGAACACATTGAAAATAACGCTATAAATGTGAATATTTTTTAGTAATATGGGTAGACGGGGTTTTTGATAATATATATATATATATATATATATATATATATATATATATATATATATATATATATATGTTAAAACGTAGATTTTCGCGGGCGTAACATGTATCACTGTTTCTTCGGGTTTGGTCTCGCGTATTTTCTTGGCTCTGGTCCATTATATTTTTAATTCGACGTTTCGATGACGTCGCAGTCATCATCGTCAGGAATAACTGACGATGATGACTGCGACGTCATCGAAACGTCGAATTAAAAATATAATGGACCAGAGCCAAGAAAATACGCGGGACCAAACCCGAAGAAACAGTGATACATATATATATATATATATATATATATATATATATATATATATATCAGAGCTGGGCAGGATTCGAATCATTTATGATTCGATTCCCGGATTCGAATCCTTTTAGAGGATTCAAAAGAGGTATTCGAATACTTTAGTGAAAACGGATTCGTGATCCGGATTCGTTACATTTTTTTAAAAGGATTCGTATTCGAATCCAGACGTAGATAATTCGAGTCCTAATAAAAAGATTCGAATTCTTATAAAAGGATTCGAACCCTTCTAAAATGATTCGAATTCTTATAAAAGGATTCGAATCCTTATAAAAGGAATCGAATCCTTATAAACGGATTCGGATCCTCATACACGGATTCAAATCCTCCTAAATAACTCGAATCATCGCTATTAAGGCTGGGATTCGAATTCGATTAATTCAAATAGTTAAATATTCTAATATAAATATTTAAATCACTAAATTATTCATATTTGAATATAAATATTTAAATTTTCTAATAATTCAAATATTTGTGAATATTTGGTTACTTAACCATAAAAAATATCCAACGTTAATAGTATATTTTTAACTTCACTTGAAATCAGTGTTTTATACGCGTGGCGCATGAAGTAAAATTTCGAGTTTAGAAAAGCCCCGTGAAAATTTGTCGAGGGTCGCTGCGCGACCCTCGACAAATTTTCTACGCGGGGCTTTTCTAAACTCGAAATTTTACTTCATGCTTAGTCTGGGAGTGGACAACACTCTTTCTTAGAAGTTTCAAATTGAAGGATCACTCTAGATTACTAAGTTTATTACCATTTTACAAAGGCTACAGCTCGAAGGACCAACCATGGTCTTCGGAGACCGAAGGACTACAGGGAATCGAAGTTTTTTTACAAGAAAACAACGAATATCTGAAGGTTTACAGCATGGATAGAAAAGAAAACATCTAATTTTGAAAAATATCGAAGTTGGGTTGGTTTTCAGTGCATTTGTAACTTCACTTTAAATCAGTGTTTTATACGCGCGGCGCAAGAAGTAAAATTTCGAGTTTAGAAAAGCCCCGTGAAAATTTGTCTCGGGTCGCTGTGCGACCCTCGACAAATTTTCTACGCGGGGCTTTTCTAAACGCGAAATTTTACTTCATGCTTAGTCTGGGAGTAGACAACACTCGTTTGACTTCAAATTTAACTCTTTTAAAAAATCAAAAAAATCATTCATTGAAATCATAGAAAAAGATGCAATACCTAAAATTACCTTTTAGAGTTAACTTTATAATTTGCTCTGTTTACAATGGGTGAATATTCTAATCCTAAAAAAAACAGTTTTTATTTAATATTAAAGTTGCATTTAATACAATAACAAACTGTGAATAAATCGACATAAATCTAGAAATATCGAAAATCTCGACATGTAGAAAATCTTGACGGTCCACTCCCAGACTAAGCATGAAGTAAAATTTCGAGTTTAGAAAAGCCCCGCGTAGAAAATTTGTCGAGGGTCGCGCAGCGACCCGTGACAAATTTTCACGGGGCTTTTCTAAACTCGAAATTTTACTTCATGCGCCACGCGTATAAAACACAGATTTAAAATGAAGTTCAATAACACATATATCATCATTAATTAAAATCATTATATAATCAAATATTTAGTCGGTAAATGAACATTTTTGTTAATAGAAACTGATGGAATAAAATATTACTGGTTGCAAATAATAGATTCAAAATTATTTTTAAAGGATTTATATCCGTGATTCAAAAATGAGGATTCAAATCTTTGATTCGAATCATATTTTTCACTTACGAATTCTTTATTCGAGTATTCGTGATTCGAATCATATTAGGTGATTCGGATTCGTGATTCGAATCCTGTTTTTGAGGATTCATCCCAGCTCTGATATATATATATATATATATATATATATATATATATATATATATATATATATATCCTAAATCCGGTCTCAAGGTTAATCTGGCATTTATAGCCTGATTAACTTTGAGACCAGATTTAAAGGGAAATATTAAGAGAGAGACCGAGTTGGAAACTCTATTAAAATCCAAATTTTCAGACTTTGCTAAACTCGAAATTTTACTTCATGCGCCACGCGTATAAAATGCTTACATTTTGTGCAGTTCAAAATATATGCTTGAAAGTTTGAGCGTCTGGAGCAGTTAGCTCTAACTGATCCACAGTAGCTACACTTCTGTATAAAATACAAACAACTCTAACTTTTAATATTTAATAAATCCTTTATCAGAAAGCTATAGGTACTTTTATTACTTACATTTCCTGATCTTGTTTAACCTAAGTATATGCAATATGCATATTTGTTGTTGACAAGCAAATCAACAAAATTGTAAGTTTTCTATGCATATTTAATGTTTGGCTTATTTTAATCAAAAAACATTGGAAATGCATAGAAACACAATTTTATTGATATAACTCTTAATAACAAATTTGCATTTTGCATGTAATACGAGCCCTAATTTGATCATTTAATATAAGACACTTAAACTCAAGGCCGTAGCCAGAAAAACATTTCGGAGAGGGTTGTACAAATTTCGGGGGACGTATAAATTGAAAATACATTGTTTTTGTGTTTACAGGACCGCTTGTGCAAACATGAATTTTAGGGGGGTTTGAACTCCCATACCTCCCCCACCTTGCTTAAACAGAGTTTAGGCTAATCTTAGCCTTGCTTAAACAGAGTTTAAGCTAATCTTGGCTCTAAGTGGTAATACTGTTACTCTGTTATTGGATATTGAATCTGTTCGGTAATAAAATATTATTATAACCAAATTTGTGTTTGTGATTAAAGAATAATATTATTTTTATTTCTTTAGAAAATCTGACTTTGAGACCGGTTGTAGAATAATTGCCGTATAGTTTCATTGCTCAGTAAGTTTTTTTAAATCACAAATAAGTTATAGGTTTCTATTTTTTTTAACTTAAAATATAGTTTATTTAATAAATAAATGGTTATAATCTCTCTCATGCCATATTTTCTAATTTCGAAAAAGAAACAAACGGAATGTAAACAAACCATTCCCCAAAGAAAATAAAGAAACAAGAAATAAAAACTTACATTATTTACAAGGTTTTAAAATGTACAACCCCTCCCAATCCCCGATTCTTATTAATTTCTACCTCAGCATCACAAGATCACAAGAGTTTCGATTTTTCTTTTGTTTTATGTACATTTGCTGCTCTGACATTTTTTTGTTATTTTGAAAGTGAAGGATATGGAGGAGAAGACCCGGTTTGAAAAAGATTTAATTGCTTCCGGGGGGTCGGAAAAGTTTCCCGAAGAGGTCCAATACTCGGTCGTGTCTCGTGGAATTGTCGGAGGATTAGAGTTTCCCCACCATAGGAAAATTTGACATTCGTGCGCGTTGTTTGTTTTAACTCGGCGAAACTGACGTAATCCCACTTCAACATTAGTCCACAAGAAACCAGAAAATTTCCCCCGTCTCACACACACACAGCTACACAGACAGAATACTCTGGACCTCAAATTAATACGAGATTAGTTTTCGAACGCAGGCAGAATTATTACTAGGAAATTTAACCTTGAGACCGGTTTTAGGATGTAGCAATATAACGCAGGGGTGTTCAACCTTTTGTAATACGCGAGCTACTTTCGCACACCAAGTTATTTGACCATCGACAGGTTATAGATAATAAAACAAATAAAATAGTATATAAAGAGTTTTTTTCTTATAGGTATACCTTAAAATTTATTGTAAATTTTTTGAATTTTTGTAGCGCCAAATTTGGTTAAAATTTAATAAACATAAGCGGTATATTTTCAATTACACAATATGGTCAATATGGCTTTGCTTTGCTACGCGACCAAACCAAATTTTCAGGCTGTTCTAAACTCGAAATTTTACTTCATGCTTAATCTGGGAGTGGAAATACTTAATGCCGAAAAAATTAAATCGTGATATAAATACGAATAGCCGTTAGATTTTGAGGTAATCTTGTTTGGAAAATTATAAGAAAATTATTGAATAGTTATTTTTTTAAAAACTGCTTCTAAACGATAATAGGATGAATAAAGAAATAGAAAGATCTGAACAGAACTGAAAACCCAAAAGTATTACATTTGTAAAATGAAAAATTATTTATCTATCTTGAACAAGTTTCTCATCAATCACGTGGTGAAACATATTTAACTATGTTTTAAAAAAGAAATCACTTGGTTAAATTTTACTAATATTAATATTAGAATTATTACTATTAGAATTATTAATATAAGAATTATTTGAATAACATTTCAACATATCATCACTTTTTTAATCACATATACGTAATACTTTGTTTGTTATTTTTAATTAAAAATTAAATTTTCTCCATCCAGCGTGGAAATATTTTGTCGCTCTCGCGGGCCCGGGGCGAGAAAAATATGAGGAGAAACACGTTTTATGGCAATTTGCATTCGTTGGCAACTGTGGCTTTTTCAACTTTAAACGATGCCACATTCGCGCGCACCTTTTTGTCGTCCCCGAGCCACATATTTTAAGATGCAAATATGTGAAATGCTCAAATTGCCTCCGACCCCCCATTCCCACTCGCCCCTCACCAAGTCTCTGCTGCTGTTTACTGGAATTGGCTGCAACAAATTTCAATAAAAGGATTACGTCACGGTCACCGGATAAATTGCCAACACAAATCTGAATTTATATTACGATTCCGCGAAAGAAAGAGAAAGAGAGAGGGAGAATGGGGAATGTATGTTTTCAGAAATAAAGCCAGTAATTTTAATGCAGAATAAAATATTCATTTAATTCATTAATTGACGTCATAATTAAACACTCACATTTTGTAATATACTGTATGTTTTTTTTTTAATCGTGGGCTATAGGATTTTACATGCTAAAAATTATAACTAGTTTCATTTAGTTTAAGTCCTTCATTTTGTTATGGGGAAATGTAATTGGTGTTACTTCAGTACGTTATTTTTCAATTCTTTGTTGTATTGTATTAATATTAATTTTATGTTTGTAAAGATACTTTCGTTAATTAAATAAATAAATAAATAAATATATTTTATCAAATAATTTGAAAGCAAATTTTTGTTGTTAGTAATAAATCATTTTTCTACATAATGCGCTTAATTAGAATAACATAAACGTATATTATTCTATCAAAAAATGAAATTCACAATAAAATAAATATTGATAAATTAACATGAATAACGAAGTAAAAGCCTCCTCAATACAAAAAATCAAATTATTTAATAATGTTTTAGCAAACAATAGAAATAGAACAATTACAAAAAATCAAAATAAAAATCCCACAAGTTGTTCAAAATGCTTTCTTTCGGCGTTTAATTACTTGTCTCACTAATCAATCTGGCATTTCAAAATTTACTAAAGGTAATTAATGCTTTAAATCCAAACAATTTTTTAACACACTCCGACTTTGATTAAAAATTGCTGATAAAGTGATTAAGATATTTCAATTTTCTCTTTAATGTCTTGAAGAAGAACTATTTGTAAGCGAATTGCGTGAGTTTTTAAGTTGTTTTAACGATTTAATTTTTTTTAATCACTTAAAAAATAAGCAATTTCTTGTTTTTCGGATAAAATGCAACTTTAATAAAAAAAGAAATGCTTATAAACTCATTGAGATATTTCGATTTTCTTTTGAATATTTTAAAGAGCAGGTATTTCCAATGAATTTTGTAAGTTTTAAGTTGTTACAGAGATTCAATAATTTTGTATAATTTTTGAATCAAATCTCAAAAATAAGAGTTTTTAACAAAATTCAACTTTGATTAAAAATTGCTGTTAAATCAAGTAATATATTTAAATATTTGAAATAAAACAACGCAGTTGGGAGGGTTTCACTTTTATTGTTGAACACTGCAACATGTTTCACCACACAGTGGCTTCATCAGGCAGATGAAATAATGAAATATTATTTCATCTGCCTGATGAAGCCACTGTGTGGTGAAACATGTTGCAGTGTTCAACAATAAAAGTGAAACCCTCCCAACTGCGTTGTTTTATTTCAAATAGTATTATGGAGTTTCATCATGTATCCGCCTCATCAATTAAATATATATTTAAATGTCTGTTTAATATTTTGAGCTGTTATGTTTAAATTAATTCTGTGAGTTGTAAGTTGTTTCAGAGATTCAATAGTTTATTATAATTTTTCAAATAAAAGTCTCTTCGAAAATGAGCAGCGTTTATTTTTTTGTTTTCCTAACAAAATGAAACTTTGATTAAAAATTGATGACTAACCAACTAACGTATATCGATTTTCTCTTGAATATTTTAAACAGCAAATATTTCCAAATTCTTTTTCTAAGTTTTAAGTTGTTTCAGAGATTCAATAAGTAAAATATAATGGATTGTGACTAAAACAATTTATGACTCACAGAATTCTCTAAAAATAGCTGTTCCGTAAAATATTAAACAGAAAATCGAAATATCTCAGTTAGGTTATCAGCAAATTTTATTCAAACTTATATTTTATTATAACGAAAAAGAAATGCTTATTTCTTAGGAAACTTTTATTTAAAAAATGACTATTCAAATAAAAGTCTCCTAATAAATTAGCATTTTCCGTTTTTATAATAAAATTTAAGATTGAATAAAATTTGCTAATAAGCCAACTTCGATTTTCTGTTCAATATTTTAAAGAGCAGCTATTTTAAGGGAATTATGTCAGTTTTAAATTGTTTTAGTCACAATTCATTATATTTTTGCATACAAAAGTGTCTTCAAAATAATGCCCATTTTTCGGTTTTTCCAACAAAATTCAACTTTGAATAAAAATTACTGCTGAAGCGATTGAGATACTGCAATTTTTTTATTCATATTTTTTAAAAGGAATTATTTGTAAGTGAATTCTGAGAATTTGAAGTTGTTTTAGCAATTCAATTTTTTCTTCAAGTCTTTCACTAACTAAAGTCTCCTCAAAATTAGCATTTTTTTCTAGAAAATTCGACTTTGATTAAAAAATTCTAATAAAGCGATCAAAATATTTTAATTTAATGTTTAAAATTTTAAAGAACAGTTATTTTTAAGTTAATTCTAAAAGTTTAAAATTATTTTAGTCATTCAATGTTTTCTGAAAATTTTTTAAACAAAATTAGCAATGTTCGTGATCTATTTCCTTCAAATATTAAAAATATTCTATAATTTTCATTTATTTTCAGGAAAAATTATAGAATATTTTGTAGATGTTTAGTATAAAATAAAAATTTCTCGTAAATAAATAGAAAAAAAATATATTTATTGCTATAATGTTGAAAGTTCGTAAATATTTCAATTAGATTTAAGCTCTAATTATCTTCATTAATTTGTAAATAAAATAATCTAACAAGGAATTAGCCCAAATTAATATCATTAATAATTCAATTAGATTAAGTCTCTAGTTTTCTTCTTGAATTTGTAAACAAATAATCCAAAAAGGAATTATTTTAAAACTAACTGCCAACATTAAATAGTCACATTTTCATAATCGAAGACTTTCAAATATTTTATTATAGTGTTTTCATTTGATTTTAATAACGAAGGTTTTCCACTCCCAGATTAAGCATGAAGTAAAATTTCGAGTTTAGAAAAGCCTGAAAATTTGGTTTGGTCGCGTAGCGCGAAGCGCGGAGCGGCCAAACCAAATTTTCAGGCTTTTCTAAACTCGAAATTTTACTTCATGCGCCACGCGTATAAAACAATGGTTTCAAATGATGTTCAAATATACATAAATTTACAATATTTTTGTTTTGTACGTGTGGCGCATGAAGTAAAATTTCGAGTTTAGAAAAGCCCCGTGAAAATTTGTCTCTGGTCGCACAGCGACCCGAGACAAATTTTCACGGGGCTTTTCTAAACTCGAAATTTTACTTCATGCTTAGCCTAGGAGTGAAAAACACTCGTTTATAGCTTCAAATTGAACTCTTCTAAAAAAAAAATCAACGAATATCTAAAAATTTAAAGAAAATGATCTGAATTTGGAATACGTATACTTGAAAGAAAAGCTCCCTGTATATTAGTTTGTATTATTTATCTAATACAATGTTGAAGCGACATCGTTCTAAGAATTTTTTTTTGGCGCATTTTTATATGGTTTGGACGTCTTCTGTTACCTACATATCGTTATGTTGTTAGATACATACTCATATGAATCTTTGTGTCCGTTTTTGAATATTTCTTCATCCGAAGAGTCGCTGGTGAAATTTGACGAGCTTGAATTCATGATTATTACCACTAACGGGTATTTATAACGACAACTGAACAAAAATCACTGTAATTTAACCTCAAAATTAGAAACGTCAAGTTAAAACGCCATTCAAATTGTTACAGGAAGAAATTTCAACATTTAACGCTAACGGGTATTTATCCGCTAATCGACATTTAAACTGGTTGGTAATACTGCATATTCACTCTTAAATATCATATAAGCTTAACTGTCCTTGTTGATATTACCGGGTGTCAGAATATTATTTATTAGTCGTTTTAACTTTAAGATCGATTTACCTGTCGATTTCAAATTAACCAAATTCTTTCATCCTAAAACCGGTCTCAAGGTTGAAACTAAGACACGCCTTATTATTTATGCTTAAAGTTAAGAATCATTTAAATTGATGACATGTAATTAAAGATAATATAAAATATAAAATTACGAAAATATTCTTATTTATATGTTAAAATATGAGGATATTAAACTAACATTATTTTTTAAATATCACTTTTTTATCGTTTCGAAATTCATTTATTATCATAATCGCGAATGCAGGTTTTTTTCCATTTACAAAGGGGGGCAAAAACAGAAATGAAAATATTGTGCCGCAACAATCTTAATTAACACAGTAAAATAAACAGGGCCCTTTTTGCAGCTGCTTTTGTGCCGTGGCCTCGGGCAAGATGAAAATCGGTAATTGCGCGCTTTTGTGCCCAGTCGGTTTTCAGCTTTGCGCGAATATGAAATTAGCAGGTATATTTTATTTGTATATAAAATAAATTTATCTTAATGACCCACATGAACAAGAAAAGAGTTAGAAATTCAAAGATAGCATATTTAAAGATTAATTGATTGGTTTCAAATTTCTTGTAATTTCTCCTTTTATTTTTTACTTATATTTATTGTTCTTTGAAGAGAATTTATGATAAATGTTAAATACTGGGTGTTCGAAAAGTACTGTATTGGCTCGATATTTCTGTGTGTAAAGAGTTTAGAAAAAAAAAATCAAATAAAACATGTAGCTGCTAATTTAAGCTACTTATTGATAATATGTTTAAATATACAAGGTGATTTATTTTCTAGAAAAATATCAATATAATGTGCTATTAGTTCCAAACCACTTTCGAGAAAAATGTGTATTTAAATAATTGAACACTATTGCAGCATTATGTGGACGAGCTCCGTCTTGTTGTAACCATATGGTTATGAACTGTATCCAATGGTACATTTTCCAATAGGTCTGGAAGTTGGTTTCTTAAAAAATCCAAATATCTCTGACCTGTTAATGTACCTTCGTAAAAATAAGGACCTTCTAAATAGCCATTTATTATGCCAAACCACACATTGATGCCAAATTTAGTTTGGTTGTTTGTAACTTTTGTCTACTTTGTATTATTCTGTGCCCAATAGTGAAAGTTGAAATGTGTATTTTTCAATCCGGTAAAACGTTTGAGTATCTTTCATAACTTTGGTTCAACAATTAAGAAAAAATGTTAACAAACATTAAATTATATTTTTGTTATTATTATTGTTTTGTTATTTCCAATTTATTTTAATAACTTTTATTGTTACATATGCTAGTTTTGAGAAGTTGCACTACTTTAAATATGTATATTAAAAGTTCTTAAAAATTTAAAAATTGGTTATAAGTTAAAAGTGGCCAATTAAATTTAAAATATGCATATAAGAAATATGTCTTAAAATATTCTATTCTTTTAGAAAAAGTCACTTCCAAAGTTCTGATCATCGAATGACATTTTCTTACGCTTCTGACAGTAAAACTGTAATTATAAGTGATACCAATTCTATATTAATTTGAAGCCCTGAATGACATCTATTGATTATAACAAACGAAACTTTATTAACATTTTTAGATTCATGTTATTTAGTTTGGGGAATTTTAGGTGAAACACCCTGTATATGTATATTTTTACAAGTTCAAAACGTAGAAATTCGCTGCTATTCACAAAAAACATTTTTCTTGTAAACTTATGAACTTATCTATGTAACCAATCTAAAAGTAGGACTAAATTCGATGATCTGGGGGCCTAATATCACTTGTTCCTCGTTTTCCTCATCGACACGTGGACCACAGCTTACTTCATTTGGACGAAAGCCAGCGACTGCAAAAAAGAAAGGCCTGCGCGATTTATTTTATTTTTTCCCCGGTCCTGGCCCTTTCTCTCTCTCGCTCTCTTTCTATCGGCAGTCCGAGCCCGAAAAGCAATTTGTCATTATTTCCTATTATTTTGAAATCATTTATATTCTACGGCTGTAGGTGTGTTTTCAATTTTATTTTCATCGCGCCGGGCCCCCGATTTATGGGTCGTTAATTCTTTTGTACATTGAAATACTTTTCGGGGAATTTTTCAGCGAGCCCAGGATTACAATTCGGTAAATCAGTCATTATTTTTCAGTGCGCTGCTTGTTCATTAATCATTTATTTTATTTTACGTAGCTTTACAATTTAGGGATCTTTTTAAATACTTTATTTTGCTACTAAACACGTTTTCTAAGAATTCTAATAAACTTTCAGCAACTCGATTGCTTTAAAAAACAAATTAAATATCTAAATTTCTTAAATTATTTCTCATCTGGCACTTGGTAAAACATATTAGAATATGTACAGTTATTTAAATTTAAAAAAAAAAACTTATAAACTTATGACATTCCTGTGAAAATGGTCTAACAAACCAATACTAGTCGGAATAAAGTTTTAATTTGTGAAACAATACCAAGTGCTTTTTTAATTTAAATAACTTTAAAACTCTTAGATTAAGTCATACCATTCGGTGAATCTCAGAAACGTCAAATAATTTTAATTATATATCTACCTACGACGTGTTTGTAAAGTCAGAACCTACTGGGATGCCGACAGTTTATAGGTTCTCGTTATAAGACAGTAATTATTTTTGATATATCAAGAATTTTGAGAAAAAATATACAATATGACAAAATATCAATAAACTTTTTGGTATATTGAATAAAATCCTTACAGAATTGGAGTGGTTATTAGCAATAGTTATTAGAAATTCTAAGAAAATTATCCAACAATTATTAACCGTTTACATTTGCTGCGTTTAAAATCCGGACAGATATTAAATTAATTATAGCCAATAGATAAGAAACCGAAGTCGTGTCGTGCCTTTACTTTAACCTAAATGCAATGACAACTGTTATTAACAACAAGCGATTTTTTCCACTCCATCTGCACACACAAAGATATTTATAAAGTAACTGGCCAATATATCAAGTTCTTAGACATCTTGTGCAACACTGTGAATGTTTGTTGTTGCCAATTAAATAAACCGTTTATAGAAGTGCACCGTTTTCTTATCGTTAATGCGAAATCGCATTGTTGCGATTGTTTTCGCGAGCGATTTTCCTCTTTGGAATGGATAATCAATTAAAATTTAAATGAGTCATATCGGTTTATCAAGGATTAATAGGTAATTATGGGTTTTTGTTTTCAATGGGTTGAAAGTGAATTGAAATTGAGTCAGTGGGTTGAGTTTATGGATTTAAAGATAATACACTTTCGTTTGTTTTACTACTTTTATTATAAAAAAATATATAGAAAACAAAATCGAATGTAAATGATAACCGTACATATCTGAACAGTATAACATAAACTTTACTTGAAGTCAGTGTTCTACACGCGTGGCCAATGAAGTAAAATTTCGAGTTTAGAAAAGCATGAAATCAAATTTTCAGGCTTTTCTAAACTCGAAATTTTACCTGATGCGCCACGCGTATGAAACACTGATATTAAGTGAAATTTAAAATATACTGCTGTAGAATACTGCGTAAACAGTATATTTTTAGCTTCAATTAAAATCGGTGTCTTACACGCGTGGCGCATGAAGTAAAATTTCCAGTTTAGAAAAGCCTGAAAATTTGGTTCGGTTTTAGCCTTTTCTAAACTACAAATTTTACTTAATGCTTAATCTGGCTTAATGCTTAAACACTCGTTCAAATGTTCAAACTCAACGTTTTTATAAAAACAGGTATTGTTTAAAAAAATAGTAGTATTACTACCCACTTATTAAGGCTAGTGTTGGTAATAGTCGAGATACAATAATCGAATTAGACGAATAAGTAAATTGCCTCATAATACCGATTTTCTATGTATCAATCATTTTGCATTTATTGCTGCATCGATTTTTTTTTTGTTGATTGCTAAAATCGATAATTTTGTCGATATAGAGACTTGAGACGTTTTTGCTTTTCACGTATAAAGGGTGCAAGGTTTTAATTTATTATTCAAAGACAATTTTGAAATTCAGCTTAAATTCTACTTATTAATAATTCTGAATTACTCGTTTGAAATTTTACTATTTGTTGATTCAGTACATTTTTACATATTTGTCAGTTTGTCCCAATTTTAACAGCTCTGAAGTTTTTATAAAATTTTATGATGAGTTTTGGTTTTGATGATGTTGATGACAATTTGAAAATCAGCTTAAATTCTACTTCTAAATAATTCTCAATTACTCGTTTGAAATTTAACTTTTTGTTGATTCGATACATTTTTAAATTTTTGTCAGTTTGTCCCAATTTTCACAGTTCTGAAGTTTTTATGAAATTTTATGATGTGTTTTGGCTTTGATGATTTTGATGACAATTTTGAAATTCAGCTTAACTTCTACTTCTCAATAATTCTCAATTACTCGTTTGGAATTTTACTTTTTGTTGATTCGATAAATTTTTACATATTTGTCAGTGTGTCCCAATTTTCACAGTTCTGAAATTTTTTAAAATTTAATGATGTGTTTTGGCTTTGATGATTTTATTAAAAAAAGTAATAAATATTAAAAATTTGCGAGTTTTGTTTAATATTAACATGCAGGGATTTTTTCTTTTAAGTATGCTTTCACGTATTCTATACAAACAGTTGTAAATAAGAGTAAGAATAAGAAACGTATGATGAAACCTAAGTCGAAAAATTTGTCTCGGGTCGCTGCGCGACCCTTGACAAATGTTCACGGGGCTTTTCTAAACTCGAAATTTTACTTCATGCTTAGTCTGGGAGTGGAAACATACGCTCGAAACTTCAAACTGAACATTTTTACAAAACCAATGAATGCCTGAAAATGTACAGCGTTTACAGGGTCAGATTATTTGTATTTCCAAAAAAATTAAGTATTTAAATAACAAAATTGTAAATGCATCCACTATACCTTAATTTATTTAATTACCCTTAATTATTGGACGTACCTTTAAATTACCTGCTTGGTAATAATATTATTGAAAGTCTTAATGAAACCACAAATGTTCAAAAATTTACAGTGAAACATCATGATATGTTTATATAAAAGACAAATATCCTGTAATTTTTTTTTTTCATTCTATTGATTTTAACATTTCTATATTATTTATATTATAATTTTTTCGAGTATTTTTTTATTCTAACACCTATTTTCAATACAATTGTAGTAATTTATATTGTAAATGGATCTCGACAATAATAATAACTAAATGTGTTTTAATCGATTTGTACGAAAAATTGCAAACGATTTTGACGATTTTTTTTATCTTAATTTTTTTATCAATGTTAGTCGTTTCTTTTTTAATATTTGCTAAATAAAGTAAACAAATATCAATAAAGAAATGACGTGTTGAATACGTCACAAATTTGATAAATTTTTAGGTCTATTTAATTTAATATATTTTTATCGATTTTTATCATTTCTAGTTGATTTTTAAATTAACGTATATTTTTTAGAACTTTCACTAATCTTGCTACTTCATCAGTATTTATTGTAATTTTTAAAATTTTCTTTATATTTGTAAGCTTTATTTATAAATTTTAATAAATTTCATGATTTTCAACAACGTTCACATATTCAACGAATTCTATAAATTTTGTTGTTATATAAAAATCGTTAAAAGTTTAATTTTTCACAATTTTCGTTCGTCAATTGTAATAATTTTATTATTTATTTATTTATATATTTAAATAATTTTCATGATTTTCAACAACTTTGACATAAACAACGAATTCTATAAATTTTGTAGTTGTATAAAAATCGTTATATGTTTAATTTTTCACAATTTTCGTAAATTGTAATAAATTTACAATTTATGATAAAATAGCAAGATTTGGGAAAGTTCTAAAAAATAAACATTTAAAATATCTTTAATTTGGTTCTCATTGAAAAAAAGAAAATAGTATAAATTATAATTGCATCAAATTTTTCAATTGCTTGCCAGATAATATTAAGACAATAGAAAATTGTAAGACATTCAAAAATACATTATTTGATTTCCTCTGTAACAAAGAATTATACAGCATAAATGAATACTTTTTCTAATTGAAATTATGTAGATGTTTCTTTTTTTTCCTTTTTTGACGCCTTTTTTCTTCGAATATACATAGATTTTTTTGTTATATATTTTTTTAAAAGAAATAAAGATTACTATTATTATTATTATTGACCACTTGATGAAACATGATTAAAATATACGTAAATTAATTTGTAAAAATTAATAGAAAGGGAAATCGCTTGGTTTGTTGACGATTATGAGCGCCCTTCTCACCTGACACACAAAAATATTGTACATATACGCTGTAACTTGTAAAATCTGTACATTCCTTGAAAATTACTGTTAGTCGAAACTAGTCGGGATAAAGATATAATATTAGTGAATAAACCAAGTTGTTCTTTAGAGTATACGTATTCCAAATTCAGCTTATTTTCTTTAAATCTTTAGCTATTCATTGTTTTTTTTAAGAGTCAAATTTTAACTATAAACGAGTGTTTTCCCCTTCCAGACTAAGAATGAAGTAAAATTTCGAGTTTAGAAAAGCCCCGTGAAAATTTAAAATTTTCTGGGCTTTTCTAAACTCGAAATTTTACTTCTTGCGCCACACGCACAAACCACTAAAATATTGTGAACCTTATGTATATTTGAACATCACTTGGAATCAGTGTTATAAATGCATGGCGCATAAAGTAAAATTTTGAGTTTGGAATAGCCCAGAAAATTTGTTTCGGGTCGCAAATTTTCACGGGGCTTTTCGAAACTCGAAATTTTACTTCATGCTTAGTCTGGGAGTGAAAAACACTCGTTTAAAGCTTCAAATTGAACTCCTAAAAAATAAACAACAAATAACTAAAGATTTAAAGAAAATAAGCTGAATTTAGAATACGTATATTTTAAATAAAAACTCCCTGTATGTAAACATTTAATTAGAATTTACGAAATTTTTGAAAAATTGAACATTTTACAATTTTTATATAACTGCAATATTTATAGAATTTGTTGAAATACTTATAATTATACTTAATTCAGTGATTTGGGTAATTTTCACGATTGAAAATCAGTTTTTTTTTAATTTTATTGTATCTGGTCTTAGCCACAACCAGTGATTTTTTCTATTAGGTATACATATCACGATTTTTTAAAGTTTGAAAAATTTACAGTGTTTCTATAGCTAAAAAGTATTAAACATTGGTGAATACAACACATCTGTTTGTAAAACTTTTGAACGAACAATCGGATGTGTTGTATTCACCACTTTTTTATGCTTTTTAGCTGAAGAAACACTGTAAGTTTGTCTAACTTGAAAATGACACTAAATATGTCGAAAGTTGAGAATAATTCAAATAGAGTGGTAAAAAAACATTGAAACACATCTAAATAATGATTAATAAAATGTTTTTGTATGCAAATTTAATTAAACTTGTTTAACAGAATAATAATAGAGATAATTAACCCTACTCAACATTTTCAGTGTTATTTTCAAATAAGAATAAAAAACAAACAAACACAAACATTATTTCAAGGAATTGAAGAGTTTGTATTTTTGTTTGAGTTATTTTTTTCAATAATCTAATAAAATACTGTCGTCGAGTGTTTGAATGTTAATTGAAAATATGTCCGAATCACTGCATGAAGTATTGTAATTACGCACCGACAACGAAGGAAATTAAAATTTAATTACTGTGACTCACATTCGCGAGTTCCCACGGTAAATACGTACACAAACCTTTGGCCACAATTTGTTTAAATATTCCATTTGCTGTAATACCGTGTAATAACATTTGCATAC
Source organism: Philonthus cognatus (assembly GCA_932526585.2). Lineage (NCBI taxonomy): Eukaryota > Metazoa > Arthropoda > Insecta > Coleoptera > Staphylinidae > Philonthus > Philonthus cognatus. The sequence goes on from OW052242.1 coordinate 29,893,802, forward strand.
ACACGCATAACTGGAGCGTAATAATTTTTAATAAATTTCAAATATTAGTTTTTATTCAAGGGAGAGAATAGATAAAATGTTTAATGAATTATAAAATATTTTGTGAAATTTAATCAAAAAGGTATAATTGAATCGATAACGAAATTTCACTAAATCCTAATATGTAAAATACAACTCCCAAACTGCTAGATAGTATTGTTTCTAAACAATTGATGTGGGCTTGCAAACATGTCATATGTGAGGAACAGCATGGGTTTACGGAAAATCGATCATCGATCAGCAATTTATTGTGCTATCAAACGTTTTTATTAGACGCTTTTGAGAACGGTTATCAAGTTGATACTATTTATACCGACTTCTCGAAAGCGTTTGATCGTGTCAACCGTGCTTTACAGTTTTCAACAAACTCAACAAACTAGGCTTCGGAAATCTTGTAATTAACTGGCTTCAATGTTTTCTTACATCGCGCTCTCAATATGTTAAGATTCATAACTGTCTGTCAACAGCAATCAATGTAACATCTGGGGTACCGCAAGGGTCCTATTGCGCACCAATTTTGTTATTTCTTTTTATTAACGACATTGGGATATCTTTTCGGTACTCCAATTATCTATTATTCGCAGACAACTTAAAAATATTTCATATTATTAATAATGTTGATGATTGTATTGCGCTACAAGATTAATTAACTCGTCTCTCATATTGGTGTAGTTCCAATAAATTACATTTAAATATATCTAAATGTACTACCATATCATTTTGCCGTTCAAAATCAACACCGTTTATGTATCATTTAAATAATCAAATACTAAGTACTACTGGAAATATTAAAGATCTTGGTATAATATTTGATAATAAATTGACATTTATTCCGCATATCAACAACCTTGTATCTAACTCTCTCAAAACTCTCGGTCTGATTAAACGATTCTCATCCTTATTTAATGCAAATACTAATAGATTGTTGTACATATCCTTAGTTATATTTAAACTTGAATACGGCTCTATTATTTGGAACCCTGCATATGAAAAATGGTCGTACAAAATTGAAATGGTACAGAGTAAATTTTTGAGAATTGTTAATTTTAAGTTGGGTTACAGTAGGATTGACTTTAGCTATTCGAATGTGTTAACTCTTCTGAATTTAAAACCATTAAATACCAGGCGAATAGTAATTGACGTAAATTTTGGTTTCAGACCTATTAATGGGCTTGTTGATTGTAACTATCTGTCTTTTTTATTTTATTATTTTTATTTTTTGTATCTGTAGCAATAACATTTATTTAATTATATACTATTGTAAGTTACATTTGTTAATTTTTTGTAAAAAAAGGATCCGTTCAATAAAGAAACTTAAACTTAGACTTAATATAAATGGTATAATAATTAGGTATAATGTTACGACAATAATAATAATACAACACTTAACTTTGTTCTACCACCTTTATGGATTTAAAAAATAATAATAAAAACACCTAAGTTTTTGTCGATTAATCCCATCACTAATTAAGACCATAGAATCTTTGATTTGGTTGGCATTCACATCTTTAAAAAAAATAACATATGAGTAGTAATCATATGTTATTTTTGTAAAGATGTGAATGCCAACCGAATCAAAGATTCTATGGTTTTAATTAGTGATGGGCTGGATCAAGATATTTTAATAAAAGATATTCTTGGAGCGATACATTTTATAAATCGGTACATTATTCAATTAAACATTTGTAAAATGTATTGAAGTAAGGATTAAATCCATGCAATTTAAATTTAAAGAAAAACTAAAAGAAAATAATGGAAATGTAACATTTTCAGTTTGATTTAAACATCAATATAGCTTTAATTTCATTTCAATTATTTCGAGAGAGATAATTTTACATTTCTATTTACTTACATACCTTAGGACATACAGGGCATTATTCTTTCAAGTACACATACACCTACGTATTTTTAGAGTTAAATTTTAAGCTTTGAACGAGTGTATTCCACTCCCAGACTAAGCATGAAGTTAAATTTCGAGTTTAGAAAATCTAGAAAATTTGGTTTGGTCGCGTAGCGCGAAGCGCGGAGCGACCAAACCAAATTTTCTGGATTTTCTAAACTCGAAATTTTACTTCATGCGCCACGCGTATTAAACATTGAAACCACTGAAATATTGTGAACACGTAAACTTTACTTGAAACTCAGTGTTTTATACGCGTGGCGCATGAAGTAAAATTTCGAGTTTAGAAAAGCCTGGGATTGGAAATACTCGTTGGAAACTTCAAATCCAAAGCTTTTATGAAAGCAACGAATTTATAAAAATTAACATTGAAAAATCGTGGTATGTATACCTAATAGAACAATTCCCTGCTTGTGACTAAAACCAGATACAATAAAATAAAAAAAAAACAAATATTCAATCGTGAAAATTAACCAAATTACTGAATTTAGTATAATTATAAATATTTTAACGAATTCTATAAATGTTGTAGTTATATAAAAATCGTAAAATGTTTAATTTTTCAAAATTTTCGTAAATTCTAATTAAATGTTTACATACAGAGAGTTTTTTTTTAAAGTATACGTATTCTAAATGCAGCTGATTTTCTTTAAATCTTTAGTTATCTGTTGTTTTTTTTTTAAGAGTTCAATTTGAAGCTTTAAACGAGTGCTTTCCACTCCCAGGCTAACCATGAAGTAAAATTTCGAATTTAGAAAAGAACCGTGATTTTCTGGGCTTTTCTAAACTCGAAATTTTACTTCATGCGCCACGCATTTTAAGCACTGATTCCAAGTGAGGTTCAAATATACATAAAGTTCACAATATTTCAGTGGTTTATGCGTGTGGCGCATGAAGTAAAATTTCGAGTTTAGAAAAACCACGTGTGGCACATGAAGTAAAATTTCAAGTTTGGAAAAGCCCAGAAAATTTGTCTCGGGTCGCTGCGCGACCCTCGACAAATTTTCACGGGGCTTTTCTAAACTCGAAATTTTACTTCATGCGCCACGCATTTAAAACACTGATTTCAAGTAAGGTTCAAATATACATAAAGTTCACAATATTTCAGTGGTTTATGCGTCTGGCGCATGAAGTAAAATTTCGAGTTTAGAAAAGCCCAGAAAATTTGTCTCGGGTCGCTGCGCGACCCTCGGCAAATTTTCACGGGGCTTTTCTAAACTCGAAATTTTACTTCATGCTTAGTCTGGGAGTGGAATACACTCGTTTAAAGCTTAAAATTGAACTCTAAAAATACGTATGTGTATGTATACTTGAAAGAAATGCCCTGTATGTCTTAAGCCGATGCCTTACCCGGTATGTAAATAAAAATTTAAATTATCTTTCCCGAAATAAATGAAATAAAATTCAAGCTATATTGATGTTTAAATTAAACTGAAAATGTTACATTTACATTATTTCCTTTCAGTTTTTCTTTCAATTAAAATTGCATAGATTTTCACTTCATTTCATTTCACTATTTTATTTCAGCGTGAGTGTTTACTTTTTTGTATTTCTTTCATTCGGAATGGGATTTTATATAGATTTTTTTTTTTGCCTGAATGTGCCGAAGTTCTCAAAGAGCACCCTCCCGTAATTAAATAGTTATGCAATTTACTCCAGTGCGCTTATTCATACGGAATGAATGAAAACATTAATTAATGTTGCTAGGATAGACATTAACAGATGCTTTGCTTTGCTCTTTGAATTTAGGTCACTTCCCCGTTTCCTGGGAGAAATGCTCATTGCCTTATCAGATTCGTCCTCCTCTCTCTTAAGTTATTTAAATAATTGAATTTACATTTAAATTTAATTATTGTATCGCAATCATTAATTATCCTCTCAAATTAAATAATACACAACAGAATATACAATAATAACGAAATAGATTACAATATTTTACTTAATTATCCTCTTAAATTAAATAATACACAACAGAAAATAAAATATTATTGGAATAGATTACAATACTTTACTTAATAATTTTCTTAAATTAAATAATACACAACAGATAATACAATATTAATAGAAATAGATTACAATACTTCCAAAAGTAATCACACTGTTATGAATAATTAAAAATATGAATATACCTAAAATAAAATATATATAAATATTATTGTGAATAATTGTGTTGCTTCAAGCTAGGCGAATATCGAACATTTCGCTTTTGAGAAAATCGCAATGAAAGTCCTTTTTTAATTATTTTAATTCTAAATGACATAAAGCAGAAATTGTAAGTTTCAACGTCGGTTCATAAACAGAGACTTTTATGTAATACCGAACATTTTCAATGTTCATTTTCGTATGTTCTATTTATCAAGCCAAAGCATCCAATACGATTTGACACCTTTAGTTTTTAGGTTATGTTAAAATTGGGTGCCTATATGACCATTACAAATTGTAGCCAATCAATCGCAATTAATGCCTCAACCTGTAAATACAGGGAGTTTTTCTTTAAAGTATACATGTCCCAATAACAACGTATATGCCGAAAACCTTTAAATAATAGTTGTTTTCTTAAAAGAGTTCAATTTGAAGCTTAAAATGAGTGTTTTCTACTCCCAGGCGAAGCATGAAGTAAAATTTCGAGTTTAGAGAAGCCTGAAAATTTGGTTTGGTCGCGTAGCGCGAAGCGCGGAGCGGCCAAACCAAATTTTCAGGCTTTTCTAAACTCGAAATTTTACTTCATATGCCACCCGTACAAAGCACTAACATATTACGAAATTTAAAACGCACCGCTAAACTTTATATTGAATCTGTGTTTTGTACCGGTGGCGCATAAAGTAAAATTTCGAGTTTAGAAACGCCTGAAAATTTGGATTTGCCGGGCTCGCTTCGCTCCGCCCGGCAAATCCAAATTTTCAGGCATTTCTAAACTCGAAATTTTACTTCCTACGTAGCGCGAAGCGCGGAGCGGCCAAACCAAATTTTCAGGCTTTTCTAAACTCGAAATTTTACTACATGAGCCACCGGTACAAAGCACTAACATATTACGAAATTTAAAACGCACCGCTAAACTTTACATTAAATCTGTGTTTTGTACCGGTGGCGCATAAAGTAAAATTTCGAGTTTAGAAAAGCCTGAATATTTGGATTTGCCGGGCTCGCTTCGCTCCGCCCGGCAAATCCAAATTGTCAGGCTTTTCTAAACTCGAAATTTTACTTCATGCTTAGCCTGGGTGTGGAAAAAACTCGCTTAAAGCATCATATTGAATTCTTTTAATAAAATGTGAATACCTGAAAGAAAAATTCTTGTTATGAAAATGTTCGGTATTATATAAAACTCTCTGTATTGGTTTACATAGAATCTCATTATGTATATCATGTTTTAAACAATAATTTTACCAGACACTTTTATTCAAATATTGAAGTCTCTACCTTCACTCGATTTATCTTATTTTTTGCACCTATTTTTATTTGTGTCTCTTGAAGCTGTATTCATTGAATAACTATTGAAAACAATTACTTTTTTTTAGTTGAAGTTTGTTAGCGATTTCAATAATGCGGTCTCATTAAGCGGATTAAAACTGAAATTAAAAGCCCATTTGAGGAATTCGCGGGAAAGTGAATGCATAAACCTGTATGTAATAAATACGCCCGGAATTTATCGTCGTTTGAAAATTGATTTCCAAACAAACGGCATTCCTCGCCTTCGACTAATTGATACGTTTTATTTCCAGCCGGTCGAATAATTAAAGGGAACGGAGAAAATGCGCTTTTGGAAAGGTTTAAAGCTTGTATTAGACGACACTATTTTCTTGTACAAGAATATAGTTTACTGTTTTCTATCATGGAGTAATACACAAAATATGACCAAACGCGAATCTTGTACAGTTTTGTATAATAGAAATAAGAATAGGATATTTGGTGCATTTTGGAGGTGCCCCATATGGAAAACTTGTTTATTTGAAGAGATTGCAAAACCGTTTTCGCGGTTTAATAGGCGCAAAAAGTAGCCATAAGAAAGTTTTTACAGTTTAGTTATAAGTTCAAAATCAACTGAGTTACAGTAACTTCATAAAAACGACATATAATAAATTTCCGGTTATAGAGCGGAAACGATTAGAGATAGATAAATTTTCTTTTCACCATTAAGTAAAATACGAAAAAGTGACTCTGGCTCGCGAAAACGATATATCAATATCTCTTCAAATAAAAAAGTTTTCAATATGTGGCATCTCCAAAATGCACCGTACAAGAAAATAGTGTCGTCTAATACAATCATAAATTTGTACAAAAATTGAATTGTTTGCGCTGTAGACCAGATTTAACATTTTTAATTTCCCGCCTTTTAATATTTTTTGTACAAATCCGGCCAATTACTGGTAAAAATATTCTTTTTGCTCTTTCATAGAAGCTTTTACATACAAAAATTTAGCAAAGCCACGGCAAATCCAAATTTTCAGGCTATTCCAAACTCCAAATTACACTTCATGCACCACGCGTATAAAACACTGAACTATTGTGAATTTCAATGTAAACTGCTTATTTCACAACACTTTAGTGTTTTATACGCGTGGCGCATGAAGTAAAATTTCAAGTTTAGAAAAGCCTGAAAAAGCTTTTCTAAACTCGAAATTTTTCTTCATGCTTAGTCTGGGAGTGGAATCACTCGTTAGAAGCTTCAAATTGAATGACTTTATAAAATCAACGAATAGCTGAACATTTATAGTGTATTGTAATATGTAGGTATACTTTAAACAAAAATTGCCTGATTATAATGTTCTTACTCTAGCATTTGTGATGCCTTAAGCAATTCTCTGAAAAAAAAGTGAAAATGAGCAGAAATCACCTAATTTTGTATTATTAATATAAAGGGTGGTCCATCGAGCGGTTTCTTTTTAAATTATATGTTATTTTGAAACTGGCAGATCTTACGCGCTCAAAGTATAGACAGAAACTCAGTGTTTCTAAAGTGTTTGCTGTGTTGCCCAAACAGTGAGAATTTTGAAAAAAAAAATCAGTTGAAATGGAACGCGCCTGCTGTACGCAAATTAGTGGAAAAAGTTCACGAGAATATTGCTATTGTAGCCCAAAGTGTAAGAGCCAATCTAAAAACATTAATTCGCCATTTCGGTCAACGGGCAGCGCTACAGAGGCATGATAAACAACTTTTTGTGGCCAGAAATTGAGGACATAGACTTGAACGATCTTTGGTTTTAGCATTATGCCACAATATGCCACATAGCCCACCCAACCATCGAACTTTTGCGCACTTAGATTGGCAATCGTGTAATTGGTCGCTTTGGTGATGTCAATTGTCTTCCACGGAGATGTGATTTGACACTGTTGGGCTATTTTGTATTTTTTTATAAAAATCGATGATATGAAGACAATTCAAAAACGATTCAGGCGCTCAAGGCTCAACCATAGAAAATTTACTAAAAAATTAGGTTGACAAGATGAGCTTCTGTTGTGCCAGCCGAGGCAGCCACCTGAATGAAATTGTATTTATTATTAATGAATGGGATTGCTCTCGCCAACAAAGCATTAACATTTCCAAAATATTGATCTTAATTTATTTTAAATGATTTTTAAAAAGAAACCGCTTGAGGGACCACCCTATACTACAGACCTAGTGATAAATTAATTAGCCCAAAGTAATTAAAGTAGTAATTAAAGCGCAAATTGACAAATTCTTTGTAAATGTATGCCTTTTTTCTGCTCACTCATTGTGAGTGAAAGTTAGTAAACTGTTTTTTATTTCCTCTTGACTTTTGTGGCTCAAGACAACTCATCTTTGGCTAAAGTGGGTCAACAAAGGCAAAAGATTGGATACCCCTGTTATATAGTCAGCTGTAAATTGATCATTTAATACGCACAATTTAGTTGGTCAAATTAGGTAAAGTAAAACACTTGTTTTGTTCCATATTTTTGTTTTCAAGCCTGACATGTGTTTCGATTCGTTACGATCATTCAGTTTTAACTTTGAAAATTATCGAAGCACGTATCAGGTAACTGAACTAGTGTTTCACTTTACCTAATTTGGAAATTTGGTTCTATCAAGAAAGTAGCAGAACAAGTATCGAATAAATTTAGTTGGTGTTTAAGTAACTGTTTATCGAAGGGCTTTACTTACTTTGACATTACATTTTCATTACCAGCTTTCTCATTAAAATCTATCGCAATTAAAACATAAGTAAGTTCCTGCTGTTCCATTCTTAGAAACACTTAAGAAATTGTTCTTTGCTAAACACTTAATTGTCTCTTGGATATCAAATTTAGCATTCTTGTCAAGAATGAAAATATATTTCAGTTTTTGATAAGTCAAAAATCTGCGCAATCTATTAACGAAATTGCAAACACCTTTGATACCAAATAAACATTTTCATTGATTGCTTGCTTCTTCAATGAGTTTTTAACATCTTTAGCCCATGGTGGGGTTTGTCTCATAACATCTTCAGCAGTAATTATATTGGAAGTCACTTTAATGAATTTAGGATTTTTCTTTGATGACTTAAAAAATTAATATTAATTATTACACATTTGGTTTCTTGTAGGTATTTACACTTTGTGTAACAAAACCTTTAATTTTTTTAACCTACTTTTGGGCAAATTAGACTGGTTGACAAGGTTTTCTTTGTAAGAAATCTGATTAGTGAATCTAGTGCATTTTTTTATAGTGAATTCAGGTTTTTAGTCAAAATGTTTCTATCGGGCACAGTTTATTTGTGACAGCTTCTTTTAAAAATTTGATTTCAGCATTCTGTTTGACCTGTCATAGGTTCTGGTTCTTTGGGGAGCGCGCATTTCTGCACTGCACTTAGGCCTCATTAGGCCCATTGTGCTACCACCTGGCATATGAACCTACACCTTAGATGAAGTGATTTTATTCCTTTCTGCTTAGAAGTGTATTGTGTGTGTTGTCTTTTAGATTTTTCTTTTTTCATCATGCCACGAAAGCTGACCTTCAAGTCTTAGAGGCGAAATTTCATGCAACTTGTGAAAGAGTGTTATGAACTTTACATTGGCTGTCAAGTGGGTGATTTTGATAAGAGTTGAGCCCCAAATATATGCTGTGTTTTGCGTGTTAGACTATTGACTAGGTAGAAAAATGGCACACACCATATGCCATTTGCAATTCCCATGATTTGGAGGGAAACGAAGGATCATCTAACTCATAAGTTTCAACCTTATTTTGCCCACCGCCCACTTTGAGAATATTTTTAGTTTCTAGAGCCCCCCATTTTTTTTATTTAGCATCTGTTGTACATCTGGAACAGCTAATGCTACGATTATATTTAAACGTGTAATATTATACGTCCCCTAATTTTCTTTGAGTTTTCTACGGCCCCTCTGAAACTCTCAAACGCCCATAGGGGGGCGTTATCGCCCAGGTTGAGAACCTATGATCTAACTGATTGTTATTTTTGTTCAACAAATATTGAAGGAATCACATCTAAATACAAAAATACAGTTAGGTATCCGAATTTGCCACCAGGATATGCAGATAAGACCTTAACTAGTAACTTTTATTTTGACCTAGCTCGAACTGAAAATAATTCAAATGGAAATAAAAATTATTCTACATATAAAGGCATATCTACTACTTTCTAGATAAGTCAGAATAAGTAGCTATGGCCTTAATTACCTCGAAATTACTCCAAATTTGACTACAGTGAAGTTGGAATGTATAAAATTGCAATGTTGCGCGTTTATTTTATCAATAGTTCGAAACTAACTAATAGCAAGGGGAGCCAATCCTTATAGGAGAACTGAAAATCAAATAGAAAAGGCGAGAAAATGGATGGAATGTGAGACAGACGACTATTTACATCAATCACCGGTCTCGCTTTTGGATGCAGCATCCAAATTTTATATAGAGACTGCCTAACTGTATATATATGAACTGTGCTAATAGCATGTAGATTATGTTTTATTAATACTCAACTTGTAGTGGAATTTTTGTTAGATACATTAATTTCACAACACTATAGAAAATGAACGGTCATATAATTTAAAATTCAAATTTTAAGTTTCTAATTGTTTTTCAGCCAATTTTTATGTAAAAGCTCTGATTAGAATTTGCGAAATAGCAATAATTTAAATTTTACTAAATTAAATCAAATAAATGAGACAAATCAATAATAACATATTTAAAAGTTTACCAAACATAGATTATTTCTCATTCGATTACAAAACGTATGATAAACACAGTTGGCACAATTCTAATCCGCGATTGATAATTTACGCAAACCGAACCCGCGTGCATATTTGTAAACGTTGAGGTGTATTTATTTAAGCATGTCGCATGTAATAATAAATGAGCAATTAAAGTTATAAATCGATAATGCTAATAAATTGGTGAAAATCGCAGCGGTAATTAACGCTGCGCGGACATGTATACAAACCGGCTAATCCGTCATTTGTGCGGAATACAAAATTAAGAATTACCATTGATTACCGGGGCTTAATCCGTTACATTAATTCTACAAATTAGCCGGGCGAAATAATGAATATGTAGATTACTATTTGAGCGAATACATTACGGGATGAATGGAACGGAATGGATGGGAACGGCGGCGTTCCAGACAGTGTCAACATTTTCGCGATCTTCATATTTGAATATTTAATACGATCGAATGATACTATTTTATATTTAATATTTGACTAAATAAATTACCAGCACATTCCTCGTCAATTTAACAACCCCGCTAGATCTGGAGCTGAAGAGGTTTATGTTTGAATCAAACCCACACAGTCCTCTAATCAGTTCAGTTTTTTGTCTAAAAATTGTATAAAAATCAACAAACTGTTCCACTACGATAAAATTAAAATTAATAATATAGAATTGAATTTGAGTTCAGTACTCCAGATACCCACAGACGCGTTTCGGACTTCTAGGTCCTCTTTAGTGTGGAAACAGTGACCTGTATATGCACTTTGTGCATTCGTGTCATTGACGATGCCACTATGAAGCATTAATTGGCGCTAGCTATCAAATCCATTAATAGTTTTGATAACACAAATCTAATTTTAAGTTTTAACATATTTGGGTATTAAATAATAATAATCTGATTTATTAATATGAATTGCAGCGCTCTTTGCAAACATCAATTAAAGTAGTACTATTTTTAAAATTATTTCTGTTATTAGATAGATTGAAACTAATAACTTTAACTTTTGTTGAATGTTACGTTTGTTGGTCATTGAAACGCGCAGTTAAATTTTACAATCCGGACGCCGGTGCTGTAATTGTTTAAACGGAAATGACGTCGCCTTACGCCAAGACTAATGGGTTATCTGCTGTTTATGGCGGTGCCCTCCCTTAAGATCTCAATTACTGTCTTAATTGATGTCATTTGCGGCGGGGTCGCGAATATAATGAAGGGATGTATCCTTGCAATAACGTCTAGTTTTATTTTATATCGTTATTGCTTTATACGCAATTATCTGTGTATCCATGAAAATTACCCACGAGATTAATTTGAGAAGATATCATAAAAATAAACCGCATTAGCTTTATGTTCAAAGTCATTAAAAATTTCGTATTCACGCACAATTTTGTTCTACAGTATTTTATTCACATATAATATTTAAATTAAACCCTTTCTGCATACTGTGTTATATATAGTATGTTCAATTAGAAAAAAACTCTAGAGTGCCATGATTATATCTTTTTTCATATTTGGGTTGAATACGCGCTTTAGGAATTGACATATAAAACGTCAGACATGATAATTATAATACATAATTTCAGAGTTGCCAAACTACAATATTTTCCATGACACTCTAGAGGTATTTTTGTATAAAACATACGATATATGGCACAGTACAGGTTGCATTTTTTTTTAATCTTCGTCTAGTCTCTAGTGTCATAATGTTTGGAACCCTGTTTTACACCAGAAATTCCGTTTATATTTTTCAGTCTTGGGCGTTAATTAATTGCAATGTCATGTTACATTACATGACAATTATTTTTGTCATGTAATTACAAAGTAATGAGTTACTGTCTAATTAAACTAAATGTATAGTTACAAAGTAATGCATTATTCTGTAATGATATTCGTATAAATATTATTATTAGTATTATTATTACTGGAATTAAAATGATTATTGAAATCAGTGTTTTATACGCGTGGCGCATGAAGTAAAATTTCGAGTTTAGAAAAGCCTGAATATTTGGTTTGGTCGCTTCGCTTCGAAGCGACCAAACCAAATTTTCAGGCTTTTCTAAACTCGAAATTTTACTTCATGCTTAGTCCGGGAGTGGAAACACTAGTTAGAAGCTTTAAAAAAACAACAATGACTAATTCAAAAAGTAATTTTAATTATAGTAATGTAATTATTTTTAAAATAATTATTATTACAAAGTAATAGAAAACTCATTTTAATAATTTTAATTACAATGTAATATAATTACTTCTTAAATAATTATAATTACAAAATAATGCATCTATTTTTCCGTAATTATAATTACAAAGTAATTATAATTATAAATGTAATTACATTTTTGCCCAACACTAATATTTTTATCATAATTGTAAACATTAGAGAACCCTTACTTTACACAAGAAACATAATTTTTTGTAATAATTGAGAATAGTTTAAAAAGTAAACAGGGCTTCTCAAACCATAAGAAACACTATTATTTTGTCGGCTTACCTGTAATACCTTCTAAGTCCAAGTTTTGGCTATTTTGTTTTTTTTGCGGAAATAATTGTATTAAATTACAAAATAAAATCACTAAAATATTTTGTCCATTTTAAGTGAAATAACATTGACATGATATTGCATAAAAAAACTAAAAACAGGCTTCGAAAATAGTGGCGGCAGTACGTTTGTTTTTTGTCTCTCCTGAAAAGTTTTGTTTCTTATACTGAAAAGTATTTACAGATAAGCCGGCGATTTGTAATAATTGTGAAAAGTTTGAAAATTTGGTAATAATTGTAGAAATTTTAAGAAACCCTGTTTTACACAAGAAATTCTCATCCATTTTTAAAAATGACTGTAAATAGTTTGAGAAGCCCTGTTTTACACATGCCAATAAGTTTTTTTTAAATGATTGTAAAATATTGAGTAGCGCTGTTTTACAATAGAAATATCCAGAAAAAAAGTAAAAAGTTTCAGATGCTCCGGTTTATATAAGAAATGCTTCTTATTTTTATGTAATAATTAATAAGTGTTTAAGAAGCCCTGTTTTGTATAATAAATATCTCAAATAAGTTTTATAATAATTGTAAAAAGTTTGAGAAGCCCTGTATTAAACAAAATATATTTGTTTGTAATAATTAAAACAGGGCTTACACAAGAAACAGCAATTATTTATTTGTGAGAATTGTTAAAAAATGAGTGTAGCTATTTTACGTAAGAAATATATAAAAATTACAAGGTTCCATGGGGGTTCAAACCCTAAAACCCAAAATGTTTTTAAAATGGAAAATGTTTGCATCTAAAAGTGACTCTGTAAGAGCAAAAAGAATATTTTTACCAAAAATTTAATAGTTGAGGCTGTTACTTGGTGAAATTCCATATCAACACTTTTAGTAAATAACATTATTCATCTGCCCGATGAAGCCACTGTGTGGTGAAACAATTGTTGCAGTGTCAATCAATAAACAGTGAAATCTTAACCAAGTGTGTTATTTACTAAAAGTATTAATATTTATTACCATTAAAACCTCCAGAAATTTGTATGTAATCTTCAGATATTCTTTGTTTTTCTTTTTAATTTAATTTGAAGCCTTAAACCAGTGTTTTCCACTCCCAGGCTAAGCATGAAATAAAATTTCGAGTTTAGAAAAGCCTGAAAATTTGGTTTGGTCGCGTAGCGCGAAGCGCGGAGCGAATAAACCAAATTTTCAGGCTTTTCTAAACTCGAAATTTTACTTCATGCGCCACGAGTATAAAACACTGAGTTTCAAGGGAAGTTTACGTGTTTACAATATTTCAGTGGTTTGAGTGTTTAATACGCGTGGCGCATGAAATAAAATTTCGAGTTTAGAAAATCCAGAAAATTTGGTTTGGTCGCTCCGCGCTTCGCGCTACGCGACCAAACCAAATTTTCTGGATTTTCTAAACTCGAAATTTTACTTCATGCTTAGTCTGGGAGTGGAATGCACTCGTTTAAAGCTTAAAATTGAACTCTAAAAATACGTATGTGTATGTATACTTGAAAGAAAAATGCCCTGTATGTCCTATGCCGATGCATCACCCGGTATTCTTAGAGTTCAATTTTAAGCATTAAACGAGTGTATCAGCATTTTTCTTTCAAATATACATAAACACACGTATTTTCAGAGTTCAATTTTAAGCTTTAAACGAGTGTATTCCACTCCCAGACTAAGCATGAAGTAAAATTTCGAGTTTAGAAAATCTAGAAAATTTGGTTTGCTCGCTATGCGATCAATCCAAATTTTTTGGATTTTCTACACTCGAAATTTTACTTCTTGCTTAGTCTGGGAGTGGAATACACTTGTTTAAAGCCTAAACTAGAACTCTGAAAATTCGTGTGTGTATGTATTCTTGAAAGAAAAATGCCCTGTATGTCCTAAGCATATTTATTTACATACCGGCTGATACCCGGTATGTAAACAGAAATTTAAATTATCTTTTACGAAATAAATAAAATTAAATTAAAGCTATATTGATGTCTAAATTTAACTAAAAATGTTACATTTACTTTATTTTCTTTTAAACCAAAAATAATATTAATACCATTAAAACCCCCCGAAATTTGTATAACCTTTTCGAATATTTTTTGAGACTACAGCCTTGCCCCAAAACATTATAAAAAGTTTGAAAAGCCCTATTTTCTACAAGAAATTTATTAAACCTTTGTAATAATGATAAATAGTTTGATAAGCCTTGTTTTATACATGAAATTCCCATTAATTTTCCGAACTTATCTGTATTATATATCACAATCTGTTTATATTTACAATTAATTACAATAATAAAGTATTACATTTGGAAATGTTATTACAAAATACCTCCGAGTTAATTATCTATAACTTTAAACAATTACGCTAGATCTTGCAATTAGCAATAACCGGACTGCCTTTCATCACGGAGCGCGATTTATAATTAACTTGGTATTTGCTTAAAAGTAAAAGTGATTTATCCGCGAGAACACTGAGAAAAATCAGCAGGTATTAATTGATTTCGGTAGTTAATAAACAATTAATATACAATAAATTTTATGTATTATTCACACGACCACTCTCTCTTATGAAATTTTATTATTTATTCTTGTTGATCTAATGTGTTTAAAATTAAATAAATATATCATTTTATGTCTCCTTTTCTTTTAATAAAATACCTTTGTTTATTTTATCAGATTACCTTTACATCATGAGTCATCCAGATGTAAAACCAGCCATACACCTTTTTTTATTTTGATATTTTAGTATTCCTTGGATTCTACTCGTTTCAGGCTACAATTATCAAAATAAATTGACCTTCAAAACCCATTCTAAGCTCTATAAAATTAAGTTTAAAAAATCCTGTAGAATGCAAAGCCTGCTGCATTTCTCGGTTACAAAAGCTAACATATTTTTTCAGTTGCAAAACCTGCCAACTTTTGATAAATTTATGGAATTACAGGTAATTTTAAAACTCTGTCAGATTTTTAACTAAACACCTGATATAACAAACATATCGTGAATTATCTGTAAAAAATATCTGTAAACATATCGTGAATTATCTGTAAATTATCAAGGCGGTATGATTTACAAATTTATGAAATTACAGGTAATACTAAAACTCTGTAAATTTACAATCTCTAATTTTTTAAGCTTTTGGGCAGACTGAGAACTAAATGCTGAAACTAATTCAGGCGATAACATTATTTATTTAGCGGTATCCTCTTTATTAGTATATACAGAAGACATTTTACAAAAACATTAATTTACAATAGTAATAAATTATTTACTAAGAATTTAATAATATGTTTAAAGTTAATTTTCAAAATAATCGCAACACAATTCCCTTCCAATAATAAAAATAAAGTCAGTTTACGCCGTATATTTCGAGTGTCTTTTATTTATTAAGCTCCGAGAAAATTAGATTTAATTATTCTTGTCCCCATTCGATACAATACATATGAGACACTATTTTCATGTATTTAAAAGGAGCCGCAAAATTAGTTTTTGTCATTTTGCCACAAGTTTGTCAAAACGCTGGTTTTTGTATCTAGGCGACTCATTTATGAAGAATTTATTTTTTAATTTTTATTCTGACTAGTTACGATGTTTGGTTATTAAATTACTAAATAAGTTCATTTGATATATCTGGTGAAATAACCTGATTTGAGAGTGTGTGTAGAAAAATGTATTTTATTATTTAAATATTTTTACTATTACTCATACACACAATATTTCAGTGTTTTATACGCGTGGCGCATGAAGTAAAATTTCGAGTTTAGAAAAGCCTGAAAATTTGGTTTGACCGCGTAGCGCTACGCGCTACGCGACCAAACCAAATTTGCAGGCTTTTCTAAACTCGAAATTTTACTTCATGCTTAATCTGGGAGTGGAAACACTCGTTCGAAACTTTAAATTGAACGCTTTTATAAAATCGACGAATACTTAAAAATTTACAGCGTATACATTTTGTAACTATTTTTAAAAGAAAAATTCCCAGTATGTAATATAGGTCATTAATAGAAATTAATAAATTAAGTGCATACTTTAACTTAAAAACAACTTTTAGTGTTAACTCTATAATTGCTACCATGTCATTTGGTTGAATTCTATCAACAATTAGTTTTTTCCTCCTGGGGTAAAAATATCCCAACCTCAATATATTGTAATAAAACGGTATCCATCTGGCCCAAATCAATTTTATTTACTGCTTTAGGACAGTGACAAGTTGTCCACATAACGTGTGAAATATTTGACTATCTAGAAAAAATAATAGTTTGTTTATTTTTTTGATGATGCTCACTTTATTATAAAAAATGTAAATGTTATAATAACTAAATCTTTATTATTTGAGAAGAATATACAATAAATATAGTATTAACAAAACAAAAATATTCTTATATTGTGTTCCCAAATAAGGGCTATCTACTATAATGCTTTCTGCCCTGGTTTTTATTTGTGGTATGGTTTTTGAAAATTATGTAGGGGTAGGAGAGTGTAGTGAGGATATATATTCGAATAGGGTGATAGGCGGGTTTTTGAATTTAGGAGGAATGTCAGGATGTCTATGGATGCACATTTGTTTGAGTAGATCATAATTATTATCGTTGCATGTAAATCGTTCAATTAGGAATTAAAGTCTATCCTTATTTGGTAGTACTTTTGTTGTTTGATAAAGAAGGATATTTAGAGGAAGATTATAGAGAGGAATTTGCGGGTGCCGGAGTTCTGTAAGAGTACGGAGGGACGATCTGTCCGCAACCTCGAGGTTGTTGAGGGTGGATTTGGAGGGATTTAAGTACAGGATGGAGGATGTAAATGTTATTATAAAGTAAAATTGAATTTCCTAATTGTTCACAAAACATTTACGATATAAATACTTATTAAAGATATATTGTAAATTTTATCAATTTTCTTATTAAAATATCAGACATTCATTTAAAAACCTGACTAAGAAGGCGTTGCTTTTTTGATAGAAGAAAATGGAACGGAAAAGTGGAGTAGCAGCTAATTTACGTTTTATCATACCTGACATAAATATCAGATTCAAGGTCGTAGCCAGAAACAAAATGTTCGGAGGGGGTTATTATTATTTCGGGTCGGGGGGGGGGGGGGGGGGGGGGTGTTAATGGTAAACATATTGTTTTCATCAAAAATAAAGTAAGTATTTTTACAAACTAACGTTAAACATTCAAAAGTTACAACATGAAAATTACAAAATATATAAACTAACTAAAAAAAAAACATATAAAATTAAAAGATTGAAGATTGCAGAAAATATATACAGACTAAAATACTAAAAAAAACAAAGATATACAGATATAATTAAACAATATAACCAAGAATTATTATAACTGATAGAGAAAAAAATAATAATAATAATAATAAATGAGAGCATAATATATGTATGTATTTATTTATTTATTTATTTATATTTGCGACTAAGCGGAGATACACAATAGAAGTTCACGCAGGCTGCTGGCACGAATATATTTATTAAGGCCAATAGATTCTGGTCATCAATCCTACCCTGTAATATTTTGTACAGTACGCCAATGGAACCCATCTTGCGCCTCTCTTCGAGTGATTTTAAGTTAAACAACAAAAGCATATCATTGTAGCTAACTGAGTCATCAGGATATGTATGGTTGAGTTTATAATAAAGAAACTTGACAAATATATTATGTTAATCAGTTGCTCATTAGTTTGCCTTGTTCTTATAGTTGTTGTGTTATTTCTTATTATAAATCAACTGTTTTTACAGCTAAATAAATAACGGCAATTGCAATATAGAATAAAATAGAAAACTCTTAGAGAACTGGGTTAGATTAACATTGATAGCAGCAACTAGAAAATTAACGTATGAACTACTTCACAATGTTTTGAAAATTTCACAGCCAACTTGATCGAGTTTTTAACTAAACACCTGATGTAACAACCATTTGGTGATCTATTGACAACCAACTCACTTTTGAAAAATCATATCGACTCAGTTCAAACAAATGCTTCTAATGCCCTACGATTTATTCTTTGTATTTGTCGCGACATTTCTAATGTTGATTCTAAGGCCACCCTTCTACCATTTATACGCAGGAGGAAACTGAAGGGCCTAGGACCTCTCTTTCTAAATGGTTTTAACCTAGAAATGTCGGGTGAGGTGAAGTACTTAGGGGTAATCTTTGACTTCAAGCTCACCTGGACCTCGCACATCTCAAAAATTAAACGTAAATCGGAAATTACCTTTGCGGTAATTAGACGAACGTACGACAAATAATGGTGGCTCAGACCAGGGATGGTATACTGGCTGTATACCAGAGTAGTCAGACCCGCAATCATGTATGCTGCTTTGGTGTGGTGGCCTAAAGTCACGCAGCACACAACCATGCAAACCCTCAGCAAGATTTAGAGGCTTGCTTGTGTCAGCATAACGGGGGCTTTGAGACCTGACACCACTTCATATTTTGATAGTGTGGGAGGCAAGATTGGCACTCCACAGGCTGCAGCTATCATCAGTCAACATAAGAGTTGACACGCCACGCAGAAGACTCTTGACAGACATAGGGGGACCTCTCTTGCAGATGAGGTCGGACCATATGACAGTCAGATATCTTGAAAACGCACTCTTTAAAGTCACTATTCCAGACTGCAACGAATAGAACGACTTTTGGGAAGACATTCACAGCATGATCTAGTATACGGTTGGTTCTAAATCAGACACAGGTACTGGATCAGGAATCTACAATGACAACATGAAGACAGGATATGCCCACTCGCTGGGCTGCCTGGCATCAGTCTTTCAAGCCGAAATATTCGCAATTATAGAATGTGCAAGAACCAGCATAGAGAAGAACTGTCGTGGCAGGCAAATCTATATTATGTCTAATCTTCATCCAAACTGGTGTTGGACTGCTTTGACACATTAAATCACCTGGCGAGACAAAACAAGGTCACACTTGTCTGGACGCCGGGTCATTCAGGTATCAAGGGAAATGAAAAAGCTGACGAGCTAGCAAGGCAGGGAGCTACCATATCATTTATGGGGCCTGAACCTGTCTTGGGCATCACAAAGTCGAGTCGCCTCGAAGTGCGAAAATGGATTCACAAACAAACACACGGAATACTGGGTGAACAGACCAGACTTTAACCACAGTAAGGCCATTATAAATAGACCTAACTCTAACCAAGCTGCAAAACTACTGGTACTAAGTAGGGCACCGATGAAAACAACTATAGGACTACTAACAGGCCACATGACTGTTAAATACGACCTAAGGAAAATCGGTCTATACAACGGCAACACCAGTTTTCGGCTCTGTGATAGGGCACCGGAAACAACAATGCACATTCTGTGTAGCTGCAATGCGCTTGGAAAAAGAAAGATAGCTCATATTTGGAAACGCAACCCCTGAAGGACCTACACAAGCTAGTGCAGGGTATCGAGTTTAGAATAATTGCGTGAGTAAGACAATAGAGGTAGTACAATAAACCACCTAGGCTGCAGTGCATCCGGATCCGCAAGGAAGACGGCCCCCACAGGAACAAAAAAAAGTTGATTCTATAATATCTCTATATTCCACCTTTGTATTGAGTAAGTTTAAATATAATAGTTTAATCTGGTATTCTATTTATGCTAGTCACTCTCTTTTGTTGGATCGCATCCACCGTCGATTTTTTTAATTTCTCTCGATTAAACTTGACCGTACTTATCCACCAATTGGAACTTCTCAAGATGAACTTCTTCAGCGTCACGAAATAGAATTCCTCGCAAACAGAAGAAATATGCAATGTGCGACCTTTATGAAGAAACTCTTAGATGGGAAAATTGACTGTCCGGAAATTCTTGCTATTCTTCCATTTAATGTTCCTGTAATTTCTACAAGATTTTCATCAACGTTCTGAGCACCAACGGCGCGTTCTAATTACAGAACAAACATTTGAATAACAGAAAAAAAGCAAAAATACATGTAAATGTAAATAAATGTAGTAGTGATTACCAATAAAACAAAATAATGATTCTAAATAAAAATGTCACTAAATTGTTTTTCCGAGCACTGGCACAGCATAGTCACAGGAGAACGTTGCATCTCCTGTGACTGTGCTATGCCAGTGCTCGGAAAAACAATTTAGTGACATTTTTATTTAGAATCATTATTTTATTTTATTGGTAATCACTACTACATTTATTTACATTTACATGTATTTTTTCTATTTTTCTGTTATTCAAATGTTTGTTCTGTAATTGGGTTATCCTGTTGGACAAATAAAGATATTATTATTATTATTATTATCTGTAAATTATCAAACCTGCATAATTTATAAATTTATGGAATGCCAGGTAATTCGAAAACTCTATCGGGTTTTTAACTAAACACCTGGTATAACAAACATATCGTCATCTATCTGTAAATTATCAATCTGGTATGATTTACAAATTTATGAAATAACAGGTAATTCTAAAACTCTGTAAATTACAATCCCTAATTTTCTAAGCTTTCGGGCAGCCTGAAAACTAAATGCTGAAACTAACTCTGGCGATAACATTATTTATTTAGCGGTATCCTTTTAATGATTTGTTCAATGTGAATTTTTAAAAAAATCACAACACAATTCCCTTCCAATAATAAAAATAAAATCAGTTTACGCTGTATATTCCGAGTGTCTTTTATTTATTAAGCTCCGAGTAAATTAGATTTGCCTACAGCGGGGTTTTGCGGCCTTCAAATTTCGGAACGATTGGGGGGAAGAAGAGAAAAAAAATACACACAGCGATTTATTGCATTTATATCTGCGTTCCATTCCACATACATCCTCAATTGCTTTGATTTCTCAGGACGGAACGAGAGTCGAAAAACGGGGAATGGCAGGAGGAAAGGACACAGTTTAATTAAATTTCTTTTAAAAATACACAAACGGGAAACGTAAGTCTTTTTTCTTGATTGGGTTTCATTTGATTAATAAATAAATTAAAGGCGCGCTTAAATATAATTGATTAGTCTATTCATAGCATGTCAGAAGATGAAAGAACATTATTGGTAGTGATCGAAAGATATTCCTTCAAATCATATCAGGGTTGTTAAAAAAAAAACGTTTTTTTTTTCATTTCAATTAAAACAAACAGTTTGTTTTTCAACAAAACGTGTTTTTTCATTAAAACAGTGATTAAAACATTAACAATAAAAAAAATGTTTAAAATGTGTTTAAAACATGTTCAAAACGTGTTAAAAACAGAACATTCAGGGCATGTTTCTTTTGAGTATATATATCCCGATAATTACAGCGTTTTTTTTTTTTTTTATTTGCGGGAATTCGTGGTTTAAAAGCGGTTAATTTGGGGCTTTTAACGAGTTTTTTCCACTCCCAGACTAAGCATGAAGTAAAATTTCGAGTTTAGAAAAGCCTAAGAATTTGGATTGGCCGCGTAGCGAAGCGGAGCGGCCAATCCAAATTAGGCTTTTCTAAACTCGAAATTTTACTTCATGCGCCACGCTTAAAAACACTGATCTACACTGAAGTTTAAAAAACACGCACATACAACTACAAGTATAGGCAACCTAATATACGTTAGAGTTATTAAGTTGCCTATAATCACTGTTTTAAACAATTTGTTCAGCCCAGAATTTGACTTAAGTATTATTCGCATCTACATATTGGATTACCAATGCCGTATATTTTATACTTTGCGATATTTCAGTGTTTTATACGTGTGGCGCATGAAGTAAAATTTCGAGTTTAGAAAAGCCTAATTTGGATTGGCCGCTCCGCTTCGCTACGCGGCCAATCCAAATTTTCAGGCTTTTCTAAACTCGAAATTTTAATTCATGCTTAGCCTGGGAGTGGAAACCCCGCGTTTAAACATTCGAATTGAAATCTTAAAAAAAACAACGAATGTCGGAAAATTTACAGTGTATGCATATGTATACCTAAAAGTACATGTATGCACACATATTTTATATTTTATTGTATCAACATGTTATGTTTATTAATGTAATTTGAAATATCTTCAACAATTTAACTAAAATTTAAAAATGTAAACAAAATATCGTAATGAAGTAGTATAAAATATAATTTAGCAAATTTAAGATGATAAGAAAAAACGTTTTACACAAATTCAACGTTTAAAACATATTTTAAACAAATTTAAGATTTAAAAAATGTTTGTAACAATTCCGTTTAAAACACGACGGCTGTTTTTAAACATGTTTAAAACACTATTTTAAAACAACGTGTTTTAAACATAACAACCCTAAATCATATACAGGGAATGTTTCCTTCAAGTAGACATTATTAAATTTAACGTACTTATTATTCGTTAAAATCACATTCTGAACGTGTTTGGTAATCAATATGTATATTTAGATTGTGAGGTTAAATAATAACGTATACTTTAGTTTTTCCATTTCCCTGATTGCATACATATTTCTTTTAAGAAAGTTTAATTTGAAGCTTTTAGAGAGTGTCCACTCCTTTTTTTGTTGTTTGTTTGGCATAGGTTTTATACCATTCAGCCATTAACGATGATTGTATATGCAACATATATTTAGACGTTACAACACATTCACACAAGACGCAGGAGACACGACGAGTAATTATATTTAAACAAGGCCGTAAGTAAGGCCGTAGCTAAACAAAAACTCGGAGGGTGATATAAAAATTTCGAAGGAGTTTTACTGGTAAAAATATTGTTTTTGCTTTTTCAGGGCTGCTTTTACATACAGAAATGTAATATTTTGGTTGAACCCCCATACCCCCCGCCCCTGGCTACGGCCTTATCCCTCCGTGCACATTTGCACTCTTGGATTAAGCATGCAGTAAAATGTCGAGTTTAGAAAAGCCTGAAAACGTTAGTTAGATGAGGAGTACAATAAATACAGCGTGTTGATTTGGTTTAATAATTTTGTCAAAATTTATAGAATTTTTAGTTGTATGTTGATGAGGAGAATAATTTAGAGCGAAGGTGGGAAGTCTGCATACATTTGCTCGGTTGCATGTGTGTGTGGATACTGTGGATAAAAAGTAGAGGCGATAAAATGGAAATGGAAGAGAATAACGGAGTATCCGTTAAAATGTTAACACGGCTATAAAAATTTATGAACACGACACCATAATTTGTGGTCCCTCCGTTATGCGCATTAGATTGTTTATAGTTTGTTTATGCCGTATTTATTTCGCACACAAACGCTAAAAAAAGCCACCACAAAGCTACACTAAAATCCCGTTCAAAAAATCTAAATTTAAGAGAAAGAAATTTAATAGACGAAAGTTACAGTTTATTTGAGAAGGCTGGTACTTATTGTTGATGATATTCCAAAGATTTCAATTTGAATCTTTAAACGAGGGTTTTCCACTTCCAGATTAAGCATGAAGTAAAATTTCGAGTTTAAAAAAGCCTGAAAATTTGGATTGGCCGCGTAGCAAAGCGGAGCGGCCAATCCAAATTAGGCTGAAACACTGAAATATCTCAAAGTTTAAAATATACGGCTTTAGCAGTCTAATATGCAGAGCTGGGACGAATCCTCGTAAAAAGGATTCGAATCACGAATCCGAATCACCTAATATGATTCGAATCACGAATACTCGAATAAAGGATTCGTAAGAGATAAATATGATTCGAATCCTGTTTTTTCGAATCACCAATACAAATCCTTTAAGAATAAATTTGATTTAATTATTTTTTTGCAACCATTAATATATAAATATCGTTACCAGTTGTTTTAACAAGAATATTCAAAACCTAATTATTTATTATTAACACTGAACATTGTTGATAGCAGACTAAATATCTAACTTCCTGTTACTCTGATGAAAGATATATTTGTGTGTTTCTGAACTTCATTTGAAATCAGTGTTTTGTACGTGTGGCGCATGAAGTAAAATTTCGAGTTTAGAAAAGCCCGAAAATTTGTCTCGGGTCGCTGCGCGACCCTCGACAAATTTTCACGGGGCTTTTCTAAACTCGAAATTTTACTTCATGCTTAGCCTGGGAGTGGAAACACTCGTTCAAAACTTCAAAATGATCTCTATTATAAAATCGACGAATGCCTAAAAATTATGTAAATAAAAAAAATCACTAAACATCATTAAAACCGGGAAAGTCAGAGAAAGGTCATGGAATTATATTCAAATTGACCAAAAGACTAACAAAAAAGCCATATGATATTATTTAATTTGTCAAAATCAGCAGGCAAATTACAAAACACGTAAAAATTTATGAAATAAACTTAAATATTGACAAAAACAATAAAAACAATTTAACAAAATGGGGGTTATATTAAAAGACCAGGGAAAAAAATCTTGACTCAGTTTTACTTCAAATAATATTAAAAAAAAATTGAAAACTAGATTATTATCTTTAAAAACGTTTTCAGTCATTTAATGTTCTTATCAAAACATTCAGTCTGAAGTTTCGAACGAGTGTTTTCCACTCCCAGACTAAGCATGAAGTAAAATTTCGAGTTTAGAAAAGCCCCGTGAAAATTTGTCGAGGGTCGCGCAGCGACCCGAGACAAATTTTCTGGGCTTTTCTAAACTCGAAATTTTACTTCATGCGCCACGCGTGTAAAACAGTGATTTAACGATAAATTTAAAAACACACAAAAGACATATATCATGTTAATCCTCACAATTAATTAGAATTATTTTTGACGATTCAAATCCTTTTGTAAGTATTCGAATCCTTTTATAAATATTCGAATCCTTTTATAAATATTCTACACTTTTTATAAATATTCGAATCCTTTTATAAATATTCGAATCCTGTCATAAAGATTCGAATCACACACATTTGGATTAGAATACGAATCCTCTTAAAATAATGTAACGAATCCGGATCACGAATCCAGTTAAACTAAAGTATTCGAATGCCTCTTTTGAATCCTCTAAAAGGATTCGAATCCAGGATTCGAATCCTGAATGATTCGAATCCTGCTCAGCTCTGCTAATATGTAATATGAATAAAACGTGAGTCAAATTTTGCGCTGAACAAATTGTTCAAAACAGTGATTATAGGCAACCCAATAACTTTAACATATACATATTAGCTATTCCAAAGATATTTGAAAAACTGTTAACATCATTTTTAACCGACGCTTTACATTCCACAATATCTTTTAATCAACACGGGTTTCGTGCTAGGGCTTCAACTGCCTCTAACCTCTTAGTATATGACTCCTACATTGTAGATGCTTTGGAGAGCGGATGTCAAGTTGATTCTGTGTATACCGACTTCTCTAAAGCATTCGACAGTGTTGATCATGGTATTTAAATGAACAAGTTGGCACACGCGGAATTTCTGGAGTTCTACTATCTTGGATAGAATCTTATATCACCTGTCGTACACAGTTTATTAAAATAGGTCAATCGACGTCACGATCTATAAGCGTCACATCAGGGGTACCTCAAGGTTCCCACCTTGGACCCCATTTATTTAACTTATTCATTAATGATGTTGTTAGCTGTTTTTCATATGCCGAAACTCTGTTATTCGCGGATGACATGAAGATCTTTTTACGTATTAATTCAATACAAGACACAAATAATCTTCAAGTAGACCTTACTTCTTTTTGTAACTGGTGTCGGGTGAACAAACTGTGTCTAAATGTGGATAAATGCAAAATAATTTCATTCAAGATGAGCATCCTCAATAGATGCCGTTTACCATTTAAATGATAGGAATATAGAGCGAGTCAATTCTATAAAAGATCTTGGAAATATAGTAAACAATAATTAAACTTTTTCAAGCCATATTTCAAAAATCGTTACCAAAGTATATCAACTGCTAGGTTTTATCAAGCGTAACAGCAAAGATTTCACTGACGCAAAAACAATATTACTCCTCTACAATTCCTTAATACGTCCACATTTGGAGTATTATTCATCTGTTTGGTGACCTTACACACAGTGCAACATAAACAAAATTGAGCAGGTACAAAAGAAATTCTTGAAGTATCTTGCATTTAAATTCGATGTGCAGGATACATACCAAGGATTGCTATATAGATATGGTCTTAAGAGTCTGGAGCAGAGACGCATTGACGCTGATATACTTTTAGTTATTAAACTTTTGCATGGGCATATTGACTATCCTGATTTACTATCAAAAATTGGCATTCGCGTTCCAGCTAGATGACACTTTTCATGTACCATTTAAAGGTACAGATTATGCTAAAAATTCGGCCTCTGTGCGTATTCTGCGCCATGCTAATATGATACAATTCGATATGCTTGCGGGAGAGTATACTAGTCTAAGAGCCCATTTGCGTAGCCAATAAAATGTTGTGTTGTATTTATCATTAAAGTGATTATATTATATTTTTACATTTTTACATTTACTTTTTATTTGTTGTTTATTTTAAGTACTTTAATATTTATTAAATATTGTGATATTACTATTGTAAATTAATGTTTTTGTAAATGGTCCGTATATTAATAAATAAATAAATATTAGGTTGCTTTTACTGTAAATTAGTGTTTTTAAGCGTGGCGCATAAAGTGAAATTTCGAGTTTGAAAAGCCTAATTTCGATTGGCCGCTTCGCTTAGCTACGCGGCCAATCCAAATTCTTAGGCTTTTCTAAACTCGAAGTTTTATTTCATACTTACTCTAGGAGCGGAATACACTCGATAAATGCCAGAAATTATCCGCTTTGAAACAACGAATTCCCGGAAATTTAAAAAACGCTGTAATTATCGGGATATGTATACTCAAAAGAAAAATGCCCTGTATGTTCTGTTTTAAACAAGTTTTATACGTGTTATAAACATGTTTTAAACACGTTTTAAACATGTTTCTAATTGTTAATGTTTTAAACGCTGTTTCAATGAAAAAAACACGTTGTTTCCAGTTTTAGACACTTCATGTTTGATAATGGCAAGCTGAATTTGCCGAAACTGCAGTCACATAAAAAATACATTGTGTTATACAAACAAAGTTAAAAGTGTTTTATTGTGTTAAAACACGTTTTCTTAAACAATGCTGTTTGTTTTAAATAAAATGAAAAAAAAACTTTTTTTAACAATCCTGGCTAGAACCTTCAAATTGAATGATTTTCAAAAACAATGAACGCCTAAATAACTTCAGCCTATATATCGGGTAAATGTAAACTTTTACTTCATGCTTAACCAAGTAGTGGAAACAAGTGTTAGAAGTTATAAACTGAAAGTTTTTAATAAACAATGAATGCTATAAACTTCACAGTTCATTTTTCTAATTATAAAAAACTAATCCAGATAGAATATAGATTTATACTTTCCAAGTTGATAATTTCGTGATATCTATTTCAACTACGGTTAAATTCAATAATATTGACAATACTAATATTCGCGAATTCGCAATAAATTAGGCGAATACGAATGCAAATACGAATATTTGTGTTACTATATTTTAATAATATAATATAGAAACAATTTTAAAAGTTTTTCAAAAACTAATTGAGAAAACAAAATAGGATTTTCTTTGAAGTTTATAATTTATTGAAAAATAACAGCTTTTTAATCCATTACGCTAATATTAACGCCATGTTTTGCCAAGCATTAAATGATACACTATTTATCATGATTGGAGGCACACAAGAAAAGGGCCATTATTGAGAATAATGGTGTTCATGACTTATTTGCATATTAACGAATCGCCGAGGGGATCGAAGGAGTGGGGGTTTTGTAAAAGGAGCCGAAACGATTAATTTCATAAGATTAAATTTATTGGCTCGACAAATGTCAGAGAGAGAATGAATTTATAGCCGAAACAATTTACTTCAATTATTAACTAAACAAAGTAGCTACAATTTCTACAAAAAAATAACCCTTTCAGCACTGGAATTTTTCTGGTTTCCAAAAAATGTTTTGCAAATTATTTATTACTATCTCAGATATACAGAGAGTTTTCCTTTTAAGTATACATATCTCAATATACTGTACACGCTGTAAATCTTTAGATATTCATTGTTTTTACAAATATTTCGAATTGAACTTTCAAACGAGTGTTTTCCACTCCTAGATTAAGCATGAAGTAAAATTTCGAGTTTAGAAAAGCCTCAATATTTGGTTTGGTCGCGTAGCGAAGCGGAACGACCAAACCAAATTTTTAGGATTTTCTAAACTCGAAATCTTACTTCATGCGCCACGCGTACTAAACACGAATGTGATGTGTTGTTCAGAATACACGTTTTAAGCATACTGCTTTAGTAGAGGATTTTTTTTAACTTTACATAAAATTAGTGTTTTATACGTGCGGCCATGAAGTAAAATTTCGAGTTTAGAAAAGCCTGAAAATTTGGTTTAGTTGTGATTGTTGATTTTTTTTCCTACAAAACCAACAATCATATTAAAAACAAATTTGAAAGGTCTGTATTTCTACTTTCTTTTACAATTTAATTGAAAGAAATATATTTCAAAATGGCTAAAAATTGCCGTTCTCCAGGGATGCCTCTTAGCTGAAGGGGTTTGCGGTGGACACGATAACTCGTAAACCGTTTATCTGAAACAAAAACCCCGAATTGATATCAGTTATATATTAAAAAATATATATTCTAAACAAAATGGCGTCGTCTGAAAAAGATGGTCATTTTTCTGGCCTAAAATTTTGCTGTTTTAACATGAAAAAAAAAATATAAATTTTCATCAGAAATGAAATTCCTTTGATTAAAGGCAAGTTTTTTAATATATTACTGATATCAATTCGAATTTTTTGTTTCAGATAAGCAGTTTACTAGTTATAGTGTCCATCGAAAACCACTTCTGCTGAGAAGTGCCCCTGGAGAACGGCTATTTTTTCGCCATTTTGGAATATTTTCCTTTCGATAAAATTGTAATATAAAAAGTATAAATTTGTTTTTATGATTGTTAGTTTTGGAGAAAAAAAAAATTAAAAAATTATATCAAACGTTCATCTTGACTGTAGGTAACCCCTTAAAGGAAATAAGGAGTATGTCTAAAATAAATCTGCAAAATATTGCATAAAGTTTACGCAAGCATTTTGTAATTCTACCTCACATTATTCTATAAATGCGTTATATATCCTTTAAGCAATGCTCGTGATATTGGCTATACCACGCCCACTATACTGGCTACACCGCGCCTACTATACTGGCTACACCGCACCCAAGAAACTGGCTACACCGGCTACACCACACCCACTATACTGACCACACGGCGCCTACTATACTGGCTGCACTACATCCACTCATTTTTTTAAAGAAAATTAGGCTGCATTGTCTCGAACAGCAGGGAACTAATATTTAGTATAGTGTTAGTATTGTAGTAATATTTAATATTTTTCTTATTTTTTTTTAACAGCAAATACAAAAGGACAGGGTCCCTAGACGAGGCTACCCCCAGGGTCATAAAAGCGAGGATAGGCACTTCTCCAAAACCTACCACACGGTCCCCAAACCACTCATACAGTGACATCCTTAAGGATCATTTGGTGTAGGCGATCATTGATAGGAGCCACAAGGAGATAACCATATCACCGGCTAATTGGAAGCTGGTAGAGATGGGACGCCTCAAAGCATACCTGGACATTCTCCGGAAGAATCCAGGTAGTGCTCCCAGGTGCAGAGACTCAGGTTGGCACCAGGGACATGTCAAGTTGGTAGCTTGCGCCGATCAAAGATCGGCCGAGCTATACAAGCAAGCCATCGGGGAACTGAGGGAAGTATGGCCCGGGTCTAGAGGCAAAGCTGTATCAAGGGACCATATCCCGAACAGACCAAGATCTAGGACTTGGATTCCAGAGGAACCCTCTGACCCGTCTACGATCCTGGAGATAACCCAGGTCAGCAACCCCACGGCAAAAATTAGTGAGGCAAAGGGCAGTGTATTGTTGTACTGAACGAAGAATCCCTCGCCTCACTAACAGAATGCAAAGGGGTGATAAGCTACGGTTTCGGTTCCATCACCCTGAGCATATATAAAAAGGACCAAAAGACCTCCAGTCCCAAAGAGGAAGAGGCCTCGGGACAGTCGATGGAGACTACACATAATTACTACGTTGTACATTTTCAGGCATTCGTCGATTTCATAAAAGAGTTCAATTTAGTTAGAACGAGTGTTTCCACTTCCAGATTAAGAATGAAGTCAAATTTCGAGTTTAGAAAAACCTGATAATTTGGTTTGGTCGCGTAGCACGTAGCGCTACGTGACTAAACCAAATTTTCAGGATTTTCTAAACTCGATATTTTACTTCATGCGCCACGCCTATAAAACACTGAAATATTGTGACGTTAGAAATACA
Source organism: Philonthus cognatus (assembly GCA_932526585.2). Taxonomy (NCBI): domain Eukaryota; kingdom Metazoa; phylum Arthropoda; class Insecta; order Coleoptera; family Staphylinidae; genus Philonthus; species Philonthus cognatus. Next base: position 29,924,591 of record OW052242.1, read on the forward strand.
CTTTAAAAATGAGTTATAATCGAAATATCTAAATAAGAAAATATATACATTTGTCTTAACATATTCTTAAATCAGGTCAAAAAATGCAATGTATGAAATTAACTTATAATTTGAAAAAACATATATAGTATTGCGTTATTTAATGAATGGCGCTTAATGGGTTGAAATATAATTAATTTTTTTATATGTGCTCGTTTATACTAGTTAACTTAATTATTTAATAAACAAAAGGTGTTAATCAATTATTATACCAGACGTGTACAAATCAATTAACTCATTTCATTTCGAAATTGATCAATTAATTTTCTAATTACAACAGTTACACAGCTCGTTCTTTTTATAATTCCGAATCCGTTAATTAATTCAATCAATATCACACTTATAATTATGAATTGTGTAAACTGATCCGGGGAGCCGGTGGAGAGGAGGCAACGTTCGCGAGTGCACACAGCCCGGGGCGATTGATCGGAAATTGCCGAGCAGTTTGGATTTGTATCAAGGGGGTGATCCCGATAATCACAAAATCGATGAAATTAAGTGTAATTATCACGCGAGGCGATTTAACGCGAATAATCTCACTTTGCACGAGCCCCTCTCATTCTCTTTATTTTTTTTTTGCTCGCTTTGTTTAAACATGGGAAATGATATTTTTACGGTGCTAATCGATTTTGCACGCAACAAGTTTAAAACGTGGTATCTTTAATCCGATCTGAATTAGGAGTGTCAGTTGAGCAAATTCAGTTTAACATTTAATTCAACTCAAGCGAAAATGTGGTACTTATTTAATTCGTATTAAACTGTATTGAATAAATCTGAAATTGGTGGTCTAGCTTTTATTAAATTATAAAAGTAGCTTACTGTAAATATGTGTATATTTAGCTGCCTAGCTAGAATGTTATTCTAATGACAGCTCAGTATACACAAATACCGCTGCCAAACGTGTATATGTGTGTATGTAGTTGCCTAACTGTAGGTTTTTCCATTTAGAAGCCTTCTTTTAATTATTTAAAAACAATATTTTTTTTTATAAAATAGTGCCAACATATTTATTTCAAAACAAAGTACAAACTCCACGAATAGTTGTGGAAAATGATATCTGGTAAATGGCCACTTTGGCTTCTTCTGCAAATGGCTATTATTTTGAAAAAGTTTTGCATCACATTTTAGCTTTTTAACTTTTACTCTTATTTGACCAATAACCGTTAGAATATTTTCTTTAAGCACTTGAATTGCGGTAATGTTCTCAGCTGACCTAGCGATATGAGTACGAACTGGCAATTTTACAACGGTAATTTGTAAATTTTTCTTAAATTTATTGATAAGTTTCACAATGGCACGGCGAGATCGTGATTCATACAAACGCTGCGATCTGTCTAGACGAAATTTTCACTATATTACTAATGAATTTTCAGTATTTTTAAACGTTGTTGGAGCGTATGTCATATCATTTTCTCAAATCGTACACTTTTCACTTATAAAATGTGAAACAATCAAGGCCCTCTATTTAACAGTTTAATCATGCTAATGCATTTAAACTGGGACCTCTTAATGGAACAAGCTTTATTATGTTAGTTATAAGGGTAATGCAATTCACACAAATACCGCTACTAAACATACGCTGTAAAATGTATAGCATTCATTGTTTATTAAAATCGTTCAGTTTGTAACTTGTAACACTTATTTTCCGTCCTTAGTTGAGCAACAAGTTAAATTTTGAGTTTAAGAATCCCTGAAAATGTTCAGGCTTTTATAAACTTGAAATATTTACTTCATGCTTATTCATGGAACAGAATTCATGCTTACTAAAATAACAGAAAACCCTCGTTGGTCAAATATCAAAAGTTTATCTTAAAGTTTTCTTTATGAAAATAAAATAACTGACAATGAAAAATCATTATTTTATTTTACGACAGTGTTCAGCAAAAAATCCAGTAAATTTGTAAATGTTTCGTGATTCTTGACAGGTTAAGAACAACGGTTCTATAGAGTGTGTTCTATATGCTACAATAAATTCAATCTAGGCACTATAGTAGGCTTGGCTTGTGCTCTACATTAATGACGGAACTTTTTCTGTAAATTCTTGCCTTATAACTATATTCAATAGGGCGTGTTTTTTAGCTACAGTGAATTTAATTCAGCTATTATAGTGGGCGTGGCTTGTATACTACATTAAAAACGCTTTGTTTCTCCCAAAACTCACACGATAGTATTTTTTTACTTCTTTCGTGTTAAACATATTCATAGATTATTAATTGCGTTGAAATGTATATAACATGTTTTTTTTGTAACTTTATTCAAGAGGGCGTATTTTTACGCTACAGTGAACTTAATTTAGCTACAATAGTGGGCGTGACTTGTACACTACCGCTTCTCTCTCTCAAGATTCACACGATAGTATTTTTTATTTATTGCGTGTTAAACATATTCATAAATTAATAATTGCGTTAAAACGTATATAACATATGTTTTTTGTAATAATATTCTAGAGGGCGTGTTTTATACGCTACAGTAAATTTAATTTAGCCACTACAGTGGGCGTGGCTTGTATACTACATTAGAACCGCTTCTTTCTCTTGAGATTCACACGATAGTATTTTTTTACTTCTTGCGTGTTAAACATATTCAGAGATTAATAATTGCGTTGAAACGTATAATACATATACATATGTATGAGGAAGGATTGAGCGAGCGAGGGAATTGAACAGGAAAAAAAAAGTGGTGCAATATCCTGTTGTAAGTCTTGATCCACACACAAGATCTCTGGGATAGGTTAATAAAGCGGTTATCCTTGGACGATCGCGTCGCGTATGAATGAAAACACGTTGAAAGTGATTTGAAAAGTGGAGTACTTGCGGAGGCTAAGCCGATTATTATTTACTTCGTGCACGACAGACCCGTTCCTACGATATTATTTTTTAAAAGGCGCGCGTTTAAATATAGAGAGACAGATTGATAAGGTTATAACTTTTACCGCATGCAACAATTATAATTGAAATTATTTGTAATACACCGTGGATTTAAAGGTAAAACTCATTAAGTACATATAATGTGTATTACTACTACACTGTACTAATTTTAATTATTAAATCGTCATGCATATTTGTAGAAAAAATCATGTCTTTAATTAAATATTTAAGTTTACTTTAAGTTTCCAGTAGTAAAGTTCAACGCTAAAATTGTTTCCATGTTAAATTAATAAACCAGTTCGACAGAGTTTCGGGGACATGTTTTAATTCCTGAATAAATGTAGGTTGCAAAAGAGGGGAGCAACTTTAAATGCCCCGTATTGTTTTAAAATTTAATTTAAATCAACTATGTAGTTTAATTTTTAATTAAAATCATCGTTTGCGCGTGATTTTAAGTTTTAAATTATTTTACCTCATTTGAAATGTTAATTCATGCTTAATCAAGAAGTGGAACACTTGCTAAAAGCATTAAATTGAATGCTTGTCAAACACAACAAACAACTGAAAGAATATTCCACCCACTAAAACACACATGCATAAACTATTCTAGGTATATTTATTCATACATTTTTTTCAGTTCAAGATTTATACATTACCTACATATTTTTTTATTTAAATATCAATAAAATATTATATAAACAGATTGATAAATATCAAACGTGTCCGATTTAATAATACAAATGTTTATTAATTAAGTCGCATTATATGGGCTTACTGGCGCGATATATCACCGCCCATTTTCCCGACATTATTTTATTGCCCCCGTCGCAATAACGGGTGCGAATTTGTTGTTGTCGACTGCGAAAATAAAATATGCACTGACACGCACACATCAGCGCAGACGATACAATCCGAAAATTTCAATTTTTGCCCATTCGGTTAATTGCGTATGAATGGCGAGAGGAACAAACGCGAAATTGTTACAAAATTAATTTGTGCCTAGTGATTCTTTTAAGTTTACACAACCCGATATATAGGCTGAATTGATTCAGGCATTTGTTATTTTTGAAGACCGTTTAATTTGAAGCTTCTAACGAGTGTTTCCACTCCCAGATTAAGCATGAAGTAAAATTTCGAGTTTAGAAAAGCCTGAAAATTTGGTTTGGTCGTGTAGCGCGTAGCGCTACGCGACCAAACCAAATTTTCAGGCTTTTCTAAACTCGAAATTTTACTTCATGCGCCACGCGTATAAAACACTGATTTAATGTGCAGTTAATAATATACGTCTTTGACATGCTGCTTTTGTAGTATATTTTAAACTTCACTTGAAATTAGTGTTTTATACTTGTGGCGCATGAAGTAAAATTTCGAGTTTAGATAAGCCTGAAAATTTGATTTGGCCGCTCCGCTTCGCGGAGCGACCAAACCAAATTTTCAGGCTTTTCTAAACTCGAAATTTTACTTCATGCTTAACCTGGGAGTGGAAAACACTCGCTTAAAGCGTCAAATTGGACGCTTTACAAAAGCAACCATTGCCTGAAAATGTACAGTGTATGTATACTTAAAAGAACATTTCCTGTATACGTATATTTAGTTAACTAGTATATTAATTATGAAAGCAAATAAATATGCACAAATACCGCTACTCAACTCTAGTATATGTGTGTATTTAGTTGCTTTAATATTATGTTAGGTATAAAGGCTCAATATGCACAAATACCGATATTAAACGTGTAAACTTTAAATGCACCTACGCTACTGACGTACGTAGAAAGTTTAAAAGTAAACATCATATGTTCAAAGTTATTAAAAACTAGCTTCAGGTTATTTGAATCTTTTTGTTGTCTTTAAGCTCCAAAAACCTTAGATCTTTGAGGTGAGCTTGTGTATTCAAAAGATTTTTCAGTTTAAATTAAAGATTATATTAACTTTATAATTAGTAGTTGTAATTTTCTAAAATTTAATTCCAGATATCGAATTTTCCACTTTTCGCGACAATAAAGAAGGTAATCACAATAATTATTGCGCGTTGGTTGAGTGTGCTCGGCGCACTGTGTGCACATATCCCACGTTCTCGTCGAGGTTAATTTAAATCAGGCTAAAATGCCAGGAGAGTAAATGGAGACGTGCATTCCAATGCCTCCGCTAAATTGTTACCTTATTACTTATTATTACCGTTTAAAGATACTACGCGTTCGCAATTTCAAGTGCCCTTTACCGTTCTCGACAGTTTGCACATAAATTCATTCACGATAATTAAGAACGACTGGTAATCACATAATTAAACATAAAACGGAATAAAATTGAGTAATCAATCAACTGAATTATTAGGTATTGAGAACAATAGCAAACTTAACATAAAAATATATTCATGCATATGTATATTATAAGCTACGTCCACTATAATATACAAAATATACTCATGAATATGCATATTATAAGTCACGCCCACTATAATATACATACCGTGCTCCTTATAATATACAAGCCACGCCCACTGTATTATACAAGTCACGCCTACTATAATGCGCAAATCAAAAATATATTCACTGAATATTTAAGTTATGCATATTACAATGTATAACTTGGTGGCCCAGGAAGCAAAGCGACCGATCCAAATGTTCTGGTTTTTCTAAACTCGAAATTTTACTTCATGCGCCACGCGTACTAGTCTCTGATTTACAGTTAAGTTTAAAATTACCCGCCTAAATTTAATCACGCGTTAATAAATGTTGTTTTAAAATTTTCATATAATTTAAAAAATGATATTTAATTATTATCTACGCGAATTTGATAAAATATTTAAAACATTGTTTAAGTTATGACTTTTCTAAGCAATCATTTCTCGAAGGCGATGAAAAATATCACACTCTTTTACATTTACCTGGAAATTACTCAAAACCTGTTAACGAGGTATTTTCGGATTTTTACATATTTTGAAAGATCAATATTTAATAAATCTTGACACAACATGTCATAAAAATTGCCGGACTTTTTTTGCATTCTACTGGACATTACTCAAAATCTGTTGATGGGGTATTTTCAGATTTTTGCATATTTTGAAAGCCTAATATTTATTAAATCTCCACATAAAATTTAATAAAAATATATGAGAGACTTTTTAAGTTATGACTATTTTAAGTTTTAATTGCACCAAAAAGACGAAGAAAATCGGAAATTACTCAAAATCTGTAACTGGTGTATTTTCGGATTTTCGCATATTTTGAAAGACCAATATTTGAGTAATCTCCACACAAAATTTTATTAAAATATATACAAGAATATTTAGGTTATGAGTATTTTAGGTTAAAATTGTACCAAAGACAAAGAAAGTCGTACTTATTTTGCATTTTACTAAAAATTACTCAAATTCTGTTAATGGGGTGTTTACGGATTTTTACATATTTTGAAAGACTAATATTAAATAAATCTCTACACAGAATTTTATTCAAAAATGAAAGGAAATTTTTAAGTTATAACCATTTTAAGTTAAATTGCCCCTAAATAGACGAAGAAAATCCCACTTTTTTTCTTTGAACTGCAAGTTACTTAAAATCTGATAATAGAGAATTTTCAGATATTTGCGTATTTTAAAAGCCCAATATTTAATAAATCTCCACACGAAATTTTATAAAAATTAATAAGAAACTTATCAAGTTAACAGTATTGGTTTAATCGTAAATTATACGACATGCGGGAAACACTAATGTTAATTAAAGCAGCAAGCGACCGAAATCATGAATTTAAAACAGATTACCTAAGCTATAAACGGAAGTACCACATTGCTCTTAAAAATGCAAAAGTCAGTGCTAATGCATCGTACATAAAAAATTCAAAAAACAGCCAGATAGCACTGTGGTCACTAATAAATAATAATACAAAGAGTGACACGTACTGCGATATTGACCCCGACAAATTCAACGAATATTTTGCAAATGTACCCAAACACCCCTTACGCTCATGTCGAAGTATCAAGTTACGTGCTCAGAGTACTTCCAATTCAAGGAAACTACATTTATAGTAATAAGAGATGTAATAAAAAGTCTAAAAAAACTCCCGATCGAAAGATATTTATTTTCTTACAGCAGATCTAATAAAAAAAGTTTCTGATACCATCACAGTACCTCTCACTAAGTTGATAAATTGTTGCATTAAAGATTGCATATTTCCAAATTCGTTAAAAATGGCTCGTATCACTCCTATACATAAAAAGGGGGATAAAGGAGACACAAACAACTATAGACCCATAGCCATACTACCTGTAATAGCGAAGATATTTGAAAAAGTTATGCTGGCCCAAGTATTAGACCACCTTGAAAAACATAACATACTGTCTAATTCTCAATATGGTTTTCGTAAGGGAAAATCCACTGCCAGCGCGATTGTCGACTTCACTAATAATGTCCTGCAAGGCTTCAAGTCGAATATGCATACCACTGCAACTTTCCTGGACCTCAGCAAGGCCTTCAACTGCCTGGATCATGGTGTTCTCTTACGAAAACTATATTTCTATAACTTCCACCCTAGCAGCTGTCGACTAATAGGATCCTACCTACACCATAGACGACAAATTGTCACCATAGATAGTAAACAATCGAGGGAAAAGTACCTCACTCATGGTTTACCCCAAGGATCTATTCTCGGGCCTGTACTTTTTCTCATCTACATTAACGATCTCTCGTCTACAGCAACAGCGTCCACTTTGTTTCAGTTTGCGGATGATACCACCTTTACAAACAGTTCACTTGACCTTTTACACGCGACTGAACAGCACAATAAATCAAAAACTGACGTCATTCATTGGTTTGAGACGAACAGATTAATCCTTAATCCAAACAAAACAGTCAACCTACTAATTTCTTTGCGTACAGGCGCACCTGAACAAACGCCAGCTAAGTTTCTTGGTGTCTGTCTCGACAATAGGTTGACATGGAATAACCAGGCAGAGTCAGTAGCTCACAAAGTATGTCGTTCCATATTTTTACTGCGGCACTTAAAGGTAAGCCTCCCTCCGAGTGCTATACGTACTGCGTACTTCGCAATATGCCAATCACACCTGGTATACGGGATTCTTGCATGGGGACACACACCTATATTGAATCGTAAGCCAAATATACTGAGCTAGGCGTTCTAACTCTCCCCTCGCTGTACATACTGGAATGCTTAGTCCATGTTCGGAAAAACATCACAGAATACGACCTGCACTCGCTGAGACATCGCCACGACACAAGAACTGCGTCAAAAATTTGTCTAAATCACATGCGTCTCAATAAGTCACGGAATGGCACCAATTACTACGGGCCAAAAATATACAACTTGCTACCAGATATAATTAAGTCAGCAAATGAGGCAAAATTCAAAATTACGATAAAGAAATACCTCGCTGCCAAAGCATTCTACACATTAAATGAATGTCTTATAAATGACTACAGTAACGTATCCAGCACAGTCGAATTTTAACACATTTACTCTTTATTTATTGTATGTAAGTCTTAAGTTAATTTTAATTGTAACTACTCATAATTAAAACCTGTACTCTTCTTATATTATTTTGTGCTTATATTTATTTATTATTGTTATATGTCATATTTTATCTTACTACATATATATGTATTCTTGACCTGTGTAAACTGATTTAATAGCACCAATAAAGTAAAGTAAAGTAAAGTAAAGTATTTTAAGTTGTAATTGCCCCAAAAAGATGAAGTAAATCGCACGTTCTTTGCGTTTACCTGGAAATTACTCAAAATCTGTTTATGGGATAGTTTTGAATTTTCACATATTCCGAAAGATAAATATTTAATAAACCTTTACACAAAATTTCAGAAAAATATATGAGAGTATTTTAAATTATAATTGCACCAAAAGGACGAAGAAAATCGGGCTTTTTGCATTTAACTGGAAATTACATAAAATCTGTTAATGGGGTATTTTCGGATTTTTGCATATTTAAAGACCGATATTTAAATAATCTTCATACAAAATTTCATAAAAATATATAAAATAATTTTTAAGCTCTGAGTAATTTAAGTTATATTTGCCCCAAAATGACATAGAAAGTCGCACTTATTTTGCATTTAACTAAAAATTACTTAAAACTTGTTAGTGGGGTTTTTACGGATTTTTGCATATTCTAAAAGACTCATATTAAATTGATTTCTACACAGAATTTCATTAAAAAATATAAGAGAATTTTTAAGTTATGACCATTTTAAGTTATATTTGACCTTAAAAAGACGAATAAAATCGCACTTTTTGCATTCAACTACAAATTACTCAAAATCTGTTAATTGTGATAAGACGGAGAAAATCGCACTTTTTGGCAATCAACTTGAAATTACCCAAAATCTGTTAATTTGGGATTTTGCATATTTTAAAGGGCCCATATTTAAAAAATCTCTACGCAAATTTTGTTTTAACTGTATCAATTGAAAATTATTCAAATTCTGTTGGTGGGGTATTTTCGGATTTTTATATATTTTAAAAGAGCAATCAATGTAGGATCAATTGGATTAAAATATTTTAAAGAATTTTCAAGTTATAATTAAAAGCGTTCAATTTTAAGCATCTAACGAGTGTTTCCACTCCTAGATTAAGCATGAAGTAAATTTTCAGGCTTTTCTGAACTCGAAATTTTACTTCATGCGCCACGCGTATAAAACACTGATTTATTGAAGTTCAAAAATAATTAATTCATCTTATTATTACATGCCCCCACCCCCTGCTCTGTACACTAAGAAATCTTATATTTTTTATCTTTCACATGAAAATAATTAAGAAATAATAAGTTTTTAAGTAAATTTTGTATATATTTTGACTCTTTCTTGCCTCTCCCCCTCCCCGGGACACAATATTTTGTGTTTTGTCTCCGTTCTTCCCCTGATATGGATCCTAGCTACGCCCATGCTGGCCTTGACAATATAATATCGTGCGATCAATTAAAACATGATTTAAAGTAGGCTTCGAATGTTTAATTATATTGTCACTACTGACTGTTAACACATAGTTAACCATAACCTCAAATTTATTATATCGTTTAATTTGCATTCTGGGCAACCGCACAAATAAGAAATGCCGCCTACTCTAATTCATAATTTAAACGATCGCACGCTACTTGCACATTGGAGTAAGATAATATCAAAGCCTACTATGATGCGACTATAATCAAGCTTAATTTTATTAGATTGCCGTATTTTTTGTTACAAAATTGTCAGTATTGTGTAAATTAACCTGTTTAGAAATAATTACAATTATACATTGTCCGTTTCGGGAAATTACGCATGCAAAATACGTACAAGGTGTGCTAACTATGCGGTGTAACACGTACCGGTGCCGTGGGTGGGTGAAAAGGGGGTTGCAAAGGTCGGCCTGGCGTGTTCAAGGGGGGGCAGTGCTGACCGGACATTTGTCTATTTCAGAGGGCGGCCGCAAATGGACGGGCCCGAGATTTTTAGCGGTGTTAAATTGTCCGCAACCGGCAATACACAATCACCGCCCGGCGCCCCAAAACGTCACTCACGATCGTACCTCACACTTACTTAAACCCTCACATAAACAGCTAAGTCATAAAGAAGGGATGATGGGGATAGGAAAAGAGGCGAAGGATATATTTTCGAGAGAATGGCGAAAAATTATGTGCACAGAAGGATATAGGGAAACCGGGGGTTTCCTTTTTTTTCCAGCCGGTGCTTCAAACCGGATTTCAAACATAATTAATAACAAGAGTGAATTATTGAAAATCATTACTTAATAAACTAATTTTACAATGAAAAATAAAACAGATTTCATTTATCATCGCTCGTTTACAAGATTTATTACCCAATTTCTTTGTATTTTGTAAAGTTAATTTATTATTATATCATGACTATTTGGAAAAGTCTCGACAAGACAAAATAATTACTGAAGATGATCCAATTTCCTTAGATTTAAATAAATTATTAGGTATACCATGAGTAATGGTAATTAGTTAAGTTATTCCTTTATTCCTTTTACTTCACTTTTTATTTTAATTCTATATGTACATTTCGGGTACAATGTACCCTTTATCAATAGAAAAAACTACCCGAAATGTACATATAGAATTAAAATAAAAAGTGAAGTAAAAGGAATAAAGGAATAACTTAACTAATTACCATTGAACTAACCTTCACGTAACTCAAACAAGAATATCTTAGATACCATGAGTATTTGGAAAAGTCTCTACGAGACAACATTATTGCAGAAAGATGCTATGAGCCGTTTATTTTGAAAGTGGCCTAACTCCATTTCTCAATTTTTGTTAATGACTGAATTAACTTGCATAGTTTCAGGATTTCTGTCCTAAACAACAATTTGTGGTTATGTATGTTTAAACTATTTAGTATATATTTTAAATATACTTAACCACAAATCATGGGCGTCCGCAAAATCTTTTTCAGGGGTGGAGGGGGGGGATATAATAATAACAACATACAATGCCTCAGCCAAATGGGGAATAGGAGGGGACTTAAAAAATATCCAGAAAATCGAAACAAATAAATATTTATTAATTTCATTATTGCAATTCTTACCGTTATAAAAATAAAATGAAATTTTTAAAAATTAATTAAAGTGATAAAAATTCCTCCAAAGTCGATAAATGTAGTAAAATTTAATGATTTTTGTGAAGTTTTTTCTTCATTTTGATTTTTCTTGCTATTCGGCAAATTTTCAGGCTTTTCTAAAGTTGAAATTCTACTTTATGCGCCACGCGTATAAAATACTGATTTATATAAGTTCAAAAATAGTTAATTCATCTTATTATTACATGCCCCCTTGCCCTGTATACTAAGAAATCCTATATTTTTGACGTTTCACGTGAAAACAACTAACAAATCATTACTTTATAAGTAAATTTGATATATATTTTGACTCTTTCTTGCCCCTCTCCCCCTGGACAATATAAAGTAACTTTGAGCCAAGGTAATCTTATGTTTTAAATCAAACATTTTGACTACAAACAGGTTAATTTCACTAACCAAGAAGATTTTGAGCTAATTAATTATTTCACAACCTTTGAACACTGCCCACTTCAATTTTTTTTTAATAAATTCCGGGTGGTCAAATTAATTTAACATCAGAGTAGGCTCTAATGTTTGCATACTCCAATTAAAAATTTGTATAATTGCCCGGAATTTATAAAATTTATTAAATTACATCAATTATTCGAAAAAATTGAATGTTTTCTAGCAATGAATCTCTTTTATTGTACACAGATAAATATTTTTTAAAACCACTACTAAACTCCCATCCCTTTTCAACAACAGCACAAACAAACAAATACTAAATCCTCTCCATGCTCTCGATGCGAATTCATTCCATTTAAATCCATTGAAAACTCACGCACCGCAAAACAATTTATAATCGCAAATGTACTATTATCAAACAAATCCGTGCATACAGGAAAGTTAGTTTTAACCCCATCTACGTATGCGCGTGTGCGAGAGCGAGATGACTGCAGTATGCAATTTTCGTCAGTTAAACCCGTAAGAGTTTTATGACTAAATTAATGGAGTATCTATCTTAGTTTGTGAAACTTCCGCGAGTTCACCAGAAACGTTATAATATGCCGCTACACCAGAATTCAAATTAAATGTTACGCTAAAAAGAAACAAAACATAAGAAATATGAAGGCGAATAAAAAGGATAGTTGGGAGTGCGAGAGCAGCGAGCGAATTATTTGAATTTCAGATTAGCGTAAGTAGATTGTTTTGTAGTTTGCTTGAAACGAAAAGCTTAACTTGATTAAAACATAGTTTACCAGAGATATTTATATAATTGAAGTTGATATAAATAAAATATATAAACATTTATCTTTACTATGTAGCAGAGCTGGGCAGGATTCGAATCATTCAGGATTCGAATCCTAGATTCGAATCCTTTTAGAGGATTCAATAGAGGCATTCGAATACTTTAGTTCAATTGGATTCGTGATCCGGATTCGTTACGTATTTTTAAGAGGATTCGTATTCGAATCCAAATATGCATCCTTATAAAATGATTCGAATATTTATAAAAGGATTCGAATACTTACAAAAGGATTTGAATCGTCAAAAATAATTCGAATTAATTGTAAGAATTATCATGAAAAATGCCTTTTGTGTGTTTTTAAATTTCTCGTTAAATCACTGTTTTATACACGTGGCGCATGAAGTAAAATTTCGAGTTTAGAAAAGCCCAGAAAATTTGTCTCGGGTCGCTGCGCGACCCTCGACAAATTTTCACGGGGCTTTTCTAAACTCGAAATTTTACTTCATGCTTAGTCTGGGAGTGGAAAACACTCGTTTAAAGCTTTGAATTGAGCTTAAAAAAAACACGGAATATCTAAAGATTTACAGAAAATAGGCTGTTTTGTTGAAAACACTATTTCTTCTAGCAGGAACAACTAGCACTATTACCAGCCAGAACTTCTAGCTCAGATGGTTGTAGCTTCAGATATCTTGCTACCAACAGACGAGGCCTGTACTAGTACTACTAAGTACTATTAGCCGAAAGAACCACTACTACAAACTGTAACGTTTATTTTTTTTCAGTTAAAAACGATTTGTCCACTAGCAGAAAGATCTGCCGCTATTAGCAGACAGAGCTTCTAGTTCCGTAGACGGAGCTTGTACTACTACTACTACTAATTGCAGAAAAAACTAGTCGTAGTAGAATAAAAAACTACTATTTAGCTGAAAGAACAACCAAGGCCGCAGCCAGAAAAAAAATCGGAGGGGGTTATAAAAATTTCGTGGGGGGGGGGGCTTAGAAAAAAATATTGCTTTTGCTCTTACAGTCCCGCTTTTACATACAAAAATTTATCATTTTGAAAATTTCCAGGGGGGTTTGAACCCCCACATACACCCCCCCCCCCCCCGCCTACGGTCTTGAGAACAACTGCTACTAGCTAAAAGAATTACTACAGCAGAAAGAACTACCGCTATTAACGAAGCTTCTAGTTCAGATGGTTCTAGTGGTAGTAGAAAGACCTACTCAAAGTAGAAGGAACAAAATAGTAGTTGTTCGTTCTACTACTGAATGGACGAACGCTAGTAGCATAAAGAAATTGTACTTCTAGCTGAAATAACTACTACTACTGATAGAAACGTTTACGCTTTAGCAGAACACGCTATTTCTATTAGCAGAAACAACTATCGCTATTGGCAGACAGGGCTTCTGCTTCAGATAGTTCTAGATTCAAATCTTGCCACCGGCAGGTGGAGCCTGTACTACTACTAGTAGCAGAAAGACCTAGCAGTCGTTTTTTTTATAGCAAAGAACACTATTTCTACTAGCAGAAAAAAAACTACTGCTGTTAACAGAGCGTCTAGTTCAGATGGTTCTGATCGTGTCTTGCCACCAGCAGACGGAGCCTGTATTACAACTAGTTGCAGAAAGTCCTAGTAATAGTAGAAGGAACAAAATAGTAGTTGTTTCATCTACTACTAAAAGGACGATTGCTGCTAGCAAAAAGAACTTGTACTACTAGCTGAAAGATGGATAGTTTACTTCTTTTAACATAAAACGAATTTCTACTAAAAATTTAAAAATACATGTTTTTTCTTTGTCGCCGCCATTGTTTAACAAACGTCAATTGTGTATAATAATTATTAACGAGTGTTTTTTGAGAATGAATTGTTATCTTCATTATGGCTTATAATTATTCATATCTCTTCGGAGCAAACAGATACAGGGAGTTTTTCTATTAAGTATACGTATTCCAAATTTAGCCTATTTTCTGTAAATCTTTGAATATTCCTTGTTTTTTTTTTAAGTTTAATTTGAAGCTTTAAATGAGTCTTTTCCACTCCCAGGCTAAGCATGAAGTAAAATTTCGAGTTTAGAAAATCCCCGTGAAAATTTGTCTCGGGTCGCGCAGCGACCCGAGACAAATTTTCGGGCTTTTCTAACCTCGAAATTTTACTTCATGCGCCACGCGTACAAAACACTGATTTGAAGTGAAGTTCAGAAACACACAAATACATCTTTAATCAGAGTAACAGGGAATCACATATTTAGTCTGTTATCAACGATGTTCAGTGTTAATAATAATTAATTAGGTTTTGAATATTTTTGTTAAAACAACTGGCAACGATATTTATATATTAATGGTTGCAAAAAAATAATAACATCAAATTTATTCTTGAAGGATTTGTATTCGTGATTCGAAAAAATAGGATTCGAATCTTTGATTCGAATCATATTTATCTCTTACGAATCCTTTATTCGAGTATTCGTGATTCGTGATTTATTAGGTGTTTCGGATTTGTCATTCGAATCCTTTTTACGAGGATTCGTCCCAGCACTGCTATGTAGTAAGCTTGTTCGATTTACTACACTGGGCGTGGCGTGGAATTGTGGAAAGGGCGTGGTTTCAATAGTACCGTGCGATCGTTTGAAACATGATTTAAAGTAGGCTTTGAGTTTTAAATTAGATTGGTACTACTGAGTGTTAACACATAGTTTAGCATAATCTCAAAATTATTCCATCATTCAATTAGCATTCTGGGCAAAATGCCGCCTACTCTAAATCTTAACTTAAACGATCGCACTGTATAATAGACACTAAGTCAACTATGACAGTACGCTTTAGTAGCGGCTCGTGAGAATTTTTGCAGACATAAATATGAAGGGAATTTTTTTTCAACTATAAATATCTCGATTCAGCATTTTGAGGCATTCGTCGTTTTTTATTGAGTTCAATTTGAAGCTTTTAACAAGTGTTTCCACTCCTTGTTTAAGCATGAAGTAAAATTTCGGGTTTAGAAAAGCCTTAAAATTTAGTTTGGTCGCTCCAAACCAAACCAAACCAAATTTTCAGGCTTTTCTAAACTCGAAATTTTACTTCATGCGCCACGCGTATTAAGCACTGATTTAAAGTCAAGTTCAAAATATACTGCTTACATTTCAACACATGTTCTTTACTTTTACAAATGATTATATTGAATATGTGGTAAATTGTTACATTTTTGTCAATTTTTCATAATTTTAACTTCTATAGTTTTTGTAAAATTTAACTGCGTTTGTTGGTTTTGATGATTTTATTCGAAATAGTAAAGTATCTTTACTATTTTAAATACAATCATCAAAACCAACAAACAGTTACATTTTACAAAAACTACAGAATTAAAAACTAGGACAAATTGACAAAAATGTAAAAATTTACCAAATCACTTTACGTCCACGAATAACTTAGGAGTATACCAGGCATCTAAACGCAAAACTCATTAAGTGCATATAAAATTAATAGCACTTAATGACGCCCCTTTAAGCCGACGCAGTGTACATAAGTTATCCCAAGGTTAATATACATAGGTGCGTGTATTAAGGAATATTTTACGGTTGCAAAGGGCCCTGAATATGCTCGGCGTTTTATAATTTACCGGCTTTCCCATGACAATAAAGGGAAATTTAAAATCAATTTCGGAAGTGAAAAAGATGTACACACACACAGGGCTTTGTGGAAGCGGAGGAGGAGGAGCGGAATCCGATGGACGGAAATGAGGATAGTCCCTTTGTGGGTCCATTTCTTATACGGGCATAAAGAAGAAGCCGGAGAAAAAAAATATAAGTAAATAGCGAAACGCGCGTTTCCGAGATTTCACAATTTTTATCCGGATTGTAGCGCATTTGAGGAATTTCCGGTTTGTGAATTTATATTATATCGATAAGTATACCGGGTGAATATTTCTTAACCGAACATAGGCAATTAACATGGAAAACACGTTTTTTCCAGATTGCTGCTCCCCACTTTGATTTTAATTGTTAGTATTTTTATTTGGCAGCTTTTTAAACTTTTTTTTGTATATATTTAACAGAGCTGGGATGAATCCTCAAAAATCAGGATTCGAATCACGAATCCGAATCACCTAATATGATTCGAATCACGAATACTCGAATAAAGGATTCGTAAGTGAAAAATATAATTCGAATCAAAGATTCGAATCCTCATTTTTGAATCACGGATACAAATCCTTTAAAAATAAATTTGAATCTATTATTTGCAACCAGTAATATTTTATTCCATCAGTTCATTATTAACAAAAATGTTCATTTACCGACTAAATATCTGATTAAATAATGATTTTAATTAATAATGATATATGTGTTATTGAACTTCATTTTAAATCTGTGATTTGTACGCGTGGCGCATGAAGTAAAATTTCGAGTTTAGAAAAGCCCCGTGAAAATTTGTCGAGGGTCGCTACGCGACCCTCGACAAATTTTCTACGCGGGGCTTTTCTAAACTCGAAATTTTACTTCATGCTTAGTCTGGGAGTGGACAACACTCGTTCAAATTAAAGGATCTCTCTAGATTACTAAGTTTATTACCATTTTACAAAGGCTACAGCTCGAAGGACTACAGGGAATCGAAGCTTCTTTACAAGGAAACAACGAATATCTGACGGTTTACTGCAAAAACATCCAATTTTGAAAAAATATCGAAGTTAGGTTGGTTTTTAGTGCGTTTTTAACTTCACTTTAAATCAGTGTTATATACGCGTGGCGCATGAAATAAAATTTCAAGTTTAGAAAAGCCCCGTGAAAATTTGTCTCGGGTCGCTGCGACAAATTTTCTATGCGGGGCTTTTCTAAACTCGAAATTTTACTTCATGCTTAGTCTGGGAGTGGACCGTCAAGATTTTCTACATGTCGAGATTTTCGATATTTCTAGATTTTTGTCGATTTATTTACAGTTTGTTATTGTATTAAATGCAACTTTAATATTAAATAAATATGGTTTTTAGGAATAGAATATTCACCCATTAAGAGCCGAGCAAATTATAAAGTTAACTCTAAAACTTAATTTTAGGTAAAATTTTGCATCTTTATCTATGATTTCAATGAATGATTTATTATATTACATACGTCGATTTTTTAAAAGAGTTAAATTTAAAGTTCAAACGAGTGTTGTTCACTCCCAGACTAAGCATGAAGTAAAATTTCGAGTTTAGAAAAGCCCCGCGTAGAAAATTTGTCGAGGGTCGCGCAGCGACCCGAGACAAATTTTCACGGGGCTATTCTAAACTCGAAATTTTACTTCATGCGCCACGCGTATAAAACACTGATTTAAAGTGAAGTTAAATATGCACTGAAAACCAACCAAACTTCGATATTTTTTCAAAATTAGATGTTGTCGTTCCTATCCATGCTGTAAACCTTCAGATATTCGTTGTTTTCTTGTAAAAAAACTTCGATTTCCTGTAGTCCTTCGGTCTCCGAAGACCATGATTGGTCATTCGAGCTGTAGCCTTTGTAAAATGGTAATAAACTTAGTAATCTAGAGTGATCCTTCAATTTGAAACTTCTAAGAACGAGTGTTGTCCACTCCCAGACTAAGCATGAAGTAAAATTTCGAGTTTAGAAAAGCCCCGCGTAGAAAATTTGTCGAGGGTCGCGCAGCGACCCTCGACAAATTTTCACGGGGCTTTTCTAAACTCGAAATTTTACTTCATGCGCCACGCGTATAAAACACTGATTTCAAGTCAAGTTAAAAATATACTATTAAGGTTGGAAATTTTTCATGGTTAAGTAACCAAATATGCATTGACAAATATTTGAATTATTCGAAAATTTAAATATTTGTATTCAAATATGAATAATTTAGTGATTTAAATATTCATATTAGAATATTTAACTATTTGAATTAATCGAATTCGAATCCCAGCCTTAATAGCGATGATTCGAATTATTTGGGAGGATTTGAATCCGTGTATGAGGACTCGAATCCTTTTATAAGGATTCGATTCCTTTTATAAGGATGTGAATCCTTTTACAAGAATTCGATTCGTTTTATAAGGATTCGAATCCTTTTATAAAATTCGAATCCTTTTATAAGGATTCGAATCATCTACGTCTGGATTCGAATACGAATCCTTTTAAAAAAATCTAACGAATCCGGATCACGAATCCGTTTTCACTAAAGTATTCGAATACCTCTTTTGAATCCTCTAAAAGGATTCGAATCCGGGAATCGAATCCTGAATGATTCGAATCCTGCCCAGCTCTGATATTTAATTATTATTTTATTTTCTTTATACATTGAACTTTTAAGTCGACGTTTCCGTATACTTGTTTGAAGTGTTTTCTATTGCTACATTTTTAAAATTATATTTATTTATTATTTTATTTATACATTTAACTTTTAATTTGTCGTTTGTCTTATTTTGTGCTGTTTTTAATTATATTTATTAATAATTTTATTTATACATTTACCTTTTAATTTGTTGTTTTGTGAGTATTATTGTAATTTTATACAAATATTATTTTAATAGTTCTGTTTGCAAGATCAATTAGTTTTGTGTTGACAACTAATCATTACACCGATATAGTAACCCTAATGAAGTGTGTTTTATTTTAGTTAATTTTTAATTATTACTATTAGTATTCCATGTAATGACTTGTGTAAAACATTATGTTAATGCACCAATAAAGGATAGATAGATAGATAGATAACTTAGAGGGTTTATAATGACACCAATCAAGTAAAGATTTTTTTTCCTTATCTAATGATATCCGAATTAGTTAATTTTCAGTTCTATTTCTTTATTATTTTATCAAAAATTCGGGATAAATCTGATTAAACAAAATCAAATTTTTAAAATTTTTGGTGCTATGTATTATTAATTAAAAAATAAAGAAATAAATAACGCTGTAGTCAAATATAAATAAATGTAAAATAGAAGTTTACCTGTAAGCAGTTAATTTTAAATTGTATATTTAATAATTATTTTGTGGAATTTGTCAAAAATGTCATTAAAGAATCACTGTGAGTCATGGAAATGCTGTTATGTAACTTCTTCCACTTATTTTCATTTATTAAAATATGTTTATGTTGTGTATTTTAACAGTTTTCAAATAAACTCGATGCAACTGATGCTAATGAAGTTTACTGAATTTTACATTTACCAAAAATTCAAGTAGAGCTGTTTAATTTGTTTAGAAAATGTCTAATCGATTTTACTAAACAATGGAAATCTTAAAATCATAGTCGCCAACGGCATAATGAATTTGTCACTTGAATGAAGTTTGAATCTATTTATTGTCTTACGAGCCATGGCTCAACATGATTTTCCGAATTGGATTTATTGATAATATAATGAGAAATATAACTAAAAATTAACTAATTCGCACATCACTAGGTAAGGAAAAAAATCTTCTTCCGATTAGTGTCATTATAAGCCTTCTAAATTGAAATAAGGTGCGACATTCAGCGAAAAACCTTGTTTCCATGTTAATTGTCTATGTTCGGTTTTGGAATATTCAACCGGTATGTAGAAAGTATATAATTGTAATCAGTAATAATGTTTGTATTAAAAAGACGATATCTAGTTTATGCTTGAATTAACGCGCCAAACGTGTGGAGATAATTTGAACAAATTTTAAGCGGGAAAAACAAAGTTTGACTCTTCAAAAGGTAAATATTAGTTTTAGTTTAAAATATCTCGAAAATAGTTTATTTTTGGATACAAATAAGTCAGTAAAATATATTCAAATTTATAAATATTTTCATGATTTCACAAAAAAGTGTAAAGCTAACATCGATCAACTACTTTTAAAACCTCGTAAATCCAAAATGTGAAATTTAATACAAGCTAGATAATACTAGTTAATTATTAATATATATATAAAATTACGAAAATCTTATTCGTGAAAATGCAAACAATGTCTTAATTAATACGACAACTTAAGACGATAAATATCCATTGAATCAACTACTTCCCGGGCAAATACACCTCTGGATATTGAATTATACAATGAAATATTTAAAATCTTATTTAATTTAATTTGTTACAGCGCTCTTTAAAAGTATATGTCACGTTTAGGTCGAATTCTCTTTAAATCAAGTAACAAATACAAATTAAAAGTGAAAGGAGAAATAACAAAAAATTAGAAGTGAAAAGACTTGGACTAAACGCGTTTCGAGATTTATCTCTCTTCAGTATAGCTTTGCTTATGACGTTGCTTATGACATATTCCCTTTCTTACCTATAAATACCGACCATATTTTTCACTCATTCCATTTCTATGTACTTGTTCATTCCACACACGACACTTTTTCCAAGTAAGTTTATTTTAATTTTATTCCTAAATTTTTTAAAACGTCATAAGCAAAGCTATAATGAAGAAAGATAAATCTCGAAACGCGTCTATAGATGGCCTAAGACAGTTTTAATCCAAGACCTTTCACTTCTAATTTTTTGTAATTTCTCCTTTCATTTTTAATTTGTATTTGTTAGTTGGTTTGAAGAGAATTTGACCTAAACGTTACATATACTTTAATAGAGCCTTGTAACAAATCAAATTAAATAAGATTTTAAATATTTCATTGTATAATTCAATATCTGGAGATGTATTTGCACGGTAAGCAGTTGTTTCAATAGATATTTATCGTGTTAAGTTGTCTTATTAATTAAGACATTGTTTGCATTTTCACAAATAACATTTTCGTAATTTTACATATTATGTTTAAAGTGTGTAAACTATAAGAAGCGTAAGCTTATTTTCTCGAATTAAAATAGTTTTAAATTTGAATTTATCTTAGTTAATCCTATTTTTCTTATGATATGTATAGGATAAATGGGGTTGTAGGCAGTAGCAGTTCCTCAGTAAGTGCACATGTGCACGTGCACTCCCAAATTAATGCCTGCAAACATATTTAAATTTCCTCATTATTTAAATAATTTTATCAATCCATTATACTTGTAAAATAAATCCCAAACATTATTTTTTCCGCTAGACGCTATCCGATGCGTCGTCCTATAACCGAACACCGCGGCCGCGTCACCTCGCCTGATCCGCTCGTGCACTGCACATGTGAATTTTAAATCTAATTGGTGGATCCTCTGCGCCCCGCACTCTTTCTTCCCCGCGACAGCCCAGCGACGTTCAATGGGCTGCGCGACCCTCGACAAATTTTCACGGGGCTTTTCTAAACTCGAAATTTTACTTCATGCTTAGTCTGGGAGTGGAAAACACTCGTTTAAAGCTTTAAATTGAACTCATTTAACAAAAACAACGTTTTCTTTTAGGTAAACATATGCATAAGCTGTAAATTTTCCGACATCCGTTGTTTTTCAAAAGAGCTTAATTTGAAACTTTAAACGAGTGTTTTCCACTCCCAAACTAAGCATGAAGTAAAATTTCGAATTTAGAAAAGCCCTGTGAAAATTTGTCTCGGGTCGCGCAGCGACACGAGACAAATTTTCTGGGCTTTTCTAAACTCGAAATTTTACTTCATGCGCCACGCGTATAAAACACTGATTTTAAGTGAGGTTTAAATATACATAAATTCACAATATTTTTGTTTCGTACGTGTGGAGCATGAAGTAAAATTTTGAGTTTAGAATAGCCCGGAAGAAGAAGAAAACTAACTGAAATTTTATTCTTGTCATTGCCACTCTTAAGCTGTTTCTTTTTTTAGTAAATTGTATACTTTATTTACATAATTCAACGAATTTCTTTTTCATATTTATTATTTTAATAAAATGTATAGTTTATTAGCATTATTCAACCAATTTCTAGAATATGGGTAGATTAGAAAATAATGCAAGCAATATCATGCAAAACTACTTTAATTTATGCTTAAGAACATATGTAAATGCAAATCGCGGAAGGAGCTAGCGGAACTTTTTCGAAAAAAAATACGACTCGCCCGTCGTCTTATTTTCCTGACTTCGCGTTGCGCCATCAGGAACTTTCTGAACAATACACGAATATGCAATAAATTTGCAATCTCCACATAGTGGAAATTTATTTGTTTCATTACGTACCTAATAGCGAAACGTGCGCGCCCCCGCCGAGCCGAACCGTACACAACAAACCCCGAGGTGCTCGAAATATTATGCGAATTTCTAAAGGGATTATGGTAATAATCGTGGATGGAAAATGGATTTTCGATTTAAATTGTAAATCATATAATTTTTATAAATTTATTTTGAAAATAAATTTAAATGAGAGGAGGCATTTATAAATATATTTTGAAAAATGTTAAGTGGGAGGAGGCAAATAATAATATGAGAAAGTCGAAATCAATATTTGAAAAATTTATTAACATAAGACAAAATTATAACAGTATACTTATATTGGGTTCACTTTAAATCAGTATTCTATACGCGCGTTAACACTCGTTAGACGCTTTAAATTGAAATATGTACCTGCACTTCAAAGAAAAATTATCTTTGAATGATAGTTTTAAACTGTGATTTTTTCCACTAATCAATTACTCGTTTTGAATTTATTTTTTTGTTGATTTGGTAAATGTTTACATTTTTGTCAATTTGTCCTAATTTTCACAGTTCTGAAGTTATTGTAAAATTTAATTATGTGTGTTGGATTTGACGATTTCATTTAAAATAGTAAATTATCCTTATACATATTCAATGCAATCATTTGTAAAATTAATGAATATGTGATTAAACCTAAGCAGTATATTTTGAACTTCACTTTAAATCAGTGCTTTATACGCATCTCGCATGAAGTAAAATTGAATTTGTGTTCAGTATTCCGGCACCAGATACGTCAGTGTGGGCCCCAGCCAGTGCTGAGGAATACTGAACATTTCTGATTATATCAAGCCAGTATGTGAAACCTATTAATGGATTCGATAGTTAACGCTATCTAATGCTCCATGGTGGCATAGTGGACGAAACAGTGGTCTGTATAAGCACTTTGTGCATTCGTGTCATTGACGATGCCACTATGGAGCATTAGATGGCGTTAGCTATCCATTAATAGCATAAAGTAGCATTTCGAGTTTAGAAAAGTCTAAAAATTTGGTTTGGCTGCGTAGCGAAGCGGAACGACCAAGTGATGTTTGGGTTTATATGCATATACACGCAAAAAACAGAATGTATTTTGTTTTTTGAAGTATATGCATGTAAACATATTTCCCTTCATTTCTAATTAATCATGACTTTATGTCTAGTATGGACAGTTTTTTTAATTTACATGCAAAACTCCACTCATCAAGATGTGTGAGATCTAAACCTATTGATTTACTATTAATGAAGATAAACCGTTGTTCACTTTATTAAAGGCCAAGTAACACAAACGTTAGCGATGTTAATATATAAAAACGTATTTTGGAAAAAAATATGACTTGATGTAGTTTAAACCAATGTAGTAAAATACACCAAGTCATTGTCAAAATACGTTTTTTATACTGTTGAAATCAGGTTTTTTACTTTCCCCCGTATGTAATACAAAGGGAAAGTATTGTTTTCGTGAAAATTTTCAAATCAAAAATGTTAGCGGAAGTATCCGTTTTGAGGTCCCCTGAGTCAAATAAGACCATTTTTGAAAATTGTCTGTCTGGCTGTGTGTCTGTGTGCGCTGTACCGCAAAAACCGCTAAAAATATCGAGAATAAACTTAATACTTAAGCTTTTTGTCACCGTCGGAAGAACTGAAAAGCTTTTGGTGAAAATCGAAAAACCGAAAGTGGTACTTTACTTTTAGCGTTTTTCAGTTTTTTCAGGTTATTTTATTAAATGTTTATCAAACAAAAAATCTTTTCAAATAAAAGTTATAGATAATAACAAAATGAAGATAGATTGTTTATTCACTATTTGTCATAGCACTCTTAGTTTTTGAGATATTTCAAAAGTTCTGTGTTTTATCTAGTTATTGGTGTTTGCCAGTGTATGTGTCGATACAATTGAAAAATGTTTCAAATAAAAGTTGTAAGCAATAAAAAACTGAAGATTTTTTGTAGATTCAGTTTTTGTCATAGCTATCTTAGTTTTTGAGATATTTAATAAATAGTGTTCTTTATCTAGTCATTGATTTGTGTCAGTGTTTGTGTTGATACAATTGAAAAATGTTTCAAATAAAAGCTGAAGGTAATAAAATATTAAAGATTTTTTATGTATTAACTATTTGTCATAGCACTTAGTTTTTGAGATATTTAATAAATAATGTTCTTTTTTCTAATCATTGGTTTGTCTCAGTGTATGTGTTGATACAATTAAAAAATGTTTCAAATAAAAGTTGTAGGTAATAAAGAATTAGAGGTATTTTGTGAATTCACTTTTTGTCATAGCACTCTTAGTTTTTGAGATATTCAATAAATAGTGTTTTTTATCTGGTCATTGGTTTGTGTCAGTATGTGTTGATTAAATTGAAAAATGTTTCAAATAAAAGTTGTAGTCAATAAAAAGTGTAAGACATTTTGAAAATAATAACGCTTCAAATATTTTAAAAGTGATTTAGTACGCAATTTACGGGGGAAAGTACTATGATGGACACATCATTTTTTTTTTTTTACTGGATCAGGAGATTAATAGCACTGTAAAATTTCAAAAATCTGACTTGGTGTAGTTTACCCTCCCACATACAGAACTGATTGTGGGGATTTTTTATCGTATGATAGTAACACAATTATTATCCCGCCTTATATCTGTGTAAATTATTATTAGGTGTTAATATTATAGAAGTTCTATATTATGCATGCAAAGCCTAAAACGCCATTAGAGGGGGTCTTTAATCCTCCGATACGGCATGTATATGAACATATTGCCGGAATGGCAATTGGAGTAATGCATGTTCTGGCTGCCGGTGACATCTGTTATCGTGGAAAACAGCAGGAATTAATTTCATCGGATATATAGAGTTGCAAATTCGGACCAGATTTAATTTATATAATATTGTGTGTATACTATGTGTATGTATATATTATTGGAAAAACAATGTGCCGCTGCACGTTTTCCGTTTCATGGTTCACTGCGCGTTTAAATCAAATTGCATTTGATATTTATTACGGTCTCGTTTTTTTTTTTCTGTTTCGGTTCTTGTTTCGTATGGATTTAAATAAAGGTAATAAATTATTTGCGTTGAAAAAATAAAACAACAACTGAA
Source organism: Philonthus cognatus (assembly GCA_932526585.2). Lineage (NCBI taxonomy): Eukaryota > Metazoa > Arthropoda > Insecta > Coleoptera > Staphylinidae > Philonthus > Philonthus cognatus. Next base: position 29,950,353 of record OW052242.1, read on the forward strand.
GTTTAATAATATTTAACTAGGTTTCATATTAAGTGTACACATTAAACTAAAATAAAGTCATCGTGTTTCGAATTTCTTCAACCTCATCAAGGTAGTCTCCAATAAATAACAGCTGTCGTTATTTTTTCTGTTTCGGTTCTTGTTTCGTATTGATTTAAATAAAGGTAATAAATTATTTGCGTTGAAAAAATAAAACAACAACTGAAGTTTAATAATATTTAACTAGGTTTCATATTAAGTGTACAGATTAAACTAAAATAATGTCAACGTGTTTCGAATTTCTTCAACCTCATCAAGGTAGTCTCCAATAAATAAAGCTGTCAACGTGATCTGCAGTTAAAAAAATAAATTAGTAGCGCTATATTATCTTTATTAATAAATAGTTCATTATTTTTCTGTTCATTTTTACGCCCAAAGTGCGTTATTAGCATAATTATAAAATAGACGCGTTTCGACTCCCTGGCCCTCATCATAGTGGTCTTATTCAATGAAATGTGCACGAAATACTAAGCCAGGGGGGGGGGTAGTCCATGTTCCCTTTCTTAACGACATTTGGTTGCGGCAATTGAACTATCACTAACACTAAACGCACATATCTATGTTGGTAATATTTAACTAGGTTTCATATTAAGTGTACAGATTAAACTAAAATAATGTCAACGTGTTTCGAATTTCTTCAACCTCATCAAGGTAGTCTCCAATAAATAAAGCTGTCAACGTGATCTGCAGTTAAAAAAATAAATTAGTAGCGCTATATTATCTTTATTAATAAATAGTTCATTATTTTTCTGTTCATTTTTACGCCCAAAGTGCGTTATTAGCATAATTATAAAATAGACGCGTTTCGACTCCCTGGCCCTCATCATAGTGGTCTTATTCAATGAAATGTGCACGAAATACTAAGCCAGGGGGGGGGGTAGTCCATGTTCCCTTTCTTAACGACATTTGGTTGCGGCAATTGAACTATCACTAACACTAAACGCACATATCTATGTTGGTGTGCGTGTAGATGTGTGCATGCGTTAGTGAGACATACAGAAAACTGTAATATGAAATTCACTGACGCACGGACACACCTTTCATATAATTCGTATCCGGTCTCAAACGAATTCAGGTTTGTTGTTGTATGTAACTTGCCACATCCATATATGTATATATATATATATATATATATATAACATGTATGATCTACATTTTATAATAGCTTTAAGTATTTTTATATGTATAAAAATGGTTTCTTTTTCCGAAAATAAATAAATAAATATATCGCCGTTCCGGCGCAACAACGACGTAACTGCAAAAATAATTTCAACCAATTCGTAATGTATATCTATTTACAGATTAAAAAATACAGAAATAATTCTGGAAAACAACTGCACATTACAAACATAAGACAATAATGTTTGTAATGTGTTCCTGTTATTCTGAATTATATCTGTATTTTTAAAATAATAAATATATTTAAATTGAAAATTGGTTGAAATTATTATTGCAGTTACGTCGTTGTTGCAGTTGTTGCACAGGAACGGCGATATGTGAATGCAAAAATGATAACATTTATTATTGTAAACAATATCGTAAACACTTAAAAATTAGAATAATGGCCGTTTAAGCTCGCAAAAAATCGCAAAAATCGCTTGGAAATTCATTATTAGTTCGCGATCGCCGCCATCTAACCGTGGTCGGTTTGACTATTGTCAAATAATGCAATCTACAATAGAGTATCACCCCCCCCCCCCCTGTACTAATCAGGGCCAAATAACACTGATTGTGGAGATTTTTTATCGTGTAATAGTAACAAATACGCGTTTCCATCAATGAAATTTGGTGGGAATACTCAACAACTCGCCTTTTTAACTATTTAAGCATATACGCAACCATATTTCTATAGAATTACGCATAGCGCCGTCTGTTGACAATGACACTGTTTTGAGCAATAGATGGCGCTTTGCATAACACTCTAAAAATGTGTTTATACCAAGGCTTAAATAGTTAGTTGTTTGGTATTCTATGCAAATAACTTTCGATACTGTGATCTGTTGCACCGTAGAATAGAATGAACAAAATGCCTTCCTTAGATATTCATACTTATACATGGTTTTGCTAGGAAGTTATGAGAATATTTTTTTGCACTAAGCCGGGATCTGGTAGAAGAATAAAGTAAACAGTGTCTTCTTTAGATGTTCGTACTTTTACATGGTTGGTCCTGAAAGTAATGAGAATGATTTTTTTTTGCACTAAGCTAAGGTCTGGGAATAAAATGTTCGTATGTAATCGGTGGTTAGCTAAATGGCTTGCACAGTTTTCTAACCTCCAAGCTTATACAGAGTGTGAATCGATGACATAGTGGACTGCTATTGCTAAGCTGAAAATAAGCAACTAAAACCATTGCTATGATTTAGAAAACAAACTTCGAGGAAAATTACAAATGTTAACTTGGCACAAACAATTCTGAAAAGGAAAAGAACCCAACTTGAATTAACAGAATTAACATCGTGTAGAAAGGTCATCGAAGTCTTAGAGTTCCGACAACGTAGTTAACATAGCTGGGAAGGATTCGAATCATTCAGGATTCGATTCCCGGATTCGAATCCTTTTAGAGGATTCAACAGAGGTATTCGAATACTTTAGTGAAAACGGATTCGTAATCCGGATTCGTTACATTTTTTTAAAAGGATTCGTATTCGAATCCAGACGTAGATGATTCGAATCCTTATAAAAGGATTCGAATTTTTATAAAAGGATTCGAATCCTTATAAAAGGATTCGAATTCTTATAAAAGGATTCGAATCCTTATAAAAGGAATCGAATTCTTATAAAAGCATTCGAATCCTCATACACGGATTCAAATCCTCCTAAATAATTCGAATCATCGCTATTCAGGCTGGGATTCTAATTCGTTTAATTCAAATAGTAAATATTCTAATATGAATATTTAAATCACTAAATTATTCATATTTTAATATAAATATTGAAATTTTTGAATAATTCATATATTTGTGAATGGATATTTGGTTACTTAACCATGAAAAATATCCAACGTTAATAGTATATTTTTAACTTCACTTGAAAACAATGTTCTATACGCGTTGCGCATGAAGTAAAATTTCGAGTTTAGAAAAGCCCCGTGAAAATTTGTCTCGGGTCGCTGCGCGACCCTCGACAAATTTTCTACGCGGGGCTTTTCTAAACTCGAAATTTTACTTCATGCTTAGTCTGGGAGTGGACAACACTGATTCTTAGAAGTTTCAAATTGAAGGATCACTCTAGATTACTAAGTTTATTACCATTTTACAAAGGCTACAGCTCGAAGGACCAACCATGGTCGTCAGAGACCGAAGGACTGCAGGGAATCGAAGTTTTTTTACAAGAAAACAACGAATATCTGAAGGTTTACAGCATGGATAGGAAAGAAAACATCTAATTTTGAAAAAATATCGAAGTTGGGTTGGTTTTCAGTGCATTTTTAACTTCACTTTAAATCAGTGTTTTATACGCGTGGCGCATAATGTAAAATTTCGAGTTTAGAAAAGCCCCGCGAAAATTTGTCTCGGGTCGCTGCGCGACCCTCGACAAATTTTCTACGCGGGCTTTTCTAAACTCGAAATTTTACTTCATGCTTAGTCTGGGAGTGGACAACACTCGTTTGAATTTTAAATTTAACTTTTTTAAAAAAATCGACGTATGTCATATAATAAATCATTCATTGAAATCATACAAAAAGATTCAAAATTTTATCTAAAATTAACTTTTAGAGTTAGCTTTATAATTTGGTCGGCTCTTAATGGGTGAATATTCTATTCTTTTTTTTTTAACCTTCTTTTGAGGGGTTTCAGCCTTTCGGCTATGACTCCTTATCTTTCTGTCCCTTACACGCAGGGTTGTGTAAGGGATTATTCGATTATTCGAATATGTCTTGGCAGGGTTGTGTTTTTGGAGCTCTTTTAGCTCGTCATCGCTACGCTTATTTCGGTGATACCTTCATTTGGATGCTCTCTCGGTGAGGTTGACTGCGTTTGTGTCTCTGCGTAGGTCGGCGTTGGAGATGTACCACGGGGCTCCGAGGGCTCTTCGTATCATCATGTTGTGAGTTGTTTCCATCGTCTTGTGGGCTTTTGCTGCACCTGTGATCCATACTTCCTCTCCGTGTGTGGCCATTGGAAGGAAGACGACGTTTAACAGTTTCATCCTCCTCTTCGGGCTCAGTTTACCCTCCTGTTTGATCAGGGGATAAAGTCTGTTAATCCGGTTGAGCGTCAGCTTCTTTCTTCTCTTGACGTGTTCTACGAAGTGCAGCCTCCTGTCTATTTCGACTCCAAGATACTTTACGCTGTTCTTGAACTTGATCCGTTTTCTGTTTACGGTTATAAATTTGTCTGCAGGTCTTTTGTCGCCAAGGAGCAGGCACTCTGTCTTTTTCTCGTTGATCTTGATTTTCCATTTCTTTGCGTACTTCATCACTTTCGTTAAGGCAGCTTCTGCTCTCTTCTTCGTATTCTCAAGAGTTATTCCTGACGAAATGATGGCAGTGTCGTCGGCAAATTGGAAAATTTTTGTGAACCTGTCGAGTCCGATCTTTGGCATATCGGCCACGTATACATTGAAGAGACTTGGGGAGAGCGGGGAGCCTTGTGGTAGTCCCTCTGTGGCTGATTTCCACGAGGATAGGGTCTTGTTGACTTTTACCCGGAATCGACGGTTTTCGAGCCAGCTCGCTGTGATTTTAATCATCCACTTCGGGAAGTTAAGGGTTTGCATCTTCAGCAGTAGTCCGTTTCGCCAGACTCTATCGTATGCCTTCTCTATGTCGAGTAGGGTGAGGATTGCGGTTGATCTTGGCCTGTTCATTTTCCTTGCTGTTTCCACTAAGTGTGCTGCCTGTTGTACTGCTGCTAACCGCTGGCGAAAACCGAATTGTTCTGTGGCGATGATCCCCCTTTCCTCTGTGATTTTCTCCAGGTCTATGTTCAGGATTTTTTCGGTGATTTTTGCCAGTCCTGGAATGAGGCTGATTGGCCGTCTGTTTTCCACCTTGGATGGATCTTTTTCTCCTTTCGGGATCGTCACCACGATCGCCTTCTTCCATGTTGATGGAAAGTATCCATGTTTTCTCACCCCGTTTATCAGGCGCGTTATCCTGGCTATAGCATTCGGGTGCAGCAATTTTAGGGCCCTGTTGGGGATATTGTCGTATCCAGGCGCCTTCCTTGGAGAAATTTGTTTAAGTATGTTCGTTATTTCCTCTGGCGTGATGTTTTCAGAGAAAGACTCGTTTGGTGGGCTCGTATTACTTTTTGCTCTGTTGGCCTTCGACTCAGTTAACTTATAGCCCACGCTGTTGTTGGAGAATTGCCCCTTCAGGTGCTCAACTATCCTTTCCGCCTTGTCCTCGTCTGAATACCATTTTTGGCCGTTAGTGGTGATCGGTACGTTAGGATGTCTTCTTCTGCCAAACTTCTTGAGAAATTTCCAGTTCTCGGGGCTCTCCTCCGCTTCCTGTATTCCCTCTTTCCAGCTACGTTCGTTTCTCTCAGCCAGCATCGTCTTGACCTCTCTCTGAAGGCGGTTGAGCTCTGATTTGTCCTCCAGATGCCTGAACCTGGTCCACTTCCTTTTGGCCTCGTTTTTTCTTTTTAACAAGGCTTTCTCTTCGGCGCTTAGCCCCAGCCGGTTGTTGATGTTGGTGGTGAACTAGCACTCCTCCAACAGGTTCTTGATTTCCTGAGTCAGGTTCTCAGCTTCTTCCTCCACCTCGTCTTCCTCGAGTTCGTCTGCCGGTGCTCTGATTCCGCTGCTTCTGTAGCAGAATTTCATCCAGTTCGTTTTTGTCATAATCGTGTTTGTTTTGCTTCATTTGCCAATACTCATTACTACCGGGTAGTGGTCCGAGCTCAGTTGAATTTCCGTTTGGATGGACAACGGATTATCTGTCTTGTAGGTAATAAAAATGTCGATTACGTCGCCTCTTTTGTTTCCATCTGTGGGAATCGAAGTCGCGTCTTCTGGGCCCCACACCTTGTATTGCAGAGTCTCTGCGTTTTTGTGAATGATCAGGCCTGAATGATTTCTGATCCTACTGCCCCATGCTGAGTGCTTTGCGTTCAGGTCGCCTCCAATTATCGTATTTTCCCAGCGGAGAAGTGGCCACAGGTCCTCCACTGTAATGTTTCCGCTCCGGTACACGGCGATGAAACGTGTAATCTTTCCTCCCAGCAGAGTTTCTATCCCGATCGCCTCGATAGAAGTTCCCTCCACCTCGATTTTGCTGGCACACAAGTAGGACCTGTAGTACACCGCCACTCCTCCTAAAATAAACCGTTTTTATTTAATATTAAAGTTGCATTCAATACTATAACAAACTGTGAATAAATCGACATAAATCTAGAAATATCGAAAATCTCGACATGTAGAAAATCTTGACGGTCCACTCCCAGACTAAGCATGAAGTAAAATTTCGAGTTTAGAAAAGCCCCGCGTAGATAATTTGACGAGGGTCGCGCAGCGACCCGAGACAAATTTTCACGGGGCTTTTCTAAACTCGAAATTTTACTTCATGCGCCACGCGTATAAAACACTGATTTAAAGTGAAGTTAAAAACGCACCGAAAATCAACCCAACTTCGATATTTTTTCAAAAGTGGATGTTTTCTTTCCTATCCATGCTGTAAACCTTAAGATATTCGTTGTTTTCTTGTAAATAAACTTCGATTCCCTGTAGTCCTTCGGTCTCCGAAGACCATGATTGGTCCTTCGAGCTGTAGCCTTTGTAAAATGGTAATAAACTTAGTAATCTAGAGTGATCGTTTAATTTGAAACTTCTAAGAACGAGTGTTGTCCACTCCCAGACTAAGCATGAAGTAAAATTTCGAGTTTAGAAAAGCCCCGCGTAGAAAATTTATATCGGGTCGCGCAGCGACCCGAGACAAATTTACACGAGGCTTTTCTAAACTCGAAATTTTACTTCATGCGCCACGCGTATAAAACACAGATTTAAAATGAAGTTCAATAACACATATATCATCATTAATTAAAATCATTATATAATCAGATATTTAGTCGGTAAATGTACATTTTTGTTAATAGAAACTGATGGAATAAAATATTACTGGTTGCAAATAATAGATTCAAATTTATTTTTAAAGGATTTGTATCCGTGATTCAAAAATGAGGATTCAAATCTTTGATTCGAATCATATTTTTCACTTACGAATCCTTTATTCGAGTATTCGTGATTCGAATCATAATAGGATTGGTGATTCGAATCCTGTTTTTGAGGATTCATCCCAGCTCTGGTAGTTGAGATGATAGCGATTTTGAACTGTGATTGACATTTGCGTCTCAGATTGATACTAGGTAAATTAGGCATTCAATAATCCATTGTGTATTAAATTATCCCAACAAAATTGCAGATATTCGGAGACTTTGTGCTAAATCTCGACACTATGAAACATTTTTTTTTCTTTAATAATTGATTGTGTTGTACAAACAAAGTTAAAACGTTTTTTATTGATAAATTAACATGTATAACGAAGTAGAAGCCTCTAAACTACAAATTTTTTCTTCAGTATTTGTGAGGGATTTGGTAAAAGAAAATATATCGCTGGCCACTTTTTTCTGTACCTTAGATCTGGTTCTGCTCGGCTTCTATTTGTTTCCTAGGTTGTCATTCAAGTTATAAAGACAAAATGTTGGCACTATTAAACTCGTACAAGATGTTATGACGAATGACAAGCTACATAAAACGACATGCCACGTTTGGGACTTGCCAGTTGAGGACGACATACCAATTTAGGGCTTCCTGGAGGATTACTACATGTGATATAATAGCGAGAAACGGTATACTAATGCCCAAAAGATGTATGTTTAAAAATGCTAAATAAATTTAGTTATATTTTCAAATATATAAAAATTCTGGCATCATTCTCCTTACTTACCAAACGCACGATGTACATAGTTTATTCTTTCGTTGCCTTGGAATAATAAATAATAATTTTCTGAATAACTAACGTCCTAAATACGGGAAACGGAGTGATTGATGACTTGTGTAATTACCAAAAAAAAAAAAAACTAAATGCGAATGTTTTATCGTTTCAGCTTCCGCTTTTTATGCAAATACGCGATGTGCCTAATATTAATAATTTGCGAGTGAAACACGTACGCAGTTTTAATTCCGCAATAATTACGCAAACATGACTGATTGAATCCGAGCGAACGCAAACGAATACGATACAATTATGTAAATTGATGGACAGAAACACAAACACAGACACGGACGAAATATCCACCTCTCTTATGATTGTTTGTAACCCAGAAATTTCCAAACGTTCCGCTTGTGAATAGGGGAGTAAAAAGCGAATAATTCAATTTAAATTCTGTAAATATATAGAAAGAAGGAAATGAATAATATGGTAAATAGATAATACTGCGACTCGGATTATATGCAATATGCATATTTTTTATTAAGAGGTATATTAAAAAAATTGTAAGTTTTCTATGCAAATCTTATGATTGGCTTATTTTAATCAATAACCATTAGATATACATAGAAAACTTACAATTTTGTTAATATACGCTTGGAATGGAATAATAACAAATATGCATTTTGCATATAATCCGAGCCTTAGTTATTACATTTGCTTTGTTACACTAAAAAAATAGGGTAATAGAATCGGTCATTTTTAAAATGGGTCATCTCCTCAATCTAAACAGACATCACCTTCTTCAAAATACTCTCGCCCACTATACGCTTTAAACAACACCCACCTTGCAATTATAGCCACGCCTTCTATACACACATACGCTCAGTGCATTTCCAGATTTTTAAGAAATACGCCCACTTTGTACTTTTATCTACGCCTACTAAGCAATTTGGCTTAAATCGTTTTGGTAATAAAAAAAATCTATTTTATAAAAGCTTAATTTAAAGCTTCGAACGAGTGTTTTCATTCGCGGATTAAGCATGAAGTAATATTTCGAGTATATAAAATCCTGAAAATTTGTTTTGGTAGCGTAGAGCGCTGCGCTACGCGACCAAACCAAATTTTTAGGACTTTCTAAACTCGAAATTTTACATTATGCGCCACACGTATTGTAAAGTTCAAAATGTACAGTCAATGATCATATTATTGAGATTTGATCTCACGTTAATAAATTTTACAAATCATTATTTTGTGTAGCAACATATTTCGTTTTGAAAATGTGAGCGCTTTGGGATATGCAGGTTTTTCAGTCTAATGAAACATATACCCACTATAAGTTCAAAGCTACGCATACTAAAAATTTAAGCCACGCCTACTATAGATCTATAAAAGCAGATACTCCCATCGTCTATTCAAATTTGTGAGAAAGCTTTAAGTTAAGCCCAGTAATAATTTAAGCTACCATACGCTTAAATCTACCCCCTCTCAAAATCTAAACCACGCCTACTATAGATCTATATGAGTAGGTATACCCATCGTCTATTTTGATTTTTATAAACGCTTTAAGTTTAACTTAGTAGTAATTTAAGCCACGCCTACAATTAATGAATACATATGAGTAGAAACGGTCAATAAACTATGTATGATAAATACACGAAATCCACTTTCAGAGAAAAAAAAGCTATCGACGTTTCTACCTGTTGATACATCCATTCATTTTATTTTATAAAATTACTAACATCGATAGTGGTATCACAATGGGCCCTCTTCGGGCCTAAGTGTGAACCTCCATGTGCGGTGCAACCACTACAACCTAACCTAATCTAACCTACATCGATGATTCATCATAAAACTCTTAGAACTCTAGTGGATACACTGTTTAAGCACAGCTAGTTATGATAGTTGTTATTTATAGTATCATCACTTTTCGAGCACAAAAGGCTTGATTACTCAATACAAACACAGATTGGAGAAACACGGATGATCTGGCATTAGAACAATAGGTCAAGAGAGTGTTCCTCCTGCCCGAATTGAAACTTATCGCACTGTAATTATATACTAATATTAGGATAGCCGGTGTTAATTGGATGAGGGGTGGGTGTAATAAATCGAGGGTCTGAAATAGTTGACCGCGAGGTGTGCTTAATTCAAGGGCCCTTCGGACGAAAGGGGGACGGATATCCTCACGGAGGTGTCGCTAAACACTTTGATAAATTCGGCGGGATTACCCGGCTGGCAGAAAATCGAATCCGCCGGCTTATCTTAAATGAATGTGCTCCTCTAATAACATTTGTTAGGAACGTGATATACTCGTCACAGGTATAAGGCGCGCTTCTTCTTTTTTTGCTTTCTCTGCGAGGCGCTTCATAATTTTCAATTTGTAGTTTGATATATCGCGCGATGTGAAATTTATGTACTTTCACATTTTTCAATCTAAAGAGATTTCTGTATTTATGAAGATGTTTTAAAGAAAATGAACATAAATTGAATGCTCAAATAATATATTAAAAGAACTGTGAGTGTAAAAACGCTCACAGAGAATCACTGTAAACTGGTAACCCTAATTAAAGAAAAACCGTTTAATATATTTTATTTCTGTTTTCACACGATTAACTGTATTAAGGTTTACTAGACGTTGTGCTTTTTACTTTTATTGATGTCTCAATAAACATCGTTTTACGATGAAATATATAACAAACAAATGCACATAATGTTTAGAATATTTATTTTTTGCACTCACGTAAATCTCCAAAAATAATAATATTACGTGTTTAGGATGTTATTATTGCTGAGGTGATTAAATAGATACATGATGTCTACTAGTACTAAAATTATTAGAATCTAACATTGTAAAGAAAGTACTATAAATGCACTGTCATTATAGAATCTCGAAGAACACACCTGCTACAGTATCTACGAGGTATTTCCATCATAGTAACTAAAAAACACGCTACTATACTGTCTAAAAGACACGCCTACTATAATGCCTAGTATACCTAAATACTTATAACCCTCGCCACGCCTACTATACTGTCGTTTCCTAAAGACACGCCCATTATATTGCCCAATAAACCTAAGTACTTATGTACCTCGCTTAATGTGCTTAAAATACGCGCTTTGTTTTATCTATAAACCCGTTCTCATGCTTACTATTGTGTTTATGAAAAACTTTAACTATAAGACTAAAAATACATAACTAATAATTCATTTTGCTCTGCAGGACAATGTGTGTATTTTTTTTTCGACCATACTGAAAATCAGGACAATTTTCGCCCTATAAAAGAAACACTGAATAAATTCATTTCCACAGCAATCAATAAACTGCGGTCCTTTAATTTATGATATCTCATCTAGGAATAGAATACGCTCACTCCGGGAATACACACAGAAGAAAAAAAACGGTATATAGATAGCAATATCAGGATCAGAAACAGAATATTACATCATTCCGTTGCCCACAAAAGATCAGGATAGGATAGTATCTTAAAATATATGCCTCCAACTGGCGGAAACACTTTTTTGTGCATTAAGGAACGGAATTGGTTCTCGTCGTCGTCGTCGTCTGCGATGAGGGAGGAAAATCTGGAATGGACCGGGATTCACGCGCCGCTCGTGTGATATTGTCTCCTCTTTCTCCCAGGATGGATAATACGCATTCTATTAGGCCGCGTTATTTATGTATCTTTTTGTGTTGGGTAATTACGCGCCCGCATAAAAACCGTTCAGAGTGGAGAGGACGAAAATGGCGCCCTGTGTTTGCACAGAGGGACGGAAAAATAAAAATTCAAATTCGCCGAGGGCGAGCTGCATCTGAACGTTCAACTAGTTTACACTTTGTGTGCACGGAAATTAAAATAATATTGTTGCGAAAAAATAGGAGGATGGGTTTTTTAAAGAGCCCGTTAATGTGGAAATGATTTATTTGTTTGCGTTATTTTGTTTATAAATTCAGCTGTGTAAGTTATTTTTCCATTTATTTATGTACAAATTATATTAATTTCATATGAGTTAATATTTTATAAAAATTTATCATTAAATGAATGGTAACTTAATATAGAAACAAAATTGAAGGCATAATAATTGCATAAAATATTGATTTGTCCAAGAAAAGGCCACGCCTACTATACTGGCCGAGATAAATCTACAATTTAACCACCATATCTTTGTTCTTATGGTTTCACCTTAAAGAGAATACTGGGTACATCTTAAATAACATAGAGAGAATGGTGAGTACATCTTAAAAAACGTAGAGAAAATTGTGAGCGTGGCTTAGATAGAATACGAGGCATGGCATAGAGAGGACACTGGGCGTGCCTTAGAGATGATACTGGCCATGTTTTCAGAAGATAGTAGGCGTGTCTTGGGGAGGAAAGTATAGTAAAAGTGTTTAAGAATAATTTATTGTTAAGAATTGATCTTAAGTATACAGTTATTGAGATTCAAGTATTAGTATAATGAGTGCTAGGATACTACTTATAACTTAGAGAGGGTGCTGGGCGTGGCAAGAGATAATAATGGGCATGTTTTTTATAGGCGTGTCTTAGAGAGGAAAGTGTAGTAAAAGTGTCTACGAATACATGTTTGTTAAGAATTGATCTAACGTATACACTTATTGTGATTTGAGTGATAGGATACTGGGCGTGTTTTAGAGAGAATACTGGGCGTGGCTTAGAGATGAAAATGGTCATGTTTTTCATAGGATAGTAGGCGTGTCTTGGAAAGGAAAGTGTAGTAAAAGATTCTACGAATAAATTATTATTAAGAATGTATCTTGAACATACAGTTATTGTGATTTGTGTGCTAGGATACTAGGCATGGCTTAGAGAGGATACTAGGCGTGTCTTAGAGATAATAATGGCCATGTTTTTTCAGAGGATAATAGGCATGTCTCAGGAAGGAAAGTGTAGTAATAGTGTCGACGAATAAATTATTGTTAAGAATTGATCTTAAGTATATACATATTACGAATACATGTTTGTTAAGAATTGATCTAACGTTTACACTTATTGTGATTTGAGTGATAGGATACTGGGCGTGTTTTAAAGAGAATACTGGGCGTGGCTTAGAGATGAAAATGGTCATGTTTTTCATAGGATAGTAGGCGTGTCTTGGAAAGGAAGGTGTAGTAAAAGATTCTACGAATAAATTATTATTAAGAATGTATCTTGAACATACAGTTATTGTGATTTGTGTGCTAGGATACTAGGCATGGCTTAGAGAGGATACTAGGCGTGTCTTAGAGATAATAATGGCCATGTTTTTTCAGAGGATAATAGGCATGTCTCAGGAAGGAAAGTGTAGTAATAGTGTCGACGAATAAATTATTGTTAAGAATTGATCTTAAGTATACACATATTACGAATACATGTTTGTTAAGAAGATACTGGGCGTGTTTTAGAGAGAATACTGGGCGTGGCTTAGAGATGAAAATGGTCATGTTTTTCATAGGATAGTAGGCGTGTCTTGGAAAGGAAAGTGTAGTAAAAGATTCTACGAATAAATTATTATTAAGAATGTATCTTGAACATACAGTTATTGTGATTTGTGTGCTAGGATACTAGGCATGGCTTAGAGAGGATACTAGGCGTGTCTTAGAGATAATAATGGCCATGTTTTTTCAGAGGATAATAGGCATGTCTCAGGATGGAAAGTGTAGTAAAAGTGTCGACGAATAAATTATTGTTAAGAATTGATCTTAAGTATACACATATTGTGATTTGAGTGCTAGTATAATGTGAACGATACCAATGATGTTGGCGTTTATTTCCGAGTCCCTTTTATTTCATACTGGAGTCGATCAATCAGCTGAGTATAAGTGTTTCTCGTTGTTCTGTCCATCCATCTGTCCGGTGTAAGTGGATATCTAAGCTCACTGCGTCCTGTCAGGGCCGGATTAGCACGGACAGGGCCGAGAGGGACCGGCCCTTTGCCGCCCTCCACGCTCCCCACTCGCCCTTACCCAAAAGGTAATAAATAGATGGCACCGTTTCCGAGAGCGAGCGACGCGACGTCTTTTTGAATACAAAACTCTCGGCATGTACAGCTATTTCTGAATGTGGACTGCATGTTACTGAATTTCTATGTATTTGCAGGCGATGTTTTGTTTGTTTGCAAAGAAATAAGAAGAAGTTAACTTCTTATAAATAAATTTATTTCAACGGCTCAAAGCTTTTGCAAAGATTGATTTATATTATATCACACTTAATTTTGAATTCTATTCTTATTCCATATTTTAATAAATAATAGAACGTTAAAAAGCTGATATAAGCTCCATATTTTAAAAATCAATAGAGCTTTAATAAGCTGTTAATACGTATGAATAAATCGAATTTACCTAAATAATATTGCACTCATATTATTCTACAAAACTTAGAGTATGTGTATCATAATCCTGTACGTTATAAATGAAGATTCGCTTAAACACAATTCACATATGAATCGGTTTATGCGAACAATTATTTTATTTTCCAGAATAATCCATGAACCGGATTTTCTGTTGAGATTTTTTATTTATATTCCCATTTCACGTAATTGCATACAGCTTCCACAAGTATGCACAATTAAATATTATTCCACGAACTCGCTTATACACGTACATTGTTTCGGGATTAATCCGTACATGAAATGTTGTCGCAATTTTCCCTCGAATAATTATAGTTTTTAATTTAAGCTTAAATTTCACGTATTACTATTTTCAATTCAACACCAACTACTCTATGTTTTCAGTTGAACTAGTTTTTAGATAATTACTTCAAGAACTCGTTTAACTGATTCAGCATTAAGATACTTTGAAATTGCTTATGAATAATGTTACAGCATGAAATATTCTTAATTATGCTGCTCAGTCACGTCTAGTAGAATATCCCAATATATAATCTAAGCCGCGCCTACTATCTTATTTATGTAAGCCAAGCCTACTATTTTATTTATGTAAACCACGCCTACTATCTTATTTATGTAAGCCACGCCTACTATCTTATGCATGTAAGCCACGCCTACTATCTTATTCATGTAGGGCGTGGCCAATACAAATTGTCAAACTTTTATAAACTCGAAATGTTACTTCATGCTTAGTCAAGGAGTGGAAACACTCGTTAGAAGCCTCAAATTAACGCTTTTCAAAACAACGAATACCTGAAATGTACAGTGTATGCATCGGTTTCTGAATACTTAAATTGAAATGTAGTATTACTTTAATTTATTTATCACTTCGAAGTGATTTTTTGTTTAATATTGCTTTTGTTTTAAATTATAGGAAACAAATGTTTGTTTTAACAAACAATTATCATAAATTATAGGATTAATGATAAATTTTAGCCATAAAATGTTTAATAAAATTGTTCTCCGCATAATTTGATAAACAGTTTGATAAAGTATTTCCTTGTAATAAAAATATTTTCCAGTGCGTGCAGACGACGGAAAAAGGGCGAGGAAGAGATTGCACTTATTTATACCTAAAGCCCTTCATTTTACATGGCCGAATTGCGCTAAGGCATAACTCGGCCCTTATCGCAGCCCACGGGCTTAAGTTTCAATTTATAAGGGCGCTATCCCTCTCGCTTATTGTTTTCACCCTTCTTACCTGCCTCTAGAGAAAACTTTCTGAGCATTCGATTATTTTGATAATATACCCTTATATTAAATAAACACAGCAAGTTACCACTTGATTAACTCAAATATTTAATTATATTGATGTCAAGTAAATATTTCGAATCAACAAAAACTGTCAGCGTAAAACATAAATTATTGAGTTTTCATTAAAATCCATAAAACCCCATGAATTATACATAAACCCCCTGTGATGGATTGATTAATGCCCATGGACTTAATATCATTCCGATAACCTTTCACCCCCCAGCTCGCAAAAAATTAGGGCGACAGTATTTTTTGCTCCGGTAAGAAAACTTAAAAAATCCTGCGCCGACTTCTTTTCGCTATCCCTTCGGAGACACTGCGTCCTTTCTCCCGTCTCCCATCCTGAAAGTGTTTATTTCCGGCAACCCCTCTCTCGCCCCCTCAGAAACCTCCGACTTTTCCCCCGACTAATTGTTCGCTCCGGTTGTATACGCTTATCTGCGGTCCCATTTACATTTTCTCTCTTTTATTTATACAACACTTCAAATTATAACAAGTCTTGGGAGAGATAGGACTCGGGGAAAATACGAAAATTATTACGTTTTATCTTGTAATGATGACGCGGCCGACTCGGGGTTCTTCCCGTATCAAAAAATACTTATTTGCCCTCACTCGGAGCACTGGCTGTGTAAAACACTCGCGGAGGAGGAGAGAAAAGTTATGTTTGATGTTTTAGGGAATTAATTTTTATCCGTCAATATTAAAAAAGGCTTATACAGTATGATCCTTTTATCGTGGGCTACAGGATTTTACATGCTTAAAATTATACCTCCTGTTAATGTATTTTATCATATAATTTTTGAACCAATTATTTTTGTTAGTAATAAATCAGTTATTTTTCTACATGATACGTTTAATTAGAATAAATTAAATATGTTATATTCCATTAAAAAAATTAAATTATTCAACATAAATAACTGAGCAAAAAATAATCAAAGTGTATTCCTCTTTTATATTTCCAAAATTCAGGTAATATTTCAATTTAAGAATTCAGAAAATTTAAGAAATATTTCGCTCTCATAATTTAGAAGATTCATTGTGTTTTTTCTTTTTAAATATTTCCGATATTGTGTTTTAATTTTCTCCGCAGAATATGTTATTAGATACATTTCTAAATATAATTGTTGAAATATTTAAAATTTCTTTTCAGAATATTTAAGTGAATTAATTTATAAATACAATCACTGAATTGTTTTTTCAACTTTCTCTTCAGAATATAACAGTTCATTCTTTTCTACATAAGAAATCAACTAATTGTAAGTTAATTCAATAATAAATATTGATTTTTAAATACATTTTAAATCAAAATATTTATTTAAATACTTTCTGTAAATATTTTGTTCGAAAAAAAAGCTTCAAACAAAATCAGTGTTTTATACGCGTGGGGCATGAAGTAAAATTTCGAGTTTAGAAAAGCCTAAAAATTTGGTTTGGTCGCGTAGCGCTACGCGCTACGCGACCAAACCAAATTTTAAGGCTTTTCTAAACTCGAAATTTTACTTCATGCTTTACCTGGGAGTGGAAAACACTCGAGGTATTAATTACTTCAATCAAAACATATTAGTTTAGCTTTTGTGATCTTGGTAAAAGTAGGCGTAGCTACACGCCTACTGCATTAATTATTCTCCGCCTATTAAAGGGTGATTACGATTAAATTGTCGCGTGTTAAAAGGTAAATAAAACAAAAACGAAGAGACATTTTACAATAAAAAGTTTATGACATAAACATTTAATATAACTAACACAACTTACTGGAAAGTAACTAATACTTTAATGTTATTAAGCTAAATTACCTTACTTAAGTGTTTACTCAACTCATATTTTTTTGCACTGAACTGGGTTTGAGTGGGTTTATGCTTTGAACGCTTATGATGTTAATATTGCTACGGATAGTTTCAATAACACTATATACAGGGTGTCACTAAGCGGAAATCGGTTTATAGTAGGCGTATCGTTGAAAATAGCAAAAACAGTTTCAAATAAAAGTTGTTCAGAATCAAGTTTTTCATAACCTAAAATTATTGCTAAATATGGCGGCCTTGCGGTTATACCTTAAGTAAACACCAACTTCCTTATTTTAAATAGAACACCCTATATATTTTTACATATTTGGATTGCTCGTTAAAAATAAACATGAGTTTATGCACACATCATTGGGTCTAAGTTGAACCGTTTTCGAAATATTTCATTTTTTTTGTTAAATTTGACGATTTTAGAGCTCGACGCCATTAACAATATCTTCAAAACGAAATAAGTCATATTTGTGCGGCTTACGGTTTTGGATTCGGGAAGAAATATAGTATTTGTTTAGGTTTTTGCCATTAGTCAGATTTTCTAAATGGAGCCGAGTCTGTCGACGGTATTCTTCAGTACTTCAAACATGCATAACTTCATTTTTTTAAATAGAATCATCTATCTTGAGATACTTTATCTGATGCAAAATTAAATTTCCTTTTTATTGATACCGGGTTGTTGCCATATCCTTCCAACAGTTTTTGAGAAATTTGCGATTTTGTAAAAAATTTAATACATTTCGTATTATCGCGTTAGCCCTAGATACTGATGATGTTTGGTGATTTTGTTTTGACATTCAGTTAGTCATTGAGATATTCCCTGTTTTTTTTTTTTAGTTCATTTTAAAGTGTTAAACAAGTGATTTCCACTCCCAGACTAAGCATGAAGTAAAATTTAGAGTTTAGAAAAGCCCCGTGAAAATTTGTCGAGCGTCGCGCGGCGACCCGAGACAAATTTTCTGGGCTTTTCTAAACTCGAAATTTTACTTCATGCGCCACGCGTATAAATCACTCAAATATTGTGAAATTTATGTATATTCGAACTTCGAATTTATGTATATTTCGTATTATCGCGTTAGCCCTAGATACTGATGATGTTTGGTGATTTTGTTTAGACATTTAGTTAGTCATTGAGAGATTCCCTGTTTTTATTAAAGTTCATTTTAAAGCTATAAACAAGTGATTTCCACTCCCAGACTAAGCATGAAGTAAAATTTCGAGTTTAGAAAAGCCCCGTGAAAATTTGTCGAGGGTCGCGCAGCGACCCGAGACAAATTTTCTGGGCTTTTCTAAACTCGAAATTTTACTTCATGCGCCACGCGTATAAATCACTCAAATATTGTGAAATTTATGTATATTCGAACTTCGCTTATAATCTGTGTTTTATACGCGTGGCGCATGAAGTAAAATTTCGAGTTTAGAAAAGCCCAGAAAATTTGTCTTATTCGCTAGCTAAACTAGTTCCTTATTTGTTTGATCTATCTTTATCTTCCAGTATTATCCCTCAAAGTTGGAAAAGTAGCTACTTAACACCAATTTTTAAGTGACAGAAAAGAGAATATTGAAAATATAGAGGAGTAGCCTTGCAATCCACACTACCTAAAATATTAGATCTGTTAGTTTTTAAACAAATAGTGTGAAACTGTAAAAATATAATTGTTGAACAACAGCACGGTTTTTTAAAAAAATAGATTAACTGCATCAAATCTTACTTTCTACCATACATACCTGTCAAACGCTTAGAGAAGGGCTGTCAAGTTGATTGTACAGACTTCTCTAAGGCTTTCGATTAATCATAGAGTTTTGTTACATAAATTAGCGTCTCCCGCTTTTGGGGACACTATTTTTAAATGGTTAGTAAGCTTAACAGATAAAAAACAGCTAGTCAAGATAGGTAATACAATGTCTTCAGAAATTAGCGTTACTTCTGGGGTCCCACAGGGCTCCCATTGCGGACCAGTGTTATTCGTACTATTTATTAATGATAATGACCAGTATATTAAATATAGTATTTATCTTCTAGTTGCTGATGACCTGAAATTGTTTACATCTATTAAATGCCTGGATGACCAACATAAATTACAGTTGGATCTGAATAGTTTGTCCACGTGGTGTGAAAGTAACAAATTATTTTTGAAATTACAATTATACAGCTAAATTTCATTTTATCGCCGTAACAGACTGGAATTTAATTATGCGATATGTAAACATGCATTGCTTTGCGTTGATAACATCAAGGGCCTGGGTGTCATATTTAATTATAATTTAAACTTTAGTCAACACATTGAACGCATATCTAACAAAGCGTTGGGAGTCCTTGGTTTTATTGGATTTTTTTCGAAAGATGTTCCCGTATTACGTATAATTATATACAGGGTGTTTACGCTAATCCGTTCATTAAAAGTTTATGGGGTTGCCGTTGCACTAAAAATTTGAAAAAAATCCTTGTCATATGGTTGAAACAGCTCTCCTCATGTGAAATATTTTTAACTTTATATCACTTCCGGTTCCACCGAAAGTAGCACCAAGTTTGTTATATTAAATAGAACACCATATAAATTAGTATTTTTTTGGGCTTCTCGTTTAAATTGCAACATATTTTATTTGAACATATGTACACTTATCTCTTATAGTTTTCAAGAAAAAAATATATTTCTAAAATTCTGACTCTAAAAGGCATCTTGAAATCTGTCTGTAACTTTTCTTTAGAATAAGATAAAAATATGATTTATATCTCTACTTATACCTAGAGAATGCCTCTATGAGTGAATGAACTGTAAACTGTCAATTTTCAAAATAAGTGTTCTTAAAATCTCAATATCTAAGTGCCCTCTTCAATATCTAGTAATTCAATTTTTTTAAATGGAATGACCCAATTTTTATCACATGGTACGATTGGGGGGAACATTTCCCACAATAAAGTATTATAAAACTATACTTCTAAAGCAAGTAGTTTTCGAATTATTTCGAAAATTCGTTTTCGTCGCATTTATGCAGAGAATAATGCGCGCATTAGTCGCAATTGAATTTTAGTAGGCCAGTAGTATGCTTTTGTTTTGTCGCGATTGTATTGCGAAATGTCAAATAATAAAAAGAATTAATACAAAGTTTTACAGAAATCAACAAAATGAATAATTGCACAAATCAACAAATTATCAATCTATTCTTTATACATGGCAACTGCCAATTGAACAAAATTAGATTCCAATCTTCTAAATCTTGTTTGATCCATCGGCGGCAAATGTGGATAAGTTTCATTAAATATTCTACATGTTCGAGTACCAATTCTATCGCAGTTGCCATGTATAAAGAATAAATTGATAATTTGTTAATGGGTGTATTTATTCATTTTGTTGAGTTCTATATACCTTTCTGGTAATTGTTTTTATTATTTGAAATTTCGCATTACATAAGCCACAAAACAAAAGCATTACTACTTGCTTACTAAAATTCAGTTGCGACTTATGCGCGCATTATTCCCTGCATAAATGCGACGAAAAACGAATCTTCGAAATAATTCGAAAACTACTTGCTTTAGGAGTATAGTTGTTAATACTTTTTTCTAGGAAATCTTCCCCCCAATCGTACCACGTGATAAAAAATGGATCATTCCATTTAAAAAAAAATTGAATTACGAGATATTGAAGAGGGCACTTCGATATTGACATTTTAAGACCACTTATTGTCAAAATTGACAGTTTCCAATTAATACACTCATAGGTACAAGTAGAGATATAAATCATATTTTTATCTTATTCTTAAAAAAAGTTACAGACAGTTTTCAAGATGCCTTTTAGAGGTCAAAATTTTAGAAATATTTTATTTGCTTGAAAACTATAAGAAATAAGTGTACATATGTTCAAATAAAATATGTTGCAATTTAAACGAGGAATCCATAAAAATACTAATATATGGGGTGTTCTATTTAAAGTAACAAATTTGGTGCTACATCCAGTGGAACCGGAAGTGATATAAAGTTGAAAATATTTCACATGAGGAGAACTGATTCAACCGTATAACAAGGATTTTTTTCAAATTTTTAGTGCAACGGCAACCCCATAAACTTTTAACGAACGGTTTAGCGTAGACACCCTGTACTTCCTTGGTCAGACCTCACTTGGAATCCTATCTGTCGTTTAGTTTCCTTACACGAGGGTACTTTCAGCAGAGCTGGAGAAAGTTCAGAGCCGCTTTTTGCGCTTGGTTTCTGCTAGGCTAGGCAACAGTAGGTACCAATTTAGCAATAGTACTATGCATAATAGGTTGTGTCTCAGCTCGTTGAAAAATAAAAGAATAATAAATGATTTATATTTTATATTTAAGCTAATAAACGGTGAGATAGACTGCCAAAGATTATTAGAACAATTACTCTTTTATGTGCCTTCTAGAGGTCCTAACAGAATGATGAGTTACTGTAACAAATTAAACAATAACAATTTTTTTTTCATTACTTCATTCTTCAATTTCAACATTAAGGGCTAATTTGAAACGCATCAATTTTCCGCTAATGTTAATAATGTTTTATTTTAATTTCAATTTCTTAGTTTGTGTTTATAGTCTTATGTATTTTTATTCGATATTATATTATACAATCTAGTCTTTACTGTGATATTTGGCTCATCAGTTACTGATATTAATATCAATCTGTCATTTGTAAAATTTATTATTAATTGTTTATGTATTTGTCTTTGTACCCACTTATTGATTTTATCTTCAAATACTGTATACACTCTTTATTATTTTTTATTTATTTTAATTTTAACTCGTGTAAAGTAAGACATACATGAGTATGTCTAATACAATGTTTATTCTTCTGTAATTTACTTTGTATATATAACATAATAAATATACTAATTGTCATATATTTGAAGTTATACTAATATTGTAAATTTATGTAAAAGGAGATTCCGTAAATAAATGAAATGAAATGAAACTGACAGAGATTAGTTTTGTGTATCACACTATTTGATTTAAACATTTCAAAGAAGTAGAAGGTTTAAATGTTCTTCTGGGTTTACTTTTTGTATTGAACTAATATTTAATCTGCTTTGACGTATCTTTCAGATAAGTTAAAGATGAGACAAAATTCCCGGTTATCACTAACAAATTATCGATTTTAATACTCCTAATAGTTCGAGTATTCGTTATTTTGGGCGTTTTTCTTGTAACACATTATTATGCACACCTATTTTTAATGATTTGGATAATAGAATCGTGAATTAGTACCTTTCTTGTCACATTTCTAGAGGAAGTGCAAGAATTTCATGTGTAAGCTTTAAATTCCGATTTTTTTATTGTTTTGTTAGGAATGCGTGTTGGCTTGTAATTTAATTATTTCCTATTTAGAGTTTCGGGTTCTTTTAATCTTTTAAATACATCTTTGCACAGTTCTTTGTAAAGTTTGGCAACATTTTGCAAGAGTCGAAGTTGAAATTGAAGCATTTTCATTCCCATTACGCACATTTTTTTACAAACTGCATGTTCATTAAAGATATTTTGATATTTCACAACAATTGATCAACCTGACAGTACCATAAAAGCGTAGGCTACTATGCAATAAAAATCCCTTACAATTTATTGGAAAATAGGCATTAATGTATAATTTATTCCAGTACATGTAAGCAACAATTTAATCGTAATCACTCTTTACATTATCTTATAGATGTGCATAATAATGTATTACAAGAAAAAACACGATTGTTGTATTCATGTATTTTTTGTTTTTCTTACTTCTGATTTGATTTTCTTAGTATTGTGTACGTTTGTGTGTTCAATACTGGCATACAAATAATCTCGGTGAGTTGTTGCAAGAGGGATCCTATTCAATATATTTGTGAAAATACGTTTTTTTTTCACTAATACAAATTGAACTGATTTGAAAGCAGTACTGAAATATTATTCTATCACATGAAAATCGTAAAAGTAAAATTCGCTCGATATCCGCCCTACAAATGTACATGATATGTAGTGTTGTAAGGAAACCCGGAAACAGGAAGGATAATGACAAACATCAAATGCAGTCTGCCGGGAATACAGAGAAGGAGAGGAGGAAAAACATCGCCGGATACGAATGAGCGTATGACTCGAGAGATGTATACACTTATGTGGAGACAGATTTGACCAATCAGCTCAGTGGGGGGATATACACTGACAGCGACTCCACTGACCGCTACTTAACCTCACTCTTTTCCCGGATTATTACGTCTCTCCACTCCTGCACTTTGTACTCCCACACCGCCTCCGGCCTCAAGAGATTTACTTTCAACGTCAGGAAGAATTAAATATTTCTAACATTCATAATCATTCAATTAACTTCACATACCGAATGGTATCCACTAAACACGGCCTTTGTGTTATTTAGACTTTATTTATAGTTCGAGCGAGTGTTTTCCACTCCTAGGTTAAGCATGAAGTAAAATTTCGAGTTTAGAAAAGCCTGAAAATTTGGTTTGGTCGTGTAGCGCGTAGCGCTACGCGACCAAACCAAATTTTCAGGCTTTTCTAAACTCGAAATTTTACTTCATGCGCCACGCGTATACAACACAGATTTAAATTGAAGTTTAAAATATACTTAAATATCTAGTAGTGGGCGTGGTTTGGATGGTATAGTAGGTGCGCCTTAGATTATACCGGGTGTTGACTTGGCGGACGCAACACAGGAAATCGCATGTTAATTTTACAGTGTTCAAATATTGGCTTTCTTATTTATTTTAGAGACAATATCTTTTTCCCTTTTTCGTAGTGGGAAAAATTCAAAATTTATAAATGTTTAATGTGATTTTGTGACAATAATGACATACCATGGAATTGATACAACAATTGCGGATATTCCCTGTTTTTATTTTAAAGTTCAATTTAATGCTTTAAACAAGTGTTTTTCACTCACAGACTAAGCATGAAGTAAAATTTCGAGTTTAGAAAAGCCCCGTGAAAATTTGTCGAGGGCACGCAGCGACCCGAGACAAATTTTCTGGGCTTTTCTAAACTCGAAATTTTACTTCATGCGCCACGCGTATAAATCACTATAATATTGTCAAATTTATGTATATTCGAACTTTACTTAAAATCCATGTTTTATACGCGTGGCGCATGAAGTAAAATTTCTAGTTTAGAAAAGCCCAGAAAATTTGTCCCGCATCGCTGCGCGACCCTCGACAAATTTTCACGGAGCTTTTCTAAACTCGAAATTTCACTTCATGCTTAGTCTGGGAGTGGAAAACACTCGTTTAAAGCTTCAAATTGAACTCTTTTAAAAATCAACGAACGTCAGAAAATTTACAGCTAAAATAATTAAGAAAAAGTACTGTGATTTTTTTAAAATAATGACATACCATAGAATTGATACAATTGCTGTTTTCCCTGTTTTGTTTTTAAAGTGCAATTTAAACAAGTGTTTTCTATTCCCAGACTAAGCATAAAGTAAAATTTTGAGTTTAGAAAAGCCCCGTGAAAATTTGTCGAGGGCACGCAGCGACCCGAGACAAATTTTCTTGGCTTTTCTAAACTCGAAATTTTACTTCATGCGCCACGCGTATAAAACACAGATTTCGTTGAAGTTCGAAAATTCCTAAATTTCACAATATTTTAGGTTTTATACGCGTGGCGCATGAAGTAAAATTTCGACTTTAGAAAAGCTCAGAAAATTTGTTTCGGGTCGCTGCGCGACCCGAGACAAATTTTCTGGGCTTTTCTAAACTCGAAATTTTACTTCATGCTTAGTCTGGGAGTGGAATCACTAGTTTAAAGCTTCAAATTGAACTTAAAAAAAAAAAACAGGAATATCTAAAGATTTACAAAAAATTGGCTGAATTTGGAATACGTTTAATAAATGAAAAACGCCCTGTATTTCTTTGCTCCGGAGAAATATGAATAATTATAAACCATAATGAAGATAACAAATAATTCTCAAAAACGCTAGTTAATTAACATTATACACAACTGACGTTTGTTAAACAATGGCGGCTACAAAGAAAAAACATGTATTTTTAATCACCCGAAAACTGAATTTCGTTTTACTAAATAATACAAATTAATTGGTTTTCATTTTATTTTTTTGTGGCAAAACCGTACAAGGTATCAAACATTAATAAAAAAAACAAAAACCTTCTAAATGAACTAATCATTTAAGATGTATTTTTGAAATTTTTATAAGGTGCGCCAATAAAAACATATTTTAGTTTTTATGTTGTGGTACTATTGTTATTAATACTTCTTGTCAATCAATGATAACCATAATAACTGAAATGGTGTTTTATTTAATAATAATCAAGCGTAATAAATTTTAGTCGGATCGAATATAAAGTTCTATTATTATAAATAAAATTAATAATATTTTTCTGGACTTTAAAAATTAATTCTAGCTTAACCGTAATGTTTTGGATATGGATAAGTTATGTTAAATCATCATATTCTGATCCCAGGAATCTATGGTTAAGCCATTTCCCCACATTAACGAGACACCCTGTATATACACATAAAACATCCTTATTTAAAGACTTTTAACAAAATAATTCTAAATATTATACCATAACTTAACAATTTTAAAGAATGTGTCAATAAACGGGCTATTGTTCAGTCTGCTATTTACTAGAAATAATAATTTACATAACTTTTGTTTGTATTTACTCCAATTTAATGATACCCTCATTATTATAATTTTCAATTGATTTTTGTGACATAATTTCGTATTATATTGAAATTATTAGCGTTAATGGTGGAATTAAGTCGGATCGCGTTACTTGTTGGTGTTGTGTAGCCGAAGAGGGATGAAATAAAATCCCTTCCCCGTGGATCAATATCACCTACACAACAATACGCAGTGAGTGGCGGACGAGGAGAGAAAAATTTGATTTGCTAGATTGCACACCTAATACATGTCAACTGGCTTTCGAGGATTTTCCCTTTTCATCCGGGCCATTTATAAACGAATAAGTGTTGTTTGCAAGATAGCACACGGAATCAATTTGAAATTCGATTCCAATCAGTTTATACAGGAGTTTAGAAATTAATACGATAATTGCAAACGTTGTTTGTATTTTATATTATTAACTTGTTTCTTATTGATTACTTAGCAAAACATTTCTACTAATATATAGGTTTTTAATTAAATTCACTTGGTTATATAAATTTACTTACTAAACACATTTTATTGAATTTAGAGACAGTACATAAGCACATATAACAATTAAAATCGCAAAAACAATTATCATCAGTACTCCAACAGCCGCCAATTAAACACGTCAAATAGAGAGTACTAACATATAGCATCGTACACTTTAAATCATTAAAGTGATACTTTAAATTAGCAAGCAATTAATTATTACACTACATTACATATCCATGAAGTCTGCAATGGAATAGAATTCTGCCCTATTTAAATATTCCGAGAGTCTTAATTTAAATTCACTTTCGTTAGATATACATTTTTATAGAGTTTGGCAAATTATTAAACATCTTCAACTTTGCTTTACTAATAAATTATTTTACTTTTAACAAGTCTCTGCATGTTGTCATTTTTAAGAATGAAAAGAATTAAAAATTGCATTAAGCAGAAACTAGTTGAAAATGAAACATATTATTTATAAAACAAACTAAGTTTAATCCAATTAAAAATCTAAATATTTGTTTTTTCTTGCGTATTCCATTTTATTTTTTACTTTATTCTAGTTCTATTTGTTATGATTGTATGTTTATTATTGTTGTGTGCATTTGGTTAAAAAAACTTGATTTGGGCGTTAATGGCAGAACGCTTATCACGTGTTTGCTTTTTACACAATCGAAACGGACATTCGCAAACAGCGTAACCCGATGTAAAGCCGGGGCAGGCCAAAATTGGGGCGTTATCAAATTGGAATAACCTCGAATTGATTGCTTTGACATAACACAATAAGCTTTTGTAAATAACTGCGGCCGATTTTTTTTTTTGGCGCACGGTTTTTTTGCACTAGCCGAATTAACAGCTAAACTCGATATACACGTACGTTAATCCTAATCACTAAAATTGACTTCCGGAAATAAGGATGCGTAAATCATGATGTCAAGTCATTCCATAAATTCGTTTTGTGATTCATACACGAGATGCAATTTTGCACTCTCTGTTTTTATGTTCGTGATATTAATTTATCAAACGAAATTACTTTATAATGTGCGAAATACACGATCTTAATTCACTTGTTTTTAATCGCGTTATAATTGTAGATTAAAAATTACGCATGCATGCACTTTATTAAAGTTTATCTTAATTACGTTACATTAGGATCAGTGTATTGCAAAAAAACGAACGTCCAAATTTTTGCTCTGACAAACTAACATTTATTATATAGGATAATTTAAAGATAAGATCAGCATATTAAAAAATGGATTATTTCAACGGTCTGTTCCGCCCTTATCATACAGAGTGTCCATATTTCGACAGAATGTATGGGGATATCAGTTATTTAAAGAGACAGAGAGTCAGTTATATTGGGGCAAAGTTGCGTATTTTAAGTCCTAACAATAATCTGAAAACAATTTTCAAATATCTTTTTTTGTTTTTGAAATATCAACAAAAATATGTTTTTTAGAAAATCGCTTTTATTTTTTTATTCAAAACATACTGAATCTGGACATATAGAACTTTAACTATATACAGGCAGTTTTTATCTAGTAGGAATTTTTTTTTAAGATATCTATAACATTTACCCGGTGACCATAGCCATCTTTTCTTTTTCTAATGAGCGCCATTTTGGATTTTTATATTTTTTAAAATATTATGTTTTTCTGAAGTCACACTCATAATTTATTTTAGATTTAATATTTAAAATTATGTAATTTTCTTTTTTGCAAAGAGTGCTTTGGAACCAATAACGTCATATCTGTTAATCAATATAATCTTGATAGCAGTCAATCATTGTTAGCACTTAAAATTAATTAATAACTGTCAATATTTTGTAACAATAATAATAAGCATCGATTATCACGTAAAAGTTGCACAAACTAAATTTATTCTACTTTTATTATTATTATTCCAAAACTATTCACATAAAAATTGAATTTTTTCGCCACATCTTGATAAATATTGATCACCATCACATCTAAGCGTTATATATTTTGAACTTTACTGTAAATCAGTGGCTTGTACGCGTGGCGCATGAAGTAAAATTTCGAGTTTAGAAAAGCCCCGTGAAAATTTGTCTCGGGTCGCTGCGCGACCCTCGACAAATTTTCTACGCGGGGCTTTTCTAAACTCGAAATTTTACTTTATGCTTAGTCTGGGAGTGGAAGACACTCGTTAGTTTAAAATACATCACACCTGTTAAAATATGTATCGACGGGCATCCGACGATACATATTTTAACAGTTGTGATGTATTTTAAACTAACGAGTGTAATCCACTCCCAGACTAAGCATGAAGTAAAATTTTAAGTTTAGAAAAGACCCGCGTAGAAAATTTGTCGAGGGTCGCGCGCAGTGGTATAAATTAAAACTAAGATCTGGGCAAACAGATTGATGTTTCATTTACCGATCTTACAAAAGCGTTCCACATGATACCTTAAACGATAGTATGAAAAAATAACATATCAGCACAAATATTGTTAATGTTCTTATCAGTAATTTCCAGAATAGAGCTCAATATGTTACCTATATGGGTACAACTCTTATACCTATACAGTACAGTGGGGTACCTCAAGGGCGGAGCTTAGATATTACAGTGGGCGTCTTCTCCTATAAATCACTGAATATGTTTTCTTCTGTAGTGGCCGTATTCTTCTATAGATTTCTGATTATATTTCAAAATAGGATAATAGGCAAAGCTTAGATAAAATAGTGGTCACATTAGATTAGATTAGATATTTGTAGGGGTGGCCTCTTGGCCTGTACCACCGCGACCTTTGCAGATTTATTGTCTTCTTCTACAGATCACTGAATTTAGATTAGATTAGATTAGATATTTGTAGGGGTGGCCTTTTGGCCGCGACCTTTGCAGATTCGTTGTGAATCCCTGTTATCTTAGACGACGTGCTCGAGCTTCGCCTCTTTGATTAGCCCTATTAACCCTGACAGTGAGCCTTGGGTGTAGCTCTCTGCGCGTGGTTTAGTGTTGCCCAGCTTTAGGTACCTAACCCTTGCTAGGGCCTCACATTGGTACAGGATGTGGAGAGGATCCTCCTATTTTTCCTGGCAGAATCTACATATTGTATCCTCTGCCAGATATATTTTGCTCATGTGGTTGTTGAGCCTACAGTGTTCTGTCAGTAGACGTACTATAGCCTTAACCGTTGGTTGAGAAGATCGGTCGTGAAAGCCAGCGATTATTTTTTGAGAAACTGTTTCGCCTGCCTCTGCCCTGGTGTGTTGGTCCATCAAGTTTTTGTCTTTGTCCATTTTTTATAGATGTTCTGACTGTGGTTTTTGCGATACCGCAGGAGGGTTCCGGGCCAGTGAAATCGCTTGACCAGCCTTGTTTGACCAGTTCGTCTGCTTCATCATACCCTTGTATCCTGGGACCCATATCATTGTCACTTTTGTGCGACCGCCCATTTCGTTGAGAGCGCTTATACAGTCCCATACTAGCTTGAAATCAACCTGTGTGGTACTTAGTGCCCTTAGCAGCGCTTGGCTGTCCGAAAAAATAGCTAGTGATCGACTTTTATTGTCTTGCCATGCTATGTCTCCAATGCAGAGGTGAACCGCGATCGCCACTGCATGGAACACTGTGGTGTCCCTCGCCAGACTGACTGAAATCTTTGTCTCGGATTTTGTGCTGTATATTCCGGCTTCAACTCTTCCATCTGTCTTTGAGCCGTCAGTATACCAGTTTGATTCCGCGTTGGTAGGTGGGCCGTCCTCCCAATCTTCACTCTGCGGGATCATCACTTTGTATTTCCTGTCGAAATTATATTTCTTGACCATGGCATCGCTTGGCATTCCTGTTGAAGGGTTTGCCTTTAGCTAGTCTTCTAGCCTTTGGTACTTTTTCCCGTGTGATCGGTTTGTGGGAGCCTGTTCTTGCATTAATCTGTATGTTACGGCCCTGGCCTCCCCTTGTATGAAGATGTGCAGTGGTGGTAGGTTCAGGATGATTTCTAGGGCTGCTGTCGGGGTAGTGCTTAGGGCTCCTCTGACAGTGAGACATGCTAATCTTTGTGTACTGTTCAGGAACCTTATCGCCCCCTGCTGCTCCGTCCTTGTCCACCATACTACTGCCCCGTAGGTTATCATGGGCCTGTTCACCCTTTTATTGACCCAGAGGGTCATTTTAGGGTCGAGCCTCCAGTTTTTCCCGTACAGTCTTCGACACCTTCCCAATGCTCTTGAGGCTTATTTAGCGGTTTTCGTGATGTGCGTCCTCCACGTCATTTTGTCGTCGATTACCCCTAGGTATTTCGCCTCCTTGACAAATGGAATTTTTGTGCCCCCGAGCGTCGGTAGCCTTAGGCCTTCTAACAATCTTCTTTGTGTGAACACGACAATTTGTGTTTGATCACTGAATTTAAAAACGTTTTTATTACAAGCCAGTTTAATAGGCGGAGGTTATATAATATAGTAGGCGTGTTTTAATTTACTATCACTAGTTATATTAGCCTATTTTAATTGTTGATTCACATAATTTTTGCATTCCTGTTTGTTTGGAACAATATAAACCATATTAAAAATTGTCTCCCAACTCTTTTTCAATTCTGCTTTAAACAATATCTGTAAATCGACAGCAGAATGCACCCAGTGCTTTTCGAATATCCCGTTATCTATGCGGGCCAATAAAAAAGCTGAACGGTTTTATCAGTATGTGCATGTGTATGTGTGTGTGTGGTTGTTTGGTCGGACGTTTCGTTGGGTGTACACAGGCGACGTATATCAAACGGTCGCGCTGGCCCCGGTTCTTATCCGGCTTTTGTGACGTGTTGATATCTCGAACGTGAAATTATTGCGTTTGCCATACGCCATCCCGGCCCCGATATATCACACCGCCAATACCAATTACTTATATTTATAATATTTACGGCTTTAATTATAGCGCCGAGCGCTCCGCTTAAACGTAAATCATTATTTATTAAGTATTAAATCATTGAAAAATAAAGATATACTGCACTAATCTATTCCTAATTTTTGAATAATTAAACATTTATTCACAACAACTACAACAAGGAACATCAAAAATAATGATTAGAATGTTCGTATTTTCAACAGTTTTGTAGGATTTCAACAGGAAATTAATAATGTACAGTTACAATCAGACTCAGCCTTGCAACAAATTGAATTTGCCTTGAAGAAAGAGTTGTAGTGTCCCTTTAACACTACAACTATTTCTGCAAGACCAATTAAATTTGTTGCAAGGCCGAGTCTGATAGTAACTGTACATTATTTTAATCTCCTGTTGGAATCCTACAAAACTTCACCTCGAAAGTTTTCTCTTAAGAAAATATAATTTTGGATAAAATTAAAAATAAGGAACTAGATTCTTCAAACTGAATAAACAATGACTTTTGTGTAAATTTCACCTCTGGGGAGTTTTCTTTTTAAAAATAAAACGTTAATAGAAAAAAACCAAATGAGTCCCATTTTGATATTCTGCACGGAAATAAAATAAAAATTCAGAACTCTGAATGATCCATAGGTTATTTATTTTTTTCGTAGTGAATAACTGATGACCCATATATTTGTTTCCCGATAAGTTTACCTACGTAAAAATACTTGGTCTAAGCTATACAATAGCTTCAAAAACGATTTTCGGTACTTTTTTGAGTGTATGTTTAATTAATTTCTCACTTAACCCGTGTTGAAACATTTTTGAATCTAATTCTGGATATTTAATTAAAACGCTTAGTTTGATTCACTAATTTGAATAATTTTGACTCATTTGTTTTTTCCCCTTAACCTTAAATATAATCGAAATAAATTAGAAATAAGGAACTAGTTTCTTTAAACTAAATAAGCAAAGACTTCATTTATTTCTGAAAAACTTTCTCTGAAAAAATGTAATCTTGGATTAGAACAGAAATGAGGAAATAGATTCTTCAAACTGAATAAGTAAAGACAATATAATCTTGGATTGGATTAGAAATCAAGAACTAGATTCTTAAAAGTGAATAAGTAAAGGCTCCTGTGTAAATTTTTAATATTTTTCTTACTTCTCATTCAATAAAATTAAATCAATACCTAAAGCGATGAATCCTGACTCCCTCCCTCCCTGGGAGTGATTACTATCTCTTTTGCTGCCGCGGTGTTTGGCGAACCGAGACTCCATCCAAACGACGACTTTTTCATCTTTTAATAATTTATAACGGTCGCAATTTCGGTACGGGCGGGGTGGCGCCCCATCACCTCCATGCACTCCTGAAAGTGAAGGGGATGATAATGAACCCTCCCTGAAATCTATATTTATACATCCCCATTACTTTTCAATCACATAAAAAATGAAGGAATGTAAAAATTTCGGATAATGATAAAAGAATGAATGGAATCGAAAGGTGTTGAAGTAATAATTCTGCGTATGGAAAAGATTTTTTGAGAGTGAAATAAAATGTATTTTAAATAAGATAAATTCAAATTCAAAACTATTTGAATTCGAGAAAATAAGCTTACGCTTCTTATAGTTTGCACACTTTAAACATAATATATAAAATTACGAAAAAACTATTCGTGAAAATGCAAACAGTGTCATAATTAATAAGACAATTTAAGACGATAAATATCCATTGAAACAACTACTTCCCGTGCAAATACACCGCCGGATATTGAATTATAAAATGAAATATTTAAAATCTTATTTAATTTGATTTGTTACAACGCTCTATTAAAGTATATGTAATGTTTAGGTCAAATTCTCTTCAAACCAACTAACAATACAATTTAAAATGAAAGGAGAGATAGCAACAAATTAGAAGTGAAAGGACTTGGATTAGATGGCCTAAGACATTAGTTTTAATCCAAGTCCTTTCACTTCTAATTTGTTGCTATCTCTCCTTTCATTTTTAAATTGTATTGTTAGTTGGTTTGAAGAGAATTTAACCTAAACGTTACATATACTTTAATAGAGCGTTGTAACAAATCAAATTAAATAAGATTTTAAATATTTCATTGTATAATTCAATATCCGGCGGTGTATTTGCACGGGAAGTAGTTGTTTCAATGGATATTTATCGTCTTAAATTGTCTTATTAATTAAGACACTGTTTGCATTTTCACGAATAGTTTTTTCGTAATTTTATATATTATGTATTTTAAATATTGATTAATCAAACACATTAAGTTTGTTCGTTTGTACTGCACTAAGTTGAACTAAGTTCAAGTTTGTGATGTTACAGTTCAAGTTGGTGTAACTTCACATTTACAATTGCAGCTGTCTAGTTTATGTAACGCATGGTTTATAAAGTGGGGATACCACGTGCGTGTGACGTCATTGAAAGTCAGATGCATAGCGGGCTGTGTTTCTATGCATTGCTTTTCGCAGTATTTTATTTCTTTAAATTAGTGTTGTGTTTTTTAGTACATGTATCGTTTTAATAATTCATTTTTCAAAATAATAATATTTGAGTCGTTTATTTTATAGTGTAACTATGATGTTTTCAAATACAGTACTATTCAATAGAAAGGAACAGATTTCAAACGTTTATTTCTTTCAAACTACATAAGTTAGAACCATAATTCCAACGTTGCTGGACAGACAAAAGTCTAAAATTTGAACAGTCCAGACAGAAGTTCCAACCACGGCCGCATTGGCGCTGTTATTTGTCATGTTGATTGTTTGTAGTAAAATGGCGACACAACAAGCAAAATCATTTTGTGTGCTACAATTAGTAAAACTAAAAAGCCCATTATTAAAGTTCAACGTGCTTTTCGCCGTCAGTTTAATAACCAACCGCCTCGTCATGAGCAGATTTACCAGTGGCATCGAAAATTCGTAGACGATGGTTGCATCTGCAAACAGAAAAGCACGGGATGTCCACGCACATGGAATGAAAATGTCGAGCGTATTCGTACAGTTTACGAAAAGGAGCCCAAAAACCTTTTTTGAAAATATGCGACATCGAATTGTTGAAGCTATAAATTCGATAGCTAGAGACCAGCTGATTCGTTTGTGGCAAGAAATGAGCCACCGTTTTGATATTTGTCGTGTAACACATGGTGGTCATATGAATTCATAAAATTTGAACATTTATCTTTTAAGGAACGTTGGAATTGTGTGTCTATCTTTTGTCGTTTGGAAGAAATAGATGTTTTAAATCTGTTACTGTATTTTGAATAGCCCTGTATATAAATTAACACGAATTATAAATTAAGATCTAAAAGATATTTTGTAAATGTTTTTTGTCAAGAATAAATGTGTTCCGTACCATTTTCCGTGCGTCCGACACTATTTTTTAGAAAAAAACCACTGACAATTATAACTTAGTTAAAAATTAATTTGTTTTATATTAACTTTGTGACATTATAGTTTCGACAATTTTCGTGTGCCATTATCAAAGTAAAACATTAAAATTACGCGCTAAGAAATGTAAAGAGGGAAAAGAATATACGTTCGACCTGGTTGTTTATTATGGGTACGGATTACGTTTATGCTTATTTTATTTTCAAACTAAAATTGTCACTCACACAGTAAAAATAAAAGTGATAGAACAGTAGGTTGTAAGTTTTTTGTTTTTATACAAAATGTATCGGGAAGTAAAAGCTACAACAATTATCTTCTTATAAATCAGTTGTTTAATTTTGATAATACATTATTGATACAAATAAATAGAGAATATTAAATATCCAGTATTAAATAGAGATGCACCGAATATTCGACAACTATTCGGTATTCGGTATATTCGGCACGTATTTCACTATTCGGCCGATTACCGAATAGTTGGCGTCACTATTCGGCATTTGCCGAATAGTGACGCGTTATTTTTTTTTTCTAATTATACAATTTAAAAGGTAAAAATGAATCATTTAAAACAAATTTGACAAAAGAAAACAAACACGTGTATTATTTATTAATAAATTATACAATTTAAAAGGTAAAAAAAGAATCATTTTAAACAAATTTTGCAAAAGAAAACAAACTCGTGTATAATTATTAATAATAATGAAATATATAAACTTATAAATGATAATATTATTCTTATTTTTAATACATCTATTATAAATCAAATATTATATTCAAAATTTATTAATGGTAAATTGTGGTGAAGAAATACTAGTTTTTTCTGCGTTTGATGGCAATAGTCGGTTTTTTTTATCTTCATATACGTTCCCAGCTTCTGAGAAAAGTCTTTGACTATAAACACTGCTCGCAGGAGCAGACAGATAAATGGCAGCAAAGTGTGTTAAATATAGGTATTGATTTAGATTGGATGCCCACCAAGTATAAGGATTGTCATTTCTTGCTATGCGTGCAGTTTCCAAATAACTGTCAAGTTCAGTTGCAATATTGTTTCTCTTTTTAGGAGATTCACTATTATTTTGCTGTGCTGCGATCTTCTGCACTTCATTATAGCAGTCCCAAAAACTTAAATGAGTGTCAGACTCAAGGCTAGATTTGTTATCAGTCCTAATATTATTTTTATTCGCAGGTGTCACAGCGTCAATATCAGTATCGCTGTCAGTACTTGATTCGTCACCACTGTTTTTTAAAGCTTCTAGCATTATTAACTGCCGAGCCTTTTTAGCTTGATTCTGGCCCATGAAAAAACTCGTCTTAAACCTTGGATCGAGTAGAGTAGACAGCAAATACAACTTTTCTGTTTTGAGCTTGGCGAAGCGGTTTTCCAGCTCCGCTTTAATAGCAAGTCTTTTACTCTGCAATTTGTTGGTGGCCCGTGCAGTTTCTTCTTTATTTACATAGCACATAAGCGTTTCTGCATGTGGTATGGTCTCTGACACACAGGATAAGCCTAAACTTATGATTTTTGTGATCTCCTCAAACGGTTGTAACAGTCTCAATATCTGTTGTAGAAGCTCCCATTGCGATAAAGACAAATTGGGAATATTTGAATTATCCGTTAGATACAATGAAATAGAACGCTTTTGTTCGAGCAGTCTTGCTAACATATAATAGCTTGAGTTTTAGCGCGTGATAACATCTTGAACCAACTTATGTTGCGGAAGGCTTAACTCTCGTTGAATAGTTTGCAGTTTTTCTTGCGCTGAATTCGAGTGATTAAAATGGGTTACGATTCTTCTTCCTGCACTAATCGTTTCAGTAACTTCACTCTGGATTTTTAATGAATTTACGATAACTAGTTGGAGTGTGTGTATGAAGCAGGTAATATATCCATATCCGGTATATCTCACACCTTTAACCATATTGGCACCATTATCATGTATAACAGCATGTATTTTGGATCGTGGAATATCTCACATAGATGAAATTTCCATCAAAGCAGAGGCAATATTTTCTCCAGTATGTGGTCCTGCGAAATGCTTCATGTTGAGAACTTCATGGTTTAATTCAAACTGATCATTGAGCCAATGGCCCGTAAAACTCAAAAACTGGCGCCAGTATGGGTACACGTCCACATGTCAGATGTAATCGATATTGCATAAGTTCTTGTTATGTTATTTTTAATTTTATCAACAGTTTTTTTATGTATATCAGGTATTATGTTTTCAATAAAGTATGTTCTGCTAGGTATGTTATACCGAGGTAGAGCCTTCTTCATCAATCTCATAAATCCTAGTCTCTCAACCATAGCTATAGCTTCGTTATCTACTGCTATCATTTCCCCTATTCAGTAGTGGTATTCTTTGGCCCTCACATCATTTATGTCCCACAATTTGGACTTCTCTAGGCATTCTGATAAACATGGTTGCTTAAACTTTAAAAGTTTTTGATTGGTTGCTACAGCAACTGATGAGCATTCTTGTAGTTTTAGAAATTCGTGGTTATGTTTATTTCTTACGTGATTAATCAATCCAGTTGCTGTGGCTTTTTTACCTTCTCCTCCACGCGATATCTTTACATCGCACAATCTACACTGGACCAGCCTAGTACTCTCCGTGCACTCCACAAAATACTTCCATACAGGCGATTTTTTACACTTTGCAGAAGACATTGCGCAAAATTATACAACGAAACAACACGCGGTGAATGGCGAGTGCGGTGTCTGACTGTAACGCCGAGCGGAAGACTGACTAAAATGCCGAGCGCAACGCGACGGCTAACGCCACGTGGCCACTTCGCTGATCTGCCGAATAGTTGCCGAATATTCGGTATTCGGCACGTTAAATCCGCCGAATATTAGATATTCGGTTATTTGGCAAAACCGATATTCGGTGCATCTCTACAAATAAATAAAACAGTCATTTTACATTTTGAATATGTATTTATTAAGACACGTGTGAATAACTGACGTACACATTTTTTTTATTTTTTCGGTATTTTCTATTGTCAGACGCCGCGTATTATCAACTTTTTTTAAACAGACATTTAGTTAGATGATGTTTAAGTTAAAGGTACATATAAAATTGTCATGTGTATTATGAATCTTTGTAAAGGATTTTTAAGGAAATGTCATTTTAAGATCTGTTGGCAATAGATTGTATATGACGTTTTGGTTTGAGTATCGTTTTATAAAACACTTGTTTGGTTATACAGGGAATTTTTCTTATTTTCCGACATCCGTTGTTTTTCAAAAGAGCTTACTTTGAAACTTTAAACGAATGTTTTCCACTCCCAGACTAAGCATGAAGTAAAATTTCGAGTTTAGAAAAGCCCCGTGAAAATTTGTCGAGGGTCGCTCAGCGACCCGAGACAAATTTTCTGGGCTTTTCTAAACTCGAAATTTTACTTCATGCGCCACGCGCATAAAACACTGATTTCAAGTCAGGTTCAAATATACATAGATCAACACTATTGTTTGTTTTAAACTCGAAATTTTACTTCATGCTTAGTCTGGGAGTGGAAAATACTCGTTTATAGCTTCAAATTGAACTCTTCTAAAAAAAAAAAAAATAACGTGAACATTTTCTTTTTAGGTAAACATTTGCATAAGCTGTAAATGTTCTGACATTCGTTGTTTTTCAAATGAGCTTAATTTGAAACTTTTAACTAGTGTTTTCCACTCCCAGACTAAGCATGAAGTAAAATTTCTAGTTTAGAAAAGCCCCGTGAAAATTTGTCTCGGGTCGCGCCGTGACCCGAGACAAATTCTCTGGGCTTTTCTAAACTCGAAATTTTACTTCATGCGCGACGCGTACAAAACAAAAATATTGTTGATTTATGTATATTTGAACCTGACTTGAAATCAGTGTTATATGCGCGTGGCCTTCTTTTATAGCTTCAAATTGAACTCTTCTAGAAAAACAAGGTAAACATTTTCTTTTTTAGGTAAACATATGCATAAGCTGTAAATTTTCCGAGATCCGTTGTTTTTCAAAAGAGCTTAATTTAAAACTTTTAACGAGTGTTTTCCACTCCCAGACTAAGCATGAAGTAAAATTTCGAGTTTAGAAAAGCCCCGTGCAAATTTGTCTCGGGTCGCGCAGCGACCCGAGACAAATTTTTTGGGCTTTTCTAAACTCGAAATTTTACTTCATGCGTCACGCGCATAAATCACTGATTTCAAGTCAGGTTCAAATATACATAGATCAACAATATTGTTTGTTTTAAACTCGAAATTTTACTTCATGCTTAGTCTGGGAGTGGAAAATACTCGTTTATAGCTTCAAATTGAACTCATCTAAAAAAAAAAAAATAACGTGAACATTTTCTTTTTAGGTAAACATTTGCATAAGCTGTAAATGTTCTTACATTCGTTGTTTTTCAAAAGAGCTTAATTTGAAACTTTTAACGAGTGTTTTCCACTCCCAGACTAAGCATGAAGTAAAATTTCGAGTTTAGAAAAGCCCCGTGAAAATTTGTCTAGGGTCGCGCAGCGACCCGAGACAAATTTTCTGGGCTTTTCTAAACTCGAAATTTTACTTCATGCGCCACGCGTATACAACACTGATTTCAACTGAGGTTCAAACACATAAATTCATAATATTTCTGTTTTGTACGCGTGGCGCATAAAGTACAGTTTCGAGTTTAGAAAAGCCCAGAAAATTTGTCTCGGGTCATAACTATACAATCAAGCATTAAATTTGAAATTCGTAATCATAACATAAATGTGTATTGCACTTACTCAACAATAATAAATAGGAATGTTTTATTATTATAAAATATAGAGAATGTAAGGAAACTGGACGAATGTACACAAACACAGTAACATGTGATGGATGCTGGTATTCAGGTATTCAGTGACGACACTCCCGACGCAGCCCGAGTCCTGACGATGAATGCGACAACCGTTAGAGGCTTTAAACCGTGCATGTAACGAACACATTCAGTGCAAAAAGTGCTTCACTAGTTCATGTAAAAAACAGACCTTTTGGCTGCAATGTGTATCTGTTAGTATTAATACTCCAATTAATTACGAATGATGTTAATTTTTAAGTGCATGAAATAATATGGTATATTTAGTAAAACGTCAGAAAAGTAAAGGCGTGGTTGCGCTAGTGCGACTAAGCGCAATGTGACGGATCAGTCGCAGCGTCTGAAGAAAGATTTCTTGTGTGCAACTAAATGTAGCGATACTTGCACTCACTTATTCCGCAATATTTGTAGAGTATTTTCTCTCTCAGTTTGTTCTACAGAATACCCTAAAAATGATAAACTTTTCATGTTATTTTTTTGTCAATTAATTTATACTATAAAATACAGTAAGTTGTAATACTAGGCCTTTCTAAATCTTAAGAAAGCACGATAGTATTTAGTATTTTTTGATGTTTATGCATGAAATAAAATGGCATATTTAATAAAACGTCAGAAAAGTAAAGGCGTGGTTTCTCTAGTGCGACTGAGCACAGCGACAGATCAGTCGCAGCGTCTGAAGAAAGATTTCTTGTGTGCGATTAAATGTAGCGATACTTTCACTCACTTATTTCGCAATATTTGTCGAGTATTTTTACTCTCAGTTTGTTCTACAGAATACAGGGAGGGGCAGAAAAAGCTATCCGATTTCAAATCCCTTTTTCTCAGAAGAGGGAACAGGTAGAGT
The DNA here is from genome assembly GCA_932526585.2 of Philonthus cognatus. Lineage (NCBI taxonomy): Eukaryota > Metazoa > Arthropoda > Insecta > Coleoptera > Staphylinidae > Philonthus > Philonthus cognatus. The sequence continues at coordinate 29,990,699 of OW052242.1, forward strand.
AGTGGGGTAAAAACCGTTAGAAAGCCGGTTTTATGCCATTTGTCATTAGTCAACATGCCTTGGTCTGGTGAACATCGTGCTTTTGTTATTGAGCGGTTTATCGAATACGGCGGTTTGATAATTGCTACACAACGTGCTATTCGAATTCATTTCGGACTCGGGCGTCATGATCCTGTTCCACATCACGCTACGATTAAAGTGTGGGTGTCAAATTTTCGACAGACGGGTTCAGCATTGAAAAAGAAGTCGCCTGGACGTCCCAGGACAGCAACAGGACTTGAAAACGTGGCCAATGTGAGAGCCGCGATTGAACGTTCCCCGCGTCGTTCGGCACGAAAACATTCGCTCGCTTTGGCGATTTCCAACCGCAGTATTCGGCGAATTTTGCACCGGGACCTCAAAATGCATCCCTACAAAATGGTTGTTACACAGGATTTAATTGAAAGGGATTTTGAAACCCGTATGAATCTGTGTCGCGATCTCCGAGAGCTCCCAATAGACGATGTTGTGCTCTTCACGGACGAAGCCCATTTTCACCTTTGTGGCGCCGTAAACTGGCAGAATTTTCGATATTAGAGTGACGAAAATCCTCGGGAAATCCATCAGAAACCCCTCCATAGCCCAAAAGTATCTGTGTAGTGTGCTCTTTCCCGCCTAGGCGTCTGGGGGCCTTACTTTTTTGAAGAAAATGGGCAAACCGTAACGGTCAACAGCGAGCGCTATTGATTCATGCTGGAAAATTTTCTTCAACCCAAAATGGAAGAAAACGGCGTGGAAAATGTGTGGTTTTAACAGGATGGTGCAACCGCCCACACATCGCGACGATCAATGGACATTCTCAGGGAAATGTTTCCCGGACGCCTCATTTCTCTGAGAGGTGATATTGGCTGGCCGCCGCGCTCACCGGATCTTACTCCATGTGACTTCTTCCTTTGGGGTTACCTCAAATCGAAGGTATTCCAGCATCGACCAAGGACCCTTCTTGCTTTACGAAGGGAAATCGCTCGGGCAATTGAAGAAATTCCTGTGGAAATGACGGTGAAAGTCATGGAAAGCTACCGCGAGCGCCTAAATCAGTGTATCCGCTCCCAAGGACAATATACAATGTAAGTTATACATAATTCTAAAATTATGCTAAAGAAAAATGAGACGTTATTCAGATATGTGCGAAATGTAAATTCTGATCTTACATTGCACCTTTATATTTTAAAAATAATTTGTTAAACATCTAAGATTACTAAATACTATCTGAGAAAAATAAAATTGTTATTATCATTATTAATATAATGAGGAACAGAATATCTATAATTAATGGATGAACGTAGAAATTAGCTGTAAAATAATTACATCGACATTAATAGATGTTAAGTCTGTGTTTGTCAAAAAAGTAATTCGATACACGTACGTGCGACTATATTAATTAAATTATTATCAATAACGGGCGTGTAAACAGGATAAATTGGATTCGAAATGAACAACGTCCAACGTACAGCCTTTACTAATTATCAGTTGGAAATATGTGAATTTCCATTGCTATTACTGTTGCGTTCCAATCTGCCCGCTGATTGAGCGAATTAATGGGGGAATGTAAGCCTATAATAAATGTGTTATTCGGTTAACGAAATAATCATATAAGCGATTACTATTTTCTGCTCGCAAATATTTATAATAATAATGTTTTTAATTTAAAAAAATACTTAATTTACGCAATGAAATTGTATTAAAAATAATTATATTACAGGTTATTGCCTAGAATAGTTTAATGACGGTTACGAAATTATCAATGTTTTTACAAAATAAAAATAATATTTCAATGTTTTATACGCGTGGCGCATGAAGTAAAATTTCGAGTTTAGAAAAGCCCCGTGAAAATTAGTCTCGGGTCGCTGCGCGACCCTCGACTAATTTTCTACGCGGGGCTTTTCTAAACTCGAAATTTTACTTCATGCTTAGTCTGGGAGTGGGAAACACTCGTTAGCTTAAAATAGATCACATCATAGTAAAAAGTATCACTATTAGAAATATCGGTAATTTTTGATACCAGATATTTTGGATTTAATTTTTAGAATTATTTATTGCTGTAAATTATTTTTTAAAGCCCTTCACCTAAGGTTGATAATATTGAAAAGAATAGTTTATTGACGGTTACGAATCAATGTTTATCTTTTACAGAATAAAAATAATATTTCAATGTTTTATACGCGTGGCGCATGAAGTAAAATTTCGAGTTTAGAAAAGCCCCGTGAAAATTAGTCTCGGGTCGCTGCGCGACCCTCGACAAATTTTTTACGCGGGGCTTTTCAAAACTCGAAATTTTACTTCATGCTTAGTCTGGGAGTGGAAAACACTCGATTTGTCGATTTATATATAAAATATTTATGAGATTTTCGATATTTATAATTTTATGAGATCAATATTTCGAGACTTTCATCAATTTATAAAATTTTCATGAAGATTTTCAATATCTCAAAATTATCGCAAACTTTTAAATTTTTGTCAATTTATAAAATGTTATTGAAATTTTCAATATGTTGAGATTTGCGTAAGATTTTCGATATTTTGAGATTTATATAAATTTATAAAATTTTCATCAGATTTTCGATACTTCGAAATTTTCGTAAAACTCCCAATCATTGTTGATTTATTAAAAATCAATGAGATTTTATCAATCAAAAATCTCATTAATTTTTTTAAAATCGACAATGATTGGAAGTTTTACGAAAATTTCGAAGTATCGAAAATCTGATAAAAATTTTATAAATTGATAAAATTTCAAGTTTTTTGACGGATTTTCGGTATTTCAAGATTTTCTTCGATTCATAAAATGTTTATAAGATTTTCGATATTTCAAGATTTTCAATTTTTCGAGAAATTTAATTTATAAAATGTTAGTAAAATTTTTATTATGTATAGATTTTTGTCTAATTATAAAATTTGTAACATAGAAGTTTTTGTAAGATTTTCGATATTTCGAGATTTTAATATTTCGAGATTTCCGTTAATTCATAAATTATTCATGAGATTTTTTACATTTCAAATATTTTCTCGATTCTTCATGATTTTTTTTCTATGAATTTTAAATGGGATTTTCAATATTTCTGAGATTATCGTCGCATTTTCGGTATTTCGAGCTTTTTATCAATTCACAAAATTTTCATGAGATTTTCAATATTTCGATATTTTTTTTAAGATTTTAATTTTTTCGAGATATTCAATTTATAAAATGTTATTGAGATTTTTAATATGTCGAGATTTTTGACTAATTATAAAATTTTTAAAATAGAAATTTTCGTAAAATTTTTGATATTTAGAGATTTTTAATATTTAGAGATTTTTGTCAATCCAAATATTTATGAGATTTTCAACATTTCAAACATTATCTCGATTCTTCATGATTTTTTTCCATGACTTTTTTATGAGATATGTCGAGATTTTCGTCTAATTATAAAATGTTTGTAAGATTTTCGATATTTCGAGATTTTTAATATTTAGAGATTTTCGTCAATTCAATTTATGAGATTTTCAACATTTCAAACATTATCTCGATTCTTCATGATTTTTTTTCCATGAATTTTTTATGAGATATGTCGCGATTTTCGTCTAATTATAAAATGTTTGTAAGATTTTCGATATTTCGAGATTTTTAATATTTAGAGATTTTCGTCAATTCATAAAATATTCATGAGATTTTTAACATTTCAAACATTTTCTCGATACTTTATGATTTTTTTTGCCATAATTTTTTTATGGGATTTTTAATATATCGAGATTTTCGTTGCATTTTCGGTATTTCAAGGTTTTCGTCAATTCATAAAATGTTCAATATTTCGATTTGTTCCTAAGATTTTCAATTTTTCAAGATATTCAATTTTTAAAATGTTGATGAGATTTTTAATATGACGAGATTTTCGTCTAATTATAAAAATTTTTAAATAGAAATTTTCGTAAGATTTTCGATATTTAGAAATTTTTAATATATCAAGATTTTCGTCAATTCATAAAATATTTATGAGATTTTTCACATTTCAAACATTATCTCGATTCTTTATGATTTTTTTTTCATGAATTTTTTATGAGATTTTCAATATTTCGAAATTTTGTCGCATTTTTGGTATTTCAAGGGTTTTCATCAATTCATAAAAATTTTATGAGATTTTCAATATTTTGATATTTTCTTAAGATTTTCAATTTTTTGAGATAATCAATTTATAAAATGTTAATAAAATTTTTAATATGTCGAGATTTTCGTCCAATTATAAAATTTTTAAGAGACATTTTTGTAAGATTTTCGATATTTTGAAATTTTTAATATTTCAAGATTGTCGTCAATTTATAAAATATTCATGAGATTTTTAACATTGCAAACATTTCCTCGATTCTTTATAATTTTTTTTCCATGAATATTTATCAATTTTTAAAATCTTTGTAATTTTCATGAATATCCAAGATTTCTAAAACCTTGACAATATTCGTCCATTTTTTGGATTTCCGTTAATTTTAAAAATGTTGATACTTTTCATGATTTTTTTCCATAAATTTTCATCAATTTTTAAAATCTTAGTAATTTTTATGAATTTCTAAAATCTTGACATTTTCTCGGATTTGCGTTAATTTTAAAAGTGTTGATACTTTTCATGAATTTTGAAATGATTTTAGTCCATGAGTTTTCATCAATTTTTAAAATAATAATAAACATTTTTATTCACTGATCATAAAACCATAATATAAAATACAAAATAATACAGCTATGATATGGAATACGTCAATTAAATAATTGATAATAGCAACAATAATAATTCCTCTGACACTTAACAATTTAACAGTATATATACGCTACATATTTAATAATGATAGGTTATTTTCTACTACATGAAAGTATCATTCAAATATTCATAAAATGAATAATAACATTTATCAATCAGCAGAGTTTTTTAAAATGTTGATACTTTTCATAAATTTTCAAAAGATTTTTTTTCCTTGAATTTTCATCAGTTTTTAAAATCTTGATAATTTTCATGACCTTCTAAGATTTCTAAAATCTCAACAATATTTGTCTATTTCTCGAATTTCCTTAATTTTAAAATTGTTGATACTTTTCATGAATTTTCAACAATTTTTTTTTCATAATTCTTCATAATTTTCATGAGTTTTAAAAATTTCTAAAATCTTAACAATATTTGTCCATTTCTCGGATTTCCGTTAATTTTAAGAGTGTTAATACTTTTCATGAATTTTCTAAAGATTTTTTATTTGGATGAATTTTCATTAATTCTTAAAATCTTGATAATTTTCATGAATTTCTAAGATTTCTAAAATCTTGACAGTATTCGTCTATTTCTCGGATTTCCGTTAATTTTAAAAATGTTGATACTTTTCATGAATTTTCAAACGATATTTCTCAATTTATAATGATATTCTTAGATTATCGTTCATTTTAAAAATGTAAATACTTTTGGCGAATTGCCGAGAATTAGATTAATTTTAAAATATTAATCTTTCTATTTCTAATCTTAACGCTATTCTTGAATTTCCAAGATTTCTATAAATTTTCTAGATTTCTGTTAATTTTTAAAATCTTGATACTATTCATCCGTAATATTGAAAATTTTGACGGATTACCTCAATTTCTTAAATGTTGAAACTTTTCATAAATTTTCTAGATTTTCGTCAATTTTTAGAAAAAAATTGAAAAACTTCGAAAAGCGTCAACAGCTTTTCGAAGTTTTTCAATTTTTTTAATTTTAATTACTTTTCAAAATATAATAAATACGAAATACATAGGCATCAGGATGGATATTGGATTTGAAAAAAATATTTCCAGTATGTACCTAAAATAACTTGTATTTAACTGAGGTATTGTATTAATTAATCATTATAAAACCCTTAAGGCCTTAAATAATTCCATCAACGCGAACATATTGTGCTCCCGATATCTTTAAAAGATAAGACACCCCCCGGCTTTCCGAAAATTCCGAAATTATTAATTACGAAATCTCACAACCTGTCTGCAATCTAATTTATATCTTGTTTGTAATTAAATTAAAGCCCAGTTGTGATGATTAACAATCCGTCACGATAAGAATTTTATTACCGTTTACATCTAATATATCACACCCCTAACATTTCTTGCTGAGCCACCCCTTTCCCCACCATGAGCGCTGATTTTATCATATCTATAAATTCGTGGAATGATTAATGAGGAATAAGAAATTGCGGCTTTCATTTTTGCGCACTTATCAATTTGAACGGGGTGACAGTGTGAATGGGGAAGGTCAGGGATTGTTCTGTTTCTAAGGGAAGGTGTGTGTGTGGGGGTGTAGGGGGTTTGGTGTCCATAAAGGGCGGTTTCTGTTGGAGAGTCAAGGGCTTGTCTCATAAATCACGGAGGTTTCAAGCTTTAGCAGATGCTGGATGGAGGTGGGATGTATTTATCGATGGGAGGTGGATTTTTCAGATTTTTTTGTTTTGTTTTATTTTGTTTGGGAAAATATGCATGCACTTTACTGTCTAGACTCTATGAAATTTTTAAATAAAAACACTCTACGGTGTTTCTTTTATGTTTTCTTATAATATAGGGTTATTCCACTGCATTTCACTATTGATAATAGTAATAATAATCCATTTATTGTCCAACAGGAAACATTTCCCAATTATAAGACAAAAACAAAACAAAGGCCTAGTACATATAAAAATATAATAATAATTAAATTAGAATAATTCTGTAACAATAAAATTACTATATATAAAATTACGAAATTGTTATTCGTGAAAATGCAAACAAGGTCTTAATTAATAAGACAACTTAAGACGATAAATATTCATTAAAACAACTACTTCCCGTGCAAATACACATCCGGATATTGAATTACACAATGAAATATTTAAAATCTTATTTAATTTGATTTGTTACAACGCTCTATTAAAGTATATGTAACGTTTAGGTCAAATTCTCTTCAAACCAACTAACAAATACAAATTTAAATTTAAATTTGTATTTTGAGCTTTGTATTTGATATAAAAGTTTTGGACACTTATAAGCGATAAAAACCCCTTAAGCGCGTTTGTTAATATTTTTAAATTAGTATTACCTTATTGTAACGTATAAAAAATGATTAGTAATACTATATTAAAATAATATTGGTAAATTCACTTATAAATAACTTCAAACCTTTAATACTTTCAAGTAATTCACAATCACAACTCGCAATATTTAAACGCGAACATATATTGTCGAATACACACTGTTTATGGTTACTTTTCTACATATTTGCTAAATCAATTTTTTTATGACCTCTCTCTACAAAAAAATCATAGCTTGTAAAAGAGCAGTAAGAAGCAGATAATCCTTATAAAATTTTAAAGTATATTAATGTACTAATAAGGAGATGTTTACACCCCAACACGTTTTGATACGTTTTTTTTAAAGTTTCCTCAAAGTTTGTAATCGCATACATTTTATACAATATTTACACAAAAAGATAAACTTTAAACGATATCTTAAACTACATACCGTGAGCTACAGAATCAATCATAGATTATTTAAAAACACTTCGTTGCAATTGTAGTATAACGCTTAGAACAATTTATAAAATAGAACTGATATTAGAGACAAGTTCCCGCTCGATCATTGCTTCGGTTTGAGAGTACATTAATAAGAAATTATCCAAACTCAGGTAGCTGTTAAATGGAATTCTTGAAGTACAGACGGATTGTAACCCGGTCGAAAGCCTTTGAGAAGTCTGTATATAGACTTCTCAAAGGCATTCGACCGGGTGCATCATGAAATATTATTAGAGGAACTCTCCAACGTAGGTCTGAGCTATATACGATCAAGAGGATTAAAAGTTTTTTTATGTGAAAGAACACAATTTGTTAAAGTAGATAATTGTATTTCTAAATGTACTAATATCTCGTCTAATGTGCCTCAAGGCTCACACTGTGGACCATTGTTCTTTTTAATTTTTATTAATGACATTGCACTGTATTTAAACACCTCTAGTTTTCTCATGTATGCGGATGATCTGAAAATATTTAGAACTATTTAAAATTTGAACGACTGTAAAGCATTACAAGAAGATTTGTCGTCTTTGGAACAATGGTGTTTGACTAACAAGCTATATTTAAATATTAAAAAATGTAGTAAAATCACTTTCTCTCGTAAAAAGACCAATGTTCCATATGACTATGTGATCAACAATAATATTCTCGCCAATGTTGATGTTATAAACGATTTAGGAGTACTATTTGATAGTAAAGCGTCATTTAAAAATCAAATAGCTTCAATAGTATGTATTGCAAAAAAAGGCTAGGGTTTGTTAGACGATTTTTTTTTCAACTTTTCTCCACACACATTACGACTTTTATATTTAACTCTCGTCCGTCCAGTGTTAGAAAACGCTTCTCCTGTGTGGTCACCTTTTGTAGATTGTGACATCCTTAAGTTAGAAAGTGTGCAATTACAATTTTTCAAAATTTATTCTTACCGTGTAGGATTCAGCGATCACGACAGAACCGATATTTGTAGAATATTAAGTATCCCACATTTGCGAACACATAGATTAGTAGCTGATTTGTGTGTTTTATATAATGTAATTAACGGATTTCTAAACTGTAGTGATCTGTTAGCCCAGATAAATTTTAGTACTTTACCTCCACAACTACGGAGACATCAACATTTATTTATGATTCCATACCACTTGACCAATTACGGTTACAATAATCCAATTTCTAGAGCAATGCGCACATACAATTCATTGCCAAATTACATTGATTTATTTCATTTATCACGTAATGTATTTCGGAAACGTTGCTTTTTGGCAGCGTCTTCGATAAATTCATAAATTAATTTTTTGTTGTTTTCTTCTAGTTAAGTTAATTTAATAATATTTTAGCCATAATTCAGCATGCATGCGATATTATTATTGCTAGTTTCTTTATTTTAATATATTTGTCCAGAAGAAATATAATTTTTGTATAATTGTATAAGTTTATACGTTTATTCAATAATTAAATAAATAAATAATGGCTTATCTACTTTACTGTGGTAATATGAAAATTCTTAAAATCATATGTTCATTTTTTAATTTTTGTCCATTGGTGGTGCCTAACTAATTATAATTTTAAAATTTCATTGATTTTTTTCAGGTAACTGAATTGTTCATAAACACACACCCATACAAGCTGTCCTTTGATTTTCCTTTTGCTTGATATTCATAAGGGGGCATAAAAATATTGTTTTAAAATTAAATATGCATATGGCGCGGAATTAGCATAAGCAATTGTGTGCGTCGGAGATGAGAGGCCGTCGCGATGACGGTACGAGATTGTCCTCCTTTTCTCATTTTCCCTCATCTTTCCGCCCCATTTCTCATTTCGCGAGGGAAAATATTCGACCTCTCTGGTAATCGATACACCAGCCGCTACTTAGCCTAACAAGCGGCGGCAAATTTATGAAGCGCCTGGATACACATCATCTTGATTTCATCGTGTATTAAGAAAAAAAAAAATATAAAAACAAAATAATAACAATACAACAAAATGTTGATATGTCTATCATAGTACTTTCCCCAATGTTCGATACTTAAAAACAATAACTTTCACTTATTAAAAAAAAAATGTATTAAAGGTTTTCCTATGAATAGTATGTTTAATTAAATAAAACCTCTAGAGTGCTATGAGAAATATTGTAAGTTTAGAGTTGCCAACCTGCAATATTTTTCATAGCACTCTAGAGGTTTTATTTTATTGAACATACTATTCATAGGTAAACCTTTAATACTCAATTTTTTTTCAAAATAAGCTAGGTGAAAGTTATTTTCAAGCATCTAACATTAGGGAAAGTACTATGATAGACATATCAACATTATGTAATATTGTTATTATTTTGTTATTATATTTTTTTCTATTATTTATATATTATAATAATCTTGTCTGACGTTTGAAATGTCAATTTCTAAAGCGTGTAGCCAACCTATATTAAAAAGAAAATTAAATCATGGCACTCTAGAGATTTATTTCTATTGAACATACGATAGAATAGTGAATATTTTTTAATTTTTTTGTAGGTAACTAAAATAATTTTTAGTTCTAATGGTTTCGCACAATGCTGGTTAATCAATTACCTACCTTGTTATTTTTTTTCCGATATGCAACTAATACTCACTATCTGGACACGTCATAAATCATGCGGGACAGACGTGGAGGATGGTTTATTAAAATTCCAATTCTATTAACAGCACTCATATTTTCATGTTCGCACGGTCCGTCCGCTCAATGAATATATATTTTCGAGCGCGCCCGCGTTTCGATTGGTAATTGGAGCTTCCGTCTCTAATTGCGTATGCGGAGTGCTCGCTGCTTAATTCACGTTCGATTCGATTACGTCTGATGAAATATTTGCACCAATTCTACCTAAAAAGATTTACAAAAAAACCACAATTTTTTAAAGAAAAAATATACAAGATAAACGAGCAAATGTAACTAAAACAGTTCTTAAAGAATAAGCTCCTTCAAAAGGCTATGAAAGAATACATACATATATACAAACAAATACACAAATACATACGTATGATGAGCTTTTACTTGCAAAAACTGTAAATTATTAGGGAACTAATTACACATACCAGGTGTTGATCTGGCGGAAGCAACATAGGAAATCGCATGTTAATTTTAAAGTGTTCAAATATTGGCTTTCCTATTTATTTTTGAGAGAAAATGTATTTCACTTTTTTGTAGACGGAAAAATTCTAAATTTATTATTGTTTATACTTAACACTTTGCGTTTCTATAAGTTAAAATAATTAAGAATCAGTAATGTGATTTTACAAAAATAATTACATACAATGGACTTGATACAACAATTGCGGATATTCCCTGTTTTTCTAAAGTTCAATTTAAAGCTTTAAGCAAGTGTTTTCCACTTCCGAGACTAAGCATGAAGTAAAATTTCGAGTTTAGAAAAGCCCCGTGAAAATTTGTCGAGGGTCGCGCAGCGACCCGAGACAAATTTTCTGGGCTTTTCTAAACTCGAAATTTTACTTCATGCGCCACGCGTATAAAACACTATAATATTGTCAAATTTATGTATATTCGAACTTCACTTAAAATCTGTGTTATTTACGCGTGGCGCATAAAGTAAAATTTCGAGTTTAGAAAAGCCCAGAAAATTTGTCTCGGGTCGCTGCGCGACCCTCGACAAATTTTCACGGGGCTTTTCTAAACTCGAAATTTTACTTCATGCTTAGTCTGGGAGTGGAAAACACTCGTTCATAACTTTAAATTGAACTCTTCTACAACAAAAACAACGTAAACATTTTTCTTTTAGGTAAACATATGCATAAGATGTAAATTTTCGAATAACCGTTGTTTTTCAAAAGAGCATAATTTGAAACCTTTAACGAGTGTTTTCTACTCTTAGACTAAGCATGAAGTAAAATTTCGAGTTTAGAAAAGCCCCGTGAAAATTTGTCGAGGGTCGCGCAGCGACCCGAGACAAATTTTCTGGGCTTTTCTAAACTCGAAATTTTACTTCATGCGCCACGCGTATAAAACACTACAATATTGTCAAATTTATGTATATTCGAACTTCACTTAAAATCTGTGTTATTTACGCGTGGCGCATAAAGTAAAATTTCGAGTTTAGAAAAGCCCAGAAAATTTGTCTCGGGTCGCTGCGCGACCCTCGACATATTTTCACGGGGCTTTTCTAAACTCGAAATTTTACTTCATGCTTAGTCTGGGAGTGAAAAACACTCGTTCATAACTTTAAATTGAACTCTTCTAAAACAAAAACAACGTAAACATTTTTCTTTTAGGTAAACATATGCATAAGATGTACATTTTCGAACAACCGTTGTTTTTCAAAAGAGCATAATTTGAAACGTTTAACGAGTGTTTTCTACTCCTAGACTAAGCATGAAGTAAAATTTCGAGTTTAGAAAAGCCCCGTGAAAAATTATCGAGGGTCGCGCAGCGACCCGAGACAAATTTTCTGGGCTTTTCTAAACTCGAAATTTTACTTCATGCGCCACGCGTATAAAACACAATAATATTGTTAAATTTATGTATATTCGAACTTCACTTAAAATCTGTGTTATTTACGCGTGGCGCATAAAGTAAAATTTCGAGTTTAGAAAAGCCCCGTGAAAATTTGTCTCGGGTCGCTGCGCGACCCCAGACAAATTTTCACGGGGCTTTTCTAAACTCGAAATTTTACTTCATGCTTAGTCTGGGAGTGGAAAACACTCGTTCATAAATTTAAATTGAACTCTTCTAAAACAAAATCAACGTAAACATTTTTCTTTTAGGTAAACATATGCATAAGATGTAAATTTTCGAACAACCGTTGTTTTTCAAAAGAGCATAATTTAAAACGTTTAACGAGTGTTTTCCACTCCTAGACTAAGCATGAAGTAAAATTTTGAGTTTAGAAAAGCCCCGTGAAAAATTGTCGAGGGTCGCGCAGCGATCCGAGACAAATTTTCTGGGCTTTTCTAAACTCGAAATTTTACTTCATGCGCCACGCGTATAAAACACAGATTTCAAGTGAAGGTTGAATATATAAGCCCCGTGAAAATTTGTCGAGGGTCGCGCAGCGACCCAAGACAAATTTTCTGGGCATTCCTAAACTCGAAATTTTACTTCATGCGCCACGCGTATAAAACACTATAATATTGTCAAATTTATGTATATTCGAACTTCACTTAAAATCTGTGTTATTTACGCGTGGCGCATAAAGTAAAATTTCGAGTTTAGAAAAGCCCAGAAAATTTGTCTCGGGTCGCTGCGCGACCCTCGACAAAATTTCACGGGGCTTTTCTAAACTCGAAATTTTACTTCATGCTTAGTCTGGGAGTGGAAAACACTCGTTTAAAGCTTTAAATTGAACTCTTAAAAATCAACGAATGTCACAAAATTAAAAGCTAAAATAATTAAGAATATGTAATGTGATTTTATAAAAATAATGACATTTTTCCTGTATAGTGTAAATCATTTCGAAAACATTTACTTTAATCAAGTGACTACGATATCTTTTGCCATTTTTACATCCGCAGTTGTTTCAATTCCATGGCATGTCATTTTTGTATAAAATCACATTATTTTTTCTTAATTATATTAATTTAGAAAAACGTTAAGTGATAAACGTTAACACGAATGAATTTAGAATTTTTCCCTCTACAAAAAAGGTAAATACATTTTGTTTCTAAAATAAATAGGGGATCCAAAATTTTAACATTTCATAATTTACATGGGATTTCCTATGTTGCGTCCAGTCAACACCTGGTATACAACCAAATACACAAATACATACGTGTAAAGATCATTTACTTGTAAAAACTGTAAATTATTAATCAATTAAATACACATATACGTGTACAGTGTAATCACTTGTAAAAGCTGTGAAAGAACAGGCAACCAAATGCATACAGGGAGTTTTTTTTTAAATATGCAATGTAGAGTATATGCCATACGATTTTCAGATATTCGTCGTATTTGAAAACAGTTCAAATTGAAGCTTAAAACGAGTTTTTTCCACTTCCAGATTAAGCTTGAAGTAAAATTTCGAGTTTAGAGAAGCCTAAAAATTTGTTTTGGGCGTCTTAATTTTCAAACACAACTCTATAAAACAGCGTTTTTACATGAATGAATTGACTTTTATATAATTTAAAACACCTTACAATGAAAAACTTTTTAATCTTTACTTCACATTTATTTGTAATAGTTAGATGTACATTTCGAGTGCTAAGCACTTATTATCAATAACTAATGAAGTTAAGTAAAGAATAAATCGCTTATGCTAAAAATATTTGGAAAATTAATCATTGCACCCCTATTTGAATGTGTATCTAGTGTCCTATCCGATAAGCAACATGGTTTTAGAAGTGGGTGTTCAACTTCCACCAACTTACTGACCTATAGTAATTATATTGCTACAGGCTTAGAAGCGGGATTTGAAGTAGACTCAACATATACCGATTACTCTAAGGCTTTTGACACAGTAGATCATAGCACCCTTCTTTCGAAACTTAAGCTTATAGGAATCGGAGGATCCATGTTAGATTGGATACAGTCTTACTTATCCGGAAGGTCACAGGCCGTGCGGATTGGTAGTGTTATATCGTCTGAGATACTTGTAACTTTAGGGGTTCCCCAGGGATCACACCTTGGACCTCTTTTATTTAATATCTTTATAAATGATGTGTTTGATTGTTTTCATAATTCCAAGTGCTTGCTATTTGCTGACGATATAAAATTACTTTTACGAATTGCGGATGATAGATCTTCTGTGTTGTTACAGGAAGACTTAAATAGATTTTCAGTTTGGTGTACTGACAACCGTATGAATCTCAACCTCAAAAAATGTAATTGTATAACTTCTACTAACAAAAGGGCTTCGACAGGGAGAAATTACTATATCTCTAACGTCCATTTAATTCGTGTTTCAGTCATTAAAGACAGGTGCATTATTGTCTTACAACTGGAACTTTAACAACCATCTACGCAACATAACTGCTAAGGCATATCATGTTCTGTTTTTTTAAAACGTACCAGCAGAGATTTCTCAAACATTCATACCCTTACGACCTTGTATGCATCCCTTGTCCTCCCCCACCTTGAGTACTGTTGCACTATTTGGAATCCTCATAGCAAATCGGACGTAAAAATGGTTGAGAGGGTCCAAGTTAAATTCACAAAGTTTATCTCCTACGCAACATAGCTGCTAAGGCATATCATGTTCTGTTTTTTTAAAACGTAACAGCAGAGATTTCTCAAACATTCATACCCTTACGACCTTGTATACATCCCTTGTCCTCCCCCACCTTGAGTACTGTTGCACTATTTGGAATCCTCATAGCAAATCGGACGTAAAAATGATTGAGAGGGTCCAAGTTAAATTCACAAAATTCCTACAATCTTTAAATATCTATTCGTTAGAGCAGAGACGAAGGAATGCAAACATAATGCTAGGATACAATTTAATAAATGGGGCGATTGATTGCCCCTATTTACTTAGCCAACTTAAAATCAATGTGCCAGCTAGAAGTTTGCGTTTGTAGGACGGACTATGGTAAAAAATTTGGTATATCCAGAATCCATTAATTGTAACGCCATCAATCCCGACTTTGGTGCAATTAGCAGGAATGCTTTGAAGAACATCTTCCGACAGGGTAAATAGTCTACATATTATAATCTGTTGTTTGTACCTAAATGTGTTGTTTATTTGTTACTCTTTTATGTACCTATATTTATTATGTATTTGTATTTATGTTTCATTTATTTTTATTTTTAGATTTTATAACATTAATGTACTTAAATGGACTTCCGTTAATAAATAAATAAATAAATTTTGAAAAGTTTTTCATTGTGAGTAATTTATGATTTTTTTTGATCAGAAAAATGCTATGGTATTTTTAATAATAGAAAACCTTTAGAAAAATATTGTAGGCTGGCAACTATTAAATTATATATTATAATTATTATTTGACGAATAAAGCACAAATAACCTTTCTTCACACTTTTTGTTGCTGTGAGTAAAGGTTATTAGCGCTTTATTCGTCATATTAATTTAATCTTCACGTAACTCACAATCAATTTATTATAAGTATAATGTTTGACGTTTTTTATGTCAATACCTAAAACGTGTAGCCAACTTAAATTAGAAAAAAGATTAAATTTTTACAGATTTTTTTTATTGAACATACGATATAAATTAAATAGTAAATAGAGTTCGTTGCATTTATACCATTTTCTCGATAAAAAAAAATAGGGCTGGTATTTTATATAAAATTTTACAACCCTACACAAATTTCGTGTGTACATTTCTCACACTTTAACGAACATCCGGAATTTCTCGCAGATTTCCCGACATTGGCGATCCATTCATTATTAACATCATTTACTGCGAATTAGCCCACCTCCTTTGATCGGCAATAATTGCAAATTGTTGCTCCTTGAAACTTGTATCAGAGTCTTTCCGCCGAGTTTACGGTAATTTGCGCTCTGAAGGGACCAACTTATTGATGGACTCCAGAAACGACCGATTTCAACGAGCGGATTCGGCGAAGTAATCGAACTAAAATTATCTGATCCAGTTAAAAAATACGCAACAATCATAAGTGATTGAGAAGTACATTTTGTAAAAAATACATAATTATTATATTTAAGAACGATGTATTAAATATTATAAATGATTAATTATGTAAAAAATACTTAATTGTATTTTAGAACGATTTATTGAATAATACAAAGTAGATTTTTGTTTTTTTTTTACATTCGAAATACGTTTGAAATTAATACTGTTGTGACTAACGTGACCATACGTCCCGTTTTCAGTGAGACAGTTCCGCGTTGAGACAGTCTGTCCCGTTGCCCCCAGTGAGAGGAAATATGTCCTGCTTTTGCAAACAGATCAAACGATAATTTAAATAATATGAATAAATATAAGGTTTTGTCCCTCCCTATTCACATCCACGAATACATCCTAGAAATCCTTAACTATAGCTACCAATCCCAATACTTTCCTCCTGAGTGGAAAATTGGAACCATCATATGTATCCCCAAACAAAACCACAAACCGTCCCTAATCTCCAGCTACAGGCCCATCACTTTTCTCCCTGTAATAGGCAAACTGTACGAATCCCTAATTAAACATAAAATCCTGTCCTACATCTCTCACCGAATACCCAATTACCAATTTGGATTCCTCCCAAAAAAGTCCACTACCCTCCCGCTCTCTATAGTCGCATCCAACTTGCAAACGGCACACCTCGAAGGCCAAGCATCTGCAGCCCTATTTCTGGATATACAAAAAGCCTTCGACTCTGTATGGCACCGAGGTTTGCTGTTCAAGTGTCATCTCCTAAATATTCCTAAACATCTCATCCTACTCCTCAACAATTTCCTATCCCATAGAACCTTAAAAGTTAAAATAGATAATTATTTCTCCACAACATTCTCCCCCGAGCAAGGGGTTCCACAAGGATCACCCCTCTCTCCCATACTATACAACATTTTCTGCACTGACATGTATAATCCTGATCCCAAATACTTTAATCCTACATCATATATCCTCCAATACGCTAACGATACCGCTCTCATAACTCACGAACCCTCCCTTCCAAAAGCCCTACAAACCCTGCAACAACTAATAGAGACACTCGAGACATGGTTTGCAAAATGGCGAATCAAAATTAACCCCAAAAAATCCCAACTATTAATTCCTTTCCACCGACTCTCCCCTAACTATCCGTAAAACCTATTCATCTCACAAACTCCTATACTTCCTTCCCTTTATATTAAATACTTAGGTGTCACATTTGACACTAAGTTAAAATTTAAAAAACATGCGGCAAACATTAAAAACAAAATAATTTGTAGAGCGAAGCATTTTAGATGCTTAACATTTAGAAATAAGGGTATTTCCACCCTAACCGCCACCCGCATCTACAAAATGATCTGTCGTCCACTCCTTGATTACGCATCCATACTACTGTTCGAATCCTCCAATCCAACTATAAAATGCATACAAGTTAGTGAACGATCAGCTCTCCGTGCACTTACAAAAATACGCCATCCTAACAACCATTTGTACAACCCATCCAACCATCTCCTCTATACCACAACCAATGTACCCCCAATCGAAAATAGGCTACAATACCTCGCAGTCAAATTCGCAACAAACCCTTCAAACTTCCAATTTCTTTCCCAATTCTGTAAACGTCTAAACCCTCATGTTACCCGAAAACACAAAAATCCCACATCTACCATTTTCGACTTCATTTCATCTCACCACCCACACTAACTGTCAAAGAAATTAGTACCATCATCAATTCTCGGCGGAACGACCTCTGGTCGATAGCCAGTTATCAAGAGGAAGTTTATTTTATTTATATTTATTGATTATAAACAATAATGTAATTAATTATTTTGTATTGTCCTCTGATAATAAAGATTTGTTATATATATAAGGTTTTTACTTTGACTGCTAATAAGTATTTTTTTATAAAATCCCGTATGCGGTTCGCTTTGATTATATGCAAAATGCATAATTGTTATTGAGAGGTATATCAACAAAATTGAAAGTTTTCTATGCTTATATAATGGTTTTTGATTAAAGTAAGCAAATCATTAGATATGCATAGAAAACTTACAATTTTGTTGATATACCTCTTAACATGAGGACAATTTAACATTAAGAAAAATTGAGTTTGTCAATAGTTTGCAGAATATTTTCAAAATATAATAACGAATCAAAATTAATATCGACTTTCTGCAAAACGTTTGTCTCATTAAGACAAGTCTCCAAATATTCATTGAAACAACTACTTCTCGAGCTAATACCCCGACAGATATTGAATTATACAGTGAATATTTGAGTTACACGACAGCTCTACTGTTCTATGCATAATTTATATGCAAAATGCAACATCAGGTCAAATTATTCTCTCACCAAACTAAATGAACTAACAGGAAATTAAAATAAATTGAAAAAATCACAGGGAATGAATGTTAATTGTCTTAAGCCATCTATAGACGCGTTTCGAGATTTATCCCTCATCAGTATAGCTATGCTTTAGACTTTCAATACATAAAAATATTAAAATAAACAGGAAACTTACAGTAATCTCGAAGCGTGTCGTCGAAACAGGTACACAAAACTGGGGCGAGTGAAAATGAGACAAAAATTTTGCAGAAAGTCGATATTAATTTTGATTCGTTTTTATATTTTGATATACCTCTTATTAACAAATATGCATTTTTCATATAATCCGAGCCTTAGTTATGACATATCTATGGATATGTTCATTCAAAAATGCTTTACTGATAAAACTGATTAGATAGCGAATCTCCAACAAATCATAAATCTGTATTTTATAAGTATTGATGTTTTTTTTTTTAATTTATAATGATTATAATTCAATATGTAAATTGTTTGACTTGTTAAAAGCAAGCACACGTTGGTGTGTGTTGATATAATTTCCCCGACAATTAAAACTTTCCGGAAACTAACCGCCCTCTCTTTGCCCCCCCCCTCTGAAATATTGAACATCACCCCTTTCGGTCAATTAATTGACGTTGTTTCATAGGTCGCGTTTCTCCTAAATGCTTTGTTCGCGAAGAATGGGCCCCAGCCATTCTGAAACTTGCTCTCAATTAATCATCGACCGAACGCTCTGAGCTATTACGTCGACACATTAAAACCACCTCTTTAAACTTCAACATAATTTGAACGAAAGACACAAAAAATACAATATAACACACGTCTTGAAAAAAAATCACCATGTGTGTTACAACACATTTTTATTTGATTTGTACCAATGCATACAAATCAAATAATAATTGTAATTATTAGTTTTTTTGCAGGACGTTTGTTATGATGTATTTTCTGCTTAAAATATACAGAGAGTTTTATGTAACACCGAACATGTTTATAACGAGAATTTTTCTTTTAAGTATACATAAACATACGTTGTACATTTGCCGATACTCGGTTTGTTAAAAGAATTTAATTTTAAGCTTTAAACGAGTGTTTTCCACTCCCAGGCTAAGCATGAAGTAAAATTTCGAGTTTAGAAAAGCCTGAAAATTTGGTTTGGTCGCGTAGCGCGAAGCGCGGAGCGGCCAAACCAAATTTTCAGGCTTTTCTAAACTCGAAATTTTACTTCATGCGCCACGCGTATTAAACACTGCAAGCACTGAAATATTGTGAACGAGTAAACTTCGCTTGAAATGAGTGTTGTATACGCGTGGCGCATGAAGTAACATTTCGAGTTTAGAAAAGCCTGAAAATTTGGTTTGGCCGCTCCGCGCTTCGCGCTACGCGACCAAACCAACTTTTCAGGCTTTTCTAAACTCGAAATGTTACTTCATGCTTAGCCTGGGAGTGGAAAACACTCTTTATAGCTTAAAATTAAATTCTTTTAATAAACCGAGCGTCAGCAAATGTACAACGCATGTTTATGTTGAGTAAAAGGAAAAATTAAACTTATTTAAAAAACAACGGTTATCTAAAGATTTACGGCATATACTCTGTAATTGGGACATGTATACTTGAAAGAAAAACTCCTTATATGTACAAGTTGAGGCATTAATTGCGATTGATTGTCTACAATTTGTAATAGTCATATAGGCAATCCAATTTACACATAACTTAAAAAATCAAGGTGTCTAATTGTATTGGATGAAAATGTTCGGTGTTACATAAAACTATTTGTATAATTAATTTTAATTTGTTGCATATTTAGTTGCCTTAAAATGTAAAGGGTTTTCTAATAAGAGGTTTCATTTTGAATAGCCCGCTATCTGGGCAGCTGTCACTTTTGCAGCGGTCATCTTTTAACACTTGACAAGTAGAAACTATGCCATTAGTAAAAATGCAACGACACACGCTTCAACAACGCATTGAAATTATTAAAATTCACTACAGAAATGGTGAACATTTTGCAGTCACAGTTCGCCAAACTAAAGCACTTTTGTGTCGTCGTGAAGCACCTTCTCGGCCAGCAATAGTAAAACTGGTTAAACAATTTGAGCTGTTGGGACAACTTAGTGATGTGAAGAATCGAAACCGTGTGCGCCGCTCAAGAATAATTGAGAATATAGCTGCTGTAGCCAATAGTGTTAACGAAAACCCAGGTTTGTCGATTCCTCGCCAATCTTTAGAATTAGACATATAAAAACGACATTACACCGTATTTTGCATAAAGACTTAGGTTTGAAGGCTTTTAAAGTTCAGTTAACACCAGAACTCAAGCCGGTCGATCACCAACAACGTCGTATCTTTGCTGATTGGGACCTTGAAATGCATCAAAATGATCCGGATTTTCATCGAAAAATCGTGTTCAGTGATGAGGCCCATTTTTACCTGGTAGGTTACGTGAATAAGCAGAATTGCAGTATTTGGGGCTCGGAAAATCCAAGAATGCTTATTGAAAAGCCTCTCCATCCTCAACGTGTCACTGTTTGGTGCGGTTTTTGAGCTGGCGGTGTGATTGGACCTTATTTCTTCGCAAATGAGGCTGCAACTGTTACGGTGAATGGATTGCGCTTTCGAGCTATGATTAATGATTTTTTATGGCCAGAATTGGAAGATATTGATGTGGACGACGTTTATTTTCAACAAGACGGCGCTACGTGCCAAACAAACAACGAAACAATCGCAATTTTGCAAGAAAAGTTTCCTGGCCATGTTATTTCGCGAATAGGTGATAACAATTGGCCCCCGAGATATTGTGACTTGACACCTTTAGACTTTTTTCGTTGGGGCCACGTGAAAGATAAGGTCTATGCCAATGCTCCACAATCGATTCAAGACCTTAAAGATAGAATTCGTGAAGTTTTCGAGGACATACAGCCGCAAATGTGCGAATTGGTCAGGGAAAATTTCATGAAAAGGATATGGTTCTGCAACCGTAGTCATGGCGGCCATTTGGCTGATATCGTTTTCCATCGTTAATGGCATACCTTTCTCTGTACAATGAAATAAATATCCATTGATTTCTCTTAAAATATACTCGTTTTTTTTAAATATCAAATTGAAACCTCTTATTGGAAAACCCTTTATAATTATATTTGGTTGCCTAAAAAAAATTACTAGTATATTCGTTTATCTATTGCTTGAGAGCAGTGGCGTATTTAAGCAAATCAGAGGCACCAAGCGCAATTTAGTATTGATCCCCCATTTAAATATTTTCGTATAGCGATTGTGAAATACAGAAATATAGTTCTAACGTTGGAAAAATGAAATCAGTTTGATGCTTAGGGAAATTACAGCTACTCAAAGTTGACTCAAGAAAACGTCCGATTTTGATAGAATTTACAAAAATGATTAAATCTTAATTATTAATTCTACCATTAGAAAAAACAAATGTTTGTGCTTGGAGGTCTATTACAATGTCTTTGGATGGATATTACAATGTCCTTGGAGCAAGGGGGCGATGCTCCAGTAACATCGAGCGAAGGAGCGCCATCAAAAGCAGACATCAGAAATTTCTTAAATTTAAATCAGAACTTTTAATTTATATAAGTAATCGATATTTTTAACTTCACTTTAAATCGGTGTTTTATACGATTGGCGCATAAAGTGAAATATGTCATAGCTGTTAAAATGTGTATCGTAACTATCACAAACAGAAAAACAATAACATGGCGATCTCATAACTATGGTAAGGTTTTGTCTGATTTTGTCTCTATGGACTGTATAGAGACACAATCAGACAAAATCTTACCATCGCCATGTTATTGCTTTTCTTTGTGATAGTTACGATACACATTTTAACACTTGTGACATATTTAAAAGTAACGAATGTCTTCCACTCCCTGACTAAGCATGAAGTAATATTTTGAGTTTAGCGACCCGAGACAAATTTTCACGGGGCTCTTCTAAACTCAAAATTCTACTTCATGCGCCACTCATATAAAACACTGATATACAGTGAAGTTACAAATATATAAAGCTTAGATGTGATGGTGATCAATATTATTTACCGAGATATAGCGAAAAAATGCAAGAATTACTTTTTATGGAGCGTATAGAGACATATTCAGATAAAATCTTACCATAGTCATGGGATTGCTATGTTATTGTATTTCTTAGTGACAGTTACGATACACATTTTAACAGTTTTGACATATTTTAAAGTAACGAATGTCTTCCACTCCCAGACTAAGTATGAAGTAAAATTTCGAGTTTAGAAAAGCCCCGCGTAGAAAATTTGTCGTGGGTCGCGCAGCGACCCGAGACAAATTTTCACGGGGCTTTTCTAAACTCGAAATTTTACTTCATGCGCCACGCGTATAAATCACTGATTTACAGTAAAGTTAAAGAAAAACGCTTAGATGTGATGGTGAGCAATATTATTTACCGAGATATAGCGAAAAAATGCAAGATTTACTTTTTTTGTAAATAATTTTGGAATAGTAAAAATAAAAGTAGAAAAGATTCAGATTGAGCAATTTTTCTATATTGTTGATATTTAAATCATCATATCTTTAAGATATGATGGACACATCACCATTTTTTATACATCAGTTGTATTTGAAACTTATAATAATTATAAAATCCCATAGATAACTTACCTACTGAAATAATTATAGTGCTAAACCTATAAAAACTCAAGAAAAACCATTTAATAAAACTATTGTAACTTATGGCGAATGCGCCTGGATAAAACTTAAATATACCCTAGATCAGGGAACGGCAACTTTTCTTAGTACAAGGAAATATTTCAGAAATGCGGGGCTAAGTTAGGTTAAATTCGTAGCCCTTCAGAAGCACACATGATTAGACCTGATCAAAGCAAACAAGCACACGTTCAATAGCGCACAAAGTAACTAATTACCATCCATGATATTAGCAAAATATTTAACACATTACATCCATCTCCGCAAGTGCAAACACTCTCTCACAATTGATACTGAAACTCGTCGTCGGCTTTAATTACTCTTTGACAATGTTAAACATTCAATGTATATACATCTATACATGAAGACGAAGTCGGAGGAGACACAAAGAGAGATGACATTAAATACGTGCATAGAGGCGAAGATGCGCACAAGAGAAGGATAGTTCATAATGTCCTATTATTGCCCTTTATCATTCTTAGTCTGTAACGTGTTCATTTTACATCTATTCGAATTAAGAGCACACACATTTACACGCATTGTTTGCGCAGCGTCGGCGTCGTTTCGCTTTATTTATTCAAAATCAATTACCGTCATCCGCTTTTGTGTATTATTTATAAATACACGTGTGCGCTTTAAATATACATATAAATAAATACACAGTTTAGCCCTAGTTTAGGATAATGGAACGGTTAAAACAATTTTAAAATTGTCATGTGTATTAGGAATTTTTGTAATGGATTTTTAAGTAAATTTTAAGATCTGTTAGCAATAGATCGTATATAGCATTTTGGTAAATTTCAAATTTGCAGGTAGGTAACACTAAATTATAACCTCTAATTATTGTAGTCAGTTCGTTCGTGTGTCGGTATATAAAACACTTGTTTGGTTATACAGGGCATTTTTGTTTTAGGTAAACATATACATTAGCTGTAAATTTTCCGACATCCGTTGTTTTTCAAAATAGCTTAATTTGAAACTTTTAACAAGTGTTTTCCACTCCCAGACTAAGCATGAAGTAAAATTTCGAGTTTAGAAAAGCCCCGTGAAAATTTGTCGAGGGTCGCGCAGCGACCCGAGACAAATTTTCTGGGCTTTTCTAAACTCGAAATTTTACTTCATGCGCCACATGTATAAAACACTGATTTCATGTGAGGTTCAAATATACATAAATTCATAAAATTTTGTTTTGTACGCGTGGCGCATGAAGTAAAATTTTCTGGGCTTTTCTAAACTCGAAATTTTACTTCATGCGCCACGCGTATAAAACACAGATTTTAAGTGAAGTTTGAATATACATAAATTTGACAATATTATAATGTTTTATACGCGTGGCGCATGAAGTAAAATTTCGAGTTAAGAAAAGCCCAAAAAAATTGTCTCGGGTCGCTGCGCGACCCGAGACAAATTTTCACGGGGCTTTTCTAAACTCGAAATTTTACTTCATGCTTAGTCTGGGAGTGGCAAACACTCGTTTATAACCTCAGATTGACCTCTTCTAAAAAAAAAACAACGTAAACATTTTTCTTTTAGGTAAACATATGCATAAGCTGTACATCTTCCGACATCCATGGTTTTTCAAATGAGCTTAATTTGAAACGTTTAACGAGTGTTTTTCACTCCCAGACTAAGCATGAAGTAAAATTTCGAGTTTAGAAAAGGCCCGTGAAAATTTGTCCAGGGTCGCGCAGCGACCTGAGACAAATTTTCTGGGCTTTTCTAAACTCGAAATTTTACTTCATGCGCCACACGTATTAACCACTAAAATATTGTGACCTTTTATGTATATTTAAACCTCACTTGGAATCAGTGTTGAAAATTTTCACGGAGCTTTTCTAAACTCGAAATTTTACTTCATGCTTAATCTGGGAGTGGAAAACACTCGTTTATAACATCAAATTGAACTCTTCTAAAAAAAAACAACGTACACATTTTTTTTTGTTTTCCACTCCCGGACTAAGCATGAAGTAAAATTTCGAGTTTAGAATAGCCCTGTGAAATTTGTCGAGGGTCGCGCAGCGACCCGAGACTAATTTTCTGGGCTTTTCTAAACTCGAAATTTTACTTCATGCGCCACGCATATAGAACACTGATTTCATGTGAGGTTCAAATATACATAAATTCATAATATTTTTGTTTTGTACGCGTGGCGCATGAAGTAAAATTTTGAGTTTAGAATAGCCCAGATAATTTGTCCCGGGTCGCAGCGCGAGCCTCGGCGAATTTTCACGGGGCTTTTCTTAACTCAAAATTATATTTTATGCTTAGTCTATACTTGAAAGAAAAACTCCCTGTATATTAGTTTATATTATTTATCTAACACAATGTTGAAGCGACATCGTTCTAATAATTTTTTTTTTGCGCATTTTTATATTTTTTGGACGTCTTTTGTTGCCTACATATCGTTATGTTGTTAGATACATATTCATATAAATCTTTTTGTCCGTAATTGAATATTGCTTCATCCGAAGAGTTACTGGAGAAATTTGACGAACTTGAATGAATTATTATTAACGCTAACGGGTATTTACAACGACAACCGAACAGAAATCACTGTATTTTAATCTCAAAATTAGAAACGTCTAGTTAAATCGCCATTCAAATTGATACATAGAGAAATTTTGACATTTAACGCTAAAGGGTATTTATCCGCTAAACTACTTTTAAACTGTTTGGTAATACTGCATATTGACTCTTAAATATCATTTAGGCTTAACTATTCTTTAAAATGTGTTGATAATACCGGGCGTGAGAGCGTTAAAAATATTTAATAAAATTGTTTTTTAGCTTCGGGCTTTTAATTTAATTCAAATTGATTTAATTTAACCAAAACTTACGTAAGAAATATTTTATTGTCATTTTTATTATTAAGAGCGTGTTCACACACGGCCACTAAAAGCCACTAATAAACGCGCGTACGTGAATGACTTGACCAGTCGCGCCACATTTTACGGCGCGGCTGTGTGTGAATGCTACTATTTACGTGTAGCCTTCGTCATTTGTCGGGCGTTTGTGGAGCCACAAAAAGTGGCCAGTGTGAACACGCCCTTAGATTGACTTATACAATTTTTTTATTTGAAGAAGATTTGTATATTTTAGATTAGTTATGCGATTTTTTGTTTCTTAGTGAACTGTTCTCTACTTCTCTATTTATTAATTTTGAATGATACAATATATTGAATCTTAATTTCGACACAATTAAGGTAAGTACACATAAACGTTTACTTTTAATATTACTTTCATTGAACCAAACCCAAGTAATAACATTCGTTAATGTTAATTAAATAAGGTAAAAACAAGGCTTCCTCTTTGTTTTAATCAAATTTTGTGTTTAAAATAGAGATTAGTTGTGTGAAATAAATTGAAGACTTCTGATGGTGATACCTCCCTGAGGTAATTCCCTCGGCCCTCGACGGCGCAACCTTTGCAATTATCCCATGCATATTCATGGGAAGATTAGTGACATTACAGAGATTGATCTTATGGGTATTAAACGGGATCCGCGCACAAAAGCACCCAAGACTCAACATGCTCGACATAAGCCGGACGATTTCAAGCACGTGAACTAAGTGCAAGTAGATACAATATACACAAAATAAAGTGTAATCTACACGAAACATTTTTATTTATCCACAATCAAAACTAACAACATTATAATAAAATATAATTATTATACATATATATAATTACGATGACTGAAATAATTATAATGAGTAAAATGTAAATTGCCACGGTAATTTATTGCTCTCCAGCCAGGCGCGGATCCAGAGACGAATTACCCACCTCTTTAAAATTTATTTATTTATTTGAACGGCTTGCCATATACATGAAAAATATAATAAACAAAAAAACATATTTATATAGATACACTGAACTTAAAATTAAACAAGAAAAGTTACATTTTTTTTAAGAGGCGCTTTAATAATGAAAAATACCCATTAAAAAAGTCAAATTATAAAATATTGGCGTAACGCAAAACACTAACTAACAGAAGCGAAATATTTCGCATAATCCGTGCGCCTGTACCTGATATAGAAGAGAGCGCGGTGGAACCAGCATACCAACCAATTCCAACAGATCAGGGCAATGCAAATACCCATTGAGTAGTTTAAATACTATCTTAATGTCAGCTTCTACACGCCTTTGCTTAAGGCTGCGAAGGTCAAAAGTCGTCAAAAGATCAAAGTAGGGCTGATGAGTACTAAATTGATAGGCAAGGTACCTTACAAATTTCTTTTGAACTTGCTTAATTTTATTAAACTCGCATTCAGTGTACGGAGACCACACCGTTGAACAATATTCCAAGTGGGGCCACACTAACAAATTATACAGTGTTACCAGTGTTCTACTATTTGTAAAGTTCTTACTGTTACGCTTTACAAAACCCAGCATCTGATAAGCTTTCGTGACAATGTTTGAGATATGGTGTGCAAATGACCACTTCGTATCCACAGTGACCCTTAAATCCCTTATCCTATTTACAGGATTTATTGCTTTATCGTTGAAAACATAATTTGTAATGATCGACCTTGTACTTCTTGAAAAAGTAATGATATTACATTTTATGATGTTTAGCGTTAACTTGTTATCGTTACACCAGCTATAAAAGTGATCAGGTTAATTTTGCAGGTTTGTTGCATCAAGAGTCGATTCAATACGCATATATATTTTCATATCATCAGCAAAAAGCAAACAATGAGTATTCTGAAAACAATTTGTAGCGTCGTTTATAAATATATTAAAGAACAAGGGACCCAGGTGCGAACTCTGAGGAACACCAGAAATAACCTTTAGGGGTCTTGATGTTATTTGCCCAATTTTAATCACTTGCACCCTATCTGTTATGTAGGACTCTATCCAACATAAAAGAATATCAGTAATGCCAATATAATGAAGCTTGTTGAGTAATAGCGTATGAACAACAGAGTCAAACGCCTTGGAGAAGTCGGTATAGATGGAATCAACTTGAAATCCGCCTTCCAAGGCATCGACAATGTAAGAGTCATGTAACAATAAATTAGATTTCGTAGATGCCCCCACACGAAACCTATGTTGTTTGTGAGAGAATGAAGATTTCAATGAATTAGCCAAGAAATCCGTCATTAATTTTTCAAAAAAATGTGGGCTTGTTGCAATAATGGATACAAGACGATAATTTTGAATAAGTGTGTTATCGCTATTCTTGTTTATTGGAATTATGTTTGTTAATTTCCAGCAAGATACAAATCAACCACTAGATAGTGACAATTTAAAAAGTAACCATATTGGTCTACTAAGCGCGAATGCACATTTTTTTAATAGGGAAGCAGGCAGACCATCGGGACCAGGGCAATGGTTATCTTTAAGAGATTGTAATGCATTGAAGTCTTCCGTGATTTTTATATTAGGTGTTCGATTTAAGTGGACAGATGATGGCCAACTCGATGAAGATGTCATTTCTTTATTATGCGAACATGGAGCTCTATACAATAATTTAAAATGCAAACAAATCAGCTATACTACATCTGTCGTTGATAACCTTATTATCTCTAAGCTTGCACTCTTCCCGTATTGAGGAAAATGCTAAGTAATCTGAATAAGAGCGTGACAATATGTACTTTTTATGTAACGTTTTTTTTAGTATAACTAGAGATTTTAGATCTCTGCTAAACCATATTGGAAAACTATTCTTAATGTTATACCTGTTTCTTAAGGGGGCATGATTTTCAAATGTTTAGAAAATGTACGTATAAAATGTGTCACAAACTAATTCAATACTACAATCATTAAAAATAAATCCAAATGTGTATTAATAAACAGGTTATTTAGGGATAAATAATCCGCTTTCTTAAAATTAAAACCAACAGTATTGTCTGTCCAAGAGTTGACATATTCTAATGGTAGATGCAGGTTTAAGCTGGATGATGCATATCGCACGATACAAGAGGAAAAGATGTTGCCTCAAGTAGAGAATCCAAAGATACAATAGAGTCTATAAATGCTATGTCAAGAAGCGCATTCCACGAATCTTAACATTTTACAAAAACTTAAGAGCGGTGATAATTGGGACTAATTGATAAACATTTAAAAGTTTAGCAAATCAACAGAAATGTAATATTCCAAACGAAATTAAATTTACATTTTTGTTGACTTGCTAAAGTTTAAAATATTTGTCAATTTATACTAATTTTCACAGTTTTGGTAAAATGTTATGATGTGTTTTAATTTTAACTAAAATAGTAATCCAATGAGAGTGTTTTAGAAACAGCTCTAATGCCCTTTAGACAAAGATGTCGTGCCTTCTTGGAAATGGGAAGAGGGCACTTTCAATATCTTCTGTAACTCTGTTATTTGTTTTTGTAAAAGCTTCCTTTATTTGTTTGTGTATAATCAACAAGTAATAAATGATTGCAAATACTTTAAGGACTCATGTTTATTACGACCTTTTTGTTTATTTTAAATGGTTTACACTCTTTTTTAACACCTTGTGTAGAGAGAGAAATACTCATGGTACTATTTCAATCTGTGCTATTTCATGCATTAATATATACATTTACCAAAATTATACACCCCAACAACCCACTCCACGACCCTTTTATATGAAAAAACAGAAATTATCCCCACCCAAGAACGAATTCTCCAACTTTCCCAAAAATGTTCATCAAACCCTCAGTACCACGACATCCTCAATCATCTATGCCTAACACGAAACCCAAACATTCCCCCTAAATTCTCACATCCACAAATCACCATTCATTAATTTATAACATCTCACGTGAATTATGACTATCAGACAGACAAAGAACAAAATCATTGACAAGAACTCAGGCTGAAAGACCAACGGTCGATAGCCTCTCAGTTATAATGTATGTTTATAATATTAATAAATGTAGATATATGTAATAGTACGCAATGAAGATGTTTGTATATATATTTATAAATTTACATTTTTATTCTCGCAAACAAAATTTAATATATTAAATAAATGTGTACATCTTACATAAAAAACATTTACAAATGAGACCGAATTAAAAATGTACATCCAGCTTTCTCGCTCTGGGAAAAAAAATACAAATAAAGAGTAAATAACATGTAAAATTCAGTGTGTGTAGGTGTATAAAAGCCATGCGAAAAACATGCACTTATGTACTTTGTGATATCTGTATTTATTTAACACTGGTAAAAGGTAAAGTAAATTACCTTGGGCGCACTCGGCACGACTCTCGCGAGGCACCCGAAATGGAAAACTCGTCCCATTTTTCGCATATATTTTTAAAAAATTCCGCGCGCCGCATTCAAACTGCAAACACACCGCCGGACACACTTTAAATATACACGATACATTCTCTCCTTTGGCTGTGTGTTTATGTATATATGTGTATGTGTGTGTGTGCTAATATTTAAAATTGGAGTAAAAAAGTTGTGACCCACTTTGTTAGTTTTGTTTAAGTTTAAAATCATTAATAACAACTTTTCTTTCTATAGATTTTTATTTTAGTGTAAAGGAAATCAAAATTTCGGCAATAATACAAATTAATATCCCTCTAGACCAGAGGTTCTCAACCAGGGGGGAGCGGTAAGATATCAAGGAAGGGAGGGGGGAGAGGGACAGATTTTCTAATGAGTAGCTGAAGTGTGAATCAATCTATAATATTGTTTTAATCCTGGCTAACTAAAAAAACTAAAAAAAAAACAACCCAAGTTAAACCAGGTATAATGAAAGATTTAAGCTATGAGGGCGGAGGGCTGAAAAAGGTTGAGAACCCTTACTCTAGACCAGGGGTTATCAATCGGAGGGACATGTCTCTTTTGGGGGGCGCTACAGATTTCCTAAAGAGTAGCTAGAGTATAATTAAGCTAAAATTGTGTTATAATGTAACAAAAAAAAAGAATTAAATGAGGGATGGGGTCTTAAAAAGGTTGAGAACCCCTGCTCTGGACATTTGTTACCCATAACAAATTTATAAATATTCGCTTTCAAACAAATTTCAGCTAAAATTAAATCAATACATAATTTAAAAACCAGTATTACATTTGAATAAAAAAACGCTCACTATTTATTCCAATAAAAAAACCGCCGTAAACAATAAATAAAACCAATTAATTTTCTATTTTTGGTAAAAACAGGATTCATGATAGATTTCATAAAGAGAAGCTAACATATAATAAAGCTAAAATTGTGTTACAATCTAACCAAAAAAAAAAAAAACTAATTAAATCCAGCATGGGGCCTTAAAAAGGTTGAGAGCCCCTGCTCTGGACATTTGTTTCCTATATGAAATTTATAAATATTTGCTTTCAAACAAATTTCAATTAAAATTAAATCAATAAATAATTTATATACCAGTATTAATAAAAAATCTCCCTCTTTTTATTCTAGCAAAAAAAAGTCGTCGTAAACAATAAATAAAACCAATTAATTCTCTATTTTTGGTGAAAACAGGATTCATGGAGCAATAAAAAAAAGAGAGAAGACAGAGGTAAGAGGGGCGTCTTATTTGCGATAAAATCGAGACGTTTTCCACGTCGAATATCTAGTAATGGCTATAACTAGACCGAATCATAAATACTCGTTTAAAGAAGAATGAAATCCCGCAATAATGGGTCTCTACTTTCAGGAGAAAACTAAATGAGGGGATAACTTTCGATTAATACTTTTTTTTCTTTCTTAATGGGGACATATATTCCTCTCCGTCCTCCAGAGACGTTCGTGCACATCGGATTCTTTCACGTTCACTCTGAAATTAAATAATTCTTTTGTAAATTATATTAATAGAAAGAAGGTTGAGTTAAATGGAAAATAGAAAAGAGTAGACTAAAATGTGTGATAGATGGCGTTGCTTGTACAGTAAAGTAGGCGTAGATTATAAACAAAGTAGGCGTGTCTTTTACACGGACTTCGCGTCCAAATCTAAACG
The DNA here is from genome assembly GCA_932526585.2 of Philonthus cognatus. Lineage (NCBI taxonomy): Eukaryota > Metazoa > Arthropoda > Insecta > Coleoptera > Staphylinidae > Philonthus > Philonthus cognatus. The sequence goes on from OW052242.1 coordinate 30,022,717, forward strand.
TTCAGGCTTTTCTAAACTCGAACTTTTACTTTATGCTTAACCAGGGAGTGGAGACACTCGTTAACCGTCAAACTGTAATAAATAGCATACATTTAAAAATCCTTCTGAGCGTACATTTATTAGGATAAACACATTAGAACTACAACAATTGTTTCACCACACTGTGGTTTCATCAGGTAGATAGTGAATAGTCACCTTCAAAATTTCCCCAATAATACAAATTAATATCCCTCTAGACCAGAGAGGAGGGCGCGGTCAGATATTAAGAAAGGGAGGGGGGAGGGGGCGGGACAGATTTTTTAATGAGTAGCTGAAGTGTGATTCAAGCTACAATATTGTTTTAACTAAAAAAACTAAAAAAAAAAACAACCCAAGTTAACATAAAGAAAATTTAACATAAAGAAAAGTTTAGTTTGTCAATAGTTTGCAGAATATTTACAAAATATAAAAACGATTTAAAATTAATATCGACTTTCTGCAAAAATTTAGACTCCAAATACATGTTAAGCCAGGGATAAGGAGTCATCTACCTGATGAAGCCACAGTCTGGTGAAACAATTGTTGTATACAAAAAATATGATTTTTAAACCTAAACAAATTAAGTGTTGTATTAAAATGATATTATGGAATTTAAACAACTAACAGCTTCAATTATACAACTTTGGAACTTTCAGTGAATGCGCCGGGTATAAACCTTTCTACTAATAACAGCTCACTGCATTACATTTGTTTTGCATTATCTATTGTATAAAATACCACTTAATGATTAACTTAAAATGTAACTGAGTTCTCGAGAGTGAACATTTAAAAGAAAAATACGGAAAAGGGGTGCGCTCGACGTTTTCAAGCACCCCCAAAGCACGCCGGCTCTAAAGATAGCGCAAACGTGCAATACACGAGATATCTCACACACTCACTCTTTTTACAAATTCAAAAGCATCAGCACAACACAGAGAGTATGTACAAGCGTCTTTTCAACTATTCTAGCACTCAAAAATAAAAAATATCCACACACACACACGCTCGAATAATAAACTCGACTTTACATCATATTTAACTTGTATACAAATAATAATAATAGTAATAATAATAGTCTATTTAAATAATAGTGTAACATATAGCACAATTACAATTGTATATACACAGCACTAAAATTAAAAGCGTCACATAAATATACTTACATTAAATGTACATTAAATTTCCGCACCTAGTTTTATTTTGAGTAATGGGACTAACAGTTACTATTATAAATCTTGTACTGAATATAATTCTTTTTGAGTTAAATATTCTTTAAAACAGTTTTTGAAGCTAGAGAAGTCATTCAGTATTTGTATACATTTGGGAAGTTTATTGAACAGTTTTAAAGCACTGTAGTATGGGGCTTTCTCATAAACTCCTGATTTGTGTATCGGGTAATCATATAGCTGTACATACCTAGTATATGCATGTGGCTTTTTCGGCTCTTCAAGAATTCTAACCTATTTTTAAAATTATAAATAAGTAACTATGTACATAGAGACTATAGAGGGTTAATATATAATTACTCTAGAATTTATTTCTGCAGGATTCCCTGTAATAATAATAATAATAAATATTTTATTAGAATACACACTGTTGCCGTAAAGCATAACACTATATCTTAAAATAGATTCAAAATTCGACTTATATACGGAAATAAGTGTTTTTCTATCGACTAATTTTACTAAAATTCTTAAAGAATAACAGACTGAGTTTAATTTTTCAGCTAGGTGCATGCAATCTTTCCAATTAAGATTTTTGTCGATTATCAGTCCTAGTATTTTGGAACTTGAAATACAATCAACAATTAGACTTCCAAGGTCAATTTCCCTAATGTCTTGTCTTGTTTTGCTTCCTGTGAAACATATTATATTAGTTTTTTCTTTGTTTAGTATTAACAATTTTCTACAGAAATAAATATTTCTTTAGATTGTGCCATAAATTCATCTGATGTTTTGTTTTTTAGTAGAATACTTGTATCATCTGCATAACTTAATACTAAGTTATTAGGTAAAATATTTGAAATGTAATTTATATATATTAGAAATAATAGAGGCCCAAAAATGCTTCCTTGTGGAACACCTATTATTATATCAACTTCATCTGACATAGCGTCTAATATTTTTAAAATTTGTTTTCTGCCAGACAGGTATGATTTTATAAGAGTAAGTGCTACCCCACGAATGCCATACAACTCAAGTTTACTTATTAGTATAGAATGGTCCATTGTGTCGAAGGCCTTTGAAAGGTCGAGAAATAGTCCCATGCATTTTTCTCCACCTTCCAAGGCCTCTACTATCTCTGATACATACTTGGACAAGGCTGTGCTGGTTGATTTTGATTTCATGAATCAAAAGCATGCATTACACATTAAAAATACAAGTACATGCAAAGTTAACAAAATCAACATTAAGACCCATTTGACTGACTGGTTAAGAGGTATTATGCCAACAAAAAAACAATATGCCAAGTTTTTAGCGCTTAAGTAGCGGGATACTACCTCCTAACTTTAATCATCCACTTGATTAAAACTCCAATTAAGTCAAGATTCTAAAATATAAGAGTGTTTAAAATTTGTTAGATATTCTAAACATGTCTGTTTTATCAATATGCGATCATGTAAACAATTTGCAAATAAAATTGTTGTGTTTATAAGAAGTTCAAATCGCTGGCTAAGTTAATAAACAAACATGTATATGAAAACTGGAATAAGTGAATAATATATCTACTAACAAGAAATTATTTTGGTTGCTCTGTATCGTAAAAAGATTGATTGATAATAAAACAAATTATACATAATTTTCGTATGTAATACCACAAGAGGTTGGTTTTGGCCGGATATTTTATTATTTAGACGAGTGCGTGGTTGCCTAGCAATTTTAACTAGAGAAAACTTGGATGACAAAAACACGAGAGCGAAGCTCGAGTGTTTTTGTCTATACAAGTTTTCTCGAGTAAAATTGGAAAACCACGCACGAGTTATTAAATGAAAAAATATCCTCCCAAAACCAAACCTCGAGTGGTATTTGATAAGATAATTCCATGACAAAGGTGTATTGTCATTCTAAAATCTGTCATCCGCTCTTGCAGCGTTGCCAATGTCCTATTAATTTCTTTTAGTTTGTAGAAACGTTTCGCGCAAGAATAATTTATATTCAATGCATTAGTAATAATTAATCAGTTACGCACTTTTAAATTAAACAGCAAACCGCTATTAGAAAGTGAGGATTATTTTTTCTCTTTATTGGGTCCAAATTGACGATTTACTTTTTTTGGTATTTAGCGGCACTGTTAAATTTATATTACTTATAATTTCCTCCTTGGAAATTGTTCCGAAACGATTTGTGTGACAAATATGCATTACGTAGTGATTTGACGGATTGAACTTAACGTCACTAATTCAGCGCGATCGTACAGTCGTTGGCATGGAGAACGTAAATAAGATAATTTTAAAATATCCACTTGCATTTTTACTTCTGCGATTTTGTTTGTTAGCAAATATGCATGATTTTAGGTTGGAATGGAATTATCGACAGTATTTCTTCTCTGAATTATTTCCATCAACAAAAATGGAATACAATAAAATATTTTTCTTACTCCTACCCTGAAATTTATATCATAATTGCTCACGAAAGTGTAAAGATATAAATAAGCATCATATCCACTCTTGTTAGGATATAAAAATTAGTTAGTTACGTTTGTTTACGTACCAGGGTAACAACTCGTACTGATCCGATTAAAGTTTTATAAACGACACATGTCAAGAGATTTCGTCATAAGATTTTTTTTAAATTGTCCTTATAATTAATAACATTATGGATAGTAGGTGTGAAATTGATTCGTGTACTTCTTCGGAGTTAAGACAATCTGCCAAAGATACAGAGCAAGAATACCTAATTAGAAAATAGCGCGATAAATATTAAATGTGCATATGAAAACCCTGTAAGCCAAAGGATATACAGAGAATTTTTATTTTAGGTAATCATGTGCATAAACTGTAAATTTTACTAAATTCGTTGTTTTTTAAAAGAGTTCAATATGAAGGTTTAAACGAGTGTTTTCCACTCCCAGAATAAGCATGAAGTAACATTTCGAGTTTAGAAAAGCCCCGTGACAAATTTTCTGGGCTTTTCTAAACTCGAAATTTTACTTAATGCGCCACGCGTATAAAACACTGATTTCAAGTAAAGTTCAAATATACATAAAGTTCACAATATTTTAGTGTTTTATACGCGTGGCGCATGAAGTAAAATTTCGAGTTTAAAAAAGCCCAGAAAATTTGTCTCGGGTCGCTACGCGACCCTCGATAAATTTTCACAAGGCTTTTCTAAACTCGAAATTTTACTTCATGCTTAGTCTGCGAGTGTAAAACACTCGTTCAAAGCTTCAAATTAAACTCTTTAAAAAAAAAAACAAGGAATATCTAAAAATTTACAGAAAATAATAAAATAATTTCTTTCGGTAAGCATACGCCTAAGCTGTACATTTTCCGACATTCGTTGTTTTTTAAATGAGTTCTATTTGAATCTTTAAAGTGCTTTCCACTCCTAGACTAAGCATGAAGTAAAATTTCGAGTTAAGAAAAGCCCTGTGAAAATTTGTCGAGGGTCGCGCAGCGACCCGAGACAAATTTTCTGGGCTTTTCTTAACTCGAAATTTTACTTCATGCGCCACGCGTATAAAACACTGATTTCAAGTGAGCTTCAAATATACATAAAGTTCACAATATTTAATTGTTTTATACGCGTGGCGCATGAAGTAAAATTTCGAGTTTAGAAAAGCCCAGAAAATTTGTCTCGGGTCGCTGCGCGACCCTCGACAAATTTTCACGGGGCTTTTCTAAACTCGAAATTTTACTTCATGCTTAGTCTGGGAGTGGAAAACACTCGTTTTAAGCTTTAAATTGAACTCTTTTAAAAAAACAAGGAATATCTAAAAATTTAAAGAAAATAATAAAATAATTTCTTTCGGGTAAGCGAGTGTTTTCCACTCCCAGACTAAGCATGAAGTAAAATTTCGAGTTTAGAAAAGCCCCGTGAAAATTTTCACAGGGCTTTTCTAAACTCGAAATTTTACTTCATGCTTAGTCTGGGACTGGAAAATACTCGTTTGAAGCATTAAACTGAATTCTTATAAAAACAACAACGAATAACTAAGGATTTAAAGAATTTCTAATACGTATACTTTAATGAAAAACTCCCTGTGTGTACATAAGTGCAAAATTCATAAAATTGGAGATAGAAGTAAGAATCTGGGATTTGTATTAATTTAATTATTCGTAAAACCGGATATTACTAATATTCATATTGGAATATAAGAGGTAATTCTAATTTTTTGAAAACTTTAAAATATATTTTCTTAAAATCAAATTTTATGCATTCCTTTGCTGTGGATAGTATACTACCAAGATTCCTTAGAATTATATGCTACGTTAAATAATATTAACAGTTATGAAATTAATTTTTAACTCACACACTATTGTGTGTAAGCACTACACGTTCACTGTACTTGCTATAATTACATTTTTATGTGCAACAAATAATTATTGTAATAATGTTCAACTATTAATTCCGTATCTTTCACTAGTCGTAGGAAAAGTTGACTGTAAAACTTGCCATCGTGAGATATAAGCATCATATCCACTGTCGTTGTACAATCCCCAAAAATTATGTGATATGTTCAGTAAGCATTTTAAGGAAATATCAAACCCACATAAAAGGGATGTAGCTACTGATAGTGTGAGAGAGGAAAGATACACATCTGCATCGTTTTTTCTCTACCCAGTGGTCGAACAGGAAGTTCTTAACATCATAAATGAACTACCCATAAATAAATCCCCCGGCATTGATAATGTTCCTGGTTTTATAATCAAAGATGTGGCAATTCAAATAATAACACCGCTCACTCATATAATCAATGAATCGTTTGAACAGGGCATTTTTCCAACACGACTCAAATTCGCCAATGTTTGCCCCGTTTATAAAAAGAAAGATAGAAGTAATATTAATAATTATAGACCAATCTCGCTCCTGTCCTACTTCGCAAAGATATTTGAAAAGGCTATCCTAACACGACTGGTGTCATACTTCACAAAATACAATCTGCTCCACAACACCCAATCAGGTTTCCTCAAAAACAAGTCAACGGTCGACACGTTATTCGATTCACTAACAGCAGTGCATAGCGCCCTTGACAGGGGTGATGTGACACTTGGCATTTATTTCGATCTGTCTAGAGCGTTCGATCTCGTCGACCATGATCTGTTGTTGAAGAAATTGCATGCCTATGGTATATTTGGTAACGCACACAGTCTTATAAAGTCTTTTTTAAATAACCGCACGCAACGAGTCACTATTCGATCGAGTTCGGATGATATAGCCAATCACGAATACCTGTCTAGAATTGAAGAAATCACACAAGGCACTCCCCAGGGCTCGATTCTAGCCCCTTTTATCTTTATAGTATTTATGAATGACCTGGACGCAGCTTTCTCAAGCATGCCAGGCGTTGGGGTTTGCAAATACGCCGACGACACTTCGCTGTTAGTCACCGGTAATACCCCGGATATTGCATACGCCAACGCCTGCCTAGCTGTCGAGGTCTTTCAAGAGTGGTGCCTAAATAACAACCTACTTTTGAATCCCGACAAATCAGGATTCATTCAGTTTAGAAATCCTAGAAGCCGCTCTCTGGATCAAGTTCCTAATCTTACAGCGCATAACACTAATATCAGAGGGCTAGAAAGAGAAAGTTTTCTGGGCATAGTTTTAACACCAACCTTATCCTGGCAAGAGCAAATCGAAAAAAATAAGCTCAAAACTAAGATCCGCCAGCTATGCTGTGCTGTCGATGAGGGTTGCGGTCAATAAAAGCGCTCTCTTGAAATTCTATCATGCATACGTCTGTAGCCACCTAACGTATGGCATAATCATATGGGGTGTCTCGCCTGACGCTATTAGACTGTTTAGACTCCAAAAACAAATTATCCGGAGAATTACATTCTCAAAAGGTAGAGCAAGCTGTAATCCTCTATTCAAAGCACTGAATCTACTTACATTTTATTCATTATACATATATAATTGCTGCTTATATGTCTTTCTACACAAGAATAAATTTGCAACCAATCAAACATACAACACGAGCTCTGCTACTCGTTATCAAAGTGATATTGCGGTACCACACTATACAATCAAAGTCCCTATTACATGTGCCTGACCCTTTACAACCACCTGCCTTGCAATATAAAAATGCTGACACATTTCAACAAATTTAAACATTTGCTCAAAGATATGCTAATAGAAAAGGCATACTACTCAGTCAGCGAGTATCTCCAAGACAGAAACTTAAACCAGTAGAAAATTAACCAGTAACATTCTTCCTCTAATCACAAGAAATCTGCAGGCATTTCTCTGCCTGCACTGTTTAGTACTACCTTGTTTTACTGTTATCTGTAGCTTTGTTTATATATTTATTTATTTTAATTGATGATTTACCACTACTATTCGATGACCATTGTAATACATATTGTATATATGTCCTTTTACAAATAAATTAAAAAAAATATATATATACTAAAATATTATTAAAATTAAATTAATTTACAAAACTTATTCAAAATTCCGTCAGCGTTGATATAATCTAAACTATGATACCCTGTGTCCCCTTGTTATGACCAAAATCAAAATATCCCGGATTAATACTATTCCACTCCTTCCTCAGAATAAATTAATTAAAACCACCGACGAACACTTGCCTGCAATAATCAAATCCGTCCGCAGGTCTAAGAATAAATTTCCGGAAATTTCGGGAAAATTCGGGAGTATGAAATAATGAAATTACCGACCGACCGCATAGGGAAATAATTCCCATTAAGAAACCCCCCGAAATTAGATTCTCCCTTTTCAATTCGATATGTAAGCCATATCTTTCGGGCCGATAAGTGAATTATTTGAAGGGACGCTCTCGGACCCTTGAAATATAGTGTTTGTTTTTTAGAAAATAAAAAGAAAACGCTCAACTTCAAAAGAAAAGTTCTTTGAACTTTACAGCAGGAATATTTCGTATATTAAACGCAGATGGGAGGAATGTTGATTTTGAAGCTTTTTTAACCTTCTGAGAAAGGGAGATCTTGTTGAATGTGGAATGTGGGATTATCATATTTTTTTATGTGTTTAATACCAGTGGGAGATTTTTTTTTCAGTTAAATTAATACGCGAGGGGTTGGAGTTTTTTTTTATTGGTGTAATACGTGGAATTATGCGAGGTAATATTTTTATATTGGGATATTTTACGTCCGATGTTATTGCCTACACTTTTGAATTTACCTTTATGTTCGACGTGGGTTGTAAACCGTGTAATTCTGGTAATTAATATACGGCTCTTTTTGGTTATAATAAATGTACACTTGCATGAATAAAAACAGAGAGAGAAAAACTATACCTACAATTTTGTATATTACATTTTTAACGTGTAGATTAAGATAGAATCAAGAGTTACGGAATAATATTATATCGTATATGATAAATCCAAATTCAACACTATTTGAATTCGAGAAAATAAGCTTACGCTTCTTACAAACAAAACATATAAAATTAAGAACATGTTATTCGTGAAAATGCAAACAATGTCTTAATTAATAAGACAACTTAAGACGATAAATATTCATTGAAACGACTACTAAATTAAATAAGATTTTAAATATTTCATTGTATAATTCAATATCCAGAGGTGTATTTGCACGGGAAGTAGTTGTTTCAATGAATATTTATCGTCTTAAGTTGTCTTATTAATTAAGACATTGTTTGCATTTTCACGAATAACATTTTCGTAATTTTATATATTTTATGTCCTACCATTGCATTATTTGTAATTAATAGACCTCATTTTTGTAACGTTATTGGACTTGTAATGGAATACTGCGACAAAAATTTTCATAATGGCCCGGTAATTATTTTATTTACTTCTTCGTTGTCATGGTAATATGGTTCGAAATGACAAAAAATGAAATGTCAGACAGAATGAAAATTCAATTTATTTGAACGAAACATTCTACATGACTATCATAGCCAATATTAAACGTACAATTTGTAAAAGAACCCGAAATAAGAAGGGCAACTGAACTTGAAACATTAACCGATTTATTAGTTTGTATATTGGACATCGTCGATATCGGTGCAAGAAATTCATCTCTCGATGATCCAGCAATCAATGTCGCATTATTGATTTTCGATTGCATATTAGCATCTACATAGCTTTGTGCAATGCTTCTGCTCTTCCAGCCTCCTAAACGTTGCAAATTTTCTATGCTGCCTCCAGCATCTGAGTGTAACGTTGCAGCAGTACGCCTAAAGCAATGCGCAGTATATTTAGACGCTTCTGGCAAACCTAAATATTTTGCAATTTTTGCTGGTATACTACCAAATTTATTTTTGCTAACGGACTGTAGTGTATATTTTTTCTTCTGGTAATTAAGAAAAAAATTATCTATATTGCAATTCTTGGGTCTCAGCAACATGTACTTTCTTATGAGACTAACGGCATTAATTTCTTTATCCTGTATAACTACAAAGCTCCTTGGTTGACCATTTTTACTACAAGGAATTGCAATTTCAATGTTTGAAACCATATCTTTAACCTTTCCAACTTTCATTTGTAGAAATTCATGACGCCTACATGCGCCGAAAATGCTTATCACCAAAATTACCATATCCAAAAGATATTCATCAACAGGGGCAGTTTTTAAAAATAACACTACCTGTTGCCGCGACAAAACTTTTGATTTTTTAGGTACATAATTTTTTGAATTTTGTTTTAAAAACGCCTCTAATTTCAAAACTTTTTCAGAAATATTTACCAATTTCTTAGCCATCATTTGCTTCTTCAGCATCGAATACTTGGTCCACAACGAATTAGCAGCAAAGTTCTCGGATAATTCTTGGAAATATCCCAATAAGACCATTTCATTAATTTCCGCTATATCGTGAATATCGGACCATTCTTTAAAATTATCAAATTCCTTTTCGTAGGCTTTTTTTTGATTTTATTGGCACTAACGCCTCTCTGGCTTTATTTACTTGATACAACACTTGCTTGTAGCCATTACACGTTTCAAGTAAACTATTTACTCCGTCAAATATTACAAATATTTCTCGTTTTAAATTAATAAACAGGTAGGACATAAAACGTTGAAGGCACCACAGAGCGTTAGTAGGAAATAATGCCCTTCGCCGACGTACAACCCTCGGGCCAGAGGCCCTCGGGCTGTACACTGTCGACGGCAGGCATTATTTCCTTACTAACGCCCTCGGTACCTTAATTACTATTAATATCGTATGTTTAATTAAAAAAAACCTCTAAAGTGCTATGATTTAATCTTTTTTTTTTAGTTTAAGTTGGCTACACGCTTTAGGAATTGACACATAATACATTAGACACAGAGGTTTCCATGATACTCTCAAGAGGTTTTTGACGCGCGAGAGAAGCGAGTCGCGTCTCTGGAAATCCAAATTTTCAGGCTTATCCAAATTAGAAATTTTACTTCATACGCGCCGCGCCACGCATATTAAACACTAAATTATATTGAAGGTCAAAATATACCGTCTAAGTTATTACATTTCAAAAATATTTCTTCGACTAACTAATTTTGTGCATTTAAAATTCGAGACATTTGCTTTGAGATACGTTTCAATTTTAGAAGATTTTTTACACGGGCCATGGCCTCTGCTAAATGTTTGTCTCTTTATTTGCTTTTATATTTTTTTAATTTAATATTATTATAACAAATACAATAATAATGTTAATAATTAGGCCGATTCTATAAGCGGAATGAATTATTATGTTTTATTATGTTTTAAAACAGTGTTTTAAACATGTTTAAAGACAGCCGTAGCGTTTTAAACGGTTTTGTTTTAAAGATGATTTAAATGTTAAATTCATTTAAAACATGTTTTAAACGTTAAATTTGTTTAAAACAATTTTTTTATTGTCTTAAATTATTTAAACTATATTTTATACTACTTTCGTTTCTAAATTTTTAAGTTATTTTCAATTAAAAGTCAAAAACGTTGAACCTAGAAATATTTAGGAAAATCAAAGTTTTAAACATTCAAAACATGGAATTAAAGAATTTCCATGAACAGTCGTGTGAATGTTAAGAAGACTTAGTTCTTTCAGAATATGCATAAAACAAAAAATATGCTATCGCCAGTTTTCGAGTTATTTTCAGTTAAAAGTCGAAAAAGTATAATGTTATAAAAATATTTAGGCAAATAAAAGTTGAGTATTTTAATGTAATTATCGAAAAATATCCAAAACCGTCGTAACTGTTAAAACGTATCATTATTGTCACTAAAAAACATGTCAAAACAATTATAATAGACAAAAAATATTTAAAAAAACATCAAAATTGTAAATTTAAACACGTAAAATAAAGTGCGTTAAAAAATCAAGTTTTGTACAATCAACATAAAATTTACTTAGAATCAATTTCAGTTGCATATGCTTTACACAAAATTAAATTATGACAGCGCATTTTCCAAAATATTAAGCCAAAGTTGAAATTATGTAATTTTTCATTTAAGTTTAACTTGTAGCTTCTAACGAGTGTTTTCCACTCGCTGATCAAGCATGAAGTAAAATTTCGAGTTAAGAAAAGCCTGAAAATTTGGTTTGGTCGCGTAGGAAAGCAAAGCCACCAATCCAAATTTTCAAGCTTTTCTAAACTCAAAATTTTACTTCATGCGCCAGGCAAATAAAACACTGACGTATTATGATGTTTAAAATATACTTTTAGATCAGTATGCTGCAGATAAAAATGTATTTTAATCTTCAGTTTATTCCTGTTTGAAAAGCCTGAAAATTTGGTTTAGTCGCGTAGCGCTACGCGATACGCGGGCAAACCAAATTTTCAGCCTTGTCTAAACTCTAAATTTTCCATCATGCTTAACCTGGGAATGGAAAACACTATTTAAAGCTTCAATTTGAACTTCACAAAAATAACGAATGCCTAAATTCAACGATTTAAGGAGAATGTTTATTTTGGGAGAATTGTAAAAATTCAACGAATTGTCAAATAAAATCAAAATTCATAGAATCTACACAGAAATAAATAAACTTTGATTGGCCGTAATGAAAATTTGATTATCTCTACTAGATTTTGTAAAAAAAGTTGAAATTATGCAATAAAATTGACAATTTTGGGAGAATGATTTTTTTTTGAAAACATTGTAAAAAATTGTTTTTTATATTGTATCTTATAGAAAGAAAAAAAAAACAATTGTGAGAGAATGTTTTGATAATATTATGAAAAAATAGAATTTATTCCCACGTGTCAGTAAAGCACATTCTTTGCTCTCGCGATTCTTGAAAAGTTTATGCAAATCTGAAGTTTTGGCAATTTTTCACTATTTTTTCAAAACGCAACAAATATGTACACTTTTATCCCAATGTTCATTCACTTAATAATCAACTTTTACTACCTGTAGTTTATTTCCCAAGTAATAAATTTTATTTATTTCTACGTGAGAGTAAAACGCATTCTTTCCTCTAGCGATCCCTGAAAATTTCACGAAAATCCGACGTTTTAGTAATTTTTCACATTTTTTTAAAAACATTGCATAACGTGTTTTAAACATATTATGTTTTAAACACCTTTTTAATTGTTAATGTTTTAAACGCTGTTTCAATGAAAAAATCACGTTTTCTAAAAAAACTGTTTATTTTAATTAAAATGAAAAAACTTTTTTTTTAACAACCTTGAATCTAAGTATACATATCAAATACCACACCAGTTTAGACTGTGATGTTAAAATAACATGTACGTTACATTTAACATTTTGCTTAGGAAATCGGCCTTTAACTTATCGAAGAAACAATTTAAAATGTTAAAAAAAACATACAGTAGAACCTCGCTATACCGGGCCTCGAGATACCGTGATTCGGATATATCGGGGTCATTTTTCAGGTTTCTTTTTTTTTTAAAGATGTTAATTTTAACAATTGACTGCGTACCGCCCTGATTAGGTAAAACGTTCCGGCGTCGTTATTGTATTATATAGTATGTCTTGTTATGTAGGTGGCTACTGCACATACCTGCATTAAGCCTATTATGTGAAGGGGATTAGTAAATACTGGGTCCCTTGAATGTATATATATATATATATATATATATATATATATATATATTTATATACATATATATATATATTTATATACATATATATATATATATATATATATATATATATATATATATATATATATATATATATATATGCGCGTGTGTGTATGTGACTATTATACAAATTACATATATTCGGATACACCGTGTTTTCCTTATATCGTGCTAGGTATAGCCAAAAGCCATCCCGGTATAACGAGGTCCTACTGTATTATATAATATTTATTAAAAAAAATGAAGACTAAATAGAGAGGAATTTGCCAATTGTTCAAGAATTTCTCTATTTCTATAAAAGAATTGTAGATTTTATTCAGTATCTCACCAATAATTTCTTTTAATTTAAAATAACTGCACAAACAACAAACTCGTGTAGCATTTAATTACATTTCCTTAGAAACAATCCGAAATAATAACTGAATAAATTCATGCCGGCGCCGGGGGTTTTCTGCTTGATATTAGTGCTTAATTAAAGAGGGAAAAGGGCAAGGAAGTGGACGTCGGGCGTTTGTTGTTTATTTAGGTTTGCGGATGATTGCGCTGAGGCCCTTTAATTGTTATAGTGAGTCCGGGGTGGGTTTTGCGGTGGTTTTCGTTTATTACGGTTTTAATATTTCACTGGGAAAATTCCTGAGAGCCGGCAAAAGGAAAACTTCACCGCAACGGCCCCGGCCATTAAAAGTTGCGAAAGACGCCGCTAATGAATATGCACTTTGGTGACCCTTCGTTGGTATATATTTTTTTAATTGAAATGACAATTCATTATTATTTCATCGATTTGCTTAATTAGAGGATATTAAAGGGGATGACTTATTTATCTACAAGAAATTTATAAATTTCTCTTATTTATTCATAATTTCGTAATATGATGAATAAATAAGAAGAATATCAGATTTTTTATAATAAATACGTACAAATTGCACTTCCTGATCCCCCTAGCTAAAAATATAAAACTCCTCTTATTCACCATATAAGAGGAGATCATGTTTGTAGCCAGGGGGAACAGGAAGTGCAATTCATAGAATAAGAAAATCTAAAATTTTAAACTATTGTGGATGTAAATTCTATATACATTTTCTATTAGGTATACATATGCATACACTGTAAATTTTACAATATTCGTTGTTTTTTTTTAAGATTTCAGTTTGAATCTATAAACGAGGGTTGTCCACTCCCAGACTAAGCATGAAGTAAAATTTCGAGTTTAGAAAAGCCTGAAAATTTGGATTGGCCGCGTAGCGAAGCGGAGCGGCCAATCCAAATCAGGCTTTTCTAAACTCGAAATTTTACTTTATGCGCCACGCGTATTAAAGACTGAAATATCGTAAAGTTTGAAATGTGCGGCTTTAGCAATCTAATATGTAAATGTGAATAAAACGTAAGTCAAATTCTACGCTGAACCAATTGTTTAAAACATGCTAATTATTTATAGCCAACCCAATAACTCTAACGTATATTGGGTTGCCTATAATCGTTGTTGTATGTGTGTGTTTTCTGAACTTCACTGTAAATCAGTGGTTTTAAGCGTGGCGCCTGAAGTAAAATTTCGAGTTAAGAAAAGCCCCGTGAAAATTTGTCTCGGGTCGCTGCGCGACCCGAGACAAATTTTCTACTCGGGGCTTTTCTAAACTCGAAATTTTACTTCATGCTTAGTCTGTGAGTGGAAAACACTCGTTGAAGCCTCAAATTGTCCACTTTGATACAACGAATTCCCGCAAATTTAAAATACACTGTAATTGTCGGGATATGTATACTCAAAAGGAATATGCCCTGTATATCGTTAACTTGTTTCTCATTGGTCACTTGGTAAAACATTTCTACTAATATATAGGGTTTTAATTGAAGTTCACTTGGTTTGTTTTACTAATAAATTATTTATTTTTTAACTAGTTTTGGCTTGATGCTATTTTCAAGAATGATATATCCTGTTTCCCTCATTATCCTGTGTAATATTGAAAAGCCAAAAACTATATTTCTCTGGGCCAGATATTCAAGTTTTTGATAAACGTAAGAATTATATATATTTTAAACTTCACTCAAAATCATTGTTTTATACGTGTGGCGCATGAAGTTAAATTTCGAGTTTAGAAAAACCTGAAAATTTGTATATGCCGTCGCGACTTGCTTCGCTCGCGCGCCGGCAAATCCAAATTTTTGGGCTTTTCTAAACTCGAAGTTTTTTATGCGCTACGCGTATAAAACACTGACATATTGCGAAGTTAGAAATACACTGAAAACATTTTTTTTAAATGATTAATAATCTAAATATTTAAATAACAAAATATTACATTTTTCTTCATACATTCTCTAGTCAAATAATATAATGTATTAAGTTAACATAAATATCTCAAGTTCAAAACTATTTGAGTTTAAGAGAATAAGCTTACCTTATTTAGTAATTTTGTTAATAAAAAAATAATAATGTTTCGTTAACAAAATCCGTATATATTCTCTTTCTTCAGAGAAATCTTTCTTGGGAATTAATTAAGTTCAGTTAGTGCTAGTAATCGTTTGTAAATTGAATTGGTCGTAGATAATGGCGTTGTTTTGAATGGTTCAGTCCCTTCCTCAGAAATTACTTGATATGGTAATTACCGTGCGGGTGAATTAATCCTTGATTACAATAGCTCAAGAATAATCTAAATATCATTACGTTATTCCGTGAACGTGTTTCGTGACCATTCGCTAAATTAAGTCATGATAAATTTATTATGGACTCATTTGTGTATCGCACATTTATTATTCAAACGCGTGTTTTCCTTTTCAGTTGTAAAAATTACTTTTATTAACAGAAAAGAATAACTATGATTATAATCAATCAGTGAGGAAGTAAAATCAGTGCTTCTAAAAAGACAAGGTTTTCAGTACATTTTATAACATTAATGTCGGGTTTTACCAACTAGAGTAAAATCGACCAATTAATTAAAATCAATCAATTTGCATGACATTGATAATACTTTATTTTTACGGAATAAACCTGTTTACATTATTTTAATTATAATTTTATACACCTAATAATATATATTTAACAATTTAATATATAAACATGTATGTATGTTAAGTATATATATATATATATATATATATATATATATATATATATATGTATGTTAAGTATATCAAATATGTATATTAGGGTGTTTCGAAAAAAATCGAAACAGCTGGCTCACCGCTTAAATTAAAGATTTTGGTCTACAATAGATGTGGGCAAAAGCATTTGCGATTGAAATAATATTTAGAGGGTCCCCCGAGCCCCCAAACATGCCATTTTTAGCCCTTTTTTAGATAATCGGCCAAAAACTTGCCTTATAGTCATCGGATCAAGGCGAATATTTTATATTTTGTGCCCAGATGAATATACTACAAGCAACCTAACTTGGCGTTAGGTCTGGGTGAGCTACGAATTTTTTAAAAAACTTTTGCAACTGTTTTGTTAAAAAGTGGGTTTTAACGACAAGAAATCAAGTGACACTCGCGATAATTTGTCCTGAGAAGTATATTGAATAATGTAAGCATGCGAACTGCGTATCTCACCCATGTCCGATTATGTGGCATTATTATGTTTGTTTCTTAAAAAAACGTTTTAAATTAATGAAGAACTGGCTTACGCTAAATATTTCTTGCTTTCATTATAATAACTAGTTGTAAGCGTGCAACTGATGCTTTTGAGATCCATTAAATTCATAAATAACAGCCTGAAATTCTGCGTATAACGCTCAGTACGGATTTTCCCACATTTTCGTTTAAAAATACAGTACATCAATTAATTAATAAATTTCATTTTGTTAAACAATATTTGGTTGAAACATGTGTTTTTTAACCTGAAATCGATTACAATAAATTCAAAGTCAGCAATCTTGTTCGATAACAACGTAGTCTTTTTTACTTTGGAATTTGGCCATCGTCGCACGTCCCTTTAGGGCAGTGATGGGGAAACTACGGCCCGCGGGCCAAATCCGGCCCGCGGAAAGGTTTAATCCGGCCCGTTTAAGAGTGCCGTCGTGAGAATGTTGAACGCGTTCTTACTTCGTAATGTGACGACCCGCATAAAAACTACCTAAAGTTTCCCCACCACTGCTTTAGGGCACCAACTATACGGGCATGTCGGGAGTCATGTCCAATAACTGAACGCGAAGCTTCTGTTACCATTTTGATGTATCTTTCTACCGATTGAGTGTGGCATGGGTAATCGAGCAGTTTCTTTAAACTTACGTTGTCATTCATTATCAGGTAGGTTAATCTGTCGGTTGGAAAATTTTTAATCAGAGGAGGTTCAGAAACTTCGTTCCAGTTTATCATGGATGTGTAATTCTGAGCCTCAAAATCTATGTCGGGTATTTTAAACTTTCGCAAGTTATCATTTGCTTACATTATTAAATATACTTCTCAGGACAAATCGCGGGTGCAACTTGATTTCTTGTCGTTAAAACCCACTTTTTAACAAAAAAGGTGAAAAAACCCTTCAAAATCGTGAAAAAAAGTTATTTAAGAAATTCGTAGCTCACCTAGACCTAACGCCAAGTTAGGTTTTGCATATTTTGCTTGTAGTATATTCATCTGGGCACAAAATATAAAATATTTGCCTTGATCCGATGACTATAAGGCAAGTTTTTGGCCGATTATCTAAAAAAGGGCTAAAAATGGCATGTTTGGGGGCTCGGGGGACCCTCTAAATATTTTTTCAATCGCAAATGCTTTTGCCCACATCTATTGTAGACCAAAATCTTTAATTTAAGCGGTGAGCCAGCTGTTTCGATTTTTTTCGAAACACCCTAATGTATATACATATTTGATATACTAAATTACAATAAATTCCTCGCCCTGTGGACAAAAAAACAATTAGACGTGGTTATATAAAGATGTATCAATTCGCTTTAATCGTTTTATAAATGCTTTAAACGATATATCGTACAGCTCAAAATGTGGTGAAATACAAACCAGATTACATAATTTTATCATACGACAAAGTGCATTATTGCTGGTGTAGTTGTTACGATGAATCGTTTTTTCTAAAAATTAATTGTGAACGTGTATTAGATGGAATTAGAAACTTTAAATCAGTCATTAATTCATTGCAGTACATTGGGCCGTTTACTATTTTGAAAAGAATTCCCAAATCCGATGAAATACGCCTCTCTTTCAAAGATGTTAAGTTTAAAAAAACTGCGACTATGACTAATTCTGGAAATTCCCAATATAAAAGATATTGACAACAAAAATTGGTTTTGAACCCTCTCTATTTGATTAATTTTATTGTTATAAAATGGTGACCAAACAGACCAAACCCTCTCTATTTGATCAATGTTATTGTTATAAAATGGTGAGCAAACAGAGGAAGCATACCCTAATTGAGTTCTTACCAGAGTAAGAAATAAATGCTTGTACGTGTTCACTGAGAAATTCTTACCAAATCTGTTTACAAAGCCAAGCACTTGCAATGCTTTGCAGTACATGCTGTCAATGTGCTTAGTAAATGACAAGGTACAGTCAAATACTGCTTCCACTGTCTTTGACATGTGGAACAGTGGATAGCTGGTATCCATTGATTTTATAATTTGATTTAATGACATGACCACGACCAAAGGAAATGAATACGCATTTGTCATTATTATAATAGAGACAGTTATTTAAGCACCATTGAAAAATGTTATTCAAATCTTGTTGCAAGGCTGTGATGTCGTTAATGTTTTTGAATTTACAAAAAAGAATTAAGATCGTCTGCAAAAAGAAGAAATTTACATTGCTTGACATCAAACTTCAGATCATTAATAAGGAGTTAAAACATTATTGGTCCACAATGCGACCCCTGCGGTACACCTGATGTGACATTATTTTCTTTTGGAATAAAATTATTGAATTTCACATACTGTAACCTGTCTGACAACAAGTTTTGTATATATTTAGTGATTTTTACTCCAAAGCCCAATCACTGCAATGTATGGATTCAAATATCCTGCGAAACGCGATCAAAGACTTTGGAGAAATCGGCGTACACCGCATCAACTTGGCTATTACATTCAAAGGCATTTAAGATGTATGATTGGTATACAAGCAAATTTGATATTGTGGAGCTCCCGTGAGAAAATCCATGTTGCTCTTTACAAATAACATGTTTGCAATGAAACGATAATTGATCAGCTATCAATTTGTCAATATTTTTGGTATAACAGACTAAATGGATATTCCTCTGTAGTGCGCAATATTTTTTCCCTATTTCCCCACTGAGAAAATCGATTTAAGAAATGTTTCATCAACATCATCACAACGTTTAATGTATCTACAATGTTGATATAACGTTATTTGTTTGTTTTTTGCTCAGTAGGTCCACTTTTAAAGATAGATGCTATAAAGTTCCATTTCCAGATGGAGGGAAAATTGCCCTGACTTAGTGATAAATTGAATACTGATGTTTATGATATGAAAAATGTCTATTCCAAACTATTAATAATAATAATCTACGAATATGGTTAATTTGAAGTTGTTGAAACCGGACATTGGGATCGTCCTTCAAAATGTTTAACATTTAACATGTTTGGATTTGTTTGTGATATACGTTAGTATCTAATGAATGGTACTCCGGTTTTACTAGTTTGTACGATTGCAAAACTCCCAAACATGATAAAGATTACCAATTCGTTCATCAGAGAATTCCCCAACAGTTGTCAGTAAACTCCCAACTGTTATCTCTGATGAACGGGCCCATTGGTTTGATTTATTTGAAACTGAATAAATGTTTAGGCTACGCGCTTCTTGTAATAGCGTTTAATTTGAAATTTAAATAAGTTAATCCACTATTTGATTAG
Source organism: Philonthus cognatus (assembly GCA_932526585.2). Lineage (NCBI taxonomy): Eukaryota > Metazoa > Arthropoda > Insecta > Coleoptera > Staphylinidae > Philonthus > Philonthus cognatus. The sequence continues at coordinate 30,042,712 of OW052242.1, forward strand.
ACATAAAGTAACATTTCGAGATTATAAAAGTCTGAAAATTTGGATTTGGGCACGGAGCGAAGCGCAGCGCCCAACTTCAAATTTTCAGGCTTTTTTTGTGAATTTTACTTCATGTTTATTCTACGCGTTTCTTGTAATAGCGTTTAATTTGAAATTTCAAGAAGTTAATCCACTATTTGATTAAACATGAGATAAAATTTCAAGTTTAGAAAAGCCTGAAAATTTGGATTTGGGCGCTGCGCTTCGCTCCGCGCCCAAATCCAAATGTTCATTCTCTTATAAATGCGAAATTTGACTATATGCGCCACGCGTATAAAACACTGAATTATTGTGAAGGTAAAAATACACACCTTTTTACATTTAAACCAGCTATATTGATTTTTTACCTGATAAAATTACCCTGTAATAACAGTAACATTTTGCATGTAATCAACAACGCAAACCGGCTCATGCATGCAGATCAAAACATCCACTCTGTATAATCAATTAAGACGAGAACAAAAAGAGTTAAAAAATATATTTATAGGAAGCGCGAGCGCGAGCTATTTCAATTTCTAACGCAGTATTTAATATCAATTTGAAGTCGTTAATAATTTATTAATGGTGGCATGTTCATAAATAAAAAAAATCTAATTAAGGATGTAAATTGCTTGTAGGTATTAATGGAATGTTGGGTGGGTTTTAAAAATGTGGAAATTGCTTCTAATTATGTTACTTTATGTAATTAGCCAATTTTACCTGTGATTACTTTGGAAAATATTATCGTTGTTAACGTAATCGTTGATTAAAATCGTTTTAAAGCATGCAATATGTGTAAAGTTTATTGATTTTTCTTTTGATTTTTTTTTCATCTCCCATAGAGGAAGCAATTACTGTGTGATACATGCCTAACATTTTAATTAAATTAATACACTTCGTCAGTATCATAAATTGAGGCACTTAGAAGCAAAAAATGTAAGTGACAATTTGATAAAAATGAAGTACATGCAAGGGGAACGGTTTTTTTGTAAATTAGCAAAGATATACACAAATTCCATTGATCGGTTCTGTTACCTAGTATATTTTATATAAATCCACATAACCACTCTGCGATTTTCTTTATTAGTTTTAATATACAGCGAATTTGTCTTTTAAGTATACATATACACACGCTGTAATTGTTACGACATTCATTGTTTTTTAAAAGAGTTCAATTTGAATCTTTAAACGAGAGTATTCCACTCCCAGACTAAGCATAAAATAAAATTTAGTTCATTGTGTCAACTTGACATAAGTCATTTGGACATTTGGACTTTTATAAAAATGGACATAAGTTAGCGTAAGCCGACATTTAAGACATCGTGATAACTTGACACGAGTTTAAATTGGACTATAATAAGATTGCCATGTTATTATTTTTTTCTTTGTGACAGTTTCGTTACACATTTTAACACTTGTGACATCTTTTAAAGAAACGAGTGTCTTCCACTCACGGACTGAGCATGAAGTAAAATTTCAAGTTTAGAAAAGCCCCGCGTAGAAAATTTGTCGAGGGTCGCGCCGCGACCCTCGACATATTTTCACGGGGCTTTTCTAAACTCGAAATTTGGACTATAATAACAGTTGACATAAGTCGGCATGAGCCGACATCTAAGACATCGTGCCTACTTGACACGAGTCTGAATTGAACTATAATAAGATGGCCATGTTATTTTTTATTCTTTGTGACAGTTACGATACACATTTTAACACTTGTGACATATTTTAAAGTAACGAGTGCCTTCCACTCCCAGGCTAAGCATGAAGTAAAATTTCGAGTTTAGAAAAGCCCCGCGTAGAAAATTTGTCGAGGGTCGCGCAGCGACCCGAGACAAATTTTCACGGGGCTTTTCTAAACTCGAAATTTTACTTTATGCGCCTCGCGTTTATAACATTGATTTCAAATAAAGTTAGAAATATACTAGTAAAACAATATGCCAAAGAACGCTAGCCTACATTTGGACTATAATATCAGTTGACATAAGTCGGCATGAGCCGACATCTAAGACATCGTGCCTACTTGACAGGAGTCTGAATTGAACTATAATAAGATGGCCATGTTATTTTTTATTCTTTGTGACAGTTACGATACACATTTTAACACTTGTGACATATTTTAAAGTAACGAGTGCCTTCCACTCCCAGGCTAAGCATGAAGTAAAATTTCGAGTTTAGAAAAGCCCCGCGTAGAAAATTTGTCGAGGGTCGCGCAGCGACCCGAGATAAATTTTCACGGGGCTTTTCTATACTCGAAATTTTACTTCATGCGCCACGCGTTTATAACACTGATTACAAATAAGGTTCTAAATATACTAGTATAACTATATGCTAAAGACGTACATTCTAAACTTTAAATTAAATCAGCGTGATTTTCAGGCTTTTCTAAACTCGAAAATTTACTTCATGCTTAGTCGTTCAAAACTTTGAATTAACCGCTTTTATAAAATCGGCTAATGTCGGAATATTTACAGCGTATACATTATGTATATTTAAAAGAAATACTTCCAGTATGGAATACCGTGCGATCGTTTAAAACATGATTTAAAGTAGGCTTTGAGTTTTAAATTAGATTGGCACTACTGACTAACAACACATAGTTTACTATAACCTCAAATTTATTCAATCATTTAAATAGCATTCTGGGCAACCGCACAAAAAAAATTCCGCCTACTCTAAATCATAATTTAAACGACCGCACTGTATAATACGTCATTTATAGAGATCATTGAAAGAATAGCAGTATTTTACCTGAAATCAACTTTTAGAGTTAACTCTACAATTGCTCGGCCAATAATAGGTTAGTATAGTCTTAATAGAAAATTGTCAAACCTGACAACAACAAATGATTTGCAATTTGTATAAGAAGTAATTTATTTTTAAATCATAAGTAATTTAGCCTCAAACAAATTCTAGTTTGAGGCTAAATTACTTATGATTTAGGAATAAATGACTTCTTGTACAAATTACAAATCGATTCTTCAGTACATACGAATTTTTCTAATTCTCTCGGAAATTTTCGGAATTTGCTCACTCGCAGTTTTAATTTAGTCCGAAATTTATCTCGGCGCGCGTAAAAACTTTTATATATGACATCTCGTTTTATGGAGTTTGCACACAGTTAAGTTCCCCCAACTTTCCGCCCTGTGCTCGCTGTCTCTCTCTTTTTTTTCAAATTGGCTATAAAAGGACAAGCACACATACGCATGGCAAACGGTGAAAGCTTTCTGACAAAAAACGAGTGAGACGGGGAAAAAAATGAAATGGAAATAAAAGCGCGCCTGGCAATTTCAAGGAATTGGTTTCTTGAAGAAACCACAAATGAAATGCTCTTATTTTATTTGTATGTATTTTTTGTTTAGTCATGTGATATGCAAATACCTGAAAGGTTTTAAGTGATTGAAAAATTGGATAAATCAGAGAAATAGAATTCACAAAATTTTAATGTTTGAGGATTGTTTCAATTAAATCAAACACATAAGTTACGGCCGGTTTCATAATCAAGTTAAAGCTACTATAAATATTTAAAGTCGACTTTAACGTAAAATTCCGATTCATAATGCAAATTTACAGTAAAAGTCGGCTTTAAAGTTAAAATCGGCATTTTGACACTTTATATAGACAAAGCCGGCTTTAAAACTAACCTAAATATATTCTCAAATATTAAATAAAAAGAATAAATCGCGCGGTGGATTAAACTACAAAGCCAGAGCTATTAATTTTGTAGAAGAAGAAGATTTCAAGCGATAAAGAAGATATTGTGGTTAAAAGGAAAGAGATGTATAGAATGAGAGCAAATTGTTTTGATATATTCAACGATATGGATTTTTTTTTTAAATTCCGATTATCAAAAGCAACGGTAATAGTGTTGTTGTACCAAATTAAAGATAAGATATCACTGAAATCGAACAGGTTAATTCATATTTATTAGTTATATTTAGCCAATTCAGCAAATACTTAATTGCATTTAAGATATGACCTGGTGCTAGAATTTTTCCCTGTTCTCATTTTAACAATTTTATTGTTTATTATTGCATTCTATGGTCTTTTCAATTTCAACAGGATAGATTAAAAGTAATTTCTCTTAATTTCTAAAATTATATCCTTTATTGTTTTTACTTATTGTTTTTGCTAGTTTACATAATGACGTTTATGCAACATTAAATAACAAAAATTACTAAAAAAAAAACTTTTATAGGCATAATACTACATTACATCTACACTAATCGCTGCCCCCTCTCTTCCTCCTGGTTTCCTCCATCCTCTCTCATCCATTCCGTCACTCTTCTATTCCCTCTTATTCCCACCCATTCCTCCTTCACCCCCTCGCACTCCCCTTTAACAAAAATTAGTATAGAATGGTATTACCAACTTATATTCAGTGCCATAAAGTCGACTTTTACTAAAGTCAGATCGGTAATTGATTATGAAACGTATTAATATTTAAAGCCGACTTGAACCTGAGTTGTTAAAGTAACTTTAAACCAATTATTATGAAACCGTCCGTTTGTGTCATTTCTTCAATAGTGGTCAAGGCCGTAGCCAAAGGGGGAGGGAGATACAAGGGTTCAAACCTCTCGCGATATTTTCAAAATGTTAAATTTTTGTGTGTAAAAGCGGCCCTAAGAGAGCAAAAACCATATTTTACCAATAACTCGCCAATAATTCTGAGGTTCCACAAGGCTCTAACCTTGGACCGCTTCTCTATATAATTTTTATAAATTCATTATTAAATTTATTAACCTGTCATGCGCTTGCTTATGCAGATGATATTCAGCTCTTTGCAGATGTAACAACATTGAGTGATGCTTTGTCCCTTCAAAACAATATCAACAAACTTACAGAATGGTGTGACAAACATAAACTCTTACTCAACGTTGATAAGTGCTGTTCGTTATCTTATACTCGGAAAAGAAATCCACTCTCACTGTCATACACAATGTATGATTTACAACTAAATCCTGCACCAAGACGAAAGACTTGGGTATTTTATTTTCGGCGGATTTAAGTTTTTCAAAACACATCACTAACATAGCAATGGCCGCATCTCGTACTCTCGGATTTATACCTTTACCTTTTAAAAACATTTTATTCTGCAAATGTCCTCTCCAAACTAGAATATGGAAGTCTCATCTGGTTTCCACTATATATGAGTCAAAATATGCCTCTGGACAGGATTCATCGAAGGTTTTTAAAGTACCTTTCATATAGCGTCGACGGCGTCTACCCTGAGCGTGGAATAGAGCAGGATCTATTGCTTCAAAAACACGACGTGGTCTCCCTGACTGCTAGAAGAGAAAAGCAATCTGCAAAATTTCTCTGGAAAATTGTTAATAATGTTACAGATGCACCGTTTCTCCTATCAAGAATTAATTTTCGAGTACCACGATCAAGTTCTAGGCATAGCAACTCCTTTTACATCCCCGGGGCACGAACGAACTGTCTGCGACGTGCGCCTGTGAAAGTTATGTGTAGAAGTGCAATGAAACATTATGATGACATATTTTTTGATAAGTTGTGATATGTTGTTTGATTGTTATTTTATTAATTATTATGTTATATACTCATGTTTTCTTTTAAATATTATTCTTTAATTGTAAAATTCTCCTGTAAATGGGTCTCCTGTTGGACAATAAATGATATTAATATTATTATTATTTCATGTATATACAGGGTGCCCGTATTTCGACAGAATGTATAGGGATCTCAGTTATTTGAAGAGATAGAAAGTCAGAATAATTGGTTTAGGGCCTAACAATAATCAGAAAACAATTTTAAAACATCTTCTTTTGTTTTCGAGATATCAAAAAAAGTGATTTTTTTTCAAATCGTATTTATGTTTTTATTTATAAACTACTGAATCTATACATTTAGAACTTTGACAATATACAAGCACCTTTTAATGAGAAATCTAGTAACATAGTTTTCTTAAGATAACTATAACATTTACCCGGGGACTATCGTTAACTTTTATTTCTCTAATGAGCGCCATTTTGGATTTTCATATTTTTTTAAAGAATATTTTTTTCTGAATTCAGTGATGTAATACACTCATAATTTATTTTAGATTTGATATTTATAATTATGATATTATTTTTTTCTACAAAGACTGCCTTGGAAACAATAACATCATATCTGTTAATCAATAAAATCTTGACAGCAGTCAATTATTGTTAGCACTCAAAATATTTTTTAATAACTATCAATCTTTTATAATAATAATAATAAGTATTGATTATCACATAAAAGTTGCACAAACGAAATTTATTGTACTTTTATTATTATTATTCTAAAACTATTCGCAAAAAAGTAATTCTTGCATTTTTCGCTACATCTGAATAAATATTGATCACCATCACATCTAAGCGTTGTATATTTGTAACTTTACTGTACATCAGTGGTTTATACGTGGCGCATGAAGTAAAATTTCGAGTTTAGAAAATCCCCGTGAAAATTTGTCTCGGGTTGCTGCGCGATCCTCGACAAATTTTCTACGCGGGGCTTTTCTAAACTCGAAATTTGACTTCATGCTTAGTCTGGGAGTGGAAGACACTCGTTAGTTTAAAATATATCACAACTGTTAAAATAAGTGCCCGTGTTCAGGGGTGATATTTAAGCAAATTATGGGTCCTAGAAGTTGTCAAATTAGTGAGTTACTCAACTGTTTCCAAGGCACTCTTTACAAAAAACAAAAGATTAAAATTTTACATATAAAATGTAAAATAAACTATACATGTGATACATCATTAAATTAAAAAGAAAATCCACCAAAAAATAGGAAACTTTAAGTTGTCGCCAATTATAAAAAGATAAGTTGGCTATGGTTCCTGGGTAAATGTTGTAGTTATCTTAAAATAAATATGTTACTAGATTAATCGTTGAAAAGTACCTCTATAATGTCAAAGTTGTAAATGTCTTGATTCAATAGTTTTTGAATAAAAAAATAAAACCGAAATTAAAAAAAAAAAAACGTTTTTTTGACAGTATCTCAAAAACGAAAGAAGATATTTCAAATTTGTTTTTAGATTATTATTAGGCTCTAAATTACGCAACTTTGCTTCAATTTAACCGACTCTCTATCTCTTCTAATAACCGAGATCCCCATACATTCTGTTGAAATATGGACACCCTGTATATATAATATTTTTATTTGTAGACTTTTAACAAGTTGTTGAATTTTACAACTACAATAATTAATTTTATTAAATACGCCTATAACGGGCTATCGACCAAACCAAATTTTAAGATCGCTATGTTAGTTTTTTTTTCTTTGTGACAGTTACGACACACATTTTAACACTTGTGATATATTTTAAAGTAACGAGTGTCTTCCACTCCTAGACTAAGTATGAAGTAAAATTTCGAGTTTAGAAAAGCCCCGCGTAGAAAATTTGTCGAGGGTCGCGCAGCGACCCGAGACAAATTTTCACGGGGCTTTTCTAAACTCGAAATTTTACTTCATGCGCCACCCGTATAAAACACTGAACATATTGTGGTAGAAATATACTGCTTATGTTCAATACATGTTAATCAAATCTTGCGCTTTCAATATTTAAGCAATTTACAATAAACTGTAATGTACAATTATGAGATAATAATCGACCAAACCAAATTTTAAGATCGCCACGTATTTTTTTTTTCTTTGTGACAGTTACGATACATATTTTAACACTTGTAACATATTCTAAAGTAACGAGTGTCTTTCACTCCCCAACTAAGCATAAAGTAAAATTTCGAGTTTAGAAAAGCCCCGCGTTGAAAATTTGTCTCGGGTCGCGCAGCGACCCGAGACAAATTTTCACGGGGCTTTTCTAAACTCGAAATTTTACTTCATGCGCCACCCGTATAAAACACTGAACATATTGTGATAGAAATATACTGCTTACGTTTAATACATTTTAAGCAAATCTTGCGCTATCAAAATTTTAGCAATTTAAAATAAACTTTAATTTAAAATTATGACATAAAATCCCTGTATATACTTTGTTTTTACTCTTTGTATTATCTCTAACCTGTCGATCGCCAAATAACTTCGTATGCTGAAGTAGCCCGCGTATTACAAAAAGTTGAACACCTTTGTTGTAAATTAATTATTCAAAATTTGATTATTAATCTTATTTTATTGATATAGAATCAGAACATTTTGTAGATACAAATAATTTGAGGCGGCGATAGGCACATTTGTAATCATACTCTTTGCTAAATAAATTATCTATTTTATGAGTTAATTGAATGGTCATTTCTTATAGTGTATCTAAACATTAGGCCTGCGTGTATATTACACCTTGAAATTAAAATGATATTATTATTAATAATCAATTCTGAGGAAATAATAAATAAAACAGGCAACTCTCTCTCTCTCGATTATTATTTAAATGATTTGTCAGACAATATTGTTTATTGTTAATTATGTAGATTGAGTCAGTGTATCTGCATTGCATTTTGTTATTGTTGTTGTGACATACTCGGGGAATTCGAATAATTTGCATGATTTGTTATTTGCGCTATTCGCTAATCTGGTACGCGTGATCTTATTAATTGCTCCCATGTGTGTTCGAACAGTTGGAAATTCGCCATTCGCCGATACGTTCGCAATTTGCTTTGTGAAAGATCACGACAGTCTGTTTTTTTTTACAAGTTTAAATAATCCGCATTATCTTGCAGTGCGATTTAAACAATAAATAAAGACAAAGTTTTAAACCTAAATTAAGTTCTGTATTTCAGCATAAAATATATCTCATCTATCTATCAGTAAATCATCAAATATGTACACTTCTAAAAATGATCTCAAATTAAGCACATGTCTCATAACTATTTTTCACAATATTCTATTTATATAATTCGGGTCTGTGCAGCAGTTTCAATAAATAATAAAACAACATAACTTGAAAATAACGCCTTTATTAAATAACCAAAACTAAAACCTTTTGAAAAATGCTTGTAATAAATACAACAAAGCCAAAATAGAAAAATCATCTTTTAGTTAAAATTCGAAATTTTGAATTGTTGTCTAAATGTCGCAGCATTTTGAAATTAAGGAAATTGACATATTTACATTTTCTTGTAACTAGGAAACTCATCATGTCGGTTTTAAACTATACCATATTTTGTATGCTTAATTTTATTGCACAGAAGTGTACATGTATGTTTTATGATTCTATAATAAAATATACATGTGCATATTCTATTATTTATTGCAAGTTGATTTTAGTTCAATACTTGGCTGTATTTGAGTTGTTAAATGTTTTCACAAAGTAGGCTTTATAATAATAACTCTATAAATTATAGCAAATTTCACGATTTACGTTCAAAATGTACACATCTAAGAAATACTTTATATGATCAATACATACAATCAGTTAATAATAATATTTCTAGAAATCCTAAACATTTTTGGAATTTCGTTAATGCTAAAGAATCACACTCAATGTTTCCAAATATCATGCATTATAATAACGATCGTAGTACTAATAGTGTTGAGTGCGTTAATCTATTTGCGGATTACTTTTCGACTGTTTATTGTGCGGATAAACCTGCGCATATTCCAAGCTTCAAGTATAACTCAAATGCAGCTTATTTACCGTTTACATTTTCTCAAGGTGAAATAGTTGATGCAGTTAGTAAATTGGATAATTCCAATAATACAGGTCCTGATGGTATACCATCAAGTTTTCTAAGAAACTGTATATACTCCATCACCATACCACTACACTTATTATTCGAGGCTTCAATGTCTCAGAGCATATTTCCGACGTTCTGGAAAAGAAATTATATAACACCGCTTTTTAAGTCCGGCATGAAGGATAACATAACGAACTATCGCAGCATTTCAATACAATCATCTATACCTAAGCTATTGGACAGTCTTGTTTCCATTAAATTAAGGTGGGTTTGCAAAAATGTTCTTCTAGATGAGCAGCATGGTTTCCAAACGGGCAAATCAACAGCTACCAATATTTTATCGTTTACCACTTACGTAATTAATGCTTTTGAATGTAATCAATCTGTGGATGCTATTTTCACAGATTTTGCCAAGGCATTCGATCGTGTAAACCACGATGTTTTAGTTGCAAAACTATCTGCCTATGGACTTTATACTAATATTGTGAGTTGGTTTAATAGTTTTCTAACTAATCGAACGCAATGTGTAAAAGTGAAGAATTTCTTATCTAAAGTCATAATTTAAAAAAAAAGTGAAACAGTGACCGCGTGCATGTCGAGTCGAGGATTATTCAACTTGTTTACTGGTAAATAATAGTCAAAAAGTAACCATTTTAAGTATAAAGGATGATCAAACTATGTAGTTCATGTATATCTAGTTTGGTTGAAATTGAGATAGTTTGTGAAACGTTATATCCGTTTTAATAATTTGCACATTTTCGGCGATACTAACAGCAAACAGATGTGCTATTTTTTGTTCCTCACAGGTTCATTGACATCCTATCGATAAATGCTCAATGAACTTTCCTTCGATTGATAAATCGTAGAATTTATCTGACATTATTTTCACCTCTGTACTCTATTGTATCCCAAACCGTGGCCCATTTTACCTGTTTGTTTATTTCAAAGCCGTCACGAAGGGTCGAGTGACGTGAAGTTTTGTGATTTGTCTTTCCCTTTCCAATTTATCTAATACATACTACAACAATTACCTATAATTTACATTCCAATATGGTTAATTGCGGTCATTGCAAACAATTTATTAGTCCTAAAAATATTTCAAATTGCATAAAGTGCAATGGAGAATGTAGTAATTGGTACCACGTTAATTGTATGGACCTAACCGAAACTGAAAAAACATTCTATGAGGAACAAGATAAATTGAATAATGATGTTAAATGGAATTGTTACCACTGTAAATTATCAAAATTAAATATGTTGCCATTATCATCTTCATTTGAAGCAATTCTGAAAGACCACCTTGAATCTTTTAAAAAAGACATGGAAAAATTTATGTCTAGTATGACCACCAAAGTAGATACTTTAAGCATGAAAATAGTGGCACTAGAGAATGAAAATAAAGTAATGAAAGATGATTTAGTTAAAATTAAAAGTACATGTGGCACACCAACTGATTCGGATTTTAATTCACTGGCACATGAACTGCAACAGCGACATGAACGGGCATGTAATGTCATCTTATACAATGTTCCGGAGTCAGTCAATGATGACGACTTATCCTTGGTAAAGAATATAATTGTGAAATTGGATAAATCACTCGATCCGCCAAATAAAATCGTAAGATTGGGTAGCAGAAAAGAGAAAAAGCCGCGTCCAATAAAAGCAATATTTAACTCCATACATGAACCAAGGCAACTTCTATTGAATTCTAAGAAACTACGAGATATTATTGGATTTGCAGAAATAAAAATCAAGAGCGATAAAACGCCAAAGCAGCGCCAATTCGAAAATACTGTTTGGGAAGAATTTAAGGATCGAAAACAGAAGGGCGAAACAGATATCCGCATCAAATATGTTAACGGCGTTCCATCGATTACTAATTTAAACTAAAGACTGCCCAACATCACGATACTAATTCTCATAAAAGTGTATCACTTTCTGTTTTCTATCAAAATGTTAGGGGGTTAGGTACAAAAACAAACATATTTTATGATAATGTATGTGCTTCGCAATTTGATGTTTTTTGTATAACGGAAACGTGGTTACAAGATGGTATCTTAGATACTGAAATTTTTCCTAACAATTTCAATGTATTTCGTTGTGATAGAATTAATCGGCGGGGAGGAGGAGTACTCATATCTGTGAATAGTAAATATCATTCGGAATTGCACTACACCACAAAGGTGGCCAATATCGAACTAGTAATTGTTAAAATATTAGCACGCAAAAAAACAATTAATGTAGTGTGTGTATATATACCACTATCGTCGTCTGTAACAGATTATGAAAGTATATTCGAGGAAATAGAACAAAATATCAACCTAGATGAACCGGTTTTGATTGTAGGTGACTTTAATTTGCCGAATTTGTATTTATTTGAAACACGCAACCAGGGACGAAATCAACAAATTGAAGCCTACAACAATTTTATACAATTTAACAAACTGTTTCAAAGAAACTCGGTTTTGAACATCAACGAACGAATTCTAGATGTTGTTATTTCCGGCCGGACCATTAAGTGTAGTGTAGTAAAAGAAGATGGTTTGGTTAACTCGGATCTATACCATCCACCACTATTGTGTAATTTGGAATTGTCATCCGTTCAGTTGACCAAATTTGATCAGAATTCATCGACTCCCTCATACAATTTTGCGAAAGCAGATCTTAGAACATTATATACTGAAATTTCCACAATCGATTGGACCAACCTCACTAATATTAAGGAACCAAATGAAGCTTGTGAAAAATTCTATTGTATGCTTGATGATGTTTTTTTTAAATGTGTACCTAAACGGAAGACTAAAATAATAGATAAAAAATACCCTGTATGGTTTAGTGCGTCGTTGAAAACCTTACTTAAAAAGAAAGATAGGGCAATTAAAATGTTTAGGACACACAAATACACCTACTTAAAACTAAAAATTGACAGACTAAAAAGAGAGGTACACGCCGTAATTAAATCTGACCATAAAAAATACATTTGTGAAACTGAAAAAAATATTATAAAAGAACCTAAGAGACTTTTTTCCTATGTGAACACGAAAAAGTCAACTACCCGAATTCCTGGTAGCATGCATTTTAACGAAATAACTATTACAAAACCAAAAGATATAGTAGAATGTTTTGCAAATCATTTTAAAAGTATTTTTACTACTCGTACTTCCAGTTCTACTACATGCGAAATCACGAATTATCCCGGTTGTACATTAAAAGCAATAACTAAAGATGAAATTTTGCTCGCTGCTCGGAACTTGAAAGGAAATAATACTGCTGGGGCAGATGGTATTCCTGCATATATTATTCAAGACTGTGTACATTGTTTATTAGACCCATTATGTCATATATTTAATATTATAATTACAACATCTAGTGTCCCTGAATTATGGAAAATTGGCAGGGTTACACCAATTTTTAAAAATGGTGATAAAAATAACATCGTGAGTTATCGCCCCATTACAGTAATAAATAATTTTGCAAAATTGTTTGAAATGATCATTTCTAAAGCCATTTACAGTCACGTTAGCCCATATGTAACAACAAGACAGCATGGATTCGTGAAAAAAAGATCAATTGTGTCAAATTTGGTAAACTTCACGGAATACATCTCCGAGTACTTAGATCAACGTAGACAAGTTGATACTATATATACAGATTTCAGTAAGGCATTTGATACAATTGATCACAATGTAATAGCCACAAAACTTGGTTATTATGGCTTCACGGATCAAGTGATATCATTAATGCGTTCATATCTAACCGGCAGACAACAATTTGTACAGTATATGGGCCATTATTCATCTAAATATACTGTAACCAGCGGGGTCCCCCAAGGATCAAACTTGGGCCCCTTGCTATTTATTATTTTTATTAATAACATAGTTGATAAACTACAAAGTAAAGTTCTGCTGTTTGCCGATGATATGAAGATATTTAGAGTTGTTGACTGTGAACGTGACTGTATAGAATTACAGGAGGATATTAATCTCATTGATATTTGGTGCAAAACAAATGGTCTATTTCTAAATATATCCAAATGTAAATGTATGTCATTTACCAGGAAAAAAGATGTGATTAGATTTAATTACGGTTTGACGAATATTAGCTTTGAGAGGTGTGCCTCTTTACGTGATTTGGGAATAATATTTGACGATCGTTTAACATTTATAGAACATATTAATAATATTTGCAACAAAAGTTATAAGATGCTGGGATTTATTAGTCGTACTTGTAAAGATTTCAACAATGTTGATGTAATAAAAAAACTGTATTTTTCTTATGTCCGTTCCAACCTTGAATTTGCCTCGATAATTTGGTGTCCCCAGTATTATATACATATAAACAAAATAGAAAGAATTCAGAAAAAGTTTTTAAAAATTATGTATTTCAAGTTGAATAAGGAATATCCGCCAATAACAATACCATCTCAGGAACTACTTGATACATTTAACATGAAATCGTTACATAGTAGACGCGACGATGCAAAGGTATTATTTCTACATGGAATCATTAATTGTACGATCGATGATCCAAACATATTATCTAAAATTAATATCCATGTGCCTAGGTATTGTTCTCGCTCGAATAGATTATTTTATTGTTCAACACCAAACACTAGGGCACATGGTAATTCGCCATTAAATAAGATGTTTAAAGTATATAATAATCGTCATCATCTCGTAGATATTTTCCACATGCCTAAAAAATCATTAATTAATATAGTTTTGTAGCGCTGCCTAGATATGCTTTTTTTTTTGTTTTTTTTTGTTACTGTTATAGCTATAATAATTGAATTATCGTCATTTTTGTATGTTTATATGTTACTATATATATGTATATGTATTGTATAATTATGTATATGTATTGTATAATTATGTATTATATTGAATTTTGCTCTGTAATTGGACTGTCGTCTGTTGGGCAAATAAATAAATAAATAAATAAATAAATAAATAAATATCTGTACCATCTGGTGTACCTCAAGGATCACACTGTGGTCCCTTGTTATTTCTGTTATTTATAAATGACATCTCACAAGTGACAAGACATTCTTCATTTTTACTCTTTGCCGACGATCTTAAGATATATAAAAGAATAACAACAATTGTTGATTGTGACCTGCTGCAATGTGATATCTCGTCTGTCCATAAATGGTGCTGCGATAACTCTTTATTCTTCAATGTTCAAAAATGGAAGGCGATTTCATTTTCCAGAAAGTCTAATGTAATTAATTTCAAGTACAGCATCAACAATGTTCCCCTTGAAAAATTGTGTGAAATAAGAGATCTGGGAGTGTTATTGGATACAAAATTAACTTTTGATAGCCATATAAATTTAATATGCAACAAAGCATCAAAAATGTTGGGATATGTACATAGGATAGCAAAGGATTTATCGGCTCAATCATTCAAATTAGTTTATTTTGCTTACGTACGCTCTAATATGGAATACGTATCATGTGTCTGGTCTCCTAACACTATTACTCACAGTCATGCTCTTGAGAGAATTCAGAATAAGTTTCTGAAGAAGCTTGCTTTCAAGACTCATTTAAACGTTAACACCGTTATGTCGGCATTTTGCATTGATACACTCAAGAGACGCAGGATTCTCTCAGACTTGTCTATGTTTTACAAACTGCTGAGTAACCAAATACAATGTCCGTATTTATTGGTACAAATCAATTTTTATGTAACCGTATCAGATCGTACTACGCGTCATAGACCACTGTTTCGCATTCCCTTCCATAGGTCAAACTACGCCTACAATAATCCACTCTCCAGGTGCATGCGCATTTCCAACGCACTATCTTTGGATCATAATTTCGATTTGTTTACTGAATCTTATTCTGAATTTATGTCAAAATTAAAGCAGACAAATTTCGGAATTATGTGACTCTCGGAAATGTTTGATGATAGCTTGCTTGGTGTTTTTTATGTTACTTTTATTTAGTTATGTTAGTTTATTTTTTGTATATTAATTTATTATTACTTTATATGTAATATTATTGTAATTGTAATATGTATGTTATTTTGTTTTTAAATGGTTTTTTGCCGTCAATAAAGGAATTTGAATTTGAATTTGAATAATGGCTAAAAAATTCATGGTAGGCTGATCTTAGATAAAACAAAGATGTTGAATGGACTGTCATAACCATTTCACGGCCCACTTTGTGATGTTTCAACCTAGTTACAATTCCTCGGCCTACTACGTCAATTTTGAAAAATATTAATTTTGAGGTTAGTTTTAACGTAAATATCAACTGGTTGTACATGATTGGAAATGGAATTTAGAGAGCAATTTGGAAGGTTAAAAAAAGTTGGGGTTGAAATTCAAAATAAGACAGATATAATTTTTCCGGAAAAACCGGTTCTAGTTAATACTATGCCAAAATGAAGCTATAATTAAATTATATATACATCCCAAAACTAAAATGTCTACCATATATATTGCCTGAGTAATTGAGTAAGCAATACTTCCATGGCCACTGGGTATTTTATTACATGATGACTTAATTGACATGAACCTTTAATGATTTATTGATTTATTAAATTTACATGCATGAAATATTACTCGATCATAAAATATATAAAATTAAATAAAACTAGTAATCCTTTTTCTTCACTGGTTTATTTGTAACAATAAATGTACATTTCGTTCACCAAGTGAACATTTTCAATAGCTGTACTAAACTGTTAGTATAGCTAGTGAAAATGTTCACTTGGTGAACGAAATGTACATTTAGTGTTACAAATATACCAGTAAAGAAAAAGGATTACTAGTTTTATTTAATTTAAAATCATCTTCACGTAACTCATACCGTAATATTATTCATAAAATATATGTTTAAAAAATTAGTAAATTATAAAATATGCACATGACACACAGTATACGGTTTGACCGATCTAACGGGACCAAATTCAAATTATTGAATTATGAAAATTACAAATTAATCGCAATTAATTGTTCATCAAGGTTGGGCAGAGAAGCTTGCTGATTTGAATTGGGCGCCAATGAGCGAGACGTGGTCAGAAAGGGGTAGGGAGAGTCTCATTCGATAGAGAGGGTCTTGAAGTTTTGTTACCGCTAAAGTCAGTTGTCGTCATGCGTTGGACAAAGGAGGAGCGTGCGTTCGCCGTCGAGTTCGGTGGTTGCCACCCAACGTGCCTTCCGAACTCGGTTCAATATTCATCCCACGGGTCCCGTTCCTGGCCGACAATCAATCGTTTCGTGGGTGGACGCATTCAGGGAAAGTGGCAGTGTGGCAAAAAAAGGGCCTGGAGGTCAACGGACTTCCAGAACACCAGAAAACGTCGAGAGGGTGAGGCTGTCGTTTTTGCGCATTTGAGGCATATTTTCTCCCAAAACTTGAAGAAATGGAACTTGGGGACGTATGATTTCAGCAGGCCGGAGCCGCGGCACACACAGCGAGAACTTCAATGGAACTTTTGAGGGAACACTTCCACAAGCGCATAATCTCCTTGAGGGGTGACGTACTGTGGCCGCCGCGCTCCCCCGATTTGGCTCCCTGTGACTTCTTTTTATCTGGATATCTCAAATCCATTATTCGACAAGCCATCGCCAACATTCCCGTCGATATGGTCGAAAGAGTAGAGCGAAACTTTAAATAGCGGGTGGATCAGTGTATCGCTAATGAGGGCCGCCATTTGTCTGATGTCATTTTTAAAACCACTTGAAACAAAAATTCAGGATGTGTACAATACGATAAAAAAAGAATTAAATCGATATGTGAAATACTTTTTCTTTTATTTACCTTTCAAATCAGCTAGTTTCCCTGCCGCACTCTATTCATCAGAAAATGATTCCTGATAAAGAATTACTTAAATTTACTATCAATTCTTTACGATATCTACTAGTAAAATTGTAATAAACAACTCATTGAATATTCTGTTGGTAAATTTTGTAGTCAATTATTTCAAAATTGCATTGGTTGATCAAAGCTTGGAATTAATTTCTCTTCGGTGTTATTTTCTGCAT
This sequence comes from Philonthus cognatus, assembly GCA_932526585.2. Lineage (NCBI taxonomy): Eukaryota > Metazoa > Arthropoda > Insecta > Coleoptera > Staphylinidae > Philonthus > Philonthus cognatus. The sequence continues at coordinate 30,060,340 of OW052242.1, forward strand.
AACAATACAATATCGTATATAATTTGTGTAAATATAATATTTTATAACAAAAATATAATAGGTTATAAAATTTGTAAAACAATAAAAATAAACATGTGATATAAACAGTCATATGTTTTGTGTCATACATCGTCATAATTTACTACCTGTTTTTGAATGCCCCTCAAGATGTCTTATTGTCGATAAATCCTGTTAAATCGTGCGATTTTTGGCGATTTCTAAGAAATTTAACAATTTTACTAGATGAAAAATTAAGTGAAAACCTCTTATTTATTGTCAATATTTCTCAAAATATTGTTAGTATTTAACAAATCTTTAAATAGAAGTTTTAGATATCATAAAAATACAAAAAATGTTTATATTACACTTTTCTGTAGATCTAATAATTACAAAGATGTGCTGTTTTTAAAAGTTAGAAATATGTACGTTTAATGAAATAAAACACTTTAACTTTGTTTGTATAACACACTATTTTTATTTTCATGACTGCAGTTTCGGCAATTCAACTTGCCATTATCAAACAGAGTAACTTAAATTACGGTATGGTACAGGTATATACACAAAATGATTATTTACAAAATAGCATTAAAAATGGGGGTATACACTAGATCGACCTGGTCGTTAATTAGGGGGATTCCTGGATTAGCGCGGGCTTTCTGTATCTCCAGGGATTCTAGGAGGTTCATTTTTCGGCCCTTTTCGGCATAATGGATGATCTTAAGTATATCCTCGCCAAAAGAATTACCGTAATTTAAGTTACTCTGTTTGATAATGGTAAGTTGAATTGCCGAAACTGCAGTCACGAAAATAAAAATAGTGTGTTATACAAACAAAGTTAAAGTGTTTTATTTCACTGAATTAACATGTATAACGAAGTAGAAGCCTCCACAGTTCATAATTTAATATGTACGTTTGTTCATATCAACTTAACCGATACTATTGTAAATAACTCAACAAATATTGTCTTTACATTCTATGAGTTTTGTATAAAACTTGTGATTGGTGTAAAAATGTGGTGTGATTGGTGTAAAAATGTATGGAGTAATATTATGGATAAGAAAAACCCAACAACATGAGTAAAGTGACATCAATAATGTTAAATTTATGCAAATGTAACTACAAGAAAAGCTTATTTGTTAATTTTATTGTTACATTTATTGACATATTTACATTATTACTTGTAAAACTATCTTCTTTTATATAAAATTTAAATTAAAATAAGCCATAAAATCATATCCATTATCTCTGTCCCGCTAGAATGGTTAAATCGTATATTGTGTGACATTTTATGATTTTATCATTTCTTATACAGGTATATTTTATGATCTTATGAATTAGAGGACATGTATATTTTATGATTTCGCGACTTTTTAGACAAGTATATTTGATGATTTATTAATCATTTGCATTTTATGATTTTATAATATTTTATACATGTGTATATTATATCATTTTATGTATGCATATTTTATTACTTTTAAATAAAGGATCAATATTAATTAACGCAAATAAATAATTCGAATAAATTCCGAACGAGTTTAATTTTTCAAATAAACACCCACCCTGAAACCCGATCGATACAATTGCACTAACAAACAAAACGCACCGCTGTAAAATTGAGTAAGCCATTATAAATGTATAAAGCTTGAAAATGATAGTGTTAACGTGCAAGGGGTCGCGTTTACCGGTTGTTCTGTTTAAACAAATATTTTCTATTTGCGGGGTTGAATATTTTAAAAAAAAAAATCCCGCTCGGGGAAAATCAATAACGCACACGTTTTGTTTTTGTGGAAATTAATGGACGCACAGCACATGTATGTATGTGCGCCCGACTCGCGTTCCATCATTTATGAAACAAACTGGGTAGAGTATGGGGGAAGGAGAAAAAAGTTGAAAAAAAGTGTAACACACAGATGCGCTGAAAAAACATTTTCTATGAAATTCAATAGGTTTGTAAAGTATTTGCAGTGTTGTTTATTTTTTTAGCTTACAATGGAGCATTTCAAAAATTGAAAAGTATGTGCAGTATTTGTTTTGTTTAGTTAATTACTTACAACATAGCATATCAAAGCATTTTTCTGAAAATTATAATAAACCATGATAAATTCAAATTCAAAACTATTTGAATTCGAGAAAATAAGCTTACGCTTCTTGTAGTTTGCACACTTTAAATATAATATATAAAATTACGAAAAAAGTATTCGTGAAAATGCAAACAATGTCTTAATTAATAAGACAACTTAAGACGATAAATATCCATTGAAACAACTACTTCCCGTTACATATACTTTAATAGAGCGTTCTAACAAATCAAATTAAATAAGATTTTAAATATTTCATTGTAAAATTTAATATACGGAGGTGTATTTGCACGGGAAGTTATTAATTAAGACATTGTTTGCATTTTCACGAATAGTTTTTTCGTAATTTTATATATTATATAATAAGCCATATCAACAATTAAAAGATATGTGCAGTGTTTGTTTTAATTTAGTTAATTGGTTACAACAAAGCATTTTTCATAGCTGCAGTACGGTTTTATGAGTTACGTGTTGATTTCAACTAACTTGGAATGAAAACACTAACACTTTCTTTACAATATTTTTTATTTTTGCCCAAGCCCCCCTATGTATACCGGGTGAGCATTTTTAATCCGGAACATATAATATAATGAAGGGTAAGTATTTGCAATCTGGAACATGTAATAAAATAATTTATACGAATTACTCTAAATTTGTCTATTGTTATAATTTGTCAAACTTAATTTGCAAAATGAATATCAATTATACCATTGAAGAAAGAATTTTCATAGTAAAAACGTTTTACACTGGAGGCAGAATAAGGAATGTGCGTGATTTATTTAGTTTTTGCACAAGGACGTAGTACCCTCAAAGAATAAATATTTAAGCGGGAATTTTGAATAATACAATTATTGGGCCGTTTGAAATTATCAGAAATTTGAATTCAAGATCATTTTTAGAACTATTATTCAACAAAGTTGGCCTTGCAGTAAAAGGAACAACACGTGACAATCAGGTTTGGTTTTAACAAGATGGCTGCTCAGCGCATTTTGGAGTAGATGTTCGGGACTATTTAGAGAAACCTTTCCACATCGCTGGATTATTGGTCGTGGTGGAATAATTAACTGGCCCGCCAAATTTCTTGATATAGCCCCTTGTGATTATTTTCTGTGGGACAATATGAAAAGCAAAATATTTCAAATTTGTCACTCAAAACATTGATTCACATGCAATTTTTAAAGTATATGCGCGTATTAACGCTGAAACACTCACGACTGTGATTAATGGATTTTATAATAGGCTAGGGCAGGGGTCTCCAAACTTTTTCCTTTGCGAGCCACATTTACAATTCTACATATTTAAATGGGCCAAGATTCAAATAATTGTATATGGATTTTTAAAAACTTCTATTTTTATTTTCTGTCACATAATAATAATAATTAATAAAGTAATTTATTTAAAAATAATTAATAACAGTCTATTTTGAACTTCACATCAAATCAGTGTTTTATACGCGTGGCGCATGAAGTATAATTTCGAGTTTAATAAAACCTGAAAGTTTGGATTTAATCACGACTATGACCAGATCCCAATTTATACTTCATGCTTAACTAAGGAGTGGAAGACACTCTTTTGTATAATATTGACAACTTTAATAAACACTCGCCCTCTTGATTTAGAAAAACACAATTGACATTTTCTTTCAGATACTTTATGAATCACCCTGTATAAAAAGAAATACCCATCTTGTAGATCTCGCCGAAATAGCCGAAATACATGAATTACTCTTTTCTGTAGCTCAAATAGTTTGTAAGTTACAACGTTTTCTGTCAAAATTAAAAAATTATCGAGAATTTACGCGAGTGCGCTCGCTTATTTTGTATTTCGCAAAAGTTGCGTATAACTCAATAACTATTGGGAATACAAAAAAATTGTTAATATAAAAGTTTTAGATAATAACATTTTGAAAAACTTTTCTATCTTCAAATTTTGTTGTAGCTATCTTTTTTCTTCGTAAAAATCGACAGTTTGTTAAAAGATTCGTAAAAACCTATAAATTTCCCAAAATCGTGGAATAACTTCTTAGAACTGTTTATTGGAATTTCTGTATGTTTTGAACTTCGGGATAAATCAGCGTTTTACGCGCGTGGCGCATGAAGTAAAATTTCGAGTTTAGAAAAGCCTCAAAATTTGGTTTGGTCGCGTAGCGCTACGCGCTACACGACCAAACCAAATTTTAAGGCTTTTCTAAACTCGAAATTTTACTTCATGCTTAGTCTGGGAGTAAAATCACTCGTATATATAATATTGATAACTTTGATAACACTCGTCTTCTTGATTTAGAAAAAAAAAACAATTGACATTTTCTCATAGATACTTTATGGATCACCCTGTATAAAAACAAATACGCCTATCTTTTAGATCTCGTGACCATAGCCAAAATGCATGTATTATTATACTTTTCTGTAGCTCAAATAGTTTATAAGTTACAACGTTTTTTGTCAAAATTAATATAATATCGAGAATTTACTCCAGTGCGCTTGCTTTTTTTTGTATTTCGCAAAAATTGCGAATAACTCAATAACTAATGAAAATAAAGAAAAATTGTTTACAATTAAAGTTTGAGATAATAACATTTTGAATAATTTTTCTAACTTCAAGTTTTTTGTAGCTATCTTTGTTCTTGGAGAAAATCGACAGATTGTTGAAAGATTCGTAAAAACTTAATCATTTTCACAGAATCGTGGAATCACTTCTTAGAACTATTTATTGGATTTGTGTATGTTTTGAACTTTGGAAAAAATCCATAATTTTCTGTAGCTCAAATAGTTTGTAAGTTACAACGTTCTCTGTCAAAATTAAAAAAATATCGAGAATTTACGCGAGTGCGCTCGCTTTTTTTGTTTTTCTCAAAAGTTGCGTATAACTCAATAACTATTGGGAATACAGAAAAATTGTTAATATAAAAGTTTTAGATAATAAAATTTTGAAAAAATTTTCTATCTTCAAATTTTGTTGTAGCTATCTTTTTTCTTCGTAAAAATCGACAGTTTGTTAAAAGATTCGTAAAAACCTATAATTTTCCCAAAATCGTGGAATAACTTCTTAGAACTGTTTATTGGAATTTGTGTATGTTTTGAACTTCGGGATAAATCAGCGTTTTACGCGCGTGGCGCATGAAGTAAAATTTCGAGTTTAGAAAAGCCTGAAAATTTGGTTTGGTCGCGTAGCGCTACGCGCTAGACGACCAAACCAAATTTTAAGGCTTTTCTAAACTCGAAATTTTACTTCATGCTTAGTCTGGGAGTGAAAACACTCGTATATATAATATTGATAACTTTGATAACACTCGTCTGCTTGATTTAGAAAAAAAATAAACAATTGACATTTTCTCATAGATACTTTATGGATCACCCTGTATAAAAACAAATACGCCTATCTTTCAGATCTCGTGACAATAGCCAAAATGCATGTATTATACTTTTCTGTAGCTCAAATAGTTTATAAGTTACAACGTTTTTTGTCAAAATTAAAATAATATCGAGAATTTACTCCAGTGCGCTTGCTTTTTTTGTATTTCGCAAAAGATGCGAATAACTCAATAACTAATGAAAATAAAGAAAAATTGTTTACAATTAAAGTTTAAGATAATAACATTTTGAATAATTTTTCTAACTTCAAGTTTTTTGTAGCTATCTTTGTTCTTGGATAAAATCGACAGATTGTTGAAAGATTCGTAAAAACTTAATAATTTTCACAGAATCGTGGAATCACTTCTTAGAACTATTTATTGGATTTGTGTATGTTTTGAACTTCGGAATAAATCAGCGTTTTACGCGCGTGGCGTATGAAGTAAAATTTCGAGTTTAGAAAAGCCTGAAAATTTGCAATTTGCAACCAAATTTTCAGGCTTTTCTAAACTCGAAATTTTACTTCATGCTTAGTCTGGGAGTGAAAACACTCATATATAATATTGGTAACTTTGATAACACTCACCTTCTTGGTTTAAAAGAAAAACAATTGCCATTTTCTTTTAGATATTTTATGGATCACCCTGTATAAAAACAAATTCGCCCATCTTGTAGATCTCGTCGCAATAGCCGAAATGTATGTATTATACTTTTCTGTAGCTCCATTAGTTTCTGAGTTATAACGGTTTTTGTCAAAATAACAGTTGACATACAAGTCGGCGGCAGCCGACATTTGGACTATATCAGTTGACATAAGTCGGAGGTAGCCGACATTTGCACCATAACGACAGTTTACATAAGTCGGCATAAGCCATCATATAACCCATCGTGCCAACTTGACATGAGTTTTAATTGAACTACAATGAGATCGCTATGATATTTTTTTTTCTTTGTGACAGTTACGATACACATTTTACCACTTGTGACATATTTTAAAATAACGAGTGTCTTCCACTCCCAGACTAAGCATGAAGTAAAATTTCGAGTTTAGAAAAGCCCCGCGTAGAAAATTTGTCGAGGGTCGCGCAGCGACCCGAGACAAATTTTCACGGGGCTTTTCTAAACTCGAAATTTTACTTCATGCGCCACGCGTATAAACCACTGATTTACAGTAAAGTTAAAAATATTAAACGCTTAGATGTGATAGTGATCAATATTTATTGAGATGCAGCGAAAAATGCAAGAATTGTTTTTTTTAGTGAATAGTTTTGGAATAATAATAATAATAAAAGTTAAATAAACGATTTTTCAAAAACTCAGTTTTTTGTGGATATCTCGAAAATAAAAAAAATATTTCAAAATTGTTTTTAGGCCCTAAAATACGCAAAAAGTGGGCTCAACATTTCCACTTTCGGCTCAAACTTTTTTGTATTAAAAATTAAAAAAAATATATTGTCAAGAAAGGATTTGCAATGTTTGTTTTAGTTGTTTCTTTTTTTAAGAAAAAAATATCAAATGACTTATTTTTATTTTTAAGTTTGTTTCAGTTTTAGTTCTTAATTTTTAACAAAGAATATTACATATTTCACCCCCATCAGCAACTCTCTAAACAAAACGAAACCCTAATCAATATTCACGCATAAGGTAAATGTAAATTCGAATTACAATCCGCAGCACACGTAGATACATTAATTTTCCGGCGCTGTTTGGGGGCGAAAGCAAAGACGAGCACAAACAACGAACGTATCGTAGAGACAAAGGGCGTCATGTATCATAAGGGCATGAATGAAGATAACACGGGGACCCTTTTCCTTTTAAAGCGTGCGCCGCGTTCACTTGTTTTGCGGGAGGGCCGGGGGGATTCTAATAGATTTTGATTGGATTGATATCAATCGGGACACGGTGGAAGCGAGGGGTGAGGGGTGAGGGGGTGAGAGGGCGCGCTCAAATCCGACCCCCTTTTCAAGATATCGTCGCCCTGTGGATTTTATTTCTTTAATGCTCACCTCGACACTGGAGGGGTTATTGAATAAAGTGCACGATTTTATTGAATGTTTGAAAGGAAAATAAGAATTTGTGTACTATTTGAAAGATTATACAGATTTATATCTTTTAAAACTTTCACATGAATTTATTTACATTTTCTATTTATTAAAAGTATTAATATGAAATTTCAACCACCTATTTTTTTTACTATTCCTGTATGTTATACAAAGATTTTCGTAATTTTTTTTTCAAATCAAACATTTTGCGGAATTATTCGGTTTAAAGTCTCCTGAGTCGATTTAGACCATTTCTGAAAAATGTCTGTCTGTCTTTCTGTCTGCCTGTCTATCCGACTCTCTGTATGTGTGGTTAACTTTAGATTCTATACAGCAAAAAAAAAGATATTGCACATGGGCGCCCGCACATATGAGCAAGGGAGGGCAATAGCAAATCTTGGAACTTACCCTGGTGTTCTAAGCTTCTGGGCCTTGTTCTACCTGGAGCGTCCGGCAGGCCTGGCTCCTTCTTTTAACTGAACGACAACGATAATACGACACAAACAATCACGATGTTCTCTCGGCCGATAAACTACTGAAATTATTTTGTGTAAATTTTTTCCAATGACAAAATGCGTTACTTTTTATAAAAAAATCATTTTCTTACAAATACAAAAAAAATGGGAATAAAGTCTTAGCAAAAACCATTAAATGTGTGATTTATTCTTTTACGTTATTTTTCAGTTAAAATGATTACAACATATTTTTATGAAGTTTTCAATAATAATAATAATAATAATAATATTAATAATAATAATAATCTTTATTCATATTACGCCATTACATGAATGGATGTATTAGTAAGTTTAAAATATTACAATTAACAAACAATATATAATTACGCAAAATAGGTATAAACAAGGCACAGTTTAAAAATAAAAGGACAATACAATGTAAGATCAGTATCCGTCAATTAATCTAGAACACTATAATAACACTTGTTATTGAGAATGGTTTCATGTTAGTTTAAGAGAGTTTAAAGGCGGTTAACACTTTTACAAAGTAATTTATAACTTGGTAGGCAGTTTAATAGGTTTTATCAATATTTTGAAACAGTTGCAGTCTATGTTATATAATTTTAGGTTGTTTCTAATCATCTTATTACCCTTCTTTTATTCGAAACAAGTTTTATTTATTAATAATAGCACTATTTTTACAAATAGTTTTGTTGATTTTTTATCACTTTTCGCTGGTTTTACATCGTTACAGATAATTTATTTTTTCTTTTTTTATACTCTTAAAAAGACGAATAACCCTCACCGTAGAAAGGGCTTAGAATCCAAGAGCCATTGATGTCGCAGAATTAAAAATATCTTTTCCCCAGCTAAAGGAGATTACTTGCCGTTCAAAGACCATATTAAAAAAAAACGGTTCTCTTCAGAACAACAAAAACTTTCTAAGGAAATAAAATTCGCATATATTGTATATTCAATAAATAAAAATGTTTATACAGGGTGCGGCAAAACAGACAGTGCAGTTTTGAAGAGCTATTAAAAAAATGGCGCAATTTAAAGAAATGGGGTTATTTTTATCTTAATCGGTACATCATGCCGTTTTATGCATTGAGTCCTGAAGATAACATCAGAAAGATGATGACCCCCAGCAGCGATACATTGATGAAGGCAATTTCTGAAAGTTTCGGCCGCATTTAGGCACATCTCGATGGGTATAGCGGCGATTTCCTCCCGAATTCGATTCCTGAGGTCTTCCAAGAAATGGCTATTAATTGGAAGATATCTTCAAAGATTAATTAACCGATTGGTGAGGAATCTGAAACAGAAAACGAAAAACATTGTTTATTTTTGTTTATATTAAAAGCCATGACGTGTTCAGTCGAAATTTTGAAACAGTGCAAACCGATTCTTGTTTTGCATTTCGATATTTAACATAAAACTGATACTTTACTTGAAAATACCATCGACAATGCTGCACCCTGTACACGAACCCAAAAAATATTGTCCACTTTGTTGTTACGTTTAGTGTCGAATAAAACAAATATTTCTAGAATGAATTTTGACAAACCGATTGGATTTGCGGATTCAGCATGTCTATGTCTATCTGAATTTGCAAATTTCATCAATTTTTCAAAAGTTGTTCTAAAAATGTCTACATAGACATGTTGAATGCACAAATCAAATCGGTTATTCAAAACTCGTTCTAGAAATATACTCAATAACATTAGAAGCGTAACACCCAGAAGGAGTTATTATTTTAACTTGATTTTTTGCCAGTATGGTAGTCTTACATCAAGAATAAAATGATTACATTTTCAAGAAATTTTATTAAAAAACAATCTAAAAAAAATTAATAATGTGTTTGGCGACCCCTTTGCTGTATATACTCCTGTAGACGTCTGGGCATCGACAAAATGAGATGGTCAATGTCTTCTTGAGGCATCTCGTTCCAAGCAACTTAAATTTCATCGATCAACTGTGCTAGAGTCTGTGGAGGATGGTGCAAAGAGAATATTCTTCTTCCCATGATATCCCACACATGTTCAATGGGATTTAAATCCGGCGAACGGGGCGGCCACGTCAAAACATTAACACCAGCTTCATTAAGAAAGTTCATAGTTCGACGAGCAATATGGAGACGTGCGTTATCTTGTTAAAAAAGTACGTCTGGGCGGCCATCTAAATAAGGCAACAAAGTCGGTCGTATGACGTCTTCAACATAACGCGCAGCTGTCATACTGCCTCGAATGAATACAAGAGGTGATCGACTACCATAAGCAATAGCCCCCCAAACCATTACTCCAGCAGTCCTGTGTACATGCCTCTCAATAGCAAACCTAAGATCAGGTCGTTCTCCACGGTAGCGTCGTACCCTTCTACGGCCATCATGCGTGCCTAGACAAAATCGTAATTCATCGCTGAATACGACATCGTGCCATTCTGCCTCCCAATGCTGCCGGTCTCTGCACCAGTCCAACCTTTGGCGACAGTGTCTCGCTGTTAAAGGAAGTACTAATCTTGGACGGTACGAAAGAAGCCCAAAGGATTGAATGCGGCGATATAAGGTTCGCATACTAACGGGCCTACCTTCTTCTCCAATCCATTGATCACCGATTTGACGCGTAGTAGCGAAACGGTCTCGCAGGGCTATTTGTCTTAAGCGCCGATCTTGACGTTCTGTGGTACGCCTTGGTTGACCAATTGGTCTTCTTCTTGCTCCTCTACCTTCTTCTGTCCATACCTGATACACACGTATTACAGTTGCTGCAGTGGAATCAATACGGCGGGCAATTTCGCGATAGGACATACCGACATCTCGATAAGCAACACCTCGACCCCGGTCAAAATCGCTCAAATGTAAATATTGTGGACGTCTTCGGACTCGAGGCATTTTATTTAAGCTTAACACACTCAACGGAAACACGAAAACTAAAAACATCTTTACTAAACAGCTCATATAAATAGTTTTATCAAAAAAGAAAAAGTGAAATATTTTTTTTTCACAATAAATATAAAAGGCACAAGGTTGAAATTGTTATCAATGTATGCTTTAAATATAGTCAGTCTGTTGCTAAAATATGAATTCAAAAAAATCATTCCTTCTTGGTGTTATGCTTCTAATGTCATTGAGTATATGAACAGATGTATGTATGCAAATTTTCAGCTAATTTCAGAGCGAACGGTATCTTTGTGAGAAAATTTAGTTGTGTTTGTTACTTATCGATGACTTCTTTTAATTTTTAAAAGTGATAAATTGTTTAGATTTAAGTTAATTTTGAAAACTGTATCAAAGTTTTCAAAATTGACACAAATCTAAAGAATTCAGGAATTTTAAAAATTAAAGGACATCTTGAGAAGGTAACAAAAACAACTAAATTTTCTCACAAAAATACTGTTCACTCTGAAATTAGCTAACAATTTGGTCAAATTAGGATAATTTTATAGTTTTTGTGAATTTCCAAGATTTTAATTAATTTTTATGATTTTGACGCGTTTCATTAAATTCAAAGATTTTTGTTAATTCTCAAAAATCTGACGGTTTTAGTAAATTTCGTAAATTTTTAAAATGATGATACTATTCATGAATTTTTGAGATTTTCGTCGGAATTTGCACGTCAGCAATGTTTGTGAATTTCCTAAACTTTTGTTTTACATGAATTTCTACGATTTTGGTTAATTTACAAAATCTCGACCATTATCGAGAATTTTCAACGTTTTAGTCAATTTTAAAAATCTAAACGCTTTTCGTAAATTTGAAAGATTTCCGTTCATTTTAAAAATTCCGACGGTTTTCGTGAAATCCAAAGATTTTCAATAATTTTCAAAATTTATTATAAATTTTTCAGTGTTGCCAAAAATTATTAATCGGCAACGATTAATAAACGTTTGAAATAAATGCCTCATTTTTTTGTCAAATAAATTTCTTTCAAATTTGCGAACCCGAAAATTAACGAAATTTATGAAAATTCAAGAACTCCGGCATTTTTTTTAATTACTAAAAATCTAGAAAATCCATGAAAAGCGTCAATGTTTGAAAAAGTAACGAATGCAGCAAAGAATTTTTTAATTTTTGTCAAAATTTTTAAAATTCTTTATAAATCTTGGAAATAAAAATAAACGTTTGAAAATTTACGAACGTATTGAAAAATTTACGAGTTGTCAAAATTTTGAAAATTAATTAAATCTCCTAAATTACGAAAATTGACAAGATTTTAAAAATTGAACAAATACTTGAAAACCCTTAAGAGTATGTGAATTAATAAAAATATTGTAAAAATCTAGTGATTATTTTTTAACGAATGTTTTCCACTCTCAGACTAAGCATGAAGTAAAATTTCGAGTTGAGAAAAGCCTGAGCGTTTGGATTTGGATGCGTAGCGTCCAAATCCAAACTCCGGCTTTTCTCAAAACGAAATTTTACTTCATGCGCCACGCGCATAAAACACTGATTGATTGTTAGGTTTAAAATATTTAAAACATTTTTTTATTACAGATTATCGCTTTTCGATATACTTCGAGATGTTGTCAAATTTCAATTATTCTTGACATTCCATCACTTTTTGTTTTCAAAGTTTTCTCAAATTTAAATATTTTACCGTTTTTTGACAATTTATGATTTTGTAATAATCGGCAACGATTAATAAATGTTTGAAATAAATGCCTAATTTTTTTGTCAAATAAATTTCTTTGAAATTTGCGAAAATTCAAGAATTGCGGCTTTTTTTTTATTAACGAAAATCTAGAAAATAAATAAAAATCGTCAAAGTTTTAAAAAGTAACGAAAAGAACCAAGAATTTGAAAATCAACAATAATCTTGAAAAATGCGTGATTTTTGTCAAAATTTTGAAAAATATTTTAAATCTTTGAAATTAAAAAAAAACGTCTTAAATTTTACGAACGTATTGAAAAATTTACGAGTCGTTAAAATTTTGAAAATTAATCATTATTTTGGAAATTCACAAAAATTTACAAGATTTTAAAAATTTTACAAATACTTGAAAACCCTCAAGTGTTTGTAAATTAATGAAAATATCGTAAAAATCCAGTGATTATTTTTTAGCGAATGTTTTCCACTCCCAGACTAAGCATGAAGTAAAAGTTCGAGTTGAGAAAAGCCTGAGCGTTTGGATTTGGTCCAAATCCAAACTCAGGCTTTTTTCAACTCGAAATTATACTTCATGGGCCACGCGCATAAAACACTGATTAATTGTTAAGTTTAAAATATTTAAAACATTTTTTATTGTAGATTATCGCTTTTCGTTATCAAATTTCTATATTTCTTGACATTTCATTACTGTTTCACGTTGTTGCAATGTTTTCTCAAATTTAAATATTTCATCGTTTTGAGACAATTTCCGATTTTTTTTTTAAATTTTGGAAAATTTCAACATTTTCCTCTTGACATTTTATCACTTTTCTATGGTTTGCGTACTACTGACAGATCATAAAAATTCTAGATAAAGACAATAAACGTACAGACAAAAAACTCTATTATTATTATTGTTATTCTTGTTATATTTAAAAAAACATGTGATAAATTAATTGAAAATGTATTCAAAGTAAAGAACATAATAATTCGTTTATCTAACAAACCGCAAACTTACCGAAAATTAATCCCGAAGCAACAATCCGCAATGCTTAACATATTTGAGCAAGGCCGTAGCCAGAAAAAAAATCAGTGGGGGGAATATAAACTTTGGGGAGGGGTTAATAGTAAACATTTTGTTTTTGACCTAACCGGGCAGCTTTTACATAGTAAAATTTAACATTTTGAAATTTTCGGCGGGGGGGGGGGGGGTGAACCCCCATATCCCTCCTCCTGGCTCCGGCCTTGTATTTGAAGACCCAGTGGGTAGAAAATTATAATATTTCCGATTGTTAATCGAACTATTAAAGCATTTATAATCGAATAGTTTTGCTCAATCGAATACAAAGCTCCCGTCACACAAAAGACAGAGCGCGCGCCGGTTCTTTGAAGTCATTTAATGACCCAAATGTTTAATTAATATTAAAACAAACTTTTATCGAACTCAGCCGATCTTACGATAGCGCTAGCGAGAAGTTAAATAGAATTAATAACTTTATGTGTGGGATGGTGAGTGTGTGTGTGTGTGTGTGAGGAAGGGAATATTCGCGCAACTGTCTAAAACAGAAGATGCTGAGTACAAAGGGATTAAGTTTAAAGGTAATAAACAATGCAACGAGGGAAAATTACACAGTGCAGTGTTCGTATGATGATTTGTATAGTAGAGAATATATTATTTTAAAACAAAATTAAATGTTTTTTTAAAGCATAAACTACAGGTAAATTTATTTGTTAATAATAATAATATTTTTTTTACTGCAATCATTTTTTAAAATTACACATTGCAGTGTTCGTATGATGATTTGTGTAGTAGAGAATATATTATTTTAAAACAAAATTCAATGTTTTTTTTAAAGCATGAACCACAGGTACATTTATTTGTAAATAATAATAATTTTTTTTTACTGCAATCACTTTTTATATATATTTACAACTTCGAGGTCCAAATAAAATTTTATAAACGAATCAAATTCTTGAATAAACTCATTAATTAAAGATATGTAAGTAGTAATGAAATTCCTTTTTCTTCACTGTTTTAGTTTAATACAAAATGTACATTTCAGGCACGACATGCCCTTTTTCAATAGTTTGATGTATTTCACATTTTTACTTTCCCCCGTATGTAATACAAAGGGAAAGTATTGTTTTCGTGATAATTTTCGAATCAAAAATGTTAGCGGAAATATCCGTTTTGAGGTCCCCTGAGTCGAATAAGACCATTTTTGAAAAATGTCTGTCTGTCTGTCTGTCTGTCTGTGTGTGTGTCTGTGTGCGCTGTGCCGCAAAAACCGCTAAAGATATCGAGATGAAACTTGAAACTTAAGCTTTTCGTTACAATCGGAAGAACTGAAAAGCTTTTGGTGAAAATCGGAAAACCGGAAGTGGTACTTTACTCTTAGCGTTTTTCAGTTTTTTCAGATTTTTTCAATAAATGTTCATCAAACAAAAAATTCTTTTAAATAAAAGTTGTAGATAATAACAAAATGAAGATGTATTCTTCACTTACTTTTTGTCATAGCACTCTTAGTTTTTAGATATTTAATAAATAGTGTTTTTTATCTAGTCATTGATTTGTGTCAGTGTGTGTGTTGACACAATTTGAAAATGTTTCAAATAAAAGTTGTAGGTAATAAAATATTAAAGATTTTTTGTATCTTCACTTTTTGTCATAGCACTCTTAGTTTTTGAGATAATCAATAAATAGTGTTTTTTATCTAGTCATTGGTTTGTGTCAGTATGTGTTGATCCAATTGAAAAATGTTTTAAATAAAAGTTGTAGTTATCAAAAAGTTGAAGACATTTTTGCAAATATTTTAAAAGTGATTTAATACGCAATTTACGGGGGAAAGTACTATGATGGACACATCACCATTTTTTCAATAAATGTTCATCAAACAAAAAATTCTTTCAAATAAAAGTTGTAGATAATAACAAAATGAAGATGTATTGTTCACTTACTTTTTGTCATAGCACTCTTAGTTTTTAAGATATTTCAAAAGATGTGTGTTTTATCTAGTTTTATTGGTGTGTGACAGTGTATGTGTCGATACAATTGAAAAATGTTTCAAATAAAAGTTGTAGGTAATGAAAAACTAAAGATTTTTTGTAGATTCACTTTTTGTCATAGCACTCTTAGTTTTTAATATATTTAATAAATAGTGTTTTTTATCTAGTCATTGATTTGTGTCAGTGTATGTGTTGATACAATTGAAAAATGTTTCAAATAAAAGTTGTAGGTAATAAAATATTAAAGATTTTTTATACCTTACTTTTTGTCATAGCACTCTTAGTTTTTGAGATGATTAATAAATAATGTTCTTTTATCTAGTCATTGGTTTGTCTCAGTGTATGTGTTGATATAATTGAAAAATGTTTCAAATAAAAGTTGTAGTTATCAAAAAGTTGAAGACATTTTAAAAATAATAATGCTACAAATATTTTAAAAGTGATTTAATACGCAATTTACGGGGGAAAGTACTATGATGGACACATCACCTTTTTTTTTTCTTGAATTAATTTATCATCTGGCACTTGGTGAAACATATTAGAATATGTATAGTTATTTAAAATAAAAACACTTGTTATTGTTTCACAAATTAAAACTTTATTCCAACTAGTTTTAGTTTGTTAGACCATTTTCAAAGGAATGTACAGATAAAATGATTGCCTGGGTATATACCGGGTGTTGAATTGGCGGACGCAACATAGGAAATCGCATGTTAATTTTAAAGTGTTCAAATATTGGCTTCGCTATTTATTTTAGAGACAAAATGTATTTCACTTTTTTGTAGAGGGAAAAATTCTAATTTTAGGAATGTTCACACCTAACACTTTACGTTTCTCTAAGTAAAAATAATTAAGAAAAAGTAATGTGATTTTATAAAAAATAATGAATGAATTGATACCACAATTGCGGATATTCCCTGTTTCTTTTTAAGTTCAATTTAAAGCTTTAAACAAATGTTTTCCACTCCCAGATTAGGCATGAAGTAAAGTTTCGAGTTTAGATAAGCCCCGTGAACATTTGTCGAGGGTCGCGCAGCGCGTATAAAACACTAAAATATTGTCAAATTCATGTAAATTCGAACTTAACTTAAAATCTGTGTTTTATACGCGTGGCGCATAAAGTAAAATTTCGAGTTTAGAAAAACCCAGAAAATTTGTCTCGGGTCGCTGCGCGACCCTCGACAAATTTTCACGGGGCTTTTCTAAACTCGAAATTTTACTTCATGCTTAGTCTGGGAGTGGAAAACACTCGTTTGAAGCTTTAAATTGAACTCTTTTAAAAATCAACGAACGTCAGAAAATTTACAGCTAAAATAATTAAGAAAAAGTAATGTGATTTTATAAAAACAATGACATGCCGTGCAATTGGTACAACAATCGCGGATATTCCCTGTTTTTTTTTTAAGTTAAATTTAAAGCTTTAAAGAAGTGTTTTGCACTCCCAGACTAAGCATGAAGTAAAATTTCGAGCTTAGAAAAGCCCCGTGAAAATTTGTCGAGCGTCGCGCAGCGACCCGAGACAAATATTCCGGGTTTTTCTAAACTCGAAATTTTACTTCACGCCACGCGCATAAAAAACTAAAATATTGTCAAATTTATGTAAATTCGAACTTCACTTAAAATCTCTGTTTTATACGCGTGGCGCATGAATTAAAATTTCGAGTTTAGAAAAGCCCAGAAAATTTGTTTCGGGTCGCTGCGCGACAAATTTTCACGGGGCTCTTCTAAACTCCAAATTTTACTTCATGCTTAGTCTCGGAGTGGAAAACACTCGTTTATAGCTTCAAATTACACTCTTTCAAAAATCAACGAATGTCAAAAAATTTACAGATAAAATAATTAAGAAATAGTAATGTGATTTTATAAAAATAATGACATAGCATGGAATTGATACAATTGCGGATATTTCCTGTTTTTTTTTAAGTTCAATTTAAAGCTTTAAACAAGTGTTTTCCACTCCCAGACTAAGGATGAAGTAAAATTTAGAGTTTAGAAAAGCCCCGTGAAAATTTGGCGAGGGTCGCGCAGCGACCCGAGACAAATTTTCTGGGCTTTTCTAAACTCGAAATTTTACTTCATACGCCACGCGTATAAAACACTAAAATATTGTGAAATTTATGTCTTTTCAAACTTTACTTGAAACCTGTGTTTTGTACGTGTGGCGTATGAAGTAAAATTTCGAGTTTAGAAAAGCCCAGAAAATGTGTCTCGAGTCGCTACGCGACTCTCGACAAATTTTCTAGTTTCTAATATCTAAACTCGAAATTTTACTTCATGCTTAGTCCAGGAGTGGAAGTCACTCGTTTAAAGCTTCGAATTGAACTCTTTTAAAAACAACGAATGTCGGAAAATTTACAGTTTATGCATATGTTTACCTAATAATCATTGTATTGTATGTAGGATTTTGCTAAGGAAATTGAGGATATCATATTCATATTTTATATTTTTGTAGCAAACCATACAAGATATCAAACATTATTAAGAGACAAAAAAAAGCTTTTAAACAAACCAATCATTGAAGTAATATTTTTTTTAATTTTTATAAGGTGCGCCGGTAAAAACATATTTTAGATTTTATGTTGTGGTACTACTGTTTTTAATACTTCTTGTTAATCAATGATGACTTTAAAAACTTAAATGATGTGTCATATTATGATAATCAACTATAATAAATTTTAGTCAAATCGAATATAGCGCTCAATCGTTACAAATAAAATTAATAAAAATAAATTGAACTAGCCGTAAAGTTTTAGGTACAGATAAATTGTTTTAAATCATCATATTTTTATCCCATGAATCTATAGTTAACATTAACGGGACACCTTGTATTATAACAAACAATTAAAAGAAATATATTTATATTCTGTAAATTGGCCATCGACCCTGGGGTCTTTAAGCCTGTAATCTTATTATTATTGTGCGATATTTTATTTTCTCAATAAGGATAAAGCGCAAGTGTTTTTATCGTTATTTTTCACTTACGGATAAATTCGGCGTCGTCGGCCCTTCCGCCCTCACTTCCCTAATACAGCTATTTAAATGTTGGATAGAAGGGTTTGCGGTTT
Source organism: Philonthus cognatus (assembly GCA_932526585.2). Lineage (NCBI taxonomy): Eukaryota > Metazoa > Arthropoda > Insecta > Coleoptera > Staphylinidae > Philonthus > Philonthus cognatus. The sequence continues at coordinate 30,078,925 of OW052242.1, forward strand.
TTGCTTAAAGTATAGTCCTGACCCATACGTGACCAGACGTCCGCAAGACCTCTAAATATCAAAGACCTTCTTTTTAGCTTAGTACTAAGTTACACTGGGACTTATATTTACCACCACAAATGTCTAACATCAAAGATAAAAAGAAGTTTCAAAATGAATAAAAACAAAACGAAATGTTGAACTTTTGAGATAATTACTTTTCAAGAGTGTTCTGTTCTGGATTTCTTTAAAATATTAACAAAATTACATTTATGTAGTCTTTTATCGCCAGTTTCCTAAAATTATTAGTAAGATTTAGGGGAAAAGCGGCAATTATCAAAAAATGATGCATATAAGTTAACCAGAAAACTTAATGTTAATTGTGCCAATATTTCGCTAAATATTTGTTAGCTTTTTCTGGGTAAAAATATATTTCTGGGCTTCTTATATTAGGATATAGATTGTTTCTTAGAATACAGATGTGTAAAAAAAGCACATAAATATATTTTTGGCCTGAAGAATCTAACAAATATTCAGAGAAATATTAGCACAAATAAAATACAGATTTCTGGTTAACTTATATGCATATTTTTTTAAAAAAATTGCCGCTTTCTCCAAAACCTTATTAATATTTACAAAATGTTCTATGTGTTTCCAATCCTTGGTTAAGCATACAGTAAAAATTCTAGTTTATTAACAGTCTGGTCATCAGAGAATTACCCAACAGTTGGCCCAACTGTTATCTTTGATGAACGAGCCCAATGTTTTATTTCAATCACAAAAAGCGAAGCGGGGCGACCAAGCAAAATTTTTGGGCTTCTCTAAACTAGAAATTTTATTTCATGCGCCACGCGTGTAAAACACTGATTTCAAGTGAAGTTAATAATATTTTTTTCAAATTTTTGGGATTGAAATAAAGCATTGGGCTCGTTTATCAGATACAACAGTTGGGAGTTTACTGCCAACTGCTGGGCAATTCTCTGATGACCAGACTGTTAATCGTGAACATGTTAGGGCAGCGGTCGCCATTCTTGCAATCGTGCTATTTAGACCGATTGATGTTGGCGATTGGTATTGGCGGGTTAAACTTTTAAGCTATTAGAGGTTATAAATGTGCGAAATTATGTATTTAATAATGTTTATTATGAAATTACTAAACGTAAGGAGATTCGTGAATTACTGTAAGATCAGAAAATATTAGTGTTTGTGTAAATTGAGTATTGTTTGCGTAAATGAGTATTTAACTAATTATATTCGGCAATGGAACTAAATTTTCTCTGCCATCAAATAAAATAAAGTCTAGTTGGGCATTATCCATCGATAAATGTATTTAATATTCAGCTAAAACGAAAACAAACAACACACAATATCAAAATGGCCGGACTATCTGTCATCAGATACCAACGAATATCACAAACTAAATTCAAACATGTTGTATGTTAAATATTTTGATGAACGAGCCGATTGTTAATAAAATTGATTGCAAATTGTAGTCAAATCAATTATATATACGTAACCCTAACAAATATAATAAAAATAATCTCATTAAAAAAATTTCAGCATTGAATCATTTAAAACCCAACACATTCAGCATTTTCTTCAAACTGAGAAATTTCACAACCAACGCCATGTAATTGCGAGACCTGAATTACGCAACTCCGGAGCATTATTCGAAATAACTATAAATTACCTGAGCACAGTGTGTATTTTTATGCGCGCCGCCATTTTCAGTCTCGTTTTTTTTTTGTTTCTACCCGGCAATCCGCTAAGGAGATAAATATTATGAGAGCACATAAGAGCTTTCTGACCAACCGTAATGGTACTCCATAAAGCATTTTAATGATCATCGCCATACCGGAATGTATTTATCAAGTAATACATTTCATAAGCAGACCATGGATAATTTATGCTTATTACTTCAAAAGGAAACTCGTTTTTTCAAATTTTATTAGCACAAATATGAAGAAAAGCAATAAAAGGAAAATATAGATAATTTGTATGTTTATGATTAATTAATGTATTTTAATCAATAAATGTGTGTTGTAAAAAGTACATTATTATAAAATGAAACCTGATTTATTGGTTCCATTGTATAATTATATACTTTTTATAGCATAAATGTACACAGTATTTCATCAATTATGTCTTTGTGATATAAAGTGAATTTGGTTCTCATTAATCACATGATGAAACATATGAACTAATATTGATTTTTTATTATTATTATTAATATATACGGCGGACCATTTACAAAAACATTAATTTACAATAGTAATACCACAATATATATTAAATATTAATGTATTTAAAATAAAGAAGTAATAAAAAATAAATGTGAACATGTTAAAATATAATATAATCACTTTAAGGATAAATTCACAAAATACTTATAGAAAGGATCATAATAAAACATAACATTTTACTGGCTACGCAAATGGGCTCTTAGAGTAGAATACTCTCCCGCAAGCATATTGAATTGTACCATATTAGCATGGCGCAGAATTTAAGGTATTTGGTTTGTTTTACTTGAATCTTTATATTATTATTTGTATGTAATGTCTAAATCAGGAGTTTGAAATCGTTTAACTATTGTGGCTCACATTTTAAAAACCTAATACCCAGCGACCAACTGTATTACCTTTTCGTTCATTTTTTGAGATTAACAATAAAATGTTACCTCAATGACAAGAAGTAATAATTTTAAAAACTTAAAACTATACTCAATGACATTAGAAGCGTAACACCAAGAAGGAATGATTTTATTGAATTCATATTTTAGCAACAGAGTGACTATATTTAAAGCATACATTGATAACAATTTCAATCTTGTGCCTTTTATATTTATTGTGAAAAAAAAAATATTTCACTTTTTCTTTTTTGATAAAACTATTTATATGAGCTGTTTAGTACAGATGTTTTTAGTTTTCGTGTTTCCGTTGAGTGTGTTAAGCTTAAATAAAATGCCTCGAGTCCGAAGACGTCCACAATATCACCATTTGAGCGATTTTGACCGGGGTCGAGTTGTTGCTTATCGAGATGTCGGTATGTCCTATCGCGAAAGTGCCCGCCGTATTGATTCCACTGCAGCAACTGTAATACGTGTGTATCAGGTATGGACAGAAGAAGGTAGAGGAGCAAGAAGAAGACCAATTGGTCAACCAAGGCGTACCACAGAACGTCAAGATCGGCGCTTAAGACAAATAGCCCTGCGAGACCGTTTCGCTACTACGCGTCAAATCGGTGATCAATGGATTGGAGAAGAAGGTAGGCCCGTTAGTATGCGAACCTTATATCGCCGCATTCAATCTTTTGGGCTTCTTTCGTACCGTCCAAGATTAGTGCTTCCTTTAACAGCGAGACACTGTCGCCAAAGGTTGGACTGGTGCAGAGAACGGCAGCATTGGGAGGCAGAATGGCACGATGTCGTATTCAGCGATGAATCACGATTTTGTCTAGGCACGCATGATGGCCGTAGAAGGGTACGACGCTACCGTGGAGAACGACCTGATCTTAGGTTTGCTATTGAGAGGCATGTACACAGGACTGCTGGAGTAATGGTTTGGGGGGCTATTGCTTATAGTAGTCGATCACCTCTTGTGTTCATTCGAGGCAGTATGACAGCTACGCGTTGTGTTGAAGACGTCATACGACCGACTTTGTTGCCTTATTTAGATGGCCGCCCAGACGTACTTTTTCAACAAGATAACGCACGTTCCCATATTGCTCGTCGAACTATGAACTTTCTTAATGAAGCTGGTGTTAATGTTTTGGCGTGGCCGCCCCGTTCGCCGGATTTAAATCCCATTGAACATGTGTGGGATATCATGGGAAGAAGAATATTCTCTTTGCACCATCCTCCACAGACTCTAGCACATTTGATCGATGAAATTGAAGTTGCTTGGAACGAGATGCCTCAAGAAGACATCGACCATCTCATTTTGTCGATGCCCAGACGTCTACAGGAGTGTATACAGCAAAGGGGTCGCCAAACACATTATTAATTTTGTTTTAGATTGTTTTTTAATAAAATTTCTTGAAAATGTAATTATTTTATTCTTGATGTAAGACTACCATACTGGCAAAAAATCAAGTTAAAATAATAACTCCTTCTGGGTGTTACGCTTCTAATGTCATTGAGTATATATGTACATGGTGGTGCATTTTAGAGGTGCCACTTATGGAAAACTTTTATATTTAAAGAGATATTGAAATGTCGTTTTCGCCAGCCAGGGTAGGGTCACTTTTTCGTGTTTGAATCAAAGACAAAAAAATTAATCTATCTCTAACCGTTTCCGCTCTATAACCGGAATTTGATAAAATGCTGTTTTTATCTAGTTATAGTAACTTATTTGTTTTAAAGGCTATAACCAAACTGAAAAAACTTTCTACGCTCATAAAAAAGACGTACGTTTTATTTTAAGGACGTTTTTTTTGTTTCCTACAATGAACTTATTTTTTTCATATAGGCGCATATCGAGATATGCACATCATTGTACAGTATTTTTATGCTGATTTCAATGTTGTGCCACTTGTATACTTTGATAAGAAAAATAGTTTTTGTTATGTGCGACAAACAAAGAAGCACTTTATGTTAATAAAGAGTGCTTATTTATAGAACAAAATATATCACATCGATAGTAGCCATATTTTTAAACAAATCACAAGCATAACATAGTAACTAAATTGTTTACCTGTTGTTATGGTAACTTTGCTAATGGCCTTTTTTAACAAAAGTTTGGATGTGATACATCATTGAAATCAGGGTTAAAAATGCTGTTCAATGATATGCATATCTCCATATGCTAACGTAAGGAAAAAGTGAGTTTGGTGTAGGAAAGCAAAAACGAAACGTCCTTGAAATAAATCAGGTACGTCATATAAGTGGGCGTAAAAAGTTGCCATAAGAAAGTTTTTACAGTCCGGTTATAACTTTAAAAACAAACAAGTTACAGTAACTTTATAAAAACGACGTTTTATTAACTTCCGGTTATAGAGTGGAAACGATTAGAGATAGATCTTTTTTTGCCTTTGATTAAAACACGAGAAAGTAACCCTGGCTCGCAAAAACGGATTTTCAATGTCTCTATAAATAAAAAAGTTTTTTATATGTGGCACCTCCAAAATGCACTACCCTGTACAGAAGAATGGCGGATTTCGCTCATTTGAAGAAATATAAAAACGAGTAATATGGGCAAAGTTGCATATTTTAGTGTTTATTAATAACCTGCTTTTATATGTAAAATATGTTTAACTGTTTCGATCTATTTCAAAAGAAAGAAAAATTTCGATTTTTTAAAAATTGTCCATATCTCAGTTATTTTTGCTTATATTTAACTAACGGAAACACTCTATTTATCGAACCTCATATATATTTGAATTCACGAGAGGTGTCCTATGATTTTACATTTAAAATCTCTAGTACAATTTTTCTTTGAGGTATTTTCATATTAACATTGTTTGTGTGCACAATTGCTAAACTCTCTTAACTAGGGCATATATATTATTAAAGTTATTTTCATTTGAACCTAAATGTCAAAAGACACCTCTCGTGAATTGGATTATACGTTCAAGATCTTATAATAAACTTAACAGTTTATTATATTAAACTGTTCACATAACTCAAACTAAATACATTCAAGATCTTGTTACGACCCACAGTTTGAAAAAAGCTGGTCTAAATAAACCATGCTGTATAAAGTGCGCTTTGTACTTACATATTTCGTAATAGTTGGTATTTTGATGGAGTTTTGGGGGCGAGCAGTGCATATCTGAAGGGCCCTCAGAAATAATCGCTTTCGAGAGAGCTGCCACTACAAAAAGACTCCACGAGTGTTTACAACATTGTTACCATCACTGTCTATTGATTAATATCGGACGGGAGAAAACAATGTCACTTAATATCACAATGCAAACTCTCCTTTGTACATAGTTACTTACTTTCAAGTAGCACCAGATGCATAAGTTTGTCAATACTTTCAGAATATCAACAAAGAATATTATGCAAGCAAAAAACCGTCTGATTTAAAATAACTGATAAAGATGAAAACATTGATATTTCTGTGAAAGTGTTGAAAAACTACTGTGTTTAATTGTATCATATGTTCAATTTAAAAAATCTAGTGTGTAATGATTTTATCTTTTTTCAAATTTAAGTTTGCTACACACTTTCGGAATTGAAATATAAAACGTCAGACATAATAATTATAATGTATATTTTCAGAGTTGCCAACCTAGAATATTTTCCATTGCACTCTAGAGATTTTTTTTAATTGATCATATGATAGTTTGTTTAATAAAAGTTTTCTAAGTATTCTGCAAACAATTAGCAAATTTAATATAATTTTATGTAAATTAAGTGAAATAAGTTTACAGTGTTTTATTATTAACTAAACTGCATTGGTTTACAGTGTATTATTATTAAATAAACTGCATTGCATTCTTATAATGTTTCATTTCGCTGAATAAAAAAGCTTACAGGGAATTTTATTTTAAACTATACATACAGAGAGTTTTATGTAACACCGAACATTTTCATAACGAGAATTTTTCTTTGAAGTATCCATATGCATACATTGCACGTTATCTGATGCTCGGTTTATTAAAAGAATCCAATTTGAAGCTTTAAGCGAGTGTTTTCCGCTGCCAGGCTAAGCATGAAGTAAAATTTCGAGCTTAGAAAAGCCTGAAAATTTGGTTTGGTGGCATAGCGCGAAGCGCGGAGCGGCCAAACCAAATTTTCAGGCTATTCTAAACTCGAAATTTTACTTCATGCGCCACCGATACAAAACACTGATTCAATGTAAAGTTTAGCGGTGTGTTTTAAACTTCGTAATATGTCAGTGTTTTGTATCGGTGGCGCATGAAGTAAAATTTCGAGTTTAGAAAAGCCTGAAAATTTGGTTTGGCCGCTCCGCGCTTCGCGCTACGCGACCAAACCAAATTTTCAGGCTTTTCTAAACTCGAAATTTTACTTCATGCTTAATCTGGGAATGGAAACACTCGTTAGAAACTTCCAATTAACTCTTTAATAAGACAACGAATGTCTGAAAATTGATAGCGTATACATCAGGACATGTATACTTAAAACAAAAAATGTTTTAGCAGACGCGGTTTATTGAATACTATAATAGTCCCACATTTTTTTCTAGAGTTTGCCCAAAAGAGAGATACTTCTTCTTGAAACAATAAATTATTAAAAACATTAAAAGTGCAATTCTTTACGCAATCAACAACAAATTTGTCTTTTATTTTTAAATCATTTTCCTTTCTACCTTTAGTCTTACAAAAACTAAACTAAACAATGAATTATAAATAATTGTGTAATAATTAATGATTGTTTCAATAAATAAAATTATCAATTGTTTGTAGTTTCATACGATACAATTTATTTCGATTTAAATCGAATTTGCGCTTTTGACCTTTTCTGTTCGATAAAGTAATTAAATAATCATCCTGATTAACAGAGCTTAGAATTATTCGGCCTTTTGTAGCAAATCACATAGGTTATCCAGCGATAAATCTGAGTTGGGTGCGCCATTAGAACGACATTCCTTCTGTGCAATAAAATTTAGAGAGTTAATCTATAAATCGAGGGATGCTTATTTCGGCGCGGCCCGCCGACAAATCACCATCCCTTAATACTTTATATTGTATTTATTACACTAACCAATTAAACTAAATAGAAGAGCACTTTCCCACAAATCAAATTATTTTACGAAAAAATACACGAACGAGAGGAAATGTACCATAATATTTAGGTAACGCGACTTTATAATTAATTTTAAGTTAAAAAAATCCACATCATAAATATTGTATGGCTATTAAGCTTCACAGGGTCATTGAAATTCTGAATTTTGACTAGAAATCAGTTATATGATACAACTTTAGTTTACGACTTTTGTTACATTCGTGTAAAATTTCAAATTAAGGGTATGACTTTAACCCTACATTTGAAATTTTACACGAATGTAACAAAAGTCGTAAACTAAATTTGTATCATATAACTGATTTCTAGTCAAAATTCAGGTATTTGGTATTCGATTAAATGATTAGCATAGGTTGAGGAAGTTTTTTAAATTAACCCATTATTTATTTTCAGAACTACGGTGTGGGAAGCTACGTCAAAAATTTAAGTAATAATAATAATTTAAAAATATTTAACTTTTATTTTCAAAATGTAGGGGGTCTTAAAGGGAAAATAAAATCATTTATGCATAAATAATATTTATTGGAAAAAAACAGTTTTAAACGAAAAATTTACCCCTTTTAAACCCGTAACAATTTTTCTGGAAAATACTTGAATATTTTATTAAAACATTTACAAATTTCATGTAAAAATCCTACAAACAACAATTTGAGTTATGAGGTAAAATTCATCATTTAATTTAAATGTAAGAGTCACAGACTTTTTAAATTTACATACACAAATTTTAATTTAGGGGTGAACCTTTTCATCTCGTTTTTAACTCTCAAAAAAATGTCAGGTATGTATAGTAGATAGTTGAGGTACTTAATTTTTTTTAAATCGTTATCTCTTAAATTATTAAGTTGCAAAATAATGTTTACTTTAAATTATTTACACATTCTATGTCACTGTTGTAATCTATTCTTCGTCGTATTTGCCACTTTGGTGTCGATATATAAGTTATTATTATTTATTTGTATGTAATTTGTAATTCTGTATTTATTTATGCATTATGTTTACTATATCTTGATTTATTGTTAGTTGAATTCTTGCGTTCTTATGCAGGGTGTCAGTAATTTAACAGAGTGTATGGGGATCTCGGTTATTTGAAGAGATAGAGACTCAGTTAAATTGGGACAAAGTTGCGTAATTCAGGGCCTAATAATAATCTAAAAACAAATTTTAAATATCTTCTTTCGGTTTTGAGATATTGTTGAAAAAGCGAATTTTTTGAATTTTATTTTAAATTTTTTTATCCAAAAACTATTGAGTCCAGACATTTACAAATTTGACTTTATATAAGCACTTTTTAACAATTAATCTAGTAACATAATATATTTTAAAATAACTATAACATTTACCCAGGGCCCATAGCCAACTTTTGTTTTTCTTATGGGCGCCATTTTTGATTTTCATATTTTTTGGAAGAATATTTTTATCTGAATTCAATCATGCACCACACTTATAGTTTATTGTAAATTTTATATGAAAATTTTTAATCTTTTGTTTTTTGTAAAGAGTGCCTTGGAAACAGTTGAGTAACTAACTTATGTGGCAACTCGTAGGACCCAAAATTTGCTTACATATCACCCTTGAAGACAGGCATCCGACGATACATATTTTAACAGTTGTGATGTATTTCATACTTATGAGTGTCTTCCACTCCCAGACTAAGCATGAAGTAAAATTTCGAGTTTGGAAAAGCCCCGCGTAGAAAATTTGTCGAGAGTCGCGCAGCGACCCTCGACAAATTTTCACGGGGCTTTTCTAAACTCAAAATTTTACTTCATGCTTATTAGAAAAACAATAGTTGGCTATGGTCCCCAAGTAAATGTTCTTGATATCCAAAAAATATGGTACTAGATTTCTCATTAAATATATTGTATATTGTAAAAGTTCTAAATATTTAATTGATGAGGCGGATACATGATGAAACTCCATAATACTATTTGAAATAAAACAACGCAGTTGGGAGGGTTTCACTTTTATTGTTGAACACTGCCACTGTGTGGTGAAACATGTTGCAGTGTTCAACAATAAAAGTGAAACCCTCCCAACTGCGTTGTTTTATTTCAAAAAGTTCTAAATGTCCAGATTCAATAGGTTTTGAATAAAAAAATAAAAACGGTTTTAAAAAAAATCAGTTTTTTTGATATCTCGAAAACAAAACAAAAATATTTAAAAATTGTTTTCCGATTATTGTTAGGCCCTAAAATACGCAACTTTGCCCCAATTTAACCGACTCTATCTCTTCAAGTAACTGAGATCCTTATACATTCTGTCGAAATACGGATACAGGGTGACCGTATTGATTTATTGTTAGTTGAATTCTTGCTTTGTTATATACATAGGAGATGTATTTTTACACAATTTGTTATAATTTGATATAAAAAGGATATTCCGTTAATAAATGAAATGAAATACTCGTATTTTAAATATTCTTTCTTTTAATCTCTAAATTTTCCAATTCTAGAATCTCGTATTTTCTTTTCCTTTCCCAATCTCCCAATCTTAGATTCCTATTTTCTCTCTTTTTGCCTTCGTATCTTTGTGCCTTAATTTCTTAAATATCTTTTAGAATATCTTATTATATTTTATTTTTGATCTCATTTCTAAATGCTTAATTTTGTGGTATCTGTAAACCTTTCATGTTCAATATTTTGCGGTTTGTATGAAAATTTCGCCGCTGGAAATTTCAAGATACGTTAGAGGGAAAAATAAACGAGAATAGTGTCAAGATCAGATATATCGGAATTTTGCACAGCATAAAAGCCACCTTTGATCTCTATTGGAATATGGATGATCAGCCATACGCACTTTCCGGACGCCTCCGTGAATAATCAAGTAATTAAATTCTCTTTTCGAGCTATAAATGCACTCGTGCAAAGAAAATATTACGCTATGGGAAATCCGCGAAGCAAGAAACCGATCTTTATATTATACCGAGTGTTTACAAAAAATGTTGACAATTTTTATGACATTTCGCTAAGTTTTGAAATCTCGGAAGTTTTGTTCATTTTCTAAACTTTCGTAAAACTTCAAAACGTAGATGATCTTTATAAATGCCCACGCTTTTAGGTAATTTTCGAATTGTGCACGACTTTTTAGTCAATTGTTGGAAATATTTCGGATTGCGTGAATGTTTAAGATTTTCGTTTACATTTAAAATTTCGACACCTTTTGCGAATTTCTAAGATAAAACAATTGACGTCTTTAATATTTTTTTGAGATTTTTATAAAAAAATGTAATCTTGAGGATTTTCGTGGATTTCATGGATTTTTGTTGATTTTCAAACTTTAGAACGTCTTACACACATTTTTAAGATTTCGATTTTTAAAATGTTGACGCATTTCGTGAATTTACAACATAGATGATGTTATTTTTTACTGGAAAAAATCATAGTTTGTTCACTGTTAACAAATTTCATAGCTGTTCTTAATATTTACCATATCACGACTTTTTCTAATATTGCATTTGTTTTTAATTAAACAGAAAAACAAAATAAGCTATTGACAATTGTCGAACGAGTGTTCGACTAAGCATGAAGTAAAATTTCGAGTTGAGAAAACCCCAAAGAATTTGGATTAGGACGCAGCGTCCAGATCCAAATTCTGGCTTTTCTCAACTCGAAATTTTACTTCATGCGAGACGCGTAAAAAACATTGATTTATTCAAAGTTTCTTTTCATTTCACAAAAATGATATAATTATTATTTTTACATATTGTTTTTTGTGACATTTTCAATGACATACTTGAAGTATAAACAATCAAAATGATTATATAATAAAAATAACTATAAAAAGGCGCTACCAACCTATATTCATTACCTTAAAGTCGACTTTTATTAAAGTGGGATCAGAAATTGAGTATCATTATTTAAAGTCGACTTTAACTTGAAGTCGACTTTTGTTAAAGTCACTTTAAACTAATTATTATGAAACCGGCCGTTAATCGGTATAAATTTGGTTGTTTCAAAGAATAAAATTTTTGATTTGTTCCAACATTTTATGTCCACCGATAATATAAAACTGTGTTTGATTTCGACCCCTGTAGATTAACAAAAGTACTATAATTATGGAGTTGGCCACTATGCCCACTTGCTATTGAGTATGTACGCAAAGACCAATTTTTGACAATTTTCGATTAACAAATTAGGTAATTAGAGAAAATCAAACATATCCCACCCCCGCCGATTTATATTTCGCATTTTTCTCGAGCGACGCCGGCGACGACCCTTTTCCCCCGTTTTTATTTTTTTGCGTGTCCTGAGAGCCGGGGGTTCATGGACATAGAGAACAGATCAGATGCTGTGAAATAATGATACCCCCACTAGAGCAGAGAAAGAACGAGACGGACTCACCGCCTCCCTCTCTCGCTCCCACCCCCGGCACCAGCCACCCCCGGTATGCGCGCAGAGCGGAGAGAATCGAATGCGGACGGGCGGGATGCTGCCGCTGGCTACTGCCTCCTGCCGCCTCTGACGCTGCTTCAGCCTGCTTGATGTCGCCCAGTCTCGAACCAGGCCGCGCACCAACACTACCACACGAAACAACCGCGCTCTGTCTCTCCGCGACAACACACTCTCCGCGATTTACGTCACAAGAGAATATACATATATACAGGGTGAAACATGAAAATCCCGCCCCTTCTCAACAATCAGAGATGAGCGAGAAAAACAACCCCTTGTAAAAGTTCCTCTGTGATGCGAGGATTATTATTATTATTTTGTGATGCTACAAATAAATATAAACAGTAGTGATTAACAATCATCAAATTTTTAATGCAAATGTGAATGTGCCAAACACGAGTGATAAACACTAAACGAAATTATATGTGCCAAAAATCAAATTAAATTCAACATAGTGCTTCAAATCATACAAACACTACAATAGTTATCGTTATCAATCATCATCCAAAAAACAGGAACAAAAGTAAGCAGCAAACAACAAACGCGAATAGTGATGTTACAACTTTAACCAGTGATTTGAAATTAATATTTCAAAGTGCTTAACATCGTTTTTAAAACATTCGTAAAGAAGAGAAAATAACATTCCATGTACTTATATATTGTTTAATAAATAACCTACAAACTATTATAGTGCTGTTAAAACTTTGAATAAGTAGGAAATTGTGAAACTGTCTTTCAAACAATCAACTATTAATTAATAATTAATTCAAATTTTATAATTAAATTTTAAAAATAAATATATATTTTTCGATTTTTATTTTAAGAAAGAAAGGAACACTAGCTGTGATTAAATATAATAAAACTGAATTTAAAACAAGAGAAATTATTTAAAGCAAAAGAACACAAGGTGTGTCTAAATTCCACAAAATTAAAGTTACGAGAAGAAGATTTAGAAGCCCAATTTCAAAGGCCAATAAATAAGTAAAATAATGAGATTTAAATGTAACAGCTGTGACTAAATTTTACAAAATTAAAGTTACAAGAAAAAGATTTAAGGGCCTACTTTTAAAGGCCAATAAATTAGAAAAATAAGAAGATTTAAAGAAGAGAAAAGAGAAGAGAAGAGAAAAGAAAAAAGAGAAAAGAAAAACAGCTGTGACTAAATTCCACAACATTAAAACAAACGAAAAATAATTGAAAAATAAGATCATTGAGTAAAGTCAATTCAAAGGAAGAATATTTAATTATTAATTAGCGGTGATTAAATGTAATAACATTCAAATTAAAAGGAGAAGGAAACAATTCAATAATTGGCAACTAGAGAAAATATATGACAGACCCTGTTTAACAAACTAATTATATCTGAAGTCAAATTAAAAGAAGACGATATATTCAAAGAAGATAATAAACCAAGCAGTGAATAAATGTAATAACATTCAAATCAAAAGAAGAAGAAATTAATAACTAAATAATTGACAACTAGAAATTACTAAAATATGAGACACTTTTTAACAAAATATTAAATACATAAATAACTGAATTGTTTAATACAAAAAAAAAACACTGAATAAATGTAATAAAATTTCAATCAAACGAAAAAGAAAAAAAATAATTAAATAATTGACAATTAGAGATTACGCAAACATGAAAGACCTCTTAACAAATTATTAAATACATAAATATCTGAATTGTTCAGTATTTTAATACAAACAAACAAAAAATCACGAATAAGAAGAGTGTGAACAAAAATATAAAAGACATTTTTTAACAAATTAATAAATACATAAATAATTGAATTGTTCAGTATTGTAATACAAAAAAATAACAAGAATAAGAAGAGTGTCAACATAAATATAAAAGACACTAACAAATTATTATATACATAAATAATTAAATTGATCAGTATTTTTTAATACACAAAAATTATTAGAAATAAGAAAAAGATAATTATGGCCTATATTTAAACAAAAATAAAGTTGATTTTTGGTTAAATTGCATTATATGATCTCGATCACTCAGGTGATTCACTTAGTTCAGCTTCAAAATAAAGTGGACTAAAAAGAAGTTGAATCGGAGATAAAATCAAGGTATTAAGTTTAAATATACGCAGATTCTTTTTATCTACATTAAAATACTTTTTACTAGTTGCAGTGGTTAACTAAATAATTAATTAGCTAATAATTAACTTATAAATTATTTAAAATAAGTCACATTATTAATTATATACTTTATTTGATTTACTTATTTTTTTTCTTCACTGGAACAAATATTTAATAATAATTTTAATTTTATTTTCCCAGTACTAATATTTTAAAATCAAGCGCGCATAATTAATTAATTAATTAATAATACTATTATTTGTTCATTCCGGATAATTCATTAATTTCCCGTTAAATCCGTTTGATTGAAATTTCACCTGAACTCGTTGATTTTAAGTGCGAAAGTTGAAAGTTTTCATCGTTATTACAGCACTATTTAAATGACCATCAGTTTTTTCTGCTGTGTGTGAAACTGTAAAAGTTCCGTTCGGATTTTCGACGATTCTGTTTGGATTGCCGTCGTCGAGTGAATTTCAGATTTTACTAAAGTGTGTGCGTTTTTTCAACTGATTGGATTAATTATCGATTTTATGAGAAGGTATGTAGTTTAATAACGTACAGTTAAATTAAGTTAATTTTGGTAAACATGTATCTTATTGAATTAAATTAAATACAGGTACCTAGAGTTATAAAATATGCACAAAATTCCAATGTAAATCTACAAAATATAAAAATGAATTAGAGTTAATATCGATTTTCTGCTAAAGGTTAATATTAATTTCGATTCGTTTTTATGTTTTGTAAATATTCTGTAAATAATTGGGAAATTGAAGTAATACAATAATGAATAAAATTATAATCTAAATCTACAAAATATAAAAACGAATTAAAGTTAATGTCGACTTTCTGCAAAAAGTCGATATTCATTTTGGTTCGTTTTTTTGTTTTGTAACTATTCTGTAAATAATTGGCAAATTAAAGTAATGCAATAATGGATAAAATTATAATCTAAATCTACAAAATATAAAAACGAATTAGAGTTAATATCGACTTTTTTCAAAAAGTCGATATTAATTTTGATTCGTTTTTATGTTTTGTAAATATTCTGTAAATAATTTGCAAATTAAAATCATACAAAATTGGTTAAAATTCCAATCTAAATCTACAAAATAAAAAACGAATTAAAGTTAATATCGACTTTCTGCAAAGACTCGATATTATTTTTAATTCGTTTCTTTGTTATGTAAATATTCTGTAAATAATTGGCAATTTAAAGTAATACAATAATGGAAAAAAATTATAATCTAAATCTACAAACTATAAAAACAAATTATAATTATTATCGACTTTATGTAAAAAAGTGATATTAGTTTTAAATAGTTTTTATATTTTGTAAATAGTCTGTAAATAATTTGAAAATTCAATATCATTTATTTGTTTTTTTATTGCTAATTCAACGCTAATAAAGAAGAATTTCAACAAAATTGTTGATTTAGAATAACACAATTCTATATCTACAATTTTGTTAAAATTCTTCTGCCTTAACGTTCAATTAAAAATAAAAACAAAATACACAAATGTTAAGTTATTTTAAATTAAACGACAAAGAAGAAGAATTTTAACCCAACTGTAGATACAATAAATCTACGAAAAGTTTTAACTCGTACATAAATTACGCTATCTTCATGAAATTTTGTTTAAATATTTACAAAACGTTGCTCTTTTAAAGTATGTCAAAATATAAAAATAGTTTATCAACAATTTTTGCATTATTTTGTAAAAATTCCTCTTCTTTAGCGTCCAATACAAAATAAAACATTATGCACAAATGTTTAGTTATTTTAAATTGAACGCTATAGAATACGGATATTAAAATTTTAGATACATTTATTACTTATTAACTTTTCAGACATTTCAGGTTTTTGAAAAATGTTAAATTTTAAGCTTCTAGCGAGTGTTTCCACTCCCAGATTAAGCATGAAGTAAAATATCGAGTTTAGAAAAGCCAGAAAATTTGGTTTGGTCGTGTAGCGCGTAGCGCTACGCGACCAAACCAAATTTTCTGGCTTTTCTAAACTCGAAATTTTACTTCATGCGCCACGCGTATAAAACATTGATTTCAAGTAAAGTTTAAAATATACCGCCTTAGAACCCTGCTAAAGCAGTATATTTCAAACTTCACGTTGAATCAGTGTATTATACGCAGGGCGCATGAAGTAAAATTTCAAATTTAGAAAATCCAGAAAATTTGATTTGGCCGCGTAGCGCTACGCGACCAAACCAAATTTTCTGGCTTTTCTAAGCTCGAAATTTTACTTCATGCTTAATCTCGGAGTAGAAACACTCACTAGAAGCTTCACAAAACGTTGCTCTTTTAAAGTATGTCAAAATAAAAAAATAGTTTATCAACAATTTTTGCATTATTTTGTAAAAATTCCTCTTTTTTAGCGTCCAATACAAAATAAAACATTATGCACAAATGTTTAGTTGTTTTAAATTGAACGCTAAAGAATACGGATTATATTAAAATTTTAGATACATTTATTACTTTTTAACTTTTCAGACATTCCAGGTTTTTGAAATATGTTAAATTTTAAGCTTCTAGCGAGTGATTCCACTCCCAGATTAAGCATGAAGTAAAATTTCGAGTTTAGAAAAGCCAGAAAATTTGGTTTGGTCGTGTAGCGCGTAGCGCTACGCGACCAAACCAAATTTTCTGGCTTTTCTAAACTCGAAATTTTACTTCATGGCCACGCGTATAAAACAAGTAAAGTTTAAAATATACTGCCTTAGAACCCTGCTAAAGCAGTATATTTCAAACTTCACTTTGAATCAGTGTTTTATACGCAGGGCGCATGAAGTAAAATTTCGAGTTTAGAAAATCCAGAAAATTTGGTTTGGCCGCGTAGCGCTACGCACTACACGACCAAACCAAATTTTCTGGCTTTTCTAAACTCGAAATTTTACTTTATGCTTAATCTGGGAGTGGAAACGCAATCAAACCAAATTTTATGGCTTTTCTAAGCTCGAAATTTTACTTCATGCTTAGTCTGGGAGTGGAAACACTCACTAGAAGGTTCAAATTTAATACATTTCAAAAACATCGAGTGTTTGAAAATTCAAAAATTAAAGTATCTAAAATTTTGTTATTGAAGGATTATTCTAGCGTTGGATTAAAAACAACTTAACATTTGTGTATAATGCTTAAAAAGAGGGTTTTGTTGAAAATAAATGTTTAGGCTTTATCTAAACTCGAAATTTTATTCCATATTGAACTTGTGTGTAGATATTAATCAAACGTTGCTGTTTTAAAATATGTCCAAATTTAAAATAATACGGTATCAACAGTTTTTGCGTAATTTTGCTAAAATTTCTCGTCCTTAGCGTTCAATTAAAAATAAAGAAATATCATTAAACACAAATGTTAAATTACTTAAAATTAAAATTGAATTTGTGTTCAGTATTCCGGCACCAGGTACCCACAGACGCTTTGTACATTCGTGTCACTGACGATGCCACTATGAAGCATTAGATGGCGTTAGCTATCGAAATCATTAATACTTAAAATTAAACTATAAAGAAGAGGAATTATATCAACATTTCAGATACATTTATTGTTTAATTGTACAGACATTCGATGTTTTCGAAAAACGTTCAATTTTAAGCTTCTAGTGAGTGTTTCTACTCCGAGATTAAGCATGAAGTAAAATTTCGAGTTCAGAAAAGCCAGAAAATTTGGTTTGGTCACGTAGCGGGTAGCGCTACGCGGCCAAACCAAATTTTCAGGCTTTTCTAAATTCGAAATTTGACTTCATGCGCCCGGCGTATAAAACACTGATTTAAAGTGAAGTTTAAAATATAACCAAATATAACCAAATTGGGTTGTAAATGAAAAATAGAGATTGATTTTGTAATGTTTGTCTGTGATCGTGCTATTAATACTCGAGTGTTGCACTTAATAAAGTGAACCATTTATTTTGAAAGTGACCTAACTCTATGTCTCAATTATTTGTTGTTGACTGTAATAACCTTTATAATCTCATTTTCAGTCATAAAAAACAATTTGTTGTTAAGTATATTCAGAATATTATACTATATAGTTTGAATATAGCTAATCAGAAATAACATAAAAAAATTGAGAAACGGAGTTAGGCCACTTTGAAAATAAACTGTTCAAATATATTTTTCCTATAATTAAATATCCCTCATTTATATAAACACGGTAAATTATTTTACAAAAATAATAAAAGTCTTTTACTTTGTTTAACCACTGTATATTGCACTTAATTCTGTGACTATAGTTTCGACTATCTGGTAGTCATTCTCAAACAACTTTTAGTTTGAGAATAACTACTAGATAGTCGAAACTATAATCAAAAATTAAGTGGTTAAATAAAGTAAAAATTGTTTTATTTACAAGTGTATGTAAGATGTACCACAAAGTGAACGCTTACAACACAAAACAGTAAATTATATAACTTAGTTTTAACTCTTTTGATTCTGTTTAAAATGCTAATAGAATATCAAATAAAGCTATAAATCATTTAATTCATTCTTAAACTACTTTTCGACTAGATAGTTGAAACTATAGTCACAAAATTAAGTGGTTAAATTAAGTAAAAATTGTTTTTTTACAAGTGTATTTAATATGAACCACAAAGTGAACGCTTACAACACAAAACAGTAAATTATATAACTTTGTTTTAACTCTTTTGATTGTGTTTTATATGTTGATAGAATATCGAATAAAGCTATAAAACATTTAATTGAATTAAAATTTCTAACACAAATTATTCAAACGAATAAAACTCATTCATTCATTCTTTTATATCTTAATCCAATTTTCATCAACACAATACTTGTCTTAAACATAATCCGAACAGTTTAAACAAAAGGCGGGGCGCGTTCGATTCGGGCACAATGGGAACCGATTAAATTTAATTACGCGACGGATTTCACGCACGAGGACTCGTCAGAAAAGTTGCCGTTTTGCGGCGAACGCCTGCCAAGCCCCGAGAAACTGAAAACAATACAGTTTTGTCACACCGAAAGTTTAATCATTTGCGACCTTTACAAACACACGCACAAAAAAGATAAGGAGGGAGGAAATTTTACGCAGAAAGAAACTAATGAATGCGAGAATTGAAAAAAGAGATAGGTTTTGGTTTTATCACAGTTCGTATATATCTAGTTAGTCATAGTTTCTTCTTTTCTACTAGATTTTCAGTTCTCCCATAAGCATTGGCTCCCCTTGGTTTTATACATAAGAATTTGTCTCTTTTAATAGCTTTTATCTACGACCTTACCAAAAAATTACTAGGAAAATCTAAATTAATTGTCTTATCTACAGCATACTACTGATGAATTTATTAGTGATACCATAGTAATTGTGGAAGTACCAAGATAATCAAGTAACTTTAATGTATTTTAATGTGTGATTTCATGTAATATTGTGTTATTTTAAATCTATATTTAAAGTTTACTATACACCTTTTTATTAATTATTAATTAAGCGGTAATGTTGCCGGGCTGTATCGCTCGGCGAACCACAAATTCGGGTTCGATTCCCGTTCACGGGGAGACTTTATTTCAAAAATAATATCTCGTCGTGACCCTGGGTGTAGTATGAATGTGTGTGATTGTCCGAATGAATAGTTAAATACTACAAATTGTAAATTGTAATAAATTAATTGATACAAAAGTATATAGATTGATGATGGCTAATGGGCAAGTTCCCAAAGCCAGGCAAAAGCCGAAAAAAAAATTGTACAATGGTACATTTTTATCTATAACTAATGTTTTGTTTTTTGAACAGTGTAAAAATAATTATTTATATTTTGTAATTGCTTATACTTCTCGAAGAGCAGCATGGTTTCCAACAGGGCAAATCGACAGCTACAAATATTTTATTGTTTACCATTTATATAATGAATACCTTTGAATGTAATCAATATGTGGATACAATTTTCACAGATTTTGCCAAAGCCTTCGATCGTGTAAATCATGATGTTTTAATTGCCAAACTATCTGCCTATGGATTTCATGCGAATATCGTGAAGTGGTTCAATAGTTTCTCAACTAATCGAACGCAATGTGTAAAAGTGAAGAATTTCTTGTCTAAAGTAATTGCTGTCCCATCTGGTGTACCTCAAGGATCACACTGTGGTCCCTTGTTATTCTTGTTATTTATTAATGACATCACACAAGTCATAAGATATTCAATATGTGGATACAATTTTCACAGATTTTGCCAAAGCATTCGATCGTGTAAATCATGATGTTTTAATTGCCAAACTATCTGCCTATGGATTTCATGCGAATATCGTGAAGTGGTTCAATAGTTTCTCAACTAATCGAACGCAATGTGTAAAAGTGAAGAATTTCTTGTCTAAAGTAATTGCTGTCCCATCTGGTGTACCTCAAGGATCACACTGTGGTCCCTTGTTATTCTTGTTATTTATTAATGACATCACACAAGTCATAAGATATTCTTCATTTTTATTCTTTGCCGACGATCTTAAGATATGTAGAAGAATATCAAATGTTAAGGATTGTGACCTGCTGCAAAGTGACCTCTCCTTTGTTTATAAATGGTGCTGCGATAACTATTTATTCTTCAATATTCAAAAGTGTAAAGCAATTTCTTTTTCTAGAAAATCAAATGTTATTAAATTCAATTACAGTATCAATAATATACATCTTGCGCAATTGTGTGAAATTAAAGATCTGGGAGTGTTACTTAACGTTTGATAGCCACATTAACTCAATTTGCAACAAAGCATCAACAATGTTGGGTTACATAAAAAGGATGGCCAAAGATTTATCAGCTCAATCATTCAAACTTGTCTATTTTGCTTATGTACTCTCTAATATGGAATACGTTTAATGTGTCTGGTCTCCCAATACCATTACTCACAGTAATGCTCTTGAGAAAAATCAGAACAAATTTCTGAAGATCCTTGCTTTGAAATCACATTTAATCGATGACCAAGTTATGTCGGTATTTAACATTGATACGCTTAAGCGACGCAGGATTCTTTTAAACTTGTCAATGCTTTATAAACTGCTGAGTAGCCAAATGCAATGTCCGTATTTATTGGAGCACGTTGATTTTTACGTTAATATATCAGATCGTACTACTCGTCATGGACCACTATTTCGCATTTCCATGCATAGGTAAAACTACGCCTACAACAATCCACTATCCAGATGCATGCGTATTTCAAAATAGTGAGTTTGATCCTAATTTTGATTTTTTCTCACAATCTCATTCTTAATTTATGACAAAACTAAAGCAAGTACATTTCTGATTCTTATTACTTTTACTTGCATTTTATCTTATGCCAATATTTAGAATTAGTCTCTGTTGCTTTAATAGCAGTATAATTTGTTAATTGTTTTTTATAATGTTTTATTCTGATGTAAAAAGGTTTATTGCCGTTAATAATAGGAATATTAATTTGAATTATAATTTATACACAAATAAACTTATTCTTGATTAATGAAAATGACTTTACCGTAAAATAATTATTATACTTGATTTTTTGTACCTGATTTTTTTGTCTTGTCAAATTTCACAGCAAATTTCTGCATTATTTTTTGATTCGATTTCCATAAATTATACAAAATAATCATTAGCAAGATGTTTTGCAAGTGTAAATATTTTCCTTGGCCTAAACCTAAAACGACACAAACTCAGCCCTTTCCCTTCGCAGAAGGGAAAGGGCTTAAAGATAACGTATTCTGGGACACATTAGTCATGCATTGACAAGCCCGCACATTAGAGACTGTTTTACGATAAGAATTTCAATTAGGCGAAAATCGATTGAAATTACGAACACCAGACTATCCAGAAGAAATGCGAAACATTTAAAAAACTACAATAAAATGTGTATGTACAGCAAGCTTTGTATGTTGCTGTTTAAGGGGGAATCACTAGATGAAAAGAAAATACTGAAATTTGAATGTTGTCTCATAATTCAAATCCAAATTCTAATTCTTATATTAACGACAAAAATCCTTATAACAACAGAATGAAATAAATATAACAATTAACATGGATGCACAAGAATTATTCAAATTCAAAACTATTTGAATTCGAGAAAATAAGCTTACGCTTCTTATAGTTTGCACACTTTGAACATAATATACAACAAAAAGTCGTAATTTTGTATATTATTTATACTACATGGGTTATAAAACAAAAAATAAACTAACTTATAACATTAGTATAAATGAAATTGCCAATTCTTGGTTGCAGAATACTTCAAACATTAAAAGTGCGATTCTTTTCGCAATCTACAACAAGTTAGTCTTACAAAGACTATATCAAACATTTTGTTTGATATAGTCTTTGTAAGACTAACTTGTTGTAGATTGCGAAAAGAATCGCACTTTTAATGTTTGAAGTATTCTGCAACCAAGAATTGGCAATTTCATTTATACTAATGTTTGAACGGTAACGTGACCGCCAGTCTAAGGTGTCAAATTGTTTAGAGGGAATGGCAAAGCTATACTGAGGAGAGATAAATCTCGAAACGCGTCTATAGATGGCCTGAATAATTTGACCCAAATTGTTACATTTGCAGTAGGTTACTGTATGTAACAGCAAACGCTTGTTGTATAATTCAATGTCCGTCGGGGTATTTGCCCGGGAAGTAGTTGTTTCAATGAGTGTTTGATATAGTCTTTGTAAGACTAACTTGTTGTAGATTGCGAAAAGAATCGCACTTTTAATGTTTAACTTATAACATCTTAAAATCACAACATTTTGAGTGTTTGCTTTTATAATTGCAAGACAAATTTGTTGTAAATTGCATAAAGAATCACACTTTTAATATTCACAATATTTATTGCTAACATTTTAATATTATAAAGTTAAAGAATGCGTCTAGACTTATTATTTCTTATTATTTCTCTAAAACAGTATTTTTTGTAATGTAAAATAATTTAAAATATATTAAATATTACTTTATTTTATTAAATATTTTGTCCGCATTTAGTTTAGTTTAGTTTATTGATGGATAATCACCTATTACAATAATATACACGAAAGAAAGAGTATAAGTAAACAATATACAACAAAATATACAGAGAGTTTTATGTAACACCGAACATTTTCATAACGAGAATTTTTTTTTTGAAGTATCCATATGCATACTTTGCACATTTTCCGATGCTCGGTTTATTAAAACAATCCAATTTGAAGCTATAAGCAAGTGTTCTCCACTCCCAGGCTAAGCATGGAGTAAAATTTCGAGTTTAGAAAAGCCTAAAAATTTGGTTTGGTCGCGTAGCGCGAAGCGCGGAGCGGCCAAACCAAATTTTCAGGCTTTTCTAAACTCGAAATTTTACTTCATGCGCCACCGGTATAAAACACTGATTCAATGTAAAGTTTAGCGGTGTGTTTTAAACTTAGGAATATGTCAGTGTTTGTACCGGTGGCGCATGAAGTAAAATTTCGAGTTTAGAAAAGCCTGAAAATTTGGTTTGGCCGCTCCGCGCTTCGCGCTACGCGACCAAACCAAATTTTCAGGCTTTTGTAAACTCGAAATTTTACTTCATGCTTAGCCTGGGAGTGGAAAAGACTCGCTTAAAGCTTCAAATTAAATTCTTTCAATAAACCAAGCATCGA
Source organism: Philonthus cognatus (assembly GCA_932526585.2). Classification (NCBI taxonomy): domain Eukaryota; kingdom Metazoa; phylum Arthropoda; class Insecta; order Coleoptera; family Staphylinidae; genus Philonthus; species Philonthus cognatus. Next base: position 30,102,670 of record OW052242.1, read on the forward strand.
AAAATGTGCAACGTATGCATATGGATACTTCAAAGAAAAATTCTCGTTATAAAAATGTTCGGTGTTACATAAAACTCTCTGTATATATAGAAATTAAACTTAAGAATGCACATTTAAACTTAATAATATTCAACAAAAGTTATCATGAAAACAAGATAACTAAACGTAGTAATTTAAATAGAAAATAGGATAAATAGAGTTAATAATAATATAATAAAAATAAAATAAAAGAAATAATATAACGAAAATAAAGTATAAAGGATCAGTATTACAATCAAATATTTAAATCTATAAGCCGCAAACAATTCTTAAATCTAATAATCGAGTCATTAAATACATTAAAACTAGAATTAGAATGTAAAATGTTGCAATATTTTATAATTCTATTTATAGGGATATGCATTGCATAATTAGTAAAATCCAAAATGTTTGAATAAGGGAAAGTCTATTAGCGAATTTTTTGATTAATATTGTGATTTAATTATAATAATATAAAGGGTGGGCGATCTGATGGTTTCTTTTTGAAAATACTATTAAAACTACACCGTTGAATATTTTTTAATGATTCTTGCATTATTCATGAAAGTACACCTTCCGATTATTTTTGGAAAACAATGTTAGTTAAATGGTCGCCGCGGCTAGCTTGACAGTAGTGCATCCTTTTCACCTAATTTTGCTGTACATCTTCGATTGTTTTTAGCATTATTTGAGGAATAGTTCAACGAATGTTTTCCTATAGTGCGTCAATTGTTTGTGGATCATTGGAGTAACAACGATCCTTAACATATCCTCACAAAAAATAGTCCAACGATGAACAATCGCAGCTGCGCGATGGCCAATTAATGCCTCCAAAACGACTGATAACACGGTTACCAAACTTAGTGTAGACAAGACCGATAGTTTCACGGCTGGTGTGGCATGTTGCTCCATCTTGCTGGAACCATAGCTAACCTAAGTCGAAATTTTCTAATAGCGGCCACTAAAAACCAGTTAGCATGTCACTGTACTGCACTCCATTACGACATAAAACTCACTTTGGAAATAATTGTTTAATATATCCCAACTTTGTTCCAAAAAAAACAATTCATATCTTATAGCGGAGGTTTGACACTACATTTATGTTAATATGTCACGCGCGTCAGTGTTGCCGATGTGGAAATAACAAACAGTTCAAAAAGGAAGTAATAAATAAATAAATAAATAAATAAATACATTTATTGCCCAACAGGAAACAAATAGACCCAATTACAGGACAATATAGAAAACATAAATGTACAGCAAAAAGTAAGTAAAGTAACACATTCAAAAAATACTTAAATTAACATAGAGCGACAATTGACGATAGGTGATTATAAAATAAATCACAAGTTGGGGGTAGATCATTGACCACGTTACACATCACACTTAGAGGTGATTTTGAACCGGTCACTGTTCTATTAAAATTTAAATAAAAAGTAGACTTATTTCTACTATTGAAAGACGGAGTATGAAAATTGACTAGTTGTAAAATGTCAGCACAGTCGATATGATTGTGAATTATTTTATATAAAAATGAAACACATGATTTATTTCGTCTTTGTTTAAGTGATTCGAGTTCAAATCGATCAAGCAATAACACATGGTCACAGCCTCTTGCCGGGTAATTACCAGTATTTTTGAAGTACAAGAACTTAGCGAATTTGCGTTGAACGCTTTCAACCAAGTTGATTTGCTGCTGGGTCTGGGGATACCAAATCAATGATCCATACTCCAACTTTGACCTCACATATACATTGAACAGAGATTTTAAGGCATTAGGATTCTGTAAATTTGCAGAATTTCGATGAATAAATCCCAATGCCTTAAAAGAACTCTTTACAAGCATTTCTAATAGATGGCCCACCCTTTACTTGTTCATTTTGCCATAACAAGTTATAAGCTATAACACTAATTTTCTTTTTCATCGCACAATACGGCTAAATTAAAATGTGTATCATATCAAATCTGAGGCAAATAAGAGAGGTGCTCTCTTATTTGCCTCAGATTTGATATGATACACATTTTAATTTTGTAATGAACAGAATACAGATATATAATAATACTCCAATTATTGTTTAACAGGAAACATTTCCCAATTACAAGACCACAAATATAAGATTGGTACATATAGAAATAATTTAATTCTAATAATTATATAACAATGGGCCGTATGATTTCCTCTTCATTAAGGCTTTCGTTAACTAAATACTAGATTAGAGTGAGTAAAAACATATTAAAATTAACATGTATGACAAAAACAAACAAAATCAACGACTGTCATTAACTTTCATGAAGGGGAAATCATTAGGACCAATATAATTAATTAACCTGTTAACTGTGGAAACTTCTATTTCGTTATACATCATTATTTACTCAAATAAGACACTTAAACTTACATATGTTTCGAAAGCGTAAACGCCATCTAATGCCCATTAGCTTAAGTAGCATCTTCAATAGCTGGCAAACTACACGTTTGTATACAGTTCGTCTACAAGAGGGCTTTATTTAATAGAATACAAATATCAAGAATATGAATTTGTGTTCAATTTGTGTTCATTCACCGGATAACTATATATATACCCTAACTTTGTATAATTGAGATTTTTATTAGGACTATAGTCTCGACAACTTTAATTTGTCATTATCAAACTGAAAATAATAATTTCTCCTAGTTTGAAAAATGACAAGTTAAAGTTCTCCAAACTAAAGTCACAATAAAAACCTCAGTTATACAAACAAAGTGTAGGTGTCTTATTTGTGGATCTCATAAATTATTAAATGTTGAAGGCGTGTCTTGTGAATATTAAATAAAAAAATGTATATAAGAATATTTAATTCATAGTTGGCTCTATGTTAACGAGTAACATTTTTAGCGAATCGTGAAAGATGTCACTACAAATGTGACTCCTTTCTCTTAGCTGCACTATACATATCGCTAATGGTAATGCTAATACCTCGTAACCCATTTTTTTTTTATTTTGGGATTATGAGCTATTCCCATGGTAAAAAATAGCTAAATCGAGTGGAAATACTTCGAAAACCATAGAGCAATTAGTGGTTGTGCTGTAGCTCTATGGCTTACGAAGTATGTTCCACTCAATTTAGTACACTTTTTACTATAGAATTAGCTTATAACCCCAAAATCCAAACAAATGGGTTACATGGTATCAGAATTACACCGACGATATATTTCGTCTTTATCACAATTTTCTCCTCGTTCTTGAAACTTTTCTTAATCAAATTTTATCTTCAATGTTATTTGAAACATCTTTATTTTGTTTTTTCAATTTGATTTCTCAGATTTCATATTAATATTTGTCAGAGCTAGGACAAATCCTCGTGAAAAGGATTAAAATCACGAATCCCAATCACCTAATATGATTCGAATTACGAATACTCGAATTAAGGATTCGTAAGAGATAAATATAATTCGAATCAAAGATTCGAATCCTGTTTTTTCAAATCACGAATACAAATCCTTTAAGAATATATTTGATTTTATTATTATTTTGCAACCATTAACATTTTGAGCGAATCGTGAAAGATGTCACTACAAATGTGACTCCTTCCTCTTAGCGGCACTATACATATCGCTAATGCTAATGCTAATACCTCGTAACCCATTTTATTTTTTGATTTTGGGATTATGAGCTATTCCCATGGTAAACAATACGCTAAATCGAGTGGAAAATACTTCGTAAGCCATAGAGCAATTAGTGGTTGTGCTGTAGTTATTTTAACAACAAATTTCAAATCCTAATTATTTATTATTAACACTGAATATCGTTGATAACAAACTAAATTTCTGTGTTACTCTGATCAAAGATGTATTTGTGTGATTTTCAACTTCACTTTAAATCAGTTTCTTGTACGCGTGGCGCATGAAGTAAAATTTCGAGTTTAGAAAAGCCCCGTGAAAATTTGTCTCGGGTCGCTGCGCGACCCTCGACAAATTTTCTACGCGGGGCTTTTCTAAACTCGAAATTTTACTTCATGCTTAGTCTGGGAGGGGAAACACTCGTTGAAAGCTTCAAATTGAACTCTATTATAAAATCGACGAATGTCTGAAAATTACGCATATAAAAAAATTCACTGAATATCATTAAAACGGGAAAAGTCAGGGAGAAGTCATGGTATTTTATTGAAATTGACCAAAACACTAACTAAAAGCCATATGATGTTATTATATTTGTCAAAATCAACAGGCATCATAAAAATTACAAAACACGAAAAAATGTATAAAACCAACTTATATTGACAAAAACAATGAAAACAATTTAACAAACTGGGGGTTTCCGACAGAAGAAAGTTATATTAAAAGGCGAGGGAAAAAATCTTGAATCAGGGAAATGTAAAAAACTTAAACGTTTTAGATTGTGGCTACCATGTCAGCTTTCCTTTAAATATGCGAAACAAAATTTTGAAAACTATATTATTTTCTTTAAAAACATTTTCAGTAATTTAAAGTTCTTATCAAAGCAATCAATTTGAAGTTTCGAACGAGCGTTTCCACTCCTAGACTAAGCATGAAGTAAAATTTCGAGTTTAGAAAAGCCCCGCCTAGAAAATTTGTCGAGGGTCGCGCAGCGACCCGAGAAAAATTTTCACGGGGCTTTTCTAAACTCGAAATTTTACTTCATGCGCCACGCGTATAAAACAGTGATTTAACGAGATATTTAAAAACACACAAAACATTATCAGTAATTTAAAGTTCTTATCAAAGCAATCAGTTTGAAGTTTCGAACGAACGTTTCCACTCCCAGACTAAGCATGAAGTAAAATTTCGAGTTTAGAAAAGCCCCGCGTAGAAAATTTGTCGAGGGTCGCGCAGCGACCCGAGAGAAATTTTCACGGGGCTTTTCTAAACTCGAAATTTTACTTCATGCGCCACGCGTATAAAACACTGATTTAACGAGATATTTAAAAACACACAAAACAATTTTTTTATGTTAATCCTCACAATTAATTCGAATTATTTTTGACGATTCAAATCCTTGTGTAAGTATTCGAATCCTTTTGTAAGTTTTCGAATGCTTTTATAAATATTCGAATCCTTTTATAAAGATTCGAATCACCCGCATTTGAATTCGAATACGAATCCTTTTAAAAAAATGTAACGAATCCGGACCACGAATCCAGTTTAACTAAACTATTTTTTTTTTCTTTCTTAAATAACTTTCTCATTTATCACTTCGTGAAACATTTTGAAATAATATTAAAGGATTAATTAAAAACACTTGGTTTGTTTCACTATTTTAGTGAAACAATTCAAGTGTTTTTAATTTATCCTTTAATATTATTAACTACATTATTCCTCTTTTGAATCCTCTAAAATGATTCGAATCCAGGATTTGAATCCTGAATTATTCGAATCCTGCCCAGCTCTGATATTTGTTACGTTTCCCTGAAACTTACTGATGATTTTTCGAAGCATTCTCCGTTTCCTTTACCGGGTTAAATCATGGAATTTTTATTTTTTCAATTTGATTTCTCAGATTTCATATTCATATTTATTACATTTCCCAAAAACTTACTGACTAATATTTCCCCAGCATTCTCCGTTTCCTTTAGGGGGCGAGATCTTGGAACGCTTGAATACGTCATCGATTTTCCTAGGGTATAAAGAAGGAAGTTCTCGCGGAAAGTTTTCGCAGACTTGGTGCTGCTAAATAAAAAAAAAACTAAATTATATCGACAACAAAGTCCTTTGTAATTTCCACGATCCCGGCCAGCGAGGGCGCAAAAAATTGTTTGCTTGAATATTCTAATTAAATTCCAATGGGATGCGCGATGATTGAAAAAGCCGGCCCTGTCTTACTCCCGCGTTAACTTTAAAAGTTGACGGGAAAAACAAAGAGGATCTTATTTATGTTGTTAGTTGGATAATACGTTGATAGTGAGATTGCTGTATAGATAATTAAATATATAATTTTGTCTTTTAATAAAAACACTTTTTAACCTTTCTTTACAAATTTATTTTATACCAGATGTACATTTCTGTCACAAAGTGCCCATTATCAATGGTTTAATACTGATACTTTTTTGGGAGTATCAAACCATTGATAATAGTCACCTATCAATGGTTTGATACTCCCAAAAAGGTATCAGTATCAAACCATTGACAATGGGCACGTTGTGACCGAAATGTACATCTGGTATAAAATAAATTTGTTAAAAAAGGTTAAAAAGTGTTTTTATTTAAAGTTATTATCATCTACACGTAACTCACTTATATTCATATAAAGTTGTCATTCTCAAACCAAAAGTAGGGGCAAATTTATTGAAAACTTGAGAAATCACTTTAATCCGGGAATTGCAAAAATTGGGGAAAATTTGGAACTAATTGAAAATGAAGGGATATAACTTTGTCGAAATTTATATCAAAATTTAAAGTAAAAGAAAACAAACTTCTTTAAAGGTGGAATATTTTGTGGACTCAATAAAAGAAGAAACGAAGATACGAAGATGCGTGTTCTAAAAACTTTTTTGTTATTTATATACTTGTGTTGTGTTTTTTGTTATTGTTTGTTTTATCATATATGTTTTTTAATCCTTCTCTTTTCGCTCTGAAAAGGGAACCGATATGTACATAAATCATAGCCATACGGCTGAAATTTATAAATAAAAGGAGGTAAAACAAAAAAAAACAAAAGCCTTTTCAATTTTGTTTGGTAATTTTGTGTGATAATTATGTTTCGTGACTGAATTCGCAACACGTAGAAAAGTGAGTGTAATTGTGTTGCAATATGATAGCAGTAAATAAAACTAATTAGTTTTTGTGAGTGTATGTGTGAGAAATTGGCCCTCGAATTGTAAAGAGCTTTCGGCACGCTTCTTTCTGCCGCAGCATTTCCTGCTAAAGAATGGCGCAGGATTGTAATGAACACGAATAACAATAGAAAATGCGCAAAGTATAAAAATAAAATAAAAGCAAAATAACGTAATCGTTAAAGGGTTTAATTTATCCTACTCTAAAAAGCAAATATATACAGGGTGTTTCACCTAAAACTCCCCAGACTAATTAACAAGACACTTAAAATGTTATTAAAGTTTTGTTTTAATGGTATTCACGGCTATATATTAAAATTGTTAATTATTTTCGACATGTATGTTAATTTTCACACGATGTGTCGGCTATAATTAAGTTATATTATTGTTATTATTAGTGTTTTGTAATTTTTAGTGTGTTTTAGACATTTTTATTGTAAGATATGCCAATTTTGAGATGTACTACTTTAAATGTGTGTATTAAAAGTTCTTGAATATATAAAAATTGGTTATAACTTAAAAATGGTCAATGCAATTTAAAATATGCAAATGATAAAAATGTTTTAAAATATTTCATTCTTTCACTTTCAAAGTTCTGATTATCGAATGAGAATTTCTCACGCCTCTGACAGCTAAACCGTAATTATGAGCGATACCATCGCTACCATCAAAATGCAGTAATTGCAACCAATTTTTTATTAGATAAACTCAACGAAATTTAAAAACAAGGTTTGAAGAGCACCTTTATCATACGAAAAATTAAAATCCTGCGATAACTCATCATATATTAATCACAGGATACAAATTTGTTAAAAATATTCTAAAATTGTTAGAAGATTCTAACAACTTTGAATGAAATATGTTGGAAGCAATTAAATTCCAAACAAATAAAAATGCTCTTCTAAATTTCGATTTAAGTTCTTTAAATAACCCACTCTAAAATAAAATTCCTTAACTTTATTTATGCCCGGTATTATAAACGATTAATAAATTATTAGATAACTATTTGTGGAGTAAATTTATTTACGTAATTAACTATTGGGCGAATAAAATTGCGTATTATAAAGCAAACCTACTAAATTAATAGCAATTCTAGATATAAATAATTTAGTTAGTAGATTACCGATCGAAATTATACATTTTAGGCATAACCACCAACTTTTATAATTAAATTTTCAATCTTTTAAATTGAATTGTCAGGCAAATTGGAAATTTAGTATAATCTCTTATAATTAAGGAGAATAACTGGGAGAAATAGAACAAAATTATACAGAACAAGAAAAAGAAAGCGTATTAGAATATATAAATGACTTAAACGAGTGTTTTCCATTCCCAGGTTAAGCATGAAGTAAAATTTCGAGTTTAGAAAAGCCTGAAAATTTGGTTTGGTCGCGTAGCGCGAAGCGCGGAGCGACCAAACCAAATTTTCAGGCTTTCCTAACTCGAAATTTTACTTCATGCGCCACGCGTATATGACACTGATTTCAAGTGAAGTTCACTTGTTTACAATATTTCACTGATTTTAGGGTTCAATACGCGTGGCGCATGAAGTAAAATTTCGAGTTAGGAAAGCCTGAAAATTTGGTTTGGCCGCTCCGCGCTCCGCGCTTCGCGCTACGCGACCAAACCAAATTTCCAGGCTTTTCTAAACTTGAAATTTGACTTCATGCGCCACGCGTACAAGACACTGATTTCAAGTGAAGTTTACTTGTGTACAATATTTCACTGTGTTCAGGGTTTAATACGCGTGGCGCATGAAGTAAAATTTCGAGTTTAGAAAAGCCTGAAAATTTGGTTTGGCCGCTCCGCGCTTCGCGCTACGCGACCAAACCAAATTTTCAGGCTTTTCTAAACTCGAAATTTTACTTCATGCTTAGTCTAGGAGTGAAAATCACTTGTTTAAAACTTAAAATTGAACTAATTTTAAAAAAGCGTATGCATATCTATACATAAAAGAAAATATCCCTGGTTGCTTTTGACGTGAAAAACTGTAGGTCTTCGACGCTTTAGAATCTCTTGTGGTTCAAATTAATTACTGTCAGGGAAGATACTACAAGCGAACTTACTTCTGACACAGATGATATGGTAGACATAATAACTGTAATGAAATTAATAAATGCAACTGGCAGAATTCAAAGTAATTATAAAAATTAACTACACTTTTGACTTTTAACTGTCAAATTATTTAGAGAATAAAATTTACTTGGTAGAAAAACAAGAAAATAATTTGCTGAGGAGATTTATTAGGCAAAGAAAGTTATTTTTGGGTTATAATACCGAAATCTATGAAATTAATTAATTTATTTATAAATTAAATTTAATTTCGGGAATAAAACGTTTTATAATACCGGGCATTAAATATTAAATTAATAACTGCAATATATATTATTATCCTAAAAGTGATAATAAAAATATTGTATATTGAAAAAATTATTAGTTCTGACTTAAAACAAAGACAAAAAATGTTAAGTAATAACTTTTCGAAAATAACGTAATTTTACAGAACACTTGTACCATAGTTATTTGTTCTGAGCAAATTTTATATAATTTGCTAGCTGGCCTGGACTGCTAAAATCAAATAAATTCAAATCAATCAATCGCATTTGTTTGCGTAAATAATTGTGATATTTATGTTTATTTACAAATTTGTCAAATCAGTTAATTTATTGAAATGGGGACTGAATATCTTTAATTATCCTAATGTTTACAAAATATAAAACCGAATTAAAATAATTATCGACTTTCTGCAAATATTAATTTTAATGCATTTTTATATTTTGTAAATATTCTGCAAACAATTGGCAAATTCATTGTTTCTTTAGGTTATTCTAATATTTGCTTTACATACATATCAATTTAATACAAAATTAAAACAATAATAACAATAAAAACATACACTTGTATGTGATGGCGTGCATGTGTGTATGTGTGACTTTAATTCATTTTATTTCATTTCATTTCGCCGGGAGTTTTAAACACACTTGGAAATAAATTTCGCGGTCTCGTTCACATTACTCTCCTCTCTCTACGGCCCGTATAATGTATTCGAAAACCGACCGCGTTTATTCCGATCCCAGAGGGATAATATTTCATAACCGAGAATTAGAATTTTCGAATTGTACAAATACACATTTTCAGAGAGCGAGAGGAAATACAAAGCGCGATATTGAACACACGGGAAACACAGGAGAAATAAAGAATAATTTATTGGCCGAAATAATGGTTAGTTATTTTTAAGTTTGAAGTTTAGTAAATTATTGTTATTTAATGCGAGTTTTTTAATACTGGTTACAACACCAAGTTTGAAACATTAGAACTGCGATTCTTACGCAATGCGAGGGTTGCCCTTTATATTTCGGGATTGGGCAACCCTAGTGTTGCAATCTGGCAACTGAGAGCTCTATCGTAAAGTTTGACATTTTTGAGGTTATACGTACTCAGAACGTTTTGACATATGAACGTTATTTGTGTCGTTTACACTAACTTAAAAGATTTATCTCGGCCAAAGAATGGAATTAAATCGTGAACATTTTCGTGCGATTATTTTTTACAACTTTCGACGTGGTTTAACTCAACAACAGTGCATGGATGAACTTAATTCAATTTTTGGCGATGAAGCTCCATCAAGGACCAGTGTTTATCGATGGTATGGTGAATTCAACCGAGGTCGTAGTTCACTCCAAGACGAATTTCGTGGAGGTCGTCCAAAATCAGTTGTTGTTCCGGAAACCATTGATGCTGTGCGCAAACAAATATTGCAAGATCGTCATGTGACCTATCGTGAGATTGAGACAACCTTAGGCATTAGTGGGACCAGCATACATTCAATATTGCATGAACATTTGACTGTCAAAAAAAATTGTTCGCGTTGGATCCCACACAATTTGTCAATCGCTCAAAAAAAGGCTCGTGTCGATTGGTGCAAAGAAATGCTCAAATAATACGATTGCGGTGCTTCGAAACACGTCTATGACATCGTGACAGGTGATGAATCATGGATTTACGTGTATGAGCCCGAAAGTAAACAGCAGTCGACCGTATGGGTGTTTCAAGATGAGCCAAATCCAACAAAAGTTGTTCGCGCACGAAGCACTTCCAAGCAAATGGTCGCCTGTTTTTTTCGGAAAAACTGGACATGTCGCAACCGTACCACTAGAACAACGCAGAACAGTCAATTCTGAGTGGTATACAACCATTTGTTTGCCAGTTGTCATCCAAGAAATCAGGAAAACGACAATGCGACCTCTCACACATCGGCTCAAACAACTGCATTTTTGAGCACGCAAAACATCGATTTGATGAGTCATCCGCCATATAGTCCTGACTTGGCACCGAATGACTTCTTTTTATTCCCATCCGTAAAAAATAAAATGAGAGGTCAATGTTTTTCGACACCTGAAGAAGCGGTTGATGCGTTCAGAATGCATGTTTTGGAGATACCTCAATCAGAGTGGCAAAAGTGCTTCGACAATTGGTTCAAACGCATGCAAAAGTGTATAGATCTTAATGGGGAATATTTTGAAAAACAATAAAGCGATTTTCAATTATTAATATTTATTTTTGTTCTCTAATCCCGAAATATAAAAGGCAACCCTCGTATACAACAAGTTTGTCTCAAATAAAGACACATTTTTCAATTTCTTACCGAGAAAGCGTTTCATGTTTTAAATGAATATTTCACCTATGTTACTAATTAGCTGTAAATAATTGTTATCAGTGACTATGTCTAATATGTGCCTGTTACTTACTGTACATCAATGGACAATAAATCATATTTTTTATTATTATTATTTAAAGAATCGCACTTCTAATCTATTTAATCCTGAGAATGTTTTTTGAAAATGGAGTTCTTATTTTATTATTTACTTGAAAATGTGTTAAAATGTTATGTTTTACAGAAAGAAGTTAAAGAAATGGAGGCATGATTCAATATAAATGTCTCTTCGACCCTCCCTTAATTAAAGGGAATATGTGTCCGCTTCGCAACGCGACCAAACTAAATTTTCAAGCTTTTCTAAACTCGAAATTTTACTTTATGCTCAATCTGGGAGTGGAAAACACTCATTAAAAGCTTCAATTTTAACTACAGGGTCCGACAACAGGTACTGACGAATTTAAAAGGGTTCTGTAAATAGGAAAAGTATATGCAGCCATTTAAAATTTTAAAGTTGGCTTTATTTTGACAATGAAGTTAATTTGGAAAAAATCTGTAACTAGTGTCAATTTATTGTATTGAAACTGCGATTGATTTTGTTTTTTAGTTTATTCAAATCGATCAATTAACTTGGTATATCTTTAAATAATAACACTTTTTAATCTTTCTTCACAAATTTATTTTATACCAGATGTACATAATGGTCACCTTGTGACCGATAATCAAACAATAGTTTGATACTGTATCAAACCATTGATAATGGTCACCTTGTGACCGAAATGTATATCTGGTATAAAATAAATTTGCGAAGAAAGGTTAAAAACTGTTTTATTTAAAGTTATTATCATCTTTACGTAACTCACTTATATTCACCCGGTATTTACTGATGCGTTTTGTTGGAAACTTAAATTTTCCCCAACTATCATGCTAAATATTGTAATAGATCTTCAAGAAAATATCTTAAAAATACTGGGGTTAGACAGAAGCAAATGGAGTAAACAGTCATATGCGATTTAAACCAGCAAACGACGCGATAAATTAAAGTTATTACATCATAAAAGTGTCCACCTTATACACACACACTTACACACATACACATGCATACACACACATCGAATATTCCGCTTAAGGGCTTCGAATTTGTTCATCCCCGAATTCCCAGATTCGCACGCGGAAAAAGAGACGGGCGTCTCGAAATTCCATATCCTGGAAGAAATTGATAATGTAGCTATAAAATATATAAAAGGACGAATCGATTGAAAACCCGACCGAAAGCAGGGGATGTATTTCTTTTGACGTACACTCACACATGAGCATTCCCACCCTCTGCTTTACTCCTCCGACCCCCCTCGAAGAGCATTTGCAGGATTTAATATGAGTTTTATTATCATCACAAACGCATTACGTGTCAGCTTTTTTTAAGCGCATCAATAAAAAATCTCTAAGTAAGTTTTAAATCTAATAATCTAATTCAAAATAGTTAGATAAAATAAGTCAAAACTAGTCGGAGAGAATAAAAACAGTAGTGAAACGAACTAACTGATATTCATAATGGTTTTGTAAATTAAATTTACTTTTTAGCTATAGAAACACTGTAAATTGTTAAACTTGAAAATGAATCTAATGTCGAAACTCGAGTCGTAGAATTATTCAAATAGAGTAGTAAAAAACATTGAAACAAGTCTCATTATTGATTAATTAAATTCACTTGGTTTATTTCACTTATATGTATGTTATTTTTCTACTAGTTTCGGCTTAGTCATTATTAAGAATGCTAGCATTATGCCAAAACTAATAGCAAAATAAAATACATATAAGTAAAACAAAACCAAGTAAATTTAATTTACAAAACCAGTATATTTGTAAATGTTTTAGCAAGTGATTAATGAGAAAAAGTATTCGATGCAAGTGACTTTTATTCAATTATCAATATATAAAAAATAACATCGAATCTATTAATTTTATGTTATAAATTTTGGAACGAAGAAAACTGCAAAATGAGTTTCTGATTGGTCCTCTAACGAAAGTTTCCACTCCCAGACTAAGCATGAAGTAAAATTTCGAGTTTAGAAAAGCCTGAAAATTTGGCTTTGCCGGGGCGCGCGAGATATACTCCAATTTTTCTTGAATCAGAAGTTACCTAAAATATAAACAAACTTTATTTTTTTGTTTGAATTTAAAATATCTAAAAAGAATATTTTCATGTCCTCCAATTATTTTTTAGAAACATAATTTACCTAAAATTTATAGAAACTTTATTTTACTGTCTAAATGTTTGAATTTTAAATATTTTAAATGAAAAATATTTGCATAATATCCTCTCAAATATACATTCAGATACATGAAATGGTTTTTAAATTACAGTTTTTTAAATATAATTTACCTAAAATTTAAACAAACATTATCTTCTTCAACTTTTAAATAAAAATAACTGAAAAAATATTAATAGGGTATATACCGGGTGTAACACAAAACAGGATAACCCCCTTTAGTTTTTAGATAGATATCAATTTGTAATTTATATTGAAAATTCATTCTACATTTATATTAAAAACAATTTAGAGTTCAATGGTGATTATAAAACTTTAACAGCACCGGTTTCACAGGAAGTGACTTCAATTTTAAAGTTTTAAATGGAACACCCTATATATTTTTTTGTTTTCGGGTACAGAATCTCATTTTACATTCAAATTAATTGTTAAAAAAATAAAAAATTACTAGTGTCATATTTTTTTTCAATAAATAATAGTTCATTTAGGTTGCTGTTATCGCCCTAAAATCTTTTGCTTCGTACCATAGACGTGTATAGAACAAATATTACCAACTTTTGTTTCTTTATTTGGTCAACAGATGCCTTTAAATTGTAATTCGATCGATTTTTTTAAATAACTCAATTTTTTCAAATGGCAACCTGGCGGATCATTATGATTTTTTAAAAGATTAGTATACCACCTATTCAAATGTATTTATTTGAAACTTAGAAAATACTGAAAAAAAGTATAGGTATTTAATTTGGTAACTGCGGTATTTATTAATCACATAGGCCAAGATTAAATAACAATGAAATATCTAGTAGGCTATGTTTTTTTTATTTAAAACGATGAAATGAATGATAATTCAATAAACTAAAAAACAAAACTTGTTTTTATTTAACAAATCCATTTGTGCGTGTATATTTTTGTGGTAACAATTTATTAAAATGTCTTACAATCAAACTGAAAAAGTGGATATGTTATTAATATATGGAAAATGTAGAAGAAATGTGTACATTTGAATAGGTAGTATATTAACATTTTAAAAATCATAAGTTTTCGCTATGTTGCCTTTTTGAAAATAGAGTTTTTTTTTTAAATCTATCCAATTACAATTCAAAGGCATCTGTTGGCCAAATTAGGAAACAAAAGTTGGAAATATTTGTTTTGTACACGTCTATGATACGAAACAAAAGATATTAGGGTGATCACAGCAACCTATATGCACTATTAGATTTTGAAAAACTTACGACACTAGTATTTTTCTTAAAAAAACAATTGATTTGTATGTAAAATGAGATCCTGTATCCGAAAACAAAAAATATATAAGGTGTTTCATTTAAAATTTTAAAATTGATGTCTCTTCCAGTCACACCGGAAGTGCTATTAAAGTTTCCTAGTAACCACTAACTCTGAATTATTTTTAGTATAAATGTAGAAAAATTCAAACTGATATGTCAGTTTATAAAAAAACTAAAAGGGGTGATCCTGTTTTGTGTTACACCCGGTATAGATATTTGCATATTTAGAAAGAACAATATTTCATAAATACGCACACAAAATTTCATGAAAAACAAGCAAGAACATCCATCCAAATTTTTGATACCTTTACTACGTGGTATTCCATTTTAAATTATAAATAGAAAGATTTTACTATGTTTGATTAAAAATATTGTCTTATAAAACATGGTAAAACTTTTCTGTTTATAATTTAAGAACATCCATGTTGTAATTGTTAAAAATATTGAAATTCTAAAATGATATTTTTTATTGGAATATATAAATTTTGTAACTTTGTGCGACATATTGTTTAATATTATTAATATGACAAGTTTTAATAATAACTCCACTGCTGTATGATTTATTTGGACGTTCGGCATAATCGTGTATAATATATAACTGTCGATATTAATATTTATTGGCGAAGTTTGATACGGATCGGCAGAAACTGAGGCGGAACAATTCGGATTATTATTTGACATGTATAATAATTTTAGTCGACGAAAAAAGTTACTATTGATTTTCTCTGAATTGCAATTTATAATATATACAATAATTTACTACAATAAAATTTTATTTATGTAAATTAACGTGAATAATTCTCGTGCAGGTTTTTAAATTAATTTGATAGATATTTTTTGTGGATCCGCCGGGCAAATACGCGCAAAAACAAACAATAAATGCTTGTGTTATTTTGTTTTTTAATACTGGCTTTCCACCAAAATATTTTTGTTATGATATTATTATTTTAACGGGCGTTTTTATCGGCCTCAAATAAATCAAACAAAAGTTATTCATCGAACGAATTTATTAATAATTGAAAACACACTACAAAACCAATAAATATAGATTTTTTATGATTTTCAATAAGAATGACTTTTTTATTTTGAAATAAAATCGTCGATATTGAAATAGCACTACAAAATCAAATGTCTATTTGATATTATTATTTTAATGGGCATTTTCACCAGCCTCGCAAGAATCAAACAAAAGTAATTTACCAAACAAATTTATTAATAATTGAGAACACACTACAAAAGCAATAAACAAACATGATTTGGTGTAATTTGATTGAATAAATACCTCTTTCATTTGCCGATTAAATCATCGATATTGAAAACGCATCACAAAATCAATAAATAAACATTTTTTAATGTAATTTGAATACAGAAAGTCTATTTGATATTATTATTTTAATGGGCGTTTTCACTAGCCTAAAATGAATCAAACAAAAGTTATTCACCAAACAAATTTATTAATAATTGAAAACACACTACAAAATCAATAAACAAATATTTTTCGTGTAATTTGATTGAATAAATACCTCTTTTATTTGCCGATTAAATTTTCGATACTGATAACGCACCACAAAATCAATAAATGAAATTTTTTTTTGTGAATGGAGAATGTCAATTTGATATTATTATTTTAATAGGCGTTATCACCAGCCTCAAATGAATCAAACAAAAGGTATTCACCTAACAAATTTATTAATAATTGAAGACACACTACAAAATCAATAAATAATGATTTTTTCGTGTATTTTGAATAAATAAATACCTCTTTTATTTGCTGATTAAATCATCGATATTGAAAACGTACTAGAAAATCAATAAATTAACATGTGTTTTTATGTAATTTGAATGGAGAACGTTTATTTGATATTATTATTTTATTGGGCGTTTTCAGCAGCCTCACATAATCAAACAAAAGTTACTTACTAAACAAATTTATTAATAATTGAGAGCACACTATAAAATCAATAAATAAACATTTTTGTGTGTAATTTCATTGAATAATTTTATTTGCCGATTCAATCATCGATTTTTTTGTGCAATTTGAATGAAAAAATCTCTTTTATTTGCTGATTCAATAATCGATATGGGAAACGCGCTATAAAATCAATTGCAATTTGAATGAAAAATGTTTGTTTTATTTGCCGATTACAGCAGCAATAAAATTTCAACTAAAATTACTTAACAAACATTAAGGGTTAATTCTGTATGTGCAAGGTAAACAACATCAAGGAGCTTTTTTTTCAAAATACGTTTTTTTATACTGTTGTATTCAGGATATTTCTACTCTATTAAAACTAAATTTCAAATATGTGACTCAGTGTAGTTTACCTCCTACATACAGAATTTAAAAACTACACAACGTTGAAAAATTATAATACTATTTTATTACGTAATTTACTGATTAAATACAAAATTTTATATTATTTATGCCGAGTTTCGGTAACGTCAATTAAATCGATCAATAGTTATTCATCGATTAAAATCTAATAATTACTAGTTACATACATGTCAAAAAAATTAATCAATTTCAATATCATGTGAATTGATTGATTTTTTACATGTATGTAACTAGAAATTATTAGATTTTAATGTTGATGATATGGAAAATATTAATTCCAATCGACAAATAAATTTACGAATAAGATTTAATTGATGTTGGTGAAACCTGACATTAGTCATGTGAAAATTATTTTTCAGACAAAAAATATTTTGATAAACTGAAAACAAAAACAATGAAGTCCTAAACTAATTTTCTACTTAAAGCTTAATGACCTTTAATTTTTGTGAAACAAGCCAAGACTGGAATATTGTGAAATTCAGAGTATACTACTAAATCAGTATTTTGAAGTAGTATATTTTAAACTTCGTGGTATTCTAGTGTTTTACACGCGTGGCGCATGAAGTAAAATTTCGAGTTTAGAAAAGCTTGAAAATTTGGTCTAGTCGCGTAGTGCTACGTGAGCCTACCAAATTTTCAGGCTTTTCTAAACTCGAAATTTTACTTCATACTCAATCTGGGAGTGGCAACACTCGTTAAAAATTTAAAATTGGACGATTTTCATAAACCACAAATGTCTGAAAGTTTGCAATGTATACTTAAAAATACTTACTGGATCGGGGTATGTATACTTAAAAAAATCTCTATATTTACATTGTTTGTATTTCATTGATGTATTTATAAATTCTAGAAGTTTTCTTCGTGTTGTGATTCATGGATAGTTTAAGCTATATTTCATCCTGAACAAAAGTTTAAATACCCCTTTAATAAGTTTTTCAACTTTTTTTAACTTATTTTTCGTGGTCGAGTACACACAGTGCCAAACAAAAGTAGTTTAAAAGTTCGGTTCCTCGTTTTATGCGGTGTTTGGTTTTATATTTATTTATTTGTTTTTCCTACTGTTTCCAATGAAACTTCACACACGCTGCAGGCACACACACAAATATTATTGACTGTAAAATGTGCTCATAAAAATAATTTGTTTGCAATTTATGTAATATTTCCTTGTAAGATGTAAGTATCATATGTTTAATTAATTTTTCACCCAACCTGAGGTGAAACATTTTTTAATCTGATTCTGGATATTTAATTAAAACACTTTGTTTATTTCACTGATTTATATTTTCTCCGACTAGTTTCGACCTATGGTCATCTTCAAGGAGGAATATACAAAAAATATCTAAGCAATGTAAATTATCTGTTGGTAATAAGGATTGTTATATTATTATTATTAATAAACTCATAAACAGAAAAATGGACTACTAATATTATTATGTACTATAACAAAGTAGAAAATATTTAAATTAGATATGGGCGAAATGGCTCTTTTGAGTGAGCTGGTTCAAAGGATCCAACACTTCAAATAGTCGATTCACTGAGCCAGCTCAAAAGAGTTACATGACTCAGTTATGAGCGAGCGAGCTGCCGAGAGTTCTGACTCTTATAGATTCATCTTATTCTCCAACTCATTAAATTGATTAATACGGTGATTAATTATGTCGGTTATACAATGATTGCAATAATTTATTCATAATTTATATAAATACGTAAGAGTATAAATATGTAATCAAAATTATAACAATCGCGTATTAATTTCGTGCGATTACACTTCAAGTGTGTTTAAATATATTGAATACATGTACGCGCCTATAAAAACACAGATACATTCAGCACGAAAACAGCGATTCAACTCCAAATCTCCGAGCTGGATCGCGACGATTTATGAATCATCGCGATGCAACGTGGAACTGGGTCGCAATGAGCGAGCTAACTCAATCGGTTCAGCCGCTCAATCGGATTCAATAATCGTCATGACTCTTTTAGAGTCGAATCGCCGCTAGCTCAATCGGTTCAGTCGCTCAATCGGATTCAAGAACCGTCATGACTCTTTTAGAGTCGAAACGCTCAATGGGTTTACGCATCGAAATTCGAATCGATGATGCTGCAATAAGATAGGAATATAACGATACCTATTTTCTTACTACAATAACAAACACTTCTTATTAAATTTACAATTTTGGTTACAAATAGGTGAGGAAAAAATAATTAGACTTCTAATGATCACTATACAGTAAACATGGGTGTTTGCTTATGATATTTTAAGTATATGTGAATTAACAAAGGCGAATTTTAATTAAAATGAACAAATAACATAGGTTTAGGAAATGCTGTGAAAAATGTTGTTTTTAGAAATCAATAAAGTAGTATGGTCGCGTCCCAAGCCAAATTAAAATTGCTTACAAATTAATTTTAATTATATTTCTAATCTTACTAAGTTATTTAATCAACTATAAACATTATTTTTATTTTCTCTAATATTTCTCATATTTTTTATTTTAATTAAAGAAATGTTTGAATTACTTACATAACGAAACATAATACCACACATAATTGAAAAAAAAAAAGATGATTCACTAAAATACCGCAGACTAAGAAATGCCGAAAGCCTGCCGATCGACGAGCTGCGTGAAAATCAAGAACCGTTAATACAGTGCGAATCAACACTCAAGGTGAGTCGTGTACCTCTAGAAGAGCGGGTGAATCAAAATGAGTCTCAGCTCAAAAAGAGCTGAACATTTTGAACTGAGCCACTTAGCTCACTAGCTCACTTCACTAAACTGACTCATTGAGTCGATTCTCTCAGGAGTTACCCATCTCTAATTTAAATTATAAAATAAATTATATTCATATTTCCATTCCGAAATAGTTTTTTTTTAATACTAAAAGCGCTTTAAATAAATTAAATTTATTATAATTTCCTCACAAAAATAAGATAAACAATATTGTAAGTTCTGTTTGTCTTTGTAAAACAAATTAGTTGTGGATTTGCAAAAAGAATCGCACTTTTTATATTTTTGACATATTTTACTATTTAAAAAAACCTTCTAGGTTTAGCTTTGTGTTTATTCTAATTTTTTAAAACCTGCTAAAATAAATACAAGATTCAAATACAATACACAAAAATAGTACGCATTTCTAAACATTCGAGCAATGTATTTCATGTAAAAGATTAGATTCATATGAATAAAATACAAATTACTGTAACAGTACTATAACACTTTTTAAATTCAACATATTTAGTCCTACTGTCAATTGTTTTAATTTCATTATAAGTTTATTTTAATTCAGAAGAAATGTTGAAAAATATAAATTACTGCTAATAAAAAACACAAATTGAGGTTTATTACAAACTTACGGTAATTCAACATTCCAAATTTTGTAATCCTAAATTAAATCTGATAGAGAATTTTAATTTAGTTGCAAACTCTATTTATAAATGAAATCTATAGGAAAATGCTACTTTGCAAATCTGGTCATTGTAATATGTTTCAGCCTTTTCTAAAATGTTAATATTCACTTCATTCTTTCAACTACAATACAAATTACTTTACTTAATCTAAAGAAAAACCTCGTTGATTATAAAAAATTGGAATTTTTATTCACTACAATTGTTTCGCAAATTTATTGCTTCTTCAGGTGAAGAGAGTTAGTCTTAACCTAAAGAAGCAATAAATTTGCAAAACAATTGTATAAAATAAACATTCCAATTTTTGGAAATCAACGAGTTTTTTCTTTAAAATGAGTAAAGAAAGTAATATGGATTTTAAACAATTAAATGCCTTAACAATTACGATACAATACAAATCTTAGTTTACCAATAAACGTAAAAATAGAATATATTCTAATGAGTGTTTCTATTCCCTGATTAAGTATAAAGTAAAATTTCGAGTTTAGAAAAGCCTGAAAATTTGGTTTTGCCGGGGCGCGCGAGCGAAGCGAGTCGCGCCCGGCAAATCCAAATTTTCAGGCTTTTCTAAACTCGAAATTTTACTTCATGCGCCACGCATATAAAACGCTGATATATTATGAAGTTCACAATATAATGCTTAGATGTGTACTTTTACTTTTAAAGAAAACTAAAGCATTTTTAAAGTTTACTACAATAATTATATCTATACTTGTCCAATAAGATAACCCAATTACAGAACAAAAATTTGATTAGAAAATAAAAGAAAAATACATGTTTATAAATGAAAAAGTAAATACAAATATAATTAATTTAAATTATAGTATTAAATAAATAAATTATATTTATTGTACATTTCCTACTATTATTATTATTTATATACGAATACACGAATTATTAATAATCATAAAACTGGGAACTTTTGGTGTAAATAATAATAATCTATATTTTAAAGGTGCAAAAAATAAATATTGCGCCAGTTTGAGTTGCTATTTATAATAATGTTCAATGTGTAAATTAAGGGTGTAAAGTGCAAAATGAATGAATTAATTTCAATAAGGTAGTAAATACTCGAATAAACTATTTATTTTCTCGTTTATCCAGCAAATTATTTATAATAATCTGTATTTATTGTTTCTTTGTTATCACAATTAAAAAGTAATTTATATTTGTTCGCGTGCGTGTTGAAAACTGGGCAAGGGCTTCGCACGACAACTTCCAGGAATCCCGTGCTGGCGAAAGATGGCAATTCTGAAGGTAACTCTCGCAAATTGTTGTTGTTGCCGAAGTAAAGCAATAAACTTCGAACAGGCCAACTCTAGGAATGCGGAATATTCACCTAGGTACAAAGCCTAAATCAAATTTACACTTACAACATGCATAGTAGTACAGAATATTAATAAACCCCGGCGCTTTCACCAAAAAAATAGGAAATGGATGGAATATATTAGATTATCTATTTTATCGGTCTAAATTCATTGTTGATATGTCATAATTTGATACGATTACTGCATCTATTAAAATCAATATCTGAAATAGCCAGAAATAATAGTCGACTATTCCTGCCTCTTCTTATTTTTCTTCCTTTCTACGACATAAAATTACTGTGATTTCACTTTGAAGTTTGTTACAAATTCATAAAAATGGCACGGTTCGGAAAAACATTACGGCAGAAATTTACGAAATTATTAAAAACTCCGTACCAATAAATATAAATAAAAGCAAGACAAATGTATGGCGTTAATTTGAAAAATTTTGCGAGGCTAAAAATTACAAATAAGAGGAAGCAACCCCAAATAGAGTGATAGCTGAAATGTTTAAGAATTGGGCTAGGAATATGCGGAAAGAGAACAGGGACTGTAATGAATATATAATTATATGAATAATTTAATAAATAATCTGGCTAATATTAAGTTTATGGCACGTACTTAAAAATTGTTTTTTTTTTTTTTTATTGATCGTAGTAGATTCATGTAGGGAATGGTCGAAAATCTCTCGGGCTTTAATCAGATTATTAAAGCTTGATATTTGGTCTCGTTTGAATTGTAAACATGCAAGCCTCTTTGACAAATTAGTAAAAAAATGATAGTCGGCTATTCGAAAAGGTCTTGTAATATTGCTGTTGATTATTTTTTAAACAGTCCTGTCAGCCAATCGTAATAAGAAAACATTTCAAATTGACCAAACGCATCAAAATTGCACTGACTATTTGGTATTAGCTGATTACACTAACAATTTTTTTAACAAAATATAAAAACGAATTAAAATTAATATCGGCTTTCTGCAAAAATGTTGTCTCACTGAGACAAGTCTCCATATAAATTATGCATAGAACAGTAAAGCTCTCGTGTAACTCAAATATTCATTGTGTAATTCAATATCTGTCGGGGTATTAGCTCGAGAAGTAGTTGTATCAATGAATATTTGGAGACATGTCTCAATGAGCCTAAATTTCTGCAGAAAGTCGATATTAATTTTAATTCGATTTTATATTTTGTAAATATTCTACAAACTATTAACAAACTCAATTTTTCTTTATGTTAAAGTTTATTTATATTTTTTTAAAGCCAAATAAAAATGACACTGGCAAATGTCCAGTACGTAGTTTTCATAAATTAATGTCAAAAATAACAGAAAATATTAAAAAAAAAGTTCTGCTAGGACAAAACAAAATAGAAAACTGGACAAAACAACCGGCCCAAAACATTGGCTTGGATTCTAACAAGGTAAAAATTACAAATCATTCAAATCGTTCCATGAAACCCTCTTCATTTCAAGGAAATTGTACAATTACCTACAATAAATGCACTATTAATTACAATTCTAAACATTCCTAATTGTTTAATAAAAATACATGTTTAACATTTTAAGACATTGTTTAAAAAATAATCACGCCGAATTACATTCGTGGTAATATTTTTTTATAATTTTTACTAGATTAGCAGTCATCTTTGTTGCTATTAAGAAATCCCATTCATGGACTTCGTACGCTCGTGAGATTTCCATAGCTACAAAGATTCGCGAATCTAGTTAAAATTATCAAAAAATGATGACCACTTATGTATGTAATTACTGTTGAATATTTTAGATAGTCAGAAAATAAATCATACGGTATTCTATAGTGAATTAAGAGAAATTTATCTTTATTTCTTCATAATTAACAAAATAATAGTTATTCCAGGCGAGATCGCCAAAAGAAAACGAGAAAGTGTGTGGAATATATTCGAATATTTTAGAAAAATATGAGCTTTGTATCATATTAAAATTATACATACAACATACACAATGCTTAAAAATCTACAAGTATTTTTAAATTTCCAAAATTATATGAAATATATTGGAATATTTAATAAAATAACAATAAATAAAAATTATACAGTAAATTCCTTTAAGCAGGTTTTCACAAATGTAAACCAGTGCGCGCCGCGCAAATAATCGACTGTCGAATTAATTGAAAAAACACATTTTGCGCTTTTTCGGTCATAACTCGGCTAATTTTAAACAAAAATTGATGAACTTTTGAGTTTTGAGAAAAGAAAACTTGGTGTCAGAATAATTTACATGATCTTGATAATAATATTTTTTGTCGCAATCCCTCAAAATATTACATTAAGAGACCGTCGCAGGAGTGATATTTTAAGAGGCTCTACGAATTTTAAATCTGAAGTCATCCACGTTGTTAACTCCTTGATGTTTATGGGAATAAATTGTTTGCTTTATTTCGCCCCCAAAAAAAAAACACATTTAGGGACAAATTAGGAGATCTTGGTGGCTATTTTATATCTTCTTTGAAGCGTATAATGCGACAAGGAAATATTTGATTTAAATATTCCCTAGCCATATTATGACCAAGACATCCGTCGTGCTGATACCACATGTGGGCCATATTAATATTCTGTAAGCCTTGTACTGCTGGTATCACTTGGTTCTGAAGCAGTTCCAAATAATTTGGGCTATTTAAATTAGCGTCAATAAAAAATGGTCCTATAATAGTGTCTTCTAGAATACCAGTTCAAACGTTAATAATGAGATCGTCATGTTATTGTTTTTCTTTGTGACAGTTACGATACACATTTTAACAGTTGTGGCATATTTTAAACTAACGAGTGTCTTCCACTCCCAGACTAAGCATGAAGTAAAATTTCGAGTTCAGAAAAGCCCCGCGTAGAAAATTTGTTGAGGGTCGCTCAGCGACCCGAGACAAATTTTTACTGGGCTTTTCTAAACTCGAAATTTTACTTCATGCGCCACGCGTATAAACTGCTGATTTACAGTAAAGTTAAAAATAAATAATGCTTGGATGTGATGGTGATCAATATTTACCGAGCTGTAGCGATCAAATACACGAATTACTTTTTTTGTGAATTGTATTGGAATAATATTAATAAAAGTAGAATAAATTTAGTTATAAAATTCTTGTCGCATGTCTCTGTAAGCCTTGTACTGCTGGTATCACTTGGTTCTCAAGCAGTTCTAAATACTTTAAAAAATGGTCCTATAATAGTGTCCCCAGAATACCGACCCAAATGTTAAGTTTTTGGGGGTTTGAGTTCTTGAATTTATTCTTCGGTGCTTGTTTTTTTGGTACCAGTATCTCACTACCGAAGTATCGTAACAATCATGTAACGAGAAAGTCGATTCGTCACTTAACAGTACATTTCGAAGAAATTCCTAACTATTGTTTACTCTATTCATGCCTTTTTTACAAAATTTCATTCAACGACCATGGTTAGCCGCAAACATTTCTTGTGTCGTTTTAACTTTGAAAGACTTATAATCATTCATTTTAAGTAGTCTATGAACTTTTGGTTTTCAAGCATTTATTTCTGTATTTTCTGCAAGGGAATGTGTCATTTTTTGTTATCATATTGCGAACCATAATTTACCACATTTCAGCTTTTTTACTTTAAACCAGTTTCCTCAAACAAATCGTCGCATCAGTACTTATTTGTGCCATGCAACCCTACGTTTTAGTTGCATGGCACAAATAAGTACTGATGCGACGAAATGTATAACATGGATGACCAAACTGGTGTTTACTGTCACATTGTATGTCAAAGCAAACAAATTATTTGCGATTTTAGTCATGAAATGAACCCCATTAAACCATTTTACAATTTAGATTTACTTTTCCGTTGCTAACATTTTAAAAAGAAAAAATAACTTCACTTAACTGTATCAAATTTGAAGCTATTTAAGTAAAATAACCACGCATTTTGGAGTAACAATCATGGCAACCTATTATAATAACCAAAAATAACAAAATCACAGTGTCTACAAACACATTACTTTACTCATATTCAAAATATCAGAAGACAACATGTATATATTGCTATATATTCTGCAAATAATGCAATTTTATTTTATCTGTTAATTTATTTATTATTTAATAATAATTTATTTCTAAGTAAAATAAATTAATAATCCCATAAAAACAAAATCGCAATAATACAAGCATAGAATTATTATTGAGTGTTGGATAGAGTTAACTTCATATTATATAGACACCTATTGTAATAAAGCAACAATAAATTATGTTTGCGGTTCTCTACAACAATGGGACGCAATCAATAAACACATAAACATTCATCGGGAAAATTCAATGGGGTAATTGTGTCGTTTGCGTTTAATTGAAAATTTTACATTACAGAGAACAAGGGGGGACGGCTATGTAAAGCGATTTACATACAAACGACCGTTGTATTCTGCACAATCCTCCATGATTTTTACTCTCCCCGTATTGTTGTTTTTTTTTTTATTTTCAGGTCGTGCCAATTTTAATTCGATTTTCAATTGTCTCTGTCGTTCCATCAATAATCTCCCTCGTACACACGGGCAGTTAGAGTCCTTTTGTATGTAAAGAGAGGGAAAATTGTTTTATTGGGGTGCGATTCAGGTTTGATGAAAATGGGGAGATGAATAAATAATTGGTGAATACAAAGAACTAATTTAAACAAAAAAAATATTAATACAAGGCTGAAAGACCTATGGTCGATAGCCATTTTATAAAATTAATTTTAATTTCTGTATATAAATTGCCATCTGTTTTATTTATAATTATTATGAATATTCTATAAATAAAGATGTTATATATATAAACACAAATCATGAGCGTAGCCAGGGTTTTGATCAGGGAGGGGCTAAAGACAAACAGTTATAATCCTATTTTAAATATTTACGGGTAACAAGTTAATTTTTGAGCATTGGTAAAACCTCCATAAACATTTATTTTAAAAACTTTTAATAATTAAACTTTATTGTTTAAGGTATTGGGTGCATACATTAAATATTAGACGAATAAAAGATACAATTTCATGTACAGTTTCAAATGACTTTAATTATTTTGTTCTCATAATCATTAGTGATTTATTTTATTTTTAATATAGGTTTGTATCAGACGCAAGTCAGTTTTTTTAAGCTGTCTCTCCCCTCTTTTTTTAAGGTGCGAATCAAATGTATTTATTAAAACTACGAAAATCAATTGGGAATTAGGAAAAATACAATTGTTAAAGGGATGTTAAACAATCAGCAATGATTTTTTTTTTTGCCAGAGCATGAGATTGCACTCCCAGACTAAGCATGAAGTAAAATTTCGAGTTTAGAAAAGCTTTAAAATTTCGGAGCGACCAAACCAAATTTTCGGACTTTTCTAAACTCGAAATTTTACTTCATGCGCCACCCGTATTAAACACTGATTTAATGTGAAATGGTTTTTTAACCGATTGTGAAATAAGTTTATTATGTCAATAATCAATTGTTTATGTGATGGGGAAAGTGCTATGATGGACACATAACTATTTTTTAAATTGATATCAATTTCCTGTTTGTTCATTTAGTTTAATGTTAGTTGCCTAACCTAACTTAACTTAACCTAACCAAACCAATAAAATAAAATTGTTGAAGGGATATGAAACAATGATTTAATTGTATTAAACACTGATTTAATTTAAAATGGTTTTTAACCGATTGACACGTGAAATAAGCTTATTATGAAAATTATTAATTGTTTATATGATGGTGAAAGTGCTATGATGGACACATCACTATTTTTTCAATTTATACCAATTTCTTGTTTGTTAATTTAGTTTAGTGAGAGCTAAATTTGACCAGAGGGGCTATATACAGATCCGCTGCAATTTATCATCGGTGCAAAGTCGCACTGACATGACGTCATTTTATTCTATACAATTCGTTAAATTCTTCCCAAAATGACGTCATTTCAGTGCAACTTTAATTCAATGTTATGATTTCTCTTAGACAGAACGCAATGTGTCTCGTCTAATGATAAATTATCAAACCCATTGCCATTGAAGCGTGGGGTTCCGCAAGGGTCAATCTTAGGACCCCTACTAGTCCTAATATATGTAAACGATTAACCAGATACCATTAATACTACAAAAATAGTTTTATGTGCAGATGATACCACATTGATTCACACGTCGGGCGAGTTGGATGAAGCTAGGAGGATGCACGGGGATTTCCAAATTCTTGCTGACAAGTGGTTTGTTAATAACAAGTTATAACTAAATGAATCTAAGTCAGCTACTCGTACATTCTCACTATCAGCAACAAATCGTGAGAGAGACACTGTAAAATTTCTTGGGCTTTATATTGACAATAAATTAACATGAACGTCCCATGGGGACATTTTAGCCAGCAGACTATGTTCCAATATATTCCTGTTACGTAGACTTCCCCAAACTAAAATACGATTCTCAGAACCGCATACTTTTCTTAAATTCAGAGTGACATATCATATGGGCTTATAATATGGGGTAACTCCACGATTCAACATCGTATTTTTGGACTGCAGCGAAAAGTAATTCAAATAATAGCTGGAATTGGGTTTAATGATGATTGTCGGCAAGCCTTTATTGAGCATAAAATATTGACTTTACCATGCTTATTCATACTGCACTGTCTCAGTCATGTAAGGAAGAACATACTCGATAACGATGTGGAGTCGAATTGTCACTGATATGAAACCAGATTTACGTCAAACTTAAAAATAAAACCACATCGAATAACAGAATCCCACACTGGCTCAAGGTATCATGCAGTCAAATTCACGAATGTGCTCCCTAGTTCCGTAGAGAAACTCGATGCAAAACAATTCTTAAAACTGATCAAGGATATTCTTTTAGCGGAGGCCTTATATAGTTTGGATGAGTACTTGAACCACGATTTTAGAGTCCTTGCACAGGAATAAAGCCTATTTTAATGCTCTACATTTTTTTTACACTTTTTGATTTAAAATATTTAAGAGTGTGTATCATCTCTTTTTATATGTTCTATATGATATAATGTCCTTAGTTTTTACAATATTTTAAACATTAGTCTTAGTTTAGGTTATTGTTGTATGACACTTTTATAATGACGTGTGTAAAACATTGTATGTTACTAGCACCAATAAAAAAAAATTCTCAGCGATGACAAATTGAATCGGTACTGTGAATACTGCCCCTGATGTTACATTTAGGTATAAATGGTGCATAGAGCAGTGAATGTGTTGTGTAACTCGAATATTTATTGTTTAATTCAATATCTGTCGGAGTATTAGCTCAGAAAGTAGTTGTTTCAAGCCATAGTTGGAATAGCCTCGAGAGTACATTTTTGCAGGTAGTTGATATTAATTTAAACTTTCTTGTTCCTTATTCCCAATTGATATACGTAGTTTCAATAAATAATTTAAACTCGTACTTTTAAAAAAAGCGGGGAAGAGACATCTAAAGAAAAGGAAAAAACCTAACTTGAGTCTGATGAGGTTTGCAGATACGCTATTGAATTTGCCCTCGGAGGACGAACCGTATATCTGTTGTACGTATTGATTCGACGTTTTGCAGAAGTCTTCGAATTAAAACGGAAGTAAAATAAATTGCGAATCCACCGCCAGAGGAGGAAACATTTCCGGATCCCTATTTTTGTCAACCTGTTCCCCCTTTTTGCATCTCCTGCCCCCCGTCTATTTTTTTTTTGTTTGCGCTCTTCGGCTCCGTGCATGCATGAGCGCAGATAATTTCGTTTCGGAGATCGATCTTCACTTCTATTCAACGCAGTTTCTTTTATATTTTTTGTTATTATTAAAGTACGCGATGTTTTAAAATTTCTTGAAGAAACATTGATTTTCTAAAATCTCGGATAATCTTTGAATGCATTCGGATTTTCAGAAAAAAAGGTGAATATTATAGATTTTTTATTGAAACATTTAAAAACGTTAATAAAAAATGTTAAAATTATAATTTAACAAATTTAAGATATTGAATTCAACGTTTAAAACATGTTTTAAACAAATTTAAGATTTAAAACAACTGTTTATAACACGACGGTTGTTTTTAAACATGTTTAAAACACTGTTTTAAAACAAAGTGTTTTAAACACAACCCTGTTTTTATCAAAGAAAACACTTGTTTTCTGCACTTTGGAACAATACATATTATTATTTATTTATTTTCTCAACAGATCTAAGTCTAATTATAAAGAACAACAGAATTAAATAATCTCTTCGCAATGTCTTTACATTGTATTAAAATCTAAAGTTTAGTTCATTCTTTCTGATTAAATAGAGTAATATTGAATTGTAGAATATTTACATATAAATTTAGTGCCATTTTTAAACGACTGTAATTTCGTTTGTAATCGTTTGGAAATTGTAGTCGTTTAAAAATGGCACTAAATTTATATGTATATATTCGACAGTATTGCCAGGATGAAAATATCAAAAGATGTAACACAAGAAAAACAAATTATATGTGCAATAGGGACGGAAGAATCTTAAATAATAATAAAAAGTAAAGTGTAACTAAGAATTTGGCTTCCCATTTTATTTTTTCTTAACTACATATAAAAAGAATCACCAAAAAGAATATTTGAAAAAATGTACGGAGATGTTTGACATTATACTAATTTTGTTCAACACTTATATTTTATGTTTAAAAATGAATCATTTTAACAAAATTTTAAAATATACGACAATACCTTGTTTTACAAAACGGTTTTTTCTGCCAGTGTTCATTTTTAACAACTAAAACTTAGAAAGTTAAAAGTAAGTGAAAGAAAGAGAAATAATTAGAGAAGTTGCAAGATTATTAATGAAAATTTTAAATTTATTTGATCTTATTTAACCCTTAGTTTAACATAAAGAAAAATTATATTTGCCAATAGTTTTCAGAATATTTAGAAAATAACGAATTTAAATTAATATCGACTTTCTGCAAAAATGTAGTCTCGCTGAGACTTCTTCTATTATTCATTAAAACAACTACTTCTCAAGCTAATACCCCGACAGATATTGAGATAAAATTTTTGCAGAAAGTCGATAACCCTTAGTTATTGGATTTAAGCTAGTTTTAAGTTTTACACCTAAACTATTGTAATTAGTGTTAATATTTATGTGTGTAAATAGCTTCTGTGGATTTGACAAATAAATAAATTAATAATAAATATTCTAGCTAATAAAATCAACCAGTGATAAAAACTAATTAAATACTCGTTTTTTTTATTGATATTTCACTCACTGATAAAATTATTAAATATTTTTTATTACTTACATATACAAAAATAAGATGATATTGTGCAATCAATGCCCTTAATTTTGTCGCCCTTCCCCCAGTCGAATTTTATCTAATTTTAAAGTTTATTTAACCGACTGTACTTAAGTTTAACGAGGGCCTTATTGAAAATTATTACAGGGAGCGGCGAGGACTCAAATTTTCACTTGAATCAAACGTAATGAACACAGAGAGAGGGTGGGGAAGGAGGACGAGACACTTCATAAAGTGCCTTTTCGACAATTTGGACGGTTTGATAAATTCCCTTCCATCCACTCTTGTTCAGATATCGACGAGTTTTGCTCGCTTTTATTGAACTCGGATATTATTTTTATTCAGAAATAGATAGAATAATGTTGAATTCATACTTGAAATAAGATTCTGGATTCGAAAGTGAAAACCGCTCTTCTGCTGAATAAAGTTTGTCAAGGTAGTATTCTTTTAAAATATAATTTATAGTATAAAGGTGTACCTCACACAGTATATTTTGTTTTAAAAGAAAACTATACCTTTACGAACTTCAAATTGAGACTAATAAATATCAAATTCGAAATAAGTCATTTAAAATTGGGGCATTAAACATAGCTGTCAATTTATACACAATCAAATTGGGATTAAGCAACATCGAATTGGATATAATCGATTTCAAATTGCAATTGAACAAATGTTATTCAAGAAATAATCAGATTAAATAATTTAGTAAAATTAACAGAAATCATTTAAGGTCGGAAATTTACATGTTATTTGGCCATAAGAACGAACAAGGATTAATCTTTTACAATAGTAAAGTAAAGTAAAGTAAAGTAAATTTATTTACGGTAAACACCATTTGTACATAAAATTACAACGTAATATAATTAATTAAAAAAATATATATATAAAAAAATCAAATATAACAGCTAATCGACGTAATTGTGCGTGTATATATAGTAATTATATAAATAACATAAATTGAATAACATAAATCATAGAAATAACATAAATTGCACAAACTAGAAATGACGTTTTAGCCTAAACTTTAAATTAGATAGAAAATATATTTAAATAGACAATAATGAAAATATATCGTTGAAACGTATACATATTGTACGCTGAAGCTTTGCAAATAAATTAACAGTATTTTTGTTTTCAAAAAATGTTTCTTAAATTAAATATAAATAAATAATGAAATACACTCAAATGATTACTCAAATTCGGGTATTACTTCCATAGGAAACAATGTTATATCTACAAATTGCTTTAATTTATTGAGGTAATTATTACAAATATGTTGTATCAAATAGATTGATCTAAAATAAATAATAAATAAAATTAATCGTTGCTTAGAAATCTCCATAAAAGCAATGTAAATTTTGATTATACTTTCAATAAATAGGGAGCAGCATCATGCCTTTTTAGTAATATTTTATAAATATACTATAATTTCTAAAAACATGTGAAAAAGAATTAGGATTGATATGTAGAATTCGTGTACGACATTTGTGGCAACACGGGCTCCTGGCTCCCGGCTCCTGACCCTAATAAGTTGCGAATGTATTTTTTCTGATGCGAACCGGTTATTCATTCAATATATTTTTGATTCACAACAAACAAAGACATTATTAAAATATTTCCTAATACATTTTGTAAATATAATTGTATTTCTGGATTTATGTTTTGAATAGGAGTGTGGAATGCCAGTAAATGTTTATTCAAGTGCTGAATCGGTGAAATTCCTTTTTCATTTATAATTTATAAAATTGAATGTGCGGCACTCGGCGATTAGATCACCGAGGTACCAATTCAGCTTAGCGTTTTTTAGGTCCCGAGTTCGAATTGGATTACAGTAATTTCCTTCTTTTTTTCGGTTTTCGGTGCAGCTCCAAGTAAGTGATTGTTTTAATTTTTCAAATGTTTTTATTTTATATTAAAAAAAAAGTTCATGTGTCCTCGTTATTAATATGATGATGGTTCAAATATTAAGAATATAAAAAAGTGTCTTAAACTAAATTTGTTCTACTTTTATTATTATTATCGCCTTTACAAAGTCAATATTTTTTATATTTTTTCGTTATACCTTAGTGAATATCTATCACATCTCAGCAGTATGTTTTTTCAACTTAACTTCAAATAAGTGGTTTATACGCGTGTCGCATGAAGTAAAATTTCGAGTTTAGAAAAGCCACGTGAAAATTTGACAAATTTTCTACGCGGGGCTTTTCTAAACTCGAAATTTTACTTCATGCTCAGTCTGGGAGTGGAGGACACTCGTTAAATTTTTGTTAGATTTTCAACATATGGAAATTTTCATTCATTTTCATGATTTTTTCAGCATCGATTAATTAATTTAGACGTTATATTAATCATTAACGATTAATAACCGTTTTGAAATTTGCGAGCCAGAAAATTAACGAAATTCTAGAATATTCATGAATACCGGCATTTTTTTTAAATTAACGAAATCTTAGAAAATGCATGATTTTTGTCAAACTTTTAAAAATTGTTATAAATCTTGGAAATTAAAACAAACGTTTGAAAATTAACAAACGTATTGAAACATTCACGAGTCGTCAAAATTTTGAAAATTAATTAAAATCTTGGAAATTCACGAAAATTTACAAGATTTCAAAAACTGGACAAACACTTGAAAGCCCTCAAGATTTAAAAAACTGGACAAATACTTGAAAACCCTCAATATTTAAAGAAACTGGACAAATATTTGAAAACCCTCAAGATTTTGTAAACTAATGGAAATATTGTAAAAAGCCATTGATTCTTTTCAAACGAATGTTTTCCACTCCCAGACTAAGCATGAAGTAAAATTTCGAGTTGAGAAAAGCCCTTAGAATTTGGATTTGGACGCGTAGCGTCCAAATCCAAATTCTGTCTTTTCTCAACTCGAAATTTTACTTCATGCGCCACGCGCATAAAAAACACTGATTAATTGTTAAGTTTAAAATATTTAAAACATTTTTTTATTACAGATTATTACTTTTCACACACTTTAAATTGTTGTCAAATTTCAATATTTCTTGACATTTCATCAGTTTTTGAATTGTTTCAACGTTTTCTGAAATTGAAACATTTCATTATTTTCGACTGTTATCAATTTTTTTAAAATTCTGGAAAATTTAAACAATTTTACCATGACATTTCATCACCTTTCCATGGTTTTCGCCCCACGGATAGAGCATAAAATTCTAGATATAGACATTAAACTCTATTAATATTATTATTATATATACACATATATAAAAATTCTAGATATAGACATTAAACTCTATTAATATTATTATTATATATACACATATATAAAAATTCTAGATATAGACATTAAACTCTATTAATATTATTATTATATATACACATATATAAATGTTTATATGTAATACATATTTATAATAATTGAAATTCATAATTATATAATAAAATTAAGTATTGGAAATGAGACAAGCAAAAACAGTTGATTGTTTGTCGATTTATATTTAAATCGTGAATATTTAATTATCCAGTTTACTTGTCTACTGTAATTTAATACCCATTCATTCGCCAGCCGCTATCTAAACAAACAAACTACGCGCTCCGCACTTATATTTTTTTTTATTCGTTGTGATAAAATTCGGCAGGCACTGTGAACCAATACATAGTCAAACCTACATTCAGCAATTTTGCTATCTCTGCGCCATCTGATACCCCAGAAACATACTACCAGCAAAAATTGGCCCTCTTAACATGTTACATTAGTTTGAGTTACGTGAAAATAATTTAAACTAAACGTTGAATGAAACAAGTTTAGTTTAAATCTTCATGTAACCCAAAGAACTAAATTATTATAATTTGTTTCTTACTTTTTAAAACATTTATTAGAAATTATAGACGTCAAATTGAATTAAATACCTGTAGAAACTACTTCTACTAAGTTTTTTCATCTCTAAATTATATTACGAAACATTGTTTTTATCGCTCTATGATTTTGAACTCAGTTGAATGATGAATACAGTTGAAAATGTCCATGAAACCATTCCTAAATCTCCTATTTCCATTGTGCGTACAAAACCAGAATTTCGCGGTTTCCCCGTTATCATTCAGGGCCTGGTTCAGTTCACCAAAAACATATTCACAAATACCTGCACGCGTACCATGCATCATTATTATGTGGCCGGTTAAACGGCCGCACGTTTGCAAACGGCGCTTTTATAAGCGTATTATTTAATGACGCAGAATATTCGCCGCGGTCGCCGCATTAAAGCCCGAAAACTCGCCGAAAACACACAAAAGTTAAACTTCGCACTTAAACTATACACGAACTCCTGTAAATACAAACAATGATTTATTGCATTCTTCCGACGCCCGCGGGAAACTTTTCCGCACCCCATCTCGAAAAAAAAAGAGGCGAAAAAAGAAAGGGGGTTTGGGAAAAAGTGTTTTATTGGAATGGGGGTTGCAGCGACATCGATAATACTCTGATCGAAATGAAATGTTGATGTTTTCTTTACTGCTTTTTTTTAAGTTTGTAAGTTGTTTTCTAAATGATGCTGAAATTTATAAAGACTTTTTTTTAATTTCGAAACAAACAAAGTGACTTTTATTCAAATATTAATATTATACACATGTTTTATCAAGTGATTAATGAGAATAATAACTTGATAAAACATGTGTACAATATTATTATTTGAATAAAAGTCACTTGGTTGGTTTGGAAATTGAAAAAATAAAATCTTTCAGCATCATTTAGAAAACAACTTACAAACTTATAAAAAATTGTAATAATTTTTGAACTTTTAGTACATGTAAAATTATTTAATTTCAAATTTAACAATTTCCCGATTTTATAAAAGCGTTTAATTTGAGGCTTAAAACGAGTGTTTCCACTCCCAGACTAAGCATGAAGTAAAATTTCGAGCTTAGAAAAGCCTGAAAATTTGGTTTGGTCGCTCGGCGTAACAGAGCGACCAAACAAAATTTTCAGGCTTTTCTAAACTCGAAATTTTACTTCATGTGCCACGCGTGTAAAACACTTAAATATTGTGAAGTTTAAAATACACCGCTTACGTTCAATCTCATGTTTATACATTTCACAAAAGATTATTTCAAGATTATACGGACCTTACAACTTGTCTCGAAAGAATAGTAGGCGTGTCTTAGATACTATTGTAGATTAGTCACTAAGGCAGACGTGTCTTAGGTATTATAGTGAGTGTGTTGTAAATTTAGTTTAGAAAAGCCTTAATGCTAAATTTTCAGGCTCTTTCTAAAACTCGAAATTATATTATTTCAAGACAATACGGGCCTTAAAATGTGTCTTGATAGAATACTAGTCACGTCTTAGATACTATTGTGGATGTATCTAAGACACTAAAGCAGGCGTGTCTTTGGTATTATAGTGAGCGTGTTGTAAATTTAGTTTAGAAAAGCGTTAGTGCCAAATTTTCAGGCTCTTTCTTAAACTCGATATTTTATTATTTCAAGATTATACGGCCCTCAAAACGTGTCTTGAAAGAATAGTAGGCGTGTCTTAGATACTATTGTGGGTTTACCTTAGTCACTAAGGCAAGCGTATCTTAGGTATTAGAGTGATCGTGTTGTAAATTTAGTTTTAAAAAGCCTTAAAGCCAAATGTTCAGGCTTTTTCTAAACTCGAAATTTTACTCGATGCGCCACGGGTGAACAATACTATTTGGTACGAAAGTTCATAATACACAAATACAGTGTTACCACAGTCGTTACTATAGTAAGTTTTACAGATATGCCGCGCTTCAAAACAATTGTGGTCGTATCTTAGATAGAGATGAGTTTACCTTGTCTTAAAATGCGATTTGTAACTTCTGGAATCATATAATGGGCGTCTATGTTCTAAAACACGCCTACTGTTTATGCCCCCACCATTGAATCGAAGACACGCCTACTATAGTGGGCATCTTTAAAATTGAATTGTGGGCGTACCTTAGATACCAATATCGGCATTTTAGATATAAGCAGTTATTTCTACAGTAGGAGTGTTTTACAGAAAATCGTAGATAGAGATGGGTTTAGCTTGCCTTAAAACACGATTTGTAACTTCTGGAATCATATAGTGGGCGTCTATGTTCTAAGACACGCCTACTGCTTATGGCCCCACCGTTGAATCAAAGACACACCTACTATAGTGAGCACCTTTAAAATAGAATTGTGGACGTACCTTAGATACCAATGTCGGCATTTTAGATATAAGCAGTTATTTCTACAGTAGGAGTGTTTTACAGAAAATAGTAGATAGAGATGGGTTTAGCTTGTCATAAAACACGATTTGTAACTTCTGGAATCATATAGTGGGCGTCTATGTTCTAAGACACGCCTACTGCTTATGGCCCCACCGTTGAATCAAAGACACACCTACTATAGTGAGCACCTTTAAAATAGAATTGTGGGCGTACCTTAGATACCAATGTCGGCATTTTAGATATAAGCAGTTATTTCTTCGGTAGGATTGTTTCACAGAAAATCGTACGATTCCATCTAATATTGACAAATAGAAACATTAATTAGACAATGGTTTCTAGGGTTATACTTAAATTACTTGATAATTTTATTTGAATAGACCAACCTACCTAAAATCAATAAGTGGTAGTTATTTAACATTTGTTGTCACGACACAATGAATATATAAAATGTTTTAGAAATATTAATTTTATTTACGAAATAAATACATATAAACCTCTTTTGTCTACATTAAGTGTGATTTATTATTTAAAATTAAATACACAATCGTTATGTATCGTCGTTTAAGTTTCAGCATCGCATATCTTACTTTTTCTTACTTTACAGTAGATTGCTACCAGCCCAATGGCAACTAAATATAAATCCAACAGTATGCATAGCTCAATCTCGCATGTTTTTGAGATATGCTGGGTTGAAACTTAAACGAGGATATGTTTCCTTTTAAACAGGAATAAACTGAAGAGGTGGAAGTTGACGAAACATTAATAGCATCAGGTCCCATTCTTTTTGGTATTACCTGATATTTTAGTTTCGAGTTAAATTAAAATCCAGATCATCTACTACTTTTTATGGCCGTGTCGTTATGATTTTCGTACCAATGACCGGTTATGTAATAATGTCCAAATGCACCTTTTTGGACATTATTACATAACCGGTCATTTGCTTATCGTGCACAGAACAAAGTAACTGGCACTCGCGTTCCGCTAATGCCTATTACTACGTTGTTCTGTGCACTCTAAAAAATTACCGGTAAGAATTAATGCTCTTATGAGATTATATGTGATAATATGCGCTTCAAAACGATTATAGGAGTATTATATATTATATAGTGGGCGTGTCTTAAATGCTGCAGTGGGAGTGACTTAGTTAAGGGAGTAAGCGTGTTTTAAATATTTTACGTGGTATAAAACAAAAGTAATCGTGTCGTAGATATAATATTAGATTATAATTGGTATATCTTAGATAATTATCAACATTATAAAAATGTTTATAGTTTTTGAACTTTTAGTACATGTAAAACTATTTAATTTCAAGTTTAATAATTTCCCGATTTTATAATAGCGTTTAATTTGACGCTTAAAACAAGTGTCTCCATTCCCAGATTAAGCATGATGTAAAATTTCAAGTTTAAAAATGCCTTAAAATTTGGTTTAGTCGTTCTGCGAAGCAACTTATATTATATAGAGGGCGTGTCTTAAATGCTGGTGTAAAACAAAAGTAATCGTGTCGTAGATATAATATACATTATAATGGTATGTCTTAGCTAAAATAAGATGCAAGAAATAGCAAAGCATGTAGGAAATTTTTCTTTTCATTATATTTACATGTACTGATTCATACTCTGTGTTGTTTTTAGGGATTCATGGTTTTTTAAAGGACTTTAATTTGAAGCTATAACGAGTGTTTTCCACTCCCAGGCTAAGCATGAATATGCGCCACGCATATAAAACACTGAAATATTGTGAAGTTGAAAATACACTAAAAAATACTTTAAAATTTCTTTTAAACGAATAATAATCGAAATATTTAAAATTACTTTTACCACTATAACGATATTGTGATTTACCGGTAAATTATCGGTAACTGGTTTATCGATTTAATGGTAAATCACAATATCGTTGATTGGCAAATTTAACGAACTATCAGTAATTGAAACAGTCGGTAAATTCACAATCCCTAATATAAGTAACTTTAGAGAACAGATTGTGAACTCTTTACACATTCTAATTCATACGCTGTGCATTTTCAAGCATTCATTGTTTTTCTAAAGCAGTTTAATTTGAAGCTAAAACGAGTGACTTCCACTCCCAGGCTAAGCATGAAGTAAAATTTCGAGTTTAGAAAAGCCTGAAAATTTGGTTTGGTCGCTCTGCTTCGCAGAGCGACCAAACCAAATTTTCAGGCTTTTCTAAACTCGAAATTTTACTTCATGCGCCACGCGTATAAAACACTTAAATATTGTAAGGTTTGAAATACACCGCTTACGATTGATCTCACGTTAATACATTTTAGAAATGATTATTATTATTATTATTTTATTGTTTCTAATGCGGTTAATAACTATATTTACTTATTAATTATTGTTATTTAGTTTATGAATTGTATATACTTTTTGTTATTTGTCTTTTTATAGTATATCTGTTGGACAATAAAGATTATTATTATTATTTCAAAATTATACGGGCCTCAAAAGAATAGTGGGCGTGTCTCGAAAGAATATTAGGCGTCCCTCGAAAAAATAGTAGGCGTGTCTTAGATACTATTGTGGGTGTACCTTAGTCACTAAGGCAGGTGTCTTAGGTATATAGTGAACGAGTT
The DNA here is from genome assembly GCA_932526585.2 of Philonthus cognatus. Taxonomy (NCBI): domain Eukaryota; kingdom Metazoa; phylum Arthropoda; class Insecta; order Coleoptera; family Staphylinidae; genus Philonthus; species Philonthus cognatus. Next base: position 30,142,726 of record OW052242.1, read on the forward strand.
GTAGATGCACAAAAGCAATAGTTGGCGTGTCTTAATACTATAATATTCTTATTTTTTTTATCGTAAATCCTACAGCAGGTCTGACTTAAATACTTTAGTAGGTGTGTCCTGGCTATATTCTTATTTTTAATATACATTACTTTTTGTTTATTAATACAAAGTTGAAAACTACTGATAATGCATCAACGTAGAATGACACTTAAGTGAAAAAAATCGTCGTTTTATAAAATCGCATGGGAAATGTACTTTCTCGCCAAAGTACGGGCCTCCATCTTGCGATAAAATTATTTAAGAAAATAGAGCCCTGGAGGAAAATTCCGCGTAAATACAACATCGCCCCATTCGTTATACTAGTACAATTTCTTTTTTTTTACGCTCTCAAGCATCACTTACAATCAAGATTAAGCTGAAATCCCTAAAGTATAGTAACTAAAATTTGAAACTAATTTATGTTCCCAGGTTGTTAAAATTGTGTATGAAGAGTTTGTAACTTTAAAAGTTCAACCAAAATATGTGTTGAATATTGAATTTAAATTAAAATTGTTTACGTTACATTTTTGTGTAAGGACAGTGAACTTATTTTGAACACTGTTTAGAATTAATTGATCTTAGTTGAAAATATTTGTGCAACAGATGCAATTTGGCCTTAGTGAGAAGTCACATTGAAATGACGTCATTTTGGGAAGAATTTACCAAACCATATGGAGTAAAATGACGTCATTTTGGTGCTAGTTCTCATCGATGACAAATTGCATGGGTGCTGTGAATGATACTAATTTTAATTTTTTTGCGGAAGTGTTGGCAGAAGTAATGTAATTAAATGTACCATTTTCACTATTTGTCTTCTCTTTCTCTACGCAGGTTTTTTTGTGTGTTTTGTGGGAGGGTTGAAGTTTTAAAAATTACACAGCACGGTTAATTACGGCAATAAAAAACCTCTCCCCCGGTTCGGAACGTACGCAGAAAGAGAAAAAAGGGGCAATAGTTAAAAAGCAACAAAGCATGTGCTATAAAATTTGTAGTCGGTTCGAATTAATCCCCAGATACTTTTTACGGAAACCCGACCCTCTCGCGCTTTAACCGAGGGCGCGAGGAATTTTATTCCGAGTTCGTTATCTGCGGACTATAAAGTGGCTAAATATTAAATATTTCCGGATAAAATACTGCGGAAAGTTTTTACTGAGAGTTTTCCCACCCTTCTCCAACAGCGCACGTATCTGTATTCACAATCTGTTCTCCAAAGTTACTTATTTTAGGAATTGTGAATTTACCGATTGTTTCAATTACCGGTAATCGTTAAATTTGTCAATCAATTTGCCATATTGTCATTTAATGTGATTTTGTAATTTTATTTATCGCTAAACCGCTTACCGATAATTAACCGGTAAATCACAAAATCGTTTAAGTGGTAAAATTAATTTTATCTACGACTGCTTGAATAAGTGACGAATTTGACAATCATTTGAGTTACGTAATGAAACTCATTACCTAACTAGTTAGGTAATGAAATCAAAAACACACTCATTTTTTAATACCAACTAACCACCAAATTTATTAAACAATTACTTATGAACATTAATAATAACATGTTTACATTTATTTAAGTGTATTCCTGAAGACATTTCTGTTTTAGAAATTTCCAAACTACTGCGGTTACTGGTTGAAACTTCTACAAGTACATTCTTTTCTTCAAGAATCAGCGTATACACTATGTATATTTAATAGAAAAATTCTCAATTTGTAATTTAATAAGTCATTCTTAGAAATCATAAAAGGAGGTGCAGAATCTTACATAAAATCAACTTCTAGAATTAACTCTATAATTGTATGACCGTTTATGAGTTAATTAGAATGACACGAAATAAGTTATCCAAGTGAAAGTGTCTTGAGACGGCCAATATAATCTACAATACTTTTCCACGTCTTCAATCTTATAGTAGGCGTGGTCTTAATTGCCCTAGTAGGCGTGTCTTTTAAGGCTAGAGTTCGCTATTATATGGAATTTAACATCACGATGGTTTTGACCGTTACTGCGTTTAATCCATTATTTTTTTATGGAGTTTATTTTTATCTTTCTTATGTAAATATAATATAGGATATTAACACCATGAAAAGTTATCGCTGTGTTATTATTTTGCACGTAGTAAGCAGTTTTTTTTATCCGTTCGTGGGTTTGCGCGCGCGTGTGTGTCTCTCCACACCAAACACAATAAAAGTATATCGCTTCATAAACCCGTTCATAAAATATATTTGGGAGAACTCGAGGCTAATATGTGAAAACTTTTATGGCCCCACCATTTTTATGTCACTTGTTTTATCTCCCTGTTTCCAGCTTATTTAAACTAAATGTTATTTCAATGACGCTTCTCACAACTCTTCTTTTTTTCCCGCAAATCGTTATGAATTATTATAGAGGTTTGTATGCGGATCGTAAAATTTTCCTGTTTATTTAAGAATCATCATCCTGTTTATTTAAAATGCTGATCGTAAAATGTTCCTGTTTATTTAAAAATCATAAGTGATCTGAAAATTTTAACATTTTGAGCGGAAACTTAAGTTCTACGGAAATAAATTAAAATAATTACAAAGGGAATTTGTATGTAGTGTATGATTAGTAACATTTTATAACTAATGTATATAGGGTGAGTTACCTAAAGAGTTGAGTATAAATAGTAATCAAAATGCGCATTGAGGACCTCGGTGGGGTAGTATGTAGAGACCCTGCCTCCTAACCCAGGGGTTGCAGGTTCGAGTCTCGCCGGATGGGGTCATTTTAAGGTACAAAATTATTCCACCTGGGCCCATGGATCTGGGTCAATGTGTTTGTGGCGTCTAAATATAGTAAAATACAAAGGTAAAATGGTGGGTGGAATGGTTTAAAACCAATATCCAATAAATGTATATTAAAAAAAAAAAAAACCAACACCAACTGATTAATATTAGAACATTGATTAAAACACTTGGTTTGTTTTACTTAACCCAACTGATTAATTTTAATCGTCTACTAATCATTGATTAAACCTGCGATTAAGTCAAAATTTTAGAATATAAGAATGTTATAATTTTGTAATAAAATATTACGTCACGAGAGTGGTATGCAGCATATTACATATGAGCGGATATGTTGCGCACGAGCCGCGCAGTGGCGAGCGCAGTATTCCGCGAGTATCTAATTGCCATACCACTCGAGAAACGTACGGTACTTTACCTACGCCCTAACAAAATATACAATGAGCATGAATGAACAACTTATTTATTCAATAATTTTTGATAGTAACATGACATTGATGAAAACTAAATTACTACTTGATCAATATACATCAAAGAAATGTCATTTGGTTGTGTGGTAATCAATCAGCTGTTCAGCTGTAAGCATGTAATATACTTGTCAAAGCTATTACGTGCATGTGTAGGTAATGCCAATTATACGCGTCGAGATGACAGTGTGGTATGATGCGGTTACTAGATAGGACGTAGGTAAAATATCTTAGATATGAATCTATCATCAAAATTATGTAAACAATTTGCAAACAAAACTGTAGTGATTTTAGGAAGTACTAATCACAGATTAATTTCATCGACTTCGGTGCAAACAGGCATAACAATTTCTTTAATTAAAACTGAAATTAGGATGTCTTACAATTTTATAATAACACAAATATATTCACGAATTTTGTCTTAATCAAACGAATTTTGACTTAATCAAACGAATTTTGACTTAATCAATGATTAGTGCGTAATTAAAGCCAGTCGTGATGTAAATTGGCCTTATACCCATTTGCACCTAAGTCGATTAACTTAACCAGTAATTAGTACTTCTTAAAAACACAGCAATTTTATTTACTAAATGTTTACATAATTAAGTCGCCCATATGCAAAACCAGCCATACACCTTTTTTGATTTTGAGGTTTTGATATCCCTGGATTCTACTCGTCTCGGGCTACAATTTTAAAAATAAATCGATCTTCAAAAACCATCCTAACCTTTTAAAATTATGTTTGAAAAATCCTGTCGAATGCAAAACCTGCTACATTTCTCGTTTGCAAAAGCTGACATATTTTTCCAGTTGCAAATCCTGCTAACTTTTTACTTAGTTTCACATAATTTTTCTTGTTCTCATTCGATACAAAGCTCATTCAACACTATTTTGATTTATTTGAAAGACGCTGAAGAATCGTTTTTTGTCGTTTTGACAGAAATTTGTCAAAAAACGTGTGGATGGTTTTTCATCTGGGCCACTCAATTGCTAATTGATTAAAGAAAGATGTTTGAGATATTCAACTACAATTTTTTTTTTAATTTAGTAAAAAAACACACTTGGCCAAAATTGCACAGTTTATCAGTTAACACTGCAACATTTGTTTTATCACACAGTGGCTTTAACAGGCAGATGATTGTTTTATTCTGGATTTTTTTCTTAACAGAGGTTTATTCAATGATTAATAGATGCTTACAGTGAATCCGTCAGGATGCAAATAAGCATGTGTTTTAATTAGTATCTATCATGAAATTAAGTATTCCAATAAGTTGTTTATTCTATTTTCGACCATACATTAAATTATTGTTGAATTGTCGAAATACCTGTTAATTTTTGACGTTAAAGACGTTGATACCTAAAATTTTAATTAAAATTCTAATTAAAAGCATATCGAAAATTTCATAATTTAAAATATATCTCTGTGATAAACAACATATATTCTGTATTCAATTATTAACGCAAACAAGAGCGATGTTTTTATTTGTGAATTTTATAGATTTATTTTTTAATGCAACAATTTACCGAACGAACGGATTTATTTGTTCAACGTGTCGATCGACGTCAATTAATTTTACGATACATAAAAAAAATAAATTTATATTTCATTATAAATAAATTAACTTAGCAATGCAATTATTGTTGAATATTTGAAGACACAGCGTTGATATTCATAATTAAGTAGCAATAAAATAGATTTATTTATTGAAAACTAAGATCAATAAATTTAGTTCTACAAAATGGCGATCGACACTAGGTCTTTCAGAATAAACAATTTTTTACTGTTTTAAGAAATGTTTTCATGTACAGGGTGCGGAAAAAGTTCCCGCACACATTCTTTTAATAATAACCATGTCGTTTATTGACTTGTCGTTAGTAGAGGCTTTTTTTCTCCATATGGACCAAATAGAAAAATACATCGGGCTTAGGTCAGGAGAATTTGAAGGGCACAAACTTGATTTGAAAATTCTAATAATCGCGATTCGATCACATTCATACAGCTCATAATTACAAAAAGTAATAACGATTTGACACATCTAACAAAGAAATTAAGATTGTTGGTGGAGAATTTCAAGGGCTACAAAGGGCTAGAAATTCATAGAGCACGCGCTATTCCGGAAATGACTATAATTAACGACCAGTTTGACCCAATATACACCTCCATTTTTAAAGCAGTTTTGTAACCGTAATAGCCCCCTTACCTGGTTTGTATCGCCACTCTCATTTTATTGGTTCATTTCTTAATTTACGTTTTTTGCTTATTTTCAGTCCCACCGCTTTGTATTATAATCCGCCGCTCTGTATGTAGCTTTATATTTAGTGTTAATCCATTAATAATGGTTATTTGTGTCCGAAATGTATGTACATTTGGTAATTGAAATTAACGAGTGAAAAAGGTTATTAGTGCTTTTATTCGTCAAATTACAAAGACGAATTATGTTTTTAAATAATTCAGGTTAATTTAGGTTTAATCATGATGATGGTTGCGACCGTAACTACGTGGTAATTCATAATCACTGAATAAAATACTTACTATGTTTTTCACCACAAAATATTTATTGTATGTATATATATTATATTACAAAAATATACACATAAATTCACGACTTAAGTTTCGACGTTTGACGGTCATTTTCAAGTAAATTTTCAAGTAATTTGTAATTTGTTTCACTTGAAAATGACCGTCAAACGTCGAAGCTTAAGTCGTGAATTTATGTGTATGTTTGTGTAATATAATATATATACATACAATAAATATTTTGTGGTAAAAAACATAGTAAGTGTTTTATTCAGTAATTTAGGTTTACCTAACAGATTATTTACTCGAAGTTTTAACTGTATTAATACATCAATATGTCTGGAGTTTGCTGGATTTGTACGGTTTTGTGGTAAAACCTCTTCGAGCTACTTCGTACGAAACTAATTGCACTTGCTAATTGTGTGCTTGGCTTTGTTTTTGGAAAACAAAATAAATGTTCACTGAAAGACGAATACAGCTCGTTTAATTATATTGTCGACTTTTTTTTAAGGTATGGCATAAAACAAGGATATGTATCAATGACAAAATGAAAGGTCTTAAATGTTCATGGGTATCTATTAAAAAAACTACAAATATTTTTATATAAATGAATGAAATTGTCAATACTTGGTTGTAGAATACTTCAAAACTTTAAAAGTGCGATTCTTCTTGCAATCTTTAACAAATGACTTACAAAGCCTAGATCTCCTTTACATAAATCTACATTGCTACAAATAATAATTGATAAAAGTATTTTATTTTTAATGAGTGTTTATCATTGAAAAAAAAAATAGTTTCATCAATCATTATTTTCATCATTGTAGATTTATGTAAAAGAAGATTCCGTTAATTATGTCTAACTTTTTCATAAAACCATTATGTTCATTTTTATCGATAGATTTTAGCAGATATTAAATTTTTTAAATAAATTTTAATTAAACGAATCTTGTATTACATTTTTTAAATAAATTTTAAACGTTTTTTATATTACATTTTTTAAACAAATTTTAAATGCTTTTTCGATTACATTTTTTAAATAAATTTTAAACGTTTTGTGTACAACATACATTTACAATATATAAAATTTAACAATACCATCATTGAGTGGTCTAACTGCAAAACTCACATTCTCCACATTTTGTGAAAATTGAGTTGGCGTTTTTTTCGTGCCCGCCATGTTAAAGTACACATGCTTTTTTCAATTTGCCAAAAGTTTTCAAAAGTGGAGAATGTGAGTTTTGCAGTTAGACCTCTTAGTTGCTAAAAAAAATTACAATTTTAAAATTTTCAATAGTGCATTAAGAACTAACCTCTTAATGCACTATTGAAAATTTTAAACAAATATTAAACTATTGGTATATTATTCATATAAATAAATTTTTATTGGATGTATAAAATACAAATATAACATAACATATTCTTAAAGTTAAAATTTAACCAAAGGGTTATCAACCGTAGGTATTTCTACCCTAAGTTGTCATATCTTTAGTCCATCATAGTTGCTGTCATTGTCTAACGAGGTGAAATGTTTGATGATTTCAAATGTGGTTTTAAATGGGTGTTTGTATTTAGGAGGGAATTCAGAATTTCTGGGAATATATAGTTTATTTAGGAGCTCTAGATTTTTAGGGTTAGTGGAAAATTTTTGGGAAAGGGTTAAAAGGCGCTCTTGGATAGGCGTAATTCCGGTGCTATTGTAGAGTTGGACGTTGGATGGATTATATAAGGGGTTATGTGGAAGTCGTATTTTAGTTAAAATGCGGAGGGATAATCGTTCAGAAATTTGGATATATTTTAATACGGAGGTTGGGATAAATGAACGGCTCCACAGTCCAGCAAAGGTCTACATATCATTTTATAAATATGTGTGGCAGTGTTTATATTTATACCTTTACCTATATGAGTAAGGTATCTAATATGTATCGCTCTATTTTTGTTTTTAATGGCCAGTGTATGCTTTTTAAAATTAAATTTTTGGTAAAATAATACTCCAAGATAATTGTAGGTTAGGGATAATAATAATAATAACCTTTATTCCCAACAGATAAATCCAATTACAGGGAAAAATTACATAAAAAATAAAGTAAGTATTTTTACAAACTAACGTTAAACATTCAAAAGTTACAAAATGAAGATTACAAAAAATATAAACTAACTAAAAAAAAACATATATAATTAAAAGATTGAAGATTTCAGAAAATATATACAGACTAAAAAACTAAAAAAAACAACGATATACAGATATAATTAAACAATATAACCAAGAATCATTCTAACTGATAGAGAAAAAAAAATAATAATAATAAATGAGAGCATAATATATGTATGTAGTTATTTATTTATTTATTTATATTTGCGACTAAGCGGAGATACACAATAGAAGTTCACGCAGGCTGCTGGTAAAAATATCAAGATCAAAGCCGGATTGGATATAGTTGTTATATAATCGCATCATAGTATTGATGGGCGAGTTATAATATAGGTTTGTCTTACTGCGACTACACTGAAACAATGGGGGCCCGCGATTGGTAACTCTAGGCACGAATATATTTATTAAGGCCAATAGATTCTGGTCATCAATCCTGCCCTGTAATATTTTGTACAGTACGCCAATGGAACCCATCGTGCGCCTCTCTTCGAGTGATTTTAAGTAAGGGATGAGGTAATGCGGGTATTGTTGATAGTAATTGAATGAGGAGTAGGTGGTATGCGATGAAAAGGTATTAGGAGTTTGGATTGTAATGGATTTATTTTAATTCTCCATTTGTTAAACCACGATTCAATTTTGTTGGAAACTTGCTGGGAGGATAGAGCATTTTGTATATTATTAGATTGAACAATGAGAACAGTATCATCTGCAAATTGTAGAGGGTATGCTAAAGGATTGAAGTAGTCAGGATTTGGGATGTAGGTGTCGTAGCAGTATAAGTTATATAGGATGGGGGAAAGTGGGGATTCTGAGGGACACCTTGCTCTGGAGTAAAGTGAAGGTAGTGGAAAGATTGTTATTGATTCTAATTTGTAGGGATCTATTTTGTAGGAAGTTGGCTATTAGGATAATGAGGATATTGTTGATTAGTGTTATTTAATAATTTTGAAGCTAGTATTTGTTTTCGTTGACATACAGTTTTTTTTAATTATATATATCCTAATGTAACCGCTTTCAAGTTTTAAACATTTGTTTCTTTTATAAAAACGTTCAATTCGAAGCTTAAAATGAGTGTTTCCACTCCCAGATTAAGCATGAAGTAAAATTTCGAATTTAGAAAAGCCTGAAAATTTGGTTTGGTCGAATAGCGCGTAGCGCTACAAGACCAAATCAAATTTTCAGGCTGTTCTAAACTTGAAATTTTACTTTATGCGCCACGCGTATAAAACATATAATTCTTCACATTTTTAAAAATAATTATAATTTTATTTTTTATAATATAGAATAATGCACACTTATTTTGCACTTGCAATTAAAAACTTGTAAAATTTGAATATGTAAAGTTATTTAAATTAATAAAACACTTGGTATTGTTTCGCACATTAAAACTTTATTCCTTTATTATTGTGTATATACCTGGACAATATTTTTTTCTGTACATTCTTTTGAAAATGGTCTAACAAACCGAAACTAGTCGGAATAATGTTTTAATTTGTGAAACAATACCAATTGGTTTTTAATTTAAATAAATTTACATATTCTAATATGTTTCACCAAGTGCCAGATGAGAAATTAAGTGAAGAAAATTGTAAAATTTTAATTCTATTAAAAAACATTTTATATTTTATGGGTTATGCTTTATGTTTTATATTTTATTTTATATTTAATTCTGGACCTGTCTAACATTGGAACTGAACAATTTACTAGACCAATGAACTCGATTTGATTTGATTTGATTTGATTTGATTGTATATTACAAAAGATGAAACATTCAATAAATAAATTAATAAATATTACAAAAAATTACTACTTTGTTTCACTTTTTTTTAAATGTACTCCTTATGTTTAAACTCACGTTAATAAGTTGTTAATTACGTCCAACTATAAGTAAACCTTGCATGTTAAAAATTCGAGCGCCTGGCTGAATTCGCTTAGGTATATCAAATAAAAGACTCCTTGTACATAAGTTAACCTGAAAGGCAGAGGGAAATGTATGTCCCTTTTATTTAGCGCACAAAGCTCCGAGTATTTTTAAAAGAATATATATGTATATAAACAGGGCGAAGAGAGCGGAATTTTATAAAAATAGGGGCGGTACGAGTTTTGCAGGAAATGTATTTCCTTTAGTTCCAATTTAAAACGTCACTTTCAGGGAATTTCCATTAGTTTTAAGTGAGAAAAAATATAATATATATGTATAGTAGTGCGCTTTCGATTTCTTGCTTTTTTTCTGCTCTCTCTCCAGCACTTTTTCGGTCTTTTCTTTGGGGCTTGAGTGTTTCAACGTACACTTTTATTAAAGTTCTAATATACGAGTATACTGCTCGAATTACACAACCTTGTGCTTTAGTAGTTCGCATTTAGTTTTCTCAACAATTTTAAGTATTAAAAAAAATCTTACTTATATCAAAATAGAAGTGCTATTTAGGTGTGTGCGTCACAAAATCACTTGTTTATTTTTTACGAAATTACTATTTTTTTAATAATATTAATAGATTCATTTACAATCAACACAAGGGTTATACATTTATAAAAATGTAGCTGGCAACATTTTAAACTTTAAACTTGTGTAAATTTATTCACCTAAACGTTGGTAAATAAATAAATACACAAACACATTTTCTCACATTTACAGAAAATGTATTTATCCACAACCACTCTATAATATTATAATTATACATGCTAAGAGTCAATAATAATGACGTTTATTATAAATAGGTTATGAAACCTGTGAGTAATATTTTGACTTATCACTGCTCAACTGTGAATAATAAGAAATCACTACAAAATCAGGATACCTCATGTTAATCAATTTTGACATAAACAAAAACAATTTATAAATTGAAAGCAAATTGTGTTAATTGTGTTGTGATAGTGTGGTTAATAGTTTATCGAAGGTGAAAGAAGCAACATGGAATCCGATCCTGACTTGTTGACACCCCCGGAAATAAGGGACGCGGCAGAAATCGCTTCCATCAATTTGTTGCCTAAAAAGTCTCGCAACATATACCAAAGTATATACAACACGTTTTGTGAATGGAAAAAGGAGAAAAAAGCACATTCTTTAACTGAGTCGGTAGTTTTGGTGTATTTTACTGAATTATCAAAAAAATACAACACCTCATCGTTGTGGCAGAAGTATTCGATGCTAAAAAGTACATTGAAAATCTTTGAAAACATCAATATTGGAAACTATGGCAAACTTCTAGCTTTTTTAAAAAGAAAAAATGAGCCAACACTTTCTCTCCAGAAAATGTTAACAGTTTCATTACAAATGCACCGGATGACAAATTTCTTGCAACAAAAGTAAGATTTAAATTATTTTAATATTTTTTAAAAATTGCAGTAATTTTTTCTTCAGGTTGCATTAATTATGGGTTTAATGGGCGCTTGTCGTTCAAATGAGCTGCATAACATGAAAATTAAAGATAAAGAAGACCTTAACTCCTGCTATATGATTAAGGTGCCAACCACAAAAACCAAAATTTGTAGGAAATTTACAGTATCTGGTAATTTTTACCACATTGTAAAAAAATATTTGTGCCTCCGAAAGCAGATAAACTGTGATTATTTCTTTCAAAATTTTCAAAATGGAAAGTGTACCAAACAACGAATTGGTATTATTAAATTTACAAAAATGGGAAGGGATATCGCCAGTTTTTTGAAATTACCCAATCCTGAGCAATATACAGGCCATAGCTTTAGAAGAACCTCAGCCACCATTTTGGTTGATGCTGGTGGAGACATCACTGCGCTAAAACGTCATGGAGGATGGAAGTCAACTGCGGTTGCAGAAGGCTATATTAACGATTCTTTGGAAAACAAAAAAGAAACGGCCAGAAAAATTGCATCGTCAATAGAATCGACAGCAAATAATGTAACAGCTGCATCTTCCAGCACAAATTCTGTTAATTTCGATATTTTGGATCAAACCGTAAATCTTAGTGTACCCACTTCAATACCCCCTATTGTGTTTAATAATTGTTCTAACGTTACTATTAACATTAATCCTAATAAATAGTATTATTATATGTATTTCCTAGTTATAATTAAAAGTAAATGATTTAATGAATTATATTCTTATTTTTGAAAAGTTGCAGTAAGCAAGAATGAATATACATTTTGTGGTTGTGGATAAAGTATAGTATTCTACTCGCGCATAATGGCTATTAATCATTCGAATGATTTACTCCACTCGCCTGCGGCTCGTTCCGTAAACCTCATTCTCATGATTAATAGCTTTTATTATGCGCTTGTTGAATAATATACTATTAACTATATACTAAAACTAAAACATTTTATATTTTATGGGTTATGCTTTATGCTTTATATCTTATTTTATATTGATATGGTTAAATACATTTTTTATACACTCTAAACAATAATAATAATGAATATTTAAATAATTTATGTTTTTCTACAAAATATGTTCATAGTAAAGTTCTAGATACAAATACAGGGTGTCCGTATTTCAACAGAATGTATGGGGATCTCCGTTATTTGAAGAGATATAGAGTCGGTTAAATTAGAGCAAAGTTGCATAATTTAAGGCCCAATAATAATCTAAAAACAAATGTGAAATATCTTCTTTCGGTTTCCAGATATTGTCAAAAAACGGATTTTTTGAAATTTCGTTTATATTTTGTAATTCAAAAACGATTGAATGCAAACATTTACAACTTTGACTACATAGAGGCACTTTTTAACGATAAATCTAGTAACATATTTTATTTTAAGATAAGTATAACATTTACCCAGGGACCATTGCCAACTTTTGTTTTTATTATGGGCGCCATTTTGGATTTTCATATTTTTTGGTAGAATACTTTTTTTCTGAATTCAATGATGTATCACACTTATAGTTTATTGTACATTTTATATGTAAAATTTTAATCTTTCATTTTCTGTAAAGAGTGCCTTGGAAACAGTTGAGTAACTCTCTCATTTGACAACTTCTAGGACCCATAATTTGCTTACATATCACCCCTGAAGACGGACATCCGACGATACAGTTGTGATGTATTTTAAAGTAACGAGTGTTTTCCACTCCCAGACAAAGCATGAAGTAAAATTTCGAGTTTAGAAAAGCCCCGTGAAAATTTGTCTCGGGTCGCGCAGCGACCCTCGACAAATTTTCTACGCGGGGCTTTTCTAAACTCGAAATTTTACTTCATGCGCCACGCGTATAAACCACTGATTTACAGTAAAGGTAAAAATATATAACGCTTAAATGTGGTGCTGGTCAATATTTACCGAGATGTAGCGAAAAAATGCAAGAATTACTTTTTTATGAGTAGTTTTGGAATAATAAAAATAAAAGTAGAATAAATTTAGTTAGTGCAACTTTTATGTGATAATCGATACTAATTATTATTATTATAAAAGATTGACAGTTATTAATTAATTTTGAGTGCTAACAATGATTGACTGCTGTCAAGATTTTATTGATTAACAAATATGACGTCATTGTTTGCAATGCACTCTTTGCAAATAAGAAAATATAATTTTAAATATCAAATCTAAAATAAATTGAGTGTGGCTGAGTTCAGAAAATATTTTTAAAAAATATATGAAAATCAAAAATGGCGCTCATAAGAAAAACAAAAGTTGGCTATGGTCCCCGGGTAAATGTTTTATTTATTTAAAAAAAATATGCTACTAGATTCCTAATTACAAAGTGCCTGTATATTGTCAAAGTTCTAAATGTCCAGATTCAATACTTATTGAATAAAAACATAAAAACGATTTTTCAAAAAAAACAGTTTTTTGTTGATATCTATAGAACAAAAAAATATTTCAAAATTGTTTTTAGATTATTGTTAGGCCTTAAAATACGCAACTTTGCCCTAATTTAATTGACTCTCTATCTCTTCATATCTGTATGCTGGAAGTAAACTACACCAAGTCAATTTTTTTTAAGTAAGGTTTTTCATACTTTTGGAATCAGGATTGTTTACTATATCCAGATTTTCACATTTATTTCAAAATTGTGACTTGGTGTAGTTTACCTTCCACATACAGATACGTTGATTATGTTCATGGTAGAATCCTAAATGCAAATAAATGTTTTCAGTAAAGAAGTTTCATCATCATTCGCAATTTACACGAGACACTGCAGTAAATTATACTTTATATGTTTAAAGAGCTCCTGAATCGCGTATAAGCTGCAGGAGTTAGAGACTTAAGAAGTAAACCCACACCGGCGTGAGGGGTTAGAGGGGGGAAGGTAAAAGGTCATACGTTCAGCCCTCTTAGAACGATGCATACTTTACCCTTTGGAATTATGCTTCTACAATAATATTAAAAATAACAGGTTACTTCCTAATCCTTGCTTAACTTTTTTTATACTACAGAATAGATGAAAATAAAAAAAAATAAACATCTCGATTAATCTCCATCCCGATTTTTCCTTGATTGCGTATAATGCATCGTGAATCGCGTTGTAATGAAATGAAGAGATAATATATTACGTGTGGTGAATTCGGATGGCAATCAAGGAATGAGAATCGGGGGCTCGTGATGCGAAGGGGATGAATGGGAGTATCGAATATCAGAGGGGAATTCCTGGGATAGTTGGCTCCCTCGGGGGCCCAAACAGACCGATAACCTAGATAAGCCAATAACTAGGTTTTGCCAAAGTACTGTAACTTCCACACAAGGAAATATTCTCCACTTTTATTACACCGCTTCCGGATCGACTCGGAATTACATTTGATTTTGTAATACTCTATAAAAAAAAACGAGAACTTTATGGAGTATTAACGGAGCTAAATATAAAAGCATTTTATTAACAATCTGATTTATGTATAGAACATCTTAATTAATACAATTATACTAAAAATCTTTATTGTGTGTTAGGAGCAAATAAAAGCTTTACACTTTCCAAGTACAATAATAGGTATGTAAGTAGTTAAATTCCTTTATCTTCACTGTTTTATTTTAATTCTCAATGTACAATCCAGGCACGATGTGCCTTTTTACAATAGTTTAACGTATTTGACAATTAGTAAATAAACATTAAAATAAAAATTAGTTGCGCAAACAAGTGCGATTGATTTGAAATCAGATAAAGGCCGGCTAGTTTAAGGGATTAATTTTAAGAGTGGGTTATTTAACGGACTTAAATCGATAATTCTTAATATGTAAAGTAATTCTAATTACAGTTTTTGAAGAACACAAAAGTGTATCAGATAATTTTGAATTAATACATTGTTACGTATACCGGGTGAGCATTTTCAATCCGGAACATATAATATAATTAAGGATGAGCATTTTCATTTTTGTATTTCGCAAAAGTTGCGAATAACTCAATAACTAATGGGAATACAGAAAAATCGTTGAAATGAAAGTTTTAGATAATAACATATTGAACAATTTTTCTATCTTTAAGTTTTTTTGTAGCTATCTTTTTCTCGTATAAATAAAACAGACATTAAAATGAAATGAAATTAATTAAATTAAATAATGAAAACACATCATATATTTAGGAACAATTAGTTAAAGTCTTAATGTAGACCTTGACCTCACGCAGTTTAAATGTACTTTAAACCATTAGATGAATCCCCATGGGTAGATTGCTAATTATTAAAGGTGTTAAATAAAAAAAATCTTTTTCTCTTGGAAAAAAACGACAGTTTGTTGAAATATTCGTAAACACTTATAATTTTTACAAAATCATGGAATAACTTCTTAGAACTGTTTATTGGTATTTGTGTATGTTTTTTTAACTTCGGGATAAATCAGCGTTTTACGCGCGTGGCGCATGAACTGAAATTTCAAGTTTAGAAAAGCCTGAAAATTTGGTTTGGTCGCGTAGCGCTATGCGCTACCCGACCAAACCAAATTTTAAGGCTTTTCCAAACTCGAAATTTCACTTCATGCTTAGTCTGGGAGTGGAAAACACTCTTATACATAATTTTGATAACCGTGATTAACACTCGCCTTCTTGGTTAAAAAAAAACAACAGACATTTTCTTTTAGATACCCTTTTAGATAACCCTGTATAAAAACGCCCATCTTTTAGATATCGTCGAAATAGCCGAAATGTATGTATTATACTTCTCTATAGCTTGAATAGTTTTTGAGTTATAACGTTCTTTGTTAAAATTAAAAAATGTCGAGAATTTACCCGAGTGGGCTCGCTTTTTTTGTATTTGGAAAAGTTGCAAACAACTCAATAACTAATGGGAATACAGAAAAATGATTCAAACAAAAGTTTTAGATCATAAAATTATGGACAATTTTTTTATTTTTAAGTTGTTCGTATCTATTTTCTTTCTCAGAGAACAATGACAGTTTGTTGAAAGACTCTTAAAAACTTATAATTTTTACAAAATCATACAATAATTTAGAATTATTTATTGAAATTTGTGTGTGTTTTATGTCTAACTTTAAATAACCAACTGTTACTATGTTTCGAGTAATATTACCAAGAATATTACCAAATTTTAAATTACCTGTAATTTTACATCATTAATTCTATATTAATTTTAAAAAATGTTAACTCTAAATCGTTATAAAATATTTTATTTACCTAAAATGCATCTCTGGTCGCGGGCTAGAATCATGATGACGAGGGTCGGATTCAGCCCGCGAGCCGTATTTTGGAGACCCTTAGGCTAGGGTAGTGTTTGCGCAAAATGGAGCGTTATTTTAATTTTTTCTATTATTTTCAAGAGATGTTCAATTTGTTTTTAATCTGTAGGTTGGAATTAAAATGCAATTAAACTCAATGATTTTTTTGTGCATTGTTACGTTCTGGATTGAAAATGCTCACCCGATATAATAAATTTTAATTAAAAAAATAATGTTACAACACATACACAGAGTTTTATGTAACACCGAACATACGTCGTACATTTTCCGATGCTCGGTTCATTAAACGAATTTAATTTTAAGCTTTAAACGAGTGTTTTCCACTCCCAGACTAAGCATGAAGTAAAATTTCGAGTTTAGAAAAGACTGAAAATTTGGTTTGGTGGCGTAGCGCAAAGCGCGGAACGGCCAAACCAATTTATCAGGGTTTTCTAAACTCGAAATTTTACTTCATGCGCCACCGGTACAAAACACTGACATATTACGAAGTTTAAAACACACTGCTGAACTTGTCATTGTATCAGTGTTGTGTGCCGGTGGCGCATGAAGTAAAATTTCGAGTTTAGAAAAGCCTGAAAATTTGGTTTGGCCGCTCCGCGCTTCGCGCTGCGCGACCAAACCAAATTTTCAGGCTTTTCTAAACTCGAAATTTTACTTCATGCTTAGTCCGGGAGTGGAAAACACTCGTTTAAAGCTTCAAATTAAATTCTTTTAATAAACCGAGCATCGGAAAATGTACGACGTATGTTCGGTGTTACATACAACTCTCTGTATATATTTTGTATTGTGGAGGCTTCTACTACATTATACAATTAATCAATAAAAAAACGTTTTAACTTTGTTTGTATAACACAATTTATTTTTATGTGACTGCAGTTTCGGCAAAGTTTTACAGCCGTTTTGTGATTTGTTTTTCTTTAACCATTATGTATATATACCTGTTTTGTACGTTGTTTTAGTCACTTTATGTTCGATAATGGCAAGCTAAATTTGCCGAAACTGAGTCACATAAAAATTAATTGTGTTATACAAACAAAGTTAAAACGTTTTTTTATTGACATATATATTTATTCATTCACATACAATATAGGGTTAGTCTGTCTAGACTATCGACCAGAGGCCTTTCTGCCTAAATTTTCATTATTATTTTATATTTATATATTTCTACTTTATATAGGAAATTTTTATTTTAAATATACATATCCTAATATATACGCTGTTATTCGTCATTTTTATAACCGTGTTCAATTTCAAGCATCTAAGAAGTGTTTCCACTTTTTTTTTAAATTTATTTTGTGATTACTAGAATTCTACAATCGGCACAGAAACATATACTTAGTTGCTAAAAATAAGAACATTTATCATGGAGCATTAACTATGATATGGCATGCAGGGTTACCAAATCAGTGATTTTGTCATCAAATCTGGTGTTTTTCACTTTCGGATTGAGATTGTTTATGATTCAGACGTGGCTAAACTCTGATGTTTGTTGAAAGTTTTCAGTGAATATCTAGTGAATTACTGTCATCAGAAGGTGATTAAAGTTAAAACAGTCAAACGTATCAAAATACTGTCAAAATTATCAAAAATTGGGAAATATTCAGCATTTCAAAATTATCCATGTTCAAATGGTCGAACATTTGCAAGAAAATCCCTATTAATAATTCTTGTATGAATCATTTCTAAGTAGTATATTTTAAACGTCATTTATTATTCATTGTTTTGTACGCGTGGCGCATGCAGTAAAATTTCGAGTTTAGAAAAGCCCCGTGAAAATTAGTCGAGGGTCGCTGGCGCGACCCTCGACTAATTTTCTACGTGGGGCTTTTCTAAACTCGAAATTTTATTTCATACTTAGTCTAGGAGTGGACGACACTCGTTCGAAAGTGATAATATCAAAAATCAAGTAAATTGATAATTTGTATCAAATTTGACATTTCTACGATTTTTGTTAGTTTTGAGATTTTTAATTGTTTTTCGGTAATTTCGCCAAATTTGACATGTTTGACATTTTTTAATTGTATTTTGCATAATTCTATCAAATGTGGCATTTTTATTATTCGACGTTTTGATTCAAATTCTGCAATTTTCGCACAAATTAATATTTTTGATGTTATCAATGATACCATTTCGACAATGTTTACACTTGAGATGTCGATTTATAATATTTTTATAACAAATCGATATTTTTCAATAAAAATTTCAACATTTCGAGATTATTGTCGATTCATGAAATTTTTATCAGATTTTGCAATAACTTCGATATTTCGAGATTTTTCATAATTTATGAAAATGATCATCAGATTTTATATTTTCTAATTTTTTTCGATTTGTAAAATGTTGATGAAATTTTCGATTATATAAAATGTTTATATGTAAGATATTCAATATTTTTATTCAGATTTAAATTAAAGTAAAGTAAAGTAAATTTATTAACGGTAAACACTATTTGTACATGAAAATTACAATGTAATATAATCAATTTTTGAAAATATAAACAAAATAATAATGTAATAATAATAACAATAATATAATAATGATGAGCTAACTACGTAATTGTGCACACATATAACTAACAACATTTATACGTGACGTTTTAACTTAAACTTAAAATTAGACTGCGATCCGTTAAATAGGTCGAACCAAGGATGAATACAATATTTATTTGCAAGAACCATTAAGCGAGTCATTCAATTGTAAGATCCGGACATAGTTCTATGTGCCTCGAGATAAAATACCTGCTTTGATCTTGTTTTTCTATTTAGGATCAAAAAATGTAATTGCTCCAGCAGAAAAGGAGACTTCAAAGATCCATTTAATATCATGAATAATGTACACATGTCCGACATTATCCGGCGATGGCAGAGTTTCGAAATATTCAGCTCGTTCATGATAATCTCGTATTCACCATTGACATGTTGATATCCTTACTTGTACTCCATGAAGCGAAGGAATCTCCGTTGTAACGATTCAATTAAATTGATGTGCTGAGAAGTCGATGGTGTCCAGATACACGTAACGAACTCCAAGTGACAACGTACCAGCGAACAATATAAGGTCTTCATACATTCAATATCCAAGTTCTTTCCAAATTGCCTTACGGAAATTGCCTTTACATTCGTAAAGTTTTGTTGGTAATATTTTGAATGTGTAAAGCAAACGAGAGTTTAGAATCGAAGGTAAAATCTAAATCCTTTATTGAATCAATCATTACAATATTAAATGATCCGATATTGTAGGTAAAATTGATCTGAGTGTTGCATTTCGTGGTGAACATTGAAAAACACTTATTAATATTTAAATGTAATTTATTTTTAACACACCATTCGCTAAGATAAACCAAATCTCCCTGTATCAACTCACAATCATCAATATTATTGACTATTTTAAATAGTTTTAGGTCGTCAGCATAGAGTACACACCTGCAATGTTTAATGACTGTATGCAAGTCGTTAATGAATACGTTGAATAATATGGGACCACAATGTGACCCTTGGGAGAAACCTGAAGTTACGGAGGACGGTTTTGATATAAAATTATCTATACGAACATGTTGAATTCTATTAGATAAAAACGATGACAGCCATTTTACAATACTGAATTCAAAACCATACATTTTTAATTTATCTAATAATAGATTGTAGTCTATTCGATCAAATGCTATAGAGAAGTCAGTATATATCGTGTCGACTTGACATCCCAACTCCAAAGCATTTGATAGGTAATGTTTATACTCTAATAGATTAGATGTGATCGATCGATTACGCATGAATCCGTGTTGGTTGTCAGATATAAATTGCCGGAAAAACCACTGCAATTGTCGAGCTACTATTCTATCAAGTAATTTTCTAATTACTGACTGTATAGCTACGCCCCTATAAGTTTCAATAAGATTCCTAGATCCTTTTTTAAATATTGGAATGACGTAACTAGCTTTCCACTTTAAAGGCATTACACCGGAATTTAGAGATTTGACGAACAGTTAATAAATAGGGCGACAAAGAGAATATAAACAATTCTGGAGGAAGTAGCTCGAAATACAATCTAGGCCAGATGCGAATGATGTGTTATGGAATGCAATTAATATGAATGTGCATTCCATTACTATTTGGGAATATTTTGGGAATTGTCTCGAAGACTTTCTAATATAGTTCCTCGAGTAGTTTTCCTTAATACTTAATTACATACTTTCATTTGTTTTACGTTATAAATATTAAACTTTAGAAATTAAGAGTCAGTTTTGTACAAGTACTCTAAGACGGTAAGACTAACATTGTATTGTTACTGTACACAGATGTAATAAAATACGAGTAGTAACTTATCATCGTGATATCATTGAAGATACAAAACCCTTACCTAGTGGAAGTCATCTCCGGGGAGTGCGTTTGGCAAGTGGTATCCTCGTCAACATAAAATACCACGGGAGTGAGGTTGCGAAAGTACCAACTCCACAACAGATGGATTAAGACTTGCAATTGAGTTTAATACCTCTTGAATACTAACAGCCAGCCTTGTATCATAAATCGAATTTGAGCTGAATTCGTTTTGTAAACCAGCTGTGTGATTTAAAACAGTGTATACTGACGAAATATAATCTGTAAATAAGTCGACAATTCCCGAACCAGATTCAGCAGTATTTTCATTGTAGATCATTTCAGAAGGATAACTATTTTTGTTTTTGAGTTCCTTAACGTAACGCCAAAAATATTCAGGATTTGCTTTAAGTAATGATTGAACATTCGATAAATAAGCGCTGTTATTTAAGCTGGATAAAGTTTTGCACTGCTTGCGAATATTAGAAAATAAATTATAATCGTCATATAAACTACTATTTTTATACTTTGTATGAGCTGCTTTCTTTTTCCGTAACAGGGATCTTAATTCGTTGGACATCCAGCGAAAAAAAAATGAGTTTTTTTTTTCAAGACATATTTATATCATTTTTAACACTGGATGACATTTTTCATATTTTTTGATTTCGAGTTTAGAAAATCCTGAAAATTAGGATTAGTCGGAACAAAGCGAAACAAAGTGCGCTGAAAAGTTAAAATATTCAAGATTTTCTAAACATCGAAATTTTACTTCATACACCACGCTACGCGTATAGGACACTGATTTTAAGTATAGTTTACAATTTGTATTCAATATTTTATAATTTTTTTTGTGGTTGTAAAGAACGTTCAAATTTATTTCACCTTATTTCACATTTTTTCTCAGTCCTTTTAATGAGCGTCTATAAACTGTCGGCATCTCAGTAGGTTCTAACTTTAGAAGCATACGTCGAAATTAGACATATAATTAAATTTATTTAACGGTTCTGAGATTCACTAAATCGTATGACTTTATCTAAGATATGTAATTTGTTTTTCAAAGCAACCGAGATGCCGACAGTTTATTAACACTCGTTTGAATAATCTTAAATATTCAATAAGATTTCTCTTTTTCTCCTTGTGACGAATATTATTTTATTCTATGCGGATTAAAATTTTTATTATAAATGATAGTTTAATATCTTTGATGAAATATTATTGCTTTCGAAGACAATAAAATAAGCGAAGTGAGGCTAATATTAACAAAACAGAACTGGCGAATATGAAAAAAACCTTGGCAGTTTTTAACGTTCCGTCTACTTTCAGCGGCACGTAATTTATAAGTTGTAATTTATGTCCGCCATAAATTCCCCGGCTAACTAAACAAAAACACTCGGAATAAAATTTTTATGGCCTTCTGCACAAGCGAATTTCTGATACCTCTCAGCACTGGTAACAAATAACGAACAACGAAAAAAAAATGCGCGTGAGTTCACACCCGAACGAATCATTTGCATACATTTTATGTTATAGTATAATTCGAAATGAGCTCAAACTATAAACGTACTTGTAGATCATAAATTTAGTTTTAAAATGGTTGTGTTTCTGTCTAGGATTTTTTGATGAAGAAATATTTTATGATGCAATTTTGGTGCAAGCGCCGCACAGTGGTCTGGGCGGCGACAAACCCAATTTTTTGTATTTTCTGGAACTAAAAATAATTTATATATTCAGTTTATAGTATAGTTAACTACTAGATTTCTGTTACTTAAGTCGTATAATTTTATATTTTTTTATTTTAGTTATACATTTTTAAAGTTTCTCTGGTGAACTTTAATAATACTGAATCAAACATTACTTATAATAAAACTCTTCCATAATGCGTATCATTACAGCCCTTTAATTCAATTACCCAACTAAGTATTTTAAATAAATCACGATTAAAGCATGTACTGATTCAAATCCCTTTAGTAAAACAGTACCCAATACTAACCTAATATATCCCGAAGAAATGCGTCTTACAAAGACCAAATCAAACACTATTTATAAGAAAACTCTTCCAATATGCGTATCATTACAGCCCTTTAATTTAATTACCCAATAAGTATCTTAAATAAATCACGATTAAAGCATGTGTTAATTCAAATCCCTTTAGTAAAACAGTACCCAACACTAACCTAATATATCCCAAACTTGGTACGATGTGAGAATTTTCCGTGCGAGGCTGAAACTTGAGAAGAGTTTCGGTTCGGCGCGTTAGTTTCGAATCCGCAGCAATTCCGCGGGCTTAAACGGCTCTAGCCGCCACAAGCAAACTTGATACAATCAAGCTATTCCTAAATTACTCTCCTCCTTTCTGGAATCCGCATAAGTTATTTCTAAACAAAACCGGAGGATTCCGGGATAATATCTAATGCCGAGCGTCGCGCTTCCTACTGAAATTACAAGCACTCGGTTTCACGATCAAAGATTTATACATACATAATTACTATCCGAGATTAACTTTATATAAAGTGCAGTAAATTAAATATAGAGGATAGAATTGGAGAAAATTAAACGTAGCAAATAAGAAATATCCTAAACAGACCTTTCAGTGTCTTCAATTTGGTTCTCATTAATCATTTGATGAAACATGTTTACAATATTGATATTTAGATAAAAGTCACTTGGTTCGTTTTACTACTATTTTTTATTCTCTTCGACTAGTTTCGACTTATCGTCATTCTCAAGTAGTTATACAGAAAAATGTTTTACAAGATATATATGGGACATTCCACCATACCATCTGGCTTTTGCATCTTCGATTTTTTAATATTTTTTTATGTTATAATACCAAATGAGAGAGGCCTCCGTGATTTTTTACCTTTTTTTTTAATTTGTTATTTTTCAATATACTTTTTGAATATAAAATCAAAAAAATGTTAAGCACCATATTTCTATAATATTTTTAATTTTTTATATAAAATGTTGATTTTAAAAAAACACGTACTGATCAATTTTCTTGAAATTTTTAAGTGTAGTTCGATAATGGGATAAGAATAGGATCTATTTTTTTTTTTCGAATTTTTAAAATTACATGTTTCAGCTATCAGTATTAAAAGTTAATAATAACCTTTTTCTCAGGTCCACCAGCAATAGTTTTTGCCATTTATGAAATGTAATAGATATGTCTTAGTAATTTAATGGATTATAACCAAGGTTACTTATACAAAAATATTTCCATAAAATTTTCAAATTTTTAATACAGTGACAGTTTTTAAGAAAAAAAATTAAAGAAAATCTATCAGTACGTGTTTATTGGAAATCAACATTTTATATTAAAAATTAGAAAATTAGACTAGACTAGACTAGGCTTAACAGTTGCGGAATGATTAACAGTCTTTTAGATAAAAAATTCAAGAAAATCGATCAGTACGTGTTTTTTGGAAATCAATATTTTATATTAAAAATTTGAAAATTTTATAGAAATAAGGGTTTTAAAATATTTTGGATTTTATATTCAAAAGGTATTTTGAAAAATAAAAAATTCAAAAAAAAGGTTAAAATCGGCCCATTTTTCACAAAGTTATTAGCATTTAAAAAAACGTAACGTTTTTTTTTTTTAAATCGATATCTCGAAAGCGGCCACACAAATAAAATTGAAAAAATGACGGAGGCCTCTCTCATTTGGTACTATAACATAAAAAATTATGAAAAAAATCGGAGATGCAAAAGCCAGATGGTATCCGATTTGGCGTGGAATGCCCCATATACATATTTTTTGAAGGTCAGGCCTTGTGAGTGTTTGTTTATTTAAGATTTAGAAGTCGTGTTATTGTTAAGCCAAAACTAAAATTATTGATATAATACTAAGAATTAATTGTACCTTTTATTGATCTGATGATACCAAGGCAAGGCGTTCCGGTTATTTGCATTAAATTTAAAAAAATATATTAACATTGTTATTGAGGTGGGAACAGGACGCCGAAATCTCTATGAAAAATTGCATTATTTATTTAATCGCGAAAATATGTTTATTGAGAAATCAACAAAACTAATAACCACACCTAGTAAACAATAATATAGGTAATCATGTAAAAACAGAAATAAGATATTTTAAATGTTTTTTTTTTAATTTGGGTTACCAGTTTACATTGACTCTTCAGAAGCGTGTTTACGCTTACAGTCCTCAGTAACAGTTATATTAAAATGAAGATGATTATATTGAAGAAAATGTTAGTTATCAGATAGATCAATTACAGAATTAGTTTAGATAAATAAACAAGATTAAACTGAATAAATTATAAATCACCAAACTGAATATTCAGTACCTGCTAAATCATAATTGTACCGTCAATCGGAGTGAGATTGGACACTTTTTAGACGTTTTAATAATTAGCGAAGAAATTATTAAATAAATGAAATAAATTACATTGTTTTGAGTGCAAGTAATGTCAGCCACATTTTCTATGAAAAAAAATTGTTTCTTAATGCTTTATCTATATTTTGTTTTACTTTTTAGTGTCTAAACTCGACCTGCATTTTGGGATGAGTTTGGATACGTACCCAAATCGTTTCAAAACTCAAAGTCGGCCATCTTCATGGGTGAGATTGCACACAGAATGTGTTTTTTTCAAAGTATACTTTACTTTAAGAAACAAATGGCGTTACATTCAATTGCAGGCGCCTTAAAAAACATTTTTTTTCAGAAATGCATTCTATATTAAAGTTATAATACAAAATTACAAAACAACAGTATATTCATATAGTTAGGTAGGAAATATCACAACCTTTATCACCAATATACAGGATGTCCCATTAATGTTGGAAAATGGATCAACCATAGATTCCTGGGATCAAAATATGATGATTTAATATAACTTATCTATATATAAAAGTTTACGGTTAAGCCGGAATTAATCCTTATCTTTACAAAAATATTATTAATTTTTATAACAATTGAACGCTATGTTCGATCCGACTAAAATTTATTATGATTGATTATCATAATATTTTGCACCATTTCAGTTATTATGGTCATCATTGATTGACAAGACGTATAAAAAACAATAGTAACACTACAGAAAAAACTAAAATATGTTTTTATTTGCGCAACTTATAATAATTTTAATAACTCATTTTAAAAGATTAGTTCATTTAAAAGCTTTTTTGTCTTGTAATAATGTTTGATATCTTGTACGGTTTTGCCACAAAAAAATGAAATGCAAATAAATATTTTTTTATTATTTAGTAAAAATGAAATCTAGTTTTTCGGGTGATTAAAAATACACGTGTTTTCTTTGTCGCCGCCATTGTTTAACAAACGTCAATTGTGTATAATATTAATTAACTAGTGTTTTTTGAGAATTAACTAATCTTCATTATGGTTTCTAATTTCTTATATTTCTCCGGAGCAAACAGATACAGGAACTTTTCTATTAAGTATACGTATTCTAAATTCAGCCTATTTTCTGTAAATCTTTAGATATTCCTTGTTTTTTTTTAAGTTTAATTTAAAGCGTTAAACGAATGTTTTCCACTCCCAGACTAAGCATGAAGTAAAATTTCGAGTTTAGAAAAGCCCCGTGAAATTTTCTGGGCTTTTCTAAACTCGAAATTTTACTTCATGCGCCACGCGTATAATACACTAAAATATTGTGAAATTTATGTATATTCGAACTTTACTCAAAATCTGTGTTTTATACGCGTGGCGCATGAAGTAAAATTTCGAGTTTAGAAAAGCCCAGAAAATTTGTCTCGGGTCGCTGCGCGACCCTCGACAAATGTTCACGGGGCTTTTCTAAACTTGAAATTTTACTTCATGCGCCACGCGTATAAAACACTAAAATATTGTGAAATTTATGTATATTCGAACTTTACTCAAAATCTGTGTTTTATACGCGTTCCGCATGAAGTAAAATTTCGAGTTTAGAAAAGCCCAGAAAATTTGTCTCGGGTCGCTACGCGACCCTCGACAAATATTCACGGGGCTTTTCTAAACTCGAAATTTTACTTCATGCTTAGTCTGGGAGTGGAAAACACTCGTTTAAAACTTTAAATTATACTCATTTAAAAAACAACTAATGTCGGAAAATACACAGCTTATGCACATGTTTACCTAAAAGAAAAAATCACTGTTTGTTGCTTCGATTAGGATGTTGCCAAGGAAATTGAGGATACCATATCCATATTTTATATTTTTGTGGAAAAACCGTACAAGATATCAAACCTAATTAAAAGACAAAAAAGCTTTTAAATGAACCAATCTTTAAAGTAGTATTTTTTAAATTTTTATAAGGTGGGCCAGTAAAAACATATTTAGTTTTAATGATGTGGTACTACCGTTTTTCATACTTCTTGTCAATTAATGATGACCATACGAACTTAAATGATGTGTTATATTATGATAATCAACCAATTTAAATTTCAGTCAAATCGAATATAGCGCTCAATCGTTACAAATAAAATTAATAATATATTTTTGAACTTTAAAGACTATTTCCGGCTTAGCCGTAAAGTTTTGGATATAAATAAGTTGTGTTAAATCATCACATTTTTATCCCAGAAATCAATGGTTGGACCATATACCCACATTAACGGGGCACCCTGTATTTTATAAAAACTAAATAAAAAGGAACACGTAGAACTAAACCTAAAAACTAATTTTTGTAGTTGCGAATGACATTATTTTGTTTATAAAAGTATTAAAAAAATAACAAGCATAATTTAAAGTTAAAAATAGCCGAACGTCAATGACAAATTATGTGCAAACCCGCCATAAAAATACAGGATCCCAAAAGTTATTGGAACGAAAGCTACAGTATAAAGTTTACAGGGTATATTAAAAAGGAATAAAATTCATACGTTACTTTTTTTTTCTCAAAAGAACTAAGTCAAAATATTATTGCAGTTCTGCCAATAACATTTGTTAAAAGCAACCTTGCAAAGCTCATAACCTAGAAGTTATCAAAATAAAAGCGCGGCATTTTCAATTTGTCCAATCTTACCTCGCTGTCTAAAGTCACCCCACCCCAGATGATCGTATTAATTTCATATGTTGACTTTGGGTGAATGCGGCCGGTGAGTTTTCACAAACATTCCATGCTTAACTTAAATCAACTTATATTTATATATGTTTCGAAAGCGTAAACGCCATCTAATGCCCCTTAGCTCAAGTAGCATCGTCAATAGCTGGCAAACTACACGTTTGTATATAGTGCTGTATACAAACGTGTAGTTTGCCAGCTATTGACGATGCTACTTGAGCTAAGGGGCATTAGATGGCGTTTACGCTTTCGAAACCTATGCAAATTGCACAGGCCGTAATATATGGTCAAAGATGTTCAGTATTCTTCAAGCACTGGTTTGGGACTATACTGTTGATGGCATTGAAGCCTGAAACGCGTATATAGTTATCCGGTGAATGAATGAATACTGAACACAAATATATATTCTTGAAACTTATATTTATTCTTATTCTTCTCTTGTTTCAGGTAAATCAGTTTATAAGAAGGGCTAGATCTTTATATTTGTACGTAAGTATCATTTTTCGCAAACTGAAAATAAGCAAATATCATATTTAACATAATATATAAAATAACGATACTTTTCCTATAAACTGCAAACAATGCTTCTTGATTAATAAGACTACTACGACAATTAATATCTATTGAAACAACTACTTTTCGCGCAAATACACCGCCGGGTATTGAATTATACAATGAAATATTTAAAATTCAATTTGATTTGTTAGGATCTGAGATCTTTAAAGTGTTAACATTTAATTTTTAAAAAATATGAATATGAAGGGGTTACACCCATCTTTTTTTAAATAGAGCATTGCTAAATTGTTTTGTGAAACCTAAAAATGACTTGCAAATCATTATTAGAGAAGATTTTAACAATGCTCTAATTTAGAAAAATAATGGATTTACAGTGGTTTACTTCACATATCTCAGAATCTAACTTATGAAATTCCCTGACCTCTTATCGAAAGCTCGACGCTTTGTGTGCACTTGTCGCAGTTTGCCGAAACTTGGGAAGACCGTACTATAATTTCGAGAGTTTTGTCCACTCCGACCGCCTTTTGTTTGTCTTATTAGCCGGTCATCGGACGTAACTAATCCCAATTAAACTGCTTAATCGCACGTCTGACCAATTAATGGCATGATTACGTGCACGTATTTCCCTATTCCCTCTACGTGGAATCAATCTGCATGATTTACGAGATATTACCTATCCCTCCGGCCCTCCCAAATAGCCATATTAATGTATGACGTATTTCATTACACTATATTGAATTATTAAATAAAACAGACTAATAATTTATAATTAATATTACCAGAGAACCTACATTGGGGGTATTATTAAGGAGATTATGGACAATTCTTGATAATTATTATTTAGTTTATACTTTCTTAAATTTATTATATTACATAACTTTCAAAAGTAAATACAATAACTGATTGCTAGAATAATTCAGAGCATCAATAATTTTCTTTTTTTTTAAATTTTATTATCCTTTCTTTTCAAACAGTACAAATGGTGTTTACCGCTAATAAATTGACTTTACTATTCAAAATCAAAGTAAAGGAAATTCCTAATATTCAAATAAAATAACATATTAAATTATTTAAATCAGATAAAGTCGAAGAACAAATTAGAGTCAGATATGTAAGTAGTTAAATTCCTTTATTTTTACTGTTTTATTTTAATTCTAAATGTACATTTTAGGCACGATGTGATCTTTTTCAATAGAGTCAAATTAATATAGTTTAAGTAATTTAATATGTAAATAAATTGCTAGCAAATACAGGTATTTTTTATACATAATATATAAAATTACGCAAATGTATTTCGTGTAAAATGCAAACAATGTGTCTTAATTAACAAGACAACTCAAGACACATTGTTTGCATTTTACACAAAAAACATTTTCGTAATTTTATATATTATGTTTAAAGTTTGCAAACTATAAGAAGCCTAAGCTTATTTTCTCGAATTCATATTTTTTTTAATTAGGGTTATTCTTATTTTTGATAAAGTATATTTTAAACTTCACTTCAATTTAGTGTTGAATATGCGTGGCGCATGAAGTAAAATTTCGAGTTTAGAAAAGCCTTAAAATTTGGTTTGGTTGCTCCGCTTCGCGGAGCGACCAAACCAAATTTTAAGGCTTTTCTAAACTCGAAATTTTACTTCATGCTTAATCTTGAAGTGGACAACACTCGATTAAAGCATCATATTGAAATTATTTAAAAAACAAGCGATATCTAAAGATTTACAGAATATATGTTTCTAAATTGGGACATGTATACTTTATAGAAAAAATCCTTCAAAAATTAATCAATAATATAAATATTATTATTTATAAAACAAGCGATATCTAAAGATTTACAGAATATATGCTTCAAAATTGGGACATGTATACTTTATAGAAAAAATCCTTCAAAAATTAACCAATAATATAAATAATATTATTTATGAACAAGAATAATTATCAAGAATTTGATATATATCGAATAAATATTAATTACTTTGTAATTATTAATGATAGAGATTCGTTTAAACGGGTAAAGTTATGGAATTTTATGTGCTTATTCAAATCCCATCAACAAAAAATAGACATTTTGTAAAAAATCGCGAGTTTCTAAAATCAGTTATATCTTTCTTATTTGTACTTTTATTGAAAATCTGTAAATCATTGTCAATGTAAATGCTAGGCGCATCAGACAATGCTCCACCTGATTTTATATGGCGATTCGTTATTGTTATATTAATATCAACTTTTGTTTTACAAATAAAAACATATGGTGATATGCATATCATTTGAACTGATTTCAATGATATGTAATTTAGTGTTTTTAAAAAAAAATATTTTTAATTTTTGAATTCATTTTATATTATTTATAATTTATTCTTTAATAAACATACATATTTTTTTCATGCAATTTATTTATAAATAAAATCAAGTTCGCTAATGTAAATTTTCAATAATATGAACGGTGCTTGTCTGATATCGTTTACATAACCGAGCGTCTGCTGTATTATAACCACTTGAACTTTGTTAGTATAACAGTATTTATTTTTGAATGACTGCAGTTTCGGCAAATTTACCTTGCCATTATTAAACATTATGTTTGATAATGGTAAGCTGAATTTGCCGAAACTGTAGTAACGTAAAAATAAATAGTGTTAAATAAACAATCTCAGTAAGCTATTGACAATGAGTACTTAGTATTCGAAATGTACATGTAGCAAAATATAAACTTATTGTGAAGAAAGTGTAAGTGTTTTTATTCAAGTTTATATAAACAAAGTTAATGCGTTTTTTATTGATAAATTAGCATGTATTTATAACGAAGTAAAAGCCTCCACAATACAAAATTTATAATTATATGATTGATACATTTAAATTTCTATTTCTAATCGCCACTTTTAATAGAAATAAAGTGATTAATGAGAATAAAGTGTCCGGTATATTGATTAATTTGCTTTAAAGTTAGTAAAAAATCAATTTAGGCTCAGATAATTTCATTGCGTCAAAGATAATATTTTTGTGATTAATCTGGTATTCGTATCTTACAAATTTCAAAAGTAAACACAATAACTGATTGCTAGAATAATTCAAAGCATTATTAATCCTTTTCTTATTTCTTTATCCTCTCTTTTCAAACAGTTATAAGAGTGAAAGGCAAGTAATTATTCAACCGGCATTCCCTCATAATCCTGAGGAAATAAAAATTTATACACATTTCATAATTTTTCAATTTATCTCAGCGGAGGCGAAAAACATCGCATCGTTTGAGGAAGAGGAGCGCGCTGCAATTTTCCCTTTAAACTTCACTAATGGAACGACTACTTATCATCTCATTGTTTTATTCGCTTTATTTAAAATTGCGTTTTTCCTCCCCCTCTACTCCCCCGTAAAATTTTCATTTTACTTCATTTTCCAGTTAAATTACAGTTTAATCTCTCTTTCAGGATAATAAGTCCTGCGCGGCGGAGACGAATCGTTTGTCTATTTTTAATGAGCGCCGGCTTTCGGGGATTGTTTAGATAATGGGGAGTTTATCTCCCCTTTCCCCTTACTTGGATGAAATGGATCTTAGGATTTGTCTTAATATTTTAATTTCAATTTTATCCACGAAATAATGCTTTAGCCAAATTTGTTTAAATATAAGTTAACAGGGATTATTTTTGTCATAAAAATTGTGCCAGGAAATGTTTATAAGAAGATTTATTTTAATTATATTTTAAGAAAATAGTGATCGTGGCAAACATAGGCGTAGCTAAGGGGAGGCTCTTCTTACCCCACATTTCTTGCACATCAAGAAATGGTATATGTTTAACAATAATAATAATTATTATTATACATTTATTTTCATTGGATTCAAATTAATACATTGTAAATATAATTATACATCGGAACACATGAAAACAAGTCAAGATAATAACAAAAGAATATATATTCTATGACATAAAATGTTAGTTCCGTTATTTATTGAGGAATTCATCCATGTTGTACGGCTCTAACTCTATTAAGTGTTTTAACACCAACTTTTTTCATTTCTGCATATGATTGTTCGGTTTTTATATGTATAGGTAGAGTGGTAAATATCTTCAAACATGAGTATTGCGTCCCTTTTTGAACGTATCATGTGAAAAACGCACATTTTATAAATTGATAACTATATTTTTCATTAGTATGAATAAAATCGCCAATACTTGGTTGTGGAATACTTTAAAATATTATAAGTGCGATTCTTTACGCAATCACTCAATATAATAGCAAACTAACTATGATTTTCACCTATTTATTTAGCTCACTACAATTCTTTTAAAGAAATATATGATATTTATTTTTCTTTACCTGAAGAAGCTACAGTGTAGGTAGCTTCTTCAGGTAAAGAAATATAAATATCATATATTTCTTCACCTGAAGAAGCTACAGTGTAGCGAAACAATTGAATTCATTTATTGCTATTATATTAAGTGATATTGGATTTTCAAAAACTTAGTGCCTTAACAATCTTTATGCAATTTAAAATAAATTTGTCTTGCAGACTAAATAAAACACCCATTGTGAAATTTGGCATATATTTTGTCTCTTGGGGACACAAATTCTGGCTAGTAAGGGAAAAAGGCAAGTGAAAATAAAACAATTTCTTGTTGTTAAATGTTTTGAATGATAAAACTTTTTTTCTGTAGAATTTTTCTTCCTGTTTTGGGAGAGCGATGGAATGAACATTTATCTGGGTCCGTAGTTAAGTAGGAGGAAACATTGATCCCTTTTAAATTCAAGTGAGCGCGCCCTTAATTTAGAGGGGATTATAAACTCGGGGTTCGAAATTAAAATTCCCTCTTCTTCGGGGTCCACTTTGCACAATTATAATTTACGCTTTCTTTCCCACTAACCCCTCAGTCCTGCATTTTCGTTAATATCGACAAAATTATTCGGTAAATAAGAATATTATTACGTCTAAGACAGTTTTAACTGCAAATGTTGCGATCCCAAAAATATCGATATTGAGTATCGATCATATGATAATATCGATATTGAGTATCGATTATATCGATATGAGTATCTGTTATATGATTATATTGATATTGAGTATCGATTACATTGATATTGAGTATCGATTAAATCGTGTAGCAAGCTATCGATTATATCGTATATCAAAGTATCGATATGGCAAAATATCATAAAGAAAAGTAACGATATTCAAAGTATTATTACTTTCGATACCAGATATTTAGGTCGCTTAGTTCCAAAAACTCCCAAATTCATTTTTATCAAATGGATTTAGGGTTTTTTTAGAATAAGCGACTCATTAAGGATTAAATAATTATAAATATATAATACTAACAATTATATTTTTAGAGGCGTTGAATATATTTTGAATAAATATTCGAATTCTTAGTAAAAAAAAATCACAGCCTAGATTTTAAATTATTAACTTCACAATACATCCGTGCTTTATACGCGTGGCGCATGAAGTAAAATTTCGAGTTTAGAAAAGCCTGAAAATTTGGATTTGCCGAGGCGCGACTCGCTTCGCTCGCGCGCCCCGGCAAATCCAAATTTTCAGGCTTTTCTAAACTCGAAATTTTACTTCATGCTTAGTCTGGGAGTGGAAAACACTCGTTTAAAGCTTTAAATTGAACTATTTTAAAAAAACACGAATATCGGAAATTTTACTCCGTATGCATATGAGAAAAAATAGAAACATTTCGTGTATAACTTATACACACACTTTTTTTATTTTATTTTTATTTAATAAAAAACAGGAGTTTACAAAATAGTAGAAAATATAACATTTTAGCTGCTTTTAAATTGGAAAAATAGCAATTTCAGCATATTTTTTTCGGCTTTTCTAAACTCAAAATATTTTCTTCATTAATGAAACACTTGTATATGAAACACTTGTATCTTTTCTTCACTTATTTATTTGGAGTACCAAATGCACATTTCGATCACGATGTGATCATTATCAATGGCTGTCAACCATTGATAATGATCACATCGTGATCGAAATGTGCATTTGGTACTCCAAATAAATAAGTGAAGAAAAGATACAAGTGTTTCATTAATTTAAAACCATCTTTACGCAACTCAACAACAATTAAGTATTTTCTTCATGTCTAATCATAGAGTAGAAATCACTCATTAGAACAATATTAAACGCTACAGCAATCGTTGAAGATCATAACTTCAGTTTGGTTTATTTCTGTGACTGATAATATAAACGGCATGACTGGTACAATAATATTATTTATTATGTGTTATTTATTATGTGTTAACCATACATAGTACAGATACATTCGTCATAGTACTTATTTCTATTTCTAAATTTGTATTGAGGGTCGATAAATAATGGTCTCCAGCCTAGCATCAAAGCTAGCGAGGTAAGATGTTAATATTTATTGCTTTACCTCGCCACTAGCCTCGACTCTAGACTCGCGGCACTACTATGTTTTTGTCCTTAATCAGAAATAGTCTCATATGACTCCGCTAGTCTCGATGTCAGGCTCGCCGCTTTACTATGTTTGTACCTTAATCATTTAAAAAGATATATTTTTCACGATAATATATAAAATTGGAATAATGTTCATATAAAAGAAGCTTAAGCTTATTCTCTCAAATTCAAATACAGTAAAGCTTCGAATAAAAAACTAAAACCAATCCGAATTAGTGAAACATTCAAATTATTAAAACCTTTTTAAAAGTGACAAAAATACCCTACAGTTAATGTTTTGTGTGGTCTCTTTGAAGCCATGATGCTTTTAAACCATCAGGCAAATCCTGACACTTATCCTTAAATCTCATGTAATCCCGATTTTAGATTACATACTGTAAATAACTAATATTTCAATTTCGTTATATGTTTAATTAATTTCTCATTACCCGTGGTGAAACATTTTTTAATCTAATTCTGGATATTTAATAAAAACACTTGTTTCTTTTTTCATTTCCAACTCGAGAACTAAGTGTTTCTTGTTTTCGTAGAAGAGTAAGAGATTATTTTATTCAGCAGGTCTATTATACTTCGGAAGAATATCTTCAGACAAATCACTTACATTTACATATTTAGATTGCTTTAAAACTTAACTGTTTGCCTTTTTACTCATTGTTTATTTTAATTACTTGTTGCTTGTACATTATATATTTATTTATTGATCGTGATATTGTCCTCGTCTGTTTTAACTTTAAATATGTGTGTAGTTGTTTATTTACAATTAAAATTTATAACCTAAGAATAGTTTACTACTATAATTTTATACCGAGTGTTGACTTGGCGGACGCAACATAGGAAATCCCATGTATATTTTGAAATGTTCAAATTTTGGCTCCCCTATTTATTTTAGAAACAAAATGTATACCTTACCTTGTTTGTAAAGGGAAAAATTCTGAATTCATTCGCGTTAACATTTATCACTTTACGTTTCTTTAAGTTAAAATAATTAATAAAATTAATGTGATTTTATAAAACAACAATTGCGGATGTCAAAATGGCAAAATGTTTTCGAAATGATTTACACTATACAAGAAAAACTTCTCCTAATAAAGTGGTATTATGTAGACCACAGTTATCACGATGTTTGCGTTATGTTTTTTATCGTTAATTAATTAACAGCAAAATCTTGTGCTATTTTGGTATCCGTAATTGTTGTATCAATTCCATGGTATGTCATTTTTTATTAAAATCACATTACTTTTTCTTAATTATTTTAGCTGTAGATTTTCTGACATTTGTTGATTTTTAAATGAGTTCAATTTGAAGCTGAAACGAGTGTTTTCCACTCCCAGACTAAGCATGAAGTAAAATTTCGAGTTTAGAAAAGCCCCGTGAAAATTTGTCGAGGGTCGCGCAGCGACCCGAGACAAATTTTCTGGGCTTTTCTAAACTCGAAATTTTACTTCATGCGCCACGCGTATAAAACACAGATTTTAAGTGAAGTTCGAATATATATAAATTTGAGAATATAACTCATAGCCTACTAGAACGAATTTTAGACCAATGAAAAGCCGTAGGTAGATGTCTATCACCGCGATGATAAAAAACAAAAGAAGCGGTGGGTGATAAGTTGTCCTGTCATTCGAAACGTCAAAATAGGTAAAGTTTCGTGCAGTGATATTAATAGAAAAGTGAAAAGTGCGACGCAAAAAAACACCGTCATGAACAAAGAATCACAGTGGCGGCAGTTTACGAACTTTTGTGCGGTTAAATAATTCTCAATCAATAGGGAAACGACAATATCTCAGCTGTCGATAATGTTAAGGGACTCACATTATTTCATTCGTTATATTCTCTCACTAAATATAACTCGTGATATGATTAATTATCGATGATATTTTGTCGTTGAAACCGAAGCAGCACATTCAATTCGCCCTTCGGGCTCGTTGAATCTGCAGCTCGGTTTCAACTCAAAAATATCATCGATAATAATCATACCACTCGTTATATTACGGCTGACAATATTATAGTCTTATACATTTTCACGGGGTTTTTCTAAACTCGAAAATTTACTTGATTCTTAGTCTGGGAATGGAAAACACTTGTTTAAAGCTTTAAATTGAACTTTAAAAAAGAACAGGGAATATCCGCAATTGTTGTATCAATTCCATGGTATGTCATTATTTTTATAAGATCACATTACTTTTTCTTAATTATTTTAACTTAGATAAACGTAAAGTGTTAAGTGTGAACATTCATAAATTTAGAATTTTTCTCTCTACAAAAAAGTAAAATACATTTTGTCTTTAAAATAAATAGGGAAGCCAATATTTGAACACTTTAAAATTAACATGCGATTTCCTACGTTGCGTCCGCTAAGTCAACACCCGGTATATAATTATGACAAGTGTAAAGCATATTTTGCTAATAACACAATAAAGATATTATTATTGATTTAAATCAGTGAGACAAACCAAGTGATTTAGCTAAATATTCAGAATTAATTCAATTTCGTCCGGATTACTGAAGAATTCGGACTATTGGAGTTTTGATTAGCAAAGCTTTACTGTAGTTTTGAATTTGAAATATTCATATTTTTCAAGATATTTTTACTTTTATCTATAAAATGTTTTAATTTGTATCTTATGATACGATGTCTGATCCGTAGTACGGGTAATTATTATTAATATATGTATGTAATAATATTATGGATGTTATGTAAATTTCTTAAGCACATATATATGTTTGTGTGTTTGTGTGTGTGTGTGGGTGTTGGCAGAAACTCTGGTGTAACAGAAACTAACTTATTGATTATAATATCATGTTTAGCAACAGGCTGAAAGTTCGCCCGGCCCGGCCCGGTGTAGATTAGAGATACCGAAATTTCCCCTCGAATTAACAATGATATAAATTGATCCCGAAATGGTGTCACTGCGAAACGCGAAGAAACCCCAACGGCTCGTGTATCCATCCGGCGTGGCGATGATATTTATTTAACATCTCACATTGCGAAAATCACATCTTGTCGGATCAACATATAAAATAAAAACGAAATCATCTCAAAAAATTATAATATTTTTTTATTCAGTCAACGGAGTCCATTTTAAAAATGACATAATATAGTACAAGTGAAACTATAAAATGAACTCATTAAAAAATAATTGAAACTATATATAAAATGCAGTTAAAATAAAATGAAATAATACTAAACACAAATATACATAAAAAATAAATACAGTGAGATCATTTAAATTATGATTTTGCCCAGACTACAAATTTAATGATGAAAAAAATTTGAGGTTATGCTAAACTATGTGTTAATAGTCAATAGAGCCAATTTAATATAAAACTCAAAGCCTACTCGAAATCATCGCCTCCCTCGCGCGCCCCTGAAAATTCAAATTTTCAGGCGTTTCTAAACTCGAAATTTTACTTCATGCTTAAGCTGGGAGTGGACAACACTCGTTACAAGCTTCAAATTTAACACTTAAAAAAATCGACGAATATCTGAAAACAGCATAATACGCTGTAATTGGGATACGTATACTTAAAAAAAAAACTCCCTGTATAAATGCGATTGGCAAAGATGGGCGACGTCAACAATGTCATTGTCGACGCGTCGAATTTTACGCCAACCTCGACTATTTGTACAACTTTCCTGAAGTCGACAATCGTTTTGATTAGTATAACATTTGAAATATTCAGCCTAATGCGATGCGATTTAAACAGATTGTTTGAAAGTTAAAGAAAAACTGTCCAAAACTTTTAAAATCACCCAAAAACTGCAACATATAAATGATAACATAACCTTTAAATAGTATTGTTGACGTTGACGTTCTCGACATTGTCGAAGTTGTCGACATGCTGTCACGTCGACTATAAAAGTCCACGCGTCGAGGCCCCTGGCGATTGGTCGCGCTTCCTACCAATATTTTCATCTCATTAGGACTTTCAAATATGTGTAGGTATTTTTTTTTTAGACTTTTAATAATAATATGACTTGTTTTATGTAAATATTTTTTTGTAGCTAGTGTTTATCACTTATATTCATAACTCACTTTCAACTCGCTTATTATGTAAGTCTTGTAAAAATTTGTATGCAAGGGCACGTCCTTTCTGGCATCGTTTGCATGTTTTAAAACTAGACGCAATTCGTACGTTTTACAACGGCAACACATACGAGAAATAAAAATTGTGTGCACCGACGCAAACACAATTTACAATAAATAAATACAAAAATTGTGATCGATGCATTTCTTCAGTTTTTCAACTGAAAGAGTGCATTTAGTATTCGATATGAAAATAAAATGTTACTAAGACCTTTGTAATGCTTATTTAATTTAACTAAACGATAAAATGGAACACATATGTGCTCCTAACACCAAAAATATTAAAATCAGATTTGTTTAACTTATCAAAAGTGAATTTACTATATTCACTTTTGATAAGTTAAACAAATCAGATTTTAATATATTTAAATGCAACTATTTTTGGGTTAATCGCTTAATTAATTAGACAGATAAACTCCACAGAGATGCAAGAATAATCAACTTTCTTCAAATTTCTCGCCCAGTTAAATGAAATGCGTTATACAAATGCTTAGTTTCAACCTATTTAACTTGAAACCAATATAAAATCGAATTAATATCGACTCTGTACAAAAATGTTGTCTATTTAAGACTTTTCTCCAAATAATCATTGAAACGACTATTTCTCGAGCTAATACCCCGACGGATGTTGAATTATACAATAAACATTTAAGTTACAGAAAAAGATTTTCTGTTACTATGCATAATTTATATGCAAAATGTAATATAAGGTCTACCTATTCTCTTGCCAAACTAAATGAACAAACAGGAAATTGAAAATTTAAAAAAATGAGATGGAATAAATATTAATTGGAATAATCTTGAGCTTTCTTAAAAAAAAGTCTTTAAAGCCGTCTATAGATGCGTTTTAAAATTTATCTCACAATTTATAATATATTCATTTTAAAAAAATCAGCTGTGGCCAATACTAATACCGACAGCAAATTAAAATAATATAGGATTATTAAATTAATTATTCCAATTACTTATTAATTATAATGCTTACTGAGATAGACCAATAACATCTTATTTCAACTTTGTCACTCAAAAATAAACTTCCCGTCGGCCTAAAAAAAATAAAAAATAGCACGCACCGTAAAAAAAAATTGGGAAGTTTGTGGTAGCTTAAAACAATTCCTTTTGACCAAAAATCGCAAAGGGTAGGCCTTTGATCAAAATTTAACATTAAACCCTGCATAAGTCTATCCCTCTTCCACTCACGTATTTCTCACCCTTGAAAATCGTAAAGTTCTGAAAATAGGAAGAACTAAAAGATATTTACATCTTTCGTCAAAATTGAGCTAGCTTAATGAAATTGTTGCTGCTTCGCTATAATTAGGAGATAAATGGGGAATTTTTAACTAGGACCATGACCACCTTTTTAGCTCAAAGAATTGGTGTATGTTTACAAAATCATATTTACAATTTTCAAGAAAACTAAAAGATTTCGTCGTAGAACTTTTAACATAATATATAAAATTACGAAAATGTTATTCCCGTATTTGCACAGGAAGTAGTTGTTTCAATGGATATTTATCGTCTTAAGTTGTCTTATTAATTAAGACATTGTTTGCATTCTTACGAATAACGTTTCGTAATTTTATATATTATGTTTAAAGTGTGCAAACTATAAGAAGCGAAAGCTGATTTTCTCGAATTCAAATAGTTTTGAATTTGAATTTATCTTGTAGATCTTTTAGTTCTCTTGAAAATGGTAAATATGAGCATGTACTCATTAAATATTAAATGAACATTTTTTTGGCTCAAAGAAGAAGTTAAACAATGTTTAAAAAATCATATTTTCCATTTTCAAGAAAACTAAAAGATTTTGTCGTAGATCTTATAATTTTCTTGAAAATAGTAAATATGAGCATGTACTCATTATCTGTTTATTTTTTAATTCTCTACAACTTTTATTTTAAAGATGTTTTGACTATGTTAATAATTTACGAGATACGAAGAAAACGCTAGGAGTAAACGCCCGAAAGCGATTTCCGGTTTTGGCCCATTTTTTTCTTAATTTTTTCAACTAGAAAACTGAAAACAAGATTTAACTGTGATTTTAAAGAAAGTCACTTGTTTAAATTCAACTAATATTTGTTTATTCCAAATAGTTTCAACTTTCAGTTGTTATTACCAAGGAATAACTAGTTTCGACTTTTAGTTATTTAAAAGTCGAAACTAGTTGCAATAAAAAAAAAAATTAGCGAAATCTAACCCAATATTTTCGTTATAAAATCATAGATAAATATGTTTCACTACGTGAAATATGAGATACTTATTCAAGACAAGATTTAACTGGAACATGTATACAAACGCTTAGTTTTAATCTACTTAACTTGCGAACATACGTAATTAATAAATAAATTATTCGTTACATTGCTTAACTTTTTCAACTGAAAGACTGCATTTTGTGTTCCACATGGAAAATAAGATTTAACTAGGAACTTTATACAAATGCTTAGTTTTAGTTGAGTTAACTTTCAAAAAAAGTTTATCTCGGTAGTTTGGCTTATTCAGTGCATCCAGTGTAATTTTATAGCAGTTTGGGCGGAGTTTTATAAAGCACCAAGATCCACATAAAATTTAATTATAGCACCGTCATTGTTTTATTCGTCATAAAATCACAACAGTATAAAATCCACACGTATTTTATTGTCTCCGCTGCTAAACAACCCTATTTCAACTTCAACCTGTCTTTTTTCCATTTACAGGTGAGTGCTCAGTTAAAAACACGTTCAAGTATTTTTCAGTGAATTTCTAATGAAGTAAAATTTTCCCTCGACAAATTTTCACGGGGCTTTTCTAAACTCGAAATTTTACTTTATGCTCAGTCAGGGAGTGGAAAACACTCGTTTACAGCTTCAAATTGAACTTAAAAAAAAAACAAGGCATATCTAAAGAAAATAGGCTGAATTTGGGTAAGGCAGGTAATATACCGTAATTAACGGTAAATTACTAGCGGTAGTTACCAACGTAAATTACTACCAACATCACTAGTACGAATTAATAAAGCAATAACGACTGATGTTAGTTTGTTAGGCAGAAATTCCTTTCTCTAAACGCATTATCTTTAATTTTCGTATCTCAGATTTTTTTGAAAAATCCACGTTCTATTCTCAATGTTGCCTTCTTTCATAACAAATTTGAATTAAGGATCCACCTGTAAGTACCAAATAAGAAATAAGAGAGAATTAGATAATGTTGAAAAAAATATTTTATCAAGTGAGTGTGGAGGGAGGACAGAAGACGACGACGATCGTTTCGCTCTTTTTATGAGCTCCTCAGGCCGCCAAATCTATCATCCCATACACACTCACTTGATATGTAGAACTTGGATATATACAGACTTTGCCAACCATAAGCCGGTTTTGACGTCAGTATTTATTAACGTTACTGCATTGATACGGGCATTGATCTAATTTTGCTTCTACAATTAGTGTCAGTTTTTAATTTAAAGCAGCATTACAGCAGTAGACAAATCGCATATTAAACAATCATATTTTTCACCAATCATAATAAAAAATAAATTATTTTTCACAAAATCTCACCGCCGGTTGAAACTGGTAGGTGATCGACCAAAAATAGTCCAACGATCAATCGGACTAATTGAAAAATTGTGAAAATTTTAAAAAATATATTATTTTACAATTCAACTAGAGTAATTATAAAATCAGTTTATATTTTGAATAAATAGTGTTTATGAAATTAGTATTTTGTTGGACAAAAAACAATCCGATCTAGTTTACACAAAATCGGAGCCAATTAATTATGGTAATATTATCGGGTATTCGTTATTTATACAAACTCAAAATTAACGATTATTACCGAAAATTTCAATAAATTCGCAAAGTAGGAAAGAGCGAGCGGACCGTGACAACAATTAATGCAAACAGCCATTATTATTTTCCCAAATAGCAATCAGGCTTAATTAATAGAGTTACCTATGCGTCAACTAAATAATATTAATTCCGCTAATTATGCATTCGGCGCTCGATCGCCATATTTAATAATCAATTTGGTTAATGATTGATTCACCGAAAACGGCGCGCACTGACTAGGGGGGAAGAGGGGACGCGATTTGCGGATTTTGCGGAAAGAGACGACCATCGGGTAATAGCAACCAACTGATGCAGCCGGCTTTTGTTGCTGTGATTTGTGCTGGTTTAATCAGTTTATCCCCTGGTATTATCCCCCGGGATTGGGACATATGGGCTGCGTCATGTGTCCTATGTTCTGCGTTCGGGTGTCCTAGGGTGCGGGTTGTGCATTATTTTGATTGACGTGCTGCCACTTCATTATACATCGGACCTACCCTGACTACAAAATTACTGACTTTGATTTATCGGACAATAATACACACC
Organism: Philonthus cognatus; assembly: GCA_932526585.2. Taxonomy (NCBI): domain Eukaryota; kingdom Metazoa; phylum Arthropoda; class Insecta; order Coleoptera; family Staphylinidae; genus Philonthus; species Philonthus cognatus. The sequence continues at coordinate 30,185,944 of OW052242.1, forward strand.
AGATTGGATATTCTACACCTACAAATATTTCCATACTTTGAAAATTAAAACATGCACTATCTTATTTTTAGATATGTGTACTTATACCAGTTTTTAAGAAAATAGCACTTGTACTAGTTTTTCACTGAGCCTCTTAAATATAAAAAGTGAGCGACCCGAGACAAATTTTTTAGGCTTTTCTAAACTCGAAATTTTACTTCATGCGCCACGCGTATAAAACAGAGATTTTAAGTGAAGTTCGTATGTACATAAATTTGACAATATTATAGTGTTTTATACGCGTGGCGCATGAAGTAAAATTTCGAGTTAAGAAAAGTCCAGAAAATTTGTGTCGGGTCGCTGCGCGACCCTCGACAAATTTTCACGGGGCTTTTCTAAACTCGAAAATGTTTCATTAGTTCGTATCATCTTGATAAGTAAATTGAAATTGTCAACTTTTTGAATATTAAACAGGACAGAAAGACCGACGGTCGATAGCCCAGACAAGGACGTAGTAACAAACTCATTTATTTATTATATATTTTTATTTGTACAAACAAAAAAAATGTTGTGTCTAAATAAAGATGATTTATATATGAAAATATAAGTAAGGTTTACAAACAAAGTTTGATAGTAATAAGAAACATTTGTTAAAAAATAAGGTAGGTGAAAGCTATTGATTTCAGGTATCTAACATGGGGGAACGAACGTTCTATGATAAACACATCAATATTTTTATTTATATTTTATAATGTTGCAAAACAGTTTAAAACATTTTTTTGTTTTGTTAAAATTATCAAAATAAGTCTATACTTGTATATTCCGGACAATAAAGCAACATCTCACAACAATACAATCTTAATGCCATTCCCTAGTCTGCCTTTAATGGACAAAAAATCAACATTTCCCCACTTTGATTACTCCTTGAGAAAGGGAGTAAATCAGAATACTATTGTGTGCCCGAACAATACACATTTTCTTAATGATAATCAAGAGATTTTTTTCTTCTCGATACAAGAAAATTACTAATTGAGAACAACCCATTGGTAAGAAGTATCATTTTTTCGTATTTATATGACGCAAGGCCGTAGCTAGCCATTTTTTTGGGGGGGATATGAAAGATTCAGGGGGTTTTACTGGTAAATTGCCATTTTAATAATTTCGGGGGGCTACGGCCTTGATATGACGTTCTTAGTAATCTTACTATTACAAAACTTCTAAAGGTTGGTTACTCGTCAAAATTAGAAGACCATTTATGAAAATGTCTGTCTGACTATGTGCATGTCATGTAAATGTATCTGCGGATGCTGTATAGCAATAACTGCAAACAAATATTGAGATAAAACTTTAAATTTAAGCTTTATATTACAATCTTAGAATAAATAAACTCTTGGTGAAAATGCAGATACCAAAAATGGTAGTTTACTCTTGGCGTTTCTTTTTTTCAATTTTCCTCAACATTTCTTAAATAATAATCACAAAAACAAACAATTTTAGATAAGAAAAATAAACATTTTTTGTTTATAGATTCTTTTGTGATAGAACTCTCAGCTTTTAGTCAGTTTTGAAAAGAGTGATTTTTTGCTCTATCTTGTTTTTAATTGAAAATATACATTACAAAATCAACTAAATCTGATTAAAATAGTCAACATCAAAGAATATATTTGGACAAACTTAGACGGAAATTAATAAACTTTAACTGGTAGCAATTGAAATTTTACTTTATGCGCCACGCGTATTTATCACTGATTTAAAGTAAAGTTTAAAATGTACTGTTAATTGTTTTCAAATAAATTACTTCAATAGGTATTTTATTTGTATTGTTCGTTGTTTATTACTGTGTATTTGTATTTTATATTTATTTAAATTGTTTGTTGTTTATTATTGTGTATTTGTAGTTTATTTTTAAGCTGTTTTGTGTAATTAAATGAATTCTGTTAATAAACTAAAATTAAAATTATTATATGTATTGTAGATACAGTTAATTTTTCTTTTAGGTGAAGATATGCATAAGCTGTAAATTTTTCGACATTCGTTGTTTTTTAAAAGAGTTCAATTTAAAGCTTTATACGTATGTTTTCCACTCCCAGACTAAGCATGAAGTAAAATTTCGATTTAGAAAAGCTTTTCTAAACTCGAAATTTTACTTCATGCGCCACGCGTATAAAACGCGGATCCCAAGTGAAGTTTAAATAAGCATAAATTTCACAATATTTTAGTGTTTTATATGCGTGGCGCATGAAGTAAAATTTCGAGTTTAGAAAAGCCCAGAAAATTTGTCTCGGGTCGCTGCGCGACCCTCGACAAATTTTCACGGGGCTTTTCTAAACTCGAAATTTTACTTCATGCTCAGTCTGGGAGTAGAAAACACTCGTTTATAGCTTCATATTGAAAAAAAATAAGGAATATCTAAAGATTCATATTTTGATCCCAGGAATCTATGGGTAAGATATTTTCCCGCATTAACGGGATACTATTATAAAAGTACCCTGTGTTTGAAATGTAACACATTTTAAGGAACTCGCTCTTTACTTGCTAGAATGAAGTTTTTAGTTTATACTTGTTACTCTGTAATTGGGTTTTTTTGCCTGTTGGGTAATATTATTATTATTTAACCAACTGACAAATGAAATAAGTTTAGTATGTATAAATTTGCTTTCACTTCGCTTTTGTATCAAAACACAAAACAGACGTTACCTACTTTTGTTTCTCTTGTATTTTCACTTTGTGGCTCAACAATTCAAACTTGTTTATGAAACTAATAAATTAGCCTCTCTCGCACATAATGTTTGTAAACCAAAATTTTAGTGAAATTTAAGTGTTTTCTTTTAAAATCATAGTTAAATATGTTTCACCACGTGAAAGATAATAAACTTATTTAAAATCACGATGGTTTTGACCGTTACTACGTGATAATCCATAGCAAAATTAAATAATACTATTACTATGTTTTTTTTACCACTTTTATTAATTTATATATATACAGGTGTTACGGTAAAAACAAAATATCTGTTTTATATCAGATATTTTGTATTTACCGTACTTTCATACTTTTAATCCATAATCCTGTACCCATAATTAGTGTCTTCGAAAATTAAGCTACCTGTAAATAACCCCCAATCCCTACGTTAGGCTGTAATCATCTAACACGGTATATATTGATTAGCATGTCTGAAAATTGTTATACTTGATAATGACACTCAGACTGTCGAAACTTAAGTCGTAAGAATATTTATATGTAACACCTGTATATACATAAATTAATAAAAGTTATAAAAAACATAGTTAATTCATTTAAGATATAAAAACTAATAAACAAAACAATGTGTTTATTATGTAATTTGAAATAAAACAACACAGTTGGGAGGGTTTCACTTTTATTGTTGAACACTGCAACATGTTTCACCACACAGTGGCTTTATCAGGCAGATGAAATAATGATTTGACATAGTACAGGTAAAAGCTTATATACTAATGCAATTAAGTTAATAGGAGGGGGGGGGGTAATGAGGTAGTTAGGCTGAAATTAATACAAACAATTTTGAGCGACTAAATATTGATTAAGGGTGAATTGTTTACTTCTATTTGGTCATTTAATAGAATACCTTTTTTGTTATATTTAATAATTTCTAATTCTTCTAATAAGTTTAATTTACGACTTTTGTTACATTCGTGCAAAATTTTGAATTTAGGGTTAAAGTTATGTTGGTATTTAAATAATTGGCGTAGGTTGAGGAGGTTTTCTTAAATTGAAAACATTTTTGATGTTCTGAAATGCGATCTGTTAAGCTACGTCCAGTTTGTCCAACGTATACCTTAGGGCAATCCCCACACTCCAGCAAATACACGCCAGAGTTCGTAGTTTTATCAGATTTGTCTTTAGAATTATTAATGAATTTATTAAGTGAATTGACCGTTCTAAAGGAAGGAGTTAGGTTTAAGGATTTGAGTTTTTTGCTGATTTCAATTGAAGGGGGACCGTTAAATGTTAATGAGCAATATTTATTATTCTGATTTTGAAAATTGGTGGGATATACCAATTTCAGGGCTTGTTGTTTTTGTTTTTTAAAAACGATGTCTAAGATAAGCTTTTGACGAAAGCCGTTGTTATTAGATATTATGAGAATTCTGTTGAGCTCATTATTAAAATTATTAATTGATAGGGGGATAGTGGTTAGCCTATGCAACATGGAATGGTAAGCTGCTAGTTTATGTTGCACAGGATGGAATGATGTGCTATGGATCGTAATATCTGTATGGGTCGGCTTGTGAAAAATATTGAATTCCTTTTGCTGGAGTGTGGGGATTGCCCTAAGGTATACGTTGGACAAACTGGACGTAGCTTCCCAGATCGCATTTTAGAACATCAAAAATGCTTTCAATTTAAGAAAACCTCCTCAACCTACGCCAATCATTTAATCGAATACTAACAGAACTTTAACCCTAAATTCAAAATTTTGCACGAATGTAACAAAAGTCGTAAATTAAACTTATTAGAAGAATTAGAGATTAATAAATATAACAAAAAAGGTATTCTATTAAATGACCAAATAGAAGTAAACAATTCACCCTTAATCAATATTTAGTCGCTCAAAATTGTTTATATTAGTTTCAACGTAATTACCTCATTACCCCCCCTCCTATTAACTTAATTGCATTAGTATATAAGCTTTTACCTGTACTTTGTCAAATCATTATTTCATCTGCCTGATGAAGCCACTGTGTGGTGAAACATGTTGCAGTAGTGTTCAACAATAAAAGTGAAACCCTCTCAACTATGTTGTTTTATTTCAAATAGTATTATGGAGTTTCATCATGTATCCGCCTCATCAATTAAATGTTTATTATGTTTTCAAAACTATCAGCTATTTTATGTCCAACATAAATACCTTGAATTTTGTTTGGTATTTACTATGCACTCTTCCTTTTCCACATTCATTTTTTGTTTGATTCAACTATTTATTCAAAAGAAGCAGCGTACAAAAAAAACAGAGACATTAATATATATGAAATTCCGTGCAAACAAGTCCACTCCGACAGAAATGGGGGATCGCAATTTTCATCCCCTATTTAAGCAATAAATTATCAATTCGATTTCGCTCCCCTACCCTGTTTTGATCCCCCTTTGTAAACAAAGTGTTCACTTGTAGTGTTGGTCGGGGTCAGTGCTAGTGGAGGGTAGGACACCCTCGCTCTTTGTCTCCACATCCAGAGGGTATAATGGATCATATTGTTTAAAAAAAACTTACTATTTATACAGAAACAACAAAAAACGAGTAAATTAAAAATACAAAATAAAACAATAGACCTAATATAATTCAAAATTCAAAGCCTACTATAAATTATGTTTTAAATTCGCGCTCAGTTTGTATAACATTGAATATTAAATGTACAACTACAAGAAAATTATCTTATAATTTTACGTTTATCAAATCAAAGTTCAAACTTTGCAGACAAAGTAATTAACTTTTTCTGCAAAGTTTAAACTTTGATTTGATAAATGTAAAATTATGAGATATTTTTCTTGTAATTGTACATTTAATATTTAATCTTACGCAAACTGAAAATGTAAGCAAATATTTTCGAACTCAAAATTATATTGAATTCGAAGCATACTTATGACTTGATATTGATATTTTATAAAATTCAGTATAGATATTTAAATTTCGATTGCAACCAGTTAAAGTTTATTAATTTCTGTCTAAGTTTGTCCAAATTTATGTTTTCCACTCCCAGACTAAGCATGAAGTAAAATTTCGAGTTTAGAAAAGCCCCGTGAAAATTTGTCGAGGGTCGCGCAGCGACCCGAGACAAATTTTCTGGGCTTTTCTAAACTCGAAATTTTACTTCATGCGCCACGCGTATAAAACACTAAAATATTGTAAAATTTATGAATAAAAAAACATTAAAAGTGCGATTCTTTTCGCAATCTACAACAAGTTAGTCTTACAAAGACTATATCAAACACTCATTGAAACAACTACTTCCCGGGCTAATACCCCGAAGGACATTGAATTATACAACAAATGTTTGCTGTTACATACAGTAACTTACTGCAAATGTAACAATTTGGGTCAAATTATTCAGGCCATCTATAGACGCGTTTCGAGATTTATCTCTCATCAGTATAGCTTTGCCATTCCCTCTAAAAAATTTGACACCTTAGACTGGCGGTCACGTTACCGTTCAAACATAAGTATAAATGAAATTGCCAATTCTTGGTTGCAGAATACTTCAAACATTAAAAGTGCGATTCTTTTCGCAATCTACAACCAGTTAGTTAATGAATATTTGAATTTCACTTGAGATCTGCGTTTTATACACGTGGCGCATAAAGTAATATTTCGAGTTTAGAAAAGCCCAAAAAATGTGTCTACTCTAAAGTATGTTTTAAATTAACGCACTGTATAAGTTAATCACTTTTTCTGAAAAGTTTTAATTTTGATTTGATAAATGTAAAATATGAGATAATTTTCTCGTAATTATACATCTAATATTTATTGTTATGTAAACTGAAAACGTAAGCAAATATTTTCGAACTCAAAATAATATTCAATTCGAAACATACATGGTTTGATTTGATATTTTATAAAATTCAGTGGAGATATTTAAATTTTTAAAGCGATTCTTTTCGCAATCTACATCAAGTGATATAGTCTTTGTAAGACTAACTTGTTGTAGATTACGAAAAGAATCGCACTTTTAATGGTTAAATTATGTTAAGTCAAGTAAATCAAATAAGCTTCTAAAAGTAGAATCGAGATAACTATTTAAATCCGCTTAACTTATTTCGAACAAATTCCGAATTTAATTACCCGTAAAATCGTCCCTCTGTTTAAATTTTCCTTCGGCAAAAATTTTCCTCCAGCGAAAAGTCCTGTAAACAAATCAAAGTTTCGCCAGATCCTCGTCGCAATCCGACGATCCGAAATACGAGCTTATTTCATTTACAAACTCGATTGAACCCTCTCACTATCTCCTTCTCTTTCTCTCTCTGAAGGGCTTTAGCATAATTGCACATAGAATTCACCCTTTGTGCACCGCAGGGCTTAATAATAACTGTTTACCTTTATTCACTAATTTAATTTCGCACTAATTATTGCCCCGGATTAACAACGCGCAGGAACGGGGAAACCCTATTTTCTCTATTTCGAATTTCGAAATTGGCTGGGTTTTGCCGCACACAGGGGGAAAGGGGAGAGAGAAAGTTTCGCCTACATCAAAAATACATTAAGGCGCTGATCGATGTGTTTTAATTAGGGAGCCCACGTGTGTTTTTGTGTGAGTTTACAGGGAAATAAATAGGTTTGTACCTGCCACCCTTCTGGTAATATGATTAGGGATTTATTGAGGAACAAAAGGTGGATTTTAACAAAAGAATATATCGATCAACTACTTCCGAAACTTAGTTAATAGTTAAATATTAAATGAGCTGTTTCTTCTGATTTTTTTTTTTTATGGTACTTGTAACTTCATCATGAGCGATGTTTTGTAAGTATTTTGAGTAGATGGCTTATGGTAGTATTGGTAAACTAATAATATCTAACTTACAAGCTATTTTTTTTTAAATCGGAACCGACAAAGTTTATTAAGTAGTTGATCGATATATAAACAAAGCGTTTTAATTAAATATACCATAAAATAATATATTACGCATTACGTAATGCAGCATATTACATATGAGCGGATATGTTGCGCACGAGCCGCGCAGCGGCTAGTGCAATATTCCGTATGTAATTGCCATACCACTCGAAAAACGTACGATACTTTACGTACGCCTGAACAAAATAAACAATGAGCATGAAAGAACAACTAATTTATTCAATAATTTTTGATAATAACATGACATTTATGAAAACTAAATTACTACTTGATTAATATACATCAAAGAAATGTCATTTGGTTGTGCGGTAATCAATCAGCTGTTCAGCTGTCAACATGTAATATACTTGTCAAAGCTATTTCGTGCATGTGTAGGTAATGTCAATCATACGCGTCAAGATGACAGTATGGTATGATGCGGTAACTAAATAGGGCGTAGGTAAAAAATATTACTGTTGGATGATAGATGCAGAGAAATTTCATCAATTAATTATATATATTAATTCCTGTGTCCAGAAATACGTGTCCAACTTGAAATTGTTTAAAAAATGGAGAAATCCTATAAGTAATTAAAACTATATCTTTTCAATTTCAAACTATGACTAATCAATATCAAATTGGCAATAAGCAATTTCAAATTTTAACTTCAAATATAGCTTTTAGTATACAATAAAATTGGGATTAAACAACATCAAACTGCGAACTAGCGATTTCAAATTGGGACTGAACAAATATTATTCAAAAAACAACTAATTTAAATAATTTATCAAAAATAACAACAACTTTAAATTGTTTCTCGTATTTTTGCTAAATGATTTAAGCTGATTAGTTCTTGAATGCTATTTGTGTAGTCCCAATTTAAAATTGTTTATTCCCGAATTGAGGTTGATTAATCCTAATTTGATTGTGTCTAAACTGATAACAAATTATTTATCTTTCTTCTAAATTTAAAGTATTTCTGAATATAAGCGATATACAGAGAGTTTTTCTTTTAAGTAAACATATCCAATTATAGCGGATACGCTGTACATCTTTAGATATTCGTTGTTTTTTTTTCTTAAGAGTTTAATTTGAAGCTATAAACGAGTGTTTTCCACTCCCAGGCTAAGCATGAAGTAAAATTTTGAGTTTCGAAAATCCTGAAAATTTGGTTAGGTCGCGTTGCGCGTAGCGCTACGTGGCCAAGCCAAATTTTCAGAATTTTCTAAACTCGAAATTTTACTTCATGGGCTACGCGGATAAAACACTGATTTTAAGTGAAGTTAATAGTATACTACTAAAGCAGTATACTAAAGGCGTATATTCTGAATTTCAAATAATATCAGCGTGGCGCATGAGTAAAATTTCGAGTTTAGAAAAGCCTGAAAATTTGGTTTGGCTTTTTTAAACTCGAAATTTTACTTCATGCTTAGCCTGGGAGTGGAAAACACCCGTTTAAAGCTTCAAATTGAGCTCTTTTGAAAAGCAACGAATGTTGGAAAATATTTTAGTAATATGTTCTAGGTTAATTAAGTTTAAACTTTAAACAGCTTTACAAGTTGACAACGCAAGTTCTTATAGTGCAGAATATGTCGCTCACATTCAAAAATACATCCAATATGCTCTAAATTTAGAGAATGTTGGAAAATATTTTAGTAATATGTTCTAGGTTGATTAAGTTTAAACTTTAAGCAAACTTTAAGACAACGCAAGTTCTTATAGTGCAGAATATGTCGCTCACATTCAAAAATACATCCAATATGCTCTAAGTTTACATAATATAACTTATGATGTTATAAATCTGTTTAATCCAAATTTAAAATTGTTTATTGTAAATTTTATGTTGTTTCTTCTTAATTCGATTACGTTTAAACTATGTTTGATGTCCCAATTTGAAATGGTTTAATCCTAATTTGATATTGAATATTCTCAATTTAAAGTTGGAAAAGTGTAGATCTCAGATTTGACACCAACTTGTTACAAACTTGTTTTCCATATTTCTGTCCATTTTATTTTAAAGGAATGTAGTCTGTAATGCATTTTAATAGTCTCATTTTGAAGTTAAAAGGGTATACAGGGTGTTTCGCCTAAAACCCCCCAGATTAATTAAAAAGAAACTAAAAATGTTATTAAAGTTTTGTTTGTTGAAATCAATAGATGTTAGTCAAGGCTTCAAATTAAGATAGAATTAGTTTAGCTGTCATAATTACGGTTTTGCTCTTAGAGGCGTGAGAAAATATCATTCGATAGTCAGAACTTTGTAAGTGACTTTTTCTGAAAGAATGGATTATTTTAAGACATTTTTATCATTTGCATGTTTTAAATTGCATTGGCCATTTTTAAGTTATACATAATTTTTATATTTTCAAGAACTTTTAATACACGCATTCAAATATTTGGCGGTGGAGGCGGTTACTTTGTGAAACATTTTAACTATTGAATTAAATAAAACTTTTAACTTTATTGTATTCACTTTTCTATTTTTACGCTGACTAGTTTAGACTCGTTAGTGAGCCATTCTCAAACTAAGTACTTAAAATTAACATTGAGGTCCTTATATATACTTAAAAAATGTAAAGTTGTGCAACTTCTCAAAATTTGCTTATCAACAGTAAAAATAATAAATAACACTCTGTATATGATATATTTTTAGAAGAAATATAAAGCATTTCATTAATGACATATTTTCCACTATCATAAAGAAAAGTGTGAGGACCTTGACTGTAAATTGAAATTATTGTAATTAAACAAAAAATATTTCACGTTTCCCATCATTTAACTAATTGATATTTGACATACTAAATTTATTTTACTCTAAACAATTAGTTGAAGATTTCACTTAAATTTAGTAATTTATACGCGTGGCGCATGAAGTAAAATTTCGAGTTTAGAAAGCCTGAAAATTTAGATTTCCAGGGGCACGACTCGATTCGCTCGCGCGCCCCTGCAAATCCAAATTTTCAAGCTTTTCTAAACTCAAAATTTCACTTCATGCTTAGTCTGGGAGTGGAATCTCTCGTTAGACGATCAATCAGAAACTTATTATGTAGTAAAACTTATGACATAGAATAAATAGACTTGATGTTATTTTATTTTGTTGTTCAAATTTGGAACCAACACAAATTTGTGTGCATTTAGTAGGCGCTAGCCTATAATTTTAAAATATAAATCATGATAAAAGTCGTAGAGAATGAACAAACCTTGTTTTATTGTAGAATTAAATAAATTAAATGAAAACATTTGACTAACAAATCGTTAAAGTTTAAACTATACCGATATTATGTAAAATAATGCCTAATAAATTAACTACTAAAAGGAAACAATTTTAATAACAATAAAACAAAGATTATCTAATTATTAATTTAACAATTTAAATTGTAACGTTGAAAAAAATTAAATAGAATAGTTTTTAACAAAATTGCAAAAGTTCAAAATAATCCGAAATTATTCAAATAAATAGAATTTATTTAATTAAAAAATTGACTAATATAATAAATATATATATCACAAATAAAACACTTTTAGTTTAAAAATGAGAAGTTGACGTTGTTGAAACTATAGTCAATAAAGTCTCAGTTATATAAACATAAAGAAGTTGAAGCCTCTATTGTTAACCAATATAAAAGGTTGAATTCACATGTATAACTAAGTAAAAACCTTCACCGTTCATAATATAGAGGGTGTTTTACCTAAAACTTCCCAGACTAATTAACAAGAAAATATATATTTTTTTATTGAAGTAAAGTTTTTTTTTCGACTCTACTAAAAAGTTTGAGCGTCTTTTATAACTTTTTTTTTAACAATTGGATAAATGACTGTTAACTAGAATTAAGTTATATTCTTGTTAATATTAGTGTTTTATATGTTTAATTAATTTCTCACTTAACCCGCGGTGAAACATTTTCGAATCTTATTCTGGATATTTAATTAAAACACTTAATTTGTTTCAAGTTTGAGCGTCATTTATAACTTATTTTTAACAATTAGATAAATAACTGTTAACTAGAATTAAGTTATATTCTTGTTAATACTAGTGCTTTATATGTATAATTATTTTCTCACTTAACCCGTGGTGAAACATTTTCGAATCTAATTCTGGATATTTAATTGAAACACTTGATTTGTTTCACTAAGACTAACTATAAATTAGTGAAACAAACCAAGTGTTTTAATTAAATATCCAGAATTAGTGTTTTATAATTATCAATGTATTTTAAGTTATGTATGCTAATTTTGAGAATTTGTACTACTTAAAATGCGTGTATTAAAAGTTCTTGAAAATATGAAAATTGATTAAAACTTAAAAATAGCAAATGCATATAAAATATGCATATGGTAAAAATGTCTTAAAATACTCCATTCTTTTGGAAAAAGTCACTCCTAAAGTTTTGATCATCGAGTCACATTTTCTCACGCCTCTGACAGCGAAACGGTAATTATGAGTTATGCCAATGCCATCTTAATTTGAAGGCTTGAATAAATTCTATTGAATAAAAAAAATAATAATATTTTTAATTTCTTGTTAATTAGTCTGGGAAGTTTTAGCTGAAACACCCTCTATATCTCAGATTTAGACACTAAACTATTACAAACTTACTTTCCATCTTTCTCTCCGTTATATTTTGAAGGAAAATAGTTTGTAATGCATAAAATCTAAAGAATGTAAGGAGCATTTATTTGGGCATTAGGGAGCAGCTGGATGCCGAAAAAAGAATTGCCTATTACTGTTATGGTTCAATTTAGCGGGTGAATTTTAAAATTGCGTTTTTAATTTCCATTCCTTCAACCATTTATTACACCAAACGGCGGATGTTTTTATTACCCGACGTCAAATCAAAATATCCGAACGTAATATTTTGTAATGCAAACTTTATTACTTCCTCTATTTTTACAAAAATGTTTATACTTAAAAAATAAAATGTAATATGTATGTAATTGTCAATTTCAAAATTTCAGTACAAAAAAGAAACACTAGGTTTGTAATAGTGATGCGTGGACAAATAGACAATTGCTATAAAAACAGTAATTGTCTATTTGTCCACGCATCAATATTACAAATAGAATAAAATGTCCTTATTTGACAATGACTTTTCACAAACACACAATAACAATTATTGAAACATAGCCACCTACATACATACAAAAAGAACAATAAATTATCTAATTTATACTTCCGCTGATCGAGAACTCTTTTTCCCAACTAAAAAGAGTAAGGCACCAACTTGCAACTATGGAACAAATTGGCTTCTCTTCGTTTCTTGTTACATTCTACTTCATAAATTGATTAGGAAACTCGTTTTTTTATATCAAAAGGTCCACTTCTAACTTCATCCAGTTTGTTTCTATTTAATTTATTTTCATTTGACACATAGACTAAATCTCCTTCTGAAAAATCATATTCCTTCCTATTTTGATATATTTTCTTCTTGTTTTTTCTAAAACTGTTTTCCGAATTTTTGAATGCCTCTTCCCTATCTTCTTCTAAATTATATTTCCTTTCTAACAATTTTGGAACAATCTCAGACCTATCTCCATATAGCAAATATGCCGGTGAAAATTTTGTTGTGCCATGAATAGTACTATTATACTCCTTAACACATAATTCAGCGATTCTTGTCCATGGCATTTTATCGTTATTGCCATTTAATTTGCAACGTATTCTATTAATCAAGGTCTGGTTTAGGCGTTCATTCAGTCCATTAGATTGTGGATTATCTACTGAAGTAAATATTAGCTTAATATGTTTACTTCTTAATTATTCTTTAAATTTCGTAGAATTTAATGAACTATATTGATCTACTAACAGCATTTCTATTTGATTACCTTCTGTAATTGGATTAATTAATTTAATGAAATCATCAGCAATTTGTCTGCTTGACGTTAATATCCATGCATGTCTACTAAAGTGATCTACTAGCAAATGCAAATACTTCTTGACAGATCTATTGCCACCAAATCCACCGATTGTATCTATAGACAATAGCAATTGTCTATTTGTCCACGCATCAATATTACAAATAGAATAAAATGTCCTTATTTGACAATGACTTTTCACAAACACACAATAACAATTATTGAAACATAGCCACCTACATACATACAAAAAGAACAATAAATTATCTAATTTATAGGTGTAATATACATTTTATTAAATCTCTCTTATAAGTTACTAAATTCTGACATAATCATCTGTTGATTTATTTTTGTTTGATATGTGCTGCAATTGATCGGTTCGTGCTAATTGTATTTTTTAAAAGCACGTATGATTATCGTTTTCCTAAATGGTACTCTTCTGAATTGATTAATGAAATCATCATGATAAAGAAATGTCACACAGAATTCGAAAATTCTGGTTCGTCACTACATTATAAAACATTTGAAACGTTGCGGGTTGAGTGCGGGGTATTATCTAGCACTTGTTATAGAAAATATATCTCGCGGATCGAAAATAAAATTAGATGTAATTCAAGCGCGTTTTCTAAATATGTTAATTCGACTAGATCTAGTTGTTCGTTATTGCCTGATTCATTTGTCAGCAGTGGAGGCACAATTTTGGGCCAAGATAACATTTTAAGTTTATTTGCTGATCTTTTTGCTTCTGTATATATCGCGTATGTCCCGTTAGCAACGGAACATACTTTTATTGACTCGAATCACATCAATTTACAGCATGGTTCTGAAATTGCAATTTCTACTGTATACGAAGAATTGCCAAAGCTGAAGGCATCGAACTCTTTCGATCCGGATGGCTTACCGAGTATATTACTCAAGGAATGCGCATTTATATTTAGCAGACCTGTTTGGCTATTATACAGAGAGTTTTATGTAACACCGAACATTTTCATAACGAGAGCTTTTCTTTTAAGTATACATAAGCACACGTACATTTGCCGATGCTCGGTTTATTAAAAGAATTTAATTTAAAGCTTTAAACGAGTGTTTTCCACTCCCAGGCTAAGCATAAAGTAAAATTTCGAGTTTAGAAAAGCCTGAAAATTTGGTTTGGTCGCGTAGCGCGAAGCGCAGAGCGGCCAAACCAAATTTTCAGGCTTTTCTAAACTCGAAATTTTACTTCATGCGCCACCGGTACAAAACACTGATGCAATTTAAAGTTTAGCGGTGTGTTTTAATCTTCGTAATATGTCAGTGTTTTGTACCGGTGGCGCATGAAGTAAAATTTCGAGTTTAGAAAAGCCTGAACATTTGGTTTGGCCGCTCCGCGCTTCGCGCGACGCGACCAAACAAATTTTCAGGCTTTTCTAAACTCGAAATTTTACTTCATGCTTAGTCTGGGAGTGGAACACACACATTTCAAGTTTAACATTGAACTCTTAAGAAAACACGAAGTATCTAAAGATTTACGGCATATACGCTGTAATTGGGACATACTTGAAAGAAAAACTTCCTGTATGTACAAGTTAAGGCATTAATAGCGATTGATTGGCAACAATTTTTAATGGTCATATAGACTTCCCAATTTACACATAACTTAAAAATTAAAGGTGTCAAATTGTATTGGATGAAAATGTTCGGTGTTATATAAAACTCTCTGTATAATGTAGATACATTATACAGAGAGTATACACAGAGTTTTATATAACACCGAACATTTTCATCCAATACAATTTGACACCTTTAATTTTTAAGTTATGTGTAAATTGGGAAGCCTATATAACCATTAAAAATTGTTGCCAATCAATCGCTATTAATGCCTTAACTTGTACACACAGGAAGTTTTTCTAAAACTGGGATATTTTCCGTCCTGCTGGAAGTATGCACCACTCACGCCAATTCATAAGTCTGATCCTAAGAATAATGTTGGTAACTATCGACCTGTCTCCATCTTGTCAACAATTCCCAAGATCTTCGATAAAATTATGTTACAATATCTGACTTACCATTTAAACCCAATGCTAATAGAACATCAACATGGCTTCAGAGCTGGTTTTACTCGACTGCAACCAACTTGTTGGTTTATGGTCAGTATATATCTGATGCCTTAGAAAATGGGTCTTCGGTTGACGCCGTCTATACTGATTTTTCGAAGGCGTTAGATACCGTTGACCATAAACTTTTGCTACGGAAGCTTCACCATATTGGTATTGGTGGTGGCTTATTAAGTTTGATTGAGTCGTATCTAATAGTCAGAATGCAATTTGTTCGTATTGGTAATCTAATATCAATCCCTATTAAGGTTACCTCAGGTGTGCCTTAAGGGTCCCACCCTGGGGCCTTTATTATTTAATATATTTATAAACGACGTTACCAACTGTTTTAAATAGTGCCAGTACCTACTATATGCCGACGACATAAAGTATTTCTTAATATTAAAGACTACACTGAATCGCAGAAAATGCAGGAGGATATAAATAGATTGAGCCAATGGTGTATCTCGAATAGAATGAGATTAAATATCGCCAAATGTTTCACTATATCTTTTTGCGAAGTGCTTATAATCTCGGTGGTATTCCACTCAATCTGGTATACAAAATTAAAGATCTGGGGGTTGTTCTAACCAGTAATTGGTCTTTTTCAGTTCATATTTCCATTATATCATCTAAAGCAAACCAAATGCTTGGATTTATTAAGAGAAACACTGCATATTTCATTTCACTTACATCTTATATCTATATAAGACATTGGTTAGGCCACAGCTAGAGTATTGCTCTGTTATATGGTGCCCATTTACAGCAAAAGATATCTCGGTTTTAAAGAGAACACAGCGGAGGTTCCTAAATTATATCTCATATAAATTTAATATTTTAGGAGCCTACGATGTTTTGTTTTGTTTTGGGTTTTACGTCATCTATTTCCGCTGCTATGGCCTATCATGACGCCGGAGATTAGGTCTACAGCTATCCGGGGATTTTGCCGAACCCGGTGGGAGTTCCAACCCACCGGTAGGGATCTTTAACGTGCACGCAACATCCAGGCAGTACACGGGTCCTACATGCATTCAACGTCATATTCGAGAAGACGGAGTGTTTGGCATTTTTATCCTAACCTATATAAATGCAGACGACAACTTGTTAGGCGGGTATTTGAACCCCGGCCCGTGGCGTGGCAGTCCAACACTCTAACCACTACACCACCAAGCTGCCCCCTACGATGTAACCGAGTAATACGTCACAATTTCTTCGTCGTTTTTCGAGATGTTGCATACCGACAGTTTGTAATATACTGTCGGTATGCAACATCTCGAAAAACGACGAAGAAATTGTGACGTATTACTCGGTTACTCATTAATCAATGGTATAATTGACTCTCCCACCCTTGTTAATTCGTTTGGCATTCATATTTCGAGGAGAGTAGTTCGCAGCAGAAGTACCTTTCATACACCTTTAATAAGAAAGGACTATGTCAGGAACTTCGGTATATGTAGAATAGAGGCCAATTGCAATGCTTACAGTTTTTACTTTTTTCATAACGACATAAAGTCTGTACGTCGTTACCTTAAGGAGTAGCGTACTGTCTAGATAATATTTGTCTAATTATTTTGTTAGTATTTAGATATTATTTTAATATGTATTTTAATTTAAGCTCGGTAAGCAATCACTTCTTTTGTAAATTTAGACCATTAGACCCGGATATTTGAATAAAATTATGTAAGGTTAGAGCGGCAACTACTTTTTTTAAACTTCGACTTCATTGCTAAGCTCATTATTTAAATTAATGTGTATTTAGTTAAAATTTCAGGTAAGTATGTTCCATAAATAAACAAAGAAGTCATTTAACACAAGGAGACGTTATCCTCGTCGTGTTTTACGGCATGTTCTATTCCTTATTTATAGTCGTAGTAGCGTGGCGAGGACCAGAGGCCCGTTTTATTCCATAATATATCGTTTATGATATCGAGGAAATATTGGTCTAATAACTAGCACAAGAGGAAAAAATATTTGTTATATCGTGGTTATTATAGTTTTTTTTCTTCTACTTCTTCTTCTCTCGTTGTGTGTGCGTGAAAATAAGGTGAAAACGCTCCTCCCGATAAAAAATGTGCGGGATATAAAACGAATAGAGGAGATGGAATGAAAAGGAGATGTGGCATGTGTGTGTCTGCGTGGAAAGTATGAGGGGTTTTCTTTTCTGGAGAGGATCCACTTCAGCGTTTGCTTTGTTATTGGACATTCTTTTATATTTCTGGATGTTTTATTATTTTATTTATTTTTCGTTTAATTTAATCAGATACGTTTGCAGAGAGGAAAATGAATTTTACTAGTTTCCGCTTAGTTTAATTAAAAACTATTTCAGAGATCGAAAGACATTTGAATAAACTTTTATTTAAATTGATCAGTTTTTTTTTCAAAGAAAGTAATATAAAAAGTCGCGACGAAGTTTTAGTTAGTTAATATTTCTTTGATTCTAAAGATTTTCCAATCATTTATGACTTATAAAACACATGTTGGAGATTATTTTACCATGCGATCATTTAAAACGTGATTTGGAGTAGGGTTTAAATTTATAATTAGATTGGCACTGAATAAATATGAGTGAGTTACGTGAAGATGATAATAACTTTAAATAAAAACACTTTTTAACCTTTCTTTACTAATTTATTTTACACCAGATGTACATTACGGTCACAAGGTGACCATTATCAATGTTTTTTTTTATTTAAAGTTAGATTGGCACTACTGACTGTTCACACATAGTTTACCATAACCTCAAATATATTCCATCATTCAATTAGCATTCTGGGCAACCGCACAAAAAACGCCTCCTACTCTAAATCATAACTTAAATGATCGCTCGGTACATTATGAATGAGAGAAAACATCTTTAAAATATTTTCTGTTTTCAACTTCCCACTAAAATAATAATAGCTAGTTTTTATTTATTCGTCATTTTCTAAGCTTTGCTCCTTCTTGGTGAAAATTCTGGCTACGCCCATGATTCCGCATTTTTTTCTTTTTAGACTTATTAGCGCTAATTGAAATAAATGATGAGAGTAAATTATTAAAATTCAAGCTTGACGTTAATTTCGATTATTGTTAGGCGCGCAGATGCGATTCGGAGGCTCTCAGGCTACAATTTAGTATAATTAGGATTATACAAATTCATCCAAAACAAGCCGGAAGCCTAATGGCTGTTTATATGCATATCCAATCGAGACTCAATGTTTACATCAATAATACGTTACGAAAATCAAAGATGACATATACGCAATATCTAAATACTAGTAGTTGATGAACAATATACAAGTTCTAATTGTAAGGACAACTTTAAAGTTGTCGCAATTTTTCATTGGTTGAAAATTTATTTATATTAATGAACACTATTTTCATATTGGAAAATAAGTATTAATACCAATGTTAAGCATATTTAATTTTGCATTAGCCAGGCGCACTAAATATTAGGGTTGATAATAATTCACATTATTGGACTAACATCTGCAAAGAAAGGAATCAATTAAATAAAGAAAATCATGTTTCGAAAAATCGTCAAAATTTAAATAAAAAGAATGTTTGTGGATTTTTATAAATCGATTAAGTTTATAGAATGATAAACAAATAGTGAAATTTAATAGAAATTAAAAAGTAATCAAAATTAATTATAATACATTTCCTAAAAATAGCCAAAAAAATAGAATTATTAAATTAAATCATCCAAAGCAACAAACACATAAATTTACCAATCAATAAACGCTACGCGACCAATTCAAATTTTTAGACTTTTCAAAAATTCAAATTTTATTTTATGCTTAACACATTAACGGCCGGAAATTATAGAGTTAACTCTAAAAGTAAATTTTTATTACATACTAGGCATTTTTCTTTTAAATATACATAATGTATATGCTGTAAATGTTAAGGCATTCGTCGATTTTATACAAAAACGTGTAATATTAAGTTTAGAACGAGTGTGTCCACTCCCAGACTAAGCATGAAGTAAAATTTCGAGTTTAGAAAAGCCTGAAATTTTACTTCATGCGCCACGCGTATAAAACACTAAAATATTTAATTTTTAAACGTTACAATTTACATTGTTAAATTTATAACTAGATAATCTTTGTTTTCTTATTATTAAAATTGTTTTTTAGTAGTTTATTTATTAGGCATTATTTTACATAATATCGGTATAGTTTAAACTTTAACGATTTGTTCGTCAAATGTTTTTATTTAATTTATTTAATTCTGCAATAAAACAAGGCATGTTCATTCTCTACGACTTGTATTATGATTTATATTTTAAAATTATAGACGCTAAGTTTACTAAAACATAAATAATGCATACAAATTTGTGTTTGTTCCAAACTTGAACAACAAAATAAAACAACATCAACTCTATTTATTTTATGGCATAAGTTTTACAAGAAAATAAGTTCCTGATTGATCGACTAATGAGAGATTCCACTCCCAGACTAAGCATGAAGTAAAATTTCGAGTTTAGAAAAGCCTGGAAATTTGGATTTGCAGGGGCGCGCGAGCGAAGCGAGTCGCGCCCCTGCAAATCCAAATTTTCAGGCTTTTCTAAACTCGAAATTTTACTTCATGCGCCACGCGTATAAAACACTAAAATATTGTGAAGTTAGAAATACACTAAACACATTTTTGTAAAATCAGCAATAATCAAAATATTTAAATAACAAAGTATTTACAATGTTCTTCATACATTTTCAAGTTAGTTCAAATAATATAATATATAAAATAAACTTATTTTGTAATTTAATTAACAAAAAATTAATAAAGTTGCGTTTATGCATCAATGTCTCTTAATGGGTTAATTAAAGAGCAGAGACACTCGTTAGAAACTACAAATTAAACTTTTCCACGAAGAACGAATGCTTGAAAATTTACAACCCATACATCGGAATATGTATATGTACGACACTCAATTTACGATTGTTGTAAAATTAATGAATATTTACATGCTGGTATTTCGAGAGTCTGTTTTGGCTTGGTCTGTGTGTTTAAGTCGAGTTTATGAAATAGTGTGTAGCGCATTTATAATGCACGCAGCGTGAAATGCATCCGTGTTATGGGGCTAATGAAAACATACTCTGATTTCCATTAACTGCGGCTTTTAATTGATTTGTACTAATGACATACGGACCGATCGATTCCCGTTTACCCGACAGGTTAATATTCATACGCATGTAAAATATATGTTACGCAGGCGAACATGCATTTTAATTTCAATTATTAATTTAATTTGCTAAACAAAATATTTGATCCAATGTATTCAGAGAATATTTTATTCAGCTCTACACAAAAAGTCTCAATATTTAAATATTGATATGCATTTTTTTACAATTTACGAATATTACACAATCCCTAATTTTTATGTTGTTTTTTCAATTGAATATAAGTATTCAGTAATATAAAAACGAATTAAAATTAATATCGACTTTCTGCAAAAATGTACTCTCAATAAGACAAGTCTCAAAACATTCATTGAAACAACTACTTCTCGAGCTAATACCCCGACAGATATTGAATTATGCAATAAATACAATGAATAAGACAATTAATATTCATTACCTGTATTTTTGTCAATTTATTTCAATTTTCTGTTGGTTCATTTAGTCTAGTGAGAGAATAATTTGACCTGATGTTGCATTTTACATATAAATTATGCATAGAGCAGTAAATTTGTCGTGTCACTCTAATATTTTGTAAATATTCTTCAAACTATTGACAAACACAATTTTTCTATGTGTTAAATTTTCTATATAATAAGTATTTAGTTATAAAAACAACATACAAATTAGGGATTGTGTTTTATTCGTAAATTGTAAAAAAATACATATCTTAAATAAGTTTTCTATCTTTTACATTTTGAAGATTTAATTTAACAATGATTTGAAAAAAACGCTTCCTAAAAATTCACTACTATTTTGTTATTTTATTCCAACAAAATCCAATATTTACAACAATATCTTAATACACATCTCCGTATTAAATATCACACCTAAATTAGAAATATAAATGTGAATTCCCTTAGCGCAGTTTACTTCCGCGGATTATTCCCGTATATGAGGATTATTCTAATCAAAGCTCCCAAAGATGGCGGCCCGAGTTTTATGCTTGTGCGCCCGAGTGTGCGTCTCTCGGATGGAAACTAAGCTTAATTTATAATTCATATGTTTTTGTTTTGAACGAGCATTTGAAACAAACTAGCGTACGAAATGTAATGCGTTTATAATTCACTCTAATGTATTCATAATTTCTAGCGTTCGTTGTTTCAAACGAAAACTCGTACATTGACTAATACTCGTGTGAATCAATAAATGAATGTTTTCAATTGTAAATAACATAATTTCAGTTAGGTTAACCAAGGGGAGCCAATACTTATAGGAGAACTGGAAATCGAGTAGAAAAGGAGATGTGGGGTAAGAGTAAGAAACTTTTGTCTAATTTGACCAATTTCGTATCATCATTGGCTTACAAGATCCCAATGATGAGCACGATAAAAAAAAAACGAACGGTATAATTAATCAATCTCAATTATGAAGAGCAGATTTTTTATGCAAGGTTTATAATAAAAGCGTCTAATTTTGAAATTTAAACAAGTGTTTTCACTCCCAGATTAAGCATGAAGTAAAATTTCAGTTTAGAAAACCCTGAAAATTTGGATTTGTCGGGGCAAGCGAACAAAGCGAGTATATTACACTGTTTTCAGTTTATATTGGTAAAAATGTGTTTCTTCTACTAAATTAATCAATAAAATTTACATCTAACGAATGTTTTCACTCCCAGATTAAGCATGAAGTAAAATTTCGAGTTTAGAAAAGCCTTAAAATTTGGTTTGGTCGCTCCGCGAAGCGGAGAGACCAAACCAGATTTTTAGGCTTTTATAAACTCGAAATTTTACTTCATGCGCCACGCGTACAAAACACTGATTTGATGTGAAGTACAATATATACTTAATCTCATGTTAATAAATGTTGCGATTGCATATTTCGTGTATCCAAATCTTACGCTTTTAAAACTCGAGCAATTCGCATTCAAATATAAAGTGTAGTTAAAAGAAAATACTGCCTGTATGTATAAAATGGTTAATTTCTTCAAATAAATACGATCCTAATTAATTTTCCAGAAATTCAATCTTTTTTTGTATACAATTAAAATAAATCCCTAATACTTAACATAATTTAAATCGAGATAACGAGTTCGATTGACGCAGCCTTTTCTCAATTAGAGCCACCTTTTGATGGTGACAAATTAATACTCGGAAACTTGCAGAGGAAAGGGGGCGGATTTATGTGCAAGGACCGGGGTATCCGGATGGCCGCTTATTTTGAATAATGTCTGCAGCGTAATGAACAAGATTCTCAATTTCGCGCGATAATTGCAAAACCGTATTAGGAATTGATCGCATTAGTCTTCAAGTTTATTGGGTTATGAGCTCATCAGCCCGAACTATAGATTCACACCGACTGGGGGCGGCGAGGAGTTGGAGACGTTAATTCCCGTTCGCAACTCGAACCGTCTAATGTAAAACATCCATTTATGTTCTGTCGGGAATTTAATTATCGGAAGGATAAAAACGAGGAGGTGATTCGAGAAATTGATGCTAGCGGGATATTATACTGAGTTAGAGGCGAATTTAGTTGCAGATGTTGGTACTTGAAACTAATAGATGGCGCGTTTATCACTGATAGATGGCGCCTTTATCGCGGCTTTATCATTGATAGATGGCGCTATTTACACATAAACTAGAGAATGATTGAGAATGAATGATTTTATATCATTACTTATTGTAATTTATGCGTATTTTATATATTGAGTCGTCTATTTCCAAAAACCCCTAAATCCATTTGAAAAAAATGGATTTAGGGGTTCTTGGAAATAGGCGACTCAATTATTGTTAGTAGTAAATTTATAATGTGAGCAAAATTGAAAGGATTTTCGTAATAAAAGTTAGTTTGGAAAGATATTTAAATAAATTCTGGAAAACGCCCTTGTAAAATACATACGCCTCGGGGAATCCGACTTAATTCGAAAACGAATGCATTATTTATAGCCAATAAATCGGCAGAAAGAGCGGAGAGAGCCCCGGAAAGTTGGACACGATCAGAGAGAGGTCCAATAAGATGTTTTCCTCTTCCGCTCCCGTCCATAAATTAAAAAAGCAAAGCGCGCGAGTATCCTCTCGGAAACTAGTTAAAATTAATATCCCCGGGAAAACTTTTCCATTTAAGTCGCGCAGTGATTTCTGGGATTCGCCCGGGCCACTTTATTGGCTTAAAAGGCCCGGGGGAAAGGGGAGGGACACTTTGCCGCTGGGGCAGAAAATTCATAAGCATTTTTAAAGTGGCCATTGTGCTTGCTTGCGCCAGCCTTATCGTCTCCTCGAACGGGCGGAGACGCTTTCGGCGAAAGGGTTTTCTTCCGTATTCCGACTGGAAACGCATTTCCTCCCATTCTTAAACGGTGAATTATCGTAAAATATCGCCTCATTGGCTTGAATAACTTCGTATGTTTCAGAAAAATCACATTTAATCATAACGCCTAAATATGGCTTTGTTGGTTAAAATTTTGTGAAGTTAGCAATAGTTTCCTATGGACTGTCCGGTGCAGTCACCATTTCTTAAGTTAAAAATTCTCTTCAAATTAAGAATACGTTTCTAACTTATTTTTTATTGATTACTTGGCGAAACATGTTTTTTTTAGTTTATCTTTTTATAAATAAGTTTCTATTCACATTTCTAATAAGAATCAAGTTAGAAATTTATTTATATAAAGTTAAATTAAACAAAAACCATGTTTCACTAAGTAATTAATGAGAAACAACATTGATTACTTAGTAAAATATGATTTTTTTTTTAATTTAACTTATTATAAATACATTTCTAACTTGATTCTTATTAGGATTATGAATTTGTGTTCAGTACTAATTCATTCACCGGATAACTATACCGGGTGTTCGATAAAAATCGCCCAACGCCATAACTCTGTTATTTATTGATCGATTTGAATGAACAAAAAAACAAAGTCAATCGCAGTTTCAATACCATAAATTGACACTACTATGCTTTTCAAAAAGCGAGGCATGTCACTTTCGGATGCTGTATTTTCAAAAGA
Source organism: Philonthus cognatus (assembly GCA_932526585.2). Classification (NCBI taxonomy): domain Eukaryota; kingdom Metazoa; phylum Arthropoda; class Insecta; order Coleoptera; family Staphylinidae; genus Philonthus; species Philonthus cognatus. The sequence goes on from OW052242.1 coordinate 30,210,531, forward strand.
AAAAATCTTGGAAAATATATAAATACGTATCTACATTCACTGGAAAACTGATTTCGATAAAAACACACCGATATTATTGATACACCTGTACTTTTTTTAAGGATAGTATTCAATTATTCATCACATAAAATGTACACATACGTTATGCCAAGTCCCATTTTAATCCGATTTTTAATAACCGAGATTGTAGATTTTCATTTTTTACGCTATAATTGTGGTAATAAAAATATTTAACTTATTTTGTTTAATCCATCACATTCGAAATAGATTCTAGTAACCACCTTATTTTTTTCATTAATCTTAAATATTTTATAACGGAGATACACGCAATGAAACTCGACCGTTTGAAAAGTTCATGAAAAATCACTACCTTTTTTTGGTAAACATACGCCGAATATATATTATCTTTGACATTAAAATTCTAAAAATCAATCATCACATGTACAAATGATGATATCTTTATGTGGTTTAAATTTCAAAACAATCGACCCCATCGACTTCAAAATATTTACTTCAAAGTGACATGCCTCGCTTTTTGAAAAGGATAGGAATTATATAGTTTTGCCAAATTAACTTCATTCCCAAATAAAAGTCAACTTTAGATTTTTAAATAGCTACATATACTTTTCTTATTTTATTATACTGGACATTATTTTTCTGAATACAATTATGCTCGATATATTGATTTTAACTTAATATTTATGCTAGCAAAAATGTATAATAATTCTTATTCACATGATTATTTTGGCAATAAATGTAGTGTGCCTTGAAACAAAATTTAACTTTTAATACTGATCCAAATTTAAAAATAAAATTAGTTCGTATAATCAGCTTAGAAGATTTAGCACAATTTGTTAACTAACCGAATAAAATAAAGGCTAGTACATTTTTTAAATTTTACATTATTTCAGTGTTTTATACGCGTGGCGCATGAAGTAAAATTTTGAGTTTAGAAAAGCCCCGTGAAAATTTGTCTCGGGTCGCTGCGCGACCCTCGAAAATTTTCTACGCGGGGCTTTTCTAAACTCAAAATTTTACTTCATGCTTAGTCTGGAAGTGGAAAACACTCGTTTAAAGCTTCGAATTGAACTCTTTTAAAAAACAACGAATGCTTATGCATGTTTACGTAAAAGGAAAATTCCCTGTATAATAGAAACTATAGTCATAACTAAAAAAATAGTATGTTATATGAACAAAGTTAAAGTGTTTTATTCTATCAAATCGCTCTTATTTTTACTCCTGAAATTATTATATTGGAGTAAGTTAGAGTTGGCAGTGCCTTAAAGTTTATTATAAATTAGTGCTGTGAATTAGAATTGACAAAATAGTCAAATATTTACATAAATAAACTATTTGAATTATTTAGTGTTAAAAAGTATGTCAAACTACTAGTAACACTAAATATCTTTATAGTTTAATCAAATACATCGGTTAATAATCAAATGTTATCAAAACTTATGTATAAATATTAGAGTTTTCAGTTATATTATAATCCGTTTTGTATAAACAACTATTTTATCACTTTATCGCTAACTTAAGGTTAAGCCAGCCCGATTTTGTCATTTTAGTTGTTAATGCTTATACATTGGAAATTTATATTATATTAAAATAAAATAAATATGCATAAAGTACAAACGGATTGCGATATTACGAATAAATAAATGTAGAAATACATTATGTTGCTAATGCTATTTCCAAATCGAATTTTGTCTTGTATCTGAAATATATTTTATATTATTATAATAATTTAATAGTAAAACTTAATATTCAGTTACTGTAATTACTTGTAATTATCTAAATCATGAATCATTTAAATTCAGCGCGCATTTGTAACGTAAGCGATCTCTACCCCCACTCCAAAATCTTCGATTCTGTCGATCCCTCTTATCGTATACTCGACCGTCCTAGGGTCACGTCTAGCATGGACCGAGGCTCATCGCTCTACTATGTTTCTCGCCTTGTGTATTCTAAACTTAACTAAAGGGTGTCCCAACAAGAGCGCCGGATTTAATTATAAAGAAAAACATATTTATTTTTTGAATTAGGCAAACATTTTTGTTTCAACATAAAGAAAAATAGTTCCGATTAAACATGAAATACAACATCAGGCAAATGGCCACCACGAAACCTCTGGCACAGGGGGGTTATTCTTTTGTTGAAATTTTGAATAACGTTTTCGCATTAATGTGGCTGTATTTCACCAATAACGCGCCGGATTTCCTCTTTAAGATGTTGAACTGTTTCACGCTTATTTGCATACACCTTTTGCTTTACATAGCCCCAAAGAAAAAAGTCCATCGGCGTTAGATCGCACGATCTTGGTGGCCAATGTTGATCGCCAAATCGAGAAATGACACGACCTGGAAATTTGGTCTGCAGTAACACCATTGTTTCACGTGCTGTGTGGCAGGTCGCACCGTCTTGTTGGAAAAACATGTGCTCCACATCAATTACATCCAATTCGGGCCACAAAAACTCCGTTAACATTTCCCGATACCGCACACCAGTAACAGTTAGCGCATTTCCAGCAGCATATTCAAAGAAATACGGCCCAATCACTCCGCCAGCCCAAAATGCGCACCAAACCGTTACTCGCGGTGGATGCATTGGCTGTTCGAGTACCACACAAGGATTTTCAGCACCCCAAATCCGACAGTTTTGTTTATTTACGTATCCGTCGAGTTGAATATGTGCCTCATCTGAAAGAAATCCGGATTAATTTTATAATGTTCCAACACCCAATCAGCAAATCCACGGCGCTGCTCATGGTCCCTTCGCTTAATTTCTTGCACCAATTGAATCTTGTACGCGTGCAAATGCAGATCTTTTACCAAAATTCGTTGCATAGTGGTTTTGGAAATGTTTAATTCTTGACCACGATGCCGAATGGAAGTTCCTGGATTCTCGGCCACAGATTCCCTTACTGTGTCTATATTTTCGAGTGACAGACAAGGACGACGACGAACAATGGTCTTCTGATCCATCAGCGTAAATTTGATCTCAAATTTTGTAATTAAACGCCTCACTGTCGATTCATTTGGCGCATAATGGCGACCGAAAACTTGACGTAATATGCGAATTGTTTTCGCAAAACTTTCACCATTTTTGTAATGTGTTTTTACAATAATTAAACGTTGTTCGTTTGAATACTTCTCCATATTCTTAAATCGCGTGGTCTGTACTTGACAACTGTAAAAAAAATCACCGTACAATTCGTATTAACAAAATGGCGGCAAATTTAAATCCGGCGCTCTTGTTGGGACACCCTTTATATATCAGTATTTTATATGCATGGTGCATGATGTAACCAATCCAAATTTTTAGGGTTTTCTAAACTCCAAATTTACTTGATGTTTAATCAAGGAGTGGAAATTACAATGAAAAACTTTTAATTCCTTACTTTACTTTTATTTTTATTATTTAGATGTATATTTCGAGAGCTATGCACTCATTATCAATAACTAATGAATTAATCAGTGGAAATATTTTTTAGATAAATGCAAGACTTTTATAAAATCAGCGAATACCTATAATTAAATCAATTACAACTAATGATGTTAGGTTAGGTTAGGTTAGGTTAGTTAGCATAATAACCACTGGTCATTTACCGTAAATTACGGTATATTACCCATCTGTTTCGGTAACATTGGTAACATGTTTTATCTGCATGTTAATGCTGTAGATACATTTTTCTAATTTATTTATCCCACCCTCACATTTTAAATTATATTTTCATGCGGTTTTATAAATCACGCCAGTTTGAAATGACATTACACGTAAATATGTATTTCCGATGTGTCGTATATTTAGTAAAAAAAAAATGCGATGCCCACAATTTAAAATATGTCCGAGCGTCGGCGAAATTTAATCCCAAGGGTGAAATGTTTAGAGGGGTTGAATTTAATACGGAATTCGCCATTCCGCGGAGGAGTCACGTGTTACACACACGCACATACACAAGCTGATAATGAAATTTAACACAATTAAATTTTAGGGGAGAATTGTAACGCTCACCTTAAGGCAATTTAAGGACTTAAATAGTTGAGGTTTAATTTAACAATAGATTAATTTACTATTAACTAAGACGCGTTATCTTAATACATATTCATCTAGAGATTTTCGCAAGACAAGCAAGTATGGATTTAATTAGTGAAGTAATTCCTTTCTTCACTTATTATTTTTATTATGCTTGATGTACAGTTGCGAGAGAAAAAACTAGTACAGCAAAATATTTGGCTATATGAACTAGACTCACTTTGATTCTTCAAATTGTCAATAAAATCGACAAATCTGCGGAAATATCAAACGAAATTTATTTAACGTTGACGAGCCTCAACTGACTGAAACGCAAAAAGGAATAATAACGACCCGTCTACAGACGGTATGAACATTAGAGACATTGCTAATGAAGTGCATGTCAAGAAACGCACCGTCTTGTTAGTCAAGAAAAAGATTGTTGTTAACGTGTACATGACTAGTTTGTTTTACAATAACAAAAATACGTTATTTTTGCTGCTGTACTAGTTTTTTTCTCTCGCAACTGTACATTTCAAACACTAGGTGTTCATTTTCAATAGCAATTACATTTTATTGCGAATAAAAATGAACACCCACTGCTCGCAAAGTACATCTAGCATAATAAAAATATTAAGTAAAGAAAAAAATTACTACAATAATTAATAGGAAACACTTCACGCAACTGAAACAAGAATATTGAAGTATGAATTTGTGATTTAATTTCTCACTTAACCCGTGGTGAAACATATTTAATTAATACGCTTTGATTGAACAAACCAAGTGTTTTAATCAAAGCGTATTATGAATTTGTTTTGTTTTTCTGTGTGCAGGTTTTATAATTTTATTTCAGCGTAATGAAAATGCAGTTGCATTTGAAAATGGATAAAAATTGTAATTTCCTACATCAGGGGTTTCCAAACAAAGTCCCGTGACTTCCGGTCTGTGACCAGCAGTTGATTCGGTACTTAGGTCATAGGCATAACTACCCACTCACTTTCAATAGATAATTTTTGCAATTTTATAACGAGTTTTTGTTAAAGTTAGTACAAAATCGCTATATAATTACTAAAATCCTTTCGCAGTTGATTATCTAGAATTGTATATGTGGTCGAGGAAGAAAACAGTGTGTAAACTCCTAACCTACAAAAAAAAAAACATGAAATATGATCAGATTTTAAAAAACTGGAAACTTAATTCAAAAACATTCTTATCGAACAACAACCCATTCTAAAAATAATTTGAGGTTAGTGTTCGGATTAGACGAGAAATTTTTATTACTCTAAAAATTCTCGTCCGTTTACCGAAATACGATATTCCATACGCGACTAGACCAAAAACTCTAAAATCTTCCGATTTCTATCTCTGTCCTAAAATGTTGGAGGGTAAGGGGAAAGAGACCGAGCACTTAAGGGTTAATCCATTATGAACACCAACCGCATTTTTTGGGTGTCAATGACAACCCGATATTAGCAGGTAGTAAGAAGTCCATGTTTTCAGCCGGCGCGTGGCGTTATCTTTTGTCCGGTTTGAGGTGGTTTTGATAGGAAGATTTATTTGATATTTATGAAATTATTTAAAATGTAATTATAATTAATACATTTGTAAAATAAAGTCGAAAATTATGTCTACGTGTACAATTTTAGGTCAATAAATTTTTTTAAAACGTATCTGACGTTTACATCTTGGTAAATATTAATCATCATCACATCTAAGCGTTATATATTTTCAACTTTACTGTAAATCAGTGGTTTATACGCGTGGCGCATGAAGTAAAATTTCGAGTTTAGAAAAGCCCCGTGAAAATTTGTCTCGGGTCGCTACGCGACCCTCGACAAATTTTCTACACGGGGCTTTTCTAAACTCGAAATTTTAATTCATGCTTAGTCTGGGAGTGGAAGACACTCGTTAGTTTAAAATACATCACAATTGGTAAAATATATATCGTTGGATGGCCGTCTTCAGGGGTGATATGTAAGCAAATTATGGGTCTTAGGAGTTGTCAAATAAGTGAGTTACTTGACTGTTTCTAAGGCACTCTTTACAAAAAACAAAGGATTAACATTTTACATATAAAATGTACAGGGTGAGCGAAACTTGATGTCTCTGCTCTATTATTAGAAAAGAAAAAACAGTAGAAAACATCTGAAAAAAAGGTTCATAAATGGGATTGACTAAGGTCTATTTTAATCCAAAATTGCATATTTTACTAAATTTTGAAACTGAAGTAATGACGTCATCGAAAGTTTTTTTCCCCAGATACATACCTATATTTTTAGATATTTCAAAAGAGCTATTTTTTCTGAATAATTTTTGTAAAGAAAAAAATTTGCTATCTTCTTTCGTTAAAAAATTAAAAGCAAACTTAAAAAAAAGTATTATGAAAAATTCACAATTGTCACGACTTAAAGAAGTAGCCTTTGGAAGCAAATAACAAAGCTGCATTTGTCAATAATTAAACTAATTATTGACAAATATTGTTTGTTGTCATTTGATTTTAGATTTCAGATTTTTTCTATCGTTTCTCCTTTTCATAAATAGTTCACGTCGTTATTTTAAATGTACATTACATATGAGACTATTAAAATGAATAAAGATGGTTAGTTTTCTTCTGGATTTCAAATTGCACTATAAATTGACAATTTTAATAGTCATATGTAAGTTACATTTAGGTTGACGACGTGAACGCCATCTACTGCCAATAGTCTTGTCTATTGTACTCACAAAATGACTATTATAAATGTCAATTGATTGTGCATTTTAACATCCAGAAAAAAACTGAACATCTATAACCATTTTAGTAGTTATGTATAATTTACATATAAATTGACGATGTGAACACCATCTGCTGCCAATTTTTGAGTAGTGCTATTGACAGTAGATGGTGTTCACGTCGTTAATACAAAAATAATGTATATGTTCATTATAGCACTTTTTCCGTCATTTAAAGAATTGATGATTGTCGTACAAAACGTATTTCACTTGCTAATTGGTTGGTTATAGACCATTTAACATTAAATCAGCGTTTTATACGCGTCGCGCATGAAGCAAAATTTCGAGTTTAGAAAAGCCTAATTTGTCTCGGTCGCTCTGCTGCGCTACGCCCGAGCCAAATGTTCAGGCTTTTCTAAACTCAAAATTTTACTTCATGCTTAATCTGGGATTGGAAACACTCGTTAGATGATCAATCATAACCAGGGTTGTTATGTTTAAAACACTTTGTTTTAAAACAGTGTTTAAAACATGTTTAAAAACAGCTGTCGTGTTTTAAACGGTTTCGTTTTAAACATGTATTAAATCTTAAATTTGTTTAAAACATGTTATAAACGTTGTATTTGTTTAAAACCGTTTTTTTATTATCTTAGCTGCTAAAAATAAATATTTGCTAAATTATATTTTATATTAATTCATTAAATTTTTTTGTTTGTTTTTAAATTTTAGTTAAATTGTTTAAGATATTTCAAATTACATTATCAAACAAAACATTTTATTACAATAAAACTGTGTGTGCATAAATGTGGTTTTTAAATACAGGGATTTTTTCTATCAGGTATACATAAGTATACACTGTAATTTTTTTGACGTTTTAATCGAGGGTTTTCCACTCCCAGACTAAGCATGAAGTAAAATTTCGAGTTTAGAAAAGCCTGAAAATTTGGATTGGCCGCGTAGCGAAGCGGAGCGGCCAATCCAAATTAGGCTTTTCTAAACTCGAAATTTTACTTCATGCGCCACGCGTATAAAACACTGAAATATCGTAAAGTTTAAATTATACGGCTTTAGCAATCTAATATAGAAATGTGGATAAAACGTGAGTCAAATTCTGCGCTGACAAAATTGTTTAAAGCAGTGATTATAGGCAACCTAATAACTCTAACGTATATTAGGTTGCTTATAACCGTTATTGTAAATGTGTGTTTTTTGAACTTCACTGTAAATCAGTGTTTTAAAGCGTGGCGCATGAAGTAAAATTTCGAGTTTAGAAAAGCCTAATTTGAATTGGCCGCTCCGCTTCGCTACGCGGCCAATCCAAATTCTTAGGCTTTTCTAAACTCGAAATTTTACTTCATGCTTAGTCTGGGAGTGGAAAACACTCGTTTAAAGCCTTAAATTAACCGCATTAAAACAACGATTTCCCACAACTTTAAAAAACGCTGTAATTATCGGGATATGTACACAAAAGAAAAATGCCCCGTATATTCTGTTTTAAACACGTCTTAAACGTGTTTTAAACATGTTTTAAACACGTTTTAAACCCAGATCATAACCTTATTTTTCATTTTTTTTATTGCTAGATTAGCGTGCTCTATTTAATCAATTTGATTAAAACGTAACCAAATAATACCATTGCATAACATATTGATTAATGAGTTAAATTGTTGGAGTCATCAAATGAACATGAACGACCGTTTAAAACACTTTAAAAAGGGAAAAAATTGAAACTACCTGCTATTCTAACAGATAAAGTCATAAATTGTAACATCAACACACCATAAATTGTGGTTTCTTCTCTTCCATTATACTCCCGCGCTTATAGAGGGTGTCTCTCTTCAAAATTTGCTGCTTTAGATATTTTGGAGAGGGCCTTTCCATACACTCCCAGTGGAGAAGTGCGGACAATGACGCAGTCGCTAATTTATGCGTAGGCACAGATTTGCTTGACCAGCTCACAGAAAAATGTGCACCCCCGCACGCCTTGGGACGAACGGGATAGTTCCTGTTTTTCTACCTGACCCTGCGACGATGCCAAATCGCGACCTTGAAGGAAAAGAAGACCTTTTTGCCCCCCACTTTTAAATACTCTCACCATTTTTGTATATTTTCTTGTAAATATTTTTCTTGTAAAATTCATTATGATTTTAGACTGTAAGTGTTAGGTTCATTTCGAATATACGAGTTATTTAGAAGTTATTATTTTATTCGGTGACATTCATCTTATTCCGATCGTTACAAACAGTTACCCTACAACTAACACAAGTCGCAACAGCTACAGAATTTACAGTTAGATTATATTTGTTGGGTTATGTTAGGTTATTATTATTAGGTTAGATTTAGCAAGCGAAACACGATTTTACCGTATTACAAGACTACATAACTTAACTTTTGTTGATTACATAGCCTCGTGAACAGGACGAGGCTATGTAATCAACAAAATTATTTAACCATAAGTTCTTTTCATAATCTTTCAGATTTATAAATAAAACCTTATACAGCCTGAAAATTTAATTTAAAAACATTATTATCGAACAACCCATTCTCTAAACAATTTGACGTTAGATTATATTTGTTAGGTTAGGTTAGGTTATTATTATTAGGTTAGATTTAGCACAAGAAACACGATTTTACCTTATTACAAAGCTATATAAATTACCTGTTCACGAGGCTATGAAATCAAAAAATTATCTAACCGTAAGTTCTTTTGATAATCTTAGAGGTTTATAAAAACAAACCGAACGTGTAACTTATGCATACAGTCATTGTTGATATTTTTGAGAGATGGATGTTTAGTCGTTTCTTATTTTTGTATTCTGATTGTGCATTTTTTTGCACTTGTGTTTAATTAATTAGGAAAAGTTGTTACTTTTAATTGTATGTTAAATGCGGGGACGTTTACTTTAGGTGGCTTTTAATATCCCGCGTATCTTGTTGCTATTTTTCATTTAAATGGCTTAATTTATCCGCACAGCGTCGCCAGACTGAAACACTCGAGAACTTTATGATGAATGAGGAGGCGCCTCCTCTTTTTCCTTTTTAATTAATAAACTTATACTCCCTTTTATTCCGCATTGTAATTGAATGAATTTCAGGAGATGCGAGCAACAAAAAGAAAACGGTTTAAATTGACCTAGTGTGTTAAATTTCATTAAAATTTTATGTACACGGAACTGTTCTTTAAAGTGTACATTAATCCAATGTGTTGAATTTCATTACGATTTTATATACAGGGAACTTTTATTTAAAGTATACATGTCGCGATGAATACGCTGTACATTTTCAGGCATTCAGGGTATTAATACAAGCGTTCAATTTGAAGGTATGTGCCTGGCGCATGAAGTAAAATTTCGAGTTTAGAAAAGCCTGAAAATTTGGTTAGGTCGCGTAGCGCTACGCGGTTCGCAACCAAACCAAATTTGCAGGCTTTTCTAAACTCTACATTTTACTTTATGCTTAATCTAGGAGTGGAAACACTCGTTGTATCCACTCCTAGATTAAGCATAAAGTAAAATGTAGAGTTTAGAAAAGCCTGCAAATTTGGTTTGGTTGCGTACCGCGTAGCGCTACGCGACCTAACCAAATTTTCAGGCTTTTCTAAACTCGAAATTTTACTTCATGCGCCAGGTATATAAAACATTGAAATATTTTGTTTAAAATGTGCTCCAATTAAATTTAAAAATTTCTTTTCGAGCAATTTGTAATTTAAAAAAAATTGAACAAAGAAAATTTCATTATCTATCAATACTACAAAGGTAAATGTCACGTAGTGCTAATAACATTCTATTTATTTAATCACTTAATCATTTATACTTTCAAACAATGAAAATGTCTATATCTTGGCACTTTTTAGGTCAGTTCTGTGTTATTGGTAACGCGAATACAGTGTTTCACTTCACACTAAATCCGTGTTTTAAGTGCCTGGCGCATGAAGTAAAATTTTGAGTTTAGAAAAGCCTGACAATTTGGTTTGGTCGCTCCGCTTCGCGGAGCGACCAAACCAAATTTTAAGGCTTTTCTAAACTCAAAATTTTACTTCATGCTTAATCAAGATGTGGAAAACACTCGCTAGAATAATATTTAAGCATATAAAAAAAATCGTATACGCTCGGCTTTCGTTTCACAGACCGAAAACCCTTTCGGTCTGTGTAACGCAACCCCGGCTGAGTCAATTCTAACAACACTTCAGAAATTTTCTAAACTCGAAATTTTACTTCATGCTTAATCAAGGAGTGGAAAACACTAGCTAGAATAATATTAAAGCATATAAATCAAATACACCACGTTAATAAAATATTATTGCTCAAAAGATGGAACGTTTAGCATTGGCACTTATTGATTAATATTTGTAAATTAGAAAAATATCTAGATAAGCAAGAAATTGCAATTTCTGTAAAATTCGACTTTTATTGAAATACAAATTAAAGATTTGTCGGATAAGGCATTAATAATCTTTCTTCGCGCGTTTATTTGAATTACCAAATGTACATACATTTCGATCACAAAGTGACCATTATCGATGGATTAACACTTACAATTTATTGAATTAACACAATTATCATATTTTATATTTATTTATTATTAATTCTTGTTATAATTTAATTTCAATTTAGAAAAGAGTCTCCTTTCATCTCTTCGTTCTTTGCTTTTTTTTGTTTGGAATTGTAGGTTGAGTAAATTAAATCGTCGTATCCTGAGGAATCGGCATTCAAGTGCATAAATCTCATCCCCTGGAACTTCTTAGCGTGAAGCCCTTTGAAACGCCGGCTCGCTAACTGCGCTAATCAGATTAAGTTCTTGCCCGATTTTCACCTCTCATTTGGGAAGAAATCAGGAATTAACTGGGGGAAAACTCCTAAAGTACATCAAATATTAAACGCACCGGAGTTTATCAACCGGAAGAATGGCAATTACAAAATAGAGATAGATTTTCTGGAGAAACCACCGATTGTAATTCAATTTAATATACTTGTAGATAAAATACTTTTTTACTTTGTTTAACCACTGTGTATTACACTGAAAACTAGGATGAAGTGAAATTTCGAGTTGAGAAAAGCATGAAAATTGTAAAGATTGTTCACAACACTTACTAGAAACTTAAAATTCAACTACTACTACTGTATTTCAAAAACGACCAATGTAAATGTATACTTTAAAGAAAAATTCCCTGTATTAAATATACAAAGTGTAATACATTTGTTTCAATTGTGAAATCATTAAACATAATTGAACGCTGGATATTTATAATTTATAATTTTAATAAAATAGAAGTTTAAGCTTTTTGTGGGTTACCTAGGAAAAATACTATTATCCGGATCACCAAATAAAAGTTAGGGAAATGCTGAAGTATGAACAATATTTTTTATGTTGAATTAATTTCTTACTAAACCCGTGGTGAAACAGTAGTAGAACTTTGATTAAATCACTTGGTTTGTTTCACTGATATGAAACAAACCAAGTGTTTAAATCAAAGTTCTACTATTAATATTTTTGGGCTGTAAGATTTCTCTTTCGTTAAAGTGAAAGACAGTCGTTAAGTTTGTTTTTCCCTACTATATATGTCAATTTTTACATGTTTTCACTCACTCTAATCATTGATTCAGTTAACGGTAGCTTAAAGAAGGGAAAATCATACGGCCCATTGTGGTTAATAAAATTTAAATGCCGAAATCGCCTTCTATACTTATTTTAGTTTTAGCAATAACGACGAGTCCTGTGATTTTATTTTTATGTTTGTTACTTAAAATCCAAAGTACACTCGCATTCTTATGCAGAGAACTCCTGTTATGTCCGCATCAATGGCTAAATCGCCTTAGCATTTGCGGCAATCAAAACACGAATAAAACTGTCCTCGAGCTTGTCTTGCATATGCAAATGCCGACCATTTCCCCGGCTGTTTTATGCGTTTTAATAGAAACTATATTTCTTTATTGTGGATTTTATTGCTTCCGAAAGAGCCATAATGTCGAGCCGAATTCGACATTAAATACCCGAAAGCGATTTGTTTCCATTACATCACTCCTGTTTGTCGAGTTGAGAATGATAATAATGTCGATAAGTGTATTTGGATTTAAAATAGAACGGGCTGCAATGAATTGAAATAAGGTGTGTTATTTATTTATTAAATACGCACCGAATGGTTTATGCTTAGTCTGGCAGTGGAAAACACTCGTTTAAAGCTTCAAATTGAACTTAAGAAAAAACAGGGAATATCTAAAGATTTACAGAAAATAGTCTGTATTTGGAATACGTATACTTTAAAGAAACACCCTGTATAATGTAAATACATATTTAAGGAAGGTGCGAAAAGGGGAAGTTAATATTTAAAACATGTTCATAATTTAATTTAAATAAATAATTAAATTGATATATTTTTCCTGTTTGCATTTTATTTTATTTAAGAGATTTTGCTTTTAAAACACTTATTTTTATCACAAAATATTAAAAAATCTATCTATCAAAGTACAGCTAAACCGGAAAGAGAGGTTATGATAGACTCAAAAACGTAACCAAATACAACGTCATTGTTCTCTTTCGCACGAACTACGGCCTGCGGGGAAAGGGGTGGGGGAAAACATGGAAAGATAAAATTCTGTCATACCTCGTAACACATATGTGTTCATATGTGATACGCTCATTGACCTACCTTGGACGTGATCCTAGCGGCGAAGAAAGAAACTATTTACATATTGCGTGTACAACATGGCTGTTAAAGCGGCATTTGAATTAAACAATCTGAGTAAAATTTTGTTTTGGAGAAGTTTGCTGTTTGATATATTACAGATACACTTTCTAGCATCCCATATATTTCTTTTTCTGCTATAAAACTGTTGATTTTATTTTTCATAAATTTTATTTTACATTATGACATATCAAAACATTAAAACCCCTTTACCTCAAAAACCTCGTTAGTCGCTCACTCGTTCGCAAACACGCAGCGTTCGCAGGCTGAATATAAAACTGGCTATTTTCATACGAGACCTCTCATGACAATTAGCAAAATAAGTTTTCGGGGATGATGCAAATAAGGCCAATTTAAATTCAGGCGCGCGCGCTCGCGTGTTTCTCCTCCAGGCCTCACAAAAAGAGCCCGTCGACGTCGGCATCGGTCTGATGCTCGTCAACCCAAATCTCTTCCGCACAAAAGAGCGCATAAGTAACGTCGTAAAAAGGGCCCCTACATGTGTTGTACGTGCCATTGCCGCTTGTACAGAATACCGAGAGGGAGGGGTGGATATGTGTATTTGTGGGTTGTAGATTGTCGCCATTCAGATGAAGGGTGGCGAGGCGAAGGGGGGTGGACAATGTGCGCGCCATATTGCTAATTGTTGCGTGTTAGAAGGGGTGTAATGGCACTGAATATGCAAATGTGGACATTTAGCATATTTCACTTTTTCCATCTCGACAAAACTGAATTCAAAAGAAAACGAATTTGCACATTAAAGCGTTTATTATTTCTTAGTAAGGGTAAAGACAGAGTAAGATGTTAAAAGATACATCAAGATTAACACAACAGTAATGTGCATAATAAGCTGTCAAATATAGTCTTAAACAAGGCCGTAGCCAGGGGGGAGAGGATATGAGGGTTCATTTTTTTATAACCCCCTCCGATTTTTTTTTCTGGCTACGGCCTTGGTCTTAAGATTATGAATTCTTCTAATTTATTGCAGATGAATTTTAACCAAACGTTCGCAATTAAAATACCACATAACGTTTTTAGTAATATTGTTGATTACAAGTAACACAAGTATATTGACTGCTAAGAAGCGTCAATGTATGGAATGAAAGCAAGTTATAAAATAACCTTTTAATGGTATTGTTGGTATCAGTGGCATAGAAAGCTTATTGCGATAGGGGGGATTCGACTTAGTATTTAGTTTTATTAATATTCTTAACGTGAAATGTGAAATCTTAAGTATACAGATGTCAAATGAACTTAATGTAAAATGACAAGTACGCAGTTATCAAATGTCAAGCATATAGATATCAAATTAACTTAATGTAAAATATTTTGTGTTGTAGGCGTTCACTTTGTGGTACATCTTAAATACACATAGTTTAGACTATCTAGTAGTCATTATTAAACTAAAAGACTTTGAGTTTGATAATGACTACTAGATAGTCGAAACATTAGTCACAAATTAAGTGCAAAATAAAGTGGTTAATCAAAGTAAAAAGTGTTTTATTTACAAGTTAATGTATAATGTCAATGTAAAATGTCAAACTATCCATGTTGAATGTAAAATGTTAAGGTCAAATGTTAAATGTGTAATGACAAGTATGCAGGTATCAAATGTCAAGTATGCAGATGTCAAGTTTCAAATTAATTTTAATGTACAATGTTGATATGAAATGTGAAATATCAAATTATCCACGTTGAATCTAAAATGTCAATGTCAAATGTGTAATGACAAGTATGCAGATATCAAATGTCAAGTATGTAGATGTCAACTTTCTAATTAACCTTGTGTAAAATGTCAATGTGAAATGTCAAATTGATAATGTTGTTTGTAATATGTCAATGTGAAATGTCAAAGTGTTAATGTTGTTTGTAAAATGTCAATGTCAAATGTCAAATTGTCAATGTTGTTTGTAAAATGTAAATGTCAAATGTTTAATGAACTTCATGTGAAATCAGTGTTTTATACGGGTAGCGCACGAAGTAAAATTTTAAGTTTAGAAAAGCCCCCGTGAATTTATTTTACGCGGGGACTTTTCTAAATTCAAAATTTTACTTCGTGCTTAACTTGAGAGTGAACGACACTCGTTCGGAAGTAATAAATGTCAATGTAGATAAAATGACGATTTATATCACACGTATCAATGTCGCAAGAATAAAATATCATGTGTTAATATCGAATGATACATGTGTCAATGTCGATTGAATGATGATTAAAGAAATGTCACGTGCCAATGTCGAAAGATGTCGTAATTACCTAAATATGTAGTTACTATTAAACATGTCAAAGAATGTCGCCATTGTCAGAAAATTTTATGAATATCTAAATGTGTCAAGCAATTTCATGACTGTTCGAAACGTCACAATTGTCTAACTACATAAAACAATGTCGTATTGTCGACTAATGTCATTATTGTCTTAAAATGTCACGTGTGTTAATGTCGAATGTCACGTGTTAATATCGAATGTCACACGTGTCATTGTCGATTGAAGTAAATGTCATGGTCAATGTCGAATGTCACATGTAAACATGTCAAATATCACACGTGTCAATGTCGACAGAATGAAATATCATGTGTTAATGTCGAATGTTACACGTGTCAATGTCGATTGAATGATGATTAAATAAATGCCACGTATAAATGTCGGTTAAATAATAGTTAATGAAATGTCACTTAACAATGTCGAAAGCTGTCGTAATTGTCCAAATATGTAGTAACTATCAAACATTTCACGAGTGTCTAAATACGTCAAACAATATCGCGATTGTCAAAAAATGACATGAATATCTAAATGTGTCAAGCAATTTTATGACTGTTCAAAATGTTACAATTGTTTGACTATGTTGAACAATGTCGTGTTGTCGATTAATGTCATGATTGTCTTAAAATATCGAACAATATTATAACTGACCAAACATTTTTAGATTGTCTGAATACGTCACCCCCCCTCCGAAATTTTCCAAATGTTTTATTTTTGTATGTAAAAGCGGCTCTAAAAAAGCAAAAACAATATTTTTACTAGTAACCCCCCCCCCCCTCCTACTGAAGTTTTCTTCTTGTCAAAATATGTAGTAACTATTGAAAATAAAAATGTATATAACATGTTTACCAATGAAAAACATGAGCAAATTCAATATTATTAATTACTTACGTTTTACGTTTTACAAACAGAAACATTCACAGCAGTTCCACAAAAGTAGGTTATATAAAATAGTCAGGGAACATTTTTTTTAATCGGGGAAATGTCAGAGAAATTTACATTTTTACTTTCCAAAACTATAGTAAGTGCCACCGAAAATCAATAAAAAAAAAAAGGAGGCCCATTGTTACATTCGGCATGGAATAAATGCCTGTATATAATTTTACAGATAAATTTCCTGTATAAATTATTAATATATTCAATTATCTTAATTCAACATTAATCCAAGTGAAGAAAGGTTATTTTTCATTTTCACGCTTAACTGATTTAATCCGATTACAGCCAACTTACATAAACTCTATAATTTACTTTAAGTCTCTGAAACGAAAATTTATTAAATTCGTTTCAACAAACACGGATTTTTCTTTACCGTATCTTTTTACACTTGTCACGCTACATTTATTTAAATTAAACTGGTTTATAAATTCAAAACCCGAATATCCAACCAAAATTTAAATAAACCCTCATCGACTATTTTAGAATCATATTTATTAACACACCGATAAATAAATAAACAATTAACTTTTATTTTATAAAACATTTCATACATCTATTGCTTATCAAGTTCAAATTGAGAACAAACAACTAAAAAAGCAAATAATTTGACAGCAATTTTTGACATAAGTTTAATTTGCAATATTCTATCCTATTAAAAAATTGACAAGTATAATAAAAGGTTAACGGACATTAAAATACAAATTTGTGCAATGTGCAATAGCAGTAGCTTATCGATGGGTAAATCACCAAGCCAGTCAAAAACAACGTGGTGGAAAAGGACGTACCAAAATTACAGCTAAACATTATGTATTTATGAAACGTTATGTGGAAGAAAATAACATCGAAAGAATTTAAACTCAAATTTCAAGAAGATCATTGTTTCTAAGGAATATTTGCGAAAACATCTGGATGGGATGATGTTTACATTAAAAGATTTTCGTAATGAACCGGAAAGAGTAAATATAACAGAGACAACTATTATTTGGAATATATCATTAGATGGTCATGTTATTGTTTTCCTTTATGACACTTGCGACACACATTTTGATAGTTGTGATATATTTTAAACTATCGATTGTCTTCCACTCCCAGACTAAGCATGAAGTAAAATTTCGAGTTTAGAAAAGCCCCGCGTAGAAAATTTGTCGAGGGTCGCGCAGCGACCCGAGACAAATTTTCACGGGGCTTTTCTAAACTCGAAATTTTACTTCATGCGCCACGCGTATAAACCACTGATTTAAAGTAAAGTTGAAAATATTTACTGCTGAGATGTGATAGATATTTACTAAGATATGGCGAAAAAATGGAAAAAATATTTATTTTAAAAACGTTTGCAATATCAAG
Source organism: Philonthus cognatus (assembly GCA_932526585.2). NCBI lineage: Eukaryota > Metazoa > Arthropoda > Insecta > Coleoptera > Staphylinidae > Philonthus > Philonthus cognatus. Next base: position 30,228,478 of record OW052242.1, read on the forward strand.
CCCAAAATATTTCTTTAATTTACATGGATGAAACCAATGTTGTCCTTTTTATACCAAGAAGAAAGGGACGAAAGGGATCGTTGCTCATATATTTCTGCTAACTGTAGATTAGCAAACAGTCATGTCATGTATAGGGAATATGGGGTTGATTCATCATGAAATTCAAGAGTCCAAAAGCAAATGAATTTGTGCGATATTGCCTTCGAAATGTTGAAAATAAGTATTAGTTAAAAGTTGTATTGGTAATTGATAACGCTCCTTGCCATAATTTAATTTAAGAAGTTTAATAGCCATCAAATACTGAGACTTGGACCATACAGTCCAATGTATAATGCTATCGAACATGCATGGTCAACCCTCAAAGCTGATATTAAAAGAGATTTGGCCATTCAAATGCCAAATATTCTAGCTGGAGAGGACAGAGCAAATATTACTCAAACCGAGTATCGTCCACTGCGGCTAGAATCTATTTTAATTGATAATTTACGAAACTGTTGCTAAATGCGCCAGATACGTTGCTCACATTCAAAGATTCTTGCCTGATACTTTAAATATGATGGACGCTAATTTCTAATTATTATTGCTTTATTTGAGTACCGTGCGAGTAGGCTTTAAATTTTAAATAAGATTGGCACTATTGACTGTTACCACATAGTTTACCATAACCTCAAATGTATTCCATCATTCAAATAGCATTCTCTGTTCTTCTGTTCGTTTTTAAAAATATATTTAAAAAAATATATCACATGAAACAAATATTGTAATATTAATAAAATATTTTTTTTAACATTAAATTGTGGATTTGCTTTTTCCAATTTGAAATTGTTTATTCTTATTTTGAAATTGCCAGTTTTTATTTTGAAATTGTTTGTTCTCAATTTGAAATTGCTTGTTCTCAATTTGAAATTGTTTGTTCCCAATTTGAAGTTGTTTGTTCCCGATTTGAAGTTGTTTTTTCTTAATTTGAAGTTGAAAAGGTATATAATCAATCAATTATATCAATATGGGCAGAACAACCACAGGTCGTTAGCCTGTTGTCAATTCGAACTTATATTACCATTATTGATATACTGTTATTTTACTACATTGAATTGTCAATAAATATGTTATTGTTGTTGTTATATTTGTAAAGTTCTCAAATCCACATTTCTTTTGATAAAATATCAAGTCTTAACACGTTGATAGCAGCGCGGTATTCACTTGTGCCACAGATAAATTTGCGTTTAGGCCCCGTGACATGTACCTTGCGCCTCATCAGAAAGAACTTTTAAAACATCGTGCTGCCCGTACCGCAGAACTAGTATAACTATATAGACATATAAACTAGGTTTAAAAAACGTTTATGTCCATTCAAATTTTTGCTTTATTATTCTGTATAATTGAAACATAAACTCAAGCAGCGGCCTGAGGTAATATTTTTTTTCGTTATAAAGATGGCGATCAACGTGTTAAATAGACTACGTTTTTTGCCGAGAGTCGATTTAATTCGTTTTTTAATTTTGTAATGATAAAGGATATATTATTTTTAAACATTAAAAGTGCGATTCTTTTCGCAATCTACAACAAGTTAGTCTTACAAAGACTATATCAAACACTCATTGAAACAACTACTTCCCGAGCTAATACCCCGACGGACATTGAATTATACAACAAGTGTTTGCTGTTACATACAGCAACCTACTGCAAATGTAACAATTTGGGTCAAATTATTCAGGCCATCTATAGACTCGTTTCGAGATTTATCTCTCATCAGTATAGCTTTGCCATTCCCTCTAAACAATTTGACACCTTAGACTGGCGGTCTCGTTACCGTTCAAACATAAGTATAAATGAAATTGCCAATTCTTGGTTGCAGAATACTTCAAACATTAAAAGTGCGATTCTTTTCGCAATCTACAACAAGTTAGTCTTACAAAGACTATATCAAATACTCACTCTGAGTGTTTGATATAGTCTTTGTAAGACTAACTTGTTGTAGATTCCGAAAAGAATCGCACTTTTAATGTTAGAAGTATTCTGCAAATAAGAATTGGCAATTTCATTTATACTTATATTATTTTTACATTTTTTTTTACCCTCCCATATTTTCTATGATTTGTTTTTGTATCTTAAAACTGAAATTTAGAAGTTGAGGGGCTTAAAGTGTAAAGGGCGTTAATAAGAGGATGTTTTAAAAACGACCCCGGAATTAACGTCATTAGGGCACGTGACTTTTAATTACTTCTAAACTTTAATTGAAATCGTGTTGCGTCATATAATTAAGTTATGGGGATTAATACGCAAACCGATTTTATGATTTTACTGTGCGGCTCAAAATCGGATTAAAACATTGTAGGAAAAAAAATCACAACACAATCTGCATGTTTATGAACATGGGGGATATTTTTAAATAAAAACACTTTTTACCTTTCTTCAGAAATTTATTTTATACCAGATGTACATTTCGGTCACTAGGTGACCATTATCAATGGTTTGATACTGTATCAAACGTTAATAAGTGTTTTTATCTAAAGTTGTTATCATCTTCACGTAACTCATTCATATTCATCGGGGATATTGTTATGAAAAAAACAAGTCAGACAAACAAACAAACACTTGTAATCTGAGAGTTTAATTTTGTAGATACGGATTAGGCGATGTTTTACATTTTGGTGGATGCGCCTGGATATGCACTATAGCTGATTTATTTAAAGAGGAGTTTTTTACAATAATTATCGTACATTATTGTACAGAGTGGTCTAACTTCGATGTTGCTTATGGGCATCTCGGTAAATATAAGAGTTACAAAAAATCCGATGGCGCAGTCGAGATCTCTTTTTTTGAGACTAGGATAATGCCGAACACAAAAATACACCATCTTGTATTTTTTTCAGAAGTTAAAGGGCAAAATTGGGTTTTCTTGATTTTTAACTTCAATTATTATTTTGCGTAATTTGTAAGATAAACGAAAACTATAAATACCTTCTTAATGCACTTTTTTAAGCAGGATCCAGTGGCATAGTTATTTTTTTTTTATTTTGTGCACACATTTTCGAGTTATGACCAAATTATTATTATTTTTAAATGTAAATCATAGTTGGCTTTAACATAGTTGTTTTTCACTGATTTCAAAAATATAAAGTTTTGTGAATTTTTCTTAAAAAACAGGGTTACTATAGAGTAGAAACTAGCTTTAAATCAGCAAAATAATATAATACGGAAGACAATAGCCATTTTTGATCATAAATAATAATAATTCTTGTTTGAGTAATAAGCATAATTTCATTTTCGAATCTTGTTGGAAAAACAGAACTCTTTGCTGTAGCAATGGAATAATTAATTAAAATTGAGCATGCAAATGATCAATAATGGCTATTTTCTTCCGTATTATATTATTTAGCAGATTAAATGCTGGTTTCTATTCTATAATAACATTGTTTTTTAAGATAAATTTGCAAAAGTATCTATTTTTGAAATCAGTGAAAACACTCTTTTGAACCGTGTCAGAGCCAACTATGATTTATATTTAAAAAAAATAATTTGGCTATAACTTGAAAATGTGTGCATGAAATAAAAAAAATCCTACGCCACTGGATTCTACTTAAAAAAGTGCCTTAAGAAGATATTTATAGTTTTTGTCTGTCTTGCAAATTACGCAAGATATTAATTAAAGCTAAAAATCAAGAAAACCCGATTTTGCCTCATAACTTCTGAGAAAAAACAAGATGTTGCATTTTTGTTTTCGGCATTATCCTAGTCTCAAAAAGAGAGATCGCGATTGTGCCATCGGTTTTTTTCTAACTCTTATATTTACCGAGATGCCCATAAGCAACATCGAAATTAGACCACCATGTACATTGCCAGGCAGAAGGTTTATATATTTTATTTTTTATTTTTTTTTAAATCTTTATTTCCACTATAATGCTTTTTACAATAATTAAATTAACAATACATTACACAAAATACGGCAGCATAGTGAAAAAAGCGGAGTTCAGCATATACATCTCTAGAGATATTGCTGATCTTCCACTCAACCTTTAAGAACAAAACAAGAATATTTACCTAATTACTATATTACTATAAGCCTAACAGTACATACGCATTTACATTATTTTTGTATAAATATAAACATACTCTGTGTGACAGATAATGTTAAGCTATTATTTTCAGAGTTACTTTAAATTTATTGTAGCTAGATGTTTGGAACAAGTCATGAGCCGAGTTGTAAGCCTGATAGATTTGATAAGTGAAAGAGCGTTGAAATAAACAGGTTTTGTGTTTTGGAGAAGATATTCTTCCCCTGAATCTAGTGTTCAGGCGATGAACATCATTCCTAAAGGTGATTTTGTTAAATAGGTAAGCCGGCATTTTGTTATTAATTATTTTGAAAAATAGACACATAGTTTGAGTCCTCCTTATAGCTTCCATATCTAACCATTTAGCATCCTTTAATTTATGCGAGATATGGTCAAATTTCCTAAGACCACCAAATTGGATTCACCAATTTTAATTAAATCTTATGTGTACGTTACATTTATTTGTTGATTGAAATAGACATTTTCCATGCCATAATTATTAATGTCATGTGAATTGATACAGTTTTAAACATGTATGTAACTATTACTAGATTTTATAGATAGATAACTTTATGATCTTCAAAAAACGAAACAATTGTTTCGCAAATTTATTGGTTCTTTGGGTAAATGCATGATAATAATAATAAATTTGCGAAATAATTGTGAAAATAAACACGCTCTTTTGAAAATCATAAAGTTATTCAGAATTTTATTTATACAAAGTTATTTATCGATTAAAATCAAGTAATAGTTACATACATGCTAAAAAAAGTTATTTATCAAAGTGAGTATGGGGTTTTAACGCCTTATCAATCAACCGATGAATAACTCGATTCAACTGACGTTGCTGAAATCCGACATTAGGCCAATAGCCATTTGTATAATTGCATAATAAATGATCATTCGTTATTTTTTACACCTGTTATCAATTTAAAACTTATGTATAAACGTTGTAGTTTGAACACTAAAACTTTTCTACTGCTATACACTAAAAATAAACAAATTATCGGAAAGTCTTTTTCGTAGGACAAGTTTTTAAATTATATTCTGTCGCATCACCGGTGTTATTGATATATATCTGGCCTTAAAAAGCGAAGGAGTTTCAGATTGAATTTTTATACGGAAGCGCACTTCTCCCACTTTATGTCTCCCTCTAGGCACTGGTGAATGCACCCGAGCTACATAAATATGCACCGTCCGAATATGGACTAAAGGCATAACATGTGTTTTAATTTTTCAACATGATTTATCGTTGTCCGTCAAGAAATCTTCAAATAAAAATAGTAAATACTTTATTACACGATTAACACATAAATATGTATATATTTAACTATCTTTTCAGTATACTGAGAGGATAGTTAAATATGAGTTAATCGTGTAATAAAGTAACCACTGAATTTTGTTTAGAGATTATAAAACAAGAATAGTGTAGCTAAAGTGTTCAATATTATTCGGATAAGTGTTTGCATTCCTTAGTTAACCATGAAGTAAAATTTCGAGTTTAGAAAAGCCTGAAAATTTGGTTTAGTAGCGTTGAGCGTAGCGAATTTTTTTTACATAAGTATACATATATTGATTCGACGTATGCATTTTGAAGCAATCGTTGTTTTTTTCAATGAGTTCAATTTGAAGTTTCGAACGAAGGTTTCCACTCCCAGACTAAGCATGAAGTAAAATTTCGAGTTTAGAAAAGCCTTAAAATTTGGTTTGGTCGCTCCGCGAAGCGGAGCGACCAAATCAAATTTTCAGGCTTTTCTAAACTCGAAATTTTACTTCATGCGCCACGCGTATAAAAGACTGATATCTAATGAAGTTCAAAATATATTACTAAATCAGTATTAAATATATACTGCGCAGGATTAAAAATACCTTGGTAAACAAAAATGTTTTAAATTTCACAATGTCAGTGTTTTATAGGCGTGAAGCATGAAGTTAAATTTAAAGTTTTAAACAAGTGTTTTCCACTCCCAGACTAAGCATGAAGTAAAATTTCGAGTTTAGAAAATCCCCGTGAAAATTTGTCTCGGGTCGCGCAGCGACCCGAGACAAATTTTCTGGGCTTTTATAAACTCGAAATTTTACTTTATGCGCCACGCGTATAAAACACTAAAATATTGTTAAATTTACGTATATTTGAACTTGACTTGAAATCAGTGTTATACGCGTGGCGCATGAAGTAAAATTTCGTGTTTAGAAAAGCCCAAAAAATTTGTCTCGGGTCGCTGCGCGACCCTCGACAAATTTTCACGGGGCTTTTCTAAACACGAAATTTTACTTCATGCTTAGTCTGGGAGTGGAAACCCTCGTGCGAATCTTCAAATTGAACTCATTAAAAAAGCAACGGTTGCCTCAAAATGCATACGTTGAATCAGTATATGTATACTTATGTAAAAGAAAAATTCTCTGCGTGTTATCTTCTGCAGCCCTACCAATTTAAATTCTCACGAGCCGTCACTGAATTGCTGTATACATTTGAAACAAAACTTTTACTACAAGAAAAATTCAAATTCAAAACTATTTGAATTCGAGAAAATAAGCTTACGCTTCTTATAGTTTGCACACTTTAAACATAATATATAAAATTACGAAAAAACTATTCGTGAAAATGCAAACAGTGTCTCAATTAATAAGACAATTTAAGACGATAAATATCCATTGAAACAACTACTTCCCGTGCAAATACACCTCCGGATATTGAATTATACAATGAAATATTTAAAATCTTATTTAATTTGATTTGTTACAACGCTCTATTGAAGTATATGTAACGATTAGGTCAAATTCTCTTCAAACCAACTAACAATACAATTTAAAATGAAAGGAGAGACAGCAACAAATTAGAAGTGAAAGGAATTAGATTAAAACTAATGTCTTAGGCCATCTATAGACGCGTTTCGAGATTTATCTCTCTTCAGTATAGCTTTGCTTATGACGTTTAAAAAATTAGGAATAAAATTAAAACAAACTTACTTGGAAAAAAACGTCATAAGCAAAGCTATACTGAAGAGAGATAAATCTCGAAACGCGTCTATAGATGGCCTAAGACATTAGTTTTAATCTAATTCCTTTCACTTCTAATTTGTTGCTGTCTCTCCTTTCATTTTAAATTGTATTGTTAGTTGGTTTGAAGAGAATTTGACCTAATCGTTACATTAATAGAGCGTTGTAACAAATCAAATTAAATAAGATTTTAAATATTTCATTGTATAATTCAATATCCGGAGGTGTATTTGCACGGGAAGTAGTTGTTTCAATGGATATTTATCGTCTTAAATTGTCTTATTAATTGAGACACTGTTTGCATTTTCACGAATAGTTTTTTCGTAATTTTATATATTAAAACTTTTACTTATACTTCAAGAAACTGAATTGCTGTATACATTATAAAAAAAAAACCTTATACTACTATTTCAACAAAATAGAAACTTGTATTTCTTTCTTTATCATGGTTTATCTTGGAATGATTTTTATATTTCAGTATTTCGCGGAATTGAAATATTTAAAAGTCGAAACATTCGGGCGATTCCTATCTGGTATTATTTATGAATTCAAAGACGCTATCAATTTCCATTCGCCCCCGTCTCTTGATAATACAGACATCGGGAGGCAATAAAGTGAAACATTGTCTCTCCGTCTGCTTGTCTGTTTATTTTGAAATACCCCATCTCCCTTCTTCAATTTCTCCACTATTTCACTCTAAACTTATCTCTCTCTTTCGATATGAAATGCACACAATTACAATTTGTTACACAAATAAGTCATTTAAAGTATATTTATTTATTTATTTATTTATTAACGGAATCTCCATATTATTACATAAGTGTACATATACATATTGTAATATATGACATAAATAACAAAAAACATAAAAATCATATAAAGAATTACATTGATTACAACCGACTAAATTATTACTAAACAAAAATAACAAAAACCATATAAAGAGTTACATTGATTACAGCCACCTAAATTATTACTGAACTAAAGATCTAACAGTCAATAACATTGGATAGCCTAATACGACGTAACTGGACCTTAAACTGATGAATTGATGGTGTAAATAAAACAAAGTTGGGATTATTGCGATTTATTATGGGTAAAATCTAACGTTTTTGGTAGTCACTTGTTCCAGCACCATTCATGTTCTGATTATAGGACAATATTACATGATACATCAAAATAATCCTAAAACTTGGGGGATTTTAATGTTACCAATTTAAAACGATTAGGATATTTAGTTTTTTGTAAAAAATCCTATTTTTGAATCATTTATTTACTCCTTTTTAGGCAATTAAAACTTGTACTATATAAAATTCAAGGGTGTCCGTACATTCTGCAGTCAATTAGCTCATTATTCATTAAAAATAATGTCCATGATATAAATATATCATGGACATCCATCCATTCCAGCATAAAAAGGTAAACGTAATATTACGTTTACCTTTTTATGCTGGAAATAGAAATATAGATAGCAAATGGCTGGATAGAGTCTGTCTCACTCTAGTAAACCACAACCTAAAACTTTGTTTGTATAACTGAGGTTTGAGTGGCTTATTTGTGTATATAATGATGTATAACGAAGTAGAAGCCTCCACAGTTAACAGTACAATTAATTAATATATTTTTCATTTTCGTTTCATTTTCATGTAATAATAATTTGTTAGTCTGTCTGAGCTATCGACTAACGGTCTTTCTGCCTTTTTTCTAATTAACCAAGTTTTATAATAGAACAAAACTTTCTCAACGTAAACTGAAAAGTGCGATTCTTATCGCAAATCTGCAACTAATTTGTCTTACAAAGATGAACTCAAACACCTATTGAAACAAATACTTTTTTTGGTTATATCCTAACGATTTGAGTTTGTTTTGTTTTTTACAAATTAGTTATAGATTTGCGAAAGCAATCGCACTTTTATATTTTTATATTTTTGAAATATTCTACAACCAAGTATTAGTATATTATTATATTTTAAATAGATATTTATTTTTTAATCAAATTGGCAGAAGTTTTATAAAAATATGTTTCTTAGCATGAACTAAATCCAATAATTTGAAATGTAATAATAATAATAATTAAATACATATTTATTACGGATTCACCTATTTTACAAAATATACCGGGTGTTCGATAAAAAAAAACCCAACGCTATAACCCTATTATTTATTGACCGATTTTATTGAACTGAAAACCAAAGTCAATGGCCGTTTAAAATGACATAAATATAGATTATCTTCAATAATAACTTCATAGCCAACTTGACATTTTTAAATAGCTGCTTATAATTTTCAAATTTTATTACATTAGACATAATTTTTTTGAATCCAATAATACCTAGTTTCTTGTTTATTTTGATCAATATTTTTGTCGAAGTAAAATTAAAATAAATCTTCTATTAAAAATTATATTTTTCAAAAATTATAGTTAGTGTGCCATGAAAAAAGTGCTAAATGTCATTTATTGTGAGGTTATGTCAAACATGAATAATACCGACACAACAAATAAATACCTACGTTACAACTTAATGTAAAATAGAATAAATAAGAATAACTTAACATTATACATTATTTTTTAATTACTAACTAAATAAGTTAATTTGATATATTGTAATATTTGACCTTACTTGAGCACGTGTGAATAAAAATGTTTGTTATTTAAATATTTCGATTATAACTCATATTTAAAGTGTATTTCTAACTTCACCATATTTCAGTGTTTAATACTCGTGGCGCATGAAGTAAAATTTCGAGTTTAGAAAAGCCTGAAAATTTGGTTTGGTCGCGTAGCGCGGAGCGCTACGCGACCAAACCAAATTTTCAGGCTTTTCTAAACTCGAAATTTTACTTCATGCTTAGCCTGGGAGTTCGAACTTTAAATTTAACTCTTTTATAAAATCGACGTATGGCAGAAAAAAACACTATGTATATTAGAAAATTTACAACGTAACCATTATGTATATTAGAAAATTTACATCGTAAACATTATGTATATTTAAAACAAAAAAGAAGTGTTTATTAAATCTTAAAGTTGCATTTGAAACAATATAAGCTCGGATTAAATATAAACCAATAAACAATTTATACAGTATTAAAAGGCTAATTTTTTTCAAGGCACACTACAATTATTGATAAAAGAACTATGCGAAAATGATTTATTCCATTTTTTCTGGCATATATATTAAATTAAAATCAACAAACCGGGCTTAGCTGGATGCAGAAAAACAATGTCTAATACATTAAAATGAGAAACGTATATGCAGCCGTTTAAAAATTTAAAGTTGACTACTATTAGGCAATGAAGTTAATTTCGAAAAAATATATAATTACTGCCAATTTATGGTATTGAAATACCCATTGACTTTGTTTTTTAGTTCATTTAAATCGGTAATTAACTAACAGAATTATGACGTTGGGCGTTTTTTATCGAACACCCGGTATAATATTAATACAAAAAAATATGTCTGCGTTAACAATAATGTATATCGATACAATAAATACATACAAAAGTTAAAGATTAATGATCATTAAACAATAAATGGGGCAGGTGGTGGCCGAGCGGTAACGTCGCCGGGCTGTATCGCTCGGCGAGCCACAATTCGGGTTCGATTCCCATGCACGGCGAGACTTTATTTAAAAATAATTTCTCGTCGTGACCCTGGGTGTGGTATGAATGTCAGTGTTTGTCCGTATGAAATAATAGCATACTACAAATTGTAATCGTAACAATTAATACAAATATATAAATAAATGATGTTGGCTAATGGGCAAGTTCCCAAGGCCAGGCAAAAGCCAAACCAAATTAACAAAAAAAAAAAAACAATAAATGATGACAAAACAGATTTAAATCGTAATTATTATAAAATACTACTTTTTAATTTAGGTATACATACATAGTTTTGTATTAAAATTCTGCTCAAAAATATTTTGTTTATTTCATAATGTATTTTGTTTAATCCATCATATTCGAAATAGATTCTAGTAACCACCTTATTTTTTTCATTAATCTTAAATAATTTATAACGGAGATACACGCAATGAAACTCGACCGTTTGAAAAGTTCATGAAAAAACACTACCTTTTTTTGGTAAACATACGCCGAATATATATTATCTTTGGCATTAAAATTCTAAAAAAAAATCATCACTTGTACAAATGATGTATCTTTATGTGGTTTAAATTTCAAAATAATCGACCCCATCGACTTCAAAATATTTAACTTCAAAGTGACATGCCTCGCTTTTTGAAAAGGATAGTAGAGTTGTGTTATGCTGCTCCTCCTTACTCTTTCTTTTGTGAAATTTGTTGAGGAAACCCAGCATCTCTTTCCATCTCTAAATAGATCCCTTTTCCTCCCCACACGCTAATAAATTCTCGACTGCATCATTTCCCGCCATGTCAAATGCTAAATTATTTAAGTTGCTGACGTGGCCGACTATTGTGATGTATATGAACGTGTTTTGCGCCCCCTTTGCGAATTCTGCAACCCCTCGGGCGAGTGCAACCCCCCTTCGTCCCGCATCCCCAATTCCAAATCCCAACGACCGGAGATGGAATTCTGGAATCATTTAATGCAACAGTAAATATATTTTTCCCCTATCCTGCTGCGCTGCAACGGCATTAAATTATGTATCGATTTTGTGTAATGTATAAATAAGTAAATACTCAATATATTATATACATTTCAGGGAATAAAAAATCCCCGTACGTGTAGATTTTTACATAAACTTGGTAATAAAACACTAACGGCCGGTTTAATAATCAAGTTAAAAATACTTTTAATATTTAAAGTCGACTTTAACGTTAGATTCCGTTTTATAATTCAAATTTAAAGTAAAAGCCGACTTTAGAGTTAAAGTCGGCTTGTTGACACTTTAAATAGACAAAGCCGGCTATAAAACTAACCTAAAAATGTCAAATATTAAAAAGAACTAACACAGCTATTTATTTCACAAAACTAGAAGAATGAATCACATTTTGAATAATAATTCTTCAAGCGATGGAGAAGATATTGTGATTAAAACGAAAGCAGTATATAGAATGAGGATACATTGTGTTGATGCATTCAGGGGCACGGATTTTTACCACAATTTCAATTATTAAAAGCAATGGTAATAACTGCACTCTATCAATATAAATATAAGATTTCACTTGAATCGAGCAGGTTAATTTATTAAGCATACATATTTTATTCAGCTGATTCAGCAAATAATTTAATGCCAAGTAATTAAAGATGTTTTACCTATTTGGATATTGACAATATATTCGTTTGCACTGAAATATGATCTATGTTTTTATAAGGTTAAATTAAAAGTAATGCCTCTTTGTCTGTAAAATAAATTCCTCAATTATTTTCACTTATTGTTTGTTGTGACATTTTCAATGACGTAATTGAAATATAATTAATCAAAATTACGGTTATGCAACATTATATAATAAAAATAAATATAAAAATGCGTTATCAACCTATATTCGTTACCTTAAAATCGACTTTTACTAAAGTCAAATCAGGAATTGATTATAAAACGCATCAATATTTGAAGTCGGCTTTAAGTAAAGTCGACTTTTGTTAAAGTCACTTTAACCCAATTATTATGAAACCAGCCGCAACACTTTATTTAGAACAATTTTTATTTTGCTAGATGCATATTTCCAATAAATATTATTGTGAAGAATGTTTTACTGTTTTCATTCCAAGTTTAGTTAACAACTTCAAGTTACTCAAATAAACAAACAATTATACATATCCTGATTCAATGTATGCATTTTGCGGCTTTCGTTGTTTTTTTCTAACACTTCAATTTGAAACTACAAACTAGTGTTCCACTAAGCCTAAAAATTTGGTTTGGTAGCTTAGCGAAGCCGAGCGACCAAACCAAATTTTCAGTCTTTTTTAAACTCGAAATTTTATTTCATGCGCCTGGCGTATAAAACACTGACATATTGTGAAATTAAAAATATTCTTGCTTAGCATTTTATTTTTAAACCTGCTTAAGCAGTATATATTTATTACTGATTTAGTAGTATTTTCTAAACTTCCCTTGAAGTCAGTGTTTTATACGCGTGGCGCATGAAGTAAAATTTCGAGTTTAGAAAAGCCGGAAAATTTTTAGGTTTTTCTAAACTCGAAATTTTACTTCATGCTTAATCTGGGAGTGGAAACACACATTAAAAGCTTTAAATTGAACACATTTTAAAGACGACCAAAGCCTGAAAATATACAGCGTATACATCGGGATATATACACTCAAAATAAAAATTCTCTGTGTGTTTATATTATAACTATTTTATCATGAGCATAATAAGTACATTTTTTGGTCAAATCCTAAGCTTAATTAATCTCTATTTGCTTTGAGCATTTGGTTTTTTTTTAATTTCTTGTTGATACTTTTGTATAAAGTGGGTTAATTCCACAATAGTGGATTGTGCTACAGAAAAATATGCCGCATGTGTGTGGGGGAAAAAGGATAAAAGGGGGGTAAGTAAAATGCATTTTTAATGGCGACATATTTGCGCCATTATCACGACGCGTTTAATTGCAAAACTTGCAAAAAGCTTTCCTACTAATTATTCCTGTATCACAGCTAATTTTAAAATTATTACAAAGTTTATATCAGAACACAAACATTTTAACTATATTTACTACTAACGAGAGACTACACAAATATCGTATGTTCAAAAAAAAAACCTCTAGAGTGCCATGCTTTATTCTTATTTCAATTTTAATTTGGCTACACGCTTTGGGAATTGACATATAAAACGTCAGACATAATATAATGTATTCCATTTGTTTCTGGATCTCGCCTAGCTATGGAAAAGTGACAGTTTAAGTATTGTAAATGGGGCTGGTTGTGTTTTAAATCAGGGTTTTTAAATGTCACTGTCAGATGTTCGATTTTAAGGTTATAATTTCTGACTATTGTGATCTTACACTGTTGCCTGTTTTACAAATTTTTAGATATAAAAGGATAATAATATGCAGTTTTAAGATTAACAAAATTTACTACTTGGTTTTTGTACATACAAACACAGCAATAATATTGTATATAACAAATATAATGAATTCGGCTCTGCAAACTTATTTCGTCATCCATTTGTATTTCTCGCTTGGGTCTTCCCATTAACACATTTTGATCAACTCCATCCATCCACCTTAATTTTGGTCATTCTCTCTTCTGTTGGCCCTCAGTATTTTTTTGTAGAATTGCAAATTTATTCCCACCCTCTTGTGATACTGATCATTTTCATGTCAAACAATTTTTAAGCCCTCATTCCACTTTTATTATTTAGTCAAGAGAACCTGCATCTGAATCTTCTGATGTTTGTTCTGAGCCAGATTCCCCAAGCGAAATAATAAAAGGAGGAATGGTGGCGAAATAATTGTTGCAAGATTAACAATAAACCTCTTGAAAATTAAAAAGAGGATTACTTATGATATCATAAATTATTGCAACACTGTTAAAATAAGGATTCAGGAGTGGCAATTAATAAAAAATGTAAATGTTGATACTGCAACATAACAACACGAAAGCATGGCTAGGCGAGATCCAGAAACAAATGGAATATATCATAATTATAATGTATACTTTTAAAATTGCCAACCTACAATATTTACCATGGCACTCTAGAAAGTTATTTTTATTGAACATACGATAATTAGAGTGAAATAATTTTTTTAAACAAATATAAACTTTGTTGAAATAACTGAGGTTTTTATTGTGACTATAGTTTCGACAACTTTAACTATAGTCACAATTAAAGCCCCGGCTATACAATCAACTTCAAGTGTCTTATTTGTGTGAATAATGAAGTATAACGAAGTAGAAGCCTCCTCAGTTAACAGTTTGTTCTTTTTTATTGTGTATCTACTGATGATAAGTTGTTTAAGAAAACATTCAAACACACTATTGATTATACCTAAAGTATTTTCCAGAGCGTTTTGTGCTTTTTCCCCTCGTTCTAGCAGCAGCCGAATTTTGTGCCCATGAATTATTCCGCGCGCGTATTGCAAATATCCCGAAATTAGCCCGAATGAAATATTAATTAAGCCCCGCGCAGCGCCGGCGTTCGAAAGCGGAAAGTATATGGCGAAGTGGTTAATTTCACGATATTTACATACCAAAGTAATTTCCAAAATATGTCCCGATGTTTGTAAACCTGACTGTTTGTATGCAATGTCCGCAAGCATTAACGAAACGTCCGAATTAATTAAGTCGCAATTTAAAAAAAATATCCGGGAACAAAATATATTTTTTCTACTCCTACCCAGAAATTCATATCATATTTGCACACTAAAGTGTAAAGATATTAGGATCATATCCACTCTTGTTAGGATATAAAAATTTGTTAGTTACGTTGGTTCTATACGCGTTGTTTTATACGCGTTGCGTATATGAAGTAAAATTTCGAGTTTAGAAAAGCCCAGAAAATTTGTCTCGGGCTTCAAATAGAACTCTTAAAAAAAACGAGTGTTTTCCACTCCCAGACTAAGCATGAAGTAAAATTTCGAGTTTAGAAAAGCCCCGTGAAAATTTGTCGAGGGTCGCGCAGCGCCCCGAGACAAATTTTCTGAGCTTTTCTAAACTCGAAATTTTACTTCATGCGTCACGCGTATAAAACACTGATTTCAAGTGAGGTTCAAATATACATAAAGTACACAATATTTAAGTGTTTTATAGTTATAATTTATGCTTAGTCTGCGAATGGAAAACACTCGTTTAAAGCTTCAAACTGAACTCTTAAAAAAAAAAAAACAACGAATAACTTAAGATTTAAAGAAAATAAGCTGAATCTGTAATACTTATACTATAAAAAACTACTCCCTGTATGTACACAAGTGCAAAATTTATCAAATTGGAGATAAAAGTATGAATCTGGGATTTAGTTCAATTTAATTATTTGTTGAAACTGGATATTACTGATACTTGTAAATTAGGGCTAATACTTATTCTTTGTAAACTTTAAAATATATTTTCTTAAAATGAAGTTTTATGCATCCCTTTGCTGTGAATATTGTACTACCAAGAACACAAACCATATTACTAAGAATTATATGCTATGGTAAATAATATTAATAGTTATGAAATTAATTTTGAACTTACACACTATTGTGTGTAAGCACTACATACGTTCATTGTGCTTTCTATGATTACATTTTTATGTGCAACAAATAATTATTGTAATAATGTTTAACTAATGATTCCGTTTCTTTCACCAATCGTAGGAAAAGTTGACTGTAAAACTCGAGTGAAAATAGCTTATATCTCACTCGGCATTTGGGGCACTCGCCTAGACTCGCCTAGATGTGCGTGAACTTAGCAGATCAATTGCTAGCAGATCAATTTTTTCTTGGAGTTCTACTCGCATGCAGTCGAGTTCTATAGTTCCTGATAAGTTTTAGTCATAGTTCTGGCAAATTAAGCCCACAAAATTATATCAAAATTATGATCTGCTAACTTCGCGTAGCAGATCATTTTTGTAAAAAGTAATAAAAAATTATATACATCGACGGACAATAATATTCCAAAGAGTTCCCTTATACTAAATAAAATAGTTCTGCTCTCGGTAATTTGTTATAAATAATTTAAATATTAATTATGATATATTACACAGATGCTCTTCCTACAAAAATAAAAGAGTTCTGAATTTAATTCACTGTGTATATCATTACTAATTAGTTATAAATACTATGTCTAAGGAGTTGGTACTTGCAACAATAACCAATTTGTTATAAACAATTATTTTGTAGTGTTTTTACCTTCAATTCTAATTCAACTATGATCTGCTGATAGAAAAATGAGAGTTCTGGACTAATGTCTTTATGGATATCATTGCTAAGTAGGCCAAGCTACTATATCCAAGCAGTTCCCATTTGCAACAATAACCACTTTTTTATAAACAATTATTTTGTCGCGTTTTAACCCACATTTTCCATTCAACTATGATCTGCTGATAGAAAAATGAAAGTTCTGGACTAATTTCTTTCTCGATATAATTGCTAAGTAGGCCTAGATACTATATCGAAGGAGTTCCCATTTGCAACAATAACCAATTTTTTATAAACAATTATTTTGTCCCGTTTTAACCCACATTTTCCATTCAACTATGATCTGCTGATATAAAAATGAGAGTTCTAGACTAATTTCTTGCTAAATTTCATTGCTAAGTAAGTCTAGATACTATATCCAAGGAGTTCATATTTGCAACAATAACCAATTTTTTATAAACAATTATTTTGTCGCGTTTTAACCCACATTTTCCATTCAACTATGATCTGCTGATAGAAAAATGAAAGTTCTGGACTAATTACTTTCTTGATATCATTGCTAAGTAGGCCTAGATACTATATCCAAGGAGTTCTCATTTGCAACAATAACCAATTTTTTATAAACAATTATTTTGTCGCGTTTTAACCCACATTTTCTATTCAACTATGATCTGCTGATAGAAAAATGAGAGTTCTGGACTAATTTCTTTCTTAATATCATTGCTAAGTATGCCTAGATACTATAACCCAGAAGTTCTTATTTGCAACAATAACCAATTTGTTATAAACAATTATTTTGTCGCGTTTTAACCCACATTTTCCATTCAACTGTGATCTGCTGATAGAAAAATGAAAGTTCTGGACTAATTACTTAATGGATATCATTGCTATGTAGGCCAAGATACAATATCCAAGGAGTTCTTATTTGCAACAATAACAATTTTTTTCTAAACAATTATTTTGTCGCGTTTTGACCCACATTTTCCATTCAACTATGATCTGCTGATAGAAAAATGAGAGTTCTAGACTAGTTTTTTCATGGATATCATTGCTAAGTAGGCCAAGATACTATATCCAAGGAGTTCCCATTTGCAACAATAACCAATTTTTTATAAACAATTATTTTGTCGCGTTTTAACCCACATTTTCCATTCAACTATGATCTGCTGATAGAAAAATGAGAGTTCTGGACTAATTTCTTTCTTGATATCATTGCTAAGTAGGCCTAGATACTATATCCAAGGAGTTCTCATTTGCAGCAATAACCAATTTTTTATAAACAATTATTTTGTCGCGTTTTAACTCACATTTTCCATTCAACTATGATCTGCTGATAGAAAAATGAAAGTTCTGGACTAATTACTTTCTTGATATCATTGCTAAGTAGGCCTAGATACTATATCCAAGGAGTACTCATTTGCAACAATAACCATTTTTTTATAAACAATTATTTTGTCGCGTTTTAACCCACATTTTCCATTCAACTATGATCTGCTGATTAAAAAATTATAGTTCTGGACTAATTACTTTCTTATTATCATTGCTAAGTAGGCCTAGATACTATATCCAAGGAGGTCTCATTTGCAACAATAACCAATTTTTTATAAACAATTATTTTGTCGCGTTTTGACCCACATTTTCCATTCAACTATGATCTGCTGATAGAAAAATTAGAGTTCTGGACTAGTTTTTTAACGGATATCATTGCTTAGTAGGCCAAGATACTATATCCAAGGAGTTCCCATTTGCAACAATAACCAATTTTTTATAAACAATTATTTTGTCGCGTTTTAACCCACATTTTCCATTCAACTATGATCTGCTGATAGAAAAATGAGAGTTCTGGACTAATTTCTTTCTTGATATCATTGCTAAGTAGGCCTAGATACTATATCCAAGGAGTTTTTATTTGCAGCAATAACCAATTTTTTATAAACAATTATTTTGTCGCGTTTTAACCCACATTTTCCATTCAACTATGATCTGCTGATAGAAAAATGAAAGTTCTAATCTAATTACTTTATGGATATCATTGCTAAGTAGGCCAAGATACTATATCCAAGGAGTTCCCATTTGCAACAATAACCAATCTTTTATAAACAATTATTTTGTCGCGTTTTGACCCACATTTTCCATTCAACTATGATCTGCTGATAGAAAAATGAGAGTTCTCGACTAATTTCTTTCTTAATATTATTGCTAAGTATGCTTAGATACTATATCCAAGGAGTTCTTATTTGCAACGATAACCAATTTGTAATAAACAATTATTTTGTCGCGTTTTAACCCACATTTTCCATTCAACTATGATCTGCTGATAGAAAAATGAAAGTTCTGGACTAATTACTTTATGGATATCATTGCTAAGTAGGCCAAGATACTATATCCAAGGAGTTCCCATTTGCAACAATAACCAATCTTTTATAAACAATTATTTTGTCGCGTTTTGACCCACATTTTCCATTCAACTATGATCTGCTGATAGAAAAATGAGAGTTCTCGACTAATTTCTTTCTTAATATTATTGCTAAGTATGCTTAGATACTATATCCAAGGAGTTCTTTTTTGCAACGATAACCAATTTGTTATAAACAATTATTTTGTCGCGTTTTAACCCACATTTTCCATTCAACTATGATCTGCTGATAGAAAAATTAAAGTTCTGGACTAATTACTTTATGGATATCATTGCTAAGTAGGCCAAGATACTATATCCAAGGAGTTCCTATTTGCAACAATAACCAATTTTTATAAACAATTATTTTGTCGCGTTTTAACCCACATTTTCCATTCAACTATGATCTGCTGATAGAAAAATGAGAGTTCTGGACTAATTTCTTTCTTAATATCATTGCTAAGTAGGCCTAGATACTAAAGCCAAGGAGTTCTTATTTGCAACAATAACCAATTTTTTATAAACAATTATGTTGTCGCGTTTTAACCCACATTTTCCATTCAACTATGATCTGCCGATAGAAAAATGAAAGTTCTGGACTAATTACTTTCTTAATATCATTGCTTAGTAGGCCTAGATACTATATCCAAGGAGTTCCAATTTGCAACAATAACGAATTTTTTATAAACAATTATTTTGTCCCGTTTTAACCCACATTTTCCATTTAACTATGATCTGCTGATATAAAAATGAGAGTTCTGGACTAATTTCTTGCTGGATTTCATTGCTAAGTAAGTCTAGATACTATATCCAAGGAGTTCCCATTTGCAACAATAACCAATTTTTTATAAACAATTATTTTGTCGCGTTTTAACCCACATTTTTCATTCAACTATGATCTGCTGATATAAAAATGAGAGTTCTGGACTAATTTCTTGCTGGATTTCATTGCCAAGTAAGTTTAGATACTATATCCAAGGAGTTCCTATTTGCAACAATAACCAATTTTTTATAAACAATTATTTTGTCGCGTTTTAACCCACATTTTTCATTCAACTATGATCTGCTGATAGAAAAATGAGAGTTCTGGACTAATTCCTTTCTTAATATCATTGCTAAGTATGCCTAGATACTATATCCAAGGAGTTTCTATTTGCAACAATAACCAATTTGTTATAAACAATTATTTTGTCGCGTTTTAACCCACATTTTCCATTCAACTATGATCTGCTGATAGAAAAATTAAAGTTCTGGACTAATTACTTTATGGATATCATTGCTAAGTAGGCCAAGATACTATATCCAAGGAGTTCCTATTTGCAACAATAACCAATTTTTATAAACAATTATTTTGTCGCGTTTTAACCCACATTTTCCATTCAACTATGATCTGCTGATAGAAAAATGAGAGTTCTGGACTAATTTCTTTCTTAATATCATTGCTAAGTAGGCCTAGATACTAAAGCCAAGGAGTTCTTATTTGCAACAATAACCAATTTTTTATAAACAATTATGTTGTCGCGTTTTAACCCACATTTTCCATTCAACTATGATCTGCCGATAGAAAAATGAAAGTTCTGGACTAATTACTTTCTTAATATCATTGCTTAGTAGGCCTAGATACTATATCCAAGGAGTTCCAATTTGCAACAATAACGAATTTTTTATAAACAATTATTTTGTCCCGTTTTAACCCACATTTTCCATTTAACTATGATCTGCTGATATAAAAATGAGAGTTCTGGACTAATTTCTTGCTGGATTTCATTGCTAAGTAAGTCTAGATACTATATCCAAGGAGTTCCCATTTGCAAAAATAACCAATTTTTTATAAACAATTATTTTGTCGCGTTTTAACCCACATTTTTCATTCAACTATGATCTGCTGATATAAAAATGAGAGTTCTGGACTAATTTCTTGCTGGATTTCATTGCCAAGTAAGTTTAGATACTATATCCAAGGAGTTCCTATTTGCAACAATAACCAATTTTTTATAAACAATTATTTTGTCGCGTTTTAACCCACATTTTTCATTCAACTATGATCTGCTGATAGAAAAATGAGAGTTCTGGACTAATTCCTTTCTTAATATCATTGCTAAGTATGCCTAGATACTATATCCAAGGAGTTCTTATTTGCAACAATAACCAATTTGTTATAAACAATTATTTTGTCGCGTTTTAACCCACATTTTCCATTCAACTATGATCTGCTGATAGAAAAATGAAAGTTCTGGACTAATTACTTTATAGATATCATTGCTTAGTAGGCCAAGATACTATATCCAAGGAGTTCCCATTTGCAACAATAACCAATTTTTTCTAAACAATTATTTTGTCGCGTTTTAACCCACATTTTCCATTCAACTATGATATGATGATAGAGAAATGAGAGTTTTGGACTAATTTCTTTCTGGATATCATTGTAGATACTATGTCGAAAGAGTTCTTACATGTAACAATACCCAATTTGTTATAAACAATTATTTTGTCCAGTATTTTCCTTCATTGGCATTCAACTGTGATCTGCTGATAGAAATATGAGAGTTCTGGACTAATTTCTATTTGGATATCATTGCCACGTAGGTCAAGATACTATATCCAAAGGGTTACTACTTGCAACAGTAACCAATTTTTATAAACAATTAATGTGTCGTGTTACTACATTCATTTCTCTATTAACTATGATCTTCGCATAGAAATATGACAGTTCTGGACATATTTCTTTGTGAATATCATTTCCAACTAGGTCTAGACACCATATCAAAGAAGTTCTCACTAGCAACAATAACCAATTTGTTGGAAACAATTATTTGACCGAATGTCCTACCATTTCGGAGATATTTGACATTTCTGGATAAAACTATTATATCCACAGATTCAAAATTAATAACAAATTCGATAGTTACTCATTTTCAGTCGATTGATAAAAAATAAATTATGTTACCTTTCAGTAAAAATTTATAAATTCAACAATTCTTATTTCGTAGCCAAATAACAGAAGAGTAACAACTTTAGAATGCTGCCGATAGCGCCCACTATGCTCAAATGAATGGAGAAAATGGAAACATTATTTTATTTAGATCGCAAAAAGTTTACATGTTATTTTGTGATTTCACAGTCCATACGCGTTTAGTAGTGTACTTTGATTGAGAGGTTAGATAATAACGTATACATCAAATTTATTAGATTTTATTCTTCTATCAGCAGATCATAGTTGAATGGTAAATGTGGGTTAAAACGCGACAAAATGATCGTTTATAAAAAATTGGTTATTGTTGCAAATGAGAACTCCTTGGATATAATATCTAGACTTACTTGGCAATGATATCCAAAAAGAAATTAGTCCAGAACTCTTATTTTTCTATCAGCAGATCATAGTTGAATGGAAAATGTGGGTTAAAACGCGACAAAATAATTGTTTATAACCCATTGGTTATTGTTGCAAATAAGAATTCCTTGAATATTGTATCTAGGCATACTCAGCAATGATATTAAGAAAGAAATTAGTCGAGAACTCTCATTTTTCTATCAGCAGATCATAGTTGAATGGAAAATGTGGGTCAAAACGCGACAAAATATTTGTTTATACAAGATTGGTTAATGTTGCAAATTGTAACTCCTTGGATATAGTATCTTGGCCTACTTAGCAATGATATCCATAAAGTAATCAGTCAAGAACTTTCATTTTTCTACCAGCAGATCATAGTTGAATGGAAAATGTGGGTTAAAACGCGACAAAACAATTGTTAATAACAAATTAGTTATTGTTGCAAATAGGAACTCCTTGAATATAGTATCTAGGCATACTTAGCAATGATATTAAGAAAGAAACTCTCATTTTTCTATCAGCAGATCATAGTTGAATGGAAAATGTGGGTTAAAACGCGACAAAATAATTGTTTATAACAAATTGGTTATTGTTGGAAATAAGAACTCCTTAAATATAGTATCTAGGCATACTTAGCAATGATATTAGGAAAGAAATTAGCCCAGAACTCTCATTTTTCTATCAGCAGATCATAGTTGAATGGAAAATGTGGGTCAAAACGCGACAAAATAATTGTTTATAAAAGATTGGTTATTGTTACAAATGGGAACTCCTTGGATATAGTATCTTGGCCTACTTAGCAATGATATCCATAAAGTAATTAGTCCAGAACTTTCATTTTTCTATCAGCAAATCATAGTTGAATGGAAAATGTGGGTTAAAACGCGACAAAATAATTGTTTATAACAAAGTGGTTATTGTTGCAAATAGAAACACCTTAGATATAGTATCGAGGCATACTTAGCAATAATATTAAGAAAGAAATTAGCCCAGAACTCTCATTTTTCTATCAGCAGAGGAAAATGTGGGTCAAAACGCGACAAAATAATTGTTTATAAAAAATTGGTTATTGTTGCAAATGGGAACTCCTTAGATATAGAATTTTGGCCTACTTAGCAATGATATCCATAAAGTAATTAGTCCAGAACTTTCATTTTTCTATCAGCAAATCATAGTTGAATGGAAAATGTGGGTTAAAACGCGACAAAATAATTGTTTATAACAAATTGGTTATTGTTGCAAACAAGAACTCCTTGAATATAGTATCTAGGCATACTTAGCAATGATATTAAGAAAGAAATTAGTCCAGAACTTTCATTTTTCTATCAGCAGATCATAGTTGAATGGAAAATGTGGGTCAAAACACGACAAAATAATTGTTTATAAAAAATTGGTTATCGTTGCAAATAGGAACTCCTTTGATATAGTATCTAGACTTACTTATCAATGAAATCAAGCAATAAATTAGTCTAGAACTCTCATTCTTATATCAGCAGATCATAGTTGAATGGAAAATGTGGGTTAAAACGGGACAAAATAATTGTTTATAAAAAATTGGTTATTGTTGCAAATGGGAACTCCTTGGATATAGTATCTAGGCCTACTTAGCAATAATGTCAAGAAAGAAATTAGTCCAGAACTTTCATTTTTCTATCAGCAGATCATAGTTGAATGGAAAATGTGGGTTAAAACAAGACAAAATAAATGTTTATAAAAAATTGGTTATTGTTGCAAATGGGAACTCCTTGGATATAGTATCTTGGCTTACTTAGCAATGATATCCATAAATAAATTAGTCCAGAACTCTTATTTTTCTATCAGCAGATCATAGTTGAATGGAAAATGTGGGTCAAAACGCGACAAAATAATTGTTTAGAAAAAATTGGTTGTTGTTGCAAATGGGAACTCCTTGGATATAGTATCTTGGCCTACTTAGCAATTATATCCATAAAGTAATTAGTCCAGAACTTTCATTTTTCTATCAGCAGATCATAGTTGAATGGAAAATGTGGGTTAAATCGCGACAAAATAATTGTTTATAACAAATTGGTTATTGTTGCAAATAAGAACTTCTTGGATATAGTATCTAGGCATACTTGGAAATGATATTAAGAAAGAAATTAGTCGAGAACTCTCATCTTTCTATCAGCAGATCATAGTTGAATGGAAAATGTGGGTCAAAACGCGACAAAATAATTGTTTATAAAAGATTGGTTATTGTTGCAAATGGGAACTCCTTGGATATAGTATCTAGGCATACTTAGCAATGATATTAGGAAAGAAATTAGCCCAGAACTCTCATTTTTCTATCAGCAGAGGAAAATGTGGGTCAAAACGCGACAAAATAATTGTTTATAAAAAATTGGTTATTGTTGCAAATGGGAACTCCTTGAATATAGTATCTTGGCCTTCTTAGCAATGATATCCATAAAGTAATTGGTCCAGAACTTTCATTTTTCTATCAGCAGATCATAGTTGAATGGAAAATGTGGGTTAAAACGCGACAAAATAATTGTTTATAACAAATTGGTTATTGGTGGAAATAAGAACTCCTTGGATATAGTATCTAGGCATACTTAGCAATGATATTAAGAAAGAAATTAGCCCAGAACTCTCATTTTTCTATCAGCAGATCATGGTTGAATGGAAAATGTGGGTTAAAACGCGACAAAATAATTGTTTATAACAAATTGGTTATTGTTGGAAATAAGAACTCCTTGGATATAGTATCTAGGCATACTTAGCAATGATATTAAGACAGAAATTAGCCCAGAACTCTCATTTTTTTATCAGCAGATCGTAGTTGAATGGAAAATGTGGGTTAAAACTTGACAAAATAATTGTTTATAAATAATTGGTTATTGTTGCAAATGGGAACTCCTTGGATATAGTATCTAGGCCTACTTAGCAATGATATCAAGAAAGTAATTAGTCCAGAACTTTCATTTTTCTATCAGCAGATCATAGTTGAATGGAAAATGTGAGTTAAAACGCGACAAAATAATTGTTTATAAAAAATTGGTTATTGCTGCAAATGGGAACTCCTTGGATATAGTATCTAGGCCTACTTAGCAATGATATTAAGAAAGAAATTAGTCCAGAACTCTCATTTTGCTATCAGCAGATCATAGTTGAATGGAAAATGTGGGTTAAAACGCGACTAAATAATTGTTTTTAAAAAATTGGTTATTGTTGCAAATGGGAACTCCTTGGATATAGTATCTTGGCCTATTTAGGAATAATATCCATCAAGAAATTAGTCCAGAACTCTCATTTTTCTATCAGCAGATCATAGTTGAATAGAAAATGTGGGTCAAAACGCGACAAAATAATTGTGTAGAAAAATTTTTTTATTGTTGCAAATGGGAACTCCTTGGATATAGTATCTTGGCCTACATAGCAATGATATCCATAAAGTAATTAGTCCAGAACTTTCATTTTTCTATCAGCAGATCATAGTCGAATGGAAAATTTGGGTTAAAACGCGACAAAATAATTGTTTATAACAAATTGGTTATTGTTGCAAATAAGAACTCCTTGGTTATAGTATCTAGGCATACTTAGCAATGATATTAAGAAAGAAATTAGTCCAGAACTCTCATTTTTCTATCAGCAGATCATAGTTGAATAGAAAATGTGGGTCAAAACGCCACAAAATAATTGTTTATAAAAAATTAGTTATTGTTGCAAATGAGAACTCCTTGGATATAGTATCTAGGCCTACTTAGCAATGATATCAAGAAAGTAATTAGTCGAGAACTTTCATTTTTCTATCAGCAGATCATAGTTGAATGGAAAATGTGGGTTAAAACGCGACAAAATAATTGTTTATAAAAAATTGGTTATTGTTGCAAATGGGAACTCCTTGGATATAGTATCTAGACTTACTTGGCAATGAAATTCAGCAAGAAATTAGTCCAGAACTCTTATTTTTATATCAGCAGATCATAGTTGAATGGAAAATGTGGGTTAAAACGGGACAAAATAATTGTTTATAAAAAATTGGTTATTGTTGCAAATGGGAACTCTTTGGATATAGTATCTAGGCTTACTTAGCTATGATATTAAGAAAGAAATTAGTCCAGTACTTTCATTTTTCTATCAGCAGATCATAGTTGAATGGAAAATGTGGGTTAAAACGCGACAAAATAATTGTTTATAAAAAATTGATTATTGTTGCAAATGGGAACTCCTTGGATATAGTATCTTGGCCTACTTAGCAATGATATCCATAAAGAAATTAGTCCAGAACTCTCATTTTTCTATCAGCAGATCAAAAACACCACAAAATAATTGTTTATAACAAATTGGTTATTGTTGCAAGTACCAACTCCTTGGACATAGTATTTATAACTAATTAGTAATGATATACACAATGAATTAAATTCAGAACTCTTTTATTTTTGTAGGAAGAGCATCTGTGAAATAAATCAAATTTAATATTTAATTTATTTATAACAAATTACCGAGAGCAGAACTATTTTTTTTATTATAAGGGAACTCTTTGGAATATTATTGTCCATCGATGTATATATTTTTTTATTACTTTTTACAAAAATCATCTGCTACGCGAAGTTAGCAGATCATAATTTTGATATAATTTTGTGGGCTTAATTTGCCAGAACTATGACTAAAACTTATCAGGAACTATAGAACTCGACTGCATGCGAGTAGAACTCCAAGAAAAAATTGATCTGCTAGCAATTGATCTGCTAAGTTCACGCACATCTCGCCTAGACTGTGTTTCATAATGTTACCGTATGTGAATCCCTGAAAACGGTTTTCTATAGGTTTTATGGTGTGCACAATTCTAATCAACTATTATTCTGAACGATTGACAATTGACAACATTATAAAATTGCGTTTTCTCAACACTTTTGTGATGGTTATAGATGATTCTCAGTAAAATTCACTGAGTTCAAATCATTTATCATTCTGATAGATTTTCGCATGAAATATTGTCATAATAACTGTCAATTTTATCAAAATAAATGTTTTCAAGATATTTGTCATTGGCTAAAATTATTTGATTAATTTCAAAAATATTTTTGGTGCATGTCAAATCCAAATTCATTTCAAAATATTATGGTAGATAAGGTAAGCGTGTTAGGCCAGATAAGCGTGTAACAACAAATATGCATTGCATAATTCAACATCCGTCGGGGTAGTTGTGCGGGAAGTAGTTGTTTCGATGAATATTTGATTTTAATATGACCTCTCAGAGACACAAGTTTGCAGAGAAGTAAAATAGTTGGCCAATTTTATAATTTTTGATTTAAAAATATTATGTGTCCGCTAAAAAATGATATTGTTTTCGGCATTTGTTCCACAGTTATGTTTCACTATAAATATAAATGTAATTATATGAAGTCGTCGTCCCTTCCTGACTCATCTTCAGTCTCGTTATCGTGACGAACCATTTCTCGTATAACGTCAGGTAATTCTCTCATTGGTTTCTTTACTTTAGCTGACGCTCTAAGAGAAGATGTGTAGGGATCAAAAGTTAACAGGAGCCGATTAAAAATATCAGTCAAGTTATCCTTCCTTGCATTTAAGCACTGACATTTCTTTATATCTTTATTCCTATGTTCGGCCTTTTCGGATAATTCCTATAAATAAATAGGTATGTAAACTTTTCTATCAGTTGCAGTTTAACAATCCATTACTTAACATTAATTCAGTAAGAATCAGGCACGAGCAAAATATGTTTCGTACACTTTTGTGAAAAATATTAGTTTAGTACAAAGTCCACCCAATAAGGAAATTGGAGTTGAAGGTTAAAGGCTTCAATTTCCACCGAACATTTTTTTTTCGTGAAAGTATTTTCGATAACGTGAGGGATATTTAAAACTTCTCATATTTTGACCCAAAACTCGAAATCGAATGTTTATGGTACAAGTATTGAACTTTATAGTGTCAGAATGAATATTCCATATGGATTTTTCAATGAGACTGATAATTTATTATTAAAGAAAACCGGATCATATATGACCAAAATACGTGAGTAACGAAAACACAGTTTGATACTTTTTGCAATTTCCGTTTCAAAGCTAACATTTTTACGGTCGCAAATGAACGCAGATGCAGTTAAGCTCAAAATATAATGGATTGAATGGACATCATTTTGAGAAAATTCCAGCTTTGTGCCTTGATGTGTTTAAAAGTTGCACCATTTTTAAGAAATACGTATATTCTTATTAAATTTCTATGGAAACAGTATTATTGAGTTAAGACCTTCATATAATAATAATATCCATTTATTTTACAATGACAAAATTACTTCATGCAATTTGTACACACAAAGCCGTCAACAATATATAGAAAATTAAAAATAATTTACAGTTACAAGAAGAATGAAAAATATTGTGATCGTTGTCTTGATAAACGACATAATCTGGTATTGCTACAAATCTTAAACATCACTTAATATGGACTTAAACACTGCAAATAATTATCAATTTTTCCGTTACAATGACTTTTTCTTCCTATGAGCGTCTTTTTTCTGATTTGGGTTCATTGGCGGCGTCGTGCTCCAAACTTGCCATCGTGAGATTTAAGCAGCATATCCACTCTCGTTATACAATATACTATTTTTACTCCTATTCTAAAATGTCTTACTTATGGGTCCATCGCTGCTCAGTAAATGTAATATAGTTAATTTATCTCTCCATTCATTTTAAATTTGTATTTGTTAGTTGGTTTGAAGAGAATTAGACCTAAACGTTACATTTACTTTAATAGAGCGATGTAACAAATCAAATTAAATGACATTTTAAATATTTCATTGTGTAATTCAATATCCGGAGGTGTATTTGCATGGGAAGTAGTTGTTTTAATGGATATTTATTGTCTTAAGTTGTCTTATTAATTAAGACATTGTTTGCATTTTCACGAATAGTTTATTCGTAATTTTATATATTATAGTTCATTTATTGTTGAGTAAATTATTTTTCCCTGTAATTGGTTATGTTAGGCAATAAATACATTATTATTATTATTATTATTATTATTTGGTGTGTCTCAAGGCTCACACTTTGGACGATTGTTATTATATCAATTATATTGCTCTGTATTTGCATACCTTTAATATTATCATATATGTTGTTTTTAGAGTATTTACAACCTTTTAAAGTATCAGTCATTAATACATATTTGAGATAGTAGACCATAAGTAAAGTAAAGTTTTTCTAATCTCGAAATTTTACTTCATGATTAATCTGGGAAAATAAAGTACTCGTTTAGAGCTTCAAATTGAACTCTTTTAAAAAACAACAAATATCGAGACAATTACAGCGTATGATTTACAGCGTATGATTTAGAGATGAGAAACTTCTTCAAGATTTACAGCGTATGTAAACTTAAAAAAAATCCCCGTATATCAACATTGGTTCCATTGATTATTTTGTAAATGTTGATAAAATTCATCATCTCAATTATTACCACTATTCGATAATTTTTAACCATGTCTCAAAATGTGTCAAGTTGCTTTCGCGAATATATTTAAGAAAATCATTAAATTTTAATACATTTATCGATTCTTGTGGAATGTTCATTAAATCTTTAATTTGGTTGGCGTTCACTTTGTGGTACATCTTGGTAACAATTTAATTAAAATACTTAACTTTGTTTTACTTTTCAGTGACTATAGTTTCGAATAAAAGCTAGCCATTATCAAACTAAGTTTGATAATGACTAGCTTTTAGTTGAAACTATAGTCACTGAAAAGTAAAATAAAAGTGGTAAAACAATGTTAAGTGTTTTAATTTAAATGTTTATCAGTTTTAATAACTTTTAAAAATGTTATTTTGTTTTTTTTTTATTTTAGGAATTGCAATTATTAAATAAATATATTTTTATCCGTTTAATTGTTTTTATTGGTTTATAATTTTTTAAGTGCAAGCCCCTCTCTAAATGGGCTTGAATTTGAAATATTTATCTAATAATTTCCCTTCTTTAATTTCGATTTCAAATTCGCTTTAGCGCGGAGAAGTTTCCCTTTCGCTTATGCCTGTGAGTGTGTGCGTGCGTGGGTGTGTGAGTGACCCCAATATTGAAATTTAAGCACGGCAACTTGATAGCTGAGTAATGTAAACTGAATATGTTTAACTCGTTAACACGATTTCGACGTGTAACTAACCACCAATGCGGGAATCGAAGATGATAACATCGTTAACACGCCGTTATTACTTTATGATTGTGTTTGTCCACTCTGTCGGACCTGTGTTTACCCACCAATCAAACACAAATTCTGTGATAAACAACAAACATACGAGTATAATAGGTTTACAATAAGTATACAGAATTGAGGGGTGTATGTGCTAATATAAAAAAAATGAAGTACATGCAAGGAGAACGTTTTTTTTTTATGAAGGTCGGAAATGTACATGTTATTTGGCCATAAGAACGAACAACGATTAATCTTCCACAGTAATGAAAATAGATCTTTGAAACTTATACATATTGTACATTGAAGCTTTACGAATAAATTGCCAGTATTTTTTTTCAAAATAATGGTTCTTATATTAAATATAAATTAAATAATGGATCACTGTCAAACGATCACATAAATCCGTAAAATACTTCCATTGGAAACATTATTTCTTTTTCGTATTGCTTTAATTTATTAGGGTAAATATTATAAACATGTTGTATTAAATATGTTGATCGAAAATAAATGGTAAATAAATCTAATCGTTGCTTAGAAATCTCCATAAGAGCAATGTAAAATTTGATTATGGTTTCAATAATTAGGGGGCAGAACCGTGCCTTTTTCGTGATATTTCAAAAATATACTATGATTTCTAAAAACATGTGAAAGGAAATTAGATTTGATATGTAGAATTCGTGTACGACATTAGTCACGACGCGGGCTCCTGGCTCCCAGCTCCCGACCTTGAATTGCGAATGCATATTTTCTGTAGCAAAGAGATATAGAGCTTTTACTAATAGTTACTGCTACACACTATATTTTTGTAAATTCACATAACTAGTCTGTTACTTTCTTAGTATTTATTCCATATGATCTAAAAGTTTTATCCTCTAGAAGGCTATGAAACTAATTCTTAAAAATATTATGTTGGTAACAAATTATTGAAAACATTAATAATTGTCACTGTCAATAATTTGTATGTAATATACATACAGTGCATTTTTCTTTTAGGTAAACATGCATAAGCTGTAAATTTTCCGACATTGGTTGTTTTTTAAAAGAGTTCAATTTGAAGCTTTAAACAAGTGTTTTCCACTCCCAGACTAAACATGAAATAAAATTTAAAGTTTAGAGAAGCCCCGTGAAAATCGCGCAGCGACCAAAGACAAATTTTCTGGGCTTTTCTAAACTCCAAATTTTACTTCATGCGCCACGCGTCTAACGCTGATTTCAAGTGAAGTTCAAATATACGTAAATTTCACAATATTTTAGTGTTTTATACTCGTGGCGCATGAAGTAAAATTTCGAGTTTAGAAAAGCCCAGAAAATTTGTCTCGGGTCGCTGCGAGACCCTCGACAAATTTTCACGGGGCTTTTCTAAACTCGAAATTTTACTATATGCTTAGTCAGGGAGTGGAAAACACTCGTTTAAAACTTTAAATTTGCCTTAAAAAAAAAAAACAAGGAATATCTAAAGATTTACAAAAATAGGCAGAATTTGGAATACGTATACTTAAAAGAAAAACTCCCTGTACATACATAACAGAGCTGGGCAGGATTCAAATCATTCAGGATTCGAGTCCCGGATTCGAATCCTCTTAGAGGATTCAAAAGAGGTATTCGAATACTTTAGTGCAAACGGATTCGTGATCCAGATTCGTTACATTTTTTTAAAAGGTTTCGTATTCGAATCCAGGCGTAGATGATTCGAATCCTTATAAAAGGATTCGAATTCTTATAAAAGGATTCGAATCCTTATAAAAGGATTCGAATTCTTATAAAAGGATTTGAATCCTTATAAAAGGAATCGAATCCTTATAAAAGGATTCGAATCCTCATACACAGAGCTAGGATTCGAATTCGATTAATTCAAATAGTTAAATATTCTTATATGAATATTTAAATCAGTAAATTATTCATATTTGAATATAAATATTTAAATTTTCGATTAATTCAAATATTTGTGAATGCATATTTGGTTACTTAACCATGAAAAATATCCAACGTTAATAGTATATTTTTAACTTCACTTGAAATCAGTGTTTTATACGCGTGGCGCATGAAGTAAAATTTCGAGTTTAGAAAAGCCCCGTGAAAATTTGTCTCGGGTCGCTGCGCGACCCGAGACAAATTTTCTACGCGGGGCTTTTCTAAACTCGAAATTTTACTTCATGCTTAGTCTGGGAGTGGACAACACTCGTTCTTAGAAGTTTCAAATTGAAGGATCACTCTAGATTAGTAAGTGTATTCCCATTTTACAAAGGCTACAGCTCGAAGGACCACCATGGTATTTGGAGACCGAAGGACTACAGGGAATCGAAGTTTTTTTACAAGAAAACAACAAATATCTGAAGGTTTACAGCATGGATAGGAAAGAAAACATCTAATTTTGAAAAAATATCGAAGTTGGGTTAGTTTTCAGTGCATTTTTAACTTCACTTTATATCAGTGTTTTATACGCGTGGAGCATGAAGTAAAATTTCGAGTTTGGAAAAGCCCCGCGAAAATTTGTCTCGGGTCGCTGCGCGACCCTCGACAAATTTTGTACGCGGGGCTTTTCTAAACTCGAAATTTTACTTTATGCTTAGTCTGGGAGTGGACAACACTCGTTTAAATTTTAAATTTAACTCTTTTAAAAAGTCGACGTATGTAATATAATAAATCATTTATTGAAATTATAGAAAAAGATGCAAGATTTTACCTGAAATTAACTTTTAGAGTTAACTTTATAATTTGCTCGGCTCTTAATATGTGAATATTCTATTCCTGAAAAAAACCGTTTTTATTTAATATTAAAGTTGCATTGAATACAAAAACAAACTGTGAATAAATCGACATAAATCTAGAAATATCGAAAATCTCGACATGTAGAAAATCTTGACGGTCCACTCCTAGAGTAAGCATGAAGTAAAATTTCGAGTTTAGAAAAGCCCCGCGTAGAAAATTTGTCGAGGGTCGCGCAGCGACCCGAGACAAATTTTCACGGGGCTTTTCTAAACTCGAAATGTTACTTCATGCGCCACGCGTAAAAAACACTGATTTAAAGTGAAGTTGAAAACGCACTGAAAATCAACCCAAATTCGATATTTTTTCAAAATTGGATGTTTTCTTTCCTATCCATGCCGTAAACCTTCAGATATTCGTTGTTTTCTTGTAAATAAACTTCGATTCCTTGTAGTCCTTCGGTCTCCGAAGACCATGATTGGTCCTTCAAGCTGTATCCTCTGTAAAATGGTAATAAACTTAGTAATCTAGAGTGATTCTTTAATTTGAAACTTCTAAGAACGAGTTGGGTAAACACTTGTTTAGTCGAGATTTTCGACTTTACCCAATTTGAAAATTTGATTCCATCAAGAAAGTAGCAGAACAAGTATCGAATATCTAAGAACGAGTGTTGTCCACTCCCAGACTAAGCATGAAGTAAAATTTCGAGTTTAGAAAAGCCCCGCTTAGAAAATTTGTCGAGGGTCGCGCACCGACCCGTGACAAATTTTCACGGGGCTTTTCTAAACTCGAAATTTTACTTCATGCGCCACTCGTATAAAACACAGATTTAAAATGAAGTTCAATAACACATTTAGTCGGTAAATTAACGTTTTTATTAATAGAAACTGATGGAATAAAATATTACTGGTTGCAAATAATAAATTAAAATTTATTTTTAAAGGATTTGTATCCGTGATTAAACAATGAGGATTCGAATCTTTGATTCGAATCATATTTTTCACTTACGAATCCTTTATTCGAGTATTCGTGATTCGAATCATATTAGGTGATTCGGATTCGTGATTCGAATCCTGTTTTTGAGGATTCATCCCAGCTCTGATACATAACCTTATCGTCACGCGTCACAGTTCCGATGCAATTTGTCATCGGTACTACGAACGGTTGGGTAAACTCTTCCCAAAATGACGTCCTTTCAGTGCAACTTATCACCGATGACAAATTGCATCGGTACTGTGAATGGGGGCACAGCTCACGCGCGAATTTTACAGTGGTACCAACACACATTTAAATGCAAATAGAAGTCATAGCATGCTAGAGGATAAATGTTTTCGTTCATAACATAACTTAAATACTAGATTTCTAATTTTTTTTATTAGTCACATACAACCCTTTGTTTCTAGATGATTCAATTTGATAATTAATTTTATGAATTTGGTAAATTAAAAAAAGCCTGGTTAGCTTAAATTATATTGCGTGTTTGGAAATAAATCAACAACAAAAACTAAACTCGTCATTCACTAAATCCCATTCAACAATCAATACTTATTCGATTTATTTTTTCCCCCCTCACAAACACTCACCTTTTTCTAATTTCACAACTTCCCCTCTTCCACTCCCTCGATAGAGAATAAAAAAAGCCTGTCTTAAGGCCAATTCAATTAAATAGGCATCCACGCAATTTTTTTTGTTTGTTTGATCTGCCTTCTTTGCTGCCGTGGAAAGAGGAAATCGAAATTAAAACCTAACCCCCGAGACAATTCAATGATTTCTCCTCGTTCTTCCGCATACCAATTAAACCCGTGTTATTGCATCATCCCTCGCCCTCCGCAATGAATCCTGATATCCAATTCTCGAAATTGGGGAGGGGCATGGGGTCTTTTCTTTTTTAATAAAGTTAAAGTCAGTGGGTTGACAAGCAACAGACACTCAATACAGGATATTAGAAATAAATGGAAAAAAGAGGGAGAACAGAGAAAATAATTTTCTTTTTTTTAATCTGGAAAGGAGAATTATTTTGATGAAAATTTAAGATACACAAATTGTTCGGACATTTAGCGTCTAACGACTTATTGAAATAAATGAAGTATATAATTGATTTTTTTGTGATGCTATATTATTAGTTTTCTGTCATGTGTTTCTGTCTTTACAGATCAATATCAAAGGTTAAACTCGAAATAATCGGATACTCAGGGTACAAAAAAAATATTTTCTTTCTTAACAAATTTAAATTGAGGCTAATATCTAGAGTGTATCTGTATTAATGACCTAGTCAAATTTTTGAAACTTGCAGTTTTAATTTTTCAAACTAGTTGCTTTTATTTCTCCCTTCGTCAGTACTGATTGTAGTTTTAACTCATATCCAGAGAATTAAAAGGCGAGCAAAGATGATGAAAGTGGTCCGAACTCTAACACGACCTTTTAAGATCGCAATCGGCGTCTGGCGCGCCGCGACGCCGGCGCGAAATTTAATTTGCAGCATTCTTTGCGCCGCATTTACGGCTTTATTTTCAAAATTGCTCACATAATTCCGGCGGGGATAGCACTTTCGCCCGCTCGCGTGTGCACCCCAAACTATATTTCAGGCCCGTAAAGACGCGCGCCATTGCTACACTTACGCCCTCCCATAACTCTCCTTTATTTATAATTTCCGCTCTAACGGCGCACCGAGGGAATTTTATCTATGGGGCGTCCGCGCGCGCTATGACACGACAATTTAGTTAGTTTTCAATTAAAATACTTTAACAGCATTCCACACATAATAATGATGAAAATAATAGGAGTAGTAAATGTACTTTATAGGAAGTATTAAGAAAGTGAGGAGAGATAATAATGAAAAGATTACTCTAAAGATTACTGCACGTCGAGACTCTTTAATCACTTAAAGTCTACTTACACTGTTCTTACACTGATCATTGTAGACTATGGTCTACTGAGTCTTCTAAGCCTTCTCTAAGTAGACTCAGTCTTCTAAGTCTAGACTGAGTAGACTGAGTCGACTGAGAAGACTGTTTACTCAGTATTCTGTCTTCTTTGTTTACTCTGTCTTCTCTGCATATTCTGTCTTCTCTGTCTTCTCTCTCTTCTCTGTCTTTCCTGTCTTCTCTGTCTTCTTTGGCTTCTCTGTCTACTCTGTCTTCTCTGTCTTCTCTGTCTTCTCTGTCTTCTCTGTTTTCTCTGTCTTCTCTGTCTTCTCTGTCTTCTCTGTCTTCTCTGTCTTCTCTGTCTTCTCTGTCTTCTCTGTCTTATCTGTCTTCTCTGTCTTCTCTGTCTTCTCTGTCTTCTCTGTCTTCTCTGTCTTCTCTGTCTTCTCTGTCTTCTCTGTCTTCTCTGTCTTCTCTGTCTTCTCTGTCTTCTCTGTCTTCTCTGTCTTCTCTGTCTTCTCTGTCTTCTCTGTCTTCTCTGTCTTCTCAGTCTGCTTAGTCTACTCAGTTTTCTTAGTCTTCTCAGTCCTCTTAGTCTATTCAGTCTTCTAAGTCTGCTCAGTCTGCTCAGTCTGTTCAGTCTACTTAGTTTTCTGTCTTCTGAATGGACTGAGTAGTCTTCTCAGACTACTAAGTCTATTCAGTCAACTCAATCTACTCAGTCTTCTAGGCTTCTTAGTCTGCCCATTTTACTCAATCCTCTCAGTCTTCTCAGTTCTCTTAGTCCTCTCAGTCTACTTAGTTTTCTCAGTCATTTGCCTTTTTTTTCTTTTCAATCTTCTCAGTCTTTTCAGACTCCTCAGTCTTCTCAGCAATGGCAACTCATGAGCATTTTTATTAGTAGGGCTAGAGACATAAACATAAAGGACATTTTATTTAAGTATACCTACATATCCCGATGCACATACACTTTGAGGCATTCGTTGTTTCATGAATAAGATCAATTTGAAGTTTCAAACGAGTGTTTCCACTCCCAGACTAAGCATGAAGTAAAATTTAGAGTTTAGAAAAGCCTTCAAATTTGGTTCAGTTGCGTAGCGCGTAGCGCTACGCGACCAAACCAAATTTTAAGGCTTTTCTAAACTCGAAATTTTACTTCATGCGCCACGCGTATAAAACTGAAATATTGTACAATTAAAGGGTTAAGGTTCTGTTCAATCTTCTCAATCTGTACAGTGTTCACAGCCTTTCTCTGCGAATTAAGTTTTCTCAAATTCGTTACCATTTAAACTTTCCTAATCTCTTTTCATTCTGTCTTTTCAATGTATTCGTAACTTATCACAGTCAAATGATTTAACATCCAATTCTCTTTAGTTATTATATTACTAAACAGGAAATAAATTGCTAAACTAGAATACGTCTAAAATATTTATATTTCAATTTATACTGGGCCATCATGGACGGGCAACTAATCTTTCTCAGTCTCTTAGTCTACTCAGTCTATTCAGTCTACTCAATTTTCAGTCTACTTAGTCTACAGTCTACTCAGTATACTCAGTCTACTCAGACAACTCAGTAAAGTCAGTCTAGTTACTCTATTCAGTCTACTGACTCTCTAAGTCTTTTTAATCCTCTCAGTCGTCTCAGTCTTGTGAGTATGTTCTCCCCTCTCATTCTGTTCAGTTTTCTCAATCTGCTCAGTCTTCATAGCTTTCTTGTATCAAGTAAGTTTTCTCACATTCGCCACCATCTAAATCTCTCTTAGTCTGTCTTTATTCTGTCTTTTGAATCCATCCGTAATTTATCACAGATAAATGATTTTACATAGAAGTAATCAAAATCCCCGATTTTATATTCATTACAATTCAATCCTAATAACATTCGATTAGTACTGCAACACACGCTGTGTTCGTAATGTGGGAACATCCCCCGATAAATATTTTGTTGCCGACTCACGGCCGGCAATTACAGAACAGAACAGATACATCCAGAAAGTGTAAGTTATAGAGGGGAATCCGGGCCCGGCTCTCATCCCGCGGGACGCTCCCCTCGAAGCGATCAATTCCCCTTTGGGTCGAGGGCCTTGTTTCCACTTTCGATGCCATTACGCCGGAATGTTGCACAATTTATTCCCTTATCAACATACGAATACACACGGACACATATGCAACGCTGAAAAAAGAGATAGACAGAGAGGGAGATATGTGCTGTAGCTGCAGAAAAGGGAAAATAAGAAGAGAAAGAGTGAGAGGATAATGTGCTGTAACTGCAGGAGAGACAGAGATGGGGAGATGTGCTGTAACTGCAGAAAAAGGAAAATGAGGAGCGAGAATGAGAGTGAGAGGATAATGTGCTGTAACTGCAGGAAAAATATAGATGGGTATGGGATGGATGTGAATCATTTTGTTTCATGGGAGCGAGGGTGGGGCGTTTTTTGAAATGCGAGTTATTTATTTTTGGGGGAAAACTATGTTTGTGTTTAATGACGCGTTTTGCGAATTTTTATTGAATAACTTGCGTTAGATTTATCTTTAGTATTTGTGTAATGGGGTCGCTTGATAGTACAGGATTGTAATATCGAACAATTATCATAAACATGAATTTATTGAATTAAACAGTCTGAATAAACTTTCAAGACTGAAGTGACCAGGGCTAGTTGCACCAATCACGTTGAACTGGTTCATCTCTGAACTCGAGTTTAAAGTGACATTAGAACAATAGGAACTGTCATCTTGAACTCAAGTTCAGAAATAAACCAGTTCAACGTTTTCTGGTGCACATGGGCCTAAGTTAAGATTAAACATTGCGAATGCCGAGCAAAAATATTTAGAGTATCGAGCAGACCGACACGACTGAACCCACTGTGAAAGTTAAAGTCTTCTTAAACCTCTCAGTATATTCAGTCTATTCAGTATTCTTATTCTATATCCTCATCTCAGTCCTGTCTGTCTTTTTAGTCTGTTCAGCCCTTTCAGTCTACCAAATCATTTCTAAGATTGAAGAGACTGTGAAGACTGAGGGACTGATTAGACTGATGAGATTGCAGATATTGAAGAGACTGAGGAGACTAAGAAGACTGATGAGAGTATTAAGACTGAGGAGATTATGGAAACTGTTAAAGCTGTGGAGACTGTTCAGCCCTTTCAGTCTACCAAATCGTTTCTAAGATTGAAGAGACTGTGAAGACTGAGGGACTGATTAGACTGATGAGATTGCAGATATTGAAGATACTGAGGAGACTAAGAAGACTGGTGAGAGTATTAAGACTGAGGAGATTATGGAAACTGTTAAAGCTGTGGAGACTTAAGGGACTGACGAAGACTGTGGAAAATGAACAGAATGTGAAGACTGAGGAGACTGGTGAGAGTGACGAGACTGATAAGACTGAGGTAACTGTAGAAAGTTTTAAAGCTGTGAAGACTTAAGAGACTAATGATAATGACAAAGACTGTGGAAACTGAGCAGAATGTAAAGACTGATGAAACTGAAATGATTCTAGAAACTTACATCTCCCTGATGAAGCCACTGTGTGGTGAAACATGTTGCAGCGTTCAACAATAAAAGTTAGGAGGGTTTCACTTTTATTGTTGAACACTGCAACATGTTTCACCATACAGTGGCTTCATCTTTTTCACATTCTGCTCAGTTTCTACAGTCATTATCAGTCTCATTGGTCTCGTAACAATAAAAGTTAGAAGGGTTTCAGATTTGTTGTTGAACACTGCAACATGTTTCACCACACATTGGTTTCATCTTTTTCACATTCTGCTCAGTTTCCTCAGTCTTCGTCAGTCTCATTGGTCTCTTAAGTCTGGCT
Source organism: Philonthus cognatus (assembly GCA_932526585.2). Classification (NCBI taxonomy): domain Eukaryota; kingdom Metazoa; phylum Arthropoda; class Insecta; order Coleoptera; family Staphylinidae; genus Philonthus; species Philonthus cognatus. The sequence goes on from OW052242.1 coordinate 30,268,573, forward strand.
TTCTCATCAGTCTCGTCAGTTTTACTAGTCTCCTCAGTCTTCACATTCTGCTCGCTTTCCACAGTCTTCGTCAGTCTCATCAGTCTCTCAAGTCTTCACAGCTTTAACAGTTTCTACAGTCTCCTCAGTTTCATCGCTCTCACTAGTTCCTCCGTCTCCTTAGTCTCTTCAATATCTCCACTGTGTTGTTTTATTTAAAATATTTAAAAATAATCTTTGAATACTATCTCAGAACACGAAAAACAAAGAAGTGATTTTGATAATCAGTAGTAACTGATTTTGATAATTTTCATACTTCCATTTAATGAATAATTAAATCTGATTGCGTAAAAGTAAATCTATTTGTATTTTATAATAAAAAAGTAAAAATACATATTTCTGTATTAAATTCTAGACTTGTAACTCTCAGACGTAATTCTCGCAGCAATGAAATATTTTATCGCCACTAAAAATCGCGAATCGGGGTGTCGCATTTTATTAACCCGACCCCCCGGCGGGCCGCGGGGTATGCCGTAAATATTTATCGCGTTATTTATTTATTCGCGATCGGAAATTTCGCCGGGTGCGCAACTTTTCGCGAAGAGGGAGCGTAATTAAAAAGAAAAAAAACAAACGAAGATTTCGAATCGTTCCCGTTTTCCGCTCGCCGATTTCGCCCCGCGACCCTTTCATATTCTTAATTAAGTTTCCGATTTCGTTTCCGTCTCGTTTTTCTTAATTAATTATATCGGACGCGGAGAGTTGGAATTTCAAAGTCCCCAGAAAATTCGTCACGAAAAAGTCCTAAACGCGTTATTCTTTTTATAGGACTTTTAGTTCGTTAAATTTTTCATAAAGCATGAAAGTATAGACAAAAATGCAAAGAGTAAATTGGTGTAGAAAAAGCATCTTGGGAAATAAAAAGACTCGATTTATAAAAGAAATAAATAATGTAATTTAAAAAAAAATCAAATTTAACTCGAAATATTTACTTCATGTGCCAGGCGTATTAATTTCAAGTGAAGTTAAAATACATATTTATTACAAATAACATAAAATCAGATGTTTAGTCTGATATCAACGAATTGAGATTTCCCATCTCGTTTTATTAACCTTTTTTTGCTGAAAATCTGTATGTAAGCTTACGAGAAAATTGTAAAGACTCAAAACATGAAAAATAGAGAATATATGTACTTACCGTACCAACGAATTTTGTCGTAAAACTGTATAAAAGCTTACAGAGAAAATTGGAAAGATTAAAAACATTAAAAAACAGAGAATATATTTACTTATAGTACGAATTATTTATATATATTGTTTGTTTCAGAAAGTCCATCAAGGAAGAATCAATATTTGTGGTAAGTCGCATATTTTCTTTATTTGTCTCCCCTTTAAAACCCCAAACAATATTTATTATTTTATTACTTATGAATAACCCCATAATTCTCCCTGAAAAACTCCCATAATCCCCCCTCGTGAACACAAAAAAGAATGAAATTTACAATAAGAAAACTTCGAATAAATAATTTATGCCCCGAGAGTTCGGGTAAAGACCACGTATAAATATATTTTTTTATTCTCCGGAAAACTTTCGCGGATATAATTTGTAGCCGCAACGAAAACATATGATTTATTTCCTTCCAACCCCGCGCGCTTATTGTACATAAAAATATATATATATGGAAGTTCGGAAGTGATCCAGGATGAGGATTAAACCGGCGAGCAGGCGAACATATTTCGTACTCGTTGAATCCTCTATAATCCGGGGATTTACAGGTCGGGAAAACACTCACACACACACAGGGAGATGAAGATGAGAGGGAAATGCGTTTTCCCAGTGAGGAATTGCTATGGTAATTAAGCCTGTAATTGCTTTTATCTGAAAAATTTAAGTTGGGGTTTAAATAATCCGACGCGCGAGACGTTTTTCGGAAAGATGACGGTTTTCGGGCGAGAGGAGTTTGCGATCGTATTAATAATTGTGGGGATTAGGGATTACTTTGCCCCTCTTTTCGGTTCTTATACAAATAAAAAGAGTTCCTTTATTTTATTTTCTCGTTCTGTGTTTGAGGATTTGATTGAAATTACTTCCACCACCTACAAAAATAAGCAGAGAAATTATAATTAAAAATATAAAACGATAACGGCTGAAAATACTGAAGACATTGAATATACTAAGAAGACTAAGAAGACAGGGCAAATGACTAAGACTAGGAAGACTGAGAAGGTTAAGCAAACTGAAAATACTGCGCATACTGTGAAGATTGAGAAAACTAAATAGACTTAGGAGACTAAGAATGCTAAGCAAACTGACAAGACTGAAAAGACTAAGCAAACTATGAAAAATGAACAAACTGAAAAGACTGAAAAGGCTAAACAAACTAAAAAGACTAAGGAGACTAAGCAAACTGAAATGACTGAGCAAACTGAAAAGACTGAGAAGGCTGAGAAGGCTAAGCAAACTGAGAGACTAAAGAGACTGAGCAAACTGTGAAGACTGAGCAAACTGAAAAGACTGAGGAGACTGAGAAAGCTAAACAAACGGAGAGGACTAAGCAAACTGAAAATACTGAGGAGACTGAGAAGGCTTAGCAAACTGAGAAGACTGAAGAGACTGAGCAAACTGAAAAGACTGAGCATACTAAAAAGACTGAGGAGTTTGAGAAGGCTAAGCAAACTAAGAAGACTGAAGAGACTGATTAAACTGAGGAGACTCAGCAATCTGAAAAACCTGAGGAGACTGAGACGGCTAAGCAAACTTAAAAGAGTGGAGAGACTAACCAAACTTAAAAGACTGAGCAAACTGAAAAGACTGAGGAGACTAAGAAGACTAAGCAAACTAAGAAGACTGAAGAGAAAGAGCAAACTATGAAAAATATGCAAACTGAAAAGCCTGAGGAGACTAAGAAGGCTAAACAAACTAATAAGACTGAAGAGACTAAGCAAACTGAGAAGACTAAGCAAACTGAAAAAACAGAATAGACTAAGCGAACTGAGAAGACTGAAGAGACTAAGCAAACTGAGAAGACTGAAGAGACTAAGCAAACGATGAAGACTGAGCAAACTGAAAAAACTAAGAAGACCGAGAAGGCTAAGCAAACTAAGAAGACTAAAGAGACTGAGCATACTGTGAAGAATTAGTAAACTGAGGAGATTGAGGAGGCTTAGCAAACTAAGGAGACTAAAGAGACTGAGCAAACTGAAAAGATTGAGGAAACTGAGAAGGCTACGCAAACTAAAGAGACTGAAGAGACTGAGAAAACTGTGAAAACTGAGCAAACGGAAAAGACTGAGAAGACTGAGAAGGCTAAGTAAGCTGAGAAGACTGAAAGGACTCAGCAAACTGTGAAGACTAAGCAAACTGAAATGGCTGAGGAGACTGATAAGGCTTAATAAACTGAATAGACTGAGCAAACTAAAAAAAACTGAGGAGACTGAGAAAGCTAAGCAATCTAAAAAAACTGTAAACACTAAGCAACTGAAAACACTGAGCAAACTGTGTTTGCTTAAAAACACCAAGGAGACTGAGAAGGCTAAGCAAACTAAGACGTCTGAGGAGACGGAGCAAACTGTATAGACTAAACAAACTGAAAAGACTGAGGAGACTGAGAAGGCTAAGCAAACTGAGATAGATTCCTGAAGAGACTGAGCAAACTGTAAAAACTAAGCAAACTGAAAAGACTGAGGAGACTGAGATGGCTAAGCAAACTGAAAAGACTGAAGAGACTCATCAAACTGAGAAGACTGAGCAAACTAAAAAGCCTGAGGAGACTGAGAACGCTAAGCAAACTAACAAGAGTGAAGAGACTAAGCAAACTGTAAAGATTAAGAAGACTAAGAAGGCCAAGTAAACTGAGAAGACTGAAGAGACTGTTCAAACTGAGCAAACTGAGAAAACTAAGCAAACTGAGAGGACTGAGGAGATTAAGCAAACAGAGAAGACTGAGGAGACTGAGAAAACAAAGAAGAAAAAAGAGAACACTGAGATGAAATATTAATGAAAAATAACGCGAAATTAAATATCTCAAACAAGAATAATTTAAATTCAAAACTATTTGAATTTGAAAAAACAAGCTTCTTATAGTTTGCAGAGATGTGGAAGGAGATTGGGGAAACTGTTGAATCAGATGTGGAGAGGGGAGGGGAGCTTGCCGGAAGAATGGAGGGTTGGGATGATGTGTCCGGTGTATAAGGGAGGGTATGGGAAGGAGGCCAGTAGTTATAGGCGTGTAACGATCACAAGTATTGGGTATAAGCTAGCAATGGTGATAGTGAGGAATCAGATGGAGGTGGAGGTGGAGGAGAAGGGGATACTGCCAGAGATGCAGGGGGGGGGGGGTTACAAGGGGGAGGGGGACGAGGGAGCAGGTCTTTACCCTGGCGCGAATGGCGGAGAGAGTGATGGAAGAGAAAGGATGTGTGTATGCGGTGTTTATGGACCTGAAGGCAGCATATGACTCGGTGCCGAGGGGAAGCTTGATAGAATGTTTGAGAAGGAGAGGGGTGAGTGAGGGGATGGTGGAGTGGGTGAGGAGAGTGTATGAGGAGACATGGGTGGTGGCGAAAGTGGGGAAGGAAGTGTTGGGGTGCTTTAGGACGTGGGAGGGTTTGAGGCAAGGGTGCCCGCTGAGCCAGATGCTATTTAATGTATACGTAAGTGAATTGGAAGAGGTGATGAGGAAAGGGCAGGCGGGGGGAGTGGTGATGTGTAAAAGGAAGGTATGGATGCTGGCGTATGCGGATGATGTGGTGTTGGTTGCAAGAGAGTATGAAGGGATGAAAGAGATATTGAAGAGAGTGGAGAGGTTTATGGATAAAAGGGGAATGAATGTGAATGTAGTGAAAACGAAGTGGGTGAAGTTTAGAAATAAAGGGAGGGAGGGGAAGGTGAAAGAATTAGAGTGGAAGGGGGTAGTTATTGAGAGGGTGAAGAGTTTCAAGTATTTGAGGTTTTGGTTTAAAGGAACGGGAGGGTATGAGGAGCATGTGAAGTGGGTGCAGGGTAAGGCGAGGAAGGCGTGGGGAATGGCGTGGGACAAGTGGGGGAAGTGGATGGGGAACAATGTGACGGTTGCGTGTAAGATATGGGATGCGTGTGTAAGAGCGGTGCTAATGTATGGAGTGGAAGTGTAGGGGGCGAGAGGGTACGAGGTGATAGAGAGGGAGCAGATGTGATTCCTGAAGCACATGTTGGGGGTGGAAAGGTCTACGCCCAGCTACATAGTGCTTCAGGAGACCAACAGAGAGAGGCTAGAGTGGGAGGCAATGGTGAGGGTGGTGAGGTACGAGATGAGGTTGTGGGAACTGGATGAAGAGAGATTGGTGAAGGATGTATGGGTGACGAGTGTGTGTGGGGGTGAGGGCAGATGGAGGGGGGAGAGGAGGAAAATGTATGAGAGGGTAGGGCTGTCGGAGGCGAAGGTAATGGAATAGCTAGGAAATGGGGTGAAGGTGGCTGAGTGGGTGAGGGGGAAAGGGAAGGAGGTAGAAGGGCAGGAAAAGCAAGGGTGTATTGACAGAAGTCAGTATAATGATATGTATGGGAGGTGGCAGGTGTATGGGAGGGTGCCGAAGTATTTGATAGAGAAGGGATGGGGTAGAGAGGATAGGGTGATTGTGGCAAGGGCGTGGTGTGGATCGGAGGAGAGAGGAAGGAAAGTATGGATGGGGGAAGAATATGGAAGATGTGTGGACAGGGGAAGGATACGTGGGGACACTTGGCGGAGGAATGTGAGGGGGTGAAAGAGGAGTGGCTGGGAGCGAAAGAGAATAGAAGGGTAGTGGAGTGGATGAGGGAGGATGGGAGCGGGGTAAGGACGTTGGAAAAGCTATTGCGGGAGAGAGAAAAGAGAAGGGAGGGTAAGAGGGATACGGGAATGTAGTGAGGTAATCAAATGTAAATGTGTAATCAAATGTAAAGGTGTGGAGATATGCCAAACAATCTTTTTTTTTAGTTTGCATTGCACTCTTTAAACATAATATATAAACAATGTCGTAATTTTATATATTAAATATCTCAGTCAAATATTGTAAAGAGATTCGTTATGACGATATTTTCGCGAGTAATTATTTTTTTTTAGAAGATCGTCTAAAGTGAATGATAAACGAGGACAAAATTAAAGTTCCATATCTCGCTAAGGAAATAATTTCTATACGCAAGTAATTAAAGAGGAGCTCGAGCAGTAATATGCTTTTAAAAATGCCCTTCACATAAATAATTAATTCCAGCGCCGGACAAGATTTTCCGACGCGCTTAAAAGTTACTGCAAGATAAATTAATATAACTTTTTAGAAGAGCTACCGAACTTGCGAGACGTAATTTTAATAACACTCTGGCGAAAAGAGAAAAAAAATGTATAAAAAAAATTACTAACAAGCAAGCAAGTGTATATAAAAAAATATATCTTGGTTAATATATAACTGGATTGTAAAGTGACTTTCTGTAAAAGTGTAACGAAGTTTATGAAGTTTATCGAAGAAATCCAATCCCTCGGGGACTTTAAGGACTTAAAATTGCTAAACTGTTGCCCGTAAAATGTTTTATGGCTGATTGTCTCTAAAGAGTTTTGCTCTTGGAGAAAGATGGTGGCGGGTGAAAGTTATTAGGAGAGTATGATATTCTTACTTTATTATTATTCAATCAATATTTATAACAAAAGTATTTTATTAAAATAATAACTTTCATACATTTATGGCCAGTCAGTTACACAAACAGGGAGATTTTCTTTTAAGTTTACATACATATTACTGTGTACGCAGCATTTTTTTTTGGCTTTCCTTGTTTTTGGATAGAGTTCAGGAACTTTTAACGAGTGTTTCCACTCCATGACTAAGCATGAAGTAAAATTTCGAGTTTAGAAAAGCCTGAAAATTTGGTTTGTTCAATATGATGCTTTAAACGAGTGTTTTCCACTCCCAAACTAAGCATGAAGTAAAATTTCGAGTTTAGAAAAGCCCCGCGTAGAAAATTTTGACGGGGCTTTTTTAAACTCGAAATTTTACTTCATGCGCCATGCGTATACACCACTGAAATATTGCAAAGTTTAAAATATACTGCAAAAGCAGTATGCTAAAGTAGTATATTTTGAACTTTAGGTTAAATCAGTGTTTTATACACGTGGCGCATGAAGTAAAATTTTGAGTTTAGAAAAGCCCCGTGAAAATTTTCTACGCGGGGCTTTTCTAAACTCGAAATTTTACTTCATGCTTAGTCTGGGAGTGGAAAACACTCGTTTAAAGCATCATATTGAACAAACCAAATTTTTTACGCAGGGCTTTTCTAAACTCGAAATTTTACTTCATGCTTAGTCTGGGAGCGAAAAACACTCGTTTAAAGCATCATATTGAATATTTCTTACAAAAACAACGAATGTTTAAACATTTATAAGGTATGCATCGGGATGCATAATATACCGTGCGTTATATACAGTGTGGAAACTTTAACTGGAATAAAATTCATAACTTCGATATAGGCGATTTTTGCAAAAAATCCCGAAACACGCTAAGTATTGTTTTTTCTTGCCCTCATTTCTATGTATATGCTGCTTGTTTATTTGTTCCCGGAAGAGCGTAGCCACCTCTGACTTTTTTTTTCAAATGGAACGGTATGTCAAGTGACACCTCGTTTGAAAGGTCTCTTCGCAAGTAATACAACACACTATTTATTTCTTGAATATTTACAAAGCCCACGTGATAAAAAAAAGAAAACCACTTTTACATTGAACATGTTTCGGCGTAAAGTTGTATGTTTTTGACATGTGTTTTGATGCTATGGAACTGCGTTGCTTAGTTACCAGTGATAATAATAGTCACCAAAGCAGTCACATACGCTCGTCAAGTTGTCGAAGTGATTTCTAAAATGCAGTATTTAACCGAAAATCTCCGAATCGAGATTCTGATGATGATCGGTTATGGTAACAGAAGACGAAGTCAGCTTGAGGTTGCTCAGTTATTTCGAGAAGAGCATCCGGATTTATCACCCATTAGCCAAGGTACCATAAGCAAAATTGAGACACAATACAACAATTTGGGTCATGTCAGGGTTGTGCCCAGACAGCGAAATCCCACTGTTCAAGCAGATACCAGGCTAAACGTATTATTAACTCTTCAAGAAAATCCAGTGACTCCAGCCAGGCAACTGGCCCGTGACAACGAGATTAGTCATACTACTGTCCTGAAAATTCTTAGATCAGCCAAGCTGTATCCTTACAAGATGCAAGCACTCCAAGAATTAACGGAGGATGACCCGGACCGCCGAATCGAATTTTGCGAGCAAATGATGAACATGATCGACAATAACCAGATTTCATTAGCATCAATTCTTTTTTCCGACGAAAGTACTTTTACCTTACATGGTGACGTTAATCATCAAAATTGTCGTTATTGGGCTGATCATAACCCTCATTGGATGCGAGAAACTCATACTCAGTTCCCGCAAAAAGTCAATGTATGGGCTGGAATAATAGGTGATCAGATTGTAGGACCAGTATTCTTCGATGGTAATCTTAATAGAGCAACATATCTTACGTTTCTTCAAGACGACCTCATGCCAGCGTTAGCCACTTTATTTCTAAATCCATTAGATCCAGATTTACCTGATGAACGAATATGGTATCAACAGGACGGAGCTCCACCCCATTATGCTGTGATCGTTCGTAGATATTTAGACGAAGTTTTTCCCAATAGATGGATTGGAAGAAGAGGTCACATTGAATGGCCGGCGAGATCTCCGGATCTTAGTCCCCTTGACTTTTTTGTGGGGATATCTCAAGAGTAAGATCTATGTAACCTAACCAAACGACATTGAGGACCTTAAGCAACGTATTAGGCATGAAATACGGCAAGTCACACCAGAAATGTTACAAAACATTAGAGATGCATGTTATCATTGATTTGCACTTTGCCAAGAAAGAAACGGTGCCCATTTTGAACATTTGTTGCATTAAATAGTATTCACGTTATAAAAGTGTTTTTTTTTTTTTATCACGTGGGATTTGTAAATATTTAAGAAATAAATAGTGTGTTGTATTACTTGCGCAGAGACCTTTCAAACGAGGTGTCACTTGACATACCTTTCCATTTGAAAAAAAAAGTCAGAGGTGGCTGCGCTCCTCCAGGAACAGATAAACAAGCAGCATATACATAGAAATGAGGGCAAGAAAAAACAATACTTAGCGTGTTTCGGGATTTTTTGCAAAAATCGCCTATATCGAAGTTATGAATTTTATTCCAGTTAAAGTTTCCACCCTGTATATTTAAGTATGGCCATAGGAATTTACACGGTAAAAAATATACCACATGTTAACTTTTGTTGTCGTAAAAATTTGGAACAATTGTTTGATTTTATTGATAAATCAACATTTTTTCTACGAAATTTACAATGCTAGATGGACATGAACATGTTAGATTTATTTATTTTTGCTTTTAAAGTTGAAATGAATAATACAAATATCAAGCCAAAAAAATCAACTTGGCGAAAATGTCGTAATGTAAGTATTTGTTTTGCTAAACTTAAAAGCTAAAATAAAGAATTCTAACATGTTTATATTCTTTTAACAATGAAAATTTCAATTTTCAATGTTTACCATGTAAATCCCTATGGCCATACTTAAATAAAACGCACGGTATAGTATACGTAAAAGAAAAATTATTTTCGAAACATTTTCAGTTTTTGACTTTCATGTTATTTAAAAAAAATGAATATATCAGATTGATATGAAGTGCAGAGACAAAATACAGTTTGAATAAGTATGTAATTCAATTTATAAATTAATTTTATTAAAATAATTCTTAGGTTCATAAACAAACGGTATAAGATCAAATTAGTTTTATCATATTATTCAATATTATAATTTATTTTAAAAGATAAGTGGAACTCTGCCTATTTTCCTCTGTACATGTTTGAAGTAATTGTACGTGAGTGTGTATTGTTTAATGATAAAAGTGTTAAACGTTCATTAGCTTAAAAAGCCTTCCTACAAATTGAGTTTACACAGCAGGCATTGGGGAATTGATAAACCAATGAGATAAGAGTATTTTAGAAACTTTGTTAAAAAAATTAAACTAGTTTTCGGCTAAGTATACCTCCGAGTATTATTTTAATGGGCTTTTGTGACCCAATTACTAACTTTCGCTTCTATTACTATAATACAAACAACGTTGATTAATTATTATTGCAATGGATTTTTTGTTATTTAATCATGTCACATTTGTGTCTGTATGTAACAAATTGCATTAGTTATTGTGATTAGATGTAACACAGAAAAGCAATTATTATGTGAGTCTTGTGTGCAAGAGCAAACTTGCAGAGTTGTGTTGCTAAATGCGCAAATTACAGTTGTTCCTCATCGCAGGTCCCGATGCGCTCGTGTAACTAGATTACCACATAGTTTTCATTTCTTACACACATGTATACACATGCATTCTACAACACACAAACTTTTAGTTCAAGGACGAATGTGTTAATTGATAATTTTGTGATCATAATTATTGAGAAATGTATTATATTGGAGATGCAGCCGATAGTAATTTGACCAGATAACAGATAATTGGAAAAAATCTAGTTCGAATAGACCGGATAGCCGGATATCTGGCCAATGTAGTAATTGACCAAACCAATGAGAAATGTATTCTTATCAGAGATGCAGCGAAAAGTAATTTGATCGAATTCCGGATATTTTGAAAAAAATCTAGGCCGGGTAGCCGGATATCCGGCCAATGCCAGTGCCGTAGTGCTTAGACTTTAATACCTACCGCCTACTTACGCATGTATGTTAGTTGTTTTCTGCCCACCCGGTTTATTAACGTAACAGGAAATACGAGGGCTATCCTAACAGTAACTTACGTTTTAGAATAAAAAAACAAATACCCTAGTAAGAAAGAAAATTACGTGAAAATAGCTAGATTTAGGCCATCAAATGTATATAATAAAAATTGTTTCTGTCACTTCAGTTTTTTTTTAATTCTAAAGCGTAAGTTACTTTCTGGATAGCCCTCGTATCATGTAAAAACGTAAACTAAGGCAAATAACTGAATTATTCAATAGCTTGAAAACACTGATAGTAAAATAAAAAAATTATACCATGTATTTTTTTATGTTTTTTTATTACAATTTATTACACCGGGTGTTGAACACTTAGCGGACGCAACGTAGGAAATCGCATGTTAATTTTAAAGTGGTCAAATATTGGCTTCCCTATTTATTTTATAGACAATATGTATTTTACTTTTTTGTAGAGGGAAAAATTCTAAATTTATGAATGTTCACACTTAACACTTTACGTTTCTCTAAATTAAAATAATTAAGAAAAAGTAATGTGATTTTATAAAAATAATGAAATACCATGGAATTGATACAACAATTGCGGATATTCCCTGTTTTTTTTAAGTTCAATTTAATGCTTTAAACAAGTGTTTCCACTCCCAGACTAAGCATGAAGTAAAATACGAGTTTAGAAAAGCCCCGTGAAAATTTGTCGAGTGTCGCGCAGCGACTCAAGACGAATTTTCTGGGTACTTTTTGTATGTACTTTTTCGATGATTAAAAATTGTATTAATCAAGCGCTCAAAGTTAAATTTTGTTGGATCGATTTATTTTCCACGGTTTTTAAGCGTGGTGAAAAAGAAATAATACATTTTTTAAATTGGGCGTTCTTTGTAATGTTTAAAAAAGAGTCGGTGAATTGTTTTAATTGCTCGTTAATGCCTATTATACCCACACCTCAAGATAATATTGGTAGAGGGCATCCAAGCCCTCCCCCCCGTATTGCAGGGTTTTGCAACCTCTACTGGTTAACATTAACTTATAAATCATAAAAACGAATTAAAATTAATTTCGACTTTCTGCAAAAAATTTAGTCTCATTGAGACAAGTCTCCAAATATTCATTGAAACAACTACTTCTTAACCCCACAGATATTGAATTGTACAATAAATGTTTGAATTACAGATATTAAATTAACATGTAGTTTTTGCTATTGTACGAAAACTGCAATAAAATTCAATATTGTATTTTTTAACAGTAAAAGTTTTCACCATAATACATATTTTAACTCCCTCAGCAAGCACATGCATTTATTACCGCAACAATTGGACAATTTCTAGCTCACGAATTGAAAACGCAGGAAGGAAATTCCATGAATTCAGCAGTGTTAACAGTCTGCAAAGTGGCTCTGGCCATTCCGCACAATTTTACAACATCAGCACACACACACACTGAGGCTCAAATATTACACAAAACGCGAAACCTCTGCAACATTCGCGGATAAAAGGGAACGGAGGGTGGAGAGGAAATCACGTCACGTATGTCAGCCCCGGTTAATTCAGCCCTCCCGTTCCACCGCGGGCGTTTCAACTTTTATCATTCCGCAAACAAAAAGGAATATTTCATCGGAATGAATATAAATTTAAAATCCCCCGAAAATCGCGGAATCCCAAATCTGAAATATCAGGTGGGACCCGAAGAATATGGAAGTTAATCTCGGGCGAATTTAAATTGTAAATCCGGGCGGCGCGCGGGCGGTGATCTACATATCTTCCGGAGGTTGGGGGGAGAATCCGGAGAGTCTGGAAGTGACTGGCGATGGGTCAACGATTCTCGTTTCTGGCTCGCTTTTTCGACGCCAGATACTTTGTAAAGTACATATTTAAAGCGTTCGCCTTTTCCGCCCCGAGATGGGAAAGTTCTATAATAAATATATAAATAAGAAATAAGTAAAACTGTTTAAGTTTTTTTTATATATACCGAGAATTCTTCTTTTAAGTAAGTATGCATATTCCGATACATACACTGTAAGTATTAGTAGTTGAATGTTAATGGCATTATGAAATATTTGTATTGTTAGTTGATTGTTAATAGCATTATCGAATAAAAAATTGAATTGTTAGTTAATTGGTAATGGCCTTATGAGGTTGAAATTTGTACTTAACATTAATTAACGAATCACGTCACCTAAAGCTTTACACTAATTTTTGTCTATAATACTGTACCAGGTCTGTAAATATGAAATCGGATTTTTTTTATAGAAAATACGCATTTATTTAAAGAAAATGAAACAAAATATATTATTCAAAGTATCCACATCGCTAGCTACACATTTTCCCCATCTCTCTGGCAATTTCTGGATGCCACGCCAAAAAAACTGTTTCTCCTTTGAGGCAAACCAATAATAGAAATATATATATATATATATATATATATATATATATATATATATATAGAAATAAAGCGCTGCTCAGCAAGTGTGTGTCCCATCGAAAGTAGTACTCGGATGGAGCCAAGTCTGTTGAGTAAGCCGTATGCGCAAGTATTTGCCACCTAAACGCTACAATTGTTTTCTTGACCGGTTTTGCTGTGTGAGATGGTGCATTATCATGAAACAAAATCACTTTGTGTTGCCTCTTTTGATATTCTGGTCGTTTTTCACGCAATGCCTGGTTCAAATCCATCATTTGTTGTCGATGGCGTTAGGTATTAACGGTTTCGCCAGGTTTTGGCAGCTCATAATAGATACCACCCTTCTGATCCCACCAAACACAGAGCATTGTCTTCCGTCCAGAGCGATTTGGCCTTGCAGTCGATGTCGCTGGTTTGCTTGCCCATGATCTTTAACGCTTGGGATTCTGGAAATATATCCAGCCACAATTCGATAGAGAAATGATTTTCATTTGTATCTGACGGGCAGCATTTCGCAGGTGGTTTTTCGGTTTTCCTGCTGACTTTCATAGAGTTCACGTGGAACCCATTTTCTACCTTCTGGATCTTTCCCATGGCTTTTAAAGTATGGGATAGCTTCTCGTATCACATCTAATTGATCCGCGAGTTGTTGTTGCGTTTGAGCGTAATCCTCATCCAACAAGTCTTGCAATCCTGCGTCATAAAACTTTCTCGGTGGTCTTCCACGTTTTTGGTTTCTCACGTCAAAATCGCCACTTTAAATTTTTTAAACCACTCAAAGCACTGTAATTTACCAAGAGCATACTCACCGTAAGCTTCGACAAGCATTCAATGCGATTCTGCAGCAGTTTTCTTCAAGTGGTAACAAAAAATCAATGATGTCACAGTATCATAGTTTTCCGGCAAAAGAACAATCATTTTTAACGCTACGAAAATATATGTAGTTGTAATAAACTTGTATTGTTGTGTGTTAAAAGTCTTTGACAAATGTATATAAAAGACAATTGAACCAAAGCCGCGGTTTGACAGTCACTATATTGACAACTAGAGCCATCTATGAGCAAATTCCGGTTTCATATTTACAGACCTGGTATATTACATATTTAATATGAGATTTTGATTAGGCCCTCCCCAAAACAAAATCCTGGCTCTGCCACTGCTTAGAACTATAAGACAAATTAATGTAGACTTATAGGTCTCTTATTATATGGTATAAAAGTTTTGTCTCCCATGAGGTATAGTATAAATTGCATTATTAAAACCCTTACAGCTTGACGGCTATCAGTTTACATTACAAGACTCTCAATTAATAAAATATAAAAACGAATTAAAATGAATATCGACTTTCTGCAAAAATTTAGTTACGTTGAGACCCCTCCAAATATTCATTAAAACAACTACTTCTTGAGCTAATACTAATTAATATTATAAGAGTCAACCAGCTAAGATTTCAACTGCTTCATCTTTGTTGCAAATTTTTTGACTATTTTCAAACTTTTCTAAACTCGAAACTTTTCTTCATCCTTAATCAAGAGATGGAAACTTTCATTAGAGATAAGTCATTAAATGCTATTAATTTACCGTGTATTTAATTACGTTTACCACTAAAACGAAAATATTCTGATCTAGTTGTAAGTTTTTAGGAAACTGACTCTAATTAAATATCCAGAATTAAATTGATTTTAATTCACAAATGTACCGGTTATTGAAAAAGATCGGTAAAATTACAATCTCTACTTACGATCAACAAATTTAATTCATATTTGTACACACTCCAAGAAATGTCCATAAAACTTTCAATAAATCCGAGATCCACTAAAATAAATTAAAACGAGAATTAGTTTGCTTTCGTGACTCCTCCCCGAGCTTGATTAAATTTAAGTTCAGGCCAAGAGGGGTGAGTTTTAAAGTTGGCCCACCGTCCTCATCTCGTCTCCTCGCTGTGCTCTCGAGCCAGTCTTTCAGATTATGTCCCTTACCTTAGGTAGCGATTGTGAATGTAAGTAGGTCTGGGAGTCGGCCTGATTTATCGGGCACATTTGCTCGAGCTCTCTGCACTCAGCGCTCGCTCAGATCCCCCACTCCTGACAAATCTGGGTTATTATTTTCAGAATGTATCCTTATAAGTGATCAATCCGTTTCTTGCATATATGGAAATGGGAACCGAGCAGGCATGAATATGCATGTTTTATTATGACTATTACCGGTTTAACGATGGTGCTTATCAAGTGCTAAAACTTTCACGAAATTTATATGAAAGGATAAGATTCATAAAAGAGAAAAAACAAACAAACCGGGAATTGTTCTGTTAACGGATTTTTACTCGAAATTTTACTGAAATATTGTGAAATTAAAAATATTTTTTTGCAGTATATTTTTAATCCTGCTTCTGCAATTTATTTTTAATACTGATTTAGCAGTATATATTTAATTTCATGAAGTAACATTTTGACTTTAGAAAAGCCCCGTGATAATTTCTCGTAATGATACTTCATGCTTAGTCTGGGAGTGGAAAATACTCGTTAGCTTAAAATATGTCACAACTATCAAAATGTGTGTTGCATATGTAATAAAGAAAAACAAAAACATGACCGTCTTATAATATATTTCAAATAATAGTTGTCTCAAATTGACAATGGTCTTAACGTCGACTGACACCGATTTGTGTTAAGTTTGATACATTGGACTAAATGTCATTTCAAGCTGACAGAATAGACTAATGTCGGCTGACGGCGAATCGTGTCAAGTTGACACAATGGACTAAATGCTTAACCAGGGATTAAAAACACTAAGTAATTTCAAAAATCGCGTAAAGAATTTCTTATGAGCAATTTTAAATTAGTAGCGTCTGTTTTCCTTCACCACCCTGTATATTTAATTATAAAGATTATAAGCTCTAGATTGTGTGAGCGTAGTAAAAGCAAAACTCCATTCAAGCGCAAACATTATTTGAAAGCAGATTAAGACTTATCATCTTAACTCTGTGTAAACCCGGGAATTGAATTGAATTTAAAATCGTCACCCGGACACACTCCCTTGAATTAATTGGGGCTGCTTGATGGAAGCCGCATTCGCCCCCGCCCAATCCCTGCCGCTAACGTAAGTACAAGTAAAAACAGCGATAGTTAAAATCTGCTTAACAACTTCGCCAGCGCGACGTTTGGGTTTACTTAAAAATTTTAAAATTCAAATGTCGCCTCCCGCAACCCGCACAGAAACTGCCGGTTATGCAAATCGCCAGTAATCGAATCCGTCGTCGTCTGCGGTTCCAACTTTTGGTGCTCTTTCACCCGCGCAAATTTTTTCTCATCAACACTTTTTAATTGGAATCCGACAACTTTTACGGAAATTCTGCCTTGCAGTTTCGTGGCGCATTTTTTATTTTTCGCTAATATTCGTCGAGCTTCAAACGGGTGTAATGAAATATGTAGATTAACGCGGGTTTATTCAACTGTACAGAAATATTTCAACACATTTGTGAGCGACTCGCAAGGAAATTAGAAAATTGCTAAAACAGAAAATTTACAAGGATGATAATACTGAAATAAAAGTATTGCTGACACCGAAAACGTACAATGCTGAAACAACGAAATAAAAGTATTGCTCACACAGAAAACGTACAAGTCTTAAAAAATTGAAATAAAAGTATTGCTGAAACAGAAAACATAAAAGGCACAAAAAACTAACATTTTAACATCACAAAACATAGTAATAGTTTCATTCAATTAAATGGACTGATTGAGAAGACTAAGAAGATTAAAAAGACAGACAACTAATAAGACTGAGGAGACTAATAAGACTGGGAAAACTTAATAGACTCAATAGACTCAGAAGGCTGAGAAAACTTAGAAGGCTGAGAAAACTGTGGCTAAGAAAACTCAAAATATTAGAAAGGCTTAGAATACTTCGCTTCGCTTCGCGCCCAAATCGAAATGTTAAGGCTTTTTTAAACTCAATATTTTACTTTATGCTTAAACAAGGAGTGCCGTTCTATGTTAGAAATTAAAATAGAACAGCAGAAATGTTTCGGGCTCAAAAATAACTATTTCTGAAGTATTTTGTCTCTCTAAACACGAAAATCACCCCGATAAGTCAGATTAGCTCTTGTTTTAAAGATACAGAACCTACATGTGTCTTTTAATAGCCCTTTTTGAGCATTTTGTTTGATATTTAGAATCAAGGTTCAAATGTTGAAGCACTCTAATAGACCATTAGTCGATGGTCGCCGACTACTGCTGGACTGTTAGAAGAGATGCTCCGGATTTAACGAACAAGAGGCAATCCAAAAAGGAAACTAGGTTTATGATGATACACGTTTTCCTTCAAATGTCCCCACAGAAAGTCATACATGTAGAGTTCAGGAGATCGAGGAGGCACAGGGCTCATCTCCAAACCTGGAAATCAGGCGACCTGGAAAAAAGTTCCGCAGTAGTTTAATCAAAATTCTTGCTGTGTGAGCCCCGTCTGGCTGAAACCATGTGATTTTTAGTAAGTTTAGCCTCCGCAGTTGTGGGAGAAAAACACCCCCTGCTTGACCGACCACTGTTCCATTGCAACTAAAACACGACAACGCGACAAACTAAATTTTCAGGCTTTTCTAAACTCGAAATTTTACTTCATGCTTGGTCTGGGAGTGGAAAACACTCGGTTAAAGCTTCAAATTGAATCTTTTTAAAAAAATACAACGAACATCTAAAAATGTAATTAGGGCAGGGGCAAATTGTAAATCAAACCTATTGTACAGTCAAACAAAAATAAGACATTTATTTACTAAAAACCACTTTCTAAAAAATTTGTCAGTACCTAAATATTTATTGTGGAATTGAATTCTACGATCCCAAAAACACAAAGACAAAGTTTCAGAACAGTTTATTTGAAGGATATGAGGTTTTTTCCAATTTTCCGGGATTTGGCACGAGTGTGTTGTTCTTCATCTCGAATACTGGACACATATTCATATTAACACAACAGGACTATAACTGTGGCTTCCTTGGAAAGTCCGATGTGGTCCAGGCAAACCAATAATCCCTACAAATTGATAAATTGCACAATTATTTATTAATTTGTAGTATTTATTGGTTTTCCTGGACCACATCGGACTTCCCGAGGATGTAGAAACTTAACTGTTATTGTAATGAAGACTTATAATACTGAAAAGACTGATAAGACTGAGAACACTACGGAGACTGAGAAGACTGTAAATACTGTGAATACTGTGAAGACTGTGAAGACTATGAAGGCTGTAAACAGTGTACAGTTTGTAAAGACCGCGAAGACTGTAAAGACTAAGAAGACTGTAAAAACTGAGAAGACTAAGAAAACTGTGAATACTGTGAATACTGTGAATACTGTGAATACTGTGAATACTGTGAATACTGTGAATACTGTAAATACTGTGAATACTGTGAAGACTGTAAAGACTGTAAAGACTGTAAAGACTGTAAAGACTGTAAAGACTATAAAGACTGTAAAGACTGTTAAGACTGTGCAGACTGTAAAGACAGTGAAGACTGTGAAGACTGTGAAGTCTGTAAAGACTGTAAAGACTGTAAAGACTGTGAAGACTGTGAAGACTATGACAATTGTGAAAACTGTTCATACTAAAAATATTAGAAGATTGAGAAAACCGAAAAAACTTAAACGCCAAAAGACTGTGAAAACTGAAATGACAGAAGAAGACTGAAATAAATGAGATGATTGAGAAGACTAAGAAGACCGAGAAAACAGAAAAGACTATGAAAACTGAATAGATTGAGAAGATTGGTAAACTAAAAAGATTAAGAAAACTGAGATGATTGAAAAAGAAGACCGAGACTACTGAAAATACTAAAATGACTGACAAGACATAGAAAACTGAAAAGACTAAGATGACAGAAAACCACCGAGGAGAAAACTCGAAATAAAATAATAAGAAGACAGAATTTAATAAAACTAAGAAAACTTTGGACTTAAATCAACATAAGCAAATTGAGGAAACTGAACGATTGACGTCGGTATTGAATAATCACTTCCATTGTATGTTTCCTTATCAAATCTTAAATTAGAAACCATTGACCCGTGAGCAGCACATGAATAACATTTATTTCTGATTGCCCACGAAGACCCGTGTCTGTCCCTAATGTAGTCATTGTCAGATCCAGACCAGTTCGCAGCACCTGACGCGTTTCGACTATAAGACCATTGTACACGTTAAACAATGAACAGAGGCGGAGTGAAATGCGCGTCCTTCTCGTCCTGTACATAATGCTCTATTTACTCCGGTTAGCGCGTCTTTGTCCGCGGACTTAGTTCCCCTTGGATGGCTTCCAATTTGTTTCCGCGGAAAATGGAAATAAAAAAAAGTTACCTTTGCTCACTGTTTATAGCGGCTTGTTTATTAAATTTTCGCAAACTGCAGCTTCTGGGCCGGGCTTCTGCTAATTTATTACTCGCTACCTTGTCAACGTGCCCCGTGTTGAGCGTAAACAGGTTTTATGAGGGTGATTTTGTGTTCAATAAGGTTTTCGAATTATTATTTAGATGGCAATTATTTTAACAATTTATGAACTCCAGGTGTGTCTACACTGAAAGGCAAATGGGATCCGGATTAAATAAGTAAGTGTGTAAGTCTGCCTCCTTATTTCAAATTTAAGCCAAAATGGGAAAGATTCAGACACGTTGAGATGTTTAAACTGCTAATAAAATTATCAAAAATATGAATTTGTGTTTAGTACTCATTCATTCACAATTACTGTATACAAACGTTTAGTTTGCCAACAATTGCTGTATATAAACGTTTAGCATACCAGTTATTGACGATGCCACTTAAGCTAATGGGCATTAGATAGCGTTTACGCTTTCGAACGTATGCTAATAACAATGTTTATGCACTAAAACCCAGTTGTACCCAAAACGTTGAACTCGAGTTCTCTCTCTTTGAACTAAAGTTCAGAGTTGAACCAGTTCAACGTGCTTGGTGCAACTAGTCCTAAGACATATTTCGCGTTCAGAAAATTCTAAAAATTTGGATTGTTCTGAGTTAGGATAGAATTTACGAGAGGTGTCCTATGATTACAGATTTGAAATCTGTGGTTTCTTTGAGGTATTTTCATAATAACATTATTGCTTCTACTTTTGTGTGCTCAATTGCAACTTATACTAAACTCTCATAAGTAGGGGAATCATATTATTTTACCAGGTGTATATTTAAAAACACAATAGAGAAAGCGTTGCTTTTTTGATATAAGGAAATAGAACGAAAAAGTGAAGTTACAGCTTAATTTACGTTTTCTCATACCTGACATAAATGTCAGATTGTGTGAATCCCTTATATAAACAAAATCAAAACAAAAAATCGACTTACCTGCTAATTTTTCTTCATGTAAGTGCTGGTTGAAATATCAAATAAAATACAAAACATTTATAGAACTTGGTTAGATTATTATCGACACTCCGGAGCGACTGAAAAATTCAGGTACGACTTACTTCACAATGTTTTGAAAATTTTACAGCCAATTCTATCGTGTTTTTACCTAAACACCTGATTGTTATTTTAATTAAATCTGAAATGTCACAGGAGACCCCTCGTGAACTGGACTATAAATTAATTATCTCTGTTTGAAACCTAATTAAATCGAAGTCGCTGTGCTTTTTAGAGTATTTTACTAAGATTACAATTTAAAATTTGAATTTTCATTGAAGCTAATCGATAAGGAAGCCGGCCAAGACTAGATAAATCGCGTTTTCCTTGGCCCCCCTCTGAATCCTGTCTCCCACAGGAAATTAACCAGGCTCTCATTTATTATTGAAAAATTCAACAAATTAGGAAGCCATTGATCAGGACCGGAGGATCGGCGGCTGGCTGGCGAATAATTCAGCGAAGACGGATGGCGGGGAACAAGTCAAACAACATATATTCATGAAATTCAATGAAAAATCCTTAAAGGAAGTGCAAACAAAATAAACTTCTTTCGCTCAGCGTACGTCTTCGTTCCCTTTTTGCTTTAGCTTCAAGTTTTTTTTTATATGTCTCTTCTTCCTTCCACTAACGGGGGAGATATCGTGTATTACCAGTATGGGGAGTATAAATAAAACATGGAAGGCGAGGACATTTCAATTTAAAAGTAGTCACTTCGGTGGCACGGTCTCTCTATTTTACGCTTGTTTTAATGCCCCACTCTCGCACGCGTCTAGTAATAAAATGTTCGCTTTTCATGTTTTTTTGATGATGTGCAGTTGATAAAAACGTAAAAAAATCATGTAATATTCAGGTGACGTATTTCTTATTAGGGTGTCATGAAAAAAGGTGCCGAAATGCAGGCACTAGTAAGAAAATAGTCTTAGAAAATCCCGAAAATTTGGTTCGCGTACATACGGGGAAAGTAAAAATACATGGAGTCGATTTCTAACAAGATTAAAACAACACGAACTATCCAAGAAAATATTGATACTATAAATCATGAAAACAAAAACTTTACAATACTTAAATATTTTATACGCGTGGCGCATGAAGTAAAATTTCGAGTTTAGAAAAGCCTGAAAATTTGGTTTGGTCGCGTAGCGCTACGCGCTACGCCACCAAACCAAATTTTCAGGCTGTTCTAAACTCGAAATTTTACTTCATGCTTAGTCTGGGAGTGGAACACATTCGATAGTTTAAAATATGTCACAACTGTAAAAATGTGTGCCATAACGGTCACAAAGAAAAACAATAACACGGCCATCTCCAATTAGGGTGTCATGAAAAAAGGTGCCAAAAT
Source organism: Philonthus cognatus (assembly GCA_932526585.2). Classification (NCBI taxonomy): domain Eukaryota; kingdom Metazoa; phylum Arthropoda; class Insecta; order Coleoptera; family Staphylinidae; genus Philonthus; species Philonthus cognatus. Next base: position 30,290,464 of record OW052242.1, read on the forward strand.
GCAGGCACTAGTAAGAAAATAGTCTTAGAAAATCCTGAAAATTTGGTTTGGTCGCGTACATACGGGGAAAGTAAGAAATACATGGAGTCGATTTCTTACGAGATTAAAACAACACGAACTATCCAAGAAAATATTGATACCATAAATCATGAAAACAGAAACTTAACAATACGTAAATATTTTATACGCGCGGCGCATGAAGTAAAATTTCGAGTTTAGAAAAGCCTGAAAATTTGGTTTGGTCGCGTAGCGCTACGCGCTACGCGACCAAACCAAATTTTCAGGCTTTTCTAAACTCGAAATTTTACTTCATGCTTAGTCTGGGAGTGGAACACATTCGTTAGTTTACAATATGTCACAACTGTAAAAATGTGTGCCATAACGGTCACAAAGAAAAATAATAACACGGCCATCTCCAATTTTTTCATTGACTTGAAATTCACAGAAATTATTCAAAAATATTTAAACTTTATTATGTTGAAAAAAAACGAAAAAAACAATCGTTTTTTTTAAATTAAGCCAAAGTCGATAGTTTGTTAGAAATCGTTTTATTAAAGCGATCATTTTATGTGACATGCGATGATTTCATATGACAATTCGTATATAATTTAAAAAAAAAGTATCGATTCCCTTCAAATTTTCAAAATTCATTAAAAAGCAAGTCGATTTTATTATTCCAAATAAATAACAAAAATATACCAATAGGATTTTTTTTGTGTATAGTTTGTTTGAAATCGCTTGATTAAAGCGATCATTTCATGTGACAATTTGTATAATATTAAAAAAAAAAAACGTATCAATTCTCTTCAAATTTACAAAATTAATTAAAAAACAAGTCAACTTTATTATTTCAAAGAAAAAACAAAAATATAACAATAGGTTTTTTTTGTAAAATTAAGCCAAATTCTATAGTCTCTTTAAAATCGTTTGATTAAAGCGATCATTACATATGACAATTTGTATAAAATTTTAAAAAACGTATTAATTCTCTCCAAATTTACAAAATTCATTAAACAACAAGTCAACTTTATTATTCCAAAGAAAAAAAAAACAAAAATACAACAATATGTTTTTTTTGTAAAATTAAGCCAAAGTCTATAGTTTGTTTGAAATCGTTTAATTAAAGCGATCATTTTATATGACAATGTGTATAAAATTAAAAAAAACGTATTAATTCTTTTTAAATTTACTAAATTTATTAAAAAATAAGTCAACTTTATTATTCCAAAGAAAAAACAAAAATATAACAATAGGTTCTTTGTAAAATTAAGCCAAAGTCGATAGTTTCTTTGAAATCGTTTGATTAATGCGACCATTTTATATGACAGTTTGAAAAAATTAGAAAAACCTATAAATTTTCTTCAAATTTACAAAATTCTGTAAAAAAACTAGTAAACTTTGTTCTTTTTTGTAAAATTAATCCAAATTCGATGGTTTGTTAGAAACCTTTTGATTGAAACAATCTTTTCGTATGACAAATTTGTCTAAAATTAAAAAAACTTATCAACCCCCTTCAAATTTACAACATTCAATCAAAAAACAAGTGAACTTTATTATTCCAAATAAAAAACAAAAATATCATAATTGGTTTTATTCTAAATTTAGGTCAAATTCGATAGTTTGTTTTAAATCGTTTAAATAAAGCGACCACTTTATGTGACAATTTGTATAAAATTAAAAAAACTTATTATTGCTCTTCAAATTAACAGAGTTCATTAAAAAAACTAGTGAACTATATTATTTCGAAGAGAAAACAAAAATATCGCAATTGTTTTTTTTTGTAAAATTAAGCAAAAGTCGATAGTTTGTTTGAAACTGTTTGATTAAAGCGACCATTTCATGTGACAATTTGTATAAAATTTAAAAACTTATCAATCATTTCGAAATGTACATAATTTATTGTAAAATAAGCAAACTTTATTATTCCGAGAAGAAAACAAATATATTACAAGTAGTTTTTTGCAAAATTAACCCACACTTGATATTTTTAAATAAAATCTTTGCATTTTAAGATAATTTAAACGTTCGTTCATTTTATACAAATTTTCAAATATAATCTTCGTATTAATTTAATGATTAAACCATTAGATTAATACGAAGATTATATTTGAAAATTTGTATAAAATGAACGAACGTTTAAATTATCTTAAAATGCAAAGATTTTATTTAAAAATAAGTGAACTTAATTGCGCTGAAGAGAAAACAATAATATCGCTACTAGTTTTTCTGTAAAATTAAGCTTGAGTCAGTTTATTGTTGTAAATAGTTGTATTTAAGCGAAGGTTTTATTTGAAAATTTATATTCATAGATTAATTTGAAAAGTTAATAAACGTTATTACCATGAAGAGAAAATAAAACTATAATGTTTGTTTTGTTATCTATATTCAATGGTAATTTAATTTCAACTACAAATACATACAAAACAATATTATTATTATTTTGAACTTCGAAAGAGTTTTCAATGTTATTTATTACTGCTTCAATATTGACAATATTAATACAATATTGTACATATATTAAATATTTATATTGAAGCATCAATGATATTCATTATTCATACAATATTATACAGAAATTAAGTGGTAATTTAATTTCTACTACAAGTACATACAAAACAATATTATTATTATTTTGAAACTTCGAAAGAGTTATTCAATGTTATTCCTTACTGCTTAAATATTGACAATAATAATACAATATTGTAAATATAATTAATATTTATATTGAAGCATCAATGATATTCATTATTCAAACAATATTGTACAGAAATTGAATAGTAATTTAATTTCTACTACAAATACATACAAAACAATATTATTTTTATTTTGAAACTTCGAAAGAGTTATTCAATGCTATTCATTACTGATACAAGATTGTACATATATTGAATATTTATATTGAAGCATTACTGATATTCATTATTCATACAATATTGTACAAAAATTGAACACATATTAAAAAATCGTGATATTTAAAATTGACACAACATTGTAGAGAAATATATATCCATTATTGAATTTTTAATATTAGTACAATATTAAAAACTAAATTATTTTTATACTAGATTTATACAATATTGTGTGTAATATGGTACCAATAACCGTAAACTATATTGTGTGCACATTAATTAACAATTTCAAGAAATAAGTATAGATACAATATTTCTACAATATAAATACAAGATTTATTTCTACTTAATTATTATTATTATTATTTTTTAATTAGCATGGCATGTTTTTTCTTCAGCTTCATTTAATGTGACTTTTCTCGGGCAATTTGTTTCCTTCAAATATTTGGCGCGATAATTATTTTCAGGCTGTGTAAATATCTAATTTTTATCGATGAGCCACAGGCTAGTGGGGCAAATCGGGATTTATGTAGCGCGCTCGGATTTATGGCCGGCAATTTTTCTATTTTGGCGTGAAACCAACTCGTTGACGCTAAGTCCTAATTTATTGACAACGCCTCGTCTAACAACTGAACATGTAAAATCACAAATAAGAAAAACAGTCACAGGAATTAAAATAAAATATATTAAAAATGAAACTTTTTAACTGGGTTGTTTTAATTTCAAATAGAATATTTAAAAGAAAAACTTACTGTTTATAATAATATTTATTTGATAGTTTATTGCCCGTTTGTACCCAAGTCAATTAAATGAATCAGTGATTAGTACTCCTTAAAAACACAGCAATTTTATGTATAATTTTTTCACAAAATCGCATAATGTTAAAAGAAAACATTCTTATATTCTAGAATTATGAATTAACCAGAGGTATAATCAGTGATTAGTGATTGATTAAAGTTAATCAGTCGGGGTGCAAATGGGCCTAACTGAAATAAAATGATTTATGCTTCATGAAAAATTTTGATGATCAATTTAAAAAAATAACATTGTAATATTTCACTAATTGTTTGATTTGAGTTATGTGGAGTATTTAATCACAATGAAAAAACTGTTTTTATTCCTTACTTCACTTTTATTTTTATGTGTTAGATGTACATTTCGAGTGCTAAGCACTCATTATCAATAACTAATGCTCTTACAAACTAGGTGCGCAATTATATATACCTGAACAAAAATGGTGGAAACGGGAAAACCTAAATATAATTACATTTGTTATAAAATGCAGGAGTCATATTGAATTTACTCAGGAGCTTTGAAACTTGGTTAACCGTGCTGTTGTTGTATATAAACCTAGCAAATTTGTTGTTTTTTCTTTCTTTAAGCGGTGTGAGATTTGTGGTCAAGTTTAATTTTTGGTTTCTTTTGTGTTTATTAATTAGTTTGTTGATTGTGCAGTTTTTGTAACCTAATGAAATTGCCATTTTTCTTATTAGTGTTAGTTCTGTTTTTCTATTTTCTGTTGAAAGAGGCAGATTTAGGGTTCTACTCCTGCATTTTATAATAACAACAAACTAAGATCATTACTAGGCAATGAATTTACAAAAAGGAGCCACTTAGAAGAGTCCGGAATTTATTCAATTGCATGCAATGAGTGTGACAAATGTTACATAATCCAAACCAAAAGGAATTTGTTAAAAAGATTCAAAGAACACATATACCACGTCAAAAATAGAAACATAGATAAATCCGCTTTAGCTGACCATAATTTAAAGACAGGACATTCTTTTTTGAAACATAATATTAAATTACTAAAACAATCATCACATTTCCGATTAAATATGTTGAAGGCCATAGAAATGCACAAACAGAAAGATAAATTATTGAATTTCGATTTAAGCCCGTTAGACAATCCACTCTTAAATCTCTTGAAAAACCCGAAAAATCGTAATCCCCTCAACAGTCCATAATGTAATCCCCTTAATGTTATTCAACCTTGCGACACAATTGTAATTATATTTAGGTTTTCCCGTTTCCACCATTTTTGTTCAGGTATATATAATTGCGCACCTAGTTTGTAAGAGCATTAGTTATTGATAATGAGTGCTTAGCACTCGAAATGTACATCTAACACATAAAAATAAAAGTGAAGTAAGGAATAAAAACAGTTTTTTCATTGTGATTGTAATATTTATTTAAATTGATTATAAAAATATTCCATGTAAACTCTAATCATTATATCATAATTAAACTATCAAATAATAATTATTATTATATACAGGGAGTTTTTTTTAAGTATCCTTGCATATCCCAAAGCAAATCGCTTAGATTTTAAAAGTGCGAGATTTAATTAGAAGATATAATCAACTTTCGTCAAATTTATTAACGTGAGATGAAACTCTAGGAGAATATTTTGAAATTCACATTAAATCAGTGTTTTATACGCGTGGCGCATGAAGTAAAATTTCGAGTTTAGAAAATCCTGAAAATTTGGTTTGGTCGCGTAGCGCTACGCGCTACGCGACCAAACCAAATTTTCAGGATTTTCTAAACTCGAAATTTTACTTCATGCTTAAACTGGGAGTGGAAACACTCGTTAGAAGCTTTAAAGTGAACGCTTTTATATAAAGCTGAACCAATAGCTAAAAACTGATAGTGTATACATCGGGATATTTTTACTGAAAGAAAAAAAGCGTATACAAGATGTGTTTCTTCTTTCAATAGAAATATGTAGATGTATACACTATCAGTTTTTAGGCATTCATTTAGATTTTAAGAAAAGTGTTCAATTTATCATTAATTGGTTGATTGATAAGGCATTAAGCTATTGAAAATCCATATTCACTTTGTATAAAAAAATTATTAATTACTTTGTGATTTTCAAGAAAGTGTGTTTATTTTTACAACAATTGTTTAGCAAATTTATTGTTTCTTCGGGTTTATAAAAGTTTACAATGAAATTAAAAATCTTAGAATTAAATATTATAATCTTTTTATAATATATAGTGGTCCTTACTTCACTATAACGAAAACCTTTCTTAATAAAATAAAAATAATTATAATAGTTATTATAATGTATAACTGTATGTTTCTGAGTTTACGTAAAGTGATTATTACACATGAAATGACTGATATTTCATACTAAGTCTTTTTATGTGTAATAATCACTTCACGTAAACTCAAAACCATACAGTTATATATTAAAATAAATTTTTTTTTGTTGTTTGGGAGGGGAAAATCCATTTGCGGACGAAGTGTCGGACTCCCTCTAAACTGGAGGACTACCGACTAAAAACCCCTCCCACTTACCGGCTTCGACTGCATGGTCGTTAGCCGTATAATAATTATTATAATTATTTGTATTTTATTAAGAAAGGTTTCGTTTTAATTTAATGCAGTGAGTGCTCATACTTTTTTCTTGTTTTTAATCGAATTGAATAGATATTTCAAACGTGTTTCCGTTTGAAAATAATCGAAATAGAAGGAGAGAAGGTTATTCTGGCCCGTTTCAAACGAGAAACCGGATTTAATGCTTCCGCCGCTTTGTAATCCTCCTGTAAGAACGTAAACGTTAAATCTCTTTTCGAAACATCGCTTTCGCACTAATCACCCCTCGCGCGACTCTTAATCCCCAAATTAATTTTATCGTACAAATGTAAAAAACTTTTTCCACTTATAATTCAAAATATTTAATACAATAGAGTATTATTTGGGCCGTTTGTTTTGAAAGTAGCCTAACTCCATTTCTAATTTTTTTCAATATTCTTCTTTTAGTTACGTGAAGTGTTTTCGAATAATTATTGTAGTAATCTCTTTCTTCACTGATTAGTTTTATTTACTAAATGTACATTTCGAACACTATGTATTCATTCTCGAAAGTAATGCAATTGACAAATATGTTTATTTTATTAATTGACAGTGTCACTTAAACAACCATTTTAAGGAGAGGATTATTTATGGGGCTTAAATCGAAATTTAGAAGCTTATCTTTATTATTAGACATATAAATTGCTTCTAACATGTCTAGTTTATAAAAATTTGATTTAACATTATTTATATTTACAATAGGGTATTGGAATTTAGTCTTGTTTGTCCTACATAGATTTTATCACAATTGTTACAATTTATTGGGTAGTTTCCGGATTTTTCCAAATTATTTGCTTTTTTTAATCTGTTAATTAGATATAAAGAACACACATACCATATAAAATCATTTAACCCCGATAAATCTTCAGTAGCACATCATACCTTAAATACCGGACGTATTTAAGGTATGATGTGCTACTGAAGACTTATCGGGGTTAAATGATTTTATATGGTAAGTGTGTTCTTTATATCTAATTAATTTAAAAAATAGTAAGTAATTTGGAAAAATCCGGTATCTACTCAATAAATTGTAACAATTGTGGTAAAATCTATGTAGGACAAACAAGATGAAATTCCAATACCCTATTGTATAAAAAAACAAAAAAAAATCCCTATTCACCAACGACGTACCCAACTGTCCCAAAAATTCGCATCTAACCCACACATCCATGATATCCTTGATCACCTCTGTCTAGTACGAAACCCCAATATTTCTGCCAAATTCAACAACCCAGAAACCACCATTCATCAAATTATCTCATTTCACATGAATCATAACTAACCATAAAGACAATGACAACTACAACTCAGGCTGAAAGACTGACGTTTGATAGCCAGGGATATATAATAAAATATAATTTTAAAAATTAAACAAACTGTAATTTATTAGTGCACAATACAGATGTTTATATATATATATATATATATATATATATATATATATATATATATATATATATATATATATATATATATATTGTATACAAATCTTGATTTTCATGCATGCAAATTGCGATTTTCCGATAAAAATTTTAATGTTAAGAAAAATCTGAAAAAATCAATCTTATTCTTCTTAGTATTAGATCTTAATTGAACTATTTTATTTTAATAAAAAAAATAATTTCACAAAAAATCAGATATTTAATAACATATGAAAACTATTTAAAACCAATGTAAAAATTGAGAAAAGTCGAAGAATTATTTGTTTCTTGAAGAAATAAATAGCACAGATTATTTTTACTTGTAGTAAAAGCTTCTGTGATTTTTTTGGATTTTTATAAAAATATTTTTATTTTGTAAAAAATCTTAAGATTTTCCTTATGAGAATTGCGATTTTTCTATGAACATTTTTATTTTTAGAAAAATCTCAAAGAAATCTGGGTTATTCTTCTTAATATTAAAAACCAATTGAACTATTTTATATTCATAAAAACAAATTATTTCAAAAAAATCAAGTATTTACATTTGAAAACTGTTTAAAACCAATGTAAAAATTAAAAAAAGTTCTTTGACTAATTGCTTTTTTTTTAAATAAATAGCTCAGATTTTTTTAATTGTAGTAAGAGCTACTGTGATTTTTGTTGGTTTTTATAAAAAAAATTGGGTAAAAATCTTGATTTTTCCAGGCAAATATCCCTTACGAAAATTACGATTTTTCGGTAAAAAAATTTTTTTATAGAAAAATCTGAAAAGAATCTATGTTATTCTTTTTAATATTAGAAATCAATTGAACTAGCTTCTTTGATTTTTTTTTAATTTTCATAAAACTATTTTGTTTGTGTAAAAATCTTGATTTTTTCATACATACCCGTTTCGTAAGGGTGCTCAAAATCAAATTTTAGTAGGTTTATTAATTTTCGATGAAAATTTATATTTTCAGAAACATCTGAAAAAAATCTAGGTTATTCTTTGTGATATTAGAACACACTTAAACTATTTTATTTTTATAAAAAAAAAACATTTCACAAAAAATCAGCTATTGAACAACATTTGAAAACTGTTTAAAACCAATGTGAAAATTGAGAAAAGCCAAAGAATTATTTTTTTCTTGAAGAAATAAATAGCTTAGATGATTTTTAATTGTGGTTTTTTGTATTTTTATGAAAATAATTTTTTGTGTGTAAAATCCTTACGAAAATTAAGCATATAAAACTGATTAAAATATGATAAAAATATAAATACAAAACTATATGTATATAAATAAAAACATAATACAACAAATAAAAAATTGTGTACAAAATATATAGCATTTTTTTTCAATCTTAACTTATTATTTTCCAGTGATATTAAAACGGGAGAAAAATATAAAAATTGAATTCGAACGTATCGCATTTGTGTTTGTGTGTTTTAATGCGCGCATTGTGTAAATCCTGTCATTTAGAAATGCGTTTACTTATTCAGACTTTCGCGAAAGTTACGCTCGGAAAAGTTATCATTATTTAAAACCCCCCGCCGAAAACAATTTACCGCTTTCAACTCGCAAAACAAACAATTAATACAACTTCAACTGTGGCCAGGGCGAGGGCCGTGGGAACTTATTCTTATCCTCCATAGTCCCTTCGGAAAACCGCTTCAACGTTCGGATGCTTTTAAATTCAATTTATTCAACATTAAAATTAAATAGAAGGAAGTGCACACGAGACAACAAAGCCGATTATTTAAATCTAGGAACGAAATTGGGTCAAATTTAAATAAAAATTGTCTAAATGTTTTCAATAATTAGAGACTGTTCTTTTTAGGATTGCATAGTTTAGGGATTTTTGTTATTTAATTTTTGTTGTTTCGATTATTAAACATTTTGAAATCTATAAAAGGTAAAATATCAATTTGATATGTTAATATTTAATTACCCTCCGAATGGAAACATAAAATAATCACTTGCATTCATAAACCCAAAACCGATCCTATACATTCAAACAACTACCGTCCCATTACCTTACTTCCCGTACTCTGGAAACTGTACGAATCCCTCCTCAAACAAAAAATACTTAGCCATGTTTTACCCCATATCCCTATCTACCAATATGGCTTACTTCCAAATCGCTTCACAACTCCACCCTTAACCATTCTTACATCCAACTGCCAAACAATGCATCTAGAAGGTGAAAAATCTGCCATCCTATTCTTAGATATATCTAAGGCCTTCGATTCCGTTTGGCATCAGGGCCTTTTATATAAATGCAGTATCCTTAAACTACCCAACCACCTTATCAACCTAATCCAAAACTTCGTTTTCAACCGCAAACTTCAAATCCGTACACGACAAACCTTATCCTCGACATTCCATCCTGAACAAGGTGTTCCTCAAGGCTCCCCTCTATCTCCTCTATTATACAATATATATTGCTCCGACTTATACAATCTCAATCCCAGCTTAATAAATCCAACCTGTTATCCCCTACAGTTTGCGGATGACACTGCCTTGATCATCCATTCATCAACCCTACCCTCAGCCCTTAACTCCCTCCAAGATTTTATAAACAAATCAGCTACTTTCTTTTCCAAGTGGAGGCTTTAAATTATTCCAACAAACGCTAACTATTCGTAACCTACCATCGCATACTGCCTAATCCTCTCTCGATAAACATTACCGGATCTACTATATACTTATCCCCATTATGTAACTACCTAAGGACCCAAAATTGTCCTTGAAAAAACACACCTCCGATATAAAAGCAAACATCGTAAAGCGAGCGAAACATTTCCGTTGCCTGACATACAAGAATAAAGGAATTAGTACCAACACCTGTACCAAAATTTATAAAATGATTTGCCGTTTCATTCTAGACTACAGATCCATCCTTTATATAAATCTATGCAATGTCATCATTAAAAACCTCGACGTAGCGGAAAGATCCTCCCTCCGTACCCTTACAAAACTTTGACACCCTCGAAATCCCCTCCACAACCCATCCTCTACGAAAATAAATCAAATTACCTCAATCAAACAAAGACTTCAATTTTCACAGAACGATTCGCATGTAGCAAGTCGAATCATGATCACCTTAGAAAAATGTGCATCCCTAGAAACCACGACATCATCCTAAAATACAAAAACCCACCTAGAACCCTATATGAATACATCTCCTTCTCATATCCTAGTTTCCTACCTTGAAATCGACTAAAAAAAAATACACACACACCACAGGTTAGGAAGACCTATGGTCGATAGCCCTTGTAAGAGAGGGAAGTAAAAAATTATTCGAAAATATATTTATATATTGTAAATTGTATTTTATTATAATAAATTTCTTACTTTTTCAATAAAGATGATATAGTAGTAATATACCAAAAAATCCCTTCTCAATTTAGATTTTAAAACACATATTTGTATAATTAATTTATGTGATGAATATTTTGATTAATAATTTCATTGGTTGATATATTTATATGGACATGAATGATTGCATTTTTAATAACGGAAATTATCGTTAATTATCTGGTGCTCGAATTCAAAAGTTCTGTATCCAATTCGCGTGCCGGATTACTTGCTAATTAGTAACAACCGCGTTTAAATGTAAATGTAAATATTTAACGATATTCATTGCATGCATAATTACATTACTAACGGTAGCTAATTGTAATTGCAGTGGTTTCGATTTTACTCTCGTATTTGTGTGTTATGTTTTAATTTTCAAAATATTAATCTCAATGTATAGATTTAACGATGGGATTTTGATGAAAAAATATATGCTAACTCGTGCAAAAATTATTTTATTTTAAAAATATTATTCTATACAATTACAGCTGTGATTTTTATGAATACTCAATTAATCTATTTCCAATAGTTACTTTGTGTCCGAAATGTACATTTGGTAATTCAAATAAAAGGTTATTAGTGCTTTATTCGTCAATAAGGATTTAAATAATTTTGTTTAACTTTGGTTGAGAAACCCGGCTGTGCAAACTACCCGGAAGAGGCAGTACTTCTCAAAAGTGCCTTGCGAAACTATTCGGGAACTTATTTCGGTAATTAACAATTCGAAATTAGAAAACATATTGAATTGCTTTCCGGGGAGCCGGAGATAGAGGAACTTCGAGGGGTGGGATCTGGAGGGCGCCGCGCGGTTATTTCTCTCCCTTTTCTGTGCTTAATTACACTAGGTACATGTAAACTTTGCAAGATAAAGTTCCACAATAAATTACTCACAGCTATTTAATTCCCGACTAATTCATTTCCACCGCTATTGTTTTATCGCGCGAAAATACACTGGCGCATAAATAGATCTATAGACGCGTAATTAAATAGGAAATGTAATTTGCACTTTTTAAGGTGTCAATTGTTTTAATTTATAGAAAACAAAGCAGCTTTCCACTCTTTGATTAAGTATGAATGGTTTTTATTGAATGGATATTTGAACCGTTTATTTTGAAAATTGCCTAATAGTGCTTTTACAGTTGTACATTTTCAGCTGCAACTTTTTGTTGCGCAATTTTTCAATATCAAATTGCATTTGCAAACAATATAATATCAGTTTAAAATCACTTGAATCGATCTGTAAACTGACAATTTATTACAGGGCTTCGAACCGGAAACCGAAACGAGAACCGGAATCGAACTGAATAATAATATCGGTTTATTTTGGTTCAAACACGTACGTGAACACTTGTTTAATTTTACAACACTTTCTACTTTTTTGCACTTTTTAAATCAAAACTGTTTGCGAAAAATTCGTTTCAAGGCCCCCTCACTCGATTAAGCCCATTTCTTATTATTATTTTTTTGATAGGAATTTTAGTTTTCGTTCGGCTTTAAAAAAAAGTGAATTTTAGTTCCACCTCGGTTTTTCTTTTTTATAAACAAAAATTACAGAATTAACTAAATCTGACGATCTAGATAAGTCTCTAAATATGATTTCGTCATAAAATCGCTCTGTTGGCTGTATATTGACATTTGTGACTTATTGATTGTAAGTCAATTGATTGGCTGACTTTAGGCTATCATAGGATTTTATCATATTATATTTTTATCGACTGTATTTTGACTATTGTGACATTATGAGTGTAAGTCACTTGATTGACTGTTATTTAACTATGATTGGATTGTAACATTCAATCTTTCCATTTACTGTTTTTTTTTTGTGACATTATAACTCTAAGTCACTTGGTTGGCTTTTAACTTATTAGGACTTGATTGTATTTTGACTATGCTAGGATTTTATCATAAACTGTCGTATTTTGACTACTGTGATAATATAACTGTAAGTCACTATATTGACTGACATTAGTCTATCGTGTCACCTTGACTGAACACGACGATACTCGGGATTTAGTCCATTGCGTCAACTTGACATGAGTCGCCGTCAACCGATATTACTCTATTCTGTCAACTTGAAATGACATGTAGTCCAATGTATCAAACTTGACACAAATCGGAGTATTATTAGACGGTCATGTTATTGTTTTTCTTTATTACACTTGCAACACATGTTTACACTTGTGATATATTTTAAAATAATAAATGTCTTCCACTCCCAGACTAAGCATGAAGTAAAATTTCTAGTTTAGAAAAGTAAAGTAGAAAATATATACTGCTGAGATATGATAGATACGTATTAAGATATAGCAAAAAAATGCAAAACATATTTATTTTATGAATATTTTGTAAATGTGATATTAATAATAAAAGTAGAACAAATTTAGTTTGAGACACTTTTCTACATTCTTATTATTTAAATCATCATATCTATAACGAGGACAATGCTATGATAATGAACACATCAACATTTTTTGTAATATGAAATAGAAACATTCCCAAAATTAAAACAAACACTTGTACCTAAACCGAAAACCGCAATAACCGTTATTTATTCTGGAACGAAACAGGAAACCGAACCTATATATATTTTATTAATTAAACCAAAAAATAACTGTTCGAAACCCTGATTATTTAGTTTGTATACAAAGTTTGCATTTGCTCCACAATTCCATTTCTCAATTTTTCCTTTTTACCTGTAATAACCTTTACAATTTCAGGTTTTCAGTCATAAACATCAATTTGTAGGTAAGTATTATAAAAACATCTAATATATGTTTTCAATATACTCAACCACAAGTTGTTAATTATGACAGAAAACCTCAAATTATGAAAATTATTACAGTTAACAACAAACATTGAGAATTGGAGTTAGGCCACTTTCAAAATAAACGGTAAATTCTTACATGCAATTAAGTATTGTGATTACAATATAATAATAATAATACATATTTCGTCGACACCCGTACTAACCAATTACTTTAAATGTCGAGGAAATATGTATTATTATTATTATAACGCTAAAAAGGGTTTAGTAAAAGAAAAAATTAAAGAGAAATATTTTGAGTTTATAAATGTCTACGCATTTGGATTAGGAAACGAATGATGCAGAATTTTTTATTGCTTGCTAGATCCATTACTAAAAGAAAATTAGTACATTTGCTTAATCCATCCTTATACAAATTTTCATCACAATAAAAGTGTTTGAACGTAATGCAGATTATAGGGTGATTTTTGCGCAATATCCAATCGAATTAAGGTGCTTGTAGGTACAGGGCATTCGGTTCCAGGACTCCGAATAAAGCGAACGAGCGGAACGATCCGGGCCGTAAAAGTAGAGTAGATGCATTTAACATTATCGAACTTCTTTACTATCACAATAAAAATATTCATTAAAGTGCCGTTTCGCCGGAAAACGGGAGAGAGAGAGAGAGAGAGAGAGAGAGAGAGAGAGAGAGAGAGAGAGAGAGAGAGAGAGAGGATGAAACGTGTCTGCATCCAATTCAATATTCCGAGGAGCTCGAGAGAGCAGTAATGAAATTTAATTTTAACATCAAATATTATACGTCGAGAAGCTTTTTTCAACTTAAATATTAAATCAGCTTTATTGAGTTAATAGTTATATTACAGAAAAAAAAAACAGTGGCGTCCATCCCCTCTTGAAATCTGATGTAATTCAGAAAACTACAAATTTAATTTGTACGTGGGTCATTTGATAGGTATAGAAAAAGTCTATGAAATGGTTACACAATTTATTTAGTAACGTGACACTTCGAAAGATCTACTCTTCAAATCCCCTTAGGCCAAATTTCAAGCAGAAGTAACATATAGTTCACTTTCGTTAATCGTTTTAAAGAAATATGTTGCTAAATATTGCGGCTAATTATAAAACATATTATTCTTTAGTGATAACCGAAGTTAAAATTTATTTTTAACTTTAATCCTAATTTAAAGTAAAACCAACTAGCACAAATTTCGGCATTTGCGGCGCTTTTGTACGTGCGGCGGACGGCAATAGGAACATGTGGATGTATGTCCGGTGTTTACCCGCGGCGGACGGCAGTAGGAACACGTGGATGTGTGTGCGGTGTTTACCCGCGGCGGACGGTAATAGGAACGCATGATCCTCGCTCCATTGAGTTAATAGTTAAATTACAACAACAAAAAATAAGTGGCGCCCATCCCCGCTTGAAATATGATGTATTTCAGATCACTTAAACATCTATTTGTACGTGGGTCGTTTGATAAATATGGTAAAAGTCTATGAAATGGTTACACAATTCATTTGGTATCGTGACATCTCGAAAGATACACTCTTCAAACCCCCTTAGGCCAAATTTCAAGCAGAAGTAACATATAGTTAACTTTCGTTAACCGTTTTAGAGAAAGATATTGTTAAATATTGCGGCTAATGATAAAACATATTATTCTTTGGTGATAACCGAAGTTAAAATATATTTTTAACTGTAACTTTAATTGCAATCCTAATTTAAAGTAAAACCAACAAGCACAAATTTCGCCATTCGCCGCGTTAAAATTTAGCGTAAGCGTAACCATACGTTTTTTTTTTCCACATGAGGTGGTATCGCTTAGCGTCCCTGCACTACGGTCTCCGTGGTCCTTTTGTGCTCCTCTGGTTATTTTACTCCCTGTATATTCCTGTGTCTTCTAAGAAGTCCAGGAGTTTGGGCCAGGGGATGTTCTTGAGCTGTTCTTCAGGAAGCACGGGCTTCCCGAGTTGCTTCGTGCGTTGCCGTTTATAGGCTTCGCATGTGCACAGTAGAAGCCTATAAACGGCAACGCACGGAGCAACTCAGGAAGCCCGTGCTTCCTGAAGAACAGCTCAAGAACATCCCCTGGCCCAAACTCCTGGACTTCTTAGAAGACACAGGAATATACAGGGAGTAAAATAACCAGAAGAGCACAAAAGGACCACGGAGACCGTAGTGCAGGGACGCTAAGCGATACCACCTCATGTGGAAAAAAAAAACGTATGGTTACGCTTACGCTAAATTTTAACGCGGAAAAAAATGTGGAAAAAAAAAAACCATACGTTCCTATTGCCGTCCGCCGCGGGTAAACACCGCACACACATCTACGCGTTCCTATTGCCGTCCGCCGCGGGTAAACCCCGCACACACATCCACGCGTTTCTATTGCTCTCCGCCGCGGGTAAACACTGCACAGACTAAAGCGCCGCGCCATCACTAGAAAGACATCATGCGCAGACGTTTTCCTCCCCCCCTCCCCCCCAAAAAAAGACATCTCTATTCTCTTTCTCATGCACAGTGATGCATCACACTACCTACCCAACCCCCGAAAGCCCTAATAAAGAATCCCATTGCTAAGATAAAAAAAAGGAGAAAGACAGTAGTTCACAACGAATTGTATCATACCATCAACTATTAAATCAGCTTTATTTAGTTAGTAGTTAAATTACAAAAAAATAACAGCGGCGCCTATCCCCACTTGAAATCTGATGTAATTCAGATAACTTAAAATAAAATTTTATTTGTACGTAAGTCGTTTGAAATGTATGGTAAAAGTCTATGAAATGGTTACACAATTCATTTGGTAACGTGACATCTTGAAAGATCCACTCTCCACTATAGTTCACTTTCGTTAATCGATTAAAGCGAGAAGCTTAGCAATTTCTGCAAAAAATGGAAAAGCACGAGTTCCGTGCAGTGATAAAACAATTTTAGACAAAATTACACGAATTTTGGTTAAATTGATTTTTCTAGGTCTTGTGAATTGATGACTAAATCTGGACAACAGGATAGGTATCTGTTCTTCAGATTTAATCACGTGCAATTTCTTCCCATTCCCAAACATACAAATTTGTCTCGATGGGGATAAATTTTCGTCGAATAATACCTGAATAATTCTTATGTAGACTCATAGACAGCATATTTTTTCGACGATATAAAATAATTGGAAACTCGCTGAACCAAGTTCTTTCCCTCGAAGGAGACTATGTTGAAAAATGAAGTAGATTTTTTCAAAAAAAAGTTGTTTACTGGCTTTTTATTACCAAACTTATCAAACAACCTACGTATATAAGATAACTTGATAATTATTTTTTAGTTCGGATAACTTTCAGATATCTTAAGTATCCTAGTTTATTCATTGGGAAAATTAATTAATTAATTAAACTTGATGATAACACTTGAAATAAAAGAAGGCATTCGTTGTTTTTTTTCAAATGAGTTCAATTTGAAGTTACTAACGAGTGTTTCCAATCCCAGATTCAGCATGAAGTAAAATTTCGAGTTTAGAAAAGCCTGAAAATTTGGTTTGGTCGCGTAGCGCGAAGCGCGGAGCGACCAAACCAAATTTTCAGGCTTTTCTAAACTCGAAATTTTACTTCATGCGCCACGCGTATAAAACACTGAAATACTGTGAAGTTAAAAATATTCTTGTTTAGCATAATATTTTTAATTCTGCTTTAGCAGCTTATTTTTAATACTGGTTTAGCAGTATGTTTTTATTTTCACAATAATTTAATATAATATATTATATTTAAATATTTAATACAATATATTTAAAAAAATGGCGATGTGTCTATCAAAGCAATTTCTCCGTCATTTAAACAATTGATAGTTGACATAATTAAACTTATTTCACTTTTCAATTAGGTAAAGACCATTTCACACTAAATCAGCAATTTATACGCGTGGCGCATGAAGTAAAATTTCGAGTTTAGAAAAGCCCTGAAAATTTGTCTCGGGTCGCGCAGCGACCCGAGACAAATTTTCAGGGCTTTTCTAAACTCGAAATTTTACTTCATGCTTAACCTGGGAGTGGAAACACTCGTATGAAGCTTC
This sequence comes from Philonthus cognatus, assembly GCA_932526585.2. Taxonomy (NCBI): domain Eukaryota; kingdom Metazoa; phylum Arthropoda; class Insecta; order Coleoptera; family Staphylinidae; genus Philonthus; species Philonthus cognatus. The sequence continues at coordinate 30,308,259 of OW052242.1, forward strand.
AAATATAATGTTTTTAAAAAAACAATGCGTACCTAAATTTTACAGCGCATGCATTGGTATATGTATATGTATTTGTACACTTAAAAAAATAATGTTCTTTTGGTTTAATATCAATGAAAAAATGTAAGCAATTTATTATAAAAAAAATCGATGAAATTTTTAAATGGAGTGATAGGTAATTTTTATTTGATAAAAGTACTAGTATTTCTAAAGGTATTTTCTAAAATTAAATTCAGTAATTATTCAATAAAATATTGATAAAGAAAAAAACTGGTGGAATAAAATCCTCGAGAAAAATGTCAATATTAATAACGGCTTCGGCGACAGATCAACATTGGAAATTATGGAGAATTTCACGTTTTAAGTGCTACTTAAAAACTTTTATCGCGAGCTCGTAAAAGACTAAATAGCCGTGTTTCTGATATGTAAAAGTGCTATCGATTAACAATAATTCATTCTTATCCTTGTGATGCCGGCGTTTTTTTCCTTTGTTCATAAATAATTAAAAAAATTATCACTAAATATTATTTCAATACTACATAGATAATAGATACAATCGGGCTGAAAGACCTTGGATCAATAGCCCTTTAAAGATCAAACATATACCTACATTTTACTGCATTTTGTAAACATTTTTTTTGTACTGTTCTTTAATAAGGATTATTTATATATTGAAACAATCAAAATTGAATTTGTGTTCAGTATACCGGCACCGGAAATTCAATTTCGATATTTGTTTTCTAGTTTCACAAACACAGCTCTGCTCGTTCGTGGACGAAACAGTGTCCTGTATTTACACTTTGTGTAATCTTGCTATTGACGATGCCGCTATAGAACATTAGATGACGTAGTTATGAAAATTAACTACTAATAGAAAAAAATGTTGAAGATAGCAGAGATAATTTTGTTTTTTAATTCTATCGAACAAAAAAGAAACAAAAAGAAAATTGAAACACGATTTTAACTTTGAGTTTGAAAATGAAAAGTTAAAGTTGTTTAAACTATAGTCAATGAAGTCTCAGTTATACAAACAAAGTTAAAATCGTGTTTCAATTGTGAATTATGATGTATAACGAAGTAGAAGCATCCACCGTTAACAGTTTCAAAAAAATACATAGTTGAGTGTTCCTACTTCTTCATTAAGCATGAAGTAAAATTTGGAGAAATTAGGTTTTGATATTGAAAACGTTATTTTTAGTCATCCAAAACTTTTTTCTAAGAATTCAGTAATCTAGGGACACACGGTATATTAAATCGTGTTATTTTATAAATTGACGATGTTATTTTATATTAATTTATTTGTTTAATAATAAGCGTAGGAAATTATATATGGCATTCAAACTGTGCCCTTTCAAACTGCCCCCTTTTCAAATAAATTCATACCCAAACATAATAAATCCTCAACGGTTGGCCGTAATATGTTATTGGTTAGATGGATGTTAGGTGCGAGTGTCAGAGTGTACAATTGCACAGTGATTCCATTGACCCTGCATCAATCAAGTTCCCATTCAGGGCCCATAAAGCGACTGACAGGAAGCCCCCCGCTAGCCGCATGCAGGGTGGGTGTGCGTGCACCCTTAACCGCCCTTCGTCACCCTCGCCGCTTTACAGCTTATTTGGCCAGTTATATCCATTCATTCGGCGAAGACAGCTTCTCCCTTGAATTTTAATTATGATTCAATTTTGATGTATTGCTGTCCATTTATCGGAGATGAATTAATGTTTGCTGAATCTATGGCGTTTTAAATAATTATGTTTGAGGGGGTGAGAAAAGGTCTGGGGGTTATTAATTAGGGGATTATTAAAGAGGATTGTTTAATGAGTTGTAATAATTTATAAGATAATATTTTACAAAATGTCTTTAAAAGATATGCATTGAACCTTTTGTAACAAAATAGAGGAAACAAATTTTATTTAACGGAGAAATATTTTTTGTATAGAGGTCTATTTTGAAATATAGTAATTTAATATTTATGTGGAAATATAAGCTTATATATAGATTCTATTTCCATTATTTTAATATATAATGATCACTCTTGACGTGTGAAAGACAGAAAACAATACATCGAAGCGATAATCTCTCTGAAGTCGGAGTAGTTTTGCTTCCATATAACCAATTTGAATGTTCCGCCATCTTATATGACGTTGAAAAGTGACATATGAAGTTCAAATGATAATTGAAAGATGGCGCTATGCTACGTTTAAGCCTAGTGTCACTGTATTTAAGAGAGAAGCGCAAACCGACATCCACCTTGACGCATTTAGGCGCCAAATTCAAACTAAATGATTGTACACTAAATTAAAAAAAATAATTCTTACTACTCGTGGTAATGGGGCAGATGAATTATGTGTTAATAGAACCTCTAAATCATCAAACACAACTATATAATTAAATAAAACGCACGCGTTATTTTCGGCGAAATGACGTTTGAACCTGACGTTTGTCGAAACATTGTGTTCCAACTAATGACTATTACAAATTATGAACATTTTATCAATTAATAATTCGTAATGATTATTTATTTAGTAATTTCTGTTACAAATTTAAAATCTGGGTTTAAGTACCATTCTTTTATTAATAAATATAATGCACCTTATGTTTTACTGGACATGCACATTACTGTTTCAAGCGATGTGATGGAACAGTCATGACGCCATGTTGACACTCTTACATTGGTTTTATTAATTGTGGTACTCTCTTACATAAAGTGACACTATTTAAGCCAGAATTGGCAACCGAGCACCTTACGCCTTCTTAATTTGAACGTTCTGCCAACTTATATGACGTTGAAAAGTAACTATGAAGTTCAAGCGATAATTGAAAGATGGCACTACGCTATGTTTAAACCAGAATTGACAACCGAGCACCTAACCCCCTTATTAAATTTTTGCCTATAAAATTTCAATTTATTTGTTTCTATATTTGATATTACCATATTTGATATTAACATATTTGTCTAAACCTTTTGAAATAGTTTTGCCCCTTCCTGTAATATTATTTCGCAATAAAAACCGTATTAATCCCATCAAAAATTAAAATCCTAAACTGACCTTGATACAAAGCCCATTTCGTAATCGTAACGAAAAACTGAAATCCCAATCAATCAACATATGAAAAGACCTGGTCCGTTAAATGACAATTCAATCTCCCAAAAATCCACATCCATTCCGAACCACACATCCTTTGTGCGTAACGGTCATCTCCATTAAAACATCTCCAGATAAAACCGAATCCATTATAAATCCGGTAAAACCCCGAGTGAAAATCGTGAAGAAGAAAAAAATGGAGAGACGTCGTGAGGTGTATATTATAACACGCGCAAGAATGTATCTCTAATGTGTTAATCGTCTAACGTATTAAAGCCGGGCTATCATTGTTTCAGTTTAAGTGGTCAAACCTCTTAAGAGGAGCACATAACCACCTCTATCTGCGCCTTAATGCCCTCATCGCATCAAAGTGACTCCCAAAACTGAGATTACGCTCCTGCGGCCTTTACACGGGATACACGATTCGACCCGAATTCCCTCAAGGATTTTACTTCACGAATTATGAATTTTCTTGGATGATGCTCGGGGATGCATTAATTTAATGAACTAAAGTAATTTAGTCCCAACTTATACTATTTTGTATATAAATAACTATTAAGGGCAAGTATTGCTAAGACAACTTTCTCGTTGTCCTTTGTTGCCCAATGTGGGTTGATTTTACTTTTATTGCATCTCTTTTGTTCAAGTAGAATGATATTTAGTCCAAATTTAGACGATTTTGTTCATGAATAGCTATTAAGGGCAAGTATTGCTAAGACAATTTTCTCGTTGTCCTCTGTTGTCCAATATAGGTTGATTATACTTTTATTGCATCTCTTTTGTCCTAGTAGAATGATTTTTTCTTTCTAGAATATTCGAGTTAATTTCACTTATTTCTAGATAAATGACTTTATATTGCCTTTCAATTAATTTTTTGTTAAATCTGGCAGTATTATCGCAAATTAATTTGTAATAAGCGTGTAGTTATGCTAGTCTAGTATTGCTAGAATAATATGTAGACTGGTGTAAGTTATCCGGAGAGCAGTGTTGCTGAAATTCGATTCCGGTTCGGTTACGTAAAGGCTCCGGGGGATCTTAGGAATTTCTCCAGACACTGTTATATTAACGTGCCAATCAATATTCACACGGATTACAAACTACCACAATATCAGTATCTTAATATAATACACTTACAATTGTAACAAAAACATCATTAACATAATTAGGTAAAACTCATTTCATTTAGTTGAGCGAGAAATTGGAACACATTCGTGTTCTCCATATATAGTCGTACGATAAACAAGTCGCTTCTTAAGATATTTATAGAAGCGACTTGTTTATCGTATCACACGCAAATACGGAATCGAGATGTCATAATTTTTAGGCAAATTACTCAATTAGTAACACAAATAAACTCCAGATATTAAAATATCTATCCAAATGTCCCCATTTCTCGCCTAAATAAATGGAATAAGCTCTATTAAAGATGGAATTGTTTGCACACGCCATGTAAAATATCAGCTCTTATTGACGAGCCGCCACTGTATTAACTATTGAGTAAAGTACGAACTTATTCAGCTTAGTAACCTTTAAATTTAATGTAATAAGACCAACACTGACAAATAATTTGAGAGAAAATATCGTAACAAATAGAATACTATTTATTTAATCTTGTGGTGGAGGCGGTTACTTTGTGCTACATTCTAAATATTGAAATAATTAACACTGAATTCTTCTTACTATTTCGTTTATATATTAGTCATGATTTTAATATTTATTTAATTATTGCAATTCCTAATATTATCAAAAAATTATTTTTTTTTAAATTAATAAAACTGATGAAAATTCTACAAGAGTCGATAATTATTGCAATTTTTTTTTAATACTATAACATTATAAAAGTAAAATGAAGGTTTGAAATATTAATGAAACTGATGAAAATTCCACAAAAGTCGACAAATGTAGTAAAAGTTAATGATTTTCGTAATTTTTTCGTAAATTTGTAAATATGTTCGCGAAAGCAGCCTGACACATTTTAACACATAGTTAAAAATCGCCAAAAAGTGTTAATAATTGGGATGATCCAAAACATTGACAAAATAAATTGATATTGCAAAGTGATGAATTTCATTAACATTTATGAAATAATCAAATATTCATTCGTTATTTTTTAAAAGAGTCCAGTTTAAAGCTTAAAACAAGTGTTTTCCACTCCCAGATTAAGCATAAAGTAAAATTTCGAGTTTAGCAAAGCCTGAAAATTTGGTTTGGTCCAAACCAAATTTTCAGGGTTTTCTAAACTCGAAATTTTACTTCATGCGTCACGCGTATAAAACACTGATTTGATGTAAAATTCAGAATATACGTGTTTAGCATACTGCTTTAGTAGTATATTTTGAACCTCATTTGAAATCAGAGTTTTATACGCGTGGCGCATGAAGTAAAATTTCGAGTTTAGAAAAGCCTGAAAATTTGGTTTGGTCGCGTAGCGCGAAGCGCTACGCGACCAAACCAAATTTTCAGGCTTTTCTAAACTCGAAATTTTACTTCATGCTTAACTTGGGAATGGAAAACACTCGTTTAAAGCATCAAATTAATTTCTAAAACAACGATTATCTAAGATTTACAGCATATACAAATTACAGGAATATGTATACTTCAAAGAAAAATTCCTTGTATTAATTATTTAAACCCTGCTAAAGTGTTATGTTTGATTTTTTAATTTTTATAGGAGTAATATAAATTATGGTGATTTTTATGAAATCCAATTCTATACAATTCGAAATATTTATTTCCTAATAGAAGTAATGGTGCTTTCATGGGTGAAAGTTTAGTCAATATAATTATTCAAAAGTATAGCAAGAAATAAAAAATAGACAGTCACAAAAGTACAACAAAGACAAAGACCACTGGACAACAAATTTGAAATTTTTGTCGGTATCCTTGAAATAAAATACGTATTTACATGGAAATTGTGGTGATAAATGGAAAAACAACAATAAAATTTAAAAATTTCATTAGTGTGCGGATAAGTGCTACTAGTCCATACAACTTCGAAACCTGGACTAATAAACAATTTTAACAATTATTTTCTTGTTCAGCAGATCAAAATTAATTTGTATTAATTGCTTTTGTCTCGGTTACTTTTTTGCTATTATCTAATGTAACTAATATTTAAAAAAAAATCGATTTTTATGTCTATTTTGTTGATTTCTTTAATTTTCAATAATTGTACAATGATCAACTGATTTATTTTTGTAACTTATCACTCTGAAAATAAAGATTTCTTCTATAATTTTTTTGACTCATCATTTTTATCGCTTTCGAATGATTAACGAAAGCGATAAAAATCATGAGTGAAAATAATTATAGAATAGAATAAATCTTTATTTTCAGAGTGTCAACTCACAAAAATATATCAGTTGATCATTGTAAAATTATTGAAAATTAAATAAATCAACAAAATAGACATAAAAATCGAATATTATATTCTAAGATTTCCATCAAATTTTGAAGATTTCGGTTAAATATTCCTGTATAACCAATATTTGTAATTTTTGTAAGTGTTCGTAAAATTTCTAGGATTTTATAAATTTATTAAATGTTCAATCAGTTTAACTTATTTAGTAATTTATTAATTATGGAACAATTACGTTTTAAAGCAATTACTGCCCACCCAAGTAAAAAATATAAATTGCTTCTTGCACTAACCACATATCAACATACATTAAAAGTGCGATTCTTTTCGCAATCTACAACAAGTTAGTCTTACAAAGACTATATCAAACACTAATTGAAACAACTACTTCCCGGGCTAATACCCCGACGGACATTGAATTATACAACAAGTGTTTGCTGTTACATACAGTAACCTACTGCAAATGTAACAATTTGGGTCAAATTATTCGGGCCATCTATAGACGCGTTTCGAGATTTATCTCTCATCAGTATAGCTTTGCCATTTCCTCTAAACAATTTGACACCTTAGATGGCCCGAATAATTTGACCCAAATTGTTACATTTGCAGTAGGTTACTGTATGTAACAGCAAACACTTGTTGTATAATTCAATGTCCGTCGGGGTATTAGCCCGGGAAGTAGTTGTTTCAATGAGTGTTTGATATAGTCTTTGTAAGACTAACTTGTTGTAGATTGCGAAAAAAATCGCACTTTTAATGTTTGAAGTATTCTGCAACCAAGAATTGGCAATTTCATTTATACTTATGTTTGAACGGTAACGTGACCGCCAGTCTAAGGTGTCAAATTGTTTAGAGGGAATGGCAAAGCTATACTGATGAGAGATAAATCTCGAAACGCATCTATAGATGGCCCGAATAATTTGACCCAAATTGTTACATTTGCAGTAGGTTACTGTATGTCACAGCAAACACTTGTTGTATAATTCAATGTCCGTCGGGGTATTAGCCCGGGAAGTAGTTGTTTCAATTAGTGTTTGATATAGTCTTTGTAAGACTAACTTGTTGTAGATTGCGAAAAGAATCGCACTTTTAATGTTTGAAGTATTCTGCAACCAAGAATTGGCAATTTCATTTATACACATATCAACATTTTTCAAAGTTAAATTAAATCTAAGAGTAATATTTTCAACAGATTGAATAAAGCCGGAATTACATTAATTGATTATCTTATTAAGGTTTTTGATTCAATTAAGAAGCAAGTTAAAAATATTGTTGTACATCAAAATTATTCAGACTCGTGTAAAATTATTTGACTTTTCCACATATGACGAGGATTAAATGAATTGCAAATATCTTCAATTTAATTAATTTGATAAATAATGCAATATTCAGGGAATTTTTCATTTAGATATACACATCACGATTTTTCCAAAAAATTCAAATATATTCGTTGTTTTTGTAATGGCTTTCAATTTGACGCTTTTAACGAGTGTTTCCGATCCCAAATTAAGCATGAAGTAAAATTTCGAGTTTAGAAAAGCCTGAAAATTTGGTTTGGTCGCGTAGCGAAGCGGAGCGACCAATCCAAATTAGGCATTCCTAAACTCGAAATTTTATTTCATGCGCCAGGCGTATAAACACTGAAATATAGCGAAGTTGATAATATACTACTTCATTTTTATCTTATGTTGATTAATTTTGCAAATGTTTTTATGGAATATGTAAAAATATATTTAAATAAAACAGTATATGATTCCTAATATTAATATTTATATAAATATAATGAATGTTACCGTTTTTATTTACTCTCTTTGGTTATTTTCAACAAATTGCCTAACACTTAATAATTTTCTTTTAGTCTAAACATTAAATCTTTTTACAATCTAAACTTTAGTTATTTATCGTTATTTATTTTTTATTAACCTAACAGAACAAAGTTCCAATTAAAGGGAAAATTTACAATAATATAAATTATATATAATATATTTAATGAACATTTTTCGAAATTGTTGACATTTCAATCATCATCCAATACGCTCGCTGACATTTTTACTTACAAAAAAGTATGTTTTATTCTGACTCCTGTACAAGATTAAAAAATATACGATATTTATAAAGTTAACAGAGATTGCTGAAAAATTTCGACAGATAATAAAAAACTAATTCGTATAATGAAAAGTATACATATCCTAATACATACGCTGTCAATTTGAAGGCAATAGTTTTCGAAAATCGTTCAATTTGAAACTTTTGACGACTTTGTAAAATTGATTGGACTCCCTAAGACAAAATTCCAGGGGGAGGCGGGGAGTAAGTGCCCCCCCTTGCCCATATGTGCGGGCGCCCATGCTCACTATGGCCCGCTTTCTAATTCAACACTCGTTTTAACTGTTTTAATAGATTATTTTATTAAAAAATGTAAGTATTGTTTTAGTTCAATTTCAATCATTGTATTACAAATTTAGTATAATTTATAATGTCAATGACTAAAGTTTAATTAAAACAATACTTACATTATCTTCAATTTGGTTTTCTTTAATAACTTGATGAAACATGTTTACAATATTGGTAATTAAATAAAAGTCAGAATAAAAAATAGTAGTGAAACAAAGTAAGTGACTTTTATTTAATTATCAATAATACTTACATTTTAGCATAAAATAATCTATTAACACAGTTAAGACAATATTTAAATATAACTTACAGCACTTAGTGTCTTCTAGTTTTAAAGCAGCATAGTGAAATTTAAATTACTTCTAACTTAATTGAATTTGAATAATCTTATTGTCAGTGAGAGTAACGAAATGAATTTAAGCGGATTTATAAATTTTAGAAGTGTCTTCTCTTATTTTTTCCCCTCATCTTCGTTCCTTCTGGTCTTTGTATTGTTTGCCGACGAAAGTAAAAGAAAAGTTTGTTTTTTTAAGTAATTTATATAAAGAGGAACGAGATCGACGACCTTTTATTCGCACGGAAACGTAATTCTATTGGCTCAACTTATAAACGTGTTTGCGAATTTTCGTCCACCGGGAGCGCGCCGAATTCTCGAAAAATTCTCTCCGAGTCCCGCACGAAACGTGTTCGGGAAATCCAGACACTCGCATATAAAATTAAATTAAATTTAATAAAAATCTGTCAATGTCAGAATAAAATATTTATTTACTTATTATTATACCATTAATTATATATACTTTTCTGTAGTTTGAATTGCTTTCAAATTCAGCGACCCGAGACAAATTTTCTGGGCTTTTCTAAACTCGAAATTTTACTTCATGCGCCACGCGTATAAAACACTATAAATTTCACGGGGCTTTTCTAAACTTGAAATTTTACTTCATGCTTAGTCTGGGAGTGGAAAACACTCGTTTAAAGCTTTAAATTAAACTCTTTTAAAAATCAACGAATGTCAGAAATTTTACATCTAAAATAATTAGGAAAAAGTAATGTGAATTAATAAATATAATGACATACCATGGATTTGATACAACGATTGTGAATGTCAAAATAGCACAAGATATTGCTGTTACTTAATTAACGACAGAAAACATAGCGCAAACATCGTGATAACTGTGGTCTGCATAATTCCACTTTATTAGGAGGATTTTTTCTTGTATAGTGTAAATCATTTCGAAAATATTTACTTTAATCAAGTGACTGCAATATCTTTTGCCATTTTGACATCCGCAATTGTTGTTTCAATTCCATGGAATGTCATTATTTTTATAAAATCACATTACTGTTTCTTAATTATTTTAACTTCGAGAAAGGTAAAGTGATAATCGTTAACGCGAATGAATTCAGAATTTTTCCCTCTACAAAAAAGGTAAATACATTTTGTTTCTAAAATAGATAGGGGAGCTAGAATTTGAACATTTTAAAATATACATGGGATTTCCTATGTTGCGTAAGCCAAATCAACACCCGGTATATGTATTATTTTAAAATCAGATAAAATTTGAATTTGAAAGCAAATCAAACTACAGAAAAGTAGAGGCGAAATACTGGTTTTCTATCTACTTATTAGTATCTACAAACTAAACTAAACTAGTAAAATTAATATCTACAAACTAAACAAACTAAAATGAAATATAAATACCTGTTATATTTAGCAGTTTGTCTATTAAAATATGCAATTTACATTAAAAGTAGTGTGCCTTAAGTTTCGCGAATTGTAAATATTTTCTTTAACACCAATCATGCTAGATTTGTTTTCAAAGCCCACATTGCTTAAACAAAAGAATTAATTTTGTAAAAGGAATCTTTGCTCTTTATAATTTTATTCTTAGGCATTGTTCAGAGAGACTGTGTGGATGTTTTGATCGGACCCTTTGAATAACTATGTACAAGTATGGACGTAAATAAATAAATACCGTGTGACCCGCTTGAATTTTGCTTGATAGAAAACGACCCGCGCTTGGAATGAGTTTGACAACCCCTCTCTAGGGTATACAGAAAATCATCTCTAAAGAAACTAAACACAAAAAATCCTGTTGAGTTTGCAATATGTGCGCGTTTTGTGTGAAAAGAGACCCCGTATCGATTTCTCCTAGCTGAGCTGAGCCTGAGAATTTGACACTGACATTAACCGATTTAATAACGGCCGGAAAAAAATGGGGGCCGGAATTTCTGGGCGGATGAGCGAAGAAAGAAAAAAAGAGAGTGGGGAATGTCAGGAATAATCATTCAATACGCTCGCTGACGTTAAATTATTCTTTTATTTATTCACTTAGGAGTACTTGGAGAGAGCTCATTTTTATTATAATAAATTATTTCCGCCGTATATTGATTTTTTTTGCTTAAAGAAGGGGATGAAAAGACGGAAAGCTTCTTGAGAGGATTTTCACATGAATGAATTATACAATACATATTGAATGGATTTAAAAGAAAAACGCGAGAAAAATTAACTTTACTTGAAATGTAATAAAAATTCAAATTTATATGAAACACTAAATGATAATAAATAATTCCAAGACAAAAGAGAACGCTTGTATAACGTTCTCTTTTGTCTTTGAATTATTATTAAGGATAACGTTTATTGCACATTAAGTAGCTCGAATCGTTTTACAAAAAATATTTATTTACAGGCGATTTTAAACTCGAAATTTTACTCATGCGCCACGCGTATAAAACACTAAAATATTGTGAAATTTATGTATATTCGAACTTTACTTGAAATCTGTCTATTATACGCTTGGCGCATAAAGTAAAATTTAGAATTTAGAAAGGCCCAGAAAATTTGTCTCGGGTCGCTGCGCGACTCTCGACAAATTTTACTTCATGCTTAGTTTGGGAGTGGAAAGCACTCGTTTAAAGCTTTAATTTGAACAAAATAAAAAACGAGGAATATCTAAAGACTTACAGAAAATAGGCTGAATTTGGAATATGTATATTTAAAAGAAAAACTTCCTGTATCTGTTTGATCCGGAAGAATATGAATAATTATAAACCATAATGAAGATAACAATTAATTCTGAAAAAACACTCGGTAAATAATATTATACACAATTGACAATTGTTAAACAATGGCGACGATAAAGAAAAAACATTTACTTTTAATCACCTGAAAAACTAGATTTCGTTTTTACTAACTAATAAAAAAATAATTTATTTGCATTTTATTTTATTGTGGCAAAACCGCACAAGGTATCAAACATTATTAAGCGACAAAAAAGCTTAAAAATAAACTAATCTTTCAAGATATTTTTTTTAACTTTATAAGATGCGCCAATAAACACATATTTTAGTTTTTATGTTGTAGTACTATTGTTTTTTTATACTTCTCGTCAACTAATGATGACGATAATAACTGAAATGATGTGTTATATTATGATAATTAACCATAATAAATTTTAGTCCGATCGAATATAGCGTTCAATTGTTAAAAATCAAATTAATAATATTTTTTTGTATTTTGAACACTAATTCCGGTTAGCCTTAAACTTTTGGATATAGATAAGTTATATTAAATCATTATATTTTGATCCCAGGAATCAATGGTTAAGCCATTTCCCCATATTAAAGGGACACCCTGTATAAAATTTAAAAATAAAATATTATAATTTAAAATGAGAGATCTTTGTCAGTTTTTGAAAATGACAAGTTGAAGTTGTGGAAGTGTTTGTTTCATTTGTGATTTTTTAAGATATTAACAGTGCGATTCTTTCCGCAATCTACAAGTTAGTCTTACAAAGACTATATCAAACACTCATTAAAACATCTACTTCCCGAGCTAATACCCCGACGGACATTGAATTATACAACAAGTGTTTGCTGTTACATACAGTAACCTACTGCAAATGTAACAATTTGGCTCAAATAGTCTTTATAAGACTAACTTGTTGCAGATTGCGAAAAGAATCGCACTTTTAATGTTTGAAGTATTCTGCAACCAAGCATTGGCATTTACATTTATACTTATTTTTTAAGATGTTTGTTTTTAAATTTTATTGATTTTGTAATTTCTTTAGTACTATTAATTTTTAATGATGTTGTGTCTTTATTTTATCGATATATTTAATAATATATAACAATATAAGAAAAATGAACTAAACTCTGTACAAATAGAATACATTTGTTCTCTGGAATTCTTTTATTTTGCAAATATTAAGGACGCCAGTTAGTTAGCTTAAAAATCAATTCAGAATATTAAATATTTTCTGAGTTAATCTCATTAGTAAATAAAAATATTATAATCAAAAATTATAGATTTCTGCCAATTTTTAAGATGTTTGATTTTTTATTTTAATTGATTTCGTAATTTCTTTACTACTAATAAATAATTTTGACGCTTTGTCCTAATTTTATCGACATATTTATTTTATTTATTTGAACAAAACACATTTTAATAATAATCATATAAAAAATTAATTAGATTCTCTGCCAATAGAAGATTACATAATTTATTCCCTAAAATTACCAGTCAATTATAGTTTTATATTTAACTTTAAATTACCAATTTCTACCAGAATATTACCTAATTTTAAACTATCGGTAATTATATATCACCAATAAAAACATTTTTGTATATTTTAATATAAATAACATTATAGCAACAACCATTTCTGTTTTACAAACAATGCTAATTCGCCTGATGTATTGATGTACATACATTACAATGCGCAATCCCACAATTTCGACGTTGTAATTTCATAAACACTGTAAATACATATTCCGAATTAATACATAATGGAAACTAACCGTATATTGTCCGAATTTAAAACTTTCTGTCGCTCTAAATTTAATACCGAATGCACTCGGTCTGGTATTGCGCTTCCAAGTGCGTTTTATTCATTAAAGCGTAATTTATATATTTCCTGATTAAATAATTAGCATTAAAATCACGATGGTTTTGACCGTAACTACGTGGTCATCCATATCACAATTAAATTAAACTATTACTGTTTTTACCTTGTTTTAATCCAATGAAAAACTATTAATGAAACTATTACTATTACCACACCGAGGGACACCCTGTATATATATATATATATATCACTGTTTCTTCGGGTTTAGTCCCGCATATTTTCTTGGCTCTGGTCCATTATATTTTTAATTCGACGTTTCGATGACGTCGCAGTCATCATCGTCAGGAATAACGTCGAATTAAAAATATAATGGACCAGAGCCAAGAAAATACGCGGGACCAAACCCGAAGAAACAGTGATACATGTTACGCCCGCGAAAATCTACGTTTTAACATATATATATATATATATATATATATATATATATATATATATATATATATATATATATTAATGATTTCGTTAGCTAACGCCATCTAATGCTTCATAGTGGCATCGTCAGTGATACGAAATGCACAAAGTTTCGACAATGTGAATGTCATTATCAAGTATAACAGTTTTCGGACATGCAGATCAAAAACGGTATATTTGAGGATTACAGACTAGCGTGAGGGTTGGGGGTTATTTACAGGTAGCTTAATTTTCGGAGACACTAATTATAAGGTACAAGATTATAGATTATAGATAATTAATAAAAGTGGAAAAAATCATAGTAATAATTTTATTTAATTTTAGCATGAAAATGGTTTTAAATGCTACTTTTTTAAAGCTAAATGTAGTAAATATAATGGGTTTTAAACCAATTCAGTGATTAAGCGATAAACAAACAGCATATCGCCTAATTAAGTAAAGCACTTAGACAGAAGTGACAATTATGAAGATCCAACAAGTCAAACACCTACCCTCGGCTGGCGCCCCTTTATATAAACACATACATATGTACTCAGCGTGTGTATCAAGAGCAATGCCAAATAAATGTTATATATATGTACATACGAGTGCAGATATGTATTCTCTCTGTGAATTTCAGCAGGCAATTCAGCGAATTCATACACGCTCTGAAATAATAACACCCCCCACCCCCGCCAAGTATAAGCCGCCCGGATTATGTTTCTTATCTCCCCTTGGTGTAAGCGACGAGAGGGGGGATCTTATGACTCGTCGAGCTTGATTTACAAATGTTTGCGCAGCAGACAAACAGGTAAGGGGACACCCAGGGAAAGAGGGAAGTTCAAATAAACTAAAAACAATTGTGAAATTCGATTAGGGATAAACAAATGGATTGGTGGATAATAATCAATGATAAATTATAAACAAGTGTGAATGCAATAATATCGGAAGAAAAACGTCATAAGTCAAAACATTCCCAGACTAAGCACAAGGAAAAATTTCGAGTTTCAAAAAAAAGTTTAGAAAAGCCATATCTTAATTACCCAGTAAATCTTCAGATGTACGTTGCTTTTTTAAAAGAGAAGACTTAAACGAGTGCTGTCCACTCCCAGACTAAGCATGAAGAAAAATTTCGAGTTTAGAAAAGCCTGAAAATTTGGTTTGGTCGCGTAGCGCGTAGCGCTACGCGGCCAAACCAAATTTTCAGGCTTTTCTAAACTCGAAATTTTTCTTCATGCGCCACGCGTACTTAACATTGATTTGATGTAAAGTTCGGAATATACATCTTTAGCAAAATGATTTAGTAGTATATTTAGAACGTCACTTGAATTGAGTGTTTAAAACGCGTGGCGCATGAAGAAAAATTTCGAGTTTAGAAAAGCCTGAAAATTTGATTTGGCCGCGTAGCGCTACACCAAATTTTCAGGCTTTTCTAAACTCGAAATTTTTCTTCATGCTTAGTCTGGGAGTGGAAAACACTCGTTTAAATCTTCTCTTTTAAAAAAAGCAACGAACATCTAAAGATTTACTGGGTAATTAGGATATGTATACTTAAAGAAAAACGCTCTGTATTTATATTGAAAAGACCGTACACGATTACACAAATCCTAATTACCCAGTAAATCTTAAGATGTTCGTTGCTTTTTTAATTAATTAAACAGTAAATCTTCAGATGTTCGTTGCTTTTTTAAAAGAGAAGACCTAAACGAGTGATGTCCACTCCCAGACTAAGCATGAAGAAAAATTTCGAGTTTAGAAAAGCCTGAAAATTTGGTGTGGTCGCGTAGCGCGTAGCGCTACGCGGCCAAACCAAATTTTCAGGCTTTTCTAAACTCGAAATTTTTCTTCATGCGCCACGCGTATTAAACAATGGTTTGATGTAAAGTTCGGAATATACATTTTTAGCAAAATGATTTAGTAATATATTTAGAACGTCACTTGAATTGAGTGTTTTACACGCGTGGCGCATGAAGAAAAATTTCAAGTTTAGAAAAGCCTGAAAATTTGGTTTGGCCGCGTAGCGTTACGCGCTACGCGACCAAACCAAATTTTCAGGCTTTTTTAAACTCAAAATTTTTCTTTATGCTTAGTCTGGGAATGGACAACACTCGTTTAAGTCTTCTCTTTTGAAAAAGCAACAAACATCTGATGATTTACTGGGTAATTGGGATATGTATACTTAAAAAAAAGCGCCCTGTATTTATATTAAAAAGACTGTACACGATTACACAAACCCTGAAAATCTCATAAAAATGTATTAATTAGAAGTCCGTATAGTTTTAATGTGCAGTTTCGGTGGGACACCCCATATATACGAGGGGTGATCAAAAAGTAAGGTTACAAAGCCTGCAATAAAACGTGTATATGTTGTAGACTTACTTTTTGCAAATAAAATAATTAAAAAATCGATAACGATTGTATAATGTAATTAAAATGTAACATTAGCGTTGAATGGAAATACCTTTGATTAAATATACGGCAGGTCCTCTGTACAATTCTTTGACATTCGCCGTGAATGTAAAATAAATTCAAAATATCGTTGTTAGTGTAAATACCTCTAGGATTCCTCATAACTTCACTTCACTGTTAATGCAAGTAATAACAATACGATTGGCTTTTTGATTCAAACAACTGTTTGTCTAAATCAATAAATGTTGTTTATTTCCTAGGTCCGCTTGATAAATTACATTTTCACTGTTTTTTATTGCACTGAATATTGACGGATTTTTACAAACATCTTAATATCTCGAAATCAAATATACGAATATACTAAAAATTGTTTTTATCAAAAACGGTTCCAAGGGGAGTGAACCCAACTTAATTCCCAGAATGATTGATTAATTATTGCTTAATTAGATATTTGTAACTTACTCTGGGATGTACAAAGTCAAATTGATATAAGAAGAAACCACAGTATGGCGATACAATTGTCGCGAGTACAATAAAGTGTTTGAAAGTTATGTGTTTTATTTAAACTAAATCAAAGTGAAAATGAACTTTTAACTATAAACTGCCTCAATATTTAAGAAATTGATAGAGGTTTAAAGTCTTGAATAAAATTGAAATGTTTTTCTGAAAAAATAGTTTATATGACTTGTGACGTTTTTCTTCCGGATCAGCGATACACTGTTGGCTACAAAAAATTATTTATTTCTTTTATGTCCTACCACTGCATTATTTGCAATTAATAGACCTCCTTTTTGTAACGTTACTGGACTTATAATGGAATACTGCGACAAAATGTTTTATAATGGCCCGGTAATTATTTTATTTACTTCTTCGTTGTCATGGTAATATGGTTCGAAATGACAAAAAATGAAATGTCAGACAGAATGAAAATTGAATTTATTTAAACGAAAAATTCTACATGACTATTTATCATAGCCAATATTAAACGTACAATTCGTAAATGAACCCGAAATAAGAGGGGCAACTGAACTTGAAACATTAACAGATTTATTAGTTTGTATATTGGACATCGTCGATGTCGGTGCAAGAAATTCATCTCTCGATGATCCAGCAATCAATGTCGCATTATTGATTTTCGATTGCATATTAGCATCTACATAGCTTTGTGCAATGCTTTTGCTCTTCCAGCCTCTTAAACGTTGCAAATTTTCTATGCTGCCTCCAGCATCTGAATGTGTAACGTTGCAGCAGTACGCCTAAAGCAATGCCCAGTATATTTAGACGCTTCTGGCAAACCTAAATATTTTGCAATTTTTGCTCTTATACTACCAAATTTATTTTTTCCAACGGACTGTAGTGTACATTTTTTCTTCTGGTAATTAAGAAAAAATTATCTATATTACAATTCTTGGGTCTCAGCAACATGTACTTTCTTATGAGACTAACGGCATTCATTTCATTATCCTGTATAACTACAAAGCTCCTTGGTTGACCATTTTTACTACAAGGAATTGTAATTTCAATGTTTGAAACCATATCTTTAACATTTCCAACTTTCATTTGTAGAAATTCATGACGCCTACATGCGCCGAAAATGCCTATCACCAAAATTACCATATCCAAAAGATATTCATCAACAGGGGCAGTTTTTAAAAATAACACTAACTGTTCCCGCGACAAAACTTTTGATTTTTTAGGTACATAATTTTTTGAATTTTGTTTTAAAAACGCCTCTAATTCCAAACATTTTTCAGAAATATTTACCAATTTCTTAGCCATCATTTGCTTCTTCAGCATCGAATACTTGGTCCACAACGAATTAAGAGCAAAGTTCTTGGATAATTCTTGGAAATATCCCAATAAGACCATTTTATTAATTTCCGCTATATCGTGAATATCGGACCATTCTTTAAAATTATCAAATTCCTTTTCGTAGGCTTCTTTTGATTTTATTGGCATTAACGCCTCTCTGGCTTTATTTACTCGATGCAACACATCTTCTGGTAAATTGCTTGTAGCCATTACACGTTTCAAGTAAACTATTTACTCCGTCAAATATTACAAATATTTCAGTGTCAACATGACAGCTGATACTACGATCCATGTGGAATAAAATACTGATCATATTTCTCGTTTTAAATTAATAAACAGGTAGGACATAAAACGTTGAAGGCACCACAGAGCGTTAGTAGGAAATAATGCCCTTCGCCGACGTACAACCCTCGGGCCAGAGGCCCTCGGGCTGTATACTGTCGACGGCAGGCATTATTTCCTTACTAACGCCCTCGGTACCTTAATTACTATAAAATCAATAAAATGACAGAGAAAATCTTGAATTTTATGTGGAAACTTTTATTACAGAAAAAAATCCATTGTGCAACGATGATCCATTAACATTATTAATAAAAATACAAATCTCTTATTCAGTTCTCAGGATTAATGAACATGATGATATTTTTCTAAAGCCCCTTTTAGAACCGGGGGAAATATATAATTTTCGGAATGAATGTGGCGCCTTTATGTGTGTAATGGCCGGGCATTTATACGCTGCCAAAATGTAAGAGGCTAATGAAACCGAAGTAAAAGGTTATCATCGCCATTCGGGGGGGTGGCGCTTGAATAAGACGGAAGTAAACAATGCCGGCAAAAAGTAAGCGTAATTAGCGAGACACGGAATAGGTGGAGTAATTATTTAATTATAATATTAGGAGATGAAGATGACAAGACGAGGCGAGGGAGGGCATTGTGAACCGAATGTTCTAATCTAACGTCCCCTTCCTTTATATTATCATATTCTGAAGCCGGAACCTTACTTTGCCCTTTGTTGAGATTCTCTACTCATTTGTCCGGACTATATTCGAGTCCATTATGTGAATACTAAATTATTGTGCGCTATATATTCAACGGCTATTCTATTTACTGACGTCTTCATGCTTTTCACTTGAGGAACTCACGTTGTGTGCATAAAACTTAAATTGAAATTCCTTCAGGATTACTAAAGAACTTAATCATGAAATAAGATAATTTTTCACTTTGGTGGATAATTGATTTTTTGAGTGTGCAAATGTTAAATTTTTTTGGAAATATCAAATAGTCTAACTTAAGAACAAAATGAATTGCAGGAATTAAAAAAAGGAGTGTCAGTCTCACTCTTCCTGTCTGTATAAAATTTAAATTGAAATTCCTTTAGGATTACTAAAGAGCTTTTTCTCTTTGTTGGATAACTGATTTTTTGTGTGTAAAAATGTTGAATATATTTGGAAATGTTAAATAGTCCAACTTAAGAACAAAATTAATTGTAGGAATTAAAAGAAGGAGTGTCATTCTCACTCTTTCTGTGTGCATAAAACTTAAATTGAAATTCCTTTAGTCTGACTAAAAACTTAATCGTGACATTAAAACATTTTTATCTTTGTAAGATATCTGATTTTATGTGTGTGAAAATGTTGAATATTTTTTGGAAATGTTAAATAGTCCATCTTAAGAGGGCCAATATTTGCTGGTTGTGTGTTTCTGGGATACAAGATGGCGCAGAAATAGCAAAATTGCAGAAAGTAGTTTTGACTATGTATTGGTTTATAGTACCTACCGAATTTTATCAGAACAAATAATAAAAATGATGAGTGCGGAGCGCGATGTTGTTTATTTATATAGCACCGTGCGAATGAGTGAATAGGTATTGAATTATAGAAGGCACAGTAAACTGGATAAATATTCGCGATTTTAATTTCTATCGACATACATACAACTGTATAACAAAACAGATGCCGTTTAAGTTTGATATTCCATATGAGTATATACAGGTAGTTTTTCTTTAAAGTATACCTATTCTAAATTCAGATTATTTTCTTAAAATATTTAGATATTCGTTGTTTTTAAACGAGTGTTTTCCACTCCCAGACTAAGCATGAAGTAAAATTTCGAGTTTAGAAAAGCCCCGTGAAAAATTGTCGAGGGTCGCGCAGCGACCCGAGACAAATTTTCTGGGCTTTTCTAAACTCGAAATTTTACTTCATGCGCCACGCGTATAAAACACTAAAATACTGTGAAATGTATGTTTATTTGAACCTCACTTGAAATCAGTGTTTTATACGCGTGGCGCATGAAATAAAATTTCGAGTTTAGAAAAGCCCTGTGAAAATTTGTCTCGGGTCGCTGCGCGACCCTCGACAAATTTTCACAGGGCTTTCCTAAACTCGAAATGTTACTTCATGCTTAGTCTGGGAGTGGAAAACACTCGTTTAAAATTTCGAATTGAACTCTTTTAAAAACAACGAATATCTAAATATTTAAAGAAAATAATCTGAATTTTGAATACGTATACCTTAAAGAAAAACTCCCTGTATATACTCATATGGAATATCAAACTAAAAAGGCATCTGTTTCGTTATACAGTTGTATGTATATCGATAGAAATTTGAATCTCACTTGAGACTCATTGATTTATAGGCGTGGCGCATAAAGTAAAATTTCGAGTTTAGAAAAGCCCAGAAAATTTGTCTCGGGTCGCTGCGCGACCCGAGACAAATTTTCACGAGGCTTTTCTAAACTCGAAATTTTACTTCATGCTTAGTCTGGGAGTGAAAAACACTCGTTTAAAGCTTCAAATTGAACTCTTTTAAAAAACAACGCATGTTGGAAAATGTACAGTTTATGCACATGTTTACCTAAAAGAAAAATTACCTGTATTTATATTGTAGACAAACAGTTGAATTCTGGCAACATAAAATATATATTCATGTTATTTGCAACTACATCAGTGATTTAAATGATAACTATCAAAAATTAAATATCGTACATGACTGTCGCATGCTGCACTCCTTAATTTGGTAAATAGCAATAAAGCACACAAAAGGAATAGATGTGAACACAAGAGGAGATCTACCTTCTTAGCTGGGTAGGCGACACTACAAGCTGAGTAGGCTAAGCCGTACAAAAAATGAGAAAAAACAATAACCCAATTCGAACTCTAGACGCTAAGCTGACTAAGTGCCTCGGTAATTAAATCGCTGAGTGTTGTACATTTAATTTGGTAAATAAATGAAAAAGGAATTTTTCCGACTCATCACTTGAATCAACATATACCGGCATTCCACATTCCTATTCAAAACATGAATCCAGACATGCACTTATATTTAAATAATGCATTGGGAAATATTTTAATAATGTTTTTCTTTGTTGTGTATCAACAACATAATCAATAAACAGTCCGCGGCAGAAAAATTACATTCTCAATTCAAGGCCGCGCACCGGGAACCCGCGTCGCGACAAATGCCGCACACGAATTCTACTTATCAAACCCAATTTCTTTTCACATGTTTCTGGAAATCACAGTATAATTTCAAGATATTAATTACTAAAATAGCAGGATGCCGCCCCCCTATTTATTAAAAGTACAATCAAAATTTACAATGCTCTTATGGAGATTTCTAAGCAACGATTAATTTTATTTATCATTTATTTTAGATTAATCTATTTAATACAACATGTTTATAATAATTACTTCAATAAGTTAAAGCAATATGAAGAAGAAATAATGTATTCTATGGAAGTATTGCACGGATTTATGTGATCATTTAAGAGTGTTCCATTAGTTGATTTATTTATAATTTAAGAATTAAAAAAAAAGAATAATGTCAATTTGTTCGCAAAGCATTAATGTGCAATATGTATAAGTTTCAAAGATTTATTTCATTATTGTGGAAGATTAATCGTTGTTCGTTGTAATGGCCAAATAACATGTGAGTTTCCGACCTTAGGAATAGAATGAATTGTAGGAAATAAAGGAAGAAGTGTCTGTCTCCCACTTTCTTTGTGCATAAAACTTAAATTGAAATTCCTTTGTTTTAGCTTTTGCCTGGCCGTAGTATATATACCATTAGCCAATATTATTCTATATACATAACTATATACGTTATTCTTATTAATATACTTATAATCTAAACCATCCATCTTATTCATAGTAGGAAAATAGGAGTACAAAGATACTTTCTTCTCACCTAGGAGCTCATCAAGGCATTTAAGTAAGACAAACAACAACTAAGCCACGGCTAAATGGGCGACCCACATAGTAAAAACAACAAGGGATTCTCATTCAAAATTCTTCACTCAATTTATTAACTTATATCCTAATATTTATACTTTGAAAATATTCAAAAATCTTAATATATACTTTGACATTTTTTGATTCTAAAATAGTCATGTAGTTAAATGGAAAAGTTACATCTGTAATAATAGATTTAAAAAGTGTTTCTCTCTCTCGACAATGTCTGGTGCAGCTTATAACAATGTGTTCCAGTGTACCTCTCTCACCACATTCGCAAAGTGCATCATCTTTCCGGTTAATTTTATATAGGTTGAAGGCACATAAACCACCGAAGTCTACAAATGGTTTTAACAAATAACTTTGAGATAAACTCTGTTTTGTAACACCATGATATTACAGGAACAATAGGGTTAATACTTCTATAAAAATTGAAACCGTTTCTATTTTGTAAAAATTCACTAAATTCTTTATCGAGTACTTTATTTATTTAATTATATAGATCTGTTGGTGTTAACGGGCAACTTACCCTATTCATACATTGTGGGCAATTTTTTGCCAATAAGTCAACTCTTTCATTGCCAGTAATATGAAATTCCTTTAGTTTTACTACAAACTTAATCGTGAAATTAAACATTTTTTTTGTTTGTTGGATATCTTATTTTTTGTATATGAAAATGTTAAATATTTTTAGAAATGTTAAATGGTTCAACCTAAGAGCGAAATGAATTGCACAAAATAGAAGAAGTGTCTCCCATTTTTAAAAATAATACAGGGAGTTTTTCTTATAAGTATACATATCCCAATTTTAGCGTATATGATGTAAATCTTCAGATATTCCCTGTTAATTTTTTTAAGAGTTCAATTTAAAGCTTTAAACGAGTGTTTTCCACTCCCAGGCTAAGCATGAAGTAAAATTTCGAGTTTAGAAAAGCCTGAAAATTTGGTTTGGTCGCGACCAAACCAAATTTTCAGGCTTTTCTAAACTCGAAATTTTACTTCATGCGCCACGCGTGCAAAACAGTGAACTATTGTGAAGTTTAAAATTAACTGCTAATGCAGTTTGCTAAACCAGTATGTCCAAAGCTTCACAGAGTTGTATACGTGTGGCAAGTAAAATTTCGAGTTTAGAAAAGCCTGAAAATTTTCAGGCTTTTCTAAACTCGAAATTCTACTTCATGCTTAGCCTGGGAGTGGAAAACACTCGTTTAAAGCTATAAATTGAACTCTTAAAAAAATGAACAGGGAATATCTGAAAATTTGGTTTGGTCGCTCCGCTTCGCGGAGCGACCAAACCAAATTTTCAGGCTTTTCTAAACTCAAAATTTTATTTCATGCGCCACGCGTGCAAAACAGTGAACTATTGTGAAGTTTAAAATTAACTAAAGTTTGCTAAACCAGTTTATCCAAAGCTTAAATCAGAGTTGTATACGCGTGGCAAGTAAAATTTCGAGTTTAGGAAATCCTGAAATTTTGGTTTGATACGAGAAATTGATAAATACAATATTGAAAAACAAAATTAAAGACTGGTTGTTTAAAATAACTCGATTTGCTTTCACCGTTTGTTTTTTTCGGTTCCATCTTTAATAAAGATGAAATCGGTTTTTACCAACGATTGATCACGGAGTTAAATCGGACGCAACGTTAAAAGCACTTCCGGCCAGAAGCGAAAAATGAAAAGAAATTAATCAGTTTATTCCGAAGAGAACGGCGGGGGGTTGAGCATCTGGACGGGAGGTAAATCCGTTGCAATTCTGCGTGATGTAATAGGTGGAATCTGTTGTAATCCGGTGGGATTATCTTAAGAGGACAACCTGACTGTAACATCATTAAAATCGATTAGATTCGGATGCCGGCGTAAAAAGCTTATTCCGCATCTTCTTCCACTTTGACGTCTTTTCCGAGACGGCCCCCCGCCCACCGCCGCCCAACAGTCAGATGTTTATCCCACCCAGCCCCCCCAAAAGTTTTATGCTCCAATGTTTACCCCGCTCAATTTTATATCCAAATGCGTCGTCGGGAACATTTCGATATTAAAAAATGTATATATGTATATACACATCGGATGTAACATTTATACGACAAAAAAGAGAGATAGAGATAGAAAGTGTGTAAAAGAGAAAAAAGAAGAAACGTAGAGATAGAAAGAGCGGGAAAGAGAAAACATGAGAGTGAGACACTAATATAAAGAGAGAGAAAAGGGGAGAGGATATATAGATGAGCGTTGGGTTTGTAATATTCCTTCCTTTCTTTCCATCGATGAAATAATAATGGCGAGTGTACATTATTTTACAATTTATTCACATATGCGTGGATTAATATTCGATCAATTTAAGCCACATCAAAATCACCTTTCAATCATATTTAAAAAAGATATGGATATGCTATTTTAAAAATCGACGCAACAAGTAATCATTAGCAATAATTGGCGCAGTCAACAAATGAGGGTTATAGAAACAAAGGTGACAATCTCCACGTCATGTTTTTATAAACTTATAATTTCTTATATATAGTAAGTATAAAGCAAATTGACATAGAGGTTTATGGATAAATACCTGTATGTCAATTTGCTTTATACTTACTTTATATCTTCATCCAATTCTATACTACTGAATAGCAAAACATGCAGTATAATAAATACGTTTATCTTTAGGGATACAGGTTTTTGTTATTTTTTTACAGAAAAACATTAAAGTGGAGAATGCTTACTTTGATTCTATACCTCTCAAATACAAAAAAAAATACTAACAGCAGATGCAGGCGAATATATGAATAAAATTATATTAAAAAAAGTAATAGTAATAAGTAATCATTAGTAATTGGCACAGTCGGTAAGAAAAAATATAACAATATAAAAATAAAAAACAACTGCAGATACAGATTGACAAATATAAAATTGTAGTATAATATGCAATTAGTCCGCCACTGTTAATGATTAAATAGTATATTATAATTTAATATTTTTCAATCTGTATCTTGTTTTTTTGTATATACTTACGACTGCGTCAGTTACTCATATTATTATATTATATATTACAAAACATGAATCAAACACATGAATATTTAATTGACGCTTTGTAAAAAAAAGAGGGGGCTAAAATAATACATTTCAATAAAATGGTAATTTGAAAATTTATAATGTCCTAAAAACGGCCGTTCTTTTAATTATCATAAAGCTAAATTATAAATAAACATTATCACAGCTGGAGGGTACACGTAAATAGAAAAAAAATGTAATTTAAATATACTGACTTTTTCATGAAAAAAGCGAGTTCTTGTTTTTTTAATAAACCAAAAAATACAAATATTTAAATTATTAGTAAAAACACAGGTATTTGTACATACACACACTCACACAAAACGAAAACAGGAAACTAATTTAATGGATTTAAACGAATTTGTAATTTCATCTAAATTTATTATCCGGTTTATATTTTATTTTAAGATCCTGGGCTATCGACCGTCAGTCTTTTAGCCTGAGTTGTAGTTATCCTTGTCTTGTCAGTTAGTTATGATTCATGCAGGATGAGATGAATTGATGGATGGTGGTTTATGGGTTGTTGAATTTGGGAGTAATATTGGGGTTTCGTACAAGACAGAGGTGAGTAAGGATGTCATGCATGTGTGCGTTAAATGCAAATTTTTTGGACAGTTGGTAAGTCGTTGTTGGCTGGAAATTATTTCCGTTTATTTATTCAGTAGGGTATTGGAGGGGTTGTGAAGTGGGTTATTGGGATGTTGGATTTTTGTGAGGATTCTGAGGGCTGATCGTTCTGCTACTTCGATATTATTTAATGTTGAGGGACGCGGGTTGAGGAAGAGGACTGAAGCATATTCTAATAATGGGCGGCAGATCATTTTGTAGATGTGGACTGCTGTTTTTGTCGTAATTCCTTTATTCTGGAAGGTTAACGATCTGAAATGTCGCGCCCTATTTTGAATTTTTGTTTTCATGGATTGGGAATGGAGTTTGAAGGATAGTTTGGGGTCGAAAGTGATGCCAAGGTATTTAAAAGCAGGGGATGGGCTGATTACGGTGTTTGATATGTTTATGCTAAATGGGGACTTGAGCGGTCTGTGGAAGGGTACGAATAGATGGGATTATTTGGGATTAATGGATATTCTCCAGTTAGCAAACCAAAGAGATAGGGAATCTATTAGCCCTTGAAAAGTCGAGAGAGCTTTAGGAAGGGTGGGTTGGTGTGTTATAAGAGCAGTGTCGTCAGCAAAGAGAAGAAAATATGCAGAGAGATTAGGGTACTGTGGGTTAGGGTTGTATATGTCATAAACATAGATGTACAGGATAGGAGATAATGGAGAGCCTTGAGGAACACCATGTTGGGGGATAAAATGCCGGGAGATGGTATTTTAGACGCGGACATTAAGGAGTCTATTGTTTAGGAAATTATCAGTAAGATAAACTAAGTGTAATGGGATATTAAGGGAGTTGCACTTAAACAGCAAACCTCGATGCCAGACAGAATCAAAGGCCTTTTTTTATATCTAAGAATAATATAGCTGATTTTTTGTTTTCGAGGTGTGCTGTTTGGCAGTTGGAGGTTAGGATAGTGAGTGGGAGAGTGGTTGACCTATTTTGGAGGAATCCGAATTGATAGGGAGGAATGCGTTGGGAGATATGAGCTAGGAGTTTATTTTTGAGGATGGATTAAAATATTTTTCCCAGAACTGGAAGCAGGGTAATTGATCTATAGCTAGAGACCTCTAGCGTATCGCTATCATGTTTTAATATGCACGTAATTATACCCTGCTTCCATTCCTGGGGGATAGTTTGAGTTTGGTAAATGAAATTGAGGATTTTGATAATATATTAATAGATGTTTTCTAGGAGGGATTTGAGGATTGATCTAGGAATGTTATCATAACCCGGCGCGCTGTTTCACCTCTATGTAGCACACTAAAATACTCTTACTCTTCTGTGTCATCATCAGGGAGATAGGGATTATGATTATTTATGAAGGATGCGTACCAGGAGTTTACGGTATTATAAAAATCGTCATTGTATGTCATCGTCTGTTTCCCAGAAAAATGTTCTTCGAAATACCCGGCAAAAATGTCGGCTATTTCTTTGGAGTCGCATGTCACTTCTGTTTATGTCGAATGTCGTAGTTTCTGTAGTATGTCTGTCTTTCTGTATTTGGTTAGCTTTTTTCTTTGGTCCCAGCAGTTTTTGCTCTGTCGTGTGTTTATTTCTTCGCAAGCTAGTATCCATTTGTCTTGTTTGTAATCTTTATTAATTTGTGGATGTCTTTGTTTAGTGCATTAAATTTTTGTTTCAGAGTTTGTTCGTTCGTCTGTTGTAAGTCTCTACATAGTTGTCTTTTATACATTAATAGTATTATTATTAAATATGATTTTTCAGCGCATTCTGCAAATTTTGCAGTCATGTTCCGTTCTTGCATGGGTTAATAATAAACACACTCTAAAACCAGAAATGTAAGTGAAATATTTTTTCATAACAAAAAAATAACTAAGTTTATTACTGTCATCATGAAAAATACTTGAAATTTATTTAAGATTTAATAAAAATAGTATCGATAATTGAAAACATTCATAAGAGGTAACAATATTTTATGGAAAAAATACGGAATTGCACACAATTTTATTTTTTATTTGTTTAAAAACCCCTAAACATATCAAAGGGGGAAAATTAAGGTGTCGGCTCTTGGGAAACAATCACCCCGATTTTGAAAGAAATAATATTCAATAAGTTATTGGCCTTATACTCAAAATCGGATCACCCTCGATTACCTAGCAGCTCGTAGGCAGAGGTACCACACAGTTACTTTAAATATAATGAAAGAGAAAAATATAATAATAAATAACTCACCCTAAACATCAGGTCCTGGAACAGCATTTACAGGAACAACTCACTGTGTATATATATATTTCGTATTTTCAGGTAAATGCAAAAGGTTCGTTAAATGAAAGATTAAGGTTTCCGAAAAACATTAACAAAGGTTGTTTATTACAAATAAACGAATAAAAATAACGAATTTACAATCAGAGAAATATATATATACAATTAAATAAAACTACACCTTACGCGACGCGACTACTTCTTAACGGTTCGACCACTTCGTAAACAAAAATGATTTATGCAACACTACTTACTGGTTACCGCACTATTCACCAGACTCGAGACGATTGTTCTTCACCCCCGTGAACCAACAGTTTTGTTAACCACCTTCTCCCTTCCCGTAATTCTCGCATGGAGGAATGTGAGAGCTGGAGGTGGTTAAGGCTCCTGCCTCAGATTGGTTCAGCGGTTAGGGGTGCCGTGCGCAAGTGAGTTGCGCTTGATCATTACGCGCCTTGGCGTAAACGGATGATGCAATCGGCATCCGAATTGCTAATTATTTGTTTAATAATCATAGCTTTTATATATTAAATTAATGCTGCTAATTATTATTATTATATAGATACATACATATATCCATATATATCCTGGTTCTAAATCTTATGGTTGTTGTCACTTTGAAGTGTGCAAGTTTTCATATTTCTGTTGTTAGTGAGTTTAGAAATTATCGTATGTTTACATAAGTGAAATGATCGGCCGTTATAAAATATGTACAATAATTTACGTATCTACTATGTCTGACGTGATTGATTTAGCTATCAATAAAACAATCCGCGAAAATAAAAGAAAAATAAACATGAATAAATATTCGGTATTTTCCCTTAATCCGAATTCCAAGCAGCTAGGTTGTAAATGCAGCCTCTTTCGTAATCCGGTGGGCGGTGCCTAGCTGTGAGCATTTCGGGAGCAAATCTGTCGTGCTTTTGTTGTGATCACGAAATGCCCTAATTGTGAAATTTCCCCGGATTAGGGCCGCTGCTTGGAATTTTGCGTTTTATGATCCAAAAGGGATTTGTGCCGCGTAAGGTCATAAATCTAAAATCTAAACCCTAATAAAAATATGAAAATAAACTAATCCTATATTTACAAATAATATTTACAAAAACCCGAACACTCCGTATATGTAAGCGAACTTAATTCATTTGATACTAAATGATTATGAAGGTGAAAATAAGGTGATTAAAAACAATGTGGGGTCCGTTGTTATCGCGAGAAAGAATAAAAATATTTAAATCGCCGAAATAATCATAGTTGCGGCGTTTCCGGTAAAACGCCGGTAACAAACATTAACAAACATTCTTAGGAATGTTAGAAATAATATCTGCTATTAATTTACTCAGTAAAATAAAATTTCATCCATTTTTACTCACTTTTAAAAATACACAAAATTAATAAAAACACCAACAGCAGAAACATAAGTGAAATATTTTTTTCATAACAAAAAAATAGTTCAGGTTATTTCTACCATCATAAAAAATACTTGAGATTTTTTTTTTTCGGATTCAAAAAAAATGTATCGATAATTGGAAAAATTCATAAGAGGTAAAAATATTTTATGGAAAAAATACGGATTTGCACACAATTTTATTTTTTATTTTTTTAAAAACACCTAAAAATTAACAAACATTCTTAGCAATGTTAGAAATAATATCTGCTATTAATTTACTCAAGAAAACAAAATTTCATCCATTTTTACTCGCTTCTAAAAAATACAGAAAATTAATAAACACACCAACAGCAGAGACATAGGTGAAATATTTTTTTCATAACAAAAAAAATAACATCATGAAGAAAACTTGAATATTTTTTTCAGAATTTAAAAAAGAAATTTTTATCAATAATTCTAAAAATTCATAAGGCAGAAATTCGGATTCCGCACAATTTTTTTTATTTTTTAAAAAATCTTTAAAAATGTACACACATTCTTAGTAATATTAGAAACAATGTGTGCTATTAATTTTCTCAAGTAAAAATACATCATTCATTTTTACTCACTTTAAAAAAATGCAGAAAATTAATAAACACACCAACAGCAGAAATATAAGTGAAATATTTTTTTCATAACAAACAAAAAATTGCTCAAGCTATTTCTAACATCATTAAGAATACTTCAGATTTTTTTAAGATTTTCTAAAAAATAAAAATTTTCATCGATAATTGAAAGAATTGTTCGAAATCCAAATATCCAACCAAAATTAAAAAAAACCCTTGTCAACTATTTTCGAATCCTATTTATCAACACGCCAATCTATTCAGAATTAAACACTTAATTATTATTTTACAAAATATTTCTTAAAAAGACCACTGGTCGTTAGCCTGTTGTCAATTAAAATTTTACTACAATTATTGTCATACTGTTACTGTTTACTATATTGAATTGCCAATAAATATGTTGTTGTTGTTGTTGAAAAAATTCAAAAATTCAAATCTCTAAAAATTCACAGACATTTTCAGAAATGAAGTTAGAAACAATTTGTGCTATTTAATTCCTTAAGAAAAAAAATATATTTTATCGATTTTTACTCGCTTTTAAAAAATACAGAAAATGAATAAACACACCAACAGCAGAAATTTGAGTGAAATATTGTTTTCAAAACAAAAGAATAGCACAGGCTATTTCTAGCATCATAAAGAATACTTAAGATTGTTTTAAAATATTTTAAAAAATATATTTTTTATCAAATTCATAAGGGTATGGAAAAAAATCAGGTTTTCGCACAAATTTCTTGATTTTTCAAAAAATCGCAAAAAATTACAAACACCTTTAACAATCTTCGAAACAATGCGTACTATTTATTTCTTTAAGAAAAAAATAATTCGTCTATTTTTGTTTACTTTTAACTCCTACAAAATAAAATAATACACATACCAAAATTGCTGTTTGAGCGCTCGCGCTAAACACGACGTTCAAGAATAAAAAAAATTAATACATCAAATTGAAGTTCTTTTTATGCTCAATCACCTACTTTTTAAATAAATGTAATCCTTTGAGTACTATATAAAATAGAATGGATACAATATGTGAAAGAACATACAAAAATTGATTTTTTTTTTGATTCTAATAATTTTGACAGTATTAGTAATTTGTTTTATGATTTTCGTTAATATTGATCTACTTTGACAATATTGATAATACTTATCATGTTCCGATATTGTATTAATTTTTACAAATTAATTTACATATATTTTAATCATGTTTCATTAAGTGATCAATGAGAACCAAACTAAAGATATTTTATTTTTAAATATTTATGCTGAAGATATTCAGGGTTGTAAAAAAACGTTTGTTTCATTTCAATTAAAACAAACAGTTTTTTTTAATAAAACGTGCTTTTTTCATTAAAACAGCGTTTAAGACATTAACAATTGAAAATATGTTTAAAACGTGTTTAAAACAGAACATATAAGGTAGAACTTCTGGTTATATTACAATCTTATATAAAAGCTTTGGAGGCCAGTTGAACAAGGTAACATTTATTCGTTATCACAAAAAACCGTATCACTAGTAACGTCCTTATGTTTTCTGCCGCGTCTCTCATAGCCGCCTCAAAGTCCTCGGTTACTTGCCACATCACGCTACAAAGGCATTTTTTTTTTGAGTATACATATCCCGAAAATTACAGTGTTTTTTTTAAATTTGCGGTAATTCGTTCTTTAAAAGCGGTTAATTTGAGGCTTTTAACAAGTGTATTCCACTCCCAGACTAAGCATGAAGTAAAATTTCGAGTTTAGAAAAGCCTAAGAATTTGGATTGGCCGCGTAGCGAAGCGGAGCGGCCAATCCAAATTAGGCTTTTCTAAACTCGAAATTTTACTTCATGCGCCACGCTTAAAAACACTGATTTACAGTGAAGTTCAAAAAGCACACACAACAACGATTATAGGCAATCTAATATACGTTAGAGTTATTGGGTTGCCTATAATCGCTGTATTAAACAATTTCTTCAGCGCAGAATTTGACTCACGTTTTATTCACATCTACATATTGGATTACTAAAGCCATATATTTTAAACTTTCCGATATTTCAATATTTTATACGTGTGGCGCATAAAGTAAAATTTCGAGTTTAGAAAAGCCTAATTTGGATTGGCCGCCCGCTTCGCTACGCGGCCAATCCAAATTCTCAGGCTTTTCTAAACTCGAAATTTTACTTCATGCTTAGTCTGGGAGTGGAAAACCCTCGTCTACAAATTCAAATTCAAATCTTTTTGAAAAACAACGAATGTCGTAAAATTTACAGTGTATGCATATGTACCTGCAAAAAAAATTTCCTGTATTTAAAAATCTTATTTATGCACACATA
Organism: Philonthus cognatus; assembly: GCA_932526585.2. Lineage (NCBI taxonomy): Eukaryota > Metazoa > Arthropoda > Insecta > Coleoptera > Staphylinidae > Philonthus > Philonthus cognatus. The sequence goes on from OW052242.1 coordinate 30,341,031, forward strand.
TTTGATATTTTCTTGTAATAAAATGTTATGTTTAATAATGTAATTTGAAATATCTTCAACAATTTAGGTAAAAATTAAAAATGTAAACAACAAATTTTAATTAAGTAATATATGTTAAAAATTATGATTAAATTTTCCTTATTATTTTGTTAAAATTTAAAACGTTTATTTCATTGTCCTTTGGATTGTATTATTTTCAATATAATTATAACTTATCAATTTTCGATCTATTTTTTAGGATAAAATAAACATCTGGCGATCACGCGGTGTCCGCGTGGTCGTGCGCCAGGCGAGTCGGAGCGGCGCGCGCGCCTCTCCCACTCGACTAGCGGTCCCCACCGCTGCGGCCGGTCATAAAAGCGCCGGACGGAGCCGTAATTCCTCAGAATTCTCGCCCGCCTTGAAAACTCCACCATCAGCAGCAGACTCGCAACGAAACTCTCTCCAACCGGACTTAGTGCAATTGTTCACATTTCACTTCTCAACACTTAGTCTTATTTTCATTTTAATTCTTTCTACACTTAGAAAATTTTAGTAATTAATTTTCGGCTAGTTCGTAGAAAGAGTGAGTTTCGTTTGGAGTCTGCCACCACACGGTATATATATATATATATCTTTTATTTTATTTTTGATTTAATTGATTTCAATCACTTTGACAGTGAACTTTCATATTTTGATTTTGTCTTGTTTTTTTAATTTTACCAACTCGCAGAGTTCACACTCTAAACATTTTACCTTCACCCTGTAAAGTGTCTTGATTTGAGGGATCAGTTTAATGCACATGAGGAACGTGGGGCACCTAGCGGAAATCAGTGTGCATTGTCTGTTTTACTTTAATCAGATAACTATTGAACGCTAACAGCTCTTTACGCACGTGGGGAACCTCGCGGAACTAGAGAGTTCTTAGTTTTCTCCCCTTTTACCTTCTGACCGTTTGATTTGGGGTATTGGAGTTGAGGTACTTGATGCACGTGGGGTACCTTGCGGAATTCAATGCACCAGCTCTTTTACTTCAGTCAAATAAGTCAGCAGATCTGATAGTTCAATAAATACGTGGGGAACCTCGCGGATTTGTTGGGTTCTCATTTCGAAGATCCTGATTCTATCAACAAACCTTTACTAGGGACTTTGCGAGTACATTAATCAGTATTAACTAAATTAAAGACTGACAGGACAGAATCATAGCTAATTTGTTCTGGTGGTTAGGTTAGCGAGAATTTTCATTAAAGATACAAGTGAGTATCTACGCTAACACTTGCATGTGTTATATTAAGTTTTGTATTTCTATTGTATTTGCGGTGAAGCCGATTGAGTTTAAATACTGTAACTTAATGAAGAAGAAAGCCTCTATAATTCATATTTGGGTAACTATTATTGAAACTTGAAGTGTTCGTTGTTGTTTCTGATCTCTGAGAATTATTGATTGTGTTCTAATTATATTTAAGGCTTAAAAGACTGAATTTAATATTATTAAGAGAATTTATATTTTGTTGAACTCGTTGATTTTATTTTGTTTGAATTCTAAATAAATATTACAACTATTTTTGGTGCTTTATTCCTTTGATTGACATTGAGCTGATATTTAATAAATCGATTAAAGCTTGTTGATGTGTATTTTTTCTGATAACCCTTTTCAACCTGAAAGTGAGATAAATTGTCCAGCTAAGTAAGAAGATTTAAGAACTTTCCTATGCTATCAAATCCAGGTGTAAAAATAATATTGTTCGAGCTCAAGGAACTTTCACAGTCCACTGTTCTGCCAGTTGTTGAGCCGATTTTTAATCGAATTTCGAACAATATAAAATATAATTTAATAAATTTAAAATAATAAAAAAAAACGTTTCAAGCAAATTTAACGTTTAAAACATGCTTTAAACAAATTTAAGATCTAAAACAAGTTTAAAGCAAAACTACGGCTGTTTTTAAACATGTTTAAAACACTGTTTTAAAACAAAGTGTTTTATTATTTGTTAGTTAGTTTGAAGAGAATTTGACCTAAACGTTACATATACTTTAATAGAGCTTTGTAACAAATTAAATTAAATAAGATTTTAAATATTTCATTGTATAATTCAATATCCGGAGGTGTATTTGCACGAGAAGTAGTTGTTTCAATGGATATTTATCGTCTTAAGTTGTCTTATTAATTAAGACATTGTTTGCATTTTCACGAATAACATTTTCGTAATTTTATATATTAAAGTGTTTTAAACATAACAACCCTGAAGATATTACAATTTTGTGAAACTGCTGTAATATGCTTTGTTTCTAAGTACAATTTAAATATAATCCATCGTTCGATTTCAATCCACCATCAAATTATTACCCAATTTCCCCCCATCCATCTGATAACTCAGGGAATTTAATTAACCCCGCGCAATTACTCCTTATTGATGCAGCCGCTTGCACACAGATACACCCACACACATCGGGGCCATAAAAGAGAAATTGCGAGTTCTCCGAATGGATAAGTAGAAATGCTGGATGTACGGTTAGTGTTTAGTTAATTAACAGATAGACAGGTTAGGTTAGGATTAGACGACGCGGCGCGGAGCTGCGCGGCGGATTTAACGGTCGCCTGGATTAATTTACACGCCGATTTTAATTAAATGATTTGCGTATGAAAAGAATACAGAAGCTTAAGCTCAGAGCGTAATTAAAGTCGGGTAAGAAAAGTTTCAAGCCGGGCGCGAGGGGGGATTAATTTTATTTCCTGAGTTTGTCGGCTGGCGCTATCTAACCCAAATGGGTTATTGTTGCGTTAAATACGCGTTTGATCATCAATTTCGTAAATAGAATTAAGGAAATACACAAATAATTGATGTAATTTATTGCAAGAGCTACACACAGAGAGCACAATAAGGGACAAAGTTTGTACGACGTTTTTTCTACTCCATTTTTTCTACTCCATTTTTTCTACTCCGATTTTTCTACTAATTTTTTTCTACTATTGTTATTATCTACCCAAAATAATAATACTCAAACGTCAATGAAAAACTGAATTTTTATTAAAATGTAATGTAATGTCCGACGTCTTTAAGGTACAATAAAATTTCATTTTTTCGTTCTTCGTACTGAAGCACCACGTTGCTGATTCGGTCTTCTTGCTGCTGTCTCGATTGATTCCTGTCTTTTTTAATTCGTTTGCCTAAATCCAGTTCACGGATTATACACTCAGTTTCCGCTTGTTCCTTTAAAAGTTCTTTCATAAATGTGTATAAACTCGGATGATTTTTGCCCACAACAATTTGGAACAGGTTATGCCAGCCTTCAGAAACATTGTTGGTTCGGGATAAATTTTGAAGAGTTGCATCGTACATATTCCACAGCTCTGGTGGAAATCTTGGTGATGTAGCGCGTCGTCTACCTCGCGCAGTTCTTCCGCGTACATAGTTCTCCTGCCAGAATCAGAAACGTGTAAAAAACTGAAGTTGTATATTAATTATACATTAATTACTGCGTAATAATCTATGATCGGTTTGAAATCTTCCGCAGCTTGTCGCTCAAAAGCAGCGAAGGTTCGAACGACATCTTCGATTGGCACAAATGCGGTTGCGCACATCATTTGGGCAGCTATCTTAATTTTTCGCTCATCATTTCGGTCACTATAAGCTTGTTGTAGACCATGTTCTTGAATGCGTAGAAACACTGCTTGACGTAGGTGGAAGAAACAAGCCTTGACAGTAGTATTGCCGATGGATTTAGCTGCATTAATAATGGCCATTTTGAAATCTGTCATAACGACAACCGGCACAGTACGAGGAATCCCAGATGTTTGACATGCAGCGTTAACCACTGCAAATACTTTTTCGTATGCCACCTCTTTTTTACCGTCCATTAAGGCGTATACTAGCGGTAATGCCACAATGTGGGTTACTCCACGGCGAATTTGTTGGAAAGAGGCTAAGATGGCGAAAAGTTGGAAAAAAATATGAGGCACGACCTGAAAATAAAATTAACCGGAATCAACCGAAATCAAATCAAATCAAATCAAAATTTAAATCAAATCAATCAAGCTACCTTGAAGGTCCCATCGACGTACCAATTGGAACTTCTCATGAGGCGCCTCAAATTTTCTTTTGTCGCAAAAATGATTAGTCGCCCGACCGATTCTATTTCATCCGTATCCCAAGAATCGTACAGCAAAAATTTTTCGCCACCTGCCGTATCCCAATACCTTTGTGGAATTTCTTCCAAATCATTTATGTCAGTGGGGTTGGTCGGCCTGTTTTGGAGTCTTTGGCGTTGGATAGCTCTGGTTAAGTTAGGTCGATCAGGAAGCAAGGCTAATATTTCGGAAGGCACATCATGCAATTCGCTCCGGAGCAGTTGCACAGGTGGAGCTTCCGGGTGATCTTCCGCTTTGCGTTTCAGGCGATTCTGAAGGTAAAAACCCCGTGAACACCATACCACCAACCTGATTCATTAATTCAACCTTTATTTTCTCGGCTTCGACTTCTTCCATGTTGGGTGCATGTCCCTGGTGAGGCGATTCATCCGGACACCTCAAGAGTTCAACGGCTTGACCGTGGGTTAAATAAGAACGGGTCACCGCTCGAGCGCTGCACTCCGGATATTGGCGGCACTTCCAATTTACTTGCCCGTTTTTTTCATTGTTTTTGGAATACAAATATCCCCCAATGTGCAACAACGTACTTCGAGATGTTTTAATCAGTTCCACGTCCATAATTTTAAAAGAAGTTGAAAGAATATTATCAAAGTTACAAATGTGTCAAATTATGAATGAACGTGAAGTTGTCATGAAGATGTCAGTGTTCTAATGTTTTTCGAATGTTCGAAAATTCAATAAATTAATATTGGTAGAAAAAGAAATTAGTAGAATTGTTTATGCAGTAGGAAAAAGAATAAGGTAGAAATAATTATTAGTAGAAAAAAAGGAGTAGAAAAATTGACGCCCTACGAGGGACAAAACATACTGAAGCAGCGATGCTAACAGCAAACGTCGATGTTGAGTGCGCATTCCAGGGCATTCATCAATTTTGCATGTGTACGCAAGAGTTCGCAACTTACACATTGTGTCCAGATCAATAAAACATGGAAGAAAATGTTTGAATTTATTGTTCGTATTTTTTTAATTCGATAAATAACATTTATTTATATATCTATTTAAATACAAAAGCCATGGACAATAAATCATATTATTATTATTATAAAGGCCAATTACAGGATAAATTAAAGTTAATCAGAAAAAAAATTAATACTACTATCTTTTGATAAAGATACTTGAATTAAGAACGTGGTTTTAATACTCTAAAATCATGTTCATATTATTTGACATTTAAAGAATATGCAATTTTGTGAAATTGTGACTTATTAAACGTTATAACATTTTAAGAAACTAGTTAAAATATTTTTGAGTCCTTAAAATTATCTCAACATTCTTAATTAATGTCAATTATTTAATAAGACAGTTTAATAATTTTTGAAGTAAAAGCACGTACGCAATTATCTTTATCAAAATATATTATTTATTGAATTATTAGAACACAATTATACATTTTAGAAATTTGAGAATGAATTGTAAATGTATTCTAAAATTTCAAGAGTTTAGTGTTCGATTTTATGTTCTTCTCTTCTTTATCGAGCCGATGTGGACGAAACAAGTAAATTCTTAAGAGTTCCAACACGACAATAGACAATAGTTATGTGAACAATAAAAAAAAAAATAACGTTTCTTTTTAATATTTTTTCTGCCATTATAAGTTTTAGCACCATCTATAAATAACAGTTATATTTAACGATAAATACAGAAAACTGGTATAATCATATAAATATACAAATTGAAAATATTGTGTGAAAATATGATTTATTTTCCCTGCTAAAGTAAACATACGATATTATATGTTCAATAAAAAAAAACCTTTAGAGTGCCATGATTGATTTTTTTTAAATTTAAGTTAGCTACACGCCTTAGAAATTGACATATAAAACATTAATCATGATAATTATAATATATAGTTTCAGTATTTCCAACTTACAGTATTTTCCATGGCACTCTATAGTCTGTTTAAAAATTAGCCAAAGCCCAATTTACACTATAAAAAGTTACCAGAAATATCACTAGATAAATTTGGCGGCAAGTTTAAATAATTTCATAATTACTCTTTAAATAAAATCAAATATCCATTTTGTATAATAATGTGCCTCTATTAGAGCTAGGACGAATCCTCGTAAAAAGGATTCGAATCACGAATCCGAATCACCTAATATGATTCGAATTACAAATACTCGAATAAAGGATTCGTAAGAGATAAATATGAATAGAATCGAAGATTCCAATCCTGTTTTTTCGAATCACGAATACAAATCCTCTAAGAATAAATTTGATTGTATTATTTTTTTTTGCAACCATTAATATATAGATATCGTTACCAGTTGTTTTTACAAGAACATTCAAAACCTAATTATTTATTATTACTACTGAACATCGTTGATAACAGACTAAATATCTGACTCCCTGTTACTCTGGTTAAAGATGCATTTGTGTGTTTCTGAACTCCACTTCAAATCAGTGTTTTGTACGCGTGGCGCATGAAGTAAAATTTCGAGTTTAGAAAAGCCCCGTGAAAATTTGTCGAGGGTCGCGCAGCGACCCGAGACAAATTTTCGGGCTTTTCTAAACTCGAAATTTTACTTCATGCTTAGCCTGGGAGTGGAAACACTCGTTCAAAACTTCAAAATGAACTCTATTATAAAATCGACTAATGCCTGAAATTTACGTAAATAGAAAATTCACTGAATATCATAAAACCGGGAAAGTCAGAGAAAAGTCATGGAATTAAATTCAAATTGACCAAAACACTAACAAAAAAGTCATATGATATTATTAAATTTGTCAAAATCAGCAGGCAAATTACAAAACACGTACAAATTTATAAAATTAACTTAAAAATTGACAAAACCAATTAAAACTATTAAACAGAATGGGGGTTTTCCACGAAAGAAAGTTATATTAAATGGCCAGGGAAAAAATCTTTAGCTAGGGAAATGTCGGAATAATTTAACATTTTAGATTGTGGCTACCATGTCAGTGTTACTTCAAACAATATTAAACAAAATTTTGAAAATATGACTATTATCTTTAAAAATATTTTCAATCATTTAATGTTCTTATCAAAGCATTCACTTTGAAGTTTCGAACGAGCGTTTCCACTCCCAGACTAAGCATGAAGTAAAATTTCGAGTTTAGAAAAGCCCCGTGAAAATTTATCGAGAGTCGCGCAGCGACCCGAGACAAATTTTCTAGGCTTTTCTAAACTCGAAATTTTACGTCATGCGCCACGCGCATAAATCAGTGATTTAACGTGAAATTTAAAAACACACAAAAAACATTTTTCATGTTATTCTCACAATTAATTCGAATTATTTTTGACGATTCAAATCCTTTTGTAAGTATTCGAATCCTTTTACAAGGATTCGAATCCTTTTATAAGGATTCGAATAACCCACATTTAAACTCGAATACGAATCCTCTTAAAAAAAATGTAACGAATCCAGATCACGAATCCAGTTGAACTAAAGTATTCGAATGCCTCTTTTGAATCCACTAAAAGGATTTGAATTCAAGATTCTAATCCTGAATGATTCGAATCCTGCCCAGATCTGGTCTCTATCTTACTTAAAATTGATTTGTTTCATAAAACTATACAAGGTAGATCGACTGATCTTCGGCATGCCTGCATGATCGTTTACTTCTTTTCTTCAAAGTTGGCAGTTCATTTTTATAGAAAACACTATGCACGGATCTCTTCACTACGTCATCAAAACTTGTAATCCTGAAAGCTGTTTAGAGCTAAAAATCTCTTTGGATTTCTTATATTCGCTAATAGTACGATAGACAATAGAATTTACAACTCCTGAAAATTAAACATTTTATTATTTGATGCATTTTCTTATGCTATTTGATATCTCACCTACTGCACCAACAATGTCTGATACAACAGCAGTCATTTTTATATGTGGATCATCTGTTATCATCTGCTTATACATATTTATTATGCACTGTTTTTCAGACAGATATAAATGACCCAAATCCAACTTCTTACGCTTTTTTTGGAGGTGAAGGTGTAATTATCACAGAACTTGTACTGGGTCCATAATCCATCACAACAATATAAACAAAACTTACTTTTAAGTATGCTAAAGAAACACCGCACAAAAGGTTATTACGAAACAGACAAAGTTGCAACTCGGTAACGCTTCGAATTAAGGTTATGTCAGCTGTTGCGTCTAATAATGACGAAATTAGCATAGTGTAAAATGGGCGCGCTCTCGGCCAATCAGAGTTTTAGGTTTTGGCGCGTGAAATTTAAAACGCTCCTCCTAGTTATTAAACAGATTACAGAGGTTGTTTTATTAAACATACGATATAATAGTTATGCGAATAACAGAAAAAGACAGTAGGCAAACAATAAAGGTTCTTTTATATTATTTCTGTCATTATAAGTTTTAGCACCATCTATAAATGATTATACCGGGTGTTGACTTAGCGGACGCAATAAAGGAAATCCCATGTAAATTTTAAAATGTTCTAATGTTGGCTCCCCTATTTATTTCAGAAACAAAATGTATTTACCTTTTTTGTAGAGAGGAAAATTCTTTAATATTATTTTATATTTAAGTTGGCTACACGCTTTAGAAATTGTTATATAAATCGTCCGACATAATAATCAAAATGTATAATTTCAGTGTTGCCACGGAATATGGCGCTCTGGAGATTTTATTTTATTGAACATACGGTATCATAGATTTTAAATTTGAAATCATAGAATACCTATCGTGAATTTTACTATACGTATTTTATTTTTAGAATAGTTACTTGTTATCAAAAAGAACTTGATATCAATGTTGAATACGTATAGAATTTCCTTTATGCATTTAATCAATTCATTGAAATAATTAAATTCTATTGATAGCGCAAGCTGAAGCATTGATAAATTCCTGGGCGCGTAATTCACCCTCGGCTTTTACCCTGAAAAAAAAACCTCTCGCCTCCTGTCCGCGAGTAAATAAAGAAGCTGCGAAAGCGTATTTTCATTTAGGACAGCAATTTATCCAATAGAATTTTAATTAAAAGATAATTAGAGGGTTTCAGCGATCCAGATGAATTTCACCTGTGGATCTGACCGAGCCGAGCCGAGCTTTTCAACGGCGCGCCGCCGTATTTCATCCCCTCACTTCTTGCGGAATTTTATTTTATGGGGTTCGATGATGTAATGCCTTTTCGAAAAATCCTCGCCCCGTCTTTTTTAGAACTAGCAGATTTTCTGTATAACGGATAATGTTGAAAATTAATTTTAAATTGGAGAATTATTTCCCTGAAAGCGCGGTTCGAATTGTTTCAGGATTGAAATAATAATTCGTTGAAGGAAAATAAATATGTTTGTTCATTTTTTCGATATTCATTGTTTTTTTTTTTAAATATTGTAAGCCTTTAACGAATGTTTCCACTCCCAGATTAAGCATGAAGTACAATAAACTTTAGAAAAGCCCTCCGTAGAAAATTTGTCGAGGGTCGCGCAGCGACCCTCGACAAATTTTCACGGGGCTTTTCTAAACTCGAAATTTTACTTCATGTGCCACGCGTATAAAATACTGAAGTGTCGTGATGTTTGAATTATTAACTTCACGTTAATTTAACGTTTTATATGCTAATGAAAGCGGATTAAAATTTTGAAGTGTTTTTTTTTAATTTATCGATTGGTTTCATTTAAAATTGATAATTTCTTTAAGCGAAAATTTTCGAAGACAACAGACTTTCAGATTTTTATAAAATTTTCATAAATTGCAAAGAAATCAATATTAAAAAAGTCAGAATATGACAGGCTCAAGTTATAAACAAATATCAAAAATAAATAATAGGGTTGAAATCTGCCCTTTAAAGATATTCAAAATGTCCTATAGACTACTACTTATAGATTCGCTATACATTTATTTTATATGAAAAGCTATCTTAATTTTCCACGAACCATTATAAAAATCTTGATTTCTAGTGAAAAATTTATACCTATTTTTTTTAAATTATTATTATTAACTCAGGGTTACCAGTCCTTGTTTGAGCATGAAATAAATTGCAAGTTTGTAAATGCCTGAAAATTTGGATTTGCCGGGAGGAGCAAAGCGAGCCTGGCAAATCCAATTATTCAGGCTTTTCTAAACTCAAAATTTTAATTTATGCAACACGCGTATAAACCACTGAAATATTGTGAAATTTAAAATACACTGTTAAATCAGTATTGAACGAATTCTGCTGAAGCAGGATTAAAAATTACTGTTAAACAAGTATATTTTGAATTTCACAATACATCAGTGTTTTATACGCGTGTCGCATGAAGTAAAATTTCGAGTTTAGAAAAGCCTGAAAATTTGGTTTGGTCGCTCCGCGCTTCGCGCTACGCGACCAAACCAAATTTTCAGGCTTTTCTAAACTCGAAATTTTACTTCATGCTTAGTCTGGGAGTGGAAAACACTCGTTTAAAGCTTCAAACTGAACTTTTTGTAAAAAGACAACGACTATCTAAAAATTTACAGCGTATATACAGTAATAGAGATATGTATACTTAAAAGAAAAACTTACAATATAAAATACAGAGGAAGTTAATAAATATTATTTGAGTTATTTAAAATAGTATCGGATAGGTTTATTTAAAGAAACGTGCAAAATGTTAACTTTGAAATAACGGCATAAGTTTGTAGTTAATAGAGTAGTATAATATACCGGGTGTTTAATTAAGCGTGGCCATCAGCTGTATCTCAGAAACTATACATCGTAGCATGTTGCGGTAAAAAATTTCATTTTAAAAGTGACCAAGAGAAATCGCTGGAAATTATTTTAAAGTTCATAGCTTCTTCACAAGAGGGCGCTATCTCCATAGTAAAAGATTAAAACAATTTTTATCAAATAAATGCCAAATTAAGCAATGTGAAAAATATGAAAATCTTAATCTACGGTAAATTTTACCTAATTTTAACTATCTTCTCGTTATTTTATGTCTCACATAAGATGCGCGGGAGAACAAAAATGTCTAATTATTTAAATGCCTGCAACTTTTGTTAGGTTTTTCTGAATTTAATAAACTTAGGCTCATTGAATACACTTTAAAACATAATTTACTCTGCTTTATTTTAGTTTAGATATTAAGCACCAGAGGGTGCGATTGAGGCAATCACCGTATTTTTTCCAATTTCATTAAATTTTCAAACTGGAGGGTATGCGTAAGTTACGATAGTTAATTGAAATGAGAAATAGTGTAAAAACTAGCGAAAGCGCATCCCGATATCTTTATCCTAGCTGGAGATATATTGAAATTTATAAGGAATTGGATATTTTGTACTAATAGCGCCCTCTGATTTTTACTAAAGACACTAAATTAAATCAGAATACATATGTCAAAAAGTGCATTCAATTATTTATCAAATTAGTAAAAGTTAATTCAATATGGTTAAGCCTAATTAATGATTAAACTTTTTAATTCTCCGCATCTTATGTAAAAGCAAAAGAAACGGGAAGGTAGTTTAAATGAAGCAAAATTTAAAGTAGATTAGGATTTACATATTTCTAACATATGTAGCTTAATTTGACATTTTAAATAAGATCGTGTTTTTATCCTTGAGATAGAGATTGAGCCCTATCCTAGCGAAGCTAGATTTAATTATTGTATTTGTTTTATTTTTTGATGTTTTATTTGTTTTTGTTCTAATAAAGTAAGTATTACAATAAGTGTTTTAACCTTTAGTAAATATACGCTGTTTTAAACGTTTTACTAATCTCATAGCTTTCTATACTTTGAAATTTTAAATAATCATGAATTTACTTACATACGCGCTTTCTAAATCATACAAATGGGGAAAAGTAATTTTAATTATTTTTAAAATTATTGTTTTTGACCTCTCAAACATAACACAAAAGAGCTTAAAGGCGTACTAGATTTTAAAATATATTTTTATATATATTTCCATTTTCTTAAGCCTATTTTACTCCCCTCATAATCCCCTATATCCGAAACACTCTAGTGTAAAATTCTAGTAAAACGTTATTCGTTGTATGAGGTAATTTAAAAATTTGTATGTAAAGGTCGCGCGACGAAAACACACACATATAAATGGGGGGTCGGTTGGCTGGCGGTTTCCTCTCCCCCTAAAGTTTTGTTGGCCTATTTAGCGTGCTTTATAATGGTGAAAACCGAGTTGATAACGACGCTGCGAACGCGGAGGCGCGTGACGGAACGAAAATCGCATCAAATGGAATTATCCCGGTCGGGGCGCGACTACTTGCATATAAATTCGAGACCTTTCCAAACCGACCCCTTTCCCGAAAACCGCACGGAAATTTATGAAAATTATGCCTTATTATAATCTGCAAATATTTAATTAAATAAAATTAAATTATTTATTAGCGAATTATAAATCAAACCACATTCAGATATTTAGCTACATTTTCTCTTGAAGCAAAATCCCATTTGGCTCTATAAGAAATTTAATTTACATGTAATTTGTAAATTAAATTTCTTATAGAGCCGAATGGGATGCTTTATTAGAAAATGAACCCAAATATCTGAATGTGGTTTGATTTATAATTCTTATTATTATTCTCCTAATCAAAATTAATAAAACATAAAATACAACAGCCTAATTGAAAGTATTTTATTATTTTTCATATAAAAAAGTCGTTTCAGACTACCAATTAGTATTTTTCAGGTCCAATAACATACCTACTTCTAAAACAGAGCTGGGCAAGATTCGAATAATAGATTCGAATCCTTTTAGAGCAGTGGTGGGGAAACTTTTTTTAAGACGGGCCATTTGTAATAACCAGACAATCGTAGCGGGCCAAAGAATAATGCCTAATCGTAAGTAGGTAGTTTTTATGCGGGTCGTCACATTACGAAGTAAGAACGCGTTCAAACATTCTCACGACGGCACTCTTAAACGGGCCGGATTAAACCTTTCCGCGGGCCGGACTTGGCCCGCGGGCCGTAGTTTCCCCATCACTGTTTTAGAGGATTCAAAAGAGGCATTCGAATACTTGAGTTAAACCGGATTCGTTACATTTTTTAAGAGGATTCGTATTCGAATCCAAATGCAGGTGATACAAATCCTTATAAATGGATTCGAATACTTACAAAAGGATTTAAATACTTACAAAAGGATTCGAATCGTCAAAAATAATTCGAATTAATTGTGAGGATTAACATGAAAAAATGCTTTCATTGTGTGTTTTAAAATTATCAATAAAAAACGTTTTAGCTTTGTTTGTATAACACAATTGTGTTATACACACAATTGTGAATCCTTATTACGAGGATTCGTCCCAGCTCTCTTCTAAAACTAGATTTAACTTTTTTTTATTTATTAACAAATTTAAATAAAATCAAAAAAGGTATAATTTTTTGGTCAAGCTATTAGTAACCGTAACGCAACATACAGAGAGTTTTATATAACACCGAACATTTTCAATGTTTATTTTTGTATGTTCTATTTATCAAACCAAAGCATCCAATCCGATTTGACACCTTTAATTTTTAGGTTATGTTAAAATTGGGTATTTAGTTTTAGGAAAATTATTAAAAAAATCGTGCATTACAATTTTTGATAATTCCAAAATAGAAAATCCCACATACGAAGGTTTCACGTAGTGAACTTCAAGTACACCCATTTCCACAGCCACTAAATTATTTCAAAATATTTTTTATGATTTAAAGTTCGGTTTTGATATGTAAAATTCTGCTCCAGCTTTTCGATAATGAGAGTCCCAATGATGGAAAATGTTGATAATCGTGTTGATATTAACTTGTGCAAATATCAACACGATTATCAACATTTTCCATGGTTTTTCCAAACACCACATTATTCATACTTATGTAATGCTATCTCTCAAACTCATTTATTGACTGTTCTCTTTTGCTTGTATTGAAATCTATATATTTTTGCATCCAATTATCTTGTTCAAATTCTAAAATTCTGTGTATGCTCCGCAATTTTAAACCGTGTTTTAAACATTGTTTTAGATTTTTAAAGTGATTAATATATTTTTCTTCGTCATATAAAGTAGGAATTAATTTTGAATATTTCGAATTAGGGGGTATTACAGACTCTGGACAAAACGGGAAATCGTTGTGTACGTCATGCAATTTTGGAGGATATTTTATATCAACTTCTAACACATAACCCATTACACTATCATCTTCTAATGACATTATATTAAAATGATCGAATTCGCTTTGATCGAGCCAGCGAAATTTTCCGATGGGAAGCTTACATCTCATCGCATACCCATACAAATTTGTAGCATCTAAATATAAAATGTATGACATTGGTTCAAAATTGTTAAAATTTTGTAAAAAACAATTATTTGCTTTATCTTTTCGTTGAGTGCACATACTTAAACCACCTCTGTCACCTTATTTGAAAAAATGTAACATGTCTATGTCTGTCAACAATTCCAATTTAACATTTGTCATCTTTAACAGCGCATCCCATGCAAAACCAGGTGCGGTAAAGTAAAGTGCAGGATCGAATTTATAATATTCTAATGAAATGTTTCGAAAATTTTCAAATACATCAGCCCACAGTAAAACATCAGATGTCAGATAAATATTTACGTAATCTCCTAATGTATTACAATTAAAAACGTCCCATACTTTACAAGCTCGCTCATACTTTTCAATGGAAACTGTTTAACAATAATAAAACTCATCCTTATTTGGTAAATGTGTGTAATTTAATTTTTCAAATGAATTCATGAAACTATATGGAAAAACACACTTCTGTCGTATTAAGTTAAATTTTTCATCATCCAAAACCCAATTGCAATTGATTGGCTACATTTTGTAATGGTCATATACAAAATGTAGCCAATCAATCGCAATTAATGCCTCAACTTGTAAATACAGGGAGTTTTTCTTTCAAGTAAACATGTCCTAATTACAACGCATATGCCGAAAATCTTTAAATAATCGTTGTTTTTTTAAAAGAGTTCAATTTGATACTTAAAATGAGTGTGTTCCACTCCCAGACGAAGCATGAAGTAAAATTTCGAGTTTAGAAAAGTCTGAAAATTTGGTTTGGTCGCGTAGCGCGAAGCGCGGAGCGGCCAAACCAAATTTTCAGGCTTTTCTAAACTCGAAATTTTACTTCATGCGCCACCGGTACAAAACACTGACATATTACGAAGTTTAAAACACACCGCTAAACTTGAATCAGTGTTTTGTACCGGTGGCGCATGAAGTAGAATTTTGAGTTTAGAAAAGCCTGAAAATTTGGTTTTTGTACAAAACACTGATTCAATGTATAGTTTAGCGGCGTGTTTTAAACTTCGTAATATATCAGTGTTTTGTACCGGTGGCGCATGAAGTAAAATTTCGAGTTTAGAAAAGCCTGAAAATTTGGTTTGGCCGCTCCGCGCTTCGCGCTACGCGACAAAAACCAAATTTTCAGGCTTTTCTAAACTCGAAATTTTACTTCATGCTTAGCCTGGGAGTGGAAAACACTCGCTTAAAGCATCAAATTGAATTCTTTTAATAAAATATGGATACTTAAAAAAAATTGAAATTGTTCGGTATTACATAAAACTCTCTGTATAATTCCTTAATAAGGCTAAAACTGTTTTATATTGCCACGGTAAATTGACGGATATAGGTATTTACATAAAGCAACTTTATATTTCAAATGTAGAAGACTTCAAAGTTAACTTTAGTTGTAAGTTCGTATTAATTAAAGCTACTTTAAAATATTATTGTAAAACCATTTGTTGGAGCGAATCAAAATGTTGGAAATGCAATGGTATCAGATAATAATGAAACAAGGAGAGAACGGAGTGCATTATTTACACACTCGAACGGCAATTATTGTAAAAGACCAAAACAACAAAAGATCGATATCAGAGCACACTACTGCACAAACAGCATTATCTTCGAGCCGGGGAGCACGTATGGTAAACCCGGCGGAGCGCCCTGTGCAAATACCCACCCGGAATCATTTAATGAGCCATTCCGCATCGAAAGTCGTTTGATCAAACAAATGATGAGGGGCGCGCAATTTATGATAATCGCCGCCATATTTGCACTGTTCGGCAGCGCGGCGGATCCACCAAAAACCGTGAGGTTGCGAGAGTTAAAAAGACGCCACCGGCGAGAGAGGTATTTATAGAGACATAAAGGAGGACCCCATCTTAATTATTGCCACCGAACAAAACCTCTATTTACGTGCACAAAACAAGACAAACAAAACGACGTAACACAGAAGGGTGCGGGATGGAGGGGGCGCGCGCGCGGGGGGTGGGATTCTTAAGGGTTGCAAATGAGAGCTGTGTAGTTCGCGGGGCTACCGCTGAGGATGCTGCGGCAGCACTGCGTCCCAGGACGGACCGATCAATATCCAACAGCCTCTCTCTCAGACATACGCATGAAACAATGAGGATGAGGGGAAAATTGCTGCACCCGCTATACTACACACACTAGCACGGAGAGTATTACAGGTGCGAGATAGTATACTTGATGAATTCGTTACATTTCGAAAGGGATAAGAGCGCACCCTCTCTTTGTTGCGTTTAATGCGAAATCATTGGGCGTATCTTAAAATTCGCACTCCCGGCGTTATAAATGATGATGGCAACCCTATTGCTATTGCGTTGCTGCACTCCCTCACGCTCAGCAAGCACAATGCTCAGTGTCCCCCGATGTCATCCCCCCTACCCCCGCACACACCCCTTCCGCCCTTCCTCACGCTCAGACCCTTCTATTTCCACTGAACATCCCTTTATAACTCTAAAGTTAATTCCTCCTGCTTTTTCATGCTACGTTAATTAAACTATTACATAAACCATCTCGAGTAATTTATTATTCAAGGGAATTAAAGATAACTTAAAAGTTGTTTTTAATATAGTGTTTTAAATGTTAGACATTCATCCAAAAATAATTACAAAAAAAAACGCGTTTCTGAATTAACCACATCATTCAAGTACGCTTATACTGTTATTTATTTAAATAATAAAATAAAAAAATCAAATATATCTTGATTATTTTTGTTGCGCAGTCTTTCAAATACTTGTTTTTCAGAATTAAAATTTTCTGTTTTAATTATAAAAATAAATATAACTACGTGTGATTTTTAATTGCTTTTCATTCTGAAGAAAATGAGCCATTAAAATCACACTCTTGTAAAATTCTGTATTCCTTTGCTGGATCCTTATTTATCCACTAATAAATATTATTTTTTTTTAATAATTGTATTTCGTTATAACTAACAGATCACAATGGTTTAAGAAACAAATATAAAAAAATACATTTTTTTTAATAAAATCATACTTTCTCTCCCGGCGAATTCACCAAAATACTTTAATTTTAAAGGGTCACAACTAGGGATGTTCAGATCCCAAAAACTGTATCGATTTTGAGAATCAATTATAGGGTGCGGCAAAATATCCCCAGCCAAGTTTTTTTTAAAGAAAACCAAAATTAGCGCAAAATTTTTTTTATTTTTTTTATGAAAACTATTTATTAAAACATGTAACATTATTTATGAATAACTACATCGACATAAATAAATTACCGCCACGACAGGCAATGGCCAACTCTACTTTGAGCATGAGCATAACTTTGCGCAATATTTCAGCTGGAATTCGCACAATTTCTTGACAAGTATTAGTCTTTAAATCTTCTAACGTCTGTAGGCGTTTAATATAGACCCTACTATTTAAGTATCCCATTAAGAAAATATCTAGTCCCGTTAAATCAGGTGAATGGGGCGGCCACTCAATATCTCCATTTTTTGAAAGCAGCCTGCAGGGCAAATGTCTCTAAGAAGAGCGACCGTTTCACACGCTGTGTGGCATGTAGCGCCATCCTGTTGAAACCAGAAATGTTCTATGCCAAGTTCGTCCAACAGTGGTTACAGAAATGCTTGTATTATTCGCATTGTTCGATTCCGTTCACCAGTAACAGTAATTGCATTGCCCATGGCATCTTAAAAAAAGAAGGGTCCAATGTTTCGAGCATATTGCGCACCAGACAACGAGTTTTTGATCAAACTGCATGTTCTCTTGAATATGACAAGAGTTTTCTGTTCCCCAAAAACGATTATTTTGCTTGTTAACGCGATCAGCAAGGCAACAATTTGCTTCGTCGCTCATTATCAAATTTAGCCAAAAACTGGGTTCTGCTTCCATTAAGTGTTTGCGTATTGCAAACGGCTTTGAATATCAATTGGCCGTAGTTTTAACACAGTTTGAATTAGGTATGGATACATATGCAAGTCTAAGTGCAAAATTCTTCTTAAAGTCCGCTCAGACAACCCTAACTGCGCCCCACGTCTTCTTGTGGAAATTTTTGGTTCTGCCTGATCATCAACCCGAACAAGCTCAATATTTTCATTTGACGACGAGAACAAGGTATTCCAATATGCTTGATACTTTATCTTGAACAAGTTCATCTTTCACATAGTGAAACATATTTAACTATGATATAAAAGGAAAACAATTGGTTAAATTTCAATAATATTTTGGTTTTTTATTCCAATTAGTTTCGACTTTGAGTCATTCTCAACGAGTATGAGAGAATGACTCAAAGTCGAAACTAGTTGCAATAAGAAACCAAAATATTAGTGAAATTTACCCAAGTGTTTTCCTTTTTAAATCATTGATACTTTATACTGTGCCATTTTGTAAAAAAAGCGTTTGCTAATCGTCTGTTTGTTTCTACGTGTGGAGCTGTTTGATTATGATACGTTCGTCTAAAAGCGTGTTGAGTTAAAATTATCGAAGAGTTTTCAAAATACAATTTAATAATTTCTAGGCGTTCTTGAGGCGAATAACGCGCAATAATAAAATTCGGCATCTTTCTACTTTGATATAAAACTTTACTTTTGACAGTTGTCAAAGAAATAACCAAATTATAACAATATTCCATATATCGTACAATAAAGCACCAATAAGACAAAATATAATGAATAATATCGATACTTTTCGATGCCAAATATTTAATTCTTTCAGCCCTGGAATTATTTGAATATTTATTACTATCTCAGATATACACAGAGTTTTTCTTTTAAGTATACATATCTCATTATACTGTATACGTTGTAAATCTTCAGATAGTCGATGTTTTCACAAATATTTTAAATTGACCTTTCAAACGAGTGTTTACCACTCCCGGATTAAGCATGAAGTAAAATTTCGAGTTTAGAAAAGCCTGAAAATTTGGGTTGGTCGCGTAGCGCGTAGCGCTACTCGACCAAACCAAATTTTCAGGTTTTTCTAAACTCGAAATTTTACTTCATGCGCCACGCATATAAAACACTGATTGAAAGCGAAGCTCAAAGACAATTCTCAAGATCGTGTAAAATGCAATTAAAATTGCAGTATTAAATTAATAATATGTTTTTGTTTTGCTTTTAAAAAATCAAATATTTATTAAGTACGGGTATTCCAGGCATTGCACAATTATTTTATTCCTAACTAAAACGATGACGATATTTATTTGATATTTAATTGAAAACAGTAAACGCAAACAATAAATTATATAAATTAAATGATTTAATGTATGATAATTAAATTAAATTATAATAATAATATCATTTATTGCCCAGCAAAAGACTCATTTTCTGGACAGTTTTACAATAAGAGAATAATATTTAAAACAAAATATGACTATATAAAACAAGAATGATGTGATGTGATGTTCAGAATACATTTTGCCTACATGTATGCATATTTAAAAGACACATTCTCAGTATGTTTACCAAACCGAAACCGGGCCGAAACGGGCCGAAACGGTTAAGATTTTGTAAATTTTCAAATGGCGTTGTTTTCAAAAGGTTCGATTCTAATGATCATTTCCGTGAACAGGTGAAATATCGAGTTTAGAAAAGACTGAAAATCCAAATTTTCAACCGTTTCTCAACTCGAAATTTTATATTTTTACTTTCCCCCGTATGTAATACAAAGGGAAAGTATTGTTTTCGTGAAAATTTTCGAATCAAAAATTTTAGCAGAAATATCCGTTTTGAGGTCCCCTGAGTCGAATAAGACCATTTTTGAAAAATGTCTGTCTGTGTGCGCTGTACCGCAAAAACCGCTAAAGATATCGAGATTAAACTTGAAACTTAAGCTTTTTGTTACAATCGGAAGAACTGAAAAGCTTTTGGTGAAAATCGGAAAACCGGAAGTGGTACTTTACTCTTAGCGTTTTTCAGTTTTTTCAGATTTTTTCAATAAATGTTCATCAAACAAAAAATTCTTTCAAATAAAAGTTGTAGATAATAACAAAATGAAGATGTATTATTCATTTACTTTTTGTCATAGCATTCTTAGTTTTTGAGATATTTCAAAAGTTGTGTGTTTTATCTAGTTATTGGTGTGTGACAGTGTATGTGTCGATACAATTGAAAAATGTTTTAAATACAAGTTGTAGGAAATGAAAAACTAAAGATTTTTTGTATCTTTACTTTTTGTCATAGCACTCTTAGTTTTTGAGATATTCAATAAATAGTGTTTATTATCTAGTCATTGGTTTGTGTCAGTATGTGTTGATCCAATTGAAAAATGTTTCAAATAAAAGTTGTAGTTATCAAAAAGTTGAAGACATTTTGAAAATAATAATGCTACAAATATTTTAAAAGTGATTTAATACGCAATTTACGGGGGAAAGTACTATGATGGACACATCACCATTTTTATAATATTACAAAACTTTTTAATTGCTGTAAATTTCCTAAATTTTCTATAATTTGGATGAATTTCTATTTTTATTATGTTTACGATTTTCCTGATTTTCTAAGCCTCAGTTTTTAAAATCCCTTTACATTTCTCAGTCTTAATTTAGTTTTTAAAATGTTGTGTTTTCGTAAAATTCCTAGATTTTTGTTAATTTTAAAAATGTTTGTACTTTTAATGCGTTTTCATTTCAAGTTTTTCGGATTTTTATAAATCTTGGCAATTTTTGTGAATATCCTACATTTTCTTACAAAATTTCACGATTTTCGTTAATTTTCAAATTCTCTGCGGTTTTTCGTGAATTTCGAAGTGTTTAGTCAATTTTTAACGAGACCAAATTTTTGACGCTTACAAAATTTTACGATTTTCGGTAATTTTCAAATTCTCTGCAGTTTTTTGTGAATTTTGAAGTATTTAGTGAATTTTTAATCAGACCAAATTTTTTACGCTTACAGAATTCCAAGATTTTCGTTAATTTTCAAATTTTCTGCAGTTTCCGTGAATTTCGAAGTGTTTAGTCAATTTTTAAATATTTAAAGTTTTTCTTAAGTTTCCCAAATTTTCTTTAATCTTATAATTCTGGCAGTTTTTTTTTGTTGATTTCCTAAATTTTCGTTTATTCATAAAATCCTTGCAAATTTCCAAAATTTCACGATTTTAGTTAATTTTTAATAACATTTGATTTTTTGCAAATTTCCAAAATTTCACGATTTTAGTTAATTTTTAATAACATTTGATCGGCAAACAAATCGTTAAACGATTTTCGGAATGTTGACGGTTTTCGAAAATTGGATTTTTGTTGATATTAAATATGTTGACAATTTTCATGAATTTTCGAGATTTTCGAAGTTCAACATTTTTAAAGTTATCAAACATTCAGGAAATTTACGAACATTGCTAAGAATTAAAAAAATTCTTTCCAATTCTCCTATATATTTTTAAATATTAAACGTTTTTCGTGAGTTTCTCAAATTTCCGTTGATTTTTAAAATACTGGGAATTTTTTTGTAAATTTCCTAGATTTTCGATTATTTTAAATATTTTAAAACTTTTTGTTTGTTCTTTAAATTCTGGCAGTTTTTGTGAATTTCCAGAATTTAAAGATTTAATTGATTTTTTAATAACTTAACGACAAATTTAGGATTTTCAAAATGTTGACGGTTTTCGAGAATTTCTTGGATTTTTGTTAATATTAAAGATGTTGATAATTTTAATGAATTTTCGAAATTTTTAAACTTCAACATTTTTAAAGTTATCAAACATTTATAAAATTTACGAACATTGCTAAAAATTAAAAAAAATCTTACCAGTTCTAGTAAATTTCCTAAATATTTTTAAATATTTAACGTATTTCTTGAGATTCCCAAATTTCCGTTGATTTTTAAAATTCTGACATTTTTTTTGTGAATTTCCTAGATTTTCGTTTCTTTTAAATATTTTAAAAGTTTTTGTTTATTTTTAAAATCCTGGCAGTTTTTGTGAATTTCCAGAATTTAAAGATTCAATTGATTTTTAATAACTTGACGATCAAATTTAGGATTTTCAAAATGTTGACGATTTTCGAGAATTTCTTGAATTTTTGTTAATATTAAAGATCTTGATAATTTTCATGAATTTTCGAGATTTTCAAACTTCAACATTTTAAAAGTTATCAAATATTTAGGAAATTTACGAACATTGCTACGAATTAAAAAAAATCCTACCAATTCTCGTAAATTTCCTGAATGTTCATTAATTTTAGAAATGTGAAAGCTCTTCATAATATTCCAAAGTTTTCCTAAATTTTTATAATGTTCGTCAATTTTAAAAATATTGATACCTTTCTCAAATGTTCGTCAATTTTAAAAATACTGATACTTTTCACAAATGTTCGTTAATTTTTTTTAAATCTTGGCAGTTTTCGTGAATTTTCAAGATTTTCGTTAATCGTTAAAATTTTTCACTTCGTGAACTTCTAAGACGTTGGATAATATTTTGACGCCTTTCATGAATTTTAGCGAAATTTCAAAAACTGTTGATTTTTGATTTCCGTAAGCTCTCTGACAATTTATATTTATTATATATTTATTTATTTTCGTGAATTTCTAAAACTTCCTTTAGTTTTTAAACTGTTAAAGCTTTTCGTGAATTTTTTTTTCGATTTTAAAAATGTGCATTCAATTATAACGATTTCGATTATTAACAAATTTGATTTATTTTGGTAATATTTATAGTTTAATTACATATTTTGCATATTTTTACTTGATACAAAACAAAAAAAAACAAAATAAGCCGTAGGCAATTGTCGAACAAGTGTCTTCCACTCCCAGGTTAGGCATGAAGTATAATTTCGAGTTTAGAAAAGCCTGAAAATTTGGTTTGGCCGCTCCGCTTCGCTACGCGACCAATCCAAATTTTCAGGCTTTTCTAAACTCGAAATTTTACTTCATGCGCCACGCGTATAAAACACTGATATATTGTGAAATTTATAATAATCTTAGTTAGCAGTATATTTTTATTCTTGCTTTAGCAGTTTATTTTTATGAATTTAATTTTTTTTCGATTTTTAAAATGTTGATGCTTTTAATTATGACGATTTCAGTTATTAACAAATTTGATTTATTTCTTCAATATTTATAATTTGATTACTTTCATTAATATCGAATAATTATTATTTGTATAAAACAAAAAAGACAAAATAAGCCATAGGCAATTGTCAAACGAGTGTCTTCTATTCCCAGGTTAAGCATGAAGTAAAATTTCGAGTTTAGAAAAGCCTGAAAATTTGGTTTGGCCGCTCCGTGAAGCGAAGCGACCAAACCAAATTTTCAGGCTTTCCTAAACTCGAAATTTTACTTCATGTGCCACGCGTATAAAACACTGATATATTTTGAAATTTAAAACAACCTTCTTTAGCAGTTTTATTCTTGCTTTAGCAATTTATTTTTAAAACAGATTTAGCAGTACATTTGTAATTTAACAATACTTCAGAGTTTTATACGCGTGGCGCATGAGGTGAAATTACGAGTTTAGACAAGCCTGAAAATTTGTGAATGGCATTTTTTTATAATTTGGTATAAAATGTTTGCCATTAACAATCGACTAAATATTACACTAGCATTTGTAATATTTAGCTGGTTGTTGGTAGATATAATTTTAATGAAACTATTTCAAAAATATTGCTGATTTCTTGTGACATATTTTGAATTTAAATGGCGTCGACTTATTGAAGAATATATTGCATATTTTTTTATTTAGATTTTCTAATTAAAATATGAATTAAGAAATCAAGTTACCTAAAGCGTTTCACTTATTTTCTGGTCACCTTGTATATCATTTTTGCAATATTTTTTTATTTAGATTTTCTACTTAAAATTAAATAACAATTCAAGTTACCTAAAGCATTTGACTCATTTTCTGGCCACCTTGTATATCAATTTAATATTGTTTGGTTGTCGTGGAAACATTACTACAAGAATAATTAAACAAAAGCTAAGACGATATGCCACTAGTTGAAATCAGAGTTTAAAATTGATTTCAATTATGTGCATATATTTGTATACACCAATAAGAAATACGAACATTGACTGTATAACAACAAAAACAAATTCAAAATCTATCGAGTGTAACACAAAACAGGATCACCCCCTTTCGTTTTTTTATTAATTGACGTATCAATTTGAAATTTTCTACATTTATACTAAAAACAGATTGGGGGCTCAGTGGTTATTAGGAAACTTTAATATCACTTCCAGTGCATATCCAGGTTTTATCAACGTCAGTTAAATTGAACAATAGTTATTCATCGAATAAAATTATTAAATGTATGTAAATGTCAATAAATCAAAAATTTCAAGTTGTTTTTCACGTTGATGAAATGGAAAATCTATTTGAATGAAGAAATAAATTTAACTGGGTTTGGTTTAATCGCACATTAATTATCGCTCATTGAAAAAGTCAATAAATTAAAAATATTTGCCATTTTCTTCATTGATGTGTTTGTCACTTTTTTATGAAATTTTATGATCCTTTAAAATGGACACTACTCTTAAGTCAATGTTTGAAGTAAATTCTTGCTTTAAAAGTCTACTCTTCAGTTTAAATAATATAATAATAAAGAATATTTATTTCGCACTTTTGTTATACATGATAGTATACTATTACAAATTTAACTAGAAATATATACAGGGTGCCCGTATTTTAACGCAAATTTGCCCTAGTTTAACCGACTCTCTTCAAATAACTGACATCCCCATACTTTTTGTGGAAATACGGATACTCTGTGTATGTATAAAAAACTGTCGTATGTTATAAATTTAATAATAATGTACCTTAAACTAGAAAATTAAATAATATACAGGGTAGGCCATTTTAATCAATCCACGCAAATAACTCCGAAGATATATTCTATAGCGAAAATTGACCATAACAAATGTTGTATAAACTGACCTTGATATGTTGGTGGCAGGAAATATCGTTTAGTTTTCTTATTTAATGAAGTATTGAACTTTTGAATTGAAGTCTATTAGTAAAATTTTCTTCAAGTTTTTTCTCGAAAATTTTCTTATGTGAAGTATTAAAATTTTTATGCAGCCGTACTAACATGATGGCCCTCTTTCAAAATAAATATTAAAAAAGTAGGGTTGCCATTTAAAATTTGGAAGTTGGCCTTCAAATGACCTTGAAAGTCAACTTCAAGGCCACTTTAAAGGCCATCATCGGATGTCCCCCTACCAGCCATACAACTTTTGTTATGGTCAATTTTTGCTATCGAATATATCTTCGGAGTTATTTGCGTGGATTGATTAAAATGGCCTACCCTGTATAACAAAAAATATAATAAAATAAATATGTCATACTTAAAATACAATAGCAAAAAATTATTTAATTACTTATTATCTTATTATTTAGATAAAAGGTATTTAATTTTATTTTATAAACATGTTGAAATTAAAATTAAAATATTTGTTTGTAGCTCAAATTATACATACGTTTTGAAATGGACTGTATACCAAAGCGGCTTATTTTTCTGCCTTATTATATATTCCTAGTGTGTATAATTCAACGACCTTAATTAAACCTCATTTGTGCAACAAACAAGTCCATACAGTACGGATTGAACCCAGCCACAATGGACCCTCGGAGACCCTTTTACCTTTTTTTTTCCTCCATCACCCCTTTCCCTCCACGCGCGTATTGCGTATTTCTCCCTTTCCTTTCTTTCTCCGTTACAGCTCGTAAAAATAAATTTGATTGTGCGTACGCGTGTTCGGGTATTTGTCTGTGTCCTATTAGCCTCCGATGGTCAATTTAATGTAATTTGGATCGTATTGCCCCGTCGGCCCTTTATTTTTCCCCCGCTGCAAAGCGTAATGGAGGGGAGGGTGGAACAGGCCGCCCTTCGATGTTGGTAATTAAGGGAGCTATTATAATAATAAAGTTATCTTTTATTACAGCGTGTACTCTGTGGAAAATTGGGTGAAATTGGGTTCCTCGTGCGCGATAAAATTCACTTATAAAAATGATATGCAGGTAGCTGAAATTTTCTTTTAAGTATACATATCCCGATTTGATCATTTTTATATTATTGGAAAGCAATCAATTTGAAGCTTCTAATGAAATGAACTTGTGGTAAAAATGCGGAAACCGGAAGTGGCAGTTAACTCTTAGCATTTTTCTTTAATATTGATCATATAAAAAAATCTTGCTAAGAAAAGTTGTAGATAATCAAAAAATTAGCATTTATTGCGTATTCACTTTATGTCGTAGTTCTTTTAGTTACTTTATTAAAATTGTTTTTAAAATGTGAATTTTTCAAACTGTATTGACAGATCAGATGGTATTTGTCAAAGAGATTTCAGACAACGAAAGTGACGAGGATATTTTAGACCTCTTATTATTACATTTGAATAATCTGAGAAGGTTTTGGGTTCATCTTTTGTAGTTGGAAAATCGAAATAAGGCTAGTTTTATGCCATGAAAAAGCTAGATTTTTTAATTATTTTTAAGTACTTCTACTTTTACATATTCCATATCAACATTTGCAAAATGAATCAACACGACGTATATTTTGAACATCACAAGAAATCAGTGTTATATACGCGTGGCGCATGAAGTAAAATTTCGAGTTTAGAAAAGCCTAATTTGGATTGGTCGCTCCGCTTCGCTACGCGACCAATCCAAATTTTCAGGCTTTTCTAAACTCGAAATTTTACTTCATGCTTAATCTGGGGTTCGAAGACACTCGTTTCGCACGCACGCATTTCGTAAATTTCCAAGGTTTCCTTAAACTTTCAAAATTTTTACGGTTTTCCTGAATGTCCTAAATTTTCGTTTATCTTAAAAATATTGATACTTTTCGTCAAAATTTTGAAAATTAACCAAGAATTTGAAAATTTAAGGAAATTTTGAATTTTTTATTTTTTTTTTAAATTTATTTGTAAAAGGACATATATACAATATATATTACAATGGTCATCGAATAGCAGTGGTAAATCATTAATTAAAATAAATAAATATATAAACAAAGTTACAGATAACAGTAAAACAAGGTAGTACTAAACAGTGCAGGCAGACAAATGCCTGCAGATGTCTTGTGATTAGAGGAAGAATGTTACTGGTTAATTTTCTACTGGTTTAAGTTTCTGTCTTGGAGATACTCGCTGACTGAGTAGTATGCCTTTTCTATTAGCATATCTTTGAGCAAATGTTTAAATTTGTTGAAATGTGTCAGCATTTTTATATTGCAAGGCAGGTGGTTGTAAAGGGTCAGGCACATGTAATAGGGACTTTGATTGTATAATGTGGTGCGATGCGTGGGTACCGCAATATCACTTTGATAACGAGTAGCAGAGCTTCTGTTGCATGTTTGATTGGTTGCAAATTTATTCTTGTGTAGAAAGACATATAAGCAGCAATTATATATGTATAATGAATAAAATGTAAGTAGATTCAGTGCTTTGAATAGAGGTTTACAGCTTGCTCTACCATTTGAGAATGTAATTCTCCGGATAATTTGTTTTTGGAGTCTAAACAGTCTAATAGCGTCAGGCGAGACACCCCATATGATTATGCCATACGTTAGGTGGCTACAGACGTATGCATGATAGAATTTCAAGAGAGCATTTTTATTGACCGCAACCCTCATTGACAGCACAGCATAGCTGGCGGATCTTAGTTTTGAGCTTATTTTTTCGATTTGCTCTTGCCAGGATAAGGTTGGTGTTATAACTATGCCCAGGAAATCTTGGAGTTTTTATGAATGGCTTCAACGTTTTTCAAGTTCACGAATATTTAAAAAAATCATGAAAATTACCTAGAATTTAATAAAAATTTCAAGGAAATTTTGAAAATTAACGGAAATCTTGGAGTTTTTATGGAGGGCTCCAACGTTTTCCAAGTTATCGAATATTTAAAAAATTCATGAAAATTACCAAAAATTTGAAAATTCAAGGACATTTTCACGAATATTTAAAAAATTCATAAAAATTACCAAAATTTGAAAATTCAAGGAAATATTGAAAATTAACGGAAATTTAGGAGTTTTTATGAAAGGCATCAACGTTTTTCAAGTTAACGAATATTTAAAAAATTCATAAAACATCACAAGAAATCAGTGTTTTATACGCGTGGCGCATGAAGTAAAATTTCGAGTTTAGAAAAGCCGAATTTGGATTGGTCGCTCCGCTTCGCTACGCGACCAATCCAAATTTTCAGGCTTTTCTAAACTCGAAATTTTACTTCACGCTTATTCTGGGATTCGAAGACACTCGTTTAGTTTTTTGAAAGTGTTAAAAAATGTTCAAGATTTTAGGTAGTTTTAGTTAATTCAGAACGCATTTCGTAAATTTCCTAGGTTTCCTTAAATTTTCAAAATGTTGACGGTTTTCCTGAATGTCCTAAATTTTCGTTTATCTTAAAAATATTGATACATTTCGTAAAAATTTTAAATATTAACCAAGAATTTGAAAATTTAGGGAAATTTTAAAAATTAACTGAAATCTTGGAGTTTTTATGAATGGCTTCAACGTTTTTCAAGTTCACGAATATTTAAAAAAAAATCATGAAAATTACCTAGAGTTTAATTAAAAATTCAAGGAAATTTTGAAAATTAACGGAAATCTTGGAGTTTTTATGGAGGGCTCCGACGTTTTATAAGTTAACGAATATTTAAAAAATTCATGAAAATTACCAAAAATTTGAAAATTCAAGGACATTTTCACGAATATTTCAAAAATTCATGAAAATTACCAAAATTTGAAAATTCAGGGAAACATTGAAAATTAACGGAAATTTAGGAGTTTTTATGAAAGGCATCAACGTTTTTCAAGTTAAAGAATATTTAAAATATTCATAAAACATCACAAGAAATCAGTGTTTTATACGCGTGGCGCATGAAGTAAAATTTCGAGTTTAGAAAAGCCTAATTTGGATTGGTCGCTCCGCTTCGCTACGCGACCAATCCAAATTTTCAGGTTTATCTAAACTCGAAATTTTACTTCATGCTTAATCTGGGATTCGAAGACACTCGTTTAGTTTTTTGAAAGTGTTAAAAAATGTTCAAGATTTTAGGTAGTTTTAGTTAATTCAGAACGCATTTCGTAAATTTCCAAGGTATCCTTAAATTTTCAAAATTTTGACGGTTTTCCTGAATGTCCTAAATTTTCGTTTATCTTAAAAATATTGATACATTTCGTAAAAATTTTAAAAATTAACCAAGAATTTGAAAATTTACGGAAATTTTGAAAATTAACGGAAAACTTGGAGTTTTTATGAATGGCTTCAACGTTTTTCAAGTTCACGAATATTTAAAAAAAATCATGAAAATTACCTTGAATTTAATTAAAAATTCAAGGAAATTTTGAAAATTAACGGAAATCTTGGAGTTTTTATGGAGGGCTCCGACGTTTTATAAGTTAACAAATATTTAAAAAATTCATGAAAATTACCAAAAATTTTAAAATTCAAGGACATTTTCACGAATATTTGAAAAATTCATGAAAATTACCAAAATTTGAAAATTCAAGGAAATATTGAAAATTAACGGAAATTTAGGAGTTTTTATGAAAGGCATCAACGTTTTTCAAGTTAACGGATATTTAAAAAATTCATAAAACATCACAAGAAATCAGTGTTATATACGCGTGGCGCAGGTAGTAAAATTTCGAGTTTAGAAAAGCCTAATTTGGATTGGACGCTCCGCTTCGCTACGCGACCAATCCAAATTTTCAGGCTTTTCTAAACTCGAAATTTTACTTCATGCTTAATCTGGGATTCGAAGACACTCGTTTAGTTTTTTGAAAGTGTTAAAAAATGTTCAAGATTTTAGGTAGTTTTAGTTAATTCAGAACGCATTTCGTAAATTTCCAAGGTATCCTTAAATTTTCAAAATTTTGACGGTTTTCCTGAATGTCCTAAATTTTCGTTTATCTTAAAAATATTGATACATTTCGTAAAAATTTTAAAAATTAACCAAGAATTTGAAAAATTAAGGAAATTTTGAAAATTAACGGAAATCTTGGAGTTTTTATGAATGGCTTCAACGTTTTTCAAGTTCACGAATATTTAAAAAAAATCATGAAAATTACCTAGAATTTAATTAAAAATTCAAGGAAATTTTGAAAATTAACGGAAATCTTGGAGTTTTTATGGAGGGCTCCAACGTATTATAAGTTAACGAATATTTAAAAAATTCATGAAAATTACCAAAAATTTGAAAATTCAAGGACATTTTCACGAATATTTAAACAATTCATGAAAATTACCAAAATTTGAAAATTCAAGGAAATATTGAAAATTAACGGAAATCTTGGAGTTTTTATGTAAGGCATCAACGTTTTTCAAGTTAACGAATATTTAAAAAATGCATAAAACATCACAAGAAATCAGTGTTTTATACGCGTGGCGCATGAAGTAAAATTTCGAGTTTAGAAAAGCCTAATTTGCATTGGTCGCTCCGCTTCGCTACGCGACCAATCCAAATTTTCAGGCTTTTCTAAACTCGAAATTTTACTTCATGCTTAATCTGGGATTGGAAGACACTCGTTTAGTTTTTTGAAAGTGTTAAAAAATGTTCAAGATTTTAGGTAGTTTTAGTTAATTCAGAACGCATTTCGTAAATTTCCAAGGTTTCCTTAAATTTTCAAAATTTTGACGGTTTTCCTGAATGTCCTAAATTTTCGTTTATCTTAAAAATATTGATACATTTCGTAAAAATTTTAAAAATTAACTATGAATTTGAAAATTTAAGGAAATTTTGAAAATTAACGGAAATCTTGGAGTTTTTATGAATTGCTTCAACGTTTTTCAAGTTCACGAATATTTAATAAATTCATGAAAATGACCTAGAATTTAATTAAAAATTCAAGGAAATTTTGAAAATTAACGGAAATCTTGGAGTTTTTATGGAGGGCTCCAACGTTTTCCAAGTTAACGAATATTTAAAAAATTCATGAAATTACCAAAAATATGAAAATTCAAGGACATTTTCACGAATATTTAAAAAATTCATGAAAATTACCAAAATTTGAAAATTCAAGGAAATATTGAAAATTAACGGAAATCTTGGAGTTTATATGAAAGGCATCAACGTTTTTCAAGTTAACGACTATTTAAAAAATTCATAAAACATCACAAGAAATCAGTGTTTTATACGCGTAGCGCATGAAGTAAAATTTCGAGTTTAGAAAAGCCTAATTTGGATTGGTCGCTCCGCTTCGCTACGCGACCAATCCAAATTTTAAGGCTTTTCTAAACTCGAAATTTTACTTCATGCTTAATCTGGGATTCGAAGACACTCGTTTAGTTTTTTGAAAGTGTTAAAAAATGTTGAAGATTTTAGGTAGTTTTAGTTAATTCAGAATGCATTTCGTAAATTTCCAAGGTTTCCTTAAATTTTCAAAATTTTGACGGTTTTCCTGAATGTCCTAAATTTTCGTTTATCTTAAATATATTGATACATTTCGTAAACATTTTAAAATTTAACCAAGAATTTGAAAATTTAAGGAAATTTTGAAAATTAACGGAATCTTGGAGTTTTTATGAATGGCTTCAACGTTTTTTAAGTTCACGAATATTTAAAAAATTCATGAAAATGACCAAGAATTTAATTAAAAATTCAAGGACATTTTGAAAATTAACGGAGATCTTGGAGTTTTTATGACAGGCTTCAACGTTTTCCAACTTAACAAATATTTAAAAAGTTCATGAAGACTACCAAAAGTTCGAAAATTCAAAGAAATTTTAAAAATTAACGGAAATCTTGGAGTTTTCATAGAAGGCTTCAAAATTTTTCAAACTAACGAATATTTGAGAAATTCATGAAAATTACCAAGAATTTGAAAACTGAAGGAAGTTTTGCAAATTTATGATAAATATTGAAACTTTAAAAATTAACGAAAGTTTTGGAACTTCAGGATAATCGTCAGAATTTTAAAGTCTTGGAATTTCAGGAAAAATCAACATTTTTTATCTAAACGATTATTTGAAAACTTAATGAAAATTGCCAATAATTTGAAAATTGAAGAAAATTCTAAAAATGAGAAAAGTATCGAAACTTTTGAAATCAACGGAAATTCAGAGAATACGTCAGAATTTCAGAAATTTAAGGAAATCTTGCGAATTTACAAAAAGCGTTAAAAATTAAGTGAAATTATGAAAATTTACTAAAAATCGTCCAAACTTTGATAACTAACTAAAATCTTGAAAACTTATCAAAAATTTCAAAATACTAAACGAGTATCTTCCACTCTCAGACTAAGCATAAGGTAAAATTTCGAGTTGAGAAAAGCCCTAATAAAACCCATCCTTTTTCCATAATGACATTTTCATTATACGTGACGTATTTGAATTAAGGATCATTGTGACATTACTGTGCCAATTTTTTATTAACTATTATGAAATGTCTTAAAATCACTTCACTTTTTGACTGTGATAGTATTTCATCATTAAATGACTATTGTATATTTTAAAGGTAGTTTCACTATTATGGCATTTTGTTAGTATTTCATTATTATATGTCTAATGTAACATTTTGGAGGTAATTTCGCTTTTAAGATATTCTGATAGTATTTCATCATAGTCGACTGAATTTTCACCATTATTGCATTTTAATAGTATTTTATCATTAAATGACTATTATTACATTTTGACGATAATTTCGTTATTTTGACAGCATTTGATGTTGATTAGTCTTATTATTATTTTGATAGTATTTTTATCATATTTTGCTAGTATTACATCATTAAATTGACTGTAACTTACCTATTATCTTTTGTATCCTTTTTAACTTGTATCAAAATTGACATTCCGTTTTAACAATACAGAACATTCTTCGTCAATAAAACGACAATGAACTTAATACCTCAATTTTCAATTGTTTCAATGATGAAACAAACAAGTGTCCTCCACTCCCAGACTAAGCATGAAGTAAAATTTCGAGTTTAGAAAAGCCTGAAAATTTGGCTCGGGCGCGTAGCGAAGCGGAGCGACCGAGCCAAATTAGGTTTTTCTAAACTCGAAATTTTACTTCATGCGCCACGCGCATAAAATACTGATTTAATGAAAAATGATTTTTAGCCGATTGACAAGTGAAATTAGTTTATTATCTCAATTATCAATTGTTTAGAGGATGGGGAAAGTGCTATGATGACGCATCACTATTTTTTTAATGAATAACAGACTGCTTGATTTTGTCTAAATTGTGTATTTACCACCTACTATTATTATTATTTTAACACAAAGAAATTATTTTCGATTTGAAATAAAAGTTGTAGTTTTCTACACCACTTTACTTAGGGGGGGTAAGTAAAATGGTGTAGAAAACTACAACTTTTATTTCAAACAGAAAATCATTTCCTCGTGTTAAAATAATAGTAATAGTAGGTGGTAAATACACAATTATTGTGTCCGGCATCACAAAAACCAAAGGACGGTGGTGTGTCCAAATTCCAACATTTCTTCAATGTCCAAAATTAATCCATCAAACACTCGCTTTCACTTCACAAATCAATGCGTGTCAATATTTCACCTCAACTGTAGATTGTGCATTGTTTTTCTCATTTGCGGACGCGCTCGCATTTCACAGATAACAAAAAAATCTCAAACGCAAAACATATGTACCTGGCTCCAATTCGATTAAAAATAAAACTGGTTGAGTGCTTTGGAAATAATGACTTGTATTATTATTAATCGAGTGCTGCTACAATTATTAAAAGGTAAAAGTCATTAAGTGCATTTAATTGAATGTGCAATATGTGTAAATAAATAAGTTTTTATCTACATGTATTAATATTTTAAATAACTTTACATATTCTAATGTTTCACCAAGTGCCAGATGAGAAGTTAGTTCAAGAAATTAATATTTTGTTCGGACGTTTTATTTTCTTTCATCTGATTTTTTTAATTACAACTGCATTCTGCCTAGTATAAGCCAACAATTATTTTAAATGCAATGAATTTTATTTAACATACAAAAATAATGATTACTTAATTATTCGTTTTATTCATAATCGAGTGCTTCTACAATTGATGAAAAGTAAAAATCATCAAATGCATTTAATTTAACCTAATAATTAATTAAATTACTAATTAAGTTAATTTGATACATTGTATTCTTGTACCTGACTTGAGTATGACTTGAGAAATAATGTTAACATTTTGTTATTTAAATATTTCGATTATTAATTGTTGTGTTCGAGGGTGATTATTAATATAAATAAATACACACACAAAGACACTTTAATTATCATTTATTTCGCACGTGTTCGATAGCAGATAATTTTACAATGATTTTTTTTTACACAAAAGAAATATGAATTCGATAAAAAATAAAAACTAATACTTTGCAATGAGTCAAGAGATGAGTATTAAATCATAATTAATTTATTAATACATCACATTAATTATTAAAAAAGAATGTGTTCAGTGCATTTCTAACTTTAAAATATTTCAGTGTTTTATACGGGTGGCGCATGAAGTAAAATTTCGAGTTTAGAAAAGCCTGAAAACTTGGTTTGTCTCGTAGCGAACCAAATTTTTAAACTTTAAATTAGCTGCTTTTATAAAATCGACGAATAGACGAAAATTTTAATTAATTATTTAGAAGGATAATTTCCAGTATGTAATACAATGAGTCATTCACAGAAATCATTAATAGAAGAGCAGAATTTTACCTAAAATCAATTTTTAGAGATAACTCTATAATTGCTCGACCATAATTGGGTTAACTCTATAGTATGTGTATGTAAGTATTTATCTACCTGTATTAATATTTTATTTCGATTATTTTTGCCTAGCTTTCGAAAATGCTATCGATAAGCCAACGAGAATAATTTTAGATGAAATGCATTTTGATTGAAATGCGAAAAGTGTACTAGTGTTTAATCTATTTTTTTTAATATAACCAATCAAATTTCACCTTTCAAGAATTTAGTGGTGTGATGTAGGTTGTGTGTTTTAGGTTAAGATTAGATAAATCACATGTTATGTTGTAAATCAACTTTTAATTGTACGTTATGTGAAGAGTAATCTGACATTAATATGACAATTAACTCACAAAGATTTTGATTACAAATGTATTTAACTATGACCACCTCAAATTATTTGTATCAACTACCAATTTGATTATCTGCCCATTTATATGCTCAAATTTTAAAATGCTGTAAATACAAGGAATTTTTCTTTTATGTATACATATTACGATGTTTCAATGTAAATTTCCAGACATTCGTGATCTTATTAAAAACTTTCAATTCAAAAATTCCAACGAGTGTTTTTCACTCCCAGGTCAAGCATGAAGTAAAATTTCGAGTTTAGAAAAGCCTGAAAATTTGGTTTGGTCGCGTAGCGCGTAGCGCTACGCGACCAAACCAAATTTTCAGGCTTTTCTAAACTCGAAATATTACTTCATGCGCCACGCGTATAGAACACTGATTTAAAGTGAAGTTCAAAATATACTGCTTAGTTCTGATCACATGTTTATTAGTTTTACAAATGTGTATATGGAATATGTGAAAGCATACTTAAAAGAACAAATCCCTGTAGGTGTTGTAAAGGACCCAAATTTTTCAATAATATCCCCGACGTTATTAAAGAATTGCCAATAAAAACATTTAAAGTTTGTATAAAACGATTTTTATTGGAGAAAGCCTATTTTAGCTTTGATGATTTTCTGAATGAATCCAATTTAAGCTCAATTCTAAAAGCTATCTAATATCTGAAGTGTTTTGTTTTCCAGAACATAACTACCTCATTTTAATGTGTTTTTAATGTTTTAATGACTTTTTCTTACATGTATTTATATTTATTGTACGTTTATATTTTTGTATTAGCGTAATTTCCATTGACCTGTGTACCACAATTGTGTTTAGCATTAATAAAGTATTATTAAAGTTGCAAGTTGTATCGTTCTCTTTTTTGAAAATTTCTGCATCGTGACAATTTATTTGATAAATTAAGATTCATTTGTCACATTGATAATCATTTACCAAAATCTCAAAATTTGATATTTAAAATACCCTAGTGTTAAAGCAGGAATGCAACTGTTCGTAGTAAATACACCCTAAGTTTATTCATATTAAAAAAAACAGAGTTTAGATTTACAATTTATTAATTATTATTAAATGTGTGAATATAAAAAAACTATAATTAAAATGACAATTTTCTGTTTATATATATTATAAAACAATGTGAACCATACATTAAAAATTATGTAAATTTTAGAAAAATTGGATTGATATAAATTATATAGATCTTTTCGTATCTTCGAGGATTTTGAAAACATGTGATTTCTAGCTATTTTACAAATACCTTAGCAGTAGTGGCTCAGGCGTGTTAATCAAATTCAAACCCTATCTCAAAACTAACAAGAAATCCACCATACTCCTGAAATTACGAGATTTTGTATAATTATTTATTAATTGAAAACCCAACTTAGAATAAAAAATCTATTCACGTGGATCTTTTCTTAAATAAATTATCTACCGACTGGGTGTGATAAATTGCATGTAATTCATACGAATTGCCGTGTGGATCAAAACGAAAATGAATATATCTCGAATTAACTGTTTGTGGATTAAGTTGTTTTGATTTTTCTAGCCCAATCCCATTTCGATTTGGAAAATGCTATCGATAAGCCAACAACAATAATTTTAGATGTAATTTAATTTCTTTGAAAAAAGAAAAGTGTTCTTGTGTAGATTTACAGTTTATTAATTATTATTAAATGTATGTATATTAAAAAATATATATTGTAGTGAGAATTTTCTCTTTATAAAAAATTGAAAAAATATTTTAACATTTGCTTTGGGAAAAATGTATAATAATACAATGTGGAAATGTGTGTGTCCTTCTGTTATACACACACATTTCCACATTGTATCATTACTATTTTTTCCACGCTGGAATTAAAAATCACAACTATGAGCAAAACAGGGAGACAAAAACAAGTAAACAAATTCCCGTGATGTGAATATTTTCCATTCGCTCCGGAATATATTATCGAATTATATTTATAAAATGGAATTTTCCAGTCGGGCTGTTTCCATTTGTCCGCTCAGAGAGCGTAATGTATGAAAAACTTCTGCATATTCATGTGTGTATATGCGCGTGTGTGTGTGTGCGTGTAGAGAGATTTCCGATTTAATTAACGCGAATTGCAGTTTTTATTGTGTTATACAAATCTAATTACTCATTGGCTAAACGCTCCCGGTACTAGAGCGGTCGATTTTTGTAATTGAATTTTGAACGTTGATGTGGGAAAAAAGAGGTTGGGGGGGAATTACAGTGAGTGTGCGATATTTATTTTGTTCGTTTTACGTAAAAAATATTATCAAGTGCCGAACACTTCAATCAATAAATCAATAATTAGACCGAATTTCATGGAAAAGGTTGATTTAGGGAAATAAATTATTTAGTGTTCAGTTTGACGTAAAAATGAGTATGTTGATTGTACAGCTTGTATTAGTTGACAAGAAAATAGTATACTATTTTTTATCGTGGTGTATCAAATAGAATATGTCCTTTTTCCTTTATACAAAACTGTAGAAGATTTGCGTTAGGTCATATTTTGTGTATAACACCATGATAGAAAATAGTAAAGGGTGGGCCATCGCAAGGAATCTTTTTAAAATGTTAATAAAACACAAACGGCTAGATAGAATTTCATGATTTTGAATTTATTTTGTAGCCAAGAGTATCCGGTTATACATGGAACATGACATTAGACAAATGGCTGCCACGGCTGGCCTTACAATAGTCCATTCTCTCGACACAATTTTTTAAAACTTTTTCCAACGTCTGCGGTACTATCTCAACAATAGCATTTTAGATATTGACTTTAAAATCCTAAATCGTTGCTGGATCGTTGGCATAACAACCTTCTTTAACGGCACCCCAGAGATAAAAGTCGCCGGCCCATAATCCGCACCATACAGTCACTGGTTCGGGATGCATTGGCTGCTTAACGATCACGTGTGGGTTTTCCGATGCCCAAATTCTGCAGTTTTGCTTGTTTATATAGCCCCCAAAATTCACCATCGGCTTCCAGCTGCTCTAAGGCCCAATTAGCAAAGTTGTATCAAAGTGGACTCTCTTCAACTGCTGTGTTATTTGGACCTTATAGGCGAATAAACATGTCTTTATGCAAAATACGCCTCAAGGTAGTGCGACTAATGTTCAATTGCTGAGAGCGATGACGAATCGATGTTCTCAGGTTGGCTTGCACACTACGGGCTACAGCAGCAATATTCTCGGGTGTACGAACCGGACGAGCATGTGGGTTTAGTACGGTCCACCAGCATACCAGTTTTACGAACTTTGTGCAGACATTTCTTCAGAACACTTGCATTTAGTGCATATTCGCGACTGAATTTTGTACGCAATTTTCGCACTGATTCTGCAATACACGAATTACATTCAAAGTAAATTATTAACATTTCCGAACGCTCATCGAGCGTGTAGCGTGCCATTTCGTTAACCGGGTGTTGTATACTGAAGAACTGTCATCCATCAGATGTCAAATATCATGAAAGTAAAAATAAAGTGGTAGTTCAAAAAGATTCCAAGAGATGGCCTACCCTTTTTAATATTTTCTTGTACAAGAATATAGTGTCGTTTAATACTAGCTTTAGAAATAGTGCTTCACTGATAATTCAGTTCTGTGAGTTACGTGAAGATTTCAACTAAACTTGGAATAAAAATACTAATGCCTCGTTTCACCAACGCCAGTTAAATCGACCAATTGTTTTTTCATTGAATAAAATCTAGTAATAATAATAATTTATTTAACGCTAACTGCATTTACAAGATATTATACATAAAGTATACATAAAGTAAATATAAGTACACAATATATAACAAACAAGTATACTACAGACAAATAAATGGAGGCAAATAGCACATAACAAGTGACAGTCATTCAAAATGCCTTAATAGTTAAATACATGTCAAAAAATCAATAAATTCACATGACATTGATGTTAATGGCATAGAAATTGTCTATTCCAATCAACACATGAATGTAATCAACAAAAGATTTAATTGAAGTTAACGAAACCGGACATATCACTTTCTTCACAATATTAGGAATTAACTGTAATCTATTAATATTCAACATTTTCTTTTTACCGTATTTATTTTGACGAATAAAGCACTAATAACCTTTCTTCGCACGTTTATTTGAATTACCAATTGTACATACATTTCGGACACAAAGCAAGGTTGTTATGTTTAAAACACTTTGTTTCAAAACAATGTTTTAAACATGTTTAAAAACAGCCGTCGTGTTTTAAACGGTTTTGTTTTAAACATGTTTTAAATCTTAAATTATTTTAAAACGTTTTTTGATTATCTTACATTTGCTAAATCATATTTTATACTACTTCATTAAGATTTTTTGTTTACGTTTTTAAATGTTAGCTAAATTGTTAAAGATATTTCAAATTACATTATTAAACATAACATTTTATTACAATAAAATATCACAACTGTGTGTTTTCTTTCAGAGATTTCAATTTGAATCTTTAAACGAGGGTTTTCCAGTCCCAGACTGAGCATGAAGTAAAATTTCGAGTTTAGAAAAGGCTGCAAATTTGGATTGGCCGCGTAGCGAAGCGGAGCGGCCAATCCAAATTAGGCTTTTCTAAACTCGAAATTTTACTTAATGCGCCATACGTATAAAACACTGAAATATCGTAAAGTTTAAAATAGACGGCTTTAGCAATCTAATATGCAGTTGTGAATAAAACGTGAGTCAAATTCTGCGCTGAACAAATTGTTTTAAACAGGGATTATAGGCAACCCAATAACTATAACGTGTATTGGGTTGCCTATAATCTTTGTTGTGTGTGTTCTGTTTTAAACGTGTATTAAACATGTTTCTAATTGTTATTGTTTTAATTGAAATGAAAAAAAACGTTTTTTTTTTAACAGCCCTTACATAAAGTGACCATTATGAATTTATTAATACTAAATACAAAGCAGAAATTACAAACTATATATAGAGCGGCGGATTATAATCCAAAAGCGGTGGGAGTGAAAATGAGGAAAAAACGTAAATTAAGGGGTTATCCAAAGAAATTATTGTGGCGATACTAACCAGGTAAAAGGGATTAGGGAAAAATCACAGATTAGGATGGTGCAATTAAATCTAACAGTGTGTTATGAAGTGGACTTAAATCCAAATTCAATAATTTATTCATTCGTTTTGTCATTTCAATGGCTTCTAGCGTGTGTAAACGATAATTTGAGGATGGTTTTAATAATTTGAAGTTTCTTATTGTAATTTTATGACCGGTTTCTAGTAAATGGTTAGCCACTGTAGATTTTTCATAATTAAGGTGTTTGGCGTGTGCTGTGTTCTTTAAATCTCGTATTTAGATTACGCTATGTTTGACCAATATAGATAAACATGTGAAGAAAGGTAATTAGTACTTTATTCGTCAAATTAATTTGATCTTCACGTAACTTAATCAATCAAAATATTTTACTGCTAATTCTTTTTACCTACGCCCTATCTAGTAACCGCATACCACACTGTCATCTTGAGAAGTATGATTGACATTACGTACACATGCACGTAATAGTTTTGACAAGTACATTACGTGCTAACAGCTAAACAGCTGATTGGTTACCATACAACCAAATGACATTTCTTTGATGTACAGGGAGTTTTTCTTTAAAGTATATGCATTCCAAATTCAGCTTATTTTCTTTAAATCTTTAGTTATTCGTTTTTTTAAGAGTTCAATTTGAAGCTTTAAACGAGTGTTTTCCAGCCCCAGACTAAGCATGAAGTAAAATTTCGAGTTTAGAAAAGCCCCGTGAAAATATGTCGAGGGTCGCGCAGCGACCCGAGACAAATTTTCTGGGCTTATCTAAACTGGAAATTTTACTTCATGCGCCACGCGTATAAAACAATGATTTCAAGTGCGCCACGCGTATAAAACAATGATTTTAAGTGAGATTCAAATATACATAAATTTCACAGTATTTTAGTGTTTTATACGCGTGGCGCATGGAGTAAAACTTCGAGTTTAGAAAAGCCCAGAAAATTTGTCTCGAGTCGCTGCGCGACCCTCAACAATTTTTTACGGGGCATTTCTAAACTCGAAATTTTACTTCATGCTTAATCTGGGAGTAAAAAACACTCGTTTAAAGCTTCAAATTGAACTCTTTTAAAAATCAACAAATGTCGAAAAATGTACAGCTTTATTCCTTGTATATTGATCAAAGAATGAAAGAATAACGTATTTATTGTAATAATTTTTAATAGTACCATGACAATGATGAAAACTAAATTACTACAATTTTCATCATTGTCATGGTACAATTAAAAATTATTACAATAAATACGTTATTCTCTCATGCTCATTGTTTATTCTGTTAGGGCGTAGGTAAAGTATCGTACGTTTCTCGAGTGGTATGGCAATTACATACTCGCGGAATACTGCACTCGCCGCTGCGCGACTCGTGCGCAACATCTCTGCTCATATGTAATATGCTGCATACCACTCTCGTTACGTAATATACTATTATGTGTATGTGACTTGTAAACTCAACCTTGTAATTTAAGCTACTTAGTTGACTTATTTTATCAAGAGTTAAATGTAATCAACTAAGATTTAACATTTTCCTCTACAATATTTATTTTACTGTTAATTCTGTGTGTGTGTGACTTGTAAACTCGGGGCGTAACATGAATTAAAAGGATCCATTGTTCCGCTTAATTGCTTTCCTGACCGCTTGCAGAAAATATATTTTTCTTTCCCGAAGGGTTTTCTTTAATTTCGCGAATTCCTCGAATGTGCTTAATTGGAAAATAACCCGTTCTCCGAAAATAAAAATAAAGAAAAACAAATCGCTCTTTTATGGTAATTTTAATTACGCGTTCAAACCTTTCAACAGTCAAAACAACTTACATTCGTTCAAAAAATAAACAATTAACATGAGGTAACGTCTGTGGACTAAACTAGAATTTGTTGAATTTAATAAAAATTAATTACACCTACTTCATACAGAGAATTTTTCTTTTAAGTATACCTACATATTTTGATGAGTACTTTGTACATTTTTAGATATTCGTTACTCTTAAAAAGCGTTTAATTTAAGGCTTCTAAGAAGTGTGTCCACTCGTTGATTAAGTATGAAGTAAAATTTCGAGTTTTGAAAAGCCTGAAAATTGTTCAAATTAAATTTTCAGGCTTTTCTAAACTCGAAAATTTACTTCATGCGCCACGTGTATAAAAGGCTGATTTTAAGCATAGTTGTAAATAAACCGTTAAAGCAGTACTCTAAAGATGTATACTTTGAACGTTAATTGATATCATTGTTTTGTACGCGTGGCGCATGAACTAAAATTTCGAGTTTAGAAAAGCCTGAAAATGTACTTCATACTTAACCTGGGAGTGGAAACACTCGTTAGAAGTTTGAAATTAAACTATAAAAATCAAATACCTCAACATGTATATGCATCAGGAAAGGTAAATGTGTTTGTATTATTATAGTTTTAATTTTATTATTATATATTATGTATTTTGACTTGTGTAAAAACTTTATGTTGTAGCACAAATATACTATTTACTTACATAAAAAATTACTTACTATACTTAAAAGAAAAATTCCCTGTTCTATCTCTTACTTCACTTTAAAAATGCTTATAAATTTAGCCTCGACCAAGTAAATATCTTCTGGCGTGCATTCTATTAATGATGCTAGGATTGACTGAGTTTTTGTCAAAAAAATTTATTTTATTAACATTTCAGGTATTTATCAATCAATTAAAAACTGTAAAAAAATACCTTTCAACTTCTAGCATCCGCCATGAGCGCAGTTTTTGTGATATAAGTAAGTAATTAACATCAATTTTAAACTTAATTTAGTTATTTGAGTTTTAAGTCAGTTAATTTAAGCGCAGTTATATTTCTTCCTTCACTTTTATTTTTTGATGCTAGATGTTCATTTCGGGTACTATGTACCCATTATCAATAGCTAACTAGCTAACTAACAGTTAGCTATTGATAATGGGTACATAGTACCCGAAATGTAAATCTAGCATCGAAAAATAACAGTGAAGAAAGAAATATAACTGCGTTTTAACAAAGTAAAATTTATTCAATCCTTAATGCATTTACCTAAAGCAATTTTAATTTATTTATCAAACTTCACTTTGTATTAACGTTTCATTAGAAATTCGAATTTTTATATTTTTTATAAACTCTATTTAAAGCACTGTTATTTCACAAACCACTGAACAGATTTAAATTATTTGAAAAGTACGTTATT
Source organism: Philonthus cognatus (assembly GCA_932526585.2). NCBI lineage: Eukaryota > Metazoa > Arthropoda > Insecta > Coleoptera > Staphylinidae > Philonthus > Philonthus cognatus. The sequence goes on from OW052242.1 coordinate 30,384,517, forward strand.
GGGAATTAAAGTGGCTTTTATTTAATCCATAAACATTGTTTAAGACTTTAAAATTGCGCTAAGCACGAGCACTCAAAAATAAATTTTGCGAGATTACAAATTTTCAGTCATTTTTAAAGTGGAACAATTAAATCAATATTTTTTTTCTTGGGGAACTAAATTGTTAACATTGTTTCTGATATAAATATATCTCTACCTTTGATTTTTTGAGATTTAAAAAAAATAAAAAATTTCAACTGAAAATTTGGATTTTTTCCATACCTTACAAAAATTGCAAAAATCAAATATTGTTTTAAATTTAAAAAAAAATTATAAATCACGTATTCTTTTTAATGTTAAAACTAGCTACAATTAAATGAATATTTTTTTTCCTTGGGGAAATAAATTGCTAATTTCTGATGTGAGCTTTTTGAGAATAAAAAAAATACATTTAAAAATAGAATCCCTCTATAAAATCTGATGATTTTAAAGATGTTATTTTTCAGCTGACCCTGCGAAAAATAAAAAATATTGAGTTTTTTTTTTTTTAATCAAAATGTAAATATACTTAAAAATAGAATCCCTTTATAAAATCTGGTGATTATAAAGATGTTATTTTACCGCTGACCCTGGGAATATGCATTGACAACAAAGCATTTGTTTTCATTTCATAGAACGAAAGATGTGATGAATTGTACGTAGTAACCAAGGCCGTAGCGAGGGGGTATACGGGGTTCACCCCCCCCCCCTCTCCCCGAAATTTTCGCAATGTTAAATTTTTGTATGTAAAAGCAGCGCTGTAAGAGCAACAACAATAATTTTACCATTAGACACCTCCCCCGAAATTTTTATAACCCCTTTCGAGTTTTATTTTTCTAGCTACAGCCTTGTCTGTAACTGATAATTTCAACAGACACTGTTCCTAGAAATTTTGTTTGTCCTAACCGATGTGTTCGTTGTAAGCAACGTCAACCCATTTTTTGTATACGTTATTCTATGAACCGACAATTTTGTTCGTTGTATCCGATTGTAATTGTTAAAAGCAACGTTGCAAATCGCATAAGCTAAAAGTGAGTAAATTAAAAGCGCGGTAAGTTCAAATTGTTTAATCTCGCCCGACTGTATAAACCCATTGAGCACGGAAAAATTTTAAACATTGCACGAATATTGAACATAATACTAATTTAAAAAATTGCAATAAAATTATTACAACAAGGTTTTAGCAACGTTACAAACATTGTATAAACGTTTTCCGTGCAATATTAATTTAAATATATTACCTTAATGTTAAAAATGTTACTAAAATGTAACGTTGTTTCACAACGTTTCAAAAATATTGCGGCAAAGTAACGCAACGTTATATAATCATTAAAACTTGACTTTTATGCAATATTGTATTGGAAACATTCAATATATATTGAAAATAGTAACATTACATTTTTAATATTGTATAATTGTAGAAACTATTGCTGTAAAGCAGCATCGTTGTTTACACATTTCATGGACATTGAACATAAAGAGGTTTTTTCATTTAAGTAAACATGTCCCAATTATATGCTGTAAATCTTCAGATATTCGTTGTTTTTTTTTTTAAAGAGTTCAACCGAAAACTTTAAACCAGTATTTTCCACTCCCAGACTAAGCATGAAGTAAAATTTCGAGTTTAGAAAAGCCCCGTGAAAATTTGTCGAAGGTCGCGCAGCGACCCGAGACAAATTTTCTGGGCTTTTCTAAACTCTATATTTTACTTCATGCGCCACGCGTATAAGACGCTGATTTCAATTGAAGTTCATGCACTTTTAAACAATATTTTAATGTTTTCAGAGTTTAGGGGTAATGGCTACTTAGGTTCCGAGGTACTGTATCCCCTAGACTACATATTACTTTTTGTAAGACAGTGTTTTTCTTGTTACCAATACATATTTGTATTTTTTGACCCATTTAAACCCAGGAAATTAATTTTATATTAAGATTATGAGAGAAACATTCCTATAACGTTTACTTAATTGCTGCACATCGGGTTGTATACAATACGGATTCTATGCATTTATCGTATGCAACTTAACATACATACATTCGTATGTTGGGTTGCATACAAATAAGAGTAATCGCTCGTGTTGCATAGGCGTTGCTTTGTCGCAAGGGTGCAGCAACATTTTTCTTTGAACGATAGCATGCAACATTCCTGCAGGCGGGCATTCAGCGTTTGTTCAACGTTTCTTCAACATTAATGCAACTTAAAACGCAACGTTTCGTGTTGCGCGGTAACATTGATGCAACGTGTTATGCAGCGTTTCTTTGCTCAGTGGGAAATCACCCCAGGTGACGGTATTTAGTAATTTAACTGCAGCATACATTAACGACGATCATAACTATAACCGGTGCAAACACACATAAGTGCATTTAAACAGTTAACTAAATATTAGTTAGGCAGTACGTATTTTGAGTTCTTTTATTAAACATTTTAATTCTCTTGCTAAAAAAAATACACGTTCATTTTCTTACTTTAAAATACCCACATTTCAAAACATAAGATTTTTTTATAAGCCTGCGCTTTTACCAAAATTCAATTTTCCTCAAATTTATTGTTTATTTCATTTACATTTTTTATTATATTATTATTCATAAACAAAACCTTAAAATGTTTACTGTATACCAGAATATCATAAATATTTCACGATTTTTTTGTTGATCATTAATTTAACGAGAATAAAATCACGTCTTAGATCCCAAGATTTTCAGATAAAGCGATATGGTGGGTAAAGCATAAAATAAATATTTTGTGTTAAGAAAAGCCTGAAAGTTTAGATTTGCCGAGCAAAGGAAATTTTATAAATTCTGCACTTAAACCCAATGGCTTCCAGTTTCCTCATTTAATATCTTTAAAGTATAAAGCTACATTTAACTCAACCTCTACGTTTTTCTTGAACGATTTACCAAATCTAGGCGAAAAATCATTTAATAATAGCCTATTTCATTATTTATAAATTGTACTTGCAAAACTATTTGAAAATTGTGTAAATTGTGTACTTAAACCACTTGGCTTTCAGTTTTCTCATTTAACATCTTTAAAGTACAAAGCTACATTTAGCCCAACCTCTATGTTTTTCTTGAACGATTCGTTTACCAAATCTAGTCGAAAAATCGCTTAATAATAGCCTAACTGTTTCATTATTTATAAATTGTACTAGCAAAACTGTTTGAAAATTATATAAATTCTGTACTTAAACATTGTGCATAAACAAGTGCATGAACTTCAATTGAAATCAGTGTCTTATACGCGTGGCGCATGAAGTAAAATTTCGAGTTTAGAAAAGCCCAGAAAATTTGTCTCGGGTCGCTACGCGACCCTCGACAAATCTTCACGGGGCTATTCTAAACTCGAAATTTTACTTCATGCTTAGTCTGGGAGTGGAAAACACTCGCTTGAAGCTTGAACTCTTTAAAAAAAGAAACAACGAATATCTGAAGATTTACAGCATATAATTGGAACATGTTTACTTAAATGAAAAACCTCTATGTTTTTCTTGGACGATTCTTTTACCAAATCTAAACCGAAAATCGCCTAATAATAGCCTAACTATTTCATTATTCATAACCCCTTGGCTTCCAGTTTCCTTATTTAATATCTTTAAAGTACAAAGCTACATTTAGCTGAACCTCTATGTTTTTTCTTGAACGATTCTTTTACCAAATCTAGGCGAAAATCGCTCAATAATAGCCTAACTATTTTATTATTTATAATTTGTACTTGCAAAACTATTTGAAAATTGTATAAATTCTGTACAAAAACCTCTTGGCTTCCAGTTTCCTCATTTAATATCTTTAAAATACAAAGCTGCATTTAGCTCAACCTCTATGTTTTTCTTGAACGATTCTTTTACCAAATCTAAGCGGAAAATCGCCTAATAATAGCCTAACTATTTCGTTATTCATAAATTGTACTTGCAAAACTGTTTGAAGTTTTGTGACAATTCCGAGGGCAGTAATAAATATTCAGCGCACTTGGCTTAGTTTTCCACGGAATAAACTGGATCCTCGGAACTAGTCCGAATCACGAATCACGGTTGTGGGGCATCAAGGAGGGCAGACCGCACCTGATAAATAATTCTTTGTGGTGAAGTATTACTCCCCGATTTGCATATTCAGCACGTTGAAATATTCCAGAGTGCGCCGTTATTCCCGCGCTATCTGTTTGAATAACTAACCCCTATTAATATTGCTGCGCATAGTGTAGACATAGTTACAAGTGAGGTTTTCTTAATTAATCATTTCAAAAATGAATTAGTTATGTAGAAAGTTGATAAGACTTGAATTTATTAATTTATATTTAAAAGGGAAAAGTGTTCAAAGTTTCAATTAAAAGCTTCTAACGAGTGTTTCCACTCCTTGATTAAGCATGAAGTAAAATTTCGAGTTTAGAAAAGCCTCAAAATTTATAAAATACCATATTCATATAATATATAAATATGGTATCCTCAATTTCCATGAAAAAAATACAGGAATTTTTTCTTTTAGGTAAACATATGCATAAGCTGTACAAATTCCGACATTTGTTGTTTTTTTTTTAAAAGAGTTAAATTTGAAGCTTTAAACGAGTGTTTTCTACTCCCAGACTAAGCATGAAGTAAAATTTCGAGTTTAGAAAAGCCCCGTGAAAATTTGTCGAGAGTCGCGCATCGACCCGAGACAAATTTTGTGGGCTTTTCTAAACTCGAAATTTTACTTCACTAAAATATTTTGAAATTTAAATATATTTGAACTTCACTTGAAATCTGTGTTTTATACGCGTGGCGCATGAAGTTGAATTTGGAGTTTAGAAAAGCCCAGAACGAGGCTTTTCTAAACTCAAAATTTTATTTCATGCTTAGTCTGGGAGTGGAAAACACTCGTTTATAGCTTCAAATTTAACTTTTTTTATAAAACAACGAATGTCAGAAAATTTACAATTTCCTCGGCAAAATCCTAATACAAGCTACATACAGTGATTTTTTCTTTCAGGTAAACATATGCATAAGCTGTAAATTTTCCGACATTTGTTGTTTTTTAAAAGAGTTCAATATGAAGCTTTAAACGAGTGTTTTCCACTCCCAGACTAAGCATGAAGTAAAATTTCGAGTTTAGAAAAGCCCCTTGAAAATTTGTCGAGGGTCGCGCAGCGACCCTCGATAAATTTTTTGGGCTTTTCTAAACTCGAAATTTTACTTCATGCGCCACGCGTATAAAACACAGATTTCAAATGAAGTTCGAATATGGACAAATTTCACAATATTTCAGTGATTTATACGCGTGGCGCATAAAGTAAAATTTTGAGTTTAGAAAAGCCCAGAAAATTTGTCTCCGGTCGCGACCCTCGACAAATGTTCACGGGGCTTTTCTAAACTCGAAATTTTACTTCATGCTTAGTCTGGGAGTGGAAAACACTGGTTTATAGCTTAAAATTGAAATTAAAAAAAAACAAGAAATATCTAATGATTTACAGAAAATAGGCTGAATTTGGAATACGTATACTTTAAAGCGAACTCCCTGTATCTGTTTGTTTCGGAGAAATATGAATAATAATAAAAATTAATGAAAATAACAATTAATTCTCCAAGAACACTCGTTAATTAAATTATACACAATTGACGTTTGGTTAACAATGGCGGCGACAAAGAAAAAACATGCATTTTTAATCACCCGAAAAACTAGGTTTCGTTTTTACTAAGTAATAAAAAATAATTTACTTGCATTATATTTTTGTGGCAAACCTGTATAAGATATCAATCATTATTAACAGACAAAAAATCTTTTAAATAAAGTAATCTTTCAAGATGTATTTTTAAAAAAAAATTAAGTTGCGCCAATAAAAACATATTTTAGTTTTTATGTTGTAGTACTATTGTTTTTATACTTCTTGTCAATAATCGATGGCCATTATAACTGAAATGGTGAGTTATATTATGATAATCAACTGTAATAAATTGTTGTCGGATCGAATATAGCGTTCAATTGTTATAAATAAAATTAATAATATTTTTTTGAACTTTGAAGATTAATTCCGGCTCCACAGTAAACTTTTGGATATAGATAAGTTATGTTAAATCATTATTATTTTAATCGCAGGAATCTATGGTTAAGCCATTTCCCCACATTAACGGGACACCCTGTACACAAATTTCGATTTCGAATTTTATCATGTTTAAGTAACATTATATAATTCTTTTTATGCAAGTTTTCTCTCTAATCAATTAAATTTCTGGGCGCGCGCGTGTATACATCGTTGGTTTGTAGCGAACGTAATTATAATCAACATAATAAGATTACGGAATCGCAAACAAAGTAATTATTTGACTTTGTGTTTGGAATTACGTCTAATGAGTTTTGTTGTTGGCAAATTCATCGAAATAATCCCCCACTTTATCAAAATATAACAGGCTGCTCGCAATAATCTTCGGCGCGGAGTTGCGAAATTTCGCAGGCGTAAATATTTTCGACAACAATGAACAAAATGTAAGCTCACGTGTTGTTATTAATTTGTTTAATACGCGAGGCACGGAGCGAGCGAGGGAAATTCTGAGGTGGAGGATTAATTAGGGGAAGAGTGTGAAAGTTGACAGTTCACGAGATGTCGACAGAAATTGTATCAATTAAGATATGTTTTACGCAGTAAAAAAAAAATACTTTGATATTAATTTCACGTCCTTTGAAAGGTGTTTTACTGTATTTATATCTGTTATTATATTAATTATGATTATTCAGAAATACAATAAAATAAGAATATTTGCGGTTGAAAGCCATTTTCTGAATTGAATTGCAAAAATATAGAATTTATTTTGTTAACGTACTGTGAATTAATTATAATGTATAATTCAGAAATAAAGATATTTACGTGTATATAAAGCGTGGGCCATCTAATAGTTTTTTTTTGAACGGAGTTTTATTTCCACATTGGCAACACTAACGCGCTTGACATATTAACATAAATGTAGTGCCAAACCTCTGCTTTAAGATATAAGTCGTTTTAATCTGGAACAACGTTTGGAAATATAGAAAAATTATTTACAAGGGTACTGTGTCGCAATGGAGTGCGCTACAGAGAAATGCTGACTGATTTTTTGTGGCCGGAAATACCATTTTGACTTGGACGAGCTTTGATTTCAGCAGGATGGAGCAATATGCCAAACCCGACGTGAAACTGGCGATCTTTTGCCCACTAAGTTTGGTAACCGTATTATCAGTCATTTTGGAACCATTAATTGGCCATGGCGCAGCTGCAATTTGTTGCCGTTGGACTATTTTTTTTTTTTGGGTATGTTAAGGACCGTTGTTACTTCAACAAACCACAAACAATTGATGCACCGAAGGAAAACATTCGTGGAAATAATCGTCAAATAGAGCCACAAACAATCGAAAATGTACAGCAAATTGGGTGAAAAGGATGGACTACTGTCAAGCTAGCCGCGGCAGCCATTTAACTGAAATTGTTTTCCATAAATAATCGGAAGGTGTACTTTCTTGAATACAGCAACAATCATTTAAAAATATTCAAAAGTGTAGTTTTATTAGCAATTTCAAAAAGAAACTATCAGATGGCCAACCATTTACAACGTGTTAATGACTTGTAGAGACACACTTCTAGGGCTTGCAAAACAGAACAAAGCAAACAACTTTTGATTTTAAATGTGTGGTCAAAAGTGTTTCCTTTAGCAAATAGAGCCTCTTAAAAATCATTTACGAAGTACCTAAAAATATTGCACAGGCCATTGCACAGGCCACACGGAATTAAAAAAAAAACAAATATTAATTTTGACACAATTCGATATTATTGTGATATTTTTCGAGAATCTTTATACCTGAATCACTTTTGATTATATATTTATTAACAAAAAATGCGTGCCCTAGAAGTTTGTCCCTGCAATTCGTTAACACGCTATGTATAAGATTATGTTTTAATAATATTGGTACATATATATTTTTTTTAAATATGCAATAAAAAAGTTAGGACAAAATCGACCGCTTATTAAAGGTATAAAACTTAGCATTTCATCGCCTTCTTTTGGGATGAAACATTTTAAAAACTGAATATATTTTAAGAACAGTATAAACTTTGTAATGTTTCCTACTCTCACGGTTGTTTGATAAGAAATAAAAAAAGTGTCTTATAGTACATGTTTTTTTATAATATCTACAATACGTGGGTCGTTTGATAAGTTTGGTAAAAAGCTACTAAAACAGTTTTCTTGAATCTTTCAAATTTTTCAACATTGTTTTCATAATATTAGTTGAGCATAACGGGTCTTAACGTAAATTTCTAGAATTTCTGTTAAACTTCAAAATAAAGATGCTTTCCCATAAAAAAAATTTAACATATAAAAAAATTAAGTTTGTCAATAGTTTGTAGAATATTTACAAAATATAAAAACGAATTTAAATTAAAATCGAATGAGACAAAATTTTCGCAGAAAGTCGATATTAGTTTTTATTCGTTTTTTATATTTTATAGATGCTATTGTTAACTTTTAAATTCTTGACAGCTTTAATGAACTTTCTACATTTTTGTTAATTTAAAAAATTCTGCCGATTTATGTTAATATTAATTTTCCCAGAGTTTCCAAGATTTCTGTTGATTTTCACAACCTTTTCAAGATTTTTAACGATTTTATTATAAAAATTTAAGATTTCAATTTTTAATGGGAAAAGAGGCTTCATTTTTTATTTTTCATTTTTAAAAAATGACTTTTATTTTCTTAATATTCATCATTTCACGACTTCCTTCAATATTGCATTTTATTTTGTTTTGTATAAAATTAAAAAAGCAAAATAAGTTATTGATAATTATAAATGAAATTGCCAATTCTTGGTTGCAGAATACTTCAAACATTAAAAGTGCGATTCTTTTCGCAATCTACAACAAGTTAGTCTTACAAAGACTATATCAAACACTCATTGAAACAACTACTTCCCGGGCTAATACCCCGACGGACATTGAATTATACAACAAGTGTTTGCTGTTACATACAGTAACCTACTGCAAATGTAACAATTTGGGTCAATTTTTTTTTTTTTTTTGGCCTAAATAATTTGACCCAAATTGTTACATTTGCAGTAGGTTACTGTATGTAACAGCACTTTTAATGTTTATTGATAATTGTCGAACGAGTGTCATCCACTCCCAGACTAAGCATGAAGTAAAATTTTGAGTTGAGAAAAGCTCTAAGAATTTGGATTTGGACGGGCAGCTTTCAAATCCAAATTCGGGCTTTTCTCAACTCGAAATTTTACTTCATGCGCCACGCGCATAAAAACACTGATTTCAAGTGAAGTTAAAAATATACTGCTCATTTAATTAAAAATAATCACAATTGTTGAGAATTTTTCTAACTTTTTCAGAATTCTAGTATTTTAAAACATTTTTGTTACATTTCATCACGTTTCGACATTTTCAACAATATTGAAAGTTTTTCACACTCTTTCATAATTCTCATATTTTACATTTTAAATTGTTTTTAAATTTTGTATAATTATCAACAATTTCAACAGTTTGAAAATATACTGCTCATTTAATTTTAATTTATTTTGTATAAAATTAAAAAAGCAAAATAAGTTATTGATAATTGTCGAACGAGTGTCTTCCACTCCCAGACTAAGCATGAAGTAAAATTTCGAGTTGAGAAAAGCCCTAAGAATTTGGATTTGGACGCGCAGCGTCCAAATCCAAATTCGGGCTTTTCTCAACTCGAAATTTTACTTCATGCGCCAGACAAATAAAAACACTGATTTCAAGTGAAATTAAAAATACATTGCTTATTTAATAAAAAATAATCACAATTGTTGAGAATTTTTCATACTTTTTCAGAATTCTAGTATTTTAAAACATTTTTGTTACATTTCAGCACGTTTCGACATGTTCGACAACATTGAGAGATTTTCACACTTTTTCATAATTCTCATATTCTACATTTTAAAACTTATTTACATTTTTTATAATTATCGATAATTTCAACACTTTAAAAATATACTGCTCATTTAATTTTATTTTATTTTGTATAAAATTAAAAAAGCAAAATAAGTTATTGATAATTGTCGAACGAGTGTCTTCCACTCCCAGACTAAGCATGAAGTAAAATTTCGAGTTGAGAAAAGCCCAAAAATCCAATTTCGGGCTTTTCTCAACTAGAAATTTTACTTCATGCGCCCCACGCATAAAAACACTGATTTCAAGTGAAGTTAAAAATACACTGGTCGTTTAATAAAAAATAATCACAATTGTTGAGAATTTTTCATACTTTTTCAGAATTTTAGTATTTTTCAACATTTTTGTTACATTTTATCACGTTTCGACATTTTCGACAATATTGAGAGTTATTCACACTTTGTCATAATTCTCAATTTTACATTTTACAATTTTTTACATTATTTATAATTATCGACAACTTGAACAGTTTAAAAATATACTGCTCATTTAATGAAAAATAATCACAATTGTTGAGAATTTTTCATACTTTCTCAGAATTCTAGTATTTTTCAATATTTTTTTTAAATTTTAAAACGTTTCGACAATACTCGGAGTTTTTCACACTTTCTCATAATTCTTATTTTTTACATTTTAGAATTTTTTTACATTTTTTATAACTATCGACAATTTCAACAGTTTCGACACGCTACGCGTACACTTGATAGAAAAATTCCCTTTATGATACAAAATCATAAGAATATCAATATTTGACGATGATACAATCTAAATGCCTATTTTAATTGATTTACAAAACAATGAATGTTCCTACAATTTAACTGACATTGGTGAAACCAGCACCAATTATTCGTGTCTCAATAGTTTTTCATATTTTTAAACAGCGTAATTTATACTCGTAAACTAATTTTAATTTGTAATAAATCATCGTTTTAATCTCGAAAAAAAACATATATGTAATTTCCCTTTCCTCTACTTTATTAAATATACAACTTTTGCTTCATTTCACCTCTCATCTCTGTGAAATAATGCCCTCCCGTTCCCTTCGTCTTTATACCTCGAGGGGTACATAAAATGTTTAGTGAACAAAAGACGATCCCCGAGATATTATCCACTTACTGTATTATAAACGCATTCGGATATCTTGAACAGAGATGAATTAAGATAGTGCGTTATTTATATGCCCTCATCTCTTTCCACAAGAGAATTCACGCAGGGGAAAATTTGTAGATGCTTCCCCCTTTTTCCTACGTTTTAATTTTAATTTCATGTTGTAAAAAAGGCGACTTTTTATTGTCACGTTCGTATACCTAAAATTAGTAAATAATTGATTAAGAGGAAATCGACTGCTATCCAAACGTATAAAACTCTGTGTATTTTTAACTACATTCTTATTTAGGGATGAAACTTAAAAAAAATAGATATACTTTAAAGAACGTACAAACTTTGTGCTTGTACCAATAAAATATTTCCTACTGTTACCTTTATTTTATAAAAAATATCATTTATTAATTTTATTAACGACAAACTTCACAAAAACACTAAACATTTTGAAAATAAACGTTAAGTATTTCCACTCCCGGATTAGGTAAAATTTCTAGTTTAGAAAAGCCTGAACATTTGGTTTTGTTGGGGCGCGTGAGCGAAGCTAGTCGAAAAAATTTTAAAATGTAAAATATGAGAATTATGAAAAAGTGTAAAGAACTCTCAATATTTTCGAAAATGTCGATGAAATGTAACAAAAATGTTGAAAAATACTAGAATTCTGAAAAACTATGAAAAATTCTCAACAATTGTGGTTATTTTTCATTAATTGAGCAGTATATTTTAAATTTCACTTGAAATTTGTGTTTTTATGCGCGTGGCGCATGAAGTAAAATTTCGAGTTGAGAAAAGCCCGAATTTGGATTTGGACGCTGCGCGTCCAAATCCAAATTCTTAGGGCTTTTCTCAACTCGAAATTTTACTTCATGCTTAGTCTGGGAGTGGAAGACACTCGTTCGACAATTATCAATAACTTATTTGTTTTTTTTTTTAATTTTATACAAAATAAAATAAAATTAAATGAGCAGTAAATTTTTAAACTGTTGAAATTGTCGATAATTATAGAAAATATAAAATCAATTTAAAATGTAAAATATGAGAGTTATGAAAGAGTGTGAAAAACTCTCAATATTGTTGAAAATGTGGAAACGTGATGAAATGTAACAAAAATGTTTAAAAATACTAGAATTCTGAAAAAGTATGAACAATTCTCAACAATTGTAATTTTTCTTTATTAAATGAGCATTATATTTTTAACTTCACTTTGAAATCAGTTTTTTATGCGCGTGGCGCATGAAGTAAAATTTCGAGTTGAGAAAAGCCCGAATTTGGGTTTGGACGCTGCGCGTCCAAATCCAAATTCTTAGGGCTTTTCTCAACTCGAAATTTTACTTCATGCTTAGTCTGGGAGTGGAAGACAATCGTTCGACAATTATCAATAACTTATTTTGCCTTTTTAATTTTATACAAAATAAAATAAAATGCAATATTGAGTACCAAGTCGTTAAGAAAATGAAAGACATTTTTTAAAAATGTAACCTCTTTTTCCATAAATAATTGAAATCTTAAATTATTATAAAAATCGTTAAAAATCTTGAAAAGCATCGCGATTTTGAAAATCTACGGAAATTCGTGGAAAATAAAAATAAACACAAATCGGCAGAATTTTTCAAATTAACAAAAATGTTGAAAGTTTATGAAAACTGTCAAGAATTTAAAAGTTATCGAAAGCATCTATATTTTGAAATCTAACAGAAATTCTAAAAATTCGCGAAAAAACCGTAATGATTTTTAAATTAAAATTAACGACAAACTTCACAAAATCACTCAACATTTAAAAAATGAACGTTAAGTATTTCCACTACCAGATTAAGCATAAAGTAAAATTTCGAGTTTAGAGAAGCCTGAAAATTTGAATATTGCTGGGGCGCGCGAGCGAAGCGAGTGGCGCCCCAGCAAATCCAAATGTTTAGACTTTTCTAAACTCGAAATTTTACTTTATGCGCCACGCGTATAAATCACTAACTTTAAGTGAAATATTCAACCAATTAATGGGAGTGGTATAAATGTAGTACGTAAATTATCAATTCTTCAAATTAAGAATTACGTTATTGAAATGAGGATTAAATATGTAAACGATGATTTCTCAAAATCCAAGAGTTACAACGAAAAGTGTATATTAGTAAATAGTAAGCAGTTGTAGAACTTTCAAACTTTTAATTTGAAACCTCCAACGAGTGTTTCCAATCCCAGACTAAGCATGAAGTAAAATTTGGAGTTTAGAAAAGCCTGAAAATTTGGTTTGGTTGGTTTGTTTTGGTACGCGACCAAACAAAATTTTCAGGCTTTTCTAAACTCCAAATTTTACTTCATGCACCACGTGTATAAAACACTGAAATAATGTAAAGTTCAAAATATACTGCTCAGTTCAAAATATACTGAACACATTTATAAATTTTACGAATTTTCATTTCATCTAACCAAATCTTGCGCTATCAAACTTCAATCAATTTGCCTTGGGATATGTACAGTTCTATTCAATAAAAAAGCGTACACTTATTGTTTTACATTGTAAATGTGGATTATAATTTAGGTAGTTGCTATAGTAATTTTTTTTAATTTGATTACCAAACGTGTTTCATACACAAGACAACTTTCGATTACAATCACAATTACTTTATCAAACTACATTGTCAATCGTCAGAATCACATTATCGAAATACTGTCGAAATTGGATTCAGTAGTTGTGCGCTTTTTTATTGAATATAACTTTACCTAAGTATACTTGAAAAGAAAAAAATTGTATATATAACTACTCCACTATAATAGTTTGATAAGTATGGTAAATTTTTATGAAATGGTTACACAATTCATTTGGTGATGTGACATCTCGAAAGATCCACTCCTTAAACCCCCTTGGACCAAATTTTAAGCAGAAGTGATATGTAGTTCACGTTTGGTAATCGTTTAAAGCGAGTGACTTAGCAGTTTCTGCAAAGAAATAGAAAAAAACGAATTCCGTGCGGTGATAAATCAATTCTACACAAAATTACACGAATTGGGCTATTAATTGATTCCTAACCTGTCCTTTTGTTGCTTCAAAATTTGGCTCGATGGAAAGAAATTCTCGTCGAAAAATCCTGGAATAAAAAATATGCAAACTTTCAGATAATCTATACATACATAATCTTTATTCAGACATAACTTATATATTGTATTTCTTGAATAACTTTCTTATTTATCACTTGCTGAAACATTTTGAAATAATATTAAAGGAAAAATAAAAAACTTGGTTTATTTCACTATTTGTAATAAAAATAGTGAACCAAACCAAGTGTTTTTAATTATCCCTTAATATTATATATTGTACATAAATATAGATGGCTTAAGACAATTGATATTCATTCCCTGTAATTTTTTCAATTTCCTGTTGGTTCACTTAGTTTGGTGAGAGAATAATTTGAGCTGATTTTGCATATAAATTATGCATAGAACAGTAAATCTGTCATTGTATAATTCAATATCTGTAACTCAAATATTCATTGGATAATTCAATATCTGTTGGGGTATTAGCTCGCGAAGTAGTTGTTTTAGTGAATATTTGGAGACTTGTCTCAATGAGACAAATTTTTTTGCAGAAAGTTTATATTAATTTTAATTCGTTTTTATATTTTATATATTGTACATAGAAATAAATATGATAAATGCATTTGTTAGTACGTCCTTGTCTGGCCTATCGACCATAAGTCTTTCTGCCCTGTTTAAATAGTCTATTTTTTCGACAATATTAAAAAAGTGAAAACTCTCTGGACTAGGTGTATAGTCCTCGAAGAAGATTATGTTAAAAAATGAAACAGACTTTTATTTTCAAAAAACATTGTTCTGCTACCAAACTTATCAAACGACCCACGTATATACCCTTTATGTTTAAAACTTTTAACCACCCATCCACAATTTTTCGTTCCTAATTTTAATCAAATCCCCAGCAATTAAAAACTTCACGCGTTACAAACGCGTCAAATTTTCCCGAATCATATTTTTTCCGAAGGTCATTTATTATTCAGCCCGTGCACCGGGAGACATACATTACCCGGATGGAGAAGTGATTAGGTAGCAGGTGCTGCATAAAAATATTCGGCCGTAAATTTACACTTCGAATGGTAATTTGATTTAAAGTACATTTAACAAGTATATCATCCCCGCCAGTACGGTTGGCAACACTGAAATATTACCCCTCTCAGTAGCTGGAACTGCAGCGTGTATTTTATAGAGTCGTGTAAATATATTTTTATTGGGAACTTGCTGATTGGAAATATTTTACGTTATGTCGGCGCGTGAATTTGAGCGGAAGAATAATTTTGTTGGGTTTATGGAATAGTTTGAAATAAATGATAAAAAGGAATGAAAACTCTGGATAGAATTGTGTATCAATTGAAAAAGAAAAAAATACAAATCTGTTCTAGAATTTAAAATATTACATAAATAATCATGGTTAATCATATCTTTATTATCTATTAAAATTTTTACAAACTTTTAGGTGGATTAAGAAAAGGTGGGTTTTAATTTTAACGAGTATTTTCTTTCACATTATTATTCATTTATGTTTAGGCTGATCTTTTACATTATAAATAATGCAGTTTTAATTGAACTTAATTTATTGAATAATTTACTGTTGCAACATTGTGAAAAACAAAAACGAAATTAATTGATTAATTGAAAATTTATGAAGCGCCAAAGGCGGGAACTCGAATCGATTTCGGCCTCTGTCCGTTGCCAGTTAGTTTGATGTTGTCGGGATAGGCTTTAATCACAAATTCGCAGTGGAATGGTGTTAACACGGTTTCGTGTTTCAATTACACGTTTGTGCACTATGTTACATGACTCTCTTACACAATGGATACATTGTGTAAGAGAGTCATGTAACATACATGCATACACTTTGTGCGAAAGAAAAAAAAAATTTAAGAGTATCTGATTTTCAATCGATAAAACTGCACAAACATAAAAATAATAAAAACAATTACTTTAGAAACTACGTTCTAAAAATCTTGAAAGCATCGAATTTTTAATCATTCAATATACCAAGTGTTAACTAACAAACCTGGCAAAATATAGCAAATAGGATAATTTGCTATATAATTAATTGTAATCTTAAAGAGATGAAATTTACAGCAAATAAATCTCCCAATCCTTTTAAACTTTTTTCAAAGTAAAATAAACCAATTTGAACACACTTTTTTCAATAGAATCATTATTACACAAAAAAGACTGTTATTCCTTACTTTACTTTTTATTTGTATCGTTAGATGTACATTTCGAGGTACAAGGTGCTCATTATCCATTTGTTATTGATAATGAGCACCTTGTGTCTGGAAATGTACATCTAACGATACAAATAGAAAGTGAAGTAAGGAATAACAGTCTTTTAAAGTGTATAATAATCACTTCACGTAAACTCAAAAACATACAGTTATGAATCATTATTAGTTTTTATAACACAACTAAAAATTAATCTGTCAACATGACAATAATCACAAACATATCATCATAAAGTATATCATAAAATATTAATAAATAATTAAAATTTTAAATAACACTGTTTTTCTATGGCCGTTTGGTGGTTCACACTCGGTAAACAAGGGGTGATTAAAAAATAAGGCTACAAAATGTAGACGGTTCATAGCAGACTTTGCAACCTTACTTTTTGATCACCCTTCGTATAAGCTTTTAATCTAAATTTAAACCCTTGGCATTAAGATTTAATTAATAAACTGCATCAAAATAAAAACTGCTCAAACAAAAGATTTTATTTGGGTTATTTTAATGATGGGAATAATCAAGATATTTTATTACACAATAATTTTGGAGCGATACATTATAAGAATCGTTACATTAATCGAATAAACTTTTGAAATTTATTTAAAATTAGTGTATAATACGCGTAGCGCATGAAGTAAAATTTCGACTTTAGAAAAGCCTGAAAATTTGGTTTGGTCGCTCCGCTGCGCTTTTCTAAACTCGAAATTTTACTTCATGCTTAATCTGGGATTGGAAATACTTGTTAGAAGCTTTTACAGCTTTTATAAAAGCAACAAATGTCTGGAAATTTACATCGAAGAATCGTGACATGTATACCTAATAGAAAAATTCCCTGTTTGATATTTATTAATCGAGCAATTTGTCTAATAGAAAAAATATTTTCTATTTTAGTTAGAATTCGAATTTTTAAATTGTTGTCTAAATGGCGCGGTATTTTGACATTAAGAAATTTGACATATTTTTGTAACTAGGAAACTTATCATGTCCGTTTCAAACTATAACATATTTTGTGTGCTTAATTTTATTGCACAGAAGTGTACATTGCACCAACTAAACTAGAAATAATTAAGAAAATGATTCTAAAACGGCCTATTTCATAATAATTGGGTTAACGTAACTTTCACAAAAGTCGACTTTAAGTTAAAATCGGCTTTAAGTATTAATTATTATAATCAATTTCCGATCTGACTTTAGTAAAAGTCGACTTTAAGGTAAGAAAAATGGGTTAGTAACTCCGTTTTATAGTTATTTTTATTATTTAATGTTGCATAAACGTAATTTTGATTATATATCTTTCAATTGTGTCATTGCAAATGTCTCCGCTGACAATAAGTAAAAAGAATAGAGTTTTAGAAAATAGGTGGAATTACTTTAAATTTACCCTGTTGAAAGTGGAAAGAATATAACTGAGTGCAATAATAAACAAATAAATTGTCAAACTTGTACCACCTGGTCATATCTTAATTAATGTGCAATTGAGTATTTGCTGAATTGGCTAAATATAATTAATAAATATGAATTAACCTGTTCGATTCAAGCGATATCTTATCTTTAATTTGATATAACAACATTATTACCGTTGCTTTTGATAATCGGAATTTTGGAAAAAATCTGTGGCGTTGAATATATCAAAACAATTTGCTATACTTTTGTTTCCTTTTGATGACAATATCTTCTTCATCGCTTGATGAATTATTTTCCGAAATGCTTTTGATTCTTCTTCTTCTACTAAATTAATGGCCCTGGCTTTAGAGCTCGACCATGCGATTCATTCTATTTAACATTTGCGAACATGTTTAGGTTAGTTTTAAAGCCGGCTTTATCTATTTAAAGTGTCAACAAGCCGACTTTAACTTTAAAATTGACTTTAACTTTAGATTTGCATTATGAAACGGAATTTAACGTTAAAGTCGACTTTAAATATTTAAAGCAGTTTTAACTTGATTATGAAAATAAAATTAAGTGTAACAAAAAAATATTAAATTGTCATGATAACTAAATGTAAAACGTAATAATTCAAACACATCTTGATTCAAACAAAAAACTATGTGCTAAACGTACACATTTACTCAGTGCTGTGAGTTTATTCGGTTCGTTAAGCGTGACTATCTAATCTCTAATTGCCCGTTTTAAACGAGGCATAAAGCACGACAGTGCTCTGTGGTCTTGCTCGACCACTTGACCACTTGATTGCCGAGTCACTGATTTTCACGCACTTACGCGTTACCAACACTCGAGCACATCTTTATTAGCCGAGAGGAGAACAACACAATTAGTCTGAGCAACCGCCTAGTTTTCTCAAGTATTAATTGTTGATTGATTAGGCTAGAAATAATTCAGACGCTCAGATGCAAAATCAGCCATACGTGTTTTGACAAACTTGTGGAAAAATGACAAAAACTGATTTTGCAGCGTCTTTTGAATAAATTAAAATAGGGTTAAATGAGTATTGTTTTGAATGGTAAAATTATGTAAAACTAAATAAAAAGTTAGCAGGTTTTGCAACCGAAAAAATATGTCGGTTTTTGCAAGTGAGAAATGTAACAGGTTTTGTATTCGAAAAGATTTTTTTAAACTTAACTTTAAAACCTATAATAAGGGTTTTGAATGTCATTTTTTTAAATTGTAGCCCTAGACGAATAGAATAAAATTTTTAATTATTCCTAGCCTAATCAATCGCCTAGGAACAATTAAGAATTCTATTCTACTCGTCGCAAATCAATCAATGAATACTCAAGAAAACAAGGTCCAATTGTGTAATTGTAATTAGCTATTTCAAGATCAAATGATTCAAACTAAGAATAAAAAAAGGGGGGCTGGCCATCCTGTATATTGTTTGGTATTATAAATTTAAAAAAAGTTGTACTATGTTTTTTACCACAGTGTTTTTTATTGAACACTACTTAAGTTTCGATATTTTTAGTGTCATTTTCAAGTAATTGATATGCTATGATTCTACGATTAAAATCAATCGATGTTACAGACATTAATTGATTTTAATCGTAGAACCATAGCAATCACTTGAAAATGACACTAAAAATGTTGAAACTTAAGTAGTGTTCAATAAAAAATGTTGTGGTATAAAACATAGTACAACTTTTATTATATTATATAATATTATATACTTTTTTTGTAAATAAAATACTTTTGACTTTATTTAACCACTGTATTTTGCACTTAATTTGTTGTTATTATTAGTAGTCATTATCAAACTAAAAGTGAACATTTAGTAACAAATTAAGTGCAAAATACAGTCGTTAAACAAAGTAAAAAGTGTGTTATTTACAAGTGAATCTAAGATGTACCACGAAGTAAACGCCTACAACACAAAACAATCAATATTTTCTTAGATTTATAATTAAAAATGGAATACCCTGTAATAAAGGTTTCAATAGTTTTAACAATTTTGATGTTATTTTTTAGTATATTTAATTGTTTTAACACAAAATAATTCAAACCTTAAATATATTTATTTATGAAGATTGAAAGAGGTAGATCCGTTGTAATTTATAAATCTCTGAGTTCAATAGAGTTGATTAATATTATTATTATTTATGTATGGTTTTTGGATATAAATAATTTAATTCAATGCAAATGAGCTTATTTTGTGCAGTTGGGGTTTTGTCCGGGGCTAAAAGCACGTTTGCCGAGAGTTAATTATTTGTTGCCGCATCACAATGCAATTTATGGGATGAATTGAAATCGATAAATATGGCCAACAGTATACAATTAATTTAGTGGAAACCCAACGATCTGTAACCCCCTCCTCTGCCCTCTCTTCAATCGGCAGGAGGGAGGAGTGAAGGGGGGAGTTCAAGTCAAGGATTCCATTATTTGGAAATGCTCGGAAATTCGAGGTTCATACCACATTAATAAATCTTATTTCGATTCGAGTTTGTACGCCGTGTGTATAAATCAGATGGCTTTGCAGATTGTTTTAAATCGATAATATTGCAATAATAATAAATTTTAAAGAAGTTAAAGTGATGAAAGAAATTTGATTAATTTTGGTATAAATCGTTTAGAAATTCATGTTTATATAATTATATAAATCCATAGCACAGTTAAAAATGCATGTTTTGAAAGCTAAATAATATATTAGTGAATAAACACATTAAAAATTAGAACTTGTCGATATAGAGGAATTATTGTGTTATGAATAATTAATATATGTGATAAAAAAATATGTATGATCCCGCCTTTTTTAAAGTAATATGATATTACAAATATAATAGCAAATATATTTATATATATATATATATATATATATATATATATATATATATATATATAAACAACCTTTACTTGGCATCAAAAATCAAGATACAACGCGGTGTACAAAATGAACAAAAATAAATATAATACCAACCAATAAACACATAATAACATAAGGAGAAAACAAAAAAAATACAAAAAACAAATGCTTTTCTTTTCAAACGCACAACTAAATTTGCCTGCTTTTAAATTATCTACGTCTCCCTCTTTACTTTATATTTATATATATATATATATATATATATATATATATATATATATATATATATATATTTATATATATATATATATATATATATATATTTATTTATTGTAATAATTTGTACAAAAGGTGAATCCGTTAAATAAATTATTAATTCATTCTTAATTTGAATCTTTTGATCTCTAAATAATTAATAAACATAGCATTACTTTTTCATTTATAATTTAATCCTAATACCAGTTTTAATGATTTTTTTTTGGAAACGCGATATCTATCGAGTTTTGAATAATATTTATCAACTTTTCAAAGCATTCATCTGCATCGTCACTGATGTAAACTAATTCCCAGTTTGTGGTGTCAAGTTCATGGAGCAGAGTTGCTAAACCTAATTCAGTTATCGGTTGGATAATTTTAAATGAACTGTTATGTTTGGTACACATTAAAAATTTTAGTTAGGGGCCTCGGTGGCCGAGTGGGTAGAGACCATGCCCACAGACCCAGAGGTCGCGGGTTCGAATCCCGTCCGGTGGAATAATTTATGAATAATAAATTATTCCATCCGGGTCCATGGATGTAGTGTGAATGTATTGTGGCGTCCAAATGATTTAAATAAGTGTGTATTTAATAGTAGATGGCTGCATGGCGAAAGCCGAGGCCAAAGAAACAAACAAACAATTTTAGTTTTTGTCCGTAGTAATCAGACAGACCGGTCCCAATGACAAAGGAGTGGTAGTTAAGATTTTGACTAATTGCTTTATTTATCAAGATGTTGTCGATGCAATTGTTTTTTCTTGTAATTTCAAAGATAGTGATTTCATACCCGTATTATGTTATCACATCTTGCAGATGGAGATAATCTCTGTCATTGGTGCCAAACTTAATATTGAAGTCACCGGCAATTATTACAAATGTTTGCTTTGATAGAGTAAAAGCTTTTGAGATTATGTGTATAAAATCAATTAGATCGGTATTTGGGACTATATACAGGGTGAGTTTTTTTTTATGTTCTCTATGGGGATCTCGGAAACTATAAGAGATAGAAAAACGGTTAAATGGGGAAAGAAGTGTAGTTTTATAGGACAAATAAAATGACACTTTCAAAATATTTGAAAAAGTCAAGGGTAACTAGATATTTTGAATAAAGTAAAATGTGTCAATTTTTTGAAATCAATATATCTCTATTATTATCATAGATAGAAAAAAACTGTAAAGGACAAAGTTGTAGAAAATTTTACACAGATTAATAACAAAAAATCAAAAAAAAATCGCCCATATTTTGGGAGATATGACACAAACTTATCTTTTTTTAAACGGAAACAATAGTTGGCTATGGCCTCATTGGAAAGGTTATTTTATTCCCTTTAATCCGATATAACATATGCCATAGTTATTTTAAAAATAAAATAAGTTATAGTCGTTTTAATTTTTCCATACACCAAAAAATAGTTAGCCATGAAAAAGACAAAAGTAAAACAATTGCGGTTGTTTATAGCAACGAAATCAATATTTAATTTATTATCTTTCTTTAGATTTGTCAAAAGCAACATAATGTAAAATAATTCCAAAATTATCAAAATAATAATAGAAGAAAATTTTAAATATTACATAAGATACTCAAAAAGTGCACCATTATTATTATGGCATAAAATACATCTTTTTAAAATCGAATTTGTGGCTTTTTTGACTTTTCTTCTGTCAATAGAATTAAATGTTTCAAGTACAGCTAGTATAAGATCCTCCACGGATTGATATGATTGTTGATACACTTTGTTCTTCACATAACCCCACAGAAAAAACTCTAAAACAGATAGGTCGGGTGATCTAGGTGGCCATAGGATTGGTCCATTTCTTCCCACCCATGAATTAGGAAAAGCATCATTTAAATAGTTTGGCACAGCCAACTTGCTATGAGGTGGAGCTCCGTCGTGTTGAAACCACTTCAATCTTGCCCGTACTGATAAATTTAAATCATCGAGCATATCTTCAAATGTTTCTTGAAGAAAACGAAGGTAATCATTTCCATTCAATGTGTTATCAAAAATATATGGGCCGAGAATTCTCGATCCGAACACACCGCACCATACATTAAATCCAAATTTAATTTGTGGTCTAAGTTGTGCAACTTCTCGTGGATTCTCCTGACTCCAAACATGTTCATTGTGCCGGTTAAAAATCCCACAATTAGTAAATCGCGTTTCATCTGTCCAAATTATTTTTGCAGGGAACGTATTATCCTCTTGGCACATGTTTTTGTACCACATACAGAAGACCATTCTCTTATTGGTATCACCGTCATGTAAATTTTGTGAAATTGATACCTTATATGGGTATTTGTGTTTTTTCAAAACTCGTACTACAGTCCGTTGAGATATGCTTGCTTCTGTTGCAATTTGTCTGGTCGATGTGGATGGATCTATCATCGCCAATGCTAATACGTTTATTTCCGAAACTTCATTAATTTCGTTTTTTTCAAGTTTCGGCTTTGTAAAGGATCCGTACTCACCCAAATTGTGGTAAATTCTTCTGAATGTTGGTAAAGATGGCTGCCGACGATCGATATATTGATTATAATATTGTTCTGCAGCATCCGCAGCGTTTTTATTGCACTGAATGTAACAAACAAGCATATCACGCTTTTCTTCGTTGGAAAAATTCATTATCACTTTAAAAAACTTTCAACACCAAATAAATACAAAACAAACTTATCGAAACAAACCAAATATGGAAATGAATTAATATGTGTTTAGAATAAACAACTGCAATTGTTTTACTTTTGTCTTTTTCATGGCTAACTATTTTTTGGTGTATGGTAAAATTAAAAACGACTGTAACTTACTTTATTTTAAAAATAACTATGGCATATATTATACCGAATTGAAGGGAAAAAATAGCCCTTTTAATAAAGCCAACTACTGTTTCCATTTAAAAAAAGGTAAGTTTGTGTCATATCTCCCAAAATATGGGCAAATTTTTTTTATTATTTTTTGTTATTAATCTGTGTAAAATTTTCTACAACTTTGTCCCTTACAGTTTTTTTTTCTATCTATGATAATAATAGAGATATATTGATTTCAAAAAATTGACTCATTTTACTTTATTCAAAATATCTAGTTACCCTTGACATTTTCAAATATTTTGAAAGTGTCATTTTATTCGTCCTATAAAACTATACTTCTTTCCCCATTTAACCGTTTTTCTATCTCTTATAGTTTCCGAGATCCCCATAGAGAACATCGAAAAAAACTCACCCTGTATACAAATAATACACAAGGATAATGGTGGTATCTCGATAGCACAAAGCTCAACTTTATTTCCAATAGATAAATTCGTGATATTATTAAGAACTTTAAGGCTTCGATCTGCAATAGTTTGAGGCAACGATATAATTATCAATTTTACAGTACCGAACCTCCTCTGTAAGCAGCCAATATTCGGTCAGACAAATAATATTAGTAATTTCCTGTCTGAATTTTACGAATGATTCTAGAACATTTTGTTAGAATGAACTCTTTTATTCAAACTCGGAAGTGGTTTCAGCAACAGGTTAAACACCCCCAAAATTGCAGGACAATTGCAAGATGGGTCGAGAATTTTTATGTAACATTCTTATATAAACTCTATTGGATCATTTATATTTGCAGTATAATTAAATTTAATTAAGTAGCCTAAATTACTCTAGAAACAATGTTTATAGCATAGTTAATAAAAAGCAATTACTCCCATTTTAGTGGCCGTGATTAAAAGTTGTTTACAGTAGACTCAAACAATGGGCAATTTGAGGGTTTTAAGGAAGCCGTAAAGAGGTTTTCCAGAATCTGAATTAATTAACCATAAAAACATTAATGATTCACTTGAAGGGGTTGAAACGCAGGAGAAAAATAAAAAAAAACGCCCACAAAAGCGTTACCGGGTGTGAAACATATCGTAATTTATGAGAGTACATAGATTCCGATAGAGCAACAATAGATGGCCAACCGACGCGGCGAAATAAAGCAGAAGTATTCGTCCATTATCGGGGTAGATTTATGTGTTCGGGAGGGGGGTTGAAGGGGGGTGCTGATCGTCGCCTCTGCCCCATTACCCCGTGTTTAGCGGCAATGACCCGTATAGCTCTAATGGCTCTTCACACGTGCATTCTACGCTTGTATATTGCTTCTGTTTCGATCTAACACTATATAGAACAAGCTGTCGAAAGGAGATGGGGCGAAGACGCTCAGCGTGCGTACTTCCCAACTCAAATAATAGGGGGATGATGGGGATGGTCATTTTTTGTCTTCATTCAACCACCGAAAGCATGTTGTTAAATTAGGCTTTTATCAGAAAAGAGGAGGATTAATCTTTGATATTGTGTTACATTACCCCTTAACGGCCGAGCAATTATAGAGATAACACTAAAAGTTGATTTTACGTAAAAATCTGCACTTCTTTTTATGATATCTATGAATAACTTATTGTATTACATACTGTGAATTTGTCTTTTAAATATACATAATGTATATGCTGTAAAGTTTCAGGCAATCCTTGATTTTATATAAAAGCGTGCGGTATGAAGTTTAGAACGAGTTAATCCACTCCCGGACTAAGCATCAAGTAAAATTTCGAATTTAAAATTTCGAAATTTTACTTCATGCGGCACGCTTAAAAACACTGATTTCCAGTGAAGTTAAAAAAACATACACATACAACATCGATTATAGGCAACCTAATATACGTTAGAGTTATTGGGTTGCCTATAATCACTGTTTTAAACAATTTGCGTAGAATTTTACTCACGTTTTATTCACATCTATATATTGGATTGCTAAAGCCGTATATTTCAAACTTTGCGATAATTCAGTGTTTTATACGTGTGGCGCATAAAGTAAAATTTCGAGTTTAGAAAAGCCTAATTTGGATTAGCCGCTCCGCTTCGCTACGCGGCCAATCCAAATTTTCAGGCTTTTCTAAACTCGAAATTTTACTTCATGCTTAGTCTGGGAGTGGAAAACTCTCGTCTAAAAATTCAAATTAAAATCTTTTACAAAAACAACAAATGTCGTAAAATTTACAGTGTATGCAAACCTGAAAAAAACATCCTTGTATTTAAAAATCACATTTATGCACACATATTTGATATTTTCTTGTAATTAAATGTTATGTTTAATAATGCAATTTGAAATATCTTCAACAAGTTAGCTAATATTTTAAAATGTAAACAAAAAATCTTAAAGAAGTAGTATAAAATATAATTTAGCAAATTTAAAATAAATATAAAAAAAATGTTTTTAACAATTCAACGTTCAAAACATGTTTTACACAAATTTAAGATTTAAAACATGTCTAAAACAAATCTGTTAAAAACACGACGGCTGTTTTTAAACATGTTTAAAACACTGTTTTTAATCAAAGTGTTTTAAACATAACAACCCTGATGCATCAATGGCGCTTAATGGGATAAAGTCAGGATTTGTTTGGGAAATGTTTGTCGAGTACTCTACTATTTTTGCAAAAGAGAAAGTATTGTTTTCTGTTAGGTTGTCCACAATTTCATAAACATTGTTATCTACGAGGGGTGATAAAAAAGTAAGGTTGCAAAATGTATACGTTTTGTTGTAGGCTTAGTAACACATTATGAACATCCCTCGTACAATTTCCTAAATGAAAGTTACAGCTCATGTAAAAATTCTTAGTATATTTAAAACAGAGCTGGGCAGAACCCTAAATTCGAATCTCCAGAGGATTCATAAGAGGCATTCGAATACTTCAGTTAAAAAGGATTCGTGATCCATTATATTAGGAGAATTCGAATCCATTATTAAAGTATTCGTAATTCGAATCACATTAGGTGATTCAGATTCGTGATTTGAATCCATTTTTTTAGGATTCGTCGAAACCCTAATATAAAATCGTAATTTAATACCTACAACAAAATTAGACGCAAACATTAGAATATCCATGTTGAATTAATTGCTCACTTAACCCGTGGTGATTAAATACTAATTAATTAAATATTAATTATTAAAAATAAATAGTAAAACTTTAATTAATACACGTAGTTTGTTTCATTGATTTTCAGTGAAACAAACCAACTGTTTTAATCAAAATTCTACTATTAGAATACCTAATTACAAAATCAATGCTTTGCTCTCGGTAAAAATTTAAATAATCACAAAATAAAACTTCCTCCCACTCCCGTTTTGAAACAAGAAACTTCTTCTGCTCGCAAACCAAAAAAAAAGAAGTTAAAATAAATCACGTCTGAAGGGAGGAAAAACCTTTTCCTTAAAACCGACGCGGACCGTTTGTCAAAGGTGATAACGGCCTAAAAATTCCCGGCGAGTCGCGCTCTGGGAAAAGCCGCACTCGGCGGCCTCCTCCTCGAAGAAGTGCTCCAAATGAGTTTAAAAACTAAATTACCGGTTTCGTGTCTCCGGAAAGAGTAAAGTTTATATTATATTTAACCGGTCTCCCGAACTTGAAATTAAAGTACACTTAGCCGAACACTTTCAATAAATTGAAACAAATACTCGGAAGTCGCCGGAGGAAAAAGCAAGGGATGAACTATCTCTCCAACTATTCTCTAATTCAATTATCCGGTTTATATAATTCAGATGTTCGCTTAATCCACGCTGTCAAGATCGTTTCTGATATCGAATTAAAATAGACAGTTTAAATTGTTAGTTTCTAGTGAAAATCGAAAATATCTTGGTGCCAATTACTCAATAAATTTTTAAGCCAAGTTTCACCTAAACTGATACATACAGATAATTATAGTTTTTTTTTTAATTTTGTGGGGAATGCGTTGAATGCACTGCACCAAGAAATGAACACATCTGCAATTTCTCAAAAATTTAAGAAACATGTACAGTGTTTGTGTATTTCACGTTTGCGTCCTTAAAATGAGGAAAAATGCTTTGAAACTTGTGTTTATTTTGACAGGTTGCAAAAAAAGGAAATTATTAAATAAACACAAACTTATAAACTTAAAAAGTTAAAATATTTAATAAAATTTGAGGTGGTGCGTTAATTTCTTGGAGCAGTGTAGTTTTATTGCGTGATGGTGATTTTCTATAGAAACTAGGCGCGTGTTTGTTTATTGCAATTCAACATCTAATTGTTCTGTATTATCACTGAGTACGTAACTACAGAGGGGTAAGCCCAGCTAAAAATAGCGTCAAGCACTTTAGCCCTCTCGCGAGTGTCAACATCTACTTCGACGTGTCGAAAACTTACGAACTGCATTAATAGCTAAAGTGAGAAGTTTTCTGTTTGAAATCACAAAAATACACCCAGAGGTCAATGACTTCATCGAATTTATATTTATATTATTGTTATTATTATTTGTTGTTATTTAATAGTTGTTAATTGCAATTAGATACTATTTTGGGACTTGTCCTGTCTGTATCTTATGATTTTCTCAAATAAATAAATAAATAGCGTAAATACTCATACCAGCGATTGAATTGCCGAAATCGTATCTCTGTCATTTTAGAGAGTAAACACACGCTCTGCTCTCTCTCAAGCTCACCTACCTCGACGGGTATCGCGTCGATCCTTCTAATTAGACAATAACACCATTTGTTTATTTTCATTAGTAAACCGTTTTTGTGTCTACAAAAATTACTGTACCGCATCCGCGTTTTGGCATCTTTTATCTTTGCGCTTTTTTTATTTAATTTTGATTGATTTTCGAGCATTGCAGATTTGCAATTTGATTGTGGTGAAAGGGCAATTGAGACGATAAGTCTGATGAATAGAAAAATAAATATGTAAATATAATATAATACGAAGGGTGCCGATATTAAAGGTACATGCCAAAATTTACCAACATTTATTTTTAATGAAAATATTTAATGTATTCTACAAAAAACTATATACCTTTGTTTATTTCGCGACATATTCTCCATAAGGATTGAGACATTTATCCTAGCGTGACAGTAGTTTGAACATTCCTTTATGGTAGTGTTGCCTGTCAAATCGATTAAAGCAGTCAAACAACTGTGTCTTGTAATTCCTGTTGATTTGTAAAGCGTTTTCCGCAATTTTTTTTGCGGGAAAACGCTTTGCCAAAATCTTTTTGGCGGGGAAACGCGTTGCCAATCAATAGGAATTACAAGTGGACTACTTTAATCGACTTGACAGGCAACACTACCATGAAGGGATGGTCAAACTATTGTCACGCTGGGACAAATGTCTCAATTCATATGATGAATTTGTCGAGAAATAAACAATAGGATATAGTTTTCTTGCAGAATATATTCAATATTCTCTATAAAAATATATGTTAGTAAATTTTGGAACATACCTTTAATATCGGACCCCCCTTGTATAATATAAACGAAATATTTTAGTAGTCTCTTTCGCGAACATATTTACAAAAATCATTACATTTTTTTACATTTATTGACTCTTGTGAAATTTGTATCAGCCCCCCATTTAGCTGCGCCCCTGATTGTTATTATTATTATATTTTGCGTAAAAAGCGCATTTAAAATGTACCGATAATAAACACACTGCAATATGATTGTCATTGATGATACATGTCTTATATGTCGATAAACGTATACAATGTTTACAACATATCAACTCAGATATTTGTGAAGTTATACATTATGAAATAAAATATAATTTTTAGATAAGAAATAATTTCTTTTAACATTCTATTAACTTTTACAAATCAATACCCATTATAAATAATAATTCTTAGAAAAAGTATATAATATTGTCGTAGTTTTTAATATTTTTTTATTAATTTATTATAACATGATATAAATAATAGTTTGCGTATTTATAATTATAATAAGTGTTGCATTTAAATGTGTAACAATCTAAAAGTATCCTGGAATTAGTGAAGTTCAGCCGAGAAAGAAAAAGCAGACACGATTTTTTTGTTGACATGAATGTGTGTGTATGTTTATACAGGGTGTCCACAAAGGGTAGGGGGTGTTTGTAAATTGAATAAAAAAAATTGAATAAAGTCAGAAAATATAAAATATTAATTTTTAGACAAAGTTTTGGAAAATTAAGTGCCGAAGATTACGTTGTCCAAATGTTGACTCTTACGTTACTGGCACTCCTCTAACCGAAAACGGAAATTAGCCGCTACGCGTCTACACATCTCTGTAAATTGCGGCCATTTCGGTGCGGATGCTGTCCTTCAATTGCAGTACAGTTCGTGGGTTGATTTTATAAACTTTCTCTCCTTGATTATTTTCTATGAGAATGCCTTAAAGAGAAAGTTTATAAAAACAAACCACGAACTGTACTGCAATTGAAGGACAACATCCGCACCAAAATGGTCGCAGTTTCCAGAGAGATGTGTAAACGCGTAGCGGCTAATTTCCATTTTTAGTTAGAGAAGTGCCAGCAGCGTGAGGGTCAACATTTGGACAATGTAATCTTTGGCACTTAATTTTGCAAAACTTTATCAAAAAATTAATTTAAAACTTATTTTTTCTAACTTTTATTTATCTTTTTTATTCAATTTACAAATACCACCTACCCTTTGTGAACACCCTGTATTAAACGTCCTTGACGAGATAATTACATTCACCAAGCAGTTCATAAAGTCTCCACCATATCCCCCGTGGCAGTATTACCCAGCCGATAAATATGGCTAGTGCGTGACGTAGGGTTTTACCGGTTACCACTCTATGTAATATTTACTCCATGGTATTACTCTTTAATTTTGAATTATGTACAATACGCATCTATTATCTGAAAACTGGCGTTTCAGTCCTCGTTGATTAATGTGCAATTTTTGAATTGCAGTGCGGAATATAATGGAAGCGCCAATAAAGGAGGGCGCCCGTATTTAGAATTATCATCCGCAGATAATATTTAACGTACGGATCCGTCGATAATGCCGACGATTTTACACATCCCCGGCGACGTTTTCTGTCAATACGTTTCCGAGTTTACGGCGTTATCGGGTCACGTCACATGTACCGCCAGATTTATTTCTGATGCAGCTATTTCTCGTAAAATCCATACAAAGAAGCGACGCCAACGACTTTCCACATAAACCCAACACAATCATTTAATAATGGATTTTATAATCACAATCGCCAAGAAAAAAATATATTATTTTGTAAATAAAATAAATTTTAAATTCAAAAATGATACAAATAATCAATTATTTATTTTTCTGAACATTGAAATACAAGTGTTCCACTTTATTGAATTATTGAATTATTGAATTTGGTGGATGCGCAAGGATATCAGTATTATATACCTGGTGCTCGATAAAAAAACGCCAAACGCCATAACTCTTATGTCCATTGACCGATTTCATTGAACTAAAAATAGATACTCAAAGATGACATTATTATTGATTTTTTCTAATAACTTCATTCCCAAATAATAGCCAAATTTAGATTTTTAAATGGCTGCCTATAATTTTTTACTTTTATTACATATGACATTATTTTTCTAATATCTAGAAATTTTATATCTTTCTCTATAATTTCAATGAATGATTTATTATATTACATACGTCGATTTTATAAATGAGTTAAATTTAAAGTTCGAACGAGTGTTTCCACTACCAGACTAAGCATGAAGTAAATTTTCGAGTTTAGAAAAACCCCGCGTAGACAATTTGTCTCAGGTCGCGCAGCGACCCGAGACAAATTTTCACGGGGCTTTTCTAAACTCGAAATGTTATTTCATGCGCCACGCGTATACAACACTGAATTACTCTGAAGTTTAAGGTATACAGCTTTAGCATACTGATTTAAAAGTATATTTTGAACTTCATTTAAAATTAGTGTTTTATACGCGAGGCGCATGAAGTAAAATTTCGAGTTTAGAAAATCCTGAAACTTTAGTTTGGTCGGAGCGACCAAACCAAAGTTTCAGGATTTTCTAAACTCGAAATTTTACTTCATGCTTAGTCTGGGAGTGGAAACACTCGTTAGTAGCTTCATATTAAAGGCTTTAAAAAAAAACTGGAATTACTGAACATTTTCAGCGTTTACATCGAGATATGTACACATATAAGAAAAATCCCTACATAAAATGTCTTTGTTCACATACTTTAAAAATGGTATAAGCTTTTGCAACTATTATCGAATACGAGAGATTTCTCAATCGTTCAGGTTGTAGGAAATCGTGGAGAGCATGTGTTGCTGGAGTAAAAGGGTGGGAAAAGTGCATGCGAAATCGCGGATCAGAATGTGATTGGGCTTAGCGCACGAATTGGACGTGTTATGAAATCGCGAAATCAATGTTACACGTCCGATGAATAAATTTCGGTTAAGTTTCGTGCGAGCGGGATTTTTAACGAGACAACTCCACAAAGAAATTTGTCAATAAAACTGCATAATCAAATATAGACAAACTACTGAATTATTATAGATTTATACGATTAAAATTCACTAATTTGTCTATATTTATTAAAGACAAATTAGTGAATTTTAATCGTAGAAATCTATTAAAATTTACTAATTTGTCTATAATTTATTTGTCTAAATAGAAGTTAAGAGTTTAAGGTTCTTCATAAAAAAGTATTCTCAGAATTCCTTCAACATAAAAGAGCGGAAGATATTTTTGAGAAGTAAGTATAAAATAACCAAATTCTGTATTGTGGAGGCTTCTAGTTCATTATACATGTGAATTTCACAATGAAACACTTTAGTTTGTTTGTATAACACTATGTTTATTTAATGTGACCGGAGTTTCCACAAATTTAGCTTATCATTTCAAACATGTTTGAGATTGACAAGCTAAATTTGTCGAAACTGCAGTCATGATAAATAATAAAAGTGTTATACAAACGAAGTGCAAAGTGGTTTATTACAAAATTATAATTTAATGAGTATGGTAGTAACTACTTTCTCAGTGTCAAATATAAATAAATTAGTGTCGTATTAATAGACATTACGTGTGTTCGTTCGTACTGCACTAAGTTGAACTGAGTTCAAGTTTGTGACGTCACAGTTTAAGTTAGTCTAACTTCACATACAGGGTGCCCGTATTTCAACAGAATGTATAGGGATCTCGGTTATTTGAAGAGATAGAGAGTCGGTTGAATTAGGACAAAGTTGCGAATTTTAGAGCCTAACAAAAATTTGAAAACAAATTTGAAATACCTTCTTTGGTTTTTGAGATATTGTCAAAAAACGGATTTTTTGAAATTTCGTTTTTATTTAAACTGTTCACTGTGGAGACTTCTATTTCGTTATACATCATTATTTACAGAAATAAGACAATTAACTTCGTTTTTATTTATTTATTCAAAAACCATTGCATCCAGACATTTACAACTTTGACATTATACAGGCACTTTTAAACCAGAAACCTAGTAACAAATTTTATTTTAAGATAACTGTAACATTTACCCAGGGACCATATCCAACTTATGTTTTTCTCATGGGCGCCATTTTGGATTTTTATATTTTTTGTAAAAATATTTTTCTGAATTTAATGATGTATAACACTTATAGTTTATTGTACATTTTATATGTAAAATTTTTATCTTTTGTTTTTTGTACAGAGTGCCTTGGAAACAGTTGGGTAACTCACTCATTTGACAACTCCTATGACCCATAATTTGCTTACATATCACCCCTGAAGACGGCTGATTAATTACTGTACTGATAGAAAATGTATTTGTTTATAAACGAAATACTGGTGTGACATTTTGAATCTTAGTAAATTGCTTGACTGTCTTTGGACTATCACAGGAATTTGTCATATTATATCTTTATTGACTGTGTTTTGACTATTGTGGCTGTAAGTGGCTTGATTGACTTTCTTTTGACTATGCCAGGATTTTGTCTGATTATATCTCTCTATGGACTGTATTTCGGCTATTGCGATGTTATGATTGTAAGCCACTTAAATCACTATATCAAATACAGTCAATATAGTGATTTAATGACAAAATACTAATACGATACATAATTTAACAGTTATGATATGTTTTAAAGTAACGATTGTCTTCCACTCCCAGACTAAGCATGAAGTAAAATTTCGAGTTTAGAAAAGCCCCGCGTAGAAAATTTGTCGAGGGTCGCGCAGCGACCCGAGACAAATTTTCACGGGGCTTTTCTAAACTCGAAATTTTACTTCATGCGCCACGCGTATAAACCACTGATTTACAGTAAAGTTAAAAATATATAACGCTTAAATGTGATGGTAATCAATATTTATTGAGATGTAGTAAAAAATGCAAGAATATTTTTTTTGTTAATAGTTTTGGAATAATAATAATAAAAGTAGAATTAATTTGATTTGTGCAATTTTTCCATACTGTTGATATTTAAGTCATCATATCTTAAAAGGGAAAATTGGTATGACGGACCATTCACCAATTTTGTTTTACTTACTTATTTACTATGATTTGTATGCTAATTAATACTTATTATTATTATTACAAAAGATTGACAATTATTAATTAATTTTGACTGCTATCAATGATTGACTGCTGTCAATAATTTATTGATTAATAGATAAGATTTCATTGTTTCCAAGACACTCTTTGCAAAAAAGAAAATATTATTATTTTAAATATCAAATCTAAAATAAATTATAAGTGTGATACATCACTAAGTTCAGAAAATAATATTCTTTCAAAATATATGAAAATCCAAAATGGCGCCCATAAGAAAAACAAATGTTGGCTATGATCCTCTGGTAAATGTTATAGTTATCTTAAAAGAAATATGCTACTAGATTCCTCATTAAAAAGTGCCTGTACATTGTCAAAGTTCTAAATGTCCAGACTCAGAAGTTTTTGAATAAAAAAATAGAAACGATTTAAAAAAAACAGTTTTTTTGTTGATATCTCGAAAACAAAACAAGATATTTCAAAATTGTGTTAAAATTAAGCTCTAAAATACGCAACTTTGCCCAAATTTAACCGAGTCTCTATCTCTTTAAATAACTGAGACACAGTTACGGGTGGACAGTTCATGTAATGAACAGATTCAGTGCAAAAAGTACTGCACTAGATCATGTAACGAACAGACCTATTAGTTAACAGTTTTGTGTATGAAAATTGACACTTTATAGAAACAAAATGTATTCTTTTAATTCCCCAAGTTGAAATAAGTAGAATGATGTTTGAGAAGTAAACATAAAATGAGCATTTAATAAGTGAGATAATTACGTGCTCTAAGACTTTATTGTTTGCATATTGTTGGTTTGAAGATGACAGTTATTGTGTACGAAAGACTTTGAATTCAGTTCATTACTGAGATAAAAATGCAGAAAGTGAAATTGAATATTTCTCATTTTGTTTGAGGAGGATCGCTGAGGTGCAGAGCCCTTATTTCCATGACGACACCCCCATGCCAAACATCAAATTAACGCCGGAGTCTTGCTCATTTAATATGCACGGTGTAAACAAAGGGAATCTTAAAACAGGGAGCGCGAGAAATTCATCCCGACTAACATCGTCACTTTATGAACACCTGCAATAATTTGGTTTGTTATGATTTTATTAACAACAGGCCTAAAAGTGATATTTAGTATACTAACAAGAATTTCAATAATGGTATGTGCTAAGAATTTCAATGATATTGTGATGTGATATTTATTATACTAACATGAATTTTAATAATAGTAAATGCTAAGAATTTTAATAATATTGTGATTTGATATTTATTATACTAACAAGAATTTCAATAATAGTAAATGCTCAGAATTTCAATAATATTGTGATGAAGTTTCTAAAAATAAACTCAGATAAAATTTTAATTTACCTTTAAAATGTAAGTTAAACTCCACTAATCAATTACTCCTTTGGAATTTAACATTTTTGTTGATTTGGTAAATTATTACATATTTGTCAATTTGTCCTAATTTTTATAGTTCTGAAGTTTTTGTAAAATTTTATGATGCGTGTTGGTTCTGACGACATTATTTAAAACAGTAATAACACTAGCCGACATCAATTTTCCAACATGAAAGCCATCATTTATAAACGTAAATTTTTACTATGAGAAGTTCGG
This sequence comes from Philonthus cognatus, assembly GCA_932526585.2. NCBI lineage: Eukaryota > Metazoa > Arthropoda > Insecta > Coleoptera > Staphylinidae > Philonthus > Philonthus cognatus. The sequence continues at coordinate 30,420,224 of OW052242.1, forward strand.
TAGAAAACTTAGAAAACGTTTAATTTAATTATGAAATTAAATCTAATTTATAAATTTAACGTTATTTTGATTAAATTTATATATATGTCATTTATTTATTAATATAATCTTAAAAACTTCACTGCACATCAGAATTTTAAAAAATAAGCAATATTTGTTTTAACGAATTTTTCAGAATTTCATACAATATTATGGCTATAAATGTCTATAAGAACGGATTCGCTGGCTGGAATATTGCAATGTCCAATTTTATGCATCTTAGTATCCTAAAGAGTCACAGTGAGCTGTGAAACTTTTTTCTCATTTTGTTTATTAGCAGTATTTAACGTTTCTTATTGTGTTTCACAATTAAAGAGGTTAGAAGAGTTTTTATTGCTAAGATGAATTTTCGTAGTTGTATTAACGCGCCTAACAATTTTTGTTACATATGCGGACAATTTTATTTAGTATCTCAGCAAAGGACTCTCACAAATAATTTAAATCTAGCGTACCATAAATATTTTGGTTATAAAGTGGTTTCTCTGCCGGGAAGAAGAAAGGCCACACAAAAAATAGCAATGTATCTTATTAATTATATCCAAAATTTAGATAATATTGTTTCTTTGATCTTGATTTATTAATATCTGTAATTACACGTTTTTGTTTTTTTGTTAATTATTTTTAAAGTACATCAGAATTATCGTCTATTAGATATGGGAAGTTCGAATCTTTCATGTGATTCGAATCAACAGAATCATTCCTTAAAAGTGATTCGTTCTTTATAAATCGTTCGTAGACGAATCACAATATTAATAATTTTGAAAAGAGACGGAAAAACGAACGAAATACCTACCAAGCTGGTGATCTTACATTATCAAATTGGTTGTTGAACCACATTTAATTGATTTAGTCGTAAGTTTCGTAAAGCTGTTCTAAATAAAACTTCGGTGAGGGCTGGTGCAGTGGATTCGTTTCCGCAAGTTGTGAGGAATAGTTTCAACCGATTCGAGCGAACGAATTAGTCATCCGATTTGGGCGGATTCAGATTCAGACCGCATACACAAAGCGGAGTTGAAGTTGTGCTCGCGGATTCGTGCAAACGAATTAGTCATTCGATTCGGACGGATTCAGACCGCATGTATAAAGCGGAGTTCACGATGTGCGCGGATTCGAGCGAATGAAATAGCCATCCGATTTGGGCGGATTCAGATTCAAACCGCATGTACAAAGCGGAGTTGAAACTGTGCGCGGATTCAAGCAAATGAATTAGTCATCCGATTCGGGCGGATTCAGATTCAGATCGCATGTACAAAGCGGAGTTGACGTTGTGCGCGGATTTGAGCGAACGAATTAGTTATCCGATTCGAGCGGCTTCAGGCCGCATGTATTAATCCGAATCGGGAATACGGTTCGGCTCGGCCTAAATCGTTCAGACGGTCGTCTCGACTAAATGAATCATTAGCGAATCAATTCATCTTGAAATACAGAATCAATTCATTCAAATCACCACACAGAATCGTTCTTTTCGAACGAATCATTCATGAACGACCCATCTCTATCGTCTATACCAGTGGTGGGGAAACTTTTTTTAAGACGGGCCATTTGTAATAACCAGACAATCGTAGCGGGCCAAAGAATAATGCTTAATCGTAGGTAGGTAGTTTTTATGCGGGTCGTCACATTACGAACTAAGAACGCGTTCAAACATTCTCACGACGGCACTCTTAAACGGGCCGGATTAAACCTTTCCGCGGGCCGTAGTTTCCCCATCACTGGTCTATACATATATCTTCGTTTCATTTATTTTACATTGTCGTGCAACACAACAAAAAAAAACTGTAAGTGATAGAAGAAATTTGCGACATTTCTAGCTGAACTTGTTTATTAATAGCCATTTTAATGTTTATATCAAGTTAACATTTTCCGGCTAGTGTAATTATTGCAAATTTCTGGTTTTTGTTAAATACCGACAGACAGGGATTTCTTCATTTAAATATACTTTCGCATATTCCATATAAACATTTTTTAAAATGACTCAACATGTGATTAAACCTAAGCAGTGTATTTTGAACTTTACACTTTAAATCGTGTTTTATACGCGTGGCGCATGAAGTAAAATTTCGAGTTTAGAAAAGCCTGAAAATTTGGATTTGCCGGCGCGACTCGCTTCGCTCGTGCGCCGGCAAATCCAAATCTTAAGGCTTTTCTAAACTCGAAATTTTACTTCATGCTTAGTCCGGGAGTCGAAAACTCTCGTTTAAAGCTTTAAATTGAGCGTATGCATATGTATACTTAAAATAAAAATTCCCTGTATGATAACTGTAACTGTGTAAAAATTATAAAACATCAGTTGATTATTGTAGTTTGTGGAAAATCCCTGCCATATTTTTAATTTTATTTTTCCAAGCATTAAAACTAAACTTGGTCATGTTTAAAAAAGCGTTATGAGCATCAGAAAATCTAATTTTATTTTGAGTATTTAAAATTAAAACATTTATTTTCTTTTGCGTGATTTTAGTCAAATTAAAGTTTTCGTAACAAAAATAAAGTAACAAACACTTCAATTTGATCAAAATATCGTAAAATTCAGTGATTAGATTTATTTTAATAATTAAATTAAACGTTTTCTAAGTTTTCTACTGAACTTCTCGTAGTAAAAATATACGTTTATAAACCACATTTGACTAAATAAAGTTGTGGAATAACAGATCTTCAGATATTTGTTGTTTTTTCCTAAGAGTTCAATTTGAAGCTTTAAACGAGTGTTTTGCACTCTCAGGTTAAGCATGAAGTAAAATTTCGAGTTTAGAATAACCTTAAAATTTGGATTTGCAGGCGCGCGAGCGAAGCGAGTCGCGCCGGCAAATCCAAATGTTCAGGCTTTTCTAAACTTGAAATTTTACTTCATGCGTCAAGCGTATAAAACACAATTCAAAGTAAAGTTAAAAATACACTGCTTAGGTTTAATCACATGTTCAGTGATTTAAAAAAATGTTTATATGGAAAATGCGAAAGTATACTTAAAAAAAAGATTTTTGTTTTTAATTATACATATGTATACGCTTTTTTTAAAATTAAATTCAAAGCTTTATACGAGAGTTTTCCACTCCCAGGTGAAGCATGAAGTAAAATTTAGAGTTTAGAGAAGCCTGAAAATTTGGTTTGGTCACCCCGCGAAGCGGAGCGGCCAAACCAAATTTTCAGGCTTTTCTAAACTCAAAATTTTACTTCATGCGCCACGCGTATAAAACACTGTAATAATTTGTTTAAAATATACTGCTTATATCTGATATTACCTTAATACATTTTTCAAATGTTTTTTTCGTCCAACAATAACTCTATCAATTTGCTTTGGGATGTGTATGTATACTTAAAATAAACAAAAATTTGGATTTGCCGGCGCGACTCGCTTCGCTCGTGCGCCGTGTAAATTTGCAGGCTTTTCTAAACTCAAAATTTTACTTCATGCTTAATCTGGGAGTGGTAAACTCTCGTATATAGCTTAGAACATAACATTAAAAAAGCGTATACATATGTATAATTAAAAGAAAACTTCGTTGTATAAAAACTGTTCTTGTAAAAATTACAAAACATCAGTTGATTTTTATATTTTGTTGAAAATCCCTGACGTATTTTTAATTATATATAAAACTAAACTCGTTTATGTATTCGAAAGCGTTATAAATATCAACAAAATTTGATTTTTTTGAGTATTTAAAGTTAAAACGTTCATTTTCTTTGCCATGATTTTTGTCAAATTAAAATCACGTGAAATTAAAAAAAGTATTACATTAAACGTGTTCCTAGTCCCAAACGAATTTATTCACTAGGAGAAGTTTTTTTAAGTTTTTTATTTTTAATGTTATTTATTCGTGTTAATACAATTGTGTACGCATGTCAATAAAATTAGCGTAAAACTATTTCTAGGCCTAGACTACTAATAAATTAAGTCTAGCAGATTGAAACTCGAAAATATAAGTAGGAATGTTATTATACATATACACATATAAGAGAGATAAATGTCATTAATATAAAAAATAGTGTAATAATCACGACAATTTAAAATTTATAAATTGGATAGAACAAAACAATTAAAATTGTGTATGGGACATTACATACAAATTTAAAATTTGTAAATAAGACAAGACATGACACTTTAAGATTTTTAAATTTGACAGAACTAGATAATTCTAATTTGTATATTGGACATAGCACATAAATTTAAATTCTATAAAATAGTAGATCTTATGGGAAACTTCGAACATCGAAATATAACGCTTTCGATGTTTGAAGTTTTTCATAAGATCTACTATTTTACAGCATTTAAATTGTATCAACAAAATTTGATTTTTTTCGAGTATTTAAAATTAAAACATTTATTTTCATTGCCCTGGTTTTTGTCAAAACAAAGTTTTCGTAACAAAACGAAGTTACGAAATCTTGAATGTGATTAAAATTACGTAAAATTTAAAAAAATGATTACATTAAACGTTTTCCTAGTTCCAAACGAATATTTCCACTAGAAGAATTATTTCATAAGTTCAGTAGATTTTATGAAAAACTTCTCCTAGTGAAAATATTCGTTTGTAAACCAAATAATATTGTGGAATAACAATCACGATCATAAAACGGATGTAACGTTGTGTACTTTAAAACTTATCGAAGTGAAATTGATCAGGGCATAAAACGAACCATGTTTTTAACGCCATAAAACATCCCCTCTCGCTCACGTCCAGCCTCCCCCAGCAGCCCCCCGACACAGCGCCATAAATTAATTCAACTCCCTTACACACACTCAAAGATGACCGCGGATTGAATCGTTTTCGGTTTGGAAAATAAGATGAAATTTACGATCCGAGCGTGCGCTCCCTCCTGGCATTCTTGTGCGGACTCGAAATATCATCGCGACCGAATGCATCTATTTTATGGCAATCAGATTTTGAGCTCCGCCGAGCGAACGGGTCCTATGGAATTTTTTGGTAACCGGGATATTTTCATATACATATATATATGTATATTGTGCTTTATGTGTGTGTGTGAATCCGTTTTCTTTTGATCTGAGAGCGAGGGTATCGGGAAAATTTGTTTATGCTCCAAAAGCCTCGAATATGACAGCGCTTACGGAGGCGTAATACTATTAAAGCGACATTCCGGCGGTTTTTTTCCTTTTCTGCGCGCTTATGCACAGATGGCCAGTGATGGGCTCAACTTGAAAAAAAGTGACCATTTTATTCGTTTCTAAGCACGTAAATAATTACTTTTGCTTTTGAATATTTTCCCATTTCCATTGCAACAACGCCATCTGTTTTTTAGAAATGTTTAATCTTAGATTTCTAAAAAATAGATGGCGTTGTAGAACTGTAATCAGTTATGATGATTACTATTACTATTCTTTTTAATTGGTTCTTATAGTCTGTTTAAAAATTAGAAGGAGTAGGTGCCAAAGCCCAATTTACACTATAAAAAGTTACCAGAAATATCACTAGATAAATTTCTGGACAATTTTAAATAATTTCATAATTACTCTTTAAATAAAATCAAATATCTATTTTGTACATCTTAATTGTGGTTAAGTATTTTCTTTTCCATCGTACGATATCGTCAGTTCAATTAAAATGCTTATACCGCATCTCGCCATATATCTGTGAAATAAAACATATTTACATTATGTTCATAATATAATATGCAATTTAAATAATAATGTGTCTCTATCAGAGCTGGGACGAATCCTTGTAAAAAGGATTCGAATCACGAATCCGATTTACCTAATATGATTCGAATCACGAATACTCGAATAAAGAAATCGTAAGGGATAAATATGTTTTTTCGAATCACGAATACAAATCCTTTAAGAATAAATTTGATTTTATTATATTTTTGCAACCATTAATATATAAATATGTTACTAGTTGTTTTAACAAAAATATTCAAACTTAATTATTATTATTACCGCTTAACATCGTTTATAACACACTAAATATCTGACTCCCTGTTACTCTAGTTAAAGATGTATTTGTGTGTTTTTGAACTACACTTCAAATCAGTGTTTTGTACGCGTGGCGCATGAAGTAAAATTTCTAGTTTAGAAAAGCCCCGTGAAAATTTGTCTCGGGTCGCTACGCGACCCTCGACAAATTTTCACGGGGCTTTTCTAAACTCGAAATTTTACTTCATGCTTAGCCTGGGAGTGGAAACACTCGTTCAAAACTTCGAATTGAACTCTACTATAAAATCGACTAATGGCTGAAATTTACGTAAATAAAAATTCACTGAATATCATTAATACCGGTAGAGTCAGAGAAAAGTCATGGAATTATATTCAAATTGACCAAAACACTAACAAAAAAGCCATATGATATTATTAAATTTGTCAAAATCAGCAGGCAAATTACAAAACACGTAAAAATTAATAAAAATTACTTAAATATTGGCGAAAACAATAAAAACTATTAAACAGAATGGGGGTTTCCCACAGAAAAAAGTTATATTAAAAGGCCAGGGAAAAAATCTTTAGTCAGGGAAATGTCGGAAAAATTTAACATTTCAGATTGTGGCTACCATGTCAGTTTTGCTTCAAACAATATTAAACAAAATTCTGAAAACTAGATTATTATCTTTAAAAACATTTTCAATCATTTAATGTTCTTACCAAAGCATTCACTTTGAAGTTTCGAACGAGCGTTTCCACTCCCAGACTAAGCATGAAGTAAATTTTCACGGGGCTTTTCTAAACTCGAAATTTTACTTCATGCGCCACGCGTACAAAACACTGATTTGAAGTGGAGTTCAGAAACACACAAATAAATCTTTAACTAGAGTAACAGGGAGTCAGATATTTAGTGTGTTATCAACGATGTTAAGTGGCAATAATAAATAATTAGGTTTAGAATATTTTTGTTAAAACAACTAGTAACATATTTATATATTAATGGTTGCAAAAATATAATAAAATCAAATTTATACTTAAATTTTTCTGGGCTTTTCTAAACTCGAAATTTTACGTCATGCGCCACGCGTATAAAACAATGATTTAACGAGAAATTTAAAAACACACAAAAAAACATTTTTCATGTTATTCCTCACAATTAATTCGAATTTTTTTTGACGATGCTAATCCTTTTGTAAGTATTCGAATCCTTTTACAAGGATTCGAATCCTTTTATAAGGATTCGAATCACCCACATTTAGACTCGAATACGAATCCTCTTAAAAAAAATGTAACGAATCCGGATCACGAATCCAGATGAACTAAAGTATTTGAATGCCTCTTTTGAATCCTCTAAAAGGATTTGAAACCAGGATTCGATCCTGAATGATTCCAATCCTGCCCAGCTCTGGTCTCTTACTCAAAATTGATTTGTTTCATAACTATACAAGAACGGCTCATCTTCGGCATGCCTGCATGATCGTTTACTTCTATTAAAACTTTATTCAAAGTTGTCAGTTGATTTTTATAGAAGAAACTATGCACGGATCTCTTCACTACGTCATCAAAACTTGTAATTATGTCCTCCAAGCTGTTTAGGGCTACAAATCTCTCCGGATTTCTTATATTCGCTAATGGTACGATAGACAGTGGAATTTACAACTCATAAAAATTGAAAATTTTATTATTTGATGCATATTCTTATGCTATTTGATATTTCACCTACTGCACCAACAATGTCTGATACAACAGCAGTCATTTTCATATGTGGATCATATGTTATCATCTGCTTATACATATTTATTATGCACTGTTTTTCAGGCAGATATAAATGACCCAAATCCAACTTTTTACGCTTCTTTCGAGGTAAAGGTGATATTATCACCAAGCTTGTACTGAGTCCATAATCCATCACAACAATATAAACAAAACTAACTTTTAACTATGCTAAAGAAACACCGCACAAAAGGTTATTATGAAACAAAGTTGCAACTCGGTAACGCTTCGAATTAAGGTTATGTCAGCTGTTGCGTCTAATAATGACGTAATTAGCATAGTGTAAAATAGGTGCGCTCTCGTCCAATCAGAGTTGTAGGTTTTGGCGCGTAAAATTTAAAACTCTTCTCCTAGTTATTAAACAGATTATAGTAATTCTGACCCAAAATGGCGGACAAACAGCGGCGTAGCTATGAGGTCTAAAGTTGGTCACAGCAATTCCGTCTATAGGTTGTGCTTTATTTCACTTACCCCAAAATCGTATCTCGAAAACTCGCTAAGGTAAATAAAATCATCCTCAGCACGTTAATTTGAGGTATTGACCATCATATGTTCCTATTTCAAAATTAAAGGAATAGCTCCCGCCCATGGATGAAGCTTCAAGTAGAAGATGACAACACTCGTTGTCACAATTAAATATCAGATGTTTGTATTATAACCTATTCTCTTGATTAATATTGCTTCAGCTTGGCGGATGACAGGGGGTTGTCGCCACTGTGTTTAATTAAGTCACTGTAATGTTTACATTTCCACAACGCCATCTATTCTTTAACTCTAAGTGTAAACATTTCTGAAAAATAGATGGCGTTGTTGCAATGGAAATGGAAGAATATTCAAAAGCAAAAGCAATCATTAAATTTTAGAGTTTCTACAGCAAGAAGTAACAGTCGTTATTTAAAATGAGTTTGCTAAAAAATAGTAGACATTCTAAAATCAGACACAAGTAAGAGTCAAAACATAATGAGCCTCGAGGTTAAGGGCTTGGTGTGGACTGACGGGGATTAGAGGGGCATCCCCAATCTTCCCGGCTATAGGCTGTGTATGGGCTACAAAGCCTATAGCTTCGACACTCTCGCTATGTTTTACCCTTAGTCGGATTTTAGAGTTTCTAAGTGCTTTTTTTTTAAGAATCGCATTTCTGTACTTATCACCATTAGGTAATTTTTTATCTATTTCTGTAAAATTGCAGTGATTGAATGTTCTTTATGAGAGCGCACGTTACGGTTTTTCGTAATTCGAACGCCAGGAGGTGCTCGCGTCGTCGCCGATACGCCGACATTATCGTAAAAATTGATGATTTGCTGGAAAGCATTCCGTCGACATATTTTTAAAGTATTACGGCGCTTTTTGCAATAGAATTGCATCTACTTCCCGTAAATTTTCCGGCAAATATGACCGGGCATTATGCGAGTGAGTGCGCATTGCGGCAGAACTTACTGTATCTGCTCTCAGTACTACTTTTTTTAAAAATATTTTTTCAATTTTATTAAAAATAATATAAGCCGTTTCGGACACTGTCACGTATTGAGTGGATTTTGATTCTTAACCTTAGATTATGTGTTTCGCTAAAATATAGCCATCAACGAAAAATTAAAACGGTTATTAAAACGAACAAAGTCATTTATACATAATTTAATCTTACCTCTGTACAGTAGTACAATAAAATCAACATCAAATAATGTTGAGGCTTGAAAATGTCGCAACCATGCTGTGATCGCAATAAAGCAAAAGTAGGTTCATCAATTTACAGATTTTTCCATGGTCTTGGAGCTACTGAACATAACCAAAACTCTTATATATCAAAATTGAATTTGAGTTCAGTATTCCGCATTTATTTATTATTCATTTAATAGTCTTATCATATAATTTACCCAATTTACTTAGGATTGATTAAACTATAATCTTTATTCAAATAAAACAATATGTTCCCATTGTATGGCACACGAAAAAAAAAAACAAAGACAGAAAGTTAAATTCCAAATATTTGGTTCTTTTAAACTTAAAATTTTACTTGATGCGCCGCGCGTATTAAATACTGAAATATTACGAAGTTCAAAATATACTGCTTAGGTTCAAGGTCACGTTAATTAGTTTTACAAATGTATATTTTGTCCACATTATATATCACATATATAAATGATATTTTTGAATTGAAACTCAGTGGAAAATTATATATCTATGCCGATGACACGTGTATATTGTATAGCGGACAAAATTTATCTCAATTAGAAAACCTAGCCAATAATGATTTAAAAATACTAACAAAGTGGTTCTCAGAAAATCACTTAACCATAAATGAAAATAAGACGACATATATGCTTATAGCACAGAAAAATAAAAGCATTAAAGATCTAAACATTAAAATCGATAACACTAACTTATTAAAAACAAACGAAACGAAATACCTAGGACTAACAATAACTGAAAACTTTAAATGGAATAAACACTTAGAAAATCTAACAAAAAAGGCTAGTGCAGTAACAGGTGCAATATACAGAGTCGGTAAATTAATATCAACGCATTGTAAACACCTTTTATATCACACACTATTCACATCTAATATAAATTATCTCTGTAGCATATGGGGCGGAACAAGTGAACAAAATATTAATACTTTACAGAGACAGCAGAATAAAATTTTAAAAATAGTTTATAACCTCAACAGATTTACCCCCACGAAAGATTTATATAAATTAATCCCAGAACTAACAATAAAAAATAAAATCAACTTTGAACGATGCTTAGTAATACATAAAATAATGCATAGTACTAATTCACACATTCAACTCAAAAAATTCAAACAAATTCACGACCATAACACGCGTAGGTGTAGTAATTTACTAATCCAAATGAACACAACTGATGTCTTGAAAAATAGTATTTTTGTATCAGGCGTGAAATGCTACAATAATTTAGGAAATTCACGGACATTAATAAATTTAAAATTAGTTTAAAACAACATTTTATGCAACGTCAATAATTGATTAATTTAAAAGTTAGTAACCTCCAATAACTATTGAAATTCTCCAGTACCAGAATTGATTTATATAATCAATTTCTGTTTGGAGATTAATTTCTATATCAAATTGGTGAATAACCAAACAATAAGAAAAAAAAACCTTTCAAAATTCGGGAGCTTGGAGTAATTAATTTTCTATACGATATGTATACTTAATAGAAAAAATCCCTCTATGTAACTGAAAGACTAAATGTTTTTTCTTTGTTTCAGATAACAAATATCAACTCAAACAAATGGTAAGTAAAAATATTAACAATTATTTATAATTAAAACTAAATTACAGGATATGTTCCCCATTTTATTGTAACCATGAATCAAATAAAATACCATTTTATCAAAATATTTTTTTATAGTAGAATTCACTAGAGGTGTTACATATTTGAAATTTATCGTACAACTTTTTTGAGGAATTTTCATATTAACATTATTTCTTTTGCTTGTTTATGCTCAATATCTACTTACGTTGAACCGTCTTAACTAGGGAATTCATGTAGGAATATGTTTTTTTGAGTTACGTAAAGATATAAATCAAACTTGAATGAAAACACTAACACTTTCTTCACAATAAGTAAGCTATTGATAATGAGTACTTAGTATTCGCAATGTACATCTAGCAAAATAAAAGCTTATGGTGAAGAAAGTGTTAGTGCTTTCATTCAAGTTTAGGGAATTCATATTATTATAATTTGACGAATAAAAGCACTAATTACCTTTCTTCACACGTTTATTTATATTACCAAATGTACAAAAATTTCGAACACAAAGTGACCATAATCAATAGATTAACACTGTTTAATCCATTAACAATGGATAATGGTCATTTTGTGCCCGAAAATGTATGTACATTTGGTAATTTCAATAAACGTGTAAAGAAAGGTTATTAGTGCTTTTATTCGTCAAATTAATTAGATCTTCACGTAACTCAATCAATCAACTAATATTATTATAGTTATTTTAATTTTAACGTAAATGTCACGAAACAACTTTAGTGAACTGGACTATGGAAACAGGTTATATATCAGCATATTTCACTGTGTGTAAAATAACTTTGGTGAAAATCAAATGGAAAACCTACTCATTTTAATTCAAATGTTGATTGGAGTATTTAAGCTTTTTTTGTCTCTAAATATTTCACCTTGTCCCCAATCAATTTCAAAATTCCACGTTGAATTTCAATCGCTCCTGAAAACACAATGTTCCGCCCTCGTAAATTAGCAATATTGAAACACACCGTTAAAAGTCTGCGTCGGCCTTTTAAAATCACGTACATTCACCGACTGGAAAAATTCCGGAACGTGTCCTCGCAAATTGGGACTGTATTAATCGTAACGTGCGGAGGACGGGAAAAAAAGAATCGCATGTGTATAAAGAGCAAACATTGATTTTTGTAAAATAAATGCGCGTGCATGGTTGCAACAAAAATAAAACTATTCGAATAAAACGGGAAAAATTCGGATTGAAAAACAACTCTGATGTTATGAATAAAATAGCGAGCGGATATTAGTCGAAAACGTTGAAATGGGAATTTTTCGCCCCGCGGGAAAGATTTTATATATTTTTTGGATATTGCAAAACCTTAATGAACAACACAAATAGGGTATTGATTCAATTATTTTGCAAAAGCAGTTGTATGTTTTTTTTTTAATAACGCTGAGTAACTAGTGTAAAGAGTGCGCTATGGAAACGAAAAATACTGATTCTTTTTTGAACGGCGGAGGCTTCTACTTTGTTAAACATGTTAATTCAATAAAATAAAACACTTTAACTTTGTTTGTATAACACAATATATTGTGTTATACAAACAAAGTTGAAGTGTTTTATTTTACTGATTTTTTTATTATTTTGATTGTTTTTATTCTATCTTTACACATCAATCTAAAATTCAATTGCAAAGGGCGTGATGATTAGATTATTTTTTTTATTTTAGTACACCGAAAAATAAAATGAACATATTGCGAAATTTATGTATATTCGAACTTCACTTGAAATCTGTGTTTTATATGCGTGGCGCATGAAGTAAAATTTTGAGTTTAGAAAAGCCCAGAAAATTTATCTTGGGTCGCTGCGCGACCCTCGACAAATTTTCCCAGACTAAGCATGAAGTAAAATTTCGAGTTTAGAAAAGCCCCGTGAAAATTTGTCGAGGGTCGCGCAACCTCGAAATTTTACTTCATGCGCCACGCGAATAAAACACTAAACTATTGTGAAATTTATGAATCGAACTTCACTTGAAATCTGTGCTTTATACACGTGGCGCATGAAGTAAAATTTCGAGTTTAGAAAAGCCCAGAAAATTTGTCTTGGGTCGCTGCGCGACCCTCGACAAATTTTCACGGGGCTTTTCTAAACTCGAAATTTTACTTCATGCTTAGTCTGGGAGTGGAAAACACTCGTTTAAGGCTTCAAATTGAACTCATTTATAAAACAACGAATGTCGGAAAATTTACAGCTTATGCAAATGTTTACCAAAAAAAATCACTGTTAATCTTTAGATATTCCCTGTTTTTTTTCTTAAATTTAATTTTAAGCTTAAAATGAGTGTTTTCCACTCCCAGACTAAGCATGAAGTAAAATTTCGAGTTTAGAAAAGCCCCGTGAAAATTTGTCGAGGGTCGCGCAGCGACCCGAGACATATTTTCTGGGCTTTTCTAAACTCGAAATTTTACTTCATTCGCCACGCGTATAAAACACTGATTTCAAGTGAAGTTCAAATACTCATAAATTCATAATATTTTTATTTAGTACGTGTGGCGCATGAAGTAAAATTTCGAGTTTAGAAAAGCCCAGAAAATTTACTTCATGCATAGTCTGGAAGTGGAAAACACTCGTTTAAAGCTTTTTTTTTAAATTTAAGTTGGCTACATGCTATAGGAATTGTCATATAAAACGTCAGATATAATAATTCTAATGTATAATTTCAGAGCTACCAACCTACAATATTTTCCATGGCACTCTAGAGGTTTTTTTTGTAGAACATACGATATTTAACAATGTACTCGAATTGTTTGTAATATTACAATTTTTTAAACATTTGTTGTAATAATTTCATATAAACCAACGGCAGTGCGAGAGAAAAGTTATAAGCGGTCCACAAACAGAAACTAGATGCATTTTCCCGATAAAAACGCGCCCAGTGTTGCGAGGTGGAAACTTTTCCTGCGAGGTAAATAAATTTCTAATAAGAAGCCGAAGTCGACCATTTTCTCCTCCGCAAACCGACTTATCGGTATAATTTATACAAACGAACCGAATTACTTTGTTTGTGCGCGAAAATGTGAAACTCCCGGAAAACTAATACACAATTCAAAAGAGAACATAAATGAAAATACGACTGAATTATTATTGAATTTGTAATATCAACATCTACATACCAAGTGTTCAGTTAAAAACCCGATCGAGTTGGCTGTGAAGGTTTTAAAACATTATGAAGTGGGTCGTACGTGAATTTGTCAGTTGCTCCTGTCTATGTTAATCTAAGCTAGTTTTATACAAGTTTTCTATATTGCAGTTGCCATTGTTTATTTAGCTGTGAAAACAATTTATGTCAGGTATTCAAACAAAACAATTTATAAATTGAAATAGTTTGTTTCTTTAAATATTTGACTAATTTGCATGTTTCATATTTGAATATTCACAAATATTCGAATTCTCAGCCCTAACAATACCCATTTGAGTTTTATTTTTAATACAGACAAAATTTTAATATTTAACTCAAACTTTGTTGTTTTTGTTTGGTTTTGGTTAAGTTATATGACAAATAATAAAGTTAGGTTTTCTAACACAACTTTACGATTTGTTGTCCAACTGGGCCTTAGATATCTGACTTGTGTAATTTGTGAATCCATTTAAACAGGAATAAATATTATACTTATAATTATTACTGTGAAATTAGGTTATTACCAACACTGGAATATGTATACTAATACAAATCACTTAACCTACGGTCTCGCCATTGAAGACATGACTTTGTTCTCGTTAAATTAATAAACAAAATAGTGTTCGTGAAATATTTATTTAATTTTTGCCTAAACAAAATAAACCTTTAGTGTGAGAATGCTAAATTGAATAGCGCACTGCACTGAAAGATACCACACTGACCAGAACTGGTAAGTTCGAAACGTGTCTGTGTGTTGTCCAATCGTGGTTGGCTACTGAACACAAATTTAGTTTTCTAGTTGTTTAATGATGAAGATCTGTATATTTGGTGAATGCGCCGGGAATATTATTTGTTAATCCATATTTTTTTTAGTTTTGGAGGCGTTCACTTCGTTCTACATTTTCAATATTGAGATAGAAAAAACACTAAACTTTTTATAACAGTTTTTATTTACTTCTGTAACTAGTTTTAATTACATTCTATACTAATAACCTTTTTTTGCACTTTTATTTGAAATAAGTTTGAATAAAAGGGCAAAGAAAGGTTATTAGTGCTTTATTAATCAATTGAGTTTAATCTTTACGTAACTGAATCAATCAATTTGGTAATGATTACCATGTAACTGAAACTAGTCACAGAAGTTAATAAAAAAATTAACAGTTTTCATATCTCATTAATCTATTTTTTTTTTAATATTGTCTTACTAATGATGTATTTTTTATGATTTTCAAGTTTAATAATTTAGAAAATAATAAGGTAGTAGTAGTAAATATCTTTATTATCATCTTTTATATATATATATATTGTTTTTATAACATAATAAATATATAAATGTAAATATTTTGATAATTGGCTATTGGCCAGCCTTTCTGCCGAGGTTAATGATTATGATAAGTGTTGTGAATGTAAGTGAAGTGATAATGATTTATAGATGAAAGAATAAAGAAAAATATGTATGTAGAGTGTTAATTAATTTTGGTTCTAATATGAGATGAGTTGGAACAGTATTAGTGGGGGATTTTTGAATTTGGGGTTAATGGAATCAAACTGTTCACTGTGGAGGCTTCTACTACGTTATACATCATTATTTACACAAATAAGACAATTAACTTTGTTTGTATAACTCAGGATTTTATTGTGACTATAGTTTCAACAACTTTAACTTGTCATTATCAAACATAAGTTTATGTTTGATAATGACAAGTTAAAGTTGTCGAAACTATAGTCACAATAGAATCCTCAGTTATACAAACAAAGTTAATTGTCTTATTTGTGTTAATGGAATCATTTCTGGAGATACAGAATTAGAAAAGGATTTCGAAGTTAAATTCGTTTTTAAAGAATTTTTTAGATAGACATAGGATGCGTTCAATGATAAGAGTAACTTTGGTTAGGTAATAAAGAAGGGTATTTGATGGATTATAAAGAGGATTAAGTGTTTGGATTGATTGAGTTACTTGAAGATAATTACACTTTGATTAAAAAACACTTAGAACCTTTCTTCAATACTTTATTTTGTAACCAAATGTACATTTCGGACACGAAGTGTCCATTATCAATGGTTTGATACTAATACGAAAAATATACATTTTACACTGATATATATACACTAAAAAATGAGGGAATTAGAGGGTGTCGGTAGGGGGTGTGGTTATGGTGGTAATAAACTAATTTTAGCCGAAAAAAGGTTATCTGTGGGTAAGTAGGTACGTGTTTGATGGGGATTCCAAGGGATTAGGAAAACACCCGAGTTTCAGGTGGACACACTAAATCTAATAAAACATTTTCGAGCGGACTTAAATCGAAATTTAACAGTAGGTTTTCTTGTTTATTCATTTGAATTGCCTCCAACATATTTAAATGATAGTGTGTTGAATGTTTCAATAATTTTACGTTTTCTAAAATGAACTTATGGCCCGTTTAAATTGCATGGTTAGCGACCGCAGATTTATCCGGATTCAGGTGTTTAATGTGTGAGACATGTTCCTTGAATCTAGTTTGAATGTTTCTTTGTGTTTGTCCTATGTATATTTTGCCACAATTCGAACATTTAATGGAATAAATTCCAGATTTTTCTAAGAAATGTATTTCGTTAAAAGTGTTCCCTAGTAAATTGTGTAATTTTGTATTTACATAGTACGCTGGTGTTAAATTGAATTTCTTGTACAATTTTTTGAAATTATATTCGATTGTGGGGGGAATAACTTAGTTTGACATATTTTGTTTCTTTTATGGTTTCTATATCTGTAAGTGAAGTTATATTTCGGAGTTTACATTTACGTGAATGTCTATAATTAGTCTCTGTATTGTATTTCTGTTGTATTTAAGGTGTGCTGCTATTGTGTGAATGAATTTTAGTTCCTTTTTTCTAATTTCGGGTGATAATGGTATGTCGAAGGCTCTATTAATCATACTATTAAAGGCAGATAATTTATATTTCATTGGTGCACTGGTTCACGTAAATATAAACTCCGAAATATAACTTCACTTACAGATATAGAAACCATAAAAGAAACAAAATATGTCAGATGAATAGGATGGAGTTGTAGCCGACATATCGTTTTGTAGATTTTTGTTCCATTTTCTCTTGAAATACCTAGATTTCGATATGTTAGACTACGGAAATATTTAGCACGAGCAGTAATTTTGTATTTTTTTTTATTATGGAGGAGTGTTTTATAAAATTTAATTTATTGTCAAAGGTGATCCCAAGGTATTTAATATAGGATGTTGGCGAAATAGGATTTTAGTTGATAAAAATGTTAATGGAGTTGTTTAGGCGGTGGTATGGAATAAGGAGTTGGGATTTGTTTGTATTAATTTTTATTCTCCATTTGGCAAACCACAATTCGAGAGTGTCTATAAGTTGCTGTAATGTTTGTAGTGCTTTTGGTAGGGTGACTGCGTGCGTGATACGGCTATGTCATCAACATATTGTAAAACATAGGATTTTGGATTAAAATACATGGGGTCGTGGTTATATAGGTCGATACAATAGAGGTTATATAGAATAGGAGATAGTGGTGATCCTTGTGGAACACCCTGTTCGGGACTGACGATTTTGGATGTTGTATTAATAATTTTGACTATTAGGGATCTGTTTTCTAGGAAGTTTTTGAGGATAATGATTAAATGGGCAGGTAAATTTAAGAAGTGACATTTAAACAACGCACCTCTGTGCCACGCGGAATTATATGCTATTTGTATGTCTAGAAAAAAGGCGGTAGATGACCGACCTTCGAGGTGTGTTGTTTGAATGTTTAAGGTAAGGATACTGAGAGGGAGTGTGCTTGATCTATGAGGAAGGAATCCAAATTGGTAGTTAGGAATCAAGTGGGATATGTGACTCAGGATCTTTTGTTTGAGAAGGGACTCGTACAGTTTGCCAATAACAGGAAGAAAGGTGATTGGTCGGAAACTGGATACAAGGAAGTGGTCTTGGTCTTGTTTATGAATACATGTGATAATGCCCGTTTTTCATTTATATATAATGGGAAATAGCAGGAATGGTAGCAAAAGTTTAAGATGTTTACGATATAGTGATAATCTTCGAGGGGTAAGACTTTGAGGATATGTCGTCGAATATTGTCATGTCCTGGGGAGGTTTTTATCCTGTCTTCAGTGTTGTGAGGTAGTTGTTTTCTGTCAGTTCGTCAGCTTTGGATCTAACTTCCTTAAAATCATCCATGTGCATCCTGTCGGTGTCGGAATCATCATCTGATTCCATAGTTCTTAGCTTCTACTATTTTTTAAGCGTAAAATATATCACTAAGTGTGAGGTTAAATAATTTTGCATTTTAAGATTTATAGCAAATAATAATTTAATTACTTCTTTTAAGTCTTCCGAAGACTTTCTTGTATATATTGTTTTTAAAAGGTGTTTAGTGAGGTATTAAAACTTTGTTTTACGTCTATTAATCAATCAGCGAGTGTTTGAATTGGATAATTTTAGTTTTAGCTGTGTGTGTTTGAATGTAATCACGGCGATTTATCTGAAAACTGAATGATTTATCGACGGGGGCATTTTTGTTGAAATAAAGTTGGTATAACAAATTGCGGTCCCATTTCGAGTTACATTTCAGGCAGCGCGCACAGTGTGTGTACACTGAATATTCTATTCGACCTTTTCGAATGGGGTGCACATCATCTCGACACTTATTTTCACATCGATCACTCAAATAAAATAAAAAATGTATAAAAATTTCTCTTATGGGACAAATTTAACCATTGATAACTAGGAAGCAATGAATACATACAGGAACAAGTAAACTTGTGCAGGCTCCTGCTAAAAGATGCACAAATATCAAATTAAAATCTATATCTTTTCTTGATTTATCATATTTTTTACACGTATTTTTATTTATGTCTCCTAAAGCTGTGTTCAATAACTAACTGTATTGAAAAACAATCACTTTTTTTTAGTTGTGCCACTATCAAAGCAAAGCAGCAATATATATATATATATATATATATATATATATATATATATATATATATATATATATTTATATATATATATATATATATATATATATATATATATGTTAAAACGTAGATTTTCGCGGGCGTAACATGTATCATTGTTTCTTCGGGTTTGGTCTCGCGTATTTTCTTGGCTCTGGTCCATTTTATTTTTAATTCAATGTTTCGATGACGTCGCAGTCATCATCGTCAGGAATAACTATAAAAAAAAAAAAAAAAATCAAACCCCTTCCGAAAATAATATTGAAATTGTCACTACTACATCATTAGAAGAACAAAACAGAAGAGTAACACGAAGCCAAACAAGAAATTCACGCATCAAGTAGTACGTAAAAGTCAAACAAGTGGTTGCTAGAGCAATGGAATTTTGATAGTTATTCCTGACGATGATGACTGCGACGTCATCGAAACGTCGAATTAAAAATAAAATGGACCAGTGCCAAGAAAATACGCGGGGCCAAACCCGAAGAAACAATTATATATATATATATATATATATATATATATATATATATACATATATATATATACATATATATATATTCACTCTCACATTTTACATAAGCACATTCATTACATTCACAGGGCATAGTCATTAAAAGGCAGTCATCTAGTATGGAAGCGGAAACGGAAACTGGTGAGAGAAGAAGAAGCAGCAGAAGTAATTACCTCTTGTATTCTTATGTGTGTGTGTGTGTGTGCATGTTAGGAGTCGGATATGCCTACTGGGATCATCGGGATATTCCCAGCGGGCCACTTGTACGACTATAATAAATCTTATATATGTTTTCGACAACGTCCATTTGTACTCTCGGCAATCTTTCTTAAATCTTTAATGCCCCCTACAAAAGGAGCGAAGAAAAAAAAACAGGAGAGAGAGAAAAGAAACATGGACAGGAAAATGAGAGGCGAAGGGTGTTAGCTAAATGTATTTCGTTTCACATAAAAAACAAACTGAGATATAAACAATGAAAAGACGGGAGGATAAGTAAGACAGGCTTATGAATAAAACGATTTTTTTTATTAATAACTTCAACAAGTTTCACAACAAAAAATCTGCATCTATCTTAAAAATAACTTACGTCAAACAAAATCAGCAAATATGTACATAGGTTCAATAAAAAAACCTCTAGAGTACCATGATTTAATCTTTTTTAAATTTAAGTTGGCTATACACTTCAGGAAATGACATTATAACGTTAGACATAATAATGCATATTTTCAGAGTTACCAACCTAGAATATTTTCCATGGTACTCTAGAGATTTTTTTTAATTGAACATACGATATATTCTGCAAACTGTTGGCAAACGCAATTTTTCTTTATGTTAAGCATGTTTATATATTTGAGAAAATGTTGAAACAATATAAAACATTGATAAAATGTCAAAATATATTGAATTTTGAAAACATTATGAAGTATGTCGAAAAGTAATAATCTATAATAAAAAATGGTTTGCATGTTTTAAACTTACTAGTTAATCAGTGTTTTTGCGCGCGTGGCGCATGAAGTAAAATTTCGAGTTAAGAAAAGCCCGAATTTGGATTTGGTCCAAATCCAAATTCTTTGGGGTTTTCTCAACTCGAAATTTTACTTAATTAAACATACGATATATAAAAATAGAATAAAGATTATCAAAATAAAACACTAACGGAAAGAGGGCCTTATATTTAACATTCCTATTTTTCAAGACTCATGGGGGGGGGATTGATTTGATTTAATTGAAATTCAATATTAGTAGAATATTATATTTCTTTCTTCTCGTTTAAATTATTCCGAAACTCCGGGAAGGAATAAAACTGGCACTAAAATCGCTTTAAAATGAATAATAATTCGACTTTAAAGTTAGAAAATACATTTTCCACTGAATCTACTTAAAGTGAAAAACGCTTCTCCTCCATCCTAACTTAAAATCGAGTAAGTGCCGGGCGATTTAGGAGTTTTCAATTATCAGCGGAGGAGGATCGTTGTATAAGTGTTTGGAAGAACACTGCGAGAATAATAATGGGAACAAATCACCCTGTTTCTTTGTTTGAGTTCTCTCACACATACACACACACACACACAGCTCCAACTCAGAGGGCAATTCCAGAATACGAGAATACGCAATTAAGCGAGCCGGATTCACCGTTATATTAGTTTTATACGACGGCGAATTAATTTAATTACATTAATTACCTTCATTACGCTCAAATAAATATTTATGGACGCCAGGCGAACACGCACGATATTGTGTTTCTCGTTTTCAATGGGCGGCCCCGTGTGAAAATTTACACCTTTTGTTTTACGGAAGGATTGAATTCAGTGTGTGTGAGTGATTCAGATAATGAGAGAATATATCAGCGGTTTAAAGGAAAACCTCTGTTTTCAATCTCTTTAATGACGTTTACTTTTATTCCTATGTTGTTGAAAATATACTTACGATTTTTTGAAGAAGAAATAAAGAAGTTATAAATAAATTTTTTTTTTCTCCTTGGCCTCCGATACTAGTCCATATGGCCAGCTTAACATTGTATTAGGGATAATTAAAAAATATTAAAACGAATTAAAATGCCTATCAACTTTCTGCAAAATATTCTGCAAACAATTGGAAAATACAATTTTACTATAATATGAATAAGTACCCCTACTCAGTATAAATAGAAAGATAAATATTGTAGACGTATTATCGTTTATTTCGTTTTAGTAATTTATTTCCTTTTAGAAATATATTTTTGTGAAAATGAACGAAGACAAAAATTCCGCAAAATATCTACATAGTACAGGGTGCGGCAGGGAAAATGCTGATTTAAAAGGTCAATAAAAGAAAAAGTATTTCACATATCGATTTAATTCTTCTTTTATCGTATTGTACACATACTGAATTTTTGTTTCAAGCGGTTATAAAAATGACATCGGACTAATGGCGGCCCTCATTAGCGATACACTGATCCACCCGCTTTTTGAAGTTTCGCTCCAATCTTTCGAGCATATCGACGCGATTGTTGGCGATGGCTTGGCGAATGTTGTCCTTCAGGTGTTGCGGTGTCCGTGGTTTGTCATTGTAAATAATGGATTTGACATATCCTCATAAAAAGAAGTCACAGGGAGCCAAATCGGGAGAGCGCACCCGCCACAGTACGCAACCCCTCAAGGAGATTAGGCGCTCGTGGAAGTGTTCCCTCAAAAGTTCCATTGATGTTCTTGCTGTGTGTGCCGTGGCTCCGTCCTGCTGGAACTATACGTCCCGAAGTTTCATTTCTTCAAGTTTTGGGAGAAAAAATGCCAGGGAGAGCCCAAAAACGTCAGCCTCGCCCTCTCGACGTTTTTTGGTGTTCTGGAAGTCCGTTGACCTGTAAATAATTGACCTGTATATAATTTTCTGCATCAAGAAACTTGTCATTAAAAATGTAGGGTGTGTAATTTGGGTACATATCTAAATTATTTGTATATACAGAGAATTTTTCTTTAAAGTGCACATTCTGATTCATGCTCCGTAAAATTTCAGGCATTCACTGCTTTAGCATACAGCGTTCAATTTGAAGTTACTAACGAGTGTTTCCACTCCCAGACTAAGCATGAAGTAAAATTTCGAGTTTAGAAAAACCAGAAAATTTGGTTTGGTCGCTCCGCGTAGCGGAGCGGCCAAACCAAATTTTCTGGTTTTTCTAAACTCGAAATTTTACTTCATGCGCCACGCGTGTAAAACACTGAAATATTATGGAATTTTAAAAATATACTGCTTAATCAGTATTAAAAATAAACTGCTAAAACAGGATTAATAATATTAATAATATTCTGCTAAACAAGAAAGTTTTGAATTTTACAATATTTAAAATTTTTATATGGGTGACGCATGAAGTAAAAACTCGTGTTTAGAAAAGCCGGAAAATTTGGTTTAGTCGCTATTGTGGAATTAAAAACATACTGCTAAATCAGTATAAAAAATATATTACTAAAACAGGATTAATAAAATTCTGCTAAGCAAGGATATTTTAAATTTCACAATATTTCAGTGCTTTATACGCGTGGCGCATGAAGTAAAATTTCGAGTTTAGAAAAGCCTGAAAATTTGGTTCGGTCGCTCCGCTTCGCGGAGCGACCAAACCAAATTTTAAGGCTTTTCTAAACTCGAAATTTTACTTCATGCTTATTCTGGGAGTGGAAACACTCGTTAGTAACTTTAAATTGAACTCAAAAGTGAAGGAACTTGAAGGAAAACTTCACTATATGATTATGTCTGCAACCCATCAATAAAAATGTTTGTATACATGTAGGTATATTTGGTTGCTTGTATATTCGGTTGCCCACAAATCAAACTCTATACATTAGCTTTCTATTTATATTAGTAACCAAATACACTTGTAATAATTTAGACTAAAGTCTTTGTAAGACAAATATGTTGTAGAAAGCGTAAATAATTGCATATTTAAAGTTTTGAAGAATTCTACAACCAAGTATTAACAATTTCATTCATACTTGAAAATTATTAAGAAATTCGATAGATAACGCTATCTAATGCTCTATAGTGGCATCGTCAATGACAAGATGCACAAAGTGTATATACAGTCACTGTTTCGTCCACGAACGAGCTAAACTCTGTCAAACCAGAAAACAAATATCAAAAATAAATTGAGCTATCAAATTTCTTCATAGTTTTTACATATAATCAGAAATGTTTAGTATACTTATCACTGGGTCGAGACCACAGTGACGAGGACCTTGAAGTCCGAAACGCGTCTGTGAGTATCCGGTGCCGGAATACTGAACACAAATTAATTTTTTATTCATACTTGTTGTTGTAAATGTCAGTTTATGTAGTACTCACAATAAATCTGTTTTTCGATTGATTTTAAGTTCTGATTATTTGTATTGATAACATGTTAAAAAGCGAAAGGGAGAGACAGAAAGAAAACAATTGTAGACAAATAAAAAAACGTATGTATATAAATCAATCGAATTACAACAATCAGCATTGCAAAAATATCGGCCAATATTCGAGATTTCCTCCTCGGCGAGCAAATAAATAGAGTGTTCTGTCGCCGGGGTAGGATTTGAGCGTTCGGAAAAGGAAGCAATATAAGTTTATTGGCGAAATTTCAGATGATTTCGTGTCGGGAGGTGAACGCTGCAGATACAAAATGTTAAATCGAATCACCGGCTCCCGGTTTCCAGTCCAGCACTGCGAAAGACCAGCAGTGTATATACTGCAGTTATATATATATGTATTTGTATGTATGTGCAGAATATATAAAGGGGGGTGTTCTGAATCATTTCAAGATACAATATTGAGGAACAAATTGCTCCTTACCGCATGCTGGATGAACCGGAATGGACGCAATCTGCTATTGTGTACGTGTCGTGCGAAATTGATTTTGTTTTTGATCGTTTTGTTTTAGTATCCATTGTTTATTAAAGTATAAATCTATTCTCTATATTTACTCTGTATCTAATTTATACAAGTAATATAATTACTTTGAGAATTATTATTGCTTTCAATAATTTGTTACCAACACAATACTTT
The DNA here is from genome assembly GCA_932526585.2 of Philonthus cognatus. Classification (NCBI taxonomy): domain Eukaryota; kingdom Metazoa; phylum Arthropoda; class Insecta; order Coleoptera; family Staphylinidae; genus Philonthus; species Philonthus cognatus. Next base: position 30,444,786 of record OW052242.1, read on the forward strand.
ATTTTTAGAAATAATTTCATAGCCTTCTAGAAGTAACAACGTTTAGATCATATGGTAGTACCTACGTGTATTAATATTCAACTAAAGTGTTTCTAAATATTAGACAATGAATAATTAATTAATTACTGATTGATTAAATCGATGTTGATTATATTCAGGATATTAATTTTCGAACATAGGCCGCCGCAATCTTGAAATATAAATCAATTTCCCTCGGGAGGGAGAGAGACGGAGCGAAATTCATCAAACTCCTACATCTCGTAAACCGAACGAAGGGGGCCCTATGTGCACTCCTCTAGGATAGGTAATTAGGGTCTTAGGGTAATGAGTTAGGTGGTTGCCCTTGTATATTTATCACAGTCTCCAGAGAAGACAATAAGGCAAACGGGATAACTACATAAGACACACAATCTACAGCCCTTCCGATCTCGCCCTTTCCCCATCCATTCGAAGAGATACATTCTTATCTGATGTCTATTATATCATACATTAATTTCCTCTGCTGAATTTATGTTTCAATCTGTGCGTTGTGCATTAATGGGAAAGGGGGTTTAATTTAGTGGGAATCTGTTCTTAGAATTGTAGAAATTCTGCATTAGAAAAAGGCTGGAGGGATATTAGGTTTTGAATATTTATTGACATGGCGTTAGTAAAATGCAGGGGTGTCACCTTTAACCTTCACTGGGTCACATTAGCTAAAGACAAATTGTCTTGGGCCACAAAAAGCCAAAAATAAAATAACAGTTTACTAATTTCCACTCATGATGAGTGAAGAAGCAAAAACAGACAATAATTATTAGCAGACTTTTGGTGACAGTAAAAAATACAGTTCAAATTTTAACTGAAAAAACTGTTAAATGTCTTCGTTAGGAATAAATATAAAATTGTTGAAAAGAAGTTGAACTTTCTAGGTTGACACTGCATCAGGAAACTTGTCATTAAAAATGTAGGGTGTGTAATTTGGGATCATATCTAAATTATTTGTATATACAGAGTGCACATTCCGATGCATGCTCCGTAAAACTTCAGGCATTCACTGCTTTAGTATACAGCGTTCAATTTGAAGTTACTAACGAGTGTTTCCACTCCCAGACTAAGCATGAAGTAAAATTTCGAGTTTAGAAAAACCAGAAAATTTGGTTGGGTCGCTCCGCGTAGCGGAGCGGCCAAACCAAATTTTCTGGTTTTTCTAAACTCGAAATTTTACTTCATGCGCCACGCGTATAAAACACTGAAATATTATGAAATTTTAAAAATATACTGCTAAATCAGTATTAAAAATTAACTGCTAAAACAGGATTAATAATATTCTGCTAAACAAGAAAGTTTTCAATTTTTATTGACATGGCGTTAGTAAAATGCAGGGGTGTCCCACCTTTAACCTTCGCTAGGTCACATTAGCTAAAGACAAGTTGTCTTGGGCCACAAAAAGCCAAAAATAAAATAACAGTTTACTAGTTTCCACACATGTTGAGTGAAAAAGCAAAAACAGACAATAATTATTGGCAGACTTTTGGTGAGTCAAAAATACAGTTCAAATTATAACTGAAAAAACTGTTAGATGTCTTCGTTAGGAATCAATATAAAATTGTGAAAAGAAGTTGAACAATTTAATTGAAAACAGTTATTGATATCAGTAGTTTATCAATAACTGTTTTCAATTAAATTACTATTATTAGTATTAACACTAAAATTCGTTAACACCTGATAACAGACTAAATATATGATTAAGTTGACGAGTAAAAGCTGATTTAAAGTAAAGTCTAAAAACACATAACTATATCATATTAAATTAGAATAACACCTAGTCATATGTTGATTAATTAAGTTACGTGAAGATCAAATTAGTTTGACGAGTAAAAGCACTAATAACCGTTCTTCACACGTTTATTTAAATTACCAAATCTACACACATTTCGAACACAAAGTGACCATTATCAATGGATTAACACAGTGTTAATAATGGTCACTTTGTGTCCAAAATGCATGTACATTTGGTAATTCAAATAAACGTGTGACGAACGGTTATTAGTGCTTTTACTCGTCAAATTACTTTGATCTTCACGTAACTCAATTAATCAACATATGACTAAGTGTTATTCTAGTTTAATATGATGTAGTTATGTGTTTTTGAACTTTACTTTAAATGAGTGTTTTATACGCTCGGCGCATGAAGTGCAATTTCGAGTTTAGAAAAGCCTAAAGATTTGGTTTGGTCGCGTAGCGCGTAGCACTTTAAACCGTACGTTAGACATCCCTAGTTAACGTAATCTTTTTCCTTATATACTCTTATTAAACTTCGTTTTGCGCGAATCGAATTGTTCTCCTCGTTTGTGAAACGGGGGATTGGGGATTAGGAAGTGGATTCGATTAAGAATTCCAAATAACGGCGTCGGTAATTATCGCATTCTAATTGCTGGATCTGCTGTTGTCACTTATATTTGCATATTCCTTGCGATTACTGTCGTCTATGGTAATTATCTGCCGAAGATCCGCACTGCTAATGAGGCCACCCATTCCCCTTCTCTATCTCAATTCCTTCCAACCTATCGATGTGCAAATTGCGCGCCATTTAAATCGAATCGATTTAAAAGAAATGCGAAACGTATAAGTATTGGATGTGTGTGTGTGTGTGTGTGTGTAATTTTGTTTGACATTAAACTCGCTTTGAAAGTGGTAAGAAAATTATAGATCGAGAGAGAAGGCCCAAGTTGTTGACTCCGGAACAGCATCCCTGATACTTCCGGTTTAACCGGAGATAACTCCAACTTTATGTTTAACTTAGGGTAATTGGATAGACCGTGAGGTAAACACTGTTACAGTACCACACGTAACTCGCTTTATCCATGTGGAAGTTAAGTAGGCAAACTTTATTCTACTTGAGTTATTTATTCAACAAACTAAAATGTATCCACAAAATCTTAGACATCATAAAAATTATTTTATAAAAAGAAGTTTAGTATTTCAATATCCTGATTATTTTCTCGTGTAGAGTGTATTTCTATTTGTGGCAATATTTTCAGCAACATCCCGGCGTATCCACCATAGTTCGATTGAGATTCATAATGATTTTTAATAATAATAATATTTATTAGCCAACAGGACAAACTAATAACAGGGTAATATTACAAAAAGATAAATTCTTAAAATAATAAAATGATACATATTAGAAATGTTGTTGTAGTTAACGTGAGATCAAACACAAAATCAGGCTGAATCAGCTATAATCATAAACGTGCATCTGAGCAGTGTATTGAAAACTTCACAATAAATCAGTGTTTCATACGCGAGGCGGGCGCATGAAGTAAAATGTCGAAAAAACCTGAAAATTGGGATTGGTCGCTCCGCTTTTTTATACTCGAAATTTTACTTCATGTTTAACCTGGGAGTGGAACACACTTATTCTACAGAAAAATATTACCTTAAAAACCCACTTCAATTCGAACGATTTATTTGAGAGATATTTTGTGTGTTAGGAGGGGGAAAGAGCAAGTCGATATCCATGAATTTAACGATGATTATTACCAAATTGGAAGGAATATCGGGTCCCCTCTCGAAGAGCTATAGTTTATTTAATGAGATTCTGGATGGAGCCGGCTACGTGTTTGGAATCGAACATTTGTATATGTTGACCGAAATTAATGGCTGGCGGGCCTATATTCCAGAAATTCCGATAAATTGAAATTTGACTGGAAACGGTGTTATTCTAACGCCCGTAAGAACTAATTAACTTAAATCCAATTAATATTTAATTTAATAAATTAGGTTTAACTAATATTCTCAATTGAAATCTAAAAACAAATATGAAAAGTTAGTGTACAAGAAAAATTACATCTGTTTCTTGCGATATTAGGTCATTTCAAGATTTTATCGAGATCTGAAGTTTTGAAGTTTTTCATCACCTAAAATGGCCAGATTTGCAATGAGACACCTAATTTTAGATGCAAGAAGTTAAATAATTTTATTTCGATTAGTTTTTTAATTTTGGATAAAAAGTTTAAAAAGATACGCTTCAATCAGATTTTCATTTTCATTTCACTCGACAAATTCGAATTTTAACTTCATGCGCCACGCGTATAAAACACTGAAATATTGTGATATTTCATATTTCATATTTATTGATCCAATAACAATGTACATGTTTTACATAAGTCACTTCTTAAATAATTAATAGTAAATTAATAATAAAAATAATAACATATAATATTAAAAGTTGAAATTTAAAATGTAAACGCTTCACTAAAATTAAAATCGAGATAATCCTCCCAGCAGTAAAATACATTACTTGATAGGAACTCCTTCATTGTCCGATAAAACTTATTGTGAGGAAATTCCTGGATGATTGTAGGCAGGACATTAAAAACATTGATGACGTAGAAACGTTATTCCGTCCGCACTTTTGTCAGCCTTGTAGCTTTTAAATACAAATTCGATTTCTGTCGAGTATTGTATTTATTAATATCACTGCATGTCAGGTAATCATTTAAGTTGCGTTTAATATGGGAAAGGCACACAAGCATGTAGAGTGATGGAAACGTCAATATGTTCAGATCGATAAATACTTGTCTGCAGTCGTCTGTGTAGTTGATCCCAGCGATGACTCTGACTGCTCTTCTTTGGAGTCCAAAAATCCGGTGTCGGATGGCGGCGTGTCCCGAAGCAATAACCCCATAAGATATTTTACTCTGAAATAGAGAGAATATGTCGTCCGAACAATTTCTTTTGAAACCAAAGGTACTAGACTGCGAATAAGAAATACAGTAGAACAGAGCTTTGCAGCAAGTGTGTCCCCATGGGTATTCCAAGATAGAAAAGAGTCAATATGAAATCCCAGAAAGTTCGTAGAAGCCTGCTGCGGCACTCTGCTCTCTAACAAAAAAAGTGAGCGTAGCTGATTTACTGCAATTGAGTTTCAAACGGTTATTTAGGAACCATTCTGAAACTTCGTTAAGTGATTGATCGTGAAAAGCGGTCTACCTGAGTCCAAATTCGGCACTTTATTAATAATGGTGGTGTCGTTCGCATATAAAATGGTTTTCGTGGCTGACAACGCACAGGGTAGGTCATTAATGTAGAGTAGAAATAAAAGCGGTCCTAATACCGAACCCTGCGGTACCCCATGTTCAATAGCTGAGGTTTCAGATATGGTTCCGTTGGATAAGACACACTATGTTATTCCAGAGAGATAGGTGAGTATGAGCCGATAGCTATCTGGGTGTATATTGTAAAAATTCAGTTTACGCAGCAATATTTCATGAGAAACACAGTCGAAAGCCTTAGACAAGTCCAGAAAAGTAGCTATTGATACTGCATCAATAATTGTTTCGGCAAAGGTAGATATCGTCGCCGCTGTTGATCGACCCTTTCTGAAGCCATATTGCTCAGTAACTAGGATGTTCGTTTCTTCCAGATAGGACACTAATTGGTTCAGCATAATTTTTTCTAATATTTTTCCAAATTGAGGCAGAAGTGAAATTGATAGTTATCAGGATCATCTACCTCGCCTTTCTTAAAAATTGGAATTACAATGGCTCTCTTAAAAACATCTGGGAACACGTTGTTTCTTAAGCATTTGTTAAGCATATGCTTAAGAAACAACGTGTTTGATGATGTTCAAAATACACTACTTATTCATTTGTTTCTTTTAAGTATACATATATACCCCAAAGTAAATTGATCGAGTTTTTGTTAGACGAAATTAACATTTATAAAATGTATTAAGGTAATATCAAATATAGACAGTATATTTTTAACTTCAAATTATTACAGTGTTTTATACGCGTGGCGCATGAAGTAAAAATTCGAGTTTAGAGAAGCCTGAAAATTTGCTAGGCTTTGCGGAGCGACCAAACCAAATTTTCCTAATCTAGGAGTGGAAACACTCGTTAAAAGCTTCAAATTGAACGATTTTATAAAACTAACAAAAGTCTGAAAAGTTTGCTTATCTAAATACTTTTTGGTGCAATTGTTCAGGTTTTCGTTAGTTCTATAAAATCATTCAATTTGAATCTTCTAACGAGTGTTTTTGTTCCTAGATTAAAGTTAAAAGGAAAAACCTCTATGTATTTAAAACATAAATAATTTCTGGCTACACTACCATCATAGATTTGTGTGTGAATTATTTGTGAGGGGAATAAATGTGTATTTGCAGAATTTAATGCAATCGCGTACGTTAAATATTTATAAATGGTAATAATCCGCCGTTTCTTATAAGCGATCGTGCCTCATTCATCGACGATACATTACTTCCAATCCTTTAACGGCCACCAATAAATGTTACGCGAAATGACAAATTGTACTTTCAGAAAATGTCCCGTATGAATCGAGAAAGAGAGAGAGCCGAATCGTGACACACAGTGAAAATATTTCGTCAATAAAGTATCGTAATTTGTGCGGAAATGAAAATAAAATTGTATTTCAAATATAACAAAAATGTTAAATAATTATCAGGTTTGCATATTGATTAAAATGAATATGAAACAGCATGAAATATTATCCATGCAGTGTTCCAAATTGATTTCATCATTTTATTATTAATTATTCATTTTCAATCGGTTATTTATTTGGTTTGTCTAGTAGTTACAGTCTTAGATTAGTTATTAACTAATATATAGTTTTTTAATATTATAATTATTTATAGAATATATGTAAAGAGACAAATCCGTTAAATAAACAAATTTCTGTCTGATAGATTTTTGTGATTATAAATTTGATTGTGACAATCTTTGTTCATTATTATTTAATATTTTAAAAGTCCATTTCTCAATTTTTTGTTGTTGACTGTAATAACCTTTATAATTCAATGTTTACAGCCATAAACAACAATTTGTGGTTTGGGAATATACTTCAAAATATATGTAATATATTTTAAATTTACATAACCACAAATTGCTGTTTATAACAGAAAACCTTAATTTATGTAAATTATTAGAGTCAACAAAAAAATTTAAGAATAGGCCCACTTTCAAAATAAGCGTCTCAATTATTATTTTTTTTTTTTTCATTATCTGTGTATTCGTATGCGCTATTTATTATACAGGGAATTTTTTTATTAGGTAAACATATTCATAAGGTGTATAAAACATAAAATATGGTGAAACTTATGTATATTCGTTGTTTTTTTTAAGTTTAATTCGAAGCTAAAAGCGAGTGTTTTCCACTCCCAGACTAAGCATGAAGTAAAATTTCGACTTTAGAAAAGTCCCGTGAAAATTTGTCGAGGGTCGAGCAGCGACCCTCTACAAATTTTCTGGGCTTTTCTAAACTCGAAATTTTACTTCATGCGCCCCGCGTATAAAACACTGATTTCAAGGGAGGATCAAAACAAAACAAAACCAAAATATACTACTCATTAATTTGTTTCTTTTAAGTATACATATATACCATAAAGCAAATTGATCGAGTTTTTGTTAGGCGAAATTAACATTTGTAAAATTTAGTAAGGTAATATCAAATAAAGGCAGTATGTTTTGAACTTCAAATTATTACAGAGTTTTATACGCGTGGCGCATGAAGTAAAATTTCGAGTTTAGAAAAGCCCAACAAATTTGTCGAGGATCGCTGCGCGACCCTCGACAAATTTTCACGGGGCTTTTCTAAACTCGAAATTTTACTTCATGCTTAGTCTGGGAGTGGACAACACTCGCTTGTAGCTTTAAAGTGAACTTTAAAAAAAAACAACGAATATCTAAAGATTTAAAGAAAATAAGCTGAATTTGGGATACGTATACTTTAAAAAAAACTCCCTGTATTTGTTACTATAACACCAACAACAAATCATTTATTGTTAATTGTGTGTGTAGTTTTATTGTAATAATCTTTATATGTTATTATTATTCAATATTTATTATTACAACAACAATAAATAACGAGTTATTGTAAATTGTGTATGCGCTCTCTATTTTAATGCTTGAATCAAAATTTAGCTAATTTGTATAAATCACATAAATGCGGTTTAAAACGAACAGCGCAAATTTGAAAATCCGGCGCGATAATTCAACCCCTAGGCCCACCCCTTGAAATATTTATCCGTATCATTATTGCCCCTGGCGCAAATACGCACGAAATTTTGCTGAATAAACCGTAATATTCCAATTAATTATTCCCCGGAATTAATTAAACAAAAATTACGCTTGAAATCGAAAATTGAAAAACTTTTAAACCCGCTGAATCTGATTAATTATAGTTAATAAAATTTTAATTATGATGAACTTTTATTATAATTTTTATTACCTCCAAAAATGAATGTTAATTAAATTCGGTAGCTTTTTCTGTTAGCAAAAGTTTTCTCATTAGGTTATCTTTATACACAGCTTTCGGCAAATAGCAATAAACATACACACAAATAAATTCATTAGCACATCTGTTTTGGCAAATAACAATAGATACACACGCAAATAAAAGAATTTCTAAACTTGAAATTTTACTTCATGCTTAGTCTGGGAGTGGAAAACACTCGCTTATACAAGGTGGCGCAAAACTACCGATATGGTTTGAATGTTTAATAACTTTTTTATTTAATGGTTAATTATTATTATTATTTTTTTGTTATACAGTATAATAATGGAAAATGTTTTTGGCTTAAGTATGAAAAATTATATCCCGCAAGTGGTGGCCATTTTCCGCTTCGCACATTCGTGCTCTTTCCAGTACATTTTCCATAACTTTTCGTAAAATTTCCGGTGTTATGGCTTGAATTTCATTGCGAATGTTTTGTTTTAGCTCTGGTATTGTCGCTGGCTTATTTACGTATACCCTTTTTGTTCAAATAACCCCAAAGAAAACAGTTTGGAGCTGTTAAATCCGGTGCATGTGTCGGCCAATTGAAATCGCTTCTGCGCGAAATATTGCGTTCGCCAATGAGGTCCCGTAACAGAGCCATTGTGTCCCTTGCAGTGTGAGCTGTGGCTCCATCTTGTTGGATCCACAACTGTGGATGGTTTTCTACAGCTAGCCTCAAAAAATTGTCCAGCATCGTTCGATATTCAGCACCATCAACCGTAACTGAGACGCCATGTGCATTTTCAAAAAAATATGGACCAATGATCCTTTCAAACGATACACCGCACCAAACAGTACACTTAAGTGGGTGTAATTGTCGCTGATGAACTGTTCTTAGATTCCCCGTAGCCCATATCCTGCAATTTTGCTTGTTTACGAAACCATTCAATTGGAAATGGGCTTCATCGCTCATTATCAAATTGTTAATGAAATCGTGATTTTCTTCTGATTTTTGTCGAAATGAAATGGCATAATCAAGCAGTTGTTGGTAGTCTATCGGCTTCAATTGTGCCAAACGTCTTCTTGTTGATGTTTCTGGACTGTCCTGCACACTATCCACAACACGTTGGATATTTCTTCCGTGTGGACCGTACGTGGTCTTCCGGTACATGGAAGGTGTCTTACTGTACCATGATGTCGAAAATTTGCAACCAGGCAGTTTATTGTTGATGCTGAAGCTCCAGTACGCACATTAAAAAAACGACGACAAGCACGCTGCGTCAAAACAATTGACCGTTGATTTTCAAAATAAAATTCACCAATTTTTGATCGCTGTTCTGTTGTGTACTTTTCCATTTCAAATTCCCCAAGTTTTCTTCACAAAATTCTCAAATAAAAATAAAAAATATAAATAAATTTAACAAGTTATTAAACATTCAAACCATATCGGTAGTTTTGCGCCACCCTGTATGTAGCTTCAAATTGAACTTTAAAAAAAAAACAACGAATATCTACAGATTTAAAGAAAATAAGATGAATTTGAAATACGTATACTTTAAAGAATAACTCCCTGTATTTTTTATTATACCACCAACAACAAATCATTTATCGCTAATTGTTTGTGTAGTTTTATTGTGATAATTCAATTAAAAAAACTGTCTAACTTCCATTTATTATTAGTAAGGTCATCGTAGATTTTTTTTACGTACACAGGGTGCTTCTAAATTGATGCGAAAGATTTTTATGGGTGGTTTTTCAGCAAAAACTAAGGAAGGTTTTCCATATAATTTTTTGAATTTGGCGCCTAAAGGCGTCAAGATGGATGCCAGTTTGCGCTATTCTCTTAAATACAGGGACACTAAAGCAAATGGGTAACAGAACACCATCTGTTACCCATTTTGCTAAATTAACAAATGGGTAACAGATGGCGTTTACGTCGTCGTGATTTGTGAACATTTCTACTTAGCCATCTGTTACCCATTTGCTAACTTAACAAATGGGTAACAGATGGCGTTTACGTCGTCGTGTTTTGTGAGCATTTCATAGATCGTGATAAATGTTCAAAGATGTTCAGTATTGTTCAAGCACTGGTTCGGGACTATACTGATTATGGAGTTGAAGCCTGAAACCCATATGTAGGTAACTGGTGAACGAATGAATACTAAACACAAATTCATATTTTTAAAGTTTTGTTTTTGTTTATTTGGTTGATATTTTTATAGTTAGTTAGGTTTTAAATTTATAAATTGTTCTGTTTTTATTTAAAATAGTTTGTAGACTTTTTATAGTAAACAAGATAAATTCAAATTAAAAGCTATTTGAATTCGAGAAAATATGCTTACGCTTCATATAGTTTGCACACATTAAATAATTCAATATCCGGAGGTGTATTTGCACAGGAAGTAGTTGTTTCAATGGATATTTATCGTCTTAAGTTGTTTTATTAATTAAGACATTGTTTGCATTTTCACGAATAACATTTAGTAATTTTATATATTATTTTTATAGTAACATTCATTAAATATTAAAAAAGAAAATCTCTATAATTTTAAGAGTAGAACTTTGATTAAAACAATAATTTTATTATAATTTTGTTCGTAAAGATTCGATAATCGGCCCTGACACCATTCCTGCTGATTCTTATTTAAAATGACCTCCTGAATCCGAATATGACCCCCGTTTTCCCCCATCACCCACCGTTTTCGGGGGAGGCCCCCCACCTATTTTTTATCACTTTTCGATAATTTGGAGGGATGAAAAGGATTATTTTAGCCTTTACGTTTCTTCTGAGGGGCTAAAGAGGTGAAAAGTTCCAAAACATGAACATTTTTAGCAAGGAGGTAGATTTGGGGGGGGATTTGCCCCCTTAAATTGTAAAGAAATCCTTAAAAATGATCGATTTTTCCGTTTTTTTTTGCAGTTTTTTCACTTATTTTCTACATATTCCAGCTTCCATCCCCCCTCATCCTCCCCCAAACAATAAAAATATATAGCAACAATATATAGCAACAATAATAAAAATATATAACAACAATAATAAAAATATATAGCAACAGTTCGGAAGATTCACTGTACCACGCTGGCGCTCTTAATACCTCGCGCGCACAGGTTTGCCCAGGAATTTATTATTTTACATTTATTATTTTACTTTTTATTTATTATTCTTTACAGCTAAAATAATCCTTTTCACCCCTCCAATGGATGGGGGAAACGAGGGGAGTATTGAGAGCGCCAGCGTGGTACAGTGAATCTTCCGAACTGTTGCTATATATTTTTATTATTGTTGCTATATATTTTTATTATTGTTGCTATATATTGTTGCAATATATTTTTATTATTTGGGGGTGTTTGGGGGAGGATGAGGGGGAATGGAAGCTAGAATATGTAGAAAATAAGTGAAAAAACTGCGAAAAAAACGGAAAAAATGGATCATTTTTAATGATTTTTTTACAATTTAAGGGAGCAAATCCCCCCCCAAATCTACATCCTTGCTACAAATGTTTATGTTTTGGAACTTTTCACCTCTCTAGCCCCTCAGAAGAAATGTAAAGGCTAAAATAATCCTTTTCATCCCTCCAAATTATCGAAAAGTGATAAAAATAGGTGGGGGGGGCCTCCCCCGAAAACGGTGGGTGATGGGGGAAAACGGAGGTCATATTCGGATTCAGGAGGTCATTTTACATAAGAATCAGCAGGAATAGTGTCAGGGCTCGAAAAAATGTTTTTTTTGCAGACCAGTGTTATTTTATAGAAACATTCATAAAATATTAAAAATATAACACCCTATAATTTTAAGAGTCCTAGATACAAATTACTTATATGCATACTTTATATGAAAATAATAAATTAAAAAATCATCTTTATTTTCAAATAATCGTGTACTTGAAATGAAAAGTGAACGAGTTAATTTGTATAATAAATAAATAAGTTTATTTAGTAAACAAATTACCTTCTTCACTTTTTATATTGAGTAGACGTTATTCATTGAACGGTGATGAATTTCTCGCGATTATTTTTTGTCCTCGTTTAATGAAATTTGTGGAATTTCGCTCAATTCGGAATTGTTAAGGGATTATTCGGAATTTAAATCGATTTTCGAGGGATCCGGATGGGATGTTCGAATCACCTGCCGTTAATACAGGTGCGCTGAAAGATTTTCCACCTGACCAAATTCAGGTGGGTTTCTATGTTACTGACACACCTGTCATTTTGTAATCTCTGCGTTCGTGCATCTGTTTGGAAATTATTATGTCAATCATTGTTTATTATACACGAAAATACATTGTAGTTGATTGATTAGCTATCAATACAATTTATAAATATACAATTTTTAAATCTAATGATTCTTCACTGCTTACATTTATCAATGAGAAACGTAAAGTGATAAACGTTAACATGAATGAATTTAGAATTTTTCCATCTACAAAAAAGGTAAATACATTTTGTTTCTACAATAAATAGAGTAGTCAAAATTTGAACATTTCAAAATTTACATGGGGTTTCCTATGTTGCGTCCGCCAATTCAACACCCGGTATAACAAAATTTCATAAAAAATTAGCAAAAAAAAAACGATTATATTGGAAATTAAGTTCACTTAAAATATTAATTTTATAATTTTTAGCACTGAAATTATTGTTATGTTAGAAATACACTTAAAAATGCTTTTTGTAAAATGAGTAATAATAATAATATTTAAATATCAAAACATTTACATTTTTCAACACACATTCTTAAGTCAGGTCAAATAATACAATTTAATATAATAATCATAGTAAATGTGAGTGAAGTTTAATATACTTACATAATCATCATTAACCTATGCAAAAACGCAACATTATTAAATTTTTGTTTATTGAATTACTAAATAAATTAATTAGATACATTGTATTATTTTATTGATTGTTGAGGCACTTATTTTTTGAAAATCAATTATCACTTTAATATAATAATAATAGTAAACTATTTATGATTTTCAACTTATTATTAAATTCACTACAACTGTTTCGCTACACTAGCTTCTTCAGGTAAAGAAATAAAATAGAAAAATTTTACAAACTTACTTACATTATATACAGATTTCAAAAGTGTGGGTTCGGCTTAAGTAGGAGTTGGAGAGCTCGAGTTGCTCGTTCAGCAAATTACCTGAATGAGCCGAAACAATTGTAGTGAATTTAATAAAAAGTTAAAAATCATAAATAGTTTACTATTATTATTATATTAAAAATGGATTTTCAGAAAATAAGTGCCTCAACAATCAACGAAATAATACAATGTATCAAATTAACTTATCTAGTAATTTAATCAACAATAAATTCATAATGTTGCGTTTTTGCATAGGATAATGATGGTTATGTGAGTTAAATAGACTTCACTCTCATTTGCTGAGAATTCCTTATGTGTGTATATCATCTCTCATAAAATCAAAGATGGTCGGAGGCGAATACTGAATTAGGGATTCCGAAGGAAAATTCATTCTGCTCGTCCCTTTCTCTCCTTCTATCCCAGCTTGCGTTCTCTCGCTCTCTCTTATTTAAGATGTTCCAAAAGGGGGAAAGATATATGGCACCGCATAAATCACACACACTTTATAGTGCATTGAATGCAAAAAGTGGAGGGTAAACGTTGATTTGTGTGCACACGCCTATAGAAAACGTTCAATGCAAGGAATCTCAAAAATTGAACACTTTGGATGGCTATCTAGTTATAATAAAGTTGATCGTTTGTAATTTATGTATTTTTTCAATTATGGAGGTTAGAAATATTGCGCCAGGTAAAAATTTGATTGTTTACACCCGGCGCATCCACCAAAATACACTGCTTCATGAAATTGAAATTGAAAACCTGCAATTTTTCGAAAATTTCAGAAATGTGTAGCATTCTTTTTCCACCATTCCTTCTATATTGTTATGTTTAAAAGTTTGATTGTTAAAATATATCTTTAAAAACGTTCGTCGTTATTTCTGTAACAGGAAAATGAAATTGAAATTGAAAACCTACAATTTTTTAAAAATTTTAGAAACGTATACCATTTCTTTTCCACCGTTCCTTCTATATTCTTATGTTTAAAAATTTGATTGTTAAAATATACCTTCAAAAACGTTCATCGATATTTCTGTACCCGAAAACACAAAGCTAAACTTCAAACCATATTTTTTTAAGAAATTGTATGGTAGTTTCTTGGAGCTATGTAGTTGAAGTAGGAAGAACGCATTTATTCGTAGATAAATTGGCCCATCCACTAAAATATTTGAGCTCGAAAGGCATAATTAGACTTTTAGATAAATTGGTGTGCGCAAACCAGTTACTGTAAATAATTATTAGTAATAATAAAATGCATGCGAAGCAAACGGGAGTTTATACTAAAAAACGTTATATATTAAACAAGAAATATATACCTTATTATTAGTTAAATAATTATTGATTATTGTCAATGAACTTCACAATAATTCAGTGTTTCATACTGAAGTAAATATTTCGAGTTTAAAAAAGACTGAATATTTTATGAAACTTAAGAGTAGGGTTAGGCCATGTATAATTTGTATGCTGTGACTTCGGTTTCAGCGGTGTTATAAAATAATATTTTACATGTGTTTTTACAAAGATATGCATTGAACCTTTCTTAACAAAATAGCGGAAACAGATAATTTTAACTGCTTTATTAATCGCAGAAATATTGTTTATATAGAGGTCTATTTTGACGTAAGGTAATCTTTTTATATATATATATATATATATATATATATATATATATATATGTTAAAACGTAGATTTTCGCGGGCGTAACATGTTTCACTGTTTCTTCGGGTTTGGTCCCGCGTATTTTCTTGGCTCTGGTTCATTGTATTTTAATTTGACGTTTCGATGACGTCGCAGTCATCATCGTATCGGAATAACTAATAAAATTCCATTGCTCTAACAACCACTTGTTTCATTTCTACGTACTACGTAATGCGTGAATTTCTTGTTTGGCTTCGTGTTACTCTTCTGTTTTGCTCTTCTAATGATGTGGTAGTGACAATTTCAATATTATTTTCGGAAGGGGTTGTATTTTGAATTTCTTGGTTCTTGTTCGGAGATAATATGATTTGGCCAGGATTTATACAAGTTTTCCAAATTGGTGGTAGTCATTTAGCATCATCTCACTGATTTAGACTGTTCGGCCTCTTTTCAATTTCTATCGCTTCTCTAATAATCCTCGCGTGGAAGAAGTCTATCTTTTTTAAAATTCTCGTTTTTTCGAAATTTATTGTATGTTTAAAAATGTTGACGTGTTGAAATAAAGAAGATTGTGGATCAGACTTTCTTACTGCTAAAATGTGTACTCGTCGAGATGTTCGATTTTAATCCTTGTTTTTATTAGGTTATGTTGTATTATATACAGCAGTAATATATTATTGTATGTTATTAGTTTTTAAATATTCAGTTCTTTCGTGATAGTTTTGAGTACTTGTTCTTTTGTTTAGCATGTACAGTATTTTCAATATTTTGTTTTGTTGTCGTTGCAGCATCGTAATGTTTTTTTTTTTTTGGTAGTGTTTCCCCATATAGTAGAAAGGTAATTAATGTTGGAGGTAAATAGGGCAGTGTAGACTGCTATTTTTCTGTTTTCTGGTATGTATTCCCTGATATTTATATAGAAATAAAAGTGTATTTCTCTAATATTTATATAGAAATAAAAGTTCATAAAAAGATTATATTTTTACTATTTTATTCAATAAAAAAAAACGCCCAACGCTATAACTCTGTTATTTATTGATCGATTTGAATGAACTAAAAAACAAAGTCAATCGCAATTTCAATACCACAAATTGACACTAATTATATATTTTTTCAAGATTACCTTTATTCCCAAATGATAGTGAATTTTAAATGTTTAAATGGCTGCATATACTTTTCTTATTTTATTATACTGTTTCTCTGAATCCAGTTATGCTTGATATGTTGATTTTAAATAATTATTAATGCTAGAAAAAAAATGATAATAAATCTTGTTTACATGATTTTTTGGAAATAAATGTAGTGTGCCTTGAATTAGTATGTATAATCAGCTTAGAAGATTCAACACAATTTGTCAACCAACCGAACAAAATAAAGGCTGATATTTTCAAATTTTACAATTATTCAGTGTTTTATACGCGTGGCGCATGAAGTAAAATTTCGAGTTTAGAAAAGCCCCGTGAAAATTTGTCTCGGGTCGCTGCGCGACCCTCGACAAATTTTCTACGCAGGACTTTTCTAAACTCGAAATTTTACTTCATGCTTAGTCTGGGAGTGGACCGTCAAGATTTTCAACAAGTCGAGATTTTCGATATTTACAGATTTTGTCGATTTATTTACAGTTTGGTATTATATTAAATGCAACTTAAATACTGATTTTCTTAGGAATAAAATATTAACCTAATAAGAGCCGAGCAAATTATAAAGTTAACTCTAAAAGTTGATTTTAGGTAAAATTTTGCATCTTTTTCTATGATTTTAGTGAATGGTTTATTATGTTACATACATCGATTTTATAAAAGAGTTAAATTTAAAGTCGGAACGAGTGCTTTCACTCCCAGACTAAGCATGAAGTAAAATGTGAGGCTTTTCTAAAATCGAAATTTTACTTTATGCGCCACGCGTATAAAACACTAAACTGTTGTGAAGTTATAAATACACTTAAAAAATTAGTATTAATCAAAATATTGAAATAACAAAATATTTACATTGTTCCTTTACTTTTATTCTACATCAAGTTGTTACGTATGTACTTATTTATTGTTTCGTTATTATTAATCGCATAACCTCACAATAAAAGACATTTGTCACTTTTTTTATAAGGCACACTAATTTTAATTTTTAAAAAATAGATGATTTAAAATAAATTCTACTAAAACATTGAACAAAAACAAGAATTTCGGCGTTATTGGATTCAAAAAAATAATGTCATTATTGAAAAAACTAAATATTCATGTTATTTTTCAGTATCTAAGCGGCCAATGACTTACAATAAATACAAGAGCTATGGCGTCGGGCGTTTTTTATCGAACACCCGGTGTAATGGTCACTCTTGACGTGTGAAAGACAGAGAGCAATACATCGAAGCGATAATCTCTCTAGATTCGAAGTAGTTTTGCCTCCATATAATCAATAATGTTCCGTTATCTTATATGACGTTAAGAAGTGACATAAGAAATTCAAGTGACGTGCCCCCTCTTAATTTGAACCTTCTGCCATCTTATATGATGTTGAAAAGTGACTATGAAGTTCAAGCGATGTTTAAGCCAAAATTAATAACCGAGCACCTAGCCCTCTTCTTAACAAAATGTTGAATGTTCTAGTAGAAAACTGGAAAATTGAAAAGAAAATGGTCTATTCCTTATGTTATAATTTCCTATTTCAGATATGTAAATCAAACAAAGCCTATTTCGAATCGACAAACCGAGCGCCCCCATATCCTCCCTCATAACCCGAAAATTTGATGCTAATCAATTAACACACAAAACAGTTTGTGTATATTCATATTCATGGAGGCGATGGTTGTTTGCTGAATGGAGTGCCGGACAAAATGAACCGTTTCCCAATTACAAATTATGATTCGATTAACATCTCCTCTGCCCGTTTTACGGCCACCCCTCCGTTCTTCTGACAACTTCCTGAACTGTAAATAACGAGGGTGCTGTAAATGACCGCTAAACACCACCTATAAATTAATTAATTCCGTTATATCGAAGATCGATAGCCTAAGATGCTGTGCATGAGGTTACTCAGTTGTATCTAGAAGGCTGTGAGCTGACTAGTTGTTGATTACAAACGTTTGATTTAATCCTTTACCTTGATAAATTCAAATTCAAAACTATTTGAATTTGAGAAAATAAGCTTACGCTTCTTATAGTTTGCACACTTTAAACATAATATATAAAATTACGAAAAGGTTATTCGTGAAAATGTATTTGCACGGGAAGTAGTTGTTTTAATGGATATTTATCGTCTTAAGTTGTCTTATTAATTAAGACATTGTTTGCATTTTCACTAATAACATTTTCGTAATTTTATAATATAATATCAATAATAATAATAAACTTTATTTTCAATTCTTAAAGTATATTATGCGAATACAATACAAATATAAAACAATAATAATAAAACAAGAATGAAACTCTAAATAATTGGAAAACCATAAGGCGAGATTCAGTTTAGCATGAAAATGCTAAACTGGTCTTCCATCTAAACCTTAAATATGTTATCCTTTATCTTGTTTTGGGGGATTTATGGAAGTTTAAGACAATACAGTGAATTATTTTAAGTATACACATCCCAGTGTTAGTAATAACCCAATTTCACAGTAATAATTATAATAATAATATTTGAGTCCCACACTCTGTCCGTAAGTGGATTTTCCCTTCCACACCACAAAAAAAAAATATTTATTCGTGTTAAAGTAGATTCACAAATTACACAAGTCAGAATACAGATATCTGAGGCCCAGTTAGACATCAAATCGTAAAGTTGTGTTAGAAAACCCAACTTTACTATTTGTCATATAACCTAACCTAGTTTTACAGTTTGTCATCAAACCTACCCCAGCTTTACTAAATTGTAAAATTGTATTATGTTAGATAACAACTAAATTAAAAATCACTTGCATTACTCGATTTTGACAGTTTCTACTCATATAAGTACTTAAGTACTCATGATTACCTACTTGTACTTGGTACTCAAATACAGTTTGCGTAGAGTACTTGCACTCAATACTTGAGTACAGGGTGGCCCAAATTCGATGTTTTCATAGGGAATCTTGGTAACCTGAAGGGTTAGAAAAAAAATAATATAAACGTCATGACCTCTTTTTACGAGACATTAATAATGGCGTAAATTAATCATGGCTAACTTAATTAGCTTGGAAGATATCAGGCGTTTTTCAATTGTTGGCTATTTTAAAATATGTGTTTATTTTAATAACTATAAGATATACAAAAAAATACTTTTATAATTATTTATGTAGTTTTCAGCGTAGAATGCAGTGGCGTACTTATTTTTTATTCGGACTATAAATTTTCAAGTTATGATATAAAACTACATTTTTTTAAATTAAACACCCTATATATTTTTATGTTATTGAATAGCGTACTAAATTAGCTTTACATTTTTGTATAAATGTTTTTATTATTTTTTTCTTTTTATTGACAAATGTGTTTTTAACTCTGAAGCTTTTAGATAAATATTTGATAATACATACTATTATAATCACAGAGATGTTAATATTATTTATTAATAATAAAGTGATCTGTAGACTCAGTAATTTATCGCAAAAGTCTTCAAAAATAAAATAAATATTTAAACTAACTTAGTTTTTAATATAATCGTTTTTTGCGTATTTTTACGATTTTTTGTTAAATATGTACATCAATGTAAAGCTAATTTAAAATGCTATTTAATAACATAAAAACATACAGGGTGTTCCATTTAAAAAAAATGCAACTTTGTGTCATAACTCTGAAATTAAAAGTTGAAATAAAAAAATAAGTACGCCACTGAATTCTACGTACACAACTAACTATTAAACTATTTATTTGTATATCTTATAGTTATTGAGAAAAAGACGTATTTAAAAATTGTCAACAATTGAAAAACGCATGATATCTCGAAAACTAATCAAGCTAACTATGATCTGTTAATAATATTGTTATTTTCTCTTGACATGTATATCAGATTTTGTGTAGCTATGGGGGTTACTGAGATACCTTATAAAAACATCAAATTTGGGCCACCCTGTACAGGTTGCAGCATTTTCGATAGTTTCTTCAAGTAAAGTACCATTAATATCAATGATAGACAAAAAGTAATATATGCTTCCAGAGCTCTTTTTTAGAGCTTATTTCTAGAACGTTATCAAAATTTGTCTATCTTCAATTATTTTCGAGTTATACGCAAAAACTCAAAATTTAGCAGTTTTGAAATATTGAAATAACTTCTTTATTTATAAACGTATTGTCATGCGGTAAAAACTTTCTTGAAGCACTATTTGAAGTACAATATTCTGATCATATCAGATTTTGTTTTAAATTAAATTTTCTTGAGATATGACATAAAGTTGTATTATTTTAATAACAAAATAGTTAGCCATGACTTTATTCGATAACGTTTTATGTAAGCTTTCCAAAAATATATCATTTGCAATACTTTAATTTGACTTAAATTATTAGTGTTTAGTTTATTTAATTCTTAATTTATTTATCAAGAATGCCATGATAAAAATAAATGAATAGTAAACAACAGCAATTTAAAAGTTGACGTTATAAATTCAAATTTAGTCTAGTAAACGCAATGAGGTAATAACCCTCATTGCGTTTACTTTATTTGTATATTAAAACAAAAGACATTTAAAAAAAACTTATTTAACACGTAATTTATTATATTATATTTAGTTATACATAATATAATAAATACAATAAAATATTTTGAAATTCTTTAAGTTGATTTTGAGAATTTTCTATATAACTTGCTATAAAATCATCACTAAGATGTTACAATCTCAATAGTGTTAGAAATTATTTAAATTTAAAATTTCACAATAGATGGTTTAGAACTCACAAACTAAAATATTTGTTCTTTTTGGGGAATATTGTAAAACAAAAGAGATATCGAAGAACTTCAAAATATTATTCACTTAGAGTTCAGAAAAGTCACTCCGATTTTTTAATAAAATGCAATAAAGTATATGAATTTATATGGCACTCAACTGGGAAAGTACAGTGAATTTTTCTTTTAGGTAAACATATGCATAAACCGTAAATTTTCCGACACTCGTTGTTTTTTAAAAGAGTTTAATTTGAAGCTTTAAACGAGTGTTTTCCACTCCCAGACTAAGCATAAAGTAAAATTTCGAGTTTAGAAAAGCCCCGTGAAAATTTGTCGAGGGTCGCGCAGCGACCCGAGACAAATTTTCTGGGCTTTTCTAAACTCGACATTTTTTTTCATGCGCCACGCTTATAAAAGACAGATTTTAAGTGAAGTTCGAATATGCATAAATTTCGCAATATTTTAGTGTTTTATACGCGTGGCGCATGAAGTAAAATTTCGAGTTTAGAAAAGCCCAGAAAATTTGTCTCGGGTCGCTGCGCGACCCTCGACAAATTTTCACGGGGCTTTTCTAAACTCGAAATTTTACTTCATGCTTAGTCTGGGAGTGGAAAACACTCGTTTAAAGCTTCAACATAAAATTATAAAAAAAAAATTCTAAAAATTTACAGAAAATTGGCAAATTTGGAATACGTATACGTAAAAGAAAAACTCCTTGTATTTATAGCTTCTATTAATTAAGATTAATAAAGTAAATATAATAAGGTAATAAACAACATTCAAAAAAATATTCAAAACAAAAATATATTCAAATCACGATTATATGAACATATGTGTTTGTTAGAACCTTATTCTTTAAATGAAGTATAGTGCGAATTCTTGGAACCGATGCGTCAATGTGTGCTCTAAAAATGTTTCTAAATGTTTCTTCTTTTTTTATATTTATGTTATATTTATGTATTTTAAACTGTTTACTTGACACTTTTTCATTAATATGTAACATTTTGTCTGTATGCGTATTTTTGAAAATAAAGAATTAAAAAAAAGACAGTTAATGTTTTATATTGTTATTGTTTACAATTAATTTATTTGTCATCATGTCTTTCTTGATATATTGATTTAAAATATAAAAATACTCAAAATAAATAAATAAAGTTAAATCAAGATATGGCAAATAATATATCTTTGGATAGCTTACGATAAATGGAAGCGATTAAAGATCTGGCCAACTATGATTTGTATTTAAAATAATGCAACTTTATGTCATATCTCATAAAGGTTAAACCTAAAACAAAATCTGATATAATCAGCGTATTCTTCTTAAAAAAGTGTCTTAAGAAAGTTTTTACCGCGTGTCAATATCTTTTTAAATAAAAAAAGTTATTTCAATATTTCAAAATAGTCAAATTTTGAGTTTTGACGTATAACTCGAAAACAATTGATGATAAACAAATTTTGATTAGCCACATGAAATATGCTTTAAAAAAGAGCTCTGGAAGTATATATTAGTTTTTGTCTATCATTCATGTTTCTGGTACTTTACTTGAAAAAACCATCGAAAATGCTGTACATTTCACTCGTACTCGGAACAGCTCTGATTACTATGAATCTTCCATAGTAAACGAGATCTCAATGCTAAGCTTCGAATTTTATACACGCTCTTTATCAGCAAGGTTAAAATAATACCTTAACTGATTCAAACAGTGAACAAAAGCTCTCATAAACAATTGAGTGATAACTAAGAACAAATTACCATCCGCAAACATTCGCAAACAAAAAAACTACGTTATCTTTTAGCTAGTGCATAAAGATAATTCAGTCATGGCGCACTAGAAACGATAAATTCGTGGGTTTCTGTCGTAATCTCTAAAAAAGCGCGTCCTCAGAAGTCGGGTTCGTTTGTTTTTTTATTTTGCGCGCGCGCGCTCTATTGTAGTTTTAAATTACGAAGACAGAGAGGAGATAAATCCGGGGGCCCGTATTAAATCCCGCAAATTAATTCTCGGAACTGTTATTGTCTATCCGGGTGCGCTTCACTAAAAAGTTAGAATCCACCCCCTGCCCGAGTTTTATTAGCATCCTAGATATGGAATGAATAATAAAAGCTATGAATGTATCGTGGATGTAACCTAATTTTCAGCGACCTACAAAAAAGCTTGATGTTTGAGTGTTTTTTAAACTAAAATTAACTGCACAACTTTTAATTAAATAAATCGTCACCTCAGTGCTACAACTAGATAACTCAAATTTACTAGTTTTGAAAAAAAGTAGTTTACAGTTATTTAAAAGTTTAATTGTTTAATCAACACTTTTAGTAAATAACATACTTGCTTAAGGATCCACTGTTTATTAGTTGACACTACAAGTATTGTCTCGCCATACAGTGGCTTCATAAGGCAGATTAATGATCTGCCTGATGAAGCCACTGTGTGGAGAAAAAAATACAAATAGCATCAAAATGTTTGATCATTATAAATATTCAAAAAATGTAAAAATTTTGTGAACATATAAAATTATATTATATTCTTCAAACACTATTAAAATGTTCTTATAAGATGTACCACAAAGTGAACGCCTACAACACAAAACAGTCAATTAGACTATTAAAATTTCCATTTTAATATATCATACTCTTATTTATTTGTCTACTTTATACAATATCTGACATTCGTCGTTTTTATAAAGGCGTTCAACTTGAAGCTTCTAACGAGTGTTTTCTACTCCCAGACTAAGCATGAAGTAAAATTTCGAGTTTAGAAAAGCCTGAAAATTTGGATTTGACGGGGCGCGCGAGCGAAGCGAGTCGCGCCTCGGCAAATCCAAATTTTCAGGCTTTTCTAAACTCGAAATTTTACTTCATGCGCCACGCATATAAAACACTTACATATTATAAAGTTTAAAATGTACTCGATTTGATTTTTTGTTTGTTGAAACATTTTCGAAAGTGGTTGTTTGGTTCAACCAAAAATTAATTTTTAATAACTATTTAACAAGTTTAATGTAGATAATTATATTAGTCAGACACGACATTTTAATTGTTCTGAAAACTAAGTCGCTTTTTGCTGTCTGCAACAATTGTTTTGCCACACAGTGGCTTCATCAAGCAAATGATCTGCCTAATGAAGCCACTGTGTGGCAAAACAATTGTTGCAGTGTCAACTAATAAACAGTGAAATCTTAACCAAGCGTGTTATTTACTAAAAGTGTTAAAGTTTTTTGTAAAATTTGGGCTCGATATTTTAATATAAATACAAAATGGTGGTTTTTTAGAGTGGTCTAGTTGTAGCATCATGTAGAGCACATTAAGATGTTTAATGTAGGCTACTTAACTCAAATACGATAATTTTTTAGTTATCTAGTTGTAGCACTGGGGTGACAATATTATATCGGGTGTTGACTTGGCGGACGCAACATAGGAAATCGCATGTTAATTTTAAAGTGTTCAAATATTGGCTTCCCTATTTGTTTTAGAGATAAAATGTATTTCACTTTTTTGTAGAGGGAAACATTCCAAAAATTATTAATGTTTACACTTAACACTTAACGTTTCTCTAAGTTAAAATAATTAGAAAAAAGTAATGTGATTTTATAAAAATAATGACATACCATGGAATTGATACAACAATTGCGGATATTCGCTGTTTTTTTTTTTCTAAGTTTAGTTTAACGCTTTAAATAAGTGTTTTCCATTCCCAAACTAAGCATGAAGTAAATGTTCACGGGGCTTTTCTAAACTAGACATTTTACTTCATGCGCCACGCGTTAATACACTATAATATTGTCAAATTTATGTATATTCGAACTTCACTTAAAATCTGTGTTTTATACGTGTGGCGCATGAAGTAAAATTTCGAGTTTAGAAAAGCCCAGAAAATTTACTTCATGCTTAGTCTGGGAATGGAAAACACTTATTTAAAGCTTTAAATTAAACTTAGAAAAAAAAAACAGCGAATATCCGCCATTGTTGTATCAATTCCATGGTATGTCATTATTTTTATAAAATCACATTACTTTTTCCTAATTATTTTCACGGCGCTTTTCTAAACTCAAAATTTTACTTCATGCTTAATCTGGGAGTGGAAAACACTCGTTTAAAGCTTCAACTTAAACTCTTTTAAAAATCAACGAATGTAAGAATATTTACAGCTAAAATTATAAAGAAAAATTAATGTGATTTTATAAAAATAATGAAATAATGAAATATTGGAATTGATACAACATTTGCTGATGTCAAAATAGCACAAGATATTGCTGTTACTTATTTAACGACAAAAAACATAACGCAAACATTGTGATAACTGTGGTCTGCATAATACCACTTTATTAGGATTTCTTGTATAGTGTAAATCATTTCAAAAACATTTACTTTATCAAGTGACTGCGATATCTTTTGCCATTTTGACATCCGCAATTGTTGTTTCAATTCCATAGCATGTCATTATTTTTATAAAATCACATTACGTTTTCTTAATTATTTTAACGTAAAGTGATAAACGTTAACACGAATGAATTCAGAATTTTTCCCTCTACAAAAAAGGTAAATACATTCTGTTCCTAAAATAAATAGGGGAGCCAAAATTTGAACATGTCAAAATTTACTTGGGATTTCCTATGTTGCGTCCGCGAAGTCAACACCCGGTATATCTCAGGTACCTAACTTTAACATTTCTTATGTAATGTAATATTTCAGGTTAGATTAATAAACAGTGCTGAAGGAATAGAACAATAATATTACCGGGAACCTTTAAATAATAACTAATAAAAAAAAAATAATTTATGCCAAATTAAGGAATGGAAACTCTTGTTGGAAGTTTCAAAGTGAACTCATTATCATATTTTTTTTAATTTAGATTTCAATTTAACAACTTTGTAATAACAAATCCCTTAGATTTTCATTGTAAATCTAACCTCAGAAGATTATTACCGCTATTATAATTTGAACTACATTAAAATAACAGCTTTTCTCTCCTGTTGATTTAGTGGGTTTTGTTTAAAGGCAGCGTGTGGGTAAAAGAGGTAACGGCGGGGATTTCTGTAAATTTCAGTATCGTGAAACCTGCTGAAAAAGCAATAGGCCTCGGTGTAATCCGGGCATGTAAAGCGGAGTAGTGTGTAATGTGGGCCATTTGTTCGCTTTGCCGTGGGCATGCCTAGCGCGCTCGACCGTGTTTTGTCACATCTGTCTCACGAGAATATGCACTAAAATCCTATCTACACAATTCAGGACAGGTACTGCGTTTACATATACCCGATAAAATCGTATCGTCCGGACCCCAAAGTGAGTGGATACGTGGATGTAAAATGGGCGAGGATGTCCCTCGAGCACACATTCTATTGCTGTCTGCGTCGTTTCGAATGGATGTGGAAATGGTGGATGCGCCGGGCAAACAAGGAAATAATTTATGAAATTGATATTATTTCACCAAAAATTCTACGGAATAAACTTCTTTATTAATTTATCAGTCAAATATGTTTACTTTAATTAAGGTTGCGGTAAACGTAAGATATAATGACGTGTTTTAATGAATGTTAAACTAATTGAATGCAGAATTTACGGATACCCTTGAATTTTACGTAGAATAAGTTTTTATTAAACGTAAACGTATGATATGATGACGTTTTTTAATGAATGTTAAACTAATTGAATGCAGAATTTACGGATACCCTTGAATTTTACGTAGAATAAGTTTTTATTGCCTAAAAATTATTGAAAAAATTACGCAAAAAAGCTTTTTCAGGATGTTTTTACAAAAAAAAAATTATCTTAATCGTTTTAAATTGTTGACATTAAAATCCTGCAAGTTTTAGCATTATTTTGATGAATTATGCAATGTACTTTCTTTGACTTCCTTATATATCATAAAGTGTCTAATCTGCGCAAAAAGTCACTTGCATGAATTTGGAGGTATCAGGATGAATTTGGAGGAACATACAATACAAGGTTAGAGAATAATCTATATCTCAGCCACTATCGTCTGGAAAAATCGCAAACAGGAACACGATATTATTCTTTAAAATTTTACAATGCCTTACCGGAAACGATTAGAAATTTAGACCTTCAGAAATTTAAACTAAAACTAAAACACATTTTTATTACGAAAGCATACTTTTACTCAGAGGAATTTCTAAGTGGCATCAGCAGATATTTTTGTTTATGTTAAATTTTTCTTTGTCTGATCGTAGCGACGGAAATAATATATGTTTTTTTCTTATTTTGTTATTGATAATTTATGTCTTTTCGTATGTGATATCTGTATGTCTAAATGTTTTTAATAATATAATACTTTTTCAACTTATTTTATATTATTAATTTTATTCCTGATTTATTCTATCTATTCAATAGAACGGAACAGATTTTAAACGATTATTTCTTTCAAACTACAAAAGTTATAACCATAATTCCAACGTTCCTGGACAGACAAAGGTTTAAGATTTGAACAATCCAGGTAGAAGTTCCAACCACGGCCGCATTGGCGCTGTTATTTGTCACGTTGATTGTCTGTAGTAAAATGTCGACACAACAAAAAAAATTATTTTGTGTGCTGCCATTAGCAATTAGCTAGAGCCCATTATTGAAGTTTAATGTGCTTCTCGCCGTCAGTTTAATAAACAGCCGCCTCGCCATGACCAGATTTACCAGTGGCATCGAAAATTCGTAGACAATGTTTGCATCTGCAAGCAGAAAAGCACGGGATGTACACGCACATCGAATAAAAATGTCGAGCGTATTCGTATAGTTTACGAAAAGGAGCCAAATAACCTTTCTTGAAAATATGCGGCATCGAATTGTTGAAGCTGTAAATTCGATAACTAAAGACCAGCTGATTCGTGTGTAGCAAGAAATGAGCCACCGTTTTGATATTTATCTCTTAACCCATTAAGCGCCAATAATGCAAGAACGCAACATTATTAATTTTTTGCTTTTAAATGAATAAATAAGTTAATTTGATACATTAAATTATTTGACCTGACTTGAGAATGCGTGAAGAAATATTTTGTTATTTAAATATTTTGGTTTATACTCATTTTAAAAAATAATTTTTAAGTGTATTTCTTACTACACAATGTTTTAGTGAATCATACGCGTGGCGCATGAAGTAAAATTTCGAGTTTAGAAAAGCCTGAAAATTTGGTTTGGCCACTCCGCTTCGCGGAGCGACCAAACCAAATTTTCAGGCTTTTCTAAACTCGAAATTTTACTTCATGCTTAGTATGGGAGTGGAAACACTCGTTCGAAATTCAAATTGAACGCTTCTATAAAATTAGAAAAGCCTGCAAATTTACAGCGTATAGATGTGTGTTCAAACAAAAACTTCCCAATATCTAATTTAATAAGTCATTCCTGGAAATCATAAAAAAACGTTCAGAATTTTACCTAAAATCTACTTTCAGAGTGTACTCAATAATTGCTCGGTCGTTAATGGGTTAAGGAACGTTGGAATTGTGTTTCTATCTTTTGTCGTTTCGAAGAAATAGATGTTTGAAATCTGTTTCTTTATTTTGAATAGCCCTCTATATTTTTTTTTTTGCTGTTGCCTGGCCTTGGGAACTTGCCCATTAGCCATCATCAATCTATATATTTATGTATCAATTAATTTTTTACAATTTACAATTTGTAGTATTTAACTATTCATTCGGACAATCACACACATTCATACGACACCCAGGGTCACGACGAGATATTATTTTTGAAATAAAGTCTCCCCGTGCACGGGAATCGAACCCGAATTTGTGGCTCGCCGAGCGATACAGCCCGGCGACGTTACCGCTCGGCCACCACCTGCCCCCTCTATATTGTATTCTAATTAACTAGCTACTTATTTAACTTATGTGAACATGTATTAATGTATAAACATCAATAAACATTATTATTAATAATGTTGTCCCGTAATCAGAACATTAATGGTGCTTGAACTAGTTACTACCCAAAACGTTAGATTTCAACTATAATAAATCGAAACCTTGAAAGTATTCTATTTGTTTTGACATTATACAAGGATTTTTTTAGGTCTTTCTTCTGTTATACCTATACCTTGAGCTGTGTAAAACAACATTGTTATAAACACGAATAAATATTTACTTAAAGTGGGGAGTTGTGAGATTGGTTTTGTTTTTGAGACAGAACTACCATCAATGGATGCCCAGCCCCCCTAGACACCAAGAAATTATATATTTCAAAATTGTTGCAGACAACAAAAAGCGACTAAGTTTTCAAAACAATTAAAATGTCATGTCTGAACTAATGTAATTATCTACATTAAACTTGTTAAATAGTTAACGAAATTAATTTTTAGTTGAAACAAACAACCATATTATAAAATGTTTCAACAAACAAAAAATCAAACCGAGTATATTTTAAACTTCACAATGTGTAAGTGTTTTATACGCGTGGCGCATGAAGTAAAATTTCGAGTTTAGAAAAGCCTGAAAATTTGGATTTGCCAGGGCGCGACTCGCTTCGCTCGCGCGCCCCGGCAAAACCAAATTTTCAGGCTTTTCTAAACTCGAAATTTTACTTCATGCTTAGTCTGGGACTGGAAAACACTCGTTAGAAGCTTCAAATTGAACGCCTTTATAAAAACGAAGAATGTCTGATATTGTACAAAGTATACAAATAAATAAGGATATGATATATTAAAATGGATTTTTTTACGTCATTTTAATTGTGTTTGTTAAGTTTGAAGAATTTAATAACATTTTTACATTTTTTGAGTATTTGTATTGATCAGACATTTTATTGCTATTTGTATTTTTTTTACTATAGTTATAGTTTATGGTCCATTTTACTAAAATTATCTTTATTTTTTAATTTGGTAAATTTTTATTTGTGTTAATTTGACAGTTTATAAGTTTTAGATATTTAGATATTTATCTAAAATAAATATTATAATTTAAAATTATGATTTCAGTCAATTTTTTAAGATTTAATTTTTCTTTTTTTATTGATGTTTTGTTAATCGATGTGTTCAAAGAAAATACTAAATAAGTAACATTTTTACATTTTTTGAGTATTTGTATTGATCAGACATTTTATTGCTATTTTTTTACTATAGTTATAGTTTATGGTCTATTTTACTAAAATTATCTGTATTTTTTAATTTGGTAAATTTTAATTTGTGTTAATTTGACAGTTTATAAGTTTTAGATATTTAGATATTTATCTAAAATAAATATTATAATTTATAATAATGATTTCAGTCAATTTTTTAAGATTTAATTTTTCTTTTTTTTATTGATGTTTTGTTAATCGATGTGTTCAAAGAAAATACTAAAATCTAATTAAACATGTAATTGATTTTTATTTGAAATTGTCCATTTTATTGATGTATTTGTCAATCTATGCTTATGTTGGAGATTTTGGTCAATTTTAATATTATTTGTAAATGTTCACGAATCTATTTAAAATTTTTGTTTAAAATCATTTATAGTTATTGATTAAACTATTTTGATTACTTTGGATTAGTTTATTTAAATTGTATTTTTAGTTTTCGGAGTTTTGAAATACAACTTATATTTTCACTGACGACTCGAAACCAGTCACCTAAAAAATTAAAAAGTAATTACAAAGAAGTAATTAGTGTTATTTAATTAAATATTTATATCTCCAGTTACCTTTCAGCAACTTTAATTCAACACAACAAATATTAAGTTGATTGAAGTTACGTGAAAATCAAATTAATTTGACGTGTGAAGAAAGGTTATTAGTGCTTTTATTCGTCAAAACAATAAATGTTAAATGAGCCGTTTATTTTGAGTGGCATAACTCCATTTCTCATTTTTTTTGTGTTGATTGAAATAATCTACATAATTTTAGATTTGCTGTCATAAATAATAATTTCTGGTTAAGTATATTAAAAATATACATTATATATTTTTTTATTTTGAATACACTTAACCACAATTTGTTTTTTATGACTTAAAACCTCAAGTTATAAAGGTTATTTTAGTCATAGATGTGTAAGTAGTTGAATTCTTTAATCTTAATTCTAAATTCTTAATCTTAATTCTAAGTGTACATTTAACTATTGAAACAGGGCACATCGTGCCTGAAATGTACATTTAGAATTAAAATAAAACAGTGAAGATTAAGGAATTCAACTACTTACATATCTATTACTAACACTTCACGTAAGCCCAACAAGAATATCATTTATTTCAGTCAACAGCAACAATTTTAGAAATGGCGTTAGGCCACTTTCACGAAACGACTTAAACTAAATTTTGTGTTATTCTTTCAACATTACACCAATGTTCATAAATTTGCTAAGAATGTCTTTTAATTTGATTAAATTCTTACGGTTTGTTATTTTTTGTGATTTTATTTAAAAGAAAAACCAAATTTGAAGATAAATGTATTTATGTCAAATTTTAGCAACTTTAAATTAGTTTAGAGTCGTTTAGAACAATAATCAGCAGGAAATATTATATATTTTTTAATAATTTTATACTTATTAATGTTTTTGAATTAAATGAATATTACGTGCATTTTAATTTACATTTATTTATTTATTCCTGACCAACAGGCACATTATCAACGTTAAAAAATGAATATTTTCATCAAAATTGTATAATCAAGTATTAAAATGTTAATTTAGAATATTTTCAACATTTTAAGACAATTAATATTCAATTATCATAAAAGTTTGAAAATATTTTAATAATTGGTTTTTTGTAAAATTAATTAATGCTTGATTGAACATTGAATCTAGTTTAATATGTAACTTGGACTTCACTTAAAATCAGTGTTTTGTACGCGTGGCGCAAGAAGTTAAATTTCGAGTTTAGAAAAGCCTGAAAATTTGGATTTGCAGGGGCGCGACTCGCTTCGCTCGCGCGCCCCAACAAATCCAAATGTTCAGGCTTTTCTAAACTTGAAATGTTACTTCGTACTTAGTCTGGGAGTGGAAACCCTTGTTAGACAATTAATAAAAAATGTATATAATCAGAAATTATTTCAAATGAATGGAATTTAATGTAATAAAGAAATTAATATCATTCAAATCAAATTTTACTTTGATTTTATATTTGGGAATATCCAGCAAAGATACATACAGAGAGTTTTATGTAACACCGAGCATTTTTATAACGAGACATTTTCTTTAAAGTATATATGTATATGCATACGTTCTACATTTTCCGACGCTCGGTTTATTAAAAGGATTCAATTAAAAGTTTTAAACGAGTGTTTTCCACTCCCACCCTAAGCATGAAGTAAAATTTCGAGTTTAGAAAAGCCTGAAAATTTGGTTTGGTCGCGTAGCGCGAAGCGCGGAGCGGCCAAACCAAATTTTCAGGCTTTTCTAAACTCGAAATTTTACTTCATGCGCCACCGGTACAAAACACTGAATTAATGTAAAGTTTAGCGGTGTGTTTTATACTTCGTAATATGTCAGTGTTTTGTATCGGTGACGCATGAAGTAAAATTTCGAGTTTAGAAAAGCCTGAAAATTTGGTTTGGCCGCTCCGCGCTTCGCGCTTCGCGACCAAACCAAATTTTCAGGCTTTTCTAAACTCGAAATTTTACTTCATGCTTAGTCTGGGAGTGGAACACACTCATTCTAAGTTTTTGATTGAACTTTTAAAAAAAACAACGATTATCTAAAGATTTACGGCATATACGCTGTAATTGGGACATATATACTTGAAAGAAAAACTCCCTGTATGTACAAGTTGAGGCATTAATTGCGATTGATTGGCTATAATTTGTAATGGTCATATAGGCAACCTAGTTTACACCTAACTTAAAAATAATAGGTGTCAAATTGTATTGAATGAAAATGTTCGGTGTTACATAAAACTCTCTGTATGTTCGAAAGCGCAAACGCCATCTAAGACCCATTAGCTTAAGTAGCATTGTCAATAGCTGGCAAACTAAACGTTTCAATACAGCAATTGTTCGTCCACAATGGTGAATGAATAAGTACTGAATATCAATTCATATTCTTGATATCCAGCAATAATATTTAATATCTTGAACAAGTTTCTCATCTTTTACGTGGTGAGACATATTTAACTATGATTTAATAATGAAAACACTTGGTTAAATTTCACTAAATATTAGTGAAATTTAACCAAGTGTTTTCTTTATTAAATCATAAATAATATTTAAATTTCAATTATGGCCAATAATAATGTATTCATTTCTGTGTAGATTCTATTGACTTTATATAAAGATAATTTATCATAAAGATAAATTGAGTTTGTCAATAGGTTGCAGAATATTTATAAAATATAAAAACGAATTAAAATTAATATCGACTTTCTGCAGAAAGTCGATAATAATTTTAATTCGTTTTTATATTTTATTGACTTTATGTTGATTTAATGATGTGTTGATTTTTTACAATTGTTTTAAAGAATACGTTCTCCTAAAACCGTTGATTTTATTGGTAAATTTCAACTTTGGCTTAACCGTTAAACACCCACTGTATTTCACAGGACCCAGTCTTTAAATATTTTTTTTCTGTGTTACAAAAGTATGAAATACTTTAGTATAGATTAAATTATTTTTTCTGTAAAAACTATCTCGATAAATTTCAATTTCAGCCCCTGTGGAAAAATGTAATGAATATAAACACTATGTATTATAGATAAAGCGTGCGGCACATGAGAGGTGGAGGTTTTTCTTCGGGATCAATAACACAATACGGTCGGATAATATTTTAGATTCGGGTCATGAAGCCCCTTATTTTCATATTTTGCCTCGGGGATGTTTATACCGAAAATATTTTCATCGAGAAAAATACACACTCGCAAACATTCTAGCAGAGAGGAGACACTCGCCCTTTCTACAATTTTCCCACTTGTATACGCACACTAATTAACACAATAATAACAACAACAAAAAATTAATAAATAACATAAATATGTTATTTTTAATTAAGTAACATAAAATCATCTATCTCGCTTTCTACAAATGTTATCCGCAAAAGCTCTCGGAGCTTATAGGGTTTGTAGAAATACAGGTTGAGATGGAGAGATTATTATTATTTATATCTTTTAGTCTCCACTGGTTTATTTTAATCACTAGATATACATTTCGTTTACCAAGTGAACATTTTCAATAGTTGTACTAAACTGTTAAAAATGTTCACTTGATGAACAAAGTGTACATCTTGTAATTAAAATAAACCAGTGGAGAAAAATGATTACTTGTTTCATTTGATATTTAATTCATCTTAACTTAACTCACACCGAAACATTTATTTACATCTTATTGATGTTCATTTTTACCAATTCCAGATAAATCTTACTGAAAGATTTAATTATTTTAAATAGACTTTTTTAAACATAATGTATAAAATTACGAAAATACTATTCGTGAAAATGCAAACAGTGTCTTAATTTATAAGACAATTTAAGACGATAAATATCCATTAAAACAACTACTTCCCGTGCAAATACACCTCCGGATATTGAATTATACAATGAAATATTTAAAATCTTATTTAATTTGATTTGTTACAACGCTCTATTAAAGTATATGTAACGTTTAGGTCAAATTCTCATCAAACCAACTAACAATACAATTTAAAATGAAAGGAGAGATAGCAACAAATTATAAGTGAAAAGACTTGGATTAAAACTAATGTCTTGGGCCATCTATAGACGCGTTTCGAGATTTATCTCTCTTCAGTATAGCTTTGCTTATGACGTTTAAAAAATTAGGAATAAAATTAAAACAAACTTACTTGGAAAAAGTGTTGTGTGTGGAATGAACTTTTCCAAGTAAGTTTGTTTTAATTTTATTCCTAATTTTTTAAACGTCATAAGCAAAGCTATACTGAAGAGAGATAAATTTTGAAACGCGTCTATAGATGGCCTAAGACATTAGTTTTAATCCAAGTCCTTTCACTTCTAATTTGTTGCTATCTCTCCTTTCATTTTAAATTGTATTGTTAGTTGGTTTGATGAGAATTTGACCTAAACGTTACATATACTTTAATAGAGCGTTGTAACAAATCAAATTAAATAAGATTTTAAATATTTCATTGTATAATTCAATATCCGGAGGTGTATTTGCACGGGAAGTAGTTGTTTCAATGGATATTTATTGTCTTAAATTGTCTTATAAATTAAGACACTGTTTGCATTTTCACGAATAGTTTTTTCCTAATTTTATATATTATGTTTAAAGTGTGCAAACTATAAGAAGCGTAAGCTTATTTTCTCGAATTCAAATAGTTTTGAATTTGAATTTATCTTGTTTGACTTTTTTAAATGTCAACAAATATTAATTGGTTAATTTTTACCTATGTATTTAACTGTTACTAGATTTTTATTTCTTTTAAATCGCAGTATTATTGGTGTAGTAAGTTAAAATTGTATTAATTGTAAGAACATTATTGTTTAATAAAAAAAAATTAGTACTATTTATTTTTTGAAGAAAAGTTTCATCAATGTGGTACATTGATGAAACTTTTCTTCAAAAAATAAATAGTACATATTTAAATGCAAACAAAAGTCATAGCATGTGAGAGGATCAAAGTTTTCACTTGTATGGTATAATACAAATCATTTCAAGTTGAAGTAAAAGTTATTGATTGCTGTTTATATAAAATACGATTCTATCAGCTAGGAGAGCAATATTTCATTCCTAGAACGAATTAAGATAACTCACTCCAAATCAAATAAAAAGAAACTATGATGAATCACCCACCCCAGCATGTTCCACTTCTCTAAATATGAATTTCCGGCAACAATATTTTCCCCGGTTTTCACGTCTCGGGGAACAAGAAGAAGAAGACAATTAGCAGCGCCGGAGAACGGGGTGTACAGGTGTAATCAAATCCTAATAAATAAATCATGGTGAACAATCTGCGCCCCGGAAATCTACCGCTACCCTCGTCCGGGCTGAAATATATCGGCTCCGGGAAAACTTAACTCGGAGCGTTATTTTAAATTCAGGAAAGCTCCGCCGGTATTTATCTCGCTCCGAGCGCAGCGGGAAAAAAAAAGACAAATGTCGAAGAATTAAAGTACTCCGGGATGTGTGTGTTACCCCTGCGCCCGGATCAAATTGCTGTTCGTGATAATGCGAAGTTGGAAACTCAACAAATTGTGGGAATATATTTCTCAGTGGGGTGGAAAAAAGAAGGAATTTGTAGGTAGAGGTTTAAAGTTTATCAACTACTGTTTTCAATTTAAAGTAATGCATTTATGATATATAATATCCCCTCTGTCCTAAAATAGTCAAATTTGGTGTCTAAATCTTATCCCAAATTAGCTCTCAATTATTATTAAATTACAAATAAATACAGGCACCCAAAAGCAAGTAAACATAAACTGCAATTATATTGTTTAACTAATTTCACAATTTGATTTCATACTCGTAATTATGGATAATTATTATATTCCTATAAAGGTAATACTTATAATAATAATAATATATACTTTATTCATAATAGTGAGATCATATAACACAGCATTATTATAAAACAAATATAACAATCAATAGGACACTTACTCGCTAAATGAATACGTCAGACTACATACATAGTACCTAAAGTAAGAATACAACTTAATTAAGATATTCTAAAACAGAGTATTATTCTTTTTCTATTAAATATGATTTTAATTTGTTTTTGAATTATGTTAGCGATGTTACTGTTTTCAGTTGCTCAGGTAAATTGTTAAAGAGCCTCAATGCCGCATACATGGGTGAGCTCTCGTATAGAGTGAGTCTATGTTTAGGATACGCATATTTATCCATGAAACGGGTATTATAATTATGTGTATTATTAAATGCCATAAATTTATCTTTGTTTGTAAAGTTAAAAATCAACGTTTTATAGATATATAAGCTATAGATAGTAAACATGCATTCTTAAACAATCCTTTACAACTATCTTGATCACATAAAGACAATTTATCATAAAGAAACATTGAGTTTGTCAATAGGTTGCAGAATATTTATAAAATATAAAAACGAATTAAAATCAATATCGACTTTCTGCAAAAAGTTTGTCTCCAAATATTCATTGAAACAACTACTTCTCGACCTGTCGGGGTATTAGCTCGAGAAGTAGTTATTTCAATGAATATTTGGAGACAAACTTTTTGCAGAAAGTCGATATTAATTTTAATTCGTTTTCATATTTTATTTTTTAACTATCTTGATATTTTAGATTAAAAATTATTCTGAGAGCACGTTTCTGTATGGTAAATAAATTACTTATTGATTTTGAGCACCCATAGTGAATTATACCATACCTTATTACACTCTCAAAATTTGCTCTATAAGTTGTAATAAGGGTTTTTGTATCTAGGACTTGTTTAAGAATTCTTAAGGAATAACATACGGAATTCAATCTCGAGGAAAGCTTGATATAGTGGTTCGTCCAGTTCAAGTTTTTGTCAATTTCCATTCCTAAAAGTTTGTGGATGTTTTAATATTGAAGCTTGACTGATTTACTGTGATATTTTGAGGAATATCTTTGTTCTTTGTTGTAAATATGACCAAGTTTGTTTTCAATGTATTAATTAATAATTTATTACTCTCAGTCCAATTCTGCGTTATTGAAAATAATTCTGTAGCCTTTTGTGCTAGATCCATTTCATTTTTGCTACTTATGAGTAAACTAGTATCATCCGCGTAAGTAGTTATAAAAGCATTTTGTATATTTATGTTCATAGGCAAGTCATTGACATAGATGACGAACAGAATTGGACCCAAAATACTACCTTGCGGCCCACCGATATTGATAGTTTTTGGGCCTGACACATTATTATTTATCTTTACTCTGTGAGTTCTGTTCAGCAAATATGTACGAATGACTGACAGTGCACATCCTCTCACACTATAGAATTCCATTTTTTGTAATAGCAATTTATGATCTACAGTATCAAATGCTTTAGAGAGATCAACAAAAATGCTCAAGGGCATTTCAGATCTCTCCAAAGCACTTAATATTTCTACACATAGTCAAATATGGCCGAATTGGTTGTTTTGCCCTTTATGAAACCGTTTTGAGCGTTATTAAATAATTTATTAGTGATAAAGTAATTCATTATTCTTTCCCCAATAGCTTTCTCTATTATTTTAGATACAACAGATAGTAGGGTAATAGGCCTATAATTGTTAAAATTACTTGGATCACCTTTTTTTAGAATTGGTTTAATTATACCTTCTTTTAGACAATCCGGAAATATGCCTTTTTCGAAAGTAAAATTTATTAAGTGGGTTAAGGGACTAGTGAGTTCATAAGTCGATGATTTAATTAATTTAGATGTTAATTAAAAAAAAAACTAAGCTGCTACAAACTAAGAAATATTTAGACAATGTTTTTCTGCCAAAATAGCTTAAGGGTTACATTTAATGCTATAATACTTTGTAATAATAGAATATTTATTTTTTTAGAATATTACTTCCAAGATTAAATTGTATTTGCCAATAATCAGCAAAGAAATAGTCAAATGTGGCAACTAATTTGAGACAGAGAGAGTATCTAATTGTTCAGCTTTTTTTAACGATTTTATATCTATTGCTACCAAAGACTTCTAATAGTTTTTCAGTCATAATTAGCACTGTATTTTTTACTGCCGCCATAAATCTACTGATAATTCTTCTTCTACTCAAATCTTCTAAAATGTATAATCTAATATAGGGAATGTTAGTTGATACATGATGAAAATCAAACAGAAAATTAAATATGTCGATATTTCTTTGTTGAAGGAAAGTCTTTTAAGAAACTGAACAGTCAGAGATATTACTAACGGATCGGAAGACAACCTTTTTTTTAAATTTTAATAGATTAATGTATTTTGATAGAAAACCGAAATAAATCCGACGAAAGCACCCTCATGAAATACACCAAGACATAAAACCCCACACGAGCATGAAAAAAAAGATTTGATAAAAACCGTTATGTTTTATAACTCTTTCCATCCTATACGTTCTATATGTAAATGTAATTTGTAATAAAATTTTATTGTCTACGATTTCACTTCTTTTTTCTTTCTCATTTCCCGTGTGCGAATCTGTGCGATCTCTCGTTGTAATACGCCCGGATTTCCCCATTGACGGTTGCCCACTTCCCCCAATAATCAAAGGAGAACTTGCCCTCAAGAATTTAGGGACCGGCAACAACAAGGAATATCTGGGAATAAGGAACAGCGGCTTTTTTCTTCTTCTTCCTTTGCTCTCGCGAAGGGAGGCCCTTTTGTATCGGACCACCTTTCCGGAACGCTTGCCACCGGAATTCAGTCAATAGGTTTCAGTTGTTGGTTCAAGATATCGGGTTTTAAAATTGAAAGCTCGTTTGAGGGGGCAGATCTCTGGCTATCTTTTGATGATTGATTTTGTTTATTAAAAACAAGGTCACTGACACAATTTCAATTTGATTGTAATTGTTTTGACTCATAAATATTACAATCAAACCAAATATACTTTACATATGTTCGACAGTGTAAACGCCATCTAATGCCCATTTGCTTAAGTAGCATCGTCAATAGCTACCAGTTATTAACGATGCTAATTAAGCAAATGGGCATTGGATGGCGTTTACGGTGTCATTACTTTGTTACTTTACTTTGTTGCTGTTTCTTTGTTTAACCACTTTATTTTGCAATAAAATATAAAAAGGGTTTAAAAAATAGTAATGTGTCCATCATAGCACTTTTCTCATCACCTAAACAATTGATAATTAATAATAAACTTAGTTCACTTGTAAATTGGTTAAAAATGGTCTTTAACCAATTTACAAGTGACCAATATACAAGTGAAATAAATAATTAAATCAGCGTTTTGTGCGCGTGGCGCATGAAGTAAAATTTCGAGTTTAGAAAAGCCTAATTTGGCTCGGTCGCTCCGCTTCGCTACGCGCCCGAGCCAAATTTTCAGGCTTTTCTAAACTCGAAATTTTACTTCATGCTTAGTCCGGGAGTGGAAGACACTCGTTTGTTTCATCATTAAAACAATTGATTATTTATTTGGTGATTTTCGTCGTTTTATAAAATTTATGTCGTTCTACAAAATTTTCATCAGATTTTCGTTATTTCGGCATTTTCATCAGTTTAGAAAATGTTCATGAAATTTTCGACATTTCGACATTTTTGTCGATTTATAAAACTTCGAGATTTATATCAATTTATAAAATGTTCATCCAGAATTGTCGATTGTATTATTTCATATTTTGGCAATACTCAATTTTTTTACACAAGAAACCAGTGTCAATGTCGAATATTAGACGTGTCAATGTCGCTTAATGAAATGTCATGCACCAATGTAAATTCGTAAAGTAAAATTTCGAGTTTAGAAAAGCCTAATTTGGCTCGGTCGCTCCGCTTCGCTACGCGCCCGAGCCCAATTTTCAGGCTTTTCTAAACTCGAAATTTTATTTCATGCTTAGTCTGGGAGTGAAAGACACTGGTTTGTTTCATTAATGAAACAATTGATTATTGTCGTTTTATTGGGTTAGAAAGTTCTATGAGGTTACTATAGCATGTCAATTTTGATACAAGTTAAAGAGGAAGCAGTCGATTTTATATGTCAGAAGTCAAAAGACAATTTGGCGTCAATCAAGGGACTTAAGGTCAAAATGCCATAATAGTGAAAATACAATCGACATTTAGTCAATAGGTTTCAGTTGTTGGCTCAAGATATCGGGTTTTAAAATTGAATGCACGTTTTAGGGGCCCGATCGCTGGCTATCTTTTAATGATTGATTTTGTTTATTAAAAACAGGGTCACAATTTCAATTTGTTTGTAATTGTTATGACTTATAAAAATTACAATCAAACCAAATATACTTTACACATGTTCGACAGCGTAAACGCCATCTAATGCCCATTTGCGTAAGTAGCATCGTCAATAGCTGCTAGTTATTAAAGATGCTACTTAAGCAAATGGGCATTAGATGGCGTTTACGCTGTCGAACATATGTACACTATATTTGGTTTGATTGTAATATTTATGAGTCATAACAATTACAAAAAAATTTAAATTGAGTCAGTGATCTTGTTTTTAATAAACAAAATCAATCATCAAAAGATAGCCAGAGATCGGCCCCCTCAAACGAGCTCTCAATTTTAAAACCCGATATCTTGAACCAACAACTATTCACTATTATGGCATTTTTACCTTAAGTCCCTTGATTGATGCCGAATTGTCTTTTGAAGTCTGACATAAAAAAAAAAACGACTGCTTCCTTTTTAACTTGTATCAAAATTGACATGCTATTTTAACCTCATAGAACTTTCTCCCTCAATAAAACGATAATAATCAATTGTTTTATTGATGAAACAAACGAGTGTCTTCCACTCCCAGACTAAGCATAAAGTAAAATTTCGAGTTTAGAAAAGCCTGAAAATTTGGCTCGGGCGCGTAGCGAAGCGGAGTGACCGAGGCAAATTAGG
Organism: Philonthus cognatus; assembly: GCA_932526585.2. Taxonomy (NCBI): domain Eukaryota; kingdom Metazoa; phylum Arthropoda; class Insecta; order Coleoptera; family Staphylinidae; genus Philonthus; species Philonthus cognatus. Next base: position 30,485,923 of record OW052242.1, read on the forward strand.
CTTTTCTAAACTCGAAATTTTACTTCATGCGCCACGCGCACAATACGCTGATTTAATGTAAAATGGTTTTTAACCAATTTACATTGGTGCGTGACATTTCATTGATCGACACTGACACGTGTAATATTCGACATTTACATTTGTTTCTTACGTAAAAAAAAAATTGAGTATTGCAAAAAAATGAAATAATACAATCGACAATTCTGGATGAACATTTTATAAATTGATAAAAATCTCGAAGTTGTATAAATCGACGAAAATGTCGAAATGTTAAAATTTTCATGAACATTTTCTAAATTGATGAAAATGCTGAAATAACGAAAATCTGATGAAAATTTTGTAGAACGACAAACATTTTATGAAACGACGGAAATCACCAAATAAATAATCAATTATTTTAATGATGAAGCAAACAAGTGTCTTCCACTCCCAGACTAAGCATGAAATAAAATTTCGAGTTTAGAAAAGCCTGAAAATTGGGCTCGGGCGCGTAGCGAAGCGGAGCGACCGAGCCAAATTAGGCTTTTCTAAACTCGAAATTTTACTTCATGCGCCACGCGCACAAAACGCTGATTTAATGTGAAATGGTCTTTAGCCAATTTACAAGTGAAATAAGTTTATTAAATTGTTTAGGTGATGAGGAAAGTGGACACATTACTATTTTTTAAACACTTTTTATATTTTAGTGCAAAATATAGTGGTTAAACAAAGTAACGACAACAAAGTAAAGTAATGACAGCGTAAACGCTATCTTATGCCCATTTGCTTAAGTAGCATCGTCAATAACTGCCAGTTATTAACGATGCTACTTAAGCAAATGGGCATTAGATGGCGTTTACGCTGTCGAACATATGTAAATTGCACAGGCCATAATAAATGGTCAAAGATGTTCAGTATTCTTCAAAGACTGGTTCGGGACTATACTGATGATGGCGTTGAAGCCTGAAACGCGTATATAGTTATCCGGTGAATAAATATATATTCCAAATATACTTTATTTTAAGGTGTTATAACACCTTGAAATAAAGCAAATATACTTCATTTCAAGGTGTTATAAGTTATAACATCTTGATTTTATCTAAAAATATAACTGTTTTCAAATAATCTCTCTTTTTATGAAACATATTGGCTCTCCTCTAATTTTGAATAGTTGTAATTACTTCACATGTGTGTACAAGTTATGTATTTGATTAATAACAATATTATTGAGTACTGTTTTCCAAGGGTGTCAATAATTGCTTAACCCGCGTTTGCTTAGTGCTCACTATTTACCATGTGCAAATATTGCTACGCATATGGATCGATCAGAATATTCTGTTTTGACATGCGAATTTCGAACACCAATAAACGCAGCCGAGCGCCCTGTATCTGACCGTTATTTCCGTTTACGATTCCCGCGTTGAATTTACGACAGCTTCAGACTTAATGCACTCGAATTTCGCCTAATGCGCACTTTTGTGTATTAATGCACTATAAAAACAGGTAAACACACTCGAAAGGTGTAATGGTTATTCAATAACGAATTTATTATTCAATTTTCGAGTTTTATAGTCAAATACTGCTGCCAAGTATTTCACGATGCAGAATTGATAGATATTGCAGAATTTTGTATTTTCGGTGTATATATGCAATGTATTCCTCGAGATGAGAAAAGTAATTCCGGTGTGGATGAAACATCACGCGTCCATTTAAAGTCCGCTACGATCAATTAATGTTTAGGACCCCTCCAGGGCTTAAGGGATGATATAAGAGCCGGGCCGGTGGAGAGGCGAAGGGAGATCTAATTTGATTAGGCCATAGGGCGTCGAAAAGGGCGACGTGAGCCTGTCCGAATCTGAGGTTGTCCGCGCCATGTGGAGCTCGTTAATCAAGGAGGTCGCGGTTCGGACCTCACGTACTTGACCAACACCCATCGAGCACCCACCCTAATAACCACCCCTTATTCCTACTAAATATATAGAAATTTTCAAACTATTTAATAGAAACACATAAAATTAATTTGATAACAAAATTAACGTAAAACCATCATTAACCAAAAAAAATACATAATTTTTATCTATAGGAAAATAACGTGTTATAATTTATTTTAGACAATTAAGATACTTAAACTTTGTTTGTATAAATCAAACTGTTAACTGTGGAGGTTTCTACTTCGGTATATATCATTATTTACACAAATAAGACGCTTAAACTTTCTTTAACTGAGGTTTTTATTGTGACAATAGTTTTAATAACTTTAACTTGTCATTATCAAACTAGAAGTACTTCTAGTTTGATAATGACAAAGTTAGAGTTTAAATGAAATTGCCAATTAGAGTTGTCAAACTATAGTCACAATAAAAACCACAGTTATACAACCAAAGTTTAATTGTCTTATTTCTGTAAATAATGATGTATAACGAAGTAGAAGCCTCCACAGTTAACAGTTTGAATTATTTCAAAATGTATAAAGGATAGGAATTGTAATATATTACAATCCCTATCCTTTATAGATCCTAAAATAAATAATTAACATGTTAATTTCCCCTTTTTCACTAATTTCAGTATACATGCAGTGTGCTGCGTTTAACATGATACAATTTACTTATTACCTCGAAATACGTAATTAAACGAATTCCTATAACGTTTGTGCATACCTCGAGTAAAGGCGGTGTGCATTTCTGCTCGTGCACCTCTTCCTAGTAAACAGTATAATGAAATACATCTCATTAGGTTAGATTACTCGTTCGAGTGGAAATGGCTCGATTCGGTGTGTGTCGGGAAAGTTGCAAATAGATTTTTCGCGAACAAAGCTTCGTGTTTATTTTTGTTTACAACTATATTTCTCTATTTTGAGGGGTGGGATTTTACATTGCACCTGCCCAGGCCGGCAGACATTTCGGATAATCATGAAGAATGGATTTACAGACCAAACCCGCGGGAAGAATGTTATGTCCCCATCATTTGTCATCCTCTCTCTCGCGCAAAACTTTGAGTTTGTACAGTTTTGCAGTTCAGAGTTGTGCGTTCTTTTTTTGCTTTAAGTGTAAGAGATATTTGTTTATAATACAGCAAAAATGTACAATTTTTAGGACTTGAATATCCAAAAAACTTGCTTAATACGAGTAGATTATCAAACGCCTAGTAATATATCTAAAATCTATCTGAAAAAACTGAGTAAAAAAAACGGGTCTACTAAAATATTTCTTAAACACGCATAAACTAGAGTATGCGTGTACTTTTGTAAATTTTAAAAATCTTGACAATTTTTGTAAATTTTCTAAGTTGTCGTTACGTTCAAAAATTTTAACGCTATTCATAAATTTTTCACGATTTTCGGTAATTTAGAAGTTCTTGACGATTTCTCGTGATTATGATGTCAACAATGTTCAATTAAGTATGGATACACTGTAAATCTTAGGACATTCGTTGCTTTTTTAAAAGGTTTTAATTTGAATCTTTAAACGAGGGTTTTCCACCCCCAGACTAAGCATGAAGTAAAATTTCGTGTTTAGAAAAGCCTGAAAATTTGGATTGGCCGCGTAGCGAAGCGGAGCGGCCAATCCAAATTAGGCTTTTCTAAACTCGAAATTTTACTTCATGCGCCACACGTATAAAACACTGAAATATCGTAATGTTTCAAATATACGTCTTTAGCAATCTAATATGTAGATGTGCACAAAACGTAAGTCAATTTCTGCGCTGAATAAATTGTTTAAAACAGTGATTATAGGCAACCCAATAACTCTAACGTATATTAGGTTGCCTATAATTGTTGTTGTATATGTGCGTTATTGAGCTTCACTGTAAATCAGTGTTTTTGAACTTGGCGCATGAAGTTCTTAGGCTTTTCTAAACTCGAAATTTTACTTTATGCTTAGTCTGGGTGTGGAATACACTCGTTAAAAGCCCCAAATTAGCCGCTTTAAAACAACGAATTCTAGCAAATTTAAAAAAAAACGCTGCCATTATCTAGATATGTATACTCAAAAGAAAAATGTCCTGTATGTTCTGCTTTAAACACGTTTTAAACATGTTTTAAACACGTTTTAAACATGTTTTTAATCGTTAATATTTTAAACGCTGTTTCAGTGAAGAAAACACGTGTTGGTTATGTAATGATTCGACCCTAGGTATTGTACAAATTTATAATTTGTATTTTATTTACGTTGTGTTGTGTATGTAGTAACCCTTTTAATTTATTTAACAGATTCGTTGTTTGTGTCAATATGCATTATCGGAAATACTGTGTCTTTCTTCCCTTCTAATGACCAGGAGTATGTGTGGACAATAAATAAAACAGGATGTGAGTTTAACGGATGCAAAGTTTATTGACCTCAATTATGACATTTCTAATTAATTTGTGTTTCTTAAATTAGTTATGTTCTCGAAATACTTTATTTTCGTTTGTACTTAGAAGCCATGTGCATTTTAGTTAAACTCAAAAAGTATATGACTCTACTTGTGGGAGCAAAATTAAATAACCCCTGCATTTGCATTATGAGATGGGAAACCCACAAAAACCATCTCGGAGCTTACCAGACAACCAACTAGCGGGAACACTCCTCTGATTAGCAAGCAGATCCCGATGTCATCCGTTGATTGTTTTGTGTTATTAACTAGCGGGAACATAACTCTGCAGTACTAACTCGGGACGACCACACCCGTTGTTTTCAGGCAATTAACTAGCGGGAACACTCCTCCGTTTTCCACGCACAGCTCGACCACACCCGTCAATTGTTTTTTGTGCATTTAACTAGCGGGAACATAACTCTGCAGTACTAACTCGGGACGACCACACCCGTTAATTGTTTTCAGGCAATTAACTAGCGGGAACACTCCTCCGTTTTCCACGCACAGCTCGACCACACCCGTCAATTGTTTTTTGTGCATTTAACTAGCGGGAACATAACTCTGCAGTACTGACTCGGGACGACCACACCCGTTAATTGTATTCAGGCAATTAACTAGCGGGAACACTCCTCCGTTTTCCACGCACAGCTCGACCACACCCGTCAATTGTTTTTTTGTGCATTTAACTAGCGGGAATATAACTCTGCAGTACTAACTCGGGACGACCATACCCGTTAATTGTTTTTAGGCAATTAACTAGCGGGAACACTCCTCCGTTTTCTACGCACAGCTCGACCACACCCGTCAATTGCTGTTTGTGCTGTTAACTAGCGGGAACATAACTCTGCAGTACTAACTCGGGACGACCACACCCGTTAATTGTTTTCAGGCAATTAACTAGCGGGAACACTCCTCCGTTTTCCACGCATAGCTCGACCACACCCGTCAATTGCTTTTTGTGCATATAACTAGCGGGAACATAACTCTGCAGTACTGACTCGGGACGACCACACCCGTTAATTGTTTTCAGGCAATTAACTAGCGGGAACACTCCTCCGTTTTCCACGCACAGCTCGACCACACCCGTCAATTGTTTTTGTGCATTTAACTAGCGGGAACATAACTCTGCAGTACTAACTCGGGACGACCACACCCGTTAATTGTTTCCAGGCAATTAACTAGCGGGAACACTCCTCCGTTTTCCACGCACAGCTCGACCACACCCGTCAATTGTTTTTGTGCATTTAACTAGCGGGAACATAACTCTGCAGTACTAACTCGGGACGACCACACCCGTTAATTGTTTTCAGGCAATTAACTAGCGGGAACACTCCTCCGTTTTCCACGCACAGCTCGAGCACACCCGTCAATTGCTTTTTGTGCATATAACTAGCGGGAACATAACTCTGCAGTACTAACTCGGGACGACCACACCCGTTAATTGTGATCAGCAATTAACTAGCGGGAACACTCCTCCGTTTTCCACGCACAGCTCGACCACACCCGTCAATTGTTTTTGTGCATTTAACTAGCGGGAACATAACTCTGCAGTACTAACTCGGGACGACCACACCCGTTAATTGTTTTCAAGCAATTAACTAGCGGGAACACTCCTCCGTTTTCCACGCACAGCTCGACCACACCCGTCATTGCTTTTTGTGCTGTTAACTAGCGGGAACATAACTCTGCAGTACTAACTCGGGACGACCACACCCGTTAATTGTTTTCAGGCAATTAACTAGCGGGAACACTCCTCCGTTTTCCACGCACAGCTCGACCACACCCGTTAACTGTTTTGTATTCTTTTTTGTTGTACAGTTTTTATATTTGTTGTATAATTTTGATTTTTGTTGTGTTATTCTTATTTCCCTCTGTGATTTGGAACTTGTGGTGCTTTTCGTGATGTTCTTCTTCCGAACTGTTTCTTGACTCTCATCACTCTCCTCATATTTTCCGCTCCGCACAGCTTTTATAACCCTGTTTCCCACCCGATCGTGGAGATGGAAGATTTCGCGTAGACCATATATGGTTATAAAATACCACCCATCCCTGACGTCACGCAATTCCCCCGACTTCGCAAATTCGTTGTGTTTGCGCTTGGTTAAACCTTGAACTGAATCTTTCTGTATGTCTTAGCATTTCTCCACGCGCCGGTATTTGTTTATTATTTTAAGGCGATGCTGCATTTGTTATTTCTTTCAGATAAAAAATTTTGATCGACTAATGTTATTCTCGTATTTACTGAATGTTGATTTTTATTTAATATTTTCTTGGGTGATTTTTGTATTAATATTTTAATTTAATTTCGTCAAAAATAATATTTGCACATGACCCCTACTGACCTATTACAGTTATAAAAACTGTTTGTTTTAATTAAAACGCAAAAAAACGTTTTATTTTTAACAACCCTACTATAGTTATTAGCGATTATAATTTTAGAAAGTTAGTTTCAAATTAAATAATTCACATGAGTTTGGCAAATTATTAATATAACGTAAGATTTCATTTTTTTACTAATTCAAATGGCCTTAATTAGTATTTCTACATGGTAGGTAATAATACCATAAAACTATTTCACGTTAAATTCTTTTCATTTTGACACAATTTAAACAGTAAAATGATATGATTTAATTTAAAGCTTTTTTAAATAATTATAATTTATTCTATCAGAGATTATTAAATTTAATTACAAAACTAATTAAAACTTTAGCGAATGCAATAAGGCGTAAGTAATTCAATTTGACGGTGTGCATTGTTCCGCCCGAAACATATCAAAACGTTATTTCCTATTACCAAAAGTGCGCCCCTCGCTGAAAATAGCCCTGTTCAAACACCCCATTATGCGATAAAACCGCTTACCATATTAATCTACCCCCCTTTTGTGTTCAATACACCCCACACCCCTCTCCGAAAAAAATCAAAAAAACAAAACGCCGGACTTTTACAGTAATTAAAATCTAGAAAACCTTTCCTATTTAAGCCTACATAAATGGGAAACAACATTCGTGTGTTTATGTGCTAAATATATTGGTGTGTGTGTGTATAAGCTTTAGGGAACATTCAGGCGCGTGTGTGTGCATTAGGGTGGGCTTTTGAGCTTTCAAAGCTTTCGCGCACGGGCGGAAAAAAAAGCGAAACTCGCATCCGTCAACTGCTCTCCGGTTCTCGTATGTGAATTGTGTTGTCAGGAGATGAGAGAAAAAATGCGAGAGAGGAAAGGTATTTTTAATATGGTGTGTGCCCTTCTTCTCGGGCTTTCAGGACGAGGAGAGGATCCCAGGCGTTGTTTTTTTTTTCATGTTTGGGTTCATTGTTCTTGTGCTGACAGGATAATTCCTAGAAAAATGTTTATAAAAAAAAATAATCAAACGTGTTTGCTTTATTCATTCATTTATTCATGTGATACAATAGATAATCTTCGCAAAAATGTATACACTGATTTTTTCTTTTACGTAAAAGCTACTAACAAGTGTATCTACTCCCAGATTAAGCATGAAGTAAAATTTCAGGCTTTTCTAAACTCTAAATTTTACTTCATGCGTCACGCGTATAAAACCCTGAATTTTTGTAAAGTTCGAAATGTATTAAATTTTATTTTTTTTTACGAAGTATTTGGGAATAATAATAATTTTATTTTGTATTGTGGAGGGTTCCACTTCGTTATACATGTTAATTTATCAATAAAAAACGTTTTAGCTTTGTTTGTAAAACAAAATTTATTTTAATGTGACTGCAGTTTCGGCAAATTTAGCTTGCCATTATCGAACATGAAGTGCAGTCACATAAAAATAAATTGTGTTATTCAAACAAAGTAAAACGTTTTTTATTGAATAATTTTATTTTTATTAATAATAATTTTATTTTTATTAATAATAATAATTTTATTTTTATTGATAATAATAATTTTATTTCTATTTACAACAATAATTTTATTTTTATTGCGGAATATTTGCTCTGTAAAAATTAAAACATAAATATAAAAATAATAACATGCTGCTTACTAAATTTTGTATTATTAGCGAAAATATTTAAGAGTATTTGTACTTTTTTACAAATATTCTCAAATGGTTACCGTACACTTTCCCGAATATATTTTCCCGAATGACCTTTTTCCCGAACGCCATATTTCCTGAAAATAGAAATCCCGAATCCTATTTCCCGAATCCAATTTCCCGAAAGGTATTGTTCCTGAATAAAAAAAAACAATATTGTCAATTAGTGACTTAAGTTAGTAGCTATTAGTTTTATTTGAAACATTTTTTTCTAAACTTATCAATAACCGAGATATCGAGCCGTTACATTACTTTTTGTAGACTATGTATAGTTTTTACTAAATAATAACATTTTATCAGATTTTTTCTTTCGATATTAATTTTCGAGATAAAGCACAAACTTATAATACATCGTTTCTTACCAGTGGCGTAGGTGGCTATGGGGGGATTTGACTTGTTATTTTGTTTCATAAATTTAGTTTTCTGAAGTTCTTCAAAAACAAGTACCAATATGGTTCTATTTTTCACTTAGATGGAAATAAAAATAGAATATAAATAATAAAATACATTTCTAACCAGGGATGTATTGTTTTTTTTTTTAAATAAGGTTTCTTTTTTATTCCATTCGGGAAAAACATCATTCGGGAAAGTTGATTCAGGAAAGTAGTATTCGGGAAAGTGTTTTCGGGAAATGTATTATTCAGGAAAAACGTAATTCGGGAAAAATATATTCGGGAAAATGTATTCGGGAAAATGGGCGGATACGTTCTCAAATATAGGAAAAATATAAAATTTAGTATATTTTGAACTTCACATTGAAATCAGTGTTTTATACGCGTGGCGCATGAAGTAAAATTTCGAGTTTAGAAAAGCCTGAAAATTTGGTTAGGTCGCTCCGCTTCGCGGAGCGACCAAACCAAATTTTAAGGCTTTTCTAAACTCGAAATTTTACTTCATGCTTAACCAAGGAGTGGAAATACTCGTTGAGCTTTGAATTTCTAAAACAAGCGAATGCCTACAAATTTAAGCAATAATAAGAAAATCTAATACATAAAATCCTTGTATTAAAAAATATGCAGTGTATATATCAGGATATAACATCTTAAAAAAGGCAAAATCCCTGTATATTCATTATGGAATAATCTCGTTGAAATTAATGCAAATCTTCGACATTTAATACAATTCGCATTTTGCAATGATTGAGTTGCTTTTGTAAGATGTAATCGTGTATAAATAATAAATGTTTGCATAAGTAAATGCCCTATGCAAATGATCTTTATTGTGGGAAATCACCCACACATGGCAATTTGATATTAATTTATAACACTGTTTGAAAGTAATTTTCAATTTACCATTTCTCATTCTCATAAATTAATTCTAACGACTTTATAATAAGCAATTATTTATACGCGAGAAGAAATGTAGTGTATACGAACATTATCGTAATTTTATACATTAAAGTTATAGCAAATAAATTCACTGGAAACACTAATATATACTCAATGACATTAGAAGCGTAACACCAAGAAGGAATGATTTTTTTGAATTCATATTTTAGCAACAGAGTGACTATATTTAAAGCATACATTGATAACAATTTCAACCTTGTGCCTTTTATATTTATTGTGAAAAAAAATATTTCACTTTTTCTTTTTTGATAAAACTATTTATATGAGCTGTTTAGTACAGATGTATTTAGTATTCGTATTTCCGTTGAGTGTGTTAAGCTTAAATAAAATGCATCGAGTCCGAAGACGTCCACAATATATCACCATTTGAGCGATTTTGACCGGGGTCGAGTTGTTGCTTATCGAGATGTCGGTATGTCCTATCGCGAAATTGCCCGCCGTATTGATTCCACTGCAGCAACTGTAATACGTGTGTATCAGGTATGGACAGAAGAAGGTAGAGGAGTAAGAAGAAGACCAATTGGTCAACCAAGGCGTACCACAGAACGTCAAGATCGGCGCTTAAGACAAATAGCCCTGCGAGACCGTTTCGCTACTACGCGTCAAATCGGTGATCAATGGATTGGAGAAGAAGGTAGGCCCGTTAGTATGCGAACCTTATATCGCCGCATTCAATTCTTTGGGCTTCTTTCGTACCGTCCAAGATTAGTGCTTCCTTTAACAGCGAGACACTGTCGCCAAAGGTTGGACTGGTGCAGAGAACGGCAGCATTGGGAGGCAGAATGGCACGATGTCGTATTCAGCGATGAATCACGATTTTGTCTAGGCACGCATGATGGCCGTAGAAGGGTACGACGCTACCGTGGAGAACGACCTGATCTTAGGTTTGCTATTGAGAGGCATGTACACAGGACTGCTGGAGTAATGGTTTGGGGGGCTATTGCTTATGGTAGTCGATCACCTCTTGTATTCATTCGAGGCAGTATGACAGCTGCGCGTTATGTTGAAGACGTCATACGACCGACTTTGTTGCCTTATTTAGATGGCCGCCCAGACGTACTTTTTCAACAAGATAACGCACGTCCCCATATTGCTCGTCGAACTATGAACTTTCTTAATGAAGCTGGTGTTAATGTTTTGACGTGGCCGCCCCGTTCGCCGGATTTAAATCCCATTGAACATGTGTGGGATATCATGGGAAGAAGAATATTCTCTTTGCACCATCCTCCACAGACTCTAGCACAGTTGATCGATGAAATTCAAGTTGCTTGGAACGAGATGCCTCAAGAAGACATCGACCATCTCATTTTGTCGATGCCCAGACGTCTACAGGAGTGTATACAGCAAAGGGGTCGCCAAACACATTATTAATTTTTTTAGATTGTTTTTTAATAAAATTTTTTGAAAATGTAATCATTTTATTCTTGATGTAAGACTACCATACTGGCAAAAAATCAAGTTAAAATAATAACTCCTTCTGGGTGTTACGCTTCTAATGTTATTGAGTATATAACAAACATCAGCAAAAATAACATAAAAGACATAATTGAAATAAGTAGTAAAGCAATGGCAAATTAATTTACTCGAAAGCTAATTATTTATTCTTCTCCGAATTTATGCGCATAGTGTGTTAGCTATTAATTTCTTGTTACAATTAGTGAAAATAGTAAATGATTAAAACGGCTGCAGACTTGAAATAATACATACAGAAAGAAAGAGAAAACATTTCTGCGTATTATAAATCATCTTTTCTCGTCTCAATTAGTGAAATTTGTTAATTGATAGAAATTGCTTCTCACTCGAGATAAAAAAATTCTAATTAATTTACTGGCAAATAATAAATAATTCTTCGTGGAAAAACAAACAAACGAACCAAGTGGAATCGCAACTAGCGCCGTATGAATCATGATCATTTATAAAGATGCCGCACCGCATTAATCATAATCAAGCGAAAAATTATCAGATGCGTTTTTCTAGCGAATTCTAGTTTATCCAAACCTCGGGAATAAAACTTACACGTCACCTTGAAACTTGAATGGGACCCGGGGATGATGAATTACCCAGAGTGATTTTCTTGTTTTTTCAGTTTTCGTCCAGAAAAAGAGAAGAGTTTATTCTATTAAATTCACTCAGACAAATATATTGAGTTGATTTTTTTCCTTTATATCAAACAAAACATTTTTTTTAACTTCGTCGCACAGTAGATCAGAATCTCGAATAGCTGGCCAAAAGTAAAAAAAATAAATTACTATCTGTGGATTTTGACGTTACTATTTCGATAGATTATTAGGTCTATTAAATGTTCTATGTAGTTACCGTTTATATCTTACACCTAAGCGTAGTGCCAATTTTAATAGTAACCCTGGAGCGGTGCACATCTGGCGAGCACAATTGCGAGATTTTTACGAGTTTTGTATTCGTGGATTGGTAAGCGTGTAGCTAACGGAATTTAGATTTCTGAAATCGATTTATTTTCTTAAAGTAAGTAGAATTATTGGCTGCATAATAAAAGTTGTCGAAATAATATATTATTTTGATAATTAACAATCTTTGCCAATGAAAATCTGCATAAAAAATAATAAAAATATTATTTTAAACAAGAAAAAGTTATTTGTTCCGCTGTGTTCGGTCAAAAGCTTAACGCCACCTTTTTCGTAATGCTATTGTAAAAATAAACAGCAAAAAACCAGCTGCCATTAGGTGCCATTTCGATTGCAGTACAGCTTTTTTTATTAAGGGTCCTATCTGGTTAGTTGCTTAGATAAATTTGTTCTACTTTTATTATTAATATTCCAAAACTATTCACAAAAATAGAAATATTTTCGCTACATCTCAGTAAATATTGATCACCATCACATCTAAGCGTTATATATTTTTAACTTTAATATCAGTGGTTTACGCGCGTGGCGCATGAAGTAAAATTTCGAGTTTAGAAAAGCCCCGTGAAAATTTGTCTCCGGTCGCTGCGCGACCCTCGACAAATTTTCTACGCGGGGGCTTTTCTAAACTCGAAATTTTACTTCATGCTTAGTCTGGGAGTGGAAGACACTCGTTACTTTAAAATGTGTCACAAGTGTTAAAGTGTGTATCGTAACTGCCACATATAAAAAAAAATAACATGGCGATCTCATTATAGTTCAATTCAATCTCGCTTCAAATAGGCACGATTAGTTAAATGTCGGCTTGTGCCGACTTATGTTAACTGTCATTATAGATTAAATGTCGGCTACCGCCGGCTACCGCTGACTTGTGTCAACTGTTATTATACTCCAAATGCCGGTTGGCGCCGACTTGTATGCCATCTGTCATTATAGTCCAAATTTCGGCTGACGCCGACTTATGTTAAGGCACGATGGAATAAATGTCGGCTTGCGCCGACTTAATGTCAACGCTAGATAAGAATAGATGTGCGACTCCCCGAGTAACATGTTGCCACCAGTGGATTAGTATCTTACCCGCATGGCGATCTCATTATAGTTCAATTCAATCTCGCTTCAAGTTGGCACGATTAGTTAAATGTCGGCTTGTCCGACTTATGTTAACTGTCATTATAGATTAAATGTCGGCTACCGCCGGCTACCGCTGACTTGTGTCAACTGTTATTATACTCCAAATGCCGGTTGGCGCCGACTTGTATGCCATCTGTCATTATAGTCCAAATTTCGGCTGACGCCGACTTATGTTAAGGCACGATGGAATAAATGTCGGCTTGCGCCGACTTAATGTCAACGCTAGATAAGAATAGATGTGCGACTCCCCGAGTGACAGGTTGCCACCAGTGGATTAGTATCTTACCCGCATCGCTGGGAGGGCGCTGGCGATCAGACGAATTTTTATCTATAATCTGTTTAATAACTAGGAGGAGCGTTTTAAATTTCACGCGCCAAAACCTACAACTCTGATTGGCCGAGAGCGCGCCCATTTTACACTATGCTAATTTTGTCATTATTAATAATAATAATAATAATAATAATAATTCTTTTTTCCATTGACTGAACAGATACATATTGTTACATATATCGTACAGTATCAGAAGCGTCAAAAAAGAGAAATGTTACATAATATAAATTAGTTTCTTATAATTATGTTATACAATAAATATTATTTGATAATATGATTTATATCGTAATATAATTTTTCTAAGAGAAAGGTTTTTAAGCTCTTTTTGAATTTGTGAATAGATTTAATTGATTAGACGCAACATTTGACATAACCTTAATTCGAAGCGTTACCGAGTTGCAACTTTGTCTGTTTCGTAATAACCTTTTGTGCGGTGTTTCTTTAGCATACTTCAATGTAAGTTTCGTTTATATTGTTGTGATGGATTATGGACCCAGTACAAGTTCGGTGATAATTACACCTTCACCTCCAAAAAAGCGTAAGAAGTTGTATTTGGGTCATTTATATCTGTCTGAAAAACAGTGCATAATAAATATGTTTAAGCAGATGATAACAGATGATCCACATATAAGAATGACTGCTGTTGTATTAGACATTGTTGGTGCAGTAGGTGAGATATCAAATAGCATAAGAATATGCATCAAATAATAAAATGTTTAATTTTCAGGAGTTTTAAATTCTACTGTCTATCGTACTATTAGCGAATATAAGAAATCCAAAGAAATTTTTAGCTCTATACAGCTTGGAGGATTACAAGTTTTGATGACGTAGTGAAGAGATCCGTGCATAGTGTTTTCTATAAAAAATGAACTGCCAACTTTGAAAAAAAGAAGTAAACGATCATGCAGGCATGCCGAAGATCAGTCGTTCTACCTTGTATAGTTTTATGAAACAAATCAATTTTAAGTAAGATAGAGACCAGAGCTGGGCAGGATTGGAATCATTCAGGATTCGAATCTTGAATTCAAATCCTTTTAGAGGATTCAAAAGAGGCATTCGAATACTTTAGTTCAACTGGATTCGTGATCCGGATTCGTTACATTTTTATTAAGAGGATTCGTATTCGAGTTTAAATGTGGGTGATTCGAATCCTTATAAAAGGATTCGAATCCTTGTAAAAAGATTCGAATCCTTGTAAAAGGATTCGAAGACTTACAAAAGGATTTGAATCGTCAAAAATAATGCGAATTAATTGTGAGAATAACATGAAAAATGTTTTTTGTGTGTTTTTAAATTTCACGTTAATTCACTGTTTTATGCGCGTGGCGCATGACGTAAAATTTCGAGTTTAGAAAAGCCCAGAAAATTTTTACGGGGCTTTTCTAAACTCGAAATTTTACTTCATGCTTAGTCTGGAAGTGGAAACGCTCGTTCGAAACTTCAAAGTGAATGCTTTGATAAGAACATTAAATGATTGAAAATATTTTTAAGGATAATAGTAATATTTTCAAAATTTTGTTTAATATTGTTTGAAGTAAAACTGACATGGTAGCCACAATCTAAAATGTTAAATTTTTCCGACATTTTCCTAGCTAAAGATTTTTCCCCTGGCCTTTTAATATAACTTTCGTCTGTGGAAAACCTCCATTCTGTTTAATAGTTTTCATTGTTTTTGCCAATTTTTAAGTTAATTTTATAAATTTGTACGTGTTTTGTAATTTGCCTGGTGATTTTGACAAATATAATAATATCATATGACTTTTTTGTTAGTGTTTTGGTCAATTTGAATATAATTCCATGACTTTTCTCTGACTTTCCCGGTTTTATGATATTCAGTGAATTTTCTATTTACGTACATTTCAGGCATTAGTCAATTTTATTATAGAGTTCAATTTGAAGTTTTGAACGAGTGTTTCCACTCCCAGGCTAGGCATGAAGTAAAATTTCGGGCTTTTCTAAACTCAAAATTTTACTTCATGCGCCACGCGTACAAAACACTAATTTGAAGTGGAGTTCAGAAACACACAAATGCATCTTTAACCAGAGTAACAGGGAGTCAGATATTTAGTCTGTTATCAACGATGTTCAGTAGTAATAATAAATAATTAGGTTTTGAATATTTTTGTTAAAACAACTGGTAACGATATTTATATATTAATGGTTGCAAAACAAATAATAAAATCAAATTTATTCTTAAAGGATTTGTATTCGTGATTCGAAAAAACAGGATTCGAATCTTTGATTCGAATCATATTTATCTCTTACGAATCCTTTATTCGAGTATTTGTAATTCAAATCATATTAGGTGATTCGGATTCGTGATTCGAATCCTTTTTACGAGGATTCGTCCCAGCTCTAATAGAGGCACATTATTATACAAAATGGATATTTGATTTTATTTAAAGAGTAATTATGAAATTATTTAAAATTGCCGCCAAATTTATCTAGTGATATTTCTGGTAACTTTTTATAGTGTAAATTGGGCTTTGGCACTTACTCCTTCTAGTTTTTAAACAGACTATAGGGACCCCAGAATTTTACTGAACGCGGGAAATTTAAAATGCAGTTATGTGCATATTACTACCGGCAGGGGGGCTACGACAAGAACGGATATTATAAAGCGGGAAAATTAAAATTTTATTAAAAATAATAATCATAAAACACAAATTTCTTACTACGACATGATTACCTCCTGAAGGATGTGACTCTTTGTCACGCACAGACGGTTTTGATTGAGAAGAGGCTTTTTCAATCAAATCTTATCTGTTCATTTTGATGTACGCATCCTCAATCCTGAGACTGAATCTCTTAGTTCCAAAATTAGTTTGACTTTACTAGCCAAACTTTAGCAACAGATCTAAAATAAAAAAAAAGAAATATAATACCATTATTTTATTCAAGGAGTGGGGTCACTCGGTAGAAGTTCAAATTGAACGCTTATAAAAACAACGGACGTCTGAACATTTATATAGTGTTATGTAATTATACCATTTACAATGAGTAAAATGACGTCATTTTAATGCAACCTTTCACCGATGAGAAAATTCATGGGTTCTGTGAATAGCCCCTCAGGATGTGTATACTTAAAATAAAAATTCCCTGCATAAATATAATGTGAAAGTGGCAATTTCTATTCTAACACATTTTGGAAAAGGTACATTTTCTTATTGTCTACAGTAAATTTCAGAAATATTGTGGTTTGTGTAGAATAATAGTTCAAATTGAGTCGACTGGCCGCAGGTTGGCCACCAATGTTGAAAACTATTATTTGCAAGTTATAGATATGTGTTAAGATATGTTAAAAATAAACACTTACCTCGCTATTTGCAGGAAAACTATGGACCTTACTTCTAGTTGGGGTTGGACACCCTACTACACAACACTTGTTGAACATTATTATTTAATAAAAAATAAATAATGCTAGCAAGAAAGTCAAATAAAATATACACACTTAACATAGAGGTTACCTTGGGTCGGTGTGGGAGCATCACGCGTATAATTGGCGGTAAAAACGTTACCCAGCAATTTCTAGTTGTGCCAACCCCAAATCAGGAAATGTCTGGACATTTTCGTGCGTTTGCATTTTAGTTGGTACGTTGCAGCGAGTAATGGCGGCCCCCATGTCGCTCGGGGCGTAGGCCAAGTTCGCTTCCTCCTCTCAGTAATTATAAAGATCTTTTCGGCAAGAATACATTTGTTATTGTGTATTGTACAGAATATAGTCAGAAATTCAAAAAAGTTTCATGAAAATCTAACACAACAAACACGAACACGGCCGCGGGCCGGCTTCAAATTTAACCGATTCGAATTTCTCGTTATTCTTTCAACACAATAATCTATACATACAGGGTGAAGTAAATAAAAATTAATTAAAATAAAAACAATTTCAGGTGAATGACCGAATTCAAAACAGTTCATTTGAAAAAAAAACACGGATTTTCTGTTTTTTTTTTATATATATAACAAAAATCATATTTTTCTTTGTCCGTCAGATTTATTTCGCAATTTTTTTTTAACTTTAACATCAGATTCTGAATTAGCATGCTCAATAAACACGGGTGTACTGTTTTTAATGAAAAAAAAAAAACATAATTACATTTTTGTCCGTCATATATGGTCCGCCATTTTGTTTTTTGATATTTCAGAACCAGATTCTGAATCAACAGCTCAAAAACCCCGACATTTACAATTTCAGACAAATCGCCTTAAGCCCTTATATTATGGCCAGCTTTTCTAGATTCGGGACCACTGTGCGTCGCACAGTGGCCGGAACGTAAAAAAAAGTGTTCAAAAATCGATAATGTTGATATTATTGTTTGGTTATGTAAGAATAGGGAATTTTTGGCTACATTTTTCTGTATAATTGGCCTTGGTAGCATAAACAAAACTTCAGTACAAATAATTTTTTCTCTCGAAAAACGCAAAAATCGCGTTTTTTTTAAACATTTTTCGAATTTAATCGATTATAAAATGAAAACAACGATAGATAGCTTATATAAGTTTTGCTGACCTAAAAGCCTTATAATCGATTAAATTCGAAAAAATGTTTGAAAAAACGCGATTTTTGCGTTTTTCGAGAGAAAAAATTATTTGTACTGAAGTTTTGTTTATGCTACCAAGGCCAATTATACAGAAAAATGTAGCCCTGTTTATAAGCTTTTAAGCAGCTTTATCAGATTGAAAATATCTTGCGTTGTTTTAAAGTTACGGTGAAAAAACTACAAAAAATCTTTTTTTCTATCATAACCTCAAAAACGAAGTCTCAGGGGTTTGGTAGCTTTTTTCGTACTATTTTACAACCAAACAATGAAAACTTGTCGGTCTACGCATAAGGACAAAGAAAATAATGACATTTTTTCCGCTAGTGATATTTTTCTTCGTATTCAGCGCGCCATTTTTGATCCGGCATATCGAACCGGTACTTTAGTTCAATTGAGACAATATTTGGGTTATCAGAGACCCGAAAATTCCCTTTTCTTACATAACCAAACAATAATATCAACATTATCGATTTTTGAACACTTTTTTTTACGTTCCGGCCACTGTGCGTCGTGGCCATACACTCATCTATCTACCGTATTTTTGAATTTATTCAATTAATTTCGTATTTTTACCTATAATACGCGTATCTTATTAATTTATCACGGCACAACACATTCACACACATCCATGGTTCCAACTTTTATCAAGGTAAACATCATTCACTATTAAATACAATATTCAGTCTTAAGGATGAACTTTGGGGAAAGCTATTAGACCGATTATTTAAGGTTAGGTATTAAGTGCGCGCGCCCTGGAAGTGGGGTTCTCCCTTCTCGCGTACGTCGCATAATAATTAACAATTTATATCTGGCGTGTGTTGCTCCTTTTAGCACATACCCACACCTCGAGATTAAACTTAATCCAAACTTTATACATGCAAGCCAGCCGGCTAGATAAAAAAAAAAACTTTTCACTGGGGCGTGTATGTGGAGAGAAAAGCCAAGTTGAGCTCATCAATATTTAAAGTCCCAGGGAATTTCGCCTCGTGTTTTCAACAGAGACTTGCAGAAAAGAACAAAAAAGATAGGGCTTTTGGATGGATTGCTGTCGTTAATTATCTACCACTAGAGTTTCCACACTTGGAGGCAAAATTTGTAGCAGAGCTTTCACGCTTTTCTAAACTCGAAATTATACTTCATGTAAATATACAGATGACTTAGATAATTTTAAATTTCTGATTTAAATGTATGCCTTTCTGCTTGATACGCAAAAATAGAACTAATATTTGTACTTGTTTTTGTAGAATTTTAGTAAAGTACATTTATGAAACTAAATACTAAGTCAAATCCCCCCCACCGCAAATAGCTATCTACGCTACTGCACCGAACTAAATGAAAAATGGTGATGTGTCCATCATAGTACTTTCCCCCGTAAATTGCGTATTAAATCACTTTTAAAATATTTGTAGCGTTATTATTTTCAAAATATCTTCAACTTTTTGATAACTACAACTTTTATTTGAAACATTTTTCAATTGCATCAACACAAACACTGAGACCAATGACTAGATAAAAGAACATAATTTATTAATTATCTCAAAAACTAAGAGTGCTATGACAAAAAGTAAAGATACAAAAAATCTTTAGTATTTTATTACCTACAACTTTTATTTGAAACATTTTTCAATTGTATCGACACATACATTGTCACACACCAATAACTAGATAAAACACACAACTTTTGAAATATCTCAAAAAATAAGAGTGCTATGACAACAAGTAAATAAACAATATATCTACATTTTGTTATTATCTACAACTTTTATTTGAAAGAATTTTTTGTTTGATGAACATTTATTGAAAAAATCTGAAAAAACTGAAAAACGCTAAGAGTAAAGTACCACTTCCGGTTTTCCGATTTCCACCAAAAGCTTTTCAGTTCTTCCGATTGTAACAAAAAGCTTAAGTTTCAAGTTTCATCTCGATATCTTTAGCGGTTTTTGCGGTACAGCGCACACAGACTCACACACAGACACACATACACACAGACACACAGCCAGACAGACATTTTTCAAAAATGGTCTTATTCGACTCAGGGGACCTCAAAACGGATATTTCCGCTAAAATTTTTGATTCGAAAATTTTCACGAAAACAATAGTTTCCCTTTGTATTACATACGGGGGAAAGTAAAAATAGGAAAAAAATTAATGTCCGTCGGGGTATTATATCCGGATGTAGTTATTACAATGAATATTTGAAAAAGTCTCTGCAAGACATTACTGCAGAAAGTCGATAAATTCGCTTCTAAAATTTGTAAATTTTATTTCATTAATTATTTTCTAGTTATAATTTTACAATATTATTGTCAATATATTTGAAATAAAACGAATGCGCTAATAAATATGAGTAAAAACAAACTCCTTGAAAATTAATTACATATAGTGTTTTTTCACATTACGTTAACAAAAAATTAAACAACGCACGAGTAAATATTTATCATGGAAACCTCTCGGGCGGGAATTTAAATTAAAAATAATATTTGTACTTTTGTAATTAATTACAATTAAAAATGAAATTTTTAATTATGATTCATTTCATTAGAAGAGCAAATGAACATTTTTGTTCCGCTCGCAAAATACAATACATAAACATAATATTAATTACAAACTCATTCGGCGTTGTAGTAAAATATTATATAGGAAGGGTAATTCTATATAATTTCATACAAATATTTTAATTATTCATGAATGCGTGCAAAATACAATGTAACCTATTTCTATTTTGGAATACCTACGTAAAAATATAGATGTGCAAGTATTTTCGTTTGATTTTCTTCATGATGAATAACAATCAATAGAAAGAATCCAATATTTGAAATAATGTTTTGTCAACATTACAAAACTTGTTCATGATCCTTAACTTGTTCCTCGTTGATCACTTGGTAAAACATTTCTACTGATACAGGGTGCCCGTATTTCGACAGAATGTATGGGGATCTCAGTTATTTCAAGAAATAGAGAGTCGGTTAAATTGGGGCAAAGTTGCATATTTTAGAGCCTAACAATAATCGGAAAACAATTTTGAAATATCATTTTTTGTTTTCAAGATATCAACAAAAAACTGATTTTTTGAAAAATCGTTTTTATTTTTGTATTCAAAAACTACTGAATCTGGACATTTAAAACTTTGACAATATACGGGCACTTTTTAATGAGGAATCTAGTAGCATACAGTTTTGTAAGATAACTATAACATTTACGCGGGAACCATAGCAGACTTTTGTTTTTCTTAGGAGCGCCATTTTTGATTTTCATATTTCTTTAAAGAATATTTTTTTCTGAACTAAATGATGTATCACACTCATAATATATTTTAGATTTGATATTAAAAATTATAATATTTTCTTTTTTGCAAAGAGTGCTTTGAAAACAATGACGTCATATCTGTTAACCAATAAAATCTTGACAGCAGTGAATGACTGTTAGCACTCAAAATTAATTAATAACTGTCAATCTTTTGTAATAATAATAATAAGTATCGATTATCCATAAAAGTTGCACAAACTAAAGTAATTGTTGCATTTTTTCGCTACATCTTGGTAAATATTGATCACCATCACATCTAAGCGTTACATATTTTTAACTTTACTGTAAATCAGTGGTTTATACGCGTGGCGCATGAAATAAAATTTCGAGCTTAGAAAAGCCCCGTGAAAATTTGTCTCGTGTCGCTGCGCGACCCTCGTCAAATTTTCTATGCGGGGCTTTTCTAAACTCGAAATTTTACTTCATGCTTAGTCTGGGAGTGGAAGGCACTCGTTACTTTAAAATACATCACAACTGGTAAAATTTGTATCGTCGGATGCCCGTCTTCAGAGGTAATATGTAAAGAAATTATGGGTCCTAGGAGTTGTCAAATAAGTGAGTTACTCAACTGTCAAGGCATTCTTTACAAAAAACAAAAGATTAAAATTTTACTTATAATATGTACAATAAACTATAAGTGTGATACATCATTGAATTCAGAAAAAAATATTCTTCTAAAAAATATGAAAAACCAAAATGGCGCTTATAAGAAAAACAAAAGTTGGCTATGATCCCTGGGTAAATATTATAGTTATCTTAAAATAAAATATGTAATTAGAGATATCGCTAAAAAGTGCCTCTATAATGTCAAAGTTATAAATGTCTGGAATCGATAGTTTTTGAATAACAAAATAAAAACGAAATTTCACAAAATCAGTTTTTTGACAATATCTCAAAAACGAAAGAAGATATTAACCGACTCTCTATCTCTTCAAATAACCGATATCCCCATACATTCTGTTGAAATACGGGCACCCTGTATATTTGTTCATGATATAATGTTGATCAAACGTAATTTAATTTGTTCTCACTATGAAATTTTAACCAGATAATGAGATATGAAATAATAACTTAATTAAATAATTAGTTTTTCTTTTTAATGTTAAAACTTTGATTATTTATTTTCTACGCTTTAATTTTCAAAAAACGACAGTTATAAATTGTCCATTGGTCCGCTTCGCGATGCGACCAATCCAAATATTCTGGCTTTTCTAAACTCGAAATATTTACTTCATGTCTAATCAAGGAGTGGAAAATCACCTATTAGAAAAAGATTCGGAAATTTATAAAATATATTACTTTTATCCAAACTTAACACTGATGATAAATTATGATCATATGTAAAATAAAATCCTCTAAACTGTTTATTTTATCTTCATTTTTTTTTTTACACACTAGGCACAAAGTTAATGACCATTTTCCATCCAATAATCGTTTATTTTCACAAAACACAATTTGCATGTATCAAAATGACAGTAGCGTGGGTTTTAACATCATGTTCAAACATATTTCTTTTATCTTTCCTCTCTCATTATACTTTTTTCTATTTCCATTTGAAAGGTCAAAGTGCTAAGAGATGAAGTCCTGCGTGGGTCGCACCAACGACCAAAATAAAATTCGTCTAATCGTAACTAATCGATGAAAACCGAAATCGTTCTGTTTTTGGAAGTGACTGGCGATTATTTACAACGTTTTCTCTTCTATTTTAATATTTATTTTCGGATGTTTTAAAACACAGGCTTTGCATTTTAATTGTGTCGATTTAAGTTAAATATTTAAATCAACACGTGTTGTTAATAGATTGTGGATTTTTATAATTGTAAGACATGATCATTTTTAAGTCACAAAAATGCACCGATTATAATTTATGACGTAATCACTTAATTGTTAAGGCAGTTGATAGTTAAAAGTTCATTTTCACTTTTATTTTAGTTTAAATAATACACTTATTACTTTCAAACAATTGTCGCGAGTACAATAAAGTGTTTGAAAGAAATAAGTGTTTTTTTAAAATAAACTCAAAGTGATTATGATTTAATCACTAAGATTTTTTTATTATTATTTCTTTGAACTATTTTTTCATAAATTATTTTCCATAGTTTTGGGAGTTAGAAATAAAATATAATAGTGTTATAATAATAGAAAATAGCATATTCTTGACCAGAGCTGGGCAGGATTCGAATCATTCAGGATTCGAATCCTTTTAGAGGATTCAAAAAAGGCATTCGAATACTTTAGTTAAACTGGATTCGTAATCCGGATTCGTTACATTTTTTTTTAAGAGGATTCGTATTCGAATTCAAATGTAGGTGATTCGAATCTTTATAAAGGGATTCGAATATTTATAAAAGGATTCGAATATTTATAAAAGGATTCGAATATTTATAACGGGATTCGAATATTTATAACAGGATTCGAATATTTATAAAAGGATTTGAATATTTATAAAAGGATTCGAATACTTACAAAAGGGTTTGAATCGTCAAAAATAATTCGAATTAATTGTGAGGATTAACATGAAAAATGTCCTTAGTGTGTTTTTAAATCTCTCGGTAAATCACTGTTTTATACGCGTGGCGCATGAAGTAAAATTTCGAGTTTAGAAAAGCCCGAAAATTTGTCTCGGGTCGCTGCGCGACCCTCGACAAATTTTCACGGGGCTTTTCTAAACTCGAAATTTTACTTCATGCTTAGTCTGGGAGTGGAAACGCTCGTTCGAAACTACAAACTGAATGCTTTGATAAGAACATTAAATGACGATTTTTTTTTAAACGATAATAATCTAGTTATCAAAATTTTGCTTAATATTATTTGAAGTAAAACTGACATGGTAGTCACAATCTGAAATGTTAAATTTTTCCGACATTTCCCTGATTCAAGACATTTTTCTCTGGCCTTTTAGTATAACTTCTTTTATTAAATTGTTTTCATTGTTTTTGACAATATTTAAGTTAATTTTTACGTTTTTGTAATTTGCCTGCTGATTTTGACAAATTTAATAATATAATATGGCTTTTTTGTTAGTGTTTTGATTAATTTCAATATAATTTTATGACTTTTCGCTGACTTTTTTGGTTTTAATGATATGCAGTGAATATTTTATTTACGTAATTTTCAGGCTTTCGTCGATATTATAATAGAGTTCAATTTGAAGTTTTGAACGGGTGTTTTCACTCCCAGGCTAAGCATGAAGTAAAATTTCGAGTTTAGAAAAGCCCCGTGAAAATTTGTCGAGGGTCGCGCAGCGACCCGAGACAAATTTTCGGGCTTTTCTAAACTCGAAATTTTACTCCATGCGCCACGAGTACAAAACACTGATATGAACTAAAGTTCAGAAACACACAAATACATATTTAATTACAGTAATAGGGAATCAGATATTTAGTTTGTTATCAACGAGGTTCAGTGTTAATAATAAATAATTGTTTTGAATTTTTTTGTTAAAACAACTGATAACGATATTTATATATTATTGGTTCCAAAAAACTAATAAAATCAAATTAATTCTTAAAGGATTTGTATACGTTATTAAAAAAACAGGATTTGAATCTTTGATTCGAATCATATTTATCTCTTACAAATCCTTTATTTGAGTATTCGTGAGTTGAATCATATTAGGTGATTAATCCAAATCACCTAATATGATTCGACTCACGAATACTCGAATAAATTCAAATCTTTTTTACGAGGATTCGTCCCAGCTCTGTTCTTAACAAAAGGTGCGTAAAATTTGTAATTATGCCCGTGTGAGTTACATTTCATTAAAATCTTGGGTAATAAATGTCAATTAAACACGAATAAGTGACATTCCACTCCCCGGATAAGTATGAAGTAAAATTTCGAGTTTAGAAAAGCGTAAAAAAAAAAAAATTTGAAGCGAGTCGCGTCCCGGCAAATCCAAATTTTCAGGCTTTTCTAAACTCGAAATTTTACTTCATGCGCCACGCGTATGAATCACCGATTTAATGTGATATTTGAAATATAGATCACTAATATAATTTTAAATTTCTCATTTAAATGGATGTAATTACGGATCTTCGATGGCACCTATCTGCTTGATGCTCAAAAATAGAACCAATTTTTGTACTTGTTTTTGTAGAATTTTAGTATAGTACATTTATGAAACTAAATACTAACACAAAAATTCACCTATTATTAATTTATGATTTAATCACTAAGATTTTTTCATTATTATTTCTTTGTGACTATTTTATCATAGATAAATAATAATAAAAATATATTAAAGATTTAAATTGAATTATAAATGAATAATAGATGCATTTTTGCGACTTAACAATTCTGTACAAGCGCTCAAAGTTGAAACTTTCTTACATCGATATTTTCATTACGCATTAATTGAAGCTGGACGTCTCAAAACTTCTCTTAAAAAAACATAAGTAGAACACCTAATAATTTTCAACTATTTTGTTAAAAATCATTAAATGTTTTATTTAAGTTATCATAGATTTTCAAAAGTTAGGTGCCTCAACTATCTACAAGAGAAAATAAGTAGCTTACCATATTTCTAACATTTAAAAAAACATTCTGTAATTTTTTCAGTTTTGGAATAAAAATCAGCTTAAATTGATTTTTTAGTAAGAATTTAATATACACTCCGTGGATATTATAGATAAAAATGATATTATTTGAAAGTACTCGACGAGTACTATCTAGATATGCTATTTATTTCGACCGGAAATGGTAAATAAATCAAAAAAATAGTTGAAAATATTGAGTCCTAGCAGTATGTAAAATAATTTACAGAATAATCATAGTGCGCAAAGAGATTTGCGCAATTTATTGCTAACCTAACCTAGCCTAGAAGTATGTGAAATATTCAACGTGAGCAAACATTTTTTCGGCGAAATATAGCCGTTGACACAAACTAGAATTCAGCCCAAATGAATATACACTCTTGGAAATAATTTATGTTAGTCATTCTATAAATCCATATGAGTCCAAGTGTAATGTGCTAATGTGTTATAATCGTCATCCGGTTAAATCTAACTTTAAGTCGAAGTTAGATTGAAGTCTTTAACAAACATTTCGACTTCCCTAATGTCTTCAGTAAAGATTGTAATGGTTAACAGCAATCAGTGAGGTTTTATAGAAGTTTCTAGTCAAAATTTCAAAGTTGAAAAAAGTGACCTTTTTTTATTTCCGTAGTGAATTTATTGATTTTAATTGGTGGTATATGTTAATACAGTATATTTATTTATTACTTTCAAACAATTATAATGCATATTATTCCACGGGGTGTAAAGTAAAGTGGAGCCGATTTTTTTTTACTTCATATCATAACTATATCATAAAATATCATAAAAAAACTGTATTTTTCTCTGTAAATAGAATTTATTCTGCTGAGAAATAAACGATTATTATTATTATTATAACATTTTGTTAGACAAAAAATGTCATGCCGGCTTCATAAAACATTTTTTTCATTCTGATAATCATTTTATATTTTTAGATGTGCTATTTCAGTACCTAAACAAAACTACCCATTAACTAGGTGTTATTAAAACCATGACACACTCAGAATTAATTGATAATTATGGTCACTCTCTCATGCGCCCTCTTCATATACACTTACTTGTGTATATAATATATAAGCCCGTATGTAGTATGTAAAAGATTATTATAGCTTTCGCCCACGAGACAAAGAGCACACCGAAAAATGTCGCTCTTTTTGACCTGTGTCAATTTAATCAACGTGTGTGTGTCTCTGAGTGTCAGTTTAATGGAATTAATTTATACAGCCGACGCTGCACATATTTAAAGCATTCATGTTCAGCATGTTAAACATTAACCCAGTTCTCATCTCATATACAGGGATTTTTTTATTTTAAGTATACCTGCATTTATCAAAGGAAATTTCTCACACTAAAATTTTAAACTATTAGACAAAATAAACATTTGTAAACTATGTTAACTCAAACATAAGCGGTATATTTTAAACTTCACGTATTTCTAAACTCGAAATTTACCTTCATGCGCCACGCGTGTTAAACGTTGACTTATAATTTTTTTGTTTATAAAAGGTGAATTTTTATAATTTCAGCTATTCCTGATAATATTATTTATCTTAGGTGAAGGTTTCTTTAAAATGAATTTGCAGTATTAAACAATAATAAATATTAAATCTAAAATATCGGGTATCGAAAAGTATCGATATTTTGAATATCGATACTTTTCATTACGATATTTTACCGTGTCGATACTTTGATATACGATATAATCGATATTCAATATACAGTGTGTATCAGCCAAATGGAATAAATTCGATAATAAATAAATAGGGGCATGTTCGAAACGCTCGGGTACGTCGATTGGTATTTTTAGTCAACAAAACCTGTTCATACAGGGTGTGATATGTAACAGTGGTCAATACCAACTTTCTTATTTTAAATAAAACACCCTGTATATTATTCAATTTTTGGATTCTTCTAAATATTCTAGACATATTTCATGTAATTATCCTATACCTATCTTTAACTGTTTCGAAAATATTAAATGTTTTCAGATTTATTGCAAAAATTAACATTAAAAAAATAAAATTATTTGATTACACAAATTCGTTACAACAGACTCAAAAACTAATAAGTAATACTGTTTATTTCTTGATAATGTAAAAAAACAAAAAAAAACATTAATGTCAGTGTAGGAGATGTTCAAAATGTTCTGCAAAAAAATCTGAAAACACTTAATATTTCCGAAACAGTTAAAAATAGGTTAGGATATTTTACATGAGATATGTATAAAATTTCGGAATAAAAATCAGTTTTAAATTGATTTTTTTGTAAGAAATTAACATTAAAAAAATAAAATTATTTGATTACAGAAATTCGCTACAACAGACTCAAAAACTAATAAGTAATACTGTTTATTTCTTGATAATGTAAAAAAACAAAAAAACATTAATGTCAGTGTAGGAGATGTTCAAAATGTTCTGCAAAAAAATCTGAAAACACTTAATATTTCCGAAACAGTTAAAAATAGGTTAGGATATTTTACATGAGATATGTATAAAATTTCGGAATAAAAATCAGTTTTAAATTGATTTTTTTGTAAGAAATTAACATTAAAAAAATAAAATTATTTGATTACAGAAATTCGCTACAACAGACTCAAAAACTAATAAGTAATACTGTTTATTTCTTGATAATGTAAAAAAACAAAAAAACATTAATGTCAGTGTAGGAGATGTTCAAAATGTTCTGCAAAAAAATCTGAAAACACTTAATATTTCCGAAACAGTTAAAAACAGGTTAGGATATTTTACATGAGATATGTATGAAATTTTCTAAGGAATGCAAAAATTGAATAATATACAGGGTGTTGCATTCAAAATAAGAAAGTTGGTATTGGCCAGTGTTACATGACACACCCTGTATAAAGAGGTTTTGCTGAAAAATATGCGCAACTAAAAATACTAATCAACGAATCCGAGCGTTCTTTCGAACACGCCCCCATTTATTTAATAAAGAATTTATTCCATTTGGCTGATACACACTGCAGATATTTTTTGGGGATCGGAACTTATTGTGAGATATCAAATGTTACAAGTCAAATGCATTAGACCAGAAGTCTCCAAAATACGGCCCGCGGGCCAAATCCGGCCCTCGCCATCATTTTGCGTAAATGATATATTTTATAACGATTTAGTGTTAGCATTTTTACTTTCCCCCGTATGTAATACAAAGGGAAAGTATTGTTTTCGTGAAAATTTTCGAATCAAAAATTTTAGCGGAAATATCCGTTTTCAGGTCCCCTGAGTCGAATAAGACCATTTTTGAAAAATTTCTGTCTGTCTGTCTGTCTGTGTGTGTGTGTCTGTGTGCGCTGTACCGCAAAAACCGCTAAAGATATCAAGATGAAACTTGAAACTTAAGCTTTTTGTTACAATCGGAAGAACTGAAAAGCTTTTGGTGAAAATCGGAAAACCAGAAGTGGTACTTTACTCTTAGCGTTTTTCAGTTTTTTCAGATTTTTTCAATAAATGTTCATCAAACAAAAAATTCTTTCAAATAAAAGTTGTAGATAATAACAAAATGAAGATGTATTGTTCACTTACTTTTTGTCATAGCACTCTTAGTTTTTCAGATATTTAATAAATAGTGTTTTTTATCTAGTCATTGATTTGTGTCAGTGTGTGTGTTGATACAATTGGAAAATGTTTCAAATAAAATTATAGTTGTAGGTAATAAAATATTAAAGATTTTTTGTATCTTCACTTTTTGTTATAGCACTCTTAGTTTTTGAGATATTCAATAAATAGTGTTTTTTATCTAGTCATTGGTTTGTGTCAGTATGTGTTGATCGAATTGAATAATGTTTCAAATAAAAGTTGTAGTTATCAAAAAGTTGAAGACATTTTGAAAATAATAATGCTACAAATATTTTAAAAGTGATTTAATACGCAATTTACAGGGGGAAAGTACTATGATGGACACATCACCATTTCTATAAATTATTATACAATTTGTGATGAATTACCGGTAATCTAACATTGGGTAATATTCTCAGTTCAATTCTCGGTTCAATCTACGTACGCATAAACAAAATTATTCATTCAACGGTCTATTGAATAGAATAATAAAATGAAAAAACGAACATCTTTGGAAGTGAGTTCAGTACCTTCAAGCGGAAACCTAAGCAAATACTTTAGTTTTGGATTTGTAATTATGTAATTCTTATTGGTTTTGTTATTGGGAAAACTGGTTTGTATTTTATTATTTTTTTTATTAGTATTTACTCTATAACTACACAAGGATTTACTTTTATTTTATGTTATCACTTAATTGTGATTTAATTTTTTGCAATAATCATTACTATTTTTTAATGTTTTTTTTTTTAATTTATTTTTTGCATATGTACTGATTTATTGTAACACTGATTTTTATTTGTATTATTTTTTTAAAATAGTGATTTCGTAGTAAAGATTATTATTATTATTAATACTACTAGAGACATGGCAACAATTAAACTAGATCTAATTTCTATTTATTAAAGGAAGTAAATTATAATAACTAGATCTAATTTAAAGTTACAACACAAATTCCAATAAATACTTCTAAGTTATTCCATGATTTTGTAAAATTATAAGTTTTGAAGAATCTTTCAACAAAATGTCATTTTTCTTTAAGAACAAAGATAGTTACGAAAAAACTTAAAAACGGAGAAATTGTCCAAAATGTTATTATCTAAAACTTTTTTTAAATCCATTTTTCTGTATTCCCATTACTTATTGAGTTATTCGCAAGTTTTACAAAATACAAACAAAGCGAGCATACTCGTGTATATTCTCGACATTTTTCAATTTCCCCAAAAATGCTATAACTCAAAAAGCACTTGAGCTACAGAAAAGTATAATACACACAATTCAGCTATTTCAACGAGATCTACAGGATTTGTTTTTATACAGGGTGATCCATAAAGTATCTACAAGAAAATGTAAATTGTTCTTTTCTAAATCAAGACGGCGAAACAAAATATATTTTTGTAGAGTCGAAAATTCTGAATTCATTCGCGTTAGCGTTTATCACTTTACGTTTCTCTAAGTTAAAACAATTAACAAAAGTAATGTGATTTTATAAAAATGATGACATGCCCAGGAATTGAAACAGCAATTGCGAATGTCAAAATGGCATAATACCACTTTATTAGGAGGATTTTTTCTTGTATAGTGTAAATCATTTTGAAAACATTTACTTTAATCCGCAGTCACTTGATTAAAGTAAATGTTTTCAAAATTATTTACACTATACAAGAAAAAATCCTCCTAATAAAGTGGTATTATGCAGACCAGAGTTATCATGATGTTTACGTTATGTTTTTTGTCGTTAATTAAGTAACAGCAACATCTTGTGCTACTTTGACATCCGCAATCGTATCAATTCCATGGTATGTCATTATTTTTATAAAATCACATTACTTTTTTCTTAATTATTTTAGCTGTAGATTTTCTGATATTCGTTGATTTTTAAAAGAGTTAAATTTGAAGCTTTAAACGAGTGTTTTCCACTCCCAGACTAAACATGAAGTAAAATTTCGAGTTTAGAAAAGCCCCGTGAAAAATTTCTGGGCTTTTCTAAACTCGAAATTTCACTTCATGCGCCACGCGTGTTAAACACAGATTTCGAGTGAAGTTCGAATATACATAAATTTGACAATATTATAGTGTTTTATTCGCGTGGCGCATGAAGTAAAATTTCGAGTTTAGAAAAGCCCAGAAAATTTGTCTCGGGTCGCTGCGCGACCCTCGACAAATTTTCACGGGGCTTTTCTAAACTCGAAATTTTACTTCATGCTTAGTCTGGGAGTGGAAAACACTTGTTTAAAGCATTTAATTGAACTTAAAAAAAACAGGGAATATCCGCAATTGTTGAATCAATTCCATAGTATGTCATTATTTTTATAAAATCAAATTACTTTTTTTCAATTATTTTAACTTAGAGAAACGTAAAGTGTTAAGTGTGAACATTCATAAATTTAGAATTTGTCCCTCTACAAAAATGTGAAATACATTTTGTCTCTAAAATGAATAGGGAAGCCAATATTTGAACACTTTAAAATTAACATGTGATGTCCTATGTTGCGTCCGCCAACTCAACACCCGGTATATGAGAGTGTTTTCCACTCCCAGACTCCCAGATTTTGAGTTTAGAAAAGCTACGCGACCAAACCATATTTTCAGGCTTTTCTAAACTCGAAATTTTACTTCATGCGCCACGCGCGTACAACACTGATTTATCCCGAAGTTCAAAAACACGCACAAATTAAAATAAATAGTTCAGAGTTATTCCATGATTTTGTGAAAATTGTAAGTTTTTGCGAATCTTTCAACAAACTGTCGTTTTTTCCAAGAAAAAAAGCTACAATAAAAAACTTAAAGATAGATAAATTGTCCAAAACTTTATTATCTAAAACTTTTGTTTGATCAATTTTTCTGTATTCCTATTATTTATTGAGTTATTCGCAAGTTTTACAAAATACAACCAGAGTGAGCGTACTCGCGTATATTCTCGACATTTTTCAGTTGACACAAAAAACGCTATAACTCAAAAAGTACTTGAGCTAGAGAAAAGTATAATACATACATTTCAGCTATTTCGACGAGATCTACATCATTTGTTTTTATACAGGGTGATTCATAAAATATCTAAAAGAAAATGTCAGTTGTTTTTTTTTTTAATCAAGAAGGCGGGTGTTTATCAAAATTAAAAATATTATATATAAAAGCGTTTTCCACTCCCAGACTAAGCATGAAGTAAAATTTCGAGTTTAGAAAAGCCTAAAAATTTGGTTTGGTCGCGTAGCGCTACGCGCTACGCGACCAAAATAAATTTTCAGGCTTTTCTAAATTCGAAATTTTACTTCATGCGCCACGCGCGTAAAACGCTGATTTATCCCTAAGTTTAAAAACACACACAAATTTCAATTAATAGTTCTGAGTTATTCCATGATTTTGTGAAAATTATAAGTTTTTGCGAATCTTTCAACAAACTGTTGTTTTCTCCAAGAAAAAAAGCTGCAAAAAAACTTGAAGATAGATAAATTGTCCAAAATTTTATTATCTAAAACTTTTGTTTGATCTATTTTTCTGTATTCCCATTATTTATTGAGTTATTCGCAAGTTTTACAAAACAGAGCAAGCGTACTCGCGTATATTCTCAACATTTTTCAATTTCCACAAAAAACGCTATAACTCAAAAAGTACTTGAGCTACAGAAAAAAAAGTATAATACATACATTTCGGCTATTTCGACGAGATCTACAAGATTTGTTTTTATACAGAGTGATCCATAAAGTATCTAAAAGAAAATTTAATTTAATTTAATTTATTTACGGAATCTCCATTTTACAATCTATATTTTCATTTACAAAGAATAGTAATACTAATAGTAAAAACATAACATAATTGGTGCGTTAAATTTAAACATGTTACTTCACATCCCAAATTGGTTCAACAAATCCTTAAAATTATAAATTTATTATTGCTCAACTTTACTGTTGAATGACAAGACAAACAATCGTTAATAAACGTAAAAAAAATACATAATTAATTTACTAAATATTTCATGACATTGTATATCTAAAAATATAAATAAAATGTAATATAATGTATAAACGTTTGTATCACAGAATAAATCACAGTGTCTTCGCTAAAGCAAATTATCACAGATGGAATAGCACGTAAAGATATATAAAGCAAACATATATGTATAGAAAAATGACAAACAGATCCTGCAACTAGCAAAGTACAAACGAATATAATGAATTTATACAAAGTAACAGAATAAATAATTATACATCAATAAAATAAATATCAATAAAACAGATGAAAACAGAAAATGTCAATTGTTTTTTTCTAAATCAAGAAGGCAGGTGTTTATCAAAATTATAAATATTATATGTAAGAGTGTTTTCCACTCCCAGACTAAGCATGAAGTAAAATTTCGAGTTTAGAAAAGCCTGAAAATTTGGTTTGGTCGCGTAGCGCGTAGCGCTACGCGACCAAACCAAATTTTCAGGCTTTTCTAAACTCGAAATTTTGCTTCATGCGCCACGCGCGTAATACGCTGATTTATTCCGAAGTTCAAAAACACACACAAATTCCAATAAATAGTTCAGAGTTATTCCACGATTTTGTAAAAATTATAAGGTTTTGCGAATCTTTCAACCAACTGTCGTTTTCTCCAAGAAAAACAAGCTACAAAAAAAACTTGAAGATAGATAAATTGTCCAAAATTTGATTATCTAAAACTTTTGTTTGATCCATTTTTCAGTATTTCCATTATTTATTGAGTTATTCGCAAGTTTTACAAAATACAAACACAGCAAACATTTTCTCGACATTTTTCAATTTTCACAAAAAACGCTATAACTCAAAAGTACTTGAGCTACAAAAAAGTATAATACATAAATTTCAGCTATTTCGACGAGATCTACAGGATTTGTTTTTATACAGAATGATTCATAAAGTATCTAAACGAAAATATCAATTGATTTTTTCTAAATCAAGAAGGCGGGTGTTTATTAAAATTATAAATATTATATATAAGTGTTTTCCACTCCCAGACTAAGCATGAAGTAAAATTTCGAGTTTAGAAAAGCCCCGTGAAAATTTGTCGAGGGTCGCGCAGCGACCCGAGACAAATTTTCTGGGCTTTTCTAAACTCGAAATTTTACTTCATGCGCCACGCGCGTAAAACGCTGATTTGTCCCGAAATTCAAAAACACACACAAATTCCAATAAACAGTTCAGAGTTATTCCATGATTTTGTAAAAATTGAGGGGTCCAATGCAATAATCATCCAAGTCCATTTTTATGAGAAAATGGGTTAAGTATTCAATATTCTTATAAAGTTTAAAATTCTGTGTTATAGCATGCAATAATCTGGTCTAAACTTGCAGTGCATTTATTGGTGTATTGTTAGTTGCAAGCATAATAATCATTATGTTTTTTTTTTCTTGCATGTAAACAGTTTTTTGTCTCTCCTTAACATTTTATAGAACTGGACTTGGCTGGTTATTGCAATAACCAGATTACGACATTTATGAACACTAATAAACACCTAGTTATTATAATTTACTTCCTTTAATAAATAGAAAAATCTTAATAATGAATATAAAGATGATTTAAGTAACTTGTAAATTCAGAGAAGCCCCAATCTTGAATGTAAAATAAATAAATATTCTATTCGCGATTTTTCCATTTCTTTCAAGTTTCGAATGAGTTTTTATGATCGATTTATTTAATACCCTGCCTTATTTGACTGTAAGAACTGGTAATAATTCAAGAGGTAAGATGTATTTTCTTTGTTTCAGGTGAGTCCCTTTGATATTCAAGTGGCGCTGAAGTGGTGGAAATACTTTAAGGTAAAAATGCGTATTTTTTTTCTTCTGATATAAAACTGTGCCCCCCTCTCTATCTCTCTCTCTTTCTTACAAAGAAAGAGCCCTCGAGCCCGTCGGTTACATTTAAATATTTCATCTCTCGAGTTAGCAACTCTCAGAATTTCTCAGAAAAAAAAATGACGTGGATAATTATTCTATTTAAATAAAAATACTAATGCCGGGTTTCACCAACGTCAGTTAAATCGACCATTTCATCATCGATTAAATTTATCGATTAAAATCTAGTTAAAGATACACATATCTCAACAGTGAACCAATTCACATGACATTGATGTTTATGACATGGAAAATGTCTATTCAAATCGACAAATACATTTAATCTACTAATAAGATTTAATTTAAATTGGTAAAACCGGACATAAATATAGTAATATTCTATCATTTAAAACCAAACCCAAATTTGCGAATAACTCAATAACTAATGGGAATACAGAAAAATTGTTGGAATGAAAGTTTTAGATAATAAAATTTTGGACAATTTTTTTAACTTCAAGCTTTCTTTTTTGGAGAAAACGACTGTGTGTTAAAAGATTCGCAAAAACTTATAATTGAGTGGTCCAATGCAATCTTAATTTTGACTGGCGAAGGACACGAGACAAAAAAACATATTTTTTTATACAGGGTGTCCGTATTTCGAGGAAATGCATGGGGATCTCGGTTATTTGAAGAGTTAGAGAGTTGGTTAAATTAGGGCAAATACGTGAAATTTGGAGCCCAACAATAATCCGAAAACAGATTTGAAATATCTTTTTTTTGTTTTCGAGATATTGCCAAAAAACTTTTTTTTTCAAATTTCGTTTTAATTTTTTTATTCAAAAACTATTGGATCTAGGAATTTGCAACTTTTACATTATACAGGCACTTTTTAATCAGGAATTTAGTAGTGTACTTACATTTAAAATAACTTTAAAATCTTCTCCAGAACCATAGCCAACTTTTGTTTTTCTTATGAGCGCCATATTGGATATTCATATTTTTGGAAAGAACTTTTTTTTCTGAATTCGACGGTATATCACACTTATAATTTATTTTGCGTTTCATTTCATTTTCCACTATTTACCTTTTATATTTTGTAATTTAACTATACATAGACGCCAGGTGGAATCATTTTGTACTTTAAAATGACCCCTTTCAGCGGAACTCGAACCAGCGACCCCTGGGTTAGCAGGCAGGGCTTTAAACCAAAATAAATATATAAAATTTTGTATTGCGGAGGCTTCTACTGGGTTATACATGTTAATTTATCATTAAAAAACGTTTTAACTTTGTTTGTATAACACAATTTATTTTTATGTGACTGCAGTTTCGGGAAATTTAGCTTGCCACACTTCATGTTCGATAATAGCAAGCTAAATTTGCCGAAACTGCAGTCACTTAAATAAATTGTG
Organism: Philonthus cognatus; assembly: GCA_932526585.2. NCBI lineage: Eukaryota > Metazoa > Arthropoda > Insecta > Coleoptera > Staphylinidae > Philonthus > Philonthus cognatus. Next base: position 30,522,651 of record OW052242.1, read on the forward strand.
TTATACAAACAAAGTTAAAACGTTTTTTATTGATAAATATATAAAATGTCGACAATGTTCGTCTGAACTGCAAGCAATACGTCTTAACCCATTAACGGCCGAACAATTAAAGTGTTAGCTCTAAAAGTAAAATTTATCTAAAATTCTGTTCTTCTTTTAATGATTTCTATGAATTACTAATTGTGTTACATACGTGTAAATGTCGAAATTTTAAAAACTTTAAAATTTTAAAGTACAAAATAATTCCACCTGCGTCCATGAATGTGTGTGAATGTGTATGTGGCGTCTATATATATAGTTAAATTACAAAATATAAAGGGTAAATGGTGGAATGGTTTAAAAAAATCCAATAAATATATTTAAAAAAAATGTTTTTTGGTCTTGTGCCCTTCGCCAGTCAAAATTAAGATTACGGCATTTATGAACACTAATAAACACTTAGTTATCATAATTGACTTTCTTTAATAAATAGAAAAATCTTAATAATGAATATAATGATGATTTAAGTAACTTGTAAATTCAGAGAAACCCCAATCATGAATGTAAACCAAATTTTCAGGTTTTTCTAAACTCGAAATTTTACTTCATGCGCCACGCGTATAACACACTAAAATATTGTGAAGTTAGAAACACACTAAAAACATATTTTTAAAATTATTAATAATTAAAATATTTAAATAACAAAATATTTACATTGTCAAGTCAGGTCAAATAATACTATGAAGTAAATTAACTTATTTAGTAATTTAATTAATAAAAAATAATAATGTTACGTTCAATCAAGAATAATTCAAATTCAAATATATTTGAATTCAAGAAAATAAGCCTACGCTTCTTATAGTTTGCACACTTTAAACATAATATATATTATTCACAAATAACACTTTCGTAATTTTATATATTAATATATCGGACACTTTTTTCTCATTAATCACTTGGTAAAACATTTTAAAATATAATAGTTTGTAAATTAAATTCACTTGGTTTTGTTTCACTTATATGTATTTTATTTTCTACTAGTTTCGGCTTGATGCCATTATCAAGAATGATGTACAAATGGATTTGTTTGGGAATATATACAGTTTCGAGTTTTAGGTTTTATTGGGTAATAAGGGCATTTAATATCGGGGAATTCCAAAGGTCTTCGTTGTCGTTGACCACATTTTTACTTGCCTTTATGGCTTTTGAAATTTCTAAACCCTCCGGTAGTTAAGCGTTATTCCCTTATTACCTGTATGCAGAATTTTTAAATCGTTTGAAGAAAAATGGTGATTAGATGTGATACAGTGCTTAGAAAAACCGGTGGTTTGTTTTTTATTCTCTATGTCTTTTTTATGCTCTTTTAACCTGATATCAAAAGACCTGCCGGTTTGTCCTATATACACTGCATCACAATCATCACATTTTAATTCATAAATACCACTTTTCTTCAATTTACAATTTTTAGTTTTGATTTTATTGTTAACTATTAATTTTCCTAAATTATTTGTGTTTGTCAAAATTATGTTATTATTCTTTCCTTTTAAATTATTTTTGATTTGTAATGACAGTCGCTCAAAATATTCTAATCTATTCCATGTAATTGTGTCTGAATTTGTCCCACTATAAAAGTAATTTCGTATTTGTTTATGTTGTTTCTTGAAAATGAACTAGACACAATAAAAACAATAGCAGTTAACAATGGCTACACTGAAGATTTAATTAATAAAATGTTAAAAAAGAAACAACACAAACAATTACGAAATTACTTTATTAGTGGGACAAATTCAGACACAATAACATGGAATAGATTAGAATATATTAAGCCACTGTCTTTACAAATCAAAAATAATTTAAAAGGAAAGAATAATAACATAATTTTGACAAACACAAATAATTTAGGAAAATTAATAGTTAACAATAAAATCAAAACTAAAAATTGTAAATTGAAGAAAAGTGGCATTTATGAATTAAAATGTGATGATTGTGATGCAGTGTATATAGGACAAACCGGCAGGTCTTTTGATATCAGGTAAAAAGAGTATAAAAAAGACATAGAGAATAAAAAACAAACCACCGGTTTTTCTAAGCACTGTATCACATCTAATCACCATTTTTCTTCAAACGATTTAAAAATTCTGCATACAGGTAATAAGGGAATAACGCTTAACTACCGGGAGGGTTTAGAAATTTCAAAAGCCATAAAGGCAAGTAAAAATGTGGTCAACGACAACGAAGACCTTTGGAATTCCCCGATATTAAATGCCCTTATTACCCAATAAAACCTAAAACTCGAAACTGTATATATTCCCAAACAAATCCATTTGTACATCATTCTTGATAATGGCATCAAGCCGAAACTAGTAGAAAATAAAATACATATAAGTGAAACAAAACCAAGTGAATTTAATTTACAAACCATTATATTATATATTAATGTTACGTTGTTGCATGAATGGCACTTAATGGGTTAATTAATAAGACTACTAAGACAATAAATATCCATTGAAACAATTACTTTCGGTGCAAATACACTGCCGGAGGTTGAATTGTATAATAAAATATTTAAAATCTTTTTTAATTTGTTACAAAGCCACAACAAATAAAAATGAAAGTGAAAGGGGTAATTACAAGAAAAATGAAAGTGAAAGTAGTAATTATAAGAAAAATAAAAATTAAATTCCGATAATTTCCGAGTTAGAATAAATCAAATGTCATAGGCCATCTAAGCCAAATTTAGTTGACATGTAATATCAATTAGTTTTACAATTCAGAAAAAAGTGTTGTTTATTTGTTTTTAGAGACTAATTTTGAATCAACCCGATTAAAACAGCATAACTTTAAGGTATAAGGACTGCATCTATTGGATTTTTTAAATTTAGTATTTATTTAGAAATATATTTATTTTAACATATTGCTATATTTTAGTTTAAATATAACAATTTAGAATATGAAATCAAAACTAATAATTATCCAAAATACAATCCTAAGCTAAAACAAGCTTCAAACGATAAATATGTTTCAATTTAAAAGTAAAAACGTGATTTTTTCTTCTCATTATGAACATTATTACTTTATAAATATCAGGTGTTCAGTTAAAAACCCGATAGTTCGGACGTGAATTTGTCAGTCGCTCCTGTCAATGTTATTCTAACCCAGTTTTATAAAAGTTTTCTATTTTATTCTAGATTACAATTGCCATTATTTATTTAGCTGTGAAAAGCACTGATAAAGAAGAAGAAATTACACAATAACTATAAGAACAAGGCAAACCAAAGAGCTACTGATTAACATAATCTGACATTTATGTCAGGTATGACAAAACGTAAATTATGCGACTTCACATTTTCGTTCTATTTCCTTCTTTCAAAAAAGCAACGCCTTCTCGATCAGGTTTTTAAATGAACACCTGATATAATCTTCCCATCATCTTTTCTACCCACCTGCTTTAATAGCGCCTTTCCATATTGTAAATATTTAAATGGAACCTCTGCCCATGTTCCTTAATCATACTTTCTAAATTTGTTCTAAAAACCCCGAAATTAGAGTGCAAAAAATGCACCTTAAGTCACATTCGGCAACCCGTCCTTTTTTAGTATTTTAAAAGGTTATAATTGTCACTCAGTGATTACATAAAAAACAATTGACACTTCTGAAAGCAGATATCGTATGTTGAATAAAAAAAACCTCTAGAGTGCCATGATTTAATTTGCTTTTCAATTTAAGTTGGCTACACGCTTGAGGAATTGACATAGATAACGTCAGACATGATAATTATAATATATAATTTCAGAGTTGCCAACCTACAATATTTTCCATGGCAGTCTAGAGGTTTTGTTTTATTAAACATGCGATCATTCTTTTAGTTGGTTCCATTTTTTCTTACACTTCTTTACTTTTAAATTTTGTTTTAATTTGCGAAGCAATAAAAATACCGGCTTTTATTATAGAAATTGGCTTGCTAGAGAATATTCTTGTAATAAACTGGAAGATTTCTGAAGTTATTTGTAAAACCTTAACGATCCGTTTGATAAGTCTAAGTTTAATGTAAAGGGGTAAAAAGAGAATTAAAATTTTTAAATTAAAGGCTTATGCCTTAACGTTCTATTGGCTAAGAATTAATCGTTTCTAAAATGCGAGTTGCGTCTAAAGGATTGTTTCTTGTGTGTTTTATTATCCCAAAGGTATTAAAACATGAATATTAAAATATACAATTAAAATATTATTACGTACATAATAATAAATTGCACTAGATTGTTTACAAACTCCCCACGTTGACATATTCACTGATTTATTGAAAAAATATATACTGAACAAAATGTTGACAGTTCAATAAAACAAATATATTGGCAACAATCAATTCGGTTGAATTTTCAATAAATCTCATTACTTGAAAGTTTTAAGCGAGAGCTTAAAATCATAAAAAAATAATAATTTAGCCAAACATTTGAAATTAATTTAAATGAATTTATCTAGCAATAAATGAGGTTTTGTTTGAGCTATAGTATATGTTTTTTTAGTTTAAAATTCCGATAACCGCGGGAACCTAAAAATCATAAGTTTCAACCAAGTCGATTCTGTAATTAATTTTAATGTGAGCTGTGTGTCTAAAGATGTTTTTCTCGGAAAAATAAACACACCACATTAATTCTAATATTTGTAAGAATGCATGTAAATTTTATCATTTTTTTTTTTATAAAAATGTTCGACTGAAAACTGAGAATTTCGTAAGGGGATAAAAATCGATTTTCGATTTTCGCATTATTAGCATTGGCAAGAATTTTAGCTACTTATTTTTTCTAGAATCAAATGTATACACACATTTTTCGCAACCTTTACTAACGAGAGAAAATCAATAAATCCACTAACGTCCAACTTAGAACGCTAATTTTTAAGCCTCTGAATGCGTTAATATCTAAAATTAAAGCTAATTTCATCTCGAAAAAAAAGCTCTATCAATTAATCCAATGTGTTGAGACATTGAAGCAATAGAGGACTTTAAGTGTGTAAAGTGATAATTTTGTGAAAGTGAGTTTTCTTAGAAAACTGTTAAGAAAACATTAAATGTTTAATTAAAGGATAAATTAAAAACACTTGATTTGTTTCACTATTTGTTTCTATTTACTCGACTAGTTTCGCATTTTACGGCATTATCAAGAGTGGATTACAGAAGAAACCGACCGGCTTATATATAATCAGGTAATAAGGGATTTTGCAATTGGGGAATTCCAAATCCACTCTTGATAATGCCGTAAAAAGCGAAACTAGTCGAGTAAATAAAAACAAATAGTGGAACAAAGCAAGCGCGTTTAATTTATCCTTTAATATTATTTCAATATGTTTCACCAAGTGACAAATGAGAAAGTTATTCAAGAAAAAAAAATTATATGTTTAATATGATTAAACAAAACTAGTTATTTATATTTTGTAATTGCTTATTTATACACAAATAAACGTATTCTTGTTGAACTGAAATAATTGCTTTATCAATAATAATAATTTAAATATAAATATATTAATCTTTAGAGGAAAATTTGTAAGGAGTGGAAAGTGGAGAAAGGTAAAAGGAAAACAACCATTCTAGAAAATATGCCTTGTAAATTCCGACAGACATAAAATAGCTGGATGCAAGCTGAAAATAGCGGAATGAGTGTATTATCCGAGGATAACTGGGCTTTTTACCTGTTTCCACCCCCTCCAGTCAACCCCCAGAGCGAACTTTTACCGCGCCGCCGGTTTTATACAACCCACCCTCCCTTTTAAATATTACACAACATTATTTCCTTTTCTTTACGCATAAATACACGTTTATAAACGCATTAACATTTTCGTTAATACAATACGGAAAGTAAAATTATATTCATTTTATTATGCACGTTTAATTTAGAAAATTTGCGTTGTATTTGGAAACTATAACCAAAAGCCCGGCGCATTCACCATTAATCAAACGTAAGTCATGTTTTTTAATTAGTATTTTAGTGTAGTTTTGGGGGAAGAAGAAGGAAAGGAAGACCTATACTAAGATAGAAGGACCAAATTGAGAGGGATTTACAAATACTGAACATTAATGGAAAAGGAAAGCATTAGATAGAAACATATGGAAAGGAGTAATCAAACAAGCCATGGGCCAACTTGGCTTGCAGTGGTAATATATATAAGTCATGTTTTTTGACTTGACTTTAAATCAGTGGTTTATAAGCGTGGTGCATACAGTAAAGACAAATTCTCTGTATAACATGCAGGGAGTTTTTCTTTTAAGTATACATGTCCCAATTAACGTGTATATAATGTAAATCTTCAGATATTTGTATTATTTTTCTAAGAGTTTATTTTAAGCTTTAAACGAGTGTTTTCCACTTCCAGATTAACCATGAAGTCAAATTTCGAGTTTAGAACAGTCTGAACATTTGGTTGGCCGCTCCGCTTCGCGGAGCGGCCAACCAAATGTTCAGGCTTTTCTAAACTTGAAATTTTACTTCATGCGCCACGCGTATTAAACAGTGGTTTCAAGTGAAGTTCAAGACACGTCTTTAGCATACTGCTTTTGAAGCATATTGTCCCAGACTAAGCATGAAGTAAAATTTCGAGTTTAGAAAAGCCATAAAATTTAGTTTGGTCGCGTAGCGCGTAGCATTAAAATAAATTACAAAATCGACTTGGTTGAAACTTATGACTTTTAGCACAGTTCATATATATCCAGTTAGCCAGTCCCCATATAAATTTTGGGTACACGCGAATGGGAGCAGAGCGCTGGATGCCAAATTGGTGTATATGGCTGCCTATATACACCAGTCTGGCTTCCTGCGGTCGGTCGGTTACGACTATTTTACTCCAGATGTCGCGAAATCAAGTCTCAGAGAGAGAGAGTGAGAGAAAGACAATTTCTTTCTCCCTCTATTCCGCACTTCTCGTTGTATGTTATCATATTCCAGATGTTGATTTTTCAATCTTGAAAACACGTTTTTTTTTTAACGAGCTAAGGATGAGTGTTACATTCATTCATGCGTTTCCTTCTACAATTTTATTTTCTGCGTTATTAGAGAATAGATTTTATGAAATTATATGTGAACGTTGTAAAATTCATTAAGTATTATTTATTTTGTACAAGAGACTTAAAATACAAAACTATTTAACTTTTGATAAAAAGTAAAACAAATACATCAACTTATCATTTTATTAACTAATCAGATCAATCCTATTGATCAGATCAAATCTACTGATCGATAAGGGTTTCTTTTTTAATTAGAGGGGTCAGTGCAGAATGCAGTTAAGTCATTTTTTTTAGTTTTTGAATTATTACCGTTTGAAGTTTTTAACCTATTATCCGCCGTTGATGCATACACGCAACATTATTATTTTTTGATAATTAAGTTACTAAATAAGTTTATTTGATATATTATATTATTTGACCTGAATTGAAAATGTACCAAGAAAAATTTAAATATTTTGTTATTTAAAGTGTATTATAAATACTTCACAATATTACAATGTTTTATACGCGTGGCGCATGAAGTAAAATTTCGAGTTTAGAAAAGCCTAATTTGGCTCGGTCGCTCCGCTTCGCTACGCGCCCGAGCCAAATTTTTAGGCTTTTCTAAACTCGAAATTTTACTTCATGCTTAGTCTGGGAGTGGATACACTCGTTCTTAACTTCATATTGCACGTTTTTATATAAAATCGGCGAAAAAGATTATTGAATACTCTATTTCCAGTTTACAATATTTTGTATGTCAGGTTAATTCAATTATTTAAATGGTTTTATTCTTAGTCAGATTACAGATTAATTTTTAAACGCGTTTTTATTAAAAATATATATATATATATAATAACTAAAAATGTTGGAAATATATTTTACATTTTTTCATTGTAAAATGACTTTGTTTATTTATACAAATTATGAACATTTGAAACAATAATCTATTAATCTAATAATTTTAACAATTTTTTTATTAAAAATATATAAAATAACTAAAAACGTTGAAAATATATTTTAGAATTGTAAATTTCATTGTAAATTTGTTTTTATAAAATATATTCCCGAATTTCATAATTTGGAACACGCTTGAAATCTCAAAATAAAACAAATATTTTCGAATAGACTTTTTGTGGTGATAATAAATTTTATTATTCGTCTACCACAGTTCATATACAGGAATTTTTCCGTTAAATACATATTTAAAATTCACCTTATTTTCTTTAAATCTGTAGATATTCGTTGTGTTTTTAAAAGAGTTCAATTTGATGCTTTAAACGAGTGTTTTCCTCTCCCAGACTAAGCATGAAGTAAAATTTCGAGTTTAGAAAAGCCCCGTGAAAATTTGTCTCGGGTTGCGCAGCGACCCGAGACAAATTTTCGGGGCTTTTCTAAACTCGAAATTTTACTTCATTCGATACGCGTATAAAACACTAAAATATTGTGAAATTTAAGTATATTTGAACCTCACGTAAAATCAGTGTTTTGTGCGCAGGTGTTTTGTGTACAGTGTATTCTGTATATTGAGTTATTTATACTTAATAAACTCTCTGTATAACTAATCAATAATATAAATTATTTGCCAAATTTGGTACATACCAAAGTTTTAATTGAATTTATGAAGAAAAAAAAAACAATCAAGATAAAAATAATATCAAATGAATTGTTTAATGTAAACTCATTAAGTTTTATTTTTTGATTTTTAGTTAAATTTTAGGTTTATTTAGGAACTTTTTAAATATATCTGATTCCCAAAGTCCATAATTTTGAACACGCTGGAAATCTGAAAATAAAAGAAATGTTTCGAAACAGTTTATTTTTTCTGAAGGTCATCAAATTTATCATCGTACAAGTGGTGTAGACGGGACCAAATTACACGACGAAATAAGAGCGAGCGCGTTTGTGTGTGTGTGTGTGTGTGTGTGTGTGTAGACGCATCCGGAGCAGTTTTCTCTAGAATACTTTTACGTTTACTCTATTCATAAGTAGATGGACCCACTTCCCGACCACAGTCTCTCCTTTTCTATCCTCGAAAACTCGGAATCCAGTTCTCCCATAAGCATTGTCTACCCTTGCTTTTAGGTTCTCGAGGTTATCGGAATTTTAAACCAAAAAAGCATATACTATAGCTCAACAAAACGTTATTTATTGCTAGATAAATTCATTTAAATTAGTTTCAAATTTTAGGCAACATTTTTTATATGATTTTTTTCTTAGAATGCGTGGTGCATAAAGTAAAGAAAAATTCTCTGTATAACATGCAGAGAGTTTTTCTTTCAAGTATACATGTCCCAATTAACGCATAAATACTGTAAATCTTCAGATATTTGTTTTATTTTTCTAAGAGTTTCATTTGAAGCGTTAAACGAGTGTTTTCCACTCCCAGTCTAAGCATGAAGTAAAATTTCGAGTTTAGAAAAGCCTTAAAATTTGGTTTGGTCGCGTAGCGCTACGCGCTACGCGACCAAACCAAATTTTAAGGCTTTTCTAAACTCGAAATTTTACTTCATGCGCCACGCGTATAAAACACTGATATTTTGAGAAGTTACAAATATACTGAAAATAATTGAAAAATGTTCAAAAACCAGTAATAATCGAGATATTTTATTAACAAACTATTTATATTTTTCTTGGCACTTTCTCAAGTCAGATTAGTCATTTTATTATTATAAAATGTATGAAATTAACTTATTTAGTATTTAGTTTTGAAAGTATTTATTATTGTGCGTTATTGCATTAATGGGTTGTTTTTTAAAACAGAACATATGAAATTTAATATGCTCGGAATTTGTATGTTCAGAGATAAAAAAACGCATGGTATGTAAATTTTCTGTAAGGTGTTTTTTAAAACTGAGCATAGGACATTTTACATGCTCGGAATTTGTATGTTCATATATTTAAAAAAAAGCGCATGGTATGCATACAATGTCAATTTTTTGACACTCGTTGTTTTTATAAGAGCTCAATATAAAGGTTTAAACGAGTGTTTTCCACACCCAGATTAAGCATGAAGCCTGAACATTTGGTTTGTTCCCTCCGCGAAGCGGAGCTAACAAACCAAATATTCAGGCTTTTCTAAACTCGAAATTTTACTTCATGCGCCGCGCGTACACAACACTGAAATATTGTTGAGTTAACAATACGCTTCTAAAGCAGTATGCTAAAGACGTATCTTGAACTTCACGAAAAACCAGTGTTTAATACGCGTGGCGCATGAAGTAAAATTTGGAGTTTAGAAAAGCCTGAACATTTGGTTTGGCCGCTCCGCTTCGCGGAGCAACCAAACCAAATGTTCAGGCTTTTCTAAACTCGAAATTTTACTTCATGCTTAGTCTGGGAGTGGAAAACACTCGTTTAAAGCTTCAAATCGAACTCTTATAAAAAAACACGAATGTCAGAAAATTTACATCGTATGCATACCATTTTTTTTAATCTCTAAACATACAAATTCCGAGCATGTAAAATTTCTTATGTTCAGTTTTAAAAAACACACCTCAAATTGTACGTTTGATTGCGAACTGTCAAGATGCAATGCGATTGAGGTGTTTTTTTAAAACTTAACATAGGAAATTTTATATGCTCGGAATTCGTATGTTCAGAGTTTTAAAAAGAAAGGCGTGGTATGCATACGATGTAAATATTCTGACATTCGTGTTTTTTTAATAAGAGTTCAATTTGAAGGTTTAAACGAGAGTTTTCCACTTCCAGATTAAGCATGAAGTAAAATATCGAGTTTAGAAAAGCCTGAACATTTGGTTTGGACGCTCCACAAGCATACTGCTTTAATAGCATATTATTCACTTAACAATATTTCAGTGTTAATGAATAAAATTATTTCTAATAAATGTAGTAGTACTCAAACATTACCAATTAATGTTAATTAAAAACACAATAAATACTAGCTAACATTAATGTTTGAGTAAATATCAATTTCTTATCTATAATAGTATTCAACAGATATTAATTATTGTTATTACATACTAATCTAGAAATACATCACTTCCAGTATTATTGATAGTTTATGGAGTATGCAATAATATTGTTAAATAAACACAGCTATGCATTCACACATACATGCACGTATAGTGATGTATATATATCTACGTATAGACATATCCATCAGGTTCAGGGTAGAGCTAACTTTATCTAAGCGCTAATAAAGCCCATTGAATTTGTGTACACACACACACACACCCGTACACACACAGATACAGACAATGCCGTGCGATCTGTTGTCAATGTCAAACTGAACCGGAACCGGATCTTCGCGATATCTTAGGGAAATGGCTTTCCCGTCTATCTCTATCCGACATCTATCTTTGCGCGAGCTGGTCTCGCTCTCCTCTCCCGAACAGCCAATAAAGCCGACCCCCTTTTGTTTCACGTTAATTGACGCCGTGAATATCCGTTACCGTACAACGGGGATAACGGTTTTATGCGCTCTTCTTACAAGTTACTTAACATGTTGTATTAATGCTGGTGTATGCGTGGAATTTCGTGGGGAAATGTAAAAGGGTTGGGTGATTTGTTGAAAGGTTGATTTATGAACATAAAACGTAAATATAAAGTCTGCACTGTTGGTGTTTAACGCATTCAAAAAATGCAAAGCAGACTTTCAAATTTCGATCGAGTTGTTTAAAGTCTTCTATTATAAGCATGTTTTTAAAATAATTTTGCAATTTCTATCAAGTTTGTGTTGAGTTTTCTATAATACTGTTGAATGACGAATTATATAGAAGTGCAACTACATTTTTAGAGATATACAGTGGTCGATTTTTTGACATTCTAGATAGCAAGCAGCGTTTTAGCTAAACATTTTGCCAAAAATGAACTTGTAAAAATAAGGTTTTTTTTATAAAAATCTCCATTACTAGAATACCCAAAAGGTTAGCAGGTAGTATCATAAAACCCTTCACTTAATTGCCGTCCAGTCGTACTTAGAACGCACTCCTTTTGTTTATTTTTTTAACCATATATACGTTATGTTATAATTTTATACAACTATGGCTAAATGAAACAGAAATGAATGTATTGTAGTAAGATTTTTAGCATCTATGTAATTAAGTGTACTTTTTTAATTAAAATATTTTAAAGATTATTCGACCTAAGGATATACTGAAAGTCAATACCAACTTTCTTGTTTTAAATGAAATGCTATATTTTTATTTCGAATTTGGATTCTACATACAATTCTGTGAAAAATATACTATTGGCATTTAAAAAAAAATCTTGAATTGATTTCTCATCTAGCACTTGGTGAAACATATTAGAATATGTAAAGATATTTAAATTAAAAAACACTTGGTATTGTTTCACAAATTAATTTAATTTGTAAAACAATACCAAGTGTTTTTAAATTTAAATAACTTTGTATATTTAAAAAAATAAGTTGTGTTTTTTCATGATTCATCTTAAAACTCGTGTTATCGAACAAATCAAAATCGAAGAGATTTGATGTTGGCTATAAAACGCCAATACTCAATAGTGATTTATTTTTTGAATATAATACAGAGTGTTAAAAATTTCATACTATTTTTAGCCAACTTTTAATCATTATTTCTTAATTTCTTAAATAGAGCACCCTCTATATTTTTACATAATCTGACGCAGAATTTACTTCTGCACTGATCTATTTTACGCCTTATAAGAAATGTTCGGCTAGATGAGCGTTTCGACCACTATGCGATACGGTAAATTCATGCCGACAAAGTGGCGAAGTTTGTGAGTCAGAAGATGAACTAACATGTTTAGAAGTCGCTAATTCAAGAAAGAAACAGACCAATATAATATTATATAATGTTAATAGAGATAGAATAAAATTCAAACAGTAGGTAGGTAGGTGGGTTAAATTATACATTGGGTTGCATACATAAAACGTCACCTAAATTTATCATTTAGTTGCACTTTTATTTATTCGTCATTCAACGTAATATACTTTTCTAAAACTTTGAATTGTTGATTAATCTGCACAATATTCCTTAACTTAAAAACACTAGTTGGTTTACTAAATTTGAAAACGCAAAATTAGGTTGTACGAAATAAACTTTTGTAAAAAAATTGATTTCATGTTGCCCCTGGTGAGAATCCCACCTCATGTTTTTTTACTTCACCAATACTCCTACTTAAGGGGTTACACCACTGTACAACTTTCAAAAGTCGATTTTTTATTATCTTAAAAGATACTCTGAACCATTTAGAATAAAGTAAAATAAGTTTTATACTAGCCTAAAATCGTTTATATTAAGGTTTTGAGCTTTTTTCCAAGCGCTTCGGACTGCCCACAAACACTCACTCAAAACGGCACGCAGCATAACTCAAGCAAGTTTAATTTTGTTTTACCATATCTTTAAAACAACATTCCGAAGAGAAATACGTACGGGATTTTTGATAAGTTGAATTTTAGATTTTATATGTTCAAATTAATGACCTTTTTAGGTCAAAAATTGAACTTTTAACTTCAAATGCTCCCTAATTACACAAAAATTAATATTTTCAAATTTAATATTAATATTTTTAATTTTGTGTAATTTAATTTTTCACCATATTTTTAAAACAACATTCAGAAATACGTACGGAATTTTTGATTAGTTGAATTTTAGATTTTATATTTTCAAATTAATGACCCTTTTTAGGTCAAAAATTTAACTTTTAACTTCAAAATATCGTACATGTTTTTCTAGCTTTTCATGTAAGATATTTTTTTGCTTTATTTGGTTCTAATTCAATTTTTCGACACTTATGCCGAGTACCGCGGAGCGCCTCAAAATAAACTTGGCTCGCGGGAACTGGATAAGCACCGCCATTTTGTAACTTTATATAATTTAAAAAAAATTGTGAATACTTAAAGACATGATTAACAACATGCTTACATATTATTTTCCTCTTACTTTTCATTCCATAAAAAAAATCGTGAAAACCGCTTTATTTGAGTACTCTCGGTGGTGTAACCCCTTAAGAATTTTAAGTTTTCGCGTATCAAGTAGATTTGTTGTTTAGACTTGTGATTTTGTTGAAAATCGAGTGAAAACTAATTTGCCATCTCGTGTGCGACTTGTGCACCGAAAAAAGTTTGTAGAGACATTCCCCGTTCCGGCGTTCGCGATGTTCTTGCAAGAGGAAATTGAATAAAATGAGCACTTTCACAGGAAACATTATGTGCGAAGATTCCCAAAGGATGTGCGCGATTTTTGCATTATGTCATTACAGAGACCACCTTCTGAACTTTGGATTGTGATTAGTGTAAGATACGCAAGAATGTTTCAAGAAAAACAAAATTGAAAATGTTTAAATCACATGTACACGTAGTGCATTAAAATTAAGCACACACAATATGTTATAGTTTAAAACGAACATGATGAGTTTATTAGTTACAAAAATATGTAAATATGTCTATTTTTTTAATGTCAAAATGCTGCGTCATTTAGACAACAATTCAAAAATTCGAATTCTAACTAAAATAGAAGATGGTTTTTCAATTTCGGCTTTGTTGTATTTATTACGAGCGTTTTTTCAAAAGGTCTCAGTTTGGTTTTTTAATAAAGGCGTTATTTTCAAGTTATGGTGTTTTATCATTTATTGAATCTGCTGCTAGGCAATTAACACAGACTCGAATTATACAAGTAGAATATTGTGAAAAATAATTATAAGACTTGTGCTTAATTTTATTGCACAGAAGTGTACATTCGTTTTTTTTCTTTTTCTTTTATTGGCCAACCAGATTTGGGATTCATATATTAATATCATTTTATGACAAACATTAGGGTCACCCAAATAATCAAAGAACCTAAGAAGCATGTCTTAGGTTCTGTGATTATTTGGGTGTCCCTACTGTTTGTCAGGAAATGACATTAATAGATGAATGCCAAGTTGCAATTAATCAATTATTTTACAGAAAAGTGGTACTAAAATGCCGAAAGTAATTTTCCGCCACTGAATTAATCTTTATGAAAGGGTAATTAAACACATATCAACCATGTGGAAAACATAACCTCAAATTTATTTTATACGGAAAAGTCAGAATTATAACCAGAGTATCCAACCAAATATCCAACATTATAAAAAAATCACCAGATCTGGTTGGCAAATAAAAAAACCGAATATAGGAATCATACAAAATTATAGTTGAGTTTATTTCGCTAAGTTTAAGAATTTGAGCCATGTTAACTATATTAACCCATTAACAGCCAAGCAATTATAGAGTTAACTTTAAAAGTTAATTTAAGGTAAAATTGTCTTAATATTAACCAATTTAAGTCAGGGTTGGGAAGATATATCTTACGTGATAAGTACTAAGACGACCTCAGAGTTTTTTATTTAAAAATCCATGGCCAACTTCTGTTTGTTTAGTTTTTGCATTTTCCTCAAAGAAAATGTAAAGCTAAGAAAAATCTTTATAAAACAGTACTAATAAATTTTTTTTGGTGCCATTTATAAAAATGGCGGATGACGTCATTACGACAAGATGGCCGCCCTTAGAAAACATCTGATAAGCTTGTATTAGACGATACTATTTTCTTGTACAAGAAAGTAGTATACTATTTTCTATCATGGTGTAATACACAAAATATGACCAAACGCGAATCTTGTACAGTTTTGTATAATAGAAATAGGACATGTTCTATTTGGTACACCATGGTAGATATTAGTATACTATTTTCTTGTATAAGAAAATAGTGTCGTCTAATACAAGCTTTACAGGCAGATTGTACCAATCAAAACCCGGTTAAAAAAAAAATTAAACCGCTAGAGCTTAGGCCTTCTTTCGTGGGACACTTGGTATATACATACATATTTTTACGACTTACCTTTCGATAGAGTAAACCTCATTATCAAGTGTGAAAGGACACCATCGTGCTGAAGAAAAATATACCTGAAGATACAAATCTGGGTCTTGCGTTTGAAACAAATTTTACGACGCACTTTGAGAAAATACACAAACAGAAACCCGGACGTAATTCACATATTTCTGTTGCTTATTTGCTGGAAGTGGCCGGATTTTCTCTGAAAACATTTTTACTTTCGCTTTTGAGAGCACGAAAATAAACGTGATTATGTGTATTGGAGAAGAGCAATTTCTCGTTTTACCAACGAAATTACCCAGAGATACACAGACTTGTAATTATAATAATACACTGTATTACTCTTACAAAAATAGAGATTTATAATGAGAATAACGCAGTTTATCACTTATATTAAATCACTCACTGTTTCACATGTTTATTTAATTTAGCAATTTTAATATATATACAAACATCTTTATTCAGACAATACAATATACATTACAAACATGTATATACCTATCATACATGTTAGTGTTAGTCTGTCAGGGCTATCGACCAAAAGTCTTTCTGCCCTGTCTGAATTCCTGGTGATGTATAATGAAATGTGTGCTAGCTAGCTTAACTGTTTTGGAGCTAACTAATGAATTCATGAAGTGTGAGAGTAGGATATTTGTATTTAGGAAGGATATTCAGATTTCGGGGGATACAGAACTTCCTAAGAAGGGGTTGATTATAGGGATTATATACTAACTTTTTAGTAAGGTTGGTTACACGTTGGGATATGGGTGTGATTTAAGTGGAATTTTAAAGGTATTGATTGGAAGGATTGTGAACAGGATTGTTAGGATGTCTAAGTTTAGTAAGGATTCTTAGAAAGGATCGTTCGGCAACTTGGAAGTGGTATAAATAAGATGGTTTGATGAGTGTAAAAAATATAACTCCCTAATCCAATAAGGGCCGGCAAATTGTTTTATAAATATGTATGGCGGTTTTTATGCTTATGCCTTCTTGCTTATAAGTAAGCGACCTAAGTGGCGGGCGCTTACTTGAATTTTTGTTTTCGTAGATAAGATGTGGGGTTTGAAGGAAAGTTTGGGATCGAAAAAGATGCATGTGTGGGAGGGAGGAATTATGACATTGTTAAAAGTGATTGTGGGGGATCGGGGTTTGGTTTTGTGGAATGGGATGAAAAGTTGGGTATTAGAAGGATTTATT
Organism: Philonthus cognatus; assembly: GCA_932526585.2. Classification (NCBI taxonomy): domain Eukaryota; kingdom Metazoa; phylum Arthropoda; class Insecta; order Coleoptera; family Staphylinidae; genus Philonthus; species Philonthus cognatus. Next base: position 30,539,598 of record OW052242.1, read on the forward strand.
TTGATTCGCCATTTGGAACACCAGGCTTGGACGGAACCAAAGGAATTTTGGAGAACTTGTTGGGCTATCTGAAGGCAAGGAGCGTGGGTAATGAGTGCGGTATCGTCTGCAAACAAAAGGGCGTATTGAGAAGCGTTAATATGTGTAGGATCAACGTTATGGATATAATGGCAGTAAATATTATAAAGGAGTGGCGATAATGGAGAACCTTGAGGGACTTCTTGTAAGATAAGGAATGCATGAGAGAGTGTTTGACTATATCTTACTTGGCAGGATCTGTTGGAAAGAAAGTTATGGATAAGAATAATTAAGTGGTGTGGAATTCGTAAAAGGAAGCATTTGTCAATCAAAAGCTTTTTGTATATCTAAGAAAAGCACTGTCAATTTTCGTCCTAGATGGGCGGCTTGAAAATTGGAGGTGAGAATGGATAAAGTAAAATCAACCACACTCGATTTTTTGGAAAGGAAACCAATCTGGTATTCTGGGAGCAATTTTAATATTTTAATAAATTTGTGTTAGAAAATGTCGAATATATTTTCTAAAACTAAACAATTTATAAATTCAAATAGTTGATCTGATTAAATATTTGACTAAGTTGAATGTTTCATATTTGAATATTCACGAATATTCGAATTCCCAGCCCTAGTTTATTGAACTTTGATTGATACAAATCGTACTAGAGCATGAAGTACAACTTTTACGTACGCTAAAGCAGAGTTTGTAACAAGTAATAACAATAACCTAACCATAAAGCTGAATACAAGCTTTTTCAGCAGGGCTGTGAGTGTGTTTGTTTACTTAAGAGTTAGAGGTTCTTTTAACCCATAACTAAAATTATTTACAAAATACTAAAAATTAAATTTAACTGTACCGGATCTAATATTACTTTGGCAAGACGCTACGGTTATTTATGTTTAATTATATAAAAAAAATGACGTAGTTATTAAGGTGGGAACAGGACGCCATAATTTTTGTGCAAAATTGCCTCGAAAAAATATGTTTATTGAGAAATTATCAAAGCTAATAAACACAACCTTTAGTAAACAATAATATAGCTAATCGTGTGAAAACAGAAATAATATATTTTAAATGGTTTTTCTTTAATTTCGGTTACTAGAGCTGATTTCATTTAAGTAGGCAAGAAATTTAAAAAAAAATGCGAACATATTTTTATCTCTGTGAGGTTTATTCGTGCAATTATTTACGTGATTTTTATAAATAAATAATGCCATTTAGATAACACAATTCACTTTTGATAACAAGTCATATGGTCTAACAAACCGAAACTAGTCGGAATAAAGTTTTAATTTGTGAAACAATACCAAGTGTTTTTTAATTTAAATTACTTTACATATTCTAATATGTTTCACTAAGTGTCAGATGAGAAATTAATTTAAGAAAAGTCACATCTTATGAATTTTGGTATTATGACTACAAATGTGTTCTAATTTTCCGACTAGTTAAATAAAATGAACTATAATATATATCGATTGTATTTTTTTATATCCATTATTTTTTTTACTTGAGCAATTTTTTCCAGTCATTAATCTTGTGTAAATATACGATAAAGTTATCGGTTATTGATTACGCTTGTCAAAAGCCTATCGAGTGTCGAGTTAGTTTACAATTTGCACGGGATAATTAATTACGAATTATGTTTAGTGTAATTTGAGTTCGGGGAGGAAACGACACGACCTTATATCACACACACGCTGTTCTAATCTAGGCTGTAAATACAAATTTCGCACACTTCATTAGTAATTTACTATTTCACGTGTGGCAAGTGTAAGTGCATTAGATCACATTAACGTTCCCCCTCCTTCGAGAGTGTTCGTGCACGGTTAACCGATTTTCCTGAAGGGATGCCTGAGTTTATTAATAAATTAACTTTTGATAACTGTCTGAAATTATGAAATAATAAATATATATGAATAATGATTTGTTGTTGTGTACAGTGAGTTTTTATATTAGGTATACAGGTCGCAATTACAATGTATATGCTGTAAATATTCGGATATTGGTTGTATTTTTAAAAGGGTTCAATTTGAAGCTTTAAACGAGTGTTTTCCACTTCCAGGCTAAGCATGAAGTAAAATTTCGAGTTTAGTAAAGCCCGAACAAGTGTTTTCCACTCCCAGACTAAGCATGAAGTAAAAGTAAGCATGAAGTAAAATTTGGTTTGGTCGCTCTGCGAAGCGGAGCGGCCAAACCAAATTTTCAGGATTTTCTAAACTCGAAATTTTACTTTATGCGCCACGCGTTTCATATTATGAAATGTACAACATGCTACTAAAACAGTATGCTAAAGATGTATGTTTTGAACTTCACTTTAGACCAGTGTTTTTATACGCGTGGCGCATGAAGTAAAATTTCGAGTTTAGAAAATCCTGAAAATTTGGTTTGGCCGCTCCGCTTCGCGGAGCGACCAAACCAAATTTTCAGGATTTTCTAAACTCGAAATTTTACTTCATGCTTAGTCTGGGAGTGGAAAACACTCGTTAAAGCTACAAATTGAACTCTTTTCAAAAACAACGAATGTCGGAAAATTAACTTCGTAACCATATGTATGCGTAAAAAAAAAATTCCCGCAGTATAAAAGGTTAAATTTATTGTAAATCCATATATTTAATAAACTGTCGTAGCTATTTACTAAATGGTCGCATATTGAAAAAATAGTGTTGTATTCATTGTAGTCAGGGCCGTAGCCAGAAAAAAAATTCGGGGGGGGGGGGGGGTAGATATAAAAATGGCGGGGGATGTTTTTATGTTAAAATCTTGTTTTTGACCTTACGGTGGGGCAGCTTTTACATAGTAAAATTTACCATTCTAAAAATTTCGGGGGGGGGGAGGTTGAACCCCCATATCCCCCCTGGCTACGGCCCTGATATTAATACTTTCTTCTTTAGAGATATGATTTAAATATTAAAAATATTTAAAAATGTCTCAAATTAAATTTGTTGCGCTTTTCTTCATAGCTCTTCTAATTTATAAAATGTTCACACTTTTCAATTACTTGATTTTCTGCATTTTTTCGCTATATCTCAGTATCTCAGTCAGTATCCCCTTTAGAGATATGATTTAAATATTAATAGTATTAAAAAATGTCTTAAATTAAATTTGTCTTAAACTAAATTTGTTGTTATTCATAGCTCTTCTAATTAATAAAATGTTCACATTTTACAACCACTTGATTTTTGCGTTTTTTCTCTATATCTCAATAAATATTAATCTATCGCATGTAAACAATATGTTTCGAACTGTACAATACATCAGTGATTTATACGTGTGGCGCATGAAGTAAAATTTCGAGTTTAGAAAAGCCTGAAAATTTGGTTTGGCCGCTTCGCGCTTCGCGCTACGCGACCAAACCAAATTTTCAGGCTTTTCTAAACTCGAAATTTTACTTCATGCTTAATCTGGAAGTGGAAGACACGCGTTAGCTTAAAATTAAGCACTTGTGTGAAAATGGCGATTACCTACATCCTGGGTCTCCAAACTATCTTCTTCGCGGGCCACAAATACAATTCTACATAATAAAGTCGGCCAAGATCCGATTAATTTTATAAAATTATGAAAAATTTAAGGAACAATTGTTACAATATTTCAAAATATGACATTTACAAAAAAAATTACAAACAATCGCGGGCTGGATTCATGCAAGTCGCGGGCCGGATTTGGCCCGCCGGCCGTAGTTTGGAGACCACTGATCTACATCATTAACTGACTTAATACATATTAAAAATGTTGACGAAAACAATTGTATTTTATACGGGAAAAGTAAAAATCTTGTTTTAGTGTGCTTTAAATAATAATTGCCAGAAATGTGCCGTTTATGTTAAACAAATGATTTTTGTAGTTTAAGTTATTCTTTATTTATTATTATATCCGCTTTAAGAGCTGTTACTTTTCGAATTCTCGAACTGGTACAGCTAAAAATATAATTTATAGTTTCAGTAATTTCTTTAGAATTGTGTAAGTAAAATGATTCATGGTTTTAAAAAGAAAACACTTGGTTAAATTTCACTAATATTTTGTTTTTTTATTCCAACTAGTTTCAACTTTGTGTCATTCCAAAATATTAGTGAAATTTAACCAAGTGTTTTCTTTTTTAAATCATAGTTAAATATGTTTCACCACGTGAAAGATAAGAAACTTGTTCAAGATAAAATGATTTATGTCTTCTGTCTCTCTGAGAGAAAGAGAGGAAATAATACCCAAGACTGCAGCAGCCTCAGAAAAAAATACACCGAATTTAATTACATTAGGGATCATCTATCTGTATTCAACATTGCAGCGGTCCGTAATTTCGAAACCTAAGAAATTTCAATTTTTATTTGAATTTCAAATGAGAACGAGCGGAGCGGGCTTCTTACCCCGCTTTGTTTGTAATATTTATTGGCATCAGTATAAATTCCGCTCATTGAAATTATATTTCCCGAATTTTACTCGCGCGCGCCCCCCCTTCTACTCGTTTTCCACAGGAAATGCGAGGGAGTATTAAAATTTTGTCCTCCGCGAAATTCAGACAATCGAAAGATTTTATTTGTACACAAAGGATACATTTGGAGTATACAAAAATACACAAAAAGTGAGTTTAAATGAATAATTGGCTAATTATTTATTATTAAATTAGTCTATACTACCATTCAATAAAGAATATCTTATTCTGCAACGTTGAATAAGATATTCTTCATTGAATGGTAGTATAGACTAATTTAATAATAAATAATTAGCCAATTATTCTTTTAAACATTATAAGGAAATTAATTCCATATCAAATCAACACACTTGCAATTTTAGATTTTTTTAAAATTTTGTTCACTTAATGTATTTTTATAGAAAAAGAAAAATATCTAATTCTAGTAATAAATGTAAAGCCGTTTTGAAGATATACGCAATTAAATGGCTCAATTGTATCTTCACAAATGTTTAAAATAATATACAGGATTATTCAAAAAGAAGAAACACATTTTAAACGTTTATTTCTTTCAAACTACAAAAGGTAGAACCATAATTATAACGTTACTGGCAGCGACGGCTCGCTTCAGGGTCGGCCACAGCGTGAAGGCACACAAAATTTGAGGTTGGGATCGCGCTTTGTAAATACAAGGAATTGCACAACAAAGTTACCTTTCAATAACGGATAAATATTACCTTGAGTCTCTGGCCTACCCTGAAGTTAGGCTGCGAGCCGCCGCTGGTTACTGGACAGACAAAAGTTAAAAATTTGAACAGTCCATACAGAAGTTCTAACCACGGCCGCATTGGCGCTGTTGTTTGTCATGTTGATTGTTCAGACCTCACTCCTTGTGATTTTTTCTGTGGGCTCACGTAAAAGACCGTGTTTTTATGCCCCCTATGCCTGACACTCTTGAAAATCTGCAACATCGAGCTGTTTAAGCTGTGAATTCTGAATTCGATAACTAGAGACCAGCTGATTCGTGTGTGGCAAGAAATGAGCCACCGTTTCGATATATGTCGTGGTGCTCATATTGAATGCATAAAAACTTGAACTTGTCTTTTTTCAGGAACGTTGAAATTGTATTTCTGTCTTTTGCAATTTTGAAGAAATAAATGTTTGAAATCTGTTCCTTTATTTTGAATAACCCTGTATCTATTGTATACAGGGTTATTTAAAATGAAGGAACAGATTTCCAACATTTATTTCTTCTAAATTGCAAATGATAGAAACGCAATTCCAACGTTCCTGTAAAGAAAAAAGTTCAATTTTTTATGCATTCAAAATGAGCAATATGATTCATGCAATTAAATATCCTTAACCTTACTATACTATACTATATTCCTTAACTTTACTTTATTAGTGCTATTAAATAAGTTGACACCGGTCAAGCTAGGTCTTAGCCCTCGGGACTTATTGGAGGAGTCAGTGTGGCCTTTAGGCTAAAAAGTTTAGAGACCCATGTTCTAACCCAACCTAATTTTTTTCTAATAATGTTTCACTAATCGTTAATCAGTCTTTAGTGCAGATATATAATTCTTCTAACCTAACCAACCTAACTATATTTTCTGTAATATTGTTTCACTTATCGTTAATTAATAGTGTAAGTATATAATTATTCAATTTAAGTTATAAAAATAACTTAAAAAATAAACACTTGTAGATAATTAATTAAATAATCGTTTTCATGATCATAACGCCCTTGCATTCCAAAATTACCACCAATGCCAAACGTATTAATTGAATCATCAGCACAAAGAGAATTATTTAATTTAACTCAAACTAGAAAATAAGTGAGCAAAATACATATAATCAACCCAAATTCTCGTCAATTTCGCAACATTGGAATGCGTTTTCTTGTTCTTTTTTTAATTTTGCAAAAGCCCTTCGACGAAAATCGTGACACGTTTTTCGTACGGCGCGCCGGCGCTGAAAGGCAAATACTTTTCGAAAATTACATAATTGTATAATAATAAGTTCGCGAATTGTTTCTCACAAAAGACACCACAAAACGCGTCTTGCGGACACTTGGGCGTATTTTTTCACGTCTGGCATTTACTGGGTGGTATGGATAGCACATGTCGCGAAATATTTATTTTATTATTTTTTTATTGCTGTTTGAAATTCATTTCTGCAACTGGTCTGCATGTGTGTGAAATTATTAAAAGTTTAAATATCTGTCATACCTAATAGTTTCTTCATATTGGTTACATTTAAATTTATATAATACAAATATCAAAAATGAAGCTCTGTTGTAGACGAACAATTGCTTTTAGTTTGCCAGCTATTGACAAGCTATTATCATATGTTCAATAAAAAAAATCTCTACAGTGCTATAATTTTTTCCATTTTTAAATTTATGTTGGCTACACACTTTGGGAATTGTCATATAAAATGTCAGACATAATAATTTTAATGTATAATTTAAGAGTTGCCAACCTACAATATATTCCATAGCACTCTAGAGGTTATATTTTATTGAACATACGATACTTAAGCTAATGGGCATTAGATGGCAATTATGCTTTCGAACATATGTAAAATTTATATGTACAGGGTGCAGCATTTTTGATGGTATTTTTGAGTAAAGTGCCATTTTTATGAATGAAATAACTTCTTTATTTAAAAAGATACTGACATGCTGTAAAATCTTTCGTACGCACTTTTTTAAGTGGAATACACTGACGATATTTTTGGAATCCTTACAAAAAATGCAATTAACTGAAGTCACGGCAAACTATGATTTGTATTTAAAATAACACAACTTTATGTCATATCTCATAAAAGTTAAACTTAAGACAAAACGCGATATGATCAGCATATTCTACTAAAAAAAGTGTCTTAAGAAAGTGTTTACCGTATGTCAAAATCTTCTTAAATAAAGAAGTTATTTCAATGTTTCAAAATGGCTAAACTTTCAGTTTTTACGTATAACTCGAAAACTATTGAAGATAGACAAATTTTGATTAGGCACATGAAATATGCTCTAATGACGAGCTCTAGAAGTATATATTAGTTTTTATTAATTCATTCATTCATATTTATGGTACTTTACTTGAAGAAACCATCGAAAATACTGCACCCTGTACATGTGCGTGTTTCCACTCCTTAATTAGGATTTATTGTTTGTTGTTTATATAAACATTTTCGTAAATTTATATATTATATGTTAATTGTTTATGTTATATTACATTGTCTTGTAATTCAGAAATTTCCTGTTGGGCAATAAACATTTATTATTATTAAAAAATACGTATATTTTATAGATTAACTATTGTTTCTGATTAACAAAGTTGTATAGCTAATAACATTAATTACGCATTAGAATATGAACTATTGTTTCTCGATCTTCTATAACCAAACTTTATCCTCGTGTAATAATGACAATAGTTGAATAAAATACTATTCTTTGGTTGAAGAGTCTTGGTGAATAAAACTTGTTCCTTTTGTGATGATTAGACATTTATAGTTTTAAACCACCTATAAAACCCCATAATGAATTTAAATAATTAAATTAAATTAAATTATTTTATTATATTTTTGCCAAATAAAATGCTATGCGTTGGTTGAAGGAAATTAGTACATGTAAAAAAATTATACAAAGAATTATACTTGTAAATATAAACAGAGAATTTTTCATTAAACCCCATATTTCAATGAGTACTTAGTAATTTTATAAATATTCGTTGTTTTTAAAAAGCGTTTAATTTCAATATTCTAACGAGTGTTTCCACTCCCAGACTAAGCATGAAGTAAAATTTCGAGTTTAGAAAAGCCTGAAAATTTGGTTTGGTCGCGTAGCGCGTAGCGCTACGCGACCAAACCAAATTTTCAGGCTTTTCTAAACTCGAAATTTTACTTCATGCGCCACGCGTATAAAACACTGATTGCAAGTGAAGTTTAAAATATACTGCTAATGTAGTATGCTAACGCTAGGAATTTCAAACTTCAACTTTAATTAATGTTTTATACGCGTGGCGCATGAAGTAAAATTTCGAGTTTAGAAAAGCCTTAAAATTTGGTTTGGTCGCGTAGCGTTACGCTTTTCTAAACTAGAAATTTTACTTCATGGTTTGTCTGGGAGTGGAAACACTTGTTCGTAGCTTCAAATTGAACTCAATAAAAAAAAACGAATACCTCAAAATGCATACGCCACAGGATTTCCGTTTGAAAGAAAATTCCTTGTAGGTTTATGTCTGCAGCGCTACTAATAAAAATTATCACTGCTTTCTTTTGAATTCTGTATTATTAGAATTTCATAACTTAAAATGCTTTAGTATTGTTCTATTTCTTTTTCTGGCGGGAAATTTTAAGTTTCAATTGTGCTATAACAATCCAGCAACAGATGTAACTCACTGCTGGCTGCTCGAAATCCAGGGCGACTAGGGAGAGAAAAATCGTTTCTCACAAAACCCGCCGACGACGGTTTTCTATAAAACGTCTTATTGTAAACTAATCCGGCAGCATGGATGGTTTTAATTAAATGCGAGAACAATGCCCGTTCGGTTCCCATTGTGGCCGGAACGTTGCCGCAATTAGTTTCAAACTTATTTACTTCGTTTCCTTACGTAAAGACAAAGAAAAAAATAGAATAAACACACACTGATAGATAGAGACACAAATCTGACAATCGGCATACAAAGAAAAAATAGCATTAAAACAAATAAAAATAGAAAAAAAAGTAAAAAATTAAAATGTCTGCTACTTTTAATTTAAGTGAAAGTCGAGAAATATCGAAGAGTATAGTAGGCGTAACTTGGATATTATAGTAAGCAAGTAAAATAAGTCGTGACTGTACGGCGAATGCCGAAGTCAATAAAAAAAAAATAGAAGCATGTCTTGAATATTGTAGTGGGCGTGTCTCGAGTGCTATACTAGACGTGTTTTAAATACTGTAATAGGCGTGTCTTGAATGTTGTCATAGGTGTATCTTGAATGTTGTCATAGGTGTGTCTTGAATACTCTAGTAGACGTGTCTTGAATACTATAATGTTCTTTTCTTGAATACTATAGTGGGAGTGTCTTGAATCTTATAATAAAAGTTACTTGACTGCTAATATAAGAATGCTAAGCAGTCAATAAAAAAAATGTAAGCATGTCTTTAATATTATAGTGGGTGTGTCTGAAGTGCTATACTGGACGTGTCCTAAATAATGTAATAGGCGTGTCTTGAATATTGTAATAGGTGTGTTTTGAATACTCTAGTAGGCGTGTCTTAAATACTATAATGTCCTTGCCGTGAATACTATAGTGGAAGTGTCTTCAATATTATAGTAAAAGTATCTTGAATACTACTATAAGAATGCTTAGCAGTCAATAAAAAAAATAGTGAGCATGTCTTGAATATTATAGTAGGCGTGTCTTAGGTGCTGTACTGGAGGTGTCTTAAATACTGTAATAGGCGTGTATTGAATATTGTAATAGGTGTGTCTTGAATACTCTAGTAAGCGTGTCTTGAATACTATAATGTCCTTGTCGTAAATACTATAGTGGGAATATCTTGAATATTATAGTAAAAGTTTCTTGAATGCTACTATAAGATTGCTAAGCAGTCAATAAAAAAAAATAGTAAGCATGTCTTGAATATTATAGTAGGCATGGCTTAAGTGCTACACTGAACGTGTCTTAAATACTGGAATAGGCATGTCTTAACGCCTACTCTAGTAGGCGTGTGTTGAATATTGTATGTCTTGAACACTATAGTAGGCGTGTCGTGAATACTATGTCTTTGTCCTGAATACTATAGTGGGAGTGCCTTGAATATTATAGTGAAAGTTTCTTGAATGCTATATTAAGCGTGTCTTTAATACTATAATAGGCGTGTCTTGAATACTGTAATGTGTACATCATGAATACTATAGTAGGATAACTGTGGTTTTTACTGTATAAAAACCTTAGTTATACTAACAAAGTTTAAGTGTTTTATTTGTGTAAAATTATTAAAAGTTTTTTGCGAAAAAGCCTTTTAACTTTATTTTGGTCGTACATCATATACTTGCTATCTTATCAAATCAAATCAAATCAAGTTTATTGGTCTAGTACTGTAGTAGGAGTGTCTTGAATTACATAACTGTATTATTTTAAAACATCTAGGAAAAATCTTACACAAACCCCAGAGTTATTTGTTTCACCTCCTTATACATTTTTTGTACCTGCAGAGAGACGATTTCAATTTAAAAAGGGAACACGAGGTGGACAAGTGGGTTGTTAATAACACGAAGTCGTGGGGAAAGACAGTTGGCCGAACAGGTGCAGAGTCAGTTAAAGAAGAACAACACTCGCACCTTCTGCCTTTCCACTGTATTCTCTCTGCTCTACCTGTCTCTTTTCTCCGCTCTTGAGACAGGTATCAGCCGCTTTTTGCCGGCCCCGCTGTATATGCATTATGAAAACGGGCCGGAGTTTTAAAACCGAGTCCGGTATTTTATGAGAAATTTATGGGATTAATATCTCACACAACTTTCCACATATAAAATAAATAAAAATACGTATAAATGCTATAAAAATGAGTAATAAATCGAATTCTAACAATTAATATAGAATTTGTTGTTCTTGGCTAATTGATAACATTTTCTAAAGCCAAAGAGAATACAAAATAAATTATAGTATTGATTAACAAAATCCAATCGACCCAGGTCTTTCAGCCAAAGAATAATATTTTTTAAATAAAATTTCTAAAACAAGCCTTTCAGAAGAATCATATTTTTCTTAAATAAAAGTTGTAATACAGGCCTTTCAGCCAAAGAAATGTTTTTGTTAATAATAGTTGTAAAACAAGCCTTTCAGGGAAAGAATAATAATGTTTTTAAATATAAGTTGTAAAACAGGCCTATTGGCCAAAAAATAATATTTTTTTAAAAATAAAAGTTGCAAAACAAGCCTTCCAGGGAAAGAACTTTTCTAAATAAACGATGTAAAACAGGCCTTTCAGCCGAAGAATAATATTTTTTTCGAGAAATATATAATAATGTCTTTATTATATGAGGGTTAAGTTTTATCGATCGAGGCCTTCCTATCATGAATAGCTTTTTATTTGGCAAACGTATAATAGTGTCATTATTAAACGAGGATGAAGTTTGATCGACCTAGGCTCTTTAATTAAAGAATAGCATTTTGTTTGGCAAACACTACTGTAATGAATTACGTTTATTAAAAACGGTATATTTTGAACTTTACAATTTCAGTGTTTTATACGCCTGGCGCGTTAAGTCAAATTTTGTGTTTAAATAAGTCTGAAAATTTCGTTTCGCTCCACACCGGCTAATCCGAATATTTTAGGCTTTTCTAAACTCGAAATTTTACTTCATGCTTAATCATGAAGTGGAAAGACTTGTTAGATGTTTTAATTTTCGTTTTTATTAACACAGGAATTTCTTTCAAGTATGTTGAGGCATTTGTATTTTATAGTTCAATTTGAAACTTCTAACGAGTGTTTACACCCCAGTTTAAGCATGAAGTAAAATTTATGGTTTAGATAAGCCTGAAAATTTAGTTTGGTCGCGTCCAAACCAAATTTTCAGGCCGTTTACTGTGGTGAGCTATCTTGTTCATCATCTAGTGTTGTTCAGAAGAAGTCCGTTTATCCGTACACCTTTTTCTATCTCATCCAAAGCTTCACTAAAAATTCGTTCAGAGTATACATTAAAGATTAAAGTATACAATCTTGTCGGACTCCACGCATTATTTTGACATGATCTCTGTGTTCTCCTTCAGCTCTAAGGTTCGCAGTTTAGTGCCAGTATAGATTCTCAATTATTGTCTTTTAATATTTGAATCATCTTGTCATGCAGCAATCTATCAAAACTTCATGATAGTCAATTAGGCAGGCGTAGACATCGCAGTTAACATCTCTACATCTCTGGACTAGGACACCAAACAGTCTCCCTGGTGTCAACAGCGTTTATAAAACCAAACTAGTTAGAATATATTTGGCTTTCACAGCTCGTATAGATTCTCTATGTATTATTTTTAGGAAAAGGGTGACTCATGAGACTAATCGTGCAGTATTCCTCGCGGTTTGTTTTACTAATAAATTTATTTTTCGACTAGTTTCGACTTGATGCCAATTTCAAGAGTTTCATTCTTGAAAATGGCATCAAGCCGGAACTAGTCAAAAAATATATTTTTTTGTAAAACAAACCAAGTGAACTTAAATTAAAAATCTATATATTAGTAGAAAGGTTTTACTAAGTGATCAATGAGGAACAAGTTAACGATGTATTCCTCGCATTTCTTGGCTCCTGCTTTTTTTTAAAAGTGCGACAAATTCTGACTTCAGCCATTTAGATAGGATTTTCCCCGAATCGTAAATGTAGTTGAACAACTTTGTGATCAATTTTAATGTTTCTTCATCGAGTAGTTTCAGAAATTCTGTTTGGATATTGTCTGGTCCCGCTGCTTCCCTTCTTTCAGTTGTACTATCGCTGTCTGAAACTCGTGTAGCAATATTTTTGGACCGCTAATGGTTTCCTTCATAGCGAAGTTGTTTCTTGACTGGTCTTCAAACAATTTCTCCAAGTATTCCTTCCAGGTATTGATTTTTTTTGTTTTTCTATGACGATTCTTCTATTTTAGTCCACTAGCTTCCCTTGTTGTTTATTTCTATGGTTTCCAGTAAGATCTTTAACTTTTCGATGTAAATTGTAGCTGTTATGTTTCTTCTGTAGGTTTTCAGTTTCTTCACATGTTCCCGTCATCTCCCTTTCCTTAGCCTCTCTGAGAGATTTTTTTTCTGATGTCAATTCTCATTCTTCTGTATTTCTCCGGCTCATTTTAAGATTTTCACTTTTCTTCCATTATATTCAAGATCTCGTCGGTCATCTATGATTTTTTTTTACAGCTCCGTCTGTCTTCAGGTATTTCTCTTTCACTGTTTGTACAATTGTTCCGATATGTCCTATCTTTTGCCCGTCGTCAAGATTATCCTCGATATTCCTGATTTTGTCATTCAGATTGGATTGGATGTTACTTCTTATCATAGGTTCTTTCAACAGTGGTATATTGTACAACTTGGGGACATTCTTACGCACTTTTTTCATCCTAACTCGAAAAACACCGACTAGTGGCACGTGATCTGAATCCAAGTCAGCCCCAGGGCACCTCGTAAAACTGTTTTGGAATCTTCTATTCATAAGCATGAAATCTAACGAATGTTTATAAACTGTCGGCATCTCTGTTGCTTTAAAAAACAAATTACATATCTTAGATTTAGTCATACGAGTTGGTGGATCTCGGAAACTTCTAATAAATTATAGGTCATTGGGTAGTGTCACATCACGACGTATGTTTCTGAAGTCAGAACCTACTGGGATGCCGACAGTTTATTTGATTTCGTACTATCCTTTCTGATAGTAAGATTTGATTCTTTTACATTCGCAGAATTTCATAAAAAGTACATCTGAAAGGGATAAAGATATTCCTACAATAAATTATTTCTCGTGGCAATTTCCTAAACCGAATTTATATTAATTCATCACAGCGTATAAACACGATTTTATTGTTTATTTATTCATGTTTACGATGCTGTTCGTAATAATTGGATACGCGTTTGCAACACTGTAAAAGCCCCGTCTCCTGTTATTCTATTTTATGTCGGACTGAAGTAATAACGCTGGTTTATGCCTAGGCTTTCTTAATATTATGCCACCCCACTAACTCTATTTTATTGCAGCCATATATAACGCGAATATGCGTTCCTATATTATATACACAAAGCAATATGTAGGAAAACACATACGCGAGAAATGTGGATTGCGAAGGGGGAAGGGTGATTTCTTTATAGAAAATAAATAGGAACAAAGTATTGATTCAAATAACTTATTGTTTCGTATTGAAAAAAAATATATATAAAAATTCAGTTGTCTAACAAAATAATAATTATGACATGTAGTCATTTAATAAAGAAACATGGTAAATTTCTGTAAATAAAATGAATACAAAATAATAAACTCAAAATTTCAGGGTTTTCTAAAGTTGATGATTGAAGATTGCGCACTTTCTTCAAAAAAATATTTTTCGAGCTAATCAAGCCACAATTAATTAATATCTAAAAAAACGAGATGTGTACTTTTGGTTACTTATAATTAGCTGCATAAAAATTATATTTACGCACTCAAACATACACAGCATATAACTGCCATTTATTATTGACCTACCTAGTGCTGTAGTAATATTCACCACAGTTTTTTTTATTTTAGTTTTTCTGTTTGTTATTCAGTAGTGGTTGAAAAATCCGTATCGAAAAATACGCGTTAACATAAATATGGGATATTTTACGCTCCGAAAGGTTTCCTCATAAAATTTTTGATGAACACACCCGCTGGCCGTAAATAACAATTTCTCTCTGTTGGAAGTAATATAATAAAATATGTCGCTATTAGGTGCGCGCCTTTTTTCCTTCACCTCCCCCGCGCACGGCTTCTTAAATGTGATTTTTGATTTATCGGATATTCCGTCCGATGAATCACGCTAATATCACGAAACACCAATATATTGATAAGAAAATCGAAATGAAAGAGAAAGGAGGTAGATTCAGTTACGATTTTTTTTTTTAAATAGAATTAAATTTCTCGCTTAAAAGGTATGTATGTTGATTGGTTATTTATAGCCTATTAAATTACAAAATGTCCCACTTAACAATTACGCAATTTAATTGGTGGGAACTGAATAAAGTTATTGAAAAAGAGAACATGGTACTCGAAATGTGCAGTTCTCTCGACGGTTTCTTCAAATAAAGTATCACTAATATTAATGATAGACAAAAAGTAATAAATGCTTCCAGAGCTATTTTTGCGCCTATTCCATGTGCTTAAACACAATTTTTCAATTTTAAAAGGACTTTGATTATCATTTTTTTATGTTCTGCAAAGTAAAAACGTAAGCAAATTTATTTCGAATTCAGCATATTTTTTTCTTTTTTTATTTGAAATATACTTATAATCAAACTGTGTTTTATTAGTGATCCTCTGTTTGGTCAAACTTTATATAAATTGAATTTCCCGTTTAAAAAGTACGCAATCTAATTGGCTTGAGCATAAAATTCAAAATTTCCCGCTTTAAAAGTAAGTAATTCGATTGATTAGCTGAGAAAACAATTAAACGCAAAAACCCTCCGATTTGTCATCTTGATATTTGCGCCATCATTAACAGCAAATCAGAGAATAAATTTAAAAAGGGAATAATAATTTACTTGAAAATCACGAATCAGACAGTAAAATCTGAGATGAAGCGAAATTGAATTTGGCAATTGTTAGTAGAATATATATAAAATATAAAAACGAATTAAAATTAAAATCGACTTTCTGTAAAAATTTAGTCTCATTGAGACTTTTCAAAATATTTATTCAAATAACTACTTCCTGAACACAATTCCCTTACGGATATTGAATTAAACAATAAATGTTAGAGTTACACAACAGATTTACTATTCTATGCATCAGGTCAAATTATTTTCTTACCATGAACAAGCAGAAATCGAAATAAATTAAAAAAAAATACAAGAAATTACTGCAAATTGAACGAATCTTAGGCTATATTACAGAAAAATTCTTAAACCATCTATAGACTCGTTTCCAGATTTATCTCTCATTAATATAGCTATGCTTTAGACCTCTAATCTGATATTATGTATAATAAAAGGCGATGAATAATGTTGCATATATAATATACCAAAGACGTACAATCGTACACTAAGTAACAAAATTCTCATATTTTTTTTCTGTGGGTATTTTTCAATTCTTCTGGGAGTAATAATATAAATATTACCTAAGTTATTACACCTATGATATATTATATAAAAAAACATGTGGTAATAATACAACTGTAATTGAGTTTATTTCTGTGCCTGCCCTTCAGGCCCAACTTTTTCCACATAACTTTTTCTTTTATATGGACTTTGAAAGTCAAAAACTTTCATCCTCGCCAGACCATTATTAACGCCCACACACGCCCTAACCAGAGGGACGAAATACAAAAAAATGAGTGTACTACTCCATAAAACTTGACGACAACTACATAACAAGTACACTTCCAGATTATATAATTTAGTGAATAAATCAGAGTTTTTTGAGTTTAGAGAATAGTTTTCTTTTTCAAAGACAAAATCTAAATTATATATAAATATACTTGTAAATAAAGCACTTTTACTTTGTTTAACCACTGTACGTGGGTTAAACAAAGTAAAAAGTGTATTATTTATAAGTGCAAATTGTATTTTATAAACACACCTAATCGTGTTCAAATAGATTGGGTTTATTTGCAAAAATATAATTTGCATTCTAACTTTGAAAACATTTTCTACCAACTCTCTTGATTTTTATTCAGTCTTTTAAAGCCTTTAAAACATTAGTATACAGTTAAATTTTACGCTTTAAACGAGTGTGTTCCACTCCTAGATTAAGCATGAAGTAAAATTTCAAGTTTAGAAAAGCCTGAATATTTGGATTTGCCGGGGCGCGCGAGCGCAGCGAATCGCGCCCCGGCAAATCCAAATTTTTAGGCTTTTCTAAACTCGAAATTTTACTTCATGCGCCACGCGTATAAAACACTCCTGAAGTTTAATTTCAAATGAATAAATTTTACAAATATTTATTTCGTATATTTTGAAGTTTAATGTCAAATTAATAAATTGTACGAATATTTATTTTGTATATTTTGAACTTTACATCAAATCAGTGTTTTATACGCGTGGCGCATGAAGTAAAATTTCGAGTTTAGAAAAGCCTAAAAATTTGGTTTGATCGCTCCGCTTCGCCAAATTTATAGGCTTTTCTAAACTCGAAATTTTACTTCATGCTTAATCTGTGAGTGGAAAACACTCGTTTACAGTTTCAGACTTATCTAAACTTGAAATTTTACTTTATGCTTAATCGGTGAGTGGAAAACACTCGTTTACAATTTCAGACTTTTCTAAACTTGAAATTTTGCCTTATGCTTAACCAAAGCGTGAAACACTCGTTAAAAGTTATGGCAAATTTCGTTAATTTTAGCTGTTCTTTTTGAAACTTGCGAGTTGTAACTTTGTAATGTGTGTAATTTTTGTGTAATTATATAAGGAAACGTGGATGTAAGTGATAAAAATGCGCGTTGCGTAATTTCGCCGTTGAAACCTACACGAGTTTTAAATGTCTTCGATGAGAGAATATTATCCTCTTATTTTCTTACGGCATGGCAAAAGGTTATTTATATTTCCTCATTTGTTATTAATATATCGCTTCCTCTGCAGTTTCTTAAGTAACATTTCACTTCGTAAAATATTCCTCGTTTGTGCAATATTAAAATCATTAAACTTATACAAGTAATTAAGTAAATTAATAATTAATTCCGTTCGTCACCTCATAAAATATACATCGATTTATTTGATGGTAAACGCTATAGTGGGCGTGGCTAAAATTTTACTGTATAGTCTACAAAATCCTTTTGTGTTTTTCACTATTCAACTTTAGTATCCCAAATTGTCCTCTCTGTTTTTTGTTTGTTTTGCTAATCTTCGTAAATTTCTTCTACATTTACATCACATTGTTCAATATATTAGCAAAAGTTTTTTTTTTCAATTACATTTTATTTTAATAAAGGAGACATCTCTTTTCTTGCCATAAAAAAAAATCGTCCTTGCTTCACTAGTTTTTAAATATTTTTTGTTTTGTATATTAGCAAATAGTTTTTCTGTATCGATCGCCGTTTTTTCAATTAATTAAACGAATATTATGCGCTAGATCGATTTTTTATCACAAATCAAACTTTAGGATGAAAGGCTTAAAGTTTGTTTTGTTCTAAAAAAATCGATCTAGAGCAGAGTATTCGTTTTAATAATCGAAAGAAAAGCGATCAATAAAAAACACTTGGGTGGCGGGTTCTAATCCCGCCGGGTGGGGTCATTTTAAAGTACGAAATGATTCCACCTTGGGTCCATGGATGTGTGTGAATGTGTTTGTGGCGTTAGTTAGTAAATTAAAAATACAAAGGTATAAAAAATACACTTTTTATAATGCAAAAGTTAGACTTGCATTGCACATCCCTAAAATAATCTAATGGGCGTGTATTAGATTTAACTGTAGGCGTGACTCAAAAGAAATAATTTTCCAATTCAATACAGATCAACTTCTTTATGCTATGTTTTATTTTATTGTAGATGCAATAACATAGTAGGCGTGGCTCAGATCAAACAGTGGGCGTGATTTATAGAAAACAGTGGACCGGATGATACAGTGGGCTTACCTATACAGGGTGCGTGGTCTAGACCAGGGATCTCCAAACTACGGCCTGTGACCTGCATGAATTCGGCCCGCGACTGTTTGAATTTTTTTTTGCGTAAATTTCACATTTTTAAATATTGAAAAGATAATTTGTTAAATTTTTAAATTAGTTTTACGTGACACTATTAGTTAATAAAATAAATATATTTTTATTGCTATTCAAAATGATCACCTAGTGCAGTGGTCTCCAAACTACGCCCGCGAGCCAAATCCGGCCCGCGACTTGCATGAATCCGGCCCGCGATTGTTTGTAATTTTTTTTGTAAATGTCATATTTTGAAATATTGTAACAATTGTTCCTTAAATTTTTCATAATTTTATAAAATTAATCGGATCTTGGCCGACTTTATTATGTAGAATTGTATTTGTGGCCCGCGAAGAAGATAGTTTGGAGACCCAGGACCTAGTGTATGAAATGTACATTTAGCATAATTAAAATAAAGTGAAGAAAGGAATTACTACAATAACTTATAGAAAAAACACTTCACGTAACTAAAAGAACAATATTGATTTAATTCTATATTTGAAGATTCTAAATTAATTGGAGACCAAACTATCTGATTTTTGACTTAATTTATTTAATTCATATATTAATATTAAGGCTGTTTACTTAAACATAATTTATAAAAATATGAATTACATTTCTAAATCTATCTATTTGTTATTTTATTAAAAACTTCTATCAAATTATTCATTTTCTTACGTATAAATATATTTTTTTACTCATAAATACATTTTTACCTACCAATTGAATCATTTCTCCATACGTCCAACGGTTGTATAGAAGATCAGTTTTTTTTTTGTTTTTTTAATTAAACTGAATGCAGCCGTTTTGATCAACAATTATAATTTATGTTTATATACATTCTCTTTTATTTTGTTATTTACTGTATAAGTTGATCAATAAATAGTTTATTATTATTAAAGTGAAAGACAGACTGATTAATAATTTTGTTCAATATACACAGATCAATTATTATTCAAAAAACATGCCTAACAAAAATCAAAACAATCACTTACTTATTTAAAAATCAAAATCGATCCTAACCAGCGTTGTTATGTTTAAAACACTTCGTTTTAAAACAGTGTTCTAAGCATGTTTAAAAACAGCCGTCGTGTTATAAACGGTTTTGTTTCAAACGTGCTTTTAATCTTAAATTTGTCTAAAACATGTTTTAAACGATAAATTTATTTAAAACATGTTTTAAACGTTAAATTTGTCTAAAACATGTTTTAAACATAAAATTTGTTTAAAACGTTTTATTATCTTAAATTTGTTAAATTCAATTTTATACTGAAGTAGTATACAATAGAATTTAATTTTGAGACTTTTTGTTTGCGTCTTTAAATGTTAGCTAAATTGTTGAAGATATTTCATATACATTATTATCAAACATAACATTTTATTACAATGAAACATCACATCTGTCTGTCCATAAATGGTATTTTTAAATACAGGGTATTTATCTTTATCTTTCAGGTATACATATGCATACACTGTAAATATTACGACATTCGTTGTTTTTTAAAAGATTTCAATTTGAATCTTTAAACGGGGGTTTTCCACTCCCAGACT
This sequence comes from Philonthus cognatus, assembly GCA_932526585.2. NCBI lineage: Eukaryota > Metazoa > Arthropoda > Insecta > Coleoptera > Staphylinidae > Philonthus > Philonthus cognatus. The sequence continues at coordinate 30,559,886 of OW052242.1, forward strand.
AAGCATGAAGTAAAATTTCGAGTTTAGAAAAGCCTGAAAATTTGGATTGGCCGCGTAGCGAAGCGGAGCGGCCAATCCAAATTAGGCTTTACGTATAAAGCACTAAAATATCGTCAAGTTTAAAATATACGGCTTTAGCAATCTAATATGTAGATGTGAATAAAACGTAAGTCAAATTCTGCCCTCAACAAATTGTTTAAAACAGTGATTGTAGGCAACCCAATAACTCTAACGTATATTAGGTTGCCTGTAATCGTTGTTGTAAGTGTGTGTTTTTTTGAACTTCGGTGTAAATCAGTGCTTTCAAGCGTGGCGCATGAAGTAAAATTTCGAGTTTAGAAAAGCCTAATTTGGATTGGCCGCTCCGCTTCGCTACGCGGCCAATCCAAATTCTTAGGCTTTTCTAAACTCGAAATTTTACTTCATGCTTAGTCTGGGAGTGGAAAACACTCGTTAAAAGCCTCAAATTAACCGCTTTGAAACAACGAATTCCCGCAAATTTCAAAAACGCTGCAATTATCGGGATATGTATACTCAAAAGAACAACAGGGCATTTGTTGTGTTTTAAACGTGTTTTAAACATGTTTTAAACACGTTTTAAACACGTTTTAAACACGTTTTAAACATGTTTTAAACACGTTTTAAACATGTATCAATATCACCCGCCACTCGTTATTAACATTGACCTTATTACTGAGGATGTCCGTCACTTTATACCAGAACACCAATGTCTGACCTATAATTTTAAAAAAGCCAACCTACGCTCACTTTACCAAGATCTCGTTGATATCGAATGGGACGAATTATTTAAGTGTACAACCACTAATGACTCTTGTCGACTCTTTTACTGTAAATTATACGAAACTATGGATAAATGGGTGCCTAGAACAAAACTTAAAAAAAGGACACGCTATCCTGTATATCTTAGTCATAGAATCATTAGGGAAATCCGGATCAAAAAAAGACGACTGAAAACTTACCGTCTACACAAAACCAATTGTGCCAAGCTTGCATTCAGAAGAGCAGAGCAACAACTCAAAGGAAGCATCAATACAGCTTATCATAGCTATATTGAAACATCAGAAAAACGTATGTCCCAAGATCCGACTAACTTTTGGGATTTCGTTAACGATAGGAGAAACCAGGATCGAGTTCCATCAGTGATGTCATGGCAAGGCCAGGAGTTGGACAGTGGATCCCAAATTGTGCACGCATTTGCAGAACTCTTCGATCAAAATTATAGCAGCGGACCATTGCTAACTGAAAACATAGCTAACATGACTCAACTGGGCCATATTAATATAACTGAAGGCATGGTGATTGCGGAACTAAAACGCTCTAAAAATAAATCAATTAGTGGTACCGATAACATCCCAGAGTTTCTTGTTAAAGATACTGCTATAGTGCTAGCTAAACCACTAACACATATTTTTAACCTCATCTTTAAAACTGGCATATTTCCTCTATGTTGGAAGATTGTGAGAGTGATTCCAGTTTACAAGAAAGATGATAGATCGAAGGTGTCCAATTATAGACCTATTTCTATATTATGCAATTTTTCGAAAGCTTTTGAACGGATATTAACTACTTATATCTATAATTCGGTCAAGAATGACATATCACCAAAACAACATGGGTTTATACCAAAACGCTCAACATTTACCAACCTAATTGGCATTACTCAGCAAATCTCTTCCAACATGGACGATAGAATACAAACAGATGTCTTGTATACGGATTTTTCTAAAGCGTTCGATCGCATGCCCCATGACTTACTAATAAGGAAATTAAAGTTATATGATCTTCCATTCAGCATTATTAACGTAGTAAGGTCATACCTAGTAAACAGAAATCAACATGTCGAATTAAATGGGCATAAATCGCGTTGCTATAGTCCGAAAAGCGGGGTTCCTCAGGGATCGAATCTGGGGCCATTGTTGTTTTATTTATTTATTAATGACGTTGTTAAGATTATTGACTGCGATATTCTCATATATGCAGATGACATCAAACTGTTTGCCCCTATAAAGGGCTTGAATGGGTGTGACTCCCTACAGCATAACCTGGAGCTGCTGAGTATTTGGTGCATTGAGAATAAATTGTCTCTAAATCCCAGCAAATGTTCAGTTGTTTCCTATACACGGAACTATAACCCCATTATATATGAGTACAAAATAGATGAAGTCCCACTAAATAGAGTTAATGAGATGCGGGATCTGGGTGTTCTATTTAATAGTAGGCTCACTTTCAACCAACATATTATGAATACGATAAGAATATGCAGTAAAAGGCTGGGCTTCATTATTAGAACAACTAAGGATTTCAAAGATCAACATACCCTAGTGCTACTGTTCAATTCACTAGTTAGGAGTAAACTCAATTACTGTGTTACTGTATGGAGTCCCCATTCGCAGCTCTATATTCGGCTTGTTGAGTCTGTTGTAAGGAGATTCTTAAAATATCTATATCTAACAAATCATGGTTTCTATCCATATCAAGGTTATCCGTATAATGACCTGCTTTCAGAATTAAATATGATGTCTATTGTCAATAACCACAATTTAATAAATGTACTAACACTGCATAAACTAATTCACTACCAAATTGATGACATGTCACTGCTACAGGCACTATCAATCCATGTACCTCGAGCTAACTCTAGAAACCCCTTAACATTTACATACCCCACACCAAACTCAAATCATCACGCTAACTCTCCCATTATAAAAATGATTCGCGCTTATCATCATATTCAATATAATGTAGATATTTTCAATTCTTCTCAAGACTTCAAAAGTAATGCTCTAGAATATTTTTCTACTATGGCTTAAGGTTTTTTTTTCCTTCTAGTGCTCATCTTTTCATGATTATTTCATTTCTTAGTTTTGTTATTTTTATTTATTTATTATTGTTATTATTTTTTTCCTTGATTCCTATTCTTATTGTTTTTACCCTCACTCGTTTTCTTTAATATAGGCGCATATCTTTAATATTGTTGATGAAATAAATGTTAACGAATACTATATGCATTTAACTTAAGTTTGTATATTTCTTTGTAAGACATCATGTCTGTCGGAAATAAATGGTTATTATTATTATTATTATTATTTAATTTTTAATGTTTCAAACGCTGTTTCAATGAAAAAAAAACAAGTTTAAAAAAACTGTTTATTTTAATTGAAATGAAAAAAACGTTTTTTTAATAACCTTGATCCTAACTGCTCTAAAATAATTTTCATCATCCATTCGCGGCACTCAAACAGTCCAAAAATTAAAAATCAATTGAACACACGAATCAATCAAACACACGAAACGCACCATGCGGATAATTCACGTTAACTGAATGCTTATTGTTAGTCTTATCTACAATCCAATTTCGCCTCGAGCCAAATCGGTGCATTTTTTGTGCTTTCGGTGCAGGTAAATAGGAAAAGGAAATTATTCGCTCAAACAGTTCAATTTGGATTCTAGTGGTGACTGAATTGTTGAACTGTTTACTCGATTAGAGTAATTGATTAGTTGTGAGGTTTTGGTTTAAAATTTTAGTAGTTGAATAGTAAATTGTTTGTGCTTGTTGTTTGTGTTTAGAGTGATTATGTGTATGGTTTCGTTTTCGATTCGGAGTGTAATTAAATGGACACATCAGATGGATACATCAGCATTTTCTAATGAAGAAAATAATAAAAAGGCAATAGTCAAATCTAAATTTTCAGGCTTTTCTAAACTCGAATTTTTACTCGTTATACAATAATCAATTGCTTATTTTGTCATTTCATTTGTTAGCCAAAAAGAATGTAGTTTTAGGAAAGGTGATAAATAATAAAAACAATATAAATTTAATTGTAATGCCAAAATTAATATTAAAAACGTTAAAAATACAATTATAATTATTTAAGTGTTCGAAATTATTAACAGTCTTGAAGAAATTTGTAAAAACTCTAAAAATATATGTTAAACAAGCCACTTGTTTAATTTTACCCTAATTATTAAAGTATTTTTACTTAATTCTTAGTGATAATTTTATAATTTGTTACGAGCTGAGTGTTGTTTTACCAGCCCAAATTGTGAAATCTAGTAATGCAGAGGACCCGATCAAAATGTCTACACGGTCTTGACAAAGAATGCCTAGTTTTGAAAAAAATATATATTTTGTAAAAGATAGATTTTTTTATTTGAGCATAGTGGGCTTTGGAAACAAAATTAACACAATTGGTTCCAAATAAAAATATTTACATTTTACATAACATTAAGCAGAATCTGCAAAATATTACTGATAAACTTCTAAAAGTGAGTACATATGATGTTCTCTATTTTTTAAATTTGAAAGTGATTATCAAAATTATGTTATAACAATGTATTTTTCACTGGATAGAACACCAGAATACCGATAAGCAAAAATAGTGTTGATGTTTTGATATGGTTCCGAAATGCAGACACATTACATTAATATTCTTCAGACATAGATTCTTCGATTTGCACAATGTTTTATTCTAGACTAGACATGTTTTCTATGTACGCTTAAACATAAGGGTCCAGTTGCACCAAAAACGTTGAACTTAAGTTCAAGATGACAGTTCCCATTGTTCTAATGTCTCTTTGAACTCGAGTTCAGAATTGACCTTGTTCAACGTGCCTGGTGCAACTGGCCCTAGGTTAACTTAAGTTCAAGATGACAGTTCCTATTGTTCTAATGTCTCTTTGAACTCGAGTTCAGAATTGACCTTGTTCAACGTGCCTGGTGCAACTGGCCCTAGGTTAGGTAGGTTAGGTTTCAGTGGCAGCAGTTATACCGCTCACTTAAGCCCCTTGTGATACCATAAGGGTGAAAAGGAGTCAGATCTCCCCTCCCTCCCCACCTACACAAACCAATCAGAGTACCTAATGAACCCGATCAAATTTCTCACATTTAGAGGTGTGAGATCCGTTAGTCCATTCGCGTAGTGATTACTAAGGTACTTGATCCTTTTCCCTTCAAGAGCAGGGCATTGTCCCAGATAGTGGAGTACCGTCTCTTCTTCCTCTACATCCAGGCATTCTCTGAAAAATTCGTTGTGCTCAAGACCCATCTTTGGTGCATGTCAGCCTAGGAGGCAGTGGCCAGTGAGGATGCCTACCGCCTTCTTTATGTCGATTCTGCTAAGTGCTGTTTAGGCCATAGCTGCTTTGTTATGAGACATGTATCTTCTTCTCTCCACCCATGGTTGACCGATGCTATCATTTGGTCCCTAAGTAGTCTCTTGCATTGGCCCTAAATCATATTAAAATACACTTGAATTATGCTTGATTTTTTTTAAAATATTTTACTTCTTTAATTTTGATGAAATACTCATGTGTTTTGAAGTCGAGCAATAAATCTCCTTAAAAAATACAGCATGAGAAATGTGTACATACTAGTAGGTAGGTTTTTTTTAAAAAAATCTGTCTTTCCTGTATAACTAATTGGAAAAATTGGAAGCAACAGCGCTTTCGTGATGCAATTACAACATATTCACTCTCCGCCCGTATCCAACCTCACCTCGCGGGCATAATTGCGTAACTGTAAAAATATTGATTACCGCTGGGACTAGATTTTATGAATGGGATCTCTTACGAAACGAGCGAATGAATGGAGGAGAGGAGATAAACCGGATGGATGGCTGATGGACTCGTCTTTGGATGGTCGAGTTTAGCAGGAGAAGAGAGGAAACGCTGCTACTCCTGCTCGCATGTATAATGTAATTACGAAAAATACGAGAACGACCTGTAGTTGAACCTGAACCTGCTCTTCTGAGCTAGAGAGAGAGACCGGTTGCTCGGTTATTATTATAAATTAGTCGCATATCGCGTATGGTAAAATAAATTGTGTAATCGCTCGAGTTGTGGGAATCGCAGGAAATTCACAAGATAATTTTCTTTTGCCGCGAGAAGAAGTTTGTAACGAGCGTGAATTGGCGCTAACATGTGTTGCGAATTCATTAAAGTCAAACAATGTCGTTAAAAAATAGGAAATTCTGCTACATGTATTAAAAGAAATTATATATATGTTCTAGAAATTAAACAAAGTTAGATTCTTTTCGTCACTATTTAAAGTTACAAAATAATTTGAAATTCACTGGAATTGTACGAACTACAAGAAACGTTCAATTTTATTTTCGTTGAGCTGAAAATTGAATGTAAGTTTAATCCAGTAAAGTTAATGAATGAAAAAAATACGTAAGATGCCGCTGTAAACAATGCATTCGTCTCATGGTTTGAAATGGGTCTTCAATAAAAATTGTAAAAATATTATTCCTTCATTGGACATTATTTGACTAAAATTCTTTATACTGAAGAAAATTCTTCAAATATGGCAACACTGCATTGTGTATAATTTATGTGTGTATAAATATGTATATACAGGGTCTTTATTTCAAAAGGAGCCACCCTGAATAACTCTGGATCTGACGTTGATAGGGTTTTAGGAAAAAAAACACGTCAATTTTGTTTTCAAGGGAGAGCTTGAAAAATACTGTTTTTTTAATATTAACTTTCACCCCTTACCCTCAACCATCCCAACTTTATAACTTTAAATGGCATCGTTAAGATGAATTAAGTGTTTTAAAAACTTCACACCAAATCAAATTTTTAAGTTTTTCTAAACTCGAAATTTTACTTCATGCGCCACGAGTATAAAACACTAAAATACTGTGAAATGTATGTATATTTAAACCTCATTTGAAATCAGTGTTTTATACGCGTGGCGCATGAAGTAAAATTTCGAGTTTAGAAAAGCCTGAAAATTTGGTTTGGTCGCTCCGCGCTTCGCGCTACGCGACCAAACCAAATGTTCAGGCTTTTCTAAACTCGAAATTTTACTTCATGCTTAACCTGGGAGTGGAAACACTAGTTCCAATATTATTGCACATTTAAATAAATATTGAGATGAGAAAATATAAAATCAAAGCTAAAACTTTTCTAATTTAATTTTGAATTTCATTTAATCTTAATTTTTAGTCGATTTAAAGGAAATTAAGAATCAACATAGACATCTGTTGATTCTAAATTTCCTATAAATCGACTAAGAATTGATATTAGACTAATAAAACTGAATTAGTTTGGACAAAAGTGAATAGTATATCTTACTTTCCACAGAATTCAAATATCTTGACATGATTTTTTTTTTCAAAGTTCAAGTTGGTTATTTTTATAAAGAGAAATTCCATTGCATTCAGTGTAAGTTTGAAAACGTTTTTTCAAACTTTTACTAAATGCAATGAAATTTCTCTTTATAAAATGTACACAACTTGAATTTAAAAAAAAAACTTGTCAAGATATTCGAATTCTGTATAAAGTAAGGTACAATATTTACTTCTGTCTAAACTAATTGACTTTTATTAATCTAATATAAGTGTTATTTTAGTTAATAATTTTTGTAGATACTTTTTAGGGGCTTGAGATACAGCGCTTCGCGCTACGCGAACAAACCAAATTTTCAGGTTTTTCTAAACTCGAAATTTTACTTCATGCTTAACCTGGGAGTGGAAACACTAGTTCCAATATTATTGCATATTTAAATAATTTTTTTTCTTGAATTAATTTCTCATCTGGCACTTGGTGAAACATATTACATTATGTAAAGTTAATTAAAGGAAAGGCACTTGGTATTGTTTCACAATTAAATCTTTACTCCGACTAGTTTCGGTTTGTTAGACCATTTTCAAAAATGGTCTAACAAACCGAAACTAGTCGGAATAAAGATTTAATTGTGAAACAATACCAAGTGCCTTTCCTTTAATTAACTTTAAATAAATATTGAGATGAGAAAATATAAAATCAAACCTAAAACTTTTCTAATTTAATTTTGAATTTCATTTAATCTTAATTTTTAGTCGATTTAAAGGAAATTAAGAATCAACATAGAGATCTGTTGATTCTAAATTTCCTTTAAATCGACTAACAATTGATATTGTACTAATAAAACTGAATTAGTTTGGACAAAAGTGAATAGTATATCTTACTTTCTACAGAATTCAAATATCTTGACATGATTTTTTTTCAAATATTCAAGTTGGTTATTTTTATAAAGAGAAATTCCATTGCATTCAGTGTAAGTTTGAAAAAGTGCGTTTAAAGGGATATTTAACTTCTTTATCATGAATTAATACTGATTTTGACTATTATTTGCTAAATAGAAGAGCAAATCAGAAAAACGATAAAATCGCTTTAAATTTTATCGTTTTTCTGAGACATTTTAAACAGTTGTTTTAATGAATATTTAGAAAAGGCGATAAATTCGTTTTTGTATTTTTTAACTTATTTTTGTAGATGATTAAAACATCTCAAGACGATTTGTTTTTACGTAATCTAAAGTTGATATGTCGGAGTGAAATAAAATTAAAATTAAAATTATATGCGAGTTGAAAAAATGTGCAAAATTAGAAAATTATTCAGTCATGAAATCCACTAAGTTTGTGTAATCTAATCAATTTTAACATTCTTCAAAGAAAAGTGAAATATCTCAATTAGTTTTTCATAAGGGGATTTTTTGTTTTCAGTTTACGTATCCTAGTGAATAAGTTGCAAATTTTCAAATATTCATTGTTTTTATATAAGCGTTCAATTTTAAGTACCTAACGAGTGTTTCCACTCCCAGGCTAAGCATGAAGTAAAATTTCGAGTTTAGAAAAGCCTGAAAATTTGGATTTGCGGGGGCGCGCGAGCGAAGCGAGTCGCGCTCCGGCAAATCCAAATTTTCAGGCTTTTCTAAACTCGAAATTTTACTTCATGCGCCACGCGTATAAAACACCTATTTCTAGTGAAGTTTTGAATATTCTATATTTGCTTAGGGATGTTTATTTTTTTATTTAAGAAAATGATAAGATACAGACAGGACAAGCCCCCAAAAAGTATGTATAAAAATTAATAACTAAAAAAAAATATATTAGATTAATAAAAGTCAATTGGTTTAGACAGAAGTGAATATTGTACCTTACTATATACAGAATTCAAATATCTTGTAAGTTTTTTTTCAAAAATTTAAGTTGGTTAAATTTTATAAAGAGAAATTCCATTGCATTTAGTGTAAGTTTGAAAAAAGTGTGTTTAATTGGATTTTTAACTTCTTTATCATAAAGTAAAAGTGATTTTGACTATTATTTGCAGAATATTTACAAAATAGAAGAGCATAAGATCAGAAAAACGATAAAACCGTTTTAAATTTGATCGTTTATCTGAGACAGTTGTTTTAATAAATATTCAGAAAAGGCTATAAATTCGTTTTTGTATTTTTCAACTTATTTTTGTAGATAATTAAAACATCTCAACACGATTTGTTTTTACATAATCTAAAGTTGATATGGTGGAGTAAAATAAAATTAAAATTAAAATTATATACGAGTTAAAAAATATGCAAAATTAGAAAATTATTCAGTCATGAAATCCACTGAATTTTCACAATCCAATCAATGTCAACATACTTCAAAGAAAAGTGAAATATCTCAATTAGTTTTTCATACGGGGATATTTTGTTTTCAGTTTACGTATCCTGGTGAATAAATTTTCAAATATTCATTGTTTTTATAGAAGCATTCAATTTAAAGTACCTAACGAGTGTTTCCACTCCCAGGCTAAGCATGAAGTAAAATTTCGAGTTTAGAAAAGCCTGAAAATTTGGACTTGCCGGGGCGCGCGAGCGAAGCGAGTCGCGCCCCGGCAAATCCAAATTTACAGGCTTTTCTAAACTCGAAATTTTACTTCATGCGCCACGCGTATAAAACTCCTATTTCTAGTGAAGTTTTAAATATTCGACTTATGTTTGATCTCACGTTAATACATTTTTCAAACATTTATTTTGTCTTAAGCAATTTGCTTAGGGATATTTATTTTATATTTAAGAAAATGATAAGATACAGACAGGACAAGCCCTTAAAAAGTATCTACAAAAATTAATAACTAAAGAACCAATTATATTAGATTATTAAAAGTCAATTGGTTTGGACAGCAATGAATATTGTACCTTACTTCATACAGAATTCAAATATCTTGACAAGGTTTTTTCAAAAATTCAAGTTGTTTGCGTTTTATCAAGAGAAATTCCAACTTCTTTATCATAAGGTAAAAGTGATTTTGCCAATTATTTCGTTCAATTTTAAGTATCTAACGAGTGTTTCCACTCCCAGACTAAGCATGAAGTAAAATTTCGAGTTTAGAAAAGCCTGAAAATTTGGATTTGCGGGGGCGCGCGAGCGAAGCGAGTCGCGCCCCGGCAAATCCAAATTTTCAGGCTTTTCTAAACTCGAAATTTTACTTTGTGCGCCACGCGTATAAAACACCTATTTCTAGTGAAGTTTTAAATATTCTACTTATGTTTGATCTCACGTTAATACCTTTTACAAATATTTATTTTTTCTTAAGCAATTTGCTTATCTCATTAAGCAATTTGCTTATCTGTATCTCAAGCCCCTAAAAAGTATCTACAAAAATTAATAACTAAAAAAACACTTATATTAGATTAATAAAAGTCAATTAGTTTAGACAGAAGTAAATATTGTACCTTACTTCATACAGAATTCGAATATCTTGACAAGTTTTTTTTTTTAATTCAAGTTGTGTACATTTTATAAAGAGAAATTTCATTGCATTCAGTAAAAGTTTGAAAAAATATGTGTAATCCGTCAATTTTTAACTTCTTTATCATAAGGTAAAAGTGATTTTGCAAATTATTTCCAAAATATTAACAAAATATTAAATCGTTTTTCTGAGCAATTTTTAAAAATACAAACAGTTGTGCTAATGAAAATTTGGAAAAATTTGTATTTTTTACCTTTTTTTGTAGATAGTTAAAACATCTCAACACGATTTATTTTCCTGTTTCAACACGAAAAAAATTTGTATGTCTCGTTATTTTTTATGGCGTTTCTCTAGAGAAATAGTTTTCTATCCCAACACGAATCAACATTTCTTTCGTCTTTCAACTCCCGCTTGGGGATGAAAAAAGGAAAACAACCGATAAATTTATATTTTTAACTTTTTTTGTAGATAGTTAAAACATCTTTTTTATTTATTTATTTACGGAAAAATCCATTATACATAATATGTTATAGTAATACAATTCAAATTTCATAATACAAAATATATATAAATACAAAAACATGTCTACAAATTGGCAAATTAAAGAGAACAACAAACATTTAACCGCTTAAGATTAGATATAAATTTAGGATACGAATTACCAAAAAGATCGAAATTTGGATAATTTATTTGATGTACGCATGAACCGAGAAAGTGGACTATTAAGACCGTAGTTAGACTATTAAGACCGTAGTTGGATTTATGGAATCTTGGATCTTGGATCTTGACACGATTTATTTTCCTATTTCAACACGAACAAAATTTAAATGTCTCGTTATTTTTTATGTTATGCTAGAGTAGGCGTGACTGATATTTAACAGTAGGCGTGTCTCTAGAGAAATAGTTTTCTATCCCAACACCAATCAATTTTTTTTTCGTTTTTCAACTCCCGCTTGGAGATGAAAAAATGAAAACAACAACCGATAAATTTATTTTATTTTAACCTTTTTTGTAGATAGTTAAAACATCTTGATCCGATTTATTTTCCTGTTTCAACACGAAAAAAAAATTGGATATCTCGTTATTTTTTATGTTATGCTATAGTGGGCGTGACTTATATTTAACAGTAGGCGTGTCTCTAGAGAAATAGTTTTCTATCCCGACACCAATCAACATTTTTTCGTTTTTCAACTCCCGCTTGGGGATGAAAAAAAGAAAACAACAACCATAAACCCCCCGTCCTGCAAAACCCACCCTATCCCATACATTATTATTTTTCCCGTTATTTCCCACCGTCGCGTCGTGTCGGAATGATTGGTTTCGTTTCTGTTTTTAATTTCGGGACAATTCCCCGGCGGTGCCGGCTCCTTTTCTACGGTATCGCGATAATCAAGAGGGCGAGCTTCCAGGCGCCGGCGAAAACCGGGGGCGGTTTCAACCCCCTACCCCTCAGTCTACATTACGCGACGACGTCGCGTTTTATATCAACACGTCGCCGGTGCTAATGTGACACGGAATATGTGCTTCCAAAATAATATTGTTTACACTCGCGTTCATTTCGCGAAATCACTGAAGAAAATTGGATTTTTTTTTAATCGTTTACGCGAGGTAAAAGCTCTTTATTTACCTCATACTTAATACGTGTTAGGTTTGAAGTAAATAAAGAATTAAAATAAATAATCTAAATACATTGATTATTTATTTTAAGTCTTTATTTACTTTAAACCTAACACGTATTAAGTATGAGGTAAATAAAGAGCTTTTAACTCGCGTAAGAGATAAAAAAAATCCAATTTTCCTCAGTCATTTCGCGTAATGAACACGAGTGTAAACAATATTATTTTCGTCTTTCGTCTTTCTAAAACCAACAGAAAATATTTATATTGAACATCTTTGAATACACTGGCATAAATTATTTGAAATTTCATCGTCCGTATTTAAATAATTCAATATCCAACAGAAATGACCCATACATTTCCGGATAGCGCGCGCGTTTATTAAAAGAAAATTTCCGCGATGAATAATAATAAAAAAAGGGGGCGCATCCCCTCTCCGCCTCCAATCGCGCGCATTGAATAACAATTATCTTACACTTTTATTCTTTTCCCATTTCCACCCCGCTCGTTATGAATAATTTCGAATAATTTCCGCCCGGGCAACTCTTTATTATAAATTTTCCTTTTCGCAATCAGCGCGCGAAATTGCGTGCGATTAAACATTGCGAGGCCTTAATTTGTTAATCAGCCGACCTATAATTCACCGGAATTCTGTTAAGGGACTAATTGAACCCCCGGTAAATAGGGGTGGTATTTTAAGGGAGCACAACCCCATCCTGTATATAATCAGTGTGAGGAGATATTTTTTTTTATCATCGTGCTAAAACGTTAAGGTACATAAGTGAATTATTAGTGTCGGAAATATAACTTTGTTACGTTAATATAAGTTTAATAATCATTGATGTGATAAAAAAGAAGTTTTTTTAAGTATACATACCGGGTGTTGACTTGGCGGACGCACCATAGGAAATCCCATGTTAATTTTAAAGTGACAAATATTGGCTTCCCTATTTGTTTTAGAGGCAAAATCTATTTTACTTTTTTGTAGAGGGAAAAATTCTAAATTTATAAATGTTCACACTTAACACTTAACGTTTCTCTAAGTTAAAATAATTAAGAAAAAGTAATATGATTTTATAAAAATAATGACTTACCATGGAATTGATACAACAATTGATGATATTCCCTGTTTTTTTGTAAGTTCAATTTAAAGCTTTAAACAAGTGTTTTCCACTCCCAGACTAAGCATGAAGTAGAATTTCGAGTTTAGAAAAGCCCCGTGAAAATCGCGCAGCGACCCGAGACAAATTTTCTGGGCTTTTCTAAACTCGAAATTTTACTTCATGTCCCACGCGTATTAAAAATTATAATATTGTCAAATTTATGTATATTCGAACTTCCCTAAAAAATCTGTGTTTTATACGCGTGGCGCATGAAGTAAAATTTCGAGTTTAGAAAAGCCCAGAAAATTTCACGGGGCTTTTCTAAACTCGAAATATTACTGCATGCTCTGGGAGTGGAAAACACTCGTTTAAAGCTTCAAATTGAACTCTTTTAAAAATCAACGAATTTCAAAAAATGTACAGCTAAAATAATTAAGAACAAGTAATGTGATTTTATAAAAATAATGACATACCGTGGAATTGATACAACAATTGCGGATGTCAAAATAGCACAAGATATTGCTGTTACTTAATTAATAACAAAAAACATAACGCAAACATCGTGATAACTGTGGTCTGCATAATACCACTTTATTAGGAGGATGTTTTCTTGTATAGTGTAAATCATTTTGAAAACATTTACTTTAATCAAGTGACTGCGATATCGTTTGCCATTTTGACATCCGTAATTGTTGTTTCAATTTTATGGCATGTCATTATTTTTATAAAATCACATTACTTTTTCTTAATTATTTTAACTTAGAGAAACGTAAAGTGATAAACGTTAACAGGAATGAATTCGGAATTTGTCCCTCTAGAAAAAAGGTAAATACATTTTGTTTCTAAAATAAATAGGGAAGCCAAAATTGTAACATTTAAAAATTTACATGGGATTTCCTATGTTGCGTTCGCCAAATCAACACCCGGTATACTAATAACAGCGTATATGCTGTAAATCTTCAGATGTTCGTTGTTTTTTTTTTAAGAGTTAAATTCGAAGTTTTAAACGAGTGTTTTCCACTTCCAGACTAAGCATCAAGTAAAATTTGAGACTTTTCTAAACTCGAAATTTTAATTTATGCGCCACGCGTATAAAACATTGAAATATTATGAAGTTAGAAATATGCTACTAAAGCACTATGCTAACGACGTGTATTTTAAGCTTCACTTGAAATCAATGTTTTATACGCGTGGCGCATGAAGTAAAATTTCGAGTTTAGAAAAGCCTGAAAATTTGGATTTGCCTGGGCGCGACTCGCTTCGCTCGCGCGCCCTTGCAAATCCAAATTTTCAGGCTTTTCTAAACTCGAAATTTTACTTCATGCTTAATCTGTGAGTGGAAACGCTCGATTAAGGCTTGGAACTAAACTCTTTTGAAAAAAAATGAAAATCTAAAGGTTTACAGCATAAACGCGGTAATTGGGATATGTATACTTAAAAAAACTCCCTGTATAGTTAATAAAAGGATAAAGGAATTCACATCCATAAGGAATTGTGGAATACTATAATCTTCAATTTTTTACAAGCACATGTATTTCTGAAATAGTTAAAAAAATCGTATTTCCACCGTAATTGTATATTTTCCTGTTTGACCTTTTCATTCCACGATTCTTTATGGTTATAAATACACGTTTTTAATAAAGGAAATCGCATTTCCGCTTCGCCAATATGAAGATTAATTTATTCTCTTTGTATCTGTACGCATGCACACAATATTTTATTCAGCATGCTAATTATATTAACATTTATCCATGCGAAAACATCAAGTTGAAAAACACAAATAATTTTCTCTTATAATTAATTAATCATAGTAGGTTTTTCTGCAGTAACAAGTTCTGTTTCTGGTGTTCAAATATCATTGTTTTTGTCTAATTGATCATAGTAAACATTGCATCGCATTCAATCACTTCTTTAATCTGCATAATTTTAAGATTTTGCATTCAGGTAATAAGGGATACACACTAAATCTAAAAGAAGGCCTGGAGATTAACAGGGCCATAAAAATTGGGAAAAATATTGTAACCGACAACGAGGAGATTTGGAATTCCCCAATTTCGACTTCCCTGATTACCTGAAACAAAAATATGTATATATACCTGGACAATAATTTTTTCTGTACATTCCTTTGAAAATGGTCTAACAAACCGAATCTAGTCGGAATAAAGTTTTAATTTGTGAAACAATACCAAGTGTTTTTATATTTAAATAACTTTACATGTTCTAATATGTTTCACCAAGTGCCAGATGAGAAATAAAGTAAAGAAAAAAAAGAAAAACAATGACCATAGTAGATTTTTCTGCAGTAACAATTTTTTTCTAGTTTTAATCATTGATCATAGTAGATTTTTCTGCAGCAACAATTTTTTTCTAGTGTAAAAATGTCAATGTTTTTGTATACTCAAAAGAAAACATCGCTGTAAATATTATGGCGATGATTTTTATTTGCGTTTATCAATATTTGTGATTTTTTATTATTTCTTGTGTCTGTTGGAATGAAATCGTTGCAGATTCGCTCTGCAGCAGCATTTTAATTACAGATGGTATCGTCCGAAATTGGCCGAGTTTGCAGTCACTTTTTTGCGGGTCGTGCAATTCGACCGTTAAATATGCTACATGTTCATGCTGGGAAAAACTGCATCCGCACGGAGAATATCTCTTAACATCCCAGGCCAAGTGTCTGCACTTTTACAGATAATGCACAAACACACACATACATATTTACATTTGAGACTGAGAAAAACGAAAACTATAAAACCAAGAGAACTTTTGAGATGAACATTTAGTAAAGATAGTTTCTAGACTTCGCCCGGTAAATCCAAATTTTCGGACCTTTCTAAACTCGAAATATTTATTTCATGCTTAATCGAATCAAAATCAAATTTATCATCCTTGACTTTCACTGATAAACCAAAGATATACGAAACAAATGTTCATACATCATAGTCTCAATTTACTTAACTTTATCAATTTAAAAATGTATGCGTGTTAGAGACCAGGTTCAATTTTTTTCAAAAGGTAATAACTGATGAGGATATTTCGTTGGACAATTTTGGTTTGTATACAGGATTTTTGATATTTTTGGTGGTGAGAAGAGAGAGCTGGGCATCTAGTTCTATTTATTTCAGATGACTTATGCAATTTTGTTTTACTATTATAAATATACCATGTGATCATTTAATGATTTAGAGTAGGCTTTGCATTTGAAATTAGATTAGCACTACTGACTTTTAACGCATAGTTTACATAACCTCAAATGTATTCCTTCATTCAATTAGAATTCTGAACAACCGCCTATGATATATGCTCATATATAATAGCCTTAAAATACTTAACTTTATTAATTAAAAAATGTGTTTTTTTAGAGACCAGGTTCAATTTTTTTTAAAGGTAATATTTGTTTATAATTTATGATGATATTTCATTGTACAATTTTGGTTTGTATACGGGATTTTTTAGATTTTTAGTGGTGAAAAGAGAGAGCTAGGCATTTAATTCTATTTATTTCAGATGACTAATACAATTTTGTTTTACTATTATAAATATACTGTGCGATAATTTAATGATTTTGAGTAGGCTTTGCATTTGAGATTAGATTGGCACTACTGACTGTTAAAACATAGTTTACCATAACCTCAAATTTATTCCACCATACAATTAGCATTCTGAGCAACCGCACAAAAAAAATTCCACCTACTATAAGTCATAACTTAAATAATCGCACTGTACATAAGGTCATTTATGGAAATCATTAAAAGAAGAGCAATATTTTACCTAAAATCAACTTTTGGAGTTAACTCTACAATTGCTCGGCCTATAATAGGTTGATATAATAATAGGCCAATAATAGGTTAGTTTAGTCTTAATTTTTATCAAATATTCAAATCAAAAATTTCCAGAGCCGCAATGGATAAAAATAAGTATTGTCATTATCAAAAATACCGTGCGATCGTTTAAAACATGATTTAGAGTAGGCTTTGAGTATTAAATTAGATTGGCACTATTGACTGTTAACACATAGTTTAGCATAACCTCAAATTCATTTCACCATTTAATTAGCATTCTGGGCAACCGCACAAAAAAAATGCCGCCTACTTTAAATCATAATTTAAATGATCGCATTGTACATTGTATTATATTACCATATTGTATTGTATAAAGTGATATGAGCATATAAAACTCGTTTTTTTCTTTAAATCTAACAAACGAGACGTATAAAACACAATAAAAATGGCGGCATATGCGGCACGCGGATAGGGGACGCGTCAGGCTATATTAAAAAGGCACCCCCGACTTCCTAACAGTTGTTTAATACCTATGACATATATCACACGGTGAAATTACATTTTTAGCTTCACGTGTCGGAAGCAAACCTGCGCTTTAATCTTGTTTGCGCATCAAAGGTATTAAATCACGTCAGTAGCAATCGCTCCGTACAAAAAAATCGCTGTGGCCCGCACAAGTACCGAACGCAAATTAAAATGTTATAAGATTAGTAGTGCATCAATTATTCTTAATAGGGTTGGAGGGCGGCTATGGGGGCGAAGGCCCCAGGCGCATGAAGCGAAGAGGCGCTGTCAAAATCAAACATCAGGAATTTCATAAATCGAAATTAGGAATTTTAAATTATATAAGTAATTTAAATTTTTAATTTTACTTTAAATCAGTGTTTATACGCGTGGCACATGAAGTAAAATTTCAAGTTTAGAAAAGCCTGAAAATTTGGATTTGCAGGGGCGCGACTCGCTTCGCTCGCGCGCCCCTGCAAATCCAAATTTTCAGGCTTTTCTAAACTCGAAATTTTACTTCATGCTTAATCTGGGAGTGGAAACACTCGTTTGAAACTTAAAATTGAACGCTTTTATAAAATAGAGGAATGCCTGGAAATGTACAGCATATGCATTATATACATTTAAAAAAGATATCATAGTATATAATAATAAAATCGACGAATGCTTGAAAATTTACAGCATATAAATTATGTATATTTAAAAGAAAAAGTCATTGTATATAATATATATGTTATTCATAGAAATCATCAATACTGATATAGAATTTTATATAAAATAAAATTTTAGAGTCAGTGGCGTATATAGCTTTGGGGGGGGGGGGGGATTTTACTTAGTATTTAGTTTCATAAATTTATTTTTCTAAAGTTATACAAAAATCAGTACAAAACTTTTACTTAGAAGTAGGCCTACATCAAGGAGAGGGGGGGGGGCGGCACTGAAGCAAAACATTCGAAAATTCATAAATTTAAATCAGAAATTTTAAACTATATAAGTAAAGTATATTTTAAATTTCATTTTAGTTTAATGTTTTATACGCGTGGCGCATGAAGTAAAATTTCGAGTTTAGAAAAGCCTGAAAATTCGGATTTGCCGGGGCGCGACTCGCTTCGCTCGCGCGCCTCGGCAAATCCAAATTTTCAGGCTTTTCTAAACTCGAAATTTTACTTCATGCCTAATCTGGGAATGGAAGACACTCGTTAAAATTATATTCAAATAACAACAGATTAATGACTGTAATTCACCAACATTTGTAAACTTTGGTCAAAAGATAGTTTATTGTAGTATTTTTATACTTGACCTAATGTCATAATTATTTTAAAAAAAACAGTGCATTGTAATTAAAAAAGCTTACTAAATAAAGTCATTTTCAATTGAATAGAAATAAAAAACATTTTTATGAGAGTTTTAGGAAAAATGATAAAAATCACTAATCATTGATTAAACCTCTGATTAAGTCATAATTCTAGAAAATACGAATGTTTTAAATTTGTGAGATATCTTAAACATATCTCTTTTATCATTATGCGATTTTGTAAATAATTTATACATAAAATTGATGTGTTTTCAAGAAGTACTAATCGCTGATTAACCTAATCGACTTGGGTGCAAATGGACATAAGTCAATAAAAGTCAATTTTGATATTATATTGTACATAATTGCATAACTTTCATATGACTAAAGCATGATAGTTGCAAATGTAATTTATATATATGACTAACTATGTTAAAAACGAGAAATTATTCTTTAAAACCGTATTTTGATACAAAAATGCTGTGCTGATAAAAAAATTGAATTTTATCAGTTCTTGAAATATTTGAAAAAACATTTAAAATGTGCTAGAAAAAAAAAATAATATTTAATAAACTAACCTAACCGGTTTTTCGGAGATTGAACAATTTAGTTGAAATTTTACGTCACAATTGGAACGTTTGACATTTTACATAAAAATTACATCTGTGCTAGCATGTAGACCATTTCGTTCAATGTTATTTTTGACATTTCCATTATCAACATTAATTTTAAAAATTACCATTTTTCAAGTGTAAAATTACATTTGCAACTATTTTGATTTTAAACATTAATGTTGATAATGGAAATGTCAAAAATGACATTGAACGAAATGGTCTACATGCTAGCACAGGTGTAATTATTATGTAAAATGTCAAACGTTCCAATTGTGACGTAAAATTTCAACTAAATTGTTCAATCTCCGAAAAACCGGTTAGGTTAGTTTATTAAATAATATTTCTTTTTTTCTCTATCACATTTTAAATGTTTTTTCAAATATTTCAAAAACTGATAAAAATCCGTTTTATTTTTGATTTTTTTTATCAGCACAGCATTTTTGTATCAAAATACGGTTTTTAAGAATAATTTCTCGTTTTTAACATAGTTAGTCATATTTCACATAAATTGGCAATTTAAAATTAGCAATTTTTTTTCAAAAATTGTTAATTATGCAAAAGAAAGAAAAAACGACAATTCTAATCACAAAAATTGTCTTTTTTTTTGGCACAATTTATTATTTTCAACACGGATTGACAGTGTGTGTCAATAAATTTATTTTTTTATGTACATGTTGATAAGCTTTATATTTTCACTTGAAGGGCTAAGACTTAAATCAAGTTTATAGTTGTTCTTAGTCCTATTTGTACTAATTCCATTTTTAATTTCTATAAATAAATATTAACATTTAGTTGTGTGATGTAATAATATTATAAATGTAAAACTCTGGATGATTGCTAATTAGTTTAATTATTATTTATTTATTATAATGACAAGTTACGTTGTCATTATCGACATACACTGTCAATCCGTGTTAAAAATATCAAATTGTACCAAAAAAAAGACAATTTATGTGAATAAAATTGTCGTGTTTTTTTTTCTTTGGCATAATTAACTATTTTTGAGATTTTTTTGTTTTGACCTTAAATTACTTAATCGACTATCTTTTGACTCTTACTGTATTTTCACATTTAATCATTCTGCTGGCTGTATTCTGACTATTGCGACATTCTAATGTTATGTCACTTAGACGATGATTTTTTGACTAATATAGTATTTTCGCATTAATCACTCTGTCAACTGTCAATAAAATATAGTGTTAGAACACTATGTTTTACTTCATGCTCAATCTGGGAGTGAAATGTCAGTTTATCGTGTTTAAATTGACATTTATTTCTTAAGAGTATAAGGAAACGTTACATACACGAGCATTTTGTCAATAATAAACTATTTCTTATTATTAGAATAATAAGAAATACTATTAAATGAATTCGATAGCTAACGCCATCTACTGCCCCATAGTGGCATCGTCATTGACAGACGCGTCTCGCAGTTCAAGGTCCTCTTCAGTGTGGTCCCGATGCGATGCTGAAGAATCCTGAACATTTCTGACTATATCAAGCCAATATGTGAACACTATTAAATAAATTCGATAGCTAACGCCACCTACTGCCCCATAGTGGCATCGTCAATGACACGGTGCCCAAAGTGCATATAGAGGTCACTGTTTCGTCAACGGAGCTATCTATACTCTGTTTGTGAAACCAGAAAACAAATATTAAAATTGAATTTGAGTTCAGTATTCCGTACTAGATACCCACAGACTATTTTAATAAGAAATAGTTTATTATTGACAAAATGCTCATGTAAGTAGTAACGTTTTCTTATACTCCTAAGAAATAAATGTCAATTAAACACGATAAACTGACATTCCACTCCCAGACTAAGCATGAAGTAAAATTTTGAGTTTAGAAAAGCCTGAACATTCCAAATTTTCAGGCTTTTCTAAACTCAAAATTTTACTTCATGCGCCACCCGTATAAAACACCGACTTAAAGGAAAATTTAGAATATAGATTACTTGTATAATTTGAAATATCTGATTTAAATTTATGAAATTTTATGTGCCGGGGGCCGTCGCCTCCTTGCTCCCTCTCCCTTACTGTGGCACTGCATTTAAATGAAAAATAGAAACATTTCTTGTACTTGTTTTTGTAGAATTTTAGAAAAATGCATAGGATCTATATACAAATAAAATAAAAAGAATAACAAAATAAATAGCTAGCAGAAAAAAAGAGCCCTTCATTTGATTTTTCCATTTTTTTCAAACCTCATGGGGGGAGGGGATTGATCCCCTAAATCCCTCCCTCTCCCTATCTACGCCACTGTTTAGAGTTAACTCTATAATTGTACGACCGTTAATGGGTTAAGGGGCGGTCACCCCCTGCCTCCCCTTGGCCACGCCCATGACGCTTTTGTCGATTGCAAAAAATATTATGGGACTAAAAATACTTGTTTTCTGTCGTGGAATCATAGGTTTGGTAATTGGTGTAGAATTTTATTCGAAATCGACTTTTAGAGTTAACTCTGTAGTTGCTCATCCGTTAATGGGTTAAGGTGCGGTCACCCCCTGCCTTTACTTGGCTACTCCCATGACACTTTTGTCGATTGCGAATAAATATTATTTGACTAAAAATACTTGTTCTATCTGTCCTGCAAAAGGCATGTATGTTAATTCCCCGTAGAACAAACCCCCTACATTCACCAGTAATTAGTTTCTCTCCTGACTCCGATAAAATGCAAACGAATAAATTTGTTAGGGTGCACCGGTGTACACTTAACCCCGACGTTTGTTAAACAGCTTGCGCAGTTCTGCGACACTTATTTACGGGGGCGAGGGGTCGTTAGTGAAGGGCGTAAGATTACGGGTCCACCCTTAACCTTACTAGAGGACCCTTCTTAGGCGCCGTAATAATTGATAGTGTTATGTGTTACATGTTAATATCGTCGAATCCTAGTACTTAGGGGTGAGGCCTGAAATGGGGAAAGCGGGAGACTATAAAGTGCGGTCCGGGGATTATTAACGCTTCGATCCCCGGTTTCAGATGGATCGGAGCTGATCGCAGGGGGCTTACGAAGTTTTTTCTGTTCTGTGAAGATCGGCTTTTACCTTGTTTCCATTCCAATAAGAGCCTATTTGTTGTAATTGTCAGATGTTTAAAACCTCCCGTTTAATTAGAATTCTTAGATAAGGCCTCAGTGGGGTAGAGTCTCAGCTCTTAAGGGTCACGGGTTCGAATCTACGCTCCATCTTTAATAATTAATAAGAGATTCCATAAGGGAAAAAGAAATAGATTCTTGATTATTGCATTCATCAATGATGCTTGACGAAGTTTAATAGTATATTATGCAACAAGTGTTATAAACTGCACTTTGGTCACGAGTTTATTAGGCACGAGCGGAGCGCAGCGGAGCGAGTGTTTAATAATACGAGTGTCTAGAGAAGTTTATAACACGAATTGCATACTATACTTTTTCTACGACTAAAATGCAAACATTTTGAAATTATTATTATTAAACGAACATGGAAACATTACAAAATTATTAAATTATGCTACTTCGGTACATATAAATTAACAGTCACATTAGATACATTATGACAATTGCTGAAGGAAATCATTGATTCTCCTACATTTCTTTGGTGTTGTGTATTATTTATTTTATTTAAGTTGAGAGTATTCCTTGTTCCATTTTCATTACAATTAAAGCTGGAACTTTCAACAATTGGAATATTAATATTCTCTGCAGTATCTTGCACATCATTAAGTTGTACAGTATTGAAGATTTTATTCCCTGTCTCAATTTTGTTGTTTAATGAGTGATCTATATAACCCTCTGCCACAGTGGTAGAGCACCATCCTCCATGGCGCTTTAAAGCAGTGATGTCTGCACCAGAGTCTACTAAAATCGTAGCTGATGATCTTCTCAAACAATGGCCGGTGTAACAAGCAGGGTCAGGCAACTTTAAAAATGTTGCTACAACATTAGCGAGGTTTCCAAATTTATTTATTCCAATGGGCTGTTTGGTACATTTTCCTTTCTGGTAATTTACGAAAAATCGAGTACTTGTCAGGTTTGGAGGTCGAAGTTCCATGTATTTCTTGCAGGTATGATAGAAAGTACCTCCAATAACAAACTGACGTTCCGTTTTTGTCTTTGTATCGGGAATGTGAACTAAGATGGCAGAGTTGAGGTCTTCAATATGACTTGTTTCAATTTTCATCAATTCTGCTCTCCGGCAAGCCCCCATTATGCCAAAAATTAACCCAACCTAAAATATTACATTTTACCTTTGTAAATAGGTATTCTTTATCTGGAGCCGACGACAAAAATTCTTTGATTTGCTGCGATGTCAACGTTTTTGACTTTTTAGGTCTGTAACCGTCTGATTTCCTTTTCAGAAACGCGCACAATTTGGAGTACTTGCTTATATCGATATTATTTTTAATATTTAATGTCATCCGTAACATTGAATAGATTGCCCACAGAGAAGTCGGTTTCATCCTTTTTGAAAGTTGTTCGAAATATTCAAGGAGCACATTTTCAGAGAATGAATTTGTTTGCTTTTCTTGACGCCAATCTTGGAATACTTTGTATGTACGTTCGTATTGGTTTTTCGATTTCGGCGGCAGCAAACTAGCAGTTGCCAATGCTGCTGCTTCAATAATTTCGGGGGGATCCTCGTCACTTTCACTATCGTTCATTATTTACACGAAAAGTACTTTATTTTTTGTTGTAAAACTGAAAATTACTTGCACGTTTTCGCACCGCGTCGGGTTGACATGTTTGACATGTGACAACTAATAATCCAAAGCTTGCTTCAGGTCGTGGTTAAAAATCTGTTCCTAACTTCACCCCGTGACTAAAACGCACGAACCTACGGCTTGACGAATGTGTATTTAAGAGATCACTTAGTGTCATGGAAACATATGCGATAATGGGTGTTTTAAAGATGGGAGTAGAAAAATAAATGTATGTGGTTGTAATAAACTTCTTTAATAATTAATAAGATTCCATCCTGGAAAAATAAAAATATTCTTGATCATTGCATTTATCAAAGATACTTGACGAAGTTTAAAATAATTTTAAGTGGTTGGAATAAAGTTCTTTAATAATTGCATCACTACTATAATATTATATTAAATTTCATCTATATTTCAGCAAGTTTTCATAGTTAAGAAACTATTTCAAAAGCTTGGAAACACTAGACTCTTCTTCACCTAAAATCTCGCATACGCTGCACTTACATTTATCTCAACAACCCCCGAAACAATAAACTTTTCTTAAATACCATATCCACCTTTGCACACATCCAGGATAACACGTTTCGTGTCTCGTCTGGCCCAATTAAAACCGTCCATCCGTTGAAAACTCGTAAAGAGCACTGAAATATTTTACTAGCGAAGACGTTTCATTAGCGAATGTGTGTGTAACAATAAAAAATATCGCGCGCGCGCCCGCGTTTTATTGGTGAAAGTTTTAATGGTATTCCCCGTTGTAATTTAAATATTCCGGGTGAGTTTATATTTTCCCGCGCGAGCGCGAGATGGAAAAAAGGGAGTAAATGAAAGGAATGGAATGGAAAGGGGGAATAAATGATACAATTTGCCACAGTGATTTCCAGTGCGGTGGATGTAAGGAAATTTATTCGCGTTGAGAGTTAAGGAAGTTATTTTGTTTTAGACAATTTTGAGGGTTGATATTAATTTTAGAATATATATTAATTACATATAAATATACATAGAGTTTTTTTTTAAGTATACATACATATCCCGAGGTATACTCTGTAAATGTTCAGGCATTCGTTGTTTTTTTAAAAACGTTCAATTCGAAACTTCTACCGAGTGATTCCACTCCATAATTAAGCATGAAGTAAAATTTCGAGTTTAGAAAAGCCTGTAAATTTGGTTTGGTTGCGTAGCGCGTATTAAATTATTTTTTAAAAAATAATAATTATTACTGTTATAATTGCCCTTAATATTTTGATATAATTGTATATTTTCGACTTAAAAATAGCTTGAAAACTATGCAAAGCGAATTTTTTATTTTTGGCATATTCTGAAAGAGCAATGTCTTCTCAATATCCAGACAAAATTCCATGAAGATTTGTCAAAGAATTTCCATATTGTGAATGTTTTGATCTTTTATTTCCCTAGATATTTTCATAAAATTATATATTTACGACTTTCAGTTAAAAATAACTCGAAAACTATCGATAAAGTATTTTTCGTTTTTGGCATATTTTGAAAGAGCAATATCTTCCTAATATCCACACAAAATTCCATAAAGATTTTTTGAAGAATTTCTATATTGTGAATATTTTAAAATATTTTCATTAAATTTTATATTTTCAACTTTCAGTTCTTAAAGATCAATATCTTTTCAACATCCTCACAAAATTCCATTTAGATTTTTTGAAGCATTTTCTATATTGTGAATATTTCAAACTTTTTCAAAATATTTTTATTAAATTTTATATTTTCAACTTTCAGTTCATAAAGATCAATAACTTTTCAACATCCTCACAAAATTGCATTTAGATTTTTTGAAGCAATTTCTATATTGTGAATATTTCAAACTTTTTCAAAATATTTTCATTAAATTTTATATTTTCAACTTTCAGTTGAAAATAACTCGAAAACTATTAATGGCAATTTCTTTGTTTTTTACATATTTTTAAAGATCAATATCTTTTTAACATCCTCATAAAATTCCATTTAGATTTTTTGAAGCATTTCCATATTGTAAATATTTAAACTATTCCAAAATATTTTCATTAAGTTTTATATTTTCAACATTCAGTTAAAAATAACTCGAATTCTATGCGTAAAGTATTTTTCGTTTTTGCCATATTTTGAAAGAGCAATATCTTCCTAATATCCACACAAAATTCCATAAAGATTTTTTGAAGAATTTCCATATTGTAAATATTTCACACTGTTCCAAAATATTTTTATCAATCAATATCAATATTTTCTTAATATCCTTACTCAATTCCATTTAGATTTTTTGAAGAATTTCTATATTGTAAATATTTCAAAATTTTATATTTTTAACTTTCAGTTGAAATTAACTCGAAAATTATAAATGGGAGTTTTTTTGTTTTTTTATATATTCTGAAAGATATATATCTTCTTAACATCCTCACAAAATTCCATTTAGATTTTTTAAGCATTTTCATATTGTGAGTATTTCAAACTTTTAAAAAATATTTTCATTAAATTTTATATTTTCAACTTTCAGTTGAAAATAACTCGAAAACCATCGATGGCATATTTTTTTGTTTTTTACATATTCTGAAAGATCAATATCTTCCTAACATCCTTACAAAATTCCATAAAGAATTCTCGGAGAATTTTAATATTGTGAATGTTTTCAACTTTTATTTCCATAAATATTTTCATAAAATTATACACTTTTGACTTTAAATTGAAAATAACTCGAAAACTATCGATGGCGTATTTTTTTTGTTTTTTACATATTCTGAAAGAGCAATGTCTTCTTAACATCCAAGCAAAATTCCATGAAGATTTTTTAAAGAATTTTTATGAATGTGTTAAACTTTAATTTATCAAAATAATTTCATAAAATTCTGCATTTTCAACTTTCAGTTAAAACTAACTCAAAAACTATCGAGGGTGTATTTTTTGTTTTTGACATATTTTGGAAGAGTAATGTCTTCTTAACGTAGACACAAAATTCCATGAAGATTTCTCAAAGAATGTCCATGTAGTGAATGTTTTAAACATTAATGTAACTAAATATTTACAATATTCAGTTAAAAATTGTTCGAAAACTATGAATGGCGTATTTGTTATTTTTGATAAATTATATAAGAGCAATAATGTCTTCTTAACATCCATAGCAAATTCCATCAACATCTAGAGAGAGCTTTATAATAATAATAATAATAATAATAATAATAAATGCCTTTATTTGTCATACAAAAAATAAATACAAAATAAATACTTATAAGCGTAGGCGAAGTTCAGTCAGCTTAACCTGTTACTGATCTTCCACTTAACCTACGAAAAATTAAACATAAATGTAATTGCAACGTGTGAGGGATAATAGACAAACATATTTCGTCGTCAATATCTCGAATTAATTCTGTAAATCCTAAAACCTAACTTATCGTTTTATTTAAGATTTAGGGAAATCACGCAAAAATTAACAAAATTCTTACTTTCTTACTTACTTAAATAACTCTAAATCTTTACTTTATGCGTCATACTACGCCTGACGCATGAAGTAAACATTTCGAGTTATTAAAATAAGTATGAAAGTAAGAATGTTGGTAATTTTTGTGTGATTATCGTAAATCTTAAATAAAACGATTAGTTAAAAAATAACTATTATAATTAAAGTTAATTGTAATAACTATTATAATTACTGTCGTTTACTATTGATCTAAAAATTTTAAGAATTTGATTGAATTTTTTTTTTCAAAACTCAATAATAAACAGCTTTGTTACATGTAATCCCAACGATGATAATATTGCAATAAATGTATGTTATTTTTGAATATTTTTTAACTCAATATAGGTACATTATTTTACATTTACGAGATTTTACTAAATATAGCAAAGCTATTCATATGAAAAACGTTATACAGGGTGTTCAAAAAGTTCCGGGACGGTCAAATATCTTGAGAAATACACATCGAATCGAAAAACGAAAACGCACATATTTAATAAAATTTGAAATAAAATTTGAAATAAAAACACTTGGTTTGTTTCACTAACGTTTTACTTACATATTTAATATGTTCAAAAAACCTATCTAATGACACCAAACACGACCCCTACCCCCACCCCTTGGGACCGATCACAATTTTGTTTAATGCTGTCAGTGTGATCTTTAACCTGATTTCAAAGTTATCCGGTCACAGAATTAAAATTTTGCAAAATCGTTGTTACTTTATTTTGAATGTGTACGCGAAAGATTCGAGCGCACGAAATAAAACATGGAATAATAATATAACGTAAAACCTTCTTAGTATACACAAAAAGCGAACAAAAAATAGATAATGCAACAGTGTTGAGCCAGCGTGCCGTATTTACATTCTTTCGGAAAAAAGTTTCACACAAAACCTAATTAGTTTTAGCCGTACCATCCGAATCTACAACAAAATATGGGGATTCTCATTTAAGATTTCAAAGTTGCCCTCCGCCCCACCCCCAAGGGGTGGATGTAGGGGTCGTGTTTGGTGTCATTAGATAGGTTTTTCAAACATATTAAATATGTGCTTTTTTGTTTTTCGATTCGATGTGTATTTCTCGAGATATTTGACCGTCCCGGAACTTTTTGAATATCCGGTACATAATAACACATTTATAATTTGATTACATCATAGTAATTAAGGTTGTTTTTTACGTAAAAATTGTAATAATTTATTTTTTAAATGTTTCCTCTTGAAAGCTAAAATATTAGTTTCCATAGATTTCTTTTAATATCAACAAGTTTTATAACTAGATCGGAGTTATAGATGAAAAATTCAAAAGGAGCTAGAGGGGGTTTAAAATCCATGAATACGATCGGCAAGTGAAATAGTCGAAGAATCGTGTGTGCGGGGTTTGAGGGGGGGCGCAGGAACCCGTAAAATTCATAATACGTCACAACCCTTGCGGGGATAAAGCCAGATCTAAAGCCGGGACTATAAAGTGCGGTCGGGATTATTAACGCTTCACTCACCCCGAGACGGATCGCTCCCTCATGGGGCCCAAGCAATTTTTCAAGATCGCCTTTTACCTTGTTTCAACTTGAATAAGGGAACAATCCCCCCCCTCACGCCGCTCAGCCGCCGGAATTCTGAATTATTGCCCGTTTAATACGTCATTGTTAAGATTTCAACCTTACTCGGAGGAAAATGGGATGTGGATCGGCTTAATCTTAAAACTGAATAAAAGGGAAGTTAATCTTAGGAAAAAAGTGAATGAAAAGGTTACTCTTAAGAATGAATAAAAGTGATTTAATCATAGAAATCAATTAATCCAAAATATTTGGTTTTGAATTAACTTATTTATATGATTAAATCACTTTTATTTATTTTTAGGAGTAGCTTTTTTATTCATATTAGTTTCTAACTATTTTAAACTCGAATTTTTACTTTAGATGCCAGGCGACTGATTTTATATAAAAAAACATAACTTGGCTTACCTAGGAAGTTGTTTTCGTTAGAAACTTCAAATTTAACAACGATTTCCTACAAATTTATCAAACACTGTAATCATAATTTTATAGAGGATAAAACTTTTAGATCATATGGAATATGATCTAAAAGTTTTATCCTCTAGATGTCTATGAAATTATTTCTAAAAAATATTAAAAAATATTATGTTGGTAGCACAAAAACCAAAAATAAATCCCACTGCAATTTTCATTGTAAATATTTTGTATACAAAATACATATAGTGGAATTCGGATGAGATGTCCTATTGACTCATTGATGTGGAATGTGTGTTGTATCTGCAACCATTGTTCCTGGTTGTGTCAAATGTTGACATTACATGACAATGTCATACTGTTTAGGTCGCGAGTATATTAGTGTTCTTCTTTCAGAAAAGGTTTAGATCATAATTTCTTGTGAATTGTTTCTTTTCAGTATACATATCCCAATTACGTCTTGTAGATTTTTAAATATTCGTTATTTTCTTAGAGGAGGTTAATTTAAGGTTTCAACGAGTGTTTTCCACTCCCAGGTTAAGCATGAAGTAAAATTTCGAGTTTAGAAAAGCCTGAAAATTTGGTTTGGTCGCGTAGCGCGAAGCGCGGAGCGACCAAACCAAATTTTCAGGCTTTTCTAAACTCGAAATTTTACTTCATGCGCCACGCGTATAAAACACTGATTTCAAGAGAGTTTACTCGTTCACAATATTTCAGTGCTTTCAATGTTGAATACGCGTGGCGCATGAAGTAAAATTTCGAGTTTAGAAAATCCTGAAAATTTGGTTTTGTCGCTCCGCGCTTCGCGCTACGCGACAAAACCAAATTTTCAGGCTTTTCTAAACTCGAAATTTTACTTCATGCTTAACCTGGGAATGGAAAACACTCGTTTTTAGCTTTAAAGTGAACTCTTGAAAAAAGCGTATGCATATGTATATCTAATAGAAAATTCCTTGTATGTATATTTAAGGTCGGAAATTTACATGTTATTTGGCCATAAGAACGAACAACAATTAATCTTCCACAATAATGAAAATAGAATATTGAAGCTTATACATATTGTACATTGAAGCTTTGCGAATAAATTGACAGTATTTTTTTTTAAATGTTTCTTAAATTTAACATAAATTAAATAATGGAACACTGTCACATAAAACCGTGTATTACTTCAATAGGAAACACTATTTTTTCTTTATATTGCTTTATTTTATTGAGGTAATTATTATAAACATCTTTTATTAAATAGATTGATCTAAAATAAATGATAAACAAAATTAATCGTTGCTTAGGAATCTCCATAAGAGCAATGTACATTTTGATTATACTTTCAATAAATAGGGGGCAGCATCGTACCTTTTTGGTAGCATTTTAAAAATATAGTCTGATTTCTAAAAACATGTGAAAAGAAATTAGTTTTGATATGTAAAATTCGTGTACATTTGTCGCGACACGGGTTTCTGGCTCCTGGCTCCTGGCTCCCGACCTTGAGTTGCGAATGTATTTTTTCTGACGCAGACCGTTCATTCATTAAATATGTTATTGATACGCAACAAAGAAAGACATTGTTAAAATATTTCCTAATACATTTTGTAAATATGCATTTCTGGATTCATGTTTTTAATGGGAATGTAGAATGCCTTTCAATGTTTGATTCAAGTGCTGAGTCGGAAAAATTCCTTATTTATTTATAATTTACCAAACTGAATGTGTTTTGTTATTATCGACATTTTGAAAGATTTTAATTTATTTTTATGTTTATTTAAAATAATGATAATAATTATAATTATTTATTTAATTGATGAGGCGGATACATAATGAAACTCCATAATACTATTTGTTATAGTAATTATAATTATTTGGCCCCGTAAATTTAAAAGATTTTAGTTTATTTTTAGTTTCGAGAATTTTTAATGAATTTCTAAAATTTGAGTTAATCTTTAATGCTTGTTGTAACTTTTCCAAGATTTCTTTTAATTTTTAAAATTCTTGAATTGTTTAAATTTTTCTTAATTAATTTCCTCATGATTTTTATTATTTTTTAAAATGTTGGCGCGTGTTATGAAACTCTAAGATTGTTGTTAATTTATAGAATTCTAACGGTTTTTGTGAATTTCGTAATTTTTTAAATGTTGATTCAAGAATTCTTGAGATTTTTGTCATATTTTAAAACGTTAGCAATTTTCGTAAATTTCCTAAACTTTCGTTAATTTGCATGAATCTCCACGATTTAAGTTAATTTTTATAATCTCATTTTTCGGGAGTTTTCAACGTTTTAGTCAACTTCAAAAACTAAAACGATTTTCCTAAATTTCCGTTAATTTTCAAAAATTCTACGGTTTTCGCGAAATCCAAAGATTTTCGATAATTTTCATAACCTAGACATCATGAATTTTTCAAGATTTTCGTAAATCTTTACAATCGAGAATTTCCAAGATTTCTGTTAATCTTCAAAATGTTCATACAAGTGTGAATTTGCAAGAAGTTATTAACATTTATTATTAATTTTTAATAACTTTTAAAATTTATCATACATTTTTCAGCATCGCATAAATGATTTAGGCGTTATATTAATCGTTAACGGTCAATGTTTTAAAGTTTTGAAGTTTTGAAGTTTTGAAGAAAGCCCTCATATTTTTTGTCAAATAAATTTCTTTGAATTTGCGAACCCGAAAATTAACGAAATTCTTGAAAATTTAAAAATTCATCAATACCGGGATTTTTTTATAAATTAACGAAAATTTAGAAAACACATAGAAGGCGTCAAAGTTTTAAAAAGTAACGACAAGACCCAATAATTTGAAAATCAGCAATAATCTTAAAAATTGCATGATTTTTTTCAAAATTGTAAAAATTGTTATAAATCTTGAAAATTAAAAAAAGTTTGAAAATTAGCGAACGCATTGAAAAATTCGCGAGTCGTCCAAATTTTGAAAATTAACTTATTTCTTGGAAATTTACGAAAATTGAAAAGATTTTAAAAATTGAACCAAAACTTGAAAACCATCAAGATTTTGTAAATTAATGAAAATATTGTAAAAACTCACTGATTATTTTTTAATGAATGTTTTCCTCTCCCAGACTAAGCTTGAAGTAAAATTTCGAGTTAAGAAAAGCCCAAAGAATTATGATCCAAATTCTGGCTTTTGTCAACTCGAAATTTTACTTCATGCGCCACGCACATAAAAATATTGATTAATTGTTAAGTTTAAAATATTTATTTTTTTATTATAGACTATCACTTTTCACATACTTCAAATTGATGTCAAATTTCAATATTTCTTGACATTTCATCACTTTTTGGCATTGTGTTAGCATTTTATCAAATTTAAACATTTCATCGGTTTTCGACAGTTTTCGATTTTTTTAAATCCTGGCAAATTTATACCATGCCATTTCATCACTTTTCCATGGTGTTCGCACCACGGACAGAGCATAAAAGTCTAGATAAAAACTTTATTATTATTATGCAGAGAGTTTTTCTTTAAAGTATAGGTATTTCAAATTTCGCCTATTTATTGTAAATCTTTAGATATTTGTTGTTTTTTTTTAAAGAGTTCAATTTGAAGCTCCAAACGAGTGTTTTCCACTCCCAGGCTAAGCATGAAGTAAAATTTCGAGATTAGAAAAGCCCCGCGAAAATTTGTCGAGGGTCGCGCAGCGACCCGAGACAAATTTTCTGGGCTTTTCTAAACTCGAAATTTTACTTCATGCGCCACGCGTATAACACTGATTTCAAGTAAAGTTCAAATGTACGTAAATTTTACAATATTTTAGTGTTTTACGCGTGGCGCATGAAGTAAAATTTCGAGTTTAGAAAAGCCCAGAAAATTTGTCTCGGGTCGCTGCGCGACCCTCGACAAATTTTCACGGGGCTTTTCTAAACTCGAAATTTTACTTCATGCTTAGCCTGGGAGTGGAAAACACTCGTTTGGAGCTTCAAATTGAACTCTTTAAAAAAAAAACAACAAGTATCTAAAGATTTACAATAAATAGGCGAAATTTGAAATACTTATACTTTAAAGAAGAACTCCCTATATATATTATACATATATTTATAATAATTATAATTTATAATTGTATAATAAAAATAAGTATTGGAAATGAGGCAAACAAAAAGAGTTGAAAGTTTGTCGATTGAAATTAAAATCGTAAATAATTACTTATCCAGTTCACTTGTCTACTGAAATGTAATATCTATTCATTCGCCCGGCGCTATCTAAACAAACAAACAACGCGCTTTGTACTCATAATTTTTATTATTTGTTGTGATAAAATTCGGCAGGCACTATGAACCAACATATAGTCAAAACTATTTTCGGCAATTTTGCTATCTCTGCGCCATCTCGTACTCCAAAAACACACTACCAGCAAAAATTGGCCCTCTTAAAAGAAAAATTCCCTGTATTAACAGATTAATCCAATGACTATTTGCCAAATCTACTGAATGCACATTCGACTCAACTAACATTTTCCTTTGAGCTTACACAAAATCAACATAAATCCATTATTTATTTCTGTAAACATCTGAACTATTTAGTAGATGTGGAAATTGGAATTATACCACTTAAACTCACATTTGAAATGATTGTGCACATTAATTAAAAGGATTTGTGGCTGGGTTTTTGCAGATTTAGTTTAACGAAGACATCATCAAAATGTGACGTTTAAATTAAAATGTTAAAGCTGCGTACCGAAACATATAATATATTCCATTTGTTTCTGGATCTCGCCTAGCTATGGAAAAGTGACAGTTTAAGTATTGTAAATGGGGCTGGTTGTGTTTTAAATCAGGGTTTATAAATGTCACTGTCAGATGTTCGATTTTAAGGTTATAATTTCTGACTATTGTGATCTTACACTGTTGCCTGTTTTACAAATTTTCAGATATAAAAGGATAATAATATGCAGTTTTAAGATTAACAAAATTTACTACTTGGTTTTTGTACACACAAACACAGCAATAATATTGTATATAACAAATATAATGAATTCGGCTCTGCAAACTTATTTCGTCATCCATTTGTATTTCTCGCTTGGGTCTTCCCGTTAACACATTTTAATTACTTATGATATCATAAATTATTGCAACACTGTTAAAATAAGGAATCAGGAGTGGCAACTAATAAAAAATGTAAATGTTGATACTGCAACATAACAACACGAAAGCATGGCTAGGCAAGATCCAGAAACAAATGGAATGGTGTATACATATTCACATGTTCCATCTAAAAACTATAGCAGACATATTATGAAGTTTTCTGTCTCTTTTCACACACGTAATCTGATGAAAACAAACTATTTTGGTATTAAGTGTATTGGTGCAGAAAGCACTACAATACAAGGAAACCATGGCACACCTCTCGTGAATCATAGCTTACATACATAACCTTACCGTCGCGCGTCAAATGGCGGAGCGCGTCAGATTACGCGGATTTGTCAGTATTACCAACTCACATTTAAATGCAATCAAAAGTCATGGCATGCTAGAGGGTCAAATATTTCGCTCATATGGTACAATGTTACTTAAGGTTGCGGTTTACTAGAGTGAGACAGACTCAACCCAGCCATTTGCTAAAGTAAGATAGACCTGTATTTCTATTTCCAGCATAAAGAGCTTAACGTAATATATCATAGACATTTTTTTATTGAATGTTGAGCTAATTGAATGCAAAACGTAGTACAAGTTTTTGTTGCCTAAAAAGGATTAAATAAATGAATCGAAAAAAGCTATTTTCAGGATTTTTTTTACAAAACAACTAAATATCTTAATTATTTTAAATTGGTGTCATTAAAATCCGCCAAGTTTTAGGATTATTCTGATGTATCATGTAATATTGTCCCATAATCAGAACATGAATGGTGCTAGAACTAAAACTTAACTTAACTTAAAAGAAAAATGTCCATCATGTATGAACATTTATGATACTAGAAATATATCATGTAGTAAACTAAACTGAAATCACTGAGTTTAATGAACTTAAGAATGATTTATTTTCATTATTTATATAATGTGTATTTTCTATCTGTGCGATAGAATACCAAAGAATATTATCTGAAAACGTATAAATAATATTAAGCGATAGCCTTATCCAAAAATGAAATATGAACCAATTTAGCGTTTCCAAGATATTCACAATGTTTACGAATCCTGGGAAAGAAAGATGAGGGGGGAGGAAGGGGTTGAATACTTGAAATTTCAGCGGGGGCTAATTGCCCGTCGCGCAAAAAGCCCGGGACACAGTTAAACTTTTTATCGGGGCGAATAGTTTATTACGGGGGCTACTTAGCCCGACTTCCGGAAAAACAAATTAACAAACAAGGGAAGAGAAAACTATTCCGCGGTTGGAAATTTAATGCGGGAAGAAAGCCACCCCCCTCACCCTCCGACTTCTTGGGAAATCGCTCCTAATAAATACAAGAAATGAGACTGGATGGTGGGAAAAGTGGAAAGTTCTTAAACGACGGAGATTTAATATTATTCTGTTATGCTCTTATACTTTCGAGATGGGATGTAATTTTACGGTGTGGATTTTTTCGTCTTTGTCGGTGGAGATGATGAAAAATGGACAGGCGGTGGAAAATATAATAATTTTTACATCGCGCTTAAATATGATTTAATTACTTATTATATTGTATCATAGTTTGTGGAATTAAAATAGTGATAATGGCCAGAAACTGAAACTAGTCTGAATAAATTAAATAGTGATTTTTTATTTAAAATGTTTTTTTTTTTCATACAGACATTTTTTTCTTTGAAATATACATATCCAAATATACATTTTAAGGCATTCTTTATTTTTGCGTTGTACCGCAAAAACCGCTAAAGATATCGAGATGAAACTTGAAACTTAAGCTTTTTGTTACAATCGGAAGAACTGAAAAGCTTTTGGTGAAAATCGGAAAACCGGAAGTGGTACTTTACTCTTAGCGTTTTTCAGTTTTTTCTGATTTTTTCAATAAATGTTCAATCAAAAAATTCTTTCAAATAAAAGTTGTAGATAATAACGAAATGAAGATGTATTGTTCACTTACTTTTTGTCATAGCACTCTTAGTTTTTGAGATATTTCAAAAGTTGTGTGTTTTATCTAGTTATTGGTGTGTGACAGTGTATGTGTCGATACAATTGAAAAAATTTTAAATAAAAGTTGTAGGAAATGAAAAACTAAAGATTTTTTGTAGATTCACTTTTTGTCATAGCACTCTTAGTTTTTGAGATATTCAATAAATAGTGTTTTTTATCTAGTCATTGGTTTGTGTCAGTATGTGTTGATCCAATTGAAAAATGTTTCAAATAAAAGTTGTAGTTATCAAAAAGTTAAAGACATTTTGAAAATAATAATGCTACAAATATTTTAAAAGTGATTTAATACGCAATTTACGGGGGAAAGTACTGTGATGGACACATCACTATTTTTTTATTAGATATACATATGAAAACTCTTTTTTTTTAAAAGTTCAATCTAAATCATTAAACGAGTGTTTTCCATTCCCAGATTAAGCATGAAGTAAAATTTCAAGTTTTGAAAAGCCTGAAATAATCTTGCATCAATGGCGTTTAATGGGTTAAAGCTAATAATATGTTTTATAAATGATTCAAAATTCCTGATGTTATCTTCTAAGGATTTAATTTTCAAGTTCACCCCTATTCTGTAATGTAATTGTAAGTGTACGAGAGAGGGTGAAATGTTGCGAGGGGCTGAGCAGAACCGGAAGGAGGAAGTTGCGGTCGCCACCTGACGCTAACTTACCGCCGATTGTAACCCAGTCTGTTACTCTGTTGCTGTTACTTTGTTACTCAAGACGGATGTTATTAACCCACCAGCCCGCTTACACATCATCCACTTTATTATGCAAAACTCTAGATGATAAACTGATTTTTCTGAATAATTTAATATACACACACACACAACACTCTCTAAAGTAAAATACACAAACACATGACACCAAATAATAATTAATTGAACATTTTCTGTACAAATAAAAAAGGGTTGTTACATGCTTAAATATAAATGTTCAATTCGTTTGTTTTATCATGCGTACCATTGAAATTTCGTAAACTATTCTAAAATAGTTTACGAAATACCAATAGTGAACACGATACAGGGAGTTTTTTTAAGTACACATACCTATATAATTATATGCTGAAAATCTGCAGACCAAACCAAATTTTCAAGCTTTTCTAAACTCGAAATTTTACTTCATGCCTAACCTAGGAGTGGAAACACTCGTTTGAAACTTCAAACTGAACGGTTTTATAAAATTGACGAATGCCTGAAAATGTACATCGTATAATTCAGGTATAACTACTTGAAAGAAAAATTCCCAGGCTGTAATACAGTTAGTGATTCATAGAAATAGTGATGTTAGTAGTAATTTACGTCGGTCATTACAACCGGGGATTTACTTTAAATTACGGTAAATTACTCAGCTGTTTCGGTAACATTGGTAGCACTCTTTTGTGCGCATGCGCTAGAGTTGATAAAATGTAAGAAATACTTTCCAAGAAAAAATAAAATGTTATGTTTATTTTAAAATAATTAATATCAGTATATTTTAAACTTCAGATCAAATCGGCGATTTACACGCGTGGCGCATGTAGTAAAATTTCGAGTTTAGAAAAGCTTTCCAAATTTTACTTCATGCTTCATGCATCAAGGACAGGAAGACACTCGCTAAAAGGTTATTAAATGCTATTAATTTTGTGATTTACTGTTGAAATAATCGGTAATTCGATTTTCATCAAAAAAAAAAAAAAACCGGAAAACCGCCACCCAAAAAAAAAATACATTCCCAAAAGGCTTGGATAATGTTTTCGTCTTCAAAGACAATTTTTGTAAGTTTTTTTTTTTTAATTTTTATAGTTTTTATATACAGAGAGTTTTATACAGCGTGTAAACGAACTACTGTACAGGCTCTCTACCACGTTTAAATAAACAATACCTGCATTTGAAATTACCATACCTTTAGTAGATAGCTCACAAATAATTATTAAAAATAATTAATAATAATAGGCCACATGTTTGTGGTATGTGGTATACGCGCACATTGCGTATTTTAAGAGAGATTCCACATAGACTGGTAGTTTTTAAACGATTTGGATATCGAATTACACCATCCAGAGAAAAGTGGGTCAGATTGTGAAGAATTATGTCTATGTTATCGTTTTCATAAGTACCCATTGCTGACTAAATTCCGAATATTTTCTAAACGTGTTAATGAAATTCAATATTGTTCCTTATTAGGTTCACACTTCACTTTATCTCCACTCTTATTGAAATGTTTAGATAAGAGCGGCGAGGGTGGATGATTTTTAAACATAAAAATAGTTTGCTGTTTAGTCTATGGTGAAACTTATTCCATGAAACATCT
Organism: Philonthus cognatus; assembly: GCA_932526585.2. Taxonomy (NCBI): domain Eukaryota; kingdom Metazoa; phylum Arthropoda; class Insecta; order Coleoptera; family Staphylinidae; genus Philonthus; species Philonthus cognatus. The sequence goes on from OW052242.1 coordinate 30,598,800, forward strand.
ACATTTTGTGACATGGCGCGATACGTTTATTCAAACATTGAATTGGCAGACATGTTTCTTATTTACGGTGAAACTCGGTGTAATTCCGCGGAAGCTGTAAGAATTTATCAAGATCGATTTCCTGAACGACACTTACCACCGCCAAACCGATTTAGAAATTTATTACAAAGAGCACGCGACACTGGAAGTTTGCAGCCCGTCGCCGGAGCCACAGGAGGTGGTGACCGTCCAATGCGATATTTGCGAGCAGAAGATGAAATTTTGAATCTGTTGGAAGCGGATCCTAGTTTAAGTACCTGTATTATCGCCGCTCAGCTAAATGTATCGCACACATTTGTCAGCAGTGTTATACGAGACAATAATTTTTATCCGTATCACTACCAGCGTGTACAACATCTTCAACCCCATGATTTTCCCAAAAGAATTGCATTTTGTCAATGGATTTTGGCACAAAATGTTCAAAATCCTAACTTTACCAAAGACATTTTAGTGACCGACGAATCGTGCTTTACGCGTAATGGAAGTTTTAATGTCCATAATATGCATGTTTATGCAATAGAAAATCCTCGTGTTACGCGTAGAACTCATTTCCAGCATCGCTTCTCCCTTAATATCTGGGCAGGTATTTTAAATGATCAATTAATTGGGCCATTTATGTTCCCATTTAATTTGAATAGAGAACGATATTTACGATTTTTGCAAGATGACTTTTTAGATCTTCTAGAAAATGTACCCTTAGCGGTTCTTAGTAGAATGTGGTATTTGCAAGATGGTGCGCCAGCTCACTATGAAAGGCGCGTTAGAAGATATTTGGATGATGAGTTTCCAGGACGTTGGGTTGGTCGTGGAGGCCCTGTACCATGGCCTCGAAGAAGTCCGGATTTAAACCCCTTAGATTTTTTTCTTTGGGGATACTTTAAAAGTGAAGTCTACACTACGGAAATTGATAATGCTGAAATGCTTATACAACGAGTAAACGCCGCGGCTAATACCATTCGTGAAAAACCTCGTGAAATGTTTGCTACTGTTCGTGCAAATTGGATACGTAGAGCCCAAATGTGCATTGAGTACGGCGGACGTCAATTTGAACACTAATTGTGATTTTTTTTATACGTGACCCAGTTTCATCTAGTAATTCTAAACAGTGTGTGTGTGTGTAGTGCGTGCTAAGTGATTTATACGTCTCGCAGTAGTAACAGTAAATAAACAATACCACAAATGAGTGACCTAGTTTCATCTAGTCATTCGAGACAGCGTACGTGTTTAGTGCGTGCGAAGTGATTTATGCGCCTCGCAGTAGTAAAAGTAAATTAAAAATACAACAACTTACGCATCCACGAAAAATATCATGAACACAGGTAACCAGAAGTTCTCAAAAAGTAAAAAATTCATGAAAAATTATGAAAAATCCAATATTTTTTTCCGATTTTATTTTTGCTGCAATTGGTGTCAAAATATTTTGTGTATACGCCCTTAAGAGGATGTACATTAGTTCGATTACACGCTGTATAACACCTAACATTTTCATAACGATAATTTTTCTTGGAAGTATCCATATGCTTACGTTGCACATTCTTCGATGCTTGGTTTATTCAAAGAATTCAATTTGAAGCTATAAGCGAGTGTTTTCCACTCCCAGGCAAAGCATGAAGTAAAATTTCGAGTTTAGGAAAGCCTGAAAATTTGGTTTGGTCGCGTAGCGCGAAGCGCGGAGCGGCCAAGCCAAATTTTCAGGCTTTTCTAAACTCGAAATTTTACTTCATGCGCCACCGGTACAAAACACTGACAAATTACGAAGTTTAAAACACACCGCTAAACTTTACATTAAATCAGTATTTTGTACCGGTGGCGCATGAAGTAAAATTTCGAGTTTAGAAAAGCCTGAAAATTTGGTTTGGCCGCTCCGCGCTTCGCGCTACGCGACCAAACCAAATTTTCAGGCTTTTCTAAACTTGAAATTTTACTTCATGCTTAGCCTGGGAGTGGAAAACACTCGCTTAAAGCTTCAAATTGGATTCTTTTAATAAACCGAGCATCGGAAAATGTGCAACGTATGCATATGGATACATCAAAGAAAAATTCTCGTTATGAAAATGTTCGATGCTACATAAAACTCTCTGTATATGAAAATCCTTATTCAGACAATTACAATAAAATTATTTAATACATATATATTTATTTATCTATTTACACTATGGAGTTAGTCTGTCTAGGCTATCGACCAGAGGTCGTTCTGTCTAGAATTTATTTTATTTGAAACAATGTGATAGAATGTTAGGCTTGTGAACTGTCTTGATGAACGGTACAAATGAATTGATGTATAGTTATGGTTTTTATTATTTCATATTAAGTTTATTAATTTCGACCAATTTAAAAGATTTGTGTGTTTCAGTATGAATGATTATTCAGTTGATTTTGTTAAATATTACAAATTATGTTTGTGAAAGATGTTAATTTTTTTGATATTATAAATGTTATTGCTACCTGTATAGAGTGGCGTAGATATCTTTGATGCTGGGGATTGGAGTTAGTACTTTGTTTCATAAATTTATTTTTCTAAAGTTATTTAAAAACAAGTTCAAAAAGTGATGATGTGTCCACCATAGCACTTTCCCCGTCTTTTAAACAATTGATGGTTGACATAATAAATGTTTTTCACTCGTTAATAAGTTGGAGACCATTTCACATTAAATCAGCGATTTATACGCATGGCGGATAAAGTAAAACTTCGAGTTTAGAAAAGCCTAATTTGGCTCGGTCGCTCCGCTTCGCTACGCAACCGAGCCAAATTCTTAGGCTATTCTAAACTCGAAATTTTACTTTATGCTTAGTCTGGGATTGGAAGGACTCATCCGACGATCAATCTTCAACTTATTTTACAGTTTTTTTTTTATTGTAAAATTTATGACTAAAATTTGGTTGCTTCCAGTTTGACCAATTTTCAACTTGATAACATTAAAAAAATAGTAATAGTAATTTTTGTAAATTTCATACAAGTAAATCTAAAGTTTGGTTGTATTTTTTTTCCAGAATAGGGTATTTTACTTTAACATAATGTAGCAAAATCCTATATTTTTCAAAAATTACCCTTTTTGATTATCCAGTTTAGAAACCGATAATATTGAATTATAAATTAAAGTTGTGAGACCCACAAATCGAACACTTTTGTTCAAAGACTGGCCAAAAATGTATCGATAATCGAATTTATGTAACAAGTGTTATCCACTCCTTGGTTAAGCATAAAGTAGATATTTCGAGTTTACAAAAGCGTGAAAATTTGGATTGGTCTTCACTTCGGGACCAAACCAAATTTTCAGGCTTATATAAACTCGGAATATGTACTTCATGCGTCAAGCGCGCTAAATGCTGGTTTAAAACGCGATCATTTCCTAGTAAGTTTTAATATTGATTTTTGTCTATTTATAAATATTTTTAGCTACTCTACAGTTTTGATATTTATAAAATCAAGGATAATAATACCTCTTATATTTTATGATCTAAGAAAAAATAAGAGCATATAAAACCCATCCCAAAGAAATCGATATCAAGCATTTGTTTTTGTAGTTTTTACAGATTTCCAAAAAACTAACATACATTCTTTTCAATTTTACTTCATATATTTCAGAAATGAACTGAATTTAGTATAAATTATATCAAATTGTTTGGAGGGAATGGCAAAGCTATACTGAGGAGAGATAAATCTCGAAACGCGTCTATAGATGGCCTGAATATTTTGACCCAAATTATTACATTTGCAGTAGGTTACTGTATGTAACGGCAAACACTTGTTGTATAATTCAATGTCCGTCGGGGTATTAGCCCCCGAAGTAGTTGTTTCAATGAGTTTTTGGTATAGTCTTTGTAAGACTGGCTTGTTGTAGATTGCGAAAAGAATCGCACTTTTAATGTTATAAATTATACTTTTTGATTTTTCTTTTATTTGGAATGTATACAATTTTTGGGATTACATGTTTTTTTTTTCTCTACAGTAAGTGTTATGTCCAATTTTTGATTATGAGTTGTTACCATGATTTCGGTAATATTACTAAGGATGTTACCCAATTTTAAATGACTGGTAATTTTACATTACTACATAGAAATCATAAAATAAAGTGCAGAATTTTACATAAATCTAACTTTTTCAGTTAGCTCTATAATTGCACGGACGTTAATGGATTAAATGATTAAAGTTAGATTCAACAAAAACTGAAGTTAATTCTTTTGTATATAATATTTGTACTCTTATCAGTTAGGTATGTTAGTTATGGCAACGATACTATTTTTTCTTATAAGATAAATTGTAATTTTGCTGAGAAATAAAAATAAAGAAATAACTTAGCTCGATTGTACGTGTCATCCTACTTTATTTTATCTATCTGTCGGCTTTTTTTAGACTATCCAAGGCCCAATTCGAGAGAGAATTATTAAAGCTAGATTTACCAAGTTACGCCACTGCTCACCACAAACCGAAATATCCAGCCGTTTCATCACTTTTTGTACACCCTGTATACATAAAACAAAAATTTTCTGTATATTGTAATTTTGACAATGTGTTGCTGTAATTAAATTAACCATGGAGCAAACCATAAATTCACAAACTAGTATTTTATGAAAATATGCGGGATTACATTTCGTATTCAAACAATATTTTCCCACCCCGAAACAATCTAATCTATTAAAATTTCCATTCTGCTGGGGGGCGCGAAATGGAAACCCGCATAACAAACTACACACACACACACAAATTGTTTTCCTGAAGAAATCTCCACGGCCCGTCCCGAAATAATTTCCACAAATTGTTCCGCTTTTCCTAATTAAAACTTACAAAACACGAACGACAAGCCTACCAGCTCCACTACAATATAACAAAATATCCCTAGTAGTACGCGATATGTACACATAATCTCTCCCTTTCAGGAAAAGCGGGCTTTGTACAACAAAAGCCTTTGGGCACGCAATACGTTATAGTTAATACTGAGGGCGTTTATTCTCGTTTACTTCAAGAGAGGAAAAAATGGTAATCATAAAGATTTCACTTTTAGGGCGCCAGCACTATGAATATCAGGATTACGCGAGTGTAGGTGTGTACGGGGTTTTTCCTCAAGCTTTTCTTCTTTCCTGTGTATAGTGTAAGATCATCCATTAGTAATGAAGCCCGGGCTGAGGGGCTCGAAGGAATGAAGTGTTTATGCGGAGGCACAAAAGCTCGCCCCCCAATGAAAGGGCCCCCCTCCTTCACGGAGATTGAAAATTAAAATTGAATAAGCTCTCTTCTCCTCCACGCTCTCCCGGTTTTCCTCGAGTTATAACCGAATAAAAAATTATTTACTGCAACTGACATCTAAATAAAACGGTTAGTTAAGTCGTTTCGGTTTGGGCAGGGTTTTGTGTTTTAAAGGGTATTTTTTTTCACGCTCGATGGGGGTTTTGCGTAAACGCTCCTTCGCATCTACTAATGATATTCAATTATGCCGTTTTTTTTTTTCTTCATCCACTTTAAATACCGCAATAAGTTGATATTTATTATTGTTCACTTTTGTGATAATTGAAAAACATTTTTTGCTCAAGGGTGGAATTTGAAACTTTTAACGCGTGTTTTCCAGTCCCAGACAAAGCATGAAGTAAAATTTCGAGTTTAGAAAAGCCTGGAAAATTTGGTTTGGTCGCGTAGCGCTACGCGCTACGCGACCAAACCAAATTTTCAGGCTTTTCTAAACTCGAAATTTTACTTCATGCGCCACGCGTATTAAACACTAATTTCTAATGAAGTTCAAAACACACTAATAAGGTATTTACATTTATAAATCATAGCATAAATCAATATATTTGGACGATATTCACCCATTTTGTTATAGCCATTCTACTAATTTTCAATTACTCTCCTTAAAAGTCCAATTGCCACCAGGGTTGTTAAAAAACATGTTTTAATTAAAACAAACAGTTTTTTTAACAAACCGTGTTTTTTTCATTGAGCAGCATTTAAAACATTAACAATTGAAAACATGTTTAAAACGTGTTTAAAACATGTTTAAAACAGAACATACAGTGCATTTTTCTCTTGAGCATGCATATCCCGATAATTACAGCGTTTTTTAAATTTGCGGGAATTCGTTGTTTCAAAACGTTTAATTTGAGGCTTTTAACGAGTGTTTTCCACTCCCAGACTAAGCATGAAGTAAAATTTCGAGTTTAGAAAAGCCTAAGAATTTGGATTGGCCGCGTAGCGAAGCGGAGCGGCCAATCCAAATTAGGCTTTTCTAAACTCGAAATTTTACTTCATGCGCCACGCTTAAAAACACTGATTCACAGTGAAGTTTAAAAAACACACACATACAACGATTATACGCAACCAAATATACGTTAGAGTTATTGGGTTGCCTATAATCACTGTTTTACTAAATATTATCGTTTACAGCCATCGCAACTAAATGACTCACCCATGAATGCTATGTACTTATTCTTTTTGGAAATAAATGAAATTGAAATTGAAACAATTTTTTCAGCTCAGAATTTGACTCACGTTTTATTCACATCTACATATTAGATTGCTAAAGCCGTATATTTTAAACTTTCCGATATTTCAGTGTTTCATACATGTGGCGCATGAAGTAAAATTTCGAGTTTAGAAAAGACTAATTTGGATTAGCCGCTCCGCTTCGCTACGCGGCCAATCCAAATTCTTAGGCTTTTCTAAACTCGAAATTTTACTTCATACTTAGTCTGGGAGTGGAAAACCCTCGTTTAATGATTCAAATTGAAATCTTTAAATAAAACAAATGTCGTAAAATTTACAGTGTATGCATATGTATACCTGAAAGAAAAATTCTATGTATTTAAAAAACACATTTATGCACACCCAGCTGTGATATTTTATTGTAATAAAATGTTATGTTTAATAATGTAATCTGAAATATCTTCAACAATTTAGCTTAAATTTAAAAATGTAAACAAAAAATCCTAATTAAGTAATATATAATATGATTTAGTAAATTTAAGATAATAAAAAAAAGTTTTAAACAAATTTTAGATTTAAAACATGTTTAAAACACGACTTCTGTTTTTAAACATATTTAAAACACTGTTTTAAAACAAAGTGTTTTAAACATAACAACCCCGATTGCCACCCTATAGGGCGTAAGCCCCACGTTGGTAACCACTAGTCTAACTTAAGTTTACGCCTTTAAAATTTGAGCGCCTAAAGGAGTAGTTTGCTGCAACCATTAATCATTAATTATTTTAATCAAAATAATTGATGATTTTATTAGTCAGAATTAATTAATGAGCAAAAAATAGCTTTCTGGCTTTTCAGTAACGCGTTTAAGAAGGCCTAAAATCGGCTTGAGTCATAAAAGTGGAGGCACTCATTGCGGCCAACAGACCGTAAAATGTGTATACACAATCGTTCTCAAAAAAAGCAATCACTGAATTGTGACTTCCTCCTACAAGTGTAATTTCTCAGAATGATTTATCTCGACCTTTTTTTGGCTTTTGCATGACTCAAGCCTTCATCATCCAATTATTTAAATGCACTCGAAAAAATTAAAACAAATGGTTAATTCATGAAAAAGCTACAAGTTTGCTCGGACTGCGCCATATTTGATCCTCTTGTAAAATTATGCATCTTGAGTTTAATCAATTAGAGATTTGATAAAGTGTATTGAAATATCTTGTGTGTAATTAATACTGAAGTATACTCGAAGAAAAGGATTTATAGAAGCATGAATTTACTAATGTGCACCGACTGCGCCATATTTAATCTGCAACCAAAATGAACTAAAGTAAGTATTGTTGGGGCTCTGCTGAATCTTGATTTATTGGGTGTAAGCGTTTATACTCGAAGATGAGAAATGAACGAATATTTTATTATTCAATGATTATTTTTATTTCTTTTAGGTTTTTACAAAAATCAATGACTTGTCGCCATGACAACAACTATTATTCAACTTATTAATTATGGCATACAGGATTACAGTCTATTTCACGAATGTTTACACTCACGTCATCAATTATAAAATTCTGAATCAATCTATTCAAGGTCATATATAATTGCGCGCATTGGCGTAACGTTAAAAAGGGGTTTGGTGTTGAATTGTTTTACTGAATCCTGCATTGAAACCCTAGAAATTACATTCCAACATGTAATCTTAGGAAGAACTCATGCCAATGAATACGTTATTGGAATGCACTTACAAAAAAAATCCCGAAAGAATGATTACTGTTATGAGATTGACATTATTCCATGGATAATAATCATAACATGCAATACAATTAATTTTAATAAAAAAATATTTATTTTTAAGTCTATCGCGATTTTATGATTTTTAAAATGGACGCAATAGAAATCTTGTTTGTGTGTGTTCATGAGGCTATTTATTTTAATTTATCTAATTTTCAAACCACGATTAAAAATAGTTAACGACGTTGGATATTAACCAAATAGCGACCTTTCCTCTAAAATGACCAGAGAAGCAGGAAAATGCATAAATGTGGTATTACATGATAAACCCCTACGTATTCTTGATCGAATCAACACCCGGTAATTTGGTGGAAGTTGATTTAATCATTATTACTGTCTGTTACATTATCGTCTGAACTACTCCCATCCCCTATACGAATAATAAATTCTGGCACATTATCCAGAACGTTTTGGCTGATGTACAATCTGTCGATAATTGATTCTGTGTGTCTAACAACAGAGTCCCACCTTTCCGGAGTACATTTTTCTAATGATTTGTGCCACATGACCAACACTTTATTGACTCCATATCCTTTTTCGCCTATATGAGCATCATAATATTGTTTTGCCTGTGCCCATATTAGTTCTATGGCGTTAAATTCGCAGTGATATGGTAGGAGTCGCAATATTTCATGGCCATGTTCGAGCAGATATTCGTCTACCACATATCTGTTAGGTCTAGCTTATCGTTTGGCTAGGGCTAACAGTTCCGCCTTGAACTTGTTACTTCCACAGGTTTATTGCTATTTTGTAGCCAATGTGTGATTTGTGCCTTCGTCCAAGAAATTTTGGACTGCTTTTCTACGAATGCGCTGTGGTAAGGTGCATCCATAACCAGTCTGCAAGTTTTGAAGTTGTTGCATAAATAAGGGAAGCATTCTCCACAAAACCTGTACTCTGACCAGCATGCAAAATAACGAAGCGCTTTCCCTCCCTCCTTATTTTAACAATTCACCTCGTAGACTGCATCTAAAGGTAAAAGAGGACCTCAATTGCATTTTTCCTGGTTGAAGTAGTCCATTACTTTAATAATCATATCTCAGGCTACTTCAGTAAGTCTTTTTTCAGGCATTTTGAGTTTATGGTTATAAAAAACTAGATCTAATCACAAAACAATTAATCCTACACGTACTTACACTATGAAAAAACACGAAAAACTCACAAAAAACTAAAACAAACAGAAATACTTGGAAACTTGAAAACTTGGAACGGATAGTGACGCTACTGACGTTTCTGGGAAGCGTTGAGCTGGGGTAGACAAGCACTATAATGCCGTCTTTGTCTAATGCATCGCCTCACGTTTCCAAACGGTGAGCACTGTTGTCGGTACTTGTATCAGGAGTCACAAGACATACGTTTCTATTATTTACTACGATGATGCGCATATAATAGTATAAAATGGTAGAATAACTGCTTGTCTTTGATACGTACATAAATTGATGACGTGACTGCCAACATTCGTGAAAAGTACTGTAATGAATATTGATAATTAAATAAAAGTCACTTGGTTTGTTTCACTACTATTTTTTATTCTCTCCGACTAGTTTCGACTTATCGTCATTCTCAAGGGGTAAATGACGATAAGTCGAAACTAGTCGGAGAGAATAAAAAATAGTAGTGAAACAAACCAAGTGACTTTTATTTAATTATCAATATTGTAAACATGTTTCATCAAGTGATTAATGAGAACCAAATTCAAGATGGATTAATGAAATTGGAACCATGATGTATTTTTTAGTGCCAACAAATGGCGCTAACAAGTATATATTTATTAATATATTGGTTTGCATATTTAATTCACTTGGTTTTGTTTTACTTATATTAGTTATATCAGTTATTCTATTTAAATCTAAAAACAAGCTATTACACATATACAATCCTTGATTAACACGTTGATTGATATATTTTTGCACATGCATTTGTAATAAGCACCACAGTGTTAACGAAAGTATATTGATATTCAAATTAACATAATGAAAATAAAAGTTACAATATATTTACAACTTCAATAAAGTGTACCCAACTATTAAATAATTCCTTCTCGGGTAAAGTGAAGTATATCTTGTATAATTTCAAAATTAAATCTATTAGAGAATTAGAGGCGAACAAGCTTGACTCTTGTAAGACAAAATTAAGCGCGACATGCTGAACGTACCCCCCTAGCCCGTTTCCTTATTACGAACTTTGTCCCCGAACCGCAGACTCGCATGCACGGGGAAAACTTAAGCCTGCGGCCGAAACTATAGGCGCTATATAAGACGTAAGCGGAAAATCCCCTCAGCAAATGCCAACACAACAAACATAACAAACCGTAGGCTCCCCGGCATTAACATCCCTAATTACTCCCTTTCTTGAATAATACTGCGCGTAATCGGCTTAACTAATCTAGAATGATGGGAGGAAAAAATATCATGGATTAATTGCATCATGGATGCAATAATACATGATGAAAGCAAAAAATATCAAGTCTTAAATTCTAATTATGCATGATAAAATGCAAGAACATTTCAGGTAGCAAAAAATCGAGGCTTTAATTGTAATAATAAAAGATAAAATTCTAAGAAGAAAAATAACGTATAATTATTCGTAATTGTCGTACAAATAATGTTGGAGTATCAACTGAATTTTCCATAAAGATGTCGCTGTTTGCAGTTTATTGACGCAATGATTAATATCATCTTTAAATGTAGATATTCTTTAAATAGCGACATCTCTTGTCTGCAAACGCAAAAGTAACAGATCACATAAATGCTTATTTTATCGCGTTGCGGACTGAAAAACACAAGTAAAGGCTCACATAAATGCTCATTTTATCGCGTTGTAGACGAAAAAACGCAAGTATAGATGTATTACTCAAATTAGGTACTTGCGCGGTAGACTAGCATTTCCCGAACGTAGGCAAGACAGTCCTGAAAACGTTGGGCCGTAAATGTACCATTCGGCGCTGGCTCTTGCAGAGATAACATCATTGAAATCCCGAAGGGTCCTCGTCCGATGCACCACCTGGCATGTGCGCGCGAGTTCCTTTCTTTCAAATAAATGTGCGCCCAACGTAGTCAGGTTCCACTGTCTCATTTTTTGAGCAGCGGATATACACGAACGGCGTTCGTTCTGCGCATGAGAGTGCCTAATTTGAAAAATTCCACTATATCGGCTCACATAAATGCTTATTTTATCGCGTTGTGGACTGAAAAACGCAAGTAACGGCTCACAAAATGCTCATTTTATCGCGTTGCCTTTCTGTAAGCCAGTTTGTATTCTACATAGCACAATTAGCGATGTTGCTATTATTCTCTAAGAAGCGACATCTCTCGTCTACATATTACCGCGTTACGGACTGAAAAATGCAAGTATAGGCCCACGTCAATGTTCATTTTATCGCGCTACGGACTCAAAAACATAAATGCAAATTTTATCGCGTTGGGCGTTTTTTTTGCAGTTCACAGCACGATAAAATAAGCGTACCTGTAAGCCGGTTTGTGTTCTACATAGCACAATTAGCGATGTTGCTATTATCCTTAAATATCGACATCTCTCATCTACATTAAATCGCGTTGCGGATTTAAACACGCAAGTAACAGCTCCCATAAATGCTCGTTTTATCGCGATGCGGACTTAAAAACGCAAAACCGTTACTTGCGTTTTTCAGTCCGCAATTCGATAAAATGAGCATTTATGTAAGCCTTCACAAATGCTCATTTTATCGAATTGCGGACTGAAAAACGCAAGTAACGGCTCACATAAATGCTCTTTTTATCGCGTTAAGCGTATTTTTCAGTTCACAGCGCGATAAAATAATCGTTCCTGTGAGCTAATTTATGTTCTACGTAGCACAATTAGCGATGTAGCTATTAATTTGTTAACAAAAGAATAACACTCTCTCCTAGGTAAAATTATACGGATTCAGCACTTTTTTTGTAAATTTAAATTTCAGTACAATCATTGTAGAGTTGTTTCAAAATCGCTGTAAATTTACACTCTGCGGCAACGGCTATATTTTATAATACATTTGCTAGGAGGACCGTGAATTATCGTTAGCCGATACACACACACATATTATTGCGATGTGCGGTTATTATCTTCGTAATTTGCAAAACGAATTTCACATGTTATTAAACAAAGCGTAATTCGGCCGCGTTTTGTGTGTTCGGCCGTTCCACTCGGCTATGCGCGGATGCCCGACAAATGTTTATTGCTTTGGCCCTAAGCGGATCCGATTACAACTTATATTATAACCGACCTATTAATGATTTTGTAATAATTTTCAAATGCGCGTACCAGATACATAAACGATACACAGTTTACACACAGCAATTAACATAAATAACTAATTTTATCGTGAGAAAACACGAGAAAATTAACAAATCAATCAACCGATAATTTTAAGTTGACTAATCCAGCACTATTTGTTTTTTCTTTTAACGCATTTCGAACTTGTTGGGTCTCATCTGTGTGGTATGGGGGGCTATCCACAATACCGAAGCAATTTGTCATCGGTTAAAAGCAGGGTTGTTAAAAAGAACCTTTTTTTTCATTTTAATTATAACAAACAGTTTTTTTACAATACGTGTTTTTTTCATTGAAACAGCGTTTAAAGCATTACCAATTAAAAAGTGTTTAACACGTATTTAAAACATGTTTAAATCACTTTTAAAATGTGTTTAAAACCGAACATACAGGTTATTTTTCTTTTGAGTATACATATCCCGATAATTACAGCGTTTTTTAAATTTGCGGGAATTCGCTGTTTCAAAGCGGCTTTTAACAAGTGTTTTTCACTCCCAGACTAAGCATGAAGTAAAATTTCGAGTTTAGAAAAGCCTAAGAATTTGGATTGGCCGCGTAACGAAGCGGAGCGGCCAATCCAAATTAGGCTTTTCTAAACTCGAAATGTTACTTCATGCGCCACGCTTAAAAACACTGATTTAGAGTGAAGTTAAAAAAACACACACATACAACAACGATTATAGGCAACCTAATATACGTTAGAGTTATTGGGTTGCCTATAATTCCTCTTTAAACAATTTGTTCAGCGCAGAATTTTACTCACGTTTTATTCACATCTACATATTAAATTGCTAAAGCCGTATATTTTAAACTTTACGATATTTCAGTGTTTTATACGTGTGGCGCATGAAGTAAAATTTCGAGTTTAGAAAAGCCTAATTTGGATTGGCCGCTCCGCTTCGCTACGCGGCCAATCCAAATTTTCAGGCTTTTCTAAACTCGAAATTTTACTTCATGCTTAGTCTGGGAGTGGAAAACCCCCGTTTAAAGATTCAAAATGAACTCTTTTAAAAAAACATACGATTGTCGTAAAATTTATAGTGTATGCAAATGTATAAGAAATATAACGTTTAAAACATGTTTTAAACAAATTTAAGATTTAAAACATGTTTAAAACAAAACCGTTTAAAACACGACGGCTGTTTTTAAACATGTTTAAAACACTGTTTTAAAACAAAGTGTTTTAAATATCCAAAGGTATCCAAAGGTATCTGGTGCAGGAATACTGAACACAAATTCAATTATGTTTTAAACATAACAACGCTGGTTAGAAGTCGCACTGATATGACATCATTTTTAGAAGAATTTACTAAAGCGAATAGAGTACAATGATGTCATTTTCATAAAACAAGTGAGTCGTCTAGATGCAAAATCAGTTAAATCCATAATTTTGAAAAAAACTAAACTAAAATGCTGATTATCTCTAAAACCCCGATGTTTTGGCAAAATTTGTTTTGGGGCTTTTGCTTGTGTCATTTATAGCTATAGAATGCACCCATGCCAAACATATATGTTATGAAGGCTCAACAAATAAAACGTTTTTTTTTTGCTCTCCTGAAAACAAAAACTCTTTTGAATGCAACTGATTTTGTATCTAAACAACTCAAGTCCTCGATGAGAAACGCTATTTTATGGATGGGAAAAATGTATGTATTTATGGGTTGCATACATTTAGCGTCACCTAAATTTGCCATACAGTTGCACTTCTATATATTCGTTATTCAAAGGTTAAACATACATTTGGCGTTACCTAAACTTACCATTCAGTTGCACTTCTATATATTCGTTACTCAAAGGTTAAACATAATACAGCATAAATCTAGTACTTATTTAAAGAAACGTTTAAAAAAACACCCGTTAAATGTTTAACTAAATATTATACAGTACATACATAAATTACAACAAACTTTTTTTGTCTGTTGTTGATAATAATAATAATAAAAGGGAAGGCGGGCGTTCGCTTATATTATTTATAATAATGTATCCTCATTTATGTACCGTGTGGAAGGGAATTTATATACACCCAAATAAGGCCCCGATTTTACGATACACCAGAGAATCGTATCATAACATATATAAAAAAATATTCCTCCGAGGAGGCAACCTAAGTGAATAAACTGAAGGGCACGCAGCGTTCTAATATTATCAATATTTACGACCTCAACTAAAAAAAATGAAAAAAAAATATATTACACGCTTGTTTTAAGAAATATAAATTGTATTCTAAAATTATTGTTTATGTATGGATGAGCAACGGCTAACTTTTTATGTTGATAAGTTTAAAACTGTGAAAATGATAATAAGATGTGAAAGTGGATTTGAGGAGGAAATTAAAGTGATATTGAGTTAAACCAAATATTTTGAAGTTAATTATTCAAGGGCGGAGCTACTGTGGAACAATCTACTTCAATAAAATTAGGTTAGACAAAATAAACATTTGTAAAATTAAGTATGAATGAAATTAAAATCCTATAGAAGACCGCCATCCGTTCCTAATTGAAAAATGTTGCAAGTCGCGATTAAATTTCTAAATTCTGTCATCATTTTGTAAAGTTCGAACTCCAACCAAATTTCTAAAAACCCTCATCAACTATTTTTTAATTTTATTTATCAACACGCCAATCTATACACAATTAAACACTAAATTATTATTTTACAAAACATTTTTTAAAACCAGAATCAATAAACTGTATAAATATGGGCAAAAAGACCACTGGTCGTTAGCCTGTGGTCAATTCAAATTATATTACAATTATTATCATACTGTTAGTTTACTATATTGGATTGCCAATAAATATGATATTGTTGTTAAAATTGAAATTAAATTTAATGAAATTTACAAATATATATTTATTCCGAATAAATAATAATAAGTGAAACTTTTTAAGTGATTTTTTTTAATATTTAATCATGCTTCATCAAGTGATCAATGAGAAATAAGGTAAAGATATAGACACATATGTTATTTGTAAAATTTATTATACGAAATTCTATTTAACTAGGGAAACATTTTCATCACATTTGTGCACATTAAAGTAAAAGTCCTAAGAATTGACTTGTTTAACTCATTAATATTGAATTCCGGCATCAAAATATTATTTTTTCTAGTCAAATAACTTAATTAGTGACACAAATAAACTCCACAGAGATAAAATTATGTCCACATTATTTATGACCTAGTTAAATAGAAGAAGCTCTATCGAAGGAATATACTTTGAACTTTACATTAAATAAGTGTTTTATACGCGTGGCGCATGAAGTAAAATTTCGAGTTTAGAAAAGCCTGAAAATTTGGTTTGGTCGCGTAGCGCTACGCGCTACGCGACCAAACCAAATTGTCAGGCTTTTCTAAATTCGAAATTTTACTTCATGCTTAGCCTGGGAGTGGATGACACTCGTTCGAAACTTCAATTTTAACGCTTGTAGAAACGCTATACGTGATTTTAAAATTGGCAATCAAATTTCAATATCTCAGCATATATTTTTCCTATCTAATTCCCTTCTGAATGGCAATTACAATTTTATGTCTTAAACACCGTCTTAAATCTCCCGATAGGAAACTCTTTAACGTTTATTACAGCGCATAAATCGGCCTGTTTCGCTTTTTTGTCCTTTCGGGTAGGAAAAGGGAAGCAAATTTTCGAATCCACTGTAGGCCATTTGCTTTGAATATAAAGTATTATAACTATTGATGTAATAGCGTGTAAGTGATTCGATTCGTTGCCGTTTTATCCATTTACATCGTTTCCTATTTTACTAACCTCCCTGCCTTCCTCCTCCCCATCTATAAAATAAATTAGCGTGTTTTCTCCCTTTTCTTTTTATCTGCTCTCTACACAGTTTCGATAAAATGGAAATGGTCTGTAAATGAGGCTATAAATTTTTATAAATTAACATGGCCTAATAAATACTGAAACAAAAAAATTGGTTCAGGGAAAATCTTCGTAGAAAAAAGAAATCTAATCATGTATTTGCCTTGCAAATAATTTTGGAGTATAAACTGAATTATCCATAGAGATGTCGCTGTATGCAGTTTATCGACGCAATGATCATTAAATGTAAATATTCTTCGGGAAGCGACATATCTCGTTTACATTATATCGCGTTGCGGACTAAGAAACGCAAGTAACGGTTCACAAAAATGCTCATTTAATCGCGTTGTGAACTGGAAAACGCAAGAAATGGCTCACAGAAATGCTCATTTTATCGCGTTGCAGACTAAAAAACACAAGTAAATGCTTAACACAGTTTTGATAAAGTGGAAATGGTCTATAAATGAAACTATAACTTTTACTAAATTAACATGGCCCAATAAATACTGTAACGATAAACGATATTGTGATGTTATGATTGAAAGTCACTTAAACCATTATATCAAATACAGTCAATATAGTGATTTAATGACAAAATACTAATACGATACATATTTTAACAGTTGTGATGAAAATTTAAACTAACGAGTGTCTTCCACTCCCAGATTAAGCATAAAGTAAAATTTCGAGTTTAGAAAAGCCCCGCTAGAAAATTTGTCGAGGGTCGCGCAGCGACCCGAGACAAATTTTCACGGGGCTTTTCTAAACTCGAAATTTTACTTTATGCGCCAGGCGTATAAACGACTGATTTACAGTAAAGTTTAAAATATATAACACTTAGATGTGATGGTAATCAATATTTATTGAGATGTAGCGAAAAATGCAAGAATTACTTTTTTTGTGAATAGTTCTGGAATAATATTAATAAAAGTAGCATACATTTGGTTTGTGCAACTTTTCTATACTGTTGATATTTAAGTCATTATATCTTAAACAGGGAAAGTGCTATGATGGACACATCACATTTTTTTTGCTTTATGTTTTGTGTGATAACCGATACTTATGAGGCTATGCATTTTTATAAATTCACATGGCCCAATAAACACTGCAAAGAAAGAATTAGTTTGAGGAAAACCCCCGGAGACGAAAAATATCTAATCATTATTTGTAATTGCCTTACAAGTAATTTTGGAGTATTAACTGAATTATCCATAGAGATATCACTGTATACAGTTTATTGACGCAATGATTAAAATCATCACTAAATCTTTAAGACATATCTCGTTTACATTTCATCGCGTTACGGAATGAAGAAGGCAAGTAACCATTCACAGAAATGCTCATTTTATCGCGTTGTGGACTGGAAAACGTAGGTAAAGGCTCACAGAAATGCTCATTTTATCGCGTTGTGGATTGAAAAACGCAAGTAAATGCTCAACACAGTTTCGATAAAATGGAAATGGTCTGTAAATGAGGCTATAATTTTTAGTAAATTAACATGGCCCAATAAATACTACAACGAAAAAATTGGTTCGAGGAAAATCTGCGAAGAATCATTTTGTAGAATAAACGTGAAATTAGCGAATGATCAACAGTATTTACTATTTATTTATTAAAAAACCTAGTGCTGATAAAAAATAGTTTTCATTTTAAGTACAAAATACCATTTACCACTTTATATGAATGTTAATTTAAAGTTTCTAAGGAGTGTTTCCACTCCCAGATAAAGCATGAAGTAAAATTTCGAGATTAGAAATACCTGAAAATTTGGTTTGGTCGCTCCGCGAAGCGGAGCGGCCTAACCAAATTTTCAGGTTTTTCTAGACTCGAAATTTTACTTCATGCGCCATGCGTATAAAACACTGATTTAAAGTGAAGTTCAAAATATACTGCTTAAGTTTGATCTTCTAATTATACTTACATATCCCAAAGAAACTTGCTCAAACTTTGAAATATGCGGTTTCAAATTTCGAGAAATTTATTATACGAAATACATTTGTAAAATTTATTAATATGAGAGTACATTGAGAACTTCCAAATATTTTAGTATTTTATTCGCATTGCGCATGAAGTAAAATTTCAAGTTTAGAAAAGACTGAAAGCCTTTGGTTTGGTCTTTTAAGTATTCATATTCCAATTATAATTATAATTATTATAGTTATATGCTGTAATTTTTTTTACGAGTTCAATTTGAAGCTTAAACGAGTTTTTTCCACTCCCAGGTTAAGCATGAAGTAACATTTCGAGTTTAGAAAAGCCTAAAAATTTGGTTTGGTCTTTTAAGTATGCATATCCCAATTATATCCTGTAAAATTGTCAGATATTCGTTGTTATTTTTTTAGAGTTCAATTTGAAGTTTAAACGAGTGTTTTCCACGCTACGCGCTACACGACCAAACCAAATTTTCAGGCTGTTCTAAACTCGAAATTTTACTTCATGCGCCACGCGAATAAATCACTGATTTGATGTAAAGTTCTAAATATACTACTTATAGGTATACAATGTTTTTTTTAAGTACACGCTAATATTTATTGTAAATTGCTCACATTTTGTATGCCCTAGATTTTGTTAAACAACATAACCACTTTTAAAATGTATTGATATTCTTCGAAGTCGACTTCAAGTTATTATTAATATTATAATTTAGTTTAGTAATTAATTTGTTTGAAAAGTTACAATTATTAAAATTATTTATAACAGTTACACAATGGAAAACTATACGTTTGTGATGAAAGTATGACAATTACTGAATTAATTGGCATAAACCAGAGAAGCTAGGATTTATTAAAATCAAACTAACAAACAGAATTTAATATTTATGGTTATGCAAAATAATGAAACAATTCACATTTTATTATTTTACATAAATATAAATATTAATATCAGTTTCATTTTGTGTGTTCTGTGTGTTGATGTCCGCGGGTATTTTCATCCCTCCCGTTTTTCCAGGCGTTCGGGTCTCGGAACGGGAGAGAGAAAATGGAAACCCGTCTGTTACATTTTGCACGGAAAATGGAACAAAAAAAGGAAATATTTAAGAGACCACTTTTATCTGAAAACAGCTGCATACGTATAAGATATATACACAATAACCGCCCGCACGCTCTTAAAAGAGAGAGCGTTTTTTTCGCGCAGATGAAAATTTTAAATATCGACGAAAATTGCGCCAACCTGTGTACACTAAGTGCACACACAACTTTCTATTCATATCACACAGACTCGAACATTAATAACTATTCATAAGGATTAACAAAAAATTAACCAAACTTGAGATGAATTTCAAAACTATGCAATTTTCAACTGTTAACTATGGAGGCTTCGATTGGGGGACCGGAAAGTAATGTCGTTTTTGCGAATGTTGGTCTTTTTGATCGCCTAGCATCTCATTGGGTAATTGAAAGTACTGTCAAAGACATTTTAAGGTTAAAGTGACTTGTTTTCTTGTAGATTATTAAATGTTTAAGCTTTTTTACAATGTTTAGTGAAATGGTCAGACAAAAACCAGAAGAGATTCATATCCGGCATTGTATGATTTTTGAATTTTATAAAGGTAGTAATGCAACAGTTGCTACCAAAAGCTTTTGCAATATTTATCCGAATGCTTTAGATGTTCGTAAATGCCAAAGGTGGCGCTCCATGTTGAAATCCGGTTATTTCAGTCTTTCTGACTCTCATCGATCAGGAAGACCATCAACTCTGGATAATAACATTTTAAGGGCGGAAGTGGAAGCAAATCCGCTTCAGGCCATTGAAGAACTTTTGAACAATCTTAACGCACCTTAGTCAACTACTCAGGAACATTTAAAGCAGATTGGGAAAGTAAGCAGAGCAGGTGTTTGGGTTTGGGTCCTGCACAATCTATCCGAGGAAAACAAATCTAATCGTTCCAATACCTGCAACTTATTGCTTCAGCGGTATAACACAGAAGCGTTTTTTGATAGACTGATTACCGGGGATGAAAATGGGTCCTTTACAATAACCCAAAACGCGAAAGGCAGTGGCTCTCTGTAAATGACCGCCACGAGCTACAGCAAAACCAGGTTTATACCCCAAAAAGGCGCTTTTGTGTGTTTGGTGGAATACTCGTGGAATTGTTCATTTTAAAGTGCTAAAACCTGGCCAAACTGTTAATAATAATAATAATAATAATAATTCTTTATTAACGGACAAGCCATTTACAATGTAGAGCCAAAAATATATAACTAAAATGTAAGACACAAAACATGAATCAAAAATATGCACAAAGACACATATGTTAATCTGCGTAAACCACAATAGGGTTATAACATTTATTGCACACCATCCGCGAGACTCCTCCTAATTAAACCTAAAGATGAGTTAAAAAAGTCAATACCGCTACAAATGTCATTAGCCGTGCGCGTTAATCGAGTTAATGCAGACCTTTATTGTGAACAATTGGATAGAGTATATCAATCTATAATTGAAAAGTGCCCAGCTCTTGTTAACAAAAAAGGTGTAATTTTGCAACACGACAATACAAGACCGCACTGCGCAAGCCAAACTCTAAAAAAAAATTAAGAACTAGAATGGGAAGTATTGCCGCACCCACCATACTCACCTGGTATTGCGCCATCTGATTTCCACTTGTTTCGATCGCTACAGCATTTTTTACGCGGAAATTTTTTTAAAAATTCTGAAGAAGTTGAAAATGTCATCTCCAGATATTTTTATGAGAAACCTGGTGATTTTTATCGATCCAGGATTGAAAACTTGCACACTAGATAGCAAAAGGTCGTAAAAAATGAGAATGATTATATTATTGATTAAATTAAAATATCGATAAACATGTTGTGGTTTGAATTTAATGTAAAAAAACGAAATTACTTTCCGGTCCCCTAATACATCGTTATACATCATTATTTACACAAATAAGTCTTATTTTTATTAAATTTTATTTTTGATTTTGCGCTATTCATTCTCTATAACTATTTTTAAAAATTACAAATGGTTATGGACAAGAAATAACGCAAAATCAAAGATGAAAGTAATTTAAAACTGATCGTAAAGATTAAATTGAAATAGTTAAAATAAGACAAATTTTCTTGCCTACCTGTGCCTTTCAAACTGACTCGCGTAAATGTTCATTTAATCGCATTGATGATCGAAAACCATTACTTTACTAGAATGTTGTCCGAGTCATTTGAAACCTTTGAATAGGTTTGAACGCGGTTTTAATTACGAGTCGTGAAAAAGCGAAAAATCATCGCATCCCTCTCTTAATTAAAACGCTGATATATATCCTTTATTCACTTTTATTTTTCGATGCTAATGTACATTTCAAGTACTATGTACCCAGTATTAATAGCTAACTGAATATACAGTCATTCTCAGCGAATGCCCGGCACTCTCGATCACGAGAGGATCCATACTGGGTGAGAGATGGCCGACGATGGACATCATCAGGGATTTTCCCACCTCAGTAATATTGGACTACCTAGACAAGGTGGGTTGGTTGAGCTGAAGATGGGTGACCTGTAGTGGAAGGCAGCACAGTGGACCTAATAAGGTCTAAGAGCAGTGTAGCAATGCGCACTCCCCCCTATACAAGATACTAAGGATTAAGGATTGGTTGTCAGGAGAGCAGCCGCAGCTGCGCCCACTTAGGCCAAGTTTTTGGCCCATTGTAGTGCCTCCCTCCTGATGATCAGACCCACACCGCACTATTGGCAATCGCCAATATTTGTGGACGGACCAGTTCCATCCAGGTCCTTCATATTTGGGCTGGGTTTCCCTTGATATACGAGGGTTGCCTTTTATATTTCGGGATTGGGCAACCCTAGTGTTGCAATCTGGCAACTGAGAGCTCTATCGTAAATTTTGACATTTTTGAGGTTATACGTACTCAGAACGTTTTGACATATGAGCGTTATTTGTGTCGTTTACACTAACCTCAAAGATTTATCTCGGCCAAAGAATGGAATTAAATCGTGAACATTTTCGTGCGATTATTTTTTACAACTTTCGACGTGGATTAATTCAACAACAGTGCATGGATGAACTATATTCAATTTTTGGCGATGAAGCTCCATCAAGGACCAGTGTTTATCGATGGTATGGTGAATTCAACCGAGGTCGTAGTTCACTCCAAGACGAATTTCGTGGAGGTCGTCCAAAATCAGTTGTTGTTCCGGAAACCATTGATGCTGTGCGCAAACAAATATTGCAAGATCGTCATGTGACCTATCGTGAGATTGAGACAACCTTAGACATTAGTGGGACCAGCATACATTCAATATTGCATGAACATTTGACTGTCAAAAAATTTTGTTCGCGTTGGATCCCACACAATTTGTCAATCGCTCAAAAAAAGGCTCGTGTCGATTGATGCAAAGAAATGCTCAAAAAATACGATTGCGGTGCTTCGAAACACGTCTATGACTTCCTGACAGGTGATGAATCATGGATTTACGCGTATGAGCCCGAAAGTAAACAGCAGTCGACCGTATGGGTGTTTCAAGATGAGCCAAATCCAACAAAAGTTGTTCGCGCACGAAGCACTTGCAAGCAAATGGTCGCCTGTTTTTTCGGAAAAACTGAACATGTCGCAACCGTACCACTAGAACAACGCAGAACAGTCAATTCTGAGTGGTACACAACCATTTGTTTGCCAGTTGTCATCCAAGAAATCAGGAAAACCAACCGCCGAAAACGGATCACTCTTCACCACGACAATGCGAGCTCTCACACATCGGCTCAAACAACTGCATTTTTGAGCACGCAAAACATCGATTTGATGAGTCATCCGCCATATAGTCCTGACTTGGCACCGAATGACTTCTTTTTATTCCCATCCGTAAAAAATTAAATGAGAGGTCAACGTTTTTCGACACCTGAAGAAGCGGTTGATGCGTTCAGAATGCATGTTTTGGAGATACCTCAATCAGAGTGGCAAAAGTGCTTCGACAATTGGTTCAAACGCATGCAAAAGTGTATAGATCTTAATGGGGAATATTTTGAAAAACAATAAAGCGATTTTCAATGATTAATATTTATTTTTGTTCTCTAATCCCGAAATATAAAAGGCAACCCTCGTAGTATCCCTTAGTGTTGATAGGACCGGACACTCGTAAAGTATATGCCTTGCTGTCTCATCTTTTTTGTTGCATTCTCGGCATATAGTATCGTTGGTGATCCCCATTTTTGCGAGGTGCTTTTGGAAGCTGTAGTGTCCGGTAATATAGCCAGTTAGTGTTCGTAAGTTTTCCTTGGAGAGTTCTAGGAACTTCTTTGTTTTTTTGTGGTCAGGTATTGGTAAGTATGCCTTGGTTGGGCCGCACGTTGTTAAGTTTTTCCATCTAGATTTGTGTTTTTGTAGTGGTAAACTCGTGCATGTGTCTACTCAAGGACCGCGGAGATAGTCCTACTTTTGCATACTTTATTGCTGTTGTTTATGCTGCTTCACGCGCAAGTTCGTCCGCGTTGTTGTTTCCCTATTTATTGTTATGGCCTTTCGTCTATGTTAATGTTATGCGGTTGAGTGTCGCTGCTATGTTTAGTGTCTCTAAGCATTCATATATTAGTTCTGATGTTATATTAAACATATCTAGTGCTGCTAATGCAGCCTTGCTATCGGTGACGATGGTTATGTTTTGTTTTCTCAGTTGCTTTTCTAAGACTAGTTTGGCGCTCTCCATGATTGCGTAGATTTCGGTCTGTGTTGCCATGGTTCTCTATGGGAAGACATTTGCGGATGTTTAGAGCTTCCAAGTATACTCCAACTCCACAACTTAATCTTCCTGATTAAATTTACTGATTTATTTATTTATTCACTTGGGTTTGTTTTAAATCATTTTTATTTATTCACTTGGGTTTGTTTTAAATCATTTTTATTTATTCCATCTAAACTAGTTAAAAATCAAATCAAGTGGATCAACTAGTTTCGATTGAACAAACACAAATAAAGCGAATAGTGCTGATACTAAATAGTCGCTTACTTTTAGCATTATTTTTTCATTTCTTCTTACCTTTTGATTTAATGATGTATATATTTTTTAAAAATGTAATAGTGAATTATTACTTATTAAATTTCATTTAATTTCTGCTAGGGTCTTTGTGAAGGAGATCTTCCTTTACATTTCTTTCCTAAAGCCAGCGGCGACTTCGCGAGCTCCGGAAAATGTAATTTTGGGAGAATTTCACATTTCCACCTGTCATTGCGAATTAAATAATTTCGCACGTCTGGAAATGTGCAATTCGCCAGCGAACGCCGACTTTTATGAGCCAGACGTTATTACGTGCATACACTGACATCAGTCATAATAAGAACTGTTAATTGCATTTTTTTTGCATATTCATAAATGTACTTTAAAAGTAATTATACACAGAATGAAACAAATAAGGGTATTAAACCCAAAACGAATCTTTTCAACTATTTTCTCAAGATGAAAAGATTCGTTTTGGGTTTATTACCCTTATTTGTTTCATTCTGTATATAATTATTTTTATAGTACATTTATGAATATGCGAAAAATGCAATTAACAGTTCTTATTATGACTGATGTCAGTGTATGCACGTCTATGTTTATTTACAATTCTTCCGTTCAATGATTTAAATGACAGCTTATGCATATGTTTACCTAAAAAAAAAATTGACGTTGTTTTTTTCTTAGAAGATTTCAATTTGAAGCTATAAACGAGTGTTTTCCACTCCCAGACTAAGCATGAAGTAAAATTTCGAGTTTAGAAAAGCCCCGTGAAAATTTGTCGAGGGTCGCGCAGCGACCCGAGACAAATTTTCTGGGCTTTTCTAAACTCGAAATTTTACTTCATGCGCCACACGTATAAAACAAAAACAATGTTAGTTTATGTATATTTGAACCTAACTTGAAATCAGTGTTTTATACGCGTGGCGCATGAAGTAAAATTTCGAGTTTAGAAAAGCCCAGAAAATTTGTCTCGGGTCGCTGGGCGACCCTCGAAAAATGTTCACGGGGCTTTTCTAAACTCGAAATTTTACTTCATGCTTAGTCTGGGAGTGGAAAACGTCATTTAAAGTTTCAAATTAAGCTCTGTTGAAAAACACCGGATGTCGGAAAATTTACAGCTTATGCATATGTTTACTTAAAAGAAAAATTCCCTATATAACCAAACAAGCAAGTGCTTTATAAAACGACACACAAACGAACTGACTGCAAAAATTACAGGTTATAATTCAGTGTTACCTACCTGCAAATATGAAATTTACCAAAAGGCCATATACAATCTATTGCCAACAGATCTTAAAATGTCATTTACTTAAAAATCTTTTACAAAAATTTATAATACACATGACAATTTTAAATGTACCTTTAACCTAAACATCATTTTACTAAATGCCTGTTTAAAAAAAGTTGATAATACCAGGCATAAATGATTGAAGTAAGTAATTGAATATTCAAATATTTTTTGATTAATTAAATATATGAAAAAGTGAATGCCCAAGTTAAAATGAATCTTGTATTTACATTGTAGTAATATTGTATATAAATGTAAATTAAATCGACTAATAGTTACATACATATTAAAAAATTAATCAATTCACATGACATTGATGTTTATGATATGGAAAATGTGTACTCCAATAGACAAATAAACTTAATCATCGAATAAGATTTAATTGAAGTTGGTGAAACCGGAAAATATGGTAATTTCTAGAAACATTAGTAAAGCACAGTATTTGACAGATTTTTTTTTTCCGGAATATTCGTAATATTTATAATTAAAAGCAAATTTTCTAACCATTTCATATTTTTTTAGAAAAAAAAGTATTTAATGTTTAGAAAATTTGCTAAATTGTAAATATTACGAATATAAGCTATATATATATATATATATATATATATTTATAGCATTTTTGCCCCCCTTGGTCATAGTCCATTTAATAAATTTAACTAATCAATTATATTGCTGATATGATCACAAATTATGTAAGTGGATTGTGCCTTAAATTTACTATGTCATTTTGAAACGACAAAATAATGTGTTTCCCGAGACGAACTTTTTATGTTTTTGCTATTACCTATTGACGAATACAGGGTGCAACTTAACGTACCGCTTTTAGCATTTTGTATGTTATCGTTTAGCCTATCTTGTACTTCTTAAAATTCTCTACAAACAATGTTCATGTCTTTGTTTGACGTGTTAAATTATTATTACTTTTTGGAATTATGAGCTGTAAGGAAGATCGAATCGCGATCATCGGCATTTTTAAATCAAGTTTGTGGCTTTTAAATTTGCCTGACTTAAATCCGATGCATTTTGACATTTGATTCATCTGGAGAAAAAAAGCCTGCTCTACAAACGACAAATCAATAGAATCCCTGAAAGGTGGATTTAAAAATATACAACAAACAGGGATAAAATTATTCGATAAACACAAATAACCTGGGAGGGTAATTTTAAGTTAGTTTTTAAGTTTGCTATACATATGTAACGCAAAGCTCTTGAAGTTCAATAAATGAAATGAAAGCGTCCCTGCAGCGAGAATGGACCATCGTCAAACATTTTCGGAAGCGTCTCGAGACCTGTGTGGCGGTTAAAGGTGGACATTTTGAAATTCTGTTCAAATAATCTTGTAGAGAATTTTCTTTCCTTTCTTTTGATGTAATTTGTTGTGTTTTACTTGCCGATAAAATGGTTATTATTAAAAGAATGTGTTCAGGAACTTTTGCCGCACCCTGTAGCATGCTATCAGAAAACGAGTTTGCTATGAAATCTAAACGTAAGAAAGTAATAAATATTTTCCACTTCGTGTTAGATCACTGTTTTATACACGTGGCGCATGAAGTAAAATTTCGAGTTTAGAAAAGCCTGAAAATTTGGTTTGGCCGCTCCGCGCTTCGCGCTACGCGACCAAACCAAATTTTCAGGCTTTTCTAAACTCGAAATTTTACTTCATGCTCAGCCTGGGAGTGGAAAACACTCGTTTAAAGCTTCAAATTGAACTCTTAAAAAAAGCGTATGAAAATGTGTACTTAAAAGAAAAAAATCCTATATATTTTTAGTCCTTATTGTTTTGTATATCCTCTCTTTCGTCATTATTAAACTAACTTAGATAGATAATGACTAGCTTATATTCGAAACTATATGCACTGTAAAAGTGGTAAAAGTTGTTGAAATTTAGAGAAGTTATTGAAAATTAAATAAACTCTTTTTCTAACATTAGAAAGAAAAACTGTGAGTTGAATTACAGGCGCTTTGGTTTAACAAAACAGACGTTCTTTGTGTTTTCTAAAAAAATTGAAATTTCTACACTAGTAGAAACTTCATTATATTTGACTTAACTCATACATTCTGTTCTAAATTGATAAATCATTAATCGATTTTAATCATTTGAAAAACTGTCAATTAAAAATTGAATGCTTTACTTGAAGTAAAATTTCGATTCTTGCCATTAAATTTACACTTTACGCTACAGAACCGCTACAAAACCTAAAAGTTGGAATTACTTGTTTCCAACAGCTTTCAAGTAATTTAAAAAAGCATAAAAGTTGGGGAAATATTTGTTTTAACATGAATCTAAATAGCATACGTTATTTCTCAAATCTATAATAATCTGTGACATTATTTTAATTTTTTTTTTTAAAATAAACATTTTTATTGCAAAATTGATATTTTCGCAAGGAAAAATGTACGATTTTGATAAAAAAATGTTGCATTTTTCAATAACTTTCGAAAAATTCACAGACGTTTTAATAGATGTTAGAAAAGATTCCAGCTACTGTATATTTCCTTAATTAATAAATGTTTGTATTTTTCAATAATTTTCAAAAAATTCACAGACGTTCTAATGGATGTTAGAAAAGATGCCAGCTACTGTATATTTCCTTAATAAAAAATATATTACCGCCACCAACGCTAATTAAAGTCGATTGAAAAAATTGAATTTCCCTAATTTTGAACTTTGAGTGTCTTTTCAAAGTGTAATTTTAAGTCTTTCCTAAACTCGAAATTTTACTTCATGCCTAATCAAGGAGTGCAAACCCAAGTTAAAAATAAAATATAAAAAATATTTCGCGAGGATAACCACATTAAAGTTTCGTTCTCAGTTTTATTGGTTGTTGCTAATTTTATTGGATTTTGTTAGTGCAAAAAACTAAAATTAACTTTGTTCAATTTTATGAGATATTCTGATTTTTTTTTAATTTTAAGTCTTTCCTAAACTCGAAATTTTACGTCATGCCTAATCAAGGAGTGCAAACCCAAGTTAAAAATAAAATGAAACTTAAATACATAATACTTATTAAAAGTTTTAAGTATTTTTGTGTCTCGTGTTCCCACCAGTTCAAAATCCTGGCTACGGCCATGACATTACGTACTTTGTATAGTTTACATGATAAATATTAATGCTTTCAAAGTTGCAAGAACTCGTATCTAGCTAGGAAATTAGCCTGGATTAACCACGATTTCATAAAATCAAGAAAAAAAAGCAAACCAGAACCGATAAAAAATAATTAATAGCTTTCGGAAATCCATAACTCTGTCGTTCAATTGAAACGTTCCATTCGAGTACGAGAAACGAGAAAACCGCTTCTTCTTCCCTCGGCAGAACCAGGAGGAGAAGACGAAGAAGCAGATCAACCTCGAGAAAACTGGCTCTCGTTTTCTTTTTTCTCTCCTCCGTGTTCGTTTTTTTTTCCGCCGTCGTTTTCTTGCCTTCTACATAATTACAGAATAATTCCCTACCACCTGTCCCCGAATCTGTAGTAACATCCGCTCGACTACATACAGATACACGCGCAGAAAATTGGTGTACGTGTACACTAATACTAGTGGATTCAAGACCATTGAGAGGGTTCGAGCACCTGTCTTCGGGTCTTGGGATAGGCGCTCTCAGTCGCTCGCCGGCAGTCTTGAGCGAAGGTTGCGCGCGCGTTTTAATGGCTTAAGTCGAGTTGAAGATAATTAACTCCAGCATTAGTGTGAAGTGATTTGATAAGCTCGTAATCTAAACCAAGATAAAAAAAAGAAAGTGCTTCACGAGAAAAGTTAGTTATTTAAATCAAAACTAAGAGTGATCTTTAATAAGGAATTGGTTAAAAAAAAGACCAACAGTGATTTGTAAACAACACCTAAGTTATTGAAATTACTAGTTCGAGGACTAGTTAATTAGTTAAAAGAAACGGTGTGTTTTATTTTTCAAAAGTTGACATTTGCGGTAAACAGTGCTTCAATGCTTCAGAAAAAGTTTTTAAACAGTGCTTGGAAGATATATTGATTAGATCAAAAAAAACCTTTTCAGTCCTTGAAACCTAATTCCAAAATAAAAGAATTTTGAAGAGGCTAAAAGTGAAAATAGTTGTGTGAACATTGGCACATTTTGTGATACTCAAAGTGAAGATAGTTTTATGAACATTGGCAAATTTTGTGAGGCTCGAAGTGAAAACAGCTTTGTGAACATTGGCAAATTACGTGAGGATTAAAGTGAAGATAGTTTTCTGAACATTGAAAAATTTCGTAAGACTTAAAGTGAAACAGTTTTGTGAACATAGGCAAATTCCGTGAGGCTCAAAGTGAAGATAGTTTTGTAAACATTTGAAGACATCCAGGACTAATTCTAAAATAAATTTCGTGTTGGTTCTGTTCTCAATTTGAGTGTGTGTGTGATATCTAAATCGGATTGTTATTTTAGAATTCGCGTGGGTTATAAATATAATGACCTAAAAATAATAAGCCGTATGAGTGCTTCAACAATTTTTTTCGACATTCGTCGTGTTGTATTTCAGTGCGCGTACACGTCTCCCACGTGGGTAGTCTAAACACTGAAATAAAGAAACAGTCTTCATAGGACGGCACTCTGCGAAGATCACGTGTGGCTTTTTGGAAATCAAAAACACAAAAATTGAAATCGAGCGAGGTTACACACAAAAAACGAAATTTTGGATTCTGTGCAACCTAGCAAAAAGAAGTGTGTGTGTCTGTGAAAGAAGAAAGCAAATGAAACATTGTACAATCGGATCTTATATTTCGCGAGGATAACCATATTAAAGTTTCGTTCTCAGTTTTATTGGTTGTTGCTAATTTTATTGGATTTTGTTAGTGCAAAAAACTAAAATTAACTTTGTTCAATTTTATGAGATATTCTGATAACGTAAACGAGACTTGGGATACTTTTATAAATAGTAAAAGTTGTAAATGTAAAACAAACTCTCCGTGATCGTTAAAATCCAAAACTCCGTGATCTTTAAAATACAAAACTCCGTTCGTTTTTTGTTTGCCAAAATCTATCGCATTTATTTGTATTTTGTGGCAATTTGTAAAACAAACTCTCCGCGATCGTTAAATTCCAAAACTCCGTTCTTTTGTTTGCCAAAAGCCCTCGCATTTGTTTTCGTTTCGTGGCAATTTGAAGCGGAATATTTTTGGATTAAGTGGAATTTAACTACATAATTGAATAAACTTAAAATAAAAACAAAAGTGTTGTGAAATGGATACACGATCCTCTTGAATAATTCAAATTTTTGGGTGAGTGACTAATTGGTTTTATTATCAAGGAATTTCAAGTGTTTCGGCGCCGGCGTTTCTTCACTGAGACCGAAAATATACTACTCTGATTCAGATTAAAAAAAATGAATGAAGTAATAAAGGAAACGATTTTAATTGCCCTGGGATTTTTGATTTCGTTTTTTTATCGTCGCCTCAATTGAATATTTGGAATATTTTAGATTTTTTTGTCATCTACTCGTACTTTGAGGATGTTGATTATGGAATATTTAGGTTAGACTAAATCAACATTTGTAAATCATTTTTAAAATGTATTAACCCGGCTGGACATATCTACATTTTCTAGACTCTAGAATCTAGACTTTATGCTTTAGGCAGTTGACATATACTCTAAGTTGGAGTCTTTAGACCGATTATATACCGTCTCTACACTCTAATATCTAGGCGGTCGACCTAGACTTTCGTTTCTGGAGCTTACATAGTCTAGATTCTAGACTAATTTCTGAATTCTAGAGGCTAGAATAAAAACTAGACTCTAGAATCTAGACTTTATGCTTTAGGCACTTGACATATACTCTAATTTGGAGTCTTTGGGCCGATTAGATCCTGTCTCTACACTCTAATATCTAGGCGCTCGACCTAGACGTTCGTTTCTGGAGCCTACTTAGTCTAGATTCTACAATAATTCCTGAATTCTAGAGGCTAGAATGAAAACTAGGCTCTAGAATCTAGACTTTATGCTTTAGGCAGTTGCCATATACTCTAAGTTGGAGTCTTTAGACCGATTGAATCCCGTCTCTACATTCTAATATCTATTAATCGAGGTGGCTGATAGT
The DNA here is from genome assembly GCA_932526585.2 of Philonthus cognatus. Classification (NCBI taxonomy): domain Eukaryota; kingdom Metazoa; phylum Arthropoda; class Insecta; order Coleoptera; family Staphylinidae; genus Philonthus; species Philonthus cognatus. The sequence continues at coordinate 30,630,413 of OW052242.1, forward strand.
TGTTGAAAGTTCATATTCATTACTTTAAGTAAAACACTTTGTTTATAACTTTCAAAAATTGTTTATTTTGTATTCACAACAAATGTTTCGCCACACTGTGGCTTCTTCAGGTGAAGAACAAGCGATTAACTTAACCTAATTACAACGTATATATAGGGCTAGCTGATAAGTAAGAGGGGTGGGGGTTACAGTTTTAAATTGAGCAAGGGGGTTATTAATATCTGTCTGATCGTTTAGTAATAGATCGCTGAATTTTCTTTTGTTTATTTCGGTGCTTTCCAGGATGTTTAATTTTCTTCCTTTCTTCTCGATGTGTAGCATTTGGAAGTCTTCGTTGAAGTTGTGGCCTTCATCTAGCAAGTGGTTGGAATAAGTCGAGTTGTTTTTCTTTTTCTCGAAGCTGGTTTTATGCTCGTTCATCCTTTCTTGAAAGGCTCTCCCAGTTTGGCCGACGTATACTTTAGGGCAGTCACCGCAACTTAAATTTAAAACTGTAACCCCCACCCCTCTTACTTATCAGCTAGCCCTATATATACGTTATAATTAGGTTAAGTTAATCACTTGTTCTTCACCTGAAGAAGCCACAGTGTGGCGAAACATTTGTTGTGAATACAAAATAAACAATTTTTGAAAGTTATAAACAAAGTGTTTTACTTGAAGTAATTCTAATATCTAGGCGGTCGACCTAGACTTTCGTTTCTGGTGCCTACATAGTCTAAATTCAACACTAATTTCTGAATTCTAGAAGCTAGAATAAAAACTCAAGACTAATTTCTTCGACTATAAAGTCTTGTTTCTTGGACTCTACACTCGAGAATCTTGTATTCAGACATTAATCTACAAAATCTAAACTCTAAACGCTGAACATAAATTCTAGCCTTTTTTGTTTCAAACACGATCTTGGAACTGTACTCCCCGGCGCAGAAGCATTTACTCTAGGAGACATTTTTTTCATTTTAATGACATTTTTTCAACCTTTTTTTTTAGTAATTCATATTTCATTTAATTAATAAAAGTAGAATTAAGTAATTGCAAAAGGAGCGAAAATGAGAAGTTAATATTTCTTCTTCCAGTCCTCTCCTAAAGTTAGGAATATTTTTGAAACGTTTACATAGGGTTCCCCCCTAAAGTAAAACACTTGTTTTGTTCCATATTTTTATTTTCAGTTGCCTGGCAGGTGTTTCGATCCATTACCATAATTTTTAAAGTTGAAAATTACTTTCGGGACTCTAGAGTTTAAACTTTCTAGACTCTAATCTCTAAACCTTGTACTTTAGGCGCTCTAAACTCTAAACTCTGCAATTCTCTAAATTCTAAACTGTAGACCCTACACAGTTTAGGTTTCTCAGACTAGATTCTGGATTGTAAGCGTTAGTATGAAGACTTTTTGTTTCGATCCATTACGATCATTTTTAAAGTTAAAACTTACTTTCGGGACTCTAGAGTCTTTACTTTCTAGACTCTAATCTCCAAACCTTGTACATTAGGCGCTCTAAACTCTAAATTCTGCAATTCTCTAAATTCTAAACTGTAGACCCTACATAGTTTAGGTTTCTCAGACTAGTTTTTGGATTCTAGACGTTAGTATGAAGACTTTAGGCTAGTCTTTAGACCAGTTTCTAGGACTCAACACTAGACTTTACTTAAGACCATGTTCTAAAAAGTTTTAACTCTAGACCTAGGCTTCATGTGTATCTAGATCAGTTTATATAGACTCTAGCTGAAATCTAGGTGCGTCATTTTCGACTCTAATCTGTAGGTCTAGACCAGTTGCATTCAACATTTTTTCTTCGCGGACCACATATATAATTCTACACAATCAAGTAGGCCAAGATTCAAATAATTAAGTAAATACGTTTAAAAACTTAAATATAAAATTGCAAAATTTAACGGTTAGGCGTGGGTTATATTTTTAGAAGACGCAGGGCATAGTTTGGAGACCCCTGGTCTAGACCATTTCAAAACTTTTGAAAATAGTACAATTCTTGACTATAGTGAACATTTAACGCACCAATATTGGTAACATTCTTTCAAGGGATGATAAAAGGTCAAAATATACAGAATTACAGAAAAAATAACATTATATTTTTATATACTGTTACATATTGATGATAATTATTGAAGTAATATATTTAAAAACGAATAATAACAGTCTATTTCGAACTTTACACCAAAATTTCAGGCCTTTCTAAAATCTAAATTTTACTTCATGCTTAATAAATGAGCGGAAGACACCCGTTAAAGGCAAGTCTTAAATATTCATATATGAGAATAATTTAGTGATTGAAATATGTATTCATATTTGATTATTTAACTATTTAAATTATTTATATTTATATCCTTAGTTTAAATCTTAATAAATGTCAATTATTAGTTTTTTATTTTATTTTTTAACATGTGTTTGCACTCCTTGATCAACTTAAAGCTTTTAACGAGTGTTTCCACTCCCAGACTAAGCATGAAGTAAAATTTCGAGTTTAGAAAAGCCTGAAAATTTGGATTTGCAGGGGCGCGCGAGCGAAGCGAGTCGCGCCCCTGCAAATCCAAATTTTCAGGCTTTTCTAAACTCGAAATTTTACTTCATGCGCCACGCGTATAAATTACTGAAATATTGTGAACTTGTAAAACACACATCATCGTTTTAATAATAATAATAATACATAACAAAACTAAAGAAACAAAACTAACGAAACTCATCAACATTATTTATTTATTTATTTATTAATTTAACGGATTTTCCTCTTTACAAATATTCAAAAAATATTTTCACAATTATAGAACTATACATTGATTAATAAACAAGACTGTAACTACTAGATAAACCGAATAAATAATAAAACTTAGTTTGACACAAGACTGTAACTACTAGATAAACCAAATAAATAACAGATTAACACCATTAATAAAACTTAGAACTCTCTAAAAGAATGTTAATTTAATAAAACTTAGTTTGACACAAGACTGTAACTACTAGATAAACCAAATAAATAACAGATTAACACCATTAATAAAACTTAGAACTCTCTAAAAGAATGTTAATTTAAACAAACTTTTTTTAAATTCACCTCTGCGGATTTTTTGTTGATTTAGTTACTACTTTTAATTTAGTAATTAAAGTTAGCATAATATTACTCATTGGTCCATTTTTGATCAGATTGTAATAATTATTGTAAAATACAGTGCGATCATTAAAATTATGATTTAGAGTAGACGGCATTTTTGTGCGGTTGCCCAGAATGTTAATTATATGATGGAATACATTCGAGGCTATGGTAAACTACGTGTTAACAGTCAGTAGTGCCAACCTAATTTAAAATTCAAAGCCTACTCTTAATCATGTTTTTAACGGCCGCACAGTAGAATTAAGTGTTTGCTTAATAATAAAAAAAAAGTTTTTACTTTTAATGAGATAATTATCTGTGAATTCTTAGGAGCAAAAAACCTATTTGAAACCATTATCATAGTTTAAAATCAATGACATTATAAGTAGCAATCACAAGTGATTCTAAAACAGCAGTTATGCCCATCTCTACTTGCTACACATTAAGTTGTGTATACTTAAAATAAATAATCCCTGTATGTTATTTTTTACTACAATATGACACTTAAACTTTGTTTGTATAACTGGGGTTTTTATTGTGACTCTAGTTTCGACAAGTCATAATATAAACCTCAGTTATACAGACAAACATAGCTCATTGAAAATGTAGAAAAAAGCAAGAAGTACCCCATCCATAGTTTTTTAGTTATTTTCATTTGAAGACAGAATTGTGCCTAATTTTAGCCTTGTTTTCGTTGAATGAACTTTCAAAAATGTGTATCTAAAAAAACTCTCAATGGATTTCCATCAAATTTCCTGTGAGTATTAAGCAAACACAGCTCTTTGAAAATATATAATAAAAACTCTGAAAAGGATATGTTTCTCTTTCCACAGTTTGTTTAGTTATTTTCATTTAAAGTCAGAATTGTGCGTATTTTGAGCGCTGTTTTCATAAAAGTAAAATTTTCAAAAATTCGTAGCACCAACAATTCACATTAGATTTTCATAAAATTTTCTGTGCGTATTAAACAAAAAGAGTTCTTTAAAAATGTATCAAACAAAATAATACCCTATCAATAGTTGTTCACTTATTTTCATTTAAATACAGAATTATGCCTAATTTTAGTCCAGTTTTCATTGAATGAACTGTTTCAAAAAATTGTGTCTGAAAATATCCTTAATAAATTTCCATGATATTTTCTGTGTGTATTAGGCAAGCTCAGCTCATTGAGAATATACAAAAAACAAAAAAATACGCTTTCCATAGTTTTTTTAGGTATTTTCATTTAAAATCAGAATTGTGTGTATTTTGAGCGCTGTTTTCATAAGAGTAAAATTTACAAAAATTCGTAGCTCCAACAATTCACATTATATTTTCATGAAATTTTCTGTGCGTATTAAACATAAATAGTTCTTTAAAAATATACAAAAACAAAAAATACCCTACAGAATTATGCCTAATTTTAGTCCAGTTTTCATTGAAGGAACATTTTCAAAAAATTGTGTCTCAAAATATCCTTAATAAATTTCCATGATATTTTCTGTGTGTATTAAGCAAATACAGCTCTTTAATAATATACAAAAAAACAAAAAAACCCTTTCCATAGTTTTTAAGTTATTTTCATTTAAAGTCAGAATTGTGCGTATTTTGAGCACTGTTTTCATAAGAGTAAAATTTTCAAAAATTTGTAGCACAAACAATTCACTTTATATTTTCATGAAATTGTCTGTGCTTATTAAACAGAAATAACTTTAAAAACACATAAAAACCCAAAACTGACTTGTTGTAGATTGCGAAAAGATTCGCACTGTTAATGTTTGAAGTATTCTGCAACCAAGAATTGGCAATTTCATTTATACTTATGTTTGAAAGGTAACGTGACCGCCAGTCTAAGGTGTCAAATTGTTTAGAGGGAATGGCAAAGCTATACTGATGAGAGATAAATCTCGAAACGCGTCTATAGATGGCCTGAATAATTTGACCCAAATTGTTACATTTGCAGTAGGTTACTGTATGTAACAGCAAACACTTGTTGTATAATTCAATGTCCGTCGTGGTATTAGCCCGGGAAGTAGTTGTTTCAATGAGTGTTTGATATAGTCTTTGTAAGACTAACTTGTTGTAGATTGCGAAAAGAATCGCACTTTTAATGTTTGATTTATTTATTTAAATCAACCTTTATTTTTTATCACCTCTGATTTTGAAAAGAACTTCTTACACTTTCATTCTGATTCACGCTGCTTTTTGTAATTTACCTTTTAACGACTCTTTTTTAATGACGATTGTGGGACGTTAATGTTGATATTTTTGTTTATGCAAAGAGCTACTTTCTCTGATGTTGCTTTTTATTATTAATCTGATCTGAGGATAATTGTGGGTGTTTGTGGTTGCCCACGTTGTTGACAATATAGGACGGTCATTGATATTTATGTGAATTAATTAACGGTACGGGCGATTTGCGCGAAGAAAAAAAATGGTATTACAAAATGTAAATTTAAATCGATTGACTCACTTAATCAAGTTAATTGCTTATTGGAAAAAAATAAGCATCGCGTAAAAAATGATTTTACGGTTCTCTTTTGATTAATCCCTTCAATTCCTGTACATTTTTTGATATATATATAATTATTCTTAAACATCCTAAAGAAAATAGCTCGATTTTTAAAGTGGAAAATACAGGTAATATGTCTTTCAAATAAACATATCCTAATGCATTTAAATATTGTGCCATTTGTTTTTTATACATAGTTCAATTTGAAACTGTTAACGAGTGTTTCTACTTCCAGATTAAGCATGAAGTAAATGTGTGTGGTTCGATATGAGTCGAGTTTTTTGGCGAAATGTTGTCGAAGAACCAATGTAGTGTCTGACTGTGCATTTTCGTGGTGCCGAAACCAAAATCTGTCGGGCCTTAATGTTGGCCTCTTGAGGCGAATAGTTTCACGCAAACGACGCTTAACACTCAAATAATATTGCTTGTTAACAGTTTGGCCTGACGGAAAAAAATCATAATGCAGACAAATTTTCACGGGGCCCTTCTAAACTCGAAATTTTACTTCATGCGCCACGCGTATAAAACACTGATTTACAGTAAAGTTAAAAATATATAATGCTTAGATGTGATGGTGATCAATATTTACCGAGATGGCGATAATCTAAAAATACTGTTAACATGGCCTTACATATTAAAAACCAAAAAACTCACTTTTGTATGTTTAAAAAAACACGTGTAGCTCTGAAGCAATTGAATATATTGACATGAAAGTCTGCAAAGACAGTACCACCAACCTACAAAAAAAAAAGATTTTATAGTAACCACGAAGTTTAAATAAAAAATTCACCTTACTTTTTTATCACAGTGGTATATAGATACCTATCTAAATATATACAGGATGTCCGTATTTCAACAGAATGTATGAGAATCTCGGTTATTTGAAGAGATAGAGAGTCGGTTAAATTGGGGCAAAGTTGCATAATTTAGGGCCCAATAATGTTCTAAAAACAAATTTGAGATATCTTCTTTCGTTTTTGAGATATTGTCAAAAAACGGATTTTTTGAAATTTCGTTTTTATTTTTTTATTCAAGAACCATTGAATCCAACCATTTACAACTTTGACACTATACAGACACTTTTTAAAGATAAATCTAGTAACATATATAATTTTAAGATAACTATAACATTTACCCAGGGACCAAAGCCAACTTTTGTTTTTCTTATGGGCGCCATTTTGGATTTTCATATTTTTTGGACGAATATATTTTTCTGAATTTAATGATGTATCACACTTATAGTTTATTGTACATTTTATATGTAAAATTTTATTCTTTTGATTTTTGTAAAGAGTGCCTTGGAAACAGTTGAGTAACTCACTTATTTGACAACTCCTAGGATGCATAATTTGCTTACATATCACCCCTGAAGACGTGCATCCGACGATACATATTTTAACAGTTGTGATGTTTTTTAAACTAAAGAGTGTCTTCCACTCCCAGACTAAGCATAAAGTAATATTTCGAGTTTAGAAAAGCCCCGCGTAGAAAATTTGTTGGGGCTTTTCTAAACTCGAAACTTTACTTCATGCGCCACGCGTATAAAACACTGATTTAAAGTGAAGTTAAAAATGCACTGAAAACGAACCCAACTTCGATATTTTTTTAAAATTGGATGTTTTCTTTCTTATCCATGCTGTAAACCTTCAGATATTAGTTGTTTTCTTGTAAAAAAACTTCGATTCCCTGTAGTCCTTTGGTCTCCGAAGACCATGATTGGTCCTTCGAGCTGTAGCCTTTGTAAAATGGTAATAAACTTAGTAATCTAGAGTGTACCTTTAATTTGAAACTTCTAAGAACGAATGTTGTCCACTCCCAGACTAAGCATGAAGTAAAATTTCGAGTTTAGAAAAGCCCCGCGTTGAAAATTTGTCGAGGGTCGCGTAGCGACCCGAGACAAATTTTCACGGGGCTTTTCTAAACTCGAAATTTTACTTCATGCGCCACGCGTATAAACCACTGATTTACAGTAAAGTTAAAAATATATAATGCTTAGATGTGATGGTGATCAATATTTACCGAGATGTAGCGAACAAATGCAAAAATTCCTTTTTTTGTGAATTTACACAAATCAATCTCATGTCAATTGAATTTGGGTGAGTTACGTGAAGATGATAATAACTTGAAATAAAACACGTTTAACCTTTCTTCACAAATTTGTGAAGAAAGATTAAAAGTGATTTCTTTCAAGTTGAAATCTCATGTCACTTGTACCACTTTTCCACTGAGCCCCTCAGTTATTTGTTATATCATTGCTAAATAAAATCTCGTACATTCTTCTAAACAAAAAAGAAAATAGAGATGAGAATTGAAAAAATCTCTTAAATTAAACTTTACGATTGTACATTTTTATACAGAAATATGTAGTTATTTACTTATTTAAACTTTGGCAATTACATTTATTAGAATTATAATCTCGGTCTCGCTGCGGAAAAGTTTTTGATTTAAATTTTTTCCCCGGGATTTCGTTTAATAGCCGGGGAAAGCGGGAAGGAGGAGAGGGTGCTCGTGGTGGATGTGTCCACAGAGTTCTTGATCTTAACCCGCCCGCCAGAGCCAGCAGGAAACTCACCGAAAAACTTTTTTATTATGTTTGTCCGCAACTTTTCCTCTTACTATACCATTTTGCGAACTTGTTTTTTTTTTATATTCTTTACGTCCTCCGCGAATTATTTACAATACGAAACTCGCCCCATGCTCAGCAAATATAAATATAATAAAAAAGAAAGCGTAAGAATGGGAGGGGGATTATTTTTATTACTCGAGTGAAAAATCAATGAGCCATAGATGTTATTATGCAGTATAATAAAATAAAAAAGTTTTTTTTAGAAAGTATAGGTATAAATTTATTGATAGGATGAATAACTTTCCCATCAATAAATTTATACCTATATAAATTCATCATCATTCATTTTCGTTGTGCCTTAGTATTTTTTAAATTTATATATACAGGGTGCCCCGTTAATGTGGGGAAATGGCTTAACCATAGATTCCTGGGATAGAAATATGATGATTTAACACGACTTATCTATATCCAACAATTTACAGTTAGGCCGGAATTAGTCCTTAAAGTTCAAAAAAATATTAATTTTATTTGTAACGATTGAGCGCTATATTCGATTTGACTGAAATTTATTATAGTTAATTATCATAATATAACACATCATTTAAGTTTTTATGGTCATCATTGATTGACAAGGAGTATAAAAATCAGTAGTACCCCAACAGTAAAACTAAAATATATTTTTAGTAGCGTACCTTATAAAAATTAAAAAAATATTACTTTAAAGATTGGATCATTTGAAAGCTTTTTTGTCTCTTAATAATGTTTGATATCTTGTACGGTTTTTCCACAAAAATATAAAACATGAATATGGTATCCTCAATTTTCTAATACAGTGAATTTTTCTTTTAGGTAAACATATGCATAAGCTGTAAATGTTCCGACATTCTTTGTTTTTTTAAAAGAGTTCAATTTGAAGCTTTAAACGAGTGTTTTCCACTTCCAGACTAAGCATGAAGTAAAATTTCGAGTTTAGAAAAGCCCCGTGAAAATTTGTCGAGGGTCGCGAAGCGACCCGAGACAGATTTTCTGGGCTTTTCTAAACTCGAAATTTTACTTCATGCGCGACGCGTATAAAACACAGATTATAAGTGAACTTTGAATATACATAAACTTCACAGTATTTTAGTGTTTTATACGCGTGGCGCATGAAGTAAAATTTCGAGTTTAGAAAAGCCCAGAAAATTTGTCTCGGGTCGCTGCGCGACCCTCGACAAATTTTCACGGGGCTTTTCTAAACTCGAAATTTTACTTCATGCTTAGTCTGGGAGTGGAAAACACTCGCTTAAAGCTTAAAATTAAACTTAAAAAAAAAACAAGGAATATCTTGAGATTTGCAGAAAATAAGCTGAATTTGGAATACGTATACTTAAAAGAAAAACTCTCTGTATATGCATAAGCTATAAATTTTCCGACATTCTTTGTTTTCTAAAAGAGTTCAATTTGAAGCTTTAAACGAGTGTTTTCCACTTCCAGACTAAGCATGAAGTAAAATTTCGAGTTTAGAAAAGCCCCGTGAAAATTTGTCGAGGGTCGCGCAGCGACCCGAGACAAATTTTCTGGGCTTTTCTAAACTCGAAATTTTACTTCATGCGCCACGCGTATAAAACACAGATTATAAGTGAACTTTGAATATACATAAACTTCACAGTATTTTAGTGTTTTATACGCGTAGCGCATGAAGTAAAATTTCTAGTTTAGAAAAGCCCAGAAAATTTGTCTCGGGTCGCTGCGCGACCCTCGACAAATTTTCACGGAGCTTTTCTAAACTCGAAATTTTACTTCATGCTTAGTCTGGGAGTGGAAAACACTCGCTTAAAGCTTCAAATTAAACTTAAAAAAAAAACAAGGAATATCTTGAGATTTGCAGAAAATACGCTGAATTTGGAATACGTATACTTAAAAGAAAAACTCTCTGTATATGCATAAGCTGTAAATTTTCCGACATTCTTTGTTTTTTAAAAGAAGCTTTTTGAAGCTTTAAATGAGTGTTTTCCACTCCCAGACTAAGCATGAAGTAAAATTTCGAGTTTAGAAAATTAGAAAAGCCCCGTGAAAATTTGTCAAGAGTCGCGCAGGTCGCGATATATATATATATATATATATATATATATATATGGCGCATGAAGTAAAATTTCGAGTTTAGAAAAGCCCAAACAATTTGTCTAGGGTCGTTGTTTATTTAAAATGTAATAAAAACATAATATATCTCAATAAATTGCAAATATAACATGAACATATTATATATCAATAAAAAGAGAAAAAAATATTAAATTTATTAATAGCACAGCCAACTATAACTTCTGTTTAAAAAATATAACTTTGGGCTGTATCTCTTTTATTAATGAAGATAAAAATAATCTGTAAATTGCATTCGATTCTCCTCGAAAAAGTACATACAATTCTTATCTTGATAAAATAATAAATGACTGAGATATTAATAAAAATCGAATATGGAAAATATTGAATTTTTGGCTATAACTTGAAAACAAAAGACGATAGCTAATTTCTGTTTTCGACATTGAGTTCTAATAACCAAGATTCCCTATAGTAACATCCAATTTGGGCCACCCTGTACATGTTTAATACATAAATATAATGCCATGAACAAATCAATTGAAGTGTGTGTGTTAATTGAAACTTGTGATCATTGATTACGCGAAATTAAGGCGTGGAGTATTTGGACTAAAATGCTCGAATTTTAATAGCGTAAAATTTGGTTAAACGAAAGAAATCAAATTTCAATCAAACATACAGTATATTTTAAACATCACATTAAATCAGTGATTTGTACGGTGGGTGCATGAAGTAAAATTTCGAGTTTAAAAAATTCTTGAAAATTTGGATTGGTCGCTCCGCGAACTCGAAATTTAACTCGAAATTTCACTTCATGCTTAAACTGGGAGTGGAAACACTCGTTAGAATTTCAAATTGATTGGTTTTATAAAAAAAAGCGAATACCTGAAAATGAATTAAATTTTCTAGGCATTAAATATTCTTTTTATTCTTTGTTTATAAATTCCGATCATTTTTCACTCTTTCCTACTCTGTAATATTCGCAATTAGATACTTAAAATTTTCCTTCGACGTCCTGATTACTACGATGTAAAAAATTAAAAACGAGAAACGCTACCGCTCGCATTGGAAATTGAGCCAGGGCAAAGCTTTTTAGAAAATGCAATTATAGACGTGCGCGAAAAATGAAAAGGTCGCAACAACAAACGAACAAAAAAAATTGGAAAACACCGCGATACTGTAAACATTGTTATTAAATTACACGTTTCCATATATTCCGCGCTTTGATGGAAAATCCATCACTACAACATTTTACGCCTCGCAAAGCGCGCACACCCGCCAACATTGCGCGAGTAACACTTTGAGATTCGTAGTTTGTTTTTTTGAATAAATTCCATTGTGTTTATTTTATTTTGTAGTCGCTGTTTTTACGCAGACATGCAGAGAAGTAGGGAAATTTTATGTGCATATATGAAAAATAGATTGTGTAAAAAAGTGATTATTTTTATTTCGTTGAATGTAAATGAGCGTTTGGACTTTAATTGCGATCAATGTTTTATACGCGTGGTACATGAAGTTAAATTTCCAGTTTAGAAAAGCCTGAAAATATTGTTTAAACACTTATTTTAAAATCTCATAGTTTAGTTATACGATAAAAAAATCACTTACACAATTTGTGCTCATATCTGCAATACTTTTAAAATTTATTCAAATCATAAATTTTAAAATGATTGCAGATATGAGCAAAAATTATGTTAGTGATTTAATTAATATTTCTGGAGGGTAAGTGGGGGAGGGCACTTCCTCCCCCAGAAATGTTTATAAAATCTCTAACATAACATTTGCTCATCCAGAAAGTTTTCTTTTAAGTATACGTATTCCAAATTCAGCCTATTTTCTGTAACTCGTAGATATTTTTGTTTTTTTTTAAGTTCAATTTAAAGCTTTAAGCGAGTGTTTTCCACTCCCAGACTAAGCATGAAGTAAAATTTCGAGTTTCTCTCGAAATTTTACTTCATGCGCCACGCGTATTAAACACTATAATATTGTCAAATTTATGTATATTCTAACTTCTCTTAAAATCTGTGTTTAATACGCGTGGCGCATGAAGTAAAATTTCGAGTTTAGAAAAGCCCAGAAAATTTGTCTCGGGTCGCTGCGCGAAATTTTCACGGATGTCAGAAAGATTACAGCTAAAATAATTAAGAAAAAGTAATGTGATTTTATAAAAATAATGACATACCATGGAATTAATATATATTAGGAGGATTTTTTCTTGTATACTCTAAATTATTTCGAAAAGTAAATACTTTAATCAAGTGACTGCGATATCTTTTGCCATTTTGACATCCGCAATTAATTCAATTCCATGGCATGTTATTATTTTTATAAAATCACATTACCTTTTCTTAATTATTTTAACTTAGAAAAACGTAAAGTGATAAACATTAACACGAATGAATTCAGAATTTTTCTCTCTACAGAAAAGGTAAATACATTTTGTTTTTAAAATAAATAGGGGAGCCAAAATTTTAACATTTCAAAATGTACATGGGATGTCCTATGTTGCGTCCGCCAAGTCAACACCCGGTATACATCAAGTGCAAAAATTGAAAAATGTGATTTTCTGAATAAAATTAAGAGCAACATTTTCGAAATAAACAAAAATATTTATAAAAGATGTATTAAAAATTGAATAAAATTTAATGTAACTCATTCCGCGCACTTAAAATTCAACTTATATAATTTAAAAACCCGTGAGTCTAATATTTCATTTGTGAATAAAGAATTACCCCGTGTAAACAATTTCGAGGGGGCGCTTGAGGATATTCGTGCGAAATGCATATTCATTGAAATTAGCAAATATGCGAGCGGCGTTTTACGTATAAAGGAAATGTAATATTGCACCTACTTACATTTAAACACTCCGGAATTCTAATTAGCAAAACTAATGTTTACGCTAGAACGAATTTCGCATACGTTTATGTGCATTTACACCCCGGATTCCGCAGTTTTGTGTGTCGCGTTATTATCGCTATTGCTAATCTCGAATAAGGGATGGTATTCCTCGCACGAGGGATGAATTAATTACAACAAACGGCAAAACAACAACAATTCGTTAATGTTAGCGTAACTTAAGAAAGACAAAACAAGAGAAAACTCAAGAGTATCGTCTATAATTGTTGTTGTTTTACTCTCTGATTCGTTCCTTGTGCGAGAAATGAAATACATAATATTTATATGTTCAATTCTAAATAAATCGTGTAAGAGCAGTGCACGTTGAGTTGCCTGTATTTAGCGTGAACGCCATCTAATGCCCATTTATTTATTTTCTATTTATTAATTTATTTACGGAAAACTCCTTTAAACAAAGCAGATAACATGTGTGTGCAATATTATTAAACTCAGAACATAATATTAAGCACATATTGTTATTATTATTATTATTATCTATTCATCAACGGTAAACACATTTTACAAAAATAAGAACACATTTTGAGATAGTGATAATAACAAAAATTAAGTCTATGAATTAAACATAGGCCATAAACACAATACTATATCGATAATTATTATAAATATACATTATATTTATTGTAAAATTTGTATAAATCGCAAACATTAGGTCTTAACTAATAAGACCTAGACAATAAGCACATTTTTTAGAATTCAAAGTATTATTGAATTCAAGACATACTTATCCTATATCAATAATTTTACATTATATAATAATATTTAACATAAAAGAATTCTATTATTATTACTAGGAAATGACCAATTGTTATTTTATCGTTAGAAAAAATCAAATCGAACAATTATTAATGAAATGTCAAGTTAAAATCCACGCATTTTGAATAATTTCAATTTGCAATAAATCAAAGTGAACAGAAATTAGTCGATATACGTGAAAATGAAGTTCATAAAAAATATACACATAAAATGAATACAGTTCTGTTGAGTCTTGCAAATATAAAATATTACAATTCACCGAAATAAATTGATTAATTAAACAATCTGCTGATTTTTTTTATAAATTCCTCTGAGAAAATATTCTTAAGTTTATTCATTTCTTAACAATCTCTGTTGACTTTGTTAAATCCGACATTTCCTTTGTAATTTAAGATCAGAAATAGAGACACTGTACTTTTTTTGTATTTTTTATCCTTCATTTAAAATGATAACATTTTATTCAACTTTGAGCGTCTATATGTTTCAAAAATTAGCACAAAGTTTATTCATTTCTCTACAATCTCTGTTGGTAACAAAATCCAACATTTACTCCGTAATCTCATATCAGAAAAGAAGAAACTGTACCTTGTTTATTTTTTATATTTTTTTATTTAAATTGGTAATATTTCATTCAACTTTGAGCTATACGTTATTGATTGGACTTCAGCCAGCTTTAAAGAAAATTAAAATATCGCAATTCAAGTAAGTAAATTACATCTTGATTTCTTTTGTTGTTGATTTTTTACAAATTTCTCGAACAGAATAGTTTATTTATTTCTTAACAATCTAAGTCACCTTAGTCCATTTTGATTGACCAATCTGTTGATTTTTTTAGCAATTTCTCTAACAGAATATTTTTATGTTTATTTACATCTTAAAAATCTCTTTATTTCTTAATAAAATCCGACATTTCCTTCGTAATTTCGGATCAGGAAAGAGAAAATGTACCTTTGTGTATTTTCATTTCAATTAATAAAAATGTATTTAAGTATAAATTAAATTGCCAATTCTTCATACTTCATACTTCAAACATTAAAAGTGCGATTCTTTTCGCAATCCTAAGATGTAAATCACGAATTTTTGATTTAAGGCCTGCGATGTTCTGGAAATACACAACTAGTTTTTTGGCTTATTAACTGCAACTCCTGATGACCGAGTACTGACTATACTCGAGACTCCATTCCTATATTTAATTGTCAAGTCCGTTTCACCCGAATTTTTGCGTAAAGTAAGTTCGTCGCTTAAAATCTTTAGCTGATTTCGTTGAATTACAGAATTGTAATACATTTATTTTATTTATTTATTCCTTTGCCTATCTACCTTTCGGTGTAAGGCTATTGTAATACATAATATAATATAATATATAAGTGGTGTAAGTGGCAAAGAATAAAAGACAACAGAAATAAATCTACGTTTTATATATATATATATATATATATATATATATATATATATAAAATCGTCCAAATCCAACTGGTGTACCAAATAATAGTAACAATACTAATGTTACTAATAACCGTCCAATCTCAACGCTAATCCCAGATGGCAAATGAAACATCTTTAAAAAAAAACGGGATAAAAAAACAAACAAAAAGCAACCTGACAAAAGTCATTTACAAGACTAACACAAAAAATATAAATAATTATAAACAAAGATGTTGGACTAGTTTGTATCACAGATATTTTATTAGTACCACAAATTAATGATGTGCAAAAGCAACAAACACTGTAAAATTCACCATAAAATGCAAAAAATAGTAAAAGTATAAATAAAATAAATTAATTAAGATAAAATAAAATAATTAAAATAAATTAAAAACAAATTAAAAAGCAGTACCTATATATCACAAACAAAACAAGCTACACCATATTAATAACAAACAAAACAGAGAGATTAAAATCAACCTGTGACAGCCAGCAGGTTAACAAGTCGCAACAGGCTTTTAAAATTAGCAAATGTTGGTGCAAATAGTACAAAATTTAAATTAGTACTAAGAACATTTGCATATCGTATGAAACGATCCATAGGATTATACATGCCATATCTGGTTGAATGAAATCTAAGTTGAAATATAGGCCTACACCTAGCGTGAAGACCTCGTGGTATATGAAATGCCAGCATTCCAACCAGTTGACTGCAATTAATAAGTCCGTTTACCAGCTTAAATAAAAACGACATATCAAGAAAAATTCTCCTTTCTGCTAACGACCTAATGTTCAGTTCACATAACATCCCACTATGACTGAAATCACGTTTACCCAACTTAAACGACATTAGTTTTAAGAACTTACCCTGTACTGCTTCGATTTTCTGGGTTGTGGTTATGTTATATGGAGACCATATTTGTGAAGCAAATTCAAGATTAAGTCGAACTAATGTTAGGTATAAAGTTTTTATTTGCATCGTCAACTTAAGCAAATGGGCATTAGATGGCGTTTACGCTGTCGAGCATATGTAAATTGCACAGGCCATAATAAATCATCAAAGATGTTCAGTATTTTTCAAGCACTAGTTATACTGATGACGGCGTTGAAGTCAGAAAAGCGTGAATCAATGAGTACTGAACAAAAATTCATATTAATAATAGTGTTAGGGCCCGCCCTGGCCGAGCGGTTGAGCCGCCGGTTTCGCCAAATCGGTCACGGATGTGATCTGGGTTCGATTCCCAGCGGAGACGAGTAATTTTTCTAACGAAAAATACTCGTCTCCGGTTCCATGGATGTGTGTGAATGTGTTGTGACGTCTAAATTAGTCGAAATATATGTTAATATAAATCAATGTTAGTGGCTGAATGGTAAAAACCTATGCCAAACAAACAAAAAAAAATAATAATAATATTGTTAATAGTGTGATAACAGAAATAAGATAATTTAAATGGTTTTTCTTCAATTTGGGTTAGCAATTTACATCTATTCTTCATAAGCGTTTTTACACACACAGTCCTCTTGAATTTATTTTGTTTAAAGTTACAAATCACAGTATTCTAAAAATATTTTGCTACAAACAATTTACTTAAAACACTATAACAAAACAAACAACACTGTTTTTTTACTAAAACAAAAGGTTGACGGTCTAAAGAGAAACATTATTCGTTTATATTTCATGATTTCCATTCCTAGACTAAGCATGAAGTAAAATTTCGAGTTTAGAAAAGCCCCGTGAAATTTTCTGGGCTTCTCTAAACTCGAAATTTTACTTAATGCGCCACGCGTATAAATCACAGATTTCAAGTAAACTTTGAATATACATAAATTTCACAGTATTTTAGTGTTTTAAACGCGTGGCGCATGAAGTAAAATTTCGAGTTTAGAAAAGCCCAGAAAATTTGTCTCGGGCCGCTGCGCGACCCTCGACAAATTTTCACGGGGCTTTTCTAAACTCGAAATTTTACTTCATGCTTAGTCTGGGAGTGGAAAACAATCGCTTGAAGCTTCAAATTGAATTTAAAAAAAAACAAGGAATATCTAAAGATTTACAGAAAATAGGCTGAATTTGGAATACGTATACTTAAAAGAAAAACTCCCTGTATATGCATAAGCTGTAAATTTTCCGACATTCTTTGTTTTTGAAAAGAGTTCAATTTTAAGCTTTAAATAAGTGTTTTCCACTCCCAGACTAAGCATGAAGTAAAATTTCGAGTTTAGAAAAGCCCCCTGAAAATTTGTCGAGGGTCGCGCAGCGACCTGAGACAAATTTTCTGGGCTTTTCTAAACTCGAAATTTTACTTCATGCGCCACGCGTATAAAACACAAATTTCAAGTAAAGTTCAAATAAACATAAATTTTACAATATTTTAGTGTTTTATACGCTTGGCGCATGAAGTAAAATTTCGAGTTTAGAAAAGCCCAGAAAATTTGTCTCGGGCCGCTGCGCGACCCTCGACAAATTTTCACGGGGCTTTTCTAAACTCGAAATTTTACTTCATGCTTAGTCTGGGAGTGGAGAACACTCATTTAAAGCTTAAAATTGAACTCTTTTCAAAAACAAAGAATGTCGGAAAATTTACAGCTTATGCATATACAGGGAGTTTTTCTTTTAAGTATACGTATTCCAAATTCAGCCTATTTTCTGTAAATCTTTAGATATTCCTTGTTTTTTTTTTAAATTCAATTTGAAGCTTCAAGCGGGTGTTTTCCACTCCCAGACTAAGCATGAAGTAAAATTTCGAGTTTAGAAAAGCCCCGTGAAAATTTGTCGAGGGTCGCGCAGCGGCCCGAGACAAATTTTCACAGGGCTTTTCTAAACTCGAAATTTTGCTTTATGCTTAGTCTGGGAGTGGACAAACAATTTACTTAAAACTCTATAACAAAACAAACAACACTGTTTTTTTACTAAAACAAAAGTTTGACGGTCTAAGGAGAAACATTAATTGTTTATATTTCAATGTACCGTGCGATCGTTTAAAACATGATTTAGAGTAGGTTTTATGTTTTAAATTAGATTGGCACTACTGACTGTTAACACATTCCATACATGTACATCTATGGAATGATGGAATAAATTTAAGGTTATCCTAATTGCTAAATTATGTGTTAACAGTCAGTTAGTAATTTAAAACTCAAAGCCTACTCTAAATCATGTTTTAAACAATCGCATGGTATATGAATTTACCTAAAAATCACAAACTGATTTCTTAAAGGCTTGTCCAGCTAAAAAGGAACACTATTGGTGTCGTGAGATAAACGAGGTGAGCGAGGTGGGGGGCTAAACGTACGTATCGGAGCAGATTTTCCACTCGGGGGTTCTGCTAAAAATTGGTATTCAAACGGGGATTTTGGTCGAAGGGCTTTCGCCCTTGTTTGGAGAGGTTTTCCTTTCAGGCCCCGCTGGAAACGAAACGAACTCTTAAACAACTCACGCGTCCCTTTAGTTCTTCAAAAGACTTTGTTTTTCTCCTCTCATCTCGCTCTCCTCGTTTACTTTTTTTCCTCCAAGTTCGGGGAATACCCTAAATTGATTCCACTCGGTATGATTTAATCGCGCCGTGATTACGACGAGCGTTTTTATTTTATTTTCTAGAGGGATTATTTTGTTGTATGAAATCGAGGATGACGAAAGAGAGGGAAAGAAGGTTTAATGGAATGAGATTGTGTATGTTTGAAATTTTAAAGGAGGGTTAATTGAGTTTTAGGTTGAATATTACAGCATGGATGGATACACTTCAAACGCGTTTCGGGCTTCCTGGTCCTTATCAGTACGATCCTTAATGTGTTGAAACAATACTTTTGTTCTACTATCCAAACCTCTTTGAAAAATGAACAAGTCTATTTAAACATATCTGAAATCATACATCTTAAGAAATGACGTATTTTTCCGCCATCTGTTGCTATTTTCGGAGCAATAGATGATGGTATACGTTGTTTCTTAAGATGTATGATTACAATACAATTTACCCAGCAAACACACATACAGAAAGTTTTATGTAACACCGAACATTTTCATAACGAAAATTATTCTTTGAAGTACCCATATGCATACGTTGCACATTTTCCGATGCTCGGTTTATTAGAAGAATCCAATTTGAAGCTTTAAGCGAGTGTTTTCCACTCCTAGGCTAAGCATGAAGTAAAATTTCGAGTTTAGAAAAGCCTGAAAATTTGGTTTGGTCGCGTAGCGCGAAGCGCGGAGCGGCCAAACCAAATTTTCAGGCTTTTCTAAACTCGAAATTTTACTTCATGCGCCACCGATACAAAACACTGATCCAATGTAAAGTTTAGCGGGATGTTTTAAACTTCGTAATATGTCAGTGTTTTGTACCGGTGGCGCATGAAGTAAAATTTCGAGTTTAGAAAAGCCTGAAAATTTGGTTTGGTCGCGTAGCGCGAAGCGAAGCGGAAAATTTTTCTTTGGAGTATCCATATGCATACGTTGCACATTTTCTGATGCTCGGTTTATTAGAAGAATCCAATTTGAAGCTTTAAGCGAGTGTTTTTCACTCCTAGGCTAAGCATGAAGTAAAATTTCGAGTTTAGAAAAGCCTGAAAATTTGGTTTGGTCGCGTAGCGCGAAGCGCGGAGCGGCCAAACCAAATTTTCAGGCTTTTCTAAACTCGAAATTTTACTTCATGCGCCACCGGTACAAAACACTGATCCAATGTAAAGTTTAGCGGTATGTTTTAAACTTCGTAATATGTCAGTGTTTTGTACCGGTGGCGCATGAAGTAAAATTTCGAGTTTAGAAAAGCCTGAAAATTTGGTTTGGCCGCTCCGCGCTTCGCGCTACGCGACCAAACCAAAATTTTCAGGCTTTTCTAAACTCGAAATTTTACTTCATGCTTAGCCTGGGAGTGGAAGACACTCGCTTCAAGCTTCAAATTACATTCTTTTAATAAACCAAGCATCGAAAAATGTGCAATGTATGCATATGGATACTTTAAAGAAAAATTCTCGTTATAAAAATGTTCGGTGTTAAATAAAACTCTCTGTATAATATACAGCGAATTTTTATTTCAAGTATACATATGGATTCGCTGTACATTTTCAGACATTCGTTGTTTTTTTTAAGTTCATTTGGAAGCTTTAATCGAATGTTTTCCACTTCCAGACTAAGCATGAAGTAACATTTCGAGCCTGAACATTTTGTTGGTCTTAATTCGAAATTTTACTTCATGCGCCACGCGTAATTATGCATGTACATTTACAAATCACAGCAAAAATAAATATATTTAGTCAATTTTCAACGTACTGTAATAAATAATTGAGGAATCATAATTCCAGGGGAGGCAAGTGCCCCCTTCTCCCCATATGTGCGGGCGTCCATGACTACCATAAATAAAGACGTCATCGGAGAAATACTCTTGAGTCGCAATTTTAAAATGTATCGATTTGAAAAAATATATATGTTCTATAGTTTACAATAAAGACTTTCGTTTAAAATTTCGATTTATTTTATTGTTCCGCAGAAAAAATATGAATATATTTGAATATTTTTTCTGCCCTTAAAAAACAATTGCACGGATGAATATAATTGGTCATTTTTATGTTGATACATAAAAAATCGCAATTAATTAACACAGTACACGGTTAGAGTCAAACAAGGCAATTAATTAAAGCCCATTTTGTGGGAACACGATCGCGTCTTCAGATACATACATTAAGAAACTCATC
Source organism: Philonthus cognatus (assembly GCA_932526585.2). NCBI lineage: Eukaryota > Metazoa > Arthropoda > Insecta > Coleoptera > Staphylinidae > Philonthus > Philonthus cognatus. Next base: position 30,651,420 of record OW052242.1, read on the forward strand.
CATGGGGTCTGGAAAGAACCCGAGCAGAACATTCCGCACACTCGCCACCGATTCCCATGGTCGAGAAATTCTTAATTTCTCCCATTACGTCCTCCGACATAATTAAAAATTAAATTCCCAAAGTTTCCTTCTTATCAGCGGTGAAAATTAATTCAGCAAGTTTTCCTTTTTTTCTTCTTCTTTTCTGTTTAGTAAACGGTGTAATTAATTATTTGGATTATTAAAAGAGAAATTGTTGATGGAAAAAATAGTCTGTCACGGTTTTCGCGGGTGGAAAGGGCGCGCCTCAAATTAATTGTCCTCGCCGGGGAAAACGTCGCCGACCCTCTTCAAGTATTACAAGCTTTGTACGTGCTGTAATTTATGTGAAAAAGACAGGTCGGAACGGACACGTCAAAAAGTTCATACACACACACACGGGTCTGTGTATTCCTGGATTAATTACACTTTTCGTTTTATTTTTCAACCCCCCGACAATTTCAGTTCACAACAGAAAATATTAATTCTGACAAAGAACTTAAATCACCAATTTTGGAGAATATACATAGGTGTATTAATTAAGGCTCATAGGTACACCATTAAGCATGGGCGCCCGCAGAATATTTTACGGGTCAATCAAAATTGACAAACTATAAGAGCGTAAGCTTATTTTCTCAAATACAGCTATATTGGCTGTAGGCAAAGATCACGAAGAAGCAGCAGTAAATCTGCAAACCTCGATAAATAAAATTAACATCTGGACTAAGCAATGGCGAATCAAATTGAATGAGACTAAATCGGTCCATGTCAATTTCACAAATAAAAGAAATCAACATATCCCTGTTAGTATGAATGATATCCAGGTACCATATGCTGATACAGCAAAATATTTGGGTTTTACACTGGACGCTAAGCTACGCTGGAGAGCTCATGTCAAAAGGAAAAAAGAAGAACTGGACATCAAATTTCTAAAAATGTATTGGCTGCTTGGTCGGAACTCCACCCTGTCAATCTACAATAAATTACTGCTGTATAAACAAATTCTTAAGCCCGTATGGACATATGGCATCCAGCTGTGGGCTTGTTCCAAAAAGAGCAATATAGAAATAATCCAGCGATACCAAAATAAAGTACTGAGGAGTATTGTCAATGCTCCTTGGTATTTCAGAAACAGTGACCTCCACGGGGACTTGGAAATGGATACTGTTAATGAGACAATACACAAATTTGCCAAGAGTCATGAACAGCGACTTCTTCAACACGTCAACATCGAAGCCATCCAGCTCCTCGATAACACGAATTTGACCAGAAGACTACAGCGGACTAAACCGTTCGAGTTAGTTTAATATTATGTTAGTTCAAAAGTAGAGCATAGTGCTAGTGTACACATTAATTAGTGTAATTAAGTTATTAAAATCTAAGGGATACTAATGAGTAAACCCTTAGTATTAAACCTTTAGTAAATTAAGTTAGCTAAATATTACTCATTGATCCATTTGTGATCAGATTGTAATTATAGTAAAATACAAGTAAGTGTTTTTCAAATAATAATAAAAAAATTCAAATAGTTTTGAATTTGAATTTATCTTGTTTGGCATACTCATTAACAATTCAGTTAAATTGATAAATTCAATCAAGCTACAATGGTGTTTCAAACCAACTAAAAAAACTCAAATTAATTCAGGGAGGAGGGTGGTCGTAGAGTTATGAGGAGAACGCGACCTTAAAAGTTTAAGAACCCCTGTTCTAGACGAACTGGTTAAAAACTGAGACTCGCGTTGGACGTCGTGATTTTTGTTAAAATTCATTTAAACTCACAAGAAATTATCTCGAACTCGTATTAAAACCCTAGTGTAACGAGCCGTCTGCAAACTTGAAAACATATTTACTCAAAAGACCGCGACTTCTTCGCGAGAGAGAGGACACTTAATTATCTCCTTCATCACCCAACCACGTAAAAGAAGTGGGTTGGGGGGATGTCTAATCGGGAATAAAAATCTAGCCGGCGCAGAATGAAATACATGCATATTCATTACGAAACTTTCGCCGGGAGAGAGAAATATCTTTGCGGAATTACTACTACAGGAGATGGGTTATTTTTTGGGGATTTAAATAATGGAATCGTTCCGTTCGGACTAAATTACTCGCGCGCAACCCCCAGGAATATTTATATTCTCCTCGAGTTCGGGGGCTTTTTGATATTACGTTTTGGAAATATATCCAGCGTCCGAGCTGAAACTATGTGGATGCGGATGTATTAATCCCTTCCGTTACTCGCTGCTCTCTACTTTTTTGTACGTTCATGATTTATGGGAAAATCGATGCAATGCGGCCGTGTTTGCGGAAAGTATTTTGTTATGTTACCATAATTTCATTTCTATTACACGGAAATCAACTTAATATGTATATGTTACAGACCAAACGCTAGGTTAGGTTAGGTACCACATTTAGGTTAGAACCTAATGTAATTTGACAATGTAACCTAACCTAACCTTTGACACATTCGACGTTGTCACCTTATCAAATATGGTAATATCGTCAAGGTTTGTTAGGTTAGGTATCACAAATGTCAAAAGTAATGGGCTGACAAATGAACAAAACTAATTTTCAGGTTTTTCTAAACTCGAAATTGTACTTAATGCTTAATCTGGGAGTAGAAAACACTTGTTTTAAGCTTCAAATTAAACGCTTTTAAAATTCACGAATGCTTGAAAATTTACAGTATACATATTTCAATATATCTTAGAAACTAACGGTTAGGTAATCTGATTTTTTAAAACTGACATTAGATTTTAATATTCTGAAGATCCTAATGATAGGCAATATCATATTCCTTTGTAATAATCTAATTTTTTAAAACTGACATTAGATTATTATATTCTGAAGATCTTAATGATTTTATATTGCATTTATCAATATCACCGAATTTCCATGAGTATGTCAATTTTGATGATGATATTTTTTTGAATCTTGTCGGTTCTGTAAATTATACTTCTGTTACATTTTTATTGAAAGTTGGGTTGAGATGGATAAGAGTTGGTTTGAAATGGGTTTCAGTTGGATTGGGATGGGTTAGAGTTGGGGCGCGATGGGTTAAAGTTGGGTTGGGATGGGTTAGAGTTGGGTTGCGATGGGTGTAAGTTGGGCTGCAATGGGTTAAAGTTGGGATGGGATGGGTTAGAGTTGGATTAGGATGGGCTAGAGCTGAGTTGCGGTTGGTTAAAGTTGGGTTGGGATGGATAAGAGTTGGGTTGGGATAGGTTCGAGTTAGATTGAGGTGGGTTAGAGTTGGGTTGCGATGGATTAAAGTTGGGTTAGGATGGGTTAGACTTGGGTTGGGATAGGTTAGAGTTGGGTTGCGGTGGGCTGAAGTTGTGTTGCGATGTGCATAAGTTGGGATGAGATATGTTAGAGTTAGGTTAGGATGGGTTAGAGCTGAGATGCGGTAGATTAAAGTTGGGTTGGGATGGATTAGAGTTGGGTTGGGATGTATTAAAATTGGGTTAGAGTTGGGTAATATTAAGTTGATGCGTAAGATGGGATGGGTTAGAGTTGGGTTGAGATGAGTTAAAGTTCGGTAAGGTTGGGTTGGAATACGCTAGAGTTGGGTTGGGATGGGTTAGAGTTGGATAAGGATGAGTTAAAGTTAAGTTGGGATGAGTTAGAGTTGGGTTAGAGTTTTGGTTATCAAATATTTTTTTTTTAAATTTGCGAACCCGAAAATTAAGGAAATTCTTAATAATTCATTAATAATTAAAGTGTCAAAGTTTTAAAAAGTAACGAAAGGAGTCAAGAATTTGAAAATCAACAATAATCTTGAAAAATGCATGCTTTTTGTTAGAATTATAAAAATTGTTATAAATCTTGAAAATTAAAAAAAAAACGTTGGAAAATTACCGAACGTATTAAAAAATTCACTGGTAGTCAAAATTTGGAAAAATTTTAAAATCTTGGTAATTCACTAAAGTTAATAATAATAATAATAATAATAATAAACAAACTTTATTTCTAAATAAATGGTCACAAAAATTATCACAATTTTGGAACATAAAAGAAATTGTGTCATAACAAAAAAAAACATACATATATAATTATATGCTGTTAAATACTCAGACAAATAACATTATGTAAATAAATTACATGCTTCAAAATATTCTTCCACACTGTATATCTCTGATTCCATGAGAAGTTTATATACCGCTGACTTGTATGGCTTTAACGAATCTAAATTCTTTATTTTGCTTGGCAGAACATTATAAAATTTAACACACCTATGAAATGAATTTCGCTCAGATAACGTGAGTCGTAAGTTGATAAGATTTTAAAAATTGAACAAAAACATGAAAACCCCCAAGATTTTGTAAACTAATGAAAATATTGTAAAAAGCCAGTAATTATTTTTTAACGAATGTTTTCCACTCCCAGACTAAGCATGAAGTAAAATTTCGAGTTGAGAAAAGCCCGAAGAATTTGGATTGGGACGCGCAGCGTCCAAATCCAAATTCTGCCTTTTCTCAACTCGAAATTTTACTTCATGCGCCACGCGCATAAAACACTGATTAATTGATAAGATTAGAATATTAAAAATATTTTTTTTATTATAGATTATCACTTTTAGACATGCTCCAAAATGTTTTTAAATTTCAATATTTCTTGACATTTCCTCACTTTTTGACATTGTCTCAACATTTTTTCAAATTTCAACTCGTTTTTCGACAGTTTTTGATATTTTCAAAATTCAGTCAAATTTCAACATTTTTACCTTGAAATTTCCTCACTTTTCCATGGTTTGCGCACCACTGACAGAACATAAAATTCTAGATAAAAACAACAAACTCTTTCTTCACTTGAATAAAGAATTGAATTGAATTTAATTGAGCTGAATTGAACTGAATTAAATTGAATTGAATTGAATTGAATTGAATTGAACTGAACTAAATTGAATTAAATTAAATTGAATTGAGCTGAATTGAACTGAATTGAATTAAATTGAATTGAATAGAGGTGAATTGAATTAAACTGAGCTGAATTGAACTGAATTGAATTGAATTGAATTAAATTTAATTGAACTGAATTGAACTGAATTGAATTGAATTGAATTGAATTGAGCTAAATTGAACTGAATTGAATTGAATTGAATTGAATTAAAATGAATTGAATTTGTTTATTTATTTATTTATTTACCGGAAGATCCAATCTATAAAATACATTTTGACAACATTTTATAACTACAAGAAAAATACAGTAATATTTATACATAAAAAAAAGTTACAATACCAAATTGAATTGAATTAAATGAAATTGATTTGAATCTCTATTGTTACTATAAAAATTCTGCGAGCGCTCATGCTTGTAGTTTAACGGGCGGGCCAGCAGCGCCCGCTATTTGTAAGTTACGATGAAAAACCAAAATTCGTTCAATTACTCATGAGAATTCCTATCGATCTACGTAGGACTTTTTTGATATATTGATTTTTACAAAAATGACGCACTTTTGAAAAACAGAGTCTAAAATGCCATAAAAAATTGCCAGAAAATGATTTATAACAAAAGAATTTCGCAACACAATGATAAAATCGTACGTAGTTGGGTAGCTATTGTCATAAATAACCGGAAAAAAATTAGTTTCACATCCCTACTTAAAAATTACTGGAGCTGCTGGTCCGCTGGTCCGCTGCTAGTTTACAAACCAGGTGTCATTGGTAAAATGCTTTACATATAAAAATATATCGCTCAAAAAAAAATATTTTTTATAGTTTTATAGAACTATAAAAAATATTTTTTTTAGAGCAATACATTTTTATATGACTTTCCTTTAAAATTTCGATTTATATCATTTTTCCGCTGGAAAAATTTGATAAAGTATGCCTTTTTTTGCTGCTTCACGAGTGGCCTAATCCCTTAACCCTTTCGGCCCTGATGGTGGAACTTGCCACCACTAAAATTTGGTGAACATACTGGGAATTTTTCTTTTGAATTAACATACATGTATGCATGAACCGTAACTTTTCCGATAATCGTTTGTTTTTTTAAATAGTTTAATTTGAAGTCTTAAACGAGTGTTTTCCACTCCCAGACTAAGCATGAAGTAAAATTTCGAGTTTAGAAAAGCCTGAAAATTTGGTTTGGTCGCTCCGCGCTTCGCGCTACGCGACCAAACCAAATTTTCAGGCTTTTCTAAACTCGAAATTTTACTTCATGCGCCACGCGTATAAAACACTGATTTTAGGTGAAGTTCATAATATTCTACTACAGAATTATGCTAAAAACGTGTATTCTAAACATCGCATCACATCAGTGTTTAGTACGCGTGGCGCATGAAATAAAATTTCGAGTTTAGAAAAGCCTGAAAATTTGGTTTGGTCGCGTAGCGCTACGCGCTACGCGACCAAACGAAATTTTCAGGCTTTTCTAAACTCGAAATTTTATTTCATGCTTAATCTGGGAGTGGAAAACACTCGTTTGAATGTTCAATTTGAAATATTTCTAAAAACAACGAAAATCTGAAGATTTACAGCTTGTACAGTGTATTGAGATATCGTATGTTCAATAAAAATAAACCCCCCTGAAATTATACATCAAAATTATTATATCTGACGTGTTATATGACAATTCCTAAAGCGAATAAAAGGGAATAAATTATAAAATATGTGTATTATTCGGAAATTTCAACCCTGAACATTTTGTAATATATAAAATGATTATTATTCGTTAACATTTTTTAAGAAGAGAATTCTTTTTTGTGAACTGTGGAGACTTTTACTTTGTTATACATTTATTTACACAAATAAAACACTTAAACTTAAATTTATAAAAAGGTTAAATCATGGCACTCCAGAGCTTTTTTTTATTGAATATGTATACTTAAAAGAAGTGTATATCTGAGATATTAATAAATTATATGCAAATAGAAAGACTGTTATTCCTTACTTCACTTTTTATAAAAAGTGAAGTAAGGAATAACAGTTTTTCTATTTGTGATTAATCACTTCACGTAAACTCGAAACAATACAGTTATTAAATTATATGCAGTGTACAAAACTATTTTTGGGGACACCAGAAAAATTGTAAGGCTGAAAGAGTTTTAATTAATTCATTTAAATTCAATTTCAATATGTTTATACAAACAAAATCCCACTATACATTTCTCAGTATTAAAATTATTGCACATTTCATGCTATCACATCCATCTCGCTTTGTGTGTATGGAAATTAAAAAATGAAAACAAACAGTCTAGTCTCTGTCTGAGTCCGGGGCTGTTTTCTGTCGGAATTCGTTCCGAGCCAAGAAAAGAGGGAGTCCACTATAAACACAGCGCTAGATGGCTATCAAAATTGCAACCGGGAATTGGCGGGGATTGGGGGGGATCGAAAAGGGCGGGCGCGCAGATAAGGGGGTTTCGGCAGAATAAACAACGCATTTATCACCAGATTTGGCCTCGTCTCCTCAAAGTTTTACTACAGTTCACCTCCTGAGAACCGATAACTGGACGGGTTTCCATCGAATGAGCCAAAATAGAATCTCATCACATATAGAGAAAAGTTGAAGACAAAGAAATAGGTGTAAGAGTGATGAAAGTTATAGATTTTTAGAAATTCAAAAACGATGGCAGGTTGTAGCTTTAAAGTCGAGACAATGAACAAGTGTGAAGACACTTTATACACTGTCTAGTTTCCTTGAGGCTCATAACAGCAAGGCTGTAGCCAGGGGGGGGGATATGGGGGTTCAAGCCAGGGTTGTTACCCTTTATTTTAAAACAGTGTTTTAAACATGTTTAAAAACAGCCGTCGTGTTTTAAACGGTTTTCTTTTAAATCTCAAATTTGTTTAAAACATGTTTTAAACGTTAAATTTGTTTAAAACGTTTTTTGTTAACTTAAATTTGCTAAATTATATTTTATATTACATTATTAAACTTAACATTTTATTACAATAAATTTATTACAACTGTCTGTGCATAAATGTGATTTTTTAATATAGGGAATTTTTCCTTCAGGTAAACGTATGAATACACTGTAAATTTTACGACATTCGTTGCTGTTTTCAAAGATTTCAATTTAAATCTTTAAACGAGGGTTTTCCACTCCCAGACTAAGCATGAAGTAAAATTTCGAGTTTAGAAAAGCCTGAAAATTTGGATTGGACGCGTAGCGAAGCGGAGCGGCCAATCCAAATTAGGCTTTTCTAAACTCGAAATTTTACTTCATGCGCCACACGTATAAAACACTGAAATATCGTTAAGTTTAAAATATACGGCTTTAGCAGTCTAATATGTAGATGTGAATAAAACGTGAGTCCTGTTCTGCTCTCAACAAATTGTTTAAAACAGTGATTATAGGCAACCCAATAACTGTAACGTAAATTAGGTTGCCTATAATTGTTGTTGTATGCGTGTGTTTTTTTTTAACTTCATTGTAAATCAGTGTTTTTAAGCGTGGCGCATGAAGTGAAATTTAACTCTAACGTAAATAAGGTTGCCTATAATTGTTGTATGTGTGTGTTTTTTCAACTTCATTGCAAATCAGTGTTTTTAAGCGTGGCGCATGAAGCAAAATTTCGAGTTTAGAGAAGCCTGAAAATTTGCTTTGGTCGCGTAGCGCTACGCGACCAAACCAAATTTTCAGGCTTTTCTAAACTCGAAATTTTACTTCATGCTTAATCTGGGAGTGGAGACACTCTTTAGAAACTTTAAATTGAATGCTCTTTAAAAACGGCGAATGTCTGAATATTTACAGCGTATGAATCAGGGTAGGTATATTTAAGTTGTTACCCTTTAAATAACAAAAAATATTTGAGACTCTGATAGAAACCAAATCAAATTCTAAACTCTATCTAGCATCTATAAAAATATATTTATATTTATTTATACATTAACGATAAACACACTTCCCAATTCGCTTGGTAAATGTAAATTTATTATCTCTCTTTATAAATGTCACTACATAAAACACCCACCGTTTAAATAATCCCTCCCTCCTTTAAAATCCATTTACGAATTTACAAATCTCTCTCTCTGCGTGTATTTTCTTTACATTTCCTTGTTAGCTTTTTATGCGTCGTCGTCGTCGCCTTTTTTTTTAATATAATTAAAAAATAACATTTCAGCTTGATTGTAATTTCGTGTTTTTTAAATGTTTTTTAACAGCGTGTTTTTCTTTCGTGTTTCAGAGCCGAGGTCCGATGGAAGCTTGAAAGGTCTCCACGAATAATTAAAAAGAAAACATCGGCGAAATGTACACGGCAACGTTCGGTGAGTAAATGTTTATACAATACTTTTTTTCTGCGCTTGAAAGCGGGAAGAAGAGAGTTTACACAAAAAAACTGTATTTTGAATATTTAAACGATTTAGCATTTTAAATGTAAACTTTTTCCACAAGCCGAAAAGTTAAAGGGTTTTCTTAATTAAATATTCATTTAAATCCTGAAGGGATGACCTAATGGTATCATACAGATAAAATATTAATGACCAATTCTACGTTGCAGAATATTTGCAGAGAAATTGGAAGTGATACTTTAAGAGGAAGTCGACCGCTATTTAAACGCATAAAGCTTACAATATTATTATTATTGTTTTATTATTTTATTTATCAACGGAAATCTCCTTTATACATCAATACACAATTAAAAATAGTGATATAAGATAAACATAATATTACTTTGAAAAACATATAAATAGAGTGAGAAATATAATACAACAAACAAAAATACACTAATTAACAATATCCAGATTAATAAACTGTAAATGGCGTTTGAATACGAACGAATATTGTCGTCTTAACTACATCCTTATTTAGGGATGAAATATTTTGAAAAAATTGGCATATTTTAAGGAAAGTGCATTCTTGATAAAATATTAAAGACCAATTCTAGGTTGTAGAATATTTTAGGAGAAATTGGAAGTGATTCTTTAAGCAAAGTCGACCGCTATTTAAACGCATAAAACTTAGCATATTGTCGTCTTAACCACATCCTTATTTAGGGATGAAATATTTTGAAAACATAGGCATATTTTAAGTAATCTTGGTGCTTGTCTCGATTGAATATTTCCTACTCTTACCGTTCTTTCATAAAAAGATTGGTAAGCTAGCGTAATCGCGTCTTAAATATGATTTTTTGTGCAATATTTATAAAAAATATTGGGAAACTAAATCAGTCACATTGTAGATGAATCCTTTACGAAGAATTCTTTTTTTCCATTAATTTCTGTTCTACAATAAATTCACTGGGATGTCGCGCGATATTGAATCGCACTTTTAAAGTCGGAAACTCACATGTTATTTGGCCACAAGAACGAACAACGATTAATCTTCCACAATAATGAAAATAGATCTTTGTTACTTATACATATTGCACATTGAAGCTTTGCGAATAAATTGATACGATTCTTTAAAAAAAAAATGTTTCTTAAATTATATATATATATATATATATATATATATATATATATACATATACATATATATAACTAATGGAACGCTCTTAAATGATTACAAAAATCGGTGTAGTACTTCTCTAAAAAACATTATTTCTTCTTCATATTGCTTTAATTTATTGAAGTAATTATTATAAGCATGTTGTATTAATAGATTAATCTAAAATAAATGATGAATACAGTTTTACATATGCACAATCATTTAATGATTTGTAGCATCATTGGTTTGCCTGGACCACATCGGACTGATGAATAAATCAATCGTTGCTTAGAAATCTCCATAAGAGCAATGTAAATTTTGATTATGCTTTTTATAAATAGGGGGCAGCATCGTGCTATTTTAGTCATATCTGAAAATTATACTGTAATTTCCAAAAACATGTGAAAGGAAATTGAGTTTAATATAAAGAATTCATGTACGGCATTTGTCGCTCCACGGGTTCCCGGTGCGTGGCCTTGAATTGCGAATGTTATGTTTCTGCCGCGGACTGCTTGCTCATTGATTGTGTTGATGTTGTTGATACACGACAAAGAAAGACAATATTAAAATATTTCCCAATACATTCGTTAAATATAAGTGCATTTCTGGATTCATGTTTTGAATAGGAATGTCGAATGCCGGTATATGTTGATTCAATTCACCAAATTGAATGTGCGACACTCGGCGATTTGATTACCGAGGCACTTAGTCAGCTTAGCGTCTAGAGTTCGAATTGGGTTATTGTAATTTCTCATTTTTTGTACGGCTTAGCCTACTCAGCTTGAAATGTCGCCTACCCAGCTCAGAGGGTAGACCTCCTCTCGTGTTCGCAGCTATTCCTTTTGTGTGCTTCATTGCAATTTACCAAATGAGTGCAGCACGCGACAGTCATGTATGATATTTGATAGTAATCATTTTAATCACTTATGTAGTTGCAAATAACATGAATATATATTTTATGTTGTCAGAATTTAACTGTTTGTCTACAATATAAATACAGGGAATTTTTCTTTTAGGTAAACATATGCATACGCTGTAAATTTTTCGACATCCGTTGTTTTTTTAAAAGAGTTCAATTTGGAGCTTTAAACGAGTGTTTTCCACTCCCAGACTAAGCATGAAGTAAAATTTCGAGTTTAGAAAAGCCCCGTGAAAATTTGTCGAGGGTCGCGCAGCGACCCGAGACAAATTTTCTGGGCTTTTCTAAACTCGAAATTTTACTTCATGCGCCACGCGTATAAAACACTGATTTCAAATGAGGTTCAAATATACAAAAATTTCACAGTATTTTAGTGTTTTATACGCGTGGCTTAAAGATTATACTTTCCTTAAAGTATACCTATTTTTTCAAAATATTTCATCCATAAATTCGGATGTAATTAAGACGACAGTATGCTAAGTTTTATACGTTTAGAGAGCGATCGACATTCTCTTAAGAGTTTAACTTATAAAACTCTGTCTAGCTACACCTCCGAATTGATACTTTATGCATTGTATTTTTTTATGAAACGTAATATTGTCAATCCAGTTAGACGTACAGAAATAGCAAATTTATCGTCTCCGCATGCAGAAAGAGGCCCTTATTTCAAATCCCGCCCCGGTCCGGATTCCGCCAATTTATAGTTCCTATTTGTATCGCTGATAGTAAAATCAAATGCACAAGTCGACTGATTCAATCCGGATCCGATATCCCTTCGCCCTTCCGCCAGACCAGTCCGGATCGATCCAGAGTGTACATACACCTAAAATCAATTTGCTGTTTCACTACTTTCCGATCTCCATCGTTTATTTACCGATACTAAACACCACCCGTTTTTAAGTGTATATAGATTGAGATATACAGGGTGAAACACAGCAGATTACCAATACTAAACACCCCCTCTTTTTAAGTGTATATAGATTGAGATATACAGGATGAAACACAACAGATTACCAATACTAAACACCCGCTCTTTTTAAGTGTATATAAATTGAGATATACAGGGTGAAACCCAACAGATTACCAATACTAAAGACCCCCTATTTTTAAGTGTATATAGATTGAGGTATACCGGGTGAAACACTATAGATTATGATACTAGATTAAAATAAATAAAGACCTAAAATTTTATTATTTACGTAACATTAAGAACAAAGAACATATTGTACCGTGCGATCATCTAAAACGTGATTTAGAGTAGGCTTTGAAATTTCAGATATATGCTTAAGCTCAAATTAAAGCTCTTTTAATTCCAAATCCGCTGACTTAAAGTAATGACGTAGATGAAAACGATTTGACACATCAAACATATAAATAAACATTGTTTGTAGAGAATTTCAAGGGCTACAGATAGGCTACACGATACCAATACAAAATGCTAGAATCAGTACGTAAATTTGCTTTTAAGAAATATGTGCGGGAACTTTTGCCGCACCCTGAATATAAGTATTTTTATATAAATAGTCGTTTCGGGAAGATTTCACTGTCTTTACAATTTCTCTGTATCTGTATATTTTTTTAAGTACCTTTTTGATGCACTTGTAAATAAAACACTTTTTACTTTGTTTAACCACTGGATCTTACATTTAACATTTAACACAATTAAATGTAAGATCCAGTGGTTAAACAAAGTAAAAAGTGTTTTATTTACAAGTGTATCTAAGATGTACCACAAAGTGAACGCCTACAACACCAAACAACCTTTTTGATGCTTAAAAATTGTGTTTAATACAACTGCTCAAAGTTGGATTGATTTATTTTCCACGGTTTATGAAAGTGGTAATAAAACTGAGTTATTTGTAATGTCTAAAAGAGAGTCTGTATTTTTTTTTTTTAAATTTTGTGTGCAATAAATACCGTGCGATCATTTAAAACTAGATTTAGAGTAGGCTTTGAATTTTAAATTAGGTTGGCATGACTGACTGTTAACACATAGTTTACCAAAACCTCAAATTTATTCCACCATTCAATTAGCATTCTGGGTAACCGCACAAAAAAAGCCGCCTACTCTAAATCATAATTTAAACGATCACACGGTATTTGTAAAGCCAGTTCTCTAAAATCATACAACTGCGTCTTGTATTATGATGCACACTCGCCTAATGAAGAAATTACTATTTGAGTAAAATCCTTAACCATTGTGCCATGTATTATAATGCGCATCGCCCAACGAAAAAATTACTAATTGTATTTGAAATAAAACAACACGACGTTTCTGAGGGTTTCACTTGTATTGTTGAAGACTGCAACATGTTTCACCACACAGTGGCTTTATCAGGCAGATGATTCAGTATTCATCTACCTGATGAAGTCACTGTGTGGTGAAACATATTGCAGTGTTCCACAATAAAAGTAAAACTCTCACAACTGTCTTGTTTTATTTCAAATTGTATTATTGAGTTTCATCATGTATATAAAGCGGAATTTTACAACAATATTTAATTTGAAACTCCAAACCAGTGTCTTCCACTCCCAGACTAAGCATGAAGTAAAATTTCGAGTTTAGAAAAGCCTGAAAATTTGGATTTGCCAGGGCGCGCGAGCGAAGCGAGTCGCGCCCTGGTAAATCCAAATTTTCAGGCTTTTCTAAACTCGAAATTTAACTTCATGCGCCACGCGTATAAAACATTGATTTCAATTAAAGTCCAAATATTCGTTCACAATCAGCAAAATTTAAATAATATTACTCTGACGCGTAAATTAGTACAGACATTTTACTTTATTTATACGATTCAAAAGAAAAAGATTTTAAAATGTTCATCTTTGAACGAATCCACAGAACGTAATGTTTCAATTACAGAAATGTGCTTAAGCTTAAATTAAAGCTATTATAATTCCAATTCCGCTAACTTGAAGTAATGACGTAGATAAAAACGATTTAACACATCAAACTAACAAATAAACATTGTTTGTAGAATATTTCAAGAGCTACAGATAAGCTACACGACAGCAATACAAAATGCTAAAATCAGTACATAAACTTACGTTTAAGAAATGTGTGCGGGAACTTTTGCCGCACCCTGTATTTATATATAAATAGTCATTTCGGGAAGATTTCACTTTCTTTACAATCTCTCTGTATCTGTATAATTTTTTTAAGTACCTTTTCGATGCTAAAAATTGTGTTTAATACAACTGCTCAAAGTTGAATTTTGTTGGATTGATTTATTTTCCACGGTGTTTGAAAGTGGTGAAAAAAACTGGAGTTATTTGTAATGTTTGAAAGAGTGTCTGTGATTTTTTTAAATTTTGTGTGCAATAAATACCGTGCGATCATTTAAAACACGATTTAGAGTAGGCTTTGAATTTTAAATTAGATTGGCACTACTGACTGTTAACACATAGTTTACCATAACCTCAAAGTTATTCCATCATTCAATTCGCATTCTGGGCAACCGCACAAAAAAAAATGCCGCCTACTCTAAATCACAATTTGACGATCGCACGGTATTTTAATATTCAATGATGAACATATTTTTATAAAATGATGATATCCATTTAATTTTTTGCTCCTAAATAATTTATTGGGGATTTATTTATGCAAATGACACCCCGCACTCGGAAACGTTTACGGATTGCATTATCGTAATTTATTTGAATTATTAACGAACACCCGGGCACGGGATATTTATTATTAATTGGAACGATTTCAAAAACTGGTTATTATTTATTACAAATGTGTTACGTTCTGTCTAATGAATTTATTATTTCGGACGCAACCCGAAAATGTAATTATCGCGTGTATTTAATTATTCCGATTTCGGCTTTCGTTCCATCGCTGATTCGGTTTAATTTTCCTCTTTTTCGCACGAAAAATAATTGTTAACGTTTAATTAACTGATCATTATTGATTGATTGTGTTTCATCGCAATGATTGAGGATTTCATCTAATTAGTAATTTATTATATTAAGTTAGAATTATTTATAGAATGGTTATCACAATAAATGAGCATTCCATTCAATTAGTAATTTCTTTGTTCGGCGATTGTGCATTACAATATATAACATGGCGCAGTCATCCTATTAAAAATGGTGATGTGTCCATCATAGTACTTTCCCCCGTAAATTGCGTATTAAATCACTTTTAAAATATTTGTAGTATTATTATTTTCAAAATGTCTTCAACTTTTTGATAACTACAACTTTTATTTGAAACATTTTTCAATTGGATCAACACATACTGACACAAACCAATGACTAGATAAAAAACACTATTTATTGAATATCTCAAAAACTAAGAATGCTATGACAAAAAGTAAGTGAATAATACATCTTTATTTTGTTATTATCTAGAACTTTTATTCACCAAATGCTTTTCAGTTCTTCCGATTGTAACAAAAAGCTTAAGTTTCAAGTTTCATCTCGATATCTTTAGCGGTTTTTGCGGTACAGCGCACACAGACACACAGACAGACAGACAGACATTTTTCAAAAATAGTCTTATTCGACTCAGGGGACCTCAAAACGGATATTTCCGCTAAAATTTTTGATTCGAAAATTTTCACGAAAACAATACTTTCCCTTTGTATTACATACGGGGGAAAGTAATAATTTCATCTTTGGGCGATTGCGCATTATAATATTATACATGGCGCAGTCATTCTATTAATAATTTTATCTTTGGGCAATTGCGCATTATAATACATGGCGCAGTCAATTAAGGATTTCACTCAATTTGTAATTTAAATATTTAATTGATGAGGCGGATACGTGATAGAACTCCATAATACTCTTTGAAATAAAACAACACAGTTGTGAGAGTTTTAATTTCATTGTTGAACAATGCAACGTGTTTCACCACACAGTTTCTTTATCAGGCAGATGAATACTGATTCATCTGCCTGATGAAGCCACTGTGTGGTGAAACATGTTGCAGTCGGTTATGGATTTCACTCAATTTGTAATTTAAACATTTATTTGATAACGCGGATACATGATGAAACTCCTCCATAATAATTTTTGAAATAAAACAACACAGTTGTGAGAGTTTTACTTTTATTTTTGAACATTGCATCATGTTTCACCAAACAGTAGCTTCATCAGGCAGATGAATACTGATGCATCTGCCTGCTGAATGTGAACGAATATTTGGACTTTAATTGAAATCAATGTTTTATACGCGTGGCGCATGAAGTAAAATTTTGAGTTTACAAATGCCTGAAAATTTGGATTTGCCAGGGTGGGACTCGCTTCGCTCGCGCGCCCTGGCAAATCCAAATTTTCAGGCTTTTCTAAACTCGAAATTTTCACACAGTTGTGAGAGTTTTACTTTTATTTTTGAACATTGCGTCATGTTTTACCAAACAGTGGCTTCACCAGACCGATGATTACTGATTCATCTGCCTGCTGAATGCGAACGAATATTTGGACTTTAATTGAAATCAATGTTTTATACGCGTGGCGCATGAAGTAAAATTTCGAGTTTAGAAAAGCCTGAAAATTTGGATTTGCCAGGGCGCGACTCGCTTCGCTCGCGCGCCCTGGCAAATCCAAATTTTCAGGCTTATCTAAACTCGAAATTTTCACACAGTTGTGAGAGTTTTACTTTTATTTTTGAACATTGCGTCATGTTTTACCAAACAGTGGCTTCACCAGACCGATGATTACTGATTCATCTGCCTGCTGAATGCGAACGAATATTTGGACTTTAATTTAAATCAATGTTTTATACGCGTGACGCATGAAGTAAATTTCGAGTTTAGAAATGCCTGAAAATTCGGATTTGCCAGGGCGCGACTCGCTTCGCTCGCGCGCCCTGTCAAATCCAAATTTTCAGGCTTTTCTAAACTCAAAATTTTCACACAGTTGTGAGAGTTTTACTTTTATTTTTGAACATTGCGTCATGTTTTACCAAACAGTGGCTTCACCAGACCGATGATTACTGATTCATCTGCCTGCTGAATGTGAACGAATATTTGGACTTTAATTGAAATCAATGTTTTATACGCGTGGCGCATGATGTAAAATTTCGAGTTTAGAAAAGCCTGAAAATTTGGATTTGCCAGGGCGCGACTCGCTTCGCTCGCGCGCCCTGGCAAATCCAAATTTTCAGTCTTTTCTAAACTCGAAATTTTCGCACAGTTGTGAGAGTTTTACTTTTATTTTTGAACATTGCGTCATGTTTTACCAAACAGTGGCTTCACCAGACCGATGATTACTGATTCATCTGCCTGCTGAATGTGAACGAATATTTGGACTTTAATTGAAACCAATGTTTTATACGCGTGGCGCATGAAGTAAAATTTCGAGTTTAGAAAAGCCAGAAAATTTGGATTTGCCAGGGCGCGCGAGCGAAGCGAGTCGCGCCCTGGCAAATCCAAATTTTCTGGCTTTTCTAAACTCGAAATTTTACTTCATGCTTAGTCTGGGAGTGGAAGACACTGGTTTGAAGCTTTATATTGAAAACTGTTATAAAAACTCATGATGGATTAAACGAAAACTAATTGATATTAAATAATCCATTATATCGAGATATTTTATTAATCCACTAATTTGGAATAATTAAAATATCTCGATATAATGGATTATTTAATATCAAGTAGTGTATGGATTATATCGATTATATTATTGATTATTATAACACTGAAATATTGTGATGTTCAAAATAAAGCGATATATTTTGAACATCAATATATTTCAGTGTAATAATAATCAATAAAATAATCGATATGTTTTTGATTACCACTTTAATAAACTTTAAAATTCTTCTTGATAGTTTTCGTGAAATTCGTTCACTTTCCAAAATTAGTGACATTTTCAATATTTTCATAAATATTAAAATTCTCGACGCTTTTCATAAACATTCAAAATTTCCGTTAAACTTGAAAATTTCTGAAAAGTATCAGAATTTTTAGAAATTTTTAGTATATTTTGTAAATCATTTAGGATTTACAAAATTGACTAAAAACATGGAAATTCATGAATTTGAATAATTTTTGCTGACAGATTCTTTTATAAATTACCAAAACTTCATTTAATTTTTTGGAATTCTGACGGTTTTCCAGATTTTTTTTAGATTTTCATTATTTCTAAAAATTCTAATACTTTTCACGAATTTTCAAGATCAACGGAAATTTTGAATATGTATGAAAAGCATTGAGATTTTTAAGTGCATTAACAAAAATCTTGGAAATTCATTAAAGCGCATTTTAAAGAAAAATAAAGACAAATGAAAATTCATGAATTTTAATAATCGGTTTATTTTAAGTTAATTTTAAAAATTGACGAAAGTCTTTAAAACCGTTTAGTTTTTATACTTTGAGAAAAAACTTAAAGTAAACGATTGTTCACTAGCAAGCGTTATTCAATCCCGGGTTAAGCATGAAGTAAAATTTCGAGTTGAGAAAAGCCTGAAGAATTTGGATTTGGACGCTGCGCGTCCAAATCCAAATTCTGGCTTTTCTCAACTCGAAATTTTACTTCATGCGCCACACGTACAAAACACTGATTGAGTGTAAAGTTCAAAATGTATTGCTCAGTTAATAAAAAAACAATTTTAATCTGTACACTGAGTTTTCACAATAATTAAGAATTTTTCTCAATTTTTCGCATTTTGCAGGTTTTTTTTCAACATTCAATCACTTTTTTCTACAATTCCCGCTTTTTGACAATTTTTACGTTATCAACAATTTCAACATTTTTAACATTCGATACGTCATTTTTGCCATTCATCAACTTGGATCAAGTTTTCACAATTATCCAGAGTTTTTCGCGCCGTTTCGCTCGCGCGCCCTGACAAATCCAAATTTTCAGGCTTTCCTAAACTCGAAATTTTACTTCATGCTTAGTCTGGGAGAGAAAACACGTCGTCTGACAAAATATGGCGCTTTCAAAAATCAAGCGCCTGTAGCAAATTATTTTAGTATAATTGTATATATGTATATCATGTAACATTCACCGTGTTTCAGGCTTCAATGCCATCATCACTATAGTCCTGAACCAGTGCTTGAAGAATACTGAATATCTTTGACCATTTATTATGGCCTGTGCAATTTACATACGATGACGATACTACCTAAGCTAATGGGCATTAAATTGCGTTTACGCTTTCGAACATATGTAATTAAACATTGTATTTAGAAGAAAAAAATGTAATGTGTCTATTTTAACCCTATCGTAATTTTCAATCTACAAAGCATTAAAGCACCAAAGAAAACTGCAACCAAAAGCCCATCACTGGCTAATCTTTTGTTACCCCATTCAACAACTTTTTTCGCTCACTTCAAAGCGAAAAATGCACATCCACTTTAAAAAAATGGGCCAACCGTTAATCAATAAACACTTTTAGTTGTGGAGTGCGGGGGAGAATTTTCTGCAACGTTTTGCTCCTTTTATCAAGTCAAATTCAACAGCGAAGAGTTAATTATCGTTTGGAGTGGCCGACTCGGAAAAATTGCTTATCGAGGTAAAAGAACGCGAAAAAAATGAAGAGACGGAGAGGGAGGGAAATTTTCTTCCGGCTTGATTTATGGCGGACGTCATATAAATATTTTAATTTTAAGACGTTAATTAATTACAGAGGGGGTAAGGTCGCAGCCACCGTTGAGTTGGATTAATGGAAAGTTTTATTTCCCTGCTTTGTGTTTATCTGCACTTGAGTATTTTCGTAATTTATGATGGCCGGAGGGGGCATTACCTTGCGACATATTTTTTTAAACCAGATGTTTTAAATTTATAGAATCGCCCGTTAAACACTGCGAAAATGTTTTTGTTTTACTCTTTTTTGCAGTTTTAAAAACCTGTATTTCTCGCTGAAAATAAATTAAAAGTGTTATTAGTCCATTAAAATATACAGCTTTTACCTCTCCGTCATTGAACATATTTTTAATGTAAAACTGAGTGTGAAACTACTGGTAACTTTTGTACGAGTAATATAATATTGCTCGTACAGAATTTAACGTATATCCGACTGCACCACGTCTTAAACTATAAATATACTAGATTAACAAACTTTGCTAATTTTTAATTATTTAGCGTTCAACAACAACAAGTTAACAATTCGCTTCGCTCGAGCGCCTCAGCAAATCCAAATTTTCAGGCTTTTCTACTTCACGCTTAATCCGGGAGTGAAAACATTCGTTTGAAATCTTACAAATGAACGCTTTTATAAAATCAACGAATGTCTAAAATTTTAGAGCCAATATAATATTTTTGAGTATAAATGAAATTGCCAATTCTTGGTTGCAGAATACTTCAAACATTAAAAGTGCGATTCTTTTCGCAATCTACAACAAGTTAGTCTTACAAAGACTATATCAAACACTCATTGAAACAACTACTTCCCGAGCTGATGAGAGATAAATCTCGAAACGCGTCTATAGATGGCCTGAATAATTTGACTCAAATTGTTGCATTTGCAGTAGGTTACTGTATGTAACAGCAACCACTTGTTGTATAATTCAATGTCCGTCGGGGTATTAGCTCGGGAAGCAGTTGTTTCAATGAGTGTTTGATATAGTCTTTGTAAGACTAACTTGTTGTAGATTGCGAAAAGAATCGCACTTTTAATGTTTATAATATTTTTGTATCTATATTTTTTTTAATTTATACAATAGTCTAAAGGAGAAGTGGTTACATTATCTTTTGTGAAATTATATTTAACATAAACTGTAAGTGAATTCTCAAAATAATAATTGAAATTATGTTTAATAAAGAAACTGATTTCAATAGGGAAAAGTAAAATGTTTTTTGTGCGACATCTATAAAAGTTTTGAAATCCGCACGTGAAATAATCCGCGCACATAAAACGGGGGGAAATATGTATGCATGTGTATGTGTGTGTGTGTGTATATTTCGTCAAAAAATGTAGGTCAGTTTCGTCCCTGCCCGCCTTCCTAACAATAAAACATCCCCGAGTTTTAGAACAGTACTATATATCCGGGAGGAAACTTATACATTTATGCATGTATCTCGGGGAATCCAGAAAAGCCGAAGGCCCGAATTTATATTTTATACAACCTATAACTCGCCCGTCGTATTAAATTCTACTTATCTTTCTTAATATCTTTCTTTTGCCCCCATCCGAGTGTACCCGATCTTTCATCAAATAAAAATTAATCCCGCAAAACATAAATTTAATGTAAATGTTTTAATAATATGAAAGGAAATTGTAACGGTTAAAATGAATCTCTTTGATGAATCTTCTCTACAAAAAAATGCTATGCAGACTGATTTAAGAACGATCTCCGCAGCACTTTTATAAGGATTTATACACAAAATCTATAGATAGCTTCATAGGAAGACCTGCATAATAATCTCTTCAAAATCTATAGAAAGCTTCACAGAAAGACCTGCATAGGAATCTCTGCAAAACATATTAATGGATTCGATAGCTAACGCCATCTAATGCTCCATATTGGCATCGTCAACGGCATGAATGCACAAAGTGCATATACAGGTCACTCTTTCGTCCACGAACGAGCTAAACTCTGTTTGCGAAACGAGAAAACAAATATCAAAATTGAATTTGTGTTTAGTATTCCGACACCAGATACTCACAGACGCGTTTCGGACTTTAAGGTCCTCGTCAGTATAGTTCCGACCAGCAACGGCTCGCAGCCTAACTTCAGGGTACGCCACAGCGCCAAGGCACATACAAATTTGAGGTTTGGATCGAGCTTTACAAGGAATTGGACAACGAAGTCACCTTTCAATAATGGATACATATTACCTTAGGTCTCTGGTCTACCCTGAAGATAGGCTGCGAGCCGCCGCTGGTCCCGACCCAGTCCTGAGGAATACTGACATTTCTGACTATATCAAGCCACTATGTAAAAACTATTAATGGATTCGATAGCTAACGCCATCTAATGCTCCATAGTGGCATCGTCAATGACAAGCACTGGGTCGGAACCACACTGACGAGGACCCTGAAGTCCGAAGCGCGTCTGTGATTATCTGGCGCCGGAATACTGAACACAAATTCAATTCTGATATTTGCTTCTTGGTTTCACAAACAGAGTTTAGCTCGTTCGTGGACGAAACAGTAACCTGTATATGCACTTTGTGCAATAGTGTCATTGACAATGCCACTATGGAGCATTAGATGGCTTT
Source organism: Philonthus cognatus (assembly GCA_932526585.2). Taxonomy (NCBI): domain Eukaryota; kingdom Metazoa; phylum Arthropoda; class Insecta; order Coleoptera; family Staphylinidae; genus Philonthus; species Philonthus cognatus. Next base: position 30,673,841 of record OW052242.1, read on the forward strand.
AGCTATCGAATCCATTAATAGTTTTCGCATATTGGCTTCAGTATTTCTCAGCATTGGGTCGGGACCACGATGACGAGAACCTGCCGAAATACTGAACACTAATTCAATTTTACAAAACATGTTTGACTAAGGAGCTGTGCTGTAATAGAATACGTATTTATTACACAAACAAAATCCTCATTGAACTAAATGTCGCTACTATCGGGTCGGTTTGTGAAAATGAAAAATTGGATTTTATTACGTTTCAGTGCGTTCGTGGTGCACGCACAAAATTGTCAAACGACGCGTGAAAATCGGGACATTAATAACGTGTTGATAAACACCCTCCGCACATATATTATAAATAATTACCGAAACTTTTAATTAGAGCCATGCAGTTTATTCGATCATTCCGCGCCCCGGCGTATTAATATTTATCGCCGCGCCGCCGCCATTTTAGCCCCGGACATCCGGAATGATTGATGGCTAATACCGCGATACCATAAAAAAACTGTGTACTATGTCTGTATATATATGGAAGAGGCGAGTATGATGGAACGCCCGGGATGACTCATCTAATTAACTCCAGATAACAACCCTCCCAAAAGGGAAAATGGGAGAGAGAGAGAAAATTTATATTTATATTTTTTTATTAATAAATAAATATTATTGGGTTATGAGACATGTTCTACAAGCAAAAGCTAATCATTACAATAGATTTTTGTATTTGGCGCAGTCGATAGGATCTCTCTATCTCACTCTGCTTACGTCTATTCGAAATATATAATTCAATATATCTGTTTAAATTATTATTATATCGAAAGATACATCGAAGGAGAAAAAGAAAATCCCTATATCTGTTTAAATTACATGTTTTACAAACGAAAGCCTATCTTTAGATTCGCATTTGGCTCAGTCAGTGGATCTCTATCTTACTCTCCTTGCGTCTACTGTAACTCTATATATTTCCCTATATTAGCAAAAGCTAATCTTTACAATAAGTTTTTGTATTTGGCGCAGTCGATAGGATCTCTCTCTCTCTCCTTACGTCTACTCTAAATACATATTTAAATATATCTGTTTAAAGTATTATTATATCAAAAGATACATCGAAGGAGAAAAAGAAAATCCCTAAACCTGTTTAAATTACATGTTTTACAAACGAAAGCTAATCTTTAGATTCACGTTTGGCTCAGTCAGCAGGATCTCTATCTCACTCTCCTTGCGTCTACGGTAACTCTATATATTTCTCTATATCTGTTCGAATTATACAAGCAAAAGCTAATCTTTACAATAGATTTTTGTATTTGGCGCAGTCAATAGTATCTCTCAATCTCAGTCTTCTTACGTCTTTTCTAAATATATAATTCAATATATCGGTTTAAATTATTATTATATCGAAGGAGAAAAAGAAAATCCCTATATCTGTTTAAATTACATGTTTTACAAACGAAAGCTTAACTTTACAACAGATTTTCGCATTTGGCGCAGTCAGTAAGATCTCTATCTCACTCTCTTTACATCTACTGTAACTCTATATACGGGAAGTTTTGCTTTTAAGTATACATTTGCCAATTACAGTGTATACAGAGAGTTTTATGTAACACCGAACATTTGCATCCAATACAATTTGACACCTTTAATTTTTAGGTTGTGTGTAAATTGAGTTGCCTAAATGACCATTAAAAATTGTAGCCAATCAATCGCAATTAATGGCTCAACTTGTACATACAGAGAGTTTTCTTTTAAGTATACATGTCCCAATTACAGCGTATATGCCGTAAATCTTTAGATACTCATTGTTTTTTAACAGAGTTCAATTTGAAACTTGAAATGAGTGTGTTCCACTCCCAGACTAAGCATGAAGTAAAATTTCGAGTTTAGAAAAGCCTAAAAATTTGGTTTGGTCGCGTAGCGCGAAGCGCGGAGCGGCCAAACCAAATTTTCAGGCTTTTCTAAACTCGAAATTTTACTTCATGCGTCACCTGTACAAAACACTGACATACTACGAAGTCTAAAACACACCGCTAAACTTTACATTGCATCAGTGTTTGGTACCGGTGGCCCATGAAGTAAAATTTCGAGTTTAGAAAAGCCTGAAAATTTGGTTTGGCCGCTCCGCGCTTCGCGCTACGCGACCAAACCAAATTTTCAGGCTTTTCTAAACTCGAAATTTTACTTCATGCTTAGTCTAGGAGTGGAAAACACTCGTTAAAAGCTTTAAATCTTTTAATAAACCGAGCGTCGGAGCATGCACAACGTATGCTTATGTATATTTAAAAAATTCTCGTTATAAAACTGTTCGGTGTTACATAAAACTCTCTGTATGCTGCAATGCATCAGATATTCGTTGTTTTTTTTAAGAGTTCATTTTAAAGCTTTAAACGAGTGTTTTCCACTCCCAGATTAAGCATGAAGTAAAATTTCGAGTTTAGAAAAGCCTTAAAATTTGGTTTAGTCGCGTAGCGCATAGAGCTATGCGACCAAACCAAATTTTCAGGCTTTTCTAAACTCGAAATTTTACTTCATTCGCCACGCGTATTAGACATAGAACTATTTTAAAGTTTAAAATACACTTCTAAATCATTATGTTAAGGCAATATATTTTATACTTCACGTTAAATCAGTGTTTTATACGAGTGGCGCATGAAGTAAAATTTCGAGTTTAGAAAAGCCTGAAAATTTGGTTTAGTCGCTCCGCGCTTCGCGCTACGCGGCCTGACCAAATTTCCAGGCTTTTCTAAACTCGAAATTTTACTGCATGCTTAACCTGGGAGTGGAAAACACTCATTTACAGCATGAAATTGAACAATATTTAAAAACAACGAACGTTGGAAAATTGACTGTATACTTAAAAGAAAAACTTCCTGTATTTTCCTATATCTGTTTAAATTATTATTATATCGAGAGATACATCGAACGAGACAAAGACTGAGCGATATAGACATAAGGAGAGATATATAGAGAGATCCTATCGACTACGCCAAATACAAACAAATCTCTATAAAATAGTTTTTATTGTATGTATTCAGACTGTAGGATATTTCTCTTTACTTATGTCTACTCTAACTATCTATAAATTTTCTATATCTATTTCAATCTTCCTCTTTCACTCTTTGTATCTCTCGATCTCTTTTTCTCAATATTCTCCCCATATCCGTACCCACTGAGCAAAAAACAAACAAATAACGTTATATCAACATTGTAGCAACATTAAACGTTGTTTTAATGTTGATGAAACATTACTTTAATATGTTTGCTCAGTGGGTATCTTAAAAAAAATAAATGAAGATGAAACCATCCTAAATGTCATCTCCTAAATTCCCTGAAGATTGTTCAATTACATAAATAATTACCTTTCATTATAACAATCTCCCATTTTTCCACTCTGCTAAGCATCAAATCTACTCACTTAAACCGCCTTTTAACGCAATGCAAATGAAATCACGAACCTTTCCTCATTTTCCACTCCTTATTTTCCATCTTCTTTTTCTCTCAGCCCGACAATTTTGTAAACATCTTGTTTATCACCGTGATCACACGCGGAAACGATTTACCTGGGATAATTGGATCTAATTCGCCCCTCCGCGCGCTGCTCTACCTCTCTTTTCGGGCCTGAAACGAGTTTTCGAGATCGCGATCCGTCCCGAGTAGAAGAGGAAATGATCTCACACGTCCATTGTGAAGTCGCCCATTTCCGTTCCCTCGACTCGAACCGCACCGCGAGAAATCGATGCGGACGGTCCGTTATGTCAATTACGTTTAATTGCCGGAGATAACCCACACTCCGCGGATCCTTCCTACTTTAGTTAAGACATCTAGGGCGGCCGAGATATTAATTATTGGACATATCGTGGAATAAGTTATGTTCAATCGAGAGAAAACGGGAGATTTTAATTATTTATGTAAAATTGATTGGAGAAGCGTGTGTAAGTGAGGTTTTATGGGGGGGTTTAAGTCAAGTCTGCGCTAGTTGAAATAGATTGAGTGTAACTGTATCTAATAATTATTTCTCCACGCGGAAATAAATTAATCCTTGCATAAGCTGGGTTTGTACAAAAACGCCTTCCAAATATGTTTAAATAATTATGAATTATATCGTACTTAAGAGTAACTAGTGTTCATTTTCCCTGCGCATTTATGACTTAAGCTTTTAAATACAGGGTGTTAAAAAAATAGCGCACAATATTTAAGGGGGTGGTAGTATGAACCAAAATAAGCAAACAAATCTTAATGAACATGAATCCTCAAAGTAACGGTTTCTGGTTTTTCTAAACTCGTAATTTTACTTCATGCTTAATCTGGAACATTTATTTTAAGGTTCAAATTGAACAAAAACGACGAATATCTGAAAGTTTACAACTTATTCAGTATATTAAGGTATGTATACTTAACAGAAAAACTCATTGCCAAGTATTAGCATATTATAAAATATTTCAACATTTTAGATATTTTTTAAACATATCATATTTTAATACTCTTAAATTCTAAGCAGATTTAACTTAACCTATTTAATATGTGCAATAAATTCAGAAGTTACGTTTGTAACTTCCTCAATTGAGACAAATTGACTTAACTATACAGCCCCAATTAAGAAGATATCAAAATTAAAATGATATAAAATATCTCTGTAAAGGCCAGTATTCAGTATATTGAGGTATGTATACTTAATAGAAAATCTCATTGTCAAGTATTGGCATATTATAAAATATTTCAACATTTTTGATATTTTTTAAACATATCATCTTTTAATACTCTTAAATTCTAAGCAGATTTAACTTAACCTATTTAACATCTGCAATAAATTCAGAAGTTACATTTTGAACTTCGTAAATTGAGACAAATTGACTTAAACTATACCAGTGGTGGGGAAACTTTTTTTAAGACGGGCCATTTGTAATAACCAGACAATCGTAGCGGGCCAAAGAATAATGCTTAATCGTAGGTAGGTAGTTTTTATGCGGGTCGTCACATTATGAAGTAAGAACGCGTTCAAACATTCTCACGACGGCACTCTTAAACGGGCCGGATTAAACCTTTCCGCGGGCCGGACTTGGCCCGCGGGCCGTAGTTTCCCCATCACTGAACGTATACACTTCCAATTGAAAAGATATTAAATTTGAAATGATATGAAATAGCTAATATTTGTATCAACATTTGTTTAGATGTAGATTGATTGAGTGAATGGATTGAGATCAATAAGCAAAAATGCAAATCCCGCCTCGGCTGGAAATTTAGCCGGAGCGCATTTGCATTTGAAAGGAAGCTCCGGAATGGGAAAAAAATCTATTAGAGATTGGAGGTTGCGTGTGTATTTTTTTGACTAGGGATTATACGCGAGCGACGTGGGATTAATCAATTCGGCGCTGTGTTTATTCCGGGCGCCAATAAATTATGCTTAAAGTCGGAATTTGTTTGAAGCGGCAATTAATAACACTCACGGAAATTTGTCGGAATCCAATCAGAACGCTTATTCGAGAGAGAGAAAAAACGTGGATTAATTGGGGGAATGTTCGGATTATGAGAAAATAACACAGATATTCGAGATGTCATAAATTAATTAAAGAAAAAAAATAACAATTTTTTTAAACGTTAGAATTGACTGATAACCATTAAGATTCTTTTCCAGTTGCCTTGTAGATTTGTGCTTTTTTTAAGACCTTATCTTTGCTTGTTTTTTTTTCTCTGAATTTTGTTGTTCTTTAAGAAAATGAAATAGGGTGATAAATATAGAGAGATCAAGAGGTAAAGACGGGATGCGGTAGAGAAATAAAGAAATAGATAAAGATCTAACCAACTGCGCAGAATACAAAAATACACAATAGGAACCGTCATGTTGAACTCAAGCTGAGTTTGAGTTAAAGATGCCAGTTTCTATTGTTCTACTGTCTACTTTGAACTTAAGTTCAGAGTTGAACCAGTTCAACGTGTTTGGTGCAACTGGCCCTTACAGAGATAGCGGTAAATATAGAGACATGAGGAGATAGATAGAGAGATAAAGATCCTAGCTACTGCGCCAAATGCAAAAATATATTTGGAGATACTGGAGAGACAATCATGCCTAGACCAGAACTGGGCAGAATTCGAATCATTCAGGATTCGAATCCTTTTAGAGGATTCAAAAGAGACATTCGAATACTTTAGTTAAACTGGATCCGTGATCCGGATTCGTTACATTTTTCGTATTCGAATCCAAATGCGGGTGGTTCGAATCCTTATAAAGGGATTCGAATATTTATAAAAGGATTCGAATATTTTTAAAATGATTCGAATACTTACAAAAGGATTCGAATACTTACAAAAGGATTCGAATATTTATAAAATAATTCGAATACTTACAAAAGGATTTGAATACTTTTAAATATTTAATTGATGAGGCGGATACATACAAATATTTAATTGATGAGGCGGATACATGATGAAACTCCATAATGCGTTGTTTTATTTCAAATAGATTAGAATACTTACAAAAGGATTCGAATCGTCAAAAATAATTCGAATTAATGATGGTGGTTAACATGAAAAATTTGTTTTGTGTATTTTTAAATTTTTTCTTAAATCACTGTTTTATACGCGTGGCGCATGAAGTAAAATGTCGAGTTTAGAAAAGCCCCGTGAAAATTTGTCTCGGGTCGCTGCGCGACCCTCGACAAATTTTCTACGCGGGGCTTTTCTAAACTCGACATTTTACTTCATGCTTAGTCTGGGAGTGGAAACTCTCGTTCGAAACTTCAAACTGAATGCTTTGATAAGAACATTAAATGACTGAAAATGTTTTCAAAGATAATAATCTAGTTTTCAAAATTTTGTTTAATATTATTTGGAGTAAAACTGACATGGTAGCCACAATCTGAAATGTTGAATTTTTCCGACATTTCCCTGATTCAATATTTTTTTTCCCTGACCTTATAATATAACTTTCGCCCCCATTTCGTTAAATTATTCGTTAAATTATTTTCATTGTTTTTGTCAATATTTAAGTTGCTTTTATAAATGTTTACGTGTTTTGTAATTTTTATGATGCCGTTGATTTTGACAAATTTAATAATATCATATGGCTTTGTTGTTAGTGTTTTGGTCAATTTGAATTAAATTCCATTGCTTTTCTCTGACTTTCCCGGTTTTAATGATATTCAGTGAATTTTTTATTTACGTAATTTTCAGGCATTCGTCGATTTTATAATAGAGTTCAATTTGAAGTTTAAACCGAGTGATTCCACTCCCAGGTTAAGCATGAAGTAAAATTTCGAGTTTAGAAAAGCCAGAAAATTTGGTTTGGTCGCGTAGCGCGTAGCGCTACGCGACCAAACCAAATTTTCAGGCTTTTCTAAACTCAAAATTTTACTTCATGCGCCACGCGTACAAAACACTGATTAAAAGTGAAGTTCAAAAACACACAAATACATCTTTAATCAGAGTAACACAGAATCAGATATTTAGTTTATTATCAACGATGTTCAGTGTTAATAATAAATAATTAGATTTTGATTATTTTTGATAAAACAACTGATAACGATATTAAATGTTAATAGTTGCAAAAAATAATAATATCAAATTTATAATGAAAGGATTTGTATTCGTGATTCAAAAAAACAGGATTCGAATCTTTACGCGCTGTTCACTGCTTTATAGCCTCTTGACAAGACTATTTGACACTGTATATTCTTTTAAGAACCCAAGCATCGCTGTTTGACAATTTATTTGACAGCTGAGCTTGAGTTCAAGATGACAGTTCCTATTGTGCTACTGTCTCTTTGAACTTAAGTTCAGAGTTAAACCGGTTCAATATGTTTGGTGCAACTGGTTCTTAGAGAGATAATGGTAAATATAAAGATATGAGGAGAGAGATAGAGAGATAAAGATCCTAGCGACTGCGTCAAATACAAAAATATATTTGGAGAGACTTCGAACTTAAGCTCAGAGTTCAACCAGTTAAACGTGTTTGGTTCAACTGGCCCTAAAGAGATAGCGGAAAATATAAAGACATGAGAGAGATAGAGAGATGAAGATCCTAGCAATTGCGTCAAATACAAAAAAAAAATGAAGAGACTTTGAACTTAAGTTCAGAGTTCAACCAGTTCAACGTGTTTGGTAAACACTTAAAGAGATAACGGAAAATATAAAGACATGAGGAGAGTGATAAATATCCTAGCGACTGCGTCAAATACAAAAATATATTTGGAGAGACAGTGGTATATATAAAAGCCGCATATAGGTTTGAAATTATTAACTTTAAAAACATTTAACAATTTTATATTAATATATATTATTTAATGTCTATACATGCTTGGTTCATTTTTAACACTTGTTTTAATCAATCATTAATTGTTTATATAATCCACACTTATGTCAATAAAAAAATACATAACTTGTAAAAATAAGACACATATCTGAAGCATTATGATCGATTAAGACCGATTGATTTCCTCCTCGAAAGCAGAAAAAGCTCAGCCGAGATGAAGCTATAAAACGGAAAGGCGCCCCCCGATAAGATTTATTACACACGCGCGCGTGAAAATGCATATAAAATCACCCCTCTCGCCGAAAAAAAAATTATAACGGATAAGGATGCGGGTAATTAGGGCGGAAAAAATCAGCGCCCTTCCGCGCGTATTTTTTCCCTCTCTCATAATTTAAATTCTCCCCGGAAAGGGGGATGTGTACACTCGATGATTCGGCGGATTCCTTCCGGGCCGGTTGTGATGAATGTGTAGACTACTAGGGGATTATTAAATGATTCGGTTTTGGTAAGACGGCTTTCGGGTTTTCAGTGGAGACAATGCGATCGCCGAGCCGAGACCGGGTAAAACGGGGGAGAAAGAGGACGTAGATTGTCGCGATTAGGAGGAATAATTGTGGCCGCATTGTCGCCACCCCCCCTCTGATTTTATTATAATTTGTATTTAATTGCGGCTCTTTTGTGATCAAAATTCCATGAAAATAATCAAAAGACTGACGCTTGTATTAATTAAAATAGCTTAAATTAAAAAAAAATCAAGGAGATATTTAGTACACTAACTAATGCGTAAAGTTAGCGTAATTAGCTCAAATCATCACCTATGAAGAGGTTAAAAAGCCGCAAAGTGAATATAATCGGCTTATACAGGAGCTGTAGGCCGCAAACGAATAATTATCTCATCAAGAGGCTTATGAAACACTGAACATCGCAAGTGCAGAATGTAACAAGCACGACTCGTTTCTCGAGAAATTGTCAAACAACGCATGCTTGGCTTATCAAGACGCTATAAAATATTGAACTGCGCATGCACAGCTTACCAAGAGGTTGTAAAATGTCAAAATTTTACGCTAAATCATGACAACAATCAAAAGACTGACGATTGTATTAACTAAAAACCTGAAATTAAAAAATTTATAATGAGTAATTTAATGCGTAATTAGCTCAAATCATTACCTGTAAAGAGGTTAAAAAGACGCAAAGTGTATATAATCGGCTTATACAGGAGTTGTAAGCCGCGAACAAATAATTATCTTATTAAAAGTCTTATGAAAAACTGGACATCGCATGTGCAGCTTGTAAATAGTATGACTCGGTTCTCGAGAAGCTATAAATTGTCAAAATGCGCATGCTTGGCTTATCAAGAGGCTGTAAAATATTTAACAGCGCATGCACAGCTTAGCAATAGGTTATAAAATATCAAACACCGTATAATTCAGTAGCGGCTCGCGCAAAAGGGCTGCATCAAAGTTCAGGCATTCATTGCTTTTTTTACAAACGTTAAATTTGAAGTTTCGAACGAGTGTTTCCACTCCCAGACTAAGCATGAAGTAAAATTTCGAGTTTGGAAAAGCCTGAAAGTTTGGTTTGGTCGCGTAGCCTGTTAAAAGGCTAAACAGCCATGAAGTGTGTGTATCAAACTGCACATGATTGTCTTGTCCAAAGGCTGCGCATGAATTCCTTGTTAGGAGGCTAAAAAGCGATAAAGTGTGTCTCGTTCAGAATCTATAATGTGTCAAACTGCATATGATTGTCTTATCAAAAGGCTGCGCATGAACTCCTTGTTAGAAGGCTAAAAAGCGATGAAGTGTGCCTCGTTAAAAGGCTATAATGTGTCAACCTGCTCATGATTGTCTTGTCAAAAGGCTGCGCATGAACAGCGTGCCTCATTTAGCAAATTGTGGAAGAGTTTCAAGTACTTTTTACTTTCCCCCGTATGTAATACAAAGGGAAAGTATTGTTTTCGTGAAAATTTTCGAATCAAAAATTTTAGCGGAAATATCCGTTTTGAGGTCCCCTGAGTCGAATAAGACCATTTTTGAAAAATGTCTGTCTGTCTGTGTGTGTGTCTGTGTGTGTGTCTGTGTGCGCTGTACCGCAAAAACCGCTAAAGATATCGAGATGAAACTTGAAACTCAAGCTTTTTGTTACAATCGGAAGAACTGAAAAGCTTTTGGAGAGAATCGGAAAACCGGAAGTGGTACTTTACTCTTAGCGTCTTTCAGTTTTATCAGATTTTTTCAATAAATGTTCATCAAACAAAAAATTCTTTCAAATAAAAGTTGTAGATAATAACAAAATGAAGATGTATTGTTCACTTACTTTTTGTCATAGCACTCTTCGTTTTTGAGATATTTCAAAAGTTGTGTGTTTTATCTAGTTATTGGTGTGTGACAGTGTATGTGTCGATACAATTGAAAAATATTTCAAATAAAAGTTGTAGGAAATGAAAAAGTAAAGATTTTTTGTAGATTCACTTTTTGTCATAGCACTCTTAGTTTTTGAGATATTTAATAAATAGTGTTTTTTATCTAGTCATTGATTTGTGTCAGTGTGTGTGTTGATACAATTGGAAAATGTTTCAAATAAAAGTCGTAGGTAATAAAATATTAAAGATTTTTTATATCTTCACTTTTTGTCATAGCACTCTTAGTTTTTGAGATATTCAATAAATAGTGTTTTTTTATCTAGTCATTGGTTTGTGTCAGTATGTGTTGATCCAATTGAAAAATGTTTCAAATAAAAGTTTTAGTTATCAAAAAGTTGAAGACATTGTGAAAATAATAATGCTACAAATATTTTAAAAGTGATTTAATACGCAATTTACGGGGGAAAGTACTATGATGGACACATCACCATTTTTCTTTATAATTTAGTTTTGTAACCTTTTACAAAGTAAAATGGAATTGTTCTATTGTACTACATATATTCGATCACGTAGTCTTCTAATTTCTGGATTAATCAAATTATTTTTGTAATGTATTTCAAAATCCGTAGCTTTTATCCCACATTTACACATACACACACTCAAAATCGCTTGTGTTTGTTTGTGTTGTAAACTCCAGAAATTGATGTGAAATAATCTTCATTGTCCGGCGATAATTGAGCGACTACTCTCGATTCTCGATTATACATATATATTTTTTGTTTTCGGGGGCGAGAGAGCGAACGGCGCCGCGAAATGGATTTAATTGAGTCGGGATGGATTTGTCCCGCAGGCCGACGGTGGTCGGTCGGTGCGGCCATTGTGATTCCGCAATTGATTTACGACAGCATTGACGTATTGTACGGAAATGTGTTCGCGTATGTGTGTGCGGATATAAATCGCACCTAAAGGGAAAACACCGAAGAATGCCCTTTATAAATCACACGTCAACTACACACACCGCACAAACTCACACATTCAAGAGAATTGAGTGTGAGCGAGCGAGAGAAAGAGAGCGAAAGGGTGTGAAGGCAGGGGTAACAAAAAATAGGACTCTGGGTTTTATTTTTTAATATGAATTAACGTAAGTGGCGATTTCAATTAAAATTTATTAAAACGAAAAACAACCAGCGTTTTATTTTATTTACGTACATGATGTTTAAAAAAACCAAAAACGAATTAGAGTTTCAATACACTATAATTGTTCATTTCTTCAATGTCCACAAGTTGCAGTTTATTAGCTCATTATATAGAATTGATTACTTTATAAGCCCTAGGGAAACTTTTCATAAGCAGTTTGCGACTTTTTATACGCAATTTCATACTTTAATAACCCCAAGTGCCCACTTTTACGTTTCACTCTTGTCAAACGCCATATGTTGTATCATATGATGTGTGGATGTGTAATTTCATGTTACGCGCATTATAGTCTCTTAACAGGCATCAAATGCGGCATACAGCCTCTTGACAATTATTATATACGCATAATAATCCATTCACAGGCATCATATGCCCATTGTAGCCTCTTGATAGGCATTATATGCCCATTATAGCCTCTTGATAGGCATCATATGCGCATTATAGCCTCTTGACAGGCATCATATGCGCATTATAGCCTCTTGACAGTCATCATATGGGCATTATAGCCTCTTGACAGGCATCATATGCGCTTTATAGCCTCTTGACAGGCATCATATGGGCATTGTAGCCTCTTGAAAGGCATCATATGCGCATTATAGCTTTTTGACAGGCATCATATGCGCATTATAGCCTCTTGACAGTCATCATATGGGCATTATAGCCTCTTGATAGGCATCATATGCGCTTTATAGCCTCTTGCCAGGCATCATATGGGCATTATAGCCTCTTGACAGGCATCATATGCGCATTATAGCCTCGTGACAGGCACCATATGGGCATTATAGCCTCTTGACGGGCATCATATGGGCATTATAGCCTCTTGACAGGCATCATATGCGCATTGTAGCCTCTTGACAGGCATGATATACTACTCATTATAGCTTCTTGACGGGCATCATATGCGCATTATTGCCTCTTGTTAGGCATCAAATACGCAGCATAGCCTCTTGACAGGCATCATATGCGCATTATAACCTCAAGATAGACATCATATGCTCATTATAGCCTCTTGACAGGCATCATATGCGCCTTATAGCCTCTTGCTAGGCATCGTATACGCATTATAGCCTCTTGACAGGCATTATATGCGCATTTTAGCCTGTTTTCTGAATTCATGTGCGCGTCACATGCGCATTATTCCAGTTTCATGCGCAAAGGTCTCTTAATAGGTTAGACGTTACCTATTTAACCTTTCATAGCCTCTAGTTGAACATTTTTTTAATGTGATTTTCTCCGTGTTGCATTTATCACTCTACTTTGTAGTCAACGTTGTACATCCATTACCCGACAATTTGTTAAAATTAAAGTAGAACCAAGTCTCTTTCCACCCCTCCATGATTATGCACTAATTCCCCAACCTAATGAAGATGTTAATCCGCAATTTCACCAACGCCAGCGTGCAGTTCATCCAGCAGGCTTTCGCACCGCATTTATAAAGATAAATGAGTGTCGGACGACACCGTTTTATCATTCCGTCATTTTTTCCCACCGGATCCGACAGCTTTACTTTCTTTCCCATCCCCCCCTTCCGTCCCGCAAAGTAATAAATCGCAGCTCTCCTGCGGGAGATCGATTCGTGCATAAGTACCCTAATTATTTACGCATAAGACTTCTGATTTATACGACTGAGGGACTTGCCGAACTTGGTAATGATGTAGATAAAGAGCCCTAATTTTAAATTATAATAAATCAGTTAAGGGCGCGCTCCCTCCATCCTACTCCCGCTCCAGGAGAAGAGGTGCACCGGGCCGTATCATTCGTCTTGTTCTAAAGTAATTTTCACACTCCGGCGCCTCCCGTTTCGGATGCCCGTTTTCTGGCGGGGAGGGCTATTTTGACAGATAATAGAATGCGAATCGCCTATTTTATCTTTCCGGGCCTCGTTTATTACACGACCTTGCCCATTATGTTTCATATTTATAACCGGAGAAGACAATAAGCTATACATTCGGCGATTGTCGTTTTATTGATTTTCTCTGAATGAAAGAGACTTTCCTTTCAAATCATTCAGTTCCCTTTAGCGTATAATATTATACAAATGTTAATATTACGACTTCAAACGAAGCTTTGATCCAAGGTACAAAAGTTAAGGTTGAAATCATTGCACATAAAAGACGTTTTTCGCTTTTTGTTAGGTCACCGAACAACGTCAATGACAGGCTGTCATTTATTCATGCGTATAGATTGGGTTGCCTACTTATATGTGAACAATGACCCTTAATGATACAAAATAATTAGTTGCACATCACTGAAAAATGGTAACTTTTTTGTTTAGTGTTAATAACTGTGTTTTGTTCGTGTCTTCAATAGCTTCTTCTTCTTATTAAATCTATACTACATTTGTAGAAATAGTAGTTCTAGAAATACTCTAGAGTTTGTCTAGCGCTAAGAACTTTTTTATGTGAAAAGAATCTTTCAGAATTTCAATTTATAACTTTTATTAGTGATGGATCGACTCGAGTGAGAATAACTGAATCATTCAATTGATAATATCGTCGATTATTTAATAATCTATTATTATCATTCGAATGATCATTCAAATAATGATTCGAATGATGATTCAAATGATAATATTATTTATTATTCAAATGGTAAAATTAATGATGATTCGAATGAACACTAAAATGGTTATACAGGGATTTTTTTTAAGTATACAAATGCATACGCTTTTTTTAAATAGTTCAATTTAAAGCTTTAAACGAGTGTTTTCCACTCCCAAATTAAGCATGAAGTAAAATTTCGAGTTTAGAAAAGCCTGAAAATTTGGTTTGGTCGCTCCGCGAAGCGGAGCGGCCAAACCAAATTTTCAGGCTTTTCTAAACTCGAAATTTTACTTCATGCGCCACGCGTATTAAACACTGAAAAATCTAAATTATTGTGAACAAATGAACTTCACTTGAAATCAGTGTCTTATACGCGTGGCGCATGAAGTAAAATTTCGAGTTTAGAAAAGCCTGAAAATTTGGTTTGGTCGCTCCGCGCTTCGCGCTACGCGACCAAACCAAATTTTCAGGCTTTTCTAAACTCGAAATTTTACTTCATGCTTAACCTGGGAGTGGATAACACTCGTTTAAAGCTTTCAACATTTTTCCACAGACCCTCTTCTAGTTTAGTGTGTGCAGTATATTTCGTGTTAGTGTACCATTATGTCGGTGTGTTATCACGTAATTTTTCGCCACTTATCACTCGGATTAAAGCAAACAGTGATTGCGTGCGGAGCGTGAATTAGAGCAAATTGAATTACCCACTGCTGATTTCGATTACCCGCATGTTTACAAGTCCGTCCTTTGCCTCTCTCGCTCTCCCTCTCTCTCTCTCTCTCTCTCTCTTTCCCCGTTTTCCCCGGGATCAAGCGGAGCACACTTCGTCCAAGTGAACGAGCCAAATTCAATTTTCATGCCCCTACTATGCCCCGTTTTTTTTTATCCTACACATTGAAACGCTAATTTGGATTTACAACATTTCAATCGATTACAGAAATTATTAACCTTCTTAGCACAAACAAGATAAATTCAAATTCAAAACTATTTGAATTCGAGAAAATAAGCTTACGCTTCTTATAGTTTGCACACTTTAAACAATAATATATAAAATTACGAAAAAACTATTCGTGAAAATGCAAACAATGTCTTAATTAATAAGACAACTTACGACGATAAATATCCATTGAAACAACTACTTCCCGTGCAAATACACCTCCGGATATTGAATTATACAATGAAATATTTAAAATCTTATTTAATTTGATTTGTTACAACGCTCTATTAAAGTATATGTATATGTAACGTATCTTCTTAGCACAATTTCATCAAAATCTTTTGAGCAACGATAATTTTTGATTTTGTTCATTCATGTCTCATAACATTCAGTTTATGGAAATTATTTTCCTTCATTTGAGAGACAACTAACATTATCTCTGTAAAAGTAAGCAACCTAACATGCATGCATGAATATATGATTGCATTCCAGCTCTATAAGAATTGTAGAACCAAGAACTAAATTTTTGTGGTCTTAAACTTCATCAGCTTGCTTGGAAGGAAAACAGTAACACTTTTTTCACAATATTTTTTTTTAATTTTTTTTTTGCTATAGCAAAAATTTAAAAAAATATTGTGAAGAAAGTGTTAGTGTTTTCATTCCAAGTTAGTTGAAATCTTCACGTAACTAAAAAACTGTATTCATCAGCTTAGCTTACAACACAACTTTACTTTAATTATCACTTACGTCAGCTGTGATTTAAGCCGAGTTTAAGTAACATGCATTAGTGCGATTGAGCACACAAACTTGTCTTATAAAGACCGGTTTCTGGTTTGTATGATGCTTCATCAGCATAGCATATATGAAATTAAATGAAAGGGCATTTGTAATTTCCAATAAATAAATCAATACTTCATCAATACTGTTTGATCTCAGTTCATCATCTCTTAACTATTCCCCTTGAAATTTCAAATAAATCAAATTTTCTATGCGTACTAATTTTAATGGGAAAATGGGTCGAGAAAGTTTTTTTCTTATTAATCCAAGCGAGAGTTGTATAAATAATTCAATTAAGGCGATACACCTTTTGAATTGGGGAATTGATTTATGACGAGGCACGCCCCCCAAGAAAACAAGGGGGACCCTTTTAATTGCATCCATTAAGGACCTGCCCGTCACAGAGGTGTTAAGAAGACATTAATTAAATCCCTCCTCTCGCGTTATACGGCTTATAAATGTCCACTTCTGGTATGAAGTTTCCCGAAGCGGGATGATTTCGGGGTTAAATGTTACTTAATATTCTCCACTGAAGATATATCAACTGAGAACCCTTGTATATTATAAACTTAATGGATATTAAAATCTACAGACTTTACGCTATTTTGTAAATGTGTATCAATGTTCAGATCAGCTCCAAAAACTAAGAAATCTTCTGATAAACTGAAGAATCTTCTAATAAACTGATAAACTATAAGTCTGTAGAATCTTCCCAAACCCATACACTATTCTTAGAGCTTATAAATATTGGGCCTTAAAAACTGAGGAATCTTTGCAAAAACAAAAACATTTTCTCAATGAATAAGGAATATTCTAAATAATTGAGGAAGCCCCTCAAAAACTAAAGGATCTCAAAAACTGAGGAATATTCCTAAGAAAACTAAAGATTCTTCTAAAAAGTAGAAGAATATTTTCTGAAACTAAGAAATCTTCTAATAACAAGAATCTTCTTAAACACTGACAAGTCTTCTCAAAAACTGATGAACCTTTTCAAAAACAGAAGAATCTTCTAAAAAATTGAGAAATCTTCTAAAAAGAAAAGAAAGAATCTTCAAAATAAAAATGAATCTTCTAAAAGAATTAAACATACTATTCAGTAACTGAGGAATCTTCTCAAAAACGTGAATTTTCTAAAAAAAACTAAGAGATCTTCCTCTGAAAAACAGAAGAATCTCCTCACTAACTGAAGAATTTCATCAAAGACTGAGAAATCCTTATGAAAACAAAGACATTTTTACAAAAACAAAAGAATTTTACCAAAATCTAAGAAATTTCCTTAAAACATCTTCTAATAACTGAGGAATCTTTTAAAACACTGACAAGTCTGAGGAACTTTCTCAAAAACAGAAGAATCTTCTAAAAAAAGAAGGAATCCTCAAAACGAAAATGAAGAATTTTCTAAAAAATTAAACATACTATTAGAAACTAAGGAATCTTCTCAAAAACTGTTGAATCTTCTAAAAAATTAAAGGATCTTCCTCTGAAAAACAAAAGAATCGCCCCAAAAACTTAAGAATTACCCCAAAGACTGAGGAATCTTTATGAAAACAAAAACATTTTTTTAAAACAGAAGAATCTTCTCAAATACCAAGTAATCTTATCAAAATCTTAAGAATTTACCTAAAATCTAGGGAATTTACTCAAAATATCTTCTAACAACTGAAGAATCTGCTCAAACACTGACAAGTCTGAGAAACCTTCTCAAAAACAGTAGAATCTTCTAAAGAAAGAAGGAATCTTTAAAATAAAAATAAAGAATCTTCTAAAAAATTACACATACTATTCAGAAACTGAGGAATCTTCTCAGAAACCGGTGAATCTTCTAAAAAACTAAGAGATCTTCCTCTGAAAAACAGAAGAATCACCTCAAAAACTGAAGAATTTCCAAAACTGAGAAATCCTTATGAAGACAATGACATTTTTTTCAAAAACAGAACAATCTTCTCAAATACCAAGTAATCTTGTCAAAGAATTTTCCTTAAAACTAGGGAATTTCCTCAAAACATCCAAGGAATCCTTTCAAAACGCAAAGAATCTTTCCAAAACCCCTTTACAGACTTCTAAAAACAGAAGGATTTCTCAAATACCAAGTAATATTATGAAAATCACAAGAATTTTCCCAAAAACTAGGGAATTTCCTCAAAAAATCCTAAAAAATCCTTTCAAAAGCAAAGAATCTTCCTAAAACCCAGACTTCTAAAAACAAAAGGATTTCTCAAATACCAAGTAATCTTATCAAAATCTGAAGAATTTTCCTAAAAACTGTAGAATTTTCTCAAAAAATCCGGGGAATCCCCTCAAAAACTGAAGAATCTTCCTAAAACCCATTCACAGACTCCTAAAAACTGAAGGATTTTGTTTGAAACCTGCTAACAATTACCCTTCTCTCTCTTTCTCGTTTTGTGAACTCGTAACACAATCTTGATAACCCAAAAGGATATCCGGAGGAGCGTAGAAGTATTACAAGTGAATCGTTTTACAACTTGCATTCATGAAGAATAAGGCGAAGAAGACGGAGAAGAAGAAGAAGAAGTAAAACCAGTTCTCTTCTTCTTCGCTCGAGTTCTAAAAATATCGAGTCACGGGAACGGAAACGGATGGCGTTTTTATGGAAGAGGGGGCTTTTTAAAAATGGTGGCCGGCTTGGGAGAGTGGTCGTTCGATTCCCAAGATTATAAATATGGAAAGTGGACGGGTTCAGGATTGGAAGATTGGAATTAATTGCGATTTGCGGGGTAACGAGGTAACTCGTTACGGCGCGACGCTCGCTCCTCCGGGTTTTGTTTTCTAGGATGATCGTGAAGATGATCAAGATCTATGGTAATTAGAGTGTTTGAGGAACGCCACCGACTTGTTCATTGAGTCGGATCGATTTATCGGGAGACATGTTTGATGGAATGAGCTTGATTCGATTAATCCTTGCGAAAAGGGGTTTTTGCTGAAGAACTTGTTTCACTTAAAAATGGATTGAAACCTTTTTTTCAGAAAGATAGAGATACGTCAGTTTTACGCAGCTTCTTTATATTCAAATTAATATTGAGTTTTTTTTATTCTCAAAAAAGATTTGACTTATCCCTGTTTGCACTCAAATTGATTAACTTAATCATTGATTAGTACTTTTTAAAAACACAATTGATTTATTTATAAATTGCTTACACAATGGCAAATTAATGAAAGAGACATGTTTAGGATATTTTACAGATTTATAACATTTTTATATTATTGATAATGAAGGTTTAAATTAAATTACACTTGGTTTGTTTCACAATTTTTTTTTTTTTATTTTTTTTTATTTTTTTTTTACTTTACTATTAACTCGACTAGTTTCGCGTTTTACAGCATTATCATAAAAAAAAATTGTGAAACAAACCAAGTGTAATTTAATTTAAACCTTCATTATCAATATTTAAAAATGTTTCACCAAGTGATAAGTGAGAAAATTATTCAAGAAATATTTTTATATTCTAAATCAGTTTAATCAATGATTAGTGCATGATTAAAGTTAATCAGTCGGGCTGCAAATGTTCATTAGTCTATTAAGAGTTAAAGCAAGCCAACGCAGTCAAAATCTATCAGCCAATCCTACAAGTGTGATGTCACATTTAACGAATTTCATTGGTTGGATCGGCGATTGCGATCGCCCATTGGTAAATAATCTTTAGTACGATGTCACAATTAACGAATTTGATTGGTTGCATTGATCCATGAGCGTAGCCAGGGGAGGAGCGGTAAGAGAGGGCACTTTCCCTTGAAATTCTCATTAAATCAGTGTTTATACGCCTGGCGCACGAAGTATTTCGAGTTTAGAAAGGCCTGAAAATTTTGATTTGCCGGGGCGCGCGAGCTTTGCGAAGTGCGCGATAGATATACATATTTACAGAACTGAATATGTACATATACCGGAACATGTGCACTTTTGTCGTTCAACATACATTTACTATGCGTACTTAGTTTGCTGTATTAATGATATCAAATGATGCTACAATAGTCTCTATGGATCTTAGAGTGCTATGTTAAGGTAGTCATATTTCCCAAACACAGAGCTGTATATGTATATATACCGGGAAATGTGCACATCTGCCGGTCAGCATACATTCATCGTATATATGCATACTAAGTGCGTTGTATTAATGATTTCAGATGATGCTGCAATTGTTTCTATTTATCTTAGAGTGGTAGATTAAGGTTATCAGATGCTGCTTTTCTCATATAGAGCAACAAGATTTTGTGGAAAAGACAATTTTATCGAAAGATAATAAGAATTTCATTCATTCTCGCAGAAACCCCAAAATTACCCATCAATATCCTTCCTTCGCTTGAAAGCAAAACAAATATATTACACGAGGATGACGCGACAGATTCCGCGATTATCACGAAAGTTTCCAAACGCAAACTTTAAAGAATGGAAGGAAGACCTCCCCTCTCGCCCGCCCTCCCGCGATTTTTTTTTATTTCCCCGCAATACCCAAAGAAGAAAAAAACGGGTAATTACCGGAGACAATGGCGCGACGCGGTCCAGAAAAATCGATATCCGTTACGTCATTTCCGCCGCCGGATGATTATAGTCTTCGTATTTAATATGAAATGCCCACGCCGAAGGAGCAGGTAGAGCAAGAGCAGATCGGATCGGTTCAGGTCCAGTGGCGTGCATTGAAATCTGATAGCGCTGGGATTGAATAATATCGGTTATCACAGATAACCGGTTTTTCACAATTTCTCACGGTTAGGTGATGTTGATATTATATCAAGCTCTTCGCTGTAGCTTGAAAAAATAAATTAGATGTAATTGATATATTAGTCTTCTTTAATTCCCAGTAAGTTAATACGAAATATCGTATCAATATTACTTTTCAATCCAACGAAAAATTTCAAGACAAATGCTCTTCCGAGGTGCTGACTTAACCAATGCTTGAGTCAGGACCAGTTGCAACAAACATGTTGAACTGGTTCGACTTTGAACTTTAGTTCAAAGTGACATTAGAACAATACGGACTGTCATCTGAAACTCGAGTTCAGCTTGAACTCGTTTAACTTTTTAGTGCAATTGGGCCTTAATTGATAGCTTAATTAGAGTTATTCATCCCCCGTCCTTTACTATTTATAATCTATTTGTGAAAATTAATTAAATGTACAAAATTAATTTCTTGAATTAATTTCTCATCTGGCACTTGGTGAAAATATTAGAATATGTAAAGTTATTTAAATTAAATAACACTTGGTATTGTTTCACAAATTAAAACTTTACAAAAATAGCCTCAAACCGGGTATCGGAAACACCCGTCCCTCAAAGTCTTTTGATGCGCCTGAATAGCGAAAGAGACATAAAAGTCGAAACCTCTGAATGAAAGCTAAACTAAAACAATATACACGATACCGTTTTTTTCTTCCATTAGTTTAAAATGTAAGGTAATACAACCCGGAGAAAAATACAACTAGTTGTTTATACCCTGTTTGAAAGGAGGAAAAGCATCACTCTCGAAAAAGAAAACAGAACTTTTAAGCGACGTTCGGAAAGTATTTAAAAGCGGGGCGAAAATGTAAAAACTTGTTTTTCCGTTCGTCCGGGACAAATAAAATGGAAACGCGCGGGCGGGACACTTTGAGCGATTTTCTTTAATCAACCGGAAAATATCAGAGCGTCGAGGAAGTTTAAATAAATCGACGCTCTATTTTCTTTTATTAGGCTCGCGCGCTAATTACTAATTTCCTCAATAAAACGATACGTTCCTCATTCAATTACCGACCATTAATCATTTACATAACATATGGCAAGGTGCACCTCAACAGGTGTAAACACAATAAAAAAGTATGAGTCATTATGTAAGAGAGGTTATTTTTTTTACATAAATGGGGCTTTCAAATTTAAAAAGACAGCTGCTGTTTATTTTTCGATAAAAATTATCACAATTAAAACAGTAAGATATGGCTAGGTACAAAATGCTTGAACTCGCAAAGAATTAATTCAAAAGCCTTAGAAATTACTAACTGCAGGTGCTTTTACTAATCACTAATCACAGGTGCTATAACTTTAGCTAATTTGTAGAAATCATCTTAAAAAATGTAATTTTTAATACGATATTCCCGTCAAGATTGTCAAGAAGTTATGAAGCGTCATAAAAGTGAGTATACTATCTTCACAAAGGTAAAAGTCAATTGTCTTGTAAAGATGATCATGTCTAGTTTAACGCATTAGGGCCAGTGGCGTAGATAGCTTTTTGCGATGAGGGTAGGGGGATTTGAATTACTATTTAGTTTCATAAATGTATTTTTTCAAAGTACAAAACATGGTTTTAGCTTTTTACTTAGATTCAAGATGCCAAAGATGGAAAAATTCAGAAATTTACAGTTTTGTGTTGTAGGTGTTCACTTTGTGGTACATCTTAAATACACTTGTAAATAAAACACTTTGGCAATTTCATTTATACTTTTTACTTTGTTTAACCACTATATTTTGCACTTAATTTGTGACTATAGCACTTTTAGTTTGATAATGACTACTAGATAATCGAAACTATAGTCACAAATTAAGTGCAAAATGTAGTGGTTAAATAAAGTAAAAAGTGTTTTATTTACAAGCAGAAATTTACAATTATATAAGTAATCTATGTTTTAAATTTCACTTTAAATCGGTGTTTTGTACGCGTGGCGCATGAAGTAAAATTTCGAGTTTAGAAAAGCGTGAAAATTTGGATTTGCCGGGGCGCGACTCGCTTCGCTCGCGCGCCCCGCCAAATCCAAATTTTCACGCTTTTCTAAACTCGAAATTTTACTTCATGCTTACTCTGGAAGTGGACACACTCGTTGGAAGCTTCAAATTAAAAACAACATGCCTAAACATTGTTTTTTTTTTCAACACACTGAATTGGGGTATTAATTTATTTTTGTTATAACTTTTAGATTGAGATAATAAAAATTAAAATGTTTGGTAATTGAATGCTCTAGCTAATAAAATAATCCCCTATCATAATTTTTAAATTGAGATGAGAAAAATATAAATATTTGTGTAACTGAATGCTTCAACTAATAGAATTAATTCCCTATTTAAAATTTTGGTTATTTTCAACTTACCAAATTGTGGGTATTAATTTGTATTTGTTATAATTTTAAGATTGTTATAAAAAAATTAAATGTTTGTGTAATTGAATGCTTTAGCATCCCCTAATTTCATTCAATCTTTTTATGTTTGTATGTGAAAGGATCGTTTTTCCTAGTTTTTTCTGTTTTTTTGTTTTCCTATTAACCGTTTTACGATCTAGTACACGGATTGAGCAATAACGTAACGAGATCGGCGTCGGTGAAAAACTAGTTGGAAAATTTTTAATTGGCCGCCTGGCGGGTCATTAAAAAGACATGCGGCGTGCGAAAATGAGCTAATGAAGCCGACACACACACATACGCGCGAATCGCGTCAGAAACAAGTACAAAATAAAACAAGAACCGGCGACAAAATGACAAAATGGAAACGCCAAGCCTGTAAAAGCCTCGACGCTTTGAGATTGTGCCCGTTATCAATCGACCGTAAAAAACAAATTGCACATTGTTTGGTTAATTCTAAAAATTCGAATAAACGAAATAAAATATTTCTTTTAAGTATACATATCCCAATGAATACGATGTGTTTGTTCAGGCATTCGTTGCTTTAAAATATCGTTCAATTTTAAGCTAGTAACGAGTGTTTCCACTCCCAGACTAAGCATGAAGTAAAATTTCGAGTTTAGAAAAGCGTGAAAATTCAGATTTGCAGAGGCGCGCGAGCGAAGCGAGTCGCGCCATGGCAAATTCACATTTTCACGCTTTTCTAAACTCGAAATTTTACTTTATGAGCTAGGCGTAAAAACACTGATTTAATGTGAAGTTCAAAAGAAAGTGCCCTCTATTACCCCTCTTCCCCCGCTACGCTCATGGATCGATGCAACCAATCAACTTCAATAATTGTGACATCATACTGAAGATTATTTGCCAATAATATTCTGAAGTTTAAAATATACTGCTAAATCAGTATGCTGAAGCATAAAAACGTAAATCAAATATTTTGAATTGATTGAGTACGCTGAATACCATAAATGTAACTTACTCAATTAATTCATAATAATTGATTTACGTTTTTATGCTTCAGCATACTGATTTAGAAGTATATTTTAAACTTCAGAATATTCTGGATACTCTAAAATATGGTATATTTAATAGCTTAAGTCACTTTTGCTCAGGAAAATTAAAACTGGATACCTCCAATATATTTTAAACTTCACTTAAAATTAGTGTTTTGTACCGTGGCGCATAAAGTAAAATTTCGAGTTTAGAAAAGCCTGAAAATTTGGTTTGGTCACTGTTGTGCAGGAAATGAAAACTAAATACCTCCAGTATATTTTGAACTTCACTTTAAATCAGTGTTTTATACGCGTGGCGCATAAAGTAAAATTTCGAGTTTAGAAAAGCCTGAAATTTTGGTTTGGCCGCTCCGCTTCGGGGAGCGACCAAACCAAATTTTCAGACTTTTCTAAACTCGAAATTTTACTTCATGCTTAATCTGGGAGTGGAAACACTCGTTAGTAGCTGCAAACTGAACTTTTCCACAACGAACCAATGCCTTAAAATTTATAACGTATGCATCGGAACATGTATACTTAAAACAAACATTTTCCGTATAAAAATACACATGAATTAGTTTATCAAATAATTCGCCGGGAAAGAACCATCCCTTCCCGGAAAAAAAACAATTGGTTTTTTGTTTGATTCGCAAATTTTAGATAAGAATCAACGATGGGGATTTACTTTTGGCAGGAAATTATAGTTCATAGTTTAACGAATAGATTCTACTCTTTTAATATGTGTTGTAGTTAGGTGAAAAAAAAAACATTTGTTATGTTCCATGACTTTGAGCATAACAAGTGTTCTTTTTCACTTGATTTAAGTATCCGGTTCCATCAAGACTGTAGTACAACATGTACGTTAATACTATCATATGTTCAATAAAAAAAATCCTCTAGAGTGCTATGGAAAGTATTGTAGGTTGGCAACTCTGAAATTATATATTATAATTATTATGTCTGACGTTTTATATCTCAATTCCTAAAGCGTGTAGGCAACTTAAATTTAAAAAAAGATTAAATCAAGGCACTCTACCAATTTGTTTTTATTGAACATACTATATTAGTAGAGTGCGATTTATCACTCAATCTATGAACTAAAAATAAGCTTTTTGATTGGATATTAAAAAATAATCAGCCAATCAAACACTACAATACATATATAGTGTTTGATTGGCTGGTCTTTTTTTTAATATCCAATCAATAAGCTTACTTTTTGGCGAGAAATTATAGTTCACAGATTGACGGACAGAGCGCACTCTATTAATATTATTGATAGTGTCCCTGTATTTTAGAGAGAAACGCAAACTGGCATTCATCTTGACGCCTTTAGGCGCCAAATTCAAACTAAACCAATCATAGTCTATAATGATTGACGCGCGTCCTGTTAATTTGATTTAGTCTGAATTTGGCCCCTAAAGGTGTCAAGATGGATGCCAGTTTGGGTTACTCTCTTAAATACAGGGACACTAATTATTAACGGTGTTTGATTGGTTAATTTT
The DNA here is from genome assembly GCA_932526585.2 of Philonthus cognatus. NCBI lineage: Eukaryota > Metazoa > Arthropoda > Insecta > Coleoptera > Staphylinidae > Philonthus > Philonthus cognatus. Next base: position 30,699,464 of record OW052242.1, read on the forward strand.
GATTCAAGACTAATTAGATGGAACCGTCTAATTAGACCTGAATCAAAATTAACCAATCAAACACCGTTATTAATTAGTGTTCCTGTATTTAAGAGAGTAACCCAAACTAGCTTCCATCTTGACCTCTTTAGGCGCCAAATTCAAACTAAATCAAATTTACAGGACGCTGTCAATCATTATAGAATATGATTGGTTTAGTTTAAATTTGGCGCCTAAAGGTGTCAAGATGAATGCCATTTTGCAGATTGACATATAGATGGCGTTCTAAATATAGCCTAATCCCAGAAGCTTTAGCAAAAATATATAATCGTCGTAATTATACGCTCATGAACAGGTAATTTAAAGAAAAAAATACATCTTGCTTCAATTAAAACAAGCTCTTACAAAAGTTCATTACGACTTTATGTTAATGCTCCTCGATTAAGCGTTGATTACGGAGAGGAAGAGTTCCTTCTTCATTATCCGATACACAACAGGGAGTTAAGACTCCTTCTAATGATCTATACATAAACATAATTTCCGAACACAATCGTGGGACCGGACTTCTTTTCACACCCGAACCACAGGAGTGTAACGGTGGCCGCCCCGCCGTAACCTCTGCCCTTGGCGACTCCTCCTCATGTCAAAAGAGGAGGTGGGGCGACGAGGGGGGAAAGGCACCTGAGAACGGAAGAGACCTGGAAACACAATGGGCTCACCGAGACAGGTGAACTTTTGTGTATTAGCCTCTGAACTGATGGAATATGAAAAGGAACATGTGAGAAGGGAATTACATATCTGGGTACAAAGAGGTTTGCTGTTGAGGGGTTGCGAGGGGAGCGCAGGGCGGGATAATGGGAATCGCGGTGATGTGTGCTGGTAAATCGCTACAATTTCGCGTTATTACGATGGAATAGCTGCGAATCGAACTACGCTAATATTAAGCCCCGCGCTCAGGGGGGAGTTGATGGCCCTGAATTTCGCTCGGCATTTTCATTGCAATTACACTCTTTAATTTGGCTAATGGGCTGTTTGAAATGTATGGATTATGATATCTGATTCAAAAATTATTTTTAGTCTATGTATAAATCGTAATACAATCATATTTGTAAACTGAAATACAAATTTCAGTAGTCGATCCAAAAAATATGGATTAAGTGGTATCACAGTTCATATATATCCAGTTAACCAGTACCTATATAAAATTTAGAAATCGTGTTTGAAAACTGTTGCTAAATGCGAGACTAGTGATGGTATTACTACTATCTTACTCTTACCACACTTCCCGACAACAGTCTCTCTATTTCTACTCAATTTCCAGTTCTCCCATAAGCATTAGCTCCCCTTGTATATGATGCTACAATTTTCTCAATAGGTCTTAGAGTGATGTGTTCGTGAAAGAAGACTACGCTACAATCTAGGAGTAGATCCTAATGGTATATTTTGGATAGATGATGATGCTACGCAGTAGTATGTATATGTGAGCGCAAGGTTAATATTTAATGAATATATTAGAGTTGGCATATGAAGAAATAAAATAGGAGTATCCAAGATCACTCATCAGTTCAGGAATGGCAGTATGAGACGCTCTGAATTGTCACCTAAACTCACTAGAAGGTTACTACAAGAATAATGGTTAATAGTTAATGAAAATATCATAGTTGGCTAATGATAAAATAAAATAGGGGTATCCATGATACACAGAATAAATAGAGAAAAACTCATCAGTTCAGAAATGGCAGTATGAGACGCTCTGAATTGTCACCTGAACTCACTAGAAAGTTACTGCAAGATTAATAGTTAATATTTAAGACTACGCTACAATCTAGAAGTAAATCCTAATGCTATATTTTGAATGGATGATGATGCTACTTAGTAATATGTATATGTGAGCGCAAGGTTAATATTTAATGAAAATATCAGAGTTGGCATATGATGAAATGAAATAGGAGTATCCAGGATACACAGGATAAATAGAGAACCACTCATCAGTTCAGAAATGGCAATATGAGACGCTGTGAATTGTCGCCTGAACTCTCTAGAAGGTTAGTGCAAGATTAATGAAGATATTGAAAAATGATATCCATAGACGGATACCTAAAGGTGCCCCGTTCTTATTTATAAAATAGGAAATATTGATACAATTGACAATAACAGCTGTAAAATGTTTGTTCTATGCACTTGTATTACATACATCTATTAAAACTCTTCACTTGTAGATACACAACCAGAAAAACTGAAATTTTCTTTAAAATTTTATATGATATATCCAGCTTTTCAATTGAAAGCCTCCTCTAAATGTCCTGTCTATCAATTCTGTATCCAACGTTTCACGCAACACAAATAAGTCTCTTGAGCGCAAAGCGAAAAAACACGTAATCTCCATTAGAGATCGTCGGGGCCCCGAGACAAGACAGAATCAATTAGTGTGGTAAATATTTACGCACACATCACGGATTAATCCGCACAAATTACTTTGCTCCTCCATTCGCGTTGGCGAAAAGCGGATGTTATGATTACTGTGAAGTAGCCGATTTCGTGCAGATACGGCCGTGACGAAAGCCGATATTAAAATCGACGTTGATTGATTAGAGGACTTCGTGTTTCTGACCGTAAACACATATACTCGTATATAAAAATAACAATAATAATGCCGGTTGTTGTTTACGGCCTAATGGATTTATAGAGATTTGAATTATGTTGTAAATATGCTTGATTGGATTGAATTATGTTTTGCTGCGTGTGTTATAATGGATTTAACACGGTTTGGATTAAGTCGTTAAAGTTTTTGATTGAAATGACAAAAAATAGCTTAAAGATCTACATACCTCTAGAGATTAATCGACAAGAAGTATAAGAACAAAAAGTTTAACAAGAATTGGATTGTTAAGTCAATTGACTGAAATTGAAGAACATAAAGTATTTGTTAAGGCATTTGATTGAAATTGAATTGAACATTATTTCTTTTAGTAAAAATGTCGATTAGGTTTAAATGTACTGGAATTAAATGAAGAGGTTTGATTGAAAAGATTATTAACCGACAGGAGCTGAATTTTAAATTGTATTGAGAGAGTCCTTGGTTGGTTGTAAATAGCTAAAAGATCTACATACCTCTAGAGATTAATCAACAAGAAGTAAAAGAACAAAGAGTTTAACAAGAATTGGATTGTTAAGTCAATTGACTGAAATTGAAGAACATAGAATATTTGTTAAGGCATTTGATTGAAATTGAATTGAACATTATTTATTTTAGTAAAAATGTCGATTAGGTTTAAATGTACTGGAATTAAATGAAGAGGTTTGATTGAAAAGATTATTAACCAACATTAGCTGAATTTTAAATTGTATTGAGAGAGTCCTTGGTTGGTTGTTAAGAGACTAGAATTAAATATGATATTTCATATTTGAATGTAAAGATGCTGGAAAGGATACAAATTGAAAGTATCGCCAAAATTCAGACAGGAGATGATGGAAAGGTTCAATTAAAAATCAATTTGTGCGGCTTTTGCAACATATTTATCGAACAACACAGGAAATTGCAACAGAATTACAAAAATCAGTTACTAGAAGGAGTCTTTTGAAGGACCAGCTGATTTCGAAAATTTGAACTTTCTTTAATATGAACTGATGCTTGAACTTTGCAACATTGGTTTTATTTGTTATTCAACGTGATGTGAACCTAAAAAACTCAATATATAAGTACATTATTATTGATGATTAATTGTATCGTCAAAAGAATAGCACCTATTGGTCCTTCGAATAATCAAGTGCAACCAGTCATATTTATGATTGGTTTCAGTTGAAAACTCATCTTCAGTCCTAAATATAATATTATATGAACTACAATTTAAATATTGTATGCAACTGGCTGTGCCAATGATAATTTATTTTAACAAAGATATATCCTTACAAAAACTGATATTTTGCGCGCGCCACTGAACTCTTACGAAAAACCAGTCCAGTACGCAGATCAGACTACACCTGTTCTCCAACGACTAGTTTTATGTTTTCACGATGGGAAAGGAAAGTTCATTCAATCTCCAGCACCCAAGCTCTTATTCATGAAATCCTTCTCTTACTCCCCGTCTCTCTTTCTTACTCACTTTAATGCGTACAGGAAATGCGATTCGAGCAACCTGGCCAGCGAGCAGCGATCGGAATAATATATGTATATATAGGTACCAGCAGGAGATGATTGACGTTCCGCTCCTTTTTACACATTTATTCCGCATTTACATCCCATCCCAGAGCTCTTCTCGAACAACGTTTCTCCAGGATATCCTTTTTCGCGCTGACAGCGAATGGACACTCATTGACCACACTCCGCAGGGTATTCATACAGGTGTGAAAAGATATCGCGGTTACGTGAATGTCTTGTGTTTGTTTCGAGTGTCAATAAAATTCTAGAGAAAATTAAATCTGAATGATGTCAATATAAAAGAATTGATACAATGAATGTGTCAATACTTGTGGATTTAATGAGAACGCATGATGTACTCTTATCTTCAATTAAACCTTTGCAAAAGTGTTGAAATAGTTTATGTTTGCTATGGTTTAATTAAAACAAGATAAGTAAACGATAGTTATTAAAAAAATAATGACTGTCTGAAATTTTTCGGTGCATACATCGAAATACAGAGTGGGGCAGAAAAACCTATCCGATTTCAAAACGTTATAAAATTAAAACCACTCAACTTGACAAAATTTTTTTTTATTAACATATTGCAAATTTTATGCCATTTTTAAATTTAAGTTTTGAAAAGCACATCACGCAAATGTCGTCCTTGGGAGCGGATGCACTGATTTAGGCGCTCGCGGTAGCTTTCCATGACTTTCACCGTCATTTCCACAGGAATTTCTTCAATTGCCCGAGCAATTTCCCTTCGTAAAGCAAGAAGGGTCCTTGGTCGATGCTGGAATACCTTTGATTTGAGGTAACCCCAAAGGAAGAAGTCACATGGAGTAAGATCCGGTGAGCGCGGCGGCCAGCCAATATCACCTCTCAGAGAAATGAGGCGTCCGGGAAACATTTCCCTGAGAATGTCTATTGATCGTCGCGATGTGTGGGCGGTTGCACCATCCTGTTGAAACCACACATTTTCCACGCCATTTTCTTCCATTTTGGGTTGAAGAAAATTTTCCGGCATGAAACAATAGCGCTCGCTGTTGACCGTTACGGTTTGCCCATTTTCTTCAAATAAGTAAGGCCCCCAGACGCCTAGGCGGGAAAGATCACACCACACAGTCACTTTTGGGCTATGGAGGGGTTTCTGATGGATTTCCCGAGGATTTTCGTCACTCCAATATTCATACGGGTTTCAAAATCCCTTTCAATTAATTCCTGTGCAACAACCATTTTGTAGGGATGCATTTTGAGGTCCCGGTGCAAAATTCGCCGAATACTGCGGTTGGAAATCGCCAAAGCGAGCGAATGTTTTCGTGCCGAACGACGCGGGGAACGTTCAATCGCGGCTCTCACATTGGCCACGTTTTCAGGTCCTGTTGCTGTCCTGGGACGTCCAGGCGACTTCTTTTTCAATGCTGAACCCGTCTGTCAAAAATTTGACACCCACACTTTAATCGTAGCGTGATGTGGAACAGGATCATGACGCCCGAGTCCGAAATGAATTCGAAAAGCACGTTGTGTAGCAATTATCGAACCGCCGTTTTCGATAAACCGCTCAATAACAAAAGCACGATGTTCACCAGACCAAGGCATGTTGACTAATGACAAATGGCATAAAACCGGCTTTCTAAAGGTTTTCACCCCACTACTCTACCTGTTCCCTCTTCTGAGAAAAAGGGATTTGAAATCGGATAGCTTTTTCTGCCCCTCCCTGTATATACAGGCAGTTATTATACTATATATTCTGTAAATCTTCAAGTACTCTTATTTTTAAAGAGTTCAAATTGAACTTTTAAACGAGGGTTTTCCACTCCCAGATTAAGCATGAAGTAAAATTTCGAGTTTAGAAAAGCCTGAAAAGCCTAATTTGGCTCGGTCGCTCCGCTTCGCTACGCGCCCGAGCCAAATTTTCAGGCTTTTCTAAACTCGAAATTTTACTTCATGCTTCATCTGGGAGTGGAAAACACGCGTTTAAAGCTTCAAATTAAGCTCTCTTAAAAAATAACGAATGTTGGAAAATTTACAGCGTATGCATGTGATTAATTCCCTGTATACTTAAATCAACAATGCACTGTATATGCAAAAAATAAATCATCCCTGTTTGATAACTTTTCTTCGATATAGTTTTCAGTAATTGATGGAAATGGTAATATTAAAGCAACCATTCTAATCTTATTGATCTTGCGTGTATTGTATGTTTGGTTGCGTATAACTTGTTAAAATGTAGGCAACTGAATATACCCTCATTTTCTACTTTAATTGTTAATTGAGAACGCATGATGTACTCTTCTCTTCAATTAAACCTTTGCAAAAGTGCTGAAATAGTTTATGTTTGCTATGGTTTAATTAAAAAAAGTTAAGTAAACGATAGTAATTAAAAAAATAATGACTGAAATTTTTCGGTGCATACATCAAAATATATACAGGCAGTTATTATACTATATATTCTGTAAATCTTCAAGTACTCTTATTTTTAAAGAGTTCTAATTGAACTTTTAAACGAGGGTTTTCCACTCCCAGATTAAGCATAAAGTAAAATTTCGAGTTTAGAAAAGCCTGAAAATTTGGTTTGGTCGCTCCGCGAAGCGGAGCGACCAAACCAAATTTTCAGGCTTTTCTAAACTCGAAATTTTACTTCATGCGCCACGCGTATAAAGAAACTGATGTATTGTGAAATTTAAAATATTCTTGTTTAGCAGTATATTTTTAATTTTGCTTTAGCAGTATATTTTTAATACTGATTTAACAGTGTATTTTTAGTTGATCAGGCTTTTCTAAACTCGAAATTTTACTTCATGCTTCATCTGGGAGTGGAAAACACGCGTTTAAAGCTTCAAATTAAGCTCTCTTAAAAAATAACGAATGTTGGAAAATTTACAGCGCATGCATGTGATTTATACGCGTGGCGCATGAAGTAAAATTTCGAGTTTAGAAAAGCCTAATTTGGCTCGGTCGCTCCGCTTCGCTACGCGCCCGAGCCAAATTTTCAGGCTTTTCTAAACTCGAAATTTTACTTCATGCTTCATCTGGGAGTGGAAAACACGGGTTTAAAGCTTCAAATTAAGCTGTCTTAAAAAATAACGAATGTTGGAAAATTTACAGCGTATGCATGTGATTAATTCCCTGTATACTTAAATCAACAATTCACTGTATATGCAAAAAATAAATCATCCCTGTTTGATAACTTTTTATCAATATAGTTTTCAGTAATTGATGGAAATGGTAATATTAAAGCAACCATTCTAATCTTATTGATCTTGCATGTATTGTATGTTTGGTTGCGTATAACTTGTTAAAATGTAGGCAACTGAATATACACTAAATGTCTACTTTAATTGTTAAGCTTTAACAGAACAAATGTATTTTGTAAGACTCGATTTCCTACAATCAGACAGTAATAATTCAAAAATTAAATTATAGCAAGTAAAATTATTTGCTTTAATTTAATTTTTGAATTATTACTGTTTGGTTGTAGGAAATCAGTAAATTGGTTCTTTAAAACTGGATTTAAACAACAATCTACATAAAACCAGCCATATAATCGTCCTTCAGACAATCAACAGAAACCAGCCATACATTGGTCCTTCGAAAAATCACAAGAAAGCAGTCATATTTTAATCCTTTTTATAATCTACCAAAACTGGGCATGTATTGGTCCTTCGAGCAATCAAAAGAAATCAATCATATATTGTTCTAAATATTTCGGAATAAGGTACGTGAAGATGAATTTAATATTAAATGAAACAAGTAATCCTTTTTCTTTACTGGTTTATTTTAACCGCTAGATGTACATTTCGTTCACCAAGTGAGCATTTTCAATAGTTGTACTAAACTGTAGTACAGTACTGTTTAGTAAAACTTTTGTTTTTTGTAAAGAGTGCCTTGGAAACAGTTGATAACTCCTAGGACCCATAATTGTTAAAATACATCACCAGTTGTGATGTATTTTAAAGTAACGAGTGTCTTCCACTCCCAGACTAAGCATGAAGTAAAATTTCGAGTTTAGAAAACCCCCGCGTAGAAAATTTGTCGAGGGTCGCGCAGCGACCCTCGACAAATTTTCACGGGGCTTTTCTAAACTCGAAATTTTACTTCATGCGCCACGCGTATAAACCACTGATTTACAGTAAAGTTAAAAATATATAATGCTTGGTGACCGAAATATACATCTAGTGATTAAAATAAACCAATAGGGAAAAAGAATTACTTGTTTCATTTAATATCATATATTGTTCCTTCGTGTAATAAAAGAAATCAGTCATTCGACCCGAATCTAATCCAACACACCAACACAAACATACTAATATATTTTATCCCTAATTAATTTCTCACTTAACGCGTGGTGAAACATTTCAAACTATAAAACACTAGGAAACAATTTCCTGATTTTATTGGTACTTGGTTTTATTGATACTTGGTATTGTCCTTTTAATTTTATTTAACTTTCCGACTAGTTTCGGCTATACAGGTATATTCCTTGCTAATGACTTATAGTCGAAACTAGTCGGAAAGTTAAATAAAATCAATAGGACAATACCAAGTGTTTTTTTCTTTTATTAATAGTTTGTTTTTCAACTTAAATAAATCCAATCATCGATAAAAAAAAAGGTAATTACTTGGATTTTTAACAAATGTAAACCCCACATCGACCCTTTAAACTATATACAACAGAAATCAAACCATTCATCAGTCCTTCGAACTGGATTTAATAAACTAGTTACATATTGATCTTTCTAGCTGAGCGTAATCAACAATCAAATGCATATTCCCCCTTCGCAACGGGTTTACACTAATGAAGGGAAATCCTTTTTTTGTATTGAAACTGTAATTTTTATGAAAAGCATTTCTACATCGCCGCGAACGAATGAAAAACACGCAAGCGTTGTATTGATGGCAGTAAACATAAAATTGGATCATTTCAATTTGCTTATTAAAATCCTTTGCGAGGATAATTGGAGTAACATAAACATTTATTGAATAACTGGAATTAGAGATTGTATAATGGGATTGATGAAAAAATCGGTTTGCTTATTAAATTCTTGCAGAAGGAGATAATTGGGGCGACTTTACAATCGTGTAATTTAATTTTGTTTCATTTCCAAGGTAATATTTTATACGCGTGTGAGTGTTTTCTTTTCAAGGAATCAATTCTGCTCGGTTTATGAATATTTAATTGAACCAAAGCGGATGTTACAACTGGAAATATTGAATATGTTCCCAATTAATATTTGAAATATTTCGGTTTTTCTAGTAGAGTCTTTGTTTTAAAAAAATAGTATTATTTTTAATATATTACAAAAAACATGTCTTTTGGGTATGTACACTTTTATATAAATAAAACAATTTAAACACTTTCAAATATTTATTGTGCATTCGCTACAATTGTTTCGCCACAGTGTGGCTTCTTCGGGCATTTCTTCGCCTGAAGAAGCAACAGTATGGCGAAACAATTGTAGCGAATGCACAATATATTTTTGAAAGTGTTTAAATTGTTTTATTTATATAAAAGTGAAAATGAACTTTCAACATTTATCAGCATTATCAATAATTTTTTTGGATATGTGTCTATCATCTTGATCCAAATATATACCGCGAATCTTTCTTTTAAGTATACATGTAATAATAAGGGCAGGTGGTGGCCGAGCGGTAACGTCGCCGGGCTATATCGCTCGGCGAGCCACAATTCGGGTTCGATTCCCGTGCACGGCGAGATTTTATTTAAAAATAATTTCTCGTCGTGACCCTGGGTGTGGTGCGAATGTGTTGTGACGTCCAAATATCCGTTAAATATATATACTAGTATAAGTTACAAACTGAAAGTTAGTTAAAATAAACATTGATGTTGGCTAATAGTTATATAACTAAGGCAAGGCAAAAGCCAAAACCCAAAAAAAAAATGTAATAATAACCTTTATTACACAACAGGCAAACAATACAAATACAGAGTAACAAGTATAAACTTAAAATAACATTATTTTAAGTACAAATAAATGAATATGCGTACGCTTGTTTTTAAAGAGTACAGTTTGAGCTTTAAACGGGTGCATTCCACTCCCAGACTAAGCATAAAGTAAAATTTCGAGTTTAGAATAGCCTGAAAATTTGGTTTGGTCGCTGGTCGTCAAAAAGATAAATATTCAAAAATATTTACACCTACAGTGGGCACACATACAGGCTGTTTTTCTTTACATAGTTACATATCCCAATTATGTGTCGTAAAGTTTCAGATAATTGCTGTTTTTTTTAAGAGTTAAATTTAAAGCTTTAAACGAGTGTTTTCCACTCCCAGGGTAAGCATGAAGTAAAATTTCGAGTTTAGAAAAGCCTGAAAATTTGGTTTGGTCGCGTAGCGCGAAGCGCGGAGCGGCCAAACCAAATTTTCAGGCTTTTCTAAACTCGAAATTTTACTTCATGCGCCACACATACAAAACACTTATTCCAAATGAAGTGCAAAATATACTACTAAATATACTACTAAAACAATATATGTAAAACAACCAAACTAAATTTTTAGGTTTTCTTAACCTCGAAATTTTACTTCATAAGCCACGCGTACAAAACACTAACTCCAAGTGAAGTTCAAAATATGCTACTAAAACATTATGAAATAATCCAGGCTTTTTTAAACTCTAAATTTTACTCCCTGCGCCACGCGTATTGAACACTGAAAACAATTAATTTTGTGAACAAATAAACTTCACTTGAAATCAGCGTTTAATACGCGTGGCGCATGAAGTAAAATTTCGAGTTTAGAAAAGCCTGAAAATTTGGTTTGGCCGCTCCGCGCTTCGCGCTACGCGACCAAACCAAATTTTCAGGCTTTTCTAAACTCGAAATTTTACTTCATGCTTAACCTGGGAGTGGAAAACACTCGTTTGAAACTTCAAACTGAACTCTTTAAAAAAAAAGCAACGGATATCTGAAAATGTACGACGCATAATTAGGATATGTAACTTTAAAGAAAAACACGCTGTATGTGTGCGCACTGTAGGTACAAATATTTTCGGATAATTATCTTCTTGATCTACTTAAGTTATCATTTCCGGATTTTTTCAAGTTCCAGCTAAACATTTTCTAAAAACCGTGTGAAATCCAGTAAAAATGAAAGTGCACGAGTTTGTTTTTGCTTTATACACACACATCTTGTTTTTTTTTTACTGTTCTTATTCTGTAAGCGATTAAACTTGATTCAATATCCGGCGCGACTCGAGCTTGATAAATACGATACCAGTTTTGTTGCGCTCGCCCCGAGGCTACCTGGCTTTTCTAGAAGAACGAGTTAATGAAGCCCTAGTAATTAACCTAACCTCAGTTTCATTCACGGCCCGCTCTTTTTCCCATTCCCACACTGCGCCTCGCCGACCAGCGTATATCAGAATCTGATTATGTTAATGCCCCACTGCGACCAGTTTTTTTTTTCTTCCTTTTAATAGGCTATGTGTAGCAGTTTTAGGCGTCTTCCGGTCGACGGTTAATAATCTTGGATGTATAAATAAAGATGAAAGGAAAATAATATTATTGGAAGGATTGAGAAAGATGGAGATTATCTTATTGGAAATACGAAGACACGTAAATCGGAAAAAGGAATTATTTCATTGAGAGGTTAAAAAAGATCGCATTTAAAAGTGGAACTCATTAAGTACATAGGAACTCGTTTCGTTTGTAGGATTTTAGGACATTCAAAGAAGAGATAATTATAATATTCTTGGAAAATTGAGGAAAGAGCGGAATATTTTATTAAGATCTTTTAGAAGGCGCGGAATAACTTATTGAGATTCTGAAGAAAGCCTAAAGAAACATATCTTAGAAGATTGAAGGACAAGGGAACGTTTTATTGAGATCTTGAAGAAAGTGAAAAAAATACTATTATTTAGAAATCTAAAGATTTTGAAGAAGAAGATTAATCTTTGTAAGACATTTTTTTTATAGATTGCGTAAAGAATCGAACAATCTTTAGAAATAGTATATTGTACAATGAGCATGGAACCATGGAACTATGAGTATGAACCAGTTCCAATGAGTATGAAACTCATTGCTCGTGCAGCATTTTATACGAGAGGGAAATGGTCATTCTATCCGAATTGTACACCATACTTTTTCTACGACTGTACACATATATTATAAAAAATCTTTTTTTTTATAAAAGTACCATTAGTTTTCGCCATTTAAACTTTTAAATACACAATTCTGCATTTTTTCTATTGTGATTCTCTCATATTGAACCGCAGAATGGCACTTAAAAGGGGAAATGTTCCAATTTCGATTTATACTTAATACATAAAACTAAAAACGTGGTTTGCTAAGAAAAGGTGGTAGGCTCACCTTTTCTTAGCAAACCACGTTTTTAGTTTTATGTATGAATAGCCTTTAGGTCGTGGTGCATCGTATGGGATCTCCGTCTGATTACACACGTGAATCCGTGGCGAAAGAGAGATAGAAACATTGTTCTTCGCTTATTTCTTGCAAAAAAATGTAAAATAGTCCAATACTTATTGGATAGTTGGGGGCAAACTAATAAATATACTTTTATGATTCAAACCCTTTATCAATAATAAAACATAAGTCGATTCTAGCTACCTAGCTTTTAAAAATCAAATATAAAAATGTTTAAACTAGTTAAATTATCGATCAAATTAGTGTAAATATTCAGCATATTAAATGCATTTTTTATAAACAATAAATTTAGTTTTTTTCAAAACTAAAAAAATTCGAACAGTGGTTTATCCTTTAACTTTTACATTCTAAAATTTCAATACGACAGTATTATTATTGGTGGTAACAACGGCATACACATAAAGCACTATTTTCTCTTATTTTTCAAGCGAGTGATGTGTCCTTAAATTTTGTATTCGGAACTTTTGAGCATCGCGAGTATTCTTCACATGTCGGGGGCACTGATTTACGTCGGAATTGGCCCATCCGGGGGCCCCGTTCGGTCTCTGTAACGCAAGCCGAGCGTATAAAATTTTGAATTTCTGACATATTGTCAGATTCATGTATTCCAGGTCGCACTCAGTTAAGATTTGTCTAGTTATGTGGTCGCTGCCTTAAAAAGCGTTACAGTTCTAGAGTTACAATACATCTATTGTAACTCTTGAACTACAATGGTTTCTATGGCAAAAGAGTCTTTGCCATAGAAACCATTGTGGTTTTAGAGTTACAATAAAAAAATACTTTTTGATAGCTTGATGGCAAAAAACTACTGAATGTCATTGGTAAAACATTCCAAAATAGGAGTAGAAAAAAGATTTATATTACTTTTTGGAAGGTCGTGAACTGAAGAAAGAGGAAGTATATTTAACTGAAATGTTAAAGAAAGAGTGAATAAAAAATAACTTGATCCTGATTCCCTGGAGTGTATAGATTATTTCGTGTGGCGCCAAAATCTGTTGGCTAATCACCATAACTGTATTTCACGAGAGTTCTAGCTCCGGAAATCGAAGTGGAAATGGAAAATTTACGCAATACGCGTGTGTCTGTGTGCGTGGCATTAATTAATTGGTCTCAGTTGCAGGCTTTGGATATAATCTGCACGTGCAATTTCCAATTGGGAAAAATTGGATGGAGAATTTTGGATATTTTCCTGGTATCAACTTAATTGGCTCGCGTTCAACCAACCTATTTGCATTTAAGTCTCGTTAATACGAGTAATAAACGTTAGAAGAACATTTTTAGACTGTGCTAGATGTTTTTAGTAGTCTGCAATTTATTAAAATGTAACATGGAATCAATCTTAAGCAGTATATTTTAAACTTTACTTATCTGCAACTGCCCGACTCAGGCGTTTCTAAACTCGAAATTTTATTTCATGCGCCACGCGTATAAAACACTGATGTAAAGTAAAATTTCAAATATACTTCTTTGATTTTACTTGAGAAGTATATTTTGAGTTTTACTTTAAATCAGTGTTTTATACGCGTGGCGCATGAAGTAAAATTCTGAATTTAGAAAAGTCTGAATTTGGATTTGGACGCTGCGCGTTTTACTTCACCTGGGAGTGAAATCACTCATTTAAAACTTCAAATTGAACTCTATTATAAAATCGACGAATACCTGAAAATTACGCAAATAAAAAATTCACTGAATATCACTGGGAAAGTGGGAGAAAAGTCATGGAATTTTATTCAAATTGACCAAAGCACTGACAAAAAAGCCATATGATTTTATTATATTTGTCAAAATCAACAAGCATCATACAAATTACAAAACACGTAAAAATTTATAAAACCAACCCAGATATTGACAAAAACAATGTTTTCATTGTTTTTGTCAATATCTGGGTTGGTTTAACAAAACAAAAAACAAAACAAAAAACAAAATTGGGGTTTTCTACGGATTAAAAGGTCAGGTAAAAAATCTTGAATAAGGGAAATGTCGGAAAAATTTTACATTTCAGATTGTGGCTACCATGTTAGTTTTACTGAAAATAATATTAAACAAAATTTTTATCTTTAAAAACATTTTCAGTAATTTAATGTTCCTATCAAAGCATTCAGTTTGAAGTTTCGAACGAGTGTTTCCAATCCCAGACTAAGCATGAAGTAAAATTTCGAGTTTAGAAAAGCCCCGCGTAGAAAATTTGTCGAGGGTCGCGCCAGCGACCCGAGACAAATTTTCACGGGGCTTTTCTAAACTCGAAATTTTACTTCATGCGCCACGCGTATAAAACAGTTATTTAACGAGAAATTTAAAAACACAAAACAAATTTTTCATGTTAATCCTTACAATTAATTGGAATTATTTTTCACGATTTAAATCCTTCGAATCCTTTTATAAATATTCGAATCCTTTTATAAATATTCGAATCCTTTTATAAATATTCGAATCCTTTTATAAATATTCGAATCCTTTTATGAGGATTCGAATCATCCGCATTTGGATTAGAATACGAATCCTCTTAAGAAAATGTAACGAATCCGGATCACGAATCCAGTTTAACTAAAGTCCAAAGTTCGAATCCAGGATTCGAATCCTGAATGATTCAAATCCTGCCCAGCTCTCCTGTATACCACGTAGAAAAAATCATGTTTATAAACAGGATATGTTATTAAAACCTAATCAAATCATAATTCTCACCCCCTTATTTTTAATCAACTCCCCTAATTACGAATCCAAACACATATCACTCAATACAAATAAGGGTGGCATCCAGAAATTCCTGTAAATAACCATAACGCGCGGGTTCGTGATCTAATTTTAGGAATCCGTGGATTCGTAGGCGTAAGTGGGAGGCACCGTCTGTTTGTATTTTATTACGTTCCAAGCGGGTGGTAGCTATCAACTTACAATTATGACAACAGCGGACGCCGAACATGTGTTCCCGTCTGATTCTCACATACAAATGAAAACGCTGGAGAGTTTTTTCGAAAAAAGAATAACAAGGGAAAAAATCTTGATTTATGGGTTGGATACAGTGTTAATCATCCGTTTTCCAGCCAAAAGCTACGGGAGAAAATTGGAATTTACAATGTTTTTAATCAATTCGTTGTGTATTAGGGGTTTTCGTGGATATCGCAAATTAATCATAAGGGTTTAATTTATTTCCTCGTTAAGATACAACATGATGAAAAATATGCTATAAAAGTTGGTAAATATACAATTGAAGAATTATCTATGGCCCCTGACATAGATAATCCTTTAATTGTAAATTTACCAACTTTTAAAGCATATTTTTCATCATTTAGTAGATCAACCTTTTGCCTTCACTGGGCCGCATTCGCTAAATTCGCATTATCTTGCTTCACAATAACTAAAAGCAATAAGACAGTTCATTTATTTTCACTCACAATAAGTGACTGTTCACATATTTTCCCTCACAAATAATTTGGCATTTTACGTATAGGCCACATTCACATTCGCTTCCGGCTGCGTGTTGGACAGCCCTGGTCTATGTCATTACTTCTATAATTCTATGATCACGGACGATTTCTTAATTTTTTGCAACTAGTTGTGAAATACACTATTAAATTATTGCATCTGTCTAGTTTTAGGAGTGGAAAACAAAAAAGGTGAGATAGTGTGCGGGAATTTTTTAACGTTGGGTCGGTTCTCTAATTAACATCTAAATGATTGTGAATCAACAAAAAATCGCCGCGTTTAAAGATAATTACGGTGGGAACAAAAGCGAAAGACGTCAGGCCTGTGTAAGAATGGCAATAAATAATAAAACAATGGCTTCCATGTTCGCACGCCATTATATTCCTAATTTCCAAACAGTAATTAAGATTTCTCCCATCCCCCTGGCTCTCCGTTTGCTACTGCTCTTTTTATCTCCATCGACAAATCGAAACAAACTTCGAACAGTCGATCGAGTCCATGTGAAATTGTTAATGAAAGGTGTTTGAACGTACACTACATAAAGCTTTATATCCTGTGAAAGTGTAATTATGACAGGATCAATAATCTTGTATAATTAGATCATGACAGGTTTCACTGGATTATCTTAGGATTCATAATTCTGTGTTCATTGGATTATGTTAGAGTTGATAATCCTGTAATTCCACAGTGTCAGCATTCATAACACAGTCCGACAAAATTATTTTTTTTATGCCTAGAATTTAAGATCTAATTATAGGTATTTTAGGGCCGCTAATTCCAAAATGCTATCAGTTCATCTGTATCAGCTCTTATTTTGAAGATACAACATAATCAACTATTCTCGTAATATGTCGAAGAACAATTCAGATTTAATTGTTGTTAAAGAAAACAGCCAGATCAAAGGACCTTTAGTTCCCCTAGAGAGGATCTTTCTACCGCCTGCATAGTTAAAGCTAGGCTTGATGAGACACTTCCTAAGGTCATAAAATTGTACTCTTCGTATATATTACGTACATTTTCCGGAGTTACCAATGAGAAACTGAAAGCAAGTATTTTTGAAGGTCTTTCGATAAGAACTTATGTATTATTCAAATTTCCTGGAATCCATCATCAAATTTTAGTGTAGTGCCTGATCTTCTTTCGTTCTAGAAATGAAAAACATTCTTAGCAGAAAGTTTCCGAAAGGTTGTGACTATTTTGTTTCAACGATGATGTTTTCCTCTATTTTTTTATATAATTGTATAATATAATATTAAAAATTCCCTGATCAGTTTTTTTCTATGGTCCATGTATTTAATATAAAATAGTGTAACGTATATATCGCTAAAGTGTTATATCTTAGAAATTTGAGCTCCTAGGTAAAAACTAATGTCATATTTGATGTAAGGGCATTAAAATTATATGAAATCAACTCCAAATACCCCGGCACCAAAACCACTGTTGACCTGTGTAATTTTGTGTTCATTGGATCATCGTAGAATTTCTTATCCTGTTATTATTGTATTATCTATCATATGATTCACAATCCAGTGATTAATGTGTTAAATGGATTATGATATGTGTCATAGTATAATGATACTTGTGCTCATTGGATCCACAATCCACAATTTCAGCATGTATAATCATCTGCTAATAGTTATAAAGCTATGGTTTATAATCTAGTGACACTTGTGTTAACAGGATGCTGACAGGATCCATAATCCTGTGGTTCTAGAGTTTTAACATTCATAATATATGAATAGCTCAGCCCTGCGAGCCAAATTGGCCCATGGCTTGATAGCAAATTCTTTTTCAAATTGTTCTGTTCTCTGCTTCCTTTCTCCAGTTTATAATTCCCATTTCTTGTAGGTTCCTCTCTACTGTGTCTAACTACTTTGTTCGTGGTCTGCCTCTTTTTCTTCTTCAACTATCCCTTAACATTCATAATATATGTATAGCTCAGCACTGCGAGCCAAATTGGCCCATGGCTTGATAGCAAATCCTTCTCCAAATTGTTCTGTTCTCTGCTTTCTTTCTCCAATTTATAATTCCCATTTCTTGTAGGTTCCTCTTTACTGTGTCTAACCGTTTTGTTCGTGGTCTGCCTCTTTTTCTTCTTCAACTATCCCTCAACATTCATAATATATGTATAGCTCAGCCCTGCGAGCCAAAGTGGCCCATGGCATGTATAATCATCTGCTAATAGTTATAAAGCTATGGTTTATAATCTAGTGACACTTGTGTTAACAGGATGCTGACAGGATCCATAATCCTGTGGTTCTAGAGTTTTAACATTCATAATATATGAATAGCTCAGCCCTGCGAGCCAAATTGGCCCATGGCTTGATAGCAAATTCTTTTTCAAATTGTTCTGTTCTCTGCTTCCTTTCTCCAGTTTATAATTCCCATTTCTTGTAGGTTCCTCTCTACTGTGTCTAACTACTTTGTTCGTGGTCTGCCTCTTTTTCTTCTTCAACTATCCCTTAACATTCATAATATATGTATAGCTCAGCACTGCGAGCCAAATTGGCCCATGGCTTGATAGCAAATCCTTCTCCAAATTGTTCTGTTCTCTGCTTTCTTTCTCCAATTTATAATTCCCATTTCTTGTAGGTTCCTCTTTACTGTGTCTAACCATTTTGTTCGTGGTCTGCCTCTTTTTCTTCTTCAACTATCCCTCAACATTCATAATATATGTATAGCTCAGCCCTGCGAGCCAAAGTGGCCCATGGCATGTATAATCATCTGCTAATAGTTATAAAGCTATGGTTTATAATCTAGTGACACTTGTGTTAACAGGATTCTGACAGGATCCATAATCCTGTGGTTCTAGAGTTTTAACATTTATAATATATGTATAGCTCAGCCCTGCGAGCCAAATTGGCCCATGGCTTGATAGCAAATTCTTTTTCAAATTGTTCTGTTCTCTGCTTCCTTTCTCCAGTTTTTAATTCCCATTTCTTGTAGGTTCCTCTCTACTGTGTCTAACTATTTTGTTCGTGGTCTGCCTCTTTTTCTTCTTCAACTATCCCTCAACATTCATAATATATGTATAGCTCAGCCCTGCGAGCCAAATTAGCCCATGGCTTGATAGAAAATTCTTTTTCAAATTGTTCTGTTCTCTGCTTTCTTTCTCCAGTTTATAATTCCCATTTCTTGTAGGTTCCTCTCTACTGTAACTAACCATTTTGTTCGTGGTCTGCCTCTTTTTCTTCTTCAACTATCTCTCCTCTTAGCACTTGTTTTGTCGGTGTCAGGTTACTCATCCTCTCTACATGACCCAACCATCTTATCCTTTGTGCCCTTACAACGTTTGTTATTGAAAGTTCGTCGTACAGTTCTTGTAGTTCATCATTTGTTCTTTTTTCCCACACTCCTTGTAATTTCTTACCGCCATATATCCTTCTTAGTACTTTTCTCTCAAAAATGGCTAATGCATTCTTTTCTTTGATGATTAGTTTCCAAGCTTCTGCCCCGTATATTACTACTGGCCTTATTATGGTCTTGTAATTTTTTTTTTTTTGGCATTTCTTGAGACATTTTTTGACCTTAAAATATGCGTTAGTCCTCCTATACATTTAATGCCTTTGGCTATGCATTAAATGTATAGGAGGACTAACGCATATTTTAAGGTCAAAAAATGTCTCAAGAAATGCCAAAAAAAAAAAATTACAAGACCATAATAAGGCCAGTAGTAATATACGGGGCAGAAGCTTGGAAACTAATCATGACCCTCAGGTAATTAAAACTCTTTACTCTTTGGAATCCGTATTCTATTTCTTCTGTTGTTACCTTTAATTGTCTGTTTACGTCTTAGATTCCTGTCCCACTTTCTTCCAATACTATGAATTTTGTCTTATCTTTATTTATTATTAATCCTTTTCCTTTCGCTGCTATCTCTAATTTCTTTACCGCCGCTACTAGATTATCTGTTGTCCTTGTTAGATTGACAATATCATTATCACTAAACGTGTTAGTTTTTCCTTCACTGTTAAATCTATCAATGCTTTGTATATTGTATCTCTTTTTACCGTGTCATAAGTTTGTTTAAAATCTATGAATAACATATACAGCGGTAAATTTTAGTCTATACTGTTATCTATTGTTTATTTTAAAGTAAAAATCTGTTCCATGACTGATCTTTTTTCTCTGAATCCACATTGGTATGGTCGCTTTTATAAAAACAACGAATTCATTTACAATCACTATAATCATCGGGATATATATACTTAAAAAAAATGCAATAATCTTATTTTCTACTGCACTATTCAATCTACTTTTTATTGCAAATATTCATAATCCTGATCTAATTGTGATTAAGTTATCGTTCATAATCCAGTGATTTCTAAATTCGCTGGATTATGAATGGATCTGAAATCCAGTGATTTCAGAATTCATTGGATTATGAAAGGATCTGCAATCCACAATTTCAGCATTTATAATCTTGTGCCAATTGTTATTAAATTATGGTTCATAATTCAAAGATTCCTGTATTCACTGGATTATGTCATGTGTGTTATGATCCAGTGATTCATGTGCTCATTAGATGATATTAATGATTTTCTTGTGTTTATTTTTATACTGATAAGGTCTATGATCCTGTGATTCCAGATATCCAGCATTTATAATCCAACGTTCGCTGGATTATGATTCCTGTTTGTTGGATTATGTTAGAAATCATAGTCTTGTGTTAATTTTTGTTATAATTAGATATACTGTATTTTTTAAGTATACATATCACGATGATTATAGTGATTGTAAATTAATTCCTTGTTTTTATATATGCGATCAATTTGAAGTTTCAAACGAGTGTTTCCACTCCTAGATTAAGAATGAAGTAAAATATCGAGTTTAGAAAAGCCTAAAAATTTGGTTTGGTTTAAATATACATTTCAAATTATGTGCTGTAAAAATTCAGGTATTCGTTGCTTTTTTTAAAAGAGTTCAGTTTGAAGTTTCAAACGAGTGTTTTCCACTCCCAGGTTAAGCATGAAGTAAAATTTCGAGTTTAGAAAAGCCTGAAAATTTGGTTTGGTCGCGTAGCGCGAAGCGCGGAGCAGCCAAACCAAATTTTTCATGCTTAACCTGGAAGTGGAAAACACTCGTTTGAAACTTCAAACTGAACTCTTTAAAAAAAAAGCAACAAATATCTGAATTTTTAGAGCATAATTTGAAATGTATATTTGAAAGAAACACTCCCTGTGCATATGTATATTTGAAAAATAATTCCCTGTACGTTCATCATTATAAATTAAGAAGAATGCTTTCAGATTACTACACTTTACACCTCTTTCACAACGTTACATAAGACTCAAGTTTATAATCCAGTGCTCAACAATAGAACTAAACATATTTCGCACACACACACAGACAGACAGAAGTTCCAGTTATGTCTAACTGAAAAAAGGAGTATATAATTTCTGTGTGAGTGACATTATCCTTTTACACACACTTTTACCCACGTTCTAGAAAATGTTTCCACTGTATTAGCGTTTTATTTTTATTTTCGCTGTAAAACTTGTGCGCGCGGATAGCGAAATGCATCTCAAACTTCGGAATGAATAAACTTGTTAAAGTTATGTCCCGAAAACCGGTAATAAGGCGCGTTTCGGGACTGGGACGGATGTGTATTTCATCGGTGCGAAATAATCCGACCGTTAAAAAGTTTTTAATGAAAATAATTTTCGTTAAAACTGAAAACTGGGGTAACTAATAATTTCGCGCATAATCTGCTTTTCTTTGTGCGGTCGAAAGTTCGCGAGTTTTTTTTTTTTTTTATTTAAATTTTTTTTATTGCGGAAAATTAGTAACTAGATATAATTTACAGACTGAAAAATAGAGAAAAATAAATATAACAATTAAACAGAAGGATGGAAATTGAAAACTAGTAAAGAATAAAACGGGGAATTTTATATACAGACAATTTTTTTCCAAGTATTGATTTGCAAGCGCTTTTTTAAAAGAGTTCAATTTGAAGCTATAAACAAGTGTTGTCCACTCCCAGATTAAGCATGAAGTAAAATTTCGAGTTTAGAAAAGCCTGAAAATTTGGTTTGGTCGCGTAGCGCGAAGCGCGGAGCGCCACGCGTATTAAACACTAAAAACACTAAAATATTATAAACAAGCGAACTTTA
This sequence comes from Philonthus cognatus, assembly GCA_932526585.2. Lineage (NCBI taxonomy): Eukaryota > Metazoa > Arthropoda > Insecta > Coleoptera > Staphylinidae > Philonthus > Philonthus cognatus. The sequence continues at coordinate 30,721,499 of OW052242.1, forward strand.
TTTAAAATCAGTGTCTTATACCCGTGGCGCATGAAGTAAAATTTCAAGTTCTGGCTCACGCATTTAATACGGCACTTCGAAGAGTACGATATCGTTAGAATTGAAGAGAAATGGTCAAAAATATCGAAAAAGAACTAATCACTTAGTTTTATAATGACTAGCTTGTAGTCGAAACTATAGTCACTGAAAAGTAAAAATAAAAGTAGTAAAACAATGTTAAGTTTTATTTAAATTGTTAGAACTAATAAGTGTTTGAATAAATTTCATTGCTAAGATAAATTTCCGATTATTGTTTTGTGCCAAAACTTTCACGAGTGTTTAATAGCTGAGGCTGTTACTTGGTGAAATTCCATATCAACACTTTTAGCTAATATTATTCATATCATTCATCTACCTGATGAAACCACTGTGTGGCGAAACAATTGTTGCAGTGTCAACTAGTAGACAGTGAAATCTTAACCAATTGTGTTATTCACTAAAAGTGTTTCCGATTATTGTTTTGTGACAAAACTTTTAGAACATACATAATGTTGAAATACTACAATTTAGTTAGTCTTGGGGGGAGGGGCTCAAGCCCGCGAGCCACCCCCCTGGATTCCTTGAATTACGTTATTATTCATAATCAAGTTAATCCTATGTTTATTGGATTACGATTGGATTACCGTGATTCCATTTTTTGGAGGATGAGTGTCCACTATTTTTAAATTAAATTGGATTGTGCTTAGGTTGTGCGATTAGGAACGGAAACAAATTTCAAACAAATCGAGGGAGCAAAAAAATAGGAGTCTAATGGAGTTGATCCGAGCATAAATATCGGTGATGCGATTTGTCGAAATAGAAGGGGATTATTGATTGGATATTCCGGGGGTAGAATAAATATTGGAATGAACGTCCGAACGGGCTCCAATAAATCTATTAGTCCATAATGCGAACTGCGGCATAAAAACAAATATAATTTTAATTTGTGTAAAAGCCCCCTCGAATGCAATTAATCGAAATGATCGCGATGAATTTATAACGGGAATCGTGATCCGTGCGTTTGATTTAAACCGTGCGCGGGCGGTGCATGCAAAACTGAAAACAAAAAAATTAAGCGCAATTTTATTTTTGTTTTTTTATTTTCAGCGCCCCCGTTAAATAAATAAATTCCGTTTCCAGTGGACCGTATCAATATTGACCGTTGCCTTTTATATAAAAGGGTTCGTTAATATTTTATGTACGTGCGGGGGCCGTATCGATAATCACTTCATTAGGTATCGGTTTTCCGAGAGGGGGGTTTCAGAGGAAAACTAATTTAATCCGCCGTTTTCACCTCCAGCCGACCGGCGAGCTGATCTCATAAATTTATTATAAACCGCCCTCCTTCTGGCAATTAGGACCACTTTGCTCTGGAACCCACCCTAGCTTTTCTTAACTACCTCAATCGAGTTTGCTAATCAAAGATTGCCGTTTCGACTTTATTAAATTTCTAACTCACAACCCTAATAAAAAAATAAATAAACAATAAGTACTAAGCAATGCTTTTCTTGTGCTAACAGTGTCCAACAATTATTGAAGTCCTGGGTGGCTATGGAATCACACATAACTATCAATTCTTACTTCAAAATTATTGAATCTAACGTTGGTAATATTATAAAATATGTCAGGTCTATCAGACATCCAAAAATTATTGAAGTCCTGAAAAAGGGTGGCGTTTGTAATATCATAATGTATTTCGGGTCTATCGGATGTTCAAAAGTTATTGAAGTCCTGAAAAAGGGTGGCTGTGGAATCACACGTGACTGTCAATTCTTACTTCAAAATGATTGAATCTAACGTTTGTAATATAGTATGTTCAATAAAAAAAATCTCTAGAGGGCCATGATTTTATCTGTTTTTAAATTTAAGTTGGCAACACACTTTAGGAATTGTCATATAAAACGTCAGACATAATAATTATAATGTATAATTTCAGAGTTGCCAACCTACAATTTATTCCATGGCACTCTAGAGGTTTTATTTTATTAAACATACGATATTATAACCTATTTCGGGTCTATCGGATTTCCAAAAATTATTGAAGTCCTGAAGAAGAGTAGCTGTGGAATCACACATGACTATCAATTATTACTTCAAAATTATTGAATCTAACTTTTGTAATATCATAACCTATTTCAGAACTATCGGGTGTCCAACAAATATTAAAATTCTGAAATGGGGTGGCTATGGAATTAAACATAAATGTCAGTTCTTACGTCGAAATGATTAAATCTGACGTTTGTAAAATCCCAACCTATTTCAGAGAAGTAAGAATTGACATTCGTGTTTGATTCCACAGCCAGGAGTTCAATAATTGTTGGGCTCCCGATATAATTTTTAATGATTTGAGTTCTACAAGAGGGAAATTACTGTGGATTAGTAGAAATCTTTCAAGGATAAGTTTGGAAACTTGAGAATCTTACATGAACAAGTTTGGGAACTTGTCCTTGCAAAATGTTTATTAATCCACAATAATATTAAAAGTGCAATACTTTTCGCAATCTACAACAAGTTAGTCTTACAAAGACTACATCAAACACTCATTGAAACAACTACTTCCCGAGCTAATACCCCGACGGGCATTCAATTATACAACAAGTGTTTGCTGTTTCATACAGTATCCTACTCCAAATGAAACAATTTGGGAGAAATTATTCAGGCAACTTATAGACGCGTTTCGAGATTTATCTCTCATCAGTATAGCTTTGCCATTCCCTCTCAACAACTGTATGTTTCTGTATGTAACAGCAAACACTTGTTGTATAATTCAATATCCGTCGAAGTATTAGCTCGGGGAGTAGTTGTTTCAATGAGTTTTTGATATAGTCTTTGTAAGACTAACTTGTTGTAGATTGCGAAAAGAATCGCACTTTTAATGTTTGAAGTATTCTGCAACTAAGAATTGGCAATTTCATTTATACCTAATCCACAATAATTCCTCTTACAAAACTCAAATTATCAAAGACTACATTTTCACCGCAAAGTCCAATGATTGATACATTACTTGTTTTTTTCTTTGTTTTTTATTGTTTCCCTTTGAAAGTCGTTTTGAATTTGGATTAAAATTATCCAATCCCGTTTAAAACAAACGCGAAAAAAAAAACACAAACGGGAAAACGGACGAATAAGTCCGCGTTAATTACGAGAATGCGAGCTCGGGCGAAATCCGTTAATTAAATTGAAACAAGCCGAAAGTTCCCTTGATAAAACCACCGGGAAAAGTGCGCACGATTGTGTATTGGCATTTTGTGCGTTGTGCAAATGTTTGTCCCTTTTCTGTCGAACGGATATACACAAACAAACTTCTTTATAAAAATAATTAAATTTCGAACAAAAACGCACAAATAAAATGTTATAATTAATTATGGAAATTATAAAAAGAGAAACATAACGATTAATCCTTAAAACTTTTTTCTAAATAATTTATTTTAGTAAAATAATTTATTTAATCGCATGTACAGCTTTACTTAAACATTGCGTAGTCGTGATTTTTATGCGTATGCACAGCTTTAAGTTTAGTTTTACTGAAAATTTGTTTATTGTTCTATTTAAAGCTTCCAACGAATGTTTCCACCCTCAGATTAAGCATGAAGTAAAATTTCAAGTTTAGGAAAGCCTGACAATTTGGTTTGGTCGCGTCATGCTTAGTCAGGGAGTGAAAACACTCGTTAGAAACTTCAAAATGAACTATTATAAAATATCCAATCTCGACATAATCTTATCACAGGTATGACGCATGAAAAAACAGCTGATAGCGCCTTTTAATAAATATATTAAAGAATAAGGGGCATTGGTGCGAACCCTAAGGAACACCAGAAGTAACCTCTGGGGATGTAGATATTGTTTGGCCAGTTTTAATAACCTATAATTGGGGAACATAAGAAGTAACCTTTAGGGTGTAGATATTGTTTAAGCAATCATAATTAACTGTCATTTTTTTCTTTTTTCAAGATTTTAAACTTTACTGCAATTTTATAAAAGTAACTGACTATATATATTACCTGTGAATTTTTTCTATAATTTAAACTTAACTGCAATTTTTTGAAAGTAACTGAATATATTTCACTCGCTGTAATTTTTTCTTTTTATATAATTTAAACTTTACTGCAGTCTTTTAAAAGTAACTAGATATTTCATTTATTTCTGCATCGACCAATAAAATTAATTGAAAAGTAAATTAATCCTTCAAAAACACTTCGTCTTTGTCATTGGTGATATAATGCTGAATGTTCAGTACTTTATTTTCATCCTGAGACTCGTTTTGTAAATTCAATTAAATCAGTGCTAATAACATTTATAACAAAACAATATTTACCCAAACAAATTGCAGATATATAAAAGGGACTATCGAAGAAAGGAAATTGGCAATTACAAACCTCAGTCTCTTAAACAAAACTGCGCGTAATTACACATCATTTTATATAAGTAATGTATAAATAATGCAAAGCAGCTTCGATATATGTCGTAGGACGTTGTGGTGAAAAAAAATGCATAATGGAAGTTATAATCTTCATCTAGAAAGCAATAACGCGAATAAACAGGATTGAAATAAAGGCAAAATAAAGGCGGTTGCTGCTGCTGCCGTTGGTCGCTGCTTCCACTCTTCTCCTCGGCCGGATGTTGGAAACCTGTTTGGTAATAAGACTTGACCCGCTACCACTGACTCCGGACGAATTAAACCAAATCGACCAAATCGACCGGACTTGCATTTCTCGCTGGGAAAAAACCCAGCTCCTTGCTCGCTCGATTCATTAATGTTCAAAGATTTTTTTCTTCCTTCTATTTTCCAAGAGTGTATATTACTACGCGTGATTGTCATTCGAGTTGCTTTTCCTTTACAGGGGATAATTCGTAGGTTTCGTTTCTGAGAGCGATTAAAGGTGATTTCAACTCTCACTTTGATAATAGTTGATGCGGTTAATTAATTTTGTAAGAGAAACAGAAAAGGAAGAAAAAGTTTCTTACAGGGATTATCTATGGATTGTTTATAAAAAAATTCAATGAATATCTTCTATTCTTTTCTAAAAGACGAAAACATTCTTTCGTATAACCCAAAATAAATTTATAGAAGAAATTAATTCCTTATAATCCGTCAACAAAAGATGATTTAGTTTTATAATCTTCTCTAAAAGCAGTTAGCATTCTTTTGTACAACCAGAAAATATATCTATAAAAAAAAATGTGTTTTTTTGAATGGCTGAAGAAAAGTTGGATTCAGTGGATTTCTTTTAATCTTATCTTAGAAGAAGACAATTTTTTTGAATAATTCATGAATACATGTATAAGAAATTAATTTCCTATGATCCCTGAAGTAAAATTCATTTAGTAGATTTTTTCTAATTTCCTCTACATGAAAACAGCATCTTTTGTATAACCCGAATACGCCCTGTATTCGGGTTATACAAAATATCCTATTTTCATGTAGAGGAAATTAGATCATTTAAAACATGATTTAGAGTAAGCTTTGAATTTTAAATTAAATTGACGCTATTGACTGTTAAACACATAGTTTACCATAACCTAAAATTTATTCCATCATTCTGGGCATTCTGGGCAACTGCACAAAATAAATGCAGACTACTCTGAATCATAATTTAAACGATCGCACGGTATAAATCTAAAGAAGGAACTAGTTTCTTCTAATCTCCAGAGGAATATAAGTACAGTGATAGTTTTTTATATGTACACATAATCCCAAGTAAACGTTGTAATGTTTTAGTCATTTATTGTTTTTTTAACAGCTGTAAAAAGTTTTTTTAAAGTTTCTAACAAGTGTTTCCACTCCCAGACTAAGCATGAAGTAAAATTTCGAGTTTAGAAAAGCCTGAAAATTTGGTTTGGTCGCGTAGCGCGAAGCGCTACGCGGCCAAACCAAATTTTCAGGCTTTTCTAAACTCGAAATTTTACTTCATGCGCCACGCGTATAAAACACTGACTTCTAGTGAAATTACAAATATACTATAAAGTAGTATGCTAAAGACGTATATTTTAAACTTCAGATAAAATCAGCGTTTTATACGCGTGGCGCATGAAGTAAAATTTCGAGTTTAGAAAAGCCTGAAAGTTTGGTTTGATCGCTCCGCTTCGCGGAGCGATCAAACCAAACTTTCAGGCTTTTCTAAACTCGAAATTTTACTTCATGCTTAACCAAGGAGTGGAAACACTCGTTAAAAGCTTCAAATTAAACCCCTTTAAAAACAACGAATGTTGGGGAATTTACAGAGTATGTATGCATCGGGATATATCTACTAAAAAGAAAAAAATCCCTACATGTTGACCCTAAGGTAACTAAAACTAAAGTTAACTTAAAGGAAAAAGTCTGCTGGGATTAGCATCTTAAGGTGCACACTAACTAAAAAAAGAAAACACTCACGCGAATTTTAAAATTCCACCTCTGTATTCAGCGCGAAGTAAACAACTCAAAAAGTAAAGGAGGAAACAAACTAAATCAGGATCAGGATTATGCCAGTCAGGATTTAAACTTTTGACCCCACTTAGAGGCATTCTTATTGCCTGGAATAAACACGAGCTTCTCGCATCTCACATCTCTTTTTTGGTCCTGAGGAGAGTTATATTAGACAGCGTAATAAAATTAGTTCATTCCCCTTTTTTTCCTTCCCTTTTTTTTCTTCTATTTATTTTATTTTCCGGGGACCGTATTGGAAAACGTCGGGGACGTGACAATTAATAAAACTTCCCGCCTCGTTCTTCCCGTTTATTTATTTCAAAGGGCAAAGGGTGCGGGCCTTTGCCCGCTTGCAAATATTTTAGGAATGGAATTAGAGTGGAAATTCGCTGCCACTTGAATATATTTAATATTCTCCATCGCCGGAGTTCGCGGGGAGGGAAATGTGTGATGGTGGGGAATTTAAATTAATTTCGCACTTTGGGTGGTATCCAATTTAGCATATGATTACCTACAGTCAGAAGAAAAAAACGAGGAAATATTACATTTTTTATTTCCTTCAATCTTTTTCAGAAGGCGAAACGTCTTCCACATAAAACTATATCAGTATTTTAGGGGATCAAATATTTAAAAAATTATTTCTTTCGATCTCTTGGAGAGTAGTAAAATCCGATTTTCGACGGACAGACAGACAGACGAACAGGCAAACAGACAGACAGACGAACAGGCAAACAGACAGACAGACAGACAGACAGACAGACGGACGAACAGACAGATAGACATACAGACATACAGACATACAGACATACAGACATACAGACATACAGACATACAGACATACAGACATACAGACATACAGACATACAGACATACAGACATACAGACATACAGACATACAGACATACAGACATACAAACATACAGACATACAGACATACAGACATACAGACATACAGACATACAGACATACAGACATACAGACATACAGACATACAGACATACAGACATACAGACATACAAACATACAGACATACAGACATACAGACATACAGACATACAGACATACACAGACATACAGACATACAGACATACAAACAGACGGACAAACGGACAGACGGACAGACGGACAGACGGACAGACGGACAGACGGACAGACGGACAGACGGACAGACATACAGACATACAGACATACAGATATACAGACATACAGACATACAAACATACAGACATACAGACATACAGACATACAGACATACAGACATACAGACATACAGACATACAGACATACAGACATACAAACATACAGACATACAGACATAGACATACAGACATACAGACATACAAACAGACGGACAAACGGACAGACGAACAGACGGACAGACGGACAGACAGACAGACGGACAGACAGACAGACGGACAGACAGACAGACAGACATTTTTCAAAAGTGCTCTAAATCAACTCTAGGAACCTCAAAATAGATAATCCACAAACATGTTTGGATTGAACATTTTTACGAAAACAATACTTTCCGTTTATATTACACGGACAGGCGGACAGACGGACAGACAAACAAACATTTTTTAAAAGTGCTATTAATCAACTCTGGGAACCTCAAAATGGATAATCCACAAACATTTTTGGATTGAAGCTTTTCACGAAAAGCCTGTTATTTAAATTTGATAGATTTTAATGATTTAACTTTAAATTATTATGGATGATTAAATAACAGAGAGTTATAAACTAAACTGTTGGATGCTTTATGCAATTGTAGGAATAATTTTAACGCCCCATATCGCACCATTAAAGTGAGCAGATGTGCGGCAAAACGGCTGCTCAGTGCACGCCCGGGGCTTTAATTAATAACGTGTTAATAGATTTACTTTGCACCTGCTATTATAAAGTATTCCGATTGTCTGCACTCCGTGAAATATCGCCGTGAATTAACCGTACGTTATTACAACAATTACTACACTGCGTGTAAATAATCCGAACCATCCGACCCGATATATCCATAGAAAATGTTCGAATATATCAAAATACACACGCGTACTTGTCGATATGTAAAATGGATATGTGGATACATAAAAGTATTTCAACTGTTGTCATTTTTTTGTTTGTTCAGATACGATTATTGTAACATACGGTGTCAGCAACAAACGGCAATATATTGTTTTATTGATTGAAAACGATCTATATCCTTTGAATATTTCCTCGTGACAGCCACACACACAATTATGTAATACAAATAAAAACAATAAAACACAATCGCAAATAATTGGCTTCAGCACTCAGCTCGTTTTGATACAAACAACTCGAATAGATTCAACCATAAATCATAAGTTTAAAAATTCACTCACCGGAATTTTGAAAAAAACAAATCTCGAGAGTTGTGACTCCTATTATCCTGAAACAAAGGACATCTGAATATTTTAAATTTAAAACTATTTGATATAAAGAACACGCTTAACTTTTCTGTACCACTTTTATTGTTTTCTTTATATCAAATTGAAAATGTAACACGAAGTGAACACCTCCAAGATTCAAGAATCAAAACTATTTGAATTTGAGAGAATAAGCTTACGCTTCTTTTAGTTTGTAAAACATTAAAATATTAAATATATAATTGTTTTAATTAAATATCCAGAATTGGATTAAATATAATATATAAAATTACGAAAATGTTCGTATAAACTGCAAACAAAGGTCAAAATTCGGCAGTGTGTTTGTACGGGAAGTAGTTGTTTCAATGGATATTTATTGTCTTAGTAGTCCTACTAATTAAGACTTATTGTTTGCAGTTTATTTGCATATTTTCGTAATTTTATATATTAAATTTTTAATTAAATATCCAGAATTGGATTAAATATAATATATAAAATTACGAAAATGTTCCTATAAACTGCAAACAAAGGTCAATATTCGGCAGTGTGTTTGTACGGGAAGTAGTTGTTTCAGTGGATATTTATTGTCTTAGTAGTCCTACCAATTAAGACTTATTGATTGCAGTTTATTTGAATATTTTCGTAATTTTATATATTATATCAAAAGAAATCTTATAAAATAAGCAATATACTCTGTATCAAAAATATGAATTTGTGTTCAGTATTAATTCATTCACTGGATAACTACGAGTATATACGCGTTGCAGGCCACGATCATCAGTACAGTCACCAGTGCTTGAATAATACTGCACATCTTTGACCATTCATTATGGCCTGTGCAATTTACATAATGCCGCTTAGGCCATCGATTATATGTAATATTCTCTGTAATTGCGATATAATTTACACCCATAACTTCTTGAAAAAGGTATTAGTGTGTGTAGAGATATTACGCATGAATCGGGATATGTATACTTATAAGAAAAATTGCCTGTCTGTATAAATCAACGTATGTTTATACATATATTCTCTATACACTCTTGAACGCCTGGGGCATTTTCAACCAAACTTGGTATAAACACTACTTATAACCTCTAAGCAAACATTAGGGGAGGGTTAGATACCCCTAGCACCCTGGGGATAGGAATTGGTTGTAAAAAGCAAAAAAATGGTGATTGTGCCGGAAGGCATAAATTCCTATCTAATAGAAGATTAAGGTAAATAATTTCCCAGGCAACGCTGGGTACTTCCACAATAAATTCCTGCGTAATAGAAGATTAGGGTACTTCTAGAAGTATAGGGATTTCCATTAAGAGGTCCTATTTTAATTATTTAAAAACAAAGTAACGAGTGTCTTCCACTCCCAGACTAAGCATGAAGTAAAATTTCGAGTTTAGAAAAGCCCCGCGTAGGAAATTTGTCGAGGGTCGCGCAGCGACCCGAGACAAATTTTCACGGGGCTTTTCTAAACTCGAAATTTTTCTTCATGCGCCACGCGTATAAGACATTGATTTTAGGTGAAGTTCAATACATTCTACTAAAGCAGTATGCTAAAAACGTGTATTCTGAACATCACTTCACATCAGTGTTTAGTACGGGTGGCGCATGAAGTAAAATTTCGAGTTTAGAAAAGCCTGAAAATTTGGTTTGGTCGCTCCGCGCTTCGCGCTACGCGCCCAAACCAAATTTTCAGGCTTTTCTAAACTCGAAATTTTACTTCATGCTTAGTCTGGGAGTGGAAAACACTCGTTAAAGCTTCAAACTGAACTCTTTTATAAAAAGACCACGAATTCCTGCAAATTTACTAAATGCTCTAGTAGGTATACTTAAAAGAAGAGCATTTAGACTAACTATTAACTTTTTTATAAACATTTAAACCAGTCTCTAAAATTCTAAAACCATCATAATCTGCACTTCATGCTTCAAAAATTCAAACGAAACATAGAAAAAGAATCCTGTCGTCTAAATTCTGTAATTCTAACTAGATTTTCAGGCTTTTCTAAACTCGAAACTTTATTCCATGCGTCACGCGCATTAAATACTGAAAACACTGAAATATTGTGAACAAGTGAACTTTACTTGAAATCAGTGTCTTACACGCGTGGCGCATGAAGTAAAATTTCGAGTTTAGAAAAGCCTAAAAATTTGGTTTGGTCGCTCCGCGCTTCGCGCTACGCGACCAAACCAAATTTTCAGGCTTTTCTAAACTCGAAATTTTACTTCATGCTTAACCTGGGAGTGGAAACACTCGTTCGAAACTTCGAATTGAACACTATTCAAAAACCATGAGACATTACATTGTGATAGGAATACTAATAGTTGTTAGATTTTGAGAAACTCTTCTTTGCGAAATTACAAAAAAAAAAAAATTATTAAATCAACGTCAAAAGCTTTAATTTTGCTTGGAATTGGATACGCTTAAGTTTCTAGATAACTTTGCCTCGGATCTCTGGATGTGAAGTATTTAGTTTCTGGATCATTTGTTTGTTGTTTCTAAATTTATAGCGTTTAGATCTGTTTGCTATTGAGTTGCCAGTTTCTAGATACTTTGCCTCGGATCTCTGGATGTGACATATTTTGTTTCTAAATCATTTGTTAGTTGTTTCTAAATTTTTTTGGATCTTTTTGATACAATACTCTGAATTTCGCAGATCTGGTCTCCTTCTTTAAAGTATCTTGTTATTTGATCTCTAGTCTGTCTATAAATTTTAAATATACTTTCTTTAAGTTTTTCAATCTTTCACATTCAAGTATCATGTCTCTACATTTCTTGTCCATTCCTTACTTCATTTTTATTTTATTCATTTTATTTATACAGCCAATGGAGTCCATTTAAAAATACATAATTTATATATTTATTTATTTATTTATTGAATAATCGTATAAACTTTTACAATTTTACAAAAATTATATTACTACTGGACAAATAAATTAAAATAAAGAAACTAACAATAATAATATCGCATGCATGCTGAATTATGACTAAAATATTATTAAATGAACTTAACTAGAAAAATACAACAAAATATGAATTTATGAATTTATCGAAGACGCCGCCAAAAAGCAACGTTTCCGAAATTCCTTACGAGATAAATTAAATAAATCAATGTACTTTGGCAATGAATTGTATGTGCGCATTGCTCTAGAAATTGGATTATTGTAACCGTAATTGGTCGATTGGTATGGAATCCTAAATAAATGTTGATGTTTCCGTAGTTGTGGAGGTAAAGTACTAAAATTTAACTTTTATATAAAACATACAAATCAGCTACTAATCTACGTGTTCGCAAATGTGGTATACTTAATATTGTACTAATATCGGTTCTGTCGTGATCGCTGAATCCTACACGGTAAGATCAGATTTTGAAAAATTTTAATTGCACACTTTTTAACTTAAGGATGTCACAATCTACAAAAGGTGACTACACGGGAGTAGCGTATTCCAACACTGGACGGACGAGAGTTAAATATAAAAGTCATAGTGTGTGTGGAGAAAAGTTGAAAGAAAAACGTCTGACAAACCCTAGCCTTGTTTTGCCCTACATACTATTGAAGCAATTTGATTTTTAAATGACACTTTACTATCAAATAGTACTTCTAAATCGTTTAAAACATCAACATTGGCGAGAATATTATTGTTGATCACATAGTCATATGGAACATTGTTTTTTTTACGAGAGAAAGTGATTTTACTACATTTTTTAATATTTAAATATAGCTTGTTAGTCAAACACCATCATTCCAAAGACGACAAATCTTCTTGTAATGCTTTACAGTCATTCAAATTTGAAATAGTTCTAAATATTTTCAGATCATCAGCATACATGAGAAAACTAGAGGTGTTTACATACAGTGCAATTTCATTAATAAAAATTAAAAAGAACAATGGTCCACAGTATGAGCCTTGAGGCACACCAGACGAGACATTAATACATTTAGAAATACAATTATCGACTTTAACAAATTGTGTTCTTCCACATAGAAAACTTTTAATCCACTTGATCGTATTGTAGCTCAGACCTACGTTGGATAGTTTCTCTAATAATATTTCATGATGCACCCGGTCGAAAGCCTTTGAGAAGTCTGTATAGATACAATCCGTCTGTAAGCCGGCTTCCAAAGCATTTATTAAAGATGTGTTGAACATTAGTAAGTTCGTTAGAGTTGAACGTCCACTGCAGAATCCATGTTGTTGGGGGATTAATAAGTTCTCGCATGTCCATTTAATATAATATAGTACAACTAAAAATATAAGACTTTTGGAGTCTTATTACTTGTATGTCTTTAATCGTTGTGTGTCTTTTCTATCATTTTCGTGATTCTGAGCCTCTTGTTTCCAAATATCTTCTCTCTGGATTTTTTGCATGCAGTTTTTAGATATCTTGGCTTAGAGTATCTTGATCATTCTGGTTTCTGTCTCTTGTTTATTAGACTTTTTTAGTTGAGCGTCTTTACTCCAGGTCTATTATTTTCAAACATGTTATCACTAGATCTCCTATTTTTAATTCGCTTGCCCCCTATAGTTTTATTTTTAACTCCGAATCTAATTTATGTTTTGTTTTGCATCTCATATCTGTGAATAACTCTGGATGCTCTGGAAATCTATATTTAACCTATGTTTGGGTCTATTGAATGTCTGGGTCTTGAGTTTAGATCTATAGACTTTAAGGGCCAGTTGCACCAAACACGTTGAACTGCTTCATCTCTGAACTCGAGATCAAAGTGACATTAGAACAATAGGGACTGTCATCTAGAACTCAAGTTCAGAGATGAACCAGTTCAACGTTTTCTGGTGCAACTGGGCCTAAGCCTTTTGTTGTAGGCCTCCAATCTGTAGATCATTCGTTTTTGAGATTCTAGTCTGGAGAAGAGAGTCAATTTGGATATCTTGTGTCTCAGTGCAAATAATGAATCGAAACATTCATTACAGTTGAAAATGGACTCTCCTGTTTATCACAAACAAGAGAGTAAATTTGGATCTCTAGTGTCTTAGTGCGATTTTAGCATTTTAACTTTGGCTCTAATTTGTCCAATAACCGCTCGAATATTTTTATTGAGTGCTTGAATTGCGGTAATGTTCTCAGCTGACCTGACGATACGAGTAAAAACTGGCAATTTTACATCAGTAATTTGTCAGTTTTGCTCAAATTTAATGATAAGTTTCACAATGGCACGGCGAGAAGGTAATTCATACGAACGCTGCGATCTATCTAGACGAAATTTTCACCATATTCATAATTAATTTTTACTCTTTCTAGACGTTGTTGCAGCGTATATAATTCCAATTTTTCAAATCGTACACTTTGGACTTGAAAAGTATGCAACAATCAATGCCCTCTATTTAAGAGTATAAAATGCCAGGAAATTTAAAATGATACCTCTTAATTCAAAACTCTTTATGTTATAAAACTGTATACATTGTTTATCAACCAATGGTATTCTGTTTGTTGTCACATTCAACGAATCTCATTGGTGTTGCATCGGCATCTGTTTGTTTCAAGAGATGCCGATGAATGTGACATCAAACAGAATATCATTGGTTGACACACAGAATGTCGTTGGTTGATATTGATACTTTTATTGATGTCACATTCAACGAATCTCATTGGTTGCATCGGCATTTGTTGATACAAACAGATTAAGGTAAATAATAAACCGGGCAACGGTGGGTACTTTCATAAGTATGTTATAAAACTGTTGACATTGTTCACCAACCAATGATATTCTGTTTGATGTCGCATTCAACGAATCTCATTGATTGCATCGGCATCTGTTTGTTTCAACAGATGCCGATGCAACCAATGAGATTCGTTGAATGTGGCATCCAACAAAATATTGGTTGACCAACAGAATTTCATTGGTTAATATTAATACTTTTTTAAGTCACATTCAACGAATCTTATTGGTTGCATCGCCTGTTTGTTTTAGCCTTTATTATAATTGTTTTAAATAATGTATTCCATTATTTTTTGTATATAAATTAAAGGTGCTGGGGTAAAAACATAAACAATGCCACGCCGTCTTAACCGACGCATAAATATCTGAGCGAGTGGCTGTTTTAAGGGAAAAGGCTAATCCCCGAGTGACCCGCGAATAAATCTCCAGAACAGAAACCGACCCCCTGAACACACACACATAGCCCCAACTATTACAATATTAACAGCTATGCCCGGCCCGGCGGCTTTATTTAATGATAATGAAACGCCACTGCCACCGCAGCGAGAGAGAACCTGCTACACCTAGATTGGAATCTGGATAACGAACTTTATCAGGACTAATTTCCGAATAAACACACAATCTATATTCCGTGAATTTTTCAAAAGGGGCCAGGAACTGTTTGACTTTGATTAATTCGCGTTGTTTCTTTGTTTCTTAGCTAAGACCAGTTTCACAACAAAGCTGTATTTGTTACAAAAGGAATAGGGGGCAGTGCATCCTGACCCCCCTTGAATACGCGTCTGGGTTAGGTCAAATCATAGTAGAGCGGCGAGGATTCCGCGTGACACGTGTGATTCTTACCTCGCCGTTCTAGATTCACACCTTCAATATGTTTTTACTGCTTTGTAACTAAGACTGTTTTTTTTACCCTTAGGCAATATAAACACTTGTAAAATTCGTTAACGTGTGATCAAACATAAAATCAATCTAAGTCATCATTAAAAATACATGCATAAATCGATCCTTTATATTTTAAATTTCAATTTAAATCAGTTTTGTATACGTGTGGTGCATGAGGTAAAATTTCGAGTGTTGGCTGTTTTTTAAAAAGTTCCATTCCAAAATTAACGATTATTTTCCAGCCTTTAATTAAGCATAAAGTAAAATTTCGAGTTTAGAAACGCCTGAGAATTTTACTTCATGCTTAATCTGGGAGTGGAAAACACTCGTTAGAAGCTTTGAATTGAACTTTTTCAAAAACAATAAATGCCTGAAATTTACAGCGTATGCAAAAATTCCCTAGATTATCCCAAGAAGTACTTTAATATCTGAAAAATATGCACAGCGATATTTTATAAAAGTTAATGTTGAAGTTTCTAACGAGTGTATCCACTCCCAGGTTAAGCATGAAGTAAAATTTCGAGTTTAGAAAAGCCTGAAAATTTGGTTTGGTCGGCCAAACCAAATTTTCAGGCTTTTCTAAACTCGAAATTTTACTTCATGCGCCACGCGTATTAAAGACTGAAATACTCTGAGGTTAAAAATATACTATTGTAGCATATTGATTAAGAAATATATTTTAAACATCACAATATTTAAGTGTCTTATACGCGTGGCGTATGAAGTAAAATTTCAAGTTTAGAAAAGCCTGAAAATTCGGTTTGGCCGCTCCGCTTCGCGAAGCGACCAAACCAAATGTTCAGTCTTTACTAAACTCGAAATTTTAGTTCATGCTTAGTCTGGGAATAGAAACACTCTTTAGAAACTTTAAAATGAACTTTTATAAAATGTCGCTGTCCTTTTTTGTCAGATATTAAAGTATGGTTTAGAATTATAAACGCTGTAAATTTTCCGGCGTTCGTTGTTTTTAAAAAAAGTTCAATTCAAAGCTTCTAACGAGTGTTCCACTTCCAGATTAAGCATGAAGTAAAATTTCGAGCTTAGAAAAGCCTAAAAATTTGGTTTTGTTTTACATGCACTAAATGTTAAATGAAACTGTGGAAATCCTTTTTCTAAAAAGTTGTCTTTAATTGTGTTATTTTCTTTTATTACAGTTTTGTTGCTTGTGGTGGCTTTGGCCCACGCACAACAACAGTACTTCAGGATCTCCCCCAGGGATGTTAAAGTGCTCGAAGGGGGCGAAGCCATGTTGGAATGTGAGGTGGCCAATTTGGCGGGGCAAGTGCAATGGACTAAAGATGGATTCGCGCTAGGTAAGTACAAAAAAATACTTTGATTCACAGAGCAATATTTTTAATTTAAAAAATATCTTACTCACTTTGAACGAAATAAATATACGAAAAGAAATGAAGCTTACATCTAACAATGCTGTCAAAGCTCTCCTTGAATTAACCAAACTTACCATCCTGTACTGCTTTTTAAAAGCTTTTAAGACCTAAAAAATAGAGTTATTAGCCTTTTCCATCAATTATTAAGCTTACATCTAACAATACTGCCAAAACTTTCCTTGAATTAACCAAATTTACCATTCTAAACTGCTTTTTAAAAGCTTTCAAAACCTAAAAAATAGAGTTACTAGCCGTTTTAGTATGTGGTATAGTTGAATGACGAAACGGATAGAAGTGCAACTCTATGTATTTTTCGCGTTACGGTAAATTTATGCCATCAGAGTGACGACATATGTGAATTCCACACTTTCAGAATACACGATATAATACTGTATAACATTGACAGAGATAGAATATTGACAAAGATAGAACATTGACATAGATAAAATATTGGCAGAGATAGAACATTGAGAGAGATAGAATTAAATTAAAGCAGAGGTCGCTATTTTCTGGACGAGAAAAATGAAATTGTACAGAAGCTCTGATTTAATACCTCAAAAAATAAAGTTACTAGCATTTTGAGTATGCGGTAGAGTTGAATAACGAAATATGTAGAAGTACAAGTCTATGTATTTTTGGCGTTACGTTAAATTTATGCAGAGTGGCGATATCTGTGAATCCTACATTTTCAGAATACGCTAATTCAAAAGAGCCATATAATACTGTATAACTTGACAGAAATAATACATTGACAGAGATAGAACATAGACAGAGATAGAATATTGACAGAGATAGAACATTGACAGAGAAAGAAAATTAATGTAGAGAACGCTATTTTCTGGAAGAGAAAAAGGAAATTGTACAAAAACTCTCATTAAATATCCCAACAAATAAAGTTACTAGCTTTTGAGTATGCGGTATAGTTGAATGACGAAACATATAGAAATACAACCGTAATATTTTTCGCATTACACTAAATTTATAAAGACAGAGTGGGAACATCTGTGAATCCCACATTTCCAGAATACGCTAATTCAAGAGAGCGATATAATACTGTATAACATTGACAGAGATAGAACATTGAGAGAGAGGGAACATTGACAGATATAGAACATTGATAGAGATGAAACATTGACACATATAGAACATTGACAGAGATAAAACATTGACAGATATAGAACATTGATAGAGATGGAACATTGACAGATATAGAACATTGACAGAGATAGAATAAAATTAAAGCAGAGGGCGCTATTTTCTGAAAGAGAAAAATTAAATTATATATTGGGTTGCATAAATTTAGCGCCTACACCTACATTTACCATTCAGTTGCACGTTTATTTATTTATCATTCAACGTAAATACCTAAAAACAAATACAGTTACTAGCCTTTTTAGTATGTGAAATTAAAAAAAGGTAAAATGAACTTTCAACATGCATCAGCCTCGTTTATCAGTTTACGAACGAACAGCAAATGCTAGTTACTATCATTTTTAAGCGGTTTTACTCACTCACACCAGGAAACTGTAAAAAAATCTGGAAGTGTGCGCGGACTGGGAACATACATTATTTTTTAATTTAAACCGGCGCGCAGATAAGAAACGGCTACATTGTTTCGCGCTGCGAACATATGCGAAAGCCGTCTGGATATACTTTTATTCCGTTTGCACTGGAATTATTATTATTCCGGCTGTTCACTTTATAATTGCCCTCGCAACGTTCCCAGGAGATCAGTCAATAACTTTTAATATTCCTGCGGAAACATTGCTTACAGTTTCCTAAAGCGATTATTCTTACAATAAAAATAATATTACACAAAAATTATACTAACATAACATATCGATTTCATAATAAATAATGTAAATGAATGCTTTATATCGATTTCGTAATAAAAATGTAAGTAAATTCTTTATATATGCTATGCACTTAATGAGTTTTGCCTTTTATAAGATAATTAATGTCAAAGTTGTAAGAACTTCAAATTTGTATAATCTCTAAATGCAATGCTTAGTTAAAAAGCCAGTGTTTTATTATGCAACAAGACGCTGTAAAATATGGCGCAGTCGAAATTACACTTGCTTTTTAGACAACACGACGTCGTAAAACATGACGCAGACAAAACATTTACTAGTGCGACGCAAGACGCCGTAAAATATGGCGCAGTCGAAAAATACATTAGCTTGTTAGACAACACGACAACACGGCACCGTAAAACATGGCGCAGTCGATAAATTCACTAGCTTATTATTATTATTATAAAAATACACTAGAGTTTTAACTAACAGTTCTATATATTTAATTGCTGACACGGATACATGATGAAACTTCATAATACTATTTGAAATAAAACAACACAGTTGGGAGGGTTTTACTTTTATTGTGGAACCCTCCAACATTTTTTACCATACAGTGGCTTCATTAGCCAGATGAAAACAGTATTCATCCGCTATGTTGTGATGCCACTATGTTGCGAAACATGTTGCAGTTTTCCAACAATAAAGGAAAACCCTCTCAACTGTGTTGTTTTATTTAAAATAACATTTCTATATCCAACGTATTTCTTTTATCATATCATCAAACGAATCATATTAAATTGATTGTAGCAGTCTAAATGTTATTATTGCATGAACAAAATACTTGTAATAATGTATGCTTTTCACTTACAGAACTAAAAAAACGGTTACATTCTTTTAACAGCTTTTGGTATTCTTTAAACATTCTGAATTTTTTTAACAGCGGTAAAGCGTAAGCTATATCTCAGTTTAATATTTTTTTTAATATCCCTAAAACACATTTTACACTCTGTAGAATAATGTAAGCTGCTACATTTCCGTTTTATATTTTTTAATGCTCCGAAGACTTTGTGAGCGTTCGTGTACATTTTTTTTGTAAGGGTTGAAGGAGAAAGGTGTACATTTTTAATGGAATGGCTTTTTTCTCCCCGTTGCAGGTTTCAAGTCGGTGATTGTGGGCTTCCCCAGATACTCGGTGATAGGCGACCGGCGTCACGGTGTTTACAACCTCCGGATCAGCAACGCGTCTCTGGAGGACGACGCCGAGTATCAGTGCCAAGTTGGACCCAATAGGCTACATAAGGCCATCCGTGCCAACGCCAGACTTAGTGTGATATGTAAGTTTATTATATACACTCAAAACTTTACAGTTGATAATTTATAATACATCAAAAATCGATTTAATCAGTTATCACTAAGGCTCGGATTATATGCAAAATGCATATTTGTTATTAAGAGGTATATCAACAAAATTGTAAGTTTTCTATGCATATCTAATGGTTTTTAATTAAACAAATATGCATTTTGCATATATCCAAACCTCAGTTTTCACATTTCACATCACATTCTATAAGCAAAAACCTTCTTCACAAAAACGAAAACTGCTAAAGTTTGAGTGACATCTCGTTAAAATTATAACATTTTAAATCTCAGCAATTGTGTTGCCAATCACGTATATCATGCATAAGACGAGATACGTGTGGTGCTGTGACACGTATTACGTCTTATGCATGATTTACGTGACTGGCAACGTAATAACTGAGATTTGAAATGTGATAATTGTGACTTATAACCTAGAAACTGTGGCTTGTAATATAAATACGGTTTAAAAACACTGCGTGAATTTTACCATATTATTACTATGATTTATAACGTGATATTGTCGTTCAGAATGTGATAGCTGTGATCTAAAACATGTAATCTCTGATTTATAAAGTAATAAGTAAAGACATTGACATATAATGTAAAGACTGTTTCTTGTGACGTGAATGCGTTTCACAAACAATCTGGGGCTATTCACAGCAGCGATGCAATTTGTCATCGGTGAGAAGTCGCACAGACGTCAATGACGTCATTTTAATGTATACAGTTTGGTCAATTCTTTTCCAATTGACGCCATTTCAATGCGACTTTTCACCTACCGATGACAAATTGAATTGGCGTTATGAACGTATTTCATAATGCACTGGGGGGCTACAGTCTATTGTGAAACACGTCACGTAATACTATCACTTGTAACGTGATAGCCGTGATCTGTAACGTGAAAACTGTGATTTATAATGTAAAACCTTTGATTTAAGACGTAAAAAGTTTGACTTATAGCGTAAAACATTGACTTGTATAAAACCGTAATTTAAATCGAGAATCTTAATATTTAAACGTCGTATTTAGTTTTTACCCAAGAAAATAATATAATATAATATAATAACCTAACGGTTAAGATAATTATTATTCTGTACAAATATTTTAATTTCGTTTACACCCCCCGGTTGTTGTAAATTCCGCCTGTCTGAATGATGAAAGTTTAGACAGTTTATAAAGGCGCGTTATTATTAACAAAAAACGAAACTATATATGGACTTTATGACTTTATAGTGACTTGAAATTAGTCTATCGTGTCAACTTTACTTAAGACGACGATAGTCGGCATTTAATCCATTGTGTAAACTTGACATGAGTCGCCGTGAGCCGACATTAATCTATCCTGTCAACTTGAAATGACATTTAGTTCAATGTATCAAACTTGACACAAATCGGTGTCAGCCGACGCTAGGACTATTGTCAATTTGAGACAACTATTATTTGAAATATATTATTAGATGGTCATGTTATTGCTTTTATTTTGATAGTTGTGACATATTTTAAACTAACGAGTGTCTTCCACTCCTAGAGTAAGCATGAAGAAAATTTCGAGTTTAGAAAAGCCCCGCGTAGAAAATTTGTCGAGGGTCGCGCAGCGACCCGAGACAAATTTTCACGGGGCTTTTCTAAACTCGAAATTTTACTTCATGCGCCACGCGTATAAACCACTCATTTCGGGTCGAAATTATAACTGATTTATAACGTGATAAGTAAGAACATTGACGTATAATGTAAAAACTGTGACGTGCATTTTGAGAAACGTCACGTAATACTGTCATTTGTAACGTGATGGCTGTGAAGAGTAACGTGAAAACTGTGATTTATAATGTAAAACCTTTGATTTATACGTGAAAACTTTGACTTAAAACGTTTGCTTAAGACGACGGCATTTAATCCATTGTGTCAACTTGACATGAGTCGCCGTCAGCCGACATTAGTCTATCCTGTCAACTTGAAATGACATTTACTCCAATGTATCAAACTTGAGACAAATCGGTGTCAGCCGACGCTAGGACTATTGTCAATTTGAGACAACTATTATTTGAAATATATTATTAGATGGTCATGTTATTGCTTTTATTTTGATAGTTGTGACATATTTTAAACTAACGAGTGTCTTCCACTCCCAGACTAAGCATGAAGTAAAATTTCGAGTTTAGAAAAGCCCCGCGTAGAAAATTTGTCGAGGGTCGCGCAGCGACCCGAGACAAATTTTCACGGGGCTTTTCTAAACTCGAAATTTTACTTCATGCGCCACGCGTATAAACCACTCATTTCGAGTCGAAATTATAACTGAATTATAACGTGATAAGTAAGAACATTGACGTATAATGTAAAAACTGTGACGTGACACGAATACGTTTCACAAACAATCTGTGCATTTTGAGAAAGGTCACGTAATACTGTCATTTGTAACGTGATGGCTGTGATGAGTAACGTGAAAACTGTGATTTATAATGTAAAACCTTTGATTTATACGTGAAAACTTTGACTTAAAACGTTTGCTTAAGACGACGGCATTTAATCCATTGTGTCAACTTGACATGAGTCGCCGTCAGCCGATATTAGTCTATCCTGTCAACTTGAAATGACATTTACTCCAATGTATCAAAATTAAGACAAATCGGTATCAGCCGACGTTAGGACTATTGTCAATTTGAGACAACTATTATTTGAAATATATTATTAGATTATCATGTTATTGATTTTTTTATGACATTGCGACATACATTTTGATAGTTGTGGCATATTTTAAACTAACGAGTGTCTTCCACTCCCAGACTAAGCATGAAGTAAAATTTCGAGTTTAGAAAAGCCCCGCGTAGAAAATTTGTCGAGGGTCGCGCAGCGACCCGAGACAAATTTTCACGGGGCTTTTCTAAACTCGAAATTTTACTTCATGCGCCACGCGTATTGACCACTAATTTCAGATCGAAATTATAACTGATTTATTACGTGATAAGTAAAAATATTGACGTAAAATGTGAAAACTGTAACTTGTGACATCAATGCGTTTCACAAACAATCTGTGCATTTTGAGAAACGTCACGTAATACTGTCACTTGTATAGTGACATCTGTGATCGGTAACGTGAAAACTGTGATTTGTAATGTAAAACCTTTGATTTAAAACGTGAAAGTTAACCTAAAACGTGAACACATTGACTTATACAAAATTGTAATTTATATTGTGAATCCTAATATTTAAACAACGTCACATTTACATTTTTACTCAAGAAAATACGTGTAGTTTAATTTAACTTAACGGCCAAGATAATTACTATTCTGTACAAATATTTTAATTTCGTTCACACCTGCCGGTTGTTGTAAATTCCGCCCGTCTGTGTGATGAAAGTTTAGACAGTTTATAAAGGCGCGTTATTGTTAATGAAAAACGAAACTATATATGGAATTCCAGTCATGGAGGTACCCCTATTTGAGGCATGCCGAGAATCACGTCTTTGTGCCCCCACCCTTCTCTTTGTGCGCGCACGATGAATTTTGTGTAAACAATTTAGCACGTGCGGAACACGAAATTAAGACGCTGCGCTAATATGAATAACAATTAATTTTCACGAAAAACGTTCAAAACAAGATCATTAAAAATCTAATAATAAAACCGTGAAACTCAGTTTTAGTTAAAGTTACAATATTATGATATTTGTTCAACAATGTTTTATATGGGCTAAGATCCACTGACTGCGCCATGTTTTATTTTAAGCATATGTGTATTAAAATTATATTTTAATGTTTCTAAATAAGACAAAACTAATCTTCTAATATCTGTTAATTTAGCAGGTATATCGATGCCTTAGCTCACAGATGTGTTAGGTCACAGTTCATATATATCCAGTAAGCCAGTCTCTATATAAAGTTTGGATGCTGCATCCAGAAGCGAGACCGATGATTGGTGTATGTAGTCGTCTGTCTTACTCTTACACCACATCCTGACCATAGTCTCTCCTTCTCTATTCGATTTCCAGTTCTCTTATAAGCATTAGCTCTCCTTGGTTAAGTGCATACAGATTCTAAAGCACTTAACACATCTGTAAGCTAAGGCATCGATATATTAGTAGACGTTAAAGGGAAGTTTCTACTTTATCGACAGACATTAAAATAGAGACTTAATACTGCACTAATCAGTGCGTAACATGTTTAGAAAAGTTGTCTACTAATAAGTTTAAATCGCATATGCTTGAGGTAATGAATACATTGAGAATAGCAGGAAATTCAGATATAATGAACTTATTAATATCAATCGTTCCAACTAGGAAACTTATTTTTAAATGTAAAATCCAATTCAAATAACACGAATATGTGACTCAATGATTGGAAAATGTAACTTAATTACTTCTCCCGATTACGCCATGTGCAATTTCGCCTCCGTAATATTATGAGCACTTACATCGATTTGCACTCTTTGCGTTGGAGCGAATTATTTAATCGAGCGACCGTTACGCCGGGGAAAAATCTAGAGACGCGGAAACGATATTTTCCTCTCCTCGCTCGCACATATCCAGTTTTAATCGGAATTCTGTTCCTGTTTTTCTTTAATCCGTTACACGTGAAACGAATATTCCCGTAATTTCATCAATCGGAGAGATCGGGCCGCAATTAGTGGAGCAGTTGAGATTATATGGCAAAAAATAAATAAAGGGAAGGATTGTAAAAGGAGGAAAATAAGGGAGACGGCGTTTTGTCGGTGTTTCCTTTGTAGTCCGGTCACAGGATTCTGTTCGGGATCGTCTTCGACCGGCCTTTTATTCCACCTTAACCGAGCGAGAAGTATCCAGGGCTAATCATTTGTCGAATTTAATCACAAAGCGAAAGTATGAGAATAAGGGGACAACGCAGAAGTTGTTACAATGTTATTCTTCTCTCGTTTTATTTAATACATTTTAGTAAATGCTTCAATAACAGCTCATCCTCTTAGTATTAAACATGGCGCAGTTAGAGGACATATATATTTTTTTTTAATAAAGCTTACATTGTCAATATAAAACATGACTTATTTGATGAATCCTAACTTTAAAAACAGAGTTTATTCGATTAAAGCATGGCGCAGTCCAGGCTACTAGCTCTCCAATGAATAAAAAGCTAGCTCATCTGTTCAATTAAGACATGGCGCAGTCAGTGCATACTAGCTCTTTAATAAAACTCATCGACTCAATATAAAGCTTGTAGCAGTGATAAATGCTATTAGCTCTTCAATGTATAGAAAGCTAGCTGATCTGTTCAATTAAAAGATGGCGCAGTCAGTCGATACTAGCTCGTTAATGAAAACTCATCGACTCGATATAAAACGTGTAGCAGTGATAAATGCTATTAGCTCTTTAATGAATAAAAAGCTAGATCATCTGTTCAATTAAGCTCTTTAACAAATATAATGCTAGCTCATCTGTTCATCTAAGAGATGGCGCAATCAGTGGATACTAGCTCTTTAATAAAAACTCATCGACTCGATATAAAACTTGTAGCAGTGATAAATGCTATTAGCTCTTCAATGAATAAAAAGCTAGCTCATCTGTTAAATTAGGACATTGCGCAGTTAGTGGATACTAGCTCTTTAATGAAAAATCATCTACTTGATATAAAACTTGTAGCAGCTTTAAAAAATAGATCTTATATTGAGAAAATTAGTACCGAGTTTCAAAATGTAATAAATTATAATGCTATAAATCATAATCCTACAAATCTAAGCGATGTATTTTAAACTTCACAATATTTCAGCGTTTTGTACGCGTGCCGCATGAAGTAAAATTTCGAGTTTAGAAAAGTCCCGTGAAAATTTGCCTCGGGTCGCTGCGCGACCCTCGACAAATTTTCTACGCGGGGCTTTTCTAAACTCGAAATTTTACTTCATGCTTAGTCTGGGAGTTTAAACACTCGTTATTATATTATACTTCAAATTAAACCGTTTTTAAAAACAACGAATGCTTTTGCAAATACGCGTGGCGCATGAAGTAAAATTTCGAGTTTAGAAAAGCCCCGTGAAAATTTGCCTCGGGTCGCTGCGCGACCCTCGACAAATTTTCTACGCGGGGCTTTTCTAAACTCGAAATTTTACTTCATGCTTAGTCTGGGAGTTTAAACACTCGTTCAAAACTTCAAATTAAACCGTTTTTAAAAACAACGAATGCTTTTGCAAATACAGCGTATGTATCGCGTATGGTCGCAACCAAACCAAATTTTCAGGTTTTTCTAAACTCGAAATTTTACGTCATGCTTAGTCTGGCAGTGGAAACACTTGTTAGAAGTAAAAATAAAATCAAAATTACACAATGGCCACATTTTGTGGTTAACACTCAGTATTTTAACTGTAAGATCCACCGACTGGGCCACGTATGTAAAAGATCCACGGACTGCGCCATGTCTGTAGAAACGCATTTGCTTTTATACTGAAAAAATAAGCGAACACTCAGAATATCAATTGAGTATGCTGCATATAACGAATTAGTGTGTCGAATAAATGATGTTTATACATATGTAGAAATTATGAGTGTATGTCAAGTAAATAATGTTCATACATTTAATAAAAATAAAAACAACGTTATTGTATGACATATTCCGCTAAACTGCAATAAATAAATTACATTCTCTTATGATGTCTCGCATCTGGCGACATTTAGTTATTGTGATGGCTAATAAAGAGCTCGACTGGTCCTGGCCCGGAGCCAACCCGGAATTGAACACGCAGCCCGTAAAACTAACTTCCTATCCACCTTTATTTCCTCATCCCCGTTTCTCCGCAGCGACGGCGACGAGCTGCAAAAAAAAGTCGGCCATCTTTCCACCGACATTATTTCATTTATAATTGTGGCAAATAGCTTTTGTCTCATCCAGGGCGCCGGGGCGCGCGCCCTAGTGCAATAAAAAGGATCATCCGGAAATTGGAATTTTCCCGACGCGGCGTTCGGTCTCGGTTTATTCGTTTTTAATATTGCTAATGGAAAAGTGTGTTAAAATAGGAAATATTCAGACTTCGGGGATAAATTAAATGCTAAAGACAAGACTTGCGTTTGTGAAATTACTCAAACTTGGATAAATTAAATGCTAAAAAGAAGTTCAACATTTACGGAATTAAATTTGTTTAATCAGTAGTCCACCATGTTAAGTGAGGCTATACCCGCGTTTCGGACTGCATCGTTCTCATCAGTGTGGGCCATTTCGAAAATGCGATGCCTTAACATCCCTCTAGGGATTGGATATTAGCATTTATCTTTTAGCGCTATACACATAATTTTTCTTTGAAGTATTCATATCCTGATACATACGCTACATTTGCAAAAGCATTCGGTGTTTTTGAAAATCGTTTAATTTGAAGTTTCAAACGAGTGTTTCCACTCCCAGACTGGATCATAAAGGGGTGTGTACCTAGACACAGCAATTAGGCCCCAATGGACCCTTTTTGCATCTCCCAGACTAAGCATGAAGTAAAATTTCGAGTTAAGAAAAACCTGAAATTTTGGTTTGGACGCTCCGCGAAGCAGAGCAGCCAAACCAAATTTTCAGATTTTTCTAAACTCGAAATTTTACTTCATGCGCCACGCGTAAAATAAACTAAAATATTGTGAAGTTTTAAATATATTTCTAAATCTGTATACTATAACAGTATATTTTGAACTTTACAGCATTACAGTGTTTAATAAGCGTTGCGCATGAAGTTAAATTTCGAGTTTAGAAAAGGCTGAAAATTTGGTTTGGTTGCTCAGAAAAATGCTACACGTCAGTTTTACGAAACATCTTTATATTCAAAATAATATTGAGTTATTTTTATTCTCAAAAAAGATTTTAATTAGTCTATTAAGAGGCTATGATCGTTAAAGCAAACCAACGCATTCGCGATCGACTCATCAGCTCTTAAACTTCGACTCATCAGCTCTTAAACTTCGACTCATCAGCTCTTAAACTTCGCATTAAATTTGTGTTTATACGCCTGGCGCATGAAGAAACATTTCTAGTTTAGAAAAGCCTGAAAATTTTAAGGCTTTTCTAAAAAGCTAAAAAGCTTTTCTAAAAAATTTTCAGCCTTTTGTAAACTCGAAATTGTACTTCATGTTTAATCAAGGAGTGCAAAACTCTCATTAGATACTTTGATTTCAACTATTTCAAAAATAACGTAACACCTGAAAGTTTACAGCATGTGCATTGGGAAATGTATACTTAAAAAAAATCTTGTATAATCCTAAGCCGTACTTTAACATCTGAAAGTAGTGTCCCTGTATTTAAGAGAGTATCGTAAACTGGCATCCATCTTGACACCTTTAGGCGCCAAATTCAAACTAAACCAATCATATTCTGTAATGATTGACGCGCATCCTGTTAGTTTGATTTAGTTTGAATTTGGCGCCTAAAGGCGTCAAGATGGATGCCAGTTTGCGCTACTCTCTTAAATACAGGAACACAACGAAATCTATACATAAACGAGTGTAGCTATCAAATTCTATATAAAATTAAGTACATCTACAAATATTTTTCCATTTCCCCAAGAAAATTAGATTTATTTTGGTGCATGAGAACCATCTCAATAATGAATCATTAATGTTATGCCACGGCCATTTCGGCCAATTTACTACGGCCCATGTTGACAAGCTTGATTTAAGGTGAGCCCGTTCATCAATTTAAGCCTGGTTTATTGCTCTCTTAAGGGTCACGGTGTCAATTAGCCATTAGCCCCTAGTCTATTCAGTAGATTACACCCGATTTTTATCATCTGCTGCAATTTGCTTCAAATTCCTCATTCCCACGCACTTCTTAATAAAATCAAGACACAAAATTACAAAAAAATTACTCCTGAAGTCTTTTGAATAACATTTGTTATGATTTTAGTTGTTTAGACTGCAAAAGCCGTCAAATTTATAATAATTTGTAATCAATGACAACTGAATTAAAAATATTGAAAAAATGCTAACGATATATTAGCTCATATTCTCAATACAAATACAAAACATGGCGGAATCGATAACTCCTAGCTTTTCAATTGAAGCTCATTAGCTGAATATTGTCAATGGCGCAGTTGGATTTCCTTCAAAACATGGCGCAATCAGTGGATGGTTGAGGGAAATGACAACTAAATTGAAAATATTGAAAATATTTTAACGATATATTTGCTCATATTCCTAATACAAAACATGGCGCAATCGATGACTCCTAGCTTTAAAAAATAGTTCATCTATTCATTTAAAACCTAGTAGCTTTTCAATAAAAGCTTATTAGCTGAATATTATATATGACGCAGTCGGATTTCCATCAAAACATGGCGCAAACAGTGGATGCCCCAGGGAAGCTTGACAGCATCTCTTACTACTTTTCATTAATGATCTTGTTGCAGTCCTAAATAATAACAAACAAACTATAATCATTTATGCAGATGACACAAACATACTAATCTTTTACAATACTATGCAACAACTAGAAACTGACGCAAAGGTTAGTTTAAGTTATTTAGACGCTACTTTCACTTTGT
Organism: Philonthus cognatus; assembly: GCA_932526585.2. Taxonomy (NCBI): domain Eukaryota; kingdom Metazoa; phylum Arthropoda; class Insecta; order Coleoptera; family Staphylinidae; genus Philonthus; species Philonthus cognatus. Next base: position 30,750,870 of record OW052242.1, read on the forward strand.
TTGTAAATGACACTTTAAAATAAAGACATTCTGTTCTATTATATTCTATTCAATGCTAGCTTTTAAATACAACCTTATTTACTTAATATAAAATATGGCGTAGTAGAGATTCAATTAAAACATTACGCAGTCAGTAGATACTAGCTTCCAAATACAGAATAATTTAATTTATTTAATTACATAAATGTAATCAAATGTGAGTTTTATCATTATATATGGAAAGAATATTGTAATACTTCCAGCAGGATTTGAATCTGCAACCTCTAGATTTCAAGTCAAATTTGCTCAATATAAAATATGACGCAGTAGAGTTTCAATTAAAACATGAAGCAATCAGTGGTTTAATAAAAGCTCAAAATAATATATGACGCAATTGATTGAAACTACTAGCGATAGTAAACATAGCTGTTTTTATGATCCGCTGCAATTTGCATCAAATTCTGAAGAAACTTAAGTAAAAAATTACAACAACAAAATACTTTTGAAGTGTTTTAATGAACTCTTGTTATAATTTTTTGTATTACACTACAATTAATATTAATAAGTGATTAATGAGAACCCAATTGAAATTATGCAGAAGAATTCATGTTTTCAGTTACTGTAAGATCAATATCCAGTTAAGTGTGCTCTTAGGAGACTTAGGTAGTAGGTTTTTGTCATGTTAGCTTTGAAGTATATATATATATATATATATATATATATATATATATATTTAAGAACTCTCAAAACTTAAACTCTGAATTGGTTTGCGTAATGAATATCCCTAATGTTTCATTCTTCCCTCGAATCATTCATTGAATTATTTCTTTATCCCAGAAGATGAAAGCCCTTTATAATACGTCTCGAGTTATGTACTCGACATTTTTGTCCCGAGAACCATTAATTCTCCCATCTCGCTCCTCTCGAGGAATGCATTGTATACGGGCAAAAGGGGCGCGCATTATTCCAGCAAGGAATATCGAAGGGATAGATAAGCGAGGCCCCGAGTCTGGTCCGTAATAATTCAATTCCGGCAACACCTGGACATAATCCGCAATCAGCGAAGACAATCTGCATTAGAGCGGTACACATGTTCGGAACCGAACTGCGCTAATTTAACCGCAGGGACTTAATACAATGAGGCATTGTCCCGGCTACATGCCGGCCATTATGCGCGGGGTATTATGCCGTCGGAGAGGTAAAGCGCGTCGTGTGGTCATTTCTATTGTCTTGAGCATTAAATTTCTACTAAAACGACTAATTGCGCCCTCATATACTCGATATTTTGGGCGACAACAAATTCCCTTAGGTAACAACTTAAAGCTGAAGAGAAATCAGGAAATAATCTCCTCAGAGTTAAAAAAAAATTAAAAAATACATGGCGCAGTCACTAGAGTCTCCTAATAATGAGAAGACATATGTATACTTAACAGATATACTCTCTGTATATAAGCCAGGCATATATCAACATGCAGCGATATTTTTTCTTTAAAGTTTACTTGCATATCGCAAAGATAATTGCTAAAAGATTTAGCTGGACAACAGCATTTGTTACTGCGCCATGTTCCAGACTGCGCATTGTTAAAGAATATGCCATGTTTAAAACTGTGCTATGTTTAAATAAATATTTTCCATTTGTAACTGCGCCATGTTCAAGACTGCGCCATATTTAGGAATGTACTATGTTTAAGACTGTGCCATGTTTAAGTAAATATTTTCTACATGCTTAATATTCTATGAAAAACTGTACAAATAATTCAACTGCTCTAATAGTATGCGAATATTTGTAAGTGCGCCATGTTTAAGACTGCGCCATGTTTAAGTAAATATTTTCTGCGCTATTAGTATGTGAATATTTGTAACTGCGCCATGTTTAAGACTGCACTATGTTTAAGACTGTGCTATTTTTAAGTAAATATTTTCTAAATGCTTAATATTCTATGAAGAACTGTACAAATTAATTAACTGCGCCATTAGTATGTGAATATTTGTGTTCTAGATAATTCTGTATCAATTTGTTTAGATATCACGAAGTTTATACGTTCAACTAAATCGATAAACAGCATCAGAGGAAGTCAAATGAAATTCAGTTCGACACAGTTTATAATTGGGAAGGCAAAACCGGTGATTTGGGATAGATTCGTTTTACGTCCCGGAGAATTTACCACTTTAGCTAAGTAAACCGCATTAACAAAGTTAGTCTATAAATCCGACGTTAAATCGATGGCAACACCTGTCACATGTGCTGAATTCCATTCGAACCATAACTAATTCATAACCCCCGCCCCCGCACCGTGACGCGTCGCGTGTGTTTTTTTAAATATTACATCAACCACCCGGGAAGTCGTGTGCGGGAGGAGGGGGGATGTCTTATTTTATTTTCCTTTTCTTGTAACGCCGAGCACACGGCGGGGCGGGTTGTTTGCGGGGTGTGTAAAGGGGGTGGTGATACCCGCACCCGGGGCGTATTAAATTCATAGTGGCTACGTGATCTAATAAAGATTTAACGTTGACAGCCCCGCTCATTATTTACCGGGTTTGCTCAACAAAAGGACGACTAATCTCGCATTACTGTCATCGATCCTGTTATTTGTGTCACTAGCAAAGGTTTTATGTGTAAATAATAAATTCGCGACTGTTATTACAGTAAATATGTCATCTGCGATAGAAACAAGATTAATTGAATCATTTTTTGTATAAAATACAATCTCTATTGTGGAAAAATTAAATTTATAACATCTTTTAATATGGCGCAGTCAATAGATTTTAGCTTTGTTTATTTACATAAAACTAAAAATAAATACTTTTTATCCAATTACACAACAGCAAACAATAGATTTAAGATGAGTACTAAATGCAAATCATGTAAGCTTTACATATTGCGGTTTTGTAACACTGTATTCACTGACTGCGTTATGTTTCTTATAGTATCTTTTAACATTGCGCAGTCAATAGATTTTTGCTTTGTTTATTCAAATAAAATCAAACAATAGATATAAGTACTAAAGCAAATCGTGTAAGCTTCACATATTGCAGTTTTGTAACACTGTATTGACTGACTGCGCCATGTTTTTTAAACATAATTTTTTATTGATTAAACAGATTTTACAATAATTTATTGATCCTTAAAAAGATCTGCGCTTTACAGATTAAACAAAAGCAGTAGGTGGATGCTACTGCACCATATGTATTCAATTGATTGATTCGACCGATTTTACAATATTTCATAGATCTTTTAAACCTTACTTTTTTTTAAACGTATGATAAATTTTAAAACCAGACAACACGTTTCTTCTTACACGCACTATCTTACATCTTACAATGAGCAATGCGATTATATTTTAAATGGAAACTCAATAAATTAATTCAACAGTTTTTTTAGTGTAAACTCGATAAATTAGAATATCCCAAAAAGATACAAAACATAAATTCAAGACGGCAATTAATCAAATTCAAAAGGGATTAGTATTGTTTTCCTCTCCCCCATTAATGAGCGAGCGCGAAACTTTCACGCACACAAGAATGCGTAATCCTGCACGCCTCCCTCCCTCCCTTCCTCCCAAAGGAATACTAAAGGCCTCTCGTATTTTTGGCATGACGGATAACAGATTAGAAAAGTTTTAATTACGACGCTCGGTCTCTTTATCTGCAAATTGCAAACGCAAATATATTTATCGGCCCAAGAATGTGTGTGTGTGTGTATAAATAGCGATTGCAGTAAATTATATCGCGGCAGAGCCTCTCTTCTGCTGGCAGATTTACTACTGGATGTAATACGTCTAGGTTTGTTTAGCCAGAGGAAAAACAGTGGATGTGTCGCGTTATTTATGGCCGGGGCTTTTTGCTCTTGTCTCATCTAAGGGCTCTGGATTTTAATCGCCTCGCGTCTTGTTGAAATGTTACGACGGATGTTTTACAAATGGAATGTTATTTATTTTCTTATTTACATGTGCTTTGATCAATATTATTGCTTATAAAATAAAATAGGGAGTATTAAGACATTAAAAAAGAATTATATACAAACAAGAGGGTTGTCCAGCAGTTATAGAATACCATACTGACTGCGCCATGTTAAGCTATAATATAGCATAGTATCCATTGATTGTGCCATGTTAAGCTATAATATATAATAGTATCTACTGATTGCACCATGTTAAGCTATAATATATCATAGTATCCACTGACTGCGCCATGTTAGTCTATAATATAACTAAGTATCCAGTGTCGGCTCGTTCATAAGAGCTGCGAGGATGCAAATATTCTATAGTATACGATGCTCTAGCTTGACACTGAATGAAGAAACTTGTCATTAAAACATTTGAGTGCAGAATTTTAGTACCTAATTATTTCTAAATATAGAAAAAGTTTCTTTCAAGTATACATATTCATGTGCATGTACTGTAAAATTTCAAAAATTCATTGTTGTTTTAAGAGCGTTCTATTTAAAGTTTGGAACAAGTGTTTCCACTCCCAGACTCAGCATGAAGTAAAATTTAGAGTTTAGAAAAGCCCCGCGTAGAAAATTTGTCGAGGGTCGCGTAGCGACCCGAGACAAATTTTCACGGGGCTTTTCTAAACTCGAAATTTTACTTCATGCGCCACGCATATAAAACATTAATTTAAAGTGAATTTCAACAACATACACGCAACAACGATTGTAGGCAACTCTATTTACATTAGCGCTATTGGGTTGTCTATAATAATCAAACAATTAGTGTAATGCACCCTGAAATATTGTGAAATTAAAAATGTACTGCTAAATTGGTATTAAAAACAAACTGCTAAAGCAGGATTAAAAATATACTGATAAACAAACATATTTTAAATTTCACAATACTTAAGTGTTTTATACGCGTGGCGCATGAAGTAAAATTTCGAGTTTATAAAAGCCTGAAAACCAAATTTTCAGCCTTTTCTAAACTCGAATTTTTACTTCATGCTTAATCTGTGAGTGGAATACACTCCTTAGTAGCTGCAAATTAAACTCATAAAAAACAACGAATGCCTCAAAATGCATGCGCATCCACCTACTATTGTATACTTGAAAAAAAATCTCTGTATATTTACTTCTGCAACCACAACAATAAAAATTCTCACGAGTTGCCACTGATAGTATCTAACGACTGCGCCATGTATAGCTGGAAGAAATATTATCTACTAATTGTGATATATTAGGCAGTCGAATATTCATCGACTGCGCCATGTTATGCGAATTTCCTTTCAGTTCTTTCTACTTCTACAAACACATGAACTTTTTTTTCTATATGAGATTATTTGCACTGATCCACCTTTCCCATCTCTAATAAAAACTTAAGATTAGAAACTCAGAGCCCGGCAGTTTGGGGAATTCAAATTTAATAAGCTCTTCGGTCACGATCGAGCGGGTGTCTCAGCTTTGTCGGCCCCTCAAGTTTTTGGGGTCTATCGCGACAGTTAATAACGAACTACTGTTCCAAGGGGGGCTCTATGTATTTATCGCACGTACGGCCGCATCTCACTTAACTCGGTTAGGTGGGCAAGCGACAGCGCTGGCCTACGCGAAGACAATGCCTCTCTCTGATGTGTAAACTAATAAAGTGGACGATTTGAGATTTGGTGCACGTATGCCTTCGGTCCTGCCATATCGACAGAAGCTGTGACTAAGATAAATATTGATTCTGTCCCGGTTTGGGGAAGGGACATTATCATTGAAGAGGGGAGGAGGGTGAAGGATTAACGAACGGTCGCGCCACGTTCACCGCAGCAGAAGCTGCGTTGATTGGCTGACGGTGGATTATTTTGTTTTATATTTACTGGCAATAAACACAGCCCTAAACTAAATCATATTAGGGATAATGAACATTAATATCATTAATCATAAACAACATCCTATGATCCTACACTAACGAAGATTATGGATAATTAACAGTAACTTTTATAACATCAAATAATGAAGGTTTTAATACTTGGCGCAGTCGGTGGATCACATATTAAATACTAAAAAAAGAAAACTGTTAACTGAGGAGGCTTCTACTTCGTTGTACATCATTAATTACGCAAATACTACGCCTCAGTTATACAAACAAAGTTTAAGTGTCTTATTTGTGTAAAGAAAAAGAGAGACTAACGTAATGTCTCAGTAATTGAGTAAACATTGCGCAGATCAGGGATGGGCGGCCTCAACTATGTCCCGTCGACAATGTCATTGTTGACGCGTCGAATTTCACGTCAACGTCGATTATTTGTACAATATTTCTGACGTCGACAATCGTTTTGATTAGTATAAACTAGCTTGGAAGTTAACAGAGTATCCAAAACTCATAAAATTACATAAACCACAACTTTATTATACAGGGTGAAGCAGAGGAAACGCATGTTTTTGACAATTGGATAACTGAGACCTGGTTCTGTAAAAAAAAAATAAAACTTGCATTCAGTAATACATACGTTAATTAGGCTCGAAAAATAATGTCTTCGAGATGACGTCCTTCTTGCCGGACACATAGTTGGATCCTCTCCTGAAAGTTACGCACATTTCTCTCCAACACTTTGATCGGGATATCTTTAATTTCGTCATAAACGGAACTCTTGAGGTCATCCATTGCCAGTGGCGTGTTCCTGTATACTCTTGGTTTTAAGTAGCTCCACAAAAAGATGTCACACAAGCCAAGGAACATCACCAAATCGAGAAATGACATGTCCTGGGAGCATTTGTCGAACCACTTGCATGGATTCTCTCGTCGTGTGAGCTGTAACACCGTCCTGTTGGAACCACATTTCCCTTATGTTCGGCGTCTTTAAATTACTGGACAAAGAGAAAAAATACTCCGACTCATTACCGCGTACTTGCGGTTCCAAAAACATGCGTTTCCTCTGCTCCAACCTGTACATTATAATTGTGTCTCGCCGTGTGAGCTGTGGCACCGTCCTGTTGGAACCATATTTCCCTCATGTGCACTCGGTGCCTTTCAAATTCTGGACGAAAAAAAAAAATCTCAACTCGTCGCCGCGCACTTGTGGTCCCAGAAACATGCGTTTCCTCTTCTCCACCCTGTACATTATAATAATGTGTCTCGTCGTGTGAGCTGTGGCACCCTCCTGTTGGAACTATATTTTCCTTATACCTCCCCTTATGCGCTTTCAAGTTCTGGCCAAGAAAAAAAAAATACCACGACTTGTCGCCGCGTACTAGCGGTTCAAAAACATGCGTTTTCTCTGCTCCACCCTGTACATTATTGTTGTTGAGGTTGTCGACTTTACTGACATTCTCGACATTATCGACGTTGTCGACTATTAAGGTCGATGCCCATCCCTGGTGCAGATACTCACACACATACAAGCAAACGACCGCAAGTGACAATTCCATACTTATTTGAAAACGAGTAGCCATAATTTTAAAAGACAAATAAATAGCGGCAATTTTTACTTTCGTCTTTTACAATTGCGCATACAAAAAAGGATAATTCTCTCCTTGTAATAGTAATTTTCAATTTTATTTTCAGCGCCTCCATCGTCTGTAGAAATAATAGATCACCCATCCAACTCGAAAATCGAGATCAAAGAAAATCAAGAATTCCACTTGGAATGCCGGGTCCGGAACGCAAAGCCCGCCGCTAAAATAGTCTGGTACAGGGGAAACGTGGAGCTCAATATAGGTATGTACAAAAATCAAAAGGTTAAAGGCCGATGAGTTTTTGCATTTTTGAGTATTCGTAATTTTCAGCGAATAGACAATTCATGGGTTTTTTTATTTGGTTTCAGCTAATCGGGAAGATCAGACGATAGAGGTGCCTAGCACGAGCAACCACAGGAAGATCACGAGGTATGATACGCACTCGAGGATCACGTTGAAGCCGACTGCTGAGGATGATTACGCGGATTACACGTGCGAGGCGAAACACGAGGCGTTGTCGAGTGATATGCCGATGAGGACAACTGTACAACTCAGTGTTTTATGTGAGTGTTTTAAAACTGCTACTCCAACCAAAGCGTTGATGATAATAGAGGCGTTTTCGGCATGGCGCAGTCCAATCTCAATGAACTGCGCCATCTCTTATAGGAGCATCCCATACATGTGCTATGTACAGAGATTTTTGATATTTTGATGCATACGCTGTACATTTTCAGGCATTCGTCGTTTTTCAAAAGCGTTCAATTTGAAGCTTCTAACGAGTGTTTTCACTTCCGGATTAAGCATGAAGTAAAATTTCGAGTTTAGAAAAGCCTGAAAATTTGGTTTGGTCGCGTAGCGCGTAGCGCTACGCGATCAAACCAAATTTTCAGGCTTTTCTAAACTCGAAATTTTACTTCATGCGCCACGCGTATAAAACACTGAAATATTGAGAAGTTTAAAAGATCGACTAACTTCACTCTAAATCAGTGTTGTATGCGCGTGGCGCATGAAGCAAAATTTTGAGTTTAGAAAAGCCTGAAAATTTGGTTTGGTCGCTTCGCTTCGCTGCGCGACCAAACCAAATTTTCAGGCTTTTCTAAACTCGAAATTTTATTTCATGCTTAGTCTGGGAGTGGAAACAGTCGTTAAAAGCTTCAAATTGCATTTTTAAAAAAAAACAACTAACGCCTGAAAATTGACTGTGAATCCATTGGAATTGTATACTTAAAAGAACAATTCCCTGTATGCACATTATTTAACTTATTTAAGAAATTTGGAGTGAGAGCATAAAATCTGTATTACTGTGGACTCATTTGAATACTGTAGACAAATTCTATTTATCAACTCATTTGACTTCTTCAAATATATTTCTAATTTCTTTTGTTTTCTTTTTTTCTGTAGATCCACCAGGTCATCCGTACATCGAGGGCTACACCGAAGGCGAGACGATCCGAAGAGGACAGACGGTCGAATTGATATGTAGGAGCAGAGGAGGCAATCCACCTGCCCAATTAATTTGGTACAAAAACGGTGAACAGATACGGATGGCCTACCGGACAGCTGGCCGGGTCTCAGAGAACGTCTATACTTTCACGGCAGATGCCAGCGACAACAAAGCGCGCTACAAGTGCGAGGCGAGCAACATCATGTCCAAAGCGCCGCTGAAAGCCGAAATCGACATGAGCGTACTTTGTAAGTGGAAATTCCAACATATAAGAAAATAAAAATGATAGAATCCTAGATACATTTAACTTTAATTTGGCTACAATTGGAATAATATCATTTAAAATAACCGTTTCTTTGCTGAAAACGCGCCGACGTATGCGAAAGTCAAGCGACGTTGACCCGGGTCTGTATTTGGATGGGTGACCGGTACTATTCGTCATTGGGATACAATTAATGACGCTTTAGAGTAGCGGGGGCGATTCTCTAAAGAAACAAGCCTAATTACACACACACAAACACACAACTTACGCAGCTGAAGGATCTCGCGATCGATGGCCAGCTAGGAAGATCGTAACCAATGCAATCACTACTAAACCGTAAGCAAGAAGAAAAATCAAAGCATTCATGCTATCGTTTTGACTTTTCCTTATGCTTAAGGTTTATTTTTATTAATACACAATAAAGCAATTTAATACATGGCGCAGTCGGTTGGATTATATTATGTACATTTACATCTATTGACTACGTCATGTTAGCTCGAATTAACAAGTGAAAACCGACAACAAAAATATCGACTTATTTGATCTCAGAAGCAAACAATATTTACAGTTACTTAACTTCTTAGCTACGCAGTTTGAATTTCAAATGGGTCCCCCGTGTACGGTGCCTGATAATACAATGCGTATCTGTACGTATTTCGTACCACGGGCTTATACTATAAAGCTGGGTGTTGATTGCTACAATCTGTAACAGATTTTATGCAAAAATGCAAAAAACAAAATAAACAATAGGTGGCCATGGATTGTTTTTAATTATACACTGTATAGACTGCGCACTAAAGAGTTACACAAACTTCGTTTGCTCTCCGCTCACGATTTACAGGCTTTTGAAAATATACGCTCTTCGCATATGGAGCACATAAATACAAAACGTATGTATACGCTTCTCGTAGCGAAACGGTTAAGCTCAATAGCCAATATAATACAGTAACCATCTATATTTAAAGACTCTCACCTCATTATTTGCTTATTTTATTAATTTCTGTTGTCATTATGGTTTCAAATAGTTTCTCCTGCACATGTGACAATCTCTGGACCAACCGAAGCCCGCGTCTTAGACCCAGTTCCTCTAACTTGCACCACAGCCAACAGCAACCCCCCGGCCGAAATAAAATGGATGGTCGCCGGAAGACAAGTGAAAAACGGCACGTCCCGCACTGTCGTCTCCCCCGAAGGAGGCTGGATCACCACCTCCAACATCACCGCAGTCGTTGAATCCAACAAGAGAAGCCTAGTCGTCACTTGTCACGGCCTCAACATGCAATTAACCGAAAACGTCGTATCCACACACGCCATCAACGTTTTATGTAAGAAAAATAATTAAATTACGAAAATAACAAATAATTAATTAACTGGAAACTTTTTTAATTAGATCCCCCGAGTCAGCCCTTTATCCACGGATACACTCAGGGGCAGAATATAGTCGCGGGGACCGTGCAGAAGATTTCTTGTACTTCTTCTGGAGGCAATCCGCTAGCAACTTTGACTTGGTACAAAAATGATAAGAAGATACATTCCTCGGTGAAAACTACGGATAAGTCAGTGACGGCGGAAATTACGATTCTGACGAATGTCACTGATAACGAGGCTAGATACAGATGCGAGGCTGCTAACTCGGCCACTGAAATCCCGCTATTTGAAACTATCACCATGAGTGTTCAATGTAAGTATAGATTGATTAACTGTGTAGATATACTATAAGCAAAATACATATAGAGTGATTGAGATTTAGGTCAAGTTGCACCAAAAACGTTGAACGAGAGTTCAGCTTGATCTTGAGTTCAAGATGACAGTTCCTATTGTTCTAATGTCTAATAGAGTTGAAACAGTTCAACTTGTTTAGTGCAACTGGCCCTTAATGAAGCATTACTGCACAACACAACTAAGAAATGTCGCTTTAGCAATCACAATCCATTTACAATCTTATTATTTTGATCAAGAGATGTCGCTTTAGCAATCACAATCCATTTACAATCTTTATTATGTTTATAAAGAGATGTCGTTTGAGCAAACTGAATCCGTTTACGGTCATTGTCGTTTTATTTACAGTTGCGCCAGAGACTGTGAAGATTCGCAAAGAGCCGCCCGAGCTGAAGCCCAACGAGGAAGCGACGCTGACCTGCGACGCGAGCTCGAGTAATCCTCCTGCGAAGTTGTCCTGGTGGAGGGAGGGAATCCCGGTGCAAGGGGTCGGGAACACCACGAAGCCCGGCTTGCATGGCGGCAAAGTCTCCAGTATGGAACTGAAGCTTAACATAACCGAACAACTGAACGGAGTCGTCTACACATGCCAGGCAATGAACGAGGCCTTACAACGTTCTGTGCATGATGCTATTACACTTCAAGTATTATGTAAGTATAAAATTACATAATATTTTTTTTTAACATAAACATACAGGGAATTTGTCTATCAAGTACATACCTATATTCCAATGCGTATGCATTTTGAGGCATTCGCTGTTTTTCTAATGAGTTAAATTTGAAACTATTAAGGAGTGCTCCCACTTCCAGGTTAAGCATGAAGTAAAATTTCGAGTTTAGAAAAGCCTTAAAATTTGGTTTGGTCGCGTAGCGCGGTAGCGCTACGCGACCAAACCAAATTTTCAGGCTTTTCTAAACTCGAAATTTTACTTCATGCGCCACGCATATAAAACACTGAATTATTATGAAATTCAAAATACTCTTGTTTAGTAGTATATTTTTAGTCCTACTTTTGCAGTTTTTTTTAATAGGTACTGATTTGACAATATAGTTTTAACTGTAAACTATTTATTAAAACACGTGGTATTATTTCACTAATAAAATTAGTGAAACATTACCAAGAGTTTTAGTTAATAGTTTATATTTTAAAATGTTTCACCGCGGGTTAAATGAAAAAACATAATTCAAGCTATATTTTTTTAGTTTCACAATATTTCAGTGTTTTATACGATTGGCGCATGAAGTAAAATTTCGAGTTTAGAAAAGCCTTAAAATTTGGTTTGGTCGCTCCGCTTCGCTACGCGACCAAACCAAATTTTCAGGCTTTTCTAAACTCGAAATTTTACTTCATGCTCAGTCTGGGAGTGGAAACACTCGCTCGAAACTTCCATTTGAACGCTTTTCAAAAATGCAATAAATGCCTGAAAATTTACAGCACGTGCAACGGATATGTACACTTAAAAGAAAAATTCCCAGTATGTATAAATAGTAGTAATTTAAATTATTACCCAAATTACATACCTTAAAGTTTTAATGATTAGTTTCTTCATGCATAATATACATACTAATATCCCTTTAAGTATTATACCTACGTAATTATAGACATACATTCTTCTTGAAATTAACGTTTTTATTTTACAATTCTTTTTTTATAGATAAGCCAGTTTTTGATGCAGACAACGAACAAACCGTCACTGGTGTAGAAAACGAGCCTCTGATAATTTCCTTGAAATCCGAAGGAAATCCGCAAAATATTCAGTACACTTGGACGAAAGATGGTCTTCCAATTATGCAGTCTTCCGGAAGCACAGGGATGGAGAGGATTGTCTCAGATGCTGGGGTCCTCAACATCACTAAGCTCAGTAGACACGATGCCGGGATTTATTCCTGCGAGGCGATTAACTCTCAAGGAAGTTCGATGGCACATATTAACGTCTCAGTACAATGTAAGTATCATAGTTATATTATAATAAAAAAAGTCTGACAATATACCTACAATCTGATCATTGAACACGTAAAACTGTTCACCTTCGCATCTCCAAACTGAAGCCTCTTTTCAGAGAAATCAAACATAGAACAAAATTTGATGATTTTATTATAAAATATGAAAATCCCTTGATTAAAGGACAATTGGAAGAAAATTCCAAAATCATCTAAGGGTAAGAGTTGACAAAACGCACAAATTACCAAAAATTAGACACATTATTAAACTACAAGGTGACCACGGGTAACACGTGGAGTTTTTGGTTGGGACTGTACTAGGCAATAGGAGGTGGAAAGGGAACAGAGTTGACGGCCGTGAGCCCGTGAAGTTACGCTATTTCAGTCACAATGGGCCAGTGGACGTTACAACACCGCGTGTTTGCGTTCCAAGAATACGGTACAACAGCCCATACTGCAAGAATATCCATGGGCTTTTTTCGGTGTACCTTGCCGACTCGTCTCATTTTCCGGTTTAAAAATCTGCCTTGGCCTCCGCATTCTGCAGACCTTAGCATGTGTGATTTCTTCCTCTGGGGCTGCCTAAAATCTTGCGTTTATGTGGACATACATATCTCTTACATTAGAGGAACTTAAAGATGCGATTCATCGTGAGATCCAACTGATTGATCAGCAAAGTTTAGTTTATTCCTGACGATGATGACTGCGGCGTCATCAAAACGTCGAATTAAAAATATAATGGACCAGAGCCTTCCATAATTTCTTATCCTTTGTCTTTTCCTTCCAATTGTGTACACTGGCCGTTCTTAGGTCGTTTCCGTCTCTTTGGTTCCCAATGTAAGACTTCGTAGGTATGTGTTCTCGGTCCTGCTCTCCACACATGTCCCAACCATCTGGCCCGTCTTTATTTTATCTTCCTTACAGTGTTTTTTTCAAGTATGTCTTGTATTTCTCAGACATTATTTTCCAAACATAACTTAAATGGCATACATTTCTCCACATTTTTATATCAATATTATAATATTTTATATAATATTTTTTCAAAAAAAGCCATGTTCCTCGTGGTCACCCTGTATAAATATTATTTAAAACTCTTAGTATTGTATTACGGATTTCCCTTTTTTATATAAAATTTTGTTTCAGATGCTGCGTCTATTGTTGCGATCAGCGAGAACGTCATCGTGAATCCCAAGGAAGACGCGACCTTGTCCTGCACCGCTGACGGAAATCCTCTGAGCGACGACAGCATCACGTGGAAACGAGACGACTTTCCGGATTTTAACGCGAGGACTTCGACGATGTATGACAAAAACGGAACTTCCTATTTGCGAATCAGCGGGGTCACCAGCGATGATCTGGGGAGCTTCAAGTGCATCGTCAGCAATGGAGTTGGGAACACTACCAGCAGAGATATCATGTTGATCGTCAAACGTAAGTCACAAAAACATCATAATATCAAAAACTAGGGTTGGTTTTATTGGGTTAAATTAGATCATAGATTCCCAAAGTGGTCTACATCCACCCCTAGGGATCGACTCTAAACCACAAGAGTTTTATTTGAGCGAAAACGAAAATTGAGGGTGCATGAGATGTAAATGGGGGTCCACGGGAATGGATCCCATTTAAGCAGGTCATGACTAACGTGAACTGCGTCGTGGGGTGTAACTCAAAAAGTTACCAAAAACCTAGAAAATATCCGCCTTCGAGATGAAGGCTCTGAAAAGGACCTCGATTAGATTTTTGCGGCAGGGATATGTAAAGCATACTCCGAAAAAAATAACAATTTTAAAATTGGAATCAATTTTAACGTAACCCCTTTGGGCGGGACAGTTCCGCTTTCAGGTCTGCACCGCTGTCCCCAGCGAGAGGAGGTCCAGCATAGCACCTTAACAGGAGGCATCTGAGGCAGACCTGAGTGCAGACCTGAGTCTTCGGACGATGGATGTTTGAGGGGAACGATTGTCCAAGTCGGAGCTGTAGACCTTCCTGAGGGAACCTCTGTGTCCCTATCTTGGATAGGTCTAACTTACACACCGCGGGGTTGACTCAACCCTGGTGCTTGTTGCCGCTAAATAAGGAGTCGGGGGTGGGCCTTAAAAAGCCCAGGGGTGCCTACTCGCCCCTTCGGTCCACACGTTGGGTTGGTCTCCGACGGGCAATGGTTCGCAGATATGGCGATGATCCACCGGTCTTTAGACGGACGCTCGAAAGATTCGGTGTATATCTTTCGAGCGTCGAGCGTTCGAGCGGTACAAATCTGAGTACACCAAGTCTGTTCCCGACAAGAGGAGGTCCCGTCATAGCACCTATCAAGGAGGCGGCGGGGGTAGACCATAATACTTTCTTATAATAGACATATAAATTATATAAATTCGTTCGTCGATCAAATATAAACGGGCCTTTGGCTTCTGAACATTGGAAATAGTGTTTATCTGTGATTTGGATGTTGAGGTCTTTAAGTTGACACTAACCGACTTATTCTGTCCTCTATTTAGTAGCCCTAACAATAAATTTGACGAACGGCCTTACCCTTTTGTGCAATTGGTAATTCTAAAGTTCCTCGCCTGTGAAAACGTGAAACCAGTCGAAATTCCCCCGAGAACGGTGGGTGATTTGGAAAAACGGAGGTCATTTTCGAATTCAGTAGGTTATTTTACATAAGAAACAGCAGGAATGGTGTCACGGCCGATTTTCATGCAGACTAGTATAATTAATACGATTCCTTGTAAATTATCAGGTCCTACAACATTTTTCTTGATATAAATTGTTTTTACTTTTATTAATATTTTATATTTTGCGCTGTTTATAGATAAACCAGAAATGGACAAAGCCCCAATCTTCATGAAATTCGCAAGCGACGCCGGTGATTCGGCGAAAATCATCTGCAGAAGCTCCGCCTCACCATTGGCAAGATACTCCTGGGCTCGATCCGGCACCTCGATCCAGGCCAACTCCACCGGAAAATACTTCGCGACCTACCGCCAAATCGACGCTCTAACCTCTGAATCCGTCTTGATCATAACCCACGTGACCTCTTCCGATTACGGCAACTACGAATGCGTAGCAAGGAACGAGCTGGGCTTTGCCACGAACTCGCCCCGATTGGAAGTAACTTCAGCGCCGGACACGCCGAGCACCCTGCAAGTGCTGAATGTGACCCATAACAGCGTTACGTTAGGATGGACTCCTAGCTTCGACGGGGGGATGAGAGCCAGCTATAGGATTAGATTTAGGGAAACGGAGGATCAAGGGTACCGCTATGAAGACGTGCTGCCTCACAACGTGACGCAGTTTACGATTAAAAATTTGGACGTCAGCACGACTTACGTCTTCTCGATCATGGCGATGAATAAACTGGGAAATAGCAAATACATGCCTGATATTGTTACAGCAAAAACTGCCAGTAAGTACATATTAAAACAAAGAAAGTACTCAATCAAATAAAAAGCATGAATTACTAAAAAAAATATCGATGCCTTAGTTCGCAGACGTGTTAAGTGCATACAGATTCTGAAACACTTAACACATCTGTGAGCTAAGGCATCGATATGTTGGCATTTAGTGTAGACAAACTAACTTAGCAAAAAAGCAATGATAGTTAGAACGAAATTTTCAGGCTTCGCTAAATTCGAAATTTTACTTCATGCGCCACGCGTACAAAACACTGAAATAATTTGTAGTTCAAAATAACCAAATCTTGTGCTTTTAAAACTCAAGCAATTTTCTTTAGAATATGTAAGTAGAATTAAATATAAAATACTTCAGGCGTTTGAATTTTGGTTACACGAAATAAAAATATGAAATATTTACTAACACGAGATCAAACTTAAACAGTATAGGTTAAACTTTAATTTATATCAGTGTTTTATACGCGTGGCGCATGAAGTAAAATTTCGAGTTTAGAAAAGCCTGAAAATTTGGTTAGGTCGCTCCGCGCTTCGCGCTACGCGACCAAACCAAATTTTCAGGCTTTTCTAAACTCGAAATTTTACTTCATGCTTACTCTGGGAGTGGAAACACTCGTTAGAAGCTTCAAATTAACCCCTTTCTAATATTAGCTTATCAGGTTTACTAATATTACTAACAAAAACCCGTTCATACACTTATAATTAATTATATGCTTACTTTATTACTAATATACTAACAACTAACTCTCCTTCCTCACAATTCTCTAACAGATAAAGCTCCCCCTTCTTATCACTCTCCGAGTCTGGATGAGAAAAACTTCAAAGACTTTCCCGGATTACTAATCATTGTCGGTACTGTGGTGGGAACGCTGCTGATACTAATGAATGTGCTGCTGATCGGATGCTGTTTGCATCGCAGATCAAAGAAACGCATCACAGGTAATTAATGTTTCATTTTTTCCCTACAGTGTTTAGCGATCACGTCGAGAAAGTCATTCCCGAAGATTTGCTGGAGAAGCAGGATCTTCCCAGGATTGTCATTATCAGTGTTTCGATTATCGGGGTTATTTTGTTGGTCATTAATATCATTATAGTTGCCGGATGCGTGTTTAAGAAGCGCGCTAAGAGAATCAGAGGTTTGTTTTCTTTATTTAAATTCTTTAATTTTATGACATTTCAAGATAGAAAATGGAAATATTTAAAAATCATCATAAAGAATGAAATGTTTTTTGTAACATGTCGTCGGTCAAAACCGCGAATGTGCAAATTTGGCGGTTTTGACTTTTCTGTGGGAAAATAATAGATTCTTATGAAAGAGTACAATGCCAAAGACAAGAATGTGTTATGTAGTACGAGTTGTCTACTACATAGGGCGATCATATCGCGTATCTAAGAATTAGTTTTATTTTCAAATGTTAAAAACTGTATGTTTAATTAATTTCTCACTTAACCCTTTTTGAATCTAATTCTGGATATTTAATTAAAACACTTGGTTTGTTTCATGACACAAACCAAATGTTTTAAATAAATATCCAGAATTAGCTAAAAACTGTATATCTTCTGTCCTGTAAAATTTAAAAAAACACATTCGTAGTTTTGGCCCGGAACCGACGATATGTAGTTCTATTTACTCACGATAAGTCGAAACTAGTCGGAGTGAATAAAAACAGTAGTAAAACAAACCAAGTGACTATTATTCAATTATCCACATATGTGTTCTCTTTTTTCACAGAACAAAATAATCAAACAAGTAAGTCCGCGACTATCGAGATGTACGCCCCTAGCAGTTACAACGATACAGTCACTGGAGAAACTTTATCTTCAGTTAGTGAAAAGAGCGAGACCTACAGCAATGAAGGAAGTAACAATGATTACGTGGTGAGTTTTCAATTTTCCAATACTAGAGGGTGCAGCAACTTATAGTTCGTTTGAAAAATGCATGTTAAATAATAATACAACAAATAAATTTCAATCGTTTAAGTCTCTTTTTCACAAAAAATAATGGCCACCATTATCGTGCCATGTTAACTGACTTTTCATTCCCTACGATTGAAGAGGAAGGCTTGGCCGATATTCGGTTGCAACAGGATGGCGCCACTGCCCACACATTATATTGAATTATATTTAGGTGAATGGAAATTAAGCCAAGTCTAAGCTAATTTTATCTTCAGCCAGTATTGAACAGCTCTAAACATTGCGAATGAATTTATAAGTAGGGTTAAAAATGCAAAAAAACCTCTGCCGTCTTGAATCAAATTTGAATCTCCCGCCTTTTAAATGCTTTAAAACAATGGCGACTTCTGAACTAACAAGTGATCTGATTGATTGATTCAAAAATCATCTTGAAAAGAATACGTGACTATTTGTTACATGAACTACTGCAACACTTTATTTACTTTTTGCATGAACTGCACTGTGTTTGTTTGTAAATTTGCGTTTCAATAAAATTGAAAATATACGTATATCTGGGGACCGATGTTAAATAGAGATTGAAATGTAATTAACCTTTTTGGTACACCCTGTACATCACAAAAAAATCCAAACATGGTGAATGTTAAACATTTTGTTGAACCATTGATTGTTTTTTAATCAACAACATTGTCTAGTTTACTGTTAACATCGATCCGCCTTATTGAAACACTCTACAAGTTCAGTAGCACTGAACATGTTTTGTTTATACCTGACATCTGCCATTGTCAATACCAACTTCAGTTTATTTACACTAACATGAACTGAATTACCTGGTGACGCCACAAGTCTAAACTCAGTTTAACTTAGTACAGCACAAACAAGTAAACCTTATATTCGTCTATAGAAAGACGTTTGATGAACAAGCCTTATTTGAAAATCTGTTTGTTATGATTTTGTCTTCAAATCTGTGATACTTCGCAACCAACAAATGTAAATTATCCACAATCTGGAGATGATCATGTTTGTAGATTTATTTATTTATTTATTCAACGGATAACACCTTTTACAATAATTCACACAATAAAATAGAATGCCTTTACTAATGCTTGATTGCTTGATCTTTACAGGATGAAGGTAGGAAACAAGCAGCCAGCACCTACTTGATGGACCAACAAGATTATCCATCGTACCCAGTGTGTCCAGGCTATGAAATGCAAATCCAACCCAACATGGCGCACAAGACGCACACCTTGCCGCACCCTCACCATCACCATCAACACCAACATCACATAGACAGGAGCAGGGCTAGGGACGACCAATCTCTTGGTTATCACGGAAGTATCTCAGGTAAGTCGATAAAATCGAATTTGTTGGAATTGCAGAAGCGTTTTGAAAAGAGAAGTGGATGAAGATTTTAAAGAAGAATTCCCTGCACTCGTATGTATACAGATAAAAAAACCTCCCTGTATATTATTAGTAGCGAATAAACACCTGGATCGGCTATAAAATATACGGCTTAGGGTAGAAATATAGCAGAGGTTCGAGGCTAGCAGCGATGCAATACTTCAGTTCGTCCCTTCAATTATTATTTTTTTGTTTTATAATAATTTCGAAATTATTTCCAGCTAAATCGTCTTACGTGAGTGCCCCATCGCCAGCGCCCCCCGCCGACGGTTCTTACTTCAACATGTCCGACAGATACCTATCGTACCCCCCGCCGCTGGATTTTCAGAACCCGCCGCCAATTCCGGCGCATCCGCACCTAAGCCACATGACGCCGGCGACGCCTCCCCTTCCATCAAATGGATCACTTTTACGCCACCAGCGTCTAGCAGTCCCTCCCCCGGACGTCCTGCACAACACTAACAGCGGCAGCCAGAACCCCCAGATCCTCCAAGCACAGACCCTGACGCAGAAACGCGAGCTCAGCAGCTTCGGCAACGGATACAGCGTCAACGAACAGGAGGGACACCTCGTATGAAATGAGGAGGATATTTTGTACATTTTGTAAAATAAAAAAGACGCGAGTGAATAATCCAAGTGTTTTAACCAAACAAAAATTAAGTTTTATTAACTAACAAAAAAAAACAGAAACAAACGTAAAGTCTGATACTCATTAGTTAAAGAAGAAAAAGGACGCTGCTTCCAGCGCGGAAAATAAACACAATCAAAGTGAGAAATTTAAATTTAAATTAAAATATTCAAGACACAATCAAAACATAAAACTAAACCGGACAATATCCAAAGTGTTAACGTTTATAAACTCAAACAAATTTAAATTAGTAAACAGAATAAATAGATTATTTATTAATAACGCGGAGGAAGGTGGATTCATAAAAAAAAAGAGGCTGACAAGTGTATAATTTTTGCCTTTGATCGTATATAAATGTCCTTGCTATTTTTAAGATTTTTGCTCAAACAAATACCAAATAATGAATAAAAGAAAAAAATAGTGGTGAACAAAAAATAATTTTTTGGTGTTTAGCGAATGATCGACCCTTGAGTGTTCAGGGGGGTTTTAAATAAATAAATAATTAATGGCTGGCATTTGTATATTTTCATCGTTTTTTAAGCTATAATAGTATTTTATTTAACTCTTACATAATATTTGTTTTTTTTTCTCTTTCAATCAGTGATTTTTCAAAATAAGTTTTGTTGAGAATATACACTCAGTACATTTAATTAATTAATTGAATTAATTTAATTGAATAATTAATTAACAGGTATTCTGAGAATATATCATTTAAATTATAAATAAAAGTACTACTACTAAATAATTTATACCTTACTCAGTAATTTTAATGAGCAATGAATATTCAATATCTTGTAGTGGAGGCGGTTACTTTGTGAAACATTGTAAATATTTAAATAATTACCACTGATTACTTTTTTGTATTCACTTTTTATTTTAAACTGAGTTAGTTTGATAATGGCTCGCTGTTAAGCCGAAACTAGTCACAGTTTAAAATAAAAAGTGTATACAAGAAAGTAATCAGTGTTAATTATTTAAATAAATATTCAGTAAATTTGCAATTTTTAAGCTCGACTTACATTTGGACGTTAGAATTTTGACGGTTCATGATTTCTCATTAGAAATACGTATAATCAAAAATTTTTAAAAGAACTTAAATTTTAAATTAAAACACAATTAAACCTCCTTAAAACCTATCTAGAATACTGTATTTTAATTTATAAGTTGATTAAAATTTTTCACAATTAAAAATTATTTATAATATGTGTTGTTATGTAAATATAATACATATTATTATGTATAATTTTTCCTTCAGATTATCAAATTGAATTTTATGTATTATTATATACATTGTTTAATTCATAAGATTAAAATTTATTGTTTTTACATACTTAACGTGTAGTTGGCACGTCAATATTTAAGTAACGTTTAACTTAAATATTGACGTGCCAACTACACATCACTCTTAATTAATATTTAAGTTCAGCTTAAGAATCTTTACTTAAATTCACGTTACTTACTCATATTAAAAAAATGAAATTCTACTTAAAATCATGTCACTTTCTCGTTTAAAAAAAATCTCCTTAAATTCAAGTTACTTTTTCATCTTCAATCATGTTAAGTTCTACGTTATATTCACAAAACTGAAAGAAGTTTTTAAGTTCGACTTAAATAATATTGATGTGCCAATTACGCATCACTCTTAATTAATAGTGAAGTTTTGCTTAAGAATCTCTACTTAAATTTTCGTTACATACTTATCTAAAAAATCAAGTTCTATTAAATTCAAGTTACTTTTTTATCTTCAATCATGTAAAGTTCTACGTTATATTTACAAAACTGAAAGAAGTTTTTAAGTTCCACTTAAATAATATTGATGTACCAATTACGCATCACTCTTAATTAATAGTTAAGTTTTGCTTAAGAATCTCTACTTAAATTCACGTTACATACTCATCTTAAAAAATCAAGTTCTATTAAATTCAAGTTACTTTTTCTTATTCAATCATGTAAAGTTTTACGTTATATTCACAAAACTGAAAGAAGTTTTTAAGTTCGACTTAAATAATATTGATGTGCCAATTACGCATCACTCTTAATTAATAGTGAAGTTTTGCTTAAGAATCTCTACTTAAATTTTCGTTACATACTTATCTAAAAAATCAAGTTCTATTAAATTCAAGTTACTTTTTTATCTTCAATCATGTAAAGTTCTACGTTATATTTACAAAACTGAAAGAAGTTTTTAAGTTCCACTTAAATAATATTGATGTACCAATTACGCATCACTCTTAATTAATAGTTAAGTTTTGCTTAAGAATCTCTACTTAAATTCACGTTACATACTCATCTTAAAAAATCAAGTTCTATTAAATTCAAGTTACTTTTTCTTATTCAATCATGTAAAGTTTTACGTTATATTCACAAAACTGAAAGAACTTTTTAAGTTCCACTTAAATAATATTGATGTGCCAATTACGCAACACTCCTAACTAATAGTTAAGTTTTGCTTAAGAATCTCTACTTAAATTCACGTTACATACTCATCTTAAAAAATCAAGTTCTATTAAATTCAAGTTACTTTTTCATCTTCAATCATGTAAAGTTATACGTTATATTCACAAAACTGAAAGAAGTTTTTAAGTTCCACTTAAATAATATTTATGTACCAATTACGCAACACTCCTAACTAATAGTTCAGTTTTGCTTAAGAATCTCTACTTAAATTCTCGTTACATACTCATCTTAAAAAATCAAGTTCTATTAAATTCAAGTTACTTTTTCATCTTCCATCATGTAAAGTTCTACGTTATATTCACAAAACTGAAAGAAGTTTTTAAGTTCCACTTAAATAATATTGATGTGCCAATTACGCATCACTCTTAATTAATAGTTAAGTTTTACTTAAGAATCTCTACTTAAATTCACGTTACATACTCATCTTAAAAAATCAAGTTCTATTAAATTCAAGTTACTTTTTCATCTTCAATCATGTAAAGTTCTACGTTATATTCACAAAACTGAAAGAAGTTTTTAAGTTCCACTTAAATAATATTGATGTGCCAATTACGCATCACTCTTAATTAATAGTTAAGTTTTGCTTAAGAATCTCTACTTAAATTCACGTTACATACTCATCTTAAAAAATCAAGTTCTATTAAATTCAAGTTACTTTTTCATCTTCAATCATGTAAAGTTCTACGTTATATTCACAAAACTGAAAGAAGTTTTTAAGTTCCACTTAAATAATATTGATGTGCCAATTACGCATCACTTTTAATTAATAGTTAAGTTTTACTTAAGAATCTCTACTTAAATTCACGTTACATACTCATCTTAAAAAATCAAGTTCTATTAAATTCAAGTTACTTTTTTATCTTCAATCATGTAAAGTTCTACGTTATATTCACAAAACTGAAAGAACTTTTTAAGTTCCACTTAAATAATATTGATGTGCCAATTACGCAACACTCCTAACTAATAGTTCAGTTTTGCTTAAGAATCTCTACTTAAATTCACGTTACATACTCATCTTAAAAAATCAAGTTCTATTAAATTCAAGTTACTTTTTCATATTCAATCATGTAAAGTTCTACGTTATATTCACAAAACTGAAAGAACTTTTTAAGTTCCACTTAAATAATATTTATGTGCCAATTACGCAACACTCCTAACTAATAGTTCAGTTTTGCTTAAGAATCTCTACTTAAATTCACGTTACATACTCATCTTAAAAAATCAAGTTCTATTAAATTCAAGTTACTTTTTCATCTTCAATCATGTAAAGTTCTACGTTATATTCACAAAACTGAAAGAAGTTTTTAAGTTCCACTTAAATAATATTGATGTGCCAATTACGCATCACTCTTAATTAATAGTTAAGTTTTACTTAAGAATGTCTACTTAAATTCACGTTACATACTTATCCTAAAAAATCAAGTTCTATTAAATTCAAGTTACTTTTTCATCTTCAATCATGTAAAGTTCTACGTTATATTCACAAAACTGAAAGAAATTTTTCAGTTCCACTTAAACAATATTGATGTGCCAATTACGCATCACTCTTAATTAATAGTTAATATTTGCTTAAGAATCTCTACTTAAATTCACGTTACAGATGAGTATCTTAAAAAATCAAGTTCTATTTAAAACCATTCTACTTTATTGGTAAAAGAAATTCGCTTACATTCAAGTTACTTTTTCATCTTAAATCGTATAAAGCTCTGCGTTTTATTCACGTCTCTACGAGAAGTTAAAGTTCAACTTAAATTTACGTTACTTTATCGTCTTAAAAGTAAACCGAGTTTTACTTAAAATCATTTTACTTTCACGTTTAAACAAATATCTAATTTAATTTAAGTTATTCTTTGATCTTAAATTATATAAAGTTATACGTTATATTCACATCCCTAAAGGAAGTTAAAGTTCCACTTAAATTTACTTTACTTTCTCGTCTTAAAAGTAAATCAAGTACTACTTGAAATCAAGTTACTTGTTTTAAAAAATCATAAGTTTTGCTTCAATTCAAATTACATTCTTGTCGTATAAAATGTTTAGTTTTACTTAAATTCGCGTAATTTTCTAATCCATAAAAAGAGTGTACGTTTTTCTTAAAGTTACGTTTTCGCAAAAATCATAATCTACCTAAGTTTACGTTATTTTCTTGACTTAAAAGTAAATCAAGTTCAACTTGAATTCAAGTGACTGTCCATTTAAAAAAAAATCATGAGTTTTGGTCAAATTCAAATTATTTTCTCATCGCATAAAATATCTAGTTTTACTTAAATTCGCGTTATTTTCTAATCCCTAAAAGAAATTTAAGTTCTTTTCAAAGTTGCGTCTTAGAAAAAATCATATTCTACCTAATGTAACGTTACTTTCTCGACTTAAAATTAAATCAAGTTCTACTTAAAATCAAGTTACTTTCTAACATTAAGAATTGGCAATTTTATTTATACTTAAGTTACTTTCTGTTTTAAAAAAAATCATAAGTTTTGGTTAAATTTAAATTAGTTTTTCATCGTATAAAAATATTTAGTTCTACTTAAATTCGCATTGTTTTCTAATCCCTGAAGGAAGTTTAAGTTCTTCTTAAAGTTGGGTCTTAGCAAAAATCATATTTTACCTAAATGTATGTCACTTTCTCGACTTGAAAGAAAATCAAGTTCTACCTAAAACCCAGTTACTTTATGTTTAAAAAAAATCATAGGTTTTGGTCAAATTCAAATTATTTTCTCATCGTATAAAAATATTTAGTTATACTTAAATTCGCATTATTTTCTAATCCCTAAGAAAAATTAAGTTCTTCTTAAAGTTGCGTCTTATAAAAATCATATTTTACTTTAGTTTTCGCTACTTTCTTATCTTAAAAAAAATCTAAACTTCTACTTAAATTTAATTTAAAGTTAATTTCCCATCATAAAAAAAACGTTTATGTTTTACTTCAATATTTATGTATATTTAAATAGAGCTTGAATTAGTATAAATTTAAGCTCAACTTAAATACAGTAAATGTTTATTTTAAGTATGCATATACCGGTGTATACGTTGTACATTTTTAGGCATTCGTTTGTTTTTGCAAAAGTTCAATTTGAATTTTCTAGCCAGTGTTTCCACTCCCAGACTAAGCATGAAGTAAAATTTCGAGTTTAGAAAAGCCTGAAAATTTGGTTCGGTCGCGTAGCGCGTAGCGCTACGCGGCCAAACCAAATTTTCAGGCTTTTCTAAACTCGAAATTTTACTTCATGCGCTACGCGTATAAAACACTGAATAACTAGAAGTTTTAAATATACTTCTCCAGCATTTCTTTTTGTAAAAGTATAATTTTAGCAAAATTATTATTAAAGTTTTGGGTAATGCGGCAGTTTTTAAAAAATTATACGAATAATTAGACCAGAACTTTTGTTATTAGTTGTACCAATATTTTGCTAGAGTTTTCTTAGCTTCGTCAGGGCAAAATCTAAATTGAATAAATACAAACATATTTTTTATAGATAATATAACAACACTAAAAACGATTAAGTGAAAACATTATACAGTGCGATCGTTTAAAAATGAGTTAGAGTAGGCTTTGAATTTTAAAATAGATTGGCACTACTGACTGTAACACGTACTTTGCCATAACCTCAAATTTACTCCATCATTTAATTAGCATTCTGGGCAACCGCACAAAAAAAAATGCCATTGAGTATGAAAATACTTACATATAAATAATTTTGACAAACCTGACGGCAAAAAACTACATAGATGTATATTTTTAACTTCACTTTAAATCAGTGTTTTATACGCGTGGCGCATGAAGTAAAATTTCGAGTTTAGAAAAGCCTGAAAATTTGGTTTGGTCGCGTAGCGCTACGCGCTACGCGACCAAACCAAATTTTAAGGCTTTTCTAAACTCGAAATTTTACTTCATGCTTAGTCTGGGAGTGGAAACACTCGTTAAAAGTTTGAAATTGCACGCATTTGTAAAAAGAACAAATGTGTAAAATTTTACAGCGTACACATCGAGATATGTTAATTATAATTTACAATTGTAAGTTTGATTTTTATACTTTTTTAAAAAAGGAAATTCCATTTAATAAAGAAACTTGAATATGTATACTTAAAATTATCTGTATAGATATAGCCCT
Source organism: Philonthus cognatus (assembly GCA_932526585.2). Taxonomy (NCBI): domain Eukaryota; kingdom Metazoa; phylum Arthropoda; class Insecta; order Coleoptera; family Staphylinidae; genus Philonthus; species Philonthus cognatus. The sequence goes on from OW052242.1 coordinate 30,777,506, forward strand.
CAGTGAAAAAAGAAATTCAGCTTAGTTTCTCATTACAAATAACTTTAAGTTCTTCTTTAAATCCACGTGACTTACCAGTAGGAAATTTATGTAACTCAATTGCAATTAAAAATAAAAATTTATATTAATTTTCCAAACAAACAAAAATTCATACAATCGAAAATTCATGTAACTCGAGCCTAATTAAAGTTCGATTTAAATGCAATTGAAAGAATTTAATTTACATTAATTTTCCAAACAAACAAAAAATCATACAATCTAAAATTCAACACTTTTAGTAAATAACACCCTTGGTTAAGATTTCACAGTGGCTTCATCAGGCAGATGAATCAATGAAACAATTGTTGCAGTGTCAACTAATATAGACACTGCAACAATTGTTACACCACGCTGTGGCTTCATCAGGCAGATGAATCAATGAAACAATTGTTGCAGTATCAACTAATATAGACACTGCAACAATTGTTTCACCACACAGTGGCTTCATCAGGCAGATGAATCAATGAAACAATTGTTGCAGTGTCAACTAATATAGAAACTGCAACAATTGTTTCACCACACAGTGGCTTCATCAGGCAGATGAATCAATGAAACAATTGTTGCAGTGTCAACTAATATAGACACTGCAACAATTGTTTCACCGCACAGTGGCTTCATCAGGCAGATGAATCAATGAAACAATTGTTGCAGTGTCAACTAATAAACAGTGAAATCTTAGCCAAGTGTGTTATTTACTAAAAGTTGATATGGAATTTTACCAAGTAACAACCTTAGCCATTTAATTTTTCAATTTAAAATTGTTCTTGTATAAAGCAAACGCATTTAGGAAATATTAGATCAACGTTTCATATTATTTATAATTTTGATAAAGCATTAATTTTATCTAAGTAGGTACTTAATTAAAATTAAAATTAAATTCCTGTACAAAAAAAGTATCTGATATTATGTAAGAGTTAAATACGTATAATTTTTATTTCATTAAAAAAGAAATGTGATGTTTGTAAATATTTAAAAAAATACTGTATGTACGCGTTCTATATAATTTTTTATTTTTATTTCTTTTAATTTTATTTCATCCCACGCAACATTGATATTCTGTTTAAGTTTTAAGTTTTTTTACACAATTCGAGAAAACCTAACTATAAGCCCTTATTTAATGTATCAAGAAAGAATATATATTATATTATTTTTATTTTTTACTAGTCCAAACAATCAACCAAAGTTTAAATGTTTAAATTTTTCAAATGAACCCGGCGAAAATTATTTTTCGCGCGGATCCCGTTTTATTTAAAAATGAGAAAAAAAGGGAGAGAGGAGAGTAATTATTATTTTGTACATTATTATTTTTTTTTATTTTCCACGTGTATACTGTATTTAGTTACTTTTTATTATTATTATTATTAATAAACGATTTTTATATTGATTTATGTTTTCTTTTATTATTTTTATTTTTATATTCCATAAAAATATTACTAATTTTGGAGTTTAAAAAATTGAAAAGGCATTAAAATAAAACACTTTAATTTTACACTAATAAAGACTGTTATTCCTTACTTCACTTTTTGTTTTTATCGTTAGATGTACATTTCGAGACACAACGTGCTCATTATCAATAACAAACTGTAACTTTATTTATACAACACAATTTTTTTTATTTTTTTTTTAATTTTTATTTTCGTGACTGCAGTTTCGGCAACTCAACTTGCCATTATCAAATAAACTTTGTTTAATAATGGCAAGTTAAGTTGCCGAAACTGCAGTCACGAAAATTTAAAAAAATTTAAAAAAGTTAAGTTGCCTAAACTGCAGTCACGAAAATTAAAAAAAAAATTAAAAGTTGGGTTATACAAACAAAGTTAAAGTGTTTTATTTTATTGAATTAACATGTATAACGAAGTAGAAGCCTCCACCGTTCATAATTGAAAAGACAATATTTATTTTGTTCTTGTTTTACAAAATCTTTAAGTTTTCTTGTTTATACGGGGTGTTTCTAAATTAATTGAGCAAAAAAATATATGAAACACCTCCCGTAATTTTTGCTGAAAAATCACCCAATAAAAATGGTTTGCATAAATTTATAAACACCCTGTATATTTAATTTCTGCATTCAACAGAAGTAAATAAACTTTTATTAATGTTCTTCGATCATTAAAGAAAACTTGTCTCAATGGGACTAAAAGCTTTTGCAGAAAGTCGATATTCATTTTAATTCGTTTTTTATATTTTGTAAATATTTTATTTTACGATCCTTGGCTATCGACCGTCAGTCTTTCAGCCTGCTTTTTTGTAAATATTTTGAAACAATTAGCAAATTAAATTTTAAGTTATGTTAAACTTGTTCTTGTTTATTTATAAAATTTTTGCATTTATCGGAATTGATTGAACTTTATTAATGTTCTTCGATGTTTAAAATAACCGTTTCTTATTGCATAAAAGTATTTTCTTTTTTACTTTTACGTTTTTAATTTTGTAAGTTTATTTACGGCGGACAAATAGGGTAATCATTAGGACATGACTTGATAATAATGAGAACAAAGAAAACACTTTTTTGTAACATAAAAACCTCGCCAAAAAATGCAACATAAAATGGTTAATTGAAAAAAATACTGTCTTATTAAAAACAAATGGTATCTGGTTATAGAACTCTGTTTAAGTGAATATTAATCATCTTTTATCAGAGTCTAAAAACCTTGTGTTTACTAACTTCAATTTAATAAGCCTTAAAATGATTTTAAACTTGCATTTTTATTAATAATAATTAACTTATTTTGAAGTTAAATTAATAAAATACTATTTCTTAAATTCCTTTAATCCAATTAAAATTATTTTAAATTTGAATTATATTCATAATTAACTTATCTTGAATTTAAATTAATAAAATACAATTTCTTAAATTCCTTTAATCTAATTAAAATGATTTTAAATTTGATTTTATTCATAATTAACTTGTTTTGAAGTTAAATTATTAAATTTAATCTTGATTGATAACAAATTTGTATTTATCATCGTTTAAAATAAATAAATCTAATATATTTTATCCGCGAATTCGTTTAATAAAGATTAATTAATTTAATTAATTACAAAAATGTAAATAATATAATTGTATGTGGTTTTTTTTTATTTAGATAAATCTTGATTGATAACAAATTTGTGTTTATCATTGTTTAAAATAAATAAATTTAATATATTTTATCCGCGAATCCGTTTAATAAAGATTATTATTATTGTTAAATGTAAATATTGTGTAAATAAATTTTTAAAAAATTGAAACTAATACCTTCCAATTTTTGCATAATAACAAACTATTTCAAAAAATACAACCAAAAAAAAAACAACATGTAAAATTAATTTTTAGGTGTGTACAAAGTGCCTTTACATAATAAATATAATTCGTAACAATCTGCCATGTATAAATATATAAATAAAATTTTAATTCCGTTTTCGGTTCGTTTTGTAAATAAAACAAATGATAAACAGTGCGCCAAAGTTTCTGTTTTAAGAAAATGTTTGGTAGACTCGGGAGAAATGAGAAATTTATTGTTATTAATTATCGTATGAATGCTCACTGTATTAAAAAAAACTATGAAGAAGAAAGTTGTTAAATTGTCCAGTCAATATTATAAACATTGAATGTCTGTTCATCTCATACTGTATATTGTTAAAAATATGACTATTAAAGCTCATAATAATAAAAAATATCAAAATGTATTGATTTCCGTTGTTTTATCATTTACGAAATCCTTTTGATAATTTTTAAAATTCTGCAGGTTTAGATATTTACACAAATAATCAAACAATTGAACGTTTTTTGTATAATTGAGTTATTTTCATTATTTGACTATAGTCATAGGCAAGGACAGCGTTTTGTTTTGTCAAGTTTAAAAAATGTCAACTGTTTTATCAGGAATCGTTCGAAATATCGTAAAATAATTAAAGGGTAGTTTAATTTTAATAATTCACAGCTTCTACGTAAAATGCCCGGAGATAACAATATATTGTACACTGCAAGGGTCGGGTGTTTTATTTGATTTTTTTAAAGTGTTTTCTACTCTCTGATTAAGCATAAAGTAAATATTTCGAGTTTAGAACAGCCTGAAAATCTTTAGGTTTTTGTAAACTGAAAATATTTACTTCATGAGCCAAGGGTATAAAACACTGATTTGATGTTTGATGTTTGATGCCCGGAGATAACAATATATTGTACACTGCAAGGGTCGGGTGTTTTATTTGATTTTTTAAAGAGTGTTTTCTACTCATTAATTAAGCATAAAGAAAATATTTCGAGTTTAGAAAAGCCTGAAAATCTTCAGGCTTTTGTTAACTGAAAATATTTACTTCATGAACCAAGCGTAAAAAGCACTGATTTAATGTAAAATTCAACATACAGTGAGTTTTTCTTCTAAGTATACACATCACAATTGTATGCTGTAAATCATGAGATATTTGTTCTCTTTTAAAAGAGTTTAGCGAGTGTTTTCCACACCCAGATTAGGCATGAAGTTTATTTCTCTCAAAATAAGCATTCTCCTATAATCGTTAAATTTATTGCATAATTTCAACTTTGGCTTAATATTTTGGAAGAATGAGTTGACATAATTTAATTTTCTGTAAAGCAAATGTATGTGCAATCAATTCTAAGCAAATTCTGTGAGTTTTATGTCGATTGTATAAAACGTTGATGCAATGCACACGAGTTTGGTCGTAAATTTAAACAAAACATTTATTTTGTGTTAAATTTTATAATAAAGGAAACTGCAAAATACGTTTCTGATTGATCATCTCACGAGGGTTTCCACTCCCAGGCTAAGCATGAAGTAAAATTTCTAGTTTAGTAAAGCCTGAAAATTTGGTTGGATTCTCTCAAAATAAACATTCTCCTAAAATCGTTAAATTTATTGCATAATTTCAACTTTGGATTAATATTTTAGAAGAATGCGTTTACATAATTTAATTTTCTGTAACACATGCATTTGATGTGCAATCAATTCTAAGCAAATTCTGTGAGTTTTATGTCGATTGTATAAAACTTTGATGCAATGCACCCAAGTTTGGTTTAAACAACAAATTTATTTTGTGTTAAATTTTATAATAAAAGAAAGTCCAAAATACGTTTCTGATTGATCATCTCACGAGGGTTTCTACTTCCAGGCTAAACATGAAGTAAAATTTCGAGTTTAGAAAAGCCTGAAAATTTGGTTTGGTCGCGTAGCGCGTAGCACTACACGACCAAACCAAATTTTCAGGCTTTTCTAAACTCGAAATTTTACTTCATGCGCCACGCGTATAAAACACTGATTTCAAGCGAAGTTTAATCGTTCACAATATTTCAGTGTTTAATACGCGTGGCGCATGAAGTAAAATTTCGAGTTTAGAAAAGCCTGAAAATTTGGTTTGATCGCGTAGCGCGCATCTCACGAGGGTTTCTACTTCCAGGCTAAACATGAAGTAAAATTTCGAGTTTAGAAAAGCCTGAAAATCTGATTGATCATCTACTACACGACCAAACCAAATTTTCAGGCTTTTCTAAACTCGAAATTTTACTTCATTCGCCACGCGTATAAAACACTGATTTCAAGCGAAGTTTACTCGTTCACAATATTTCAGTGTTTAATACGCGTGGCGCATGAAGTAAAATTTCGAGTTTAGAAAAGCCTGAAAATTTGGTTTGGTCGCGTAGCGCGGTAGCGCTACGCGACCAAACCAAATTTTCAGGCTTTTCTAAACTCGAAATTTTACTTCATGCTTAATCTGGGAGTGGAAATCACTTGTTAAAAGCATCAAATTGAACTCTTTTTAAAAAAGCGTATGCAAATGTATACCTAAAAGAAACTTGACTGTATGCACGTTTATTATTGATAGCCAACTCAACGTATTTAATGTTTGATTTAACTTTTAAAAAAAATGCACTAAGTCAGTTTGTAAGATAATAACATACACATTTAATACGCAACTAATCTTTTTTTTTCATTATTTAATCAATTTAATTTTATTTAAAATCTTATCAATAAATTACATAAGCAATCAAACACTTTATGAAAATTACAACCACCAATTAATTCGCTAAATTACGGAACCACCATAATTCTAACAAATTCCTAGCTCAAAGAAAGGTCAGTCGCACCAATTAGTACCTATTAAAAAAAATAATAAACGACACTGAATCTTCAAACAGGAAATGCGAGCACCGGGCGTTGTTTTATTTTTTTACATCATCGTCATCAAATTCAAATGAATTCAAACAATGCAAATCAAATCGGCGTGCATAAATAAACAATTTATCGTGAATAGCCGTGAGTAGAGAAAGCGCCGACGGACGACCCTTACCTTGGTACGACATTTTCAATGTTGAAGTTCAAGCCGATATTATTCATATAGAAAAAGTGCGCGTTGTGAGAATTTCCTAGTATTTGATCTGCGCAAATAGATTATTTGCTTGATCTTGGGTCGGGATTTGGTTCATTATCAAAAGCGGGAACATTGGCAATGGCTTATTAACACACTAAACAAGTGGGTTATGTTTGTTTTCGCATTTAATTTTATTTTGTTTTACAGAGAACGATGTTTAGTTGTTTTCATTATTCAAGATCAAATATGAAATAATTTTGTAAATAACAAATAAGACTCTATCAAAGTTTTTTTTCGTTTATCCAGACCATTCAATGTTATCTACATTCAATCCCAAAGAAAGAATTACTTACTGGGTTTACTACATAATCTTATGGTTTGAATACTAACGAAAAGAGTACTGATCTGAGGAGTACCTACTAGGTTTACTACATAATCTGATGGTTTTAGTACTAACGAAAGGAGTACTAATCTTAGGAGTACCTACTGGGATTACTACATATTCTGCTGGCGTTAGACCTAACGAAAGGAGTACTGATCTGAGAAGTACCTACTGGGTTTGCTACATAATCTGGTGGTTTTAGTACTAGCGAATCTGAAGAGTACCTACTAGTTTTACTACATAATCTGATTATTTTAGCCTTACGAAATAAGTACTGATCTGAGGAGTACCTGCTCGGTTTACTACATAATCTGGTGTTATTAATACTAAAGAAAGAAGTACTAGTCCATATAGAAGCAGATGAATCTGGCAACGGCAAAAGTTTGCAGTCGATAGAGCTATATTATACATTTTATAGATTTTTATAAAACCTGCAAATTTTATTTAAAGATTTTTTTAATTAACAGTATTTTAAGAAATATTGACAATAAACATGACGTGTTCACCTAATTTTTACACCTAACAAAAATGTTATATACCTTAGTAATCGCAAAAAGTCTTACAATTTAACAAGATTAATTGTAAATAAGACATCTTGGCAATCATTAGACAAGTAGTTTTAGTACTAGCGAAAGGAGTACTGATCTGATTAGCTACTATTACCTACTAGGTTTACTACATAATCTGATGATTTTAGACCTAACGAAATGAATACTGATCTGAGGAGTACCTACTCGGTTTACTACATAATCTGTTGTTTTTAGTACTAACAAAAGAGTACTGGTTCATATAGAAAGAGATGAGTCTGGTGGCTAACGATAAGAAAACTGGTCCTTCGACGTAGTCTAATGGTCTTATTTAGTACTTAGAAACAAGTACCCGTCCTCAAAGAGGGTCCAGCCTAATCTGGTGCCTTAATTTAGTACATAATAAATACGCACTGGTCTGTAGACAAAGTTGCCCACTGCAAAAAGTGAGAAAGTCGATATTAATTTTGATTCGTTTTTTTAAACATTCTGCAAACAATTGGACAAAATGAGAACTCTGTTTCATAGGTTATTTATTTCTTTTCTCGCGAATAACTGGTGACCCATTTGTTTGTTTCCCGTTAAGTTGGCCTACAAGAAAATACTTGGTCTAAGCTACACAACGGCTGCAAAAACTATTTTCGGTACTTTTTGGACTCATTTGATTTTTCTTCTTAACCTTTCAATTGGCAAACTCAGTTTCACTTTATGTTAAAGTTGACCACATTCTGGTCGCAGAATTCAGTACTATTTGAATAAGTACTGCATATTAGATAGAGTTCAGCCGAATCTTTTTACTCCTTTGCCAAGTATACTTATTTTGTTAATACCAAATTTAAGCAAAAAGTCCTTTAAATTGACTGAGTGAGTTACATGGAGATTCAATTTAATTGATAAATAAAACATTAATAACTTCTCTTCGCACTTTTATCTTTACTTCCTTGTGTACATTTTGGAGACAAAGTGACCATTGTCAAAGGATTATTACTATTGATAATAGTTACTTTGTATCCGAAATGTACATATGCAAGTAAAAATAAATGTGCGAAAAAAGGTTATTAGTGCTTTATTTATCAATTAAAATGTGCTTTAGTGGTAACTGGTGGCTGAAATAAATAATAACGAAAAGAGTACTGGTTCTTCGACATAATCTGGTAGTTTAATAGTAGCGAAACGAGTACTGATCCTTGCAAAAAGGAATTGAAAAAAATATGGTGGTAATGTTGAGTTTCAGCGAAACAAGTACTGGTCCTTGCAGCAAAAGAATTTAACGCAATTAGGTGGCAGGTTATTAGCGCTTATTAAAAGGTCCTTTAGTGGTAACTAATCACTAAGTTCAATATTAACGAAAGGAGTGCTAGTCCTTCGAAATAATCTGGTGGTTTAATACTGACAAAAGGAGTACTGATCCTCGAAAGAGGGAATTGAAAGCAATCTGGTGGCAATTTCTAGTACCAGCGAAACGAGTTCTGGTCCTTGCAGCAAGGGGACATAATCTGGTGGTTTAATACTGACAAAAGGAGTACTGATCCTCGAAAGAGAAAATTGAAAGCAATCTGGTGGCAATTTCGAGTACCAGCGAAACGAGTACTGGTCCTTGCAGCAAGGGAATTCAGCGCAATCAGGTGGCTAAATTTAGTACTTGAGAAATACGGACTTATCACTTTAATAAAACACCTAATTTGTTTAGGTTTCAAAATTATATTTATATTTAGTACTGACGAATCAAGTGCTGATCGTTATAGAGAGTTCATCAAGCAATCTAGTTACTAAATTCAGTACTAACTCTGGTTCTTAATTTAATCCTAACAAAAGGTCTTTAGAAAAAGAGTCCAGCGCATTCTGGTAGCTTATTCGGTACTAAAAAGATCGAGTACTGATTTTTAGAGATACTAATAAATAGCACTAGACTGTTTAACTCTAAGAACCAGTACAAGTTTCATTAATACTGAATTTAGTCACCAGACTGCGCTGAACTTTCGAGATGAATCGACTAAGGTTCTACAGAGACTGCATCACAATCTATTGCCTAAATTCGGTACTAATAAAATGCGTACAAAGACATATCTAAGGCAATAGAAACAGAGAAATGCTAATACAAAATCATTAGCAGAGATATCAACGCCAAGATCGGTCGACCGACCTTGGCGTCGAAATCTCCGACCGGAGAAACGAAACAGATTCAGCGAACGTTGGGAACTTTGGGCTTGGCACTAGAAAGCAGCGGGGAGACATGCTAGTAAACTACTTAAACATGGAAAATGTGTACCGTCTTAGTGCCTTTTTTGAAAAATCCGAGCAGAGGAGATGGACATGGGTTAATCCGGACGCCAAAACAAAAATTAGATTGACTACATACTAGCAAACGACAAAAAAATGTGTACAAATATCTTAGTACTAAACAATGTTCGATACCGGAAGCGGCCATAGAGCAACACTTACATTCAAGCTGAAAACCGAAAAAAACAAACTAATTCATAAAGACATGTTTCCCATCCTCGAGGATTTGGACCGAAAAAAAGTCGAATATCAAGACGAACTTAGGAAGAAACTGGGGCTAACAAATGCCCTAAGTCCAATGGGCATGAACGAACTAAACGAGAAGATAACCACAGAATCGATTCGCGGTACTTTAACCTCCTGAAAAACATATACCTGAACGCCATTTCAGTTTAAAATAAACGAAGATCTAGTGACTAACAAAATCCAAGGAAAGAGAGGCGTGCGCCAAGGGGACACTATTTCCAGAGAACTTTTCACCGTGGCGCTCGAAAACATTTTAAAAACACTGACATGGGACACCAAAGGCATTAATATCAACGGAACCTATTTAACCACTTCATGCACACATTCATTTTAAATTTCTGGTCAAAAAATGATCACATTATTTTTGAATACCTAGTAAAAAATTATCACATTATTTTTTAATAAAAATGTAGCGTAGGGCGTCAATTTTTCTACTCCTTTTTTCTACTAATAATTATTTCTACCTTATTCTTTTTCCTACTGCATAAAAAATTCTACTAATTTCTTTTTCTACCAATATTAATTTATTGAATTTTCGAACATTCGAAAAACATTAGAACACTGACATCTTCATGACAACTTCACGTTCATTCATAATTTGACACATTTGTAACTTTGATAATATTCTTTCAACTTCTTTTAAAATTATGGACGTGGAACTGATTAAAACATCTCAAAGTACGTTGTTGCACATTGGGGGATATTTGTATTCCAAAAACAATGAAAAAAACGGGCGAGTAAATTGGAAGTGCCGCTCGAGCGGTGACCCGTTCTTATTTAACCCACGGTCAAGCCGTTGAACTCTTGAGGGGTCCGGATGAATCGCCTCACCAGGGACATGCACCCAACATGGAAGAAGTCGAAGCCGAGAAAATAAAGGTTGAATTAATGAATCAGGTTGGTGGTATGGTGTTCACGGGGTTTTTACCTTCAGAATCGCCTGAAACGCAAAGCGGAAGATCACCCGGAAGCTCCACCTGTGCAACTGCTCCGGAGCGAATTGCATGATGTGCCTTCCGAAATATTAGCCTTGCTTCCTGATCGACCTAACTTAACCAGAGCTATCCAACGCCAAAGACTCCAAAACATGCCGACCAACCCCACTGACATAAATGATTTGGAAGAAATTCCACAAAGGTATCGGGATACGGCAGGTGGCGAAAAATTTTTGCTGTGCGATTCTTGGGATACGGATGAAATAGAATCGGTCGGGCGACTAATCATTTTTGCGACAAATGAAAATTTGAGGCGCCTCATGAGAAGTTCCAATTGGTACGTCGATGGGACCTTCAAGGTAGCTTGATTGATTTGATTTAAATTTTGATTTGATTTGATTTGAATTCGGTTTATTCGGTTGATTCTGGTTAATTTTATTTTCAGGTCGTGCCTCATATTTTTTTCCAACTTTTCGCCATCTTAGCCTCTTTCCAACAAATTCGCCGTGGAGTAACCCACATTGTGGCATTACCGCTAGTATACGCCTTAATGGACGGTAAAAAAGAGGTGGCATACGAAAAAGTATTTGCAGTGGTTAACGCTGCATGTCAAACATCTGGGATTCCTCGTACTGTGCCGGTTGTCGTTATGACAGATTTCGAAATGGCCATTATTAATGCAGCTAAATCCATCGGCAACACTACTGTCAAGGCTTGTTTCTTCCACCTACGTCAAGCAGTGTTTCGACGCATTCAAGAACATGGTCTACAACAAGCTTATAGTGACCGAAATGATGAGCGAAAAATTAAGATAGCTGCCCAAATGATGTGCGCAACCGCATTTGTGCCAATCGAAGATGTCGTTCGAACCTTCGCTGCTTTTGAGCGATAAGCTGCGGAAGATTTCAAACCGATCATAGATTATTACGCGGTAATTAATGTATAATTAATATACAACTTCAGTTTTTTACACCTTTCTGATTCTGGCAGGAGAACTATGTACGCGAAAGAACTGCGCGAGGTAGACGACGCGCTACATCACCAAGATTTCCACCAGAGCTGTGGAATATGTACGATGCAACTCTTCAAAATTTATCCCGAACCAACAATGTTTCTGAAGGCAGGCATAACCGGTTCCAAATTGTTGTGGGCAAAAATCATCCGAGTTTATACACATTTATGAAAGAACTTTTAAAGGAACAAGCGGACACTGAGTGTATGATCCGTGAACTGGATTTAGGTAAACGAATTAAAAAAGACAGGCATCAATCGAGACAGCAGCAAGAAGACCGAATCAGCAACGTGGTGCTTCAGTACGAAGAACGAAATAATGAAATTTTATTGTACCTTAAAGACGTCGGACATTACATTACATTTTAATAAAAATCAGTTTTTCATTGACGTTTGAGTATTGTTATTTTGGGTAGATAATAACAATAGTAGAAAAAAATTAGTAGAAAAATCGGAGTAGAAAAAATGGAGTAGAAAAAATGGAGTCGAAAAAACGTCGTACAAACAAAATGTAGTTCAAAGCGAAAGCGATCAGGTGACATTTTTTTGAGGAAATATAACCCTGCCCGTCACAGCCACGAGCGTAAAAGTGTAAAATTGACAGTAAGCAACGCCCGTGACAGTCACGAGCATGTACATGAAGTGGTTAAGCCATCTACGTTTTGCCAATTGTCTTAATACAAACTCAGGTGGAAGTAACGGTCGTACTTCGTCGAAACACTCAGGGTCTTAATAAGCAGTGCTGTCCAAGAACTATCGGATATGCTAAAACGACTACATGATGCAGCAAAAAGAGTAGGGCTAAAAATGAACCTCAACAAGACCAAAGGAGTCAGTAGCACCGGACTAACTCTGAATAGAGACAACGAAAACGTAGAATAATATGTATACCTAGGACATGGAATTAAAATAGGTAAAGGAAATCAAACAGAGAAGAAAAACGTAGAGTACCATGAAACTAACATGGACAGCCAATAAATCTCAAAAGAAATGTCTATAGCTCATGCATACTATTAGTAGCGACCCTTAGCCTGGAAACCATAACAATGACAAAAAGGAGCGCAAGTCATCTAAGAATGATGCGGAAAGCACAAGAACGCGCTATGTTAGGTATTAGCTTACTAGATAAAGTCGAGAACGAAGAGATCAGACAAAGAACTAAAATCGTCGATATAACAACACGCATCGCAGATCTCAAGTGGCAATGGGTGGGATATGGAGCGAAATCAGATAGACGTCCAAAAAAACATTCTGGCGACTGATAGTTCTTGCCTGCTGTTGACATAAAGGCAGCAGCAGGCAAGATATGGTTTGAGGAAGCACAAGACAGCGATACATGGAAAGTAAAGAAAGAGGCTTACGCTCAGGAGTGGTCTATTGATGGCTGGTAAAGAAAAGAAGAAGAAAATACGTACTGGTTCTTAGACAAAGTTAAGGGCATTCTGTTGGTAAGTGTAATAATATCGAAATAGTACTGAAACTTAGAGATAATGAATCACAGTCTAGTGACTAAATGCTGTACTAACGAGACAAGTACTGATTCTTAGAGAATATTAATTACAATCTAATGACTAAATTCAGTGCTAACGAAACAAGTACTGATCTTGAGAAAGATTTCTAGACTAGGCATCTACTGGCTTAATCTAGTACAAACGATGGGTCTTTTGGGTGAGTTCAGCGCAGTATGGTGGCTTAGATTAGCACTAATAAAACGCGTATTGCTTCTTACGAACAATTTATGGCAAAATGGTAGTTTTCTTAGTAAGTACTGGTCTTTAGAAAGAATTCAGCTCAATCTAGTAGCTAACTAAAAACGAACTAATTTTAAAAGAGAATTCAGAGCAATCTAGTGGGAAATTCAATACTAGCAAAAGGAGTACCGAATAGCAACTTGGTATTTTTTAATATAACTCAGATGGAAGTAACGGTCGTACTTCGTCGAAATCCCTGAGTGTTTTTGGATCTAATACGATACAAAAACATGTATACATTTCATGCTCTTGGGTTGTACCTTTGCAAAGAAAAACCTGTATACCGGGTGTTGACTTGGCGGACGCAACATAGGAAATCGCATGTTAATTTTAAGGTGTTTAAATATTGGCTTCCCTATTTATTTTAGAGACAAAATGTATTTTACTTTTTTGTAGAGGGTAAAATTCTAAATGTAATAATGTTTACACTTAACACTTTACGTTTCTCTAAGTGAAATTATTAAGAAAAATTAAGTTGATTTCATAAAAATAATGACATACCATGGAATTGATACAACAATTGTGGATATTCCCTGTTTTTTCTTTAAGTTCAATTTAAAGCTTTAAACAAGTGTTTTCCACTCCCAGACTAAGCATGAAGCAAAATTTCGAGTTTAGAAAAGCCCCGTGAAAATTTGTCTCGGGTCGCTGCGCGACCCGAGACAAATTTTCACGGGGCTTTTCTAAACTCGAAATTTTACTTCATGCGCCACGCGTATAAAACTCTATAATATTGTAAAATTTATGTATATTCTAACTTCACTTAAAATCTGTGTTTTATACGCGTGGCGCATGAAGTAAAATTTCGAGTTTAGAAAAGCCCAGAAAATTTGTCTCGGGTCGCTGCGCGACCCTTGACAAATTTTCACGGGACTTTTCTAAACTCGAAATTTTACTTCATGCTTAGTCTGGGAGTGGAAAACACTCGTTTAAAGCCTCAAATTAAACTTAAAAAAAAACAACAAATTTCTAAAGATTTAAAGAAAATAATAAAATAATTTCTTTTAGGTAAACATACGCCTAAGCTGTACATTTTCCGACATTCGTTGTTTTTTAAATGAGTTCTATTTGATTTTTTAAACGAGTGTTTTCCACTCCCAGACGAAGCATGAAGTAAAATTTCGAGTTTAGAAAAGCCCCGTGAAAATTTGTCGAGGGTCGCGCGGCGGCCCGAGATAAATTATCTGGGCTTTTATAAACTCGAAATTTTACTTCATGCGCCACGCGTATAAAACTCTGATTTCAAGTGAGGTTCAAATATACATAAAGTTTATAATATTTTAGTGTTTTATACGCGTGGCGCATGAAGTAAAATTTTGAGTTTAGAAAAGCCTAGAAAATTTGTTTCGGGTCGCTGCGCGACCCTTGACAAATTTTCACGGGGCTTTTCTAAACTCGAAATGTTACTTCATGCTTAGTCTGAGAGTGGAAAACACTCGTTTAAAGCTTCAAATTGAACTCTTTTAAAAATCAGCCAATGTCAGAAAATTAACAATAATTAGGAAAAAGTAATGTGATATTATAAAAATAATGACATTTTTCTTGTATTTCTGTACAGTTTTCTTGTAAATCATTTCAAAAACATTTACTTTAATCAAGTGACTACGATATTTTTTGCCGTTTTGACATCCGCAGTTGTTGTTTCAATTCCATGGCATGTCATTATTTTTATAAAATCACATAATTTTTCCTTCATTATTTTGACTTAGAGAAACGTAAAGTGCTAAACGTTAAACGAATAAATTCAGAATTTTTACCTCTACAAAAAAGATAAATACATTTTGTTTCTAAAATAAATAGGGGAGCCAAAATTTGAACATTTCAAAATTTACATGGGATTTCCTATGTTGCGTCCGCCAAGTCAACACCCGGTATAGTTTTTAATGTCATAAGTTTTAGATATTTTTGTGTATAATCAATGCAATTATATATCTATTTGAAATAAAACAACGCAGTTGGGAGGGTTTCACTTTTATTGTTGAACACTGCAACATGTTTCACCACACAGTGGCTTCATCAGGCAGATGAAATAATGAAATAATTATTTCATCTGCCTGATGAAGCCACTGTGTGGTGAAACATGTTGCAGTGTTCAACAATAAAAGTGAAACCCTCCCAACTGCGTTGTTTTATTTCAAATAGTATTATGGAGTTTCATCATGTATCCGCCTCATCAATTAAATAATTATATATCTTATATTTAATCCTAATCGTGACTAGCCCTCTAGAATCGAATAAAAATATGTTCACAATATCTCACACCCAAGGTTGTCTAGCCCGAGCAAAGAGTGTTGCAACTCAGAGAGATCCCCCATATACACAAATAAATGCACTTATCTGTATTTTTTCCGTCCTGGTAATGACCCAATCCGGCGCGAAAAAAGTGCAACAATTAAAACGCCAATTAAAACGCTGATAAATGCAACAACTTATTATGCATGCATTCAGACCTCAGACCTAATAAAAAAATTAACGATATCGGTGACCAAAAAATCGGACTAGGTATATGGGTAATGAAATCTATGTCAAAAATAATTATCACTACCACATCCAAATTATATAGAGGATTTTTTTTCTGTGTATACATATCTCGATGTATAGGCTGTAAGTTTTCCGGCTTTCGTTGCTGCAAAAGGAATCAATTTAAAGCTTATAATGAATGTTTTCCACTCCCAGATTAAGCATGAACTAAAATTTCGAGTTTAGAAAAGCCTTAAAATTTGGTTTGGTCGCGTAGCCCGTAAATTTTCAGGTTTTTCTAAACTCGAAATTTTATAATGGTTTGTAAATTAAATTCACTTGGTTTTGTTTCACTTATATGAAATTTTACTTCATGCGCCACGCGTATAAAACACTGATTTAAAGTGAAGTTTAAAATGGACAGCTTTGGCAGAATGCTAAAGTAGTATATTTTGAACTTCACTTTAAATCAGTGTTTTATACGCGTGGCGCATGAAGGTAAACTTCGAGTTTAGAAAAGCCTGAAAATTTAGTTTGGTCGCGTAGCGCTACGCGACGAAACCAAATTTCCAGGCTTGTCTAAACTCGAAATTTTACTTCATGCTTAGTCTGGGAGTGGAAACACTCGTTAGAAGCTTCAAATTGAATGCTCTTCAAGAACGGCGAATGTCTGACTATTTACAGCGTATGAATCAGGATGGAATACTTAAAAAAAACATTCCCTGTATAAATTTTATATTGTGGAGGCTTCTACTTCGTTATACATGTTAATTTATTAATAAAGAACGGTTTAACTTTGTTTGTATAACACAATTTATTTTTATGTTGCATAAAAATAAATTGTGTTATCCAAACAAAGTTAAACCGTTTTTTATTAATAAATTCCCTGTATGTTACAATTGCAGTTGTAACTCTTTAAATAGCAAAAAATATTTGAGACTTAAATAGATAAATGAGTATTTTTATCAACAATAATGGATTTCAAAGAGCTTGATTTAAGCTACAAACCGATTTTATTAGTATCATATTATTTTCATTGCAAGCATTTCAAAGAACATGAGCTAAGCCATCCCACTTAACAACATTTTAAGAAGAATTACGCGCGACTCATAAATCCCCGAAAAGAACAATCACGCTCATAAATTTAAAAATGCAAATGCCGGGGATTCACATTAGCATCAGTCTCAAGTCCACGCGCGCTTTTTTTGTTTCAATTAACCATAACAAAAATTCAAGTTCACCTATTAATCTCCGCACATCCATAGATAAACAACTCAGCGGAAGGCCTCGATTAAACAATTTAACACAATCGCAATTTTTTTTTTGTTACAACTTACAACAAATGCACACTCTGGCCCTTATCAATGAACCATTATTGTTCGTTGTAGACCTTACAATTTGAGCAAGGTTGCTGAATCGGAATCAATACGAGCGTGTTTTATAATTGCGCGTTCGCATGCGTGTGTGTGTGTGGATACGAATTAAAATTATAATACTTCTACCCTTGAAAATGTCAGCTCTGAAGTGGGGAAGCATCCCACTTCCTTCGTTTACATCGTTTTCGAAATATAAATTAACGCGTTTTTGCGTTGAATTATCAAAAAGTTCGGTACCAACGAAACGTTCTGTTCCTTTCCGCTCCTCTGTGCAATTTTTTCAAGTGCTCGACAATATTTGAAGAGCTTGAAAATGGCTGTTGTTTTTAGGTTCGCTGTTGTGCTATTGAGTTTTGTTAGTTTGACACAGTGTTTGAGTAATTGTAAGTATTAAAAATACCACATTTAAACCACATACCCCAATTTTAAAAATAATAAAACAGAAAATATTGTATGAGCCTAAATCAATTAATGAAAACTTCTGCGCTTTTATTTGTGCTATCAAATAAAAATCCAAGTTCTTCTTCAACACATCAATCTTGTGTTGTTTGACTATTCAACTTCTTTTCTCTTATTTTTCTTAGTTGCTAATGTGGAGTGTGGAAGAAACAGAAGAAGCAGCAAAATCGTCGGAGGGCAAAACGCCAGCCCCAACGAGTTTCCCTGGTTGGTTTCGATCACGAGAAGAGGAGGGCATTTTTGTGGAGGCACTCTGATAAGCAATAGACATGTTCTGACAGCTGGACACTGTGTCTGTAGGTAAGTACTCGAAAATAATAATAGCACTTTGCTATATAAATACAATTGTTACAATAATTTTAATATAGATTGGCCTAAGTGTGCACTTCCTCTGAGGTGCTGCCACCTCAATCTAACATATACCCACTGAGCAAAAAAACAAACAAATAACATTAAATCAACATTGTAGCAACATTAAATGTAATTTTAATGTTGATGAAACATTACTTAAATGTGTTTGTTCAGTGGGTATAAACTAACACAAGGTTAAGTTAAATCAGTCATGCCAAAAATCTAGTAGTTAGGTTAGATTAGATCAGTCATGCCAAAAATCTAGTAGTTAGGTTAGATTAGATCAGTCATAGATAGATAGATAGATAATTGTTTGGGTAACCTCTTGGCCTGTACCACCGCGACCTTTGCAGATCTAGTGCGGATCCCTATTATCTTAAATGACCTGCTCGAGCTTCGTCTCTTTCATTAGCCCTATTAACCCTGGCAGTGATCTTTGGATATAGCTATCTGCGCTTGGTTCAGTGTTGCCTAGCTTTGAATGCCTAACCCTTGCTAGAGCCTCTTGTCAGAATCTACACTAGATTAGTCATAATCTCAATATGATTAGTCTAGTGTAATAATTCAGTCACGAATAGAGGCTTACAATAAGTAACAAAATAAACAAAACGCATTGGATTCGAAAATGACGATTCAAAGCAACTGACTCAAGTATTCTTTCACTAACAACTAAAAATTCTTAAACTATCCCAAATAATGGATAAAATTATTATTCTTATTCTTCCTATTAAAACGTTTTAGACCCAGTAGTACCAAAAACTTTCAACTTGGTTCATCTCTGAACTCTGGTTCAAGATAACAGTTCCTATTGTTTAAATTTGAGTTCTGAGATAAACTAGTTCAGTGTGTTTAGTGCAACTAGCCCTTGAAGTGTAAATTTTAGGCCTAGTAGCACCAAAAACGTTGAACTGGCTCCATCTCTGAAACTCGGGTTCAAGATAACAGTTCCTATTGTTTAAATTTGAGTTCGGAGATAAACTAGTTCAGTGTATTTAGTGCAACTAGCCCTTGAAGTCTAAATTTTAGGCCCAGTAGCACCAAAAACGTAGAACTGGTTCTATCTCTGAGCTCGGATTCAAGATAACAGTCTTTATTGTTTGAACTCGACTTCAAAGATAAACCGGTTTAATGTATTTGATGCAACTGGCCCTTGAAGTCTTACCGGAAACATGCTTTCAAAATCTAATCGTTTTCAGTGGGATCGATAATGATATCCTAAAACCATCTAGCATCAAAATAACGTTAGGCCAGCACGATTTACGCGAAAAGGAAACTAACGCTTACGAGGCGTCCATCAGAGAGATCACAATCCATCCGGAATACAACTGCAGGAAAGCCAGAAACGATATAGCCATTTTGGAACTCGAGAAGGAAATCAGGTGGTCAGAAGACGTGCTTCCGGCGTGCTTGCCTTTAAGCAGCGTTTCTAGCTACGAGAAATTCGAAAATCTGCTCGCCACTGTGGCCGGATGGGGATGGACGAATGAAGATAGCTCGAAAGGTAAAAAAATGTACTTATATAATTGGTAACATTGCAATTTGGATATAATTAAGAGACTCGGTGGGAAAATGGTCCAAGTGACATAAATCTTATTTTAAATAAATGGTGATAAATATTAACTTTCATAGAAATATCTGTGGACGTATAATCAATAACATTCTATATTATGTTGACAAATACACATATTCAATTGTACCATATGTTTACTACTAAAAATGAATCTCATTTTAAGATATCTTCACTTATACCAATTTTTAAGTAAATTGCGCTAAAACCACTTTACTCGTGAACCCCTCAATTCGCTAGTCGCTTAAGATAATTAGTTAGAGATTAATACCCAATTGCACCAACGCGAGTTACTTTGGTCGCGTAGCGCTACGCGACCAAACCAAATTTTTAGGCTTTTCTAAACTCGAAATTTTACTTTATGCGCCACGCGTACAAGCCACTGATTTTAAGTAAAGTTCAAAATATACTACTAAAGCATTACACTAAAACAATATACTTTGAACTTCACAATAATTCCGTGGGTAATACGCGTGGCGCATGAAGTAAAATTTCGAGTTTAGAAAAGCCTGAAAATTTGGTTTGGCCGCTCCGCGCTTCGCGCTACGCGACCAAACCAAATTTTCAGGCTTTTCTTAACTCGAAATTTTACTTCATACTTAACCTGGGAGTGGATACCACTCATAGAAACATCAAATTGATACTTTTATGAAAACGCCGAATATCTGAACATTTACAGGGAATAATCAAGCTATGCATACTTAAAAAAAATCCATGATGTTTATTGCAATATTACAAATGTTATTTTTTATGTGATCATCTTCGTTAACAAAAATCGTGATTTAGGAGGACGCGCCAACATTTTGCAAAAAGCCAAAGTCAACGTTTTAGATAACGATAAGTGCAGACAATGGTTCAAAGCCCAAGGGAAGAAGACGAAAATCCAAGACACTCAAATGTGCGCTGGACACGAACAAGGAGGAATCGATTCCTGCTGGGTAACTATAAAAAAACTTCTGCAAACTCATTCAATTGATATCTTCATAAAACAACGTTACAAAGAATTAATTTTACAGTCGCCAACTTTAAAAATCTCTAAAAGCTTTATTAATCGTAAAATCGTTGGTTTTCAAATGACTATACGTCGAAGATTATTAAAACTATCGAAAAGGCTTCCAAAATCTTGGCATTTCAAAATACATTACAAAAGATCTTCAATGATTATTAAAACTGTCGAAAAAGCTTTCAAAATCCTTGCTATTTCAAAAGACATCACCAAAGATTTTCAATGATTATTCAAACAGTCAAACAGTCGAAAAAGCTTGCAAAATCTTTGGATTTTCAATAAAAATGACAAATGATCTTCGATGACTATTTAAACTGTCGAAAAAGCTTCCAAAATCCTTAATATTTCAAAAGACATTACAAAAAATCTTCAATGATTGTTAAAACGGTCTAGAAAGCTCCCAAAATCCTTGTTTTTTCGAAAGACATTACAAAAGATCTTCAATGATTATTAAAACTGTCGAAAAAACTCGCAAAATCCTTAGCATTTCAAAATGTATTTCAAATGATCTTCGATGACTATTAACACTGCCAAAAAACTCCCAAAATGCTTGGTATTTCAAAAGACATTACAAAAGATCTTTAATGCTTATTAAAACAGTCTAGAAAGCTCCCAAAATCCTTGGTTTTTTGAAAGACATTACAAAAAATTGTTGATTATTAAAATTGTCGAAAAAGCTCACAAAATCCTTGGGATTTCAAAATATATTTCAAAATATTTTCATTGTTTATTAATACTGTTGAATATAAATCCTAAAATCCTACAATTCTCTTTGTAATTGCCTGCTTTAAAAAATATAGAGTTTTCTTTAAAGTGTGCACAATTAAGAGCAATTTTCTGAGTTGTTTAAAACTGTCGAAATATCTGCCGAATTCCCTGGTGTTTCAGAGGACATTACAAATGATCTCCGATGTTTATTAAAACTGTTATATATTATGTTTAAAGTGTGCAAACTATAAGAAGCGTAAGCTTATTTTCTCGAATTCAAATAGTTTTGAATTTGAATTATTCTTATTTGAAGCTCTATAAATTCCAAAATCCTACAATTCTCTTCAAAATTGCCTGCTTTAAAAATCTAACGAATATGTTTTAAAGTGTGCACAACTACAAAGTTCTTAGTTGTTTAAAACTGTCGAAAAAGCAGCAACAATCCTTGGTGTTTTAAAAGAAACTTTAAAAGATCTTCGATAATTATTAAAACTGTCAAAGGCAGACAATGGTTCAAAGCCAAAGGGAAGAAAACGAAAATCCTTGGTATTTCAGAGGACATTACAAAATATCTTCGATGTTTATTAAGACTGTCAGAAAAGCTCTACAAACCTGAAAATCTTACCACTCTCTTCGAACTTTCCTGCTTTAAAAAATATATAATTTTCTTTAAAGTGTGCACAATTAAGAACAGTTTTCTTAGTTGTGCATATTTTAAAGATAATTCGAAAATGATTTGATTAATAAAAATGTAAAGAATTATTTTTTTTTTATTTATATTTTTTGAAACTTTTAGGCTGACAGTGGTGGGCCATTGATGATCCAGAAAAACAATCAAGCTATGGTAATCGGCGTTGTATCGACAGGAATTGGCTGTGCCAGGCCATATTTACCAGGAATTTACACCAGAATTTCAGACTTTATCCCATGGATCCAATCGGAAATCAGAAATTAACTGAACTCACAACAGCCAATTTTACAATATCTTCCATGAAGACAAAGAAGAACAAATTTTACTGTAGCAGTATACAACTCTAGTCAAACTAACATAATTTATTTGTTTAAATGTACTTAAATAAAAAGGTTATATTCTAAATCATTTGATATTTTTCTTAAATAACTTTCTCACGTATTTCTTGGTAAAACATTTGATATTTATCTATAAGTCTTCTCATTTAATTAACGAAATAAATTTAAAATTCCTGACTTGGTCTGTATGATTTATCTTAAAGACAAGTATACCATACATACAGGGAATTTTTATTTTAAGTATGCATATGCCGATGTAAACTCTGGAAATGTTCAGGCATTTGTCGTGTTTCTAAAAGTGCTCAACTTGAAGTTTCTAACGAGTGTTTCCACTCCCAGATTAAGCATGAAGTAAGATTTCGAGTTTAGAAAAGTCTTAAAATTTGGTTTTTATTTTGAATCCTGCTTTAGCAGTATATTTTTAGTACTGATTTAACAGTGTATATTTAGTTGATCAATATATCAGTGATTTATACGAGTGGCGCATGAAGTAAAATTTCGAGTTTAGAAAAGCCTAATTTGGCTCGGTCGCTCCGCTTCGCTACGCGCCCGAGCCAAATTTTCAGGCTTTTCTAAACTCGAAATTTTACTTCATGCTTAACCTGGGAGTGGAAACACTCGTTTATAGCTTTTATTGAACTATTTAAAAAAAACAACGAATGCCAGGAAATTTACAGCATATGCATAATATATTATTAAAGTCAGTCGCTTTTGATTAGTCTAAAAGTATACATAATGATACATATTAAGAATAAAAATCTCCACAACATGAGTTGAGTGACAAACATGATGCTTAATTTATGCAAAATAAACTACAAGAAAAAACATTTGTTTTTTTGATAATACACCTCAAATATCTTACAGAATTTAATTATTGACTCATTTGAATAATTTTTGGAAAACTATCTATTTTTATATCGAAGTTAATGTTTGATCAACATTAAAACAACGTTTAATGTTGCTACAATGTTGATATAACGTTATTTGTTTGTTTTTTGCTTAGTGGGTTGTGGGTGTGAATAAATAAACAGCACATTTCCAAAACATTTGAATTTTTGTTATTAAAAAAACATTTGAGTAGAATTAGTTCTATGAGCTTGGAATTCATTCTTGGAGCTACATTTTCAATGCTTCCGCAGAATTAACTACATTTCTTTAGCAGAAAAAGCTAAAGTATTTTGAAATATTTGTAGTGAATTATTTCATAAAGCAATCCAAAAAATCATCCAATTATAAATAAACCTTTTTGAACTTAATTTAGTTAGTTTTAAATGGAAATGCATTTTTCATGGCTTTTAAATTTAAATATATCGCACGAAGGTCGGCGACCTTCGTCCGGAATCAAGATCAGGAAAACAATAGCATGCGTTTCTGTCAATGTTAATAAACATTATGCAAACAAAACGGCGCCGCGCGCGGATTCATCCTTCGGTTTTATAATGACTAATGCCAAACGCGGAAATTTGCATATTTTCATAGAAACTACGCGGAAAAAAAATGTGGCAAAAGAAAAATCACCACTCTAGGTTTGATTCAATAAAAATAAATCGTTAGAAAATATGAATAATCCTACTTTTTAGAATAAAACTGATACTTGGTAAACCAAACAAACTCTAAACTTAGATTTAGATTCAGAAGAAGTATTCAAGAAAACAGTAGCATCTTAAGATACCAGTAGCATCATAATCGTACCTATTTTTCTCTAAAAGAAAAATATACCAGTAGCATGTATTTGGATTGAGTTACGTGAAGAGTTGAATATAATTTACTTAATAAAAGACTAACACTTTCTTCACTAAAAAACATTTATTTTCGCTAAATGTACATTTCGAACACTACGTGCTCATTATCAATAGCTTACTGAGTGAGCTATTGATAATGAGCACGTAGTGTTCGAAATGTACATTTAGCGAAAATAAATATTTTTTAGTGAAGAAAGTGTTAGTCTTTTATTAAGTAAATTATACCAGTAGCATCTTAATTGAACACCTGAGGCTGATCGAAGTGGCCTAGATGCCAAGACCAATAAATTAGAAGAAGAAGATACCAAGGCCAATAAATTAGGCTGGTCGAAATATCCTTAATGCCAGTTCCAATAAATTAGAGGATGAAGAGGGTTCTATTTTATTGGCCCTGGCATCTTCTTTTTCTTCTCATTTATTTGCCTTGCCTTCTTCTTCTTATAATTAATAGACCTTGGCATCTATGCCATTTCGAACAGCCTCAAATGTTCAAATAGATGCTACTGGCATACTTTTTTTTTAGAGAAAAATAGGTACGATTAAGATACTACTGGTATCTTGAATACTACTTCTGAATCTAAATCTTAGTTTAGAGTTTGTTTGTTTTACCAAGTATCAGATTTATTCTAAAAAGTAGGATTATTCATATTTGCAACGTGTATTTTTTTGGAAAAAAATAGGAACAATCTTCCTCCTACGCCCAATATTATAAAATATTTTGATTCAAATGAAATCAACAATTGTTGGATCATCAGCATATGATCAGAGTAAGCAGCCTTGCTGACAAGATTTTAGGTCATCGGCCTGACCTAAAATCTCTTTTTATCAGAGTTAGCCTATCTAACAAACCCAAGATTTTTCAAACTAATAAAAAATTCTGTACAAAATTACGAAACTCCTCAGATTATTAAAAGCAACAGAAAAATAGGTATGGCTGTTCAGATTAGATTAGATTAGATATTTGTAGGGATGGCCTCTTGGCCTGTACCACCGCGACCTTTGCAGATCTATTGTGGATCCCTGTTATCCTAGACGACGTGCTCGAGCTTCACCTCTTTGATTAGCCCTATTAACCCTGACAGTGAGCCTTGGGTGTATCTTTCTGCGCTTTTTTTGGTGTGTTTAGGTTTCTAACCCTTGCTAGGGCCTCACATTGGCACAAGATGTGGAGAAGGTCCTGCTCTTCTTCCTGGCAGAATCTACATATTGTATCCTCTGCCAGACCTATTTTGCTCATGTGTTTGTTGAGCTTACAGTATCCTGCCAGTAGAAGTACTATAGCCCTAACCGTTTTTCTCTCTTGGTTGAAAATATAGGTCGTGAAAGCCGGCGATTGTTTTTTGAGAAACTGTTTCGCCTGCCTCAGCCCTGGTGTGTTCGTCCAAGTTTGAGTTTGTGACTCCGTCCATTTTTTTTATGGATTTTCTGACTGTGGTTTTTGCGATACCGCAGAAGGGTTCCGGGCCAGTGAATGCGAATGAACCTTGTTTGGCGAATTCATCTATTTTATCGTTTCCTTTATGACCCTTGTGTCCTGGGACCCATATCATTGTCACTTTTTTGCGACCGCCCATTTCGTTGAGAGCGCTTACACAGTCCTACACTAACTTGGAATCGACCTGTGTGGTGCTTAGTGCCCTTGGCAGCGCTTACTGTCCGAGAATCATTTTTGGCGGTTTTCGAGATGTGCGGCCTCCAAGTCATTTTGTCATCGAAGATTACCCCTAAGTATTTCGCCTTCTTGACAAAGGGAATTTTTGTGCCCCCGAGCGTCGGTGGCCTTAGGACTTTTCTGTTTGTGAACACGACAATTTGTGTTTTTCGGGATTGACCGTCAGTCGTTCCCGTCGACACCAATTGTCTACTATGTTTAGAGCCCTTTGTGTTCGTTGTGAGATAACTCCTGCGAACCGGCCTCTGTTGACTATGGCCAAGTCATCCCCATACCTTAGGCAGTAGATGCCTTCTGCTGACAGTTTCCTTAGCAAGTCGTCCAATAATAGCAGTGGAGATAGTACCCCTCCCTGCGGGCAGCCTCCGCCGGCTCTAGCTTCAATGGTTTGCGATCCTAGAGTGGATATGCTTGTCCTTTTCTCCAGGCTAGCCCTTATCCATTGGTAGAGGCTTGACGGGACGCCTTTTCTGGCTTGTGCCTCTATAAGCGAATTGGTTGTGCCATTGTTGAACGCCTCTCTATATCTAGGAATGTCACCATAGCCACCATAATTTGAAGTAACAAGAACCTTGGCTGAAAATCGAAAACTCTATGATTGTTAAAAACTTGATTTAAATATCGAAAAGATAAATATTTTGTCGATATTTAAATCAAGTTTTTAACAATCGTAAAATGTTCGATTTTCAGCCATGGTTCTTGTTATTTCGAATTAAAATTTTAAAATTGAAAGACGATAAATTCGCTTTTATATTTTTATTATGTACAAAGAAAAAAATAGATTTTGTTTAAAGCTAAATAATTCAAAATTATTAGTTAGATATTAGCAAAGTTAAAAAAATACACAGTTGAGGAACCTAGAAGCAAAGTACCATTTAAAAAATGAAATGCATGCAAGGGGCAGAATTAATTTATTAATTAAAAAGAGATGGTTTTATTAATTTATTAATTAAAAAGAAGAGTGGTTTTATTGATACATACAGCTAATACTCATTTCATTTAAATAGGTGAAGAATTGGAACACATTTGTGCTTATAACACCAAAAGTCATAAGATGTTTTTTTTTAATCAATTTGGTCAAAGC
This sequence comes from Philonthus cognatus, assembly GCA_932526585.2. Classification (NCBI taxonomy): domain Eukaryota; kingdom Metazoa; phylum Arthropoda; class Insecta; order Coleoptera; family Staphylinidae; genus Philonthus; species Philonthus cognatus. The sequence goes on from OW052242.1 coordinate 30,804,437, forward strand.
CTGGATTTGGTTTATATACACAACTTATCTTAAAATTAGCCCAAAAATGTCCTTTATTAATTACTTATTTAACTCATATAAACTTTCTTTGAACATGTTATTGTATAAAATTCTGGTATTAAAAGATAATGTTTGATCAGTTTATGAAGCTCTGAAACCTTCAATTACATGTATAGTGTAAGTTGCAAAAATGTATAAAGTGATCACAACTTATCTTAAAAATAAGATTAGCCCATAAATGTCCTCAACTAATTCCTTATTTATACCAAATAAACTTTCTTTAAAAATGTTATTGCATTAAGTTCTGGTATTAAAAGATAATGTTTAATCGGTTTATGAAGTTTTAAAACGTGCAATTACATCTATAGTATAAGTTTTAAAACTTTATAAACTGATCAAACCGTATGTTATGAGCAAAATGAACCCAAAAATATCCTCAATTAATTCCTTATTTACATGTTACCAGAATCTGGTAATGCAACAGCATTTTTCGCACAAACCTTATTCAGATCGAACGCGTTGCAAACCTGTTAGAATTTTCGTTTGTATTTACAGTGAAAACTAGAATACGCGGCAATTTTCCTTGACGCATACCCAAACGAGAGAAATAAACCAATTAGTCCGACATTTACACATCTATAATAGGCACCGTTTGCATCGATCGTCTTCGATTGTCCGATAAAAATTTAGGCCAAGAATCAACAATTCTTTTACATAAAAAAACAACAAATACACAGAAACAATCATCATCAAAAACAATACTACTCATCTTTAGAGATTATTGAAAGACATAAAAGCTAAACAATGATATTTTTTCATTTGTAAACTAATAAAAATCACTTACAATACCTCGTAGACAAATTCGCAACAAACCCTTCAAACTTCCAAATCCTTTCCCAATTCTGTAAACGTCTAAGCCCTCATGTTACCCGAAAACACAAAAATCCCACATCTACCATTTTCGACTTCATTTCATCTCACCACCCACACTAACTGTCAAAGAAAATTGTACCATCATCAATTCTCGGCGGAAAGACCTCTGGTCGATAGCCAGTTATCAAGAGGAAGTTTATTTTATTTATATTTATTGATTATAAACAATAATGTCATTAATTATTTTGTATTGTCCTCTGATAATAAAGATTTGTTATATATATAAAAACCACTTAATTTACTAATGTTCAACATTGCTGCATCGAGTGATCAATAAAAACCAAACTAAAAATTTTCTTTTCAGATTGATACAATAATCAGTTCATCAAAATGTTCAACATTCAATATGTTTGGATTTGTTTATGATGTATGTTGGTATCTAATGAACGGTACTCTGGAAGGCCATTTTAAAAACCTTAACTCGCTAACACTAATCACCAACACCAATAGGTCTATTTTCTACGATTTCTACGAGTCCGGTCATTAGAGAATTCTTCAACATTTTTCAGTAAACTCCCAACTTATCTCTAATGAACGGGCCCATTGCCTTGATTACGATATATCATAACATACTCATATTTCCCTAGGAAAATATTCAGCTTTTTGACAATTCCTATTTCCCTAGAGAAATATGGATTTTCAAAAAGTGACAAGAAGATGGTTTCCTCTATACCGTTCACATTTTTTCTTTCAAATGTAACATTAATCTTAGCATCGGCTACAACTTATTTGGTGAATATTTCTGTGCCTACGGATATAATAAACAAGTCATACCGCAATAATAACAAAAATTATAATAACATACTAAATCTTCAAAAACACCAGTAAAATATTTTCAGAACGGTGAATGTTGGCTCCTCGATTATTCGTGAAAATCTGCATACATTTCTTTCATATGCAGATTTAGATTTGGCCGCTTGCGTTAGCACGTTCGACATTTCAAATTATGACATGATGAAAAATTCAGACTCCACGTAAAAAAAACAAATTAGGTACAAGATTGGAAAAAAATAAACAATCGTATTTTATAATTCACTTGATGAATTGCTGTTACATAAGAGCAATTATTGAATGGAATATAAATCCCAATAGAAAATTCCTTTCTTTCTCCAGTCCGGTCGGGAAACCGAAAAAGGAGTGAAGATTCTATAAAAGTGACATCTCCGAGTGGCCTAGTACTTTCATTGGAATTTATTGGTTAAATCGGTTAACGATAAAATTCGATTTAAGAGAAAATGCGTTTTATCGTAACAATCGGCTTGCAATAATTTATTAAATTATTTATTTCAATTACAATACAATTCTTACATTACATATTTAAAAATATTTAGTTAATTTTATCTCATAATTTGATAAATCAGGCCTATTTAATAATATCTACGATTTTCATAAGATTATTAATATTTTTGCATCCTTATCATAAGTATAGTTTGGTTAGTATTTGCAACTGAAAAAAAAAATAAAAAAATAATAAATCAAGATTTCATCAAACTTCAACAGTTTTCTTTTCTCTTTTTTATAAACTCACTGTTTTTGTTAAAGTTATCAATACATGTAGCGAGTGTTTCCAATCCCAGATTAAGCATCCGTACGAGTTTAGAAAAGCCTGAAAATTTGGATTTCTAAACTCGAAATATTTACTTCATGCGCCAGGCGCTCGAACCACTGGCGTAATGCGAAGTTTTAAAACACTCTGGGCTAATCTCTTTTAAGTGTACACATTTCAAAGAAAATTACTCCAAGAGCTCGAATTTTAAATGCGAGTTTGTAAAATGTATTAACGTGAAATAGAAAAGATTCCAAACATTAGTACCGTGCGATAGTTTAAATTATGATTTAGAGTAGGTGGAATTTTGTTTTATGCGGTTGCCCAGAATGCTAATTAAATGGTGGAATACATTTTAGGTTTTGGTAAACTATGTGTTAAAAGCCAGTAGTGTCAATCTAATTTAAAATTCAAAGCCTACTCTAAATTATGAGTTAAATGATCACAGGGTAGTGTTTTGAACTTTACTTGAGATCAGTGTTTTATACGCGTGGCGCATGAAGTAAAATTTCGAGTTTAGAAAAGCCTGAAAATTTGGTTTGGTCGCGTAGCGCTACGCGCTACCCGACCAAACCAAATTTTCAGGCTTTTCTAAACTCGAAATTTTACTTCATGCTTAGTCCGGGAGTGGAAAACACTCATTTGAAGCTTCAAATTGAACGCTTTTGAAAAAACACGAATACCTAAAATTCTACAGCGTATGACTCTGGATATATGTACTTATAAGAAAAATTCGCTGTTTACATGCTGTTTAAGTAATACCATATAAATAACGATGAATGTTTAATCAATAAATAATTGTAATGTTCACCTATATATTTAAGCTTTATTAATTTTAATTTATATTCACCTTGCAGTTTACTGAGGATGGATTTACAGCCGAAACTAGTTTGAAGAATATTAAAAAATAAATAACGAGAAGTACAAATCCTACACACTAATTTCTTTTTTCTTAAATTGTAATTTTCTTTAAATTACCTGAGAAATCAATAAATAATTGTAATTCTGTTTAAATTACCTGATAAATCAATAAATAAGTGCAAATTGCACATTTAAAAAAAAACGAAGAATCCTATCCAATTACACCATTAATTCATTAGTCGATCGAAACGCCAATGGGGATCAATTAAGCAACAATTACGGCTTCTGTTCGGAGATGTGTTTCGATATATTGATCTATTATTAATGCAACTGGTTTAATCAGATTTGACGGTGGTCAAAGCTGAGCTGGAAAATGGCATGCCATCCTTTTATGTTGCGTCTCCAATTGCGAAATTCTAATTTACTTTTTTCTAGTGCACATCATTAAGCATCTCCACTAGCTGCGTTTGGAATATGTATTGGAAAATTCTCATTATATAACACGAATGTGTGCGCATTTGTTTGCGCGCGGGTTTTTTTTTCGATTTTATTTCGATTCAGGTCGCGACATCAATTCTTCAACTTGCATTTCATGAATATTACAAATTTTCCCAATAAACTCAAATTGGAGAGAAACAAAAAATAATCAGAAGTCATTTTAATGGGTTTTCAAACTACTTGAAATATTTTATCTGGAAAGCTGTGGCAAAAAAGTAGTTGAATAGTTATCAAATAAAAAAAACACAATATTTAAATAACTTTTTTAATTTTTTTTTTATTCACTAAGGTATACAGGGTGTCTACGCTAAACCGTTCGTTATGGGGTTGCCGTTGCACTAAAAATTTGAAAAAAATCCTTGTCATACGGTTGAATCAGTTCTTTTTATGTGAAATATTTTCAGCCGTAACATAACGAGTGGTATGATTATTATCGATGATATTTTGGAGTTGAAACCGAGCTGCAGATTCAACGAGCCTGAAGGGCGAGTTGAATGTGCTGCTTCGGTTTCAACGACAAAGTATCATCGATAGTTAATCATATCACGAGTTATATTTAGTGAGAGAATATAACGAATAAAATAATGTGAGTCCCTTAACATTATCGACAGCTGAGATATTGTTGTTTCCCTATTAATTGAGAATTTTTTTAACAGCACAAAAGTTCGTAAACTGCCGCCACTGTGATTCTTTGTTCATTACGCTGTTTGTTGGCGTCGCACTTTTCACTTTTCTATTAATATCACTGCACGAAACTTTACCTATTTTGACGTTTCGAATGACAGGACAACTTATCACCCACCGCTTCTTTTGTTTTTTATCATCGCGGTGATAGACATGTACTTACGGCTTTCCTCGCATCTCATTGGTTGAAAATTCGTTCTAGTAGGCTATGAGTTGTATTCTCAACTTTATATCATTTCCGGTTCTACCGGAAGTAACATCAAATTTGTAATTTTATATATATAAATCATATTTTTATCTTATTCTTACGAGAACTTAGAGACAGATTTCAAGATGGCTTTTAGAGGTCAACCTTTTAAAAACAATTTCTTTTCTTGAAAACTAAAAGAGGTAAGTGTACATATGTTTCAATAAAATATGTTACAATTTAAACGACGAATCCAAAAAATTACTAATATATAGGGTGTTCCATCTAAAATACAGTTTAGCGTAGACACCCTGTATATGATACATATCTTAGGATTATTAAAACTAGTCTGACAAACTAATTATTAATTTTACAATGATAGATATTAAAAATTTAAAATTAAAGTTTGTCCATTGACTTTCTCCAGATATTTTTATTGTAGTAGGTACCCTGGAAACCTTGAAGGCAGATACAATTACACGAAAACAAGAAACGCTAATATCTTCCAGATACCAACATTTTTCAAACTGTTTTCTAGTAAAAATGAATCTTATAGCAATATACCGGGTGTTGACTTGGCGGACGCAACATAGGAAATTCCATGTAAATTTTGAAATGTTCAAATTTTGGCTCCCCTATTTATTTCAGAAACAAAATGCATTTACCTTTTTTGTAGAAGGAAAAATTCTGAATTCTTTCGTGTTAACGTTTATCACTTTACGTTTCTCTAAAAAAATTAAGAAAACGTAATGTGATTTTATAAAAATAATGACATGCCATGGAATTGAAACAACAATTGCGGATGTTAAAATGGCAAAAGATATCGCAGTCACTTGATTAAAGTAAATGTTTTCGAAATGACTTACACTTACAAGAAAAAATCCTCCTAATAAAGTGGTATCACGCAGACCACAGTTATCACGATGTTTGCGTTATGTTTTTTATCGTTAATTAAGTAACAGCAATATCTTGTGCTATTTTCGTATCCGTAATTGTTGTATCAATTCCATGGTATGTCATTATTTTTATAAAATCACATTCCTTTTTCTTAATTATTTTAGCTGTGAATTTTCTGATATTCGTTAATTTTTAAAAGAGTTTAGCTTTAAACGAGTGTTTTCCGCTTCCCAGACTAAGCATGAAGTAAAATTTCGAGTTTAGAAAAGCCCCGTGAAAATTTGTCGAGGGTCGCGCAGCGACAAGAGACAAATTTTCTAGGCTTTTCTAAACTCGAAATTTTACTTCATGCGCCACGCGTATAAAACACAGATTTTAAGTGAAGGTTGAATATACATAAATTTGACAATATTATAGTGTTTTATACGCGTGGCGCATGAAGTAAAATTTCGCGTTTAGAAAAGCCCAGAAAATTTGTTTCGGGTCGCTGCGCGACCCGAGACAAATTTTTACGGGGCTTTTCTAAACCTGAAATTTTACTTCATGCTTAGTCTGGGAGTGGAAAATACTTGTTTAAAGCTTTAAATTGAACTTAAAAAAAACAAGGAATGTCCGCAATTGCTGTATCAATTCCATGGTGTCATTACTTTTATAAAATCACATTACTTTTTCTTAATTATTTTAGCTGTACATTTTCTGACATTCGTTGATTTTTACAAGAGTTCAATTTGAAGCTTTAAACGAGTGTTTTCCACTCCCAGACTTAGCATGAAGTAAAATTTCGAGTTTAGAAAAGTCCCGTGAACATTTGTCGAGGGTCGCGCAGCGACCCGAGACAAATTTTCTGGGCTTTTCTAAACTCGAAATTTTACTTCATGCGCCACGCGTATAAAACACAGATTTGAAGTGAAGTTCGAATATACATAAATTTGACAATATTATAGTGTTTTATACGCGTGGCGCATGAAGTAAAATTTCGAGTTTAAAATAGCCCAGAAAATTTTCTGGGCTTTTCTAAACTCGAAATTTTACTTCACGCGCCACGCGTATAAAACACAGATTTTAAGTGAAGGTTGAATATACATAAATTTGACAATATTAGTGTTTTATACGCGTGGCGCATGAAGTAAAATTTCGAGTTTAGAAAAGCCCAGAAAATTTATCTCGGGTCGCTGCGCGACCCTCGACAAATTTTTACGGGGCTTTTCTAAACTCGAAATTTTACTTCATGCTTAGTCTGGGAGTGGAAAATACTTGTTTAAAGCTTTAAATTGAACTTAAAAAAAAACAGGGAATGTCCGCAATTGCTGTATCAATTCCATGGTGTCATTACTTTTATAAAATCACATTACTTTTTCTTAATTATTTTAGCTGTACATTTTCTGACATTCGTTGATTTTTACAAGAGTTCAATTTGAAGCTTTAAACGAGTGTTTTCCAGTCCCAGACTTAGCATGAAGTAAAATTTCGAGTTTAGAAAAGCCCCGTGAACATTTGTCGAGGGTCGCGCAGCGACCCGAGACAAATTTTCTGGGCTTTTCTAAACTCGAAATTTTACTTCATGCGCCACGCGTATAAAACACAGATTTGAAGTGAAGTTCGAATATACATAAATTTGACAATATTATAGTGTTTTATACGCGTGGCGCATGAAGTAAAATTTCGAGTTTAAAATAGCCCAGAAAATTTTCTGGGCTTTTCTAAACTCGAAATTTTACTTCACGCGCCACGCGTATAAAACACAGATTTTAAGTGAAGGTTGAATATACATAAATTTGACAATATTATAGTGTTTTATACGCGTGGCGCATGAAGTAAAATTTCGAGTTTAGAAAAGCCCAGAAAATTTATCTCGGGTCGCTGCGCGACCCTCGACAAATTTTTACGGGGCTTTTCTAAACTCGAAATTTTACTTCATGCTTAGTCTGGGAGTGGAAAATACTTGTTTAAAGCTTTAAATTGAACTTAAAAAAAAACAGGGAATGTCCGCAATTGCTGTATCAATTCCATGGTGTCATTACTTTTATAAAATCACATTACTTTTTCTTAATTATTTTAGCTGTACATTTTCTGACATTCGTTGATTTTTACAAGAGTTCAATTTGAAGCTTTAAACGAGTGTTTTCCAGTCCCAGACTTAGCATGAAGTAAAATTTCGAGTTTAGAAAAGCCCCGTGAACATTTGTCGAGGGTCGCGCAGCGACCCGAGACAAATTTTCTGGGCTTTTCTAAACTCGAAATTTTACTTCATGCGCCACGCGTATAAAACACAGATTTGAAGTGAAGTTCGAATATACATAAATTTGACAATATTATAGTGTTTTATACGCGTGGCGCATGAAGTAAAATTTCGAGTTTAAAATAGCCCAGAAAATTTTCTGGGCTTTTCTAAACTCGAAATTTTACTTCACGCGCCACGCGTATAAAACACAGATTTTAAGTGAAGGTTAAATATACATAAATTTGACAATATTATAGTGTTTTATACGCGTGGCGCATGAAGTAAAATTTCGAGTTTAGAAAAGCCCAGAAAATTTGTCTCGGGTCGCTGCGCGACCCGAGACAAATTTTCACGGGGCTTTTCTAAACTCGAAATTTTACTTCATGCTTAATCTAGGAGTGGAAAACACTTGTTTAAAGTTTTGAATTAAACTTGAAAAAAAAACATTGAATATCCGCAATTGTTGTATCAATTCCATGGTATGTCATTATTTTCATAAAATCACATTACTTTTTCTTAATTATTTTAACTTAGAGAAACGTAAAGTGTTATGTGTGAACATTCATAAATTTAGAATTTTTCCCACTACAAATTTTGTCTCTAAAATAAGTAGGGAAGCCAATATTTGAACACTTTAAAATTAACATGCGATTTCCTATGTTGCGTCGCCCAAGTCAACACCCGGTATATATATATATATATATATATATATATATATATATATAATAAAGAAGATTGTGGATCAGACTTTCTTACTAATAAAATGTGTTCATCTCGACGAGTACTAATTTTCCGGTTTGTTTGTCCTACATAACTCTTCTCACACATACCACATGGAATTTCATATACGCCTTGAGCTTCAAGTGGGATAATTTCTTTTGGAGTTCGGAGTAAATTTTGAATTTTTGTGTGTATATTGAAACAAGTTCTAATATTGTATTTGGAGAGGACTTTTCCGATTTTATCAGTTGTTCCTTTAATGCAGTGATGGAGAAACTACGGCCCGCGGGCCAAGTCCGGCCCGCGGAAAGGTTTAATCCGGCCCGTTTAAGAGTGCCGTCGTGTGAATGTTTGAACGCGTTCTTACTTCGTAATGTGACGACCCGCATAAAAACTACCTACCTACGATTAAGCATTATTCTTTGGCCCGCTACGATTGTCTGGTTATTACAAATGGCCCGTCTTAAAAAAAGTTTCCTCACCACTGCTTTAATGTATGGAAGGGTGACGTTGTAGGACAGACAAACCGGAAAATTAGTACTCGTCGAGATGAACACATTTTAGCAGTAAGAAAGTCTGATCCACAATCTTTTTTATTTCAACACGTCAACATTTCTAAACATACAATAAATTTCGAAAAAAACGAGAATTTAAAAAAAACAGACTTCTTCCACGCGAGGATTATTAGAGAAGCGATAGAAATTAAAAAGAGACCAAACAGTCTAAACCAAAGAGATGGTGCTAAAAGACGACCACCAATTTGGAAAACTTGTACAAATTCTGGTCAAAATATATTATCTCCGAACAACAACCAAGAAATTCAAAATTCAACCCCTTCCGAAAATAATATTGAAATTGTCACTACTACATCATTAGAAGAACAAAACAGAAGAGTAACACGAAGCCAAACAAGAAATTCACGCATCAAGTAGTACGTAGAAATCAAACAAGTGGTTGCTAGAGCAATGGAATTTTATTAGTTATTCCTGACAATGATGACTGCGACGTCATTGAAACGTCGAATTAAAAATACAATGGACCAGAGCCAAGAAAATACGCGGGACCAAACCCGAAGAAACAGTGAAACATGTTACGCCCGCGAAAATAAATCTACCTTTTAACTATATATATATATGTATATATATATATATATATATATATATATATATATATATATATATATATATATACATTTGATTATATTGATTATACATTGAACCTGTTATTCAATGTGCACACAATATAGAAACAATATGGATTCCAAATATTGTTACTACATTAATATTCTATATAGCAACAATATTGTCTAAATCCAGAATAAAAATAACAGATAATTAATGTGCATACAATATAAAAACAATATAGATTGAATATATTGTTACTATATTATAATTTATTATAGAAACAATATTGTTAAATCCAGAATAAAAATTACAGATAATTACCTTTGCGCTGATCGCTGATTTCTGTTCTGCTAACACGCTCTGGGTACGCTACGCGCTAATTTGTCTATGCGCGCCACGGCTAACAAACGCCTGATTTTCTTTCGCAACTGTGATTATGTATGATCAATTGTATAATTGTTTATTTTTTCTGCGGTAAGTAAAGGATGTTTTTTTAGAGGTATAAAACTTTAATGGTGGATATCTGTCAAACATTGAATCAATATTGTATTAAGATTGTCTCAACAAGACACAATATTGTATCAACTTGATACAATATTGTATCAATCTTGTATCAGTATTTACCATAAAAACCATTTAACATAAAGAAAAATTTAGTTTGTCAATAGTTTGCAGAATATTTACAAAATATAAAAACGAATTAAAATTAATATCGACTTTCTGCAAAAAAATTGTTTGTGAGAGAATAATTTGACCTGATGTTTCATTTTGCATATAAATTATGCATAGAACAGTAAAGCTGTCGTGTAACTCAAATATTCATTGTATAATTCAATATCTGTCGGGGTATTAGCTCGAGAAGTAGTTGTTTCAATGAATATTTGGAGACTTGTCTCAATTAGACAACATTTTTGCAGAAAGTTGCTATTAATTTTAATTCGTTTTTATATTTTGTATCAGTATTTATTTTCAAGTTGTATTTCAATATTGTTATAAACTGGTGTCGTGTTAACATCCCAATATACAGGGTGTCCCATTAGTGCGTTATCGGAAGATATATCCCAGATAGAAAAAAAATGTATTTACCAAAATTGCTTGATTTAAAGAGCTGCATAACCTTAAAATATTTTATATATACAGGGTGCGCCATAAAGACAATAGCGGATGCAATTTGCTTATTTTAAATAGATCATCCTCTATATTATTTGGATTTTAAACTCTTTAAGTTAGTTAGCTATGATATAAAAATAGTTGAATTTATAAATTTTCAATAAAGGGTAACTTGATTTTTTTTAATGAAACCATACAACTTTTTTACATGAATCGGCTCAAAATTAAAGTCTGTTTCGAGTTTGGAAATCAGTTTTTTATCTGTAGATGTAATATAATTATTTTAAGAATTTCTAAGTTACGAATAAAAATCATAGACCTAGTCGAAAGAAAATTGAATTTTGAGTCGATTGGTGTTAAAAAGACGTTATATGGTTCCATTCAAAAATCAAGTCAACCTTGATTGAACATCGACTATTTTTATTTTGTAGCCAAATAACTTAATCGCAACAATTTTATAGTGCATTCGATAGCGCCCTCTATTCTTAAGAGAGTGAGGAAAACCGCAACTCTCTATTTACTTTCGCAGATATTTTAGGTTTACGAATTTACTACAAACGTGATTTTTATCCATAAATACCAAATAACTCCGAAATGGTACGATTAAGACCAATTGTTTTTAATAAAATGATACACAGTTGTTATTAGGAATTCAAAAACCAAATAATATACATGGTGATCTATTTAAAATAAGCAAGTTGAATCCGCTACTGTCTTTATTGCACACCCTGTATACATACAAGTCTTTTCAGGCTATGCAGCTCTTAAAACCAAGCACCTTTGTTGAAGAAACATGTTTCTATCTTTAACGTGAGCCGAGATATCCTCTGAGAACGCACTAATGGGACCCCCTGTATATTTAAGATTGTAAAATCGAAATTCCATGTTGTTTCAAGATGTAATTTCTACTAGGGTTAGTTCGCCGTCGGACCCACAGATGTCGAGATCATATAAAACTGCAACTCTATGTAGATTTCGTAAATGTTAGCTCACCGTCGGACCAACAGATGTCACCAATTATTTTACCGTATACTGAGGTAAATTGATTGGCGACATCTGTGGGTCCGACGGCGAACTAACCCTAATAGAAATTACAATTAAAACAATATAGAATTTCAGTTCTACAATCTTATATATACAGGGTATCCCATTAGTGCGTTCTCGGAGGATATCTCGGCCCACGTTGCAGTTTTATATGATGATGACATCTGTGGATACGACGGCGAACTAACTCCAGTAGAAATTACATGTTGAAACAATATGAAATTTCAATTCTACAATCTTATATATACAGGGTGTCCCATTAGTGCATTCACAGAGGATATCTCGGCTCACGTTAGAGATAGAAAAAAGGTAAATTGATTAGCGACATCTGTGGGTCCGACGGCGAACTAACCCTAGTAGAAATTACATCTTAAAACAATATGAAATTTTAGTTCTACAATCTTATATATACAGAGTGTTCCGTTAGTGCGTTCTCAGAGGATATCTCGGCTCACGTTGCAGTTTTATATGATGATGATGATAACTCTAGTAGAAATTACATCTTGAAACAATATGAAATTTAAATTCTACAATCTTGTATATACATCTTGAAACAATATGAAATTTCAATTCTACAATCTTGTATATGCAGGGTGTCCCATTAGTGCATTCTCAGAGGATATCTTGGCTCACGTTAGAGATAGAAAAAAAGGTAAATTAATTGGCGACATATGTGGGTCCGACGGCGAACTAACCCTAGTAGAAATTACATCTTAAAACAATATGAAACTTCAATTTTACAATCTTATATATACAGGGGGTCCCGTTAGTGCGTTCTCAGAGGATATCTCGGCTCAGGTTGCAGTTTTATATGATGATGATGAAAACTATAATAGAAATTACATCTGGAAACAATATGAAATTTCAATTCTACAATTTTGTATATACAGGGTGTCCCATTAGTGCATTCTCAGAGGATATCTCGGCTCACGTTAAAGATAGAAAAAAAGTTATTTTAACAAAGTTGCAGTTCTACATGATTCGTAATTCAACGGTCTGAATATTTTATGATTCACTCGATCTCTCAAAGCCATTTCGTAAAATTTAAACCACTCAAGGAGAAATCTCTTCAAATCACGTTCTTCATAAATTGCGGCAAGTATATCAATAACATTAAACAAAATGTACGAAATTGTAACTAATTATAATTGAATTATTATTTAATTCATTTAGACATGGGCAAACAATCAATTAAAATCTGCCGGCACGTATCGCATAAATTTTATTTGAAAGCGAGCATTTTACACTCAATGGTATAATTAGCCTTGTTTCCGAAGAACGAAAATGAGTTAAGAGAGTCTTCAGCGATGTGGCATCGCGATTGCGCAATCGGTTAATTGTCTCTTATATCCCTTAAAAGTAAAAGTGTTAGACATAGATGAGAAGTATATCAATGTTTTTTATTTGTCATTTCGAAATAAACCGACACCATCAGATAAATCTTATTTATTGACGCTGGTTCGCGAGGATTTGATATGAAAATCGCTTTTACTGTGAAAAGCGTGAAATTAATCATGAAGGACGTGCAAAATGAGGAAATCTATTTGTTTATTATATTCGTATTATTAATAATAATACACTTTATTAAATTCATTTGCAATTCTTCTATTAGTCATTAGTTAGATCCTTTAGGTCTTATAACTAGTTATTGTTTTTTATTTTATGTATATCGACGAATTTAGTAATTGTCGAAAAATGACATAAACATTTGTTTTCCAATCCCTGGTTAAGCAAGAAGTAAAAATTTCGAGTTTAGAAAAGCCTGAAAATTTGGTTTGGTCGCTCCGCGAAGCGGAGCGACCAAACCAAATTTTCAGGCTTTTCTAAACTCGAAATTTTTACTTCTTGCGCCACGCGTATAAAACACTGATTTAAAGTGAAGTTCAAATTACACTCCTTACGTTTGATCCCAGGTTTAATGTATACCGTGCGATTATTTAAATTATGATTTAGAGTAGGCGGGATTTTTTTTGTGCGGTTGCACAGAATGCTAATTGAATGATGGAATAATTTGAGGTTATGTGTGTCAACACATAGCACAGTTCATATATATCCAGTTAGCCAGTCTCTGTAAACATTTAGTAACAGCGTTTGGATGCTGCATCCAGAATCAAAACCGGTGATTGGTGTATATAGTCGTCTGTCTAACTCGTACTACACATCCTAACCATAGTCTCTCCTTTTGTACTCGATTTCCATTTCTCTTGTACATAGTTTAGCATAACCTCAAATGTATTCCATCATTCAGTCAGTAGTGCCAATCTAATTTCAAACTCAAAGCCTACTAGTCAAACTCAAAGCCTACTGCTAAACTATGTACAAGAGAAATGGAAATTGAGTACAAAAGGAGAGACTATGGTTAGGATGTGTAGTACGAGTAAGACAGACGACTATATACACCAATCATGTTTTAAACGATCGCACGGTATTACAAATGTTTATTTCATGTAACAAAATCTTCTAAAATTCAAGCATCCCAAGCAATTTGCTTAATTTAATTATATACACTTTCATATCCCAAAGAAAATTGCTCGAGTTTTAAAAGCGCAAGATTTGATCAAATGAAATAATTATTTGTAAAATTCATTATTGTGAGATCACACTTAAGCAGTATAATTTAAACTTCACTTTAAATCAGTGTTTTATACGCGTGGCGCATGAAGTAAAATTTCGAGTTTAGAAAAGCCTAATTTGGATTGGCCGCTCCGCTTCGCTACGCGGCCAATCCATATTTTCAGGCTTTTCTAAACTCGAAATTTTACTTCATGCTTCGTCTGGGAGTGGAACCACTCGTTTGAAACTTCAAATTGGACTCTTTTATAAAATCAACGAATGCCGAATTTACATCGAATATACAGGGTGTTAATGAATTGCAGACAAACTTCTAGGACTTAAAGTATACGTGAAAGCAAGCATATTTCTTTAATAAATGTATAGTCAAAAGTGTTTCCCTTCAGGGCTGAAGATTCTCAAAGATTTTTCAAGAAGCGCCTAAACATAGACAACTTAATTTACTACCTACTCTTTGTTTCCAATGAATGCAAGAAAGGTAAAAAAAATCACATAAGTATTGAATTGTGTCAAAATTGACGTTATTTGAATGCATGTCTATACCTTTTCAAGTTCAAGTTGGCACTAAACAAATTCAAGTTGGCACTAATCAAAATCAAGTTGTCACTAATCACGTTGAAGTTGCATTTGATTAGTGACAACTTTATTTTGATTATTGCCAATTTCAATTTGTTTAATGCCAACTTGAACTTGAAAAGGTATAGATCGCTTATTTTAATTCCGTGTGACCTGTGCAAAATAATTTAAAATGCAATTTTTAGGTACTTCTTAAAGAATCTTATTTTCCAAACTAAACACTTTTGGCTACGCATTTATTAACATAAGTTGCTTGCTTTATTGTGATTTGTAAGTCCTAGAAGTTTGCCCCTACATTTAAGACGCTATATACATCAGGATATATATACTTAAAAGAAAATTTCCCTGTATGCGGGAACATAATTTGATAAACATCTTCAAATCCATTGAAAGTATGAAACATAAATGGATTTGGAGCAAATATTCTCTTTAAAAGGAGTTCAATTTTTTTCTAAGATGATGTCGCAGGATTTTTCCTCTGATTAAAAATCCTGGAACATGACTCAAGAAAAGATTTAAACTCCTCTTGAAGACAATATTTATTCGCTCTAAATCCATCCATACATACCAATAAGTCGCACATTGAGAAATGATATCAATCCTCACGATTCTAAAACCCAACAACGCAAATTTTCCTAAGCATAACTGCACTATATAATACCGACACGTACGCTCTTGCCCATATATTGCAAATCCGCCCGATCGAGCGAAGAAGATTCATTTTTTTTCTATCAGCGACGATATAAATAAAAGGATTAACACACCGACGGGCATCAACTTTGGAGCGTTCCGACGGCGTCCTTTCTCTAGATCAAAACTGGATCATCTTCGACTCTCAAACGCCGATTTCGCCAGGCGAGACGAGATCGAATTGTAAATTGTTAAAATGCACACATACGCGTCTGTATCAATCACGATCCTTTTCGGGGTATATATAGCTTGGGAGATGTGTAGGTTTTCATTCATTCCTCAGTTAGCTCTTCAAGAGTTGTGATAGTCAGAATCATCCAAAAAATATATTAAAAAATGTGGAAGGTAAGTCGATAAGAGTAAAAAAACAAAGAACCAAAATTGTAGTAAATTATATATAAACTCCAATAATTAGTTTGTTTTTTTATTACAAAGACATCTTGATCTGAGCTTATATCTAATTAACATTAATACAATAGACACTATAATTTTGAGACGGCAATATTATTTTGAAGTGCAATTCAGAAATCATAACATCCATCACTTTAAACTGTTGTTCAGAGTAGTTCAGAGATAGCCATGTGATTTTCAACTGCGGTTCGACATTTTGATCTAAGTTTAGTTCATACCAGGGCCCGTATTAACAGCACCGATGCAATTTGTCATATGTGAGAAGTCGCACTGAAATGAGTCATTTTGGGAAGAATTTACCAAACCGTATGGAGTAAAATGACGTCATTTTGGTGCCAGTTCTCACCGATGTCAAATTGCATGGGTGCTGTGAACACGGGCCCAGAGCCTAGTTCAAACTGATGACGTCTTTTTGAACTGGAGTCATTTTCCACTTCAATCATTTTGATTTCAGTGCAGAGATATCAATGGGCCCGGTAATCAGAGACAACAGTTGGGAGTTTACTGCCAACTGTTGGGGAATTTTCTGACAACCGGATTGTTAATCGTGAACGTGTTTGGAATTTTTGCAATCGTACAAAATAGACCGACCAGAGTACCATTCATTAGATACCAACATACATCACAAACAAATCCTAATATGTTGAATGTTGAACATTTTGATGAACGGGCCCAATGTTCTCTCAACTGCAGTTTAAATATATATATATATATATATATATATATATATATATATATATATATATATATATATATATATATATATATATTTATTAGTATCAATATCGTTTTGAACTGTAGTTCAGCGATGATCGCAGTTGAAAATATCAATACAGATGACAAAAAGGGTAACATTAAGTCACATTGACTATTGTTGATCTCTTTATATTTTTTGAATTTAATTATTATCAACATCTCATTGACTCCATTTGTTGTTCGATTGGTATTTCATGCAAAAGTAAGTAAACTATATGGTTTTCCTATTTTGTTTTGGGATTATTATAGATCGTAGTGTTTTTGGTTGTTGTGTCCGCGTACGTTTTTGCTGAACCGCCACCATCGTCCTACCTGCCGCCTTCAAGTAAGTATCCTTTACGATTTTTGCTCAAGTTTTGAGGTTTTGGTTAACTTTTAACAAAAATTGTCAGATGGTGGTCCGAATACTGCTTACGGACCACCTGGTTTCCAACCAGGCACACCACTTGGGCCTGGCAATGGTGGGGGTGGGGATGAGGGTAACGGTGTACCCGGTCCTTCATATCTGCCACCGACGAACGGAAATGGCAATGGATATAGCAACGGAAACGGCAACGGAAACGGCAACGGATACAGCAATGGTAAACCGAATGGTAACGGTAATGGAAATGGCAACGGTTACAGCAACGGCAAACCTAGTTCCTCTTACGGTCCACCAATTAATGGCAACGGAAATGGCAATGGTAACGGATACAGTAATGATAAACCTTCTAATGGTAATGGAAATGGCAACGGTAACGGATACAGCAATGGTAAACCAAGCTCTTCTTATGGACCACCTTCTAACGGTAACGGAAATGGAAATGGCAAAACAAATGGTAACGGTAATGGATATAAACCTAGATCTTTATACGGACCTCCTCCTAAAGGCAACGGAAATGGTAACGGTAACGGATACAGTAATGGCAAACCAAGTTCTTCTTACGGTCCACCATCTAATGGTAACGGAAATGGTAACGGTAACAGTAATGGAAATGGCAACGGTTACAGCAATGGCGAACCTAGCTCTTCTTATGGTCCACCTTCTAATGGCAACGGAAATGGCAACGGTTACAGAAATGGCAAACCCAGCACTTCTTACGGTCCACCTTCTAATGGCAACGGAAATGGTAATGGAAATGGCAACGGTTACAGCACCGGTAAACCAAGCTCTTCTTATGGTCCACCTTCTAACGGCAACGGAGATGGCAATGGAAATGGCAACGGTTACAGCAATGGTAATCCAAGCTCTTCTTATGGTCCACCTTCTAATGGCAACGGAAATGGTAATGGAAATGGCAACGGATATAGTAATGGTAGACCTAGCTCTTCATATGGACCACCATCAAATGGTAATGGAAATGAAAATGGTAACGGATACAGTAACGGAAAGCCAAGTTCTTCCTATGGACCTCCTACCAATGGTAATGGAAATGGAAATGGTAACGGAAATGGCAATGGTAACGGGTATAGTAACGGTAAACCAAGTTCTTCATATGGACCACCAAGAAACGGTAACGGAAACGGCAATGGAGGTTCAAATGGTAACGGATATTCAAACGGTAAACCAAATGGTGGGTATTACAACTTTAACATTTTTTTCTTACAAGCAAGCCACAAATATTTCAACTACTTACGAGTATTCAAATCATCCAAATTACAAGATGGTTTTCGCTATTAGATGAATAATCATCAGTACTAACCAAACTGTGAATCGACTTCTAAATATGTAATTTCAACTCAAATGAAATTTTTGACTATTTGTTCATAATGATGATAATAATGACGACGTTTTGTATATAGACGGATATTTACCTCCTCCTAATGGTAACGGCAATGGTAACGGTAACGGAAATGGATATCCACCACCAGTGTACGGACCTCCAGAAGAAGCCACGGTAACTAATTCTTCTCTTGTTTCAATTTAACATCATCTATTGCCTTACTGAACATAAATTCAGATCTTGTTCTTATCCTTATTCTAATTCTATATAAGTACTTAAATACGCTAATTTCGTACGCAATTATATTTTAAGTTTCCTCAAGATAAGTATACATATGGATACGCTTTCTTGAAAGAATTCAATTTGAAGCTTTGAACGAGCGTCTTCCACTCCCAGGTTAAGCATGAAATAAAATTTCAGGCTTGTCTAAAGTCGAAATTTTACTTCATGCGCCACGCGTATCAAACACTAAAAACACTGAAATACTGTTAACAAGTAAACTTTACTTGAAATTAGTGTCTTATACGAGTGCTTGAAGTAAAATTATAACAAAATAAATAGCTAACGAAAAAATAGCCCTTTCGTTAATTCTCCAAATTTTCAAAATCACGAGCTTCAAAATTGTAAATCGAGTTACTCTTGCATTAACAACTGGTAAGATGCTAAAGCATAAATAATAAAAAATCTTTACATCTTCTGAATGATGTAAACTGGCCTTTCCCCCCAACAGATAATATAAATTCTGTTGGGGTCCTTTCAAATTTCAAATTTTCAAATTTCAAATTTTCAAATTTCAAATTTCAAATTTATTCATGTCATAATATAAATTTTACATTCGTCACAGTATATAATTTAAGACTAATAATAATTAGAAAGACAATTAAATTAGATGTAATCTAGATATTATCAGGCATCATATCGGTGCATCTTAAAAAGTGTGTCTGGATGAATGAGATAACATAAAGGAAATAAAATAAAATAAATATAAATACACATTACAGACATATTAAAACATTGACATTTCTGCAAATCAGATCGAAATGACGCTACATTGCCTTTCAAGAGAATAATTTAAAAAAATAATTCTGGAATTGCCCCAATTTTTTGAGATAATTGGTTACTTTTGTGTGTTCAAATAGGAACCAGCGAAATATTCCTTTGAATGGGAAGTGAATGATCCAGAAAGTGGAAACGAATACGGACAAAAGGAAGAAAGAGACGGCGACAAAACCGTGGGATCTTACAACGTTCTTCTACCTGACGGTAGGAAACAAATCGTAGAATACGAAGCCGACAAAGACGGTTACAAACCAGTAGTGACATACGAAGGTAACTAATTTTGATTTCTAAAAACACACAAATTTTTCACAATTAAATAATCAAAATAAAAATCAGTGAAAACGTACAGCAAGAAATAAATAGAAATGTTCTTGAATCTCGGAGGCATTCACTTCGTGGTATATTTTCAATTTTTATCATCATCAAACTAACTTAGTTTAATAATGGATACCGTGTGATTGAAACTAGTCACAAAAGTAGTATAAAAAAGTTAAGTGTTTTCTTTATATCAAAATAAAAATATATTTCTTCTTTTTGAATTAAAAAGCAGTACATGTAAAGCATAAACCATCGGAAATTAATTCTTATTAACTTTGTCCTTTTTTTATATTTTAAAGAACATCATTTTCTATAATAAAAATTAACAAAATACCCAATAGAGAGCATTCATCGTAATTGTGTGTTTAAGTTGATATTTTTCTACAAATACTATTTTTAATTTAAACTTTACAGAACCCGAAGGAAACGGCAATGGAAACGGAAATGGCAACGGAAACGGAAATGGAAATGGAAACGGCAACGGCGGTTATAAATACTAACCAAAACTCAACCCTTTTCTTAAAAAAATTAAAATCACTAATAAAATTAATTTACAATTAGTGACTAATAATTTAAATAATACAGTATGAATGGATGATTGCATCGACATTAAAAGTGAATATTTAAGACTATTATTTAACACGCACACACATTAAAACAAAATAACCGCAAGTTACCAAAATAACTAAAAAAAAGAAACCTTGATTAGCTCAAAGTTTTCAACGACACGTGTACATAGAAATAATTTATTGATTAGATGTTAGTTAGTGACTTTAGTAGCTACATTTTTACCTTCTGTTGACGACACTTGCCATTCATAATGATCACGATTAATTAATATTTTCAAAAGCATGATTGTATATTGTGTAGTGTTGTATATTTTTTTCTTCCACAAATGTATAGTATTATAATTGAGTTTATTTAAATAAATTATTTTTATATAAAAATATATCTTTTATTTATATTCATCTTTCTAATTTCTCACCTATTAATAAAATTGTCCACAGAAATTTGAAAAACTCATTTGAAAAACTTAAGTGCCCATATGTGCGAACGCCCATGAATGGAGATTTCATCTGTACTTGCTGAATTTAACTTAAAAACTAACACAATCAGTATTTTAAATAGTCCATATGGCCAGCTTAAAATTTGTTTTTTAAAACTTATAATTAAAATAAATGAAACAGATTTTATTTATTCCACACAATATTTTTAAATAAATACACTTCATTATAAAAAAAAGAAAAACATCATTTTAAAACATTCAAATATTCCGGTAAAAGCGTTTCTACAGAATATTTCTGAAAATCAATTTCTAATCCTTTTTTATCTGCGATCACCTTTGAAATACATTTTGAATAATCCATCAATCTTTCAAAAAGTTCTTCGTCTGTTTTGTACAAACATTGTTTTGGATAAATTTCAGGATAAACCAACCGATTTGGCACTAAAGGAAAACAACCACAAAAAGTTGCTTCTAACCTTAAAATAATAATCTTTATTTAGTACATATTTTTACTTTTTTCATTAATTTTCTTGCTTTTTAATTAATTACTTACATTGAAACTCCGAAAAATTCATGCCTAGCGGTTGAAACAACAACATGACTCTCCCTCAATTTTTCAAAATAATCCTCCTTCATTTCAGCATATCCACAACTCAAAATCTCTTCGCTTAATTCCTCTCTCGCTTTTTTGAAAACATCTGGCACGTCTCGGAAAACTTCTCCCAAAATATGGGCCCTGAATTTACACCCATTTTTCTTCAGATCAAAAAGGATTTTCATCATTTTCTCAGGGTCTTTATCGAATTCCCACCGGTGGGGCCAAACAATAACCAAAACATCTTCATCGGTGTTTATTGAGGGAAGTTTACAATCTGCGTCTGTGATTGTTTTTAAAATAGGAAATTTTATAGGGAAATAAATAATTCTGCATTTGGAAGATATTTTTTGAGGGAGGTTTTTCGGACGGTAATCTGGGAGGAGTTTTATTATTTTGGGGATGTTTTCCAAAAAGCTGTCTTTGTTGAAATTTGAGTTGAAAAGCACGACATCTGCTGCTAAACTGTTTTAAATAAATTGAACAATGAATCAGTCAAATTAATGAACTTTAAATAATTATGTACATACCATGTTGTGATTTGATTATAAGCAAACTGAACGTCTCTTTCCTTAACTTCCCGTATCGGATAAACTAATTGGTTCTCATGAAAATAAACTACTTTTTTTAATTTGATCAAGTCAGCTCTGAGTCCCAGCAATTCTGTTAAACTCAAGACGGAGCTACAAAATAAAATATTTTCTGTTGTTATCGGTGGGATTTGTTCAGAGAGGATTAAAGCACTGCATCGTGCTCGCCATGGCCATTTCTTTGCTGAAAGTCCTACGAAAGTATTAGGAATAGCTAAAAATATTACTCAGGTTATTTTTAACAATATTGGTACATTTATTTAACACATAAAATAATATTTAAGAAGTATTAACATTTACGTACATTTCATCAAAACGTCCAAGAGTTGTTTATGTGAGCCCCCATAAAATGGCTCAACAAATAGCACTTTCGGTTGATTGCTCGTCTTTAAGTAAATTTGCTGAGTTTTATTATTGATGGCCAAATTATCAGCTGTATTAGCCAAAGAATCAACTGTTGTTACTTCATTGTGCTTTCTATTCATTTTTCATATCAAGTTAAAGTCAATAACTTTAATAAAACAGAAATATTACTAAATTCATAACACACGGAACCACTGTAAACATAACCACAAATCACAGGTTAAAAAGTAAATAATAGTATTTAAATTACAAATACATTTTATCAGAATGAAATTTATAATAATTTATTTTATGAAAGTCAATAATATCCTTTAAATATAATTAAAAATCATTTAAATCAAAATATAGAATTTTATTGTAGGCAGCCCAGGTTACACAATGTTGCACAATTCAGACAACAAACTTGTTAGAATTGTTAAAAAGTAAAGATAAGTGTTTCAAATGAACAATATTTAAAAATGAACTATCGCGAATTTATTTTGTAAATTTAATAAATTCTTAAAATATAATTTTTCAAAGTGATTTCAAATAATTTATTCCACAAGTAGGGTTATAACGTAGGCAACCCAAGTGTCATATCACGTATTATTTAAATATCTCTCATATTTATCAAAAACTGTTTCATTGTATAAAAATATTATGTTATAGCAAATAGGATTTTTAAATTTGCTCTTTTTTTAAGACAAACACAGACAAAAGAACACTTTTGTTTTCAATAAACATTAAACTTTAAAATGTTTTAAAACATAAATTATTGGTAATTATTAAAACATACAAGATATTGTTTAAAATCTCTTATTAATAATTCAAGACAGATAGAAATTAATACAAGAAAAAGACTGATTTAAGAATATACATGTATTCTCAGTAAATAAAACAAATTAAATAAATAATCCAAATCACAAACAATACAACCAGATTTGATACAAAAAGTGTAAAGCTACCATTTCGAGACCGTGCATCTATTGGTTGAAGAAAATTCAGGAAATCGCTGAAATAGCCGTCCGCCTAACCGCCGCACTCAACAAAGCGTTTGTATCAGGTTGCTCCGTCATAATATTAACCTGCACCCATTGCCGACTCTGTGACGATTCACGGATTGCACTCAAAACTGCTTGAACATACAACCCGTCCTCAAACCCGGCAGCCAAGCAAACAGGCTCTTTGATCCACCCGGCTTTCTCCTTGACTGGTAGAAAAGCCTCCCTTAAAGCACCCACCATTTTACACAAGCCTTTCGCGTAAGGCCTAGGGAGGATGCTGTTGGAAATGGGGCACTGCATGTCCTCAACGTCGAGGTATAAAACTTCTTCTTTCATTTTTTCTTTGCGGCCGAAAAGATCTCCACCGTGAACAACTAGATGCCCTTTATCTCCAGATATAATAATCTCCTGTTGGTAAACACTGCCAATTGTGTGGCTATTTAATGTTGCCGTCACTAGAGTACCCCCGTTTAATTCCATTTGAAAGGCGCAGAAATCAGGGGCTGAAATTTGCCTAATCCCATTGATGCTCTCGGTGATTTTTGTAAAAGTCCTCACAACTCCGTGAACTTTAACAGCACGTTGCCCTGTTAAATACGTAACCAAATCAATCACATGACTTCCGATTAAATTTAAAGTCCCGCCGCCCATTAAATCATCGCACCGCCAATCATAAACATTATTCTCTGCGTACAATTTCCCGCTCTGTATCCTTATATCAATTAAAGTTATGTTTCCTCCAATGTACTTATCCAATATAGCTTTTCGCATGTGCGTAAAAGCGGGCAAGAATCTGAACGAATGATTGATAATTGAAATCAACGATGGGTAATATTGGCCCGCTCTAACCATTTTCAATGCATCCTCTTGTGTGAGCCCTGCTGGTTTATCGCAAACAATATGCTTACCGATTCCCAGGGCTTTAACTGAGATTTGTGCATGTAGGTTTGGGGAGCAAAGCACAAAGATTAAATCAACGTCTTTCCGGAGGAGAACATCGTCGATTTTGCTGGTGTAGAAAGGGATGTTTAATTCTTTAGCCGCTTCTTGTGCGTCTTGCAGAGTTCGACTCCAAATAGCTTCGATTTTAAATCCATTTTCTCTTAAAATGGGAACGAGGACTTTTACAACTGGACCAGTTCCAAATACGCCAATTCCAGGAAGCATGATTTATTTGTTCTCAATATTCAGCGCATTTTAAATAATTAACCAAAAATCCAATTCATTCTTTTTGTTTGAGGTCTGGTCTTCCAGTCAAAATTATTCTTGCAACCAGAATGAAGTGACAAGCAATAATTTCAATTATTCACTCACTAATAAATTTATTTATAGAATTATTAATCTATTATTCAATTAATTACAAAAATCAGTGATTGTAATTTAATTAACCTCATTTTATTTAACACTTTTGACACAACAGCAGCTGTTTTTGTTTTTATTAATTTGACACTCAGAACTGCAACTGTAGAATAGTGAATCGAGAAAATATTAGATAATCAACTAGAGCGCTCCCGTTCTCCAAAACTAATTAGTTCATAATTCTTAAGGTGAAGTGCTTATAATTTCTTGCGAAGTTAATTACTTTTTAAACTGACATATCATCTTCAAATTACTAAGAATTGATTTTTGTATTTTTAATAGCGTCATCTGATGTTTCAGGTCTGTACTAAATTTATTGACAAATCTTTTATCTATCATTTTTATTTACAAAAATCCGTACTATTTAAACAAACTAATTGTAATTATTCAATTAAAAATAATCACAGCTATAGATATTTGAGAAAATAATCTTCTAATATCTGAATTTGTTGTAATTATTTAATACTGAAATTTACTTTTACGCTGTTGGCCAGACTGAGGCCAGCTGTTGTTTTTTAATGGTTTGAATGTTTAACCAAGTCGTAACGTGTCAGCCATAGCAGCCAAAAATTTTACATTTAACAAACTTATTATCCACTCAACACAAGAGAAAATTGAATAAAAAATGAGGCGCAGCTCAACCTCAGGAATGAAGAAAACCCCGCAGAAAGTTTTATCAGACCCGAACACCCGAGCAGAGTTAATAGACATTTTAATGAAAGACCCAGTCAAGCGTGCCATGGTGCTCGAACTTATCAATTCAGAGAAAGATGCAATCGAAGAATATAAAAAGAGAGAGCGGTTAAAACAAACTCAAAGCCCTGCAGAAAAATTAAAGAGGAAGTATGTCATTGAAAGCCCCACTTCGTTGATGAGGCGGAGGGCACTTTTAGAGATGGAGAGAGCCGAATCTGGAAGCAGTTGCTCGAGTTCTAGCAGTAAGACTTTCGAGAGTGCCCCCTCGTCAGTTGTATCTTCCAAGAGTGCCCCCTCGTCAGTTGTATCTTTCAAGAGTGCCCCCTCAACAGTCGTATCCTCTAAGAGTGCATCCTCACCAGTTGTACCCTTTGAGAGAATTCTGAAAAACATTGTTGTCTATGTGGAAGTAATGAGTAATGGGGAGGATAGATCTGACGGGGTTAAAACTTTATTAATTAACATGGGGGCAATTGTCGTCGATCAAATTACAAGAGAGGTTACACATGTCATATTTAAGGTAAATAGGAAAATAATTAATTTAGGAATTGCTTAAATATTGTGTTTGTGATATTTTTTTTGATCAAATAATTTTCAATAAGCATGAAGTAATTTAATTGTTAGTTTGTTGAATTTATGAATAGATAACTAAAATTAAATTTAATATACAGGATGGATCGTATTTAACCTATCAGAGAGCAAAACTAATGAAAATACATTTGGTCTCCATTGTGTGGCTAGACTCATGCCGGACCACCGGTTGCCGGGTTTCCGAACGGGATTATCCAGCCCTGGGAAACTGCAATTCCAGTAAAGACGTAAACCTAATCTGCGATAAATTGCAAAATGAGTACACTGAAATTGTCCGAGGCGAAATGCGCAAATCAATGTCGAACAACGACATTCATTCACAACAATCGCAACAAAATAAAATGGCTCTGCTCAGCCAACTGGGAGAGATTAATGAACAACAATTATCGTCTTCGCAAGATGTAATTCCTGACAGTCAGGATTTGGAGGTTAGGAAGATTAATTATTCAATGAAAAACAGTTTGATATCAGAGGAGAGTGATGCGGATTCGGGTTGTGGAGTTGTTAACGGATTTTCCGGGGCGAGTAAAAGTTGTGTGCAAAATATGAATTCCAAGGAGCTTGTGTTAAAAATTGTTACCGAGTGCAATATCAGTGATGATATCATCATTTCTTCAAATGATGAAGTCACAAAAACTAAACAACAGAATAATGAGGATGTTGTTTCTTCAAACGAATACTTAAAAACAAATGAACAGCACAACAGTGATGATGTTATTGTTTCTTCAAATGATTGCATAAAACCAAATGAACAACGGAACAGTGAGAATGCTGTTTCTTTAAACAAATATACGAAAACAAACGATACCATTTCCCCGAAGAAAAAAAGACGTACAATGTTTAATTTAAAAACAGACGAAAATTTGTATGTAACAGTCTTAAATGATGAGGTACAAAGGAAATCGAGGCGGACTTTGAAAACTGAGGTTAAGAATACAAAATTGGATAAAAAATCGACTCCGAGTGTTACCAACTGTAATGCAATTAACCAACCCAATGAGCAAAATTACAAACAAACCCTTTCTCAAAAAAAAATACAAACTCATAAAAGCATTAAATCGACATCTTCTGACAAGAAAAAACGTCGAACACTGTATAAAGAACCTGGCGTTGAAAAATGCATGCTAGATTCACAAGCAAAAGCTATTGTTAAAAGCGTCCGTAAATCTATGCACCTTGACACTCAACCGGAATTCGAGGTTACAAAAAACAAACGCCAAACTGTACATTCCCTGCGACCTGTGAAAGAAAGAGATACCAATCCCTTTATTTCCTCTGACGACAGTAAAAAAGGTGATGCGGATTCGGATTGTGAAGATTTTTATGGGTTTTCCAGAGCGAGTAAAAACTGTGTGCAAAAAATGAATTTCAAAGAACTTGGACTTAAAAGTGTTATCGAGTGCAATACTAGTGATGATATTATTATTTCTTCAAATGATGAAGTCACAAAAACTAAACAACGGAATAATGAGGATGTTGAACAACACAACAGTGATGATGTTATTGTTTCTTCAGATGATTACATAAAACCAAATAAACAACAGAACAGTGAAGATGCTGTTCCTTTAAACAAATATACGAAAACAAACGATACCGTTTCCTCGAAGAAAAAAAGGCGTACTATGTTTAATTTAAAAACAGACCAAAATCTGTATATACCAGTCTTAAATGATGAGGAACAGAGGAAATCAAGGCGGACTTTGAAAACTCAGATCGAGAATACGAAATTGGATAAAAACATCGAATCAACACCATCCAACAAGAAAAAACGTCGGACACTCTTTAAAGAACCTGCCGTTGAAAAATGCATGCTAGATTCACAAGCAAAAGCAATTGTCAAAAGCGTGCGTAAATCTATGCACCTTGATACTCAACCGGAATTGAAGGTTACAGAAGATAAACGCCAAACTGTCAATTCTCTGCGACCTATGGAAGAAAAAGATGCCGATCCCTCAATTTCTTCTGACGCCAGTAAAAAAAGGGAATCTTTGGAGTCGGAGGATTTCGGAAAATTCGTCACACTGAGGAGACCAAGGAGGACGGGAAAATTAGAAGTCGATAAAGATGGATTTAAAATCCCTGATAAGGTGAGTTTATCATTATTCTCAAACCTGACTATATGATTTTGTTCATATTTATTGCTTTTGTATTATGTTTAATTTTCCCATTAAAAAGTCTGCTTATTTTGAGGTTGTATTATTCAACTCTGCAGAGTTGAGTTGTTTGATAATATTTTATAGTTATACAAACTGTACTTAAAATTTAGTCAAATCAAAATGAAATTCTTTTGGACTTGCTAAAATTTCAATGACAATTTTGATATAAACATAACCTAACAAAATGTAATTTGAAAAATTTTTAACAATTTAGCCAAGATTTAAAAACTTAAACAAAAAAAATAATATACAATATAGTTTAGGTAATTTATGATTATAAAATAAAAAGTTTTAAACATGTTTTAAATAAATGTCCGCATTCTTATTTACAATTAGTAATTTCCACTTTCTCGTGGCCGGAATATTGTTTTTTGTAGTCGAGCAATTCGATTGTTATTCCATCGAATGATGTCAGCTTGAACGAGAGCGGCTCAACGGAAAAACTCGACAAATCCAATAGGACTTCCATTTCTTCGACTGATTGTCAGATGTCACCTCTGGAGCTGTCTAAAGTTTCGTCGAGAAAGACTAGTTTAAATAGCGTCGATATGTCACCTCTGTATTTAGTCAAATCCGAAACACCGTTCAACGTTACCTTTTCACCATTCGAAAAACTCGTAAACGAAAACACCATTTCCAAACTGATTAAGACACTTGATACATCTGAAATATCAAACATTTCGAGTGAGAATGAGGCTATGGATGAAAACACACAAATAAAAAATAATGAAAACGAACCACGACACAAAACGTCGAGTGAGTTGAATAACAGTGAGGTTAAGAATATGATTGATAATCAAAAAGGCACTTTAAGTGAATGTGAGGTTAGGTTAGCATTTAACACACCATACCAACTGTCAAAGGGGATGGGTAAAAGTGAGGTTAGGAATAGGTCTAATGTAAAGGACACTTCATGTGATACCACAAATATTATTTCGAGTGGATCTTTGAATGATTCACCTAAAATCGGGGTTAGGAGTAAAGCTAAAACTAAATCGGAAGTGTTGTGCGAAAACAAAATATCTAACGTTTCTTTCAACGGGGTAATTTTGGGGGTGGAGAGGGGTAAAGGAAAGGAAAATCTGGGAGCCAGGAGGAGGAGCATGAGAATTATGCGCAAAGAAAGCGAATCGTTGGTCACTTCCGATGAATCATCTTTATTATCATTGGTGATCGATGATTCTTTGATGACGTCCGATGGTTCTGTAGAGGTTGAAAATAACCACCAAGAAGGAGGAAAGGAGGGTGGAATTATAAATGAAACTCCAGGGAAAGAGGAAAATATGGGGATTATAGAAAATGTCAGAGGGAGAGGAAAGGGAAGAAGAAAAACAGCAGCCGTATTAGATGAATCAGCTTATGTAAATCGAGGTAGAGAGAAAAGGAAGTCTGTGATATTATCAAAAGAATTAACGGGAATTGCTCCCCAACAAATAAGCGGAGCGAGGAGGGGAAGAAGGAAGACTATTCTCGGTTGTTTAATAGACGATTCGCCTTTGACTCTATCAAATAATTCCACTTCAGAAGATATATCACTAATTCAGAATTCTGTTGTGGGGAGAGGAAGGGGTAGGAGAAAGACAGTTTTTGCTACATCAACAAATAACGATGCCGCTTCGACTGAATTGAAGAACGCCAGCACGGGATTGGGGAATGTTTCTTCTGCCTCTTCAGATGGATCGAAAACTTCGTTTTATTCCGCAGAAAATGACCCAAATAGTTTGGACGATTTAAATAAATTGAGAGATGGCACAACAAATGAAGAAATTGGGAAAGCATATGATGTTTGTGATGAAAGAAAAAATGAAATCGAAAAATCTTCAGTTTCTAATCGGTTGCAAAAAGTGACAGAAAGTAATAATTTTACAAATGCAATGGAAAAATCTTTACCCTCTAATAATTTAGGAACAAACATTTATATTCATAAAGAAATAAAAACACCTTTGGATACAAATGTTGTGAATAGTTGTGATAAATCGAATGATTTAATCGAAAATTCGAATGATTTAAAAAGTTTAAAAACACCTTTGGATAAAAATGTTGTAAATAGTTGTGATAAATCGAATGATTTAATAGAAGATTCAAAAAGTTCTGGAAATGAATCGACTGATGTAACTTCTGATAAATCAAAAATTTCTTCTGATAGATCTTCAGATATATTAATAATTATCTCAGATGAATCAACCGATCTCACAAAAGATTCAAGTTCTAATGGCTCGAAAGTCACGTCAGATAAAAATGATGAATCGGAAGTTTCTTCAAAGATTTCCTCGTCTTCCGAATCAAGAAACAACATAAGTGACTCAAATACATCGGCAAAAGATACGACTTCTGGTGAATCAAAAATTACCTCTGATGAATCAAAACACTCCACTTTTGATGTTTCGAAAAGCACTTCAGATAAATCGACAGACCAAGATAAACTTCGTAACGGAAGAAAACAGTCTGAGACAAAAACTAATGCTGATTCGAGAGATAATACTAAGAGTGAAAAGCAACCTGAGATAAAGACTAAAAATACTGAGATACGTATTAAGGGTCAAAATAATGCTGGGTTAAAAACGGATGAAAATATTATGGAAAGAAAAGATATTGTGAAGCAAACAAATGAAGATAATTTTAACACAGATAAAAACAATTCTAACAACGAGAAATCTTCATTGAAAAAAGGAAAACGGAAACTCTTCAACCCGAATGCAAGTGTTACATATCTCACCGAATATGATGTGGATGAAGAGAGGAGAGAACACGCTCAAAAAACTGTTTTAAATCCATCCCCTCCGATTATGCTAACGGCTAGGACTAAAGAATTTGTGGAGAAAAATGTAAACGCCGAATCGGCATCGGAAAACGAAGAAGTAGAGGAGAGTGACGATGAACTTATAAATGAGATTTTGACTGCGATTAAAAAAACTCCTAAAAATAAGAAGAATGAGAAAAAGCAAGTTGAAATCAATCCTGAATTAGACGAACAAAAGGATCTTTATAAGGAATTTGTTGAGAGGAAGAATACCAAGGATAAAATGACCAAACAAACAAATGATGATTTCGAAGATGAGCTTAACAAAAAGAAGAAACAATCGCAGAGGATGAGCGACTTGCTCTTGCCGATACAGAGGATAACAAGGAGGAGTACCATGGATTTTGCGCCGGCGCAAAGTGTTACTCAGATGTCACAAAAGCGGAGGCAGAGGGCGGTGAAACAGCCTACGATTGTTTGCACCAGGTTTCACCGGGATCAAGTCGTGGAGTTCCGGAAAATCGTCAAGAAATTGGGGACGTTTTTAGTGCAAACAGATGTGACGGACAGGACGACCCATCTGGTAGCAGCCGAACCAATTAGGACGATTAATATTTTAAGAGGGATCGCTCGTGGAATCTGGCTTTTGAAATCTCAATGGGTGAGTCTGTTAAATTTGTTCAAATTTTGAATATATTTTTTCTTCAACTTTAAAAAAATGGAATACTTCTGCTGTTTAAATCTCATCTAATTAGATAGTAAAGGTTATTTATTATAAACGCTAATGGAAAACCCTGCAGAGCAAAATCAGCTTTATCTTAAAATTTCATTTATGCAGAAGTGAAAGTTTTTCCACCCAGCTCCTCACTTATTACCCTTAATCATAAGTTAATAAATTTGTTTCTTTTTTAGTTGCATGATTCAGAAAAAGCAGAAAAGTGGTTGCCAGAAGAAGACTACGAATTGGTCGATTTTTCACCAGCTGTGCAGGTAAGTCTATATTAGTTTCACTTGGTTTTGAATCATAATAATGATTCTAACCTACAACTTTGCTTTATTTTCACTATCATTTATCAATTTGACAGTCGCATTCTAACCTATAATTTTTCTGTGTTGACATCCACGTGTTAAACTTGACAATTTCCAGCAATGTCGGATTGAAAGGGAGACTTTCGGGGCGCTCTACTCGATGGACATTTTCGAAAACTGTGGACCGATCCATGTCGTCCGGTCAACGGGTCCGAAACACACGGACCTAGAAGATTTGATAAAATTGGCGAGTGGCACGACGACCCCCAAGTCGAGGGGGGCATCCGTTGTCGTGGGAAAATACTTCGATTACGAAGGCGTCGCCTGCGTTGCGTACACTTGGGTTCTCGACAGCATCTCTGAGAATGTATGCAAGAGTTTCGAAAAATACTTACTCGCAAAGTGAGAAAGGGCTAATGTAAAGTGCGGACAATTATTATTTGTGTCCAAAAAACATGATTTATTGCAAATGTAGTTTATTCCACGGAAAAGCTTTGAAAGATAGAAGCAAACCAACAAATTGAAGGTTGTATCTCAGACTAAGAGGTAATCTTTAATCATTTTCCGAAATGTTCTATGTTGTAAAGAAGTGCATCTTTTATTGTTAGAAACCTCACTGATAATACGAGTTGTAGAATTTAAATTGTGTTGATATTTTATATTTAGATTATTTTACATTGTTGTATACATATCTATAATAATTGATATTTTAACTATGATTATATAATAAAACTTTCTATTTAAAAAAAATCAAAAAGTGAGTTTTATTAAATAATAACAAAAACTTAGTATTACAAATTAGGGATTGTGAATAATTGTAAATCTTTAAATATTTTTTTTATCATATTGCATATTGATGAAAGAGACATGTTTAGGATATTTTACAAATTTATAACATTTTGTTATGCTACATTTTTGACTTAATCAGAGGTTTAATCAATGATTAGTGGATGAATGTATTTTATAATCAAGGAATTGGAAGTTGAATAGTGTGTCCCCGGATAGAAAAAACTTTTTAATATACACTTCAAAATCACACATCAAAAATAATATGTACTACATTTTTATTTATTTCAGCAGCGCTCTCAACAAAAATGAAACCGATGATAAGTCAATTCAATAGCAAAAACCAAAACAGATGCAATTATCCCACCAAAATAAAAACAAAAACACAAAAGCATGTGCTCCATATCAATAACGCCGAACTCCGACCGCTGATTGAGGGGGGCGTTGTAAGTCTCCGCCGGCTTCCACTTCAACAAAAACCCGTGCTCTATGAACCGGAAAGTCTCGAAATTGAAAACATCCTCGAAAGGCGAGCCCTTTTTAAAAGCGCTCGTCACGTAAACGACGAACGTGGATTTTTGCAAAATCCTTACTTCGAGAGGGTGGTAACCGTTTAAATTCAAAGCGGCCGCTCCCATCGCTTGTGAAATAAAAATGGCGGCATTACCGTCAATCACACTTTGCCAATGGGTTTTATCCAAAGCCAAGACGATTTCGGTTCTCGTAAACAGGGCTTTTAAAATGGGATCCTCGGAATTGCTGATTGTTGCGGCCGAGGGTTTAATGCTGTAGATTTTTATGTTGGATTCGAGTAAATCTTCGACGGTTAAAATTTGCTTTTCGTAAACATTCTTGAACATGTACGAGATCATCAGGCTTTGAAAGGAGCTTGTTATTATAAAGGAGGATAAAATCCAGGTCAAGTATAAGAAACGCAAGCGGGGGTTTTCTTGACCAGGGCTGAATTTGTTGGTATCTAAGAAAGCCTCCAGTAAATAAAATAAGCTGTCCGCAAAAGGTGGTTTATTT
This sequence comes from Philonthus cognatus, assembly GCA_932526585.2. NCBI lineage: Eukaryota > Metazoa > Arthropoda > Insecta > Coleoptera > Staphylinidae > Philonthus > Philonthus cognatus. The sequence goes on from OW052242.1 coordinate 30,838,269, forward strand.
TCGTGAAAATATTGCCAGGCCAGCGTGAATATTATGAAGGATAAGAGAAGCCCGAGCCAAACGGTGCTTGTAAAAATTTTCGTCAAGTTCATCCAGGTCGGAATTGGTTTCGCCGTTGAAACAAAAAAGGCGATTCGCGTGATAAAGTACGGGAACGTCAGCAAGAAATCCTCCATATAATCAACTAAAACCGGGCCCATGATTACATCTGCGTCCCTGTCGTAGATCATTTTGTAAAACCCTGAGTAACTTCCGTTTTCCAATTTGATGTACATGTTTATAACACTCCCGTTTTCCAAACTGATTGAAGTCGAGTTGAAATTATGAGGGATCATCTCGGGGATGAACCCAACCATTTTCGCAAGCTCGTTTAGAAAAAGCACCGAAAATCCGGTTTCCGTTTCGTAATTTCTTGTTACTATATAAGGAGCGATTGGATAATCCACGTATCTAATCGGGCAACCCTGCATTCTCCGCAATTTTTTTTCAGTGAACAATTGCTGTTTCGCCTCATCAAAACAATTAAAAACAAACTCGGCTTCAATACGCGAGCAATTTCCTTTACTTAACGGGAAATAAGTAAACACGTTTACCTCCCCATCAATTAAAACTGCGTTGAGGATATTTACCTCCCATAGGATTTCGAATATTTTTTGGAAACTCTCTCGTGGAAACGTGGTGAGGATTATAAAAACGCTGCTCGTGTTGAAAAAGCGCGTGTGGTAAATTGAACTCAAATCATTTTTGAGTGATTTCAAATCGATTCCATCTGTTGATAACAAGTAGCATTCTTTGAATCTTGTTTTGTCAATTTCGCTAATGTTCCCACTTTCATTAAAAATTATCCATGATAAGTTTGTGTTGTGATAAAATTCGAAATCGGTTTTATGTTTGTGGAAAAACAAGCAACTGCGTCTTATGTATGTGCGCAAAATTTTACCAACGCATTTTTCCAAGTTTTTTATCATTTTTTCATTTTCTGCAAATTGTTTTGTTTTCACGTTGTTTAGAGGTGCGATTTTAAGAATCGCTCCGTTCTTTTTTGACTTTGCAGTGATGAACTCCTCTATATTTTGCTTACTTTTGTCATTATCCATTGTTTCTCTAACTTTCCTTAAGTTAAAATTCTTTGATTTTCTATGCATTTCTGTAAGTTCCTCTAAATTTTCTTCACTATTCTTTATGTTTCCACTAATTTCTCCAAAATTCTCCACACTTTCTTCGTTTCCAATAACTTCTATAAATTCCTCACATTTCTCATTGTTTTTTGATTTTTCAATCATTTCTGTCCATCTTCCTAAATTTTCCTTAGTAATCTTTAATTTTCTAATCGTTTCTGTACATTTCTTTAAACGTTTCTCACTTCTATAACTATTTAAAGATTTTTTAATCATTTCTGTACATGTGTTTAAATCTTCCTTAGTTGTTTCGCCATTATTTGATTTTGCAACAATTTCTTTAAAGTTATTTAAATCCCTTTCACTTCTTTGATCAATATTTGATTTTGCAATAATTTCTGTAATTTTATTTAAATCTCTTTCACTTCTTTTATTATTATTTGATTTTGCAATAATTTTTATAAATTTATTTAAATCGTCTTCACTTCTTTCACCATTATTTGATTTTGCAATCATTTCTGTAAATCTTACTAAATTTTTCTTAGTAATTCTTAGTTTTCTAATAATTTCTGTAAATTTCTTTAAACGTTTCTCACTTCGTTCACTGTTCAAAGATTTTTGAATCATTTCTGTACATGTCCTTAAATCTTTCCCAGTTTTTTCACCATTATTTGATTTTGTAATAATTTCTATAAATTTATTTAGATCTCCTTTACTTCTTTCGCCATTAATTGAACTTAGAATAATTTCTGTAAATTTATTTAAATCTTCTTCATTTCTTTCACCATTATTTGATTTTGCAACAATTTCTGTAAATTTATTTAAACCTCTTTCGCTTGTTTCACCATCATTTGATTTTGCAATCATTTCTGTAAATTTATTTAAATCTTCTTCACTTTTTTCACCATCATTTGATTTTGCAATCATTTCTGTAAATTTATTAAAATCTTCACTTCTTTCACCATTATTTGATTTTGCAGTTATTTCTGTAATTTTTTTTAAATCTTCTTCACTTTTTTTACCTTTCATGGATTTTGCAATCACTCCTGTAAATGTCTCAAAATTTCCCTCACTTTCTATTATTTCAATATAGTTTGATTGTTTAATCATCCCTGCAAATTCGCCAAGAGTTTCGCAATTTTCTCCACATCCATTATTCTCTTTAAATCCCTTCGTTGAAAAACTCGATATTATTATAATTAATATAACGTAGTTTTTCATTGTTAGAGCTTAAACTTTTGGGTAATACAAAACGTATTATTTCAATTAAGGCAACATTATCTTGGGTAAACATTTTTTTTTTAATTTACGCGTGGCGTGTTAATTTAAATGTAGAATAAATTACCGTAGTGTAATTACCGTTTCAATTCAAATATTAATGCCTGTTTAATATTTCATTAACAATAGATTGATGTGTTGATATCATAAGAATAATTGTCTTTTATATTATAATATTCATTTTTTTCCCAGAAATAAATACATTTATCAAAGAGTAGTGACATTTATCCATTTATTATGAAGTATAAACGACTATTAGTAATAATAATATCAAGATAACAATTATTTTACCAACATTTTGGAAATTATAATTAAGTCATTTACAAATCATAAAATATTTGATCTGTTTAAAGATAAAAGTTATAAAGTGTTGTTATTAATTCCTCGTGCACTTACTGGCTTTTACATTTGAATAAATGATATGTTTGTTGATAGGGCATTTTCGTACACACATCCCGATTTATACGCTGTAAATGTTTCGTTGTTTTTATAAAAAAACGTGCATTTTTTGCTTCTAACGAGTGCTTCCACTCCTAGGTTAAGCATGAAGTAAAATTTCGAGTTTAGAAAAGCCTGAAAATTTGGTTTGGTCGCGTAGCGCTACGCGACCAAACCAAATTTTATGGCTTTTCTAAACTCGAAATTTTACTTCATGCGCCACGCGTACAACACACTGGTTTCAAGTGAAGTTCAATTTAATCTGCTTCTGTTTGATCTCATGTTAATACATTTAAAAAAAACTGGCTTTTACATATAAATAAACGATATTTTGATTTATTAGGAATTGTTCTCGTACACATTTCCCGGTCTATACGCTGTCAATTTTTAGGCATTCGTTGTTTTTGATAAAAACGTGCATTTTGAGTTTAGAAATGCCTTAAAATTTGGTTTGGTCGTGTAGCGCGTAGCGCTACGGGACCAAACCAAATTTAAAATCTTTTCTAAACTCGAAATTTTACTTCATGCGCCACGCGTATAAAACACTGATTTAAAGTGAAGTTCAAAATGTAGCGCTTCTAATTAATCTCACGTTAATACATTTCACAAATGATTATTTCATCTAACCAAATCATTCGCTTTAAAAATTCAAGCGATTTGCTTTTGTGCGACAAACTCTATACATTTTAAGCATTATTCACATACCTGTATACAATATGTAGTACATTTTGAACTTCGCAATATTTTAGCGATTTACACGCGGGTCGCATGAAGTAAAATTTCGAGTTTAGAAAAGCCTGAAAATTTGGATTGGTCGCCCCGCTTCGCGGAGCGACCAATCCAAATTTTCAGGCTTTTCTAAACTCGAAATTTTACTTCATGCTCCACCAAGGAGTGGAATCACTCGATAGAAACTTTAAATTGAACAATTAAAAAGAAACACGCATAGAAATTCACAACGTATATACCAGGAAAAACATAATGACAAAGTATTTCTGTAAACCACATTTCTATCAATATTTACAATTACTTTGATAGAAAAATATTGTTTCCGAAATAATGTGTCATCACAGAAAATGTTTCATTCTAATATCAAAAATATTATCTCATACTCTCACATATTTCTAGTGAGCAACAGGATGACCATATTTACAACAAAAGTAAATATGATTCAATAACGCACGTTTTGTTGATTTTGGTGATCGGTTAAACACCGAATTGCGAAATTCGCCGTTAGTTTAACGCTCATCGAAAGGGGAAGATAAGCAAGATAAGTGGTCTTATCTTTGTTTTTACATCATGCATTGAGTACAAATCATCAAAAAGTGTCGGTTACATTTAATAAGCGATTATTATATCACCGACATCAAAAAGTCCGCAATGGGGGTACTGAAATTTGGTGTAATACTCTTTGCAGTATTTTACAATACTCACGTAAGTCTAAAAAAAATAGTATTAAAGATTTTAATCAGGGCAGTAGCTATCGGGTGCCGTCTTTACGAAATACAAGCTTTTACTATCCCCCAATATGTAAAAGAAAGGGAAAGTATTGTTTATGCTGTTTTTGTATAAAATATTCTAAATTCCTATATTTTCTTCAAACCTACAATTATGGTCTAACTACGGCCCCGTTTATAAAAATGTTTAATTTTATAGCATTGAATAAAGAATATTAGTATTCGTTAATCAATGTTTATAGTCACAAAGTAATAAATACTTCTTTAATCTGTGCTGTAGTAAAAAAAAAAAATTAGCAAGGAATTGAATGCTTTCTTATTCCTATTTATATAAATTAATTGTAAAAAAAATTGAAACAGACTGAAAGCATGCAAAAAACTGTTTGAATTTATTAGAAACTTAATCAATGGTTAATGTTGTTATAAATTTTTAATTATTACCAAATCTGATCAGTCAATAAAAACAATTGTTTTATAATGCCTTGACAAATCGTTGCATAATATACTATTTTATGATACTGTATAAGTATGCAAATTTTTGAGAAAAATATACTCGCAATTAAAAAATACAGCCCTGTCCCGGGACTTTTGCCGAACCGTGTATAAAAACAAGTAATTTATTCAAAGAAATTCTAATTAGAATTTCTTTGAATAAATTACTTGTTTTTGTACACGGTTCGGCAAAAGTCCCGGGACAGGGCTGTATTTTTTAATTCCGAGTATATTTTTCTCAAAAATTTGCATACTTATACAGTATCATAAAATAGTATATTATGCAACGATCATTTAATGGCAGCTATTACGACACGAGCGACGAAGGAGCGAGTGTCGTAATGAATACGAGTGTCTTAATAGCCATTAAATGAGAGTTGCATACACTATTTTTTCTACGACTACTTGCAATAGAAAAATAATAAGCTTTATTTTCAAAATTTATTAAATTTATATTCAACTTATAAATTATTTTTATACACTACATTATATGAAAAAAAATTAAATTACAATATATGAGAACTTTGCAAACAAAAATGACAGGTTTTTAATCATTCTTTTTGATTTATACTAATATTTTGAATTGTACAGTTATTAAAATGAATCTGTGGCACTTTCGGTAGTTCTGAAACAATGTTGGTGGATGTTGTTATTGATGCTGATGGAGTATTGTTTATAAAATTGTTTGTTTGGCTGTGTTCTATCGAATTCAAAAGTTGATTGGCTACGTTGACTTTATTTTGGATTGACTCGTCAATATAGTTTTCCGCCACTGCGGTGGATTTCCACCCACCGTGGCGTTTTAGCGAGGTGATGTCACCACCAGCATCAACCAATATTGTTGCAGAATTGCGACGAAAGCAGTGTCCGGTGTATAAGTTGGGATCTGGAAGATTTAAGTACCTAGCAATTTCTTTGCCCATATTTCCAAACTTGTTTATTCCTACGTTTGGTACTGTACATTTTCCATTTGTATAATTTGTAAAAAAAGATGGGGTTATACAATGTTGTTGACGAAGATTCATGTAGTTCTTGCATATACCGTAATATTTTCCGGTAACTGAAAATTTTCGCGTTGTTTTTGTTTTAGTATCATTAATTGTGACTAAAATAGTTGTTCGAAAACGTCTTTTAATTCCAACTTGTGCAACTCATGCCTTCTACAAGCTCCCATAACACCAAAGATACATACTACCTATGAAAACAACAGTTTAAAATATAAATTTTAAACTAAAATTAACTTACCTTGGTCAATAAATATTTTACGTCTGGGGCTTCACCAATAAATTGCTTTATTTCATGAGTGGTAAAGGTTTTAGATTTTTTGGGTACATATCCTTCAGATTTTCTTTTTAACAAGGCAAGCAATTTGAAATATTTGGATATGTCCACTTTGTGTTTAATGGATAAAGTTGATTTAATAATGGAATAATGAGTCCATAAAGTTGTGGATTTTAATTTCTTGCACAATTATTCATCGAAATAAACTAATAATACATTTTCAGAAAAGCTGCTAACCTTATTTTTATTCCTCCATTCCATAAACTGAGAGTAACATTTTTCATAAATTTTTGCCGATTTTACTGGTAGTAAATTATTTGAGGTTTTTGAGGCTTGTTCTACAATCTTCGGAGGAGTTAGATTTTCAATTTCACTATCACTATCGCTCATTTTTGTCGATGTTTATACAATTACGTACGTTGACAAATTAACAATTTTAAATTGTCATTCCATCATACCCAGCATGAGCTTGCTACGATGTGAATGAAAATATGAAAATCTGTATCGAAATGAAAATCTGTATCGAAATGAAAATCTGTATCGAAATGAAAATCTGTATCGAAATGACCCTCATTTCGATAGAAGTAGTAACTGTCTAATAAATCAATTTAAGTATAGGAGTAGAAAAACTACATTATGAGATAGTTTAGAACTTCCCCAACTTTTGGATCTATCATATGGGACGATCAACTACCCCACCCACTGAGCAAAAAAACAAACAAATATCGTTATATCAACATAATATATAAAATTACAGAAGCCATTGCGTTGGTTTATAAAAAGTTATTAAGTATCTATGAATTTGTGTCACCTTTTGCTACCCGAAAAGCATTCTAATTATTTCTAACGCTATCTCCAAAACTACGAAACGTTAATAGTGTAATTCTTTCCTTGTCACTTAACTTTTGCGCCTAATGACTTATTTTTTTTAACTAATGACTTAAAATTTAGTCAAAATTGACTGACAAGAAATCATTACGCTTGTAGACATACACAATTCCTTATATTACCTCTTAAGTTACAAAATTAGAAGACTTTTCGGGTAGCAAATAGTAACATAAATTCTTATCTTTCTAAAAAAAATCGGCGCATGCAAAGCTCTATGCAGATGTATACACTGTTCGGCAGAAGTCCAGGGACAGCGCTGTATTTTTTGATTACGTGTATATTTTTTTTTAAATTGCAACTTTTTAACAAACCAACATAATGGCTTCTGGTTTGCAAAAATGTGTTTCTTTTTTATTCCCTTTAAAATTAGTTAAATCTGGTTAGAGCTTGCAATTTAAAAAAGTTGGGTAGTTCCCCCACATGACACCCCCAAAAGTTGGGGAGATTCTAAACCATCCCATATAGCATTTTTTATGTACAGTATCATAAAAAATGCCATATGGGATGGTTTAGAACTTTGCCAACTTTTGGAGGTGTCATGTGGGGGAACTACCTCACTTTTTTAAATTGCAAGCAATATCCAGATTTAACTAATTTTAAAGGGAATAAAAAAAGAAAGACATTTTTGCAAACCAGAAGCTATTATGTTGGTTTGTTAAAAAGTTGCAATTTTTTTTAAAAAATATACACGTAATCAAAAAATACAGCGCTGTCCCTGGACTTCTGCCGAACAGTGTATACATCTGCATAGAGCTCTGCATGCGCCGATTTGTTTTTGGGCCCGGCCTGGCCCTGTCATGAAATAATTGATTTTGAGCGCGGCCTGGGTAAATAATAGGATAATCCCGGCCCGGTCAATATTTTACTCTGAATAATTTAATTTTTGTACGGACTTTCAAAACACTACTTTATAAAGAATTATCGCACTTGTAAATACATATTTACTTGTTTATGGATATAGTTTGCAATAAAAAATAAAAACAAACTTTACAAAAATCTGTCAGGCCCGGCCCGGCCCGGTCTCATAATTTAAATTGGAAGCCCGGCCCGCTTGTAAATATTCGGTCGTTGCAGTGCTCTACATCTGCATTCAGTAAAAAATTCCTAAAATCTGTTAGATTTTGAATGAAATTTCCAAGTTACAATTATTACTTCAAAATTCTATTCTCTATCCATTTTTTTTTTTCATAAATATAAATGAAATTGCCAATTCTTGGTTGCAGAACACTTCAAACATTAAAAGTGCGATCCTTTTCGCAATCTACAACAAGTTAGTCTTACAAAGACTATATCAAACACTCATTGAAACAACTACTTCCCGGGCTAATACCCCGATGGACATTGAATTATACAACAAGTGTTTGCTGTTACATACAGTAACCTACTGCAAATGTAACAATTTGGGTCAAATTATTCAGGCCATCTATAGACGCGTTTCGAGATTTATCTCTCATCAGTATAGCTTTGCCATTCCCTCTAAACAATTTGACACCTTAGACTGGCGGTTGTTTAGAGGGAATGGCAAAGCTATACTGATGAGAGATAAATCTCGAAACGCGTCTATAGATGGCCTGAATAATTTGACCCAAATTGTTACATTTGCAGTAGGTTACTGTATGTAACAGCAAACACTTGTTGTATAATTCAATGTCCGTCGGGGTATTAGCCCGGGAAGTAGTTGTTTCAATGAGTGTTTGATATAGTCTTTGTAAGACTAACTTGTTGTAGATTGCGAAAAGGATCGCACTTTTAATGTTTCATTTTTTTTTCTTATCAAATGTATTATCAAGTGTTATCCATCGAGATTTGACATATTAATCATTTATGTTTTTAATCAATTTATTACAATTGTACAGGGTGGTCTTATTTCGATGTTGATTATGGGCGTCTCGGTAAATATAAGAGTTAGAAAAAACCGATGACGCAGTCGCGATCTCTTTTTTTGGGACTAGGGTAATGCCGAAATCAAAAATACACCAATTGTTTTTTTTTTTAGAAGTTATAAGGCAAAATCGGGTAACAAATCAACGTAACAATTGTAGATTTACTGATAGCAACTAATTTATAGTAAATAAGTTTTGTAAATTACAAAAGTCTCCAATAAGAATTGGAATATAAAAAAGTATAAATAGAAGATCAATATGGTAATCTAAAATTAGTTATACTAATTTTAGATTACCATATAGATCTTCTATTTATACATTTTTTCTATTGTAATTGATATTTTTTGAATGAATTTGTTAAGATTTTTTTTGTTTGTTAATTAGTTATTACTTTTTTAAATAAATATTTCTAACACTTGTAATTAATTACAGGCTTACCAGGGAAAAGTATTCGATCACACTCCAAAATTTAACCAAAACGATGCGGGACTCACTATGGAGCTCAATCTTCAAGATTTTTTATCCAGAATGAACAATGATGTAAGGATTATAAAAATGCATGCATATTCAAATACAATTTTTTCTACAAAACACGGAAAGAGTATAATACGGCTATGAACTTAAACTTGACGATGTTTTAAAGCCGATAATTAGTCAATTTTTCGAAAAATCTTAATCATAAATTATTTATTTGGTTGCGTATGTCAACTTTCATTAGTTCTTTTGGTTGCATATGTCAATTTTCATGAGTTTATTTGGTTGCGTATGTAAATTTCCAAAAGTTTATTTAGCTGCATATACCGCACGCTGTTGTAAATTGTGTTGCATAGTTAACAACAGCGTATGGTATATACAACCAAATAAAATCTTGAAAATTAACATACGCAAACAAACTCATGAAAATTGACATATGCAACCAAATAAACTTATAAAAATTGACATATGCAACCAAACTCATAAAATGCAAATAACATACGAGGTCTGCTAAAAAAAAAGTTTCTGGGCGCTTGAAATCATAATCATGTGTAAACTCTATTCCGTGAATCAATTTCAAAATTCTGATTTTCGAAATTCTGGTGGGCACTGTTAACGGTACTTGTTTCAGGAGTCATAAGATATAAGTTTCTATTATTTGCTACGATGATGCGTTCGTCTTTGATACGTACATAAATTGATGACGTGAATGCCATGATTCCTGGAATAGACTGCATATGCTACCAAATAAACTCATGGACTACTAAAAGTTTCTGGGAAATTGTAACATACACACGGCGCCTTTTCAAAACTCGAAATTTTACTTCATGCTTATTCTGTGAGTGGAAAACACTCAAATGGAACTCTTTTAAAAAAACTACAAGTGTCGCTTAATTTACAGTGTATGCATACAGAGAGTTTACCTTTTTAGTATGTATACACATATTCCAATTATATGCTGTCAATTTTCAGATATTCGTTGATTTTAAGAAAATACTTCAATTGCAGCTTTAAACGAATATTTCCATTCCCGGGTTAAGCATGAAGTAAAATTTCGAGTTTAGAAAAGCCTGAAAATTTGGTTTGGTCGGTCCGCGAAGCGGAGCGACCAAACCAAATTTTCAGGCTTTTCTAAACTCGAAATTTTACTTCATGCGCCACGCATATAAAACACTTATTTCAAGTGATGTTCACTCGTTCACAATATTTCAGTGTTTAGTACGCGGCGTATGGAGTAAAATTTCGACTTTTGAAAATTTGGTTTGGTCGCTCCACTTCGCTACGCGACAAAACTAAATAATCAGGCTTTTCTAAACTCGAAATTTTACTTCGTGCTTAATCTCGCCGCTGCGCTGCTCGTGCGCAACATATCCGCTCATATGTAATATGCTGCATACCACCCTCGTGACGTAATATATTATTACGTGTCCCAACATTTTGTTTCCACCGATAGTACCTTCAGTACCATTAGATTACGCAGACTTTCCATCAACCTTTGCATTTATTAGCGGGCAATATACGCAACCAAATAAACACATTTAAAACCATTAACTACATTATTCAAATAAGTTACACGTAAAAAATTATATACAGGGTATTCCATGTAAAATCAAAAACTTTCGGCGTTGTAGATTTAAAATGCGACCCAATATACATTTTTGTTTATAAAAAATTAAAATTATATTTCACTGTTTCAGGATAATGTCGTTGTTTTTCCTGAATACGGTCTTACCTCGATGATCGTGCTCTCAAAACAAAACTTGACGAAATTCGGATTGGAACTACCAGAAGCCAACAGTAACGTAAACTTTTGCAACAATGAATCAAAATATAAAGTGAGTATTAATATAATTTCTTGCATAATTTTCAACGTTAATATGTTCGTGTTTTTTTGCCCTTCAGATTTTAAAACAGTTGGCTTGCAGTGCAATAGAAAACAAAATTTATTTACTAGCAAATGTCATTGAAGCTAGTGGAGGGGACTTTTACAACACAAATTTGGTCTTTGATCCAACGGGAGTGTTAATTGCTAAGTAAGTACTCGCATGTTATAAAAGTACCACTAAATTTTACAATGATAATAATCCGCGATTTTTGTATTGCATGCCAGTGGGGTAAATAGGGAGGGGAATTAGGGGATCAATCTTCCTCTTTTTCTGTTAGTGATTTGTTTTGTTATAATTTATATTTTATTTTTATATACATCTAAGTGAAAAGTAGAACCATTTATTGTACTTGTTTTTGTAGAACTGGAAAATTAAATTAATGAAATAAAATACGAAGTTAAATCCCCCATCGCAAAAAGCTATCTACGCCGCTGTTGCAGGCTAATAATTCACTAATTCATATACTTGCATTTAAGGCTATTAATGTTGTGTTATTTTTGCTGCTAAATAGCTGCACAATTTAAATTGAAAGTGTATGTCTGGCTCATAAGTTGTCTCATATTTGCTTTTTGTTTTATATCAGGTATAGAAAAATTAATTTGAATGAAGAAGAAACAGGTAACCTGAAAGCGGGTACAGAAATTGTAACTTTCAATACGGAATATGGAAAATTCACCACGTTTACGGGTTCCGACATTTTACACGAAAATCCTGCTTTGAAAGTGATCGAAACCGGTGCTACTGATGTCCTTCATCCGAGTGCTTTATTCTCTAATTCCCCATTCTGGTCATGTGAGTACCAAACTATTTTTTCCCTCGAACAAATGTAATCTTCTTTCCGTTTTTATTTTTAAGCTCTTTCTATCCAAGATGGTTATGCAATAAGTACTGGCGCTAATTTGTTAGCCTCATCCTACAACGCCCCGAAAAACGCAAACGGAGGAAGTGGCATTTATCACGGAAAAGAACGTAAAGATGTTCAAATTCAGGCCATTTCAGGAACGAGCGCCGTGGTTTCAGAACTCGAACATGCCGAGATAGGAAAACCAAAATGTTTAACAATGGTAATTTACTGTATTTTGTAGATACTATATATAAATATATGTTGGATATACATTTGTCATTTTTGTGGTGAAAACATCATTTTCTTGTATATTTTAGAAGTCAGCTGAGGAAATTGAAGGCAGAGCCTTGCAAGACGTCGCAAAATTATTTGTTATGAAAAATGCCCTATCGGAAAAGGCCAAAATAAAACAATTCGATTTGCCCCAACAAGTTAAGGAATTCCAAGCTGAATTATGCTCATCGAATGAACAATTGTGCTGTAAATTAAACGCCAACATTTTCAACCCGATTAGTGAGGTAGATCCTCATTACAAGTAAGTAATTATAATATTAACAAATTACATTTAAGACATGTGAATAGATCATGTTATTAAAATTGGGATTTGTAAGCTGCGTTTGTTACCATACTAACCATAAATTATTTACAATTTTAACAACTGTTCATTGACAATGTGTTTTTCTCCTAGGTTTATAATGTATTCGAAAGGTGATAGCTATGCTTGCGGCTTGGTTTCCTGTCAAAGCAATGATATCGAGTCTTGTGGCAGGCCAATATCGACTAGCAAAAACAATCAGTTTACTCTGGTCAGAGTCGAAGCTTACCACAAAGAAAAGACAGCCTACGAAATGCCATCGACTTTGCGGTACAACATGAAACCCGTCTCCTTTTATGAGTACTGCTCAAGTGCAGGCAACGTTTCAGTTGAATTAAAGCAGCAGCACTCGCTGGTCACTTTCGGGATTATTTACAGCGACGCTACGAAAATAAACTGTGTGCTGTTTGCAACAATAATTTCGTTAATAATTTCACGTTTTCTATAAATCACAAACATTAGAGTCTAAAAACTAGTCTCTCAGTTTAATAAGAAAACTTTATATTGGTAATAATAAATTTTGTATTAGATTTATTTTTAAAATAAAACAATGTTTGATTGGTTTTGCAATTATGAATACTTGTAATGTTTTTTTTTTATAGATAAATTTGTATTTGTAAAAATAAGTAGTGTTTATTTTAAACAAACAAAAATCCAATAAACGACTTTTTTGAATAAAAAATTATGTCTGTATTATAGAGTTTCATGTATCTACTTCATCAATTAAATATTTTAAAAAATATTTGATTCTCAGTGCCTGTTAATAAATAAAATAAAAACACATTATTACAAATAATATAAACCGAAGCTCGGACGTATATTTACTTAATCATAATACAATTCCATATTCGAATCACATTAAAAACAGAAAGACATAACCTGACTTTACTTGACCGAACACTAAGAGGTGAACTTTCCTTTTTGCTTTTTCTTGAGCGATCGTTCCTTCGCCTTCTCGTAAATGGGCATCAGTTTCCCTTCCTTGGCCAGAATTTTCAAAATCTCTACAATCAACGGGATGTAATTGTGCTTCCTCCTGATGTTTTCCGTTTTGTATTTTTGTGTTTTGCTAGTTTCCTCTTCGATCAAGTATTTAAGCCGAGTGATTTCAGCTTGCTGGTGGTCCGTCTCCATTCCGCTCTCTTGCATCTTACTTTGAATTTCATCCAACTGTTTCTCGTACAGCATTTTTCTATCCGAGACTATTGCCATTAAATTGAAATGGATCTCACCTTCACTGTATCTAAATATAATAAATATAATTGTTTTATAAATCCATCGATTATTAAATGTATTCATTTTTTCTCCAACCCCTTTTTGTTATTAAACATCCCCATGTTCTTTCTTGTTTATTAAATATATATTATTATTTAGAATTATAATATAATTTTAAGTCACAGCGCACTCGAATTTGCTTATGTTACTGTTAACATGTTATCCTGTAATAAGTTTATTGTAAACTGTTGGATGATAAATAAATAAATAAATATACACAATATATAGTAAATTAAAATGTAATGAAATTTATATTCTAAAACAAGTACTCACTTCTGCATTCTCTTTTCAATAATCGGCCTCACAACGTCCGTCCACTCTGTCTCCGAGGGAATTGCCCCCAAATCAATAGGTCCTGATTTTAATCCGTCCAACTCGTACAGCCTACCCTCAATGGGAATGTAGCTCACAAAGTGAAAAACGTCTTCGCTCTTATTTCCCATGCTCGGATCAAACTCGAACAATTGCTGCCGGGCGAATGAATTGTGCACCGTCCTTATAACAGGGGAGTTGCTTATCGTCAAACCTTTCATGTTTGCGTCGAAGCCGGCACAGAACTCTTTCAGTTCTGTTAGGGTCGTACCGAGTTTCAAGTCAGGATGCCGGCTGTTCATTAGCACGCTGAGAATGGCCTGAGTAGCGCATGCATTTTCAATCACCTGTTTAGCGAAGAAGATTTTTTCCAATCTGCTGTCTTGGACAATCGAGCCACTTGGTTCATCATCCTTTGCCCATTTGAATAAGAAAATTAAACCGTGGATCGGTCTGAAGACAGATAGGAACAGAAATATTCAACACATAAATACAAAAAGTCACTGCTGATCAATTATTTCTAACAAATTAACTCACTTTATATTCTGAAATTGTTCTCCGTCCAAACACCATAATTCCTCAACTTGCACACCCTGTACACCTGCCATGTGTAAAAATAATAAAAATTAGTAAGAGGAATCTTAAAGAATACATAAAAATTAGAAATCGAGTTAAATTTATGATCAATTTACAAAGTTTTCCATTCAAAGTTAAAATCATTATTGAAGGTTATGTTTAAATGACATGCGAAAAACATAAATATAACTAATTGCGCACCGAATTCCCTAATTAATTCCGTGAAGACGCCAGGGTCGCTCTCGATCAAGCACCAGTTACCAGCACTTTCACTCATATTTCTTAAAAAAATCACGGATTTTTCAAAGAAAATCGAGACGCCGACTAAATTTTCCCGTCACCGTTAAATTTGACAGTTAACCACAATAACATGAAGTTGACTAGAAAGCAGGCTCGGCTAGCTTCATACAGAATCCAGACCCAGTCGACTTCATATGATTCTGTAAGTTCACATATATAGTTGACCGACCCACTCGATGGGAGGGCGCATATGTCGGAATTTCAATTTTCCCGCAAATTCTAACGTGGGTTCTAATTTTCAATCAACAGCTGTCAGATCCGAAGAGACAAAAATGCCGATGAGACGAAATCGTCTCGAGATGAGCGTTAATAAATATAAATAATTACAACCGTAAGTATATATATTATTTTAAAATTTTAATCTATTGTGTATTATTTTAAATAAGTCTACAGTTAAAACAAATTTTGTGGGCTTTTCTAAACTCGAAATTTTACTTTATGCGCCACGCTCATAAAACACAGATTTCAAGTGAAATTCGAATATACATAAATTTCACGATATTTTACTATTTTATACGCGTGGCGCATGAAGTAAAATTTCGAGTTTAGAAAAGCCCAGAAAATTTGTCTCGGGTCGCTGCGCGACCCTCGACAAATTTTCACGGGGCTTTTCTAAACTCGAAATTTTACTTCATGCTTAGTCTGGGAGTGCAAAACACTCGTTTCAAGCTGCAAATTGAACTCTTTTGAAAAACAACGAATGTCGCAAAGTTTACAGGTTATGCATATGTCATTTCTAAGATGCATTTTTTTACGAACTGCAGCGATTTTGCTGAGAAGTGAAATGTAATTCACAAACTGTGATGAGGTTTTGACATATAGGAAAATGTAGTGGAATATAGGGAAATGTATTTGATAAATGGGAAATATATTTGAGATAAAGGGATGAATATTCGACATTAAGTTAAATGCGATAGAAAAAGTCTGTAATACCTTTTAAAATATACATTTAACATCTTTGTTATTTCTCGCATCGCACGGTAATTTAATGCCGTGTGGTGTTCCCCGCACCGCACCCACCATTCAATGTTTTGACCCCCTGCACCGCGCACCCCACTTAGCAAGCCGCCCGCCCACTCCCCGCGCCCGTTGAAGTAATTTGCTATTGCAGCGCCGCCCCATCGAGTAGGTCGGTTAACTAAAATCATGATACGTGGAGCCCTCTAGGAGTTGTCAATCTAATTTAATCTATGATAGAATCGGTCCGCTAAAATCTGTCTCTTTCTGGACTCTGGTTCTCTTTCTAACTCACGGGCCTTATGGGCCACAAACTAAATCGTTGATGATAAAATCTCCTTGAGACAGCTCGCGTGTGAGTGGGATTGAAACGCTCAAGCGCATTGCGTCCGTATTTCTAATTTGATTGTTTGAATTGCTATCACCAATAGAAATATTCAGAGTGTTCTTCTTCTATTTCGGGCGATCTTTATGGAGCGGCAAAGTATCGTTTTTTTAACTCGAAATATTTACCGCTAGGATAGTGTTTTTTTGACGGTTTTTCAGATTTTTTTTTTTTGGGTAAATTTAATACATGCGATCTTGCTGTTTCTTGCAACTTGTTTATAGATTCATGAACTATAAAAAATGAATTTTAATTCTTTTCAAGCGTCCTGCTTGACCTCTAAATCTGGCCTCAAATAAGTCCGTGTCCGCCGTGTTTTTCCTCATGGCCGGAAAGATTTTTTCGATTCTGTGATTTGAAACATAAAATGAAGTAGTAGTCATTAATCTGTATTAAATTATCTAGAGTTTGAACCACCGACAATAAAAAATCTCGATAAATAACAAAATGGAGGCTATTCGAAAAAAGTGGTCGCTTATTGCCCTCTTTTTTCTGACTTTAAGGCTCTATGAAAAATATCAAATATTAATATATTTGAATGACTGTGGTTCAAACTCCAGAGGATAATGTGGAGAACTGAAAACTAAAAGCTCAAGTCGATCCGTTTCATAGTTTGAAAAGAAAGTTTCCGGCCAGCGAAAAAAAAGTGGTTTCGAGAAAAACGCGTTTAAAGTTTTAAAACAATTTTTAACTATTTTTAGAGATTTTTGGCTTTAGTCAGCTATGCCAGCTCCGTACAGTAGGCCCTCCTCTTCCTCTAAAAACTGGGTTTAAATGATTTGCTCCCGCCAGCGTTGTTTGATGGCCTTCTAAACTGCTGGAGTCAGGCAAAATTCGTCCCACGTCTCGCGCTCCGCACCGGAATGCCTTGGCTTGCAGGCCGATATGGATTCCCAATGTCTCCATCGTTTTAAAAACTGCCGAGTATCCGTCGTTGAAGATGCTGGTAGCTATGAAAGATGCGATAGCGACGGTTTTTGCACCACAGTTGAGGTGCTTCGAAGTCAGCTTCCAGACACAAGCATTTAAACTTTCGTTTGAGTTCTGCGTATTTCCACCCAGCCACCTATTCAGCATTGTTTACTTCAACAAGCAAAAAACTAACTAACGAATTCGCGTATTGTAAAACGGTTTTGTGGCATGAAACTAGATACTATCAAGTATCATAATATGCAAAAAAAATAAAATCAATTTTTATAAACTTTCGAATGGTAATACCCCCTTAAATATGCCTTTTTTTACGGTTATTAATAATCTTATTTTTTTAAACGTTCTAGTACAGCGCTTCCCAAAGGGGGTCCCCAGGACATATTCTCCCTGCCTCTCGCTAAATTTTATGTCCAATTTGTATAAATATTGTTATCTAAAAATTGTCTGTTTTCATTAGTATACAACTGTAATTGTTAATTAATATAAAGTCGGGATTTTTAGCACGGGCTTAGATAGTTATTAAGATATACTCGAACAATTTATTACATTTTAACTTGTTTTAAAGAAAATTAACTTAAATTTACAAACAATGACAAGGTAAAGTTCTAATTATGTACAAAAAATTCGAGAACCGCTGAACTAAATAAATTAATTATTAGTTACACAAATAAGACAATTAACTTTGTTTGTATAACTGAGGATTTTATTGTGACTATAGTTTCGACAACTTTAACTTGTCATTATCAAACATAAACTACTTTACTTTATGTTTGATAATGACAAGATAAAGTTGTCGAAACTATAGTCACAATAAAATCCTCAGTTATACAAAGTTAATTGTCTTATTTGTGTAAATAATGATGTATAACGAAGTAGAAGCCTCCACAGTGAACAGTTTAATTATTAGTTCCCGTTTTGATGGTACAGACAATAACAATTTAACGAAATAAGCATATAAATGCAAAATAAGCATAAAACCGACAAAAGTAAAAAACAAAAAAAATAATGTCAAATGATTCAACTTTCTAAAATTCGTACACATTTTAATAATTCATCTTGATGCTTTTAATTTTTAGTATAAGCTGTTTGCTTAAAAATCCTAGCTCTAATAATAACTTATTTTATATTATCAATTTTATTCCTAATTTATTTGTATATTATCTTGTATTTCATAAAAATAAAATTATTATTGTATGGATGTATTCTAATTAACTAGCTACTTATTTGACTTGTGTAAACATGTAATTATGTATAAACATCAATAAACATTATTATTATTAAATTTTACATAGCCCATTCTTTCCCCTTCAATTATTACACTATTTTTATTTTTATTTTATTGTATTTTTAAAAATGCAAAAACCAAATTTACAAAAAAAAATAGCCGAAAAAAGTGGATAACAAAATGAATTTAAGTTAATTATTACTATTAATATAAGTTTTTTCTGTAATTAGTTGTTGTATATGTTAGGAAATAAATAAATTATTTTAATTGTAAGATTGTAGAACTAAGATTATTTATTGTATTAAAATTGCTACAAGATAATAATAATAATAATAATATGTTTATTTCCATACAAAATTTACATTTATTTTACAGGGAAAACTGATCAATATACTATACCGGGTGTTGACTTGGCGGACGCAACATAGGAAATCACATGTTACTTTTAAAATGTTCAAATATTGGCTTCCCTATTTATTTTAGAGACAAAATGTATTTCACTTTTTTGTAGAGGGAAAAATTCTAAATTTATTAATGTTCACACTTTGTTTTTTTTTTTTTTTTAATAATAATATATCTTTATTTCAAAGTCATATACATATACATATACAAAGAGAAAGTTGCGTCAAAAAACTTACAAGCTACCTTAAATATAATATTATTTGATTTGACATACATTTACATAATGATAATTAAATATTTGCTTATACCTACCTATATTTACATTGGTTAATGAATTCTAAAATAGAATACGGCTCGCATTTGATCAGAAGCACATGCAATTCTTTTTTTAGGAGTTTAAAATTGTTTTTATAAATTTTAATACTATTGGGAAGTGAATTAAATAGTTTAATGGAAGAATATTGTACTGCAGATTCTGTGGTTTTGAGCTTATGCTGGGGGTAAATATAATCTTTGGTTCGTGTGTTATATTTGAGGGATTTATTATCATAATTAGGTGCTTGTGATAAAATAATATGCTTTCCATTTTACAGGGTGGGCCACGAATAACGCCCATTAAAAGTTTTCGGGATTCCCGACAGAGGAAAAATTTGAAAAAATTCTACATTGCACGGTATGGAAAATATTTCGACTTTCTATCACTTCCGGTTGTACCGGAAATGGCTACTAACTTTATTATTTTAAATGGAACATCCTATATATTAATTTTTTTTTAGATTCCCCGTTCAATTGTCTACCCTCTCATATGAATTTATGTCCACTTAACTCTTACAGTTTTTGAGTTAAAAATTTATTTGTCAAATATTGACCTCAAATAGACGTTTTGAAAAATGCTGTGAAAATTTGTCGAGGGTCGCGCAGCGACCCGAGACAAATTTTCTGGGCTTTTCTAAACTCGAAATTTTACTTCATGCGCCACGCGCATAAAACACTATAATATTGTCAAATTTATGTATGTTCGAACTTTACTTAAAATCTGTGTTTTATACGTGTGGCACATGAAGTAAAATTTCGAGTTTAGAAAAGCCCAGAAAATTTGCCTCGGGTCGCTGCGCGACCCTCGACAAATTTTCACGGGGCTTTTCTAAACTCGAAATTTTACTTCATGCTTAGTCTGGGAGTGGAAAACACTGGAATTGATACAACAATTGCGAATATTCCCTGTTTATTTTTTTAAGTTCAATTTAAAGCTTTAAACAAGTGTTTTCCACTCCCAGACTAAGCATGAAGTAAAATTTCGAGTTTAGAAAAGCCCTGTGAAAATTTGTCGAGGGTCGCGCAGCGACCCGAGACAAATTTTCTGGGCTTTTCTAAACTCGAAATTTTACTTCATGCGCCACGCGCATAAAACACTATAATATTGTCAAATTTATGTATGTTCGAACTTCACTTAAAATCTGTGTTTTATACGTGTGGCACCTGAAGTAAAATTTCGAGTTTAGAAAAGCCCAGAAAATTTGCCTCGGGTTGCTGCGCGACCCTCGACAAATTTTCACGGGGCTTTTCTAAACTCGAAATTTTACTTCATGCTTAGTCTGGGAGTGGAAAACACTGGAATTGATACAACAATTGCGGATATTCCCTGTTTATTTTTTTAAGTTTAATTTAAAGCTTTAAACAAGTGTTTTCCACTCCCAGACTAAGCATGAAGTAAAATTTCGAGTTTAGAAAAGCCCTGTGAAAATTTGTCGAGGGTCGCGCAGCGACCCGAGACAAATTTTCTGGGCTTTTCTAAACTCGAAATTTTATTTCATGCGCCACGCGCATAAAACACTATAATATTGTCAAATTTATGTATGTTCGAACTTCACTTAAAATCTGTGTTTTATACGTGTGGCACCTGAAGTAAAATTTCGAGTTTAGAAAAGCCCAGAAAATTTGCCTCGGGTCGCTGCGCGACCCTCGACAAATTTTCACGGGGCTTTTCTAAACTCGAAATTTTACTTCATGCTTAGTCTGGGTGTGGAAAACACTGGAATTGATACAACAATTGCGGATATTCCCTGTTTATTTTTTTAAGTTCAATTTAAAGCTTTAAACAAGTGTTTTCCACTCCCAGACTAAGCATGAAGTAAAATTTCGAGTTTAGAAAAGCCCTGTGAAAATTTGTCGAGGGTCGCGCAGCGACCCGAGACAAATTTTCTGGGCTTTTCTAAACTCGAAATTTTACTTCATGCGCCACGCGCATAAAACACTATGATATTGTCAAATTTATGTATGTTCGAACTTAAAATCTGTGTTTTATTCGTGTGGCACATGAAGTAAAATTTCGAGTTTAGAAAAGCCCAGAAAATTTGCCTCGGGTCGCTGCGCGACCCTCGACAAATTTTCACGAGGCGTTTCTAAACTCGAAATTTTACTTCATGCTTAGTCTGGGAGTGGAAAACACTCGCTTAAAGCTTCAAATTGAACTCTTTCAAAAAAAACGAATGTCGGAAAATAAACAGCTAAAATAATTCAGAAATTGTAATGTGATTTTATAAAAATAATGACATTTTTCTTGTATAGTGTAAATCATTTCGAAAGCATTTACTTTAATCAAGTACGATATCGTTTGCCATTTTGACATCCGCAGTTGTTGTTTCAATTCCATGGCATGTCATTATTTTTATAAAATCACATTATTTTTTCTTAATTATTTTAACTTAGAGAAACGTAAAGTGATAAATGTTAACATGAATAAATTCATAATTTTTCCCTCTACAAAAAAGGTAAATACATTTTGTTTCTAAAATAAATAGGGGAGCCAAAATTTGAACATTTCAAAATTTACATGGGATTTCCTATGTTGCGTTCGCCAAGTCAACACCCTGTATATGCGCTTATGGTAAACAATATACATTAATACAATACAATATTAAACAAAATTTTACACATTTAAAAAAGATGTAATTTATACTAAGGTCCTCTTTTTTTGTTTGTTGTGGCAGTTTTTCCTTTAAATTGGATTACTCGAAGTGCTGGTATTTTTGCTCCGGTAGAGTTAATTTAGCCTTCGATAATCCAAAATAGAGATAAATGTTACCCAATGTTTCACATTTCCTTAGTTTTGCCATGTCCTCATCTGGAATATATAAATTTAGACATTCATGATTCAGCTTATTGACATGCCATTTGGCTATGTTGAAATCTGGATTTTGAATGGCTAGTTCCAGCATTATCGTATCCTTATTTTCTTTTGTATTTCCATTTGATATGTATGTGTCATACAGTATTATAATTGAAGTCTTAGTGTATTTAGGTATCTGGTTCTGCCCTAATACCTTAAGTTTCGCATCATTCCATAGTTTTAGAGTAGGCACAATATTCATCAGCCATTTCAGGGTTTCTTCATCCACGCAGTTCATTCTTAGGACACATTCTGAGTGGTCGAATCCTTCGAAGCGCGGTGTCCACTGTCCTACTTGTGTGTCTTTCAAAGTGGCACAATGCTTCGATCGGAGGCTTTGTAGGATCAGATGCGCTTCTGAGCGAGTCATTTCGAACGGTTTGTCCTCATTAATTATGCATCCCTGCAGGCTTGTTCCGGGAGTCTCCATCTTGCACACGAATGTTGTGCTAGAAGCTTTGGGAGATGTCATTTAGGTCGGCAAAGTAGTTTTAGAAGTGTAAGTGCTAAAAAGCCTCGCATTAAGGCTTTTTAGCACTTACACTTCTAAAACTACTAATAAGTAAGTAATTGTGCCACTGAAACATCAACATTAGTGAAAACGGTTAGGTTAGATTCGGTTATGAATCATTCATAATTCTTCAACTCAAAAAATAATAAAAATAACGAACACAAAATTTAAACAAATAAAGTACCGGGAACACGCCTGTGTAAAAAAAATTTAAAAATTTGGAGGAACAATACCGAAAACCAATTAATTGTCATGAAAATTTGAGTCATTTTTCAAATTTGCATTTTTTAGGGGTGGGGGAGGTACGGTGTGAAAGTATTTTTATTAAAATGAACAAATTAAGTATGAAAAAAACCCCTGTAAATAAATATTTTAAATGGTTAGGGCAACAATTACCGAGAATAAATAATTTGTGGAAAAAAAATTAAAATTAAGATGTTATAGTGGTGAGGGTAGTTTGTTTTTTATTTTATATTTGTTGAAACATACGCAAGCCGTACGTGAGTATATAAACAATTTTAATATTTTTGAAAATTATATGGCGAAAAATAGTTATTATTTCAATATAAATATATTTTTATTTTATTGGGGGTTAGGGGAGTGCGGTGTGAATGTTTTTTTCTTCTCTAATTGATTAAATAAAGTATGGGGAACACGTGTATATAAAAATAACTTAAAAATTTTGAGGAGCACGTAGTGAAAATTGATAATCAAACAGAATTAGAGGAGGTATAGGGGTAGAAAGGGGTAGTAAGCCGGGGTAAAAACTGACAATTATATAATAGAATAACTTCATTTCCCGTCGTTGCATGTGTGTGTGTAACAAACGGAGGGGAATAAATTAATGCTATTTAAACCGCTGCGATAATAATTTGGGATGGTCATCGACACACAAATAACAACAACGTAACTTCTCTCTAAAAACATCAAACGCTCCCAGGTACATATTATCTGGGTGTCACCGACGACAACTAAGATTTCGAGTATGAGTGTAGTAAGTGTGTGTTGATGTGGGGCGATGTGACTGCAGCTAAACAGATGAGTTAAGGAGTCACGGACTAGTCACCCATCAGCTTACGCAGGTGCTCACGGGCCACGGTAGTTTTGGGGCATACCTCTACGAGTGGGATATGCCAGTACTGCCAATCCGAGGAGGACACAGCGGGCCACACATTGTTTAGGTGCACTAACTGGTAGGCAGAGAGGGTGACACTCGCCGACAAGATTGGATGGCCTGACGAGAGGACACTTGTGGGCCAAATGCTAGCCAGCGAGTGTGAGCGTAGTAAGTGTATGTTGATGTGTGGCGATGTGACTGCAACTAAACGGATGAGTTAACCAGCGGCGTTTTTTGACCTTGAGTTGGTCCGGCTTGGCCACCCCGCTCTTCGTCAGCCACCGGCAGATGTTCTCGCGTCGGTCGCCCTGTAACTGTAGCACCTCACCATACTCGGGGCGGTCCATTACAGTTCCATTGCGCGCAAACTCCTTTTTACATGCCCGCACAATTTTCTTCAGGTCATATTCAGCAGATGGGCCTTGCACAGTACTTAAGTTCTTGCGACCATTCCGTTGTTGTATTCTTATGTGAACTAATCCGTCCTGTACATCATCTTCTGAACCCTTACTTGCGTCAGCAAAGGGGTCGAATGTGTTTCTGGATGGACATACGATAATTAAAATATATACGTATAAAAAAAAGATCTGCAAACCGCACAAAGCCGTCTATCAATGGATGTTCACAGATATTTAAAGTTATCAAACCGGTTGTCAAAATCACTTAATTCTTCTTTATAATAGTTTGATCGGCTCAATTTTGTTGTTGTTTTTTACCTCAAAAACAAAGGAATTAACAATCCTTACAATTTGTTTTTATTTCTTTAATTTTTCGCGAATGGCAAAATAAAGCACAGTGTTCTTCTATTTTCAACGCGGCCCCCCCGTGGTTGCGTCTCTGATTACGAGAGTTATTAAATAAATATACCTGGATATATTTTCGACTTAAATTATCCAACAAATGTCGATGTTTTTCTGTTTATTCATGTTTATAAAAACGAAATACGAGTCACCACTAAAAATAAATACAATTCCACAAAAGAAACACACGTGAAATCACGTTAAAATCCCGTAAATGAATTATGTAATTTAATTAAAACACTTAACTTTGTTTTACCACTTTTATTTTTACTTTTCAGTGATTATAGTTTCGACTACAAGCTAATCATTATGAAACTATAATATATTCCATTTGTTTCTGGACCTCGCCTAGCCATGCTTTCGTGTTGTTATGTTGCAGTATGAACATTTACATTTTTTATTAGTTGCCACTCCTGATTCCTTATTTTAACAGTGTTGCAATAATTTATGATATCATAAGTAATCCTCTTTTTAATTTTCAAGAGGTTTATTGTTAATCTTGCAACAATTATTTCGCCACGCGCTCGTTTCTTCGAGCATTTTATTATTTAATCAAATTAATCTAGTGTTGCAATGCTGTGTCACGGTCAAAGTGAAAAATAATTTCAGGCACATATTAAATATTAACATGCCAAAGATTATCTCTGAATCAAAAAGGTTACAAATTCTGAAATCCTACAAACATTTTAGGCAAAGTAATCTAAATCTACAGCATCACAATATTATTACGATTTTAATATATATTTTTGGGGTATGTCTAGTATTTTAATTATCATATATATTTAATTAAAGATAATTACGTTTCAGGTAGGGAGATCTTCATTACAATTAATTTTACGACAAAGACCTGACGAATTGAAATCTACTACTTCTGGCAAACGATCTAAAAACAGCCATTTTTGGAATCACCTAGCTAGAAAAGATCTGCAACAACTAATTTGGCAATATAACTCTAGAAATCAGTATTTTACTTTGAGAGATCTTTTGAATGATATGAAAGAAAATTATGAGTTCCATGGGAGTAGAACAACACTTTATAGGGTTGTTAAAAGTATGGGGTATAAATTCAAATTAATTAATGGGCGCAAAATTCTCTGTGAACAAAAACATGTTGTTGCAGCTAAAATTATTTTCCTTAGAAAATTTTTACAGTATCAAAATTCCAGTGAAGATATCCAATTCGTATACCTGGATGAAACATGGATATATCAGAATGGATCCGTGGTTCGACGCTGGGTACATGAAACGGATATAAAAAGTAATCCAACTAAATTCAAAAATGAAGGCAAACGCTTCACCATTCTACATGCTGGGTATAGGGGTGGGTTTTTGGATGGGTGCGATTTTTTATTACATTCGAAAAACAATGACCGAGATTACCATGCCACAATGGATGGTAAACTTTTAAACTTTTCAAAATTGGGTGGTTAATCAACTTATTCCTGCTTTGGCTAAGCTTTCAGGGAAATTTGTAGTTATTATGGATAATGCTGCATACCATTCTGTGCAATTAGACAACACTCCTTCATTTTCTTGTAAGAAATGCGAAATGCAGGAGTGGTTGGTTAAACACAATGTAAAATTCAATCCAAAATTAACCAAAAAGGAACTATGGGCTTTATTTATACCTTTTCGATCAAATGACAAAAATTACGTAGTTGATGACATTTTGAGAAAGAACGGGCACGAAGTTCTTAGATTACCGCCATACCATTGTCAATACAATCCAATTGAAATGGCATGGGGGTTTTGTAAGACTTACTACAATATGCACATAAATTCTAAGCAACCATCTAAGGATCGTGTTCAGAATTTATGGCTTGAGTCTCTCTCAAAATGTACATCCGATATGTGGCAAAATTTCTGTGATCATTGTGAAAAACTTATTTCGGATGACTGGACAAAACACATGGGGAACCTTTCTTTTGAAACCATTCCTCCTTTTATTATTTCGCTTGGGGAATCTGGCTCAGAACAAACATCAGAAGATTCAGATGCAGGTTCTCTTGACTAAATAATAAAAGTGGAATGAGGGCTTAAAAATTGTTTGACATGAAAATTATCAGTATCACAAGAGGGTGGGAATAAATTTGCAATTCTACAAAAAAATACTGAGGGCCAACAGAAGAGAGAATGACCAAAATTAAGGTGGATGGATGGAGTTGATCAAAATGTGTTAACGGGAAGACCCAAGCGAGAAATACAAATGGATGACGAAATAAGTTTGCAGAGCCGAATTCATTATATTTGTTATATACAATATTATTGCTGTGTTTGTATGTACAAAAACAAAGTAGTAAATTTTGTTAATCTTAAAACTGCATATTATTATCCTTTTATATCTGAAAATTTGTAAAACAGGCAACAGTGTGAGATCACAATAGTCAGAAATTATAACCTCAAAATCGAACATCTGACAGTGACATTTAAAAACCCTGATTTAAAACACAACCAGCCCCATTTACAATACTTAAACTGTCACTTTTTTTCGCTAAAATTGCAAAACTAACTTCAAAAGATTGTTTAATATGAACCCCCGGATACCGAGACACCTCTTAAATCAAGTTGTTAGTCTTGATCACCCTTAATTTTTGCATAAACAACCCCCTCAAGCACCCCGACTAACCTGCTTTACAGCGATTGAATTAAAGCTCCCCGCATTTGCAAACTTCAGTTATTCACCCCCCAGCATCACTCCCAACTATAACCACCCCCATTTTCAACTCCACCGCCTTAACCCTTACGGGTTAACCCACATTTTGATCAATAGGCGATGAATCAATGAAATCGATTTTATTTAAAATCGCTAAAATTGCAAAACTAACTTCAAAAGATTGTTTAATACGAACTCCCGGATACCGAGACACCTCTTAAATCGAGTTTTTAGTCTTGTTCGCCCTTAATTTTTGCATAAACAATCCCCTCGAGCACCCCGACTAACCCCCTTTACAGCGATTGAATTAAAGCCCCCCGCATTTGCAAACTCCTGTCATTCACCCCCGAGCATCCCTCCCAGCTATAACCACCGCCATTTTCAACTCCACCGCCTCAACCCTTGCGGGTTAACCCACCTAACTACCCCCTTAACTTCAGAGAGGCGTAGCGCGCTTATTCCTGCACGGATCTTAAAAGGGCGGGCATCCTCGGAATCGCGAAAAAATCCCCCTCTTTTCTGCCAATTTATTTCAACCACCCCCGTTAGGCCCGAAAAAACTTTTCCAAACATTTTAATTGTCATTTGTCCAAATCCAGCAACTGACCAATGGGCGTGGAGCCCACCCCCCACCAGATAAACCGAGGTTATAAAGGTAACCGCCGCGACACCCGGCGCCATTCGATCAGTTCTCCTCGTACAAACAACACGTATTTTTCAAAAGTCTCATAAACTTTGCAAGTTATTTTAATGTAGTGCATCCTAAATTAAATTAAACTAAACTTTGTCGGTCCAGTCATTTAAAGCCGGTTTTTAATTTTTTGTGGGGTGAAACTCCTGATTACCGGATATAAGGTAAGTGGAAATTCTTCAAATCCTGTGAATTATTGCACGCATTCCTGTTTCGCTCAATTTTGCGCTTCTTCCGGCCGAAAACCGTCCAGAAAGCTATTTTTCTGAAAGTGTTTGGCTTTGGCCGTTAGCGTTGTTTTATTAAGACGCTTGCGAGCTTTTGTTTTTTGCGCGTCACAAGTTTACGACAAACGGCAAAAAGCTGAACCAATTACGTCATCAATTATCAAGATGGCTTACTTTTATAACTCTAAAATTACTTCTATTATTATTTCAATCCGGTATTCATTAATTATTTATTTTAATTGACAACATCAAATTAGTTTCTTTATTTAAATCCACCTGATTAAAATTCTCAACAATTGACATACTAGCTTCTACTATAGTGCCCAATACGTAGACAGTTTTTTTCATTCTTGTTCCCGTCAATTTTTGCGAAAACCATCCAGAAAGCGATTTGTGAAATGTTATGCCATTGGTGTTCTTTCTAGAAGTTTGCGAGCTTTTGTTTTTCTTGAGCGTCCCGCAAGTTTACGGTGGGGCGGTGTCCGCTGTCCGACGCTCAGTTGTTGTTTTTATATTGTTCGGAGACGACGCACATTTTATTTCGTTCTTCATAGCTACACTTTGCAAGTTATTTTAAGTGAATACATCCTAAATTAAACTAAACTAAACTTCGTCAGTCATTTAAATCCTGATAACTGGATACGGTGAGTAGCTTTTTCGCTTCCTTCTATAAAAAACTGTGTTTGATGATTGAAAAAACGAAAACATTGTTTCTTTCATATTAAAACATAGGTTTTCGTGGAATTCTCGTCGTTTATTGCGCGGATCGTTGATTGCCCCTCTAAAAATCTTCCAGAAAGCGTTTTATTCTCGGCGCGGGTGTACCAACGGCGAAAAGCTAAACGTCTTGTTCGCCTATCTTGATAATTGAAGACGTACATGGAATGCGTCGCGCATAATGTAAAATTTCGAGTTTAGAAAAGCCTGAAAATTTGGTTTGGCCGCTCCACGCTATGCGACCAAACCAAATTTTCAGGCTTTTCTAAACTCGAAATTTTACTTCATGCTTAATCTGTCATTTTAAACACTCGTTAGATCTAATCAAACGCTGAAAATTTACAGTGTGGATAAAATTGGATAAAATCCTGCTAAAGCGCCCCCGAGTTTGAAATCTAGTCCTTTCCTAATTTCAGTGTTTTCTACTTTTCAGATAATTACATATTAAAATTCTCCCACTATTCGAATTAGTGATGAAAATTTTTTAACGCTACGCTAAATTAAGATGTTAAAGGGCAGTGCCTGGTCACTTTAAATAAAGGGACTGATTAAATTTAATCAAAGAAAAGTGTTTTCTACTTTTCAGATAATTACATATTAAAATTCTCCCACTATTCGAATTAGTAATGAAAATTTTGTAACGCTACGCTAAATTAAGATGTTAAAGGGCAGTGCCTGGTCGCTTTAAATAAAGGGACTGATTAAATTTAATCAAAGAAAAGTTGAGGTGTTCGATGTAAAGTAAGTGTTGGTGTTATTGAGGTATAAAGAGTTGCACCCAGGCTTTTTTAAGGAGGGATAATAAAGAGCGTAGCAATGTTTTTAAATAATCTAATAGAAGAAGTACTTTCCATAAAAGGGCAATGCCCAAATGAGGCTCAAAATAGTTGAGAATTGGTTGTTGGTTGATGTTTTTATAGCCGCATGCATGCTCGTTCTCAAGCAATAATTTATTTACTAGTTTATTAATCTCCTATTTTATTTCTGTTGCTATTTACTATTTCATTGCCTTCAAATCATTGCGCTGTGCGTAGAGTACGCGAGTTGTAACGATAAGTAGCCACATAGGGCCCTCATAAAAATTTCGATACTGCCTTTTGCTCTAAACTGTAGATGAAGATTGGTCTGGATCCGCTCTAAGGAAAGGAGTTTTAGAAGAAAGGAGTGTAGCCGCATCAGCCTTGAAGGGAAGAAGCCAAGGATAATTAAGGTCTCTAGGACCATCACTGTACCCTGAACATTGCTGCTGTATCCTGCACGACTTCCAGCATGTTGCATGGCTTGAACACCCGAGGATTAATTCGGTGAGGTTATTTATCCCCTAACTCGCCAGACGGATGGGCCAATACTAAATCATCCCTTGTTGCTGATACCAAGAGCCAGGCAGCTAAAATAATCATCCATTTAGCCTTGTTTATCGTGGTTGCTATAGCTTGTATAATTTTGAATCTGTCTGCAGTTAGTTATTTACTAACAGTTAATTATACAAGATTAACAGCCTAACCTTTCTGTCACTTGGTGACTGGCTCCCAAATATTGCTGAAGTAGGTATTATAATACGAACTACGCCCTGCGCCGCAACTTACCTAACCTGCGGTGGCTGAGTGGGCAAGACATTAATCTCATCGTTCGTTAGCCGCAGAGAGCGAGTTTGAATTTTTCTAACGAGAAATACTCCTCCCGGGTTGTTATTTGTGTTGTCCACATTTCATTCAATTAAATTAACAAAATTGCAAAGTTGTCGTGACTGTAATTTCTACAGATTGAAAAGGATACTACTTCAACAAACTCATAAGATACACAACCCATCTGGTACCGAACTAGCCAATAAATACCTTGCCAGTTCTATAGGCCTGCTGCTGCCATTGTTGAATTTTTTTAGATTTAGTTCTGGACAAATAATGTGCAAATTTAAAAAAAAAATCTTTTTTTCTTTCTTATTTCTTCTTTTGTAAATTCTTTGTTTATTTATTATTTCTTTTTATGTAAATATTTGCACATTTTTATGTACTAACGTAATTGTATATAATAATGTTTTGTTTAATATGAAATGTCAAAATGTATTTAAATTATTGTATGTTTGTTCATAATATAATATATATGTATGTATTTATATTGTTATAAACTGTTTTTGTTCAATCCTATCACTATGCATTATAGTGTAAATGTATTTTGTATTGTAGTACATTATCGGCAAAATCTGATAATTGCAAACATTTCCTGTGAAAAAAATTAATTTTGAACAGAATGTGTTAAATTATCAGCTTTATGCGATATTTTGCTAATACAAAATAAATCTGCATACTGATAAATAGATTTGTGTGAGCGGTTGCATATCTGAAAAGGGGTCTGAGTGGAGGGTTGCATACCTATGAATTTTCAAACAAACAGTTTCCTGTAAATAAATTACAGTTTCCTGTACATAATGGCGCTCTACAGCGCCACCTATCGTCCACGATTTTTGAGTAAAAGAGATTTTATTGGAGAGAGAGCTATTTTTAGCGATCAAAATTTAACCCTGTGCTAGAAAAGTTTGCCAACCTGTTTTCAATAAAACTTTAAATGGTTTTAATTACAAATTCTAGATGGCGCTTTTAGCATTAAAAACGCGAGGTTGGCAACATTAAAAACAATGAATGAAATAAATCGGGAATTACGATAGTTAAGATCGCAAATTATAGATGACACTGTTGATAATTTCATAGATAAATATTTAAAACATTTTCTGACCACATCTATCGAGTTTCGTTTCAATTCTTGCCATCTAGTTGCGTCATTTTCGTTTAGTATAAAACGAAATGTCCCAGCACGGACAGTGACGCCATTAAAACCTAGGAATATTTCTTGGGACATTTTTTGGTGATAAACGGCCCCCAAAGTTTTTCGGCGGCAATGGAAAGTGAAGGAGACGAGGAGCACCCGGAACAGCCGAATGTGATCATTACTGATAATGACGAAGAGTACGTTTTCCTCACCAATGCATCTATAAATAACACTACCTCTGGGAACAACGCCTCCACTAGAGGGAAATACTACAAGCAGACCTACAGAACGGCCTGGGAAGACATGCCAGACTTTAAAGGTAATGTCCCAAAACATTAATCAAAACTCGAAAATAGGCTATTTCTAAATTATAATTCCAATCTAAATAAATTTTGTTTCAGTAAAATTATTTGTTTATATAGAATAAATCAGTTGGTAGTTGTGAACTTTTGTTGAAACAACTGTGGTAAACAAATGAACAAAATTACACAGTCCCTTAAAATAACAAGAAAAGTTACAATAATTAATTGGATAAACGACTGTAAACTTTGATTTAACTATTATTAAAATTGAAATAATCTAACCTTTAAAATCTAAGAAGTTAATTTTAATTCAATTAATGGTTATTTCAGGTTGGCTGAAAGGAGTTTCGGGTGAACCCACCAGAGCCTACTGTATTTACTGCCAGAAGACCCTTCACGCTCACCGCTTAAGCCTACTAAAACACACCTGCACGATAAGACATCAAAAAGCGGCTCAAATGCACAACACACTAAAGGTTTAATTTTTAATTCGGGCAAGAATCAATTCATTTTAATTATTTATTTTTCTTTATATTCTAGATGAAAATTAATGTGGATCCGTTGACAATGGCTTTTACCGAAGGTAACTCATCAACACACGAAGAGGAAGAAAAAGAAGATTCTGAGGTCAACTCGATGATACATTACTCGACAACATTGGAAGATGAAGAAAACGAGCAGGATGTTGAAGAGGAGGAGGAATCAGTACAGTTAGAGACGTTGCCAGTTAAATTACAAAAGGTTAGTTATTTTGAATGATTGATTCATTGATTATGAATGCGTAACATAAAAACTAATTTTAGCAAACTAATCCGATTGTGGGAAACTCTAACAAGCAACCGATTTCAACTCAAGTGACTGATAACACAAAAGGGGGTCCTGTTTCTGGACTGCTTGTGAGTTTATATAAATTGATCGATGGGCGGTGGACGTATATAAATGAAGGCACGACTGGTTCAGATGGGAAGTGTTCCAACTTTATTGAGCAATCAAATTTCTCCCCGGGACGTTACAAGCTGCATTTCGATGTCGACAGATACTTCGAGCAGAAAAAACAAGAATCACTCTACCCATTCATAGAGGCAAGTACATAGTTTAATTTTAAAGTTACTTTACTACATATTTTTTGTTTTCAGATTGTTTTTGATTGTAAAGGTCCTGGAGAGTCATATCACATACCATTGTTGCTCAGTCCTTACGGGTACACAACTTTTCGGGGGAGCTAATTTTCAAACAGTTGTTTTTTTTATAAGTTATCCCCTAGGATAATGTTACTTTAATACACATATTCCAGAATGAATTATTAATAATATAATTACAATTACATAGGTTTTTAAGTGATTCCAAAAATGAATTTTTTATGTGAAGATAATTTTGTACAAGTCATATGAATTTAAAATTAAATGAATATGTGAAGTAATATATAGTTTTGCCTGCAGTTTTAAGGTTCGTATCGACTAAAGCGTTCACCTGTTGCGGAACACCGTTATATTGCATGTTACTCTTAGTGGGTACGGGTAAGTGAGGCATAATGACTTGTCCAATTTGGCCACGCAATGATGCCGATCAGCAGTTTTTCGCTGTCACATCAAAGAAATGGTTGCATTACGCCATTTTTGTAGTTAGGACGGGTAGGCTTGTCAATGCAGAGTCTGTTCTTGTTTGCCCGAAATTCGTCCATGGCGAATGTTTACAAATAGCTCACTCTCATTTGTATTTTTGACAAATGTTGATAAGTAACAAATTTTTTATCAAAAGAATACAGGAAGATAAAATTAAATAATTCGTGCAAAAATTTTATTACGATTCTCTTTACTCCGACATTGGTTCAGGTCCCGGACTATTAGTGATATCATCTAACGAAGTGTTCATGGCCTCCTCATTGTTAATATCCTCCAACATAGCACGCAACTGATTCGCACTGGAAACCAGCACGTAAAACTGCTTCCTCCTCGTATCCAACTTATGATCGATTCCCCGGCTCTCTTCACTCAGCTCGTTCAACTCCGCCTTCAGCAAACTCAACCTCTTATCAGTCTCACTTCTAGCTGGCTGCTCTTTTATACTCTGCGCGAGCAAATCGTACTGCATTCTGTTTCTCTTTAGAGTCTTGGCCTGCTCGAGATTAACCTTATTTTTCTCTATCGTCGACTTCACGTCTTTTATCTTTTTCTCCAGCTTTGATTGAAATATTTTGTAGTTTTCTAATTGTTTTTGGTTGGTGCGTGTTTGAATCTTAGAACGCTTTGCGGCAAACTCGCACTGGCTCAGTTGGGAGAGCAGACGGTCGTACATTACTTCGTTTTCCGCTTGTGTTTGTTCGGTCGCGTTTGACCACTTGATTATGCTTTTTAGTAAGTTGTTTAAACGCCTATCGTCACCGGTTCCGTCTCCATCGATTAAAAGCCTACGGCGAATAACTTCCTCTAAAATACAGAAATTATAATTGCACTAATTTCAATGCACCAATCACAAAACATGAACATTTTAAGTGTAAAAACATACCATCAGACATTCTGAGACCCAAAATATTTTTGTCGTAGTTTGGAATTAAAAAGCTTTTGTAGGTTATGTTTTGACGTTTCTGGAAATATTTTGGTAGAGAGAAAAATTATACCATGAGGCTGATAATCCTCTATGATTCTACATATGCAACAGTATTTACAAAAACAAATAAATACAGTTGCCTACGTTAACCTCTTTTTAAATTAAAATTTCGCAGCAAATGTACAACATAATTCGCTTCTAAAATTACGTATTCACGCAATTAATTCTATCGCACAAACGCCACTACAGTTTTTAATGAGTTTGAAAGTGGGAATCCATCCAAAACCATCGCTCTGTCATAGGATGGAATTAACCTCAACAAAATAATAATTCAAGATCATCTCCACATCATTATTGTTTACCAGTTGCTAATTAAGATGTCGTTAAGTAATATACTGGTTAAAACCAAAAGTATTAAGAGGTTACACAAAGTATTAAACGGGCTTCCGTGCCGGTGCATAGCTACCTCAGTGCAAAACAATCACATCAAGAATGATCAGAGTTCTGTGCATATCTTTGACAGGTATACAAAAACGTTGCAGAGGGAACGTGCTGCTGTCGCAAAGGATGTTAATTTGTATGATTATCTGAAGGATGAAATTGGGTACAGGCTTGCTGATAGGGTGTATGATATTAAACGGAAGTTTAAGCTTGCAGCGGATATTGGTAATTAACAATAGATTTAATGTACATTTAAGCATAATCATGAGTAAATAAGTCCCTTTATTTTTGTTTACAACTTATTTTTAGGTTGCAGCCGTGGATACATCACAAAACATATTTCTCCGGAATCAATTGAAGAGATAATCATTTGTGATATTAGTCAAGCTAATCTGGAAACTGCGATTGTTCCAGAGGGAATTAAAGTTAGGAAGAAAGTCCTGGATGAAGAAAATATTCAGGTATGATATGTTTATTTTCTGTGTGTAATTTTAATTAAACCAACAATTTCAACTTAAATTATCTTTCAACTGAGTTAAATATAATATTGATACAATCGAAAATGTAATTTTGTACTTTTTTCAATTTTTTGTGGTAATTTTATTTTCTTACTTCCAGTTTGAACCGAATTCCTTAGACCTAATAATGTCTAGTTTAAACCTGCATTGGGTGAACGATCTTCCCAAAGCATTTAAGCAAATACTCGAGGGGCTCAAACAGGATGGAGTGTTCATGGCCTCGGTATTCGGCGGAGACACTCTGTATGAACTGAGATCATCTTTACAACTAGCTGAATTAGAGAGACGCGGAGGTCTCTCCCCGCATATATCCCCATTCACTGAAGTTAGAGACATCGGCAGCCTTTTACAAAGGGCAGGATTCACGATGCTCACCATCGACACTGACGAAGTCGTCGTTCATTATCCGTCAATGTTTGAACTCATGTGGGATTTAAAAGGTGATAATACAAACATTCATTTGTAAAAAAAATGTGACAATTTGTTTTTTAGGTATGGCTGAAAGCAACGCTGCTTTAAATAGGTCCTTACACTTGCATAGAGACACGCAGTTTGCAGCTGCTGCCATCTATGAACAGTTGTATGGGAAAATGGATGAGGAGAGTGGAGAAATGCGAGTTCCTGCTACTTTTCAAGTTGGTTAATTTAATTTTGCATAAATAATTTTGTATACGAAAATGACTGTCTCTTTCAGATAATTAATATGTTAGGTTGGAAACCCCACCCAAAACAACCGAAACCAAAAGAACGTGGGACCGGTGAAGTCTCTCTAAAAGATCTCTACAAACTAGATGAAATAATCAAGGAGGTGAAAAAGGTCGACCCGGATGAAAAAAACTGAACCAACGACCTCACATCACAGCATCTTTAATTATCTTCTCTTTTTTAAGTTGATTTGAATTTGTATATATATTTTA
Source organism: Philonthus cognatus (assembly GCA_932526585.2). NCBI lineage: Eukaryota > Metazoa > Arthropoda > Insecta > Coleoptera > Staphylinidae > Philonthus > Philonthus cognatus. The sequence goes on from OW052242.1 coordinate 30,874,638, forward strand.
TTACACTGTTTAAAACTTTAACATCCTTTTACTACATTTTTATCATCACTCACTTAATGCGGCTTAGGGACGTGTCCATCCACGTAGAAGTTCCTGGTGGCTTTTGGTAATTCTAGCTCCAATCCTTCGAGGTCTTTGTTGAGGATTATCTGGCAGCCTAACCGGGAGTTTTCTTTCAGAAATGGAGCCATGTCAAGCAAATCGTCTTCTTTTTCTTCAGGCGGGGGCAGTTTGTCGCCGAAGTTTTTGTGGATATAAACGTGGCAAGTTGTGCAAGCTAGGGAGGCCTCGCAGGCACCTTCCATAGGGATTTGGTGTTTGTGTGCTAGGTACAACACATTGTCGCCTACTTTGCCTTTAATTGGTATTCGTTCACCCGTTTTTGTTATAATTGTAATATTCACTCTGTAAATTCGATTAAAAGTAACGCTTTCTTCATGCAAACAAAAATTTCATGTTTCATGGAAATAATTTCTATTGGGAACTTACACTTCATCGTCTGATTTTGGATCCTGCCATTCGTATTCTCCATGTCTTAGATCTGTACAAACATTAAATAAATCATATTTTTTATGTATATATATTAACAAAATTTTACTCAAAAGAAAGATATATTTTAAATGTGAAGATTATAATTGATGTCATAAATCGGACTTACATTTGGTTGTCTGTAAATGTCTCCTACTCCTAATATAATAATTAACAATCCCACTGCAAGTTCTGTTAAAATTACTTACTAATTTATAACTCATTTTATGAAAAAATAGGGTTCAACAACTATTTCACAACCATTCTTGATTACATTGGAATCTAAGGTTATGTTTTGAAAGTGTCAAAATAACATAAAAGAAATGTTAAAAAAAAACTATTAAATACCAGCAGCTACCTATCACCTAATAGCTCAAATTATGTACTATCAATATTTATGATATTTGGAAATATTGGGACCATGTACGCTATGTCCAACTTTCATTATTATTTTTATAATAATATGCACGCCAATGGTTTGCCAACTTCATTATAGATCCAACGTCACTTGGCAGTAATTTACTTTTAAAATAAAGATAAGCTAATTAGTATTAAGTTGAAGTATACCTTACTATATCACATACTTCTAAAATAAATAATACAACAAAGTATGGTGATTCTTATAAGTTTGACAAATTTAGCTGAAGTTGTTGAAACTGAACTCGACTCCATCTATTGACAAATTAGGAAACTAATATTGTCATTTATTTGTCAAAAGTAGCATAAAAATAAGAACAAATTTTATGCAATAAATTATATTAAAAGCTCCTAATCTTTAAGAAAAATGGTTGTGTGGAGCGCCATTAGGCCTTTATTTGCTAGTCAATTGGCAAGGAACACCCTAAATGCAGGTATTCTTCATGTTACATAATTGTTTTATAGGTTATGTTTTAGTAAAAGGGGCACTCACCAAACTTATCTTATTAAAAGAAAAATATTCCCTATTTTTACATTAATCAGATATTTTTCCTTATGATTATAAAAATTGTCTTAAGTGTATTATATTCAAAATTAGTTATACACAGAAAATTATTAAGTTAAAGAACTGTTTTTAAAGGATAATTCACTGTATATTATTTTTCAGTTGTTCCAAGAAATATGTCTGGCCACCACCGTACCCTTCCTTATCAACCCAGTAGGTGGCAATGGAATAAATTCAAGGATCTTCTCCATTATTACACACTGTTGGGTGTTCTCCCTCTCTCCGGAGTTGCTCTATTTGCCAATATATTCGTAGGCCCGGCCCAACTCAAAGAAATTCCAGAAGATTATGTACCGAAATACTGGGAATATTATAGAGTAAGAGCGTATTAGAATAATAATAAAAAAATACATTTAATTATATTATCTTTTCTTTTAGCATCCAATTTCTCGTTTCTTAGCTAAGTATTTGTTAAGTAGCCCCCAGCAAGAATACGAGAAATTGTTACACTACTTGTACGAAGAAGACGAAAAGTCAAAGATCAGGTATGTTGATCGATAAATCAATAAAAATTGAAATTTCTTCATGGAATATTTTGTGTTCTGTTTTGTAAGTTTTTGAGGTTTTTAGGGCTCTTGAAGCTAAAATTAAGGAAAAGATGTCAGAAAGACAGGATTACCAAACATATTACTACAGGCCTATTTTGGGCAAATACCACAGGATGTCGAAGGACGCTGCCGATTATCTTAAATCCATCCGTGGTGAATAAATCAGCACTGAGATGTAGCTATATTGTAGGCGAATTTTATTTGCAGTTATTATTAAATAAAAATGTGTAAATAGAAATTTGTTTTATTTATTTTTTGTTTAATATTTCAGTTTGGAATATTTGTATTAACATTTTTGTTTTTGTTATTACCATTATTTTTTGTTAGCTTATATAGTGTGTTACATATGTATAGCATGTTCAATAAAAAAAAACCTCTAGAGTGCCATGATTTTATCTTCTTTAAAATTTGTAGTAAATTTGTTGTACTTGGCTACATGCTTTAGGAATTGACATATAAAACGTCAGACATAATAATTATAATGTATAATTTCAGAGTTGCCAACCTACAACCTAGAGGTTTTATTTTATTGAACATACGATATATTGCCTAATACTTAAGAAAATGTTTTTTGTTAAGTAATGAATAAATATTATTATTAAAAAATTGTTTAAATAATTAAAAACATAATGAAAAGTTACGAAAAAGATAAAATATGTTTGTTCATACTTATTAAGATATGTAAACAATTTTTATTTGATCTTGAGTACAAATTTTATAATAGGATAAAAACATTAAAGTTACCCTTTTTATTTTTAAAATGTTACACAACCTAATAAGTGAGAATCTTGTTATTTAAGGAACATTTTATAATATTTTAATTAAGATTATGAACATTTTAACCAAAGTACAAATAATTGTTTAGTTTTAAATTTTAAATATAGCGCTTTATTTCCACTTGCTCAGAATTGCCAACTGTTTCATCCAAATGAAAATATGTTCACATTATTTTTTTCTTAAATCAACCTAATATAACAATTAATAAAAACATTTTTACATTTTATTCAACAATATTACAGTAAAATATATCATGTTAGTAAAAATGAGATGCGATTTCAAAGTTTAAAAATGAAAATTTAAATTTCCCGCGCGTAACATTTTTTAAGTCTACGTTGGTACGCATGTTTACGTAATGGCAACTTTTTAGTTTCCGCTTCCTTTCCGTAAGACACCGCAGCCATGAAAGCTAAAGGAGAGGTTTGTTGTCATTTATTTATTATTCTACATCGCTTACAAACTCGATTTCTAATTAATTTTCACATGCACAAAATCCCTATTCCATGCTTTAATTAATAACCCGCTTGTTTATTTCCAAATGTGATTTTTTCATTGTTTACGTCCTGTTACACGTGTGAAACATTAGCGTCCTTATTTTCTCTTCATTTGGTTTTAATGTAATTGTTTTAAAGCATTCCATTTGTTCTGAGCATGCTATTATAGTCATCAAGTATTATTTTTTTGTTTAAAAGAGGTTGGCTTGTGTTTTTGTTAAATGTGTTTTGAGGTTATAATGTGTCATACCTTATGATTTTATGGAAAATTTAAGTTGATTTCTAATTGTAGAATTAGGATTTTACATGGAATGTTCTCAAAATGCTTTAGTTTTTACCAAAAAATGTTGAAACAACATCATCATTAAATTCAATTAACAATGTGTAATGTTTTCAAAATTGAACAAGTTTTGTTTTTAAAGTATCTGCTGTTTATCAAAATTAAATTGTAAATTTGTTTTGTACATCATTTATTGCATAATTTTGAAAAAATCCTTTTCAGAAAAAAATAATATGCTAGACTTTCTTGAAAACTTGATACCATTATTTGTTTACAGCATCATAATTGTTCGATTCCCATAGAAATTAATTTATTCATTTTATCACATCCTATTTTTGGTTTAATTACCTATTTTTTCTTCATAGAATAAATTTGATTTGTAAATTCATTAAAGAATTTACCACATGATGACAATAACTTCAATTAAATTGTTATTTTTATTTTTTGTTTGAGCAATTTTCTAACATTATTTTTCACAATAGTTGAAGGAGTATGAAGTTATCGGTCGTAAGCTCCCGACCGAGAAGGAGAAGACCACTCCTCTTTACAAAATGAGGATCTTCGCTCCCGATCAGATCGTGGCCAAGTCCCGTTTCTGGTACTTCTTGAGGCAGTTGAGGAAGTTCAAGAAGACCACTGGCGAAATCGTATCGGTGAAACGTATCTCCGAGAAGACCCCGATCAAGATCAAGAACTTCGGCATCTGGCTGCGTTATGACTCCCGTTCCGGTACACACAACATGTACAGGGAATACCGTGACTTGAGCGTCTCAGGCGCCGTAACTCAATGCTACAGGGACATGGGCGCCCGCCATCGTGCTCGTGCTCACTCCATCCAAGTAAGTAAAATAAGAAATGTTTTTAAAAGTATAATCGAACTGTTCATAAATAGTCATAAATTTTGAAAAGAAGTATGACACTTCGAATGTAAGCAAAATCAGCCATTGTTTTGTTTATTCTTTTTTTAATTTACTTTTTTTTTTTCAGATCATTAGGGTAGAAACTGTTAAAGCTTCAGCTTGCAGAAGGCCGCAAGTGAAACAATTCCACGACTCTACGATTAGGTTCCCGTTGCCCAAGCGTATCCAACAACTGAAGAGAATGAACAAATTCTCTGTCCGCAAGCCACGAACATATTTCCTTTAAATTGGTTTATTTAGTGGTTAAGTGGTCAAATAAATATCTTTAATATTTAACTTGTGTATTTTCAATTTATTGACCTTACTTACAGAGCTGGGCGGTACTCAAAATTTGTACTCTTGAATACTTTTCATGCACTCAGTACTTAATAAACGAGTACTTTATTTTGTAAGTACTAAGGACATTATTGTATAATGTATTTTTATGTTTTCCTATAATTGAATATTTTTCGGTTGGGTTTTATATTATTTAGATTAATAGTCTCGATGTGGCATCTAACCTAATCCAACCATTGATATTTCAAAAGTTGGGCATTTAATATTTTCTCAATTCTGCAATTTTGATTAATTTTTGTGACAGAATTTTTAATAATCATTTTTGGATTATGTGTTTTGTAGCTGTTATTAAATAATCATTTTTGATGTTTTCTTAATCCGAGTTTTGTGCCATTTTCAACAATTATAATTTAACGCATCATGGCTTTTCACTAAGTTGAATATGTTGGTAAATAAAAGTAAGACACTAGAAAATGGAATTAAGTATAATTTTAACGAGTGTCTTCCACTCCCAGACTAAACATTAAGTAAAATTTCGAGTGTAGAAAAGCCTGAAAAATTTGGATAGGTCGCGTAGCGACCTCTCCAAATTAGGCTTCTCTAAACTCGAAATTTTACTTCATGCGCCACGTGTAGAAAACACTGAAGTTCAATGCATACATATACACAGAGTACTTGTATTCAGTACTCAAATACATTTTACTTGTACTTAGAACAGCTCTGTTTACTCGTCTAAAAACTAGATGGTACAAAAAAAACAATAATTTCAAGAGATTAATATATTTATTTCTTAAATCATAATTATACAACAAAATATTTATTCTCTTAAAACGTACAAAATAAAGATAAATGAGATTATCAGATATTTGTGGCAATCTTGTATATTACATTAAGCTAGAAAACAAAAAGACAATTTTTAAAATAAGAGACAAACATACAATAATATCAATTGCAAATGAGACAATTACTCTGAACACATCGCATATTAGTAAAGTCTACAAATATATATATAAAAAAAAATCTCAGTGGTAACAAAATAAACTTATCCAACTACATCAACATTATCAATAAATCGTATCTATAATACATACATATAAATCTTGACGTGGAACGTAAAATTAAAAAAAAATATATAATTGAAAATAAAAACGAGTAATATCAGATTAAAGGTAAAAGTCATTAAGTGCGCTTGATTTCTTATATGCTCAACGACTTCTACATTTAAAGTGTATATATGTTCATATCTGTTCACAATGTATATCTTTCGTATATTCATGGTTATTTGTGACTAAACAAGAATTACATAATATTATAAAATCATAAGTTAGTATTATAACAAAAGAAGTCATAATTCGAATCTATCAGTATGATCGCTTTGCCAACGCATTCTCGTTTTTGTAATTAAAACTGGCAATGTTGCAATGCAAAATTGCACTTTAGTACTTTTCAAGTCAACTATCTGAAATAACCATGAATAAAATTTGAAATAGAATAAAACAGCGTAAATTTTATGCGATATAAACTGGAATATATATATCAATATATAATTTGCTTATTAAATATTTCTTTTTTTATAGAATATATACAGAAATGTAAAGATTTCCAAAATAGTACTTAAAAAATTTGGCTTTATGTAATATGATATATTACCCTTAGATTGAACCAATCACGTTTTATTTTTTGTAAATACAAAGTCCGTAGGCTCGAAATTTGTCAGAAGTCACATTTATTTCAAGGGGGCTATTCTGCGGCTGAACGGACACGGACGAAGTGAAAGGGATTGAAAAGATTTATCGTTCGTTTTAGTCGGCGCAGAATAACAGTCTCAGACTATAAGAGTTATTGTTTTAGAGATTTGTCTTTTGTTTCTCATAAGAAAATATTCAAGTTTTTACCAATTGATTTTTTTAGAGGCCTAGTTAAATTGCAGGGACACGAAATGTTTAGTATAGTTTTACATTGAGTTGAAATGTAGTTCTTATTTTGCAAAATGAATGGCCTTGTCAACCAGCCAAAGCTGAAATCTAATTATTATATTTTAATTTGAAGTTATTTTTCTTTAGCTAACAAATGTATTTCATATTAGAACATTGAATTTATTTCATATGTGAATAATCAAAGTGTTCAATTATAAAAGTCATTTACAGTAAAGCTCTGCACCCGGATTATTGAAACCTTTTAAAAAGTTACAAAAATATGCTAGTGTTAAAAGTTTTGTGTGGTCTCTTTGGCACCATGATGATGCCTTTTAACCATCAGACTCACCGTTTTTAGGCTTTTTACACGAGGTTACAGCATAACATACATAAATGGCGAACCGTACACCATATGATCCAGATTACAGAATCACGGATATCTAGATTTTGGAATACATAATGTAAATAACTAATATTTCAATTTCGTCCAGATTACTGGAGAATTCGGATTAGCGAAGGTTTACAGTAATATTATTACTGATGTGTCGATATGTGTAATCTTACATAAAATCTTGAATATTTTTATTAAAAAAAAAACAAAGATTTGATGAAAATTCTTGTAAATATTATTGTTTGAAGTAATTAAATATTTAATTAGGACTGTGATCGACATCGCTTGGCATTGACATGCATGACAGGTTGTGGCTTCTAAGCGTGCGAGTTTTTCTTTTGTAATTTTCTCACACACGTCTATGAACATTAACATGCGGTTCGGGTTAGGGTGCGATGTCTAACTTTAACGCGCAAAAAAATCAGTCGAGTAAATCAAATTGTGCTTCTCTAAATATTCTTTCTCTGAGCGCTAAGCTAGGTTTTATATAGTTCTCTAATATTTAATACGGGTCACAATCATTATGGCACAATGTTACATATCTAAATAGAATCTCTGCAGTTTTGTACACAATTCCTCGTTTTCTTTTTCCTCCTAATTCGAAATCCTCACTTACCCCTTCGAGAATTCGGGGTTAAATAAAAGTAAAAGCGGGAGTACTAAAAGAATATTCTGAAATAAAAAATAATCTGAGAATTCTTTGTAGCGAAGACTAGCAATGAATAATGTTAAAAATTAAGTAATAAATACGTAACTCATGTGTAAAATAAATAAGTACACATTTTTTATAACGGAGGGGTGCTCGAGATTTACGCTTTATACCGCCCTGAGCGGTTGATTGTTACGAGTAATATAAGCGCGAAGAGTAAACCGATGACTTCGACGAGCATTATCGAGAACGCCACAATTATTATGATGTAAGCGTGGACCTGGAGTACGTGCACGACTTTGTCGATGCAGCCCTCGCCGTAGATGACGTTGGTGTCGATGACTCCCCCGACTTTGAGGACTTTGGTGGCGTCTTTGCACATCTGCATGCTGATGCCGGCGCGGCAGCAACTTTCGGGGATGGTGTAGTGAGAGGTGTCGGTCGAGATGCCCAAGGTTACGGTTTTGTGGCGGATCCAGTCGCTCGGTCTATCAGCACCACAGCATTCAAGCTATATAAAAAAAAAAGTAGTGACGGATTAAGATTCAAACTGAAATGTTCTACACCACAGGTGAATTTATCTATGAAATTTGTATATACTAAAGAATGAAACAAAATTCTATACCGATTTTGACCTTGATTTTTTTATTCTAAGTATACTTCTCTCAATGAAGTTTCGATTTGTAGCTTCTAACGAGTGTTTAAAGTCCTGGGTTAAGCATGAAGTAAAATTCCGACTTTAGAAAAGCCTGAAAATTGGGATTGGTCACGTAGCTAGTAACTCGAAATTTTACTTCATGCGCCACCGGTATAAAACACTAATTTACAGTGAAGTTCAAATTGTACTGCGTAAGTCTGATCTCACGTTGCCTGGAGCAATTTGCTTCTAGATTTTTATTTAATTATACTAGCAAATTGCTTAAATTTTGCAAGCGCAAGGTTTTGTTCTTGCGGAAAAAAAACATTTGTAAAATTATTAACATGAAATCAAACTTAGAAAAGATATTTTGAACTTCTATTTAAATTAGAGTTTTGTACGAGTAGTACATGTAGTAAAATTTCGAGTTTAGAAAAGCCTAAAACTTTGGATCCAAATTTTCAGGCTTTTCTAAATTCGAAACTTTACTTCATGCTTAAACAAGGACTGTAAACAGTTGTAAGAAGCTTTAAATTGAGCACATACAAAATCAATGAATACCTGAACATTTTCAACGTGCACATTGGAATGTGTATACTTAAAAAAAACAGTGCGTCTTTACGAACAATTGATTTATTTCATCCGTGTGTTAAGATTGGATTTCGTGGGGTGTCTAAACAGCGTTAGTTATGCATGATTAAAATACTTTTTTTTAAGAAAAGAAGTGCACTCACCTTTTCTTGAATGGTGTTGAATGAGGTGCGTCTGCTTTCAACGGTGTCGTATTCCTCCTGCACAGTCAGCCTCATTGTGCTCTTAATGAGGGGCTCCAAACGGTCGGAGTTTGTGTAGGCCCAGACCGCGCTCGCTATTTGCGCCACCAGGATAATCAGCAACAAACAGAAGAACTAGAATGGAAACAATGGAATTACAACTTTTATTCATTACTCACTGCGTTGTACAGTTTTTTTTTATTTTCCTAGGCGTGCTATGAGTGAAAGCAGCAAGGAAATTTCATTCATTTCTACATGAGCAGTTTTTTTTATTTTCCTAGGCGTGCAATGAGTGAAAGCAGCAAGGACATTTCATTCATTTCCACACTAGTAGTTTTGTTTTATGATTCCTGAAAGCATTTTGAATAAACAAAAGATATTTTTTCCATACCGATATCAGCATACATTGAGATTCCTTAAAAGCGCCACAGCAGCCGAGGAATGCGACTATCACCAGCTGGGCACCGATCGCGAGCATTATGTACACGGAAATGTAATAATGGTTCGAGTCCTGGGCCATCGAAATGTAGAAGCTCGGGTCGACCAACATCCATACCGCCAGGCCTACAATCGCCAAGCCCAATATCTGAAATGAAATAGTCGTTAATCGAAAAACTTAGCAAAACTACATTTATTCAATTCTGTGCTGTGTTAGTAAATAGACCAAGTAAGCACAATGGGCCTTTTCAGGTAAAAGTGCAATGCAGCAATGCGCACTCCCCCCTATACCAGATAAGACCAAGTATGCAAGTACCTTTTAGGGGTTACATGAAAATTAATTCATGCTATGGTTTGTCTCATAAGTAGAAAGATAACAAAAATCAAATTACGTGGCTGCCAAAATAATTATAATAGAAAATTACAATCAGCTTTAGATAGAGGGAACTTTTCTTTTAAGTATACGTTTCTGACGTTGCTTCGTTTTTTTTTTAAGTTTAATTTGAAGTGTTAGAGTGTTTTCCACTCCCAGGTTAAGCATGAAGTAAAATTTCGAGTTGAGAGAAGCCTGAAAATTTGGATTTGCTGGTGCGGAGCACCGGCAAATCCAAATTTTGTTCAATTTGCCATGCTATAGGTATGAATATCCTTAAAAATTGCTGTTGTTAAGGATAACTCAAATCTACAATTTGCTTTGATAAAAACATTTTGAAGCATTCTTTTTCAATATTTGCAGGAATTGTACCAATGGCGTAGCTACAGGGCTAAGGTTCCCCCATTGGGCGCCATTTTTAGAAACTCCTTAAAGATGCACTATTTGTAACAAAATTGTACTGTGTGATCATTTAAATTATGATTTAGAGTAGGCGGCATTTTTTTTGTATGGTTGCCCAGAATGCTGATTGAATGATGGAATAAATTGGAGGTTATAGTAAACTATGTGTTAAAAGTCAGTAGTGCCAATATAATTAAAAATTCAAAGCCTACTCTAAATCATAATTTAAATAATCGCACAGTATATTATATTACAACAAATAAATAAATAAGCCTTTTCATTTTATTTACTGGACAATAATTTTAACAACAAACTCTGCTTTTATAACAAGTTTCAATACAGCAATAAAAACAAATGTGAAAAGCTGATTGCATTCAAACAGGTAGGCGGCGTAAGCCAGACATTTCAACTTCCCCTCCTCGCAACCGACAAACACACAAAATAGAATGTAGGCATAGGAGCTATTTATAGAGTGGGAGTCTCATGCCCAGCACCTCTCCGTCGAAAATTCACTCATTCCCTGACGTAATATTTATTTCAGCCGCGGCATAGCATGACTAACCGAAACAATCCACCCACGATTTAGACCGGTTAATTAATATTCATTGCAGGCCGTTGTTATCAGCCGGCCTAAATGCAGGTAATCTGGGGCAAGGATGCATGTTAATGCCTCTGAATGCAGTTTCGTAAGAAATTTGCATTCTGTATTTTTTTCTATTGTTTATTTAACGTGTTTTGAATTGGATGCACGTGAAATTAGTTAGTGGAAATTTGGTGATTAGGGCTCATTTACTAATAAATATGTATCAATTTTTTGATAGTGCTAATCATTTAAATTCATTAGTTGGGCCACATAGGGCGGGAGCTAGTTTTACTATTGTAGGTAACCAGTAGTGTTTTTAGTGTGGTTTGTTGTGGTAAGTTTAGATTAATAATTTAATTTATTATAATAATTAATAAAATACGTTTGTTTCTACAACACTATTAATAAATAGTGTTATACAAAGTCAAAACGTCTTTATTAATAAATTAACATGTATAACGAAGTAGAAGCCAACAGAATACAAAATTTATTATATTATTGTTTAAAAATAATAATAAATATTGTAACTTTAATAGAATAATAAATAATTTATCATAATTCTGTGGCTTGGAGCTAAAAAAGCCAATGCCATTTTTTTGGAAAGTAAAACATGAATGCATAACCAGATTCTATGCAAACATATATATAAACTTCTACTTTACGTCATTTAGAATTAAAATAATTTAAAAATAAAAATTTGCGATGCAATTTTCTCAAATGCGGAATTTTTGACATTGGCCTTTTAACTCTAAGCCACAGAATTAATGTAATAATAATTACTTTTAACACGTTGATCACAGGCGGGGCATAAACGCAAATTTAATAAAGGCACAGGTGAATGCGCACGGTGGTCAACGTGTTAATGCGCTTATTATTTATAAGTTGTAATATCGTATTTATACATACATGTATTTCTTCTGGTAGGAGGAATTGTGTCAGAGAAAATAACTGCTATTTTTGATAAATAATTTTATTAGAAAAAGATTGTTAAATATGATTGCTGTGACTGGTCAACAGGGTTTCGAAGCCAGGGCCATTAATTTTGCAGAAGAAAATATCTTCTTGATTGCTCTGGCTATTGTAATAATATTCATCTTTATTTGGCTTTTTGCTACACAATAACATTAGAATAAGATTTTATAGTAGTTTGTTTATATGAGAAAATAACAAAACTCTTTATTCAATTAACAAATTTTACCAATTTCGTGTCTAATCTAGAAGACTAATCTACTTTCCTCTTAGAGCCTGGTCACTAAAGTGTTCATTAACTAATTATTATTTTTGTTTATTTCTTAAATCCAGTATGTCGTTTGCAATAAAAATGAATTAAGAAGTATTCTAAAATAACGATCTATAAATGTTTGTAGGAAGTGTAGCCCACTTTAAAATTGAATAGCTCGGACTTTTCCTATTCAACACCATGACAAACTCATAAAAAATATACTATTTTTAAATCAATATTTACGAGGGAACACTTTTAAAAATAAAGCGGAATAAAAATAGAAGAGCACACCTATTAGATCAGCAAACATAAATTACGGATGCAAATAAAATTACTTGATCTGTCAACGACTTAACAAAGGAAAATGGCAATTTAAACAATTTGACTTAATGTATTTGTGACTTTTTTTGTATTTACAATTTATTTAATTATAATGCTATAAATTATAAATGTATATACTTATCTAATGAGTATATTTTGAACTTCACAAGGTTTCAGTGTTTTATATGTGCACGAAGTAAAATTTGAGTTTAGAAAATCCTGAATTATTTTATATAAATCCTGTTTGACAGCGAACTTTTCTTGTAAGTATACGTATGCATACGCTGTAAATTATCTAACGTTGTTTTTTTTTTAAGTTCAATTTGAATCTTTAAACAAGGGTATTCCACTCCCAGGTTAAGCATGAAGTAAAATTTCGAGTTTAGAAAAGCCTGAAAATTTGGATTTGCCGGGCGGAGCGAAGCGAGCCCGGCAAATCCAAATTTTCAGGCTTTTCTAAACTCGAAATTTTACTTCATGCGCCACCGGTATTAAACACTGAAATATTGTGTAGTTTAAAATACACCACGAAAGCAGTGTTGTAACTTCAAGCTTAATCAGTGTTTTGTACCGGTGGCCCATGGAGCATGAAGAAAACTTTCGAGTTTAGGAAAGCCTGAAAATTTGGATTTGCTGGGCTTGCTTCGCTCCGCCCGGCAAATCCAAATTTCCAGGGCTTTTCTAAACTCGAAAGTTTTCTTCATGCTTAATGGATAATTGGAAACACTTGCTTAAAGCTTATTTTTAATAAATAATTCAACAAACAGAATATATATTTATACAAACATAAACAAAGGCAATGTGACATAACCTCGAAATACTCCAAATTTAACTAGAGTGAAGTTAGAACATGTGAAATGCAACGCTGCCACATAAATTTTATTAATAGTTTAGAGCCTATGCTGGGCTTATAAGACGTTTAATGTTTAAGGAAATGATGCCGTTCATACGAAAACTAAGGTTTAAGAATTTTAGGTGTGTGTTGCGTGTCGACGTTGTCTCCAATTTCATAGCAAATTTGTGATAATACTGTTTTATATGTAATTCTCCTAATTAACAGAGAAGAAGTTTAAAATGATTATTTATAATTTAAAATCCTTGTTTTTTACTGCTAACAATTGAGATAGATTATTAAAATTATTTTACTAGCAAGTTGTAACATTTGATTCAGAAAATCTGGCATCACTGAAATTCGAGCGTTCATACAAGTGTCGATGTAAAAAATGTGCGCACAACCGTTTATATTAAAGAAAAGTAAAAAGTAACGAACTCCTAAACAGCAAACGTTAATTCTTAAAATCCTACATTCTACTTGGATTAAAAGCTAAATGCTAAACCTTAAACACGCTTAAACATTAAACTTTTTGTAAACCCACTATAACTAATTGCATGTAGATTTGGTTCTATTAACACAACACAACCCATTAGTATTGTGTTTGTATGGGTCTAGTAGAAGTTAACTAGCATGAAACTATAATAATATTAGCAGAAATTCTATTAATAATTCAATATACAATTTTCTATTTGAAATTTTTCAATCAATTTCAAATTTAAAAATAGTTCATTTCAAACTAGAAACTCCAATAAACAAACTTTTATGCATTGATAACATCAGTGCCAGTCCATTGTGACTATAAATAATAACGCTCGGACAAAGCAACAGTGTATAGCTTCTAGCGGTGAGAGATGTGATTGTGTTTCTATAATTCATATTGTTTTACGACCACAAACGACGTGCCATTTCCCCCCCATGTTCTATAATTAAATTTTAACTGTGGCCTGCTCCAGTTATTCATGAATGTGTTTCGCTCCCCCTTTATACACAAACTGGAACTGGTTATGTAACTGAAATTCGGTGAATAGACAACAAATTTTTGAAAGGATTGAAAAAAAAGTCTTTATACGCAAATTAAAACTGGTCATGTAACTAAAATTCAGTGGATGATAAACAAATTTTTTAAAGGATTGGAAAAAAAAGTCGGCCGCGGCTTTTGCAATTTAGCCATCATCGATTGCATTGTATGTTCAATAAATAAAAACCTCTAGGGTGCCATGGAAAATATTGTAGGTTGGCAACTCTGAAATTTGACAATTAAACTTTAAACGGCTTTTTGCCTTTATGACATTCCACAGTTTAACGAATAAAGCACTAATAACCTTTCTTCACACTTTTATTTGAATTACCAAATATACATTTCGGACACAAAGTGACCATTATCAATGGATTAACACTAAATACAAAACAGAAATTTTAAACTATATATAGACAGGCAGATTATAATAAAAAGGCGGTGGGAGTGCAAAAAGGGAAAAAACGTAAATTAAGAGGTGAGCCGAGGGAATGAGGGTGGCGGTACAACCAGGTAAAGTGGATTAGGGAAAAAAACACAGATACAGGTGGTGCAATTAAATCTAATAATGTATTGTGAAGTGGACATAAATCAAAATTCAATAATTTATTTTCCTGTTTTTTCATTTCAATGGCTACTAACATGTTTAATCGATAATTTGATGATTGTTTTAATAATTTTATGTTCTTTATTGTGATTTTGTGGCCGGTTTCTAGTAAATGGTTAGCCACTGCAGATTCTTCATAATTAAGATATTTGGCGTGTGCTAAGTGTTCTTTGAATCTGGTATTTAGTTACGCTGTGTTTGACTAATATAAACTTTATCGCATTCCACAAGTTTTAGAAATCAGAGTTGATGAGCTTTTTTTTTGTTGTTTACTGTGTTGAGGTTATGTTTGAAGATTTATATGTCAATTGCTAAAGCGCGAAGCCAACTTAAATTAAAAAGAAATAAAATTATGGCACTCTTGAGGTATTTTTTATTGAACATACGATATTATTTTATTTATTTGATTTAACTAATTCACACATTTTTTTAAATTTATTTGGACGCCACAATACATTCACTCTACATTCATGGACCCAGATGGAATCACTTTTTACTTAAAAGTGACCCCTTCTGGTGGCACCTCCAGCACGTGGCACCTGTGTTTGAAGGCAAGGCCTTTATCCACTAGCCCACCGGGTCCCCTAAAAAAATCTTTTAACCACTACATGTACATGCTCGTGTCTGTCACGGGCGCTGCTTACTGGCAATTTTACAGTCACGGGCGCTGATGTTGATGAGGTAAAACCTCATCAACAAATTTTACCTGCTCGTTTTCACTTCGAACAACATTTTTATCAAAAAATAATGTGATCATTTTTTGACCAGAAATTCAAAATTATAGTGTGCATGAAGTGGTTAATAATAATTCCAATCTGAACAGAATTACATTTTATTACTTCAGTATGTAATTATTAGTAATTAATTAATATGTGAACATGCAACGGTTGATTACACAATATTTTATTAGAATATTACTTTTTTATGGTTGAGTGAATTGTGTAAATTGTTTACACTTCAAAAATATGCAAATGTAATCAGGATAAAATTATACATGCATAAATCGTTAGCTTGAATTTAGGGCACCCACTAATGACGGCAGAGGGCTCCTAAAACTAATGAGAACAGCATGTTAAAGCTTAAGCAGTGTTCCATGATGAAACATAGTCAATTTCCTATAAACCCACAAAACCCTATTGATTTACCATTAGGTCAGGTTGCAATTCATCATTAATAGCAGATTCTATTTTTATAATGTGCTCGTTATAAATAGAGGTATATAAATAAAAACTGTGTTAACGTTTCCTTATTTCCAGGGCCGTCCTTTGGTTTTTATAGCCTTGGGCTTAACTATTCAAAAAAAAGAAATGCAACATTTTTTTTTATTAAAGGCTGGGCCATCTGATGGTTTCTGTTTGAAATTGCTATTAAAACTAGACTGTTAAATATTTTTAAATGATTATAGGTTTATTCAAGAAAGTACATCATCCGATTATTCATGGAAAACAATTTCAGTTGAATGGCTGCAGCGGCTACCTTGACAGTAATCTATCCTTTACTGGCATGCGTATACTTAAAAGAAAAGTTCCCTGTAGAACAAGGTTTATATAAAATATTTTTAACTTCAAAATGTAATTAACAAAGATTTTTAACCTCAAAATGTATTCACCAAAGATTTTTAACCTCGAAATGTATTCATCAAAGATTTTTAACCTCGAAATGTATTCATCAAAGATTTCTTACCTCAAAATGTGCATCAAACATTATTTTTAAATAAAAACCTTTCTTCACAAATTTATTTTATACCAAATGTATATTTCGGTCACAACGTGATCATCATCAATGGTTTGATACAGTATCAAACCATTGATAATGGTCACCCTTGTGACCGAAATGTACACATATTATAAAATAAATTTGTGAAGAAAGGTTAAAAAGTGTTTTTATTTAGAGTTATTATCATCTCCACGTAACTCACTCATATTCATTAATTTTAAATGTTCAAACACTATAATTGGGGTACGTATACTTAAAAGAAAAACTTCCTGCATATACCATCTTTATTTATGGAATATTTAAAAATATAAACATAATAAATTATATATAGAAATTAAAATTAATATAACATCTTTATAGAATATTTATAAATATAAACAGATTATAAATTATAGACAGAAATTAAAATTCATTGTATAAAATGACCATTGACTAGAACCTAGGTCACCAAACTATCTTCTTCGCGGGCCACAAATACAATTCTACATAATAAAGTCGGCCAAGATCCGATTAATTTTAAAAAATTATGAAAAATTTAAGGAACAATTGTTACAATATTTCAAAATATGACATTTACAAAAAAAATTACAAACAATCGCGGGCCGGATTTGGCCCGCGGGCCGTAGTTTGGAGACCACTGGACTAGAAAATCATTTATTTGTATCTAAATAATAATAGCATAAGCTTTCTATAAAAGTAACACATATAAGCAATATATTTTAAACATTGCAATATTTCAGTGATTTATACGCCTGGCGAATTAAGTAAAATTTCGAGTTTAGGAAAGAAATAACAAAGCGTGTTTTCGTGACTTTAAATTAAACGTGCGGGATCGTTTTTACAAGCCGAAACGACCCTCTCGGGGCAGTCGGCGTCGCCGATGAAAAACACGTGGCGTGACGCCCCCGCCGTCATCTAACAGTTCCCATATGGCACATAACTCACATTGTTAAGTGCCGAGTGTAAATTCTGCACAAAGAACCGCACTGTGTGAACGCACTGAAAAGTGGTCGCAAAAACGCGCCGTCGGCTACGTGCACGTTAGAAAATGAAGATTTTAATTGTGCATAATTTACGACGAACTTTTGTGTTCGGTCTATTCTCCACGGTAATTGGCGTAATTTTTCAATTTAGTTGTAAATTTGTTAAATTGTTACGTTCGGTGTTGCATCCTTGAACTGCAATTTCTTGATCTTGTTTTGAATTTCGCTATGAATTACAGAGAAAATGAGAGATAACAATTTTTGAAAAGTGTGCAATAAATTTAGACAAAAAGAACTTACAGAATTATGTACATTTTTCGTAAGCCAATTTTATATCATATTGTCGAATTTACAAACCAAAAATCCTATATGTTTCATAAATCTATATTTATTCATTAATTGTTAGAGGAATAATTGGATTATCTTTCAAATCGTAATAAAGGCACCTCCATTTAGAAACCAGTTTATGTAACTTCTGTGGTTCCTCAAGGAACCGACTCTGGGCCAATATTATTTTTACTTTTTGTGCATGAAACTTCTAACAAGTGTGTCCACTCCTTGATTAAGCATGAAGTAAAATTTCGAGATTAAAAACGGGAAAAAAAAAAGTTTGGATTTGGACGCAGCGTCCAAATCCAAATTCAGTCTTTCCTAAACTCGAAATTTTACTTCATGCGCCACGCGTGAAAACACTGTTATATTGTAAAGTTCCAAATATACCGCATAGAATATATACAGTGTGTCCACGGATTGAATGCATATAAGGTGTAAATGACAATTTTATTTAGAGTTGGATCTTTATGTTCTTTTCATGACAGTTTATTATTGACCAATTTTTAGAATTCCGCCAAAAAACACCATGTTTATTAATTGATATGGCTCAGTTTTTTCAATACCTTAGTTTGAGACTAAGTAGGAGCGATCGTCAGAACATGAAGATCCAACTCTAAAAAAACTTGTCATTTACACCTTATATCCACTCAATCCGCGGACACACTGTATATTTATTATTCATGCCCGACTCAGCATGATTTCATGTTTAAAATCAAATTTGAAAAATGTTAATTTCGTCTAACCTAACTTTGCGCCTTCAAAATTCGAGCGCCTGGAGCGAAATTCGAGCGCTAGCTAGGCCCCTGAATATAGGTTATTACTGTAATTAATTTTTTTTGCAGAATGTAGATTTTTAATTATGAACACAATGCAACTTTCTTAATTACACAACTTAATTGCCCTGTAAAAATGTTAATGTGGAGTTTTTTGAAGGTGAAATTCTTGACATTTAAAACTAATGATAGTTAACTTATTCCTTGGGGGGGGGGGGGGGAAAGAAAGTACGCCCTTAATAATATACAGTCTTATTTATAGATTAATATAAATCATAAAAGTTCATACCTGATCAGTATGTTTTGAACTTTACTTAAAATCGGTGTTTTATACGTGTGGCGCATGAAGTAAAATTTCGAGTTTAGAAAAGCCTGAAAATTTAGTTTTGTCGCGTAGCGCTACGCGACAAAACCAAATTTTAAGGCTTTTCTAAACTCGAAATTTTACTTCATGCTTAGTCTGGGAGTGGAAACACTCGTTACAAGTAAATTTTATTTCAATAATTCAACAGAATAAATACATTTTCAAAGATAAACAGTGTAACATAACCTCTAAATTATTCGAAATTTAATTAAAGTGTAGTTAGAACACATGGAAATGCGATGTAACGATGTTAATGGCAATTCTATTAATAAGACTGATTTTAATTACTAATAAATTCCCCGATATTAAATGCCCTTATTACCCAATAAAACCTAAAACTTGAAACTGTATATATTCCCAAACAAATCCATTTGTACATCATTCTTGATAATGGTATTAAGCCAAAACTAGTAGAAAATAAAATACATATAAGTGAAACAAAACCAAGTGAATTTAATTTACAAACCATTATATTTTAAAATGTTTTACCAAGTGATTAATGAGAAAAAAGTGTCCGATATACTAATAAATTATTTTTTTTAGCATTCATCATGAATGAATAAATTATGCACCAGTAAAACTAAAATTTATTAATAATATTAATACTTTATTACCCAACAGATATTAAATCCAGTACAAAAACATTAATAACAATGTAAATATCGAGATTATTAACGATCCAATATTTTTACTAAGATTAAAACCAACTGAATACAATTTAAGGTAATCATAAGTTGAGTAAAAAAACATTAATAACTATGTTAATATCGAGATTATTAACTATCCAACATTTTCACTAATATTTCTTGAATAACTTTCTCATTTATCACTTGGTGAAACATTTTAAAATAATATTAAAGGATAAATTAAAAACACTTGGTTTGTTTCACTATTTGTTTCTATTTACTCAGGACTCTTGATAATGCCGTAAAAAGCGAAACTAGTCGAGTAAATAGAAACAAATAGTGAAACAAACCAAGTGTTTTTAATTTATCCTTTAATATTATTTTCACTAAGATTAAAACCAATTGAATTCATAACTGTATGTTTTTGAGTTTACGTGAAGTGATTATTACACTAAAAAAGACTGTTATTCCTTACTTCACTTTTTATTTGTATCGTTAGATGTACATTTCGAGACACAAAGTGCTCATTATCAATAACAAACTGTTTGTTATTGATAATGAGCACTTTGTGTCTCGAAATGTACATCTAATGATACAAATAAAAAGTGAAGTAAGGAATAACAGTCTTGTTTAGTGCAATTGAATTCAATTAAAGTGATGCAGCTCGTAAATAAATGTCAAACACACTTACTAAATGAGGAAAATATTTTCACAAGAAAATCATGAATAAAAGTAACAGATTCGTCAATTACTTATTAATAATAATAAACTTACTAAATTAGAAAAACATCATCACAAGAAAATCATGAATAAAAGTAACAGATTCGTCAAATATTTATTAATAATAATAAACTTACTAAATTAGAAAATATCATCACAAGAAAATCATGAAATGAATAAAAGTAACAGATTCGTCAATTACTCATTAATAATTATTATAAACTTACTAAATTAGAAAAGTGTCATCACAAGGAAATCATGAATAAAAACAACAGATTCGCCAATTGCTCATGCAAAAGTATGATGCCATTAGAATTACCTAACAGCTTTTAATATTCATACAACTCTTACCATTCGGCCTTCACGCAAATGTAATTCTTCCTTATTAAAACAGATCGGCCATTCCATAAATAAGTGCACACTTTTTGGGGGTACATCAGGGATTTTATCGAATTTCACATATATTATAAAGGCTATCAAGACATGGTTTTTGGTTGTTACTAGAGATTAAACAAATTATTGTTCAAAAATTATAACGATATAAACTTTTAGTACACTTTTATTTTGAACTCAAAAATATCGTAAACCGTTACTGATACAAAAAAAGTTATACTTGACTTTTTTATGCTTAAATGTTCAAAGTTTAAAATAATTTTTTTTTAAAAACGAAAAAACTTTATTTAGATAGTTTTTTTTTAATAAATAAAACAAATCTCACAAAATAATCAAATACTCATGTTTTAATTTTCTTGAAAAAAATATATGTTATACCCCAATCCTTCTTCCGACTATTTCCATTTTCAAAAAGATGGGCACTTTAAAACTTTTTGAGATATGATTTTTTTACCCGAGCGCTGCATTGACGCGAGGCGCTCACCGCGATCCGAGCCATTACACCATTGGCGGGAGCGCCTCATGTCAATGTAGCGCTCGGGTAAAAAAATCATATCTCAAAAAGTTTTAAAGTGCCCATACTTTTAAAAACGGAAAAATTCTTAGGAAGGATCAGGGTATAACATATATTTTTTTTACGAAAATTAAAACATGAGTATTTGATTATTGTTTGAGATATGTTTTATTTATTAAAAAAAATCTATATAAATAAAGTTTTTTCGTTTTGGAAAAAAAAATATTTTAAACTTTGAAAATTTAAGCACAAAAAAGTACAGAATAACTTTTTTGTATAGGTAACAGATTACTATATTTTTGAGTTCAAAATAAAAATGTACTAAAAGTTTATATTGTTATAACTTTTGACACAATAATTTGTTTACCCTCTAGTAACAACCAAACACCATGTCACACTTTTTGGGGGTGCATCAGGGATTTTAGCGAATTTCACATATATTATAAAGGCTATCACTTTATAATATATGTGAAATTCGCTAAAATCCCTGATGCACCCCCAAAAAGTGTGCACTTATTTATGAAATGGCCGAGATGATAAATGATTGTTTTAATGCTCCACTAAATATTCGGAATTTGCGCAACTCTCTTCTAATCAGGGTTTTTTCATTTTAATTAAAAGAAACAGTTTTTTTTACAAAACGTGTTTTTTTCATTGAAACAGCGTTGAAAACATGTTTAAAACAGAATATACAAGGCATTTTTCTTTAGAGTATACATAGCCTGATAATTACAATGATTTTAAAATTTGCGGGAATTCGTTGTTTCAAAGCGGTTAATTTGAGGCCTTGACGAGTGTTTTCTACTCCCAGACTAAGCATGAAGTAAAATTTCGAGTTTAGAAAAGCCTAAGAATTTGGATTGGCCGCGTAGCGAAGCGGAGCGGCCAATCCAAATTAGGCTTTTCTAAACTCGAAATTTTACTTCATGCGCCACGCTTAAAAACACTGATTTACAGTGAAATTCAAAAACCACACACATACAACAACGATTATAGACAACCTAATATACGTTACAGTTATTGGGTTGCCTATAATCACTGTTTCAAACAATTGTTTCAGCGCAGAATTTGACTCACGTTTTATTCATATTTACATATTAGATTGCTAAAGCCGTATATTTTAAACTTTACGATATTTTAGTGTTTTATACGTGTGGCGCATGAAGTAAAATTTCGAGTTTAGAAAAGCCTAATTTGGATTGGCCGCTCCGCTTCGCTACGCGGCCAATCCAAATTTTCAGGCTTTTCTAAACTCGAAATTTTACTTCATGCTTAGTCTGGGAGTGGAAAACCCTCGTTTAAAGATTCAAATTGAAATCTTTTAAAAAAACAACGAATGTCATAATACTTACTACAGTGTATGCATATGTATACCTGAAAGAAAAATGCATCACATTTATGCACACACATTTGTACTATTTTATTGTAATAAAATGTTATGTTTAATAATGTAATTTGAAATATCTTTAACAATTTAGCTAACATTTAAAACTAAACAAAAAATCTTAATGAAGTAGTATAAAATATAATTTAGCAAATTTATGATAATAAAAAACGTTTTAAACAAATTTAACGCTTAAAACACGTTTTAAACAAATTTAAGATTTAAAACATGTTAAAACAAAACCGTTTAAAACACGCCGGCTGTTTTTAAACATGTTTAAAACACTGTTTTAAAACAAAGTGTTTTAAACATAACAACCCTGCTTCTAATATTATATAATAAGATTTATTCAGCCTTATTAATAGAATTACTAATAATACCAGTATAGTTTAATATTAGCTAATTGCGGCTAGAACTATACGAACATAATACTAAAATTTCGTATTATTAGAACAAAATCTACATGCTATTAATTAAGTTTTGAACCATCGATAAAATAACCGTGACATTTTTATCTGTTCCAACTCCACTCTAATTTTATTTAAAACAGAGCTGGGACGAATCCTCGTTAAAAGGATTCGAATCACGAATCCGAATCACCTAATATGATTCGAATCACGAATACTCGAATAAAGGATTCGTAAAAGATAAATATGATTCGAATCCTGTTTTTTCGAATCACGAATACAAATTGTTTAAGAATAAATTTGATTTTATTATTTTTTCACAACCATTAACATATTAATATCGTTATCAGTTGTTTTAACAAAAATATTGAAAACCTAATTATTTATTATTAACACTGAACATCGTTGATAACAGACTAAATATCTGTGCTACTCTGATTAAAGATGTATTTGTGTGTTTTTTGAACTACACTTCAAATCAGTGGTTTACACGCGTGGCGCATGAAGTAAAATTTCGAGTTTAGAAAAGCCCCGTGAAAATTTGTCTCGGGCCGCTGCGCGACCCTCGACAAATTTTCTACGCGGGGCTTTTCTAAACTCGAAATTTTACTTCATGCTTAGTCTGGGAGTGGAAGACACTCGTTACTTTAAAATATATCACAACTGTTAAAGTAAGTATCATCGGATGCCCGTCTTCAAGGGTGATATGTAAGCAAGTTATGGGTCCTAGGAGTTGCCAAATAAGTGAGTTACTCAACTGTTTCCAAGGCACTCTTTGAAAAACCAAAAGATTAAAATTTTACATATAAAATGTACAATAAACTATAACTGTAATACATCATTGAATTCAGTAAAAAATATGAAAATCCAAAATGGCGCCTATAAGAAAAACAAAAGTTAGCTATGGTCCCTAGGTAAATGATATAGTTATCTTTTTTTTAGTGCTTTAACTATTGTTTTACACACGTCAATAATACATATAATATAAAAATAGTAGTAACAATATATATAATAATCGTAAATATGAATAATAATAATATCTATACCTATGTGACAAAAAATTTAAAAAAATAAAAAAACAGATGTCAGATGTGAGAAGAAGTGTGAGATCACCAACCCCAAACAATAGAAACACATAAATGATACAAATATAGTTTTAAAATAATAAATAAACATTAAAATAAATAAACATTAAAATAAAAATAAACATTAAAATAAAAATAAAGTCACAGACGATACAAACGATTTAAAAGAGACGGGTGTGAAGTTACCAATAGATTCCGCCAATAGATCATAAAAAAATAAAAAAACAATATATTTGATATTTTTCTCCACAGGCCTACTCATTGTACTCCATTCTAGATGATAACATTGATAAACCCGGTTTACTACCCCTTTCTACCCCTATACCTCCCCTAATTCCGTTTGATTATCAATTTTCATTATGTGCTCCTCAAAATTTTCAAGTTATTTTTATATACACTAGTTCCCCATACTTCTATTAATCAATTAGAAAAGAAAAAATTTTCACACCGCACCCCCGCAACCCCCAAAAAATAAAAATGCATACTGGATTACTAACTATTTTTCGCCATTAAATTTTCCAAATATTAAAACTGTTTATGTACACACGTATTGATTGCCTATGTTTCAACAAATATAAAATAAAAAACAAACTACCCCCACCCCCATATGATTTTTTTTTTTAGAAAAATTATTTTTTTGCGGTAATTGCTCCTCTCACTATTGAAAATATTTACTTACAGGCGTTTTCTTCATACTTCAATTGTTCATTTATGATAAAAATATTTTTCACACCGTAGCTCCCCCACCCCTAAAATATGCGAATTTGAAAAATGACTGGATTTTTCATGACAAATAATTAGATTTCAGTAATTGCTTCTCCAAATTATAAAAATATTTTTACACAGGCGTGTTCCCCATACTTTCTTTATTCAGATTCTACAGTCAAATTATTCACACCGAACTTCCCCCGCCCCTAAATAATTGCGAATATAACGCGTGATCATCTTTCGATGTTTATGATAAATAATTAGTTTTCAGTAATTGCTCCTCTGAGTTTTGCAAATATTTTTACACAAGCGTGTTCGCCATACTTCATTTATTTAGATTTTACAATCAAATTGTTCACACCGAACTTCCCCCACCCCTAAATAATTGCGAATATAACACATGATATGTTTTAGATTTATTATGACAAATAATTAGTTTTTAGTAATTGCTCCTCCGAAATTTAAAAATATTTTTGCACAGGCGTGTTCCCCATACTTCATTTATTCTGATTCCACAATCAAATTTTTCACACCGAACTTCCCCCACCCCCAAATAATTGCGAATATAACACATGATATGTTTTCGATTATTTATGATAAATAATTAGTTTTCAGTAATTGCTCCTCCGAAATTTTAAAATATTTTTGCACAGGCGTGTTCCCCATACTTCATTTATTCAGATTTAACAATCAATTTTTTCACACCGAATTTCCCCCACCCCCAAATAATTGCGAATATAACACATGATATGTTTTCGATTATTTATGATAAATAATTAGTTTTCAGTAATTGCTCCTCCGAAATTTTAAAATATTTTTGCACAGGCGTGTTCCCCATACTTCATTTATTCAGATTCAATAATCAATTTTTTCACACCGAACTTCCCCCACCCCCAAATAATTGCGAATATAACACATGGTATGTTTTCGATTATTTATGATAAATAATTAGTTTTCAGTAATTGCTCCTCCGAAATTTTAAAATATTTTTGCACAGGCGTGTTCCCCATACTTCATTTATTCAGATTCAACAATCAATTTTTTCACACCGAACTTCCCCCACCCCCAAATAATTGCGAATATAACACATGATATGTTTTCGATTATTTATGATAAATAATTAGTTTTCAGTAATTGCTCCTCCGAAATTTTAAAATATTTTTGCACAGGCGTGTTCCCCATACTTCATTTATTCAGATACAACAATCAATTTTTTCACACCGAACTTCCCCCATCCCCAAATAATTGCGAATATAACACATGATATGTTTTCGATTATGTATGATAAATAATTAGTTTTGAGTAATTGCTCCTCCGAAATTTGAAAATATTTTTGCACAGGCGTGTTCCCCATACTTCATTTATTCAGATTCAACCATAAAATTTTTCACACCGAACTTCCCCCACCCCCAAATAATTGCGAATATAACACATGATATGTTTTCGATTATGTATGATAAATAATTAGTTTTCAGTAATTGCTCCTCCGAAATTTTAAAATATTTTTGCACAGGCGTGTTCCCCATACTTCATTTATTCAGACTCAACAATCAATTTTTTCACACCGAACTTCCCCCACCCCCAAATAATTGCGAATATAACACATGATGTTTTCGATTATTTATGATAAATAATTAGTTTTGAGTAATTGCTCCTCCGAAATTTTAAAATATTTTTGCACAGGCGTGTTCCCCATACTTCATTTATTCAGATTCAACAATCAATTTTTTCACACCGAACTTCCCCCACCCCCAAATAATTGCGAATATAACACATGATATGTTTTCGATTATTTATGATAAATAATTAGTTTTGAGTAATTGCTCCTCCGAAATTTTAAAATATTTTTGCACAGGCGTGTTCCCCATACTTCATTTATTCAGACTCAACAATCAATTTTTTCACACCGAACTTCCCCCACCCCCAAATAATTGCGAATATAACACATGATGTTTTCGATTATTTATGATAAATAATTAGTTTTCAGTAATTGCTCCTCCGAAATTTTAAAATATTTTTGCACAGGCGTGTTCCCCATACTTCATTTATTCAGATTCAACAATCAAATTTTTCACACCGAACTTTCCCCACTCCTAAATAATTGCGAATATAACAAATGATCATCTTTCGATTTTTTATGATAAATAATTACTTTTGAGTAATTGCTATTCCGAATTTTGAAAATATTTTTGCACAGGCGTGTTCCTCATATTTTATTTATTCAGATTTTACAATCAAATTTACTACACCGAGCATCTATCACCCCTAAATAATTGTTAATATAACACATGATCATCTATCGATTTTTTATGATTAATAATTAGTTTTTAGTAATTGCTTCTTCGAATTTTGAAAATATATTTATCTAGGCGTGTTCCCCATACTTTATTTGTCCATATTTTACAAACAAAATGTTCACACCAAACTTCCTTCGCCCGTAAATAATTGCGAATAACACATGATCAGTTCTCGATTTTTTATGATAAATAATTAGTTTTTAGTAATTGCTCGTCCAAATTTTGAAAGTATAAGAAGCGTATTACCTATACTTGATTTGTTAATTTTGATAAACACAATATTTAAACTAAAGTTTTCCTACTTCTAAATAACTGCGAATGATCAGCTTATTAAATAGAATTTATTCTGCTGAGAAATAAATGAATATTATTATTCTTATTTTTCTTGATAAATAATGAGTTTTATTTAATTGTTCCTTAATATTTTGAAAATATTTTTAAAGAGAGATACTTTAATACTTTAAATGCTTAAGTATTTTATATTTAATGATTATTTTTTACAACAAACGTAAAAGATTTAATAGCTCTTGTTTTTTCTGGATAAAGTGCCGAATTAAATTGTGATAATTTAGAGAAAGTGAAAAAAAAAGATATATATATATATATATATATATATATATATATTTATACGGAATACAACCCAGAGTCCTTTAAGCAACAAATCTAAGTTTGTTTAAATTTTAGGCACTCAAAATGTGATTCATTTAAGCAAAATCCCTTTACCGCTCGACAATAAAAATATTAACATTGTCGTCCGGTTTTGAGATAATTCTAAGCAACACATTTTTCGTAAATTTAATGTTCTTCTAAAATCAAAAACGAAAGCACTTGTTGTTAAAGGTAGCAATAATCAATTTTACTACATATTAACACTTACGGCCTCTCAGCACATCTTTTTATTTGTGGATATAAAAATCATGTGGCAGACAATTTCAAATATTGCAGTATTTTAACGACAAAGAAGTTGATTTATTATGTTTTTTGTGAGACAGCCCATGAATAGAGTCAGCGTTTTTGGTTTACAAATGAGTCATAAATGAAATGTATTATCAAAAAATAAATAAAATGAAAACTGTATTAATTGCAAAGTGTTGTTATAAATATTTGGATATTAATTTTTATAATTTTTAAATACTAGATGTGTATGGGACCAATTGGACGGCATCAGGGCAAATGGGAACAAGTCAAAATGATTAACTTTATAGTGTAAACAAATAACGTGGTTTTTCTTTAAACACCGTTCGCACCAAACTTCCTACATTGCGATTATGAAAAAAAAATGAAAAACGCCTACCGTAGATATATTCATTTATAGACAGTGTGCCGCTAAAGAGGAGGTCTTGAAAAAACAAACTCAATGAAGTCTTTTGTTTATTGAATATTCGAAACCAATAGATTTTTATATATAGGGGTAGGGTAAGTTCGGTGTGAAAAATTTAAATGTAGAATCTGAATAAAAAAAGTATGGGGAACATGCCTGTGCAACAATATTTATATATTTCGGTGGAGCAACTATTGAAACCTAATTATTTATCATAAAAAATCGAAAGATGATCATTTGTTATATTCGCAATTATTTAGGGGTGGGAGAAGTTCGGTGTGAAAAATTTGATTGTTGAATCTGCATAAATGAAGTATGGGGAACACGCCTGTGCAAAAATATTTTAAAATTTCGGAGGAGCAATTACTGAAAACTAATTATTTATCATAAATAATCGAAAACATGTCATGTGTTATATTCGCAATTATTTGGGGGTGGGGGAAGTTCGGTGTGAAAAATGTTATTATTGAATCTAAATAAATGAAGTATGGGGAACACGCCTGTGCAAAAATATTTTAAAATTTCGGAGGAGCAATTACTGAAAACTAATTATTTATCATAAATAATCGAAAACATATCATGTGTTATATTCGCAATTATTTGGGGGTGGGGGAAGTTCGGTGTGAAAAATTTTATTATTGAATCTGAATAAATGAAGTATGGGGAACACGCCTGTGCAAAAATATTTTAAAATTTCGGAGGAGCAATTACTGAAAACTAATTATTTATCATAAATAATCGAAAACATATCATGTGTTATATTCGCAATTATTTGGGGGTGGGGGAAGTTCGGTGTGAAAATTTTTATTGTTGAATCTGAATAAATGAAGTATGGGGAACACGCCTGTGCAAAAATATTTTAAAATTTCGGAGGAGCAATTACTGAAAACTAATTATTTATCATAAATAATCGAAAACATATCATGTGTTATATTCGCAATTATTTAGGGGTGGGGGAAATTCGGTGTGAAAAAATTGATTGTTGAATCTGAATAAACG
This sequence comes from Philonthus cognatus, assembly GCA_932526585.2. NCBI lineage: Eukaryota > Metazoa > Arthropoda > Insecta > Coleoptera > Staphylinidae > Philonthus > Philonthus cognatus. The sequence continues at coordinate 30,904,228 of OW052242.1, forward strand.
AAGTATGGGGAACACGCCTGTGCAAAAATATTTTAAAATTTCGGAGGAGCAATTACTGAAAACTAATTATTTATCATAAATAATCGAAAACATATCATGTGTTATATTCGCAATTATTTGGGGGTGGGGGAAGTTCGGTGTGAAAAAATTGATTGTTGAATCTGAATAAATGAAGTATGGGGAACACGCCTGTGCAAAAATATTTTAAAATTTCGGAGGAGCAATTACTGAAAACTAATTATTTATCATAAATAATCGAAAACATATCATGTGTTTTATTCGCAATTATTTGGGGGTGGGGGAAGTTCGGTGTGAAAAAATTGATTGTTGAATCTGAATAAATGAAGTATGGGGAACACACCTGTGCAAAAATATTTTAAAATTTCGGAGGAGCAATTACTGAAAACTAATTATTTATCATAAATAATCGAAAACATATCATGTGTTATATTCGCAATTATTTAGGGGTGGGGGAAATTCGGTGTGAAAAAATTGATTGTTGAATCTGAATAAACGAAGTATGGGGAACACGCCTGTGCAAAAATATTTTCAAATTTCGGAGGAGCAATTACTGAAAACTAATTATTTATCATAAATAATCGAAAACATATCATGTGTTATATTCGCAATTATTTGGGGGTGGGGGAAGTTCGGTGTGAAAAAATTGATTGTTGAATCTGAATAAATGAAGTATGGGGAACACACCTGTGCAAAAATATTTTAAAATTTCGGAGGAGCAATTACTGAAAACTAATTATTTATCATAAATAATCGAAAACATATCATGTGTTATATTCGCAATTATTTGGGGGTGGGGGAAGTTCGCTGTGAAAAAATTGATTGTTGAATCTGAATAAATGAAGTATGGGGAACACACCTGTGCAAAAATATTTTAAAATTTCGGAGGAGCAATTACTGAAAACTAATTATTTATCATAAATAATCGAAAACATATCATGTGTTATATTCGCAATTATTTGGGGGTGGGGGAAATTCGGTGTGAAAAAATTGATTGTTGAATCTGAATAAACGAAGTATGGGGAACACGCCTGTGCAAAAATATTTTCAAATTTCGGAGGAGCAATTACTGAAAACTAATTATTTATCATAAATAATCGAAAACATATCATGTGTTATATTCGCAATTATTTGGGGGTGGGGGAAGTTCGGTGTGAAAAAATTGATTGTTGAATCTGAATAAACGAAGTATGGGGAACACGCCTGTGCAAAAATATTTTAAAATTTCGGAGGAGCAATTACTGAAAACTAATTATTTATCATAAATAATCGAAAACATATCATGTGTTATATTCGCAATTATTTGGGGGTGGGGGAAATTCGGTGTGAAAAAATTGATTGTTAAATCTGAATAAATGAAGTATGGGGAACACGCCTGTGCAAAAATATTTTAAAATTTCGGAGGAGCAATTACTGAAAACTAATTATTTATCATAAATAATCGAAAACATATCATGTGTTATATTCGCAATTATTTGGGGGTGGGGGAAGTTCGGTGTGAAAAATTTGATTGTGGAATCTGAATAAATGAAGTATGGGGAACACGCCTGTGCAAAAATATTTTTAAATTTCGGAGGAGCAATTACTAAAAACTAATTATTTGTCATAATAAATCTAAAACATATCATGTGTTATATTCGCAATTATTTAGGGGTGGGGGAAGTTCGGTGTGAACAATTTGATTGTAAAATCTAAATAAATGAAGTATGGCGAACACGCTTGTGTAAAAATATTTGCAAAACTCAGAGGAGCAATTACTGAAAACTAATTATTTATCATAAACATCGAAAGATGATCACGCGTTATATTCGCAATTATTTAGGGGCGGGGGAAGTTCGGTGTGAATAATTTGACTGTAGAATCTGAATAAAGAAAGTATGGGGAACACGCCTGTGTAAAAATATTTTTATAATTTGGAGAAGCAATTACTGAAATCTAATTATTTGTCATGAAAATCCAGTCATTTTTCAAATTCGCATATTTTAGGGGTGGGGGAGCTACGGTGTGAAAAATATTTTTATCATAAATGAACAATTGAAGTATGAAGAAAACGCCTGTAAGTAAATATTTTCAATAGTGAGAGGAGCAATTACCGCAAATAAATAATTTTTCGAAAAAAAAAAAAATCATATGGGGGTGGGGGTAGTTTGTTTTTTATTTTATATTTGTTGAAACATAGGCAATCAATACGTGTGTACATAAACAGTTTTAATATTTGGAAAATTTAATGGCGAAAAATAGTTAGTAATCCAGTATGCATTTTTATTTTTTTGGGAGTTGCGGGGGTGCGGTGTGAAAATTTTTTCTTTTCTAATTGATTAATAGAAGTATGGGGAACATGTGTATATAAAAATAACTTGAAAATTTTGAGGAGCACATAATGAAAATTGATAATCAAACAGAATTAGGGGAGGTATAGGGGTAGAAAGGGGTAGTAAACCGGGTTTATCAATGTTATCATCTAGAATGGAGTACAATGAGTAGGCCTATGGAGAAAAATATCAAATATATTGTTTTTTTATTTTTTTATGATCTATTGGCGGAATCTATTGGTAACTTCACACCCGTATAAATTAACATAATAAAAAAAAAAATTACTTAAAATTTAACTGACGATAAATAGAATTACTAACGATACAAACGATTTAAAAGAAAGAAATCAAACGAAGTAGAATGTCAGTTCGCTACTATACTAATGTGGTAAAATCGTACTCAAGGTACTCCTCTCAACTGTAGAAGGCTTGTGTAAGAAGGACCTCTTTAATCAGTTTTGTAAATTTGTTTACTTCTATAGATTTAATTTGATCAGGAAGGACATTAAAAAATTGAATGGCACCCGTCTGTAATTTAGTTAACCTATTCCCCTTTGAATAAATATTTGATTTGTGTCTTGTATCATAATTGTGAATATCACAGCTGGTCTGGAAAAGGTTACTATGATTTTTAATATACGTCAGGCACTCAAGAATATAATAACATGGCAAAGTTAGTATTTTCATGTGTCTTAAAATAAAATATGTTATTAGATTTATCCTTAAAAAGTGCCTATAATGTCAAAGTTGTAAATGTCTGGATTCAATAGTTTTGAATAAAAAATAAAAAACGAATTTTCAAAAAAATACGTTTTTTGACAATATCTCATTAACGAAAGAAGATATTTTAAACTTGTTTTTGGATTATTAATGGGCCCTAAATTACGCAACTTTGCCCCAATTTAACCGACTCTCTATCTCTTTAAATAACCGAGATCCCCATACATTCTGTTGAAATACGGACACCCTGTATAATAATAATAATAACAATAATAATATAAAATGTATTGTATTGTTATTTCCTAAATATTTTAATTAAATAAATATTTTACATTGTTTACCGTATATTTACGAATATATTAAAAAATAAATACTTATTTCAGTAATTTAATATTAATTATACCATCAAATGTCTAAAAGTCTTGTGTTAAAAATCACCAGAAGTCATTAGATGTTTTTTTATTAAACGAATTTCACTATGGTTTTCGACGTCTAAGTCAAAAAATGTTTGAAACAAAAGTTGTAGCCAACGAAAAAATAAGCCCCTTTTACCTAAACACTTTTCACCTCAGCTCTTTTGTTTTTGTTCAATAAACCGAGAAAGATTTTTTTGAAAATAAAAACACAACTTTATGACAACTTTATGATAATTCGAAAGTTTACGAACGAGTGTCTTCCACTCCCAGACCAAGCATGAAGTAAAATTTCGAGTTTAGAAAAGCCCCGCGTAGAAAATTTGTCGAGGGTCGCGCAGCGACCCGAGACAAATTTTCACGGGGCTTTTCTAAACTCGAAATTTTACTTCATGCGCCACGCGTATTAAACACTGATTTCAAGTAAAGTTAAACATATAAAAACATATTAAAACCTCAGCTCATCTGTTTTTGAATTAGAAACTAAAAAATCTAGTGGGGATCAACAACTCACCGATTATGGCTTTCGACGTCTAAATCAAAAAATGTTTCAAACAAAAGTTGTAGCCAACGAAAAAATAAACCACTTTTCCTAAACACTTTTTACAAAAAAATCTTTCTCGGTTTATTAAACAAAAACAAAAGAGCTGAGCTTTTGTTTTTGTTTAATAAACCGAGAAAGATTTTTTTGAAAATAAAAACACAACTTTATGATAATTCGAAAATTTACGAACAAGTGTCTTCCACTCCCAGACTAAGCATGAAGTAAAATTTCTAGTTTAGAAAAGCCCCGCGTAGAAAATTTGTCGAGGGTCGCGCAGCGACCCGAGACAAATTTTCACGGGGCTTTTCTAAACTCGAAATGTTACTTCATGCGCCACGCTTATTAAACACTGATTTCAATTAAAGTTAAAAATATAAAAACATATTAAAACTGTTTATAGTTTTAAAAGTTATCAAAACATGTCAAAATTATTTAAAATTTCCAAAAACATCAAAATGACCAAAATGTCATCTTTTAAATATAAAAAATATCAAAAACGTCAAAAATTCGGCATAAAATCGATTTACGTCAAAATTATCATTTTATGTCAGTACGTGACAGTTTGACAAAAACGTTCTTACAAAAATGAAAATTTCTGTCAAAATCAGTAATAATGTTAAAAAAGTTATCTAATAATATAAATATTGTCATCTAATGTAAAACAAGTAAATATGTAATATTCAAAATATCAAATGTCAAAATTGTCGTCTAATTTCAAAAAAGTAAAAAAATATAAAATGTCAGAACTCCCATCTAATGTCAAATACGTCATTTAATGTCAACATCAGAAATGGTAAAAAAGTAAAAAATTTCATTGTTTATCAAATGTTACATCTAATCTGAAACATGTCATCTAATGTCAACAAACGTAGTCTAATATCAAGAATATAATCTATTTATTTATTTACGTTTCGACTTTTACAATAATACAAAAATTAAACATATCGATAACAAAAATACAAAAATGGGCGCTTATGCTGGCTTAGATACTACAAGATTATTCAAATAAACTAAAAGTTAAATTACACTTGTATGAGTTACAAAATACCTACCATTGTCAAAAATATCATCTCAAAAGATAAAAAATATCAAAAATGTCATTCAATGTCAAAAATGATTAAATATGTCATGAAGAAAAAAAAATCTCAAATTTGTGTGTTCAAACAATGATTCAATCATTTTTGAAAATCGTTACAAATCTGAACGGAAATAGTGAAAATCTTACATATAAACAATTTATATAATTTGAGGAGAAAATCTCGAAATATCGAAAATTTCATCAAAATTTTATAAATCGATAAAAATGACAAAATATCGAAAATCAAGATATGTTGAAAATCTGATAAACATTTTCATAAATTAATTAAAAATCTCGAAATATTGAAAATTTCATCAACATTCGATAAATTGAGGAAAATTTAGGAAATATTGCAAAATCTGATGAAAATTTGATGAATCGACGAAAATCTCGAAATGATGATAATTTCATGAAAATATCGATTTGTTGAAAATCTTATAAAAATGTTATAAATCGAGATGTTAAGTGGAAACATTTGATTGGGAATGTCAATTCATATGAAAATGGTCAAAATATAATTCGAAACACCATAAATGTCAATCCGTGTGAAAATTGTTAATAATAATAATAATATAATAATATATATTGGTGTTAATACAAGATTGTTTACACAGGTCACAGGTAATTTTAAATACTACTATGTATAATAACATTCACAATGGCGACCAGTTAACATATTAAAAGTATACATTATTTATAGCAGATCACAGATTATTGGTATGAAACAGACATTTACTATGAACAAACAAAACATGTTAAAAATATAGTTGTATATGATAAAATAATTTTCTGGACAAAACTAACATATTAAAAGCATAAATTAGAAATAATTGATATAAAACAAACATTTAATATGAACCAACAGAAACATGATGAAAATATGGTTGTATATAATAAAACATTGTTTTGAACAAAACAAACATATTAAAAGTTGTGTTTCTTGCACTCCTGAAAGTATTCCTCGTAGGAATAGAAAGCATTTTGAGCCAAAAACGATTTACACCAAACTTTTAAATGTTTTGATTTTAGCTGTTGGATTTGTGTAGGAAGAGCATTAAAGAATTGTATACAGTGGTATCGTATTCCGGTTTTAGCTTTTATGAGCCTTTGAAATTGTATCCGGATATCATTTTTTGCTCTTGTATTGTGCTCATGATAAAACCTATTACTTTCGTATTTATCTTTATTGTTTGTTAAATGCAAAACGCATTCCAGTATAAAAACACACGGGACTGTTAAAATGTTCAAATCTATAGAGCATTGTTTACAGCCCGATCTATAACTTATTTCTGTCAGCACTCTAATAGCTCGACGTTGCAAACGAAAGATGTTTGACAAGATGCTTGAATGACCCCACAATATAATTCCGTAGGACATGTGCGAATGAAAATATGCATAATAGATATTTGTTAGCATTTTGGTCGTGATAGACCTGGATAAGTTTCTTAAGACATATACTTTCTTGGCAAGTCTGGCTTCAAGTTCTTGTCCATGCTTTATCCAGGTTAGTTTTGAATCGACAAATATGCCTAGGAATTTTATTGATGAGTGTTCTATAGGTTGGTTTTGCTTTAAGGTGAAAAATATTTTTTGAGTTTTGTCTGCATTAAGTTTAAGGCAATTACAATCGAACCAACATTATATAGAGCTCATATCTTCATCAAGACAATTCTCTATCTCCATAACGGTACTACCCCTAAATGAAATTGTGGTGTCATCGGCATATAAAACACTTGAACCATGCTGTAGCTGGAGAGGCAGATCGTTAATATAGATCAAGAATAGAAGGGGACCTAAAATAGATCCTTGTGGAACACCGTGTGTAATGCGCTCCTCGCTGGATAATATATTATTGAATATTACCCGTTGTCTTCTATTCAATAAATATGAAGATAACAATCTGCAACTGACTGGATTGAAGTTATAAATCCGTTAAAATATGATATGTTTGCTAACGTCAAAAATATTAATTTGTGCGAAAATTGTCAGAATACGATTGAATACGTCGAACATTAAAAATATCATATTTGAGGGAATTATTTGAAATGCAATTAAATATGTCAAATTCGACAGAAAATATTGAAATTTATCAAATTGTCAAAGTTGACAGAAATCATCGAAATTCATCAAAATGTTATATTTGGCGAAATTACCGAAAAACAATTAAAAATCTCAAATCTGGCAAAAATAATCAAAATTTATCAAAATGTCTAATTTCACACAAATCATTAATTTACCTGAGTGTCGTTCACTCCCAGACTAAGCATGAAGTAAAATTTCAAGTTTAGAAAAACCCCGCATAGAAAATTTGTTGATGGTCGCGCAACGACCCGAGACAAATTTTCGCGGGGCTTGTCTAAACTCGAAATATTACTGCATGCGCCACGCGTATAAAACAGTGATTTAACGAGAAATTTAAAAACATACAAAACAAAATTTTCATGTTAATCCTGACGATTAATTCGAATTAATTTTGACGATTCGAATCCATTTGTAACTATTCGAATCCTTTTGTAAGTATTCGAATCCTTTTATAAATATTCGAATCCTTTTATGAGGATTCGAATCCTTTTACGAGGATTTGAATCCTTTTACGAGGATTTGAATCCTTTTATGAGGATTCGATTGCTTTTACGAGGATTCGAATCCTTTTATGAGGATTCGAATCCTTTTACGAGGATTTGAATCCTTTTATGAGGATTCGAATCCTTTTATGAGGATTCGAATCACCCGCATTTGGATTCAAATACGAATCCTTTTGAAAAAGTGACGAATCCGGATCACGAATCCAGTTTAACTAAAGTATTCGAATGCCTCTTTTGAATCCTCTAAAAGAACTCGAATCCAGGATTCGAATCCTGCCCAGCTCTGATTTAAAGTAATTTAGGTTATTTTACACATTTTTTGTTTATAGTTATGCATTTCACCTGCTAAATTGTATAATTAAAATTTACTTCTAACGAGTGTTTGCACTCCCAGATTAAGCATGAAGTCAAATTTCGAGTTTAGAAAAGCCTTAAACTTTGATTTGGTAGCTCCGCGACCAATTTTAAGGCTTTTCTAAACTCGAAATTTTACTTCATGCGCCACGCGTATAAAACACTGATCTCAAGTGAAGTTCAAAATATACTGATTAAAGTATTATTATTATTAATAAATCAGAGTAAATTTTCCTTAAATTTAAGTTTTACTGGTGCAATAATTAATTCATTCATGATGAATGCTAAGAAAATGTAATTTGTTGGTAATTAAAATCAGTCGTATTAATAGAATTGCCATTAATACCTAACACATTTTCATGTGTTGTAACTTCACTTTAATTAAATTTCAAATAATTTAGAGGTTATGTTACACTGTTTGTTTGTAAATACGTATTTATTCTGCTAAATTATAGAATTAAAATTTACTTCTAACGAGTGTTTCCACTCCCAGACTAAGCATGAAGTAAAATTTTTAGGCTTTTCTAAACTCGAAATTTTACTTCATGCGCCACGCGTATAAAACACTGATCTCAAGTGAAGTTCAAAATATACTGATTAAAGTATTATTATTATTATTAATAAATCAGAGTAAATTTTCCTTAAATTTTAGTTTTACTGGTGCAATAATTATTCATTCATGATGAATGCTAAGAAAATGTAATTTGTTGGTAATTAAAATCAGCTGTATTAATAGAATTGCCATTAATATCTAACACATTTTCATGTGTTCTAACTTCATTTTAATTAAATTTCAAATAATTTAGAGGTTATGTTACACTGTTTATGTTTGTAAAAATGTATTTATTCTGCTGAATTATTAAATTAAAATTTACTCTTGACGAGTGTTTCCACTCCCAGACTAAGCATGAAGTAAAATTTCGAGTTTATAAAAGCCTTAAAATTTGGTTAAATTGAAAAAAATCTGTATAGCTTTCCACCTACCCTGAGACAATCTGTATTTCGGACTTCGCAATATTTCAGTGTTTTATACGCGTGCCGCATGAAGTAAAATTTCGAGTTTAGAAAAGCCCCGTGAAAATTTGTCTCGGGTCGCTGATTTGGTAGCTCCGCGACCAATTTTAAGGCTTTTCTAAACTTGAAATTTTACTTCATGCTTGGTCTGGGAGTGGAAACACTCGTTTGAAGCTTCAAATTGAACGTTTACAAAAAAGCAACGAATGCCTTAAAATGTACAGCGTATACTTCCGGATATGTATACTTAAAAGAAACATTCCCTAAACAGTAATTGTAAAAAATGTAAAAGCCACATTAATAATCTTGATTCCGTTTTTTTGTTTATCAAGCACAGTCTTCTAAATCTATGTGATACGATTTGTTGAATGATTTATCGTTTATTTCAAATTGCAATCACGTTAATGGAAAAATAAAAGGATAGCTGTGTGATACAAGAAAAGTTGCGTATATTTTTAAATATATACCTATGTACAGGGTGGTCACATTCGGGTGTTACTGTAGCAGAGGCATAGCGAGGGGGGGTGGTGGCACAGGGGGCTTATTGCCCCAGGCGCTGTATTAAGGTGGCGCCGCGGCACGCCATGAAATAGTGTCCCTGTATTTAAGAGACTAGCGCAAGCTAGCATCTATTTTGACGCCTTTAGGCGCCAAATTCAAACTAAATCAAATTAACAGGACGCGCGTCAATTATTATAGAAGATGATTGGTTGAGTTTGAATTTGGCGTCTAAAAGCGTCAAGATGGATGCCAGTTTGCGCTACTCTCTTAAATACAGGGACAGTAGCAAGAAAAAAAATCAAAAACAATAGTGATTATAGAAAGTCGCACATGGCAGTAGCCAAGAGGGGGTATGGGGGTTGAAAGGTCCCCTTCCCTCCCCCGAAACCTTCAAAATTTTAAATTTTTGAATGTATTACGCGTAAAAACATTATTTTCTAACTAAGGCTTTTCACAATCATGAGGTTTGCAACCAAACCAAATTTTCAGGCTTTTCTAAACTCGAAATTTTACTTCATGCGCCACGCTCAAGTGAAGTTCAAAATATACTGATTAGGTATATATATTAATGATTTAGTGCATTATAATTAAATAAATTCTATGTAACACGGAACTGTTGCTTTAAACTTAAACTGGGGTAAACCAGGTTATAAAATTATTAGTTGTAAACTAACATAGAAATCTACTAAAATGTTTTATTATTACGAAAATGTTAATAATAACCGTTACAACCGAGTTAAAGCTGTATGCTAGCATCTATTAATAAGGCTATGTAAAGTTATTGAGAGGAAAAACACTTGGTATTGGCGAAACCAAGTGCCAGATGAGACATTAATTCAAGAAATTACACTAAAAAAGACTGTTATTCCTTATTTCACTTTTTAATAAAAAGTAAAGTAAGGAATAACAGTCTTTTTTAGTGCAATAATCACTTCACGTAAACTCAAAAACATACAGTTAATTCAAGAAATTATGAATAGGGCTTTAATTTAAAGCAGTGGTCTCCAAACTACGGCCCGCGGGCCAAATCCGGCCCGCGACTTGCATGAATCCGGCCCGCGATTGTTTGTAATTTTTTTTTGTAAATGTCATATTTTGAAATATTTGAACAATTGTTTCTTAGATTTTTCATAATTTTATAAAATTAATCGGATCTTGGCCGACTTTATTATGTAGAATTGTATTTGTGGCCCGCGAAGAAGATAGTTTGGAGACCCAGGATTTAAAGCATAAAAATCAACATTTGTAAACAATGCAAAAATCTGGACTAATTGCATAACAGCACAGATGTTCAAACAAACAACAAACTCCCCCCCAAAAACAAACAAAACACCCACCTCGATTTATTTAATCAGACAATCTGAATTTATTACACACACACACACACACACACACAATCCCATAATTCTTCTCCCAATTAGGCTTACATCGCCTCGACGCAAACGACATATTAATTAATGAATACCTTAATAACCCTCCACGCATTTTAATTAACGACCTGCCTAAAAATAAGCGTGCACGCGTTTATCTGATCACGGAAACGCACGTTGCTTTTTTTTAATTGCAGCAGCGGTGATTTGTTTATGTTTACATCCCAGCGCACACGGAAGCTGCAGGTTTTATTTGTTTACAATAATATCGATTGCGCGTGCCGCAGGGGGAAAAACGGGGGCACAATGGCGACCGTTTATTTTTTTTTTCTTTGGTGTGTTTTGCTTACATTTACAAAATGGACTTACCCAGAAGAGGAAGTTGACGAGCACCACGAAGAACTTGACCACGTTGTAGCACATCGTCCCCATGTTGTGTATCGGCGTTTTCTCTTTTATTTTTTAAAACAACAACAAGGAAATACGCGCGGCGGTGAACACGGCGAGGCGGACGCGAGCGAACTGCGGATGTCGAAAATAGACAAGATGATGATCAAGGACATGGGAGGGCGAGTTGGCGCGAGCGTGGAAGCGGACGCGCACGAAGCGGTTTCGTGTCGGTTTTAATTGGGGATTTTAATTAATGGGGGATTGTTAATTATCAGGAGGATTGATGGTTGTTTTGAGAATAGTTATTGATAATTTTCAATTGCATAAGAGGGCGATTGTACTCAAGTCAGGGTCAATGACCTCCTTCCTATTATGTAAAATTTCATTCATAGTTATGATCAGGGCTGTTATGAACGTTGCAGCAACATTAAACGTTATTTTAACGTTGTTGAAACATTACTCAAATGTGTTTGTTCAGTGGGAAGTGTTTTAAAACAACAAACAAAACACCCACCAAACACATTTGAGTAATGTTTTAACAACGTTAAAATGTTGTTTAATGTTGCTGCAACGTTCATATAACGTTATTTGTTTGTTTTTTGCTTAGTGGGTTTGTATTAAAACAGTGTTTCAAACATGTTTAAAAACAGCCGTTGTGTTTTAAACGGTTTTGTTTTAAACATGTTTTAAATCTTAAATTTGTTTAAAACATGTTTTAAACGTTAAATTTGTTTCAAACTTTTTTTTTATTATCTTAAATTTGCTAAATTATATTTTATACTACTTCATTAAAATATTTTGTTTATACACCGTTCCATTTGTTTCTGGATCTCGCCTAGCCATGCTTTCGTGTTGTTATGTTGCAGTATCAACATTTACATTTTTTATTAATTGGCACTCCTGAATCCTTATTTTAACAGTGTTGCAATAATTTATGATATCATAAGTATGGGGTATAAATTCAAATTAATTAATGGGCGCAAAATTCTCTGTGAACAAAAACATGTTGTTGCAGCTAAAATTATTTTCCTTAGAAAATTTTTACAGTATCAAAATTCCAGTGAAGATATCCAATTCGTATACCTGGATGAAACATGGATATATCAGAATGGATCCGTGGTTCGACGCTGGGTACATGAAACGGATATAAAAAGTAATCCAACTAAATTCAAAAATGAAGGCAAACGCTTCACCATTCTACATGCTGGGTATAGGGGTGGGTTTTTGGATGGGTGCGATTTTATATTACATTCGAAAAACAATGACCGAGATTACCATGCCACAATGGATGGTAATACTTTTCAAAATTGGGTGGTTAATCAACTTATTCCTGCTTTGGCTAAGCTTTCAGGGAAATGTGTAGTTATTATGGATAATGCTGCATACCATTCTGTGCAATTAGACAAAACTCCTTCATTTTCTTGTAAGAAATGCGAAATGCAGGAGTGGTTGGTTAAACACAATGTAAAATTCAATCCAAAATTAACCAAAAAGGAACTATGGGCTTTATTTATACCTTTTCGATCAAATGACAAAATTTACGTAGTTGATGACATTTTGAGTAAGAACGGGCACGAAGTTCTTAGATTACCGCTATACCATTGTCAATACAATCCTTACTACAATAAGCACATAAATTCTAAGCAACTATCTAAGGATCGTGTTCAGAATTTATGGCTTTAGTCTCTCTCAAAATGTACATCCGATATGTGGCAAAATTTCTGTGATCATTGTGAAAAACTTATTTCGGATGACTGGACAAAAGACATGGGGAACCTTTCTTTTGAAACCATTCCTCCTTTTATTATTTCGCTTGGGGAATCTGGCTCAGAACAAACATCAGAAGATTCAGATGCAGGTTCTCTTGACTAAATAATAAAAGTGGAATGAGGGCTTAAAAATTGTTTGACATGAAAATTATCAGTATCACAAGAGGGTGGGAATAAATTTGCAATTCTACAAAAAAATACTGAGGGCCAACAGAAGAGAGAATGACCAAAATTAAGGTGGATGGATGGAGTTGATCAAAATGTGTTAACGGGAAGACCCAAGCGAGAAATACAAATGGATGACGAAATAAGTTTGCAGAGCCGAATTCATTATATTTGTTATATATAATATTATTGCTGTGTTTGTATGTACAAAAACCAAGTAGTAAATTTTGTTAATCTTAAAACTGCATATTATTATCCTTTTATATCTGAAAATTTGTAAGACAGGCAACAGTGTAAGATCACAATAGTCAGAAATTATAACCTTAAAATCGAACATCTGACAGTGACATTTAAAAACCCTGATTTAAAACACAACCAGCCCCATTTACAATACTTAAACTGTCACTTTTCCATAGCTAGGCGAGATCCAGAAACAAATGGAATCGTGTATACCTGTGTTGGTCATAGCAGATTTTTATTTCAAAATGTCTCCTTTTCTGCCGATTCTGTCAGTGGAGCCAATTTCAGTAGGTCGCGTTATGATTGTTTTCCTCAGGATCACCTTAGTCCATCCACACAGTTTTTGCCACCCCGTCAGCTCGTAAAATGAAATTTTCTGCCAGAAAATGTTATTTACATTTTTCGGCGTTGGCAACACTGCTGCCTCGATGATGGTTCCCGTGAAATACAAAATCTAATCGTGCGTTGTAAAATATGCGTGCGTTTAATTCATAAAATAAATATTATATTCATAAGTCTATGGTTTAATTTACTATAATAATTGCAAAAAACTTGTTTTATCATATTCTGTAAGGTAAGTAAAATAATCAAGAGAATACATAAAGAAACCCACTGAGCAAAAAACAAACAAATAACGTTATATCAACATTGCAGCAAAATTAAACGTTGTTTAAATGTTGATGAAACATTACTTAAATGGATTTGTTCAGTGGGAAGGAAAGTCAGAGATAAAAATTCATTTTTAACTTCAAAAGAGCAAATAAAGAAATGAAAAATGAAGTGTTAAAATGATTTTGTAATACCATTTATATATTCCATGTTAAAATTAGAAATTAGTTTATGTAATCACTGAAGATAGTTTTTTGGAAATAAATTATAATAATATATACATACTACAAATTAGCATACAAAATTAGTTTCCCCGATATTTGAATTATTACACGGTAAACAGTTTTTGTTTACAAAATGTTTTCTTATAAAATTGTATGCTAAATCGTGAAATAAATAATAAATTTTAATTGAGCACACACGGGATTTCTGCGCTGTTCTATTGCGCACAAACGCCAAGGCATTTTCCAAAATGGACCCGACTTGTTCGCTCTGTTTATCCAACGTAATTTATAAGTGTAAATCAAGTGCAAACATGGAAACTCTGCCGACGCGAATACGTTAGCCTAACCGCGAACTTAACCGAATCGAGAAAACCAGTGTGTTAAAATTTGAGGGAAAACTGTGATTGTCCTGTTACAGGATTTGTTGTATACAAACAAAGTGCGCTTGAAATGGCAGAGGACGCAGAGTGCGAGGAACTGCTCCAGCAGTTGGTCTCTGCGAACGAGGCTTCACTCACAGGGGGGCTGATTTTGAAATTGGAGGGGTTTCTTAAGAAGCCCACCATCGAGGATGGACTGTCGGAGGTGAGTCGGGCAAGTTTGTTTGGTTTATGAGGTCAGCACTCGAGTAGATGTATTGGGTTTTTATCATGGAATTAATCTTTAAATAAATATTAATTAATGGTATCAACATTATCTTGATTTCATTAGATCTGAATTAAAGTTAAGTTGGAATTCGATCATGAAAATGTTGCGGACTAAGTACATAAGATTCAGGTCGTTATTTGCTTATTAGGAAAATCTAATTATGTTCCTGTTGTAAAATTTGTCATTGTATAACGGAATATTTTTAGAATTAATAACCTTTAAAAACATTTTTTTAACATGTTCATTACTGACACGCAAAAGGGCACTGTTTCCCATAGACCCAACATGACATATTTTTGTATATTGAATGACCATCTACCTGCGTGAGATGTATATAAGCAATTGGTCTGTTTGAGCAAACCATGTGGCTAATATAAGTGCCGATCAGTAGCGGATGTGTCAAATGTTAACTAACATTAAGTAACTTGCAGCATAGTTTACGATTTTATAGATGGTTAAGTTAGATAGTTGTCACAATTATATTGACTAATTAATAAAAATAAAATGCATCACTTATTTTCTATTTAAAATAGGTGCTGGTTGAATATCTGCAGCATTTACGAACGTCCAAGATTTATTTATCGAGCGGCATTTTCACGATAAACTTTGCCGAGTGTGCCCTGCTTTTGCAGAGCGCGAGCAATTTGTATGCGAAGAAGGTCGATCTTCTGTGGGACTGTATAATCGCCTATCAGGAAAGGAACGTACTGTACGAAGAGTGAGTATAGACTTTTGTTTTAAATTGCAGGCGTTTCTAAATTGCGTTGACCCACTTTTAAAAGTGAGAGTTTAGTAGTGTTTTCAGTTGGCGGGAAATTTAAATTTGGTGCAATTTTTCAAAAAACAAATTTTACTCTGGTTACATAGATGGCCTTCGTTGTTTAGGTTAGGTTAGTTGCTACTTCATTTGGTTAAGTTAGATGATTGTTATATAAACTGTTTTTTTTAATATGACCAAACTTAGGTTGTATTTACTGCGAACAGTTGCAGTCCTGCTTTAACAGCAGGGTATTTTAAACATCAAATTTTGAGATATTCATATTGATTATCAAAGTGACAAATAAACCATAATTTGTCAAATAAATTGTCGCGATGCAGAGAGTTTCACTGATGTAAACACTATTTAACCTAAGCTAAATAGGTTAGACGGCACTTTTCCATCTAACCTATTTACACATCTTATGTTAGTAATCGAAATAAGGTTTAACAGGTTTAGAATTCAGTGACTTGAGTTAGGTTAGACTTTCATAAGTTGTTTCAATGAACATATTGTGAATCACCATATTTATTTTTATTTAATGTTTAGGAGGAGCGAAAGAACGGAAACTGAATTCAAAAAGGTCGAAGAACGCAAAGAACGTTTCAAACGCAAGAGAACAAAGAAGAAACTCGAGGGTCCGGCTTTACAAGAAGCACAGCAAATAAAATTACCGAATCACGATGAGATGTATGAAAGAATTTGGCAAGATAGCAGTGATTTAACCGATGAAATATTTTTTCGCATCAAAGAAGAATCAGCTGAACCATTGGCCGATGAGGATCCCTATGATGATTATTTCAACAACTGGTACACATATGATAACCTGACGCAATCCTTGAACCGATGCCCGCTGATGATGAAGGATATACACAAAATAAAAAATAGCAGGGTTTTTAAACGGCAGAGTTACTACCAGGAAAACCCGCTTTTTAACGTCCCCATTAAGGGGGTTAATCCGGATGGGGATGAGGAAACGCTTTTTCAGTATTCCGAGCTGACTATGAATTATTTGTACAAGAACAACGAGGAGGATATGGCGAGTTTGAGGAGCCGGATGGACGGTACTGAAGTCGACTACAAGCCCGTCAATGCAATGGAGTACTGCCTGCAACTGTTTCTCTCGTTCTATAAAATCCCAATAGACTCAATTTATAAGGACACGGAGAAGTTCTTGTTGTTCTATAAGGATTTCCTGTCCACACTACCGCCCGCCGAAAAAGTGGTGCCGGCTCAGATTATGGAAACGGTGAAGAGTAACCCGAAAGCCACGGAGGAAGAACCGGTGGTCGACACCCGATTGGATGAAGGTGAATCAGACTGTGATATTGGGGCCGATGACGATACCTCCAAGTTGAATAGGCAGGATCCTATTAGAAAGACCACGGAGTCTAGCGATTCTGGGTTTTTCGATGGGGAGGGTGAGTGCCATGGCTGTTCGGAAGTGGACAAGTTCTCCAGTGCGGGATCAGTGCGGATCACGCCCATCAATCCCACACCCTTGGACCCTGATTTTCTCAATGTTACAGATATGCATAACGACTCTGCAGTTCATTCTGAGCTTAAAAGTCCCAATGTTACCACTGTCGAGGAAGTCATGGCAATGTGCAAGCCTGTCAGAAAGGTAAGACCTCTATTTACTTTAAAAATTATAATTTATTAAATGTAGTTAATTTGTTGAGGAGAAAATAGTGAGCTAAGATGAATATTTCAACACAATTTGTGATCTTTAAATTTCTGTATATAAAAGAACTTCCAATAAATTTTCAACTCAATAAATTATTTGTTTATAATACATTTTCTATACAACAGAAAGACAAGAACTTCTACTAAACGACACACTTTTGCAAGACATTCAATTTTATG
Organism: Philonthus cognatus; assembly: GCA_932526585.2. Lineage (NCBI taxonomy): Eukaryota > Metazoa > Arthropoda > Insecta > Coleoptera > Staphylinidae > Philonthus > Philonthus cognatus. The sequence goes on from OW052242.1 coordinate 30,921,805, forward strand.
GTATGCCTTTATTAAGCTTAGTAAGTATTATAAATTAACTGCTAATTAACTCCTTGGAAATAATAACAAAAAATATAATATTTATGTAATAAAAAGTGGTTAAAATTAAAAACTTTCTTCACTGTTTTTATTTAAGTACTATATGTACATTTCGGACACTAAGTGTCCAAAATGTACTTATAGTACTTAAATAAAAACAGTGAAGAAAGGAATTTAACCGCTTTTTATTACTATTATAACAATCTTCACATAACTCACGAATACATATATATATAATATTTATGTGTTAAGGACCATAGGCAGTATGTAGATCTTTTTGATTATATTTTTGTTTTATGGATAGTTTGGTAGTTTAAGAGGTTCACGCTCAAACAAAATCTGGCTTAAGCTCTGTTTGTGTCATTCATTATTAAAAACAAAAATACTAACAGAAACTTGCTTGAAAGTAGATTGTGTATTTTGCCTTCTGTCTCTGTATTTTAAGAATCTCTGCAGGTTATGAAATGTCATGGTATTAACAAAATGTTGATTTCATGTGAAAAAAAATTGTGATCATTTTGTGATTTGTCCTTTATTTATTTATCTCATTCTGCATGAAAAAAATATTAATAGTTCATCCTTATTTGCAGAGAAAAACAAAAGAAATCCAAGAGGACGTCGGTGATGAGAAATCCGTCCTACCGAAACGAAGCCGAAAACAGCTTTTCAAAACCCGCCCCACGCATACAGCAAAGTTGAAAAAATTCGAGGCTTTTTTCAGCTCAAACTACAAATCGGCAGAGGGCGAGGGCGCCGTCATCCCAGTGGAATATTCCGATTCTGAAGAGGAAACCGACAGTTTCGACCAGACCGTCAGCAACGAAACCGACAATTTCGACCAGACCGCCACAGACGAAGCTGACAGTTGCATGAACTCGACCTTCGAAAGCACCCAAACAACCTTAACCACTGAAATTTCACCAGTGCTTGAAACTTCCTTGACTGTGATTCAAGATGACAATCATGAAGAGGACGATTCAGATGAGCAGTTGATAAATTATCTCAACTGGAAGGAGTTTATAGAAGGGGAGATAAAATCACAATCCCAAGCGCAATTTGACATCCATGAGGAAGGCACAGCAATTATCGAAAGGATTGGCATCATCGGCAGCAGCATTAAATACAATGAAATGTGCGACGGCATGAATTCCAGACGAGTGACTCACTCTTTCATCGCGATGTTGCAATTGGCAAACACGTACAATGTGGAAATAACGAACGCAACTGGTGGAACTCTAGCGAATGACACGCTGGAGCTTAGATTATTATCAAAAGAGCGGCATCATGAGAATTTGGGCGAATACCAAGCACCATCGGAAGTTACCTTAAATGATCGCTTGAAGCATGCAAAGCGCGCAGCCCTCAACTACCAAAGCTGCAGCAGTGGGACTTCTCAACAAACATCGGCTCGAATATACAAAAAGATTAGATTAGGTTAAAACCAGTGCAATCATACTACTCATCTCTCCTGAACCCTGTATAAATTTGTACATATATACATATAAATATTTTATATTTTAAAATGTATATATTTAAAATTAAAATGATAAAAATTTATATATTTTTTATAGCCTGTAAAAATCACTGTGATTTTGAAATTTGGTCATTTAACGCTGCACTGTTTGAAAGTATTAACTTTTATTGCATTTCTTTCAATCTTTTTTAATTGGAAACTCTTTTTTAATCCAGAGCAGGTAAAAACCTGAAATTTTAAATTTTTATATAAAAAAAATATTTTATTTAATAAGAATAATATTTTAGAATTTGTTAATTGTTAGTACCTGAAGTGTTGAAATATACTTGAATTCAGTTATTTGTTTTTATTTATTTATCCCCTATATCTGTGACTAAACAATTCAGATAGTTCGTTGTGAAAAATTTGATAGTTAACTGGCTTCATCTCTGAACTTAGTTCGGTGTGATTAATTTTGCACTTGAGTTCAGAGATGAACCCAGTTCAACATTTTTGCTGTAACTGAGCCTAAATTGAAATTCGTTTGCGTTTACTTCACATTTTCATTCATGATCAAAATATTTTGTGAATTTGTACTTTTTGTACATTAAGGGCCATTGATGCGAGAATGCAACATTATTGATTTTTTTTAACTAAATTAGTAAATAAGTTAATTTGATACTTTGTATTATTTGACCTGACTTGAGAATGTGTAAAGAATGATGTAAATATTTTGGTCATTCATTATTTTAAAAAAGTGTTTTTAAGAGTTTCTGACGTCACAATATTTCAGTGTTTAACACGTGTGCCGCATGACGTTAAATTTCGAGTTTAGTAAAGCCTGAAATTTTACTTCATGCTTTGTCTGGGCTTGGAAACACTCGTTATCACTTCAAATTAAACGCTTTTATTAAATCGATGAATGCCTGAAAATTTACAGTGTATACATTATGTAGGTATAAAAGAAACATTCTCACCAACTATAATCATGAAAAGAAGTGCAGAATTTGACCTAAAATCAACTTTAGAGTTAACTGCTTATTAAATTAAAACTGATTGTTTTCACTTCTTCGAAGTCAAAGCGGATATAATCTTAAAATTTGGCAAAATGATGTTTATTTGAAATATCTTTCTGTTCGAAATTTATAACGTGCGGCATTCAGAGGAGCGAGTCAAATAAAGAAAGGTTGGCACCACTTTTGAAGTTTTTTTGAATCATTATTTAATCCCACCGATATATATTTTATATAACATATATGTATTTATTTATAAATTTGAAAGTAATTAAACTAAAATCAGAGACCTTATATTAACAAAAAGTATTTATTTATAGGCATTTTCTATAGATTTATTTTGACGTTTAGGTTTGTTCCATAATTATGTTTTTTTATGATGTTATGTTATTTTATTATTTATCAGCTAGCCAATATTCCGAAATAATTTAAAAATAGTATATAATTGTTAAAATAGTAGTATATTAAATAATTAGTAATTACGTTTAAATTAATGATATCTCTGCGCGAGCGTACAGAGTGCACATTTATGGTACATGTATCGTTATGGAACAAAGCTTGCAAACGGCTGTCAAATAATGTGCTTGGTTATGTTCTGCATGTTGTGAGTAGAAATGCCACCGACTATACAAAATGGGGCCCAGCCCCCAGAGAAGCAGCGCCCCAAACAGGCAGAAAGAAAGTAAGTGAAGCGTTTATATCAGTGATGGGGAAACTACGGCCCGCGGAAAGGTTTAATCCGGCCCGTTTAAGAGTCCGTCGTAAGAATGTTGAACGCGTTCTTACTTCGTAATGTGACGACCCGCATAAAAACTACCTACCTACGATTAAGCATTATTCTTTGGCCCGCTACGATTGTCTGGTTATTACAAATGGCCCGTCTTAAAAAAAGTTTCCCCACCACTGGTTTATACATTATTTGTACAATTAAATTGTTTCTTTTTTTGCTGTTGCAGATCTGAGCTGGTTGTGCGAGTAAAATATTGCAACACTCTTCCAGATATTCCATTTGATTTAAAGTTTATTTCATATCCATTTGAATCGACAAGGTATGTAAAAGATATTGTACATTAAAATAAAAGTTGGGTAAGTGTTGGAAATTTAATAAATATGAAAATGTGTTGTGCTGATGTATTGTTTTCAATTTTATTTCGATAAATTAAAAAGCAATTTTTGGTGAATTAGCTTCAATGTTTTTGAAACAATTGCGATTTAGGATCAAAATTTTGTGAATATTTAGGTTATATCATATGAAATTCCCATCGCAGATTTATTCAATACAATCCGACTTCATTGGAAAGAAACTACAGATACGAAGTTCTAACCGAGCATGATTTGGGTGTAAACATCGACTTGATCAACAAAGATATTTATGCGGTTGAGCCGGGAGTATTCCTCGATCCGGCAGATGAAAAACTCTTGGAAGAGGACATTCTTACACCTCAAGACTCGAAAAGGTCCCGGCATCATGCTCGCTCTGTATCCTGGTTGCGCCGAACGGAATATATTTCCACAGAACAGACTCGATTCCAGCCGCAGACTATGGACAAAGTCGAGGCTAAAGTTGGTTACAGTATTAAAAAGAATCTTAAGAACGAGACGCTGTATATGGACAGGGACTCGCAGATTAAGGCGATTGAAAAGACGTTTGACGATTCGAAGATAGAGATTGAGAGGCATTACAGTAAGCCGAACGTCGTTCCTGTCGAGATTATGGATATTTATCCTGATTTCAAGTTGTGGAAGTATCCGTGCGCGCAGGTTATATTCGATTCGGATCCGGCGCCTGTTGGTAAGCAGATGCCTGCTCAAATCGAGGAAATGTCGCAGGCTATGATTCGTGGTGTGATGGACGAGAGCGGGGAGCAGTTTGTGGCGTATTTCTTGCCGACCGAGGATACTCTCGGGAAGCGCAAAGACGATTTCCTTATGGAGGTTCCTTATAGAGACGAGGAGGAGTACGAGTATAAAATGGCTCGTGAGTACAACTGGAATGTTAAGAGTAAGGCGAGTAAGGGGTACGAGGAGAATTATTATTTGGTTGTGCGTGAGGATGCAGTTTATTACAATGAACTGGAGACTAGGGTGCGGTTGAGTAAAAGGAGGCAGAAGGCTGGACAAACGCCCAGTAATACTAGGTTGGTGGTGCAGCATAGGCCGATGGACGAGCAGGAGTTCCGTATGCAGAGATATAGGGAGAAACAATTAGAACCTCCAGGTGAGTTCGATTATCATTGCTTTCTTTTTTTTCAATATGCAATACCTGAAAACAGCACCGAATCATCGGTTTCATTCTTTTTGAATTTATAATAAATTGAGAATTGTTTTGTTTTTAACCAATTTGCGCTTAATTTCAAGTAACTATAGCATAAAGGTTTCGTTTATTTATTTAGGAAATGTTTTCGAAACGAATGTAATTTAGGATCAATATTTTGTGAATATTTAGCTTATTTCACATGAAATTCCCATCGCAGATTTATTCAATACAATCCAACTTCACTGGAAAGAAACTACAGTTACGAAATTCTGACCGAACATGATTTAGGTGTAAACATCCAAAATCTTTATAGTTTTATTAGTAAAACCAATTTTTAAAGTGGGGTTACTCACACCGCACCTGTCATAAACAGGGCGTACATGTTTATGTGGACTCGGTTGGTTAGTGTTAGTTAGAAGGTTAGGTTAGGTTCATATGGCAACAGCCGAGGCTGTTCACTTAGGCCCATAGGGCCCGTTGTGATACCATGAGAGATCCTTCCCCTATACAACCCAATTTGAGCACCTAATGAATCCGATCAGATCTCCCACCTTTATAGGTGAGAGCTCCGCCAGTTCACTTGCGTGGTGCAGACCGAAGTACTTCATTCGTTTCCCCTCAAGAGCAGGACATTGACCTAGATAGTGGAGTACTGTTTCTTCCTCCTCCTCATCTAGGCATTCTCTGCAGTAGTCATTGTATTTGAGACCCATCTTTTGTGCGTGTCCACCCAGAAAACAGTGACCCGTGATGATGCCTACTGCCTTCCTTATGTCGATTCTGCTAAGTGCATTTAATCTTTTACTGTTTATAGTGTCACACATAGGCCATAGCTGCCTTGTTATGTGACACGTGTCTTCTTTCTTCCACCTAAAGTTAACCCATGATGTCATTTGGTCCCTTAATAGTCTCTTGCATTCCCCAAGAGGAATGTCGGCGAAAAGTTCAGTAGATAGGTCTCTCATTCTTGCCCCCTTCCTTGCGAGGCCGTTGGCAATTGAGTTTCCCTTGATATCACTGTGACCTGGTACCCAGATGAGCCCCACATCACAGCTGTTAGCGAGCTTGTTAAGCACTTTTCTGCAGTCTCTGACCACCTTGGAGGTGCAGTAGGGACTATTTAATGTCCTAATGGCCGCCTGGCTATCGGTGACGAACCTGATATGGTTTACCTGAAGGTCGGTTTTACCTATCCAGTCCACTGCCACTCGGATAGCCATGACTTCCGCCTGTAGGACGCTGCAGTGGTTTGGGAGTCGAAAAGATTTTTTGAGGTTGAACTCAACTCTGTTTTCGGACTTGGAGCCATCCGTGAAGAGCCAGACTTCATTTCCCTGAACTATCTTCTATCTTCTAACTAACACCCTGCCGGGTGTTAGTTAGAAGATAGACAAAAAAAAACTAGTGTTTGAGTTCATTCCGCCATTAATGTTTGTCGAGTCGATGTGGATTACGAGTGCATCGTCACAAAAGGTCTGCAAGGTTAAATGACAGTTAATTCTTGGAATAACACATAGTGCCATCCATTGCTCAAAACAGTGAATTCTAATTCTAATTATTTTTTTTGCTTTATTATTATTTTACAAAATAGGTGAAGATGATGAAGAATTTGAAGCAGAACAACAAGAAGAAGAACAATCGCAGGAGGAGGAGAAGAACGACGGCAGCCAGGCAGGTTCCGACAGAGAAAACGATAAGGGCAACGATAGCGATAACGAGAAAAGCAGCGACGGTGAAAAATCGCGCGCGTCATCGCGTTCGTCGAGGGGCTCGAAATCCGCTTCCAGATCGCGCTCTCGCTCCAAATCGAGATCGAAATCCAGGTCAAAATCGAGATCCAGGTCGAAATCAAAATCTGCATCAAGATCCAGGTCGGCTTCCAAATCGCCGACGCGCAGCCGCTCCCGCTCCGCGTCTAAATCGCCGTCTAGGTCCAAGTCGCGTTCGAAATCGAAGTCGGCGTCCAGGTCGAGGTCTAGGTCGGCGTCCAAGTCGCCGTCGAGATCCAGGTCTAGGTCTAAGAGCAAGTCGGCTAGCCGCAGCCGATCGGCGAGTCGGTCTCGGTCGCCGAGCCGGTCCAGATCGCGCTCGGCGAGCGGGAGTCGCTCGCCTTCGAAGTCAAAGTCGGGATCCGGCTCGGGTTCTGGGTCTGATAGTGAGTAATTTGTCGTGTATTTTAATTTTATGATGAATGAATAAATGATCTTTTCTTTTTTATTGTCGCTCTATTTTCTTCACCTCATTTTGAATCTTAGGAGAAAAGTGGATTTAAATTCAATCCGCAATTCTTGAAGCAAGTTTAAAATTAATAACAGCTAACCTGACGGCAACTTGCTGACCGTATAGGAAAACCCCGTTTCATATACTAGTTACTTAAATAACTATTTTATATTCTACCAAATATTCATCAAAGGAATTTTTCTTTGAAGTATAGACTTTATTGTAATTTGATGTTTCTAACGAGTGTTTTTCATTCCCAGACTAAGCATGAAGTAAAATTTCGAGTTTAGAAAAGCCCCGCGTAGAAAATTTGTCGAGGGTCGCGCAGCGACCCGAGACAAATTTTCACGGGGCTTTTCTAAACTCGAAATTTTACTTCATGCGCCACGCGTATAAAACGCGTATAGTCTGGGAGTGGACAACACTCGTTGTTAGAAGTTTCAAATTAAAGGATCACTCTAGATTACTAAGTTTATTACCATTTTACAAAGGCTACAGCTCGAAGGACCAATCATGGTCTTCGGAGACCGAAGGACTACAGGGAATCGAAGTTTCTTTACAAGAAAACAACGAAAATCTGAAGGTTTACAGCATGGATAGGAAAGAAAACATCAAATTTTGAAAAAATATCGAAGTTGGGTTGGTTTTCAGTGCGTTTTTAACTTCACTTTAAATCAGTGTTTTATATGCGTGGGGCATAAAGTAAAATTTCGAGTTTAGAAAAGCCCCGTGAAAATTTGTCTCGGGTCGCTGCGCGACCCTCGACAAATTTTCTACGCGGGGCTTTTCTAAACTCGAAATTTTACTTCATGCTTAGTCTGGGAGTGGACCGTCAAGATTTTCTACATGTCGAGATTTTCGATATTTCTAGATTTTTGTCGATTTATTCACAGTTTGTTATTATATTAAATGCAACATTAATATTAAATAAATACGGTTTTTCTTAGGAATAGCATATTCACCCATTGAGAGCCGAGCAAATTATAAAGGTAACTCTAAAAGTTAATTTTAGGTAAAATTTTGCATCTTTTTCTATGATTTCAACGAATGATTTATTATATTACATACGTTGATTTTATAAAAGAGTTAAATTTAAAGTTCAAACGAGTGTTGTCCACTCCCAGACTAAGCATGAAGTAAAATTTCGAGTTTAGAAAAGCCCCGCGTAGAAAATTTGTCGAGGGTCGCGCAGCGACCCGAGACAAATTTTCACGGGGCTTTTCTAAACTCGAAATTTTACTTCATGCGCCACGCGTATAAAACACTGATTTCAAGTGAAGTTAAAAATATACTATTAAGGTTGGAAATGTTTAATGGTTAAGTAACAAAATATGCATTCACAAATACTTGAATTATTCGAAAATTTAAATATTTATATTCAAATATGAATAATTTAGTGATTTAAATATTCAAATTAGAATATTTAACTATTTGAATTAATCGAATTAAAATCCCAGCCTTAAAAGGGATGATTCGAATTTGGGAGGATTTGAATTCGTGTATGAGGATTCGAATCCTTTTATAAGGATTCGAATCCTTTTATAAGGATTCGAATCCTTTTATAAGGATTCGAATCGTTTTATAAGAATTCGAATCCTTCTATAAGGATTCGAATCATCTACGTCTGGATTCGAATACGAATCCTTTAAAAAAAACGTAACGAATCCGGATCACGAATCCGTTTTCACTAAAGTATTCGAATGCCTCTTTTGAATCCTCTAAAAGGATTCGAATCCGGGAATCGAGTCCTGAATGATTCGAATCCTGCCCAGCTCTGATATCAACATTGTAGCAATAATAAATGTTGTTCAAATGTTGATGAAACATTACTGAAATGTGTTTGCTCAGTGGGGCAAATAAATTATTAGTATGTTTGGTTGTCTATAATTAGGAGACAGTTTGTCTATAGGCAGCTAAACATACAAGTGATACAGAGCAACCTAATAATATACTCCTTAGTGTAATATTCATGCAACTAAATATACAACCTATTATTCTAAACGTATATTTCTACAATTTATTTTTTAGTTTTCTGATTTGTATCAACAAATGAAAGATAACAGCAACGCCACGACGCCGGCAGCGCCCGTGCGCTCTCTTAGCAGCACTGCCAACCTGACCTCGCTCTGCGTCGACATATCCCCCAGCTCGAGCAATTTCTTCGAAGTGCTGTACATTGGCAAAATCAAGGTGTGGCACAAAAAGGTCCCTGACTCGTTCATCGACGACGCCTTACAAGAATTCAAGCAGCACGACTTAGATAAAAACAGAAGAAAGTTGGCCAGACTAAAGAGCGAAATCGACTTGCGCAGAGGATCAGCTGTAAGTATTCTGCGCATATGACATAAAGAATAAAGATAATTTAGTAATTTTAAAACAACACGAGCCAAAATCAATCATATAAATTGAGAATTAATGAACTTCGTTAATTACTTTCCATGAAGGCTATACCACAGACAATTATACAGACAGTCCATGGGATAGGGAAAACAGGAAACCTAATTTTGTTTGAAACAAAATTTTGTTCGCTATTATATTATTAATCAGATGTAATAATATTTTATTTAAACGTAAAACTGTCTCGCAATCTTATCCCTGATTCCATTTGTTGGCTTCCAAATAATTGCATTGAACACATAAAAAAGAGTGTTATTCCTTACTTCACTTTTTAATTGTATCGTTATATGTACATTTTAGAGACACAACACAATAACAAACTATTGATAATGAGCACCTTGTCCCTGTCTCGAAATGTACATTTAACAATACAAATAAAAAGTGAAGTAAGGAATAACAGGCTTTTTTATGTGTAATAATCACGTAAACTCAAAAAACATACAGTTATTGCATTAAACATTTTATCTGTATAATTGTCTGTGGAAATACTAAACAAAATACTAACCACAATTATATAGAGAGCTTATCAAATTTGATAGGTATTAAACGCGCAATTCGATAACTAATACATTTCTTATAATTTACCTGAGAACCAATCAAATTAAAGAACGAATCTTGACATTTTTTCAGGATTCTATTGGTTCAAACAGTTCTGGTGAAATCAACACTAGACCAAAACTGCAACGTTCACACTCCCTACTCGCAAACCTCGCGATAAAATCCCCCGATATCGATAGAAAAATCCCAGTCTGCATCGAACGCATCAGCGAATACTCTGATGATGTTGATGCTGATGATGATTCTCCGGCCACGCTTACTGAAGAAGATAGCAGAAGTGAAGATCTCGATTTGTCAAAATTAGAGATGAGGAGTTTAAAAGAAGTCGACGATCACAATAGGACGATGGTTTTGCAAGTTGATAGAACTGATTTAAGGTTGATTAGTCCTGACAGGAAGGTGATTTTGTTGCATAAGCAGCATACACTAATTTAAGTGTGAATTTCAACATACAGGGATTTTTTCTTTTAAGTATTCATGCTTAAGTTTTTATTTTAAAAGTTCAATTTGAGTTTATAAACAAGTGTTTTCTACTCCCAGATTAAGCATGAAGTTAAATTTCGAGTTTAGAAAACCCTGAAAATTTGGTTTGGCCAAACCAAATTTTCAGGGTTTTCTAAACTCGAAATTTAACTTCATGCGCCACGCGTATTACTCACTGAAAACACTGAAAGATTGTGAACACGTAAGCTTCAGTTAAAATCAGTGTTTTGTACGCGTGGCGCATGAAGTAAAATTTCGAGTTTAGAAAAGCCTGAACATTTGGTTTGGCCGCTCCGCGGAGCGACCAAACCAAATGTTCAGGCTTTTCTAAACTCGAAATTTTACTTCATGCTTAACCTGGAAGTGGACAACACTCGTTTAAAGCTTCAAATTAAACTCTTTAAAAAAGTCCCTGTATATGTTACTTACTACAACTGTTAATTTCATCTGATAAAACCACGCGTATTCAATATTTGAACGCCTGAGCCGGTATTCCTGAAAATTCACATTCACATTCCCTATCTAAATGATAGATTTTATACGACCGAATCGTACGATCAGTTTCGGGAATACCGGCCCTAAAGTCTAGAATTTATCAACCCTAAATGAAACGTAATTCGAACGTACATATTAGTGTTTTATATGCGTGGCGCATTAAGTCAAATTTCGAGTTTAGAAAAGCCTGAATTTGGATCCAAAACCAAACGTTCAGGCTTTTCTAAACTCGAAATTTTACTTCATGCTTAGTCTGGGAGTGGAAAACACTTGGTAGAAGCTTCAAATTGAACTATTTTAAAAAACAACGAATGCATGAAAATGTACAGTGTTATATTATATATACATCAACATGTTTATACTAAAAAAACAAATTGCTTTTATTTGATGTACTTTATTTTTTGGTATTTATTAACATGTTTATACTTGAAAAAAAATCCCTAGATTTAATGTACTTTATTTTTTTATATTCTTACCGTTTTTCAAGCTGAATTATAATCCAGTCAATTAATAAGCTTGACACTTTAAAAGCGCAAAAACCTAGCAATTAATGGATAGTATTAATTAAAAAGGATTAAACAAGAGGAAGTGCATACTTTCACCAACACGGCTAAAAATAACCGCGGGCTATCAAAAAATTAAAATCAAATCAATCTTACGCAAACAAATTTCATCATCACGACTCGCGAAAAGTACTGCATCTTCATTCATTAGAAATAATCCTTCATTTATGAAGAAAAAATTAATATTACGATTACTGATTCCTAAATTGTAGAATTTTTATAAAACACGCGTGAGAAAAAATGCGGACGCATGCAGGAATTAGAATTACATCACGGAAATTAATCAAAAATTGATGGGTGTGTTTTTTTGGGATCGTAAAAAAATCGTACAGGATTTGTAATGTGAAAGGTAAGACGTCGGGCTTGCGTAAGCGAGTTATGGTCGATATTTAAGCACCGGCAAATTTTACTGGAGCATCATTACAGTTTCTAAAGATGGCTTTCAAGGTAATTATAAATACGAGTATTTCTTGAGAGTGCTGCATTTTTACAAATAGCTAGTCTTTGAAATGTTGAGAATGCTCTAATTAGTGTAATTACTGCATGCGTTTCTCAAACAAAACAAAAAGGTTTTCAATTGTTCAACTTGAAGCTTTAAACGAGTGTTTTCCACTCCCAGATTAAGCATGAAGTAAAAGTTCGAGTTTAAGAAAGCCTGAAAATTTGGTTTGGTCGCGTAACGCGGAGCGACCAAACCAAATTTTTAGGCTTTTCTAAACTCGAAATTTTACTTCATGCGCTACGCATATAAAACACTAAAATATTGTGAGATTTGAAATGTACTGCTTAGATTTTTATGTTTAAGATTCATAGCTAACTTAGCTTGATTTTTATCCATGCAGCAAATCGGTGTATGTTACTCTGAACAGCAGACATTTTTACAAATTTTAAAACTGTTGCGTACTTATACGTAGAAAACGTCACTTTTTGCACGTGTTTTTTAAGACGAACTTTTCAGGTTTTTTCTTTTTGTCAATTGTTGTTTCATATTATCTACTATAAAATCAAACCGAAATTGGTATGATATATACATCAAAATTTGTGCTATGTATATATCAGGTGTTCAGTTAAAAACACGATCGAGTTGGCTGTAAAATTTTAAAAACATTGTGAAGTAGGTCGTACATAAAATTTTCAGTCAAACCTGTCAATGTTAATCTAACCCACTTTCATAAAAGTTGTTTATTTTACTCGGCTATTTCAATGAGCACTCACACAAATTAAGATAAGCAGGTAAGTCAGCCTGAACAACTATAAGAACAAAGTAAACTAATGAGCTACTGATTAACACAATTTGACATTCATATCAGGTATGACAAAACGTAAATTAAGCTACGACTTCACTTTTTCGTCCCATTTCCTTTCATCAAAAAAGCAACGCCTGCTCTATCGTGTTATTAAATGAGCGCTTGATCTTTCGAACTTTACATTAAATTTTACACGCGTGGCGCATAAATTAAAATTTCGAGTTTAGAAAAGCCTGAATTCAAACGTTCAGGCTTTTCTAAACTGAAAATTCTACTTCATACCTAATTAAGGACTGGAAACCCGTGCTCTTAAATTCGTAAGGTTTAAACTAAGTCTAACTCGTGGTCAAAATCCTCGCTACGCCCATCATTTTACGGGCTTTTTTTACGTCGGAACGACGTTTATTATTATTTATTTTGTAATTGACGTTAGGAGCATGGGTAGTTGAAGTTGTATCAGCAATTGAAGCTAATGCTATGCTATTCACATCTCATTTTGGTTGGTGCAATAAAAATGAAGTTTTTTAAAAAGTGAACAGTACAATTCATTGATTAAAAAACTATTAATTACTCGTAGCTCCTAGTGTTAACCGCCTTAGCAGCATCAACCCAAGCTGGAGCAATCGGGTACTCCTCATCTCCAGGCTTAAGCAACTACCAGGAGTACGAACACTACCAACCAGCACAACCCGTTTATAAAACAGCACCAGTAGCCAAAATTAACAACTACCATGAATACCAACACTATCAACCAGCACCCGTCAGCAAAACCATCTACAAATCTGCACCAATAACCAAAGCTAACTACGAAGAATACGAACAACAGTATCAACCAGCTCCAGTTTACAAAACGGCAGCAGCCTCCCAACCCCAACCAGCACCCGAACATTACGACGTTAATCCAAATTACAGCTACAACTACAACGTCCAAGATGGACTCACTGGTGACAGCAAGAGCCAGTATGAAACTCGCGAAGGAGATGTCGTTAAGGGGAGTTATTCTGTGGTAGACGCTGATGGTACTAAGAGGACTGTTGAATACACTGCTGATTCTAAAAATGGGTTCAATGCGGTAGTGCACAGGGAACCTGCTAATGTCAAAGCTGCACCTGCCGGAAAAGTTGCTTACGCTCCACAACAGCAAGTTCAATCATATTATCAATAAGAGTTTTTTTCGTTTGTAATGTGGTTTGTCTTATAAGTTAGAGGACCGCAACAAAAATTATCACACCTTGTTTCAGCTATGTAAATTAGAAAGTTTGTGGTGGTCCTCCGACTTATGCGACAAACCGAATATATCAAAATGTTTTGTTTTTTTTGTATATAAATGATACAATAAAGTTATATTTTGCGTGTCGAAAATGACTCATTCATTGTTGATAAGTTATAAAATTGATTTATTTAAATATTCCTTTGAAAACTGAGTCTGATCCAAGTAATCCACTTGGTTCTTAGATCAGACAGGAGATATTTTGTATGTGATAAAAGATTATACCATGCATTTTTTTAATATTTGAACATACAAATTCCCAGCATGTAAAATTTCATGTGTTCAGTTTTAAAAACACACCTTAAATTGTACGTTTAGTTGCGAACCGTCAAGGTGCAATGTTATTGAAGTTAAAACTAAATTTTATATGGTTGAAATTTGTATGTTCAGAGATAAAAAAAAACGCATGGTATAAGATGAATTGACACAATTTTATAAATGGAACAGTATAAAAATGTTTACAAATAATTCTAATATCAATTATATCACTAATTGCCTCTGTAGTGGTCCATTGTGTCTATCCCTCAGTCCTCGCCTCGTGATACATGGGTTGAACCCTATCCCGGGCTATCGGTATTTAAGGATAACTGGTTGTTGGCCTTGCATTAGTTTCCTTAATATATTTCGTTATTTATCCGTTTGGTTTTTATTTTGAGTCTGAAATACAGGATTGTTTTCTTTTCTTTGAATAAAAAAAAAAACATATTATTCATTTGATTATCAACTAATTGTTTTAAATCTCTATTTACCTCGATTTATTCAGTTTCATTATTTTAAATTGAAAATTTTACAGTAATTACACGTGTTATAAACTCAACCTAATAAATCTTCATTTTATACTCTTAACAGAGATTAAGCGAATAATAAGTTTTTTACTCGCAAGTGTTTCTTGATAAATAAACAAACGATTGCTGAGTAGATAAGTGCTGAAACTGTTTGCCCTACATACACACTATTATGCAATACGAAGGTGCATTCATTTCAATTAGACATTGTTTTATGAATCACAAAATGTCTGTTTCCTTTTTTCGATTTATATATTAAAATATAAAGGCAAAATTAAATTTTTTTGGAAATAATTTGTAGCAATACAAAAAAAAAACTTACCTTTATAGTTGATTCTATTCAATATTTTACTACCAAAAATTGTTAAAAAGTGGATAAAGTGAAATAACACTTTTTAACATTTTACTACCAAAAATTGTTGAAAATTGGATAAAGTGAAGTTTCATTTTGCAACAATTTTTGTTACTTGTGTTTTAAAAATGAAAGTAATTGCATATTTAGGAATGATAGGATAGATATTTTGAATAAATTTGAGCCATACGAAAGGGCCTGACAAGAAACAGTTTTATTCAATCTTTTTAATTTCAATTTGTGAAGATTTAAGTTTTGAGAATACCTACACTCAAACTGGATTATTTGACATTATGTAAAAATAAAACCTTCACTTTTCATTCCATTCATATTCTTTTGCATCGTTTATTTGCAAAGTTTCTTATGTACATCTCGCACTCCTCAACGTCAAAAATCAAATCGTAATAACAAAATAAAAATCTCATTGTATACATATTTCTCTCTCTCTCACTTTCTCTTATATAATATAAATGTTTCAATTATCTAAAACTAAAGCGGTTACTTTGGTGTGGGTGAGTTTTGTATAAATCTTGGGGGTCAAATGAAAACTTAACCTAAGCATCGGGGAATGATGACCATTAAAAAGAAACAGAAATTAATAAAAATTAAACGTTTAAGTAGGCGAAATGTTGTTCCTCGATATCCTCGACTGCTGCTCCTTCCTGCACTCGTCCACTTGCTTCTCTAGCTGCTCCTTCATTATCAGTAATTCACGCGTACGTTGATAAACCGGATCCTAATACACGTGATAATAATATTAGATAAAAATCACTAGTGAAAAATAATCATAACTCACCTGCGTCCTCATGCTAGGATTCCACCGGCAGTAATAAGCCTTCCACAGATTAATGTGTCTAATACTGGCGACAGGGAGCAGCACCTGCTGCTGGTGGATGTTGGCCCAGTAGACGGGATTTCTGTAATAATCTAGCCGGCTGTTGGTGAAAGACCAAAGTGATTTGGTCTGCTCCTTCAGCTTGTCCTGAACACGCTCCCTTTCGCTGTTGCAAAGGAAAGTGCCAAAACGACACGAATACAAGTGATCTAGAATCGAGATCAGGAAAAAATCGTTGAACTCGAAAGCATTGGGGAATTGCTGTGTTATCTGCCACACGCAGTCGATGAATTGTAAAAAGACGGGCGAACGATCGGCATCAGAATGATGATCATCTCCATGTCCTATCCTCTATTTTATGAAATAAAAAATAAAATGTTATAAAATACATATATAAAAGAGTTAACCATAGAAAGACGTTACAATATGGTAGCTATTATATTATTAATAATAAAATGATTCTTTTAAAGTGCTGCACTTACCTGTTGGAATTTATGCCCGAATGAAAGCCACTCTTTTTCAATAAGCACTTCGAAGCCCTTAATTGTCCTATAATAAGGATCAAGCATCAACATGCTGAGCGCCGTTAGTTGTGCAGTGCGATCCCAACCATCTGAACAGTGGACAAGCACAGAGGTTTTATGGTTTTCCACCTGATACAAATTTTATAATTTTCAACACAATCAAATATTACAGGAGTTAAAAATAAAAATACTCAAAGTTTTCAATGTACCTTATCGACAATCCTTACAGCACCAGCAAGGATACACTTGATGTGCTTCAGCCAGTAGGTCTGTTCGATGCCAGAGAGCCACCGTGTCTCGTCGATGTTGGGGAAACAAAGTTCCTTTAGTTTACGAAGCGATTCGCGCATTACGTGTATGTTGTGAATGTCGAGGAAGACGAGCTCGGCGTTCTGGTAAGCATCCTCGGATTCGTAACTAACGGAAGTAATTGTGAGACAGGTATTTACAGAAGTTTCAAGTAATATTTACCCTCCCCCTTTGGCTTTATTCGCTATGGCGTTGGCGCTGGGTCGGGCATCCATGATGAACATCTTGTGGCTTTGTGCGTTTGCGTCCATTATTAGTTGGATGTAGTGCTCGTCCTCTCTACACCTTTTACCACTAACCTAATTTGAAATAATAATCAATAAAAGAGAATCAAGTTACTATCATTTTAGCCAAGCTAATCTTAGTAGCTTACACTTAACCTTAAAAAATGACAATCAGCTTTACTTGGTGGGTTAGGTTAAATCATCTGAAGACAACTTAACTTGTCCTCAAATAATGAAATATAGTCTTTGTTAAATTATAATATCTAACCTAATTTCCCTTTTATTATTATCATAACCAAATTTGTGTGGATACCAATTTATTTAATGATATGAAATTATAATTCACTTACTCCGACTAGAGGTTGTGAACATCTCGTTATCGTTGCTTGCGATTCCGGATGAATCCAACTAAGAACAGGAATGCGTCCCCTGCTTCGGTAAGAGGCTACAGCCCTTAAGTCCTCATCAGTGGCTTGTGCAGGCACCGCCCAAACAGCAGGATAACTATCGCACACTTCATACTGCTCGTTTATTTTGGATATTTTCCACATATCATTGTTTATCCCCTAAATTATAGAAGACCAGCACAACAAATTAAAAACAAAATCATCGCTTTCACACAAATATATCTCAAGACCTACCATTCTTTTCAATTCAGCAATCGGTTCGTAAATCGTCCATCCATTTTCCAAAAAATTCTCACTGTAATCGAACGCGAACAGCTTTAACTTGTGTGAGAGCGGAAAGGCGTGCTGCTGCAACTTCTCGAAAACATCCCTGCGCGAGTGATTCTCCTGTTTGTGGGCAAACCTGAGGTTTCGCATGTCCTTACAAAAAACCTCGATGCCGTAGGCATTTTCACCCCTCGAAGAGGCTCCGCCCACTTTCTCAATCCTCGAAACCACCCCCAAAGCAACCTCGATGACATTGGGCATGTCTTTGTCCACTGAACGAAAGTAGAGTTTGTAATTGGTTACTGTCAGAACGCCGCGGGCTGGGCCGTAGTACGGGCAGAGGTAGGTAACATCGCGGGCTTGCCCGCTGACCCGCTCACCTGGGAGTAGGGGGGTTTCATCGGGTCGGTTCGATAAGGTGGCTTCAGCCGATGCACCAGGCTGAAATAGCCACTTTTTTTAATAGTATATCATGATGAAAATAAATAATTTTAAACAATAATAATATAAAAGAATCTTTATTGTTTTTTACATAAACTTTAGAAAAGTGGATGTTTTCATTAATAAAAAAGAATAAATATTTTAAAACTTACCTTTCTTCTTTCAAGGGTTGAAACAACATTTTCTGTAGAAGTAGAACTGGACGAACAGTAACTTTTACTGGGTGACGTTTTGCCCCAACCAGCCTACACACACAAAATCAGTATTCTATAAAACACAAATTATTCGTTGACTGGAAATTAACCTGTTCATGCTAATTATATTTTTAAAATTTACTTGTTTCATCACGTAGATGAACTTTAAATAACCAACAATTCACATTCAACATGGCTAATTTAAGTAAAAGCATTAAGTGATACTTAACACGCCCAAACTAAGCGAACAAATATTAAGGCAAAAAAGCGGAAAATCAAATTACATTATCCTGTTTCATCGCGGACGTTTTCCCTTCCGGCGAGAAAGAGTCCAAACTC
The DNA here is from genome assembly GCA_932526585.2 of Philonthus cognatus. Taxonomy (NCBI): domain Eukaryota; kingdom Metazoa; phylum Arthropoda; class Insecta; order Coleoptera; family Staphylinidae; genus Philonthus; species Philonthus cognatus. The sequence goes on from OW052242.1 coordinate 30,940,477, forward strand.
TTCGTCTTCGCGTACTTGGAGACGCCCAGTCCGGACAGCTCCAGGCCGCCCTTATCCATTCCAACAACGGACGTGGGGCGCCGTTTTTCTTTAAGGGGGCCCACACATAAAACAATTACCGTCACGGAAATTAGGGAAACTAAAAAAAAACACAGACACTATTTACCGAGACGTCAAATGTCTACACACTACTACCAACTGTGAAAATAATTATATAGTTGAAATATCTATGAAAACTAATTTGTAACATTTTCAAACTAATTTAATTCAAAATAGATTTTTTAAATTAATTATCACAATTTTTGTCACATTTCTTTGTTTATTTCTTTTACTAGTTCCAATTCACATTCAATTATTTAGTAAATAATGTAATGTGATTACGTTGACGATTTTATAGGCATAATTAAGTTTGTATTTAATTTGAATTAATGAATTGGGCGTAGCTAAAAAAATATTTATATTGGGGTATTTTATGTAGGTCTATTAGTACGAGAAAATATAGAACTTCTAGCAAAGAGTTTGAATAGTCTACTACTATTCTTGGTCTGAGACTTCCACGAATATTTAATTAAACTTATATTCACATTAAATTAAAGTATACATGTCAAATTTAATTGTTTTTATTTGCTTAACTTAACAAAATAAATATTTATCATTATTGTGCATGAAACAATTTTAATCATGAAGATATTAAATAATCATGAATACCAACCAACTTACAGTACTCATGATTATTTAATATCCTTATGATAATGTATACATGATCATTACGATTTTTAGTGGATTGTGGTTGGTAGTTCTGAATGGACGCGGCGTTCGGTGTTAGAAACATCAAGGTGGTAAGTTTATTTTTATGAAATTATTATTATAACTCTAATTTAAAGCTAGAGATTAATATTTATAACATTGTTTTTTTTTTCTAAATGAAAAGGTTTCAGAACGCACGGAAAAGAGTACCGTAGCGCACATTATTTTTTGGCAAAGTTACATAAAAAACAAATACGCTGAGAAAAAGGTTCCGGTACCTCGTTCCGGTGAGTCCATTTAGAAAGAAGCTCTATTTATAACAAAAACTAACGTTTAGCACTTTGTTTTTAGTAAATATGCATGTTATGTTTGATAAAATGTTAATGTAACACATTGTATTAATATGTTATTTATGACGTAAATCTGTGTTAAAGATATACGTACAAATAATTATGTGCGTAGTTTACATTCATATCAAATTCTATTAGCATAATAATTGATATTACATACAAAACAAGCTGTAAAAATTATAAATATGGAATAATTTATTTAAATCAGCAAAAAAATATTAAACGTCAAAGTTGTAAACTAAGTTGCATACGTCGATGGAACTGAACGAGTAATAATATTTTTGAAGACGAATTAATACCAATAAGATACAAGTAAAACACAGTATTTGGCTTGGAAAACACTTTCAATTCTCAACTTGTTTTGTTTAATGCAGTGGTCTCCAAACTACGGCCCGCGGGCCAAATCCGACCCGCGACTTGCATGAATCCGGCCCGCGATTGTTTGTAATTTTTTTTGTAAATGTCATATTATGAATTATTGTAACAATTGTTCCTTAAATTTTTCATAATTTTATAAAATTAATCGGATCTTGGCCGACTTTATTATGTAGAATTGTATTTGTGGCCCGCGAAGAAGATAGTTTGGAGACCCAGGGTTTAATGCAATCATTGTCAAGATAATTCAAATTAAAAATATTTAATTTAGTATACAGCAGTTGCATATGTCAAAACTTCGAGAATTTTTTGTTTATTCCAAACTTGACCCAGTGAGCAAACACATTGAAGTAATGTTTCATCAACATTATTACAACGTTTAATGTTGTTACAATGTTGATATAACGTAAGCTGTTTGTTTTTTTCTCAGTAGGGAATATGTGTTTTATTCCTAAGCTTCAAGAAAACATCAGTTGATATCGCTACACACTACGAGTAGATGGAAAAAGTATAAAAACAGGTTAGTGTAAAATAAAACACTTGTTATTTGTTACCTGCATTTACTTAAAGCAATTTGTATATATAGTTTGGCCTTTTTGTAAATTTCTGTATTCCTTGATAATGACTTATAGTCGAAACTAGTCGGAAAGTTAAATAAAATGAGTGGAACAATATTAAGTATTTTAATTAATAGATTATATAGCGGATTTTGATTTTCGGTATACATATGGCTACGCTGTAAATTTTCCGACATTCGTTGTTTTTTTGTTAAAGTTCAATTTGAAGCTTTGAACTAGTGTTGTCCACTCGCAAACTAAGCATGGAGTAACATTTCGAGTTTAGTAAAGCCTGAGCGTTTGGATTTGAACTCGAAGCGTCCAAATCCAAACTCAGGCTTTTATAAACTCAAAATTTTACTTCATGCGCCACGCGTATTAAACACTGAAAATGCTGAAATATAGTTAACTTGTAACCAGTGTCTTGTACGCGTGGCGCATGACGTAAAATTTTGAGTTTAAAAAACAAATAAGACAATTAACTTTGTATAACTGAGGATTTTATTGTGACTATAGTTTCGACAACTTTAACTTATCATTATCAAACATATTTGATAATGACAAGTTAAAGTTGTCGAAACTATAGTCACAATAAAATCCTCAGTTATACAAACAAAGTTAATTGTCTTATACAGGGGCGTAGCGAAGCCTTAACTTTTGGGGGGGGAAACACCTATAATTTTCCAACTTCAAAATTAAAATAAAAATGTCTATTTTTATATTATTTTATTTTAACAAATTAATATAACGTAGTACATTGATTTATATAAATTAAGCTTAATTTATTATCCAATAATAAATGCTTTTAGTAAAACTTATTAATGTTCATCAATTTGTTTCGTCCGAGATTTGCCAACTGCATTAAGCCCTAACCCATTTTCTGGGAACATATCCATTTATATCATATAATTTTTTTAGATTTGCCAACTGGTTTAGCAATTTTTCATTATAAAGTAAAATTTGCCAACTGCCTTAGCTTTGGGGGGGGGGGGGGGGTAGCGCCCCCCCCATCCCCCCCAATGGCTACGTCCCTGGTCTTATATATATAAACATCTTTATTTACAGAAATATATACAAAAATACATTAACAAATATTATAATACCTCGTATATATTTTACATATTTCCGCAAATCGGCTATCGACCAGTGGTCTTTCGGCCTGTTATTATTTATTTAATGTATTTTATTTAGTCATAATATATATATATATATATATATATATATATATATATATATATATATATATAAATTAGAATTAACGACCTGCTTATAAGTACCAAATAAGAAATAACAGCGCTTAAGGTCATGATGTAAAAGTTATTTTTTTTTTTTTTATCAAGTGAGTGTGCAAGGAGGACAGAAGACGACGACGATCGTTTCGCTCTTTTTATGAGCTCCTCAGGCCGCCACATCCATCATTCTATACACACTCACTTGATATGTAGAAGTTGTATATATACTGACTTCGCTAACCATAAGCCGGTATTGACGTCAGTATTTATAATTGCTACTGCATTGATAAGGGCATTGATCTCATTTTGCTTCTACAGTTAGTGTCGGTTTTTAGTTTAAACCATCGACTAGCATCGGAGCGGCGAGAAACCCGAACCAATGCGATGATAATATTCAGAACGCCGAATTAAATTAAATAAATTAGAATTAACGACCTGCTTATAAGTACCAAATAAGAAATAACAGCGCTTAAGGTCATGATGTAAAAGTTATTTTTTTTTTTTTTATCAAGTGAGTGTGCAAGGAGGACAGAAGACGACGATCGTTTCGCTCTTTTTATGAGCTCCTCAGGCCGCCACATCCATCATTCTATACACACTCACTTGATATGTAGAAGTTGTATATATACTGACTTCGGCTTATGGTTAGCGAAGTCAGTATATATACAACTTCTACATATCAAGTGAGTGTGTATAGAATGATGGATGTGGCGGCCTGAGGAGCTCATAAAAAGAGCGAAACGATCGTCGTCGTCTTCTGTCCTCCTTGCACACTCACTTGATAAAAATAAAAAAAAAAAAAATAACTTTTACATCATGACCTTAAGCGCTGTTATTTCTTATTTGGTACTTATAAGCAGGTCGTTAATTCTAATTTATTTAATTTAATTCGGCGTTCTGAATATTATCATCGCATTGGTTCGGGTTTCTCGCCGCTCCGATGCTAGTCGATGGTTTAAACTAAAAACCGACACTAACTGTAGAAGCAAAATGAGATCAATGAATGCCCTTATCAATGCAGTAGCAATTATAAATACTGACGTCAATACCGGCTTATGGTTAGCGAAGTCAGTATATATACAACTTCTACATATCAAGTGAGTGTGTATAGAATGATTGATGTGGCGGCCTGAGGAGCTCATAAAAAGAGCGAAACGATCGTCGTCGTCTTCTGTCCTCCTTGCACACTCACTTGATAAAAAAAAAAAAAATAACTTTTACATCATGACCTTAAGCGCTGTTATTTCTTATTTGGTATATATATATATATATATATATATATATATATATATATATATATATACCAGCACAAGAAGTAACGATCGTACTACGTTAGAGGTAGGAAATTTTCCGAACTCTGCCTCTGCCTCGTGCCTATATATATATATATATATATATATATATATACACATATATACATACATTTTTTTTTATGATATAAGAAAGTGAATGATACAGGTTTGTGTCTGATATTGAATGATTAATCGTCATGGTCATTCGTCATTGTCGATGAAATGAATTGATGAATGGTGATTTCTGGATATCTACATTTAGGGGTTATGTTGGGGTTGCGTGGAATGTATAGGTTGTGGATGATATTCTGAATAAATGGGTTTAGGGCGAATTTATTTGCCAGGAGTTTCAGGCGGTTATCAATTGGGATAATGTTGCATTTTTCATAGAGGAGTTGGTTTGACGGGTTGTGAAGTGGGTTTTGGGGGTGTCTAATTTTGGTAAGCACTCTAAGGGCTGATCTTTCGGCAACTTGGAGGTTATTTAGCAGGACGGGGGTTAAAGAAAAGGATGGCAGAATAGTCGAGTAGAGGACGGCATATCATTTTATATATATATGCACTGCAGTTTTTGTTGTGATACCGTGATTGAGGTAGGTTAAGATTCTGAAGTGCCGAGCCCTCGACCTGACTTTTGCCTTGAGGTTCTGGGAGTGGGTTTTAAAGGTGAATTTTGTATCGTATGTAATACCGAGATATTTACATGTAGAGGAGGGCGATATTGGGTTATTATTTATTGTGACGTTGTGGGTGCAAGGATGGTAATTGTCTTATTTGTGTAAATAATGATGTATAACGAAGTAGAAGCCTCCACAGTGAACAGTTTGAGTTTAAAAAAGCCTGAACCAAATTTTAAGGCTTTTCTAAACTGGAAATTTTACTTTATGCTTAATCTGGGAGTAGAAAACACTTGTTTAACGTTTCCAATTGAATTAAAAAAAAAACAGGCATATGTGATAATTTACAGCATATAATTGGGATATGTGCACCAAAAAGAAAAATGCCCTGTACTTGTTATTTGTTTGGAGGGCATTTTATATGTTTTAAATAATTAAGTAAACGTTATATGATGTTATTTTTAGATTCTTTTATTACCATACATATAGTTTTTTATAACACACACACAATGCTGCATTGAATTTTAACTCCGTATAAATTCAATACCGGCCTACACAACAGTTTTTGAAATAATTTTATGGACGCGCAGTGTAGAACAAAGGGAGCATCGATTGATGTTTGAATTAATTTAACAACACCGAATTAAATTAAAATTAATACAAATTAAGGGTAAACGACACCTCTGTATACACACAGCTGGGTGTGTCGAGTCGGGGGATGAAATAAATAAACACGCACCCTTGAGAGTAAAACGGTATACAAACACCATCGGTCGTTTTCGCTTTTTGTAATTATCCATTTGGAAATGTATCAAGTTCGTATTTATACTGAAATAATATATTAATTCACTTTGGTGCGTGAAATAATATTTCTTGTTCCTCGTAGAGAAACAATAGTTCTACACAAATAAGACACATACATTCGGTATGTATAACTGAGGTTTTTATTGTAACTATAGTTTCGACAACTTTAATTTTGTCATTATCAAACTCCTAGTTCGTCACAATAAAAACCTCAGTTATACAAACAAAGTTAAAGGGCCAGTTGCACCAAACAAGTTGAACTGGTTCATCTCTGAACTTGAGTTTAAAGTGACATTAGAACAATAGAACCTATCATCTTAAACTCAAGTTCAAAGATAAACCAGTTCAACCTGTTCTGGTGCAACTGAGCCTAAGTGTTTTATTTGTGTAAATAATGATTTATACCGAAGTAGAAGCCTCCATAGTTTTGTTTTCGCTGAATATTATTTAGGTTTTTGAAATTAAAATATTTGATGTTATACAATTTATCCCGCTGTGTGAAGTATTTTATATTTAACGTTTCAAAAATACTTTTTAAAACATTTAGTGCATGTGCGATTATTTATTTAAAATGTTTAGGCATTCGCTGTTTTTGTAAAAGTGTTAAATTTGAAATTCGAGCAGGTTTTCCACTCCCAGATTAAGCATGAAGTAAAATTTCGAGTTTAGAAAAGCCTTAAAATTTGGTTACGCGACCAAACCAAATTTTAAGGCTTTTCTAAACTCGAAATTTTACTTCATGCGCCACTCGTATAAAACATTGATTTATTGTAAAGCTCTAAATATACTGTTTAGCAGAGCTGGGACGAATCCTCGTAAAACGGATTCGAATCACGAATCCGAATCACCTAATATGATTCGAATCACGAATACTCGAATAAAGGATTCGTAAGAGATAAATATGATTCGAATCCTGTTTTTTCGAAACACGAATACAAATCCTTTAAGAATGAATTTGATTTTATTATTTTTTCGCAACCATTAATATATAAATATCGTTACCAGTTGTTTTAACAAAAATATTTAAAACCTGATTATTAATATTAACACTGAACATCGCTGATAACAGACTAAATATCTGATTCCCTGTTACTCTGATCAAAGATGTATTTGTGTGTTTTTGAACTTCACTTTAAATCAGTGTTTTGTACGCGTGGCGCAGGAAGTAAAATTTCGAGTTTAGAAAAGCCCGAAAATTTGTCTCGGGTCGCTGCGCGACCCGAGACAAATTTTCACGGGGCTTTTCTAAACTCGAAATTTTACTTCATGCTTAGCCTGGGAGTGGAAACACCCGTTCAAAACTTTAAATTTAACTCTATTATAAAATTGACGAATGCCTGAAAATCACGTAAATAAAAAATTCATTAAATATCATTAAAACCGGGAAAGTCCGAGAAAAGTCATAGAATGTTATTCAAATTGACCAAAAACTAATAAAAAAGCCAATTGATTTTATTAAATTTGTCAAATTCAGCAGGAACATTACAAAACAGGTAAAAATTTATAAAATTAACTTAAATATTGACAAAAACAATGAAAGCAATTTAACAAAATGGGGATTTCCCACAGAAGAAAGTTATATTAAAAGGTTAGAGAAAGAAATCTTGAATCAGGGAATTGCCGAAAAAACGTAACGTTTCTGATTATGGCTACCATGTCAGTTTTACTTTAAATAATATTAAACAAAATTTTGAAAACTAGATTATTATCTTTAAAAACATTGTCAGTCATTTAATGTTCTTATCAAATCATTCAGTTTGAAGTTTCGAACGAGCGTTTCCACTCCCAGACTAAGCATGAAGTAAAATTTCCAGTTTAGAAAAGCCCTGCGTAGAAAATTTGTCGAGGGTCGCGCAGCGACCCGAGACAAATTTTCACGGGGCTTTTCTAAACTCGAAATTTTACTTCATGCGCCACGCGTATAAAACAGTGATTTAATGAGAAATTAAAAAAACACACAAAACAAATTTTCCATGTTAATCCTCACAATTAATTCGAATTATTTTTGACGATTCAAAACCTTTTGTATTCGAATCCTTTTATAAATATTCGAATCCTTTTATAAGGATTCGAATCACCCACATTTGGATTCGAATACGAATCCTCTTAAAAAAAATCTAACGAATCCGGATCACGAATCCAGTTGAACTAAAGTATTCGAATGCCTCTTTTGAATCCTCTAAAAGGATTCGAATCCTGAATGATTCGAATCCTGCCCAGCTCTGCTGTTTAGATATGTCCAGTTATAATTTAGAGAGGACTCAGCTTGATTTTGAACATTACTTATTTAATAAAATAAAACACTTTAACTTTGTATAACACAATTTTTTTTTGTGACTGCAGTTTCGGCAACTCAACTTGCCATTATTAAAAATATTGTGTTATACAAACAAAGTTAAAGTGTTTTATTTTATTGAATTAACATGTATAACGAAGTAGAAGCCTCCACCGTTCATAATTACTTATATATTTTAAATACACATAAATTAAATAAAATTTGTTGACCTGGTGTTTGAAATATTAATTTAAAAAATAAAAATATCACAATGAATTAATAAAATTACCTCGCATCATCATCATCATCATTACACACCGCTTCATTGTTTCATCTTCGCTTATTTTTCCTCGTCCATTCTTCTTCCGCTTTCCCTTTCATCCTGATTAATCGCTCTCTTAAATTACGCGACGACCAAAACATTACCGTTAATCCTCGAGAACGAGGATTTTCCCAACAAAAGAAAAGCACCATCAAAAATTCAAATGTTAATTTTTCTCATATTTTTCTACGTTTGTTGGTCCGGTCGTGTTTCTCCTATTTGAGCAATGCGTCCAAGGTCCTCACGCCAGTTCTTCTCCGGTGCTCGTTCCACAAACATAATTTTTTGTTCATAATTTTTGTTCGATTAAAGGTGCCGGGATTGCGGTTTTATTAAAATATGCAAACCAGTGAAAGTTGTGTTGTGAAATAATTAAATGTGTTTTGTGAAAAAAGTACATTTAATTTATGGATTCATAATTTTACACCGGATTATTTTAATTAAATTCAGGTAATTCATTTTTATTGTGATGAAGTTTAAATTAAGTAGATTTAGGTCCATTTGCACCCCGACGGATTAGCTTAAATCTTCCACTAATCATTGATTAAACCTCTGATTAAGTCAAATTTCTAGAACATAAGAATATTAAAAATTTGTAAGATATCCTAAACATGTCTCTTTCATCAATATGCAATTGTGTAAACAATTTGTAAATACAATTGTTGTGTTTTTATAAAGTACTAATCACTGATTAAGGGCATTAATCTACAAAAAATATATTGGGTTTCATAAAGTTTATTTACTTGTCAATAATCTTTAAATATTTAAGCAAAATCCGATGTTTCTTAAATATTTCTCCTTGATTTTTATATATAGTCGAAATCACGAAACTTGATACTTGCGTCATCAAAAATATTCGTCTGAATTAAATCAACAAAGCAAAGTATGCAAATTTAGGTTATTTTTAGCAGGAAATTTATTTATTTATTTATTTACACCCAACAAACATACAGTCCACTTACAGGCATTTAGACTAAAATTACATGTTATAACACAAATATATATAAGTAAATACAATAATTAATAATATCCTAATACATTAAGTAGTTGACAAGTATAAAATGCGTTTATTGTTTTATTGTTCCGAGTATTTCGCTACGAAAAGATTTATAAACTGGCTGAAAGATATCAGTAGAATACTGAATCTCGTTATACGCGCGTGACAACTTAAAGACAGGGGAGTTCAGGCAATAGTTAGTATTGGGGCTACAGTATGTAAAGGTTTTAGCATGGCGTGACGATAACCTGGGTACATGAAATTTAAACTGTGATAGAAATTGAGGATTATCTATTTTGTAATGAATTAAATTGTATAAATAACATAGCGAAATAAATAAATGTCTCTTATAAACGGATATATAGTCAAATTCACGTAACAGATCATCATATCAAATATCAAAGTCATATGTACCATTTTTTACAAAATAAAGATACCTTAAACACCGCCTTTGAACACTTTCAAGCAAATTTATATACTTTAAACACATGGGCGACCAGACAATTGAACAATAGGTAAGTTTAGATAAAATATAACAAGAGAATAATGTTTTCATTACCTCTAAATTTTTGAACACTTTACAGTTGCGCATGATAAAACCCCACATTCTATAACAGCTTTTGACAAGATTATGAATATGTAAATCGAACCTCAACGAACAGTCGAATATAACACCAAGATCTTTTAACTCTACACAACGGTTTATAATTGTACTTCCGATTATATAGTTATAGTTGAGTACATTCACTTTACGAGACAAAGACATAACATTACACTTGGAGATATTTAACGATAACTTGTTGTTTACACACCATTCGCTGAGAGTCTTATTGTCAGATTGTAATTTTGCACAATCGTCAAGCGAGTCAATTGCATTATAGATCTTTAAGTCGTCGGCATATATCAAAACTGGACATGTCATGTACTTACAAATATCGTTAAAGTACAATAGAAACAGCAGAGGTCCTAAGTTGGACCCCTGAGGAACCCCACTATCCACTGCACGAAAGCGGGACTTGTAGCCATTTATTCCAACCAGAAATCGTCTGTTATTTAAGTAACTGGCAATTGTTGAAACTATGCTAACGTTGATGTCGTATTGATATATGCGTTCGACTAACAATGCGTGATCCAACCGATCGAACGCTTTTGTTAGATCCGTGTATATGACGTCTACTTGTTTACCCGAATCCATTGCTTCACTAGCAAACTGTGTAAAGTTACATAAATTTGCTGTAGTGGATCGTTTCTTACAAAATCCATGTTGTTGCTCAGGAAATTCAGCAGATACACTAGAGTAAATGTGATCACATAATATGGACTCAAACACTTTAGAGAAATACCATAAAATAGAAATCGGACGGTAATTTTCAACATTATTAGATCTACCACTTTTCTTTATGGGACAAATGCGAACTTGTTTCCATATGTCAGGAAATGTACCTTTACTCAATATTAAGTTATATATAAATGTCAATGGATCACTTAACACGGAAGCGCAGTCGCGCACTATAATTTCGGGAACCATATACAAGCCAGATGTAAATTTAGCTTTTGTTCGACGTAGTTCTTGCGTAACTTCATGAGTATCCATCGAAAAGCTTCCAGTATCCGAGCAAGACTTAAAGTTCTCAAAATAATTAGAAGTCCCTGGTACAAAAGCCTTGCTGAAGTGATCTCCAAAGCTATCTACGATCCCTTGCGGATCCGTGATATTTGTCCCTTTATAAGTCATCTCACCAGGAATTCGTGACGAGTTGTTTTTAACATTCACATAGTTGAATAGCATATTGGGCGCAGTCTTAATACTATCCTCCGTTTGTTGAATGAATTCCGAGTACGACGCAGCTATGTTCCGCTTGCAACTTTTCCTTAATTCTTCATATTTATTTTTATAATCAATTATACGATACTTTTGAAATAACCTGCGAAATCTGTTTTTTTAAATTTAATTGTTTGCGTATTTCATGATTTATCCAGGGAGGAAAAGAATGAATAATTTGAATAATTTGAATTTGTATTAAATTACAGTTACAATTCATTTCAAATTCATATCAAATGTTAAAACTAATAAAAATGTCAAAATTGTCTAAAATTTCGAAAAGTAATGAAATGTCAACAATCCCTAAAAAATGCGACAATTGTTAAAAAGAAGTGTTTAAAAATTTCAATAAATTTAATTTCAATTGATTCGCATATTATATTATTTTTTATGAAATGGGAAAAATATTTTAAACTTTAAAATAAATCAGTGTTTTTATACGCGTGACGCATGAAGTAAAATTTCGAGTTTAGAAAAGCCCCCGTGAAAATTTGTCTCGGGTCGCGCAGCGACCCGAGACAAATTTTCTACGCTGGGGCTTTTCTAAACTGGAAATTTTACTTCATGCTCAGTCTGGGAGTGGATGACACTCGTTTAGTTTTTGTTTTTTGTTTTAATTTGTCAAATTGCCGGTTTCGACAAATCATGAGAAAAATGTCAATTTACGTCAAAAATTATATTACAAGAGGAAAATTAGGTTTTACTTCAAAAAGCCATTTGCGTCTCAATGGCTGACGATGATGATGATATTATTTTGTCAAAAATAATATTTTACTTCAAAAATGAGACAGAAATGGCTAACGATAATATTATTTTGTTAAATATGACATTTTACCTCAGAAATCAGATTTTACTTTAAAAATGAGATTTTATATAATTTTTTTATTATTTTACGTCAATAATGACATTTTTAATAAATGTTTTTATTTCATGTTAAAAATTACTTTACAAATCGGAAATTTCGCTAATGGTTGTAAAACCAAGGCCAGGCAAAAGCCACATGAATAAAAAGAAAAATCGGGAATGATATTTAATTTGAAAAATGATATTTTTACTGTTTTGTGTTGTAGGCGTTCCTTTTTGTGGTACATCGTAGATACACTTGTAAATAAAACACTTTTAACTTTGTTTAACCACTGTATTTTGCACTTTTAGTTTGATAAACTATAGTCACAAATTAAGTGCAAAATATAGTGGTTAAACAAAGTAAAAAGTGTTTTATTTACAAGTTATATTTTTACTTATTTTTTTTTTGCAATAAATACATAAGTCAAAAATTATGTGCTATCTCAAAAATGACATTTTACGTCAAAAATTATCTTTTAATTAAAAAATGACACAAAGTCAAAAATGTGAATTTACATCAATATTCTCAATTGATGTCAATAATGTCAATTTGATGGAATGACGAAACAGTGACCTGTATATGCACTTTGTACATTCGTGTCATTGACGATTCCACTATGGAGCATTAGATGGCGTTAGCTATCGAAATCCATTAATAGTTTTCACATATTGGCTTGAAATAGTCAGAAATGTTTAGTATTCCTCAGCACTGGGTCGGGACCACACTGAAGAGGACCTTGAAGTCCGAAACGCGTCTGTGGGTATCTGGTGCCGGAATACTGAACACAAATTCAATTTTGATATTTGTTTTCTGGTTTCACAAACAGAGTTTAGCTCGTTCGTGGACGAAACAGTGACCTGTATATGCACTTTGTGCATTCGTGTCATTGACGATGCCACTATTTAGCATTAGATGGCGTTAGCTATCGAAATCCAATAATAGTTTTCACATATTGGCTTGAAATAGTCAGAAATATTCAGTATTCCTCAGCATTGGGTCGGGACCACACTGAAGAGGACCTTGAAGTCCGAAACGCGCCTATGGGTATCTGGTGCCGGAATACTGAACTCAAATTCAATTTTGATGCAATTAACTCAATTTATATTAATATGAATGAATACTTCAAACATTTAAAGTGCGATTCTTTTCGCAATCTACAACAAGTTAGTCTTACAAAGACTACATCAAACACTCATTGAAACAACTACTTCCCGAGCTAATACCCCGACGGACGTTGTTTCAATGAGTGTTTGATATAGTCTTTGTAAGACTAACTTGTTGTAGATTGCGAAAAGAATCGCACTTTTAATGTTTGAAGTATTCTGCAACCAAGAATTGGCAATTTCATTTATACTTATTTATTTTTATGTTACATAAAAATAAATTGTGTTATACAAAGTTAAAACGTTTTTTATTTATAAATTTTAATACTATTGAAGTTTTAAAAATTACAACGTGTTTCCACATTTTATAAATTTTTTACTTAAAACTTAAGGAGTATATTCTGAACTTTACTTTAAATGAGTTTTTAAAACGCGTGGCGCATGAAGTAAAATTTGGAGTTTTGAAAAGCCTGAAAATTTGGTTTGGTCGCGTAGCGCTACGCGATACGCGCTACGCGACCAAACCAAATTTTTAGGCTTTTCAAAACTCGAAATTTTACTTCATGCTTAACCAGGGAGTGGAATCACTCGTTTCTAGCTTCAAATTGAAATCCGCTAGAAATATCACTACGCAGGTGGAAATATACCTAAAGTTAAAATAATTTCATTATTTACTCACGACCATTAGATGTTAGAATTGTGTTTTTAATACTCTACTAACCAATATTTTACTAGCAAAGTTGGGTTCTAAAACTACCTTCAAACGCCTATTAATAATTCATTTGCGCTTTGATTTATCTAGACTTTGACAAACTCGCCCAACTAAATTTCCATATTACTCTCCTACATTATCATCATTAAAATAAAATAATAAAAACCATATTCGGAAATGCATTATTTATCAGCCGACATAATTTCTGGATGGCATTAGCCAAACAAACGACGCCCGATTTGGTCCTCACGGCGTAGGCGTTGTAAACAATTGCTAACGATTCGCCATTTGCATAATGCCGTCGCTTCTTTTTGAAAAATTTACATAACCCCGCAAGGATCGGGTGTTCCAGGTAAAGTGTTTGTCACATCGGGTTTATCACAGTAAAAAAAGAAAGAAAAGAAAAAAACAACACCGCGCTTTTTGACGTAAGGTCGATTTGCATGGGAGCTAATTGATGTGACCTCAGTGCGTTGAGTAGTTTTACATGTGTGTTCGTTTAGTAAATTAGAAATTTAAATTTTAACGATTTTTTCTTTTAGAAATGGAGGGTTTGCATCGGATAAATTGCATAATTTGAATATATTTAATATCGTATGTTCAATTAAAAAAAAAACCTCTAGAGTGCCAGGATTTAATTTTTTTTAAATGTAATTTGGGCTTAAGGAATTGACATTTAAAACGTCAGACAATATAATTTCGGAGTTGCGAACCTACAATATTTTCTGTTGCACTCTAGAAGTTTTTTTTATTGAATATACGATATCATTTAACAGTATAATACTACAGAAATAATACCATTATAAATATTTATACTAGTAGACATAAACTTTAGTAGCATATGGCTAGAGTTGCCGCGCACTGTAACTCAGCGAATATTGACTTTGATATCACCCAAGGACGGCCAAGTATACGGTAAGAAGGATCGACAGAATCGAAGATTTTGGAGTGGGGTTAGAGATCGCTTACGTCAAAAATGCGCTCTGAATGGTTACTTCATGGTAAAATTTAGGTAAACATGCATAAGCTGTAAATTGTCTGACATTCGTTGTTTTTTAAAAGAGTACAATTTGAAGCTTTAAACGAGTATTGTCCACTCCCAGGCTAAGCATGAAGTAACATTTCGAGTTTAGAAAAGCCCCGTGATAATTTGTCGAGGGTCGCGCAGCGACCCGAGACAAATTTTCTGGGCTTTTCTAAACTCGAAATTTTACTTCATGCGCCAAGCTTATAAAACACAGATTTTAAGCGAAGTTCGAATATACACAACACTAAAACACTAAAATATTGTGTTGTGTATATTCGAACTTCGCTTAAAATCTGTGTTTTATAAGCTTGGCGCATGAAGTAAAATTTCGAATTTAGACAAGCCCAGAAAATTTGTCTCGGGTCGCTGCACGACCCTCGACAAGTTTTCACGGGGCTTTTATAAACTCGAAATTTTACTTTACGCTTAGTCTGGGAGTGAAAAACACTTGTTTAAAGCTTCAAATTCCACTTAAAAAAAACAGGGAATATCTAAAGATTTCCAGAAAATAGGCTGAATTTGGAATACGTATACTTTAAACAAAAACTCCCTGTATAATGTAAATACATATTTAAGGAAGGTGCGAAAAGGGGTAATTAATATTTAAAACATTTTAAGAATTTTATTTATTTACAATTTATTAAATTTCCTCTTTTTTGCTTTTTATTTTAAATAAGAGATTTTGTCTGAAAATCCTTGTTATTTTTAAAAACTTAATATTAGTAATTTAAATAATTAATTCTTATAAATTATCTTCGTTTCAAATATGTTTTTATTATAACGTCAACATATTTTTTCAAATTTATTACAGGTAACAAAAAAGTATTATTTTAATTACACTTAACACTAACATAAAGTCTTATTTTAATAATACTTATATTTAACACAAAATATTAAAAAATCTATCTATGAAAGTTCAGCGAAACCGGAAAGAGAGGTTATGACAGACTCAAAAACGTAACCATATACAACGTCATTGTTTTCTCTCGCACGAACTAGGGCCTGCGGGGAAAGGGGTAGGGGAAAACATGGAAAGATCCAATTCGGTCATACCTTGAACACATTTGTGTTCATATGAGTTACGCCCATCGACGTACCTTGGTCATCACCAACAAAAATAAACTTATGCCCACTAATCAGTCACCATAGAGAAATAATGAAGATAGCACGCATTTTTCTAGCGAATTTGAGGAATTGGGTTTCTTTTTTGAAGTTTTTTTCGTCGTACTATTGTGATAAATAGAAACAAATGCGCGGGATGTTTAAATAACATATATTTTTAAACTTAAAGTGATTGTAATTTTATTTATCGTACATTTTCTTATAAAAAATGCACAATAGCTGTTCAAACTTGCAATAAATGAAAGAAAATCACAATAAATCAAACACAATAAACAATAAATCATTTCATAATAACATACGTAGTGAAGTTAGCGCAATATAGTGCTGAAAATGTTAATCGGTCGAAATCGGGCGAAATTGGGGGACTTTAGCCATGATTAAGTTGCTGTGCAAGCCAATTTCTGACTTAATCGTGATTTCGTGATTAACTTTTTAGCCATGATTAAGTACCTGCAGTGCAAGTGGGTATTAGTTTATTTTCGTTTTTCGTTTGTTGTATTTGTATATTTTTTGTGATTCTATATTTTAACTTATTTATTACTTTTAATTTATTTTTAGTATTGAGTATTATGTACTTTTAAATAGATTTTCGGTAAATAAACATTAAAAATAAAATATTGGACTGTTAACGGTGGAGGCTTCTACTTCGTTATACATCATCATTCACAATTTAAACACGATTTTAACTTTGTTTGTATAACTGAGACTTTATTAAGTGACTATAGTTTCGATAACTTTAACTTGTCATTTTCAAACTCAAAGTGACTCAAAGAAGACTTTGAGTTTGAAAATGATAAGTTAAAGTCGCCGAAACTATAGTCACTTAATAAAGTCTGTTATACAAACAAAGTTAAAACCGTGTTTCAATTATAAAATATTGGGTTAATATTCTAGTAATCTCCTATTCACAAAATGATCGAGAATGATTGTTTCAGTTAGCAGTACTTTTCCAGTAAAAAGTTGAGATTTTGTTGTTTTATGTTTTGAGAAATTTACAATTTTATAACTAAAATTTTCTTCGAGGTTTTTAATGTAAGTTAAGTTATGAAATTACATATTTTTTACACAAATTAGACACAAACTTTGTTTGTACCCATATAGCACACTTCGTCCATAGTACGTACACGATTCGTCCGTATTACGTACATTCGTCCACGGACGTAATACGGACGTACTATGGACGTACATTTGTGTACGTACATAGTACGTACACTAATGTACGTCCATAGTACGTACATCTCTGTACGTACATCAATGTACGTCCATAGTACGTACATAAATGGACGAATATAAAATGTAACTCATTATATTTCTATATAAACAAATGAAATGATTCATTTATCGTGCTTATAACGTAATACGAAGTGTTGTTATGTTATTAGATATTTATATAAATAAAAAGGTAAGTATCATATTTCATATTTAATTATTTATATATATTTTACCCATTATAAGAATTATTATTATTTATACAATGAAATAATTGAATTTAATAATTTATTAAAAAAATAATCAGAAGTTACACCGAGCCATCTTTCTTTATTTATGTTGATATACCAATTAATACTATAAAAAATACGCATTTCCGCGTTATAAAATTAAATAACGCGCTAGAAAAAAAGCAAAAGCAAGACGAACCGTCGCGCCGTCGCACTCCTTCAATCTTACGCAGCTTGCGTGTATTGTGTGTTTACATCCATTTTTGATGCCATTACCGTTTTCTCGTCACGGAACTCGTGTTGCAGTTTTGTTGTCATAGTTATTTTGTTGTTGTCATAGTTTGGTTGTTGTCATAGTTGTTCTGCTTAAGGTAAGTCAATTTGACTAACATATATATTTATCGCATTTATCCACTATAGTGAATAAATGCGTCCACATTTCGTTTATCTAACACCGGTAACCTAAACACGTGTTGTACCGGCATATTGAAATCCGCAAATTGTGCACTAAAACCCCGTTGCGTTTTGTTAAAATGTTAAGTTTTTTCAAACAGCATAGTCGTTGATTATATTTACATTGCGCGCGTCTACCTGCCGGTACCTGCCGCTACCTGTTGAGTGCTACAGGTGTTAGAGCGGGCATTTTGAATTATGGTGATCCTTTACGTTTTTAACCAATGCATTTTAATTCGATTCAATGATATTGCACAATTTTATTCAGAAATGGATATACTGTTTATGAACAAAATAAAATATATGAATGTATTTTTTTTACAAAATGCACCAAATCAAAGATGGTTATTATTTAATTTGAAAATGTATACAATAATAAAATACTTAAATCCTAAATTAAAATTAAATTCGTATTTATTTTCACAATAAAATAAATATCCACAATTGTTGATTTTTTAAATTAATAATTCTAAAGAATCACTATACAGGGTGTCCTGGTTAACCAGGCCCTGCAAGGGTATCTCCCAACTGTAAGAGATAGAGAATTGGTTAAATGGGGAAAATGTGCCGGCCAATTAGTACTAATAATATTTGGTATAAAACTAAAATAAAAAAAATTACTTAATAATGTCAAAATCTTATCCTTCTATCATCAACAATAACTAAGATATTAAGAAAAATAAAACATCGTCAGAATCGGTTTTTTCAGAGTAGACTAAACGTTTTTGTTAGTTTTTTACCGGATACTAATACTACTAATTGTCCTGCATATTTTCTTCCATTTAACCATTTCTCTAGATCGCTTAGAAGGTACCCATGCAGATACCCATACTTAATAAGGACACCCAGTTAAGCTATTTGATGTACTATATATAGTTTTGTTTTACTAGGTTAGTTATCTGCTGCCACTCGAAATATTGACCTGGGATTTGAGTCATTACTGATCAGTCCTATTACATTTCATTTAATTATACATAGAAATTTTAAACTAACGGTATTGAACTTAACATTTAGTTATTTATAATAGTTTATTTTTATTTTCCTGTAATTGCTTCAGTATGCCAAAATATAAATTATCTCGCAAACTCTATAGGAGTGCACAAAAATCATCAGATGCTACTCTGAGGGCTATAAAGTTGGACATTTCTAAAGATGCAAATAAGTCAATAGAATCAACAAATATTTTAAATAGTTATAGTGATATTAAGAACTCAACAAGCAATGAAGAGATATTAATAAAATTGCCTTCATATGAAGATTGCTCAGATTCAATTTCAAGTAGTAATTCTACTTTTGATAATAGTTTTAAAATAAACGAATCGGCAAATGAACGAACTATTTTCAATACGACCAACAATCCATCTTTAAAAACAGCCTTAGCAGATTGGGCCGTAAAATTCCAAATTCCACATGTTGCATTAAATGATTTATTAAGATTGTTACAACCCTTTGACAATAGTTTACCATTAGATTCAAGAACATTATTAAAAACTCCAAGGCATTGTGAATTGCAAGTTGTACATCCTGGACATTACTATCATTTTGGAATGTTTCAGGCTGTAGAAAAATTGCTAGATAAATACCCAATAAATATTAATATGAATAATATTAGTATTTGTGTTAATATTGATGGCCTCCCTTTATCAAAAAGCTCAAGTAGTCAACTGTATCCAATATTATGTAGTTTGTATGAAAATTCTTCAGTAGTTGAATTAATAGGATTGTATCATGGGCTTGAAAAACCTAAAGATGCAAATATTTTTTTAAAACATTTTATTGATGAGATTGTCTTTCTCACAAAGAACGGTTTTAAGTATAAAGACAGTATTTATCAATTTAAAATTAAAGCATTTATCTGTGATGTCCCAGCAAAGTCATTTATTACTTTTACAAAGGGTCATACTGGCTATAATTCTTGTTCGAAATGTGAAATTGAGGGAACATTTATTAATAACCGAATTTGTTTTTCTGAAACTGAAAATTTAAGGAGTCGCAATGATATTGAATTTAGACGAAAAAAGGACGACGATCACCACAATGGAACATCAATACTTGAAAATATACCTAATTTTGATATGGTTCACGATATTCCATTAGATTATATGCATCTGATATGCTTAGGTGTTGTTAGAAAATTAATTTATTTATGGTTATTCGGCAAAACTTCTACAAAACTATCATTTAATCAAGTAAATGAAACTTCAAATTTATTATTGGAACAAAAAAAATATATACCCTGTGAGTTTGTTAGAAAGCCAAGATCATTAGATGAAGTTAAACGTTTTAAAGCAACCGAATTTAGACAATTTTTATTTTATACAGGACCAGTTGTTTTAAAATCAATCCTATCTCAAGATCGGTATTTAAATTTTTTAAGTCTTCATATCGGTGTCACCATTTTGTCAAGTGAAAAATATTTATATCATCTAGGTAGTTATGCACACCATTTATTAAAATATTTCATTGAGACATTCACAATTCTCTATGGTAAAGAACATGTTTCACATAATATACATAATTTAATACATCTTTTTGAAGACTGTAAAAAATTTGGAATTTTACAAAGATTTTCAGCTTTTCCGTTTGAAAATTACTTACAATCATTAAAATCATTAGTACGCAAAGGTGATAAACCATTATTACAAATTATAAAGCGAAAAATTGAGCTTGATAATAGTCAGTATAATAATGTGAAATCTGCCGACCATCTGCCTATACTAAAAGTTCAATATAATGGTGGACCACTTTTGCATTCTATGGTTTTGGTGGAACAATATAAGGAATTGCATTTCTTACACTTTACACTAAAACTCGATGAAGCTAATAGCTGTTGTGGATTAGTTGATGGTAGTATAGTGTGTATTGAAAATTTTGTAACCAATCAAGTTGGAAGTTACATTATTGGTCGTAAATTTCAATTAAAAACAGATTTTTATTGTAAGCCATGCCCATCATCATCGTTGAACATTTATATTGTGGCAGATTTGGATGATTTAGAAATGTGGAGTAAACATGACATATCATTTAAATATGTTAAATTGAAATTTGGAAGCCAATTTGTTGTAATTCCTCTTTTGCATACAAGGTCATAGACAAAAACAGAGGAGACGGTCTTAAACATTTGGGTTTTTAACACACTATATAAAATAAAAATTTGTAATGACAATTTATTAATATTTAAGTTAACATTAGAGTAATTTGCAAAACAGGAATAAAAAATATCTTTTGTTCACTAAAGAATAATATGGAAAATAAAGGCTGGTCAGTAGTCAAATTTCCTGAGGAGGATGCTGTGATAATGACAACTGCTATTGGCCACCTTATAGCAATAGCTTAGTAATGGTTGCTATTGAAAATCATGAGGTCCCTAACAAGGCGACATGGAAAAAATTCGCATGCACTGGATTCCGAAATAATGTATTTGGTAATATTTTAATGATTTTAGTGTGTTATGTAATACTATCATCTCAAAACATTCTCAATGTAATTTACTATTTAAATTATACTAAAATTAATTAATTAATACATCACCTTAGCACTCAAAACATTATATGAGGCAATAATGTAATATAAAAAAAATACAGACATTCACATTGACCATGTTCAGTTTTACATAAAATTCTCTGTATGCTTATAATTGACTATTTTTTTGCAGACACTTTCCAAGAGGCCAATAAAAAATGCAAGAAAGCAGTTATTTGTTCCGACTTGGAATCGGATAATATTTGTGATTATTCATCAAAAAAAAGAAAAATTTTCAGGAAGAGATTAAGCTTAAGTGCTTCATCCTCGGAATATGAAGAAGTATCAATGCTTCCAGATCCTCCTCAGATGCAAGGAAATAAAAGTATGTTGTTTAAATCTGTATAAATTATATATATATATATATATATATATATATATATATATATATATTAATTTAAACTATTTTAAATTAGACTCTTCTTCATCATCACAGTGCAATTCTATAGAAGGATCTTACCAGTCGGATGGCAACAATCCAAGTGATTTAAAAATAATCACTAGTAAGTTTACAACCAGATTGTTAAATTAAATATGATTAAATGGTGTATTACTTTTTAGAATACTTGGAGCAAATAATAAAAAAACAAAACATTATACAGTCAATGATGGTTGACATGAACACCAGGTTGATAACCCTAGAGAACAGGGGAAATACTACAAATGTTGTTGCTGCACCTGAGGAACATAATACAATTTTTGAGGAAATAAATTATTTCCCAATAAATAGTTATGATGCTCTACAAGTGTTTGAACAATTTTTATCAAATCAAGAAAATATGCAGAGAGCAGTATGTATCTTTTTATTAGTCAATAAACAATTGCACTTTATGGAATATAGTAGCACATGGGTCTGATAAATATTTCATTCATGGATATATCCATCCATATTATTTTATAAACTAATATTATTTCCAAATGCTTTTTTTAACTTCTTATGTTCTTTAAATATATATAATAATGATTTTTTTATCTTTTTAGGTCAGAGACATATCTTCATTTGGGGGAAGCAATATTTACGAGTTGTATCTACAGATCTGCTCAAAAATTAATTACAAATAAGTTTTGTGGGCAAGAATTTAGTTTTTTAGGAAAGAGAAAGAAGAGGCCATTCTGTAATTTAAAATTGAATGAATTATTCATAAGTATGTATCTTATATTTTTTTATAACAATCTATTAAATTATATATATATATTAATTGTTTACAGAATCATCAATGAAATTATTCGCGAAGACCACGGAGAAAGAGGTCGAAATGAGTATAAACAAGTGGTTGAAAAGATGCTCTGAACGATCAAAAAATGAAGTTAATTCGACTAGTTAGTCAAATAGTTTTATGAGTTTACTATCTAATAAATATATTATTTCCAAATTAAAGTATCTTTTCATTTGTTCCTTCATCAAAATATGCAAATTCTGAGCATCTGCTTATACTAAAAATTAAATATTAATGGGTCATTTTACTATTTAATTATTTATTTTTTCTCTTAAGTTTTATTTTTATTATCTTGTTACCTACCATTCCACTAAAGTAATGAGCAATATGCTGATGATTAACTAATTAAAAATAATCGTATAATTATATCAATAATATTTATGAAATTACAATAATATTTAAATTTTTTACCTACATATTTATTTATATGAAAAGTGTTATGTACTATATTGTAGAAAATAAATTTGTATCATTGAAAGTAAAATAGACCACATATTACTCTCTGTTGAACCCAATTAGCGTACACCTTATCTATATCCATTTAAATTAATGTCGAAACCACATAAGGTGTACACTAATTTCATTCATGGGACAGTAATTAATAGGTGGGCTATTTTTCTTTTAATGATGCCAACTATAATATAATATATGTATAATTATAATATAAAATAAATAAATGTGTAGATAACAAAATTCAAATATTAATTGTAATTTCAAAATTATTAATATAATTATTTCATTTTCACGTTCCACGAATGGACATATATGTACGTCCCTTGTACGTACATGCGTGTACGTCCCATGTACGTACATGTACGTCCCATGTACGTACATGGCATACGTCCCATGTACGTACACGGGAGTACGTCCTATGTACGTACAATGTTGTGTCAAACGGACGTACTATGTACGTACATAGTACGAACACGGACGAATCTGTACGTACATACGACGAACGCGTGGACGAATCGGTACGTCCATAGTACGTACATAGGACGTACTTGTGCTAATAGGGTATAACTAAGGGTTTTATTGTAACTAGTTTCGACAAGTTTACCTTGTTATTATTAAACTAGGAGTACTCCTAGTTTAATAATAAAGTTGTCGAAACTATAGTCACAATAAAAACCTCAATTATACAAACAAGGCTTAAGTGTCTTATATGTGAAAATAATGATGTATAACGAAAAAGACGCCTCCACAGTTAACAGTTTACATATTTTTTGTTAACAAATTGCGCAAATTCTATCAAATGATCTTTACTTAAAAAAAAGACGATAGTTTTGCACTCACGTGAATCTCTGATTTATTCCTGCAATATTTCATTTTTTTTAAGTTGCACTCATTTAAAATAACTATCGCAATCTATTTGAGAGATGTGTGTAATAAATCTGTTCCCAAGTAAAACAGTTCATATAGAGCCATTTTCAGGAGATAGAGAGCTTTTTCGATATGGAACTGCTCCAATACAATTTTCGTAACATTCCAGATTTTTCAGTGAACGTCGAGCGAATGAACGAATGCATCTCAGATAAATGTATTTACACAAATCAGTTGAAAGTTATGTAATTACAAATATTGTAATTATTATATCATATCACAAGAAGACAAAAACACAACGCATAAACAACCCGAGAAAGAGGAAAGAACGAGTGGAAAGCACTCATTCTAAGCTTAAATTTGAACTCAAGGAATGCCTAAAAATGTACAATGTATATAAACGAGGTATGTATAGTTGAAAGAAAAAGTCCCTGTATGTATACTCGAAAGAAAAACTTCTTGTACATATATGACTAAATGTCAGAAGAAAACTAAAATTGGTTTTTGCACACTTTGAGATAGAAGAATCGTCAGAACTATTGGTGTATTGTTGTGTTATTATGCCACAAGAAGAAAAAAGCACAACGCTTAACAACTCGAGACAGAGAAACAAAGGGGTACGTTCTCTATCCGTTGCACCACCAACAGTAACGTGCACAACGCCCAAACAACCCGAGAAAGAGGAAGAAAAGGGTAAGTTCCCTATTCGCTGAATCTTCAACAGCATAAAAATGTAGGTATTCAATATTTTCTATTGCTGTTGGAGATTCAGCGAATAGGAAACTTACCCTTTCCTTCCTCTTTCTCGGATTGTTTACACCTTGTGCACGGTACTGTTGGTGGTGCAGCGAATAGAGAACTTACCCCTTCCTTCCTCTTTCTCGGGTTGTTTAGGCCTTGTGCGTTTTTCTTCTTGTGATATGATACGATAACGAACAGTCTCATAATATCACAACAATACTCTAATGGTTCTGACGGTTTTTCTAGCCCAGAGTGTGCAAAAACCAATTTTAGTTTTCGTTCTGACATTCAGTTATATATGTACAAGAAGTTTTTCTTTCAAGTATACATACTGGGAATTTATCTTTTTACTATACATACCTCGTTTATATACATTGTACATTTTTAGGCATTCCTGGTTTTTAGGCATTCGCTGTAAATATTCCGACATTCGTCGTTTTTTAAAAGAGTTCAAATTGAAGCTTAGAACGAGTGTTTCCACTCCCAGACTAAGCATGAAGTAAAAAAAAACAAATTTTCAAGCTTTTCTAAACTCGAAATTTTACTTCATGCGCCACGCATATACAGCACTGAAATATCGTGACGTTTAAAACACACTTCATAAGTAGTACTACAAAGCAGTATATTTTAAACTTTACTTGAAATCAATGCTTTATACGCGTGGCGCATGAAGTAAAATTTCGAGTAAAGAAAAGCTTGAAAAACCAATTTTAAGGCTATTCTAAACTCGAAATTTTACTTCATGCTTAATCTGGGAGTGGAAACTTCAAATTCAAAATTGAACGCTTCTAAAAATCTAAGAATGCAAACTATTTGTAAATTGCGATATGTATACTTAAAAGAAAAATTCCCTGTATATCAATATACTATACGCTGTAAATCTTCAGAAATTCCTTGTTTTTGAAAAGGGTTGAAATTGAAGCGTTAAACGAGTTTAAATGAGTGAAAAGCCATGCGACACGCACACACAACACTTATTTCACCCGAAGTCCGCATATCCCAAAGGAAATTGCTCGAACTTCGAAAGCGCGAGATTTGTTTTTTAGTAGTTTATTTATTTATTTATTCAGTCAACGGAGCCCATGTCAAAAATACATAATAAAGCACAACTAAAAATATAAAATTACACATTAAAATATAATCAAAACAATAAATATAAAGCACAATTACAAAATATATAATAATATTTTGAAATTAACTTTTTATGAGTGTTGTATACGCGTGGCGCATGAGGTAAAATTTCGAGTTTAGAAAAGCCTCAAAATTGGTTTGGTCGCTCCGCTTCGCTACGCTATCAAACCAAATTTTTAGGCTGTTCTAAACTCGAAATATTACTTCATGTTTAATCTGGGAGTGGACAACACTAGCTTAAAACTGCAATTTTAACTCTTTTAAAAAACGACGAATGTCGGAAAATTTGCAGCGTATGTATATGCACACTTAAAAGAAAAATTCCCTGTATACATTGAAGATGTTTACAAAACTCGGAAAATTCAGTGATCCATCTTTCGAATAATCCTTTATATTTTAAAATTTAATCACATTTTAGATTTATTCGCTTGTTTCGATAAAATAATTGATGTATTTATAACTTTAAATATCTCCGAAACTAAATAGCATAGGAAGTTTTTGTTTTCGGCATTGTTTCTTATACAAAGGGAGCTATCGAGTGTTAGTGTTAGTCATAGAGAGCGCTAGAGTGTTAGTGTTAGTAGTGTCCCTATATTTAACACTCGATAGCTGGTATCCATCTTGACGCCTTTAGGCGCCAAATTCAAACTAAACCAATCATATTTTATAATGATTGACGCGTGTTCTGTTAATTTGATGTAGTTTAAATTTGGCGACTAAAGGCGTCAAGATAGATGCCACTTAGCGCTACTCTCTTAAATACAGGGACACTAGGTGTTAGTCAATTATGTAATAATTATAGATACTTTTTAAATTTAAGTGTTTAGTGGACAAAACTTTGTCCTGTTTGTAGAAATAACATGTTTTTGTTTTTGAGCATTTGTCATATAACTTATTAATATATTTTTTCTTTTGTGGTTTCTACTTGAAAGCGTAAGGTTTAGTTAAATGTTTTTAAACAAATTAATTTATTTCTCTGATTTTTTTTTTGTAAATTTAACAGTGTTTTTTTTGCAGACTTGAATTGTCTTTTGACCATTTGTCATACAACTAGTTAATATATTTTTTTTTCGTTGCGCTTTCTAACTGAAAGCGCAAGGTTTAGTTAAATATAATATAAATATGATACTTAAATTAACCATTTTTCGCTCAATCTGGAAGAATTCGGGTATATGTCCCATACTTAAATCTGGCGATTCCAAGGAAATCAGCAACTACAGACCTATTACCTTGGTGTCAAACTTTGCTAAGGTTTTTGAAATAATAATTTATAATTAAATATACCCGGAAGTCAGAAACTATATTTCAACCTATCAGCATGGGTTTATGAAAAACAGGTCAACAATGACTAATTCATGTTGCTTCAATGAGTATGCGTACAGCGAACTCGATGGTAAAGGTCAGATCGATTGTATATATACAGATTTTGCGAAGGCCTGCGACCGTGTTGATCATGCTGTACTATTGCAAAATCCTAATAATTATGGTTTTCATATCAATTTAATTAAGGTATTTAACTCAAACTTATGTGATCGTCCACTTAATGTTTAGGTTAATTGATTTAAATCGAAGATATATTTGGCTTGTTCTGATGTACCCCAAGGCTCAAACCTTGGCCCGCTACTCTTTCTTCTTTTTATAAATGACTTGAGCTTCATTTTAGATTGTAAAGATTTATTATTTGCCGACGATCTTAAAATGTTTTCAACTATCGATGACTCTTCATCTTGTTTACAATTACAAAATATGCTTGACTTACTCTGTACATGGTGCCAAACTAAGAATCTCTATCTTAATGTAGCCAAATGTAAAGTTTTCACTTATTCGCGTAAAAGAAATCCGATTACATGTACATATATCGTTGATAATCAGACAATTGAAGGCTCTCTGTATTTAAAGACCTAGGGATAACCTACGATTCGCTTTTTACGTTCAAACATCATTACAGCGCTATCATCTCGAGAGCTAACAGAGCTCTTGGATTCATCATACGTAATACTAGATCATTCAATAATATTAATTGTTTAACTACGTTGTATAACTCATATGTGAGATCGATTCTTGAATATGGCTCAATTGTTTGCAATCAACTTTATATTTAGTCTATTCAATCGGTCGAGAAGGTTCAGCGTAAATTTTACAAATACTTGTGATATAAAAAGCATGGTACCTACCCCCTCAAAGTTGAGTTACTTTTAGGTTTTGATGCAGTTACTTTGGTTGAACGTAGGAATATTCACGGTCAAATCTTCTTGTTTAAGTTACTACATAATGCAATGTCTGTTCTAAACTTTTGCAAAACATACATTTTTATGTACCTAGACTCTCGACACGTCATTGTACTAGCTTTTATGTTCAAAATGCTCAAACCAGCATCTTGGAACTGTCCCCGATGCGTCGCATTTATGTGTATCATAACACATTTGCCACTCATTGTTATATTTTTCACTTGGACTTATGTGAATTTAAGAACATAATTTTTCTTATTTAATATTAATAACAACAAACAGCTGCATAGACTAACTATTGTTATTTCTTTGTTATTTCGTCATTATTTTATTATTATAATTTCTAAATATTTAATGTATTTTCTTTAAATAGAACATTAACTTATATCACGTGATCTTTATTTTTGTAATTTTGCTCTGTTTATATATATTATTTTATGAATTTCACTTTTGTAATATTACTCTGTAATTGGGATGTCCTGTTGGGTAATAAATATTATTATTATTATAAATATTATTAATATAATAACAACAAAAATGGGAATGATTTATTTGACTTTATGCGTAATATTAATCTTGATAAAATAATGCATTGCATAATTGGTTAATTACTAACAACACAATTAATTAAATCAATAAAGGGTCTCATAATTGAAATTAACCGTTACCTTAATTGATGAAATATTTAAGCGATATCAAGTTAATTTCATAACGTGATGCGTTTAAAAATATGCATGTGGAATGGGTTTCAATGTCACGGCATATTTTATAATGAAATATTTCGCAAGATTTAAAAGTGTAACGTCGATCAGTGTCTATATTTTCGCGCTCGGCTCTCACCTGAATAACACTAGGCGTTGCGCAATCAAGGTTGGCCATTAATTGGTAATTAATTGCATCTAAAACGTTGATTAGATTCCACAAAATGTACGTCATAAGTCTTAACTGGAATAATTGGCAAAAAAGGATGTTTGATGATTGTAAAAATAATACACTTTATTTGTAGTTCTTAAAGTATATTCAAAATACAATATAAAAATAAAACTATAATGAAAAAAATTAAAGGGCAATTACAAACTATAAGTCGAGATTCAGTTTAGCATAAAAAAAATAGTGATGTGTCCATCATAGCACTTTCCCCATCACCTAAACAATTGATAATTGACATAATAAACATATTTTACTTATACATTGGCTGAAGACCATTTCACATTAAATCATTGTTATATACGCGTGGCGCATGAAGTAAAATTTCGAGTTTAGAAAAGCCTAATTTGGCTCGGTCGCTCCGCTTCGCTACGCGCCCGAGCCAAATTTTCAGGCTTTTCTAAACTCGAAATTTTACATTAAATTACATTAAAATCATTAAAACCATTTAAAATTGACGTAACATTTGACAAAATGTTTACACTTTGATGAAAAAAAAATATCACACGAAATACTGTAATTTGACTGCACTGACTTTAATGACTGTACTAACTATAAGTAAACTCGCATTTCAATGTATCGATTATATTAACTATTTTGACAGTATTGTATATATATCGACAGTATCGATTATATTGACTAATTTGACAATACAACCCTGGCAAACACAAGTGTTAACCTCACCCACGTTTTTTCCAATAATCCCTTTAAGTATAAGTATCCCGCACCCTTTTGTATTTACTCAGTAAGCTATTGATAATGAGCACGTAGTGTTTGAAATGTACAGGGTGGTGCATTTTGAAGGTGCCACATATGGAAAACTTTTTTATTTGAAGATTTATTGCAAAACCGGTTTCGCGAGCCAGAGAAATATTTTGTGTTTTAATCAATGGTGAAAAGAAAATTGATCTATCTCTAACCGTTTCCGCTCTATAACCGGACGGTTATAAAATGTAATTTTTATGAAGTTACTGTAACTCATTTGTTTTAAAAGTTATAACCAAACTGTACAAATTTTCTTATGGAAACTTTTTACGCCCAATAAAATGACGTGTTTTGTTTTCCTTCACTAAATTCACGTTTTTCTTATGGAGATATGCACATCATTGAACAGCATTTTTGATGCCGATTTTAACGATGTGCCACTTGTGTATTTTTGTGAACAAAATATTTTTTGTCATATACGACAAGCAAAATAGCAGTTTATGTCAATCAAGAGTGCTTATCTATGAAACAAAATGTACCACATCGATAATAGTCATATTTTTAAACAACTTGCAAGCATCACCTAGTAACGAAATTGTTTACCGGTTATCATGGCAACTTTGTTAATGACTTTTTTTGACAAAAGTAGGTATGTGGCACATCATTAAAATCAAGGTTAAAATACTGTGGTAATGATATGCGCCTATAAGAAAAATGTGATTTTGATATAAGAAAACAAAAACGAAACGTCCGTGAAATAAAACAGGTACATCATTTTAATGGGCGCAAATAGTTGCCATAAGAACATTTTTACAGTTTGGTTATAACTTTAAAAACAACTGGGTTACAGTAACTTCATAAAAACGACATTATATCAACTTCCGGTTATAGTGCGGAAACGGTTAGAGATAGATCAATTTTCTTTTCACCATAAAGTAAAACTCGAAAAAGTGACTCTGGGTCGCGAAAACGATATTTCAATATCTCATTAAATAAAAAAGTTTTCCATATGTGGCACCTCTAAAATGCACCACCCTGTACATTTAGCGAAAATACATTTTTTAGTGAAGAAAGTGTTACTGTTTATCAAGTATATTGTTTGACAGTACTGACTGTGTTGATTATGTTGATATTTTGACAATAGTGATTATATTGACAGATCGATTATATCGACCATTTTGACAGTACTTACTATATTGACTATATCTATTTTCATTTCGATAGTCAAAGTAGACTTTATCCTAACTATAATAATCTTATTTTTACTTAACAAATACTCCAATAGAGAAATTTTCATTTTAATAGTCAAAATAGGCTTTATCCTGACTATAGATCACTATAATAGCCATATTTTCACTTAAAAAAGACTGCAATAGTCAAATTTTCTTTTCAATGTGACGATAATAGTTAAATATTCATTTCAAAGTAACGTTACTAGTCAAATGCTGGTTATCATGGACGATAGATCACTGTAATAGTCACATTTTGACTCAAGACTTTGACTATTGCAGTTCTACAATAGTCAAATATTCGTTATAATGTGACGCTAATAGAAAAATGTTTGTATCAACGTGACAATAATAGTCACATGTTGGCAGTATGGGGACTGTAGACAGTGGCGGCCCTAGGGCGGTGCCAGCGGTGCGGCCGCATCGGGCGCCGAAAACGGAAAAAGAAACGCGGGGGGTGCATGAGATCTCGTACCACCGGAAAACGGAAAACGAAACGCAGGGGGCTAAACCATAAGATTTCGCACTATCTAAAAATTTTGCTAGGGCCGCCACTGACTGTAGATCACTATAATAGTCACATTTTGACTATAAAAAGACCGCATTAATCAAATTTATGTTATAATGTGGCGATAATAGTGAAATGTTCTTTTTAAAGTGACGATAATAGTCAATTATTCGTTTTAAACTGACAGCAATAGTGAAATTTTGGCTTTATGATTTTATTTAGATCTCGACACCCTAAAGGGTAAAAGGGATTTTAAATGATTATATATATAATATTTTATTTAGAATTCTTGTAATTTTTATGTCAATTAGCATTCAGTTAGCATTCGAATTTGCAATTGGTTGTTCAAGGTGAAATGCCAACTACTACACTTTAAATCAGTGATTTTTACGCGTGGCGCATGAAGTAAAATTTCGAGTTGAGAAAAGCCCGAATTTGCAATTGGACGCTGCGCGTCCAATTGCAAATTCTTCGGGCTTTTCTCAACTCGAAATTTTACTTCATGCTTAGTCTGGGAGTGGAAGATACTCGTTTAATATTTTTAAATTGTTGATGAATTTTCAAGATTTAAGTTGATTATCAATTTAAATGATTTTCGTAAATTTACAAGATTTCTATTAATTTTCAAAATTCTGACGTATTTCCTGAATTTCGGTTGGTTTCAAAAGTTTTGATACTTTTCATACATTTTTAAAGTTTCATTCAATTTTCAAACTATTAGCAATTTTCACGAAGTTCCCAAATAATCGTTAACTTGAAAAAATGTTGATTTTTCATGAAATTCCAAGATTTCAGTTAGTTCTCAAAATTCTAACGGTTTTCCTAAATTTCCTAAATTTCTTTAATTTAAAAAATTTTGATAGTTATCATAAATTTTAAAAAATTTCCTTCAATTTTTAAATTCTTGGTCATTTTTACGAATTTCTGAAATATTCGTTAACTTGAAAAACATTGAAGTTTTTCATGAAACTCCAAGATTTCCGTTAATTTTCAAAATTTTTATGAAAAGTATTAGCATTTTTAAGATTAACGAAAATTTTGAAAATTCAGGAAAACCGTTAAAATGTTGAAAACTAACTGAAATCTTGGAATTTCATGAAAAATTAACATTTTTTAAGTTAACGATTATTTGGGAACTTCGTGAAAATTGCAAATAATTTGTAAATTGAAGGATATTTTTAAAATGTATGAAAAGTATCAAAACTTTTATTTATGAAATTTACGAAAAGCGTTTTAAATTAAATTTTTTTTTTCTTGTTTTTGGCTTTTGCCTGGCCTTAGTTGCTTTGACTATTGGCCAACATCAATTATTTATTTTTAACTTATATTATTTAATTTATAACTTATTTTGTAAGTTGTATTAACATATATTGGACGGCACAATACATTCACACCACACCCAGGGACACGACGAGTTATTATTTTTAAATAACAACTCCCCGTGCACGGGAATCGAACCCGGTCTGTGGCTCGCCGAGCGATTTACCGCCCGGCGACGTTACCGCTCGGCCACCACCTGCCCTTTAAATTAAATAAAACTACCGAATATCTTGAAAACTTTTAAAAAACTAATCGAGTGTATTCCAATCCCAGATTAAGCATGAAGTAAAATTTCGAGTTTAGAAAAGCCTGAAAATTTGGATTGGTCGCGTAGCGAAGCGGAGCGACCAATCCAAATTAGGCTTTTCTAAACTCGAAATTTTACTTCATGCGCCACGCGTATAAAACACTGATTTAATGTGAGTTCGAAATATACGCCATGTTGATTAATTTGGCAAATGTTTATATGAAATATGTGGAAGTATACTTCAATGAAAACCTTTTTGAAGTCTTTCCAGATACATTTCTAGCTCTTTCATAACTTAAACGTGCCATTTTTCGATTTTCAAACTACAAAAGAAAACCTTCTCAGGTTGTTTAAATGTAATAATGCTAATACGTCCTCGTCACTTTCGTTGTCTGAAATCACATTGACAAATATCATACGATTTGTCCAACTGTAATTAATTCGAAAAATTCACTTTTTAAAAACAATTTTAATAAAATAACTGAAAGAGCTACGACATAAAGTGAATACGCATTAAATGCACATTTTTTGATTATCTGCAACTTATCTTAACAAGATTTTTTTATTTGATCAATATTAAATAAAAATCCAAAAAGTGCTAAGAGTAAACTACCACTTCCGGTTTCCGCATTTTCACCAAACGTTGATCGGGTACTAATATTGCAATAAAAAGCTTAAATTTATACTGTCATCTTAACAGCTCAATCGGTTTAGACTTTATCGTGGCGACAAAAGAACAGAATTACAGAAGGACAGATATTTTTCAAAAATGGTCTTAATCAACTCGGGGGACCTCAAAATGAATATAATCCACAAACATTTTTGATTTGAAAATGTTCACAAAACCAATACTTTTCCC
Source organism: Philonthus cognatus (assembly GCA_932526585.2). NCBI lineage: Eukaryota > Metazoa > Arthropoda > Insecta > Coleoptera > Staphylinidae > Philonthus > Philonthus cognatus. Next base: position 30,974,524 of record OW052242.1, read on the forward strand.
TTTGTTTTGCATATGGGGGAAAGTAAAAATGCTAAATTGGTCTTCCATCTAAATCCTAAGCGATATAAATGAACAGTGGCACTAGCAAAATTTTTTGGAGGTGCGAGATCTCATGGTGGCGCCCCCCCCGCGTTTCGTTTTCCGTTTTCCGCGCCTCTAATGTGCGGTCGCACCGCTCGCATCGCCCTAGGGCCGCCAATGTAAATGAATATGTAATCGTAAAAAATGGTGATGTGTCCATCATAGTACTTTCCCCCGTAAATTGCGTATTAAATCACCTTTAAAATATTTGTAGCATTATTATTTTCAAAATGTCTTCAACTTTTTGATAACTACAACTTTTATTTGAAACATTTTTCAATTGGATCAACACATACACTGAGACAAACCAATGACTAGATAAAAGAACATTATTTATTAATTATCTCAAAAACTAAGAGTGCTATGACAAAAAGTGAAGATACAAAAAATCTTTAGTTTTTCATTTCCTACAACTTTTATTTGAAACATTTTTCAATTGTATCGACACATACACTGTCACACACCAATAACTAGATAAAACACACAACTTTTGAAATATCTCATAAACTAAGAGTGCTATGACAAAAAGTAAATGAACAATACATCTTCATTTTGTTATTATCTACAACTTTTATTTGAAAGAATTTTTTGTTTGATGAACATTTATTGAAAAAATATGAAAAAACTGAAAAACGCTACGAGTAAAGTACCACTTCCGGTTTTCCGATTTTCACCAAAAGCTTTTCAGTTCTTCCGATTGTATCAAAAAGCTTAAGTTTCAAGTTTCATCTTGATATCTTTAGCGGTTTTTGCGGTACAGCGCACACAGACTCACATACAGACACACAGACAGACATTTTTCAAAAATGGTCTTATTCGACTCAGGGGACCTCAAAACGGATATTTCCGCTAAAATTTTTGATTCGAAAATTTTGACGAAAACAATACTTTCCCTTTGTATTACATACGGGGGAAAGTAAAAATTGTTCAGTTTTGTAAAAAATCGCACTCTACTAGGGAAGCGCAGTGGCCCGCCTGGGATGTCATTGCCGAGAGGTGATAAAATAGCAAAAATGTGTGCTTCTGAACTTTTTACGATTTTCCGGAAAATTGGTTAACCGGTACTACAATCCCTAATGTTGTCATCATTAAATCATAATCATACTTTGCTCGATGTATTTTTGATCGATTGAAAAAGATTACAATAAAAATACACAAATGACACAATTTGATTGCATCCCAGCGCGCAATTTTGGCACGATCCAATGTTTTTATTTCATTCTCAGGTTTCGCAACAAACCAGAAACAATCGCCGAGCCGTCATTTGTCAACCCACCGGCATCCTTTTGTTTTGATCGCGACCGACCACCACCAACTGTCGAATGACGATCACCTGCTGTTTCAATCCGACCGCAATAGAGATGGGATTCCTCAAACTGGTGGCAGGGAGCCGCAAGTGCAAGTACAAGTAAGTACGCTTATTTGCGACGGCGGCGTCGCGACGCCGCAGTCTACGCGGTGATGCAGGCGCGCGGACGCTACCGTCTTGTTTTTAAGTAAGTCGCCACGCGTTGACGGTTTGCTACGCTCATGTTTTATTAATTTGGAAATAATCACGACTGCTTTAATTACTGTTGGAACTTGTGTTTTATTTGCGATAATTATTGTACTGGTTTTGTTGAATTAAGGAAATGTGGTTATTTTCGCGTGCGTCGGTGGACACGCTTTTTCTTGGCGTTGATGCTTGGAATTTTGGCGGATTTTCGGAAAATCTGTGTTTTAATGTTATGTAATACATTTTTCTATTACGAAAAACAAAATACATTATTGTTCTATTTTTTTCTACAGAGTGATTTAATTTACTAATCTATTAATATATTTAAATACTATGGGCCTTAAAATGAAACCTTAGTAAATAATAATAATAAAAAAATAATTAATTTAATAATAATTATATACTTCACGATGGTTTTGATTATTATTAAAAGTGATAAAAAACATAGTAATAGTTTCATTTAATTTTAATTATATACTTTATTACAATTCTTTTGGAAATTAAATAAACAGGGGCGCAGCTAATTTATTGTACTTGTTGTTTTGAAGTAGCATAAAACGAATGCAAATTTACATTTTCTTATACTGTTAAAGAAAAAATGAAAATGGAGTAATATAATCTATTTTCATGGCTAATAAAAAAATTGCCATGATTTTGACGTACATTTGTCATTGTTCTCAACAATTGAATATTATAAAAGTGATCAGAGTGTATGATTGTAAATTTACCGAGTTTTTAAATTACCTGTAATTTGGAAATTTTCTAAATAAAAATTTGTTCACCGATAGTTTACCGGCAAATTAATATATCGCGGTTTTAGCGGCAAAAGTCATTAAATACATGGTAAATTAATAGCATTTAGTGAGTTACCTTTAACAAGGGTTTCGACTTCTTGATTTATTTCAAGCCAACGATTGTCTTCTACTTTTTGATTTATTTTAAGCTAACGAGTGTTTTCCACTCCCAGATTAAGGTTTGCCTACACCAAATTTTCAGGCATTTCTAAACTCGAAATTTTACTTTATGCGCCACGCGTATACAACACTGTTTTAATGGGAAGTTCAATAACACATGTAGCAATGATTATAAAAAAAACCCAATCTACTTTAATTAATATTTTGTTGCCCATAATCACTGTTTTAAACAATTGGTTTGAACCAATGCATTTGATTCGCGTTTTATTCAGATATTCTTTTGTGTACATCTAGAAATAACTGTGTGTACCGATCAAATACTTGTATTTAATTTAGAACAGTTAATTTTTTAAAAGTTTAAAGCCAAGAGGAAGTTTGGTGCAGACTTGTATAGATGTATTACCCAAATTAGTCACTTGCGCGGTAGAAGAGCATTTCCCGAACGTAGGCAAGACAGTCATAAACGTTGGGCCGTAAATGTACCATTCGGCGTTGGCTCTTGTAGAGATAACACCATTGAAATCGAGAAAATAAGCTTACGCTTCTTATAGTTTGCACACTTTAAACATAATATATAAAATTACGAAAAAACTATTCGTGAAAATGCAAACAGTGTCTTAATTAATAAGACAATTTAAGACGATAAATATCCATTGAAACAACTACTTCCCGTGCAAATACACCTCCGGATATTGAATTATACAATGAAATATTTAAAATCTTATTTAATTTGATTTGTTACAACGCTCTATTAAAGTATATGTAACGTTTAGGTCAAATTCTCTTCAAACCAACTAACAATACAATTTAAAATGAAAGGAGAGATAGCAACAAATTAGAAGTGAAAGGACTTGGATTAAAACTAATGTTTATCTATAGACGCGTTTCGAGATGTATCTCTCTTCAGTATAGCTTTGCTTATGACGTTTAAAAAAATTAGGAATAACATTAAAACAAACTTACTTGGAAAAAGTGTTGTGTGTGGAATGAACAGGTACACAGAAATGGAATGAGTGAAAATTATGGTCGGTATTTATAGGTAAAAAAGGGGATTATGTCATTTCATTGTATAATTCAATATCCGGAGGTGTATTTGCACGGGAAGTAGTTGTTTCAATGGATATTTATCGTCTTAAATTGTCTTATTAATTAAGACACTGTTTGCATTTTCACGAATAGTTTTTTCGTAATTTTATAGAATACAAAAAAATACTTGACAGGGACATTATAAAGTTGAGGCGGTAGACTGAGTTTCGAGAATGTTACAAAATAGGATAAAATCAACAAAATTGTCAAAAATGTTGTACTATTTATTGTAAATCTTGTTTCTGAAACTTTAGACGTCCAATGCTCGTCAGAATATTCGCCTGGGAAGTTCATGTTTCAATTAGTGTTTGATTTAGTCTTTGTAAGATTCACTTGTTGTAGAATGCGAAAAGAATCGCACTTTTAATGTTTGAAGTATTCTGAAACCAAGTGTTGGCAATTATATTTATTCTTATCTTTGATATTTGTATAATTTTAACAGTTCTCTCTGAACAAGATAATTTTAGTGCTTTTAAAACACATTTTTAGAAATGTCGACAGACAAACACGCATGTTTTATATTTCATTTCATTTAACTAGGCGAGAAATTCAGACCACTTTTTACCTCTAAAGTTCTATATGGAGTTCATTTGTTTGACTAATTTGTGTAACTAAAAATAAAAACATTTCGATGCCTTAATGCATTTTTGACAAGTTAAGCAAGTCATTTCTAAGGCGTTTGGTTTCATGTACATAAATGTTTTTTAATTTCTCGCCTGGCTAAATGAAACGGGCTACATTTGTCATGAAACGTGCATAACATGATCGTGTTCGTGCAATTAAATTTTTTGATCTTTGCAGTTTTTATGTCTTCAAAATTTAAACTCTCAGCGTGTGTATTTTTACAAACGCAGGCTCGTTTGATGTAATTAATTTAGAAATCGCCCTCTTTTCTCTTGTTACACACCTCCAACGTTCGAGCACCCTTATCGCGTAGATGGAATTTTTGAATAATTAACGAAGACTTCCAGGACACGGTGTACCTTAAATAATTTATAAACTTTAAAAATGGAAATTGAAATCTAACACGATATTTTATTCCGACAACTCGTACGTTACACGAGTTGTCGAAATACAATATCGTTTTAAATTAATCATAAAATAAAAAAGGAAAAGTTTCTTTTAAGTATACATATGTTGATGCATACGCTGTGAAATGTTCAGCTACTCGTTGTTTTTGAAAAGCGTTTAATTTGATAAACGAGTGTGTCCAATCCCAGATTAAGCATAAGGTAAAATTTATAGTTTAGAAAAGCCTGAAACTTTGGTTTGGTCGTGTGGCGCGTAGCGCTAAATGTACAGGATATCTATACTTAAAAGAAAAATTCCCTGTGTTACGATTACTCACAGTCTTGTCAAAATTATATTCTAGAATAAAAAAAATATGAGGGTACACCGAGTGATTGATATTATCCATTCTAGTTTATATTGAGGGAATCATAAATTAGGATAATGTTTACATTTGTGACTCCCATGTTTAATAATTTTTCGTTATTATCATTATTATTAACTGTATTATCGTTTTTTAAAATTGTATTAGGTATCGTTATTATTAAATATATTTATTTTAAATTACTTAACGAACATTTTTGTAATTTTATATCGAACTATTTTTATAAATTAATTTTAGATTATAAATTCATTACATTTTCATTGAAGCAATTTTAAATTAATAAAACAATAGTTTTTATAATTGAGCACACGTACATTTTATTTACTAAAAATACATACGAAATTGTAAAATTAATTAAACCCAATTTTCCCGCTTACATAATTAAAGCACTGGCGGTTTCGCACGTACGAGTTTTCCATTTTGTTTAATTTATTTATTTTTACCGTTTTTGTGTATTAAGTGCACACAAGTTGAGTAATTGGAGAAGATCCTTGAATATGGAAACCGGAATATTGACGCAATTTCAATTTACACATATCACTCATATTTCCACTCCTCTCTTTTTCTCTCTGAAATCATCAATCCTTTTTTGTCTTACACAAAATACTTATGTAGATTTTCTCTCCTCTAATTTTTCTCTGTTCGAAATGACCTATGTTTATTTTAATTATACATAATACCTTAATTTTCAGTCATTATTTTTTTAATTATCAAACTTCTTCGTCTGTCTTGTTTTTTAAGTAAGATAACGCGAATACCGTATAATGTTATTAATAATACGAGTGCACAATGTGAACTTCGTTGTATTTGTTTAGAGTTATTTTTAACACAACAATGAAATCCAAACTACAACTGATTTATGCACTTAATCGTGGTTAATAATAATAATAATAATAATATTTATTGCCCAACAGGAAACAATGTCCTAATTACAAGACAATATACAAAATACCAAGAATATGAAGTTAATTACAATTAACTCTTTGATTAGGGGTTACACTACTGTTAAATTTTCAAAAAGTCGGTTTTGTTGTCTTAAAAGATACTCTGAACCATCTAGAAAAAGTGAAAAAAGTTTTATACCTGTCCGAAATCGATTTCTTTAAAGTTTAGAGTTGTTTCCCAAGCGGAATGGTCCTAAACGACTACTCAAAACCAAAAACGCGTTTTTCTCGAAACGTGTTCTTTTAAAACGGCGAACGGGATAACCAAATTTCACCCCTCAATTTTAAATAGGGAATGTGGTTCGAGTAATATATAAGCTCTTTTGTTTCTGAACAGCAATATTTTGAAATTGCAATTTTACCAGTTTAAAGCCACAAAAAAGTTAACAATCCAGTAAGGAATATAAAATGAATGGGTGATTTATTAGCATAGAAGAACAATCCAGAACAAATGTCAAAATTCATATGTCAAAACAAACTTTAAGATCATGTATTTGAGATGTGGTTGCGATCAATGCACAAAGCTTGATACCTCAAATGGTATTTCAAAGTGTTGCCGTTTCGTCAAGAATCAATGAAAACGAAAACAAATTAAACCACTATATTCAGAATCGAAAGAGCTTTTCAACGATGTATCACTCGACTTACGTTCCCTATTTAAAATCTGGGGGTAAAGTTAGGTTAGGTTAGGTTAGAGGGTTGAGGTTATGAAGGTGGAAATGTGATAAAAAGTTGTCTCCCTCAAAACAAAAATCGACGTGTCCAGGCGATTTTTTCAAAGAATTTCGCGTAACTCAACAAAGTTGCTTGTTACCTTTGAGATGGATCACCCTGTATATGCTACCATTTGATATAGTATAGTTAAAAGTAAACATAGGTTTATACAATTTAAAAAATACATAAGTGTAGGCAATTCTATTGAACATCGAAATATAAAATTAAATAAAATTCCCCGCATATTCATTATTTTTAAATAAATGTTGAGGAGATAACTGTTATTTTGTTAATAATACCTTGCAGAAAAAGAAACTGTTTGTGCAATATAATTTTATTTTAATTTCTACCTGCAAGTCGAGGCCATGTTTAGAAACAAAAAAAAACCGCGCGCACATTAAACTTTGATCTTGTCTGCGCGCAACGACAGGAATCACATTTATAAATAATTACTGTTTTATATTCCACAATTTGCAATTAAAAAACTTATAAATACAGCATAAATTACCTTGCGCAGAACGTTCCGGTTCGCGAACGGCCTTAAAAAAAAACAACCAAAAACATTGGATTATGGTTGTTGATAAAAAGTGAATGACGTCGGTCGTTATTTATTTTTGCTGTTTGTGTAATGTTTAAATCTGACACTTTATTATTAATACAGTAAGTGAGTCATTCGATTTAGCATTTTAAATCCACATCGAGTGTTAGTTTACGTTAAATTACGTTAGGTTGGGTTAGGGTAGGTTAGATTAGGGTAGGTTAGATTAGGGTAGGTTAGATTAGGTTAGATTAGGTTAGATTAGGTTAGATTAGGTTAGATTAGGTTAGGTTGGGTTAGGTTAGGTTAGGTTAGGTTAGGTTAGGTTAGGTTGGGTTGGGTTGGGTTGGGTTGGGTTGGGTTGGGTTGGGTTGGGTTGGGTTGGGTTGGGTTGGGTTGGGTTGGGTTGGGTTGGGTTGGGTTGGGTTTGGTCTGGGCTGGGTTGGGTTGGGTTGGGTTGGGTTGGGTTGGGTTGGGTTGGGTTGGGTTGGGTTGGGTTGGGTTGGGTTGGGTTGGGTTGGGTTGGGTTGGGTTGGGTTGGGTTGGGTTGGGTTGGGTTGGGTTGGGTTGGGTTGGGTTGGGTTGGGTTGGGTTGGGTTGGGTTGGGTTGGGTTGGGTTGGGTTGGGTTGGGTTGGGTTGGGTTGGGTTGGGTTGGGTTGGGTTGGGTTGGGTTGGGTTGAGTTGGATTGGGTTGGGTTGGGTTAGGTTGGGTTGGGTTGGGTTGGGTTAGATTGGGTTCGGTTGGGTTGGGTTGGGTCAGGTTAGCTTAGTTTTGGTTAGGTTAACATACTAAAAATTCCCCGCATATTCATTATTTTTAAATAAATGTTGAGGAGATAACTGTTATTTTGTTAATAATACCTTGCAGAAAAAGAAACTGTTTGTGCAATATAATTTTATTTTAATTTCTACCTGCAAGTCGAGGCCATGTTTAGAAACAAAAAAAAACCGCGCGCACATTAAACTTTGATCTTGTCTGCGCGCAACGACAGGAATCACATTTATAAATAATTACTGTTTTATATTCCACAATTTGCAATTAAAAAACTTATAAATACAGCATAAATTACCTTGCGCAGAACGTTCCGGTTCGCGAACGGCCTTAAAAAAAAACAACCAAAAACATTGGATTATGGTTGTTGATAAAAAGTGAATGACGTCGGTCGTTATTTATTTTTGCTGTTTGTGTAATGTTTAAATCTGACACTTTATTATTAATACAGTAAGTGAGTCATTCGATTTAGCATTTTAAATCCACATCGAGTGTTAGTTTACGTTAAATTACGTTAGGTTGGGTTAGGGTAGGTTAGATTAGGGTAGGTTAGATTAGGGTAGGTTAGATTAGGTTAGATTAGGTTAGATTAGGTTAGATTAGGTTAGATTAGGTTAGGTTGGGTTAGGTTAGGTTAGGTTAGGTTAGGTTAGGTTAGGTTGGGTTGGGTTGGGTTGGGTTGGGTTGGGTTGGGTTGGGTTGGGTTGGGTTGGGTTGGGTTGGGTTGGGTTGGGTTGGGTTGGGTTGGGTTGGGTTTGGTCTGGGCTGGGTTGGGTTGGGTTGGGTTGGGTTGGGTTGGGTTGGGTTGGGTTGGGTTGGGTTGGGTTGGGTTGGGTTGGGTTGGGTTGGGTTGGGTTGGGTTGGGTTGGGTTGGGTTGGGTTGGGTTGGGTTGGGTTGGGTTGGGTTGGGTTGGGTTGGGTTGGGTTGGGTTGGGTTGGGTTGGGTTGGGTTGGGTTGGGTTGGGTTGGGTTGGGTTGGGTTGGGTTGGGTTGGGTTGGGTTGAGTTGGATTGGGTTGGGTTGGGTTAGGTTGGGTTGGGTTGGGTTGGGTTAGATTGGGTTCGGTTGGGTTGGGTTGGGTCAGGTTAGCTTAGTTTTGGTTAGGTTAACATACTAAGCGCCATTGATGCAATAATGCAACATGATTATTTTTTTAAAATTATTACCTAACCCTTTGGTCGCGTAGCGCTAATAAATAGAGAATTTTACCTAAAATTCTTTTCGAAAGTTAACTCGATAATTACTCGGCCGTTGTAACCCACTTTAATTTGTAATATTGATTAAATCTTTTTTTAACAATCTTCTTGATTTATAAGAAACTTTGTTGATTTTATAAAAATATGTAGTCCTTTTGTTTTTTAACGCGTAACAAAATAAAACATAAAAGTTGCTGTATTATTCGAAATTTTAATCAATTTTAAACATTTGCAGCTGTATGAATAGACGTTAATAGAAATTTTCGAATCGCTCTACTAAGCAAAAGCAAAGTTTAGTGAAGTTCCAAAAACTGTCTAATATTAGATATTAATAAGGTCTAGTTGATTGACAATTTGACTTAATTTAGTATCTGTTTTGTGTTGTACTTTGTGGTACATCTTAAATGCACTTGTAAATAAAACACTTTTTTCCTTTGTTTAACCACTGTATATTGCACTTAATTCTATGACTATAGTTTCGACTATCTAGTAGTAATTCTCAAACCAAAAGTGGTTTGAGAATGACTACTAGATAGTCGCAACTATGGTCTCAGAATTAAGTGCAATACAAAGTTGTTAAACAAAGTAAACATTTGTTTTATTTACAAGTTAATTAAGAATGATATCCATAGCTTAAAATAGATTTGAAATTCTCCACTAACTTCTATTAATAAGGCAATTGTAATTTATATATAGTTGGTTAATCAACTTTAACAAACATTGATGAACTCTTACATTTTATGTGTTTATTTGATTTAAAATGTGACGTAAATTATTAATTTATATAAATTGTACATTTATGTTAATACAACGTGATTCTATTTATTCGTTATTATTGTATATTATTACTAATCAATGTTTGTGTTCATACATTGTAAATATTTAATTGTTAATTAGGGCGCACCGAGATGTAATTTATTTTCATCAATTTAATGTATTTCAATTACACGTTGAAAACCACTAATAAATAAATACTTAAACAAAGGAAAAAGTGTTTTATTTACAAGTTTATTTACAAGTAAAACGTACATATGTTGCGGAGTATATAAATTCTTCTATCGAATAAAACCTAAATAAAACAATCGACCCTTTGTGTTGTTATTACTATGCTGTGTTAAATTAAATCATTAATCAACACTAACAAAATAAAAATATCAAGAGTGCTGTAATTGCTATGATAAATTAAGCAAACAACATTTAGAAAAAAATATATGTATAGTAGAATTTACAAGAGGTGTTCTATGATTATAAAATTGAATTCTAGGGTACAACATTTCTTTGAGGTATTTTAATAGTAATTTTAATTCTTTTACATTCGTGCGCTTAATTGCAGCGTATGCTAAACTCTATTTTCTAGGCTTTAATGGTAAAAATACTGTTTTGCTCTAACAGAGCCGCTTTTATATACAAACACATGCATGTAGTTAATATAATTTCATAAGTATAGACGAAAAATATGAATATTTTCATTGTTGAATTTTTTTCCGGGAATTAAGAAGTTTATGAAAAATATTTATTAATAAAAGATGATGAGTTTTTTTATTGCCTTCAACTTTTGTTAAAATGTTTTTCTAATATTTTAAACATTTATACAAATATCGGAAAAAAACAAAAAAACTGTTAAGGTACGCAACCACTTTAGGTGATCGAAGTTTTATCAAAAGCTTTACAGTTCTTCAAATTATTCAATGCCTACCTGTAACATTTCATTTCAAAATCACTGTTCGTTGTTGAGGTATACCGCCCTCAGCATACAGACAAACATAAACATACACCTACAGACAGACACACACACACACACACACACACACATTTTTCAAACATGGTCGGATTCGTCTCGGTGGACCTCAAAATGAATATAACTTTTGGGGACCCTCGTGGGTCAGTGAGTAGAGCTCCTGCTCTTGGGCCAGAGGGTCGTGGGTTCGAATCCCACCGGGGGGTGTCACTTTCTTATGGGGAAATTGGCACCCTCTGGAGCCATGGATGTTGTAGGAATGCGTTGTGACGTCCATATGAGTTATATAACGTGTGTATGTGGATAAGTTAATTTAAAATCGAAAAATAATAATACAAATGGCTGCTGACTGTATGGTCAAGAGCCGAGGTCAAAAAAAAATATATATAACTTTTTTTATTTGAAGAGATATTAAAAATCCGTGTTCGCGAGCCAGGGTCACTTTTCTGTGTTTTAATCAATGGCGAAAAAAAAAATTGATCTATCTCTAACCGTTTCCGCCCTATAACCGAAAGTTGAAAAAATGTCATTTCTATAAAGTTACTGTAACTCATTTGTTTTAAAAGTTATAACCAAACTGTAAGCACTTTATTATGGCAACTTTTTACGCATATAACAATGACGTGTGTGTTTTATTTTAAATTCACGTTTTTCTTATGGGCGCATATGGAGATATGCACATCATTGGACAGCATTTTTGATGCCGATTTCAACGATGTGCCACATGTGTACTTATGTAAAAAAATATTTTTTGTTATATACGACAAGCAGAGTAGCAGTTTATGTCAATCAAGAGTGCTTATTTATAAAACAAATATACTACATCCATAGAAGACATACTTTTAAACAAACAAACAAATTGCAAGCATCATCTAGTAAGGAAATTGTTTACCAGTTGTCATGGCAACTTTGACAATGATTTTTTTTTTACAAAGGTATGCATGTGACACAATATTGAAATCAGTGTTTAAAATGCTGTTCAATGATGTGTATATCTCCAAATGCGCCCGTAAGAAAAATGCGATTTTGATAAAGAAAAACAAAAACGAATCGTCCTTAAAATTAAGCAGGTACGTCATTTTAGTTAGCGTAAAATGTTGCCATAAGAATGTTTTCACAGTTTGGTAATAACTTTAAAAACAAATGAGTTACAGTAACTTCAAAAGAACGACATTTTATCAACTTCCGGTTATAGAGTGGAAACGGTTAGAGATAGATGAATTTTCGTTTCGCCATTGATTAAAACATGAAAAGGCTCGCGAAAACGGTATTTCTATATCTCTTCAAATAAAAAAGTTTTCCATATGTGGCACCTCCGAAAATGCTGTACAGGGTGGCCTAAATTCGATGTTTTCATAGGGTGTCTCGGGAACCTAAAGGGTTAGAAAATAATTAATATAAATGTCATGACCTCTTTTTACGAAGCATTAATAATGGCGTAAATAGATCATGGCTAACTTAATTAGTTTGGAAGATATAAGGCGTTTTTCAATTGTTGGCTATTTTAAAATATGTCTTTATCTTAATAACCATAAGATATACAATAAAACAGTTCAATAATTATTTATGTAGTTTTCAGTGCAGAATGCAGTGGCGTACTTATTTTTTTATTCAGACTTTTAATTTCCGAGTTATGATATAAAGTTGCTTTTTTTAAATGGAACACCCTATATATTTTTATGTTATTAAATAGCATAATAAATTTGGTTTAATTTTTCGATAAAATTATTTTTTTTTTGTTGAAAAATTGTGTTTTTAACTCTGAAGCTTTTAGATATATATTTGATAATACATACTATTATAATTACAGAGATGATAGTATTATTTATTAATAATAAAGTGATCTGTAGACCCAGTAATTGATCGCAAAAGTCTTCAAAAATTATAAAACTAATATTTAAACTAACTTAGTTTTTAATATAATCGTTTTTTGCGTATTTTTACGAATTTTTGTTAAACACGTATATCAATGTAAAGCTAATTTAAAATGCTATTTAATAACATAAAAACATACAGGGTGTTCTATTTAAAAAAAAGCAAGTTTGTGTCAAAACTCTGAAATGAAAAGTAGAAATAAATAAAATAAATGCGCCACTAAATTCTACGTTGAAAACTTCACAAATAACTATTAAACTATTTATTTGTATATCTTATAGTTATTGAGAAAATGACGTATATAAAAATAGCCAACAATTTAAAAGCGCCCGATATCTCGAAAACTAATTAAGCTAGCCATGATCATGGTTATTTTCTCTGAAAAAGACGTCATGACATGTACATCAGATTTTGTCTAACTATTGGGGTTACTGAGATACCTTATAAAAACATCGAATTTGGGTCACCCTGTACAGGGTGCAGCATTTTGGATGTTTTTTTTTCTAGTACCATAAATATGAATGACAGACAAAAACTGATATATACTTTCAAAGCTATTTTTTAGAACATATTTCATGTCCCTAATTAAAATTTGTCTATTTTCAATTGTTTTCGAGTTATAGTTGAAAAAAAAATGTGGCCTTTTGTCATATTGGAATTACTTCTTTATTAAAAAAATATTGATATGCGGTAAAAACGTTCTTATGACACTTTTTATAGTAGAATATGTTGATCATATTAGATTTTGTTTTAAGTTTAATCTTTATGAGATATGACATAAAGTCGTTTTATTTTAAATACAAATCATAGTTTGCCTTGACTTCAGTCGATTGCATGTTTTGTAAGCTTTGTAAAAATATAGTCAGCGTATTCTACTTAAAACGAAAAATACGAAAGTTTTTACAGCATGTCAATATCTTTTTAAATAAAGAAGTTATTTTATTCATAAAAATGGTACTTTACTTAAAAATATGCACCCTGTTCATGTTTTACTCATGGATAAATGATAAGTTATATCGTATGTTCAATTAAAAAAAATCTTTAGAGTGCCATGGAAAATATTTTAGGTTGGCAACTCTGAAAATATACGTTATAATTATTATATCTGACGTTTTATATGTCAATTACTGAAGTGTGTGGCCAACTTAAATATGAAAAAAGCTGAAATCATGGCACTAGAGGTTTTTTTATTGAACATATGGTAGATCATATTCTAAAGCTTTTTTAAGTGGGTAATTTTTTACTTTTTCAATAAATCAATCGTTAAAAGTTCCATTTGAATTGTTTGATTTTAAATTAATACGCGAATTTTCTATTATTCCGCATTATTTATTTCATTGATTGAATATTTCGCATGCAAATCTATTTAAAAACAGTTTATACAAATGTATTCAGTTTCGAAAACATTTGAATACAGAGTTTTCAGCTCGGATTTGAATACGGAATATTGAATCCGCTTTTTTTGCTACACGATGTTAAATTCGTAAATATTTAAAAGCTTAACGTTATCCTCGTTAAAAAAAAATCATAAATGAATACATTTTTTGATAAAGCTACCAGGGATTGCTAAGATATGCATTCATTTTGTGCTAATGTTAAAAGACGTAAAATTGAACAGCTTTAAATACATTTAAAGAGTTGAAACTTGAAACGAGTGTTTTCCACTCCCAGGCTAAGCATGAAGTAAAATTTCGAGTTTAGAAAAGCCTGAAAATTTGGATTTGCCGGGGCGCGCGAGCGAAGCGAGTCGCGCCCCGGCAAATCCAAATTTTCAGGCTTTTCTAAACTCGAAATTTTACTTCATGCGCCACGCGTATAAAACACTGGTTTCAAGTGAATTTGAAATATACATATATTTCACAATATTTTAGTGTTTTATACGCGTGGCGCATGAAGTAAAATTTCGAGTTTAGAAAAGCCCGAAAATTTGTCTCGGGTCGCTGCGCGACCCTCGACAAATTTTCATGGGGCTTTTCTAAACTCGAAATTTTACTTCATGCTTAGTCTGGGAGTGGAAAACACTCGTTTAAAGCCTCAAATTAAAAATAAATATAAATAAATAATGAATTCCCTTTAAATTTCAAAAACATAGAAATTGAAATAATGAATTTCCTTTAAATTTCTATGTTTTTGAAATTTAAAGGGAATCATTATTTATGTCCATTTATTTTTAATTTGAGGCTTTAAACGAGTGTTTTCCACTTCCAGATTAAGCATGAAGTAAAATTTCGAGTTTAGAAAAGCCCTATGAAAATTTGTTGAGGGTCGCGCAGCGACCCGAGACAAATTTTCGGGGCTTTTCTAAACTCGAAATTTTACTTCATGCTCCACGCGTATACAACACTAAAATATTGTGAAATTTATTTACATTATTAATTAGAATAATAATAATAATACTAATAATAATAATGTTTATTGCCCAACAGGAAACAAATTCCCAATTACAAGACAATTTAGTATTAACAAAAAAGTTTTAAGACTATAATAATAGAATAAAACTGAATCAGATGTTTACTCTGTTAACAACAATTTTCAGTGTTAATAAATTTAAAATTTGGTTTTTAACATTTTTTTTAACTTAAACTGCTAACTGTTGGCTTTCAGAGTTTTTGAAACTGTTTTTATATGACCGTATGTTGAGGAAAGTGAAAAACAACGTATATGAATTCATGGGCGTAGCCAAGGGGGGCGGAAGGGGCTTTTGCCTACTCCTTGGACACCAAGAAATCGTATATTTTTGACGTTTTACGTAAAAATAATTGACATATCATAGGTTTTTAACTAAATTTGCCATATATTTTGACTCTTACTCCCTCCGAATATACTATTTTTGACCCCTCCCCCTGTTGTATGGAGTGGAAGCATGGGGTATAAATGAGTATGAATGCACTGAAAGAGAGCAGATGTGGTTCCTGAAGCAGATTCTGGGGTTGGAAAGGTCAACCCCTGGATACATTCTGCTTCAGGAAACAAATAGAGGATACATGGTGAGGCAATGGAGAGAGTGGTGAAGTATGAGATGAAGTGGTGTGAATAGGAAAGTGAGAGACTGGTGAAAGAGGTATGGAGAACGTGCAAGGGATTAGGGAGGAGTGAGTGGAGTAGGAAACGCAGAGAGATGTATGAAAGGGCAGGAGAGTCTGAGGATAGTGTAAATGAATGGTTAGAGAAGGGGGTGAATGTGGCAGCTTGGATGAAAGAGAAGTGGAAAGAGGTGGAGATGCAGGAGAGGCAGGGGTGTATCGGGAGGAGCGGCTACAATCCAATGTACGAAAGGTGGCAAGTGCATGGGAGCGTGCCAGGGTACCTATCCAATAATGACTTGTCGAAAGAGGCTAAGATAACCCTGGCAAGAGCTAGATGTGGTTCGGAGGAGAGAGGAAGGAAGGTCTGGATGGGGGAAGGGTATGGTAAATGTGTGTTGTGCGCAAGTGGACGAGATACATGGAGTCATTTGGGAGAGGAGTGTGAAGGGGTGAATGTGGAATGGCTGGGGGGAAAAGGAGTGTAACGGAATGGATGAGAGAGGGCAGAGCTGGCGTAAAGATGGTAACGGTACTGGGGTGGCGGAGGGCGGAAAAAAGAAAGGAGATGATATAATTTTGTGTTCTATTATTATTTTTTATTTGTAATTTTATTTTTTTATATGCCAATAAAGGTCTGTTTTTTTTTTACCCCTCCCCCCTCTAACCGCGTAATATCGATCCTGGATACGCCCATCTATAGATTGAACAGTTTTGGTTAACAGGTTCATTGTAGCATTTTTTTTACACAAGCAGTTTGCCATTTAGCATGAATCGTACTTTATTCATATGATTGCCAACGTGTTAATTCCGGCCAAAAATCGGCAAATTACCAATAGATTTTAGAAAGTATTTTTTATGATTTAGTGGTAAATCGATTAACCGGTATCGCTCAATGTTCAGACTGGTCAATGTTGATGATGAATTTTATTGTTTTCTGCAATATCTATAAATAATATTGTAAAACTAAATCAGTTACATTGCAAAACGTTCCTTTGCGAATATTTGAATTTTTTTCCATTTATTTATATCCTACAATAAATTCACTGGAATGTCGCGCGATATTGAATTTTCAGAAAGTTTGAAAAACTGTTTTACGCGCGACGTCCTAGTGACAATATTTAAGTAAATATATGAATAAAACAAAATCATTTACCCACATTTTAAAAGATTACTTTGCAAAGATTAGCTTTGCAAAGGAATCTTATAAAATGTGGGTAAATTTGTTATTTATCATATGTTGTTGATGTTGTAGAAAAACATGTAATTTAGGACGTTATTTTACTAATTAAGCGATCCCACTGAGCAAACACATTGAAGTAATGTTTCATGAAATTTAATACAACGTTCAATGTTGTTACAATGTTGATATAACGTTATTTGTTTGTTTTTTGCTCAGTGGGATGTTTAATATTATTTTAGTAAACAACCGTGAGAGTAGGACACATTTTAATAGAATAATTACAAAGTTTGTACTTTCCTTAAAATATATGAATTTTTTCAAAATATTTCATCCTAAAATAAGGTCGTAGTTAAAACGACAATGGGCCTGATCAACAAAATGTTCATCATTCAACATGTTTGGATTTCTTTGTGATGTATTTTGGTATCTAATGAATGGTACCCCGGTAGGGCCATTTCGTACGATTGCAAACATCCCAAACACGTTCACGAATAATAATCCGGTCATCAGAATTCCCCAACAGTGAACAGTAAACTCTCAACTATTGTCTCTGATGATCGGGCCCAATATGCTGAGTTTTATCGTTTAGATAGCGGTGATTTCCTTTTAATAAAACGATTTTCCTACTCAATTAATCAAATATCAAGAATGGGTAATTGATTGAAGTGTCTAATCATTAATTACTTCATTTTATTTTTAGTACTTAAGTAACAAATACTTACAATAGCTTACTTAAATATACACAACTAATGGATAATTATCTAATATTTGAGTAAGCCTGCAATCATTTAACGCTTTCATTCCGAATTAACACTTTCCATTAAACAAAAACACGCTCGTTTCCCCATTAAAAGTTCTTCAGATGTTGAGCACGTGTATGCGCACGCAACTCCCGCTCATCCGGCTGTGTTCAGTTGTTTCGGTCGCTGAGCAGTTCGCGCCGGTCCGTTTGTTTCTTTCTGCGCGGTTCTTCTTTTGTTTTCTCCACCATTTTTAAGAACTACCCGATGAATCCGCTATTGTTTTAATAAATTACGTAAAACTAAGTGATCTTATTGTGTGCGCGTTGTTGTTATAGTTTGTTATTATTATTTTGTAGTGTTGTGGAAGCGAAGAGGAGGTTCACGGTCAGAAGCGTGCGATCATCTGAACGTGTCGAGTTTTATTAATAGAGCGGAGTACTGTGTGAGTGTCTGCGTCTGAATTATGTGTGCGAGTGAGAAAGGTTGAATGAGCGTGTGAGTCACGGTAATGTCATGTCCGGCTAATGCATACATAACCTACACAATGCGAAGCGTAACGAGGATATAAAAGAGCTTTTTTGTGTGGATTGAATGCAATAACAATAGACGTGAAATATTGTTAAATTATCGGAGTATGTTTCAGTTTAGTTTAAATGAAATGAAATAAAAATTAAATGAAAGAAGATACAGTTGAATTCACGAGAGACGCATTGTGATTACAGATTTGAAATCTATGGTGCAACTTTTCTTTGAAGTATTTTCATATTAACATTATTTTTTCTACTTTTGTGTACTCCATTGTAACTTATTCTAAACTCTCCTAACTATGAGATTCATATTGTTATAGTTATTTTAGTTTGAACTTAAATATCGCAGGACAGCTCTTGTGAACTGGATTATACAGGTAGTTTTTCTTTTAAGTATACATGTCCAAATTATAGCGTATAGATATGCTGTAAATCTTCAGATATTCGTTGTTTTTTTTTTAAGTGGAATTTGAAGCTTTAATCGAGTGTTTTCCACCCAAAAATATATACAGGGAGTTTTTCTTTAAAGTATACGTTTTCCAAATTCATCCTATTTTCTGTAAATCTTTATAATAATAATAATAATTCATTTATTTCCAGTATGAATATACAGACATTCGTGGGTGGGTCAGTTACAGTAAATAAATAGTAAATGTGGTGTAAATAAGGACACCACAAACATATTAAAATTGATACAATCAAGCATATTAAAACTTATATCTAGTTAAAAATCAGTTACAGTAAATAAATAATAAATGAGGTGTAAATAAGGATACTACAAACATATTAAAATTGATACAATCAAACATATTAAAACTTATATATGGTTAAATCAGTTACAGTAAATAAATAATAAATGTGGTGTAAATAAGGACACTACAAACATATTAAAATTACAATCAAACATATTAAAACTTATATCTAGTTAAAAAATTAGGAAATAGATTAAATAAATATAATACAAGGTCTGATATAAGATTAAAATATAAGTTTAAAATATAAAATTACGCTTACAATATGAATTTGAAGTACAGTCATATAATGCCGCACACGTTAATAAATTCCTCTACTGTATAGCAGCAGTGAGTTAATAATATTTCCTTAACCCTTTTTTTGAATTGTTTCTTTGCTAATTGTTTTATTCTATCAGGCACAACGTTATATAATTTTAAGGACTGCACTATACATGAATTGTGGTAAAATGCATGACTGTGTTTTGGAAGTCTTATAGTTTTTGTTCTGGTATTGTGTTCGTGATGTACTTGGTTATTCCTTGATAGATATTCATTGTTCTTGACGAATTTAAGAGACTCGTAGATGTAGAGGCTGGCCAAAGGCATTATTTTGAGTCGTTTAAATAAGCTTCGACAGCTGCTATATGGTTTTGTATTTGCAATAGCCCTTACTAATCTTTTTTGAGCAACAAATACTTTTTGCAAATTCATTTTTGTTGTACAGCCCCAAAAGATGATTCCATATGTGAGTTGCGATTGACAGTAAGCCATGTAGGTTATTCTAGCCGCTTCTTCATGCACATCTTTGCGTGTTGCAAATATAAGGTATGCATATTTTGATATTTGCATTGACACTTGTTGAACATGTGTATCCCACTTTAGATCATTTTGTATAGTAATACCAAGAAATTTTACTTCATCCCTTTCATGTAGTGTTTCGCCATTAAATTGTATATTTGTGTGTCCTGTTGGTGCTTTATAGTGCATAATATGAGTTTTTGAAACATTAGCCTTTAAATTGTTATTGGTTAGCCAAGAATGTAGTTCAACAAGCACATCATTTGTTGCTTTATTAAGTTCATCTAGACGGTAGCTTTCCATGTTAATGGTGGTATCGTCTGCGAACATTGTAATGTGTCCATTAATATTGAGTGGCATGTCATTTACAAATATTAGGAAAAGAAGTGGCCCTAATACGCTTCCCTGTGGAACACCAGTCTTCGGAGTGGCTGCGGATGATGTGTAATGAATGTTGTTGAACTGCATTTTTGTTATCTGTATTCTTTCAGAAAGATAAGCTTTGAACAGATTCAGGCAGTTTCCTCTTATTCCGTAGTCAAATAATTTACTTAATAGAATATCGTATGGAACACTGTCAAAAGCTTTCGTTAGGTCAATAAACATAGAGTACACTTGTTTATTGTTTTCCAGGTTCTTGAGAACAAAATCAATAAAACCGAAAATCGCATGCGTTGTTGTTAGGCCCTTTCTAAACCCATATTGCTTTGGACTCAATATATTATTATTTTCTAAATAGTTTATTATCCTGTTGTATATAACTCGTTCATATACTCTTTAGATATTCCTTATTGTTTTAAGGGTTTAATTTGAAGCTTTAAACGGCTGTTTTCCACTCCCAGAGTAAGCATGATGTAAAATTTCGAGTTTAGAAAAGCCCTGTGAAAATTTGTCGAGACAAATTTTTTGGGATCTTCTAAACTCGTAATTTTATTTCATGCGCCACGCATATCAAACACTGATTTCAAGTGAAGTTCAAATATCTATAAATTTCACAATATCTTAGTGTTTTATACGCGTGGCGCACGAAGTAAAATTTCGAGTTTAGAAAAGCTCAGAACATTTTCACGGGGCTTTTCTAAGCTCGAAATTTTACTTAATGCTTAATATGGGAGTGGAAAACACTCGTTTAACGCTTCAAATTAAACCCTTAAAAAAATAAGGAATATCTAAAGATTTACAGAAAATAGACTGCATTGATTAAGCTACCGGGGATTGTTAAGATATGAATTCATTTTGTGCTAATGTTAAAAGACGTAAAATTGAACAGCTGTAAATAAATTTAAAGAGTTGAAACGTCAAACGAGTGTTTTCCACTCCCAGGCTAAGCATGAAGTAAAATTTCGAGTTTAGAAAAGCCTGAAAATTTGGATTTGCCGGGGCGCGCGAGCGTAGCGAGTCGCGCCCCGGCAAATCCAAGTTTTCAGGCTTTTCTAAACTCGAAATTTTACTTCATGCGCCATGCGTATGAAATATTGATTTCAAGTGAAGTTTAAATATCTATAAATTTTATAATATTTTAGTGTTTTATAAGCGTGGCGCATGTAGTAAAATTTCAAGTTTAGAAAAGCCCAGAAAATTTGTCTCGGGTCGCTGCGCGACCCTCGACAAATTTTCACGGGGCTTTTCTAAACTCGAAATTTTACTTCATGCTTAGTCTGGGAGTG
Source organism: Philonthus cognatus (assembly GCA_932526585.2). Classification (NCBI taxonomy): domain Eukaryota; kingdom Metazoa; phylum Arthropoda; class Insecta; order Coleoptera; family Staphylinidae; genus Philonthus; species Philonthus cognatus. The sequence goes on from OW052242.1 coordinate 30,995,946, forward strand.
GAAAACACTCGCTTGAAGCTTCAAATTGAACTTAAAAAAACAAGGAATATCTTAAGATTTACAGAAAATAGGCTGCATTTGGAATACGTATACTTAAAAGAAAAACTGCCTGTATATGCATACGCTGTAAATTTTCAGACATTCTTTCTTTTTTAAAGAGTTCAATTTGAAGCGTTAAGTGAGTGTTTTCCACTCCCAGACTAAGCATGAAGTAAAATTTAGAGTTTAGAAAAGCCTCGTGAAAATTTGTCGAGGGTCGCGCAGCGACCCGAGACAAATTTTCTGGGCTTTTCTAAACTCGAAATTTTACTTCATGCGCCACGCGTATAAAACACAGATTTCAAGTGAACTTTGAATATACATAAACTGCACAGTATTTTAGTGTTTTATACGCGTGGCGCATGAAGTAAAATTTCGAGTTTAGAAAAGCCCAGAAAATTTGTCTCGGGTCGCTGTGCGACCGACGACAAATTTTCACAGGGCTTTTCTAAACTCGAAATTTTACTTCATGCTTAGTCTGGGAGTGGAAAATACTCATGGAAAGCTTCAAATTAAACTCTTAAAAAAAAAAACAACGAATATCTAAAGATTTACAAAAAATAGGCTGAATTTGGAATACGTATACTTTAAAGAAAAACTTCCTGCCAATCACAGAAATATAATAAGTATATAAATAATAAAAAAATATATTTAATGCAAAATAAATATAAAAATATATAAATGAACAATACAGCATATTAAAATATAAACATAAACAAAACAATATATTAAAAAGAAATAAATGCACATATTAAAAATAACAAATAAACAATGGATTTAGGGGTTTTTGGAAATAGGCAACTCAGATAACAGATTAAAATCAGGTGTTAAAATTACATTTATAAATATACTGAACAATAAAATCTGAAATTAAACGCGGTTGTTTAAAAGGTGATGTGACTCATAAAGAGATTGAGAATTAAGGTGTGTACAGGAGTATTTGTAAAGGCGGGTTTAATGTTTCAGATAATTTTGGCAAAATTGCGCAAGCCGATTCAGACAAGCCGTTTTTGGTACTCTCCTAATTTATGTTTATATTAACCAATCCATTTAGATAAATTGGATTTCACAAGCTAATTTGTCCAGAACCAAAACATCAACTAATTTTCGTATTTTGCAGAATGAATGAGAAAACCTCACGGAATGATGCTATATTTCCTATGGACTCCAACAAACTTCCTCCAGTGCGATTGACTGCACATAGAAGGATAGCATCTAGCAGAAGGTGAGTGCACAAATAATGATGGCTTATTTTCACGTGCGTCCTTAAAACGACGCAATTAAAAGTTGGCTTTGATCGAAATAAATTTCGTCTACATTTTTGTTTAAAGATTCAGAAAAATCTACTATAATAGATTAAAATAAATAAGTGTTATACAAACAAAGTTTAAAGTGTGTTATTGTTATAATAGATTCAGTTTTTGATTCAAATCTAAGGTTAAAGGATAGATTTGGAAATCGAATTGAAACCAGAATTAATCAGTTTTTGCTTGGCGGAAAAATTGGATTTTCGATTTCGAATCGAAAGCAAAATTAATCAGTTTTTGCTTGAACAGAAAATTTGAAAGAATCGAAAGAAACCAATTTTAAAACCTCTTAATATGTACAGGGTTATTCAAAAAGAAGGAACAGATTTAAAACATTTATTTATTTCAAACTAAAAAAGATAGAACCATAATTCCAACGTTCGTGAACAGACAAAAGTTTAAAATTTGAATAGTCCATTCAGAAGTTCTAACCCCGGCCGCATTGGCGCTTTTGCGTGTCATGTTAATTGTCCACACCTCACTCCTTGTGATTTTGATCTGTGGGGTAATGTAAAAGACCATGTTTTTATCCCCCCTATGCCCGACACTCTTAAAAATCTGCAACATCAAATTGTTAAAGCTGTGAATTCTGAATTCGATATCTAGAAACCAGCTGATCCGTGTGTGGCAAGCCACCGTTTTGACATTTGTCGTGTAACACATGGTGCTCATATTAAATGCATAAAAAATTGAACTTTTCTCTTTCCAGGACCGTTGGAATTGTGTTTCTATCTTTTGTAATTCGAAAGAAATAATTGTTTAAAATCTGTTCCTTCATTTTGAATAAACCTGTACTTTCAGGATGGACACTCGAAAATTGGAAATTAATCTTAAGTTTTATGTTTTTGCTGATTGCCGGTCACCTATTCGACATTCAAAAAACTAAATGAAATCAATGGAAAATGTTGGTGTGCTTTAAATGATACTATTTGTAAGATTAAAGGTGGATTTTTCATGGTAAACTGATTTAGGGGATCAATCCCCCCATGAGTCTTGAAAAATAGGAGAATTAAATAAAAGGCTTTATTTCTGTTAGCTATTTATTTTGTTATTATGTTTACTTTATTTTTATATACACTAAAAACAATATATGAGCCTGCCAAGTAACGTGTTTTATCCAAGCATGTAACGTGTTTTCGTCAAACATTCTAACTTGTTAGAATGTTGATATGGTATGTTCAATAAATAAAATCTCTAGAGTACCATGGAAAATATTGTAGGTTGGCAACTGTGAAATCATACATTATAATTATTATGTCTGACGTTTTATATGTCAATTCTTAAAGCGTGTAGCCAACTTAAATTATACAAACGATTAAATCATGACACTCTAGAGGTTTTTTCTTATTGAACATACGATATAAAGACGTAATCAAACATTTAAACAAGTTAGAATGTTTGATGGGAACACGTTACTTGGTAGGTTCGTATATAAACATATTACTTGTCTGAAGTTGTCATTTTTTTAGTGTATGTACAGTAAAGTGAAAAATATAACCATTTATTGTTCTCGTTTTTGCAGAACTTAAGAAAAATACATTTATAAAATTAAATACCAAGTCCAATCCCCCCCATCGCAAAAAACTATCTACGCCACTGACTTGAAATTTATCAATGTTTAAATATGCCACGCATATTATTTAATACGCAATAATATCTTTCCTTTTATACCATTTTTCAATATCAATTTTAAAAAAGTAGTTTTTAACCACAATGTAATTTATTCTTATGTATATTTTGTTGATTGCTGTTGCTCAAGTTATTCTGTAAATACCATCTATATTATTTTAGATATACATGGAATTTTTCATCATGCACCACGCATATTAAACACTGAAAACAATCAATTATTGTGAACAAGTGATCTTCACTTGAAATCAGCGTGTTATACGCGTGGCGCATGAAGTAAAATTTCGAGTTTAGAAAAGCCTAAAATTTTACTTAATACTCCTGGGAGTGGAAAACACTCGTTTAGCTTTAAAAAAGCGTATGCATATGTATACCTAAAAGAAAAATTCTTCATATGTACCTATACTATTATTTATTTTTTAAATATTTAATTGATGAGGCGGATACATGATGAAACTCCATAATACTATTTGAATAAAACAACGCAGTTGGGAGGGTTTCACTTTTATCATCATTATTTCATCTGCCTGATGAAGCCACTGTGTGGTGAAACATGTTGCAGTGTTCAACAATAAAAGTGAAACCCTCCCAACTGCGTTGTTTTATTCAAATAGTATTATTTATTTATTTCGAAAAAACGATAAATCTCCAATTTTATGCATAGATTACAAAACATAACTTATGTCTAAATCTTAAATTCCTATTACTTAGAAATAGTTACCTACATTATGCACAATAATAAACAAAAGAAAATGTTAACTAGCGTGATGGACTTAACCAGAACACTTCCTAAATTGATACGCAACAAATTACGTCCAAAAGTACTTATTGAATCGGCAAACAAATCAAAATTTTCGAGACGCTGTAACAAATTGACTAAACGCATCTTTCTTGGAAGTGGACTGCTGTAAGTGTAAATTAACTCATAGTTCCATTCTAAATAGTTTATTGCTAATTGTCGTCGCTCCAAAGAGAAAATTTTAAACATAAAAAACTTTTAACCATGCACAGAATAATTTTATACCAGATCTACATTCAGGACACAATGGGTCGGTATAAAATACATTTGTAAAGAAAGTTTAAACATGTTTTACTAAAAGTTATTATTATCATCACGTAAACTCTGTTCACATTTTATTCTCACCGCAGTAGGCTTTGTTAGGGTGACATTTTTGTTGGTAGTAAAAAAAAGTTACTAACAATTTGGTTATGTCATTGCATTTATTGGTTATGTGTAGTGCAAAATTTCATTTTATAATATCCCTAAATTACATGTAAAATTATTACGATAGTGGGTGGGGTAATGGACTATTAAATAACAAACATTCATTTTGGCAACGTTTTATTTGAATTATATTTTAACAACATACTTCTTCTTCTTCTTTACTTAAACTCTGTTTTTGTTTAATATGACCAAACTTAGGGTGTATTTACTGCGAACAGTTGCAGTCCTGTTTTAACAGTAGGGTATTTTAAACATAACATTTTGAGATATTGGTAATGATTATCAATGTGACAAATAAATCATAATTTTTCAAATAAATTGTCACGATGCAGAGATTTTCAAAAAAGAGAACGCTACAACTTACAACTTTAGAACACATACAGGATTTTTTTTCTTTAAAGTATACTTTCACATATTCCATATAAACATTTACGCGTGGCGCGTGGCGTAAAATTTCGAGTTTAGAAAAGCCTGATTTGGCTTTTCTAAACTCGAAATTTTACTTCATGCACTCCCAGACGGGAGTGGTAAACACTCGTTAGAGTTTTTAAATTGAAAGTTTTTAATAAGATCCCGAATTTCTGGAAATGTACATTGAAAAATCGTAACGTGTATACCTAAAAGGAAAATTCCTTGTATTTAAAACTTTTTTAAAACTTGAACATATAAATATAGTAAAGTAAAGAAAACAGGTATTCCTGAGCAAGGAATATTACCTAATCTTCTAAGCCTACCTGATCCTCATAGACACTTTATGAAATTGGTAGTAGATACAAATAATTTGAGGCAGTGATAGGTAAATATATTTGTAATCCTAATTTTTGTGAGTTAATTGAATTGTCGTATTAATGTCAGATTTCCCTTTACATAACTTACAAAATAAAAGTTGATTTACAACACAACATGTGATTAATCGTATCCTAACCTAAAAGATACAACCTGCATCACACCACTGAATTTTTGAAATGTCAAATTTGATTAGTTATATTGAAAAAACAGATTATACAGGGAGTTTTTCTTTAAAGTATACGTATTCCAAATTCAGCTTATTTTCTTTAGATCTTTAGATATTCGTTGTTTAAAAAAATCAATTTGAAACCTAAGATGAGTGTTTTCCACTCCCAGACTAAGTATGAAGTAAAATTTCGAGTTTAGAAAAGCCCCTTGAAAATTTGTCAAAGGTCGCGCAGCGACCCGAGACAAATTTTCTGGGCTTTTCTAAACTCGAAATTTTACTTTATGCGCCACGCGTATAAACCACTAAATTATTGTTAAATTTATATATATTTGAACCTCACTTGAAATCAGTGTTTATACGCGTGGCGCATGAAGTAAAATTTCGAGTTTAGAAAAGCCCAGAAAATGTTCAAGAGGCTATTCTAAACTCGAAATTTTAGTTCATGCTTAGTCTAGCAGTGGAAAACACTCGTTAGAGTTTTTAAATTGAAAGTTTTTAATAAGATCATGAATGTCTGAAAATTTACATTGAAAATCGTAACATGTATACCTAAAAGGAAAATTCTTTGTATTTAAAACTTTTTAAAAATTTGAACTTGTAAATGAGCAGATAATAAAGAAGACAGATATTACTAAGCAAGGAATATTACCTGATCCCCTTATCCTTCCTGATCCTGAAAGACACTTTATTAAATTGGTAGTAGATACAAATAATTTGAGGCGGTGATAGGTAAATACATTTGTAATCGTAATCTTTGTTAGTTAATTGAATTGTCGTACTAATGTCAGATTTCCCTTCACATAACCTACAAATTAAAAGTTGATTTACAACATAACATGTGATTAATCTTGTCCTAAGCTAAAACCCACAGCCTGCATCACACCACTAAATTCTTGAAATGTCAAATTTGATTGGGCATATTAAACAAAAATAGATTATACTTCAATCATTACCATTAAAAATACAACATGCCAATATAAATTAAAAAAAATAAGCCTACTTCGGCGAGAATAAAATGTGAACAGAGTTTAAGTCACCTAAATTGATTTATTAAAGAATTATTTTTATTTTATGACAAACAATTGGCACGCACTAAATAATAGTTACATTTTACTTTGTTTCCATTTCCGCCGCGATGCGGTGCGATACACACACATTACATGCTGTGTTTGCGTTATCAGTTCCGACCGGAGGTGTCTTTCACCGCGAAACAATCGAAACCCGCATTGGAACGCGATAACGGCTTTTGCTCAATTGTTGCCATTTACACATTATTGCGATTTCAATGAGGCGATAAGATGCCGAGAGACGCATCTAGTGAAGCAATGATTACTATAGTAGAATTTTGAACAAAAATATTTATTTGAAGTAAATAAAATTGAAAAAACAGTTGGAAAAATTAAAATTTCTGTGAAAGTAGAAACACTGTAATTTAATTTCGTATTGCAGTTTTTTTGTAATTCATAGACATTGATTAGAAATTAATTAAGCTGAATATAAAAATATAAAAAATCTCGTAAAGAAAAACAAAGCGGAGCTTCAAGGCTAGCGAGATTACGTGCGCAATACAGAATTGAACTACGAGGCGCATGATCTACTTACCGTTTTGGACGCTCTACTATGTTTTCATTATAAGGTGGACATACACTATTAGCATCACACCAGTCATGTCATTTCAGCGTTTTATTTTAACCTTGCTGGTATGTAGGGAATCAGGCGGTCCGATGCCTGGCATGCTAATCCCATACGCCAATATGATTGGAAGAAACACTGGAATGACTGGACCGGCTTGATGCCAATTGTTATCGCGTATTGGGGGCTTAAAAAGTTTTTACTATTGCACGTACACCCTTTCGTCAACGATTGAACGGCACATTCCTGCCTACAGTTTTGCGTCAAGAAAAAAGTGCGACGCTCCTGGAAAATGCACTTTTTTGACCACACTTTTGCGTCGATGATTGAATGTCGTTCAGAAGTAGCATTCAAGAGTAGTAAGTAATAGCGGACGTGTCAACACAAATACTACGCTTTTTATCGCACTTTTGAGTGGAGTGTGGCGTTTCCAACATGTTGGAAATTTATAACCACACTCCACACTTTCCTTGACTCAGAAGTGCCAGACGTTCTTTCATCGACGAATTTTGTCGTTAGGCTCTTTTACAGGTACACTTTACGTCGACAATGGAATGTTATACGCTGGCAGTCAACGCAAAGTTGGTCGACGAAAGAACGTAGTAGAGCATACAGTTAAAACTACACCTGAACTACCACTTTTGAGTCGAGGAAAGAGTTGAGGAAAGAGTAGAGTGTTGCTAGAAATTTCCAACCTCTTGGAAACACTACACGCCTCGCAAATATGCGATAAACAGCGTGGGATTTCCGTGACACTTCTGAATGCCATTAAATTCCCGACGCAAAAGTGTGGTCGAAATGGTACATACTGCAGGCGTGCCACACCTATTCTTGTCTTCGCGTAAAAGTTACATTTACACGTATGTACACTTTTTCGTTAACTCCTGGCGTGTGACATTCAATCGTCGACGAAAAATGTACGTGTAAAGGGCTCTATTGAAATATGCATGCGTAATTTGAATACGTACGAGCAAATCCCCTTCTAAAAGGGGACATTAAATGTGGATTATAACAAATGGGACAGCCCGGCTATTCACGTAATATCGATCTATTGAAAGGATTATGCGATGCCCTCAGGCTAATTAATGGCCATCCATCGGTATAGTAATGCAATTATGTAATCTGGAATATGCATTCCTACCCCCTCATCCCTGATATTATACGACCCTCGTCCTTGATATCCCATGGGGATTAACCCGGTTTGGGCGCCCCTTCGATTTGTCGTCGGGTAATATGCGATTACGATTACCTAACAAGATTAAGTTTTTTAATCTTGTTAAATGTCGCAAGGACGATACCCGTGGGTGGAAGACTGATACTCTACTAGTGCGTCGCGACGCTCAAACAACTGCACACATATTGTTTCTGTGTGTTGTTGTTTTTTGGTTGAAATGGCCGGAAGTGATGGGGATGATGGTGTTCAGAAGGAGATTCTTGATGAGGAGGGGGAGTCTGTTGATGAGGAGGAGGAGGATAAGTGAGTTAAAAAAAAAAAAAAATAGAAAGCACTTCCTGTAATCCTCCTGAATACACAGTTGGTTCATTTCACTCTTTCTTTGTCTAAGGAATCACAATTGTTGTGATGTAGAAACCAGCTTCTGGTACATTTGGGGTTCCCCAATGAATAACTCTGGGAAAAAATTATTTGTACTTTTTTATGAATGAAACTTTTGACGAGCGCTTGATTAACCATAAAATACAATTTCGAGTTTAGAAAAGCCCGACAATTAGAATTTGGCGATATTGCTAGCAGCAAGAAGATCATGTGGGTCATAATAACCTTTATAAATAATCGAACGTTTTCAAATAACGCGTCAAAACATCTTAAGTTATTTTTAATGGCGAGAATAAGATAAATCGGAGAAACAGAAAATACACAAATTGACACACACGAAATCGGAACACCAATGAGAAATTGTCGGTTACTGCCAAATAACGTGCGATGTTTTGTCGCGTTATTTGAAAACGTTTGATCATTTATAAAGGCTCTGTATACATGAATCATGCGGGCCGCGTAGGATATGACTAACGTGACCATATATCCCACTTTGGGCGGGATAGTCCCGCCTTCAGACAATCTGTCTCGCTGTCCCTAGCGAGAGGAAAAATGTTTCGCTTTCGCAAACAGATCAAACGATAATTTAAATAAGTATAAAGTTTTGACTTTGACTACTAATAAGTGTTTTTTTACAAAACTCTTCAGGCTTCCCGCTTTGCTGAAAAAATAAATGGTCACGTTAGATATGACGCGAATGATGTACTTGCAGCTTTGGAAGCCTCAATGTTGCGCACGCAATATCGATACAGCCTCTTACCGCGCCGCTAGCCGCGGCGCTCTAGTATGTTGCAATCCGAATGGATTCTCCACGTTAAATATTTTCTATTATTTTATTTATTTGATACTCATGTATGTAGAATTAATTTAATTGGTAAACATCTATTGTAGAAATTCCATGAAATATAAAATAAATACACTACATTTGCTTTTAGAATATTTGTATCCAGTAATTGTACAAATTGTTGAGTGAATGAATATTTATTAAATATTTTCGATATTCACTCAAAAATATATATATTTTTTAATCAACTTCATTCATTCATTCATTTAAACACTAGTTTAGTATAAATTAACACCCCTATTTTTCTTCTCATTTTCTCTTTCATAGTTTGCTAACGCTGTCCAAAATTGGACGTCACGTCTCCTTCGACGCGAGCATGCCTGAAAAGTAAGTGCACTTCCCAAGCTTAATCCCTCTGTTCTCTCGACGGTTCGCGATATCAGAATGTCGAAATCAATCAGCGCTAGTTAGTTAATTAACCAGTTTGAGCGTAATTCACTTGAACTGTTATTGAGGCTGCACCTGACATCAACATCCCCCCCCCCACACACACACACACCGGTCAATTATTAGTTTCGATCAAAACGCGATTTCAATTGATTTGTTGTCAATCAACTTAACTTTGTTTTATTAATTAATGATGGTGTTTGTTCGGTTTATTTAAAAATGTATTAAATTCATCATTCTGCAATCAAATAAGTGAAGGAAAGATTTTACTATAAAAAAGTCTAGCTTATTTTTTCATTTTTAGAAAAATACCTTAATTGAACATTTACCATTTAAAGTATAAAAGTACATTTTCTAGTAAATGTGCAGATACATTTGTATATACTAGGGATGTTCTGATCCCAAAAAAATATCGATATTAAGTATTGATTATATCGCAAATCAAAGTATCGATACGGTAAAATATCGTAATGAAAAATATCGATACCTTTTGATACCAGATATTTTAGATTTAATATTTATTATTATTTAATACTGCAAATAAAAAAAATGGTTTAAAAGACCAAATTTTCAGACTTTTCTAAACTCGAAATTTTACTTCATGCGCCACGCGTATTAACAACTGATTTAAAGTGCAGTTTATAATATACTGTTAAAGTAGTATGCTAAAGCAGTACATTTTGAACTTCACAATAATTTTGTGTTTTATACACGTGGCGCATGAAGTAAAATTTCGAGTTTAGAAAAGCCCGAAAATTTGGTTTGGTCGCTCCGCGCTTCGCGCTACGCGACCAAACCAAATTTTCAGGCTTTTCTAAACTCGAAATTTTACTTCATGCTTAATCCGGGATTATAAACACTCGTTTTATGCTGCAATTCAACGTTTTTGAAAAACAATGAACGCCTGAAAATTTACAGCGTATGCATCAGGATGTGTATACTTAAAAAACAAAATTGCTGTATAAAGTAACAACTGTAATACTGTATAATTAAAGCACTAATACAAAAACATACGTATTTTAATGTTTTGTATGTATAATTTTGTCAGTAAAAGTTTAACAAGGGGCTTTGTTAAAAGTTGAGAAAAGTTATAATACATCAAGGAAATAAATACATCCTACAATTCTCATTATTTTAAAAAAAATCTTTTGAGACTTATAATAAATATAACGAGACACTCGCCTTACCATTAATTTTTACGTTTTGTTTTTGTTTCAGGTAAGTGATCAAGCATCATTTTCATCTCTTTCGGCGTCCGCGAAAATCCGTCTCTCTCGCTTCAAAAACAAAACCTACTAACGATTATTTGCATCTCACTCTCCCTCGATGAAAATCGCTTCAGCAACGGTTTGCATCCGCAAAATATTTCATCCCATCCCTCGTTAAAAATCGTGTAATTCAATTCACTGCGCGGGATTTTAAAAACATCACGAACGCTAATTAATTAGCTCCGATGTAGATGTAATTAATAGGGCCCCGAACTCACAACTTTGTTCGCCCCCGAACAACTTCCAAAGTCCCAAGTCGAAAGTCCAAGACATGGTTTTCCTATTAACGGATTAATCCGGATACGACCTGTCAATTATCCGGTTTTCGGATGCAACACACATTATCATCAACGTTTTCGACCCCACTAAACAAAAATATACAAAAAAACAATCCCGTCAGTTTGAATTAGGGAGTATTGAAATAGAAGAGGGTTGCATTTTTTAAAATGGGGGCGTTAAGCAATTTAACCCAGACGGTTGGAGGTATGAAGTGCTGGAATTGAAGAGATTAAAAAGGTATGTATGCTTAATTTACATATTTTTTGTGAAGTAGAATATTAATAATAATATTGAGTTGCGCAGTATTTTTTTATATTAAAGCATCCTATGTTTTCGAATGAGTGTTTTTCACTCTTTAGTTAAGCATGAAATAAATATTTCGAATATTTCAAAAAGCCTGAAAATCCAAATTTTCAGGCTTTTCTAAACTCGAAATATTTTCTTCATGCGCCAGGCATGTACAACACTCATGCATTATTCAGCTAAAGAAAATACACTTAATCTTTAATCAATAATATAAACTCATATTAAAATGGATTAAAGATTTTTGTTACTTTATAAACGGAATCCATTTAATTACACCAAAAAGCTTAAAAATAAAGTACAAATATACAATAATAAATAACCAACAATTCAAATAAATATAAAATATAAATACACAATAACAAATAACTAACAATACGAAAAAATATGATACGAATGATATCGTTATATTAAGGATAATAATTTGAACATTTTTCATTATTTTATTCCATCCTTCTTTCACTCTATTTAACTGTACGCTGTATGCAAGTTTCGTACACAAAGAATAGTTTGAATGTTGTTGATTACACAAAATCGCAAAGTGCGTTGCCTTGTCACGCCTTAGGGGGGAACATAGTAGAGCCGCGAGCCTAGCGTCGAGGCTGGTAACGAGATAAAAATGTGCCATATTTAAAGAAACGTCAGAAATCTCGTAAAGTTACGAATTAATGTATTTTTTCATTCCTACAAGTCATTTCGGCTCCATTACCCTTGGCAACGACTTTCGATAATTTCAATTTTTTATAGTCTAAATTATAGCACTCCTATAGCACCCTATAGTACCACCAAAAGTTTCTATAGCACCCCTTGCGTTTTCCGGAAAATCGAGGTAGATCATTTTTGGGCCAGGGCAACGTTACGCTGGCCCAACGACTTTCGAGAAATTCAGGGTAATGCCTGCAAAAAACAAATTTCATTCTGCATTTTCTCGAAAACTACAAGTTGAAGAGAAAAACGGTTTACGGTGTTATGGGGTGTTATGATAGTGTTATAGATTATTATAGTTTATTACGTAAATTTTGATGTCTGAAATGTGGGTTTATTAGTATCGCTCATTGAAGTCTTCACGTTTTTCTCGATGTTCTGGAAAACGAATGGTCGTATCGAAAAACTTTTGGTGGTGCTATAAGGTGCTATAGGAAGGCTATAGATCGTCCTACTTAGAAATTAATTTTTAGAAAGTCGTTGGTCCAGCGTAATGCCTGTTAAATTAAAATTTCTTTCTCCATTTTCTCATAAACTACAAGTCGGAGAGGAAATCCGTTTACGGTGTTATGGGGTACTATGATAGTGTTATAGATTACTGCAGTTTATTACGTAAATTTTGAGTGTCTAATAAAAATATTTTTTTGAAATGTGGGTTTGTGTATATCGCTCATTAAAGTCTCCACGTTTTTCTCGATTTTCGGGAAAACGAATAACCATTTTAAAAAACTTTTGGTGGTGCTATAGGGTGCTATAGAAGGGCTATAGATTGGCATACTTAGAAATTAATTTCTTGAAAGTCTTTGGGCCAGGGTAACGTTACCTTAGCCCAAATAAAAAAAATCTTTTCGATTTTTTTCGAAAACCAGAGGTCGGGGAGGATTTTATTTTGCGGTGCCATAACTTACTATAGGGGTGCTATAGGTTGGCCTAATTTAAAATGTAATTCTTGCAAGTTATTGAGCCCGGCTAAAGCTCAGGATGAATGACATTCGATTTTCTCGAAAACTAGAGGTCATAAAGAAAAACTGATTGTGGTGCTATTGGGCCCTATAGGGGTGCTATAGATTGGTATACTTTATGTAATCAATTTCCAGCTCTAAAAAAATATATTTTTGAATTAGTTATTTAGGTTTTGCGTGTATCGCCTGTTGAAGTCTCCATAGTTTTCTCGATTTTCTGGAAAACTAAAGGTTAGAGAGAAAAACTGTATACAGTGCTATGGGGTTCTGTAGAGGTGCTATAGGTTAGGCTTATTTAAATTTAAAATAAAGCAAGTAAAAAATTAAGGCCTGGATAACGTGTGTAATTTCCAGTATTTTGAAAAAAAATAAAAAATTTTAATATATTGGAAAATCATTTTTTCATCATAAATTCAAGGCTACCTGTGCTTTAATATGAGTTGCAGTTTGCTGAATTATGTCTATTCGTTTTGACGCAGTGAATTTATTTGTTGGTGATTTTAACGGTTTTGGAGGGGTTTCTTTTTTTTTCTCGAAAACTATTTGCTTTGCGCAAGTATTTTTGGTGGTGTTATAGGGTGCTATAGAAATGCTATCGATTGGACTAGTTTCATTTGAATTTCTCGAAAGTTGTTGCCCCAGGGTAACGTTACCCTGGCCCAAAAATGACCTACCTCGATTTTCCGGAAAACGCAAGGGGTGCTATAGAAACTTTTGGTGGTGCTATACTGTGCTATAGGAGTGCTATAATTTAGACTATAAAAAATTGAAATTATCGAAAGTCGTTGGGCTAGGGTAATGGAGCCCACAGGGCTAAACTGATGTGGACAAATTAAAATGAGCATTTAGCTATTTCCAAGAGTGTCATTGTTTTGAAACTGTTCTGAGTTTTATGAGTATTTTATTAATATTATTAGTAAGGTATTGGGGTAAGCAGTTTTAAAAAAATGATGCGTATAAGTTAACTAGAAATATGTTTAGCGAAATATTGGCACCATTAAAATAAAGTTTTCTGGTTAACTTATACGCATAACTTTTTAAAAACTGCAACTGTTTCCAAAACCTTACTAATAATTTTGACAACCTGATGGCAAAAACTACATAAATGCGAAGGGTGATCAACAAGTACCGTTACAAAATGTACTCGTTTCGTTTCATGCTTTGTAACCTTACTTTTTAATCAATATATATATAGAAGGGATATTATTAATAGACTTTTGTGAACTAATTACTTACTTTCTTTCGTAGTATATATTTTTAACATTACACTAAATTAGTGTTTTCTACGCTTGGTGTATGAAGTAAAAATTCGAGTTTAGAAAAGCTTGAAAATTTGGTTTTGCCGAATTCGGCAAAAAAACGTATATATTTTCTCAATATCCACAAACGAATTAAAATGAATGTTGATTTACTACAAAAATATTTTCTTGCCGAGTCGTTTCCAAATATTTATTCAAAAACTACTTCCCGAGACAAATTGATTCAATATTTGTCGGGGTATTACCTCGGGAAGTAGCTGTTTCAATGAATATTTGGAAAAATCTCAACGAAAATACATTTTTGCAGAAATTTGATATTAAATTTAATTCGTTTTTCGATATTAAGAAAATATATAAGTTTTCAAAAAGAACACGACAGTTTTTAGAAAAATTAAAGGGTTTCAAAATTTGTTAAATTATAAAAATGTAAGTAAATCGCGGCAAAATTCATGTAAAATGACGAACATCATCATATTTTAGAAAACTCTCAAAACTTTGAAGGAAATTGCGAACATTTTATTACAAAATATCTTTTGGAAAATTTCACAATTGGCAAATTCAATTTCACTATCTTAATATTTGCCTGCAACAATTTTAAAATGTCTGCTTTCTTGGAGTCTAGGGGAGGCCTGATCACCCCCCGCCCCCCTTGGCTACGCCTTTGTGAGTTCATTTTAACGCCAGGATTTCATCGCTAGGCTCGCCGCTCTACTATGTTTCCCCCTTTTACTCGTGTCAGCAACTTATGTCGGGTATTTGTTGATTCGTGTAAAAATTTGATGCTTTGATTTATTATAATTTGTGATGTCCTCTGCAAAGTAATTACAACGCCAAAATTTAATCATAAACCAGACATTATTAAAAAACTTCTATATACTTCAAACCCTTAACAAGATTTTTTTATTGAAAGAGAAACTCTTAATTAATTAGACCGTTGTAAATAGCGCGTACAAGCAAATATCTCTAACAAAAACCCCTTATGTACCCATTTGTGTTATTATATCATCGAAACCACGAAGGAAAATAACTGTTGTACTTGTTGGGAAAACACAAAACTTTGTAACGGGGAATTCGACCACTAATAACAGACGATTTTATATTCTAATTAATTCATTCAAATCATGTTATCGCATACAGTACATACAGGAAATCATTATTCGTGCAATATTGATTGAGTTTTTTTTTTTTACAATTTTACACTCCATGTTTTTAAATCGATCTTTTCCATCGTTTAATTAATTACTAACCCATTTACGGCCGAGCAATTTTAGAGTTAACTCCAGAAGTTGATTTTAGGTCAAATTCTACACTAATTTTTATGATTTCAATGAATGACTTGTTATATTACATACTGGGATATTTTCTCCTGAATATACATTTGTAAATTTTCAGGCATTCATCGATTTTATAAAATCGTTTAATTTGAAGTTTCAAACGAGTATTTCCACTCCCAGATTAGGCATGAAGTAAAATTTCGAGTTTAGAAAAGCCTGTAAATTTGGTTTGGTCGCGTAGCGCGTAGCGCTACGCGACCAAACGAAATTTTCAGGCTTTTCTAAACTCGAAATTTTACTTCATGCGCCACGCATATAAAACATTGAAATATTGTGAAGTTAGAAATACATTAATACTTTTTTTTTTAATAAGTAATAATCGAAATATTTTTATAACAAAATATTTACATTTTTTTCACACATTGTCAAGTCAGGTCAAATAATACAATGTATCAAATTAACATATTTAACAATTTAAATAACAAAAAATAAATAGAAGTACATTTCGAGTACTATGTGCTCATTATCAATAGCTTATTATTACTATAGTTATTGAAAATGAGTACATAGTACTCGAAATGTACATCTAGCAAAATAAAAATGATTGTAAATAAAGTGTTAGTGTTTTTATTTCAAGTTTTGCAAATATTGATGGATGTGATGGGACAAACATTTTTGTAGAAAGCGTATTTATTTTTCTTGAAATTATCTTCAAATACTAATTGCTAAATTAGTATCTAATTTTGAGTAGAACATATAGTTTATATTTATTTATTTAATAGATAAATTGTTAGTTTTTATAAGTTTGATAATAATAAATTAATTTTAGGTAAAACAGACAGATTCTAATAATATATTTAATGGATGAAATTTAATTTTTTATAAGTTTAATAATAATAAATTATTTATTATGTTATTATCGGGTTTCATCAATTAAATATAAATAATAAATTATTATTAATTTATAATTAATAATTCGTTGGCTGTTTGTAATTGTATTTTGGTTTAATAAATGGATTGTAGATTAAATTACTAACCTGTGCGATATTAATCAACCTAAACCTTTATTTGTTGTTTTTTTTCTATCCGTTTCTTGTTTGTTCTTCGTCGTCGTAGGCGACGGCGGCGTCTCATAAAAATTTCAGCGCGGCCCTTAAATTAAAGGGCGCCGACGACAAGTGCGAATCGTGTCAACAAACTATAAACGGCCAAACATCGATCACACTGTTCGCTCCGATACGTTTCTTTCTTTTTTTTAATCTGCACTGTATGTACATAAAATAAAAACAAGCCGTAAACCTGCGACCGCTTGATTACGTCGCTTTCACTTGATTGAATAAAAACAAAATTGGTGATGTGTCCATAATTATCCCGTCATTTAAACAATTGATAATTAGGTAAAGTAAAACATTTGTTTCGTTTCATGTGATTTTATTTTTATTTGCCTGACACGTGTTTCAATCCGTTACGATCATTTAAATTTGATGTATCCCCAGAGGAAATAATCGCATTGGGACAAGTTAGGGGACCGAGGGGGCTAGGGAACATTTTCTCGCAAAAATGAGACATGTCTGAGAAAATAGGAACGCACTTCAATCATTGACAATTTTGATGTATAGGGCAGTCGCCCCATCTTGTTGGAACCAAAGAATTTTTGTTCCAACAAGATGGGACGACTGCCCACACATCACGATTGTCAATGATTGAAGTGCGTCACTTTTTTCCCGGACATTCTCATTTCTTTGCCAATTAATGTGTCTTCTCTGTAGCTCAGGTAAAAGAAATGCTCTAAGCATTTCCACGTAACGGGCAGAGTTAACAGTGACCGCTTCACCATACTCGTCCTCAAAAAAATTAAGGCCCAACCAACACTTCCAACATCACACCATAGAGTTGCTGATTCACAATGTAAGCGTCGTTCATGGATATGGCGTTTGTTTCATGATGCCCAGTACCTACAGTGTTGTCTATTAACAAAATCGGATAGGTGGAAGTGAGCTTGGTCACTGGTTAGAATAACGATGTCATCTGTCAACGTTTTAAGCTTTGTTTTAGCAAATTGGATTCTGATAACGTAATTACGGTTGCTGCCCCTTAAAATGTTGTGTGATTACGAGTTTGTACACTTAGCTTTACAAACAATAAAACAGTATATGACTGGCGGGAAAAGTATTATGATGGAGTAATCACTATTTTTTTGATTGGTTATGATGATTAAAAATGGAAACAAAAACTAGTGTTTACTTTACTAAACTTCTGATTGGACAAGATTGTCAAAATATGACACAAAAGCTTATAAAAACTATGG
This sequence comes from Philonthus cognatus, assembly GCA_932526585.2. Taxonomy (NCBI): domain Eukaryota; kingdom Metazoa; phylum Arthropoda; class Insecta; order Coleoptera; family Staphylinidae; genus Philonthus; species Philonthus cognatus. The sequence goes on from OW052242.1 coordinate 31,013,880, forward strand.
CAAATTCAAGATGCAATTTATTTGTTGATATTTGTTCACTGTATTAAACAATTATTAACAAAGAAACGACTGAAATTATATAAATTAAGCAAAGTTTAAATTGACACAAAAATCAATACAAATAATGACAAATTTAAAATGCATTGTTTTGTTGGAATTTGTTCACTTTATTAAGCAAATATCAACAAAGAAGCTACGAAAGTTCATTAATAGAATCAAGATTGGAAAAATCTACAAAATTTAATTTATATAAATCAATAAATCTCGGTGAATTAAAAGACAAAACCTGCGGAATCCCTATGAATGCGCCATTGATGTCTCTGTATTGCAATTTCAATAAAATCATTAATTTTAATCTGAACAACTCCTTTACATTACGAGTATTCCAATTTAAATATAACTCCTAACGACTCTTTCAATTTCCTTGGATACGAAGATTCACTCGCATATTGCATAACGCAATAATGGTGGATGCGCCGGGCACTTATATTTCTTTTTTTATAAAAGCGATTTACCTCCCCGTGAAAGGGTGAACCGTCGCCACCGGGGACATTAAACCTCATTACCGGTTGTATCTTCTGACAGAGACGGAGCGATTTCAACTCGGAGGAGGAATAAGAAATAATTTATCAAATAAAGTCCGCCGCCGGTGGAGTCCTTAACGTCCGCTCCTCTCGCGGAACGGCGGATTCCCCTTAGATTGAAAAAAAAGATAAACCACCCTCGTGCTCACACACTCGCGTTAAAGTTGGAGTTAACGTTATAAAGATGACCGTAGAGAATAATAAACGGAGGCGGGATCAACGAGTAGATGATGAAAATAAGAGACGCGCTTTTATTTTTCTTCTTCGGGCTGCGGATTGTGAGTGGAAGTTTTTATGTATTGCACTAAATTGTGTAATTTATAAGATGAAATTGCTGGTGTATTAGAAATAAAATACTTGTTGGGGAAAATAACCCCCCACTCCAAATGGTCAGTCGACAATTAAAAATATTGTATTTTTGGTTTAGTTTAAAATTTTTAAATGTAGATAGCACGTTAACAAATTAAAGAATAAAATATGTATTTATATATAATAAATCATGGTGACGCCCAATTTGTAATGTTAAATTTCCCTGACTTTTCTCTGACCCCCGATGCCAGATTTTGTTCCTTAGTCGTTTAAAATAATTTCATATAACCAAACTAAATATAGGGGAGAACTAAGTTGTTCAAGTTATATTCAGAGGTGGAAAGAAAACATATTATAAAGCACGAATTTAGAAATCGTAAGATTTTATAATACTTTTCTAAAATTTATTAACGCAAAATCAAATATATGCAGTATATTTTGAACTTCACAATATTGTGAATGTTTTATACGCGGGCCGCATGAAGTAATATTTCGAGTTTAGAAAAGCCTGAAAATTTGGATTTGTCGCTTCGCTCGCGCGCCCTGGAAAATCCAAATTTTCAGGCTTTTCTAAACTCGAAATTTTACTTCATACTTAGTCTGGGAGTGGACAACACTCGTTACAAATTTCAAAAATTACATGGTGTACATCGGGATATGTATAAGGACTTAAAAGAAAAATTCCTTGATTGTCGTGTATTGACGTCCACAATTGAAAAATGTCCAAAATGCCGAGAAAGTATAAAAAAGGAACATTTTAAGAAAATCTATTAAACTTTTTATATGTTAACTTCTTAAATTAATTTATAAATGTTTATGATTTTCAATACCTAACAAGACTATAATTTTAATAATTCGCTTGTATTCACCATATTTTAAGTCAGGAAATTTGTTAGTTTTGGTAAAATTTCAAAAAAACACTTTTTTTTAAAATTTTTATGATATTGATAATTTTTATTAAAATTGGATCTTTGTTTCAATTTACATTATTTTTATAAAGTTTAAAAAGAATGCAAGAATTTCATTTACTTAATAATACACTGCGCCGCAAAATTAACGCAAAATTCGAAATTTCGTTTAAAAAAATTAATTTTATTGTTTTTCCTGAATTGAGCCTTCTTCTCTTTTTCTGTTTATCACAAAAACTGGAAATATGTATTAGTAGGCTAAAAACAAACCTTATTATCTGCCAAACAGGTCTTTATTTTCTTGTTAAAAAAGACGAGTATCGTTTGATAAGTAAGTTCTTTGAGTTCTGGAAGTTTATTTAGAAAATTGTAAAAACAAACAAAAATGAATCCCCCTGGACGAGTTTCAAGAAATCTTACACATGAAGAATGTGCTGTTGTAGTGGCGCTGCAAGAAGAAGGGTTTACTGCAACTTACATTGCCCAACGTTTGCATGTTGCTAATTCCACAATATCGCGAGTTCTTTCCCGCTTCAGAGAAACAGGACGTCACGAAAGAAGACGCGGCCAGGGTCGAAAAAGAATGACAACGCCGAGAGAAGACAGATTTATGTAACTTCAAAGTTTAAGGCAACGATTCCTAACGAGCACTTACCTGCCACAACAATTTGTTCTAACCTATGGTTGTCGACTAAGTCAGGATACGGTCAGAAGAAGACTTGCTGAAGTTGATCTTCGACCCTATCAAGCCGCTAAAGGTCCTTTGTTAACCAGAGAGCACCGAAGAGAGCGCTTAAGGTTTGCACAGGAATATCTTAATTGGAACAATGCTGATTGAGGTAGAGTAATGTTTAGTGACGAGTCCAGATTTTGTCTGTATAGTGACGACCGCCGTAGAAGAGTATATCGACGTCCTGGTGAAAGATACAGCCAGGCGTGCATAAGAGGAACGGTGCAATATAGTGGAGGCTCTGTCATGGTATGGGCAGGCATCACGTCGCAAGCAACAACAGCGTTGGTACACATTAATGGTGGTCGGTTAAATGCACATCGATACATCGAAGAGGTGCTTCAGCATCATGTTGTACCATTTGCCCCATTTATTGGGGATAATTTCCTTTTTATGCAAGATAACGCCAGGCCGCATATCGCAGGAATTGTGAACCAGTACTTTAACCATGTGGGAATTGTTCGTATGAACTGGCCAGCACGAAGTCCCGACCTCAATCCCATAGAGCATCTGTGGGACATTGTAGGGTAGAAGATTAAAGGCTTGCAGCAACCTCCTGCAAACCTTCCAGAGTTAACACTCAGATTAACGCAAGTCTGGGAAGAAATTGAGCAGCAAGAAGTCAGAAGTTTTATTGACAGCTCGCATCCTTCGTGGCATAAGGATGCGAGCTGTCATCAATACTCGAGGAGGCAATACTCGCTATTAAGACCAACTGTACGACTGTTACACGCTATTTTGCGGATCAGAAGAATCATTATTTTTTTGTATAATTGCAGTTTGTTGTTTATTTTCTCATTTTTTGTTCACAAATAAGCAAATTAGTTTTAATAAGTATCTATTAGGAACCACTTCGGGAAAAAAATGGAGAAAAAAAATAAAAAACAATAAAATTAATTTTTAAACGAAATTTCCAATTTTGCGTTAATATTGCGGCGCAGTGTATTAGTAAACTTACAATTATTTTGTAATTTCTTTAAGTTTGAATCCTTCTTTCAATTTACATAATTTTAAGAAAGTTTTAAAAACATCGTGACTTCAGTAATTTTAACAAAAATTTGAATAAATGTGTACTTTTCAATTTTTTGATTAAATTTAAGAACATTCTCCGCCAATAAAACGGCAATAAACTTATTACGTAAATATTCAATTGTTTCAATGCTGAAACAAACGAGTGTCTTCCACTCCCAGACTAAGCATGAAGTAAAATTTCGAGTTTAGAAAAGCCTGAAAATTTGGATCGGGCGCGTAGCGAAGCGGAGCGACCGAGCCAAATTAGGCTTTTCTAAACTCGAAATTTTACTTCATGCGCCACGCGTACAAAACTCTGATTTAATGTGAAATGGTTTTACACCGATTGACAAGTGAAATAAATTTAGTATGGCAATTATTAATTGGTTAGGTGATGGGGAAAGTGCTATGATGGACACATCACTATTTTTTTTTCAGGAGAGCGACCGAATTTTCAGGCTTTTCCAAACTCGAAATTTTACTTCATGCTTAACCTGGGAGTAGAAAAATTTAATCTTTTTGTTTTAAAATAAAATTGTAAATTTCAATAATTTGATAATTTTTTGTAAATTACAATAAATCTGTAATTTCTTTAAATTTTATTAGAGTTTGAATCTTTCTTTTATTTTACATTATTTTCATAGTTTTAAAAAAAATCGTGTATTTCAGTAATTCAATAATTGTCGTAAAATTAAACAAATCTGAAATTTCTTTAATTTCCTTTACATTTGAATCTCTCTTTCAATTTACATAACTTTCATAAAGTTTAAAATAATCTTGAATTTCAGTACTTCCAAATTTCAACAAAACTTAACTTTCTCAAATTATCGTCAAATTTGAATTTTTCTTTCAATTTAAATTGTTTTAAAAACATTTGAACTCCAGTAATTTGATAATTTTCGAAAAATCTCAATATATCTGTAATTTCTTTAAATGCTGGTGAAGTTTATATCTTTCTTTCAATTCACATAATTTTCACAATGCAATGTGTTTAAAAAATTCGTGATTTCAGTAATTTAGTTATTTTCACAATGTATTCGAAAAATTCGTGAAGTTCAGTAATTTAATAATTTTCGTAAAATTTTAATCTGTGATTTCCTAATATGTCGTTAAATTTTCATAGAGCTATTAGAATAAACCGTTAATTGCAGTAATTTGTTAATTTTTCAATTTTATTAAATTTTTGGAGGACTTTCCTAAATCATAATGTTTATGATAATTCATCAAACTAGAAAATAATTATGTTCTCTTTTAACTTTTCAACTTGGAAAAATTAAGAAGTTTTTGAAATTGTATAACTGATTAAAATTGATGAAAACGTAATAAATTGGCAAAAGTAAGTAACTACACAAAATTTCAAGAATATTTAATGTTCTTGAACATTTATTTCTTCATTTATTTATTTATTCAATTAACAAACAAATCCAATTTCAGATTAAATAGATAGAAAAAATGTACTAATTTTAATCAAAAATTAAATGATAAGCTTAAATAATTATTTGTTGCTTTTTATAATTTTATCAATATTTCTTAATAATGACGATTTTTATTAAATCGAGTGTTTCGTGAATTTTCTGTGATTAATATAATTTTTTGTTTTGTGTTGTAGGCGTTCACTTTGTGGTACATCTTAAATACACTTGTAAATAACACACTTTTTACTTTGGTTAACCACTATATTTTTCACTTAATTTGTGACTATAGTTTCGACTATCTAGTAGTCATTATCAAACTAAAAGTCATCAAAGTTTGGTAATGACTACTAGACAATCGAAACTATAGTCACAAATTAAGTGCAATATATAGTAGTTAAACAAAGTAAAAAGTGTATAATTTACAAGTGTAATATAATTTTAGTTGTAAATCATCAATGATTTCCATTAATTTATTAGATTTGTTAACTTTTCACGTTATTTCTGATAATAAGATTTTGATAGTTTTTGTGCAAAATTATTAATATTCCCATTCGTTCTTCAAAGTTTAGTAACACATAAATAATGCACAAAAATTTCTTTATGTTCTAAATTTAACCTAAATAATATCAACTCTATTTATTTAACGTCATAAATTTGACAATAAAAGAAACTGCAAAATTAATATCTGATTGATTGTGTAACGAGGGTTTCCACTCCCAGCTCGCGCGCCCCAGCAAATCCAAATTTTCAGGCTTTTCTAAACTCGAAATTTTACTTCATGCACCACGCGTATAAATCACTAACTTTAACTAGTTGGTTAGAGTAAAATAAATTTAATATGTCAATTACTATTATAGATAGCGTTAGCTATAGAATACATAAACAGTTTTCACATATTGGCTTGATATAGTCAGAAATGTTCAGTATTCCTCAGCACTGGGTCGGGACCACACTGGTGAGGACCTTCAAGTCCGAAACGCGTCTGTGGGTATCTGGTGCCGGAATACTGAGCACAAATTCAATTTTGTCAATTATCAGTTGTTTAAATTACAGGAAAAGTGCTATGCCATGATGGACACATTACCATTTTTGTAAAAGTTTGTTAATATTACTTAATGTGTCAAACTCGTGCTCCGAACAGAACTAACAATTTGTCAATTCGTATTATTTGAATATTTATTATTATTTTTAATTTAAAAGTTCCCTGCCTTTTCGCCAAAAAAGCCAAATTTCCCTGACTTTTCCAATACTTTTCCTGATGAATAAAATCCCCTGACTTTTTCTCGATTTTCCCGGTTGGTCGCCATTCCGTAAATACACTTTTTATACAGTTTATATTAGTAAATGCTCCCCCCCCCCTAAAATTGCTCTCTGGATTCGCCACTGACTAATACGAGTATGTATTTATCTTTCACTGATCGTTAAGATGACAATTACCGAAGCGATTTTTAATTTCCGTTGCGAAATGTTTATTCCGCCCGAGTTAAAATGTTATCTGCAGCAGTTACTGAACATCGCATCCCTTATCCACCGCCTAGCCACAGCAAATAATCTCACTCTAGATCAAACTCGCCATATTTACTTCATCTTTCGATCGCTTCTTTTCATCAATATCCAATTAAGAAACAACCCACCTCCGAATTTAACGGCACAAATTCCTTTAATTTTCATTTCTGCAGTTCTATTTTTGAAATGCTTACTTACATCCCTTTTTCCTCATCCAATCTGTCGTGTAATTAGGAGTAGATGGATGGGAGTGGAGGACTTTCAGCGGAATCGAAGACCTTTTCATCCTTTTTATTATTGAATACTTTACGTTCCATCGGGCACGATTCTATAACGAGCTACGCCCTTGTAATTCTTTTTTTATTTTAGATCATCGAGGGGGATATTTTCGTGGATACATCGATTATTCATGTATTATACACTGAAATAAGCCTCTTATATCCGGTTTTTTTGACAAAATTAGGTGGAATTAAATTCAACTGTGTCTAATAATAATTCACGGTTTATATACATTCTTCTTGAATAAATATAATAGAAAACATTAAATGTGCCGAGATTATTTACGCAATCTATAACAAATTTGTCTTACAAAGACTAAATCAAGCACTCATTAAAACAACTACTTCCCGAGCGAATACCCCGACGGGCATTGAATTATACAAGTGTTTGTTGTTACATACAGTAAATGTAACAATTCAGGGCAAATTATTCAGGCTATCTATAGACGCGCTTCGAGATTTATCTCATATCAGCGAGATTTATCTCATATCAGCGCTTCAACGCTTCTCAAACTATTTTGTGTGAAGGATTGATATATTTGTTCCTAGTTTCTCACGAACCGACTTCCATGGGAGTATTAAAACTTCAAAAATAATACGTCCAAATCGACAAAAAAATTGCAAACAGAGTAATATTTTGAAATGTTCAGACCATTAAATTAAACATAAATCAAGAAAAGTAGATTCCAATGATAAAAATCGTGAAAATAGACATACATTTTTTAAAATTGTAAATTACTGTGTTTAATTCTGTCAATAGTTGCTCTTGGTAACTGGTCTTAGAATTATGCATTGAAATCGCTGAAGAATGAGGCAAGAAGTTCCGAATGCTTATTAATTAATAAATAGAAATCAAAAAACAGCTTATTATTAGTTCATACATGTTTACTGTTAAAATTGCAATTTTAACTACAACTGACCAAAACCATCAACTTTCGAGTAAATACAACAGTTCATCATAAAGAATAGAGCCTATATTCAAAATTTATATGTACTCTTTTGTTATTTTTTAATAAACAATATACAGTATGAGTGTTTCCACTCCCAGATTAAGCTTCGCGGAGCGACCAAACCAAATGTTTGAGCTTTTCTAAACTCAAAATTTTACTTTATGCGTCACTCGTATAAAACACTGAAAACACTGAAATATTGTGAACAAGTAAGCTTTTCTTGAAATCAGTGTTTTATTTATATTTATGCTTGGCGCATGAAGTAAAATTTCGAGTTTAGAAAAGCCTGAAAATTTGGTTTGGTCGCTCCGCGCTTCGCGCTACTCTTTAAAGCTTTAAATTTAACTATTTAAAAACAACGAGTATCTGAAAATTTACTACACATATGGGATACGTATACTTAAAAAAACTCCCGGTATATACATAGTGTAATTCATTTGTATCAATTTAGAAGTCGCCAAAAGAGTCAATCAAACTAAATAACTTGCTCGAAAAGGAAAAAAAAAAACAGAGTCCGTCAATTTAATCATGGGAATAGAGGCGCTGTCTGGATTTTGGGATTCGGGGCCCGATATTAAATTTTCCGTTTCAATTTGCAGCCAGAGAGGCGCCAATCTAATTTGGGACTTTGAAAACGGAACGCAAGCTGAATTTTGTTAATTGGAGAGTTCAATTTTTAATTCGCTCCGAGTAAGGATTCACTCCCGGGGATTTACTCTACCGTAAATTTATTAGGCTTCATTTCTACTTTTAAAAATTAAATATAATAGAACATAAAGTAAAATTGAATTAGCCAATTGTTTTCAGAATATAAACAATAATATAGAACGAATTAATATCAACTTTCTGCAAAGTTCAAGACTTTTCCATATATTCATTGAAACAACTACTTCCCAAACTAATACCACGACGGATATTGAATTATACAATGAATATTTGAGTTACACAAACAGATTTACTGCTTTTATGTATAATTTATATGCAAAATGTAATATTAGGTATAATTATTCTCTCACCAAACAATATAAACAAACAGGAAAATGAAAATTCTAATTTTCCTGTTTGTAAAGTAGCTATTTAAATGACTATTTGTAAAAGTATTAAATAGACAAAATTTCTCTAGAAAGTTGATATTAATTCATTTTATACTTTACTTACGCCCTATCTAGTAACTGCATCATACCACACTGTCATTTTGACGCGTATGATTGACCGTACCTATTCATGCACGTAATAGCTTTGACAAGTATATATTATGCTGATAGCTGAACAGCTGATTAATTACCGCACAACCAAATGACATTTCATTGATGTATATTGATTAAGTAGTCATTTAGTTTTCATCAATGTCATGTTACTATCAAAAATTATTGAATAATTAAGTTGTTTTCTTATGCTCATTGTTTATTTTGCTAAGGCGTAGGTAAAGTATCGTACGTTTCTCGAGTGGTATGGCAATTACATACTCGCGGAATACTTGTGTTTCAGTATCCGGTTTCTCAAGTTCAATAGTTTTTGTAGTGACAGTTGTTATAGTCGTAACAGATTCATCTCTAGATTCTTTTGCCTTTTTTGATTTCTTAGAAGGCCTCCCTCCTTGTAAATTCACAAGCCTTTTCATCCGTGGGTGTTAATTGCTTTTTTTAAACATGTCTGGTTTTTGGAGCACTTCATATTCAGTTGGAGGAAGTTCTTTGGGCTTCTTATCCTTTTTGATAGTTTATTGGAACAAGTTGTAAGTTCTTCATTTTTTAAAAGATTCTTATTTTCTTCGCTAGTAGCAATCGATTTTTCCGATGTAATGAAAGCCTCGACATCTTTAAAACATTTCTTCTTTTCTTCGCTGGTAGCAATCGATTTTTCTGATGTAATAAAAGCCTCGATAGTGTTTTTAGTATCGGGTTGTTTAATATCTTTTTCAGTTTTGTTTTTAGTACTCTTTTCCACAGACATTATTTCAGATTCGTTAGGCTTATCCTTAGGTTTACTAAACTTCTTTTTAAATGGCCTTCTAGTTATTTTTTTTTGCTTTCAATTGTTTCCTCAGTTGTATCTGGTGACTTCTTTGTATCTGAATCTTTTCCTGGTTAATCAACCAAATTTTTAATTTCTGGTTCGGATAATTCACCTCCAGAAATAGCTTTACTTTCTCTGTGCTTTCTACCTCTCTTCTTTTGACGGTTTTCTAAATAGCTTTTCAATTTCATCCTCTTTCTGTGTTGAAGTTTCAATTTCTGCGCTTACCACCTTTCTTGACGGTTTCTTAATGCCAGATTCTTTGATTTCTTCAGGTTGTCCCTTCTTCATTTATGGTCTCTTCTTCTTTAGTAATTGGTTACGATTTGTCCTTTAGTTCGAGGTCAAATACAATTTTACGGTATTGAGGACATGTCATGGATTCTGCTCTGTGACTTTTCTGACTTACAGATGTAGCATTTTGGCAGTGGCGACCGGTGGCCAACTTCATGTGAAACAAAAATGCCAAGGTAATGCATCCCGGAGTTAAAAAGGTGCACTTGTTATGCTGCTAAACGTATGTATTAATGACCAATTCCGTGACGTAAGGATCATTGATAAACAAAATGGATACGTAGTGCTTTCAACCTCATTTTTTGTATCTTGGATTTGAGCCTCACATGAAGTTAGGCCGCGAGCCGGCAATGCATTTTGGTGTATTCTCGCATGTCTTGTGAGTGGGGTCTGTTGCAGGACAGTTAAAACATTGGGTAATGAACGAATTTGTCTTGGATTTAGAGGATGTGTGGAATATTTTTTGGCATTTAAAACATTTGGCCGGTGTGTAGAATTTTCTAATTCTCCAGTTCTTCCAATTGTCGGAGATTAGTCCTATAGAGATAAGGTTATCGGCTATTCTCTTGTTTAATTTGTCAATGGCATCGTTGGTCACATTTTGGTTTTTATTTTTAATTACATTGATTGATTCAATAAAATATGTGGGCGGTATTTTCTTAAAAGTTATTCTTATGTCATCGATATCAATTGTCGGGTCCAAGTCTACAATTTTGATTGTTTCTAATTTTGTATATGTTTTAAGGTTAGCTAGATCATTGACAGAGTTCTTAATGTTGTCTTTAAGTATGTTGGATACAGATTAATTTTTTCAATTAAATTTTATCAGAACTTTGCCATTTCTTGTTTTATTAACTTTTTCAATTGATATATTTTCATTTATGTTAACATTATTTTTACTGTTTTTGATAACGTCTGTGTAAGATTTCCCAGATAAAGGCTCTTATATTAAACAAATGAAACACGATTTTAACTTTATTTGTATTACTGAGACTTGTTTAAGTGACTACAGATTCTACAACTTCAACTTGTCATTTTTAAACAGGGTGTTCTAAATTATCGGACTACCATTAGTAATTTTGTTGTCTCTAAAGCTACGAAGTCGGTTAAATTAGCAAACTAATAGTATTTTTTGCGTAGATTACGATGGTGTAAACAGAAAAAGTGAACGTTAGATTTTTTATTTGTCCTCAAAAACATTTATTTTCAAATGGGATGCCCTGTATGTTTTGACATATTTAGAAATAGAAGAAACACACTAACAAAAAAGGCTTAATAATATGTGACGGATAAAAATGTTTTTCCTACAATTTACTCAAATTTAGTGTGCGTGTGTTTAATTTGGAATTAGAACGTAGAAAAATAGAACTAATAAATAATTAGCTAAATAGATAGAAATAAATAATTATAACAGGTCTTTAATTTAATTTATTACTTGTTTTTTTTAACCTAATAATTTTATTCAAAATTAAACTGAAGTCATTGGAGAATCACTGAAATAATCATAATTTCTGTGAACATTTTGCAACTCCTGTTCTACGTACTCGTAGTTGATTATGATATTTATTTGCTCATCTCGTTTATATAATGAATAAACTGGAAAATCTGAAAATTAACACAAGCTTGACATCTCATTTTAAGATATTGTTGAAACACTTAATCAACGAACAAAGACGAATCGCGCGCGAGAATGAGAGGCAGAACTGGATGTATAACAATCGAGGCAGACAGCGAATCCGTTCGCATTCAAAAAGATATCAATCCGTCCGTTTCGTGAGTAAATTAAATTCGAATTTAATTTCCCATTTTGACGCAGCGAGACGCGAATCGGCTGGCGCGATAGCGGGGCCGATCTTAAACAATCGCGTCTTAATTAAGCAAAACAACAATACTTTCCACCCAGATTCAAATTGGTTGATTAGTTATAGTTAAGAAAATAAGTACGAAGTTCTTAATAAGCCGTTTGAGCGGGGTATTAAATTAGTCGGTTGTAGCAGTTTGTTAATTAAGGGATTCACCTTCTAGGCATATTCGAAATTTAATGTTTTAGTTGGTGAATTGTGTAGCTAATTTATATTAACATTACTTACCAAAACATACAGGGAATGTTTCTTTGAAGTATGCGTATCCTGATATATTCGCTGTATTTGTTCAAGCATTTGTTGTTTTTAAAAATAGTTCAGTATGAAAACGAGTGTTTACAATCCCAGATTAAGCATGAAGTAAATTTTCAGGCTTTTCTAAACTCGAAATTCTACTTCATGCGCTACGCGTATAAAACACCGATTTAAAGTGAAGTTCAAAGTATACTGCTCAGGTTTTATCACATGTTGATTAATTTTAAAAATGTTTGTATGGAATATGTGAAAGTGTACTTAAGAGAAATCACAAATTTTAAATAATTGTTACTATTTTAAATAAAATTGTCGAAACCAACACATAAAATTTTACAAAAACTTAATTTATCTATTTAACGTAAGTCCATTTAATTAAGTACATTAAGTACCTCTAACAAGTGTTTACAATCCCAGATTAAGCATGAAGTAAAATTTCGAGTTTAGAAAAGCCTGAAAATTTGGTTTGGTCGCGTAGCGCGAAGCGCGGAGCGGCCAAACCAAATTTTCAGGCTTTTCTAAACTCGAAATTTTACTTCATGCGCCACGTGTATAAAACACTGATTTCAAGTGAAGTTCAAAATATACTGTGATACAGATTAAATTTTTGTTTAATAATAATAAAAACGTCTTTGTTCAAATTAGCAAAAATTTATTATGAATTAAAAATCGTTGATTCAACGTTTAAAAGAAAAAATCTATGGACCTTTCAGTTATTTAAACAGTACTTGAAACAGAATCAGATTCAGGGAGGATTTTTTAGAGGGGCAATTATTTTTCAAAGACAGTTTTAAAATTTAGTTTAAATTTCGCTCTATTTGTTCAGACATTCGTTGTTTTTAAAAATCGTTTAATATAAAGCGTCTGAAGAGTGTTTACAATCTCAGATTAAGCATGAAATAAAATTTTGAGTTTAGAAAAGCCTGAAAATTCGGTTTGGTCGCTCCGCGAAGCGGAGAGACCAAACCAAATTTTCAGGCTTTTCTAAACTCGAAATTTTACTTCATGCGCCACGCGTATAAAACAAGTAATTTCTTAAAAGCTAAAAATAATATGAAATATAAATATTAGAAATGTGCAAATTAGCACAAATTGAAAAAAAAAAAATTAAAAATTCACCAATTCACAAACATGCTATATTCCATATTCGTTTGAAATATTACATGTTTGTTGATTTGGTGCAATTTTACATTTATTTTAAATTTGTGCTAATATTTATACTTCTAAAGTTTTTGTAAAATCTTATGTGAAATTTATACTAAATTTTAAAACTGCCTTTGAAAAATAAATGCCCCCCTCACTGGATCCGATTCTATTTCAAGTATTGTTTAAATAACTGAAAGGTCTACAGGTTTTATCTTTTAAACGTTTAATCAACGTTTTTTAATTCATAATAATAATTTGCTCATTTGAACAAACAAGTTTTTATTATTATTATTATTATTAAAAAAAATTAAATCTGTATCACAGTATATTTTGAACTCAGTGTTTTATACGCGTGGCGCATGAAGTAAAATTTCGAGTTTAGAAAAGCCTGAACATTTGGTTTGGTCTCTCCGCTTCGCGGAGCGACCAAACCGAATTTTCAGGCTTTTCTAAACTCAAAATTTTATTTCATGCTTAATCTGGGATTGTAAACACTTTTCAGACGCTTTATATTAAACGATTTTTAAAAACAACGAATGTCTGAACAAATAGAGCGAAATTTAAACTAAATTTTAAAGCTGTCTTTGAAAAATAATTGCCCCTCTAATAAATCCTCCCTGAATCTGATTCTGTTTCAAGTACTGTTTAAATAACTTAAAGGTCCATAGATTTTTTCTTTTAAACGTTGAATCAACGATTTTTAATTCATAATAAATTTTTGCTAATTTAAACAAACACGTTTTTATTATTATTATTAAACAAATATTAAATCTGTATCACAGTATATTTTAAACTTCACTTGAAATCAGTGTTTTATACACGTGGCGCATGAAGTAAAATTTCGAGTTTAGAAAAGCCTGAAAATTTGGTTTGGCCGCTCCGCGCTTCGCGCTACGCGACCAAACAAAATTTTCAGGCTTTTCTAAACTCGAAATTTTACTTCATGCTTAATCTGGGATTGTAAACACTTGTTAGAGGCTTCATATTGAACGATTTTCAAAAACAATGAATTCCTGAACAAATACAACATTTTTATCGGAATGCGCATACTTCAAAGTGGATACCTACACCAAGTTTTGAACATGTACAGTACTATTTACCTCTCGATAGAGTAAAATCTCCTGACTCAAACAGTATTTTGAAAAAAAAAAGTGTTTTGGTGTAGATTACCTTCCATATATAGAAATAAAAATTTAAAAAAATAAAAAAATTAAAAAATTAAAAAGACGATAGGAAGATCAGACATATTATATTACACTGCCAAAGTCTATAATTACTTAAAAAAAGAATTTAATATCAAAAACATTCATAACTACAACGAATTTAAATGCAAGTTGAAGAGACTATTGAAAGATGTTGATCCCGATGTTGCCTTAAAAATTTTGGGAAGGGAAGCGTAATAGTTAGATTAATTTTATTATTATATTACTGTGTTAGCAAAATAATTTTGTTTTTTCATTTTTCATTTTTCTTCTTATTTCTTTTCTATTTTTTCTCTTCTTGGATTTTTATATGTTATCTTATTTACTAGTTAATAAGAAATATAATAATGAAGTCTCCTCCGTCTCTACAAGCTATTAGCTTCGAGACAAGGAAACTACTAAATTACAATACTTTGGAATAAGCGTTTATTTTATTTTAATTACCATACTTATATAATTGTATAAGTTATTGGGAAAATAAATGTTTATGAATTAAAAAAAAAAACTTACATTCTGCAATTTTGTTTGTGTGGGTATTCATTTTGGAATGTGTGTAATTTCGCACCCAGTTATAGGATTTAATTAAAAACAAATGCGACACACAGATCACATCCAAATCTGACCGAGTATTCACCTATGTAGCCAATCGATAACAAATTAATATCGTTTATTGTACGTTTCTATGTGCGCACGTTTCCGCGTTTATTTTCATATTTGCCAATGTTACAAATGCTCTAGTACTAAATAAATAAATATGCAGATGAATAATTCACTAGCAACACGGACACCCAGTTATTTGCGATGCAATGAAATTTGAATTATTTAATTGAACGGAATGTTCCGAATTAACAGGACGATTAATTGATCCGACAAGTAAAATTATACTTCGTGCGATGCATGAATAAATAATGGGTATAGTTGCGGATTTGTTTGAGCTAGTATTTGTTCGCGAGTTAGTGAAATAAAATATAAACCATATGAGAATGAAACTGTTAACGCTGGAGGCTTCTAATTTGTTATAAATCATAATTCACAAATGAAACACGATTTTAACTTTGTTTGTATAACTGAGACTATTAAATAAGTCTCAGTTATACAAATAAAGTTAAAATCGTGTTTCATATGAGAATGGTAATGGATTATTCGTTTAAATATGTATTTAATGTGCCCATGCTAATAATCTTAACTGAGTGCGACCTGGAATCGGACAAAAGGACAGAAATTCCAAATGTTATACGCTCGCATTGCGTTACAGAGACCGAATGGGTCCCCCGCACGGGTCAATTCCGACGTAATTCATTGCCCCCGATACGTGAAGACTACTCCTGACACTCAAAAGTGCCGTATCCGCAATTTACATCAATATTCAGACTTTTCTAAACTCAAAATGTTACTTCTTCGACCTGGTATAGGCGAATCTGACAAAATGACAGATATTACAAATTTTATTCGCTCGGATTGCGTTACAGAGACTTAATGGGGCCCCCATAAGGGTCAATTCCGACGTAAATCAGTATCCCCAACACGTGAAGACTGCTCCCGACGCTCAAAATTGTCGTATTCTTGAAGACTACTCCCGACACTCAAAAGTGTCGTATCCGTAGTTTACATCAATTTTTAGACTTTTCTAAACTCGAAAGTTTACTTTATGTGACTTGGTATAGGCAAATCTGACAAAACTACAGAAATTCTAAATATTATACGCTCGGATTGCGTTACAGAGATCTAATGGGGCACCCATACGGGTCAATTCCGACGTAAATCAGAATCCCCGACACGTGAAGGCTACTCCCAATGCTCAAAAGTGTCGTAATTTAGATCAATTTTAAGACTTTTCTAACTTTCCTGCGACCTGGTATAGGCGAATCTGATACAACGACAGAAATTCTAAATTTTACACGCTCGGATTGCGTTACAGAGACCTAATGGGGCCCCCATAAGGGTCAATTCCGACGTAAATCAGTATCCCCAACACGTGAAGACTGCTCCCGACGCTCAAAATTGTCGTATTCTTAATTTACATCAGTTTTAAGACTTTTTTAAACTCGAAATTTTACTTCATTTTACTTCCTGCGACTTAGTATAGGCGAATCTGACAAAGCGACAGAAATTCCAAATTTTATACGCTCGGATTGCGTTACAGAGACCTAATGGGGCCCCCGTACAGGTCAATTCCGACGTCAATCAGTATCCCCGATACTTGAAGACTACTCCCGACACTAAAAAGTGTTGTATCCGTAATTTACATCAATTTTTAGACTTTTCTAAAGTCGAAAGTTCACTTTCTTTGACCTGGTATAGGCGAATCTGACAAAACTACAGAAATTCCAAATTTTATACTCTCGGATTGCGTTACAAAGATCTAATGGGGCCCCCATACGGGTCAATTCCGATGTAAATCAGTATCCCTGACACGTGAAGGCTACTCCCGACGCTCAAAAGTGTCGTATCCTTAATTTACATCAATTTAAAACTTTTTTAAACTCGAAATTTTACTTCATTCTACTTCCTGCAACTTAGTATAGGCGAATCTGACAAAACGACAGAAATTCCAAATTTTATACGCTCAAATTGCGTTACAGAGATCTAATGGGGCCCCCGTACGGGTCAATTCCGACGTAAATCAGTGTCCCTGACACGTAAAGACTACTCCCGGCGCTCAAAAGTGCCGTATCCCTAATTTGCATCAATTTTCAGACTGTTCTAAACTCGAAATTTTACTTCGTGCTTAAAAGAAAAATGGAAACACTCGTTAGAAACTTCAAATTTAACTTAAAAAAAATTACAACGAATGACTGAAGATTTGCAGCGAATGCATCAGAATATGTATAGCGCTGTCTGAATTGATAAAACAGCTTACTCGTTACTCGGTTGTTACGTGTAGACGTCGGCGTTTGTTTTATCCGGCAGGATAGATGGCGCTCGTTATCCGTCGATTCGCGATTGTTATCTCAAAGTTTTCTCCTCTCCTCCTCGAAGAGAGGATGTAAAACTGTCGACGCCCTGTATATTTTATGGCCTCCACACACACATACACACACATATACTCGTATATTGACGACATCCATCCAAGCGTCAATAAACTATTTATGGGTATAAATAAAAGAGAAAGAACGCCCTCCCCAAGAGCATATGGAGTAGATTATTTTTTGTCTCGTGAATTATAGAGTTTGCATTGCTGAATAATTTTATATGCGTTGGAATTTTGATAAACTATGTTGACGCATTCAATTCAATTATGTATACATTTTTGAAAAATGTACATAAAGTATATTTTAGGTCCTAGTCGAGCAAAACAAATGACAGGATGTTTTACTCAGGTCCTACATAAATCAGTGCTATTGTTATTTTAAACAGTGAAATATTTACATTCAGGGAATTTTATTTTAAATATACATATTCCGATGTATTCGCTTTAAATGTTCATGCATTCGTTGTTTTTGAAAAACGTTTAATTTGAAGCTTCTAACGTATGCTTCCACTCCCAGACTAAGCATGAAGTAAAATTTCGAGTTTAGAAAAGCCTGAAAATTTGGATTGGCCGCTCCGCCCTTCGCGCTACGCGACCAAACCAAATTTTCAGGCTTTTCTAAACTCAAAATTTTACTTCATGCGCCACGTGTATTAAAAACTGAAATATTGTGTTGCGATTTGACATACTGTTAATCCTTGTAGAAATTACATCTTGAAACAATCTTGTAACAATATTAAATTTCAATTCTAGAATCAAGTATGGGATGTTAACACGACACAAGGTTGTAACAATATTGAAATACAACTTGTGTCATGTTGATATCATATGTTCAATAAAAATAACCTTTAGAGTGCCATGATTAAATTTTTTTTTTTCAATATTAAGTTGGCTACACACTTCAGGAATTGACATATAAAACGTCAGACATAATAATTATAATTATTTAATTGACGAGGCGGATATATGATGAAACTCCATAATACTATTTGAAATAAAACAACGCATTGCGTTGCGTTGTTTTATTTCAAATAATAATTATAATGTTTATTTTCAGAGTTGAAAACCTATAATATTTTCCATGGCACTCTAGAGATTTTTTTTAATTGAACATACAATACAATCTTGATACAATAATGTTTCAATCTTGATTTTCAAGTTGTATTTCAATATTCTTACAACCTAGTGCCGTGTTAACATCCCAATACATACACAAGACTGTAGAATTGAAATTCTATATTGATATTACAAGATTGTTTCAAAATGTAATTTCTATTAGGGTTAGCAGTTTGCTTTAATGCATTATAGCAAATCAGTATACTTTGAACTTCACAATAATTTAATGTTTTATACGCGTGGCGCATGAAGTAAAATTTCGAGTTTAGAAAAGCCTGAAAATTTAGTTTGGTCGCGTAGCGCGTAACTAAATTTTCAGGCTTTTCTAAACTCGAAATTTTACTTCATGCTTAGTCTGGGAGTGGAAACACACGTTAGAAGCTTTAAATTAAACGTTTTTCAAATGCAAATTTACAGCATGCATCAGGATATTAAAATATTAATTTTATTTTATAATTGGAGTGTCACTATATTTATGTAATACTTGCAAACATACGATTGTAATTAGAATCTTGAGTAAAGTGAAGTTAATATCAGGAAATACTTGAAATAAACTGACGCTTTATTACCAAGGAAATATCGTACGTTACGCAAAATTAGAAACCGATAATTATGCCCTCTTCATTTGTGCGTTTTGTTTGGAGTGCGCGCGTCGGGCGTCGCGACGCCGGTTTCGTGCCCTCGGCCGTATTCAGTGGGTGTTCAGTGAACGCGAGAGTGCGACGCCGACGTCGCCGTCGCCGTTTCAGTTTTCATCGACGTCGTCGCGTGTGTTTTGTTGCCGTCTCCACCGAAATAACACGGACACGTGTCATCCTTCACGTGAACACGCCCAGAGTGTCACCAAAATAAATAAATTGAAAAAAAAACAAACAACAACTACAAAAAGTACAACTAAATACCGAAAAGTATGTTCATTTTCTTGTAATATTTATACTTTAGTGATTTTTTATTATTCCTGTAATTATAAGCAGAAAAGTGTGTTTTAAATTATTTACGTATGTTGATTTTCTTGTAAATTTCTTGTAAGGGGGGGGGGGGGGAGATTTAGGGGATCAATCCCCTCCCATAAGCCTTTATAAGGCTCTTTTTTTGTAAGTGATAGAGTTGTTTAACAAAACGTTTTTATTTTCTTTTAAACAAACACGTTTTTTTTATAAAACAGGTTGTTTTCATGTAACCAGCGTAAGAAAAATTACTAAATTCTCATTACTAAAACTAAGAAACATCATTTAATTTGTAAATAATTTATGAATTTAAAAAAACACGTTAAGTATTTATCAACATGTTATGAAGTCTGTACATTTTGATTAGATTTTATTAAAATCGTTTCAAACGAAATCTGTTAGTCTTAAAATGATGCATTGCTCAATTTTTTTTAAATATGGTTCAAATTTATAGATAAAATCAGCTCTCAACATTGTTAGTTGTCAAAATTTGACAATTTTGACAACTATACGACGCGTTTGACTCGACCTTCACATGTTTTTATTATCTAAACAGCGACAGGTCGATAAGATAATAAAATTTCGAAATACGTGAGTTTCCATACAACGCCAAACTTAACATTTTGACAGCGTGACCGTCTCTACAACGCCAAACGTCATATTTTGACGACGCGACTGTCCCTACAATGCCAACCGTCATATTTTTGACAGCTGTCACGTTTGAAACATTTCGTTGTTTAGCACAAAAAATTTTAAATTTATTTATTTAAATCTTTGTGTTTATATAATCACGTTTAACACATTTAACGTTAAAAGAAATCTCAGCCACATGTAATTAAATTAAATTAATTTAATGTGATGATAATATACAAACAATAATGGTGATGTGTCCATCATAGTACTTTCCCCCGTAAATTGCGTATTAAATCACTTTTAAAATATTTGTAGCATTATTATTTTCAAAATGTCTTCAACTTTTTGATAACTACAACTTTTATTTGAAACATTTTTCAATTGTATCAACACATACACTGAGACAAACCAATGACTAGATAAAAGAACATTATTTATTAATTTTCTCAAAAACTAAGAGTGCTATGACAAAAAGTGAAGATACAAAAAATCTTTAGTTTTTCATTTCCTACAACTTTTATTGGAAACATTTTTCAATTGTATCGACACATACACTGTCACACACCAATAACTAGATAAAACACACAACTTTTAAAATATCTCAAAAACTAAGAGTGCTATGACAAAAAGTAAATGAACAATACATCTTCATTTTGTTATTATCTACAACTTTTATTTAAAAGAATTTTTTGTTTGATGAACATTTATTGAAAAAATCTGAAAAAACTGAAAAACGCTACGAGTAAAGTACCACTTCCGGTTTTCCGATTTTCACCAAAAGCTTTTCAGTTCTTCCGATTGTATCAAAAAGCTTAAGTTTCAAGTTTCATCTCGATATCTTTAGCGGTTTTTGCGGTACAGCGCACACAGACTCACACACAGACACACAGACACACAGACAGACAGACATTTTTCAAAAATGGTCTTATTCGACTCAGGGGACCTCAAAACGGATATTTCCGCAAACATTTTTGATTCGAAAATTTTCACGAAAACAATACTTTCCCTTTGTATTACATACGGGGGAAAGTAAAAATTTAATGAAGTAATTACGATTTATAATATTTACGACATTTTATTGTTCGTCATTTATGAGATATTTTGACATACTTATGACATATTTTGAATGTAATTTTTGAAGTTCTCATTTTCTTAAAACTTGCATAAATTTATTCAATTTTTTGCAAGTTTTAAGAAAATGAGAACTTCAAAGATATGAATCTGTTTGAAATATATAATATATAAAATTTTCTACGAATATTAAGTAAACTTTGCTTTTTGAAAATACGCAATAATGTTAAAATACCGCATCAACAGGTTTTGAGTAATTTCCAATTGCGCGTAAAAATAGACTAATTTTATGCGAT
This sequence comes from Philonthus cognatus, assembly GCA_932526585.2. Classification (NCBI taxonomy): domain Eukaryota; kingdom Metazoa; phylum Arthropoda; class Insecta; order Coleoptera; family Staphylinidae; genus Philonthus; species Philonthus cognatus. The sequence continues at coordinate 31,035,377 of OW052242.1, forward strand.
TTTTAGGAAGAGCGACATTTTAAAGATTCATATCTTGTTAATTTTTTGGAATATCATTATGAAATTGTGTGTTCTTATTTATTATACATTGCTATTTCAAAATATATAAAAAAATAAAAATATCCCATCAGTAGTTTTTTAAGTAATTTCCAATTGAACGTAAAAATTGAATAATTTTATCCAATTTTTACGAAAATGAAAGTTTCAAACATTCACATCTTCATAGTTTTTGGCATTATCTACACGAAATTTTATGAGGATATTAAGTGAACATTGCTTTTTCAAAATATATAAAAATCTAAAAACACTCCATTACCAATTTTTGAGTAATTTCAGATTGAACGTGAAAATTTAATAATTTTATCCGATTTTTAGGAAGATGACAATTTTATAGATTGTTATCTTAATGTTTTTTAGGAATATCTTTACAAACATTTTGTGTAGATATTAAGTAAATATTGTTATTTCAAAATATATAAAAATCCAAAAATACCGTATTAATAGGTTTCGAGTAATTTATAATTGAACGTAAATAGATTTATTTTATGCGATTTTATTGAAAACAAAAATTTCAAAGATTCATATCTTGATAGTGTTTTGGAATATCCTTATAAAATTTTGTGTGATTATTAAGTAAACGTTGCTCTTTCAAAATAGCCTAAAAAACGACTAATAGTATTTGAGTTATTTGCATCTGAATGTCAAAAAGTGTGTTTTTAAATCAAATTTTATAGATTACACAAATTAAAAATGGTGATGTGTCCATCATAGTACTTTCCCCCGTAAATTGCGTATTTAATCACTTTTAAAATATTTGTAGCATTATTATTTTCAAAATGTCTTCAACTTTTTGATAACTACAACTTTTATTTGAAACATTTTTCAATTGTATCGACACATACACTGTCACACACCAATAACTAGATAAAACACACAACTTTTGAAATATCTCAAAAACTAAGAGTGCTATGACAAAAAGTAAGTGAACAATACATCTTCATTTTGTTATTATCTACAACTTTTATTTGAAAGAATTTTTTGTTTGATGAACATTTATTGAAAAAATCTGAAAAAACTGAAAAACGCTACGAGTAAAGTACCACTTCCGGTTTTCCGATTTTCACCAAAAGCTTTTCAGTTCTTCCGATTGTAACAAAAAGCTTAAGTTTCAAGTTTCATCTCGATATCTTTAGCGGTTTTTGCGGTACAGCGCACACAGACAGACAGACAGACAGACAGACAGACAGACAGACAGACATTTTTCAAAAATGGTCTTATTCGACTCAGGGGACCTCAAAACGGATATTTCCGCTAAAATTTTTGATTCGAAAATTTTCACGAAATCAATACTTTCCCTTTGTATTACATACGGGGGGAAGTAAAAATATTATAAAATTCAAATTTAGAATGAAATCTTAATGAAATTTTGTGCGTATTTTAAAAACATATTTCTATTTCGGAATACGTAAAAATTGAAAACTTACTTTTATAGATTATACAAATGAACAATAATACAGGGTGATTTATACCAGGAGGCGAATAATGAATATTCGTGTTCAAGATTGGATTCTAAGCAAAACATGTAAAATAACTTTTTTTCGATCGGTCTTTGTTTTAGAGATAACGAGGCATGAAGGTTTTGGAACCTATTTAATTTTTGTCCATATATTAAATAGTAGGATTACGGCTTTTGCAACAGCAATGCTTTAGAAAGTGGTCGGGAATGTCAAAGAAGATTCGTATACAGAGGAAATTTAGAGCAATTACGAGACAGAATTATGAATGCTGCACTTAAAATTGAAAATGAACAAGATTTTGCTGCAGTTTATAATTCTGTAGTTTTACGTTGCCAGGCTTGCATCACGGCTGGCGGTGGACATTTCGAACATCTCTTCTAAGTTAAACTAGTGGTTTTTATTTCTGTGACTGAATAAAGTTCTCATATTGCCTACAATTAGTTTTTTTGTGAAACTTGAAACTAATATATGTTTCAAAAGTTTGAAGCTCGATATCTTCAAAAAAGGCCAATCTAAAAAAAGTTATTTTTCATGTTTTGCTCAGAATCCAATCTTGGACACGAATAATAATTTTTTGCCTGCTGGTATAAATCACCATGTATATAATATCGTATGTTGAATAAAATAAACCTCTAGAGTGCTATGGAAAATATTGTGGGTTGGCAACTCGGGAATTATTATATTATAATTATTATGTCTGACGTTTTTTACAATTCCTAAAGCCTGTATTGAACATACGATATTTTGATTATATTATATTGTATTATATTGTAATCAAACATGTATTTATTTATTAATATAACATTAAAATTTGGAGTGAGGTCTTTGTAACATTTTGTGGAAATGTACAATTAATTGTTACAATCAATTAAAAATTACATACTTGTATAAGCATTCTTAAAATTTTTGTTGTTTTGATGTTAACCGATTTTTTTCCCTTTCAAAATATATAAATTTCGAACAAGTGTTTTTAAATAGAGGGATGTTTTCTTTCAGGTATACATATGCATACACTGTAAATTTTTTGACATTCAATTTAAATCCTTAAACGAAAGTTTTCCACTCCCAGACTAAGCATGAAGTAAAATTTCGAGTATAGAGAAGCCTGAAAATTTGGATTGGCCGCGTAGCGAAGCGGAGCGGCCAATCCAAATTAGGCTTTTCTAAACTCGAAATTTTACTTCATGCGCCACACGTATAAAACACTGAAATATCGCAAAGATTAGAATGTACGGCTTTAGCAATCTAATATGTAGATGTGAATAAAACGTGAATCAAATTCTGCGCTGAACAAATTGTTTAAAACAGTGGTTATAGGCAACCCAATAACTCTAACGTATATTAGGTTGCCTATAATCGTTGTTGTCTGTGTGTGTTTTTTTACTTCACTGTAAATCAGTGTTTTTAAGCGTGGCGCATGAAGTAAAATTTCGAGTTTAGAAAAGCCAAATTTGGATTGGCCGCTCCGCTTCGCTACGCGGCCAATCCAAATTTTTAGGCTTTTCTAAACTCGAAATTTTACTTCATGCTTAGTCTGGGAGTGGAAAACACTCGTTTAAAGCCTCAAATTAACCGTTTTAAAACAACGAATTCCCGCAAATTTAAAAAACGCTGTAATTATCAGACTATGTATATTCAAAAGAAAAATGTCTTGTATATTCTGTTTTAAACACGTTTTAAACGTGTTTGAAACATGTTTTAAACCTGTTTTAAACACGTTTTAATTGTTAATGTTTTAAACGCCGTTTCAATGGAAACAACAGGTTTTGTAAAAAAATCTGTTTGTTTTAATTGAAGTAAAAAACACGTTTTTTAACAACCCTGACACAAACACGGTACTAACATTTTGTATGAATAGAGCAAAATCTATATGTTAGTTAGTTTAGTTAGTTTTGAAATAATGATAAAATGAACGTAGCAACATTACATTTTCATGTGTTTATCATAATCAAGTAATTTAGAAGGTATATTACACTGTTTTTTTTTTTATGTTTGTGAAAATGTATTTCTTCTGGTATATTATTAGATTGAAATTTACTTCTAATAAGTGTCTCCACTCCCAGACTAAGCATGAAGTAAAATTTCGAGTTTAGAAAAGCCCCGCGTAGAAAATTTGTCGAGGGTCGCGCAGCGACCCGAGACAAATTTTCACGGGGCTTTTCTAAACTCGAAATTTTACTTCATGCGCCACGCGTATAAAACAATGATTTCAAGAGAAGTTCAAAACATACTGACAAGGTTTATACATTAAGTTAAGCATAAGGTACAATTTCGAGTTTAGAATAGCCTTAAAATTTGGTTTGGTCGCGTAGCGAAGCGAAGCGATTGAACCAATTTTTCAGGCTTTGTTAAACTCGAAATTTTACTTCATGCTTAACCAAGGAATGGAAACACTCGTTAGACGTTTCAAATTGATCGCTTTTCTAAAATCAACGAATGCTTAATTACTTTATACCTCATCATTTACTAAACGCTTTGTTTATTTTATATTTCAAAAAGTCTTTTAGCTTCCATTTAATTTTGAGAGCCCAACTTTACTACACGCCTAAAATGTTGCGAAAGCAGCTGGATATTTGTAAATATGCAAATGCTGTTTGTGTTTCAAGATTGAGATTAAGAAGTAAACACCACAACTTCTGACTTAATCAGTTTAATCCATTTCAACCGGGATTAAGGCCAATTCGCGTATCAAATATAAAAGTAAAATAACGGTACAATAAGAAATATTAATATTAGGTAAAATCTTAGAAATATTTATTGAGCCTTAGAATTAAATGTTTCTATGATCTTGTTGTTCATATTGATGTTACTAATAATAATAATAATAATAATCGTTTATTTCTCAGCAGAATAAATTCTATTTACAGAGAAAAATACAGTTTTTTTAAATATACTAACTAAAAATAAACATTAATTATTACATCATTTATGAAGAGATTTGTGTTTCCTTCTAACATCAGTAAATTTGACTTTGTTTTAGTTAACTAAATTTTAGGGCTTTTCTAAACTCTAAATTTTACTTCATGCCCCACGCGTCTAAAACACTGATTTATATTGAAGTTTAAAATACATTCCTCTAATTTATCCCATTTTTACAAATTTTACAATTGTTTGTTTATTATAATAAAAATGCAACTTTCCAATTGTTTGCAGAATATTTACAAAATATTAAAACGAATGAAAATTAATATCGACTTTCTGCAAAAATTTAGTTTCATTGAGACTTTTTTTAAAGTAGTTGTTTCAATGAATATTTAGAAAAGTCTCAACGACACTAAATTTTTGCAGAATGTCGATATTAATTTTAATTCGTTTTTATAAATTGTTTGTTTATTGAAATTCAACAAATAAATTTTACAATTGTTTATTGATTGTAATTTATTATTACACGAAATAAAAGTTTGTAATATTTATTAACGTGAGATAAAATGTAAGCAGTGTAGTTTGAATTTTACTATAAATCAGTATTTTATACGCGTGGCGCATAAAGTAAAATTTCGAGTTTAGAAAAGCCTAATTTGGATTGGCCGCTCCGCTTCGCTACGCGGCCAATCCAAATTTTCAGGCTTTTCTAAACTCGAAATTTTACTTTATGCTTAGTCTGGGAGTGGAAACACTCGTTCGAAACTTTAAGTTTAACGCTTCTTATAAAAATAACAAATTCATGAAAATTTACCAAAAGCTACAATCATTGGGATATGTATACTTTAAAGAATACAAAAAATCCTGCACGTGTATTATTTTTGTACAGCATTTTTTTTCCTATATATTAACAATATTCACATCCATTCAAAAATTAATTAATACACTGCTAATACATATTTGCACTGAACGAATATGTGGTTTTTGTAAATAAATTCCATTGTGATGGATTAAACAATAGGCTTTGATGTTATGTTTTAATAATTTATTATGATTTACCGACTACAAAATTTGTTGCATATTAATAAATAATCCATCAAACAAAGCTCTCTATACCAATAGATACTCATATAATAATGAATATCTATTTATTTTAGGAAATAATGAGTGCGATTGTAAATAATGATTGCATTTTCGAATTATGTTTATAATAATAAAATATGTTAATTTTTCAACAAAATTCAATAATAAAATAATTTAAATATAGCTGGTGAAAATTATATAAAACGTTTATGATTTAACATAACATTACCTTAAAACTATATAAATCAGGAAAAAACTCATGAAATTCTTAAAACCTGCTTATCGATGCAGGTTTTCATGCCTTTTTTTAGATTTTCTCTACAGTGTGTCCGCATTTCAACAGAATGTATGGGGATCTTGGTTATTTGAAGAGATAAAGAGTCGGTTAAATTGGGGCAAAGTTGCGTAATTTAGGGCCGAATAATAATCCAAAAACAAGTTTGAGATATATTTTTTAGTTTTTAAAGATGTTCTGGTTAATTTATTAAATTCAATCAGTACAGGTACTTATTTATTTTAGTATAGGTTTTATCCACCAGTGTGCGTCTAACTCTTATAAGATGCCAATTAATTGAGTATTAAATTTTATTACATTGGCATGATAGTAATATAATAAATTAAATGAACTTATGCGATTAAAATTAATATTTTCCCTTAAACTAAATCGTCATTGACATTTTACGACCCCCTCCACAGAAACGATATTAGACCGCGCTATTAATTAATTCATGTTCACCCCCTAATTCGGCTAATTCCAGCAGCCGACGTTTATTACCACCAATACGGCGTTTTTGTATCCTTATCGTTCCCGTTGTTGTTATTACGCTGGAAATTACGACTTATAATAATAAATTCCACACAGAAATATCACTAGAGGGATGAGTGGATTATTTTACGGCCGTCCGCGTTAATAATTAATGCGCCACGGAAAGCCCGCAACACTCCGAATTCGTCCATCATATCGACCATCTAGTTACAAAAGCGGGGAATTATTCATGACACCGAATATTTATGTATAAAATAATAATAAAAAAATTATTTAGAATACACGTTGAGCGTAAACGGACGTGTTAACACGGCCTGTGTGGAACACGCGAATTTCTGTGCGCGACATTCGAGTGATTAATTTGTTTTTGGTGTTTTTCGTTTTAGGTACAGGTGGCCCATGTTTTAATTAATCCTGTATGAAATGTGCTGTGTCTGTGTGAAAATGCCACATTTAAAATTTGGTGGAAATGTTTTGAAGTTTTTTAAAATCGATCCGGTTTTTTTTTTTTTTTTGGCTTTTGCCTGGCCTTAGTTACTAGACTATTAGCCATCTTCAATTGTTATTTTGTATACATTTGTTAATTAACTTATTAGTAAGTATAACATACAACTATATATTTGGACGTCACAACACATTCACACACATCCATGGAACCGGAGACGAGTTGTTTTCGTTAGAAAAATTACTCGCCTCCGCTGGGAATCGAACCCAGATCACCTCCGTGACCGATTGGCGAAACCGGCGGCTCAACCTCTCGGCCACGGCGGGCCCAATCAATCCGGTTCATATAATAAAGTGCACATTTTGCGATGCATGCGCTGTAAAATATTAGGCAATCATTGCTTTTTCTTTTTAAATTATGATAAAACGTCGACGAGACTTTGAATCAAAGGCCATTTATTAAGTTCCCACAAAGATATAAGCTAATTAGTGCATAATGAAAAAAATATATAAATTAAATTGAATTTGTGATTATTAACAGGTAAAAAAAAAAGAATATGCATTTTAAATACTTATCAATCTTGTCTTATTTGATTTAAATAACACAAATGATTATTAAAAGGTAAAAAACGACAATACATTTTTAATACTTATTACTCTTGTGTTATTTTATTTAAATTTAAAGTGCGTGCTTATTAATATCACATTGAATCAGTGTCATACACGCGTGGCGCATGACGTAAAATATTTAAGGCTTTTCTAAACTCGAAATTTTACTTCATGCTTAGTCTGGGAGTGAAAAACACTTGTTTGAGAAAAATTAAACTCTTATTGTGGCATTTGTACACATGTTATATTGCTAAAACAGAAGCAAATATAAACATTAATCCTAAGTCTTTTTGGAAACACGTAAATCAGTGCCGTAACTCATTTAGTCTTCCGAAAAACTTATATTTATGAGATAAATTTGCAAACTCAATTAATGATTCAGTACAATTATTTGCCGAATATTTTTCAGCGGCGTATACAATTGATGATCAGTTTGGGGTACCCAATTTTGAAAATCAGCCAATAATAAATTTTTGCAATGTAAATGTTACTCTTACTGACGTCTTTAACTCATTGTCTAATCTGGATAAATCATGCAGCGCAGGCCCTGATGGGATTCCAGCCTATTTTCTGGAAAAGTGTAAATATACTCAAGCTAAACCAGTTCTTGATTTGTTTAATCTATCTTTATCTTCCAGTATTATCCCTCAAAGTTGGAAAAGTAGCTACTTGACACCAATTTTTAAAAGTGGCAGAGAAGAGAATATGAAAATTATCGAGGAGTAGCCTTGCAATCCACAATACCAAAAATATTAGATCTGTTAGTTTCTCAACAAATAGTGTGGAACTGTAAAAATATAATAGTTGATCAACAGCACGGTTTTATGAAGAATAGATCAACTGTATCAAATCTTACTTTCTACCATACATACCTGTCGAACGCTTTAGAGAAGGGCTGTCAAGTTGATGCTATTTATACGGACTTCTCTAAGGCTTTCGACCGTGTTAATCATCGAATTTTGTTACATAAATTAGCGTCTCCCGGTTTTGGGGGCACTATTTTTAAATGGTTAATAAGCTACTTAACAGATAGAAAACAGGTAGTCAAGATAGGTAATACAATATCTACAGAAATTAGTGTTACTTCTGGGGTCCCATTGCGGACCAGTATTATTTGTACTATTTATTATTGATTTTGGCCAGTATATTAAATATAGTAATTATCTTCTATTGCCGATGACTTGAAATTGTTTAAATCTATTAAATGCCTGGATGACCAACATAAATTACAGTTGGATCTGAATAGTTTGTCCACGTGGTGTGAAACTAACAAATTATTTTTTAACTTACAAAAATGCAACGCAATTTTATTTTATCGTCGTAACAGAATGGAATGTAATTATGCGTTATGTAATCATGCATTGCTTTGCGTTGATAACATCAAGGACCTGGGTGTCATATTTAATTATAATTTAAACTTTAGCCATCATATTAAACGCATATCTAACAAAGTCCTTGGTTTTATTGGACGCTTTTCGAAAGATTTTGATGTTTCCGTTTTACTTAAATGATATACTTCCTTGGTCAGACCTCACTTGGAATACGCATCTGTCGTTTGGTCTCCTCATACGAGGGTACTTTCAGCAGAGCTGGAGAAAGTACAGAGTCGCTTTTTGCGCTTAGTTTCTGCTAGGCTAGGCAACACTAGATACCAATTCAGCAATAGTACTATGCATAATATGTTGTGTCTCAGCTCGTTGAAAAATAGAAGAATAATAAATGATTTGTGTTTTCTATTTAAGCTTATACACGGCGAGATAGACTGCCAAAGCTTATTAAAACAATTAGACTTTTATGTGCCTGCTAGAGGTCCCAATAGATCGAAATTTTTATTTTATTTGCGCTATCATGCAGTTAATTACGCAAAATTTAATCCAATATGCAGAATGATGAGTTACTGTAACGAATTAAACAATAACAATCATTTTTTTATTACATCATTCTTTATTTTCAACATTTAAGGCTAATTTGAAACGAATCAATTTATCCGCTATTGTTAATAATTTTTTATCTTAATTTTAATTACTTACTTTGTGAACTCATATAATTTTAATTCGATATTATATTATACAATCTAGTCTTTACTGTGATATTTTGCTCATCAATTACTGATATTAATTTCAATATGTTATTTGTACAATTTATTAGTTGTTTATGTATTTGTCTTTGTACCGATTTGTTGATTTTATCTCCAAATAATGTATTCACTCTTTAGTATTTTTTATTATTATCATTTTAACTCGCGTAAAGTAAGAGTAACATGAACATGTCTAATACAATTGTTATTTTTCTGTTATCCACTCTGTATATATAAATATACTAATATTATAAATGTATGTAAAAGGAGATTCCGTAAATAAATGAAATGAATAGTTAAATACATTTTCTTTATTGCCTAATCAAAATTAATTAATATAATTGATGATTATTTAATAAAATTATGCTCTTTGGGATTAACACTTTCAGTTTATCCTTTCTAAAAGTTCCTGAAATGCTTTGCAGTCATTAATACTTGACGTGAATGAATTAGAGGTTATTGAATACAGAATAATATAATTTATAAAAAAGAAAATTAACTGACGAGGCGGATACTTGTTAAAACCTCATAATTCTATTTAACATAAAAACAACATAGTTGGGAGGGTTTCATCTAACGGTGTTGTTTTTATTTCAAGTATCATAAAAATATAAAAGAACCATGGTCCATAGTGTGAACCTTGAGCACGCCAGACAAAACATGAATATATTTGTTACAAAAAAAGACTTAAAAACTATCAATGATTTGTTCTTTTAACATATTCTGAAAGAACCATCAATGTCTAGTCAAAATCCACAGCAAATTTTATGAAAATTATTCGAGAGATTTTAACGTATGGATTTTTTAACATTTAGTATTCTAGAAAATCGGGCTGAATTTAACATAATTCTTGCTTGAAACACTAATTATGAAAAAATCTGTGTTTTAATATAATTTAAAAACTCGTCTAATATTTAGACATTTTCAGTATAATCAGCTTTGAACTGATTTTTTTTTTGAAATATTTTAACTTTGTTGAAGTTGAAATGCATTTAATTTTAAACAAAAAATCATTAGAATAAAAGAAAATCACAAACATTCTTTTTTAATTAAATATAAACTCTTATCGCGAGTAAAAAAATAGATTATGTCCCCTTTTATTTAATTTGTTTTTTGTAAACTGTAATATATTGACACATTTTTCTATTGAATAATATAAAAACAAAATATATTTTTATATTAAAAAAATAATCCCAAGCACTTTTTTTCTGGAATATTTTAACTTTGTTAAAGTTGAAAAATAGTATATTACGTAACGAGACTGGTATGCAGTATATTACATATGAGCGGACATGTTGCGCACGAGCCGCGCAGCGGCGAGTGCAGTATTCCGCGAGTATGTAATTGCCTTACCACTCGAGAAACGTACGATAATTTACCTACGCCCTAACAAAATAAACAATGAGCATGAAATAACAACTTATTTATTGTAATTATTTATAATAGTCCCATGACAATGATGAACACTAACTTACTACTTGATCAATATACAAGGAATGAAGCTCTAAATTTTCCGAGATTCGTTGTTTTTTAAAAGAGTTCAATTTGAAGCTTTAAACGAGTCTTTTTCACTCCCAGACTAAGCATGAAGTAAAATTTCGAGTTTAGAAAAGCCCCGTGAAAATTTGTCGAGGGTCGCGCAGCGACCCGAGACAAATTTTCTGGGCTTTTCTAAACTCGAAATTTTACTTCATGCGCCACGCGTATAAAACACTGATTTCAAGTGAGGTTCAAATATACATAGAGTTCACAATATTTTAGTATTTTATACGCGTGGCGCATGAAGTAAAATTTCGAGTTTAGAAAAACCTAGAAAATTTGTCTCGGGTCGTTTCGCGACTCTCGACAAATTTTCATGGGGCTTTTCTAAACTCGAAATTTTACTTCATAGTCTGGGAGTGGAAAGCACTCGTTTAAATTTTCAAATTGAACTCTTAAAAAAAAAACAACGAATAACTAAAGATTTAAAGAAAATAAGCTAAATTTGGAATACATATATTTTAGAGAAAAACTCCCTGTACATCAAAGAAATGTCATTTGGTTGTACGGTAAGCAATCAGCTGTTCAGCTGTCAGCACGTAATGTACTTGTCAAAGCTATTATGTGCGTGTGTACGTAATGTCAATCGTTCTTGTCAAGATTACAGTGTGGTATGATGCGGTTACTAGATAGGACGTAGGTAAAATAGATTATGTCCCCATTTCTTTAATTTGGTTTTTGCAAAGCGTAATATATTGACACATTGTCAATTAAATAATATAAAAACAAAAAATATATTTATATTAATAGTGCTTGGGATCAATTCTAATAATCAGATGTTTTTTTGTTCGTTAAAATTAATACATTTTTTAAATCAATCCGAGGATTTCGAAATTATTCAATAAATATACTTTTTATAGATATTAAAAACTATGTATACATACTTTTTAATATCTATAAAAAGTATATTTATTGAATAATTTCGAAATCCTCGGATTGATTTAAAAAATGTATTAATATTATATTTGTCTGTGACCTTCACAAATTGAGCGATTTTTCAATTAACTTTTACTCTTCACATTCATTATTACGTGTAAAATACAAAATACATCTGTTTTAATTCAAGTTCTGAATATAATTTAAACGAGTGTCTTCAATCCTTAATTAAGCATGAAGTAAATATTTCGAGTTTAAAATAGCCTAAAAATTTGGATTGGTGGAGCAATCCAAATTTGCAGGCTTTTTTAAACTCGAAATATTTACTTCATGCGCCAGGTTTATTAAACACTGATTTAATGTGAAGTTCAAAAACCGATAAGTCATATTTTATTACCCGATATTACTATACGTGTAAATATAAAATACAATAAAAAATATGACAAATGCATAAACACAGTTTAAAATAAATAGTAACTAAAAACATGAATGACATTTTATACCGTGCGATCGCTTAAAAGGTGAACTAGAGTAGGCTTTTAATTTTAAATTAGATTGGCACTACTGACTGTTAACGCATACTTTACTATAACCTCAAATTTATTCCATCATTCAATTTGCATTCTGGGCAACTGCACAAAAAAAGCCACCCACTTCAAACATAATTTAATTAATCGCATGGTAATTGTTTTAATACCACATACCAATATTGAATACAATAACAATTTGCATATGTTTCGAAAGCGTAAACGCCATCTAATGCCCCTTAGCTCAAGTAGCATCGTCAATAGCTGGCAAACTACACGTTTGTATACAGCAATTGTTCCTCCACAAGAGGGCATTATTTAATAGAATACAAATATCAAGAATATGAATTTGTGTTCAGTACTCATTCATTCACCTGAAACGCGTATATAGTTATGAGTACTGAACACAAATTCATATTCACAATAACAATTAACCAGAACAAGTCACAAATAAAATATAAGCCTATCTGTACAAACAAAATAAATAAGAATGTAAATGCTTCACTTGATGTCATCACTTGCTGAGAAATATGCCAATTAGACAATCGCATGGTAGACTTTTGCGATATTTATATTTTTTTATTGAAACTGTAAATCAACTGAATGTTATTTTCGACATATTTATAGTTTTCTTTTCAATTTCAATATATTCTTTCCAATTCCTACGACATTAATCATTCGTTGATTTAAATATATAAATTTACTTCTACATAACTTGAAATAAAACACTTTTAACTTTTCTTTACAAATTTATTCTTATACTCTACCAAAGCATTCTTTCTTTGGTAGAGTATAAATTTGTAAAGAAAGGTTAGTAGTGTTTTATTTTAAGTTATTATCATCTTCACATAACTCACGTAATCTCGTTTACTTCTACATGTTTTGGTTTGTTTTTTTCGTTTCAATAAACTTCATAGACATTTTTCAAAGGTTGTTAACTTACAATATCAAATACTTTCTTTTATGAAATCATAAATAATTCTTAGATAAATAAACCTTTAAATAAATAAACCCCTCTTAACGGATGTACTATTTTACAAAATATACAAATCTTTTACATATTGATAGACTGATAATTGTTAACATCTTAAAATAAACAAATAACTGGTGAAAAATGCCAAAAAAAAAAAAATATGTCATAAAACATTACAATAATCACAATACTTTATATTTCAATTTTTTTAAATTTTAGAAATATTTGGCAAATAACCGATAAATGCACTATTATTTTATTTATCGGTTATTTGAAAAATATTTCAAAAATTAAAAGAAAAAAATATTTTTTTTTTAATTTTAGAAATATTTTTCAAATAACCGATAAATAAAATATTAGTGCATTTATCGGTCATTTGCAAAATATTTGAAAAATTAAAAAAACATTAAAATATAAAGTATTGTGATTATTGTAATGTTTTATAATATATTTTTGTTTGGCATTTTTCACCAGTTCTTTGTTTATTGTATTGTGATTATTATAATGTTTTATAATATATTTTAGTTGGTTTTGGCATTTTTTACCAGTTATTTGGTGGTAAAGTTTCACGATATTTGCGTTTATTTTTACATTAGCTGTTTTCATAAATTCGTTCAATTTAAGACATTTAACGAGTGTTTTCTACTCCCAGACCAAGCATGAAGTAAAATTTCAAGTTTAGAAAAGCCTGAAAATTTGGATTTATATTATAAAACATTACAATAATCACAATACTTTATATTTTAATTTTTTGTTAAATTTTACAAATATTTTGCAAATAACCGACAAATGCACTATTATTTTATTTATCGGTTATTTGAAAAATATTTCAAAAATTAAAAGAAAAATTGATTGCGTATAAAACACTGGAATATTGTGAAGTTTTTGTTTTACGGCTTATAATATCAATTTGAATGAATAGATCTTGCACAGTTTTAGAATATTTCCGTTTTTTTTTGAACTAGTAAGAAATCAACTGAATGTTTTGTTTTAATTAGCAGAAGTGACCAATCTAAATTTTCAGGCTTTATTAAACTTGAAATATATACTTTTGCATCAGGCGTATTAAATACTGGTTCAATGTGAAGTTCAAGTTCAAAATATGGAAAATGGAAGACCATTTTGTTTAAAACTTTGTTTAACATTGTAGCCTAAATTTATACTTTTAAGGATCTCCAAAATATTTGTTTGTATAGTTTTACAAAATGTCTTCATATAAATAAATAAATAGATATGAATGTTGGGTATTGAATTAAGGAGCTTATTATAATAACTTGATATGCTTCAAGTAAACAGAAGACATTGGACTGTGAAACTTAGAAAAAAAAAAATGTAAAATGTATTACTATGATATTAAGAATTAATAGTAGATTGTTTGACAAGTTTTGAAATCTTCGGTTTGCATGCGAATATAGGCATACTGTAGCTTTTTATATTTCTGCCTAATCAAATCGATGATAAATTCAGCATTTTTTGGTTGTGTGGCTTGTCATGTTATTACAATAAACCCTTTATTTAACTGACTAATGTCATCGGCGAAAAAGTAAAATTTATTAAATGCTATTAATTTACAACGCACTTAATGACCTTTAATCGGCGACTTTTTCAAATTTCGGTATATTTATCGGGATTTCTCCAGAACGAAATACTATGATTTTTGAGAATTTGCTAACGAAACTAGGAGTAAGCGTGTGCATGACGCACAAATGTTAAAATAAATTTCTTTCGGAGACTTACCGTTTAGCCGCAAATTGTATTTTCAGTTCCAATTTTGAGGTTGTATAGGTTGGTATTTTCGGGTAAATAAGCACATTACAGGTATAAATTGTACACATGATGAAATTATTTCTAAAATTATGACGTAATTAATCAAAATTGTAGTATTATCTTTATTTATACAGCCAAAATCAAGATATTAATTTTACACTAAATGTGACGTGGACTGACGTTTATTTAAAATAATGGATATATAAATTGGATCCATTAGAAAATTACAAATATTTTAATTTATATTATAAAAAGTAGATGGCGCCACCTTTACGCGGAAACGATAATATTATGATATTGTACCATTACTTTTTAGTAAATTGATCTTGTAACAATATCACATATACTGTAATTATAAAATCACCATGTACTCAGTAATGTAGTTATGTATTTTCAATAAATTCACATTTGCCGTTTACGAAAATCAACTCGGGTTGCAGCAGTGGAGTAACAACAAAATTGTTGGCCATCAACGCAACTAGAAATTAGGGTTATAGAAGTTAGAGACAAATTAGAATATTTCAATTACAAAATTTTTTTCTCGTTATAATCGCAGTCATTGGAAGAACATTTTAGTAAGCGAATATTTTATCAAGTTTTATTACACCTTGCGGCATCTATTTTTGTACACCAAAAGTGAAAACACTCATTATCTAAAGATAGAAAATAATCAATCTAGAATTATATATCTATTAGTTTAAATAAACGTCAGTAGACGTCACATTTAGTGTGAAATTAATATTGTGATTTTAGCTGTATAAATGAAGATAATACTACAATTTGTATTATTTACGTCATAATATTGGAGATAATTTCATCATGTGTACAATTTATACCTGTAATTGGCTTATTTACACAAAAATACCAACGTATATAACCTCGAAATTGGAACTTAAAATACAATTTGCGGCTGTACGGTAAGTCTCCGAAAGAACTTTATCTTAACATTTGTGCGTCTTACACATGTCTACACCCTGCTCAATTTAAAAATTTTCTAAAATAGAAGTATCTCGATCTGGAGAAACCCCTATTTATCAATCAAAACCGCTTTACCGGTAACTTATCAGTAGATCACAATACCGTTTGATATTCCGATAAATTACTGATAAACCGGTATTTAAAAATGTGGAAATAACGGTATTTAAAAAAGTTGGCATATTTCCAATCTCTAATTATAATCCAATCTTCTTAAGATCTTAAGAGAAGGTCGATCACTATCTAAACATCGAAAAATCGAGACATTGTCGTACTTATTTTGGGATGATATATTTGCAAAACATAAGTATATAAAGGGTATCTCAACAAGAGGGTCGGATTTAATTCTCAAGAAAAACACATATTCTTTCAAATTAAGCAAATATTTATACTTCAAATTAAAAGGAATAGTTGTTATTAAACATGAAATAAGACATCCGGCAAATGGCCACCACGAAATCTCTAGCGCGACGTAATTCTTTTCTTAAAATTCTGGATAACATTTTTGCATTTGAAAATAAAGGGTTTTTCTTGAAAATTAAATCCAGCGCTCTTGTTGAGAAACCCTTTATTTAAAAAATAATAATTAAAATTAAATCACTTGACATGTTTCACTTGATTTTATTTTAATTTTTCTCTGATTAAATTTTTAAAAATATTAAGGCCAGTTTGCTTCCAAGTCAATTAACTTAATCAGTGATTAGTACTTGTTTTTTTACAACAATTTTATTTACAAATTGTTTACACAATCGCTTATTGATGATAAAGACATGTTTAGGATATCTTACAAAATTATAATATTTTTATATTCTAGAAATTTGACTTAATCAGAGGTTTAATCAATGATTAGTGGATAATTAAAGTTAATCAGCCTGGGTGCAAATATGCTTTAATCATGTTTCATTAAGTGATTAATTAGAAACAAATTAAATGTAAACAGGGGTATACTTTCAGCGAAGTATAAACCTGTACTTGTCTCAATACAATGTTTCCTACATTACTTCATTGTATCTAAATATTTATCATCAACAATAAACTCGATTGTCACTCTCTCACTGCTACAATTACACAAACATAAAACTTTCCACATCACATTTCAAACACACAAACAAGCATTATTACCATCTGCAGTACTGCGAAACATCCCCCAAACATTCATTCAAAAGTAATTACGTCAGTCTGGCAGTGTTATTAAATTTCGAAGCGACAACTTCAGTCATAATCCCTTAGCTCGAATACACACACACAAACACCATATCACACATACACACCTATCATCACACACCCACACATTCATTGATAAATAATTATGCGAGAGGTTATTACTCGAAATGAGTTTCGTCGATTCGTTTTTCCCAGTAAAATCCGTTTACTTTTTTTTTGTGGTGAGAGTTTATTTCTGCCCTGCTTTCATCCCCCGGTGTGTTTTGTCCAGTTTTTGCTCATTCGGGTATCGAGTGCGAGTACAAGGGAAACGTTTTTGCCGCGTGCACTTAAACTAAATACATTCCATGTGGAACGTGTGCTTTTTTTATTAATTGAATATTGATTTTCAATGAATATTTATTCCACGAATTTCAATATTAAGTATTAAAACTCGTTGCTTTGATGATCAATAAGAAGTATTAATATTTAATATTGAAATTCGTGGAATAAATAGATTTTTTTCTAACAAATCAAACAACATTTTATTTAATCCAGAATCGTTTTTTCTTCTGTAATAGATAAATTGTGCCTTTGTTTTGATTAGACGTTAATTGTGCACATTTGAAAACTAGATAAGTCCATTTTTGTTATTTCAAAATGATACAGGGAGTTATTCTTTAAGGTATACATATCCCAATTACAGTGTATATGCTGTAAATCTTCAGATATGTGTTGCTTTTTCTTAAAAAAAAATAATTTGAAGCTATAAGCGAATATTTTCCACTCCCAGATGAAGCATGAAGTAAAATTTCGAGTTTAGAAAAGCCTTCAAATTTGGTTTAGTCTATTAATTAATTTTGATTACGCAATAAATAAAATGACTTAATAAGATTTCAATATTTGATAAACGAGTGTTTTCCACTCCCAGACTAAGCATGAAGTAAAATTTCGAGTTTAGAAAAGCCTGAAAATTTGGTTTGGTTGCGTAGCGCGAAGCGCGGAGCGACCAAACCAAATTTTCAGGCTTTTCTAAACTCGAAATTTTACTTCATGCGCCACGCGTATAAAACATTGTTTTTAAGTGAAGTTTAGAATATACGTCCTTAGCATACTGCTTTAGTAGCATTTTGTGAACTTCACAATATTTCAGCGTTTTATACGGGTGGCGCATGAAGTAAAATTTCGAGTTTAGAAAAGCCTGAAAATTTGGTTTGGTCGCTCCGCGCTTCGCGCTACGCAACCAAACCAAATTTCCAGGCTTTTCTAAACTCGAAATTTTACTTCATGCTTAGTCTGGGAGTGGAAAATACTCGTTTAAATATTATGAAGTTAACATTACCTTTAATGCATAATTCTGTACCCATAATTAGTGTCTCCGAGAATGAAGCTACCTGTAAATAACCACCAACTCCTACGTTAGTCTGTAGAAAAAAAAAAAAAAACGGTATATATTGATCTGCATGTCCAAAAATTGCATATCAGAAAGAATACTAAGGGTTACATTTAAATTGGAGAGGAAGGAAGAACTATATGTCGTAATACTATATGGACCGGGATCTGAAGAAAAAGCAGGGACCAAGGATAAATTCTGGGAAGATGCTAATAATACTATCTAAAATATAAGAGGAAGGATAATAATAATGGAAGAGTGGGCAAAAGATGAAACAAATCAGAAGACAGTATTGGACAGTTCGGTGAAGATAAAAGAAATAACAATTGAGAGCGATTAATAAACTTTTGCGGAGAAAATAATTTGATAGTTTTAAACACATTTTATCAACATAAAGATATACACAAATACACACGAGAAATGAGGAGCCGAGGAGAAAAATCTATAATAGATTATATCATAACTAATAGAACATTTTAAAAAAACGGTATGGATGTAAAGGTGAGAAGAGGTCCAGAAATTAACACAGAGGTAGTAGCGAAAACGAAAATAGGTCAGTATGTAATGCCGGAAAACAAAACCAGGAAAATAATAAAAGTGGATAGTAAAGCCACGATAAAATTATACAAACTGAACGAAATAAATGTAGCTCAAGAATTAACAAACACAATAGAAAACGAACTAAAAGACATTAACAAGAGTGGGGATATCGAAGAACAATGAAAAACATTCAAAGCAGTGATGATAAGGGCAGCGAAGCGAGTGTGTGGTATAAAGAAAATTGATTAAGCAAGGAAACAAACATCATGGTGGACAGATGAGATTAAGGAGGAAGTTAAACTTAAGAAAATTAAATGGAAACAGTACTTAGCACAGCGATCGGATGCATCGTATAAACAGTTCAAAAGCCAAAATAACAAAGTGAAGAAAATGGCAAATGATTCAAAAAAATTGGCATGGGAGAAACTGAAAATGGAGAACGATTATCACTTGAACCAGAAACTATTCTTTAGTGTACTAAAAACAATTAAATCGACCAATAGACAGAAACAACATATACAAATAATGGATGAAAATATACACTTATTAAACGATAAAAACGAAATAATGGAAAGGTGGAGGGGGTACTTTAAAGATCTATTGAACCATAATACAACACAGCAAAATAAAGATGAGTTGGGTACTGAAATGATGATGAATAACGAAAAAAATATTATAACGACAGAAGAAGTAACAAATGCAATTAAAAAATTAAAAACAGGAAAGGCAGCAGGGCATGACGGCATTACAGGGGAAATGTTAAAAAAACTAGGAGAAAACGGCACACAATATCTCACAAATATATTCAACAAGGCATGGAATGAACAGAAAATACCAATAGAATGGGAAGCCGGGATAGTTATACCAATATTGAAGAGAGGAGACAAAACAGAGTGTTCAAACTACAGAGAAGTAACACTACTGAGTAATGTACTGAAAGTGTATGAAAGAATATTAGAACTTCGATTAAGGGAAGAGATAGAAGGAGACATGGAAGAATCATAGAGTGGGTTCAGAAAGGGGAGAAGCGTGCAAGATAACATTTTCACCATACAACAAATTTCCGAGAAATCAAAAATTACTAATAAAAACTTTTATGTGGCGTTCATAGACCTCGAAATGGCTTTCGATACAATTCCCAGACATATTATAAGCCAGGGTTTAAGTCGGAGAAAAGGTGATGCAAAATTAAGAGAAGCAATGTTAAGCACACAGAGACATAATATAAATTACATAAGGAAAGACAATAATGAATCAAGAGAATTTGTAATCACGAATGGATTAAGGCAAGGGGGCGTGCTGAGTCCTATTATATTCCATATAGTAATGGATGATATACTAAAACAATCTAAGCAGCTAACGAAGAAAGTATATGTAGGACACAGACACCTAGAACCCATATGGATAAAAGATTGCGCATTTGTTGATGACCTAGGTACTTGTATTTTTGCTAGCAACGTCGAAGACTTACAAAACAACCTACGGATATAGTAAGAGGCACTTAAGAAAAGGAACCTGAAGATAAATGAAGTCAAGAAAAAAGTAATGGAAATCGGAAAACAAACGAATAAGATCAAAGTAACAGGTACAGGAAAGATGATAGAACAAGTCGAAGTATATAAATACCTAGGTACTCAGATATCAGCAAATGGAAAAGACAATTATGAAATTGTAGCCAGAATTGACAGTGACACTAAACTATACCATGCGCTAACAGCTAAATTCATATGGAAAAAAGAAATATCGACAAAAACTAAGACCACCATATACAAAACAGTATTTGTGCCCGTATTAACCTTTGGCATCGAAAGCTGGGTGGTTACAAATAAAACGAGAAGTAAAACATTAAGCATAGAAATGACATTTTTAAGAGGTATATTAGGAGTCACAAGAAGAGACAGAATAAAAAACATACATATAAGGGAACAACTCAATATTAAACCTGTCAACACAACAATCGAGAAACGTCAGCTGAGATGGCATGGACACCTAATTAGAATGCATCAATCCAGACCAACCAAAAGGATATGGGAAGCAAAAATTACTCCGAAGAGAACAAGAGGAAGATCAGCACCGACATGGGATGACAACGTGGAAAAAATGTTGAAAAAAAGAGGACTAACAAGATAAGAAGCAAAAGTGAAAGCAAAAAATAAGATAGAATGGAAAACTAATTCATAGCATTGTGGTAGACGACAAATAGGATATAGTTAAAATTACGTACACCTTACACCTTAGGGTAGATAGGTTAATAGATTATATATATATATATATATATATATATATATATATATATATATATATACTGCCTTTCAAAAAAATCAGAACACCAAGTATTTATTGCACGATTTTAATAAAATTTACACAATTTGATCATGTAAACGAACTGTATCGATGATCAAAAAATCAACTTGAAAAACAAAAAAACAAATGAATAAAAGTTAATAATGTGTTGGGCCTCCACGATTTCCCAAACACTCATTAACACGTCGAGGCATGCTAGAAATCAGGCTGTCAATATCGACTTGGGGTATTTCATTCCAAACTTCGATAATTTGACCTCTAAGTTCCATTACAGTGTTAGCGGGCGCTGTAAGTTACTTATTCTAACACCTATCATATCCCAAACATGTTCTATTGGCGATTGATCTGGAGAACGAGATGGCCAAGGTAACAAATTGATTTCGGCACTATCAAAAAACTGTCTTGTAATGGCCGCTGTGTGAGGTCGAGCATTATCTTGCTGAAAAATGGGGTTCTGCAAGCCATTTACATAGGGCACTAACACTGGCCGTAAAATGTTGTCAATATACCGAATTGCGTTAAGACTTGCTTCTAAAAAAAACTAAAGGAGACCGACTACCATATGCTATCGCCCCCCAAACCATAACTCCCTGTGTAAGAGCCGTATGTCTTTCAACAGCAAATTGTAAAATTCTGCGTTCACCGCGTCGACGTCTCACTCTTCTGCGACCATCATGAGCCCATAAACAGAACCGAGACTCATCGCTAAAGATAATGTTATTCCATTCATGGGTCCAATGTTGTCTTTCCCTGCACCAATCAAGTCTTGCTCTGCGATGCTGCGGAGTAAGAGGTAGACACAATTGTGGACGGTAGGATCTTATACCAAACCTGCGGATTCTTCTGTAAACAGTAGCCATAGATACTCTTTGGCCATTTAGAGCCAACCAGTCATTTCCCAATGCCCGCCACTTTGTAAATCTGTCCCTTAAAGTTGTAAGACGAAGAGTTCGATCTTCACGCTCAGTGGTGCTTCTTGGACGTCCTGATCCAAGTCTACGTCGATTCTCCCCAGCTTCGGACCATCTAGACCAGCAGCGTACGATCACCGATACACTACGGCCTACCCTTTCAGCAATAGCACGAACCGAAAAACCCGCTTCTCGCATTCCAATAATGCGACCCCTTTCAAATTCACTTAGATGATGATATTGTGCACGCCGACGAACACGGAGCATCTTTTTATGTTTTACAAACTGAAACGTCAAACTACTCAGAGGCTACTTGGATATTAGAAGCAATTACATTAAAAAATCAGCAGCTCTTCATAATGGTGAACTCAAGGAAAAATACCATTAAATAGTAACCAAAACAATTGATTTTTTGATCATCGATGCAGTTCATTTACATGATCAAATTCTGTAAATTTCATTAAAATCGTCCAATAAATACTTTGTGTTCTGATTTCTTTGAAAGGCAGTATATATATATGTCCAAAAATTGTTATACTTAATAATGACACTCACACCGTCTTAACTTTAGTCGTAAAAATATTTATATGTAACACCTGTAAATATTTGAATTAATAAAATGCTAAAAACAAAGTAATGGTTTTATTTAATTTTTACAATATACTTCTAAAGCAGTATGCTATAGACGTAAATTTTGAACTTTACCTTAAACCAGTGTTCTATGCACGTGTCGCATGTTTTTTTAAGAGTTAAACGAGCTTTAAACGAGTGATTTCCACTCCCAGATTAAGCATGAAGTAAAATTTCGAGTTTAGAAAAGCCTGAAAATTTGGTTTGGTCGCTCCGCGAAGCGGGGCGACTAAACCAAATTTTCAGGCTTTTCTAAACTCGAAATTTTACTTCATGCGCCACCCGTATAAAACGCTGAAATATTGTGAAGTTCATAAAATGCTACTAGAGCAGTATGCTAAGGACGAATATTTTAAACTTCACCTAAAAACAATGTTTTTTTATATATTATTATATATTATTATATTATATTATATATTAAAATTAATTTTACGTTTGATTCATGACAATATTTTATTTTAAATAATTATATCCTTTACTAAAGGTATTACAACCCTGGATATGAAGTTTTTATAATTTTTTAAATTATTGCAAATATGAGCAGTGATTTTTGTTATACAGCGATTTTTTATTTGAATTATACATACGCACATGCTGTAAATTTTACGACATTCGTTGTTTTTTTTTTATAAAAGAGTTCAATTCGAAACTTTAAACGAGGGTTTTCCCCTCCCAGATTAGGCATAAAGTGAAATTTCAAGTTTAGAAAAGCCTGAAAATTTGGTTTGGTCGCTCCGCGCTTCGCGCTACGCTACCAAACCAAAATTTCAGGCTTCTCTAAACTCGAAATTTTGCTTCATGCTTAGTCTGGGAGTGAAAACACTCGTTTATTAAATATTAAAATCTTATTAAGTCATTTTATTTATTGCATAATCAAAATTAATGAATATACCAAACCAAATTTTCAGGGTTTTCTAAACTTGAAATTTCTCTTTATGCTTAATCTGGGAGGGGAAAACCCTCGTTTAAAGTTTCGAATTGAACTTTTTTATAAAGAAAAACAACGAATGTCGTAAAATTTACAGCATGTGCGTATGTATAATTAAAATAAAAAATCGCTGTATAACAAAAATCACTCCTCATATTTGCAATAATTTAAAAAATTATAATGACTCCTTATCCAGGGTTGTAATACCTTTAGTAAAGGATATAATTGTTTAAAATAAAATATTGTCATGAATCAAACGTAAAATTAATTTTAATATTTTACCTACTTTCATATTTTATTTTGATTCAACTTTTTGCTCCCGTAGATTCGCGTAGGGGCGTATTTTAAGAGCGCGGGATTATTAAAATGCAAAAAGGGTTCTGAGACGTAAATTTACGGCAGTTTTACGGCCGCCCTCGTTTTTTTTCCTCCCTCCAACTCTGAAATAATGTATATATACATGGCCCTGCACTTCAACTGCCACAAAACACTTTATGTACAGTATACTTTTTTTAAGGGGAATGAAACACACATACACACACACCATCACAGACACAAATACCCACATACACATATCATCATATATTTCACTCACACGCACTTTTAAGAGTACGAACACACACATACAGTTATATATATTTATACACACGCACCTGAGAGTATATGTGGAATACATACGTCACTGTGTGTTTTATGTGGCACATAGTTTTTATTTTATTTTTTCATGCTGGCTCGTCACAAACGCCACAGCCCTTTTGATAAAATGCAAATGTGCGTACGTGTGCGTGGCTTGAAGCGAAAAGTGTTTTTCGCATTAAGCAAATTTCGTCAAGTTTTTCCATAACAAATGAGTGATACATATTTATGTTTTTGTGTATTAAAATTAGTTTAAATTTCATGCTTGACATAATACACAGACACACTTTTATAATTTAGGTTTAATATTACGAGTATACATGGTTTGTCCGGAAAGTAACGAGAACGATTTTTTTGCGCTAAGTCGAAGGGTCCGAGAGTGAAATCTTCCTGTGTAATCGGTCAGTGTTAGCTAAATGGTTGAATCCAGTTTTTTTAACCTCTGAGCTTTTACAAAGTGTGAATCGATGACACAGTGAACTGCCGTTTGGTTATCCCGTCGCGCTTAAAGTCGAAGGGTCTCGGAGTGGAATATTTAAGTTGGTGTGTATTAAAATTAGTTGACATTTAATGCTTAAAATAATACACAGACACACTTTTTTAATCTAGCTTTAAAATTACGAGTGTACATGGTTTGTCCGGAAAGTAAAGAGAATGTTTTTTTTGCGCACAGTCGAAGGGTCTGGGAGTGAAATTCTCATGTGTAATCGGTCAGTGTTAGCTAAATGGTTGAATCCACTTGTCTAACCTCTGAGCTTTTACAAAGTGTGAATCGATGACAAAGTGACGGCAGTCCACTTTGTCATCGATTCACACTTTGTAAAAGGGAGTCGCGTCACGGTTAAAAATTAATACGGGATAAAATTTTGTGTTTAGCCTAAAATAAGCAACTGAAACGATTGCTATAATTTAGAAAGCATATTTAGAGAATGTTTAAAGAAAAAGTACAATTAAGGCGTTGATTTCATAAACAGTATATGTCCAAAATTGTATATATTGACATTTTAGCAACATCTGGTAGAGTATCAAACGTGTATTTGAGTTCAGTATTCCGGCACCGGATACCCAAATACAAATACAATTTTGATATTTGTTTTCTGTGGTTACACAGAGTATAGCCCCGTGAACAAAACAGTGATCTATATATGCACTTGTGCATTCGTATCATTGACGATGCCACTATGGAGCGTTAGCTATCCAATTTACTTAATAGTGTTCACATATGGGTTTGGTATAGTAAGAAATGTTCAGTATTCCTCAGCACTGGGTCGGGACCACACTGAAGAGGACCTTGAAGTCCGAAACGCGTCTGTGGGTATCCGGTACCAGAATACTGAACTCAAATACAGTTTTGATATTTGTTTTCTGTGGTTACACAGACTATAGCTCCGTGGACGAAACCGAAACAGTGACCTATATATGCACTTGTACATTCGTATCATTGACGATGCCACTATGGAGCGTTAGATGGCGTTAGCTATCGAATTCACTTAATCTGGTAGAGTATTTTGCAAGTTATCCGATGTTCTAAGCACTTCTTTAAAAACCACACGTGTACAAAGTTACAACGCTTTAAATTCTAGCTGATTCGGTGAAACAGCATAAGTCTACATCGTTTCTGATAAAAATAGCACTTGTCCTAGACATAGCTCTAGTAAAACTCCAAAACCTTATGGGATTTCTCGAAAATCCAGAAAACAACCAGTTTTATTAAAAAAAAATCTTTTTGGAGAATAGTTGCAGAAGTGGATATGGATGGACAGCTAGAAGTAGAGAACAAAGATAATAGCAGTGAATGTCAGGATTAGGAGTCATTTCAATTTTTTCAGTGTAGAAAATAGTTTATTGCCTAGAATTGTATTTTCAGTTGCTAATGAATATTTTATGGTACTGTATTTCATAAAATAAACGAGTTTATTGCAACATTGTGCATGTTTCTGTTCAAAACAACATGTATCCAACTGTTTTTCCTTATTTTTTTTAAATACAAGTAAACTGACTGAATGATTTGTCACTTGTTATGTTTAAAACACTTTATTTTAAAATAGTGTTTTAAACATTTTTAAAAGCAGCCGTCGTATTTTAAACGGTTTTGTTTTAAATCTTAAATTTGTTTAAAACATGTTTTAAACGTTAAATTTGTTATCTTAAATTTGTTAAATTGTATTTTATACTACTTCTCTAAGATTTTTTGTTTACGTTTTTAAATGTTAGCTAAATTGTTGAAGATGTTTCAAATTACAATAGTATGTGCATAGATGTGATTTTTAAATACAGGGAATTTTTCTTTTAGGCATACATATACACTATAAATTTTACGACATTCGTAGTTTTTTTTAAAGATTTCAATTTGAATCTTTAAACGAGGGTTCTCCACTCCCAGACTAAGCATGAAGTAAAATTTCGAGTTTAGAAAAGCCTAAAAATTTGGAAACTCAAAACTCGAAACTCGAAATTTTACTTCATGCGTCACACGTGTAAATCACTGAAATATCCTAAAGTTTAAAATATACGGCTCTAGCAATCTAGTATGTAAATGTGAATAAAACGTGAGTCAAACTCTGCGCTAAACAAATTGTTTAAAACAGTGATTAAAGGCAACCCAATTACTCTTACGTATATTAGGTTGCCTATAATCGTTGTGTGTGTGTGTGTTTTTTGAACTTCACTGTAAATCAGTGTTTTTAAGCGTGGCGCATGAAGTAAAATTTCGAGTTTAGAAAAGCCTAATTTGGATTGGCCGCTCCGCTTCGCTACGCGGCCAATCCAAATTCTTAGGCTATTCTAAACTCGAAATTTTACTTCATGCTTTGTCTGGGAGTGGAAAACAATCATTAAAAGCCTTAAATTAACCGCTTTGAAACAACGAATTCCCGCAATTTTAAAAAAGCTGTAATATCGAGATATATATATTCAAAAGAAAAATTCCCTCTATGTTTTGTTTTAAACACGTTTTAAACGTGTTTTAAACATGTTTTTAATTACTAATGTTTTAAACGCTGTTTTAATGAAAAAAAAACACGTTTTGTAAAGAAAAAAAACCGTATGTTTTAATTAAAATGAAAAAAACGTGTTTTTTTTATTAACCCTGCGTAGTACTATCAGTTATCTATGATAAGTATTAAAATATTTGTAAAACTAGAAGTTGTAACGGTTATATAGGTAAACAGTTTTTCTAGATTTTCTCAAAACGTAATTTTTGAACAAATGCTGTTTATGAAATCAACGCCTCAATTGTTTAGTTGTCACAAAGCAATAATATTAAATATCGAAATTGTATTCTGTAGACATACAATTGTTAAGGATTAAATCCACTCCCCTTTTTCTCAACTGACCCCTTTCCAATGTTTTAGGTTTACTTCAATACGTAATCCCGTAAATACTTCCCGACCCCCCCCCCCCCCGGAGCGATTTCTCGCCTCTCCCTTTGAAGTGTTTTGTTTATTCGGGACGTGGATGTCCCTCTGGGAACACCTCCCGTTCCCACCCTTTCAGCCAGCAAAAGGCTACCAGACTGCAGCGGCACTTTAATACTTAATGCTGCACTCGAGTGCTTTCCTTAATGTTCCAGAAAAATACAAAAGGGATAAAAGACGGTTAACCCTGAAAATTTACTAGCGTTTACTTAACAGAATCTGGTAAATGGTTTTTTTTTCTTCACTCAGCTTGAGGTTTGAGGAATTACTCTAATGGAAAATGTATTAGCTTTGAAGTGGATCGCTGGGGTTAATATCTATTTTATCGGTAAATATACTTATAATGATATATTTTTTGGAAAACATAACATTTTTAAATCACGCACTTGAATATTCGATTAATAAAATAAATTGCATTATTAATTAAACAAATTGCATTTTAATGTTATAATTATTCTATGCATCCAATAATTTGTACCGTTCATTAAACAGTGGTAATTTAATGTACCTAATAATTATTCTATTCATTAAATACATTGCATTACTAATTAAGCAGATATGTATGAAGTAAAATTTAGTGTTTATAAAAGTCAGAAAATGTTAATTTACCTAAATAAATTGATTGTGAGTTACGTGAAGATCAAATTAATTTGACGAATAAAGCACTAATAACCTTTCTTCACACTTTTATTTGAATAACCAAATGTACATTTCGGACACAAAGTGACCATTATTAATGGATTAACACTAAATTAGTGTTAATCCATTGATAATGGTCACTTTGTGTCCGAAATGTACATTTGGTAAATTAAATAAAAATGTGAAGAAAGGTTATTAGTGCTTTATTCGTCAAGTTAATTTACTTGTAATTTAAAAATCAGTGGTGCGCTTACCCGGCGCATCCACCAGAAATGCAATTAAGAAAAGTAAAATTTTCAGTAAAGTCCATTTTAGAAGATAATAATATTTTAGACAAAAATGTTGTAGAAATATCTTCGATCTGAGAAGAAAACCTCGTAACCACAAAACTGAGGCACAGAAGTTTCCTTTACACCTTCCGTTTTCGCGCTTATATGCTCTAAATCTAAAGTATATTTTTTACATAATAATACTTCTGTGATATTATTAAATAAGAATTATTATACTAATATTTAATAGGTAGTATTTTTAGGTGTTACACATGTCAGTATAATCAAAGTTTCAATAAAGATGGGAGTTGCGAGGTTTTCTTATGAGGTCGACATGAAATGTTTAAAACATTAAAAGTGCGAATCTTTTCGCAATCTACAACAAGTAAGTCTTAGAAAGACTACATAAAACACTCATTAAAACAACTACGTCCCGAGCTAATACCCCGACGTACATTAAATTATACAACAGGTGTTTGCTGTTACATACAGTAACCTACTGTAAATATAACAATTTGGGTCAAATAATTCAGGCCATCTATAGATGTTTTATTTTATGTTTTAAATTTCACAATTATATTTAATCATTAGAAAAATGAAACAAAGTTCAAAGTTTCTACAAGACAATTGTAAAAACTAACATTTATAAGTTGTTAGAGTCTAGATATTTTTGTGGCTGTATTAATTTACCTAGAAATCATTCAACACTCCTTTTAGCAAACATATTACTTCAAGAAAGCCCAATTTTGTTTAATATATCATATATTTCTAGTTCTCCTCATAGTCGTGTGTATATTTTAAACTGAACTGATGTATTGCGCATTTTCCGGCAAAAGATAAGCCGAAACTGGAACAGATGTCCATTTAAATGAAGACGATCGAGTCACGCGAGACGGCTAAACGTTCCAACATTCTATTCAGCATTCCATGCTTTTCTTTATCTTTGCCCAGTTTACACGCGTGACTTGCGGTAGCACGATAATATTCTAACATCTGAATTAAGCGTACATAAATTATACCTTTTCTTCTTTACTGTTTCCTAATTTGTACGAAAGAAAACATCAATTATTTGTGTATTTTTGTATGTAACAGACTTTAAGTTTGATGTATCTGTATTTTTGTTCTAGTGCACATAACTGAAATAGAAATATTTTGCATGAAATCGGTTATACAGAGAGTTTTATGTAACGCCGAACATTTTCATAACGAGAATTTATCTTTTAAGTATACATGTGCAGACGTTGTACATTTTACCACGCTGGGTTTATTAAAAGAATACAATTTTAAGCTTTAAACGGGTGTTTTTCACTCCCAGGCTAAGCATGAAGTAAAATTTCGAGTTTAGGAAGGCCTGAAAATTTGGTTTGGTCGCGTAGCGCGAAGCGCGGAGCGGCCAAACCAAATTTTCAGGCTTCTCTAAACTCGAAATTTTACTTCATGCGCCATCGGTACAAAACACTGATTCAATGTAAACTTCAGCGGTGTGTTTTAAACTTCGTAATGTGTCAGTGTTTTGTACCGGTGGCGCATGAAGTAAAATTTCCAGTTTAGAAAAGCCTGAAAATTTGGTTTGGCCGCTCCGCGCTTCGCGCTACTCGACCAAACCAAATTTTCAGGCTTTTCTAAACTCGAAATTTTACTTCATGCTTAGTCTGGGAGTGGAACACAATCATTTTCAGTTTCAAATTAAACTCTTTTTAAAAAAACAACAATTATCTCAAGATTTACGGCATATACGCTGTAATTGGGACATGTATACTTGAAAGAAAAACTCCCTGTATATACAAGTTGAGGCATTAATTGCAATTGATTAGCTACAATTTGTAATGATTATATAGGTAACCCAATTTACACATAACCTAAAAATTAAAGGTGTTAAATCGTATTTTATGAAAATGTTAGGTGTTATAAAAAATTCACTGTATATTGAAATTTCATCTGTTTCACTGTTATGTTGATTGATAATTAGCAATCAACTTCTTAGTGAAAAGATGACATTTTAATAAAAACCGCTTTTAAGCAATTACAGGAAAACTTCCTTTTTTGAAAAGGGCGCAGTAAAGTTAGTGAGAGTAACAAAATGGTAGGGAAGGACTCAATGAAAGGGCCTGGATGAGAAATTTGTGTTCCCAGTCATTTTAGCTGCAAAATTACTTTACTAAACGTAAATTCAGAATTTTGTTGACAAATGATTCACGAGTTATTTTTATCTGATCTTAAAGAACTGGACAATGCAGCTAGGACTTCAATGCATTTGTTGAAAGAAGTATTCTCTCCAAATTTAGCCCCTTGTGATTATTTATTGTGGAACAATCTCAAATTCAGAGTTTATAACAGTTGTCCGCAGACCCTGGTAGACCCACAGACAAAATCCGAGCCAAAATTGTCAATACACTGACTCAGTCGAATTCTGAAGTTTCGGTCCACTCTTTCAAGCATCCCGATTGTTAATGCTTGAAAGAGTGGACCGAAACTTCAGAATTCGACTGAGTCAGTGTATTGACAATTAAAAGCGACATTTACATGCTTTTTTTGTAAACGGTATAAAAACGTATTTGTGTAACAAGAGAATAATTACATTTTTGATATGTATAAAGTGTTTTTATTTCATTTTCAAAAAAGGATGTCACCACGCCCCACCCTGTATTTCATATATCAAACGGTGTGTCTGTTAAATAATAATGAAATATACACAAAGAATAATAATTTATGTTTTATTTCGTATAATTTAGGAAACAGCAAAAAAAAACTTTATATTGTTTACTTATTTGCATATTTTAATAATAATAATATGTTTCGTGTTAGGCTTTTATTATTCACTTGTAATTCTAAAGAGGGATCAAAACATACAGAAGCAGCGATGCTAGAAGCGTTGCAATGTTGCGTGCATATTCAAAAGTTTCCATACGACGACAAAAAAATACACGAAAAGACATCTCACATCTAAATTAGCACCAATTTCACTCTAGACACATTTAGAGTAATTTTCAATGTTACACGGTTTTTGTTTATGTTTGTGAAAGTGCGTTTGTGCTAAATTATTTAATTATAATTTACTTCTAACAAGTGTTCTCCCAGGTTAAGCATGAAGTAACATTTCGAGTTTAGAAAAGCATAAAAATTTGGTTTGATTGCGTAGAGCGAAGCTACGTGTATAAAATACTGATTTAAAGTGAAGTTCAGAATATACCGATTAGATAGGTATGTACGTTTATGAATTATATATAGCCTTATATCTAAATTCTAAATAACCCTATTTTGCTAGGCTCAATGGCCCTAGCAAAATAGGGTTATGTATATCACGGATCTTGTACCTTTTAGTAGATTACTCTTGTTAGTTTACAACTAATAATTTAATAGCTTGGTACCCGGTTCTAAGGATGATATTACCATATTTGTAATAATAAGTCATTTTAGTCTATTACTCAAATATTGTTTACAACTAATATTTTAATAGCATAGTTAGATGCTATTAAATTATTAGTTGTACAAATTTGGTTTAGAAAAACACTTGTTTTGTTCCATGATTTTATTTTTAGTTTCCTGACACGTGTTTCGGTCTTTACAGATTGTTCTGAAAGGTTAAACTAGTTTAACCTTTGAGAATGATCTGTAAAGACCGAAACACATGTAGGAAACTGAAAATAAAATCATGGAACAAAGCAAGTGATTTTTTTCACTAAATTTGTACATCCGGTTCCATCAAGGGTGTAGCGCAATAAGCATTAAAAACTAACAAGAGTAATCTACTAAAATGTTTAATTAATAGGAAAAGGTTATCCTCATCCTTAAAACCGTGTTAAAGGTGTATGGTAACGTTTATTTATAAGGCTGTTAGGGTTTCGGAATTAGCGACCTTTAAATTCAAATTAAATCATTGGTGCTATCTTGTATAAGCTGCCAACATCGCTGTGCTAGTGTGTTTTTACCCTAACTCAGTGAATATCCAAGCAAACAGTTATTTTATTCAGATTTATAAAAATGAAATGGAATAAAAAGCCCCATTTTAATTCCAATATTTACGGTCTGGGGGTTACAACATAAATAACTTTTTGCTTCAAATTCCATTTTTAACTCTACATTAATAAACCTTAGCTTCAACCTGTATCCAAAATACGACTATCAACGGCTATAGATACATCATCTTTATTCAGGCATTCTATTTACAAATAGCGATCGTTTAAATTATGATTTAGAGTAGGCGGCATTTTTTTTTGTGTGCGGTTGCCCAGAATGCTAATTGAATGATGGAATAATTTTTAGGTTATGGTAAACTATGTGTTAACAGTTAGTAGTGCCAATATAATTTAAAATTCAAAGCATACTGTTCGGAATTCATTAATTTATTTTATTTGTTTATTCAACACAAGTTGTGTATTTATCTAATTTCGGGAATTTAAAATGACTTATTTTGTTGTGCCGTAAATTGAATCTTAAGTACGTAAATAGTTTAAATTTCGCGCCATATATATAGTTAATTTTGGATTATGTTGGCAAACCTTTTTATTTTTCGTTGGGATACTTTACGCGGACTACTGCGCGAAACGTTCGCCGGACAGTCACGTTTTCGATTTCAAATTATTGTTTTGAATATTAAGCAGCGTGTGAAATTAAGAATAATCAAGTGCATCCAAAATACAGCCCACTTCAGTCTGGCCAGACCGGGAAGAAAGGGGAATTACATCGGTAAGTGTCCCTCTTGACTTATCAAGGTTTGCCGACTTCGTCGCCAGTTTTTCCTACACATACTCTAAATCATATTTTAAATGACGGTATATTTACAATTACATTATGGTATTTATTGTCTAAGTGGTCTTAATAACTTAATTGTTGAGGCAGTTAATAGTTGAAAGTTTATTTTCACTTAGATTTTAGTTTAAATAAAACACATATTACTTTCAAACACTTTCTTGTACTCGCGACAATTGTTTCGCCACACTGTGGCTTCTTCAGGCCAAGAAAAATTATTCTTCGTGACTGAAAGCCAGAGTGTGGCGAAACAAAGTGTTTGAAAGTAATAAGTGTTTTATTTAAACTAAAACCAAAGTTAAGTAGTCTTATTAATTAATATTGTTTGCATTTTATACGAACATTGTCGTAATTTTATATATTACATTAATGTGTTAGTACGTCCCCATTTGCCCCCCCCCCCCCCCCCGACAGCTGTAATATATAATTGTCTCTAATGCGCATTAAATTTATGCTAAACTTATTTAAAAAATAACCCCCCACTGTCTTTTATTTCTACATCCAAATGTTTTTTGCATTAATGTAATTTGAGAAAATGAAATATAATCCCTTGTTGAATTATAATTATACACGAGAGAGCAAGGTTGCGGCGATAAAAATAATTCGAATGCTTTTTTTTTTCTTTTTTTCAACCCGAGCTTACGTGTAATTACGGATTTTTTCTGTGTGTGTGTGTGTATTTTTTTTTCATTCTTAGACGAATAAAATGTCGCGTCCCGCACAATCTTGGGGGGCGATTCGACGCACGCAAATTCTCTATTAAAACTTTCCGACGCCCGACGCCGACGCCAATTAGACAACGCAACACCCCCTCTATCCTCAATAATGATAACGGTGGCGCCCTTTTATTGCCCCCTTTAGAAAGGGAAATTAGACTCGGTTCCCCTAGGATTTACAAGAAACACTCTCTAAGATATAATATTTTGGAATAATATATTAAAGTGACATACGGGGAATTGGACCCTTTTAAAAAATTAACGTAATAGTGTTCGCAGCGACATCTGTATTATCTGCTTAGAATTAACCAATTAAGAAGCAACTTTAACCCATTTTATCCCATCGTACTCATTAGAGTACCACACCAAAATCGCTAATAGTATATTGTACAACGAGAGTGGAAATGATGCTTATATCTCACAACGGCAAGTTTGGGGCACGACGTCATAGGCGAGTGCCCCAAATGCCGAGTGAGATAAAAGCTATGAGATATAAACTATATCTACTCGATTTGTACAATTAACTTTTCTTACGACTAGTAAAAGAACAGTAATTAACAGTTAAACATTATTACAATAATAATTAGTTGCACACAAAAATGTAATTAAGAAAAGGACAGTTCAAAATTAATTCCATAACTATAACTATTTTATTTAACATAGCATATAATTCTTAGTAACATGGTTTAAGTTCTTGGTAGTACACAGCAGAGGGATGCATAAAGCTTAATTTTAAGAAAATTTATTTTAAAGTTTACAAAAAATAAGTATTACCTCTTATTTGTATATTTGTTGTTTTTTTTTAAACTTCAATTTGAAGCTATAAACGAGTGTTTTCCACTCCTAGACTAAGCATGAAGTAAAATTTCGAGTTTAGAAAAGCCCCGTGAAAATTTGTCTCGGGTCGCGCAGCGACCCGAGACAAATTTTCTGGGCTTTTCTAAACTCGAAATTTTACTTCATGCGCCACGCGTATAAAACGATTTCAAGTGAACTTTGAATATACATAAACTTCACAGTATTTCAGTGTTTTATACGCGTGGCGCATGAAGTAAAATTTCGAGTTTAGAAAAGCCCAGAAAATTTGTCTCGGGTCGCTGCGCGACCCTCGACAAATTTTCACGGGGCTTTTCTAAACTCGAAATTTTACTTCATGCTTAGTCTGGGAGTGGAAAACACTCGCTTGAAGCTTCAAATTGAACTTAAAAAAAACAAGGAATATCTAAAGATTTACAGAAAATAGGCTGAATTTGGAATACGTATGTATACTTAAAAATAAAAAATTTGAAGCTTTAGATGAGTGTTTTCCACTCCTAGACTAAGCATAAAGTAAAATTTCGAGTGTAGAAAAGCCCCATGAAAATTTGTCTCGGGTCGCGCAGCGTAGTTTCTGGGCTTTTCTAAACTCGAAATTTTACTTCATGCGCCACGCGTTAAAACACTGATTTTAAGCGAGGTTCAAATATACATACATTTCACGATATTTTAGTGTTTTATACGCGTGGCGCATGAAGTAAAATTTCGAGTTTAGAAAAGCCTAGAAATACGCTGCGCGACCCGAGACAAATTTACACGGGGCTTTTCTACACTCTAAATTTTACTTCATGCTTAGTCTGGGAGTGGAAAACACTCATCTAAAGCTTCAATTTTTTTTCTTTTAAGTATACATACGTATTCCAAATTCAGCCTATTTTCTATAAATCTTTAGATATTCCTTGTTTTTTTTAAGTTCAATTTGAAGCTTCAAGCGAGTGTTTTCCACTCCCAGACTAAGCATGAAGTAAAATTTCGAGTTTAGAAAAGCCCCGTGAAAATTTGTCGAGGGTCGCGCAGCGACCCGAGACAAATTTTCTGGGCTTTTCTAAACTCGAAATTTTACTTCATGCGCCACGCGTATAAAACACTGAAATACTGTGAAGTTTATGTATATTCAAAGTTCACTTGAAATCGTTTTATACGCGTGACGCATGAAGTAAAATTTCGAGTTTAGAAAAGCCCAGAAATACGCTGCGCGACCCTCGACAAATTTTCACGGGGCTTTTCTGTAAATCTTTAGATATTCCTTGTTTTTTTTAAGTTCAATTTGAAGCTTCAAGCAAGTGTTTTCCACTCCCAGACTAAGCATGAAGTAAAATTTCGAGTTTAGAAAAGCCCCGTGAAAATTTGACTCGGGTCGCGCAGCGACCCGAGACAAATTTTCTGGACTTTTCTAAACTCGAAATTTTACTTTATGCGCCACGCGTATAAGACACTGAAATACTGTGAAGTGTATGTATATTCAAAGTTCACTTGAAATCGTTTTATACGCGTGGCGCATGAAGTAAAATTTCGAGTTTAGAAAAGCCCAGAAAATTTGTCTCGGGTCGCTGCGCGACCCTCGACAAATTTTCACGGGGCTTTTCTAAACTCGAAATTTTACTTCATGCTTAGTCTGGGAGTGGAAAACGCTCGTTTAAAATTTCCTACTAAGCTGTTTTAAAAAAGAACGGATGTCGGAAAATTTACCGCTTAGCATATGTTTATCTAAAAGAAAAAATCCCTGTATATCCTTTGGCTTAAAGGGTTTTTATATGCAATTTTAATATTTCTCGCGCGATTTTTTGGTCAGGTATTCTTGCTCTGTATCTTTGGCAGAATGTCTCAACTCCAGAGAAACGCACGAATCACTTTCACACTCACTATCCATATTGTTTTAATTATAAGGAAAATTTGAAAACTTGCTTATGATGGAATCTCTTGACATGGGCCGTTTACAAAACTTAAATAGGCTTAGTACGAGTTACGTAACCAAACGTAACTAATAAATGTTTATATCCTAACAAAAGTGGATATGATTCTTATATCTTTACACTTTAGTGTGCAAATATGATATGCATTTCACGGTAGGAGTAGAAAAAACATTTTTTTTTACAAATTACGGGTTGAAAAATAGTTTATTCGTTTTATTTTGGTCTACTTAAATTGTTGACTTACACAATTTAAGTAAACCAAAATAAAATAAAAAATTACTAAAGAAATCATTGAGCTTTTAAAGTACCTAATTGTAAACCATGGTTACTAAAGTACACTAAAAAAGACTGTTATTCCTTACTTCACTTTTTATTTGTATCGTTAGATGTACATTTCGAGACACAAGGTGCTCATTATCAATAACAAACTGTAACAGCCACTTCACGTAAACTTAAAAACATACAGTTATGGTTACTAAAGTTAACTTCAAATAATACTCGTCTAATCCGAATATTGGGATCCGTGCTTAATTACATTTTCCCACCCCTGTCTCTAACAAGAGTAAATGTTCAATCAAATATTGGACGTGTGTGTGTGCACACAATGAATGAATCCTTTTTAGATGTCGGTAGTGAGCCGACTTAATTAAATTGCACGGCCGCAAGGGTGCATTTGCTATAACAAACAATTCCTATTGCTCTCACCTTTGCGAATTTTCGCGAGAGAACACACGCAGGGCGAAGACCCGCTTTCTAATAAAACCACCCGTAGATCCCCTCGGAAGATTAATTGTTTTAATCATCTTGATTTATTGAATAATGTTTTAATTATAGCGATGGGTATTAATTAAATTTACAATAAATTGTTAGGATTTGTTGTTAATACACGCCAGCAATAAATATTATTAAAAGCAAGTCGTAATTATTATTAAAATTTAAATTATTAAGAAAAACGCAACATGTAAATTTTAATTACACTCAGTGGGGTGCTTGCGTTTTTAATTATATGTACATGTATATCCCCGCCCTTTATGTATATGTTTGAAAAGAGCTCTGCCCAGGAATTCTAAATTTAGATTCATTGCGGGAGACGATTGTAATTTTTTTTTTTTTATTAAAAACGCCGAATTTTTTTTCGAGCGGATTAAAGCGGAGTGTGCTTTAATTAGCTCCCTCTTCTACAATGGTGAGTGTACAGGTGATCCCAAATGCCGCGGTGCCTTCGGGGCGTCGGGACGCTCCCTCCCTTCAACAAAAGCCTGTCTCGTCCGAAAGCAATTTTTGCTCCCCCCAAGGTGGAAATAACAACAATAATAGCCTACACTTATCACTGCGATTTACTAAACAAACACTGTTGGACAGGGGCGGACGGGCCCTTTAAAATAAACTAACCAGCCCCAGATATATGCTGCCTCTATATACCGGGTGTTTGATTAAGCGTGGCCACCGGCTGTATCTCAAAAAGTATGCAGCGTAGCGTGTTAGGGTAAAAATATTCATTGTAAAAGTGGCCAGTAGAAATGTTTGTTAAGATCTTAACTCCGTCTTTAGAGGGCGTAACATTTATCGCCAAACAGAAAAACTGGTTTTAATCATAAAACTTCTAAATGAAGCTAGATTGAAAATATACAAATCGTAACCTACGTCGATTTTTACTCAATGTTAACTACTCACTTGTTTCTTTATCTCGCATATATGAAGTAGGGAGAGCTGGAAAGTGTGATCATTGAACTGCATGTAACTTTAGTTACGATTAACCAAAATTAATGAAATTAGTCTCATTTGGTAGGTAATAGAGAGCACTTTCAAAGCACGTTTTATTCTCTTTAATTTAATTCTTATAGGAACAGCCAGAGGTCCTTTTTGGAACAATAACCATACTTTCTAGATTTTCTTAAAAATTTCAAATTGTAAGGTATAGTTTCCTTATATTAGTTTATTACAGGGTGAAACACTTAAAACAATGGTGAAAACCTCATCCTAATATCATTATCCTCACTGAAGATATAGAAAAATGTTTGGTAGATTTGCCGATTTCCAACCGCGCACCATATAAAAATATATTTTAAAATCTAGTAGGTTGTTAGCCTCTTTTGTTTTATGTCCAAGAGGTCAAAAACGAGAATTAAAAGAATAACAGAGATCACTTTTTTCCCATTTATATGTTATGTTAAGCGAGTATGCAAGTAAATCCAAGATTATCTACAATCTCAAATTATAGCAAGCTATGAGATTAGTAGAATATTTAAAAATGCATATATTTACTACAATTAAAAACACTTATTACAATATTTTATTAGAACAATAACAAACAAAATATAACAAAATAGCGAATATAATAATTTTATCTAGCTTTGCAAAGAAAAAAATAAACAAGGATTTGTAAAAAATGCTAAATAAAGCTATGTCAAAAATATATTAATCTTAATATACGCTAAATTTTGCTCGATTTTAACTACCTTGTCGTGTTTTGGGGTTTTACATAAGATGCAGTGGAAAATAGATAAGTCTAATCATTAAAATAATTGTAACTTAAAATAAGTTTATCCAAATTTAATAAACTTAGAGTGATTCGACATATACTTGACAGCACTTTAAACTATTATGTACTCTGATTTACTTCAGTTTCTATATTAATGGCCAGAGGGCGCTATTAATGCAAAATACGCCATTCTGTCAAATTTTCACTATATCTCTGGCTACAATAAAGATATCGAGTTGCTGTTTCCGCCAGTTTTCACAGTATTTCTCATTTTAATTAATTAACGCAACTAACATACACCTTACAATTAGATAATTTAAAGAAATATGAGATAATATATGAATTGTTCCAATCGCGCCCTCTGGCGCTTAATATCTAAACTTAAGTAAATTTGTGTGCATTGTAAAGTGCATTGAATTAATTATCTATTAAATGAGCCTAAGTTTGTTAAATTTGGTAAAACTTTACCAAAGTTACAGGCATTTAAACTACTAGACATTTTCATTCTCCCCTGCGTTTTATGTGAAAGCTAAATAAACGAGAAAATAGTTAAAATTGAGTAACATTTTGCGTAGATTAAGAATTTCATTTAGCTTAATTTGGCATTTATTTGATGAAAACTTGTTTTTATCTTGAATGCTAGAGATTGCGCCCTCTAGTGGAAAAGCTAGAAACTTACAAGTAATTTTCAGCAATTTCTCTTGGCCACTTTTACTATGAATTTTTTTACTGCAAGATGCTACGATGGATAGTTTCTGAGATACAGCCGATGGCCACTATTAATTAAACACCCGGTACAAGGCGTGATCAAAAAGTTAGGGTACATAACGTACATATTTTATTGCAGGCTTTGTAACCTTACTTTTTGACCTCCTCTCCTATCAAAGCTGTTCCGAGTACAAGTAAAATGTACTCGAGTACTGAGTACAATTATACTACACAAAATCTACCCGAGTACCAAGTACAAGTACGTAACAGTAAGTACTTACGTACATATATGAGTACAAAGTACTGAGTACAATAAATTAAAACACTAAACACTATACTATACAGCACTAAAATACAACACTAAAAACTGTACAACACTCGTTGCTAAATAATATTTTTATATATTTTAAACTTAACACTAAAACAGTGTTTTATACGCGTGGCGCATGAAGTAAAATTTCGAGTTTAGAAAAGCCTGAAAATTTGGATTTGCCGGGGCGCGACTCGCTTCGCTCGCGCGCCCCAGCAAATCCAAATTTTCAGGCTTTTCTAAACTCGAAATTTTACTTCATGCTTAAGTGAAAAACACTCGTTTAAAGATTTAAATTGAACTCTTAAAATAAACAACGGAAATCTTAAAATCTACAGCATATAATTGGGATATCATAAAACTCGCAATGACTAATAAAACATTCATCACTGTAACTCAAGTTAAGTATTTTTGCAACAGAGAAAGAAAAAAAAAACACTTTTCTGCTTATAAAGGAGTGAACATTAAAAATTATAGAATATTTTGAATTCCTAAAAATATTTTTAGGAATACTTCAAGATGAATCTTCAACACACTATGCCTCCGTGAAGAGCTGAATATAAGATAATCATGGAATATCCTTAACTAATTACGAATATCCTTCAGAATTTACCAACAAAACTGACTTAGTAAGTAATAATAATAAATTGTCTTTATTCAAAAATTCAGGAATATTACAAAAGAGAATAACATACAATATGTATTTTTAACATAAAGTGAAATTGACTTTTCCAATAGTTTGCAGAATATTTACAAAATATAAAAACGAATTACAATTAATATCGATATAAATTTTAATTTGTTTTTATATAATGTCATTTTATAAATAATTTCTTTGATTTTAGGGTATAAATTGAGGGGCTCAGTAGAAAAGTAGTACAAGTGACATAATTTGTGTAAATTATTATTTGTTTAACTTTTATAAAAAAATCTGTGGACGTTTAATCTGTTATTGATTAAACGTCCACAGATTTTTTTTATAAAAGTTAAACAAATAATAATGTATACTATATTAAGAGATACACATATTTAATTGTACCATTTTTTCTATCACAAAATATGAATCTCATTTTCAGATATCTGTACTTATACTAATTTTTAAGAAAATTGCACTTATACCACTTTTTTACTAAGCTTCTCAAATAAACTTAAATGTTATTAAGTTTATATTTTACCTGACGAAAAACCCTTATTTGCTCCATGATTTTATTAATTATAAAATTATAAAATGTTGACACATGTCTTGAACAAGTTTCTCATCTTTCACGTGGTGAAACATATTTATAATATTAGTGAAATTTAAGCAAGTGTTTTCCTTTTTAAATTATAGTTGACACATGCTTTAACTTTTAACAGAATCAATATCACGTTAAAGGTTCAAACACGTGTCGAGATTCTAAAAATAAATCATTCAATAAAACTCGTGTTGATTGTAGAATATTTATTTCATTTATGAATTAACTCGTTACTCAATATCATCCTACTTCTATTTAATTTTGTATTTGTTGATTCAAGGCTTCCTTTATATTTAGTTACATAACAGATTTTGAGCCTCTCTATTACAAATAATTAAAATTAAAAATTGTAGCCAATCAACGCAATAAATGCCACAACTTGTACATACAGGGAGTTTTTCTTTCAAGTATACATGTCCTAATTACAGCGTATATGCCGTAAATATTTAGATACTCGTTGTTTTTTAACATGGTTTAATTTGAAACTTGAAATGAGTGTGTTCCACTCCCAGACTAAGCATGAAGTAAAATTTCGAGTTTAGAAAAGGCTGAAAATTTTCAGGCTATTCTAAACTCGAAATTTTACTTCATGCGCCACCGGTACAAAACACTGACATACTACGAAGTTTAAAACACACCGCTAAACTTTACATTGCATCAGTGTTTTGTACCGGTGGCGCATGAAGTAAAATTTCGAGTTTAGAAAACCCTGAAAATTTGGTTTGGCCGCTCCGCGCTTCGCGCTACGCGACCAAACCAAATTTTCAGGCTTTTCTAAACTCGAAATTTTACTTCATGCTTAGCCTTGGAGTGGAAAACACTCATTTAAATCATCAAATCTTTTAACAAACCGAGTGTCGGGGCATGCACAACGTATGCTTATGTATACTTAAAAAATTATCGTTATGATAAGACGATACATAAAACTCTGTTACATAAAACTCGCTGTATAACGCTTAGATGTGATGGTGATCAATATTTACCGAGATGTGGCGAAAAAATGCAATTTTTTTATGAATAGTTTTGGAATAATAATAATAAAAGTAGAATAAATTTAGTTTGTGCAACTTTTATGTGATAATTGATACTTATTATTATTATTATTACAAAAGATGGACAGTTATTAATTAATTTTGAGTGCTAACAATGGCTGCTGTCAAGATTTTATTAATTAACAGATATGACGTTATTGTTTCCAAGTAAATCTTTGCAAAAAAGAAATCATCGTAATTTTAAATATCAAATCTCTAATAAATTATGAGTACCACACTCATAATTCAGAAAAAAATATTCTTTTAAAACATATGAAAATCCAAAATAGCGCTCATAAAAAAAACAAAAGTTGGCTATGGTCCCCAGGTAAATGTTATAGTTATCTTAAAAAAAGAAATGCTACTAGATTCTTTATTAAAAAGTGCCTGTATATTGTCAAGGTTCTGAATGTTCAGATTTATTAGTTTATGAATAAAAAAATTAAAAGATTAAAAAAAAACAGTTTTTATTGATATTTCGAAAACAAAAAAAGATATTTCAAATTTGTTTTCAGATTATTGTTAGGTCCAAAAATACGCAACTTTGACCCAATTTAACCGACTCTCTATCTCTTTAAATAACTGAGATCTCTATACATTCTGTCGAAATACGGACACCCTGTATACACAATTTTATAAAGGGATAGGTTTTTCAGAAAAGTCTAAATTTAACAGTGGTGATTTATGATGTTTTCTTTTACTTGGTCGTTAAGAAGATGTCCTGAGTCCTGCTCTGCCCTGTCCTGTATTTTTTATTTATTTTCATGCATGTATTAATAAAAAAATACTCCAACCCCTTAACGGGCATCTCCGTGCTCAGCACGGGCAACGAGTACTAGCAAATTTTTGCAAAGCGGTGTCCAGCACGGGCACCCTTATTTTTATCTGTATTTATGGATACTTGCTTCTTTTAGAGTAAATTAGGCAGTTATCTGGCTATTTCATTCAAAAATGTCATCATTATTGACGAATGCTAAGTCTATAGGTTCGGCCAGATGTGACAAAATTATGCAATGATTCAAATTCAAATAACTTCTAAACAATATCTACTACAACAATACTGTATACTCTGAAAACAAAACTATTTTACAAATCATTCTAAATAACAATTTTTTCTCATTTGATAACAAATTTTACAAACAAACCAATGGCCTAGCAATGGGGTGCCCCTTAAGCCCATTGTTAGCCGATATTTTTATGCACATCTTCACTGTAATTATTTTAAATTCACCACTTGCGAAAAAACATATTAAATTGTGGCACCGTTACGTCGATGATATACTAACTTGTTTCCAGGGTACAGATAGACATCTCAACCAATTTTTAGATTACATTAATAACCTACATCCCAGAATAAAATTCATAGTAGAAACAGAAATTAACAACAACATTAAATATCTTGACCTCTCCATTACTAAAATAAATAATAGATTAACATTT
This sequence comes from Philonthus cognatus, assembly GCA_932526585.2. Lineage (NCBI taxonomy): Eukaryota > Metazoa > Arthropoda > Insecta > Coleoptera > Staphylinidae > Philonthus > Philonthus cognatus. The sequence continues at coordinate 31,079,601 of OW052242.1, forward strand.
GACATTTTTAGAAAACCCACATTCACAGACTCAGTAATTCCCATCCACTCCAGACATCCCTATAGACATAAAATAGCTTCTTTCAATTCAATGATCAATCGAGCGTTTAAAATTCCCTTATCAGATAGTTCTATTGAAAAAGAAGTTAGCCTGATTAGGACCATGGCTATTAATAATGGTTATGGTCATGATCTAGTTGATAAACTAATTAAAAAACATAAATTTTCCCAAATTAAACATTTACTGTATGCAGGAATACCAAATAAATCAGACAGTACAACTTACAAACCAATTACTTACTTTGGCAATGTTAGTTTCCAAATTAAAAATATTTTGAAAAAACATAATATAGAAATTGCATTCAAACCATTTTGTAAAATTAATAATTATATTTTTAATAGTAAAACCAAAATTGATAAAGGTAATAGATCAGGAGTATATAAATTAACATGCACGGATTGTCAAGGAGTATACATTGGTCAATCTGGTCGTAATTTCAATACTAGACTAAAGGAGCATAACCGGGCTTTTCGGTTGCGACAATGTGATAAGTCATCTTTTGCAAAACATCTCTTAGATGAAAACCATACTTTTGGAAAAGATGTACTTACTATTATTCATTGTGCCGAAAAGGGTCGGAAGATGAATCTCCTTGAATCCCTAGAAATACATAAAGCTAGCGCTAATCCGGGAATCCCCCTAATTAACGACCAGGTTGACCTACTGTATACCCCCATTTTTAAAGCCGTTTTGTAATCCATTTTCATGTAATCACCTTTTGTATATATACCCGTTTTAGACACTTCATGTTTGATAATGGCAAGCTGAATTTGCCGAAACTGCAGTCACATAAAAAATAAATTGTGTTATACAAAACTAGAAAGCTAGCAAGAGAGTATAATCGCTAGTGCATAGTAGTAATTATTTCCAAAACCATATTTATTGTGTAGTACAAGGATTTTATTCATAAAATCCTTATAATGTTTTAAATGAAATTATAGCAGACGATTCTGCGATTTTTTTTTTTCGTTTTATAACTTTATTAAAAAATAACCAATAGTTTTGTTTGCATTTTCACGAATAGTTTTTTCGTAATTTTATATATTAAGGTCAATATACGATGTACATTATCAGGCGTTCATCGGTTTTATAAAAGAGTTTAATTTAAAGTGTCGAACGAGTATTTCCACTCCCAGGCTAAGCATGAAGTAAAATTTCGAGTTTAGAAAAGCCCCGTGAAAATTTGTCGAGGGTCGCGCAGCGACCCGAGACAAATTTTCGGGCTTTTCTAAACTCGAAATTTACTTCATGCGCCACGCGTATAAAACACTGAATTATTCTGAAGTTAGAAACACACAGAAAACATATTTTTTTCAATTACAATATTAGACAGGTCAATATACGATGTACATTATCAGGCGTTCATCGGTTTTATAAAAGAGTTTAATTTAAAGTGTCGAACGAGTATTTCCACTCCCAGGCTAAGCATGAAGTGAAATTTCGAGTTTAGAAAAGCCCCGTGAAAATTTGTCGAGGGTCGCGCAGCGACCCAAGACAAATTTTCGGGCTTTTCTAAACTCGAAATTTTACTTAATGCGCCACGCGTATAAAACACTGAATTATTATGAAGTTAGAAACACACAGAAAACATATTTTTTAAGTGAGTAATAATCGAAACATTAAAATAAAAAATATTTACATTTTTCCTGACACGTTCTCAAGTTAGCTCAAATAATACATTGTATTAAAGTAACTTATTTAATAATTTAGTTAACAAAAAAAATTATAATGTTTCGTTTATGCATCAATGGCGGTTAATGGGTTAAAGATATTTATTAAATGTATAGAAACTGTCAGAGGAAGAATGAGGTTTAGTTTTTATAACTAAACGGATTTTTTTCCGTTTCCACTGTACTTAGTTTTTGTGATTTGTCGAAGTCGTAATTACATGCTTCGACCAAACTACTTCTCTAATTATTTGTAGATTTTTAAATTAAAGCAAATTGACGCTAACCTCGTTGAAATTGACAAACTTACAATTGTATCTAATTTATAACAAAATTACTATAGAAAAATTATAAAAAGTGGTACAAGGCACTTTATTTTAATTATTTCGAAGAAAATATCTACTTCAAAGTATAGTTATTTACTTTAAATTTATAAATTACGTTATTATTACGCTTCCTTTTATAAATTCAGCTTATAAAAAAGAAACACGTTTCAATGAGGAAACTTCAACTATAATTGCCTCGCAACAACTTTCCGAAAATCAAACAAAGTTCCTCGCTTGCAACGAAATCGTCTAAGGAAACCGATTCCTCACATCGCCCGTCAGCCGCATGACGCGGATGACGGAACGGATTATTCATCAGCGGAACTTTTCCTCATAACTCCAGGTGTAAATACACTGAAATTCCTGGAGGGCACACGACAAATCTTGAAAGCGCGAGCAGGGAAAGTTTTCGTCTCGGGGCGGTCGTAGATTTTCCTCCCGCCGCTGTCTCGAATTGAAAAAGAAAACAAGCCGCGCGCTCTCTTGTACCCAAGTTTACAAATTAATTCACCCGCCCCAGAATGGAAACTTCTTATATTGTGACAGGGCGGCTGGAAAATTTATAATATGAGCTCAAACTTCCGAATGATGGATTTTTTTGTTTGAGTTTGTTTCGTTTCTTTCTGTCTATGTTTTGTATTCCCAGTGAGTTAAGGTAGGATTACGATATCACTTTCAGTTTGTATATGAAATCATAGTAAACGGTAAACAACAAAACAAACTAATTAACTTTGATCTCCAAAACTTGTGGAAAGACATAAAGTAAAGTAAAGTAATTTATTCTTCTTAAAGCCTATGCAAAAAAACCTGAAAATTTGGATTAGGCTTTTTTTAATGTTTTTTTAAACTCGAAATTTTGCTTCATGCTTAACCAAGGAATGGAAATACTCGTTAGAAACTCAAAATTTAACGATTTTAAAAAACAACGAATGCCTGAACAAATACAGCGTATGAAACGGGATATGTATACTTAAAAGAGAAAATTCTTGTACAATAAATATCTATCAACAACCCCCCCAAAAAAAAAGAATATTGTATTTTTTAAAAACTGTACACTTTATGCGAAACAAAAAAGTTTCAAATCCCTCATACTCCTTTCTCGTAATGTCATTATTATTTTTCCGAGCTTATCCGTTAAGGATTAGATGATGTTTTCAAGTGCTTAGCAAACTCGTTCAGTGCATAAAGCTCTCGAGATGCTTTCGCCTCGCTGCAATTTTCCTTAATGGAAATCCACGCGATTGATTACACGACCCTCTTCAAGTCCACAGCCACCTTATAGATTGCAGGGCTTGCAGCGCTGCAACGTTACAGGCTTGAGGAGATTTGATTATAGATTTTTTCTTCGTTTTTATATCATCTCGATTATATAAAAAAAGAGCTTAATGCTTAATATGATGTTAAAAAAATCTGTATTGCCGTTTAATCGAAATTTAATATTGTCAACTGGGGTGAAGTGGATCAAATAATTATTTTTTTGCTGATTGCGTTGAAACATCTTAAACGTTTTTAATTATATTCGTAATATAAGTTCCTTAATTCTTAAGTAATCTAATAAGCCAGTAATGTATCTTGTTTTTTTTTTAATAAAATATTTGCTTTTACTTGTTGAAGTATGATCCACTCCCCCCATGATATAACATTAAGATCCACTGCTCTAGATGTGTTATTTTTACACTTGTAAATAAAACACCTTTTTACTTTGGGTAACCACTGTATATTGCACTGTAACTATAGTTTCGATTACCTAGTAGTCATTCTCAAATCAAGTGAGAATGACTACTAGATAGTCGAAACTATAGTCATAGAATTAAGTGCAATATACAGTGATTAAACAAAGTAAAACAGTGTATTATGTACAACTGTATCTAAGATGTACTACAAATTAAACGCCCACAACACAAAACAGCATTATTTTTAGTTTTGTAAAAAGTTTTAATGCCATGGAGTAAATAATATACATCACAATAAGGGAAGCCAGTGGGAAGTTTGAATTATGTTGTAATAACACTTGCTTATACGTGGCTTCTTAGCTTATTCTCTGTTAGGATAACATTCGAATTTTGTTTTGCTCCCACATGTATATTTATAACGCATAATTCACAATACAATCGATCCCCCACTAAAAAAATAACGTGTTTATAGACGAACCTGCCAAGTAACGTGTTTATATCAAACATCACCACCAACACCACCAACTTAAACATATATATTTTCAACTTGTTTCTCATTGATCACTAGATGAAACATGATTAGATATTTAAAAAAAAATAAATTTAAAATAAAATCACTTGGTATGTTTCACTAATTATACGTCTTTATTCCGACTAGTTTCGGCTATCAGCCATTTTCAAGGAATGTGCCTTGAAAATGGCTGATAGCCGAAACTAGTCGGAATAAAGACGTATAATTAGTGAAACATACCAAGTGATTTTATTTAAAAAAATTTTTTTTTAAATATTAAACATATATTACCAAAGCACCCGTGGTCTTCGCACCAAAACTCACGATTTTTATACTTTATGGTTTATCTATGAATTCGACGTCATAGTAGTTACCGAAACATGGTTGAACGACTCAATAAGGGACACTAAATTGCTTTCAACTGACTACAATGCCTTCAGGTGTGATCGACGTTCTACTATCACTGGCCTCTCCTTAGATGGAGGTATTCTACTCACACTTTCCAATAAAACCAACGCTGAACAAATTGATGTGACGGCAATTACGAATCTCATACCATTAGTTGATATGGCATGTAAATGCACAGAGTGGCCCAAATTCGATGTTTTCATAGAGTATCTCGGTAACCTGAAGGGTTAGAAAAAAATTAATATAAACGTCATGACCTCTTTTTATGAGACATTAATAATGGCGTAAATAGGACATGGCTAACTTAATTAGTTTAAGGCGTTTTTCAATTGTTGGCTATTTTATAATATGTCTTTATCTTAATAACTATAAGATATACAGTTCAATTATTATTTATGTAGTTTTCAACTTAGAATGCAGCGGAGTACTTATTTTTTTATTCGGACTTTTAATTTTCGAGTTATGATACGAAGTTTCATTTTTTTAAACGGAACACCCTATATATTTTTATGTTATTAAATAGCATATTAAATTAGCTTTACATTTTTCTATAATTTTTTTTTTTTTTAACAATTGTGTTTTTAACTCTGAACCTTTTAGATAAATATTTGATAATACATACTATTATAATTACAGAAATGTAAGTATTATTTATTAATAATGAAGTGATCTGTAGACTCAGTAATTGATCGCAATAGTCTTCAAAAATTATAATATTAATATTTAAAGTAACTTAGTTTTTAATATAATCGTTTTTTTGCGTATTTTTACTAATTTTTGTTAAATATGTACATCAATGTAAAGCTAATTTAAAATGCTATTTAATAACATTAAAATATACAGGGTGTTCCATTTAAAAAAATGCAACTTTGTGTCATAACTCTGAAATTAAAAGTTGAAATAAAAAAAGTAAGTACGCCACTGAATTCTACGTTGAAAGCTACAAATAACTATTAAACTATTTATTTATATATCTTATAGATATTGAGCAAAAGACGTATTTAAAAATAGCCAACAATTGAAAGCTAGCTATGATCTGTTAATGATATTGTTATTTTCTCTGAAAAAGAGGTCATGACATGTATATCAGATTTTGTCTAACTATTTGGATTACTGAGATACCTTATAAAAACATCGAATTTGGGCCACCCTGTACAGTTAACAATCATCAATTTTGTATTGTAGTAATTTACATACCTCCAGATATACCATCTGATTTATTCTCTGTTCTTTTGGAGTCGCTGGAACTACAAGTTTTTGACAAACAAGTTCTAGTTCTAAGCGATTTTAATGTACCTCAATTTAACTTAGCTTTTAATACGCAAACTGTAATTCCTAAGTTAAATTATCGATAAAATGTTATTATTTAATGTGTTAGATTTAAAACAATTCAATACTGTCACTAAGTTTAATGATTTGGTTTTATCTAATTTATCCAGCAATATCTTCATCGATCGAGAATCACTACCATCTGTCCCAGAAGACAACCATCATCCTACTCTTGCAATTAACTTAGAACTATGTAATAGTGCCAAAGCCACTCCATTACTTTTTTTTGACTGGTCCTTTCTAAATACATATACTGATGTTAATTATGCTGTGGAAACATTTTACTACTTTGTGTATAGTGTAATTGATAATTTTGTTCCTCAATTTCAGCATTGTCAGTCCTCTTTTCCAGTGTGGTTTACACAAGAAATCAAAAATGCCATTAAACTTATCGCAAAAATGGTTATCAACTAAACAATGTTTTAATTGTGCTCAATTTAAGCGTCTCCAACGTGATTTTAATAACATGAAAAATGCTGCATATCGGGCATACATAGATAAAGTGGAACATGGTATCAAAAGTAACCTCAAGGAACTATGGGGCTACATAAAAAAACCGGTACCTCAGGAATACCTTCTCAAATGCATAACGGCAATGTAAATTATAGTACGCTGGCTGATATTGTTGATTCTTTGGATACAACTTTCTTAAATGCGTACTAAACGTTCACGAATGCTACGTTTTCTGATACATGCATAAACATTAACTACTTTGATCTGACATCTTTTAATAAAAGTGATATTCTGTCTGCTTTGAATAAGCTTAAATATAATAACACCGTAGGAGATGATCAACTTCCAAGTTTCTTTATTAAAGATTGTAAATCAATATTTGTCAAACCCCTGATGACTATCATTAATTTGGTTGTTCAGAAGAACACTTTTCCTGATTTGTAGAAGCGTGCTCGCCTGGTTCCAGTCCATAAAAAGGGAGATAGGTCCAATGCTGGTAACTATAGACCAATAGAAATTTTATCCAACTTCGCTAAAGTGTTCGAACAAGTCGTACATACCTCCTTATATAATCATATACGATATTTAATCTCTCCGTGTCAACATGGGGCGGTCCACAGTTACGAACGTTGCAGTTGTCATCCAGTATATTAGTGAATCAATAAATAATCGATCTTAAACTGACATATTATATGCTGATTTTTCACGTGCGTTTGATTGTGCTGATCAGGTGATTTTGTTAAATCAACAATTTCATTGCATTTTCTGACAATTTCCCGCATAAAACTTTCAAACTGTAATGAACATTTTGCACAAATTTTAAAAATGTTCGACTATTTTGACATATTTCTCATCAAGTGATGACATAAGTGATAAACTTACATTCTAATTTATTTTGTTTGTACAGATAGGTTTTTATTTTATTTGTGACTTGTTCTTGTTAACTGTTATTGTATTCAATATTAATATAATAATAATATTACTTTATTACCTAACAGATACACAATCCAGTGACAGGGTAACATCATAACTTAAGTATACAAATAACAATGTAAAAATTAAAGCTTAACATAAAATAAAAAAAATATAAAAATAAAAAAAGTACAATAAATAAGCACTTGGACGCAATTACAAATTAAGGCATTGGTTAACGTGACTAAGGAATGAACTGAAAGAATCACCAAATATATCTGCATTATATTGCACACTATGGTATAATTTGTACATCTTATAACGGGTGTTGACTTGGCGGAAGCAGCATAGGAAATCCCATGTAAATTTTAAAATGTTCAAATTTTGGCTCCCCTGTTTATTTTAGAAACAAAATGTATTTACCGTTTTTGTAGAGGGAATATTCTGAATTCATTCGTATTAACGTTTATCACTTTACGTTTCTCTAAGTTAAAATAATGAGGAAAAAGTAATGTGATTTTATAAAACTACTTGATTAAAGTAGGTGTTTTTAAAATGATTTACACTATACATGAAAAAATCCTCCTAATAAAGTGGTATTATGCAGACCACAATTATCACGATGTTTGCGTTATGGTTTTTGTCGTTAATTAAGTAACAGCAACATCTTGTGCTATTTTGACATTCGCAGTTGTTGTATCAATTCCATGGTTTGTCATTATTTTTATAAAATCACATTATCTTTTCTTAATTATTTTAGCTGTACATTTTCTGACGTTCGTTGATTTTTAAAAGAGTTTAATTTGAAGCTTTAAACGAGTGTTTTCCACTCCCAGACTAAGAATGAAGTAAAATTTCGAGTTTAGAAAAGCCCCGTAAAAATTTTCAGGGTTTTTGTAAACACAAAATTTTACTTCATGCGCGACGCGTATTAAACACAGATTTTAAGTGAAGTTCGAATATACATAAATTTGAAAATATTATAGTGTTTTATACGCGTGGCGCATGAAGTAAAATTTCGAGTTTATAAAAGCCCAGAAAATTTGTCTCGGGTGGCTGCGCGACCCTCGACAAATTTTCACGGGGCTTTTCTAAACTCGAAATTTCACTTCATGCTTAGTCTGGGAGTGGAAAACACTTGTTTAAAGCTTTAAATTGAACTTAAAAAATAACAGGGAATATCCGCAATTGTTGTATAAAATCCATGGTATGTCATTATTTTTAAAAAATCTCGTTTTCTTTTCTTAATTATTTTAGCTGTATATTTTCTGACATTCGTTGATTTTTAAAAGAGTTCAATTTGAAGCTTTAAACGAGTGTTTTCCACTCCCAGACTAAGCATGAAGTAAAATTTCGAGTTTAGAAATGCCCCGTGAAAATTTGTTGAGGGTAGCGCAGCGACCCGAGACAAATTTTCTGGGCTTTTCTAAACTCGAAATTTTACTTCATGCGCCACGCGTATTAAACACAGATTTTAAGTGAAGTTCGAATATACATAAATTTGACAATATTTTAGTGGCGCATGAAGTTTAGAAAAGCCCAGAAAATTTGTCTCGAGTCGCTGCGCGACCGTCGACAAATTTTCACGGGGCTTTTCTCAACTCGAAATTTTACTTCATGCTGTCTGGGAGTGGAAAACACTTATTTAAAGCTTTAAATTGAACTTTAAAAAACACAGGGAATATCCGCAATTGTTGTATCAATTCCATGGTATGTCATTATTTTTATAAAATCACATTACTTTTTCTTAATTATTTTAACTTGGAGAAACGTAAAGTGTTAAGTGTGAACATTCATAAATTTAGAATTTTTCCCTCTACAAAAAATTGAAATACATTTTGTCTCTAAAATAAATAGGGAAGCCAATATTTGAACACTTTAAAATTAACATGCTATTTCCTATGTTGCGTCCGCCAAGTCAACACCCGGTATAGTGGAGAATTATTATGATGAAGTGAATTAGGAGTATTGTAAGAAAAGGTGCTGCAAGATCTGCTTGCCAACTTAGGTACATAAAAGTTAAGTAAGTCAATGGCAGTTTTGTTAACTAGTAGAGGGAGAATATTGAATCAAGGTGTAGTAATTACACATTTAATTTCAATGAAGTTTCTGTAGTAAAAATTCGAGATGTATTTGCAAGTATGAGAAAACTTAAAATGCACTGATGCGCAGGGGTTGTCGGTAAATGTATTGAAACCGGTAATTGATGTAATCGCCATACCTCTTACAAGATTGGTAAACGACATCTTAAGGTTCAATATATTTCCTGACTCCCTTAAACTCGCTAAAGTGGTGTCAATTTTTTAAAAAAGGGGACAAAAAGATAACTAACAACTACAGACCAATTAGTCTTCTTCCAGTAGTGTCAAAAATTATTGAACGCGTAATGAAAGATTAAATTACAGAATTCTTAGACAGTAACAATTTTCTCACCTCGGTTCAATATGGTTTCGCGGAGGAATGTCCACAATTTCAGCAGTGCAGGCATTTACTGAGTACGCAATCGAGTGCTATAAGAATTATACATTCTGTATTAGTATATTCGTTGATATTAGCAAGGCATTCAATTGTGTAAATCATAATGTTCTTATAGGAAAACTTAGAAAATATGCATTTAACAAGACTAGTATTGAGCTTCTTGAATCCTACCTTTCTGGCAGAAAACATAAAGTGTGTATGAACGGGAAGGAATCCCATTACCTTAATATTCAAACCGGTGTACCACAAGGGTCTGTACTAGGGCCTTTGTTATTCTTAATATTCATTAATGATCTGCCAGATAGCGTAGGATTGAATAATCTCATGCAATTTGCAGATGACACAGCCATTCTTAGCCACAGCAAAGACTTGAATGAGGCTATTGAGATAAGTCAGTTAAATGTAAATAACATCACGAAATGGTTTTCCTCAAATAAATTATGTGTCAGTACTGGAAAAACGAATGAAATGCTATTAACTTTGAAAATAACTCCCACATTAAGCGCAGAATATTCCACAAATATTTGCTTTTTAGGAATGCTTGTTGATCCGAAACTAACGTGGGCTAATCATGGGGAACATCTGAGTAGTAAAATAAATAAATCAATATATGGATTAAGAGCACTCAAAAATAAAGTATCATAGGATACGTTATTAACAGCATACTACGGTACATTGCATTGCCAGCTATCGTATGGTATCCGCATCTGCCAGGGTCATGCTTCTTGCAAACATCGTCTATTCGCGTTACGAAGGAGAGCAGTTAGACTGGTGGCCGGTATAGGTTACCATGATGACTGTAAATCTTATTTCAGGCAGTTACGTATACTTACACTACCATGTATGTACATCTTAGACTGTCTGATGTTTGCTAAACTTAACCTAAGTTCAATGCCTACACGTAACCATGACTATAATACTAGAGGCAAAGAGGACATAATTACACCCCAATTACGATTATGCAAATCTCGAACCGGTACCGGTATCACTGCATTAAGTTTTTCAACCATCTAAGCATTCCAATTTGCAATATGCCTCCAGATAGCTTTAAAAAAACTGTGATAAGATTTTTATGTGATAATGCATTTTATAACGATGACGAATATTTTTCTAAGTGTTTTTAATCAACTCGTGTTCATGTTTTGTTATCATTTTATTCTATTTAATTTTTACTATATGTGTTTTTATTAGTGTTTTATTAGTTAGGCTGTTAAATTAGTTATAAATCTTAAGCTATATCATTTGACCTGTGTAAAACTTTGTTCTTCTGGCACCAATAAATTGAAATTGAAATTATAATTGAAATTGAAATGGAAATAGTTTTTACAGATACAGGCATGATGCCTATTATTTATGAAAATTGTGTTGAATTCTAGGAGTAAACTGGAGTAGCTAATCGTTCTGTCTAGGTACGATTAATGTTTAATTAAATATAGATATTTTAAAAAGTTGCACTGAACGCTCTCTAATAGCCCGATGTATTTATGAAACCGCAGTGCCCAAATAACAGAGCAATACTCCACACTCCACATTAAATAGCGATTTTAATGCTATATTTGTTATATTAAATCAATTATTTTTATTAATAACAATACCTATTTTTATCCATTGCGGCTCTTTATACATTTTTATTTGAATTTGCCTATGGGCGCCAAAACACAAAGAAATTAATTTTTGTTTGTACATTTATTGGATATTGATTTTAAATTATTCCACCATTTCATCTTTGTATTTTACTATATTAAGAGGCCACAAACACATTCACACAGATCTATGGACCCCGGTGGAATAATTTTGTACTTTAAAATGCTCCCACCATTTCATCTTTGTATTTTACTATATTAAGAGGCCACAAACACATTCACACACATCTATGGACCCCGGTGGAATCATTTTGTACTTTAAAATGCTCCCACCCGGCGGCACTCGAACCCCTGGGTTAAGAGGCAGGGCCTCTAGCCACTACCCCACCGGGGTCTCCAGAAATTAATAATTAATTATGAGCAATGTATTATTTTGATAATTTAAAAAAATATATATTTTTGTATTCTAAAATATGGGTACAAATTCACAAAGAGCGCAAATCCAAAAACATACAAGTTAGCTAGTTATTGTTAATTCACCACAAGATAAAAACAAAATAAAAATAAATATCTTGATTAAGACTGGGAATTTTTAAAATTGAAGTATTAAAAAAACCAAAATCAGTCAAATTACAGAATACAGTTTGAATCAATTCAATCCTGCACTAACCTCATCACAATTTCATTCGGCAAATTAACTTTTCCACCTCAAATTTTCCTCTGTTTTTTTCCCCAGTCCGCACAAAGTTGTTTATATTGTGCGCTGCGGTTTTGAATATTTCAAAAGGTGGGTGGGCCCCGGATTGTGGGCGAGGTCGCGCTTAAATGAAAACATGAATAGTTGATGATGGCAGGAACTGAACCGCAACTGTGTACGCGCTCTGAATTAAGCGTCGCCGCGTCGCCCGCTGAAAAATTAAGCGCTCAACTCGCCTTCGGGCCGTCCTGAAAAAAAGAGGCGCGAGTTAACGGCACCGTCGAGATTTTGCGGCTCATTTGCCGCTGCGTAAAAATGCGAAAATTGCTTTCTTATATGCTAAGATAGCGGTTTTCGACTTTTTTTAGCGGAAGATACTCAAACGCAAAATAAATCAGAAATATTTTATTTATTAATTTATTAAGTAATCATGGATTTTCAGAAATTTAGTAATCAACGACAAAATATTAACATTTAAACGCATCCCGCTTTTAGTTTAATAAGATATTTACACGTTATGACAAAACGCATAATTGGAAAATAATATAAAAATCTAAATTGTTAGAATGTTTGATATAAACACATTACTTGGCAGGCTCGTATAAAGACACGTTATTTTTTTCAGTGGGGGATCGATTTAATAGGTTATGTTTATGTTGTGAATTATGCGTTATAAATATGCATATGGAAGCAAAACGAAGTTCGAATATTAGCCTAGCAGAGAATAAGCTAAGAAGCTACGTATACGTCTGTTATTACAACATAATTTAAATTTTCCACTGGCTTTTTTTATTGTGATGTTGTAGTTGTTGTAGTTCAAGATGACAGTTCATATTGTTCTAATGTCACTTTGAACTCGAGTTCAGAGTTGAACCAGTTCAACGTGTTTTTTGCTACTGGCCCTAAAGCATACAGAGTTCTGGCATTTCATTACCTCCCTTGTAAAATTTCAAAATTGTGACTCATTTGGTCTTTTCCCTTAACCCTTTAATAGCAATCGATTCGTTTAAAATGAAAACTACAAATAATAGCAATACGAAAATAGAACGTTTAAGTAACAATACTAAAAATAAAACTATGGATGATGTGTTTTATTTTATTTGGTAATAAAGAACAGTTAGCTTAATCTATGAAAAATAATCATGAAAATCATATTTTGTAAGTGCAATCCATACAAATCGATTCCAAAATTGTAAGCTATTTTTTTGTCAAAATTTCTGTATTGTATTATTTATTTATATGTTCTTATTCTGAATGTTTATATTTATGTATTGGCCATCCGTTTAATAAAGATTAAAGATTAAATTTGGCTCCAATATTATATCATATGTTCAATAAAAGAAACTCTAGAGTGGTATGATTTTATCTTTTTTTAAATATATGTTGGCTACAAGCTTTAGGAATTGTTATATAAAACGTTAGACATAATAATTCTAATGTATAATTTCAGAGTTGCCAACTTACAATATATTCCATAGCACTCTAGGGGTTTTATTTTATTGAATATACGATATATTCAGACAACGAGTAGCTAAAAAATATAGATTGAGCATTTTTACTTTTTCAGTTATTCGAAAAGAAATTTAGCATACGAAATGTCATAAAATCCATTCAGGATTTTGTATTATGAATTATTGAGAATTTCTAAACTTTTGCCTTCGTCTTAAATATACAAGGAGATTTATGTAACATTTATTCTCGATTCTAATAAACAAAAGAATTGCGAAACGAGAGTCATGCATTGCTCGTTTTAAAGTTCATTTGTTTCTACAGCACAGTTCACATGCGGATCAATAGGTGGCGGTGTTAATTTTTTGAACTGATAGGTTATTTTTTGATAATTTGACAGTTTTGACATTCAAATCGTCACTTTCGACAGTATATTCTATTTACCAATTATTTTAATATTTAAATAATAGATCAAAAGTAAAGGTGGACAAACATCTGTGAATATTAATTTATTAATCAAGTTGACAAGAGCCGCATGCATTAACTCAAAGAGCTGCATGCGCGATTTGCCGACCACTGTTAAACGGAAGACCTGGGCCCGTATTCCCGAGCTTGGTCGTACGATTCGGTCGTACGAAATCTGTCATTTAGATAGAGATTTAACATGTGAATTTGACAGTTGGCAGGCGACCGATCGTGCGATAAATTTTAGGTATACCGACCCTGACCCTGCGCAAGGTACTTCGATAGGCGTTACACATATATGTTACAAGGTATGACAGAATTGTATCTTTCCATGTTTTCCCCTACCTCTTTCCCCGCAGGCTCTAGTTCGTGCAAGAGAGAACAATGATGTATTTGGTTACGTTTTTAAGTCTATCATAACCTCTCTTTCCGCTTTCGTTTCACTTTCATAGATAGATTTTGATGCTTAAGCAAGTGTTTTCCATTCCCAGACTAAGCATGAAGTAAAATTTCGAGTTTAGAAAAGCCCCGTGAAAATTTGTCTCGGGTCGCGTAGCGACCCGAGACAAATTTTCTGGGCTTTTCTAAACTCGAAATTTTACTTCATGCGCCACGCGTATAAAACATTAAAATATTGTGAAATTTATGTATATTCGAACTTCGCTTAAAATCTTTGTTTTATAAGCGTGGCGCATGAAGTAAAATTTCGAGTTTAGAAAAGCCCAGAAAAATGTTTTCGGGTCGCTGCGCGACCCTCGACAAATTTTCACGGGGCTTTTTTAAACTCGAAATTTTACTTCATGCTTAGTCTGTGAGTGGACAACACTAGTTTAAAGCAGCTTCAAATTAAACTCTTAAAAAACAAAGAATGTCAGAAAATTTACAGCTTGTGCATGTTTATCTAAAGTTTACCATGAAGTAACCACATTAAATTCAGCGCGCATTTGTGACGTAAGATGGCGGGCGACCGATCGGTGCGATAAATTTCAGGAATACCGGCCCTGGCCCAGCGAACAAAAGATTCATGCTGTCGCCGGTAGGATCTTCAAAATCATCAAAATGCAGTAAACAATTTGAATTATAAAAAATTACGGACACGGATTTTTTCGTTATAACAAACTCGTGTATTAAAACGCGATTAAAAATCTCGATAATCTCGCACATTAAAATATTTCAATATTAATGGCCTAGATCGTTAAACAGCTATTTCCCCAACGATTTGTTTGATGTTAAACTTTATTTAATATTAATAAAGTTTCTAATTTTGAACTTTGTGTTAAAAAAAACTGTTTATTAATTTCCTTCTATTTTTAATTAGCAATTTACTTTTTAATACATAATTGTTTTCGTATTTTAAAATCCTACTTCTGGCGTAATTACTTCCCCCTTTTTAATCCAATGCTGTAAAAGTCCGAAGTTTTCACTTTGTAATTATGTCCCCGTTATGAACAACAAAGCGCCGTGTAATATTCGCAATTTCCACGCGACAAGCGTTTTCCACGGGAAAACGAAAACCGATTGATCTATTCTCGTATTGTGCATCAATCGGAAAAAGCAATGAATGAATGAACGAGCGAAACTCGCGACCGCTTCTATTTCAGTCAGCGGCCGATGCTCCAGAGTTTTCAGTTCTTGTTTTTTTTTTTCGGGTTTTCAGCCGTATGTTACGTTTCTCTTCCTCGGTTCGCGCTTTGCTAAAATTATCGAGGGTTTACTAAAATTAACGTGTTTGTGAAAGAAATACAAGAAGGGGAAATTAAATATTAACTTAATGATATTATTGTTGGAGTTATGTGAAGTGTTAGTTATAGATATGTAAAGTAGTTAAATTGCCTTATCTTCACTGTTTTATTTTAATTCTAAATGTACATTTCAGGCACTATGTGCACCTTTTCAATAGTTTAACGTAAATTCGATGTGCCTTTTTTCAATTGTTTAACGTATATACGTTAAACTATTGAAAAAGGGCACATCGTGCCTGAAATGTACATTTAAAATTAAAATAAAATACTGAACATAAAGGAATTTAAGTACTTACATATCTATAAATATTAACTTCCCAACCATTTTAAATAACACAAATAATATTAATTATATCGTATGTTCAATATAAAAGAACTTCGAGAGTGCCATGATTTAATCCTTTTTTATATTTAGGTTGGCTGCACACTTTAAAAATTGACGCATAAAACGTTAGATATAATAACTATTATATATGGTTTCAGAGTTGCCAACCTACAATATTTTCAATGACCCTCTTGAGTTTTTTTTTAATTGAACATATGATACTATAGACACCTTAGTAAAATTAATATTATTTGTGTTATTTAAAATGTTTGGAAAGTTAATATTTAATTTTCCCTTTTTGTATTTTTTTATAGCAGTCTTTCACAAACACGTTAATTTTAGTTTTGAGCATATTTGAATAAATAAAAACAATAGAGAATAGAATTAAAGATAAGAGAGTAGATACAGGAAATATTACTTTCAAGTATTCATGTCCCGATGGGTATGCATTTTGAGGTTTTCGTCGTTTTTTCAACGAGTTCATTTTGAAGCTTCTAACGAGTGTTTACAATCCTCGATTAAGCATGAAGTAAAATTTCGAGTTTAGAAAAGCCTGAAAATTTGGATTTGCCGGGGCGCGCGAGCGGAGCGAGTCGCGCCCCGGCAAATCCAAATTTTCAGGCTTTTCTAAACTCGAAATTTTACTTCATGCGCCAGGCGTATAAAATACTGACAAATTGTGAAACTCACAATACTCATGTTAAGCGCTATATTTTTAATCCTGCTTTAGCAATTTATTTTTAATACAGCTTTAGCAGTATATTTTTAATTTTACAATATTTTAGTGTTTTATACGCGTGGCGCATGAAGTAAAATTATGAGTTTAGAAAAGCCTGAAAATTTGGTTTGGTCGCTCCGCAAATTTTCAGGCTTTTATGAACTCGAAAGTTTACTTCATGCTTAACCAAGGAGTGGAAACACTCGTTCAAAACTTCAAATTGTACGCGTTTAAGGAAAGCAATGAATGTCTGAAATGTTATAGCACATGTATCGGAATACATTTATGTATACTTTAAAGAAAATCTCTCTGTATACCTTTTAATTTGATTAAATCTGCAAATAAGGCGGCGCATTGCCAGAGGAATACTGAACATAAGGGAAATTGTCTATTCATACATGAAAGGGCCGTATAAATTGTAAATACATATTTTAATGAAATGTAAACTGAAAGGAACCCATTTGTGGATCCCAACCCGCAATACGATATAGGCACGAAAATGTAAATAAGTGAGTGTGTTGCGGTTGTTGTGGCACTCCTGCATTGAAATGAGTACGTACGATAATGGATCATACGGACTACCATTGCTTTAATACAACAGATGTAGAAACATACAAATCCTTTTAAATTTAACATATTTGATATTACGGAAGTAATCGAATAGAAATATACATGGTTATTCAAAACGAAGGAAAATATTTCAAACATTAATTTCTTCCAAACTACAAAAGATAGAAACACAATTCGAACGTTCCTGGAAAGACAAAAGATCAATTTTTATACATTCAATATGAGCCCCATGTGTTACACGACAAATATCAAAACGGTGGCTCATTTCTTGCCACACACGAATCAGCTGGTCTCTAGGTATTGAATTTACAGCTTTAACAATTCGATATCGCAGATTTTCAAGTGTCAGGCATAGGGGGGCTAAAACACGGTAAATCTGCCTATGATAACTTTAATAACAGACTCTAGTTCTGCTAATTGCAGCACACAAAACGCTTTTTCTTGTTGTGTCGCCAATTTACTAACGACAACCAACATGAGAAGCAACAGCGCCAACGCGGCCATGAGTGGAACTTTTGCCTGGACTTTTTAAATTTTAAAGTTTTGTCTGTCCTGAAACGTTGGAATTATGGTTATGCCTTCTGTAGTTTGGAAAAAATAAATGTTTGAAATCTGTTCCTTTTTTGGAATAACCCTTTACTTCTTATTTTTTTATAGGGAATAATATACGTTTTGGTTACTCAGGAAGATGAGTCAATGGTTGTAAATTTTGTTGGATTGATTTATTTTCCACGATTTTTAAAAGCGGTACAAAAAAACGAAAGTTTTTTGTATTGTTTAAGAGTCTTTCAATTTTAATTGCTCGTTAATGCCCATTATTATGGCGACATTGGTCTGGATTAGCAGAAAACTACAAAATAATGTTGCTTTAATGCAAAATCAATTCTTAATTACCCCTCGCCGACCTCTGACTTTTTCCCATTCGCCCCCGGCCGGACGCGAAAAAAAAAACTCTTCATATCTCCTGGAAAATATCCAATTTATCCCTCCTTTAAGCGCCGTATTTTCTTCCCCCTGCTCGCAAAAAGACGAAGCAGATAAAAGGCCTTCCTCGGTCCTTTGTAAGGGCGCATTATTCTTTTAATGAACGCGCATCCTGTCGATTTTTACGCGCCCTTCCGCTTCCACGCTAATCCCCGCCAAAAAAGGACGACCGAAGGTGCTTACCTCAAAAGTAAACTTCTTAAATTTCCGCTGGAATTAATTTCCCGCAAACGATCCGCTGGATATATTCAAATAAAAAGATTTTAATGAATTTATTATCATAGACGTTGGTTAAGTTTTCGGCAGAAATAAAAATATTATAATATTTGTTTACGACAATCTTATAATATGTGCATTATTTAATTGTGTGGGCAGCATAAATGGCTTACATTTAAAACTCAAGTACATTTAATACGGGATTTGCGTGGTAAATGTGTTTTTTAACACGAATATAAATAATTGCCTAGTTAGATTTTTTGCCGCTACGCAATAACAGCGCTGTGCTATTCAAATCAGCTTCTTTTGAATATGGTGGTGATGACGTCGTCAACGCCATTTTGTTAAAGTACGAAGTAACGCGTCAACATCTCCGCCGTTCTCATTAGTTTAAGCCCGCGTTAAACGCGTTTGTAAACATAAATCATTCTCAAATCGGTTAAACAATTGTGCTTCTATCCGTCACGAGTGTTTTTTTAAACAGAACAAAGGTTAACACCGTGAAAACTCCATCCAAACCGAAGAGTTCGTTTTTTGTGCAAAGTGCGTGTTTCTATGTAACTTAGGCGAAAGGGTAGACTGTGCGAGTATTATTTATTCTTGATCGATTGTTCATATTTGTGTTAAACCCTTTTTGTATTAAACCCTTTTTGTGTTAAACCCTTTTTGTGTTAATCCTTTTTTGTGTTAAACCCTAATACACATTCAAATCATAGTACGGCAATCTGTCATCATTTATCTGTCAAATTATTATAAAACAACACCGACCATTAAGACTGACGCGTATTTGATAAATATATATAATAAATGCTGTGTTATATATTGTTATTGTCGTGAACAAAGTATAGTGTATAACTCGCATATAATGTCTATTAATCACTCGAACGGTTTACACCACTCGCCTTCGGCTCGTTCCGCAAACCTCGTTCTCGTGATTAATAGCTATCATTATATGCTCGTTGTACAATATACTATTGTACAATTAGGTACAGAATATCTAGACCTACACATGCATCATTATTTTTACTCGACATGAGAAGGCAAAATCTTTAGATCTCTTGAATTATAACAAAGAAAATCTTATATAAATTAGCATAGCATAGCTAGTTTAAGAGGAAATAGACCACTATTTAAATCGAGATAAGGACGAAGTTTATACTTTTCTTAAAGTATACCTACTTTTTCAAAATATTTCATCCCTAAATAAGAATGTAGTTAAGACAACAATAAGCAAAGTTTGTGTAATGTTGTTTTGATAACATCTTTATTTAGAGAGAAAATATTTTGAAATAGTAGGTATACCTTATAGAAAATATAAACTTATGCTTATTTCAATAAAATGTTTGCTACTTTTACTGTTATTTCATAAAAAGATATATCAGACATTAGTAAAGCAGCGAAATCACTTCTTAAATTTGATTTTTTCTGCAATATTTTCAAATAATATTGGTAAACTAAATAAATGACCTTGTAAAAGGTAACTTTGCGAAGACTTGTATTTTTTTTCATTTATTTCTATCCTACGAGAACAATGAATTCACTGAAATGCAGTGCGATATTCAATTTTCTCAAATGTTTAAAAACTGTTTAACGCTTGACATCCTAGTGACATTATTGAAGTAAATGTCTATTAATAAAGCAATTAGTATTTTATATCTATTTAAGTCTGAATAATTAAGAGCTCCAAATATATCAGATTAGTAATTAACAAGGGTGTTATCTCTAAGGGAAAAGGGATGGAAATACGAGCGCTGGCCCTTTGCGTGTAGTTTTAATTATTCATACTGCTTCTTTCCTACTTCTCTTCTTCCCTTCACCTTTCGAACGCGACCCTTCTCTTATTATAATAACACACGTCATTTGCATGCCCTGCGCCCTCCAACCAACGCCCGTTAGTTAATTTTTATCCAGATTTATAACACGCAAATTTGTTTTTTAACAAGAAAAATGAAACATACATAGATTTAATAATATTTTAAAAGAAAGTGTTAACTGACCTTTAAGATTTAGTTATTTTGAAATTAGACAATTTAGACAAAACTATACAACAAACAAAGAAGGTTAAACACCCCTAAGTTAAAACATTCTACGCTTATCTTGCGTTACAAACACCGAATGGGGCCCCCGGAGAAGTCGATTCCGACTTAAATCAGTCCCTCGACAGGTACAGAATACTCGCAACGCTCAAAAGTGTCGATAGTGAATGTAATAATGAAATAACAACAATGTTTTACGTTGAGAAAATCCTATCGAATCATTTTTTGCTCTGCTCAGTGGGAATTGAGAGGGAATCTTAATATTTCTTGAATATCTTTCTCATTTATCACTTGGTGAAACCTTAAGTTGAAAATAACCTCTCCGCTTTATAAGAACTAACTAACTTTATGACATAATTATAAAACTAAAGCCAAGTATTAAGCAGAAAAGCCCACTTACATAAACCGCCTCGCACTTAATGAAATTCGAATGTCAAAAACTTAAATTACAACTTGAGAACTGGAACTGGAAAAAAAATATATTTCCTAGTTCCGATCGCGGAGAGTTCCATCCCACGCCCCGAGATTAATTCAATTCGGGAACTTTACTGCCTACGTCCAGAAGAAGGAAGAGTGGGGGAGTTGACCCTTTAATAAAATATGTGCCGGGAAAGGCGACGGCAGGGAATAATCTTAATCCCGACCGGAGTTATAGAAATTATTAATTGGCAAAGTTTCCTCGCTCTCGCAGGCCAGCATGGAGAATTTCGCGGATTGGAAAAAGAATATGGGGAAAATTGAATTGAGTTTTAAGTTAAATTACTTTGATATGGATTTTGATTGATTTTAGAAGAATTTATTCAGAGAATTTTTCCTAGATACGCTGTAAATTTTCAGGCATTCGTGGTTTTTATGAAAATATTGAATTTGAAGCTTCCAACGAGTGTTTTCAATCCCAGATAAAGCATGAAGTAAAATTTCGAGTTTAGAAAAGCTTGAAAATTTGGTTAGGTAGCGTAGCGAAGCGGAGCGACATTACCAAATTTTCAGGCTTTCCTAAACTCGAAATTTTACTTCATGCGCCACGCGTGTAAAACGCTTAACAATTATGAAGCAAGCAATATATTTTGTACTTTACAATATTTTAGCGTTTTATACGCGTGGCGTATGAAGTAAAATTTCGAGTTTAGAAAAGCCTTAAAATTTTAAGGCTTTTCTAAACTCGAAATTTTACTTCATGCTTAGTCTGGGAGTGGAAACATTCGTTAGTAGCCTCAAATTGACCGATATTTGCAAAACAACGAATTCTTGCAAATTTACTAAATGCTGTAATTATCTGGATATAGATATTTGACAATTTTCGAGTGATTGTAAATTGCTGAAAATTTAATAAAATATTTTTTTTTTAAGAAATAAATTAGGTCAGACTGTTTTTAACATCAAGGTGGATATATTAGAATTTTTTTAGATGTTTCTAAAAAATATTTTTTTTATTATAATTTTGCAATCATTATAAGGGCATGGAAAAAATGCTGATTTTCACACATAAATATTTATTTTTTTATAAATCCTAATAAAAACCACAGACACTCTAAACCATATTAGAAATAATGCTGACAATTTATTTGCTCAAGAAAAAATCTATAACTAACTTTTTTCACTCTTAAAAATTACAGAAAATTAGCAAACCAAGCAAGATTAATCTTTCAGTGCTCTTCCCAAGCAAAATTTTAAAGTCACAAGAAATCTTAATATATCTAATTAAAGCTCTTTTAATTTTAAATCACTTAATTTTCGAAACAATTAAATCAGTTGTTAAGTTTATGAAAAGCAGCGGACTAAACGCAATAAGTGAAGAAATCGAATAATTTGCGTTTTCGTATAAAACGTTGATGCAGAGTCTAATTTGCAAAACAAAAGAAAATCGTTTTAAGGCCGCTTGTTAAGAATTAGCTAAGCTGTAAATTTTTGTTAACTGTTTGTTTCCATCATAAAAATTTCGTTCAGAGTGGATGCTAGAAATTGAATTTTCACATTTTTAACAATTTTCAAGTGATTGTAAACACCTGAAATTTTAGTGAAATATTTTTTATTTGCTTAGATTGTTTCTAATATCAAGATAGATATATTAGAATATTTTCATATTTTTTAAAAACATCAAATTTTTATCATAATTTTGCAATTATCTTAAGGGTATGGAAAATATGCAGATTATCACACAAACATTTTATTTTTTTTAAAATCCCCAAAAAAATCACAGACACTCGTAACTATACTAGAAAGAATTCTGGCTAAATAATCCATATAAAAAAATATTTTAACAACTTTTTTCACTTTTAAAAATCACAGAAAATTAACAAATCAAGCAAAATGTATCTTTCATTGCACTTTCCAAGCACACTTTTAAAGTTACAAAAACTCCTAATAAATCAAATTAAAGCTCTTTTGATTTCAAATCGCTTACTTTTCGAATCAATTACATCACTTTTATAGTTTATTATTGTCACAATCTATTTTGCGGTTATTGATACTATATTAATATTTATTAAAGATACAATATTGTATAAATCCAATATAAAAGTAATTCAGTTTTCAATATTGCATCTACAATGAAAATCAATGATAGATATTCAATTTCTGTACAATATGGTGTCAGTAATAAATATATATAAACTCTTAATGCTATAATGTAAACGCAAGATTCATTTCTACTAGGGCAGCGTAAACAGTTTAGAAGCGTTTTACACTTTTAATGTTCACACAGCAACATACAGGATTTTTTTTAAATTATACATATGCCGAAATTTGAAAAAAAAAAAAACGCTGTATGTTGATGCGGTGTGATTTTTTTTTCAAATATCGGAATACGTATAATTTAAAAAAAATCCTGTATGCTGCTGTGTGAACATTAAAAGTGTGAAACGCTTTTAAACTGTTTACCCTTCCCTAGTAAACGCTTTTAAACTGTTTTATTTTTTTTAATTTATAAGGGATTTTAATCAAGTAGAAACACATTAACAAGTTTTCTTTTAAATAATTAATCCTTAAATTGATATCACTTTATAATTATATTTTTAAATAACCCCAGAAAAAAAGCAATTAATAAACTTTTCAGCGTTGATTGCAAAAAACTAAAAACAAAAAAAACCACTGCCCTCTGAACAAAAACTCCCGCAATATTTCCCCCGAAAACCAATTTAACATTGCACACAACCCCAAAATAAAATTCGCGTTGTATTTTTTTTGTGTGGTTTTGTTAAATTATTTAAACATGCACGTAGGGCTGTGCGCATCGACACAGGTATAGGCGGCGTCCGGTACCCGGCGTCGGCGTCGCGACGCCTCAGTCGCGCAACGACGTCGCGTCCAGACACGCGTCCGCCGCCAGCAATCGCGCTTTCCGCACCCGAATCGAAAAACTTGAGAGAAAGTGATTTTGCCGTATCAGTATTTTACCGGTTTTCTCGTGGAAACGATAAATATTAACAAAATGTGTCTCGTCAGTGTGAAAGACGTTTCTGCGAGGGGAAGAATTCCGTCGGCGTCGGTAACGTTATGTTCATCGAAAAGTAACATATTGAATCAAATAAAAACAGGTAAATAATTAGTATCATTAATTTATTTATTAAATATGATTTTTTTCGGATTATTTTTAATCAGTTGAATCGACGAGAGCAGAAAAGTTCAACATTTCGAATGCTATTGTAAAATAAAATATTTTAGTTAGAACCTAATATTTAAATGAAATATGATTTTCCATTGTATGTTCAATTATTATAGCAACTTTGATTTTTTGTTTAATTTTTTTACAAGTTTTTTTCGAACCGTCAAAATTTGTTTATTTATTCATCTTTATGCACCAGCAGATTCTATTAAATTCTATTGACAACCAAACGCTGTCTGATTATTTGTTGACTATCGATTGTTTTAAGACCATTGTTAGGTATTTAAATGAAATATGATTTTCCATTGTATATTCAATTATTATAGCAACTTTGATTTTTTGTTTAATTTTTTTACAAGTTTTTTTCGAACCGTCAAAATTTGTTTATTTATTCATCTTTATGCACCAGCAGATTCTATTAAATTCTATTGACAAACAAACGCTGTCTGATTATTTGTTGACTATCGATTGTTTTAAGACCATTGTTAGGTATCTACAGTCAACAAATAAATGTGTGATTATTTGTTAACTGTAGATTGTTTTAAAACTCTACCATTGTTAAGTAGAGTCTTAAAACAATCTACAGTCAACAAATAATTAGACAGTATTTTTTTGTAAAGACAATTTAATTGAAGAGAGGCTAATGAATCACCCTGTATACTGCTTACGTATGATATGACATTAACAAAAGTTATTAATACAGGGATTTTTGTTTTCCACTTAATTTTAAAAGCGCAATAAATACAGGAAGTATTTAATTGATGATGAAACTCCATAATACTATTTGAAATAAAACAACGCAGTTGGGAGGGTTTCACTTTTATTATTGAACACTGCAACATGTTTCACCACACAGTGGCTTCATCAGGCAGATGAAATAATGATTATTTCATCTGCCTGATGAAGCCACTGTGTGGTGAAACATGTTGCAGTGTTCAACAATAAAAGTGAAACCCTCCCAATTGCGTTGTTTTATTTCAAATACAGGAAGCTTTTCTTTAAAGTATACATATCCCAACTAGCGCTGTAAATGATCATATATTCGTTGTTTTTTTAAAAGAGTTTAAATTGTAGCTTTAAACGAGTGTTTTCCACTCCCAGGTTAAGCATGAAGTAAAATTTCGAGTTTAGAAAAGCCTGAGTTTGGATTTGGACGCGTAGCGTCCAAATCCAAACGTTCAGGCTTTTCTAAACTCGAAATTTTACTTCATGCGCTACGCGTACTAAACACTGATTACGCTGAAATATTGTGAACTAGAGAACCTCATTTAAAATCTGTGTATTGTACGCGTGGCGCATGAAGTAATATTTCGAGTTTAGAAAAGCCTGAGTTTGGATTTCCAAATCCAAACGTACAGGCTTTTCTAAACTCGAAGTTTTACTTCATGCTTAACCTGGGAGTGGAAAACACTCGTTTAAAGCTACAATTTGAACTCATTTAAAAATACAACGAAAATATGATCATTTACAGCGCATAATTGGGATATGTATACTTAAAAGAAAAGCTCCCTGTATTTATTGCGCTTTTAAAATTCGAGCAAGTTGCTTTTGGATGTGTAAATATATTTAAAAGCAAAAATCACTATTTGTAATAAGCAATACGTATATTTTCAACTTCACAATATTTGAGTTTTTTATCCCCGTGGCGCATGAAGTAAAATTTCGAGTTTAGAAAATCCCCGCGTAGAAAATTTATCTCGGGTCGCTGCGCGACCCTCGAGAAATTTTCTACGCGGGGATTTTCTAAACTCGAAATTTTACTTCATGCTTAGTCTGGGAGTGGAAACACTCGTTAGAAAATTCAAATTAAACGCTTTTTAAAATCAATGAATGCCTGAAATTTTACAGCGTATACTTCAAGATATGTATACTTAAATGAAAAAATAGTTTGATGTTGAATTTTTGTAAGACGAGAATAGTTACACTTTAGGTTCGTTCATTAATTTGTCCATTATTTAATAAACGAGGCTAAAGTGTAACTATTCTCGTAATTCTTTTTATCACCTACCATTTATTTCCCTTTTTTAATTAAATTAAAATTAATTTAATTTTAAACCTTTTAAACGTTCTATTATAATTCACATGATTACCAATTCAAATCTCCAAATTTCTACCCTTGAAATTCTAATTTATTTAAATTGATGCAGCGCTAAAATTCGACAACTAGTTATTTTAACGAATTACGAAGTTTAATACGGAAAAGAATTTTGTATAAATTACGAAAGTTACAATGAGTGTGCTGCTTTACAATTCCACATAAAGATCGTGAGATTTTATTTTTATAAGTCCTTAACCTTTTTGTGTGTTTATAAAATGTAATTATATTTGAGGTCAAAATATTAAAGTTTTATATTTATTATTATGTTATGGAATAATAAAAGAAACTAAGTAGATTGTTTCATGTTAGATAATTTTTAATTTATTTAGAGCTAGTTGCTTATAAGGAAGTAAACGTATAAAACTCTTAACTACGGCCTTATTTTAGGATAAAATATTTTGAATAAAATGATGTATTTCAAGGAAAGTACAAACTTTGTAATTATCTCGTTAAACTGTTTCCTACTCTCGCGGATGTTTAATAATATTATATTATGTAACGAGCATTTAATGATAGCTATTAAAACACGACTATGGTACTTGCGACACGAGCCGTATGCGAGTGTCGTAAGAAAACGAGTGTCTAAGGGCCAGTTGCACCAAACACGTTAAACTGACTCAACTCTGAACTTGAGTTCAAAATGACATTAGAACAATAGGAATCTTGAACTTAAGTTCAGCTTAAACCTGAGCCTTAATAGCCATTAAATGTAAGTTGCATACATTATTTTTTCTATGACCCGCTAAGAAAATGATATAAGCATTTTATTTTTTAAATTTATTAATTACAATATAAGTATAACTAAGGAACTGTAATAGAAACTGTATCATAAACAAAACACAGTAATGTCATTAAATCAAGTTTTAACAAAAAAAATATAAGTCTTTTTGTGTCTCCCATCCATAAACTGGGAGTATAATTTGTCGTATGTTTTTGCAGATAATAAATTGTTTGCGATTCCTGCAGTTTTGCGATTCGCATTTTTACTTTTACAATCACACATTTTTAATTCAATTGCAAGAATTCACTATATGAAAGTAACTACGAACTGTCAAAGCTGACGTTTTGGATCTAGCAAATGCTCATGGCTATTTTTGATATTGATTAAATATTACCATAATATTGCATTTCTATGGGGGAGTTAAATTCTCGTTTTTATTTTCACTATCACACATTTTCAATTAAATTTCAAAAATTCACTATATAAAAGTAACTACGAACTGTCAAATCTGACGTTTTGGATCTAGCAAATACTCATGGTTATTTTTGATATTGATGGAATATTACCATGATATTGCATTTCTATGGGGTAGTTAAATTCTCATTTTTACTTTCACTATCACACAATATCAATTAAATTTTAAGAATTCACTATATGAAAGTACCTACGAACTGTCAAATCTGACGTTTTGGATCTAGCAAATACTCATGGCTATTTTTGATATTGATCGAATATTACCATGATATTGCATTTCTATGGGGGAGTTAAATTCTCATTATTACTTTCACTATCACACATTTTCAAATAAATTTCAAGAATTCACTGTATGAAAGTAACTACGGACTGTCATAGCTGACGTTTTGGATCTAGCAAATGCTCCTGGCCATTTTTGATATTGGCGGAATATTACCATGATATTGCATTTCTATGGGGGAGTTAAATTCTAATTTTTACTTTCACTATTACACATTTTCAATTAAATTTCAAGAATTCACTATATGAAAGTAACTATAAACTGCCAAAGCCGACGTTTTGGATCTAGCAATCCATGCCATGATATTGCATTTCCATGAGCTTGATATTGACAGAATATTACCATGATATTGCAATCATGAATATTATCCTGCAACTTGTTTGTTTAATGTTGTATCGTAAAGAGTAATCCGTATCACAATGAACCTCATTAAAGTGCATGTAGTAAATGTCTAATAAATCAATTACAGTATGGGAGTAGAAAATAAGCATCGCTACATTATCATAATAACGTCTCAACTTACATGTTTCTCTACAATATCTATAATATACGGGATATTTCAGCAAGGACGGAAAGCTCAATATTTTCCTTAATATTAAAAATACAGAAAAATGTTTCAGATACATATTTTATGTTATCAGTTTCTTCACAACGTAAAATTATTTTCGCATATACAGGGCGTTTTATAATTCCTGGACACCATACAACTTTGTTATTTTTAATAGGATAGCCCATATATTATTAACTTTTTGGATTCCTTGTTAAAAATGAATGCCAGTTTGTTAATATTACGTTTGGTCTAAGTCGTAACATTTCGGAGTTATTTGACATTTTTTTATAAATTTCACGTTTGCCGTGGTTTAGAAAAACCTAAAATATCTCTGAAACTAAATAAGATAGAGAATTGCAGTTTTCATCATTCTCTTGAGCATAGATGGCGCTATCCTTAACATTATAAAGTATCAAGAATATGAATTTGTGTTCAGTACTCATTTGCAGTTTGTAGTTTGCCAGCTATTGATGATGCTACTTAAGCTAAGGGGCATTAGATGGCGTTTACGCTTTCGAAACATACTATAAATTATCTTCGTTGGAAGAACAGGTGGCTATAACATTTAAAAAAATGAATTTATAAAATTTTAATCATATGTAACTTGATTTTTTTTAAATGCAACTATATAATTTTCTTGACTGCATTCAACTTAAAATTGAATCCTTTTTTTGATTAAGCTAATAATATTTATCTGTTATGTTAGATATTTTTCTAAATTTTGAAGAGTACCGTTAGAAAATTAGAATTTAGTCGAAAGAAAATTAAATTTTGAGTCGAACTATGTTAAAAATACATGGTTCCATTTAAAGAAATCAAGTTACACATGATAGAACATTTGTGAAATCAACTTTTTTTATTTCATTGACGCCTATCTTCAGTGCAGAAACTTTATAGTATTAACGATAGCGCCCTCTGTGCTCAAGAGCATGATGAAAACTGCAACTCTATCTCATTTAGTTTCAGAGATATTTTAGGTTTTTCTAAACCACTACAAACGTAAAATTGTTAGGTTTATGAAACACCTACAAATGCCAACTTTTTCAATAAATGTCGAATAACTTCGAAATGCTACGACGTAGACCTAATGTTATGTTAACAAACTGGCAATAAGTTTTAATAAAGTATCCGAAAAGTGAATAATGGGGGGGGGGGGGTCCCATCTAAAATAACAAAGTTGTATGGCGCCCAGGAACTATGGAACACCCTGTATATAAGAAAATAATTGTATGTTATGAAGAACATGATTTCATGCAACATGCATCTAAAACGTTTTTTCATATATTTAATATTTAGCGAAATATCGAGCTTTCCATCATCGCTGAAATACCATGTATAATAAAAAAAGTCACATTGTAAAAGATTCCTTTGCAAAGATTTTTTATAAAATCACATTACTTTTTCTTAATTATTTTAGCTGTTAATGTTATGTTAACAAACTGGCAATAAGTTTTAATAAAGTATCCGAAAAGTGAATAATGGGGGGGGGTCCCATCTAAAATAACAAAGTTGTATGGCGCCCAGGAACTATGGAACACCCTGTATATAAGAAAATAATTGTATGTTATAAGGAACATGATTTCATGCAACATGCATCTAAAACGTTTTTTCATATTTTTAATATTTAGCAAAATATCGAGCTTTCCATCATCGCTGAAATACCATGTATAATAAAAAAAGTCACATTGTAAAAGATTCCTTTGCAAAGATTTGTGATTTAATTCATTTAGATATTTACTTAAATAGTGTCACTAGGATGTCGCGCGTAAAGCAGTTTTCCAAAATTTAAGAAAATTCAATATCGCTCGACATTTCAGTGAACTTATTGTAGATAGAAAAAAAGTGAAAAAAAAGTTACAAATCTTCGCAAAGGAACCCTTTACAATGTAACTGATTTAGTTTTTTAAGATTTTTTGTAGATATTACATTATTAAATTTAACTCCTAATTACGCTACATTATCAATGTTTGATATTTTTTTATGAAATAATGGTAAATGTGAGAAACATTTTATTCAGACAATCACGAAGTTTGTACTTTCCTTAAAATATACCAATTGTTTCAAAATATTTTATCCCTAAATAAGAATGTAGTTAAGACAACAATATGCAGAGTTTTATACGTTTAGGTAGCTTAAGGATTTGAAAGTAGGTTTGTTTTTAATCTACGGTTTAAGTTGACTCCTCGTTATTTTTGTTTGTCAATAACCATTGTAGTTAGTTGAATCAAAGTAATACATTGTGTAGGAAATGTATTATATCAAAGTTTACACACGAGTGAGGAGTTGGATAATGAACGAGGGTGTTAAGAGCACCTCCATTTATGCGTTGCACACTAACTTATTTTATGACTCTCAAATTAAAATACTTTTCTTCGAAACTACAAACAATAAGAGGTTTTAATATTTGCAATTATGATTGGCATTTTTAACTCGAAGAAATCACAAAAATATACAAATGGTAAAGTAAGTTTTGTGTATAATATATTAAATTACGAAAATTCGTGTAAAATGCAAACAATACGTTTTATTAATTGTTAATTAAGACGTATTGTTTGCATTTTACACGAATTTTTGTAATTTTATATATTATATACAAAACGTACTTTAGCATTTGTATAGTTTTGTGATTTCTTCGAGTTAAAAATGCCAATCATTATTGCAAATATTTAAACCTTTTATTGTTTGTAGTTTCAAAGAAAAGTATTTTAATTAATAATAATAATAATAATATATTTATTGCGTGCCAGTACATAAAGTTTACACTAGTCAGTTAAAGACAACTTGAGACAATAAATACCTATGAAACAACTACTTGCGTATTTATTGTCTTAAGATGTATTATTAACTAAGACGTATATTTTACACGAGTTTTCGTAATTTTATGTATTATGTTTAAAATGTGCAAACTATAAGCGTAAGCTTATTTTCTAAAATTCAAATAGTCTTGAATTTGAATTATTCAAGTTTTGTATATTTATTTGTTTTTAATGGTAAATTTATATTAAACATAAAATAAAATTGAATTTCTAATTGTTTGCAAAATACAATTTACAAAATATAAAAACGAATTAAAATTAATTAAATAAACCTTTCTCCACCGATACGCCATTTTACAGAATATACAAATATTTTAGAAAAAAACAATTCAAAACTAACGGCAGAAAAAAATATTAATGGCAACGTTGCAACCTTTTAATAACTCACATAAACTCGGTAAATGTATTGCAAAACATATCCAAATCCGGATAAATTAACCCATTAACAGCCAAACAATTATCGAGTTAACTCTAATTGTATTACATACTGTGAATTTTGCTTTTAAATATACATAATGTATACGCTGTAAATTTTTAGACATTCGTCGATTTTATATAAAAACGTGCAATATGAAGTTAAGAACGAGTGTTTCCACTCCCAGACTAAGCATGAAGTAAAATTTCGAGTTTAGAAAAGCCTTAAAATTTGGTTTGGTCGCTCCGCGAAGCGGAGCGGCCAAACCAAATTTTCAGGCTTTTCTAAACTCGAAATTTTACTTTATGCGCCACGCGTATAAAACACTGAGATATTGTGACATTTTTTTAATTTAAATGAGTAAAAATCGAAATAACAAAATATTTACATTTTTATTCATACATTTTCAAGTCAGGTCAAATAATATAATATACCAAATTAACTTATTTAGTAATTTAACATATACGATTCACGTTAAATGAAAATCTCCATGTGTAAAAACATTGCGGCAGTTAACGTCTTAAATAACAAAAAAATAATAATGTTGCGTGTATGCATCAATATACCGGGTTGACTTGGCGGACACAACATAGGAAATCCCATGTAAATTTTGAAATGTATTTCTTTTTTTGTAGAGGGAAAATTTCTGAATTCATTCATGTTAACGTTTATCACTTTACGTTTCTCTAAGTTAAAATAATTAAGAAAAAATAATTTGATTTTATAAAAATAATGACATGCCATGGAATTGAAACAACAACTGCGGATGTCAAAATGACAAAAGATATCGTAGTCACTTGATTAAAGTAAATGTTTTCGAAATGATTGACACCATACAAGAAAAATGTCATTATTTTTATAAAATCACATTACTTTTTCTTAATTATTTTAGCTGTTAATTTTCTGACATTCGTTGATTTTTAAAAGAGTTCGATTTGAAGCTTTAAACGAGTGTTTTTTACTCCCAGACTAAGCATGAAGTAAAATTTCGAGTTTAGAAAAGCCCCGTGAAAATTTGTCGAGGGTCGCGCAGCGACCCGAGACAAATTTTCTGGGCTTTTCTAAACTCGAAATTTTACTTCATGCGCCACGCGTATAAAACACAAATTTTAAGTTCGAATATACATAAATTTGACAACATTATAGTGTTTTATACGCGTGGCGCATAAAGTAAAATTTCGAGTTTAGAAAAGCCCAGAAAATTTGTCTCAGGTAATTTCGACAAATTTTCACCGGACTTTTCTTAACTCGAAATTTTACTTCATGCTTAGTCTGGGAGTGGAAAACACTTGTTTTAAACTTTAAATTGAACTTTAAAAAAACAGGGAATATTCGGAATGGTTGTATCAATTCCATGGTATGTCAATATTTTTATAAAATCACATTATTTTTTCTTAATTATTTTAACTTAGAGAAACGTAAAGTGTTGAGAGTGAACATTAATAAATTTTAGAATTTTTCCCTCTACAAAAAATAAAATACATTTTGTCTCTAAAATAAATAGCGAAGCCAATATTTGAACACTTTAAAATTAACATGCGATTACATATGTTGCGTCCGCCAAGTCAACACCCGGTATATTGTCCGATATTATTGTAAACAATCTTTAAGATCAATAAATTATTATTATTATTATTATTATAGTGCTATGGGTTAACAAAGAATTTACTGTATCGTAATATCGATATTCTGCAAAAATTTAGTCTCGGTGAGACTTATCCATACATTTACTGAAACAACTACTTTCCGAGCTAATAACCTGACAGGTGTTGAATTAAACAATGAATATTTGAGTTACACAACCGATTTACTGTTTTGTGCATTATTTATATGGAAAAATGTAACATCAAGTCAAATTATTTTCTTAACAAACTAAATGAACAAACAGGAAATTGAAATAAAATCAAAAAGTGAAATGTCTGAACGAGACTACATTTTTGCAGAAAGTCGATACTGATTTTAACTCGTTTTTATTTTTTGTAAATACAGGGTAAGTCATAATTAGATGTAAAAAAATGTAACCAAAGCTTCTTTAGGCGAATACAAAGCAATTAACCTAATACAACTTAGTACCAAAATGCACCCCGAAAAAGATACAGGACGTTAATGAAAAAAAATATTTATCTGATTAATATGAAAATAAACACAAAATTAAGAAAACAAAACAATGATAGAAAACTATAACAAATGTTCAAAATGTCGCCCTCCAGTTTCAATACAAGCATGACACCGTCGTACTAACGATCCATAGACTTGATGAATATTGTAGTTTTGACGAATATCATTTGCAGTCTCGAAATTTAAATATTTACTTTCCAATAGAAATATATTTTTTTTAATAACACTCTCTATCTTTTAAAGTAAGCATTTTGGTACGAAGATGTATTAGATTAACTGCTTTGTTTTGGCGTAAAGAAGCTTTGGTAACATTTTTTTGGTAAATTTGTTTACATCTAATTAATTAAATGAAATGTATACAGTGTGATGCTGTATACATTTTATTTTCTGTGTACGTAATAATAAAAACATTATAATTAATGTTTCATCATTAAAATAGCATGACTATTTTTAATATTTCCAGAATATACCTCGTTATCACAAATCCCTATTTTTTCGGAGTGGATTATGAACAAACACAACTAAAACCCACGCCCTCTAAAATCTAAAACGATCCCTAATTACACTGAAAACCCCCGGATTAAAACCGTTTGCAGTG
This sequence comes from Philonthus cognatus, assembly GCA_932526585.2. Taxonomy (NCBI): domain Eukaryota; kingdom Metazoa; phylum Arthropoda; class Insecta; order Coleoptera; family Staphylinidae; genus Philonthus; species Philonthus cognatus. The sequence continues at coordinate 31,113,877 of OW052242.1, forward strand.
CGTAAGCCTTAAAACGCGGAGCAAACTATTTTTTTTTATAATCAACAAAAGTCGAGATGTCGCTAATTAATTTAATTTAGCTCGGTTGTAACATGAAATGCATAATTAAAATATTGCGTCATAATAGAGTTTTAGTCGAGCCTGTTTGCAAAATTTACGTTCGGATTTATGATGAATGCGTTCTGGCACTCAAAAACACTCAACGGTTTTACGATTTTTAAAGCTTTGTGCACTCGATTTGCGAATTGAATTGCGTCCGTACCGTTTATAAATAAAATAATCTGCAACGCGGAATATTATCTGAAGTATACTTTGTGAGTATATTAAAAAAATAATAATTTATTTTTATTAAGCTTTAGAGATATAATAATAGAAATTGTAGAAATAAAAATAAAATGTATTATTTGCTGTATATACCCAGCAAACACACACATAATATCGAATGTCTAATTAAAAATAAATATCCAGAGTACCATGGAAAATATTGTAGTTTGGCAACTCTGAAATTTTGTGTTAAAATTATTGTCTGACGTTTTATTTGTCAATTCCTAAAGCAGGTAGCCAACCTAAATTTAAAAAAAAGATCAAACAAGATAATTGAATTCGAGAAAATAAGCTTACGCTTCTTATAGTTTGCACACTTTAAACATAATATATAAAGTTACGAAAAAAACTATTCGTGAAAATGCAAACAGTGTCTTAATTATTAAGACAATTTAAGACGATAAATATCCATTGAAACAACTGCTTCCCGTGCAAATAATATTTTAAATATTTCATTGTATAATTCAATATCCGGAGGTGTATTTGCACGGGAAGTAGTTGTTTCAATTGATATTTATCGTCTTAAATTGTCTTATTTATTAAGACACTGTTTGCATTTTCACGAATAGTTTTTTTCGTAACTTTATATATTATGTTCAAAAAAGATTAAATCATGGCACTCTGGAGGTTTTTTTTTTAATTGAACATACGATATATATTTAAATAATTTGTAAAAATGTACAGGTCAGCAGTCGATGCATAGATATCTTCGCAACGGTAAGAGATAGAGAATCGGTTAAATGGGAGAGAACATGCAGGACAATGAGTACTATCTATGACTGGTGTGAAAGCAACAAAAAAGTTGAACGTTCAGAGAATACTGCGAAAAACCCGATTTTTATTTTCCTTTATAACTTGGTCATTATTGATGATAAAAGGATGATTTCTTGACCTTATCAAGACACTTTCTATGCATTTTAATAATATGTGGTTAGTTTTAACACGAAGCAAATATTTTCCAAGATTATTATATTGTTTCATATAGTCAGTTTAACAGTGTGTGATTATTTTTTATGGGGCTACCTCAAAGCGAAAATCTACAAAAATAAGCCCCGCGCCATTCAGGAATTGAAGACAGCAATCCAGAATAAAATTGTTGCGATTCTAATTGACATGCTTCAGCAAACTATGCGGATCTTTCGTCACCGACTCCAAGTGTGCGTCAATCAACAAGGACGACATTTGATGAGTTATTTTCCATAAGTAACCTGTACCACATTTTAAAAATACATTTCCATTATCACTCTTAATTTTAAAATGTATTTGTTATATTGACGTAACGAAAATTGAACATAAAGAAAAATTGAGTTTGTTAATAGTTTACAGAATATTTACAAAATATAAAAACAAATTAAAATTAATATCGACTTTCTGCAAAAATGTCATTTTCACTCGTGCCTGTTTTGTGTAATTGTTTCGACGACACACTTCGATATTCCTATAAGTTTCCTGTTTATTTTAATATTTTTTTGTATTGAAAGTCTAAAGCATAGCTATACTGATGAGGGATAAATCTCGAAACGCGTCTATAGATAGCTTAAGACAATTAATATTCCTTCCCTGTAATTTTTTCAATTTATTTCAATTTCCTCTTGTTTCATTTAGTTTGGTGAAAGAATAATTTGTCCTGATGTTGCATTTTGCATATAAATTATGCATAGAATAGTAAAGCTGTCGTGTAACTTAAACATTAATTGTATAATTCAATATCTGTCGAGGTATTAGCTCGAGAAGTAGTTGTTTCAATGAATATTTGGAAACTTGTCTCAATGAGCTACAATTTTTGCAGAAAGTCGATATTAATTTCAATTCTTTATTATATATTTTGTTATATTGACAATTTGACAGCTATTTGAAATACATCAGATCTAAACGCGTCACCCTGTATTATCATAAGGTTTTAGTGTGAAATAATAGAAATTATGGAAATGGAAATTAATTAATCTGGTAATACAAGTCTAGATTAATTTCAATATTCTTCTTTTGGTTACGTGAAGTTTTTATAAAATATATAAAATTATTCCTTACTTTACTATTTTTATTTACATACAGTGTGTATCAGCTAAATGGAATAAATTCGATAATAAATAAATGGCGTTATCGAAGAAACGGTCGGGCACGTCGATTGGTATTTTTAGTTGCGCATTTTTTTCAACTAAAACTTTTTATACAGGGTGTGTCATGTAACAATGGCCAACATTAACTTTCTTATTTCAAATACAACACCCTGTATATTATTCAATTTTTGGATTCTTCAGAAAAGTCTAGACATATTTCATGTACGATGTCCTATACCTATCTTCAATTGTTTCGGAAATTAAGTGTTTTCAGATTAATTGCAAAAATGAACATTAATTTAGGTCTTGATAATGAAAAAGTAAGCAAAAAAGCATTTCAGCGTTCCTTTTTACCGATATGAAATAAACATAAGCTATACATACTTTTGTTGAAACGCCTGGCTTTAGCAAATTGTAGTCTGCTTGCATGAAAGTTTAGTTGTCAGTGTTATAGCCGTTTCAATTTCGTTAACCATATCAGAAAAAATGTTCATTTAACAGAAATGCACAAAATAACAATTTTGCAGTTTCGCAAGCTTGGACATGCAAGGCAGATAAAAAAGCAGCTGCCAATGCAATAAGTGATAATGCCAAATTGGATATTATGCTTGAGTTTGAGGGAAACCTACATACTTCTAATCGACAAGCAGCCACAATGTTGGTTGTTAGCCATTCATCGATTTTTCGAACACTAAGAGAAAATAAAATGCATTCCTATAATATGATAACAACTCAGGAGCTCATGGAACATGATTTTAATAGAAGAACGTCTTTTTGTGAACAAATTATGGCAATGTTAGATAACAATGTAATTTAATTAGAACATGTTTTGTTTTCTGATGAGTGAACCTTTACACTTCACGATAATGCTAATCGTCAAAATTGCCACTATTGGTCGACGGATAAACCTCACTGAATGAGAGAAGAACATACGCAATACCCTGTAAAGGTTAATGTCTGGGCAGGAATTGTTGGAGAACATATGAGTTGTCCCTTTTTTATTGATAGCAATTTGAATGGTGATAATTATTTATCACTACTCCAAAATAATGTCGTGTTAACTTTGATAAATGTATATCCTGATCCAGCAATCTCACAAGTTTAAGCGAATATGATATGGTTTCAGTAAGATGGAGCACCGCCCCATTTTCAAATCAATGTCTGGCAGTATCTCAAATAATTATTTCTAAATCGGTGGATAGGAAGGCGAGGATGTATGGAATGGCCTGCACGATCCCCTGATCTGACTTCATTAGATTTCTTCTTCTATTTAATATTAGGATGTTACCAAGACGTTCGCGGCGAGCATTTTAAACATCTTCTACATTGACAGTAATGTTTTTTTTTTCATTATAAAGAAATAAACAGTATTACTAATTAGTTTTTGAGTGTGTTGTAGTAAGTTTCTGTAATCAAGAAATTTATTTTGTATGTTAATTTTTGCAATAAATCTGAAAACAGTTGAAAATAGGTACATGACATTATCCATAAAATATGTCTAGAATTTTCCAAAGAATTCAAAAATAGAATGATATATAGGATGTTGCATTTAAAATATGAAAGTTGGTATTGGCCATTGTTACATGACACACCCTGTATAAAAAGATTCGAAGTGTCCGAGCGCTTTTTCGAACACGCCCCCATTTATTTATTATCGAATTTATTCCATTTGGCTGATACACACTGCAGAGTCTTTAAGTGAGAATATTATTTGAAATAAAACAACACAGTTGGGAGGGTTTCACTTTAATTGTTGAACACTGCAACATGTTTCACCACACAGTGGCTTCATCAGGCAGATGAAATAATGATTTTACAAAGTACAGGTAAGAGCTTATATACTAATGCAATTAAGTTAATAGAAGGGGGGGGGGTTAATAAGGTAATTAGGCTGAAACTAATACAAACAATTTTGAGCGACTAAATATTGATTAGGGGTGAGTTGTTTACTTCTATTTGGTCATTTAATAGAATACCTTTTTTATTATATTTATTAATTTCTAATTCTTCTAATAAGTTTAATTTACGACTTTTGTTACATTCGTGCAAAATTTTGAATTTAGGGTTAAAGTTATGTTGGTATTCGATTAAATGATTGGCGTAGGTTGAAGAGGTTTTCTTAAATTGAAAGCATTTTTGATGTTCTGAAATGCGATCTGGGAAGCTACGTCCAGTTTGTCCAACGTATACCTTAGGGCAATCTCCACACTCTAGCAAATACACGCCAGAGTTCGTAGTTTTATCAGATTTGTCTTTAGAATTATTGATGAATTTATTAAGTGAGTTGACCGTTCTAAAAGAAGGAGTTAGGTTTAAGGATCTGAGTTTTTTGCTGATGGCAATCGAAGGGGGACCGTTAAATGTTAATGAACAATATTTATTACTCTGATTTTGAAAATTGGTGGGATATACTAATTTCAGGGCTTGTTGTCTTTGTTTTTTAAAAAGGATGTCTAAGGTGAGCTTTTGACGAAAGCCGTTGTTATTAGCTATTATGAGGATTCTGTTGAGCTCATTATTAAAATTATTAATTGATAGGGGGATAGTGGTTAGCCTATGCAACATGGAATGGTAAGCTGCTAGTTTATGTTGCATAGGATGGAATGATGTGCTATGGATCGTAGTATCTGTATGGGTCGGCTTGTGAAAAATATTGAATTCATGTTTTTGACCTGGATGTGAAATTGTTAAGTCTAAAAATTAATAGATTTATTAGATTCGATCTCCCTAGTGAATGAAATATCCTTGTGAATTGAATTAATGAAATTTAAAAGTTGATCTAGCTGTCTCTCCGTTCCTGTGAAACAGGTGAGAATATCATCAACATATCTAAACCAGTATAGGCATTTATTAAAAAGTGGGTGTTTACTAATTATTTCTTCTAATGAATTCATGAAAATTTCGGCAAGTAACGGACTGAGGGGATTACCCATGGCTAATCCTTTGTTTTGGATGAAGAAGTTGTTATTGAATTGAAAGTAATTTTGTCGTAAACATTCATTAAGGAGATCAAGAATCTCCGACTTAACAATCGGATTAGTCCCCCGGGCGATCAGCAATCCCTCAACCAGGTTTACCACCTCTTGAGGCGGCACGCTAGGAAAGAGATTACTGAGATCAAAGGACACCAACCGGCTTTTCATCGGAACTTTGAGGTCTTTAATTCTAGTGATTAGGTCTAATGAGTTTTTAATAGCAAATGTGGATTTGAATTTCGTGTGTTCGCAAATCTGACTAATTAAATATTTTGAAATATTTCGACAAGGAGCCGAAACATATGATACTACTGGCCTAATAGGGGAATCTTCTTTATGGATTTTTAACAATCCATAAAGTTTTGGTGGTTTGGGATTCATAGGGATAAGGAGTTTTGACTGAAACTCGGAAAGGATGGCATTGCAGTTTTTGGTGATAGACTTAATCTCTTTTGTGAATTTATTGGTGGGATTTGATTTTAGTTGAACGAAGTTATTTGAATTGAGAAAATGTAGGACTTTCTCAATGTAGATTGGTTTGGGGATTGCAATAACTGAATTGCCTTTATCTGCTTTAGTGAAAACGATATTGTTTTTAATTGATTTATCCTTAAGGGATTTCGCTGTTAGGAGTTCTGAATTTTTAGAAATCAGTTTTGAAACTTGTTTATGTTTCAAAATCTCATTCTTTAAAACACATTTATTTTCGATTGAATTATTTTTTGAATTAGTAAGAGCAAGTTCTGTTTCCACTCCCAATATTTCCAAGTCTGAAGGGCTTGGGAGTGTTTTGATGTTATGTTTGAAACCTTTTTGTAATAATTCAATTTCTTGGTCGTTAAATTGAGTCGGAGAAAGGTTAATAAATCTATCATAAAATACTACACTGTTTTTGGGGGATGTTGATGAGGGTTTGGATTTTAAATTGACTAGTTTTTGGAATTTTGTGCATTGGGAAAGAAACTTTTTGTGAATAATGGGTTTGATTTTTGAAAAAATGGTATCTGATAAAACATCGAACTCAACGTTATGTCGTCTAAAAGTGAGTTCTGAGCGGATTACCTCCAGGTCAAAAACATGAATTCAATATTTTTCACAAGCCGACCCATACAGATACTACGATCCATAGCACATCATTCCATCCTATGCAACATAAACTAGCAGCTTACCATTCCATGTTGCATAGGCTAACCACTATCCCCCTATCAATTAATAATTTTAATAATGAGCTCAACAGAATCCTCATAATAGCTAATAACAACGGCTTTCGTCAAAAGCTCATCTTAGACATCCTTTTTAAAAAACAAAGACAACAAGCCCTGAAATTAGTATATCCCACCAATTTTCAAAATCAGAGTAATAAATATTGTTCATTAACATTTAACGGTCCCCCTTCGATTGCCATCAGCAAAAAACTCAGATCCTTAAACCTAACTCCTTCTTTTAGAACGGTCAACTCACTTAATAAATTCATCAATAATTCTAAAGACAAATCTGATAAAACTACGAACTCTGGCGTGTATTTGCTAGAGTGTGGAGATTGCCCTAAGGTATACGTTGGACAAACTGGACGTAGCTTCCCAGATCGCATTTCAGAACATCAAAAATGCTTTCAATTTAAGAAAACCTCTTCAACCTACGCCAATCATTTAATCGAATACCAACATAACTTTAACCCTAAATTCAAAATTTTGCACGAATGTAACAAAAGTCGTAAATTAAACTTATTAGAAGAATTAGAAATTAATAAATATAATAAAAAAGGTATTCTATTAAATGACCAAATAGAAGTAAACAACTCACCCCTAATCAATATTTAGTCGCTCAAAATTGTTTGTATTAGTTTCAGCCTAATTACCTTATTAACCCCCCCCCTTCTATTAACTTAATTGCATTAGTATATAAGCTCTTACCTGTACTTTGTAAAATCATTATTTCATCTGCCTGATGAAGCCACTGTGTGGTGAAACATGTTGCAGTGTTCAACAATTAAAGTGAAACCCTCCCAACTGTGTTGTTTTATTTCAAATAGTATTATGAAGTTTCATCATGTATCCGCCTCATCAATTAAATATTTAAGTGAGAATAGTTGCATATGCTTTATTTATTAATTTCCAATTAATTGTATATGCGAATTAATTAATTAATTAATGGATTTCCAATTTAATAATTTCCTTTATTTTATTCTAGAATTAAATTCAAATTCTAATGTTAAGTGTGGGTTTTTGAATTTCATAATTAGTTAGTGCTTCACTTCGCGGAGCGACCAATCCAAATTTTCTGGCTTTTCTAAACTCGAAATATTTACTTCATGCTTAAATTAGAAGTGGAAAACGTGTTCGACACATATAGAAATTTTACTAAAAATGTTTGACACATATTAGAAATTTTACTAAAAATATTTGACACATTTTAGGCATTTTCTTAAAAACGTTTGACACATATTGGAAATATTACTAAAAATAATGAATGTTTAATTCTATAATTTAGTAAAATTTCCAATATGTATCAAACACGCGTTTCTACTCCTTGATTATGCATGTAGTAAATATTTTCAGGCTTTTCTAAACTCGAAATATTTACTTTATGTCCTAGGCGTATAAAACACAGATTTATTGTGAAATTAAAAAAACAACAAAACTTAAAGATTAGTTAGAATTAAACTTCAGAATAGAATAATTGAAACTATCGAATTGGAAATAAATTAATTAGAAACCATATTTATGCCTGTGTGTAACAATCATAAATATTTGACGATGATTGTCGCCATCTATAGTTTACTTACTAATAAATAATAGATGGTGTCACGAGTCATCAAACAATCTTCGCCATCTATAGTTCTTAAACTTACATATTTATCACTAATGAGACACGGTTTGATTTCCTTTCTTCGCTAATTTATTTTTCACTGTTAGATGTATATTTCGGTTTCGTGTTCAGTTTTTCCCACAGATCCCTAATTTATTTTTCACTGTTAGATGTACATTTCGGTTTCGCTTTTCGGTTTTAGATTTTCCCACCGAATCCTATAAAGTACCTAAATAAACAGTTGTAATTAATTTTAAGACATTTAGTTATTGAAATAGAGTGATTGATTACTTCACATAACTCAAGAAAAACAGTAAATATATTACATATTTATAATTGTTTCACGACGAGTGTCGCAATCTATTGTTAATTGATGAAATTTCTCTTGAAATAGCAATATGTGGTTGTTACACTCGTCATTAATCAATTATGAATAGGTATAAATGAAATTGCCAATTCTTGGTTGCAGAATACTTCAAACATTAAAAGTGCGATTCTTTTCGCAATCTACAACAAGTTAGTCTTACAAAGACTATATTATTCAGGCCATCTATAGACGCGTTTCGAGATTTATCTCTATACTGATGAGAGATAAATCTCGAAACGCGTCTATAGATGGCCTGAATAATTTGACCCAAGTTGTTACATTTGCAGTAGGTTACTGTATGTAACAGCAAACACTTGTTGTATAATTCAATGTCCGTCGTGGCATTAGCCCGGGAAGTAGTTGTTTCAATAACTTGTTGTAGATTGCGAAAAGAATCGCACTTTTAATGTTTGAATTATGAATAGAATAGATTACAATTAATAAAATATGTATATTTTTTTAATAATTTTATTGAAACAATTTTAGAAGGCAAAAAGATTTCTTATTATTTAAAAATATAGAATCAGACATAATTAAGGTTATACGAATAAAATATTTTGTATAATATTTTATATCTGTAAAGGCGATTTAAATACATTTTTATGTTCCTCGATATTCTACAAAGGAATATTTCTTATGAAAATAAATCCCAACTAACCAATAAAAAACTGAAACTCTTTGATCTTTCTCAACGCAGTACACACTATACACACACATTTCAAAATCACAGAACCTGAAAATTAACACTTTACCTTAACCCATTAACTGTAGGGCAATTATATAGTTAAATTTAAAAACTGTATGTTTTTGAGTTTACGTGAAGTAATATATTACACTAAAAATGAGTGTTATTCCTTACTTCCCTTTTTAAAAAGTGAAGTAAGGAATAACAGTCTTTTTTAGTGTTAAATTTAAAAGTTGGTTTTCGGTAAAATTCTGCACCAGTTTTATGATTTCTATGAATAACTTATTATACATGTATTACATACTCGGATTATTTTTTAAATGTTAATATTTTGTTAATTAAATACTTAGATTATTACCCATATAAAAAAATGTGTTCAGTGCATTTATAACTTCACAATATTTCAGTGTTTTATATGCGTGGCGAATGAAGTAAAATTTCGAGTTTAGAAAAGCCCAGTGAAAATATTCTACGCGGGGCTTTTCTATACTCGAAATGTTACTGAAGTCGAGGGTCGCGCAGCGACCCGAGACAAATTTTCACGGGGCTTTTCTAAACTCAAAATTTTACTTCATGCGCCACGCGTATAAAACCCTGAAATATTGTGAAGTTATAAATGCACTGAATACATTTTTTTTATATGAGTAATAATCGAAACATTTAATTAACAAAGTATTAACATTTTCTTCACACATTCTCAAGTCGAGTTATATAATACAATGTATTAAATTAATTTATTTAATAATTTTATAACGAAAAATTAATAACGTTACATTAATGCATGGGCTAATCAGACACCGGCTTCATTAATTCTTAAATGTATCATGCTGCATTTTGGCAACAAATCTATTTTATTAATGGATAACGCCATCCATTAATAGTTTTCACATATTGGCTTGATATAATCAGAAATGTTTAGTATTCCTTAACACTGGATCAGGACCACACTGACGAGAACCTTGAAGTCAGAAACGCGTCTGTGGGTGTCTGGTGCCGGAATACTGAACACAAATTCAATTTTGAAATCTATTTTAGTTAAAAAGTTCTAAAAACGTATTGATCTCTGCTTGAATATTAAAACGTTACGTTTTGGGTCAGAAATGTATACACAAGTGAATGATTTTTTCATATTTATAAAACATATAATCCAGTTATTTTTCTAAAATATCCAAATTTGTAATAAATATTTCATATCACATAACATTTTTTCGACATTATAATTAAAATAATTTCCATTCCAAAATTCATTACCCCAAAAACAACTATTATTAGCACACATCACAACAATAAATAATACAGGTTTCACGTTGAAACCTCAAGAGTTTCCCACTGAGCAAAGGTAAATGAAATCCGCCACGAGCCATCCATTAATCCCCGCACCCCCGGCTCTCTTGATTAATTAATATTTTCGCGTCGCGATTAATTAAAACTTAATCTATTATTCTCCGCTCCGTGGAATTATCCATCTGAAAGCAACAACAAAAAACTACCGTTCCGAAAGTTAAGCTTCAATAGATGTAAAAAAGTGCGGTGAAAAGGGAGTGAATTATGGTTGAGTTTTAATGAAAGTATATGCATAATACATTGCGGGTTTTTAATTAATGTTGTGTGTGATATGTAAAAGCTTTGTGTTTTAAACTAAGCTCTGTTTGCGATTAAAAACGTTGCTAATCAGTTGATATTGAAAAGTAAGGGTGAGTAAGGAAGAAATATAGTGAAGCGTCGAGGTTAGCGGCGAGGTAGTGATATAGCGTGTGTTAGGATCACAGCATAGTGGAACGTCGAGGCTAGCGACGAATCTAGCGGCGAGCCTAACGTTAAGGCCCGCGGCGAGGTAAGAGGAAGAATCGATATTGCGTGGGCAACTTAGCGTTGAACAACGAGACTTCGAAAGCGGCAACTAGATCATGTGCGTTAAAATCGAATCGCCGGCACGCGTGATATATTTACATATTAATGCCCATGAGGCTTAGAAAGCGGAAACTATCCCGTTTTCGAAGTCTCGTAGCTCGACACTATGTTGCGCATGCAATATTGTATCGTCCTCTTACCTCCTAGCCTCGACGCTGGGCTCGTAACTAGCCTCGACCTAGCCTCGACTCTTCACTAAGTTCTAATCCTAACGTATTTTTAAGCAGTAAAGCGGAAGCAGACTATGCGCGTTATAATGTAGATCAATTTTTCTTAATATTTTTTCTTTAGTTGCGTATTTTCCAAAGAAAACCAATTTTATGGCACATCTACGTAGTCACAGAAGATGAAAATTTAATGGTACACACAGTTTGAGAAACACTGATGAAATTAAATATTGTTCACGTATGGATTCTTTACGGCATGCGTGAATAATTCACATTAAAACAAAATGTAAGCATACCTGCTTACATTTTGTTCGCAGCCTAACTTCAGGGTAGGCCACAGCGCCAAGGCACACAACATTTGAGGTTGGGGTCGCGCTTTATAAATACAAGGAATTGCACAACAAAGTCACCTTTCAATAACGGATACATTTGACCTTGGGTCTCTGGCCTACCCTGAAGTTAGGCTGCGAGCCGCCGCTGCTCGATTCACAATCATACGCACCCTTGTGGCGAAAGTCAGAACTTTAAGGAAACTAGTATACCTACTAGTTTCCTTAAAGTTCCTTGAAGTTACGCTGCGAGCCGCCGCTGCTCGATTCACAATCATACGCACCCTTGTGGCAAAAGTCAGAACTTTAAGGAAACTAGTATACCTACTAGTTTCCTTAAAGTTCTGACTTTCGCCACAAGGGTGCGTATGATTGTGAATCGAGCAGCGGCGGCTCGCATCCTAACTTCAGGGTAGGCCAGAGACCGAAGGTCAATGTATCCGTTATTGAAAGGTGACTTTGTTGTGCAATTCCTTGTATTTATAAAGCGCGACCCCAACCTCAAATGTTCTGTGCCTTGGCGCTGTGGCCTACCCTGAAGTTAGGCTGCGAGCCGTCGCTGGTATCGAGGGACACTACCCCTGTATTTAAGAGAGTAGCGCAAACTGGCATCCATTTTGAAGCCTTTGGGCGCCAAATTCAAATTAAACCAGTCATATTTTATAATGATGCGCGTCGTGTTCATTTGATTTAGTTTTAATTTGGCTCCTAAAGGCGTCAAGATGGTTGCCAGTTTACGCTACTCTCTTAAATACAGGGACACTATATCGAGGCCAATAATGAAAATAAACTGAACTGGCTACGGCCTTGGTCAATTATAACAATCATGCCAAGAAATCGTATATTTATGACGTTTCACGAGAAAATAATTGACATATTATAAGTTTTAACTAAATTTGGTATATATTTTGACTCTTGCCTAAACCCCCTGGACACAAAATGTTGTCTTTTTATACCCCTCCCTGATGTTATTCCTGGCTACGCCCATGTGACAATGGGAAATGGATGAGGTTTTAGATACTTTTTAATATTGCCAGTTGTATTAGTAGTTTTAAATCACGCGGTATTTTTTAATAAACTCGCGGGAATTTTAATTTTGAAATTGGAAACTGATTCATGGAAAAATAAATACACCGCTTTTTATACTTTGCTTCATAATTTATGAAGCAAAGTATAAAAAGCGATGCATTTATTTTCCGCACGAGTCTCCAAAAGTGAGTATTATTACACTGATAGTATCTACGCTGAACACGTGTAAAGTTTCAAATTATTGCTTTTAGGAACGACCCGAAACGTGCAACTTTTCCGGCTATTAAACGGTCTGCTGGTTTCGGATAACATTATTCCAATAACAATCGATATTTTCCGGGCCATTACTTTTTCATTGCGCTTTTTTTAGACACTGTTATTCTACGTTTCACGTACGTCTTCTGGCCTCGCGCGTTTTTTGCTACCCAACATCACAATTAAAGAAAAATATTTTCTTTTCTCAGTGTGTTGTGCAGAGTTTATGTATCCTCATTAGTTTTTGTTACCTTAATAGCTATATAATTCTATATCTAAGATAAAATCAAATATCTAGAGAACATTGCTAAAATGTTGCAAAATTCAACATTGATATACTGAATTCTTGTTGGTCTATATTTAATTTCATTTATATGAGGACCTTAGAAGCCAAGTTATACAAGTGCATACGAATAGATTTGGGAAAACAAATTTTGAAAGTTAAAAAAAGAGAGTAAACTGAATGTATCTAAGAACCCCACTCCACACTTGTATTTCGAATTTTATAAAATTTGCACTTATATTCCTTGGCGTCTAGAGTCCTCAAATGTTTAAACAATGGCCTTATTGCAAACAAATTGTATCTAATTTTACCCATTAACGGCCGAGCAATTATAGAGTTAACTCTAAAAGTTGATTTTAGGTACAATTCTGCACTTCTTTTAATTATTTCTATGATTGAGTTATTTATAACATACTAGAAATGTTTCTTTTAAATATACATAACGTATACGCTGTAAATTTTTAGGCATTCGTCAATTTTGTAATAGCGTTCAATTTGAACTCTCGAAAGAGTGTTTCCACTCCCAGATTAAGCATGAAGTAAAATTTCGAGTTTAGAAAAGCCTGAAAATTTTTAGGCTTTTCTAAACTTGAAATTTTACTTCATGCGCCACGCGTATACAAAACTGTTGGATTGTAAAGTTAGAAATACACCTGAAAATACTTTTTTAAAATGTGGAATAATTAAAATGTTTAAATAAAAGAAAAGAATATTTACAGTTTTCTTCACACATTCTTAAGTCAGGTCAAATAATACAATGTATCAAATTAATTTATTTAGTAATTTATTAAACAAACAATTAATAAGTTTGCGTTTTGCAGTAATGGCGCTTAAGTACGAGGCGTGATCAAAAAGTAAGGTTGCAAAATGTACACGTGTCATTGCTGGCTTTATAACCTTACTTTATGATCACCCCTCGTAATATATTAATTATCTAGAATAATTCCATTGGAGGAGAAGATTAATTCCTAATATCCAAACCTTCCTTCTCTGTTTTTGCTTTTGTCATACATCTAAAAGCCAAAGTTGGATGTATGACAAAACTAAAAGCAAAGGTCAAAAGCGTGTGTCTGTTTTTTTTTTTCTCAATTAAACACTACACACGAACCTCAATCTAATAAATTCAGTCAAGAGTTGAAGCGGCAATTCCCGCCGTTGTTTAAGTAATTGATGTGCGGCGACCCGACTCGTTTGTAACTGAGATAAATAGTTTAGCACTGTTTAAACATCCATTCAACTATTCAGAGACCTTCCTTTCATATTTACATTTCTCCTTTGGAAGGGTCGAAAGCGGGGAGGCGCCGTTCGCGTCACACGATAAGCGGGGAAATTCCCGTCGCGCGGCACGGAAACGCCCCTCTTAATACAATTAAGTCCAGATGAGGAGACGTCTGACGTGTTTACATTTTCTCGAAGAAAATCAATAAGTCTTGCTTATTAATTAATATATACTTCAAGATGTATAGTGCGATCGTTTAAATTATGATTTAGAGTAGGCGGCATTTTTTTTGTTGAGTTGTCCAGACTGCTAATTGAATGATGGAATAAATTTCAGGTTATTGTAAACTATGTGTTAACAGTCAGTAGTGCCAATCTAATTTAAAATTCAAAACCTACTCTAAATCACGTTTTAAACGATCGTAGGGTATTAGTAGAACGTTGACCACTAAGTACGTAATTTTCAGAGGGGCAAGCCCAGCTAAAAATAGCGTCACGCATTTCAGCATTTGAATAATAATTACTCAATAGTTGCACTTTTAAAAATTAAGTTATGTACCCTTGTTTAGGGGATTTATTTAAACAGAATAAAACTCCAATATTTCTTATTTATTTAGTACGCAATTTGAAAAGAAAATGAAAATCCTGGCTACGCTCATGTTCTCTTATATTAATTAATATATACTTAAATATATTAAATAATATATACTTAAAGATGTTTTATTACAACGTTGCACCACTAAGTTCGTAATTTTATAAAGAAGGGCAAGCCCAGTTAAAAATAGCGTCACGCTTTTGAGAATTTGAGTAATAATTACTCAATGGTTGCAGTTTTAAACATAAGGTTATGCACCCTTGTTTTGGTGGTTAATTTAAACAGAATAAAACTCCACTATTTCTTATGTATTTGGTACGCAATTTGAAATTGAAATTAAAATCCTGGCTATGCCCATCTTGGTTGAATGTCATTATATAATAGATCATGGAAATAATTAAAACTTGAATAACAATCACCATCGCAAATAAATACCCCCCCCCCCCCTCGCCTTTTTTCTGGTGTAACATTAATCCGAGAGCGCGTAATCCGGATAAAACATACCCTCCTCGTAATGGAATTAATTTATTACAGTGCTAAAGATCGACGCTCTTGCTCGTGATTCGGTGACTGGAATAATTTTCGAGCGGTACGGAAAGGAATTGCCCACTTAAATGAAAACCAGGGACCGGAGAGGAGGCGTTAGAGTGTGATTTATTGGCTCGAATTGAATTCGGGCACCGAGATTAAATCGCGGAGATAATCGACCCTCGGGAATCGAAACGGAATGATCGAGGGATGAAAAAAGAAAACAATTAGAACGAGTGAATTGGATTCGGATTGCGATTGCGATTGGACCTGAGCCAGGAATCTATTACCACATACTACACCGCAGATATCGTATATATTGGTATTAAGGAAAAGTTTTCGAGTGTTCTACAAACACGTTTAGTTAGTTGTTTGTTTGTTTGGATTTCACAAATTATTTTGCTAATATTTGTTTGTATTTATTATAAATAATAACAATAAGACAATTTATTTGTAATTAGTAAAGTACATTTTAAATATAATACAAATATAAAACATTTCCACTCCCAGGCTAAGCATGAAGTAAAATTTCGAGTTTAGAAAACCCTGAAAATTTGGTTTGGTCGCATAGCGCGAAGCGCGGAGCGACCAAACCAAATTTTCAGTGTTTTCTAAACTCGAAATTTTACTTCATGCGCCACGCGTATAAAACGCTGATTTCAAGTGAAGGTTAAAATATGCTACTAACTTTACATTAAATCAATGATTTATACTCGTGGTGCATGAAATAAAATTTCGAGTTTAGAAAACCCTAAAAATTTGGTTTAGTGCGCCACGCGTACAAAACACTGATTTTTAGTAGATTTTAAAATATACCCACCCCTTATGTTTGATCTTTACGTCAATATATTCTAAAAATGTTTACTATTTACTAACATACTTTTGTTTGACATCATATTTTCAAATAACCGTTCACTTTGTGTTTTTTTTTTAATAATACTTCAACTTGTCATTATCAAATTAAACACTGGTTTCATATTAATTGCCTAAGGGTCGAAACATAGTATAGCAGCGAGCCTAGCGTCAAAGCTAGTGGCACAATAGTAAAATTATAGAAATGGTTACCGTTAAACCAAAGGGAATTCTACCACAGTTCATATATATCCAGTTAGCCAGTCTCTATATAAAATTTAGTAACCGCGTTTGGATGCTACATCCAGAAGCGGGACCGGTGATTGGTGTATATAGTCGTCTGTCTTACTCTTACACCCACAGTCTCTCTTTTTCTACTCGATTTCCGGTTCTTCTATAAGCATTGGCTCCCCTTGCTTATACTTTATTACTTCGTTATTTCTTTATGTTATTATTTATAATATAAAGCTTGACGTGCTTTTTCTAAAATAAAAATAACTTTATTTAAGATAATAATCCCATAAACTAGGATATAACCTTCTCATTTCATCATCATCGTTAACCTTAGCTAGTTTAAAAGCATTCCTCGTAGTTAATGAGAGGGATTACTTCACCCCGGCGACGATTTCACAGAGAAGGATATCTCACGACCATAACCTACCCCCATCATTACGCGATCCGGACCGCGCACCGCAAAACAGGGGGTGGTTTTGCGGCCCCCGTATACGCACGCACAAACAACTTATGCATTCCGCATTGACGTTTAGGTTAATTGAAAAACCGGCTTTTTAAATTCCAGTTTGCGTGGCGTGCGAGACGAGAGGGTGCATTGAACCCCGCGTGCACCCCCACTAATCACAGCCGGCACGAACCGGCGGCGTGCACACGTGAGCTACCGCAAGGCTCTACTCTAGCACCCCTTGCCGCACCGCGCCGCGGAGAAGACAGATATGTCACATCCTGATCCGTGTTTCGGATCGATAGGCCCAAGATGTGGATGTTTTAACCGAGCGGCTTTCGATTTGTAATGGCTTCCGGTTCCGGGCTTGTTTACGCCGTGAATCGAATAAATTCGCACTCCTTATTTCCGGAGTCACGAGATCGCACGATTATGTGAAACGAAAACAACGAATTGTATACACTTTCATTAATATAAATACAAGGATATTCAAATATCGGAAACAAATTTGTAAAAGTATTTTTACAACTCTTACTTTTTGATTTTCCTAAGTTACTCACTAACTTACATCTAGAAATCTAATCAGACAATCAGTTTTCTAATTAGCACTATATTTGCCTTTCTTGTTAATTAGCTCACTAACTAACTGAGTTCACTGACGCAATGCAGGGGGGTCCTCTAAAGGAGTGTTAACGTTGTGCTAGTAACTTGCCTGGCGAGTAGACAGTTATGGCTTGACAGTAACTGTCTACTCGCCAGGCAAGTTACTAGCACAACGTTAACACTCCTTTAGAGTGCCATAACAGTTGCTGTCTGCACTTGACTGTTTAGACAGTACTACCAGCTTGCCTGGCGAGTACTGTCAAGCCCCGTGCTATGACAGATTATCAAAATCTCGGGTTCTGTAATTAGGATCAAAAGTGTTTTACAGGATTCCCTCTTTTTTTATATAAACTGTAGATTATGTTCGGAAGACCATCTTTCAGACATGTTGGTAAATGCTAAAATATACTGAATGACATTAGAAATGCAACACCTAGAAATTAGGGTTTTTTGCAGTTGATTTTATCTTTATTTATTAGGTCTTAAGTTAATTAATACATGATAACAATTTGAATCAAATCAAAAAACAAACAAGTAAATTACACCTAATAATGTGTTTGGCGACCTCCATTTCGAACGCATTCATTAACACGTCTGGACATCGATTCGATGAGGTGATCGACTTCATCCTGAGGTACTTCGTCCCAAGCAACCTGAATTTGCTGCTGCAGCTCAGCCAGAGTCTGTGGAGGGTTATGTTCTATTGGGTTTAAATCTGGAGATCTGGGCGGCCAAGGTAAAACATTTATGGCACCAGCTTCCAAGAAGTCCCTCGTTAGATGTGCTATGTGAGGACGTGCGTTATCTTGTTGAAACAACACGTTTCCAAGCCCTTCTAGGTTTGGTACAAGATATGGTTGTAAGACATCGTTAACGTACCAAGCTGCTGTCATATTGCCGCGGATGAACACCAGAGGTGATCGGCTGCCATGGGCAATAGCCCCCCAAACCATTACACCTACAGTGCGGTGTACATGTCTATCAACAGCAAACTCAATAGTGGATCTTTCTCCACGGCGTCTCCTTACCCGTCTACGACCATCATGCATCCCTAAAGTGAATCGCGATTCATCGCTGAAGACGACTCTGTTCCATTCTTCCCTCCACCCTTGGCGTTCTGTGCACCACTCCAATCTTTGACGCCGGTGTGCATAAGTTAAAAGTAGGACTAACAGAGGGCGGTATAAAATGAACCCAAATGACCTGTTACGTCGATAAAGAATTCGCATACTAACTGGTCTACCGTGTTCATTAAACCATTGGTCACCAAGCTGCCTAGTTGGGGAAAATCGGTCCCTAAGAGCCATAAGTCGCAGTCGGCGATCCTGGCGCTCTGTAGTACGCCTTGGTTGTCCTCGAGGCCTTATTCTCGACTCTAGACCTTCTTCAGTCCATGCTTGCCACACTCGCGTAACAGTGGTTACGTTCCGGTTTAAACGACGCGCAATTTCCCGGAACGAAACACCACCATCGCGCCACCCAACTATTCTACCCCGATCGAAATCAGTTAAATGCCGAAATTGTCTAGGCCTTCGTACTCTGGGCATCTTGTCGACGCAGTTAAATTTAAAAACTGATGAAATTAGTTGTTGAATCGTCTATTTAAACGTATTTTAATATGAAACTGATGGATTATTTTTTTTCCGAAAAAATGTTAAAGATAACAGGTTGCAACTTTTATCATAGCATTCTTTTTACACATTAAACTTGCACAAAAAAAAAAATGTTGACGAAGAATGGTTATTTCCAGGTGTTGCATTTCTAATGTCATTCAGTATATTTCACGCCAGAATATTTATCAATATATGGAAAGAGAACTTGAACACTGGCCTGGCACTAACTCGCCTGTAGTTCACACAACGAGAGTTATGCGCGAGCCACTGTCATGTGGTGTGGTGGGGGAAGGCGAGTAGACAGTCAAAACAAAAAATGTTGTAGTAGCTCGCACTCCAGTTGTTCAAGTCCTACTCGCCTTGACAGTAACTCGCATGATACATTTACACAATAACAGTAGCTATCCTGCAGCTACTGTCTACGCCAATTTACACGCTAGCTCGCACTATGTAAACACGCCTTTACTGTGCATCAACGAACAAATAAAAAATGAAGAAACTTGTTTAACATTAACTGTTATACAATTGCAATCGTTCTAATCAACTTTCTTCAAACATAAGATCGGTTTGTTTCAATAGGTATGGAGTACTACACATGTGACGTAATATACAACGTAATTAAATCTCAAAAGGTCAACTGTACAGAAACAAAGCCGATCTTATGATTTAATTACCTTGCAATTGATGTCACATGTACTTTCTTCATGTGAAGTCATAAGTCAAGGATTTTGATACAGTTCAGAGAGCACTTTTAAACGGTATTATAATCCCTATTTATGACGTCACACGGAGAAGTCCACACGTGACGTCAATGCAAGGTTATTTAACGTGTATAAAACACTAAATTTAAGTAAAGTTCAAATTATATTGCTTAGTTTTGATTACATGTTTATCAATTTTACAAATGTTTATGTGGAATATGTAAAAGTATACTTAAAAGAAAACATCGTTGTATGTAAATATTTACCGAAAATCACAAATTTTAAATAATCATTACAATTTTAAATAAAATCGTCAAAATCAATACACATCATAAAATTTTACAAAAACTTAAGAACTGAAAAATACAAATTGACAAAAATGTAAAAACTTACCAATCAACAAAACTGCGAAATTCCAAACGAGTAATTGATTAGTGTAATTAGAACTATCTTTGAAGGATAATTGACTCCCCCCCCCCCCCCTCCCCGAAATTTCTCTCTGGATCTGCATCTGCTGTGCAGAAATACTGAACATAAATTAAATTTTTTTATCATAGGTTTTTTTTTGAAGTTTGTGTTAAGATTATTTTTCTATCCCCTTCGCGAAGGAAACAATTATCCGGAATAAAGACCTTAAATCTCCACTCGACATACATTCCTCAGCTAACCATAAATTTGCAAGAGGGAAGCCAATTTTTTAGAGTGCCCGTTTTCACAGCCCACTTACCTTTCACATAGATCCTCTTTGAGCTTTAGTTGCAACCTTTTCCACCTACTTCAACAAATTTTGCCGGAAATTGTATTTATTATTAATGTTATTTCCATAACTATACTGTTCTAAAAATATCCTGGAAAATATGTTTTTCGTTATTTTTATTTTATATCATTTTTACAATCTTTTACACAGGGTTTGTTTTTTATGTATTTTTTGCACGATCGACTCTTTTTTTAATACTTGCCATATCTGCTTCCAGGCTGGTAGGTTGTGTTTACCAAGTTGCTTAAATAACAAATTAGTAAACGGAACTTAAGTTTTACTTACCGTTTAGCGAACGGAAAATGAAACTAACTATGCATGTCAACTACAAAAAAAACAACTTATTTAGAATTGAAAGGAGTCACATTTCTGTAATAAAAATTGACAAAACGTCAGTGATATATTCGTAATGGTTGCGAAGAAATGTTGTCCATCTTCTCCGATCGTGGAAAAAATCGTCATACGCATCTCGAAAAGTAAGTGCAATACCGGTTTTAGACTATAATTGGAGTCCTCGCTCGCTCCTCCTCCAAACAATTGTCTTCGATCGGTAACAAATCCTTACTGCTCTCGACACTTAATATACCATAAAAAACCATATTTAAACGATTCTAAAATTCTTCTTAATTATTAGTATTATTTTTACATAAGTGTGTAACATTCTGAAATTCGTTTTGAAAATTGTATTTATTATTAACAGTTATATAAATACAATATGCTTATTTAATAAAATTAAATCCTCGCTCGTTTAAGAAAAAAACCCACAGAGAAAAATAAAACCCTCCTACACGACCGCACTTGATCCAATAAAAAGGGAACGTGAAATCGGGGACATATTTGAGATTTTAATATTCCTCGGGAACTCTAGGACTGATCCCGGGGCACTTCATTGAAAAAACAGGCACAAAAAGCGCTTGACGAGAGACCGCAAAAGTGGGTGACTCCATTTATAAAAGTAAACTGGCTTTTATTCTTTACGTACATTTCTCTACTAGGGCACTTGATTTTTGTTAGGAATCGAGTTAATTAAATTAATCCTTTTGTTCTTTGTCAGAATGGTCTGTGGTAATATGAAAAATGTTTTTTTTATGACTTAGGGTCGGAATATAGTAGAGCGGTGATCCTAGCGCCGAGGCTACTAGCGGGCTATGAGCCTTCCAACGCCGCATGTAGATTGTAAATTATTAACATTGCTTGTGCTCCCACGCAGTCCGGAGAACAGAATTTTCCTATATCTTGTTTAAAATTTCCAGACATTTCCCTACATGTATTTTTGCTCCGTGAAAAGTGAAGAGCAAAACATTTCCCTATTATACAAGGTGGCGTAAAAGTCATCACCCTATTGAAAGATGCTATAATTTTTGCAAATGGCGGCAAATGTCAGTTCTACCTTGACATTTGTGAAGTAGACAGATACCAAATACACGTCAACAAAACATGAATCGTTATACTTCTCAAGAAAGCGGAATAATTGAATAACTGCATTTCCGGTTCACCTAATCTTTCGTTTTGGTGATTTGCACTGGCCGGAAAGATCGCTCGATTTCACAGTTCCAGACTTCTTTTTGTGGGGTTTGTTAAAGTCACGAGTCTATATCAACAAGCCTTAGACTCTTGAAGCCCTCAAAGAGAATATCCGTCGAAAATGAGAGAACCTATCGACGGAAGTTCTGGCCAGAGATGGAAAATGCTATAAATCGGCCCCGTATGCCGGCGGCCACTTCGTCGATATCATTTTCTCGACTTGAAGGAACAACAATTAGATCATCAAATAAAGACAATCCAAAAACAGGACCAAAGTTTTTCATTCTTAAAAAAAAATAAACCAAAGAAAAAAAGACATCGGAACATCGGGTGGCTCCACGAAAAGGGAAGTGCAAGAAATTTCCCTAATTTTTCTTACATATTTTCGCCCTCAGTAAAGAGCAAACAAGAACAAACAAACTTTCCCTATGTTTTTCCCTAGGCCTTTAATTTCTTCGTTTGTTTTCCACTACATGCAGGGAAAGTTCCCTACAATTGCCATCACTGCTCCCACATATGAGAAGTCGCACAGAATGCGAATCTCATCACGCTGCTAGCTTTGTCGCTAGCATCGACACTCTAGTATGCTTTGGCCTTAGGGATGTCTAAAATGTAGAGATTTCCATATGGACGGTTTTTTTAAGCCATAAGTATACATTTTCTATGCCCAACTTTATTGATTTTTATTTATTTATTGAACATTTAAATGGGCCTCAAAAATGTTAGTTGAAATCGCGGTAATTCAAACATTTTTAGTTTGAATTACCGCGATTTTTTACCACACTGCACATTGTGGCCGATTGATGGCAGCAAGGCCAAATGTTTTAAAAAACTAGGTACTGCATCATGTTCCTCATACTTCAAAACCCCGAAGTATAGATTTTCAACAAAACAGTGTTTATAATTAACGAGTAATTAATTCACAAACATCGTCAATTTTCAGATGTGAATTTATAACAAAAATCGATGCGCGGTTAAGTAGGTATATTTTCGTAACTGATTGAAATATTTATCTACTGTTTTTTATATAAAAAAAATGACCTGTGCTTCAGACAAATAAAAAACCAAATTAGTATCTTGATTAGTTGATGAATTATCATGTTTTCAATTTTCATAATTTTTAAACATAAATTTAAACTTTGCGAGACCCGCAAAAACGTAATTCAAATTTGTCCAACCTATAATTACTAACAAATTATAGCCCCAAGTTTCCTTTACAACAGGAATTTTTAATTTTAAAAATTTCGAACCAACTTTTTAATAAAAAAAATTTTTCGAGACGCGACCAAACCTAATTTTCAGGCTTTGCTAAGCTAGACATTTTACTTCATGTCTAATCAAGGAGTAGAAACACTCATTTGAGACTTAAATTGGACGCTTTTAAAAAAGCAATGAATGCCTGAAATTTTACAGCGAATGCATCGGAATATTTACACTTAAATGAAAAAAACCCTGTGTACACACTTATATTACATTATTAAAGTATTCATGAATTTAACAAAGAAACAGATTTTTCACTATTAAGTTTATTTTTCGTGCGTAACAACTAGGGAATGTCTGATCAAAAAAAATACCGACGGAAATTGAATGTCCTTTTTTTTGCTGGCTTAATCAGCACAGTGATGAATGTCGTCGATTAGCCGAATTGGGCGGCGGTGGCTGCGATATCGCAGTGACTTCCACGACTGAAAAATGCTACCCGAGATCCATTTATCAAGGAGGCGGCGGCGGCCGACCGCACGAAAAGCATCAATCACACTGGGGGCTGCATTACCCAGCGTGAATGATGCCAATTTCTACGATAAAGATTGGTTAATTTTGTTATTTTTTTGCCGGGTTATTAGCGTCATAAACTTGATAAATCATGCAAAAAGTGATTGTTTGTTTTTTGAATCGTGCGCGATAAATCACGATGACAATCATATTTGCATAATAAGGGGTGGTTAAAGTCAAATTTTAACAAACGTAAAAGTTATACGGTGCTTCCCACCCGAAAATATAGTCTTGTAGATCTGTATTATAATAAGATTCAGTATTCTGGCACCAGATCCCCACAGACGCGTTTCAGACTACAAGTTCGTCGTCAGTGTGATCCCGACCCAGTGCTGAGGTATAGTGCTCCCCTGATTCTAGTTCACTAGCTCGAGAAATGTCAAATCGTGACTGTAGATTATCGAGATTATACTAGAATACAATTAGAATTCAATATGGCGTCGCCTAGAATCAGGGGGCTGAACATTTCGGACTATAGCAAGAACACAATGAGCAGAAATCGATAGCTTCAGCTTTGGAGCATTAGATAGCGTCGACTTTGCTGAGATTCTAATATTCGAATACGTGTTATTTTTTAGTTACGTTATTTTACTAGATGTATGTTTAGTATTAGATATGGGAAGTTCGAATCTTTCATGAGATTCGAATCAACCGAATCGTTCCTTGAAAGTGATTCCTTCCTTATGAATCGTTCGTTAACGAATCATTTGTAATAATAATAATGATACTAAAACTTCGGTGCCTAAAAATTATCTTGCAAATGTTATGTGATTTATCTTATAAGTAGAGAACAAACAATAGCTGATAAAATTACACTTCCTTATTTGCACTGAACAGACCAATTACCACTAAATTTAGACCTAAAAAAAAAACATTACTAGTACATAACAGCTTGATTAAATTCGTTTAAGCCTCGCGAATTCAAGCTAGCGATATAAAAGACGGCCCGACGGCCGAGTCGTACAAAATACAAAGAATACAAATGAAGACCGGTGCAGCGGATTCGTTTCCGCAAGTCGTGAGGAATCGTTTCAACCGAACGAGTTTTCATCGAATGAGTTGAAGTTGTGCGCGGATTCGAGCGATCGAATTAGTCATCCGATTCGGGCGGATTCAGACCGCATGTATAAATCCGAATCGGGCATGCGATTCTGCTAGACCAAAATCGTTCGGTCGGTCGTCTCGAGGGAATGAATCATTAATGAATCAATTCTTCTCAAAGTACGGAATCAGTTCATTCAAATCACCCTACGGAATCGTTCTTTTTAAACGAATCATTCATGATCGACCCATATCTATTCAGTATATTTATGGAGAAGGATTAATAATAATAATATTAGTCTATTGGTGCTATAAACAACGTTTTACACAGGTCAGACAGAAATGAATAAATGTTATTGTTGAAAAGAATATAACATTGTAAAATTACAAAAGTAAACACATATGATATGATAAAATAACAACACAATTTAAAAATACAAAAGTAAACAAATAGGATTAAAAAAATCTTGACAATAAATTATGGGCAAGCACATTTTAAAATTACAAAAGTATACATTTATAATTAAAAACCTTTGCTGACCATTTTAAAACTTATAAGTATTAAATATATAAATAAGATTAGTGAGTTTGCCGCGTTTTGTATATTTTTTTACAATAGCGTATTGTAGCCTATTTGAAGGCTATGTCTATGCACGACCTTGCATAAACTCGCGATCTGCGAGATCATGGAATAAAACCAAATATGGTGGTCGAGAGAACACCGTGAGTGTTTCTGTTGTATTATCGATATAGTTAGTTAAGTTAGAATAAGATGGGGGGCACGCTTACCAAACGCTCCAGAAATTCCAGAGGCCGGAAGCCTAGAACCCCAGGGTAAGTCCTGAAATTCGCTGCACCTCTACCGTAAAACCTAAATTCGCGTTTTACGTTTTACGGTAGAGGTGCAGCGAATCTTGGAACTTTCCCTGGGGTTCTAGCTTTCCGGTCTCTGGACTTTCTAGGGCGTCCGGTAAGCGTATCCCATTCTATAAACAGATTATAGATACATGTAAATTTAATTTTTAATGAATACTATTTTTACAATGGAAAAAATGAATTCTCATCAATTTAAAGCTTATTATTTCTTAAATACAGGATGTTCCAAAAATAATATACGTATTACAATGTATTATATTATCAAAACTATCGATCGCTGCGATTGAGCTCGGTTATCTGAGAAACGAATACATTGTCTAGTTTATATCATTGCCGCTAGATACTAGTTTCCTTTCGTTTGCTTAGTTACCATTACATTTCTTAGTATTTGCTTACTCGAGTATGGGAGGAATTTGAGTATCGATGTGATATTGTTCGTGTCACTGGTCTCCACCAGCGACACATATTGAACATCTGTAATCTAAACTTGAGAGATTTGTAAATATGTACCCTAAGTTTTATATTCGTATGGCTTATAGTTTATTAAATGTATCCGTTTGACATACGTATATTCTTTTTGAAACACCCTGTATATACCCAAAATTAATTAATTCAAGTTTGACTTTACAACATTTTATGCGATAAGGAAAATTTCGTAAAGAATTTTTCTTTTTCTTCTGTATTTAATGTGCCCTATTTCCTAAAATACTAACCTTACGAAATGAATTAAAATTGTAATCGATTAAATATTAAATGAGCTTTAATTTGAAGTATAAATAATTTTTTAAATTTTAAAATGATGCCTAGGTAGAAATGCTTAAAGATACAGTTCAGTGTATTTCACTTACCTTACGATTTTTTTTTAAAAGTAATCGATAAAGAATTGAATGAGCTTTAATTAATAGTATAAATAATTTTTAAAATTTGAAAATGATGCCTAAGTACAAATGCTTAGAGATACAGTTCAATGTATTTCACTTACTTTACCAAATTTATATAAAAAAAGTAATCGATAAAGGATTAAATGAGCTTTAATTTAAAGTATAAATAATTTTTAAAATTTCAGTGTATTTCATAATTTCCTCTAAGTTTTACAAGGGAAAAAAGTTTGTAAATTTGTTTTTTCTGTGGAAATAAATAGCTAACATTGTTTCTAATAGTATTAAGAATGTTTATAATTATTTGGGAGTTTATTAGCAAAATGCATGAAGATCGTTTAATAAAGAACGTTTGTAACGAGGTAAATATTACTTGTAATATCTCAGTACTTTAAATGTCCCTCCCACATGCAGAAATGCAGCTGCAGTTTACGCGTGGCGCATAAATTGCACATTATCGTTATTTGCACTTTGCGCTGAAATATTGCGAGGGAAAGCAGCAATCTTGTAAAATTGAATTTCTATTCTTTCAAACTACCGGACTATACACAATAAAACCCCCGAAAGCTGTTATATTCGATCCAGTTCCCGAGTCAGCCTTAAACAAAAGTATACTAAGTCTTTTTGAAATTACAATACCATTTCGATGACGTATTTCTCTCACTACTATCACAGGAGTTCATGAAGACTTTACAATTTGCCTTTGTCAAAAACGGTTTTCTGCACTTTTTGGACTCATTTGGGTTTTCCCCTTAAACCTTCAAATGGTAGGCACGTGGGTGATTATAATATATTGTCATGTTAAATAAAAATTAAACTTGCTGGATAAAAGTTATATAACAAAACGTGATTGTATGCATTTTTATTTTATTTCCACGAAACATGTTTTGTAATCCAATCTCAAATTGACATATTCAATTCGCCGTAACATAAAATTCAATCAATTTCCCTTCGTTAAAAGTTCAGCAAAATAAAAAAAAAACACGCTGACCCGATTTTTACGATCCCGTACAAAATGGAAATTTAACGACGATAATAAAGCCGGTGGGGATTAAATGCAGCTGCGGGCCGGTAAATTTTTTTGCGCTTCTGAGGGTGATACCGAGAAGCAATCCTACCCCGCGTCAATAGGTTATTGTGAGCCGAAGGAGAATAACCCACCCCTAGACAGGCCGAGCCGCGGGAGTCAGAGCGCCGCGACGCTCTTATCGCACACCACCCCTCGCACAATAACGTTAACGGAACATCATCCACCTGAAACTGGGGCTATTGATTTTGCCCTTCGGGTTTATGTGTGTGTGTGTAAGAGAGAGAAAGCGAGTGTGTGTGTATGTGTGTGTGTGTATCCGTAACTGGGCTCGTGCGCGCCCTAGCATCCCCCATTCTCGTTATACTTTACTGCTTTTACAACCCCTAATTCCACGATCGAGACATATTTCTGTGTTGACTTTATATCAATTTTGATTTTTCACACTTAATTTTGCTATTATTTGATTTGTGTGCATCGATAGGAATAATATTATTTCTCTAAAATATCGTTTAGTAGACAATAAAGGTTTAGTTAATTAAACAAACAAAAATTCGTTCTGTTATTCATCATTAGTCTGCGAGATACGCTGATGAACAAAAAGAGCGAAACTTTTTTCTCACCTTACACTAAGCAAGAAAGCCAGAGCTTCGCAGCTAGCAGCTAGCACTCAAGTGAAGACGTAGACTGGGGAAAGAAAAACATTGCCATAAGTAAAGACCGTAGAAAAAGATTGCGTGTGAAGGGACGGTAAAAAAATTACCGCAGAGAAATAAGAACCTCGAGTAGAAATGCCGCAGGGAACAATTGTGTGTGAATTTAGTCATCTGTTTATTTAAAATAATTCAAACATACATTCTGTTTTTAACAGATTTAAATTTAACCGACTTTATCTCTTCAAATAACCGAGATCTCCATCTCGGTTATTTGATGAGACAGAGAGTCGGTTAAATTGGGGTAAAGTTGCATATTTTAGGGCCCAATAATAATCTAAAAACAAATTTGAAATATCTTCTTTCATTTCTGAGATATTGTCAAAAAACAGATTTTTTGAAATTTGGTTTTTTTTTTTTTTTCACAAAACTATTAAATCTAGACATTTACAGCTTTGACATTATATAGGCACTATTTAACAGGTAATCTAGTAACATTTATTATTTTAAGATAACTATAACGTTTACCCACGGACCGTAGCCAACTTTAATTTTTCTAACGGGCGCCATTTTGGATTTTTTTATTTTTTGGAAGACATTTTTTTTTTAAATCCAATGATGTATCACACTTATAATTTATTGTACATTTTATATGTAAAATTTTAATCTTTTGTTTTTTGTAAAGAGTGCCTCGGAAACAGTTGAGTAACTCACTCACTCCTGAAGACAGGCATCCACCTGATTAATTACTGTACTGATAGAAAATGTATTTGTTTGTAAACGAAATACTAGTGTGAAATTTTGAATCTTAATAAATTGCTTGACTGCCTTTGGACTATCATAGGATTTTGTCATATATCTTTATTGGCTGTGTTTTGACTGTGACTAAGCGGCTTGATTGACTGTCTTTTGACTATGCTAGGATTTTGTCTGATTGTCTTTCTATAGACTGTACCAGTATTTCGGCTATTGGGATTTATGATTGTAAGTCACATAAATCACTATATCAAATATAGTCAGTATAGTGATTTAATGACAAAATACTAATACGATACATATTTTAACAGTTGTATTTTAAACTAACGAGTGTCTTCCACTCCCAGACTAAGCATGAAGTAAAATTTCGAGTTTAGAAAAGCCCCGCCTAGAAAATTTGTCGAAGGTCGCGCAGCGACCCGAGACAAATTTTCACGGGGCTTTTCTAAACTCGAAATTTTACTTCTTGCGCCACGCGTATAAACCAGTGGTTTACAGTTAAGTTAAAAATATGTAACGCTTAGATGTGATGATCAATATTTATTGAGATGTAGCGAAAATTGCAAGAATTACTTTTTTGTGAATAGTTTTGGAATAATAATAATAAAAGTAGAACAAATTTAGTTTGCGCAACTTTTCCATACTGTTGATATTTAATTCATCATATCTTTAACGGGGAAAGTGCTATGATAACATTACCATGTTTTACTTTATGTTTTGCGCGATAATCGATACTTATTATTATTATTACAAACGGTTCACAGTTATTTATTAATTTTCATTGCTAACAATGATTGACTGCTATCAATCATTGTTTAAGTTCTTTAAGTTAAGTAATAAATCGCAACTTTACATGTTAATTAGGTTACCTATGTACCTGCTATCAGTTACAAGCTTTATTTTAGATATGAGTTAGGTTAGGTCAGTAAGGTTAGATAGCAGCTACATATGTTACATCGCACAGATATCACCTAAGTATGATGTCAGTTTAAGGTTGATTTTATGTGACGATATTATCACACAATTTATTTACAATTAATCCCACGCACGACAAACTAAAATCGCATAATTAATTCAGCATAATATCCTATTGCACACACACACGCGCATACCAACACTATACACGAACGCAATGCATAATAGAAACAATAATTGATGAGAGTGAGTCGTCCGGATGCATTACACTCTCGCATTCTGCGTTATTAATTATAAATCCGGGTGATTAATCCATCGCGTTGCGTCGTGTTTTCTCCTCGCTCGATCGGGATGAGCATCTTGCCCGTTTATTAATTAAATAAAAGCCCACGACGTGTTTGCAGATAATTAATTAAAATCCACCTGGCCCTTTGCGCAGCTAATTAAAAACAAACAGTTCGATCTGTCGGCCTCTCTTTATCACTACGCCACTAATAGACTGAAACCGCGCTCGTTCGATCAACAGACGGGAAAAAAAAAATGAAATTACTAAATAGTGGGAGTTTAATAGTAAGGTCATTAATTAGGTATTTGGATCAATTGTGTTTGATAATGTGCTTGTAGTTAAATTGTTGTTTAGGAAATTAAGTTGCGTAAAACTGTGTATTTTTGTGCAAAGTATGGTGAATGCGCCGGAAAACGCATTCGTTTTTGTTCGTATATGTTAAATTATTTTTCATATAAGTAAACATATACTGGTGTATACGCTGTAAATTTTTAGGCATATGTTGATTCCATAAAACCGTTTAATTTGAAGCTTTGAACGAGTGTTTTTTACTCTCAGGTTAAGTATAATGTAAAATTTCGAGTTTAGAAAAGTCTTGAAATTCGGTTTGGTCGCTCCGCGAAGCGGCGCACAGTATACGATTTTCAGTGTATGATTTTCATATTTCAATAATTATGAAAATTACAAATGCATTCCTACAAATTATTCATATATATATCAGAAAAAGATTCCTGGTACAGAATTATTTCAGTTTACTTTTAACTCTCTGCAATATCAAGTAGCAAAATTGAAGTAAACAACTAATTTCATTTGTTGTTAATTCATTTTGTTATCAATTATATTAAAATTGCATCGTTTAATCAAAGCTGAATAATATTTCCGCTTGGTTTCTTTTTCTGCAAAAGTGTAGCTACAATATAAAGTATTATTTGTGTAAATATAATATAATATAACAAAAACAAAATAGGTTATTAAATTTATAAAAAAAACAAATATGAACATCTGATGAAAACATTCATATGTTTTGTGTCATACATCGTCATAAACTACTACCTGTTTTCTAATGATCCTCAAGATGTCTTGTTTACGATAAATCTTGTTAAATTGTGCGACTTTTTGCGATTACTAAAATATTCAACATTTTTGTTTGGTGTAAAAATTTAGTGAACACGCCTTGTTTATTGTCAATATTTCTTAAAATACAGTTAATTAAATAAAATCTCATCGCATACCTCCGTTCCAATTTGGAGTAATTGAAAACAAATCCACAACCATTCCAGTCACTATCCTAACATCCAATTGCCAAACAGCATACCTCGAAAATACAAAATCAACAATACTTTTTCTAGACATAAAAAGCCTTTGATTCAGTCTGGCATCGAGGTTTGCTGTACAAGTGCAATTCCCCTAAAATCCCATCACATCTCATCTTCCTAATTGACAGCTTCCTCACTAAAAGATTCCTAAATGTTCGTGTCCACAACGCTAGTTTTTCTTCCTTTATCCCTGAACAGGAAGTACCACAAGGTATCCCGCTATCGCCTCTCCTATATAATATATTCGTCCATGATATCTACAACCCTAATCCGCAATACCTTAATCCAAAGGCTTATTTTCTTTCCTTCGCCGATGACACTGCCCTCATAACCCACAAAAAACCCTACCAAAAGCCCTTTCCACTCTCCAAGGGCTGATCGAAACCCCTTTCCTTTGGTTTGCCAAATGGAGAATTTCCATTAATCCTAATAAATCCCAGCTATGTATTCCCTACCACAGATCACATAACTTCCCATCGAGACTCTTTCCCTTCGGTTTGCCAAATGAAGAATTTCCAATAACCCTAATAAATCCCAGCTTTGTATTCCCTGCCATAGATTACACAACTAAATGATGAATTAATCCGTCCATTCCCTTCATGTAAATACCTTGGTGTCACATTAGATACAAAATTATCCTTTAATCTCCACTCACAAATCCATAAAACCAAAATCCAAAATAGGGCACGGCACTTCATATCGCTAACTTTTCAAAACAAAGAAATTACAACAAAAACAGCCGTCCATATTTATAAAATTATCTGCCGGCCTTTACTGGATTACGCTTCCATCTCATTCCACGCTAACCCTAAATAATATCTAGGTCGATCTACCCTTAGGATCCTCACCAAAATCAGACACCCCAACAACCACAACCCCTTCAATTCCCTTCTATATAAAAAAAACAGAAATTATTCTTATCCAAGAATGAATTTTCCAACTTTCCCAAACATTTTCATCTAACCCTCATATCCACGACATCCTCAATCATCTATGTTTAACACGAAACCCAAACATTCCTTCACTGACTATAGAGGCTTCTACTTCGTTATACATTGTTGAATATAAATAAAACACTGTTTATCACTTTGTTTGTATAACAATTGGTTTATTTGGTGACTATAGTTTCGATACTACACGTATCATTATCAAACCGTTAGTAACAAAAAACTACAAAGGAACATTATTTATATTTGCAAATTTTCTAATAACAGCGTTAAAGAGGGGGGTGTATTTAAGGTCAAGCTGGTCGTTAATTACGGGAATTTCCCGATTAGCGCGGGCTCTGTGAATCTCCAAAGACTCCAGGAGGTCCATCTTTCTACCCTTCTCGGCAAAGTGAATAACTGAAAGTACATCCTCGCCAAAAGAATGGTTATTTTCAATCAAATGTTTGGCGAAAGATGACTTATCAATTAATCTATGCCGAAAAGAGTAAAGATGCTCACTGAGTCTGGTCTTAAAATTACGACCAGATTGACCTATATACACTCCCTTACAATCATTACAGGTTAATTTATATATTCCTGATTTGTAAATACTTGGTATCTGAGTCTTATGGTTAAAAATATGATTTTTAATTTTTGTAAATGGTTTCATCGCTATATTTAATTTGTGTTTTGCTAAAATATTTTTAATTTTGTGAGTTATATTTCCAAAGTAAGTAAGGGAACGATATGTTGCATGTGTTTTAGGTTCGATTCCGGCATATATGTATTTTCTAATAAGTTTAATTTTGTATTGATTAACTATTTTATCCACTATTGACGTAGTATAGCCATTTGAAACGGCTATACTTTTAATAATATATATTTCTTTTTTAAAAGAGGTTTCTGACAACGGAACAATAAAAGCTCGGTTTACCATGGAGTTAAAGGCAGCTAGTTTATGTTTATAGGGATGGTTGGAACAGTTAGGAATTACACGGTCTGTGAAAGTAGGTTTTCTATAAATATCAAAAGTTAGTGATTCATTAGTACGTGTTATTGAGAGGTCTAAACATTCCCCTTAAATTCTAACATCCACAAATCACCATTCATCAATTTATAACATCTCACGTGAATCATGACTAACAGACAGACAAAGAACCAAATCATTGACAAGGACTCAGGCTGGAAGACCAACGGTCGATAGCCTTTTAATTAAAATGTATATTTATAATAATTATAAATGGAGATATATATAATATTACACAATAAAGATGTTTATATATATATATATATAAAAAAAATCTTCAAATAAAAATTACAGGTTTCGTAAAAATCTACAAAATGTATAATATAGCTCTAGCAACTGCAAACTTATGCCTTTTTTTTCAAAGTTATAAATATGTACGTTAGTTCATTCCATTTCATCCGATACTAATTTAATTAACTCAAATAATATTTTCTAACTTCCTGCGTATTTATTTTATATAGGAAGTTCTTTGAAATATACATATGTCAATTACTGCGTTACTGCAACGAGATATTCGTTGTTTTTTTTTAGGAGATCAGTTCGAAGCTATAAACGAGGGTCGTCCACTCCCAGACTAAGCATGAAGTAAAATTTCGAGTTTAGAAAAGCCCCGCGTAGAAAATTTGTCGAGGGTCGCGCAGCGACCCGAGACAAATTTTCACGGGGCTTTTCTAAACTCGAAATTTTACTTCATGCGCCACGCGTATAAAACACTTATTTGAAGTGAAGTTTAAAATATTCTTGTTATGCAATATATCTTTAATCCTGTTTAAGCAGTATTTTTTTAATACTGATTTAACAGTATATTTTTAGTTTTACAATACTTCAGTGATTTATACTAGTGGCGCATGAAGTAAAATTTCGAGTTTAGAAAAGCCCCGTGAAAATTTGTCTCGGGTCGCTGCGCGACCCTCGACAAATTTTCTACGCGGGGCTTTTCTAAACTCGAAATTTTACCTCATGCTTAGTCTGGGAGTGAACGGCACTCATTTAAAGCTTTACATTTAAATCTTAAAAATACGAATATCGGAAGATTTACAGCATATACTATTCTTCATGCTAAATCTGCGACCATAATCACTCGTTTAAAGTTTCAAATTCAAAAAGACAACGAATGTCGAGGATATTATTTAAAATTAAAATTCCTAGTACAAAAAATATATTATAAAAGTCAATCGCTTGTGATTAGTCTAAAAGTATACACAATGATACACATTATGAATTAGAAAACCTCCATAACATGAATTGAGCGACAAACATAATGCTCAATGAGTGCAAAATGAACTACAAGAAAACATATTTGATTTGTTGATAATACACCTCAAATCTCACTGAATTTAATTATTGACTCATTTAAATAATTTTTTGGAAAACTATTTTTATAATAAAGTTAATCCAAAATAAACCATAAAAACTAGTCCATGAATTTTGTCCCGCTAGATTGGATAAATCCTATACTGTGCGGCGCCACCAAACCATGTTTTCAGGCTTTTCTGAACTCGACATTTTACTTCATACTCCACTCGTATTAAACACTTATTTCAATCCAAAATATACTGATTATGTTTGTTCTCATACAAGTACATTTTACAAATATTTATTTCGACTAACCAAAACTCGCGCTTTTATAATTCTTAAGTTTGCAATACGTTTTAAGGTTTACTTAAAAGAAAAAATACCTGTGTTATTTTAAACTTCACATTATTTCAGTGTTTTTTTCGTGTGGCGCATGAAGAAAAAATTTCGAGCTTACAACAGCCTAAAAATTTAGTTTGGTCGCGTAACCAAATGTTCAGGCTTTTATAAACTCGAATTTTTTCTTCATGCTTAATCAAGGAGAATCACTCGTTAGAAGCCATATTAATAACAACGAATTCCTTAAAACTTACAGTCATACATTGAAATATGTATACTCAGAACAAAAATTCTCTGTATATTCTCTGCATAAAATTTATATTCGCATAAATATCTTCTACATATCCATAAAAGAAACTTGATTTGTATTTTACATAAAAAAAAACTTCGTTTCACGTTTTCTGGCGTTGGAGTGAATAAGCCAGCCGGCAATTTGTTGGATTTTCTCGGGGATTTCGCCGGGGGAAAATAAGTAATCTTTATCCTCTCCGTTCAGCGCGGAATTCAGACACAGGCGTAATCTCGAAGATAGCGCCAGAGAGTGAAACCGCAAGTCGTTTCCCTTCCTCATTTCAAGCGAGGGATAAAAGGATACGAACCCAAAACTACTCACCTAATCCGAATTCGGTCGCAAATCAAGTAGTAACACAATTAAATGTTTTGCAGGTGTACTGAATGCAGTTAGGGTTAGTTTGGCATTGCAGTTTTCTTCAACGTAGACAGTTATTGATGATCTGCAGGTGTATTGAATGGGGTTAGGGTTAAGGCCGTAGTGAGGGGGTATGGGGGTTAAAAACCCCCTCGAAATTTTCAAAATGTTGAATTTTTGTATGTAAAAGCAAAATAGTATATTGTACAACGAGCATATAATAATTATCACGAGAACGACGTTTGTGGAACGAGCCAAAGGCGAGTGGAGCAAGTCGTTCGAGTGAATAGCAGCCATTATATGCTAGTTATACACTATACTTTGTTCACGAGAACAAAATAAATAACACAACATTTATTATATATACATATCAAATATGCGTCAGTCTTATTGGTCGGTTTTTTTATAATAATTTGACAGATCAAAGATGACAGATTGCGGTACTATTATTTGAATGTGTTATAGGGTTAATTCCACATTGACACAAATATGAACAATCGTTTAAAAATAAATAATACTCACATAGTCTACCCTTTCGCCTAAGTTACACAGAAACACGCTCTTTACACAAAAAACGAACTGTCCCGTTTGGATGGAGTTTTCACGGTGTTAACGTTTGTTCCGCTTTAAAAAAAATACTCGCGACGGATAGAAGCACAATTGTTTACCCGATTTAAGAATGATTTATGTTTACAAAACGCGTTTTACGTGGATTAAACTAGTGAGAACGACGGAGATGTTGACATGTTACTTCGTACTTTAACAAAATGGCGTCGACGACGTCATCACCACCATGGTCAAATGTAAGACAAAATAAGCTGATGTGACTAGTACAGCGCTGTTACTACAAAGCGGCAAAAAATCTAACTAGGCAATTATTTATATTCGTGTTGAAAACCCACATTTATCACGAAAATCCCGTGTTAAATGTACTTGAGTGTTAAATGCACCCCGTTTATGCTGCCCACACAATTAAATAATGCACATATAAGTCGTCGTGAACAAACAATATTTTTACCATTTTAGCCTTTTACCAACCAGAAATTTCTCTTTATGCTCAATAAAGGAGTGAAATCACTTGTTTAAAGTTTGAAATTAAAATATTAATTTTGCGTTAATATTCTACATTACCTAATATGTTAAGTACGACTTGACATTAAGCTCAAGTCTCGACGAAATTGAGACCTCGCTCGCTTCTTTAAAAGCAATACTGCAAACAGCGTCGCATTAGGTCTTTTTTGTATACTCCCGTTTTTTTTTTTATTGTTTCTTGGCGAGGAATTTCAGGTAAAAGAGGGGCTTTTACGCGAAATGTAATTTGTTTACAAGCTGCACCTAAAATTCGATTACGCTTACGCTCGTTGAGAGGGCCTCGCGTTTCAAAAGGTCGTCTACGGACCTTTCCGTTGTTTTGCCTGCATGCAAAATGCAAAATGTGCACAAAGGAACGCTGAAAATTCTCTTTGTACAATTAAATTTTTCGTTTATGCGAGGATTACAAGAAATTTGTATTATTTTTTTAATGCTACGTACAAAGAGATGAAATAAATGTTTACCATACGTTTAATTAGTTGATTTTTGCCTTACCTGCATACATACACTTTATTAATTTTCGGTAAGAATTTGCTATACACCCCGTGGGCATTATAGATAAAAATGACTTTATTCGAAAGTACTTGACGAGTACTATCTAGATATGCAATTAATTTCGACTGGAAATGTTATATATATAAAAAAAAAATAGATTTTGAAAATGTTGAAAATATTGAGTCCTAGCAGTATGTAAAATAATCATCGTGCGCAAAAATATTTACGCAATTTATTCTATTGCAAACCTTTCTCCTAACCTAAGGTAACCTAGAAGTATGTGGAATATTCAACGTGAGCAAACATTTCTTTCGGCGAAATATAGCCGTTAACACAAACTAGAATTCAGCCAAAATAAATTTCCAAGAGTATATTAATTTATGTTAGTTATTCTATAAATCCATATGAGTCCAAGTGTAATGTGCTAATGTGTTATAATCGTCTAACCGGATGGTTAGATCTAACTTTAAGTTGAAGTTAGATTGAAGTCATTAACAAACATTTCTTTCGACTTCCCTAATGTCTCCAGTAAAGATTGCAATGGTTAACAGCAATCAGTGAGGTCTTATAGAAGTTTCTAGTCAAAATTTTAAAGTGAAAAAAGTCAACTTTTATCATTTGCATAGTGAATTTATTGATTTAATTGGTGATATATGTCATTACAGTGTAAATCTATATTATAATGCATGTTATTCCACGGGGTATAAAGTAAAGTTGAGCCTAATTTTCCTTACTTTTTAGTTTCCCCTCTATGTAAAACAAAGGAAGAGTATTGTTTTCGCGACAAATTTTAAACTAAAAATGTTATTGAATATATCCATTTTAAGGTTACGGTTTACTACAGTGAGACAGACTCTGCCCAGCCATTTGCTAACGTGAGATAGACCTATATTTCTATTTCCAGCATAAAAAGATATACGTAAAATATTATGGACATTTTTTTTAATGAATGTTGAGCGAATTGAATGCAGAATGTACGGACACCCTTGAATTTTATGTACTACAAGTTTTTGTTGACTCAAAAGGAGTAAATAAATGACTTATAAAATAGCTATTTTCAGGATTATTTTACAAAAAAACTAAATATCTTAATCATTTTAAATTGGTGACATTAAAATCCCAAAAGTTTTAGGATTATTTTGATGTACCATGTAGTATTGTCTCATAATCAGAAAATGGTGTTAGAACTAGTAACTATCAAAAATGTTGAATTTTACTTATAATAAATCACAACCTTATGGCTCTCCGAGTTGATTAAGACCATTTTAAAAAAAGGTCTGACAGACGGACAGTCGCCATAGAATACTTTAAACCGATCGAGATGTTAAGATCCCCCTATTAACTTCAGCTTTTCATTTATATTTATATTGATCAATATAATTTGTCCTGTTTTGGTTTTTCCGTTGGAGAATAAAGAATTATTATTATTATTTTTATTATTATTATAAGTGTAAAGCATGTTTTGGGATCGAGCAATGGAACCATTGGACTCGTCTAACCGTCCACCGCGTATAACGTGGTTCGAATCCGCGCCGCACAGTGGTGCATAACACCTGATTTTTGGCAAAAAAACTTCAATACCATCCTGAGCCGGTATTCCTGAAATTGATCACACGATTCGTTCTTACGAAATCTGCCATTTAGATTAGGATTTTACACGTGAATTTGGCAGTTGGTGGGCGACCGATCGTGCGATCAATTTCAGGATAATCGGCCCTGACCTATTAATTAACCGTTAAGACGTATCGTAATCAACTGTAGTGTACACATACACACAAATAACACTTAATCCTATCGAAGCCTACAATCCTAGGTAATCCATCGCGCGCAGTAAATCATCACGATCATCCATCTGATCCTGATGATTCTAATCGGACCGGAGAGAGAAAGAGAGAGAGTGAGAGTAAGGGAGAAAGAGAGAGTTAGAGAGAAAGAGAGAGAGAAAGAGAGAGTGATAGTGATAGTGAGAGAGTGAAAGAGTGAGAGAGAGTGAGAGTAAGAGCGTGAACGAATGAGAGAGAGTGAAAAAGAGTGAGAGAAAGGAAGAGAGAGAGAGAGAGACAGAGAGAAAGAGAGATCAATTAAATCGGGATACCCACTCACAAACGCCGGGCTTATATGAAATGTCGGGGACGTCAAACGGCGGGAGGTTTAAATGTAAAATTACGGGGCGGGCGGCGCTTTACACGTGTAGGAGGCAATCACGTTTCTGGTCGGAATTAATACGTCTGGCGCGTTTCGCTTATCACAAGCGTTGATCCTGCAGGATAAACGACTCGCGAGCTGATTGCCGATTAACGTATCCCATCGTTTAAACTTGCCACTTTACCGGAATTAATTAAAGTTTATCTTTGTTTTTCAGGTGTAACGACAAAATCTTGTCAGGTTGTTTATTTTATCCATTCATCATAAATACTGTCAAGTTATATTTAAGTAAACGTATGCGTTGCTGTTCTTTCCAATGGCGACTTATTAAATTCAATTTCAACTGAATTATCTCAAATTTATATTAGTCCAATTTCTCTGCGTCAGGTTCACTTTGAGTTATTAATGAAATTACTCTAATGTATACTATTTATTTGCTTATATTATAAATTAATTAGTTGTTCACATATGGACAATTAAGAATATATTTAGTTTTAGTTTTCTATGTTATTTTATAATAATTTATTTGATGTTGGAAAAGTAACTTTCTCCTCATAGGTTGCTTTGATCCAATCCATGTGCGACTGGGCTCGTATATCGTTTAAAAGTGCCATAAATGCGACAAATAAACCTCTAAAGTCATATCTTGGAACACATCTAAACGCACTTTTATCATTTAGTGCAAGGTATGAATCCGGAGCAATAAATAATGCGTAATATTGTTTACACTTGAAGCCAAACTAATTCAGAAAATTAATGCTCAGTAGCATTAACAGTTGGTCCACTTATACTGGACAATTTATGCGGGAGACAATCTTCAGTCCTGTTCCAACGCTTATCCC
This sequence comes from Philonthus cognatus, assembly GCA_932526585.2. NCBI lineage: Eukaryota > Metazoa > Arthropoda > Insecta > Coleoptera > Staphylinidae > Philonthus > Philonthus cognatus. The sequence continues at coordinate 31,154,472 of OW052242.1, forward strand.
TACCTTTAAAAAGGTCTCATATATAAATAAAAGAAAAAGTTATTGGTAATACACAAACAAATAAAACATTCCATTGTCCAAACTTTTTCAACGGGAAAATTTTTCAAAAAGAACGTTGAACCGAAAACATGGATACCCAGTTGAAGGACGAGCAATTCCACTCACTATTATTTTTCTGCGTAGTTTATCCGGCAGTTTATTTGCGAGAGGGCCTCTAGAAAGTTAAACCGCCCCCTCGAGCGGGAGGCTTGAATGGGGATTCACGTCACCGTCTCCTCCACCTCCTCCGCCTCCTAGTGGCGCCTCGAAATTAATTCCTTTTATTTGTTCTCCGCTTCACGACTAACAACTCCCACACAAATATTTACCGGACGGGATAATTGCAATTTTTTTAAGAGCGTGTGCCGGATTTCTTCTAGGCACTGCAGTCCATATGAGAGGATATTAATTTCTTTAAAATTAGAAATAATAATATTAAGAACATTTATTGTGAACAAGTTTACAAATATACAAAATACGTGTAGGTATTTTTCTAAGTATACATATCCTGATGTATACTCTGTACATTTTAAGGGATTACATGTTTTTAAAAGAATTTATTTTGTAGTTTCTAACGAATATATGCACTCCTTGTTTAAGCATGAAGTAAAATTTTGGTTTTTCTAAGAAATTTCCATCTAAATTAAGCTAAGTAAAGCGATAATAATGGACACTAGACTGTGCCAAAATAAATCGATATTTTTTTATTTTGCTCTTCATCAAGTATATTATTCCCTATTCAAATTCATTAGAATTCCGTAAATTTCAATCAAATCGAACAGTATTTAGAGGCCTATCAGGTCCAAAACGTTTTAGATACTTTTTCCCATGTTTTTACGTTTCATAACACCAGTATGCATTAACCCATTATGTGCCATTGATGCATACACGCAACATTAATTTTATGTTAATTAAATTACAAAATAACTTAATTTGATATATTATATTATTTGACTGGACAATGTATGATGAAAACCGTAAATATTTTGTTATTTAAATACCTTGATTATTACTCATTTAAATAAAATGCTTTCAGTGTATTTCTCACTTCACAATATTTCAGTTTTTTATACGCGTGGCGCATGAAGTAAAATTTCGAGTTTAGAAAAGCCCCATAAAAATTTGTCTCGGGTCGCTGCGCGACCCTCGATAAATTTTCTACGCAGGGCTTTTCTAAACTCGAAATTTTACTTCATGCTTAGTCTGGGAGTGGAAATACATCTTCTAAACTTTTCATTGCACGTTTTTATACAAAATCGACGAATGCCTTACATTTACAGCGTATACATTATTTATATTTAAAAGAAAAATGTATAGAATGTAATACAAGTCATTCGTAGAAATCATATAAAGAAGTGTAGAGTTTTATATAGGGATAAATTATTCCGTTAAAAACCAAAACATTGTGTGCGTTTCATTAGCCAAATCCGTTCTTTATAGTTTATATTGACGATGTTCTGGCCAACATTTTGACGTTACAATGTTGATATTTAGACTTTTTAAATAAAAGAAGTTAAAAATTCGGTAAATTTCTAAACACGTTATAAAAACAACTTGTTCCTTATGTAATCTTGGATGACGTTGTGATTAGCACCTAAATTATCTTTATAAATAAAGCTATGTAATGTTACTCAAAGCTAAAACTTCATAAGGCACATCGCGACACTAAAAAATAAATAAGTTATTGATGTGGAAAGTGGTTTTAGATACTTAGAAACTTCAAAGAACGGATGTGGCTAATGAAACACACAATATTTTGTTTTTTAATGAAATAATTCATATCTATATTCAGATCCGTGATTAATGCAGATTGGTGTTAGAAAACATGTGAAAAATTGGGAAATAGTATCTAAAACTACGTTTTGGACTTGATGGACCTCTGAATACTGTTCGATTTGGTTAAAATTTAGGGAATCCTAATGAATTTAAATAGGAAACAATATACTTGATGAAGAGCAAAATAAAAAAAATATAGATTTTTTTGACACAGTCTAATGGACACATTACCAATTTTGTTATGTAATTTACTCTTGTGGTTATTATTATTGTAATTAATGCATTTTGGTTTGGGACAACTAACTAACTGTGCAATTATATTTAGAGATGGTAATCCGGATTGAAATTAAACGTTTCGATTACGTAACTAAAATCGGGATTCTTCAGCTCATTAAAATCCCGAACCGCCAGGGAATTAGTACGGACGAAATTTCCGATCGAGGGCGGAATTGGGGTTGCGCGGGGGTAGGGCAGGGGCCATTCCCATTCCGAGGAACTGGCGGCGGTAGAGACGGCGGCGACGGGATTAATTGTTAATTATCCGAAGCGTTCGGGCGAGTAATCATCTATTCCACCCCCAGGAATTAAACGATGGGTAGTTGCACTCGGCAAAAATAACACGTAAATAAATACGTCTGATGTTTATCTTCGACTAAGCAACCTTTAAATTTAACAATTAATATACGGGAAATGTTACTTTTAAGTACTCGTATACATAGCTTGATGTATACATTGTACATTTTCAGGCATTCGTTGTTTTTAAAATGAGTTTAATTTAAAGCTTCTAACAAGTGTTTCTACTCCCAGACTAAGCATGAAGTAAAAGCGTAGCGCTACGCGACCAAAACAAATTTTCAGGCTTTTCTAAACTCGAACTTTTACTTCATGCTTAGGCTGGGAGTGGAAACACTCATTAAAAATTCACAAATCTGGATGTACATACTAAAAAGAAAAAAATCCCTGTATTATCTAATTTCAACCTAGCTGAACAATGTTATTGTTTTATACATGTCTGACTAAAACTAGACATTATTTTCAATTTGTAATGGAGTTCAATTAAATAGTTATTTAATGCATTTCCCTCAAATGGGAGTTCTGTACTGTAACAATGACCTGATTATGTCAGTGTATATCCGTGGGGCTATCTTGAGTAATGGATCAAAACACAATCTCTGTATTCACGGGTGAAATCCGCAACTTCGAGCGAAATATTAATACCATCAGCTATAAGTTCTAAATGTAATAATAATATGTGAGACTGATTTGCAGCTAGTTGTGTGTACTTTACAAAATGTTGCTTAGTTTAAATTCTGTTTGTTTTAATATATGCAGTTTAATAAAAACAACAAAAAACTGTTATTAAACGCAGAGAGTTATTTAAACATAGTATTTTATGCAACTATATGTTTAATTAATTTCTCACTTAACCCGCGGTGGAACATTTTTGAAATAGTTCTGTGTTTTAAATATCCGGAATAATTTTATGCAACTAGTTTGAAAAAAGAGGCCATGGCGTGTATATTACACTTTTTCTAACTTTTTTGGTTACCGAGATACCCTAAAAAAACACCGATTATTATTTATAGTCACAGTTTAAATTTATATGGGGAGCACATGTTCCCTTACGAGGAGGGGGGGGGGGGGCTAGCCTTGGGGCCAATGATTAAAGGGGTCCCGGTCGCGGTGTGTTATTCAGTTATTCACTAAATATTATACATAACAAAAAAAAAAACGCGAAGACAAATATGCATAAATAACATTAACTTTGTATTTATTCAAAATCGGTTTTGTCAAAATTATGAAAACTAGCAATCTAATTTTTACAGGATTTAATAAAATTAGTACGAATTTTATAAAACGCTACGCGCTACGCGACCAAACCAAATTTTCAGGCTTTTCTAAACTCGAAATTTTACTTTATGCGCCACGCGTACAAAACACTGATTTGAAGTGAAGTTCAAAAACACACAAATACATCTTTAATTAAAGTAACACGGAATCAGAATTTTTTTAAACCTATTTTCAAATACCTGACAATTTTGAGCTAAACTTTCGTCGAAAAGTCGCCTGATTTACAGAAACTTTGGATTTAAAAAATGAAGTTATGGTTTATTTTGAAAATCTCAGACTTTAATTGGAAATCCATCCAGCTTAACAATGAATAAAGCGAGATACTAAAAATCAACAAACCTTTAATTTTAATAATAAAGTCAACTGATATTAGATATTGTTTAAAAAATGAATGAACTATGTTTAACCCTCAAAATGAAATTAGTGCATTTTTTTTCATTATTTGAAAAGTGTTATTAAATTAACGATTCCATGTTAAAAAATATGAAATATCATATTTTTATAAAATACAGGAATTCTTATTAAATAAATTGTTTTTGTGAGTGGAAAAATAAAATTGATTTATTGAAAAATTTGTCAATTTAGAATATAAATATGTAATTTTACTAAATCAAAAAATATCACAAACACCATTTATATTTAAAAGTTGACTAAAATTAATTATGGACAAATACAAACATTTCTCGTATTTGTCCATAATTATTTTAGTCAACTTTGAATAATATAATTGATCTTTGTGATATACTCATACTTACTTAAATAAATTACATATTTATATTTAATGATGGCTAATTTCACAATGAATTTATTTATAATAATAATAATAATAATATTTATTCCTCAACAAAACAACCATTTATTTTAACACTCATGAAAAATAAAAAATATAGGTTTTAGTCAACTGAAATTGATTGTTTTGGTTGCAGAAAAAAATTATCGGTTACATAAAATTGACTATAAATTACGAAAATTGCCAAAAATGATTTATAATGAATTAAAATTATAGAAAAAATTAATACATTAAAAAATTGAACAGTTACAAATAAAATAGTTATGAATTAAAAACAAGTAAAAAAAAAATAGATATTAGTCAACTCAAATCGATTGATTGTGTTGCAGAAATAAAATTAATAGTTACATAAAAATAATTATAAATTAAGAAAATTACCAAAATTGATTTCCAATGAATTAAAATTAAAGAAAAAATTAACACATTATAAAAATAAACGGTTACAAATAATATTATTATAAATTACGAAAATTGCCAAAAATGATAGAAAAAAATTAATGTAGACATTTTTTTCTATCATTTTTGGCAATTTTCGTAATTTATAATAATATTATTTGTAATGTTATAATTTATAATTTTAATTCATTTCAAATCATTTTTGGCAATTTTCGTAATTTATAATCATTTTATTTTTACCCGTTAAATTTTCTTTCTGCGACAAAAACGATTAATTTCAGTTGACTAAAAACTTTTTTTTTACATTTTACAAGAGTTAAAATAAATGGTTGTTCTGTTGAGTATTCATAAAAGAGCAAGGGCCGTTCTTTGGCCTAGCCTGATCAACCTGGCTTGGCCCGGTATCTCGTATTTTTTCAAGCGAGCCGGGCCGGGCCGGGCTTCCAATCCAAAATTAGAGACCGGGCCGGGCCGGGCCGGGCTTGACTGTTTTATCAAAGTTTGTTTTTATTTTTAATTGAAAACTATATCTATAAACAAGTAAATCCAGGGATTTTTTCTTTTAATTATACATTTGCTTGCGCTGTAAATTATTCGATATTCGTTGTTTCTTAAAAGAGTTCAAGTTAAAACTTTAATCGAGTGTTCTCCACTCCCAGATTAAGCATGAAGTAAAATTTCGAGTTTAGAAAAGCCCCGTGAAAATTTGACGAGGGTCGCGCAGCGACCCGAGACAAATTTTCTGGGCTTTTCTAAACTCGAAATTTTACTTCATGCGCCACGCGTATAAAACACTGATTTCAAGTGGCGTTTAAATATACATAAATTTCACAATATTTTAGTGTTTTATACGCGTGGCGCATGAAGTAAAATTTCGAGTTTAGAAAATCCCAGGAAATTTGTCTCGGATCGCTGCGCGACCCTCGACAAATTTTCACGGGGCTTTTCTAAACTCGAAATTTTACTTCATGCTTAGTCTGGGAGTGGAAACACTCGTAATGACAAGTTAAAGTTGTCAAAACTATAACAACACAATAAAAACCTCAGTTGTACAAACAAAGTTTAAGTGTCTTATTAGTGCAAAATTAAATTTCAGTTAAAAATAAAATTACAGACACTCAAAATTGAATAAACTTCATTCAATATAATTGGAATTATTGAAAAAATTGTATATTAATTAAAAAAAACAAAATGATTAAAAATTAAATCAAATTGATGGAATTTGTTGAGAAAAGAACTAACTTTGTGTAGTGTTAGAAGAAACAAAAAAACGCTGAAAATAAAATGACAGACAATCAAATTTGAATAAAACTGTCTATTTCAAGTTTATCGTAATTATTGTAAAATTTAATTGTTTCTTTATTTCTTCATACAAATCTAGTTGAATATAATATTCAAGCGTATGTATAATTTTTTTTAATCCATCAATACTGAGTATTTCAAAATCCAAACGTAGTTTATTCATTTCTCGACAATTTCTGTTGATATTAAAATATGGCCTCGCTTTATTTATTATTTTATAAACACTAAAATAAAACAGACTTGTTGTTTTAGAAAAATCAGAACATATTCTATGTGATAGACGTATAAAACACTGTTTTAACGTAGAGATCAAAAACAGAAAAAACATGTTTTTTTTAATACACGTATACTCAAGGCCGAAGCCAGGGAGGGGTATATAGATGTTCACCCCCTCTCCAAATTTTCAAAATGTTAACTTTTCGTATGTAAAAGTGGCTCTGAGAGAGCAAAACCAATATTTTTTCCAGTAAAACCCCCAGATTTTTTTTTCTAGCTACGGCCTTGCATTTATTGGATATTGGTTTATATGCGAATCCTTACAATTAATTTGAATTATTTTTGACGATTCGAATCCCTTTGTAGGATTCGATTTATTTTAGGCTTTCCTCCTTTTATAAGGATTCAAATTATTTTATATGAATTCGAATCATTTTATAATGATTCGAATCGAATACCAATCCTTTAAAATAATATAAGGAATCCGGATCACGAAACCTATTTTACTGAAGTATTCGAATACCTCTTTTGAATCCTCTAAAAGGATTCGAATCCTGGATTCGAATCCTGCCCTGCTCTAAATGATGGACACATCACCATTTTTGTATAGGTATACTGTCCTCAATCCTGAGATAGGGGGGTTTCGCCAGACAACCTAGCCTGGGGGCCCGAGCTTTGATGTGGGCGCCATGGGGGAGTCATGAATGCCCTAGAATTTTAAAGGTGGGTCAAAATAAGACTGGGAAATGCAAATCAAGAAAGATAGTAGCACAACAAGTGAGTTGTCTATTTCCGAAAACACCTAAATCATTTTTTTTACAATTTAGGAATTTTTGGAAATAGGCGACTAAAGTATTGAGTGAGTTGTTTCTTTTTAAATGTTTCTAATATTAGCTCTAACTTTTCAACATAATACTCAAACGAAAAGATGTCGAATTTTCTTTCTCGAATGCAGAATGTAAGAATTCAAACTCTCAAAATCACCGTAATTTTTGTGATTGTAGGTGTTTGGTTTTTTCATTCACAATCACAGCATTTCCAAGCATAGTTTTTCCTTTTTTTTATAAAATCCTTTCATTTATTCCTCTCATTGTACAGATTGACAAGTAATCGAAAGTACACTTAAATCCCCACAGGGGTCTCGCAATGGAAAAAAAGGGGGGGACAAGGTCGTTTGTCAGTTCGGATTTAGTGTTCAGGGAGTCATGGATGCCCTTAAATTTTAAAGGTGGGTCAAAATAAGACTGGCAAACGCAAATCAAGAAAGATAGTAGCACAACAAGTGAGTCGCCTATTTCCGAAAACCCCTAAATCATTTTTTTTTCAAATGGATTTAGGGATTTTTGGAAATAGGCGACTAAAGTATTGAGTGAGTTGTTTCTTTTTAAATGTTTCTAATATTAGCTCCAACTTTTCAACATAATACTCAAACGAAAAGATGTCGAATTTTCTTTCTCGAATGCAGAATGTAGGAATTCAAACTCTCAAAATCACCGTAATTTTTGTGATTGTAGGTGTTTGGTTTTTTCATTCACAATCACAGCATTTCCAAGCATAGTTTCTCCTTTTTTTTTTATAAAATCATTTCATTCATTCCTCTCATTGTACAGATTGACAAGTAATCGAAAGCACACTTAAATTCCCACGGGGGTCTCGGAATGGAAAAAGGAAGGCGGGACAGGGTCGTTTGTCAGTTCGGATTTAGTGTCCGATTCGATCCGCCGGAAGTAATCCCCAACAGAAAAATGTTCCACGTGCCTCCGAGTGACACCCCCTTCATCTCCCATCATCCCTCAAAGGGCGGAAAGCAAGCGGACGCCGGAATTTCCGGCGTTTTCTTCATTTGCATATCGACGCCGAGGCGTTCATTATCATCCACCCTTTTGCAATTCCACCCTCTCCGGCGGCGAACGTTCCCTTTCAACCCCTTCGCCTCACACTTGATGAAGTCATCATTTAAAGCTGCGCAAATATAGGCCAAACGATTTCTGTTTTTTCTTTTATAGTTGCAGAAACTACTTTTACGAGGGTATTTAAAGGGAAGAATAGACAGTAAACATACACTCGGGGGGCGAAGTAAATTGCGGACTTTGCAACTTATACACGTCTAGCAGGGTAATAAAATGCGGCTGGTGAAATGAAAAACACGTCCCAGTTTACCACCCTTTTACTGCGCTAACATGTGTACACACCCTTCGAACCTCGTAAATGAGCTTTATTTCCACGGCGCAACAAAGTTCACAATATGTTAATTACGGCACGCTTTTAATATACAAATACAAATACAAATATACACGAGAGTTTGGCAGGATTTGAATCATTCAGGATTTGAATCCTTAATTCTAATTTTTTTAGGGGATTCAAAACAAGGTATTTGGATACTTTAGTATACAAAGAGTCGGGATTCGGATTTGGTAGGTAAAAAAGCCTGAACATTTGGGTATTACAGGGTTTTATAAACCTAAGATTTTACTTCATGCCCAATGAAGGAATTTCCACTCCTTGATTAGGCATGGAGTAAAATCTTGAGTTTAGAAAAGCTTGTAAACCGCTTTTATTAAATCAACATAAATTCCCTGTATAAACAGGTCGGTGATTTGTGTTTTAAATTAAATCGCGAAGATTTATCGTGTAAAATCTATATTGTGATACAAGTGAGGCGGCAAAAGTTGTTAATTGAATGCCCTGTCGTATTTACGGAAAACGGCCCCGACAACGCGCTAAGGGAGGCAGGGGGTGGGGAGGGAGGTAAGTGAGTTAAAGGGCCGTTCTTATTGAGTTAAGGGAGGAGTAAGAAAAGCGTGGGATAATGCACGCGCGAACGCGAAACTCAATATTCCTTCCATCAGGACTAATTGGAGTAAGAGGGAACGCAAGCCCTACTAGATTTATGTCCCGCTGCGACCTAATTTTCAATCTCGGTTTTACTTACATTGTTAACCAAACTGTAACTATTGTTTCAACAATAAGTCGACCAGATTTAGAAGTTTCGAAAATCAGGACGTTTTATTTTGACGAGAACTAACATTGAAGAAATGTTATATTTTGGTGGAGGCGCCAGGTAAAACTAAGACTTTTACATAATAATTACCACAGACAATTATACAGACATACAGTCCTATGTAATTATTTGGTACCAAAAAATGGAATCAAGTATTTATTGCAAGATTATTGATAGAGTACTTTTAGAAATTGTGAATGGAGATGCCAAATGTAAGATTTTGTTTAAATCATAATTAGGTGTCCTAGATTCCCTATATCATGGACTGTCTGCAATTGTGATAAATTGCGATAAATTTCAAGTGCAGTTCTTCGAATATACATTAAGATCACAATATTTGAGTGTTTTAGAAGCGTGGCGCATGAAGTAAAATTTCGAGTTTAGAAAAGCCCGAAAATTTGTCTCGGGTCGCTGCGCGACCCTCGACAAATTTTCACGGGGCTTTTCTAAACTCGAAATTTTACTTCATGCTTAGTCTGGGAGTGGAAAACACTCGTTTACAGCTTCAAATTTAACTTAAATAAAAAACAAGGTACCTACAGATTTACAGAAAATAGGCTGAACTTGGAATAGGTATACTAAAAAGAAAAACTCCCTGTATCTATTTGCTCCAAAGAAATATGAATAATTATAAACCATAATGAAAATAACAATTAATTCTCAAAAAACACCCGATAATTAATATTATGCACAATTGACGTTTGTTAAACAATGGCGGCGACAAAGAAAAAACATGTATTTTTAACCACCCGAAAAAGTAGATTTACTAAATAATAAAAAATAATTAATTTCCATTAACTTTTTTGTGGCAAACCCGTACAAGATATCAAACATTATTAAAAGACAAAAAGCTTATAAATGAACTAATCTTTCAGAATGTATTTTTAAAATTTTTATAAGTTGCGCCAATAAAAGCATATTTTATGTTGTGGTACTATTGTTTTTTATACTTCTTGTCAATCAATGATAACCATAATAACTGAAATGGTGTGTTATATTATGATAATTAACCATAATAAATTTTAGTCAGATCGATTGTAGCGTAAGTTGTTATAAATACAATTAATTATAATTTTTTGAACTTTAAAGATTAATTTCGGCTTAGCCGTAAACTTTGGATATAAATAAGTTATGTTAAATCATCATATTTTGATCCCAGAAATCTATGGTTAAGCCATGTGGGGGAACATTAACGATGTCCAGTTAATGTGGGTACATATCATTGTGCACATAGTGTTGCTTAAATATTTTTTGTACATTCCTTCTTGAAGATGACCAATGGTCGAAACTAGTCGGAGAAAATATAAATCATTGAAACAAACCAAGTGTTTGAATTAAATATCCAGAATTAATTAATTCTGTATTATTATAGTAAACTGTTCCATATAATAAATATTCCATGTAAACTTTATCCGAGTAAAACATTTAATGCAGTAAGTGGAAAGAGTTGTTCCACAGAGTGTATAGTTGAGGGGTTGAAAAGTTAGGGTCCATTAGAGTGTGTGGCCAATGCCGGAAAAGGCAGCGGGATAATCGAACGGTATGAATACACCGCTTTTAATCAGGCTGAATTGTTACCCCCACCAAAGTTAATTCCACTGTGGAAACTCACGAGAGCATTTACAGAATATTGAGCAGAACACGTGCCCATTTATACTATATGATGCAGAAAATTCTGTTCTCAACAGGGTTCGGCGATATATATCATCAGATATAAATCACAATATTTAGCATGATATACAGGGTGTTTCTAAATTAATGCAAAAGATTTTAAAAGGTGATTTTTCATAAAAAATTAAGGGAGGTCTTTCATATAATTTTTTGTTCAAAAATGTTCGGGTGATTAAAAATACATGTTTTTTCTTTGTCGCCGCCATTGTTTAACAAACGTCAATTGTGTATAATATTAACCCATTAACGACTAGGCAATTATAGAATTGACTCTAATAGTTGGTTTTAAGTATAAATTTTGTACTTATTTTTATGATTTCTAAGAATGACTTCTTGTATGATATACTGTGCATTTTTCTTTTAAATATACATAATGTATACGATGTAAATTTTCAGGCAGGCCGATTTTATATTAAAACGTGCAATATGAAGTTTAGAACGAGTGTCCACTCCCAGACTAAGCATGAAGTAAAATTTTGAGTTTAGAAAAGCCCACGGGGCTTTTCTAAACTCGAAATTTTACTTCATGCGCCACGCGTATAAAACGCTGAAATATTGTGAAGTTAGAAATACAATGCAATTTTATTTATAATCGAAATATTTAAATAACACAATATTTACAGTTTTCCTTATACACTTTCAAGTCAGGTCAAATAATATAATATATCAAATTAACTTATACAGGAATCCAATTTAAGAAAAGGATAATGTTGCGTGTATGCATCAATGGCTCTTAGAGGGTATTTTTTTGAGATAACAATTATTATCCCATCAAGTTGCAGGAAAATCAAGTAGGCTGATGTTAAATAAATTCATACTATTTTCTCAAATTTCCAGAGAGTTTTATACGTGTGGACTGAAAACTTGTTGCACAACTAAATAAGACTTTATTGATTTTTTTTAAACAAATCAGAACAGATATATTTCAATTTAAAAACTTGATTTAAATGGAGAATCCTTCAATTTGCAACTTTTTTGTCTCTTGACATTTTCTCGTTAAATTGTTGGATCACAAAAAAATAAGACAATACATAGATTCATTTGAGTCAAATGAGTCTATGTATTGTTTTATTTTTTTTGTGTTCCAACAATTTTAGGTAAAAATGTCAAGAGACAAAAAAGTTGCAAATTGAAGGATTCTCCATTTAAATCAAGTTTTGAAATAGAAAAATATCTGAATTATGTCAAATGAGTCTATGTATTGTTTTATTTTTTTTGTGTTCCAACAATTTTAGGTGAAAATGTCAAGAGACAAAAAAGTTGCAAATTGAAGGATTCTCCATTTAAATTAAGTTTTGAAATAGAAAAATATCTGAATTATGCCAAATGAGTCTATGTATTGTTTTATTTTTTTGTGTTCCAACAATTTTAGGTGAAAATGTCAAGAGACAAAAAAGTTGCAAATTGAAGGATTCTCCATTTAAATCAAGCGTTCAAATAGAAAAATATCTGAATTATGTCAATTAAGTCTATGTATTGTTTTATTTTTTTGATTTCCAACAATTTTAGGTGAAATTGTTAAGAGACAAAAAACTTGCAAATTGAAGGATTCTTCATTTAAATTAAGTTTTGAAATAGATAAATATCTGAATTATGTCAAATGAGTGCATGTATTGTTTTATTTTTTTTTGCGTTTGAGCTACTTTAGGAAAAAATGTCAAGAGACAAAAAAGTTGCAAATTAAAGGATTCTCCATTTGAATCAAGTTTTAAAATAGAAACATGTAGACGCAATAAAAAGTTCTGATGCAAACTACAATAGGGGTTGATTTTTTCACCCCCTTGTAATAACATTTTAAGGTTACACAAACCGTTAAAAAGTGCATTTTATAAGGAACAGTTATCTCATAAGGTTAGTTCATGAAGTAAACGTTTAAGTGTAGAAAAGTCTGATAATTTGGTTTAGTCGCGTAGTGAAGCAGAGCGACCAAACCAAATTTTCAGGCTTTCCTAAACTCGAAATTTTACTTCATGCTTAATCAAGGAGTGAATACACTTATTAGGAGCAGTTATTTTTTGCGTTCCAGATTTCATTCCGGTTCAATTATTATAATACATATCGGTTCGGTTCCGGCCTTCGTTCCGAAAAAAATTATAGTTGTTTGCGGTTTTCGGTTCAGCTCCAAGTGATTGTTTTAATTTTTGAAATGTTGTTATTTCTTATTAAAAAAATTGATTTGTCATCATAGTGTCTCAAACTAAATTTGTTCTATTTTTATTATCAATATTACATTTACAAAATATTCGCAAAATAAATATTTTTCGCTATATCTTAGTAAATATCTATCACGTTTCAGCAGTATATATTTTCATTTTTACTTTAAATCAGAGGTTTATACGCGTGGCGCATGAAGTAAAATTTCGAGTTTAGAAAAGCCCCGTGAAAATTTGTCTCGGGTCGCTGCGCGACCCTCGACAAATTTTCTACGCGGGGCTTTTCTAAACTCGAAATTTTACTTCATGCTTAGTCTGGGAGTGGAAGACACTCGTTAATTTATAATATGTCACAACTAACAAAATGTGTCGCAAGTATCACAAATAAAAACAGTAACATGACCTTCAAATAATATATTTCAAATAATAGTTGTCTCAAATTGACAATAGTCGGCTGACACCGATTTGTGTCAAGTTTGATATCTTGGACTAAATGTAATTTCAAATTTACAGGATAGACTAATGTTGGCTGACAGCGACTCATGTCAAGTTGACACAATCTACTAAACGCCAACTATTGTCAAGTTGACATGATCAGTAGCGGCCCTAGGGCGGTGCGAGCGGTGCGCCACCATGAGATCTCGCACCACCTAAAAATTTTGCTAATGCCGCCACTAAAGACGATAGACTAATGTCAGTCAATATAGTGACTTACACTCATAAAGTCACAATAATGAAAATACAGTCGATATAGTGATTGAATGACAAAATCATATCATAATCAGACAGTAAACCAAGTAACTTACAGTTATAATATCGCAATAGTGAAAATACTGTGAATTATTGACAAAATCCGAATAAATTAAAAAACAGTCAACCTACTTACAGTCATAATATCACAATAGTCGAAATACAGTCGATAGGGACATGAAATGACAAAATCCTAGCATAGTCAAAAGACAGTCAACTGTAAGTTGCTTGTTACAGTTATTATGTCATAGTAGTCAAAATACGACATTTTATTATAAAATCCCAACATAGGCAAAATACAGCCAAATGATAATAAGTTAATAGACAGCTAACTAAGTAACTTACGGTTATTATGTCACAATAGAAAAAAATCAGTCAATAGAAAGATTTAATGATATAAACCAATCTTAGTCAAAAGACGGCCAATCAAGTGACTTACAGTCACAATAGTCAAAATACAGTCGATAGAGATATAATATGACAAAATGCTATGATAGTCTAAAGTCAGCCAACCAACTTACAATCAAAATGTCACAAATGTCAGTATACAGTCAACAGAGCGATTTAATGACGAAATCATACTTGGAATCCATTCATTTTAAGAAAAATGTAACTAGAAGCCTGGTTTATACGACTTAGATAGCGGAATAATCTGGTGACATTTTTAGGCGCGGAATTAAAAATTTAGGGGAAACGTATGTTGACTCGAAATCGCTTAGACCTAAATTAATTTTTAAAGGAAAAGTATTTAAATAAAGCTGTTAAGCAACAATATTTAAAGTTAATTGTTTCTTTGAATATCAAATGACCTCTTTTTACTGTTCATAAACGACATATCTCAAGTAATTAAAAACTCTTCATTTCTGTTATTTGCTGACGATTTAAAGATTTTGAAGGAAATTGTAACTGCCGAAGATTGTATTTTACTTCAAGACGATGTAAACTCTATTTTCAAATGGTCTTGTGATAACCATCTATTTTTTAATATTAAGAAATGCAATTCAATTACTTTTTCTAGAAAATTAAATACTATTCATCGCCATTATAGTATAAATAATAGTATCTTAGAAAAAATAACAGATATCAAAGATTTGGGTGTAACTCTTGATGCCAAGCTAATTTTTGCCAATTATATTAATTGTATATGTAACCGTGCATTAAAAATGCTAGGATTCATAAAAAGAATGTCCGACGATTTGTCACCTATATTGTTTAAGCTGGTTTATTTCGCATTTGTTCGTTCCCATTTGGAATATGCATCATGCGTCTGGTCACCAGCTCAAATAACCCTTGTCAATAAAATTGAACATATACAGAGGGAATTCTTAAAAACAATGGCATTTAAACTGGGTTTTGATATGGGGTTAAACTTTAATGTTGATAATATCTATTCATGCGTACATATCGAAAGGCTGTGCTATCGTAGAATCTATGCCGATTTGTCATTGTTTTATAAGCTATTTTCGGATGAAGTCAAATGCCCGACACTGTTATCATATGTCAATTTTCACTATAATGTGGTAAATCGTCCCATCAGGCAAATTCCAATATTTAGAGTTAAAACTCATAAGACAAACTATGGCTACAATAGCCCGCTTTCGCGATTTATGCGGTACTCAAATTTAATATCTCTAAATCCATATTTTGATTTATTTGATAGTTCACACTCACATTTTATGTCACAATTAAAACGCGGGAATATTGGTGAAATAATTTCTAAATCGCCAATGAGTGGTTTTTGTAAGTATTGAAGCTATTTTAAATTGTGCAATCATCTATACTTGTCGTTCATTTTATTCGGTTTTGTATAGGTCCGTTTTTATTACATGTGTTTTCTTATGTTATATACTTATATCTATTTACGTAGTATTAATTTTATGATTATAATTTTATTATTGTAATTTTTTTTGTAATATCAAAGGAGATATCCGTAAATAAATACTTTACTTAACTTTACTTTACAATATTTTTCAGTATTAATAAAGAACTATATTATCTGTTTTGTGTTGTGGTACATCTTAAATACATTTATAAATACACAAATTAACTGCAATATATAGTGGTTAAACAAAGTCAAAAGTGTTTTATTTACAAGTGAACTATATTATTTTTACAATTACATAACTTATTATAGCATTATTCATAAATAATTCAGAAAAGGTGTTTTCATTACTCAAGAAATAATAATCGATTGTTTACATACAGAGCACTACAAAAAATACCGAAAATCTTACGAAATTCTCCATGTAAAATTTTTATAATTTGACGAAAATCTCGACATATAGAAAATCTCGCTAAGATTTTATGAATTGAAAATCTCAAAATGTTGAAAATCTCATGAAAATATTATATAACAAAAATCTGGAAATACCGAAAACCATACAAACATCTCGAAATACTGAAAATCTCATTAAAGTTTTCTAAATCAACAAAAATTGAAGTTTACGAAAATCTCGAAATATCGAAAATCTTCATAAAAATTTTATAAATTAATGAAAATCTCGAAATATTTATCTCATGAATTTTTTCTAAATCGACAAATATTACAAAATATCGAAAATCACATGAAAATTTGATAAATCTACAAAACGAGTGTTTTCCACTCCTAGGCTAAGCATGAAGTAAAATTTCGAGTTTAGAAAAGCCCCGCGTAGAAAATTTGTCGAGGGTCGCGCAGCGACCCGAGACAAATTTTCACGGGGCTTTTCTAAACTCGAAATTTTACTTCATGCGCCACGCGTATAAAACATTGAAATATTGTTGTTTGCTTCGTAACCGTCATTAAACTATTCTTGGCAATATTATCAATCTTAGGTGAAGGCCTTACAAAATAATTTACAACATTTAATAATTGTAAATAATTAATTTTAAATATATGGTATCAAAAATTATCAATAACTACGATATTTGACCGTATCGATACTTGGCTAAACGATATAATCGATACCCAATATCGATATTTTTTTTGGACCGGAGCATCCCTAATACAAATGTACAATGTACTCATAATGTTAACCCTTTCTCTTGAAGGAGTGGACAAAATGTAGTATGGATTTTTTTTCAGTCATCTTTAGTATCACGGCGCACTTTCTTCTTTTGCCATGTTTTTAAATAAATGTTGAGGGCCATTAACTTCTGTCCAGAAACAGTCGTCAGTTTTTCGTTATTAGACATAACCAAATATTTGTCAATTGTGACGATTCTGACAATTCTTTTTCTACTACAATGAGAGCCAAAATGATTTGTTTATTTTTAATAGGCAATAACAAATATAACTATTTATTAATCGCTATATTACTGATAACAATTTGAAAGAGGAGACTTTGGAGATATTTTGATAGTTGTCAAAATGGTGCGTTGGAACATACAGTAACGCATATTTTGTGTTGAAAAATTTCTTAAATTAAGTTCAATTATTCAAACTCAACGTTTATTTCGTCTACATTTTAATGTTCGTGATGTTCCGGCTCGAACTGTTATTTCGTATTGGGTAAGGAAGTGGCGAAATCATGGGTCAGTTGAGAGAAGAAAATCAGCCGGGAGGATTCGCTCTGCATGCAATCCTGAAAATGAGGAACGGGTGAGACAATCAATTCTGCGTAGCCCAAATTGATCAGTTCGGCGGCATGCGGCAGCGTTAAATTTATCTGCAACAAGTACCCGAAGAATGCTGCACAAAATGAAGTTTCATCCATACAAAATAGCAGTGGTGCAGAAGTTAACTGATCGTGATAAACAAAGCCGTGTTGAGTTTTGTCAACGTTTTTTGGAGTTAAGCAATAAGGAACCCGATATCGCACAACATCTTTTCATGAGCGACGAAGCACACTTTACTTTACATGGCTTGGTAAATAAACAGAATTTTCGATACTGGGCTACCGAAAACCCGTGTGAAATCTATGAAAGACCCTTACATTCCCCAAAAGTGACTGTTTGGTGTGCTGTATCATCGTCAAAAATCATTGATCCATATTTTTTTGAAGATAACGGCGAAACAGTCACAGTCAATTCTCAACGGTATGCACATATGCTCCAGACATTTTTTATACCGCAAATTGAAGAAGAAGAAAGAAATCACTTTTTTCAACAAGACGGTGCGACCTGTCATACTGCAAGAATAAGTATGGAGATCCTGCGACAGAATAGACTAATTTCTCGAAACGGTGATTTTAATTGGCCCCCGAGATCTCCCGATATTACTGTTCCAGACTTTTTTCTTTGGGGATATTTAAAGAGTAGAGTGTTCAAGAGTAAGCCTAGAAATATAGAGGAGCTCAAAAGAAATATCCGACAAGAAATTGAAACTATTCCACAGGATATGCTTCAACGAGTTATGGCAGATTTCGTCCGTCGTTTAGAAGAGTGTGTGGAGAAGGGTGGCGGACATTTAACACACACTATATTCAAAAAGTAAAACTCCCATTATTACTTTTTAAGATGTCATTTATTTTATTTCTGCATTTAAAATAATTCATGTGTTATTTCCTATTAAAAATGAACAAATCATTTTGGCTCTCATTGTATTGTATGAGAGTAAGAGGGGAATAGAACGAATTGTCTATTTATCGACTTTGTGAGTTTTACTCGAATTTCGGCCAATCAGCCATCAAGTACAAATAAGCTCTATGTTTTTCTAACATAAATCTAAACGCGAATGGAGTATAGAGACTTATAGTCAATATTGGAATAGTCAATATACAGTCGATACAGAAATGTAATTACTAAATCGTATGGGGCTATGTATAGTTTAAAGAAAAATGACCTGTATGTATGATGTTAAAATGTGGTTATCTCTATTTACTGTGTATTGTTGGTACTTGATTAATACGACAGCTAAAGTGCTAATTTGAGTAGAATATAGTGTTGATCCGATTTATAAATTGACATATAACTAATAAGCTATTTTCATTCGTGATGCATCAGATATCACCAAATGCTAATATTTGTCACCTATCTGGAGTTAAATCCAGAATTGAATATTCTTTTATAAAACAAAAGCATCGTTCATTCACATGCCAACAACGTAAATTACTTATGTATTTACGCCTAAATTCATAATTACTCGTTCGGATTTGAGATATTTTAAAAAATTTACAGCACCGGCTTTGTCCTTTTATTGAACTGTCGATGGATAATGGGGCGCTTCGAGCGCTTTCCTGACGGAAACGTTCAAAATATGCACTCAATAAAGCCCCAACGCACACAAATCACAATTAATAATTAACGAATAAATACTGTCGAAACGGCGGTGTCGATTTTCAACAATGCGATGTCGCGTCGTGACGTGGGCTTGTGCAATAAACTATTCAGAATTAACGTGTATGGTTATCCTGTTCACGTCGATAAGTCAATAGTCATTAAGTCTGCCATTATTTTGCATTAACATTCGTTTTTACATTTCAGAAAAACGAAGACCCTACTCCGAATTTGCGTATAATTTTATTTATTTTAATATTATTTTATTCAAGTAACGGACAAGATCCAATAATAGATTAAAATTAATAATTAAAAATAATAATTAAGAGTAATGATGGAAAATTTCAAGATTAGTAAATTTTTATTATAAACATTGTCAAAGATTTTTGACTTTCAAAGATCCAATTTTGAAAATCACTGTCTTGAAAATAATATTCTTTTAATTCGATAACGTTTTCAGTTCCTCTGCAATCAATATAATCAAATAAATAATTTCTTTAATTTTATTTTTAGCCCTTATTAAATAACATACATTTTCTGTGAATCACGTTTGTGAATAATTTAATCATTTAGGGTTAAATTTGTCGGGTTGTTAAAAATGATCGTAGGTGCGCGTGGGTTCGGTGTAATTGGGTGCATTAATAAAGGTCGTAATGAGCATTTCCAGGCAGAATTACGGCCGATTCCGGAAAATCATTACTATGGTAAGCCGGCCTGCTCGAAATTGTAGGTACGTAAATGCTCGGCCTGGGGGCGGCGATAATGAATCGCCTACAGGATTATTCGCTTATTAATTCATTTGTTAAACAGTCTGCTGTAACCGAGTGAGTGGACTTTATTTGTTAATTAGTCCGTTGTGTGTGAGTGAGTCGAGGAAAGAGTCAGCTCTATGATATTAGTTAGTGAGTCAACTCAGACCCGCAGCCTTTGAAAACAAGCCGCCACTGGTAATGAGTCATATCGTGTATCTCTATATTTCGTTCAAATTCCAGAGATAGTGAGGACAACGCGTGATGAAGCGATAGACGCATGTCATTTGCCGTTTGCTAGTAAACACTACGAAACAACCAATAAAGACAAGAAACAGTGACATCAACGTGTGACCAAACGACCAATAATTGCGTTGCGGTGACACGTTGAAGTCACTGTCTCTTGTTAAACAAGACAAAAGACAGTGATGTCAACGTGTCACCGCAACGCATTCATTGGTCGTTTGGTCACACTTGACGTCACTGTCTCTTGTCTTTATTGGTCGTTCGGTACTGTTTACTACCGAACGGCCAACCTCATGCGTCTATCACTTCTATCATTCAGTTCTTTTAACAAAAATATTCACAACCTAATTATTTATTATTAACACTGAACATCGTTGATAACAGACTAAATTTCTGTGTTACTCTGATTAAAGAGGTATTTGTGTGTTTTTGAACTACACTTCAAATCAATGGTTTATACGCGTGGCGCATGAAGTAAAATTTCGAGTTTAGAAAAGCCCCGTGAAAATTTGTCTCGGGTCGCTGCGGGGCTTTTCTAAACTCGAAATTTTACTTCATGCTTAGTCTGGGAGTGGAAGACACTCGTTACTTTAAAATATGTCACAACTGTTAAAGTATGTATCGTCGGATGCCCGTCTTCAGAGGTGATGTGTAAGCAAATTATGGGTCCTAGGAGTTGCCAAATAAGTGAGTTACTCAACTGTTTCCAAGGCACACTTTGAAAAACCAAAAGATTAAAATTTTACATATAAAATGTACAATAAACTATAAGTGTGATACATCATTGAATTCAGTAGAAAATATTCTTTCAAAAAATATCAAAATCCAAAATAACGCTCATAAGAAAAACAAAAGTTAGCTATGGTCTCTAGGTAAATGTTATAGTTATCTTAGAATAAAATATGTATTTATCGTTAAAAAGTGCCTATAATGTCAAAGTTGTAAATGCCTGGATTCAATAGTTTTTGAATAAAAAAATTAAAACGAATTTGAAATAAAACAACGCAGTTGGGAGGGTTTCACTTTTATTGTTGAACACTGCAACATGTTTCACCACACAGTGGCTTCATCAGGCAGATGAAATAATAATTATTATTATTTATTTCATCTGCCTGATGAAGCCACTGTGTGGTGAAACATGTTGCAGTGTTCAACAATAAAAGTGAAACCCTCCCAACTGCGTTGTTTTATTTCAAATAGTATTATGGAGTTTCATCATGTATCCGCCTCATCAATTAAATATTTAAAACGAATTTTCAAAAATACGTTTTTTGACAATATCTCATTAAGGAAATAAGATATTTCAAACTTGTTTTTGGGTTATTATTGGGCTCTAAATTATGCAACTTTGCCCCAATTTAACCGACTCTCTATTTCTTTAAATAACCGAAATCCCCATACTTTCTGTTGAAATACGGACACCCAGTATAATAATAATAATAATATAAAATTTATTGTATTGTTATTTTCTAAATATTTTAATTAAATAAATATTTTACATTGTTATACTTACGAATATATTAAAAATAAATACTTAATTCAATATTAATTATACCATCAAATGTCTGAAAGTCTTGCGTTGAAAATCACCAGAAATCATTAGATGTTTTTTGATTAAACGAATTCCACTATGGCTTTCGACGTCTAAGTCAAAAAATGTTTGAAACAAAAGTTGTAGCCAACGAAAAAATATACCTCTTTTACCTAAACACTTTTCACCTCAGCTCTTTTGTATCTGAATTAGAAACTAAAAAATCTAGTGGACATCAACAACTCACCGATTATGGCTTTCGACGTCTAAATCAAAAAATGTTTCAAACAAAAATTGTAGCCAACGAAAAAATAAACCACTTTTACCTAAACACTTTTCACCTCAGCTCTTTTGTTTTTGTTCAATAAACCGAGAAAGATTTTTTTTGAAAATAAATACACAATTTTATGATACTTCGAAAATTTACGAACGAGTGTCTCCACTCCCAGACTAAGCATGAAGTAAAATTTCGAGTTTAGAAAAGCCCCGCGTAGAAAATTTGTCGAGGGTCGCGCAGCGACCCGAGACAAATTTTCACGGGGCTTTTCTAAACTCGAAATTTTACTTCATGCGCCACGCGTATTAAACACTGATTTCAAGTAAAGTTAAAAATAAAAAAACATATTAAAACTGTTTTCGGTTTTAAAAGTTATCAAAATATGTCAAAATTATTTAAAATTGCCAAAAACAAAATGACCAAAATGTCATCTCGTAAATATAAAAAATATCAAAAACGTCAAAAATTTGGCATGCTGATAAAATCGATTTACGGTTAAATTATCATTTTATGTCAGTACGTGACAGTTTGGCAAAAACGATCTTACAAAAACGAAAATTTCAGTTAAAATCAGTAATAATGTCACAAAAGTTATCTAATAATGTAAAAATTGTTATCTAATGTAAGACAAGTAAATATGTAATATCAAAAATATCAAATGTCAAAATTGTCGTCTACTGTCAAAAAAGTAAAAAAATATTAAATGTCAGAACTGCCATCTAATATCAAATACGTCATTTAATGTCAACATCAGAAATAGTAAATAAGTAAAAAATTTTATTGTTTATCAAAAGTAACATCTAATGTGAAACATGTCGTCTAATGTCAAAAAACGTAGTCTAATATCTAGAATATAATCTATTGTCAAAAATGTCATCTCAAAAGGTAAAGAATATCAAAAATGTCATTCAATGTCAAAAATGATTAAATATGTCTTGTAGAAAAAAAAATCTCAAATTTGTGTGTTCAAATCATGATTCAATAATTTTTGAAAATTGTTACAAATCTGAGTAAAAATATTGAAAATCTTACATATCAACATTTTATATATTTGACGAGAAAATCTCGAAATATCGAAAATTTCATCAAAATTTTATAAATCGATAATAATGACAAATTATCAAAAATCAAGATATGTTGAAAATCTGATAAACATTTTCATAAATTAATTAAAAATCTCGATATATTGAAAATTTCATCAACATTCGATAAATTAAGGAAAATTGAGGAAATATTGCAAAATCTGATAAAAATTTGATTAATCGACGAAAATCTCGAAATAAGGATAATTTTATGAAAATATCGATTTGTTGAAAATCTTATAAAAATGTTATAAATCGACATGTTAAGTGTAAAAATTTGATTGGGAATGTCAGTTCATATTCATCAAAATGTTATATTTGGTGCAATTACCGAAAAACAATTAAAAATCTCAAATCTGTTAAAGGGGGTAGCGGGATAAGCATAGTGAATCGGCCCCCGAGCGATTTTGACCTGGGACCATGCTGGGTTTTTAAAAAACGATTAAAAAACAAGGTTTAGACGGTTATCAACTTTATACGTATCAATCTCTGAGTACAAATCAAAAAAGATTGATTTTTTCACTTTTTGGTAAAAACCATTTTTTTTCGCCTTCTTACGGGACTTTAATTGAACTTTCGGTAACGGATAATTAATCTTCATAGTACACACAGTAAACGGCTACACAAAGGAGTCTTCTTTTGGCCCGAATACGATTTTCGCTGATAATAATTATTACTGCTTTTTTTGTGGCGAAGATACGTTCCGTCAGCTATAAGAATTAAACGATCCTCGTAACCGTGCAATGTTTTCGCATAAGGCGACGTGTGACTCAAGATCAAGTCATCTCGAGAACAAGCTTGTGCTCCGAAACACATTGGCAGAACGTCTTTTTCGATTGAGTCCAACACTGGCCCACAAAAGTCCGATATATGTTGTTCGTACGCGATGTCGAATATAGAAGAGATCACATTATTAGAACTACCCGTCCTTAGCTTAAACAGAAACACAAATAATGCTTGGTGGACGGTACGATTCCCGCTTTTCCGCATGGAGGTGAGCATGTTCATCAACAAATCAATTTCTGCCATGTTGCAACCTGTCAGTGTTTTTATACGTTCATCTGAAAAGTCTCCGTACTTATCAAGCAGACGAGCGTTGCACTGTGCTGACAATTCATCCAAAAATAACGCTAGTTCTCGTTTCTCGATACTCGAAGCGTTCGAAAATACAGGCAGTCTCTCGATGTCGTCAAGAAAAAAGCGGTCGTTAATCTAATGCGTCGGGCAACATCGGTTATCTTTAGGGATGAAAATTCGAGTCTTCACAAATACTTGAAGGCGAGCTTTCAGAGGAACGACGGCTAGTGATGCGGGTTGAGCAGAGCAAACGCAACAAAATCTGTGTGACGCCGAAACTCGATTGAAGGGCATTTCCACGTATTCTACTTTAGGTGAATCGTGAGGATCAAAACTGACCGATGGATCATCGCCTGAGGTTAATGTTGGAGTAGATTGTGATTCCGAACTTTCAGACTCTAATATCAAGCTGTCTTTCAGCTGCGCAGCACTGCTTTGCCCAGCATGACAGCTCAATGCACCCAGCGTGACACTGGAACTAGAGTCGCTTGGCATAGCACTGGAACCTGCTCCGCTTCGCCTAGTCCTGGAACTGGATTCGCTCTGCTTAGCGGGAAAACTAGCTGATCCTTGGTCTCCACTGGAGCCAGCTTCGCCTAGCACAGCACTGGAACTTGATCCGCTTTGTGCCTCAACCTGTCCGAAAATTATTTAAAAAATACCAATTTACACATGTTTTTTTTTATAGAATAATATAACATGCATTTATTATAATATATGCATACGGTATATTTTACATGGCAGTGACCATCAAATACATCTGTAATATACCTCTGATTCTATTGAGCCCGCAGAACTAAACTGTGTTTTTGGGTACATCTTGGGTCGGCAGAACCCACATACTGAGTCTCCTAATGATATTTGAATCTGGAACAGCTCTGTTGCATATTGCGCTTCAGAAGCCGATAAAATCAGTTTTGTTTGATCTTTTCCGTAACGCAAGAGCTTGTCACAGTTCACGCATCTTCCATCTCGATCAACTTTTCGTTTTTTGAAAGGCATGATGATAAATCAGATGTCAATAATGACCTGAAATGAAAATATGAGTTATTAAATAAAAATACAATTAAACAGATAATATCTACAAAATATTACGTTTGACATTTACAATGTACACGAGCAATGAGTGTTCGTTGTACAAATCAAAATGTGAACTTATTTATTCGTGAGGTTATGAAACTTCCCAATACCATGAACTGGTAAACACAACAACCCCTTCCGATGCAAGAAAACAGCGACGCCGGAACAAAACACCGACATCTTTGCGGACAACAACCATTCGCGGCGCCGAAAAAACAGAGGCGCCGGACCTAAACACCGGCGCTGGACCAAAACACAGGCAACTGTGCGGCCGCGGCGCACCGGCAGTCGGCGTCAAAAATGCAACAATGTAACCCAAAATGCGTGAGGCGTCCATGCTCGCCGGTTGAACTCCTGGATGATGTTTCTCTCGTTCTTGCGCACCAGGTCTCGCAGGCTGACGAGCCGCGCGAGGTCGCGCAGGCTGGCTAGCCGCGAGAGGCCGCGCAGGCTGTCGAGCCGCTCCAGGTTCTGCGAAATCCCTGAAATAATATTCTTGAGGAAACTACCTGGGTTGAAATGGAATATTCATTTTCATTTTGTATTTGATTTATGGGTAATTGCTTACCTTTTATTGAGTGTATGTATGGAGAAGCGCAAAAAACTGTCTTGATTCGGCTGATAATCAAGAGCGAAATATGAACGCGAGTTTCTTATATTCATAAAACGCTACCATCGCGCCAGTAACGGCATATAACAGGTAGGGTGTCTCTGTCTCACATGTGCATTTGAGAACACGGGAAACGACAGTCTTGCCAACTGCACTGAGAAAACAGGACTGCACTGGTTACATTCTGACTGTTATGTTAACAGTGCGCACTGTAACGACTACCGTCAAGACTGTAACCGCTGCAGTCAAGACTGCAGCGGGAGTGAGAGTATGGGTCAAAATATGTCCCTGTGTATATCCTTTCGATTGCAGAAAGTGATACCAAATTACCTCACGTAGTTTTAATTTTTAAAACAATAAAGTGAATTTTTTCTAAAAAAGGAAAATTTCACAAATACATTTTTTTACTTAAATGCGATTGTCACCTAATCTAAACGATGTATAGCCTTTTTCGATAGTGCGCCTGAAAGCTTATTTATTACATTGTCTAACTTTTGTATTTAGAGACCTGCGTAATGTTAACAAGAAGCCGAGAAAAGCCATGGTGAAAGTCGAAAAAGTGTTATGTTTTACTTTTTTTTTTTTAATTTAGAGTGATTTTTCTCAGTGATTTCAGCATCAGATATCAATGAAAAAAATCGTACATATACTCCATACTATGAAGATTAATTATCCGTTACCGAAAGTTCAATTAAAGTCCCGTAAGAAGGCGAAAAAAATGGTTTTTACCAAAAAGTGAAAAAATCAATCTTTTTTGATTTGTACTCAGAGATTGATACATATAAAGTTGATAACCATCTAAACCTTGTTTTTTAATCGTTTTTTAAAAACCCAGCATGGTCCCAAGTCAAACTCGCTCGGGGGCCGATTTACTATGCTTATCCCGCTACCCCCTTTGACACAAATCATTAATTTAATTGATTTTATCACTTACAAACGAGTGTCGTCCACTCCCAGACTAAGCATGAAGTAAAAT
This sequence comes from Philonthus cognatus, assembly GCA_932526585.2. Taxonomy (NCBI): domain Eukaryota; kingdom Metazoa; phylum Arthropoda; class Insecta; order Coleoptera; family Staphylinidae; genus Philonthus; species Philonthus cognatus. Next base: position 31,181,241 of record OW052242.1, read on the forward strand.
TTCGAGTTTAGAAAAGCCCCGCGTAGAAAATTTGTCGAGGGTCGCGCAGCGACCCGAGACAAATTTTCACGGGGCTTTTCTAAACTCAAAATTTTACTTCATGCGCCACGCGTATAAAACAGTGATTTAACGAGAAATTTAAAAACATACAAAACAAATTTTTCATGTTAATCCCTACGATTAATTCGAATTATTTTTGACGATTCGAATCCTTTTGTAACTATTCGAATCCTTTTGTAAATATTCGAATTCTTTTATAAGGATTCGAATCCTTTTATGAGGATTCGAATACTTTTACGAGGATTCGAATCCTTTTATGAGGATTCGAATCCTTTTATGAGGATTCGAATCACCAGCATTTGGATTCGAATATGAATCATTTTAAAAAAGTGTAACGAATCCGGATCACGAATCCAGTTTAACTAAAGTATTCGAATATCTCTTTTGAATCCTCTAAAAGGATTCGAATCCAGGATTCGAATCTTGAATGATTCGAATCCTGCTCAGCTCTGTTGGATATGTACCGTAAATTCCATGAGTTGATAAACTTTATACTTTGTTTATTCCTTGTTGATTCTTCAAATCTTCCATAATATACTGAAGAAAGCATCCATAATTTCCTAACTATATAAAATTACCTCCTGAGCATTTCAAACGATTTTACATCAAAACGTGCCAAACATAAATCGGATTTCACCTGAACGTTTTCTCGTGCTGGAAACGAAACAAACCTTTGACGGCGATAAAACCCTGCCTATTGATATTTATTTATGTTCCGGCTTATAAAACACGACGTCGTCCGCCCGTCGAAATATTTACGTAGTGCGCGGATCGTCGTTCCAGAAGAAGGATTCCGCTCCCGTGGGGTGGCGAAAAACGGGGACAGAGGGGGGTGCTCGACAAGCCCCACGGATTTATTATGCAGAGGGGCCGTAATTCATCCGAACGAGACTCGGGACTCCAATTTTATTGTCTCTTACGAGGGATGCTTTACGGTCGTCACACTGAGATGAAGGTACGGAGGTAGAAATATAGGGGAGCCTCTTTTGGCCTCACGTTTACACAGTGTGTGGGTTTGTTAAGGCGGCTCGAGGGATATTGAATTTTAACAGGAGGATATTGCGGAATTTGTTTACTCTTTACGCTGCTACGCCCTTAGTAGAAGTTTGGTGGGCTTAAAGGCAGCCGCATCATATTCTGTACCTACTTGTGAAGTGATATTGAGCTGAGCAAATTATTGAGATTATGTTAGGTAATACCCTTGTATCTTGATTGTTTAGTCATCAGTTTCATATCAATGAGAGTTAAATTTTATGGCACCTTGTGTAATATAATTATACAATTTTATGCTGACATAAAAGATATTGCATAGAATTATCAAGCATACTCGTATATTTATTTTCTGTACATTATAAAATTTTATGATGAAATAAAAGATATTGCATAGATTTATCAAACATACTCGCATATTTATTTTCTGTGCATATTTCCTTGAGAATGACGATAAGTTAAAACTAGTTGGAAGCAATAAAAATTTAAGTGAAATAAACGAAGTGCCTGGAATTCAAATTCAATATTAGTTTAAATGTTTCATCAAGTGATCACTGAGAACCAAATAAAATTCATATAGGGATTTTTTATTTCAAGCAGTGGCGGCTTATCTATTAGGGCTGCTGGGCTTCTAATCGTTTGAACATAAAATTTGATTTAAATGTCGCCCAGAATTAAATCAAACTTAATATTCAAATGATTAGATTTTATATAAAAACCAAATTATGTCGAAAACGTAAGAATCACAAAGCAAGTGTCTTTGTGATTCTTACGTTTTCGATTAAATTTGGCATATTTTTTGTTTAGTTCACCACACTGGCCCAAAATCCTGAGTACTCCTTAGCCGAGATTTTGTTTTGACATATTTCTACTAATTTTGGCATATTTTTTGTCTCGTTCACCACCCTGGCCCAAAATCCTGGCTACGCACAGTGGGCCAAAGCATGAAAAAACCTGGTCAAACTATATAGATGTGTAAGGTTATGCTTCAAATTAGTATAAAGGAACCAATTTGAAGCATATTTAGGATCGCTGATTACGAATTTGATATCAAAAATTTAAAATTCAAAATGGCGGATCCAATCTGGTGGATCAAATATTCAATAACTTGCACATAGATAGTAAATGTTCCTATTAGTCTACTAAACCGTGTACAGTCGGCGCAACCCAGAGCTGAACGCCAAAATTTAATGGTGGAATTCACACTTGACAGCTCTCAAAAATGATTGTTAAAACTTTCCGATGACGCCTCTCTTTGTAATACCAATGGCTAAAGCCAGAATTACAGAAATTAATTTTAGTGAAAAATACCATAACAACCAAAGAGCCTTCACATTTGGGTTGCGTCGACTGTACATTAAGGTTTTTGAAGTCTCTGATTACGGATCGTATGTCTAACATTCAAAAATAAAAATGGGGGATACAATATAGCGGACCAAATATTTAAAAATCAATGAAATCGTACAAAATTTACAACATACAAGTTCTCAAGGTTGCTGATTGTGAATTTCATGTCTAAATTTCAAAATTCAAAATGGCGGATAGTTTATGGCGGATCAAATATTTAAAACCCTGTACGTGTACATCAAGGTTTTTGAGATCACTAATTACGAATTATATGTCAAAAATTCAAAATGACGAATTAAAATTGAGTAATCTATGTAATTGTACAAAATTTGCAACACATAGGTTTTCGAGGTCTGTGATTACGAATCTGATGCCCGCCAGGTGTAAGGTATTGTCTGTTGACAGATTACGCGATTTCCGCCAACGGTACCCGTGGCATAGCATGGCCGGTAGTTTACGCGCTACAGCGCTCTGCACAGTAAAATCGTCATTGTAAGAAAAATAGTAGGTAGTAGCAGCTAAATCTTGGTTTTTTCTCTTCAGTATAAAAATACAAAGCATGGAAGCTATTATTCCAAGCGGAGAAACGCGGAGAAATTGTTGACGCCATAATTTGTAAATATTTTACTCTACGGAAATAAGGTTAAAAGGAACGCGAGAATTGTGAAAATATGTTTAATATATTCGTGTGTGTATCTGTTAAACTTACCTTTTGGAGTGCAATCCATTATTGGAAGACGCGAATCGATGCCAGGATTGCAAATTATTTGCGCAGCGCACTCGCAATTGCAGCTTTCAAAACGGCCACTTTTCACTATTTTAATTTCACTTGTCTTCGGTGGGTCATTCAAAGGAGATTGGCAACTGGAATGTTATTCCAGCACTGAATCAGTGTACACTAATGCCATCCACATCTAATTTTACGAACTAGAATTCGGTCAGTAAACTTATTTTTTATTTTGGCCAGGTTTTTTCATGCTTTGGCCTACTGTGCTACGCCCCAGCCATGATATTTGGACAGGGTGCTGAATGAGACAAAAAATATGTTAAATTTAGTCAAAAACGTATGAATCACGAAGCAAGTGTGCTTTCACATAAAATTTTGTAAAATCATGAAAAACCAATATCAAATATTGGGCTTATTAAGCAGCGACGGCTCGCAGCCTAACTTCAGGGTCGGCCAGAGACCCAAGGTAATATGTTTCCGTTATTGAAAGGTGACTTTGTTGCTCAATTCCTTGTATTTATAACGCGCGATCCCAACCTCAAATTTCGTGTGCCTTGGCGCTGTGGCCGACCCTGAAGTTAGGCCGCGAGCCGTCGCTGTTATTAAGAGTATCAACATTGAGATTCTTAGACTTGTTGGTATATTCTGATGATTCTAATTAACATTCTTTAATGCTGATGAGTTTTATCAATTTTAGTAAATGTTTAATTTTGATTCACGAAAAAATTAATGTTTATATTAGTTATATTACATTATTATGATGAGACTTTATAATAATGTTCGCAAAAATTTAACAGCTGAGGCTGTCACTTGGTAAAATTCCATATCAACACTTTTATTACTAAAAGTGTTATTAATGTTCGCAATTGAAATATTTTTGATTTCACTTACTTTATATTTGTTAAGGTTGCCGTTTAGTAGAGTGGGACACAGAGTAGTAAAGAACAGACAACCGTTGATAAGGAAGTGGCGGTCTCTCGGAGCAAATAGCCATACTTTTAATTACATTTTTGTGCCGACCTAAGAGAAGTCCAAGCAGAAAACATTAAAAATTAAACTATAGTCACTTAATAAAGTCTCAGTTATACAAGCAAAGGTAAAATCGTGTTTTAATTGTGAATTATAATGTGTACCGAAGTAGAAGCCTCCACCGTTAACAGTTGTATTACAAATTATATTTACGTTCAATTAAGCACTCGTAAATAAATATGAAATTGTAATGTTTCTTCCTATTTTTGGAGAACGAGAGATGAAGGTTAGGCTGAAGAGCACATGTCAGTTGCATTTCGCGTAAACGGCAAAGTGAATGCCTTGTATATAAAAAAAATGTCGACGTATATTTTTATGAGCGCGCGGCATTATTATTATTTTTTTTTTTTTTATTGGAGATATGAATGCCGCATAAAAAAATATCTATGCTTGTTTTTATGAGCACGCGGTACTATTTTTGTCTTTCTGGAGTTCGGATTTAATATAAGTTATTCGACAAAAATTATGAAAATTGACTAAAATTTTGATAATCAATTTTTGACCATTAAATGAACGAAAATCAAGATAAAAATAAAAAATCATAAATACCGTGAAAAAAGCCTTTTATAAATTTTGACTATCAACAAGTTTAACGTTCAAGATTTTGATTTAAAATTTATATAAAATTTTGTTAACTTTTATTTGACGAGGATGAGGATTAAAGATATTTTCAATATCTGTCAAAATACGGCAAATATCAAATGTGAAATATGAAATGTTAAAATCAAATGTTAAATGTGAAATTATTGTTGTATACGGGTGGCGCATGAAATAAAATTTCGAGTTTAGAAAAGCCCCGAAAATTTGTCGAGGGTCGCTGCGCGACCCTCGACAAATTTTCTCTTGGGGCTTTTCTAAACTCGAAATTTTACTTCATGTTTAGTCTTAGTCGTTTTGTCGATTTATAAAATTTTATCTCATCAAAATTTTATAAATCGACAAAACGACTAAGACTAAGCAACATGTCGAGATTTTTGTCGATTTATAAACATTTTATGAGATCTTCAATATTTCGTGATTTTCGTCGATTTATAAAAATTTTATGAGATTTTCAATACTCCAATAATGTTCATTTTTATTTAATAATATACACTCGAAAATGATGTGGAAAAAAGTCAATCCGTCTAAATACAGCAAATGTCAAATGCTAAATGTCAATTGTCAAATTTGAAATATGAAATGTCAATATCAAATGTCAAATGTGAGTTTATTGTTTTATGCGGGTAGCGTATGAAGTGAAATTTTGAGTTTAGAAAAGCCCTGAAAAGCCCAGATATTTTTAATATCTGTCAAAATACAGCAAATGTCAAATGTGAAATATGAAATGTCAATATCAAATGTCTAATGTGAAATTATTGTTTTATACGGGTGGCGCATGAAGTAAAATTTCGAGTTTAGAAAAGCCCCGAAAATTTGTCTCGGGTCGCTGCGCGACCCTCGACAAATTTTCTTTTGGGGCTTTTCTAAACTCGAAATTTTACTTCATGTTTAGTCTGGGAGAGGACGACACTCGTTTCGCCGATTTATAAAATTTTGATGAGATTTCAACATTTCGAGATTTTTGTCGATTTATAATAATCTTATGAGATCTTCAATATTTTGAGATTTTCGTCGATTTGTAAAAATTTCATGAGATTTTCAATACTCCGAGATATGTTAATTTTTATTTAATAATATACACTTCAAAATGACGTTTATAGAAATTTTCAATAAAATGTAAAAAAAGTCAATCTGTCTAAATACGGTAAACGTCAAATGTCAACTGTCAAATGTGAAATATGAAATGTAAGATTATTGTTTTATGCGGGTGGCGCATGAAGTAAAATTTTGAGTTTAGAAAAGCCCCGGGTCTCTTGGGGCTTTTCTAAACTCGAAATTTTACTTCATGCTTAGTCTGGGAGTGGATAACACTCGTTTTGTCGATTTATAAAATGTTGATGAGATTTTAACATATCGAGATTCTTGTCGATTTATAACAATTTCATGAGATCTTCAATATTTCGAGATTTTCGTCGATTTGTAGACATTTTATGAGATTTTGAATACTCCGACATATGTTTATTTTTATTTAATAATATACACTTAAAAATGACGTTTAAAGAAATTTTCAATAAAATGTAAAAAAGTCAATCTGTCTAAATACGGTAAATATCAAATATTAAATGTCAAATGTCAACTGTCAAATGTGAAATATGAAATGTGAATATCAAATGTAAGATTATTGTTTTATGCTGATGGCGCATGAAGTAACATTTCAAGTTAAGAAAAGCCCCGAAAATTTGTCTCGGGTCGCTGCGCGGCCCTCGACAAATTTTCTCTTCGGGCTTTTCTAAACTCAAAATTTTACTTCATGCTTAGTCTGGGATCGGACGGCACTCGTTTTGTCGATTTATACAATTTTGATGAGATTTCAACGTATCGAGATTTTTGTCGATTTATAAAAATCTCATGAGATCTTTAATACTTCGAGATTTTCGTCAATTTATAAATATTTCATGAGATTTTCAACACTCCAAGATATGTTTATTTTAATTTAAAAATATACACTCGAAAATGACGTTTAAAGATATTTTCAATAAAATGTAAAAAAATCAATCTGTCTAAATAGGGTAAATGTCAAATACTATATGTCAAATGTTAAATGTGAAATGTCAAATGTGAGATTATTGTTTTATGCGGGTGGCGCATGAAGTAAAATTTTGAGTTTAGAAAAGTCCCGAAAAGCCCCGAGTTTAAATCGTACAAGTTTTCGAACCACCGGGAGATTTTTGAGCCAGACAGGTATTCTAGAATGGTTTTCTGTGAAACTAATGGAAATGGCCAGTGTGTGTAGATATTTTATTAACAATATTTGTTTTTCTAACGAATCGACCATCACCATAAATGGAGAGCCAAATGTGCAAAATTATCGCTATTGGGATACGGATAACCCGCATTTGGTGATCGATAACCGTTCCCAATATCCGCAGTCAGTCAACGTATGGTTAGGAATATACAGATCTAATATTATAGGCCCCTTCTTCATTGATGGGCTCTTAAACGGGGGAAAATACCTTGAGCTGCTTCAATCGGAGATTGGCCCCGCCATAGATGCTGTCGCAGGAGAAAATGTGGTATGGTTTCAACAGGATGAATGTCCTGCGCATTTTACAAGAGACGTCACTAAGTATTTAAATATTTGCTATCCAAATACCTGGATTGGACGAGGCGGACCGGTGAATTGGCTAGCTCGTTCACCAGACTTATCACCAAACGACTTCTTTATATGGGGCCACTTAAAATCGAAAATATACGGTGCTAGACATGCTAACATCGAGATTCTGAAAAGCAAAACTACGGAAGAATGCAACAAATTAACGAACCGGCAATTTGCAAATGTTCGCAGAAATTTTTATGATAGACTTGGTCAATGTTTAGCCGCTAATGGAGGTCTCCTTGAGCATTTAATTTTATTTTATTGAAAACAACTGATAATTGTTGATGACGCAAAATTTTGTTACAAAATCATGGCTATTGTTTTTTTTTTCAAATTATTACTAATTTATATCTTCGTTTTCTTGTACTATTAGTCCTATTTTGAAAATAAATACGGACGTTATACGAAATATCTCTTATAATAATAATAATAATAATAAATCATTTATTGACCGATAATATACATATTATAAGGTATATAGGTACACAATAATACATTCTAATATCGTCAAATGGACCTAAATCAGTGCCATTAATTCCAATTTCTTGGTGATTTATAGCACTGTTCTGCCTATAGGCCAATGCAACACTAAATTTAAGTACAACATGACACATATACACACATACAACCGTTACAATGAATACTGTGGTGGTTGGGCAAGAAAAATAGTAATCAAAAATAGGCAAGTATATATTAACCTGGGGTGTCAGTAATTGGTGATAGATTCACGAAGATGCTTAGCAAACAATTTGTGGAAAGCCATAACACTACTTTCCTTATACACAGGAGGTAGTTTATTATACCTTTAGAGACCTGGGCCGAAAATGCTCTTTCTGCAAAGGTTGATTTGTATTGAGGCGGTGTTAGCAAGCTTCTAAAGCGTAAATTTAGAGTATGCACATCAGCACGAAACCTGATTTTTTCGTACAGGTCCTGAGAAAGGATAGTTTTATCAGTAATATCTGTGAGGCTAGTGACACAGCTATAGTTTTGACGAAACCCTGACTGTTTCATTGGTAGGATGGAGTTATCAAACAAGTAACGTTTTATTTGCGGTTCAATAGCTTTCTAAATAACTTTAGAAAGGGTACAAATTAGGCTAATGTTTTTGCTCTAAAATAATTAGGAGAGCAGGAAACTGCAAAAGTGTGATTTGACATGTAAGTTGCTATTGCCGAGCGGTCGGATCAGCACCCGGAATAATGGAAATATTTGGTAATAATTATGGAGCAAATTGAATATAGAATGTCAGGACAGCTTTGAATTTACCGTAGAAAGCGTATTTGTTGTCGAAAATTGAGTAAATAAATGACTCAAAAATAGCTTTTTTCAGGATTTTTTTACTAAAAAACTAATAATTCAAATTGTTATAAACTGGCGACATTGGCTAGTTTTAGAATCATTTTGATGTACCATACAATGTTGTACAGTAATTAGAACACCCACGGTGCTGGAATTAGGACTACCAAAAACGTATGATTTTACTCGCATGAAGTATAACTTTTATTAATAAAAAACGTTCTGACTTAGTGTAATACTATTTATTTTTACCTGATTGCTGTTTCGGCAAATATAGCTTGCCTTTATCAAACATGAAAGTGAACACGTTAACAAGTATAAGCCTCCACAATACAAAATTTATAATATTCTTCTTTTAGAATTTATTAAAATCCCAAAAAGTTAAAAGTTTCTTAGAATAATTTACGAACCAAATTTGTGTTTATTAAACATCGTTTTTAAGAAATTTAACATTACTCCTGCGTACTATTCACAAATTAAAATAAAATAAATTCTAGAGAGTAAATAAATGATTTGGAAAAATCCGGTATCTACTCAATAAATTGTAACAATTGTGATAAAATGTATGTAGGACAAACAAGACGAAATTTATTAATTAGATATAAAGAACACATATACCATATAAAATCATTTAACCCCGATAAATCTTCGTGCTACTGAAGATTTATCATACCTTAAATACCGGACATAAATCTAATATAAATAATGTTAAATTACTATAAGAATCAAATTTTTATAAATTAGACATGTTAGAAGCAATTTATATGTTTAAAAATAAAGATAAACTACTAAATTTCGAGCCCTCTAAATAATCCCCTCCTTGAATTTCTTGTTTAAGTGACACTGTCAATAAATAAAATGAACACATTTGTCAATTGTATTACTATTGAAAATGAACACATAGTTTTTAAAATGTACATATAGTAAATAAAACTAATCAGTGAAGAAAGGAATTACAACAATAATTAATACAAAATTTATAACTTTTATATTTGTTATTTAATTTAATTTGTGTTTCAAAGTAACTAATTTTTACTCGCTTTGCTCGCTCGCCCCTGCAAATCCAAATTTTCAGGCTTTTCTAAACTCGCAATTTTGCTTCATGCTTAATCTAGGATTGAAAACACTCGTTAAAAGCACTCCATTCAACGCGTTTATAAAAACAAAGTCCATGTGGTTATTACACATAATTGATTTTATAATATTAATACAAATATTGAATTAACACATAAATTGAAAGTTGATTAAATCATAATATTAAAATACAAATCAAATTTCAAAGAATTCAATCACAATCCAATAAATAATATCATATTCTAATTATCACATTGCAAATCCGCGAGTGTTATATAATTGAAAACCGTACTGTTTCGAATTGAAACTGAAACTATCTTCACGCTGAAAACTAAATCCGCCAGAACATAACGTATAAAGTTAATCAGTTTCTACGCTATATAGCCGTTTATGGGTAAACTCACTAGCGGCCTGGATGCGAAAACAATAACAGAAATATACATACCGTAATTGTTGTGACGTTTCAACTGTGGAACACGGGATGGAACACGACAACAGATGCTAACGTTCCCACCCTAGTGTACCGGTTTGAATCCACGAAACCATGGAATATGAATTAAACCGCCGGAAAATCGCTCAATTACAATAATCACAATGAGCGTCACGAGACGGTAACCAGTAATGCGTGTTGGGTTTGGGAAATAATAAATAGGTCTAATTATGATTTCAAAGTATTGTTAGGAATCGAGGGTAAGATTAAATACGTAAAGATTGTTCTAATATTCAAAAGGATATTTGATTATTTGTTAGTTAGGAAAAGAGGTTTATAAATTACCAAATTAAACCAACTTTTCAGACTTTTCTCGAATTCATTGATTCATTACATATTTCTTTACAACTAATATTCAAAAGGATATTTAATTAATTATTAGTGAGGAAAGAGGTTTACCAAACTAAACCAAATGTTCAGGCTTTTGTCGAATTCATTGATTTATCACATATTTCGTCTAAACAGCGTTATTGTTGTTTGCTTTTTTTACTAATGATTTTGTCTAGACATATGAAGAGAAATCTCTACCACATGCTGATGACAAATGGTGGATGTGCCGGGAAAGGCCGCTCGAATAAAAATGATAATTTTATGTTAAGTTATGGATGAAAACGCAAAGGCAGCGGGATACGAATAAACAATGAGGCATCTATATGTCATATTTGTTAGTCGGCCTGAAAGACACGCAAGATAAAAATTCTCCGGGATAAAATTGATTGCGCTCAAGGGACGCGATAACGACAATAAATCAATGCGTACATAAAAGATGATATTTTATGAGATTACACCAAATGTATCTGAAGAATGTTTATGTTTGGAAAATATACGGTGTTTTTTAAACAACTTTCCCAAATTATTCAAATTCAAAGTAAAATACCCAGAATTAGATGCAAAAATGTTACACCACGGGTTAAGTGAGAAATTAATTGAACATATTCAATTTTACTTTATTTTGTAAATTATTTTCCCAATTTACTACGTATCTGCCTGTATTTTAGAAACTATATCTCTTTATTTATTAACAAAAAACCGTTCCCCATGCACTCCATTTTTTCAAATTAGCACTTACCTTCGCTTCTAAGTGCCTCAATTGTCCAATTTATTAACACCAAGAAAAAAATAAACAGCTCTACAGCCGCAACATCATTTATTATTAAAAACAATTTTCCCCCAGCAGCCCACTGACTGAAAACTATTTAAAACTTTAAATTAGTGTGCTTTAAAGGCTATTTTTTCGCAGGCCCGCCTCCTGGGGACCGTCCCGGAGATTCCCCGCGGTGGGAAAGTTCGGAAAGCTGGCGAAAATTCAGGCGGCCTTATTAATGTCCCGTCCGTGAGATTCGGAGATCCCGACATCGGGATCCACTCCATAATAAATGAGCGCGCCGAATTAAAAGCTTCTCGAAACACGTTATTAAACTTGTTACTTAGCCTTATCCGCCTACAAATGAATTTATTAAGGGAATTACAGCGGGGAAATTAAGTAGTAATTGGCATTCATTATTTAGGTGAAATAATTCCGTTTGAGTTCAAACAATTGAATCTACAGCTAGAAACAAACACTGTTAGAAAAATAATACTTTAACTTACAACATCCATAAAGAAAAATTAAATTTGCCAATTGTTTGCAGAATATTTACAAAACATAAAAACGAATTCAAATTAATATAGACTTTCGGCAAAAATATTTTCAATTTATTTCAATTTGCTGTTTATTCATTTACTTTGGTGAGAGAATAATTTGACCTGATGTTACATTTTGCATATAAATTATTATGCATAGAACAGTAGATTTGTCGTGTAGCACAAATATACATTATTTAATTTAATATCTGTCGGGGTATTTGCTTGAGAAGTAGTTGTTTCAATGAATATTTGGAAAAGTTTCAACGAGACTAAATTTTTGCAGAAACTCGATATAATTTTTATTCGTTTTTATATGTTTTAACATCCACAATGAATTTAATGTTAGTGATGGAACAAGAGTAATTACGACGTTGTGGCTTATTTAATTCTGAAGACAATCCCTTAAACCAGGGTCAGCAACCTTTTTTAATAGAAGGGCATATTTGGGATTAAGATCAGGGAGGGGTAATATATCTTTCACTATGTTCTCATTAATCACTTGGTGAAACATGATTAAATAAATTTATGTATGAATATCAATTTAAATAAAAATAACTTGGTTTGTTTTAGAAAATATCGCATGTTCAATAAAAAAAATCCTACAGAGTGCCATGATTTAATCTTTTTAAAATTTAAGTTGGCTACACGCTTTAGAAATTGTCATATATAACGTCAGATATAATAATTCTAACGTATAATTTTAGAGTTGCTAACCTATAATATTTTCCATGGCATTCTAGTGTTTTTTTTATTGAACATATGATATTTTGTGAAACAAACCAAGTGAGGGGTAATATTTTAACATGAAAATGTTATAAGATGTGTTTTTTTTATAATATGTGTATATTGTGAATCGCCCTGTTCAGTTGTTTTATAAAGATCTTCCTTTTATTAAACAGCTGAATATATTAACGATTCAAAATATACACACATTGAAAAAAATGTTTTAAATGAAAGTTGTATATCTGTAGGAACACTCAAAATCGAGTAAAATAAAATTATTCTCAATTCGAGGTTTTTGCATTTTCAGACAGGTACCAGAATACTAGAGTGGCGAGAAATCAATTTTATATCAGTATTGTATTCACATTATAGCAATATTTTATCTAATTTATATCTTGAAATTGTCAATCAATGTGCACACAATATTGTCACAACATTATTTGCGGTTATTGATGCTGTATTAATATTCATTCTACATACAATATTGCATAAATCTAGTATAAAAATAATTTCGTTTTTAATATTGTATCAACAATGATAATTGAACAATAGATATTTAAATTCTGTACAATATTGTGTCAATAATGAATATAATTAATTACTTAATTATGAATATCAGTGACCCTTCACTATAAAAATTCAATACATGTGTAGAATAAACTGTTTAATGTATAAACTTCACTTTATTTTCATACCAAAAAAAAAATGTCTAAAATAAACATAAAGATGTGTAACTAACGGCACATACCGGAAGTTTTGTTTAAGTATACATATCCTAATTATAAGCTGTAAATGTTCAGATATTCGTTGTTTTTCTAAAAGAGTTCAATTTGAAACTTTAAACGAGGGTTTTTCAACTTAATTCGGAGATTTTGCGTTTTCAGACGGGTACCAGAATACCGGAGTGGCGAGAATTGAATTTTATATCAGTATTGGATTCACATTATAGCAATATTGTATCTAATTTATATCTAAAAATTGTTAATCAATGTGCACACAATATTGTCCCAACATTGTTTGCGGTTATTGATACTGTATTAATATTCATTCTAGATACAATATTGCATGCATCTAGTAAAAAACTAATTTCGTTTTTAATATTGGATCAAGAATGATAATTTAATAATAGATATTTAATTTCTGTACAATATTGTGTCAATAATGAATATAATTGATTACTCAATAATCAATATCATTGACTCTTCAATATAAGAATTCAATACATGTGTAGAATAAACTATTGAATGTATAGACTCCACTTTTTTTTATACCAACAAAAAATATGTTAAAAATATTAACATAAAGATGTCTAACTAACGCTACATACAGGGAGTTTATTTAGGTATACGTATCCCAATTGTAAGCTGTAAATCTTCAGATATTCGGTGTTTTTTTAATAGAGTTCAATTTGAAGCTTTAATCGAGGGTTTTTCACTCCCAGATTAATCATGAAGTAAAATTTTAAGCTTAGAAAAGCTTTAAAACCAAATTTTAAGGCTTTTCTAAACTCTAAATTTTACTTCATACGCCACGCGTATAAAACACTGATTTTAAGTTAGGTTCAAAATATCCTGCTTAGAATTTGTACGTTTATGATTCACAGCCAGCTGAGCTTAATTTTATGTTGAATCTTGCGTTATTCAATTTTACAAAGTTTTATTTTCTCTAAACTAATTTTGTGCCTTCAAATTTCAAGCTCCTCTAGCAGTTCGCTCCAATTACACGCCGAATACAAGTTAAATAAAACGTATCTGTTTTATTAACCAATTCATCTCAAACGACGCAAGCTCTGCGTCAAGGCGAATGACGCAACGTTTGCGCCTTAGGCGATGGATGGGTTGAAAACGAGATAAAATGCAGCTTTGAGATTCCACTAAACGTACTAATAAGATACTTTAAGATACTTGAAGTATTATTAATAAACCCTAGATAACAGTTGAGAAACTTTATTAATATTCTTCGTTTAGTTACGTGAACTATTTCCTTTTAATTATTGTAGTAATTCCTTTTTTCACTTATTATTTTTATTATGCTTGATGTACATTTCGACTAGGTGTTCATTTTCAATAGCAATAAAATTAAAAACATGAAGTAAAATTAATGCCAATTAATTTCGCAGAATATTTACAAAACATAAACTAATATGAACTTTCTGCAAATATTTTATGTATTAATAATGCAGGATAATTTTAGAAAATTAAGTTTTATAAAATAAGTTTGTACTTAAGATAATATCAATTAAGAAAATGAGTAAAGTTTGGACTTTTAGTTAGTGACTTTAACTTTAATTAAACGACTTTCCTTACCCTTTGTATGAAACTATTATTTCAGTCCCGCTCGCGAAAAAGATAAAAAAACAAATTTCCCTTATCAAAAAAAAAAAAACTGCAAATTTTCCACTGCAGTGAATTCAAATTTACATTTCGCGTAAAGTCTACGTGCACATACAAATATTTTTTGTTGTTGTTTTTGTCGAGTTTTCTATTATTCCAGAGCGGACCGGATCACAAAGTACACAGGGTGCATAATTGATGTTCGAGCAGCGATTGGCATTTGTCGAGCAAATTTATCGCAGCTGCCAGGCGATTTATTACAAATTGAATTTGCATCCGGATTGGAACGCGTATACATAAAACAAAAGGTCGCGCCGGTATTATTTCTTCTTTTCATAACTTAACCCGGCAAACGTAATTAATCGAGGTAGGTTTACTGTTTTCGTTTGTTTATGAAAATGTGATGTTTATGCGTGCGCAAGCGTTGTTTGATTTTTTTTTGTTGATTTATAATAAAGAGGCTCGTATCGCGTTTACGCGCTTGCGTTTTAATTAATTTTGAAATTATTAACATTACTCGTTTGTGGTTGAGTTTGGAACACACTGTTGTAAATATTAAGTAATGTTTACGCTTTTATCGTCCGTGCTTTAAATTTTGTTTATCATGATTAATTAACTTTATCGATTTATATATATATATATATATATATATATATACTTATATTTGATTTTAAAACCGGTGTGTACACTTGACCAATTTTATACAAACATTTTATATACAATTAGAAAAGTGTAAATAATCCATTGATTGCAAACAACCAGCAAACATGTTAAATTTTTTTTTATTTTATATATTTTAATATTGTGGAGGCTTCTACTTCGTTATATATGTTAATTTCACAATAAAACACTTTTTACTCTGTTTGTATAACAATTTTTTATTTAATGACTGCAGTTTCAACAAATATAGCTTGTAATTATCAAACATGAAGTGTTTGATAATGACAAGCTAAAGTTGTGGAAACTGCAGTCACATTAAATAAACATGTTTTATACACACAATGTAAAACGTGTTTTATTGTTATATGTTTTTATTTCCTTTGTTTAAATTAATATAATTTGGCTTTTATCAATGAAATATAATACAAAAATATAAAGTAACTGTGCACATACAGGGAATACCCCGTTAAAATTCAGCAATCATTGACATATGTGATATTTATTTTTTATATTTTCTAGTTATTTATTAGTTTTTTAATAATATATTATGAATTTCACATTATTTCAGTGTTTTATACGCGTGGCGCATGAAGTAAAATTTCGAGTTTAGAAAAGCCCCGTGAAAATTTGTCTCGGGTCGCTGCGCGACCCTCGACAAATTTTCTACGCGGGGCTTTTCTAAACTCGAAATTTTACTTCATGCTTAGTCTGGGAGTGGAAGACACTCGTTAGTTTAAAATGCATTACATCTAATGATGTATTTTAACAATTATGGCTCGAATGAGTGAGTTACTCAACTGTTTCCAATGCACTCTTTACAAAAAACAAAAGATTTAAATTTTACATATAAAATATACAGCAAACTATAAATATTGTACATCATTGAATTGAAATCCAAGAATGACTTTTACTATTAAAAGACGATATTGTGAAATTTGGTTGATACATTTATCGAATTGGCGATAATTGAAAAAGTCGGTGTTATAATCTCTAATTATTGTAAAATTATATGCAACAATTTATTTTTAATTAAACAAAAAAACTTAAGTGACTGACTTTTTTATCAAACACGACGCACAGTTAACGATTTAATCATTATAGCGGGACAAAATTCATAGATGTGATCGTATTGCTTATTTTAGATTAAATTTTATATAAAAATAGATAGTTTTACATGAAATGATGTAAATGTGTCAATAATTAAATTAGGTAATCGATTTAAAACGATCTTGCGGCAAATGCAAATCAGGCTGCATAATCTAGCCTAGAAACACTTTCTTTGGGAATGTTGCACGTTTTTGAGAAGTATAGCGCTAAATTATTTGATGGTATGTATTTTACACCTGTCTACTTCATAAATATCAAAATCCCGATGACATAAATTGCCATTTGCACAAATGAGAGCATCTTCTGATAGAACATTAAAAGTGCGATTCTTTTCGCAATCTACAACAAGTTAGTCTTACAAAGACTATATCAAACACTCATTGAAACAACTACTTCCCGGGCTAATACCCCGACGGACATTGAATTATACAACAAGTGTTTGCTGTTACATACAGTAACCTACTGCAAATGTAACAATTTGGGTCAAATTATTCAGGCCATCTATAGACGCGTTTCGAGATTGATCTCTCATCAGTATAGCTTTGCCATTCCCTCTAAACAATTTGACACCTTAGACTGGCGGTCACGTTAAATCTCGAAACGCGTCTATAGATGGCCTGAATAATTTGACCCAAATTGTTACATTTGCAGTAGGTTACTGTATGTAACAGCAAACACTTGTTGTATAATTCAATGTCCATCGGGGTATTAGCCCGGGAAGTAGTTGTTTCAATGAGTGTTCGATATAGTCTTTGTAAGACTAACTTGTTGTAGATTGCGAAAAGAATCGCACTTTTAATGTTTGAAGTATTCTGCAACTAAGAATTGGCAATTTCATTTATACTTCTTCTGATAGAGTTATTACTTTTGCCCCACCTTGTAGAAAAAAATTGACAATAAACTGAAATAATTCTGTATCAGGAATAATTTTCTAGTGTATATGAACAATTAATTGCAAATCATTTGTAATTTACATATTTCAATAATTTGAATTTTGTCCCGCTAGATCGGCCAAATCGTATACTGCGCTTTATAGGGTGTTTGATAAAAAAAGGTTTTTTTCGATCCATATTAAAAGAAGTTAATAATACCAATCTCTCTCAAACGTCTTATCCATTATATTATTGTTTTGTGTTGTAGGCGTTCACTTTGTGGTACATCTTAAATACACTTGTAAACAAAACACTTTTTACTTTAATTAAATTATTGTTGAGTTACGTGAAAGTGAACGAAGTTATTAAATAAAAGAATTGAATCTCCTTTCTTCACAAGATTTATTAAAAATCGTAAATGTACATTTCGGCCACGATGTGACCATTATAAATGCTTAATTATTTAAATATTTATTTTTAAATAGTTAAGCATTGATAATGGTCACATCGTGACGGAAATGTACATTTGCGATTTTTAATAAATCTTGTGAAGAAAGGAGACTCAATTCTTTTATTTAATAACGTTTTACTTTGTTTAACCAATATATTTTGCACTTAATTTGTAACTATAGTTTCGACTATCTAGTAGTCATTATCAAACTTTTAGTTTGATAATGACTAGATAGTCAGAACTATAGTCACAAATTAAGTGCAAAATATAGTAGTTAAACAAAGTAAAAAGTTTTTCATTTACAAGTGCATTATATTATTATCCTCAAATCAAGCTGATTGCTTCTTCCTTCTCAATTTCTATATTTACACAAGAACAAACACGAAATCCATCTTTTAAGATGAAGTAAGGATAACTGATGCTGATGCGGTCTTTTCCACCTCGAACTCCGGTGTCGGAATCCGGTTAGCGGAGACACGTGTAATATACGGGGATTATCCCGTTCGCGACGAGGGTTGGTATTACATCTATTCATATTTTAGAACGAGAATATTTTTGCGTCGTTTTTCCGCGAAGCAAGGTAATTACTTTCCTGATGGAACCGGCGGCGGTGGATTTCTTCGAATTGGAAAAGTTTCAAGTACATCAAATCCACGGGTGATGTATTCAGTACGTACTCAAATATGAATATTAAATGTATTATGCTAATACAGATAGAATAATAAAGGTTAAACTAGTCGGAACAAATTAAATAGTTAGTAGTTGGAGCAAATGAAATAGTAGTATAGTCGAAATAAATTAAATAGCACAGGCAGTCCCCTACAACGATGGATAGATTATATGAAACGAACTGACGGAAAAAATGGCACCAAAAAGCTAAAAACAGGCATGAATGGGACCAATTAGGACATCCCTTAGGCCTTATCCAGGAGTGGGCGCAAACAGGTTAAAGAAGAAGACGAGAATTTAAATAGTTTATTAATTTAAATTATAATTTTTTTATATAATATTGGTTAAACAAACCTATAAAGTTGAATTTGACTTCAGTGTACCTGCATCAGATACCCGTTTTCAATTTCAAGGTCCTTATCAGTGTGGTCTTGACCCAGTGCTGAGGAATAATGAACATTTCTGATTATTTCAAGCCAATATGTGAAAACTGTTTACGAATTTCGATCGCTACGCCATCTAATGGGCTCCGTTAACTTGGCCCCCCACTTTCAATTTTTTGGAAAACATGATTGCACAGAAAAGCCCTTAGCTAGCACAAGCTAGCACAGCAAAAATTAGAGCAAGCACACAAAGGGTAAAAAAGTTATAGGGGTTTCAAATATGGGGGGGCTTTGACGTTTGCCCCCCACTTTTAATTTTTTAACTTTTTTTATATGATTTGGATTCCTCAGAGCTAGCACAAGCTAGCACAACCCCAACAACCCCTTAAAAATACAAAATTAGTTTTTACCCAAGCCCCCCACTTTAATATTTTTTTATAATTTCTAGGGGAATCTGCAGCTTAGAGCTAGCACAGACAGAATATGCAAAAATTATTTAGAAAAAGAAAATGGTTACAAAGATATTTCAATTTTAATTATGAGCCGTGAGCTTTCAAATCCTGTATGCGTAATTCTATTTATGTATTTAAATTATTATGCTAAATGAGTATTTTCTAACAAATCACAATATTTCAACGGATTTGTTGACAATTACTTTGCCATATACTCAACTAAGAGTTCAAAACATTGCTTTCAAATGCTGTGACCAGGAAAGCAAGCACATTAAAGACAGTGGCGTAGTAAGTGATTAATGACTAACCCTCGAATAATTTAAAATGTAATAACTCCACCAAATACCAACAGATTTCAAAAATTCTTTTAAACTATAAATCACAAGCGCATTGTTAATTGATGCTGTGACTAATAAAGCTAGCACAATAAAAACAATGGCGTAGTAACTAATCAATATTTAACCCTCGAATAATTTAATATGTAATAACTCCACCAAATACTAACAGATTTCAAAAATTCTTTCAACATTTAAATGACTAATGCATTGGTAATAAATGCTGTGACTGAGAAAGCTAGCACAATAAAGACAGTGGCGTAGTGAGTAATCAATATTTAACCCTCGAATAATTTAAAATGTAATAGCTTCACCAAATACTAACAGATTTCAAAAATTCTTTCAAAATATAAATGACTAATGCATTAGTACTAAATGCTGTGACTGAAAAAGCTAGCACAGATAAGACAGTGGCATAGTAAGTAATCAATATTTTACCCTCGAATAATTTAAAATGTAATAACTTCACGAAATACTAACAGATTTCAAAAATTCTTTCAAAATATATATGACTAATGCATTGTTAATAAATGCTGTGACTAAGAGGGCTAGCACAAGAAAGACAGTAGCGTAGTGAGTAATCAATATTTAACCCTCGCATAATTTAAAATGTAATAACTCCACCGAATACCAACAGATTTCAAAAATTCTTTCAAATTATAAATCACAAACGCATCGTTAATTGATGCCGTGACTAATAAAGCTAGCACACTAAAAACAATGGCGTAGTAAGTAATTAATATTGAACTCTGGAATAATTTAAAATGTACTAACTTCACCAAATACTAACAGATTTCAAAAATTCTTTTAAAATATAAATGACTAATGCATTGGTAATAAAAGCTGTGACTAAGAAAGCTAGCACAAAAAGGACAGTGGCGAAGTAAGTAATCAATATTTAACCGTCGAATAATTTAAAATGTAATAACTTCACGAAATACTAACAGATTTCAATTTTTTTTCAAAATATAAATGACTAATGCATTAGTAATAAATGCTGTGACTAAGAAAGCTAGCACAAAAAAGAAAGTGGCGTAGTACGTAATCAATATTTAACCCTCGAATAATTTAAAATGTAATAACTTCACCAAATACTAACAGATTTCAAAAATTCTTTCAAAATATAAATCACTAATGCATTGGTAATGAATGCTGTGACTAAGAAAGCTGGCATAGAAAAGATAGTAGCGTAGTAAGTAATCAATTTTTAACCTTCGAATAATTTAAAATGTAATAACTCGACTAAATACAAAACGATTTCAAAAATTCTTTGAAATTATAAATCACTAATGCATTCTTAATAAATGCTGTGACTAAGAGAGCTAGCACGAGAAAGACAGTAGCATAGTGGGTAATCAATATTTAACCCTTGCATAATTTAAATTGTAATAACTTCACTAAATACTAACAGATTTTAAAAATTCTTTCAAATTATAAATCACCAGTGCATTGGTAAAAAATGCTGTGACTGAAAAAGCTAGCACAATAAAGACAGTGGCGTAGTAAGTAATCAATATTTAACCCTCGAATAATTTAAAATGTAAGAACTCCACTAAATACAAAGAGATTTCAAAATTTCTTTTAAATTATAAATCACTAATGCATTGTTAATAAATGCTGTAACTAAGAGAGCTAGCACAAAAATGACAGAGTAATCAATAATTAACCCTCGCATAATTTAAAATATAATAACTTCACCAAATACTAACAGATTTCAAAAATTCTTTCAAATTATTAATCACCAATGCATTGGTAAAAAATGCTGTGACTCAAAACGCTAGCACAATAAAGACAGTGGCGTAGTAAGTAATCAATATTTAACCCTCGAATAATTTAAAATGTAATAACTCCACGAAATACTAACAGATTTCAAAAATTCTTTCGAATTATAAATCACCAATGTATTAGTAAAAAATTCTGTGACTGAAATAGCTAGCACAATAAAGACAGTGGCGTAGTAAGTAATCAATATTTAACTCTGAAATAATTTAAAATGTAATAACTTCACCAAATACTAACAGATTTCAAAAATTCTTTCAAAATATAAATGACTAATGCATTGGTAATAAATGCTGTAACTAAGAAAGCTAGCACAAAAAAGACAGTGGTGTAGTAAGTAATCAATATTTAACCCTCGAATAATTTAAAATGTAAGAACTCCACTAAATACAAAGAGATTTCAAAAATTCCATCATCTTCTCCCTTCATTGTATGTTATAGGAATTATTGTGTACAATTTTCATCTGCAATTCAGAGTGTAAGTGATCCCGGCGCATTCACCATTTATTCAGATCGTTTTTTTTTTAGATAAAACTATTTATACAAAAAATATAACACATAAAATAAAAAATGCTGTTTTCTTAACATTTAATCTTTTGATAGCATTCTTAGAAATTGTAAGATTATTAGACGAAAAGTAAATAGTAATAGTAACGTTGTTTTTGCGTATGGATTTTGAGGCATTCGTTGTTTTTTTTTTAATGAGTTCAATTTGAAGCTATAAACGAATGATTCCACTCTATGAATAAGCATGAAATAAAATTTCTAGTATATGCTTTTAATTTGAAGCTCCGAACAAGTGTTTCCACTCCATGATTCAGAAAAAAAAAAACAACCAAATTTTAGGGCTTTTCTAAACTCGAAGTTTTACTTCATGCGCCACGCGTATATAGCACTAAAATATTGCAAAATTCAAAATATTCTTTAGCAGTGTATTTTTAATTCTGCTTTATCAGTATATTATTGTATTATAACTGATTTAGCAGTAAATTTTTAATTTCGAAATATTTCAGTTTTTTATACGCGTAGCGCGTGAAGTAAAATTTCGAGTTTAGAAAAACCTGATAATTTCGTTCAGTCGCGGTTTAGTCGCGTAGCGCTAAGCGTTACACGACTTTATGCTTAATTTAGGAGTGGAAACACTCGTTCAAAACTTTAAATTGAACGCTAGTAAAAAAGCAATGAATGCCTGAAATTTCACAGCGCAAGCATCGTAAAAATTCCCTATATGAATAAATAATTTAAATTATTACCCAAATTACACACCCTTCTTAAATGTTCAACAGATTAGTCCTGTTGTAAATGTAAGACTCCCCAAAGTTTTAATAACAAGTTTTTTATGCAGTGTCAAGCCACTTTTTTTTTGTGAAAAATCACGTTTTTTCAATATCGGATAAATATTTACCTAATTTTACTGTTATGTAAAGCATTATAACGTTCATAATTAAATATTACCACTTCTATACTGCGAATACTCGTATAAGTGTAACTCTAGAATTTTCTTGTGGGATTAAAAAGAGCAACGTGTATTTATATACCGGGTGTTGACTTGGCGGACGCAACATAGGAAATTGCATGCTAATTTTAAAGTGTTCAAATATTGGCTTCCCTATTCATTCTAGAGACAAAATTTATTTCACTTTTTTGTAGAGGGAAAAATTCTAAATTTATAAATGTTCACACTTAACACTTTACGTTTCTCTAAGTTTAAATAATTAAGAAAAAGTAATGTGATTTTATAAAAATAATGACATACCATGGAATTGCTACAACAATTGCGGATATTTCCTGTTTTTTTCAAAGTTCAGTTTAAAGCTTTAAACAAGTGTTTTTCACTCCCAGACTAAGCATGAAGTAAATTTTCGAGTTTAGAAAAGCCCCGTGAAAATTTGTCGACAATTTTTCACGGGGCTTTTCTAAACTCGAAATTTTACTTCATGCTTAGTCTGGGAGTGGAATACACTCGTTTAAAGCTTCAAACTTAACTCTTTTAAAAATTAACGAATGTCAGGAAAAATACAGCTAAAATAATTAAGAAAAAGTAATGTGATTTTATAAAAATAATGACTTTTTTCTTGTAGAGTTTCAAAAATTTTTACTTTAATCAAGTGACTGCGATATCTTTTGTCATTTTGACATCCGCAATTGTTGTTGCAATTCTATGGCATGTCTTTATTTTTATAAAATCACATTACTTTTTCTCAATTATTTTAACTTAGAGAAACGCAAAGTGATAAACGTTAACACGAATTTTTCCCTCTGCAAAAAAGGTAATTACATTTTGTTTCTCAAACAAATAGGGGAGCCAAAATTTGAACATTTCAAAATTTACATGGGATTTCCTATGTTGCGTCCGCCAAGTCAACACCCGGTATACAACATTTTTTTATAAACTATTTATAAATAGGGTAGAGTGGGGCAGGTTGGAACACAGGGTACCTTTGGACACTTCAAATTGTCATCGTTCTGAAGAGACTATACATTCGATATTTTGAGGGTTGATAACACTGACAATTTAATTGTGTACTGCAAAGTTTTGTGCTAAAGTCTCAAAATTTATTTAAGTTATTACAGAAATATCATAAAGTGCCTCACAAAGTACACAAATGTTTTCTGAGGTAGCATTTCAAACTGTTAACGAAGTATGTTAGAGAATAAATATTTATGCGCTACATAAACAATATTTGATGCCCCTTGAACAATATAGATTCATCACATGTAAACACGTTTAGAACACATGGGGCATGCGTTTACATTTGAGTTAGGGCATTTTGGGACAGCTAAATATATAGGCCAAATTATCCAAATTATAAAATTGGTCGAATATGGATACTTTTAAGTCAACATTTTCAGGAACTCAAAAAACGATGTCGACATATCTTTTATTGATCATAAGTTATCATTTTCAGTAATATGGAGTCAAAATTGTTTCAACCAGTTCCTATTGCAGGTACTTCACATTTGGCTAGTTTAGTTAAGTTTTACACAAAAAACACAGCAAATAATTGCGATTATAACTTTTTTCAATATACACATCTACTTTTGAAAGCACTCCATCACTGTCCTTAATGTGCCCTACCGTAGGGCACATCTGGACAAATGCCACTTCATTTATATCATTTTTTTTACAGAAAAACTGCCCGAAACTGCCCGATCTATAAAAGTAGCTGCTTGACATGTCAAATTATCTTCTAAATATATACTCGTATTTGTAGCTGCTGGCTTTAGAAATACGATTAGGGAGTTACATTACCAAAACCGTCTTAACCTGCCCCACTCTAGCCTGCAAACAGATAATAAATTATACACAGAAGTTAAAATTAATTTTATAAAATGGGCATTCTACCACAGGGCTTTCTTTCAGCCTGTGTATTAATATTAATTCCTTTTTGAATAATTTCTAAACTCAGTATCAGTCAAAATATTTTCACATTGTTACAAAATCCGCTTCCCTTTGTGCGTGTGTTTCATCTCCTTTTCAAGTATTCGCTTACGCTCTTTCGGCAGATTAATTGAATAATGACGGAGGAGGCCTGAGGGGGTGGCATTAATTAGTGCTCGAGTTTGCGGAAAGATTCGGCAAATGGAATTGAGTGTAATGTAGGCAAAGGGCGGCTCGAGAGGGAAAAAAAATAATTACCGACCGACTCGGGGGGAACGCGATTAATATCTGCCCTTCTTCTTCTTTCGTCTCGTGACCCGTGGTAAATTTTTACTTCGTTTCGTGAAAATAAACAGTTGCCTGAAAATTGAATATTAATTATTTAATGCTAAGAGCAATTTTAAAAATTTACCGGCATGAGTTTCAGCAGCTCCATTGAAGAGTAAGAGTGGAAAGTGTGTGAATAAAGTATGAGTGGGAAGGGTGTATTTCAATGATTCAATAATAATATTAATAAACTTTGTTCATATTAGTAAACAGGTGTATGATACAACTAAAAATAATAATTAAAATAATGACAATTACATCACTCCTATTGACTAGATAAACACGTCAATGTAGTTATACGCAGATACACACACGTTTAAGTTTGATACATACTAAGAGTTTTATGTAACACCGAACAACATTTTCATCCAATACATTTAGACACCATTAATTTTTAAGTTATGTGTAAATTGGATTGCCTATATGACCATTACAAATTGTAACCAATCAATCGCAAGTAATGCCTCAACTTGTACATACAGGGAGTTTTTCTTTCAAGTATGCATGTCCCAATTACAGCGTATATGCCGTAAATCTTTAGATAACCCTTGTTTTTTTTTAAATGAGTTCAATTTGAAGCTTGGAATGAGTGTGTTCCACTCTCAGACTAAGCATGAAGTAAAATTTCGAGTTTAGAAAAGCCTGAAAATTTGGTTTGGTCGCGTAGCGCGAAGCGCGGAGCGGCCAAACCAAATTTTCAGGCTTTTCTAAACTCGAAATTTTACTTCATGCGCCACCGGTACACAACATTGACATACAACAAACTTTAAAACACACCGCTAAACTTTACATTGCATCAGTGTTTTGTACCGGTGGCGCATGAAGTAAAATTTCGAGTTTAGAAAAGCCTGAAAATTTGGATTGGCCGCTCCGCGCTTCGCGCTACGCGACCAAACCAAATTTTCAGGCTTTTCTAAACTCAAAATTTTACTTTATGCTTAGCCTGGGAGTGGAATGCACTTGTTTAAAGCTTCAAATGAAATTCTTTCAATAAACCGAGCGTCGGCAAATGTACAACGTATGTTTATGTATACTTAAAAGAAAAATTCTCATTATGAACATGTTAGGTGTTACATAAAACTCTCTGTATACTCAGATTAGGAGTAATATTATTTTTCTATTAGATAGGTTTATTGAACCTAAAACTAAACTATAAAGCGAACTATTGCGAACAGTATCGAAATATGTGAATAAAGTAAGAGATTCATTCACTCATTATTGTATATATTCATAACTAAACTATATAATATATAAAATTACGAAAAAACTATTCGTGAAAATGCAAACAGTATCTTAATTAATAAGACAATTTAAGACGATAAATAGCCATTGAAACAACTACTTCCCGTGCAAATACACCTCCGGATATTGAATTATACAATGAAATATTTAAAATCTTATTTAATTTGATTTATCACTGAGTACTTCATTGTATAAACTATTCAATGCTATTATGCAAACTATTGCGAAAAGTATCGCTCTTTAGATATTATAGAACTATTATGCTGCACTTTTAATGAATCTAATGTTTAGCTAATTACTTATTGGTTTTTCCTAAATCCCTTTAGATATATATACCGCGCAAATAGTTGTAAGAATTCAGTTTGTTATTGATAATGAGCACTTTGTGTCTGAAAATGTACATCTAATACAAATAAAATGTTAAGTAAGGAATAACAGTCGTTTTTAGTGTAATAATCACTTCACGTAAACTCACAAACATACACATACAGTTTTTAAACATAAGTATGAATGAAATTGCTAATACTTAGTTGTAGAATACTTCAAAACATTAAATGCATGATTCTTTACGCAATCTATAACAACCTTATTAATAGATTCGATAGCCAACGCCATCTAATGCTCCATAGTCTCATTGTCAATGATACTGAACAGAAATGTTCAATATTCCTTAGCACTGACGAGGACCTTGAAGTCCGAAACGCGTCTGTGGGTATCTGGTGCCGGAATACTGAACACAAATTCAATTTTTATAACAAACTCGTCCTAAGATTAAATCAAAGATTTATTGTATCAACTAATTTCCGAACTAATATTTTTAATGATCATTTTATAAAGTTATCAGATGATTTCTGACTTTTTGAAGAATTAAGACAGACTGAAATAATTATTATATAAAAAGAAATCCAAAAATCAGGGAAAAGCTGTTTTGTGATAAAATATGAATAATTATTAAACTATAAAATAAATAATGAAAGTTTACTCACAATTTTTCTTAGCGATATTTTGCCCAAATTTTGTCAAGATTGATATTTTTATCTTGACAAAACTTGTGAAAAATATCGCTAGGAAAAATGTTAGCCATTTATTGTTTTTTTTTTTGCAATCAGTATCGAACATTTGAGTAATTAATTTACTTTGTCTGATAAGAGAGGACAGGACATGTAACTGAAATAAATCATATTGACATTTTTTTAATTTTGTTGGAAAACAATTGTAATACTTCCAAATTTCTTTTAATTTGTCCCATTTTCATCTCAAGGGATTAAAATATTCTGATTTTTATCTAGAGCTGTATAAGTAGCTCTAAATAAAAATTATAATATCTTAATCCCTTTTGATAAAATTTTATAAAGTTGTCAATTTAAATTAGTAGTATTTTTCTTTTAAGTATACATGTGCATATGCTGGAAATGTTTCTACATTCGTTGTTTTTTTAAAGTAAAGTTTGAAGCTTAAAACGAGTGTTTTCCACTCCTAGACTAAGCATGAAGTAAAATTTCGAGTTTAGAAAAGCCTAAAAATTTGCGCTACGCGACCAAACCAAATTTTCAGGCTTTTCTAAACTCGAAATTTTACTTCATGCGCCACGCGTATAGAACGCTGATTTCAGGTGAAGTTGAAAATATATTGCTAAAGCATATCCTAAAGTAGTATAATTTTAAGTTTGCATTAAATTAGTGTTTCGTGCTGCGCGACCAAACCAAATTTCCAGGCTTTTCTAAACTAAAATTTTACTTCATGCTTAACCTGGGAGTGGAAGATTGTCAATGGCTTATTTTGCCTTTTTTGTTTTATAAAAAACCAAATATGCGATATCAATAATGGAAGTAATAAAATTATTAATAGTATGCAAACAAATAAAATTTGTTAATAACTCAAATCATGAATTTTTATAAAAATCCCAGAAATTCACCGAAATCGTCAACATTTTTAAACAAAAAAAAAGTCTTAAAAATTCATAAAAAGAAAATCTTAGAAACAGTTTTGAGTTTAGTATGATTATAATTAAAATCAGGTTTATGTCTACACCCGTTAACTCGCCTATTGTTTAGTCATTTAATTATGATTAACGCTAGACAATTAAATTTAAGTCCATAAGAAATTCTAACGAGTGTTTTACAATCCCAGACTAAGCATGAAGTAAAATTTCGAGTTTAGAAAAGCCTGAAAATTTGGATTTGCCGGGGCGCGCGAGCGAAGCGAGTCGCGCCCCGGCAAATCCAAATTTTCAGGCTTTTCTAAACTCGAAATTTTACTTCATGCGCCACGCGTATAGAACGCTGATTCCAGGTGAAGTTTAAAATATATTGCTAAAGCATATCCTAAAGTAGTATAATTTTAAGTTTGCATTAAATTAGTGTTTCGTGCTGCGCGACCAAACCAAATTTCCAGGCTTTTCTAAACTCGAAATTTTACTTCATACTTAACCTGGGAGTGGAAGATTGCCAATGGCTTATTTTGCCTTTTTTTGTTTTATAAAAAACCAAATATGCGATATCAATAATGGAAGTAATAAAATTATTAATAGTATGCAAACAAATAAAATTTGTTAATAACTCAAATCATGAATTTTTATAAAAATCCTAGAAATTCACCGAAAGCGTCAACATTTTTAAACAAAAAAAAGTCTTAAAAATTCATAAAAAGCGCCAACAATTTAAACATTTATAAAGAAAATCTTAGAAACAGTTTTGAGTTTAGTATGATTACAATTAAAATCAGGTTTATGTCTCCACCCGTTAACTCGCCTATTGTTTAGTCATTTAATTATGATTAACGCTAGACAATTAAATTTAAGTCCATAAGAAATTCTAACCAGTGTTTTACAATCCCAAACTAAGCATGAAGTAAAATTTCGAGTTTAGAAAAGCCTGAAAATTTGGATTTGCCGGGGCGCGCGAGCGAAGCGAGTCGCGCCCCGGCAAATCCAAATTTTCAGGCTTTTCTAAACTCGAAATTTTACTTCATGTGCCACGCGTATAGAACGCTGATTCCAGGTGAAGTTTAAAATATATTGCTAAAGCATATCCTAAAGTAGTATAATTTTAAGTTTGCATTAAATTAGTGTTTCTCGCTGCGCGACCAAACCAAATTTCCAGGCTTTTCTAAACTCGAAATTTTTAACCTGGGAGTGGAAGATTGTCAATGGCTTATTTTGCCTTTTTTGTTTTATAAAAAACCAAATATGCGATATCAATAATGGAAGTAATAAAATTATTAATAGTATGC
This sequence comes from Philonthus cognatus, assembly GCA_932526585.2. Classification (NCBI taxonomy): domain Eukaryota; kingdom Metazoa; phylum Arthropoda; class Insecta; order Coleoptera; family Staphylinidae; genus Philonthus; species Philonthus cognatus. The sequence goes on from OW052242.1 coordinate 31,211,025, forward strand.
AACCAAATAAAATTTGTTAATAACTCAAATCATGAATTTTTATAAAAATCCTAGAAATTCACCGAAAGCGTCAACATTTTTAAACAAAGAAAAGTCTTAAAAATTTATAAAAAGCGCCAACAATTTGAACATTTAAAAAGAAAATCTTAGAAACAGTTTTGAGTTTAGTATGATTACAATTAAAATCAGGTTTATGTCTACACCCGTTAACTCGCCTATTGTTTAGTCATTTAATTATGATTAACGCTAGACAATTAAATTTAAGTCCATAAGAAATTCTAACGAGTGTTTTACAATCCCAGACTAAGCATGAAGTAAAATTTCGAGTTTAGAAAAGCCTGAAAATTTGGATTTGCCGGGGCGCGCGAGCGAAGCGAGTCGCGCCCCGGCAAATCCAAATTTTCAGGCTTTTCTAAACTCGAAATTTTACTTCATGCGCCACGCGTGTAAAACATGAATTTATTATATATTTTTTTTTTGTAAAAGGTAAATTTTGGTAAATTCGAAACGGTCAATAAACTATTCCTAGCAATCTTAGGCGAAGGTCTTTTAAAAACTAATTTGCAGTAATAAATAATTAAATTTGAAATATCTATTATCAAGGAGTATCGATATTTTAAAAACTAATTTGCAGTAATAAATAATAATAAATATTAAATTTGAAATATCTAGCATCAAGGAGTATCGATATTTTGAATATCGATACATTTCATTACGATATTTTACCGTATCGATATTTTTTTGGGATCGGAACATCCCTATTGCCGACCCCTGGGTTAGGTTAGGTTAGGTTAAGTTAAAATACGTACTTTGAGAGATTTATTTCATTATTAGTCGAACAAATCGTTAGGTTATAAAATTTGCATTAAATTTCTGCAATTATTTCTGTTGTTATTTTTTAGTTTTAGAATATTTCTTCGAAATTAGGTTTCTTTTCTTTTATTTTAGATTGATTTTTTTTGTATGGTTAGTAAATTCTTAATGTAACGAATTTAGGTTTCTTTTCTTTTATTTTAGATTGATTTTTTTGTATGGTTAGTAAATTCTTAATATAACGTAGTGTCACTTATCCAGTTACAGAATGAGCGCGGAAATTTCGAGGCCGGCCAGAGGTCGACCTGAGCCATGAACCGGCTGCGCACCACCTTCAAGCGGTCTCGAACACCGACAGGGGCTGAGATGAAGACCCAGAGCAGCCTGGACGTGCCGAAACAGGTGCGCAGCGCCTCCTTCGACGAGATCCAGCTGGAAGCGAAGCGGTTGCAGCAGGGCCGCGCCCCGGACGCCGCCTCCCTCCTCCGCGTGCCCCAGTACCCTAACCAAAGATCACGCAGCGTCGATTCAGCTGCATCCACGGATGATACAGGGAATTATCTGGAGGTACCCAGGCGGTTTCAGAGGAGGAGGTCGTCCGGGTCGAAGGTACCTTACTGCGTGCACTGCGCTTGTTTGGAGGAGTACAACCGGTTGAAGGCGGCGGAGGAACCGGTGCCGCCTGATAAAACCAGCTCGCTGAGTATAAGCGATTCTTCTTCTGAGGATGCTGATGATGACGAGGGGGAGGTCGAGGAGGTTGTGCCGGAATGCAGCATCACCGTAACGCTATCACCGACGCTGCCGTCTCCGCCGTTGCAATCACCGCCCCCACTGCCGATTTCGCCGATAATCGAATGCTTCCCAGCGGACGATGCGCCTCCCCAAACCCCGCAGCGGCGGAAGTCCATCCACCGCCAGGAGGCCTTTTTCGCGGAGCCGACGGGGAACTCGCTGGAGAACATGTCGGAGGGCGCGCCGTCCGAAGAAGCCCCTTCCGACGGCACCTCCGAGGGCGCGATGTCGGAAGGAAACGTCGTCACCATACCGGGTTTGGTCGTGCGGGATATTTACCTGCAGGTGCCGGATTTGAAGCGGGACCGCGCGGCTTCCGTCGATTCGTGTTTTTCGAAAGTGTCTCAGGGGAAGACGGAGGAACTGCAGCATTCCGGGGTCAGCTTGGAGGTGCCCGTTGGACCTAATGTTGCTCTCAGGTCGAGGTCTGTTGATATAGTGCTGCCCACGGATGAGCAGGCGCGGTACAAGGCTTTGGCCATGGCGGCTCCACCTGGTGCTTCCAGTTCTTATGCCAGAGGGTATGTTCCGCATGCCTTGATGTTTTATGTTTCTTGTTGCGAAAACTATCGTACTTTTAATACGTTTTTTGTTGTTGTTTTGAAATTATTCTACAATACAAGAATATTTAAAATTTCACAATATTGAGGTGTTTTATAAGCGTGGCGCATGAAGTAAAATTTAGAGTTTGGAAAAGCCTAAAAATTTGGATTTGTCGGGGCGCGACTCGTTTCGCTTGCGCGCTCTGACAAATCTAAATTTTCATTCTTTTCTAAACTCGAAATTTTACTTTATGCTTAATCACGGAGTGGAACACTTGTCAGTAGCTTCAAAGTGAATTATTTACTTTCATTATCGATCCGATTAAAATCAAAAGGTACGTTACTAAATATTTAATTCTCCCCCATTCCTGTCTGCATAGTCGCTATTGCCGCGCGCTTCCAGCGCTCGATTCTGTCATTTCTGGAATGCTCCACATTCGGAATTTAGTCCGTCCACTTGAATTAATCACGAGGGGAGCGGAGCACATGTCGGAAAAAATTTACTTAATTAAAATACAAAATGCAAATTCTGACACATTTTTCGTTAACGCGTGCACTTTGCTGTAAAGAGCTGCAAAAGGCTGATGTTATTAAGTGAAAAGTATAATTTTTGCATAAATTTAATAACCTTATATAGTTCCAATTTTTCAACGGATTTCTCATACCAAATTATTAAACTTCGGATCCTGCTATTTTGTGTGTACGATGCTTATTTTTCGAAATTACATTATTCTTGGTTAAGTGAATCACTCGGTATATCGGATAAATGAGTCGCCTATTTTCAAAAACCCCTAAATACGTTGTTTTTGGAAATAGAAGACTCAAATATCGATATATATGTGCGTCGCCCATTTCCAAAAACCCCGAAATACATTTTTTACAAAAATTGAACTAGTATCGCCATCTGTTAGAAGTAAAATTTCGAGTTTAGAAAAGCCCCGTGAAAATTTTACAGAGCATTCACTTTAAAAAAATACATTTGTTTTTTTGTAAAGAGTCCCTAGTAGAAATGAATCTTCTAGCAATATTATACAGGGAATTTTTCTTTAAAGTATACGTTTTCTAAATTCAGCTTCTTTTCTTTAAATCTTTAGATATTCGTTGTTTTTTAAAAAGAGTTCAATCTGAAGCTTCTACGGAGTGTTTTCCACTCCCAGACTAAGCATGAAGTAAAATTTCGAGTTTAGAGACAAATTTTCTGGCCTTTTCTAAACTCGAATGTTACTTCATGCGCCACGCGTATAAAGCACTAAAATCTTGTGAAATTTATGTTTATTTGAACCTCACTTGAAATCACTGTTTTATACCCGTGGCGCATAAAGTAAAATTTCGAGTTTAGAGAAGTCCAGAAAATTTGTCTCTAAACTCGAAATTTTACTTCATGCTTAGTCTGGGAGTGGAAAACACTCCGTAGAAGCTTCAAATTGAACTCTTTTTAAAAAACAACGAATATCTAAAGATTTAAAGAAAAGAAGCTGAATTTAGAAAACGTATACTTTAAAGAAAAATTTCCTGTATAATATTGCTAGAAGAATCATTTCTACTAGGGACTCTTTACAAAAAAACAAATGTATTTTTTTAAAGTGAATGCTCTGGACATTTTCCGACATTTGTTGTTTTTGAGTTCAATTTAAAGCTTAATCGAGTGTTTTCCACTCCCAGATTAAGCAAGAAGTAAAATTTCATTCTTTTCTAAACTAGAAATTTTACTTCATGCGCCACGCGTATAAAACACAAATTTCAAGGAATATTTAAAATATACTGCTTGAAAAAAATAAAATTTCAAATAAAATATTTTAACGTATAAGTTTTGTGTTACATGTTTAAAGAATAACATTTAATTTATTTATGTTATAATTTTCATACCTATTATATAAAACTAAGTGATTAGATAAAATGTATAAAAATAAAATGAATGAATAAAAGTCCCCTAAATCCCGATTTATTTTCAAAACCAGCTAAATCTAATTGTTTTTTAATGATTCAAGAAAACTATGAAAGTAAGATTTTACTCATTAGACCCCCTTGTTTATCATTGTAAATACTAGCGATTTCTGCTATTGCAATTTTAATTATTCATCATTCATTAAGTAAATATAAAAATAATAAATTACTCAAAGTGGATTTAGGGGGTTTTGGAAATAGGAGACTCATGTACACTGCTGTGCAATAAAATTAAGCACACGTCTTATAATTGTTTTTCACAATATTCTAGTTGTATAATTCGGGTCTGTTTTAATTGCCTTGCAGCAGTTTCAATAAATAATTAAACACCATAACACTTCTTTCCTGCTCCCAACGTTTCTTAACTTTAAAAACACATCTTTACTGATGTTTACCAATCGAACAATTTGTCTAATAGAAAATCATTTTCTATTTTAGTTAGAATTCAAATTTTTGAATTGTTGGTTAAATGACGCGGCATTTTGACACTAAGGAAATTGATATATTCACGTAACTAGGAAACTCATCATGTCCGCTTTAAACTATAACATATTTTGTGTACTTAATTTTATTGCACAGAAGTGTATATCCGATGTTTTGATATTTATACAAATATGATATTTTTGAACCCTGGGTTAAAGTAACTCAAATTGATCTGTAAATTGGCAATTTATTGTTTGTAAACAAATTTTGCTATTTAAAAATTGGTGAAACAGTTGCGCTATTAAAATGTAATAAAGTATTAGGATAAAAACATAGTCGAGCGTCGAGCTTAGCGTTACATTGCCACTAGGCTCGACACTTGCTGAAAGCATGCGTGCTCTTCCAATAATTATGTATTAAAGCACAGAATTCGAAGTTACTCCGCTAAACAGGGTGATATTTTATTTATTATTTAGCTTAAATATAACATAACGAAATATTCAATCAATTTGTTTTAATTATATTTTTCGACAAAGCAATCACGAAGACTAATTAATTATTAATCAACAATTTCAGCGAGATAATTCAATATGCTTTTCAGCGTAGACCGATACACAAACCACTAATACCATAATGCAAATAGGAGTGAAAACACGATGAAAATAAAAGCTTAATCAACATTTCCCCCCTGGGTTACCTTTAATCGAGTTCGGACACGCCGGCCCTTCATTCCAGTTAATAAAGTTTTCGATATTACAAAGCGGCCGCAAATAAAATGCTAATGAATATTAATAGCCGGCCGCGCCCTCACCCCTTTTCTGATATTAATTATATTCGATATCGGCCTGTTCCACTCGATCAAACTGACGGCTTATTACCAACTGTGATTAATGCCGAAGCTATTATCTAATAGCCCGCCGATTCAATCGGTTTTCGCCGAGTGTGTGTTTGTACCATGTGGGCAGAAATTGCGAAGAGGGCTTGGATGAGGGAGTTCGGCTCGGTTCAGTTCCATTATCCTGTGCATGTTAATTAAGCCGAAACCGGTGCGCCCGGCTACGCCATTACCGTCGAGCGTCTCGTTAATTATCCTCTCAGTAACGGTGTGTAAACAATTCGGGAAAATTGCTACGGATTTTACGTAATGTTAATGATTATAATTATTTATATATTAATTTTTACCCCTATTCCCAGAGTTTATTCAACTACGGTTGCGTACGCGTTGATAGTTTTTACAGTCCTTGATTAGGCAGGAAGTAAATATTTTTAGCCTTAATAATAATACTACCGTTAATATCATTATAGTTGAACTCTTGTTAATTTTTACTAAACCAGTACAAACACGATACTTCATTTTTTCAAATGTTTCTTAAGCCTTTCTAAACTTTTTCTCGAGTCTCTCGTTTCTCAAATTATCCTCCAAATTATAGTGAGCCTCGAGGCTAGAGTCTTCGTGTGGAGTGGCGGGTTTACCGAAATTTTACCATAAAGTAACCACATTTAAATTCAGCGCGCATTTGTGACGTAACCGATCTCTACCACCACTCCAAAATCTTCGATTCTGTCAATCCTTTTTGCCGTATACTCGACCGTCCTTGGGACTGGCGAAGAGTAGAGGGGGATGACCGCCTCTACTCTTCGTCAGTCCCAAGGATGGTCGAGTATACGGTAAAAAGGATCGACAGAATCGAAGATTTTGGAGTGGGGGTAGAGGTCGCTGACGTCGCAAATGCGCGCTAATTTAATGTTGTTACTTCATGGTAAAATATAGGTAAACATGCATAAGTTGTAAATTGTCTGACATTTGTTGTTTTTTTAAAAGAGTTCAATTTTAAGCTTTAAACGAGAGTTGTTCACTCCCAGACTAAGCATGAAGTAAAATTTCGAGTTTAAAAAAGCCCCGGGAACATTTGTCGCGACCCTCGACAAATTTTCACGGGGCTTTTTTAAACTCGAAAGTTTACTTTATGCTTAGTCTAGGAGTGGAAAACACTCGCTTAAAGCTTTAAATTGAACTCTTAAATAAAGAATCTTCTTTGTAAAAGAGTTCAGTTTGAAGCTTGTAGACCCGAGACAAATTTTCTGGGATTTTCTAAGCTCGAAGTTTTACTTCATTATATATTCGTTGTTTTTTTTAAGAATTCAATTTGACGCTTTAAACGAGTGTTTTCCACTCCCAGACTAAGCATGAAGTAAAATTTCGAGTTTAGAAAAGCCCCGTGAAAATTTTCTGGGTTTTTCTAAACTCGAAATTTTACTTTATGCGCCACGCGTATAAAACACTAAAATGTGAAATTTATATATATTCGAACTTTGCTTAAAATCTGTGTTTTATAAGCGTGGCGCATAAAGTAAAATTTTGAGTTTAGAAAAGCCCAGAAAATTTGTCTCGGGTCTTCAAGCTTCAAACTGAACTCTTTTACAAAGAAGATTCTTCATTTAAGAGTTCAATTTAAAGCTTTAAGCGAGTGTTTTCCACTCCCAGACTAAGCATAAAGTAAAATTTCGAGTTTAGAAAAGCCCCGTGAAAATTTGTCTCGGGTCGCTCAGCGACCCGAGACAAATTTTCTGGGCTTTTCTAAACTCGAAATTTTATTTCATGCGCCACGCTTATAAAACACAGATTTTAAGCGAAGTTCAAATATACATAAATTTCATAATATTTTAGTGTTTTATACGCGTGGCGCATGAAGTAAAATTTTGAGTTTAGAAAAGCCCAGAAAATTTGTCTCGGGTCGCTGCGCGACCCTCAACAAATTTTCACGGGGCTTTTCTAAACTCGAAATTTTACTTCATGCTTAGTCTGGGAGTGGAAAACACTCGTTCAAAGCTTCAAATTGAACTCTTAAAAAAAAACAACGAATATTTAAAGAAGCAAAACTACGAGCTTAGAAAAGCTCAAAAAATTTGTCTCGGGTCTTCAAGCTTCAAATTGAACTCTTTTAAAAAGAAGATTCTCTATTTAAGAGTTTTATTTAAAGCTTTAAACGAGTGTTCTCCACTCCAGGCTAAGCATGAAGTAAAATTTCGAGTTTTGAAAAGCCCCGTGAAAATTTGTTGAGGGTCGCGCAGCGAACCGGACAAATTTTCTGGGCTTTTCTAAACTCGAAATATTACTTCATGCGCCACGCTTATAAAACACAGATTTTAAGCGAAGTTCACAATATTTTAGTGTTTTATACGCGTGGCGCATGAAGTAAGATTTCGAGTTAGAAAAGCCCAGATATTTGTCTCGGGTCGCTGCGCGACCCTCGCTAAATTTTCATGGGGCTTTTTTAAACTCAAAATTTTACTTCATACTAACTAAGTGTGTAACTGTTAAAAGGTCATATATCAAAAAAATAACGTTTGTTGTTTTCAAAACCTTTTCTTTTCTGCTTAGGTAGACTTTATTTTAATCTGCCCTCGTACATAATTATTTTTGATATAGGCAAAAATCGATATATTTTTGTCACAAATAAAAGAAAGAACGAAAAGCGCTCTGGCGTCCGCACTTCAGAGGTAGGTTTTAATTTGCGCAGCTAGTATTTATGCAACCCAATTCGCAATTTTATCAAAGCTGGTGAGGCGAGCCTCTAGTCTATCAAATTAAACTGCGCGGTGAATAGGTACGCGGTGCACTGCATTTAGCTGGCAATCTTTCAAAAGGTGGCTTGTTTTCAGAGCGTCTCATGGGTTTCAGGTGTTTTTTGGTAATTGCATAGACGAGCTCATCCCCCCGCCTGCCTATAAGTGCGGGCGCCCATGCCTGTACTTATAATTAAAATTACTTAATTTCCATTTGTATGTACATACATTTAAAATTCAACAATGAAATATAAATACTATTGGTATGCATATTCATTATCATCTAAAACATCGTGCTGCATATTAAACGCTTAATCAATAACGATCCATTTTCTACCACCGTCACCGGCACACTACTGTCATTTATGTGGTAATTGTTTTAGCAAAGTGCGAAAGCGATCCGCGGAATTGCATGCAGATTCCCATTTCCAATCTGCATTAATTCGCGACCCAACCCTCCTGTCACTTCCATTAGACCCAGTTTGCGCGAGTCAATCAACAAGACCCTACCCTATTGGGCCAGTGCATCAACTCACATGAGAAGGCAAAAAAAACCGCACACAACGTATGCATATTCAGGAAAAAGCGCACACATTTTCGCAGAGCAATCAATTTTCGGAATTTGATGTAAAGGGTGCGGTAACTTTCAGTTTGTTTTAAAAATGGATTTAAAATAAAAATGCAACAAATATTTTTAAATGAATACTACAGGGTGGACCAAAAGTTCGTTTACATTTCAAATGATGATTTAAAAGAAACTAGTTATGTGAGATAACAACTTTCTATTTATTATTAAAGTACACAAATAGGGATTTTATTTTTTTAAATTACATCATCCATATGTGATCCTTGACTATTTTGACACTGCTGCAACCTGGAGCGGAAATTTTCAATGACGGCCTTACAAATGTTTCGTGAAATATTTTGCATTTCCTCTCGAATATTTACCTTAAATTCCTCAAGGGACACTGGGTTGCAGTTGAAAACTTTACTTTTAAGGTATCCCCAAAGAAAGAAGTGTGGAAGTGTGCCTCGTCTGAGAAAAAAATGTTGGTAAAGCTAGTGAACCTCTCTACCATTTCGTTTGCAAATTGGAGCCTGTGAACGTGATCTTGAGGCTCTAATTCCTGTGCCATTTAGATTTTGTACGGATGTAAATGTAAATTTTTTGAAGAATACGAATCAAAAATAGCCTTAGGCGTGCGCGTTAGACCGCTTCCGAGTAGAGAGTCTATGATTTTCACAAATAGACGCTCTTACACGCTCGACGTTTTCGGAATCTCTTGATGTTGGTCGGATCGTCGTTGATTCATTGTTGAACCTGTCTCCTTGAACTTCTGTACTCATTTTCGAAATAATTGAATCGATTGAGCTTCATTTTTACGCCGTATATTGTAATGAGCGCAAAATTGTCCTTGCGCTAGAGTAAAAGAATCGTTGTTGCGGTAGTATGCGGGTACACAGAACGCACGTTGTTTATCGCTGAACGACGCCATGGTACTGAATTCCCATTGGCCGCTCTTGCGCTTCGTTACCCCTCCGCCCCACCCTGCCGTCACTGCTCGTCGCAGCTACCGATTCAAATTTAAACTGACTTTTTGTCCACCCTGTACTTTATTTTGAGAGTACACCTTCCGATTAAGAATAGAATACTATTTAATTTAAATAACTGCCTCGGCTGCATTTGCAGTAGCTCATTCTGTCGACTCAATTTTTCATCGTTTGAGCTTCTATTTTACCATGTTAACCGACATTTTATTTCCTACGATTAAAGAAAATGATTTGACCGATATTTGGACAACGCTACAATAGCATTATCATTGCATTATCAGCCGAAATTGGGTTCTTAACTGGCCGTCTAGAAGCTGCGATTTTATTTCGGTGGATGATTATTTGTGGGGAGCTGTCAAGAACAGATGTTATGCCAATCATCTAGAGACGATTGAGGCTTGGAAAAAAGCAATTAAAGTGGCTATTGGTGAAATAGAGGCTCAAACGATTAAAAATGTACTGAAAAATTGGGCCCACAAAATGCTGCTACAAATCCAGCCGAGGCAGTTATTTATATGAAATAGTTTTCCATTCTTAATCGGAAGGTGTACTGTAAAAATAAAGTATAGTTCTTCTGAAAATATTTGTTGCTTTTTTATTTAATATGCATTTTTAAAACGAACTAAAAGTTGCCGCACCCTTTATAAATGATCGATTGCGTTTGAGTGGGAGAGGTATTTGAATTGACTTGCTATCAAATTATATTTATACAATAACGTTGAATTTCTCCACAAATATGAAGAACGCTAGTATTCCCTTAACAGTGAAAACAACTGAACAATGCTTTCCACCCCTTAATTAATAAATAGATCTTAATGTGGTATTCTTACATTTTAGTGATGATATAAAGCCGCCGGGTGCATTTCTTAAACGAGAAAAGCTAATAATCATATTGTTACTATTTAATGGACCGGTCTTAACATCCCCAACGTAACAATAACCATCCCTCTATTTACGCCCAGCCCCCAAGCACTTCCGTTTCCAGACCCCTCGGGGAAGGTTTCATTTACGACCGAGCGGTGCCTAATTAGCGGGATGGGGATGACTCATATAACCCCTGCAGGTGAGGGTTGCAGGGTTAGAGGGTTTGAGGGATAAAGGCTGATCTGCCCGTGCAGGTTTAATCCAATAAAAAAATGGGCCGCTTAAAATAAAAATTAATGTACACTGTTAAAAACTAATATTATGTAAAATACAATTTGAAATTTTGAGGATGTCTCAAGCAGCTTAATTCGCAAAAGTAATTTTGCCAGGAAAATAAAGATAACGAAATAACCAGCACGTGCCGCCCAGCGTGGGGGATGATATAAAATCGGGACACGAGATGGAACGTGGAAAATATGGAGATAGGGTTTCGCCTATTTCACCTTTATACTACATATTATATAACGTCAGATGCTTGAGTGTATTACGAAATTCCTGGGGCGCTTTTTTTTATTTTCTGTGAAATCATGGACTTTGCGATTGGACGAGCCACGTGTGTTTGTATAGAACGTAAGGTATTTTTAATCAATTTTCAGTACGCATCGGAGACGAGAAAGCTAATATCGGGCTGTGTAAGTTGATAAACTATTTTCAATAAGCGTCGAACGGGATTTTTCAATAAGGTAGTATGCGACAACATGTTTACTTGTTAGTGCGCTTTGACGATTGCTGGATGTAAAGGCATGCCCGGCGCATCCACCATTATATTTAATTTTCATTATGCAGTTTTTAATTTCATTATTTGCAAAGCAAAGAAACGTATTTAAGCATGTTTAGAATTCTAATTTTAATCGATATTTTAGTGCATGTAGGGTATTTATATAGTGCATGCAAGTGGAAGCACAAAGCCCTAATAGACATAGAAATACTTACTTAGTACACTCAGTAAACTACCGTTCTAAGAAAATGAGGCCTGGGATGTCTAATACTCTTTAAGCCCGTTAAATAAAATAAAACATCTCTTTATAATTAGCTCAACTTTAAATAATTTATGTAAACTTTCGTTTTTTTAATTAGTGTTTTATCCAAAACCTTAATTTAATGTTACAACTTTGAATATAGGATGGTCCATCTAGCGGTTTCTTTTTAAAAAAAGCTATAACATAAACTCGGATCAATATTTTTAAAAATGTTACTGCTTTCTTGGCAAGAGCAATCCTTTCCATAATTGTATCCAATTTCATTCATGTAGCTGCCTCAGCTGCAACGGCAAAAATCCATCTTGTCAACCCAATTTTTTAGTTCAATTTTGATGGTTGAGGGCTCAATCTCACTAATAGCCTGACTAATATTGTGCTTAAGCGGCTGAATTGTTTGTGGATTGTCTGCATAACATAGATATTTAACAGCACCCTATAAAAAATAATCCAACGGCATCAAATCGCAGCTCCATAAAGGCTAATTGATATCACCAAAATGACTAATTACAGAATTACCGCACTTAGTGCACAAAGGATCGATTGTTTGATAGGCTGTCGTATGTCGCACCATCCTGCTGAAACCAAAGATCGTCCAAGTCCATGTCCTCAATTTCTGGCCACATAAGTCGATAATCATGCCTCTGTACTGCTCCCCGTTGACCGAAATGGCGAGTTAATGATTTTGTATTGGCTGTCATACTTTGGGCTACAATAGCAATATTCTTGTCTGTACGCACTGAATGTGGAGGGGGTGACTTCCATGGTCCACTAAAATTCCAATATTATGAACTATTTGCACTGATTTGCATACAGTAGGCGCGGTTGATGCTTTATTTCGACCGAAATTACTTTGAAAATAAGTTTTCAATATTTCCTAAGGTTTTGAATTTTGTACATTTCGTACCGCGGGCATACGATACTAAGTTTTTATCAATATTTTGAGCGCAAAAAAATGATCAGAGTCAAAATAACATATGATTTAAAAATAAGCCGCTAGATGGACCACCGTTTACATGATGAAATCCTGCAATAAAACACTTACTTAGTACACTTAGTAAACTCCCGTTTTAAAAAAATGTGAGGCCTGAGATTTGTAGTATTCTTCAAGTCCTTTAATTAAACAAAACTCTCTTCATATTTAACTTAACTTTAAATATTTTTTTTACACTTCAGTTTTTTTGTTTATTAGTATTTTATCCTAAATTTAATATTAAAATTTTGAATACATAATGAAGTCCTGCAATAAAATCCTGGAATTGCGACCAAAACACAAAATTTAATAAACCGGAAACTTGGGCAGCCAGCAGAAAAGCGATGAACTTCGAAATTGATACAGTTCATGGATGATGAATCGTGGGAGTCTCGAGTCCTTAGGCAGTGATTAATTGAAGTGACGTAGGTCGGGATAATTGCGCGGTCAGCGATGGACGTCCGAAAATAGGGCAGAGTGCACCCTCAAAGTGCGGAATAAGCGGACCCCACCTCCTCCCCCTGGCCCGTTTGAACCCTTCTCGCGATTATATGAATTTATCATTCACGACCTGAATCTAATTATATTAGTCCATTACACTCCGCCCCATAACGGTCTGTTTTAATACATGTTATTAAGCTGCAAAGTTTCACAACTGGTACATTATTTCGTGTCGGAAACTTGTGTAATGTTTTGCGAATGTATAATTAGTGCTAAATATTTAATTAACTAAACTGAAATAAACAAACATATAAGTCGTTTGTTTTCAGAGACTGTAATATCCTTTATCTACGACTGCTTGAATAAGTAACGAATTTGACAATCATTTGAGTTACGTAATGAAACTCATTACCTAACTAGTTAGGTAATGAAATCAAAAACACACTCATTTTTTAATACCAACTAACCACCAAATTTATTAAACAATTACTTATGAACATTAATAATAACATGTTTACATTTATTTAAGTGTATTCCTGAAGACATTTCTGTTTTAGAAATTTCCACTGACTGCCTTTTCAGAATGCGACCAATTGAATAAATTTACTGATATCTACATTTTTCTTTATGGATATCATAACACGTATCATCGAGTAATATGCCTATAGGCTTGAAGGTTTATAGCGTTTCGAAATATTTTCAAAATATACTAGAAGTACCTTTTCATTTGCTTCATTTTTTATTTTCTTCTCATCGCACCATTTTCGCAAACGTTCATAAGCTTGCTCATATTTAATTTTTGATTTTTCCGGCAATAACATTGAAACTACCTGCGTGGCCGATTCTTCGATATCCGAAGGCAGAGATTCGGAGTCGCTCATTATTTCACAGCAAAACAGAAATTAGAAAATTAATTCTTGAAGTTTTGACTATTAAATTGTTGGCATTCAAATTACATGTTGCTATGGTTTTACGTACATACTATGATATTCTAATTTTTCATCAAATTCAATTCAAAAGTATAATTTCCGTAATTCTGAGCAGTCGTAGATAAAAAGTTGTATCTAATACGTGGGATAAGGCATATTAGCTGAGACTCATGCTATTACTTCGACTCGGGCTACGCCCTCGTCTCAGCAACTCTCCGCATTCGTCAGTTAATGATGCTCTTATCCCACTAATTAGATAAATATTTATTATAACTTCAACCAATCGATTAAACAATTTAAGAAACGCTTATGTAAATGATCCACTAAATTTATTATTATATTATATACAGAGTGTCCCGATAATGTGAGATAATAGCTTAGCCATAGATTCCTGGGATCAAAATATGACATAACTTATCTATATCCAAACGTTTGCGGTTAAGCCGGAATTAGTCTTCAAAGTTCAAACAAATATTATTAGTTTTATTTATAACAATTGAACGCAATATTCGATCCGACTAAAATTTATTATGGTTGATTATCATAATATAACACACCATTTCAGTTATTATGGTCATTATTTATTGACAAGAAGTATAAAAAACAATGGTACCACAACATAAAAACTAAAATAAGTTTTTTTTAGAAAATACATATTGAAAGATTAGTTCATTTAAAATCTTTTTTGTTTCTTAATGATGTTTATTATCTTGTACGGTTTTGCCACAAAAAATAAAATGCAAATAAATTATTTTTTATTATTTAGTAAAATCGAAATCTAGTTTTTTGGGTGATTTAAAATACATGTTTTTTTCTTTGTCGCCGCCATTGTTTAACAAACGTCAATTGTGTATAATATTAATTAACGAGTGTTTTTTGAGAATAGATTGTTATCTTCATTATGATTTATAATTATTCTAATTTCTCCGGAGGAAACAGATACATGGAGTTTTTCTTCAAGAATACGTATTCCAAATCCAGCCTATTTTCTGTAAATCTTTAGATATTCATTGTTTTTCTTTTTAAGTTCAATTTGAAGCTTTAAACGAGTGTTTTCCACTCCCAGACTAAGCATGAAGTCAAATTTTGAGTTTAGAAAAGCCCCGTGAAAATTTTTCTCGGGTCGCGCAGCGACCCGAGACAAATTTTCCGGGCTTTTCTAAACTCGAAATTTTACTTCATGCGCCACGCGTATAAGAGACTAGAGTATTGTGAAATTTATGTATATTCGAACTTTACTTAAAATCTGTGTTTTATACGCGTGGCGCATGAAGTAAAATTTCGAGTTTAGAAAAGCCCAGAAAATTTGTCTCGGGTCGCTGCGCGACCCTCGACAAATTTTCACAGGGCTTTTCTAAACTCGAAATTTTACTTCATGCTTAGTCTGGGAGTGGAAACACTCGTTTAAAGCTTCAAATTGAACTCTTTGAAAAATCAACGAATGTCGGAAAATTTACAGGTTATGCACATGTTTACCTAAAAGAGAAATGCACTGTATAAGCCGCCTGCAGGCGCAAGATGGGCTAAATGCTGATACATATCCTATGTTTTGATATTTATATAAACACGTTATACAGGTGCATAAGGAGTAAATTGTCCAAAATTCGTTGTTTGTTAAGAGTTCAATTTAAAGCTTTAAACGAGTGTTTTCCACTCACAGACTAAGCATGAAGTAAAATTTCGAGTTTAGAAAAGCCCCGTGAAAATTTGTCTCGGGTCGCGCAGCGACCCGAGACAAATTTTCTGGGCTTTTCTAAACTCGAAATTTTACTTCATGCGCCACGCGTATAAAACGCAGATTTTAAGTGAAGTTCGAATATACATAAATTTCACAATATTTTAGTGTTTTATACGCGTGGCGCATGATGTAAAACTTCGAGTTGAAAAGCCCAGAAAATTTGTCTCGGGTCGCTGCGCGATCCTCGACAAATTTTCACATGTCTTTTCTAAACTCGAAATTTTACTTCATGCTTAGTCTAGGAGTGGAAAACACTCGTTTAAAGCTTCAAATTGAACTCTTCTAAAAATCAACGAATGTCGGAAAATTTACAGCTTATGCATATGTTTACCCAAAAGCAAAAATTATTGAATGTTGCTTGTATTAGGATTTTGCTACAGAAATTGAGAATACCATATTTATATTTTATATTTTTGTGGTAAAACCGTCCAAGATATCATACATTATTAAGAGACAAAAAAGCTTTTAAAAGAACCAATCTTGAAGTAATATTTTTGTAATATTATTTATAAAGTGCGCCAGTAAAAACATATTTTAGTTTCTATGTTGTAGCACTACTGTTTTTCATACTTTTTGTCAATCAATGATGACCATAATAACTTAAATAATGTGTTATATTATGATAATCAACCATAATAAATTTCAGTCAAACCGAATATAGCGCCTAATCGTTACAAATAAAATTAATAAAAAAAATTGAACTTTGAAGACTAACTTCGGCTTAATCGTAAAGTCTTATATATAAATAAGTTGTGTTAAATCATCATATTTTGATCCCAGGAATCTATGGTTAAGCCATTTCCCCACATTAACGGGACACCCTGTATATGTTTATTATATTTGTAATCTGATTATAATTATTATTATTAACAAACCATCGAAGTGGTCCCTGACAAAAAAAATGGTTAACAATCACTGATTTAAACCTCTTTTGGTCCATTATGAATAATTCGTTTTCTCCCAATCCCCAATTCTCCCATCGAAAACTTTCCTGATAAAATTTATTCAAGATGACAAAATAAATTCCTTATAAGATATATCAACCCGACCGTCTCGCCCACCCCCCCTGTAAATAATAAATCCCCCCCTGAATCGATACAACAACGTGCGATGACCTTTCCCACTAATACCAGCACAAACACATCCGATAATCCAATGATGATCATCTAACCGCCTCCCATCCTCGTCACCTTTCCGTCCACATGGGCAAACACTCGACACCCAAAAGGGGGGAAAGCCGAAAGGGGGATCGAACGGATGAAGGCTGCCCAGTGATACAGGCGCCGGCCAATTGCTCGGACGCCGTATAGACGCGTCGCGACGTCTGAAACGCACGCAAATTCCTCATAGTAACGCAAAGAAAGTTTTAGTTTTAGCTAAATCGAGTGTAATTATACGTAAATTGTGAATGCGCGTGTGTTTGTGTTTTTTTTGTATGGATGAATGAAAGCGAGGTTAAACCTTTAGGGATTAGTCTTGTTTACTCGCTGGAAAACGAATTGAAAAGCTCTTTTTTTATTTCATTGTGTGTGCACGGTTTCTCTAAGTATAATGCATTTGCTCATTGTTTATGCAGTAATCTATTTCCGTTATTTAAACCTAGATTCCCATTAATGAACAAACATTCTGGGTTATACGGGGAATTTTTATTTTAAGTATAAATACCCCAATGCATACGCTGTAAATTTTCAAGCATTTATTGTTTTTAAAAAGGGTTTAAACTAAAGCTTTTAACGAGTATTTCTACTCCCTGATTAAGCTAAAGGTAAAATTTCTAGTTTAGAAATGCCTGAACATTTGGATTTTTTAAAATCGTTCAATTTGAAGTTTTGAACGAGTGTTTCCACTCCCAGACAAAGCATGAAGTAAAATTTCGAGTTTAGAAAAGCCTGAAAATTTGGTTTGGACGCTCCGCGACGCGGAGCGGCCAAACCAAATTTTCAGGCTTTTCTAAACTCGAAATTTTACTTCATGCGCCACGCGTATAAAACACTGTAATATTGTGAAGTTTAAAATATACTGCTTTAACATACTTTTTGACAGTGTATATTAAAATTCACAATATTGCAGTGTTACATACACGTTGTGCATTAAATAATTGTAAAGTTCAAAATATAACGCTTTAGTATCTTTAACAGAATATTTTAAACTTCCCTTGAAATCAGCGTTCTATTCGCGTGGCGCATGAAGTAAAATTTCGAGTTTAAAAAGCCTGAAAATTTGGTTTGGTCGCGTAATGCTACGTGTTATTGATTAAAACATGAAAAAGTGACTCTAGCTCGCGAAAACGGTTTTTGAATATCTCTTCAAATAAAAAAAAATTACGATATGTGGCACCTCCAAAAGGCACTACCCTGTAAATAGCTTTTATAAATGATGATGGTTTTCTAATAACGCGCCAAAACATCGCAAGTTAATGGGCTCGTTCATCAGAAACAACAGTTGGGACTTTACTGCCAACTGTTAGGGAATTTTCTGATAACCGGACTGTTAATCGTGAACGTGTTTGGGTTTTTTGCAATCGTACAAAATAGACCGGCCGGAGTACCGACATATATCACAAACAAATCCAAACATGTTGAATGTTGAACATTTTCATGAACCATTGTTAATGGTAAAAATAAGACGAATCAGAGAAATGCAAACTACACAACGTGAAATAAACGAAATCGGAACGCTAATAAGAAATTACCGGGTACTGACAACCCCAAATAGTAAAGAATACTGTACGGGGTGGTTTTTTTCCGTTGAAAATATAGGGTATAGGCTAAACGGTAAGAGATACAAAGAAACTAAGATATGTGTCCCGTTCTCTTTTTTAGTGTTTAGTTTAATGGCGCAATCAGATCTACGCTAACTAGATTGGTTTATAAGATACAAGTTGATTCTCAAAATCTACTAATTTTTATTATCTCTTATGACTCGGTTATTCATAGTGACAAAAACATATTTTAAATACAAAAGTTTTATAACTTTTTGCGTAGTGTACTTAAAAAAGTATAGATGTTTTAATTTTTGAGATATTATCAAAACTGACATTTTCTTAAATGGGACACCCTGGTTCTGAGTATCTCAAAAAATTGCATTTTTTCTTGTGATTTCAACAATATGTAACACTTAATATTTTGCTTTGTCCTAAATAGCTAAAATAACAAAAAAACTAAAGCAAAAAAGATTTTCTAGATGGCCATGAATTGAATGATTATTCTTTTCTTTTATAATAGGTATATTAAAAACCCAGTTTACAAGAATATTGAAACATCGATAAACTAAAACAACAACAACTACAAAAAATCAACAAACATTTATAATAACTCGACAATTATCTCATATACTTATACAAGGAATTTTTCTTTTAAGTATACATATGCATGCGCTGCAAATTTTCCGATATTCGTTGCTTCTTAAAAGAGTTTGAAGCTTTAAATGAGTGTTATCCACTCCCAGGCTAAGCATGAAGTAAAATTTCGAGTTTAGAAAAGCCCGTGAAAATTTGTCGAGGGTCGCGCAGCGGCCCGAGACAAATTTTCTGGGCTTTTCTAAATTCGAAATTTTACTTCATGCGCCACGCGTATAAAACACTGATTTCGAGTGAAGTTTAAATATACATAAATTTCATAATATTTTAATGTTTTGTACGCATGGCGCATGAAGTAAAATTTCGAGTTTAGAAAAGCCCAGAAAATTTGTCTCGGGTCGCTGCGCGACCCTCGACAAATTTTCACGGGCTTTTCTAAACTCGAAATTTTACTTCATGCTTAGCCTGGGAGTGGATAACACTCATTTAAAACTTCAAACTTTTTTAAGAAGCAACGAATAACGGAAAATTTGCAGCCCATGCATATGTATACTTAAAAGAAAAATTCCTTGTATAAGTTTATGAGATAATTGTCGTGTTATTATAAATGTTTGTTGGTTTTTTGTAGTTGTTGTTGTTTTAGTTTATCGATGTTTCAATATTCTTGTAAACCCTCGACAAATTTTCACGGGGCTTTTCTATAATCGAAAATATTTCGTTAACAACGGAATATCGAAATCAATACGTAATTGTTATTGAATTTTATGATATGTAAAAACACAAAAACAAACGCTAAAGAATTCACTTTATGACCAGTATTCTAGGTACTTAGGAAAGAACAAAATATTAAGTGTTTCATATTGTTGCATTCACAAGCAAAATGCATTTTTTTGAGCTACTCAGATACAGAGTGTCCCATTTAGGAAAATGCTAGTTTTGATAATGTCTCAAAAATGAAAACAACTATATTTTTAAGTACACCACTGGATTCTACGTAAAAAGTCATAAAACTTTCGTTTTTTCATCTCCATAAATTATCAAGTCATAAGAGATAATAAAAATCGGCAGATTTTGAGAATCACCCTGTATCTTCTAAACCAATCTAGTTAGCGTAGATCTGATTGCGCCATTAAACTAAACACTAAAAAACAAGAACGGGATACATATCTTAGTTTTTTAGTATCTCTTGCCGTTTAGCCTATATCCTATAATATCAACGAAAAAAAAACCATCCTGTACATATTTATTTATTTTTTATATTCCTTTAATAATAATGACTTGTAAACACTAGATAATTAATATTAAAATGTAAATAAAATTAACATTAATTATCATCTACATGTTTATTGTTTATTTGCGATTCCATTCTAAATATTTACCATTCTTTATAGTTATTATTTGGATGAAATAAGTGGGAAACGGACAGGTGATAAATAATGAAATGCAAATTAAGTGCACTTAAACGCTCGATCGATCAAAACGTTAACGAAACGAGAGAAAAACATTAGAGTCGCGCGGGGCGAACAAAAAAATCAGGACGACAACGTTACGGAAAATATTGATTCTCCGCCCCCTTTTATATGCGCGACCCTCGCCGTCAAATTATGTACTCGCTTCTGACGTAAACCATAATACAATCAACCGAGGAATATAATAAAAGAACATACGAAATAATCGAATGTCGCACCGCTGTGAATACATTTATATACAAAATATCGAATGGTCTATTATTGGAAATGATAATAGGAAATTAATGATACGCAAAGGAAATTGCGTTCTTATTTTGTATTATATTTAAAGGGGATTAATTTTACAGCTTTTATATATACTTAAATTATTTTATAAAGTGAACAGTTTGCCCTGTTTCTAGTTCTTTAAATGAAGTATGGCTATTAATTTATAGTACTGATACTTTCAAACTAAATGTCAGTACTGTATATTAATAGTAATACTGTATTAATACGCATGGGCGTATACAGGATTTTGAACAGAACGTCAATTGTCATCACAAGAAATGGCGCAAAATGAATACAATGAATACAATACTTGAAAACTGCTATTGAAAACAACTGTTTTTATTTTTCAAGAGGCCACTTTTAAGGGTAATTTTTGAGTATAAGGGGATGTATATCAAAGTTGATTTTTTGGCATTATAATAAACCTAACTAAGTAGCTTGTATTAAAAGTACTCTTAACTCTAATATTTGTTACCTTATTTTTTTATAAATTTTTAAACTTTATATGTTTGAAATTTTTGTTAACTTTAAGCTTTAATATCTCTGATGGAGGACTTGATAAAATTCTGATTTTATATGTTATACTAAGATGCAATAAAAAACTACTGTAAACATTTAAACCTCTATATATAAGTAATAGTAATACTGTATTAATACGCATGGGCGTATACAGGATTTTGAACAGAACGTCAATTGTCATCACAAGAAATGGCGCAAAATGAATACAATGAATACAATACTTGAAAACTGCTATTGAAAACAACTGTTTTTATTTTTCAAGAGGCCACTTTTGAGGGTAATTTTTGAGTATAAGGGGATGTATATCAAAGTTGATTTTTTGGCATTATAATAAACCTAACTAAGTAGCTTGTATTAAAAGTACTCTTAACTCTAATATTTGTTACCTTATTTTTTTATAAATTTTTAAACTTTAAAGGTTTGAAATTTTTGTTAACTTTAGGCTTTAATATCTCTGATGGAGGACTTGATAAAATTCTGATTTTATATGTTATACTAAGATGCAATAAAAAACTACTGTAAACATTTAAACCTCTATATATGAGTACTTTGGTAGCTACATATTTTTGAAAAGTAGGTAAAAATAGCGAACGAAACGCCTGTAATAAATAACGCTTGGCGTCATGTTCATTATTAAATAACTATATATATTTATAAGTATATACAAAACAGCAAGTTAATATTGAAACTATATACTTACATTATACAAAGTCCATGATTGAGAAACATAATTATTAATCATTAAATCCACTTAGTTAAAAATTCAAATCCAAGCTTTCAGATATTGTCCTTATCACTGTTCTTTTTTCAATAAAAGACTTTTTAATTTGAATCCTACACTAATTGACAACTTTTTGAATCCTTTGTTTTTTTGAGAATGTCTTGCACTTTCTCTTTTATTAGCGCACATTGAGCAATTCATTGATTTCTTCACAAAGCTTCGGAGAGATATTGTGTGATCGACCAGTGCATGTTATAAGCTCCAAAACACTTAATTTTCTTAGAACATTTTGAAGAAGCACCCAAGCCTTATTACTGGATGACTTTTTAAAAGAAGTTCTAGTTACAGTTGGGTGGTAGAAAAACACATTAGCATTATTATGCTCTAAACTTATCTTCATAACCTCTCCAATCGCATCGTTAAATTTCCAGTGCAATATTAACAATAGATGCTGAAAAACACATCAACATCATTATGCTCTAAACTTATCTCCATAACGTCTCCAATCGTATCGTCAAATTTCCAGTGCAATATTAACAATAGATGCGGTCATATGAGCTTTAAACTTGACTAATCCTGATGTGAGGACTTTTTAATTTGAATCCTACACTAATTGACAACTTTTTGAATTCTTTGTTTTTTTGAGAATGTCTTGCACTTTCTCTTTTATTAGCGCACATTGAGCAATTCATTGATTTCTTCACAAAGCTTCGGAGAGATATTGTGTGATCGACCAGTGGATGTTATAAGCTCCAAAACACTTAATTTTCTTAGAACATTTTGAAGAAGCACCCAAACCTTATTACTGGATGACTTTTTAAAAGAAGTTCTAGTTACAGTTGGGTGGTAGAAAAACACATTAGCATTATTATGCTCTAAACTTATCTTCATAACCTCTCCAATCGCATCGTCAAATTTCTAGTGCAATATTAACAATAGATGCTGAAAAACACATTAACATCATTATGCTCTAAACTTATCTCCATAACCTCTCCAATCGTATCGTCAAATTTCCAGTGCAATATTAACAATAGATGCGGTCATATGAGCTTTAAACTTGACTAATCCTGATGTGAGGTAGCATTTCAAGTGAGTTTCAGATATAGCTTGAAATTTGCGAAACTGTCTTGTGCCAACTATTAGTTTGCACTGGTCGAATCTGTCTCTTAACTTTGCTCAGTAAAGACTGATATCTGTTTGTTTGGCGAGAAAAAAAGAAATGTTCTTGATGTGATTTTGGCAGAAGTTGAACATCTGATCAATATCAAGAAATTAATTTTGTATTGTTCTTTGTAAACTAGTTCGTGTCACTTCCCGTTTTGTGGTCCCACCAACACCATCACACGCATTTTTCCCGGGGCATAAAGCAAAAAATGCCATTCTCCTTCCAGACCAAAGTCTTTTTTGTGATAGCAGATGTTGACAACGTTCTTTTTATTTTTGTATTGACTTCCAAAAAAAATAAATGTTTTTTAACTTCAGGTTTGAGAGCGACTTCAAAGTCATTAAAAAGATCAAACTTTTTAATGACTTTGAAGTCGCTCAAAACGCACATGCTGTGGTTTCTAATTGCATCACCATCTTTTAAATACACAACAAAAAGGTGTCTTGTGGATTGGTCATTTACCCAATGATATCCTTAAATTTCATGCTGACCATACATGTGAACTTTTCAGAGAAATCTGCTAGTATCACGAATTCAGTTATTGTAAGATTTTGTTTAATGATTTTTAAAGCTCTGTCTTGAATTTTTGACACAAAATTATCACTTTTGAGATTTTGTAGCTGGTCCACCAAACATCTAAAGAATTCATCTCGACTTTTGATTACTGTTATCATTTCTGACCTGTCAGTATTTACCCATTGCTTGAATTTCACGTTTTCAATCTTCTTCCTTTGATTCGTTGAACATGTCAAGTAAGGTTTATGTACCTAGACATTTAGTTCAAATATTCATGCAATCATGGTTATTTATGTCGCAAACAATCAGTTCCATGATATCTTTTTAAGAAACATTAAGTTTAGCTCGGTCAATCATTAGCTTTACGTTCTGATAATAAATACATACACATATATTGTACGTCCCTGATGCTCCAACTAAAATACACCATTTCGGACGTAAAGAGAAAAACTTGGATCTTCCAATTTTGCAATCCAGCTGCGCAAAAATTGAAACGCAAAGTTAGCACGTGGTTAGACTCCTATCCCTTTGCATCCTTTCAGTCACATCCATTTTCATATTCCTATTCCTTGCATTTCCTTCTAGTGTACCTCATCCTGCTAACTGCACGTGTATTTTCCTTTTGCTATCCCTCGGGAAGAGGACGTTAATCCAAATTTTAAATTCAGTCGATACTACAATAATCTAATTATCAAAATATCTACAATCATTCTCATAACCTTTTCCTTTGATAACTACTCCTATATTTATTTATTTATTTATTCAAATGGCTAAACAAACATTTGTTTAATTAAAACTGTGACTGGTCAACAGAGCTTAGATGCCAAGGCCATTAAATACGCAAAAGAAGAAGAAGAAGCAATCCAGGTTAGCTGCCTTAAAAGCAACATAGATTTTGATTAAATTACAGAGTACTAATCGCTTTTGTTTTGCAAGCCTTCTTCTCTGGACATAATTCACTGTTTTCATAATCTTTATAAATTTGGATGACTTTCTGCACTGTATTTTCTTTAATTTTGGTTCTTGAGATTTCTTGGATTTAGGAGTTATTTAGAAGTAACTTGAAACTCCTTATCATACTATTCATTTTTGTTTGTCTTTATACTTTTAAGTATTTTTTCAATAAAAAAATAATAATAAAAATTCAATACAGTAGATTCTAATTATAAATTGAAATAAAATATTTTATGTTGTATTGGACATAGATACAATGTTTAAAAAAAGACTTAAAAAGGGTTATTAAAAGTAAAAAGTTGCCAAATAATAAAATTTTAATGAATTATTCAAGTTAACGCATTATTAAATAGGCGCGAAAAGGACCATTTTCAAAAAATCGTAGCTATCAAAGTACTCAAATATACAAGTTTAAATGTTTAAAGTAGTTTTATGTTGCATCTTAGTATAACATATAAAAAAAGATTTATACTAAGCCCCCACCAGAGATATTAAAGTCTAAAGTTAAAAATATTTAAAAAATTTGAAGTTTAAACATTTATAAAAAAATAAGATAACAAATATTAGATTTACGAGTATTTTTAATACAAGCTACTTAGTTAGGTTTATTATAATGCCAAAAATCAACTTTAATATTCATCCCCTTATACTCAAAAATTACCCTCAAAAGCGGCCTCTTGAGAAATGAAAAGAAAGTTGTTTTCAATAGCAGTTTTCAAGTATCGAAGTTCAAAATATTCTAATAGTAAAGAGGACATAAAAGATTGAGCAGACTGTAAGGAAAACAATGGTGTTTGAATTATTAGTCTATGACTTACCAGTCCTGAGAAAATGAGTTTTACGTAAGAGCTTGCAAACTCAAAAATCTGTATGCGCGGTGAAACAAAGATGACCGCCATTTTCAAATGGTTGACTCTAAAAAAATATATTTTTTTTTAACTACTGATTCTATATGTAATTGATGGTAAAAAATATCATTTTTTACTAAAATGGTCAAACAACCAAATTTTTTTTTTCTGGACCATTTCAAATGGATTGACCCTTCTAAGAAATATAACATTTGGAGTCATTACATTACATTTGGAGAGTGTGACGAGAATAAATGATAACGGCGCATTCAGCCCACGAAAAAAACAGCGAGCGGAAGCATGAAAATTATCAAGGTCATTCCCCAACAGAACGTTCTCTATATTTCGCCATTTTGGTTATAGAGAACGTGCTCGAGAATTTTCGCCAACTCACAACACTATTCAAATATAACAATTACTGTCTCGATACAATACAATTTTCAGTGACTTTCAATCAATCATGAAGTTTCAGATCATTTATAATTTCAGAGAAAACAATAGGCAGTAATGGAACAATTAGTGATTAAATTACGAATGATCATACATAAATAATGAAAAACAATTTTAACTGACACGCAAACTTTAAACCGAGTCAATAATTCAACGCAAATTGAATTGTAATTTCCATCGATCGATTCCGGATAGTCGTCCCAAGAGCACTTTATAAAACAATTGAATTTAATACATCCATCTGCATAGCACTCCTGTAGACTCCTCCAATTACGGTTCCAATTTAATCCGCAGACGTCTGGATTCCCAGATTAATTGGTTTTGCTTAAACATCGAATCGCCGAGTGTCCTGGCAGCGCGACATATTTTCTTGGACCGTCTCCAGGAAAATATTCAAGGGTATAGAGAGATACGTTAAATTTCCGATTTCGATTGCTATTAAGATTGGACGGCGGATTAACCCGTCAAGTCGAGTGGATGGTTTAAAATAAGTGCAGTAATGGATTGAGACAGGCGATTATCTTTAGATTTGCTTTTTTGATTCGTGTCTTATCAGTGGTGTAGATAGCTTTTTGTGATGGCAGGGAGGGGATTTGAGTTAGTATTTTGTTTCAGAAATGTATTTTTCTAAAGTTATTCAAAAACAAGTACAAAAAATGATGATGTGGGCGCATCATCATTTTTTGTCGTAGCCCTTTCTGCCTCATTTAAACAATTCATGATTGCCATACTAAACGTATTTCACTTGTTAATTGGTTAAGAACCATTTTACATTAAATCGGCGTTTTATACGCGTGGCGCATGAAGTAAAATTACGAGTTGAGAAAAGCCTAATTTGGCTCGGTCGCTCCGCTTCGCTACGCGATCGAGCCAAATTTTTTGCTTTTCTAAGCTAGAAATTTTACTACATGCTTAATCTGGGATTGGAAACCCTCGTTAGACGATAATTATAAATATTTTTCAGTTTTTTTATTGTAAAATTTATGACTAAAATAAATATAATTGATGTTTTGGTCAACTTTTAGCATATTCGATTTTCCTTCCAGTTTGACTAATTTTCAGTTTGTTGACGTTGAAAGAATGGTAATAGTCATTTTTATGAATTTTATACAAGTAAATCTAACGTTTAATTGATTTTTTTCAGAATAAGGTATTGTACAAAATATAAAAACGAATAAAAATTAATATCGTTTTTATATTTTGTAAATATTTTTATTTTTATTTTATTTTATTTACGGAATCTCCTTTTACATAAATCTACAAATATTAGTTACATATATAGATGTAGTAAAAATTACAATAAATTATATAGAAATACAACAATAACAAAAAGTACCAATAACCTAACAGATAATAATACAAATATACTAACGTAAATGAATAATCAAGACAATAATCATACAAAACGGCGCATCAAAGTGTGAAAGTTAATTAATGCCTCAAATTCAAAACTATTTGAATTGAAGAAAACTATTGACAAACTCAATCTTTCTTTATGTTATATTTTCTTTAAAGTATTTTACTTTTACATACGGTAACTGAAAATCCTAAATTTTCCTAAAATTACCATGTTTAATTATTCAGTTCAGAACACGATAATATTGTGTCATAAATTAAAGTTGTGAGACCTCCAAATTAAACACTTTAATTCAAAGGCTTACCAAAAACATATCGATAGTCGAAATTATTTAAAATTCTCAAGATCCACTAAGAAATAAGCATATATTAATATACGACTTAAAAAATTACATGATTCATTCACGTCTTAAAGTTAGGAGACTCTAAAGTAAATTTGCACAAATAAAAAAATAGATTTTCTTTTAGACATCTTTTTGTATTTATATTTGTTTATTTATTAAAGAATAAATCTTCAATTGAAAACAATACATTAAAAACGTAGACAGATCAAGATAACGTGATAAAATTATATATAGGATTTTTTTTAAACACATGAATACGCTTTTTCTTAAAGAGTTCAATTTAAAGCTTTAAACGAGGGTTTTCCACTCCTAGATTAAGGAGTGGAATTTCGAGTTTAGAAAAGACTAATTTGGCTCGGTCGCTACGCGACCGACCAAATTCTCAGGCTTTTCTAAACACGAAATTTTACTTCATGCGCCACGCGTATAAAACGCTGATTTAATGTAAAATGGCCCTTAACCAATTAACAAGTGAAATACGTTTAGTATTAAATGCATATACATTAGGCATTTTTGTTTTAAGTATGCAGATCCCAATGTATATGATTTAAATTTCAATTTAAAGTTTCTAACGAGTGTTTCCACTCCCAGACTAAGCATGAAGTAAAATTTCGAGTTTAGAAAAGCCTGAAAATTTGGATTTGCAGGGGCGCGCGAGCGAAGCGAAATTATATTTCTGAGTGTTTTTTGAGTTTATAAGTCATTATAACAATAGTACTTCTGTCCTGTTTTCATATGGAATACACAAGTAGAGGTACTAAGGGAGAGTATCTTGCAAAAAGTGAGTTTTTTTCTGATTGAGAAAACGTCGCCTTTTCAAAATGACCAATTCAATTAAAAATTATTTGTGCCTGCTTCTAGAAAAACTAAGTTAGCCCCTGAAAAAAAAAACTACTGTAACATCATTATTCTGTTACGAGCAGGTAACAAATGTATAACAAAAGAGTGAAAAGTGTAGCAGCCTGTGTGTTATAGGAATTCCTACTTTAAATTCTATTCAGGACTGAACACACTTTTCCACGAGTTAGCGACACTGAAAAGCACAGCGAAAGAAAACCAAAGAAATCAAGAAGTATACAAACTATAAACTTGCTGTGTTTCAATTGAAATCCTTAAAGATTTCTTTAAATTATAATTAACGCTGAATTTAATTAAAATCTTGTAAATGCTTAAAAGGAAAAAAGATCAAAAGGAGTTCAAGTGGGGAGATTTCAGAAACATTGCACATTAGGAGATTAAAGGAAAAAAGGTAGAAAGAGAGCGGTTGCAAATTTCCCTCGCTCTAAATCTAGTCGCCGAGTGGAACGGACGTCTTGAAGGATCGCTTTAAAAGGGCAACACGTTATTCAGTTTTCTATCTTAGAAAATCCTCTCCGTTCGTTCCATTTCCTTACTTAATTTCCTTTCATTTTGAAGCTTCTTTTTTACTACAGGAGATTTATACTTCACTAGCAGCAGTATAACCTTATTTTGTATAGTTTTCTTTTTCTTTCGAAACATGATTTTTGTCACTAAAAAAAACGTATTTTTGGTAAATTACAGGATTTACCATCGATCCCTACGATTAGTTGGTAATTTTTTGTTTTTTTTTTTAGTTATTTATTTCGACCGATATTACCATTTTACAAAAAAAAAACAGTAAAATAACACAAAAAATAAACTAAATGTTTTACAAATGAGTCGTCTTGGTACAAAATCAGTTTCATCCAATTTAAAAAAAAACCTAAGCAAACTATAATGCTAATTAATTCCAAAACCATGATATTTTGGCAAAATTAGTTTTGGGGCTTTAGCTTGTGCCCTTATAGAATGCACCTATACCAAATATAAATATTATCAAGGCTCGACAAATAAAAGGTCTTTTGCTCTCCTGAAAAAAAAACTCTTCTGGATGTAACCGATTTTGCATCTACACGACTCAAATATAAAATAATACAAAAATTATGTAAAAATGTATCCTCACGACACAGTATAAATAAGAAAATACGTGAATGTGCTTCACTTATACACAAGAAATCATAGGTTTTACTGAAAATTTTACGGGTTTACTAGAAATCTTTTGTATTTGCGGAAAAATCCTAGGTTTTGTTGAAAATGACTGGGATTTACTAGACAATCCTAGAATTTTGCCGGCATTTATTAGAAACAATAACAAATCTCTATTATCGACGGAATACAAAACTAAATAAATACATTATTCTATTCAGAAATAAGTATAATTAAACTTAAGTTTATCTTGATAAATGACCATCGATCACAAGTCATATATTGGGATTTCGCCGGTAATATATTGGGATTTACTGACAATATGTTGAATTTATTAGCAAATCTAAGAATTAACTGATAAATTCTAGGATTTAATAATATTTCTTTATTTATCGTTACTGCTATTATATAATAAATACGAATATATTGTATAAATAAGTAAGAAATAAAATAAAACTATTAGGTAAAACTACTATAAACTAAATAAATAAAAGACTAGTTATTCGAAATGACTGATCGTTTCTTAAGAATTACAGGATTGACTAAAAATTCTCATTATTTTTCGGTGTCTTGGGATTTACTAACAAATTCTAGAATATATTGAAAATCTTTATGATTTACTGAATATTTCTTGAATTTATCAGCATTTACTAAAATTTATTGGAAAATCCTAACAATATTTTGGTAGTCCAAAAAACATCTTTATACAATGCAAGTTATTGAGGTTACTGATAAAATAAAACTAATTTTGTGTAAATTATATAATTTACTATCAATGTCTATGATATATTGGAAATTAATAGAATGTAGTATCAATTCCCAGGATTTATTAGAAAATCATAGGATTTACCATCAGTTCTTAGAATTCATTAGGAATTAATTAGATTTACTGACTATTCATGGGATTTAGTCGAAACTCATACGATTTACTGAATATTCATAGGACTTAGTGAAAGTTCATAGAATGTAATAGAAATTTATAGGATTCTAGCAAAACATTGAATTTAATATAAATTTATAGGATTTACTGGAAATTCATACAATTTAATAGAAATTTGTAGGATTTACTGAAAATCTTTAATATTTGTGAAAAAAAAACTAGGTTCTAATAGAAATTACTAGGATTTAGCCGGTATTTAATAGGACTTACTAAAAATTCCCGGAGTTTATTAGAAAATCTAAAAATTTACTCATTTACTAGCAATCTTTAAAGACTGCTGGGAGTTTATTGGAAAATCCTAAGATATTTTTTTAAGTATACCCACACATTCTAAACCAAATTACTCCTGATGTTACACAAGAGCAAATTATAAAGTTTATTAAAGTGTTTTGTAGGATTTACTGAAAATCTTTAATATTTGTGGAAAAGAAACTAGGTTCTAATAGAAATTACTAGGATTTAGCCGGTATTTAATAGGACTTACTAAAAATTCCCGGAGTTTATTAGAAAATCTAAACATTTACTCATTTACTAGCAATCTTTAAAGACTGCTGGGAGTTTATTGGAAAATCCTAAGATATTTTTTTAAGTATACCCACACATTCTAAAGCAAATTACTCCTGATGTTACACAAGAGCAAATTATAAAGTTTATTAAAGTGTCAAAAGCCTAAAAATTTGGATTTGTCTGGCAAATCCAAATTTTCAGGCTTTTCTAAACTCGAAATTTTACTTCATGCATAGTCTGGGAGTGGAAAACACTTATTACAAACAAAAATACTATACGGATCAATAAATATTGCTGCACAAACTTTCTTCAATTTATCAGCATTTTCTAAAATTTATTGGAAAATCCTAAAATATTTTGCTAATCCATAAAGATTCTTTATATTATGCAAATTGTAGATGTTGCTAACAATTCCTAAAATGAATTAAATTCTTTCTGTTTGAAAAAGAGATTGTTTTTTGTAAATTATAGAATTTAGTATTAATTCCTAGGATATTGGAAACTCAAATAATTTACCATCAATTTCTAGAACTCATTAGAAATTCATAGGATTTACCACTAATTTTTAAGATTAAGAAGATTTTGGGATTTAGTGAAAATTCATAGAATTTATTAGATATTTATAGGATTTACTGAAAATCTTTAATATTTGTGGAAAAATCGTAGGTTCTAATAGAAATTGCTAGGATTTAGCCGACATTTATTAGAACTTACTAAAAATTTCTGGAATTAATTAGCAAATCTAAGAATTGACTAATAATTCCTAGGATTTACCGGCAATCCTTAAGAATTGCTGAACATTTATTAAAAAATCCTAAGATTTTTTATTTTAAGTATAGACACACATTCCAAAGCAAATAACTCCAGATATTACAAAAGTGCAAATTATAAAGTTTTTTAAGGTGTCAATCAAAAACATAAGCGAGTTTAGAAAATCCTAAAAATTTGGATTTGCCGGGGCGCGACTCGTTTCGCTCGCGCGCCCCGGCAAATCCAATTTTTCAGGCTTTTCTAAACTCGAAATTTTACTTCATGCTTAATCAAGAAGTCTAAACACTTGTTTAAAGTTTTAAATTGAATATTACAATAAAAACTAGGGATGGAATAATTGAAAATACGAATACATAGAATTTAGTGGAAATTTATAGGATATACTGGAAATCTTTCATATTTGTTGAAAAATCTTACGTGTTTATAAAAATTACTAGGATTTGCTAGAACATCCTAGGATTTTGCGGGCATTGATTAGGACTTACTGAAAATTGATGGAATTAGTAAATCTAAGAATTTCCTCGTAATTCAAATGATTTACTAACAATCTTAGTGAATTGCTGGGAAATTATTGGAAAATCCTAAGGATTCTTTGATTTATCGGCATTTCCTAAACCTTAAAATTAACTAGCAAATTCTAAAATTTCCTGATAATTTAGAAGATTTACTGGCAATGCCTTAAATTAATTAAAAAAAATTAGTAAATGTATATACAATTAATTTTTAAATCCTATGGTTTACTACGAATTCCTAGTATTTTATAACAATTTAGATGATGTTCCGAATTTTGAGTCGTAAAATAAAAAAAAAAAAAAAACACAGCGATAATCCCCAATATTGGCAAATACGTAAAATAACATTGGTAACCAAAAAACATACAGGGAGAATTTCTTTTAAGTTACATGTCCCAATTATATAACTGATTTAAGTTTACGTGAAGTGATTATTACACTAAAAAAGCGTATATGCTGTAAATCTTCAGATATTCGTTTTTTTAATGAATTTATTTAAACTAAATTTTCAGGCTTTTCTAAACTCGAAATTTTACTTAATGAAACACTAAAACACTAAAATATCGTGAAGTTAAGAATATACTGTTTAAGCAGTATATTAAAACAGTAAATTTTGAACTTTACTTAAAATCAGTGTTTTACACGTTACGTGCTACGCGACCAACCCAAATTTGTAGGCTTTTCTAAACTCGAAATTTTATTTCATGCTTAATCTGGAAGTGGAAACACTCGTTTCAAGCTTCAAATTGAACTCTTTTAAAAAACAACGAATGTCCGAAAATTAACTCATATGCATATGTATTTGCAAGAATATGAACTAGATTAAAATTAAGTACTATTTAATTATTTTATTTTTTGAATTAAGTAATATTCAATTCTTAACAATTTTTCCACAACTGTTTTATGAAACATTTGTTAATCTATGGTAAATTTAATTAAAACACTTGCTTTATTTTTGGAATAATTCACATTACTTACCGAACAAACCATGTATTTCGAATCAAATTAATATACTGTTTTGTGTTGTAGGCGTTCACTTTGTGGTACATCTTAAATACGCTTGTAAATAAAACACTTTTTACTTTGTTTAACACTGTATTTTGCACCTAATTTGTGACTATAGTTTCGGCTATCTAGTAGTCATTATCAAACTTAAGGTTTGATAATGACTACTCGATAGTCGAAACTATAGTCACAAATTGAGTGCAAAATACAGTGGTTAAATAAAGTAATAAGTGTTTTATTTACAAGTCAAATTAATATGTAAAATAATTAACGAAATTGAAGTATATAATGATTTGAAGTCTACTTAAGCATTAAAAGCACAATTCCTGTCTCATAAATATCTCAGGTATGCGGAAGCACGTCTCTAAAAAAATATGTTTCCCTTGTCATCCCTTCAAATCAAAAGCCCAGAGCTCGCTTTCTGATACCACACAACCCTTTGTTTTAATTAAAAACTTTTTCACGGGTCTTTGCGGTCGACGTGATTAAATCGTTGCATCGTTGCGCGATGCGTGGAATCCGGACGTCGCGACGTTATTAAAGAGCGCCGCGACGCCAGATGCGACCCTCTCCGGAATGGTGTTTAAAGGGCACGGAATTTACGATTCACGGTTACGACCCAACTGTTGAACCGAACACTCGGTTCGCCACTCTATTAGAAATTATTGGTGGGTGTGGGTAGTAAAATGTTGGTGCGACTAATCTTTATTTATAAGGTCGTTTCTGAGATTGAAGCGAGTTTGGAAAGTTGTTTTTCGGAAAGGGGAAAGTTTACGGGGTTTATCTCAATTCAAAAGTTGTTTAAACTATCAATATTCAATAAGCTGTGTCTTTCTTTCGCCTGACGTGTTCAATTAGCAGTAACATATAATCTTTTTATATAAGGTTGATAGAATAAAACACTTGGTTTTTGTTTCACAAATTCAATATTTTATTTCCACGACTAGTTTCGGTCAGACGACCATTATCAATGTGGTTTACAAGGATTACTATGATTTACATTAACCACATTGATAATGGTCGTCTGACCGAAACTAGTCGTGGAAATAAAATATTGAATTTGTGAAACAAAAACCAAGTGTTTTATTCTATCAACCTTATATAAAAAGTGTAAAGATGTTTCACCAAGTGTTAGATGAGTCAACAATCAAAAGTGTAACATATAATTTATTGTAACTTTATTTATAGTATGTATATGTATTATTTCTAAATTGAATAAAGGAAAAAAATTTTAAAAAAGACATTTTTAAGGGTTCAAGAGCGTACGGAAAATTTTATACAGCAAATGTTATTGATCCGTATGGTTTTTTTTTGTTTTTTGTGTTTTCCACTTATTAATTATTTACATATTTATAATTTCTTGATGTCTAGTCCGTGACGAACTGGGACCAAATATACCGGTCCAAAACATAAAATAGTTTGGGAAGCGCTGTTTTCGATGAATTCTATAATATAATTCTAGTGATGTCACAATTTCGCAAATGTTATTAAAGAGCGCCGCACAGTGGTCGATTTTCATATTTAACTGAACATTTCGTTATTATTTATTAAATGCGACTAAAATTCATTCTAGGTGAAAGGTATGTGGTTATAATTACATGTTTTGTTGTCATTAATGTTATGCAGTAATTATCTACCCCTCATCCAATCCCTATTAGTACATTTTAATTTTAATATTTATTTTTTGCTAAATAGTTGATGGAAATGTAATAAATATTTCTTCCAAGGAAAATTATAAAAAATAAAATTACTACAAACCCTATTAATTTATATACAGGGTGGAACAGCCTAATGGAATAAAGTCAGTATCTTGATAATTGTGTATATTTACAAAAATTTCGAGATACGTCAGTTTTAGCATTTAAAATGACATAATTTAACCTAAAAATGTCAACCCCCGGCGAGTAACAGCTGCAACCCCCAATTTTTTAAATTCCATGTTGAGGCTTGTGATACCTCGTTTGAAAGGCCTCTATTCTCTATTCAAAAATGATACCGTTTCAAAATTTATTGCAAAAATTATCAGAAAAATTAAACCTATCTAACTGATAAAAATCGATTAGGAGTCTGCAAAGGCATGCAATAGAAACATTGTATTAAAATATATAAGTATATTTTCCGAAAATTATTTACTTACACAAAAATATTCAGGGAATTTTTCTTTGCAGTATACATATCTCGATTCAGCGTATGCGTTTTGAGTCATTCGTTGTTTTATTAATAAGTTCAATTTTAAGTTTAGAACGAGTGTTTTCCACTCCCAGGCTAAGCATGGGGTAAAATTTAGAGTTTAGAAAAGCATGAATATTTAGTTTCGTTGAGTAGCGCGTAGTTGGTATTCATTAAAAATAGTCCTGTCGTATACTGATGCGTACTTAATATACTTTTGCTCCATCAAAGTTTAATAATATAAAATTTTAATCAAAAATTGTCTTTAGAATTTATGCTAATATTTGTTTATGTTGTATAAAAATATAAAAAAATGATTGTGCACAAGTAATAAATACATACTAGTAGGACATATGAGTCGCCTATTTCTAAAAACCCCTAAACCTATTAGAAACAAATGGATTTAGGGGTTTCTGGAAATAGACGACTCATATATCCATCGTTGGTTTTAAAATTTTAGTGACCACAATCGAAAAATAAATATGTAAAACGTACACTTCTCAGCGCATTCAATTAACTAATGAGCGGCATCGCAATAGGGTAATGTATAGGTACCTGTAGTTATCGGGAACAGGGGTTGGGGGGATTATAATTTTACTTCCACATTCTTTGGTCATGAAGGAATGTTTTTCTAAACACTTCATTATTGGCGAAATGTTCAGTAAAATTTGAAAATCGACCACTGTGCGCCGCTCCGTATAGTTTTTTGTTTGTTTGGAACAAGTGTTTTCCTCTTCCAGATTAACCATGAAGTAAAATTTCTTGTTTAGAAAAGCCTGAAAATTTGTTGGATCCAAATTTTCAGGCTTTTCTAAACTCGAAATTTTACTTGATGCGCCACGCGTATAAAACATTGACAATAGTATGAAGCTCAAAATATACTGCTGATATTTACAGATATGTTTTTGCAGATCTGTTAAATTTTTACGATTCTGTTGATTTTATCCTATTTTGGCGATTTTTTTAATTTTACCATATTTTATCATCATATTCGACAAGAGTGAAATATGCAAAATTTAGTTAAAATGCGATACATAAATAAACACAATTGTTGGTGTCTCTCGTAGCTAACACATATTGATTCTATTTTGAAAATTTTAGGGCAATTAATAGCCACGGGCGCCTCTGGTTTTATGTGTGTACCTAAATAAGCCTTTGTGTTTAACCATTAATAAATTATTTGAGTTAAAGCCGTAATCGTATTCATAATCAAATTGTAATGTACATTCGTGTGTGTGTTGTATACATGCTCCACTTAGGTTCAGGGCCAAACACTGCACATTGCATTCGTCTGTTATGCAAATTACCAGCCAGATTTGTTTGAAAAGTTATATTTGTTTGTTTAGTAATCCAGCGTGGCGTCTATTTATACTAGCACATCCAATTGGATTTAATCTTTGTTTATGTGTGTGTGTATCTGGTAATATTCATTCTTCGTCCCCTCTCAGTTGAAAACAGTCAAGGCAGATGTCAGCGCGACATTACATTGCACTTTCCGAAATTACGCGTACAAATAAAGGTATGCGGGTGGGAGGAATTTGTTTGAATTACAAGATAAGGCTTTCGGAATTACATCGTTGTTATTATTACAACACGGAGGTGGTTGGAGTGTTTGGTGCTGAAAATAGATTCGCGAAAACAATGTCCGTCGCGGCGCTGCTCGCCGCTCATCACTTCAGCGGTTTCAGTCGTTTCAGGCGCGGATTTCTAGGTCGGGCGATCGCTCCGGCTCACGGTTCCGTGAATGTGGATTATGTCGCCGGTTGCGGGTGGTTTTAATGGTGGTTTTGAGTGTCAATGAGGAGTGCTGCTTCGCCGTGCTGATGGCCACCGTCGCCAGGAAGAAGCAGCTGGTCCGGAAACGAGGGGTCTACAGATATCATAATTACGTCAAATATTACAGGTAATCGATAACTGAATGTGCACTGATGGAAAAAGCCTTGCGGTTTGTTTAATAACACATATCTATATTTTGGCAATGTGTTCTACCTTCATCTATAAAAAAAAAAACGTTTATGGTCAAGGTTGACCATATGAAATTTTACATTTGAATTTATACATGAACATTTTGTGGCCCGGGAAAATGTGTTTCATCAGTCCGAGACAGAAACTGTTAATTATTATTTTAGGTATACATATCCTAATTACAGCGTATATGCTGTAAATCTTTATATTATTTAGTTTAACCTTCGATAATGATCTGTAAAGACCGAAACACGTGTCAGGAAACTGAAAATAAAATCATGGAACAAAACAAGTATTTTCTTCACCAAATTCAAACATTCGTTGTTTTTTTCCAAATATGTAAATTTGAAGTTTCAAACGAGAGTTTTCCACTCCCAGACTAAGCATAAGGGTGACTCCATAGGTAAACCGTCAGTTTGAGTGTAAAAGGTGTTATTAAACTCAAAGTTTTTTTTAAGCAAATTTCAACCAATTTCATCATTTCCGACTTTTCTTCAATGCTATTATCAGAGTTATCAGTTAACTCTAGTATCATTTTCTTTAATTCTAACATTGAGATAGAGGTAAACAAACAACAACGTGATTATATTTTTGATTCGATTAAAAGGATAATATTTTTAATTTAAAACCAACTATAGCACGAAATAAAATTGGATAGTTGTACAAAAAATATTTTTTATTAAAAGTTAAAAGAAACAGAAATAACAAAAGTTGTGAAAGTATTTTATTCTTAAATAAAATGTCCACTAAACACTGCTTTTTTAATAACAAATCGTTTCATCAACTTTAATTTTTTTTTAAGATTATTATGAAGTTATATTTAAATTTTACAAATAAATATCGAACTATTAATTTTTAAAATTTAAATATAAAATTAATCAACTAAAAGTTAGTGTTTGAAGACAATTGAGTTTGGAAAATTCCTCATTCTAACATAAAATCTTTGATGAAAGTCGACTGTACAATTTCTTTTAGGAACAAAACGTTTCCACAACTTTTAAAATTTGTTTTTAAAGATTATTATGAAGTTATAAATAAAATGAGGGCGGAAGGAAATCATCCGAGGCTAAATTTATAAAATTAAGATTTTATGTTAGAGTGAGGAATTTTCAAAACTCAATGTGAAGCTTCAAATGAGTGTTTTCCACTCCCAGACTAAGCATGAAGTAAAATTTCGAGTTTAGAAAAGCCCCGTGAAAATTTGTCGAGGGTCGCGCAGCGACCCGAGACAAATTTTCTGGGCTTTTCTAAACTCGAAATTTTACTTCATGCGCCACGCGTATTAAACACTGATTTCCAGTGAGGTTCAAATATACATACAATTTAACATAAAGAAAAAATGAGTTTGTCAGTAATTTGCAGAATAATTAGAAAATATAAAAACGAATATTAATATAATTTTGATTCGTTTTTATATTTTATACATACATTTCACAATATATTAGTGTTGTATACGCGTGGCGCATGAAGTAAAATTTCGAGTTTAGAAAAGCCCAGAAAATTTGTCTCGGGTCGCTGCGCGACCCTCGACAAATTTTCACAGGGCTTTTCTAAACTCGAAATTTTACTTCATGCTCAGTCTGGAAGTGGAAAACACTCGTTAAAAGCTTCAAATTGAACGCGTTTAAAAAAAACAATATCTAAAGATTTTAAGAAAATACGCTAAATTTGGAATACGTATATTTTAAAGAAAAAACAGTGACAAATTCTGACAATTAATTTTCTATCGTATGTTCAAATAAAACAAATCTCTAGAGTGCAGTGGAAAATGTTCTAGGTTGGCAACTCTGAAAATATACATTATAATTATTATGTCTGACGTTTTACGCAGGTAGTTTTTCTTTAAAATATACGTATTCTAAATGTAGCGTATTTTTTTTAAATCTTTCGTTGTTTTTTTAAAAGAGTTCAATTTGAAGGTTTGAACGAGTGTTTTCCACTCCCAGACTAAGCATGAAGTAAAATTTCGAGTTTAGAAAAGCCCCGTGAAAATTTGTCGAGGGTCGCGCAGCGACCCGAGACAAATTTTCTGGGCTTTTCTAAACTCGAAATTTTACTTCATGCGCCACGCGTATTAAACACTGATTTCCAGTGAGGTTCAAATATACATACAATTTAACATAAAGAAAAATTGAGTTTGTCAGTAGTTTGCAGAATATTTAGAAAATATAAAAACGAATATTAATATTAATTTTGATTCGTTTTTCTATTTTATACATACATTTCACAATATATTTGTGTTGTATACGCGTGGCGCATGAAGTAAAATTTCGAGTTTTGAAAAGCCCAGGCCTTGCCTGTTATTGGACTTTCACAGTCTTTCTTGAATAACTTTCTCATTTTTCACTTGGTGTAACATTTTGAAATAATATTAAAGGATAAATTATAAACACTTGGTTTGTTTCACTATTTGTTTCTATTTACTCGACTAGTTTCGCTTTTTACTCTTGATAATGCCGTAAAAAGCGAAACTAGTTGAGTAAATAGAAACAAATAGTGAAACAAACCAAGTGTTTTAAATTTATCCTTTAATATTATTTCACAGTCTGTTAGGTTAAATAAGTAAATAAATATTTAACAAATTTAAGTTAAATACTTTTATAAAAGGAAACTTATTTCACCGTTCAAATAAATTAAATTCACTAAACAACATTTTCTGTTTGTCTCACTTATAAAACTAAAACGTATTTATAAAGGGCTAAATTAACATACAAACAAAAGCGGAAAATGTCCATTAAACGAAGTCAAAACAGTCACTCAAGAGCGAGTTCAAAGCAATTACGATAAAATGCATGTCCTCAGTATTTATAAAACTAAAAGTGTAACAAGTGTTACCGCTCTATTTCCCCTGCAGCTACCAATAAAAACAATTAACGTCCGTTTGTTTTTCCGGAAAAAAGTTCCAAAAAGTTAGTGCCAACCAAATTAAATTCGAACGATTAAAAACAATTAGAATGTCCGTGTAAATAAGCTGAGAAACTGACGGATAGGTTAATTATTCTCCATAGTTTTAAACTACTAACTTAAAACTCTATTAAATATTTTAACAACGTTTAGTAGTTTAACCCTCGCTTCGCTCGGGAAATTTATTTATTTATTCATTCAGTCAACTGAGTCCATTAAGAGAATACATAATATAGTAAAAGTAAAACATAAAACTACACATTAAAATATAATTAACCATTGCATTTTATTGTGTTTGTAATTCATGTGTATTAGTATTTTTATTCTTAACCGTACAATATAAAGGTAACGCATTCTTTATTTTTATTTATTTTTTTCTAATTTCTGTACTGTTATCTTTTTAAAAATTATTACACAATTTTTATTTTTACTTTACTGCTTTTTTAAGTTCATTATTACTAATGATATAATTATTCTCTGTAATTAGTTGTATTTCTTGGGAAATAAATAAATTGTTATTGTTATAATGCCGGGTTTCACAAACGTGAATTTAATCGACCAAAGTTATTCATCGATTAAAATCTAGTAATAGTTACATACAAGGCCGTAGCCAGAGGATATAAGGGTTCAATTATACACCCCCCCCCCCCCCCACCCCCCTAAATTTTCTAAATGTAAAATTTTTGTCGCGGCCCTGAAAAAGCAAAAACAATATATTTTACTAGTAAACTCCCCACCCTCCCGAAACGTTTATAACCCCCCGACTTCTTTTCAACTAACTGAGCAAATCCATTTAAGTAATATTTCATCAACATTAAAATAACGTTTAATGTTGCTATAATGCTGATATAACGTTATTGGTTTGTTTTTTGCTCAGTGAGAATAAATATACATGACATTGGTGTTTATAACATGGAAAATGTCTATTCCAATCGAGGAATAAATTTAATCTACGAATAAGATTTAATTGAAACTGGTGAAACCGGACATAATAAATCTATCCAAATCCCAATTTTGACTGTCATTCTTTAAATTTTGCGACGTCTGTAATTTTTTATGATTACGATTGTCATTTACGTACATAAAATTCAGATGTAGGTGCATGTGACGGTCTTTAGGAGAATTGCTTTCCTTTGAAGAATAGTATCTGACAATTTTCTATTTCCAACGCCGTGGACTCGACACAGGAACGGAAAATTGAATTACTCGGGAAATGTACATTATGGAGTGATGGACGATGTTTTTGTAAGTGATATGGGGGCTGTATAAGAAAATTGTTGGTTATGAAAAGAAAATGTAATTCTACACGATGATGGTATATGAAAGAATACCTCTTGATAATAGAAAGAGATTATTGAATATATTATTATAGTATGCCTTTCAATAAATCTCAATTAGTTTTAATAATACTATTTAATCTAAACAAATTATCCTTAGAAGGTTATGAAATTATTTCTAAAAAAAAATATTAGGTAACAAATTATTTAAAACAATAATAATTCTCACTGCAATTATCATTGTCATTATTTTGTATACAAAATACATACATACATAACCTTATCGTCGCGCGTCATATATAGGGCCGCGTCAGATCACGCGAATTTGTCAATGGTACCAAACAAACAAAAAAAAGTCATGGCATGCTAGAGGAATAAACTTTTAGCTCATATGGTATAAAATGATAAGGGATTTGATATGTTCAAAAGTGAATAAGTCACCTTTTTTATTTTTAATTTGAATACTTTTTTATTTTATAAAATAAGAAAGAATTCAAATTAAAAATAAAAAAGGATGACTTCTTTACTTTTAACATTAACAAATCCCTTACACACAAATGACATTAGTGGATATAGAATGGAACCAATTCAAAGTATAATAGTATATCGTACAAGGAGCATATAATGATAGCTATTATTCACGAGAACGATGTTTGTGGAACGAGCCGTAGGCGAGTGGAGCAACTCGTTCGAGTAATTAATAGCCATTATATGAGAGTTATACTCTATACTTTGTTCACGATAACAACAATATATAATATTTATTGTATAATGCATTTATCAAAATAAATGTTGACAATTATATAAAGTATTATTATAAAATTAATTAAAATATAATATATTGTACAACGAGCATATATTGATAGCTATTAATCACGAGAACGATGTTTGCGGAACGAGCCGTAGGCAAGTGGAGCAATTTGTTTAAGTGATTAATAGCCATTATATGCGAGTTATACACTTTACTTTGTTCACGATAACAATATATAATACAAAAACTATTGTTTAATATATTTATCAAAATTAATGTTGACAATTATATACAGTATTATTATAAAATTAGTTAAAACATTTTGTTTGTTCCACTTATTTTTAATTCAAATAACTTCAAATACAGGTTTAAGTTCAAATAAAAACAATGAAATAAACCATTTCTATTAATTATTTTATTATTATTAATAGAAAAATGTTTCACTACTGATTAAGCGAGAAATAAATTAATTATCAATTAATTAACAAAGCAGTGTCAGTCACTAGTCTTTCGTTAACTCATTGACTTACGATTTAAAATTACATCTAAGAAACATACACCATTTTTTTCTTTTTAAATATACTTTTACATTAAAAAAGACTGTTATTCCTTACTGCACTTTATATTATTTAATAAAAAGTGAAGTCAGGAATAACACTCTCTTTTAGTGTAATAATCACTTCACGTAATCTCAAAAACATACAGATACTTTTACATATTCCAAAATAAATTGCTTCAGACATTCGAATTTATCGAAATAAACATTTGTACAAATAATTAACGTGAGATTAAACCTAAGCTTAAGTGTATTTTGAACTTCACTTAAAATCAGTGTTTTAGTGCGTGGTGCATGAAGTAACATTTCGAGTTTAGAAAAGCCTGAAAATTTAGTTTGGTCCCACCAATCCAAATTTTAAGGCTTTTCTAAACTCGAAATTTTACTTCATGTTTAGCCTGGGAGTGGAAACACTTGTTAAAAGCTTCAATTATTTTTAGATTAAACATTTCGTGCGTGTAAAACAATTTATTTCAAATTTAATATTTATTTGGGCATTCGTTGCTTTATAAAAGCATGTAATTTGAAACTTCTAACGAGTGTTTTCACTTCTTGATTGACATGAAGTAACATTTCGAGTTTAGAAAAGCTAAAAAAATTGTAGTTTTTACAATTTTATCAAACAAAGACATTCTCCCAAAATTGTTAATTTTGTTGCATTATTTCAACGTTGGCTATTTATTTTAGGAAAATATGTCAAGTAATTTTTTTTGTATAAGATATAAGTGATATAAAAAAAATAAAGTCAATTCTGTGAATTTCATCTTGATTGCATACAACTTTTATTATTCACAATCTTTTTAAACAAAACAAATCTGGTAAGCACGTTTTTTTACGAAATTTCAACTTTGATTTGATATTTTGGGAAATCCAGTCTATTTTTAAACTTCCCATATAGCTAATTAAAGTTTATTCATTTCTGTGTAGACTCTATGAAGTTTAGGTTAATTTAATAATCCGTTGATTTTTTGCAATTGTCTTAAAATAAACATTCTTCTAAAATCCTTCAATTTATTGCATAATTTCAATTTTGGGTTAATATTCTAGATTAAATGCCTCGACATAATTTAATTTTCTGTAAAACAAATGCAAGTGCAATCAATTCTAAGCAAATTCTGTGAGTTTTATGTTGATTATATAAAACTTTAGATGTTTGTGTTAGTCCTAAATTTCAACAACAAATTTATTTTGTGTTAAATTTTACAATAAAGGAAACTGCAAAATACGTTTCTGATTGATCGTCTCACGAGGGTTTCCACTCCCAGGCTAAGCATGAAGTAAAATTTCGAGTTTAGAAAAGCCTGAAAATTTGGTTTGGTCGCGTAGCGCGTAGCGCTATGCGACCAAACCAAATTTTCAGGCTTTTCTAAACTCGAAATTTTACTTCATGCGCCAGGCATATTAAACACGGATTTAGTGTGAAGTTCAAAATATACTGGTAGATAAGTACGTTGATTTTATGTTAAGCCTCACTTTAATAAATGTGTTAAAAATATGCGAATTAAATGAATATTATGAATGACAATGAAAATCATAAAAACAATTACAGATTTCGAAAACTTTATGAATGATTACATAAATTGTAAAAAATACAAATTTCATTAAAACTTCAAGATAATATTCTTCAATTTACAATGAAAATAAAAAAATACAGACTCATCAAAACTTCAACGAAAAAAACTTCAAGTATTTGTTTTACTTTACTCTTCAAGTTTTGAAATACATACGTAGATATTTAAAGAAATTTCCGCTTTTGTTAACAAATACCTACACATATGAGAAGTTTTCGAAATTATCGAGTATTGCTAAAAAAATCCGGGCTTGTTTTGGATCAACATATTTGCTGGAATCTGCGAAATGCATTCTTAGATCTTTCAAGGAGTTTTTCTATTTTGTTAACAAATTTTTTCACACAAGAGACATTCTTGATATTATTAAGTATTGCTCAAAAAATCCTGGCTTGCTTAGGATCAACATATTTGTCGGAATCTGCGTTTTCAAATAAAAAACAAACTAGAAAAACATTCGTCTCAAAACTTTAAGGAAAA
This sequence comes from Philonthus cognatus, assembly GCA_932526585.2. Classification (NCBI taxonomy): domain Eukaryota; kingdom Metazoa; phylum Arthropoda; class Insecta; order Coleoptera; family Staphylinidae; genus Philonthus; species Philonthus cognatus. Next base: position 31,255,940 of record OW052242.1, read on the forward strand.
TAAAATTAAAAAAAAAACTCCAAGTATATTTTCCACTTTACTCATCAATTTTTGAAATACATTCGTACATGTTTGAATTAATAAAGTTTACGAGTCACACGAGCAATAAAACAGAATTTCATTACGTCAGGGTTTATTACAGGTGTGCCGAAAATAAGACGGTGGCAATAAAACCGCGCGTGAAAAAAAAATGTTACTTGGTTTTATCTGTGTCGCGGGTTTTATGCCGATCGCGATGTGTATTTTTAAAAAAGCTCAACACCTCTTGGGATTTTTATTTCGCTGCATTGTTTTTATACCAAACATTTGGCCGCGGTTCAAAAAAATACGAAATTGATTGAAGCTGGTTTATAAAGATAGATAGATTTGAGATAAATGATTAGGAAAGGAAAATAGTATTATATTATTTCAATGAAAAATCTGCCTAAATAATATTTTAATTGATGAAAAAAAAAAAATACATGTCCATATAGGGAAATAATCAGGACAGGTAAAAAATACAAAAATTTTCAGAACTTGGTTGGAAAACATAACCTCACCCTCCATATTCTTATGACATTTCGCCAAGTGATTACCACCTTTATTTATCTCTTGACATTTTTTTTCGGGGAAACATGGAAAAATGTCATATTTTGGCGAAAATCCGAAAATCTCAAAATGACTTCATATTATACCAAAATGCAGCTAAAGAATTGGAGCATAATCTTTGCAAAAATGGGCCATATCTAAAAAATAGTTTTTGTTCACAAAGCTCGCAAAGTGGGCGCTCGAAAAGTGGTCGAAAAATTAGTTCGACTTTGAGATTCTTTTAGGGCGGCCACAGGCGACACATAAAGATAGCCAATCGAATGTTAGAAGTCCTAACATTCTAGGTTATCTGTGGGCCGAGCAATCGCACTTAGAACGGAATCGCATCTAAAGGCGCTAATCGGCGGACCCCGCTTAACGGGAGGGTAGCAAAGAAGTACTTACAAGAACGGTCGCCTAGATGTAGCTAAACTCGCATTTTCGACCGGCATTGGTGCAATAAATTATATAGAGATTTGTGGTCTTTCAACAAAACCCATTTATTGTCCCCAATAATGTATTTATTAACCTTTGCGTTAGCCGTACCTGTTTTCTTTGGGCAATGAATTTGAATACCCTCAATAAAATTATAATCATTTTACAACCTTGTAGCTACCGAATCTTCAGGAGAGTAACCCCGCGCTCCAACCCCGGCAGGTTGGAGCGGTACGACAAAGTCTCTTAATCGTTTCTTCTTCAGCTCGCACAATATGCTAATTATTTATACCTGCTTTCTCTGGAGGGCAAAAATAATCTCTTTGGTATATTTTCTTCGAACCGATACTGATCTAGGTTTAGCTGGTTTTTCTATTGGAATTTCAATTTAATCTCTCTCTCTCTCTTCTAATATCCCACAAGTTGAACAATTTTAAATTACGAGTAGTAAACTTTTGTAGAAAATCGATTCTCAATAATATTCGCATTTTTCAATCTTACCTTTATACAAACAATTCGGTTGTTTCGTTAGTAAAAATAAATATTTAGCTAGTATTTTTTTTAAAAAACCGGCGCTCGTTTCGAGAAGCGCTCCCCATAGCGTTATTTGAACAGATATCAATTATATCTATTTAATTTGAAAAAAAATACAGGGTGGAAACCTTAACTGGAATAAATTCGGTATTTATGAAATGAGAAGTTCCAAAAGAAAAAATCCTCAGACAGGTCGATTTTTGTTCGTTATTGCGCACTTTTTAGCGTCTTCAAAACAATTATGACGTCGCTAGCCTTTCACGTATGATGTAATAAGCAAGTTTTTAAAATAGAAACTTTTTTTTTATTTTACTAAATTTGTAGCCAATTTCATTCTCTTTACGACCGTGCAAAAATATTTAGTTTTTAAATTTTTTTTATTTCAAAAATTGAACAAAAAATGTTTTTTTATAAATTTATTAATGTAACAAATGTTTAAAATGAGTACCGTTTCTCTCTTGGCAAATAGACAATCGGTGATAAATCCCATCCCTTACATTTTAAAACAGTTCCGGTAAAATATATAAGTTTTTCTTTAAGAATTTTTGTTTAATTTTTTAAATAAAATACAAAAATAAAACAAAATACTTTTACAATGTCGTAAAAAGAATGAAAAGGACTACAAATTTGGCGAAATAAAAAAAAATGTTTCTATTTAAAAAAATTGTCTATGACGTCATACGTGTAGCCTTTCACGTATGACAGTCATAGACAATTTTTTTTAAATAGAAACAATATTTTTATATTTCGCCAAATTTGTAGCCCTTTTCATTCTCTTTACGACATTGTAAAAGTATTTTGTTTTATCTTTATTTTTTATTTAAAAAATTAAACAAAAATTCTTAAAGAAAAACTTATATATTTTGTGACGTCATACTTGTTTTGATGACGCTAAAAAGTGCGCATTTTCACTGTAGTTAGAGGACACATTGAGCTATTTTTTGGTGGTAGTCCCTACCCTCCGCGGTTTGTCATTTTTTATATCACCCTTATTAAAGTTGGAATTACTTATAAAATTATTTTAATATTAAAAAATGTATACTTGTTGTATGAAAGTAAATAAAAATAGGCCAATTGATTCATTTACAGCATTATATTATAGAGAAATATGTTTTTAACAACCTGTGAAAAAAATGTATTGCTAGCATTTTTTAGTGCGATGTAATAAATGTATGAAACTAAATAAAAAGTTGAAAATCACAAATATTTTATTTTATACATTAATTCATTGGACTAATTATAGATTTTCAAAAATAAGTGCCTCGGTAATCAACGTTATCTAATAACAATTTCTAATTACATTGAATATTTTTCTAGTTGCCGACAAAAAAGTTTAATGCCGAAAATTAAAATATCCAGAATTCTAATTGATAAACGCACTATAATATGACTATTTCCTTTTTTTGTATTCATAAAATTCTGCTTAAAATTCTCTATTCAATTATGTATTGCAAATTGATATTAATTAAAAACTTGGCCATATTAGAATTTCTAATAGTTTGCACTAAGTAGGCTTTATAATAATCATGGCTTAAAAATTAATTCTTAGTTAAAACAAATATCAACTTATCCATTTTATAAACCGCCAGGCAAGAATATATTTTAATAAGCATTCGGTTTCTCGTCGGTGGTGAAATTCGTAAGTTATTTAGGAAAAGAAAAACCATTATACAGCCCAACGAAGGGTCAGCCGAGCCATCTCATTTATGGCCTCCAATAAATCTTCGGTCCTTCGGACAAGTGACCGTTATATGACGACCGTATAAACGTCAACACAGACACATCTTTTAATAAAATTGCTTATTATTATGCAAAGAATCTCAGCTATTTATTAACGGATTGCGATAAAATTGGCCTCAATTAAAGCGTAATTATTGTGTTTATGCTACTACAAAATATGAACAATCTGTTATAAAAACAAATTAGAACAAGGTGGCAAAACGGTAAAAAACAATATAATTTTTTTAATTAAGAGCAAATAACTTCTTTATACATGATGTAAATTTTACTAAATTTACTCATGACATGTAACAATGCCATAGCTACTACTCTGTAAAATTTCGGTATTTTATAAAAGTAATTACTGAAAATTCTTTGCATTAACCTTATTTCGTTGTTTAAAGTCAAAACTAATATTTTTTTTAAATATACATAATTCTTATGACTAGGATAATTATATATGTTGCAGTCGTTAATTTATTTATTTAAATAAAGTGTAAGGGATTGATTAAACAATGCAAGAAATGCAGTGCTACCCTCCCCTTAAACCGTTTCCATAAGGCCCCGTGTAAACGGGCAGACCCGACCTAAGTGGCCCCTGCGGGGTCGGAGTTGAGTTTTTCTGGTAAAATAAATGCTTCACCTATTTTCTATCGGCATCAGGGGCCTTCATGAATTTTTTCGGAATTTTTCGGGGAAACATTTTTACCATCGAAATTTGGACTTTTTGTAAGGGAAGAATGGAAAGATGTCAAATTTTGGCGAAAATCCGAAATTCTCAAAATGAATTCATATTATACTAAAATGTATCTATAGAATAGGAGCATAATTTGTGCAAAAATGGGCCATATCCAAGAAATATTTTCCGTTCACAAATCTCAAAAAGTGGGCGCTCGAAAAGTGGTCGAAAAACTTGTTTGACTTTGGAATTTTTTGAGGCGGCCACAGGCAACACATATGAATTACCATAAGTGAACATGTAGCTAAATCCTGTAGGAATTGAATGTTACAAGTCCTGACGTTTTAGGTTGTTTGTGGGCCGAGCAATCGCACTCAGAACGGAATTGCATCCAATGGCGCCAATCGACGGACCTCGTTTAAACCGTTCCCATAAGGCCCTGTGTAAATGGGCCGGCCCGACCTAAGTGGCCTTTGTGGGGTCGATGAGTTTTTCTGGCTTTACCTACTTTCTATCGCCTTCAAGGGCCTTCCTGAATTTTTTCAGATTTTTTCGGGAAAACATTTTTGCCATCGAAATTTGGACTTTTCGTATGTCAAGTTTTGCCAAAAATCCGAAATTCTCAAAATGACTTCATATTATACCAAACTATAGCTAAAGAATTGGAGCATAATTTTTGCAAAAACTGGCCACATCCAAAAAATATTTTCCGTTCACAAAACTCGCAAAGTGGGCGCTCGAAAAGTGGTCGCAAAAATTGTTCAACTTTACGATTTTTTTGGGGAGGCCACAGGCGACACATGGGAATGACCATACGTGAAAATGTAGTTAAATCCTTTAGAAATCGAATGTTATAAGTCGCAACATTCTAGGTCATTTGTGGGCCGAGCAATCGCACTCAGAACGGAATCGCGTCCAAAGGCGCCAATCGGCGGACCTTGGTTAAAACGTTTCCATAAGGCCCCATGTAAATGGGTCGGAGATGAGTTTTTTTGGCAAAATAAATGCTTTGCCTACATTCAATCGCCATCAAGGGCGTTTGTAATTTTTTTTCAGATTTATTCAGGGAAACATTTCTGCCATCGAAATTTGGACTTTTCGTAAGGTAAAATGTCAATTTTATGCGAAAATCAGAAATTCTTAAAATGACTTCATATTATACTTAAATGAAGCTAAACAATTGGAGCATAATTTTTGCAAAAATGGGCCATATCCAAGAAATAGTTTCCGTTCACAAAGCTCGCAATATAGGCGTATCGATCAGAAGTTCAGCAGTTCAAATATTCATGTAAAAGATTCACGGTAAACAAACTTCATTTCGGACTTTAGAAATATTTCGTTTGTATGAGGCATAGACAGTTCAAAACTTGAGTGGATATATTAATGCATTCAATATATCTGTCAATTTTTTGATTCAAAATCCATCGAGTTCTACAAAACTGGCATATAGATCTTCCAGCGCTATATGAAAAAAATGACTTCAAATTTGCAATAAATTTTTATACTTTTATAACACCTTAACCATAATCCTCAATAAAAGTATCCCTCAGCAAACAGCTTATTGCATGCTCGGCCGTGAGTCGGGTGCATAATTTCCGTATTAGAACATTTCATTGCAATGACTGACGTAGATATGTAAAAATGCACATTCGGTGGTATTCTCTATCGAAAATGTTAAATTTAACGTTTGACAGCAGAGTTAAATCTAGTCTAAAATAAACATTTTTTCTTCCGCTGTTTGCCTCGCGCCCCGGGGACAACACACCTTGTAGCGGCCCTGTTCATTTCGGTCATGAATTTTCTATGCAAATCATCTGGCCAGCGCAGGTTAGTTTTATTGCGGTTATGGTCATAAACCCCCAATTATCATTTACAAGTTAACCGCAAACTGAAGTAATTTTTTTCATATAGCGCTGGAACTACTATACAAAAATTTCGTGTCACGTTGGCAAAAGGTCATTGAGTGTCATGGTAATTACTTATTTGTATACCTGATGAATTATTTCATTAATAAAACTGATTTAATTGATAAGCAAAACTTCAAATGCCCGTATAGTTGATTCTAAAAATATATGAAAAAGAATTGCCTCTTCTGTAAATATAGGTTAAGTGGAAATTGCTGGAATTTTCTCGTATATTGTATCGTAACTTTTAAGTTTTATTGATTATTGAGAAATATAAAAATACTAGTCAACCATTAAGTATTATTGATCAATCAACGAAAGACATTTATGTACATTATTTACATACCTGTGCATGTGTGTCGTACCACTTCCCTATTCAATCAATAAATTCCGGGACAACAATTAAATTGGATATTGGGATGGGATTGAGGTCTGTCTGGTTCTCATGTAATGAATTAGCTGCCAATATCAATCTATTAGTAATTATAGTAATTACTATTCTCTAATTCCGATGCAGATGGTCTGAAGTAATTGCATTTACTCGATTTTGGCAGGCAACGCGGGACAAGTATTCAGTAAAACAATCAGACACTTATTACTCAACTATCTCAGTAGACCTGATGAGTTGAGTGTCGAGCAGATCTTAAACCCGCCAGAACTGCTTTTCCGGTTATTGTAAACTTTGAATTTAATTCATGTTTAATTAAGAAGTTCTAATACTTGTTAGAAGTTGGAAATTAAACGAACCTCTAGGAGTTGGCCAGTTTTGGCCGGTTTTACATCTGTACGACACTCAACTTATCTGATAGATTAAGATTGTAGAGTATAATTCGCGGGTGGGTGTGCAGAAGGGGTTAAGTCAGATATTTATGCAAATAAATTTAAGTGAATAACAAAATGTATATACAATTTTCTAAAGGTAAGTCAACAGTTGGTCTATCACGACTTACCATCTTTTGCACGGAGATAGAAAATTGTATATACATTTTGTTGTTTACTTAAGACTATTTGCATAAATATCTCACTTAATGCAACCTACCCGCGAAATATTACTTAACAATTTCAATCTGGCCGATGAGTTAAGAAAAGTTAATTATACACTTTGGTATAATAATTCGTATTTTATTGGCATAAACTTATAAGGTTCTATTTATTTTTTATCGCTAAACTTCGCCTGTATTTTGTTTTTTATTACTTTGTATTTTCTTTCAATTGAATAAAAACAATTTATTATTATTATTATCTATGATGTTCTATTGCAGGGGTGTTCAATCGACAATTGGTTTATACCTTCGACTAGATTTTGTAAAAAATTATATTTTTTTTGTTTACTGTTACTAATAACAAATGTTGTTTAATCTGCAACACGTCTGTTGCTATTCTAAAAAAAGCAACATTGAGCGAAATTTTCGAACGTTGCAAATACCAAAATTATAGATATTGAGTTTACAGAAAGGAATTTCTGCCCAACAAAACACATTTACAAAATTAGTTAACAAACCAGTATCAATCACTATTGTTTCGTTAACCCCTTTACTCACGATTTCAAATTACAATTTAAAAAGCATACCGGTTTTTTTTCTATTTAAGTATACTTTTACATATTCTAAAGTAAATTGCTTAAGACGTTCGAATTCATCAAAATAAACATTTGTAAAAATAACTGACAAACGATCAACCTAAACCGAAGTATGTTTTGAACTTCACTTTAAATCAGTGTTTTATACGCGTGGCGCATGAAGTAAAATTTCGAGTTTAGAAAAGCTTGATAATTTGGTTTGGCCGCTCCACTTCTCGGAGCGACCAAACCAAATGTTAAGGCTTTTCTAAACTCGAAATTTTACTTCATGCTTAGCCTGGGAGTGGAAAACACTTGTTAAAGGTAAGCTATTAAATGCTAGGTATATGTTCCATATATTTAATTACTTTTGCCCCTAAAACAACGATATTATTATTAGCTAGTATATCATTAAATCTGTTTTGATTTACAAATTTACCGAATTTACTTCATGCTTAACCGAGGAGTGGAAACACTCGTTAAAAGGATTAATTGAACTCTTAAAAAAAACAACGAATGGCCAACAGAGATGAACAGAAAATAATCAGAAGCTATTGGTCCTTCGAAATTCTAATGGTGAGCACGATAAAGTAAACAAACGGTATATAGACAATTGTATTTATTGTAAATTTACATTTATTTAATAAAACTATGTATGTAATGTTTTAAACATTTATGTATTTTGGGAACGATTAATGGAAAATTTGGTTGGGTCGCTCCGCGCTTCGCGCTACGCGACCAAACCAAATTTGCAGGCTTTTCTAAACTCGAAATTTTACTTCATGCTTAACCTGGGAGTGGAAAACACTCGTTTAAACTTTAAATTGACCTCTTAAGAAAACAACGAATATTTAAAAATCTACAACACATAATTATTGCTAAAAACCCCTAAAGCCATTGTATTCGAACGGATTTAGAGGTTTTTGGAAATAGGCGACTCATATATACTCGCAATCTAAACAGTATGACATTGTCATGTGATGTCAAAATTGTGAAAATTTGGTTTGGTCGCTCCGCGCTTCGTGCTACGCGACCAAACCAAATTTTCAGGCTTTTCTAAACTCGAAATTTTACTTCATGCTTAATCTGGGAGTGGAAAAGACTCGTTTAAACTTTAAATTGACCTCTTTTAAGAAAAAAACTAACATTTAAAAATCTAAACATAATTATTTCCAAAAACCCCTAAATCCATTGTTTTCTAACGGATTAGGGGGTTTTTGGAAATATGCGACTCATATATACTCACAACCTAAACAGTATGACATTGTCATGTACGCGACCAAACCAAATTTTCAGGTTTTTCTAAACTCGAACTTTTACTTCATGCTTAATCTGGGAGTGGAAAACACTCGTTTAAACTTTAAATTGACCTCTTTTAAGAAAAAGATAATATTTAAAAATCTACAACACATCATTATTTCCAAAAACCTCTAAATCCATTGTTTTCTAACGGATTAAGGGGTTTTTGGAAATATGCGACTCATATATACTCACAACCTAAACAGTATGACATTGTCATGTAACGTCAAAATTTGACACAACTAGGAAAAATCGTTCTAGATACAACTGTCGACATTGGGAACGATTAATGGATACATATAGGGAACTTTTATTTTAACATTTCGCTATGTAAATATACTCTGTAATTTTTCAGGCAGTAGCTGATTTTACAAAAGCGTGCAATTTAAAGCTTCTAACGAGTGTTTTCCACTCCCAGACTAAGCATGAAGTAAAATTTCGAGTTTAGAAAAGCCCCGCGTAGAAAATTTGTCGAGGGTCGCGCAGCGACCCGAGACAAATTTTCACGGGGCTTTTCTAAACTCGAAATTTTACTTCATGCGCCACGCGTATTAAACACTGAAAGCGCTGAAATATTGTGACCAAGTAAACTTCGCTTGAAATCAGTGTCTTATACGCGTAGCGCATGAAGTAAAATTTCTAGTTTAGAAAAGCCTGAAAATTTGGTTTGGTCGCTACGCGACCAAACCAAATTTTCAGGCTTTTCTAAACTCGAAATTTTACTTCATGCTTAACCTGGGAGTGGGAAACACTCGTTTAAACTTTAAATTGACCTCTTTTAAGAAAACAACGAATATTTTAAAATCTACATATAATTATTTCCAAAAACCCCTAAATCCATTGTTTTTGAACGGATTTAGGGGTTTTTGGAAATTGGCGACTCATATATACTCGCAACGTAAACAGTATGACATTGTGATATACGCCTGGTCTCTTCGTCGCCGCTCTGGCGGCAGCGCCGCTAAGTTGTTGACTGGGGCCGTTTATGATTAAACCTGTTACGGCAGATCGTGGTTTTTCATCGTTACATACCGTTTTGACGGCAAAACATGCCAACTATTGTGCAGTGCGGATTTCGAGCTATCGATTTATCTATATTTCGCGAGAAAAGCTTAAATAAAGGGCGAACATTGCTACATAGCTTCCACGTCAGCGACGTCAGAGTGGATCGCCAGCCTCCATTAAGTCAGATGATTCGACTGATTCGGCTAGTTCTATAAACAAATGTAAACGTAAATATAAATGTAATTTGTAACTTATATTGCTCAAAGAAATTAAACAGAAATACTACATGCAGGGTTATGCAATAATTATTGATGAACACATTCAATTAAAGTTGTACCTTCAGAATTACGGGCCGAGTTCACACTTTTCTTCTCGTTGCGAAGGGCAAGTCTCTGTCTGCGAGCTTCACAGAATTCCTTTGCCGGTTTCTATAGGAAGATTGTCGGGTTAAAATTTTCCTCTGTGGGATTATTTGATTTCACACCGCCAACAAAGTGTTCAGCGCAAATTCTTGTGTGCTTCGTTGGCACCCAGGGTCCATTTTCATCTCTGAAATAAGGACACTTCAATTAAAAGATGACTTTTTATTCGCATTGTTGCATTCAAATTATTTTTCTCCAAGCATTATCACTGTTACTTTTATAGGTTAGGAATGCTGCTGGCAACATGAGGTTTGTTTTCATTTTAATATTGCAGATTGAATAGTTCTATTCATGTGAAATAGGAATGTTAACATTATTACTTACCCTTCTCGTCGTACACGCGCAATCCACAACTTCTTCCGCTGTACTTCATAATCACGATTCGGGAACGTATAAAATGTCAAACCGACATTTTTCAGCTCACTCAGGCACGCAACACACTTTTCCCTCCGATTTCCTGCTCATTTCGTCGCTTATTAATAACAAAAACACGCGTTTCACAGCTGTGCGGAATGCGAACCGCTTGCGCCTGTCAACGTGACTCCCAGTCAACAACTTACAGCTTTGGCCGCATGAGGGCGCGTCGGACGTGAGAGACCAGGCGTATAACGTCAAAATTTGACACAACTAGAAAAAGCGTTCTAGATACAACTGTCGACATACTCTTTAAATAAATTGAGCCATACATTCCACATGAATCGGTCATAGGACATATCTCCCGAATTCCACTATACAGGGTGTCCCATTAGTGCATTCTCGGAGGATATCTCGGCTCACGTTAAATACAGAAAAAAAGTTTCTCCACCAAAGTTGCTTGATTTTAGGAGATGCATAACCTTAAAATATTTTAATGTATACAGGTTGTGCCATAATGACAGAAGCGGATGCAATTTGCTTATTTTAAATGGATCACCCTGTATATAATTTGGGTTTTCAATCCCTTATAAAAACTACGTATCATTTTTTAAAAACATTTGATCTAAATCGTATATAATTTGGGTTTACTGTTTCGGAGTTGTTTGACGTTTATGGTTAAAAATCACGTTTGCGATAGTTTTATTAATTTAAAATATCTCCGAATGTAAATAAGATAGAAAGTTGCAATTTTCGCTATTCTCTTAAGAATAGATGGCGCTTTCGGATACGCTAAAAAGTTATTTGGGTTACGTTATTTGACTACGAAATAAAAATAATCGATTTCTAAATTTTCAATCAAGGGTAATTTGATTTTTTTTAAATAGAACCATATAATTTGTTTAACATCAATCGACTCAAAATTAAATTCTCTTTCGATTGGGTTTATAACTTGTATCCGTAATTTTAGAGTTTTTAAGAGAAATTTATTACATCTACAGATACAAAATGATTGACAAACTCGAAAAAGACTATCATTTAAAGTCGACTGACGCAAACAAATTTATATGGTTCTATTTAAAAAAATAAAGTTACCCTTGATTAAAATATTAAAAATGTAACTATTTTTATTCAATAGCGAAATAACTTAAGCGAACAACTTTATAATGCAGCCGATAGCATACTCTATTCTTACGAGAATGGTGAAATCTGCAACTCTCTATCTCATTTAGTTTTAGAGATATTTTAGCTTTATGAAACCACTTCAAACATCATTTTAGTCCCTAAATGTCAAATAAATCCGAAACGATACGATTTTGACCATTTTTTTTAATAAAATGATACGCAATTTTTATAAGGGATTTAAAAACCAATTAATATACAGGGTGATCGATTTAAAATAAGCAAGTACCATCCGCAACTGTTTTTATGGCACACCCAGTATGTATACAAATATTTTTAGGTTATGCAGCTCTTAAAACCAAGCAACTTTGGTGGAAAAACAATTGTTCTACCTTTAACGTGAGTTAAGATATCCTCCGAGAACGCACTAATGGGACACCCTGTATATAATTTTTTTATCTTTTATTTGAATTACCTATAATCCCTTGATAGTCAAATAACTTAGTATGTAAAATTTGCTCGCGTACTGTTAAAGATTGGACACCCCTGTTGTATTGCCAACCTAATGGAACATAGACCCTTACGATTTTAAGCCAGCAATTTATCTGTTTATTTTGATGTAAACAAAATATCGCGCGTGTTTCGAATTTTTTTCGTGTCGGCTTTGAACGGGAAAAAGCGATGTCGCCGCATCGCGCCTGTGAAATCCGTCCGTCACCTGTCAGGCCAATTAGACATTTTTCGATGTTGTGCCACGGCTAACGGCCCATCATTTTTCACACGTTCCTGCCATTTTTCACGCGGATCACCAATTAAGCGGCGCCGCGATGCGACTTCTTTCGTAAACAAACAAACCATCAATTGCTGCTCCTTCCAATTATTCACCCTGTCCTTTCTATTTTTCATTGCAGAAAGAGCGCACCGGATGGAGCCGTCGAAAGGGTGCTGCGGTCCACGCCGGATTGGACAGAAGTCGCCATCAACGGTGACCATTTGTGGGTGCCCACTTCCGTATCCGGCGACTTTTGCTACGTGGGTGATACAGATTGTACAGTAAGTAATGAAAACTGATTATTACAACACACACAAACTGAGATGGATTTTCAATTAGGCCCACTAGGCACGAGGCAAGTACAAAGAAAAACATTTTTAACTATAGCAAAATTCGCAGTGTAGGTGACATTTTGCCCACAGAATGACATCTTACCTAACCTAACCTGAAAATGCGACATCTAACCTAACTTACAGTGACTTAAATAAACACAGTGGTGACAACTGTAGTACTCGTTTTGATTGGTTGTTAGTATTTCTGACCCGATATGGCGGATAAACATCGGCGTACCTAGCACACATATGAACACATATGTGTTACAAGGTAAGACAGAATTGGATCTTTCCATGTTTTCCCCTACCACTTTCCCTGCAGGCTCTAGTTCCTCAGAGAGAGAACATTGACGTTGTATTTGGTTACATTTTTGAGTCTATCATAACCTCTCTTTCCGGTTTAGCTGTACTTTCATAGATAGATTTTTTAATATTAAGGGCCAGTTGTTGAATCGCGGCTTAGGCTGAAGTTTTCGTAAACTGTAGTTTTAGATAAGTTGCGCTTTAGTTCGTAAAAAATGTTTTATGTACTCATGATTGATTAACGAATCGCGCTACGTGGAACTTTACCGTCATTTCTCGGCCACCTTGTATATATTTGGCATTGGTGTATTTTATAGCTAGAAAGGACACAAGCTAAAACCCCACAACTAATTTTAAATGTTTTATGTACTCATGATTGATTAACGAATCGCGCTACGTGGAACTTTACCGTCATTTTTCGGCCACCTTGTATATATTTGGCATAGTGTATTTTATAGCTTGAAAGGACACAAGCTAAAACCCTACAATTAATTTTGCCAAAAGATACGCAACTTTGCCCCAATTTAACCGACTCTATCTCTTCAAATAACTGAGATTCCCATACATTCTATCGAAATACGGACACCCTGTACATACCTCGATATCAGAGATGGGAAGGATTGGAATCCTGGATTCGAACCCGTTTAGAGAATTTAGAAAAGGTATTCGTATAGTTTATTGAAATAGTATTCGTGATCCGAAAGTATTACAATTTGTTTAAATAATTTTCTTAATTAGAACGATGGCCCTAGGCGCATCAATCATTATTTCTATCGCTCAAAAATTGTTATTCCTTTTTCTGATTCATAAAATTAAAGAGAAATTAATTTAAACGAGCCACAAAACCCCCAACAATAGAACTTTAACAAACTGCCATTTATTCCATTCTGGACGTATTATTGTCCTGTTTATAAATAGCAATCTAATAGGATGGAGATAATCAGCATTTTAGTTTAGTTTAATTTTTTTTTAAAAATGGATGTAACTGATTTTTTATTAAACCAAGCTTATTTAAGCATCGCTTAAGTTATGTTGGTAGCAAATATGCTCTGTTCCATTATGGAATATGTGATACTAAAAAACGTGTGCTGTAGATTATATAAATAAGCATGTATATGTTTACATAATGGTAAACAATTCGGTGATAATATAAACCCTAGTAAATAATAAATAAAATGCACATTAAGTTCTGTAGCACCTAGGGCGCATGTCCATAACAATCTCATGTACCATATTGGAATAAACGTCATTTATATGAGAACTATTCTGACAGTTCTCATCTCATTCATCTTTAGCTTGTTTGCGTATTTTGTAATAAAACTTATTTTTGTTTCTTATCTAATGCAAGTGAAATATTGATATTAATAAGTTCAAGGAGATTATAACAACACTATTGCTGCATAATTTCTCCTGCCTGAGGAATAGGAAAAGGAAAATACACCTAGAATCAGTAGGATTGGGTGCATTAGAAAGCAATGTCAGGATTTAATCTAAAAGGATGCAAAAGGATACGGAAATCTAACGTGTTTGGCTGTGTGTGCAAAAAAACGTTAAAAATAACATGGTCGTTATTTATTTAAATTTAATAAATTGTATAAAAATAAAATTAATAACATGTTTTAAATATTAATTTCCCCTTTTCGTACCTTCCTGAAATATGTATTTACATTATACCGTGAGTTTTTCTTTAAAATACGTATATTCCAAATTCAGCCTATTTTCTATAAATTTTTAGATATTCCCTGTTTTTTTTTTAAGTTCAATTTGATGCTTTAAACAAGTGTTTTCCACTCCCCGACTAAGCATGAAGTAAAATTTCGAGTTTAGAAAAGCCCCGTGAAAATTTGTCGAGGGTCGCGCAGCGACCCGAGACAAATTTTCTGGGCTTTTCTAAACTCGAAATTTTACTTCATGCGCCACGCGTACAAAACACAGGTTTCAAATGAAGTTCGAATATACATAAATTGCACAACATTTTAGTGTTTTATACGCGTGGCGCATGAAGTAAAATTTCGAGTTTAGAAAAGCCCAGACAAATGTTCACGGAGCTTTTCTAAACTTGAAATTTTACTTCATGCTTAGTCTGGGAGTGGAAAACACTCGATTAAAGCTTTAAATTGAACTCTTTTAAAAAACATAGAATGTCAGAATAACCTAAAAGAAAAATTCCCTGTATAATTGTATCGTATAATAGTAACTGCAGTCATAACAAAAAACTAGTATGTTATACGAACAAAATTAGTGTTGTATTTTATTAAATTGCTATTAATTTTAATCAGAAGAAGATCAGATGTTTGTATCATAACCTATTCTCCTAATTAATATTGCCTCATCATAGCGGGCGACAGGGAGTGGTCGCTACTGTGTTTAATTAAGTCACTAACCTAACCTTACCCAACTGCCGACACCAAGATATGTTCGAATGTCGATGTGAAATGTCGAAATTGGCTTTAATTTAGATGTTTGTTTTTATGTATAGTGGAAGAGCGCCTAACTTTCTATAGGGCCTAGGGCCCTTCTTGCTACAATTTCGCCCCTGCACGCAAATATCTGTCTCATCCCATCCATTAATGTACGAAACACTGAAAAATAATGGAATACTAAAAATAATGGAACAATCGGTTTAATTACTCCATTGCTTTCACTGAAAATAGGTAGACACATAAACACGGAAACCTTATTCCACTCTGTTTTTCTTTTATTACATTTTCTAAAATTATCAAATCAGTTCTATTTGGTTATAATTACCATTAATCCCCATTACACATGGCAATTAACCCCCGGGACTCGTTTTCAATGTTTACATTCAATTCCGTCCTGCATCGGCGATTACAACTCGTGTTTTCCGCGCGAATAACTCGTTTCTAATTTCGGAAAGAACAATATACATCTCATCTCCGCGAGTGTCTATCGAAAATGAAACGAAAACAATCGCGGGTGCTCTAAAATAAAAAAAAAATGTATCCGAGAGAATGTTACATGCCGTTTGTTTTGTTATGGCAATTTTCGTTTCAGAAACACGGACCAAGGATGAAGTGCTCCTCATGTAACGTAGTCGCTCATCAAAACTGTATCGATATTCTCGTTGATAAAGTTAAGTTCACCTGCAAGCCCACGTTTAGGGATGTCGGGGTGAGACAGTACAGGGAACAGACTTGTATACACCACCATTGGGTGCATAGGAGGTCTGAGAAGGGGAAGTGTCGACAATGTGGGAAGGTTTGTAATAGATCTAAACAAAGAACGCTAGCTGGTATTGTCGTTTAAAATTTGCTACGTTCAGATTCAAGTTGTTGCAGTTCGCAAAATGATAACACAAGTAAACATAATCAGTCATAAAACATTCGGATTATTATAACAGTTGGTAAAATTCTGGCAACTTGAATACATAATCGATCGCCCTGCAAATCCGCGGCGGGCCCAGTACCAGCTGGGTTTGTTAGTTGAGTCGCCTATTTCCAAAAACCCCTAAATCCATTGTTTTCCAATGGATTTAGGGGTTTTAGGAAATAGGCGACTCAGTTAAAAAAAAAATAGGATTGCGTCTTAAGTGTTTGTTTTATGAATTTCCAGTCCTTCCAGTCAAAATTGTCATTTAGCAATAAGGAAATTGTCGCCCTGAGTTGTTCCTGGTGTAAAGCAGCCTACCACAATAAGGAATCCTGCTTTAACCTCCAGAGGATAGGCGAGGAGTGCAATTTAGGTGTACATTCTAGTATAATAGTGCCGCCTTCTTGGATAGTCAAACTTCCGCGGAAGGGTTCCTTTAAATCCTCTCTGAGGAAATCGCCCAAAAAACGATCCTCCAGTAAAAAGCGTAACAAAGAAAAGGTAATCGCGCCCATTTTATATGTGGTAAATATTGATGTTGATTTGGTTGCAGGATAAAGATGCAAAACCGTTTATAGTGAAAGCGATCCCGACGACTACCGTACGACCTGTGATAGTATTTATAAATCCGAAATCCGGCGGCAACCAAGGCGCCAAGTTACTGCAAAAATTCCAATGGCTACTCAACCCCCGCCAGGTGTTCGACTTGACGCAGGGCGGGCCCCGCATGGGCCTGGAGATGTTCAAAAAGGTTTCCAATTTACGCGTGCTGGCATGCGGGGGAGACGGTACCGTCGGTTGGGTGCTCAGCGTCATCGATCAGATGGCGATGAGCCAAGTGCCGGCCGTGGGGGTGTTACCTCTGGGAACGGGAAACGATTTAGCTAGAGCTCTGGGGTGGGGAGGTGGATACACAGACGAGCCCATCAGCAAGATTCTCTCTAACCTCAACAATAGTGATACTGTGCTGTTGGACAGGTGGTCTTTGGAAGTCGAGAAGAATCCCGATGGGGAAGCGAACGAGGGTGGGAAGGAGAATTTGCCGTTGAACGTGGTTAATAACTACTTTTCGCTCGGAGTGGATGCGCATATAGCTTTGGAATTTCACGAAGCTAGAGGTTTGTCTTATCATCAAAGAATTAGGTTATTATTATTATTAGGTTATTATTAGCAAAAGTTAATTTTTGCAGAGGCGCATCCTGAAAAGTTCAATTCAAGGCTGAGGAACAAGATGTACTACGGGCAGATGGGCGGGAAAGATTTGTTGAAAAGGAAGTGGAAAGGTTTGGCGGAATTGGTTACGTTGGAGTGCGATGGTAAGGACCTCACTCCCAAGTTGAAGGAGCTGAAGGTTCATGCGGTTGTCTTCCTTAACATTCCAAGGTAATCACAATCAAGTGATTAATGTTTTTGTTTTTTAATTGCTAGTTTATTTTAGTTACGGCGGAGGTACTCATCCATGGAATCGATCTTTGGGAACTTCCGAGCCTAGTACTGAAGATGGTCTTATTGAAGTCGTAGGGTTAACAACTTACCAACTAGTAAGTTTGCTTGTGTTGTATTATAAATAGCATTTTTTCTTTTAAGTACACATATCTCGATGGATATGTATCGTGTATACCTTAGTTAATAAAAAAAAATATCTCGATGGATTCGCTGTTAATGTTTAGGCATTCGTTGATTAAAAGATTGAACCGTCCAATGTGTGTTTCAACGTTTTAATTAAGCATAAATTAAAATTTCGATCTTTAGGATAGCTTAAACGTTTAACTTCATGCGCCAAGCGTATCAAAGTAGCGAGCGGAGCGAGTGACTACTCCAATTATTGTCTGAGACCTCTATTATACTTAATGCTCGAGATGCCTATGCTGTTTTTTGCACGATCCGAGAAGACAGACAACATTTCTTCGCAATTATAATGAATATGTCACTGACGTTTTGTCAAATTTGATTACTGAAATTTGACTTATATCAATTCTATACAAAATTCCATTTGTTTCTGGATCTTGCCTAGCTATGGAAAAGTGACAGTTTAAGTATTGTAAATGGGGCTGGTTGTGTTTTAAATCAGGGTTTTTAAATGTCACTGTCAGATGTTCGATTTTAAGGTTATAATTTCTGACTATTGTGATCTTACACTGTTGCCTGTTTTACAAATTTTCAGATATAAAAGGATAATAATATGCAGTTTTAAGATTAACAACATTTACTACTTGGTTTTTGTACATACAAACACAGCAATAATATTGTATATAACAAATATAATGAATTCGGCTCTGCAAACTTAATTCGTCATCCATTTGTATTTCTCGCTTGGGTCTTCCCGTTAACACATTTTGATCAACTCCATCCATCCACCTTAATTTTGGTCATTCTCTCTTCTGTTGGCCCTCAGTATTTTTTTGTAGAATTGCAAATTTATTCCCACCCTCTGATGATACTGATAATTTTCATGTCAAACAATTTTTAAGCCCTCATTCCACTTTTATTATTTAGTCAAGAGAACCTGCATCTGAATCTTCTGATGTTTGTCCTGAGCCAGATTCACCAAGCTAAATAATAAAAGGAGGAATGGTTTCAAAAGAAAGGTTCCCCATGTGTTTTGTCCAGTCATCCGAAATAAGTTTTTCACAATGATCACAGAAATTTTGCCACATATCGGATGTACATTTTGAGAGAGACTCAAGCCATAAATTCTGAACACGATCCTTAGATGGTTGCTTAGAATTTATGTGCTTATTGTAGTAAGTCTTACAAAACCCCCATGCCATTTCAATTGGATTGTATTGACAATGGTATGGCGGTAATCTAAGAACTTCGTGCCCGTTCTTTCTCAAAATGTCATCAACTACGTAAATTTTGTCATTTGATCGAAAAGGTATAAATAAAGCCCATAGTTCCTTTTTGGTTAATTTTGGATTGGATTTTACATTGTGGTTAACCAACCACTCCTGCATTTCGCATTTCTTACAAGAAAATGAAGGAGTTTTGTTTAATTGCACAGAATGGTATGCATAATAACTACACATTTCCCTGAAAGCTAAGCCAAAGCAGGAATAAGTTGATTAACCACCCAATTTTGAAAAGTATTACCATCCATTGTGGCATGGTAATCTCGGTCATTGTTTTTCGAATGTAATAAAAAATCGCACCCATCCAAAAACCCACCCCTATACCCAGCATGTAGAATGGTGAAGCGTTTGCCTTCATTTTTGAATTTAGTTGGATTACTTTTTATATCCGTTTCATGTACCCAGCGTCGAACCACGGATCCATTCTGATATATCCATGTTTCATCCAGGTATACGAATTGGATATCTTCACTGGAATTTTGATACTGTAAAAATTTTCTAAGGAAAATAATTTTAGCTGCAACAACATGTTTTTGTTCACAGAGAATTTTGCGCCCATTAATTAATTTGAATTTATACCCCATACTTATGATATCATAAATTATTGCAACACTGTTAAAATAAGGAATCAGGAGTGCCAATTAATAAAAAATGTAAATGTTGATACTGCAACATAACAACACGAAAGCATGGCTAGGCGAGATCCAGAAACAAATGGAACGGTGTATAATTCATTTGTTGTTATCAGTTGCCATGAATAGTAAGTTTCATTTACCGCTCCCTAAAAGGTGAATGAAACTTAAGTTCCATTTACCGATTTGTTATTCATAGCAACTTTGTAAATTCAACCTACTGTCCTGGTATAGTCAACACAGTATAGTCAACACATTACCCTTTTACCCTGATGTCACAAAAAACAAAACACAGCATCACAAACGCATGCCTATCTTTTTTTGATTATATTACTTCATTTATTTGACAAACCTATCAATGAGCAATCAAATTATCTATATAGAGGGAATTTTTCTTTTAAGTATACACATGCATACGATCTTAATTTTCCGACATGCGTTGTTTTTTTAGAAGAGTTCAATTTGAAGCTTTAAACGAGTGTTTTCCACTCCGCGAAGCGGAGCGATCAAAGCAAATTTTTAGGCTTTTCTAAACTCGAAATTTTACTTCATGCGCCACGCGTATAAAACACTTATTCAGAGCGAAGTTAGAATTATACTACTTAAGCTTGATTAGTATTTTATACGCGTGGCGCATGAAGTAAAATTTCGAGTTTAGAAAAGCCAGAAAATTTGGTTTGGTCGCTTCGCTTCGCTACGCGACCAAACCAAATTTTCTGGCTTTTCTAAACTCGAAATTTTACTTCATGCTTAACCTGGGAGTGGAAAACACTTGTTAAAGCTTAAAACTTACCACTAAAACAAGCAATATCTGCAAATTTAAAACATAAATGCTGTAATTGGAATATGTATACTTAAAAGAAAAACTACCCATAGAAGGAACGACAAACAAGAACGAACGGAAATCTCTAGAACACAAACCTCAGTTAAATTGGACATTAGCACATTGGATTTGTCACATTATTCAAGCAAATATGCGTTTTAAATGATAATTATTCCCTCTTGTTGTAAGTGATCAATCTATATGGATCCTCTTTATTTATAACTTCATTTCAATTATCCTTTCACATACTTTTAATGCAAACCGTTTGCCGACTATTGAAAATCCGAAATGTGTCTTCCTCGAATAGTTTCACCGCAGTTCGAATGAGATTTTAAGAATGTGTGTAAAATTAGTGCAATTGAAGTATTTTGACAGGCGTCATGAATATCATGATGATATAAACGCAAACTTAACATCCGACGTGCCAAACAATTGAAAATGCTCCGTTTCAACCATAATCCATTGATTAAAAACAGATAGAAGTTAATGGCGTCAGGGTACAAGGGTAATGTGTTGACTAACTATAACAGATATGCTAATTATAAAAAGGGTCGATCGTGCAAAAAAATACATACATTTCGTCTAACCAAATTTTGTGCTTTCAATATTTGAGTAATTTTCTTTGGGATACGTAGGTATATTTGAAAGAAACAATCCCCTCTGATTATATGTAGCCTTTACTTCAAGCTGCTTGCTATTTGAAATATCATTTGCAACTAATCTCTTTTCATAGCCATTGCTTCAAGCTGGTGGGCATGGCGCGTGCATAACGCAGTGTAAACAAGCGAAAATCGTCACTTCCAAGACCATACCAATGCAAGTGGACGGGGAAGCTTGTAAACTAGCGCCCTCCATCATCAACCTGTCTCTGCTGAACAAAGCCACGATGCTGGCGAAGAGGAAGGGTGGAAAGGGGATGGCGATACCACCTGACCAACTCACACCAATGAATCTCACTATTAATAAGATTTCAATGACTGATTACGAACAACACCACTATGATAAGGAACTGCTGGCACAGGCTGCCATCAGCGCTGGACAACTAGAAGTCAATCCTGCTACAGATTTAGAACAGGTATGGTTACAACAATTTCGGTACTGTGAATTTTAGCATGCCAAAGGGATATAAGTTGCAGCAATAATGGAGTACTCTATACATTTCGACCACGGTTTTTATGCTACAACTGGCATAACAAAAGTGTGTCCGTGGTTCTGATGCTGCAAATAGTAGTAATTGTTGAATTTAACTTTCCAAATTGATAAAAGTTACTTGTTATAGCAACGATATCTATAGATTAACAAAATGTTGACCATGGTTCTGATGGAACTAGTTGTAATAGTTGCATTCAGCCTACCAAATAGTCGCAAAGGTAGCGAAAACAATTTCTGGGAAATTTCATACATATTACACCTTAAATAAATGAGCCTCTGTTTCTAATTTTCTCTGTAGATGCATGCTAAGATCAAGACTAAGAAATCTTGGAGGGGGGTTCTCAGGCATAGAAAATTATAGCAATATGTGTTGTGTTGGGCAATTAGGTACGCGAACAAATCAACGGCGTCCTAGGCGATTCCGTGCGGGATTGGTGCTTCGTGGATTCCTGCACGGCGGAGCGCTTCTTTCGGATAGACCGCGCCCAAGAGAACCTGCACTACGTGGCCGACATCGCCACCGACTGTCTCTACATCCTGGAGTGCGACGCTGGCGCGCCCACCACGCCCAACGAGGGCGAAACCGCCGTGCCCTCCCCCAGCTCGAATCACTACGTGATCCCGGAAATGCGTGTCAGGTATGTTGAATTTGAATTGAATCAATCGAGCGACATCTTGAGGTAGATTGACTAGAGGTAGATGACTTGGATAGTATTTTTGTTGAGGTGCATGTTTTTAGTGATGAGGGTAGTTTGGATTCGCCCAGCGACCACCCGCCCATGTCCCCGAAGGTTATCCAGAGTCCCGAAGAAGCGCCAGTGATTCAAAACGGCGACAGGCAGGGGGTGAAGATCAGAAGGTACATGAGTATTATATTAGCTCTGTCGTACATCTACACAAAACAATTGATCGACCTGTGAATAACAATAGCATTTAGGGATACAATTAACAAAATGAAATATTTTTCTATCACCCTCCGTTCTGTAAAACTCGTTACTACACATCTGAACGTCAGCTGGTGGTGGCATGTTATGACTTTTTTTTTATTTTTTTCTCTCTTGATTGAAATAAACTCTATTTTGAGAAGTAGCTGTGTGTGTGTTTAGATACACCCACCCTTACGCGACTTTTTTTCCTAATGGAGCAAATACACTTGTTCACTTTTATGGCGCAACTTGCTGTTGCCGAATTTTTAAATATTCACAAACACTAAACTGGCAATTTGCGGATCGATTTAAAGGACTGACTTTAAACTGTCATTCTGTTGTTTGTTGTTTTTAAATTGCGCAACAAAAAGTTGCAGCTGAAAATTTACAAGTGTAAAAGCACCATAACTACACTTCATGGATATGGTACGAAAATGCGAATGGTCACACTTTAATTATAACTACAAAAAAAAAATGTAACAAAACTAGTACGTTAGTGTATACTCGGTTTTTTTATTAGCCAACCAGATTTGGGATTAATTTTTTTTAGATTCTTCGATTATTTAGGTGTCACTACTGTTATGCCATGTGACATTGATATATGAATGCCATGTTGCAATAGAATAACTATTTGACAGAAAAGTAGTAATAAAATACCGAAAGTAATGCTGCGCCACATAATTTATCTTTGTGATATAGTAATTAAGCACATGGCAACCATGTGGAAAACATAACCTCAAATTTATATTGAAGGTAAAAGTCAGAATTACAACCAACCAAATATCCAACATTATAAAAAAATCACCGGATCTGGTTGGCCAATAAAAAAAGCCGAATATATCTGTATCACTTTCTCTCTACAAAATGCTGTCTCTGTTGTTGCGTGATACTGAAACGCTTGAAACTCTTTGCATGCAGCATCTCAGAGCGCCTCTTCGGCCTGAGCCAAGACTGTTACGCGGCGTTCAGGTAAGCGGGAAACAAACAAAACATGAACAGAAATCAGTGGTGCTGGTGGCGTTGGTGCGCACACAGACAAAAAGTATCATTTGTGTCAGAATTTAGCGATTTTGCACGTGATATTTTCGTTTCGACACTAATTTGCGATGATTTTGAAGTGCTGCCGACCGGCCCAGCGACGCCCTCATCAAGGCCGCCAAAATTGGAGATCTTCAAGTGGTAAGTTAGAAATAATAATAATTGAGTATTCTAGAAGCCAAGATGTATAAGTGCGAATTTTATAAAATTAGAGTTACAAGTGTGGAGATAGGTTTTTAGATACAAATTGGCATCGTGTAACACAGAGACATAAATTTGGTACCAAAATTTAGTGTCAAAAAATGTTATGAACATTTTTTGAGATCAAATTTTGTTACCAAATTTTTATCTTAAGAATTAGTCCTTTATCATATGGGCTTTACATTATACTAGTAATACCTATTTGTTTAATGTAAAAATTATTTTAGCACTTTTTCAAAATGTCATTATACTTATTTTTATTTTTCACTCTATATATATAGTAGCTTGTCCAGGCCATTTAGGCCCATAGCTTTGTAATTTTCTTCCACTGCTTTCTATCTTTCGCCTTTGTCCTCCATTCTGTTATGTTTTTGTCTTGCAAGTCGCTAGTAATTGCTTCTCTCCATGTGTCCGTGGTCTTCCTTTTCTCTTTGTTCCTTCAGGTTTCTTCCATCCGATGCTCCTGGCGATCCTATTTTCATCCAATCTCTATAGACGGCTTGCCCACTGTAATCTTCTAGATTTCACTACCATGCCTATTGGTGGATTCCCATACAGTTCATATATTTCTCTATTTGTACGCCTTTCCCATCCTAAGTCACTTTTCTTTCCTCCATATATTCTGCGCAGTATTTTTCTCTCCCATGCTTCGATCTTAATTTGCATAACTTTATTCATAACCCAAGTTTCGCTGCCGTAGATTACCGTTGGTCTTAGTATGGTTTTATATATTCTTATCTTGGATTTTCGGCTCACTTGCTTGGATCTGAATATGGTATTAATCCGCCTGCACATCTATTTCCCTTTGATATTCTTTGGTCGATTTTCCTTTCCTCGTTACAATTATTGCTTATTAATGCTCCCAGGTACATAAAGCTATTCACTTCTTGAAAGTTAAGTTCTTCTCCCTCAAGTGTCCTCACTCTTAGTTCCGATGGATTACCGGCTGCCGTAGTTTTAAGTTGCATATAGTAGCTTTTATTTTGGTTGATTTCAGGTGGTGAACAAATGTAGCATTAAACAATTTAAAAAATGTTCAAAGTATCTGAAAATAATGTAAGTTTAAATTGGTAATAAAAATACTGTTTTAATAAAGAATTCAATGAGTTCATAAAAACGTGTTTCCACTCCCAGACTAAGCATGAAGTAAAATTTCGAGTTTAGAAAAGCCTGAAAATTTGGATTGGCAAATCCAAATTTTCAGGCTTTTCTAAACTCGAAATTTTACTTCATGCGCCACGCGTACAAAACATTGATTTAAAGTTTATTTCAAAATATACTTTATGTATCGAATTAGAAGTTTTTAATTTCGCTAAAATTAAAAAATGTTAAATTTTTATTTCACGAATTATTCCCATATCATATGGGCTTTATATTAAACTAGTATTACCTATCTAGTTTAATGTAAAGTTCATATAAAATAGGACTAATTCTTGAGATACAAATTTGGTATCAAAATTTGGTCTAAAAAAATGTTCATAAAATTTTTTTACAGAAAATTTTGGTACCAAGTTTTTGTCTCTATATTACACGATGCCAATTTGGCTATTAATGTAAAGCTCATATGAAATATGACCAATTCTTGAGATAAAAATATGTTATCAAAATTTATAAAATGTTCATAGGATTTTTTGACACGAAATTTTCAAGCTTTTCTAAACTCGAAATTTTACTTCATGCGCCACGCGTACATAACATTGATTTAAAGTTTATTTCAAAATATACTTTATGTATCGAATTAGAAGTTTTTATTTTCGCTAAAATTAAAAAAATGTTAAACTTTTATTTCACGAATTATTCCCATATCATATGGGCTTTATATTAAACTAGTATTACCTATCTAGTTTAATGTAAAGTTCATATAAAATAGGACTAATTCTTGAGATACAAATTTGGTATCAAAATTTGGTCTAAAAAAATGTTCATTACATTTTTTTGCACAAAATTTTGTTACCAAGTTTTTGTCTCTGTATTACACGATGCCAATTTGGCTATTAATGTAAAGCTCATATGAAATATGACCAATTCTTGAGATAAAAATATGTTATCAAAATTTATAAAATGGTCATAGGATTTTTTGACACGAAATTTTCAGGCTTTTCTAAACTCGAAATTTTACTTCCTGCGCCACGCGTACATAACATTGATTTAAAGTTTATTCCAAAATATACTTTATGTATCGATTTAGAAGTTTTTATTTTCGCTAAAATTAAAAAATGTTAAATTTTTATTTCACGAATTATTCCCATATCATATGGGCTTTATATTAAACTAGTATTACCTATCTAGTTTAATGTAAAGTTCATATAAAATAGGACTAATTCTTGAGATACAAATTTGGTATCAAAATTTGGTCTAAAAAAATGTTCATACCATTTTTTTACACAAAATTTTGTTACCAAGTTTTTGTCTCTGTATTACACGATGCCAATTTGGCTATTAATGTAAAGCTCATATGAAATATGACCAATTCTTGAGATAAAAATTTCTTATCAAAATTTAAAAAATGTTCATAGGATTTTTTGACACGAAATTTAGTCTCTGTATTACACGATGCCAATTTGGCTCAAAAATACAATATGAAGGCATGCGCACTGCGTAAACAACTGACGGTTATTTTTAAAACTAATAAAGTAGTCAGTGTTTTAATAATAAATATGGTTACTTTGGGATACATATAAAAATGTAAGTAATAAAAGGAAGAATTTATCTAATAAAAACTGAAAGGCAACGAAATAAACAAATACAAAATATGGTTGACGTGTTTAATGATAGGGCTATTAGATGGTAGGACCGTCAAGGTACCCCATCAAAATATCTACATTATTTGCCACCCGTTATTCTGGTTTTCTATCTACTTTTTTGACATAGTTTTGATAATTTTTTTAAAATAAAAAATCAAAGTACCTACTCGTATGTACTAACTTTTAGAAATGTAATAACCTGTAATATTTCGTTTTCTCCACTATAAATAGTGTGCTTAGAGATACGCGAATTTTAAATATTTTCTTTAAAACCAATTGTGTTAGTTTTGTTTCCAAAGCTCATTTTGCTAAAACAAAAAAACAATTTTGTACAAGAAATCTCCGCTTTTTAAAATTTCTTATAGAAAGGCTGTGTGGATGTCTTGATCGGGTCGTAACGTCGAGGCCTTATATCATAAAGGTTTTGTTACAAAAATCAGTTGTTACACAGGGAGGCAGTTTAAATAATTATCTAATGCATTTAAAGTGAAATAATTTAACTCGTCGTCAACACAAACGGCAAGAAAGGAGATTAATATGCATGCCATTGAGGTTATTTTTGTATAAAAACTCGCTTGAATCAAAGTGCGCATGCCTTCGTGCTAAAATGTGATGAAAATGGAACATTTCGTACAAGAATTTAGTGTCAGCATATTTTCTGTATAACACGGTGTTAACAAATTTGATCTAATTGTGTTGTCTCAAGAATTAGTATCTTTTCATTTAATGTCAAATAATTTAACTCGTCGTAAGCACAAACGGCAAGAAAGCAGATAAATATGTATGCCATTGAGGTTTTTTTTTGTATATAAAAACTCACGTTAGTCAAAGTGCGCATGCCTTCATGCTAAAATGTGATGAAAATAGAACATTTCGTACAAGAATTGGATTCATTGCATATCGATTTACCATGATTTTTGAGATTCTGAAAATGGAATCAGGGTAATGGTGTATGGAAGGCACGGTCTAAATATCGTTGGTTAAGGCGACTTACCGCTTGGCCGCAAATCGAATTTTAAGTTCCACTTTTGAGGTTATATATGGTCGTATTTTCGGCTAAATAAGCACATTACAGATACAAATTACACACATGATAAAATTATCTCCAAAATGAGGACGTAATTGATCCAATTTGTAGTGTTATTTTTATTAATTCAGCCAATATCACGATATTAGTTTTAAGCTAGAATTGACGTCTACTGACGTTTATTTAAAATAATAGATATATAAATCGAAATTGATTATTAAATCATACGTATTTTAAAATAAAAAATAGATGGCGATATAAAAAATAGATGGCGCCACCTTCGTACGATAATTAGGATATTTACTGCAATAGTAAAATATCAACAAATAATATAACAATAATAATAACACCTACAAATATTATTTTTATATTTAATTCACTGTTTTTACTAAAATTACATGTATGCCGTACATCCAGTTTGGTTAGTAAACACACAGATTTTACATGCTTTTAAATTAGGTTAGTAGAAAGTTTTGCAATAGAATAAATTGCGGAAGTCTTTTTGCGCAAGTTAAATATTTCACATATTTCTAGGTTAGGTTAGGTTAGGAGAAAAGTTTGCAATAGAATAAATTGCATATGTCTCTTTCCACAAAATGACTATTCCACATACTTCTAGATTAGGTTAGGTTAGGAGAAAGGTGTCAATAGAATAAACTACGTATGTCTCTTTGCGCACGGTGACTATTCCACATACTTGTAGGTTAGGTTATGTTAGGAGAAAGGTTTGCAATAGAATAAATTGCTTAAATCTCTTTGCGCACATTGATTATTCTACATACTGCTAGGTTAGGTTAGGTTAGGAGAAAAGTTTGCAATAGAGTAAATTGCGTAAGACATACGCAATTTAATGATTAATGTAACGTATACGTTTACCCTCACAACCTAAGTGTACAAATCAAGTAACAAACGCGATTAGACAGTGATGCTGCAAAATAACATGTACTCTAAATTTAAAAATGCGTGTACGAAAAAGCCCTTGAATATTTAAATATGAACATTAATATTTTACATCATTCCCAAAGATGTCGATGAAAGTTTTCGTAAAGTTATTATTTATTATATTTTAATGCATCTAGCGCCATCTATTTTTTTACATCGTAAATTAGAATACCTATGATTCACTAATCAATCTTGATTTATATATCCATTACTTTAAATAAACTTCAGTAGACGTCAATTTTAGTGTAAAATTAATATCGTGATATTGACTGAATTAATGAAGATATCACTACAAATTGGATCAATTACGTCATCATTTTGGAGATAATTTCATCATGTGTGTAATAGGTATCCCTGATGTGCTTATTTTGCCGAAAATACGATCATGTATAACCTCAAAAGTGGAACTTAAAATTTATTTTATGGCCAAACGGTAAGTCGCCTTAACCAACGAACTTTAGATTCGTGCGTCCCATACACGTTTACCTCGATTCCGTTTTCAGAATCTCAAAAATCAAGGTAAATCGATATACAACAACCCCCAAGAATTTAGTATCATCACATTTTCTGTATTACAAATTGGATCCAATTTTTTTGTCCCAAGAATTAGTATCTTTTCATTTAAAGTCAAATAATTTAACTCGTCGTAAGCACAAACGACAAGAAAGGAGATAAATATGTTTACCATTGAAGTTATTTTTGTATACCGGGTGTTGACTTGGCGGACGCAACATAGGAAATCGCATGTTAATTTTGAAGTCTTCAAATATTGGCTTCCCTATTTATTTTAGATGCAAATTGTACTTAACTTTTTTGTAGATAACTAACTAACTAACTTTTATGAATGTTTACACTTAACACTTTACGTTCCTATAAGTTAAAATAATTAAGAAAAACAAATGTAATTTTATAAAAATAATGACATACCATGGAATCGATACAACAATTGCGGATGTCAAAATAGCATAAGATATTGCTGTTACTTAATTAACGACCAAAACATAACGCAAACATCATGATAACTGTGGTCTGCATAATACCACTTTATTAGAAGGAGTTTTTCTTGTAAAGTGTTTTAAATATTGATTTCCCCTTTTCGCACCTTCCCGAAATATGTATTTACGTTATACAGAGAGCTTTTCTTTAAAGTATACGTATTCCAAATTCAGCCTATTTTCTGTCAATCTTGAGATATTCCCTGTTTTTTTAAAGTTCAATTTAAAGCTTTAAACAAGTTTTTTACACTCCCAGACTAAGCATGAAGTAAAATTTCGAGTTTAGAAAAGCCCCGTGAAAATTTGTCGAGGGTCGCGCAGCGACCCGAGACAAATTTTCTGGGCTTTTCTAAACTCGAAATTTTACTTCATGCGCCACGCGTGTGAAACGCTGATTTCAAGTAATGTTAAAATATACATAAAATGACAAAATTTTAGTGTTTTATACGCGTTGCGCATGAAGTAAAATTTCGATTTTAGAAAAGCCCAGAAAATTTGTCTCGGGTCGCTGCGCGACCCTCGACAAATTTTCAAGGGGCTTTTCTAAACTCGAAATTTTACTTCATGCTTAGTCTGGGAGTGGAAAACACTCGTTTAGCGCTTTAACTCTTAAAACAAAAACGAATATCTAAAGATTTAAAGATAATAATTTCTTTTAGGTAAACATACGCCTAAGTTGTACATTTTCCGACATTCGTTGCTTTTTTAATGAGTTCTATTTTAATCTTTAAACGAGTGTTTTCCACTCCCAGACTAAGCATGAAGTAAAATTTCGAGTTTAGAAAAGCCCCGTGAAAATTTGTCGAGGGTCGCGCAGCGACCCGAGACAAATTTTCTGGGCTTTTCTAAACTCGAAATTTTACTTCATGCGCCACGCGTATAAAACACTATAATATTGTCAAATTTATGTATATTAGAACTTCACTTAAAATCTATGTTTTATACGCGTGGCGCATGACGTAAAATTTCGAGTTTAGAAAAGCCCAGAAAATTTGTCTCGAGTCGCTTCGCGACTCTCGACAAATTTTCACGGGGCTTTTCTAAACTCGAAATTTTACTTCATGCTTAGTCTGGGAGTGGAAAACACTCGTTTAAAGCTTCAAATGAACTCTTTTATCAATCAACGAATGTCAGAAAATTTACAGCTAAAATAATTAAGAAAAAGTAATGTGATTTTATAAAAATGACATACCATGGAATTGATACAACAATTGCGAATGTCAAAATAGCACAAGATATTGCTGTTACTTAATTAACGACAAAAAACATAACGCAAACATCGTGATAACTGTGGTCTGCATAATACCACTTAAGTAGGAGGATTTTTTCTTGTGGAGTGTAAATCATTTCGAAAACATGTACTTTAATCAAGTGACTGCGATATCTTTTGTCATTATGACATCCGCAATTGTTGTTTCAATTCCATGGCATGTCATTATTTTTATAAAATTACATTACTTTTTTAAATTATTTTAACTTAGAGAGACGTAAAGTGATAAACGTTAACACGAATAAATTCAAAATTTTTCCCTCTACGAAAAAGGTAAATACATTTTGTTTCTAAAATAAATAAGGGATTCCCTATGTTGCGTCCGCCAAGTCAACACCCGGTATAAAAACTGACGTGAATCATAATGTGCATGCCTTCGTGCTAAAATATGATGAAAATAGAACATTTCGTACAAGAATTTAGTATCATCACATTTTCTATATTACACGGTGCTCAAAAATTGGATCCAATTTTTTTGTCTCAACAATTAGTATCGTTTAATGACTACAAGACATTGACTGTGAAATTTCCGTGATATCCATTTTTTTGTCTCAAGAATTAGTATCGTTTCATGACTTTAAGGCATTTATTGTAAAATTTTCTTTGTATCGAATTTAGTATCATCACATTTTCTGTATTACACGGTGCTCAAAAATTGGATCCATTTTTTTTGTCTCAACAATTAGTATCGTTTAATGACTACAAGACATTGACTGTAAAATTTTCGTGATATCCATTTTTTTGTCTCAAGAATTAGTATCGTTCCATATGGCTTTAAGAAATTGATTGCAATTTTTTCTTAGATTAATATGTTTCCGGAACTTTGAAATGTATATTTTTAAAATCAAGTTTTACGCACTTGTTTTGCTTGGCTTCTAGGGTACTCAATTTTAGTTTATTAGATTAGTTACATTTAGGGATTGTAATAAATTGTAAAAACTGCTCTCCGAAATTTATTGGTAGTTTATCGTTGTTTTTTAGCAATATTCCGGCAAATGAAATAAAACTGTTTACACGGTAAACAGAGAGTTGTTTATGTGTATAGATATCCCCTACGTACACCTAAATAGCACGTGAATCAATTGCATTGAAGTAATTGGTTAAATAAATTTCGATTTAGTTCAATCAAAACGAATCAAAAAAATAAAAGCGTATTTAAATGTAATTCTCGAGAATAAACGTTTTATGTTACATTGTGGTGTAGTTCAATTCACAATCATAGATTTTAAGTGAAGTTCTAATATACATAAATTTGACAATATTATAGTGTTTTATACGCGTGGCGCATGAAGTAAAATTTCTAGTTTAGAAAAGCCCCGTGAAAATTTGTCGAGGGTCGCGCAGCGACCCGAGACTAATTTTCTGTACATTTATGTACATATACATAAATTTGACAATATTATAGTGTTTTATATGCGTGGCGCATGAAGTAAAATTTCGAGTTTAGAAAAGCCCAGAAAATTTGTCTCGGGTCGCTGCGCGACCCTCGACAAATTTTCACGGGGCTTTTCTAAACTCGAAATTTTACTTCATGCTTAGTCTGGGAGTGGAAAACACTCGTTTAAAGATTAAAATAGAACTCATTAAAAAAGCATATTATTTTCCATCAATAGAAGGCTGAAACAATGACAAAGTTTGTCATTTCAAATCATAATTGTGTTTTCAGAGTTCCGCGGAAAAATAAATTGCGAATGTTACAGAGTGCAACTACGAAACGAAATATGTTCAGAGAAAAAACATCGCATTGTTGTTTAATTAAAGAAAATTCTTGGAATATTGTATAATTATGAGTTTCAGTCGGTATAATAGCATGGAAAAGTTAGCTCGGATTTATGTTCCTATTGTTTTACTTATATTTAATAAAGTTCTTTGTTTTAATTAACATTGCTTTCTACGAAAAAAGAATATTGAATAAATAACAAATATTTTATGGAGCTATGATAAATCGGTCCGGTGGGTGCGCCTTTTGTTTTTTTAGAAAAAAAAGGTTTTCAATACTTATTTTTTCTTACATTTATGCCCAGTATTATAAACGATTAATAAATCATTAGATAACTATTTGTGGAGTAAATTTACCCAGTAAACTAATGGACAAATAAAATTGCGTATTATAACGCAAACCTACCAAATAAATAGCAATTCTAGAAATAAATAATTTAATTAGTAGATTTCAGACCGTATTATACATGTTCATTGTGGCCATAGCTGGAACCAGCAATTTTTTAAATTGAATTGTCAATATTTCAAATTAAATTGTCAACCAAATTAGAAATTTATTATAATTCCCTATAATTATGGAGAATAACCGTGGAATAGGAATTACACAGAACAAGAAAAAGAAAGCTTATTAGAAGTTATAAAAGACTTAAACGAGTGTTTTCCACTCCCAGGCTAAGCATGAAGTAAAATTTCGAGTTTAGAAAAGCCTGAAAATATGGTTTGGTCGCGTAACGCGAAGCGCGGAGCGGCCAAACCAAATTTTCAGGCTTTTCTAAACTCGAAATTTTACTTCATGCGCCACGCGTAAAAGACACTGATTTCAAGTGAAGTTTACTTGTTCCCAATATTTCAGTGCTTTCAGTGTTTAATACGCGTGACGCATGAAGTAAAATTTCGAGTTTAGAGAAACCAAATTTTCAGGCTTTTCTAAACTCGAAATTTTACTTCATGCGCCAATCGTAAAAGACACTGATTTCAAGTGAAGTTTACTTGTTCCCAATATTTCAGTGCTTTCAGTGTTTAATTTCGCATGACGCATGAAGTAAAATTTCGAGTTTAGAGAAACCAAATTTTCAGGCTTTTCTAAACTCGAAATTTTACTTCATGCGCCACGCGTAAAAGATACTGATTTCAAGTGAAGTTCACTTGTTCCTAATATTTCAGTGCTTTCAGTGTTTAATACGCGTGACGCATGAAGTAAAATTTCGAGTTTAGAGAAACCAAATTTTCAGGCTTTTCTAAACTCGAAATTTTACTTCATGCTTAGTCTGGGAGTAAAATTTCGAGCATGAAGTAAAATTTCGAGTTTAGAGAAACCAAATTTTCAGGCTTTTCTAAACTCGAAATTTTACTTCATGCGCCAATCGTAAAAGACACTTATTTCAAGTGAAGTTTACTTGTTCCCAATATTTCAGTGCTTTCAGTGTTTAATACGCATGACGCATGAAGTAAAATTTCGAGTTTAGAGAAACCAAATTTTCAGGCTTTTCTAAACTCGAAATTTTACTTCATGCGCCACGCGTAAAAGATACTGATTTCAAGTGAAGTTCACTTGTTCCTAATATTTCAGTGCTTTCAGTGTTTAATACGCGTGACGCATGAATTAAAATTTCGAGTTAAGAGAAACCAAATTTTCAGGCTTTTCTAAACTCGAAATTTTACTTCATCACTCGTTTAAAACTTTAAATGGAACTAATTTAAAAAACGCGTAAGCATAAGTATAAAAATCCCTGGTTATATCTGACATGAAAAACTCGACTCCTTAGAATGTCTTGTGGTTCGAATTAATCAGTCAGGGAAGATACTACAAGCGAAACTAAATCTGACAAGGATTATATGATAGACATGATAACCGTAATGAAATTAATAAATACAAGTAGTAGAATCTAAAGTAATTATAATAATATATTTTGACTTTTAACTGTAAAATTATTTAGAGAATAAAATTTACTTGGTAGAAAAACAAACAAATAATTTACTGCGTAGATTTATTAGCCAAATAAAGTTATTTTGTGTTTATAATACCGAAATCTTTGGAATAAATTAATTTATTCCTAAAGTAAATTTTATTTAGGGAATAAAACGTTTTATAATACCGGGTATTAGTGAACGTAAAGCAGTTTATTTTAAATTTATTTATTAAAATAGAAATAAAATTGAATAAATAACAAATAAATAACAAAGCAAGGAAAAATCGGTGCGGTGTGCCTTTTGTTTTTTAGAGAGAAAAAAAAAACGGTTTTCAATACTTATTTTTCCTTACATTTAGTGAATGTAAAGCAATTTATTTTAAATTTGTTTATTAGAATAGAAATAAAATTGAATAAATTAAAAATATTTTATGGAGGAAGAAAAAATCGGTGCGGTGTACTTATTTTTTTACATTTAGTGCACGTGAAGCAATTTAGTGTAAATTTACTAAAAGTTTAGGTAAATATTAAGTGCTTTTTAGACTTCGCTTCAAATCCGTGTTTTACACGCCTGGCACATGACGTAAATATTTCGAGTTTAGAAAATTGAATAATGTTCACTCGAAATATTAACTTCATGCTTAAACAAGGAGTGCAAACACTCGTTGAAATGTTGGATTTACATAGTATTTTAATATTGCTTTCTATCTGTATATTGAAATACTATGTATATTTAATATTAATTTATCCATTCGGTATTTTATTATATTTAAAAAAATTAAGCATTTTCACTTGTTTCACTGTTTAACTAAATGTTATCAAAATTGGATTCATTTAATTTTATTGTGAAATAATCGATGAAGTTTCCACTACATGTGACCTACATTAGATTGCGAAGACATACATGTAAACCAAATATGCGGGGAATTTCTGTTTTAAATAAGTATACATATCCCAATAAAATGTCTAGATATTCGTTGTATTTCTACGAGTTTTTCAATTTTAAGCTTCTAACGAGTGTTTCCACTTGCAGGTTAAGCATGAAGTAAAATTTCGAGTTTATAAAAGCCTTAAAATTTGGTTTGGTCGCTCCGCGGAGCGACCAAACCAAATTTTAAGGCTTTTCTAAACTTCATGCGCCACGCGTATAAAACACTGATATATTGTGAAATTAAAAATATACTTAACTTGATTTTATATTTTTTTTCACGTTAATAAATTTTGCGAAAGATTATTTTGTATAACCTAATTTTTCCAAAATTCAATCGTCTTGAGCAACTGCTCCATCGTAGCCACGCCCTTGGCTTTGAACATTTTGATATGTCTGCTGCAAGAACATTTTCGATATTATATTATTTAATGTCACGAGCACTTAGCTCGTTTGTTTAGACCAGTGATGGCGAAACTACGGCCCGCGGAAAGGTTTAATCCGGCCCGTTTAAGAGTGCCGTCGTGAGAATGTTTGAACGCGTTCTTACTTCGTAATGTGACGACCTGCATAAAAACTACCTACCTACGATTAAGCATTATTCTTTGGCCCGCTACGATTGTCTGGTTATTACAAATGGCCCGTCTTAAAAAAAGTTTCCCCACCACTGGTTTAGACAGTTTGGGCGAAACTTGCTTTTTTATTGATTCAACACCGTTGCTGTAATGTTGACTCAACTACGTTGCAGTATTGATTCAACAACGTTGTTGTGTTATTACTTCTAGAATGTTGCTGTAATGTTGATTCAGCTATGTTGCTGTAATGTTGATTCAGTTATGTTGCTGTAATGCTGATTCAGCTATGTTGCTGAATTGATTTATCAACGTTGCTGTAATCTTAATTAAACAACTTTGCTCTATAGTTGCTTCAGCAATGTTGCCGCAATGTTCACTTATGGTGCTTTTACACTTGTACATTTTCACCTTGCGCAATTTTTCAATAGCAAGTTGCATTTACAAGCAACAAAATGTCAATTTAAAGCCACTCAAATCGATCTGTAAATTGACAATTTATTGGTTGTGAGCAAAGTTTGCTATTTAAAAATTGCATAACAGCAAGTTGCACCATTAAAGTGTACGATTGTATTTGTTCCATTAACGACGTAATCTCGACTAAACAACGTTGTTTTATAGTTGATTTAACAACGTTGCTGTGATATTTATTCAATAACTTTGCTATGTTAATAATTCAACAATGTTGCTGTAATGTTTATTCAACAATGTTGCTGTAATCCAGATTAAACAACATTCCTGTATAGTTGATTTAACAATGTTGCTGCAATGTTGACTCAACAATGTTGGTGTCTATATAATTCAACAACGATGCTGTAATCTTGACTAAATAACGTTATTTAATAGTTGACAACGTTGCTGTGTTATTGATTTAATAACGTTACTTTGTTATAAATTAAACAATGTTGCTGTAATGTTTTTTCATCAACGTTGCTGTATTAATTTAAGGACCCATTAATTTCTTTTACGCCGTGTGCGAATCCATCGTACCAAATACCTTTTACTGCTTTCACATCTAGCTAATTGAAAACAATTGAATTACCTTGACATATTAAACATGATTTTTAAAAAAGATTGTTATATCATGGTTTACATTTCAAAAGGTCTTATGACTTTTGTATTCTCTCCTATGGGAACACTGGATAACTCAACCACGAGATTTACATTGAGCAACGTTTTCAATAACCTGGGAATAACATAACATTAATTTATGATAATTATTAGAGCCGGTGGCGTTTTGGGGAAGTAACAAACTTCACAAGTACTCGAATTTGTAGATAAAGGAGTTGCACGCCCAAGGGTTCTCGCTGATGACGAAGGACGCGTCAGGGCAGACTGTTCTGCACGTGGCCGCCCGTCACGACCAAAAGGACGTCGTCAAGTACCTGCTGAGCCAGGCGCCTACCGCCCTCATCGACATGCGGGACACGGGGATGGGCCAGACGGCCCTCCACAAGGCCGCCCTTTACAAGTGCAGGAGCGTCTGCTGTATGCTGGTGGCCGGTGGGGCCTGTTTGACCATCACTGATAATAAGGGCTTCACTCCGCGCCAGCTCGCCCACCAAGCAGAGGACCACGAGCTTGCCGCTTATTTAGAAAGTAAGTATCATGTTTAACATATTTCACTGAATAATGTTGCCTTCTAGAATTCATATTTTATTGTAACTTGCCCTTTAGAAAAATGTATGTTCAGTATTCCGGCACCGGATACCCACAGACGCGTTTTCGAATTTAAGGTCCTCGTTAATGTGGTCCTGACTCAGCACTAGGTCGAGGCCACACTGACGAGGACCTTGAAGTCCGAAAGTCGTACTGAACTTTCTGACTATTTCAAGCCAATATTTGATCACTATTAGGAAATTTCGATAGCTATGCCATCTAACGGATTATAGTGACATCGACAATTCTTGTCATTGACGATGCCACTATAAATCGTTCGATGGCATAGCTATCGAAATTTCTAAATAGCCTTTTAGACTTGATAATAAACGACTTGGATAATAATATTTATGAAGTTAAAAATGGTAATGTGCAATCATACCGTAAAAATATGATGATTTAAATAATATGAAAAAGTGTCTCAAACGAAATTTGTTGTACAGGGTGTAGCATTTTCGATGGTTTCTTCAAGTAAATTACCATAAATATGAACGGTAGACAAAAACTAATATATACTTCCAGAGCTCTTTTTCCATGTGCCTAATCAAAATTTATCTTTCTTCAATTGTTTCCATGTGCCTAATCAAAATTTATCTTTCTTCAATTGTTTTCAAGATAGACGTCAAAACTCAAAATTTAGCAATTTTGAAATATTGAAATAACATCTTTATTCAAAAAGATATTATAGATAAGATTTGATATTGTGGAAAATCCAGTGGGGATATTCAAATTTTAATTGCAACTAGGCAAAGTTTATTCATTTCTGTGTAAGCTTGTCTATATTTATTCTTAAATGTTGATTATTTTATTCAGATTCTGTAGATATTATTCTTAAATATAGATAATATTTGAGTCTATAGGGATTTCTTCTTTTAAGTATACATATCTCAATGTATACACTGTAAATTTTCAGGAATTCTTAGATTTTATTGAAATGTTCAAATTGATGTTTCTAACGATTGTTTCCACTCCCAGGTTAAGCATGAAGTAAAATTTCGAGTTTAGAAAAGCCTTAAAGTTTGGTTTGGTCGCTCCGCGTAGCGGAGCGACCAAACCAAACTTTAAGGCTTTTCTTAACTCGAAATTTTACTTCATGCGCCACGCGTATAAAATACTGATTTCAAGTGAACTTTAAAATATACTTACTTAAGTTTGATTTCACGTTGAATATTAAAAATGTCTAACCAAATCTTGCGCTTTTAAAATTCGATTCGATTTTATTTGGGAGTCCGAAAGCAAATTGCTTCAGGTGCTTGAATTTCGGAAGATTCTGTTTTTATACAGTTTTTGTAATGGTGTAAAAAGAAGAAATTCGTTAATAAATAAATAAATGAATTTGTTTATACGAAACAAACACTAATTAACGCGAGATCAATTTAATTATTTCTGTATAAACTTGTCTAAATTTATTCTTTAATATTTTCGTCAGATTTTGTAATTATTATTCTCAAAAAAAAGAAAACGAGATGCAACATACATTTTTGAATCTTGGAGGCGTTCACTTCGTGACACATTTTCCATTTGATATAAAGAAAACACTTAACTTTTTGATACAACTTTTATTTTACTTTTATGACTGCTTTCAATTACACGGTAATCATTGTCAAACTAAACAAACAACATAAGTTTACTTACTTTAAAATTAGGCGAAAACTAAGAGTTCTACTACGAAAATACGCTAAACTAAAAACGAATTACGCCCCACGTTGGGCGCCATTTTTACTAATCACACAAATCTACTGAATAAATGTGAATAACATTTGAACATTACGATCTCTTATGTTGTAATGTTGATCAAACAGTTTTTACTTAGTGATAAATTAGGATCACATTATACAGAAGATCCACAAAGAATTTATTGAGTTTCAATAAATTTTAGGCCAATCAATCAATCTACTCGAGTATCAAATCTATTTCTTTTGAATTGTTTATTTCCATATACAATTTTATAACTGATGTTTTTTTTTCATTCAATTGCAGATCAGGAACAGTACCAACTGGATTCATCAGATTTGGGAACAGTAGTCTGATCGTCAAGGTGTCAACAATAAGCGGACTCTCTTCTCTCTTTCGAATGCCTTATCTAATTACTAGAATTTGCAGAGTAAAAGTAAAACTATATTCGCGTACCTTATAGAAATATCAACATGTGATATATAATTCTTGTTTTAACTAAGATAAAACTTTAGCTGCTAGACCCTTGATTTTAGGGCGCGTCGAGCTGGGGAAGGGCGCCGATCCAATCGGTAGTCAATAAAAGTAAGGTTGTTGTTTTTTTTTGCGGACGCCCTTCCCCACCACAGTCTCTCGCTGCGATTCATGTGAATCAGAAACAAATGTTTTTCATATTCGCCTGTCCAATGTTGATATCTTCCAATTTGAACAATCATACTTTTATATATATATCACGCTGAAGCGTTTGTACATAATTAATTAACTCAGAACATATCATTCGAACATTCCCGACCATCATTGTTGTTTGTTTATTATTAACTTTTATCATTTTAATCCTTGTTGCGGTCCCCTCGGGTTGGTTGGTGATTTCTCTTTGGGCAATACTACTTAAATGAAAATTAAATTAAAGAAAACACTTGTATATAAAAAAGAGTATATATATATACATATATTTAATAGCAACGAATATATTTCCCGAAAAGACAATCCATATATGATGTTTAATCTGAAATTTTAAAAAAAATGATGAGATTACTTAGGGGTTAGTAGATTGTAAATTGTATATAATATATATTTAAATAGATATACACTATATTTTACCAGTTACCGGTTTATTGAAATAAATTCAATTATTATGAAGTTTGAACTGCATTAAGCATCTAGGATTTGAAAATACTGTACATATAAAAAATATTAATTAATAGTTTTAATAACAAACAGAAACAAATGGTTACGTCTAGTTGTGTAAATAATGTAATATTAATTTCATTCTGGATGTTTTTTGGAGGGGTGGTAGGATAAGGGGAAGCCGGGGGGCGCCCCGTTTCGAGCATCCGAGCCCACATGCTCGGGACGCGCGCCCCCCGCCGCCCCCTCGCGCTCCCCGCCCCGTTTTTTCGAGTCCGCTTCCGGCGACGACCCAAAGCTCAATCCGGTCCCCTCTCGGCCCGGAAATTCCTGGTCGCTCCGCAAACCACTCTCTCCCCCCTCTTCTATGTTTGAAAAACGAAAAATTACTCCAAGCGAACAAATGTTTATTGGAATCAATTCTAAAGTAACACCAAGGCGTTGATTTTGGGTGATTTTAAAGATTATTAAATTTAAAAAGAAAATATATGCAAATGAAGATTGAGAAACAAGAGAAACAAAAGGGTCCAACCAGATAAAAAAGTAGATTTACACGATTTTAAAAAAATGGGAGATTAGTTGTATAAAACACTATGTGTTTCTATGAGGGGTGAACAAAAAGTTTCATTACAAGTTTTGCAACCATACTTTTTGACCACCCTTCGTATATTGAGGAGTTGTGTTTATTTGCATTAAATACAAGTCTTTAATTTTTGAAACTAAACTAAATTAAAACAGTTTTATAAAATAAAGTAGTGAAATCCACAGTTAAATTCAGAATACTGTTAATTGAAATAATATTACAATGAACCAGCCATTCAATATAGAGCGAAATTTTCTTTTAAGTATACATCTTGATATATACGCTGCAAGTTTTCCGACATTCGTTGTTTTTTAAAAGAGTTTAATTTTAAGCTTTAAACGAGTGTTTTCCACTCCCAGATTGAGCATGAAGTAAAATTTCGAGTTTAGAAAAGCCTGAAAATTTGGTTTGGTCGCGTAGCGCGACGCGCTACGCGGCCACACCAAATTTTCAGGCTTTTCTAAACTCGAAATTTTACTTTATGCGCCACGAGTATAAAACACTGGTTTCAAGTGAAGTTCAAAATATACGCCTTTAGTATACAGCTTTAGTCTTTTTCTCTTGGTTTTCTTCTTTTATCAATTGTATTTCACCATTTCTCAAAACTATTGTTTGACAAACACAGCACTCTGTTTAATACAGGTGGGAAATAGTTATCAGAAATAGTGAAATACAATTAACAAAAGAGGAAAACCAAAAGAAAAAGACTGTAATAGCGTATTGTGAACTTGACATTAAATCAGAGTTTTATACGCGTGGCGCATGAAGTAAAATTTCGAGTTTAGAAAAGCCTGAAAATTTGGTTTGGTCGCGTAGCGCTTCGCGCTACGCGACCCAACCAAATTTTCAGGCTTTTCTAAACTCGACATTTTACTTCATGCTTAATCTGGGAGTGGAAAACACTCGTTTAAAGCTTCAAATTGAATTCCTATAAAAAAACAACGAATATGTGAAGATTTACAGAATAATTGGGATATGTATACTTAAAAGAAAAACTCCCCGTACGAGTATTGTGCACTTCATTTTACTAAATGGTTATTGTTAAAACAACAAAACTGTACACTTTTTTTTTGGACGTATTTTCCCCTATTTTATTTTCGAACATGACAGTTGATAGAAAGAAAGGAATGATTTATAAATCCCCTTTCACATTTCCGTTTTGTCAATGCAGTTCCCATAATCCGTCAAATAATATTACATCAAGTACATCAATCATTGTTCAAAAGGAAACGAAATTAACGAAATCGTTTTTATCGCCTATTTCTTAAATTAATAAAATAAATGTACTCGTAATATAAATAAAACGTATTCTCCTTTAAATTATTAATAAATGCAATGCATTAAGCTTTACTTGTATTTAGTGTAAATAAACAAATTACCAGTGACGGCAGAATAGTTGTAGTGATGGAAATGCGAAAGAAATGCCCTCTATATTTAATTCAAGTAAATATACTGGATGTCACAAAAACTTAAGTGCTGACACCTCTGACCTCAGCAGATTAAATTGACATGTCATTTTGAGCTAGTTTATCTATAATTCAGTCAGAATACTCTATGTAACTGAGCCATATTGAAAAATTATTTAATTTGCAAGTTAAATTCCAATTTATAAAGAACTTTTTTTGACATCCTATTTTATAATTTGAAAAAGAGTATTAATTATATCACATTTTCTTTCAATCTCATTGAAACAAATTATATTAAAATTTATGTAAAGACATGCATTACAGTTAAGCTCCGCTAATTTTCCAATAATCCAGTTATCCGGACGAAATGAAAATATTAGCTATTTAGATTTTGTGTTCCAAAATCTGGATTAGCAGAGCTTTACTATATTATTAAAAAAAATTAATCATATTATAAATTGTTATTAAATGTATGAGCCGTCACTGCAAACAACGATTTTCTCCGTAAACCAAAAAATCCTCCAACAAAAAAAAACTTACTACTCACACACAAACACTCACATGAACAAACACTAAACTAACTCACCCCACATATAACACTCGAAACACACACTTGAATAAAAATTGTAATGTCGCACTTTTAGGGCACACGCGTTATATTTCCACAGACTCCTCTTCTAAAATAAATTTACGACGTTTTTTCAAGTAATAAATAATAATAGTTGTAACAATGAAAGGAAGACACGAAAATATACACACACTGAATATACTATGGAACACGGGACAGTCACGGTTTTCGTGTGATTCGATTGAATTTAAAAAATACACTAAATAAAAATGATGAAAACTAAAAAAGGTATATATGTATTAACGATTTAACAGAGAATTTATTATTATATTATATAGATGGAAGATATTTTTAAAGCTCTACTCGGCAATTTTCAATTTTTCTATGCCTAAC
Source organism: Philonthus cognatus (assembly GCA_932526585.2). NCBI lineage: Eukaryota > Metazoa > Arthropoda > Insecta > Coleoptera > Staphylinidae > Philonthus > Philonthus cognatus. The sequence goes on from OW052242.1 coordinate 31,299,417, forward strand.
TGTGTACATTATGAATGAATAACTATTTATTAAATCTTCTAAATTTAATGTGTGTTTCTTTATTTTTTATTTTTTTTATTTTGGGTTTTACGTCATCTATTTCCGCTGCTAAGGCCAATCATGACGCCGGAGATTAGGTCTACAGCTATCCGGGAATTTTGCACTTTTTTTTTGTTTCTTTATTAATATCATTTATAATCATCCACTGAAAGAATAATAATATTTTAAGGTAAGTGAAAATATAAATAATGAGAAATATGGTGCATTCTGCACTTCAATATGGTTGTTTTTATAATTCTACTGTAATTATGAACTGCAGCGCAAACATAGGATGGGAATTGAGAAGAGCCCCCTATGTCGTGGGTGTTTGGAAGAGGAGGAAACTCCCCAACACCTACTGTGTACATGCGAAGCCTATAAAAGGCACCGCACGGAGCAATTCGGGAAGCCTGTGCTTCCTGAAATAGAGTTTAAGAAAACCTCCTGGCTGAAACTCCTAAACTTCATAGAAGACACAGGAGTAGACAGGGAGTAAACCATCCAGAGGCGCATAAAACGACCACGGAGACTGCAGTGCAGAGACGCTAAGCGACACCACTTCATATGACAAAAAAAAAACAACTGCAGTAAAAAATGCTATTTTCTAAACTATACTTTGTCGCAAAAGTAGGAGAACCACAGACAAATTTTCGGTTTACACAGCCAAAATATAAGCGAATATTTTGATAACTGTGGGGAGGCAATGCAGATTTACTTTTAAAATTTTGATCATGCTGTTCAAACACAAGATGTAAATAAACGCAAACCGCTACTTGGTAAATAAACGTCAGTTGTGATTTTAACATGACAGCCGTAATTTTGTGTGCTTAGATCTCTATGATTCCGTTTAAGTTTGCCTTTTTAACAGCCAATAAGGTTACATAATTTTAACAGTTGATTTTTGTTGACATCCTCCGATTTTTGAGACAAACCATGTTTCGTGTTATGTTGGCGTGCAGTATGATACAAAATTTTCTTTTATTTGTTTGTTTGTTCGGAGATGAACTCAGTTTAAAATGCTTATAAAACCAGACCTAAATTTGTTTGAAGTAAAGCAGATTATTTTTCCACATGATTTATTAAATGCTCAAATAGGATTGAAATTAAATTTGGCGTGAATTAAAACACACTATATAAAAATAATGATTGTGTTTAATTTTATAATTATTTAACCCTATAACTATTAAAATCATCAATTCACACTCAATCTTGGATTTGCTTCATGTTCCACTTCGTACTCGATTTCCACTCTCGGTTTTCCACTTCTGCCTCCCTTAGCACCCTTTGATGGAGGCTTAACAGATTTAGCGGCCTTGGATGTCGATGGAGCATCCTTAATAGAAATAGAAATGACACATATATATCAAAATATATTTCAAAGAGAAATATAATGCATGAATGTTGTAAGAACAATTTTTAGAAAACATTAAATTCACTCACCTCAATATCTGAACCATCATCAGACTCAAAATCACTGTCAACATCAGCGGCTTCCTTGTGTCCACTATCACTATCCTGGAATTTAAAAAAACCCCATTAACATACACCAACAATCATGTAACACCGAACATGTTAAAATGTACTCAATGTTAATTTTCCTATGTTCGATGTGTACTGGGACGCATCAAAGCATTGAGTGCGATGTGATTGGCTACAATTTTTAATTGTAATATAGTTAACCCAATTTACACTTTCCCTTCAAATATAAATCTACTCTGTCTGTTATTGCAAGCAAATGATATTTGCTGTTCTAACACTTGTAGCAGACGTAGACGAAGAACGGAGAGTTAAACATATCAATAATATTTACAAAGGAGGACAAAATTTATATACCATGGAGGAAACAAAATTTCATGAGCGAGGAGTTAGAAGTCCGTCGATATTATTGGAAGAGATGAAATTAAACAATCTATGTTGTGTCGAAGAGTGTCCAATAATATTCTTACTATTGCAAAATAATTTAATATTTAAAAATTGTCTGTACATAACAGTTCTACAAGAATTTATCTTTAGGTCCTACAAATTCCAGCGATAAAATGCTTGTAAAATTATATTTAATATGTTAAATTAAACAACGAAATTTTACGAAAAATTGTGTTTACTCATGAAGCGTTTATATCTTCTTACCTTCTTTAATTAGTTTTTTACTGATTAAAAATATAACAAAAGTTGATAAGCATTCCGTTGACCTAAAATATTCCAAATACAATATATTGTGGTTGATATAATAATTGACAAATTTAATTTATTTTTGACAGGAGTGTATATTGGGTTGACTATATTACCATTAAAAATCGTAGCCAATCACAGCGTACTCAATGCTTTGCTGCGTCCCAGTACACATCGAACATAGGAAAATGTACATTGACGACATTCTAGCATGTTCGGTGTTACATAAAACTCTCTGTATATATATAGTTAGGAAAATTTAACACTTCAGATTAGTTAGGCCATCATGGCTAAAAACCCGTATCGACAAAAACATTTGCCCGTTGCATGTCACCGTAACTTTGTCCCATTGCACCTAGAGGATTACGGGAGAGCATTGCATTGCACCATGTTAAAAGGGGTAAAAGTAAAACTATAAAAGAGTGTTTTCCACTCCCAGACTAAGCATGAAGTAAAATTTCGAGTTTAGAAAAGCCGGAAAATTTGGTTTGGTCGTAGTGACCAAACCAAATTTTCAGGCTTTTCTAAACCTGAAATTTTATTTCATGCGCAGCGCGTACAAACACTGATTTATTTTGAAGTTCAAAATACATATCTTTCGCATACTACTTTAGTAGTATGTTTAGAACTTTACTTGAAATCAGAATTTTATACTGGGGGCGCATGAAGTAAAATTTCAGGCTTCTCTAAACTCGAAATTGTACTACATGCTTAACCTGGGAATGGAAAACACTCATTTAAAGGTTCAATTTGAACTCTTCAAAAACGCTAAATATCTGAAAATTTACAGTATAATGGAGTACGTCTACTTTAAAGAAAAACTCTCCGTATAACTAATAAATATTAATATTTATGAACAAGAATAATTATCAAGAAGTTGATATATATCGGATAAATATTGATATGTATCCGATATTTTGATTTTTATATAAATATCATATTTTCGAACCCTGCCAACAATTTTGTTTTTATACATACCAGTTCTTCCTCCAAGTCAAAATCTGAATCATCACTATCAGCAGCAACAAATTCTGGACCTTCTTTCTCATTTTCCATCTCCATTTCTTTTTCAAGTTCCTCTTCGTCTTCTTCAACCTCCAATTCACCTTCTTGCAAGGCTTCGTCAAACGTGGATTGTGGTATATTGTACAAATCTTGGTACTGAAAATTATTAAAATGAAATTTAATGAACACAATTAATGCCGGGTTTTATTAACGTCACTTAAATCAAATATTTTGTAAATATTCTGCAAACTATTGGCAAATTCAATTTTTCTTTATGTTAATAGTTATTCATCGATTAAAATCTAGTAATAGTTACATACATGTCAAAAAATCAATCAATTGACATAACATTAATGTTCATGACATAAAAAATGTCTATTCCAATAGACAAATAAATTTAATTAATCAATAAGATTTAATTGAAGTTGGTAAAACCGGACATAAATATATTACATTTATATAAAATTTGTTTTACTTACAACACCCTTCTTTAATCTTTCCAAAAGTGTCTTTTCAACACCCTTTTCAATCCTAGCAGCTATCAATGCTTTCTCCTCACGCCTCTTTTCTCGCCTATCAATCTTCTTCTGTATGGGCACTAACAATTTTCTAAAAGCCAAACCACACTTCAATAAAAACCCTCACAAATTCAACACATTCAATTACTGTCTGCGAAGTTTCAATTTCCTCATCCTGATCAAGTACTGAGTGATTTTCACGAATCTCTGTTTGCATTTTGATTTAATAAAACCCGGCCAGTAGAGCAGGTTTTCGTTTATTTGATGGATGGCCTTTTCGAAGTTCCGGCTCAGTTTCACTTTCTCCCATGTTTTTCCCGGGAACGCGCTCCTTTCAGCCGTTTTCATGAAAAGATAGATAATGCCTTTTTCCTCCCGAACTGTGGCATATTGGCTGTTGGCTAGAGGGCAAGAGGCCCGACTGCACAGGCCCGTTAAATTGTATTCATTCCGACAGAATTTCTGGGATTTTGTGCTGTTGAAAAATTAATTTTATGAGAATGGTATTAGGGGTGTTCAAATAAAAAGGTACGAAACAACACTGTGGGCATAATTAAAGCCTTTTTTCAAAAGTATTCACCAGAGGCCTAGGCACAACTATCCCCTTGTTTTACAAGCCAAAAAATTCCTTCTTCCTAGATGTCCTGTGGCTGTGACAAGAGCCAGTCCTCCACTGTGACCTTCAGTTCGTCGTGAGAGTTGAAGCGCTTTGCTTTGAAATGTTATTAGAGGGGACCAAACTGTAGGGCAAATGCTCAAGCTGACTGTAGGTCGAATGCTCAAGCTGGGAACTATTTGAACTTGTCCAGCACACTTCCTGTGACCTTGAAGATGAGTAGATGCGCATTATCGTGGAGCAGAATCACTTCCTCCGTGAGCAGCATAGGCTGTTTAAATTGGAAGGAACACACAACTTCCTGCTTCTCTCCTGCGCCATGCGCAAACGCCCGCGCATTACGCTGTACACTACAATCGCATGGCTAGATGTCTCACTACCAGCGACGGCTCACAGCCTAACCTCAGGGTCGGCCACATTGTTAAGGCACACAAAATTTGAGGTTGGGATCGTGCCTTATAAATACAAGGAATTACACAACAAAGTCACCTTTCAATAACGGATATATATTACCTTGGGTCCCTGGCCTACCCTGAAGTTAGGCTGTGAGCCGCCGCTGCTCACTACGTTCTCCCAAAACCCCATATTCAAATTTCAACCGGTGTGGTTGTTATTACATTTCGTACATTTTCATTTGAACAAACCTAGTATTTTATATTAATGTGAGATATACATACTTTACTTTATATGAGCAGAATGCTTTGTTGATTATGCTCCAAACCACCTAAAAATGAATATAAATTAATAACAGTGTTTTCTGATTTATTAATGTAATATCTTCTGCATTAACATTTTAAAACTGTCCAGTAATAAGTACATTACAACAGATATTGGGCAATATGATTTTCTACTGTATTAATTTTGTGTTACTATTCATAACTGGTACTGAAACGCTAGCTCGTAGCAATGATCAGACATAAACCAAACTGAATTCAAAATTGCATGTGCGAATAATCATATCAAATACTTAGTAATTGATTAATAATAAAACAGTTTTAATTATCCATTCACACATCAATTATTAGTTCCACATTGATTATAAATATAAATTGAAAATTACAAAAACAACATAACCTATAATAACAATTCAAATAAAACATTTATAAAATTCTAATTAAATAAAATAAGTTATTAATTAAATATATTATAAATACATGTACTTACATCATCGTGCTGCATTTTTAAACTATAAAACAACCAGATTCTTTAAATATGTGCCGAAAACTTGTGTGTTATTTTCAAATAAAACATAACCTAAACGTCACACGTGGGTGTCGATAAGAAAGGACGCTTTGTGTACGATTGACAGACATTTTAAGTAATTACAGAAATCTGCAAATTTTACTAGATTTTAAAAAATATATTGGATTAAAGTAAAACTCGGATTGAATAAAAAACTATTAGTATATAAAGTAAAGTCAGTGATGTGTATACAAAATCTGTTGGGATTTATATGAGTGATGTCAAATATCAAGGTGAGTTAAGCGTTTGATTTTATTTCGGGAATACCGGAGCGTATGAAACGGCCATACGTCATGCGATTGGCTCGTGCAATCAATTTCGGGAATACCGGCCCAGATATCTATATAAACATATTAGTGGTACTATTGATAGATGTCACCAGTTTAGAAAATATAGAACCCAGTAATTTTAATAGTACTTTTACTGTAATTTGCATACTAGTGCCAATAATTATTAATAGATGTCGCTACATGTTCAAAATTTGAAATGTCATTTAATTATATTTTATTATTATAATGAATTGTGTATCTTTAAGTTATTGTTTATTACACCGGAAGTAAGTTCAACAGAAAATACAATTTTAGAGTATATTATCAGAATGGTGCTACAACAAGTTATAAATTATTTAGCAAGTAATGAATTAATTGCTTACATTTATTTATCCGTTTATTTATCAGAAGCCGTGCTTTTATATATTGTAAACAATAGGTGGTAAAAATAGTTATTAAGGATTTTTGAGAACCTCTAAATTACATACAATTTAAACTAACATAATTCTAGTTTTTCTATTTAATTATTGCAAAGCATTTATCTGGCAGTGTACATACATGTGGGAAATCAGCATTAGACAACGTTGTAGTCTCTTATTCATATACAGGGAGTTTTTTTTTTAACTATACATATCCCAATTATGGGCTGTACATTGTCAGATATTCGTTGTTTTTTTTTAAAGGTTTCAATTTTAAACTATAAACAAGTGTTTTTTACTCCCAGGTTAAGCATAAAGTAAAATTTCTTTCATGTATGAATGCAGGAAATGTTTCTTTAAGGTATACATATGCATACGCTTTTTTGTAAAAAGAACAATTTGAAGTTCTAAACGAGTGTTTTCCACTCCCAGGTTAAGCATGAAGTAAAATTTATATGATTGATGTCAATAAATTTGGTTTGGTCGCTCCGCGCATCGTGCTACGAGACCAAACCAAATTTTCAGGCTTTTCTAAATTCGAAATTTTACTTCATGCGACACGCGTATAAGTCACTCATTTGAAATGAAGTTTACTTGTTCACAATATTTCAGTGTTTTTAGTGTATAATACGCGTGGCGCATAAAGTAAAATTTCGAATTTAGAAAACCCTAAAAATTGAAAAGCCAAATTTTCTGGGTTTTCTAAACTCGAAATTTTACTTCATGTGTAACCTGGGAGTGGAAAACACTCGTTTAGAACTTCAAATTGACTTATTTAAAAAAATCCCTTGTATACGTATACCTAACAGAAACATTTCCTGTATGTATACTTAAACGAAAAATTCCCTCTATATTGAATTATGCATTATAGAAAACTAACTTTTTTTGCTATGATTGTAACAATAATAATTAGGCAACAGCTAACAATCTTTGGGAAAGGCAGAGACATTTTAGAAAAATCAAAGTTATTGCGGTATTGATATTAGTCGAATTTAGCAGAACAGTCGGTCGCCACCGGTGGAACGTTCAAATCGATATATTTTAGTAAAAACACTAAAAATGTAGAGTAAATGAATTGTATTAAATAATTTAGTAGTCGGTGAATCATGAAAGTTTCCAAATGTTTATATTCAGCCAAATTATTTGGCCACCGGTTTGTTCTGCTGAAATCACCCATTGATAGTTCTCTCTGAAAGAAAAGCCCCATTAAATTTAAACAATCGATATCCTTCAACAATACACGAAGGATCCTGTAATTCAGATGGTTTGCGGGGGGTGGAAATGCGCGAAAATTGTTGGTGGCGCCGCGCAAAATTTAAAATCCTGTGTGACTGCGCAACAGGGCAAGGGGCAACGAGTGCGAAACGGGGCTCTCTTTCCAAAGCAAACAACCCCCGGTTTCGGGACAGTCCCGTTTCACTCCTGCCGGAAAGTAGGCGATACTTAACATTTCGGTCGACATTTAGTTTCATCGCTATTCTATTATAAACTGTTGTTGTAATTAGTTTATGTTAGTGTGCTCTGTCTATTAGTTTTAAACGATAAAATCATGTAAGTACATTAAATTACTTAAAAAAATCCATTTCTTGTAATAAATTCAATTTTATTTATTGATAAAATATTATTTGAGATAATAACGATTTATAATAAATACACTGGGATTGTTTCATAAAATAAAATTCACTTTACTCAGAGTTTTGTTTCTAATAGAATTTTCATGATCAAGTAATGACACGTATTGTGTTTTATTTAAAAAAACTTCAATTTACTCATTAACACACATAAAAAATCGTTAGCAAGTACAAACATAGCTATCTAAATATTAAAAACATAACGACAAACTAACTTAAATTAAATAAGTCCTTAATATTTATTCCAAGTGTTTGGTATAATTAATGCTTACTTCGAATAACGTTTGTAATAAATACACCTGTAATCTGTATCCTATTTGGTAATTTATGTGAATTCAACATTTTTTGAATAATTTCGAACATTTATTATATTACTAAATGTTGTGAAATTATAATAAACCATGATTATGCTTTTGCTATTAATTCATTTAGAACAATAATTGTAATTCCTTGTTGTTAGTCGTATTATGTGAAAAAAATTATCGTTATCTAGTATAACCACATTGTTTGTGAATAGACTAACGTTTACTCATTTTCATTTAAAATTTCAATACAGTTCAAATTACAATATTGCAACCAAGTATTGGCAATTTAATTTATACTTATATTTCATTCAAATTACTACTAAAGTTTTATAAATTCCTTAATATTACGCCCTTTTACGTATAATGTTCATAAATTATCTCCTTTGCTTCTTTTGTTACGTCTCATTCTTAAATCGAGACAACTTATAATTTTTTATTGTCTCAAGGAAAAGTTTGATAAAAGTTGTAAGAGTTTACGTTACAAAAGACGTACCTGTGTCAGTTCAAGTTTACATTTAATGAGCAAAGTATTTAATAATATAAACCCCTATATTTATGGAAGCGGCGCCCAAATCATTACCCCTCTGGCACAATGAATTTGATTGATTGGACGCTAATAATTCACAAATTCCATCTGCCAGTCTTATCAATTTATAAAGCTGCACCCGTGGATTTGGATTTAATCGGACGAAATGGAATTTTGTGTATGGTTTTAATGGATTGGAAAAATCGTGTTTTATTATAGTAATAAATGATTAATTTTGTAAAACCAACAAAACAGATTATAATCTGCAACATCCTCTAATTCAATATTATCTAGATGGGCAGTTGTCCGCATGATTTCTGTTTTATTTTTCAAGGCGTGAAATTAGTTTATAGTTATACGAAATAAAAATTTTAAAATTTTACGTAAAATCTAGCGGAGTTATCTATGAATCATAAACGTGTGCATCCTAGCAGAGCTTTACTTGAAATCAGTGTTTTATACAGGTGGCGCATGAAGTAACATTTCGAGTTTAGAAAAGCCTGAAAATTTGAATTGGTCGCTTCGCTTCGCTACGCGACCAATCCAAGTTTTCATGCTTTTCTAAACTCGAAATTTTACTTTATGGTTAAACAAGGAGTGGAAACATTTGTTAGAAACTTCAAATTGAACACATTAATAAAAACAACAAATGTCTAAAAATTGACAGGGTGTACCATCGGTGGACATAAGATGTTGGGGCAAATCGAAAATTGGTTAATGTCAAATATAACCAAATTTATACCGGTTAAGTCAGGTTTTTTAAAGAGGTTATAATATGGAGTGACAATAAAAATATTTGAATAAGAGGGAAAGAAAGGTCCAAAGTTTGACACACACTAAACAAATTTTACGTGTCCCAACATTTTGTTTCCACCGATGGTACATAGGGATATGTATACTTACTTGTATGTATCTAGGCTATTGTCTCTATCATAAAGTCAATTGTACATTATATTTTTGTACAAAACTTACTCTAATCAATTAGTTAGTTAACCAAAGAGAAATGATATAACAAGTACCCAACATAAGATCCATTTTTTCTCCTTAATTTTGCATGAATTTTAAGGTGTTGTGTAAGCCCCCTATAAAGTTATTTAGAAAATAAATTAATCGCCTTTTAACGGTGCAGTGAGTATAGGCACGATCGTTTAATTTTGGAGCAAACATCCGACCTCACCTTAAAACACGATTCGCATTAAGGTTGGAGTGTGCAGGTGGGGATGGTGGGCATTAATAATTCGGTCTCAGTGCGCTCCTTACAGCCGAGTGAGAAGAGGGCGTAATATATAAAGCCCCATGCCCCCCTCGACCGTAAATAATCCCCTGTGTCTTCCCATCTTGTGCTTCCCAAAAAGGGAAAAGAGCGGACGTGGCTGGTCGTAATAGGAGCCCCCAAGGTTGGAGAACATGTTCCTCTCGTCTCGGTTTAATCTCACTTCGGCACATCATCAAAAATTTATTTTATAATGTTTCAAATGCCCTTACTTCATGGAATGGAGCTCGTTAGAAGGTAATACAGTTTATTAGTAAAACAAACCAAGTGAATTTCAATCAAATACCTATATATTAATAGAAATGTTTTACCAAGTGATCAATGAGAAACAAGTTAACGAAATACAGTTTATTTGGTATTTTATAAATTGAAAACACTGGATATAAAACAAAACATAAAATATTTGGCATTAACAAAATAAATAGTGAACCAGAGATTACAAACCAAGTGAATTGGCTTTCAGATAAAGAAAACATAGAGGGCATTTTTCTTTTAAGTATACATATCCCGATGCATACTCTGTAAATGTTAAGGCATTCGTTAATTTTATATAAGAGTTCAATTTGAAGTTTCGAACGAGTGTTTTTACTCCCAGATTAAGCATGAAGTAAAATTTCGAGTTTAGAAAAGCCTGAACATTTGGTTTGGTGGCTCCGCGAAGCGGAGCGACCAAACCAAATGTTCAGGCTTTTCTAAACTCGAAATTTTACTTCATGCGCCACGCGTATAAAATGCTGATTTAATATGAAAATGGTTTCTAACCATTTAACAAGTAAAATAAGTTTAGTATATGAATTGTCAATTGTTTAAAGACGGAGAAAGCTGCTTTGGCGGTGATGTTGTCTACATTGGTTTTCCAGTTAAACCTCTTTATTTAGTGTTGATTTTTATTCAATAAAAATGAGTCTGACATTTTATAAGTAACATTTTTAGTCTTTATTAAACTCGAAATTTTACGTCATGCGCCATGCGTTCCAAACCGTAATATATTGTAAGTTCAAATATACTGCTTTACATATTTAAGCAGTATAGTTTAAACTTACAATATTTTATTTCCTCTGATTCATAACCAACTCAGCTTCATTTTTTGTTTTTCTTAATTTTACAAATGTTTCAATCAAAGTTTGCACATTCAACATTGGAGTACCTGATAACTCCCATTACATAAAAATAATAATGATATAATATTTATTCCTTTACGGTCTATTGAAAACTGTATGAGCGTTATCACCGTTATATGGAAACAATAATAATATAATATTTTTACGATTGATGTAAAAGTATATGAAAGTAATTCAACGGATGTTGTAACGATTTTCTATCTATTGAATCTCTCCCAAACTGCAATCGAGTCGAACAGTCGGGTTTATAATGCGAGGTCGGACAAGCCGTTACATCTTTCAGTCTCTCGAAAGTTATTGGGTTTCGCACCCATCTTCCACTATCGCGACGATTTCTCGCTTGGCTTGCGAAAATCTACAGACTGCAGCATTAAATTATTTAAAATATGTCGGTTTGGAGAAAGAAGGACTTTCAATAATTTTTATCAAGGTGTGTATTGTTAGAAAATTAGTGAATATTGCTAAGACCAATTAAGAAATTGTTTCTATTTCATCATAAGAGATTTATTTATAAACAGAGTTTTTTTAGCTATTTATATCCGAATGAAACGCAACTCAAATGCATTGAAGCAATTGTTTACACAAATTTTCTCATTATTTTTGACATTTATCGACTCAGGCATAAGTTTATCGAGACAGCAGATGTTAGTGTAGATGTAAAATTGGTTACATTCAAAGGAGTTTATATTTTTCAGTAGAGCAAAAACAACTTTTCATTTGTTAGATGTAACTGATTTTTTATCTAGACGACTCAATTTATAACTATACCCACTGAACAAACACATTTAAGTAATATATAGGTATTTTATTGAAATTCACTTGATTTGTTTTACATTTAAGTAATGTTTTATCAACATTAAAATAACATTTAATGTTGCTACAATGTTGATATAACATTATTTGTATGCTTTTTGCTCAGTGGGCAACTATTCTTTTATTTAGATTAAATAAATCCACACAATCTATATAAATTGGATACTGTTGTTGGAGAGAAATATGAGGTTATTGGGTTTTATCAATTACCGAGTGGTTGTTGCGGACAGTTGCTGATGTCCTTTCAACTTTCAGAACCGGCCATCGATTATCAAGCTTTTTGTTTTCCCCGCTGACTGGCCCAGATGTTCTTACAATTGATTGATAAATGCATTCGTTCATTCCCTTCTAATTTTGATCAAATTGAAATTATTTATAATTATGTAAAAAAATATTTGAATAAATTACACGGTGTGAAAAGGTTTAAAACGATCGTTTTAATATCCTTAGCATAGGAGCCTAGTGACAGGGCAGATATTAAAAAAATAGTCCTTATTTTGTATGTTTTGGCAACTATCTCTTGACGAGCCAGAGTGTTAAAAAGATAGTTGATCTATTGACCTAGTGATTGAAAGGGCATTAGCAGATGTCAGATCGATTTAGATAAAGTCGTGGCGGGTGCAGTGGAGCAGCTTGGATGAAAGGAAGAGCAACATCAGCAGAAGCAGCAGAAGCAGTAGCGGAAGGGCGATGTAATAAAGCGGTTGCTAGGTCTCTTGGATAGCAACAGGCGGGTGGATAAGGGCGAGAGGGTGCAGAGGACCGATCTATAGCGAATAAATTAGAGCGAGGAAAGCGAGGGAAATTTTCAGGCAAAAAAAACAAGAAAGTACAATCAAATTGGGTTATTAATGGTCCTGCAGTCGACGGGAAATCCGGGTGACCACGAAAATTGCCGTAGCACCAACACGAATTGAATAATGAAAGGCGAATGCCGGATGAATGATACATGATGATACCCCTATAATCTGTTACGTGCGCATATTTACACACCAATCGCGATTCCATCTGACCTTCTATCTTGTTCTCTTTGAATGGAATATTGAATGGATTGGGCGGGAGGCACATATTGGGTAGGATTGAGTAAGATCCTTCCTTCGTTGCGGATCCCGGGTGCGAATGGTTTCTTTTATTTCATTTTCACAGATGATAAGATCAAAAATGGTAACTTAACGTGTGGAATTTTACTCGACTTATTTCTACACATCAAAGACTATTTGCTATCACTCATACGATCCATGAATGTAACTATAAATACAAGTATGAATGAAATTTTCAATACTTGGTTGTAGAATACGTCGAAGCATTAAAACTGCGATTCTCTTCACAATATACAACAAATTTGTCATTTTATGTTTCATAACTATAATTAACTAATTGGTTTATATGCAGAGTGACCCATTAGTGCGCTCTCGGAAGATATCTCGGCTCAAGTTAAAGATAGAAAAAAAGTTTTTGTTGTGTTGTGATGTATTTTAAAGTAACAAGTGTCTTCCAATCCCAGACTAAGCATGAAGTAAAATTTCGAGTTTAGAAAAGCCCCGCGTAGAAAATTTGTCGAGGGTCGCGCAGCGACCCGAGACAAATTTTCACGGGGCTTTTCTAAACTCGAAATTGTACTTCATGCGCCACGCGTATAAACCACGATTTACAGCAAACGAAAAAATGCAAGAATTACTTTTTTGTAATAGTTTTGGAATAATAATAATAAAAGTAAAATCAATTTAGTTTGAGCATTTAAATATTTAAATTATCATATCTTTAACGGGGAAAGTGCTATGGTAGACCCATCACCATTTTTTCATGCTAAACCTCACATTATTCTGGCTATACTAAATTTCACACCTCTACATCTGCACATGAAAAGGGAAACTGCTTTAGACGCCTTGCCTAAGTTGGACCAGAAACCTATAGTGGAATAACTTAAGTCTGCATCAAGGGAATGATCTCGGAGTGGGAGGATGCTGCCAAAAGTGCTAGCCTGAAATACACGCCTGGCTTGAGACAGGCGAAATGGTTTATCGACTTCTCTGCCGTAAGAACAAACCAGTTTCTCAGGCTAAGCAAGGGCAACCTAAGGCTCATAATTGGTCTTCTAACTGAACACTGTCCTCTGAAATACCACCTCACTAAGGACCCATCTTAGTGAGTTTGTATTTCAGAGGAGAGTGTCCGGTTAGAAGGCCGATTATAAGCCTTAGGTTGCCCTTGCTTAGCCTGAGAAACTCTTTGGCTCTTACGGCAGAAAAAGCGATAAACCTTTTCGCCAACTGATGCCAATTGCAGATTCTGCAACGAGTCACAAGAAACAGCAGAGCACCTACTTTGCGAATGCTCTGCTCTGTCCCTTCAAAGAGGGAACTACCTGTCATCGGCCACTTTAAGGCCATTAACCCTCAAGTAATTGTAGACTACACAAGAGGTCTAGACATTGAGGGATTCAGGTAGGTCAGGGATAATTACAAACGATCTTTTAGGTCGAGTTAATTTCGGAAGGCCCAGAGGCCACCCGACCCACCGACCCCATAACATAACATAACACCTTAAATAAAACGAGAACTTGTTACATGTAAATCTATTAAATTCACCACGGTACCAACAATTTTACAGCCATTTGCACCAAACACGTTGAACTGGTTCAACTCTGAACTTGAGTTCAAAGTGACGAACAATAGGAACTGCCATTTTGAACTATAGTTCAGCTTAAACTCAAATTCAACGTTTCTGGTGCAACTGGGCCTTAAAAATGTCTGTATAATTGTTAGAAATAGGCAAGAACCAGAAAATACAGTCAATCAAAGTAGTCGTTTATACGATCTGGTGCAACTGGGCCTAAAAAAAATCTATATAATTGTAAGAAATAGGCAAAACCCAGAAAATACAGTCAATCTGTGTGCAGTGCATTGCGCATTGTTACTTTCGAGAATGATTACGTAAATAACTATTATTTATTATATCATATTTTCTCTGCACACAATAAAAATTTACGGTGATGCATGCACGTGTAAAATGATCACGTCGCCGGTATTACGCAGAGTGAATTATTAGACTTTAAGGGCGTTAAATTTTAATAAGGCAAGTCGTCCACGAAATCCTCGCGGGTTTTCCTTCCAGCCTGGCTCGATAAATCAAATCGCAAAGAGGTGCACGTACTTCTGCGCTACACGCTCTCTTCTATTGCGGATGTTTCTATCTCGATTATCATGTAAATGCGAGCCCGAACGTAAATGTAAACGCAAATTGATATTTTTTATCTGAACTACACTCGCCGACTCTGTAATGAACTCGACAAATATTCATAATTATTTGGAAAATGATTTATCAGAGCTTGAAAAATTCAATAGTGTGTGCAGAACGTGGAAATAGAATTTCAATAATTATTTGATGGGAAATATTCTGCTACGCTGCAGTTTTGGTGGATGCGCCGGGCAAGCAGATTCAATTAGCGTGAATTTTGCAGAGGAGTCACAAAATTCACTATTGCTTTCAATAAAACCCACTTATTTCCATCAAAATTAATGCAATTTATCAATTATAGTAGAATTCACAAGAGGTGTCCTATGAGATTTAAAATCTGTGGTACAATTTTTTTTCGAGGTATTTTCATATTAACATATTTCTTCTAACAGTGCGATTCTTTTTGCAATCTACAAGATTGCGTAGATTGCGTAGACTGCGAAAAGAATCGCACTTTTAATGTTTGAAATATTGTACAACCAATAATTGGCAATTTCATTTATACTTATTTCTTCTACTTGTGTGTGCTCAGTTGCAGCTATTTTCATAAAAACATTATTTCTTCTGTGTGCTTAATTGCAGCTCAATTGCAGCTTATGCTAAACTTTCTTAACTAGGGGATTTATATTATTACAGTTGTTTTAATTTAAACTTAAATCTCACAGGACACCTCTTGTGAACTCGACTATAGATAATTTTTTGGAGCAAAACTATTCGTGTGATTAAATTAAGTTGGGGATCGGAAAGAAAGCCAATTCCATTAGTAGGGATTAAGCGGGGCGTGCATAATGCCAGTGGTGGAGGAGGAGGAGTACATACGACTTGTTTCACGGAACACGACCTAATCCCTTCATCCCTCTCGACCCTCGGGATTATCGGCGGCCCTTTGCCCTTTACTCTTCCCAGCAGTACGCGCTGCAGACGAACAGAAATACGGATGATGGATGCAGTTACGTGTAATTAAAGTACAACTCTGCTACAAATATAAAACTAGTTAAGTGAAATCCAAGTAGGAATGTGAAATTGAAGATCCATTTATTAGTATAAGTGCAATTTTGTAACAGCATAGAATTAGTGCTCTTTTATACTAATAAATGCCCTGTACTTACACACACTTAATTGTAATCTGTTGCACATTTATCTTTTATGTAATAGTAACTACTTTTTATGTATTTTTAGATGAGCTTGTAGAATTTCTTGAATTAATTTTTCATCTGCTATTGGTAAAACATATTACACTATGTACACTAAATCTAAAAGTAGGCCTGGAGATTAACAGGGCTATTAAAATGGGGAAAAATATAGAAAACGATAACAAGGAGATTTGGAATTCCCCACTTTTGACCTCCTTTATTACCTGAAAACAAAAATAGTTGTATAAAAGGTGGGCCATCTAATGGTTTCTTTTTGAAATTGCTATTAAAACTACACCGTTAAATATTTTTAAATGATTGTTGCTTTATTCAGGAAAGTACAGCTTCCGATTATGGAAAACAATTTCTGTTAAATGGCCGCCGCGGCTAGTTTGAAAGTAGTTCATCCTTTTTACCCAATTTTGCTGTACATTTTCGATTGTTGTGGCTCTATTTGACGAATAGTTTGACGACTGTTTTCCTTTAGTGCATCAATTGTTTGTAAATCGTTGGAGTAACAACGGACCTTAACATATGCCCACAAAAAATAGTCCAACGGCGACAAATCGCAGCTGCGCGATGGAGAATTAATTAATATCTCCAAAACGACTGATAACACGGTTACCAAACTTAGTGTGCAAAGGATATATAGTTTTACGGCTGGTGTAGCATGTTGCTCCATCCTGCTGGTACCAAAGCTTGTCCAAGTCGAAATCGTCTAATCGCGGCTACAAAAATCACTCAGCATGTCTCTGTAACGCACTCCATTGCGACACTGCACTCACTTTGGAAATAATTTTTCAATATTTCCTAACGTTGTTCCAGATTAAAACGATTTATATCTTACAGCAGAGGTTTGACACTACTTTTATATCTATATATCAAGCGCGTCAGTATTGCCAAAGTGGAAATAACACTTAGTTCAAAAATAACGTAATAGATGGCCCACCCTTTATATAACTAGGGAATATTTTTTCTTACTTTTCTTAGAAAATGGTCTAACAAACCGAAGCTAGTCCGAAATAAAGTTGTTAGTTTGTGAAACAATACCAAATGTTTTTCCTCTCAATAACTCAACATAAACTTGTAGAATTAAACCCAATAAGTGTTCACTTTGTTAACAATTATTGGGTTTATCCTGTTGTGTTCCCATCTCTATTAAATAAAATAAAATAAAATTATAAAGTTGCATAACCAAACTGACATATTATTTTGCTAATGTTAGGTTAAATTTGGTTCGATTTTTTTAATATACGTAATTTTATGTATAAACACAATTTACAGGGATTTTTTTATTTGAGTATACATACCCCAATTATGTGTTGTAAATTTTTCAATATTCGTTGTTTTTATTTATTTATTTATATATTTATTCAACCAACGGAACAAGGTCCAATTACAGATTGAAGTTAATACAAATAAAGAAAAAACACAATAATTTTAATTTAAGAAAATTAACATTGTAAATAAACGAAATTTTCAGGTTACTAAGCTAATAACAAGAAATAAACTAAAAGTAAAAAAAAACTAAGAAAATAAACTAAGAAAATAAACTAAGAAAGATACTCAATGATCACATTGAAGAATTCTTTCGCTGATTTAAAGTTGAATATATCCACATCTGTATTTGTATTAATGAGTTTCTTGTACGTAGCGCACATAGAATACATCGGCGATCTGACCAGTACGTTCGTTTTGGGTATTGGTAGCTGAAATAGACGTTTAGTTCTTACACTACAGGGCACCAATATATTCAGTTGCTCCAACAATTCAGGGCAATCAATTTGACCATTGAGTACCTTAAACAGCGTTGTCACTAAATTCGCCTTACGGCGACATCTTAAGGAGTGCATTTCAAATTCAACTAACAACGCAGCATAATCGTAATTAAAATCAGGATAAGCCCCGTACTTCTTAAAATGGAGATACTTAACAAACCTCTTTTGTATAGCTTCAATCATCGAGGAGCACTTAGAGTAGTGTGGATCCCAAACACTTGAGGCATACTACAGCTTACTACGCACAAATGCAAAATAAAGGGTTTTTATTGCACCAATATTCCTAAATGACTTACAATTCCGTATTATAAAACCTAAGGAACGGTTGGCGGTTGAAACAATTTTCATAATATGATCATTGAAAGATAAATGATCGTCGAATATCACACCTAAATCTTTAAACAATACCACTCGGGACAACACTGTACCATTGATGCTATAATCATAAGTGATTTTTGATTTGTTGTTAGTATATGACATAACCTTGCATTTGCCTACATTCAATGAGACATTGTTATCCCTACACCAGTTAATTATTATCTCAAGACTATCCTGTAAATATTGGCAATCATTCACAGTAAATATTGGATTAAACAATTTTAGGTCATCTGCAATTATCAAGATGTTATGTGATATTTTATCAGCTATATCATTTATGAAGCAATTAAATAAGACAGGTCCTAGGTTGGATCCCTGCGGGACACCTGAGGATGCGATAAATTGATTTGACTGATATCCCTTATATTCCACAACTAAATGTCTGTTACTAAGATAACTCTGAAATAAATCACATAAACCAGTGGAAAACCCAAGCCGTTTTAATTTATTTATCAGGATCCCATGATCAATTCTATCGAAAGCTTTCGATATGTCAGTGTAAATGACGTCCACCTGAGTACGATTATCCATAAATTTTGAAATAAATTGGGTTTTCAATAAAATATTTGACACAGTTGATTTCATGGGCCTGAAGCCATGTTGATATGAGGACAATTTATTATTAACGTAAGGATTAATATATTTGCAAAGAATAAGTTCAAAACACTTTGCAACGTTAGAGATAATAGCAATAGGGCGATAGTTCGGAACGTCCCTTTTATTGCCCGATTTAAAGACGGGTACAATACGTGCACTTTTCCAACATAATGGAACTTTGCTATAGGTCAGGCATAAGTTAAAGATATGCGTTAAAGGTCTAGCAATAATATCGCCACAATCTTTTATTATTAGAGCTGGAATTCCATCCGGGCCCGCACTTAACTTGTAATTTAACTTCCCGAGTGCTTCAATTACAACACAAGTACTGACTTTACATATATTTAAGTAATCAAAGTTATCGTAAGATACATCATTTATTACGTCAACTTTTCGTAAAGATGATCCTGCATGTTTTCTTAAAAGAAGTCAATTTGAAGTTTAAACGAGTGTTTTCCACTCCCAGGTTAAGCATGAAGTAAAATTTCGAGTTTAGAAAAGCCTGAAAATTTGGTTTGGTCGCGTAGCGCGAAGCGCGGAGCGACCAAACCAAATTTTCAGGCTTTTCTAAACTCGAAATTTTACTTTATGCGCCACGCGTATAAGACACTGATTCCAAGTGAAGTTTACTCGTTCGCAATATTTCAGTGCTTTCAGTGTTTAATACGCGTGGCGCAAGAAGTAAATGATTGAGTTTAGAAAAGCCTAAAAACTTGGTTTGGCTGCGTAGCGACCAAACCAAATTTTCAAGCTTTTCTAAGCTCGAAATTTTACTTCATGCGCCACGCGTATAAGACACTGATTCAAGCAAAGTTTACCCGTTTACAATATTTCAGTGCTTTCAGTGTTTAATACGCGTGGCGCATGAAGTAAAATTTCGAGTTTAGAAAAGCCTGAAAATTTGGTTTGGCCGCGTAGCGCTTCGCGCTACGCGACCAAACCAAATTTTCAGGCTTTTCTAAACTCGAAATTTTACTTCATGCTTAGTCTGGGAGTGGAAACCAGTCGTTTTAAGCTTCAAATTAAACTTTAAAAAAAAGCGTATGCATACGTATACCTAGTAGAAAATTCCCTGTATGTATACTTAAAAAAATTGCCTGGGAACATATCCTGTTTATTTTAAGTAATTATTATTGATATTCTACAAACGATCATGATTTTTTTTATAGTATTCATTTTACGTCTACCGTATTTTATACTCTTTTTTCAATTTCCCCTTGTGGCGGAACGAATGAAAGAAAAATGATCTCCTTACGTTTCGCCTCCTTATTTTCGTGTTTCGGGTTCGCCCCGCGCCCTCACGACTTTCCTTCCTGATACCTTATTACATAATGCACATTTTTCAGATTCCCCTGTCAGCGGCAGGAAGACACACAAAATGGGTAAGGGAGATAAAAGGACACCGCAACGATCCGACGGAGGGGGTGAGTTCAATGATTCCACCTTTACCCTTATTAAAATCATATCGATCAGGTTCAGTAGTAAAAAATGATGGTTATGAAAAGAAATCAACAACTCTCTCAATTTTGTTCAGTGTAAAAGGGTATGAAAATAATATTTCAAAACGTTTGGTTGCATACAGGGATTTTTTTTAAGTATACATACCTCGATATACACATTATAAATTTAGAGGCGTTGGCTGATTTTAAAAAGCATTTAATTTGAAGCTTCTAACGAGTCTTCCACTCCCAGACTAAGCATGAAGTAAAATTTCGAGTTTAGAAAAGCCTTAAAATTTGGTTTGGTCGCTCCGCGAAGCCTGAAAATTTGGATTTGCCGGGGCGCGACTCTCTTCACTCGGCAACCCTGGAAAATCCAAATTTTTTAGGCTTTTCTAAACTTGAAATTTTACTGTATGCTCAATCTGGAAGTGGAAACCTATGGTAAAAAATAAAATGTCAATTATTCACGTTTAAATTCACATTTATTTCTTAAGATAAGGAAACGTTAACCACGCGAGCATAATTACAAACTTTACACACTTTTGTCAAGAATATTTTTTATTATTACAAACACTGAACTATATTTTATTTCTAAAAAAATTTATTGAAAATGTATCATAATGTTCAAAAAATGCCCAAACAGGTTGTAACTGTTAAAATATATGATTGCTGTCACGAAAAACGTAACGTAACAAAATATCACAAGAGCCGTAACAAATTAATACAATACTGTCATATAATGCCATTTATCGAAAATGACATTCAATTATAGTCAGAGAATAACATTATTAACATAGATTGATGATATACCGAGTGTTGACTTGGCGGACGCAACAAAGGAAATCGCATGTTTATTTTAAAGTGTTCAAATATTGGCTTCCCTATTTATTTTAGAGACAAAATGTATTTCACTTTTTTGTAGAGGGAAAAATTCAAAATTTATGAATGTTTACACTTAACACTTTACGTTTCTCTAAGTTAAAATAATTTAGAAAAAGTAATGTGATTTTATAAAAATAATGACATACCATGGAATTGATACAACAATTGCGGATATTCCCTGTTTTTTTTTAATTCAATTTAAAGCTTTAAACAAGTGTTTTCCACTCCCAGACTAAGCATGAAGTAAAATTTCGAGTTTAGAAAAGCCCCGTGAAAATTTGTCACGGGCCGCGCAGCGACACGAGACAAATTTTCTGGGCTTTTCTAAACTCGAAATTTTACTTCATGCGCCACTCGTATTAAACACAGGTTTTAAGTGAAGTTCGAATATACATAAATGTGACAATATTACAGTAGAACCTCGTTATACTGGGATGGCTTTTGGCTATACCTAGCACGATATAAGGAAAACACGGTATATCCGAATATATGTAATTTGTATAATAGTCACATACACACACGCGCATATATATATATATATATATATATATACATATGTGCAGTAGCCACCTACATAACAAGACATACTATATAATACAATAATGACGCCGGAACGTTTTAGGGCGGTACGCAGTTAATTGTTAAAATTAACATCTTTAAAAAAAAGAAACCTGAAAAATGACCCCGATATATCCGAATCACGGTATTTCGAGGCCCGGTATAGCGAGGTTCTACTGTATAGTGTTTTATACGCGTGGAGCATGAAGTAAAATTTCGAGTTTAGAAATGTACATACATTGATCTCTAAAAATATCAAATTTTTCAAAAATAGTCATAATGTCAAAACGATTGAAGCTATACATCGAAATGAAATTATTTTTAGGCAAATTAGCTGCACAGATAAACTCTACAGAGACACAATTATGTCCAAATTTCTTAGCATTTCTCGCCTAGCTAAATGAAATAAGCCTTAACTGCTGTAAACGAGGTCAAAAATATAAATAACTGTTTAAAGTTAGCAAAAATATCACAATCTTTACAAAAAACAATTGTTTTATTATATTTATAATTGTTAAAACATATTATAACCGTCAAAATCAAGCTGATATTTACAAAAAAAATATCAACTAACATCAAAAAGATACCAATTTTTTCTATTAAACGTCATAATTCTGATGTGTATGTAAAACTGTCAAAATAGAAAAACAAACAAGTTTTAAAATCAGCACTATTCTGTTAAATATTTCAACTGTCAATAGTGACTCGCAAGTTGAATTTCTTAGCACGATTTTCAACAACTTTTGAGTGTTTTTCTTTTTTCAAGATAAGTTTTGACATTTCACGTCACTTTTGACATGGTATTTAAAAGAGTAATTGTGTTTTGTGTTACATTTTCGACAACTTTGATGTGTATATCTCAACATTCTGACGCGCGCACAAGCCTGACATTTCACGTTTATTGGAGATAAGTCGGTGTTGAAGTTTTTAGAAAGAACTTTTCGATTGAAAGTTAACGTACAATTTTTTCACAATTAAATGTCATGTGTCATTAAAAACTAAACGTTAACTGTCACCATCGGCAAATGCTAATGTCCACTATTAGCATTTGCCGATGGTGACAGTTAACATTTTGTTTTTAATGACCGTAAATAAATACCGTAAATAAATACTTTACTTTACTTTACATGACATTTAATGGTCAAAAAATGGTACGTTAACTTTAAATCGAAAAGTTCTTTACAATATCTGTAAATTTCGGAGCCTTTTAGATTTAAATACTGAAATATGCATGCAAGTTTGGCCTACGTCCCGGTCAGCTGAAACTCCACGCTACGCCACTGAGTGGAGACACTTGCTAGGAGTTTCAAATTAAATGCTTTTTAAAACCATCGAATGTCGGAAAATTTGCAAATAGAAATATGTATACTTAAAAATATTTCTGTGTATAATTATCTGTTGATCAAGGGCAACCTAATATACACCAAAATAAGTGCTTCATACGTCCTAAATACGTGGATTGTATGTTTTTAATTCTATTTAACTTATTTTTTTTATTACAATAATCTTAAAAAAAAGCATCGCTGCTTAAATAGTGGCACAGCTAAAAAAAGTGATTGTTTTTTAATACAGTTATTTAATGAGACCCAAATAAAAATACGTGCAAAAAGTAAGAGAAATTGAGTGACTAAAAGTGTATTGTAAACATTTGCAGGCTACTCTTGAAAAATTAACAATTTTCACTTATCAAAGCAACGCAGCGACATCATTTGATTTGTTTCACTTTCGTGTGTTTCATATTATCTGTATCGAATGTTCAATAAAATAAAATCTCTAGAGTGCCATGGAAAATATTGTAGGTTGGCAACTCTGAAATTATAAGTTATAATTATTATGTCTGACGTTTTATATGTCAACTCATAAAGCGTGTAGCCAACTTAAATTTAAAAAAAGATAAAATCATGGCACTCTAGAGGTTTTATTTTATTGAACATACGATATTACATTGATGATTCAATTTGATTTTCCCAATTTCCAAGATGTATGGTGCAATTTCGATATACGTGCCTGTATATACCGAATATGTGACTTGGATTATTGGCCAAATCATAAAATAGCAGTCGGATCTGAAACGTAGAATGCCGATGCCGAAATACCGAGTATGCCTGTATTCGACATAACGATGATAGTTTGGATCCCTTTAAATTCATCGCTAGAAGTTTCTCTCACAAGCGCCGTAATTTCCTTACTCTGTTCCATCTTGCGTATACATAGAAAACTTATTTTCTCCATCACTTATTTTTAAGTATATTCCACATGTTTTAACATAATGTTAAACATTGCAGCTACACTTAAATGTTAATTTAGCTTCATTTTTGCACAAAAACATGATATGATATTCCTTTAGTGAAACGTTTAAAAAGTGTTTTCCAGTCCCAGATTAAGCATGAAGTAAAATTTCGAGTTTAGAAAAGCCTTAAAATTTGGGTTGGCCGCGTAGCGCTACGCGACTAAACCAAATTTTAAGGCTTTTCTAAACTCGAAATTTTACTTCATGCGCCAAGCGTATAAAACACTGATTTAAAGTAAAGTTCCGAATATACTGCTTAGTTTTGAGCACGTGTTTATTAATTTTACAAATGTTTATAAGGAATATGTGAAAGTATACTTCAAAGGAAAAATCCCGAAATGTCGATATTTAATGAAAATCACAAATTTTATATAGGGCTATTCAAATAAAAGGAAGAGATTTTAAACATTTATTTTTTTTAAACTACAAAAGGTAGAACTATAATTCCAATGTTCCTGAAGACGAAAGTTTAAAATTTAAACAGTCCAGTCAGAAGTTCGAACCACGGCCGCATTGGCGCTATTGCTTGTCATTTTGATTGTCTTTAGTAAAATGGCGGTACAACAAGAAAAAGCACATTTTGTGCAGCAATTAGCAAAACTAGAGTCCATTATTGAAGTTCAACGTGCTTTTTACCGCCTCGTTATAAGCAGATTTACTAGTAGCATCGAAAATTCGTAGACGATGGTTGCATCTACAAACAGAAAATCACGGGACGTCCACGCACACCGAATGAAAATGTCGAGCGTATTCGTACAGTTTACGAAAGGAGCTCAAAAAAATCCACTGCACGGGAAACACATGGTGCTCATATTGAATGCATTAAAGAATGAACTTTTTTTTTTTCCAGGAACGTTGGAATTGTGTTTCTATCTTTTGTAGTTTGGAAGAAATAAATGTTTAAAATCTGTTCCTTTATTTTGAATAACCCTGTATAATTATTACTAGGTTAAATAAAATAGTCAAAGCTAACACACATCATAACATTTTACAATACTTTAGAACTGCGAAAATAAGGAAAAGTTGCCAACATGTAAAAATTAATGAAATCAAGAAAAATGAAAATTTTAAACGGGTAATTAATAAGTGAAATTTAACCTAAATATTAATTAAGACTGTTAACATTTTGTAAAACTTTAGAACTGCAAAAATTAGACCAAATTGATAAAAATATAAAAACTAATCAAATCAACAAAAATGAAACTTCTGAACGATTAATTGATTAGTGGAATTTAACCTAAATATTAATTAAAACTGTTAACATTCTACAGAATTTCAGAGCTACAAAAATTAGAACAAATTGACTAAAATATAAAAACTAACCAAATCAACAAAAATTAAAATTCTAAACGATTAATTGATTAGTGGGATTTACCCTGAATATGAAAACTCTTTTCAAACTTTAGAACTGCGAAAATAAGGAAAAGTTGCCAAAATGTAAAAATTAATCAAATCAAGAAAAGTGAAAATTCTAAACGAGTAATTAATAAGTGAAATATAACCTAAATATTAATTCTGACTGTTAACATTTTGTAAAATTTTAGAACTGCAAAAATTAGACTAAATTGATAAAAATATAAAAACTAACCAAATCAACAAAAATGAAACTTCTGAACGATTAATTGATTAGTGGAATTTAACCTAAATATTAATTAAAACTGTTAACATTCTACAGAATTTCAGAGCTACAAAAATTAGAACAAATTGACTAAAATATAAAAACTAACCAAATCAACAAAAATTAAAATTCTAAACGATTAATTGATTAGTGGGATTTACCCTGAATATGAAAACTCTTTTCAAAATATAATCGCTCTCTAGATCCGCTCCTGATACGCACTACATTGTATATGAGACTAAAAATAAACTGTTACAGTGATATAACAATGTTTATATGTAAAACCGTTTCATCCAGATAAAGTCGTTCCCTCCTCATTGTACATTCTAATGTCGGCTTTGTTTTCGGCGTCTTTGTGGTTTATCTCTTCCTTCGGGGAGATACGATGTTA
Organism: Philonthus cognatus; assembly: GCA_932526585.2. Lineage (NCBI taxonomy): Eukaryota > Metazoa > Arthropoda > Insecta > Coleoptera > Staphylinidae > Philonthus > Philonthus cognatus. The sequence continues at coordinate 31,325,667 of OW052242.1, forward strand.
TGCATCTGTTTTAACAGACGAAGGTGCTTTTTGTCTCTCCATTTGCCGCAGGAACAATCGCAAAACACTCGGTAACGAGGCGGCATTCATTTACACCGAACTCATGTAAAAGGCCACCGCGATTCGTATCGTTTGCACAAAACGCGTGCCCTGAATATTCGCGGATTTAAACACAATTACACGTGTTTAATCTAAGCACATATATCAAAAATGTGGGCATTTATAAGTATATAATCAAAGGATGTGCATGTATTTAATACGGTGCGATCGTTTAAATTATGATTTAGAGTAGCTGGCATTTTTTTTGGGCGATTGCCTAGAATGCTAATTGAATGGTGGAATAAATTTGAGGTTATGCTAAACAATGTGTTGACAATCAGTAGTGCCAATCTAATTTAAAACTCAAAACCTATTCTAAATCATGTTTTGAACAGGGTTGTTATGTTTAAAACACTTTGTTTTAAAACAGTGCTTTAAACATGTTTAAAAACAGCCGTCGTGTTTTAATCAATTTTGTTTTAAACATGTTTCAAATCTTAAATTTGTTTGAAACATGTTTTAAAGGTTATATTTGTATAAATTATTATCTTAAATTTGCTAAACTAAATTTTATACCACTTCATTAAGAGTTTTTGTTTTCGTTTTTAAATGTTAGCTTAATTGTTGAAGAGATTTCATATTACATTATTGAACATATCATTTTAGTACAATAAAATATCTTAACAGTGTGTGCATAAATGTGATTTTTGGATACAGAATTTTTTTATATGTATACACTGTAAATTTTACGACATTCGTTGCTTTTTAAAAGGTTTGAATTTGAATCTTTAAACGAGGGTTTTCCACTCCCAGAGTAAGTATGAAGTAAAATTTCGAGTTTAGAAAAGCCTAAGAATTTGGATTGGCCGCGTAGCGAAGCGGAGCGGCCAATCCAAATTAGGCTTTTCTAAACTCGAAATTTTACTTCATGCGCCACCCGTATCAAACACTGAAATATTAAAAAGTTTAAAATATACGGCTTTAGCAATCTAATATATAGGTGTGACAAAAACGTGAGTCAAATTCTGCACTGAACAAATTGTTTAAAACAGTGATTATAGGCAACCTAATAACCCTAACGTATATTAGGTTGCCTATAATCGTTGTTGTATGTGTGTGTTTTTATAACTTCACTGTAAATCAGTGTTTTTAAGCGTGTCGCATGAAGTAAAATTTCGAGTTTAGAAAAGCCTAATTTGGATTGGCCGCTCCGCTTCGCTACGCGGCCAATCCAAATTTTTAGGCTTTTCTAAACTCGAAATTTTACTTCATGCTTAGTCTGGGAGTGGAAAACACTCGTTAAAAGCCTTCAATTAACCGCTTTGAAACAACAAATTCCAGCAAATTTGAAAAACCCCTGTAAATATCGGGATATGTATACTTAAAAGAAAAATGCCCTGTATGTTCTGTTTTAAACGTGTTTTAAACGTGTTTTAAACATGTTTCAAACACGTTTTTAACATGTTTTAAACACGTTTTAAACATGTTTTTAATTGTTAATGCTTCAAACACTGTTTCAATGAAACAAAGTCGTTTTGTAAAAAATCAGTTTTAATTAAAGAGAAAAAAAAGGTGTTTTTTTTAACAACCCTGGTTTTAAACGATCGCATGGTGTGTATCGAAAGAAAAGTTGGCTTTAAATTTATTAATATATCTATATTTTTTAATTATTTAGTTAAGAAATATAGACAATTGGACAAAATATTTCTTGGTGAAACAAATTAAAACCAATATCATTAAATCATTAAAAGTGCGCGATTCTTTACGCAATCTACAACACATTTGTCTAACAAAGACTAAATCAAACATTTATTGAAACAACTACTTCAATAATTGTTTGATTTAGTCTTTAAAAGACACATTTGTTGTAGAATTTGGTTGTTTTGAAGTAATTAACAACCAAATATTGGCAATTTTATTCATAAGAACAATATTATCTGGTTGAAGCTAATTGAACCGGATTAAACGAAATAAACACTTGTAAAAGAATTGTAAAATGTATTATTGTGAGATCAAACATAAAATCGAGCTAAGTCGGATATGAATCATAAACGTACATAGCTAAGAATCGAAACATAGTGGAGCAGCGAGACACGCAGCTAGTCTATCGATATCTCGCCGCTAGCCTTAACGCTGTACTATGTTTTGATCCTAGGTAGAATATTTTGGACTTTAAAATATTTCAATGTGTTATACATACGCCTGATGTGTGAAGTAAAATTTCGAGTGTAGAAAATAAAATTACAAATGCATTTGAATTCATATCGCTGACAGAGAAAATATTTTTAATGGATTCGATAGCTAACGCCGAATCCATTAATAGTTTTCACATATTGTCTTGAAATAGTCAGAAATGTTCAGTATTCCTCAGCACTGGGTCGGAACCATACTGAAGAGGACTTTGAAGTCCGAAACGCGTCTGTGGGTATCTGGGGGCGGAATATGAACACAAATTCAATTTTAAAAGTATTTTTAACATCGTACTATCTTCGATAGTGATATGATTTTGTGTTTTGTTAAATTTCGTTGAAATACATTTCAGTTGGGGACCTCGGTGGAGTAGTAGGTCTCCTAACCCAAGAGTCGCGGGTTCGAGTCCTGCCGGGTGGGGCTATTTTGAAGTACAAAATGATTTCCCCTGGGCCCATGGATATCTGTGCAACGCCGTCGCTAGAAAAAAAAATTAGGGGGGGGGTTGAACCTCATAATCTCCCCCTCCGGCTACGGCTTTGTCCGCAGCCGAGTCCATGTGAAGACTCGCTAGCATCCCCGTGGGTGTTTATATGTAGGACTGCAAAGTGTTGAGGTCGGCACTTTTGGGGTACTATAACTCGTGTTTCATGAAATTCCAAGATTTCCGTTAATTTTCAAAATTCTGACGGTTTTTATAAATTTTAGAAAGTTGGTACTATTCATGAATTTTCAAGATTTTTGTCGAATTTTAAACCGTTAGCAATTTTCGTTGACTTTTCTGAACTTCCGTTAAATTTCATGATTTTGGTTAGTTTTCAAAATCTCGACGTGAATTTCGTGAATATTCAACGTTTTAGTCAATTTTAAAAATCTATACGCTTTTCGTAAACTTCCGAGATTTCCGTTAATTTTTAACATTCCGACGGTTTTCTTGAAATCCAAAGTTTTCGATAATTTTAAAAAACTAGACGCCCAAGGCCGTAGCCAGAAAATAATTCGGAGATGGTTATACAAATTTCGGAGAGGTTTTAATGGTAAAAATATTGTGTTTACTCTTACGGGGCCGCTTCTACATACAAAAAAATGTACCATGGGGGTTGGAACATCCCGAACATCCCGTGTCTACAAGGCCGTATCCCCCTGGATACTGCCTTGTAGACGCCTATCATGATTTTTTCAAGATTTTCGTAAACCTTTAAAATCTAGAATTTCCTAGATTTGCGTTAATCTTCAAAATTTTCATATACGTGTAAATTTCCGAGAAGTTATCAAAATTTATCATGAATTTTCAATAATTTTCAGAATTTATTATGAATTTTAGATAATTTTCAACATTTATCACAATTTTTCAGCATTACCATTAATTAATTTAGACGTTTTATTAAACGTTTTGAAGAAATGCCTTATATTTTCTGTCAAATAAATTTCTTTGAAATTTGTGACCCCGAAAATTAAGGAATTCTTGAAAATTCATGAATACCGGCATTTTTTTTAAATTAATGAAAATCTAGGAAATACATTAAAAGCGTCAAAGTTTTAAAAAGTAACAAAAGGAGTCAAGAATTTTAAAAACTGCAATAATCCTGAAAAAAGCATGATTCTTATAAAAATTTTGAAAATTGTAAAAAAATTGAAAATCAACGAACGTATTGAAAATTTCACGAGTTGTAAAATTTTAAAAATTAACAAAAATCTTGGATATTCACGAAAATTGACAAGATTTTAAAAATTGAACAAAAACTTGAATACCCTCAAAATTTGCAAAATAATAAAAATATTGTAAAAAAATATTTGAATATTTTTCAACGAATGTATTCCACTCCCAGACTAAGCATGAAGTAAAATGTCGAGTTGAGAAAAGCCCGAGGAATTTGGATTTGGAGGCGCAGCGTCCAAATCCGAAATCGGGCTTTTCTCAACTCGAAATTTTACTTCATGCGCCACGCGCGTAAAAACAATGATTAATTGTCAAGTTAAAAATATTTAAAACATTTTTTATTACAGATTATCACTTTTCGACATACACTGCCTTTCAAAAAAATCAAAACACAAAGTATTTATTGGACGATTTTAATGAAATTTACAGAATTTGATCATGTAAAAGAACTGCATCGATGATCAAAAAATCAATTGTTTTGGTTACTATTTAATGGTATTTTTCCTTGATTTCACCATTATGAAGAGCTGCTGATTTTTTAATGTAATTGCTTCTAATATCCAAGTAGCCTCTGAGTAGTTTAACGTTTCAGTTTGTAAAACATAAAAAGATGCCCCGTGTTCGTCGGCGTGCACAATATCATCATCTAAGTGAATTTGAAAGGGGTCGCATTATTGGAATGCGAGAAGCGGGTTTTTCGGTTCGTGCTATTGCTGAAAGGGTAGGCCGTAGTGTATCGGTGATCGTACGCTGCTGGTCTAGATGGTCCGAAGCTGGGGAGAATCGACGTAGACTTGGATCAGGACGTCCAAGAAACACCACTGAGCGTGAAGATCGAGCTCTTCGTCTTACAACTTTAAGGGACAGATTTACAACGTCGCGGGCATTGGGAAATGACTGGTTGGCTCTAAATGGCCAAAGAGTATCCATGGCTACTGTTTACAGAAGAATCCGCAGTTTTGGTATAAGATCCTACCGTCCACAATTGTGTCTACCTCTTACTCCGCAGCATCGCAGAGCAAGACTTGATTGGTGCAGGGAAAGACAACATTGGACCCATGAATGGAATAACATTATCTTCAGCGATGAGTCTCGGTTCTGTTTATGGGCTCATGATGGTCGCAGAAGAGTGAGACGTCGACGCGGTGAACGCAGAATTTTACAATTTGCTGTTGAAAGACATACGGCTCTTAGGGAGTTATGGTTGGAGGGGCGATAGCATATGGTAGTCAGTCTCCTCTAGTTTTTTTAGAAGCAAGTCTTAACGCGATTCGGTATATTGACAACATTTTACGGCCAGTGTTAGTGCCCTATGTAAATGGCTTACAGAACTCCATTTTTCAGCAAGATAATGCTCGACCTCACACAGCGGCCATTACAAGACAGTTTTTTGATAGTGCCGAAATCAATTTGTTACCTTGGCCATCTCGTTCTCTAGATCTATCGCCAATAGAACATGTTTGGGATATGATAGGTGTTAGAATAAGTAACTTACAGCGCCCCGCTAACACTGTAATTGAACTTAGAGGTCAAATTATCGAAGTTTGGAATGAAATACCCCAAGTCGATATTGACAGCCTGATTTCTAGCATGCCTCGACGTGTTAATGAGTGTTTGGGAAATCGTGGAGGCCCAACACATTATTCATTTTTATTCATTTGTTTTTTTGTTTTTCAAGTTGATTTTTTGATCATCGATACAGTTCATTTACATGATCAAATTGTGTAAATTTTATTAAAATCGTGCAATAAATACTTGGTGTTCTGATTTTTTTGAAAAGCAGTATATTTAAAATTTCAATATTTCTTGACATTTCATCACTTTCTTACTTTGTTTTAAAATTTAAACTATTTTCGACAATTTACGTTTTTTTCAAAACTGTGGTAAGTTTCAACATTTATACCCAAGGCCGTAGCTAGAAACAAAATCGGGGGGGGGGGGGTTTACTGGTGCAAATATTGCTTTCTCAGGGCCGGTTTTGCATACAAAATTTTAATATTTTGAATATTTGAGGGGGAGGTGGGTTTTGAACATCCACCCCCCCCCCCCCCCCTCTGGCTACGGCATTGTGTCTGTGAATGTGTTTGTGGCGTCTAAATATAGTAAATTACAAATAATACGAAGGTGAAATGGTGGGATGGTTAAAAACCAATATGGTATGGCAGTAAATGTATATAAAAAAAAGTTCTTCTTTCTTGATAAAAATTGTATTCCGCACAAGTAAGCCATGTATTGCTATATTTTGATACAGAGCAATGTAAATATTGTTCCAGTTGGAAGCGGTGAACGTTGTGAGGTCGGGGGGCTGGAGGGGGGTTGCAATCGTCATCCGCGACCCCGTCCAGACGTATAAATTGTTATCGATGGGGCTTATTTTCGCGCCACGGGGGGTGACGGGGTGAATGCGCGCCCTGGGTGAAAACTCGATTACACGGAAGTACGTCATCGCCGGATCACCCATACCCAGCCCTACCCCCTGCAGCCACCCTGTAATTTCAACCCCTCTGGCCGCCCCTCGCTCGGCTGCCAAGTCAAATATTTGAGCTGTCCCGGCTTCATCGGAAAATACTGGAAAATATCCTGCCCCCGATATATTTCATGCATCACACAAAAAGATTTACTCATTTCATCCGTTAGTTTTTTTTTTAATACATATACTACCATTTTATTTGTTTCTGTTTCATAATATCATACAGTAAAGCAACAGATTAAAAAAAATGATTTACACTATACAAGAAAAAATCCTCCTAATAAAGTGGTATTATGAGGACCACAGTCATCACGATGTTTCCGTTATGTTTTTTGTCGTTAATTAAGTAACAGCAATACCTTGTGCTATTTTGACATCCGCAATTGCTGTATCAATTGATTTGATTTTTAAAAGAGTTCAATTTTAAGCTTTTAACGAGTGTTTTCCACTCCCAAACTAAGCATGAAGTAAAATTTCGAGTTTAGAAAAGCCCCGTGAAAATTTGTCGAGGGTCGCGCAGCGACCCGAGACAAATTTTCTGGGCTTTTCTAAACTCGAAATTTTACTTCATGCGCCACGCGTATTAAACACAAATTTTAAGTGAAGTTCAAATACACATAAATTTGACAATATTATAGTGTTTTATATGCGTGGCGCATGAAGTAAAATTTCGAGTTTAGAAAAGCCCAGAAAATTTGTCTCGGGTCGCTGCGCGACCCTCGACAAATTTTCACGGTGCTTTTCTAAACTCGAAATTTTACTTCATGCTTAGTCTGGGAGTGGAAAACAGTTGTTTAAAGCTTTAAATTGAACTTTAAAAAAAACAGGGAATATCCGCAATTGTTGTATCAATTCCATTGTATGTCATTATTTTTATAAAATCATATTATCTTGTCTTAATTATTTTAGCTGTAAATTATCTCACATTCGTTGATTTTTAAAAGAGTTCAATTTGAAGCTTTTAACGAGTGTTTTCCACTCCCAGACTAAGCATGAAGTAAAATTTCGAGTTTAGAAAAGCCCCGTGCAAATTTGTCTCGGGTCGCGCAGCGACCCGAGACAAATTTTCTGGGCTTTTCTAAACTCGAAATTTTACTTCATGCGCCACGCGTATTAAACAGAAATTTTAAGTGAAGTTCAAATATAGATAAATTTGACAAAATTATAGTGTTTCAAACGCGTGGCTCTAAACTCGAAATTTTACTTCATGCTTAGTCTGGGAGTGGAAAACAGTTGTTTAAAGCTTTAAATTGAACTTAAAAAAAAACAGGGAATATCCGCAATTGTATCAATTCCATTGTATGTCATTATTTTTATAAAATCACATTATCTTGTCTTAATTATTTTAGCTGTAAATTATCTGACATTCGTTGATTTTTAAAAGAGTTCAATTTGAAGCTTTTAACGAGTGTTTTCCACTCCCAGACTAAGCATGAAGTAAAATTTCGAGTTTAGAAAAGCCCCGTGAAAATTTGTCTCGGGTCGCGCAGCGACCCGAGACAAATTTTCTGGGCTTTTCTAAGCTCGAAATTTTACTTCATGCGCCACGCGTATTAAGCACAGATTTTAAGTAAAGTTCAAATATACATAAATTTGACAATATTAGTGTTTTATACGTGTGGCGCAAAAACTAAAATTTCGAGTTTAGAAAAGCCCAGAAAATTTGTCTCGGGTCGCTGCGCGACCCTCGACAAATTTTCACGGGGCTTTTCTAAATTCGAAATTTTACTTAATGCTTAGTCTGGGAGTGGAAAACACTTGTATAAAGCTTTAAATTGAACTTAAAAAAAAAACAGGGAATATCCGCAATTGTATTATCCATTCCACGGTATGTCATTATTTTTATAAAATCACATTATCTTGTCTTAATTATTTTAGCTGTAAATTATCTGACATTCGTTGATTTTTAGAAGAGTTCAATTTGAAGCTTTAAAAGAGTGTTTTCCACTCCCAGACTAAGCATGAAGTAAAATTTTCTGGGCTTTTCTAAACTCGAAATTTTACTTAATGCGCCACGCGTATTAAGCACAGATTTTAAGTAAAGTTCAAATATACATAAATTTGACAATATTAGTATTTTATACGCGTGGCGCATAAAGTAAAATTTCGAGTTTAGAAAAGCCCAGAAAATTTGTCTCGGGTCGCTGCGCGACCCTCGACAAATTTTCACGGGGCTTTTCTAAACTCGAAATTTTATTTCATGCTTAGTCTGGGAGTGGAAAACACTTGTTTAAAGCTTTAAATTGAACTTTAAAAAACACAGGGAATATCCGCAATTATTGTATCAATTCCATGGAATGTCATTATTTTTATAAAATCACATTACTTTTTCTTAGTTATTTTAACTTAGAGAAACGTAAAGTGTTAAGTGTGAACATTTATAAATTTAGAATTTTTCCCTCTACAAAAAAGTGAAATACATTTTGTCTCTAATATAAATAGGGAAGCCAATATTTGAACACTTTAAAATTAACATGCGATTTCCTATGTTGCGTCCGCCAAGTCAACACCCGGTATAGAGTTTTTTTTAAGTATACATATCTCAATATACCGTATATGCTGTAGATCTTTAGATATTCGTTGTTTTTAAATATGTTTCAAATTGAACTTTCAAACGAGTGTTTTCCACTGTCAGATTAAGCATGAAGTAAAATTTCGAGTTTAGAAAAGCCTCAAAATTTGGTTTGGTCGCGTAGCGCGGAGCGACTAAAACAAATTTGTAGGCTTTTCTAAACTCGAAATTTTACTTCATGCGCCACGCGTACTAAACACTGATGTGATGTGATGTTCAGAATACACGTTTTTAGCATACTGCTTGAGTACAATATTTTCAACTTCACCTAAAATCAGTGATTTATACGCGTGGCGCATGAAGTAAAATTTCGAGTTTAGAAAAGCCTGAAAATTTGGTTTGGTCGCTCCGCGCTTCGCGCTACGCGACCAAACCAAATTTTCAGGCTTTTCTAAACTCGAAATTTTACTTCATGCTTAATCTGGGAGTGGAAAACACTCGTTTAAAAGTTCAATTTGAAACATTGTTAAAAACTACAATTTGAAAATTTGGCTTGGTCGCGTAGCGCTACGCTAAACCAAATTGTCAGGTATTTCTACATACTTTTTCTTAGAACTTGCCTACAAGAACTAACGGATGAAATGAGTAAATCTTTTTTTGAAGATGCATGATGATGATGCTATCATGCATCTCCAAAAAAGATTTACTCATTTCATTCGTTAGTTTTTTTAACACATATCCTACCTTTTAATTTGTTACTGTTTCTTATCATCATACAGCAACAGATTAAAAAAGAATGTTTTTCTAAAAATCTAAATTACTACATATTTTTTCTTCAAAGTTGCCCACAAGAAAGTTAATTACGTTTGCAATTTAACTGTTGGAAAACTAAAGTATGACTGAGCGAATAGTGCGCATCAAAGTAGTATGTTTTAATAAATATGCATGTGTCATTTACTTAAACCCACACGCATAACCCGTTTAGGAGTTGATTAAGTCGGAGATGCGCACAGGAGGCTGTTTAATACATTTTAATGACTATCTATTTAGTCATGTGCATGACCCGATTATGAGTTCATAAAATCAGATAAATAATAACTTTAATCAAGTAATTTGTTTTTATACGAGCCTGCCAAGTAACGTGTTTCTGTCAAACATTCTAACTTGTTTGCATTCAAACATATTAAGGGTATATACAAGGGTAGACAATGCTTATGGGAGAACTGGATTCCGAGTTTTCGAGGATAGAAAAGGAGAGACTGTGGTCGGGAAGTGGGTCCATCTACTTATGAATAGAGTAAACGTAAAAGTATTATATATATGAACTGTGGTATATATCAGCGATTATATTATATTAAATGCGGACATGCGGGAGAAACTGTTCGGAGGGGAATGCGGCATCTGGATGCGCGAAGTGCGCTGGCAACTTGAGTCAGCATATTTCGCTAAAATCCGCGGCCGAATTTCGGTCTATTTCGTTCGTTCGATGCGTTCGGTGGGAATCGCAGAGGGCCTCTCCAAAATATCTAAACCAGCAAATTTTGAAAAGAGACACCCTCTACAAGCGCGAAAGTATAATGGAAGAAAAGAAACCCCAATTTATGAGCTTATCTGAATAGCAGGTAGTTTCCCTTTTTTCCCGGTCGTTCATGTTTATTTGATGACTCCAACAATTTAACACATTAATCAATATGTTATGCAATGGTATTATTTGATTACGTTTTAATCGAATCAATTAAATAAAGCACGCTAATCTCATATAAAAAAATGCAAAATAAGGTTATGATTGATCATCTAACGAGTGATTCCAATCCCAGATTAAGCATGAAGTAAAATTTTTAGTTTTACTTCATGCGAGATGCGTATAAAACGCTGATTTAATGTGAAAAGGTATCCGCATAATTTTAAGATTTTGCATTCAGGTAATAAGGGATACGCACTAAACCTCAAAGAGGGCCTGGAGATTAACAGGGCCATAAAAATGGGGAAAAATATCGTAAACGACAACGAGGAGATTTGGAATTTCCCAATTCTGACTTCTCTTATTATCTGAAACAAAAATATTGTATATATACTTAGGAAATAATTTTTTCTGTACATTCCTTTGAAAATGGTCTAACAAACCGAAACTAGTCGGAATAAAGATTTAATTGTGAAACAATACCAATTGCCTTTCCTTTAATTAACTTTACATAGTGAAAAGGTCTATAACCAACCAATTAACAAGTGAAATACGTTTAGTATGCCAATCATCAATTGTTTAAATGAGAAAAAAAGTGCTACAATGAACATAAGTTCATTTTTTGTACTTGTTTTTGTATAACTTTAGAAAAATAAATTAATGAAACAACATACTAACTCAAACTCCCCCGAATCACAAAAAGCTATTTACGCCACTAAAACAAGGTATGTATGATCGCATTTATTAAAAACAAATAATAGCAATATATTTTAACAGTGGTTAATTACCGTGCTTAATTTTTCCTTTTATTATATTCTTATAACGGGTTTAAAACAAAAGAAGCGTACCATAGTTCTAAGAGTGTTTAAATATAAATTGAGATCACACAAGGAGGGGGGATGTACTTGATGGTCTTTAAAAAATAGATCTGCAAACATTTTCGAGATATTATTTTTTTTAATTAGAAAATCCTCATTTATAAACTCAAATTTCTCAAAAAATATAGGTTTAATCCAAAATAATTATAGAGCATTACTCACTGAACTCTTCGCATTCTAATCGAAAAATCAAACAAAACAACTTTTAATTATAAAAAAAAAACTTGCCATTTACGTTTTCTATATATTTGAACAGAATGTATGGCGATCTGGGTTATTTGAAGAGATAGAGAGTCGGTTAAATTGAGACAAATTGCGTAATTTAGGGACCAATAATAATCTAAAAACAAATTTGAAATGTCTTCTTTCGTTTTCGAGATATTGCCAAAAACCGAATTTTTTGAAATTTCGTTTTTTTTTTTTAATTCAAAAACTATTGAATTCAGACATTTACAACTTTGACATTACACCATAGCCAACTTTTGTTTTACTTATGGGCGCTATGGTGGTCGTATTTATTAATTAAGAGATCAGGTTTTATTGATGATGTTATTTATTTATGAATGTACACTGTAAACTGGTATTACATCTTGACAGCGTGCGATCTTAACAACGACTGCGTTTACTTCACTGTTGACAGTGTAGCCAACTGTGTGTGTATTCGGTTGCCTAACACAACTCCCAACAGGCGCCATTTTGGATTTTCATATTTTGTGGAAGAATATTTGTTTCTGAATTCAATAATGTATCACACTTATAGTTTTTAGTGCAATTTAAAGTCAATTTAAAGTTGAGGAAAACTAACCATCTTAATCCATTTTAATAGTTTCATATGTAATTTACATTTAAATTAACGACGTGAACACCATCTACTGTCAATAGCAATAACGATACAACTCAAAAATTGACAGCAGATCTCGTTCACATCGTCAATTTATATGTAAATTACACATGACTACTAAAATGGTTATAGATGTTTAGTTTTCTTCTGGATTTTAAAATGCACAATCAATTGACATTTATAATAGTCATTCTGTGAATACAATAGACAAGACTATTGACAGTAGATGGCGTTCACGTCGTCAAGCTAAATGTAAATTACATATGACTATTAAAATTGTCAATTTATAGTGCAATTTGAAATCCAGAAGACAAGTAACCATCTTTATTCATTTTAATAGTCTCATATGTAATTTACATTTATATTAACGACGTTAACGCCATCTACTGTCAATAGCTGTAACGATACTACTCAAAAATTGGCAGCAGATGGCGTTCACATCGTCATATGTCATATTTATTTGAAAAAACATATGACTACTAAAATGGTTATAGAAATTCAGTTATCTTCTGGGTTTCAAAATGCATAATCAACTGACATTTATAATAGTCATTCTGTGAGTACCATCGACAATACTATTTTTTTCTGAATTCAATGATGTATCACACATATAAATTATTGTACAGGGTGAGCGAAACTCGATGTCTCAGCTCTATTATATGAAAAAGAAAAACGATAGAAAAAAATCTGAAATCTAAAATCAAATGATAACAAAACAATATTTGTCAACCATTAGTTTAATTATTGACAGATGCGGCTTTGTTATTTGCTTCCAAAAGCTACTTGTTTAAGTCGTGAAAATTGTGAATTTTTGATAATCCTCTTTTTTAAGTTTGCTTTTAATTTTTTAACAAAAAAAGATAGCAATTTTTTTTCTTTGCAAAGTTTATTCAAGAAAATAGCTCTTTTGAGATATCCAAAAATATAGGTGTTTCTGGGAAAAAAAAAAATTCTACGACCTCATTACTTCAGTTTCAAAATTTGTAAGGTCCATTTTAATCCAAAATTGCATATTTTTCTAAATTTTGAAAAAAAATATGCAATTTTGGATTAAAATGGACCTTACTCAATCCCATTTATGAGCCTTCTTATAATAGAGCTGAGACACCAAGTTTCGCTCACCATGTACATTTTATTTGTAAAATGTTAATCTTTTGTTTTTTGTAAACAGTGCCTTAGAAACAGTTGAGTAACTCACTTATTTGACAACTCCTAAGACCCATACATTTGCAATATCACCCCTGAAGACGGGCATCCAACGATATATATATATTTTACCAATTGTGATGTATTTTAAACTAACGAGTGTCTTCCACTCTCAGACTAAGTATGAAGTAAAATTTCGAGTTTAGAAAAGCCCCGCGTAGAAAATTTGTCGAGGGTTGCGCAGCGACCCGAGACAAATTATCACGGGGCTTTTCTAAACTCGAAATTTTACTTCATGCGCCACGCGTATAAAACACTGATTTAAAGTGAAGTTAAATACGCACTGAAAATCAACCCAACTTCGATATTTTTCAAAATTGGATGTGTTCTTTCCTATCCATGCTGTAAACCTTCAGATATTCGTTATTTTCTTGTAAAACAACTTCGATTCCATGTAGTCCTTCGTTCTCCGAAAACCATGATTGGTCCTTCGAGCTGTAGCCTTTGTAAAATGGTAATAAACTTAGTAATCTAGAGTGATCCTTCAATTTGAAACTTCTAAGAACGAGTGTTGTCCACTCCCTGACTAAGCATGAAGTAAAATATCGAGTTTAGAAAAGCCTCGCGTAGAAAATGTGTCGAAGGTCGCGCAGCGACCCGAGACAAATTTTCGCGGGGCTTTTCTAAACTCGAAATTTTACTTCATGTGCCATGCGTATAATCTACTGATTTGCAGTAAAGTTAAAAATATATAACGCTTAGCTGTGATGATGATCAATATTTACCAAGATGTAACCGTCAGATATGTTTTAAAAAATTTTATTGACCTAAAATTGTACACGTAGACATAATTCTCGACTTTATTTTACAAATGTCGTAATAAATATAATTACTTTTTAAATAATTTCATAAATGTCAAATAAATCTTCCTATCAAAATCACCCCAAACCGGACAAAAGATAACGCCAGGCGCCGGCTGAAAACAGATGGACTTCTTACTACCTGCTAATATCGGGTTGACATTGACACCCAAAAAATGCTGTTGGTGTTCATAATAAATTACCCCTTGAGTGCTCGGTGTCTTTCGCCTCACTTTCCAACATTTAAGGAAAGATAGAAATCGGAAGATTTTAGACTTTTTGGTCTGGTCGCGTTCGATGGGAATCGCAGGCCTATTTTCGGTGAAACCGAATACTGTGTAATCTGATATCCTTATTGCGTTGTTTGGATATCATGTTTATAAGAGAATCTTACATTTTAATATACTGGATTGTTCGTACCTACTAATTACTTTACACTAAAATGCTATATTTTGATTTATTATTGAAATAATTTATTATAATTATAACGATTCATTTGTAATAATTTCAAAAAATATCTTAAATAAATATTAATAAATAAAATAAAATAAAAAACCACTGTCAACATTGTAATTTGCGTAAGTTACATTACGTACACATGCACGTAATAGCTTTGACAAGTACATTACGTGCTGACAGCTGAACAGCTGATTGCTTACCGTACAACCAAATGACATTTCTTTAATGTACAAGGAGTTTTTCTTTAAAGTATAGGTGTTCCAAATTCAGCTTATTTTCTTTAAATCTTCAGTTATTCGTTGTTTTTTTTGAAGCATGAAGTAAAATTTCGAGTTTAGAAATGCCTGAAAATTTGATTTGGTCGCGTAGCGCGAAGCGCGGAGCGGCCAAACCAAATTTTCAGGCTTTTCTAAACTCGAAATTTTACTTCATGCGCCACCGTCACAAAACACTGACATTTACGAAGTTTAAAACACACCGCTAAACTTTACATTGCATCAGTGTTCTGTACCGGTGGCGCATGAAGTAAAATTTCGAGTTTAGAAAAGCCTGAAAATTTGGTTTGGCCGCTCCGCGCTTGGCGCTACGCGACCAAACCAAATTCTCAGGCATTTCTAAACTCGAAATTTTACTTCATGCTTAGCCTGGGAGTGGAAAACACTCGTTTAAAACTTCAAATTAAATTCTTTTAACAAACCGAGCGTCGGCAAATGTACAAAGTATGTTTATATAGCATGTTTAATAAAAAAAACCTCTAGAGTGCCTTGATTTTATCTTTTTTAAAATATAAGTTGCCTACAGGCTTTAGGAATTGACATATAAAACGTCAGACATATTAATTATAATGTATAATTTCAGAGTTGCCAACCTACAAAATTTTCCATGGCACTCTAGAGGTTTTATTTTATTGAACATATGATATATACTTAAAAGAAATATTCTTGTTATGAATTACATAAAACTCTCTGTACATTTACTAATACAAATTGTTGTAAAATACTGAAAACTTTCCACTTTGAATTCCGGAATTTCTAGAATAAACATCACGAGCAATCCGAGAAACATTTCGTTGTGCAGAAAATAAGATTTGGGCTCTGGGGGTTGGTAAAAGTTTGGTGGAATCCGCGGAAGGGCGCCTCGCCGTGTGTTTTGTAAAAGTAGGAAAGTAAGTGGAGATAAAACGATAGTGGAGTGTAGTAAGTTGGGCGGCGTGCGGCCCCCCAATGCGGAATTATTGATGCCGCTCACGTCGCCGCCAACACCGAACGAGAGAAACAGCTGCAATCTTTATTTCGCTGCAACAAATAAAACACGCAACACGGAAAGAATGAAAAGATGAAATCACGAGGGAGCGTTTCTCGCGTCTTTTACGGAATTTGCTATTACCACATATTAGTGAATAAACAATGGAATACATGTATTTGATGCTTTCAAAGGTGATAGCTGCTACAGAAATACTAACTTCCAATCAAGTGAAGAGAAACTTGAGTTTACTGAAAATGTTTTTGTTATTAAAATAAATATGCAACAAATGTTTTATAAAATTAAAGAAGAACCATTTCATTTTCTTACGCTTGTATTAGACGACACTATTTTCTTGTACAAGAAAATAGTATACTAATTTCTATCATAGTGTACCAAATAGGATATGACCTATTGCCATTATACAAAACTGTACAAGATTGGCGTTTAGTCATATTTTGTGTATTGCACCATGATAGAAAATAGTATAATATAGTATGTTCAATAAAAAAAAAATCTCTAGAGTGCTATGATTTTATCTTTTTCTAAATTTATGTTGGCTACACGCTTTAGGAATTGTCATATAAAACGTCATAATAATTATAATGTATGATTTCAGAGTTGCCAACCTACAATATATTCCATAGCACTCTAGAGGTATTATTTTATTGAACATACGATATTTTCTTGTACAAGAAAATAGTGTCGTCTAATACAAGCTTTACAGCGTTTAGAATTTTATTTCCAATGGTTAAAATTTCCATTGTTCATTATGTAATTTCTTGAACATGAAAAAACGTTCACTTTGAAACTTTTAATGCATGTTTACATTCCTTAATTAACCCATTAAGCATCATTAATGCACTAACTTAACATTATAATTATTGGCTAAACTAGGAGTACTAAATAAGTTAATTTGATACATTGCATTATTTGACCTAACTTGAGAATGTGTAAAGAAAAATGTATATATTTTGTTATTTAAAGATTTTTATTATTATTAATTTAAAAAAAGTATTTATAAGTGTTTTTCCAACTTCACAATATTTCAGCGTTTTATACGCGTGGCGCATGAAGTAAAATTTCGAGTTTAGAAAAGCCTGAAAATTTGGTTTGGCCGCGTAGCGCTCCGCGCTACGCGACCAAACCAAATTTTCAGCTTTTCTAATCTCGAAATTTTACTTCATGCTTAGTCTGGGAGTGGAAACACTCATTCGAAACTTTAAATTGAACTCTTTTATATAACCGACGAATGCCTGAGAATTGACAGCGTATACATTACGTGTATTTAAAAAAAAATTCTCAGTATGTAATATAATAAGTCATTCATAGAAATAATCATCACAAGACGTGCAGAATTTTACCTAAAATCAACTTTTAGAGTTAACTCTACAATTTTTCGATTTTGGGTTGAGAATGGAGTAAAATTACAAGATTAGAAATCCCCAGAAAGCCGATCGTAGCAAAGCTTCATTCATATAATCCTACAAGGGCGGATGGGCCATACGGAATAATGGGAAATTTCCCGGGAGGGGAATATGTCAATAATAAAAAAATAAGTCGTTGATCAAAAATGTGCTTGTATGTTTTGAATTTCACATTATATCAGTGCATTTTTTAGATTTAACCGGCTTAGTTTTAATGTTCTGTCAAAACTCTCGTCATTTGTCGAAAGCCAAAAAGTGTCAAATTTGTCGGGTTTAATGTTGACACATCGGAAATGTCGATATCGACACGTTTTATATCGATTCATCGAAAATGTCAAATTTGAGTTATGCAATGTCGGTACATGGAAAAGTGTCAAATTTGACGTCTTTAATGTTGGTACATCGGAAATACCATAATTTAAGTTATTTGAGAAATGTCAATATTGCCGTGTTTTATCTCAACAAAAACGTAAAATCGAGCTGAGTGTATTTTAAACTTGACAATATTTGAATGTTGTATACGCGTGGCGCATGAAGTAAAATTTCGAGTTTAGAAAAGCCCCGTGAAAATTTGTCTCGGGTCGCTGGCGCGACCCTCGACAAATTTTCTACGCGGGGCTTTTCTAAACTCGAAATTTTACTTCATGCTTAGTCTGGGAGTGGAGACACTCGTTCGGAAGTGATACATGTCAATGTCGAATGTCACACGTGTCAATGTCGATTGAATAATGGTTGATGAAATGTATCGTGTCAAATTTTCATGAGATTTTTAACATTTCGAGATTTTCTTCATCAGGGGGTATTAAAATTTTCATCAGAGGAGGTGGGGGCTGACTTTGAAAATTTGTGGACCGGTCGAAATAATTTGCTAACGGTGTAACTTTTTATTGCATAAAATGAAGATGGATTTAAGTATTATATTTTAACCCAGTTTCAGTGAGGCTCATAGCAACCAATAGTTTCAAGCCATTTAACATTTTTATTTGAAAACCTATTTTAAAAAATAGGTATTAGAAATTTGAAACTGAAAAAAAAAGAAGAAAAATATAAAAGGAAAGAAATTCGAAATTTTTATAATGATGTGAAGAATATTAGAAAAGGATTTACATCTAAGCCCATGCATTTTAAAGACAAAAACGGACAACTACTAGGAGAACAATGCGAAATACTAGAAAGGTGGAAACAATATTTCGAAGAGTTGTTAAATAGAGATGAGATAATTAGCGAAAACATCCAATTTAAACTACATGATGAATTAGGTAAGAAATAAAGGAACCAACTAAACTAGAAATTGAAAACATAATACAAGCCCTACACAATAACAAAGGCCCAGGTAAAAATGGTGTGAAGGCAGAGACCATTAAATATCGTGGAACAATACTAACAGAGAAAATATACGAGATAATAAAATTAATATGGAATAAAGAAATTATGCCTCAAACATGGAACAAAGCAATTCTTCATCCGGTCCACAAAAAGGGAGACAAATCCATTTGCGAGAACTACAGAGGAAAAGCTCTATCAGACACGGTCTACAAAGTAATGGCCACGTGATTAAAAATACAACTGGAGGAATATGCAGAGAAAGAACTGGGAGAATATAAAGGAGGATTTAGGAAAAATCGTTCAACCAGAGAACAAATATTTACAATAAAACAAATCTTGTTTTTTTGCTATGAATACAAAATACCGTTACATATTTCTTGAATAATTTTCTCACTTATCACTTGGTGAAACATTTTTAAATATTGATAATGAAGGTTTAAATTAAATTACACTTGGTTTGTTTCACAATTTTTTTTTTTACTTTACTATTTACTCGACTAGTTTCGCGTTTTACAGCATTATCAGGAGTGAATTACAAAAGATACCGACAAGCTTATATATAGTCAGGTAATAAGGGATTTTAAGATTGGGGAATTCCAAATCTCCTCATTGTCGTTGACGAGGTGTTTTCCGTCTTTTATTGCCCTATTTATTTCTAGGCCTTCCCTGAGATTTAAATTACGGCCCTTATTACCTGAATATAAAATTTTAAAATTATTAACATCTATAAACTGGTTGTTAATTATACAATGTTTTGAAATCCCTGTACACTGTTTGTTATTTATAATTGATTTTTTATGTTCTGCTAGTCTTGTCTGAAATTACAGTTACATATATTATTTGTTGATTTCAAAAGAGCTTATGATGCCGTGAAAAGACAGGCACCTTTAATAACTAATAGGAATGACGCTGCAACATACAATAAGTTAGGTAAGAGTGGATGGAAACACAACGGAAACATTTGAAGTGAAAAGAGGACTAAGGCAAGGTGATCCGCTCTCCACAGTCTTGTTTAATATACTGCTAGAAAAAATTATTAGATATTATAAATAGAAGAGGTACCATATACAATAGGAGCCATCAATGTCTAGCATATGCTGATGATATAGCTATATTAGCACGAACTAAGAAAGAACTGGAAACAATCACTATACGACTAGCCGACGCTGCGCGAAATAAAGGCCTCGAAATCAACCAAGATAAAAGCTCCTATATGCAACTTAAAACTACGGCAGCCGGTAATCCATCGGAACTAAGAGTGAGGACACTTGAGGGAGAAGAACTAAACTTTCAAGAATTGAATAGCTTTATGTACCTTGGAGCAAATAAGCAATAATTGTAACGAGGAAAGGGAAATTGATCAAAAAATATCAAAGGGAAATAGATGTGCAGGCGGATTACATACCATATTCAGATCCAAGCAAGTGAGCCGAAAATCTAAGATAAAAATATACAAAACCATACTAAGACCAACGGTAATCTACGGCAGCGAAACTTTGGTTATGAATCAAGTTATGCAAATTAAGATCGAAGCATGGGAAAGAAAAATACTGCGCAGAATATATGGAAGAAAGAAAAGTGACTTAGGATGGGAAAGGCGTACAAATAGAGAAATATATGAACTGTATGGGAATCCATCAATAGGCATGGTGGTGAAATCTAGAAGATTACAGTTTGTATGCCATCTATAGAGATTGGATGAAAATAGGATCGCCAGGAGCATCGGATGAAAGAAACCTGAAGAAACAAAGAGAAAAGGAAGACCACGGAAAACATGGAGAGAAGCGATTACTAGCGACTTGCAAGACAAAAACATAACAGAATGGAGGACAAAGGCGAAAGATAGAAAGCAGTTTAAGGAAATTACAAAGCTATGGGCCTATGGTCTGGACAAGCTACTATATACAGGGTGTCTACGCTAAACCGTTCGTTA
Organism: Philonthus cognatus; assembly: GCA_932526585.2. NCBI lineage: Eukaryota > Metazoa > Arthropoda > Insecta > Coleoptera > Staphylinidae > Philonthus > Philonthus cognatus. Next base: position 31,346,331 of record OW052242.1, read on the forward strand.
AAAGTTTATGGGGTTCCCGTTGCACTAAAAATTTGAAAAAACCCTTGTTACACGGTTGAATCAGTTCTCCTCATGTGAAATATTTTCAACTTTATATCACTTCCGGTTCCACCGGAAGTAGCACCAAGTTTGTTATTTTAAATGGAACACCCTATCTATTAGTAATTTTTTAGATTCCTTGTTTTAATTGCAATATATTTTATTCGAACATATGCACACTTATCTCTTATAGTTTTCAAGAACAAAAAATATTTCTACAATTTTGGTCTATAAAAGGCATCTTGAAATCTGTCCGTAACTTCTCTTAAGAATAAGATGAAAATATGATTTATATCTCTACTTGTACCTAGAGGATGCCTCTATGAGTAAAGTAATTAGAAACTCTAATTTTGACAATATGTGTTCTTAAAATGTCAATATCGAAGTGCCCTTTTCAATATCTCGTAATTCAATTTTTTTAAATGGAATGACCCATTTTTTATCAAATGGTACGATTGGGAGGAAAATTTCATACAAAAAGTATTACAACTATACTCTTAAAGCAAGTAGTTTTCGTATTATTTCGAAGATTCGTTTTTCGTCGCATTTATGCAAGGAATAATGCGCGCATAAGTCGCAATTAAACATGTAGAGTATTTAATGAAACTTATCCACATTAGCCTCCGATGAATAAAACAAGATTTAGAAGATTGGAATCAAACTTTGTTCAATTGGCAGTTGCCATGTATAAAGAATAAATTGATAATTTGTTGATTTGTGTAATTACTCGTTTTGTAGATTTCTGTAAAACTTTGTACTAATTCTATTTATTATTTGACATTTCGCAATACAATCGCGTCAAAACAAAAGCATACTACTTGCCTACTAAAATTCAATTGCGACTTATGCGAGCATTATACCCTGCATAAATGCGACAAAAAAAACGAATTATTGTTGTTGAATTGTCGATCCGGTCGATAATAACGCTACAGTTGGTGAGTGAGATTACTAAAGGAATAAATCTGGGCCAGACTTTCTAGTTTCTTGATCAAAAACAAAATAGCTAAGGTGAAAATTGTTTATACAAAAATTGGGGATTTTTTCGTTGGCTACAACTTTTATTTGCGATATTTTTTGATTAAGTTAATGTGTTTCTATATTTTTAACTTCACTTGAAATCAGTGTTTAATACGCGTGGCGCATGAAGTAAAATTTCGAGTTTAGAAAAGCCCCGTGAAAATTTGTCTCGGGTCGCTGCGCGACCCTCGACAAATTTTCTATGCGGGGCTTTTCTAAACTCGAAATTTTACTTCATGCTTAGTCTGGGAGTGGAAGACATTCGTTCTTAAATTTTCGAATTATCATAAAGTTGTGTATTTTTTCGTAGTCTGCAATTTTTGTTTGATTGAATCGATAAAATAGCTACAGTTAATGAGTGATTAGCAAAATATATCAAATAAATCTTTCTCGGTTTATTGAACAAAATCAAACGAGCTGAGGTAAAAAGTGTTAAGGTAAAAGTGGTTTATTTTCTCGTTGGCTACAACTTTTGTTTGAAACATTTTTCGATTGAGTCGTCGAACGCCATAGTCGGTGAGTTGTTGATCTAAACTAGTTATTTTAGTTTCTAGTTAATAAACAGAAGAACTGAGGTGAAAAGTGATTATATATAATTTTGGGTTGGGTTTTTTTATTATCTTTTATGTGAAACTTTTTTTGATTAGTTACCTATAATAAAGCAGCAATTTGTAAGTGATTATCAAATAAATATCTCCCTTAGGCTTTTTCGTATAGTGATCATAAACAAATGAGTTAAGGTGAAAAGTGTTTAGTGTGTTTTATCATTACCTACAACTTTTGTTCAAAACGTTTTTTGAAAAACTATAAAGTAATGTAATACACCGAGAAATAAGTAAGCATTAAATTTATAAAATTTCAGAAAGATATTAGTTGAAAATGTTATAAAAATGTTTTAAATTAGCAAATATATGTCAAAAAAGAAAAAGAAAATATTTTTTAAAATTCTTCAGTCTCAGAAAGTTCCTAATTATTTCAGAGCTTTTTGTTGTTAATATATTTGAAATTCGTTTAATAATAAATCGAATAATGTAATGATTTATGGTGGTTTTTAACAGAAGACATTTTAGACATTTGATGGTTTAGAGTAAGCAACACTGTTTACTGTTCTAATAATAATAATAATGGTCATTGCCCAACAGGAAACATTCCCTATTACACGACAATTTAGTATTACCAACAAAGTTTTAAACAAAAGTTGTAGCCAACGAAAAAATAAACCTGAACACTTTTCACCTCAGCTCTTTTATTTTTGTTCACTCATCAATTGTAGCTTTATTATCGATTCAATCAAACAAAGCTTTAAACAAAAGTTGCATACAACGAAAAAACACACAAGTTTATGATAATTCGAAAATTTACGAACTAGTGTCTTCCACTCCCAGACTAAGCATGAAGTAAAATTTCGAGTTTAGAAAAGCCCCGCGTAGAAAATTTGTTGAGGGTCGCGCAGCGACCCTCGACAAATTTTCACGGGGCTTTTCTAAACTCGAAATTTTACTTCATGCGCCACGCATATAAACCACTGATTTCAAGTGAAGTAAAAAATATATAAACATATTAACCTAATCAAAAAATGTATCAAATAAAAGTTGTAGCTAACGAAAAAACACACAAATTTTTTATAAACAATTTTTACCTAAGCTATTTTGTTTTTGATCAAGAAACGAGAAAGTCTAGCCCAGATTTGTTCTTTTAGTAATCTCACTCACCAACTGTAGCGTTATTATCGACCGAATCGAAAAATTCAACAACTAACCAATATGGCTTGCGAAATAATTCGAAAACTACTTGCTTTACGAGTATAAGTGTATAATACTTTTTTGTAGAAATTTTTCCCCCCAATCGTACCATGTCATAAAAAAATGGGTCATTCCATTTAAAAAAATTGAATTACTAGATATTGAAGAGGGCACTTAGATAATCACATTTTAAGAACACTTATTGTCAAAATTGACAGTTTCCAATTAATTTACTCATAGAGGCATCCTCTAGGTATAAGTACAAATATAAATCATATTTTTATCTAATTCTTAAGAAAAGTTACAGATAGATTTCAAGATGCCTTTTTGTGGTCAACATTTTAGAAATATTTTTTTTTTCTTGAAAACTGTAAGAGAAAAGTGTGCATATGTTCGAATAAAATGTGTTGCAATTTAAACGAGGAATCTAAAAAATTACTAATATATAGGGCGTTCCATTTAAAACAACAAATTTGGTGCTTCTTCCGGTAGAGCCGGAAGTGACATAAAGTTGAAAATATTTCACATGAGGAGAACTGATTCAATCGTGTGACAAGGATTTTTTTCAAATTTTTAGTGCAACTTACCGTTGCACTAAAAAACATAAACTTTTAACGAACGGTTTAGTAACATTTACAATTTTGAAGGTAGATCATTTTTAAAAGTTTCTTTTTTTGTTTTTGTTGTGGAATCTGTAAAGGGAATTACTTAAAAATTGGAAACAGTTAGTGATTGTTTAATTAATTTCGTCCCCCTTAACCTCAACGTGTGTTTGTTTGTTTTATTTGCAATTTTATTAACTTATTTTTAATTATATGAACTTTATTACATTGTATGTATTAGTATTGTAAAGAGGATGTATCTGTTAATCAATTATTATTATTATTAATGAAGTTGTGAATCCTTTTTCCGCTGGATAATTTTTGTTCGATTATTGTTGCAAAGATATTCTTTATTGACGCGACAAAAAAAAAAAAATTAATGAATTAATTATAAAGTAAAGGAATAATTGTTATAATTGAAAATCTTTAATCACTCAACGAGATTATCGGCTCTAGGAGCCCGCCCCGTGTCATTTTCCCCCCGCGAATGACGGAAACCGACGGCGGGGAAAATTTCAGACAAATTGGAAACAGTTCGATAGACACGGTATTTCCATTTATATTGGAAAACTTAATAGAATACCCCTCTTTGTGACTTCCTCATTCACGCGTTTCGTATTAATAATTAGCACCTACAGAACTTTCCTTCAATAGCTTTTGGAATAAACGGAAATCAATATGAATGTGAGCTGTTTGTGGATATAGTGAGGATTATATGAATTAAGTTAAGTAAACGAAGAAGAAGTCAATGCTTAATTTAACTCAGCTTAACTAGATATAAAACTTAAACCATGAATTGAGTTAGGATTTTATACAAGGGTTTTTTATAGTTCAATTGCTTTTTTGGAATAAACGGAAATCATTATAAATGTGAGCTATTTGTGGATATAGTGAGAATTATATGAATTAAGTTAAGTAAACGAAGAAGAAGTCAATGTTTTATTTAACTTAGCTTAACTACATACAAAACTTAAACCATCAATTGAGCTAAAAATTTATACAAGGATTTTTTTTGTAGCTCAATAGCTATTGGAATAATGAAAATCAATATGAATGTCAGCTATTTATGGGTATATAGTGAGGATTATATGAATTAAGTTATGTAAGCGAAGAAGAAGTCAATGCTTAATTTAAATTAGCTTAACTAAAGGGTTTTTTTTTAACTGCATGAAAAGTTTCGATGGTAGTTGTCTATCTATACTCAATGAGAATGTCAAACTGTGTTAACGTTTCTGTTCAGTAAGGTTCAGTAAGGCAATCCATCATGAATCGTTTAACGCCACAAAAACGCTTCTAAATTGTAGAAATTTACTTTCAAAAAGATAAATCTGTTCGCGAAGTTCATAGAGCACTTCGTCCATTTTACGGTCAACATAATCGGCCTAGTGAGCAAGGAATTCGTGCAGTTATTGATCATTTTCGCAATAATTTTACTCTTCTCGATTCAAAACCAAAAACAAGACAAAGAAATGTGCGTACCGATGAGAATATTGCTGCTGTAGCGCGAAGTGTTGAAGAAGACGCCGAAATGTCGATTCGTCGCCGTTCTCAGCTTGTTGGCCTTTGTCCTTCGACTACGTGGAACATTTTACGTAAGGATCTTGGGTTACGTGCCTATAAAATACAGCTCGTGCAACAATTAAAGCCAAATGACCATCGTTTACGTCGCATTTTTGCTGATTGGGCTAATTTGCACTTTTATCGAAGAATTGTGTTTAGTAATGAAGCTTATTGCTGGTTAAATGGCTTCGTCAATAAGCAAAATTGCCGTATATAGAGCGAAACAATCCTCAAGCCATTAACGAAACATTGTTACATCCATAAAAATTGACTGTTTGGTGCGGTTTACACGCTAGCGGCATCATCAGTCACCTGTTACTGTGAATGGCGAGCGCTATCGAGCCATGCTGACTGATTTTTTGTTTCCAAAAATTAATCAGCTAAACATTTGGTTGCAACAAGACGGCGCAACTTGCCATTCAGCGCGCTTAACCATCAATTTATTGCAAAATCAATTTGGTGACAACTTTAATTCCAGAAGTGGTCATGCGCCACGCGTATAAATCATTGAAATATTGTAAAGTTCAAAATATACTGCTTTAGGTGTATTTTGAAATATGCACTTAATTAACGTTGCTACATATTATTACACCTAATGCATAGTATGCATTGTAATAGAACTAGAAGGTATTTGGAAACTAAACCAACATTAGCCTAATTATCCGAGCAAATTAATTAATATTGATAATTAAGTAATATCTCCAGCGAGGATACATTGAGTATGCATGTGCTCTAAACTGATTATTATGGAAACCGCAAATACCACAACATGATAATCAAAGATATAAAATTACTATACAAAGAATAAGTAAATGCATGTAGTAAATACTGAGACTTTTTCTTTTAATTACACATATCTTAATTATATGTAGTAAATCTTCAGATATTCGTTGTGTTCTTCAAAGTGTACAATTTGATGCTTTAAGTGAGTGTTTTCCACTCCCAGGTTAAGCATGAAGTAATATTTCGAGTTCAGAAAAGCCTTAAAGTTTGGTTTGATCTTTCCGCTTCGCGGAGCGATCAAACCAAATTTTCAGGCTTTTCTAAACTCAAAATTTTACTTCATGCGCCTCACGTATAAAACGCTAATTTCAAGAGAATTTCATTCGTTTACAATATTTCAGTGCATTCAGTGATTAATACGCGTGGCGCATGAAGTAAAATTTCGAGTTTAGAAAAGCTTGAAAATTTGGTTTGGTCGCTCCGCGCTTCGCGCTACGCAACCAAACCAAATATTCAGGCTTTTCTAAACTCGAAATTTTACTTCATGCTTAGTCTGGGAGTGGAAAACACTCGTTTAAAGCTTTAAGATGAAAAAGGGCATGCATATTTTTACTTGCATGAAAATTTTCCTTTATACTTCACAGAAAAAAATGTACAATATGAAGCTTTAAGCGAGTGTTTTCCACTCCCAGGCTAAGCATGAAGAAAAATGTTGAGTAGAAAAGCCTTAAAATTTGGTTCCGCGATCAAGAAATATTTAATTGTTTATAAAGAGTCTACAATCAATTGAATATGTTTACCTAAGAACATCCTATGTTTTCAGGGAGTTAAGGATGATCATTAAAGGTATACTAAAAACACACTTTCCATTCCCTTTATATTTTATATGTATTGTATATTCAGGATGAATAAGCGTGAAGGCAAGCAGATTTTTTTGTTCAGGCATCTTTCCATGTAAGAAATTTGTTTTATTGCGGTGTGTCGAGGGGCTTTTCGTTTTTTTATGCCCGTATCAGTCCGTGTGTGTATATTATACATGTCACAAGTCAGATAGGGATGAAATTGGAGTCGAGGAAAATCCCTTCTTCTTTCGCAGCGAATCCCTTTGGCCCAGTCTATAAATTATTGTTTATTTTAAACTCAGGACAATTGTTAAATTTAAATGGGTTTTCCTGACAACCACCATTGAATAGGGAATATAATAATAATAAATGTCTTTTATTTGAAAAAATACATGAAGATAAAAAAAGAAAATAGATATTCTTTACATAGTATAACAATTGAATTTAATATGTATGCAGACATATAGCAAAGTTCAGCTTGCATAACCCGAGTGAGCATTTTCATTCCGGAACATATAATATAATTGCGGGTAAACATTTTCAATTCGGAACATGTAATAAAATTAATTATATAATTGACTTTAAACTTGTCTATTGCAAACTGAATATCAATTATACCATTGAAAAAACAATTTTCATAGTACACACGTTTTAGACTGAAGGCAGCATAAGGAATGTGCGTGATTTATTTAGTTTTAGCACAAGGACGCAGTATTATCAAAAAATCAATATTTGGACTGGAGTTTTTTATAATATAGTTATTGGACCGTTTGAAATTCAAGATCATATTTAGAACATTTATTTAACAATCTTGGCCTTGCAATAGAACTCCGAGCAACACGTGACAATCTGGAGGTTTGGTTTCAACAAGATGGCTACTCAGCGTATTTTGGAGTAGATGTTTAGGAATATTTAGAGAAAACCTTTCCAATTCGCTGGATTATTGGTCATGGTGGAATAATTAAGTGGCCCGTCAGATGTATTGATTTAGTGCCATGTGATTATTTTCTGTGGGACCATATAAAAAGCAACATTTATCAACTACGTTACTCAAAATATTGATTCTTTGAGGAATGCGATTAAGCTTGGCATTGAAACACGTGCCTACTACCTGGAAGAAAGTCAAAGTGGTCTTTATCCTAAGCCTGGGAAGGACTTAACCCAACCAAAGGAATAGAGACCAATTTGCCTCACATCGTTCCTCCTTAAAACGATGGAAAAACTAGTTGAAAGACACATAAGAGAAACCTCACTATTAGAGATGCAGCTTTATCCCTTCCAACACGCCTTTCAAGCTGGAAAATCATGTGAGTCTGCCTTACACCAAGTAGTGAAGATAGAGGACACGCTGAAAAACAAAACAGTGGCACTGGCCACATTTCTATATATTGAGGGAGCATTTGACAACACATCTATCAGAATGATCGTAAGAGCAGTCGAAAGGATGTGGCTGCAATCCATGCTGACGGACAGACTAGTACTTACGGAACAATATGATGAAAAAATAAGCTTAAAAGCCAAAGGGGGATGTCCCTAGGGGGGCGCTCTATCCCCTCTTTTATGGGACATGATGGTGGATGAGCTACTAACATTATTAAACGAATCAGGATATTACGCCCAGGGGTATGCACATGATATTGTCATTCTCATCACGGGAAAATATTAAACTACCATAACAGGCATCATGAACAATGCCCTGAAAACAGTAGAACGATGGTGTGGGGAGGTGGGGCTGAGCGTTAACCCCACAAAGACTGCGGTCATCCCATTCACTAAAAGAAGGAAATGCGTGGACCTCAAACCCCCAACCTTCTTTAACCAAACTCTGCAGTTTACCAATGAGGCCAAATATCTCGGTATCTGCCTAGATACAACACTCACTTGAAACCGTCAATTAAAACACGCAACCGACAGATTAAAAACGACGCTAATGACAACAACGCGAGCTCTGGGAAAAACATGGGGCCTCAATCCAAATGTGACTATGTGGATATATAATACAGTAGTTAAACCCATGATCACCTACGGATGCACCATGTGGTGGCCGAAAGTAGAACAAAGTACTGCGTAGACAGCTCTCTCTAGAGTACAGCGACTAGCCTACTTATGCATAACTGGCGCTCTGCGTACAACACCAACTGCCTCAATGGAGACCCTACTAAACCTCCAACCACTAGATCTAGTGGTTCAATGTGAGGCCAGGCTAGGAGCATATAGGTTGAGGACAACTGTAAACTCTCACCCCACAGGAAACCACTCCAGAATAGAACAGGTAGTTACCAAACCTCTACTGCAAATGGGAAGTGACTACATGATACCACGCTACTCCCTTAATAGACCCTTCACAATACAGTGTAAAGGGGACAAGGAGAAGCGCAACCCTCCACCTGGAACCCTGCTCTGGTACACCGACGGATCAAGCAAAGAAGGTGGAGCTGGCGCTGGGATCCACAGCGTAACCTCAAAATGTGGCATCTTACGCTTCTTATAGTTTGCACACTTTGAACATAATATATAAAATTATGAAAGGATGGCAACTGCAAATCAAGCCGAAATCTTCGCGATTAACCAATGTATTATGAAAAACTTGCAACGGAGATATAGGAGGCAAACGATCTTGATCCTCACAGACAGGATGGCAACGAGAAAGCCGACGAATTGGCAAAGATTGGATCACGTAGACCCTACATTAAACCAGAACCGATGCTACCGATCCACAAAAAGTCAATAAGATCAAGCGCAAGAGAGTGGATTCTCGAACGACACAGCGAGCGCTGGAAAAACCTGACAGGGCACAAACACAGTAAACTACTGATGGAAAAACCCTGCCAAGATCTAGCAACTGAGGCCCTGAGACTCAGTAGAAACAACCTTAGAATGGTCACAGGAATGATAACTGGACACTGCACCCTAAGGAAATATCTGCATAACATGAAACTGTTTACAGAAGATCCAATATGCAGACTATGCTATGAAGAGGATGAAGTCGCCTCACATGTACTATTCGAGTGCGAGGCACTTACTACCTGGATGGAAGCAAACCTTGTCCAAGAGAATTCAATCCACTTCCCGAAGAGGAAGATGATCCAAAAGCTGCTGGAATTAGCTAATGAAACAAAGCTCTTTGATTAACTACGGAAACGGAAGAAGTACAATATGCCAGACGGCTGCTAGGGCAGAAATAACCCTAACTTCCGTTCCTTGCCCCTTAAAAAAATGTGATTAATGGATTTTATAATAGGGTAGGGTACTGTTTGTCAAAATGGAGGGTTATTTCAATTTGTATTATTGTTTTTAAGTTCAATTTGTTTCAAATCATTAGTTTGGAATTAAAATGTAATTGAATTGAATAATTTCAACCTTTTTTTGTGAATCGTTACGTTCTGGATTGAAACTGCTCACCCTCAGTTATATTATATGTTCCAGATTGAAAATGCCCACCCGGTATAAAAATATACCAGGTGTTTTTCAACTTGACCTAAATACATAAAATAATTTACACTGATCAGGCACCGTGCGATCGTTCAAACGGTGATTTTGAGTAGGCTTTATTTAAATCAGATTGTCACTACTGACTGTTAAAACTTAGTTTACCATAACCTTAAATTATTCCATCATTCATTTAGCAGTCTGGGCAACTCAACAAAAAAAATGCCACCTACTCTAAATCATGATTCAAATGTTTGCACTGTACACGAGGTTAACCTTTTTATAATTATGTTGTGGCCATCCAATTCTAAAAATAATCTAAATCTATACAGTAACGTAAATCAAGTTAAAACACAATTTTATATATATTCTATTTTCATACTCAATGGTAGCAATGCCAAATTATTTTTTTTGTAATATTTTAGGTGAAAATGATTTTTATAGTCTTTATAAACGTGAACATTTTTTTGCCTTAAAGTATACAGGAAATTTTTCATTCAAGTAAAAACATGCATGCCTTTTTTTTAAGAGTTTAACTTGAAGCTTTAAACGAGTGTTTTCTACCCCCAAATTAAGCATGAAGTAAAATTTCGAGTTTAGAAAAGCCTGAAAATTTGGTTTGGTCGCGTAGCGAAGCGAAGCGACCAAACCAAATTTTCAGGCTTTTCTAAACTCGAAATTTTACTTCATGCGCCACGCGTAATAAACACTGAATGTACTGAAATATTGTGAACGAATGAACTTCTCTTGGAATCAGCGTTTTGTACGCGTGGCGCATGAAGTAAAATTTCGAGTTTAGAAAAGCCTAAAAATTTGGTAGCGCGTAGCGCTACGCGACCAAACCAAATTTTCAGGCTTTTCTAAACTCAAAATTTTACTTCATGCGCGTATAAAACACTGAAATATTGTGATTTCTAACTTCACAATATTTCAGTGTTTTATACGCATGAAGTAAAACACCCAAAAGTATTTAATATTTTTAATATTGATAATGCAATATTTAAATAAAAAATATTTTCATTTTTCTTCACTTATTCTCAAGTCAAGTCAAATAATACAATGTATTAAATTAACTTATTAAGCTAGTAATTTGAAATAATATTAATAAAAACAATGTTGCGTTTTTGTATCAATGGCGCTTAATGGGCTTAAGTAAAATTTATTTTTAGATGCACTATGTAGACTATAACTATATATTCCGGTTAGTGAAGGTAATTTCAGCGCACTAAATAACAGTTTATATTTAAATTGGCCGCCTAATTTTCCAATTAACCCCACGAGCGGTAATTTCTGTTTACCAAAACAAATCCGCTCGTTTTTCCTCCTCGGCCGCGACGGGGAGCGGAGCCCGCAAGTAATTCTAAACTCGAATTAAAGTAATCGCCAAAGTTAAATAACATAATTAAGTTAATCGATGCTGTAGATATTTAGCGGAATAATTACAACTGGAAAGAGTTGATATCGGGATTTATTATTAATGCAATAATTAACTAGAAATAGTCTTAAATTTGTCATTTTACCCTATCCAACAGAAAAATGAATAATAAATATTGTGCCAGAAATGTCTTACGATTACTTAGTAGAAAATTAATTTACTTTGATAATTACAGTGTAGTTGTTTCAATGAATATTTGGAAAAGTCTTAAATAAACAACAATTTCGCTGAAAGTCGATATTAATTCGTTTTTATGTTTTGAAAATATTGTGCATACAATTGGAGAATTAAATTTGACTTTATGTTAAACAAAGTTGAGTATTTTTGTTATACCAATATTGAAATTGTAAGACAAAGAAATAATTTTCTAAGAATTTTTTTAAAAATATACAATGTCAGTAAGTCCGAACTTTTCACTACACGTTTCCCTTGTAATAATTCCCGTTTATTAAAATTCATCTCGCGGAGAAATTCACTGTACAAGAAAAGGTAATAAATCCACACCTGGGTGGAAAACGTCGTAAACTTTTCCTTCCTCGTCGGTAAATCCATTAGCGACTTTCTCTGCCCGACGAGGAGACATAATAGAGACAACGCGGGATTGCAAATCAAAAATTTCGAGCACGACCCACTGCGACAATTTTATTATCACCCGCCCTCTCTATGTGATAATTATTCATATTTTTATATATGTGTATGCGTGTGTGTAATGATGATGATATTTTAGTGTCTGTATGTGTGATGGTGTGTATGTGTGTTTTTGTATGGGTGTGTGGACTTGTCGACACTTTACGACGTCATCAGGTATCAGAGCGTCCTGCCTTGATGACAAAGGACCAACGTCTGTGTTGGCCGGGTTATTACCTTTTTTTAGGGTTGCAAAGCCGCGGATTATTGAGGAGCGATAAGGGCTGAAGTATGAGACGAGTTGAGTTTGACAAGAATAGGCAGTTCTTGTCGTTCGATGGATGGAATATTACCTTTTTTTAGTGCCTTTGATTTTTATTACGATCTGAATGGTATTTCTGATGGTTGTTAAAGTAAAATATAAACCTTAAATCCGTTATTTATCTTCTGTGGATATAACCATATACTTTATCTTCTTAACTTGACTTAACTCAAATATATATAAAATATTCATAATATTTTCTGTGTATTTAACCATTAAATTCATCTTCTTAACTTAAGATAATTACATATAAAATAATTATAATATCGTATGTGAATTTAATTATTTTTCATAAAGTAAAATGATACAATTTTTAATCGTGTAGATATTAATGCTGCTTGTTATTTGTACATGTTGACACTCTAAAAACAAGCGTTTCATTCTGAGACGCCAGAACATCTTTAATGCTTCACCTGTCTCGATTACAGCGCCATCTATCAAGCTGACAAAAAATTCAGTCAAGTAAATTCTTTTTATTTTTTTATGAGGAATCTGAAGCTGCAATCAAAAACAGAGGTTCCCATTAAAAAAACTAAGTTGACCTTGTTTTAGCGACAGCAGCGCCACCTGCGACAAAACCAATATTACATAATTATGGCCCCTTTCTGTACGATTATTTTTCACTCAGGTCATTCCTGCGTGAATAGCTTTGTTTTCGAAATATTTGCAAAAAGCACCGAATTTATTTATTTGTTATTATCATTAATATATGTATAATTTTATTACACTATTTTTTGTCTATTTATTACATTTATGCTATTTTTTTTAATGCATTAACGGTTAAGCAACATTAATTTGAACCATTGGATAGTCATGTCATGTGTTTAATGCCTTTAAGTTTGTTAAAAAAAGTAATTTTGTAATTTATTGGGTATGATAACTTATGTATAAATAACTGAATGTCTTGCATTTGTAAAAAAAAAAGATGAATTCCGTAAATAAAGTTTAATAATAAAAATAATTAAAATACAATATCTAATAATCAAGTTTTCTTTGGTATGATTTGAAGAAAAACTCATACTAGTAGATAATATTAAAACAGGATGTGATCCCGGAAATAGATAAGATAAGGGGAGGATGTTGTGCTTTCCGGTTGATAAGATAAGGCCAGGATGTTGTGGTTTCCGGTTAGACCAGAAGTGCTCCTGGAAGTAGATAAGATAAGGACAAATAAAAGGTCTGTTTATAAAAAAAAGAGGTCTGTTTAAAAAAAAGAGGTCTGCTTATGAAAAACAGGTCTGTTTATAAAATAAGAGGTCTGTTTATAAAAAAGGGGTGTGTTTATAAAAAAAGAGGTCTGATTATGAAATAGAGGTTTGTTTATAAAATAGAGATCTGTTTATAAAAAAGAGGTCTGACTCAGAAAAAACTGGTCTGTTTATGAAAAAACCAGTTCTGGTAATAAAAAAGAGGTCTGTTAAAGAGGTGTTTTTCTGAATCTGACCTGTTCTTACTGAAAGAGACCTGTTTTTTTCCAAAGCAGACCTGTTTTTTCTGAATCAGATTATTTTTTTTATAAATCAGACATGTTTTTACTAAAACAAACCAGTTTTTTATAAACAGACTTTTTTTTTGTTCTTATCTTATCTACTCCAGGAGGCACTTCCAGTCTAACCGGAAACCACAACATCCTTATCAATAGAAAACCACAACATCCTGTTCTTATCTTATCAACCAGAAACCTCAACATGCTGTCCTTTATCTACTTCCGGGATAACTTCCTGTTTTAGAACCTTCTAATAATATCTACTCATACTTATAATTTTGTATTGTATTATTAAAGGGTTTTTCAATCCTTGGTTAAGCATCAAGTAAAATTTCAAATTTGGAAAACCCTGAACGCTTCGATTTGCCCGCTACGCGTCAAATCCAAATTCATTCTTTTACTTCATGCTTAACCTGGGAGTGGAGAATACTTGTTTAAGTCTTCAAACTGGACTCTTTTCATATACAAGGAGTTTTTCTATTTAGTATACATATTCCAATTATATGCTGTACATTTTCAGATATTCGTTGTTGATTTTAAGTGTTCAATTTGAAAGTTCAAACGAGTGTTTTCCACTCCCAGGTTAAGCATGAAGTAAAATTTCGAGTTTAGAAAAGCCTTAAAATTTGGTTTGGTCGCTACGCGAAGCGGAGCGACCAAACCAAATTTTCAGGCTTTTCTAAACTCGAAATTTTACTTCATGCGCCACGCGTATAAAACACTGATTTAACGTGAAGTTAAAAAATACACACATCCTCCTTCAGAATCAGGTATTTAATCTATTATCAACGATGTTCAGTGTTCATAAAAAATAATTAGGTGTTCCAATTATATGCTGTACATTTTCAGATATTCGTTGTTGATTTTAAGTGTTCAATTTGAAAGTTCAAACGAGTGTTTTCCACTCCCAGGTTAAGCATGAAGTAAAATTTCGAGTTTAGAAAAGCCTTAAAATTTGGTTTGGTCGCTCCGCTTCGCGGAGCGACCAAACCAAATTTTCAGGCTTTTCTAAACTCGAAATTTTACTTCATGCGCCACGCGTATAAAACACTGATTTAACGTGCAGTTAAAAAATACACACATCCTCCTTCAGAATCAGGTATTTAATCTATTATCAACGATGTTCAGTGTTCATAAAAAATAATTAGGTGTTCAATATTTTTGTTACCATCATTTAAATTCATTTTTCGAGTATTCCTGATTCATATCATATTATGTGATTCGGATCCGCGATTCGAATCCTTTTTTTTAAGGATTCATCCTAGTTTTGTTAAAAACTTATAATAAATGGTGAATGCGACGGGCGTTGAGATTGTTTGGGCTGTTTTTATAATTAAATGCAAATAAAAGTTCAAATGATTTATTTTAAATAAAAAAAAACATGTTCTTTATTAATTAATACTAATTATATCTTACATGGATCATCATCGTCATCAGTAGCCAGCTACTGTTACAATGCGTACATTAAATATTTACAAATGAAACAAATAAATAATCTTTTATCCTTATCGTCACTTGTTGCCGTAATACTTAGCCGCGACTTCAATAGCAGCCCTAGCAAAGTCACTATCACAGGGACTCGAATCCCAAAAGGCGCCACTGCACCCCAATTGTTCGAAGCAGTTATAGCTGATGTTTTTAGAGGCCGCGGTGCAGCAGGAAATTATCGCCCAGACGCACCTGCTGGGCTCCTGCCTTCCAGACCGCTGAGTCGTGGTGGTTTGCGGGGGCGGGGGTGTACTCAAGGGGCGCATTAGAGGTGGAAGGTCTTGCGATGGTCTTAACGCCATCGGGCGTCCGTTAATGTTATTGCTGTTGCTATTGTTGGTAGGTCGATGGACTAAAGGTGGGAGCGTCGTGGTGCGGCCTGGCGGGCGGGTTCTTCTGGTAGGTATGTTTGATTGCGTTGTGGTTGTCCTCAGCGGGTTCTGTGTAACCGCTGGTGGGTTTACATCCCATACAGGCCTGTCATCATCATCATCTTCACCACCCCTATTGCCGATGAACACAGTTGTTTCATCGGCTGGGGGTAGCGGGCTTTGCGTTGTGCCCGGAGGTAAATACCCTCTTGGAGGCAGGTAACTCTTCCTCGGATCATCAAATACTATAGGTTGCGGGGGGAAGTAAATGGGCACCCTTCCCGGGCCTCCCCAAACAGGAATAAAATAAGGCCGCTGAATCTGGTAAGTCGCCGGGGGCCAAACGGCGGGCGCGGCGACCACTGATGCGGGCCATTCGTAAAAGCTGCGTCGTTTCCTTTGGAACTCCAGCACGGATCGCTTACGTGGGTCTACTTGTTGTGTCTTCGGGTTGCCGCCGTCGGGGGGATGATCTGTTGCTCCTGAATGGCCGCCCTCCGCGTATTGATCCGCGGCACCGCACGTCACGCTCACCAGCACCAGTGCCGCCAAACTCGCTCGGATCACGTTCATCCTGAAACAATCCGAATCCTTAATTAGTCACAGTGACATGAACACCGGATTCAAACACGGAAAAAACAGGGGGAATGTAAAGGGAGATTAAATCAGCTTTTGTTTAGAGAAAAAAAAAACTTCAAATGGAGTTCGTGTAACAATAATGATAAGTGTAGTTTACTGGAAGGGGGCGGCGAAAGGGGGGCGCCGGAATCGTTGTCAACTTTTGATGTCTAAAAATCACCAGAATTTATACAGGGATTTTGATTTGAACTCTACGTATTCTAAAGCAAATTGCTCAAATTTTGAAACCGCAAGATTTGTGTAGCTAAACATACCTTTGTAATATTTATTAACATGAGATTAAACTTAAGCAGCATATTTAAAAACTTCACTTTAAACCAGTGTTTTATACGCGTGGCGCAGGAAGTAAAATTTCGAGTTTAGAAAAGCCTGAAAATTTGGTTTGGTCGCTCCGCTACGCGGAGCGACCAAACCAAATTTTAAGGCTTTTCTAAACTCGAAATTTTACTTCATGCTTAACCTGGGAGTGCAAACCCTCGCTCGACAATTATGAGTTAAACTAGAATTGATGATTTTTCAAAATAAAAACAACCTTACTACACAGAAATGAACGCAACCTTTGCATAATTTTAGGAATGTGTTCTATATTTGTATATTCCACGTTCGATTCTTTGAAATTACGATGAATGCTTCTAATCTTGTGATTATGTTGACAGGTTATTAAAAAATGAAATGGAATAAACACAGAGCTAAACTTAAATAGTTAATTTTAATAAAAAAATAGTATGGTGGTGTATTAATTTCTTGGAGCAGTGTATTTGTATTCAATATTAGAACAAAAGGGGTTGCATACAAGTAAGAGTAATCGGTCGTGTTGCATGGGCGTTGCTTTGTCAACGGTGCAGCAACATTTTTCTTTGAACGTTAGCATGTAACGTTCCTGCAGGCGGACATTCGGCGTTTGATCAACATTTTTTCAACATTCATGCAACTTAAAACGCAACGTTTCGTGTTACGCGGTAACAATGATGCAACGTGTCATGCAATGATTCTTTTCTCAGTGGGACGATTTCTTTGTTAACATTTGAAGAAAGTTTGATAATTTATTTGCAATAGACAGTTGGTTGTTAGATTTAATGGTACCATGTCGGATCTTATAATTAATGCAACATCTGGGGTACCACAAGACTCGCATTTGGGTCCCTTACTCTTTCTTATTTTTATTAATGATATTGGCAGCAACGTTAGCTCCAATATTCTACTTTATGCTGGCGACATGAAAATATTTAAAACCATGCGGTGTTTGGAAGACACCAATATAATCCAAACTGATTTAAATAGGATCATGCGATGGTGTGATGACAATGATCTTAACTTAAATATAAATAAGTGTAAACTTATGCGTTTCTCAAAGAAAAAAAGTATACTGTGGCGTTTTGATTACTCTCTGAACAGTCATATCTTAGAAAGAGTTGATATAATCACAGACTTAGATGTATTTTTTGACAGTAAGCTCCAATTCACAAGTCATATAAATGTAATTTTGGCAAAAGCATTGCAATTAATTGGCTTTAACAAACGACTGTCAATGCACTTCACATTCATCGGAACATTTATAACATTATACAAATCATTCGTTAGACCTATCCTTGATTATTTCTCCATCGTATGGTCCCCTAATTACAAATGTCATATCAAAAGCATTGAGCACGTCCAAAAGAAAATGGTTAATCTTATTTGTTCTCGTTGTCATTTATATTATGACAATTTTGATATGATGCTCAAATATCTTGGCATCCTTCCACTATATAAACGAAGAATTTCTTCTTCGCTTTGCTTTGCTTATCGCTTATTTAACAACCTAATCGATTGCTCAGATGTATTGTCATCTTTATAATTTTTTATCCCCAGACATGCAACGCGGCATCAGCAACTTCTTGCTTGTGAATTTCACAAATCTGTATTTGGTTTTAATAGCCCTCGTAATTACTTAATACATAACGTTAACAAATATTATAATTTAATTGATATGTTCGGAGATAGTCTGAAGTATTTTAAGCGTACGTGTCGTGTAGTTTTAGATTCTAACTCATAAGTAACGTTATTGTATTGTTGTATTATTGTATTTTTTATTATACATGTTATTTTTTTCTATGTAATTGGCCACCCGTGTGAATAAATAAATGAATAAATAATCTCTAATTTTTGTGAATTCCATAGAAATCTCAAGTTTAGTTGATTTTCTTTGTTTTACAGAAAATTTTAACGTTCCGGATTTACAAAAAAGATAACTGTACTATCAACGTGTGCATTTCTCAATATTTTCTTGTGAATTTTATTAAAGTTTGGAGTTTTGTGTTATACATTTAAAGCAAACACAATTATGACCAGATACCAAAATTGTACATATTATACAAAGTTTGTTTTGATAATATTTTAAGGCTTCACATATATCTTATACAATGTACTGTATTATTGCATTGTGTAGTATACGTGAATAAAGCTATTTAATTAATATTATTATTATGCATTGAAAACAGTAACTTTTTCTGTTTTTTTTTTAACTGTGAAGTCAATTCGTGACTTCTAAATATTATTTTAAAAATAAAAAAAAAACAAATCACAGGACATTCTTTTAGCAATTGAACCAAAAAACATCCCACTGAACACGGAAATATTTTTAACATTGCACGAATATTGACCATGATACTAAAATAAAACATTGTATTATAAGTAATACAACAAAGTTTTAGTAACGTTACAAACATTGAATGAACGTTTTTCGTGCAATATTTGTTTATATACATTACCTAAATGTTGATAATGATACTAAAATTCAAAATTGTTTTCAAACGTTTCAAAAATATTGCGTCAAAGTAACACAACGTTGTATAACCATTATAATTTGACTTTTATGCAACATTGTATTGTAAATATTGGATAAATATTACAAAAAGGGATCATTGCATTTTTAACATTGTATAATTGTTAAAACTGTTGATGTAATGCAGCATTATGGTTTACATATTTCATGGACATCTAACAAAAAGGGAGTTTTTTTTAAGTAGTATACATATCCCAATTATATGCTGTAAATCTTCAGATATTCCAGTTTAAATTGAACTATAATGAGATCGCTATGTTATTTTTCTTCTTCTTTATGACAGTTACGATACACATTTTAACACTTGTGCCATATTTTAAAGTAACGAGAGTCTTCCACTCCCAGACTAAGCATGAAGTAAAATTTCGAGTTTAGAAAAGCCACGCGTAGAAAATTTTTAGCGTATAAGACGCTGATTTCAATTGAAATTTACTTGTTAACAATATTTTAACGTTTTCAAAGTTTAAGGGTACTTTGGTACTAGGGTACTGCCCCCTCTAGACTATACATTACTTTTTGTAAGACAGTTTTTTTCTTGTTTTTTTGTTACCAATACATATTTATACTTTTTTGACCTATTTAAACTCAGAAATAAATATTGCATTAAGATTACGAGAGAAACACTCCTATAACGTTCACCTAATTGCTGTACATCGGGTTGTATACAACACGGATTTTATGCATTTATGCTATGAAACTTAACATACATACATTTGTATGTTGGGTTGCATACAAATAAGAGTAATCGCTCGTGTTGCATGGGCTTTGCTTTGTGAACGTTGCTGCAACAGTTTTCATTGAACGTTAGCATGCAACGTTCCTGCAGGCGCGCATTCAGCGTTTATACAATGTTTTTTCAACATTCGTGCAACTTTTCGTGTTACGCGGCAACATTGTAGCAATGTTTCTTTGCTTAGTGGGATGAAACATAAAACTTTCAAACTTTTGTGTTTATAAACCACCCTAATATACACGTAAAAAGATCATGAACTAAACGATTAATTAAATATATAGTATAGTATATTTGATTTTTAAAATCGTAAAAATCCAACGCACACAAATGTAAAGTGTAAAAAAAATCATTTGCCCCACTGCAATATAAATTGAAATATCTTTTCTTGATTTACAAAATTATTAAGGCAAATTTGCAACAATCTAAGGATAAATCATTCATTTGTTTCTTATGAAGTAAGGAAACGGTAAATAATACAAATTACTTACAGATTCTATATTTCTAAATTTCTAGAGCTAATTCAGAGAAAATTAAGCCATTTCGATATGTTTTAAAAAAAACAACGCTGACATTTTTCTATATATAAAATACGATCAATTTAATGATATTAAAAAAATGATTAAATATTCAATCAACATTAAATTCATTAGATTTACAACGAAATGAATAACACTTGATTTACTGCAATAAAAATGTTAATTTGTACACTAGATTTAAAAAAATCGTAAACTGAAGAAGAAAATAATAAAATTAATTAATTAAAATACACCCCTTAACTCATCGTTTTTAGTGATTTTTTTCCTTTAGTTTGGAATTATTAATTTTATTATTATTATTAGTTTATCAATTTTGGCTTAATAATATTAATTATTATTATTTCTTAGCAAGTTAAAAAGAATCAAGAACTGAACATTCATTAAATTTTAACCTTTTTATGACTTTTGGTTTAATGCGCACAATTGTGTTCTAATTTTAATTTGAAGTATATAATAAGGGTTTCCACTCCTAAATTAAGCATGAAGTAAAATTTCGAGTTTCGAAAAGCCTGAAAATTTTACTTCATGCGCCACCAACTCAAAACTCTGATTTAAAGTGAAGTTTATAGTGTACTGCTTACATTTGAATTCATAGTAATTACGTTCATTTCGTCTATCTAAATCTTGTCCTTTTAAAATTTGAGAAATTTGCTTTTCGATATGTAGATACTAAATCTAGGGATTTTTTTAAGATGAGATTATCAAACATTTTATAGTATATTTCTAAATGATTTTAAGACGGAAGACTTAGTTAAATTTCACTAATATTTTGGTTTTTTATTTCCATTAGTTTCGACTTTGAGTTATTCTCCTTGAGAATGACTTAAAGTCTAAACTACTTGGAATAAAACAAACAAAATATTAGTAATTTAATAGTTGAAGTTATTACTTGGTGAAATTCCATACCAACACTTTTAGAAAATAACACACTTGGCTAAGATTTCACTGTTAATTGACTGCCACTGCAACAATGGTTTCGCCACACAGTGGCTTCATCAGGCAGATGAATAATATCAGCCTGATAAAGCCACTGTGTGGCGAAACAATTGTTGCAGAGTCAATCAATAAATAATGGAATCTTAACCAAGAGTGTTATTTACTAAAAGTGTCAAAATATTAGTGAAATTTAACCAAGTGTTTTCCTTTTTTAAATCATAGTTAAATAAGTTTCACCACGTGAAAGATGAGAAACTTGGTCAAGGTATATTTCTCCTTTGTATTTTATTGTATATTGAATAAAAACAATTTATTGCTATTATTAATTAAATTTTAACCTTTTTTTGTATTTTATTGTATATTGAATAGAAACAATTTACTGTTATTATTAATTATTACTAATACAATTATGAAGTTTGATTTTACCCAAAAATGTTCTGATTGTAAACTGATTTTCACCTGTTTTTATTGCATATTAAATATTTTCTTAATCCATCAAATGTCTTTTTACGTTTCTTAAACTAACCACTTTATGTCTCATGTTCCTAAATAGGAATTATTCATGTAACTAACAGACCTATGCTCAGTTTCATAGTCGTCAATTAAATCAACAAATAGTTAATTGTTTGGTGCTGTAGGCGTTCACTTTGTGGTACATCTATTTACAACAAATAGTTATTCATTGATTAATATGTAATAATAGTTACATACATGTCAATAATATCAATCAATTCATTACCATCGATGTTCATGACTTGGAAAATATCTATCCAATCGACAAATAAATTTATTCAACGAATATGATTTATGAACGGTGGAGACTTCTATCTTGTTATACATGTTAATTCAATAAAATTATTTTATCGAATAAGATTTAATTAAAGTTGGTGAAACCGGATACTAGTGTTATCAATCTGATTGTTATTAAATCTAATAAAAACAAATAAAGCTTTAATTGTTCACTCTAACAAATATTGATGGTGTAATCGCGGTGTGGAAAAGTAATGAAGCCGTTATACTACAAATTAAATTTAAACGCGTCGGTCTGAGAGAGTTGAAAACAATTGAATTGAGCCCGGCCGCGGCTCATTTGCCTGTCGCCGGGCGGAGGGGGATTACAAAGTTGCCTCTCTTGGAGAATCTCCTTTTTGAAATTTTAATTACTCCCCCGAACTTCCCCCATTCCGACTCGGATCCCGTGGTTAACACTTTACGATAACAATTCGATATTTTGAACACTCGAGAAAGTTCGAACGATTCGAACACGTTTGATATTGATAGTTAACTTCAAATTTATAGTTAACTATTAATATATAATTTATAAACGTGCTCGAATTTATAGTTATTTCAAATTTATTGTTTTTTTTTTATTGAAATAAACCTCACAAATAATAATTTTTGGATTATTTACCTGGTCTTATAGATAAAAGTAATATTATTGGCGTATATTTGAAGTTAAATAAATTTGGATCCATTTGCTGTTTTGTAAAAAAATTCAGATTGAAGTTTCTAACGAGTGTTTCCACTCCCAGGTTAAGCATGAAGTAAAATTTCGAGTTTAGAAAAGCCTGAAAATTTGGTTTGGTCGCTCGAAATTTTACTTCATGCGCCACGCGTATAAAACGCTGATTTAAAGTGAAATTAATAATATACGGCTTTAAAATTCTACTATGGCAGTATATTTCAAACTTCACTTGAAATCAGTATTTTATACGAGTGGCGCATGAAGTAAAATTTCGAGTTTAGAAAAGCCTGAAAATTTGGCGGAGCGACCAAACCAAATTTTCAGGCTTATTTAAACTCAAAATTTTACTTCATGCTTAACCTGGGAGTGGAAACAATCGTTCGATACTTCAATCTGAACTTTATTACAAAAACAGCAAATGCATCAAAATTTATTTAACTTCAAATATACACCAATACTATAATTTTTATTACTAAATATTAATAATAGCTGTTTGGATTATTAACTTGGTCTACCAAGTTAATAATCCAAACAATTATTATTTGTGAGGTTTATTCGCGAAGCGGAGCGACCAAACCAAATTTTCTGGCTTTTCTAAACTCAAAATTTTACTTTATGCTTAACCTATGAGTGGAAAACACTTGTTTAAAGCTTTAAATTGAACGGTTAGCAAAACAAATAAATCAATGAATACCTAAAGATTTACAAAATATACATCGAGATATTTATTTTTAAAAGAAAAATTGTCTGTACAAGAAACAAGTTTTAATTTGCTATAAAGTGAAAGAGAAGCCTGAAAATTTGGTTTGGCCGCTCCGCTTCTCGAATAAACCTTACAAATAATAATTGTTTGGATTATTAACCTGGTCTAAGTAATAAATATTATAGTATTGGTGTATATTTGAAGTTAAAAAAATTTAGATGCATTTGCTGTTTTTGTAAAAAAGTTCAGTTGAAGTTTCGAACGATTGTTTCCACTCCCAGGTTAAGCATAAAGTAAAATTTTCAGGCTTTTCTAAACTCGAAATTTTACTTCGTGCGCCACGCGTATAAAACACTGATTTCAAGTGAAGTTTAAAATATACTGCCCAGGCAGAGTTTTAAAGCCGTATACTTTTAGCTTCATCCTTAATCAGCGTTTTATACGCGTGGCGCATGAAGTAAAATTTCGAGTTTAGAAAAGCCTAAAAATTTGGTTTAGCCGCTCCGCTTCGCGGAGCGACCAAACCAAACTTTCAGGCTTTTCTAAACTCGAAATTTTACTTCATGCTTAACCTGGGAGTGGAAAACACTCGTTTATAGCTGTAAATTGAACGGTTATGCAAAAAAATTAATGAATACCTGAAAATTTACAAAATATGCATCGAGATATTTATATTTAAAAGAAAAATTGTGTGTACAGGAAATAAGTTTTAATTTGCTATAAAGTAAAGAAGTGTTTTTTGTTTTGTTTTATAAAATATACAATATTCCTCTCAAAGCCCGCCGCCTTTAATAAAAAAAGGACATCGCGTTCAATTTAAAACAAACACAATGAACCTTTTCAGGGGGGCTCACTTTCGCCCCCAATTTTTTTTTCTCAATATCTTAACAAGCAAGCTTCGCGATGACAATCAACGTAAAAAAGGCCCTAATTGAGTTACTTACTTGCCCTTTTGTGCAATTTAATTGCTCCTTGTGTTCCTCAAAGATTACAAAATCCTTGCTTTATTAAGACAGCACAAACAACTTATTCTTTTTTTGGTCACTTTTTTTGTTTGCCACAGCAGCTGATGAAGACTGATTGCGGTGCGTCGTCGGAGTGGGTATTTAAGGGTGTATGTGTGTGTTTGTGTGGTGGAGGGGGTTGAAAAAAGAGCACTAGAAGGGGCGGTTTTTCTGGGAATAACGGCGAGGATTAAAAAGTCGTAATAGTCAAGTGCTACTGGTTTTATGATAGGGTATTGTTTTTATTTACAGGTGGTTAATGAAAAAAAATGGTGGTGATGTTCAAATAGTCTGGAGTTTGTTACAAAGCAAAATAATTCTTGTATAAGTTCAAATTATTTTAAAATAACAAAATTAATAAGTGATGTTGAAATAGTTTTTTTTTTCTTAATGAGTCTCCCAGATGAAAAACCAGCCAAACGTGTTTTGACAAGCTTGTAGCAAAATGACAAAAACTGATTTTGCAGTGTCTTTTAAATAAATTTAAATAGTATAGTGAGGCAGGTGGTGGCCGAGCGATAAATGGCTCGGCGAGCCACAGACTGGGTTCGATTCCCGTGCTCGGGGAGTTGTTATTTAAAAATAATAACTCGTCGTGTCCCTGGGTGTGGTGTGAATGTGCTGTGACCTCCAATATATGTTAATACACCTTACGAAATAAGTTATAAATTAAATAATATAAGTTAAAAATAAATAATTGATGTTGACCAATAGTCAAAGCAACCAAGGCCAGGCAAAAGACACACAAAAATAGTATAGTTTGTTAAAAAAAAAAACAAAATAAACTGTAGAGTGCCACGATTTAATCTATTTAATATAAGTTAGCTACACGCTTCAGAGATTGACATATAAAACGTCAGACATAATAATTATGATATATAATTTCAGAGTAACCAACCTACAATATTTTCCATGGCGCTCTAGAGGTTTTTCTGAATTGAACATACGATATTAAATAAGGGTTGTATCGAAAGGGAACATAAAAATTATGTAAAACTCAGTAAAAAGTTGTCAGCTTTTGCAACTTATAAAATATGCCAGTTTTTGCAACTGAAAAAATATGTTAGTTTTTACAACCAAGAAATGTAGCAAGTTTTGCATCCGACAGAATTTTTTAAACCTAATTTTTAAACATCTAGGATGGGTTTTGAAGGTTAATTTATTTATATTTATTATAGCCTGAAACTAGTAGAATTTAGGGATGCCTAAACCTCAGAAGAATGTTTAGCTGGTTTTGCATCTAGATGACTAAAATATTTTTAGTAAAATAAAACACGTCATTGCTCGACCAATTCAGTTTTTAGGCTTTTATAAACTCGAAATTTTATTTATGCGCCGCGCGTATTTTTTTTTTTTTTTGCTGTTGCCTGGCCTTGGGAACTTGCCCATTAGCCATCATCAATCTATATATTTTTGTATCAATTAATTTATTACAATTTACAATTTGTAGTATTTAACTATTCATTCGGACAATCACACACATTCATACTATACCCAGGGTCACGATGAGATATTATTTTTTAAATAAAGTCTCCCCGTGTACGGGAATCGAACCCGAATTTGTGGCTCGCCGAGCGATACAGCCCGGCGACGTTACCGCTCGGCCACCACCTGCCCTCGCTGCGCGCATAAAACACTGATTTTAAGTAAAGTTCAAAATTATTTCAAAAAGAAAACACTTGGTTAAATTTCACGGATGTTAGTGAATATTTGTGAAATTTAACCAAGTGTTTTCTTTTAACCAAGTATATTCATAGTTAAATAGGTTTCAGCGCGTGAAAGATGAGAAACTTGTTCAAAATAAACTTGAAAATATACTGCTTACTACAAATGTGAATAATGCCTGAAAATATATAGCGTATACATCAGGATATGTACACTTAAAATTGTTACAGTTTAATATATCAAATGAAATGTTTAAACTCGAAATTGTTACAATGTGTTTTAGATAGTATTGGTGATAATTGCGAAATTATTAGGTAGCGTAGCCTTTGTAACAGCTATCTGTTGTTCGAATGTCCTCTAAAGAGTAGATATTCGAGTCAAAGCGCCAGCCCCGCAATTGATTCGAGTGAATTCAGTTGATGAAAGTTCTGCCGCTAACTTTGTTAGATAATAAATGTTCACGTGTAATATATGTCAGACCTAATAACATAATATTGAATGTTATTAGTAAGCATTGTTATTAAAATGCAAATTATCTGAATGTCCTATTTTAATAATATCTAGTGTTACTTGAATAACTTTCTCCCTCATCACTTAATTAAAAATTTTAAAAATAATAATCAAGAAAATTTAAACTGCGTTATGGAGCAAATACACGTATTAGTGATGGGCAAGATAAATCTCAAATCGATCAAGCAATGATCGATCAGTTGAAGAATCGAGCAGATCGACTAAACGAATTAATATAATAAATGCAAATTATGCTTTTTACTGTAACTATAATTCATATTGAATTTGATTAATTTATTAATAAATAAATTGCAGACTACAATTTTCCCGACTTGCCACAATACAATATTTACATCAGGGCTGGCCAACCCAAATTGCTTCAAGGGCCAAAATTACCACTTAGAATATTTCAAGGGCCGCATCACAGATTTTCTTTTGCAAAATTAAGTTTTTTTAATATTTTATTTTCCATTCAGAAATGTTAAAGACTTGTTTTAGCATTTTTGACATTTTTAAAAGTTCAGGAATCTAAAATTCCGTTTTGATTGTTTTCTTTTGTACAGGGAATTTTTCTTTTCCGTAAATTTTACTTCATGCGCCACGCATATAAAACAAATTTCAAGTGAAGTTCAAATATGCACAAATTTTACAATATTATAGTGATTTATACGCATGGCGCATGAAGTAAAATTTCGAGTTTAGAAAAGCCCAGAAAGCCCTTAAAAAAACGAATATCTAAAGATTTAAAGATAATAATTTCTTTTAGGTAAACATACGCCTAAGTTGTACTTTTTCCGACATTCGTTGCTTTTTTAATGAGTTCTATTTTAATCTTTAAACGAGTGTTTTCCACTCCCAGACTAAGCATGAAGTAAAATTTCGAGTTTAGAAAAGCCCCGTGAAAATTTGTCGAGGGTCGCGCAGCGACCAGAGACAAATTTTCTGGGCTTTTCTAAACTCGAAATTTTACTTCATGCGCCACGCGTATAAAACACTATAATATTGTCAAATTTATGTATATTAGAACTTCACTTAAAATCTATGTTTTATACGCGTGGCGCATGAAGCAAAATTTCGAGTTTAGAAAAGCCCAGAAAATTTGTCTCGGGTCGCTGCGCGACCCTCGACAAATTTTCACGGGGCTTTTCTAAACTCGAAATTTTACTTCATGCTTAGTCTGGGAGTAGAAAATACTCGTTTAAGGCTTCAAATTAACCTTAAAAAAAAACAAAGAATATCTAAAGATTTACAGAAAATGGGCTGAATTTGGAATACGTATACTTAATAGAAAAACTCCCTGTATATTATTTTTTGTTTCTATAAATTAAAAATAATGTACACATACCACAACATTTGATTTTCTGCGTATATTATAATTAACAAAATAAAATTCCTATCAATATTTTAGAAAACTAAATACAAATTATTTAGTAAAAAGATAACACTATCATCTACGACAAAAATTTTGTAAAATCTTGAAAAAAAATCCTAGTTATTAATGTCGGTTATTTTTACAATGATTTACGGTCTCTTTAGAAAATTAATAAAAACTCCACAGCACAAGCTTAAAAAAACATTTGTCGATGGTTATAAGAATTTACATGTTATCATGATTTAGTTAACCAAAAAAAAAAAAAAAGAACGGTAAAATTTTTGTTTCTGTGGAGAGGGTTAGGGGGTTAATTCATAATTTATTTTTCTTAATTTTAGAAAATATTAATGAAATGCACAAACATCTTACTCTTAAATAACATACAATTTCTTCTAGGTTGGTTCAAAATATATAAAAAACTAGTTGAGATAATTAACTTTTCTTTGAAGAATATTAAAAATCGATGAATTCTGTGTAAATTATCAAAAGTATATGTTGTTTTCTGCTAAATAATTTGTTTATTTTGCATACATGTTCAAACATATTTTGTTTTCATTTTCTAGTAACTTAAACTTTTAACATTTTCGTAGAAAAATTTGACGAGATTTATTAATTCTCTATAAAAAAGTTATAGGTCCATTACTCCTATGTAAATTATAATAATTTTCAAATTGAAATATTCAGTGATTTTCATGTTTATTAGATTAACTGTTGATTTTTTAATAAGATAAACAATTAGAACAACATAACACAATTATAAACAGGGGTATTTTTTCCGGGGGGTGATATCACAGGCAAAGTTATTTTATAGGTGGTTGTTTCAGGGTGTGGTTTTGTAGTAATATTTTTACAAGGGGTGTTTTTTCTAAGAGGTGATTTTTACGAGGGTAGTTTTTTAGGTATTATTTCAAAAATATTTTACCACGGGTTAAGTGAGAAATTATTTAAACATACTTACAATTATTTTAAAGTTTTTTACCTGAGCCTTCTTTTCCCAAACTTGTAATTTTGATTTCCCAAAAGTTTTAGGTGTAAAAAATATTCAGCCGTGATTTTCCGCAAGATATTGTAATTTTTAGAGCTTATTTTTTCTTCTATTACATGACTAGTACTATCTAATATAAGATAAGTACGTGCCTTATTTTAAAAAGCTTATTATTATATATATTACATCATAAATACTTTCTAAAATAAAATAAGTACGTGCCTTTGTTGAAATATTCGAATTCTATAAATGCATTTTTAATGAATTACCGGGAATGCACCATTTGTATATCAAATCTAGAAAATACGAATTTAATTAACTCTAGAAAGCAACGGATCTAATCCCTAAAACGTTCTGCAAAAATCCCCAGTTAGTCAGATTTTTTTAAGAAGCCACCCGTTGACCAACAATTCTAATCAGGTTTATCCGATTAAAAAGGAAGTGGCTACGCTTAAGTAGGCTTAACTTTGGATTAAGCAGATTAAGAAGGCGCCGACGACGAAATGCCATAAAAGTCATGTAGACCAAAAATAAACATAATCAAATCTTTATTAGTGTTAAATAATCGTGAAGATGGTTAATTAAGAATTCTACATAAAGAATGGTTATGAAAACACAAATAAACATAATCAAATCTTTATTAGTAATAAATAATCGTGATAATGGTTAATTGAGGAATTAACATAAAGAATGGTTATGAAAACACTAAAACTTTTTTCACAATAATTTTTATTTTGCTAGATCTAGATGTACTCGAAATGTACATCTATGTACATTTCGAGTACTATGAACTCATTATATATAGCAATAATAAGCTATTAATAATGAGTACATAGTACTCGAAAAGTACATCTAGCAAAATGAAAATTATTGTGAAGAAAGACAGTGTTAGTGTTTTCATTCCAAATTTAGCCCTTTACTGTAATATATACGATACACTTTATAAAAAACGTCATAGTAAATTCAATTTGTTTACAACAATCTTATAATATGTGCATTATTTAATTGTGTGGGCAGCATAAATGGGGTGCATTTAACACTGAAGAGCATTAAACACGGGATTTGCGTGATAAATGTGTTTTTTTAACACGAATATAAATAGTTGCCTAGTTAGATTTTTTGCCGCTATGCAGTAACAGCGCTGTGCTAGTCAAATCAGCTTCTTTATCTCGAAAGATTAATTATTTTCCGTTTTATTGTTCCAATCATGCACGATTGTTTCTCTATGGTTTTTACCTGAACCACTTCGGACTTCCCTTGTTTCCCTTGCTTCTTTTGTCTTACATTTGACCATCGTGGTGATGACGTCGTCGTCGCCATTTTGTTAAAGTACGAAACAATCGCGTCAACCTCTCCGCCGTTCTCACTAGTTTAACCCGCGTAAAAAGCGTTTGTAAACATAAATCATTTTCAAATCGGTTAAACAATTGTGCTTCTATCCGTCACTAGTGTTTTTTTAAAGCGGAATAAACGTTAACACCGTGAAAACTCCATCCAATCGAAAGAGATCGTTTTTTTGTGCAAAGAGCGTGTTTCTATGTAACCTAGGCTAAATGGTAGACTGTGTGAGTATTATTTATTGCTAAGCGTTAATTCATATTTGTGTTAAAGTGGAATTAACTCTATTATACATAGAAATCATAGTTCCGCAATCTGTCATCATTTATCTGTCAAATTATTATAAAACAAAACCGACCATTGAGACTGACGTGTATTTGATAAATATACAGGGTCGCTACAAAGTATGGAAACACGGCGCTCACGTGAAAACGGCTAAAAACAGAACCACCAAATTTGGGATTTCTAAATGGAATATTTTCTTGAACAATTTAGCGTGAAAAAATCAAAAATGATTCTCAGAATTTTCACATACGGACGCCATCTTGAATTTTTTTAAATGGAATTCGATTTTTTTTATTTTACAACTTTTATAGACCTTATAATTCTGATTACAACCATATACCTTTTTTAAAAAATACTTGTCTTTTCATCGATAAACCGGACTTTGAAAAGTATGGAAACAGCGAAATATTTTGAGAACGGTTTATCGGAATGTCCTGAAATTTTGCAAAGGTTCAGAGTACGTTAAGGCCTTCAACTTGCATTTTTTATTTTTTTATTGTAAAATAAAAAATCATTTATTGTCTAATATTTTATTTTTTCATTTGACTGCTTAATATTTTTTTAAGTTTTGATCAAAAATAGAACATGCATTTGTGGTATTGCAGCATTTAGAAAAAGTACTCGTTAGGCTGTTTCCATACTTTTCAAAGTCCGGTTTATCGATGAAAACAAGTATATATTTTAAAAAAAAGATATATGGTTGTAATCAGAATTATAAGGTCTATAAAAGTTGTAAAATAAAAAAAATCGAATTCCATTTAAAAAAATTCAAGATGGCGTCCGTATGTGAAAATCCTGAGATTCATTTTTAATTTTTTCACGCCAAATTGTTCAAGAAAATATCCCATTTAGAAATCCCAATTTTGGTGGTTCTGTTTTTAGCCGTTTTCACGTGAGAGCCGTGTTTCCATACTTTGTAGCGACCCTGTATATGTATAATAAATGTTGTGTTGTATATTGTTGTTATCATGAACAAAGTATAGTGTTTAATTCGCATATAATAGCTATTAATCACTCGAACGACTTACTCCACTCGCCTTCAGCTCGTTTTCGCAAACCTCGTTTTCGTGATTATTAGCTATCATTATATGCTCGTTGTACAATATACTATTTCTATTTCGTTTGCGGGATGTGTTGCATATTAACTACGCAAGTATCAGAGACTTATGTACATATTTTATTAACGTACAAAATTGTTTAGCATCAGTGTTATGGCCGTTTGTTCAAGCAGATTCGAGTCTAGCGTTCAGATTAGGCTGCGTTCTCCTATATACTGCTTTTAAAAATGTACTTAAATTCCATATAAATTACTTGTTTTTATATATTACTCTTTAAAAAGGTATGTATGTTGATTTTATCCATCTGTTATGTTAAAATTATCTAATAAATTAAATCAGAAAACGTGTAATATATAGAATAGAAGGGAATAGAATAGAATAGAATGTCTTTATTTCAGAGTATTTTTTAAAAACAAAGTGAAAATAGTGTCAATAACTAATCTTATAATATAATCGGGTATATATAGGGCATTTATCTTTTAAGTATACATATCCCGATAATTACAGCGTTTTTAAAATTTGCGGGAATTCGTTGTTTCAAAGCGGTTATTTTGGGGCTTCTAACGAGTGTTTTCCACTCCCAGACTAAGCATGAAGTAAAATTTCGAGTTTAGAAAAGCCTAAGAATTTGGATTGGCCGCGTAGCGAAGCGGAGCGGCCAATCCAAATTAGGCTTTTCTAAACTCGAAATTTTACTTCATGCGCCACGCTTAAAAACACTGATTTACAGTAAAGTTAAAAAAACACAAACATTCAACAACGATTATAGGCAACCAAATATATGTTAGAGCAACCCAATTATTGCCTAGAATCACTGTTTTAAACAATTTGTTCAGCGCAGAATTTGACTCACTTTTTTGTGCACTTGTAGATATTAGATTGCTAAGGCCGTATATTTTAAACTTTACTATATTTCAGTGTTTTATACGTGCGGCGCATGAAGTAAAACTTCGAGTTTAGAAAAGCCTAATTTGGATTGGCTGCTCCGCTTCGCTACGTTGCCAATCCAAATTTTTGTCTTTTCTAAACTCGAAATTTTACCCCATGCTTAATCTGGGAGTGGAAAACCCTCGTTTAAAAATTCAAATTGAAATCTTTTTAAAAAACAACGAATGAAAATAAGTAAAATTCCCTATATAATAACCATACATTTATTTATTTATATGCAGCATATATGCAGATTTTAGGCTAACCATACGTTTATTTATTTATATGCAAAATCTGCATATATGCTGCATATGCAGATTTTGCAGGTTTTTAATATTAATAAATAAAAGCAATAATACATATTTGTTTCATTATTTTTTCTGTATTTCCGTTTAAACATCAAAAAACATTTGTTTTGTTAAAATTAAAAAAAATGTGCAGTAGAGAGTTACTTTAAATCTTTACGTAACTCAAGAAAACAAATTCCTATAAAAATTTGACATCAGCTTACTTAATTTCTCTTTGGAAATAATAACCAATCTCTGAATCTCATATTATTTTATTTTTTTATGATGAAACTAACAATTTTAGGAGAAAATGACAAGTGACATAAAAGTTGGAGATTGAATCCCTCTATTTAGATCAATGTTATTACAAGGGGGTGAAAAATGTAACCCCTATAATAGTTTGCATCACAACTTTTTAATGCGTCTACATTTTTCTATTTCATGAAAAATGTAGACGCATAAAAAAGTTCTAATGCAAACTATAATAGGGGTTGATTTTTTTACCTCCTTGTAATAACATTTAGAGTTACAAGAATCGTCAAAAAGTGCCATTTTATTAGCAACAGTAATCTGCCAAATTTTATTCTTCTAAATTCTTGTATAGTAGATATATGAAATAAAAACAATTTTTTTCCTTAACTTTAGAGGGCTGTAACTTGAAGGGTAAGGGGTTTTGAACAAATAATTATATGAAAGACCTCCCTTAATTTTTGCTGAAAAATCACCCTTTAAAATCTTTTGCATCAATTTAGAAACACCCTGTATAAACCAATAATTAAATATTTTTAGATATCCTTACACGATTATTTGTATTAAAACATACAAGAACAGTTTAAATTTATTCAATTTTTGAGAATCTCGATTAAAATTTTAATTACTGATTTTCGGCAACAAAATTAAAGAACACATTTATTTAAAATTTTAAACGTATCTTTTTATTTATACCGGCTGTAACACAAAACAGGATCACCCCCTTTACTTTTTTTATTAATTGACATATCAATTAGAAATTTTCTACGTTTATACTAAAAATAATTTAGAGTTCAATGGTTATTAAAAAACTTTAATAGCACTTCCGGTGTGACCGGGAGTGACATAAATTTTGAAATTTTAAGCAAAACACCCTATATATTTTTTGTTTTCGGATAGAGGATCTCAATTTACATACAAATCAATTTTTTTTTCAAAAAAATTACTAGTGTCATATTTTTTTAAAAAACTATTAGGTTGCTGTGGTCACCCTAATATATTTTGTTTCGTATCATAGACGTGTACAAAACAAATATTACCAACTTTTGTTTGCTAATTTGGCCAACAGATGCCTTTAAATTGTAATTCTATCGTTTTAAAAAAAACTTTTTTTTAATAGCAACATTTTTTTAAATGTTAATATACTACCTATTCAAATGTACATATTTTTCACATTCTCCATATACGAGTATTAATATCATATACACTTTTTTAGTTTGATTGTAAGAAATTTTGATAAATTGTTACTACAAAAATATACACGCGCCAATAGACTTGTTAGATAAAAACAAGTTTTGTTTTTTTAGTTTATGAATTTATCATTCATTTCATCGTTTTAGATGCCAAGCATAGCCTACTAGATATTTCATTGTTATTTAAACTTAAACCTATGTGATTAAAAAATACCGCAGTTACCAAATTTAATACGTATACTCTTTTTAGTTTTTTTCCAAGTTTCAAATAAATACATTTAGATAGGTGGTATGCTTACCTTTTAAAAAATCATAATGATCTGCCATGTTGCTATTTGAAAAAAATGAGTTATTTAAACAAACGATCGAATTACAATTTAAAGGCATCTATTGGCCAAATTAAGAAACAAAAGTTGGTAATATTTGTTTTATACACTTCTATGATACGAAACAACCTAAATGAACTATTATTTTTTGAAAAAAATAAGACACTAGTAAGTTTTGTTATTTTTAACAATTGATTTGAATGTGAAATAAGATTCTGTACCCCAAAACAAAAAAATATATAGGGTATTCCATTTAAAATTTTAAAATTGAAGTTAATTCCAGTGAAAGTTTTATAATCACCACTGAACTCTAAATTGTTTTTAATTCAAATGTAGAAAATTTCAAATTCATATCTCAATTAATAAAAAAACTAAAGGGAGTGATCCTATTTTGTATTACATCCGGTATAACCCAATAAATACATATTTTTAGATTTACACACATGATTATTTGTTTGATTAATTGATATTCTCAAAAATCAAATAAATTTAAATTGTGTTTGTGTGTTTTAAACAAACAAGAATAATTTAAATTTACTTGATTTTTATTTGAGATTCTCAAAAATTAAGTAAATTTAAATTGTTCTTGTGTGTTTTAAGCACACAAGAACAATTTAAATTTACTTGATTTTCGAGAATCTCAAATAATTTTTTTATTGTTCATGATTTTCAGCGACAAAATTAAACGACGTATTTATTTCAAATTTTCGAAGCATCAAGTAATGCTTATTGTTATTTATATAACCCAATAATTCACCTGAAGAAGCAACAACGTTGCGAAATAATTGTCATGAAGTACAGAAAAAATACTTGAAAAGTGTTTTAACATAAGTATAAATGAAATTTGTACCTTTTACTTTGTATTAAGTGTTTTATTTAAGTAACCCAATAATTAAATATTTATTACTTTACTTACATGATTATTTGTTTTGAAACCCACAAGAACAATTTAAATTGGCTTGATTTTTCAGAATCACGACAAATTTTTTGATTGTTGATGATTTCAGCGACTTAAGTAGACTGAATGAAACCGGACGCGGGAATTATTTTTATTTGGCAGAGCACGTTGTGCGCAGATTTCTCGTTCCCCACGTTTCGGAACAAACTTCCTGGTGACGTCACCGCCGACGATGGGTCGTGCCTCAGACTATAGGTCTGGCCGTCCTTATCTAGAATACCCATCTAGAACGAAATTACAAACGTTGCGTTCAGATCTATGTTTTTAATCCCGCGGTTTTTTTTTGTGGAAATATCCACAGATTACGATTATCAGTAACGCCCTTCCTAATAAAGTTTATATTCGTGCGTGATTGGAGATTCGTAAAAATTTAAATGAGTCTATAAATATAATATACAGGGAATTGTTTTTAGGTATACATGCATTTTCCATTCATTGGTAGTTTTTTAAAGAATTCAATTCGAGTTCATTACGAAGATTTAGACGAGTGTTTTCCACTCCCAGACTAAGCATGAAGTAAAATTTCGAGTTTAGAAAAGCCGTAAAAATTGGTTTGATCGCTCCGCGAAGCGAAGCGATCAAACCAAATT
Source organism: Philonthus cognatus (assembly GCA_932526585.2). Classification (NCBI taxonomy): domain Eukaryota; kingdom Metazoa; phylum Arthropoda; class Insecta; order Coleoptera; family Staphylinidae; genus Philonthus; species Philonthus cognatus. The sequence continues at coordinate 31,382,597 of OW052242.1, forward strand.
TTACGGCTTTTCTAAACTCGAAATTTTACTTCATGCGCCACGCGTATTAAACACTGAAATATTTTGAAGTTTATATATTTTGAACTTGAACTGTTTTATCCAACTGTATTTTCTCTCAGAATCAATCAATTTTATTTTTTCTGGCGCAGAGACAAAGTTTATTAATTTCTCTGTGAATTTTAACAAACTCTTATGTTTCGTAGGCTTTTTTGCAATTTTATTTAATAAATAAACAGGAGTATTTTCGTTTATGCATACATATTGTTCTAGGAGCTAGCATTCCTTAAGATTTGACTAGACAAAATAAACATCAGTAAAATGTTTTAACGTGATATCAAACATGAGGTGTATATTCTGAACATCACTTTAAATCAGTGTTTTATACGTGTGGCGCATGAAGTAAAATTTCGAGTTTAGAAAAGCCTAATTTGGATTGGCCGCTCCGCTTCGCTACGCGGCCAATCCAAATTTTCAGGCTTTTCTAAACTCGAAATTTTACTTCATGCTTAGTCTGGGAGTGGAAACACTTGTTGAAAACTTTAAATTTTCCTTTTATTAAATCTAGGAAAACCTAAACATTTACAGCAGAATAAGTATACTTGAAATAAAAATTCTCTGTAAATTACAGCAGCTCAAAATGGACCAAACTTTGAGCTGTTGTAATTTAGATGAAAGTTCATTTTGAAGTATCGATTTATCGATTGATACTTCAAAAATGGACTTTTATCTAAATTACAGCAGCTCAAAGTTTTTTCCTTTTTGAGCTGCTGTAATTTAGATAAAAGTCCATTTTTGGAGTATCATTTTATTGATTGATACTCCAAAAATTTACTGCAGGTATGCTGCAGCTACCACAGCGATCAGGATCAACTCGGTCGGGATATGGAATAGTAGCAAACAGGGCCATGGAAGGATCCTGAATGAGCTTGTCGATATCCCACTGAGGACTGATAGCTGTCTTCCAGAACTTACCTTTGGAAACAAGTTCTCCATTTCCATCCCGGACAAAACCGAATGGGTAGAGGGCAAGATTGTTCAGGGAAATGAAGTCTGGCTCTTCACGGATGGCTCCAAGTCCGAAAACAGAGTAGGGGTGGAATTTTCTCACATGAGTTCAACCTCAAAAAATCTTTTCGACTTCCAAACCACTGCAGCGTCCTACAGGCGGAAGTCATGGCTATCCGAGTGGCAGTGGACTGGATAGGTAAAACCGACCTTCAGGTAAACCATATCAGGTTCGTCACCGATAGCCAGGCCGCCATTAGGACATTAAATAGTCCCTACTGCACCTCCAAGGTGGTCAGAGACTGCAGAAAAGTGCGTAACAAGCTCGCTAACAGCTGTGAGGGGGGCTCATCTGGGTACCAGGTCACAGTGATATCAAGGGAAACTCAATTGCCGACGGCTTCGCAAGGAAGGGGGCAAGGATGAGAGACCTATCTACTGAACTTTCCGCCGACATTCCTCTTGGGGAATGCAAGAGACTATTAAGGGACCAAATGACATCATGGGTTAACCTTAGGCGGAAGGAAGAAGACACGTGTCACATAACAAGGCAGCTATGGCCTATGTATGACACTATAAACAGTAAAAGATTAATTGCACTTAGCAGAATCGACAAAAGAAAGGCAGTAGGCATCATCACGGGTCACTGTTTTCTGGGTGGACACGCACAAAAGATGGGTCTCAAATACAATGACTACTGCAGAGAATGCTTAGATGAGGAGGAGGAAGAAACAGTACTCCACTATCTAGGTCAATGTCCTGCTCTTGAGGGGAAACGAATGAAGTACCTCGGTCTGCACCACGCAAGTGAACTGGCGGAGCTCTCACCTATAAAGGTGGGAGATCTGATCGGATTCATTAGGTGCTCAAATTGGGTTGTATAGGGGAAGGATCTCTCATGGTATCACAACGGGCCCTATGGGCCTAAGTGAACAGCCTCGGCTGTTGCCATATAAACCTAACCTAACCTACTCCAAAAATTGACTTTTATCTAAATTACAGCAGTTTAAAGGTTGAATTTTTTCAGTATCTGTCTATTGATTGATACTTCAAAAATGGACTTTTATCTAAATTACAGCAGTTCAAAGTTTGGTCCTTTTTAAGCTGCTGTAATTTAGATGAAAGTCCATTTTTGGAGTATCATTTTATTGATTGATACTCCAAAAATTGACTTTTATCTAAATTACAGCAGTGTAAAGGTAGATCCTTCTTGAACTGCTGTAATTTAGAGAAAAGTCCATTTTTGCAGTATCTGTCTATTGATTGATACTTCAAAAATGAACTTGTATCTAAATTACAGCAGCTCAAAGTTTTGTCCTTATTGAGCTGCTGTAATTTAGATAAAAGTCCATTTTTGGAGTATCATTTTATTGATTGATACTCCAAAAATTGACTTTTATCTAAATTACAGCAGTTTAAAGGTAGATCCTTCTTGAACTGCTGTAATTTAGAGAAAAGTCCATTTTTGCAGTATCTGTCTATTGATTGATACTTCAAAAATGGACTTGTATCTAAATTACAGCAGCTCAAAGTTTGGTCCTTTTTAAGCTGCTGTAATTTAGATAAAAGTCCATTTTTGGAGTATTATTTTATTAATTGATACACCAAAAATTGACTTTTATCTAAATTACAGCAGTTTCAAAGTTGATCCTTCTTGAGCTGCTGTAATTTAGAGAAAAATCAATTTTTGCATTTGCATTGATTTAAACTTCAAAAATGGACTTTTATCTAAATTACAGCAGTTCAAAGTTTGGTAATTTTTAAGCTGGTGTCCATTTTTGGAGTATTATTTTATTGATTGATACTTCAAAAGTTTAAAGGTTGATCCTGCTGTAATTTAGAGAAAAGTAAAATTTCGCAGTATCATTCTATTGATTGATACTTTAAAAATAAACTTTTATCTAAACTACAGTAACTCAAAGTTTGGTCCTTATTGAGCTGCTGTAAATTAGAATAAAGTCCATTTTTGGAGTATAATTTTATTGATTGAAATATATAAGCCATTAAATGAGTAGATTACTAACAGCAATTAATGACTTTTACCCTTATCTCACCGGTTCATAAAAATTAAAACGCTGGAAATAATGAGTGCTTCAAGAATTTGAGTATTTTCTTTCTTATTATAAAACTAACATACTTGGAAAACTGTGTTGTTTTTGTGTGTGTAGAATTGTTTATATTAAGGATAATAATATTGTGTATTGTTGTGAAAGACTGGGGAAATAATTGACATGTCACGGAAATTAATGTTAGACATTATTGGTAATTCTGCGCCGGCGTCTAATCGAGCTACTCGCAGAATCGGAGAGACGTCACCATCGGCGATTAATCTCGCCTAAACAATGTCACGGGTTAATTTTTTGACTAATTACTAATTACTAGTGGCTAATGGTCGGCTGCCATTATTAAACGTTCGGCATGCTCGTTAATCATCATCTTTATAGCTCGGGTATTGTACTTGTAGTTTATCTTCATCTAAACTAAGCACTAGGAAGTATTTTTTTTTTCGTCTTTGAAACACTAAAATTACACGAATGTCATGAGTAATCTTTGAGACTGTTTTTATTTTAATTTTAAGTCTGATTCAAAATACAGGATGTATTTTTTAGGTATAAACATTCCAATTATATGCTGTAAATGTTTAGATATTCGTTGTTGTTTTTGAAAAAGGTAAAACTTTAAACGAGTGTTTTCCACTTCCAGACTAAGCTTTTCTTGTTTTTAGATAAAAATGAGAGTTTATTGAGAGATTCGTAAGAATTTATAATTTATACAAAATCATCAAATAACTTGGAATTATTCATTGGAATTTGTGTGTGTTTTTGAACTTCAGGATTAATCCGCGTTTTGCGCGCCTCTAACCAAATCCAAATTTTCAGGTGTTTCTAAACTCCAAATCTTACTTCATGCTTAACTAAGGATTGAAAAACACTTTTTCGTATATTAATAACCCCTTAAGAATCAATTAATTTGGGATTATTCGGTAAAACAAAAATCATTTTTCTTTTTTTACGTTGTTATTTTGAATACTATGATCAACTATGGACCTAGTATACTCTAAAACTATTATGTATCCATTTAATATTATTTTCATGCCTCTTCCGCGCATAAATAAAAATGTCCGATTAAAATATGCCAACATTTGCCAATAGCCTTTGCCTTTGCTGCGCGTTAAGGGGTTAACAACTTTAAAAAACACTAGCCCTGTTGATTTAGGCAAAAACAATTAAACATTTCAGATTTAGATACTTTATAAATCACTCTGTATAATAGACATCAATTTAATTCAGTTAAAATATTAAATGTGAGTTCAGAACAAAAAGTTTCAATATTAAATGTGAGTTCAGAACAAAAAGTTTCAATATTAAATGTGAGTTCAGAACAAAAATAGATAATTTTTTGAAAATGTTCAACAATAAATTTAAACTTATGTAATTTCTTGCAATGCTTCAATATTGGTTTTGAATGATTAAAACAAAGTGAAGAGATGTTTGTTTTAATTTAATTATTTTTAAATATTTAATTAAATTTTATTAAGGAATGAGGAAGTTAAAGAAATACTAAAAACTCTTTGTTTGTTAAACGCTATATAAATCAGATAAACACGACAATTTTTATTTTCTTAGATAAAAAAAGCGTTAATCTAAATTAAATCGCTTTATAAATCGTGCATTGAAGCCCCATTAATGATCTCATATAAAATAGTGGAAAAATAAGTAAACACCTTTTTTAAATGTCTCTATATCCATTTGAAATCCACTCCAATTGCTTTTAGTTTAATCCCACATTAATAAATAACACACAACCTGTTTCGAGATAAGTTTTTCCTTGATAATTTCATTGCGCTTCGATTAATGATCTAATGCATTGGACACACCCATCGTAATCAATAAATAATGAACAAATCACACTTCGTATATTAAATAGAATGAAATGTTTATGTTATTACTAGCAAGGATATGATTACCATGTTTAGATAATGTTGTTCATTAATGAGTCTAGTCTTAAAATTAAAATTATTTTGAACATTCTATTTCTTTGTTTTTAATTAAATTATTAAGTCATTAAGGAAATAACCCATTAAACGCTATTGATGCATTTACGCAATATTATTAATTTTATGTTAGTTAAATTACTAACTAAATTAATTTGATATATTATATTATTTGACCTGACTTAGCAATGTATGAAGGAAAATATAAATATTTTGTTGCTTAAATATTTTTATCATAACATCTAAGAAAAAATGTCAGTGTATTTCTAACTTCACAATATTTCAGTGTTTTATATGCGTGGCGTATGAGGTAACATTTCGAGTTTAGAAAAGCCTAAAAATCTGGTTTGGCCAAACCAAATTTTAAGGCTTTTCTAAACTCGAAATTTAACTTCATGCTTAGTCGGGGAATGGAAACACTCGTTCTAAACTTCATATTGCACGTTTTTATATAAAATCGACGAATGCCTGAAAATTTACAGCGTATACATTATGTATATATTTAAAAGAAAACTTCACAGCATGTGATACAATAAGTATATATAAAAATGTGCAAAATTTTACCTGAATCAAATTTTATTTTGGAATCAAAATCTTGTCCATACATAAGCTGGATGCATGTTTATATTTAGAGAACAACGGGACATACTTACAGATTAATATTCATAAGAGATTTTTTTTATAAAAATAGATTGATCTAAAGAGATGACTTTTGCATGTGATTCAGCAAAAACTTCTTAGTACTGCAAAATCCGTGTGCAGCTGAAATGCACACAGCCGGATTAATTCCGTTTCCGGGACATTAGGAGACAAGCATTTGCAATTTGGCAAATGGATTAATATGGTAAAGGTCAATGGAGAGGATTTTAATGGAACACGGGCGTCGCTTAATTTTTTTTTTCTTCATCTTTTTATATTTTCACCCCGGTGACATTTACATCTGAGTCATTAATAAAAAAAGAATTAAGTGCACAAGATAGATTTTAATAATTATAAGTCATTAGATGTTGATCAATAATGTAACCTGTGTAAAATATATTGTTTTTAACCTTTTGTAAAATTTGATAAAAACTTAATTTTTGTTTTACTTATGTTTTCCAAACGACATGAATTTCTTCAGAAATACATTTACGCTCGGTATTATCAACTTTTTTTAAACAGGCATTAAGTTAAATGATGTTTAGGTTAAAGGTACATTTAAAATTGTCATGTGTATTATGAATCTTTGTAAAGGATTTTTAAGTAAATGTCATTTTAAGATCTGTTGGCAATAGATTGTATATGGCGTTTTGGTAAATTTCATATTTGCAGGTAGGTAATTTCTCTAATTTTTGAGTCAGTTCGTTTATGTGTCGTTTTATAAAAGATTTGTTTGGTTATATAGGGATTTTTTTTTCAGGTAGACATATGCATAAGCTGTACATTTTCCGCCATCCGTTTTTATTTTCAAAAGAGCTTAATTTGAAACATTTAACGAGTGTTTTCCACTCCCAGACTAAGCATGAAGTAAAATTTCGAGTTTAGAAAAGCCCAGAAAATTTGTCGAGGGTCGCGCAGCGACCCTCGACAAATTTTCTGGGCTTTTCTAAACTCGAAATTTTACTTCATGCGCCACGCGTATAAAACACTGGTTTCAAGTGAGGTTTAAATATACATAAATTCACAATATGTTTGTTTTGTACGTGTGGCGCATGAAGTAAAATTTAGAGTTTAGAAAAGCCTAGATAATTTACTTCATACTTAGTCTGGGAGTGCAAAATACTCGTTTATAGCTTCAAATTAAACTTTTAAAAAGAACACCATGAACATTTTTTTTAGGTAAACATATGCATAAGCTGTACATTTTTCGACATTTGTTGTTTTTCAAAAGAACCTAATTTGAATCTTTTAACGAGTATTTTCCACTCCCAGACTATGCATTAAGTAAAATTTTGCGTTTAGAAAAGCCCCGTGAAAATTTGTCGAGGGTCAAAATTCGACAAATTTTCTGGGCTTCTCTAAACTCGAAATTTTACTTCATGCGCCACGCGTATTAAACACTGATTTCAAATGAGGTTTAAATATGCATACATTCACAATATTTTTGTTTTGTAGGCGTGGTGCATGAAGTACAATTTCGAGTTTAGAAAAGCCCAAAAAATTTGTCTCTGGTCGCTGCGCGACCCAAGACAAATTTTCACGGGACTTTTATAAACTCAAAATTTTACTTCATGCTTAGCCTGGGAGTAGAAAACACTCGTTTATAGCTTCAAATTAAACTCTTCTAAAAAAAAATCAACGAATATCTAAAGATTTAAAGAAAATAAGCTGAATTTGGAATACGTATACTTGAAAGAAAAACTCCTTGTATATGAGTTTGTATTATTTATCAAGTTAAGAATTTTTTTTTGGCGCATTTTTATATTTTTTGGACGTCTTTTGTTACCTACATATCGTTATGTTGTTAGATACATACTTATATGAATCTTTTTGTCCGTAATTGAATATTTCTTCATCCGAAGAGTCGCTGGTGAAATTTGACGAACTTGATTTCCAGATTATTAACCTCAAAATCAGAAACGTCAGGTTAAATCGCCACTCAAATTGTTACAGGCAGAAATTTCGACATTTAACGCTAACAAGTATTTATCCGCTAAACGACATTTAAACTGGTTGGTAATACTGCATATTCACTCTTAAATATCATTTAAGCCCTACTGTCCTTTAAAATCTGTTGATAATACCGGGATTTTTTTAAGTATACAGGTATTCACTGATTAGTTGTTTCTAAAAAGCGTTTAATTTGAAACTGATTAATACTAAATTTTCTATATGTAATATTAGTTTTTTTTATTTCTCTTTATTTCTATATTTTACATTTTCTATATTTGTAATGTTATTACTGTAATTTTTGAATCTATTATATTATTTTGATTTCGTCCTGTTTTTATTTTAAGGCTGACTGTACGTTTTTAATAATTTCTAACATTATACATAGTAGTCCCAAGACACATAATTTAGTCTAACAATATATTCTTATTTTAAACTATTTACGGAACTTTATGTTGACAAGTGTAAGGCTAATGCCAGTAACACAATAACGTATTATTATTATTTCTTGATTAAGCAAGAAAATTTAGTATACTTAAAAAAAACACTCGTACCCCTCGTAAAATCTGTCATTTTCGTCTTGGATTTTCCGAATGTGAAAATCTGGAAACTAATTAGAAGTATGTGTGCCGAACGGCCTATTCAGTATGAAGGAGGTGTATTGGAAGTCGAGTATTGGCTGTAATGTGGGTACGTGCCTGTCAATGAGATTTCCCGGCAGACTGAAGAGAACGTGACTCTTCGAAAGCCCTTCACGGGGGAATAATTACGTTCCTTTAGTGCTAATAATGTGCCTATTAATTTCCTACACATCGATTCCAATTCAACACCAACACAAGAAATAAAACTCAGTACGAAACGTAACGGCTTGATTAAAACAGTTATTTAGACCGGCTATACGTTTTTAACTTCAAATTAAGACTAATCAATACTATACACGGGGTACAATCAATTTAAAATTGGGCCTTTAAACATAGCTGTCAGCTTAAACACAATCAAATTTAATGCTGTTTAATCCCAATTTGATTGTGATTATACAGACAGCAATGTTTGAAGTCCCAATTTTAAATTGTTTATTCTCAACTGATATTGATTAATCCCTATTTAAATATTGAGAGAATGACTCAAAGTCAAAACTAGTTGGAATAAAAAACAAAAATATTAGTGAAATTTAGCCAAGTGTTTTCTTTTTTTAAATCGATTTCAAATCATCCCCATTTAAAGTTGAAAAGGTATATATTATATATATTTGAACGCAGAATAAAGTAAACATTTATTAAAAATTTATATTTAGCTAAAAGATATTTGTATGATCTTTACTTATGAAATAGAGCACATCCATAATAAATTAAATTGTTCTAAGTTGAGCAAATCAAAGAAAACTTATGACCAGCTTGAAATTCCGGTATTAGTCATTGGGAAAATACGCGACGTACTTCTCTAACATGAAGTATGAAAACTGCTACAGCTGAAAGAACCCGTTATTATTTTTTATATTGCATTATGTGCCTATTAATTTAGCTTCAAGAAACATTAATAATCCAGCTTATGTTTAGAATATACTAAGAAAAAGAGTAACAAATTTTACGACAGGTTAAGTGAGAAATTAATTAATAATAATAATATACTTTATTCATATAAGTAAACAGGTATATGATAACAATTCAAAAATAACAATGAAATTAGTTACAATTAAATCACTCCTATTGACTAGATGAACACGTCAAAGTAGTTATACGCAGATGCACGTTAAAGTTTGTTTCATATACTGGGATAAGGAGTAATATTCTTTTTCCATTAGGTAATCTCTTAGTTTAATTTTAAAGCTAGTTTCTGCTGTTATGCTTTTAATATTTTCTGGTAATTTATTGACCAACCTCAATATAGCATACATGGGTGATCTTTCATACAGGGTGAGTCTATGTGCAGGATATGCATAATTCTCAGAGAAACGAGTGCCATAGTTGTGATTAGCAGCATGTTTAATAAATGTTTGTTTATTTTTAAAATTGATTAAGCTTTCGTCTATATAGAGACTGCACACTGTAAGTAAGCCCACGTTTGTATTAAATATAGAGTATCAATTGAATTAAAGTATTAATTATATATTTTATACTATTAATGTTAGGTCTAGTTATTAGGTTCTTGTATTCATGTATTCATGCAAACTTGTATTTGACTTACCCAGAAATGTACTATCATTCTTTTGGAAAATAAATAAATAAATAAATAATAAATAAACAAATATATTAAGGCAGCTACTAAATAGTGAAAAAAAAATTCATTAGATCACCGCATTTTTTTTTGCTACTCTGTAGTTTTTTAAATTAAAAAAATAGTCATATGTCCATCATGGCACTTTCCCCATCCCCTCAATAATTGATAATTGACATAATAAACTTATTTTACTTCTAGATTATAATATAATAATAATAATAATATAATAATATATTTATTATGTTACTGCCATACAGGGTATAGATACATTCGTCAATATAGTACATTACAAAACATATACACGTTTTACAGTAAAATTAGTACTTGGATAATAGTTCAATAAATTCTTGACTAGAATACACTGCATTTTTGCACAAAATGTTTTTAATGGTATTTTCAAATCGTTTGAGTTGTAGATTCTTTATAGATTGGGGAAGTTTATTATATAAATTGCTTCCTGCGTATAACGGTGATTTTTTATATTGCTCTGTGGCAAATTTTTCAATGCAAATATCGTCAGAAATTCTTGTTTTGTAGCTATGTTTGTCTCTATTTTTGGAAAGAGAGTTTTTATTTTTATGTATATACTTTAATAATTTATAAATGTAAATTGATCGTGTCGTCATTATATGCTTAGTCTTGAATATCAATCTGCACGAATCTCGGTATGGTATATTAAACATTAAACGGATGATCCGTTTCTGGACTATGAATATTTTTTTTTGCTTCAGATGCGTGTCCCCACACCGTAATTCCGTAACTTAGCAATGGATATACTATGCCAAAGTACGCTGAAATTAGCCCCGTTTCGTGCATTAAGTACTTTAAGCGGCTTAAAGCAAAAAAACGATTTATTTAATTTCGGCACTAGGACACTTATATGAACCTTCCATGAGAGATTTTTATCAACGTTTATTCCTAAGAATGCTGTAGACTCACTAATATCGATTGCATGATTGTTCATAGCAATTTCGTATTCTGATGGCATTACGTATGGATTTAAAAACTCAATACAAACTGTTTTAGAATAATGAATGATAAGGTTATTCTTATTGCACCATGTCATGAATTGAGCTATTACGTTGTTTATTTTAATGTTGCAAGCATGTTTATCAGGAGCACTTACTATTATTGAGGTATCATCCGCAAACATACAAACATGTGAGTCTAGAACATGCTCAGGAAGGTCGTTTATAAATAAAATAAATAATAAAGGGCCTGCCACGCTTCCTTGCGGTACCCCTAATGCTATATTGGATGGGTCTGATATAACATCATCTATTTTGATCAATTGTTTTCTGTTTTCCAAAAATGATTTAAACCAGTCATTTATAGGCCCACAGATCCCTAAAGCATATAATTTAGAAAGAATAAAATCAAAATCAAAACTATCGAAAGCTCGGGATAAGTCAAAAAGGTACCTATTACTTTTTGTCCATTGAATTATGTATTTGTTGAATAAAATCTATCATGGCGGTTTCGGTAGAAAAGTTACGGCGGAAATGTTGCTTAGCGCTTACTTTGTGTCGGGAACATATAAAATTCATAACTTTATTACAAACAACTTTTTCGATTATTTTTGAAAATGAACATAATAGGGCCACGGGTCTATAATTTTCAAGTAGAGTTGGATTTCCTTTTAAATTCCTTTTAAATAGTGGTACAACACTTGCTAATTTTAATGAATTTGGGAATTGGCCAAGACATACAGATTTGTTGATAATGTCAGTTAGAGCTGGAGCAATCTCAGCAACACATTTCTTCAATGCAAGTATTGGTACGTCATCATAGCCTGTGGAGGTGTTTGTCTTTAATTGGCGGATTGCTTCCGTTACTTCTGGTATAGAGACCTGATCAAAAAACATAGACGGATTTGTAGAACTACTAGAATCGGTTGTGCACGAAGTTGAAAGACTGCCATTAAAGTGATTGTTTTTTTGTTCGGCTACATTTGTAGTATAATATTTTCCGAAATAATAAGCTATCATTTGTTTATCAGTTATATTTATTCCATTTATAATAATTTCATTTGGAGCTTTTGAAACTTTTTTGTTGCTGCTTTTCCTGTATTTATTTATAATTTCCCAGGTAGTTTTGATAGCATTTTTTGAGTTCAATATTTCGTTTGAATAAAACTTATTTTTTACAGTAGTAATGTTTTTGCGGTAGTTCCTTTTTAACACTTTATATTGACTATGGATAGTATTCGAATTTGAATCTCTCCAGAGCCAATATAATTTCTTTAAATTGTCTGCTTGCATTTTTAATTCGTGATTATACCATGGTAGTTTACGGACCCTTGATGAACGAAATTTTGTTGTTGTTTTTTTAGGAAAACATTGATCAAAGCAACTAAGAAAGCAGCTCGAGAATTCTGTGTACATATCATCAATGTTTTCGTAATTTCCATTTGGAAAATTATGTATTTCTTCACTAAACAGTGTTTTAAACTTGAGAATGTTTGACTCAGCATACATTCTGCTAGATATATTTACACATTTAGGCGTATCTGGATTTCTAGGGTGAAAGTTTTCACATCTTATTGTTTGTGCAGTGTGGTCCGAAATATTTGGTTCAATAATTTCAAACTCAACGTTTTCCGAAATTGTCGTTGCAATATAATCAATTTCATTTACCGTTATATTGAAACCACACCTTGATATTCTAGTTGGCTCATGATTAACGTTATGGGAGAAGAGATTGAAATTCTTGAAAATATTTTTAAGCGTAGTGGATTCGTATGTGATTTCCCGATTATTTACATTGAGATCGCCGCAGAGCACTATTTGATCATATACATTGGAAGCCCAATTTAGTAGTTTAGTAAGCTCACTTGCAAAAATTTCAAAGTCGCCGTTGGGCGACGTGTATATGCAAATGATAAACACATTAAAAAATTTTGTATCTTTTATACTGGCAATCGAACATTCAAAATGAAATTCTAGAGATAGTTTTTGAACGGAATTACAAATTTGGGCAAGATTTTCATTGATAAAAATTGCTGTTCCACCGTGAATATGGGTTGTTCTCGAGAATGCAGATATTTTCTTGTTACCGTGTATTACGCAAAAATTTATTTGTTCTTCTGTCATCCAGTGTTCACTAATACAAAAACATTGGGTGAATAACTATTTAAAAATAATTCGATTTGGTCAATTTTGTTTGTTAGACATTGTACATTTAAATGGGTAATTTTCAGATCACTGTGTTTTAATGAATTGTCTTTATTGGGGAATCCTCTTGATGTATTGGATGTTTTTTCACAGAGGCAGCTTGTTGAAAATTTCTATTTGGAAATCTGTACCGCCTCACTGCTGCACCCTCGGGCCAAATTTCTGGGTTATAAACTTCTTCTAGTTTGCAAATTGGGAATGATACTTTAAAAGATGTCATTTCGTAAAATCTCATAGTTAAATTTTATGTTAGGAGCTGTTTGTAACAAATGATTTTTTAAATTTTCAGCCGTTGTTTCCGGATTTAATCGATATACATGGAGATGACCCAACTTTTCAGCGGATTTAACGAAGGACGAGGATTTATATGCAGTTATTATTGGTTTATAGTAATTTTTTACTGTTGTTTGTTTATTTTTATTACTTGTGGAGACGGAGGTCTTTTCTGTTGATTCAGTTCCTGATAAGTTTTTATTTCCTGCTGTGTAGAGTGATGGTTTATCCTTCACACGGTTATCTTATTGGTATTGTAGATATCTGGTTTATTTTTACCTTTGTTATTATGTCTGTTTTCAACCTTTAATTTATCACTCTGAGATGGCTCCACTGTGATCGTTTCATTATTTTTATTAGATTTTAATAGCATAATGATATCATTTAGATCATTTACTCTGCCTTCTAATTGATTGTTGAATTTTTGTAATGTACTAACTTGGCTTTTCAGAAGATCGATTTCATTTTTGTGCTTTTGCCTTTCATCCTTATTTGGTTGTGAGGAGGAGTCGCTTGGGGTTATGTTTGGTAAACAACAATGTAAATTCACTAATTTGTCCACGAAAACACCACCGATTTTTAGTACACAGTTTGGATGATATCTTCTCTTGCAGTCGACACAAGTTGTGAATTTTTTTAAGTTTACACGACACGAACTACAAATAATTTCTTCAGCTTGAGCTGATTCTTTAGACGCCATCTTGGTTAAAGACCATTTCACATTAAATCATTGTTATATACGCGTGGCGCATGAAGTAAAATTTCGAGTTGAGAAAAGCCCGAATTTGGATTTGGACGCTGCGCGTCCAAATCCAAATTCTTCGGGCTTTTCTCAACTCGAAATTTTACTTCATGCTTAGTCTGGGAGTAGAAGATACTCGTTTAATATGTTTAAATTGTTAATTAATTTTTAAGTTCTAAGATTTTAGTTAATTAACAAAGTTAGGCGATTTTTAGTGAATTTCTATAATTTTACTCAATTTTTGCCGCTTTTTGTAAACTAACAAGATTACCAATAGTTTTCGAAATTCTGACGTACGTTGATTTCAAAAGTTTCGATACTTTTTATACATTTTTAATATTTTTAAATTGTTGATGAATTTTCAAGATCTAAGATTTTAGTTAATTAGTCTCGTCGATTTTTAGTAAATTTCTATAATTTTACTCGTTTTTTAACGCTTTTCGTAAATTTACAAGATTTCCATTAATTCTAGAAACTCTGACGTATGTCCTGAATTCTCGTTGATTTTAAAAGTTTCGATACTTTTCATACATTTTTATGTTTAAACTGTTGATGAATTTTCAAGATCTAAGATTTTAGTTAATTAACAAAGTTTCGGCGATTTTTATTCAATTCCTATAATTTTACTCAATTTTTAACGCTTTTCGTAAATTTACAAGATTTCCATTTATTTTCGAAACTCTGATGTATTTTCTGAATTTCCGTTGATTTCAAAAGTATCGTTACTTTTCATACATTTATAATATGTTTAAAATGTTGATGAATTTATAAGATTTAAGATTTTAGTTAATTAACAAAGTTTCGGCGATTTTTATTGAATTCCTATAATTTTACTCAATTTTTAACGCTTTTCGTAAATTCACAAAATTTCCATGAATTTTAGAAACTCTGACGTATTTGCTGAATTATCGTTGATTTCAAAAGTTTCGATACCTTTCATACATTTTTAAAATTTCCTTCAATTTTCTAATTATTGGCAATTTGCACAAAGTTTCCAAATAATCGTTAACTTAAAAAATTTTGAGTTTTTATGAAAATCCAAGATTTCGATAGTTATCATAAATTTTCAAAATTTTCTTCAATTTTTAAATTCTTGGTAATTTTCATAAATATTCGTTAACTTGAAAAACATTGAAGTTGTTTTATAAAACTCCAAGATTTTCGTTAATTTCCAAAATTTGTATGAAAAGTATCAACATTTTTAAGATTAACAAAAATGTTGTAAATTCAGGAAAACCGTCAGAATTTTAAAAATGTAAGGACATTTTCTAAATTTATGAAAAGCGTTGTGAATTTACTAAAACTACCTAAAATCTTGAAAATTCATCGACATTGAAATAACTAAACGAATGTCTTCCAATCCCAGATTAAGCATGAAGTACCATTTCGAGTTTAGAAGAGCCTAAAAATTTGGATTGGTCGTGTAGCGAAGCGGATGAAAAACTCGATAAAACCCTTAAATTACCATCAATTTTTAAATTCTTGGTAATTTTCATGAATTTCTTAAATATTTGGTAACTTGAAAAACATTGAAGTTTTTTTATGAAACTAAAAAATGTTGAGTTTTTATGAAAATCCGAGATTTCGATAGTTTTCATAAATTTTCAAAATTTTCTTCAATTTTTAAATTCTTGGTAATTTTCATAAATTTCTTAAATATTCGTTAACTTGAAAAACATTGAAGTTTTTTTTATGAAACTCCAAGATTTTTGTTAATTTCCAAAATTTGCATGAAAAGTATCAACATTTTTAAGATTAACGAAAATGTAGGAAATTCAGGAAAACCGTCAGAGTTTTAAAAATGTAAGGAAATTTTGGAAATTTACCTAAAATCTTGAAAATTCATCGACACTGAAAAAAACTAAACGAGTGTCTTACAATCCCAGATTAAGCATGAAGTAAAATTTCGAGTTTAGAAAAGCCTGATAATTTGGATTGGTAGCGTAGCAAAGCGGAGCGACCAATCCAAATTAGGCTTTTCTAAACTCGAAATTTTACTTTATGCGCCACGGGTATAAACACTGATTTAATGTGGATGAAAAAAGTTAAAACAAACAAAAAAAAACGCATGCAACAGAACATTTTCATTTTTCATGCGTTTTTTTTTTTTTGGTAAACATTTTTCATCCGAAAATGAAATACCAATTAGAATTATTTAACTTTTAATTTTCGAAACTGTCGACCTCAATAAAACAATGAACTAATATCGCAAAAAACAGTTGGATATATTTTTTCTTTCACACAATTTTTTCTTTTTTCTTATTCAGATTTTAATTCGATTTTTATAGTTATCATAAATTTTCAAAATTTCCTTCAATTTTTCAATTCTTATTAATTTTCATGAATTTCTTAAATATTCGTTAACTTGAAAAACATTGAAGTTTTTTTTATGGAACTCCAAGATTTTCGTTAGTTTTCAAAAATTTTTATACAATGTATCAACATTTTTAAGATAAACGAAAATGTAGAAAATTCAAGAAAACCGTCAGGATTTTAAAAATGTAAGGACATTTTCTAAATTTACGAAAATCGTTGTAAATTAACTAAAACTACCTAAAATCTTGAAAATTCATCGACACTGAAAAAACTGAACAAGTGTCTCCCAATCCCAGATTAAGCATGAAGTAAAATTTCGAGTTTAGAAAAGCCTGAAAATTTGGATTGGTCGCGTAGCGAAGCGGAGCGACCAATCCAAATTAGGCTTTTCTAAACTCGAAATTTTACTTCATGCGCCACGCGTATAAAACACTGATTTAATGTAGATGAAAAAAGTTAAAACAAAAAAAAACGCACGAATCAGAACATTTTCATTTTCATTTTTCATGCGTTTTTTTAAACATTTTTCATCCAAAATTGAAAAACCAATTAGAATTATTTAACTTCTTTCATCTAAAATAATGTGTCTTATTGCAAATATGATCTTTATATAGGGCATTTTAGGTGATCTTTTTGATGAAAAACTTCTCCAATTTTCGAAACTTTAGACCTCGATTGCTGTTTTTTTGCGATATTAGGTCATTGCGATATTAGGTTATTTAAATGACCTAATATCGCAAAAAACAGTTGGATGTAAATTTTCTGTAACACATATTTCTCTTTTGTGTTATTAAGATTTCAATTCAGAATTTTAGTGTCGCATTGTGTAATTAGACCTGCATTGGTTTTTATTTTAGATTTCTCTTTAATACTCTTGCCAACTATTAATTCTCCCCTAGTATTTTTTGTTCAACGTTGAAGGATCTGAGATAAATTCCTCAAAGATGAATATTAATAACGAGTTGCGGGGTCTCGCGGGGGGGCGAAACGTGCGAGAAATCCACTTGAAATATTAATTAAACGCGAACGGTAATTAAGAGAAACGCGGCAGGGGAGTTAATTGCGTCGTTTGAGTGCTAGGTGCACTGTCAAAGTGTAAAGTCAACCCCCCTTGCCACCCCTGCGTCAAATTCACGACGAGACGTTGAAATGTTGTCGACTGAAAATATTAATATTCGATGCTTGCATTGTGATTTTTAATTACGGACCTGATAGTGAGGTAAAATTCGATTGGATGATTTTGAAAATATTAAAAAGGGTGTATATCAGGAAAAGTAATTAAAAATCGTTAATTTTTATAGTAGTAAGAAAATTAAAGTTAAGAATAGTTGTATAAAATTGGATCTTTGTATTACAGATGTAATGTTTTTGATATTTTAATGAGAAAAAATGCAGTTAATGTTTGAATATGTAGTAACAAAATTGTGATGTGTCCATCATATCACTTCCCTCATCATTTCAACAATTGACTTACACAAAGGGCTGCAAGTGCCAATTTGAAAATAAAATGAAGTATAGGTATAGGGGAACAGTTAGTTTGTTAATTAGCAATAAGATATAGAGTTTTCATTGAAATGTACTGTTACCCGATATATTTTCTGTAAATCCACTTTGCAATTTTATTTGTTAGTTTTAATATAACTTAAACTTTAAAGCACACAATGAAACACATTTTACTTGAACTATTTTGTGTTGTAGGCGTTCACTTTGTAGTACATCTTAAATACACTTGCAAATAAAACACTTTCTACTTTTTTTAACCACTATATTTTGCACTTAATTTGTGACTATAGTGTCGACTATCTAGTAGTCATTATCAAACTTTTAGTTTGATAATGACTACTAGATTCTATTCTATTGAAAGTGAGTGGGTAGTTATGCTACCCTCCACTGCGACCGCAAGGATCTATTGTGGCTCACAATTAAGGTCGAACATCCGACCTTACAGTTCACCTTCCAAGTCCATCTTCTTGATGAAGTCAAGGATCTTGTCAGGTGAAGTTATCTCCAGGTCCTTCAGGTTTAGCTTTGGTGTGCCAAACACCGTGGTCCTGATCTGGTTGCCAGCTGGACAGGCACATATGACGTGCTCTGCTGTTTCATCATCCTCTAGGCATAGGCGGCACTCAGTGGTGTCGCTCAGTCCTAGTTTGTTAAGGTGATGCCTTAGACGGCTGTGTCCAGTGAAGAGAGCAGTTAATGTGTGAACATCTGATCTGCTCAGCTTCAACCATGAGGCCGTCCTGGCCGCAGATGGTCCACTTGTTACCGCTCTGAAATGTCTCATCCCAGGGCGGTTTTGCCAGAAATCCTGTGCCTCGTGTCTCATCCATCCGTTGTTACGGTCTCTAGCTGTTGATCTGGGTATCCCCAGAGCGGGTTCTGGTCCGATGTAGGCTGTACGCGCCCCCTCTCTGGCTAGGGAATCGGCTAATTCGTTTCCCTCCACGCCAGAGTGGCTTGGCACCCACATCAGACTGACCCCGTTTACCTGTGCCATTTGGCAGAGGGCCGCCTGGCTGTCCGAACATATTTTTATTGTCCTGCCCGCCCAACCCTTTGAAAGGATTTCGTGGGCGCACATTTCAATGGCGTATATTTCAGCCTGAAGTATGGTAGCATACCTGCCAAGGCTGTAGTAAAGTTCAGTCCTTGGTCCGACGACTGCGGCTCCTGTTCCAGTGGACAGTTTTGAGCCGTCAGTGTACCAGTAGGAGTCAGCCTTTCCTGGGGTGATTTTGTTTCGCTCCCAGTCGTCCCTGCTTGGGAACAGGACCTTGTACGGCTGATCCTCGCAGTAGTCCGTGACTGCGTAGTCAGTCCTCATACTTAGGGTGTCATCCGCCTCAATGGCAGTTGACAGCCCATTTGGTGTGAAGACTATCACCTTCGGATCCAATAGGGCCGCGTGGTGATATCGATACGTTGCCAATCTGGCCTCGCCCTGTATTAGGATATGCAGGGGGGTGAGGTTCAGTAGCATTTCTAGCGCCGCTGATGGGGTAGTGCGTATGGCTCCAGTTACCGCCACTGTCGCCATTCTCTGCAGTGAGGAGAGCCTTGATATGGCCGTTTTTCGAGTTGTAATCGGCCACCAGGCGATACTGCCATAGGTTATTATTGGTTTTATGACCGAACCATATAGCCAGTACATTTGCTTGGGGTTTAATCCCCATGACTTCCCGCAAATTCTATGGCACGTCCACAGGGCGTACCTTGCTTTGCGGATTGTCTTGTCCAAGTGGGAGTTCCAATTCAGCGATTTATCCAGGGTGATTCCTAGATACTTCGCCTCCTCCACAAATGGTATGGTTTCTCCCCGTAGAGTAAGAGGTCTCAATTTCAGGATCCTCCTTCTCGTGAACGGGACAACTGATGTTTTGCTAGGGTTTACGTTTAACCGTTCCCCTATACACCAGTTCTGAGTCGCATCCAGTGCCTCCTGCATGGCTTCACAGATTTGGTTTTCATCCGTGCCCCTTGCAAGAATGACTATGTCATCAGCATACGCTTGCACTTCGACGTCAAGCGTATCTATTATTGCAAGCAGATCGTCTACCAGTAAAGACCACAGCAGGGGGGAAAGAACCCCTCCCTGCGGGCATCCCCTGGCAGTCCTCAGCTTGACCGTGTCGCCACATAGTGATGTTGTCACGGTTCTGGTGTCGAGCATTGCTCTGATCCAGCCTGTAATAGCCGGTGGAACCCCTCTGTCCCTCGCGGATTTGCAGAGTGATCCCGTCAGAGCAGCGTTGAAGGCCCCTTCTATGTCCAAGAAAGCTGTTACCGCAATTCCCTTGTAGTCCAGGGTTTGCGCAACTTTCCCGGCTAGGTTATTCAGCGCCAAGTCCGTTGACTTCCCTTTTTGGTAGGCACACTGGTGCACACTAAGAGGGTTAATACTCAGTATCTCCCTCCTGATGTAGCCATCCAGCACCTTTTCCAGGGTCTTTAGGATAAATGACATCAGGCTTATAGGTCGGAAGGATTTTGGTAGAGGATCTGTTTTTCCCACCTTAGGTAGATAGACTACCTTTACTTCCGACCAGCTAGTTGGAATGTAATTCCACGCTAGGCTCGCCCTGAACAGTCTTATAAGGTGGAGGATTACTTTCTCCAAGCCTTTTTGGAGTAAGACAGGGAAGACCCCATCTATTCCTGGTGCTTTGTATGGTTGGAAGGATTTGACCGCCCAACTTACTGATCTGTAGGTAACGATTTTGTTTACCACCTTCCAGTCCTGCTTCCCCGGTCTCTTAGTTCGATCCCGTGGAAGCATTGTATCCGGTGTTTCGTTACTTAGAAGGGAACAATCTGGGAAGTGATTTTGGGCCAGGATCTCTAACGTCTCTTTACCAGAGGCCGTATATGAGCCATCAGGTCGTTTTATCGATCCAAGTGCTTGCGCCGGCTACTACTAGATAGTCGAAACTATAGTCACAAATTAAGTGCAAAATATGGTGGTTAAACAAAGTAAAAAGTGTTTTATTTACAAGTGACTTTTTACTTTGTTTGTATAACACTTTTTTTATTGAATGTGACTGCAATTTCGACAAATTTAGTTTGTTATTATCAAAGATAAAATAAAAATGTGTTATACAAACAAAGTAAAAAGTATTTTATTGTAAAATTAACATGTATAACGAAGTAGAAGCCTCCACAATACAGAATTTTTATTAGTTCTTACACCCCTTTGCTTCTATGTGATTCAATTGATAATTGACATACAACATTTATTTCACTCTAACCAATTAGTTCAAGATTTCACTTGACGTAACTGGTTTATACGCGTGGCGCATGAAGTAAAATTTCGAGTTTAGAAAAGCCTGAAAATTTGGATTTGCCAGGGCGCGACTCGCTTCGCTCGCGCGCCCTGGCAAATCCAAATTTTCAGGCTTTTCTAAACTCGAAATTTTACTTCATGCTTAAGCTGGGAGTGGAAAAACTCGTTTTAGTCTTAAATTGCCAAACATAACCTAACAAATCGTGAATCAATCTAACACTTGTTAGATCTTACGATAATTTACTTTTCTTTAACTTTTACTTTATTAACGGAATCCATTTAATTACATAAAACAACTCAAATGATTATATTTAACAACTCTCTGCGTTTCCTTCACTTTGCATAATTGCTGCACATACTGATTTATATCTACAGATCATAATTATCCAATTAATACCAGAGGATATAGAGATCGATTACTTGTTGAACCCGACTGGTTATTGATGATGACGCCTTTTCCATAACTAATTGCCTATCTATGGCGGTGATTAATTTACATGAGTAGCCATTATGCATGGGAGGTATTTATGCAAATCGCGGTATACATTATTAATGGCCCGGTCGGCAAAGGCCGGACAAGAAGAGATTGCGTCGCGACGCCCTTAAACCGATCGATTAGGCCCAAATGCCTATGAAGTCATTCCCTAGAAATACCAGACAGAGAAATATCAACTGCAACATTTAATAGTATCCATATTTCTTAAATAACTTCCTCACTTATCACTTGGTGAAACATTTTGAACTATTAATAATAATACAGGATAATTAATAAACAACCCTTGGTTTATTTCACTAGTTGCTTTTATTTAAAAAAGCAAAACTATTGGAAGCAAATTATAATAATCATTTCAACCTCATGCCTAAAGTGTTTAAAAGAAAACACTACCTTACTTTGAAAATTGTGTGTGCATAAAAAAGTCCATCAATATTACGTGAAACTCGGTAATTGCAAGAATGCTTTCAGGTGTATTGGAAAAGGGCGGGGTGAACTTTGAAAAATTGTCGCCGTCTCGTAAAATGCTTCTGTAATAGTTTTCAACTTGAAAAATTGCGCTCCGGGCCGAATCAGAAGTCCGGAATCGATCCCGGAATGCCACAAATCCATTCCGAATCTGCATTGAGGATTTAAGTGACGTATATTCTAAAGTATGTTTATGTGACACATTATCATTCATACGACAAAGACTTTCTCTTAGTTTTATTCTATTGAAAAGATTATAAAAATAAATTATTTGCAGTTATTGTTTGACAGACAATAAATGTATTCATTTGTGGTTTATTATTAATAATATTTATTACCCAACAGGACAACCCAATTACAGAGTAATATTACAAAACTATAAATTGTTAAAAGAATAAAATAATACCTATAAAGAGAACAAAATTACCAAAATTAAAGATCACGTGATAAACAATCATGTTTAAAGAATATGAATTCGTGTTCAGGACTCATTCATTACCAAAAATAAAGATCACGTGATAAGAATTCATGTTTAAAGAATATGACTTTGTGTTCAGGAAATAGCGCGTAGCGCTACAGGCGTAGCGCTACGCGACCAAACCAAATTTTTAGGCTTTTCTAAACTCGAAATTTTACTTCATGCGCCACGCGTATAAAACATTGATTTATGTTGAAGTTCATGGCTGATACATCAATAAGTTTTTTTTTCTCTCAATCATAGATTGGAAAATAATTTAATAAATTGGGAAATAGAGAAATCAACTGTTAATTTGTCAAAACTTTTTCAATTTCGAGAATTATTAGCACAGTGCAATTCATAAAATGTAAACTAAATTCTGACTTCAGTTTCTGCAAGTATCCACTCAAACTAGCTAAACCGTATTTGGGTTTTGATAGTTTAATTCGAATTTTGTTTTACCATCATGAAGTTTTTTGCTCCAGTTTTTGGTTTTGCACGGCTATATCTCGTAAATGATTAGGAATTTTTCAATGGAATCTTGAGACAAAATATTCTTCACACCAAAATACACAACTTTTGTAAACACGTCGAGGCCAGAGAATTGCGAAATAAACTTTAACACAAAAAATATATATTTGCTCATGAAAGCTAAAATGTTGGTGTGAAATGTACTATTTGGTGGCGAAATTTCTTCCAACGGCCAAAAGAACTATAGGGATCGATTGTAGGTTATTGCAATGTTTTTCGAGCTTCCTGCACTAAAAACACCTTGAAAGAGTGAAAATCTGGCCCCGACATGTTCCCAAAAGTTGTGTGTTTTGGTGTGAAGAACATTTCGTCTGAAGATTGCATTGAGAAATTCTCAATAATTTACTAGATATAGCTGTTCAAAACCAAAGCTTAAACAAAAAACTTCATGATGATAAAACAAAAAAATGCGAAATTCTACCAAAACCCAAATAGAGTTTTGCTAGTTTGGGTGGGCACTTGAAACTAAAGTCAGAATTTAGTTTACATTCGATGACCTCGAAAATGTTGCACTGTGTAATGTTAGAACAAAAATCTTGGGCGGAGCTCATAATCAAAATTGACATTGCTTTTTACAGATTTCTAAGCAACGATTAATTTTATTTATCATTTATATTAGATCAATCTATTTAATATGACATGTTTATAATAATTACTCCAATAGATTAAAGCAATATGAAGAAGACATAATGTTTCGTATGGAAGTATTTAACGGATTTGTGTGATCATTTGACAGTGTTTCATTATTTGATTTATATTTAATTTAAGAAACATTTTTAAAAAAATAGTGTCAATTTATTCGAAAAGCTTCAATGTAAAATATGTGGAAGTTTCAAAGTTCTATTTTCATTACTGTGGAAGATTAATCGTTGTTTATTCTTATAGCCAAATAACATGTGAATTTTTGACCTTAAGTATACATACGCTTTAAATGTTTCGACATTCGTTGTTTTTCGAAAGAGTTTTATTTGAAGCTTTGCGAAGAGACCAAACAACATTTTCAGTCTTTTATAAACTCCAAATTTTACTTCACGCTTAATCTGGAAGTGGAAAACACTTGTTTTAAGCTTGAAATTTAACTATTATAACAAGGTGAATGTTTGGCTAAAAATTGTATAACTAGCAACACAATTATTTCTCTTTTGTAAATCTGCTGTTTGATAAACAAGAAAAACTCATTTGATACATGAAGAAAATCAAACAAAATAAATTCAAATTCAAAACTATTTGAATTCGAGGAAATAAGCTTACGCTTCTTATAGTTTGCACACTTTGAACATAATATATAAAATTATGAAAATGTTATTCGTGAAAATGCAAACAATGCCTTAACTAATAAGACCACTTAAGACGATAAATATCCATTAAAAGTTGTTTCAATGGATATTTATCGCCTTAAGTTGTCTTATTAATTAAGACATTGTTTGCATTTTCATGAATAACATTATCTTAATTATTATATACTAAGAAAATCAATGTAAAAAAAGTCTTTAATTTAGTAAAAGCAAGTTGTAGATCATTATTCTCTATTATTGAATTACTTACTTTAAAATAGTATAAGTAATATTGTAAATTAATGTTTGGTTAAAAATTGTATAGCTAGCAACAACATTATTTTTCTTTTGTAAATCTGGGGTTTGATAAATAAGGAAAACTCATTTGCTACATGAAGAGAATCAATGTAAAAAAGTCTGTAATTTAGTAAACCCAAGTTGAAGATAATTATTCTTAAATGTTTGATTCCCTTACGTAAAAATAGTTTTTATAATATTGTAAATCATCAGTATATTATTAAAAAAATAATTCGTGACTGTATGACGAGAGTCGAAGTCAATGAAAAAAAAAACAGTTCATTATTATTAATATCATCTGAAAATATGCTGTAATCAGCAAGATTTGTATAACCCTATCCAATATCGCTTTTCATAAAAGGCTTAACCACACAAGGCATAAATCACGCACGTGTAATGCCGGAAAATTCCCGTATCCATTTGGCCGGTGTCCAAGCAATACCGCAAATAACGTGTAAAATTAATGCCTTATAAGATACTCGATAGTGTTGGCCGGCCCTCGTCTCATCCAGAATATCGATTACAATTTAACTCGACCTCAGGCCCTCCCCCTGTTCTGTTCTGTTCTAATACCCCGAATAAAGGATCCGTGTTCGCACACAGACGACACGAAATGCCCATTTATGCACGGTAAAACGATTTCTCAACCGGATAATAATCATTGTTCGAGAATCAGAACGTTTTATGATAGCATATTTTTTATTCGATTAATTACTCACTTAACGGTGAAATGTTTTCTAATCTGATTATGTGTTTATCATAATTAACATTTCACGCCATAAAATGATTCACCCAAATTTAAATCATTTTGGTAAGTAATATAAGAATCTATAGTATAGTATATTTTATTGGTGCCAAAAGATACAATATTTTACACAGGTCAAACGACATTTAATCAACTTTCGGTTATAGAGCGGAAACGGTTAGAGATAGATCAATTTTCTTTTCACCATTGATTAA
This sequence comes from Philonthus cognatus, assembly GCA_932526585.2. Taxonomy (NCBI): domain Eukaryota; kingdom Metazoa; phylum Arthropoda; class Insecta; order Coleoptera; family Staphylinidae; genus Philonthus; species Philonthus cognatus. The sequence goes on from OW052242.1 coordinate 31,408,169, forward strand.
AACACGAAAAAGTAACCTTGGCTCGCAGAAACAGATTTTCAATATCTCTACAAATAAAAAAGTTTTGCGGCACCTCCAAAAATGCACCACCCTGTATAAGTATAATATATAAATACAAATTAAGCAATTTGTTATAGATTTAAATTGTTTGTTTGCCATACATATGTTAAAAATTCTTCTGTAGAATATGGTTTGATGTGTACTAGAATTTTTTTTAAGATAGATTTAAATCGGCGCACAGTATTTCAGAATCCCAAAAAACTGGTCAAAAGTAAAAAAAAAAAAATAGTATTTCTAGAATTTGACGTTACTATTTCGATAGATTAGTATTAGCCCTATTAAATTACCGTTTATATCTTATACCTAACGGTAGTGTCAGTTTCAAAAGTAACCCTGGAGCGGTGCACATCTGGCGAGCAAAATTGTGGGATTTTTATGAGTTTAGTATTCGTGGATTGATACGCGTGTAATGAATTCATCTCCTTAAAGTAAGTAGAATTATTAACTGCATAATAAAAATTGTCGAAATAATTTATTATTTTAATAATTAACAATGTTTGCCAAAAGAAGTCTGCTTAAAAAATAATAAAAATATTATTTTAAACAACGAAAAGTTATTTGTAATTAAGAATATAAAAACTAATACAAGTTATCAGAATTGTAATTTATATTTAAAAAATATTCTACTTTTATTATTATTATTCCAAAACTATTCACAAAAGAAGTAATTCTTGCAATTTTTTCGCTACATCTCAGTAAATATTGATCACCATCACATCTAAGCGTTATATACTTTTAACTTTAATATCAGTGGTTTACACGCGTGGCGCATGAAGTAAAATTTCGAGTTTAGAAGAGCCCCGTGAAAATTTGTCTCGAGTCGCTGCGCGACCCTTGACAAATTTTCTACGCGGGGCTTTTCTAAACTCGAAATTTTACTTCATGCTTGGTCTGGGAGTGGAAGACACTCGTTACTTCAAAATATGTCACAAGTGTTAAAATGTGTATCGCGACTGTGACAAAGAAAAAAAATTACACAGCGATCTCATTATAGTTCAATTCAAACTCGCGTCAAGTTGTCACGATTAGTTGAATGTGGGCTTGCGCCGACTTATGTTAACTGCTATTATAGTTTAAATGTCGGCTACCGCCGACTTGTGTCAACTGTTATTATAGCCCAAATATCGGCTAGCACCGACTTATATGTCAACTGTCATTATAGTCCAAATGTCGGCTGACGCCGACTTATGTCAAGTTGACACGATGGGCTAATTGTCGGCTGGCGCTGACTAATATCAACTATCATTAAAGCAGTGGCGTAGCGTAGGTTTCAGCCGCCCAGGGCGTAGGCCAAGTTCGCTATTTTGTTTTTTGATATTTCAAAATCAGATTCTGAATCAGCATGCTCAAAAACCTCCATATTTGCAATTTTAGACAAATCGCCCTTAGCTTTTATATTATGGCCACCTTTTCTGGATTTGGGACCACCGTGCGGCGCAAGGGAAGTTTTGCTAAACTTTTTGGTGTTTTATTGAAAAGGTCTACTTGAGGTGACATGCTCTGTTAGTTGCTTCTATTACCCAAGATATTAGATTTGTGTCGCCTAAAGTATGAATGCGCTTTTTAACATTAGTAAATGTGTTTCTATTTTTTAATATACAGGGAATTTTTTTTAGAACAATACACACAGGATTATTTTTTTCTAACTAAATATATTCATACATGTTTTTAAAACAGTTCAATTTGAAGCTTTAAACTAGTGTTTTCCACTGCCAGACTAAGCATGAAGTAAAATTTCGAGTTTAGAAATGCCTGAAAATTTGGTTTGGTTGCGTAGCGCGAAGCGCGGAGCGACCAAACCAAATTTTCAGGCTTTTCTAAACTCGAAATTTTACTTCATGCGCCACGCGTATTTAACACTGAAAGCACTGAAATATTGTGAACAAGTGAACGTCACTTGAAATCAGTGTCTTGTACGCGTGGCGCATGAAGTAAAATTTCGAGTTTAGAAAAGCCTGAAAATTTGGTTTGGCCGCTCCGCGCTTCGCGCTACGCGACCAAACCAAATTTTCAGGCTTTTCTAAACTCGAAATTTTACTTCATGCTTAGCCTGGGAGTGGACACACTCTTTCGAAACTTCAAATTGAACACTTTTATAAAATTGACGAATGCGGGAAAATTTAAAGTGTAAACATTATATATATTTAAAAAAAAAATCCCAGTACGAATACCTTGAACAAGTTTTTCATCTTTCACGCGGTGAAACATATTTAACTATGATTAAAAAAAGAAAAACACTAATATATTCGTGAAATTTAACGAAGTCTTTTCTCTTTTAAATCATCTCAGTATGAAATATAATAAGTCATTTATAGAAATCATAAAAAAAGAAGTGCAAAATTTAACCTAAAATCAACTTTTAGAGTTAACTCTATATTTGCGCGGCTGTTAATGGGTTAACGTTTTTAGCTTCAATACTGAAAAAAAATATTACGTTAAAAATTGAAATTGTTGTCTTCCAAAATAAAAATATCCATTAATAATATCTATTTTTATTCATTATTACCATATCAAATGTTATTTCATTAAAATAAAATTAAACGCATCCCAACATTAAAATTCTCCCACCGGATGTTAACTCTGCGGACAAGTATGTTTATGGGCACCGAGATAGGGGAAAGCACGGGGCGGATTTGCGGAAAAATTATAAGGGCTTTTGTATGTATCCGGGGAGGCCTTATCTGCACACCCACATAATCCGAAAAAAAGAGCCCGGGGTGTGAATTTTTTTTTCGCATCGATGACTTTTTTTCCTCGCGAATAATCGGACGTAAAGTTTTGCGGATTAACGAAACAAAAGGACAGAGGATAAAATAAATAAACAACAAAACAACGATACTCCAGATTATCGGTTTAAACTTTCTGAGTGTCGGTTTACAATCGATAAGTATTGGGTTATCAGCGAATGCGGGGAGCTTTATTTCGTGTGGGAGATTGCGATCTAATTACAATTAAAAGTTAAAGTGTTGAATTTGTTTTATAAAGCGTTGTTTATATTACTTAGAAAGCAAAAATGTAGAACAAATTGCTATGTCTTACGAAAATTCTCTTGGAATCTACAGAAGTGATTATTAAAAAGAAAAAAATCCCCTGTGTAAATTTAAAGTGGTTTCCTCCTGAGTTATCAAATATGAGAAATACAATGAATTTACTGTATGAACATTTTATGCTTGTGAAATCAACTTACGTGATGCGTTCATATTTAAATTACCAAAAAGAATATATGAAAAAATTAGAAGAAGAATGTAGACTGTCCTTTATTATTTTTAGCAATCCTTTAAAAGCTTCCTGAAAAAATATAAACAAAGAAAGAAGTAGTATAATTGACAATTCAACACCCACCATATCACCTGAGGAATTTACCAAGTTTTTTATTTCACATATCAATGCAGTTATACAAAATATTCAGAATATTACACTACCAACCATGGTTAGTACCAATGTCCTGGACTCATGATGTTTACTACCAACAAATACCAATGAAGTAATGTAAGTTATAACATCCCTCAAATGCAATAATTCTAAAGATGTATATAACCATTTCCACATATTTATCAGTCTTATAGAATAAATATTGTTTTGAGGGTGTATTTTCTAAATGTGTTGAAATTTTCAGAACTGTTACTTTACACAAAAAGGCAAATAAAAAAGACTGTTCAAATTATGGATCAATTTCAATAATCCCTATACTAGGAAAAATACTGGAAATTCTAGTCAAAAAACGATTGATTTTTTACATTTATAAGCACAATTTTTTAAGTGACTGTCAATACGGATTTAGATCAAATAAAAATACTGAATTAGCAATAGAAGAACAAATAAAATGTATTTTAAATAACATAAATGAGAAAAAAAACATACAACTATAACTATATGCGATTTGACGAAAGCCTTTGCTTTTGTTAACCATGCTCTGCTTATAGAAAAGTTGCAGATGTACAATGTACGCGGAAATCCATTAATTTTTTTAAATCGTATCTACACGATAGGACACAATTTGTCAGCATTAATGAATGTAAATAGAACTATCTAGGTTCACTACCCGGGGTCCCACAGGGTTCTGTCCTAGGCCCTGTACTGTTTATTATTTATATGAATGACTTACAAAGATACATGTCACCTAGAAAAATAATACTTGGTAATGATACCTCTTATATTTGTGGTCATGGTAGTATCCAAGGCCATAGTCAGAAAAAATCGGGGGGGTAGGGGGATAATGGTAAAAAATTGTTTTTCTCTTACCTTGGCTACGGCCTTGGTAGTATCCAACGTTTAAAAGAAATTGCAAGTGGTTTGGTGCACATACATTAAAGCTGAATACTAACAAAACTCAAAATATTATTATTTCTCAAAATACATGAGGTATCGCTTCAGAATCAGTAACAGTACTCGGAATTCGGGTGGACAGTCACTTGAAATGGACAGACCATATTGTATCCTTGGAAAAGAAGCTAAGTAAGTCTTTATTTGTTCTCAGAAAATGAAAAACGCTAATTTGTAAGGAACCCTCACTATGGCATACCACGCACTTTTTAATAGTAATATACTTTATGATATACGAATTTGGGGAAATGCATGTGGTTCGTCTCACATATTTATTCTACAAAAGCAAGCTATCCGAACAATAAAGGCATTAAAATGGGGTGAATCATGTAGATGTCACTTTAAGAATTTGAAGCTACTAACCATGCCAGCGTTTTTTAAATATTAAACTTGTTTGTATACAGGGAGTTTATCTATTAACACAATTCTGTGTTATAAATGTTTAGATACTGGTTGTTCCTTTTAAAGAGAAACGTGTGTTTTCCAAACCAAATTTTCAGGCTTTACTAAAATCGAAATTTTACTTCATACGCCACGCGTATAATATACTGATATATTGTGAAGTTTTGGAATATATTTTTAGGTTAGTATGCTAAAACAGTATATTTTTAACTACAGAGTATTTCAGTGTCTAAGACGCGTGGCGCATGAAGTAAAATTTTGAGTTAAGAAAAGCTTAAACATTTGGTTTGTTTTCAGACTTTGAAATATATTTTTAGGTTCGTATGATAAAACACTATATTTTAAACTTCAGAATAATTCAGTGTCTAAGACGCGTGGCGCATAAAGTAAAATTTTGAGTTTAGAAAAGCCTAAACATTCAGGCATTCAGTGTTTTAGCATACGAACCTAAAAATATATTTAAAAACTTCACAATATATCAGGGTTTTATACGCGTGGCGCGACCAATCCAAATTTTCAGGCTTTTCTAAACTCGAAATTTTACTTTATGCTTAATCAAGGATTGTAAGCCGTCGCTAGAATCTTAGCTTTATTTTTTATTAAATAGGTTTTCAGTTATTTTTAGTTAAACTCTAAATTGCTATTTTAAACTCTACACATTCCTTCATGCTTAACCCAGGAGTCGAAACACACACATCGTCGATATTTTTTGTATATTCTTTAATTTAAAAAATATTATTAAAAATAACAAACAATATTACACATACTTTGAGGAATTGCAATTGCTCTACATTCGGGTTCGTGTATCACATATTGTATGTTATGTAGAAATGGTGCATGCGCCGGGTTAATATATCAAAAATAATGAAGGCTATTTAAATTTTATTTAAACACAAAACACACTTATCGAAACAACTCCATCTAATTATTTAAAATTGAATTATTCAATACACACTTTTACTATTCCTAATCATAAACTTGAGTTATCTTTAGATCTTCAGCAGCGCAGCACATAATTAATCACCTAAAGTATTTGTTGGAAGGTAATAGCAACACGCGTCGTGAATGATAACGCGATTTTTTTTTATTCTCGGCATTCTGCAGATGGTCTGCACTTGCCATTCCGCGACAGTTTCCTCTTTGGTAATCTGCACGACGCGACGGTTCCGACTCCTGATACAGCATCAAGGATGGACGAACGCGATGAATATTAATTGTTTTGATTGATGCACATTCGATTTACTGTTTTCACTGTTTCAGTTTGCGGTTTGCGCTGAATTGTTGAATTATCAAGATTAATATTTCTTTACAATAAATTTTCTAACAGATGGAATTAGTAGTTGAATTTCACGAAAAATAAATATCAGTTAGATTTAAAGACAATTTTGAGACGTTTAGGAAAGAAACAACTAGAATTTGGGATTGAATATTTGTGTTAATTTTATAAAAATAAAGTACAGTTACGTGGGTGGATCAAATATAAACGAGCCTTTATTTTTCACAGATCGTACATGGTAGAAAACATCAACATTTTTATAAATTATTATTATTTTTCAACTCCGTTATCTTAGAATGAAGCTGGAAGGGTAACATACCCTCCCGCAGAGCTGGGACGAATCCTCCTGAAAAGAATTTCAATCACGAATCCGAATCACCTAATATAATACGAATCCAGAATACTCGAATATAATTCGAATATAATTCGAATCAAAGGTTTTTTTGAATCACGAATACAAATCCTCTAAGAAGAAATTTCATTTTATTATTTGTTTACAACCATTAACATATAAATATCGTTATCAGTTGTTTTAACAAAAATATTCAAAACCTAATATTTATTATTAACCACTGAACATCGTTGATAACAGACTAAATATCTGTGTTACTTTGATCAAAGATGTATTTGTGTGTTTTTGAACTTCAAATCAGTGTATTTTACGCGTGAAAATTTGTCACAGGTCGCTGCGCGACCCTCGACAAATTTTCTACGCGGGGCTTTTCTAAACTCGAAATTTTACTTCATGCTTAGTCTGGGAGTGGAAACACTCGTTCAAAACTTTGAACACTATTATAAAATCGACGAATGCCTGAAAATTATGCAAATAACAAATTCACTGAATATCATTAAAACCGGAAAAGTCAGAGAAAACTCATATGATGTTATTAAATTTGTCAAAATCAACAGGCATCATAAAAATTACAAAAAACGTAAAAATTTATAAAACCAATTTAAATATTGACAAAAACAATGAAAACAATTTAGTAAACTAGGGGTTTCCTACAGAAGAAGTTATATTAAAAGGCCAGGGAAAAAAATCTTGAATCAGGGAAATGTCGGAAAACTTTAACATTTCAGATTGTGGCTACCATTTCAGTTTTACTTTAAACAATGTTAAACAAAATTTTGAAAACTAGTATATTATATTTAAAAACATTTTCAGTCATTTAATATTCTTATCAAGGCAGTCAGTTAGAAGTTTCGAACGAGCGTTTCACTCCCAGACTAAGCATGAAGTAAAATTTCGAGTTTAGAAAAGCCCCGCGTAGAAAATTTGTCTCGGGTCGCGCAGCGACCTGAGACAAATTTTCACGGGGCTTTTCTAAACTCGAAATTTTACTTCATGCGCCACGCGTATAAAACACTGATTTAACGAGAAATTTAAAAACACACAAAACAAATTTTTCGTGTTAATCCTTACAATTAATTCGAATTATTTTTGACGATTCAAATCCTTTTGTAAGTATAATCCTTTTATAAATATTCGAATCCTTTTATGAGGATTCAAACCACCCGCATTTAGATTCGAATACGAATAAAAAAAATTAACGAATCCAGTTTAATTGAAGTATTCGAATGCCTCTTTTGAATCCTCTAAGAGGATTCGAATCCTGCCCAGCTCTGCCCTCCCAGCACACAAATGTTTCCACTTCCTCGTTGCTGTCAAATCGCTTGCCTCTAAGTGGTTCTTTTGGGGATCAAACAAGTGGAAATTGTATGGAGTCTGGTCTGGGCTGTAAGATTGATGTTTAAGTGTTATTCAGCTAATTTCCATCATTTTCTGCTGCCTTAAAGCTCATCTACAGGGCCTAGCATTGTGATTTTGGAGCAATACTTTGCAACTTGGACAATCTCGTTTTTTGTGTCGCTTTTAAAGCCTAATTTGACCCAGGAGATAACAGTTGCGAATTGCGTTCTTGTTTTGACGTCTGTGTAAAAAATCCACCAGAAGGAATGCTTTCCAGTCCAAAGAAACTATGGCCAACTCAGACAATCGAATTTTGGCATTTACAGTATTCCCTGGGCCATTGGTTTTCACTTGATTTCGATGCACCAAATCTTCTTTTTAAACCTTTTCCATGAAATGGTATCTATCCCAACTTGAACCTGCAGTCTTGCGGTAAATTCTGACTGGTTTCACATTTTTACGGGTGAGAAACTTAAGAATTATGCGTTGCGCAAAATTCAGACACAGGCCCATTCTTTACATTTCAGGCAGACCCAGTTCACATTTATTGTTATAGCTACTAAATAAAGGACAGAACAAGCTGGCTGATGTAGTTCCCTAATTCTAGACATCCCAACTTAAAAACCTCAACACCTAAATTACAAATAAATACTACTCCCCACGATCAGAAGACAAAGGTTTATTTATATTGGATTGACCGACGTTTATTTAAAGACACATTTAGTAAAGAAACAAACAGAATCTGTGGTTGAGTTTTTCTGTTAATTTTAGTTAAAAAAAATAATGTTTTTTAATGTTAGCTACTTAATGTGTCAAAAGACAATTTTGACACATTTAGTAGTTGCATTTATGATTGATTTTGTGTGTTCATTTTGCAGAGCTAACATTCAAAAAAATATCCATAAAATGAGATTAACACTTCGGTTTCCTTACTCTAGGCATCCCAACATAAAGACCTCAACAGCTAAACTACAAATAAGCACCATTCCCAGCACTCAGAAGACAAAGGCTCATTTATATTTGATCGACCCACGTATATTAAATACACATTTATTAAAAAAAACAAATAGAATCTGTGGTTGAATTTTTGTGTTAATTTTATTAAAAAGATTTTTTTTTTAATGTTAGCTACTTACGCCCGGTCTCTCCAACGAATCTTAAAAACCGGTTTATATAAGTAATTCTTAACTTTGTATTCTGTTGGACTAAACAAAATTACACATAACCTAGATAAGAATTGCTTACGCTTGGCAACGTAACTTTGTTTATGTAATTTGACATGTTTTCTAACGTCAAATCCGTCAAATCTATTTCTAACCGTTATCCACAGTAGCCGATTATTTAGTGTCATTGAAAAACTGATAAAGCCAAAGAAAACAGGTGAATTCTACAGAAAAGGTGCGCGCTTTATTAACGTCCCTTGTGTCGATCTATAAAATAGTGGAAAATAAAACAACACACGCGGCGTCCAACCGCGAAAAAGGAGAAGTTTCGGAGCTTATGATACAAAAATTTAACGAGGATAAATTTAAAAGACGCAATGAAAAATAGTGCTGCTGAAAGCAAAAGAGACCGTTTTAAAACTGGTAGAGGAAAATTTGTTGGAGAATATTTAACACACTTTCTTTCGTAGGCCTAAATCCAGAAGAAAAAAAAATAGCTTGCAATCATACTTTCAAAAAGTGATCCCGTTGATAAATATGATGAGGTATTGCTGGCAAGTTATTTTCTTCTCCAATATCTACCAAATCTACGAAATTTACATCATTTTCAGTTGAAATAACACTCAAAATAATTTATCTTCCATTTTAAAAATCCCCATTGATTAACGTTGCTCTGACGTTTAGGTTAGAATCAGCTTCTTAAGACGCCAATTTTGTCGTCTTATAATGTAAGACCTTCTTATGACTTTAAGATCTGATGAATAGTTGGTGCAATACTTTAAGAAAGTCTTATTTTTAAGATCTATGTTATCTAGATAAGATGCGTTAGAGAAACCGGGCGTAAATGTGTCAAAAGACAATTTTGACACATTTAGTATAGTATATTACGTAACGAAATTGGTACGCAGCGTATTACATATGAGCGGACATGTTGCGCACGAGCCGCGCCGCGGCGAGTGCAGTATTCCGCGAGTATGTAATTGCCATACCACTCGAGAAACATACACTACTTTACCTACGCCCTAACAAAATAAACAATGAGCATGAAAGAAGAACTTATTTATTGTAATAATTTTTAATAGTACCATGACAATGATGAATACTAAATTACTACTTGATCAATATACAGGGAATAAAGCTATACATTTTCTGACATTTGTTGTTTTTTAAAAGAGTTCAATTTGAAGCTTTAAACGAGTGTTTTCCACTCCCAGACTGAGCATGAAGTAAAATTTCGAGTTTAGAAAAGCCCAGAAAATTTGTCTCGGGTCGCTGTGCGAAAAAAATTTTCACCACGCGTATAAAACACTGATTTCAAGTGAGGTTCAAATATACATAGAGTTCACATTATTTTAGTGTTTTATACGCATGGCGCATGAAGTAAAATTTCGAGTTTATAAAAGCCCAGACAAATTTTCTGAGCTTTTGTAAACTCGAAATTTTACTTCATGCACCACGCGTATAAAACACTGATTTCAAGTGAGGTTCAAATATACATAGAGTTCACAATATTTTAGTATTTTATACGCATGGCGCATGAAGTAAAATTTCGAGTTTATAAAAGCCCAGAAAATTTGTCTCGGGTCGCTGCTTCACAGGGCTTTTCTAAACTCGAAATTTTAGTTCATGCTTAGTCTGGGAGTGGAAAACACTCGTTTAAAGCTTCAAATTGAACTCTTAAAAAAACAACGAATAACTAAAGATTTAAAGAAAATAAGCTGAATTTGGAATACGTATACTTTAAAGAAAAACTCCCTGTACACCAAAGAAATGTCATTTGGTTGTGCGATAAAAATTAGCTGTTCAGCTGTCAGCACGTAATGTACTTGTCAAAACTAGATAGGGCGTAGGTAAATGCATTTATGATTGAATTTGTGTGTTAATTTTACAAGGCTAACATAAAAAATATCCATAAAATGAGATTAACACGTCACAGACGGAAATCCCATGCAATTTCATATTCAAAATTCAACTCTTGTTTAGATATTTATTTTTTCTTATTTCCTTCGCTCGGGGACGTTTATCTTAAATTTAATTAGCTTCCGCTCCGCGGGAGGAATTTCATCCTCTCACCCCCCCGCCCCCGGGGAATCCCCGCGCGCTCTCGAGTTTTTGATTAATTGCACCTTGTTCGGGAGGGAAGTAGGGGGAGATTTTTAATTCCGCCCCGCTATTTTTCAATCGGGAAAGACAACGACAAAGTGGACTCATTTGAATTAATAATAAAGTTTCGGCTTATGTTTCTTTTTACAGCGGACCGCTTTTATTAAATATTCTGTGCGGCGCCTTGATATTCATTTAAGTATGAAGTAAATTTGATTGAGGGGTTAAGTGGATTTTATTGTGTGTACTATTGAATTTTGAATTTTTGCAATGACCATGAAAAGAAACCTTTAATTTGGTTGGCGTTGACTTTGTGGTACATTTTCATAACAATTTAATTAAAAACACTTAACTTAACTTAATACAAGTGGTAAAACATAGTTAAGTGTTTTATATAATCATGAAAAGATACACAATAAGCAGAGTATTTATTTGAATTTCAACTTCGTTTTCTTATTTATCAAATAATACACAGTGGTAGACACGGCAATGATTAAAAAAAATCTTAGATGAAAAATTAATAGTATCATTTTTAAAATATCACGACAATTAAGTGGGCTGTGATAGAACTATTATCAGGAGGGCGACACGTTAATGGCCCAGAGCTGGGCAGGATTCAAATCATTCAGGATTCGATTCCCTGATTCGAATCTTTTAAGAGGATTCAACAGAGGTATTCGAATACTTTAGTGAAAACAAATTCGTAATCCGGATTCGGTACATTTTTTTCAAAGAATTCGTATTCGAATTCAGAGGTAGGTGATTCGAATCCTTATAAAAGGATTCGAATCCTTATAAAAGGATTCGAATCCTCATAAAGAATTCAAGTCCTTCCAAATAATTCGAATCATCGCTGTTAAGGCTGGGATTCGAATCCGATTAATTCAAATAGTCGAATAAATAATTAACACTGTTGTATCCTTTCTTCACACTTTATTTTCTAATGGTTAGATATATATTTCAAGTGCTAAGCACTCATTTTCAATAACAACTAATTCTTACAACTGTTGCGCGGTTTCTTTATACCTACAGTGGATTAAAGGGAAAAACCCCAGATTAAGGGAAGACCTTTGGGTGGGTTAACGAATTTTATTGCGTGTTGTTTATGGAGGTAACAAATTTAGAAGCGGGTTATTTAAGGGACTAACATCGAAGTTCAATAAATTATTTTTATTTTTACACATTTCTATGGCTTCCAACATGTTTAATTGATACTTATTGGACTCTTTTAGGAGTTTCATATTGTTGATGTTGAATTTATGACCTGTTGTAAAGTTATGGTGTGCAATTGCAGATTTTTCTGGATTCTGGTTATTTATGTGATAACTGTGTTCTTTGAATCTAATATTTAAATTGCGGGTTGTTTGGCCGATATACACTTTCTCACAGTTATCACATTTTATTGAATAAATTCCAGATTTTTCAATGAATTCTCTTTTACTAAATGTGTTTCCTAAAAGTATACCACTTTTTGAATTTGTGTATTGTGCTGCCGTGAGGTTGAATTTTTTAAATAACTTATTTATATGATTATTTAGTCTAGGTACGTAAATGACTCTAGCATATTTAATAGGCTGTTTTTCTTGCTCCTGCAAACTCGTTATTGATTTGATCTTGTGAGATTTTATGCTCTTATTAATTAATTTTTGAATGGTATTAGTATTATAATCTAAAAATTTTGCTATTTCCAATATTAACCTAAATTCTGCTTTCCTGTTTTCTTCTGAAAGTGGTAATTTAATCGCTCTGTCTATCATACTTTTAAATGCTGAAAGTTGATATTTAATCGGTGTCGAAGATGATGAGTGGATATAATTAAACGTATGAGTACCTTTCCGATATATATTAAAATCTAGTTTATTGTCGTTTCTACTTACAAGAATATCTAAAAAGGGGAGTTTTCCATTATTTTCAATTTCAACTGTAAAATTTATACTGGGATAAAGGTTATTTAATTCTGATTTTAAATTATTAATGTTAGTGGTGTTTTTGATGATGGCGAAAACATCGTCTACGTATCGGTACCAAATTTTAGGGAAATTGTCAATGGAGTGTTTGACTTTATTTTCTAGGTGGTTTAGAAAAATATTCGCTAAAAAAGGTGACAGGGGGTCACCCATTGCTGTGCCAAAAGTTTGTTTATAATATATATTATTAAATTCAAAAGTGTTACATTCCATGACAATTTCTGTGAGTTTAATGTATTGGTCTATTTTATTTCTTGCAATTAGATTTTAGGTTAGTATGTTTTCAAGGATTTTTAATGTTTCTTTGATTGGTCGAATATTCTATTATGAATATTTGAATCACAAAATCATTCATATTTAAAAATGTTTTTAAACGAATATTGCATTATTGAAAATTGAAATATTTGAAATTTTCGAATAATTCAATATTTGTGAATGTGAATTGCAACCATTAACATTTTTAAAATCGCTACTAAGGCTGGGGTTCGAATCCGATTAATTCAAATAGTCGAATATTCTAATATGAATATTTGCAGTTTTTATTAACAAAAATGTTCAAAACCTAATTATTTACAGACTAAATATCTGATTAATTAACTATTTTAGTAAATGATAACTTATATATCATTTACTAAAATAGTTAATTAATCAGATATTTAGTCTGTATATAATTAGGTTTTGAACATTTTTGTTAATAAAAACTGACAAATATTCATTGAACTTCAAGATAAATCAGTATTTTATATGCGTGGCGCATGAAGTAAAATTTCGAGTTTAGATAAGCCCCGTGAAAATTTGTCTCGGGTCGCTGCGCGACCCGAGACAAATTTTCTACGCGGGGCTTTTCTAAACTCGAAATTTTACTTCATGCTTAGTCTGGGAGTAGAAAACACTTGACAGAAGTTTTAAATAGTCTATTAACACCCTGTATATGATAAACTTTTGAATAATTGTTATAATCTGTTGTAAAAACATCTAAATGATTTTTTACATAGTAATAAATTCTCGTAAAGTTGAAAATAAAAAAGTGTTCCACCTATCCTGGGAAAATCTGTATGTATACTTAACAGAAACAAATATTTGTACACTTAGTTGCCATACTTTCTTGTCACGTGTAAGATATTTATATCAAATCATTATTAAATTAACAAAATTGATCTCTTTGAGTATACTTTTGAGTAGCGATTCTTTTTAAATAATTTCAGTTGTATATTGTAAATTATAATTTTAATTAGTTTCAATTTGTAAAGATATTTTTTCCTTAAATAAATTAATAAACATATTTTAAATTTTTCTACAGGTCATTTTTTGTAATAAACAATTAAAGTCGAGTTTATTTCTATCCGTCCACTTGTAAAAGGTGAATAATTGATAATTTCGTAACTGTCATAAAACTAGTCTTGGCAATATTATCAATCTTAGGTGAAGGCCTATAAAAAATAATGTACAGCAATAAATAATTGTAAATATTACATCTAAAATATCTGGTATGAAAAATTACCGATATTTTCAATATTTATACTTTTTACTATGATGTGATGTATTTTAAACTAACATGTGTCTTCCACTCCCAGACTAAGCATGAAGTAAAATTTCGAGTTTAGAAAAGCCCCGTGAAAATTTGTCGAGGGTCGCGCAGCGACCCGAGACAAATTTTCTGGGCTTTTCTAAACTCGAAATTTTACTTCATGCGCCCCGCGTATAAAACACTGATTTATCCCGAAGTTGAATAACTCATATATTATTATTTACTTATATAATTAATTATTTAGGTATTTAGTCTGTAAATAATTAGGTTTTGAACATTTTTGTTAATAAAACTGTTCTAACCTCGTAATTGTAATTCATGCTCTAATTTCATAGTTTCGCAGTTCTTGAATTTCAAAAAAACTATTTTAATGGTTCTGGATTATAATTATTATATTTTGAACATTCCCTATTTTAACGATACAACTTTATTTGTGGTGATGTAACTCTAATATTTTCTTATTTATTGTAAAACAAAAAAATATCTTGCGCCCGCACACTCCTAAAATTCTCCACTTGATCTAAAAAGGAACAGAAATATGAAGTCATCGAATCTCCGGCCACAAAGCGAACCTTTCAACTCTTGCAACCGACTTACAATAAAAACCT
Source organism: Philonthus cognatus (assembly GCA_932526585.2). Classification (NCBI taxonomy): domain Eukaryota; kingdom Metazoa; phylum Arthropoda; class Insecta; order Coleoptera; family Staphylinidae; genus Philonthus; species Philonthus cognatus. The sequence goes on from OW052242.1 coordinate 31,423,289, forward strand.
CTGCCGTTCACTAAAAGCATATTCTTCGTATTTTTCGCATGCAAAAATGCGAATCGAATAATGGGGCCGCCGGTTTGTAAGACAAGCTGTAAAGAGGGGCCTCTTTATACATTCCAGTGCGCCCATGAGGCGTCCCGTCCTCCCAGGTCCTCATAAAAAAATGGAAAAATAGCCGTCCCTGCGGCTTTTAGCCCACAATAAATGTCCGCTCTGGTGTTCACGATTTATTTTATTCGTTTAGATAAAATACCACAGCTTCGATGAAATTATGTATTGGTTATATTAAAAAAAACTTACTTTATAAGCTTTAGTTCAATAGTGATAAATCATTATTATGATCTGATAACTTTATACATGAAAATCAGAATTGACCGGTATTTTAATGAATCGAAAATGAGAACAGGAAGGATAAATATATATGTGAGCCCCGCCCGAAGTCAGCAGGCACAGTCTTTAAAGATTCACTTACTGCCGTGCGATCGTTTAAATTATGATTTAGAGTAGGCAGCATTTTTTGTTTGTGCGTTTGCCCAGAATGCTAATTGTATGATGGAATAAGTTTGAGGTTATGGTAAACGTTGAGTTAACAGTCAGTAGTGCCAATCTAATTTAAAACTCAAAGCCTACTCTAAATCATGTTTTAAATGAACGCACGGTAAAACTGCACAACGCTTGAAATGCGAAACTATTTTGATATATTTGTAATATTTAGGTCCGCTAAACACTATATCAAATTTAAAATAATATTTAATTTTAATTAGATTAACCACATTTTAGTAGCCCAATAAACAAAGACATTTAAGTAATGTTTTATCAACATTAAAACAACGTTTAATGTTGTTACAATGTTGATAAAATGTTATTTGTTTATTTTTTGCTTAGTGGGAGTATATGTTTTCTAAGTAGAGGCCATTTTCTTTTAAGAAAACATATTCCAAATTGTAAATGTTCAGACATTCGATGTTTTTGAAAAGCGTTTAATTTGAAGCTTTAAGCGAGTGTTTTCCACTCCCAGGCTAAGCATGAAGTAAAATTTCGAGTTTAGAAAAGCCTGAAAATTTGGTTTGGTCGCGTAGCGCGAAGCGCGGAGTGACCAAACCAAATTTTCAGGCTTTTCTAAACTCAAAATTTTACTTCATGCGCCACGCGTATAAAATACTGATTTCAAGTGAAGTTTAAAATATACTACTAAAGTAGTATGGTAAAGATAAAGGTTTTAAACTTTACAATATTTAAGTGTTTAATACACGTGGCGCATGAAGTAAAATTTCGAGTGTATAAAAGCCTCAAAATTTGGTTTCGTTCGCATTTCAAACGTTGCAGTTCTAGTATGTTAATTTTTAAAGACTGTGTTATCTGATGTAGGATGGGGTTCGTATCTGTATGTGCTATATACCTCTCGATAGAGTAAAAAATCCTGGTTCCAACAAAAAGAAAAAACGTGTTTTGAAACAAAAATGTGACTTTGTGTAGTTTGCCTCCCACATACAGATATAATTATTTTTATGAATGACATTTTTCTTTTTTGTCGTCAAGTTGAGAATATTAATTAGGTTTTTTGGTTTTAGCGGCGAAATTAATTTAAAAAATAAAATGGAGTAGGAGACTTTATCGTAGAGTTTGTATGTAATTTATTTTTATTATTTTTTTAATTCTTTTTAAAAAAAATATGTAAGTGCCTATATTTTGAAAACATCTTTTTGGCTTCGTAGTGCAAAAATTGTAAAATTAAAGAACGGAAACAAACAATACATTGTTATCTTTTTATTTAATATTGCTTGTTTCTGTTTTTGAATTTTTGAATTTTTTCCTTTGCGAAGCCAAAAAATGTTGTCGAAATATAGACGCATACATTTTTATTTAAAGAATTAAAAAAAAAATAATAAATCAAATACAAATTCTACGATAAAGTCTCCGTCTCCATTTTATTTTTTGAATAAATTCCGCTGCTAAAACCAAAAAACCCAATTAATATAATTATTTTTATTAATTCCTGTTTATTTATTTATAAACCTTTTATCGCTGCACTCAAAACTGGCTTACGAGTGTTTGAAGTGTAATCACGAGGGTAACGTAATAATAATCCATTTTAAAGTATGGATATTATTATGAAATTCCGCAGGTGTAAATTTATTCATATCGCATTTTGAATGGGGCGAGTGAGACGCGGCCCGGGGGCTTGAATATTCATGGATTCTAGAAATAGCGTTTTCCGTCCGCGATAACCGCAAAACACGTTAATTGTTAATACAAATAAACGCCGTTGCCGCACGCAAACACAAAGAATCCCGCCAGGAAAAGCGAGAAGGCACGATTTGCTCAATAAAAGGGGATTCCCCGGATTTACAAATATGAACGAAATTATTCATGAAAATCTCAAAATGTATTGCTAAACAGTCATCAGGTTGTTTAAAAATTCAAAAAGTTTATCTAAAAGCCAATACAGTGAAACATTTTGATAATACATACAACTTATTGTCAAAATGTTTGACTGTATTCCCACTGAGCAAATCCATTTAAATAATGTTTCAACAACATTAAAACAACGCTTAATTTTGCTACAATGTTGATATAACGTTATTTGTTTGTTTTTGCTTAGTGGGTTTGTTTTTGGTTTGACTTTTTTTAATTTTTAGGCAACCCTTCATGCACAATATAATAAAACAATTATTTGTTTCTGAGAGGTCAGTGGATAAAACAAACATGATGAAGTTGTTACATTTATTATCAATTACCGTCTCTTCTTTTTTTTTTCGCAATAGAAACCGCACACTGCGGTTTGGAATTTAATATATGATTAAGCAATGCAACAGGGAATCCCTATTACTTCTCTCCTGCATGACCATATTCAGTGATGAAATTAGAACATAAATTACCAATTATGTAATATGGTAAATGTGTAAATACCGACCTGAGTACGTGTATACAAGGCCGTAGCCAGAAAAAAATTAGGGGTTCGGGTTAATAGTAAAAATATTGTTTTTGACCTAACGGGGCAGCTTTTACATAGTAAAGATAATGTACAGAGTACACATATCCCGAAGTATACTTAAAGGAAAAACGCATTAACTGTATGGTTTTGAGTTTACATGAAGTGATTACTACACATAACAAGACTGTTATTCCTCACTTCACTTTTTATTTGTATCGTTAGATGTACATTTCGAGACACAAGGTGCTCATTAGTTTGTTTTTGATAATGAGCACCTTGTGTCTCGAAATCTACATCTAACTATACAAATAAAAAGTGAAGTAAGGAATAACAGTCTTTTTATGTGGAAAACGGATTGTTTTTAATTTATTTATCATATCATTATTAGCAATTAATTGAAGTCTGGCTTCTACTTGTATTTTAAATAGACTAAGTGATTAAATATTTGCTACTTTGATACTTCAGTTGTTTACTAACTAATTTAATTTTTCCAATTTTTCATTGGCACATTTTTACTGCACCGTTATTCGCGCCGTTTTCTATTTATCATTATCTGAGTCGATTTCAGCCATCAAAGCGTTTTACGCGCGATTCTTATCGATCGTTACAACCCCGCTAACCCTCCCATCATTCCACCACCAAATGCACTCGGGCTCGGCCCCTTTTACGACCAGTTCATACATAAAATCCCCACCGATTGATACCATTACCCTTTTATTAAATTAATAAAAAAATATGTTTATATCTCGCCATAACTCTTTACGCAATAAAGAGTCTTTTTTTATTACTGGGTGGACGTTTTTTCTCCCATTAATGTGTCGGAAAAATTTGCGGCGTATAAATGTATTCGAACATCAATACATTTTTTATTGGATAATAAAATGATACCACTATAATTACCCTAGTAGAAATGAGTCCTGTGTTTACATTGTAGGAATATTGTATCTATATTTATATCTTGAAATAATGAAGGAATTAATAAAAGCCACTTTAAGCAGTTATTATGAAACCTGGTGTTAATGTCCCAGGTTTAGTTGAAAAGGATATTACAAAAGATTAATAATTTAAGTTCGAACTACAGTTTAGTGATGAACTAAGTTCAAAACTTTTAAGCAACTGGGTCGTGTTGAGATGTTACTACAGAAAATGTATATTTTAAATTTAGTATAGCTAGTGGTGGCCCTAGGGCGGTGCATGGGACAGCGCCGAAAACAGTCGAACACGAGAAAGAGCTTTAATTTTTGAATCTGGAGGGCCGCCACCATGAGATCTCGCACCGCCTAAAAATTGAGCTAGAACCTCCACTGAGTATAGCAGCGTTATGGGTTGCCCAATCTAGCGCTAAATATAGGCAACTAAAGATACACAATAGTAAGAATAATTCAAATTCAAAACTATTAGAATTTGAGAAAATAACCTTACCCTTTTTATAATTTGCACACTTAACATAATACATAAAATTACGACAATGTTCGTATAAAATGCAAAGACGTATTTTTAATTAATTAGACTACTTCAATACCCATTGAAACAACTACTTCCCATGCAAATACACCGCCGGATATTCAATTATACAATGAAATATTTAAAATCTTATTTGACACAATAGTAAATTTAGAATGGTTCAATGCATTTTACTCGCGTTTCATTCAAGTATACATACAAAAGATGTATATGAAATAGATTCACTAATTTATCAAAATACCGGTTAATGAAAACCCGGCAAATTAAATTTTAGAGAGCACAGAAAATGTATATATTAAATTTAGTATGACAGCATCATGGGTTGCCTAATCTAGCGCTATGTATAGGCAACTAAAGATACCCAGATTAGTAACAATGGTAAATTTAAAATGGAACAGATCGAGTTTTAATGATAATTACATATTCAAATGGTAAACGTCAATCATTAAATACTCCTGGTTCTCTCCATTATTTTTTATTTATTACCTAAGCTCTGTTAATCATATCCAAGCCGTAGCCAGGACGGGGGGATATGGGGTTTAACCTTCCTCCCCCGAAATTTTTAAAATGTTGAATTTTTGTATATAAATGCGGCCCTGTAAAAGCAAAATAGTATATTGCACAACGAGCATATAATCATAGCTATTAATCACGAGTCGTTCGAGTGATTAATAGCCATTATATGCGAGTTATACACTATACTTTGTTCACGAAAATAATAATATATAACACAACATTTTTCATATATATTTATCAAATACGCGTGAGTTTTAATGGTCGGTTTTGTTTTATAATAATTTGACAGATAAATGACGACAGATTGCGGTACTATGATTTGAATATGTGATAGGGTAAATTCCACTTTAACACAAATATGAACAATCGTTAAACAATAAATAATACTCACCTTTTCGCCTAAGTTACATAGAAACAAGCTCTTTGCACAACAAACGAAATTTTCCATTTGGATGGAGTTTTCACGGTGTTAACGTTTGTTCCGCTTTAAAATTATTTATGTTTACAAATTCGTTTTACGCGGGTTAAATTAGTGTAAACGGCAGAGATGTTGACGCGTTACTTCGTACTTTAACAAAATGGCGTCGACGACGTCATCACCACTATGGTCAAATGTAAGACAAAAGAAGCTGATTTGACTAGCACAGCGCTGTTACTGCATAGCGGCAAAAAATCTAACTAGGTAATTATTTATATTCGTGTTAAAAAAAACCACATTTATCACGCAAATCCAGTGTTTAATGTACTAAGTGTTAAATGCACCCCATTTATGCTGAGCACACAGTTACATAATGCACATATAAGATTGTCGTGAACAAATAATATTTTTATTATTTAAACTTTTTCTGGCTACAGTCTTGATCATATCTATATGTCTTTCTGAAGATCTGCGTTTCTAAGCTCAGTGTAAATAGAAAGAGTTGTTAATTGCGAATTGCGCAACGTTTCGTTTTCGACCGATGCCAGATAAATATTGAAAAGCCGGCAAGTGCCTGAATATTAATGATTAATTTATTAATTAGCAGAGCATCTGAAAACTGACGTAATCGAGCAACGTTATTAATTAAGGTTAGGGAACGGCGAACAGGGAAAAGGGACGTATTTGCTCCCCTAACGAACGGGAACGTAGAGAATGTGTTTTCTTGTCCCTTTAGATGGCGGTAAAAAATTGATTAAGGTGAAATGGCTGAAGTTTCTGAGGTAATATCTAATTACTCATGTTAATTGAATTTTACCGTAGTGATTATATTTATTTATTATACAAGATTTTTTTCTTTTAAGTAGCTATACATATCTTGTTTAATCAATATAAAGCTTCTAACGAGTATTTCCACTCCTTGGTTAAGCATGAAGTAAAATTTCGAGTTTAGAAAAGCCTGAAAATTTGGTTTGGTCGCGTAGCGCGTAGCGCTACGCGACCAAACCAAATTTTCAGGCTTTTCTAAACTCGAAATTTTACTTCATGCGCCCCGCATATAAAACACCGACTTCAAGTAAGGTTGAAAATATATTGCTGTAGTATACTGCTGCAGTAGAAAATTTTGAACTTCGCATAAGATCAGTTTTTTATATGCGTGGCGCATGAAGAAAAATTTCGAGTTTAGAAAAGCCTGAAAATTTGGTTTGGTCGCTCCGCGCTTCGCGCTACGCGACCAAACCAAATTTTCAGGCTTTTCTAAACTCGAAATTTTTCTTCATGCTTAATCGAGAAGTGGAAACACTCGTTAAAAGCTTCAAATTGAACGCTTTTAAAAAAGAATTAATGTCGAAAAATTAACAGCGTATTCATCGGAATACGTAAACTTAAAAGAACAATACCCTCAAGAACTGCAGATCAATGTAAATTTCTTGTCATTTTAATAAAATAAAAATTGATCTGATGTTTATAAGTAAGTACAAGTATATACATTTTAATTTTTAGGTATACTTTATTGCACATAAAAATACTGTTATTCCCTACTTCACTTTTTATAATAAGTGAAGTAAGGAATAACAGTTGTTTTATGTGTAATAATCACTTCACGTAAACTCAAAAACATACAGTTATACTTTATTTAATTATCTAATTTCTAAAATGGTTTACACACGTACACTATGTATTGTATTGATTTGTTTCATGTTAATTGAGCAATTAAATAAATAAACCCTAAACATACCCACTGAGCGTGAAACAAACAAATAACGTTATATCAACATTGTAGCAACATTAAACGTTATTTTAATGTTGATGAAACATCACTTAAATGTGTTTGTTCAGTCAGATAATATCGTTGGGTCAATAAAATAAAACCTCTAGAGTGCCATGGCAAATATTGTAGGTTTGCAACTCTAAAATTATATCGTATGTTCAATAAAAAAAACCTCTAGAATGCCATGACTTAATATTTTTTTAAATTTATGTTGGCTACACCCTTTAGGAATTGTTATATTATACGTCAGACATAATAATTATAATGTATAATTTCAGAGTTGCCAACCTACAATTTATTCCATAGCACTCTAGAGGTTTTATTTTATTAAACATGCTATACATTATAATTATTATGTCTGACGTTTTTATGTCAATTCCTAAAGCGTGTAGCTAACATAAATTTTAAAAAAAGATAAAACCATGGCACTCTAGAGGTTTTTTTATTGAACATACGATATTACCTTGTACTGTATGTATTAATTCAATCCCCGAATACGATTATTAAATGTTCTTCTATCCTGCAGACAAATACGAAAATATATACATTTCAATTACTAACTTGTTCTTTTCAATGTTATCTATTTTTTCTTTAATTACTTGTATAATACATGATGATTAATTTCGACACGATCGATTTGACCTTAAATGGACAGGTGAATATTCGACTTATTATCCATTCTTTCACTTGCTGCAAAATGTATACTCAACATAAATTATTGGTTGCAAATTTGTACACGTTGATGACCTAACGTGCCGAATTTCCACGTTCCAAGGACGTGTATTTAAAATTTAAATCAGGACTATCTGATTTACACGGTGTTAAATAAATAATTAATTAGATTGTGACATTTAATTAAAAATACTTTTCCTGGAGTGCTATTCTTGACAAAACAAACAAATACGATTTTGTCGGTTGAAAATCTAAATTTGTTAAATATTATTTGTTAAATATTATATATTAGGGCTTTGAATCGAAACTGAACCGAAAACTGTAAAAAACGTTATTGTTGTCGGAAAGAAAACCGAAACTGAACCGAAAAAAAATCTGTTAATTTCAATTCAAACTAGGGTTGTTATGTTTTAAACACTTTGTTTTAAAACAGTGTTTTAAACATGTTTAATAACAGCGGTCGTGTTTTAAACATGTTTAATAACAGCGGTCGTGTTTTAAATATGTATTAAATCTTAAATTTGTTTAAAACATGTTTTAAACGTTATTTATTCGTTTATTTCATTTATTTACGGAATCCCCTTTTACACAAATTAACAATATTAGTATAACGTCAAATATATGACAATTAGTATAGTATGTTCAATAAAAAAATCCTCTAGAGTGCCATGATTTTAATTATTTTTAAATTTAAGCTGGCTACACGCCTTAGGAATTGATATGTAGCATGTTGGAGCCAGATATCAGGGAGGCGGAGTGGAAAATAGAAAGCCATGACAACGGGATATTTTTAAGATAACAAATAATTTGTAGAGATTTTACAGAAACCTAAAAAAATCAACTAAATAATAAAGTTATATTCTCCAAACACTGACTTCTCAGCAATATAGTTAAGATAATTAGTTTATTGAATGTGGTGGCTTATCGGAAACCGCGATAACCACTACAGATATATAAAACGTCAAATGTGATAATTATAATATAAAATTTCAGAGTTACCAACTTACAATATTTTCCATGGCACTCTAGAGGTTTTGTTTTAATGAACATACGATATATTTATTTTTACAGAGTGAATTACAGAAAAATAACAATTGCATTTGACATTTTCATGTTACTCTTACATTACGCGAGTTAAAATTATAATAATAAAAAATAATAAAGAGTGTATACATTAACCATTATTTGTATAAATTCGTTTAAAACGTTTTTCTCATTATCTTAATTATTCTAAATTATATTTTATACTACTTCATTAAGATTTTTTGTTTACATTTTTAAATTTTTGCTGAATTGTTGAAGATATTTCAAATAACATTATTAAACATAACATTTTATTACAATAAAATATCAAATATGCGTGCATAAATGTAATTTTAGGTATACATATGCATACACTGTAAATTTTCCGACATTCGTTGTTTTTTTTAAAGATTTCAATTTGAATCATTAATCGAGGATTTTCCACTCCCAGACTAAGCGTGAAGTAAAATTTCGAGTTTAGAAAAGCCTGAAAATTTGGATTGGCCGCGTAGCGAAGCGGAGCGGCCAATCCAAATTAGGCTTTTCTAAACTCGAAATTTTACTTCATGCGCCACACGTGTAAAACACTGAAATATCGAAAAGTTTAAGAAATATGGGTTTGGTAATCCAATATGTAAATGTGAATAAAACGTGAGTCAAATTCTACGCTGAACAGATGGTTTAAAACAGTGATTATAGGCAACCCAATATCAAAATTGAATTTGTGTTCAGTATTCCGGCACCAGATACCCACAGATGCGTTTCGGACTTCAAGGGCCTCTTTAGTGTGGTCCCGACCCAGTGCTGAGGAATACTGAACATTTCTGACTATTTCAAGCCAATATGTGAAAACTATTGATGATTTCGATAGCTAACGCCATCTAATGCTTCATAGTGGCATCGTCAGTGACACGAATGCACAAAGTGCATATACAGGTCACTGTTTCGTCCACGAGCGAGCAGAACTCTGTTTGTGAAACCAGAAAACAAATATCAAAATTGAATCGATAGCTAACGCCATCTAATGCTTCACCTAATAACTCTAACGTATATTGGGTTGCCTATAATCGTTGTTGTATGTGTGTGTTTTTGAACTTCAGTGTAAATCAGTGTTTTTAAGCGTGGCGCAAGAAGTAAAATTTCGAGTTTAGAAAAGCCTAATTTGGATTGGCCGCTCCGCTTCGCTACGCGGCCGATTCAAATTCTTAGGCTTTTCTAAACTCGAAATTTTACTTCATGCTTAGTCTGGGAGTGGAAAACAATGGTTAAAAGCCTCAAACTAACCGCTCCGCAAATTAAAAAAAACGCTGTAATTATCGGGATTTGTATACTTAAAAGAGAAATGCCCTGTATATTCTATTTTTAAACTTTTAAACATGTTTTTAACACATTTTAAACATGTATTTTATTGTTAAAGTTTTAAATGCTGTTTAAATGAAAAATTACGTTTTGTTAAAAAAAAGCTGTTTGTTTTAATTGAAATGAAAAAAAAGTTTTATTAACAACCCTGATTCAAACACAGGTAGGTATTATTTCTGATTTATTTATATTACTATTATTATTATTATGCGAACTAGAGGAAGTAACAGCAATATCAGACTAGCGTTTGATACACAAGCTGATCTAGTTTCGCTTTTGTTGCTCGGTAGTATAATGTTTTAGTTTGTATTTGTTCTGTATCTAAACTGAGTATGCAAATAAACAATTTATTATTATTATTATTATTAATTGTGAACACTAATTTAATTTCCCAACAGTTTTTGCCTTCTCCGTATGCAATACAAAATGAATAGTTATTTAGGTAACTAGTCCCACTGAGCAATCCATTTTAGCAACATTTCATCAACATTTAAGCAACTTTTAATGTTGCTACAATGTTGATATAACGTTATTTGTTTGCTTTTTGCTCAGTGGGGTGTATGAAGTAGGGCTTCAAGTCACGCTTTGCGAGTTTAGGGCACGAGCCGTAGGCGAGTGTTCTAATCGCAATGAGTGCCCAAAAGCCCTGTACACACAAGTTGCCTATAATATTTTATGTACGAGCAGTATTTTTTAAAATAAACATAAATCTAATCCATTGGCAACATTTTTTTCATCATGAAATTTATTTAATCAAATATAATAATTATTAAAAACCGTTTATTTTTCATTTTGCATTGTCGTTTAGTTGAGACACTAATCGCGCGGCGCCAGTGGCACTGTAATCACAATAAATTTAGTGTCCCATTATGTAAAAGAGTACCGCAGTTGATAAGGCCAATGTAAGGGCGCCAACATCACGATTGTTCCATCACAGCGCTTGAAACCTGAATAGTCGTGTGCATGTCCAATAAATTATATTTATTAATAAAAAAATGTACCTAAACCCTGAATCTCAATTCTTAACAGAAATTAATAAATAAATAATTATAACGATTTATTAATTGATGAAATGCTCATAATTTTTAATTGTCTAACATTAGTTGGAACAGTATGCTTCAAGAAACGTCAGGTACAAACGTCATTTCGCCGAAAATATCGCGTGCGTTTTATTTATTTATTTATTTATTATCCAACAGTTTACAATAAACTTATTACAGGATAACATGTTAACAGTAACATAAGCAAATTCGAGTGCGCTGTGACTTAAAATTAAATTATAATTCGAAATAATAATAATAACATTATGAATTTTACTAGAAAGACAAAAAAAAATATTATTTAATACAAACATACGTACATATATAACTATTCAACCGAGTTTAAATATTCAAGTAACGTCTGGAGGTCTACATGGAATATATCAATTTTATCATTTATTTGATTATATAGTTGTGTTTGGCGATTTCGAGGTTCTTTTCACACATAATTCGTCTACCCCATTGCCACGGGTAGTGAACATTATGTTTCAATTTAGTGTGCAATGATTTAGTTTAAATTTTGCGCTTTTGGCTCGTCATAATGGATGCCAGTTTGCGGTACTCTCTTTCATATAGGGACACTTAATAAATTTAGTATCCCTGTACTTGAGAGAGTAGCCAAAACTGGCATCCATCTTGATTCCTTTTGGAGTCAAATTCAAACTAAATCAAATTAACCGGACGCGCGTCAATCATTATAGAATATGATTGATTTAGTTTGAATTTGGCGCCTAAAAGCGTCAAGATGGATGCCAGTTTGCGCTACTCTCTTAAATACAGGGACAATAAATAAATTTATATAAATAATATAACTAAATATTTTGGTTTTCATTTATTTACATTTAACTATTATTATAAATTTAATTAGAATGTTTAATGATTTAGATATTCTGTAACAATTATTTCCCTTTGCATTTTGATTAGAGTCGCTAATATGTTTGGCTCATGAACTGTCAAAAATGACAGATAATAAAAACTGTTTAAAAATAAACCTCTCATGCATTGGTCAATTAGACACTAGTGCTCAAAAGTTGAGCTTCACGCATATTAATTGATACATAAATGTTGAGAATATGAGTTTGTGTTCAGTACTCATTCATTCACCGGATAACTATATACGCGTTTCAGGCTTCAGCGCCATCATTAGTATAGTCCCGAATCAGTGCTTGAAGAATAATGAACATCTTTGACCATTTATTACGGCCTGTGCAATTTGCATATGTTTCGAAAGAGTAAACGCCATCTAATGCCCCTTAGCTCAAGTAGCATCATCAATAGCTGGCAAACTACACGTTTGTATACAGCAATTGTTCGTCCACATAAATGTTGCCTTTTTAGTGGTGCCGTAGATAAAGTATAGTTTTGTGAAAATTTTCAAATCAAAAATGTTATCGGAACACAATTTCGGAAACATGTCTGTCTGTGAGTCTGCAAAAACCGCTAAAAAAATATTAAAAAGAAACTTTAAACTTAAGCTTTTTATTGTATAAGGATCTGAAGAATTTTTAGTAAAAATGCGTGAAAATGCGATTATTCTTCATATTTTCTTAAATATTCATCACATCGAAAAATCTTTCAAATAAAACTTGCAGATAATCAAAATTAGGCATTTACAGAATGTGCCGCAGAACTCTTAGTTCTCACTCGGTTTTGAAAAAAGTGACGTTTCGTTCTACCTCATTTTTTAAGAATAAAAATTACAGAATTAACATCAAAGAATAAACTTGCACAGAAATGAATAAATAAATAAATACATGTTGACTGGTCGCAATGAAATTTTAAATGTCTCCACTGGATTTTTCCAAATATCAACTGTTTTGTTGAAAATCGTTGGAGAAAATAAAATCGACATTGTCTTTTCGTAAATTTAAATTTTTCGCGTATATTGTAATTTTTGTCTTTTCCGACGTAAACCGCGATTTTAACGTAAAATGTCGATTTAGTCGTCTGTCATACAGAAACTAATAAACTGTGACTGGTTGCAATGAAATTTTAAATATTTTCACTGGATTTTCAAAAATATCAACTGTTTTTTTGAAAATCGTAGGAGAAAAAAAATCGACATTGTCTTTTCGTAAACTTAAATTTTTAGGGTATATTGTAACTTTTCTTTTTTGCGAAGTAAACATCGCGATTTTAACGTAAAATGTCGATTTACACAACATAAAAATTGACGAAATAAATACATGTTGACTGGTCGCAATGAAATTTTAAATATCTCTACTGGATTTTTCCAAATATCAACTGTTTTGTTAAAAATCGTTGGAGAAAATAAAATCGACATTGTCTTTTCGTAAATTTAAATTTTTCGCGTATATTGTAATTTTTGTCTTTTCCGACGTAAACCGCGATTTTAACGTAAAATGTCGATTTAGTCGTCTAAGTCATACAGAAACTAATAAACTGTGACTGGTTGCAATGAAATTTTAAATATTTCCACTGGATTTTCAAAAATATCAACTGTTTTTTTGAAAATCGTAGGAGAAAAAAAATCAACATTGTCTTTTCGTAAACTTAAATTTTTAGGGTATATTGTAACTTTTCTTTTTTGCGAAGTAAACATCGCGATTTTACGTAAAATGTCGATTTACACAACATGAAAATTGACGAAAAACGCCGACAATTGTCAATTTAGTTATATTAACTTAATACATTAAGTTAATATAACTAAATTGACAATTGTCGGCGTTTTTCGTCAATTTTCTCAACTCAGTTTGTTGTTATTTTTAATAACACATGTGACAAACATTTTGATAGTAGTGACATATTTTAAACTAACTAGGGTCTTCCACTCCCAGTTTAAGCATGAAGTAAAATTTCGAGTTTAGAAAAGCCTGAAAATTTGGTTTGGTTGCGTAGCGCGAAGCGCGGAGCGACCAAACCAAATTATCAGGCTTTTCTAAACTAGAAATTTTACTTCATGCGCCACGTGTGTAATACACTGATTTAAAGTAAAGTTAAAAATATATACTGCTGAGATGTGATAGATATTTAAAAAGAAATTATAATTATTATGTAAATAATAATAATATTAAAAGTAGAAAACATTAAGTCAAAGACACTTTTTCATATTCATAATATTTAAATCAACATATTTATAACGGGGAAAGTGCTCTAATGGGTACATCAACATTTTGTTTCATATAGATAATAACATTTAATAAATTATTAAAACAATCACTCGGTGGAGCTGAACTAAAAAGCGAAAACCGAAAAAATAATCTTGTTTCCGGAACGAAAACCGGAACCGAACCGATTTATATTTTATTAGTAAGATAAATGTAAGATCAAATGAATTCTGTATAAAGAGATAAAATCCATTCACTTTTATCGCTGATTACTGAGGCACTTAATTTTTAAAAATCCATGATTACTTTAATTAATTAATAAATAAAATATTTCTGATATTCAACTTTTTGTATTTAACAATTGTTGTGAAAATAAATACAAAATGTTGAAAATCAGAAATATTTTATTAATTAATTTATTAAAGCATTCACTTTTAAGTAAACCCATTGAATTTAATATTATGATATACAGGGTGTCTCAGACCAACCGTACCAGCATTTTATTTCGACAACGCTTGGTCGAATGTGACTGGGACAAAAAAAATTATTACCAAAGTGAACCCAAGGAATCCACTGATGAATTTATTTTTTTACCGGAATAATGCGGAAGTACCCGGAACCGGAAGTAAATTTAAAATTTTAAATGGCAACATAGGTCGAGTATGGTATTAATTGATAGGTCTTTTTAAAAGAAACAACTTTTATTAAAATGTTTTTTTTAATATTTTGCATATTTACAAAGATAAACAAAAAAAACTAAATTTAAAACTAGTTATCCTTTCAACACTCAATTTCCTCAAGTAGGCTTTTGTGTTATGTCAAAATAATTGATATTCGTGAATATTTGAAGTAAAATAAATTATTATTATCAAAGTATTGAATGTGTCAACATGGTTTTTATAAACCTCGAAGGTTTTGATATGCTGATGATATTAGGTGAATGCGGCCAAAACTATCGTGCTGCTGAGCGAATTTATGTTGAGCGATACCCTCAACGAGCCAGTCAAACAATATTTTTCGGCGCCTTGCAGAATGCGTTAAGACAGCTGGTAAGCTACAGCCCAGCCACAACAAAGGTCGAAGTATCAGAAAACGTGTACAAGATGAAAGAGCACCAGATATTCTTGCAGCAATTGCTCTGGACCCGAACATCTCGACTAGAAGAATTAAAATCGATGCTGGAATAAGTCGCTCCACTGCTTGGAGAATTTTAAAAACAAACAAATTCGATCTATACCATATCTCTTTACACCAGAAACTTAAAGAGCGGGATTTTCAAGATTGGTTGAATTTTTGTGAATGGATGTCTCATAAAAATTATAATTTCCATTACAAAATTTTATGGACAGATGAGGCGACATTCAAAAGGAACGGAGTTGTTAATTTACATAATGCTTACTACTGGAGTAATGAAAACCCTCATTGGTTAAGAGAAGTTGATAATCAACACGTGTGGACCCTTAATGTTTGCTGTGGTATTTTAGGAAACCAAATAATTGGTCCACATTTTCACCTAATATCATCAGCATATCAAAACCTTCGAGGTTTGTAAAAACCATGTTGACACATTCAATACTTTGATAATAATAATTTATTTTACTTCAAATATTCACGAACATCAATTATTTTAACATAACAAAAAAGCAAAGCATACTTGAGGAAATTGAGTGTTGAATGGATAACTAATTTTCAATTTAGTTTTTTTAGTTTATTTTTGTAAATATGCAAAATATTAAAAAAACATTTTAATAAAAGTTGTTTCTTTTAAAAACACCTATCAATTAATACCATACTCAACCTATGTTGCCATTTGAAATTTTAAAGTAACTTCCGGTTCCGGGTACTTCCGGATTATTTCGGTAAAAAATAAATTCATCAGTGGATTCCTTGGGTTCACTTTGGTAATATATTTTTTTGTCCCAGTCACATTCGACCAAGCGTTGTCGAAATAAAAGGCTGGTACGGATGGTCTGAGACACCCTGTATATATATATATATATATATATATATATATATATATATATATATATATATAAACATCTATATTGTGAACTAAAACATTTACAATTTGTTTATTTTTACACTTATATTTTATTTTAAGATCCTTGGCTATCGACCGTCAGTCTTTCAGCCTTAATTTTATGATTTTCCTAAAACGTTTAAAAATAAAAAATGTAATTGACAATAACAATAATATTCGCAATAAATACCGGTGTTTTAATAATCATTCGAATGATCGTTCGATAGACAATAATAGATTGTTAAATAATTTTAATAATTAAATGATTCGATTATTCTTACTCGAGTCGGCCTATCACTAGTTTGAAGTAAGTTCTAGAAATTAAATGAATTTTTGACGTTATTATGCCAATGTTGTGATGTTCAGCATGAAAATGTCGCATTATTAACATATCAACAAACGAGCCTGAACAAACCAACATCCATTCCCCAACATCAAACAGATTTTCCTTTAATTTCGCAGAACCGTGAATAAATATTAATTATCCGTTTGTAGTTACGGTATTGCGGTATTATTCGAATGCCGTGCAATAATTTTTGGACCGGAAGTGAGCAATTTTCCGCGCCGATACGGGGCCCGATCGGAAGCGGAAGTGAGCGAGGCGCGACGTGTTTATCGGCGTCGCGACGCCCCGCGCGCCGCAATTTCCCCCCGTCCTTCGCCTTTAGCCATCGCGCGCTAATTTCGCACACTGTTTCACACCGAGCGAAAATTATTTATCGAAAATACACTCTCGATATCCATCCAGAGTTGCGACACGGATTGCGCTCGTCCGGCCGGAATAAACTGATTTGCAATCGAGAGAGAGAGAGGATTGCAAAAATTGGAAGTGATTAATAAGATAGATGAGATGGCGAGGGGAAAAAACGTAGAAGAAGGAAATTGGTTCATTGACGATCTTAAGCGCTGATTGGGTAATTAGAGGGGATTAATTGATTTTCTAGTTTAAATTTGTTCGTTAATTTGATTTTGCTGATTACGAGAGCTTATGCTACGCGTAATGTAATTTATTACAGTTTTAAATTAAATTTCAAAATATTATATTGTCAGACAACTTTCAGCAACTATAACTTTGCTAAGAATCAATAAATTGAATATCCGTTTCAATGTCAATATAAAATGTCTGTTTATCAGAAACAACATAATTATAAAAATAATAGATTGGTGATGTTAACATTTTCTTACCAATTTTCTTACCAACGTCAGTTTAATTCAGTGGTCTCTAAACTACGGCCCGCAGGCCAAATCCGGCCCGCGACTTGCATGAATCCGGCCCGCGACTTGCATGAATCCGGCCCGCGATTGTTTGTAATTTTTTTTGTAAATGTCATATTTTGAAATATTGTAACAATTGTTTCTTAAATTTTTCATCATTTTATAAAATTAATCGGATCTTGGCCGACTTTATTATGTAGAATTGTATTTGTGGCCCGCGAAGAAGATAGTTTGGAGACCCAGGGTTTAATTCATACAGGGTACTTTTATTTTAAGTATACATATCCCAATTATATGCTGTAAATCTTCGGCTATTCGTTGTTTTTTCATAGAGTTTATTTTCACTCCCAGGTTAAGCATGAAGTATAATTTCGAGTTTAGAAAAGCCTTAAAATGTGTAGGCTTTTTAGGTATACATATGCGTATGTTTTAAGGCTTTTCTAAACTCGAAATTATACTTCATGCTTAACCTAAGAGTAGAAATGAACTCTAAAAAATAGAAGTCAGAAAAAATAACGTTTTATAATAATTTTCATACAAAGTTTTGGAAAATTGAGTGCCAAAGATTACCTCGTCCAAATGTTGACCTTTACGCCGCTGGCATTCCTCTAATCGAAAACGGAAATTAGCCGCTACGCGTCTACACATCTCTCTGCAAATCCCGGCCATTTCGGTGCGGATGTCCTTCAATTGCAGTACAGTTCGTGGTTGTTTTTATAAACTTTCTCTTTAAGGTATCCCCATAGGAAATAATCAAGGGGTGTAAGATCGGGTCATCTCGGAGGTTGGTTGATGGTGCCTCGACGAGAGATCACTTTTTCCGGGAAAAGTTCATTGACAACCTCAAGTGATTGGTTTGAGGTGTGGCTAGTTGCCCCATCTTGTTGAAACCATGTTTGCATATTAAAACCTTCAAACACCTGCAGTTGTGGAAGCAAAAAGTTCCTTGACATGTCGCAATACCGTTCACAGTTTACAGCAAGTGCTTGCCCTCGTCGGTCTTAAAAAACATACCTTAAAGAGAAAGTTTATAAAAACAAACCACGAACTGTACTGTAATTGAAGGACATCCGCATCGAAATGGCCGCAGTTTCCAGAGAGATGTGTAGACGCGTAGTGGCTAATTTCCGTTTTCGGTTAGAGCCTGGGTCTCCAAACTATCTTCTTCGCGGGCCACAAATACAAGTCTACATAATAAAGTCGGCCAAGATCCGATTAATTTTTTAAAATTATGAAAAATTTAAGGAACAATTGTTACAATATTTAAAAATATGACATTTACAAAAAAAATTACAATCAATCGCGGGCCGGATTCATGCAAGTCGCGGGCCGGATTTGGTCCGCGGGCCGTAGTTTGGAGACCACTGGGTTAGAGGAATGCCAGCAGCGTGAGGGTCAACATTTGTACAACGTAATCTTTGGCACTTAATTTTCCAAAACTTCGTCTAAAAATGAATACAAAACTTTATTCTTTTGACTTTTTTTAAAATTATTCAATTTACAAATACCCTTTGTGGACACCCTGTATAACAATTATCAGAAATGTTATTTCGCATCATAATGTTGTCTATTGCAATAAAACCTGAATGGATCGTTGTTCAATATCCCGGTTTTTCCGGAACGCAATTTCCACTCCCGATTAAAACAGCATTGTTGAACGCATATTTACGACATAATTTATTTAACTGTATTAATTTTTGCGATTGCACCCACATTCACATGCGCTGGTGTTAATCAATCGTGACCGCTGCTGGATGTTTCGCAGTGGGGGATAATTATAGTGCACACATCAAACGAATTTATTTCGCGTGGAAAATCCGACGTTGAAATTTGCGGTTTTAAGGGAATTGATCGACATGCGAATAAAACGAATGATAACAGCAAATTTGACGACCTGACGGTGTTAAGTGCAGCAATTATCATCTGCGCGCGGAAAATTTAAAAAAAAATCCTTGACGTGGTTTGGATTCACTTTGTAGTACATCTTTATAACAATAATATTAAAAACGCTTAACTTTGTTTTGCTAGTTTTAAATAAAAGTGGGGGCTGCGATGGCCGAGCGGTTGATTCGTTAGACTGGACCAATCGTCCACTGCAGAAATGCGAGTGCGAGTCTCGTCTGGGGCGAATAATTTTTCTACCGAAAAATATTCTTCCCGCATACCATGGATGGTTAATTGTTTGTCCACATTTTCATTAATATGAAAAATTATAATAGTAAACTGGTCATGATTGAATGGCTAACCGCCTCAGTCAATTCCCTAATATTCATCTCATCCCCCAACCCAATTTCCATCCATCACCCTTCCTTTAATAAAAAAGTGGTAAAATACACGATTAGAAGAACATAAGAAATCAATTTTAAATATTAAACATAATCCAGGAATTTCCAAACACTGTATTAACAACAATCATTTTATAAATTAGATACCAATCATTTTAAGATTTTATGCTCAGGTAATAAGGGACAAATTTTAAATCTCAGAGAGGGCTTAGAAATTAATAAAGCCATAAAATGCGGAAAACAACTCGTCAACGACGAGGAGATTTGGAATTCCCCAATTGCAAAATCCGGCCGGTCGGTTTCTTCTGTAATCCACTCTTGATATTGCCGTAAAATGCGAAACTAGTCGAGTAAATACAAACAAATAGTGAAACAAACCAAATGTTTTTAATTTATCCTTTAATATTAAAACAAAGTGAATGTACGGTTTCACCAACTTTAATTAAATCTTATTGCGGTGGCTCGCAGCCTAACTTTAGGGTAGGCCAGAGAGCCAAGGTAATATGTATACGTTATTGAAAGGTGACTTTGTTGTGCAATTCCTAGTATTTATAAAGCGCGATCCCAACCTCAAATTTTGTGTTCCTTGGCGCTGTGGCCTACCCTGAAGTCAGGTTGCGAGCCGTCGTTGGATTATTTATTTGTCGATTGGAGTAGACATTTTCCATGTCATAAATATCAATTTCATATGAATTGATTAATTTTTTGACATAAATGTATGTTGTTGTTAAACTCTTAAAAAAAAAACAACGAATATCTGAAGATTTACAGCATATAATTAGGATATATATACTTAAAAGAAAAGCATCCTGCATGAATCATCTTTCTAGCGATCATTCAAATATTTGTATGAATGATATTTAATGTGTAAAATCATTTTTATGATTATTAAGGAATAATAATTAATTAATAGAAAGTGAATTTGTACTTCTTGAGCAGTGCACACTGCAAATTTAAACGAGATTGTTGCATGATGCTATAACACAGAATTTTAAACTTTATAAGAATACTGAATACTTAATCCATTTTCTCATAACAATAGACTTGGCTGATTCTTGCATTGGACCCCTCATATGAGAAATTATAAATACTTGTATTAAGCATATCGTAAGGTAATTATTTACAATTGCATTTTGCTTTGCAATTATATACTATTTCATAACCGGATTGTAAACCTTTGATGTTTTAATTAAATTTTAATTTCATTCCTACATGCATGACATATATTAAACAAAATTTTCCATTATCCTCCTCGAAAACGATGATTAAATTGTCCAAAATGCAGATTAGTGTCAACGTAATTTTTATATTCATCATCATTACCAAATAGTCAACATAACAGGAAACAGTGACAAGATACCTCAAATAAATACCTGGCATCCTGTAAAATCTCCGTCCTTCACATCATCCTACACACACCAATAAAAATATGTGCTTAGTCCACTTCTCGCCCATAAACTTTCAAATTTACAACCATTATAAAAGACACTAATTAAATTAAATTTTAGCAAGAATTATACATTTATATATATTAATATAGGTATGTTAAAGTGTGAATCATCTCATTATTTTTAATTATGAATACACGTAAAATCTTTAGTTCATTTTTTTCACTGCGTGAAAACTGATGATTAATTTTCTTATTAATCACTTCGTAAAACATTTTCAATTATTTCAATTGTCAACTTCTTAAATAAATTGCCTTTATTCTGGACTAACATCGATTCCAGAGTTTATTTTAAAAAGCGTTTATTTAATATGTTATTTTTAGAACAGTCCAATTAAGTTTAATATATTCAATATTGTTTTTTCTAATCTTTTTAGTAATACATGTGTGTTCGTTTTATTATTTGGTAGTATTATTTAGTAGTATATGTAATATTTCAAGGTGTAATGGAAGATCAGAGTGTACATTTTGTACACATCTGAATTACATCTTATTTTTTCTAAATTTACATTTTTCTCTTTTTCGAGGATTCGTCCCTGCTCTGTTATGTACACCTTTAAATTAATTTTGGCGTTATCCTAGCTGGTTTATTCAGGTGGCGATATCACGTTCTACTCTAACGACTTAAATAATTAATCTATTTTCATTTAAAACAAAAAAAATTGTCTGACACATATAATAATTTTTCAACAAAATTACAAACATGACATTCAACAAATAAATTATTATAGCGGACGTTCGTCCTTGATCGAAAGCGTCGTCCCTCATTCGTCGTCATCATTCATCCGTTCGGATTAATTAAACTCCCGTTACACCAAACATTTTTCAATATCAATTTGTTCAATATTTACATGAAAATGGGGGATGTTGTGTGCACATGTCGCGTTACACACCGCCGCCCATCGACCGACCGCCCCCCACGATCCGCTTGTTCACCGCATGCACACTTGCTGACTTTCGTTAATGCGGAATGAAATTTATTCGCCGTTTACCGCAAATATTAATATTGAATTATGTTAATTTAATATTGTAAAAATTATCATATTGTATAGCAATAAGTAAAACATGGTGTTTCCCATTAATGTAAACAAGGCTTAAATTAGTAGTAATTGTATTCCTTTATTTATTGAAATTCTATACAGGGAATTTTTATTTCAATTATACATATGCATATGATAAATGTATCGACGTTCGTTGTTTTTTAAAATAGTTTAATTTTAAGCTTTAAACGAGTGATTTTCAGTCCCAGGTTAAGCATGAAGTAAAATTTAGAGTTTAGAAAAGCCTGAAAATTTGGTTTGGTCGCGTATTTCAGGCTTTTCTAAACTCGAAATTTTACTTCATGCGCCACTCGTATTTAACACTGAAAGCACTGAAATATTGTGAACAAGTGAACTTCACTTGAAATCAGTGTCTTGTACGCGTGGCGCATGAAGTAAAATTTCGAGTTTAGAAAAGCCTGAAAATTTGGTTTGGCCGCTCCGCGCTTCGCGCTTCGCGGCCAAACCAAATTTTCAGGCTTTTCTAAACTCGAAATTTTACTTCATGCTTAGCCTGGGAGTGGAAAACGCTCGTTTAAGTCTTTTATAATTTCTAATAAGCTTTTTTTTTTCTTGTTCTGTGTAATTGTGATCTATTCCACGGTTAGTCTCTATAATAATAAGGAATTATACTAAATTTCCAATATGATTGACAATTTAATTTGAATATTGACAATTAAATTTAACAAATTGGTGGTTCTAGCTATAGCTACAATGAAAATGTATAATTTCGGTCTGTAATCTACTAATTAAATTATGTATTTCTAGAATTACTATTTATTTGGTAGGTTTGCTTTATAATACGCAATTTTATTTGCCCATTAGTTTACTAGGTAAATAAATTTACTCCACAAATAGTTATCTAATGATTTATTAATCCTTCATAATACCGGGCATTAATGTATTAGTATTATTTTTTATGAATTTGACTGTATTTATTATTATTAACTTTGCATGCATTAACTGTTTGTAATATAATTTGACGAACACATCCACAAATGCTATGTAATCTATTATAAATATGTACGTGTCAGGGTGACTATAAGTGTAAATAAATGATTTGATTTGGTTTTGATTTGCTTATTTAGTAAACAGTAATTTGGCAAATTTGTGTATCAAAAATCATAGACGTCAGTGTTTTGTACGATTTGTCATTTCTATTTTTTGTTTGTATGGCACTCCTATACAACTCCTATACTTGATTACTCCTATAAGTAGGAGTAATCAAGAAGCTGAAAATGAACCAAGCCTTAATGTCAATTTAATTAGGGATTGTAAATTTACCGACATATATATTAACCAGTAATTCGGTAAATTTGTAAATCCAAACCTGTTTACCTATCATTTACCGAATAATTACAATATCGTTAGAGATTCCAAAATACGTTGTAAAAGTAGAAATAAAAAGGATATAAAACTGGTTCGTTATTATTCAGATCTTTATAATTAGATGATTACAAATTTGCGGTCTTCGTGAATATTATTTAAATAAATAAACATTTGGCAACCAGCGTACCACTGTAAGGATAAAGTTGTAAATCCTTCCTCAACAAGGATCTGTTTTGTTTATTAAAATGTCAATTTGTTTATGTAACCGCCTAAATGACGCAAGAGAAGGATTTCTATTATTCCTTCGGCATGGGCAATAACTTCAGGTGTCCATCTTTAAGCTGCTTCATTACTCGGTTTTCGTGACAGAATGCCTGTTTCACAAAAGAAATGTACAACTACGTGCAACGATTTCTAAGTCTATGCAATGGACAGAAACATCGTTATACATGTTTCTTTTATTCACTCAGAGTCAGTCCGAAAAAAGCGGGGCTCGGTGCAAACTTACAATAATAATATAATTAGATAGACCGCGATTTATCTATTTATTTTAAATATACATATTCGGATATACGATATACGCTGTAAGTCTTCAGATATTCGTTGTTTTTGAAAAGTGTTCAAATTGAAGCTTTAAACGAGTGTTTCCACTCCCAGATTGAGCATGAAGTAAAATTTCGAGTTTAGAAAAGCCTGAAAATTTTGTTTGGTCGCGTAGCGCTACGCGACCAAACCGCTACGCGACCAAACCAAATTTTCAGGCTTTTCTAAACTCGAAATTTTACTTCATGCTCAATCTGGGAGTGGAAACACTCGTTTAAAGCTTCAATTTGGACACTTTTCAAAAACAACGAATATCTGAAGACTTACAGCGTATATCGTATATCCAAATATGTATATTTAAAATAAATCGATAGATCGCTGTCTATCTATTTATTTGAAGTATACATATTCTGATATACGATATACGCTGTTAGTCGCTACGATTGTGCAATGTATAAATAATACACGTAAAATGAAATCAATTATATTATTGTTGTAAGTTTGCACCGAGCCCCGCTTTTTTCGGACTGACTCTGAGTGAATAAAAGAAACATGTATAACGATGTTTCTGTCCATTGCATAGACTTAGAAATCGTTGCACGTAGTTGTACATTTCTTTTGTGAAACAGGCATTCTGTCACGAAAACCGAGTAATGAAGCAGCTTAAAGATGGACACCTGAAGTTATTGCCCATGCCGAAGGAATAATAGAAATCCTTCTCTTGCATCAATTAGGCGGTTACATAAGCAAATTGACATTTTAATAAACAAAACAGATCCTTGTTGAGGAAGGATTTACAACTTTATCCTTACAGTGGCACGCTCGTTGCCAAATGTTTATTTATTTATATAATATTCACGAAGACCGCAAATTTGTAATCATCTAATTATAAAGATCTGAATAATAACGAACCAGTTTTATATCCTTTTTATTTCTACTTTTACAACGTATTTTGGAATCTCTAACGATATTGTAATTATCCGGTAAATGATAGGTAAACCGGTTTGGATTTACAAATTTACCGAATTACTGGTTAATGGATATGTCGGTAAATTTACAATCCCTAATTGAATTGACATTTAGGCTTGGTTCATTTACAACTTCTTGATTACTCCTACTTATAGGAGTAATCAAGTATAGGAGTTGTACAGGAGTGCCATGCAAACAAAAAATAGAAATGACAAATCGTACAAAACACTGACGTCTATGATTTTTGATTCACAAATTTGCCAAATTACTGTTTACTTAATAAGCAAATTAAAATGAAATCAAATCATTTATTTACACTTATAATCACCCCGCCACGTACATATCTATAATAGATTGCATAGTATTTGTGGATGTGTTCGTCAAATTATAATACTAACAGTTAATGCATGCAAAGTTAAAAATAATAAATACAGTCAAATGCATAAAAAATAATACTAATACATTAATGCCCGGTATTATAAACGATTAATAAATCATTAGATAACTATTTGTGGAGTAAATGTATTTATTGCTAATAAAATTGCGTATTATAAAGCAAACCTACCAAATAAATAGCAATTCAAGAAATAAATAATTTAATTAGTAAATTACAGACCGAAATTATACATTCTCATTGCAGCCATAGCTAGAACCACCAATTTGTTAAATTGAATTGTCAATATTTCAAATTAAATTGTCAATCAAATTGGAAATTTAGTATAATTCCTTATAATTATGGAGAATAACCATGGAATAGGACAGAATTACGCAGAACAATAAAAAGAAAGCTTATTAGAAATTATAAAAGACTTAATAAACGAGTGTGTTCCACTCCCAGGCTAAGCATGAAATAAAATTTCGAGTTTAGAAAAGCCTGAAAATTTGGTTTGGTCGCGTAGCGCGAAGCGCGGAGCGGCCAAACCAAATTTTCAGGCTTTTCTAAACTCGAAATTTTACTTCATGCGCCACGCGTACAAGACACTGATTTCAAGTGAAGTTCACTTGTTCACAATATTTCAGTGCTTTCAGTGTTAAATACGTGTGGCGCATGAAGTAAAATTTCGAGTTTAGAAAAGCCTGAAATACGCGACCAAACCAAATTTTCAGGCTTTTCTAAACTCGAAATTTTACTTCATGCTTATTCTGGGAGTGGAAAACACTCGTTTAAAACTTTAAATGGAACTAATTTTAAAAAAGCGCATGCATAAGTATAAAAATCCCTGGTTATGTCTGATTTGAAAAATTCTAAGTCTTCGACTCCTTAGAATGTCTTGTGGTTCGAATTAATCACTGTCTGGGAAGATACTATGAGCGAACTTAAATCTGACACGGATGATATGGTAGACATGATAATGAAATGAAATTAATAAATACAAGTAGTAAAATCTAAAGTAATTATAATAATATAATACACTTTTGACTTTTAACTGTCAAATTATTTAGAGAATACAATTTACTTGGTATAAAAACAAACAAATAATTTACTGGGGAGATTTATTAACCAAATAAAGTTATTTTTTGTTTATAATACCGAAATCTTTCGAATAAATTAATTTATTCCTAAAGTAAATTTTATTTAGGGAATAAAACGTTTTATAATACCGGGCATAATAAAAATAAATTTAGTTATACAAGTAGATAATAGTTTTTTACAAAACAAGTGCGGGAAAGCAATTTTTCCGAGTAAACGCATTTTTTGAAGCACAAGCGACGAAAGAGCGAGTGCTTTCATATTAGTGATGGGTAACTCCTGAGCGAGTCGACTCAAAGAGTCAGCTTAGTGAAGTGAGCTGATGAGCCAAGTGACTCAGTTCGAAATATGCAGCTCTTTTTGAGCCATGACTTATTTTGATTCGCTTGCTCTTCTAGAGTGAATGTAAATTCGCAATATATAAACAGACTTTGATTTTCAGGCGGCTCGTGACAGGACCGCTTCTCTCAGCCTTGCTGAACATGCACTTTTTTACTTTTTGCATTTAATTTCTAAAAACTGAATATTTTTCACGGCAGTTTCTAAACCTGCATTATTCGTTTATATAGATAGAGATTCTTAGTTCGCACATACCACAATTTAAAATAACAGAAGCAAACACCGTTGTTTATTATCTAGTAAACATTACAAGTGTAATTTATCTTTGGTGACCTTTTTGTAAATAAAATTTTACATTTAATAAGTGTTTGTTATTGTAGTAAGAAAATACCCATCGTTATATTTTTATCGTGTTATTGCAGCATTATCGATTCGAATTACGACGCGTGCGAATGGAGTTAAATAAACCCATTAAGTTGGCGAATCGACTCTAAAAGAGTCACGGCGGCTTTTGAATCCGACTGAGCTAGCTCACTCGTCGGGATTCAACTCCGCGGTTCGGAGTTGGATCGCGATGATTCAAGATGGCTCTCGAATCCAACTAAACCAGCTCGTCTTAAGGAGCGCTTGAATCCGTTGAATCCGACTGAGCTAGCTCACTCATCGGGATCTCCGAGTGTTTTCATAGGAGCACACGTATTCAATATATTTCAATACACTTCAAGTGTAAGAGCACGAAATGAATACGCACTTACTATAATTTTGATTAAATATATACTCTTACGTTTTTATATAAATTATGATTCAATTATTGCGATAATTAATCACCGTGTCGCTCAATTTATTAAGTTGGCAAATCAGATGGATTTCTAAGAGTCAGAACTCTCGGCGGATCGCTAGCTCGTAACTGAGTCATGTAACTCTTTTGGGCCGGCTCACTGAACCAGCTCTTTGAAGTGAGTCAGATCTTGTAAACCAGCTCACTGAAAAGAGTCATTTTGCCCATCTCTACTTCAAATGCGTGAACTTGGGAAAATTGTTCACGCACGAGCAACGAGCAAAATCATCACAATAATGCTGTCATGGAAACTGTCCAAGATCACTTATATAAAAATTCTGTTGTCTTATGTAGCTCAATCTAAAATTATCCTCAATGCAAACGGGTATCAAGGGTGCAAGGTACGTCGAAATTGCGACTGCAAGATGTAAATGCACACGAAAACGCATCAAAATCGGCCTTAAAATGGATTTTTTGTGATTTTTTTAGGATATCAAAAAACGAAACAATAAATCGTTGTTTTGATACAATCTCCTATGTGATTTTTTTTCTTTGCCAAATAGGGTTTTATTGTCAAAGGACTTTACGTTATCAGCCCGATGAATTTATAAAACCAGCGACCCGAGACAAATTTTCTGGGCTTTTCTAAACTCGAAATTTTACTTCATGCGCCATGCGTATAAAATAATAAAATATTGTGAAATGTTTGTATCTTTTAACCTCATTTGAAATCAGTGTTTTATACGCGTGGCGCATGAAGTAAAATGTCGAGTTTAGAAAAGCCCAGAAAATTTGTCTTGGGTCGCTGCGCGACCCTCGACAAATTTTCACGGGGCTTTTCTAAACTCGAAATTTTATTTCATGCTTAGTCTGGGAGTGGAAAACACTCGTTTGAAGCTTCAAATTGAACTCTTGAAAAAAAACAACGAATATCTAGAGATTTAAAGTAAATAAGCTGAACTTGGAAAACGTATACTTTAAAGAAAAACTCCCTGTATATATTGTTAGAATTGTTAGAATATTATTTGATTTAAATAAGTTCCGGGATGAGTCTCTTTTTTCAATATCAGTACCAAAATGCGTCGGTACATTTTCAATTCCTAGTTGAATTGATATTTAGGCTTGGATAATTTAATTACTCCCATATAAAGAAAAAAAATAGAAATGACAAATCGTATAGAACACTGACCTCTATCATTACAACTCGACGATTATCATAAATTTAACTTGATTACCATCCATTTTCAATCCATATGGTTTTTTCATGTAAACAAAACAGGTACAACCTTAGACTGATCAATTACAAACAAAATTTGCATTTTTATGCTCCAGCAATTAACTCGTCGAAGTGTCGGTAGCATTATCGGCATACGCATCAGCATCAGCATTCACGTACGACTCATTAACACTATAATTAAAAACGGCAATTTGTTCATTATGAGCAAGGTTCGTTACTTTACATACAATTTTAAAAGCAAATCTGTTCTTTGTAATGAAAACATTAATAATTTATTTTAAATGAAACTGTTCATTGTTAAGAATAGTGTCTCTAAAATATATCCTATATTTTTTTTCATACAGGAAGTTTTTCTTTTAAGTATTCATATCCCAATTGCACCGTATATTCTGTAAATATTTAAACAGTTGTTGTTTTTAAACAGAGTTTAATTCAAGGCATTAAACGAGTGTTTTCATTCCCAGATTAAGCATAAAGTAAAATTTTGAGTTTAGAAAAGTTTAAAAAGACCAAATTTTCAGGCTTTACTAAACTTGAAAGTCATAAATTTTATATAAAAAAGATCTGTAAAATAAGTTCATAATTGA
This sequence comes from Philonthus cognatus, assembly GCA_932526585.2. Classification (NCBI taxonomy): domain Eukaryota; kingdom Metazoa; phylum Arthropoda; class Insecta; order Coleoptera; family Staphylinidae; genus Philonthus; species Philonthus cognatus. Next base: position 31,452,812 of record OW052242.1, read on the forward strand.
TCGTCTAACGCAGTGATGGGGAAACTACGGCCCGCGGACCAAGTCCGGCCCGCGGAAAGGTTTAATCCGGCCCGTTTAAGAGTGCCGTCGTGAGAATGTTTGAACGCGTTCTTACTTCGTAATGTGACGACCCGCATAAAAACTACCTACCTACGATTAAGCATTATTCTTTGGCCCGCTACGATTGTCTAGTTATTACAAATGGCCCGTCTTAAAAAAAGTTTCCCCACCACTGGTCTAACGAGTGTTTCCAATTCCAGATTAAGCATGAAGTAAAATTTCGAGTTTAGAAAAGCCTGAAAATTTGGCTCGGGCGCGTAGCGAAGCGAAGCGACCGAGCCAAATTAGGCTTTTCTAAACTCGAAATTGTACTTCATGCGCCACGCACACAGAACACTGATTTAAAGTGAAGATATTGGCATTTCAAACTGGGAAATATTATGAATCCCAACTGTTATAATAATCTAAATGCCCTTTGACATTATAAGATTAATCTGATTTTATAAGTTTCATAGAATTACTGTAAATTTTGGAGCCTTTTAAATTAAAATACCTAAATAAGAGGGCGGCAAATTTGGCCTACGCCCCGGGCGGCTAAAACCCACGCTACGCCAGTGATTATAAAGTTAACTTTAAAAGATAATTTTAGGTAAAATTATGTTAATTTGAACATCTGTATATTCTTGAAAAAACGTTGAAAAAATTCTGTTATTTTGAAACGGTTTTAAAGAAATGTTGCTAAAAGAGGGATAACGGTTTCAGTTTCGGGTTAAAATCCACAAAACTTAGTGGGATTTTTACTGGTCATGCGTATTTGGAATACATGTTTCGTATTGCCTCTAGATTTTCTCGTTTATTAATTCATCCGGCAGGAATGTATGACGTTTTCAAAAAGATTGTCACACTTATTTTTGACTGAATTTGAAAATTTGATTGTTTTAATATTGTATAGCTGGTAGATTGATTGATAATACCAGAGTTCATATATATCCAGTTAGCCAGTCTCTGTATAAAATTTGGTAGCATCGTTTAGAGGCTGCATGTAGAATCGAGACCGGAGAATGGAGGATATATTCGTCTGTCTTACTCGTACCCCATATCCTGACCATAGTCTCTCTTTTTCTACTCGATTTCCAGTTCTCTCATAAGCATTGGCTCCTCTTGATAATTCATAATGAAATATAAGAAAAACAAATGAAAGGCGAAAACTTAAATCAGTTTTTGCGTCTGTTTTTGTCGAGGCAGTTTCGTAAAGGAATAACGAATTTGTCGTAATTTGTTCGTAATGTATTACCAAATAGCAATCTACTACTATATTTAGTTTTTTTTTTACAAGATTGTAAAATTGTTTTTCAACATATATACAAGATTTATAATATACTAGGGGAAATACTTATAAGGGAAAGCTGCTTTGAAAATCCAGCAAATCCAAAATTTTATTCTTCTGAAATCTAAATATTTACTTCGTGTAATACACGTGCCTTATTGGATCTTAATAAATTTGCAAAGCTTTATAATCCAATAGCAATTTTCCTTCATATCATAAACGTAACATGTATTGAAGGTTTAAAGAATGAACGACACTAAAATATATTAAGGTGAAAGGCGAGGGAAGGTAATGTGAAGATATTCGGATGGATGAAAGGCGCGTTTTGGTCGTTTATCAATGGGAAAAGGGACGTTAAAGAGGGGGTGAGGCCATTATTAAAACGGAAACGATGTAGCGAACGCAGTGAAGGAGCGAGGCAGTAATGCGCCCCATAAATACCATAAATAGGGAATGCGCGCACCCTAGGGTCCTAAATATAAATTAAGAACGGCACGCGTGTACATGAGTTTCGCGTACAATTAACACCTTACATTTTCACACTAAACTGTATTAACTTTTAAAATGTAAATAGAATTTTTTTCTGTAACGATGTGAATTAGTTAATAATACGAGCCTAAACACATAAATTTTCGGACACTTTAGTGTTTTCCACTCCTAGGCTAGGCATGAAGTAAAATTTCGAGTTTAGGAAAGCCTGAACATTTGTATTCAAATTTTCAGGCTTTTGTAAACTCAAAATTTTACTTCATGCGCCACCGGTACAAAACACTGATTCAATGTAAAGTTAAGCGGTGTGTTTTAAACTTCGTAATATGTCAGTGTTTTGTACCGGTGGCGCATGAAGTAAAATTTCGAGTTTAGAAAAGCCTGAAAATTTGGTTTGGCCGCTCCGCGCTTCGCGCTACGCGACCAAACCAAATTTTCAGGCTTTTCTAAACTCGAAATTTTACTTCATGCTTAGTCTGGGAGTGGAACACACCCATTTTAAGTTTCAAATTGAACTCTTTAGAAAAAACAACGAATATCTAAAAATGTACGGCATATACGTTGTAATTGGGACATGTATACTTGAAAGAAAAGCTTACTGTATATTTTATTAATTGAACCGAAACGAAAACCAGAACGAAAAAAATAACGGTTCGAAGTCCTGGTTTAAAATGACAGCTATGTTTAAAGTCCCAATTTGAAATTATATATTCTTAATTTGATATTGATCAATTCCAATTTCAAGATGAAATTGTAACCATATGTTTGTTATAGATTTTGTTATAGTTTTATAGTATTTTATAGTAGTATTTTATATTAGTTATAGTTTTTGTTATAGTTTTAAAATCTCAGTAAATACTCGAACTAGTAATTCAAACTCACGACTTCCAGTTCACATTACTTATCCGTCTTTCAATAGTTAGATACTCAAAACCTTGAATTATCAAACAACTAAATTTTACTACCATCGGAATAATTTTCTTCATAAAATTGCTTTCATATTCTGCTAAATTTTACTACCATCAAACAATTTTCTCTAAATAACTCTATTTTGCTATGGCTAGGATTGGTGATTAAAGATTTAAAACTCCTCATTTTCAAACGTTTAATGATCGTGACATTTGGCTAAGTTCGCGCCGAGTTCTTCCGTGAGCGTAAAATAAACCAAGAAAGAACAAGAAGTCCTTGGCTTTTCCACGACAATTCCATGCAGATGTTTGGTGTAATATAACTTCGAAGAATATAATAATAAGAATAGAAACATAAAATTTTAATGACATTCTAAACGACACGATCGATTGTTGAGAGAGGAACCTGATTTTTGAATAAACACAAAAACATTAGCGACCAGCAGAACTAAACAATTAATTGAAATGGTAATTTATATATACTGTTAGTCGACCGGTTAAATTGATACGTAAATTATTGGTGAATTTTTTATGGCTTATTAAAAACAACATTCCATTGTATATAAAAAAATAATAAGTGTTCCATATGTGTGAAATTAGTTATCAAATACTGGTATGGAGAGACAAGTACAGTTAGCTATAAACTCGATGATATATTAAGTTATCAGATACCCAAAAAGGTTTTTTATGATTTTTTTTCTGTCTGAATTATAGTGGATTTCCAGTCAAAAACAGTATGCGATATTACACAAATATTAAACAAAATTAAATGAGTGTAAAGAGCATAAACAATTATTGAAACTGTTAAAGGTTTTCTATATTTTTTTTCTGTCTGAATTAAAGTGGACTATCAGTCGTAAACAATATGCGATATTACATTAATATTAAACAAAATTAAATTAGCATAAAACAGCATCAACAATTAATGAAACTGTTAAATTTTGTTATGATTTTTTTTTCTGTCTCAATTAAAGTGGACTATCAGTCGAAAACAATATGCGATATTACATTAATATTAAACAAAATTAAATTAGCATAAAACAGAATCAACAGTTAATGAAACTGTTAAATTTTGTTATGATTTTTTTTCTGTCTCAATTAAAGTGGACTATCAGTCGAAAACAATATGCGATATTACATTAATATTAAACAAAATTAATTAGCATAAAAAGCATTACCAAGTAATGAAACTGTTAAATTTTGATATGATTTTTTATTTCTGTCTGAATTAAAGTGGATTTTAGTCCAAAACAATACGCGAAATGACACAAATATTAAACAAAATTAATTTAAAAGTTTCTAATTTTTTTTGTCTGAATTAAAATGGACTATTAGTCAAAAACAATATGCGATATTACAATAATATTAAACAAAATTCAGTTAGCATAAAAAAGCATTAACAATTAATGAAACTGTTAAATTTTGTTATGATTTTTTTCTGTCTGAATTAAAGTGGACTATCAGTCGAAAACAATATGCGATATTACATTAATAATAAACAAAATTAAATTAGCATAAAAAATCATTAACAATGAATTAAACTGTTAAATTGTGTTATGATTTTTTTCTGTATGAATTAAAGTTGATTTTCAGACGAAAACAATATGCGATATTACACAAATATTAAACAAAATAAAATTAGTCTAAAAAAGCATAAACAATTAATGAAACTGTTAAAGGTTTTCTATAATTTTTTTTTCTGTCTTAATTAAAGTGGACTATCAGTCGAAAACAAAATGCGATATAACATTAATAATAAATAAAATTATATTAGCATAAAAAGGCATACCTACTTCACTATACATCATTATTTACACAAATAAGACAGTTAAACTTTGTATAACTGATATTTTTATTGTGACCAGAGTTTTAACAACTGTTTGATAATGACAAGTTAAAGTTGTCGTAACTATAGTCACAATTAAAACCTCAGCTATACAAATAATTTATAAGTGTTTTATTTGTGTAATTAGTAAAACATCAGACATCAGACCTTTTGAATTTTTAGAAATCATGAAACGAACTAATTATATATCTTGCGGTAGAGGCGGTTACTTTGTGAAACATTGTAAATATTTAAATAATTAACACTGTTTACCTTTTTGTATTCACTTTTTATTGTAAACTGTGACTAGTTTCGGCTCAACAGCGAGCCATTATCAAACTAACTGTTAGTTTGATAATGGCTCGCTGTTGAGCCGATACTAGTCACAGTTTAAAATAAAAAGTAAATACAAAAAAGTAATCACTGTTAATTATCGAAATAATTATCTTTATTTTTATGCAAACGGAAGCACCATCCTTTAAATTTAAAACTCTGTAAGAACAAACAAAATTCCTCTAATGAGAATTTAGATACTCAAGCCGTATCATGCGAGTTAGTAGATGGAGAATCTACCTACAAACCCAAGGATCATGGGTTCGAGTTCCAGCAGGGTATGGTCAGTTTAAATAAAAAACTGAATCCATTCTGGCCAATGATTGTATTGTGGATGTGGGTGATGTCCTAGGTGTACTATTGTAATCAAAAAGTAACGTAAATTTTTCATTTAAACCTCGTGGTTACTATGAAATCATAAAATTATTTGTAGGTTGGTAGTACTGTCTTTGATATCTATGCAGACTTTCATGTCAATATATTCAATTGCTGCAGAGCTACACGTATTTTTTAAAATATACAGGGTGTCTCGTGAAGTTCTTCCGGCACTTAAGGGGCATGTACTTGGGATAATTTCAAGCAAAGAAGTTCATATGAATATGTGTTCAAATAACAAATAAAGACAGCCATGCTAAGGAACGCGTGGTGTTCACAGACCTGCGGCTAAATACATTGAAGTAGGAGATGGAATTTTTGAATATCTATGACTATGTTCTTTTAAATTAATAGTCTGCATTTATTTACTTTGTTTATTTTGATGTCATAAAAATAAATAATATTTAAGATTAATTTAGTTTGAAATGTGTATAGCTCAGTAAATACTGAGAATATTAACTTTTTTGCTTGAATGACCTCAAGAACATGCTCCCTTAAGTACCGGGAGAACTCGGCGAGACACCCTGTACAAAAGTGAGTGTTTTGATTTTTACTATGTTGTACAATAGGTGTTTTTCTTCGCCAGGCCAAACTTTTAACAAACAATATTATTTGAGTGATAGCGTCGTTTGCATGAAACTATTTGCCTCAAAAGGTCAAAATTAAGGGCAGCCAGTTTTTGGTTTTGGCAACGATAATGCAGTCAGACACTGCATTTGTTTTTCGACAACAGTTCGCCAAAAACTTGACCTATATTGATCCACAACCACTGTATTCGCCAAAAACTCGACCCATATCGATCCACAACCACTGAATTCGCCTGATTTAGCACCGTGCGACTTTTGGTTGTTCAACAAACTCAAAAGACTGCTTCAGGGATAAAGCCGAATCGAGGAAAGTATTAAAAATATTGGAAAATTACTTCTCTGACTGTTTCAAAGATTGGAAAAACGTTGGCATAAGTGCATTATGTCTGACAGGGAGCAGTTTAAAGAAGATAAAATTGATTTCGAAGATTGAATAAAGATTTTTCATTTTATAAACAAATTCACCTTAGTTTTTGAGTACACTAGTAATTATCAACGTATAATTAGATAGAAATAAATATATAACTATAAATTAAAATAAAAATACAATACCACGTGTTTTGATGAATGGTTTATAATCTAAAATGTTTTTAATGGGTTAAGTGAAAAATTAATTAAAGACATAAAAATACACGATTTTTTGTTTCTTTAGTTTTATTAGTGTAGATTACCATTGGCCATCAAATGGTAATCTACACTAATAAAACTAAAGAAACAAAAAATTAAACTGTAAATAAATTGGCTTGTAAACTTAGGAAAAATATAGAATGATGTATTCACGACTTCTCAAAACCGACGAACGTAATTTATTGCATAAAGGACGCAACAACAGAGAATTGCGACATATGTATAAAATAAAAGAGGTTAATTACCCACATCTCCTTAACTTAACTGCTATAAAAATTCTATACAAATGTTAAATATTATTAAAAATTCAACATAGAGTAAACAATATGATAGTAATCCTAATGTACTTAATTTAGGTTAAGCAGTATACTTTGATCTTCGCAGTATTTCAGTGTTGTATTTGCCTGTCGCTGGTTTTAAAAACCTTTAATTTAAAGTTTTTAGCGAGTGTTTCCACTCCCAGGCTAAGCATGAAGTAAAATTTCGAGTTTACAAAAGCCCCGCGTAGAAAATTTGACAAATTTTCACGGGGCTTTTGTAAACTCGAAATTTTACTTCATGCGCCACGCATATAAAACAGTGATTTAATGAGACATTTAAAAACACACAAAACTAATTTTTCATGTTAATCCTCATAATTAATTCGAATTATTTTTGACGATTCAAATTTTCACGGGGTTTTTCTAATAAAACACTGAAGTATTCTGATGTTTAAATAAAATATACTGCTAAAGCAGTATGCAAAAGTAGTATATTTGTAAGTTCTCCTTAAATCAGTGTTTTATACGCATGGCGTAAAATGAGTAATAATCGAAATATTTAAATAACTAAATATTTACATTTTTCTTCACACATTCTCCAGTTAAGTTAAATAAAACAATGTATCAAAATAGTAATTAAAAAAAAAGTTGCATTATTGCATCAATGGCGCAAAATTTTCTACGCGGGGCTTTTCTAAACTCGAAATTTTACTTCACGCTTAGTCTGGGAGTGGAAGACACTCGTTCTTGTGACTTACCAATTTACCAATTCTGAGAGTTCGTGTTATGCGCAATTATGACATCAAGATAATTAAAAGCGTTTTATATGAAAACCTATTTATTTTTAAATGCAGTGCATATATATATATATATATATATATATATATATATATATATATATATATATATTAATAATTTTTCTATGTGATTTTAAAATGACAAAAATGTCTTTCTTGAGACAAACTTTTCAACACAATTGGTTCATACTATCAATTAATAAATAATATAAAACCGTGTTCGGTATAAAATTTAAACTTGCGTAAGTAATAAATATTTTGAACTTAAGTTGCAATCGCGTTTTATACGCGTGGCGCATGAAGTAAAATTTCGAGTTTAGAAAAGCCCCGTGAAAATTTGTCTCGGGTCGCTGCGCGACCCTCGACAAATTTTCTACGCGAGGCTTTTCTAAACTCGAAATTTTACTTCATGCTTAGTCTGGGAGTGGACACACTCGCTCGACACTTCAAATTTAACGCTTTTATTAAATCGACGAATGCCTAAAAATTCACATATATATATATATATATATATATATATATATATATATATATATATATATAAAATGACAAAAATGTCTTTCTTGAGACAAACTTTTCAACACAATTGGATCATACTATCAATTAATAAATAATATAAAACCGTGTTCGGTATAAAATTTAAACTTGAGTAAGTAATAAATATTTTGAACTTGAGTTGAAATCGCGTTTTATACGCGTGGCGACCCTCGACAAATTTTCTACGCGAGGCTTTTCTAAACTCGAAATTTTACTTCATGCTTAGTCTGGGAGTGGCCACACTCGCTCGACACTTCAAATTAAAGCTTTTATTAAATCGACGAATGCCTAAAAATTTACATATATATATATATATATATATATAATATATATACATATATATATATAAAATGACAAACATGTCTTTCTTGAGACAAACTTTTCAACACAATTGGTTCATACTATCAAATAATAAATAATATAAAACCGTGTTCGGTATAAAATTTAAAAACTTGAGTAAGTAATAAATATTTTGAACTTAAGTTGAAATCGCGTTTTATACGCGTGGCGCATGAAGTAAAATTTCGTGTTTAGAAAAGCCCCGTGAAAATGTGTCTCGGGTCGCTGCGCGACCCTCGACAAATTTTCTACGCGAGGCATTTCTAAACTCGAAATTTTACTTCATGCTTAGTCTGGGAGTGGACACACTCGCTCGACACTTCAAATTTAACGCTTTTATTAAATCGACGAATGCCTAAAAATTCACAGCGTATTCGTATTATACATACATCATATATAATTAAAAAAAATAATATTAGTATCTAATATAATAAGTCATTTATAAACATCTTAAAAAAAGTACAGAATTTTACCTAAAATCAACTTTAACACTTCTGTATAATTGTTTGGCCGTTAATTAGGTAAAATAATACCTGTACATTAAGTTGATCAATGATGCAAATCTTTCAACTTTAACTTTTTTACTTTTACTCTATCAACGGAATCTATTTTATTACATCTTATTCTAAATTTAACTTATTCAATTTGTTTTCTAAATTCAGTTGAAATTAATGTAGTTATTTGAGTTACGTGACGATTTTAAGTCACTTACTTAAAACGCAGTTATATTCCTTTCTTCACTACACTAATTGTGAAGAAAAGAAAATAACTGCGTTGTATATAAGAGTCAGTTGAAATTGATTCTATGATTAAATTAATTTGTCGATTAAAATAGTCGTATTTCGAGTATTCAACGTGAACAAATTATGGTCTTAATGTTTATGCACGTAGGTCCAATGGTTTATAAACTTGTCTGTTGATAGTCTGAGTTTATAAATAATTTGGCCTGAATTGTTACAAATATATTGGTTTGTAAATTAAATTCACTTGGTTTTGTTTCTCTTATATATATTTTATTTTCTACTAGTTTCGGTTTAATGCCATTATCAAGAATGATACAAATGAATTTGTTTGCGAATATATACAGTTTTGAGTTCTATTAGGTAATAAGGGCATTTAATACCTGATAAATAAATTGTTTAATTTTACAGTAGTATGTAACAGCAAACACCCAATATAAGTCGTCGGGTTATTAGCCCGGTAAGTAATTGTTTCAAAACTTTTTGGAGATTTTGAAAAGAATCGCACTGTTAACAATTCTAACATAACATTTTTTTTGGCTGGCTTTAGTGACATGACTATTAGCCATCATCAATTTTTATATTTGAATTTACATTAATTTAACTTATTTTCAAGTTATTATGTATATTTGGACGTCATAACACATTCACACAACAACCAGGGTCACGACGAGATATTATTTTTGAATAATATTTCTAGTGCGCGGGAATCGAACCCGGTTCGTAGCTTGCCGAGCGATATACCGTCCAGCAACGTTACCGCTTGACCACTACCTGCCCTAACATTACATTATACGAACATTATTAATGTTTTAATTAATTTTTTTAAATTATGTTTACACAATATTATATAATTTGTATGTATTATGTTTAAAGTTTTGCAAACTAAAAAAAGCGTAGGCTTATTCTCTTAAATTCAAATAGTTTTAAATTTGAAATATTCATGCATTACATTTATCATTGGCAACTTTAGTAATACTTGGCAAATTAGCAGTTTTCACGATTCAGCCACTAATTTTAAATGAATTAAAATTGTAACTGTGTTTACAATATTTCTACGACATTTAAAAAGAAAAACAAAAAATCCTTACACTGATAAGTGATAATTTAAAAATACTCACGTGTTGTATTTCTGGTCGAATAAAAGAAAACACCTTTTCACTAAAAACCGAGCACCAGTCGAACGAAAATCATAACAATTCGTGTCTAGCGTTTCGCGAACCACGTTCGGGAAAGTCGTCGCGGCGCGTACTGATTGTGATTGTGATGGTAAAAGCCGGTCGATGCCGTGTTGTTGATGTCAGGTGTTGGAGGGGCCCAACCTTGGTCAAAAACGCTGTTTTTCTCTGATTTTCTGACGGTCGCCAATGCAAATAAAAACGTAAGTTTTAATTCGTATGCACAGCGCGTACAAGTTCATTGTTACTCCAGATTCCTCTTTCGATTCGCGAAGGTGATGATTGAGATGTTTGGGTATGCGTGGGTGATATCATGGGTGATTGTTTTGGGTTAGATGAGTCAATGTGTTTCGGTATCGTGGAACTGACGATAAAAAATAAAAATAAAAACACTTTTATATTTCTAGAAGTTTTACACTTCTTTGTGAAAAATTATGGATTTGTATAATGTTTTTTTTTAAAGAATTTTAAATAAAATCTACGAATAAAGCACTGCCTCAATTTAATTTGATTTTTACGTTACTCAATCAACCAATGCGCAAAAGTTGTCAACCGATGTTCTTTCGCTGTAATTTATGAATGAAAAACTTTGGTTCTGCTTTTGGACTGTGTTTATTTGATGTATTAATTTTTTCCATTAAGTCTTGTCAGAACTTCCGTCGATAGGTTCTCGCATTCAAATCAAATCAATTTAAATCAAACTAAATCAATTTATTACACTTCAGCCACATTTAGAATATACATGTTTACAATGGTAACAATAACAAAACATGATAATTGCGGGTGTGTTCGTCAACTTAATAGCTAAACAATTTAAAAAATGGTGATGTGTCCATCATAGTACTTTCCCCCGTAAATTGCGTATTAAATCACTTTTAAAATATTTGTAGCATTATTATTTTCAAAATGTCTTCAACTTTTTGATAACTACAACTTTTATTTGAAACATTTTTCAATTGGATCAACACATGCTGACACAAACCAATGACTAGATAAAAAACACTATTTATTGAATATCTCAAAAACTAAGAGTGCTATGACAAAAAGTGAAGATACAAAAGTTTTTCTTTCCTACAACTTTTATTTGAAACATTTTTCAATTGTATCGACACATACACTGTCACACACCAATAACTAGATAAATCACACAACTTTTGAAATATCTCAAAAACTAAGAGTGCTATGACAAAAAGTAAGTGAACAATACATCTTCATTTTGTTATTATCTACAACTTTTATTTAAAAGAATTTTTTGTTTGATGAACATTTATTGAAAAAATCTGAAAAAACTGAAAAACGCTAAGAGTAAAGTACCACTTCCGGTTTTCCGATTTTCACCAAAAGCTTTTCAGTTCTTCCGATTGTAACAAAAAGCTTAAGTTTCAAGTTTCATCTCGATATCTTTAGCGGTTTTTGCGGTACAGCGCACACAGACACACACACAGACACACAGACAGACAGACAGACAGACATTTTTCAAAAATGGTCTTATTCGACTCAGGGGACCTCAAAACGGATATTTCCGCTAAAATTTTTGATTCGAAAATTTTCACGAAAACAATACTTTCCCTATGTATTACATACGGGGGAAAGTAAAAATGTTAGTTACGATATAGTAAAGAGACAGTTTTATTCTTGACAGATATTCTCGCTGAGGAGTATAGCGATTCATGTCTTGACGTGCATTTTGTATCTGTTTACTTCACAAATGTCAAAGCAGAACTGACATTTGCCGCCATTTGCAAAAATTATAGCATCTTCCGATAGGGTATTGACTTTTACGCCACCTTATATGTACAAAATAATCTAAACAATTTTAAATTTTTAGATTTTGTGTAAAAACTGATAATTATAACAAAACATTCAACTATAGTTTTGCTCAATAAAGTGTTTGTAAAACGGAGAAAAACTAAAAAACACTTTTAAATTTCAATTTCTTGCAAATTTTTGGTTTTATTTTCTTTTTAAAAAATTGCAGACAATTATGAATGTGTGTAATATTTTTAAAAGATCTACTACCAAAATCTAAGTGCGTGTTTGGTTATTTTAAGGAAATGCGTCATTGATTTTGTTAGAGATTTTAGTATTCTTTTCGTTTTACAAAATTGCAGACAACTATGGATGTGTGTAATATTTTTTGAAGATCTACTCCTAAAATCTAAGTGCGTGTTTGATTATTTTAAGAAAATGCGTCATTCTTTTTGTTAGATTTTGAAAAAACCTGTTAAATTTACTAAAAACTAAAATTTGTCACATTTCACAAACCAGAGATTGCAATGAACCGCCAATTTTTTTTTTTATAAGGCAGTTCTCATATCCACAATATTTACAAATCTCTTATAATCATGTAAGAAAAAAGAACAAGATGATTTAAAATTGGCAAAAAAAAATCAAACAAACGCGTTATTTATTAATTATTCATTTATTCAGTCAACAGAGTCCATTTAAAAAATACATAATATGATACAACATTTTATATAAATAAACTACAATTAAACGACTACAGCAAAATTATTAAGCTGAAAATATCACAAAATACTAAAACATTATACAGGGTGTCCCGTTAATGTGGGGGAAATGGCTTAACCATAGATTCCTGGGATAAAAATATGATGATTTAACACAACTTATCTCTATCCAAAAATTTACGTTTAAGCCAGAATTAGTCTTTAAAGTTCAAAAAATGTTTATTAATTTTAGTTGTAACGATTGAGCTCTATATTCGATTTGACTGAAATCGAATATAGAGCTCAATCGTTACAACTAAAATTAATAAACATTTTTTGAACTTTAAAGACTAATTCTGGCTTAAACGTAAATTTTTGGATAGAGATAAGTTGTGTTAAATCATCATATTTTTATCCCAGGAATCTATGGTTAAGCCATTTCCCCCACATTAACGGGACACCCTGTATAATGTTTTAGTATTTTGTGATATTTTCAGCTTAATAATTTTGCTGTAGTCGTTTAATTGTAGTTTATTTATATAAAATGTTGTATCATATTATGTATTTTTTAAATGGACTCTGTTGACTGAATAAATGAATAATTAATAAATAACGCGTTTGTTTGATTTTTTTTTTGCCAATTTTAAATCATCTTGTTCTTTTTTCTTACATGATTATAAGAGATTTGTAAATATTGTGGATATGAGAACTGCCTTATAAAAAAAAAAATTGGCGGTTCATTGCAATCTCTGGTTTTTGAAATGTGACAAATTTTAGTTTTTAGTAAATTTAACAGGTTTTTTCAAAATCTAACAAAAAGAATGACGCATTTTCTTAAAATAATCAAACACGCACTTAGATTTTAGGAGTATTATGTATTATGGTTAATTATCATAATATAGTATAAAAAACAGTAGTACCACAACATTCAAACTAAAATTTGTTTTTACAGGCGCATCTTATAAAAATTTAAAAAATATTACTCCAAAGATTGGTTCATTTGTAAGCTTTCTTATCTTGTAATAATGTTTGATATCTTGTACGATTTTGCCACAAAAATTTAAAATATAAATATGGTATCCTCAATTTCCTTGGCAAAATCCTAATACAAGCAACATTCAGTGATTTTTTCTTTTAGGTAAACATATGCCTAAGCTGTAAATGTTCCGACATTCCTTTTTTTTAAGAGTTCAATTTGAAGCTTTAAACAAGTGTTTTGCACTCCCAGACTGAGCATGAAGTAAAATTTCGAGTTTAGAAAAGCTTCTAGGAGTGAAAACACTCGTTAGAAGCTTTTGAACGCATCTATAAAAACAACGAATACCTACAAATTTACTAAACGCTGTAAATTATCGGGATATTTCAATTTACGTTATATTACTTATTTCATGTTTGACTTTGTTTGTCCTGGTTTTATTTATGATTCAATTCACGTTACAATTATTTCTAATTGCCCCTTTAAATACCTAAATGAATATGAAAATCCAATCACACACCGACGTTTGTTTAGTTGTAATTAAAATTTCCGCCTTTCCAACTTTTCCCTTATTAATCGATCGGATACGGTGTGCAGATTCTATCCGATTCCGCATAGGCTTCAATCCTCGTCCCGTTATGTCCCACAGGATTTTTATGATCGATCGTTATGGAATCGCATAATGCGCACTAACCGAGGGATTTGCGCCGGTTTTAATTAAGTTATTTGCCCCGCATGGAGTTATTACCTTTTGCTCCGGTGTTTTCCGCAATCACGACTCGATTACACTGTGTTCATTAATAATTTGTTAATGAAACGGTGGTCATAAAAGGATTAGTTAATTCGAGTCACCATTTTGCTCTCTAATAGTGAAAGATAAACAAATGAACATCAGGCATTTTTTGAACTGGCCAATATTAATCCAGTTTTTGCTTTCATTGAAGGGCAGAAAGTCATTATATCTGGCACTGTTTTAATAACATAATATAAAAGTACAGTGAACTCGTAGTAATTAATTTAACTCATTTGATTCTATCCCATCTCTTGGTAGGGTTATTAAGAAGATTGTGAGTGTAAAAACGCTTATGGAGAATCAATGTAAACTGGTAGCCCAAATTATAGCAAAACCATCTAAAATATCTCATTTCTGTTTTCACACGAGTCACAGTTACTCGTGTGAAAACAGAAATGAGATATTTTAGATGGTTTTTCTATAATTTGGGTTACAAGTTTACATTGATTCTCCAATAGCGTTTTTACACTCACAATCTTCTTACTAACCCTACCAAGAGATGGGATAGAATCAAATGAGTTATATTGTTGTTTATTAGACGTCGTGCTTATTAGTTTTATTGATTTCTCAATTAACAAATGTTTGCGATTAAATAAATAATGTAATTTTGCACAGAAATTGCGGCGTTCCCATATCAATAACAATGGAAATATATTATATATATATATATATATATATATATATATATATATATAAATCTTTATTGGCAGATTGTACAATAAATAATTAACATAAACATAATTCTGATGGCTAAAATAACAAATAAATTCTTCTGCCAATTGGCTATCGACCATTGGTCTTTCCGCCTAAATATATTATTTAAATTAAATACAAATAACCGGAGCACCTTGCCTCAGTATCGTTAGATCCATTACAGGTACAACTAATTCTTAGTATCATATAAATAATTTTTGTTTTGGGTTAACGATAAGGCTTGTTTCTATTGATATTTAGCCGTTAAAGTATAAGAGAGAACGATGATATCTTTACTTGAAAAAGTTTTTTGTAGCTCAAGATATACCTCTGTACGCGATGCAAAAAAACGTATTTAAAAGGACCTCTAACTCTTAAGTAAAGAAACACACTCACAGCCATGTTAATAATATTAAATCTCGGTAATCATTTCTTGATTTATAAACTGTAGACTTAAAGAATCATTAATAACTTTCAGAATTTGATCTAGTCATAAGCTTTGTCCTTAATTAGTTTTAAACTAGAAGAAATTATAAGCTCGGTCGTGATTAAAATTGTATCGTCTTCTAATGAAGTTCTCGGAAAGATGACTTTTTTATTATTTTTATTTCATCTCTTTGTGTTAATATTTTTCTTTGTTGAGAGCTTAACAAGGCAAACTGTTGCGGCGTATTCGAGCTGCAGTTCACCACAAAGCGACCGTACATTTTCACAATCGAATAAACAGAGCGTGGTCAAAGGGCCTCACATTGAAACCAGAGGCCTATCATTATACGCCCTTACGGCTATTCAACTTTTACGAATGGGAAAATAACTATTGCCGCTGAAAATTTCCATAAATAAATACGATGAGAAAATATTATTTCAGAGATGCGATTTTTAGGACGAACAAAAAATTGATTCAAAGTAAAATTAGGTTAATGTATCTTAAACTCCTGTAGATACGTTTATCAAAGTCTCAAGGAGAAATTAGTCAGACAAAAAAAATGTGAAACTTAGAAATGCTTATGTGTTTATGATACTATTTCAATATTTAACAACAATCACAACATTTACTGTTTAAAATAAAATCGTTAAATCACACACATTACATTTTACAAAAACTCTGAAAATTAGGAGAAATTGACAAAAATGTAAAAATTTACCAAATCAACAAGAATGCAAAATTTAAACGACTAATTGATTAGTGGAATTTAACCTACATTTTAAAACTAGGTATCTTTGAAAGATAATTGTGCCTTAAACAATAATAAAAATCAATGTATTGTACAATCGCTTGATTACCATCATAAAAAATCACATCTTGTGCAAATTAACAAATTACTACACAAATTAAATCATCATTAATCTAATCTTGACATTTGCTTGTTCTACCTTCGTTATCATGTTCCGATTGTTTGCTTAGCAAATACCCAATTAGCGATATTTCTTAGTCATTGTGTATTTTTTCATTATTGTTTTACAGGTATAAATAATAATTTGAATTTTTGCATGTTCACGATCCGTCTGGTAATCTCGGTTTATTTAGAACAAGGATATCACGATTGCAGGTAATACCGGAATTATTATATAAAAAAAATATTGGAAGCGATCGTTTGTTGTGTACAGCAACACTGATTTATCTGTGTAATTAGATGTAGAAAGAAAATATGAGTTATTTTGTGGTTCAATGCTTTTTCGTTCTAATTTTTATAAAACAGCTTAGCGTTGCTTAATATTCGTTGTTAAATTATCATAATTATGATTTATAAGTTAAATATTTGTAGCTTCTAACGAGGGTTTCTACTCCCAGACTAAGCATGAAGTAAAATTTCGAGTTTAGAAAAGCCTTAAAATTTGGTTTGGTCGCTCCGCGAAGCGGAGCGACCAAACCAAATTTTCAGGCTTTTCTAAACTCGAAATTTTACTTCATGCGCCACGCGTTTAAACACTGATTTGATGTGAAGTTCAAAACAAACTGCTCTTGTTTGATTTCACGGCAATAAGTTTAATAAATGTTTAACGTTGCGCTATCAAAAATTCGAGCGCCGCTTGGATAACTACAAATTCAAATTGATCGAAATTTTGAAAACGCAAGATAAACTTAAAATAACAATTCCTTGCATATATCTTTATTTAATTTCTCACTTAACTCGTGATGAAATATTATAATATTAATAATAATAATACTTAATTAATGGCAATCGTTCAACATTTCATATTAATTAAAACACTTCGTATTGTTTTAGTGAAACAATACTAAGTGTTTAATAGTTTATAGTTCCTTATATATTTTCTAATATGACTAAGAACTACTAAATAATTGTTAAATTTTAATAATTATGATTTATTTATACGTACAATATTTGAGAGTTTCCCCTACCAGACTAAGCATGAAGTAAAATTTCGAGTTTAGGAAAACATGTTGGTAGCGATTGTTTATTGTGTGCAGCAGCACTGATTTTTCTGTGTAATTAGATGAAGAAAAACAATATGAGTTATTTGTGGTTCAATGCTTTCTTGTTTTAATTTTAATAAGACAGCGTTGTGTTGCTTAATACTCGTTGTTAAATTTTAAGAATTGTGGTTTATAAATAAAATATTTGCAGCTTTTTATGAGTGTTTTCCACTCCCAGGTTAAGCATGAAGTAAAATTTCGAGTTTAGAAAAGCCTTAAAATTTGGTTTGGTCGATCCGCGAAGCGGAGCGACTAAACAAAATTTTCAGGCTTTTCTAAACTCGAAATTTTACTTCTTGCGCCACACGTTTTAAATACTGATTTGATGTGAAGTTCAAAACAAACTGCTCTTGTTTGATTTCACGTCAATAAATTTAAGAATTTTTCAACACTGCGCTATTAAAAATTGGAGATCCGCCTGGATAACTACATATCCAAATCGCTCAAAATTTTGCAAGCGCAAGGTAAACTGAAAATAACGATTCCTTGCATATATGTTTAATTAATTTCTCACTTAACTCGTGGTGACACATAATAATAATATTTTATTAACGGCAATCGTTCAACATTTTATACTAATTAAAACACTTGGTATTGTTTTAGTGAAACAATACCAAGTGTTTAATAGTTTACAGTTCCCTGTATATTATCTAATATTACTGAGAACTTTCTTTAATTAAATTACATCTGTGTTCAACTCCAACCACTTCAGAAGGGAAATACGTTCGGCTTGATTTATCGCGAAAGATGTTAACAATGATTTACAATAATTGTTGCAATAATTTCCTTGGGCGTTCTTCTCTGATGAATGGAAACATAAATCACGGCTCGTTAAATAACGTGAAAATTCAAAATACGCAAACCGCTGATTTATCGCGCTGGATTTATCATTTTCAATAGGTTCGCACGAAACGGAATCGTAAATTTCGAAGGAAAAAATCACGATTGAATTGTCAAAAAATAAATTACGTGATTATACTCGTCGAACATCGTTCAACACGAAAATACGCTTGTGAATTATGATTATTTGTCATGCAACATCAACACACACACGAACATTTCATGTATGTGCACATGTTTAATCTGGTATAGATCAAAGTGTTTAATTATAAATAACAATAATTCTGTTTCCTGCTAGCAATTTGTGTACATTTTATTAAATTACCAATTTGTACTTTATTTTCCAAAATTTTATATATATATATATATATATATATATATATATATATATATATATAAATATCTTTATTCAAGAAATTTAAGTACACTATTCTATAATATAATATAATACGATCTTGTATTTAAAATTTTCCTATCATAGGCTATTGACCCAAGGTCTTTCTGCCATCTATTCATATCATACTTTAAAAAAACATTTCAGTAAATGTTTTTTTAAAGTATGCTATGAATAGATGGTATGAATGAATAGTATGAATAAACGATATTCTAGTTAGTGGGTTAATTAGCTATTTAGTTGAATTTTACCAATCGTGAAAAATCTTAAAATATTCAAAGTTAATGGTAATTTAGGAAATTCACGTAAACTGCTAAGATGTCAATATTTGAATTTTACTTGAGATCAGTGTTTTATGCGCGTGGCGCATGAAGTAAAATTTCGAGTTGAGAAAAGCCCGAATTTGGATTTGGACGCTGCGCGTCCAAATCCAAATTCTTGGGGCTTTTCTCAACTCGAAATTTTACTTCATGCTTAGTCTGGGAGTGGAAGACATTCGTTCGACAATTGTCAATATCTTATTTTGTTTGTTTCTGTTTTGTAGAAGAAGAAAAAAATATTAGGAAAAGCTTTAAAATGATTAATATTGAGAAAACAAGTAACATTTGTTAAAAAAGAAAAAAATAATGATGACTTTTTCATTTAAAATTGAAATTATCAATTTTTACAACAATCGATGAAAAGCTTCGACATTTACGAAAAGAGTCGACATTTTTAAAAGTGACGAAATCTTGACGTTCTATGAAAAACGTTGAGAATTTAAAAATTAAGGAACATTTTGGATTTTCACTAATTTTCTAAGATTTTTGTTAAATTCTAAGATAAAGTCTGCGATGTTAAAATGGAAAAATTTAAATTTGTAAATTGTGTTGGAGTTTTTGTTTAGGTAAAGGTGGTTTATATGATCATGATTAGTGGGTTTCGATGCAAATGTATGAGCTAGATGGATAATTCGAGTTTCTATAGGAATAACTTGTGTTTTTTGATAAATGAAGGTTGTTGAAGGGGTTGTGGAGGGGGTTTCTAAGATGTTTGGTTTTGGTCAACACTCTCAGGGCCGATCTTTCTGCTACCTGTAAATTTTTTGGGGCTGTAGGGTGGGGGTTGCAGTAAAGGATGGCCGCGTAGTCAAGAAGTGGATGGCAGATCATTTTGTATATAGTCACAGCAGATTGTGCTGTGATTCCATCGTTTATTTTATGTGAGGCATCTAAATGCCGAGCCCTTTTCTTGACCGCGGCTTTGATATTTTGGGTGTGGGCTCTAAAGATAATTTTGGTATACAGAATTTCAAGGTATTTACATGTAGGTGAGGGGAATACTGGGATGTGATGTATGGAAGCAGTGAAAGGAGAGTTACGATATTTATGATAGGGAATGAGCAGCTTGGTTTTCTGGATATTTATTTATTTTGTTTTATTTATTCTCTCACGGGAAACCCCTTTTACAAAGAATATGTACAAAATAATGATGGATATCCTCCATTTGTTGAACCAAACTGCTGTTTTATTGATCAAGACCTGAAGAGTGTTGACGGCTTTTGCTATAGTGGAGGAGTGAGCAACTAGGGCAGTATTATCTGCATATTGTAAAATATAGGAGGGATTAAGTAAGTTGGGTTAGGATATATATATCGTGGACGAATATATTTTAGAGCAAGAGAGATAGCTGGGAACCTTGAGTGACACCTTGAAGTTGGGAAAAAGAGTATGAGAAGGAGGTTCTTATTTTAACTTTAAGGGAACGGTTGCGTAGGAAATTCTATAAAATATTTATTAGGTGGGATGGGATGTTAAGGCAAGCGTAATTATATAATGGACCCTGATGCCGTACTGTGTCGAATGTTTTTTTGATGTCAAGGAACAGGATTGCGGATTTATGAACCTGAAGGTGAGTTGTATGTAGGTTTGAGGAGAGGATAGCTAGAGGAAGAGTGGTAGAACGGTTTTGAATAAATCCAAATTGATATGCAGGGATGTGGGTGGAGACATGAGTAAGGAGTTTATTTTTTAGGATATCTTCATACAACTTGCCCAAGACAGGGAGCGGGGTAATAGGTCGATAGCTAGAAACGTTTTATGTGTTGTTGTTAGGTTTAAGTATTCAGGTTATTATACCCTGCTTCTATTCCTGGGGAAAGTGTTGTGAGAAGTATAGGTTGTTAAAAATCTTAAAGATATGCTGGTGTATATTGTCTGGAAGGGATTTAAGGATCATTCTAGGGATATCATCATAACATGGCGTTGTGTTTTTACCTTTATGCAAGTTTTCGAAATACTCGTTCTCATCGATATTATCATCCGGTGTATGAGAGGTGTAGGAGTTAAGGGATGATTGGTACCATTTGTCAACTGTTATGTGTTGTTGCCTGTCTTTGTATAATTGTCCTTAAAATAGTCCGCAAAAATCCAACATTTTATTTAAATGTATTTGATTTTTTAAAGTAAAATCAATTCTCGTTATTATTTATAACAGTTCTATTCAATAGAAAAGCGTACCACTATTGTACCCGACTTACCGATATTTCGTCAATGTAGTTCTGGCTATTTTTTTAATTGAATCAAATTCAGAATCAATTTCCATAGCTACTTTAATTAAAATCAACTTTTACACTGTAAAACAGAAAGTGTACTAAATTCTGTATTGTGGAGGTTTCTACTTCGTTATACATGTTAATTACACAATGAAACACTTTTAACTTTGTTTGTATAACACGTTTTATTTAATGTGACTGAAGTTTCGACAAATTTAGCTTGTCATTATCACTCCATGTTTGATAATGACAAGCTAAATTTGTCGAAACTGCAGTCACATTAAATAAAACGTGTTATACAAACAAAGTTAAAAGTGTTTCATTGAGAAAGTGTACTATTTTTAATCGAATAGAACTGTACTGTAAAATATCAACAAGTTTTTTTCTGAAGGTTTCGTGACTAAAGTTAATTTGCTGCTAAACAGGGTTGTTAAAAAAAAGGTTTTATAATTTTAATTAAAACAAACAGTTTTTACAAAACGTGTTTTTTGAATAGAACTGTCCTTAAAATATCAACAAGTTTTTTTTTAAAGGTTTCATGACTAAACAAGTCAATTTGCTGCTAACCAGGGTTGTTAAAAAAAAGGTTTTTTTAAATTTAATTAAATCAAACAGTTTTTACAAAACATGTTTTTTTTTATTGAAACAGCGTTTAAAACATTGACAATTAAAAACATGTTTAAAACGTGTTTAAAATATGTTTAAAATATGTTTAAAACATGTTTAAAACGTGTTTAAAATATGTTTAAAACACGTTTAAAAGTGTTTAAAACAGAACATACAGAGTATTGTTCTTTTGAGTATACATTAATTACAGCGTTTTTTTTTAATTTGCGGGAATTCTATGTTTCAACGCGGATATTTTGAGGCTTTTAACGAGTGTTTTCCACTCCCAGACTAAGCATGAAGTAAAATTTCGAGTTTAGAAAAGCCTAAGAATTTGGATTGGCCGCGTAGCGAAGCGGAGCGGCCAATCCAAATTAGGCTTTTCTAAACTCGAAATTTTACTTCATGCGCCACGCTTAAAAGCACTGATTTACAGTGAAGTTCAAAACACACATATATAACAACGATTATAGGCAACCTAATATACGTTAGAGTTATTGGGTAGAATATAATCACTGTTTTAAATAATTTGCCTAGCGCAGAATTTGATTCACGTTTTATTCACATCTACATATTGGATTGCTAAAGCCGTATATTTTAAACTTTGCGATATTTCAGTGTTTTATACGTGTGGCGCATGAAGTAAAATTTCGAGTTTAGAAAAGCCTAATTTGGATTGGCCGCTCCGCTTCGCTACGCGGCCAATCTAAATTTTCAGGCTTTTCTAAACTCGAAATTTTACTTCATGCTTAGTCTAGGAGTGGAAAACCCTCGTCTTAAAATTCAAATTAAAATCTTTTTAAAGAACAACGAATTTCGTAAAATTTACAGTGTATGCATATGTATACCTGAAAAAAAATCCCTGTATTTAAAAATCACATTTATGCACGCATATTTGATATTTTCTTGTAATAAAATATTATGTTTAATAATGTAATTTGAAATATCTTCAACAATTTAGCTAAAATTTAAAAATGTAAACAACAAATTTTAATGAAGTAGTATAAAATATAATTTAGCAAATTTAAAATAAAAAAATAAACGTTTTAAACAGATTTAAGGTTTAAAACATGTTTTAAACAAATTTAAGATTTAGAACATATTTAAAACAAAACCGTTTAAGACACAACGGCTGCTTTTAAGCATCGTTAAAACACTGTTTTAAAACAATGTGTTGTAAACATAACAACCCTGATTCTGGCAATTTTTTTTTAATTGCATCAAATTTGGAATCAATTACCGTAGCTACTTTAATTTAAACCAACATTTACACTGTTAAACAGAAAGTGTACGCTTTTAAATCGAATAGAACTGTACTTTAAAATATCAAAAAGTTCGTGTTTTTATTTTTCTGAAAGTTTCATGACAAAACAAGTCAATTTGCTGCTAAACAATAATATTAATACGACTTACATAAATACGGTAAATAAAATTAAATAACATAACGTTAATGATATTCTACCTATTAATTTTGTAAATTGTAATTTGTAGACTAATTTATCACAAAAGAAAACAGAATTTGTGTATAACAACAAAACGTTAATGATATGCTACCTATTTATTTTGTAAATTGTAATCTGTAGACTAATTTATCACAAAATAAACAGAATTTGTGTATCATTATCAAAACCGCATCTTCACTTAATTTTTCAGCCAATTTATTACACATAAAAAACCAATTTTGAGCATAATTATTAAAACCGCAACGTCTAGATGTCTACTCCTTTAATTATGCAAATCACAAAATAATAAAAATTGATTCATTGCTAAATTATTTCGATCCGGGGTAAATAGCTAATGGTCATTAACCAGAAGATCGTTTCCCAACCACAGGTATTTTATTACCTCATGTTCACATCTAAAAGAGCCCATCCTGTTTAGGATGAACAAACGATGAGTTCAGTGTGAATTTTTAGAAAGTTAAACTAGTTGATTGATAATTTCGCACAAAAGACTTGGAATTTAGCTACGCCCGGAAAATTCAAATGTTTAGGCCTTTTTAATATGACTTCTTCATTGGCATTGGTATTGGGCCATTTTATAAATGGATATACATGTCAAATGATTCTAACAATTATACATAATTACACACAAGTACAGACAGTTACATAATTAAAATTTAAATCTAAGAAAATAAAAAAAGATACATAAATATACCGTTTAATAAATAGGTAAAATATAGTTTTATTATCTTTCACTATGTTTTCATTAATCACTTGCTGAAGCATGCTTAAAATAAAATTTGAAATAAAAAACACTTGGTTTGTTTCACTAACTGTAAAGTTTTTCACTAACTTTAAAGTTAGTGAAACAAGCCAAGTGTTTTTTATTTCAAATTTTATTTTAAGCATGCTTCAGCAAGTGATTAATGAAAACATAGTGAAAGATAATAAAACTATATTTTACCTATTTATTAAACGGTATATTTATGTATATTTTATTTAAACCAAGTGTTTTTTATATCAATTTTTATTATTTAAATATTTACTTTATATAACGTCCGCCCTAATTACCTGATGTTTCATGATAGTTTGCATTTGTATATATACAGAGAGTTTTATGTAACACCGAACATTTCAATGTTTATTTTCGTATGTTCTAACCAAAGCATCCAATACGATTTGACACCATTAATTTTTAGGTTATGTGTAAACTGAGTTGCCTATATGACCATTACAAATTGTAGCAAATCAATCGCAATTAATGCCTCAACTTGTACATACAGGGAGTTTTCGTTACATGTCCCAATTACAGCGTATATGCCGTAAATCTTTAGATAATCGTTGTTTTTTTTTAAAGAGTTCAATTTGAAATAAAAAGAGTGTGTTCCACTCCCAGACTAAGCATGAAGTAAAATTTCGAGTTTAGAAAAGCCTGAAAATTTGGTTTGGTCGCGTAGCGCGAAGCGCGGAGCGGCCAAACCAAATTTTCAGGCTTTTCTAAACTCGAAATTTTACTTCATGCGCCCCCGATACAGAACACCGACATATTACAAAGTTTTAAACACACCGCTAAGCTTTATATTGAATTAGTGTTCTGTACCGGTGGCGCATGAAGTAAAATTTCGAGTTTAGAAAAGCCTGAAAATTTGGTTTGGCCGCTCCGCGCTTCGCGCTACGCGACCAAACCAAATTTTCAGGCTTTTCTAAACTCGAAATTTTACTTCATGCTCAGCCTGGGAGTGGAAAACACTCGCTTAAAGCTTCAAATTGAATTCATTTAATTAACCGAGCATCGGAAAATGTGCAACGTATGCAAAAAAATTCTCGTTATGAAAATGTTCGGTGTTACATAAAATCCTCTGTATATTGTTGCTTAGATATTTTTTGTA
This sequence comes from Philonthus cognatus, assembly GCA_932526585.2. Classification (NCBI taxonomy): domain Eukaryota; kingdom Metazoa; phylum Arthropoda; class Insecta; order Coleoptera; family Staphylinidae; genus Philonthus; species Philonthus cognatus. The sequence continues at coordinate 31,478,184 of OW052242.1, forward strand.
CATTCTGCCTTGAAGATGACCAATAGTCGAAACTAGTCGGAGAAAATATAAATTAGTGAAACAATCCAAGTGTTTTAAATAAATATCCAGAATTAGATTCAAAAATGTTTTACCACGGATTAAGTGTGAAATTAATTAAACATATTTACTTCATGCTCAAAACAAAGAGTGCAAACACCCCATACAAAAAATGAACTCAAAATTATTCGAGCTTTAAGCTAATTAACATTTCATCATATAAAAGCAATTTATACAATTATCCGCGCACTAGGTAATTTCTTAATTTTCTTACAGAATTTCAGCAATCCAAATGCATGACACATAATATCCCTTACAAATTCATTTATTCAACAATCTATTGTTTCAATTTAATTAACTCATTCGCCGATTACAACCATTTTCATCTCTCTTCATTTTTTTCGTTGTTTTCATGGAGATTTAAGTATCCATTATTCGCGCAGGCCTTGAAACAGAAATGGTAGTAAAGGAGGAAACGCGATCCGTTTAAACATCCTGAAGTTTCCAGTGACACGCCGCGTGAAGAGATCATCCATTGTGTACATACTTTTCGGATTATCATATAATGAGGGGTTATAACGTCACTCTTTAACTTAGAACAGAAGATGAAGTGCGAAAATTTGCATTATTGGTAATGAAATCGTGCATACATTAGCTTTTGTTGTTCAGCAAGAATGCTGGATGGTAATTATGAAATAATGATGTCAAGTAATGAACAAACAGAGACATTGTTTTAAAATTTTAATAGTGTATAGTTTTCATTCAATTAAAGATATGTGCTTTAAATCAGGAAATAAATCAAAATAATTAACTATTGATGTTTTAGGAAAATTACAATCGTTTCTGTTATGTCTTTATGATTACTTGTTCTTTATCATTACGTGTACTATAATTTCTATTTTCAGATATTGCACAGAAGTGTACTGTTTCTTTCGAATACTAATTCAATTAACGAAATGTTAAAATGTAAAGGAAGTGGAAGTAAATTTCCGGTAATCGATTATTGAGTCCAAATTTGTACCTGCTTTACATTTTCTAAAATAACTATTTCGCTTCATGTTAATCGCTCTTGACAATTGCGGACTTTCACGTCATTCCATTGAAATAATTCGAGTCCTAATGTCGGCTGGGGACATTTAAAAAGGTAGACGTTTTAATCGTTTCTTAATTACTCGAACTACAATTGTTCGCCTACGAATTTGCTCTAATGAATTTAATGGATTCCCTGACATTCAGTTTTACTGTTGCTAGAAATGCATGGGAAATCCAGTTTTGTTATAATTATACAAATATATTTACTCAACCTAAATAATATGTTGTAATTTTAAGAATATATAGGATAAATGAAACACTGTTTATCACTTTGTTTGTATAACAATTGTTATACAAACAAAGTGATAAGCAGTGTTTTATTTATGTTCAACAATGTATAACAAAGTAGAAGCCTCTATAGTCAGTGAATATATAGGATAAATAAAATGACACACGGTTATTTTAAAAATTATTGGTCAATTTACTCCAAAAGTTTTGCTTTTACAAAATTTTCACAGGGTTTTGTTCCACCTAATTTCAATTATGTTTTGGAATATTTTTACTTCTAGTTTGGTAATGATAAGTTAAAGTTGCGGAAACTATAGTCATAATAATAACCTCAGGCTGATGATGGCGTTAAAGCCTGAAGCGCGTATATAGTTATCTGGTGAACGATTGAGTACTGAACACAAATTCATATTCTTGATGTTCGTATTCTATAAAATAAAGCGCTGTTGTAGACGAACAATTGCTGTATACAAACGTTTAGTTTGCTATTGACGATGCTACTTAAGCTAATGGGCATTAGATGGCGTTTACGCTTTCAAAACATATGTAAAATTTAAGTGTCTTATTTGTGTCAATAATGATGTAAAACGAAGTAGAAGCGTGCACAGTTAATAGTTTGAATAAATCAATATTTAAATTTCTTTGTATCTAAAATTGCTCTTAAAATAAACGTCTTAAGGTATAATTTATTCAACGATAATATTCATGATGCACTTACAATTTATTTATAATAAATTTAACCTGTCAATGTTGATATAAATCAAACAACTCTAAATATTGAAAATTAGGCAAATAAGATTGTTTGAATATTTATATTGCTTAAGTGTCTGCATTTTTTATCGCGAATTAACTGAACAAACAACGCGATGTTAATTTAACAGTCTTGATTCAACTCCAACAATTCTTCCTTTCCTCGAAGGTTGTAAATTATTATTTCTTATTTGCATTTCTGCAGCTTTGCACAAACATTTGCAATTGTCAAAGTAAACACTCTCCTTGCGTTTCGTATTTATTATTACATTTAGTTATAAAAAACTGCATTTCTTTTGTACCAGGGGAGTGGCATATTTCCATAATCTCATTAATGTCGTAGTTTATCAAATTCCAAGTGCTCTGAAAAGAATATTAATTCAGAAGTATGATAATAAATTAAAAACAACGCTATAGAAAGTATACAACATATTTAAAATATATCAGATTTAGTTAGTCAATATTGAGAAGTGTCTTAATGATTTATACCACTTTAAATAAAGTGGTATAAAATATTGAAATTCTTTTCAATATTGATTAATTAATATGGATTACCACGTAAAAAAAAATAAATCTGATATCATTAATTACAATTTAAATATTTGTATAGTATTGAGCGTTACCAATACTATACAAATATTGAATCAGATTTAAATTTTAATATTTATTGAAATGTTCTTTAAGTAGAAACATTATATCGTATGTTGAATAAAAGTATCCTAGAGAGGCATGCCTTTTTTTAAATTTAATACAATATTTTTCATGGCACTCTAAAGGTTTATTTTTATTATTGTTAGACATACGATACAAACGATTAATTGGTAATATTTGTTAAAATATTGTACTAGTTGAAATTGGCAATTTAATTCATATAAATACCAGGGTTGTTGAAAAACGTATTTTTTAAAATTTTAATTGAAACCAACCGTTTTTTTACAAAACTTGTTTTTTTTCATTGAAACAGCGTTTAAAACATTAACAATTAAAAAAGTGTTTTAAACATGTTTAAAACACGTTTAAAACAGAACATACAGCGCATTTTTCTTTTGAGTATACATATCCCGATAATTTCAGCGTTTTTTAAATTTGCGGGAATTCGTTGTTTCGAAGCTGTTAATTTAAGGCTTTTTACGAGTGTTTTTCACTCCCAGACTAGGCATGAAGTAAAATTTCGAGTTTAGAGAAGCGTAAAAATTTGGATTGGCCGCGCAGCGAAGCGGAGCGGCCAATCCAAATTAGGCTTTTCTAAACTCGAAATTTTACTTCATGCGCCACACGTATAAAACATTGATTTACAGTGAAGTTCAAAAGACACACATACAACAACGATTATAGGCAACCTAACATACGTTAGAGTTATTGGGTTTCCTATAATCACTGTTATAAACAATTTGTTCAGCGCAGAATTTGACTCATGTTTTATTCACATCTATATATTAGATTGCTATGTAGGCAATTATGAGTACGGCCCTACTTATGAGTACGGCCCTGCTTGCAGTGCGGGCCTGGCTACGATCGTAAGCAACCGATTGCCTTCAGTGCGTTGTGCGCGCCGCTGGTGGCGGGGTGTAAAAGGACGGCAGTGCGTTGCGCGCGCGATCTGCGGCTGTATTCATTGTATTATTCTGACGTATTAAAAAAAGCTTGTTCGTTATTCCTGACAATTACTAATTATTATGTGCATATTCCCTACAGCTAAAGCCGTATATTTTAAACTTTACGATATTTCAGTGCTTTATATGTGTGACGCATGAAGTAAAATTTCGAGTTTAGAAAAGCCTAATTTGGATTGGCCGCTCCGCTTCGCTACGCGGCCAATCCAAATTTTCAGGCTTTTCTAAACTCGAAATTTTACTTCATGCTTAGTCTGGGAGTGGAAAACCCTCGATTTAAGATTCAAATTCAAATCTTTTAAAAATACGACGAATGTCGTAATATTTACAGTGTATGCATATGTATACCTGAAAGAAAAATTCGCTGTATTTAAAAATCACATTTATGCACACACAGTTGTGATATTTTATTGTAATAAAATGTTTTGTTTATTAATAGAATTTGAGATATCTTCAACAATTTAGCTAACATTTAAAAACGTCAACAAAAAATCGTAATGAAATAATATAAAATATAATTTAGCAAATTATAGATAATAAAAAAGACGTTTTAAACAAATTTAAGGTTTAAAACATGTTTTATAAAAATTTAAGACCTAAAACACGTTTAAAACAAAACCGTTTAAAATACGACGGCTGTTTTTAAACATGTTTAAAACACTGTTTTAAAACAAAGTGTTTTAAACATACCAACCCTAATAAATACACATAAAAATAAAATATACTTCTAATTCCCTATTCAATGGTGTCACCGAATTTACAATACGATGACAACTGTCAAGGTGACGATAGTCAACTTTTATTTTTCAGATTACACCATATCTATTTTCTCTTCATTTCAGATAGAGGGCACTTTCCTGCATCTAAATATCCATCACAACTATACTTTTATATAAGAAAAAATTTATAAAATTAGAATATATTCAAATGGCTTTATTTTATAAAAAAAAATCATATGTGGCTACGAAAATTATAAAAAGTTAAACAAACTATTTCATTAGGTGTTTAATTTTTGAAGGTGGGTTTGTTCAAGAAATTGGGGCATTCTTTTAAAATAAAAAAAAAATGCTTGAACCAAGTGTTTCCTAGTAGATGGTTCGGAAATCAAAATAAGATCAAGTGGCCTGCAAGATTTCCAGATCTAACTCTTTTAGATTTTTTTCTCTGACCTTATTTAAAAGAAGGGGTTATGAAAAACAGGATTCGTATTGAATGGCATCGAATGAATTGAATGAATTGAGTTGGATTTTTTTAAATTTTATTCATTTTTTTTTTTCTATCGAAACGTATATTTGTGATGGATATTCGGATGCAGAAAGTGTCGGAATTGAACAAAAAATAGGTATGGTGTCGTTTGAAAAAAAAAGTTGACTATCACTACCTTGACAGCTGTTATCATATTGTCGGTGACAATATTAAATAGGGAATTTCCTGCTGTTTACAAATACAGGGTCCGGCATAAAAACCTTCCGTATTTCGAAAGGCAGTTACAAGCAAACAACGAAAGATACAGAAAAAATACATTTATTTGTAAACAAGAAATACTATGCCATTTTATATAACTTGTTTTTAAAAATTATGCCCTGTATATGGCGTCCTCCATTGCTGATACATTGACGAAGTCTTTCCTGAAAATTGTCCATAGTTCCCGCGTCATTTTCAGTGGAATGGCAGCCACTGCCTGGGCGATTGCCTCCTTGAGTGCTTGCAGGGTTGTATGGCGATGTATGTACTCTTGCGCCTTTAAGTGACCCCAAAGAAAAAAAATCCCAAGTTCTCAAATCGGGTGACCTTGAGGGGCAGGCGATGTCTCCTCGCAAAAAGAGATGTCCAGTAAACAACTCTCTCAAAATTGCTAGAGTGCGCAGCGAAGTGTGAGCTGTGGCCTCGTTTTGTTGGAACCAGACTTCTCCCTCTTCATGATCCCCAACAAACTGGTTTAACTTAGGTCGGAGGATAATCTCAATCATGTGACAGTAGCGATTGAAAGTAACCGTTACTCTTCGAAAAAATACGGACCCAACACACCAAATTCAGCAACGGCCCGCCAAACAGTTACACAAGGGTTGTGAAGTGGTTGTTGATGTAGTTCCTGAGGGTTTTCTGTTGCCCAGTAGCGGAAATTTTGTCTATTTACAGTACCGGATAAGTTTAAGTGGGTCTCATCAGACGAAAGACGAAAGCGCCAGGGGGAATTTCTGAAGAACGTCCTCACACGCAGGTCTGCGAGTTTTAAAATCTCTCTCATTTAATTCTTGGGTAACCACCATTTTGTATAGTTGCATGTGAAGATCATTTTGCAGCATTTTTATTACACTCCTATCAAACAATCCCAGAGCAGCTGCATGTTTAAGTGCTGAACGATTTGGAGATTGCTGGAAGGTCTCTCTCGCATTTCCTGAGGCTGTTACGGTCCGAGGTTGGCCAGGCGTTTTTTTTTTTTTGTAGTGCAGAACCTGTTTGATACCCATACTTGAATACTTTTTCTATTCGGAACAGAATCATTTCGGCTAAGTCCGAACCGAATGCGAAATGCTTACTGAGTAGTAATCACAGAAACACTATTACGAATATACTCCTCCACAACAAACGCATGATGCTCACAGTACACCATGCCATTGCCACTTGTAAAAATGACACGTGGTATATCGATCGATCCCCCCTTCGCCTCCGTATCCCTACCACAACTCATACAGCGCCCTCTTCCAATATGGGAGGTTTATGTTCCAGACCCTGTGTATATGGTTTCTTATATTTTACTCTCATAATAAAAAGGGGGGTGGAACACCAATTAAAAAAAATAGGTATAGTGTTTTTAGGAAAAAAAGTTGACTATCGCTACATTGATAGTTGTTATCATATTATTAATTCGGTAATGCCATTATTTACAAAATGTTCTGCCGTTTGCAAATATATAAAGTTTGTTATACTTAACTCTCAAAATAAAAAAGTGGGAATCACCGTGTATACATATTTTAATACAAGTAGGACCATTACACAATCAAAGAATTGGCCTTTTTAATATTCGTTGAAATATAAATACCTTTAACTTAAGGGAAACACATGGTTGTGCAGGGAGCTTGTATTGATCGCTGCTTTACCCAATTCAGAAAAATAATTTAGTCTATTTATGTTGACGTCCTTCTACCGATTCCACTTGTTTTACAAAACCTCCTTTAAATTCCTTCTCTTTTACTGTACTTTTGCCAATCAAGTCATACAAGTTTCTCATTTAAGTAAACAACATAAAAATGAAATTTTGAAGATATATAGTTCTTGAATCTGGGTTAAGATTATAATCTAAATTGATTAAGTAATTTACGAATCAAGTTATCAGACGGGATTATTAATTACCATCACAATGAGGCGCAAGTGTGTGTAATATGAATATTATTTAATGCAGAGGTGATGTAGCGTAGTAATTACGTAATTGCGCATTTTATGCAAATGTACTATCTTTTCACATGAGAACACTCCATTCACATAAAATGTAACAGTTTAATTGAGCAGATCTAGATCTAGAGTAATTTAATTCATTCATCCATGTAAGTGGATTTCAAATGATGATTATCTAAAAATTATTATTAAAGTTTTGGGATTGGGACTAATCAGTATGAAATTGAGCATAAACAATTTCAAATTAAGACTTTAAACATAGCTATCAGGTTAAACGCAATTAAATTGGGATAAAACAACATCAAATCGAAAGTGAGCAATTTGAATTTGGAATCAAACAAATGTTATTTAAGAAGAAAAACGTAAAAATACATTCTCAACGCTCGAAATGTCGTTGGGAATGTATTTTTAGGTTTTTTTTTTAAATAACATTTGTTTGATCCCAATTTAAAATTGCTTATTCTAAATTTGATGTTTCATTCCAATGTGATTGCCTGACAGCTATGTTTTAAGTCCCAATTTGAAATTGTTAATTCTGAATTTGATATTGATTAGTCCCAATTTGCAGTTGAGAAGGTGTAGTATACATAAAAAATCCCAGTAACGTTAGCGGCAACCCAATGTACATTAACGTTGTTGGGTTGCCTATAATTATTGTTTGAAAGAATTGGATCAATCAAGCGTATTGATCCAATTCTTTCAAACAATGATTATAGGCTCGTATTTTAGAGGATAAAGGATACGTATACATTTAAAAAATGTCTATATTACCCTAGGTCTTATAAATTACACACAAAAAACTTATTTAACAAAAGGAAATCATTATCACGCACCGTCACTTTTAAAGTACCTCACAGGAAACGGTGAATTTAATCCATCCGACACCCAACAGAGTGAAAACCTTGAATTTTATTCAATTTTTGTTCTATTTTACGCAAAATAAATCGAAACTCAAACAAACCGGAAAACGAAAGCGGGAGAGTAAAAGAGAGTGATGAGTTCGGCAAACATGTTATTGTCCATTGTCCGTCCGCAGAGACAGAGACAGAAGGTCTGTGTGTTTGGGAAATGTTTGCACGCTTTTTAGTCTGACGGTGTTTTCCTTTTGAGGGATGCTTGCATAAAAGCAACACAGCGTTGAAGGGAAGGGAATTCACATCCGGCGGGCTTTTTGTTTACCCGGTTAACACACACGAGCGGTGATAAGGAATGGTTTTAATGCTAATTCTCCTACATGCTAATGATGTTATTGTTTTTTAATATTAATGTTTTTTATATATCTTTGCGACTCGTTGGTTTTTATTAGTTTAACAAATCTTAATGATCTTGAACAAGTTTCTCATCTTTCACCTGGTGAAACAAAGTTAACTATGATTTAAAAAAGAAAACACTTGGTTAAATTTCACTAATATTTTGGTTTTATATTCGAACTAGTTTCGACTTTAAGTCATTCTCAAGGAGAATGACTCGAAGTCGAAACTAGTTGAAATAAAAAATAGAAATATTAGTGAAATTTAACCAACTGTTTGTTTTGTTATTTAAATCAAATCTTAATGAGTAAATAATAATCATGGACAAACACTGCTAACAATTCATTTCCGGAAAGTGTTTACGCTTGAAAAAAACTTGATCACACAACCATAAAGTTATTTTTATTCAACTATTGAATTGATTTATATTGTATATTTTAATGTACCTTTAAACTGACATGGGGCCCTGGACATATGAGTTATTTCGAATTGAACATAAAAAATAGATTCATTTTACGCGATTTTTCCGGAAGATGAACATTTCAAATATCATGATATTTTTTTTTTAAAACGTTCGTGTGAATTTTGTGAGGATATTAAGTAAAAATTGCTCTTTAAAAATGTGTACAAATCTGACAATACCCTATCATTGGTTTTTGAGTTATTTGTAATTAAACCTAAACATAGATTCATTTTATGTGATTTTAGGGAAGATGAACATTTAAAAGATTCATATTTTGATAATTTTTTGCAATATCTGTGTGAAATTTTGTATAAATATTGACTAAACATTGTTCTTTAAAAATGTGTAAAAAAGTGAATATTAATAGTTTTTATTCAATTGTGTTAATTTAAATCGACATTATTAACTCCATAACAACCGTAATAAACAAGGTTTTATTCACTAGTGAACTAAAATTTTTTTAGGTCACTAGTGAGTTAAAAAATTTATTTAAAAATAAATGTAAAGTACAATTTCGTCAACAACCGTAATAAACAAGGTTTTATTCACTAGTGAACTAAAATTTTTTTAGGTCACTAGTGAGTTAAAAAATTTATTTAAAAATAAATGTAAAGTACAATTTCGTCAAAATTGAATAAAAACATATATACGCCACGTGAATTAAACACCTTTATTCACTCAAAGAAATGATTTCACTCGCGCCGAGGCGCTCGTGAAATCAAAAATCTTTTCGTGAATAAAATCGTGTTTAATTCACTTGATGTATAATATTTATTAAGTTATATCCAATTGAACATAAAAATAAATTAATTTTATGCGATTTTTCAGGAAGATGAACATTTTAAATATTTTGATATTTCTTTGAAACATTCGTGTGAATTTTGTGTGGATAATAAGTAAAAATTGCTCTTTAAAGATGTGTAAGGGGCAGGTGGTGGCCGAGCGGTAACGTCGTCGGGCTGTATCGCTCGGCGAGCCACGAACTCGAGTTCGATTCCCGTGCACGGGGAGACTTTATTTAAAAATAATTTCTCGTCGTGTCCCTGGGTGTTGTGTGAATGTGTCGTGACGTCCAAATATATGTTAAATTAATTAATATAATCATCGTTAGTGGCTGAATGGCTAGAACCTATGCCAAACAAAAAAAAAAAAAAAAAGATGTGTAAAAATCTATAAACACCCTATCAATAATTTTAGAGATATTTCCAATTGAACCTAAACAAAGATTAATTTTATGCGATTTTTGGGAAGATGAACATTTAAAAGACTCATATCTTGATCATTGTTTGTAATATTCGTGGGAAATTTTGTATGAATATTAAGTAAACATTGTTCTTTGAAATGTGTAAAAATGTAAATATACCCTATCAATAGTTTTAAAGTTATTTCTAATCGAACATAAAAATAGCTTAATTTTATGCATTTAAATAATTAACATTGATTACTTTTTTTGTATTCACTTTTTATTTTACACTGTAACTAGTTTCGGTTTAACAGCGAACCATTATCAAACGCAGTTGAGCTGAAACTAGTCACAGTTTAAAATAAAAAGTGAATACAAAAAAGTTATCAATGTTAATTATTTAAATATTTACAATGTTTCACAAAGTAACCGCCCCCACCACAAGATATTTACTTTATGCGATTTTTCGGGAAGATGAACATATCAAAGATTCATATCTTAATAATGTTTTGGAATATCCCTGTGAAATTTTGGGTGGATATTAAGTAAACATTGCTCATTGAAAATGTGTATAAATCTGAAAATACCCTTTTAATAGTTTTTGAGGTATTTCCAATTGAACCTAAACATAGATTAATTTTATGCGATTTTAGGGAAGATGAACAATTAAAAGATTCTTGATAATTTGTTGCAATACTCGTGTGAAATTTTGTATGAATATTAAGTAAACATAGTTCAATCAATCAATAGTTTTTAAGTTATTTCCAATTGAACATAAATATAGCTTAATTATATGCCAGTTTTCGGGAAGATGAACATCTCAAAGATTTATATCTTAATAGTTTTTTGGAATATCCGTGTGAAATTTTGGGTGGACATTTGGATTGAACATTTCAAATATTCATATTTAGATATTGTTTTGGAATATTCCTTTGAAAAATACCCTATCAAATTTAAATAAATTTTAATACAGTTTGTTCATGTTATTAACTCGTACAAGTTTTACATTTGTCATGAAAATAGCTTTGGCAGAATGGGGCATGCAATAATAAATATTTATATATAAACAGTAAATTTGTGCAAAAACAAGACTAAAGCTATAATTTTTAAATAAAAAGCAAGATTTAAGTTAACATAAAAAGAATAAAAGACAAAATGAAAGTTATCTGTAACATTTCAAAATAAACGCATTGATATTACCAGTAGTCAGGATATAAACGTAATGGTAATAGGTGATAAAATACCAATAAATTGTCAATTGCTATACATGGTGTTATATTTTATGAGACAATTACCATTTTATTCTGACATTTGAGACATAATTTCCAACTCAAATTTTCTGTCATTTCGATGGTGTTAAAATCTAATATTATTGCGATAAGAGAAATAGAACTTGGATGTTGTAACTTGAAAATTGGACATCCTGTGTAAAATCGGCCAATTTTTGTATGTTCTGCAAATGTTATTTGGGGTATATTAAAAATTTCAGATCGTTGTCATTCTATTTAACAAAGCTATAGTAAAAAGATAATTGTGTGTGAAGTTGGTTCAAATTTGTTAACACTGTTTTATATTGTATTGAAACTGAAAACTTTTGTTTACTTTAACGTCTTCTAATCTATAATAGTAGTTTACAAAATGTTGTAGGTAACTTGTTTGTAAAGAGCTTGTGGGCACTCATTGCGATTAGAACACGAGGTGTTACTTCACACACTAGTTACCTAAACAACTATTTAAACATCGATTTCAATATTGATCCGTGGTTTTGCTACTCTTTTTGTTTATAGGAGAATGTGCTTAAATTATTCTCTTCAAACTCGTTTTCTGGGTTTAACCCTGGTTATTCTAAACAATAAAAAAACAATAACGAGATACAGAATCACGAAAAATGCTGGTATTATTCTCCGTGAACCTGTTTCTTGTGTTTTATTTTTTCTTCATATTGTTCAAAAGCAATGCCATTTAGTTCGTGGATTCTTACGGATTGCAGAAAGTGCAAGGACTTCTAAGGCGATCGCTGCTCTTTCGTTTTAATGGCACGATATAAAGATCTGGGCGACTTTCTTCGCACGCATCTGATTCAATTAAATATTTCGAAATGAATTTTGCGTAATAATGCAATTATTTTGACTTTACGATTTTAGATTAAGTTAAATTTTGCGTTCGCTAATAACTCGGATTGCCTCGTTAATAAAAGTAAATTTTTATGCAGATTTATTTTTGAAAGAATTAAACTAAAAACTTATTGTGTTATTACAAATGGTTTAAGTCAGTATTAAATATTTATTTTCTGATTATATTTATAACGTTGGTAATATTTTTTCCACTAAAAGGAAAAAACGGATAAATTTATTGCACCTTGTGGAAAAGCATGATCTACGACGACCCTAATAAGGGAGGATGGAGTCATTTGGGCCCATATAACTCTTGTTCCGGACAGATTTATTTTTAAGGCCCACGCTCGGAATCATCTTACTCAATTTTAATGAATCGCAATTTTGAGCAAGGTCTTCAGATCATTCATGAATATATTTAAGAAAAAAATATTTGATGGAGATAATAAATTACTAAAAAATAGATTACACATTAATCAACTAATATCTTTTTTTGTGTTTGGATTGATTGAGTTACTTGACGATAATTATAACTTTGATTAAAACACTTAGAACCTTTCTTCAACACTTTATTTTGGAACCAAATGTACATTTCGGACGTGTCCATTATCAATGGTTTGATACTAATACGGATTAGTATTAGTATCAAACCATTGATAATGGACACATTGTGTCCGAAATGTACATTTGTTGTTTTTTTTCAAGTATTCTTTATATTACAATATAAATTAAGTTTACACATCATATTGTAAAACGTTTAATTTGTTCCTCCCTTCTTCTTCACCACGGGATTTGCGAGCGTTGATTCCCATCTCGGGCTAATAGTATTGAGGGATATACAAAGAGTTTTATGTAACACCGAACATATTCATAACGAGAATTTTTCTTTTAAGTATACATATGCAGACGTTGTACATTTTACCACGCTTGGTTTATTAAAAGAATACAATTTAAAGCTTTAAACGAGTGTTTTCCACTCCCAGGCTAAGCAAAAAATGTACATCATGCGCCACGGGCACAAAACACTGATTCAATGTAAAGTTCAGCGGTGTGTTTTAAACTTCGTAATATGTCAGTGATTTGTGCCGGTTTGGTTTGGCCGCTCCGCGCTTCGCGCTACGCGTCCAAACCAAATTTTCAGGCTTTTCTAAACTCGAAATTTTACTTCATGCTCAGTCTGGGAGTGGAACACACTCATTTTAAGTTTCAAATTGAACTCCTTTTAAAAAAACAACGATTATCTAAAGATTTACGGCGTATACGCTGTAATTGGGACATGTATACTTAAAAGAAAAACTCCTTATATGTACAAGTTGAGGCATTAATTGCAATTGATTAGCTACAATTTGTAATGGTCATATAGGCAACCCAATTTACACATAACCTAAAAATTAAAGGTGTCAATTCGTATTTAATGGAAATGTTCGGTGTTATATAAAACGCTCTGTATGTTTGTTCCCAATGCTCCTATTTTGGTTACAAAATAAAGTGTTGAAGAAAGATTCTGAATGTTTTAACCAAAACTAATATCGATTAATAAAAAAATAAAAACTCTTTATATTAATATCGATATCATAACTCACAGATGTGTTATTAAGTGCATACAGATTCTGAAACTCTTAACACATCTGTGAGCTAAGGCATCAATAACTTAATTAATAAATTAATATTTTAATAAATAAGTTAGTATTAGTTAATGGGTAAATCGATAATTTCAATTAATATCTGATTATATAGGATGTAGATTGATAAAACGGAATTTATTAATTTCTAATCGATATAATTTTGACTAGATTATTTTTTTAAATTTCAGGATCGACAAATTTAGTAGGGAAATTCACGCAGAGCGTCCGCAGGATTGTGCAGGACGTGAAGGACGAGGGCACCGCCAGCGGGCAGACCAAGGAGGAGGTCATCGAGACCAACGAACGGCTTCGAGCGGTGAGAGTGCGCTTGGACGAGTCCTACGACACGGCTAAAAAGGCCCTCGTCACCCTCATGGGCAAATACAATGACAGCAAGTCTGTCAACAACATCCTCCAAAGATACAAACTACTGAAAGCAATGATCAAGGTACACCGCAAAATTAATTTCCTCCGTTTGGATAATTTCCGATTTAATTTCCTTATCTTTAATTGCCGATAATTGCGTTAAAGTACGTGTTAGGCATTGCACCTTAGATCGATCATTAAATTAATAGGACCTCGTTATAAATGCATAACGATAATATATCGATAGATGTTATTCAAGTGCTCAATGTTACTCGGTTTTAGTCCTTGTTTAAGCATGAAGTAAATATTATGAGTTTAGAATAGCCGCTAAGCGGAGCGACCAATCCAAATTTTCACTGATTTATTGAAAGTTTTAAAAACACTTAATTCATCTTACCAATAATACCAAACCAAATCAAATAGTATTGGTAAAGTTGATACCCATTATTGTCTTTTTCTTCTTAGCCTCCTGTATTTTTAAACTCTGTTAATACCGTGTAATCAGTGGCATAGATAGGGGGAGATTGTGTGGATCAATCCTCCTCCTCCCCATGAGTGTTGAAAATTAGGAGAATGAACTAAAGAGGTATTTTTCCGTTACCAATTTATTTTGTTATAATTTTACTTCATGCGCCACGCGTAGAAGAAACTAATTTCAAGGGAAGTTCACTTGTTAACAATATTTCAGTGTTTTCAGTGTTTAATACGCGTGGCGCATGAAGTAAAATTTCGAGTTTAGAAAAGCCTGAAAATTTGGTTTGGTCGCGTAGCGCGAGCGACCAAACCAAATTATCAGGCTTTTCTAAACTCGAAATTTTACTTCATACGTCATGCGTATAAGACACTGATTTCAAGCGAAGTTTACTCGTTCACAATATTTTAGTGCTTTCAGTGTTTAATACGCGTCGCGCAGGAAGTAAAATTTCGAGTTTAGAAAAGCCCCGTGAAAATTTGTCACGGGTCGCTGCGCGACCCTCGACAAATTTTCTACGCGGGGCTTTTCTAAACTCGAAATTTTACTTCATGCTTAGTCTGGGAGTAGAAAACACTCGTTAGAAGACTCACATTAAACTCTATCACAAAATCAAGGATTGCATACAAATTTACAGCTATATTTAAACTTAAAATTAAAATTTACGACTTCTTAAAGCACTTAAATATTTTATTGTCATAAAATTTTCATGTACAACTAAGCAACAAAAAATACACTAATATAATATTTTGTCACAATAAAATACTATAATACTATGAGAAGATAGAGGGAAATATTAATTAAATATCATTGTTCCAATGTATAGGGTGGCCCATTATTGATAATTTAATAGGGCAGGGGTCGGCAATCGGTGCTGAGCCATTTTTTTATAAAATGTTCAAATCAAAAATTTAAAAGAGCCGCAATAGATAAAAAAGGTATAGTCATTATCAAATATGATTCTTTTAATAGAATATACCATTAATGAATACAAGAATAATTATTGTCATCATTTCACACAAAAAAAAATAAGTAACTATCTGCACAAATAAAATAAAAAAGAGTGTAAGCTTATCACTTGCTATCAACATTGAAAAATATGTCCAAATAGTCGAACATTTTTGAAATTTGTGAAAAATAATAATTACAGTTTCATAGTTTTGTGTCGCAAATTGTCAGAAAAGGGGAAATAAATTGTTGAAGGTTAGGCTAGAGATGATTACAAATTAAATCGGGATTAGAATTCAACGACAAATGTCAAAATCGTTCCAATTGCCAATAGAAAGAATGACCGCGGGTATCTCGCTTGTTTTTAAACCGATTTTAATTCTGATATTTGCAATTGATTCCTCGCAAAAATTCATAGGCTCATTTTTACACGCAAATGCAAAAATGACTAATTCTAGTTGCGATAGTTAAGTTGTTTTGGCAGTTTAAACAAAACTTTTCAGACGATATTTGCGTGCAATTTGGTATAATTGAAATTCGTTTAATCAGATCCGCATAAATTGTCAACGTTGAGGAATATTACTAATAATTAAAAGAAACACTGGGAATATGTGATAATTTACTCGTAATGGGGATTCTAACTACAATAAAAGAATACTGTGTCGAGGTTAATTCTATATCTGATACCAGGAATATTAGTTGGAAATGTAATTTACTGTTCCTAGTATTTGCTGAACTTGTGTCAACATATGGTGGATTCGCCGGGAAATTGGGGAGTTGGGAATTTATGTATCCCCGATAATTTCGTTGTTGATTCGTCTGTAGATTCTGTTAACCTATTAGGCGCCATTGATGCAATAAATCAACATTTATTATTATTTTTAAAATTACTAACTACATAAATTTATTTGATACATTGTATTGTTTAACCTGATTTGAGAATATATGAAGAAAAATGTAATTAGTTTGTTTTTTAAATATTTTTATATATATATGAACATCTTTATTCAGACAAGTATAATTAAATTATATAATACATATATATTTATTTATCTATTTACACTATTGGGTTAGTCTGTCTAGGCTATCGACCAGAGGTCTTTCTGCCCTGTCTAGAATTTATTTTATTTGAAACAATGTGATAAAATGTTAAGCTTGTGAACTGTCTTGATGAAAGGTACAAATGAATTGATGTATAGTGAGTATTTGGGATGGATATTTAGGTTTCTAGGAATACAGAATTTGTTTAGGAGTTCTAGGTTATAGGTATTGGCAGCGAATTTTTCACTGAGGGTTAATATGCGTTGGGAGATTGGTGTTACTTGAGTAGTTTCATAGAGGATGATGTTTGATGGATTATGGAGAGGATTCGTTGGGTGTCTGAGTTTTGTGAGGATTCGTAGGGCTGATCTTTCGGCGAATTGGATATGAAGGACGGATGTGAAGGAATAAAATTGCACCGTAATCTAACAAGGGCCAGCATATCGATTTGTATATTTTAACTGCTGTTTTATGGAAATTCCTTCTTGTTTATACGTTAAAGATCGGAAATGCCTAGCTCTTGTTTTCATTTTGATCCTAATGGATTTGGTATGTGGGAAGAAGAAACGTTTTGAATCAAATCCGATGCCTAGGTATTTATAGGAATAGGATGGAAGAATAGTGGTGTTTTTGATTATTATTGTAGGAGATCGTGGAGTGATTTTATGGCAAGGGATGAATAATTTGGTTTTGAAAGGATTTAATTGTATTCGCCATTTATTGCACCTAATATCCTCTCTCAATTCCATTGTATGGAATTAAGAGAGTTTTGAAGGAGATTTTGGGATTGTTGAAGCGTTGAAGCGTGGGAGATAAGGGCCGTATCGTCAGCGAAGAGAAGGGCGTATTTTGTTGGATTGAAGTAGGGTTGAATATGTCATAGCAATATATATTCTAAAGGAGTGGGGAGAGCCTTGCGGGACACCTTGTATAAGGGGGAATGAGCGAGATATCGTTTGGCGGATTCTTACTTTACAGGATCTATTTGTTAGGAAATGGTATATAAGGATTATTAGATGCTATGGGATGTTAAGGATGTAGCATTTGTATAGGAGGCCAATATGCCAAACCGCGTCAAAAGCTTTAGTTATATCGAGAAAAGCGATACTTGTTTTTTGACCTTTTAGGTGCATGGTTTGTATATTGGAGGTTAAAATGGATAGAGGTTTATTTTTTGGTATTGGGGTAAATATTTCTATTATTACTCGTTTATAAAAAATAAAGTATTTTGCGATGTATTTTTAACTTCACAATAAATAAGCGTTTTATACGCGTGGTGCATAAGCTAAAACTTTGAATTTAGTAAAGCCCGAAAATTTGGCTTTTCTAAACTCGAAATTTTACTTCATGCTTAATCTGGGCGTGAAAAAAACAAAAATATGTTTCGTACGAAAAATTATTGATTTAAAAATATTTATGGCGTAAAATTATTTTCAAACATACAGGGTGTCCCAATTTTGCAGTATAACAAAAATATTTGTTTTTTTTAATGGAACACCCTGTATTTATTCAACTTTTCTAATGACATTTTTCAACCTCTACATTGTTGTCCATTTAGTTTTTTTATTATGTTACAGTGTTGCCAATTTACAATTTTTTTCTTCAAGTATCATGCATAAGCAAGCTCAACTTTAAAAAATCGTAGCGACCTCGTTTTTTGAAGGTAAGAATAACTTTTAGCAAATATCTCAGTGTGGTTAATAAGCAACGTTTTATTAATGAGCAATTTAAATTTAGTAGTACAGGGTGTCCAGAGAAACATGCCAAACTTTGCAAATTTTAAAGCGGTATAACCCATTTTTTTTTTAAATGGAATGCTCCCTATTTTATGTTGATAGGGCATATCTTATGTCTAAACCTCATAGTTGTTGAGATATTCAATATTTTTCACAAAAGTATCCATTTAATTACATTTCTATGCACTCTAGTAGGCCATGCTGCGACGAAACAACTGTCAAAATGTAATGTAAGTGTCAGTGTGACATTTGATTATGTCGAAATTCGAAACGTTAATTTGTGATTTGTAAAGTGATTCTTCGTTTCGTGGTAAAAGTAGACAGCATATAATTACGATGAATTTCGAAAAAGACGAACTAGTCGATATGATTTTTGTATTAGGGGAGACTGATAGAAATTGTTTATTGGCGGCTAGAATTTACGCGACACGTTATCCCGACAGAAGATATCCGGAAGAGAAAAGTTTTAAGAACCTGCTCAATAGATTTATTGAAACGGAAAGTGTACATTACAGAAAACAAGAAAGAACAAAACCTATCACCAATGAGAAAAACCAATTTTCAGTGCTCTTAACAGCAACTGAGCATCCCAACTTGAGCCAAAAAGACATCTGTGAAGCAACCAGCATAAGCGAGAGGTCAGTACAACGCATTCTGAAGAAAAATCGATATCATGCATATCATATTCAGATACATCAAGAACTGAGTAATACTGATTTTCAGTTTCGTTCCGAATTTTGTATCTGGGCAAGACTAAAAATACAGGAGGATCCTGCGTTTTTCCAGTATGTTTTATTCGCGGATGAGGCGACGTTCCATAACAGCGGATCTGTTAACAGGCACAATTTTCATTATTATACAATTGAAAATCTGCATGTTATGAGACAAGTTGATCATCAGCATCGATGGTCATTGAATGTATGGGGAGGAATTATTGGAAACCATGTGGTAGGTCCACATTTCTTCAAAGGCCATCTAAATGGGCATATGTATTTGCACTTTATACGAAATGTATTACCCGGGTTATTAGCTCATATACCTCAACATACAAGAAACAGGCTGTGGTTTCAACAAGACGGGGCACCTGCGCACTTCTCGCGAGATGTGAGGACATTTCTTAATGGTATTTTCCCCAACCAATGGATTGGTAGGAATGGAGCCACTAGATGGCCTGCTAGATCTCCGGATCTAACAAAAATTGATTTTTTCTTGTGGGGATATGTAAAAGAAATTGTTTATAAGGAAGCACCAACAGCCCCAATGAATATGCAGCAACGAATTGTTAATGCTTTTGCAAGTATTTCACCTGAAATGTTAGGAAGAGTGAATAGGTCTTTTCAGCGGCGAATTAATTTGTGCCTAAATGAAATTGGAAAACATTTTGAACATTTACTGTAGTATCGTTTCTCTTTTGTATTAATACTTTTGAAGTATTATCTGTATTTATTTATCTCACATTGACTTTTACTTACATTTTGACAGTTGTTTCGTCTCAGCATGGCCTACTAGAGTGCATAGAAATGTAATTAAATGGATACTTTTGTCAAAAATATTGAATATCTCAACAACTATGGGGTTTAGACACAAGATATGCCCCATCAAATTGAAGAGAAGAAATAGACCTTTCGAATAATGACATAAAATAGGGAGCATTCTATTTAAAAAAAATGGGTTATACCGCTTTGAAATTTGCAAAGTTTGGCATGTTTCTCTGAACACCCTGTATTACTAAATTTAAATTTCTCATTAATAAAACGTTGCTTATTAACTACATTGAGATATTTGCTAAAAGTTATTCTTTCCTTAAAAAAAGGAGGTCGCTACGATTTTTTAAAGTTGAGCTTGCTTATGCATGATACTTGGAGAAAAAAAATTGTAAATTGGCAACACTGTAACATAATAAAAAACTAAATGGATAACAATGTAGAGGTTGAAAAATGTCATTAGAAAAGTTGAATAAATACAGGGTGTTCCATTAAAAAAAAAAAAAAAATTTGTTATACCGCAAAATTGGGACACCCTGTATGTTTGAAAATAAATATATATATATTTAAATTTTAAATTATATTTTTATTGAAACAAAAACCGGAACCGAACCGAAAAACAAATATCGGATTATTTCGGTTCAAACCAGGATTGTTAAAAAAACGTTTTTTTTTTCATTTTAATTAAATCAAACAGTTTTTTTAATAAAACGTGTTTTTTTCATCGAAACAGCGTTTAAAACATTAACAGTTAAAAACATGTTTAAAACACGTTTAAAACGTGTTTAAAACAGAGCATACAGGGCATTTTTCTTATAAGTATACATATCTCGATATTTATAGCGTTTTTTGAATTTGCGGAAATTCGTTGTTTAAAAGCGGTTAATTTGAGGCTTTTAACGAGTGTTTTTCACTCCCAGACTAAGCATGAAGTAAAATTTCGAGTTTAGAAAAGCCTAAGAATTTGGATTGGCCGCGTAGCGAAGCGGAGCGGCCAATCCAAATTAGGCTTTTCTAAACTCGAAATTTTACTTCATGCGCACCGCTTAAAAACACTAATCTACAGTGAAGTTCAAAAAACACACACATAACAACGATTATAGGCAACCTAATATACGTTAGAGTTATTGGGTTGCCTATAATCACTATTTTAAACAATTTGTTCAGCGCAGAATTTAAGTCACGTTTCATTCACATCTACATATTGGATTGCTAAAGTCGTATATTTTATACTTTGTGATATTTCAGTCTTTTATGCGCGTTTTTACTTGTTTGCAATTTTTAAATCAAAACTGTTTGCGGACAAATTCGCTTCGATTATGATATGGTTTTCTCATTATTTCACTATACCGACTGTATTTTTACCATTGTGATTTTATGACTGTAAGTCACTATATTGACTGACATTAGTCTATCGTGTCAACTTGACTGAAGATGACGATAGTCGGCGTTTAGTCCATTGTGTCAACTTGACATAAGTCGCCGTCAGCTGACATTAGTCTATCCTATCAACTTAAAATGATATTTAGTCCAATGTATCAAACTTAATACAAATCGGCGTCAGCCGACATTAGGACATTTTTGTCAATTTGAGACAACTATTATTGCTGGTTTCATTTAACTAGGCGAGAAATTAATAGACGTTTGTGCTCATAACACAAAAGTCATAAGATGTGACTTGTTTAACTTATTAAAAGTAAATTATATTAACGGAATGACATTATTTTTAGGAAAATACTTCCACAAATAAACTCTACAAAGATACGAATATGTCCGCATATCTTCGAATTTCTCGCCTAGTTAATTGAAATGAGTGATATTTGAAATATATTATTAGATAGTTATGTTATTGTTTTTCTTTATGACACTTACGACACTCATTTTGATGGTTGTGACATATTTTAAAGTAACGAGTGTCTTCCACTCCCAGTCTAAGCATGAAGTAAAATTTCGAGTTTAGAAAAGCCCCGCGTAGAAAATTTGTCGAGGGTCGCCCAGCGACCCGAGACAAATTTTCACGGGGCTTTTCTAAACTCGAAATTTTACTTCATGCGCCACGCGTATAAACCACTGATTTAAAGTAAAGTTAAAAATATATACTGCTGAGATGTGATGTGAAATTTACTAAGTAATAGCGAAAAAATCCAAAAAATATTCATTTTGTTATTATTTTGTAAATGTGATAATAATAATAAAAGTAGAACCAATTTAGTTTGAGACGCTTCTCCATATTCTTAATATTTAAATCATCATATCTATAACGAGAACAGTGCTTTGATGAACACACAAAAATTAAAACAATCACTTGGACTAAAAATGACTGTATTCCTTACTTCCTTTTTTTAAAGTGAAGTAAGGAATAACAGTGTTTTTTTAGTCATTTAGAGCTGAACCGAAAACTAAAACCCGCAAAAAAACGTTATTTTTTCTGGAACGAAAACCGGAACCGTACCGATATATATATTTTATTAATTGAACCGGAACGAAAAGAGGAACGCAAAAAAATGGTTCGAAGCTTTGTTTAAAAGAAAAATGCCCAGTATTTAGTATAATAAGTCATTCATAGATATCATAAAAAGAATTTCAGAATTTTACCAAAAATCAACTTTTGAAGTTAACTTTATAATTGGTCGGCAGTTAATGGGTTAATTTAAATGATTCTGTTTGTTTATCTGTTAGTTAACTGCTTGCAATGTTGATCAAACGATGTTCATTTTAGGTTCATATTTTTTGCGTTTATTTGATAAAACACTATTTAAATAATGTTTATCTTAACTTTTTGATAATTTTTTTTTAGGAAGTGATTCGATTAGAAACCCAATATTGGACATTAGTCGACATACCGAAGCAAGAAAAACAGGAAACGGTGCCGGCGTTCGTGCTGCGGGCATGTGCCATCATGGAGAAGACGCAGAAATCCGGCGAGGGCGTGAAGACGTCCGCCAAGCTGGCGGAAGAGGCGCAGGACAAGAGGGAGAGGATAGAAAGGCTCGAGAGTAAGTCGTGTCGCTTTCACAAGCGGGGATTTTTATCGATATCCATCCATCCATCCATCCTGGCCGGGTTTACGGCCGCGGGGGTATTTTTACGCAGTCCTCCTTCCCCTTAAAAGCTTGTCAGCGCAGAAATTGGCCGGATTTAGCTGAAGGCACAAGTTGATGTTCTCTCGTCTCCGTGTGCGTTGCACTTAAGCGGTTTTATGTGCCGCCGGTAGTATCAGAATGTCATCGTGGTGAATAGAAGTTTTATGTCAGCGTTAAGTGTTGTGACTATCATTACAACTTTTTTATATAACAAAAATAAACCATGAAGTTCATGCGACATTTTCACAAACACTCCAAAAAAAAATTAAGCCTTGATATGAAAGCCATGTGTCTGTTCAAACTAACAAAATTTAAATCGTCTACAGCCAGTCTTGGTTGTTTATTAACTACAAAGTAATGTAATTACGTAATTACATTAAAATGTAATGCAATTACAAAGTACTCGATTACTGTGTAATAGATATGGGTGGTTCGTGAATGATTCGTTCGAAAAGAACGATTCTGTGCGGTGATTTGAATGAACTGATTCCATATTTCAGAATTGATTCGTTATTGATTTATTTATTCAAAACGACCGACCGAAATATTTTAGTCGAGCGGAATCGTATTCCCGATTTGGATTTATACATGCGGTCTGAATCCGCCCGAATCGGATGACTAATTCGTTCGCTCTAATCCGCGCACAACTTCAACTCCGCTTTTTGCATGCGATCTGAATCTGAATTCGCCTGAATCGGATGACTAATTCGTTTGCTCGAATCCGCGAACAACTTCAACTCCGCTTTGTACATGTGGACTGAATCCGCTCGAAACCATTCTTCACGACTTGCAGAAACGAACCTGCAGCGCCAGCCTTTATTGGTATTTTGTATGACTTGACGCATAATTTCATGATTTTATGAGCTAATGTTGGTTCTCTTGCTCTATTTTTTTAGACACATATCGTTCGAATAATCCTATCATCTTTGTTTAAATTATACAAGTCAATTCCTTTAAAACGGTATGCGCTCGTTCGACTGATATCATTGGATCGGTCGTCTATCTCGGCGCCGTTCGGTATGTAACGAACATATGGGATTATTATTATTATTATTATTATTAGATTTATTATTCAATTTTGCATTTAATTAATTGACGGTAAGTAAATGGTCACGGTTTATTAAACAAGTGTATATCGTCACTATAGAGCGAGATTTATCATTACTATTATTATTATAATTATATGTGATTCGTTTACGAACGATTCATAAAGAAAAAAATACTTTTAAGAAATGATTCGGTTGATTCGAATCACCTGAAAGATTTTAACTTCCCATATCTACTGTGTAATAATACACAATTTATAGTAACAAAGTAAGCATTAGCAAAGTAGCATTATTTTGTAATTGAATCGGTCGTTTTGAAAAGGGGTTATCTCTTCTATCTCTTAGTAAAGGGTGTTTCAATAAGGACGCTTAATTTTTAAATGTAAAAAAACAAGTTGTGTGTGAGATATCCACTCAATGTGTTCTTTATTTGAAACTATATTTGATGACAATAAATATGGAATATAAAGTCGTTCGCTGCAGCATTGCTTGGTAGCACGTATTCGGAAGGTCCAATTTTAGATGACTTTGTCGCATAAATCTGGCCGAATTTGCTGGATGGCGTTCGTTATGTTGACTTTGAGGACATCAATAGTTTGCGGAGTATTCACATAGACCTGGGATTTAAGATAGCTCAAAAGAAAGAAGTCTAAAGGCTTTAAATCACACCATCTCGTGTTCACGTCGCCGCCGCGCGATGTAACCATGCCCTCAAATCGCTCGTGCAGAATGTCTATCGTGGCATGCGTTGTGTGGCATGCAGCGTCGTCCTGTTAAAACCACATGTCATTGGTATCCTTATCATCCAATTTAGGCCACAAAAAGTTGCGTATCAACGATCTGTAGCGGTCACCGTTGTAAATAAGTTGTGTGCGAGATATCCACTTAATATTTTTTTTATATTTGAAACTATATTTGATGACAATAAATATGGAATATAAAGTCGTTCAAATGTTTGCTGCAGCATTGCTTAGTAGCACGTATTCGGAAGGTTCAATTTTAGATGACTTTGTCGCATAAATCTGGCTGAATTTGCTGGATGGCGTTCGTCGTGTTGACTTTGAGGGCATCAATAGTTTTGCGGATTATTTGCATAGACCTGTGATTAAAGATAGCCCCAAAGAAAAAAGTCTAAAGGCTTTAAATCACATGATCTCGTGTTCACGTTGCTACCGCGTGAGGTAACCATGCCCTCAAATCGCTCATGCAAAATGTTCATTGTGGCATGCGTTGTGTAGCACGCAGCGCCGTCCTGTTAAAACCACATGTCATTGGTATCCTTATCATCCAATTTAGGCCACAAAAAGTTGCTTATCAACGATCCGTAGCGGTCGCCGTTGTAAATAAGTTGTGTGCGAGATATCCACTCAATGTTTTTTTATTTGAAACTATATTTAATAACAATAAATAGAGAATATAAAGTCGTTTAAATGTTTGCTGCAGCATTGCTTGGTAGCACGTATTCGGAAGGTCCAATTTTAGATGACTTTGTCGCAGAAATCTGGCTGAATTCGCTGGATGGCGTTCGTTGTGTTGACTTTGAGGGCATCAATAGTTTGCGGATTATTCGCATAGACCTGTGATTTAAGATAGCCCCAAAGAAAAAAGTCTAAAGGCTTTATATCACACGATCTCGTGTTCACATCGCCGCCGCGCGACGTAACCATGCCCTCAAATCGCTCGTGCAGAATGTCCATCGTGGCATGCGTTGTGTGGCACGCAGCGTCGTCCTGTTAAAACCACATCTCATTGGTATCCTTAGCATCCATGCAGGCCACAAGAAGTTGTTTATTAACGATTTGTAGCAGTCACCGTCGACGGTCACGTCAATGCCAATTTCGCTTTGGAAGAAGTGCGGACCGATAATTAAACCAAACCAAAATCTGCACCAAACATTACTTACCGCACCGGTTGGCTCGAATTTGGCCACCAAAGGTCGAATAGTCGACTTGGAAAGACGGTTGTGGCGAGTATAATAATTATCTGATGCGCAGAACCTTTATCGAACGCTGATTTTGAAAGTAAAACAAGAATAATTCAAATTCTAAACTATTTCAATTCAAGAAATTAGGCTTAAAATCTTACTTTGTCACAATACTCTATCAATACTATTGTTAAAATAACTGGTTACGATATTTATATATTAATGGTGGCAAAAAAATAATAAAATCAAATTTATTCTTAAAGGATTTGTATTTGTGATTCGGAAAAACAGGATTCTAATCTTTGATTCCATTTATATTTATCTCTTTCGAATCCTTTATTCGAGTATTCGTGATTCGAATCATATTAGGTAATTGGGATTTGTGATTTAAATCCTTTTTACGAGGATTTATCCCAGTTCTAGTATGAACAGGTACACAGAAATGAATTGAGTGAAAAGTGTGAAGTGTGTGAAGTGAAAAGTGTGCAAGCTATAAGAAGCGTAAGCTTATTTTCTCAAATTGAAGTAGTTAAATTATTCTTGTTTAAACTGTACCTTAAGGTAAATAATTAGGTCTCTCATTCTTCATACCTGCTAATGACATAATTCCTTTTTACCTATAAATACCGACCATATTTTTACTCAATCCGTTTCTGTGTATTTATTTAATTTTATTTTACAGATTTCAAAAAGGTATTTCTCTATAAATTAAGTCATTACATATTAATTAGGACTTAAAATTCGAGACTAACTAAGCGAGATACTGATTATTAAACTGCATGCGTTTTTTAAGTTCAGTTTGACCTCTGTTAAGATAGCAGTGCCAAATGGGCAGAATGCACTGTAACCTATACTAGAATTAAGGGCTAATTAAGGGCTATTTTAGTGCCCTATTGTCGATTTTAGTGCTCCACCCTTAAGGGTGCAAATCGCAACATAGCCACCTTAACATTAAGCTGGCAAGGCAAACTTACAAATCAGGAATTAAAAAACATTTTCTGTACGACATAATTAAGGGCTAATTAAGTGCCCTATAAGCAATTTTAGTGCTCCACCCTGTACTTAGAAAAAAAATATTTTCTACCCCAATTTCAGTTTTCTCAAAAATAGACGAGCAGACTGCAACGAAACTATAGAATAATTTAAAGCTCCTTGCCTACTAATTTAGTGCCCCATTGGTGATTTTAGTGCTCCACCCTGTACTTAGAAAAAAAATATTTTCTACCCCAATTTCAGTTTTCTCAAAAATAGACGAGCAGACTGCAACGAAACTATAGAATAATTTAAAGCTCCTTGCCTACTAATTTAGTGCCCCATTGGTGATTTTAGTGCTCCACCCTGTACTTAGAAAAAAAATATTTTCTACCCCAATTTCAGTTTTCTCGAAAATGGACGAGCAGACTGCAACGAAACTATACAATAATTTAAAGCTCCTTGCCTACTAATTTAGTGCCCCATTGGTGATTTTAGTGCTCCACCCTGTACTTAGAAAAAAAATATTTTCTACCCCAATTTCAGTTTTCTCAAAAATAGACGAGCAGACTGCAACGAAACTATAGAATAATTTAAAGCTCCTTGCCTACTAATTTAGTGTCCCATTGGTGATTTTAGTGCTCCACCCTGTACTTAGAAAAAAAATATTTTCTACCCCAATTTCAGTTTTCTCGAAAATGGACGAGCAGACTGCAACGAAACTATACAATAATTTAAAGCTCCTTGCGTACTAATTTAGTGCCCCATTGGTGATTTTAGTGCTCCACCCTGTACTTAGAAAAAAAATTTTTTCTACCCCAATTTCAGTTTTCTCAAAAATAGACGAGCAGACTGCAACGAAACTATAGAATAATTTAAAGCTCCTTGCCTACTAATTTAGTGCCCCATTGGTGATTTTAGTGCTCCACCCTGTACTTAGAAAAAAAATATTTTCTACCCCAATTTCAGTTTTCTCGAAAATGGACGAGCAGACTGCAACGAAACTATACAATAATTTAAAGCTCCTTGCCTACTAATTTAGTGCCCCATTGGTGATTTTAGTGCTCCACCCTGTACTTAGAAAAAAAATATTTTCTACCCCAATTTCAGTTTTCTCAAAAATAGACGAGCAGACTGCAACGAAACTATAGAATAATTTAAAGCTCCTTGCCTACTAATTTAGTGCCCCATTGGTGATTTTAGTGCTCCACCCTGTACTTAGAAAAAAAATATTTTCTACCCCAATTTCAGTTTTCTCGAAAATGGACGAGCAGACTGCAACGAAACGATACAATAATTTAAAGCTCCTTGCCTACTAATTTAGTGCCCCATTGGTGATTTTAGTGCTCCACCCTGTACTTAGAAAAAAAATATTTTCTACCCCAATTTCAGTTTTCTCGAAAATTGACGAGCAGACTGCAACGAAACTATACAATAATTTAAAGCTCCTTGCCTACTAATTTAGTGCCCCATTGGTGAATTTAGTGCTCCACCCTGTACTTAGAAAAAAAATATTTTACTCGAAAATGGACGAGCAGACTGCAACGAAACTATACAATAATTTAAAGCTCCTTGCCTACTAATTTAGTGCCCCATTGGTGATTTTAGTGCTCCACCCTGTACTTAGAAAAAAAATATTTTCTACCCCAATTTCAGTTTTCTCGAAAATGGACGAGCAGACTGCAACGAAACTATAGAATAATTTAAAGCTCCTTGCCTACTAATTTAGTGCCCCATTGGTGATTTTAGTGCTCCACCCTGTACTTAGAAAAAAAATATTTTCTACCCCAATTTCAGTTTTCTCAAAAATAGACGAGCAGACTGCAACGAAACTATAGAATAATTTAAAGCTCCTTGCCTACTAATTTAGTGCCCCATTGGTCATTTTAGTGCTCCACCCTGTACTTAGAAAAAAAATATTTTCTACCCCAATTTCAGTTTTCTCGAAAATGGACGAGCAGACTGCAACGAAACTATACAATAATTTAAAGCTCCTTGCCTACTAATTTAGTGCCCCATTGGTGATTTTAGTGCTCCACCCTGTACTTAGAAAAAAAATATTTTCTACCCCAATTTCAGTTTTTTCAAAAATAGACGAGCAGACTGCAACGAAACTATAGAATAATTTAAAGCTCCTTGCCTACTAATTTAGTGCCTCATTGGTGATTTTAGTGCTCCACCCTGTACTTAGAAAAAAAAAATTCTCTACCCCAATTTCAGTTTTCTCGAAAATGGACGAGCAGACTGCAACGAAACTATACAATAATTTAAAGCTCCTTGCCTACTAATTTAGTGCCCCATTGGTGATTTTAGTGCTCCACCCTGTACTTAGAAAAAAAATATTTTCTACCCCAATTTCAGTTTTCTCGAAAATGGACGAGCAGACTGCAACGAAACTATACAAAAATTTAAAGCTCCTTGCCTACTAATTTAGTGCCCCATTGGTGAATTTAGTGCTCCACCCTGTACTTAGAAAAAAAATATTTTACTCGAAAATGGACAAGCAGACTGCAACGAAACTATACAATAATTTAAAGCTCCTTGCCTACTAATTTAGTGCCCCATTGGTGATTTTAGTGCTCCACCCTGTACTTAGAAAAAAAATATCTTCTACCCCAATTTTAGTTTTCTCGAAAATGGACGAGCAGACTGCAACGAAACTATAGAATAATTTAGAGCTCTTTGCCTACTAATTTAGTGCCTCATTAGTGATTTTAGTGCTCCACCCTGTACTTAGAAAAAAAATATTTTCTACCCCAATTTCAGTTTTCTCGAAAATGGACGAGCAGACTGCAACGAAACTATAGAATAATTTAAAGCTCCTTGCCTACTAATTTAGTGCTCCATTGGTGATTTTAGTGCTCCACCCTGTACTTAGAAAAAAAATATTTTCTACCCCAATTTCAGTTTTCTCGAAAATGGACGAGCAGACTGCAACGAAACTATAGAATAATTTAGAGCTCCTTGCCTACTAATTAAGTGCCCCATTAATGATTTAAGTGCTCCGCCCTGTACTTAGCAAAAAAATATTTTCTAACCCGATTTCAGTTTTCTCGAAAATGGACGAGCAGACTGCAACGAAACTATACAATAATTTAAAGCTCCTTGCCTACTAATTTAGTGCCCCATTGGTGATTTTAGTGCTCCACCCTGTACTTAGAAAAAAAATATTTTCTACCCCAATTTCAGTTTTCTCGAAAATGGACGAGCAGACTGCAACGAAACTATACAATAATTTAAAGCTCCTTGCCTACTAATTTAGTGCCCCATTGGTGATTTTAGTGCTCCACCCTGTACTTAGAAAAAAAATATTTTCTACCCCAATTTCAGTTTTCTCGAAAATGGACGAGCAGACTGCAACGAAACTATACAATAATTTAAAGCTCCTTGCCTACTAATTTAGTGCCCCATTGGTGAATTTAGTGCTCCACCCTGTACTTAGGAAAAAAATATTTTCTACCCCAATTTCAGGTTTCTCGAAAATGGACGAGCAGACTGCAACGAAACTATACAATAATTTAAAGCTCCTTGCCTACTAATTTAGTGCCCCATTGGTGATTTTAGTGCTCCACCCTGTACTTAGAAAAAAAATATTTTCTACCCCAATTTCAGTTTTCTCGAAAATGGACGAGCAGACTGCAACGAAACGATACAATAATTTAAAGCTCCTTGCCTACTAATTTAGTGCCCCATTGGTGATTTTAGTGCTCCACCCTGTACTTAGAAAAAAAATATTTTCTACCCCAATTTCAGTTTTCTCGAAAATGGACGAGCAGACTGCAACGAAACTATACAATAATTTAAAGCTCCTTGCCTACTAATTTAGTGCCCCATTGGTGAATTTAGTGCTCCACCCTGTACTTAGAAAAAAAATATTTTACTCGAAAATGGACGAGCAGACTGCAACGAAACTATACAATAATTTAAAGCTCCTTGCCTACTAATTTAGTGCCCCATTGGTGATTTTAGTGCTCCACCCTGTACTTAGAAAAAAAATATTTTCTACCCCAATTTCAGTTTTCTCGAAAATGGACGAGCAGACTGCAACGAAACTATAGAATAATTTAAAGCTCCTTGCCTACTAATTTAGTGCCCCATTGGTGATTTTAGTGCTCCACCCTGTACTTAGAAAAAAAATATTTTCTACCCCAATTTCAGTTTTCTCAAAAATAGACGAGCAGACTGCAACGAAACTATAGAATAATTTAAAGCTCCTTGCCCACTAATTTAGTGCCCCATTGGTCATTTTAGTGCTCCACCCTGTACTTAGAAAAAAAATATTTTCTACCCCAATTTCAGTTTTCTCGAAAATGGACGAGCAGACTGCAACGAAACTATAGAATAATTTAAAGCTCCTTGCCTACTAATTTAGTGCCCCATTGGTGATTTTAGTGCTCCACCCTGTACTTAGAAAAAAAATATTTTCTACCCCAATTTCAGTTTTCTCAAAAATAGACGAGCAGACTGCAACGAAACTATAGAATAATTTAAAGCTCCTTGCCTACTAATTTAGTGCCTCATTGGTGATTTTAGTGCTCCACCCTGTACTTAGAAAAAAAATATTCTCTACCCCAATTTCAGTTTTCTCGAAAATGGACGAGCAGACTGCAACGAAACTATACAATAATTTAAAGCTCCTTGCCTACTAATTTAGTGCCCCATTGGTGATTTTAGTGCTCCACCCTGTACTTAGAAAAAAAATATTTTCTACCCCAATTTCAGTTTTCTCGAAAATGGACGAGCAGACTGCAACGAAACTATACAAAAATTTAAAGCTCCTTGCCTACTAATTTAGTGCCCCATTGGTGAATTTAGTGCTCCACCCTGTACTTAGAAAAAAAATATTTTACTCGAAAATGGACAAGCAGACTGCAACGAAACTATACAATAATTTAAAGCTCCTTGCCTACTAATTTAGTGCCCCATTGGTGATTTTAGTGCTCCACCCTGTACTTAGAAAAAAAATATTTTCTACCCCAATTTTAGTTTTCTCGAAAATGGACGAGCAGACTGCAACGAAACTATAGAATAATTTAGAGCTCTTTGCCTACTAATTTAGTGCCTCATTAGTGATTTTAGTGCTCCACCCTGTACTTAGAAAAAAAATATTTTCTTCCCCAATTTCAGTTTTCTCGAAAATGGACGAGCAGACTGCAACGAAACTATAGAATAATTTAAAGCTCCTTGCCTACTAATTTAGTGCTCCATTGGTGATTTTAGTGCTCCACCCTGTACTTAGAAAAAAAATATTTTCTACCCCAATTTCAGTTTTCTCGAAAATGGACGAGCAGACTGCAACGAAACTATAGAATAATTTAGAGCTCCTTGCCTACTAATTAAGTGCCCCATTAATGATTTAAGTGCTCCACCCTGTACTTAGCAAAAAAATATTTTCTAACCCAATTTCAGTTTTCTCGAAAATGGACGAGCAGACTGCAACGAAACTATACAATAATTTAAAGCTCCTTGCCTACTAATTTAGTGCCCCATTGGTGATTTTAGTGCTCCACCCTGTACTTAGAAAAAAAATATTTTCTACCCCAATTTCAGTTTTCTCGAAAATGGACGAGCAGACTGCAACGAAACTATACAATAATTTAAAGCTCCTTGCCTACTAATTTAGTGCCCCATTGGTGATTTTAGTGCTCCACCCTGTACTTAGAAAAAAAAAATTTTCTACCCCAATTTCAGTTTTCTCGAAAATGGACGAGCAGACTGCAACGAAACTATACAATAATTTAAAGCTCCTTGCCTACTAATTTAGTGCCCCATTGGTGAATTTAGTGCTCCTCCCTGTACTTAGGAAAAAAATATTTTCTACCCCAATTTCAGGTTTCTCGAAAATGGACAAAGCAGACTGCAACGAAACTATACAATAATTTAAAGCTCCTTGCCTACTAATTTAGTGCCCCATTGGTGATTTTAGTGCTCCACCCTGTACTTAGAAAAAAAATATTTTCTACCCCAATTTCAGTTTTCTCGAAAATGGACAAACAGACTGCAACGAAACTATACAATAATTTAAAGCTCCTTGCCTACTAATTTAGTGCCCCATTGGTGATTTTAGTGCTCCACCCTGTACTTAGAAAAAAATATTTTCTACCCCAATTTCAGTTTTCTCGAAAATGGACGAGCAGACTGCAACGAAACTATACAATAATTTAAAGCTCCTTGCCTACTAATTTAGTACCCCATTGGTGATTTTAGTGCTCCACCCTGTACTTAGAAAAAAAATATTTTCTACCCCAATTTCAGTTTTCTCGAAAATGGACGAGCAGACTGCAACGAAACTATACAATAATTTAAAGCTCCTTGCCTACTAATTTAGTGCCCCATTGGTGATTTTAGTGCTCCACCCTGTACTTAGAAAAAAAATATTTTCTTCCCCAATTTCAGTTTTCTCGAAAATGGACGAGCAGACTGCAACGAAACTATACAATAATTTAAAGCTCCTTGCCTACTAATTTAGTGCCCCATTGGTGATTTTAGTGCTCCACCCTGTACTTAGAAAAAAAATATTTTCTACCCCAATTTCAGTTTTCTCGAAAATGGACGAGCAGACTGCAACGAAACTATACAATAATTTAAAGCTCCTTGCCTACTAATTTAGTGCCCCATTGGTGATTTTAGTGCTCCACCCTGTACTTAGAAAAAAAATATTTTCTTCCCCAATTTCAGTTTTCTCGAAAATGGACGAGCAGACTGCAACGAAACTATACAATAATTTAAAGCTCCTTGCCTACTAATTTAGTGCCCCATTGGTGATTTTAGTGCTCCACCCTGTACTTAGAAAAAAAATATTTTACTCGAAAATGGACGAGCAGACTGCAACGAAACTATACAATAATTTAAAGCTCCTTGCCTACTAAGTTAGTGCCCCATTGGTGATTTTAGTGCTCCACCCTGTACTTAGGAAAAAAATATTTTCTACCCCAATTTCAGTTTTCTCGAAAATGGACAAACAGACTGCAACGAAACTATACAATAATTTAAAGCTCCTTGCCTACTAATTTAGTGCCCCATTGGTGATTTTAGTGCTCCACCCTGTACTTAGAAAAAAAATATTTTCTACCCCAATTTCAGTTTTCTCGAAAATGGACGAGCAGACTGCAACGAAACTATACAATAATTTAAAGCTCCTTGCCTACTAATTTAGTGCCCCATTGGTGATTTTAGTGCTCCACCCTGTACTTAGAAAAAAAATATTTTCTACCCCAATTTCAGGTTTCTCGAACATGGACGAGCAGACTGCAACGAAACTATACAATAATTTAAAGCTCCTTGCCTACTAATTTAGTGCCCCATTGGTGATTTTAGTGCTCCACCCTGTACTTAGAAAAAAAATATTTTCTACCCCAATTTCAGTTTTCTCAAAAATAGACGAGCAGACTGCAACGAAACTATAGAATAATTTAAAGCTCCTTGCCTACTAATTTAGTGCCCCATTGGTGATTTTAGTGCTCCACCCTGTACTTAGAAAAAAAAATATTTTCTACCCCAATTTCAGTTTTCTCAAAAATAGACGAGCAGACTGCAACGAAACTATAGAATAATTTAAAGCTCCTTGCCTACTAATTTAGTGCCCCATTGGTGATTTTAGTGCTCCACCCTGTACTTAGAAAAAAAATATTTTCTACCCCAATTTCAGTTTTCTCAAAAATAGACGAGCAGACTGCAACGAAACTATAGAATAATTTAAAGCTCCTTGCCTACTAATTTAGTGCCCCATTGGTGATTTTAGTGCTCCACCCTGTACTTAGAAGAAAAATATTTTATTCTCCAATTTCAGTTTTCTCGAAAACGGACGAGCAGACTGCAACGAAACTATAGAATAATTTGGAGCTCCTTGCCTACTAATTAAGTGCCCCATTGGTGATTTTAGTGCTCCACCCTGTACTTAGAAAAAGAATATTTTCTTCTCCAATTTCAGTTTTCTCGAAAATGGACGAGCAGACTGCAACGAAACTAGAGAATTATTTAGAGCTATTTACCTGCTAGTTAAGTGCCCCATTGGCGATTTTTGTGTTAATAGTTTAAATGAAATCTCTGTATACCTATCTTCTCTTATTTTTCTTACAAATTAAAGAAGATAGGGTTTGCTGGTGTAAATCAATGCAGAATTGTACTCTGCCTAAGAATATGTAATAATGTACAGGGTGTTTATTTGAAAAGAATCGAGAATAAAAATTGACTAAATATAGTAGTATATAGTAGTATAGTAGTATATTTTGAACATTTTTTATATCATTTTTTAAAAAATAAATCATCATTGGGCTCTTTCGGGAGTTGGCATTTTAGAGGCAACTTTCCATCAATATTCAAAATGCAAAGTTTGATGTTTTGTCAAATTTATTTTTACAACTACTGAAATATATAGAACACAGCACACTTATGAAAATTACACATAGTTTTTAACATACAGCAGAAACACTCCATATACTTTTAATGTGTTTCAGCGGGACACTCTGTTTAATAATAGTTCATGTAATTGTTAATTATCTCTATAAATTTAAACTAGGATCATAATGGGTTCATAGTACGTAAGATCGACGAGATCTTAATTAATGATATTATTTAAGATGTATGTACAAACAGGGTGAGTTTATTTCATGTTCTCAATTGGGATTTCAGGGTGGAGCACTAAAATTAGTAGGCAAGGAGCTTTAAATTATTCTATAGTTTCGTTGCAGTCTGCGCGTCCATTTTCAAGAAAACTGAAATTGGGGTAGAAAATATTTTTTTTCTAAGTACAGGGTGGAGCACTAAAATCACCAATGGAGCACTTAGTTAGTAAGCAAGGAGCTCTAAATTATTCTATAGTTTCGTTGCAGTCTGCTCGTCCATTTTCGAGAAAAGTGAAATTGGGGTAGAAAATATTTTGTTTCTAAGTACAGGGTAGAGCACTAAAATCACCAATGGGGCACTTAACTAGTAGGCAAGGAGCTCTAAATTATTCTATAGTCTCGTTGCAGTCTGCTCGTCCATTTTCGAGAAAAGTGAAATTGGGGTAGACATTTTTTTTTCTAAATACAGGGTGGAGCACTAAAATCACCATAGGGGCACTTAATTAGTAGGCAAGGAGCTCTAAATTATTCTATAGTTTCGTTGCAGTCTGCTCGTCCTTTTTCGAGAAAACTGAAATTGGGGTAGAAAATATTTTTTTTCTGAGTACAGGGTGAAGCACTAAAATCACCAATGGGGCACTTAATTAGAAGGCAAGGAGCTCTAAATTATACTATAGTTTCGTTGCAGTCTGCTTGTCCATTTTCGAGAAAAGTGAAATTGAGGTAGAAAATATTTTTTTTCTAAATACATGGTGGAGCCCTAAAATCACCAATAGGGCACTAAATTAGTAGGCAAGGAGCTCAAAATGATTCTATAGTTCGTTGCAGTCTGCTCGTCCATTTTTGAGAAAACTGAAATTGGGGTAGAAAATATTTTTTTTCTGAATACAGGGTAGAGCACTAAAATCACCAATGGGGCACTTAATTAGTAGGCAAGGAGCTCTAAATTATTCTATAGTTCCGTTGCAGTCTGCTTGTCCATTTTCGAGAAAAGTGAAATTGGAGAAGAAAATATTTTTTTTCTAAGTACAGGGTGGAGCACTAAAATCACCAATAGGGCACATAATTAGTAGGCAAGAAGCTCTAAATTATTCTATAGTTTTGTTGCAGTCTGCTTGTCCATTTTCGAGAAAAGTGAAATTGGGGTAGAAAATATTTTTTTTCTAAATACAGGGTAGAGCACTAAAATCACCAATGGGGCACTAAATTAGTAGGCAAGGAGCTCTAAATTATTCTATAGTTTCGTTACAGTCTGCTCGTCCATTTTCGAGAAAACTGAAATTGGGGTAGAAAATATTTTTTTTCTATGTACAGGGTGGAGCACTAAAATCACCAATGGGGCACTAAATTAGTAGGCAAGGAGCTCTAAATTATTCTATAGTTTCGTTGCAGTCTGCTCGTCCATTTTCGAGAAAACTGAAATTGGGGTAGAAAATATTTTTTTTCTAAGTACAGGGTGGAGCACTAAAATCACCAATAGGGCACTAAATTAGTAGGCAAAGAGCTCTAAATTATTCTATAGTTTCGTTGCAGTCTGCTCGTCCATTTTCGAGAAAACTGAAATTGGGGTAGAAAATATTTTTTTTCTAAGTACAGGGTGGAGCACTAAAATCACCAATGGGGCACTAAATTAGAAGGCAAGGAGCTTTAAATGATTGTATAGTTTCGTTGCAGTCTGCTCGTCCATTTTCGAGAAAACTGAAATTGGGGTAGAAAATATTTTTTTTCTAAGTACAGGGTGGAGCACTAAAATCAAAAATGGGGCACTAAATTAGTAGGCAAGGAGCTTTAAATTATTCTATAGTTTCGTTGCAGTCTGCTCGTCCATTTTCGAGAAAACTGAAATTAGGGTAGAAAATATTTTTTTCTAAGTACAGGGTGGAGCACTAAAATCACCAATGGGGCACTTAATTAGTAGGCAAGGAGCTTTAAATTATTGTATAGTTTCGTTTGCAGTCTGCTCGTCCATTTTCGAGAAAACTAAAATTGGGTTAGAAAATATTTTTTTTCTAAGTACAGGGTGGAGCACTAAAATCACCAATGGGGCACTAAATTAGTAGGCAAGGAGCTTTAAATTATTGTATAGTTTCGTTGCAGTCTGCTCGTCCATTTTCGAGAAAACTGAAATTGGGGTAGAAAATATTTTTTTTCTAAGTACAGGGTGGAGCACTAAAATCACCAATGGGGCACTAAATTAGTAGGCAAGGAGCTTTAAATTATTGTATAGTTTCGTTGCAGTCTGCTCGTCCATTTTCGAGAAAACTGAAATTGGGGTAGAAAATATTTTTTTTCTAAGTACAGGGTGGAGCACTAAAATCACCAATGGGGCACTAAATTAGTAGGCAAGGAGCTTTAAATTATTGTATAGTTTCGTTGCAGTCTGCTCGTCCATTTTCGAGAAAACTGAAATTGGGGTAGAACATACTTTTTTTCTAAGTACAGGGTGGAGCACTAAAATCACCAATGGGGCACTAAATTAGTAGGCAAAGAGCTCTAAATTATTCTATAGTTTCGTTGCAGTCTGCTCGTCCATTTTCGAGAAAACTGAAATTGGGGTAGAAAATATTTTTTTTCTAAGTACAGGGTGGAGCACTAAAATCACCAATGGGGCACTAAATTAGTAGGCAAGGAGCTTTAAATTATTGTATAGTTTCGTTGCAGTCTGCTCGTCCATTTTCGAGAAAACTGAAATTAGGGTAAAAAATATTTTTTTTCTAAGTACAGGGTGGAGCACTAAAATCACCAATGGGGCACTAAATTAGTAGGCAAGGAGCTTTAAATTATTCTATAGTTTCGTTGCAGTCTGCTCGTCCATTTTCGAGAAAACTGAAATTGGGGTAGAAATTTTTTTTTTTCTAAGTACAGGGTGGAGCACTAAAATCACCAATGGGGCACTAAATTAGTAGGCAAGGAGCTTTAAATTATTGTATAGTTTCGTTGCAGTCTGCTCGTCCATTTTCGAGAAAACTGAAATTGGGGTAAAAAATATTTTTTTTCTAAGTACAGGGTGGAGCACTAAAATCACCAATGGGGCACTAAATTAGTAGGCAAGGAGCTTTAAATTATTCTATAGTTTCGTTGCAGTCTGCTCGTCCATTTTCGAGAAAACTGAAATTGGGGTAGAAAATATTTTTTTTCTAAGTACAGGGTGGAGCGCTAAAATCACCAATGGGGCACTAAATTAGTAGGCAAGGAGCTTTAAATTATTGTATAGTTTCGTTGCAGTCTGCTCGTCCATTTTCGAGAAAACTGAAATTGGGGTAGAAAATATTTTTTTTCTAAGTACAGGGTGAAGCACTAAAATCACCAATGGGGCACTAAACTAGTAGGCAAAGAGCTCTAAATTATTCTATAGTTTCGTTGCAGTCTGCTCGTCCATTTTCGAGAAAACTGAAATTGGGGTAGAAAATATTTTTTTTCTAAGTACAGGGTGGAGCACTAAAATCACCAATGGGGCACTAAATTAGTAGGCAAGGAGCTTTAAATTATTGTATAGTTTCGTTGCAGTCTGCTCGTCCATTTTCGAGAAAACTGAAATTGGGGTAAAAAATATTTTTTTTCTAAGTACAGGGTGGAGCACTAAAATCACCAATGGGGCACTAAATTAGTAGGCAAGGAGCTTTAAATTATTCTATAGTTTCGTTGCAGTCTGCTCGTCCATTTTCGAGAAAACTGAAATTGGGATAGAAAATATTTTTTTTCTAAGTACAGGGTGGAGCACTAAAATCACCAATGGGGCACTAAATTAGTAGGCAAGGAGCTTTAAATTATTGTATAGTTTCGTTGCAGTCTGCTCGTCCATTTTCGAGAAAACTGAAATTGGGGTAAAAAATATTTTTTTTCTAAGTACAGGGTGGAGCACTAAAATCACCAATGGGGCACTAAATTAGTAGGCAAGGAACTTTAAATTATTGTATAGTTTCGTTGCAGTCTGCTCGTCCATTTTCGAGAAAACTGAAATTGGGGTAGAAAATATTTTTTTTCTAAGTACACTGTGGAGCACTAAAATCACCAATGGGGCACTAAATTAGTAGGCAAGGAGCTTTAAATTATTCTATAGTTTCGTTGCAGTCTGCTCGTCCATTTTCGAGAAAACTGAAATTGGGGTAGAAAATATTTTTTTTCTAAGTACACTGTGGAGCACTAAAATCACCAATGGGGCACTAAATTAGTAGGCAAGGAGCTTTAAATTATTCTATAGTTTCGTTGCAGTCTGCTCGTCCATTTTCGAGAAAACTGAAATTGGGGTAGAAAATATTTTTTTTCTAAGTACAGGGTGGAGCACTAAAATCACCAATGGGGCACTAAATTAGTAGGCAAGGAGCTTTAAATTATTGTATAGTTTCGTTGCAGTCTGCTCGTCCATTTTCGAGAAAACTGAAATTGGGGTAAAAAATATTTTTTTTCTAAGTACAGGGTGGAGCACTAAAATCACCAATGGGGCACTAAATTAGTAGGCAAGGAGCTTTAAATTATTCTATAGTTTCGTTGCAGTCTGCTCGTCCATTTTCGAGAAAACTGAAATTGGGATAGAAAATATTTTTTTTCTAAGTACAGGGTGGAGCACTAAAATCACCAATGGGGCACTAAATTAGTAGGCAAGGAGCTTTAAATTATTGTATAGTTTCGTTGCAGTCTGCTCGTCCATTTTCGAGAAAACTGAAATTGGGGTAAAAAATATTTTTTTTCTAAGTACAGGGTGGAGCACTAAAATCACCAATGGGGCACTAAATTAGTAGGCAAGGAACTTTAAATTATTGTATAGTTTCGTTGCAGTCTGCTCGTCTATTTTCGAGAAAACTGAAATTGGGGTAGAAAATATTTTTTTTCTAAGTACACTGTGGAGCACTAAAATCACCAATGGGGCACTAAATTAGTAGGCAAGGAGCTTTAAATTATTCTATAGTTTCGTTGCAGTCTGCTCGTCCATTTTCGAGAAAACTGAAATTGGGGTAGAAAATATTTTTTTTCTAAGTACAGGGTGGAGCACTAAAATCACCAATGGGGCACTAAACTAGTAGGCAAAGAGCTCTAAATTATTCTATAGTTTCGTTGCAGTCTGCTCGTCCATTTTCGAGAAAACTGAAATTGGGGTAGAAAATATTTTTTTTCTAAGTACAGGGTGGAGCACTAAAATCACCAATGGGGCACTAAATTAGTAGGCAAGGAGCTTTAAATTATTGTATAGTTTCGTTGCAGTCTGCTCGTCCATTTTCGAGAAAACTGAAATTGGGGTAAAAAATATTTTTTTTCTAAGTACAGGGTGGAGCACTAAAATCACCAATGGGGCACTAAATTAGTAGGCAAGGAGCTTTAAATTATTGTATAGTTTCGTTGCAGTCTGCTCGTCCATTTTCGAGAAAACTGAAATTGGGGTAGAAAATATTTTTTTTCTAAGTACAGGGTGGAGCACTAAAATCACCAATGGGGCACTAAATTAGTAGGCAAGGAGCTTTAAATTATTCTATAGTTTCGTTGCAGTCTGCTCGTCCATTTTCGAGAAAACTGAAATTGGGGTAGAAAATATTTTTTTTCTAAGTACAGGGTGGAGCGCTAAAATCACCAATGGGGCACTAAATTAGTAGGCAAGGAGCTTTAAATTATTGTATAGTTTCGTTGCAGTCTGCTCGTCCATTTTCGAGAAAACTGAAATTGGGGTAGAAAATATTTTTTTTCTAAGTACAGGGTGGAGCACTAAAATCACCAATGGGGCACTAAACTAGTAGGCAAAGAGCTCTAAATTATTCTATAGTTTCGTTGCAGTCTGCTCGTCCATTTTCGAGAAAACTGAAATTGGGGTAGAAAA
The DNA here is from genome assembly GCA_932526585.2 of Philonthus cognatus. Taxonomy (NCBI): domain Eukaryota; kingdom Metazoa; phylum Arthropoda; class Insecta; order Coleoptera; family Staphylinidae; genus Philonthus; species Philonthus cognatus. The sequence goes on from OW052242.1 coordinate 31,519,358, forward strand.
TATTTTTTTTCTAAGTACAGGGTGGAGCACTGAAATCACCAATGGGGCACTAAATTAGTAGGCAAGGAGCTTTAAATTATTGTATAGTTTCGTTGCAGTCTGCTCGTCCATTTTCGAGAAAACTGAAATTGGGGTAAAAAATATTTTTTTTCTAAGTACAGGGTGGAGCACTAAAATCACCAATGGGGCACTAAATTAGTAGGCAAGGAGCTTTAAATTATTCTATAGTTTCGTTGCAGTCTGCTCGTCCATTTTCGAGAAAACTGAAATTGGGATAGAAAATATTTTTTTTCTAAGTACAGGGTGGAGCACTAAAATCACCAATGGGGCACTAAATTAGTAGGCAAGGAGCTTTAAATTATTGTATAGTTTCGTTGCAGTCTGCTCGTCCATTTTCGAGAAAACTGAAATTGGGGTAAAAAATATTTTTTTTCTAAGTACAGGGTGGAGCACTAAAATCACCAATGGGGCACTAAATTAGTAGGCAAGGAACTTTAAATTATTGTATAGTTTCGTTGCAGTCTGCTCGTCCATTTTCGAGAAAACTGAAATTGGGGTAGAAAATATTTTTTTTTCTAAGTACACTGTGGAGCACTAAAATCACCAATGGGGCACTAAATTAGTAGGCAAGGAGCTTTAAATTATTCTATAGTTTCGTTGCAGTCTGCTTGTCCATTTTCGAGAAAACTGAAATTGGGGTAGAAAATATTTTTTTTCTAAGTACAGGGTGGAGCACTAAAATCACCAATGGGGCACTAAACTAGTAGGCAAAGAGCTCTAAATTATTCTATAGTTTCGTTGCAGTCTGCTCGTCCATTTTCGAGAAAACTGAAATTGGGGTAGAAAATATTTTTTTTCTAAGTACAGGGTGGAGCACTAAAATCACCAATGGGGCACTAAATTAGTAGGCAAGGAGCTTTAAATTATTGTATAGTTTCGTTGCAGTCTGCTCGTCCATTTTCGAGAAAACTGAAATTGGGGTAAAAAATATTTTTTTTCTAAGTACAGGGTGGAGCACTAAAATCACCAATGGGGCACTAAATTAGTAGGCAAGGAGCTTTAAATTATTGTATAGTTTCGTTGCAGTCTGCTCGTCCATTTTCGAGAAAACTGAAATTGGGGTAGAAAATATTTTTTTTCTAAGTACAGGGTGGAGCACTAAAATCACCAATGGGGCACTAAATTAGTAGGCAAAGAGCTCTAAATTATTCTATAGTTTCGTTGCAGTCTGCTCGTCCATTTTCGAGAAAACTGAAATTGGGGTAGAAAATATTTTTTTTCTAAGTACAGGGTGGAGCACTAAAATCACCAATGGGGCACTAAATTAGTAGGCAAGGAGCTTTAAATGATTGTATAGTTTCGTTGCAGTCTGCTCGTCCATTTTCGAGAAAACTGAAATTGGGGTAGAAAATATTTTTTTTCTAAGTACAGGGTGGAGCACTAAAATCAAAAATGGGGCACTAAATTAGTAGGCAAGGAGCTTTAAATTATTCTATAGTTTCGTTGCAGTCTGCTCGTCCATTTTCGAGAAAACTGAAATTAGGGTAGAAAATATTTTTTTCTAAGTACAGGGTGGAGCACTAAAATCACCAATGGGGCACTAAATTAGTAGGCAAGGAGCTTTAAATTATTGTATAGTTTCGTTTGCAGTCTGCTCGTCCATTTTCGAGAAAACTAAAATTGGGTTAGAAAATATTTTTTTTCTAAGTACAGGGTGGAGCACTAAAATCACCAATAGGGCACTAAATTAGTACGCAAGGAGCTTTAAATTATTGTATAGTTTCGTTGCAGTCTGCTCGTCCATTTTCGAGAAAACTGAAATTGGGGTAGAAAATATTTTTTTTCTAAGTACAGGGTGGAGCACTAAAATCACCAATGGGGCACTAAATTAGTAGGCAAGGAGCTTTAAATTATTGTACAGTTTCGTTGCAGTCTGCTCGTCCATTTTCGAGAAAACTGAAATTGGGGTAGAAAATATTTTTTTTCTAAGTACAGGGTGGAGCACTTAAATCACCAATGGGGCACTAAATTAGTAGGCAAGGAGCTTTAAATTATTGTATAGTTTCGTTGCAGTCTGCTCGTCCATTTTCGAGAAAACTGAAATTGGGGTAGAAAATATTTTTTTTCTAAGTACAGGGTGGAGCACTAAAATCACCAATGGGGCACTAAATTAGTAGGCAAAGAGCTCTAAATTATTCTATAGTTTCGTTGCAGTCTGCTCGTCCATTTTCGAGAAAACTGAAATTGGGGTAGAAAATATTTTTTTTTTAAGTACAGGGTGGAGCACTAAAATCACCAATGGGGCACTAAATTAGTAGGCAAGGAGCTTTAAATTATTGTATAGTTTCGTTGCAGTCTGCTCGTCCATTTTCGAGAAAACTGAAATTAGGGTAAAAAATATTTTTTTTCTAAGTACAGGGTGGAGCACTAAAATCACCAATGGGGCACTAAATTAGTAGGCAAGGAGCTTTAAATTATTCTATAGTTTCGTTGCAGTCTGCTCGTCCATTTTCGAGAAAACTGAAATTGGGGTAGAAATTTTTTTTTTCTAAGTACAGGGTGGAGCACTAAAATCACCAATGGGGCACTAAATTAGTAGGCAAGGAGCTTTAAATTATTGTATAGTTTCGTTGCAGTCTGCTCGTCCATTTTCGAGAAAACTGAAATTGGGATAAAAAATATTTTTTTTCTAAGTACAGGGTGGAGCACTAAAATCACCAATGGGGCACTAAATTAGTAGGCAAGGAGCTTTAAATTATTCTATAGTTTCGTTGCAGTCTGCTCGTCCATTTTCGAGAAAACTGAAATTGGGGTAGAAAATATTTTTTTTCTAAGTACAGGGTGGAGCACTAAAATCACCAATGGGGCACTAAATTAGTAGGCAAGGAGCTTTAAATTATTGTATAGTTTCGTTGCAGTCTGCTCGTCCATTTTCGAGAAAACTGAAATTGGGGTAGAAAATATTTTTTTTCTAAGTACAGGGTGGAGCACTAAAATCACCAATGGGGCACTAAACTAGTAGGCAAAGAGCTCTAAATTATTCTATAGTTTCGTTGCAGTCTACTCGTCCATTTTCGAGAAAACTGAAATTGGGGTAGAAAATATTTTTTTTCTAAGTACAGGGTGGAGCACTAAAATCACCAATGGGGCACTAAATTAGTAGGCAAGGAACTTTAAATTATTGTATAGTTTCGTTGCAGTCTGCTCGTCCATTTTCGAGAAAACTGAAATTGGGGTAAAAAATATTTTTTTTCTAAGTACAGGGTGGAGCACTAAAATCACCAATGGGGCACTAAATTAGTAGGCAAGGAGCTTTAAATTATTCTATAGTTTCGTTGCAGTCTGCTCGTCCATTTTCGAGAAAACTGAAATTGGGATAGAAAATATTTTTTTTCTAAGTACAGGGTGGAGCACTAAAATCACCAATGGGGCACTAAATTAGTAGGCAAGGAGCTTTAAATTATTGTATAGTTTCGTTGCAGTCTGCTCGTCCATTTTCGAGAAAACTGAAATTGGGGTAAAAAATATTTTTTTTCTAAGTACAGGGTGGAGCACTAAAATCACCAATGGGGCACTAAATTAGTAGGCAAGGAACTTTAAATTATTGTATAGTTTCGTTGCAGTCTGCTCGTCCATTTTCGAGAAAACTGAAATTGGGGTAGAAAATATTTTTTTTCTAAGTACACTGTGGAGCACTAAAATCACCAATGGGGCACTAAATTAGTAGGCAAGGAGCTTTAAATTATTGTATAGTTTCGTTGCAGTCTGCTCGTCCATTTTCGAGAAAACTGAAATTGGGGTAGAAAATATTTTTTTTCTAAGTACAGGGTGGAGCACTAAAATCACCAATGGGGCACTAAATTAGTAGGCAAAGAGCTCTAAATTATTCTATAGTTTCGTTGCAGTCTGCTCGTCCATTTTCGAGAAAACTGAAATTGGGGTAGAAAATATTTTTTTTCTAAGTACAGGGTGGAGCACTAAAATCACCAATGGGGCACTAAATTAGTAGGCAAGGAGCTTTAAATGATTGTATAGTTTCGTTGCAGTCTGCTCGTCCATTTTCGAGAAAACTGAAATTGGGGTAGAAAATATTTTTTTTCTAAGTACAGGGTGGAGCACTAAAATCACCAATGGGGCACTAAATTAGTAGGTAAGGAGCTTGAAATTATTGTATAGTTTCGTTGCAGTCTGCTCGTCCATTTTCGAGAAAACTGAAATTGGGGTAAAAAATATTTTTTTTCTAAGTACAGGGTGGAGCACTAAAATTACCAATGGGGCACTAAATTAGTAGGCAAGGAGCTTTAAGTTATTGTATAGTTTCGTTGCAGTCTGCTCGTCCATTTTCGAGAAAACTGAAATTGGGGTAGAAAATATTTATTTTCTAAGTACAGAGTGGAGCACTAAAATCACAAATGGGGCACTGAATTAGTAGGCAAGGAGCTCTAAATTATTCTATAGTTTCATTGCAGTCTGCTCGTCCATTTTCGAGAAAACTGAAACTGGGTTAGAAAATATTTTTTTGCTAAGTACAGGGTGGAGCACTTAAATCATTAATGGGGCACTTAATTAGTAGGCAAGGAGCTCTAAATTATTCTATAGTTTCGTTGCAGTCTGCTCGTCTATTTTCGAGAAAAGTGAAATTGGGGTAGAAAATATTTTTTTTCTAAGTACAGGGTGGAGCACTAAAATTGCTTATAGGGCACTTAATTAGCCCTTAATTATGTCGTACAGAAAATGTTTTTTAATTTCTGATTTGTAAGTTTGCCTTGCCAGCTTAATGTTAAGGTGGCTATGTTGCGATTTGCACCCTTAAGGGTGGAGCACTAAAATCGACAATAGGGCACTAAAATAGCCCTTAATTAGCCCTTAATTCTGGTATAGGTTACAGTGCATTCTGCCCATTTGGCACTGCTATCTTAACAGAGGTTTCAGTTTGTAGTTTTCAAAATAATTCCAAAAAACATTTTTTTAAACTAAATTAAATTTCGCTGAAAATTACAGAAAGTATTTGAGTATTTCAAAAATATGTACTGATTATTATACTCGCAGTGCATCCAGCATTTGTAACATCAATCTATTAATAATACAAATTTGTCAATAATTATTTAAAATGAATGCAGGCTTACGATTACAACGTTGATACGAGTACAAAGTTAACATTATTTACAAGATCTTAAAATTAATAACAGAAACTGTTATATTATTTGAATTGAGATAAATAAGTTAAAATTGTTAAAAAAAAATCATGGTTTTCAATATAACCAATAAAACAGAACTAATCCCACTGAGTAAAAAACAAACAAATAACGTTATATCAACATTGTAACAACATTAAACGTTGTATTAATGTTGATGAAACATTACTTCAATGTGTTTGCTTAGTGGGATGTTTTTATTGAAGTCCTTATATAATTCTAACTAGTGTTTTCTACTCCCAGATTAAACATGAAGTAACATTTCGAGTTTATTAAAGCCTGAAAATTTGGATTTGCCGTCGCTTCGCTCGCGCGACCCGGAAAATCCAAATTTTCAGGCTTTCCTAAACTCGAAATTTTACTTCATGCGCCAGGCGTAGAAACACTGATTTATTATAAGTTCAAAAACAGCTGCCATCTTTTATTATTGCCAACGGTATAACTAAAGATATGAAATAAATATAGATAAAGTCGCAGATAAAGTCGCAGTCTAAATTTTTGCAAACATTTTGTTGCTACAATTCATGTGACCTAAAGTAATTGTCTTCACATGTCGATAAAAAAAATATGTTCATAGAGGGTCATAGGAACATTAGACATATTATCAATCGTCAACTTAGTTACGATTAATAAACGTTTTGAAGGAAAGCCTCATATTTTTGTCAAATACATTTGAGGCACTTAGAAGCAAATTAGCACTTACACCCCCTGTAAGTGCTAATTTGAAAAAAATAAAGCATGCAAGGGAAACAGTTTTCTTTTTAATTAATTAGCAACGATATTATGAGCTGTCACTACTGTTACCCGGTATATTTTCTGTAAAACCACATAACCACGCTGCTATTTTTATTGTTGGTTTTAATATAACTGAATTTCTTAATTTTTGTATTAGACACTAAGGGGTGTACTTTGCTTCTAGGTGATTCATTTCTTTGAAACTGGCGACTCCGAAACATTTTCTCTACAGTACTGAATGACAGAGACCATTCAAATTCAAATATTCATTATTAGGATTAATCCTAAAACCCATTTACTGAAACACTCAGCATTCCTCAATTTGATTAAATCGCACATACGAAACAAAACGACCGGATTCCTCTTCGCTCCGGCTTTATAATTTATTCCGTTTTATTTTGGAAATTAAGGGAGGTTAACGTTTGCGTTCTGTGCGCGCGCCCTTAATCTTCACCATTTACTTTTCGCAGGATAGTGTTATGCGCGTTAATTCGCGAATAGGGCGAACGTCCGCCCCCGTTTCCCATTTAATTATCCGCTCGCTCTCTAATTGTCCGAAACGTTCCTTTATTGCCAGTAAAGAAATTAGGCGGTAATTAAAACGGTAGTGCGTCCTGTGCGTCCTGTCCGTATTGTGGATGTCTTCTAATTAAATGCAAAGAGTGAGGGTATTACAATTTTAGCTTGAACAGAAACAAAAATAGACAGAGTTCAGTTAAATAAATAAAAAAGAGTACAATAATGTCATTTTGCTACGAAAATAAAAAAAAATAGATTTTGCACCAACCATTTCGAACTTTTGAATTTTTTTTTATGGTGATAATAATAATATTGTTTATTGACCTTTAGACATTACAGGTATATGACTAAAATAAAATTAACACACTCTCACTTTGAGTAAGTTCCATCTATATGTGAAATATATAGTAACTTTGTTTATTCTATTTTATGTAATGTTATAATGTCTAAAGGTCAAAAAACAATTAAATCTTTAATTTGGTTGGCGTTCACTTTGTGGTACATATTCATAACAATTTAATTAAAACACTTTACTTAACTGAGTGACTTAGTTTGATAATGACTAGCTTGTAGTCGAAACTATAGTCACTGAAAAGTAAATTAAAAATGGTAAAAAAAAATAATAACTATTCAAAAAGAATTTGTTCAGGTGAGTTTCTTTGATCTTCCATTCCAATTTGAAATAGAATAGTATAAAATTTAAATGTAGCTAGATCCTATGTGAAATATATTTGTTATTTGTGTAAAGGAAGCAAAAGTCATATTGCGTGATATATCTTAATAGAGCCATCGATTTCCTCCCTTTCAAATTCATGCGATCAATATAAATTACATTTCCCATAAACGACGAGAAATAAAATGCATGTAATTCCACCATCTTTCACCTAGAGTCCTCAATAGACATGTTAGGTAACTTTATTTATAGTCTCCAAAAATATTGGTCAATGCCGATATTGTTAACTTATTTCTTAATTATTACTTAAATTTAGCAGGATATTAAAGAGAGTATCCCGTCACAAGTTTAGTAATATTCAATTCGCTGGTCCACCGATCTCAATTTGTTTTGTAATAAATATACAAGAAATTTTTCTTTGAAATGTACATATTTCGATGCCTACTTTGTTAATGTTCAGGCATTCGTTATTTTTTGGTGTATGCAACCAGCCAATGCCCGAAGACCTAATAAATGTGATAACCGTAAATGCAAAGTAATTAAATAAAACGCATAATAATATATAGCAAATATATTATTATTGTCAAATTCACAGAACATGGCAAAATCCCTTATTAAAATCCATATATAACTTTATATAAAACATAGGACTATAAACATAGCATTAATATGACACCACTCATTTTCAACCAACGCACAGTGTTTTGACTATATGGGAGCATGGCACAAAAATCGATAATTTTTAATTTACTTTATTGACGGCTTATCACCATTTTACAATAATACAATATAAATTTAATTCATGATACTTAATAATATAAAAAAAAAACAAATAGAAAATAGATACAAATGTAGGCAGTGAACAAAAAAAGAAACACATAACAATGCATTCATATGAATCTAAGTCTAAAAAAAATAATAAGAATACATAACATTATAAACAGACGTATACATCAGTATTTAATAATAATTTTTTGAATTTATTAAATGTATTACCAAAAATACAAATGTTTCTACTATCACATATTTTGTTCCAATATCGACACATTCTAGAAAGTGGTTCATTGTTCCCATAATTTGATTTAAACATTTTAATTCTAAAAGTTAGTTGGGATCTAGTCTTGGTAGGGATACTAAAATTAATCATGTTAAGAAGCTCAACACAATCGCATAAACCATTTACTATATTGTATAAGAGACATAAATCCAAATAAATCCTTCTTTCATGGAGTGATTTTAAATTTAAAAGTGCTAACATTTGTGATCTGCTGTAATTAACGCGAGATATGCCCAGAGTGAATGAAATATTTAATAAAAATTTGTTTTGTACTCTTTCAATGCTGTTCACAGAATTTTTATAATATGGCGACCAAATATTCGACGCATATTCTAGTTTAGATCTTACTAATGACAAATACAATGTTCGTTTAGTGTTAATAGAAAATGTGTAGCCAAAACGTTTTATAAATCTAAGTGATTGTAGAGCTAAATTTGTAATATGGTTTATGTGATTCATAAATGTGAGCTTCGTATCAAAAATCACTCCAAGATCTCTAACGGAACCAACACAAGATAGAATACAGTTATTTAGGATATAATTATGTAGTATAGGGTTCTTACTTCTGCAAAATGACATGACTGAACATTTGCTATAGTTTAATGAAAGATCGTTGTCTGCACACCATTCACTTAAGTGATTAATATCTTGTTGCAGAAAATGTATATCGTCAATTGAAGAAACAGTTCGAAAAAGTTTAAAATCATCAGCAAAAAGCAAGAACTTACTATTTTTGATATAACTACCTATATCATTAATGAACAACAAAAATAGGATTGGTCCGCAGTGGGATCCCTGAGGGACACCAGATGATACTTTTATTGTTCGTGATATAAAGTTTTTTATTTTAACAAATTGTGTTCGTTCCGTCAGAAAGCTCGAAAGCCAATTTAAAACTGCAGTTCCAAAGCCATAATTCCCCAATTTACTCAACAATATTGCATGCGATACACGGTCGAAAGCTTTTGAAAAATCTGTGTAAATGGCGTCGATTTGTTTATTATTTTCAAAAGCGTTTAAATGGAATGATTGAAATGTTAGTAAATTAGTAACAGTTGATTTACTATTACAAAAACCGTGTTGTTCTGGGCATATAATTTGTTTGCAATGCCAAAGAAGTTGTTCAGATACTAATTTGTCGAATATTTTAGGAATTACTGATTGGTTGCAAATTCCACGATAATTTCTGATATTCTCATGGTTGCCACTTTTGTATAAAGGAACAATATAGCTTCTTTTCCAAATATATGGGAACACGCCACCCTCTAAAGATGATTTAAATATAAGATAAATAGGCTGACACAAAGAATAAACACATCTATTAAGAAAGTAGACTGGAATGCCATCAGGGCCTATAGAGCAAGAGTCATGGAAAGATGACAGAGCATTAAACACATCAATCATAAAACAATTTCTGGTGGTTGCAATTTTTTTGTTTATTTATATTTTAATAATAAAGATATTCTCATCATTTACCACTTATTTACATATATTTTTCTAGAGTTAAATGGGTTTTACCAGTGCTCAAAAAATTAACTTTTTTATTGTTAGTTTAAAAATTTTGAAATTTTCTATGTATGTTATAGATCACATCACAAAATCTTTGAAGGATTTATTTTTTAAAATTTCCTAATTTCCTATTTCAAGTTAACATTTTTAGGACAAAAATATTTTACCAAAAAAAAAGCATCCGACAAATATAAATCCGTTTCAAAAATAAAATATACAAATTAATAAGCGAGTAAAATAGATTTGAAAATAAGTTCTTAATCATTTTGTTTACAGTTTATGACGCGTTTTTTCTCTATTTTTTTTCCAACATATATTGATTGAAGTGACTAATACATAATATATACAAGAAGTTTTTCTTTTAAGTATACGTTTTCCAAATCCAGCTTATTTTCTTTAAATCTTTAGATATTTGTTGTTTTTTTAAGAGAGTCCAATTTGAATCTTTAAACGAGTGTTTTCCACTCCCAGGCTAAGCATGAAGTAAAATTTCGAGTTTAGAAAAGCCCCGTGAAAATTTGTCTCGGGTCGCGCAGCGACCCGAGACAAATTTTCACGGGGCTTTTCTAAACTCGAAATTTTACTTCATGCGCCACGCGTATAAAACACTGATTTCAAGTGAGGTCCAAATATACATACATTTCACAATATTTTAGTGTTTTATACGCATGGCGCATGAAGTAAAATTTCGAGTTTAGAAAAGCCCAGAAAATTTGTCTCGGGTCGCTGCGCGACCCTCGACAAATTTTCACGGGGCTTTTCTAACCTCAAAATTTTACTTCATGCTTAGTCTGGGAGTGGAAAACACTGGTTTAAAGCTTCAAATTGAACTCTTTTGAAAATACAATGAATATTTAAAGATTTAAAGAAAATAAGCTGAATTTGCAATCCGTATACTTTAAAGAAAAACTTCCTGTATGTTTTTCATGAATCGCGGTCACTAATTGAGCATTATACTTGATATGCACGTTTTGGACACTTATAAGCGATAAAACCCCCTTAAACGCGTTTGTTTATATTTTTAAATTAGTATTACCTTATTATAACGTATAAATAATGATTAGTAATACTATATTTAAATAATATTGGTATATTCACTTAAAAATAACTTCAAACCTTTAATACTTTCTTGTATTTCACCATCACAACCAGCAATAAACGCGAACATATATCGTCGAATACACACACTGTATATGGTCACGTGTCTGAGCATTTAACCACATATTTGCTAGATCATTTTTTTTATGACAGTACCGCTCTGTTACCGGCGCTTTTCCGTAAGCGTCGTCAACTTGTTCATTTAGCAATATTTCAGCTGCAACATAACCACGGGCGTTATTTTGTTACATATTTTAATATTCGGAACAACGGTCCCAATTCACCTCATTCTATTTTTCAGTACACAATATTGCTTCATTCTCTTTTATTTTCCAAATGAGTAAAGTTCGCGCCATACATTGATATTATATACGGATTTCCCGGTTATCCCCGAGTTCGCCACATCTGCGATGGGACGCCGCTACCTGCGACCGGCCCGATCGCGCGAGCGAAACGTACGTGCGAAGCACAAAAGAATCGGGCATGACGTCAGGGGTTATAAAACCGCCGAATGCAAGGGATAGGAACATCCCCTACGTGGTTCGCGTATGTAGAATACATACGCGAACATCACAACCCTCATCGGATAACTGAGAAGAAGACGATTCGAACGACACCAAACACGATATGGTTAGTTCGAACCAGGATATAAACCGAGAGCTGTCATGATATTTAATTGTTACTAATTTGCTTTTAGACGAGGTTCCACATAGCAACAAATATGTATAAACAATTACTATGCTCCCCGTTATGCTTGGACGAAGTTTCATAAACTTCTATTCAGTATTTTCCTTATTATTATACATTTTCTAAGTCCAGGCATAACACCCCTATTGTTTATATGTTTTTTGGAGTTGGTAGGCGTAATCATTTATGCATATTGTTGCTAGGTATACCAAACGATGCGCTTTATCATTCCACATCGTTGGTATTACTTTTAGGCAAATTCGGTAACCCCTTCGGCTTAATTAAATTAAACGTCTATTAAACCCCGTTCTTAGCTCGAATCAAAATATATCATATATGCCCGGACGCAGAATCATATCGCGCTTATAATTACATATTTTCTTTTTCAAAATATTAATATTTATTTTGGCCATTTTTCTTCTTTTGCTTGTTTATTTTTCTATCTTCATTTGTAAATTTATATTCGTTGTTTAATTTGTTCCGTGTTAATACATTTTGTTACTCTTTGACTAAAGTTTTCATTTACTTTTAAAGTTCAATTTCAAACCTTTCATTTACCTTTTAACTTAGAATCAGTGAAGTGATTACCCTGGTAAGCATAAATTTACTATTCAGTGACTAAATAGCTAGCCGGAAGTTGCGATGTGGGTCTTCGCTTAACACCTCAATTGTTTAAGGAAGATTTTATTTAAATTCCAACTACGAAGCACCCCACCCCGTAGCAGCTCTACAAAAAAATCATAACTTGTAAAAGAGCAGTCAAAAGCAGATGATATTTATAAAGTTTTGAAGTATATTAATGTACTAATAAGGGGATGTTAACACCCCAAAACGTTTTGATACGTTTTTTTAAAGTCTCTTTAAAGTTTATGATCGCATACATTTTATACAAAATTTAGGAGATTGTTTAAAAATTATTTGCGGAGTAAATCGTACACCTAAAGATAAACTTTAAATGATATCTTAAACTACATACCCTGGGCTACAGAATCCATCATAGATTATTCAAAAACACCTCGTAGCAATTGTAGTATAACGCTTAGAACAATTGATAAAATAGAACTGATATTAAAGACAAGTACCCGCTCGATCATTGCCCCGGTTTGAGAGTACATTAATAAGAAATTAGCGAAACTCAGGTAGCAGTTAAATGGAATTCTTGGAGTAATGGCTTATCTACTTTACGTTGGTAATATGAAAATCCTTAAAATTAATTGTTCATTTTTTTATTTTTATCTATTGCTCGAAACACTGTGCAACGCCAAAAATAGAGATATTTTAAAAATATACACATTGAGCAATCTTTTGAGGGTGGTCCAAAGTGAGTCCCATTAAATATCACCGTACATAATTAATGATAAAAATTGTTCAGAAAGTCATCTCTCGTATTAAATGGTACACAAGGTTAAAATAAAACTCTGGTAAAAACTTTTACAACTTACCTCTTATATATAAATCAACATTTCATTTCATATTTGCGATCACAGAACTCGACTGCTGGTACTGGCTTTACAGTTTGTAACAAAACGAAAATATTATCAGACTTTATTTTTGATGCAGTGATTTATTTTTAGTGGGCAAATCCATTGAAAAAATTACATACCTAAACTTAAAAATTAGATTTTCTAGTTTGATTTTGCAGTTTCGACCAATCGCTTCCTTTTTGAGATTTTTGTTTATTGCGAATATTCATTCTCAACAAAAATAATTGTAATACAAATTTTACTTTGTTAGGAGAATAATTTACAGACTTTCAACTAAGCTATCAATTACTCCATAAAATAGTACATTCATTTGTATTTATTACTATTCCCAAATTATTAGTAAACAAAATCAAAAGGAACAATATTTTTAGAAAAATTTATTTATTTATTTATTTACGGAAAAATCCATTATACATAATATGTTATAGTAATACAATTCAAATTTCATAATACAAAATATATATAAATACAAAAACATGTCTACAAATTGGCAAATTAAAGAGAACAACAAACATTTAACCGCTTAAGATTAGATATAAATTTAGGATACGAATTAACAAAAAGATCTAAAATTGGAATTAATACTAAGATCAATCTTAAACAAGTTTCTTATCTTTCACGTGGTGAAACATATTTAACTATGATTTATAAAAGAAAACACTTGGTTAGATTTCACTAATGTTTTTATTTTTTATTCCAACTAATTTCGACTTTGAATCATTCTTTGAGTATGAGTAAGTCGAAACTAGTTGGAATAAGAAACCAAAATATTAGTGAAATATAACCAAGTGTTTTTTTTAAATCAAGGTCAAACTTTTAATATGAAATAATTAAACTAAAATATTCATTTATAAACTCTCAAAATGGAACCGTGAAAAAAAAACACTTACACACGGTGTTTTCTTTTTTTGTAATCAATTCTTAAATAAGAAATTCAATCAAATTTACTGCAACTGTTAATTATCAAAGGCACTATTCTTGCAGTTTGTCAAGGATATATTCGTGAAATTAAAAAAAAGAATGTTTTAAACAGTCACAACATGAAAATTCTTAGTGCAACCTTCATGGAATTTTATGTGGATGTTAAAAAAACATTGCTTTTTCAGAATATGCTAAAAAATAACAAATACACCATCGACAGTTTTCGAGTTATTTTAATTAAAAGTTAAAAAAGAAGAATTCTATAAAAACATTGATCAGACTTTATTGTTTGTGTAGTGATTTTTTTTTTTTTTGGTGGGCAAATCCAGTGAAAAAATTATATACCTAAACTTAAGAACCTCAAAATATTGAGGTAAATTACAGTTTAAAACATTCACAACAGGAAAATTCTTTGAGTTTATAAAATTTCGTGTTGATTTTAAGAAGACATTGCTCTTTTAGAATATACCAAAAACGAAAAATATCCCATCGACAGTTTTCGAGTTATTTTCATTGAACTTAAAAAAAGTTGAATTCTTTGAAAATATTTAGGTACATTAAAGTGTAAAACACTCTCAACATAAAATTCTTTGAGAAATCTTCATGGAATTTCGTGTTGATATTACGAAGACAATGTTTCTTCAGAATATGCTAAAAACAGAAAATATACAGTCGACAGTTTTTGAGTCATTTTAAATTAAAAGTAATAAAAGTAGAATCTTATGAAAAAAATTGGGTAAATTGAAGTTTAAAACATTCACAACATGGAAATTCTTTAAGGAATCTTTACGAACTTTCGAATGGATACTAAAAAGACATTGCTTTTTCAGAATATGCCAAAAACATAAAATACGAAATGGACAGTTTTTGCGTTATTTTCAATTGAAAATCGAAAAGTAGAATTTTATGGAAATACGAGTATTTACGTAAATTAAAGTTTAATTGTTCACAACATGGAAATTCTTTCAGAAATCTACATGTAATTTTGTGTGAATTAATGAATCAACCAAAAACAAAAAATACACCATCGACAGTTTTCGAGTTATTTTCTTTAAAAGTCGAAAAAGTTGAATTTTATGAAAATATTGAGGTAAATTAAAGTTTAAAACATTTCCAACATGAAAATTCTTTGAGATATCATTATGGAATTTCGTGTAAACTTTAAAAAGACATTGCTCTTGCAGAATATGCCAGAATATGATCTGTTGTGTATTTTGTTTGTGATTTTATATATTTTAACTTAATTATTACTTTTAACTTATTTTAGACTAAGCATTATGTATTTATTTTGAATAGATACCCTTAAATAAACAATAAACAACAATAAACAAAACAAAAAATATGCCATTGACAGTTTTCGAGTTATTTTCAATTAAAAGTCAAAAAAGTAAAAATATTTAAGTAAATTAAAGTTTAAAATATTCACAACATGTAAATTTGTTAAGAAATCTTTATAGAATTTCGTGTGGATATTAGGAAGATCTTTTAGAATATCCCAAAAACAGGTAATACGCCATCGACAGTTTTCAGGGTATTTTCAATTCGAAAAAGTAGAATTTTATGGAAATATTTAGGTAAATTAAAGTTTAAAACATTCTCAACATAAAAATTCTTTAAGAAATCTTCATGGAATATAATGTGGATGTTTAGACGATATTGCTCTTTCATAATATGCTAAAAACAAAAAATTCCCCGCCGACAGTTTTCGAGTTGTTTTTAATTGAAAGTCCAAAAAGTAAAATTTTATGGTAATATTTAGGTAAATTAAAGTTTAAAACATTCACAAAATGAAACATCTTTAAGAAATCTTCATGGAATTTCGTGTAGATGTTACAAAAATATTGCTCTTTCAGAATATGCCAAAAACAAAAAATATGCTATCGACAGTTTTTGAGTTATTTTCAATTGAAAATAAAAAATAATAATTTTATAGAAATATTTAGATAAATTAAAGTTTAAAATATTTACATTATAAAAATTCTTTGAGAAATCTTCACGGAATTTTGTGTGGTTGTTAAGAAGACATTATTTTTTATTGAGAATATGCCAAAAACAGAAAATACGCCATCGACAGTTTTCGAGTTATTTTCAATTAAAAGTTTGCTCATTATAAGTCCAACAATAATGTACAGTTGCGAGAGAAAACAACTAGTACAGCAAAATATTTGGTTATGTGAACTGGACTCACTTGATTTTTCAAATTGTCAATCAAATTGACAAATCTGGGAAAATTTCAAACGAAATTTAATTAACATCGACATGCCTTAACTGACTGAAACACAAAAAGCGATAATAACGACCCGTTTAGAGACGGTATTAGCATTAGAGACATTGCTAACGAAGTGCATGTCAACAAAAGCACCGTCTTGTTGGCCAAGAAAAAAATTGTTGTTAAACTGTACATGACAAGTTTGTTTTACAAAAAAAAAAAACGATATTTTAGACGTGGCTAAAGCTCCCCGCTATACTAGTTTTTTTTTTTCTCTCGCAACTGTACATATAAATAGCAAACCTATATTTAGCAATAAAACCCTTTTCGTTTTTAGTACGTGCTCTTGTTTTTTTTTTATTGCGTTAAAAATGATTTTTTTGTTGCGTAGAGTTCCTGGTCTTCTGCCATTACGAATTGTGCTTGTTTATTTTTTTGTATTTGCCCTCAGTGCTGTAAAAAATGCTGATCTTCGTCCCATGCTATACTAGTTTTTGTCTTTGCAAATATTAAATATAAATTTGTATATTTTCAGATTTGACAACATCACAAATCGACGCTGAAAACACCCAGATGACAAACGACCTCTACAGACTGCTGAAAAAGTACACGGGATTAAGGAACCTAATAAGGGAATTGAAGGTAGCTATCTCCTAATTTAAGATCAGCACACACACATGCAAACACAGATAGAAATATTCCGGTATCCTTACATACAGTTATTATTAAATTGCCCCTGTCCGGTTTTCCGAGCACGTAAACATCAATATTTGCGCGGCGTGTTTTTCCGGTTCCGCTCAATTCCCGTTCCGTTTCCCTTCGGGGGCCAGAAAACAGTCGGAGGATTTGAATTCAATTTGCAGTGCGTTCTCGCGAATCACAATAAAGCGTACACTTTAGGACCCGCCGTCGACAAATTGAACCAGAAGGAGGGCCAAATTGAATACTGTTGCTTGTACGCGGTTCAGTTTCGAAGTTGTCTCCAGCACGAAATTATTTCTTGTAAATGTTTACTAAAATGAAAAAACAGTATGTATTTCCTAAAATATACAGAGTGTCCCAGCCAAAAGTTGCACTGCTTAGAAACTCCGATTCGGTTTAAAAAAATTTCTGAAACAGGTCAGTTTTTACTTTAAGGAGGAACAAGTTTTATCCTAGTTTCAAAATTATTTCTCTAAAGTTTAAATTCTCAATTTTGACCTTCGGAAATTTAATTTTTTGAAGCCTTATTTTTGTTATTTTTTACGTTTAAATAATATGTATTAATTTCTCAACAACACAATTTTTTAAGTTTGGCGAGTATTAATTTGGCATTTTGCGAGAGCCAAAATGAAATACAAAGTTCTTGATTTTTTTGTCATTTTCGATGTCTTAGTTTTGTTTTTTTTAACAGGAAATTGGTATTTTATTTTTAAATGATTAAAATACAGAACTTTTTTTAAAGTGCACATATTCCGATGCATACGTTGTAAATTTTCAGACAATTATAGATTTTATAAAAGCGTTCAATTTGAAGCTCCTAACGAGTTTTCAATCCTTGTTGCAGGCAAGTTTTCACCAAAAAATGAATTATTAATTAACACAATAAAATATTTTTAATTAATGAAATTATCTACTTGAAAATTGACTAAAGGCTGTCGAAATTGATCAAAATTTCTAAATAGAATTAGTATGTATAATCAGCTCAGAAGACTCAACACAATTTGTCAACCAACCAAACAAAATAATAAACTACAATATTTCAGTGTTTTACACGCGTGGCGCATGAAGTAAAATTTCGAGTTTAGAAAAGCCCCGTGAAAATTTGTCTCGGGTCGCTGGCGCGACCCTCGACAAATTTTCTACGCGGGGCTTTTCTAAACTCGAAATTTTACTTCATGCTTAGTCTGGGAGTAGACCATCAAGATTTTCAGCATTGCGAGATTTTAGATATTTCTAGATTTTTGTCAATTTATAAATTGTTTATGAGATTTTCGATATTTCTACATTTTTGTTAGTTTATACAATGTTCATGAATTTTATTTTATATCAAGATTTTTGTCGATTTATAAAATTAAGGTTAGGTTAGGTTTATATGGCAACAGCCGAGGCTGTTCACTTAGGCCCATAGGGCCCGTTGTGATACCATGAGAGATCCTTCCCCTATACAACCCAATTTGAGCACCTAATTAATCCGATCAGATCTCCCACCCTTATAGGTGAGAGCTCCGCCAGTTCACTTGCGTGGTGCAGACCAAGGTACTTCATTCGTTTCCCCTCAAGAGCAGGACATTGCCCTAGATAGTGGAGTACTGTTTCTTCCTCCTCCTCATCTAGGCATTTTCTGCAGTAGTCATTGTATTTGAGACCCATCTTTTGTGGGTGTCCACCCAGAAAACAGTGACCCGTGATGATGCCTACTGCCTTCCTTATGTCGATTCTGCTAAGTGCAATTAATCTTTTACTGTTTATAGTGTCACACATAGGCCATAGCTGCCTTGTTATGTGACACGTGTCTTCTTCCTTCCACCTAAGGTTAACCCATAATGTCATTTGGTCCCTTAATAGTCTCTTGCATTCCCCAAGAGGAATGTCGGCGGAAAGTGCAGTAGATAGGTCTCTCATCCTTGCCCCCTTCCTTGGGAGGCCGTCGGCAATAGAGTTTCCCTTGATATCACTGTGACCTGGTACTCAGATGAGCCCCATATCACAGCTGTTAGCGAGCTTGTTAAGCACTTTTCTGCAGTCTCTGACCACCTTGGAGGTACAGTAGGGACTATTTAATGTCCTAATGGCGGCCTGGCTATCGGTGACGAACCTGATATGGTTTACCTGAAGGTCGGTTTTACCTATCCAGTCCACTGCCACTCGGATAGCCATGACTTCCGCCTGTAGGACGCTGCAGTGGTTTGGGATTCGAAAAGATTTTTTGAGGTTGAACTCATGTGAGAAAATTCCACCTCCTACTCTGATTTCGGACTTGGAGCCATCCGTGAAGAGCCAGACTTCATTTCCATGAACAATCTTGCCCTCTACCCATTCGGTTTTGTCCGGGATGGAAATGGAGAACTTGTTTCCAAAGGTAAGTTCTGGAAGACAGCTATCAGTCCTCAGTGGGATATCGACAAGCTCATTCAGGATCCTTCCATGGCCCTGTTTGCTACTATTCCATATCCCGACCGAGTTGATCCTGATCGCTGTGGTAGCTGCAGCATACCTGCAGTAAAGGTCAACAGGAACTAGATTTAGTATTACATCTAGCGCTTTGGAGGGGGTTGATCTAACCGCGCCTGTTATGAGCAGTTCGGCTGATCTCTGTACCTTACCCAGTGCGGTCCGGTGAATTTTCTTATCAAGAGCAGTCCACCAGACTGCAGCGCCGTAGAACAGAATGGGTCTCACCACAATCGTGTACATCCAGTGGACAACGCTTGGTTTCAGTCCCCAGTTCTTGCTCACAGCTCTTTTGCACGAGTACAGCGCGACTCCTGAATATTGGGCTTCCAACTTAACTTCCTATCGACTAAGGTGCCCAAATATTTGGCTTGCTTCTTTACCACCAGTCCCGTGCCGTTTAGGACGGGAGTTTTGAAGTTTGGTATCCTATGCATTCTGGTGAAGAGTACAAGCTCAGTTTTGAGGGGAATTACCCCCAGTCTACATTCCTCACACCAGCGGGTTACCTTGCGGAGTGCCCTCTCCATGAGTTCAGATAGGATGCCTACGTGTTTACCAGAGACCGCGAGGGTCACGTCATCAGCATAGGCAATTGTTTTACACCCCGTAGACTCTAGTCCTTTCAGTAGTTCATTCGTAACTATATTCCATAGTAGTGGAGAGAGGACACCCCCTTGAGGGGTGCCTCTACTGACCTCTCTTCTTGAGCGTGAGCCGCCCAGCGCAGAGACAATGTGCCTCCTCGTTAGCAGCTCCTCTACGAAGAGGCATATCGACTCATCCATGTGCAGATTGCCAAGGGCCGACAAAATCGCCCCTGGGCGCACGAAGTTGAAGGCTCCTTCGATATCCAGGAATACCGCCAACGTGAACTCTTGCTTACACATGGAATTTTCAACCTGACTTAGGAGGGCGTGCAAAGCTGTGTCTACTGATCTGCCCCTAGTGTACGCGTGTTGGCTAGTCGACCAGATGTCTGGATGTATGCGCTCTTTTATGTACGCCTCCACTAACCTCTCCAGCGTCTTGAGTAGGAAGGAGGATAAGCTAATCGGCCTATAGTCCTTCGGTGTTGAGTGAGATATTTTTTCCGCTTTGGGTATAAACACCACATTAGTCTCTTTCCACCTCTGCGGGATGTACAAAAGAGTTAAGCAGGCTTCGAATATTATTTCCAACCAGGGATTGATAATATCCGCAGCCATCTGTAATTCAGCAGGAATAATCCCGTCCGGGCCTGCGGTTTTGAAGGGCTTGAAGCTGTTCACACTCTAAGCCAATTTATCCTTGCTCAGGATATCCCCCGTCGGGCAGCTCCTCTTGGGTGTCAGGAGAGCCCCTCTCCCACCAGCGTCGGAGGGAAAGTGAGTCTCCATTAGCACCTAGTAAGAAGACCCTATTCTTACATGAGGTGGTCCACTGACCACCCTGCTTCAAGAGAAAACCCGGGATATCTGGGTTCCCCGATAGTATTTTCTTGAGTCGGCTGGCCTCAGAGGCTTCCTCAATCTGGTTTATAAAATTAAAGTTTGTATTAATTGATTAATTAATCAATTTTCAATTATTCACTATGACATCACGCAAATGTCAAAAATGTTTGAAAAT
The DNA here is from genome assembly GCA_932526585.2 of Philonthus cognatus. Lineage (NCBI taxonomy): Eukaryota > Metazoa > Arthropoda > Insecta > Coleoptera > Staphylinidae > Philonthus > Philonthus cognatus. Next base: position 31,540,206 of record OW052242.1, read on the forward strand.
GTCCTAATTATAGAAATTCCCTTAATGCTACACAAAATGTCTAAATATGTCAAAATCGAAGAAAATTTGCCAAATGTCACACAAAATGTCGAAATATGTCATAATCGATTAAACATGTTGAATGTCACACAAAATGCCATAATATGAAAAACATAGAAAATGTGAAAATTATTAAAAAATCGACAAATTATGATAACAATTGTAATCATCTTTATTTTGAAATAATAATAATAATAATTAATTATTGTTGTAATTCCTTTCCGTACTGTTAAGATTTATTTACTATATGTACATTTCGAACACTATGTGTTCATTTTCAATTGTATTACTATTGAAAATGAACACATAGTGTTCGAAATGTACATAAAGTTAATAAAACTAATTAGTGAAGAAAGGAATTACAACAATGATTAATAGAAAACACTTCACGTAGCTCAAAGAAGAATATTGAATTATAATAATTGATGGAAATTACCAATATGAAATGACATTTTTATAAATTGATCAGAATTTATTAATTTTTTGAAGAATTTATTTAAAATAAAAATCTGTGTTGAAAGTCAATGGAAATATTGAAATTTTGTATGAAACGACGGAATTTTAAAATATGTCAAATGTTATGTAAAATGTTTCAATATGTCGGATTGAACAACAAAATGTTGAAATATCTCGGATTTTATGCGAGTCGTCTACATATGCCACAATCGACGAATTATGTCAAAAGTAAAACAACTGTGGAAAATCGAAATGTCATATCCAATTGATATACCTCTAATGTGACGTCGCTCGCCACATTTGACACAAATTTCAAATAGCGGAATGAACAAAAAATTCGAAAAACGTCAAAATCAGATGTCAATAAATGTCGAAACATGTCGTGTGATTAAGAAAACGCGTCAAATGTCGAAATATGTGAAAAGTGTCAGATGTGTGACATAAATTTTCTAAATATGTCACAATCGAATAAAGATTGTAAACGTCAAAATAGGTCTAATGTGTCACTAACAGTTACTAATAGTCGTGAAATGTCGTAATAAAAAATAATATCGTTTATGAAATAATTAAATCTGAAAATAAAATATTTCAGTCAATTTTTTGAGATTGAATGATTTCTTTCCTATTTTTATTTTTCATTTTGATATTTTATCTATTATTCCAAAAGAAAACAATTAAAATGTATTTTTATTTGAAATTGTTAACTTTCGTAAAACCTTATTGATATAATGCTAATTCTTCCACTCTTGAACATTTTTGCTCAATTTTAATATTTGCAAATATTGACGAATTTATTTAAAATTATTTTTCCACATTTTTAGAATAATTTATAATTAGTGAATTAGCTATGTTTTTTTATTAATTTCAACGGTTTGTTTAAACTATATTTTTAGTTTTCGGAATTTGGGTCGTTATTATTCATGTTTGACATAACCTCACAATACATGACATTTGTAACTTTTTTTACAAGGCACACTAATTATAATTTTCTAAAAATATATATTTAAATGGAAGACCTATTTTGATTTTTTTTTTCTACAAAAATATTAAACAAATACAAGAAATTGGGCATTATTGGATTCAGAAAATAATGTCTAATGTAATAAAATTCAAAAAAATATAGAGAGCCATTTAAAAATGTTAGGTTGGCTATTATTTGGCAATAAAGTTATTATTGAGAAAAATTAATATTGATGTAATTTCTCAGTATTCAAACGGCCATTGACTTTGGTTTTTAGTTCAATAAAATCGGCCAATGAATAACAGAGCTATGGCGTTGGGCGTTTTTTATCGAACACCCGATATATACCTATCGACGAACGTTTTAGTTAATTCTCAAACGGAACTCGGAATTCCTTTGACCCTTCCACGGAACACCAGGGTTCCGCGGAACACCTTTTGGGAAACGCTGCCCTAGTCTACAAATGTATTAAGTACAAAATGGAATTAAAGATATCAGTAAGATTATTGATGATAATCTTTCAAAGTAATCAGAATCATAAGAATTATAAGGTCTATAAAAGTTGTAGAATAAAAAAAATCGAATTCTATTTAAAAAAATTCAAGATGGCGTCCGTATGTGAAAATCCTGAGAATCATTTTTGATTTTTTCACGCCAAATTGTTCAAGAAAATATCCCATTTAGAAATCCCAATTTTGGTAGTTCTGTTTTTAGCCGTTTTCACGTGAGAGCCGTGTTTCTATACTTTGTAGCGACCCTGTATATTTTTTGGCGTTAGCTATCGAATCCATTAATAGTTTTCACATATTGGCTTGATATAGTCAGAAATGTTCAGTATTTCTCAGCACTGGGTTGGGACCACACTGAAGAGGACCTTGAAGTCCGAAACGCGTCTGTGGGTATCTGGTTGATTAAACTACAGGGATTATTCTTAAAGTGCACATATCCCAATGTATACGTTGTAAATTTTCAGACAATTATCGATTTTATAAAAGCATTTAATTTGAAGTTTCAAACAACTGTTTTCACTCCCAGACTAAGCATGAAGTAAAATTTAGAGTTTAGAAAAGCCTTAAAAGCCAAATTTACAGGCTCCTCTAGACTCGAAATTTTACTTCATGTGCCATGCGTATAAAACGCTGATTTAAAGTTAAGTTTAAAAACACATACATTATCTTTAATGAATAAAATTAGTTCAATTTTATATTTATTAACGTTTATCTTTTATATTTATGTGTATTAGTTTACTTGTTAATGACTTCTTTGTTGAATAAAGTTATTATTATTTTTACATAAAATAATAAGAAAAACAAAATTAACAAATTGGATGGAAGAACTTTATATTTTATTTTGATCCTCGCAAAATACCAAATTATTACTCGCTAGAATTAAATAATAAAATTGTTGAGAAATTAATACATATTATTTATACCGGGTGTTGACTTGGCGGACGCAACATAGGAAATCCCATGTAAATTTTGAAATGTTCAAATTTTGGCTCCCCTATTTATTTTAGAAACAAAACGTATATACCTTTTTTGTAGAGGGAAATATTCTGATTTCATTCGCGTTAACGTTTATCACTTTACGTTTCTCTAAGTTTTAATAATTAAGAAAAAGTAATGTGATTTATAAAAATAATTACATGCGATGGAATTGAAACAACAATTGCGGATGTCAAAATGGCACAAGATATCGCAGTCACTTGATTATAGTAAATGTTTTCGAAATGATTTACACTATAGAAGAAAAATCCTCCTAATAAAGTGGTATTATGCAGGCCACAGGTATCACGATAATTGCGTTATGTTTTTGTCGTTAATTAAGTAACAGCAATATCTTGTGCTATTTTGACATCCGCAATTGTTGTATATTATTTGTATAAAATCACATTAAATTTTCTGACATTCGTCGATTTTTAAAAGAGTTGAATTGGAAGCTTTCAACGAGTGTTTTCCACTCCCAGACTAAGCATGAAGTAAAATTTCGAGTTTAGAAAAGCCCCGTGAAAATTTGTCGAGGGTCGCGCAGCGACCCGAGACAAATTTTCTGGGCTTTTCTAAACTCGAAATTTTACTTCATGCGCCACGCGTATGAAACACAGATTTTAAGTGAAGTTCGAATATAAATAAATTTGACAATATTATAGTATTTTATACGCGTGGCGCATGAAGTAAAATTTCGAGTTTAGAAAAGCCCAGAAAATTTGTCTCGGGTCGCTGCGCGACCCTCGACAAATTTTCACGGGGCTTTTCTAAACTCGAAATTTTACTTCATGCTTAGTCTGGGAGTGGAAAACACTTGTTTAAAGCTTTAAATTGAACTTTAAGAAAAACAGGGAATATCCGCAATTGTTCTATCAATTCCTTGGTATGTCATTATTTTTATAAAATCACATTGCTTTTTCTTAATTATTTTACTTAGAGAAACGTAAAGTGTTAAGTGTGAACATTCATAAATTTAGTATTTTTCCCTCTACAAAAAAGTGAAATACATTTTACTCTAAAATAAATAGGGAAGCCAATATTTGAACACTTTAAAATTAGCATGCGATTTCCTATGTGTTGCGTCCGCCAAGTCAACACCCGGTATGTAAGAAATAACAAAATTAAGGCTTAAAATAATCAAATTTCCGAAGGTTAATCTAAACATTGAATTGTAGAAGAAATTTGTATAATATTTTTAGGTGATAAAACTATTTATTTATTCATTCATTTATTTATTTATTTATTTATTCATTTATTTAACTGATAATCCATTTTACAAATTAATATTTAACTAAATATAATTACTACAACAACAAAAATTTAATACAAATAATACAATAATAAAATATAAATATAATATAATATAATATAAATTTCACTTATTAAACTAAGAAAAATTACAAATATTTATTCGCTTAAGTCTTGCCATGAATTGTGAGGGTGAGAAAGAGTTGAAAATGTCAAAGTTTGGATGTACAGATAATGTATTGGCTGTTCGCATAAACCTTAAAAGTGGGCTATTATATCCGTAATTTGTCTTATGAAGTTGAAGACGAAATATAGGTAAATGTCTAGTTGGGCGATTGGTTAAATTAATACTGAAATTAATTTGTGATAAAAGATATGGACAATTAACAGCATTACAAATTAATTTATGAAAAAACAACAAGTCGGCATACACCCGGCGACAACATAGTTTATCAATACATTGTTCCGATGATAATATCTCTAAATTTGTGCTAGAATTGAAACCTAACTTGTACGCAAGCACCTTTGAAAATTTGTTTTGTACGTTTTCCAAAGCACTGATATAAACGCGTTGTGATGGTGCCCATACACAAGATCCATACTCTAGATGAGATCGTACAAAAGCGAAATAAACCCGTTTAAATGCTGCTGGCGACAAGTCCTTAGCCATTCTTTTTATATAACCCAACATTTTCAAAGCTCGATTACAAATTGCGTTAATATGACTGGCAAAACATAATTTCCTATCAAAGGTAATACCCAAATCTTTGGTAACATTTAGTTGTTCTAAGTGGTGACCATGAATTGCATAATCAAACCGTACAACAGTTGTTTTTCTGGTGAAAATCATTGTTTTGCATTTTTGAACATTAAAAAACAAATGATTTTGTAGACACCAATTAAAGACAGATGATAAATCATCTTGCAGCAATGAACAATCGTCAACCGATACAATTTCCTTATACAATTTCAGGTCTTCGGCAAAGAGCAAAAATGAGGAATGTTTTATAACCCGTGAAATGTCATTAACAAAATTAACAAATAGTAAAAACAGCAATGGACCACAATGCGAGCCTTGGGGAACTACTGGGGGCACTTGAATGGTGTTGGATATAAAATTCTTAATTTTTACGCACTGCACACGATTGATTAAAAAGCTATATACCCACTTGACAATTTCAAGCTTTTAACGAGTGTTTCTACTCCCAGACTAAGCATGAAGTAAAATTTCGAGTTTAGAAAAGCCTGAAAATTTGGATTTGCCGGGGCGCGCGAGCGAAGCGAGTCGCGCCCCGGCAAATCCAAATTTTCAGGCTTTTCTAAACTCGAAATTTTACTTCATGCGCCACGCGTATAAAACACTGATTTAAAGTTAAGTTTAAAAACACATTCATTATCTTTAATCAGAATAACATGAAAAAATGTTTAGTATTACAATTAAATAATCAGATTTTGAACTTATTTTATAAAAACTAGGAGTCATTGGTTTTAACAACGAATGGATTATAAAATTATAAAACATGCCCTAATGACAAATTTGATAGGTTTTTAATTGAACTTTAAAATTAAAGTCTCATTCAAGGGCGTAGCCAAGGGCCCTCCTCCTGGAGGTAAAGTAAATCAAAGAGGTAAATCGAATACGAATGGATTTTTGTTAATTTACAAGATTTGTGTCGATTTTTGAAAAATGTCAACTCTTTGTCAATTATTAAAAATATAAGTGCATAATTTTACTAATTTAGACACATAAATTTTTCTAAAATCTTAATCGTATTTGATTTGTATTGAGGCCCCCTAAGACAAAATTCTGAGTGCGCCATTGGTCTCATTGATCACTTGATGAAGCATTTGAACTGATATTAAATTTAAATTAAAAGCACAAGTGAAACGAACCAAATGCCTTTAATTCAAATTCAATATCAGTAAAATATGCTACTTCAAATTTTAAAGTTTTATAAGAAATGTATACTCTGTTCACATTCTATTCTCACCGCAGCAGGCTTTATTAGGGTACATTTTTGTTGGTAGTAAGAAAAGTTACCAACAATTTGGTTATGTCATTGCATTTTTTGATTAGTAGGCTTTGTCAGGGTGACATTTTTGTTGATACTAAGAAATGTTACTATTTGGTTATGTCATTGCATTTTTTTGGTTAGAAGGCTTTGTTAGGGTGACGTTTTTGTTGGTAGTAAGAAAAGTTACTAACAATTTGGTTATGTCATTGCATTTTTAGGTTAGCAGCAGCGGCGGTTCGCAGCCTAACTTCAGGGCAGGTCAGAGACCCAAGGTAATATGTATCCGTTATTGAAAGATGACTTCGTTGTGCAATTCCTTGTATTTATCAAGCGCGATTCCAACCACAAATTTTGTGTGCCTTGGCGCTGTGGCCGATCCTGAAGTTAGGCTGCGAGCCATCGCTGATTAGGAAGCTTTGTTAGGGTAACATTTTTGTTGGTAGTAAGAAACGTTACTAACAATTTAGTTATGTCATTGCATTTTTTTTTTGGTTATGTGAATTGCAATGTTGCATTTTACAATATCCCTCATTCACATGTAAAAAAATTATCTTTGGCAGTTTGCCACAATGTTTGGCAACGTTTTATTGAAATTATAGGCTAACAAAATACTTAAATCATTACTATCAGTAATACAACATGCCAATATAACGAGAAAAAAAAACAAGCCCACTGCGGTGAGAATAAAATGTAAACAGAGTTTATATAAACTATAAGTCTACTTTAAACTAAATTTATCATCACTATAATGTCCTGTAATAATAATGTATTTTTCGTTTTTATAGACAGACTACATGAATTCGAAACTTTACCCAATCTTCCCTCGTTACACGATGCTCAAAGACATGATCAAGGACATTATGCTGCACCCGGACTACATGGAAGTGTGCCATGAGGTAGACGCATAGCCCAGGTCCTTCTCTTAAAAAAAAAGAACTAACCAAAAATTGATAAACCAACGGCTGCCCGACCACCCCCCAAAAAACACACCACACCACCCACCCCTCTAACCACACTCTGTATCTCTTCTAAATACACTTGCGTATGTTTTGTACACATTTAGGCTCCCAGAAGTAAAAAGACTAACCAAAGAACCCAACCGAGGACCAGGTGAAGATCGACTTAACAACTTAAAAAAAATGTGTTCATCGGAAAGAGGACGGTTGGCCCCCTCCCCCTCGAAAATCGAGTAGAAGATGGGATAAGATAAGAGTATTAGTACGTGTGAACGCTTTTTAAATTTTTGAGTTTCGACGCGGATGAGATTAAGGAAGTACGAGTGCCAAAAATAAGGAGAATTATGTCGTGTAAATTTGTTATTTATCTTTAGGTGAAATATTATTAAATGAAAATATAAGCTGAACTGGTGCCCACACGCAAACACTGCCAAGCGTTGAGGTGAGATTTGTTAACTGTTATAATCGCGTTGTTTTACGCCGAACGTCATTTTGATATTATCTCGTATTTGGGTCTAAAAATAAAATTGTATTTGACCAAAACCGCAAAACCATATATTTGAGCATATCCTAATATAAAACTCCTCTGTAAATCAGCTCGCGGCTTAACTTCAGAGTAGGCGATAGACCCAAGGTAATATGTATCCGTTATTGAAAGGTGACTTTTTTTGTGCAATTCCTTGTATTTATAAACCGCGATTCCAACCTCAAACTTTGTGTGCCTTAGCGCTGTCGCTTACTTTGAAGTTAGGCCACGAGCCGCCGCTGCTGTAAATACACTTCAACTTGGGAAATCCACCTCCTGGTCGACATCAGCGTGGTACTACTTTTTTGCCTGATTATTTAACCCTATTTGAAATCATAATTATTTGATCACGAATGTCACCATCTATTTCTCATTAGAGAGCAATGACAGAAAGCGACATCCCGTTGTCCTTGTTTTTAGGCTCAGAGCTAGCGCCATCTAGTAATTTACAACCAAACTAATACTAACCCACACGCACAGTTCCACATGCATGTATACGCTTTATGTTTGCATGGGTGAGTAGTATGTGAATTAGAGCCAATTCCATAAATATTTTGAACAATGTTGTATCCTGAATAAACTTCCAAATGACATGAACGATAAAAAGAGTCATTTTAAACTGCAATTCAGAGATAAACACAGTTTAAAATGTTTATACAGCCCTTACTTTTATTGTTTTTGTTTGGTAAGTAATTATGAAATGAATTAGAGAAATTAAAAACATACAAGAACATTTACTTACATACAAAATGATATTTTTACGTCAATTAAAAGAATCATAAAAATAATAACAATGAATTTAATGTTTTTGTTGAAATGAATGGTAAAACATTAAAAGTGCGATTCTTTTCGCAATCTACAACAAGTTAGTTATACAAAGACTATATTAAACACTCATTGAAACAACTACTTCCCGGGCTATTGTTTCAATGAGTGTTTGATATAGTCTTTGTAAGACTAACTTGTTGTAGATTGCGAAAAGAATCGCACTTTTAATGTTTGAAGTATTCTGCAACCAAGAATTGGCAATTTCATTTATACTAAAAGTTTAAAAGCCAAATTCAAACTACAACACATTACACTAAAGCTGTTTTTAGTTATATAGGCTAAGAATAATAACGATTCTCTAACTATTAAGAAACTTTACCCTACCTACTGTTTATTGTAGTTAATTTTGATAAATTGTTTCAATAATATCCATGAGAAAACACTAAACCCATTTAATTTTTGACACTAAAACAAATATACACTTGACAGACGTTGTAAAAAGTTACAGAGATAGGACTACAAAACATCTTTCCTCTTTCTCAAAGGGTATAGTAGCGCCATCTAGGAATTCGCAACTAAATTAAATGTTTAAATCTGATTGGGCTATTGACGTTTCGCCCCCCTATTAAAGAGTCATTAGAGAGTAACATCGTCAGTGTCAGAGAATGAGAAATAGATGACCACACTTGTTATCAAATAATTATGATTTTAAATAAGGTTAGATATTCAGGAAAAAAAGTAGTACCATTAGAGAATGGCATATTCTGTTTCTGAGTAAAACGAAGTAAACATGCAAATATCCAATTTGACAATCGATTTTTTGCTTTGCATTAAATTTGGATAAATCGCATTTGAGGATAGCAAAAAATAAACGTCTAATTGATATTCGCATGCTAACTTTATCTTACTCATACCCAGAAAAAGATAAAGTATTTTGCAAGCACTGGTTCAGGGCTATACTGATGATGTCGTTGAAGCCTGAAACGCGTATGTAGTTAACCAGTGAATGAATAAATACTGAACAAAAATTCATATTTTTGAACGGTAATATATTTCTTAATATAAAAGTATCTCAAGAAATGAATCTGTGCGGGAAATATTAACTTTATAGGTAATTGGTGATTTCAAAAATAAAGGAACATGATTTTTTATTTAAAGTATTAACATATCGAATATAAGGTAACTAAAAATATATTCAAATATTATTCGATTGCACAAACTATTTTATCTCTGAACTGTTTAACCATTTAAAACTACATTTTGTATAGTTCCAATATCAATTTTAACAATCATTCCAAATGGCATTTTATTTTGCTCTTATATCAATTTTAAGTGCAGTTCAGAGACAGTATAACAGTTCAAAATATTCATGCAACTAAGCGAAAATGAATCTTATTTTTAATAAAGTAATTTTAAATGCAGTTCAGAGACCATAAAACAGTTCAAAATATTAATGCAGCTAACCAAAAATTAAAGACGATTTTTTTAATAAATATAAGTCGAAACGTATTTAATTCTACGACTATAAGGTGAAACAAAGATGATATTATATATCTATACTCTCTGGTGAAAGTATATTTTTGATATTTGATTACTTGTAACATCCCAACATATCAAAATTGACCAAAGCTAATATCCAAATATTTAAATCTAAATTAACCCTTGCTTGAAACCTAACAGTAAGAAATTGAGTAAATAAATTGAAAAATAAAACGACAAGTTTAAAAGCATTTTACTTTAATAGTTGTTCAATTTTTCTAATTGTAATAAAATTTCAGTAAATAAGAAGAATAAGAATAAGTAATATTTTATAAATTGACCAACTACTTTCGAAACCTTGTAAGTCCAAAATGTCATTTTTTACAGAAGACACAAAATTCTAGTTAATTATTTTATCGTGCGATCGTTTAAATTATGATTTAGAGTAAGCGGATTTTTTTTTGTGCGGTTGCCCAGAATGTTAATTGAATGCTGGAATAAGTTTGAGGTTATGGTAAACTATGTGTTAACGGTCAGTAGTGCCAACCTAATTTAAAATTCAAAGCTTCCCACTGAGCAAAAGAAACAAATAACGTTATAGCAACATTGAAGCAACATTAAACGTTGTTTTAATGTTGATGAAACACTACTTGAATGGATTTACTCAGTAAGTTACTCTAAATCATGTTTTAAATGATCGCACGGTATGAGCTGCTTATTTTCTTATGATACGTATAACTTCATCATAAGCGATTTTTAATAAATATTTTGAGTAGATGGTTTATGCTTCTACTGGGAAAATAATAATATTTGAATTAAGAGAAACATTTTTTTGAAAAATCGGCATTAACGAGGTTTCTGAAGTAGTTGATCGAAATAATAAAACAACGTTTTACGCTGTAATCAAACATTATTTAAATCAGTAATTACATTTACTCAACATGAGATAATATCAAAACAAAACAACGGCTAAATCGCTTCCATAAAACCGTAAATACGAGTATAAAAAAACATTAAGTTTATCTACGTGTAGGTTTATTGTGTAAACAAGATGAATAATAAACAATAAATATGAATGTACAAATTAGTCACGAGATGCGTAGTGTTATGTGTAGAGCGGATAAGTGTACTAAACTTAAACAAAATCAAGGAATGTGTTCTTTGAGAAAAAAAAATGTAAAGAGCAAACAACCTAGGATGGAAAATGTGTATCGTACTTGTATAAATCATATCAAAAAAGTGTTTATGAATAAAGGACTGTGTTATGGGGTGGAAAAGAGTTTGTGTATTTTAAGGATTATGTAAGTGGGGGGTTGTTTGCTAAAGGATTTAAGTGTCACTTTTCCATCAAATAACACATATTTTGTTTTCTCTGATCAATGATTATAAACAAATGGTTTGTATATTACTGAAAAATTTTATGTTTTATTAATGAAAATCACTAGATTATAAAAATAGCATAATAATGTCTTACTTGTACAGTAAGTAGTTAATAAGATTACACAGTAAGTAATACTTACGCAGTTAGTAAGACTTACAAAGTAAGTAAGACTTACTATACTTGCTTCACTTTACTTTACTTTATTCATGCCAAATAGTACATACATACTTTACACAGGTCAAAAAAATACAGACTTACACAGTTAGTAAGACTTACACAGTTAATAAAACTTACACGGTAAGTAAGACTTACATAGTAAGTAAGACTAACACAGTTAGTAAGACTTACACAGTAAGTAAGACTTACATAGTTAGTAAGGCTTACACAGTAAGTAAGACTTACTTTACTTTACTTTATTCATGCTGAATAGTACATACATACTTTATACAGGTCAAAAAAATATAGACTTACACAGTTAGTAAGACTTACACAGTTAGTAAGACTTACACAGTTAGTAAGACTTACACAATAAGTGAGACTTATTTTACTTACTTTACTTTACTTTATTCATGCTAAATAGTGCAAACATACTTTATACAGGTCAAAAAAATACAGACTTACACAGTTAGTAAGACTTACACAGTTAGTAAGACTTACACAATAAGTGAGACTTACTTTACTTACTTCACTTCACTTTATTTATGCTAAATAGTACAAACATACTTTATACAGGTCAAAAAAATACAGACTTACACAGTTAGTAAGACTTACACAGTAAGTAAGACTTAGCCAGTTAGTAAGACTTACACAATAAGTAAGACTTACATAGTTAGTAAGACTTACACAGTAAATAAGACTTACTTTACTTTATTCATGCCAAATAATACATATATACTTTATACAGGTCAAAAAAATACAGACTAACGCAGTTAGTAAGACTTACGCAGCTAGTAAGACTTACATAGTATGTAAGACTTACACACTTGGTAAGACTTATGGAGCAAGTAAGACTTAAAGAGTTAATAAGACTTACACAGTAAGTAAGACTTACATAGTTAGTAAGACTTACACGATAAGTAAGACTTACACAGTTAGTAAGACTTACACAGTAAATAAGACTTACTTTACTTTATTTATGCCAAATAATACATACATACCTAATACAGGTCAAAAAAATACAGACTTACGCAGTAAGTAAGACTTACACAGCTAGTAAGACTTACATAGTATGTAAGACTTACACACTTGGTAAGACTTATCGAGCAAGTAAGACTTAAACAGTTAATAAGACTTACACAGTAAGTAAGACTTACATAGTTAGTAAGACTTACACAGTAAGTAAGACTTACACAGTTAGTAAGACTTACACAGTAAGTAAGCCTTACATAGTTAGTAAGACTTACGCAGTAAGTAAGACTTACACAGTTAGTAGGACTTACATAGTAAGTTGGACTTACACAGAAAGTAAAACTTTATTATGCTTAATATTAATTTGTGTCTGTCTAATAACTTTATAAAAAATCTAACAGTATTTTTTTATAGACGGCTTTTTTTAAATTTTAAATATACATATCGCATAGCAAATTGCTTCAGGCGCTGAATTTTTAAAGATTTAGCTAGACAAAATAAACTATGTAAAATTTATTAACGATCAAATATAAGCAGTATATTTTGAACTTCAATCTAAATCAGTATTTTGTACGCGTGGCGCATGAAGTAAAATTTCGAGTTTAGAAAAGCCTGAACGCGCTACGCGACCAAACCAAATTTTCAGGCTTTTCTAAACTCGAAATTTTACTTCATGCTTAGCCTGGGAGTGGAAACACTCGTTAGAAGCTTCAAATTTAACGCTTTTATACAAGCAACGAATGCCTAAAAAATGAAAGCGTATTCAGCGGGATATGTATACTTAAAACATAAATTCTCTGTATTCATATTTTTCTCTAAGTAATAGTGAGTGAGAAATTTCGCCATTCTTGACGAAAATATATAATTTGTTTGTATATAAGTATATTTATATATTTATAAAATATGAACTCTGTATACTGATTTTGAAACATTATAGCATGTATTGTAAATAAATATAAAAAGGTAAAGATCGGAGAAAAAAGAACACAAGCCTATTTGATACAATTTTGTGTTATAAAACAAAAAATTGTACACATTAATTTTGATATAGACAAGAACCAACATTTTCCCTTTCACAATTCAGGCAAGAATTTGACGTAAGCTACGTCTATTTAACGTCAAATTGACGTGTATTTTACGTCAAATTTCTATTTGTTTGTATAGTATGATTGATTCCATTTGTTTCTGGATCTCGCCTAGCCATGCTTTCGTGTTGTTATGTTGCAGTATCAACATTTACATTTTTTAGTAATTGCCACTCCTGATTCCTTATTTTAACAGTGTTGCAATAATTTATGATATCATAAGTAATCCTCTTTTTAATTTTCAAGAGGTTTATTGTTAATCTTGCAACAATTATTTCGCCACGCGGTCGCTTCTTCGGGCATTTTATTATTAAATCAAATTAATCTAGTGTTGCAATGCGAAATGCAGGAGTGGTTGGTTAAACACAATGTAAAATTCAATCCAAAATTAACCAAAAAGGAACTATGGGCTTTATTTATACCTTTTCGATCAAATGACAAAATTTACGTAGTTGATGACATTTTGAGAAAGAACGGGCACGAAGTTCTTAGATTACCGCCATACCATTGTCAATACAATCCAATTGAAATGGCATGGGGGTTTTGTAAGACTTACTACAATAAGCACATAAATTCTAAGCAACCATCTAAGGATCGTGTTCAGAATTTATGGCTTGAGTCTCTCTCAAAATGTACATCCGATATGTGGCAAAATTTCTGTGATCATTGTGAAAAACTTATTTCGGATGACTGGACAAAACACATGGGGAACCTTTCTTTTGAAACCATTCCTCCTTTTATTATTTCGCTTGGGGAATCTGGCTCAGAACAAACATCAGAAGATTCAGATGCAGGTTCTCTTGACTAAATAATAAAAGTGAGGGCTTAAAAATTGTTTGACATGAAAATTATCAGTATCACAAGAGGGTGGGAATAAATTTGCAATTCTACAAAAAAATACTGAGGGCCAACAGAAGAGAGAATGACCAAAATTAAGGTGGATGGATGGAGTTGATCAAAATGTGATAACGGGAAGACCCAAGCGAGAAATACAAATGGATGACGAAATAAGTTTGCAGAGCCGAATTCATTATATTTGTCATATACAATATTATTGCTGTGTTTGTATGTACAAAAACCAAGTAGTAAATTTTGTTAATCTTAAAACTGCATATTATTATCCTTTTATATCTGAAAATTTGTAAAACAGGCAACAGTGTAAGATCACAATAGTCAGAAATTATAACTTTAAAATCGAACATCTAACAGTGACATTTAAAAACCCTGATTTAAATAACAACCAGCCCCATTTACAATACTTAAACTGTCACTTTTCCATAGCTAGGCAAGATCCAGAAACATATGGAATATATTATATATGAGTCGCTCAGATGCAATACCAGCCATACGCCATACAAGCTTATGGCAAAATAACAAAAACTGATTTTGCAGCGTCTTTTAAATAGATTTAAATAGTGTTGAATAAGCGTTGTATTAATTGGGAAAAGAAAAATTATGCAAAACCAAGTAAACAGTTGCCATATTTTGTACTGAAAAAATATATCAGCTTTTCTAATCGAGAAATGTAGCAGGTTTTGCATTTGATAGGATTTTTTAAACCTAATTTTAAAAGGTTCAGAATGGGATTTAAAGGTCAATTTATTTTTAAAATTGTAGCCTAAGACGAGCAGAATCCAAGGGTACCAAAACCTCAAATCAAAAAAATAGATATAAGGCTGGTTTTGCATATTCGCGACTCATATCCAGTATTTGTGTCTACATGTTTTTATCGTATCTAGCGAATAATTCTACGTTTTTTATCGAATCATACAAAAAATTCTATCCAATAGTTATAACTTAATTTGTTGGTCGTATCATGCAAAAATGTCTGTTTTTTCTTTCTGGAATATTCGCATAATACGGTACAAAAATTCAGTCAAAAATAATACTGAATATTTGTATCGTATTAGTATTAATATCGTATGTTCAATAAAAAAAAATCTCTAGAGTTCCATGGAAAATATTCTAGGTTGGCACCTCTGAGATTATACATTAAAATTAAAATATCTGACGTTTTATATGTCAATTCTTAAAGCGTGTAGCTAACCTTAATTTAAAAAAAAAGATTAAATCATGGCACTCTAGAGGTTTAATTTTATTGAACATACGATATTTTTGTCTATACTCTGTTTTTTTTTAATATGACCAATCAAATTTGACATTTTAAGAATTTAGTGGTGTGATGTAGGTTATGTGTTTTAGGTTAGGACAAGATTAATCCCACTGAACAGACACATTTAAGTAATATTTCATCAACATTAAAACAACGTTTAATGTTGTTGCAATGTTGATAAAACGTTAATTGTTTGCTTTTTGCTCAGTGGGATGTTATGTTGTAAATCAACTTTTAATTTGTAGGGAAATCTGACATTAATATGACACTTCAATCAACTCACAGAGATTACGATTACAAATGTATTTAATTGTCACTACCTCAAATTATTTGTATTTCTACCAAATTGATAAAATGTCTCTGAGGATCAGATAGAACAGGAAGATCAGGTAATATTTCTTGCTCAGGAATATCTGTCTTCTTAATTATTTGCACATTTATATGTTCAAGTTTTAAAAAAGTTCTCAATACAAGGAATTTTTATTTTAGGTTTACATGTTACGATTTTTCAATGTAAATTTTCAGACATTTGTTATCTTATTAAAAACCTTCAATTCAAAAACTCTAACGAGTATTTTCCACTCCCAGACTAAGCATGAAGTAAAATTTCGAGTTTAGAAAAGCCAAATCAGGCTTTTCTAAATTCAAAATTTTACTTCATGCGCCACGCGTATAAAAGACTGATTTAAAGTGAAGTTCAAAACACACTGCTTAGTTCTGATCACATGTTCATTAATTTTACAAATGTTAATATGAAATATGTGAAAGTATACCTAAACGAAAAAATCCCTGTATGTCAGAGCTGGGCAGGATTCGAATCATTCAGGGTTCGATTCCCGGATTCGAATCCTTTTAGAGGATTCAAAAGAGGTATTCGAATACTTTAGTGAAAACGGATTCGTGATCCGGATTCGTTACATTTTTTTAAAAGGATTCGTATTCGAATCCAGACCTAGATGAGTCGAATCCTTATAAAAAAGGATTCGAACTCTTATAAAAGGATTCAAATCCTTATAAAAGGATTCGAATCCTTATAAAAGGATTCGAATCCTCATACACGGATTCAATTCCTCCCAAATAATTCGAATCATCGCTATTAAGGCTGGGATTCAATTAATTCAAATAGTTAAATATTCTAACATAAATATTTAAATCACTAAATTATTCATATTTGAATATAAATGTTTAAATTTTCAAATAATTCAAATATTTGTGAATACATATTTGGTTACTTAACCACGAAAAACTTCCAACCTTAATAGTATATTTTTAACTTTACTTGAAATCAGTGTTTTATATGCGTGGCGCATGAAGTAAAATTTCGAGTTTAGAAAAGCCCCGTGAAAATTTGTCTCGGGTCGCTGCGCGACCCTCGACAAATTTTCTACACGAGGCTTTTCTAAACTCGAAATTTTACTTTATGCTTAGTCTGGGAGTGGACAACACTCGTTTAAACTTTAAATTTAACTCTTTTATAAAATCGACGTATGTAATATAATAAATCATTCATTGAAATCATAGAAAAAGATGCAAAATTTTATATAAAATAACTTTTAGAGTTAACTTTATAATTTGCTCGGCTCTTAATGGGTGAATATTCTATTCCTAAGAAAAACCGTATTTGTTTAATAATGAAGTTGCATTTAAAATAATAACAAAGTGTGAATAAACCGACAAAAATCTAGAAATATCGAAAATCTCGACATGTAGAAAATCTTGACGGTCCATTCCCAGACTAAGCATTAAGTAAAAGTTCGAGTTTAGAAAAGCCCCGCGTAGAAAATTTGTCGAGGGTCGCGCAGCGACCCGAGACAAATTTTCACGGGGCTTTTCTAAACTCGAAATTTTACTTCATGCGTCACGCGTATATAACACTGATTTACAGTGAAGTTAAAAACGCACTGAAAACCAACCCAACTTCGATATTTTTTCAAACTTAGATGTTTTCTTTCCTATCCATGCTGTAAACCTTTAGATATTCGTTGTTTTCTTGTGAAGAAACTTCGATTCCCTGTAGTCCTTCGGTCTCCGAAGACCATGATTGGTCCTTCGAGCTGTAGCCTTTTTAAATTGGTAATAAACTTAGTAATCTAGAGTGATTCTTTAATTTGAAACTTCTAAGAACGAGTTTTATCCACTCCCAGACTAAGCATGAAGTAAAATTTCGAGTTTAGAAAAGCCCCGCGTAGAAAATTTGTCGAGGGTCGCGCAGCGACCCGAGACAAATTTTCACGGGGCTTTTCTAAACTCGAAATTTTACTTCATGCGTCACGCGTATATAACACTGATTTACTGTGAAGTTAAAAACGCACTGAAAACCAACCTAACTTCGATATTTTTTCAAACTTGGATGTTTTCTTTCCTATCCATGCTGTAAACCTTCAGATATTCGTTGTTTTCTTGTGAAGAAACTTCGATTCCCTGTAGTCCTTCGGTCTCGGAAGACCATGATTGGTCCTTCGAGCTGTAGCCTTTTTAAAATGGTAATAAACTTAGTAATCTAGAGTGATCCTTTAATTTGAAACTTCTAAGAACGAGTTTTGTCCACTCCCAGACTAAGCATGAAGTAAAATTTCGAGTTTAGAAAAGCCCCGCGTAGAAAATTTGTCGAGGGTCGCTGCGCGACCCTCGACAAATTTTCACGGGGCTTTTCTAAACTCGAAATTTTACTTCATGCGCCAAGCTTATAAAACACTGATTTAAAATAAAGTTTAATAACACATATATCATCATTAATTAAAATAATTATTTAATCAGATATTTAGTCGGTAAATGAACATTTTTGTTAATAGAAACTGATGGAATAAAATGTTACTGGTTGCAAATAATATATTCAAATTTATTTTGAAAGGATTTGTATCCGTGATTCAAAAATGAGGATTCGAATCTTTGATTCGAATCATATTTATCACTTACGAATCCTTTATTCGAGTATTCGTGATTCGAATCATATTAGGTGATTCGGATTCGTGATTCGAATCCTGTTTTTGAGGATTCATCCCAGCTCTGCTGTATGTGTTGTAAAGTTGCAAGTTGTAGCGTTCTCTTTTTTGAAAATCTCTGAATCCTGACAATTTATTTGACAAATTATGATTTATTTGTCACATTGATAATCATTTACCAACACCTCAAAATGTGATGTTTAAAATACCCTACAGTTATAGTAGGACTGCAACTGTACGCAGTAAATACACCCTAAGTTTGGTCATATTAAAAATAACAGAGTTTACATTTTTTATCGTATCATGCGTAAAATTCTATCTAATAGTTATAACTGAATTTGTTGGTCGTATCGTGCGAAAATGTATATTTTTTCTTTCTAGAATATTAGCAAAAATTCAGGCAGAAATAATACTGAATATTTGTATCGTATAATGCGAATAATAGAATATTATTATTATTTTTGACTGATTTTTTTGTAATGTATCAAATGGGCTTGTGAAACATTCATAAATGCAGGCCTAATAATAATTTGCGCGCATTTTCGCTTCTTCATTTCTCACCCCCTCTATTAATCAAACCTAGTAGATGAACCCTATCATCAAATATAACTTAACAAAAACAAAAAAAAATAACATTTACATCTTCAAAACAAATAAACAAAAAAATATTCCGAATTGCGTGCGTGTGAGATGAACATTTGAAGAAAAAAAATAAATATATATCACAAGCAAAATGGGAACAAAAGCTATTTTTTAAGGAACACGATCGCGGACAAATTTTGAAAAATATATACTTAAAACAAGAGATTATGAAGATGTTTATTTTGTATAAGATTGCAAATATTCGATGTATAATACACAGATGTTTCATATTGTAATATTATGACATGATGATTATTATTATGATGATGCAGAATATTTTTATTGTAAAGATCGATGTAATTTTATGTAATATAAAGAAAATGAATAATGTTGCTTTGTTAATAAATTTGTGCGATAATTGTTTATTTATTTATTTGTTATTTTAAACATTCTTCATAGTAAACAAAGCGTATTACCGCAGTTATCCTTTAATAAAGTTATATAATCAAGGCTATCCCGTACACGAAATGTTAAATTTAACGTTCATGTTATTCTTAACATTGCAGTTTAAGTGTGTTTAGTACTTGATATGTATACTTAGATAGTGAGAGTAATTAATAACGTATACGTTAAATTTAACATTTCGCGTACGGAATCGGTGGTATATAAAAAAAAGGAGTGAAATATGAATGTTGGCTCCATTTAATAACTACAATATTTGTACAACATTGCTGAAAATTGTATATCAGAAAGTCAAACAATGTTGCTAGCCTTATTAAGGAGTTACAACACTGTAGATTTTTTAAAAAGTCGATTTTTTCATTGATCTGGACCCTCTAGAACAGAGCTTTCCAAACTACGGCCTGCGGGCCAAATCTGGCCAGCGCCATCATGATTCTGGACCGCGGCCAGAGATACATTTTGCGTAAATGAAATATTTTATAACGATTTAGTGCGAAATTTTTAAAATTATTATACAACTAATGATGAGAATTGCCAGTAATTTAAAATTGAGTAATATTCTAGAAAATACTACTGGAAACATGATAACAATTGGTAATTTAAAGTTAAACATAAAACACACACAAATTCCAATAAATATTTCTAAGTTATTTGTTTTTGTTTTGTAAAAATTATAAATTTTTAAGAATCTTTCAACAAACTGTCATTTTTCTCTAAGAAAGAAGATATTTACAAGATAGAAAAATTGTCCAAAATTTTATTATCTAAAAGTTTTATTTAAACCATTTTTCTATATTCCCATTAGTTATTGAGTTACTCGCAACTTTTGTTGCAAAATACAAAAAAATCAAGCGTATTCGTGTAAATTCTCGACATTTTTCAATTTCTACAAAATACGCTATAACTCAAAAACAACTTGAGCTACAGAAAAATATAATACATACATTTCGGCTGTTTTGACGAGATGTGCAAGATTGGCGTATTTGTTTTTATATAGGGTGATCCATAAAGTATCTAAAAGAAAATTTCAATTGTTTTTTTTTTCTAAATCAAGAAGGTGATGGTTTTCTTTTATCAAAGTTATCAATATTATATACAAGAGTGTTTTCCACATCCAGACTTATCATGAAGTAACATTTCGAGTTTAGCCTAAAAGCCCAAACATTTGGTTTGGTCGCGTAGCGCATAGCGCTAAGCGACCAGACCAAATTTTCAGGTTTTTCTAAACAAGAAATTTTACTTCATGCGCCAGGCGCATAAAACGCCGATTTATCCCGAAGTTCAAAAACATTCATAATTTACAATAAATAGTTCTAAGAAGTTATTTCATGATTATGTGAAAATTATAAGTTTTTATGAATATTCCAACAAACTGTCGTTTTTCTACAAGAAAAAAGACACCTACAAAAAAAACTTGAAGATGAAAAAATTGTTTAAAATGGTATTATCCAAAACTTTCATTCTAACAATTTATCTGTATTCCTATTAGTTATTGAGTTATTTGCAAATTAGGTTTTGGTCCCAATTTTCAGGCTTTCCTAAACTTGAAATTACAAAACACCGATTTGATGTAAAGTTCAAAATAGACTGCTGTTAATTATTTTTAAATAAATCAGTACAGTGATTTATTTAAAAATAATTAACAGCAGTCTAATTAATATCATGCTTATACAATTATTTAGATCTTGGCCCATTTGATTACGCAGAATTGAATATTTGGCCCGCAAAGGAAAACGTTTAGAGACCTCTACCTAGAATGTAGGAATAAAAGTGTTATACCTACTAAGAATCTTTTTCTTTTAAATTTTGAGCTGTTTCCCAAGCGCTTCGGATGTTCCGAAAAGACTACTCAAAACTTTCAAAAGCAGCAAACAAGTTAAGATATTTCCACTTCAAATATTACCATATTTTTAAAACAACATTCCGCAGGAAAATACGTTCGGGATTTTCGATAAGTTGAATTTTACATTTTGTATATACAATTTTATGCCCTTTTTTATGTCCAAAATTAAACTTTTACATTCAAATGCTCGCCAATTTCACAAACATTAATATTTTCAAAATTTCGTACGTATTTCCTTAGCTATACTCATGTACATTTTTCCCAAGCAGCACAACTCAAACAAGTTTACATTCTTTCACTCCAAATGTTTACCATATCTTTAAAACAACATTCCGCAGAGATACACGTACGGGATTTTTGATAAGTTGAATTTTAGATTTTGTATATACAATTTAATGCACTTTTTATGTCAAAATTTGAACTTTTAAATTCTGATACTCGCTAATTTGACAAAAATTAATATATTCAAAATTCCGTACGTATATCCTTAGCTATACTCATGTAGATTAGAAAATGTTTTTTTTTTATTTGTTTCAAATTCGATGTTATGGCAGATGCCGATTACTGAAAACAAAAAAATCACGTGACCCAGGGCGCTGTATATGCAGTTACACGACTGGCTATTTTCTTTTGCTCATTGATAGACACTATTATAATTTATTCATAGATTATGTTTACAAACTTAAAATAAAAAACAATAACGTAAGCAATTATTAATCTTCTAATTAGTAGCACATGACATTATAGACATAATCATCATTAACAACCCAACAATATCAATGAACAATGTCACAGTACCTAGGATATATTCCTCGGGCGAAATCTCATACTTTTTACCTCCTATAATCATTTGAGTATCAAACACTATAAACTAAAACAAAAAAAGAGAATAAACTCAAACACAATTCACGTTAAATGGAAATCTCCAAGTGTGAAAACATTGCGGCATTCAACGTGTTAAAATATTTTAAAAAAACAATACAATATCTTTGTATTACATACGAGGAAAGTAAAAATGAGATAAATGTAAAATATTGTTAATTAATAGAATAGACTTACAATAGAATATATAAGAGCTCCAATTCCAGCGTAAACCATGAACAAAATTGGCATATGCAGAACAAAAGCTAATAATAAAAGTATCATTGAAACCAACGAAAGGACTAGAGTGATTACCAGTATGTAAATGATCCATCCTGTAATATCAAACTAAAAAAATCCATATATTTTTTTATTTAACGGGCAAAAAATAACGTTTGATCAAATGTGTTTAATCAGCATTACAGCAAGATGAAACGTTGCTGTAATGTTTATACAATATTACAGTAACATGAGACGCTGCTGTAATGTTTAATCAATATTACAGAAAAATGAAACGTTGCTACAAGGTATTAATTAAACCTAGTAGCAACATTTACTGTTAAAATTGAATTTGTGTTCAGTATTCCGGCACCAGATACCCACAAACGCGTTTCGGACTTCAAGGTCCTCTTCAGTGTGGTCCCGACCCAGTGCTGAGGAATACTGAACATTTCTGACTATTTCAAGCCAATATGTGAAAACTATTAATGTATTTCGATAGCTAACGCCATCTAATGCCTCGATGCTAACGATGCCACTATGAAGCATTAGATGGCGTTAGCTATCGAAATACATTAATAGTTTTAACATTTACTGTAATATTGATTAAAGATTACAGCAACATAAAACGTTATTATATTGATTAACCAATATTACATCAACATACAACGCTGCTGTAATATTTAATCAATATTACAGCAAAATGAAATGTTGCTACAAAGTTTAAACAATAATACAGCAACATGAAACGTTATTGTAATGTTTAATCAATATTACAGTAAGATGAAGCGCTGCTGTAAGGTTTAATCAATATTACGCAAAATGAAATGTTCATACAAAGTTTAATCAATACTAAAACAACATAAAACGTTAGGGTATTGTTTAATCAATATTACAGTAACATGAAACGATGCTGTTAAGTTTAATCAATATTACAGCAAAATAAAACGTTGCTACAAAGTTTAATCAATATTACAGCAACATAAAACGTTATTGTAATTTTGAATCAATATTACAGTAACATAAAAAGCTGCTCTAAGCTGTAATCGATATTACAGCAAAATGAAATGTTCATACAAAGTTTAATCAATAGCAAAGCAATATGAAACGTTATTGTAATGTTTAATCGATGTTACAGTAACATGAAACGCTGCTGTAATGTTTAATCAATATGACAGCAACATTTAATGTTGCTACAAAGTTTAATCAATATTACAGCAACATGAAACATCATTGTTATGTTTAATCACTATTACAGCAACATTAAACTGTGCTATGATTAATATAACAGCATAACGTTGCTGTATTGATTGAACAACAGTACAACAATATAAAACGTTGTTGTAATATTTAATCAAGATTATAACAATATGGAACGTTGTTGTAATGTCGATAAACATCAGTTAAATGTTTGTGTGCTAATTTTAGCTAAGGTTTAACTTACACAAGGCATTGTTGCTAATAATGTCAAAAATATCACAATTGCTGCCGTCAATCCAAGTGAGGATAAGACTATAAAAGTTTTCATCTTTGCCGACAGTGAGCCCAATGTTAAACCTATGGAAAGTGTCTGAAATGAAATTGATAAAGATAAATTATTTTCAACATAAAATTATTATTTGAAGACTCACCATTAGAGTTAGTAATATATAATTCGTAGGCACGTGCAATCTGGCACACTGGCAGCATGATAAGGAAATAAGGAGAATAAGACTAAGTATCCTGTAAACGAATTCAAAATAGAAAAAATAATGAATTACAAACAAACATACAGGGCATTTTTCTTTTAAGTAAACATATGCGTACGCTGTTTTTAAAAAAAGGTTTAATTTGAAGCTGTAAACGAGGGTTTTCCACTCCCAGGTTAAGCATGAAGTAAAATTTCGAGTTTAGAAAAGCCTGAAAATTTGGATTTGCTGTCGCGAGCGAAGCGAGTGACGGCAAATCCAAATTTTCAGGCTTCTCTAAACTCGAAATTTTACTTCATGCGCCACGCGTATAAAACACTGACTTAAAGTGAATTTTTCAATATACACATTTAGTATATTGCTTTAGCAGTAAATTTTAAAGCAAAATAATAAATATGTATATTTAAAACTTCACTTTAGATCAGTGTTTTATGCGCGTGGCGCATGAAGTAAAATTTCGAGTTTAGAAAAGCCAGAAAAATTGGATTTGCCTTCACTCGCTTCGCTCGCGACGGCAAATCCAAATTTTCAAGCTTTTCTAAACTCGAAATTTTACTTCATGCTTAACCTGGGAGTGGAAAACACTTGTTTAAAGCTTCAAATTGAACTCTTTGATAAAAACAACAAATATCTGAAGATTTACAGCATATAATTGGGGTATGTATACTTCCAAGAAAAATTCCCTGTATCTGTATGTGAGAGGCAGATAAACTGCACCAAGTCACATTTTTTTTAATGTATACCGTTGGATCAGGATATTTTATTCTATCGAGAGGTAAATACACGTAGTAATATTAAATTTCAAAAATGTAACTTCGTGTAGTTTACCTCCCACATAAAGATATATACTAAGATTTTCCTTTTAACATTATAATCATATCCCAAAACAAATAAATCCAGGCGCTCAAATTTTGAAAAATTTGACTAATTAGACCAAATAATAATTTGAAAAATTTACTAACATAAGCAGCATAGTTTAGAAAGGGCGAAAAATTAACGTTTGTAAAGTTTATTAAAACAGAAGCAGTATATTTTGAACATCACTTTAACCCGTTACTGGCCAAGCAATTATAGAGTTAACTCTAATAATTGATTTTGGGTAAAATTCTGCACTTATGTTTATGATTTCTATGAACGACATATCGTATTACATACTGTGATTTTTTCTTTAAAATACACATAACGTATACGCTGTAAATATTGAGGCATTAGTCGATTGCATATAAAAACGTGCAATATGAAGTTTAGAATGAGCGTTTCCACTCCCAGACTAAGCATGAAGTAAAATTTCGAGTTTAGAAAAGCCTGAAAATTTGGTTTGGCCGCTCCGCGAAGCGGAGCGGCCAAACCAAATTTTCAGGCTTTTCTAAACTCGAAATTTTACTTCATGCGCCACGCGTATAAAACACTGAAATATTGTGAAGTTAGAAATACACTGATATATATTTTTCTTTAAATAAGTAATAATCGAAATATTTAAATAACAAAATATTTACATTTTCAAATCAGGTCAAATAATATTATATATCAAATTAATTTATTTAGTAATTCAATTAACAAAAAATTAATAATGTTGCGTGTATGCATCGATGGCGCTTAATGGGTTAAATCGGTGTTGTATACGCGTGGCGTATGAAGTAAAATTTCGAGTTTAGAAAAGCCTTCAATTACGCGCTACGCGACCAAACCAAATTTTCAGGCTTTTCTAAACTCTGGGAGAACAACAAGTATTTGAAAAATTATAGCATACACTTTGGAATATGTATACATATTTAAAAGAAAACGTTCCCGTATGTACTTCTACCATATAACACGTTAGTATGCAATAGAAAATAAAAAAATATACTTACCCAAAACATATTAAAATTATAAAATCATGTCTTAAATACTCGCGAATAACAGGCCTGAAAATGCACGCAGAGAATAAAAAATAAAAAAATACCACTGAGCAACAACAGCATGAAACGTTGTTGTTAAACTAATGTACTTACTCAGTGGGTTTACATTCTAGGCTACTTACACGAAAATGCAAACGAATACTATCGTGATTAAAATCAACAACTGCAGCAGTAAAAGGGAATACACTTTAATGACGAACCTTCTTCGTACAACTCGTTCTTCGAAACCACTGTTGACGTCTGAAATTTTTGTTATTCAATGTTTTTGAATAATCGAGTGTAAAACAGAAAATCATACGCTGCATGCTTTTTTCTGCAAAAATATTGTTCTTCGGGCATTCGTCTTTCTTTTGATGGGTATTGTCAAATTGACAGTGACTCAAAGTCCTGAGCCTTCTATCAAAAATATACAAGTTGTGCAAGGAGGTCCAGAATGTTCTAAGCTTTTGAAATAGAAATAATAATATGAAATATTTATTAAATTCAACAAATTCTTATTTTACAATATACAAAAAAATCGAAAATGTCATGTTTTGTAGATTATGTTCTCAAAGTGTTCATCGTTTGCCTCCTGGCACTCTTGGGCAATTTGTTATGGCGCCGCGACTTGTGTCAACAGTTATGGCTTCAATCTTAATTGCAGAGTTGAACAAGTTCAACGTATCGGGTGCAACTGGCCCTTGGTAATTTAACTAAGAAAAATGTGATAATAAATGTTTTTATTGCACCAATAGCGCTTAATGGGTTAATACAAAATGTATTAAATAGAATTGGAACAACAGCTGAAGCCATTAAGTTTGCAAGAAGAAGAACAAATGCCACGTTAACTCATTATTTACCTGCAAAATTGTACTTGCACTTTGTTTCAGTGACGGGTCGCGATCTAATGAAATGTTACGAAGTGTTTTAAATATAACCTATGATGGATTCTGTAGCCCAAGGTATGTAGTTTAAGACGCCATTTAAATTTTGTCTTTTGGTGTACCATTTATTCCGTAAATAATTTTTAAACAAACTCATAATTTTTGCATAATATGTCTGCGATTGCAAACTTTGAAGAGACTTTAAAAAAATATATATCAAAACCTTCTGGGGTGTTGACATCCCCTTATTAGTACATTAATATACTTTCAAATTATATAAGCATCATCTGTTTCTGGCTGCTCTTTTACAAGTTATGATTTTCTTGGTAGAGAGAGGTACCGTGATCAAAAAATTGATCTTGCAAATGTGTGGTTAAATTCTCACAAAAGTGACCGCAAACAGTGTATATTCAACGAAATATGTTCGCGATTGAATATTACGGGTTGTGATAGTGAAATACGTGGGAGTATTATGAATGTGAGCCACTTCTTTTGCCTGCATATGGATACAAAATGGAAAATATGTGCAAGATCTCGTGAAAAAATGCTGTCAAATAACGTTGCTTGGCTGCAAGGAATAGTTATTTTGTCGCAATGTGTGAATCCTACTGTAGTACATGAAGCTCAGCTGGGACCAAGTGAAAGCCGAGCACGCGGAAGACCTCCCAAGCCTTTTGAAGAAGCTTCGCTGAAAACGAAGAGATGCCGAGCTTCGGTAATAGCTGTAGGTAGAAGTTCGGGCGAGTTGCAGTTAGCCGATGCAATTGCTACGAAATCTACAACACAAATGGAAGGTCAGGATAAAAAATGTTTAGCACCACATCAGACGCTGGCACTAATTTTAGATTTAGATCTATCAGTGCGGAAGTACGCACTTCTCAGGTCTACAGTAAATTCCTTACATGAAGATTCTTTTCCGAACTCATACACCTTAAATAATATAGAAAAATCACGTCTTCCATCACAGGTTGAAATTAGTGAAACCTCAGCCGAAGTTAATTTGCAAGAACTCTTACAATTGACTTCGAAAAGTTTTTTAAATATAGTAAATTTAGAAAATTAAGAATCAAAGCAATTTCAATTAATTTGTAAGTGGGGGTTCGATGGCAGTTCGGGGCATAGTACATACAAAATTAAGTTTTATGATGCCGAAAGTAGGCTCTGGCAAAGATATATGGATTAACGAAAGAAAATCGTCAACACATTATTTTTTTTTTTTTATTGTATTTGGCTTTTGCGTGGCCTTGGGAACTTGCCCATTAGCCAACATCATTTATTTATATTTGTATTTTTAATTGTTAACATTACAATATTACAATTTGTAGTATGCTATTATTTCATACGGACAAACACTCACATTCATACCACACCCAGGGTCACGACGAAAAATTATTTTTAAATAAAGTCTCCCCGTGCACGGGGATCAAACCCGAGTTTATGGCTCGCCGAGCGATACAGCCCGACGACGTTACCGCTCGGCCACCACCTGCCCTAAACACATTATTGCAGGCCAATAAAATTCATTCTGCAAAAGAAACTGCAGATCTAGTGCGAGGTGAGGCACAAAAAATGCATAAAATAATCAGTGAACTGCGAACCTGTAAAATAAGATTGGCATTTGATTTGGAATACTCCATCACATTTGAATTATTATTTACAATGATGGACGGGAGTGTGAGTAATATACTGTCCGGTACAAATTCAACGTCGAAATGTATCATTTGTGGAGCGGCACATAAGCAAATGAATGATAAAAGTGTACTGGATAGACCCGTTAACGTGTCTAACTACAGTTTTGGCTTATCAACTTTGCATTGTTGGATTCGTTCTTTTTTATTAGTTATCGCCTGCTTATTAAACAATAGGAAGTCAGAGGCATTGAAAATAAAACAATAATTGAGGAAAATAAAAAACGCATCCAGGGGTTGTTCAAAACCAAATTGGGACTTTCAGTTGATAAGCCAAAACCGGGTTACGGGTCCTCAAATGACGGAAATACAGCAAGACGCTTCTTTCAGAATCCTGACGTTAGTTTAGAGATAACTGGAATAAACGTAGATATTATTACAAAATTCTCTATAATATTAAGAGTATTAGCAAGTGGTTGCAATATAGAACTAGATAAATTTAACCAGTTATTACATCAAACTAAAAAACTATATTTAAAATTTTATGAATGGTATTACATGCCGAATACTATTCATAAAGTTTTAATTTACAATCGGTTCTTTCAATTTACCTATAGGACAACTCTCTGAGGATGCGTTAGAAGCCAGACATAAAGAGGTAAGAACGAATCGATTATGTCACACCCGCAAATTGTCAAGAGTGAATTCCAATAAAGATTTGATAAACATTTTATTATTAACCTCAGAGCCATAAATATCATCTCTAAGAAAAGTCTCGACACGCAAAAGTTTTAGAATTGACGATGATGTCTCTGTCTAATTAAAGACAAAGACTACGGCCTCGTATGATATAGGTATAAATATATCGATATTAGAAAATAGTGATGAAGATTCTTCTTCATCACTCTGACTAGTTTAATTATTCAATTATTGCTTTATATTTGATTGTAGTACTAGATGCAAATAAGTATGTAGGTTGAGAACGGGGCTTAATGTATAGAGCTTAATTTAGGTAAAGGTTACGGGAAAAGCAAATTATCTGAAATGTAAAGGTACCGGTAAATCGGATTAGTGGATTAGTACTACCGCTTTTATTAGGGATTACTTCTAATATTTATTCCTCCTTTTCTATAATACCGCCACCTGTACAAACCCCCAAATATTAATCCGATTTCTCAATGTTTCTATTCGAATGTTATTTTAAGTTATTTTTAACTCAATTGACCAATATTATTTAAATATACAATTAATAATCATTATTTGTACATTATAATAAGATAATACGAATTTTAACATATTAAGAAACGCGCTTAACTATAGAAAAAAATATCTATAATATGATTTTTACGTGTTAATTGATAAAAATATATGTGTATTATTGATATATAAACAAATAAAAAAATTGTATCCATTAATAATTGTTTTATAGATTTTTGTCCCATGCTCCCATATACTCGAAACACTGTGAGCCGTTCCGAACCATACACCTTCGCTAGAACAATATT
This sequence comes from Philonthus cognatus, assembly GCA_932526585.2. Lineage (NCBI taxonomy): Eukaryota > Metazoa > Arthropoda > Insecta > Coleoptera > Staphylinidae > Philonthus > Philonthus cognatus. The sequence goes on from OW052242.1 coordinate 31,570,339, forward strand.
TTAAATTAAATAATTTCGCTCGACTTCAAAAAATAGAAAGATAATATTCTCGGAGTTACAATAACATTTTTAAACATGTTATATACATATTAATGTTATATAATTAAATAATTATAGTTATAAACTGATATATTTCACATAATCTTCCTAAAATACCGAGATAATATTTTTTAAATTACAATTAGGTAACTATTTAATGTTTGTTCGCATTTTTAAATCACATCAGTTGTTTAACGATATTTAAAAATGCGAGATATGTTCGGATTTGTTAAATAAAATTAAAGACGAATATTGTTTTAACTGTTTTTTAATACCGGTTAATTGTTGGCCTTAATGACCAATTTGTATTAAAGTAAATGCATATTTTACTTTTAAATTAAATAATATGAAGATAACTAGAAATACATTGGTAAATAAATCCACTAGTTCTAGAATAAAAATCTGTGATCTGTAACGTAACCGAATTTAAAGTGTGCATCGGCACATAGCAGGGACGAATCCTCGTTAAAAGGATTCGAATCACGAATCCGAATCACCTAATATGATTCGAATCACGGTTACTCGAATAAAGGATTCGTAAGAGATAAATATGATTCGAATCAAAGATTCGAATCCTGTTATTTCGAATCATGAATACAAATCCTTTAAGAATAAATTTGATTTTCTTTTTCAACCATCTATATATAAATATCGTTACCAGTTGTTTACCAGCTATAAGAACCTTCTGGCAATGTCGTCGGGCAGTGAAGAAAACCTGGGGTTTGAAACCACGCACGACTCTGTGGTTGTACACAGTTGTCATAAGGCCCATGCTGACTTACGAAGCTTCAGTTTGGTGGCCCAGAACCAAACAGAGGACCACGAGGAAGCAAATCTCGCAAGTGCAGCGAACAGTCTGTCTTAGTGTAACAGGCGCCATGCACACTACTCAAACGATGGCGATGGAAGTCATGCTATGCCTTCCACCACTTGATATCCACGTGGAGAAGGAGGCCATGGCGACTATACTTCGCCTTCAGTGCAGTGGGATTTGGAACAGTAACAGCTGTGGGGAAGTTAGAGGACACCTCTGGAGGAATGTCTGTAGAGATATACCTCTTTTAGAGGCTGTTAATGACTGCTGTGTACCAACACTAATACGGAACACACCCTACAACGTTACTATTCAACCCACTAAGCGGATGAGAGAGTCTGCTATAAGGATCTACACAGATGGATCTAAAAGGAGAGAAGGATCGGGCCTTGGAGTTTTCTCTAAAACCCTAAAAATCCAAGCAAAGGTTCCGATGGGAATTCATGGAACCACCACGCAACTGGAGCTGATGGGAATAACACTTGCGGCTGAGTACATCATAAACCGCAAGGTGACAAATGTAGCCATACTAATCTTAACGGATAGCAGGCAAGCGATTCTGTCTCTGCAGAAAGCCTATGCTTCGTCAGAGACCGAAATAGAGTGCGACGGGAAACTCAGACAGGCAGCAATGCACAACAACATTGAAGTCTGCTGGGTGAAAGGGCATGATACAGACACAGGTAACGGGAGAGCTGACGCGCTGGCAAGAGCTGCGGCTGGGATAAATCTACTCTCACCGGAGTCGCTAGTGCGGTTAGCTCCTCTCTCCCTGTGTAACATGTTACAAACCAATGCCCTAGAGGAAATTCAGGATGCGTTGGGATGATATCGAGGGCTGCAAGCTCTCTAAGGAAACACTTGTGTATCCCAATGAGAGATCAGCGAAACGGTACCTGCAGCTGGCTAGAGGGAATCTCAGGCGCTTAACTGCCATCCTTACTGGTCACTGTGGACTAAACGGGCACCTCTATAGGATGGGGATAGTTGACTCCCCATCTTGTAGAGTTTGCAGCATGGAAGACGAGACTGCATGGCATTTTCTTTGTGAATGCCCGGCACTATCGTCAATCAGGGAATCCATAATGGGTGATAGATGGCCTACAATGGCCTACATAAGAGATCTACCCACCTCAGCTATGCTAGAATACCTAAACAAGGTGTGCTGGCTAAACTGAGGATGGGTGATCTACGGGAGGTGGCACAATGGGCCTAATGAGGCCTAAGAGCAGTGCAGAACTGCACACTCCCCTTTGCACCAGAACCAGAATCAGAACCAGTTGTATTAACAAAAATATTTAAAACCTAATTATTTATTACTAACACAACATCGTTGATAACAGACTAAACATCTGATTCCCTGTTACTCTGATTAAAGATGTATTTGTGTGTTTTTGAACTTCACTTCAAATCAGTATTTTGTACGCGTGGGGCATGAAGTAAAATTTCGAGTTTAGAAAAGCCCGAAAATTTGTCTCGGGTCGCTGCGCGACCCTCGACAAATTTTCACGGGGCTTTTCTAAACTCGAAATTTTACTTCATGCTTAGTCTAGGAGTGGAAAACACCCGTTTAAAGCTTCAAATTGAACTCTATTATAAAATCGACGAATGCCTGAGAATTACGTAGATAAAAAATTCACTAAATATCATTAAAACCGGGAAAGTCAAAGAAAAGTCATGAAATTATATTCAAATTGACCAAAAAACTAACAACATAATTAAATTTGTCAAAATCAGCAGGCAAATTACAAAACACGTAAAAATTTATAAAATTAACTTAAATATTGACAAAAACTATGAAAACAATTTAACAAAATGGAGGTCTCCCACAGAAGAAAGTTATATTAAAAGGCCAGGAAAAAAATCTTGAATCAGGGAAATGTCGGAAAAATTTAACATTTCAGATTGTGGCTACCATGTCAGTTTTACTTCATATAATATTAAACATAATTTTGAAAACTAGATTATTATCTTTAAAAACATGTTTAGTCATTTAATGTTCTTATGAAAGCATTCAATTTAAAGTTTCGAACGAGCGTTTCCACACCTTGTGTGTCTTTTTAAAATTTCGCATTTACCACAACAAACCACAAACCTTGCAAGTCTTGAAAGCCAACATTGAAGAAGAAATCACCAATTTGGGGCCAGATGTTTTACGAACAACAATTCAAAATGTTGTAAAACGAGCACAATCAACATCAACTCAGGAGATGGTCATTTGATCGATATAATTTTTTTTTTAACTTTGTATTATGAATTTTACACCTTTATATTAAGTTTTGGGCAGGTGGTGGCCGAGCGGTAACGTCGTTGGGCTGTATCGCTCGGCGAGCCACAAACTCGGGTTCGATTCCCGTGCACGGGAAGACTTTATTTAAAAATAATTTCTCGTCGTGACCCTGGGTGTGGTATGAATGTGAGTGTGTGTCCGTATAATAGCATTCTACAAATTGTAATATTAAACAATTAATTAATACAAAATATATATAAATTAATGATGTTGGCTAATGGGCAAGTTCCCAAGGCCAGGCAAAAGCCAAATACAACAAAAAAAAAATTAAGTTTTAGTCAAAACATTGTCCATTTTTCCATTTCTAATAAAATGGCAGCCAATTCATAATATGACATTACTTTTGGATTATATTACAAGAGACAAAAAGTTTACATCTAAAGAAATGTTAATTTTTGTTTTTTTTTAACATAGATTTACTGTCCTTGTTTACGCACGAAGTAAAATATAGAGTTTAGAAAATTCTGAAAGTTTGGTTTAGTTGCGTAGCGAAACGGATAAAACACTGAAATATTGTGAAATTGAAAATATACTGGTTTTTACTTATTATGCTTGAGGTTTATAGCAAATTCAGTTTGATTTTATTAGAAATATCTATGTCCTGAGAAATACAGGGAATTTTGCTGACGTCACACATGAAATTCCTCACATGACGTGAAATTCAATGTAATTAAACTAACAAGGTCGACTCGGTTTTGAATTAGGACAACCTTATACACTAACCACCTTGATTGCTGACGTCACGCGTGAAAGTTGTCACGTGACGTCAACAATCAAGGTAATTAAACAATACAAGGTCGGCTCGGTTTAAATCAAAACAAACTTACTCATACACCTTGGTTGATGTCGTTACGCGTGGAAATTTGTACGTGACGTCAAAACCAAGATCATTACTGTGCAAGGTTGTCTCAATTTAAACCGAGCCGACCTTATCACGCGCGGAAATCCTTACATGACGTCAAAATCAAAGTCATTACTGTATAAGGTCGACTCGGTTTAAACTGAGACAGTCTTGTATAAGGTTGTCTTCATTTAAACGAGTGTTTTCCACTCCCAGACTAAGCATGAAGTAAAATTTCGAGTTTAGAAAAGCCCCGTGAAAATTTGTCGCGGGTCGCGCAGCGACCCGAGACAAATTTTCTGGGCTTTTCTAAACTCGAAATTTTACTTCATGCGCCACGCGTATAAAACAGTGATTTAACGAGAAATTTAAAAACACACTAAAGACATTTTTCATGTTAATCCTCACAATTAATTCGAATTATTTTTGACGATTCAAATCCTTTTGTAAGTATTCGAATCCTTTTATAAGGATTTGAATTCTTTTATATGGATTTGAATCACCCACATTTGGATTCGAATACGAATCCTCTTAAAAAAATATAACGAATCCGGATCACGAATCTAGTTGAACTTAAGTATTCGAATGCCTCTTTTGAATCCTCTAAAAGGATTCGAATCCAGGATTCGAATCCTGAATGATTCGAATCCTGCCCAGCTCTGACACATAGGCATCGGTGTATTGCCTCAGCAAATTTGTTGTACTCGAGTAAACCATTTGCGGACGTACGTTCACCCTGCAGGGAAAATGTAACCACAGAAACTGCACTGACACTTGTGACGACGTAGCGCTTGCATTAATCTTCATAATCTAAAAATCTACGGCTGGCTGATTTTGCGGATACGAAGTTGCTTAGTAAACATATATTAAATTAAAATAAATTTCTACATTTATCGGCTTTATGCTGAGTGCTTATTATTATTATTACATATTAGTCTCCTATATATATATTTATTACAAAAAGTGCGCAATATTTATTTCTGAGAAAATAATAATTTATAATTTTTGTTCAATCAAATTTACCGGTACGGCCCGGTCGACCCTGCCGTCCCTGACGAGCCGTCACTGCTTTGTTTCATACTTAACTTCAACAAATCTGCACCAAAAATACTCCAAACACAAACTCGACGCACAAGAAACAAGGCGAAAATATAAAATAAAACACTTTACAAAATAAAATTTGAAATAAAAACACTTGGTTTGTTTCACTAACGTTTTCCTTATTATTCCGACTAGTTTCGGCTTCTAGCCATTATCAAGTAATGTAGTACATTCCTTGATAATGGCTAGAAGCCGAAACTAGTCGGAATAATAAGTAAAACGTTAGTGAAACAAACCAAGTGTTTTTATTTCAAATTTTATTTTAATCATGTTTCACCAAGTGATTAATAAGAACATTGTGAAAGATACTTTACAAAATACTTCAAAATATTTCAAAACTTACGTGGTTTCTTCCACTAAGTCTTTTGAATGTGTTTTTTTCAGATTGATAAGAAAATGTTAAAATGTGTGTTGTAGCGCCATCTCTTAGATTATTTTAAAACTACTAGCTAAAACTAGTTGAAATTACAGGTTGCTGTAAGAGAAAAGTAACATACAGAAATACACAACGTTTCTTGAATAATTGAATAATCACTTAGTAAAACAATCTGAATTATTAATAATAAAGTATAAATCAGAAATAACACTTGGTTTGTTTATCTATTTGTATAGTTCACAAATAGTGTTATTTTTGATTTACCTTCTAAAATAAATAGTCAATTTTGTTTAATATTTGTAAAGTGATAATTTAACAAATATAATTCAGTTGTGTGGTTTAAAAACAGTGTGTTTTCTCATTGAGCTCTATATTTAGCAAATTATATATGAAATTTTGAAATATAGCGCCATCTCATACCAGAATTCGGAACTATTTTAAAAGGCACATTTTTCGATTTAATTTAACATGTCTAAGTTAATCCCTCCGATTCTGTACGCGAAATATTAAATTTAACGTATACGTTATTTACCCTTACTATCTAAGTCTACATATCAAGTACTAAACACGATTAGATTATCATGTTAAATATCATATACGTTAAATTTAACATTTCTCGTACGGAATCGGAGTGATTATTTAATATAATAAAAATAATTCAAGTTTTGCACAACTTTTATAAAAGTGTTCTCTTACGGATTAGTGTGCATATATTTTTTATTTACAAGAGATATTTTATAGAGCAGCGTCATCTCATACATCTTTTCAGAACTATTTTAAGAGACAAATTTTTCGATTTTATTCAACATGTTTGGGTTGATTAATAAAAATTAGCTTTATTTTTATTAATCAACCCAAACATGTTGAATAAAATCGAAAAATTTGTCTCTTCAAATAGTTCTGAAAAGATGTATGAGATGACGCTGCTCTATAAAATATCTCGTGCAAATATAAAAAATATGGACACTAATCCGTAAGAGAACACTTTTATAAAAGTTGTGCAAGACTTGAATTATTTTTATTTTTGCACGACTTCTAAAAACGCGTTCACTTATGGATTATTAGTAGGATTCTAGAGCATATTTTTCTATTTACACGAGATACTTTGTAGAGCAGCGCAATCTAAGAGATTGTCATAGAACTATTTCGAGGAAAGTTTAAACATGCATGTTTTTTAACATTTATAAATTGATTGCTTAGTTCCTTACTTTACTATATTCTATTGCAAGCTAAATAATATTGGCATTTTTGCTATTGACATTGTGTTGGAAATGCGTATACAGCGTATATATAAATAAATATACTAAATAAGAAATAAAACAATTTAATGTATAATATATATTTATGAATTTATATTTAATTTAACAGACATAATTTTAATTATTGCACTGTTTCAAATAGAGCGTTATTTTTACGACTATATGTGCTTTTTTGAAATAAATATAAAATATTGTATTGTGGCGCGATCTCTTACATTATTTTGGAACTACTAGTGACAGCTTGGCATTACAGATTACTGTAAAAAGTAAAATACCGACACTGTTGGCTGTAAGTCTAAATTAATGAAGTTGATAGTGTAAACCTCTATAGTGCAATGATTTGGATAGTGATCAACAAAGTTACTGAGTGAGTAATAAATAATTTACAGGACATTTTCATTTGAGTTTAATCTAACTGCATAAAATGTAGTTTTCTGTTAATTATCGCGTGTTTCTTTAATATTCTCTTTGTGACATGAAATTTGTGTTTAAAACTTAGATTTATAAGTACACCACACTCTTTAATTTACAAATAAAAGCTTAATAATAATAGACTTTAGTAGTTTTGTAACAAAAAGGGATTTTTTTCATGTTTGCATATCCAGATGATTAGAGAGTTTGGTAAATTTGCAAGCATTCGTTGTTTTTGAATAACGTTAAAAATTTGTGTTTAAAACTTAGATTTATAAGTATACCACACTCTATAATTTACAAATAGAAGCTTTTTAATAATAGACTTTAGTAGTTTTGTAACAAAAAGGGATTATTTTTCATGTTTACATATCCCGATGATTAGAGAGTTTGGTAAATTTGCAAGCATTCGTTGTTTTTGAATAACGTTAAACATTTGTGTTTAAAACTTAGATTTATAAGTATACCACACTCTTTAATTTACAAATAGAAGCTTTTTAATAATAGACTTTAGTAGTTTTGTAACAAAAAGGGATTCTTTTCATGTTTACCCATTAAGCAAACACGATTAAGTAATGTTTCAACAACATTAAAACAATGTTTAATGTTGCTATAATGTTGATATAACGTTATTTGTTTGTTTTTTGCTCAGTGGGTACATATCCCGATGATAAGAGAGTTTGGTAAATTTGCAAGCATTCGTTATTTTTGAATACCGTTCAATTTGATGCTTGTAAGGAGTGTTTCCACTCCCAGACTAAGCATGAAGTAAAATTTCGAGTTTAGAAAAGCCTTAAAATTTGGTTTGGTCGCTCCGCGAAGCGGAGCGACCAAACCAAATTTTCAGGCTTTTCTAAACTCGAAATTTTACTTCATGCGCCATGTGTATTAAACAATGATTTAAAATGCAGTTTTAAATATACAACTCTAGTTAATAAATATTGCAAACGTTTATTTCGTGAAACAAAATGTTCAAAAATTGAAGCGCCTGGAGAAATCTGCTTTCGGACTTTTATTTTCAATTATACTTACATATCCCGAAGCAAAGCCCTCGAATTTAGAAAGTGCAAGTTTTGCTTAGACGAAATAATTTTTTGTACAGTTTATTAACATGAGATCAAACTTAGGAAGCATATGTTGAACTTCACTTTAAATCAGTGTTTTATACGCGTGGCGCATGAAGTAAAATTTCGAGTTTAGAAAAGCCTAATTTGGCTTGGTCGCTCCGCTTCGCTACGCGCCCAAGCCAAATTTTCAGGCTTTTCTAAACTCGAAATTTTACTTCATGCTTAACCTGGGAGTGAAAACACTCATTAGAAGCTTTAAATTGAACAAAGTGAATAGTACTTCTTGAAAATACAACAATTTTATTTACAAATTGTTTACACAATCGCATATTGACGAGGCGTTACTGTATAAGATCGACTCGGTTTAAACTGAGACAGTCTTGTATAAGATTGTCTTCATTTAAACGAGTGTTTTCCACTCCCAGAGTAAGCATGAAGTAAAATTTCGAGTTTAGAAAAGCCCCGTGAAAATTTGTCGAGGGTCGCGCAGCGACCCGAGACAAATTTTCTGGGCTTTTCTAAACTCGAAATTTTACTTCATGCGCCACGCGTATAAAACAGTGATTTAACGAGAAATTTAAAAACACACTAGACATTTTTCATGTTAATCCTCACAATTAATTCGAATTATTTTTGACGATTCAAATCCTTTTGTAAGTATTCGAATCCTTTTATGAATATTCGAATCCTTTTATAAATATTCGAATCCTTTTATAAGGATTTGAATTCATTTATATGGATTCGAATCATCCACATTTGGATTCGAATACAAATCCTCTTAAAAAAATATAACGAATCCGGATCACGGATCCAGTTGAACTTAAGTATTCGAATGCCTCTTTTGAATCCTCTAAAAGGATTCCAATCCAGGATTCGAATCCTGAATGATTCGAATCCTGCCCAGCTCTGACACATAGGCATCGGTGTATTGTCTGGAAGAACGGCGAGTACATGTGTATTAAACAATGATTTAAAATGCAGTTTTAAATATACAACTCTAGTTAATAAATATTGCAAACGTTTATTTCGTGAAACAAAATATTCAAAAATCGAAGCGCCTGGAGAAATTTGCTTTCGGATTTTTATTTTCAATTATACTTACATATCCCGAAGCAAAGCCCTCGAGTTTAGAAAGTGCAAGTTTTGCTTAGACGAAATAATTTTTTGTACAGTTTATTAACATGAGATTAAACTTAAGAAGCATATGTTGAACTTCACTTTAAATCGGTGTTTTATACGCGTGGCGCATGAAGTAAAATTTCGAGTTTAGAAAAGCCTAATTTGGCTTGGTCGCTCCGCTTCGCTACGCGCCCAAGCCAAATTTTCAGACTTTTCTAAACTCGAAATTTTACTTCATGCTTAACCTGGGAGTGGAAACACTCATTAGAAGCTTTAAATTGAACACAGTGAATAGTACTTACTGAAAATACAACAATTTAATTTACAAATTGTTTACACAATCGCATATTGACGAGACGTGCTTAGGATATATTACAAATTTATTACATTCTAGAATTGAGACTTAATCAGTGGTTTAATTAATGATAAGTAGATGATTAAAGTTAATCAGTAGGGGTGCAAATTGGTGTTGTTATTATTATCAACAATTTTATTTTAATTGTATTTTTTGTAATACGAAGGGAAAGTATTGTTTTCGTGAAAATTTTCGAATCAAAAATTTTAGCGGAAATATCCGTTTTGAGGTCCCCTGAGTCGAATAAGACCATTTTTGAAAAATGTCTGTCTGGCTGTGTGTGTGGCTGTGTGCGCTGTACCGCAAAAACCGCTAAAGATATCGAGATGAAACTTAAAACTTAAGCTTTTTGTTACAATCGGAAGAACTGAAAAGATTTTGGTGAAAATCGGAAAACTGGAAGTGGTACTTTACTCCTAGCGTTTTTCAGTTTTTTTAGATTTTTTCAATAAATGTTCATCAAACAAAAAATTCTTTCAAATAAAAGTTGTAGATAATAACAAAATGAAGATATATTGTTCACTTTTTTTTTGTCATAGCACTCTTAGTTTTTGAGATATTTAATAAATAGTGTTTTTTATCTAGTCATTGATTTGTGTCAGTGTGTGTGTTGATACAATTGGAAAATATTTCAAATAAAAGTTGTAGGTAATAAAATATTAAAGATTTTTTGTATCTTTACTTTTTGTCATAGCACTCTTAGTTTTTGAGATATTTAATAAATAGTGTTTTTTATCTAGTCATTGGTTTGTGTCAGTATGTGTTGATCCAATTGAAAAATGTTTCAAATAAAAGTTGTAGTTATCAAAAAGTTGAAGACATTTTGAAAATAATAATGCTACAAATATTTTAAAAGTGATTTAATACGCAATTTACGGGGGAAAGTACTATGATGGACACATCACCATTTTTTATTACTTTAAAATATAACATTCACCGTATGCAATACAAAGACATACGGGGAATGCACCCATATTTTAAACTAACATAAAAATACAATATATGTATATATAAACATCTTTATCGTCCACTAAAAAAATGTACAGTTTGTTTATTTTTACACTCATATTTTATTTTAAGATCCTTGGCTATCGACCGTCACTCTTTCAGCCTGAGTTGTAGTTGTCATTGTCTTGTCGGTTAGTTATGATTAAAAATACAATTTAATTAAAATTGTTGATTAACACTTCTCACCTAATGAAATCCTTAAGATTCTGTCTGATAAAAAAAGTTTCGTCTGGATGATTTTTAATAAAGTGTAGTTTCTCCGTGAATCAAGAGAGTGGCTAGGCGGAGTCAATTTCATTTCAGCAGTTGCACAAGTCAAACTTTAATATTTCCACATTAAAAGTGGTGGGATATTGTGACCAAACGAGAAAAAGTTGCCCCTGAGGGCTGGAAAAAAGGTGGCGCCTCGCAAATTAAAACTAAACTTTTCCCTAGGACAGATCCACTCTCGCGTTTCTCTCATCCAACCTCTCACCCCCACTCGTTCGACTAACTAATTTTCTGAATCGAATCACTTTATTCAATTTTATAATGTAATAAGTGAATTTTTTAATATGTACTGTTTTATTAATAGCAATCAAAAGAGCGTTTTAGGCTAAATTGCATAAAAAAACGTTGAACTCGAATGGAGTTCAAGATGACAGTTCCTATTGTTCTAATCTTATTTTAAGCTCAAGTTGAGAACAAGTTCAACGTATCTGGTGCAACTAGCTGTTATATTTTATATTCTTCACTAAACACAACCCACTGAGCAAATCCATTTAAATTACGTTTTAACAACATTAAAACAACGTTTAATGTTGCTACAATGTTGATATAACGTTATTTGTTTGTTTTTTGCTTAGTAGAAATACTTAAGATTTTAGTAAAATTTCTTAAGTTTACTTATTTTAATGAAAAAACTCGTTGATTTTCAAAAATTTAAACATTCCAATTTTTAAAATCAACGAGTTTTTTCTATAAAATAACTAAACTCAAGAAATTTTTTCAAAATCTGTAGTTTAGTACAATTGTTTCGCAAATTTATTGCTTCTTCAGATGAAGAGAGTTACAAAATGCAAAGATTTCTTATGACTATTTATCTATATACAAAGTACTTTGGTGAAAGGAACATTTTCAGTAGTTAGGAGGTGGATTATTCTAATTGCTCGTTGAGGAGAAGTCGGGAATTTTGGTGTTTAATTATTTCCAAATTTTCTAGCAGGTTTAATTTTCTGCCTTTTTTGATCTTTGTAAATTTCTCGAGGATAGAACTGAATGAACTTAAATCCAACGTTGTGAAATACAAACTTGATCGACTCTTAGCGAAATTACAGTTGCACAAAGTTTGCTAAATAAATTCATTATCCTCCACATACTCCAACCACCTCATCGAAGAAAACCACCACTTCGATGAAAATTTCCAAGTCCTACATCTAGAAAGGAAAGGTCGGAAACTCAACATCATGGAGTGTTTAGAAATCAATAAAAGAACATTTTCAGGACATCTTCTCAACGATCAAACAGATTTAACTAATTCGCCCCTCTTAAATTTACATTTTTTTGAAAAACCCACCCCCCCATAAATATTGTATATATACCCGACCCGACAAATTGTATTTATCATTTTTTCGCCTGAAGAAGCCACAGTGTGGCGAAACAATTGTAGCGTTATTACAATATATATTTGAAAGTATTTAAATTGTTTTATTTATATAAAAGTGAAAATTCATTATCGTTTAGAATGTTATGAAGAAAATGATCGACATGTATTACTTAATAATTCGTTTGCCATTTTATTATTTACTTCAATCTCTGGAATGTTTGCATTTCCTCTCTTTTCTCTTGAACACTCAGTCAACGAAAATTTTAGGTTGTTTTCAATAAATTAACTTATAAAATAACGGAATTATAAGTGTTCAATTATTTAATTAATTTTCTTTAAATTTAGGTTGGCTGTGAACGCATGCGCACCAAGTGTAGTTCGCGAGTGTCATTTGTAGTGTGCCGTGTTTGAAAATCCGCTCCTATTTTCATCAAGTTTCGGTAAGTAAAACTCAATTGAATTCAAAATCAAACAACATCAACGTATTGTATTGTTCATGAAATCTCGCTCATTTCGACATATAATTCACTCCCAGCACTTGCATTTTCACATTGTAATCACGTAGGTGAGAACAGCGTTTGTTTTCCCTTGGGCCGACATCTTGCAAGAAACCTTTGTTAATAAATTCATATTTTTGTTAGTAAATAATCTCTGGAATGTGCATTTCCTCTCTTTTCTCTTGAACACTCAGTCAACGAAAATTCCAGGTTGTTTTCAATAAATTAACTTATAAACGGAATTATAAGTGTTCAATTATTTTTTTTTTAAATTTAAGTTGGCTGCCAGAGCGCATGCGCACCGGGCGTGTTCGCGAGTGTCATGTGCAGTGTGCCGTGTTCAAAAATCCGCTCCTGTTTTTATCAAGTTTCGGTTAGTAAAACTCAATTAAATTCAAAATCAAACAACATCAACGCGTTGTTAATGAAATCACGCTCATTTTGATATACAATTCATCCCCAGCACTTGCATTTTCACACTGTAATCATGCAGGCAAGAACAGAGTTTGTTTTTCCCTGGGCCGACATCTTCCAAGCAACCCTTGTTAATAAATTCATATTTTTGTTAGTAAAGTTTGCTCATGGATTAAATATCCTGTTGTTAGCTTATTCTTTATAGAATTCCGCGTGTTTTTCTGTGCGGTTTATAAGTGTGTGTTGTTTTCGCAGTTTGTTTTGTTGATGTGAAGATTAAAAACCCGGCGGTGTTTCAGCGCAGAAGAATAATGGCGGCCGGAAAATTCGGAAAGATGAATCTTCTACAAGATTTCTTCTCAGTTGATTTTGAAGGGACAAGTCTTCGCGCAGAGATTTTAACGACCGGCGTTCTGCCGACTTCAGAAAAATAAGCGATGATTGTACGACATTTTTGCCACTCCATTTTTACCACCATATATTTTTTACCATCAATTCTTTTTACCACTCCCGTTTTACTACCATATATTATTTACTACTAATTTTTTACCATTAGTTATCTTACAAATATTTCTGAAGTATTTACAAGTCTGTATAAAACATTCATTCGTTTTTTTTTTTGATTTTTTGACGTCCTGGTTTGACATGTGTCTGTCAAATGTTAATTTACCCGTGGAAGACGTGGGCGAAGCGTTTGATATCCTCGTGGAAGATATGCCTGACGCTTTCCAAGAAATTGCAGATTATTTGGAGGATAATTATATAAGAGGCAGACCCGCGAGAGGAAGACGTCGTGCAACTGCACCTAGGTATTTTATGATACTGTGATTTCTTATCGATTATTTATTCAGGTACCCACCAAGGCTGTGGAACATGTACGAGGCCGTGCTGCAGAACAAGTCAAGAACTAACAACATGAGCGAGGGGTGGCACAATCGGTTCGCAGTAGTCGTCAGCAAGGATCATCCCAGCCTCTACGCGTTCTTGGCGGAGTTGCAGAAGGAGCAAGGGGATACTGAGACGATGCTTCGAGAGTTGGACTTGGGAAGAAAAATTAAGAGGACTGAAAATCTGTCCAGCGTCAAAGCGGAAGAACGAATTTCCAACATCGTGCGCGATTATGAAACCCGTAAAGACGAAGACGAATTTATTGCTAAGTATCTTAGGGCCGTTGGTCACAACATCCAATTTGGATGTACCCAATTATGATGTAAATCAGGAAAAATATGATTTGTAATAAAATATGATGGTAATAAAATGGTGGAAAAAAATATAGTGGTACAAAAATATAGTGGTAAATATAGAGTGGTAAAAATGAAGTGGTAAAAATGACCCCTAACGGTAAGCGATACCAATGTAATTATCCCACTGAGCAAAAAACAAAGAAATAACGTTATATCAACATTGTAGCAACATTAAGCGTTGCTTTAATGTTGATGAAACATTACTTAAATACATTTTATCAGTGGGATTATTTATATTATTTGTTATTATCTGTCTTATTTTGCCTGAAATGTGAGTAGAGATTTCTTAATTTCAGTACAATTTTAAGAAAACTACTATTTATACAGATTTAAATTTTATTTTGCTCTAATAATAATAATAATAATAATAATGTTTACTGCCCAATAGAAAACAAATTCCTAATTAGAAGACAATTTAGTATTAACAAAAAAAGTTTTAAAACTATATTTTACCAATAAAAGCTTGGCGCAAAAAAAACTGGGAACGATTACAGTTCCTTTTTTTTAAATTTTGTTCGAAGCAAACAATTAAGTTTCAAGCAAAATATAACAGAAAATATTTAATACTATACCTTTTCAAGTTCAAGTTGGCACTAAACAAATTCAAGTTGGCAATAATCAAAATCAAGTTAAATAAATTGATTGTGAGTTACGTGAAGATCAAGTTAATTTGACGAATAATGCACTAATAACCTTTCTTCACACTTTTATAAAAGTGTGAAGAAAGGTTATTAGTGCTTTAACCTTTCTTCACACTTTTATAAAAGTGTGAAGAAAGGTTATTAGTGCTTTATTCGTCAAAATCAAGTTGTTACTAATCAAATGCAACTTAAATGTGATTAGTGACAACTTGATTTGATTAGTACCAACTTGAATTTGTTTAGTGTCAACTTGAACTTGAAAAGGTATAGATTTCTTAGTTTCAGTATAATATAAGGAAGATCTAGCAACGCAGTTTTTTTTAACTTTGTTTAACCCTTTCAACCCTGGATTTTTTCTGGTGCCTAAAACAATATTTTGTACACTGCATATTATTTATAACTATCTCAGATATACAGATACGATATTCGTTGTTTTTACAAATATTTCAAATTGAACTTTCAAACGAGTGTTTTCCACTCCTAGATTAAGCATGAAGTAAAATTTCGAGTTTAGAAAAGCCTGAAAATTTGGTTTGGTCGCGTAGCGCTTAGCGCTACGCGACCAAACCAAATTTTCAGGCTTTTCTAAACTCGAAATTTTACTTCATGCGCCACGCATACTAAACACTGGTGTGATGTGGTGTTCAGAATATACGTTTTAGCATACTGCTTTAGTAGAATATTCTAAATATATTAATTTAGTTTTTGGTATTAGCGGCGGAATGAATTCAAAAAATAAAATGGAGACAGACTTTATTGTAGAAATTAATTTAAAAAAGAAAATGGAGACGGAGACTTTAGACAAAGCCAACGAATTTTGGCAAAATATAGACACATATATATCTTCTTTTTTTTTAAATGAATTAAAAAACAACCATACATGTTTTTTATTTCATTTTTAAAAAAAGAAGATATATATGTGTCTATATTTTGCCAAAATTCGTTGGCTTTGTCTAAAGTCTCCGTCTCCATTTTCTTTTTTAAATTAATTCCGCCGATAAAACCAAAAACCTAATTAATATTGTCAACTTGACGGCAAAAAAAGAAAAATCTCATTCGAATATTTTAATGCTCATCTAAAATCAGTGTTTTATACGCGTGGCGCATGAAGTAAAATTTCGAGTTTAGAAAAGCCTGAAAATTTGGTTTGGCCGCTCCGCGCTTCGCGCTACGCGACCAAACCAAATTTTCAGGCTTGTCTAAACTCGAAATTTTACTCCATGCTTAATCTGGGAGTGGAAAACACTCGTTTAAAACTTCAAATTAAACTATTTTCAAAAACAAACGATTATCGGAAAAGTTACAGCTCATGCATACACGTATGTATATTTAAAAGAAATAATCTCAGTATGTTTACCAAATTTTAGTGGTGGCATATGCCACCGTCAGGGTTAAAGCTAAATGCACCTTGAAATAAACCTTGGCAAGTATACAGAGTTAGTTCTCTATGGGGATCTCGGAAACTATAAAAGATAGAGACACGGTTAAATAGACAAAGTATTGCAGTTTTACTAGCTAAATAAAAAGACTTTTGAATTTTTTTTAAAAAAAGTCAAAAGCAAATAAATATTTAAAAAAATGTGAAAAATTTCGATTTTTCTAAATCGATTTTTCTCAGTTGATAAAAGAGATAGCAAAAACTATAAATGGAAAAGTTTTACATAATTTCACACCAGACTATAAAATGTTATCAGATTTTTTCTATGGACATTAGTTTTCGAGATATAACACAAACTAACATTTTTTTTTTTAAATGGCAATGTCATCATTAGAAAGGAATTGTTTTCTCTTTAATCAGATATATCACTTTACATACTTGTTTACAAAAATAATTGAGGATCTCGAAAACTATAAGATATAGAGAAACCTTTAATTACTCAAAGTACTGCAGTTTTACTGACTAAATAAAAAGACATTTGTAAAATTTTCAAAAAAAGTGAATAGTAACTAAATATTTAAAAAATGTGAATAATGTTCATTTTCTTAAATCAATTTTTCTCAGTTAATAAAAGAGAGAAAGCAAGCCGTAAATGGAAAAGTTTTAGATAATTTCATAATAAATTATAAAATTTTATCAGATTTTTTCTGTGGACATTAGTTTTTGAGATATAACATAATTTTTTTTTATAATGGCTATGTCATCATTCAAAAGAGATTTCTCTTTAATAAATAAATAAATTAATAAATATCTTTATATAATTGTTTTAGTCACAATCATAATACACGGTAAATACTTAAATTATATACATTTGTAAAATAGTAAAATGTTAATTAAATATAATCAATATAAACATATAAAATCCGTACAAAATTGAAACACAGAAAATAAAATATAATATAAAATGTCAAAGATGTAGATGTAAGTCAGTACACATCATATACTCAGTTCAGTTGTAGTATGCTTGGTTTACGAGAAATTCTTTTGTTTTTGCTTGGAAGCGTAAGATCACTCTCACGCTTCCAAGCAATTTACGAGTTGAAGCAGAAAGTCGATTGTAAAACTTTATAGCGTAGAATCTAGCAAATATATCACTTAAAGTACTTATTAACAAAAATAATTAAGTTAATAAATATTTTCTATTTTAATAAAAAGAAATAGGTAACCATGAAATAATGGCTCTAATAAAAAAACAATGGCGATTTTTTGTAACAGTTAATTTTATTGTTGTATTCTTGTCAATTAATTTATTGTTAAAAACAACTTGTTTTCATGTTCATTTTTTCCTATCAATTTCCATTTCTTTTTTTAAAATTTTGTATTCAGTAAATAATGTAATTACACCACATACAACACATTATAGAAGAATATTGTCAAAGCAAAATGTAAGAAAAATAGAAAATTGTTAGTAACTCAGTTATTTTTTATAAAAAAGTATGTCAAGTGAAATATCGGATTAAATAGAAAATGCCCTTATTATCCCATTATATCATATTAAATGCGAGAGGATTCAGTTTCGTGATTCGAATCCTTTTTTTGAGGATTCAACTCAGCTCTGATAAAAACTTGTTTGAACATTTTTTGAACATTATTTTTACTCGATCCTATTGAGGGTCAGTTGTTCAATAGCGGCTTAAACCAAGTTTACCTTAAGAGATGTTGTGTCTCGTTAATCAATTTATTTTAGTTTTTAATTCTACACGGTGTCTGTTTTATTTTTTGTTAACAATGACGCATTATTTTGGGTGCAAGTCTATACCACAAAATTATTAATACGAAACAACCTTCAAATCTTTACAATAGAATTTCCTTTAGAGAAGACGTTCATAACTCCAACATAAGATTTAATCCCTTGAAGATCGATTAATTTGAGATTTTTCTGTGAAACAAAAATCATTTTTCTTTTCTTACGTAGTTATTTTAAATACCTTGAGCAACTATGGACTTAGTATACTCTAAAACTATTAAGTATTCATTTAATATTATTTTCATGCCTCCCCCTCAATTAAAATATGCGAACATTTGCCAATAGCCCTTGCCCGTGCTAGACACGGGGCTGCGCGTTAAAGGGTTAAAGGAATATTATCACCTGCCAAGTACGGCACTGCAATATTCCAACTCTCATTTTCTTACAATATTTACAAATTATACAACATAGTAGCCCAATCATTTAAAACTCAGCCACTCAGTAAATTTAAAAGTAATATGAAATATTACCTACTTAAAAATAAAGATTTTCTGTCACATGGTTGACTGTTTATTTTAATTGTTCAGTATAGCTGAGGTTTGTGTTTCAATTGTTCATTATAGCTTAGAGATATAAGTATTATTTTTTGTTTGTTATTATTTATATACGTTAGGTATGGATGGAAGAACAGGTGGGCGAAAGCCTAACTGAATCCCTATTAATGGCTCACGTGTTATTTGACTATAATACTGTAACTGTGTATACAAAATTTTAACTTGTGAATAAAGATTGTTAAAATTGAATTTGTGTTCAGAATTCCGGCACCAGATACCCACAGACGCGTTTCGGACTTCAAGGTCCTCTTCAGTGTGGTCCCGATCCAGTGCTGAGGAATACTGAACATTTCTGACTATTTCAACCCAATATGTGAAAACTATTAATGGATTTCGATAGCTACCGCCATCTAATGCTTCATAGTGGCATCGTCAGTGACACGAATAAAGATTGTTATTATTAACGTATACTCAATGACTTTTATTTTTTGTTACAAAAGGTCAGCACAGCTAGAGATTGAGCACCAAGACGTACGGTGAGTGCCTTTTTAAAGTCACTACCCCGTTTCTGAATTAGGTAATTTTTGATTTTTGAAACAGGTCGTACACTAAAATAAAAAAAATAATAACCCTTGGAATATTGTGCCACTCCTGTCTAATAAAAGTTTTATTTAACCTAGTTAAAATTTGCCTTGATAAATATAATTAAAACGTAATTAAAATTACTAAACGAGGTTGCAACTTTTAATAAAACACAAATTAACTTTATGTAACTGCCACGTTTATAACCAAATCGATTTCCGGCCATTAAGTCATTTCCTCCGCCCGAATAATCCCCCAGAGCGAACATTTTCCGTTCGTAAGTGAAAACGCAACGCACAAAGACAGAAGGGATTGTTGACGAATTTGAGGGAAGCACGTCTGCTCTCCCGGCACGCGATAAAGCAATTTGACGGCTACCTGTTGTTTCGTTTTCCCCCGAGGTGTCGTCGGCTGATAGGGGAGATAAGGGCTTAAATGTCGGCCTTTTCCAGTTTTCGCCGCCGCCAATTCCAGCGAGGCTCATTATTGTTTCATGCAAAGCTCTGAGCGCCCGTGTGAAGATTCTGGTAGATGCGCCGGGATTAGTTACACATTGCACTTCCGATTTCGCTAAAGGAATAACAAATCGCTTTAATTAACAGTAGATCCTGCGATTTCTAATTAGCTCACCCCCTGCTACCCTTTGCTTCCAGGTGGTAAAAATTTATAATCGAGTAATACCTCATTTTAAAGGTCGTTTCAATGGCTATTTTTTTTTATTTTTGATCGATTTGTTTTCGAGATATATGGCAGAACTTCTTCACATTAATTTTTTCGATCTGAAAATTATTTATTTATTAATTTCCAAAAAATTAATAATAATGTAATGTACCGAAACAGAAAGAAATGGGATTCATGACTATCGGATTATTTTCTGAAAAGGATGTTACTAATAGGGAAAGGGAATTATTGACATTTTTTACTTCAAAATTTTAGGTTAGTTGTCATCTGACAGATGTAGACTGTATTAATAATACACTCGTTTGTATTATTAATATAGTCTACATCTGTTAGATGACAACTAACCTAAAATTTTGAAGTTAAAATACCATAAATAATGCACTATTTTAAATTATGCGCCCAAAATTTGTCTATAAATAGAAAATTAAAACACTCTTAACTACCTTCCTCCCAGGTTGGTAGTATTCCCCTCTCGCCAATAAACCTGCTAGATATTCATATGCATAGAAGAGATTGGATAATATTACGGGGTCGATGAAGATAGTAATTTCTTCAAAGGTAAAAAATGTTTGAGAAACTTAATAAATTGGGTAAAGTAATTTTTTGTATGGTTCGGACAACTTCATCATGAGCGATTTTTAACAAATAGTTTAAGTATATGATTTATACTAATATTGGTAATTTACTAAATGGTCCTAGCATTTTTTTTTAAATTGGTACTTACGAGGTTTCGAAGGTTGTTGATCGATATACATTTTATTCATTTAACTGGGTCATTTAATAAAATAATTTATCCTTGATTGTGAAAATTAATAAACAATCAAAATATCTAGGCGCGTGTCCTGCAATATAACTACTTGAAAAATACACTTTAATAATATCTGACTTACAAGGAAATTGGGACGTACGAGGGCTCGGATTTAGTTGATGTTTATGTATTGAATTTTACGTACTTATTTTTAAAAACAAATCAAACTGAAACCTTGACACTAAAGTGCGAAAGTGCTATTTGTTAGGCGATTAGTTTTCGGTTAGCTGGTGACAAACGCGATCGGAGCGGCGAGGGATGAGGGAAGAAAATAGAACAGAGTCGGACGTAAATCATAAATTGAGAAGTGGCGGCGGTGGGTTGTAAAATTTGAGTTTTAAAGCCTTCTTTCCGGATGATCCGGCGTCCGACAACTCCACCCCTTCATCTTTATCTCGCTGGTCGAACAAAAAGAAAGGACCATACGAAAAGTTTCATATCAGCAAAACTTAAACCTGAAATATTGGTACTTTAAGAGCGTTTTATCAAATATAACGTTTTATTATATTTCTATTGCGGGGACCGAAAACTGCACTCGTTTATTACCGACCGCGAAACTGCCCATTATCCGGCTTTTTTATTGTTTTCCTTCCGCGCAACAAAAAGAAAATCGAATAGGAGTGTATTAATACTAGCTCACGATGATAAGTAAGATCTTTTCGGATGCAGATGTATCGCAGTATGCATGCGAATGCACCAGCCAGCCAGCCATTAGGGGGCGCAATATTTCATTGGTAGCTGAAGAGTAGAAGAGTGGAGCACTATTGCAACCATCCATCGGAGATCCATCCATCTGCTTATTCTCTGAGCGTAATTCTTTTGAAACCGGTCGTGGGGCATCATCAGTCAGCGTCACTTCCGGCACAATGCGGGGGCAAGCCCTTTGTTCGGTTCGCGTTCCTGCACACGAAATACGGGGGCCCGCGGCCCCCGAGCCACCCCCTTACCCCGAAAAGAATTAGCGAAAGCGGGCCCACCCCCACGAGCTTTTAATTAATAGTCTAATTGAAAACTTGCTCAATTTTTAATAGCCCCCGATTTCTCTTCTTCTTTCGGGAAGTAAACGTCTTTCGTCATTCATCCTCACCCACCTCCTAAATTAAAGTTTCCGCAAAAAGGAATTAATTTAATTTATTTAAAGTTATGCCAGCCAGAAATAATTCGATACTTAGTTCTACAAACCATCTAGGGGTTGGCACGAAACAATTTATAAAAGTATATCCCCTATATTTTTATAAATTAGAATAAGTAACTGAATTACAAAGTAACGAAAACTATGTACAAACTTAATACAAGATTCTAGTAAGTAAAGTTATTAAGACATGATTAGTGTAATAAAGGGCGTCCCAACAAGAGCGCCGGATTTAATTATAAAGAAAAACATATTTATTTTTTGAATTAAGCAAACATTTTTGTTCCAACATAAAGAAAAATAGTTCCGATTAAACATAAAATACAACATTAGGCAAATGGCCACCACGAAACCTTTGGCACAGGGTTATTCTTTTGTTGAAATTTTGAATAACGTTTTCGCATAAATGTGGCTGTATTTCACCAATAACGCGCCGGATTTCTTCTTTAAGATGTTGAACTGTTTCACGCTTATTTGCATACACCTTTTGCTTCACATAGCCCAAAAGAAAAAAGTCCATCGGCGTTAGATGGCACGATCTTGGTGGCCAATGTTGATCGCCAAATCGAGAAATGACACGGCCTGGAAATTTGGTCTGCAGTAACACCATTGTTTCACGTGCTGTGTGGCAGGTCGCACCGTCTTGTTGGAAAAACATGTGCTCCACATCAATTACATCCAATTCGGGCCACAAAAACTCCGTTAACATTTCCCGATATCGCACACCAGTAACAATTAGCGCATTTCCAGCCGCATTTTCAAAGAAATACGGCCCAATCACTCCGCCAGCCCAAAATGCGCACCAAACCGTTACTCGAGGTGGATTGGCTGTTCGAGTACCACACAAGGATTTTCAGCACCCCAAATCCGACAGTTTTGTTTATTTACGTATCCGACGAGTTGAAAATGTGCCTCATCTGAAAAAATAATTTTCTTTGAAAAATCCGGATTAATTTGATGATGTTCCAACACCCAATCAGCAAATCCACGGCGCTGCTCATGGTCCCTTGGCTTGATTTCTTGCACCAATTGAATCTTGTACTCGTGAAAATGCAGATCTTTTACCAAAATTCGTTGCATAGTGGTTTTGGAAATGTTTAATTCTTGACCACGCTGCCGAATGGAAGTTCCTGGATTCTTGGCCACAGATTCCCTTACTGTGTCTATATTTTCGAGTGACCGACAAGGACGACGACGAACAATGGTCTTCTGATCCATCAGCGTAAATTTGGTCTCAAATTTTGTAATTAAACGCCTCACTGTCGATTCATTTTGCGCATAATGGCGACCAATAACTTGACGTAATA
Source organism: Philonthus cognatus (assembly GCA_932526585.2). NCBI lineage: Eukaryota > Metazoa > Arthropoda > Insecta > Coleoptera > Staphylinidae > Philonthus > Philonthus cognatus. Next base: position 31,593,589 of record OW052242.1, read on the forward strand.
TGCGAATTGTTTTCGCAAAACTTTCACCATTTTTGTAATGTGTATTTACAATAATTAAACGTTGTTCGTTTGAATACTTCTCCATATTCTTAAATCGCGTGGTCTGTACTTGACAACTGTCAAAAAAAAAATCACCGTACAACTCGTATTAACAAAATGGCGGCAAATTTAAATCCGGCGCTCTTGTTGGGACACCCTTTATATATCACCAAGTTCTAAATGAGAAAGTAAAAAAATAATGATAAATTATACAACCTTATAATATTTAATTCAAATTTTTAAATTTACACTCACCGTGCTTGATAAAATATCTTAAAAATTGGTAAAAACACACTAACTAAAATTGGTAAAAACCGCTACGACCAATTCGCTGCCCAGGTTGTACCATGAACATGCAGACATCTAATATACAGAAGGCGCAGAGCATGTACCACTTTCTGCAACAAGGTGTGAAAAGTGCGCGTTACCGCCCGCCCGGTTTTAACAGGTTGATTAAGAGCGCGCCGAAGCAGGCGGTTTCGGCCCCCGGATTGCAGCCGACGCCGTAGAGACGCGGCAGGAGGCAGCAGACTGCTGTTCCTAGTGGTGAGTTTTATTAGATTTCTGGTGACGGGTATTGTGAAAAAAAAAACAGTCAATAAACAAAATTTTCATAGAGCCATTAAGTAGTTGTCATTAAACCGATTACTCGCCGGAATTCAAAAATTGAAAAAAAAAATGGGACAACAATTAATAGTGATATTTCTTTTTATTCAGAACTCAAAGTCATTGAAAAAGATTCATTTAATTTTCGACCCAAAAAAAGGGACAATGGTGGCTAATGCGTTAACCGCTCTATAGGTCAATTTACTCTTGAGTGATAAAATAGTTATAACTTTACCGCTCTAAGGCGATAAAGTAGCTGTAACTTTGCCGCTCTATACGTTTTCAACTTTAAATTAAAACTAATCCATATTAAATTGGGAATAAGTCATTTCTAATTGGGACTAAACATAGCTGTTAACTTAAACACAATCAAATTAGGATTAAACAACATCAATTGTTGTGGGAGTAAGCAATTTAAAATTGGGACTGACCAAATATTATTGAAGATATAACCGGTTTGAAGAATTTCACAAAAATAATTGAAAGAATGTTAATTTAACATGTTTTGTATCCATCTTCTAAATTTGGAGTGTTTATGAATGTGAGCGATATACAAAGAGTTTTTTTAAGTATACATATACCGTGCGATTATTTAAATTATGATTTAGAGTAGACGGCATTTTTTGTGCAGTTGCCCAGAATATTAATTAAATTATGGAATACATTTTAGGTTAGTGTAAACTGTGTTAACGGTCAGTAATGCTAATCTAATTTATAATTCAGAGCCTACTCTAAATCATGTTTTAAATCGCTCGGTTGTATCTTCAGATATTCGTTGTTTTCTTTTTTAAAGTTCAATTTGAAGTTTGAAACGAGGGTTTCCACTCCTAGACTAAGCATGAAGTAAAATTTCGAGTTTAGAAAAGCCTGAAAATTTGGTTTGGTCGCGTAGCGCGTAGCGCTACGCGACCAAACCAAATTTTCAGGCTTTTCTAAACTCGAAATTTTACTTCATGCGCCACGCGTATTCAACACTGATTTAAAGTGAAGTTAAAAATATACAGGTTTAGCATACTACTCTACTAAGTATATTTTAAACTTCATAATAGTCCAGTGTTTTATACGCGTGGCGCATGAAGTAAAATTTCGAGTTTAGAAAAGCCCCGTGAAAATTTGTCTCGGGTCGCTGCGCGACCCTCGACAAATTTTCTACGCGGGGCTTTTCTAAACTCGAAATTTTACTTCATGCTTAGCCTGGGAGTGGAAGACACTCGTTTAAAGCTCCAAATTGAACATTTATAAACGACGAATGTCGGAGAGTATTTTAAAAATATGCTTCAGGTCGATAAGTCCAAACTCAGTCTGCGAAATACTGAATTTGTCTTTATTAACAAAAATTGTAATATCTTCCTTGATAGCAGCTTTAAAAGTAGACCAAGCAAAATCGTATTGTGCAAAATATGTCGCTTAGATTAAAAAGAATACATTTCCAATACTCTAAATTTAGAAGATATAAGTTTTTTTCTTAAATAAAATTTATTTAGTCCTAATTTGAATTTGTAAATCTTCAGATATCAGTTGTTTTTTTTTAAGAGTTCAATTTGAAGCATTAACGAGTGTTTTCTACTCCCAGGTTAAGCATAAAGTAAAATTTCGAGTTTAGAAAAGCCTTCGAATTTGGTTTAGTAAGCGATATACAGAGTTTTTCTTTTAAGTATACATATCACAATTACAGCTGCAAATCTTCAGATATTCCTTATTTTCTTTTTTAAAGTTTAATTTAGAGTTTTAAACGAGTGATTTCCACTCCCAGGCTAAGCATGAAGTAAAATTTCGAGTTTAGAAAAGCCTTAAAATTTGGTTTGGTCGCTCCGCGCTTCGCGCTACGCGACCAAACCAAATTTTTAGGCTTTTCTAAACTCGAAATTTTACTTCATGCGCCACACGTATACAACACTGATTTAACGTGAAGTTTAAAATCTAGCGGTTTGGCATACTACTTTACTACGTATATTTTAAACTTCATAATAGTTCACCGTTTTTACGCGTGGCGCATAAAATACCTGTTTGTGTGTAAAACAAAAGAAGTCGGTTTTGATTATGTGAAGTCGTGGAAAAAATATAATAAATATCACAAATTCAACTCGCGATAACGTAATCTTCCAGAGGTCAAATGGTAAGGATCAAAAACAAATGTGTTTTGTTGGCTGTAATAATTTTGTGTAACTGATTATATGGAATATTATAGTCAATTTACGCTATATGTATTTTTATTATAATTATTTTTAAAAACGTTAAGGTCCAGTTGCACTAATAAGGTTGAACTCTAGTCCTAGCTGAGCTTGAATTCAAGATAATTATTATTGATTGCTTTTATATGCATGATTTCTCATTTTCGTTTCTGTCGTCAATTGGCAAATCATTTCAATTTTTAATCCTTAATTTAAACAGAGATTCGGCAGCAATGTGGCTATTCTGAAAATAAAACCCTAAACAAAAACAACCTATACTAACACAAAAGGTATCAATTAGTGTCAATTTCCATTAGGGAATTTAGTTGTTACAGAGGCAGTAGCAATAAAATTACTAAATGGTCCTAGCATTTTTTTTTTAAATTGGTACTTACGAGGTTTCGAAGGTTGTTGATCGATATACATTTTATTCATTTAACTGGGTCATTTAATAAAATAATTTATCCTTGATTGTGAAAATTAATAAACAATCAAAATATCTAGGCGCGTGTCCTGCAATATAACTAATTGAAAAATACACTTTAGGGGGTAACATTTGGTTGTTAATTAAACGAGACGGCATTTTTCAATTTAATTTAAAATAAATTATCAATTTGTTTATTATATAAAACTAATTATTATAATTGATTTCTCCTTCCCAATGTGAAAACTTGCATGTGCTCAAATAATATAATTAATAATTATTTATTATTTATTATTGTTATACAGGGTGTACAAGAAGGTGCATTTTCAGTTATTTTTATATTTCAAGCTGACGATTTATAACAGCGGTCGTGGAACCAGGGTAAAAATATTTTTTTTGGGGTAATACGAATTTTTTTTTTAATTTGCTATTTAAAAACGTGTTAGTATTTTTCAAACCATTCTTTAAACCTTAACAATTCAGCGAGATATACGGGCCGGGCTATCTCACTCCCCACCACTACTAAAACGAGTCAGAGAATTAGGAATTCCTTAATTATGGTTTTACACAAATATAAGACAAAGGTACAATGAAACCACAGTGTGTTGTACACTGGCGGAAGAAATTAACGCATCATTTGTGATTTTTTTGATATCTTGGAATCGAGTTTTCTTTGAACACAAACATATTTTTACAATAAGAAATCTTATCAAGCATGCTGTTTTACATGTTGTGTTTTGTCTTTTGTTCACATGGTTTTCTGTCAATAAATAAAATGAAGCACTTTTCATTATTCTGACTGTAAGAAAGGTTCATATAAAATTTATTTTTGAGTTTGTTTTCAAGTAATTGTTAAAATTAAGTGCTAAATAGTGAAGAATGAATATGGATAGATGTTCGAATCTTAATTTAAGCAGTGAAGAAGCTGTGATTGTGGTTACACTTGCAGAAGAAGGTAGGAGTCAGCGTTACATCAGTCAGCGTCTTGGTGTTAATCAATCGACCGGATCCCGTGTCTTGAAGAGACATCGGGAAACTCAGGCATACTCAAGAAGGCCAGGACAAGGGAGAAAAAGGGCCACAACTGCTGTTCAAGACCGTTTTTTAATGATGCAGACGTTACGCGAACGGTTTATTACGGCTCCTAGGCTACAAAATATGCTCACAGAGATCCACAATGTTCATGTAAGTTCCGTTACCATCAGAAAAAGGTTACGTGGTTTTAATTTAACTCCGAAAACAGCGACAAAAGGACCACAATTAACCGCAGACCATCGCAGAGCCAGGTTAACATTTGCGCAAGAACATGTAAACTGGTTACAGGCCGATTGGGCTAATGTTATGTTTAGCGACGAGTCCAGATTTTGTCTTTACGGCAGTGACAGACGAATGCATGTGTACAGACGGCCAGGTGAACGTTATGCGCAGTGTAACATTGTTCCGACTGTTATGTTTGGTGGAGGCTCTGTTATGGTGTGGGGTGGTATCACATTAGAGGCTCGTACGGAGTTGGTGGTCATACCAAGAGGAAGCATCACGGCAGCGTCTTATATTGCAAACATTTTAGAACCATCCGTAATGCCTTTTGCTCCCTTTGGAGGAAACGATTTCCTGTTTATGCATGACAATGCAAAACCACACAGTGCCCGAATTATACAACAGTATCTTGACCTAGTGGGTATCAACACAATGCAATGGCCAGCCAGGAGTCCCGATCTTAATCCGATCGAACACCTATGGGACGCGATGGGTAGACGCCTTAGAGCACTTCCTCGGCGTCCAAGCAATCAACAAGAGCTTGGACAAAGATTGCAGGAAATTTGGGAAGATATTAACCAGGATGAAATTGGATCATTAACTAACAGTATGAGCCGTCGCTGTCAGGCAGTTATTCGAGCAAGAGGAGGAAACACTAGATATTAAGTCTTATAATCACATGTTAACTTTTTTCCTCCTTTTATTTATAACATTATTTTAGTCATTAATGAAAGAAAATGTGTTGAAAATCATTATTATAGTTCAGTTGGTTTTGTTGTTATTTTTTTTGTTTTTAAACATCAAAACTTTATTTTTAAATTAAAAAAAAATATGTGATGCGTTAATTTCTTTCGCCAGTGTATGTTTGAAAGTACTGACTTCACAATCTTTAAAAAATAGTCAATTGAAGAAACATTTGGATAATTTGCATTCACATCTGTCATCCAAACCGCAAGAATACTTTGTAAATTTAGAAATGTCTGTTAAAAGACAAAGATTGGACAGCAACTTGTTAGGTACCTTTGATCAGCGTTCAGCATCAAAGGCTAGCTTTCAATAAGCCTGGTTGATTGCTCGAAAGAAGAAACCATATACTATTGGTGAAGATTTGGTTAAGCCAGCAGCTGTGAAAATAGCAGAGATCATGTGTGGTCAGCAAGAGAAGAAGAAACTGAATTCAGTGCCCTTGTCTGCAAGAATTGCAAAATAAATAATTTCCCTCTTGGCAGAACATGTGAAGATAGGCTAAATATTTTGCTATGATTTAATAAAGAAAACACTTGGTTAAATTTCACTGATATTTTGGTTTTTTATTCCAACTATTTTCGACTTTGAGTCATTCTCAACCAAAATATTAGTGAAATTTAAACAAGTGTTTTCTTTATTAAATCATAGTTAAATATGTTTCACCACGTAAAAGATGAGAAACTTGTTCAAGATAAATATTTTGCTATTCAGCTTGATGAGACTACAGATGTCAGTAGCAATTTACAGCTAAGGGTGTATGTTCGCTACAAAGGTACACATGCAATTAAAATGGAATTGTTGTTTTGTTCTCCTCTTTAGTTCAGATCTCGTGGAATTGATGTGTATAATAAGGTAAATGAATACTTCAATATTCAAAACAGTGATTTAAAGTGTGAAAACTGTATTGCTGTATCTGTTGATGGGAGCTCCAGCTATGGTGGATCATATTAATAATTCTTCAGCTTTTGGGAAAAAAAAATCTAAATATTGAAGTTACTCACTGTATTATCCATCGCCAGGCACTTCTTGTGAAACATTTGGAACCTACACTAGAAGCCGTCATGTAATCAAGTTTGTTAATGCTATCGAAGGACATGCACTATAGTCTGTTTAAAAACTAGAAGGAGTAAGTGCCAAAGCCCAATTTACACTATAAAAAGTTACTAGAAATATCACTAGATAAATTTAGCGGCAATTTTAAATATTTTCATAATTACTCTTCAAATAAAATAAAATATCCATTTTGTACTTAATTGTGGTTAAGTACTTTCTTTTCCATCGTACGATATCGTCAGTTCAATTAAAGTGCTTATACGGCATCTCGCCATATATCTGTAAAATAAAACATATTTACATTCTGTTCATAATATAATATGGAATTTATATAATAATGTGTCTCTATCAGAGCTGGGACGAATCCTCGTAAAAAGCATTCGAATCACGAATCCGAATCACCTAATATGATTCGAATCACGAATACTCAAATAAAAGATTCGTAAGAGATAAATATGAATGATTCAAATCGAAGATTCGAATCCTGTTTTTTCGAATACCGAATACAAATCCTTTAAGAATAAATTTGATTTTATTATTTCTTGCAACCATTAATATATAAATATCGTTACCAGTTGTTTTACCAAAAATATTCAAAACCTAATTATTTATTATTACCACTGAACATCGTTGATAACAGACTAAATATCTGACTTTCTGTTACTCTGGGTAAAGATGTATTTGTGTGTTTCTGAACTCTACTTCAAATCAGTGTTTTATACGCGTGGCGCATGAAGTAAAATTTCGAGTTTAGAAAAGCCCGAAAATTTGTCTCGGGTCGCTGCGCGACCCTCGACAAATTTTCACGGGGCTTTTCTAAACTCATAATTTTACTTCATGCTTAGCCTGGGAGTGGAAACACTCATTCAAAACTTCAAATTGAACTCTATTATAAAATCGACTAATGCCTGAAATTTACGTAAATAAAAAATTCACTGAATATCATTAAAACCGGGAAAGTCAGAGAAAAGTCATGGAATTGTATTCAAATTGACCAAAACACTAACAAAACAGCCATATGATATTATTAAATTTGTGAAAATCAGCAGGCAAATTACAAAATACGTAAAAAATTATAAAACTAACTTAAATATTGGCAAAAACAATGAAAACTAATAAACAGAATGGGGGTTTCCCACAGAAGAAAGTTATATTAAAAGGCCAGGGAAAAAATCTTTAGTCAGGGAAATGTAGGAATAATTTAACATTTCAGATTATGGCTACCATGTCAGTTTTACTTCAAATAATATTAAACACAATTTTGAAAACTAGATTATTATCTTTAAAAACATTTTTAATCGTTTCCACTCCCAGACTAAGCATGAAGTAAAATTTCGAGTTTAGAAAAGCCCTGTGAACATTTGTCGAGGGTCGCAGCGACCCGAGACAAATTTTCTGGGCTTTTCTAAACTCGAAATGTTACGTCATGCGTCACGCGCATAAAACAGTGATTTAACGAGAAATTTAATAACACAAAATAAACATTTTTCATGTTATTTCTCACAATTAATTCGAATTATTGTTGACGATTCAAATCCTTTTGTAAGTATTCGAATCCTTTTATAAGGATGCGAATCCTTTTATAAGGATTCAAATCACCCTCATCCTCTTAAATAAATGTAACGAATCCAGTTGAACTAAAGTATTCGAATGCCTCTCTTGAATCCTCTAATAGGATTCGAATCCAGGATTCGAATCCTGAATGATTTAAATCCTGCCCAGTTCTGGCATCTATCTTACTTAAAATTGATTTGTTTCATAAGGCTATACCAGGTAGCACGACTCCTCTTCGGCATGCCTACATGATCGTTTACTTCTTTTAAAACTTTATTCAAAGGTGGCAGTTCATTTTTATACAAGAAACCATGCACGGATCTCTTCACTACGTCATCAAAACTTGTAATTATGTCCTTCAACCTGTTTAGGGCTACAAATCTCTCCGGATTTTTTATATTCGCTAATGGTACGATAGCCAGTGGAATTTACAACTCCTAAAAATTAAACATTTTATTATTTGATGCATATTCTTATGCTATTTGACATCTCACCTACTGCACCAACAATGTCTGATACAACAGCAGTCATTTTCATATGTGGATCATCTGTTATCATCTGCTTATACATATTTATTATGCACTGTTTTTCAGCCAGATATAAATAATCCAAATCCAACTTCTGACGCTTTTTTGGATGCAAAGGTGATATTATCAACGAGCTTGTACTGGGTCCATAATCCATCACAACAATATAAACAAAACTAACTTTTAACTATGCTAAAGAAACACCGCACAAAAGGTTATTACAAACAGACAAAGTTGCAACTCGGTAACGCTTCGAATTAAGGTTATGTCAGCTGTTGCGTCTAATAATGACGTAATTAGCATAGTGTAAAACGGGCGCACTCTCGGCCAATCAGAGTTGTAGGTTTTGGCGCGCGAAATTTAAAACGCTCCTCCTAGTTATTAAACAGATTATAGACACGCGCCTATTTCGTGAGTTATGTCAGGACGGTGAAGCTGAATATACGAACCTACTTTATTATAAAGTGGCTAAGGTGGCTTTTTCGCGGAAATGTTCTAAACCGAATATGGGCTTTCAAAACTTAACTCGACATTTTTATGGTTGATCAAAAGAATATTCTCGCAGATAAGTTTAAAAACCCCATGTGGGTTGCACATCTCACATATTTAGCTGAAATTTTTGAGAATATAAATATAATATATAAGGAATAAAGAATTTCAAGGCAAAAATATTAATATCATTTCAGCCAGAGAAATAGTGCCAGCATTTGGATTAAAGCTTCGTTATTGGATACAGAACGCAGAACAGAACGAAATAGCTTCTTTTTCAAAGTTAGCTTTGATTTTGGAAGATTGTGAAAATATTACTTTTGATGACATAAGGATACAGTTATAAGACATCTTACCAAACTCAAAGAGCGGTTCTTTGATTACTTTCCAGATCTTGATATACATACTGTCAGTTGGGTTGTAGATCCTTTTAAATGCGAAATAGCTAACATACTAGAAGAACCTCCTGGTTTGGCAAAGGCAATTCTTGAACTTTGATCCAATACTGAAGCACGCATTCAATTCGAGAGCAGAGCAAATCTGTCGTATTTTTGGACGTCAAAAGCTGCACAGGCTTTCAAAATGGCACATGATGAGGCGGTAAAAAAGTTGCTGTCATTACCAACAACCTGCCTTTGTGAACAAGGCTTTTCCACCTTAATGAACATAAAAACCAAGAACAGAAATCAACTAAACGCCGAAGACTGTATTCAAATTGCTCTTACATCAAACAGCTCCAATTCTTAAGTTATTGTATCATACATGAAGCAACATCATTTCTCCAAAACCTGAAGAGGGAAAGTTTCCAAATAATTTTTGTTTGTTCCAATATGAGGATTGTATTTTGTTTGTCTATTACATACTTACTATTTTCATGCAACTTTTATTATTTTCCATGTAAGTTAATTCAATAAATGTTTAATTTGAATTTACATTGATTGTGTTCTTTTCAAAATGAGGGGGGTAATATCGACTTACGAAAAAATACTTTGGGGTAATGGTTAAAAAAGTTCCCCGACTGCTGATTTAAGGTCGCGTATGCTGTATTTTGTTTGTCTATTACATACTTACTATTTTCATACAACTTTTATTATTTTCCGTGTAAGTTAATTCAATAAATGTTTAATTTGAATTTACATAGATTGTGATCTTTTCAAAATGAGAGGGTAATATCGACTTACGAAAAAATACTTTGGGGTAATGGTTAAAAAAGTATTTTTTTTTCTTTATCACACCGCAGATAAACTTAAAAAAAATATGTGTCGAAGTCTATGTTTATGAGTAATCTAATGTCTACTTATATTTTTAAATAATAATATTAATAATACTAATCCTTCCAATCTCTACCTGTAATTCATTGATTTCTCAACATTTTTAATAATGTCAACCACTTTAAATTTTGCTAAACTGTAAAAATATTAATGCCCACTTGCACAACAGTTGATTACCTTTAATCAGTGATTAGTTCTTCTTAAAAAGATATTTATTTTAAAATTGTATACACATTTGCATTTTGATGAAAACGACATGTTTGATATATCTAAGAAATTTAAAACATTTCTATATTCTCGAATTTTTACCTAATCAGTGGGTTAATCTTAGCCATGATTAAGTTCCTACAGTGCAAGTGCGCATGACACAATAATAGTTAAAGTAGGCAAGCTTGCATAAAATCGGATCGAATACGATCCATTTTTAGATAATCACGTATCAGTTATTATCGCCTAGCACAAACACACTCTCACGCCGCGCGATACGAACAAAACGAAGGGACCTTCGGAAGCGTTCTCCGCAAATGAAATTCTAAAAATGACCATAATACCAATAATATTTACAAATTGATAGTTTGGAGGATAATTAGGCACGGCTCACCTTGATAACTTATCGATTCGAACGTGCACACTGCTAGCACACACACAGTTTTCAGATTTAATTGGGTCAAATTGATATCCCCCAACAGTATGCAGTATTTCATCCACATCTCACTCATTCCAATTCCAATTCCGCTGCACACTCACGCTCGCCTTATTTTTTATTCATTACCGCATTCGCGTAGATTTAATTTAAAATATTCCACTGATATTTATTTACATAATGAATAAAATTAGGTGCGCGTATTTGTGTAAACACAAACAAACTTCACGTGTTTGTTTATATGCAGTGCAATTTTAATTTAGCTAGGGATGAGAATAGATACGGATAGCCCACCCCTTATAGGTTACTTTAAGGGTGAAGGAAGGGGAGGGAGAAAAGTTCGGATTCGGTAGTGTTGAAAGTTGTGCTATAACTTTATTTCAATTTCGGACATAAATGAAGACGTATTGCGGATGAGGCCATTACTAGGATTCTCCTGCAAGCGACTTCGGATTGTTTCAAGTATTTTATCTAAATAGCTCCACCCCCGACCCTTTTTAACCTTCTTTCCCCTTAACATCCGCGTCTGCGGATGTATATATACGGGCGTGTTTTCAGCGGGGGGCGCTAAAATTAATTTCAAAGCTTACAAAACTCTTGATCTAACCGGAATCCGATTAATTAGTCGCGAATATTTAACACAAACATGTGTTAACAAGTTGGTATCTTTTGATTGTGATACCAGGGAATTAGTCTTGCAGTTTACAAAGCGTAGGATTTAAAGCAATCGTATCAATTCTTGCAAGTTACTTAGAACTCCACGATTCGAGATGTTGTATTTAATAAACTTAACAATATACAAGAAAACTATATATATATATATATATATTATATATATATATATATATATATATATATATATATATATATATATATATATATACTGAGAGTTTTATATAACACCGAACATTTTCATAAAATACGATTTGACACCTTTAATTTTTAGGTTATGTGTAAATTAGGTTGCCTATATGACCATTACAAATTGTAGCTAATCAATTGCAATTAATGCCTTAACTTGTACATACAGGGAGTTTTTCTTTCAAGTATACATGTCCCAATTACAGCGTATATTCAGTAAATCTTCAGATAATATTTGTTTTTTTAAAAGGAGTTCGATTTGAAACTTAAAATGAGTGTGTTCCACTCCCAGACTAAGCATGAAGTAAAATTTCGAGTTTAGAAAAGCCTGAAAATTTGGTTTGGACGCGTAGCGCGAAGCGCGGAGCGGCCAAACCAAATTTTCAGGCTTTTCTAAACTCGAAATTTTACTTCATGCGCCACCGGTACACAACACTGATTCAATAGAGGGTTTAGCGGTGTGTTTTAAACTTCGTAATATGTCAGTGTTTTGTACCGGTGGCGCATGAAGTAAAATTTCGAGTTTAGAAAAGCCTGAAAATTTGGTTTGGCCGCTCCGCGCTTCGCGCTACGCGACCAAACCAAATTTTCAGGCTTTTCTAAACTCGAAATTTTACTTCATGCTTAGCCTGGGAGTGGAAAACACTCGTTTATAGCTTTAAATTGTATTCTTCTAATAAACCAAGCGTGTTAAAATGTACAAGGTCTGCACATGTATACTTAAAAGAAAAATTGTCGTTATGAATATGTTCGGTGTTACATGAAACTCTCTGTATATATATATATATATATATATATATATATATATATATATATATATATATATATATATATATATATATATATATATATATATATATATATATTAATAACTAAATTCATGTTACCTTAAGAATGCACATTTAAACATAATAATATTCAACAAGAGTTATTAAGAAAACTAGATAACTGAATTGATTGTCGATAAAAACTAGAGCTAGGCAGGATTTCAATCCTTTCGAGGATTCAAATGAGGTATTCGAATACTTTAGTGAAAATCGATTCGCCATTCGGATTCACTACATATTTTGAAGAGGATTCGTACTCGAATCCAATTGCAGGTGGTTCGAATCAGTGGCGTAGATAGGTTATTGTGATCGTCTAATGATCCCAGATTAAACATGAAGTAAAATTTCGAGTTTAGAGAAGCCTGAAAATTTGGCTCGGGCGCGTAGCGAAGCGGAGCGACCGAGCCAAATTAGGCTCTTCTGCCGTAAGACGCGCAGCGTCCAAATCCAAATTCTGGCTTTTCTCAACTCGAAATTTTACTTCATGCGGCACGCGTGTAAAACACTGATTTAGTGTAAAGTTCATAATATACCGCTCAGTTTATATTTAAATTTAAATTTTATGATATTTCAAGATTTTCCTGAAATTTGTAAATTTTCGATAATTTTGAAATATTTTACACTTTTCATAAATTTTCGTTGGCTTTTTTATATGTTGGCAGTTTTTGTAAATTCCCTTAATTTTCATTTATTTTAAACGTTTTGATACATTTTATGATATTTCAAGATTTTTATCGATTTTTATTATTCTTCATGACTTCTCGTCATCTTTTTTTAAATCCTAATAGCTTATTATCAAATTATCAAAACTTTTCCTGAATTTCCTTGATTTTCTTTTATTTTACAAATCTGGGCAGTTTTCGTAAAATTAAATCTTTAAAGATTAGACGCCAATCGCGATTTTTTTTTTAATTTTCATTAATTTTAAAAGTAAAAAAAATGTTTGGATTTTAATTTTAAAAATCGTGACGATTTTCGTGAACTTCCAAAATGTTCATCAATTATCAAAACTTTTCCTAAATTTCCTTGATTTTTTTTTTATTTTACAGGTCAGGGCAGTTTTCGTGAAATTGAATCTTCAAAGATTAGACGCCAATCGCGATTTTTTTTTCATAATTTTCATTAATTATAAAAGTAAAAAAAAATGTTTGGATTTTAATTTTAAAAATCGTGACGATTTTCGTGAATTTCCAAAATGTTCATCAATTATCAAAACTTTTTCTAAATTTCCTTGATTTTCTTTTATTTTACAGGTCAGGGCAGTTTTCGTGAAATTGAATCTTCAAAGATTAGACGCCAATCGCGATTTTTTCCATAATTTTCATTAATTATAAAAGTAAAAAAATTTTTGGTTTTCAATTTTAAAAATCCAAAATGTTTATCAATTATCAAAACTTTTCCTGAATTTCCTTGATATTCTTTTATTTTACAAATCTGAACAGTTTTCGTGAAATTAAATTATTAAAGATTAGACGCCAATAGCGATTTTATTTTTCAAGATTTTCATTATATTTAAAAGTATTTTTTTTTTGATTTTTAGTTACAATCTATTTTAATTGTGAACATATTATTTGCCGTAACTTTTAACTGTTTTTATATTTATTGTTTTAATTATGTTTTAATGTGTATTTTTATATTTTTAGTTGTACAATATTATGTATTTTTTAAATGGACTTTATTGAATGAATAAATAAATAAATATATAAACAAACAAAAATTGGATTCGTCGCTAGCGCTAGCGACTAGCGACTAATCCAAATTTTCAGGCTTGTCTAAACTCGAAGTATTTATAAGACAAATAAATTTTTTTAAATGTAAATATTTGCATCCTATTTTTTAGATAGCCCTCACAAGATCTGGTAGGTTTAAGGCTATGTGCCTAATTGATAAGACGGCCTTGTTGATTAGTAAATAACTTTATACATTGTTTGATACTAATAAACTTAATGTTTTAGCTCATAAGTTGAATCTTCTACAAGCTGTTAATCTCAATTAGAGAACTAGGGTTGTACTTCCACCCTTTTTAATCAGATAAAAACAATACTTCCGTTTGAGGTTTTCCTTCATCTGCGAATGATTGGTGGGATGATTTTTTTTTAAATAAACTGCGACACACGCAGGAATAACAACACGGCGGCAGCGTAATCCCAGCAATAAAGTCCATTCAGCACGAGGGGCTAAAACTACCGAGCAAATCGCTTAATTCATTAGCACAAAAACCTAATCCATAAAATAAATCCACTTAAACATAACTCAGGGAAAAAGCGGCGCGGAGAGTGCGTTACGATTCCGGCGGCCTGATTTATTGTCTCCGGTATTCAATTTACGGGCCAATTTGTGTCGAGTGGATTTAGCGATCGGATTCGGCCGAGGGGCTCTAGGGGGGCGGCTCCGAGAGGGGGCGCTCGCTAATAGCTTTTACACGCCGTACTAAGGGTTAACACATCGTGTGAAGCGCCACTTGAACCCTGTTAATCTTCCCTTTGGAGAATGGGGGGTTGGTGAAACGCTGGAATGGACGCCACGCCGGGGGTTTGGGGGCGGCGGGTCGGTCGCCTCCGCACTGCTCTACCTTGTCTCTTTAATTTTAACGCTGGCCGACAACACGTCGCCGAAGCGTGAAGGTGCACTGGGAGCAGGAATAGACCAAAATAAATCAGTTGATGCAGTATTTATTGCAATTAGAGTAGTAAATAGGTAATTAGATAAAAAAAAAACGACACATTTAACAATATTTATGGAGAAACTATTGAATTATTACCATTATGTATTTGTATCAGGGTTGCGAAAGAAAAAACGTTATTTTTTCCTTTTAATTAAAACAATCAGTTTTTTTTACAAAACATGTTTTTTTCATTGAAACAGTGTTTGAAATATTAACAATTAAAAACATGTTTAAAACGTGTTTAAAACATAAACTCAGTTCTAACGATGATATTGACATTTTAGAATTAATAAAACGTTTTAGTAGATTACTAAATAATTTAATAGCCCTAGTTTATGTCTTATACATAACCTCAATTTTCATAACAAAATAGGGTTACTAAGAATTTACGTAATAATTCAATAAATCAAAAATGTATAAACCTTATCAGTGTATTTTGACCTTCACTTGAAATCAGTGTTTTATATGCGTGGCGCATGAAGTAAAATTTCGAGTTTAGAAAAGCCAGAAAATTTGGTTTGGCCACGTAGCGCTACGCGCTACGCGACCAAACCAAATTTTCAGGCTTTTCTAAACTCGAAATTTTACTTCATGCTTAGTCTGGGAGTGGAGGTTCTCGTTAGAGGTAAATTTCAATCTAATAATTTATCAGAAGAAATACGTTTTCACAAACATAAAAGAAACAGTGTAACATACTTTCCAAATGACTTGATTACAATAAAGTTAGAACACATGAAAATGTAATGTTGACACGTTCATTTTATCAGTATTTAAAAAATAACTAATAACATGTAGATTTTGCTTTACTAATGCGTAGAGATTAACAAGCATTAAACTATAGTGATATTCTAAGGCTGAACATGTTTAAAACACGTTTTAAACTCATTTATTCACACATAATTACAATATTTTATTATGATAACATTTTATTTTTAATAATGTAATTTGAAATATCTTTAATAATTTAATGTAATAAAAAAAGAACGTTTCAAACAAATATACCGATTAAAACATCTTTTAAACGAATTTAACATTTAAAACATGATTAAAACAATTTGAAGCTTTTAAACATGTTTAAAACACTGTTTTAAAACAAAGTGTTTTAAAAATAACAACCCTGATTTGTATGCAATGGGGCAGATAACCTTTATTTTTTTTTATTTTTATGGAAGCAGCTTTTCTTATTGTATATTCTTCTAGCGATAATTTTGAATTTACAAATATTGCTTTACTGATTTTGACACAGCATTCGTCTTTTGATAATATATTGTTAAGCTTTGCTTAATGTTTATAAAAATACAGGGTTGATTATTTGATTTTAACCATGTGTCAAATAAAATTCCCATTTTATGAAATGAAAATCCCACAAATTAGTTTTATATCAACATATTTTACTATTTGTCAAATGACTTTCCCCTTTCGATCAAATGATTTTCCTATTGTATTTATGCCACCTTACAGACCATTTATACGCCCAATAGAAGAATTTTAAAACTATTAAAGAAATATTAAAAGTGCGATTCTTTTCGCAATCTACAACAAGTTAGTCTTACAAAGACTATATCAAACACTCATTGAAACAACTACTTCCCGGGCTAATACCCCGACGGACATTGAATTATACAACAAGTGTTTGCTGTTACATACAGTAACCTACTGCAAATGTAACAATTTGGGTCAAATTATTCAGGCAATCTATAGACGCGTTTCGATATTTATCTCTTCTCAGTATAGCTTTGCCATTCCCTCTAAACAATTTCACACCTTAGACTGGCGGTCACGTTACCGTTCAAACATTAGTATAAATGAAATTGCCAATTCTTGGTTGCAGAATACTTCAAACATTAAAAGTGCGATTCTTTTCGCAATCTACAACAAGTTAGTCTTACAAAGACTATATCATGTTTGAAGTATTCTGCAACCAAGAATTGGCAATTTCATTTATACTAATGTTTGAACGGTAACGTGACCGCCAGTCTAAGGTGTCAAATTGTTTAGAGGGAATGGCAAAGCTATACTGAGGAGAGATAAATCTCGAGACGCGTCTATAGATGGCCTGAATAATTTGACCCAAATTGTTACATTTGCAGTAGGTTACTGTATGTAACAGCAAACACTTGTTGTATAATTCAATGTCCGTCGGGGTATTAGCCCGGGAAGTAGTTGTTTCAATGAGTGTTTGATATAGTCTTTGTAAGACTAATTTGTTGTAGATTGCGAAAAGAATCGCACTTTGAATGTTTGAAGTATTCTGCAACCAAGAATTGGCAATTTCATTTATACTATTAAAGAAATATTTTAAAACATCAAGTCCTAACAATAAAGATGTGATTTGTATTTTATAGCATCAAATTTCAGAACACTAGTACTTCTTTATATATTGAATCATGTTTGAGCGATTATTTAGAAAGAAAAAAAAGTTCTTTTAATGAGTTAAATTTGAACTACTACTAATAATAATAATATTTATTTATGACCACAGGTACATACGTCACAAAAGCAGAAGTATATATGCATATATCTATTAATCACTTAAATCTAACAAAGTATTCATCCAGAGAATAATACGCGTTAAGCAGTAACATATTTTTTATTTCGTGCTTAAAATTAACGAGTGTTTGTTCTTGATTAAGCATGCAGTGAAATGTTTTGGTTTTTCTAAAATTGAAACTTCATTTCATGCGCCACGCATACAAGGTATCCCGTGACACGATGCGTATAGCTTAAGGTCGGAAATTCACATGTTATTAGGCCATAAAAACAAACAACGATTTAGATTCCACAATTATGAAAATAGAGCTTTAAAACTTTTACATATTGTACATTGAAGCTTTGCGAAGAAATTAACACTAGTTTTGTTTTAAAAAAAACAAATTCTAAATTATATATAAATCAAACAATGGACCACTCTCAAATGATCACATAAATCCGTGAAATACTTCCATAGAAAACATAATTTCTTCTTCATGTTGCTTTAATTTGTTGAAGTAATTATTATAAACGTGTTGTATTAAATAGATTGATCTAAAATAAATGATGAATAAAATTAATAGTTGCTTAGAAATCTCTATGAGAGCAATGTAAATTTTGATTATGCTTTTAATAAATAGGGGGCAGCATCGTGCCATTTTAGAAATATCTTAAAAATTTACTGTGATTTAAAAAAACATGTGAAAAGAAATTGGGTTTGGTATGTAGACACGGGCTCCCCCTCCCGATGCGAGGCCTTGACTTACGAACATAATTTTTCTGCCGTGGACCGTTCATTATGTTATTGATACACAACAAAGAAAGACATTATTGAAATATTTCCCAATACATTTTGTAAATATAAGTGCATTTCTGGATTCATGTTTTAAATAGGTGTGTGGAATGCCGGTATTTGTTAATTTAAGTGATGAGTTGGAAAATTCCTCTTTCATTTATTTACCATGAATGATATCCAGGTACCATATGCTGATACAGCAAAATATTTGGGTTTTACACTGGACGCTAAGTTACGCTGGAGAGCTCATGTCAAAAAGAAAAAAGAAGAACTGGACATCAAATTTCGAAAAATGTATTGGCTGCTTGGTCGGAACTCCACCCTGTCAATCTACAATAAATTACTGCTGTATAAACAAATTCTTAAGCCCGTATGGACATATGGCATCCAGCTGTGGGATTGTGCCAAAAAGAGCAATATAGAAATAATCCAGCGATACCAAAATAAAGAACTGAGGAGTATTGTCAATGCTCCTTGGTATTTCCGAAACAGTGACCTCCACAGGGACTTGGAAATGGATACTGTTAATGAGACAATACACAAATTTGCCAAGAGTCATGAACAGCCACTTCTTCAACACGTCAACATCGAAGCCATCCAGCTCCTCGATAACACGAATTTGACCAGAAGACTACAGCGGACTAAACCGTTCGAGTTAGTTTAATATTGTGTTAGTGCAAAAGCAGAGCATAGTGCTAGTGTACACATTAATTAGTGTAATTAAGTTATTAAAATCTAAGGGATACTAATGAGTAAACCCTTAGTATTAAACCTTTAGTAAATTAAGTTAGCTAAATATTACTCATTGATCCATTTGTGATCAGATTGTAATTATAGTAAAATACAACTAAGTGTTTTGCAAATAATAAAACAAAAATTATTTACCAAACTGAATGTGCGGCACTCGGCCGAGGCACTTAGTCAGCTTAGCGTCTAGAGTTTGAATTGGGTTATTGTAATTTCTCATTTTTTGTAGGCGCGCGGCGGCTTAGCCTACCCTACTCAGCTTGGAGTGTGGAGGTCTCGTCGTCTCGTGTTCGCATCAATTCCTTTTGTATGCTTTATTGCAATTAACCAAATTAAGGAGCGCAGCACGCGACAGTCATGTATGATTTTAATTGATATTTGATTTTTAATAGTAATCAACAGCAATATAACAAGACCTTTTCAAATAGCCGATTATTATTTTTTACTAATTTATCGAGAAATCTTGCATTTTGACAATTCACACGACACGAAATATCAAGCATTAATCTTTGATTAATAATGCTTGATATGTCGAGTTGAATTGTCTATGCATGCAAGAATTCAAAATAAATTATTTATAAAAGTAGTAGTAGCTATTTGAAAAGGTCGTGTTATATTTATAAAGATTATTTATTGAATCATTCATAATGAAACAGCTTTTATATATTTTTTCTTTTCTTGGTGTCCATGCCAATATTTTCTGCTCCAATTTTTGCCCATTTTGAATAAATATTTCCAATTGGACAATTTGTATATCACGCAGAGCCTTATTGTATCCAATAAGGATTTGGTGTTAAAAACAAGCCATCAGTTTTTATGTTATTTTCGCGTTTACTTAACAATTTTTTGTATAATCGAACAGGACAGTGGCTCAAATTTTAAGTATTAGGAACAAGCCACTTACTCTCTGTACATTTGCGGCTTTCACCTTGACAGGTTTTAGTAAAGATTGAGTTGTATTCAATACGGCCAATAAAACTACCATCATTTTTTAATTCATCTTTAAAATGATGAATAATGGCAGACACGCCATCACCTCCACGCCACGCTAATTCAATAAATACAATCTAAAAAAAATCATTTGAAGACCATTTGGCGATTCTTCATCATAATTGTTCACAATGGCCATTCATTCATCTGTCGAAAGAGTAACAGAGCTTTCTTTTCTTTTTTCGGGAATGCTTTGCAATCGCCTTCTTTTAGCATTGCGAGCTTCTCTTGCAACTTTAAAATCTAAGTCTTCAAATAGATTAATGCGTCTATTATAATTTTTAAAATATAATTCTTAAATGCTTTTAGCAGTCGAGTTTCACATAACCTTAATTTTATAATCCTTATAGTCATCCCCGTTCTCCTTTCGCATATTCCAAGCCCAATCCCTTAAAATTTCAGCTATTACTCCATTTGGGGTAGCTTCCTTCAATTTGTAATTTTTAACCTCACAAAATTTTTCATATTGACGCCATACACTTGTCTTGCTTCTATTTGTATTTATTAGTAGGGAGTTTATAACAATTTCGTCAATTTCTGTCGTTGACGTTTCTCCGAACCGTGCCATTTTTATGACTTTATAACAAATGTCAAAGTGAAAGCACAGACTACTAATTGTAGTGTTTTCTTTTTTTTTACTATGACAGTATTTTTACAATAATCACTGTATTTTGACATATGATATTTTGACTGCTGTCTACAGTACTTCGACTATTACGGCATTTTGATTTTAGGTCACTCGGTTGGCCGCCTTTTGACTGGCAGGATTTGCATATTTATTCACTCTGTCAACAGTATTTTAAGAATTACGACATTTTGACTATTCTGACTGTAAGTATAGAGTGTCTATCACTCCCAGATTAGGCATAAAGTAAAATTTTGAGTTTAGAAAAGCCTTACTCTGTCGACAGTATTTTAAGAATTACGACATTTTGACTGTAAGTATAGAGTGTCTATCCCTCCCAGATTAGGCATGAAGTGAAATTTAGAGTTTAGAAAAGCTTAACAATTTGGAATTGCCGGGGCGCGCGAGCGAAGCAAGTCGCGCCCCTGCAAATCCAAATTTTCAGGCTATTCTAAATTCAAAATTTTACCTCATGCGCCACCCGTATAAAACACCGATTTGACGGAAAAATTAAAATTTAGATTACTTATATAATTTAAAAATTCTGATTCAAGTTTTTGAAATTTGATGGGCCTGGGCGGTGCCCTGCATCTAACTAAAAACATAGAACTATTATTTGTTCTTGTTTTTGTAGAACTTGAGAAAAATACATATATGAAACTAAATACTAGTCGAATCCCCCCTCGTCGCAAAAAGCTATCTATGCCACTGCTTAGATGTATATCTAAATAAAATAAAAATAATAACAAAATAAATAGCAAACAAAAAAAGAGCATTTTATTTCATTTTTACATTTTTTCAAAACTCATGGTTGGGATTGATCTCCTAAATTCCCCTCTATCTACGCCACTGCCCTAGACGGTCGCCTAGGCTCGCCTAATGAAAGAGCTGATCCTGCCCCTGTGTGAAAATTAACACCGGCAGAAGTGTAAATTCGCCACTGATTTAGGAGACTGTCAAAATAAAGTACTCGTGGGCTGAGTACCAGAGCTGGGACGAATCCTCGTAAAAATGATTCCAATCACGAATCCGAATCACCTAATATGATTCGAATCACGAATACTCGAATAAAGGATTCGTAAGAGATAAATATGATTCGAATCAAAGATTCGAACCCTGTTTTTTTAATCACGAATACAAATCCTTTAGGAATAAATTTGATTTTATTATTTTTTTGCAACCATTAACATATAAATATCGTTACCAGTTATTTTAACAAAAATATTGAAAACCTAAATATTTATTATTAACACTGGACACCGTTGATAACAGACTAAATATCTGTGTTATTCTGATTCAAGATATATTTGTATGTTTTTGAACTTCACTTCAAATCAGTGTCTTGTACGCGTGGAGCATGAAGTAAAATTTCGAGTTTAGAAAAGCCTCGTAAAAATTTGACTCGAACCATTCAGGATTCGAATCCTTTTAGAGGATTCGAAACCTTTTAGAGGATTCGAATCCTTTTAGAGGATTTAAAAGAGGCATTCGAATACTTTAGTTAAAGTGGATTCGCAATCCGGATTCGTTTAATTTTTTTAAGAGGATTCGTATTTGAATCCAAATGCGGGTGATTCGAATCCTCATAAAAGGATTCGAATATTTATAAAATGATTGGACTACTTACAAAAGGATTCGAATACACACAAAAGAATTTAAATCTAAATCGTCAAAAATATATCGAATTAATTGTGAGGATTAATATGAAAAATTTGTTTTGTGTGTTTTTAAATTTCTCGATAAATCACTGTTTTATACGCGTGGCGCATGAAGTAAAATTTCGAGTTTAGAAAAGCCCCGTGAAAATTTGTCTCGGGTCGCTGCGCGCCCCTCGACAAATTTTCTACGCGGGGCTTTTCTAAACTCGAAATTTTACTTCATGCTTAGTCTGGGAGTGGAAACACTCGTTCAAAACTTCAAATTGAACTCTATTATAAAATCGACGAATGCCTGAAAATTACGTAAATAAATATTCATTGAATATCATTAAAACCGGGAAAGTCAGAGAAAAGTCATAATATTTTATTCACAAAAAAGCCATATGATATTATTTAATTTGTCAAAATCAATAGGCATCATAAAAATTACAAAACACGTAAAAATTTATAAAACCAACTTAAATATTGACAAAAACAATGAAAACAATTTAACAAAACGGGGGTTTCCCACAGAAGAAAGGTCAGGGAAAAAATCTTGAATCAGGGAAATGTCGAAAAACTTTAACATTTCAGATTGTGGCTACCATCTCAGTTTTACTTCAAATAATGGTAAACAAAATTTTGGAAACTAGATCATTATCTCTAAAAACATTTTCAACTATTTAATGTTCTTATCAAAGCAATTAGTTTGAAGGTTCGAACAAGCGTTTCCACTCCCAGACTAAGCATGAAGTAAAATTTCGAGTTTAGAAAAGCCCCGCGTAGAAAATTTGTCGAGGGTCGCGCAGCGACCCGAGACAAATTTTCACGGGGCTTTTCTAAACTCGAAATTTTACTTCATGCGCCACGCGTATAAAACAGTGATTTAACGAGAAATTCAAAAACACACAAAACAAATTTTTCATATTAATCCTCACAATTAATTCGATATATTTTTGACGATTTAAATTCTTTTGTGTGTATTCGAATCCTTTTGTAAGTATTCGAATCATTTTATAAATATTCGAATCCTTTTATGATTCAAAAATATATCGTATTAATTGTGAGGATTAATATGAAACATTTGTTTTGTGTGTTTTTAAATTTCTCGATAAATCAGTGTTTTATACGCGTGGCGCATGAAGTAAAATTTTGAGTTTAGAAAAGCCCCGTGAAAATTTGTCTCGGGTCGCTGCGCGACCCTCGACAAATTTTCTACGCGGGGCTTTTCTAAACTCGAAATTTTACTTCATGCTTAGTCTGGGAGTGGAAACACTCGTTCAAAACTTCAAATTGAACTCTATTATAAAATCGACGAATGCCTGAAAATTACGTAAATAAATATTCATTAAATATCATTAAAACCGGGAAAGTCAGAGAAAAGTCATAATATTTTATTCACAAAAAAGCCATATGATATTATTAAATTTGTCAAAATCAATAGGCATCACAAAAATTACAAAACACGTAAAAATTTATAAAACCAACTTAAATATTGACAAAAACAATGAAAACAATTTAACAAAATGGGGGTTTCCCACAGAAGAAAAGTCAGGGAAGAAATCTTGAATCAGGGAAATGTCGAAAAACTTTAACATTTCAGATTGTGGCTACCATCTAAGTTTTACTTCAAATAATGGTAAACAAAATTTTGGAAACTAGATCATTATCTCTAAAAACATTTTCAACTATTTAATGTTCTTATCAAAGCAATTAGTTTGAAGTTTCGAACAAGCGTTTCCACTCCCAGACTAAGCATGAAGTAAAATTTCGAGTTTAGAAAAGCCCCGCGTAGAAAATTTGTCGAGGGTCGCGCAGCGACCCGAGACAAATTTTCACGGGGCTTTTCTAAACTCGAAATTTTACTTCATGCGCCACGCGTATAAAATAGTGATTTAACGAGAAATTTAAAAACACACAAAACAAATTTTTCATATTAAACCTCACAATTAATTCGATATATTTTTGACGATTTAAATTCTTTTGTGTGTATTCGAATCCTTTTGTAAGTATTCGAATCATTTTATAAATATTCGAATCCTTTTATGAGGATTCGAATCACCCGCATTTGGATTCGAATACGAATCCTCTTAAAAAAATTAAACGAATCCGGATTACAAATCCACTTTAACTAAAGTATTGGAATGCCACTTTTAAATCATTTAAAATGATTCGAATCCTCTAAAAGGTTTCGGAACCTCTAAAAGGATTCGAATCCTGAATGGTTCGAGTCCTGCCCAGCTCTGTTGAGTACCGAGTGCATGAAGAGGACTCCAAGTGTAATTTGTTGTGGATTTAAATAAAGCTGCTTAAAGTATTAAGAGATTAGTGGTAAGTAATATTGTTTGAGATATAAATGAAGATGTCGTTAATTAAACAGGTGTAGTCACTAGTCACCATTTAATGAAAAGTGTAAGTGAGCGAGCGGAGGAGATGTAATAATAAAACGGTGTAATTAGTAATTAGCAGGTATCACGTGTGTACGGTGCGTGTGTGCGCGGCGTATAATTACACAATGTAAAAAGTCGAACAGAGTGTAGTTGGTGTGTGTGCGTGGCGCCAAAGCGGGACGCATGCGCCGGTCGGGGGCCGTGGGGCCGCGGGCCCGTCCTCCAAAAGCGCCGCGACTGCTCCGCTCTGTCGCTCCAACTCGCTCCGACTGCCGGCCACGGACTGCGTGAAAACACACGAAACCCGCACGGCTCCGAGTCGGCGGAGCGCTCGCAAAACTTACAAAAACGAACTCTCCACTCAAGTACGTAGATCTAGTCGAGTAGTTCGCATTGCGCTCGCTTGATATACACACACGCTCCGCGAATATCACACACTCAGTACGTGTTTACATTTTGCGCGGCTCTTATCAGGAGAGAAAAAAATATTCTCGGACTCTCGGGAGATGATGTCCAATATTGGATGCGGAAAGACTCGACTTGAACGGGAGTTTGGATTGGATCAAGAGGGTTTAGTGGAGGTAAGGGACACGGAAAGTGCGTCTTAGTAAACAGTGCGCGCGGGACGTGTTGTTTGTTGTTATCAGGAACTGATTTGTTTTTGTTTCTGTGCGCTTTTGTGAGGAATAGTTATTTTTTAATGAAGAGAGTGAGAGATGATTTAGTTTCGATGGGTGCGTATGTTTTTCGTAATAACGCGTGGTGTTAGTGCGGACTATCCTAGGATTTTCGCGTATTGCGTCGCGGCGAAAATATATTTAGCGCCACCGCTTTTTGATTGTATAACAACTCGAAGCGCCGAAGGCAACTCAACACCAAACGATTTAATAAAACTAGTGATAAATACAAATTAAAAAAAAGTGCGCGCGTGTTTAAAAAAAAAACCCTGTAGTTTTCGATTATTGTAAATTATTGAGGATTGTTTTTAATGGACCTGGGATACGGCTGGAACGGCCAGAAGATGAATCTGGGCATGATGGAGCCTCTGACGGAGGTGGACGGTTTCGAACCGCAGACTAGGGCCAGGTCGAACACGTGGCCGCTGCCCAGGCCCGAGAACTACGTGGAGCCGGGCGACGAGGCCGGCAACAAGTGCGCTGGCCTCCCCGTCCCGACGCCCACCAATTCCGCCGTCTCCGCCGCCACCGTCGTTCCCACGAAAAAGAACTCGAGCCGGCGGAACGCCTGGGGCAACCTCAGCTACGCCGACCTCATCACCCAGGCCATCACCTCCTCGCCGGACAAGAGGCTCACCCTCTCGCAGATCTACGAGTGGATGGTCCAGAATGTTCCCTACTTCAAAGATAAAGGCGACAGCAACAGCTCCGCTGGATGGAAGGTAAGTCCAATTCATATTTTTTTGTACAAAAATCTTACAAAACGAAACACCCAATGTACCTTCTAGTGAATTTAACTTAAAATATATTTAAAACAAGTTGATAACTGCACTAGTTGGATGAACATTTATAAATTACTCGACTCAACACACTTTACACCATTAAGTTTGTTCGTTTGTACTGCACTAAATGAATAATAATGATAATAATAATTTATTTCGTGTTATTAACAGAAGTCTTACACATGTCAGAGACATATAGACGTAAAGAGTATGTGAAGAGAACAACGGCGTGACGATTGCATTCTAAAATATAATTGAACTGAGTTCAAGTTTGTGACGTCACAGTTCAAGTCAGTGTAACTTCAGATTTACAATTGTAGGCATCTAGTTCATGTAACAAACAAATTCAGTACAAAAAGTGTAAAAAGTGCTTCACTAGTTCACATAACGAACAGACCTAATGATCGATCAGAATGTATGGTGTATAGCCAAAAAACGAAGCTCGATCCGAAAAATTTGACCGACGAATTTGATTCTTTCAAATAGTGTGACAGTATCAAACCATTGATAATGGTCACATGGTGACCGAAATGTACATCTGGTATTAAATAAACTTGTGAAGAAAGGAGAAAAAGTGTTTTATTTCAAGTTAGTGTGACATTGTTGTTGCATCAATAAATATGAATAAATATGAATATGAATTTGGTTGGTGATTCCTTAGCGCTCAATTCTACAAAACAAATAATCTGTGCACAGGGAAATATATTTATTATTGACCACGTGTGTTTTTGTTTACTATATTTAGTAAACAGAAACAGACGTCACACAGCTAGGCGCGGGTCCAAAGGGGGGGAAATGGAGGAAATTTCTTTCAAACGACAAAACATGAAACGAAAAAATAGTTATGTGTTTGTAATACTATTGTCTCGGTATTGAAATGATGATTATATATGATAAAGATAATATTTCAAAATCTAAAGCTTGCATTAGACAACACTATTTTCTTGTACAAGAAAATAGTATACTATTTTCTATCATGGTGTAATACACAAAATATGACTAAACGCAAATCTTGTACAGTTTTGTATAATGGAAATAGGACATGTTCTATTTGGTGCACCATGATAAGCTTGTATTAAACGACTCTATTTTTTTTTACAAGAAAATAATATACTATTTTCTACCATGGTGTGCCAAATGGAACATGTCCTATTTCCATTATATAAAACTGTACAAGATTCGCGTTTGGTCATATTGTGTACATTACACCTTGATAGAAATTAGTATACTATTTTCTTTTATAAGAAAATAGTGTTTTCGAACACAAGCTATTGAAAATTGTGTACTATTTGCTTGTATAAGAAAATAGTATAATTTTCATGTACAAGACAATAGTATACTATTTTCTATCATGGTGTAATACACACAATATGACCAAACGCGAATCTTGTACAGTTTTATATAATGGAAATAGGACATGTTCCATTTGGCACACCATGGTAGAAAATAGTATATTATTATACTATATTAGTATACTATTTTCTATCATGGTGTACCAAATAGAACATGTTCTCTTTCCATTATACAAAACTGTACAAGATTTGCGTTTGGTCATGTTTTGTGTATTACGCCATTATAGAAAATAGTATACTATTTTCTTGTACAAGAAAATAGTGTTGTCTAATACAGGCTTTAAGAGTTACAACAAAATAAGTGTATTAGTAAATAGTAAACATTTGTATCATAGAATGTATTGTCGTGAGGATCAAACAAATGGGTGGGTGTATTTTGAAATTCCCTTCAAATCTGTGTTTTATACGCGTGGCGCATGAAGTAAAATTTCGAGTTTAGAAAAGCCCAGAAAATTTGTCTCGGGTCGCTGCGCGACCCTCGACAAATTTTCACGGGGCTTTTCTAAACTCGAAATTTTACTTCATGCTTAGCCTGGGAGTGGAAACCCTCGTTAGTAGTTTCGAATTAAACAATAATAAAATCACGGGCCATTGTCTGACAGGAGTTTCAATTTAGATTTTTTTAATTTTGAATTTCTCATTTAATTAGATAGAATTCAACTTTAAACTTTTGTTCACGTTAAAGTGAAAATTAAAACAAATATATCGATGGGGTATTTTAAAATTATGCCATGCTTTTTTAACGGCAATGTTTCCTTTATAATTATACAAATTCCATGAAATATTTAGAAAAGTCAAATTGCAAATATTTAAGTTTTAGATCCCCTTAAAATGAACGTGAAATCAGTTTTCTTTAACGTTTGTGTAAAAATAACTGGGAAACTATTAATTTGGTATTTTTAGATTTTGATATATTTCGCAAGAAATATATCTCTATACTGACATAAAATTTTATAAAGATATTTAAAAAAATTATCAATTTATTTCTAATTTTCTCATTTCTGCAATTTGAATAAAATCACTATATAACATAAAAATGGTGATGTGTCCATCATAGTACTTTCCCCCGTAAATTGCGTATTAAATCACTTTTAAAATATTTGTAGCATTATTATTTTCAAAATGTCTTAAACTTTTTGATAACTACAACTTTTATTTGAAACATTTTTCAATTGTATCAACACATACACTGAGACAAACCAATGACTAAATAAAAGAACATTATTTATTAATTATCTCAAAAACTAAGAGTGCTATGACAAAAAGTAAAGATACAAAAAATCTTTAATATTTGATTACCTACAACTTTTATTTGAAACATTTTTCAATTGTATCAACACATACACTGACACAAATCAATGACTAGATAAAAAACACTATTTATTAAATATATCAAAAACTAAGAGTGCTATGCCAAAAAGTGAATCTACAAAAAAACTTTAGTTTTTCATTTCCTACAACTTTTATTTGAAACATTTTTTAATTGTATCGACACATACACTGTCACACACCAATAACTAGATAAAACACAACTTTTGAAATATCTCAAAAACTAAGAGTGCTATGACAAAAAATAAGTGAATAATACATCTTCATTTTGTTATTATCTACAACTTTTATTTGAAAGAATTTTTTGTTTGATGAACATTTATTGAAAAAATCTGAAAAAACTGAAAAACGCTAAGAGTAAAGTACCACTTCCGGTTTTCCGATTTTCACCAAAAGCTTTTCAGTTCTTCTGATTGTAACAAAAAGCTTAAGTTTCAAGTTTCATCTCGATATCTTTAGCGGTTTTTGCGGTACAGCGCACACAGACTCACACACAGACACACAGACAGACAGACATTTTTCAAAAATGGTCTTATTCGACTCAGGGGACCTCAAAACGGATATTTCCGCTAAAATTTTGATTCGAAAATTTTCACGAAAACAATACTTTCCCTTTGTATTACATACGGGGGAAAGTAAAAACAGTTAATGAAGCAATTTTAGATTTTGACATATTTTAATTGAGCAATATAATTTCCATAATAACACAAAATTTCATAAATACATCCTTAACACTTTTCAAGTTATATTCTTGTATACAAATGTCCTAACTCCATTTCTCAAACTTCGTTGTTGACTGTAATAATCTTTAAAATTTCAGGTTTTCTGTCATAAACAACAATTTTTGGTTAAGTATATGCAAAATATATAATATACAGGGTGTTTCACTTAAAACTCCCCAGACTAATTAAAAAGAAACTAAAAATGTTACTAAGATTTCTGTTGTTGTAATCAATAATTGTCATTCAAGGCTTCAAATTAAGATGGAATTGGTATCACTCATAATTACGGTTTTGCTGTCAGAGGCGTGAGAAAATGTCACTCGATGACAAGAAATTTGGAAGTGACTTTTTCTAAAAGAATAGACAATTTTATAATATGCATATTTTAAATTAAATTCGCCATTTTTAAGTTATAACCAATTTTTACATTTTCAAGAACTTTTAATATACACATTTAAAGTAGTACAACTTCCTAAAATTAGCACATCTAACAATTAAAATTATTAAAATACATTGGAAATTACAAAACAATAATAATAACAATAATATAATTTAATTATTGTTAACATCAAGTATACTTGATAATGAGACTCACACTGTCGGAACTTAAGTCGTAAAAATATTTATATGTAACACCTGTATATATATATATAAATTAATAAAAGTGGTAAAAAACATAGTTATAGTTTCATTTAATTTTGATATGGATTACCTCCATATATTTTAGCAATTATGATTTTTTTGAGGATATTTCGACAATTATGTTACTCTTTCGTTTTGACAGTAATAATCTATTCTAGTAACGTACAGTTTTAATTTGCCCAAGTGAATAACTTTTCCTTGTAGAATCTTAAGAAATGTCAATTATTTGTGCTTCATTTTATTTTTTTGCATACACACACATACATAAGCGTTGCTCATTTATCTGTATCACTTCTCTACGTTGAAAAGCATACACTAAACAGATCCAACCCGCGGATTTCATTACACGCAAACATAACACCATTGTCCGCTAATTAATTAATAATCAAACCAATCGCAATTCAATTTAAGTTATGTAAAACGCACGCTGATTTATATTAACAATACAAGAATAAATAAAACCTGGTAAACATACGCGGGTTTTCCAAAAAATTGCATCCCTAGGGAGGAGCTGTTCACAACACCGATGCAATTTGTCATCGATGAGAGGTCGCACTGAAATGACTTCATTTTACTTCTATAGGTTTGGTTAATTCTTACCAAAATAACGTAATTTCAGTGCGACTTCTCACCGATGACAAATTGCTTCGGTGTTGTGAACAGCTCCTCCCTAGGGATGCAATTTTTGGAAAACCCGCGTGTGTTTACCAGGTTTTATTTATTCTTGTATTGTTAATATAAATCAGCCCTCTGATATCTAAGAAAACGTTTGTTTTCATATTGATACATTATAAATACACTGCTCCAAAAACTTAACGCACGACCTTACAATTTCTTTAAAATTTTAACTTTGAAAGTATACCTTTGTGTTTATTTCATTTCATTTTTTGCAACCTGTTAAAATAAACTCATGATTCAAAGTATTCGCTGTTATTTCAAAGACGCTATCGTGATATAAATAAAAATAATACGCATTTCTAAAATTTTCGAGAAATTACCGGTTACTGGTTGGAGCAGTGTATGATGAGGGAATCAAGACAAATCAGGAAGAAAAATGTAATTTCTTTTCGTACGGGTATTTCCACAATTGCGGGGCTTATTGTAATATATATAATATATTTAACGGAAATCCATTTTTACAAGTATAATAACAAAAATTTGAAATAAAATAAATTCAAGCAAAAATTGTTAGTAAAAAAACAATTATTTAATATTAATATAAAAAAATAATAACAGAAGTAAAGTAAAATAGTTGACGAACAAATCCGATAACATAAATAAATATAATTTAACGAAATAACTGAAGACTAATTTATTTACTTAATATTTTCATTAACGACATTAACTTTTAAATGCGCAACAATTCGCTTCGTGACATAGAGGATAAATCAAAACTGGGATTAACTGAAAAATGGTTAGCAGGACGTAAGAAACTACTAAAGCAGCTATTCATGATATAATTAGTTTTCTGAAATGGTATTCTGAATAATGGGCTGTAGCGAGTTAATCTATTTTCTGCATTGAAATAAAATTCTAATTGTGAGACAATATCTGGACAATCAACATCTCCATTAATTATTTTATGTAACATTAACATCATCGCAAAAACTCTTCTGTTACCTAAACTATCAGAGGCTAAAGTTAGTCATTAGTGTTTCAAGATTAGAATTATCTGTATTTTCTAATTTGTACGAAAGAGATTTTAAAAATGTTTGTTGTATATTTTCAATATCTTCTTGATAACACTTATGACAAGGACACCAAATACATGAAGCATACTCCAATTTTGAACGCACAAATGCAACATAAACAATTTTGTATGAAACTGGATTCAGATTCCGAGAGATTCTCTTTATATAGCCTAACATTCTCGCTGTTGAATTGCATATATTGTTAATATAACTTGAAAATGTTAATTTTGTGTCAAACACAATGCCGAGATCTTTAATTTTTGAAACTTTAGATAATTCAATATCACCAATTTTATAAACAAAATCGTGGATTGATCTTTTTCTTGAGAAAGTAATTGACTTACATTTACCTAAATTAAAAAATAATTGATTTTGCACCAATCATAAACAGATGACAAATCCTCCTAAAGCAATGTATAATCATTAGGAGAATTAATTTCTTTAAAAAGTTTTAGGCCGTCAGCGAAAAGAAAAAAATGTGAATTTTTAATTACTGTTGAGATGATATTTATAAACAACAGAATTAGCAACGGCCCGCAATGGAATCCTTGAGGAACACCCCAAGGAACAGTCATGATTTCAGATAGATGGTTTATTATTTTGACACATTGAATACGCCCAGTTAAAAAATGCTCAATCCGTCTGCTAACTGATTCGTGGAAACCTAATAATTTTAATTTATGTACTAAAATGGCATGATTGACTTTATCGAATGCCTTCAAAAAGTTCGTGTATATAGCATCAACTGAATGTGTATTACCTAAGGCATTAATTATACATGACTCATACATTACTAAATTAGTTGTCGTTGATCTATCATTTCTGAAGCCGTGTTGTTCATTAATTAAAACGTTTTTGCTCATCCAATATAATTGTTCTGAAATCAATGTATCGAATAGTTTAGGTATAACATGATATGCCACAAGTAAACAGACTGAGATATTGGACTTTGAAATTTAGAAAAAAATTTAAATGTATTACTATGATATTAAGAATTAATAGTAGATTGTTTGACAAGATTTAAAAGCTTCGGTTTGCATGCGAACATGTAGTAGCTTTTTATATAACTGCTTAATCAAATCGAAGAATAATACAGCATTTTTGGTTGTGTGGCTTATCATGTTATTACAATAAGCCCTTCAATTGTTTTAACAAATTCATACATATTTTATAGATAAAAACTACGAATGCCTAAAAATGTACAGCGTATATTTCTAGAAAATACAAAAATACATCATTTGTGCAAATTAGGAAGATTTTTTTGTATACATTTTGTTATTAACTTAGCAATCATAATAATTTTAATATGTTATAATTTACTAACTTATGCTTATTTGTAATTTGAATCAATTAATTAGGGATTTATTTCAATAAATAATTATACAAATGGCCATATACGTTTTTACATACAGAGAGTTTTATGTAACACCGAACATGTTCATAACAAGAATTTTAATTTTAAGTATACATAACGCTCGGTTTATTGAAAAAAATAATAATTTAAAGCTTTAAACGAGTGTTTTCTACTCCCAGGCTAAGCATAAAGTAAAATTTCGAGTTTAGAAAAGCCTGAAAATTTGGTTTGGACGCGTAGCGCGAAGCGCGGAGCGGCCAAACCAAATTTTCAGGCTTTTCTAAACTCGAAATTTTACTTTATGCGCCACCGGTACAAAACACTGATGCAATGTAATGTTTAGCGGTGTGTTTTAAACTTCGTAATATGTCAGTGTTTTGTACCGGTGGCGCATGAAGTAAAATTTCGAGTTTAGAAAAGCCTGAAAATTTGGTTTGGCCGCTCCGCGCTTCGCGCAAAATTTGAGGCATTAATTGCGATTGATTGGCTTCAATTTGTAATGGTCATATAGGCAATCCAATACGGGTGTGAAGTTAGCAATAGATCCAGCAATAGATTTAAAAAAAATCATATCTCGGAAAAAACAAAAGCAAATTAAATGAAATTTGAAGATATACCCTTCAAATAGCCTAAATTATTACCCCAAGAAGTATAAAACCCTTAACTTTTACCCTTCATATTTTTTCACCCCTTCCAAAAATATGTTATGATTTTTTTTTAATTTGGCAATATTTCATAAAGTTACTTTTTAGCTCAAAACATCTCTATAATACCTTCTTTTGTTAAGTGAAATCAAAAAAACGTTTCGACACCCCGTTCGCCACTAAACTATTGTTTTACCCTAAGATTTCAAAAATTAATATCTCAGAGAAAAAAAAAATACAAATCGAATAAAATTTAAAATACACGATAAGAGATGTCTAAGTTATCACCCAAAAAAAATTAACCCTTAATTTTTACCTATAATATTTTTTCACCCCTTCCAAAAATGTAATCAATTTTTTTCTACTTTGGCAATGTTCCATAAAATTCATTTTTATCTCAAAATATCTCTATTCTACCCTCTTTTAATACACCTAATCAAAAAAACGTTTCGTCACCCTGTTCACCCCTAAAATATTTTCTTTACCCCGTGAATATGGAAATCAATATTTCCGAGAAGGCAAAATCAAATCAAACAAAATATTACTAAGGAATACATCTTAATTAATAGCACAAAGAAGATCAACCCCTAAAATTACCCTTTCATTTTTTCTTGTCTTTAAATGTAATATATATATATATATATTTTTATAAATTCACAATCTTCTTAAATGTTGATATGTATCATATATTATTTCTTTTTATCATGAGTGTGTTTACTCTAATAAGCAAAAGTAAAAAAAAAGTGCCAGACACTTTACCCCCATATAATAAAATAATAATCTCCTGCTCGTCGTATGGATTTATATGCGTATGGAATTATGTGCAACGATTTAAACATTATTTTTTCTGAATTTGGCAAAAGGCCATAGATAAATACAAATTGTTATTTTTATCATTAATGTGTGTACTTTCATAATCAAAAGTCAAAAAACGTTTGGAGCACTTTTTCACATTAATGATAAAAATATCAATTTTTATTTATCTATGGCCCTTTGTTAAATTCGGAAAAAATAATGTTTAATTTGTTGCATTTGGATCCATACACGACGAGCGGAAGATAATTTTTTTTTTGGGGGGTAAAAAAGTGCTCCAAACGTGTTTTTGACTTTTGATTATGAAAGTACACACATTAATGATAAGAATTACAATTTTTATTTATCTATGGCTCTTTGCCGAATTCGGAAAAAATAATGTTTCATTTAT
Organism: Philonthus cognatus; assembly: GCA_932526585.2. Classification (NCBI taxonomy): domain Eukaryota; kingdom Metazoa; phylum Arthropoda; class Insecta; order Coleoptera; family Staphylinidae; genus Philonthus; species Philonthus cognatus. The sequence goes on from OW052242.1 coordinate 31,628,774, forward strand.
TGCATATGGATCCATACGTGACAAGCGGGAGATTTTTCTTTTGTTCGGGGGTGAAAAATTGCTCCAAACGTTTTTTTGACTTTTGATTATGAAAGTACACACATTAATGATAAGAATTACAATTTTTATTTATCTATGGCTCTTTGCCAAATATGGAGAAAATAATGTTTAATTTATTGCATATAGATCCATACGTGACGAGCGGGAGATTTTTTTTTTTTTTTCGGGGGTGGAAAAGTGCTCCAAACGTTTTTTTGACTTTTGATTATGAAACTACACACACTAATGATAAGAATAACAATTTTTATTTATCTATGGCTCTTTGCCAAATACGGAAAAAATAATGTTTAATTTATTGCATATAGATCCATACGTGACGAGCGGGAGATTTTTTTTTTCGGGGGTGGAAAAGTGCTCCAAACGTTTTTTTGACTTTTGATTATGAAAGTACACACATTAATGATAAGAAAAACAATTTTTATTTATCTATGGCTCTTTGCCAAATTCGAAAAAAATAATGTTTAATTTATTGCATATAGATCCATACGTGACGAGCGGGAGATTTTTTTTTTTTTTCGGGGGTGGAAAAGTGCTCCAAACGTTTTTTTGACTTTTGATTATGAAAGTACACACATTAATGATAAGAATAACAATTTTTATTTATCTATGGCTCTTTGCCAAATATGGAAAAAATAATGTTTAATTTATTGCATATTGATCCATACGTGACGAGCGGGAGATTTTATTTTTGTTCGGGGGTGAAAAAGTGCTCCAAACGTTTCTTTGACTTTTGATTATGAAAGTACACACATTAATGATAAGAATAACAATTTTTATTTATCTATGGCTCTTTGCCAAATTCGAAAAAAATAATGTTTAATTTATTGCATATAGATCCATACGTGACGAGCGGGAGATTTTTTTTTTTTTTTCGGGGGTGGAAAAGTGCTCCAAACGTTTCTTTGACTTTTGATTATGAAAGTACACACAATAATGATAAGAATAACAATTTTAATTTATCTACGGCTCTTTGCCAAATTCGAAAAAAATAATGTTTAATTTATTGCATATAGATCCATACGTGACGAGCGGGAGATTTTTTTTTTTTCGGGGGTGGAAAAGTGCTCCAAACGTTTTTTTGACTTTTGATTATGAAAGTACACACATTAATGATAAGAAAAACAATTTTTATTTATCTATGGCTCTTTGCCAAATATGGAAAAAATAATGTTTAATTTATTGCATATAGATCCATACGTGACGGGCGGGAGATTTTTTTTTTCGGGGGTGAAAAAGTGCTCCAAACGTTTTTTTGACTTTTGATTATGAAAGTACACACATTAATGATAAGAATAACAATTTTTATTTATCTATGGCTCTTTGCCAAATTAGAAATAAATAATGTTTAATTTATCTATGGCTACGTGACGAGCGCGAGATTTTTTTTTTTTTTTCGGGGGTGGAAAAGTGCTCCAAACGTTTTTTTGACTTTTGATTATGAAAGTACACACATTAATGATAAGAAAAACAATTTTTATTTATCTATGGCTCTTTGCCAAATATGGAAAAAATAATGTTTAATTTATTGCATATAGATCCATACGTGACGGGCGGGAGATTTTTTTTTTCGGGGGTGAAAAAGTGCTCCAAACGTTTTTTGACTTTTGATTATGAAAGTACACACATTAATGATAAGAATAACAATTTTTATTTGTCTATGGCTCTTTGCCAAATTCGAAAAAAATAATGTTTAATTTATTGCATATAGATCCATACGTGACGAGCGGGAGATTTTTTTTTTTCGGGGGTGGAAAAGTGCTCCAAACGTTTTTTTGACTTTTGATTATGAAAGTACACACATTAATGATAAGAATAACAATTTTTATTTATCTATGGCTCTTTGCCAAATTCGAAAAAAATAATGTTTAATTTATTGCATATAGATCTATACGTGACGAGCGGGAGATTTTTTTTTTTCGGGGGTGGAAAAGTGCTCCAAACGTTTTTTTCACTTTTGATTATGAAAGTACACACATTAATGATAAGAATAACAATTTTTATTTATCTATGGCTCTTTGCCAAATTCGAAAAAAATAATGTTTAATTTATTGCATATAGATCCATACGTGACGAGCGGGAGATTTTTTTTTTCGGGGGTGGAAAAGTGCTCCAAACGTTTTTTTGACTTTTGATTATGAAAGTACACACATTAATGATAAGAATAACAATTTTTATTTATCTATGGCTCTTTGCCAAATTCGGAAAAAAATAATGTTTAATTTATTGCATATAGATCCATACGTGACGAGCGGGAGATTTTTTTTTCGGGGGTGGAAAAGTGCTCGAAACGTTTTTTTGACTTTTGATTATGAAAGTACACACATTAATGATAAGAATAACAATTTTTATTTATCTATGGCTCTTTGCCAAATTCGAAAAAAATAATGTTTAATTTATTGCATATAGATCCATACGTGACGAGCGGGAGATTTTTTTTCGGGGGTGGAAAAGTGCTCCAAACGTTTTTTTGACTTTTGATTATGAAAGTACACACATTAGTGATAAGAATAACAATTTTTATTTATCTATGGCTCTTTGCCAAATTCGAAAAAAATAATGTTTAATTTATTGCATATAGATCCATACGTGACGAGCGGTAGATTTTTTTTTTTTCGGGGGTGGAAAAGTGCTCCAAACGTTTTTTTGACTTTTGATTATGAAAGTACACACATTAATGATAAGAATAACAATTTTTATTTATCTATGGCTCTTTGCCAAATTCGGAAAAAATAATGTTTAATTTATTGCATATAGATCCATACGTGACGAGCGGGAGATTTTTTTTTTTTCGGGTGTGGAATAGGGCTCCAAACGTTTTTTTGACTTTTGATTATGAAAGTACACACATTAATGATAAGAATAACAATTTTTATTTATCTATGGCTCTTTGCCGAATTCGGAAAAAAATAATGTTTAAATCGTTGCACATAATTCCATACGCATATAAATCCATACGACGAGCAGGAGATTATTATTTTATTATATGGGGGTAAAGTGCCTGACACTTTTTTTTTACTTTTGCTTATTAGAGTAAACACACTCATGATAAAAAGATATAATATATGATACATATCAACATTTAAGATGATTGTGAATTTATAAAAATATATATATATTACATTTAAAGACAAGAAAAAATGAAAGGGTAATTTTAGGGGTTGATCTTCTTTGTGCTATTAATTAAGATGTATTCCTTAGTAATATTTTGTTTGATTTGATTTTGCTTTCTCGAAAATATTGATTTCCATATTCACGGGGTAAAGAAAATATTTTAGGGGTGAACAGGGTGACGAAACGTTTTTTTGATTAGGTGTATTAAAAGAGGGTAGAATTGAGATATTTTGAGATAAAAATGAATTTTATGGAACATTGCCAAAGTAGAAAAAAATTGATTACGTTTTTAGAAGGGGTGAAAAAATATTATAGGTAAAAATTATAGGTCAATTTTTTTTGGGTGATAACTTAAGACATCTCTTATCGTGTATTTTAAATTTTATTCGATTTGTATTTTTTTTTTCTCTGAGATATTAATTTTTGAAATCTTAGGGTAAAACAATAGTTTAGTGGCGAACGGGGTGTCGAAACGTTTTTTTGATTTCACTTATCAAAAGAAGGTATTATAGAGATGTTTTGAGCTAAAAAGTAACCTTATGAAATATTGCCAAATTAAAAAGAAATCATAACATATTTTTGGAAGGGGTGAAAAAATATGAAGGGTAAAAGTTAAGGGTTTTATATTTCTTGGGGTAATAATTTAGGCTATTTGAAGGGTATATCTTCAATTTCATTTAATTTGCTTTTGTTTTTTCCGAGATATGATTTTTTTAAAATCTATTGCTGGATCTATTGCTAACTTCACACCCGTCAATCCAATTTATACATAACTTAAAAATTAAAGGTGTCTAATTGTATTGGATGAAAATGTTCGGTGTTACATAAAACTCTCTGTATGTTCGAAACCGTAAACGCCATCTAATGCCCATTATATTTTCTTGTCCTACACTTCGTATTTATATTTTCTACGCCATCTAATGCCCATTATATTTTTTTGTCCTATACCTTGGTATTTATATTATCTATTACGATTCTTACTTTATTTCTTTGACGTTAGATTTTATTTCATTAACTAATTGTTTTAATTCAATTCATAACTATTTCAAAAGGCAAAAAAGCTTGTTATTGTAATGATTTTGTTTTATTTTGCTTTTAGACGCATCCTCAATTAATGTTCTCTCAACACTGTATTTTTCAATATTAATCAAAAATTTTTCCATAAAGAATACAAAGCTCTGCCCTTTTACAATTTAATTGGAAAACAAAAGTATTAAATTCTTCGAATTTTTAAAGCGTATCTACAAAGAAGCATTTTTACGTTTGACATTTTATTTAGATATTCATTTATTTTATTTATTTATTCACTTACAGATAAACCATTCTACAATATAATTAAGATGCAATTAAATACAAAATACATAAATACAAATACAAGGTGTCCCGTTAAGTGGGGAAATAGCTTAACCATAGATCCCTGGGATCAAAATATGATGATTTAAGATAACTTATCTATATCCAAAAGTTTACGGTTAAGCCGGAATTAGTCTTCAGAGTTAAAAAAAATATTTTTAATTTTAGTTATAACAATTGAACGCTATATTCGATCCGACTAAAATTTATTATGGTCGATTGTCATAATAACACATCATTTCAGTTATTATGGTCGTTGTTATTAGTCAATGACGACCATAATAACTGAAGTATAAAAAAAACAATTGTACCACAATATAAAAACTAAAATATGTTTTTATTGGCGCGCCTTATAAAAATTTAAAAAACACATCTTGAAAGATTAGTTCATTTAAAAGCCTTTTAGTCTCTTATTAATGTTTATTATCTTCTACCGTTTTGCCACAAAAAAATAAAATGCATAAATTATTTTTGATTATTTAGTAAAAGCAAAATCTAATTTTTCGGGTGAATAAAAATTCATGTTTTTTCTTTGTCGCAGCCATTGTTTAATAATTAATTGTGTATAATATTAATTAACGAGTATCTTTTTAGAATTAATTGGTATCTTCATTATGGTTTATAATTAGCAAACAGATACAGGGAGTTTTTCTTTTTAGTATACGTATTCCAAATTCAGCCTATTTTCTGTAAATCTTTAGAAATTCCTTGTTTTTTTAAGTTCAATTTGTAGCTTTAAACGAGTGTTTTCCACTCCCAGACTAAGCACGAAGTAAAATTTCGAGTTTAGAGAAGCCCCGTGAAAATTTGTCGAGGGTCGTGCAGCGACCCGAGACAAATTTTCTGGGCTTTTCTAAACTCGAAATTTTGCTTCATGCGCCACACGCATAAAACATTAAAATTGTGAAAATTTATGTATATTCGAACTTCACTTAAAATCTGTGTTTTATAAGCGTGGCGCATGAAGTAAAATTTCGAGTTTAGAAAAGCCCAGAAAATTTTTACGGGGCTTTTCTAAACTCGAAATTTTACTTCATGCTTAGTCTGGGAGTGGAAAACACTCGCTTAAAGCTTCAAATTGAACTCTTTTAAAAAAACAACGAATGTCGGAAAATTTACAGCTTATGCATATGTTTACCTAAAAGAAAAAATCACTGTATGTTGCTTTTATTTTTTTTGTCAAGGAAATGGAGGATACCTTTCTCATATTTTTTATTTTTGTGGCAAAACCTTACAAGATATCAAACATTATTCGAGGCAAAAAGCTTTCAAGTAAACCAATCTTTGAAGTAATTTTTTTTTAATTTTTATAAGGTGCGCCAGTAAGAACATATTTTAGTTTTTTTGTTGTGGTACTACTGTTTTTTATACTTCTTGTCAATCAATGATGACCATAATAACGTAAATGATGTGTTATATGTTGATAACCAACCATAATAAATTTCAGTCAAATAGAATATAGCGCTCAATCGTTACAAATAAAATTAATAATATTTTTAATTTGAAACACTAATTCCGGCTTAACCGTAAAATTTTGGATATATATAAGTTGCGTTAAATCATCATATTTTTATCCCAGGAATATATGGCTAATCCATTTCCCCACATTAACGGGAAATCCTGTATAGTTGAAAAATATTAATTTTAAAATATACCTATGGTCAGCTGATTTTTTTTCCATATTTTTATCTCGTATTAGAATAAATGTATATTATTTGGCTGAAATGAAGGTCGTTTATTGTGTCCCTATTATTAACGAGAAAAAAACCGTTAACCGGTAGTCTTCTAATTACGAGTAATAATAATGCGTAATGTAATTCAAGAGGCAATTAATTAGTTATAAAATAGTTGGACTCTTAATGGAGAACATAGAAAAAAAAGGTACTTACTTTATTTGGAAATTAAACATACAATTATTGCCTTCTAATTTGGTAGATTTTTTAAATGAAACAAACGAAACTCGAAATGTTACTTCATGCTTAATCGAGAAGTGAAAACATTTTACTTATTTTATGTTTCCAATTGAACGCTTTTATAAAAATATAAAATGTACGTAATGTATACCCTGTAAATTGTCAGTTATTCAAAAAAATCCTGAAAAAATGAGTAATAATCGAAATCTTTAAATAAATTATTTACATTTTTCTTCACACTTTATTAGTATTATTGATATTGTTATTATTATTCTTATTATTATTATTATTATAGTAATTTACTTTAGAAATATTTACAAAGATTACAACATGGTTTACAAAATATCGATGCTTCCATTAAGTTCAGATTTCTTTAAAAGCTTCATTAATAATTTACTTCGGTAACGTAAAATTATAATGAAATAAACTACTCAGTAGATTTAAGAAAATACAGGGTGTCCCGTTAATGTTGGGATATGGTTTAACCATAGATTCCTGGGATAAAAATATGATGATTTAACATAACTTATCTATATCCAAAACTGTACGGTTAAGCCTGGACAAATTTTCTGGGCTTTTCTAAACTCGAAATTTTAGTTCATGCGCCACGCGTATAAAACACAGATTTTAAGTGAAGTTCGAATATACATAAATTTCACAATATTTTAGTGTTTTATACGCGTGGCGCATGAAGTAAAATTTCGAGTTTAGAAAAGCCCAGAAAATTTGTCTCGGGTCGCTGCGCGAACCTTGACAAATTTTCACGGGGCTTTTCTAAACTCGAAATTTTACTTCATGCTTAGTCTGGGAGTGGAAAACACTCGTTTAAAGCTTCAAATTGAACTTAAAAAAAGCAAGAGATATCTAAAGATATACATCAAATGGGCTGAATTTAGAATACGTATACTTAAAAGAAAAACTCCCTGTATCTGTTTGCTCCGGAGGAATATAAATAATTATAAACGATAATAGAAACCATAAAAGTGCGACAAATCTATAAAATCTACAGAAGTAAAATTCAGCATTATTTATTAACGGTAAATTATTGCCTATTCAATCGACAAATAAATTTAATCTTTTTAATTATTTATTTAGCGTATGACCGGTAATCTTTGAATCTTTGAATAAAATGTAATTAAAGTTGACGAAACAGGACGTTAGTCGTATTTATTACATTTTATTATATTTCTGTGTTAATTACATTACTCGCACAAAAGTTGGAAATATTACTCTATCTTATAATTCGTTTAGAAATACAAGTATGGGCTTTATCTTTCAGTAAATAAGAGTTTCGTTCGCGACCTAATTTGCCCCCTTATCTATTTTAATATGGCCGGACATTATTTATTTACGCAAAAACGGCACCAGGATTTCGCTATTTATCAAAAATGCTTACGATTATACTCATCTATACTTGGATCAAGGAAACTAGGTTTATAGTTTGATGTAACTTGTTATAAATTGTATACTATAGATAAATCATTTTATACAAGTTCGTCTTTTTTTGGTTTTAGAAGATTACCTAATGATCTTCTAAAACCAAAAAAAATGAACAAAGCTTGATTTGAAATACTGCTCGTCAATTAGCGGAAATCTTTAAAGTAATGTTAATTTAATGAAGAGTAACAATTTAAATAAAACCCTTAACTTTGTTTTACCACTTTTATTTTTACTTTTCAGTGACTATAGTTTCGACTACAAGCTAGTCATTATCAAACTTAGTTTGATAATGACTAGCTTGTAGTCAAAGCTATAGTCACTGAAAAGTAAAAATAAAAGTGGTAAATCAAAGTTAAGTGTTTTAATTAAATTGTTATGAAGATGTACCACTAAGTGAACGCCAAACAAAGTAAAGATTTAATGAAGAGTGTTTTTAATTAATTAGTTCGAAGAGTATTTAGATTTAATAATTAATAAAATGAAAAAACTCGAATAGATTCACATTAAACATCATGAAAAGATTAGCTTAAACTCAGGTAAAATTTAACTTGTTTTAAGATCTTGAACAAGTTATTCATCTTTCACGTGGTGAAACATATTTAACTTTGATTTGAAAAAGAACACACTTGGTTAAATTTCATCAATATTTATATAAATATTAGTGAAATTTAACCAAGTGTTTTCTTTTTCAAATCATTGTTTTAAGATAATCTCTGTTAAAATCACTATTGAACAACTGATCCTGTAGCACTGGGGAACACGATTTTCGCTGACCTACATCCAGGACTTGTTTCTTGGTAAATTTGGGGTGCTGAATTCAAATATTACATTAGATTTTGCCTATCACGTCAGATTTTTTTTATCTATAACATTTCTTCATTTTCCCTCAAATCATGTTTTTTTTATCATATAATTTCATGAAGTAAGCGAACACTTTCGTTTCCATTTCAATTCCACAAACTTGTAGTTTTAATTACCGGTTTGATTGTAAAACAATAACTGACAATTTACACCCGCAATTGTAAACAAATAGGCGGCAGGTGCCTACAAGTGAGCCGTTACTAGGGAACATATTCTACAATTAAAACGGAGTATAAATTAAAATAGATCTAGACTGAAACGTGAATACTTAAAAAAAATAATATGCGATAGAACAAAAACTTGACGTGATAGGCAAAAACGGTTGATATTTTTGAAATCAGCACACCAAAATCAGTTGAAAACAAGTATCAGATCCAGGGTTGTTATGTTTAAAACACATTGTTTAAAAACAGCTGTCGTGTTTTAAACGGTTTTGTTTTAAATTTGTTTAAAACATGTTTTATACGGTAAATTTGTTTAAATGTTTTTTTAATTATCTTAAATTTGCTAAATTATATTTTATACTACTTCATTAAGATTTTATGTTTACATTTTTAAATTATAGCTAAATTGTTGAAGATAGTTTAAATTACATTATTAAACATAAAATTTTGTTACAATAAAATATCAAATATGTGTGCATAAATGTAATTTTAGGTATACATACACTGTAAATTTTCCGACATTCGTTATTTTTTTTAAAAGATTTCGTTTTAAATGTTTAAACGAGGGTTTTCCACTCCCAGATTAAGCATGAAGTAAAATTTCGAGTTTAGAAAAGCTTGAAAATTTGGATTGGCCGCGTAGCGAAGCGGAAAAACTCGAAATTTTACTTCATGCGCCACACACTATCGCCGATTCGCATCGGTGCGGCCAGCCCCCCTGCGGGGGGTCAAAATAAAACTTAAAATTTTGCATTTCTGTTAGTATATCTATATTTGGCATACTTTAAAACATAGAAATATGGAATTTGAATTCATTTACGCAAGTAGTTATCTCAAAAATAATTCGCAAAGTTGAACAATTTATGCTAATGAGTTTGGTAAGAAATAAGCGTTCTAATAATTTCAATACTAAAGCCTTACAAATAATTTCCAAATAGTTGTTTTTTTTTCTGAATATAATATGAGTAAGGCACTTTTCAATAGAACAGAAATTTTATCAAGACGAAGTAAAATAACTTAGATATGAATTTTTAAAAATGATCAATTTTAAAAATGAAATTACAGCTTTGTTGGACTCGCAGTCCTTTTAATCAAATAGGAATGTAATACTGCTTAGATCATGATATTCTGTAATTATCTATCTATCTAACCATGTCAACCTTTTTTTTAAGTCGATCCATCCGCCGAAGTTATGATTTTTTTTCCACTGAAGGATTACATTTTTATACATTCCTATTTGATTAAAAGGACTGCGAGTCCAATAAAGTTGTAATTTCATTTTTAAAATTGATCATTTTTAAAAATTCATATCTAAGGTATTTTACTTCTTCTTGATAAAATTTCTGTTCTATTGAAAAGTGCCATACTCATATTATATTCAGAAAAAAAAAACAACTATTTGGAAATTATTTGTAAGGCTTTAGTATTGAAATTATTAGAACGCTTATTTCTTACCAAACTCATTAGCATAAATTGTTCAACTTTGCGAATTATTGTTGAGATAACTACTTACGTAAATTAATTGATATTCCATATTTCCATGTTTAAAAGTATGCTAAAAATAGATATACTAACAGAAATGCAAAATTTTAAGTTTTATTTTGACCCCCCGCGGGGGGGCTGGCCGCACCGATGCGACTCGGCCACACTGTGCGCTACACGTATAAAACACTGAAATATCGCAAAGTTTAAAATATACGGCTTTGGGAATCCAATATGTAGATGTAAATAAAAGGTGAGTCAAATTCTGCGCTGAACAAATTGTTTTAAACAGTGATTATAGGCAACCCAATAATTCTAACGTATTAGGTTGTCTATAATCGTTGTTGTATGTGTGTGTTCTTTGAACTTCTGTGTAAATCAATGTTTTTAAGCGTGGCGCATGAAGTAAAATTTCGAGTTTAGAAAAGCCTAATTTGGATTGGCCGCTCCGCTTCGCTACGCGGCCAATCCAAATTCTTAGGCTTTTCTAAACTCGAAATTTTACTTCATGCTTAGTCTGGGAGTGGAAAGCACTCGTTAAAAGCCTCACATTAATCGCTTTTAAACAACGAATTCCCGCAAATAAAACTCAAAAGGAAAATGCCCTGTATATTCTGTTTTAAACACGTTTTAAAATGTTATAACTTAAACACATTTTTAACAAGTTTTTTATTGTTAATGTTTTAAACATTGTTTTAATGAAAAAACACATTTAAAAAAACTGTTTGTTTTAATTAAAATGAACAAACCTTATTTTTAACAACCCTGATCAGATCTAAGTCAAAGAAAATGTTTGTAGACTTGTGTAAGTCCAACTTGATTCTCAATAAATGATTAACTGTTCCTAACTAATGTATTCTATAAATTTAATTTTAATAACATTACTGATATTTAATTTTAACAACATTTCTGATATTAAATTTTTCATAAAATTTCTGATATATTTTAATAACATTTCTGATTTTTACTTTTATTTATACTTTCACATATTCCATATAAACATTTGTAATATTAATGAACATGTAATCAAACCTATGCCGAAGTGTATTTTGAACACTTGAAATCAGTGTTTAATTCGCGTGGCGCATGAAGTAAAATTTCAAGTTTAGAATAGCCTGAAAATTTGGATTTGCCGAGGCGCGACTCGCTTCGTTCACGCGCTCCGGCAAATCCAAATTTTCAAGCTTTTCTTAACTCGAAATTTTACTTCATGCTTAGCCTGGGATTGAAAACACTCGTTAGAGGCTTCAAATTGAAAACGATCAATAAAACAACGAATGTCTGAAAATTAACATCGAAAAATCGTGATATTTATATTTAAAAGAAAAAATCCCTGTACAGATAAAAAAAACATCTTGTAATTTCTGTTCTATTGAAATTTGAGTGGGATTCCCGCTGGGAGGGTCATTTCGCACGGTCGGACATTCATGAGAACCCTTTACCTGTTCGGGCCTTCCACCTGCGGAAGTAGCTGAAATCGATTATGTTTTGGAATTTGCGGTATTACAAAAGAAAGAGCCGAATAACGGGTTTTTTTCGCATACAATATGCCTACTTTATTTTTGTTTTCTTTTTCAAACGCGACACATCAAGAATGAAATTCCACTTTTGCACTCTCTGAATTGAATGGAGATGGTTTTCTCTTAGATAAAAAAAACTTTTAAATAAGAGGCATGAGCTCTAATAGTTAATATAGGATTACCTTTATTTATAAATATTTGGACTTTAAAAAATATTTCAAATATAGAAGCAACATGAATTCCTTCGTAAAACTGAACATCTCAGAAGCACAAATTACGTTATTTATTTTAAAGAAAAAACTCGTTGATTTTCAAAAATTGGAATGTTTATTCACTGCCATTGTTTCGCAAGTTTATTGCTTTTTCGGGTGAAGAGAGTTACAAAATGTCACATTTTGTAACTCCCTTCACCTGAAGAAGCAATAAATTTGCGAAACAATTGTAGTGAATAAACATTCCAATTTTTGAAACTCAAAGAGTTTTTTCTTTAATATAAGTAAAGTAATATGGATTTTCAACACTTAAATGCCTCAACAATCAACGACACAAATTACATCTCAAACAATTGAAATATTTACTTCATACTACCAAATTTAGCAAGTGCTTCCAATTTTTCATTCGTTCTAAATACATACTTCCTTCAATCCTCCTTAATATGCTTATATGTTCTAATAAATGTATCCCTATTATCACCATTAGCCCCTTCATTAAGTGGTTATCGTCGGTTTATTATTGTCTGTAGATAAACAATGCGGTCACTTTCCCAGCAAAGCGTATTAATTACTAATCATCGACGGATCCGCGACAGTGCGAGCTTAACAAACCCAATTAGTTTGTCAAGTTGTGCAAACACGAGAGTTATTGAAACTTTGTTTGCCATTGATACCATTGAATCGCAACAATCTAATCACTGGCGACTTTGAATTATATAATTTTCGAGTTCCTCAACTCACTTAAGAAAAAAGCAAATGGACTGAGTTTCAAATAAGGTCTAAGTTTCTTCACTAATAAGATACGGTTTGATTTCCTTTCTTCACTAATTTATTTTTCACTGTTAGATGTACATTTCGGGTACCATGTACTCTTTTACAATAACTGAATGTTATTGATCAGTACACTTCGAGTATCATGTACTCTTTTTCAATGACTGAGCATTAACATTCAGTTATTGAAAAAGAGTACATGGTTTAATTTAAGTTCACTTGGTTTGTTTTACTAATAAATTTATTTTTCGACTAGTTTCGGCTTGATGCTATTTTCAATGGTATCATCATCAATAACTGTATTGTTTCAAGTTTACGTGAAGTGATTAATCACAAATAGAAAGACTGTTATTCCTTACTTCACTTTTTATTTTTATGTTAGATGTACATTTCGAGACACAGGGTGCTCATTATCAATAACAAACTAACAACAGTTTGTTATTGATAATGAGCACCTTGTGTCTCGAAATGTACATCTAACATAAAAATAAAAAGTGAAGTAAGGAATAACAGTCTTTCTATTTGTGGTATCATCATCATCTTGAAAATGGCATCAAGCCGAAACTAGTCGAAAAATAAATTGATTAGTAAAACACATCAAGCGAATTTAAATTAAAAACCTATATATTAGTAGAAATGTTTTACCAAGTAATCAATGAGGAACAAGTTAACGATATAATTATTCTATGCTGAAAAATTCATGATAATTTGAAAAATCAATAAAAGATTATAATAAATTTTGATAACCGAAAACATGGTCGAAATGTACATCTAACAATGAAAAATAAATTAGTGTTGAAATGAAATCAAACCTGGTCCTATTAGTGATTGATTACTTCACATAACTCAAAACAAACAATGAATCTAAGTTTCTTCATTAGCTGTTATTACTAGGTCTGTAAATATGAAACCGGAATTTTTTAACAGAAAATACACATTTATTGTATGAAAATGGTACAAAAATATTTTATTCAAAGTATTGCCCATTTCTAGCGACACATTTTTTCCATCTCTTTGCTAATTTGTGGATCCCACGCCTAAAACATTGTTGATCGTTTGAGGCAAACCAACCATTTTCGTACATTTTTGTAAGAAGTAAAGCGTTGCTTAGCAAGTGTATGTCCCATCGATGCAAATAAGCAGTAATTGGATAGAGCTAAGTCTGGTGAGTAAGTCACATGCGGAAGTATTTCATCGCCAGTCACAATTCGTTAAAAAAATGATTTTCTTTTGTACCTGTTGAGCAGTATTTCATAGGTGGTTTTTCGGTTTTGCTGCTGTCTTTCATGTGGAACCCAGCTTCCTACCTTCTGGATCTTTCTTATGGCTTTCAAACGTATGAAGACGGCTTCTCGTGTCACATTTAACTGATACGCAAGTTGTTGTTGCGTTTGAGCGTCATCCTCATCCAATAATGCTTGCAATGCGGTGTCTTTAAACTTTCTCGGCGTGTCCTCCACATTCTTAGTTTCTCACGTGAAAATCGCAACTTTTGAATATTTTAAATCACTCAAAACACTGTGATTTACCAAGATCATGCTCACCGTAAGCTTCGACAAGCATTCGATGCGATTCTGCAGCAGTTTTCTGCAAATGGTAACAGAAAATCCGCAAATCATAATTTTTAGGCTCAAAAACAGTCATCTTCGACACTATGAAAACATATTTAGTTGTATTAAAATGTAATATATAAAATTACGAAAAAACTATTCGTGAAAATGCAAACAGTGTCTTAATTTTCACGAATAGTTTTTTCGTAATTTTATATATTATGTTTAAAGTGTGCAAACTATAAGAAGCTTAAGCTTATTTTCTCGAATTCAAATAGTTTTGAATTTGAATTTATCCTTGTATTAAAATGTATTCTTGTGAGTTAAAAGTCTTTGACAAATGCAAACAGAAGAATAAGGGACCAATAACGCGACTTAACAGTCACTATATTGACAACTAGAGCTGTTTATAAGCAAATTCCGGTTTCATATTTACAGACCTACGTGATTTATCTCTTTTTATTTATTTCTAATTCGATCTTGTGAGTTAAAAGTCTTTAACAAATGTAAACACAAGAATAAGGGATCAATAACGCGACTAAACAGACTGTATTGACAACTAGAGCCGTTTATAAGCAAATTCCGTTTTCATATTTACAGACCTGATAGCCTCTATGTGATTTATCTCTTTGTATTTATTTCTAATCTGACCATGTATTAAGGAAGACATAATAATTCAATACATATTTCTCTAAGAATATCTTAGTTTTCTCATAACTCTTTGAGAAACAACAATTAAACAGAAACAATATCTTTGTAATTACTTCGTGTTTTTAAACTGTCCTTAATTCACCTTCGTCTGTAACGTTTTTATTGAGAAATGACTTTTAAGAGTGCTGATACAGATTAAACGTTGGCGATAAGGCGAGGCATGCACATTTTTCTTCATTTCAATTACGATTTAATCGAGTTGACACCTGAAAACATTCATCATCGTTCTCTCTCCGCATAATAGCAAGAGATCAATCTCGCTTGCAAGCGAACCATGAGCGGTATGCAGAAAACCGCAAGGCCCACCTTTTCTTCTTCTTCTTTTTTCGTTTGATCCCTACACTTATTTTTCATTTATTTCTTCATCTTCTTTTATTAGCACCACGCAGGGGGACTGTTTTTTAATTTTTTTTCAATTATGGCAGGCTTTTCTTTAATGTGTCTCTTCTCTTCTTCTCTATTTTTTAACGTGTATCTTCTTTTTTTCTCACATGTATATTCTCTTTAATTTCTTCATACTCTTTTTCTACTTTGTTTCTTCTGTATTCTGTATTTTTCAATGATAGCAGGACTTTTTTTAATGGGTATTTTTTTTATGTGTATCTTCTTTTTAATTAACGTGTATCTTTTTTTTAAGTGTATTTTCTCTTTAATTTCTTCCTCTTTTTCTACTTCGATTCTCCTGTATTCTGTATTTTTCAATTATAGCAGGATTATCTCCTTTTTTAAAGTGTATCTTCTCTTTTTTAATGTGTATCTTCTCTTTTTGAACGTGTCTCTTCTTTTTTTTTACGTGTATCTTCTCTTTAATTTCTTCATCCTCTTTTTCTACTTCGTTTCTTCTGTATTTTGTATTTTTCAATTATAGCAGGATTTTCTCTTTTTTTTTAATGTGTATCTTTTCTTTTTTAATGTATATCTTCTCTTTATTAACGTATATCTTCTTTTTTTATTGTGTATCTTCTCTTTAATTTCTTCATCCTCTTTTTCTACTTCGTTTCTTCTGTATTCTTTGTTTTTCAATTATAGCAGGATCTTTTTTTAATGTGTATCTAATCTTTTTTAATATGTATCTTCTCTTTTTTAATATGTATCTTCTCTTTTTTTAACGTGTATCATCTCTTTAATTTCTTCATCGTCTTTTTCTACTTCGTTTCTTCTGTATTCTGTATTTTTCAATTATAGCAGGATTTTATCTTTTTTAATGTGTATCTTCTCTTTTTTTAACGTATATCTTCTTTTTTTAACGTATATCTTCTTTTTTTAACGTGTATTTTCTCTTTAGTTTCTTCATTCTCTTTTTGTACTTCGTTTCTTCTGTATTCTTTTTTTTTTCAATTATAGCAGAATTTTCTCTTTTTTTAAATGTGTATCTTCTCTTTTTTAATATGTATTTTCTCTTTTTTTAACGTGTATCTTCTTTTTTAACGTGTATCGTCTCTTTGGTTTCTTCATCGTCTTTTTTTACTTCGTTTCTTCTGTATTCTGTATTTTTTTAATTATAGCAGGATTTTCTCTTTTTTTAATGTGTACCTTCTCTTTTTTTAACGTGTATCTTCTTTTTTTCTCCATCCTCGCTTTCTACTTTGTTTCTTCTGTATTCTGTAATTTTCAAATATTTTATTCTTTCGGCAAGCTTTTTCTTGCTTTCCTTTATTTCTTCATATTTATAAATAATTATATTGGACTGTATGTCTGTAAAATTGTCTGTGGTTTCTTTTTCTTTTGTTAATTATGGTAGCATGTTTTCTTCTTATGGAAAAAGAAATGGAGGAAGAGGAAACTTCGCTTTTCCTCATCCTCCTCTTCTTTTTTCATAAGAAGAAAGCATGCTATCATGATTAACAAAAGAAAAATTAAGAAGCGCCACCTCAGTTTCCTCCTTAATTTCTCATCTGTCCTCTTCCTTTGTTTCTTCTTCTGTATTTAATCCGTATAGTGTTTCCGCTTATTTGGCGTCCATCTTCCTTATTATCTTCATTTATTTATTCTCTTTATTACGTTGATCAGCGGACGTTTACTTGTTTTTTATAGTGAACTATCTTCTTCTCCTGTTTAATTTCTTCATTTTTCCTCCCCGTCTTCCTTCTTTTTCTTCTACAGATCTTGCATGTTTTCTTCTTCTTATGATAAAGAAGAGGTGGAGGAATGAGGTGGAGGAAACTTCGCGTTTCTTCCTCCTCCTCTTCTTTCTCCATAAGGAAAAAGCATGCTATTATCATGATTAACAAAAGAATAATTAAGAAGCGCCACCTCAGTTTCCTCCTTAATTTCTTCATCTGTCCTTTTCCTTCGTTTGTTTTTCTGTATTTAATCCGTACAGCGTTTCCGCTTATTTGGCGTCTATCTTCCTTATTATCTTCATTTTTTTATTTTCTTTATTACGCTGATCAGCGGACGTTTATTTGTTTTTTATAGTGAACTATCTTCTTGCCTTATTTAATTTCTTCTTCTTTCTTCCCCGTCTTCCTTCTTTTTCTCCTACAGATCTTGCATGTTTTCTTCTCCTTATGATAAAGAAGAGGTGGAGGGGGAATGAGGTGGGGTAAAGTTCGATTTTCCTCCTCCTCCTCTTCTTTCTCCATAAGAAGAAAGCATGCTATCATGATTAACAAAAGAAAAATTAATTGGGGTAAAGTTTGATTTTCCTCCTCCTCCTCTTCTTTCTCCATAAGAAGAAAGCATGCTATCATGATTAACAAAAGAAAAATTAAGAAGCGCCACCCCAGTTTCTTTCTTAATTTCTTCATCTGTCCTCTTCCTTCGTTTCTTCTTCTGTATTTAATCCGTATAGTGTTTCCGCTTATTTGGCGTCCATCTTCCTTATTATCTTCATTTCTTTATTTTCTTTATAACGCTAATCAGCGGTCGTTTATTTGTTTCTTTATAGTGAACTATCTTCTTCTCCTGTTTAATTTCTTCATCTTTCCTCCCTGTCTTTCTTCTTTATCTCCTACAGATCTTGCATGTCTTCTTCTTCTTATGATAAAGAAGAGGAGGAGGAAAGGCGAAGAAAATTACTAAGCGCTATCTTTCTTTCCTACTCAATTTCTTTATTTGTCCAAGAGGACAGATGAAGAAATTCAGTAGGAAAGAAAGATAGTGCTTAGTAATTGTCTTCGCCTTTCCTCCCCCTCTTCTTTATCAACGAAGGAAGACCTTCGTTTCTTCTACTGCATTTAATCATTGTAGTGTCTCCACTTATTTCCTCATCCTGTTTTTATCACGTTTATCAACGGACGTTTCCTTATTTTTTATAGTAAACTATCTTCTCCTCCTGTTTAACTCCTTCATCCTTCCTCCCTGTTCTCTCTCGCTTCTTCTTCTGTATTTAATCATTGTATTATTTGACGCCCTTCATCCTTATCCTCTTCATCACCTTTTATCATGCTGATAAACCGATTTTGTTTATAGTGTGCCATTTTTTTCATCATATTTCGTTCTCCTTTTCCTATGTTTTCTGTTCTTTTTTTAAATTATATGTTATTTCATTTATTTCTTGTTATTTGGCGTTCTTCTTCCTTATCTTATTAATTTCTTCACCTTCTTTTATCACGCTGGTCAGCGTGACGTTTGTTTTCTCCTTGCACTCCGATTGCATTTTCTTTTTCTTCAGCAGCATCATTATCTTCTTTGTGAGGAAAAAGTTGGTCAGTCCGGTTCGCGCGGCTCATCCGCTGGGCAGATAAGCGTGTCAGCCGTTTAATCATTCCTGTTGGCGTCGATGAGTGAAAGCCCGAGAGATGGTGATGATAATGAGAATGAAGCAGGAACTGATTTTTAGCCTCGAAATCGTGCACTCGCCAGTTACAAGGTCGTTTTTTGGCGGTTCTATTCACTGACACGCGAATATTATAATGTATTCAAGAAACGTAATAACGAAATTTCACTGAATTTTAGAATTAGCGGTAAGCAAATGTACCGAATTTGTTAATCAAAAGCGCTTAGGCGATAATTTAATGGGGGAATCACAATATCGTTGTTTTCTGGTGAAAATCATTAAATACATGGAAAATTAATAGCTTTCAATGAATTAGGTTTAACGGCTGTTTTCCACTCCCAGATTAAGCATGAAGTAAAATTTCGAGTTTAGAAAAGCCCCGCGTAGAAAATTTGTCGAGGGTCGCGCAGCGACCCGAGACAAATTTTCACGGGGCTTTTCTAAACTCGAAATTTTACTTCATGCGCCACGCGTATTAACCACTGATTTACAGTAAAGTGAAAAAATGCAAGAATTACTTTTTTGTAATAGTTTTTTCTTTTAAGTATACATATACATACGATGTTAATTTTCCGACATGCGTTGTTGTTTTAGAAGAGTTCAATTTGGAGCTTTAACGAGTATTTTACACTCCCAGGTTAGGCATGAAGTAAAATTTCGAGTTTAGAAAAGACTCAAAATTTGCAGAAAATTTCGCAGAAAAATTGTTATTCTGGTAAAAGTCATTAAATACATGGAAAATCAATAGCATTCAATGAATTGCCTTTAACGAGTGTTTCCACTCCCAGGCTAAGCATGAAGTAAAATTTCGAGTTTAGAAAAGCCTGAAAATTTGGTTCGGTCGCGTAGCGCGTAGCGCTACGCGACCAAATCAAATTTTCAGGCTTCTCTAAACTCGAAATTTTACTTCATGCGCCACGCACGTAAAACACTGATTTAATGTGAGCTTAAAAAGACATATATCATTTACACTTATAAGATTATTTTCTGTATGTTTTTCTTTATGATAAATAAAGATATTTATTATTGTTATTATTAACTTAGCGAAACAATAGCTTTGTTCAATTTATCGAAATACTAGTAAAAATTACTAATCAATTTTAGATGCTCTTCAAAATTGATTAATTTTTAACAGTATTTCGGTAAATTTAATAAAGCTGCTGTTTCGTTGGCTCAATTCAATACGATGATGATGTGTGTCTTTTAAGACATTACTTTAATTCAGTGTTTTATACGCGAGGCGCATGAAGTAAAATTTCGAGTTTAGAAAAGCCTGAAAATTTGGTTTGGTCGCGTAGCGCTACGCGCTACGCGACCAAACCAAATTTTCAGGCTTTTCTAAACTCGAAATTTTACTTCATGCTTAGCCTGGGAGTGGAAACACTCGTTAAAAGCAATTCATTGAATGCTATTAATTTCCCATGTATTTAATGACTTTCACCAGAATAATGATTTTTCTGGTAAATCGGTTTTACAAAGCTTAACATTTTTCGCGTTATCGGTACTTTGAATATTTTTGCAGTTCGGTTGTTTTTTCCGTTCATTTCTACGATAGGAATTCGACGTTTAAAATTAGGCGCCGGATTGGGGGCACCGCGTGACACGTTTCTCTTTTTAATGCCGACGCTGACGCCGACGCCGCCGCCGCCCGTCGGTGCGAGAGAGAATTCTTCCCATTTAAAAATATACACGAAAAGTCACTTTTTCGCAACGGAGCTCCCTCCTTTTTCCGCACGATGTTCGAACAGCCACTAAATCGAAAATTGTGTTCGGCACGATTTGATACGTGTCTCGGTGTGATCGTGTATTTATATGCCAGTCGTCAAATGCTTTTTCTTATTTGTCAGTGTACTAAGAATCAACACAAGCAGAGGGAAATTAAGAAATATTTTTTTATTGAGGGGATGCTTTTGTTAACAGGTGTTTTCCACTCCTCGAGGAAGCATGTAGTAAATATTTTTACTTCAGAAATCCCAAAAAATTTCGTTATTTAAACATTTTTTTCTTGAACTGCTTCTGAAATCCTGAAAAATTTTGATATTCAAACATTTTTTTTCCTTGAATAAATCAACTGCTTTCAAAATCCTGGAATGTTTTGATATTCAAACATTTTTTTCCTTGAGTAAATTAACTGCTCCAGAAATCCTGGAAAATTTTGATATTCAAACATTTTTTTCCTTGAGTAAATTAACTGCTTCCGAAATCCTGGAATGTTTTGATATTCAAACATTTTATTCCTGGAGTAAATTACCTGCTTCAGAAATCCTGGAAAATATTGTTATTCAAACAGTTTCTTCCTTGAGGAAATTAACAGCTAACATTGTTTGTGATCTAAACTATGTTAGCTGTTTATTGCCTCAAGGGAAAAAAATGTTTGCTCAAGTTTTTAACATCTTTGAAAATTACAAAGGATTTATTGATTCTTCTGTTTCCCACTTAAATGTATCTTTAAGTGCGTGTACTAAGCACAATTTTCAATACCAAAATATATATATACTTTAAATTAAAGCTCATTTAATTCTAAATCGACTACTTTTTGAATAAATTAAAAATGTTTAATAGTTTATAGGATAGAGTACTTTAAATGCAATAAGATGCAAAAATGAGAATCAGGCCTATTTGTATAAAACATTGATGTGAAATTTTAGTAAATTATTTTTTTTACACGAAAAAATTGCTTCAAGCTATTTCTAACACTAATAGGAATATATATGAATTTTTTCAGATTAAAAAAAAAAATTCATCAAAAATTTACAATAGGTATGGAAAAATCGCAACTTTGTGTATAGAATTTTTATTTTTAAAAAATTCTAAAATAATCACAGCCTCTCTCACTTACGTTAAAAACAATGTTGGCTGTATATTTCCTCGAGAAAAAAATATTTCCTCGATCGTTTTTTACTTTTAAAAATTACAGAAAATTAATCAACCAAATAAAATTGATCTTTGAGCGATCGTATTAAGTACAACTTTATGCTCCTAAAAATATTTATGCATCAAATTAAAGCTCTTTAAATTCAAAATCGACTACTTTTTGAATAAATTTAAAAAGTTTAATGGTCTATAGAATAAAGTAATTTATATGCAATAAGAGGAAAAATTAAGGATCAGGCCTATTTGTACAAAACATTGACGTGAAGTTGAATTTTAAAAATGAACAAAAATTGTTTATAAGGAATGTATTTGGAAATACATAAGCTTTTAACTGATGTTAATTTCGTTTTCCTATAATATAAATTGTTTCCATGGCGAATGCAGAAAGGTGCAGTTTTAATTTTTCAACAGTCGTCATGTGATTTTATTTATATTGTATATATATAAATCTTTATTGGCAGATTGTACAATAAATAATTAACATAAAAATAATTCTGATGGCTAAAATAACAAATAAATTCTTCTGCCAATTGGCTATCGACCATTGGTCTTTCCGCCTATTTATATTGCTTCAAGCTATTTCTAACACCAATAATTATTAAAAATTATCAAAAATTTACAATAGGTATGAAAAATCGCAATTTTGTGTATACATTTTTTTATTTTAAAAAAAATTCTAAAATGATTGCAGCTTTTCTCACCTACGTTAAAAACAATGTTGACTATATATTTCATCGAGAAAAAATATTTCCTCGATCGTTTTCCACTTTTAAAAATTACGGAAAATTAATTAACCCAATAAAATTTATCTTTCAAAAATATTTATACATCAAATTAAAGCTTCGTTAATTCTAAACCGACTACTTTTTAAATAAATTAAAAAAGTTTAATAGTTTATAGAATAGAGTACTTTAAATGCAATAAAAGGAAACATTGAAAATCAGGCCTATTTGTATAAAACATTGATGTGAAGTTAAATTTTAAAAACAAACAAAAATTGTTTAAAAGGAATGTATTTGGAAATAAATAAGCTTTGAACTGATGTTAATTTCGTTTTCTTATAATATAAATTTTCATGGTGAATGCAGAAAGGTGCAGTTTCAATTTTTCAACAGTTGTCAAGTAATTTTATTTAGACAAAATTTTGGTCAATTATTTTTTTTTCACGAAATAAATTGCTTCAAGCTATTTCTAATACTAATAAAAATATATATGAATTTTTCCAGATTTAAAAAAAATTAAATTTACATCAAAAATTACAATAGATATGAGAAAATCGCAATTTCGTGTATAAATTTTTTATTTTTAATTTTTTTTAGAATTATTACAGCTTTTCTTACCTACGCTAAAACAATGTTGGCTATATATTTCCTCAAGAAAAAAATATTTCCTTGATCGTTTTCCACTTTTAAAAATTACAGAAAATTAATCAACCTAATCAAGTTGATCTTTGAGCAATCGTATTAAGTACAGTTTTTGTGCTCCCAAAAATATGTATACATCAAATTAAAGCTCCGTTAATTCTAAATCGACTACTTTTTGAATAAATTAAAAAAGTTTAATAGTTTAAAGAATAGAGTACTTTAAATGCAATAAAACGAAACATTGAAGATCGGGCCCATTTTTATAAAACATTAATGTGGAGTTAAATTTTAAAAACAAACAATTGTTTGAAAGGAATGTATTTGTAAATAAATAAGCTTTCAACTGATTTTAATTTCGTTTTCCTATAATATGCATTATCTTCCTGGTAAATGTAGAAAGGTGCTGGTTCATTTTTTGGACAGTCGTCAAGTGATTTTATTTAGCCGAAATGTTAGTGAAACATTTTTTTACACGACGAAAATTATGTTAAGCTATTTCTAACATCAATAATAATATTTGTGATTTTTTTTCGGATTATTTGAAAAATAAAAATTTTCATCGCAAATTCACAATTTATGTAAGGGGTGGGTGGGTATGGAAAAAATCGCAATTTTGAGAAAGGAAATTTTTATTTTTAAAATAATTCTAAAATAATTACAGTTTTCCTTACCTACGTTAAAAACAATGTTTACTATATATTTCCTCAAGAAAAAAAATATTTCCTCAAACGTTTTCCACTTTTAAAAATTACAGAAAATTAATCAACCCAATTAAAATTGATCTTTGAGCGTTCGTATTAAGTACAGTTTTTGTGCTCCCAAAAATATTTATACATCCAGTTAAAGCTCCCTTAATTCTAAATCGACTACTTTTGGAATAAATAAATAAATAAAAAAGTGGAGTATTTAATAAAATAGAGTACTTAAAATACACCGAATGGAAAAAATCGAGGATATGGCTGCTTTGAATAAAACGTTGGTGTGAAGTTGAATTTTTGTAACAAACAAAAATTGTTTTAAGGGAATATATTTACAAAAAATAAGCTTGAAACTGATGCTAATTTCGTTTTCCTCTAATATAAATTGTTTTCATGGTGAATGCAGAAAGGTGCAATTTCCTTTTATCGACAGTTGTCAAGTGATTTTATTTACCCAACATTTTAATGAAATATTTTTTTCATACAAAAAATTCTTTAAGCTATTTCTAACATTAATAGGAATATCTGTAATTTTTTTTCAGATTTTTCATCGGAATTAATTTAATTTAATTTTTTTTTAAAATTAAAGCCATTGTTAGCTACGTTAGAAACCATGTAATTACAGTTTTTCTCACTTACGTTAAAAACAATGTTAGCTATTTATTTGCTCAAAAAAAAAATATTATTATAATCGTTTTCCACTTTTAAAAATTACAGAAAATTAATCAATCCACTAAAGTTGATCTTTGAGCGATTGTATTTATTACAATTTTTAAGCTTTCCAAAATATTTATACATCAAATTAAAGCTCCTTTAATTCTAAATCGACTATTTTTTGTATAAATAAAAAAAGTTGAGTATTTAATGAAACTTACTTCTAATTAAACTTACTTTGTTCACGACAATCTAATAATGTGTGCATTATTTTATGTTGTGGGCAACATACATGGGGTATATTAAACACGGGCGTGTTAAATGTGGTTTTTAACGCGGGCGTGTTTAATGCGGTTTTTAACCACGCTAATTCGCGTTTTAATTTTTAATACAAGCTCTATTACATATTGAAATCATGATACTGCAATCTGTCATAATTTATCTGTCAAATTATTACACAACAAAACAGAAAATAAAACACAAAAAATAAAAAAAAATAAATTAAAATGAAAAATAAAAAAATAAAAAATTTAATAGAAAGATAGACTTTAATTTCTAACCGAGCGATTTGCATGCAACGATAATAATTATAATCTACTCAAACAAATGTGCATCCCCAGAAATCTTGGCATTCCTCCTAAATTCAAAAACCCGCCCATCACCATATTCGAATATATATCCTCACTATACCCTCTTACCCCTACATAATTTTCAAAAACCATACCACCTATAAAAACAAGGGCAGAGAGACTTATGGTCGATAGCCCTTATTTGGGAACGTAATTTAAGAGTATTTTTGTTTTGTTAATACTATATTTATTGTACATACTTCTCAAATAATAAAGATTTATCTTCAATTTGGTTCTCATTAATCACTTATCAATAAAGATTTAGTTATATCATAATTTATCTGTCCAATGATTACAAAACAAAACAGAAAATAAAAAACAAAAAAAGGTTAAATAAATTAAAATGAAAATTAGAAAAAGGTTAAATAAATTAAAATAAAAAAATAAAAAAAGGTTAAAAAAATTAAAATTAAAAAAATAAATAAAACGCAAAAAAATTATAAAAACAAAAAATTAATCAGTGAACTCAGTATAATATTTATAATAATACTATATATATAATTGTCAACATTCATTTTGATAAATATATTATACAATAAACGTTGTGTTGTATATTGTTGTCGTGAACAAAATATAGTGTATAACTCGCATATAATGCCTTCGGCTTGTTCCGCAAACATCGTTCTCATGATTAATAGCATTATATGCTCGTTGTACAATATACTTTTAAATACAATAAGTGCAAAAATCGAGAATTCGGTTTTTTTTTGAATAAAACATTAATGCAAAGTTATTTTTTTTAAGGAATGTATTTAGAAATATATTAGCTTTAAACTGATGTTAATTTGGTTTTCCTATAATATAAATTGTTTTCATGGTAAATATAAATATGTGCAATTTAATTTTTTCGGTAGTTGTCGAGTGATTTTATTTAGCTAAAATTTAAGTGAAATATATTTTTCACGCCAAATAAATTGCTTTTAACTATTTCAAACATCATTAGGAATATCTGTGAATTTTTTCAGATTTTTTGGAAAATAAAAACTTATCGGAAATTCACAATTTTTGGAACACATCGTAATTTTGTGAATTCAAATTTTCATTTTTAAAAGATTTTGAATAAATTACAGCCATTCTTATCTACTTTAGAAACAATGTTAGGTATTTATTACCCCTAGAATAAAATAAATACTCAATCGTTTTTCACTTTTAAAAACTACAGAAAATTAATCAATTTACTAAAATTAATCTTTGAGCGGTCGTATTGTGTTCAATTTTATGGCTTTTAAAAATATTTATAGACCAAATTAATGCTCCTTTAATCCTAAATCGACTACTTCCCAAATAAATTAGGAAAGTTAAATATTTAATGAGATAGAGTACTTTCAATACAAGTGAAAAAATCGAGGATTAGGCTTTCTTGCATAAAACATTGACCTGAAGTTGAATTTTTAAAACAAACTAAAATTGTTTTAAAAGTGCGATTCTTTTCGCAATCTACAACAAGTTAGTCTTACAAAGACTATATCAAACACTCATTAAAACAACTACTTCCCGGGCTAATACCCAAATTGTTACATTTGCAGTAGGTTACAGCAAACACTTGTTGTATAATTCAATGTCCGTCGGGGTATTAGCCCGGGAAGTAGTTGTTTTAATGAGTGTTTGATATAGTCTTTGTAAGACTAACTTGTTGTAGATTGCGAAAAGAATCGCACTTTTAATGTTTGAAGTATTCTGCAACCAAGAATTGGCAATTTCATTTATACTTAAAATTGTTTTGAGGAAAGGTATTTACAAATACATAAGCTTCAAGCTGATGTTAATTTGGTGTTCGTATAATTTAAATTGTTGCGTGGTAAATGCAGAAATTCACGTTTTCGACAGTTGTCAAGTGAGATAAATTCAAATTCAAAACTATTTGAATTCGAGAAAATAAGCTTACGCTTATTATAGTTTGCACACTTTGCAATAGAGCGTTGTAACAAATCAAATTAAATAAGATTTTCAATATTTCATTGTATAATTCAATATCCGGAGGTGTATTTGCACGGGAAGTAGTTGTTTCAATGGATATTTATCGTCTTAAATTGTCTTATTAATTAAGACACTGTTTGCATTTTCACGAATAGTTTTTTCGTAATTTTATATATTATGTTGTCAAGTGATTTTATTTAGCCGAAATTTTAAATCTTTAAAATATTTTTTTCACACGATAAACATTATTTTAACCTATTTCTAACATCAATAGGAATCCCTCAAAAAAATGAAGCAACAAAATATTTTTAAAAATGTGTTAAAACGACTACTAATTTAAAAGGCGTATTACTCAGTAAGCGATTTTCTGCACGACACTTTTAATGACATACTATAAGTAAGCTCCTCAAATATGTGAATAATTTTAGTTGTAATTTTAATTTATGGTATTTCATGTTTATATTAAGTATTTTATATAGGTGTTTTTCTTCTCCTTTGACAATTGTAATACATGTAAAACATATGTCTTCTACAAATAAATTAAAAAAAAGAGAATATTTGTGATTTTTACAAATTTTTTGAAAATTACAAATATTTTGAAAAATAAAAATTTTCATCGGAATATCAGAATTTTTGTAAAAAAATTTTTGGATTTTCAGTTACAGTATGCTAAAGTAACAACACCGTGGCCAGAAAAAAAAATCGGGGGGAGGGTTTTAATGGTAAAAGTATTGTTTTTCCTATTACAGGGCCGCTTATACACACAAATATTTATCATTTTGAAAATTTCGGGGAGGAGGGGGGTGAATTCCCATATCCATCCCCCTAGCTACGGCCTTGCAAAGTAAAATACTTTATTCTGAAAAAAAAAACAACTAAACTTTAGATTTACTTGTATGAAATTCATAAAAATTACTATTACCATTCTTTCAACGTTATCAAATTGAAAATTGGCCGAACCGAAAATCGTATACGCCAAAAGTTGACTGAAACATCAACTCTGTTTATTTTAGTCATACATTTTACAATAAAAAATCTGTAAAATAACTTTATGATTGATCTAACGAGTGTGTCCAATCCCAGATTAAGCATGAAGTAAAATTTCGAGTTTAGAAAAGCCTGAAAATTTGGCTCGGGCGCGTAGCGAAGCGGAGCGACCGAGCCAAATTAGGCTTTTCTAAACTCGAAATTTTACTTCATGCGCCACGCGTATAAAACGCTGATTTAATGTGAAATGGTCTTTAACCAATTAACAAGTGAAATACGTTTAGTATGTCAATCATCAATTATTTAAATGGCGGTGAAGGTGCTACGATGGACACATCACCATTTTGTATACTTGTTTTTGTATAGTTTTAGAAAAATAAATTTATGAAACAAAATACTAACTCAAATCCCCCCTCATTTTTCTCAAGAAAAAATATTTCCTCAATCGTTTTTCACTTTTAACAATTAGAGAAAATTAATCAACCCTCTAAAACTGAGCTTTGAGCGATACAAAAGCAGTATGCTAAAGCAATTACAGGGAGGTTTTCTTTAAAGTATACGTATTCCAAATTAAAACGAGTGTTTTCCACTTCCAGACTAAGCATGAAGTAAAGTTTCGAGTTTAGAAAAGCCCCGTGAAAATTTGTCGAGGGTCGCGCAGCGACCTGAGGCAAATTTTCTGGGCATTTCTAAACTCGAAATTTTACTTCATGCGCCACGCATACAAAACACTGATTCAAGTGAGGTTCAAATATACATAAATTTCACAATATTTCATTGTTTTATACGCATGACGTAAAATTTCGAGTTTAGAAAAGCCCAGAAAATGTGTCTCGGGGCTTTTCTACACTACTTGTTTTTGTATAGTATTAGAAAAATAAATTTAAGAAACAAAATACTAATTCAAATCTGTAATTTATTTAAAACAGTCGATTTAGGATTAAAAGAGCTTTAATTTGAAGTGAAATTTTGTTTTAAACTTTTCCTGTTTAAAGTGCTCTATGCTGATGAAATGCACGATTAATTTAATTTATTTAAAAAACAGTCGATTTGGGATTAGAAGAGCTTTAATTTGAAGTTAAATTTTGTGAAAGCATTAAAATTGTAGTTAATACCGTCGCCCAAAGCACAGTTTTGGTGGGTTGATTAATTTTCTGTAATTAAAAGTAGAAAACCATTGAGGAAATATTTTTTCTTGAGAAAATAAATAGTTTGCATCAGTGGCATAGATTGATTTTTGTAATGAGGGGTAAACAAAATACTAACTCAAACTTAAATCATTACAAGCTATCTACGCCACTGATGCAAACCATTTATTTTCTCAAGAAAAAATATTTCCTCAATGGTTTTCTACTTTCAACAATTACAGAAAATTAATCAACCCACCAAAACTGTGCTTTTTTTTGGGTTTGGCTTTTGCCTGGCTTTAGTATCTTGACTATTAGCCAACATCAATCTATATTTTTGTATTAATATTTATTTTAACTTATTCCAAGTTATAT
Organism: Philonthus cognatus; assembly: GCA_932526585.2. Taxonomy (NCBI): domain Eukaryota; kingdom Metazoa; phylum Arthropoda; class Insecta; order Coleoptera; family Staphylinidae; genus Philonthus; species Philonthus cognatus. Next base: position 31,658,268 of record OW052242.1, read on the forward strand.
TGCACATGTATATTTGGACGACACAACGCATTCACACAACACCCAGGGTCACGACGAGATATTATTTTTAAATAACATCTCCCCGTGCACGGGCCACCACCTGCCCAAAACTGTGCTTTGGGCGACGGTATTAAATACAATTTTATTGCTTTCACAAAATTTAACTTCAAACTAAAGCTCTTTTAATCCCAAATCGACTGTTTTTTAAATAAATTAAATTAATTGTGCATTTCATCAGCATAGAGCACTTTAAACAGGATAAGTTTAAAAATCAAGAAAAATAATCTTTTTTTTTATGAAACTTTAATGTGGTGTTAATTATTAAAATATTTATATTTTCACCAACATAACACATTGTTAGTGTTTTATTTGTTCAATAACAAAAGAAATGATTAAGGCATCAATTTTAAGTGGTGCAATCTGTTAGACTTTGATGTATTCAAATGTAGGTACATCTAAAATGACATTCTAAAAGGTGGTCAGAAATTATTCATCCATCACTTGGTTACATCGAGAAAAATTTGACATTTCTTTTTCATGGGAATGAAAACTCAGTCATAGCTACTCCACACGTACAGTTGCGAGAGAAAAAACTAGTACAACAAAATATTTGGCTATGTAAACTCACTTTGATTTTTCAAATTGTCAATAAAATTGACAAATCTGCGGAAATGTCAAATGAAATTTATTTAACGTCGACATGCCTCAACTGACTGAAACGCAAAAAGTGATAATAAGGGCCCGTTTAGAGACATTGCTAATGAAGTGCATGTTAACAAAAGCACCGTCTTGTTTTCTAAGAAAAAAATTGTTGTTAACCTGTACATGACAAGTTTGTTTTACAAAAAAATAAAAAAAAGATATTTTTGCAGTGGCTTGAACTCCCTTCTGTACTAGTTTTTTTCTCTCGCAACTGTACCTGCTTGTTTTGAAACGCCCTTTATAATGAAGCCTAAAAAATTATTTCCAAAAAGTAACTATGTATTAGGTTATCCAAAAAAACATCAAACAACGCTCGAAAAGAGTCACACCTTATGTAGAACTTTGGCACTCTGGAATACTTTGAACAAGTTTCTCATCTTTCACGTGGTGAAACATATTTAACTATGATTTAGTAAAGAAAACACTTGGTTAAATTTCACTAATATTTTGGTTTTTTATTCCAACTAGTTTCGACTTTAGAGTCATTGTACTTCTTGAGAATGAATCAAAGTCGAAACTAGTTGGAATTAAAAACCAAAATATTAGTGAAATTTAACCAAGTGTTTTCTTTATTAAATCACTCTGGAATACAATTTAAAAATGTTTGAATACATTGGACCAATTTAAACAATTTCTTAATTGATTCTATTCAAATTATAACTTTGTATTGTTCACACCCGTATATTTTGGAATAGCGTAACCCTATTTTCATACTCTATCAAAAAACCTAGCGCAACAGACGCGTTGTAACATTGCAACACACACAAGACCGAGGAATTCGGAGTAAAGGTCGGCCGAGTGTGTTATGTGAGTTGAGTATATAAGAAAGCCAGAATTTTTGCATATGATAATACATATATGCGCGTTCAATGTCAGTCGGACCACGTGAGCCGTCCGCGGTGCCAGGCTGTCCGATGTTGCGCCGGCAACGTCGCAGATGAGACACACGATGCAAATGATGACCGTTCCGATTCGGTTTGTGCTATTTTTTCAGTTTTCTTGCCTTTCGATTTTTCTTCCCCGAGAGTCGAGTTTCTTCGCCGCCGCCGCCGCAAACCGCAAAAATTGATACGGGGCCCGCCCGACGATTGCGCGTCTTATCGCCCATTGGCTAATCTAATCTGAACGAGAAGGCCGCTATTACGAATGCATGCCGTGACAAAACGCGTTGTTTGGAATTTGACTATTTCATTTCCATATTCAGGCTTTTCTAAACTCGAAATTTTACTTTATGCCCCACGCGTGTAGAACACTGATTTCAAGTGGAGTTTAAAATATAATAAAAAAAAACAGTATGCTAAAGCAATATACAGGGAGTTTTTCTTTAAAGTATACGTATTCCAAATTCAGCCTATTTTTTAAAAATTTTTAGATATTCATTGTTTTCTAAACGCGTTTAATTTGAAGCTTTAAACGAATGTTTTTTACTTTCAGAATAAGCATGAAGTAAAATTTCGAGTTTAGAAAAGTCTCGTAGATATCCGTTGTTTTTTAAAAGAGTTTAATATGAAGCTTTAAACGAGTGTTTTCCACTCCCAGACTAAGCATGAAGTAAAATTTCGAGTTTAGAAAAGCCCCGTAGATATCCGTTGTTTTTTAAAAGAGTTTAATATGAAGCTTTAAACGAGTGTTTTCCACTCCCAGACTAAGCATGAAGTAAAATTTCGAGTTTAGAAAAGCCCCCTGAAAATTTGTCGAGGGTCGCGCAGCGACCCGAGACAAATTTTCTGGGCTTTTCTAAACTCGAAATTTTACTTCATGCGCCACGCACAAAAACGCTGATTCAAGTGAGGTTTAAATATACATAAATTTCACAATATTCTATTGTTTATACGCGTGGCGCATGAAGTAAAATTTCGAGTCGAGCTTTAAACGAATGTTTTTTACTTTCAGAATAAGCATGAAGTAAAATTTCGAGTTTAGAAAAGCCCCGTAGATATCCGTTGTTTTTTAAAGAGTTTAATATGAAGCTTTAAACGAGTGTTTTCCACTCCCAGACTAAGCATGAAGTAAAATTTCGAGTTTATAAAAGCCCTGTGAAAAATTGTCGAGGGTCGCGCAGCGACCCGAGACAAATTTTCTGGGCTTTTCTAAACTCGAAATTTTACTTCATGCGCCACGCACAAAAACGCTGATTCAAGTGAGGTTTAAATATACATAAATTTCACAATATTCTATTGTTTATACGCGTGGCGCATGAAGTAAAATTTCGAGTCGAGCTTTAAACGAATGTTTTTTACTTTCAGAATAAGCATGAAGTAAAATTTCGAGTTTAGAAAAGCCCCGTAGATATCCGTTGTTTTTTAAAGAGTTTAATATGAAGCTTTAAACGAGTGTTTTCCACTCCCAGACTAAGCATGAAGTAAAATTTCGAGTTTATAAAAGCCCTGTGAAAAATTGTCGAGGGTCGCGCCGCGACCCGAGACAAATTTTCTGGGCTTTTCTAAACTCGAAATTTTACTTCATGCGCCACGCACAAAAACGCTGATTCAAGTGAGGTTTAAATATACATAAATTTCACAATATTCTATTGTTTATACGCGTGGCGCATGAAGTAAAATTTCGAGTCGAGCTTTAAACGAATGTTTTTTACTTTCAGAATAAGCATGAAGTAAAATTTCGAGTTTAGAAAAGCCCCGTAGATATCCGTTGTTTTTTAAAGAGTTTAATATGAAGCTTTAAACGAGTGTTTTCCACTCCCAGACTAAGCATGAAGTAAAATTTCGAGTTTATAAAAGCCCTGTGAAAATTTGTCGAGGGTCGCGCAGCGACCCGAGACAAATTTTCTGGGCTTTTCTAAACTCGAAATTTTACTTCATGCGCCACGCACACAAAACGCTGATTCAAGTGAGGTTTAAATATACATAAATTTCACAATATTCTATTGTTTATACGCGTGGCGCATGAAGTAGAATTTCGAGTCGAGCTTTAAACGAATGTTTTTTACTTTCAGAATAAGCATGAAGTAAAATTTCGAGTATAGAAAAGCCCCGTAGATATCCGTTGTTTTTTAAAAGAGTTTAATATGAAGCTTTAAATGAGTGTTTTCCACTCCCAGACTAAGCATGAAGTAAAATTTCGAGTTTAGAAAAGCCCCGTGAAAATTAGTCAAGGGTCGCGCAGCGACCCGAGACAAATTTTCTGGGCTTTTCTAAACTCGAAATTTTACTTCATGCGCCACGCACACAAAACGCTGATTCAAGTGATGTTTAAATATACATAAATTTCACAATATTCTATGGTTTATACGCGTGGCGCATGAAGTAAAATTTCGAGTCGAGCTTTAAACGAATGTTTTTTACTTTCAGAATAAGCATGAAGTAAAATTTCGAGTTTAGAAAAGCCCCGTGAAAGTTTGTCGAGGGTCGCGCAGCGACCCGAGACAAATTTTCTGGGCTTTTCTAAACTCGAAATTTTACTTCATGCGCCACGCACACAAAATACTGATTCAAGTGAGGTTTAAATATACATAAATTTCCCAATATTCTATTGTTTATACGCGTGGCGCATGAAGTAAAATTTCGAGTTTAGAAAAGCCCAGAAAATTTGTCTCGGGTCGCTGCGCGACCCTCGACAAATTTTCACGGGACTTTTCTGAACTCGAAATTTTACTTCATGCTTAGTCTGGGAGTGGAAAACACTCGTTTAAAATTTTAAATTGAACGCTTTTAAAAAACAATAAATATCTAAAGATTTACAGAAAATAAGCTGAATTTGGAATACGTATACTTCAAAGAAAAACTCCCTGTATTTTGAACTTCACTTGAAGTCAGTGTTTACTACGCGTGGCGCAAGAAGTAAAATTTCGAGTTTAAAAAAGCCTGAAATTATACTTCATGATTAATCTGGAAGTGGAATCACTCTATAGCAGCTTTAATTTTTTTTTTTAACAAACGACGAACGCCCAAAAATTTACAGAGCCAGCATCGGAATATGTATACTTAAAACAATCATTCCCTGTATGTTCGTGTTGCGTAGCCAACTCTTCACGTTTAATTTATAATAATAATAATAACTTTATTGCATAACACTTATTACAGGACAAAAACAGGACAAGAAAATCATAATACATAATTCTTATAGTTATATAAATGACATTATTGTCGAAAACTAATACCTACTTAAGAACTCATAAATTTGATTTAAGAATAACCGCTAATATATATACATATATATATATATAAAACAATAGTACAATAAGTAACAAATTAAGTAAAAATACCATCAAAAATCTTATTCGCGTTTCTACACATACAATGGATAAACAATGTTTGTAGAGCTATGGTTTTGGCAGTAGGATTAAAAACAGTTTTTGCATGCCTCGACGCTAACCTGGATACAAAAAGGTTAATTCTAGCTAGAAGATTAGGACAATCTAGCCTGTTATGAATTAACTTGTATATGAACATTGCGCTCATTTCTTCTCTACGTCTGATAAAGATTCAAGTTTCAGTAATAAGCAATCATAATCAACACCCCTCTGTGGGTACGACCCATCAGTTTTAAATGTGAGAAATTTTAGGCACCTCCGTTGGACTTTTTCTAGTAGTGATAAGTACATATAATGATAGTTCCAAATAAGAGAAGCATACTCTAAGCGACTTCTAACAAACACGTAATTACGTCACAGTTATTAAAGTATTTACTAGTGCGCATGACGAAACTCATAGTTTTTGAGCTAGATGCGCATACGGATTGAATGTGCTGTTTGAGTTAAAGTGCACTTTTGAAGAGGATGCCTAAGTCCTTAATTTCTGCAAGGGTTGCTCGTTAATATTATAGTAGTGAGTTTGCATCGCATACGAGCGTGAGCATAAGTGACAGATGTGCATTTTTGTACATTCAGGTCTAGATTATTCTTACGACACCAACTGTATTAGGTCCAGATTATACTGCAATTAGATCGAGTCTTGTAAATCCCTCATATAAGAAAATATTTTTGAACCATCGGCATATCCCAGAACATTGCAGGTTAGTGAACTAATAAGGTCGATAATGAATATGATAAACAAGAGCGGGCAAAGATTCGAACCCTGAGGCACCCCAGACGTAGAAGTGAATTCAAAAGATTTGTATCCATTGTAATGTACATAGTTACTTATGCAAGAGAGATACGATTTCACAAGGTTTTGTGTACGATGCCCAAACCCAAACGTTGATAGTTTGTTTAACAAAATCACATGATCAACACAATCGAACGCACGTGAAAAATCAGTATCCATGGTATAAATTTTCCGTTTGGTTTTGTAAATAGTTAAGCATTGATAATGGTCACATTGTGACCGAAATGTACATTTGCGATTTTTAAATAAATCCTGTGAAGAAAGGAGACTCAATTCTTTTATTTAATAATGTCAGTTTGAGATCAGTTTTCTAGCGATTCACTAATATATTGGGTAACAACTGCAAGGTTCAAACTGTGGCCCCTTTATAAAACCATGTTGACATGGAGAGATTAAATATCGTATATGATTATATAAGGAGGTATATAAGACTTGTTCGAACACTTTAGCGAAGTTGGATAAATTTGCTATTGGTCTATAATTGCCAACCTTAGACCTTTCTCCCTTTTTGCAGACTGGAACCAAGCGAGCACGCTTCCACAAATCGGGAAAAGTGTTCGTCTGAACAGCCAAATAAATGATAGTCATCAGGGGTTTGACAAATATTGATTTACAATCTTTAATAAAGAAACTTGAAAGTTGATCATCTCCTACGGTATTATTATTTTTAAGCTTATTTAAAGCAGACAGAATATCACTTTTATTAAAAGATAACAGATCAAAGTAGTTAATGTTTATGCATGTATCAGAAAAAGTAGCATTCGTGGACGTTGAGTACGCATTTGAGAAAGTTGTGGCAAAAGAATCAACAATACCAGCCGGCGTACTATAATTTACATTGCCGTTATGCAGTTGAGAAGGTATTCTTGAGGTACCGCTTTTTGTATGTATAAAGCTCCATAGTTCCTTGGGGTTACTTTTGATACCACGTTCCACTTTATCTATGTATGCCCGATATGCAGCCTTTTTTATGTTATTAATATCACGTCGGAGTCGCTTAAATTGCATACAAATAAAACATTGTTTAGTTGTTAACCATTTTCGAGAATAATATGCCTTGAGCTTAGTGGCAGTTTTGATTTCTTGTGTAAAGCACACTGTAAAAGAGGACTGACAACGCTCAAATTTTGGAACAAAATTATCAAATACACTATACACAAAGTAGTAAAATATTTGCAAAGGATTATTAACATCAGCATATGTATCTAGAAGGGACCAGTCAGCCAAAAGTAATGCATTGTATAGTTCCGGAAAGTTTGCCTTACGAAAATTGATTATTTACAAGGAACGGAGTGGCTTTGGCACTATTATATAGTTCTAAGTTAATTGCAAGAGTAGGATGATGGTTGTCTTCTGGGACAAATCAAGTGATTCTTGATCGATAGATTCTTGATCGAAGATATTCCTGAATAAATTAGATAAAACCAAATCAAGTATTTTATTATTAAAGTTAGTGACAGTATTGAATTGTTTTAAATCTAATGTGATAACATTAAAAGTGCGATTCTTTTCGCAATCTACAACAAGTGAGTTTTACAAAGACTATACCAGACACTCATTGAAACAACTACTTCCCGAGCTAATACCCCGACGGACATTGAATTATACAACAAGTGTTTGCAGTTACATACAGTAACCTACTGCAAATGTAACAATTTGGGTCAAATTATTTAGGCCATTTCGAGATTTATCTCTCATCAGTATAGCTTTACCATTCTCTCTAAACACTTGTTGTATAATTCAATGTCCGTCGGGGTATTAGTTTGGGAAGTAGCTGTTTCAATGAGTGTTTGATATAGTCTTTGTAAGAATAACTTGTAGATTGCGAAAAGAACTGCACTTTTAATGTTTGAAGTATTCTGCAACCAAGAATTGGCAACTTCATTTATACTAATGTGATGATAAAATGTAGTAGATAATTTAACTTAGGGATTACAGTTTGCGTATTAAATGCTAAGTTAAATTGAGGTACATTATAATAGCCTAGAACTAGAACTTGTTTGTCAAAAATGAATACTTCCAGCGACTCCAAAAGAACAGAGAATAAGTGAGATGGTATATCTGGGGGTATGTAAATTACTACAATATAAAATTAATGGTTGTTAACTGTACATTTACATGCCACAATATCAACTAACCATATTTCGGTGACTACTATGACGTCGAATTCAGAGATAAACGATGAAGTATAAAAATCGTGAGTTTTGGTGCGAAGACCACGGGTATTCTAGTAATATATGTTTAAGTTAAACATATAAAGAATGCTTCATTATCATGTTCGATTTAAAAAAAGCGTTCGACACGCTAAATCATAACATACTTGGAAAAAAATTACATGATATGGGTTTCCGGGATTTCATGAACAATTGGATTATGTCATACTTAGACGGGAGAAAATATTTAGTCAAATACAAGGAGGCGCTATCAACTAAATACACAATTAATACCGGGACCCCACAGGGTAGTAATCTGGGTCCGTTAATTTTTTTAATGTACTCAAATGATTTACTCAACTATATCACTGAGGGTGAGATTGTCATGTTTGCTGATGACACTGCAGTACTAATCACAGCAAATGACATTGATGAAGCCAGAATAAAAGTAGCTAATGTATTGTTGCAATTTAGTAAATGGTGTAACATAAATAAATTAATTGTTAATGTTGATAAAACGGAAGTAATGCTTATGTCTAACATATATAACAAGTCTGACTCAATTTGCTTTAATTTCGAGGGTAATGACATAAGAACGGTCGACTCAACAAAATATTTAGGGATAAGTATTGACCAACATCTACAGTGGAATAGTCATATTGATCTTTTAGCTTCAAAAATGAATAAATCTTATTATTTAAAATCTAGAATAAAAAATCAATTTCATAAAAACTTTATCGTAAACATATACTATGGACTTATATACTCATACCTATCCTATAATATTACACTGTGGGGACAGTCATGTCAAACAAGCCGATTATTTATCTTACAAAAAAGAATTATTCGCTTAATGTTCAACTTAAATTACTTAGATTCTTGCAAAATGGTTTTTATTCAAGAAAAGATTTTAACACTACCTTGCATTTACATTTTATAAATGTTATGTTATATTCACTCAAATAAATCTACTTTCATAAGACATTGTGACATTCATAGCTACCAAACTAGAAATAAAGAGAAATTAGTATCATACCAATACACACATTCATTCTTTGGTAAAGCTCCTCAGCAAGCCGGTATTATTAACCTGTATAACAAACTTCCAGAGTCGCTGACAGGATTGACACTAAGTAAATTCAAGTCCAAATTAAAAGCTTGTCTCCAAATAAATGCATTCTACAGTATAGAAGATTTTGAACATTTTAATCATTCGGAAATAACTTAAAATTATCCAACTGACCAAATTTTATTTTTTATTTAATACATGCATATCAACATTTTAATGTATCACTGTAATCAAATGTCCTTATACTCTGTAGTTTATATTGTATTATTTTATTTCTACTTATTTATATCATATATTTATTTCTTTGACGTGTCTAATATTGTAAAATTAAACAATGAAGGACCAATAAACAATTTGAATTTGAATTTAAGTTGGAGGTGTTGGTGTTGGGCCGATTTAGTTTTCCGCATTTTGTATAATTGCTGGAATGCCTTGAATGTGTTTTAACTTTAGGCCCTTTTCACCAGCATCTAATCTTCGAACTAGTTAGGTATTAACTTTGTAATTCTCAACCTGGGATGGAGTGTTGTCCCGAGACAGCTTAATCTTTTTACATTTTTGAGGCTCCATCAGCTTCTTAGAGTTATAGAGAGACGTGTACACAGATTCTTTATTATCCAAACGCAGTTTAATTGGTCGACGCTGGTCAGTTTGTGTGGGATCATATTTGGAATGCCTTGAATGTGTTTTATCTTTAGGCCCTTTTCACTGCATCGAATCTTCGAACTAGTTCTCTTTTAATGCCTTTGTAATACTTAACCTGAGATGGAGTGTTGTCCCGAGAGAGCTTAATCTTTTTAAATTTTTGAGGCTCCATCAGCTTCTTAGAGTTATAGAGAGCCGTGTACACAGATTCTTCATTATCCAAACGCAGTTTAATTGGTCGACGCTGATCAGTTTGTGTGAAATCATGTTTCCCAAGACGAATAAGGTTAACTTGGGTAGTGACAACATTTATTGTTGGTAATAATTCTAAAATTAATTTCTTGTCAATCTAGGCCTGTGCTGTCTTCGAACCATACTCAGATTCCTCTAACCCATAAATGAAAATGTTTGTAGAGCGAATTATTCGAATAAACCAGCGATTTCTGCGAAATCTCGATATAACCGATTATTTTTATAATCGAAAGGATATGTTATTTTCATTCGAATAACACCATCACTATTTTCTAGTCTGATCGTTGAATCTTTGAAAAATGATCTCCAAATGATCTTTCTAAACATGATCTCGGGAGTGATCGTTTCAATAATCTCTGTATTGATCTCTCAAACTACTACATCTCGAATAAATAAATAAAAAATCTAAAACAGCTGACTAATCGTGAAAAGAAGTATCCGCTGTTTAAATCTGCAGTCTAATTTCTTCGTGGTTGAAAGTAAACAAAAGAGATGACTGAGAAATGTGTCTGCTTGAACAGACATTCAAAAACCGCAGATAAGTCTCCACGAGCAGATTTAAACCGCGACTGATAAAAAACAACAACAAATAAATCTCTCAGTGTATGGCTTGCTTTTCTATGAATTGCGTATTTACACAAAACCAGCGATTAAAAATTGCGTATTGTAAAGAAAGTCATCGTTAATGTCTGCTTTGCATACATTTTTGACACCCAGAGATGGAATAAAGTTTATCACCAAATCAATAGAACAAGACTTGTCTATTTGTACCCCAGAAAGTGAACTAGTTTAATGACTTGTTTTGCTGGCTAATGATAAATACAACCAAGGCCAACAAATAATAATCGAGTATTCTAAAATTTTTCAAATCTTGCAAGGAGATTTATTATACTTACACACTTTTTTGGCCCACTAGTTTTCTGTGAAATCATTGTTTGAATTGTGGTTTATTTTTGAGCTACAAATCTTAACCAATAAATGTAATGCAAGGAAGGTTTATAGATAATGCTTTATAAGATATGTATCCATATTCTTATATTCTAAGAAAGATCTGAAATATTTCATAATAATCTGTACACTATTATTGGATAAAAATAGGAGCGCCAACATTTCTTATACTAGAGTAAACAATATTATGAAACATGGTGGATCTTTCTTAGAACGTAGAAATATGGATAGATAAATTCTGATCTCATGATCTAAAATTTTAAATTTACAATAATTTAAATAAGAAATATTGCTTTGTATCTTCTTTATGTAAGGTTTCTTATTTTACTTGGAATAAATTTGATCTTTGTAGAACCAACTCTCGCCTGTTTATATTAACTTCATTCAATTGATCAACTCCCAGTGTATATGTTTACGTGTGGTCTCAGTGGTCCGTTCCCCTTATCTCTGTTCCCCTCCCGCTCATCCCGCGCCGACAACGGTATCTGACACATTTAAAAATTGAACCCCGATAATCCGTCTCTAAAAATATCCAGCCATCTCACTCCTGAAAGTGGTGATAACGGAACGCGAACGACGGCACAAATCTGTTTACGGGATAGCGCGACCGCGGATTGCCCAATCTCCCTCTCCTCACTACACAAAACTGAAATCATTCGGAAAAAAGAATAAGTAAATACACAATTTGCGTACTCTGAATAATAACATCGTTGGAAAATTGCGTATTTGGTGAAAATGTTATTATTAGAACAATAAATAAAAAAATACATTTAGGGGGATATAGAGCGGGTGTACATTTTCAAACTCGTTTTATTTTTTATGGAAAGCTCTTAGAGATTTGAAATGCTGACAACGTACAATAAACATAATTATCTTTCCTTCGATGAAATAATGTTTTTCCAAAGTTAGTATATTCGGAGATATGTTCAAAAATAATGACATCTTTCTTTAATTCCCAGAATTACAATTATTTTTAGTTATATCTTCGAAAGTACTAAATTTAGAAAAACATTGTTTCATAGATGGAAACGTTGTTGCGTTTATAGTATGTTGGCAAAATTTCAAATCTCTGGGAGCTTTCCCTAAAAAATAAAACGAATTCGAAATATCTTACTCCCCATAAGCTTATTTTCTATTAGTCCAAAATATCTAATGTTAATACTTAATTTGCTAATAAACTATTATTATTATCGTTGATTTAAGGGTGCAATTCATTAAATACATAGACCATTAATAGCATTTAATAGCTTGACTGTTAACGAGGTCTTCCACTCCCAGACTAAGCATGAAGTAAAATTTCGAGTTTAGAAAAGCCTGAAAATTTGGATTTGTCGGGGCGCGCGAGCGAAGCGAGTCGCGCCCCGGCAAATCCAAATTTTCAGGCTTTTCTAAACTCGAAATTTTACTTCATGCGCCACGCGTATAAAACACTGATTTAAAGTTAAGTTCAAAAATACATACGTCATATTTAATTAGAATAACACTAAATTAACGTTTTTCAGTGTTAATAGCAATTGATTACTATCTGAATTTTATTTCAATAAAAATTATAAATGTAAGGATTTTATAGGAACACTCAATAACTGTTTTAGTTGTACAAATAGGAACGATAATTGTGTTTATTATATGTTGACAAAATTTCAAATCTCTGAGAGCTTTCCTTAAAAAAAATAAAACGTCTCCTACAAGAAAAGCCACACCAATTCTTTGAAAGAAAACAAAAATTCGATCGCATTTAAATTTCCCGCCGTTGCACTGCATCAATAAGCCACGCCTTTTTCACAATGGCGCGATGTCATCCCCCAGAAACGCGGGAAAACAATACTTTCAAACATTCTCCTCCTAGCATTATTTTAAATTCGTAAAAACACAATTTCCTTGTCCGCATCTTAATTATCTAGCAACTTTAATTAATCACATTCCGTATCAACAATCTTAATCAACGCGCAGATAATTTTAGCTGCCAAAGGAAGTTAATAATTTGAAGTCGATAAAAAGAGGTTACAGTATTTTACGCTGAGAGCGCGCTAGAAGTAAATAAAGCAATGCGGAATTATTTATAGTTGCGGAATAATTAATGGGATTACATAAAGCGTGCAAATAAAATACATAAGGCGAAATCACATAACGCCGAGCAGAGGCCTTGAAGCCTCGTGCTTTCATTCAGATTTTTTTTGCTGCCTTGTTGTACTTTACAATTATTATCACCGGTATTCAATTTACACTATTCATGTCCGTTTCACTCGGCCACACGTGCAGAGATCTATCTGTTGGTAATTCATGATGCTTTTACACGGAAATAATCCAAGCGTTTGTTATTCATATTTAATAATAATATTAACTACAGTTAGTCACTAGAGCTGGAAATCTCTTTTTAAATACCTATTAAAAATTAGATTTAGTACAAAAGAATAGAGTCAAATTAATTTTAAAAAAAATTATACTAGATCATGGTATCCCCCAAGGCACACACACTGGCGCACTGTACATCAAGAAATCATACATTTTTAAGTTAAGCTTTGGTAAAATTAATCAAGTTTTGTTTCTTCTTATAATTTCCGAAACAGTAAAATGTTAAATTTAAACTCTAACCAAATGGCTTTGTGTGCCAAATTTAATTCCTTAGCTACCAATAAAATCGCAATCACGAAAAAAAGAAATTACAGTAAGTTTTTTTATACTTACTGTAATCTCTTTTTTTCGTGACTGCGATTTTATTAGTAGCTAAGGAATTAAATTTGGCACACAAAGCTAAAAAAAACTAAAATCTAGACATAATTTACAATTACAATTCCTACAGACGAAAGTATAAATTTTAGTTTTTTAGAGCTTTGTGTGCCAAATTTAATTCTTCATCTACTAATAAAATCGCAGTCACGAAAAAAGGAAATTACAATAAGTATTTTACTGAAAAAAGAAATTGCAAGTAGCATTTTACTGATTTAGGTAATAGTAAAAAAAATCTCTCAACGAAAAAAGTCACGAAAAAAGGAAATTACAATAAGTATTTTACTGAAAAAAGAAATTACAAGTAGCATTTTACTGATTTAGGTAATAGTAAAAAAAATCTCTCAACATAATTTTTCAATTTGTTTATGGGTATTCCGCGGTTATTTAAAGGGATTATTAAATATTCTAGAAATTCTTTTGATAAGTATGGTAAATTTTTATGAAATGGTTACACAATTCATTTAGCAACTTGACATCTTGAAAGATCCATTGTTCAAACCCCCTCAGGCCAAATATTAAGCAGATGTAACATGTAGTTCACGTTCTGTAATCGTTTGAAACTAGTGGTTTACCAGTTTCTGCAAAATATGAAAAAAAGAAATTCCGTGTAGTGATAAAACAATGTTACAGTAATTTAAACGAATTGGAATATGAATTGATTTCTCACCCCTCATATTTTCCAGATTTGGTCACGTCCGATTTCTTTCCGTTCTCTCAACTCAAAAATTTGGCTTGATAGAAGGAAATTCTTGTCGAATAAGGACGTAATCGTTACGAGTATTAGTATTATGCAGACTATCAGACAGTTTATTTTTTGGACGGTATTCAAAAATTGGAAATTAGCTGGACTAAGTGTATAGCCTTTGATGGAGTCTATGTTGTAAAATAAAACCGATTATTTAAAAAAAAAATTCTTACTGACTTTTTACCAAACTTATCAAACGATACGACCCACGTATCGTTTGATAAGTTTGGTAAAAAGTCAGTAAGAATTTTTTTTTTAAATAATCGGTTTTATTTTACAACATAGACTCCATCAAAGGCTATACACTTAGTCCAGCTAATTTCCAATTTATGTATAACGTCCAAAAAATAGACTGTCTGCATAATACTCATACTCGTAACGATGACGTCTTTATTCGACGAGAATTTCCTTCCATCAAGCCAAATTTTTGAGTTGAGAGAACGGAAAGAAATCGGACGTGACAACAGTTACTAGTTTTTATTAAAGAAATGTTCAATGCCTAATTATTAACTATTAACACTGATAAAGTATATAATTCGTGTTTTTCTAATTAATAATAAAACACCGTTTGATTTCCTTTCTTCGCACATTTCTTTTTCATTGTTAATTATTCTAATTATATAGAATGTATGTGTTTTTGAATCTTATCATAATTCAATGTTTTATACGCGTGGCGCATGGAGTAAAATTTCGAGTATAGAAAAGCCTGAAAATTTGGATTTGGGCGCTACGCTTCGCTCCGCATCCAAATTCAAATTTGCAGGCTTTTTTAAACTCGAAACTTTACTTTATGCTTAACTAAGGATCGAAATCCCTTGTTGAAGGTAAATTATTAAATGTTAATAATTGTCTATGTCCATGTATTTAATGACTTTTACCCCTAGAACATCGATATTATAATTTACCAAGAAATAATGGGTTAATTAAGGCATTTATAATTTGCAAAACTTGAGAAATAAAGATTATAATTTTCTAAAATTTGAACATATTCAATCAATTTTCAAATTGTGTGCGTTATAAATTATTTTCTTCCTCTTATTTAATAATAAACGTTGAAGTGTCTGGTTTCGCGTATATCTGGTATCTCGTTTTATATGGTAGCCGTTTTCAGATTAGATTAAAACGTTAATTGTTCGCCCATTGCTCTCTCTTTCTCTCTCTCGTTTAATATATGCGTGTTTGTTGGAATCTGGATATGTTATGAAATTTATAGTGTGTTGATATGGAAACTTGGAAATATTTAATTTTCCCGCCATTTTTTATGCAAATCACGCCTCTTTTCTAAAGCTAGTTTAATGCTGAGGATAGAGATTAATTAACCACAAGGAACGGCTTTGCGTTTAATGAAAACAATGTTTGGGTTTAGATTTTACATTGTGGAAGAATTGGTCTATGTGTTTGAAAACCCCATTCTTTATGAAGGATAGCTCTCTATGTAGAGTTACAAGGTAAGCGCCAAAATGTTTCGGCTTGACATAGAACCAGGTATGGCAGCGTGTCAAAATTTTGGCAAGACATTGGTTTAGGTCTTCTAAGCTTTGGAAAAACAGAAATAGATTTTATGTCAATTAGTTTTCTTATAAGTAACACTCGTTGATCACGATGTCAGAAGCCTTAAAAACTAAGCAAAGTGATGTCATCAAATTTCTTTCTCGAGAAGGTATTTCATCTCAAAGCATCAAAGATCGGTTGGATGGAATGTACAGGAAACATTCCCCGTCTTATTCTGTATTCTGTAAAAGATTAGTCAAAACCAGGGCTTTTTTTCAGGTATACACATGCATGTACATTACGACATTCGTTGTTTTTTTTAAAGATATTAATTTGAATCTTTAAACGACGGTTTTCCACTCCCAGATTAAGCATGAAGTAAAATTTCGAGTTTAGAAAAGCCTAAGAATTTGGATTGGCCGCGTAGCGAAGCGGAGCGGCCAGTCCAAATTAGGCTTTTCTAAACTCGAAATTTTACTTCATGCGCCACGCGTAAAAACATTTATTTACCATGAAATTAAAAAAACACACACATACAACCACAATTATAGGCAACCTAATATACGTTAGAGTTATTGGGTTGCCTATAATCACTGTTTTAAACAATTTGTTCAGCGTAGAATTTGACTCATGTTTTTTTTCACATCTACATTTTAGATTGCTAAAGCCGTATATTTTAAACTTTACGATATTTCAGTGTTTTATACGTGTGGCGCATGAAGTAAAATTTCGAGTTTAGAAAAGCCTAATTTGGATTGGCCGCTCCGCTTCGCTACGCGGCCAATCCAAATTTTCAGGCTTTTCTAAACTCGAAATTTTACTTCATGCTTAGTCTGGGAGTGGAAAGCCCTCGTTTAGAGATTCAAATTGAAATCTTGGATTTAGATTTTACATTCTGGAAGAATTGGTCTATGTGTTTGAAAACCCCATTCTTTATGAAGGATAGCTCTCTATGTAGAGTTACTAGGTAAGCGCCAAAATGTTTCGGCTTGACATAGAACCCGGTATGGCAGCGTGTCAAAATTTTGGCAAGACATTGGTTTAGGTCTTATTAGCCTTGGAAAAACAGAAATGGATTTTTTGTCAATTAGTTTTCTTATAAGTAACACTCGTTTATCACGATGTCAGAAGCCTTAAAAACTAAGCAAAGTGATGTCATTAAATTTCTTTCTCGAGAAGATATCTCTTCTCAAAGTATCAAAGATCGGTTGGATGGAATGTACAGGAAACATTCCTCGTCTTATTCTGTATTCTGTAAAAGATTAGTCAAAACCAGGGCTTTTTTTTCAGGTATACACATGCATGTACATTTTACGACATTCGTTGTTTTTTTTTAAAGATATCAATTTGAATCTTTAAACGAGGGTTTTCCACTCCCAGACTAAGCATAAAGTAAAATTTCGAGTTTAGAAAAGCCTAAGAATTTGGATTGGCCGCGTAGCGAAGCGGAGCGGCCAATCCAAATTAGGCTTTTCTAAACTCGAAATTTTACTTCATGCGCCACGCTTAAAAACATGTATTTACCATGAAATAAAAAAAACACACACATATAACCACAATTATAGGCAACCTAATATACGTTGGAGTTATTGGGTTGCCTATAATCACTGTTTTAAACAATTTGTTTAGCGTAGAATTTGACTCATGTTTTTTTTTTTCACATCTACATATTAGATTGCTAAAGCCGTATATTTTAAACTTTACGATATTTCAGTGTTTTACACGTGTGGCGCATGAAGTAAAATTTCGAGTTTAGAAAAGCCTAATTTGGATTGGCCGCTCCGCTTCGCTACGCGGCCAATCCAAATTTTCAGGCTTTTCTAAACTCGAAATTTTACTTCATGCTTAGTCTGGGAGTGGAAAGCCCTCGTTTAGAGATTCAAATTGAAATCTTTTAAAAAAACAACGAATGTCGTAAAATTTACAGTGTATGTATATACCTGTATTTAAAAAATCACATT
Source organism: Philonthus cognatus (assembly GCA_932526585.2). Taxonomy (NCBI): domain Eukaryota; kingdom Metazoa; phylum Arthropoda; class Insecta; order Coleoptera; family Staphylinidae; genus Philonthus; species Philonthus cognatus. The sequence continues at coordinate 31,676,027 of OW052242.1, forward strand.
TATGCACACACAGTTGTGATGCTTTATTGTAATAAAATGTTATGATTAACAATGTAATTCAACAAAACTTAGCTAAAATTTAAAAACGTTAACAATAAATCTTAATGAAGTAGTATAAAATATAATTTAGCGAATTTAAAATAATAAAAAAAAACGTTTTAAACAAATTTAACGCTTAATACGTGTTTTAAACAAATTTAGGATTTAAAACATGTTTAAAACAAAACCGTTTACAACACGACGGCTGTTTTTAAACATGTTTAAAACACTATTTTAAAACATAGTGTTTTAAACATAACAACCCTACTCAAAACGGTTTAAAATAGGACAGGAATTCTTGTAAGAAGGCTTATGACCAATTAAAGGTAGGCTCAAATTTGAAATTTGCAATATGATAGGCCATGAAAAGTTTCTCCCTAGAAGCGAAATGTTAGGCAAGAATAGCGGGAAAGACAGCATCTTCAAAAGATCAGCTTCAATTAAAATCAATAGTTCGGTTAATAAAATGTGGAAGCCGGTTTCTCCTTTCATGAAATTATTTTCCTTATCAGCGTTTTTATGATATCCTTAATCGAAATTATCTCTCAAGTAGGCTTTTTTGTATCAATTCATTGACTTTAAAAAAATGTACTTGGGTTAGTGATAGCACAAAAATAGAGTGATGTCTCCGCAATTGAAGTTTCCTTGTATTTTTAAGCAAATAGAAATGTTTAGATATTACTGGAAATAGTTTTTTTATATTACACAAATGAAACACTTTTTAACTTTGTTTGTATAACTGAGACTTCATTGAGTGATTATAGTTTCGACAACTTCAACTTGTCATTTTCAAACTTCTAATTTGAAAACGACAAGTTGAAGTTGTCCAAACTATATCACCCAATAAAGTGTCAGTTATACAAACAAAGTTAAAAAGTGTTTCATTTTTGGAATATGATGTATGACGAAGTAGATATATAGTTCATTTCATTTAACTAGTTGAGAAATTAGAACAAATTTGTGCTCATAACGCCAAAAGTCATAAGATGTGAGTTGTTTAACTTCTCAAAAGTGAATTATGGCATTAGTTTTAGGAAAATCACTTAATTAGTTGCGCAAATAAACTCCACAGAGATACAAATGTGTTCGAATTTCTCGCCTAGTAAAATGGTATAAGCTCTAACAGTTTTATATTATTTTCTATTCAATCAAATATTAAACAAGAAATTTTCATTTATTTTTAAATAAATCATCTTCAACTATTCATAACATCAATATTATATACTAATAATTAAACATTGACATTATACGAGGGTTGCCTTTTATATTTCGGGATTGGGCAACCCTAGTGTTGCAATCTGGCAACTGAGAGCTCTATCGTAAAGTTTGACATTTTTGAGGTTATACGTACTCAGAACGTTTTGACATATGAGCGTTATTTGTGTCGTTTACACTAACTTTAAATATTTGTCTCGGCCAAAGAATGGAATTATATCGTGAACATTTTCGTGCGATTATTTTTTACAACTTTCGACGTGGATTAACTCAACAACAGTGCATGGATGAACTTAATTCAAGTTTTGGAGATGAAGCTCCATCAAAGACCAGTGTTTATCGATGGTATGGTGAATTCAACCGAGGTCGTAGTTCACTCCAAGACAAATTTCGTGGAGGTCGTCCAAAATCAGTTGTTGTTCCGGAAACCATTGATGCTGTGCGCAAACAAATATTGCAAGATCGTCATGTGACCTATCGTGAGATTGAGACAACCTTAGGCATTAGTGGGACCAGCATACATTCAATATTGCATGAACATTTGACTGTCAAACAAATTTGTTCGCGTTGGATCCCACACAATTTGTCAATCGCTCAAAAAAAGGCTCGTGTCGATTGGTGCAAAGAAATGCTCAAAAAATACGATTGCGGTGCTTCGAAACACGTCTATGATATCGTGACAGGTGATGAATCATGGATTTATGCGTATGAGCCCGAAAGTAAACAGCAGTCGACCGTATGGCTGTTTCAAGATGAGCCAAATCCAACAAAAGTTGTTCGCGCACGAAGCACTTCCAAGCAAATGGTCGCCTGTTTTTTCGGAAAAACTGGACATGTCGCAACCGTACCACTAGAACAACGCAGAACAGTCAATTCTGAGTGGTACACAACCATTTGTTTGCCAGTTGTCATCCAAGAAATCAGGAAAACCAACCGCCGAAAACGGATCACTCTTCACCACGACAATGCGAGCTTTCACACATCGGCTCAAACAACTGCATTTTTGAGCACGCAAAACATCGATTTGATGAGTCATCCGCCATATAGTCCTGACTTGGCACCGAATGATTTCTTTTTATTCCCATCCGTAAAAAATAAAATGAGAGGTCAACGTTTTTCGACACCGGAAGAAGCGGTTGATGCGTTCAGAATGCATGTTTTGGAGATACCTCAATCAGAGTGGCAAAAGTGCTTCGACAATTGGTTCAAACGCATGCAAAAGTGTATAGATCTTAATGGGGAATATTTTGAAAAACAATAAAGCGATTTTCAATGATTAATATTTATTTTTGTTCTCTAATCCCGAAATATAAAAGGCAACCCTCGTATAATATCGATCAATATGATTAAAGATGTTTTATGAAAATATCAAACTTTACTTTTATTTTAAGATCGGTTCTTAAAATAAAAGAAAATTTTGATATTTTCATAAAACATCATTAATCTTATTGATCGATATTCGATATTGTCTGTTTAAGTTGCACATAATGTAGGACTTTAATTCTAAACAACACGCAATTTTCCAACTTCAATCAAATTCGCGTAAACGCTGAATATCTAGATAAAAACAAATGTTCAAATGTCCCGCCGTTTACAGCATCGGATTGCATAACATCAGTGTGTACAACACAATATTTATAAACGTTATGTGCGTAGCATAACTTGTCGGATTGTTATTTTTTTCTGCGTGATTACAATGGGCGTTTAGTACATTTTTGCATATGTACACTGATAAGATAATCAGTGTGTATATCGGGTAGAAACAATGGCGCGCGGGAATATGATAAATAATAAAAATTCCGAGATTATGGCCGGCAGTAAAGTACGCTAATTAATTTTACTGCCGGTTTTATGTCCTGTCGCCACTTAATAAAACCTACTCCAAGAAGTAAATTATTGTTATATTTCAATTTCGAGTGTTCTTATCTTGAAGTTCTTTAACAATTATAAGTTGATTAGAATGTTTGAAATTCAAAAAAATAATCAAATAAAAATACAAGCAGTTTTTCTTTGATTTAAAATCCACGGAAACTAAAATATGTTCCGCGAAACATTTTAATTTGAAGCTTCTAACCAGTGTTTACAAAACTCTGAATTATGGTAAAGATCAAAATACAGAGAATTTTATTTTAATAGATATCTTGATGCATACCCTGTAAATGTTAAGACAATCGTTGTTTTTATAAAAGTGTCATTTGAAACTTCTAACGAGTGTTTCCACTCCCAGACTAAGCATGAAGTAAAATTTCGAGTTTAGAAAAGCCTGAAAATTTGGTTTGGTCGCGTAGCGCGAAGCGCGGAGCGGCCAAACCAAATTTTCAGGCTTTTCTAAACTCGAAATTTTACTTCATGCGCCAGGCTTATAAAACACTAAAATATTGTGAAAATCAAAATATTCTTGTTAAGCAGTACATTTTTATTCTTGCTTTAGCAGTTTATTTTTAATATTGATTTAGCAGTACATTTATAATTTCACAATATCTTAGTGTTTTATACGCGTGGCGCATAAAGTAAAATTTTGAGTTTAGAAAAGCCTGAAAATTTCGTTTGGCCGCCGCGCTTCCAAACCAAATAATATTTATTAGAGGCGACTAATACATATTATTTGTTTTTTATGAATCCCGGCTACAAATTAAGCCTTCTATAAAATAAATTCGTTTTGGACACGGTAAAACCTCCTTAAAGTCAAATATCTTGGAAATCAAGTTATGTTGTTTGAAATCACATTAAGTCGGATGCAGACTCATTTAAACACGAAAACTATTGTATTATAGCTACACATTAATAAACATACAAAAAACAGATTAATTCGGTGGAAATCAATAAATCAATTCCCAAATAAAATGTCGCCAATTTCGTAACTTGGGGAATACCCACACTGTTTCTGCTCTAACCAAACTGCTCATTTACTTTTTGTGCGCTTTACAATTTTCATCATTATAAATCTCTTACATTCAAAACAAAAACAAGATTAATTCAATCGCACTAAATTCACTGGATTTCCAGGTATCACTGGATTTCCAGGTATCGGCCTGGATCTCGTGGCCTGCGGGATACCCGTTACGTAAAATTGCTCACCTTAGCAGATGCGCAATTACAAATGGAAATCGCGCGCAATTAATAGTGGAAAAAAATCGCCCGCGCAAGGACGCAGACTTTATCGACATTGCACTAATCGGCCCATCGACGTCACACGTTACACACACTCTCTTATTAATTTTCACTTTCGTGGAATCGGCCGTTTACAACCAGGCAGAGTGTTGTTATTATTATTGCTGGTGATGATAATCCTCTACGCAAATATGCAGTGTTTGCGATTTTTTATGATAGTAACGGGTTTGTCGAGATTTTGATACGTAATGAAAACATTCGTATTAATTTAATTTGCTATAGAGAACTTGTTTAGACAGTTAGTTCTAGATTGCATTTTTTTTGTTTGAGGTGCAGGAAGGAATTTAAAAAGTTGAAACCAAAGATAATCACTTGCGTAAACACCATTTATTGCCCATTTTCTGGGAATCCTGTGCCGAAAACTAGGACATTGCAAGTGTAAAAAATTGTCAAATGTATTAAGGTGATATCATACATAAGCAGTATACAGGGAATTTTTCTTTTAAGTATACATACAACATGCACACTCTGTAAATGTTAAGGAATTCGCTGTTTTTATAAAAGTGTTCAATTTGAGCTCCTCGCCGGCCAATCAAAATTTACAGGCTTTTTTTAAATTTTACAAGCGCATAAAACCCTGAATTATGGCGAAGTTAAAATAATACTGCTTATTTATATATCATCACGTTTTTACAAATGTGTGCATTTTCAATATATATATAGTACATCTTTATTCAGACAATAATTACAACTAGTTTTATAACATTTTTGTATGCTTATAAATAATTTGTTAGTCTGTCTACTACTAATACTATTTGTTATTTAAAAGCTAATAATCAGTAGGCTGTTTAACTGTCTGGGTGAAACGAACTAATGAATTGATGAAGTGTTTCAGTTGGGAATTTGTATTTAGACGTGATGTTTGGCTTTCAAGGAATACAGAATTTGTTCAAAATTTCTAAATTGTTAGGGTTGGTGGGGAATTTGGTACTTGGGGTAAGTATACGCTGTTCTATTGCGGGTAGTTTTGTGGTTTTGTAGAGGAGTTCGTTCGAAGGGTTATGAAGAGGATTGTGTTATGGAATGCAATTAATGTGAATGTGCATTCCATTACTATTTGGGAATATTTTGGGAATTGTTCCGAAGACTTTCTAATATAGTTCCTCGAGTAGTTTTCCTTAATACTTAATTACATACTTTCATTTGTTTTACGTTATAAATATTAAACTTTAGGAATTAAGAGTCAGTTTTGTACAAGTACGCTAAGACGGTAAGACTAACATTGTATTGATACTGTACACAGATGTAATAAAATACGAGTAGTAACTTATCATCGTGGTATCATTGAAGATACAAAACCCTTACCTAGTGGAAGTCATCTCCGGGGAGTGCGTTTGGCAAGTGGTATCCTCGTCAACATAAAATACCACGGGAGTAAGGTTGCGAAAGTACCAACTCCACAACAATTGTTAGGATGCCTTAGTTTGGTAATGGTTCTCAGTGCTGACTCTTAGGCTACTTGGATATAATATAGAGTGCAGGGACGGATCTGGTTAAAAAGGATGCACCCGTAGTCCAACAAGAGGCGACAAATTGATGTATAAATATGGACTGCAGTTTTAATAGAAATTCCTTGATTTTTGTATGTTAGACCTCTAAAGTGCCGCGCCCTTGTCTTTATTTTAGATTTTTTTAGAGAGTAAGTGTGGTTTAAAGGATAATTTTAAGTCGAATAGGATACCAAGGTATTTTCAGGAATACACTGGGTGAATTGAAGTGTAATTAAGGGACACATATGGTGATCTGAAAGTGATTTTGTGGTAGGAAAGAATAGTTGTGATTTTACTGGGTTTATTTTGATTCGCCACTTTGAGCACCAATTTTGTATGGAGTCCAAGGATTTTTGAAGGGATATTTGAGCATTTTTTAGGGTTGCGGCATGGGAGATATCATCCGTGTAAAGGAGGAAATATCGCGAAGGGTTGAAGTATATAGGGTCTGGGTTGTATATAGCTCAGTAGTGTAAATTGTACAATACTTGGGATAAGGAAGAACCTTGGGGGCACCTTGTACGAGGGGGAATGAAAAAGAATATTGCCGGATTTTAATTTGGGATGTTCTCTTTGATAGGATGCTATTTAATAATATTATTAGGTGATGGGGTAGGTTTAAAAAAAAAACATTTGTAAAGCAGACCTTGATGCCATACCGAATCAAAGGCCTTTTCTACGTCGATCAAAAGTACTAGTTTTCTGACCTTCGTGGTGGGATGTTTGAACATTGGATGTCAGGATTAAAAGGGGGAATGGTTGATTTTTGAGGGGAAAATCTAAATTGGTATTCGGGGATAGCGGTTTTGCAGGATTTTATGATTTTTCCTTTGATCAATGATTCAAAAAGGTTTTCGATCACAGCGAGGAGTGTAATAGGACAATAATCATTACCTGTTTTGGGGATACAAATTATTATACCTTTTTCCAATCTGGTAGAAAATATTGGTGTTTGTAGCAATAATTGAATATTTTTAGGATAAATAGATTTCAGGAGGTAATTTTTTAAGGATAGCTCTAGGAATGTTATCGACACCAGGAGTGGAGCTTTTACCAGAATGCAATATCGAGGAATAGTCCGTTTCGTCCAATGTGTCATCGTCAGGAGGGGGTCTATTGTTAAAGTCGAATGACTAATACCAGTTTGTTACTTTGTTGTAAAAGATGTTGTCAAAATTAAATTATCTGTTATCTCATACGTTTTTTAAAGTGTCGTGCAAATGCATTAGCAATCAATAAATCGTCAGTCAGTATTGAACCATCGGTAGGGTCTGTTATATTGTCACTATAGTCTGTCTTTGTATATTAGGCAAGTTTTTTTATTTCCTTCCAAACTTTTAATATTTTAATATACTAAAAAAAAGTTGAGTTGAATTATATATAACATTTTAATTTTGTGTGTCTATTATTGCTGGTAGTTTAAAGTGCATTCACTTATCACGCCTGAACTAACAAAAAGTTGTAAATCCGGCCACTTTAAAATTCCGATCGATTTCGGATACGTTATCGGTCATTATCGCTTTCTGGCCTGCTGACGTCACCGATTTCGGGAGCATTCCGCTTGGAATCTTTTCGAAATCCCTAGCAACATTGTCTGCACTGTGGGTCTTAATTGCGCAATAATCGCTTTCCGATTTGTTTTCGGGCCCGCAATTAAATTTGGACTTTGGACGGTCGTCCAATTCGAAAATCTTCGAATTGGAATTGGTGAAAACAAAATAGTAAGGAACAAATAATGTTGCTGTTCTTTTTATAATTTAATTGCCTTGGCAACTAGGCCCTTTCGACCAGTCTCAGTTAAATAATTTGGTTCAAAAATGTGCTGAGGAATTTTGTACATTAGGTAAATTATAAAATGTTAATTAAATGGAACTAGTAATGTTAAAAAATCATGTAATTTATATTTAATAAGTTTCTCATCTTTCACGTGGTGATAGATTTTTAACTATGATTTTAACCGATAACGGTTAAATTACACTAATATTTTTTTTAAGTATACATGGCAAGGTTGTTAAAAATACGTTTTTTTCTCATTTTAATTGAAACAAACCGGCTTTTTAACATAACGTGTTTTTTTCCATTGAAACAGCGTTTAAAACATTAACAATTTAAAAAATGTTAAAAACGTGCTTAAAAATGTTTAAAACACGTTTAAACAGAACATACAGGGCGTTTTTATTTTGAGTTTACATATCCTGATAATTACAGCGTTTTTTTTTTAATTTGCGGGAATTCGTTGTTTCAAAGCGGTTAATTTGGGGCTTTTAACGAGCGTTTTCCACTCCCAGATTAAGCATGAAGTAAACTTTCGAGTTTAGAAAAGCCTAAGAATTTGGATTGGCCGCGTAGCGTAGCGGAGCGGCCAATCCAAATTAGGCTTTTCTAAACTCGAAATTTTTCTTTATGCGCCACGCTTAAAAACACTGATTTACAGTGAAGTTTAAAAAACAAACACATACAACAACGATTATAGGCAACCTAATATACGTTAGAGTTATTGGGTTGCCTGTAATCACTGTTTTAAACAATTTGTTCAGCGCAGAATTTGACTCTTGTTTTATTCACATCTACATATTAGATTGCTTAAGACGTATATTTTAAACTTTGCGATATTTCAGTGTCTTTGGCTCCGTTTTGCTACGCGGCCAATCCAAATTTTCAGGGTTTTCTAATCTCGAAATATTACTTCATGCGCCACGCGTATACAACACTGATTTAAAGTAATGTTCTAAATATTCTAAAAAGCAGTATTCTAAAGTATATTTTGAACTTCACGTAAAATCAGTGTTTTATGCGCGTGGCGCATGAAGTAAAATTTCGAGTTTAGAAAAGCCTGAAAATTTGGTTCGGCCGCTCCGCTTCGCGGAGCGACCAAACCAAATTTTCAGGCTTTTCTAAACTCGAAATTTTACTTCATGCTTAATCTAGGAGTGGAAACACTCCTTAGAAGCATCAAATTGAACGGTATTTAAAAACAACGAATGCCTGCAAATTTACCAAACTCTCTTAATTATCGAGATATGTAAACATGAAAAAAAACCTTTTTGTTACAAAACTACTACTTTTGTTACAAAACTACCAAACCAAATTTTCAGGCTTTTATAAACTCGAAATGCTACTTCATGCTTAATCTGGCAGTGGAAACAGTCGTTAGAAGTTTCAAATTGAACATTTTTATAAAAACAACAAATACTTGAACATTTACGAAGTATCCATATCCTGATGCATATACTTAACAAAAAATTCCCAATATAATATAATACATCACTTATTGGTACTTAAAAATCAGATAGACATTAGCATACATATTTAAGATTCTGCTAACGTATAAATAACACGCGTAGCAAAGTTTCAAGACTGTGTTCTAAACTTCATTAAGTGCACAGGAAATAAATAAATAGCATTTTTGTCTGTTACTTTTAAACACGCGATATGCGATCAAGGTTATCAATATCATATTCTTAAATTGTAAACAGACAACACGTTTTTAACGCAATTCCAAAATAATTACCGTTTAAACAAAAGTCCAAAGTCAAAATGCAATTACAGATTAAATCAAATCTGAATTCTTAACACGACCCAATGAGTCATATGTTCAATAACTTGTAATACTTGTAGCTTTAAATATATTTTCTGAATTGTTTATTGTGATGAAACAGTACTGTTTCGTTAAATAAAAGGAAGTATTAAAAACAGACTACTCTTATTTTTGCAATAGGTACATGTTTTAATTTCCTAAGGTTTTATTGCGCAGAACATTTATTTGGTGCAACTGCGCAGAATGACACCCATACACTGAATAAAAAATAAAACAAAACAAATGAGTCGCCTAAACGCAAAACCAACCATAAGTGTTTTGACAAACTTGTGACAAAATGACTAATTTTTTCAGCGTCTTTTAAATAAATTAAAATAGTTTTCAATGCACATTGAATCGAATGAGGACAAGAAAAAGTGTGTAAAACTAAGTAAAAAGTTGCCAGGTTTTGCAACTGTAAACAAATGCCAGCTTTTGCAACTGAGAAATGTAGCAAGTTTTGCATTCAGCAGGATTAGAACTTTATTTTATAATTTTTAGGATGGGTTTTGAATGGCAATTTATTTTTAAAATTGTAGCCTGAGACGAGTACAATACAATATACAAAGTGTATGGGTAGTTTTGCATCTAGGCCATGGGTTTTCAACCTGTTTCAGGTCCCCCTCCCCCCCCCCCGCTTATAACTTCACACCCCCCTCCTTGATTTTATTTGGGTTTTATGTTAGATTGAAACACCATTTATAACATTATTTCACTTAACCTACTCTTTAGGAAATCTGTCGCGCCCCCCTAATGTGGCATGACCTCCCCACCTCACCGGTTCAGAAACTCTGATCTAGGCGATTCAAATGTTTTCCTTGCAAAAACTTTCAATATCTTTTTTTAAATTAAGTTTATGTAGTGCTATTAATTTGTTTTGAGCAGTTGCACAAAATGGATAAAGAACTTTTATCGTCTGCTATTATACGCTAAATTTGAACAAAAAACAATTTGAAAATTTAAAACGCACGTAATATTTTCAAGCAAGAAAATGTTTAGAACTGAATAAACTATCGATATTCTGAACTTATTTGGTGTGTACGAGTTAATTTCCGTGAATCACTGAGAGTCTAAGCAAACTTATTTGCACAAACCGATTTACACTAACCGATTTGCGTATATTACCTGAGAAACTAAACACACCTTCTTGTTTAAAGTTTTTGTTTTGCAAAATGTTCAATGGAAACATTTCCATTGATTATTCTCCCTTTCTAACTTTCATTGCGAAATTACAACATTTTAGAGAGATTCGTTATGGCGAATAACTTTAGGGCTTTTTTAAACTCGAAATTTTACTTCATGCTTAATCTGGGAGTGGGAAACACTCATTTAAAGTTTCAAATTGAATTATTTTAATAAACTACGAATATCCGAAGATATAAGTATATACGCTGTAATTGGGATATGTGTGCTTAAAAAAAAAACTTCCTGTAAATATTTACAAGTGTAATATACCTTTATTAGCTATCCGAGAAAATTTTGAATTATACAGACTATATTGGCCGGGTCGGGCCTGTTCTATTATTTACCCGGGCCGGGCTCAAGTCAATTATTTTATGACCCGGCCGGGTCGGGTCGGGCTTATAAAATTTGCTAGCGGGCCGGGCCGGGCCGGGCCGGGCCCAAAAAATCGGTCCGTGCAGGGCTCTAATGCGCACTATTCTAGAAACATACAAAAGACGCACTCGTTGGGTAAGCAAGTTGGATCTATATAAAATATGTGTTTTAAATTTAACAATTTGAATGCTAAACATTAAACACATGTTTGCCCGATTATAAAAACAAAAATACATTAAAACTTATTGACTTTTGAGGTAATGTTATAGAGAACTAAAACGCGTTGGTGAAACATATAAAGTCTACTATATATAATTTATTTAATTAATTTAAATTCTGTTTATAGCAGTTAATTGATATTATCTCCCAAAAAATCATTAGCATATAAATTGGTCGGCGTCGGCTAATCAATGACGACACAAGGTGCAAAACACGGCGATTATTCTAGTCCGGCCCTTTTAAAACGGAAAATGGTATTCGTTTACGCGTAAAATCAACATCCCTTCCGAATTAAATCAACACACGTTAGAAGAAAATGCATGCACGTTAAACGCGCTTTTTGCAGATGACGGAATTGCCTGCGCAAAAAGTGTGGAAATTATGTTCGAAAGGCTTGAATTGCTGAAAAATAACATTTTATTTTAATTTCAAATAAAAAATAATTTTTATTTAACTTTTTACACTTGCATTGGATATTGGGAATATATCTTCCAAGCCCCCAGTAGGTAAACTTTATCATTAACTGACCCTCTCCTGGCTACGCCCATGCTTGCAGCACTTGTAATTTTCTATCGGGAGTCCAAAAATTATTGAAGTCTTGTGTGACTGTGGAATCAAACATGAATGTCTATTCTTATTTCCCTGAAATATACTGCTCCAAGGAATAAACGCACCATCATACGATTTCTTGAAACTGGTAACTTTTTAAGCAAATGTTACTTTACTTACATTGTATGTGTATAAACAACTGCAATCTGTCAAAATAAACAAAACAAGAAAACATAGAAATGTGTACTGTTTTTGTGTATTTCACATTAGCGTCTTTAAAATAGCAAAGACTGCATTAATATTCTTCATTATTTCAAAGACGCTAATGTGATATGCACAAAAATAGTACACATTTCTAATTTTTTTGTTTTGTTTGTTTTGACAGATTTCAGTTGTTTACATACATACAATGTAAGTAAAGTAAAATTTGCTAAATTTAAAAAGTTAACTGGGCAGCTTGGTGGTGTAGTGGTTAGAGTGTTGACTGCCACGCCACGGACCGGGGTTCAAATACCGGCCTAACAAGTTGTCTGCATTTATATAGGTTAGGATAAAAATGCCAAACACTCCGTCTTCTCGGATATGACGTTAAATGCATGTAGGACCCGTGTACTGCCTGGATGTTGCGTGCACGTTAAAGATCCCTACCGGTGGGTTGGAACTCCCACCGGGTTCGGCAGAACTTTCGGATAGCTGTAGACCTAATCTCCGGCGTCATGATTGGCCTTAGCAGCGGAAATAGATGACGTAAAACCCAAAATGAAATAATAAAAAAAAAAGTTAACATTTTAGAAAAATTGTATGATGGTGTGTTCATTTCTTGAAGCAGTACATTTTAGAGAAGTAAGCATCGAAATTCATGTTTGATTCCACAGCCACACAAGACTTCAATAACTGTTGGATTGTGACTTTACAAACTTCAGATTCAATAATAATTTTAAAGTAAGAATCGACATTCATGTTTGATTCTATAGCAACCCAGGACTTTCAAAATTCAAACATTAAAAGTGCGATTCTTTACGCAATCTATAACAAATCAGTCTTAGAAAGACTAAATCAAACAATTACTGAAACAACTACGTCCCGAGCTAATACCCCGACGGACATTGGATCACACAATAAGTGTTTGCTTTGTTGTAGATTGCTTAAGAATCGCATGTTTAATGTTTAAAGTATTGTACAACCAAGTATTGGCAATTTCATTTATACTCAATACTTTAACACCTGATATATTCTGATAGGTAAATGTCTAAATTATATAAATATTCCACACACTTTCATAAAATTACTGTAATTTTGAATGAAAGCAAACATATACAAGCTCGTTCCAATCGTTCATGGCAACGCGCGAGATTTCTTTTTATTTTTTATTTTCTTCTCTGTTTGTAAGGCGCGAGATAACCTAAACGCCCTCAAGCCAGATAAGGGATATCTGCACAGAAACTCATAATTCAGTGCGTTTTACGTCCTTCTCTTTTTGGCCATTACAGCTCGTTCCATGAACCAGATTGTCGTGTCCACCGAGAAAACGCGGAGGAAGAGTTTTGAAAAGTCTTGCTCGTGTCTTTCTTTTTCTTCGCGGTCCGTTCTCATTTTGGGCACTTCGACCCACATTTATGCGACACCCAAGGCATTTCGAAATATGTTACAACATTAAGTGCCTAATTTTGTAAAGGAGGTAATATATTTTCGCTCGATTCGTATATGGAATTTGTACGAGTAATATTCTTTATTTCAATCACGTGAAACATATTCTGTTTTATTCCATTTTTTTTCAGTTTGTATCTTCCATATACACAAGTTATCTTCTATCTATGTACATTGAAAATACAAACTGAAAAGAAAACAAACTGTGTTTACAAAATATTACGTTTTGTTTAACCAACTTTTTGTTTTGTACTGTAGAGTAGTATTAATCCTTTTGCCCACATAAACCAATATTTACAGTGTTATCATTTTTAAAACTTAAAATATTTCAGTTATTTTTGAATTTTTATCTAAACAACGGTTTGATACTTTTATGGCCGATTTCACCAACATTACTTATTAGGGCATTGCTTGGTAAGTAGGCTTCAACTTTAAGTACATAATGCATAAAACTAAATTTCGTCGAACCAATAGAATTAAGCAATGACTTACGTAAGTCAATCTCGATTGTGTGAATAAGTGGCAATTTTTATTTTAAATATCCGTCGCCTGATTCTTGAAATAATTTCTGATATATACAGAGAAAAGTTTGCTGTGTCAAAATTTGTAGGTTATAATCAGTTTCTTAAACGGTGAATTAGGACTTGAGTATTGCTTAATGTATTTTTTGACATAAATCAGTTGATGCAACACTTTATGATGTGGTTATGACTTAAGGCAGGGTTTGAGACACAACTAATACTTAAGTAACGTTGGAGAAACCGGCTATTAATGTTGCTAATGCCAATTTAGGGCGGGGCTTTAACGTTTTGTGGGAGGCTTAAAATTTGACCTTACGCTAATCTCCAAAGAATTACAGGTTGATTTCCAATATGTTGGTCAAATTGGATTTGATAGAAACAAATCTCAAGTAACATATCATTAAAACTAATAAAAATGAACATAAATACGCCCCACTGACCTATTTCGGCATTTGAAGCCTTAAAATTAAAAATATATTAAAAAAAGAGAATATAACAGTCGCATTTAAACCATATTCGAAAGTAAAATATGAAATTTTCAATTCAAAAACAAAAACCAACATTCACAATAAATCCGGGATATATAAGTTAACATGTCAGTCTTGTATAGGTCAGTCTGGTAGAAATTTCAATATTAGGCTGAAAGAACATCTTAGAGCGTATAAATTAAAACAGGATAAATCCACGTTTTCTAATCACCTCATGGAAGAAGGACATACTTTTGATAAATATGTACTTTCAGTTTTGCATTGTGTAGAAAAAGGCCGTAGAATGAACCTTCTGGAGTCATTAGAGATTCATAAAGCAAAACTGAATCCGGGAATCCCGCTAATAAACGACCAGACGGAACTTATGTATACGCCTCTATTTGACGCCTTTCTACCTGATAAATAATTTTAAGTATATATAAGATTACAATGTTAGTTTTAAGTAGTTAGTTTGAGAATGACTCGCTGTTGAGTCGAAACTAGTCACAGTACAAAATAAAAAGTGAATACAAAAAAGTAATCAGTGTTAATTATTTAAATCTCAAGTAATTTTAATTTAATGTGAGCAATAGATGGCAATATTTATCATCAAAATATTTTGATCATAGCTATGATTATAATTATCTGATAGCGAGAATTGCCAGTTATTGCTTATTAGATTAATTAATTATGATCATAGCCATGATTATAATTATCTGATAACAGTATTTTTTTTTTTGTAAGTACACATCTCCCGATATGTACACTGTATTTGTTTAGGCATTCATTGTTTTTAAAAATCGTTCAATTTGAAGCTTCTAACGAGTGTTTCCAATCCTTGATTAAGCATGAAGTAAAATTTTGAGTTTAGAAAAGCCTGAAAATTTGGTTTGGCCGCTCCGCGAAGCGGAGCGGCCAAACCAAATTTTCAGGCTTTTCTAAACTCAAAATTTTACTTCATGCGCCACGCGTACTAAACACTGAAATATTATAAAGTTTAAAATTCATTTCTAATCAGTATACCAAAGTTATACTACTTTGGCATACTGATTTATAAATGCTTTCCTGAGGTTTTAGGGAAAGCAGAAGTATTGAAAAAAAATTATAGGTATAAGTTAAACCAGAAAACTTTAGTATAAATCAAATTGCCAATTCTTTGTTGTAGAATATTTTAAACATTAAAAGTGCGATTCTTTTCGCAATCTACGACAAGTTAGTCTTACAAAGACTATATCAAACACTTATTGAAACAACTACTATTAGCCCGGGAAGTAGTTGTTTCAATGAGTGTTTGCTATAGTCTTTGTAAGACTAACTTGTTGTAGATTGCGAAATGAATCGCACTTTTAATGCAAAAAACTTTATTTTACGAATAATTTTGACAACTTGACTACAAAAAACTACAAAAATGTCGTACATTTTGAACTTCGGAGTATTTCAATGTTTAATACGCGAGGCGCATGAAGTAAAATTTCGAGTTTAGAAAAGCCTGAAAATTTGGTTTGGCCGCTCCGCTTCGCGGAGCGACCAAACCAAATTTTCAGGCTTTTCTAAACTCGAAATTTTACTTCATGCTTAATCAAGGAGTGGAAACACCCGTTAAAAACATTAAATTCAAAAACACGAACGCCTGAATACTTCAAAGACAAATGCCCCGTATATTGCTCATATAATTGAAATTACATTCGGTTTTATTTTAATTAAAACAATAATTAAAAGATTCCTTATCTTGTATACTCTACAACAGGCAATTAAACTTCTGAATTCTAAATTCCTTCGGGTGACATAATAATGAGCGGTGCGTGCGCAATCGATTCCGCGTATTGAGTACACCTTGCGCAGCACATTTCTGACCACAATTGCAGCAGTTTCGCAACTTCGCACACTCTGCACAAATTCGTATTTGCCATTTACATATCTTATTTACATTACCACTTCGAATCGTATAAACATTCGCATTAAAATATTTCGCATACCTGCTAAAAAAATATATATTTTTTTTAATTGAATTAAAGACACATTTATCGCGATTTCTTTGTCATTAATTTATACTTTGTTTTTTAAATTTATATTCTGAATTTTAAGTAGTATTTAAGTATTGTATGGATATTTATTATCAAGAAGAAAATCTATAAATATTAGTAGGATATCAAGAAGTTTGGGAAGCATTTATATTGATAAATTACCTTTTACTAGCGCTTCGCTCTAAAATTTAAATAATGAACTGTAAGTATTCTCTGTAATAAATACGTCTATTGTCCGACAGATAAAGACATAAAAATCAACAAAATTAAAAATTATAACAAAGTATACAGTATATAAAAAGAAATAAACATAATAAACACCTCAATAAATTTCTTTAATAACTTTATCATTCATCACTTGGTGAAACATTTTGAAATATTATGAAAGGATAATTTCTTAAATAAATTTCTCATGTGGCACTTGGTGAAACATATTAGAATATGTAAAGTTATTTAAATTAAAAACACTTGGTTTGTTTCACCAGTTAAACACACATTTTAATTTGTGAAACAATACCAAGTGTTTTTAATTTAAATAACTTTACATATTAAAGGATAAATTAAAAACACTTGGTTTGTTCCACTATTTACAAATAGTGAAACAAACCAAGTGTTTTTTTAATTTATCCTTTCATATTAGCTCAATAGATATAAAACTGAGTAAAAATGGATGAAATATTTTTTTTTTGAGGAAATTAATAGCACACATTATTTCTAACATTGCTAAGAATGTCTGTACATTTTTAGGGGTTTTTTAAAAAATAAAAAAATTCGTGTGAAAATCCGAATTTTTTTCATACCTAGTTTAGTTTAGTTTAGTTTTTATTTATCGTGTTACTACATCAATTTGTTTACACTTGTCGGTAAAATAAGCTTAAACCTATGTCTAATTCTAAAAGTATAAAACAATAATTCACAAAACATTGTATTTCACGAACACAGTACTTATAATATCACTACTCAAGATCACAGAATCTGTTGGACAGGCAGTCTTGGACGGTATAAAAAGCCTTAGACTGAAGGTATGATTTTAGTCTTGATTTCATTTTATTTATATCTAACGTTTTGATGGCATCTGGAAGTGTGTTATATAGGTGTGGACCATAGTAGTTTACACCATCCATGCACTTCGTTAGACGTATAGGCTTTTTGCAAATTTCCATTTTATGTCTCGTCTCACGATTATGTATTTGATAATTGGTGACATATGACTTAATATGTGTTTTGGTATACAATATGCACTCAAGTATGAAGACGCATGGAAGCGTTAAGATGTGTTGATCGATAAAGGATTGCTTACAATCAGGTCTGTATGCCAGACCTAGCATTGCACGAATTGCACGTCGTTGTAGGCCAAACAATCTACTGGTTATACTTGAGTGTCGCCAGGATAACAACCCGTATGTTAAACGGGAATGAAAAAGCGCGAAGTAAGCTGTTTTTAATGCCGAGAAAGGTAAATGTGAACTTAAATTTCTTAAAAGGTAGATTACACTACATAATTTCCCTGCAGTGTCACTACCATGGGCATTCCAATTTAGTTTGGTATCTAGAGTTATACCCAAGAAACGGGCAGAGGATATTTCAATGTTAGGTTTGAGAGAGAATATGACCTTCACTGTTTTGTCGCAATTTAGTGCGAGTTTATTTGACACAAACCAATCTGATATATTATTTATTGCGCTGTCGTTGTTCTCTTGGGCAGAATTTAAATCTTGAGATTTTATTATACAAGACGTGTCGTCTGCATATAAAATTATATTTGATGTTTTCTCAAAATTTGGAAGGTCATGTATGTATAAAATAAACAAAAGAGGGCCAAGTATCGATCCTTGCGGTACCCCACTGTTTATTTTTACTGTAGCAGACAGTTCGCCATCTGAAAATACCCTCTGCAGCCTGTTTCCTATGTAATTATTTAGTAGTCGACAACTGTTTGGGCTGAAATTGTAAAAAATATAGCCTTATGAATTTTTCCAATTATCGATGAAAATTTCTATTTTCAAAATAATCTGAAAAAAACCTCAAGTACTCTTCATGATGAAATAGCCTGAGCTATTTTTTTTTTGTTATAAAAAAAATATTTTACTTATATTTCTGCTGTTGGTTTGATTTTTAATTTTCTGTATTTTTTAAAAGAGAGTAAAAATGGATAAATATTTTTTTCTTGAGGAAATTAATAGCACACAATAGTTTGAACATTGCTAAGAATGTCTGTAAATTTTTAGTAGATTTAAAAAGAAAAAAATTCGTGTGAAAATCCCAATTTTTTCCATATGATTTTTTCCAATCATCGATGAAAATTGTTATTTGTTAAAAAATTTGAAAAAAATCTCAAGTATCCTCCTTCAAGATGACTAATGGTCTAAACTAGTAGGAGAATACGCTTTGATTAAAACACTTGGTTTGTTTCAGTGAAACAAACCAAGTGTTTTAATCAAAGCGTATTAATTAAATATGTTTCACCACGGGTTAAGTGAGAAATTAATTCATCATATAGTAGGAGAATATATAAATTAGTAAAACACCGAGTGTTTTTTATTAAATATCCAGAATTAGATTCAAAAATGTTTTACTACGGGTTAAGTGAGAAATCAATTAAATATTAGAAATAACCTGAGCTATTTTTTTTTGTTATGAAAACAATATTTCACTTAAATTTCTAGTGTTGGAGTTGTCTACAGTGCTGCCAATCCTAAAATACCACTTTACCGCAAACTCTAGCAGAAAATACCCTTTTTAGCAATACTTTACTCCCCAAAATTTAAAATTTACTTCACAAAAATTACATTTCAATTCAATTTTAAAAAATCTATATTTCGAAACAGTTTTTTTTTATAAAAATTCAACAGAAACAAAAACATATCACAAATATATAGAATACAATTCAAAACGCAATTGTTATAACTGATTGATTTATGTTGCATGCTCTTTTTAACCTGTCCAGCTTTTAATCATCAAAAACTCATACAAACATTTTATTAATTGTAATTGTTTGAAACAAAAGCTTAAGTTTGAGTATGCACTTTTCCAAATAATTGTAAAACTGAGTCTAGGTTTTATTATAATACCTTAAAGATTCTTATGATTGCAAGAATTTTAATTTTAAAATAATCGATATTAAAACTTGCTGACGCATGTTCTTTATAACCGGCCCAGCTTTTAATCATTCAAAAACTCAAAATAGAAAAAATGTACGTTAGCAAAATACTTATGAATAAAATAAATAACTGAATCGAAAAAATATTTTTAGACGCATAATTTATTGTAAGTTATGTGCATAATTATGTACGGAATAATTTCAATTGCGACATTGAGGTATTTAAAAAAAACGTTGAAATTGTCGTGTTTGCGATATCAGTATTAATGATTCTCTATACGAGCATAACTTTACAAGAAAAATGTTGCCATGTTCACTAGAGAAATGAAATGTCTTCAAATTAGCTTTAAAATCACACACCGAAAACATTTTTTCTCTCTCAAAGTTATTCGCCATAAAGAATGGAAATTTTACTGCATGCGCCATGCGTATAAAACACTGAAATATTGTGCAATTTATGTATATTTGAACTTTATTGAAATCAGTGTTTTATACGCGTGGCGCATGAAGTAAAATTTCGAGTTTAGAAAAGCCCCGAAAATTTGTCTCGGGTCGCTGCGCGACCCTCGACAAATTTTCACGGGGCTTTTCTAAACTCGAAATTTTACTTCATGCTTAATCTGGGAGTGGAGAACACTCGTTTACAGTTTTAACTTGAACTCTTTTAAGAAACAACGAATATTGAAATTTACAGCGCAAGCATACATAGAGTTTTATGTAACACCGAACATTTTCATAACGATAATTTTGGCATGAAGTATCCATATGCATACGTTGCACATTTTTCGATGCTTGCTTTATTAAAAGAATTTTATCGCCAATCGGCACTAAATACATCTATTATTATCGCCATTTGCGGCACTAAACCGTCCCATTATTTTACTACTTTCAACAAGTAACATTATGGGACAATACTAACAAAATCTAAGGAGGTCGAATCCTGTCAGTTTAGTTGTCAAAAAAAAACATGAGTAGTGAAGAGTTTGAAATACCATGTACTCCACCAGAAATACGCGAAAGAGCGATAGAAACAACGCTCGAAATTCTTCCAAGTAAGTCTAGACATATTTATAATCGTCAACACGATTTATTCACAAGTTGGTGTGACAGAAATAACATTAAAAAAATTAGCGAAAACGTTCTCTTGACATATTTTTCTGAAAAATCCAAGGAATATAAAGCAGCAACATTATGGTCATATTATTCTATGTTAAAAGCATCTCTTTCGGTAAAAAACGACGTTGATATAAGCCAATATAAGAAACTTACGGCGTTTTTAAAACAGAAATCAAAAAATTATACGGCAAAAAAATCGAAAGTTCTCACACAAGAAGAAATAATACAGTTTCTATTGAATGCACCAAATGAAATATATTTAATGATGAAGGTAAGATAGTAATCAATTATCGAAGCATATTTGTTATTAATGTAGATATTATTTTAGATTTGTGTTATTTTTGGCGTTGCTGGAGCCTGCCGTAATAATGAATTAGTAAATCTTAAAGTTGATGATATAGAAGACAAGGATACTGTATTGATTGTGCATATAAGACACACGAAAACTAATAAACCAAGAGTATTTGTCGTAACATCAGAGTTCGAAGGACACGTTAAACCGATTGAGTTATATAAAAAATATGCCAAACTTCGTCCCGCACAGACCAAACATGATAGATTTTTTATTACATATAGAAAAAGTAAATGCACAGTGCAGCCTGTGGGTATCCACACTTTTGGAAACATACCATGTAAAATTGCGAACTATTTAAATTTGCCAAATCCGTCAGAATATACTGGTCATTGTTTTCGGAGGTCGTCTGCTACTTTGTTTGCTAATGCAGGGGGCAGCAAAGAAAATTTGAAACGTCATGGAGGGTGGAAGAGTGATACCGTTGCTGAGTCCTATGTTGAGGAATCAATATTGAACAAAACGAAGATTGCAAAAACGATTTTGGGTAGTGATCAAATTGCGCACCGTTTTGATATCAATGACAACACTGCCACAACTTTACATCAAAATGAAAATATTCATTTTCCACAAAATTTTTCCGTTGATGGGTCAACATCAGGAATAAATTTAAATAATGCCACAGGATGCACCATCAATTTCCACATATACAACAAATAGAGTGGTTTAATATCTTGATTAATTCGTAGTGTTTGTTTAAATAATAATACATATTTTCTATTTTTTTTTTTAATTTAAATAATAAATCCTATACTTTTTCATTTATTTTTAAGATTGGCGATAAAATTTTGTATGCACCACGTCAGTAAAATATCTTTATCGAACTCGTCTTTATTCACCTCGCTCGCTCCGCTCGCTCGTCTCATAACCTCAGACTCGTTCGATAAAGTCATATTTTACTGACTTGGTACATAAATAATTATTATTTGAAGCTTTAAACGAGTGTTTTCCACTCCCAGGCTAAGCATGAAGTAAAATTTCGAGTTTAGAAAAGCCTGAAAATTTGGTTTGGTCGCGTAGCGCGAAGCGCGGAGCGGCCAAACCAAATTTTCAGGCTTTTCTAAACTCGAAATTTTACTTCATGCGCCACCGGTACAAAACACTGACATATTACGAAGTTTAAAACACACCGCTAAACTTTACATTGAATCAGTGTTTTGTACCGGTGGCGCATGAAGTAAAATTTCGAGTTTAGAAAAGCCTGAAAATTTGGTTTGGCCGCTCCGCGCTTCGCGCTACGCGACCAAACCAAATTTTCAGGCTTTTCTAAACTCGAAATTTTACTTCATGCTTAGCCTGGGAGTGGAAAACACTCGTTTAAAGCTTTAAATTGGATTCTTTTAATAAACCGAGCATCGGAAAATGTGCAACGTATGTATATGGATACTTCAATGCCAACATTCTCTGTATGAAAATGTTCTGTGTTACATAAAACTCTCTGTATGTATACATAAAAGAAACATTATTTGTATTTACTTGTTTCTAGATATAGCTTTCAATTAAAAATAAAAACAAACTTTAAAAATGGTGATGTGTCCATCATAGTACTTTCCCCCGTAAATTGCGTATTAAATCACTTTTTAAAGTTTGTAAAGAGGCTAATGAATCACCCTGTAGAAAATTGTGTTTGAAAGTTCCCGAAAAACGTTCTTCTTTTTATAACATATTACGAAGTGGTCCTCAATAACTAGATAAAACAGACAACTTTTGAAATATCTCAAAAACTAAGAGTGCTATGACAAAAAGTAAGTGAACAATACATCTTCATTTTGTTATTATCTACAACTTTTATTTGAAAGAATTTTTTGTTTGATGAACATTTATTGATAAAATCTGAAAAAACTGAAAAACGCTAAGAGTAAAGTACCACTTCCGGTTTTCGGATTTTCACCAAAAGCTTTTCAGTTCTTCCGATTGTAACAAAAAGCTTAAGTTTCAAGTTTCACCTCGATATCTTTAGCGGTTTTTGCGGTACAGCGCACACAGACACACACAGACACACACAGACACACAGACAGACAGACATTTTTCAAAAATGGTCTTATTCGACTCAGGGGACCTCAAAACGGATATTTCCGCTAAAATTTTTGATTCGAAAATTTTCACGAAAACAATACTTTCCCTTTGTATTACATACGGGGGAAAGTAAAAAACAGTCAGGCCCTACCCGGCCCGGCCCGGTCTCATATTTTGGATTGGAAGCCCGGCCCAGCCCGGCCCGCTTAAAAAAAATCAAGGGCTTGGCCCGATACCGGGCCAGGTCAGGCCGATTGGGCCGGGCCAAAGCTCAGTCCGCGCAGTGCTCTAGTGCGCATCACGCCAGACGTAGCGAGTTGTTCTTTGCTGCGCCGACATAAAATGTTCACGTCGCACAATATACGATTTAGCCATTCATGGACATGATTCTATGGCTTATTTTGGATTAAATTTTAGATAAAAGTAGATAGTTTTGCAAGTAATGATGTAAATGTGTCAATAATTGAACCTAGTAAGAGATTTGAGATATATTATTAGCAAAAAAAGTTTTTCATTTAGCTGCATTTACATAAATTTAACATTATCAATTTCACTTAACTCATGTTGTTGGGTCTTTTCGTATCCATAATATTGCTCTATATATTTTTACACTAATCACAAGGGAATGACATTTATAAAACATTTTAATTTTATATAAAACTCATAGAAAGTAAAGAAAATATTTTTTGAGTTATTAACAATACTATCGGTTAAGTTGATATGAAAAAACGTACATATTTCTAACTTTCAAAAACGGCACATCTATGTAGTTATTAGATCTACAGAAAAGTCTAATATAAACATTTTGTCTATTTTTATGAGATCTACAAGTTTCATATACAGATTTTTTTAATATTAACATTTTAAGAAATATTGATAATAAATAACAGGTTTTTGCTTAATTTTTCATCTAGTAAAAATGTTAAATATCCTAATAAAAAAATCGCACGATTTAACAGGGGCTTACCGTCAATAAGACATTCAAAAACAGGTAGTAAATTATGACGATGTATGACACAAAACATATGAATGTTTATATCACATGTTTATTTAAATTTTTTTATAAATTTTATAACCTATTATATTTTTGTTATAAAATATTATATTTTCACAAATTATATACGATATTGTAGCTATGCCTATGCAGAAAATAACACCATAAAGAAAATAATTTCCAGCTTTGATCAACCAATGCAATTTTAAAATAATTGACAACGCCATTAACCAACAGAAAATGTAATGAGTTGTTTATTACAATTTTGCTAGTATATATTGTACCGGGTGGGCAAATAAGCGAGGTAAGCGGCTGTATCTCAGAAACTAATGATCGTAGAGAGTTACGGTAAAAAATTTTATAGGTAAAGTGGGCAAGGGAAAATGCTGGAAATTATTTTCAAGTTTCCAAGATAGCTGCCAGTGGGCGTTTCCACCATCTTGAATTACATAAAGTTACGTTTCTCGCGATTTTCCCCAATGAATGTAACAATAAAGTATTTGCGTTTTAATGCTAACCTAAAGTGAAACATTTTTTGTAAAAACAATTTTTCTCTATCTTTCGAAATAAAGTGGTGGGGGTATTTGAATGTTGTTTTAAATAAATGCCTGTAACTTCGAAATGGCTTAATGGATTTGGATAAATTTGGTATCATTGAAAAGAGCATTTCTTGAGCTTCTTATCGAACGCAACCGATGCATTTTTAAATGGGGATATATGAATTTTCCTGGTTTAGTATTTTTTTTTAATAATTTAAGTTAGGAAAAAGATATTAAGATGCGGTTTGCGCAGGTTTATGTGTTCGTCATTTGTCTATTTTCTAGTCTAAAAAAAATTTAAATTTTTTGAGAAAATCCAATATTTTGGTTATAATATCGAATAACGCCCTCTATCGGCGGCCGTGTAGGTCACAACTGTCATAATTACAAGAAACCTAAAAGCCCAAAAAATTCGGTTTTCAATGATACCAAATTTAACCTTGGGGTAGGTTCCGCAAACAAAGTATTCAGTTACTAATTTAAATAGCTAGCACCAAGGGGAGCCAATGCTTATGGGAGAACTGGAAATTGAGTAGAAAACTAGAGAGCTTCTAGATGCAGCATCCAAACACTGTTACCAAATTTAAGTAACTGACAACCAGCCTAACCTTGGGGTAGGTTCAGCAAACCAAGTATTCAGTTACTAATTTAAATACCTGGCACCAAGGGGAGCCAATGCTTATGAGAGAACTAGAAATCGAGTAGAAAAGGAGAGAGCTTCTGGATGCAGCATCCAAACGCTGTTACCAAATTTTATACAGAGACTGGCTAACTGGATTTATGAACTGTGCTGGCACTAAGCTGGAGAGATGCCGTGAAATTGAGATAGGTCATGATTAACTATTTTTAAGTTACATTAATTAGGAGTTACAAACTTAAGAAGTTGCAACTAGTGTTAGGCAAACTAAGTAATCCTCAACTAATCTAACTAATCACTACTTGAGATAGAATTTGTGAAACTAAGTTGTATCACTTGCAACTACCTTCAGGTTAATTTCGTATGTTAGCTACTAGTTAACAACCTAAGTTGTGTTAATTGCAAGACCCGATCAACACATCCACAGAGTTTCTCTGAACAATTGCCGAGAATGAAGTTCTATTAATAAGAGTTTGTACAAAATAGATTTCTTGTACAAAATAGATTTATTATTTTAGCATAGTGGGTTTTTATAATAAAATTGACACGATTAGTTTTTATTAAAATATATACCGTTCGCATAACTTAAGCACTTCAATATTAATTTAAATTGAAGTAATCAACATCCAACTTAATGAAGGGTGAGGAAAACTCAGTATCCGGAAATTAATCTAAATAGATTGTATCTGAGATAAGGTTAGGTAAGTTGGTAGATTGTGAAGTTAAGTTAGGTTATGCGTAACTACTTTCAGGTTAGCTTAAGTCACCAGTTTCTTAAATCAAGTTGAACGCCAGTTACTTACGTAACCATTAACTATTTGACTTGAATAACTGGTAGCCAGCCTAATCTATTTAGGGTTAGGTTAGTCTGTAATATACCCTAACACTATTCAGATTTATAAAATTATGTTATGTCATATGTAACTATTTTTAGATTAGATTTAGAGCCCTGTGCGGACCGATTTTTTTAGGCCCAGCCCGCTTGCAAAATTTTGCAAGCTCGGCCCGGTCACGAAATAAATATAAATAATAGAAAAGGCCCGACCCGGCCCGGGTCGGTTAATATTTTAGTCTGAATAATTCAAAATTTTCACAGAGTTTTAAAACACTAGTTTATCAAGGTATATCACTCTGGTAAATATATATTTACTTATTTATAGATACAGTTTTGCAATTACAAATAAAAACAAAGTTTCCATGAGGTAAAGTTACAAGTACGGGTCCCCATTTTGTTTTAATCTGGTTTCTACTCTTTCGATATAAGCCTCATTGTAGTAACGCCTCTTTTTTAGTTTAATAGAAGATAGATAGATAGATATTCGTAGGGTTGGCCTCATTAGCCTGTACCACCGCGACCGTTGCAAATCTATTGTGGATCCCTATTATCCTAGACGACGTGCTCGCCTCTTTTATTAGTTTAATAGAAAGTGAGCGTAATATTGATTCAATGCAGAACTCGGTTTACTCCCTTTCTAGAATGTAACGGATTCAATGCAGAACTCGGCGCGCGCTTTCGAAATGTGCCTCAAGCCTTTGGCTAATTCAGAGTAGTACTCGGCTTAGAAAGAAGATTGATTCGTCTTACGCCTCGTTTTGGGAAGTATCGCTCAAATTCGATTCAGTGCAGAACTCGGCTTACGCTTTCGAAATATGCCTCACACCTTTGGTTAATTCAGTGTAGAACTCAACTTACGCTTTAGAAATGTGCCTCACGCCTTTAGTTAATTCAGTGCAGGACTCCGCTTACGCTTTCGATATGTGATTCACGCCTTTGGTTAATTAAGTGCAGAACTCGGCTTACGCTTTAGAAATGTGCCTTGCGCCTTTAGTTAATTCAGCGCAGAACTCGGCTTACGCTTTAGAAATGTGCCTCACGCCTTTAGGTAGTTCAGTGCAGAACTCAGCTGAGGAAGTACCACTCATATAGAGAAAAAATTGTTCTTACAAAAAATGTTCCACTTTAAGTTAACATTAAAACGCAAATACTTTTTTGTTATATTCATTGGGGAAAATCGCGAGAAACCTAACTTTATGTAATTCAAGATGGTGGAAACGCCTACTGGCAGCCATCTTGGAAACTTGAAAATAATTTCCAGCATTTTCCCTTGTCCACTTTACCTATAAATTTTTTTACCGTAACTCTCTACGATCGTTAGTTTCTGAGATACAGCCGCTTACCTCGCTTATTTGCCCACCCGGTACAGAATTGATAGTAAACTAAAAAAAATTCTGTATCAGTAATCATTTTCTGATGTATATGAACAATTAATTGCGATTCATTGTTAATTTTCATAATTTCATGATTTGAATTTTGTCCCGCTAGATCGGTCAAATCGTATACTGTGCGTTGCGAAGCACAAACGGAATATTTGTTCGAAATTATTTGTTCTATTAGTACTTTAATAAAATTTAGAATTATTTTAATTTTTAATAAAATTTGTTCGGAATGATTTGTTCTATTAGTTCTTTAATATCGTTCAGAATAATTTTTATTTTTAACCAAATTTGTCCGGAATGATTTGTTCTATTAGTTCTTTGATAAAATTCATAATAATTTTCATTTTTAACAAAATTAAATTAAAACTTCGTATTTGCAGCCAAATATTTGTTTATTAATTCAATTTAATTCAGCGAATATTTCAACACGCCTACTTTAATACAGCGCGCATAAAATGCAAAACGCTTTTACTGCACCAATTTAAAAATGTGTTATTATTGAATGACGGGACACGATCTGATCGATTTTTTTTTTTTAATAAATCCAATATCCTCCCCTCCCATGCATGCAATTTCGGATGATTGAGATTGAATCTCATATCTGAGGACAAAAAAACACGACGGTGTCTCCCCGTTCGGGAATTGGCGGTGATATATTGCACCCGGATTGAGGTATTGCCCCTCCGGGGGCGGACAAACAAACCCCGTAATTTCCACTTATTGCACCGAGTGCGGCAAAAAGGAAGATTGAGATGGAAATGGAGAGTGCCTGGCTCTGCGTTGCGTAACCGGAGTGTTGGCATTGCGGTGAGGCAATGAGGTAAACCGATGGGGGCCATCCTTGACATAATCGGTAGGTCGGTGTGTGTGTGTTTGTGCATACCGCAAATTGCTTCGGCTATCATAGATAGAAAACTAATCATTTCATCACGAAATTTCATTATTTTATTATAAACGCAAAATATATACAGACAACATAATTCTTGAACTAATTTCTCACTTAACACTTAGTAAGACATTTTTATCAGGGTTGTTAGAAACAACGTTTTTTCATTTCAATTAAAACAAACAGTTTTTTTTTTTAACAAAACGTGTTTCTTTTCTATTGAAACAGCGTTTAAAACATTAACAATAAAAAACATATTTAAAATGTGTTTAAAACATGTTTAAAACGTGTTGAAAATAGAACATACAGGGCATTTTTCTTTTAAGTATACATATCCCGATAATTACAGCGTGTTTTAAATTTTCGGGAATTCGTTGTTTAAAAGCAGTTTATTTGAGGCTTTTAACGAGTGTTTTCCACTCTCAGACTAAGGATGACGTAAAATTTTGAGTTTAGAAAAGCTTACGAACTTGGATAGGCCGCGTAGCGAAGCGGGGCGGCCAATCCAAATTAGGCTTTTCTAAACTCGAAATTTTACTTCATACGCCACGCTTAAAAACACTGATCTACACTGAAGTTCAAAAAGCACACACATACAACAACGATTATAGACAACCTAATATACGTTAGAATTATTGGGTTGCCTATAATTACTGTTTTAAATAATTTTTTCAGCGCAGTATTTGACTCACGTTTTATTCACATCTACATATTGGATTACCAATGCCGTATATTTTAAACGTTGCGATATTTTACTGTTTTGTACGTGTGGCGCATGAAGTAAAATTTCGAGTTTAGAAAAGCCTAATTTGGATTGCCCGCTCCGCTTCGCTACGCGGCCAATCCAAATTTTAAGGCTTTTCTAAACTCGAAATTTTACTTCATGCTTAATCGGGGAGTGGAAAACATTTGTTTCATAAATAAAACAATTGATAATTGACTATAAGAAGCGTAAGCTTATTTTCTCGAATTCGTTTCTTTCGTTGCAACTTGTCATCTAACCTAACTTAATTTTACTAAATAATAACTAGAGCTCAGATTTTTAAGCAAACAGCTTATGCTGAAAATTAAAAGCATCACCATGAATTAATAAAATGTGTACGAACTATAGAAAGTTGAACAATTTTATACTATTTTTTTGCTTTATATTCGGTTTTGTGCTTATTTTGCATTTATATGCTTATTTGGTGCTTATTTCGTTAAATTTTAAACCGTGGACAGTTATTATCTGGGCGATTAAAACACAAACTATTCATTTATTTATCTAGTTTCGTGGTTTTCAAACTTTTTTGGCGATGAAACCCTTTTAAAGCATTAAATATTTTACGGAGAGCCAAAATAAAATCTGGAAACCGATTTATTGTAGATTTTATTATATTTTGTGTCGCCTCATTTTTTTTTTAAATTTTTTTCTACTCTCCTACTTTTAATCTAAGACCATGGAAGCAGGAAATTCTGACATTTTTAAGCAAATTCTCAGGAATGTCAACCTTTTTAGGACTTCGGTGATATTGTTTTTTTTTCTAAAAATGTTGAAATCCCTGAGAGTTTGCTTAAAAATGTCAGAAAATCCTGCTTCCATGGTCTTAGAAGAAAAGTACAAGAGTAAACTATTCTTCCTATACGGATTTTGTAATTAAATTTTTTGTCCCAACTCTCTAGGCCGTTTTCTCAGAAAAAGAACTTGGAAAACATTGATTTTTGCAAAGATTAATTAACTGATTCCTTGCTTCTGTTAATTCATTCGTACTTAAATGACCTATTATTTTATTAAGTGGACTCTGACAATTGCATTTGAATCAAATACAAGAGACAATAACAATGTTTAGTTTGATAAATGATTTAAAAATAATTTAAAACAGAAAACACATGGTTAAATTTCGTTAAAATGATAAATACTTATTAAAAATATCATAATCCAATGCAATTGGTGCTACATTCCAGAAGCTTTAAGAATATTAGCAATGTTAAGATCAAAACTATAAGTAGACCAATTATTTTCGTGTTCAAATAACCAATTAGGTCCTAACTACCACAGCTTTGAATTTGCTCAAAATAATATTAATACAAATAAATAGAGCAATTGCGAACATAAAGCAATTGCGAACATTCATGATTTCTTTTTTCTAGCTATTTAAACTTATTTATCTCATTTTAAATATTGTAACAGTTTTAATGGCATTCAATATATACATTTTCAGGCATTCGTTGGTTATAAAAGGGTTTAATTGTAAACTTTTAACGAGTGTTTCCACTCCCAGACTAAGCATGAAGTAAAATTTCGAGTTTAGAAAAGCCCCGCGTAGAAAATTTGTCGAGGGTCGCGTAGCGACCCTCGACAAATTTTCACGGGGCTTTTCTAAACTCGAAATTTTACTTCATGCGCCACGCGTATAAAGCACTGATGTAAAGTGAAGTTCAATGATCTTACGGTTATAAATAACACGAATGTTTATAGTAACTAAGTTAATCTTGCGCTTTAAAAAATCGAACGCTTGAAGCAATTCATTTTGAAATACTTAAAAGAAAAAAATTCATGTATGAAAGAGTACGAAACCTGCAATCGGAATTCTAAAGAAGAAGCCATTTTGTTATTATTTCTTTCTTAGAGAAACTGGATAATTTTTAAAAAAATAATAGATAATTTGTTTAGGTTAATGTAGTTTTACGAGTTACGTGAAGGTGTTAAGTCACTTAAATAAACACAGTTATATTCCTTTCTTTACTTTTATTTTTCTTGCTACATGTACATTTCGGGTATTTGTTTAGGAATATCTCTGGTCTAGTTTTGCTTCAGTGTCTGCTGATACTGCTATTGATGTATCGTCTGCAAACAATACTACGTATCCTTTATTAATATGAAATGACAGATCATTGATATATAATAAAAATAGTAGAGGTCCCAACACTGATCCCCGAAGCACACCGTAATCAATACCAAACTCACTCGATTCCACCCCATTAGTATTCAATATAGTAACAATATTGTCTACAATATATAAAATTACGAAAATGTTATTCGTGAAAATGGAAACAATGTCTTAATTAATAAGACAACTTAAGACGATAATATTGTCTATATTCAAAATAAAAATAATAGATAACTTAATAGGTATCAATACGCATTAGGTTAAGTCCATTCACAAAAAAATGTCGTTATATTAAACGTATACTCCTGATACAGCATTTATTTCACTATCATGCGAAACAGAAATGCAACCCAATGCGAGAGAAAAAAACTAGTACAGCAAAATGTTTGGTTATGTGAACTGGACTTACTTTGATTTTATCAAACTGTCAATCAAGCTGAAAAATCTGCGGAGATGTCAAACGAAATTCAATGAACGCCGACATGCCTCAACTGACTGAAACGCAAAAAGCAATAATAACGACCCGTTTAGGGACGGTATTAGCGTTAGAGACATTGCATATCATGAAAAGCACCGTCTTGAGGGCCAAGAAAACCATTGTTGTTAACCCGTAAATGACAAGTTTGTTTCACAAGAATGAAAATACGATATTTTAGAAGTGGCAGAAGCTCTATGCTGTAATAATTTTTTCTCTAGCAACCGTACACTTATTTATATCGTTATTAATTGAGTATTGGGTTGCATTATTTTTTCGTTTCACTCTCGTGCGAAACATAAATGCAACCTAATATACATTTATTTAATTGATAAATAAAGCACTAATAACCTTTTTTCACGCTTGTATTGTCTCCCTTATGTACATTTCTGACACGAACCATCATCAAATGGATTGATTCTAAATACAAAACTAAAATTCAGGACAATATATACACAAGGAATTACAATGCAAAGCGGTGTGAGTAACATCAATTACCAGAAGGTATAACGAACCCAAATTAAGGCAAAGAGATTAAATCTAACAAAATATTTTGGAGTGGACTCAGATCTAAATTCATTCGTTTGTTTTCAGATTTCTTCGTTTCGATTGCCTCTAATATGTTTAATTGATAACACAGATCAACATAAATTTTGTCTTTAAAATTAGTGTATACAATTATGATAGGTTTATGGACAGTCATTCGAAAAAAATATATATACTCAATGACATTAGAAGCGTAACACCCAGAAGGAGTTATTATTTTAACTTGATTTTTTGCCAGTATGGTAGTCTTACATCAAGAATAAAATGATTACATTTTCAAGAAGACGTCCAGGATGTACAGGATGTTTAGAATTAAGTGCGCACTATTGCTAACTTTGTTATTATTGAATTACAGAGTCGGTTAAATGCGGAAAGTAGTAGAAAATTTAATAACAATCACATTGGTCAAATCAGACAAATAATTGAACGTCGTGTTTTTATGATATCAAGAAAATAAACGTTTTTTTTTTTAAATTGAATACCCAGTACATTTTATTACCGATCGATACAGAAGATTATTCACATATTTTTGTTTTGTTCACTACAATCAAAAAGCCCTTAAAACAAAAGAGGGTTTTAACAAATGACCAAAACAAATTCTGTTTATTGTATCTGTCAGTAAAATGTAAAGTGATTTTCATCGTTGTATACATTTTTATACAATTTTGAATACTTTCAAGGCTTCTGGTGTATCTAAAATAATCCTTTTTTGCTTAATATAATGCTTTTTTGCATAAAATAATGCTTTTTTGCTAAACTTGGTGTTTTTTAAGGCGCTTTTTTGCTAAAATTGGTGGTTTTTAAAGCGCTTTTTTTGCTATAATTGGTGGTTTTTAAAGCGCTTTTTTTCAATTTTTTGTGCTTAGAAATCCGGGCTCTAATAACAAGCAAACAAAATTGTCTAAAGTGTCCTAAAATGTCATGGTTGGCCAAAATTGTTATTTTGTGTTAAAAATAGCAATACATTCCCGAAAAACGACAATTTTATTCAAATCAAGCTCGTTTTTTTAATAGTTTGATATTTTCAACACGAAATAACAACTATACAAATATTATTTAAAAAATGACGAATTGTGTTAAAACGGAAAATTATCTTAATTATAATAACAGTTCACATAAGTTAGCGGTAGCTGACATTTGAACTATATTGAGAGTTGACATAAGTCAACGCCAGCCGACATTTAGTCAATCGTATCAACTTGACATAAGTCGGCGTTAGCCGACATTTGGACTATAATGACAGTTGATATAAGTCGGCGCTAGCCGACATTTGGACTATAATAACAGTTGACATAAGTCGGCGGTAACCGACATTTGAACTATAATGACAGTTGACATAATTTGGCGTAAGCAGACATTTAACCAATTGTGCCAACTTGACACGAGTTTGAATTGAACTATAATAAGATCGCCATGTCATTGTTTCTCTCTTAACAGTTACGATACACATTTTGATAGTAGTGACATATTTTAAAGTAACGAGTGTCTTCCACTCCCAGACTAAGCATGAAGTAAAATTTCGAGTTTAGAAAAGCCCCGTGAAAATTTGTCGAGGGTCGCGCAGCGACCCGAGACAAATTTTCTGGGCTTTTCTAAACTCGAAATTTTACTTCATGCGCCACGCGTATAAACCACTGATTTACAGTAAAGTTAAAAATATATAACGCCTAGATGCGACGGTGATCAATATTTAGCAAGATGTAGCGAAAAAATTAAAAATTTACTGATTTTGTGAATAGTTTTGCAATAATAATAATAAAAGTACAGTACATAATTTGGCGTAAGCCGACATTTAACCAATCGTGCCAACTTGACACGAGTTTGAATTGAACTATAATAATATCGCCATGTCATTGTTTCTCTCTTAACAGTTACGATACACATTTTGATAGTAGTGACATATTTTAAAATAACGAGTGTCTTCCACTCCCAGACTAAGCATGAAGTAAAATTTCGAGTTTAGAAAAGCCCCGTGAAAATTTTTCTGGGCTTTTCTAAACTCGAAATTTTACTTCATGCGCCACGCGTATAATCCACTGATTTACAGTAAAGTTAAAAATATATAACGCCTACATGCGACGGTGATCAATATTTAGCAAGTAGTAGCGAAAAAAAAACAAAATTTACTGTTTTTGTGAATAGTTTTGGAATAATAATAATAAAAGTAGAGTACATAATTTGGCGTAAGCCGACATTTAACCAATCGTGCCAACTTGACACGAGTTTGAATTGAACTATAATAATATCGCCATGTCATTGTTTCTCTCTATGACAGTTACGATACACATTTTGATAGTAGTGACATATTTTAAAGTAACAAGTGTCTTCCACTCCCAGACTAAGAGCGACCCGAGACAAATTTTCACGGGGCTTTTCTAAACTCGAAATTTTACTTCATGCGCCACGCGTATAAACCACTGATTTACAGTAAAGTTAAAAATATATAACGCCTAGATGCGACTGTGATCAATATTTAGCGAGATGTAGCGAAAAAATTCAAAAATTACTGTTTTTTGTGAATAGTCTTGGAATAATAATAATAAAAGTAGAATAAATTGCGTAGTTCGAGTATTATTTAAGTAAATTATATCAATCATTAACCATTTTATAAACAAATGTCATTCTGCAAATGGTAAAAATATCGAAACATTTTTTTCTCTCGAAATTGAGGTTGGTGCACAAATTGTCATAACACATTTCAAAAGTGCATTTTTCTCGAAATTGGGGTTGGTGCAAAAATTGTCATAACACCTTTCAAAAGTGCATTATTAGTGCATAATTTATGCATAGTTTTTTTGTTTAATTTAGTTAATATATGTATACTACTTGGGGGGTTGGCTATCCGTACCTCCAGCCCCCCACAAAAAATCGTTTTTGTCGCTAAACCAACGGGGTTCAAAAAAAGTTTTTTACGGTAATAAGAAGTGCATAAAGAGTGCATTATACTGCTTTTTTTTGAAGTGGGGGGCTGGGTAAATGGAGTTGTTTTAATTTCTAATTATAGGCAGTTTTTCTTTAATTATCTGATAACGGATAACATTGCTAATCATTTGTTTTTCAGTTCACTTTTTTCTGATAATATTCAATTATTCATTTGTCTGGGTTAAGACGCAGCGGGAAATTGTAGATCATCGGTTGTGTCAAGTGCGTCAATTTCGTGGTATTAAATCGGTCTTATCGCGTTTATGAATCATTTGCATGTTTCCATTCGTCTCAGATTACAAGTGAAAACCGGCCTTTGTTTTAATTAAGGATGCGAATCCGAAACCTGATTAGCTTATCGGAATTTCTATATTGGTTTATACGAAAGATTCTTCGATGAAATAACACACTTCCAAATAAGCGAATTTATGTTATTATTGAAGTCAACATTTATACCCCAGAAATATAACAGTCTACAAATAGATATTTTTTTTATTAAGTATTAGTATAGATAGAGTTTTAAATAAATATGCTTATCTGAGATTTTTGATACGACAAATCCAGACTTTATAATAATAACCGTTATTACCCAATTTGACGAATAAAGCACTAATAACCTTTCTTCGTACGTTTATTTGAATTACCAAATGTACATACATTAACACACAGTGTTAATCCATTGATAATGGTCACTTGGTGTCCGAAATGTATGTACATTTGGTAATTTAAATAAAACTGTGAAGAAATGTTATTCGTCAAATTAATTTGATCTTCACGTAACTCAATCAATCAATTTATAACCCAATTGGCCAAAAAGCCAATTACAGAGTAATAATCATTTTATAAAAAGCAGAAATTTTTATATGAGGATTTTGTTTTAATATAAATTCACAGGCATTTGTTGTTTTCATAAAAGTGTTCAATTTGATGGTTCAAAGGATGGAAACACTCCTTTGAAACTGTGTGTTCCACTTTTATGATAACAACAAATGCTTGTGAATTTACTTCAAAACAAAATCCCCATATAAAAATATCTGCTTTTTTCTAAAATGATATTACTCTGTAATTGGGCATGATTAGGCATGAAGTAAAATGGCGAGTTTAGAATTGGAAATATATTTATGATGATATTTGAATATTCGAATTTTTAGCTTCACGTTTAGTGCACAAACACAAAATCTTTAAGTAACATTTTCTATTATATTA
Organism: Philonthus cognatus; assembly: GCA_932526585.2. Taxonomy (NCBI): domain Eukaryota; kingdom Metazoa; phylum Arthropoda; class Insecta; order Coleoptera; family Staphylinidae; genus Philonthus; species Philonthus cognatus. The sequence goes on from OW052242.1 coordinate 31,712,379, forward strand.
TACCTTAAGGATTGTGAATAAATAACTAATCCTGTTCCAATTAAAATAACTCTTAATATTAAATTCAGTAAATAATGAATAGGTCCATCGAGTGAATGGGAACGCAATCGAATTTAAAGAAGGCACTTAGTTAATCCACCCCGGTGAAAATTTAATGCGGAAGGTGATTAATCAGTTCGTTCCGCCAATTATCTTACCTCGGCTGTTTTAGCTGCTCGATGGGGAGGGCGAAGTCGGCCCTCTGGGTGCATTATTAAACGAGCCAGACAACGGGAAAACGGAGGAGTCCTCTGTTCTGTTCCTGTTCTCCTTGAAAAATTAAACATGCAACCCCCTCCTCAGCCGCCCCCCGCTCTAAGAGTTTCTTTCCGCCAACCCTTAAAAAGCTAACTGTTGCTTTATAAATAATCATCTTTGATTTAATATTTTATTATTGCGAATTTTAGCTACAAAAAAATTACTAAAGCTTTTAACAACAACAAAAACTTCGTATTTGTAATTAAAGTAAATATTTTATCTCAAGATTATATTAGTACATTTTAAACGATTATCTTCATAAATTGGGTAATTTAAAAAATAAACACCATTTTACGATCCTTTTCCCCTAAACAAGGGGTTCCCCAGGGACCACCTCTTTCACCCCTTCTTTACAACCTATTTGTCCTAGATATTTATAACCCCGACCCTAAGTTCCTTAACCCGTTTGCCTATCCTCTGCTATACGCAGATGACACTGCCCTATTGCCACATGCGCCCACGTTTGAAAAAAGCTCTAAATATCCTTCGCGCTACGCGGTAGGAATTTCTAAACTCCAAATTTTACTTCATGCTAAATTAAGAAGTGGAAACTCGTTAAAAAAAAAATTACTAAAGCTTTTAACAACAACAAAAACTTTGTATTTGTAATTAAAGTAAATATTTTATCTCAAGATTATATTGGTACATTTTAAACGATTATCTTCATAAATTGGGCAATTTAAAAAATAAACACCATTTTACGATCCTTTTCCCCTAAACAAGGGGTTCCCCAGGGATCACCTCTTTCACCCTCTCTTTACAACCTATTTGTCCTAGATATTTATAACCCCAACCCTAAGTTCCTTTACCCGTTTGCCTATCCTCTGCTATACGCAGATGACACTGCCCTATTGCCACATGCGCCCACGTTTGAAAAAGCTCTAAATACCCTTCGCGCTACGCGCTAGGCTTTTCTAAACTCCAAATTTTACTTTATGCTAAATTAAGGAGAGGAAACACTCGTTAGAAGTTTCAAATTGGACACTTTTACGAAAACAAAGTATGGCTGAACATTTACCGTGTATGTATCGGGATAGGTATACTTAAAAGAAAAAATCCCTGCATATTATACTGTAATCTCTATACAGAACTATACTTTAGTAAGATATCTGTATTCAACAATAAATTAAACTTAAAATTATCATTTGTTGCATCTATAGAACCTTCGGGGGGGATACAATTGTGTTTAAAATCACGCCACGCGAGCGCAAAACTAATAATAATTAAAAAAGCAATGTCGTGCTGTGGCGTGTGCGATTTCCGTGTTTCGAAAAAAGTCATAAACACCGATCGATTCGAATTCATTATTGACCGAGCGAGACAGATAATGGTGTTTAATTAAAAAATTAGCGTCCACGCGATGCGAAACAAAAATAAAAACTTGACAGTTTTAAATATAAATATTTCAATACTGAATAGGTCAGATCGATTAGCATAAAATGTAATTGTTCCTCGGGCACATGAATGCACACACACACACACTGTCGTTTCAATGCGTGCATTTTTCCCTGGATAATTTTTGTTTTAATATGTGGCACGAGTTTTATTTTATAAAATTGTTAAGGGGATGACAAAATAGTATCAAAAAAAGTATAATGCTTGAAGGTATGGTCTGATTATCCTGGGCTGAGAATAACATAAATAATTGAATTAATAAATAAATAAATATTTAAACCAAGGGCGAACTTGCTCTCTAAAAGTTACAGGGGAATTCTCCATTTCCCGGTAACTTTTAGAGAATATAAAAACGAATTAAAATTAATATCAACTTTCTGCAAAATTTTTATCTCATTGAGACAAGTCTCCAAATATTTATTGAACCAACTACTTTTCGAGCTAATACCCCGACAGATATTTAATTATACAATGAATATTTGATTTGAAATAAAACAACACAGTTGGGAGGGTTTCACTTTTATTGTTGAACACTGCAACATGTTTCACCACACAGTGGCTTCATCAGGCAGATGAAATTATTTTTTGAAATAAAACAACACAGTTGGGAGGGTTTCACTTTTATTGTTGAACACTGCAACATGTTTCACCACACAGTGGCTTCATCAGGCAGATGAAATTATTTCATCTGCCTGATGAAGCCACTGTGTGGTGAAACATGTTGCAGTGTTCAACAATAAAAGTGAAACCCTCCCAACTGTGTTGTTTTATTTCAAATAGTATTATGGAGCTTCATCATGTATCCGCCTTATCAATTAAATATGAATATTTGAGTTACACTGTTCTATGCATAATTTATATGCAAAATGCAACATTAGGTCAAATTATTCTCTCGCCAAACCAAATGAATTAACAGCAAATTGAAATAAATTGAAAAATTACAGGGAATGAATATAAATTGTCTTAAGCCATCTATAGACGCGTTTCGAGATTTATCCCTCATCAGTATAGCTATGCTTTAGACTTTCAATACAAACAATTTTAAAATAAATAGGAAACTTACAGGAATGTCGAAGTGTGTCATCAACACAGGTACACACAACTGGGGCGCGTGAAAATGAAGGGATGTTATTTATAGGTAAAGGGATTCAGTCATTAGTAGGTGCGAACAATTTGATACCTGAAAGAGAGTGACATACCGCCTTTAACGGTACAGTTTAACATAAAGAAAAATTGAGTTTGTCAATAGTTTGCAGAATATTTACAAAATATAAAAATGAATTAAAATAATATCGACTTTCTTTCGACTTTGAAAGAGCCGGTCCACCCTTAATTCAAATATTTATTTATTTATTCAATTATTTATGTGATACCTGCCCCACATGTTTGCAGTCACTTTACTATTAGTGCCCGAATGCCATGCAGCCGTAGCCTTAAGCCTCGAGCCGGGCCCTGGTTATTCACTTTTTTGAAAGAAATTTTCTTGCCATTACTGAAAATTGGTGTATACGCTTTCTAACATCACATGATCAATTCGTGATTGAAATTTTCTTAAAAAAATAAGCCACACGTGGTCAAATAAGGGTCCTTTAAGTAACGAGATACCACCAAAAAGTGAAATGACCCTTTCTAGAAGCATTCGACGATTGACGATCATTGTCACCAAATTCACCAGATTTAACCACTTATGATTTTTTTTTGTGAAGATACCTCAAATAATATACAAATCCCACACCAAGAGCAGTCTAAAAGAGGAAATCAAGCGGCAAGTGGCAATAATTAATCGTGAGATGTTGGAATACGTATATAACGATTTTCAGCAAAGGCTTGAACATTGCATTCAAGAAAGTGGACATAACCTGCCTGACTTGATACTTCATTTATAATATTCATTTAAAATGGTATTTATTTAGAAAGATTTTCTTATAATAAAATTAATTTTTTATTGAAACATACGCGAGTACTGATCATCATTTAAAAAACGTCCGGTTTCCGTCGGGCACCCTGTATATCGACAGATTGTTCAATCAAGGTGTAATTCACCGAATTAACCAAGAATTATACTAACACAAAACTTCATAACGGAGAATTTGACCACTAATTCGTCGTTATAAAGTTTTAGGTTTTCCCAACAAGTTCGACCATAAATTCCCCTCGTAGTTTCTAATTGAATTATCGTCAACCAACTTTAAAGAAAATTAAAATATCGCAACTAGTTTAACCTAAATTATTGGGCAAAAATGTAAATAAGTCATAAAACCAATGGTTTTATAAGAGAATGTTTTCTTTGAAATAATTTGGAAAAATCGAGAGATTATTAATTCCACACGAAGTTCACAGAAATTGCACAAAAACGAAAAAAAATACACTTAGTATATTTCAGCAAGATTTCACGTTTAGTTGATTTTCTTCATATTTATAAATGTAAACAACAACTGCAATTCCATTCAGAGTTCGCCAATTTTGTATTTCTCAATTTCAGAATAGTTTCCACATTCCTATAAATCTGTAATAATTTGATTGCAAATGACGGTTTGCTAATGTAAACAAATACAAATCTTTTAATCCACTTTGGACAATTGTAATTTCGCTCCAGAGACATGAATTTTGTTTTTATGTAATACTAGAATTTTGCTTTTATCTAATGATAGAATTTTGTTTTTATCTAATGTTAGAATTTTGTTTTTATTTAATGCTAGAATTTTGTTTTTATCTAATGTTAGAATTTTGTTTTTATCTAATGTAGAATTAATAATTTCTGTGAATTTTAACAAAATTTTATATTACAAAAATAACTCACAAAAAGATTGTTGAGACCTTACCTATGTCGTTTTCCATTTTAAATAGTGAATGGAAATATTATACTATGTTTAATACCACAATACGTTTTTATTATTAAAATTACACTAGTGTGTTGTTTTTTTAATAAATATATACAGTGGTATAAACTTACTATAATTTTTGTATGCAGTATTTAACGCAGAAAAATAATATTTTCTACACATATTGATTTTTTTTAAAGGTTAAAACACTATTTATTTATACCTATCTCAGCAATATGTATGAGAAAATGTTTAAAGGGGCCTCAAAATTAAATCGTGCCTGGAGTCTTTGAATTTTTGTATTTAAATAAATATAAATCGATACATGTACTGTAAAATGTCGAGCATGCATTATTTGCTAAATATCTTCAATTTGAAGTTTCGAACAAGTGTTTTCCACTCCCAGATTAAGCATGAAGTAAAATTTCGAGTTTAGAAAAGCCTTAAAATTTGGTTTGGTCGCTCCGCGAAGCGGAGCGGCCAAACCAAATTTTCAGGCTTTTCTAAACTCGAAATTTTACTTCATGCGCCAGGCGTATAAAACGCCGATTTGATGTGAAGTTCAAAATATTATGTAATAATGAATAAAGAAACAATTTTGCTTTTGTGAATAAATAAAAATAGTACAAAAAAAGTAAAGTGTTTTTTTTATATCAAAACTAAAATTTTATTTTCTCTGCAAAAGTCTTTTTTGGCATTTTATCATCTCTTGTGCAACTTTGTAATATACTGTAATTTACTACTAGCATCACTCTACTTATCTAATTAAAAGAAATAAACTTGTTTACAACAACAACAAATGTTTGCATTATTGAATACACAATACAAGAAACGAGATTTTTTTTTGTTCATTAGAAATAAGTTTTTTTTTTTCAAAATTTTGGTTAAATGTAGGTTTGTGTGAAACGAGTGATATGTTTATTAGGACCATCGAACCCTAGACCTTCGGATCACTCCAAATCGAAACCCATTGAATAATACAATAACTTTTTACGTGTCTTAGGCGGATGGAAATGATTCCGGAGTCTATGAACCTATGAGGCTGTTTTGCGTTGCAAATTTATGAAAAGCTAAAAGCCGTGTCATTGCTCTATTTCACCGTTTGCAACATAAACACAAACGCCGATGTCGAGCGCGACTCGGCGCGACGCGTCGGACGGTCGGTCGCGCTATGAAAAATTTCCGACGACCTCGACTTTCGACATTGTTCGCAGCGCAGACGGACGCTCTATCGCAATAATCGCACTTAATTTCCACATATTTTAATTGATATCGAACCTCCGTACAATTGTATATTTATAAACGCACTAGTGTACAATAATGGAGCGTTAGCAACTTAGTTGTATTGTTGTGTCATCTTAATTATGCCAAGTGATAAAGTTCCTCAAGGTGCAGTTATTGGTTCACTATAATAGTCAGTGATCTTAAAGAAAATATGAAACCCGGTGCAACTAATATTTTTTGAGACAGTTACAAATTTTACATAAATTTAGGCTACAACTCTTATCACTATTTACCAGAGTTGGGTCGAGTACACTCAAAATGTGTACTCTGACTACTTTTCGTGTACTCGGTACTTAGTCCATGAGTACTTAAATTTCCAAGTATGTACACTTCTGTGCAATAAAATTAAGCACAAGTCTTATAATTATTTTTCACGATATTCTAGTTGTATAATTCGGGTCTGTTTTAATTGCCTAGCAGCAGTTTCAATAAATAATAAAACACCATAACATTTCTTTCCTGCTTCCAATGTTTCTTAACTCTGAAAACAGTGTCTTTACTGATGCTCATCAATCGAGCAATTTGTCTAATAGAAAAACTTTCTTCTATTTTAGTTAGAATTCGAATTTTTAAATTATTGTTGGCATTTTGACATTAAGGAAATTGACATATTTACGTAACTAGGAAACTCATTATGTCCGTTTTAAACTGTAACATGTTTTGTGTACTTAATTTTATTGCACAGAAGTGTACAGTTGCGAGAGAAAAAAAAACTAGTACACCAAAATATTTGGCTATGTGAACTGGACTAACTTTGATTCTTCAAATTGTGAATCAAATTGACAAATCTGCGGAAATATCAAATGAAATTTAATTAACGTTGACATACCTCAACTGACTAAAAGACAAAAAGCGATAATATCGACCCGTTTAGAGACGGTATTAGCATTAGAGACATTGCTAATGAAGTGCATGTCAACAAAAGCACCGTCTTGTTGGCCAAGAAAAATATTGTTGTTAACCTGTACATGACAAGTTTGTTTTACAAGAAAAAAAAAACGATATTTTAGAAGTGGCTAAAGTTCCCTGCTGTACTAGATTTTTTCTCTCGCAACTGTACTTGTACTAGATTTGAAAAACGAATCGAGTACAAGTACAGTTGCGAAATAAACTCTAGTAAATTCAGATGTTCCTACCCAAGTTAATTTAACTCTAAATGTCAAAACAAGCGAGTCGATTTTGCATGGGCGTAGTCAATGAGGGCAGGGGTAATTAACCATTCGCACTCTTCAAGTTATATTCTTAAATCATAGCCAAAGTCAGATGTTTACTAATTAAAATCCACTCACGTACGCATTTAATAACTTCTGCACTTAAATTTCCTTTTATTCGTTTTTCATTAAATTCACGTGCGTGGGTGAGTCAGGCTGTGAGAAATTCGGGCGCCGATAATCTATCAAGTTATAATGGGGTGACGGTAATTTGGCAAAAGTGCGCGAGTCCAGAGCGGGAGAGGAGAGGATCGCGACGTTTCGGAGCGGGCCATGTGTCTCATGCTAAAGCACACCGAAGCCCCGCGCTTATTAATAGATATGAAAATAAACCGAGCTGCCACCGTCCATTTTGCCAGATTCCAGGCGCTCCTCTTCCACTGCCAAAAAAACTTTTGAAACGGCTCGCTCTCACCCGCATTTATACATAGATATACGTGCGACTTCTCAAGAAAATCGAGCAATGAGGATTGTGACTACTGCTCAAATGTTACATATCAGAACTAACGTTTTGAAATTATGATCTACATATCATTTTCTGAGATTTTAAAGGGAACGAAATCCGGAAACGAACCGGAACGCAATAAAAATACCCTCCGTTCTTCGTTCCGATACAATGTTACGCTTAAAAAAACGAAAAATAAATAAATGCCTGAACGAGACTTTCGTTAGAGTTCATTGCGTTATTCGTTCCGGTTCGAGGTTACGCTTCCATGAAAAAAAAAAAAGAAATAAATGCTTGAACCGGAACGCAAATCAGTTAATTGCTGTTGCTTGTTCCGGTTCAATGTCACGTTTTCTTTGAAATAAAACCGAAAAAATAAATAAATACTTAAACCGGAACGCAAGTCAGTAAATCGCGTTCTTTGTTCCGGTCCAATGTAACGTTTTCTTAAAAAAAAAAAAAATAGAAGTAAATGCTTGAACCGGAATGCAATACCGTTGGTTGTGTTCTTTGTCCCTGTCCAATGTTGCGTTTTCTTGAAAAAGAACGAAAAATAAAAATTCTTAACCCAAAAACCAAAGTTAATTGCGTTCTTCATTGCGGTTTAAATGTTAAGTTTTCTTGATAAAAAAGAAAAAAGAAATAAATGCTTGAATCGGAACGCAAATCAGTTAATTGCGTTCCTTGTTCCGGTTTAATGTTACGTTTTCTTTAAAATAAAGCACGAAAAATCCATCAATCCATGGCCTTGACAAATTAAGGCTTAATTTAACACCAATCGGATTATTTTGTTTTCTTCTTCATGTTTCCTGCCCGCCAGGAGCGTTGACGACCAATTTCATGCTTTGTATTTTATCTGCAGCTTTTCGAAAGCCATGATGTTCTGCGGCGGTCTGGACTGCGTGGACCAGTATTTTACCCTGTATTATAGTCCGCGGTGAAACATGTCCAAGTTATTCCAATTTTCTTCTTTTTATTGTGTTGAGAATATCTTTCTGCTTATTGATTCTTTGTAAAACATCGACGTTTGTAATTCGATCATCCCAGGAAATGTTGAGCATTTTGCAGTAAGCCCACATCTCAAAAACATGGCCTCCATAAGTGTGTAGTAGTAGAGAATTTTTTTTGTTTTGTCACACGAGGTAGTGTGGCTTAGAACTGCGGACTCCGCGGTCCTTTTGCAGTTACTTCCTGTGTACTTCGTGTCTTTTATGAAGTTCAGGAGTTTCAGCCAGAGAATTTTTTTGGGCTCTATTTCAGGAAGCACAGACTTCCCAAATTGTTCCTTGCGTTGCCTTTTATAGGCTTCGCATGTACACAGTAGGTGTTGGGGAGTTTCCTCCTCTTCCAGACCCCCACGACATAGGTTTTTTTTCAATTCCCATCCTATGTTTGTGCTTATTCAGGTCACGTTGCAACCAAGTTACTTATAGGAGTTGACGCGTTCCACAACCTCATTTTCAAATGTCAGGTTTAGCTGGATCTTTACATCAGTTTTATTTACAAGCCATTTTTTTTTTTTGACGTTGAGTTTAAGACCCTTGGACAAACTGTGTTCTGTAACGCTTGCATTAGTTCAGGGCCTCTACAAAATCTCTAAACCAGCAAATTTTGAAGAGAGACACCCTCTACAAGCGCAGGAGCATAATGGAAGAAAAGAAACCACAATTTATGGTGTGTTGATGTTACAATTTCTGACTTTATCTGTTTGAATAGCAGGTAGTTTCCCTTTTTGCCCTTTTCAAAGCGATTTAAACGGTCGTTCATGTTCATTTGATGACTCCAACAATTTAAAAATTAATCAATATGTTATGCAATGGTATTATTTAGTTACGTTTTAATCAAATCGATTAAATAGAGCACGCTAATCTAGCAATAAAAAAAATGCAAAATAAGGTTATGATATGGGTTTAAAACGTGTTCAAAACATGTTTAAAACACGTTTAAAACGTGTTTAAAACATGTTTAAAACACGTTTAAAACGTGTTTAAAACGTGTTTAAAACAGAATACACAGGGCGTTTTTCTTTTGAGTATACATACCCCGATAATTACAGCGTTTTAAAAGTTTTGGGAAATCGTTGTTTTAATGCGGTTAATTTGAGACTTTAAACGAGTGTTCTCCACTCCCAGACTAAGCATGAAGTAAAATTTCGAGTTTAGAAAAGCCTAAAAATTTGGATTGGCCGCGTAGCGAAGCGGAGCGGCCAATCCAAATTTTTAGGCTTTTCTAAACTCGAAATGTTACTTCATGTGCCACGCTTAAAAACACTGATTTACAGTGAAGTTCAAAAAACACACACTTACAATAACGGTTATAGGCAACCTAATATACGTTAGAGTTTATGGGTTGCCTATAATCACTGCTTTAAACAATTTTTTCAGCGCAGAATTTAACTCACGTTTTATCCACATTTACATATTAGATTGCTAAAGCCGTATATTTTAAACATTACGATATTTCAGTGTTTTATACGCGTGGCTCATGAAGTAAAATTTCGAGTTTAGAAAAGCCTAATTCTAACTCGAAATTTTACTTCATGCTTAGTCTGGGAGTGGAAAGCCCTCGTTTAAAGATTCAAATTGAAATCTTGAACAAAAAACAACGAACGTCGAAAAATTTACAGTGAATGCTTATGTATACCTGAAAGAAAAAATCCCTGTATTTAAAAACCACATTTATGCAGACACAGTTTTATTGTAATAAAATGTTATGTTTGATAATGTAAATTGAAATATCTTTAACAATTTAGCTAGAATTTAAAAACAAACAAAAAACATTAATGAAGTAATATAAAATATAATATAGCAAATATTAATTTTTAGCAGTTAAGATAATAAAAAAACGGTTTTAAACAAATCCAACGTTTAAAACTTGTTTTAAACAAATTTAAGATTTAAAACATGTCTAAAACAAAACCGTTTAAAACATGACGGCTGTTTTTAAACATGTTTAAAACACTATTTTAAAACAAAGTGTTTTAAACATAACAACCCTGGTTATGATCGATCATCTAACGAGTGTTTCCAATACTAGATTAAGCATGAAGTAAAATTTTTAGTTTAGAAAAGCCTCAACATTAGTCTCGGGCATAGCGCAGCAGAGCGACTGAGACAAATTAGGCTTTTCTAAACTCGAAATTTTACTTCATGCGCGACTCGTATAAAACGCTGATTTAATGTGAAATGGTCTATAACCAACCAATTAGCAAGTGAAATAAGTTTAGTACGACAATCATCAATTCTTTAAATGACGGAAAAAGTGCTATAATGAACATATATATTATATTTGTATTAACGACGTGAACACTATCTACTGTCAATAGCACTGCTCAAAAATTGACAGCAGATGGCGTTCACATCGTCAATTTATATGTAAATTACACATGACTACTAAAATGGTTATAGATGTTTAGTTTTCTTCTGGATTTTAAACAGCACAATCAATTGACATTTATAATAGTCATTTTGTGAGTACAATAGACAAGACTATTGGCAGTAGATGGCGATGTAAATTACATATGACTATTAAAATTGCCAATTTATAGTGCAATTTGAATTCCAGAAGAAAACTAACCATCTTTATTCATTTTAATAGTCTCATATGTAATTTACATTTAAAATAACGACGTGAACGCCATCTACTGTTAATAGCTGTAACGATACTACTCAAAAATTGGCAGCAGATAGCGTTCACATCGTCAATTTATATGAAAATTGCATATGACTACTAAAATGGTTATAGAAGTTCAGTTTCCTTCTGGATTTCAAAATGCACAATCAATTGACATTTATAATAGTAATTCTGTGAGTACCATCGACAATGCTATTGGGAGTAGATGGCGTTCACGTTTTCTGGATTTTCTTTTGGATTTTCATATTTTTTTTAAGAATATTTTTTTCTGAATTCAATGATGTATCACACTTATAGTTTATTATACAGGGTGAGCGAAACTCGATGTCTCCGCTCTATTATATGAAAAGGAGAAATGATAGAAAAATCTGAAATCTAAAATCAAATGACAACAAAACAATATTTGTTAACCATTAGTTTAATTATTGACAGGTGCGGCTTTGTTATTTGCTTCCAAAGGCTGCTTGCTTAAGTCGTGACAATTTGGAATTTTTGATAATACTTTTTTTTAAGTTTGCTTTTAATTTTTTAACGAAAGAAGATAGCAATTTTTTTCTCTACAAAGTTCAGAAAAATTAGCTCTTTTGAAATATCCAAAAATATAGGTATGTTTCTGGGGAAAAAATATTCGATGACGGCATTACTTCACTTTCAAAATTTAGAAAAATATGCAATTTTGGATTAAAATAAACCTTACTCAATCCCAATTATGAACCTCTTTTCAGATTTTTTCTCTCGGTTTTCCTTCCCTTTTAATAGTGCTGAGACATCGAGTTTCTCACCTTGTACATTTTATATGTAAAATGTTAATCTTTTGTTTTCGTAAAGATTCTCTTGGAAACAGTTGAGTAACTCACTTATTTGACAACTCCTAAGACCCATAATTTGCTTACATATCACCCCTGAAGACCAACGATACATATTTTACCAATTGTGATGTATTTTAAACTAACGAGTGTTTTCCACTCCCAGACTAAGCATGAAGTAAAATTTCGAGTTTAGAAAAGCCCCGCTTAGAAAATTTGTCGAGGGTCGCGCAGCGACCTGAGACAAATTTTCACGGGGCTTTTCTAAACTCAAAATTTTACTTCATGCGCCACGCGTATAAAACACTGATTTAAAGTGAAGTTAAAAATGCACTGAAAACCAACAAAACTTCGATATTTTTTTCAAAATTAGATGTGTTCTTTCCTATCCATGCAGTAAACCTTCAGATTTTCGTTGTTTTCTTGTAAAAAAACTTCGATTCCCTGTATTCCTTCGGCCTCCGAAGACCATGATTGGTCCTTGGAGCTGTAACCTTTGTAAAATTGTAATAAACTTAGTAAACTTAGTAGAGTGATTCTTTAATTTGAAACTTCTAAGAACGAGTGTTGTCCACTCCCAGACTAAGCATGAAGTAAAATTTCGAGTTTAGAAAAGCCCCGTGTAAAAAATTTGTCGAGGGACGCGCAGCGACCCGAGACAAATTTTCACGGGGCTTTTCTAAACTCGAAATTTTACTTCATGCGCCACGCGTATAAACCACTGATTTACAGTAAAGTTAAAATATATAACGTTCAGATGTGATGATCAATATTTGCCGAGATGTAAACGTCAGATACGTTTTAAAAAATTCAACCACCCCAAATCGGACAAAATATAACGCTACGCGCTGGCTGAAAACAAATAGACTTCTTACTACCTGCTAATATCGGGTTGACATTGACATCAAAAAATGCGGTTGGTGTTCATAATGGATTACCCCCTGAGTACTCGGTCTCTTTCCCCTTACCCTCCAACATTTTAGGAAAGAGATAGAAATCTGAAAATTTTAGATATTTTCGTGTCGTCGCCATTAGTTCTAGTAGGTAGGTTGGCAGCTACTAGTACCGTGTCGTTGGTATAACTTAGGTTATTGATCGCTATGCCTCCTACTGTTATGCCATATGTTCTTGCCATCCAATGCTTCTTTAAATATTTTTTCTGCATAGAGGATTATTTTGTACGCTTGCAAAAATGATGTGTTTGCTGTTCATCCGAAAATTTCCCAAACTGTGAGCATTAAACTTACAACAGTTTTATTTGGTGAATGCGCCTAATTAGTTGGGAATTGGGTTTAAATATAAATAATGTTAGAGGCCAATTTTCTCTGACTGAAAAAAATATATAAGTAGTAAAGGGTTTTATTTTGTTGAGTTTATTGTTTGAGAAAAAACAGTTTGATAACGCGAAATATATTGAAAAGAAAGTTGATCGTTTAATTAAAACATTAACACACACTCCACATACCCGTTGAGGATCTGAGGCATTGTTGCTGAAGTGCAAAGTACAAAGAGTGGCGAGGGTAAAGGCAAAAGATGGAAAGAGAAAGAGAGGACGGCTTAATGGATGATGATGTAACGGGCGCGATTGTGTACTTCATAAACATGTAATAAGTTGTAAGAGCAGGTCGAGTGGGGGGCGGTGGAAAAGGGGTCGCGCCGCCTCCCCCACCCCCTCTCGCACGCCCACCTGTTGCTGCCCCCGGGCGCCTCCGCGCGCCCGTCCGACCGTTAAATCGCAGCAGCGCATCATCCGTCCAACCACCCAAACATCCAAGCAACGGTACAATTTTATATATTTTCTGCGTTTACGAGGATTCGATCCGCCGGGCGATTTATTATCGTGATTACCTTTTATCACTCTATAAAGAAATTCTCGATATGTGCGAAAACTCTTCTGAGTTTTATTTAATCACATCAATACAACATCAACAGCAAATCTAAACTTTTGTGTATCATGATATGTTATTATAAAAAAAATCTAATCTGAAATATTTGTCTTTTCATTTAGTACTATATTTTTGTTGTTTTATCAAGTAATATGTTTTTGTAAAAATAAAGGAAAAGAAAAATTCCGTAAAATATCTACATAGTATAAAATTTTCTAGCTTAACACTGCATAAAGATACTTGTCATTAAAACTTTGGGGTGTGTAATTTGGGTACCTATTTAAATTATTTATACATACAAGAAGTTTTTTTTAAGCGTACACATTCCGATGCATGCACTGTTAACTTCAGGCATTCATTGCTTATCTAAAAACGTTCAAATTGAAGTTTCGAACGAGTGTTTCCACTCCCAGACTAAGCATGAAGTAAAATTTCGAGTTTAGAAAAGCCCCGTGAAAATTTGTCGAGGGTCGCGCAGCGACCCGAGACAAATTTTCTGGGCTTTTCTAAACTCGAAATTTTACTTCATGCGCCACGCGTATAAAACACTTTAATACTGTCAAATTTATGTATATTCTAACTTCACTTGAAATCTGTGTTTTATACGCGTGGCGCATCGAGTTTAGAAAAGCCTGAAAATTTGGTTTGGTCGCGAAGCGCGGAGCGACCACACCAAATGTTCAGGCTTTTCTAAACTCGAAATGTTACTTCACGCGCCACGCGTATAACACTAATATATGGTGAAATATAAAATATATACTACTAAATCAGTATTAAAAATAAACTGCTAAAGCAGAATTGAAAATACTCCGCCAAACAAGAATATTTTTAATTTCACAATATTTCAGTGTTTAATACGCGTGGCGCATGAAGTAAAATTTCGAGTTTAGAAAAGCCTGAAAATTTGGTTTGGCCGCTCCGCGCTTCGCGCTACGCGACCAAACCAAATTTTCAGGCTTTTCTAAACTCGAAATTTTACTTCATGCTTAATCTGGGATTAGAAACACTCGTTAGTAGCTTCATATTGAACTCTCGGTAAATGTGTTTGCCCTTGCAGTAAAATGACTATCTCAGGCATTTATTACTTTTTTGAAATGCGTTCAATTTGAAAAAACATAAACATAATCGCAATTCATGCAGATAAAAAAAACAAAATAATAATTATTTCTTTCGAGAATAAATCATATAAATTCAGACTATATAAAATCTGAAACGAACACGTTTGTAAGATACTAACAATGATCAGTTTTGTCATCAATGACTTGTCTCTTTAAAACTACATGAAAATTATGTAGTTTTAATGAGACAAGTTAGTGATGACAAAACTCATCATTTATCAGAATAGGGTTGTACGGTTTGTGAATTCTTCTTAAAATGACATCACTTCAGTAAGAAAATTCCTTGATGACAAAACTTATCGGATATTAAAAGACATCATCTTCTAATGGTTTGCGTAATCTACGGGGGGGGGGGTTCCTCAAGGGACCCACTTTGGACCAATATTGTTTGTACTTTTTGTGTATTGAAAAATTATGTTTTTTTTATGAGAAATTATGTTTTTTTTTATGAGAAATTATGTTTATTTTATGAGAAATTATGTTTTTTTATAAGAAATTATATTTTTTATGACAAATGATGTTTTTTTATAACTGCTTTACTGAGATTATTAAAATAATATTTATTTATTAGGCACTAAATGTTGGAATACATTTAGTTTCCGAATTCGTAAAAAAGTCCTTACAATCAATCACTTAAAGAAAAAAAAATCTGAACTTATTTTAACATACATTTCAATGACATTCAAATAATCCCAATATAAACAAAGAATAAAATAACAAATAAAAATTTTAAAAAACCTGTTCCTTGTTATGTCTGCTGTACAGTCTCTGGATTGTTTACAAACAGATAATTATTGCGCAATTCCGATATTTATGTTTTTTTTCGCGTTCCTGTTTCAATGAAACTCGTTCAATTACGGCTTGGGGACAATTCGGTCTTTCGGCTTTCATTCGATTGTGGGACGCGAGAGGTGAAATTAAACGAAAAATCAGATCGATCGCTCGTCGGCCGGTGATCAGCGATCGGGCACATGTTTTCGCGGTGAATGGCGAATGCACGCTGCACGAAAGTAACAATTAATTAAAAATGCATGTGAACGCAATTAGTCCCTCGCACGGTTCGTTTATTCCGCGTTTCGAATAATTTTTTTTTCAATAAGTTTAAAACTCAGTATTTTACTCACATTTAATAAACGATGTAGGAATGCAGCGGATGCACAGAAAAAATGTTATTTTTTTATCCTCCAAGGAAATAAGCAAACTGTATAGTCTTCGTGCGTATTTTTCTCAAGTTTTAGCTCTGTTTACTCTCATTACCATACGCCACGCGTATTAAACACTGAAATATTGTGAAATTCAAAATATTCTTGTTTGGCGGAGTATTTTCAATTCTGCTTTAGCAGTTTATTTTTAATACTGATTTAGTAGTATATATTTTATATTTCACCATATATTAGTGTTATACGCGCGGCGCGTGAAATAACATTTCGAGTTTAGAAAAGCCTGAACATTTGGTTTGGTCGCTCCGCGCTTCGCGACCAAACCAAATTTTCAGGCTTTTCTAAACTCGAAATTTAACATCATGCTTAATCTGGGAGTGGAAACACTCGTTCTAAACTTCAATTTGAACGTTTTTAGAAAAGCAATAAATGCCTGAAGTTAACAGCGCATGCATCGGAATGTGTACGCTTAAAAAAAACTTCTTGTGTGTATAAATAATTTAAATAGGTACCCAAATTACACACCCCAAAGTTTTAATGACAAGTGTCTTTATCCATTGCGTACATAAATTTATATTTTTTATAATCGAATTAAAACTCCTACGCAACTAATTTTAACTATTGCGCGCTTAAATTCAACTCCTGCGCACCCAAATTTAACTCCTACGCTCCCAAATTCAACTCCTGCGCACCCAAATTTAACTCCTACGCATCCAAATTCAACTCCTGCGCATTCAAATTCAACTCCTGCGCACCCAAATTCAACTCTTGCGCACCCAAATTCAACTCCTGCGCACCCAAATCTTTTCTCGCATACCTAGCTTTAAGTCTAGTACGCAAATTTAACTTGAAGAGTGGAATGAAATTATAATATGCAATTGTGTCAAATCTTAGATACGTATGTAATTTGATGCATCAAGTGCTTGCGTTACCCCCATTTGAGAGCTATCATGAGGTACAATTCATGAAAGATGTCCCATGGTTTCCTTTATTTGTAGTGCTTTCTGCACCACTACCAAAATAGTTTGTTTTCATCAGATTACGTGCGTGAAAAGAGACAGCAAACTTCATATGTCTGCTATGGTTTTTAGATGAAACATGCGAAAACGTATGTTCCAGTATGCAGCTTTAAAATTTTAAGGTTAAACTTCACATTTTGACAATGTCTTCGTAAAACTAAATCTGGAAATACCCAGCCAGAAATAATTTTAATTAATGTGCACAATCGTTTTAAATGTGAGTTTAAGTGGTATAATTCCAATTTCCACATCTACTAAATAGTTGAGTTATTTACAGAAATAAATACTGCATTTATGTTGATTTTGTGAAAGTTCAAAAACGAAAATGTTAGTTGAATCGAATGCGCATTTAGTAGATCTGGCAAATAGTCATCGGATTAATCTGTTAATACAGGGAATTTATCTTTTAAGTATACATACAGGAAATTTTCTATTAGGTATACATATGCATACGCTTTTTTTAAAGAGTTCAATTTGAAGCTAAAAACGAGTGTTTTCCACTCCCAGACTAAGCATGAAGTAAAATTTCGAGTTTAGAAAAGCCTGAAAATTTGGTTTGGTCGCGTAGCGCGAAGCGCGAAGCGGCCAAACCAAATTTTCAGGCTTTTCTAAACTCGAAATTTTACTTCATGCGCCACGCGTATTAAACACTGAAAGCACTGAAATATTGTGAACGAGTAAACTTCGCTTGAAATCAGTGCCTTATACGCGTGGCGCATGAAGTAAAATTTCGAGTTTAGAAAAGCCTGAAAATTTGGTTTGGTCGCTCCGCGCTTCGCGCCACGCGACCAAACCAAATTTTCAGGCTTCTCTAAACTCGAGATTTTACTTCATGCTTAACCTGGGAGTGGAAAACACTCGTTTAAACTTCAAATTAACTTCTTTTTTGAAAACAACGAATATTTAAAAAATCTACAACACGTAAGTGGGATATGTATACTCAAAATAAACAATTCACAAGAAATGAAGATTTAAAACTTTTCTAAAAGAAAGAACATTAATATACTCGCGACCTAAACAGTATGACATTGTCACGTAACGTCAAAATTTAACACAACAAGGAAAAATCGTTGCAGATACAACTGTCGACATACTCTCTAAAAAAATTAAAACACACATTCCACATCAATGAGTCATAGAACATCTCTTCCGAATTCCACTATAGTTCAATATTTAGTAGATAGAATAACATATTTTTGATTTTTAGTTATTGAATTTTGTATATTTACCAAGTTGTGTAATGTATTCTTTTATGTATTTGATATTTTTTCGTATATATATTATTATTTATAATTTTTAATTAAAATTAAAGCAATAAGTAATTCAAGAATGCCGGTTTATGAAATTGCAACGATAATAATTCCATAGGCAGCAGGAATTCGTCGCGGGTCACCGGATTCCGAACCCGGGACGGCGGCCCACGGCCTCACCACCGCCAACTTGTTGCGCCTTGGCTCACCCCCATCCACCCTCGGCCCTCGCTAGGGGGGATCCCGACCCGAAGGCGGGCACACCTTTACAGCTTAATTAGCGGATACCGCACGCAAACACGCCGCTTTTTATTCGAAAGATTGCAACTGTTGCTCACCGTTTCGCGTTTCGTAATAGCGGCGAGATTTATCACCCAATACGCGCTAAATGTATCAATTCACTTTTCGCCGGTAATCAGTGTGAATTTTAATTAGGGCGTGACGTTAATTAAAATTAATGCGATTGGTCCTGGGAAAGTGTTAAGGTTGTGTGCAATGTAAAAGTGATGGTAGTTTTATAAATTAGTATTCATTACCTTCGAGAATAGTGATTTTGCGATTTGCAATTGATTTCAGTTTAATAAGTATTTACTAAGTACCATATGATCTAAAAGTTTTATCCTCTAGAACAAGGGTTCTCAACCTTTCTCAGGTTGCGCCCTCTATCGTAACTCCACGCCCCCCCTCCTTGATTTAATTTGGGTTTTTTAGTTAGATTGAAACACCATTATAGCCTTATTTCATGCAACCTACTCTTTAGGAAATCTTTCGCGCCCCCCTAATGTGGCGTGCCCCCCGATTGAGAAACCCTGCTTTAGAAGGTTATGAAATTATTTCTAAAAAGTATTATGTTGGTAACAAATTATTCAACCCAATAATATTCTCACTGCAATTGTCACTGTAAATATTTTGTATACAAAATACATACATACAAATGCGTCAAATGTTGGGTCGCGTCAAATTTGACAGTGGTACCAACTCACATTTAATAGTGATAATAATAATAATAATAATAATATTTATTACCCAACAGGACATCCCAATTACAGAGTAATATTACAAAAGTAAAAATTCTTAAAATAATATATATAAACAAAACAAAATAAAATTACAAAAATAAAGATAAAGATCACGTGATTCTATTTAAACAAAATATATTAAATATTTAGAAATTATAATAATAAAATAATGGCAAAATAACTAAGAAATAACAAATGCAAACAAAAGTCATGGCATGCTAGATGATCAAACTTTTCGCTTATATGGTATTATTCATTTTTGAAAGTTATCAATACAACATAAGACGACATTAGGACCCTTTACACGTACACTCTTTCGTCGACGATTGAACCGTGTTGCTCCGCTTAAAAGATGTACTTTTTCAATCCCACTTTTGCGTCGAGGATTGAACGCCATTCAGGCGTGGCGTTCAATCCCCGACTCAAAAGTTTAACGAAATGAAGCGCCCCGATTTTAGGTCGACGCAATCGTCGACTCAAAAGCGGGGCACGTAAAAGACGACGTGTAAACACCAATCCTACGCTTTTTATCCTACTTTTGCGTGGCGTGTGGCTTTTACACGCATTCCACTCTTTCCTCGACGTAGAAGTGGCATTTTCACGTGCAGTTTTTATTCCACTCTTTCCTCGACGCAAAAGTTGCATTTACACGTACACTTTTGCGACTCTCGGCGTGTGGCATTCAATCGTCGAAAAAACAGTGAACGGGTAAAGAGCCCTATTTTTCAAGATTTATACAACAAAAAATTTTTGATTTGGATTTGTTCATTTTTTTGAAGTTTTGGCGGCTAATCTAAAAAAGAATCAGCATTTTTTTGTTTCCATCACGCACAATTTTTTAACAAGTTTAATAGGTGTCATATTTATGGTTGTTTAAATATTTGCGAATAAAAATTAAATGACATTCTAAAAATTGCTTCGCCACTGAGATTAAATTGTGTACAAATCAATAGAATAGTATAGGGGAATTTCCAAATGACGGAAAGCTACGAAAATCTTAAAGTAATGCTTGAAAAAATCAAATACAATGATCATAGTTGGAACATTTGTGGGGATTTGGAAATTGTGGGACTTTTACTAGGACAGCAGTCAGGGTATACAAAGTACCCATGCTTTTTGTGTGAGTGGGACAGTCGAAGTAGACATCAACATTGTAAGAAAAAGGACTGGATAAGAAGAGATAATTTAACTCCCGGATCAAAAATGTTCTGCACGAAAGTCTTGTTGATCCACAAAAAATCTTGTTACCTCCACTGCATATTAAACTAGGATTATTGAAATACGTTAAAGCTTTAAATAAAGATGGAGACTGTTTTAAATACCTTTGTAGAATATTTCCCGCTATCTCAGATGCAAAATTAAAAGAAGGAATTTTTGTTGGTCCTCAAATAAGGAGATTAACGAAAGTTCAAGAATTTGTTAATACCATGACCGAAACTGAGAAAGATGCATGGATTTCATTTGCTAATGTTATTGAAGGTTTTTTGAAAAAACAACAAAGATCCCCTGACTACAAGGAAATTGTGAAAAACATGCTACAGAAATTAATGGAATTGGGATGTAATATGAGCATAAAAGTTCACTTTTTACACTCGCATCTTGATTACTTCCCCAAAAATCTTGGTGATGTGAGTGGGTAGCAAGGTGAGAGGTTTCACCAAGCCATGAAAGAAATGGAACGCAGGTATCAAAGTCGGTGAAATGTTTTAATGATGGCTGATTACTGCTGCTAATACAGAAGAAAATCCACTAAACGAAGTTTTTTATCCAAAACGAAAATATCTTCTGGAAAGAAAAGAAATTAAAGATTGTTTAAGACTTTTTTCAATTTAACTTACTATTTGTAATTTGTTTTTGTCTCTGTATCAATAAAAGTAGCGTTTATTTTGATCAAATTTTGTATTAATTTATTTTCAACATTGATGAAAAAATCTTACGTGATAGTCCAAAATGATACTCGGATTTGAATTCAGCAGATCAAAATTATACAAAATCAGATGTCAGATCGAAATCAACTTTCAAAAACTCAAAATTTGTTGGCCTGTGTAATTAATGATTAATGTTAAAACACACCCACAAATCTTCCGAAACACCTTAAATTTTTGATATATTCTTCAATTTGTTTTGCAGATTCTTCTTTTTTTCTTCAGAAATCCCTCTAGGTGTTTTAAAGAATCTTTAATTTGTTTTTCAAAGATCCTTCAAATTATTTTATAATAATAATAATACCTTTATTTCCTAACAATAAAGGTATACCTTTATTTTCCAACAGAAATACAATTGTCCTTGATAGACTTTTAACTTTACTTCACAAATTTATTCTTTACCAGATGTACATTTCGGACAAAAAGTGACCAATATCAATGGTTTGATACAATTATCCTGTTACAGGAAAAAATATCCAAAAATTAACAAAAGCGTTCACATGTATTTTGTTTGCGTTACTTTTGCAGTTTCTTCAATTTGTGTGGTTAACTCTTAATTTCCTTTTAAAATTAGATTCTTCAATTTTTGAGAAACACATCCAAGTTTTACAAACACACTCCAATATTTTTTCAAAAATATATTCTTCAATTTCTGAGAAACACGTCCAAGTTTTACAAACATTCTTCAATTTGTTTTGTAGATACTAATTTTTTTTTCTGGAATACCTTAAAGTTTTTTGAAGATTCTTCAATTTGTATAAATTCATTAAAAGATACTTACTTTTTTAAAAATATGTTTGCAGTTTATTCATATTTTTATTGCATGGCAATACTTATCTAGTTACGACATAATGGTAACCCTTAAAGACAAAGTCAAGAAGAGATCGCGTCATTTCAGATCTCTTACATATAAAAACCAAGGAATCTCGACCAACACCGCGGTCCATATTTATAAAATGATTTGTCGCCCTCTTCTTGACTATGCAGCCATCCTTTTCCTCAATCCACGTCCATCTGTGCTAAAACACATTCAGGTTGACTAAGATGAGACACCCCAACAATCCCTTACACAACCCTTCGAATACTTTCCTCTACGAAAAAACAAAAATAATTCCCATTGAACAACGCCTAATTTACCTTGCCGAAAAATTCGCAACCAACCCATATAATATAGAGACCTTACTCCATATGTGCCTGCCACGTAATCCTGACATCCTTCCTAAATTCATAAACCCAGCCACCACCATATTTCAATTCATCTCATCATTTCATCAGGACACTAACTGACGTACCTACTGACAATTTCATGACAATTGACAATTTTGGCGGAAAGACCACGGGTCGATAGCCGATTGGCAACAGGATCAGCACTCATACAAAATAAAATAAAATAATTAATTATACATGTTATGTAATACCTACTGTTGTCAATAAAGATTGTTTGTTGTTGGTAATATCGTATGTTCAATAAAAAAAAAACCTCTAGGCAACACGCTTTAGGAATTGTCATATAAAACATCAGACATAATAATTATAATGTATAATTTCAGGGTTGCCAACCTACAATATATTCCAGGGGTTCTCAACCTTTTTCAGGTCGCGCCTCCCTCTCATAACTCCACGCCCCTCTCCTTGATTTAATTTTCGTTTTTTAGTCAGATTGAAACACCGTTGTAGCCTTATTTCACTTCACCTACTCTTTAGAAAATCTGTCGCGCGCCCCCCTGACATCTGGCCGCGTCCCCCTAATGTGGCGTGCCCCCCGGTTGAGAACCCCTGCTCTAGAGTTTAGTTTATTAAACATACGATACAAGCTAATATTAGACAGATATAAAAAAATGCATGGCAATACTTATCTAGTTACGACATAATGGTAATACAAGCTAATATTGGACAGATATAAAAAAAATACCGTCCAAAGTGCATTACTATAAATCATGACCAGTGATTCATTAACAATGAAACGATGATATTTTTACAACGGTTGTAACGAAAAAAAAAAATAGACTTTCGCAGAACTGTATCAAAGCATAAATTGCACCGCAATTGAAGGACATTTTTCGCGGAAAAACGTTATTGGATTTCATTCAGAATGTGGAAACTGACAATAAATCCCTCTCTTGTTGATATTGTTCACAAATACATGGAACTTAGAATAAGTTAGTAGAAACTATTCTTTATTATAGACTGCAATTTAATCTTAATTTCGTATTATTTTAATAGAATAGATTTTTGATATTAATCCGAAGTTTATTTTGTAAGGATTTCTTATCCCGAAACGAAAACATAAAAATAGAATAGATTTTGATTGATATTTAAATTTGAAGCTTTAAACAAGTGTTTTCCACTCCCAGGTTAAACATGAAGTAAAATTTCGAGTTTAGAAAAGCCTGAAAATTTGGTTTTCAGGCTTTCCTAAACTCGAAATTTTACTTCATGCGCCACGGGTATAAAACACTGAAATATTGTAAAGTTTAAAAATACTAGCCTTTATTTTGTTCGGTTGCTTGACAAATTGTGTTTAATCTTCTGAGCTAAAAAAACATCTAGAGTGCTATGATTTCATCTTTTTTCAAATTTATGTATGTTGGCTACACGCATAGGAATTGTTATATAAAACGTCGGATATAATAATTATAAACATTAAAAGTGCGATTCTTTTCGCAATCTACAACAAGTTAGTCTTACAAAGACTATATCAAACACTCATTGAAACAACTACTTCCCGGGCTAATACCCCGACGGACATTGAATTATACAACAAGTGTTTGCTGTTACATACAGTAACCTACTGCAAATGTAACAATTTGGGTCAAATTATTCAGGCCATCTATAGACGCGTTTCGAGATTTATCTCTCCTCAGTATAGCTTTGCCATTCCCTCTAAACAATTTGACACCTTAGACTGGCGGTCACGTTACCGTTCAAACATTAGTATAAATGAAATTGCCAATTCTTGGTTGCAGAATACTTCAAACATTAAAAGTGCGATTCTTTTCGCAATCTACAACAAGTTAGTCTTACAAAGACTATATCAAACACTCATTGAAACAACTACTTCCCGGGCTAATACCCCGACGGACATTGAATTATACAACAAGTGTTTGCTGTTACATACAGTAACCTACTGCAAATGTAACAATTTGGGTCAAATTATTCAGGCCATCTATAGACGCGTTTCGAGATTTATCTCTCATCTTAACTTGTTGTAGATTGCGAAAAGAATCGCACTTTTAATGTTTGAAGTATTCTGCAATAAAGATATGGCAATTTCATTTATACTTAATAATTATAATGTATAATTTCAGAGTTGCCAATATATTCCATAGCATTCTAGAGGTTTTATTTTATTGAACATGCGATACTAATTCTGTTCATAAATTTTGAATATTTTTACAGCTATTTGTCAATTTTTAAGTAAATAATTTTCTTAGTTAAGAACATTTTATTTTCTAGTTATTAGATAATTAATTATTTATTTTAATTCTGGTGAAAAATTGCCTGCAACAATTTTAAAATTTATGATTTTTTGGTATCTATCTGTATAATGAGATCGCTATGTTATTTTTTTTTGTGACAGTTACGATACACATTTTAGCACTTGTGACATATTTTAAAGTAACGAGTGTCTTCCACTCCCAGACTAAGCATGAAGTAAAATTTCGAGTTTAGAAAACCCCGTGAAAATTTGTCTCAGGTCGCTGCGCGACCTGAGACAAATTTTCACGGGGTTTTCTAAACTCGAAATTTTACTTCATGCGCCA
Source organism: Philonthus cognatus (assembly GCA_932526585.2). Lineage (NCBI taxonomy): Eukaryota > Metazoa > Arthropoda > Insecta > Coleoptera > Staphylinidae > Philonthus > Philonthus cognatus. The sequence continues at coordinate 31,737,413 of OW052242.1, forward strand.
CTCGTATAAAACACTGATTTACAGTAAATTTAAAAATATATAATGCTTAGGTGTGATGGTGATCAATCTTTACTAAAGCTTGTATTAGACGACACTATTTTCTTGTACAAGAAAATAGTATACTATTTTCTATCATGGTGTACCAAATAGAACATGTCCTATTTTCATTATTTAAAACTGAACATTTGCGTTTAGTCATATTTTGTGTATTACACCATGATAGAAAATAGTATACTATTTTCTTGTACAAGAAAATAGTGTCGTCTAATACAAGCTTAAAATAAAAAAAAATCCCAGTATCGAATGTAATAAGTCATTGATTCCTATGAATGAAATATTATATTTGATACTAGGATTTGTTTTATTTTAAGCTTGTATTAGACGACACTATTTTCTTGTACAAGAAAATAGTGTCGTTAAAATTAGTGTAGAATTTTACTTAAAATCAACTTTTAGAGTTGACTCTATAATTGCTCGCCCGTCTGTGAATGGGTTGAAAAACAATAACTTTATACAAGTTAGAACACCACCTTGCCGCAGTTTATTCAACTATAGCAATCACACATAACCTTAAATTCCACAATGTCCAGCCATATACCCTTGATTTTTAAAAAGAAATAAAAAATACAGAAACTATCCGCTCGTAGAAAACACGAAATTCTATTTAGCACACGTGGTTTGTTTCTGTATTAGTGTTTACAGTGAGTGCGCGAGTGTGTAATGCGTATGCATGTGTGTATGTGGCCTCGCGGCCTCTCTCTGACGTCACTGGGCCACTGCAAGGTCGCCCGATTTTTCCGTCCGTACGCACATGTAAACATTCTCTCTTTCTCCACTTCTCGCTCGATTGACACATACACACACGCAGACACATATTTACGATTGAGCTTGCAATCAATTAATTATTACGAATTTCGTTCTTGTGGAAATGAAAACAAAAATATTTAATATGCGCGCGATGGACTTAAGTTACGCGGTTGTTATTTTTTTGCTCACTGTTTTGATTCCGCGTCCGCGTGACCTTAAAAACGTGAAAAAAAGTGTGACGGGCTCACGTGCTGCTCGCGAGTCATTAATCGTGGGTACCAGCATCTCGATTTTAGCCATTTTTGTTTACAAAATAATCAATTTGTATTATTTTTTATTTTTCAGCTTGAACTAGACGACACCATTTTCTTGTACAAGAAAATACTATACTAGTTTCTCTCATGGTGTACCAAATAGAACATGTCCTATTTCCATTACACAAAACTGTACAAGATTCGCGTTTAGTCATATTTTGTGTATTACACCATGATAGAAAATGGTATACTATTTTCTTATACAAGAAAAGTGTCATCTAATACAAACTTTATATTCAGTAATATTCTAATTACATTTTAAATTTTAATAAAAACACTCAATTCGTAAGTTTCTACAATTCTTTCAATGTAATATGGCGACTAGCTAATAGGCTACTATCAGTCGCCACCAGCTACCGCCAGGAGCGGATCGAGAAAGCAATTTTGGGCAGTTTTAAAAATTTAGGTAAAATTCCACTAATCAATTACTCGTTTGGAATTTTACATTTTTGTTGATTTGGAAAATTTTAACATTTTTTCAATCTTTCCTAATTTTCACAGTTCTGAAGTTATTGCGCAATTTTATGATGTGTGTTAGTTTTGACGATTTCATTTAAAATAGTAGTACTCATTTTAAATTTGTGATTTGTGTTAAATATCGACATACAGGATTTTTTTCTTTGAAGTTTACTTTCATATATTCGAAATAAACATTTGTAAAATTAATTAACATATATTATCAAATCTAAGCAGTATATTTTGAACTTCACTTTAAATCAGTGTTGTATACTCGTGGCGCATTAAGTAAAATTTCGAGTTTAGAAAAGCCTACATGTCATTGCGTAGCGCTACGTGACCAAACCAAATTTTGGTTTGGTCGTGTAGCGCTATGCAATGGACATATATACTTAAAAGAAAAACTCCCTGTATACAGCTAAACCAATATGCTACAGCAAGATATTTTGAACTTCATAATAAAGCCGTGTTTTATACGCATGCGCCACATGTCCAGTTTAGAAAAAGCCTGAAAATTTGGATTTCCTTTGCTTTTCTTAATATATTAAATAGAGTTGCATATTGAGTCAGTTTGGTATAGATTCAACTAGGCTACTACAACACCTACAAATAATGAGATTATTACCTCATCATTTAAGGCAACTTCCAGTTTGACGCAATATGTAACTTAAGGTTGCATATTGCATCAATTTTGTGTAGACTCGACGTATTGATACTCAGCTGACACAGAGTTTATGAATTTATAGCATATCGCGTATAAATTCATAAACTCGTTGTGTGAATCATGTGAAGGTTTGACACAATATGTTACCTAATACATTGCATATTGTGCCAAAGTTCTACAGGTTCAACTGCTTACTTGGAGAGAGTCAGCAATGCTAGATCTAAGGCAATATGCTAATATGCTCTAAACTCGAGAGTTGAGTGTGTAAAGTCGTCTGAATTTAAAGCAACAGTTTAGTGAATGCAGATCTGACGCAATATGCTACTTACTCTTGCATATTGCTAGTGCTAGATCTGACGCAATATGCTACTTACTTAACAACTCATGATATTTATAAGCTTATGATTTAAGCCAACTTCTCAGTTTGAAGCAATATGTTACTCAAGGTTGCATATTGCGTCCACTTTGTGTAGACTTAACTTATTGATCTCATCTAACGCAATATGCTTTGAACTCATAAGCTGAGTGTGTGAAACGTGTGGGTTTGGCAGAATATGCTTCCTAAAACATTGCATATTGTGTCAGGGTTTTACAGATTCAACTGCTTACTTGGAGAGAGTTAGTAATAATGCTAGATTTGACGCAACATGCTAATATCCTCTAAACCATAGGTTTTTAACCTTATTTTGCCCACCGCCCACCTTGAGCATTTTTTTTCTAGAGCCCCCCAATTTTTTTTTACCTACCATATGTCGCGAATTTGAAACAGCTATTGCTACGATTAGATGATTTAAAAGTATAATATTATACGCCCTCTAATTTTCTCTGGGTCTTCTACTGCCCGCCTGAGTGTCCCAAACTCCCACAGGGGGGCGTTATCGCCCACGTTGAAAACCTATGCTCTAAACTTAAGAGTTGAGAGTCAAATGTCGTCTGAGTTTAAAACAACAGTTTACCGAACGCAGATCTGACGCAGTAGCATATTGCGTCAGATCAGTAGCATATTGCGTCTGATCTACTCTTGCATATTGCTAGTGCTAGATCTGACGAAATATGCTACTTACTCTTGCATATTGCTAGTGCTAGATGTAATGCAATGTGTTACTATGTTATAACATAACACCTACAAATCATGTAATTATAACCTCATGATTTAAGGCTACTTCTAAGTTTGATGCAATATGTTATTTAAGGTTACATATTGTGTCAATTTTGTATATGTTCAACTCATAACGTATAGATACTTATTTTACGCAATATGCTATAAACTCATGAGCTGAGAAACATGTGTAGGTTTGGCACAATATGCTACCTAATACATTGCATATTGTGTCAGGGTATTAAAGGCCCAACTGCACACTTAAAGAGAGTCAATATTACTAGACCTGGCGTAATATGCACTAAACTTATGAGTTTAGATTGTGAGTTGTAAGCAACAGTTTAGCGAATGCAGATCTGATGCAATATGCTATTTACTCTGGCACATTAGTGGCGATAAATGTAGCATCCTTAATTATAGACCAATAACAATTCTAAATAATTTTTCAAAGTTATTTGAAACTAGATAGATTATATAATCATATGTCAAGTTTTATTAGTTACAAGCAGCATGGTTTTGTAAAAAAAAGATCTGTAATTACGAATCTTCTAAACTTTACTGAGGATATTTCGCAAACTCTTGATGCCAAAAGACAGGTTGATGTTTTGTTCACTGACTTCCGTAAAGCCTTTGATACCATTGATCAAACTATAGTTCTGAATAAGCTTAGTTATTACGGTTGTTCTCGGGGTACAATTTCATTGTTACAGTCTTATCTTGTGAACAGAATTCAATATGTTGAATATATGGGATATGATTCATATGAATACCTGGTTACCAGTGGAGGACCACAAGGGTCAAATCTTGGGCCATTACTATTTAATGTTTTTATTAATGACATCGCCACCCGAATGCATTCTAGTGTATTACTCTATGCGGACGATATGAAGCTGTATAAGGTTATTGAGTCAAATGAAGATTGTGAAAGTCTACAGTTGGACCTAACACGATTATATAACTGGTGTATTGTAAATTCTTTATTTCTAAATGTAGCTAAATGTAAATGTATGACCTTTACTCGTAAAAAAACCATGATTAGTTTTAACTATTCCCTATACCACTTTATCGTTTAATATTCATATAAAAAATATATGTAATGAGGCAATTAAACTTCTTGGATTTATTAATAGAATAAGTAAAGATTTTGAGAATATTGAGGTATTAAAAAAATTCTATTTTTCATACGTTCGTTCAAAATTGGAATTTGCATCAGTTGTTTGGTCACCGCATTATCGTTCGCATATCAAAGATATTGAAAGTGTTCAAAAAAAGTTTTTGAAATTACTATATTTCAGATCATTTAAAATATACTCTGATGAAACCATTTCATATGATCATATGCTCGAAATCTCTAGTATACAATCACTAGAATATAGACGTAATTGCGCTGGAGTATTATTTTTAAGGGGAATATTGAGTTACATCATTGATGATCCCAACATTTTAGCTCGCCTAATGTTAAATGTTCCACGTATCTCTGCTCGCTACAGTTAAGCATTTCAGTATGCTCCTTCTAATATCAGCACATCTGAACTCACCTATCAATAATATTATAAGGATATACAATAATATTCATCGTTCAGCTGATATTTACTATGATTCACCGGTATCCCTGTTGCGCCTCGTGAATTAAGATACATTTATTTTTGTTATTTATGTTTTTTTTTTTTTATATAATCTTGTGTATATTTCTGTATTATTCCCTGTAATTGGAAATGAATAAATAAATAAATAAATTACGTCTATATATACACTCAACTCATTACTCAAAGTAAGTCACGTGTGAATAAATGCGCATTTGTTTTACTCTTAGTTATCAGCGGGCTAGATCAGACGTAATATGATTCATGTTGCATATTACAGTAGTCTTAAAAAAAAGTTCACCAAACTGATACCATTGTTGCATATTACGTTAAACTTAACAGCAAATTGATACTATTTGTTTTCATGTTGAGACAGTATTTAAAAAAGTCCACAAAATTGATACTATTATTGCATATTACGTCGAATTCAACAGTAACTTCTTCAAATTGATACTATTTTTTACATATTCAGCCGGCTTTTGGTGTTAACCAATACTAAGCACACTAAATGAATACTATTGTTGCATATTACGTTAAACTTAACACTAAGTTGTTCAAGTTGATACTATTTGTATCAAGACAGTATTTAGTGTTAAGAAATACCAAGTTCACAAAATTGATACTATTTTAAAAAAAATAAATTTAAAATAAAATCACTTGGAATGTTTCACTAATTTTACGTCTTTATTCCGACTAGTTTTGGCTATCAGCCATTTTCAAGGAATGTACAAAAATAATGTTGTACAGTAAATATATACAGATTTACAAAAAGGGGGGTGGGTCAGGCAATAAGAGCGTTCGCGATCGGGGATGTCCAGATGTCTTCGTTGTCGTTGACGACGTTTTTTCTTTAATTTTATGGCTCTGTTAATTTCCAAGCCTTTTCGGAAGTTGAGGATACGACCTTTATTTCCTGTATAATGGATTTTAAAATTATTCGGATTGAAAAAATATCCGAATGTGTTACAATGTTTGGACAGACCCGTAGACTGTTTATTATTAATTATATCTTTACGGTGTTCATCAAATCTTGTTTTGAAATTTGTACCTGTATGTCCAATATATATTGCATCACATTCTCCACATTCTCCACATTGCAGTTCGTATATTCATTCCACTGTCGCATAGTTTCTCTTGTTTACATTTATTGTTAACTAAAAGTTTGCTAAGATGAATGTAGTTGGTCATAATGATGTTAAATTTATTCCCTTTACTGTATAACATTATTTTTGTACATTCCTTGAAAATGGCTGATGGCCGAAACTAGTCGGAATAAAGACGTAAAATTAGTGAAACATACCAAGTGATTTTATTTTAAATTTGATTTTTTAAAAATATTTAATTATGTTTCATCAAGTGATCAATGAGAAACAAGTTGAAAATATATTGCTACTATTATTGCATATTTTGTCAAACTTAACAATAAGTTGGTTAAATTGATACTATTTTTTAAATATTAAACCGGTTTTAAGTGTTATAATTTAAGCGCACCAAATGAATACTATTGCACATTACGTCAAACTTGACACTAAGTTGTTAAAATTGATATTATTTGTTTGCATATTAAGACAGTCTTTAGTGTTAAGAAATACTAAGTCCAGAAAATTGATACTAATATTGCATATTACGTCAAACTTAACTCTAAGTTGTACAAATTGATACTATTTTTTTACATATTAAGTCGGTCTTTGGTGTTAAGAAACACTAAGCGCGCCAAATTAATACTACTGTTGCATATTATGTCAAACTTATCATTAAATTGATCACATTTATAGTTTTCTTGCATAATTAACTCAAGATTCGTTTAATAACACCCACAAGTAATATTCTGAGGGATAAGTTGTGTCTATAAGAAAATTACAAGTTTACAAAATAGACGTATAATGAGATGAAAATGTTCCTGAGTTATTCTCAGTAATAAAAACACGCGTAGCGCGGTGAATTCAGTAATAGCCCTGGCGGCGTTCGCGGTTAGTTAGTAAACATGTTAGCGGCGTTTGTGCCGCGAAATTATGGAAGGAAACTATAATTCCCGGCATCTACTACGTACTACAAATACCTGCACTCTCACACCGACTTGAACCTATTAATATACCGGTTCCATAGACACATGTGAGTAATTTGCATACGCCGCATTCTTTATTTGTTTTTTTTTTTTGATGTAATATTATTGTTATTAATTTGCGTCACTTGTATACATAATTAATTGTAAATATTAAAAAGTGCATGTTGTAACTTAAAAGTATTGATTTGAAGTAGTATCTGTCACTCGTCAATCTTTTGAATGGATTTTATACATAGTTAAATTTAAAAAACTGTATTTATTCGAACAGTATCGTAATTTTATATATTTTGAAACTGTTTTAAGGTAATCACTTCAGTTTTCGATGTTACTTTTTCTATCGATAATTGAATTGATTAACATAAGAGTGTTTCTCAAATTTAAATTTATATCGCTCACCGAGTAACTGACATATTCAAGTAGCTCAATCATTTTCTTTTTGCGAAGATTCAGCAGGATTTTAAAATTAGGGTACGGAGAGCGATACATTGTGAACCTTTTTCAGTTTCTAATTCATTGCACTCGTTCTGTAAAGTCAGAAGTTTTCACTTTCAAGTGGCTTAGGCCTAGTTGCACTAAAAACGTTGAACTTGAGTTCAAGCTGAACTCTAGTTCAAGATGACTATTGTTCTAATGTCGCTTTGAACTCGAGTTCAGAGTACAAAATATTTGGTGCAACTAAACCTTAATCTAACTTTTTTGAGTAAAAACTACAAACTTTTTTTTAAATTAGGGTACGAAAAGCGAAACATTGTGAACCTTTTTCGGTTTCTAATTTATTTAATCTATTTATTATTATTATCGATTCTGTAAACTCGTTCGTTCTGTTTCACTTTCGAGTGGCTTAGGCTTAGTTGCACCTAAAACGTTGAACTTGAACTCTAGTTCAAGATGTCAGTTCCTTTTGTTCTAATGTCGCTTTGACTCAAGTTTAGAGTTGAACCAGTCCAACGTGTTTGGTGGAACTGACCCTTAATATAACTTTTTTGAGTAAAAACTACAAGCTTTTTAAGTTAAGGCTAGAAAAAATATAAAGCGCCATTTCCAGTTCTTATGCGTAGTTGTTGATCACGCGCTCTGTATGTCTATATGCGCAGAAATTGAGCAACTGCTGTGTTTGTTTGTGTGTGTATGCGCAATAGTTAACCACACGCTGTTTATGTACGTATGCGCAAGAGTTGATGATCCTTTGCGTGACTATGCGTAGGAGTTAATAGTGGGCTAGTGCTGATCACGCACTCTATTTGTTGTGTGCGCAAGATTCAAGTCTTGCACGTATGCGCAAGAGTTGAAGTTTTTCATCCTTTGCGTGACTATGCGTAGGAGTTGGTTGTGCGCATTTCGCGTACGCTAGTGTTGATTACGCACTCTTTTTGTTGTGTGCGCAAGAGTTGATCACATGTACGTATGCGCAAGAATTGAAGTTTTTAGGTTATTTTTAGCATTTTCATCAGAGGAGCAAAAAACGTATAATACAAATGAAGTAGAGTTGTTTTTAATTAGAAATAATCCTAATGTAATTGTAAAATAAAACTTTGAAACAGACTAGAATAAATCATATCTAACACGTTGGCTGCCGTGTGAATTAAATACGTAAATCGTACGTTAAATAGAAAGCGTAAAAAAATTGCTCCATTAAACGTATTAAATAATATTAAAGATAAACTGTAAACTCAATCAGTCTACAGATACATGCGTGTACTTTAATAAGTCAAATGATTAATTATTTCAATTAAACCACAAGGTTCACACACATAACTGAATGAACACGTCCTTTACGCTCAAAGACGCGCATTTTTTGTTTCTCCCTTCTTTGCACACCTTTTTTTTTTCTTTCCAACCACTCTCGTTACATTAACAATAATTGCCCAATTAACGCATTGAATTAAATCACACTGCTAAACCCGGGAGCGTAAACTCAACCACCTTGACTTTTATGCTTTATTGGACACACATGCGCGCACAGTTATGTTAGGAAGTTAAACTCAAACGCACACATGCACATACAGGGTTTATATTTATGTTTCGTTTTTAAGATCGGTTCATTTGCATAATTGGTTATGGTCTTATTGACCTACTTATCGAAGTTAAAGTTTTCTTGCATTGTTTTGTGTGTGTATGTATTCTAAAAACCGGCGCCAAGGTTAATGTGCTGTGTTGTGTTGCTAATTTTGAATGGATTCTTGGCAGGTGTCGCTGGATTTTTGTTTTACCTATCGGTGTATTATTGGTTTTTCCCATGGCGTTCATTGTTTTTATCACGTTTTGTTGATTTTATGAAAATACATACATACATAAATACGCCTGCTATTCGTTATATAAACTATTCAGTAGCGGGTCGTGCGATATACATAAACATACACAGAATGTTTCTTTCAAGTACACATGTCCTAATGCGTATGCATTTTAAGGCATTTGTTCTTTTGTTTTTCAATGAGTTCAATTAGAAGTTTAGAACGAGTGTTTCCACTCCCAGATTAAGCATGAAGTAAAATTTCGAGTTTAGAAAAGCCTGAAAATTTGGATTGGCCGCGTAGCGAAGCGGAGCGGCCAATCCAAATTAGGCTTTTCTAAACTCGAAATTTTACTTCATGCGCCACGCTTAAAAGCACTGATTTACAGTGAAGTTCAAAACACACACATTCAACAACGATTATAGGCAACCTAATATACGTTAGAGTTATTGGGTTGTCTATAATCACTGTTTTAAACAATTTGTTCAGCGCAGAAGTTGACTCACGTTTTATTAACATCTACACATTACACTGCTAAAGCCGTATATTTAAAACTTTACGATATTTCAGCGTTTTATGCGTGTGGCGCATGAAGTAAAATTTCGAGTTTAGAAAAGCCTAATTTGGATTGGCCGCTCCGCTTCGCTACGCGGCCAATCCAAATTTGTAGGCTTTTCTAAACTCGAAATTTTACTTCATGCTTTGTCTGGGAGTGGAAAACTCTCGTTTAAAGATTCAAATTGAAATCTTTAAAAAAAGCAACGAATGTCGTAAAATTTACAGTGTATGCATATGTATACCTAAAAGAAAAATTCCCTGTATTTAAAAATCATATTTATGCACACACAGTTGTGATATTTTATTGTAATAAAATGTTATGTTTAATAATATAATTTGATATATCTTCAACAATTTAGCTAAAATTTAAAAATGTAAAGAGAAAATCTTAATGTAGATTAAAATATAATTTTGCAATTTTATTATAACAAAAAACCGTTTTAAATAAATTTAACGTTAAAAATATGTTTTAAACAAATTTTAGATGTGAAACATGTTTAAAACAAAACCGTTTAAAACACTACGGCTGTTTTTAAACATGTTTAAAACACTACGGCTGTTTTTAAACATGTTTAAAACACTGTTTTAAAAGAAAGTGTTTTAAACATAACAACCCTAGTTTTAATTAAATATCCAGAATTCGATTCAAAACAGTTTCACCACGGGTTAAGCGAGAAATTAAATAAACAAACTAGAGGTGTTTAAATACAGTGCAATATCATTAATACAACTTTAAAAAAAAAAAAACAGTGGTCCATAGTGTGAGCCTTGAGGCATACCAGACGAGACATTAATATATTTAGAAAGACAATTATCCACTTTAACAAATTGTGCACTTTCACATAGAAAACTGTCAACTACTACTTAAATTTGTTACATGTATGAACGATACTTAATAATAAATATACAGCATACCGAAAAATAATCAAAATTGAATTTCTACCCCTTAAAAAACCAGTCAATACTTTGAACAGTTTCCTTAAATTGAAACATTTAACCGACCCCTTATCTCAATCTCACCAGGGCCAATGCATCCACTAAAGGGGGGGTTTTATTATCTCGTATGTATGTTTATCTTCAGACGATTGCGAATAATAAATTTGATTTATTAATAAATACAGAGCTATGGAAACGGTTGTACGTCTGGAGCTCGACTGGAGGGGTAAATATTATTTCTCGGGAGCCGCACGCAAATATCCGAGCGAGGAGAACAAATACTGGCAGATATTCGGTTGTGGGCAAATAAACGACAGGTTTCATCATTTATTAATGATCAGAAAGTCATGTCACGTGACACATGTATATTCAAAACAGAAATATTTGTAAAGCCGTAAATTCTTAAAAAAAAGGTGGGTTTTTGAAGTAGCTTATTCAATTCAACGAGGCGAGAAATTCAAAGTGTAGTTAATTTTCCAGAAAGTCTTCTTTTGATCTCTACAGGGCTCGGCAAACGTTGGTTTGTTTTATCAAATCGTTTTACACTTTTAAGAGTTATAAGCTCTAAGAATGATCAAATCGCGATCATCAGATTTTCCTAGCCGAAGAAATCGACTGCGGGCATTGTAAAGGACCTTCGTGTCTGCATGAGTACCTTTATCGGTTAATGATGCCAGTAAGCGATAAAGAGAGTTAGGCATGACTCGCTGTCGCAGTGGAAGACTGCATCGACTCGCAGACCTCGCAGTGGAAGACTGCATTGACTCCCAAAAACCTAAACAAACTCAGTTGTCGAAATTCAGGAAAATCCATGCGAAAGCTGGCCAAAGAAATGAGAATCAGCGAGAGACTAGTCAAAAGAATGGTTGGGAACAAACTGAAATGCTGTAACTACAAGCAAGGTAGTGGTCATTAATTAGACCCTGGGTCTCCAAACTATCTTCTTCGCGGGCCACAAATACAATTCTACATAATAAAGTCGGCCAAGATCCGATTAATTTTATAAAATTATGAAAAATTTAAGGAACAATTGTTACAATATTTCAAAATATGACATTTACAAAAAACAAACAATCGCGGGCCGGATTCATGCAAGTCGCGGGCCGGATTTGGCCCGCGGGCCGTAGTTTGGAGACCACTGAATTAGACGAACAAATGAAGCATGTATGACTCGAAAATGCCCAACGCCTCCTAAAAAAAAGTTAATTGGGTCGAATTTGTTCACGGACTTACTAAAGCTCTTCACGATTCAGCAGGCCGTCATTCGCTTGAATTAGCGCGAAATTTTTCGAAACTTGAGGAGTTTGTTCATAATTTTCTGCTCTTTCAAAGCAACTATGAATTTCCTTTTTTAAACGACGCCATTTCCCGAAATTTGTGATGATATGGTCGGGTTTTCATAAAAATGGGAAGATAGCGATGGCTTGTGTCAAGCAAGGCGTTAAGAGCAAAGCCTAGGTCTGTCAACAATGATTTGTTAATTACTTTATAATCTTCAGGAGCAAAAAAAAAACTTCAAAGCCGGGCGCTGGATTTCTCCAACAGGAATGAGCACGAGCACGTTCTGCACGCTCGACGATCGATTTTTATGAAGAGAATAAAATCGACGTGCAGGGCAAGAGTTTGTGGTCTTCAAATTATCGACGATCGATTTTTATGAAAAGAATAAAATCAACGTGCAGGGCAAGAGTTTGTGACCTTCAAATTATTTTAACCTGAACCCGATGGATTTTTCCATTTAGTCCATCTTGGAGCAAAAAGCCTGCTCTACAAACCACAAAATCAATTGAATCCCCGAAAACGTCCCTGCCGCGAGAATTGCCAAACAGTCAAACCATTAACTATCAAACACCGTCAAAAATTTTTGAAGCCTGTGTGGCGATTGGAGGTGGACATTTTGAACATCTGTTCCAAGAATCTTGTTGAATTTTCTTGCCTTTCTTGAGATGTAATTTGTAGTTGTGTTTAATATGCTTATAAAAAAGTTATTATTGAAAAAATGTGCGCCGGAACTTTTGTCGCACCCTGTATGTATCACAAATCTTGTTGATCTTCTTCTTGACAGTTTTCTGTAGAGTTTAAGAAAAGTTTGTCACGAATAAAATCAACAAAATTCTAACCAATAGTTCTGAAATTAACACAACTCTAAAGAAAGCCCCCCAAGAAGTGTTCTGGTTATCAATAAGAATCGTTTTGGTCTTCCTTTAGATTTTTGTCGATTCTAGAGCTATCGGTCGGAATTGTGTTGATGTTCTTCCTGAGAAACTTCTCTAAAACTCTGCCGATCATAAATCATGTTGCTTTTCTGCTTTCTAGTTGGCAGAGCTTCAAAGAACATTCTCAACAAGAATAGAAAGACATTTTTAGAGTTTTGTTAGCCAGAAATCTTGTTAATCATCAAAACTAGTTATTTAGATTAATAAAAGAATACTCTAGTGCCTGGGTCTCCGAACTATCTTCTTCGCGGGCCACAAATACAATTCTACATAATAAAGTCGGCCAATATCCGATTAATTTTATAAAATTATGAAAAATTTAAGGAACAATTGTTACAATATTTCAAAATATGACATTTACAAAAAAAATTACAAACAATCGCGGGCCGGATTCATGCAAGTCGCGGGCCGGATTTGGCCCGCGGGCCGTAGTTTGGAGACCACTGCTCTAGTGCGTTAAGCAATTACAAGCATACACTTTTGCATATTCATGCAATAATTATTGTAGTTTGACGACCTATTACTTATATATATTTTTTATTATGTTTATTGTAAATATCGACTCTATAATATAGTATTTATAGAGAGTAATAAAATTCGCATTGAAAAAGCTCCGTCCTCAAAAGGATTGTATGTATCACAGAGTATGAGTATATATGTCGAGGCGAAGCTTTACGCAGCAGTCTCCTTGGATACCTGATTGCCGCCACCGCCGACGCCTCCCAGCCCCCTCCCCGGCCCCCCTCTCGCCCCCAATTCCATAACAGCAATAGCAATACACGCCCTCACTCAATTAAAATTCCCCGATCGACACCAAACATTCACGACACAATTTCTTTGGCTCTACTCAGAAATGAGCCAGGGCACAAAAAAAACAGGTGGTTATCCAAACCTCAGTCGTCGATTTATTCATTTGATGTACAACAAAGGTTGTTTTTTTTTTTAGCATTAACAATCGGGAAAAATCATAAATGAATTAAATCTAAATAGAACATACTTTCCATAATTGAGGGGCTCGGTGAAAAATTAGTACAAGTGACATGAGATTGATTTATGTAAATTGGAGATAAATTTTAACTTTCATAAAAAAATATGTGGACGTGTAATCAATAACATTGTATATTACATTGAGCAGGGTTGTTATGTTTAAAACACTTTGTTTTAAAACAGTGTTTTAAACATGTTTAAAAACAGGCGTCGTGTTTTGTTTTAAACATGGTTTAAATTCGTTTAAAACATGTATTAAACGTTAATTTTGTTTAAAAAGTTTTTTTTATTGTCTTAAATTAGTTAAACTATATTTTATATTACTTTATTAAACATTTTTGTTACCGTTTCCAAATTTAAGTTAAATTGTTGAAGATATTGCAAATTACTTTCTTAAAAATAAAATTTTATCATAATAAAATATCACAATTATGTGTGCATACATGTGATTTAAAACGATGTTTTAAACATTTTCAGCCTTATTAATAGAATTGCCGTTAATTTTATTGATAATGAAGGTTTAAATTAAATTACACTTGGTTTGTTTCACAATTTTTTACTTTACTATTTACTCAACTAGTTTCGCGTTTTACAGCATTATCAGGAGTGAATTACAAAAGATACCGACAAGCTTATATATAGTCAGGTAATAAGGGATTTTAAGATTGGGGAATTCCAAATCTCCTATAATTTTACTATAGTTTAATGCTAATTAATCTCTACTAGACGTATACAAACACGATACTAACATTTCGTTTTATTAAAGCAAAATCTACATGTTATTGTTAGTTTTGAAATGATGATAGAATTAACGTAGCAACATTAAATTTTTATGTATTCTAACTTCATTCTAATCAAGTAATTTAGAAGGTATGTTACACTGTTTGTTTTTATGTTTGTGAAAATTTATTTTTTCTGATATATTATTAGATTGAAATGTGCTTCTAATGAGTGTCTCCACTCCCAGACTAAGCATGAAGTAAAATTTCGAGTTTAGAAAAGCCCCGCGTAGAAAATTTGTCGAGGGTCGCGCAGCGACCCGAGACAAATTTTCACGGGGCTTTTCTAAACTCGAAATTTTACTTCATGCGCCACGCGTATAAAACACTGATTTCAAGTGAAGTTCAAAACACACTGATAAAGTTTATGCATTTATGATTTCATGCATTATTAAATAAATTCTAAATAACTCTATTTTGTTATGACAGTTGAGGTTATGTATAAGACTTAAACTAGGGCTATTAAATTATTAGTTGTAAACTAACAATAGTAATTTACTAAAACGTTTTATTAATCTGAAAATGTCAATATCATCCTTAGAATTGTGTTTAAGTTGAATGCTAAAGTCTATTAATAAGGCTGGTTATGTTTAAAACATGTTTTAGGCACTTTTAAATATGCAAAACTTTCTTTCATTCTTTCATTTCAATTAAAACAAACAATTTTTTTACAAAACGTGTTTTTTCAATGAAACAGTGTTTAAAACATTAATAATTGTTAATGTTTTAAACACTGTTTCATTGAAAAACACGTTTTGTAAAAAAAACTGTTTGTTCTAATTAAAATGAAAAAAACGTTTTTTTTAACAACCCTGATATTGAGAGGTACACATATTTAATTGTACCATATTTTCTATCACTAAATATGTAACTTATTTTTAGATATCTATAGTTATACCAATTTTTTAGGAAATGGCACTTGTACTACTTTTCCACTGAGGCCCTCAATAAAGTTAAAAAGTAATTAATAAAAGTTCACAATTATTACCAGTTTGCGCCTACATATTTTTGTGTATGTATTTTAACCATGTATTATTACATCATAATATTTATTTATTTAAAATGTCAGCACGCGTATTTGTTTTGCTCGGGGGGGTTGAAACCATCCCTCACACCCGCAGCAGCGTACGCTTCACAGCCGCCCCCGATCGCGCGCACGTGGTTCAAAAAAATATGTTATTTAAATGAATACATTAGTGTAATTAGATATTGGCCAGCGGCGATAAAAGTATATGTTTGTGCGGGTGGGTGGAAGACTGGGGCAATTACAATATGTGTGGCTAAAAAAAATATAATACTAGTATTTTACGTGAACGCGATAGTAGTAATTTTAAATATTTAGTACGTGTTGTTGGTTTATTTTTGTTTAAATCTTTACACCAATATTTCCATAGTAAATATTTAATTTCATGCGTCTAAACAGGAAAAATATAAATCTTGCTTACTATTGTACGTTCTGATTTGATAGTAGGCGTGGCTACAAATAAACTGTAGGAAGGGGACAATCGTTTATTTAAAGCCACGCCTACTATAACTTTTATTAGTGATATGATCATTGGAATGAGAATAAACAATTGGTTTGATTATGAAATTGAGCTAACATCTCGAGATCACTAGAGACATTACTCGGATGATTGCTCAAGAGATCACTATTACCCTCATATTCTAAGTATACAAATCAAGTACTAAACGCGCTTAGACTGTGATGATGAGGAATAACATGTACGTTAAATTTAACATTTCGTGTACGGAATAGTCCTGATTATCTTAACGGTATTATCTAGAGCGCTGCGAGCCAGAAAAATTCAGACCTTAAAGACCACCAAAAATCTTGTTGATTTTTATCTTTACAGTCTTCATTGTCCAGAAATCTAGTTGATCTTCATTAGAGTTAGAGCTGTATGTATCACTAAAAAAAATATTGATCTCATCAGTTCTTCTTTTTCTTCTTGTTCAACTGGCTCTACAACCCTGGGTGGGTCTTAGCCTGCTCCGCCACAAGCCTCGATTCTTCTCTATCCTCTACATCAGTCCTCGCATCAGTCCTTCTTCTTCTTCAATTGGCGCTACAACCCTAAGTGCGTCTTGGCCTGCTCCGCCACAAGCCTCGATTCTTCTTTATTCTCTACAAGTCTTCTCCACTCTGTGACATTCAGTGTTCGTAGGTCCTCATCTCATCAGTCCTTATTCTTCTTCTTCTTGTTCAATTGGCTCTACAACCTTGGGTGGGTCTTGATCTGCTCCACCACAAGCCTCCATTCTTCTCTATCCTCTACAAGCCTCCTTCACTCTGTGACATTCATTGTTCGTAGGTCCTTATCTCATAAGTCCTTATTCTTCTTCTTGTTCAATTGGCTCTACAACTCTGGGTGGGTCTTGACCTGCTCCACCACAAGCCTCCATTCTTCTCTATCCTCTATAAGTGTCCTCCACTCAGACATTCATTGTTCGTAGGTCCTCATCTCATCAGTCCTTGTTCTTCTTCTTCTTCTTGTTTAATTGGCTCTACCACCATGGGTGGGTCTTGACCTGCTCCACCACTAGCCTACATTCTTCTTTATCCTCCACAAGTCTCTTTCACTCTGTGACATTCATTGTTCGTAGGTCCTCATCTCATTAGTCCTCATTATTCTTCTTCTTCTTGTTCAATTGGCTCTACAACCCTGGGTGGGGCTTTTCCTGCTCCACCACAAGCCTCCATTCTTTCCTATCCTCTACTAGTCTCCTTCCCTCTGTGACATTCATTGTTTGTAGGTCCTCATCTCATCAGTCCTTAATCTTCTTCTTCTTCTTGTTCAATTGGCTCTACAACCCTGTTCAATTGGCTCTACAAGTCTTCTACACTCTGTGACATTTATTATTCGTAGGTCCTCATCTCATCAGTCATTCTTCTTCTTCTTGTTCAATTGAATCTACAAGTCTTCTACACTCTGTGACATTTACTGTTCGTAGGTCCTCATCTCATCAGTCCTTATTCTTCTTCTTCTTGTAAAATTGGCTCTACAACCCTGGGTGGGTCTTGACCTGCTCCACCACAAGCCTCCATTCTTCTCTATCCTCTACAAGCCTCCTCCACTCTGTGACATTCATTGTTCATAGGTCCTTATTTCATCAGTCATTTTTCTTCCTGTTGTTCAATTGGCTCTACAACTCTGGGTGGGTCTTGACTTGCTCCACAACAATCCTCCATTCTTCTCTATCCTCTACAAATTTCCTTCACTCTGTAACATTTATTGTTCGTAGGTCCTCCATTACTTCGTCTCTCCATCTTCTTTGTGGTCTTCCTTTCGACTTTGTCTCTGTCGGTAGCCATTGCGTCATTTGTTTTGTTTCTCTTCTTTTCTCCATTCTCATTATACATCCTATATAACGCTGCCTCTGCGCTTTTATAAACCTCACTATGTCAGCTCCGTCTATTGATAATAAATCTTATTGATTAAAGATATTATTAGTAATATCCTATCAAATATTGAATAACAAAATAGCTTTATTCGCGAGTAATAAATTTAAATCAAGAACGATAAACGAACCGATCTAATTTATCTCGATTTACCCTTGAATGTTTGTCATTAATTACGCTCGCTGAATGAATTGCCCGCTCCCGGATCGCGCTGTTTGATTTTTGACTAGCGAATGCGTATAAATAGTGGGTGTCCTTAATTAATCGCAAATATTTTTAAGGTACGGTGGTGGGAGTTTGCGCAAAACACACACGCATCCTCCAATATTTAAGTATGAATCCAAGGATTGATCCAGCACACACGTAATTTTCCTGAGCCAAACACGCGCGCTCCATTTTGACCTATTAAACAATTATTTGGATGCTGGAGCGTGATTTTCAATGTTTTATTTAAAATGGATCACCGGAATAAATACTGTTTGATGTTTTTTTTTTTTTTTAATTAATGGAAGAGTTATTTGACAGGTTTTTTATGAATATATTGTGTGGTTTTATAAAAAGAAATGCAATAATGTATTTTTTTCAAATAAAGTTTTCTTTCAAAGTTCCATAGACTTTCTTAACATATTTCTAAAATCTGGAAGGAATTTTAAATGCCGTTTTAATTGTATATTTTATACGCTGATGCCAGGGATAGAAGTTTAAAAGATCTTTTGGCATTGTTCTAAAACTTATGGAATCACTCTTCCACTTTAATTGTATTTATTTTAGTTGTCTTTATATTTTAATTTTTATTCAGAAGTTTCAAAGACTTGTTTGAGATATGTAGAAAACTTCTGGAATTTGAAATTCCATTTCAATTGTATTTTTTCTACGCCAATGCCAGTGTCAGAAGTCATAAGGCTTTTTTTGGTATTTTTCTAAAACTGCTGGAATCTAAGTACCAGTATTTTATACGCGTGGCGCATGAATTAAAATTTCGAGTTAGGGTATGAATTTAAAGAAAATCTCCCGGTGTATAAAGGATCTAAATATTCCAAATTTATTAAAGTATTTTTGCATTTCGAGCGTTGTAGTTTTAGTAAGTGAATTTTTGAAGACTACCAACTGACGTGGAAGGGGACTCGTACATTAAAATCACATTTTTTATTATGATCAGTATTTAAATAAAATCCAAAAAAAAACTAAGAGTAAACAACCGCATATTCTTATACACTGTTCACCAAAAGCTTTAAAAAGGGTAAAGATTTTAATAAACAGCTTAAGTTTATAGTTTTATCTTAACAACTACAATGGTAACAGACAGACGGACAGACCTTATTCAAAAATGGTTGCAATCAAGGAAACTGCAAACTAAGTTTCTGATTAATCGCCTAACGAGGGTTTCCACTCCCAGACTAAGCATAAAGTAAAATTTCAAGTTTAGAAAAGCCTAAAAATTTGGATTAACCATGGCGCGCGAGCGAAGCGAGTGATCAATTGTTTAAATGACGGGGAAAGTGCTAGACATATCACTATTTTTAACTACACTTTGGACAATAATTAAAAATAAATTAGCTGTTTTTGACCTCTAATTAAATCCATTTCTAAAACAAATCTTTTACCGATAATAAGTGAAGAGCAAAATTAATATTAACAGTAACATGGTTAGTGACAGGAAGTTTAAATATTATGTTAGGTTAATTACCAGTTACTTATGGTTACCTTAACCTTACTTTAGTTAGCGGATGGATCATTAGGTTAGTTACTAGGTACTAGAGGTATTACTTTCTAAAATTGAAGTAATACATAAATTAGGTTAGGTTAGTTGGCAGTTTCACAGGTTGAGCTATTTAGGATGGGCATTTGCTTATAACCAAACAACAATCTAACCTAAATAACTTACAACAAGCCTAACCTTGAGTTGGCAAACCAAGTATTTAGCAAGTAATTTAACTACCTCAAAATTAATATATCCACTAACATTTTTGATTTGTACATTTTAGTGAAAAAAATACTTTCCTTTGTTTTACATATGAGGGAAAGTAAACATTGTGTGACAATTATTGTTGTTATTGTTTGCTCATTAATTTTAAATTTATCTGGTAATTGGCCTTTGTTTAGTTTAAAAATAAATTAATAAACAATCAGTATTAAAACAGTCATAAAATGTTATTCATTTCGAACTTTTAACTAATATATTATTTTTTATTTTTATTTCAGGTAAGCCAAGTCCTATTTCTTGATATTCACACCTACGTAATAATTCCAGGTAACTGAATATTTACAGTGTTATTTTATTGCATGAGCTGTGATTAATTTTTTGGCTTGATCCAGAAATACTATATGACTCAACAATCAACGAGACAAAAATCATATCTGTTTTTCCACACAAATATAAAACGTTATTTTTAATTACAGTTTCCTTTTTCAGGTGATTTAACATTGAACTGTCTGATTTTCCTTTCGTTAAAGTTAGAGACAGTCATTGAGTTTGTTCGTCTTTGTCATGTATATTAATTTGGATATGTTTTCAATACTATTTTCTATTATCACAAATGTAAAACTTGTAAGAGTCAATAACAAATAAATTATATCGTATCTTCAATAAAAAGAAAAAACCTCCTGAGTGCCATGATTTAATTTTTTTTAAATTTAAGTTGGCTACACGCTTTTGGAATTAACATATAACACGGGTAGCTTAGTGGTGTAGTGGTTAGAGTGTTGTACTACCACGCCACGGGCCGGGGTTCAAATACCGGCCTGACAAGTTGTCTGCATTTATATAGGTTAGCATAAAAATGCCAAACACTCCGTCTTCTCGGATATGACGTTAAATGCATGTAGGACCCGTGTACTGCCTGGATGTTGCGTGCACGTTAAAGATCCCTACCGGTGGGTTGGAACTCCCACCGGGTTCGGCAAAATTCCCGGATAGCTGTAGACGTAATCTCCGGCGTCATGATTGGCCATAGCAGCGGAAATAGATGACGTAAAACCCAAAATAAAAAAAAAACATATAACACGTTAAACATTATAACTTATAATACATAATTTCATAGTTGCCAACCTACAAATTTTTCAATGGCACTCTGGAGGTTTTTTTTTATTGAACATACGATATTATTATTATTATTATAAAACTTAAAGCATTGACCACGAGTACAATTTTCATAATAGAAGAAAGAAAATTACATAGATTTAAAAAATATTTATTGTTAAATACATTATCTTTAAAACAGTTATTGTTTTTCAAATTTAGCTTTTAATCAAATTTTTATTCGAAGAAGCAAATAAGTATTACGATTTGTGTTTAAAACTCTCTATTTAATAAATACCTAACCGAATTAATTCATTCTAAAAGTAAACGATTTATCAATGTTAAAGACCTAACATCAAATGTATTAACATTTTTTGAGACTAGGTGTAATTTAAAAATTTCCACAAATCATAAAAATCCCCTAAAATTACGATGTTTACTTAAAATAATAATTGACTGCACCATTTTAGTTTGAGCTTAAGGTAATAGAAACAGTCGAATTGGCGCAGTCGTAGGATACACACTTGATATAATAATCGACTGCGCCATTTTAATTTTGTCTTAAGCTAATAGAAACAATCAAATTGGCGCAGTTGAAAGGATACACACTTAAAATAATAATCGACTGCGCAATTTTAATTACAGCGTAAGTGAAGAAAAAATCTCATATATCTATAATTCACCCCACTGAAATTAAAAATCTGTTTTTGTTTATTGCATGCACTTTTCTTCCCCAACTTTTATTCACTCAGCTCTCTCTCTTTCTCCAAAAGTACACATCGTGTTTACGACTTAATCGTAATGAACGCTCTCTTCGCTGCCTTTGAATGACGGTATAGTCGTAGTACGTATTGACACAGAAAGGGGGCGCCACTCGTCGTCGGGGGGCTAAAGGAAAAAAAATGCACTTTGCGTCGCCCGCTGCATGGCAAAGTTATTTGCATTCCGCGATGATATTAAATACAATTTAATAATAAAAGCTGCTGCTCCGCGCTTTGCTTCCTTATAATATTTACAATCAGTTTTCTGCACAACAGCTAGCGGTAAACAAAGTTCATGTCGACGTGAAAGGGGTTAAGTTTACGTAGGATTAAATTAAAATGCTATTTATACTTTCCTCAATGAATATTATTTTTATTATTATTATTTTTAAGTTCGCTTTAAGAGCAACAAAACTAAATGCAAAAATTGATTATAATTAAAGTCAGTTGGAGATTGTAATACATAAATCATAGTATTATTATTAAAATACCTCTAAAACTATTAATAGGATGTTTTCTGATTTTTGAAGTAAAATTTCGAGTTTAAAAAAGCCTAATTTGGATTGGCCGCTCCGCTTCGCTACGCGCCCGATCCAAATTTTCAGGCTTTTCTAAACTCGAAATTTTACTTCAGGCTTCGTTTGGGAGTGGAAAACTCTCGTTTAAACATTCAAATTGAAATCTTTAAAAAAAAACAACTAATGTCGTAAAATTTACAGTTTATGCATATGTATATCTGAAAGAAAAATTCCCTGTATTATAAATCACATTTATGCACACACAGTTGTGATATTTTATTGTAATAAAATGTTGTGTTTAATAATGTAATTTGAAATATCTTCAACAATTTAGCTAAAATTTAAAAAAGTATACAGAAAATCTTAATAAAGTAGTATAAAATGTAATGTTGCAAATTTAATATAACAAAAAAAAAAACGTTTTGAACAAATTTAACGTTGAAAACATGTTTTAAACAAATTTAAGATTTGTAACATGTTTAAAACAAAACCATTTAATACACGGCGGCTGTTTTTAAACTTGTTTAAAACACTGTTTTAAAACGAAGTGTTTTAAAGATAACAACCCTGCTCAGCATTGATATTTTTTGGGATCGGAACATCCGTAGCACTAATTGGATATTTGGACCTAGGTGCAAGCTTTATTCAGTACTTGGTGTCTAGCCTAACTTAAACAAAGTAACGTTAGGTTAGGCATACATGAATTTAGGATTCGAATTCTCGATTTAAATCCTTTTTATCAACCGTAGTATTAAGTAATCATATTTCTCGCAATTAACTTGGTACGTGTATATTGAATACTATGAAACATTAATATTAATCGGTTCAGCCCGCATAAATCCACCCACGCTTGTCCACACGGACGCAGCCCATGAATAACAAAATATGCAATCCTTCACCGCACTTTCATCCCCCAGTGCATTGTAAACCTCCCCCCGAACAAAGACATCACACAACTCATCGATGCCCGAGCAATATTACCCCATTACACAATAACGCAGTAGCGAAGGGCTCGGAGCACCCTTTCTGTATATTAGGCGTAATCCTTGATCCCTCAATCACATTCCCGAAACCAGAAAACGCAACAATACATAAGCAGATGGGAAATGGAATTATAACCGGAGGCCGCTCGGCCTCTTTGCCCTTTCACCGTTCACCGGGGGGTGATCTGACGGTGGCACACGCGAAATCCTTTCATCTGCCACCCCCACACCTGCGGTTAATTATCGCAGGGTTACCGGGGGGGCGCGGTTTTTTCCGAAAAGGGAAAATCCCCACCTCCCTTTCAGAGCATCCGATAAGTGGCGTGATTAATTAATGTGAGGCTCGCTTAATTAATGTGTAGGTACGCGGGTGCGCGTGTGTGTGTTTTATGTTTAACTCGCCTCTGATTTTTACGTACAGCATCATAAAAAAGTGCGTGCAACAGATGAAAACGTTTTAATTTTAACATCGATTTTCGTAAAAAAAAAATCTGTTTCAAAGTCAGTTTTGTATGTTCTTGATTAAGGGAGAGCATTTTTTTTGTCAAAATCAACACGCTTTCGCCACTTCTTTAATTAAAAATTAGTACTATTTTGTTGATGATTTAAAAACATTAGCATCTTTGTGATTGGATTGAAGCATTTGCCGACTTTCAATTACCCGTATTTCATGGCATGCTAGAGGAAAAATGTTTCGTTTATATGCTATTACATACATTTATGTAACACCGAACATTTTCATAAAGAGAATTTTTCTTTTAAGTATACATATGCATAAGTCGTACATTTTCCGACGCTCGGTACTTTTCGTACTTTTTCCGACGCTCGGTTTATTAAAAGAATTTAATTTGAAGCATTAAGCGAGTGTTTTCCACTCCCAGGCTAAGCATGAAGTAAAATTTCGAGTTTAGAAAAGCCTGAAAATTTGGTTTGGTCGCGTAGCGCGAAGCGCGGAGCGGCCAAACCAAATTTTCAGGCTTTTCTAAACTCGAAATTTTACTTCATGCGCCACCGGTACAACACACTAACATATTACGAAGTTTAAATCACACCGCTAAAGCTTAGATTGAATCATTGTTGTGTACCGGTGGCGCATGAAGTAAAATTTCGAGTTTAGAAAAGCCTGAAAATTTGGTTTGGCCGCTCCGCGCTTCGCGCTACGCGACCAAACCAAATTTTCAGGCTTTTCTAAACTCGAAATTTTACTTCATGCTTAGCCTGGGAGTGGAAAACACTCGCTTAATGCTTCAAATTAAATTCTTTTAATAAACCGAGCGTCGGAAAAAGTACGATGTATGCATATGTATACTTAAAAGAAAAATTCTCTGTATAAAAATGTTCGCTGTTACATAAAACTCTCTGTATATTACGTTTATGGTGGAATCCTGAAGTTATACAGAATTGTGAAAGATACAAGAAGTTTTAACGTAAACTAAAATTACAATAATAACACAGGCTAACAAAAAAATTGTCATTTGGATTTGTTCATTTTTTGAGGTTTTGGTGGCTAATCTAATAAAGAATCAACATTTTTTTGTTTTCATCACGCACATTTTTTTTATAAATATACAAGGTGTAATATTTATGTTTTTTTAAATATTTGCGAATAAAATGGGAATGTTTTTTCATCGGAAAATCTTAAGGTAATACTTGAAAAAAATCAAATACAATGATGATATTAATGTAGTTGTATGAGTTACGTGAAGGTGTTAAGTCACTTAATTAAACACAGTTATATTCCTTTCTTCACTTTTATTTTTCTTGCTAGATGTACATTTCGGGTACTAAGTACCCATTATCAATAGCTAACTGAATAAAAACCTATAAATGTTTACAATATATACCTACTCGGACTAGGCGGAAAAACCAAAAAATGTAATTTGCATTTTGAAACGAATGCGGTATCTTGGAAATGGGGGTGTTGGGGATTATTCGGTTTCGGACTTGGGAGGGTTTACAATGATGTTAATGCGGGTTATCTGTTGGGTAATAAATTTAATAAGGGGTTCATTATTGGGCTTAAATCGAAATTGAGTAGTTCTGTCTTATTTTTCATCATTTCTATCGCTTCCAACATGTTTAATTGATAACTGCTGGATTCTTTTAATAATTTAACTTTATTTATGTTGAATTTGTGGCCTGTTGTCAAAGTATGATGAGCAATTGCTGATTTGTCAGGGTTTTGGCTTTTGATGTGGTACATATGTTCTTTGAATCTAATGTGCACGTTTCTTTTTGTTTGTCCAATATACAATTTAGTACAATTATTGCAATTGACTGAGTAAATCCCTGAATTCAGCAACTGGTCTTGTTTTTCAAAAGTATTACCCAATAACATTTTAAGTTTGGTATTGGTGTAATGTGCAGGATGAAATTGTATTTTTTGAATATTTTATTTGAATGTTGGTTTGTTTTTGGCTCATGAATTATTTTTATATATTTCTTATTGTTGTCTGTTTCTAAAATTGGTTCTAAAGTGGTTGTGGATTGGATGTTATGATGTCTTATGTGTCTGTTGATTAATTTTTGAATTGTTCTCTTATTATAGTTTAGATATTATGCAATTTTAAATATGAATTTAAATTCTTTTTTCCTATTTTCTTTTGAAATTGGGAGTTTTACTGCTCTGTGGATCATGCTATTAAAAGAAGCTAATTTATGTTTAAATGGGCTGTGTGAACTTGAGTGAATATAATTGAAAGTGTGTGTGGGCTTTCTGAAAATATTGAAATCTAGTTTATTTTTGTTTCTAATTACTATTAAATCTAAAAATGGAAGTTCGTTGTTGAATTCTAATTCAAATGTGAAATTAATACTGGGGTATAAGTTGTTGAGGTTGTTGACAAATTGTTTGATATCTCTGTTTGGTTCAATAATAGCAAAAATATCATCTACGTATCTCATCCATATTCTAGGAAAATAAACTAGAGTGTTTTTGGCCTGATTTTCGAAATGGTTCATAAAAATGTTTGCTAAAAATGGCGAAAGCGGGTTACCCATAGCGGTACCAAATGTTTGTTTGTAGAATTTTCCGTTAAATTCAAATGTGTTAAAATCCATGACCATTTCGGTGAGTTTAATGTAATTATCTATTTTGTCTTTTGGCACGCAATTTTCAATTAATAAATCTTTTAAAATGTTAATGGTTATATCAATAGGTATACTGGGGAACAGTGACTCTACATCAAATGAAATTAATTGTTCATTTTGTTGAATATTTGTGTTGGTTAATTTGTTTGTGAATTGAAAAGAATCTTCAACGGAAAAGTCGTTATTTATTTTTAATTGTTGGAATTCATGAACCAGCCATTTTGCAATTTTGTACGTGGGTGCGTTAGTACCCGAAATGTACATCTAGCAAGAAAAATAAAAGTGAAGAAAGGAATATAACTGTGTTTAATTAAGTGACAATGATGATAGTTGAAAAATTTGTGGGGATTTGAAAATTGTGGGACTTCTACTAGGATAGCAGTCAGGGTATACAAAGTACCTATGTTTTTTTGTGTGGGACAATCGAAGTAGACATCAACATTTAAAGAAAAAGGACTGGATAAGAAAAGATAATTAAACTCCCGTTAAAAAAAAATATATTCTGCACGAAAGTATTGTTGATCCCCAGAAAACCTTGTTACCTCCACTGCATATTAATTTAGGTTTAATGGAACAATACATTAACGCTTTAAATAAAGATGGAGACTGTTTCAAATACCTATGTAGAAAATGTCCCGCTATCTCAGATGCAAAATTAAAGTAAGGCATTTTTGTCAGTCCTCAAATAAGGAGATTAACGAAAGTTCAAGAATTTGTTAATACCATGACCGAAACTGGGAAAGATGTATGGATTTCATTTGCTAATGTTATTGAAGGTTTTTTGGAAAACAACAAGGATCCTAACAACAAGGAAATTGTGGAAAACATGCTACAGAAATTTATGGAATTGGCATGTAATATGAGCATAAAAGTTCACTTTTTACACTCTCATCTTGATTACTTCCCCGAAAATCTTGGTGATGTGAGTGAGGAGCAGGTGAGAGGTTCCACCAAGCATGAAAGAAATGGAACGCAGGTATCAAGGTCGGTGGAATGTTTCAATGATGGCTGATTACTGCTGGTCAATAAAAAGGGACAATCCGGCCCTGGAATACAGAAGAAAAACCACTAAACGAAGTTTTTCATCCAAGAGGGAAATATCTTCTGAAAAGAAAATAAATTAAAGATTGCTTAAGACTTTTTTCAATTTAGTTTACTATTTGTAATTTATTTTTGTCTCTGTATCAATAAATGTAGCGTTTATTTTGACCAAAATTATACAAAATCAGATCTACTTTCAAAAAGTAAAATTTGTTGGCCTGTGTAATTAACAAATGAGAATAGACTTTTCCAGTTAAGGTTTCTCCATTTAACGAAATGGTATTTCAAATATCTTAATTTCTGTGTAAGAAGAAAAAAGGTAGGAATCGCTGTTAAAGAGTAACATTTCAATTTTATTATTTTTAAGTACCTCCCCTCCCCCGGATTTTCTGAAACATTCGCTTGCTTGTAGTTTGTTAATGGATCGAATAAATTAAGAGGGAAATTGCAAATGATGAAGTAAATCCAGAAGTTGTAATGAATGAAATCATTTAGAACGAGGGGGAAGCACCGGTACGCACGCATGAGTTTAAACTCCCGGGGTAATTTATTCGTTTCTTAATAATAAAGTCTGAGGTATCGATCTGTTTTCTTCGTTATAAAATTCACTTGAAATTAATATTTTAACGCAGAATGAGGAGGGGAGGTTGTTGGGAAAGAGGGAAAGAGAGAGAGCGGAGTTAAGTAGGTATATTAAAATACATTCCGCTTTTGTGTAAATACACAAGAAACAGACTCGGAAGGGAGCGATGAACAAAAAAAAAAAAGAAAATCGGGTGGAAAAATGAAGGTTCCCGAAGGCGGAGGAGAGGGTGTGTGTAATCGGTTCCCAGTTTTCCCAGTTCCCGCGTCCTTTATGGAAGTGTCACATGCATGAAAGGCCACATGCCGATCGTTCAAATCGAAATTGAATCGTTCGCCGTTTTACAACCCCCTCTTTATTTACTTTTTTTTTATAGAAAAGTGCAGAAGAGTTCAGATTTTAATAAAAAAAAAGAAACCCGGAAAAGCCTGTCTTAGGTAATTAGTCGCGTGTTGAGTAAGTGACGAGGGTGGAAGTGGGGGTGGGGGAATGTTCCTCGGGGGGAGGGTGAATGGAGCAACAAGTGTGCCGCTTTCAACTCGTTCACTTGATCCGCCCTTACACGCTTGTATACGTTTCACCAGTTAAAAATACCGAATTTCGATTCCGTTTCACATGTGACTAAATTTACAACAATGCGTTGTGCTGTTACGTGTCGTAAATATTCATTGCGATGCCTTAATTAATGTAAATCAAGCGTAATTAACGTGGAAACAAGATTACGGCTGTGATAAAATACAAATCATTCATTAATAGTTAGTTAATGAACTAGTGTATTATAGAATATATGTATATATGTATATATGTATATATGTATATATGTATATATGTATATATGTATATATGTATATATGTATATATGTATATATGTATATATGTATATATGTATATATGTATATATGTATATATGTATATATGTATATATGTATATATGTATATATGTATATATGTATATATGTATATATGTATATATGTATATATGTATATATGTATATATGTATATATGTATATATGTATATATGTATATATGTATATATGTATATATGTATATATGTATATATGTATATATGTATATATGTATATATGTATATATGTATATATGTATATATGTATATATGTATATATGTATATATGTATATATGTATATATGTATATATGTATATATGTATATATGTATATATGTATATATGTATATATGTATATATGTATATATGTATATATGTATATATGTATATATGTATATATGTATATATGTATATATGTATATATGTATATATGTATATATGTATATATGTATATATGTATATATATATATATATGTATATATGTATATATGTATATATGTATATATGTATATATATATGTATATATGTATATATGTATATATGTATATATGTATATATGTATATATATATGTATATATGTATATATATATGTATAACGAGTGTTTCCACTTCTTGGTTAAGCATGAAGTTTAGAAAAGCCTCGTGCGCGGGCAAATCCGAATTTTCAGGCTATTCTAAACTTCACATTTAACTTCATGCGCCAGGCGTATAAAACACTGATTTAACACAAAGCTCAAAATATACTGCTTATAGTATGTGCATGTTTAATTTTATAAGAAGCTAAAGTCTTGAAGATATTTTTTTTTATTATTATTTAGGAATAATTTACGTTCTATTTGTAATACAAAAATTAAATTGTTTCTTCATTTTTTTACGCAGCGAACAGGGGCCCGGGCCTTTCTTTTTTTCGTAAGGGCTAATATTTATTAATTTACCTGGTCCAATTTTTGGCATTAATTAATTACTTCAATAAAATTATGTAGGTTCACTCCGAGTTACATAACACACATTCGCATAAGTAAAAGCCAAAGCGTAACGAAGAAGAAGAACAAGAAGAAAACGATCATATTGAGCACGCTGAGGTCGAATTTCTCGGTCTGGCGACTCCTGAAGGTCGCTCTTAAAATGGTCATGAAAACGCGTACCGTTACATCAACCTCCCCCTCTCTCCGTCTTTCACCGTCGTCTCTCGCTCGTCCAATGCCCATTATCCCGATCTGAATCCTAATTGCAATCCCATTGGCGCTAATAAGTGCACATAATTAAGCGCAACCCAACGCCCGGGTGGATTCTGGACTCTATATTTAATCAGGATTCCATCATCAGTGCATTACACGCGCCGCGAACTAATTTGTCCCATTTAACGTCGAGGATTATTATTATATTCAGAGTGCGTACATTTCCAATCAATCCCTCCGAACAAATCCGATCATAAATAGTCCGATCGTGATTAAATACGGGGAATTGTTTGTGCTGTTTATTTCCTTATGCTGTGAATATTAACTAATATTACTGAATATATTAAAAAATGCCCACAGCTTACGCCATCTATTGCTCTAAAGCCGTAGAATAGTAATTTCGGGCAATAGATGGCGTTTCCTTTCTCGCGCGCCGGCAAATTCAAAGTTTCAGGCTTTTCTAAACTTGAAATTTTACTTCAGGGTGTCAATACGTTTCATCTAGGGGTGTCAATCCCCGGATTTCGAAATCCCAGAATGCCCTTAAAAAAACGATCCCAAAAAAACGCGGGATTAAAAAGTCCCAATCCCGGGATCTCGTAATAAATTTCAAATAATTAAAAAACTCTTTTTATTGGCATTAATTGTTTTTTTAAAGATACAAATTATTTTATTATTACTATTTATCGCAAGACTTGGCAACTCGGCGGTGTTCGAGTCAGCACAACGGCTGATATACAGGGATTTTTTCTTTTAAGTTTCGATATGCATACCCTTTTTTTTAAAGAGTTCAATGTAAAGCTTTAAACGAGTGTTTTCCACTACCAGGATAAGCATGAAGTAAAATTTCGAGTTTAGAAAAGCCTGAAAATTTGGTTTGGTCGCTCCGCGAAGCGGAGGGACCAAACCAAATTTTCAGGCTTTTCTAAACTCGAAATTTTACTTCATGCGCCACGCGTATTAAACACTGAAAACACTAAAATCTTGTAAACAAGTGAACTTCACTTGAGATCAGTGTCTTATACGCGTGGCGCATGAACTAAAATTTCGAGTTTAGAAAAGCCTGAAAATTTGGTTTGGCCGCTCCGCGCTTCGCGCTACGCGACCAAACCAAATTTTCAGGCTTTTCTAAACTCGAAATTTTACTTCATGCTTAACCTAGGATTGTAAAACACTCGTTTAAAGCTCAAATTTAACCCTTTAAAAAAACAACGAATATTTGAGCATTTACAGCACATAATTGGGATATGTAAATTAAAACCTTTCTTTCATACATATCATTTCAAATGTTATTGGTTATGTTACCATTATTTGTGTATTTTATTATTAAATAAATTAAATTAATAAATAAATTAATAAATTAATTATTAAATTTGAATTGCTTATTGCTAAAAGAGACTACGCGATTGTTTGAAACATTTGTACTGATAGTTATTTAATTTTTCGGAACTGGTCCCGGGATTACTTGACCATTGTTTCAAAAATCACGGGATTGGAAAAATGTCTCGCGATTGACACCTCTAGTTTCATCGTTTCTCTTTAGTGTACACTTTGGACGAAACAAAAAAGCAAGGCTGTTTACACTTATCACTTTCGATGATTTCTACAAGTTGAACATCTAAAGCGATAAATGTAAATGAGCCTTTACTCTAGGTAGATGGGTCTAGCTTTGTTTGGGTAGGTAAAAGTCGCTCGACAAAATACCGGGTTAATGCCCAACATTTATTTACCTACCCATAGGTATTTACTTAACTCACTATTTACACATATTAATTTTTCTAACAGCTTAATAGACGAAATCCTGGTTCTACCACTGCAACAAGTGTTTGTTGATACATCAAGTAACCTACTGTATATGTAACAATTAGGATCAAATTATTCAGACCGCCATTTTGGATGTGGTCTTTTTGCAGTTTTCCCACATCCCTAGTATCGAATGATAGAAATGTACCTACCTACACCATCTAAAGGGTGGTCCATTTAGCGGTTTATTTTTCATGCATATGTTATTTTGACTCTGACCAATCTTCTGCGCTCAAAATATTGACAAGAACTTAGTATCTTATGCTCGCGTTACGAAATGTACGAAATTCAACCACCTTGGGAAATATTAACAACTTATTTTCAAAGTAAGGGCTCTGTTGTTCAAACAGTACGAATTTTGAAAAGAAATTTTGGTTAAAATGAAGCACCAAATCTGTATAAATAGTTCATCAGATTGGAATTTTAGTAGACCATAGAAGCCCCCCTCTTCATCTAGTGCGTACAGATAAGAATATTGCTATTGTAGCCCAAAGTGTGACAGCCAATTTAAAAACATCAACTCGCCATTTTGGTTAACGGGGGGCACTACAGAGGCATGATTATCGACTTATGTGGCCAGAAATTGAGGACATAGACTTGGACAATCTTTGGTTTCAGCAGGATGGTGCGATATACCATGTCTATCAAGCCTATCAAACAATTAATCCTTTGTGCACTAAGTGCCGTAATCGTGTAATTAGTCGTTTTGGTGATATCAATTCGCCTTCGCGGAGCTGCGTTTTGATGCCGTTGGACTATTTTTTATAGGGTGCTGTTAAATATCTATGTTATGCACACACGATTCAGGCGCTTAAGCACAATATTAGTCGAGCTATTCGTGAGATAGAGCCCCCAACCATCGAAAATGTACTAAAAAATAGAGTTGATAAGATGGGTTTCTGTCGTGCCAGCCGAGGAAGCCACATGAATGAAATTGTATTCAATTATTAATTGGAAGGATTGCTCTTGCCAACAAAGCACTAACGTTTTCAAAAATATTGATCCGGGTTTATTTTATAGCATTTTTAAAAAGAAACCGCAAGATGGACCACCCTATATAAGCTGCCTGTAGGCGCAAGATGGGCTATGATAATAATAATAATAATAAGCACAAGCGCTGAACTTATGGGGCCTGTAGAAATACAGGTTGAGATTGGAATTACTATTATTATTATCGATAGACGCGTTTTAAACTGTATCTCTCATCAATATAGCTTCGCTAAATTCAGTTGTTTAACGTGTTGTTTCCCCCATTTTACTAAAGTATTTAAATAAACGAAGTATTTAAATGTCGAGTGTAAATTAGTTCAGATTCTCGGTACATCGAACCTTCGTAGCCGTTTGTGTGGATGTAATAGGAGCGTCTGAGCAAGCAAAAGAGGATCGAGATTACAATTACGAGCAGCGGGGCGCGAGAGGAAAGGAGAGGAGAGAAATTAAGAGGAGAATCTCCACTTCTCTCACGTACACTACGGAGACCCGTTAATTAACCCAAGTGCTAAGTGCTGATGTCGAGGGATTACGTCCTCTACTCGGCACGCGCCCTTTCTCCCTACTCCCATTCCTGTCAGAACAACTATATTCTTACGATTTATTTTTACCGAAACAAATTTTACTTGTTAGTAAATGTACAATATTTTTTTTTTAATTTAAAAGTATTTTAAGTGCGAATTGTAACATATTCTTTGTATTAAGGTGGCGATGCTAGTGTTTATTTTGTATACACATGCGTTAGATAAGTTGCATACGTTATATTTATTTCTAGATTATTTCTTTTTTATCATGATTAGTTAACTTCTTTTTATATTCCGTATGTGTAATATATAAAATTTACGAAAAAACTATTCGTGAAAATGCAAACAGTGTCTTAATTAATAAGACAATTTAAGACGATAAATATCCATTGAAACAACTACTTCCCGTGCAAATACACCTCCGGATATTGAATTATACAATGAAATATTTAAAATCTTATTTAATTTGATTTGTTACAACGCTCTATTAAAGTATATGTAACGTTTAGGTCTAATTCTCTTCAAACCAACTAACAATACAATTTAAAATGAAAGAAGAGATAGCAACAAGTTAGAAGTGACCCGGATTACTGCCCGGAAAGGAAACACTTTTCTATTGTCCATTTTTCGATAAAAAAGTCATTCTTTACCAAAAGTTTTGAGTGACTTAAAAACACTATTTTCACTGTCAAATCTGAAATTTACTATAGAGGGCGCTTAAACATTAAACTAAAATTGTTATAACAGAAAATACCTCTAATTATAGTTTTAGAGAAAGATATTATTTGAAAAAGTAATGTGTAATCGAGAATTATGTTTATATACAAAGTATGAACTTAATAAAAACAATTTAATTTTTATTAAATTTATTTATTTTTATGATTATGTATCATATAGTTTTGGCGTGTATTCATTCAATGAAATTGTATTTCTAAAAAATGGTCAATTTTTCATCAAATTTGGTGATGTTTAGCCAATAAAAATTAAAATAACATAAAAATTGAATCTTTTATTAATATCACGAATAAACTAAAAAAAAATAAAATATTGTCAATTTTTCATCAAATTTGGTGATGTTTGGCAAATAAAAATTAACATAACATAAAAATTGAATCTTTTATAAATATCTTAGATAAACTTAATTAACTCTCAAACTATCAAACCGAAATTATACAGGGAGTTCTTCTTTTAAGCATACACATCCCAAATATTCTCTAAATCTTCACATATTCCTTGTTTTTTTTTTCAAGTTCATAACCATTCCATAACACGAATAATGGTTTCCACAATCCGACTACACGTCTTATGCGTACAGCAAATTCTTTGTTAATTTATCCTGATTTTGGTATTTTTTTGTAATACATTTCCCCAGTTTATGAGAATTGTTAAATATTACCATGTTATCATTAACATTTTTGGTTCTATCTTAAGTATTAAATTGCTATTTTGTAAATTATTTTTATATTCTGTAAAATGGTACGTCCATGAATAAAGTTTTATTTATTTATTTATAGCTTTAAACGAGTGTATTCCACTCCTAGATTAAGCATGAAGTAAAATTTAGAGTTTAGAAAAGCCTTAAAATTTGGATTTGACGGTGCGCGCGAGCGAAGCGAGTCGCGCCCCGGCAAATCCAAATTTTCAGGCTTTTCTAAACTCGAAATTTTACTTCATGCGCCACGCGTATAAAACACTGATTTATCGTGAAATTCAAAATATACTACATTAGCATACTGATTTTGCAGTATATTTTAAACTTCACAATATTTTAGTGTTGTGTACGCGTGGCGCATGAAGTAAAATTTCGAGTTTAGAAATGCCTAAATAGCGACCAAACCAAATTTTCAGGCTTTTCTAAACTCTAAATTTTACCTTATGCTTAATCAGGGAGTGGAAATACTCGTTAGAAGTTTCGAATTGAACACACTTATTAAATGAACGAATGCATAATCATTTACAGAGTACCAATCGGGAAATGTATACTTAAAAGAAAATGTCTCTATATTTCATATAAATATAATAATTTTTCATAATTTTAATATATTTGATTAATCGTTCATTTATATGAATACATTAATCGATAATGATCGATGATTTATAATATAAATCTAAATACTCGCGTGGATTTCCGGTGCTCCGGTTTCACGGAACAGGTTTGGTAATTCGTGGCCTAAGGGCGTCGTCGCGAAGAAGTGGCGCGGGCGCCGATTTAGAAAGTGTCCTTTACAAGAATTCCACGCCGAAATTGTTCAGGTAACAGGGCCTATGGAATGTGGTGGCCATAGGCCCTGTTACACGTTTCCTGAATGAAAACTTCCAGGGTAACTGGATTGGAAGATTTGGACCCATTGCGGTCTCGCGATTTATCGCCAAACAATTTCTTACTTTTCTTACTTCAATAATATAGCAATAGAGAGTACAGAAGAACTAAAAACAGAA
Organism: Philonthus cognatus; assembly: GCA_932526585.2. Taxonomy (NCBI): domain Eukaryota; kingdom Metazoa; phylum Arthropoda; class Insecta; order Coleoptera; family Staphylinidae; genus Philonthus; species Philonthus cognatus. The sequence goes on from OW052242.1 coordinate 31,773,282, forward strand.
AAAGTACCGCCTGCAATGAAATAAATTCAGTTGTTTTAAGAAATACTGTACAAAGATTTTACAATCGCGTGGCATATTGCTTGGAGCAGAAAGGTGGTCACTTTGAACATTTGTACTAAACCTAAAATAAAATGTCAGTCCCTTCAAAAGCATAAATAAAATATCTGTAAATTTGATTGCCTAATCCGTGAAATTAATGAAATAAAGTAATGGACTTTCTAATACATAGGAAACGTATGTTCAGCGAAAAAAAATCCTCATGGTATATCGTCAATCTATTTGAATTACAATCCCTGACTATCATAGAAAGTTATTTTTGACATATGTATTGGCATTTTTGACAGTATTGTGATACTTTTGGATGTTGTTTGACCATTATAATTTTGTACATTATATTTTTTTGTGACAGTAATCACGTTTTGACGTTTTTGGATATTTTTTCGACATATATGATAATAAACCAAATATATTCGAGTATTACAATGCATTTGGGTGAGTTACGTGAAGATGAATAACTTGAAATAATACACTTTTAACCTTATTTCACAAATTTAAATTTGTTGTTTGAAAGGTTAAAAGTGTTTTATTTCAAATGTATTTGAAATTTTGCCCGTATCAGTAATATTTTATAATAACATTTTGAAAAATGTTAATTATTAGTTATTTTTTGGTTTTTATTTCTTAATATAGGTTTCCATTCCCAGGTTAAGCGTGAAGTAAAATTTCGAGTAGCCGGAGCGGGCGTACGAAGCGAGTAAATTTTGAAAAGAGCAAATTAATTTTAAAATGCTATTGGTAATCGGAAAATGTAAAAGATGTACAAAGACAATATCGCAGGGAGTTAATTTTTTTTATGATTCGCAATAAGTTTAAAGTACTCTTTCTTATTATACAATTACATTTTCTGGGATTCGTCGATTTTATGAAAACGTTAAATTTGAAGTTTCGAACGAATGTTTTCACTCCCAGACTAAGCATGAAGTAAAATTTCGAGTTTAGAAAAGCCTGAAAATTTGGTTTGGTCGCTCCGCGAAGCGGAGCGGCCAAACCAAATTTTTAGGCTTTTCTAAACTCGAAATTTTACTTCATGCGCCACGTGTATTAAAGACTGATTTAAAATAAAATTCAAAACTTAGATTACTTATATCATTTGAATTCCTGATTCTACTTAACTGCTTTTGTCAACTTTGAGCGCCCACAAAAGATACAGTTTTTAGGTTAGAATGAAGCAAGATATCTTAAATTAAAACTTATTTAATTCCTAATCCAATATTGTGACAATTATTGAAATCAACAAAGCAAAGAATGTTTTATGTAGAACTAGTGCCATGTTAGTCATTTGTTTTACTTCTGAACTAATCAAATATCAATTAATTTAAACCGCCCAAAAAGTATTAAATTTAGATTACACTGTTTTTAGGTATATCTTAAAAAAGGTTTCCCATCTTTTACGCGGTGAAACATATTTAACTATGATTTTATTATTATTTCAAATGTATTTGAAATTTTGCCCGTATCAGTAATGTTTTCTTATAACATTTTAGGAAATTTTAATTATTAGTTTTTTTTTTATTTATAAACATAGGTTTGCACTCCCAGATTAAGCATGAAGTAAAATTTCGAGTTTAGAAAAGCCTGAAAATTTGGTTTGGTCGCGTAGCGCGAAGCGCGGAGCGGCCAAACCAAATTTTCAGGCTTTTCTAAACTCGAAATTTTACTTCATGCGCCACGCGTATAAAACACTGATTTAAAATGAAATAATAAACTTAGAACACTTATATAATTTCAATTCCTTATTGTACTTTACTGATTTGGCCAACTTTGAGCGCTCACAAAAACTACAATTTTTAACTTAGATTAAAGCAGGATATCTTAAATTTAAACTTATTATAGGAATTTATTAAGTTCAAATTTAAGATATTCTGCTTTACTTTAGGTATTGTAAAGATTTTTGAAATCAACGAAACAGAGAATTTTTTAAGTAGAACTAGTGCCATGTTAGTGATTTATTTTACTTCCAAACTTATCAAATATCACTTGATTGTTTAAATGAAGTAATATTTGATTATCTCAAATGTATTAAGATTATCTCAAAAGTATTAGAATGCAGTGTTTTCATATCTTGAAAAAGTTTCCCATATTTCACGTAGTGAAACATATTTAACTATAATTTTGAAAAAGAAATACTGGGCTAATATTCACTAATATTTGTTTTTTTTTGTAAATAAAAACAAAACAAAATATTAATTAAAATTTAACCCCCCTTTCCCTCTTGTTACGCCCATGCGTATGTGCAAAGTCGCGTTATTCGCAATTTCAAGTTCACATGATTAGAGTTAATGATTATTTGTGTAGTAGATCACGTGCATGTAAATATAGGAAATGATGAGTGTTTAGATAGGTCAGTGAGTCCCAAAGCGGAGCAATTATTTTTAATAAATCCAACGCGAAATGTGGATATCGAGAGTGTACCGCAAGGGACGATATCGCGACCTATATTTATATCCAGCTATCCCGCGTAGGCGGTGTGCGGTGAAGGACATGTAGAGCTATTTTGATTTCGTTTTGTGGTGCATGTGCGAATTTGCATTCGGAATTCACTGGACGTAATTAACGAGTGATATCTTGTCGTCGGTCTGTGTACACATGTACGTGCGGGATGGGAAAGGGTCACGCACCGACGTGACAGCGCCTGTTTTAATTAAACACAAACCCCACCTAATTGACAGTTTGATTACATCACATGTGACCGCAACGTGTCTGCGCGTCTTTCGCCGCCCCCGGAATAAACATGAGGAGGCGAAAAACCGCCACCCCCTTTCGTGTGTGTGTGCGCGCTAATAAAGCGAAACAACGGGAATCGACCCTCCACCCCCCTGGGGGCGGCGCCGGGGGTCCAGACAGGTAGCGCGCTTATCACTTTGTCGTCGTCGGAACGGATCCACGGATCCGGACGCCGGCGCCAGCTCCGGGGGTAATGGATCGTCCCGGATCACGGATCTTAATCCGATTTACGAATTGTCTCTCTTCGCCTCCGGAGGGAGGAATCTCTGCTCTGCTAGCAGTAATGGCTAATGTAAATCCATTCCCCTTCGATCTTTATATTTATTTCCTTACACACACACATGCATGCACACATATCGCAGTAAACTTTATAAAAATTCATAAAGTGGGTCAACGATGGATCTTTACGTGAAATATGTTTTCTCATTCCGACGATTTTTAAAAGCGCCACCTACACGTAAACAAATCGCGCGCCGCACTGTGGGGTGCATGCAGGATTTATGCGGCCAAAAGTGTTTTTTTCAAAAATTATGAGAGGTCCAAATAAATTATTATTTTAGATAATGTAATATTTGGTGCGTTATATGCTTTTTATTTCTTCGCTTTAACGCTATTCGTTGTTTAGTAATGTCAATTTGAATTTGTTGATTTTCGATAGTCGAATTTGTTGTGCGAACATTTCATGTAAACGATTGTTTTCATCAAAGAAATGTATTAAGCGAAGAAGTGTAACTTCTTGTTTGCTGTTTATTATAATTCAGCAGGTATGTACAAATATGTATAATGTATGATGTAAATTTATCGGTAATTTAAAATTGGGTAATGTTTTCAGTAATATTATTGTAAACATGGTGATCTAAAGTAAGACATAGTAAGTAATATATTTGTGCTATAACATAAAGGTTTTACACGAGTCAAATTCAAAAGTGATATTTGATTAGCTCATAAAACAAATAGGAAATAAAAATGTACAATTTATAGTAAGTTCATATTTTTTTATAAAATATATAAAAGTAAAAGAGAAAATCAATAAAGGAAGCGTGCCATATGCAAATAGTCGTAAGTACCAAATGACATATTTTACAGGAGACAGCACTTTGTGAATAAAAATACTATGGCACTTCTAACGCTTTGATAATTCAGTCCCTATTTCTGCCACTTGTAACCTATTTCTGCCACTTGTAGTAACACTATCGCTCTGGCATTTATTGTACAAGTAAACCATGACATTTAGAATATATTCCGCATATAAAATGCATTATTTCTACCATTTTGTATTAATGTTTATTTTTAGTATTAATATTTATTTTTAGTTAGTATATTTAAAAAAAAAACTGTATTTTTCTCTGTAATTAGAATTTATTCTGCTGAGAAATAAACGATTATTATTATTATTATTACTTAAAAATTGGAACTTACGACTTTTTGCATTTCAAATCATAAAAATAATATGAAAATATTTAACTTGTAATTGTTTACTATTATTGTTAATCTTTAAAATGCATGATGTTATGAATACCAAAGTGTTTCATTTCTTGTAGAACATTTTTTTCTTCACAAAATTTCAGACGTTCGAAATTGTTAGACAACGATCGCGTTTTGAACTTCACGTTAAACCAGCGTTAGCGCGCCTGGCGCATGAAGTAAAATTTCTAGTTTAGAAAAGCCCAGAAAATTTGTCTCGGGTCGCTGCGCGACCCACGACAAATTTTCACAGGGCTTTTCTAAACTCGAAATTTTACTTCATGCTTAGTCTGGGAGTGGAAGACACTCTTTAAAGAAAAGTCAATAAATTAAATCACACTAATTTTCGATTTAATTTTAAATCATAAAGATTTTTACCATTTTGTATTGAGTTTATCAATTTTAACTAATTCCGTTAAAATTAGTGATTTTAATTATTTTAGAAAGTTCATTTATGAATTTAACTTATGTTTTTCAATCAATTTTGACAATTTGTGTGTAGGTACATTTTACGTATATTTGTCAATTTGTGTTGATTTTTTAATTATTACGAATTGTGTAATAAGTTTTTTTCAGTCAAGCTTGGCTATCATATTTTTGGGTTTTTGTCAATTTGTGTCAATTTTAAAGATTTTTGGTAATCTTATGATGTTTGCTGCTTTTAATGATTTTATTTAAAATACTAATAATTTTTATTATTTCAAATTTCAAATTATTATAATTGAAAATGTATGAATTCAAATGTCAATTTTTGAGGAATTTTTTAATTTTATTGATTAATTCCGAAATATCTTTACTACGTTTTTTGTCTTGATTCATGTCGATGTATTATTTTATTGATTTATTTATTTCAACGAATTTCACCTTTTTACAACAATTCTAGGTATTTCTTGAATAATTTTCTCACTTATCACTTGGTGAAACATTTTTAAATATTGATAATGCTGTAAAACGCGAAACTAGTCGAGTAAATAGTAAAGTAAAAAATTGTGAAACAAACCAAGTGTAATTTAATTTAAACCTTCATTATCAATAATTCTAGGTATTATTGTAAAAAGGTAAAATTCGTTGAAATAATAATTATAATATACATATAATAAATTAAATTCTATGCAAATACAGGATTAAATTATTTTTTCTCTAAAATTGTATTTTTTGTTCATACCGAGACGCCTCTTCCAAGAGGAAAATTCAGGAAATGAACATGAAAACGAAAATCAAATCAATTCAATGATGACAACGCTGTGAATGTGTTTCTGGAAGAGCTGATGAAATCTATAGAAGAGGCGAAAGAAAAATGGAATTTTGATTTCGTAAACGAGAAACCACTGGAGAGGGGTTGAGAATAGGAGAAGGTCGAGGAAACGGCGCCAAATTTTAATTCCAAAGAATCACAAGAGAATAACCAAAACACCACTAATGCACAAGGCTGTGTTTGATTGACAAATAATTTATTTATTTATATTTATTGCTTTTTTAAGAAATTATTTTGATTCCAAAAAAAAAAAAACAATTGACAGTCTGGTTATGCTCGTATCCGCCCATTTTCCCGAATACATTTTCCCGAATATATTTTTCCCGAATTACGTCTTTCCTGAATAATACATTTCCCGAAAACACTTTTCCGAATATTACTTTCCTGAATCAACTTTCCCGAATGATGTTTTTCCCGAACTAAACTATCAAAATCCAAATAGGGTTTTTCTAGTTTAGATGAATACTTCCAGAAACTGAAGTCAGAATTTAGCTTATATTTACTGTTTAGTTGAGGCTGTTAGTTGTTAAAACTCCATAATATCACTTTAATAAAACACTTAATTTGTTTAGGTTTCAAAATTGTATTTATTGTATTTATTTTTTTCGAAAACGGAAATTCTCCAATTTTATACAATGATTACAAAATATAACTTATATCTAATACCTAAAGTCTATTTACCTAAATATAGGTACATTATGCACATTAATGAGGAACAAAAAATATTAAGGTGATGGAGTTTTGAAAAAATACTTTCTACATTGGTACGCAGCAAATTACGTTTAAAAGTATTTATAGAATCAGCAAATAAATCAAAATTTTCAAAACGCTGTAACAAATTTGCAAAACGCATTATCCTCGAAAGTGGACTGCTATAAGTGTAAACCGTACGATGATATTCTGTTCTAAATAGTTTATATTTTATTCAGAAACAATACCTTTCGGGAAATTGGATTCGAGCAATGGGATTCGGGATTTCTATTTTCAGGAAATATGGCGTTCGGGAAAAAGGTCATTCGGGAAAGTGTACGGTAACCGGTTATGCTAGATGTTGGGTAAACAATATTGATTTTAATATTTTTATTTTTTAACCAGTGTTTTACATTTCTTAATTAGGCATGAAGTAAATATTTCGAGTTTAAAAAAAGCCTAAAAATTTGGATTGGTCGCGTAGCGAAGTGGAGCAACCAACCCAAATTTTCAGGCTTTACTAAACTCGAAATATTTACTTCATGCGCCAGGCGCGCTAACGCTGGTTTAACCTGAAGTTCAAAACGCGATCATTAAACAATTTTCTAATAATTTCAAATATCAAAAATTCAGTAAAGAATCAAATGTTCTGCAAAAAATAAAACATTATGTTATTTCTAACATCAAAGATAACGGACACTTTTTTCTCATTAATCACTTGGTAAAACATTTTCAAAAATATATTGGTTTGTAAATTACATTTACTTGGTTTAGCTTCACTTTTATTTATTTATTTATTTACGGACATCGCCTATTTAACAATAATACATTAAATTCGTTTACAAAAAGTATATAAATTTTAACTAAAAATAAGTATTATACACACCAATTAAAAAATATATTACAAAAAGATTAAATACAACTTAAATGAACTTATATGTATTTTATTTTTACTAGTTTTAGCTTAATGCCATTACAAGAATGATGTACAAATGGATTTGTTTGGCATTAAGCCGAAACTAGTAAAAAATAAAATACATATAAGTGAAATTAATTCAAGTGAATTTAACTTACAAACCAATATATCAAAGGTAACATTTAAAGATTACAAATTATAATACGAGGGGTGATTAAAAACTAATGTTACACATCCTGCAATGAAACGTGTACATTTTTCAACCTTACTTTTTGATCACCCCTCGTAAAAAATTAAAAGGAAAATACAAACATCGTTATCACGCATTTTTTTTCAATGTGTGTGTGTATTTTTTTTACTTTCATACATACAAAAAAAAACAAAGAACCAACCATAAATTTCACTTTTTGGTTTCCCATTTATTTAGAATTATTATAGTTTTTGGAATTACATGATTTTTTCGCTGTACGTACAATGAGTTTTATATCTAATTTTAAATAACCAATTGTTATCATACTTCGTTTGATAATGGCAAGTTGAGTTGCCGAAACTGCAGTCACAAAAATAAAAAATATTGTGTTATACAAAGTTAAAGTGTTTTATTTTATTGAATTAACATGTACAACGAAGTAGAAGCTTCCACCGTTCATAATTTAATTGTTACGTTTCCAGTAATATTACCGAGAATATTACCCAATTTTGAATTACCGGTAATTTTATACCACTAATTATTTTTATAATTTTAATGATTTGAAACAGAAATAGCTCGATCTCAAATCGATCGAAGACACGGAAATCGAACGCTTTTTTACCAGGAACAACAGCGTCTTCGGTAATATTATAACCCAATATTCTACATCGTCTGTAAATGTGACTGCGCCTATGCCCAAACTACGGGTTTATTACCAGAATGTTCGCGGTCTTCGGACAAAACTAATGGATATAACTACAACAATACCACTAATGGATTATGATGTTCTTATTCTAACGGAAACTTGGCTTCATGACAACATTTTAAATGCCGAATTAGGTTTTGATAGTTTCAGTGTTTATAGGTGTGATCGTGATTATGTTGCGTCAAATAAATCTCGTGGTGGCGGCGTTCTTATAGCGGTCTCTAATAATTTTGACGCTCATGAGATTATAGGAAAAAGTTGTATTTCGGATGAACTGTATGTAGCTATTAATTCTGAGTACTACTCCATTCTTGCTGGCGCAGTTTACATACCCCCAAACTCTGATTTGTCGGTCTATTCAAGTCATTGCAATGTTATAGAATCGATGACTGATTACGGTATTATGTGCATTTTTAGTGATTATAACTTACCAAATGCAACTTGGATTAATGAGGAGTTTGGCGTACGTAATAACACTGCATGCCCAAAATCAGAATTAGTAGCTAACATATATAGTTATTTAAATTTACAACAGGTTAATTCTGTAAGAAATATAAATAATGCGCTTCTTGACTTAGCATTTATAGACTCTATTTTATCATTGGATTCTCTACTTGAGGCAACATATTTTCCTCTTGTATCGTGCGATAAGCATCATCCAGCTCTTTGCTTGAACCTGCATCTACCATCAGAATATATCAACTCTTGGACATACAATACTGTTGGTTTTAATTTTAAGAAAGCGGATTATTTATCCCTTGATAACCTGTTTATTAATACACATTGGGATTGTATTTTTAATGATTGTAGTATTGAATTAGCTTGTGACACATTCTATACGTACATTTTCCAAGCATTTGAAATGCATGTTCCACTAAGAAACAGGTATAACATTAAAAATAGTTTGCCAATATGGTTTAGCAAAGAACTAAAATCTCTAGTTATTCTAAAAAAAACGTTACATAAAAAGTACATGTTGTCACGCTCTCAATCTGATTACTTAGCATTTTCCTCAATAAGAGATGAGTGCAAGCTCTTATCCAGATTGTGTTACAGTAATCACGTAGAGAATATTGAGTCCGAAATTAAGACAGATCCAAAATCATTTTGGTCTCATGTTAGATCGAAAAGGGGTGGGGATCGTATGCCGGCTAATTTTCTTAGGGATAATAAGGTTGTCAACGACAGAAGTAGTATAGCTGATTTGTTTGCTGATCATTTTGAATCAGTGTATAGACCTCCATGTCCGCATAATAAACAAATGACATCTTCATCGATTTGGCCATCATCTCTTCACTTAAATCGAACACCTGACATAAAAATCACGGAGGTCCTTAATGCATTACAAACTCTTAAAGATAACTATTGCCCTGGCCCCGATGGTCTGCCTGCTTCCCTATTAAAAAAATGTGCATTCGCGCTTAGTAGACCAATATGGTTACTTTTTAAATTGTCACTATCTAGTGGTTGTTTTTCACCTTGCTGGAAATTAACAAACATAATTCCAATATATAAGAATGGCGATAACAAACTTGTTCAAAATTATCGCCCTATATCCATAATTGCAACAATCCCAAACATTTTTGGAAAATTGATGACGGATTTCTTAACGAATTCATTGCAATCTTCAATCTCTCACAAACAACATGGGTTTCGAGTAGGGGCATCTACGGAATCTAATTTATTGTTATATGATTCTTACATTGTCAACGCCTTGGAACGCGGTTTTCAAGTTGATTCCATCTATACCGACTTCTCCAAGGCGTTTGACTCTGTTGATCATACGTTATTACTCAACAAGCTTCATTATGTTGGCATTGCTGATATTCTTTTACGTTGGATTGAGTCCTACTTAACAGATAGGTTGCAAGTGATTAAAATTGGGCAAATAACATCAAGACCCCTAAAAGTTACTTCTGGTGTTCCTCAGGAATCACACCTGGGTCCCTTGTTCTTTAATATATTTATAAACGACGCTACAAGATGTTTTCAGAATGCCAATTGTTTACTTTTCGCTGATGATATGAAAATTTATATGCGTATTGAATCGACTCTTGATGCAACGAATCTGCAAAAGGAACTTGATCACTTTTATAGCTGGTGTAACGATAACAGATTAACGCTAAACATCAAAAAGTGTAATATCATTACTTTTTCACGAAGTACAAGGTCGGTCATTACAAATTATGTTTTCAACGATGTAGCAATAAATCGTGTTGATAGAATAAGGGATTTAGGTGTCACTGTGGATTCAAGGTGGTCATTTGCACACCATATTTCAAATATTGTCACGAAAGCCTATCAGATGCTGGGTTTTGTAAAGCGTAACAGTAAGAACTTTACAAATAGTAGAACGCTGATAACACCATATAATTCGTTAGTGCGACCCCACTTGGAATATTGTTCAACGGTATGGTCTCCATACACTGAATGCGACATTAATAAAATTGAGCAAGTTCAATAGAAATTTATAAGGTACCTTGCCTATAAATTTAGTACCGATCAGCCTTACTTGAATCTTTTGACGACTTTGGCCTTCGCAGCCTTAAACAAAGGCGTGTAGAAGCTGACATTAGGTTAGTATTCAAACTACTTAATGGATATTTGGATTGCCCTGATCTGTTGGAATTGGTTGGTATACGGGTTCCACCGCGCTCTCTTCGGTCTGACATTACATTCCATATCGGCTACAGGCGCACGGATTATGCGAAATATTCCGCTTCTGTTCGGGTTTTGCGTCACGCAAATATTTTAAATTTTGACTTTTTTAATGGGTCCTTTTCATTATTAAAGCGCCTTTTAAAAGATTTGTAACTTTTCTTGCTTAGTTTTAATTTTAGTGTTTGTACATATTTGTTTTTTTTGTATATTGTATTTTTAATGTAAATGGCAAGCCGTTGAAATAAATAGATATTGATGCTCCTTTTTTTTCTTACACATTTGCAATGTATGGAATAAATCAAGGTTTTGGTTATGCTTCCGGAAGCGTTCGAATGATTTTATTTATATTAGAGCAAACTGGAATGCTTTAGCTACAAGAATATATAAACAGTCGTGATGACATCTCAGGACATTTTTTAAATAAATCTACATAATGCTTAGAACTCACATTATTTAATTTATTTGCCTTCAGGTCCTTCTGGAAGTAAAAATATAAGTATATCTAAAACGAAACTTGTCATTAAAAATATTCTTGTTTAGCAGTATTGCTACTTTAGCAGTATATTTTCAATTTCACTCAAGCTTCTAACGAGTGTTTCCAATTCCAGATTAAGCATGAAGTAAAATTTCGAGTTTAGAAAAGCCTTAACATTTGGTTTGGTCGCGTAATCCAAATTTTCAGGCTTTTCTAAACTCGAAATTTTACTTCATGCGCCACGCGTATACGCTACTGAAATATAGTGAAATTAAAAATGTACTGCTAAACTAGGATTAAAAATATACTATTAACCCATTAACGGCCGAGCAGTGATAGAGTTAACTTTAATAGTTGAATTTCGGTCCAATTCTGCACTTTTTTTATGATTTCTATGAATGATTTATTGTATTCCATACTTTGATTTTTTTTTAAATATACATAATGTATAAAACGTGCACTGTGAAGTTTAGAACGAGTGTTTCCACTCCCAGACTAAGCATGAAGTAAAATTTCGAGTTTAGAAAAGCCCTGCGTAGAAAATTTGTCGAGGGTCGCGCAGCGACCCGAGACAAATTTTCACGGGGCTTTTCTAAACTCGAAATTTTACTTCATGCGCCACGCGTATAAAACATTGAAATATTGTGAAGTTAGAAATACAGTGAATTTTTTTTTTTGAATGAGTAATAAGCGAAATATTTAAATAACAAAATATTTACCTTTTTCTTCATACATTGTCGTCAAATCAGGTCAAATAATATAACATACCAAATTAACTTATTTAGTAATTTAATTAACAAATAAATAATAATGTTGCGTGTACGCATCAATGGCGCTTAATGAGTTTAACAAGAATATTTTGAATATTGTAAAATTAAAACTATACCTTCTGCTAGCGTAGGATTAAAAATTTACTGCTAAACAAGAATATTTTGGAAGTCTATTCCTTTTCAAGTTTAAGTTGGCACTAAACAAATTCAAGTTGGCAATAATCAAAATCAAGTTGTCATTAATCAAATGCAACTTCAATGTGATAAGTGACAACTTGATTTTGATTAGTGCCAACTTAAATTTGTTTAGTGCTAACTTGAATTTGTTTAGTGCCAACTTGAACTTGAAAAGGTATAGTTGAAACTAGATATTTAAAATATTCTTGTGGAGTACATTATTTTTAATCTTGCTTTAGCAGTATATTCTCAATCTCAAAATATTTCAGTGTTTTATACGCGTGGCGCATGAAGTAAAATTTCGAGTTTAGAAAAGCCTAAAAATTTGGTTTGGTCGCGTAGCGCGTAGCGCTACGCGACCAAACCAAATTTACAGGCTTTTCTAAACTCGAAATTTTACTTCATGCTTAATCTGGGATTGGAAACACTCGCTGGAAACTTGAAATTTAACGCTTTTGTAAAATCGACAAATACTTGAAAAATTACAGCGTATACATCGAGATATGTAATTTTTTAAAACAAATTCCCCCTGTATGATACTTACTGTATATTAAAATTCCAATGAGGATTATTGAATCTCCGAATAGATTCTTAAAATGTAGGTGTTTTAAGTAGAGTATAAGGCTAGTCAAAAGGGCCTATTAGCTGTCAAGGTAATTTTCCTTTTTTCCCCTTTGGCTAGCATAGTTATGGAAAACTAACGACTGTCTATAAACTGTCGGCATCCCAGTAGGTTCTCACTTCAGAAACATACGTCATAATCAGACATATAATTAAATTTATTTGACGTTTCCGAGATTCACTAAATCGTATGACTTAATCTAAGAAATGTTATTTGTTTTTTCAAAGCAACTGAGATGCCTATAGTTTATAGACACTCGTTAGAACACAGAAATTATGCAGGAAAGAAACGCTATAGAGATGTATTTAATGCAAATAAAGCTAGCTGTCTTCTTGTCATCAAAATGTTAATACTGAAAAAGACCAATACATTTCAACTACTCAGTCCATCGAATGCCCTCCTAGAGAACATCAAGTCCGGGAGATCACAAAGAACTCGATGGGGTGTTCATTCGTTCACATCAATATTGTGGAGATTCCTGCTGCGCAAACTTCAAGTTTTATTATTACGACATTTATCCTCTGAACACGTGTTAATTTAAAGTCAATGAGGATACAGAGCTAGTCAACAGATATACTGTACAATTGGTGCAATAATACAGTGATTCAAAATAGGTGTACAACAAAAATTCACATCCCTTTACAAGATTTGATTTGTGTAAACATTTGTAAAAGTGTCATTATTGATTTTGAATTTTTAAATTTTTAACACAAAGTTACAATTTTGGCCAACCATAACATTTTAGGACATTTCTGACAATTTATAATTTACAAAATATAAAAACGAAATAAAATTAACATCGACTTTCTGCAAAAAAATGAGTCTCATTGAGACAAGTCTCCAAATGTTCATTGAAACAAATACTTCTCGAGCTAATACCCTGACAGATATTTATCATTTATTTATTGTTATGAGCCTAAGCCTTACACTTGTCATTACATGTTTGTAGCTTAAAAGTAAGTATTAAAATATATAATCAGATAGAAACAATGTATAGTTAGACAGAAATAACAGATTTAAGTGGCACGTGGTATTGAGATATTGAATACATACAAATCTATAAAAATAGGTAAAAATAAATCAATAATAATAATAAATAAAACAAAGTACAATTAAAAATAGCACACACTAAAAGCTACAGATAAGTCACTTAATAAAATACATAAAAAAGAAAAAAGGTATACATCACATGATTTCGAATTAAAATACACACACAATAATTTAAATCAAGTCCAGTAAGTCAATAAGTAAATATAGGTTGATAAAACTAAAGTGAATCATATAAAATACGTTCATTTTTGTATTCATAACTCTCAATTAAAATTAAAAAGCAGGTACTCATTCAAGTCGTAAAAAGCATTTTTAACCAGAATACATTTTACACGGGTTTGAAAACTGTTGAATGGTAAATCCTTAATTTCTCTGGGTAATACATTGTAAAACTTGATACCGTAATACCTTACCCCCGTTTGAGATTTGGTTAGCCTGAGTGAGTTTGGGTATATCTTCTCACTTTGTCTGGTACAATAGTTGTTACAACTCGGATGTGCTTTGTACAGATTTAAGTTTCTCTTAATATATGTCAGACATTCATGAATATATAGAGATGGTAGAGTGAGAATATCCAAGTGTACAAATCTAGCTCGACAATCTTCCATAAATGCGAGGTTATCTATGATGCGTACAGCTTTGCGCTGTAAACCGAAAATCCTACGCCAGATTGCAGAGTGACCCCAGACTAGCAAACCGTACGGCATGTGTGATTGGAAAAGTGAGAAATATACCGTTCTCAGTATCTCTTTAGATACCTGCTTTGACAGTGTGCGCAAAGAGAACAAACTCGAACACAGCTTTGATGCTAGGGCATCGCCGTGGTTTTGCCACGACAAGTTGGACAAAATGTTAATTCCTAGAAATTTAATTCCTTCAATTGCATCATTATTTCTTAGAGAGAAAGTCAGTGTGACAGATTTGCTGGTGTTCAGTTTAAGTTTGTTGCTTTCAAACCAACTACTCGCTTTTAATTATTGAATTATACAATGAATATTTGAGTTACACGACAGATTTACTGTTCTATGCATAATTTATATGCAAAATGCAACATCAGGTCAAACTGTTCTCTCACCAAACTAAATGAACCAAAAGAAAATTGAAATAAATTGAAAAAATTACAGGGAATGAATATTAATTGTCATAAGCCATCTATAGACGCGTTTAGAGATTTAACCCTCATCAGTATAGCTATGCTTTAGACTTTCAATACAAAAAAATAAAAATAAACAGAAAACTTACAGGACTGTTAAAGCGTGTCGTCGAAACAGGTACACAAAGCTGGGGCGATTATCTAAATATTCTGCAAACTATTGAAAAACTCAATTTTTCTTAATGTTAAATTTATAATTTAAAAAATTAAGAAGGCTGAAAGACCCCAGGTTCGATAGCTAGTTTACAGAATTTAAATTTAATTTGTTGTAATTGCTTATTATAAACTATTGTATTTTACTATGCATTCTGTAAATAAAGATGTTATATATATATACAAAATTAAGTTAGGTTAGGTGACAGGTTGCGATGAAACTAATGTTATTTAACCCCTCCCTGTTTCTATCAAGGCCGTAGCTAGGGGGGAAGGGAGCGTTCAACCCCCCCCCCCAAAAATGTATGTAAAAGCGGCCATAAAAGAGCAAAACCAATATTTTTACTAGTAATCCCCCCCCTAATGTTTATAACCCCTTCCGATTTTTTTTCTGGCTACGGCCTTGGTTTCTATCATGACATTTTGACTATACCTGAAGTTTTTGAATTAAGGCTCATTGCGACATAACTGTGTCAATTGTTTATTGTCAATTATAAAATGTTGTCTTAAAATCACTTAGCCTTTTGACTGTGATAGTATTTCATCATTAAATGACTATTGTAACATTTTGGTAATATTTCATTATAGTAGTAGTAGTAATAGTAGTAATAGTTTATTTTCTCTCACATAAATACACAGAAATACAATATATATAATACATGAGCCAGCGTCAAAAGTCAAAAATGCAAAATATCTAACAAAAGTTAATATATTCATCAATGGAGTAAGGCTCCATGTTACATAAATTAGTATATATTCGTTTCTTAAATGTTCTAAAATTAGATTCATTTTTAATATCTATCGGTAAACGGTTATAAAACATTGAGGATGCATATAAAGGTCCTTTCTGGGATCGCGTGAATTTATATATAGGATATCTCAAATCACCCCTGTGTCTTGTTTGATATATATATCATTACGATGTTTATACATGAAAACCAAACATTCCTGTATATATATATATATATATGGCAGTAACTGTTAGGTTTCCCGCATTTGTAAATATTCGTCTACATGATTCGATTCGTTTTAAATTAAGCATAATTCTTAGTGCTCTTTTTTGCATAACGAAAATACGATCAATGTGTCCTGAATTTCCCCAAAATAAAATTCCAAAACGAAGCAAAGACTCAAAATTTCCATAGTATACCGTTCTCATTAATTCGTACGGATGGTTGATGGTGTGATCTAAAGTACGTAACATGTACACAGCTTTTCCTAGTTTTGTACACAATTGATCAATATGCTGGTACCATTTTAGGTTTTGATCAATTGTTATTCCAAGAAATTTCAAAGCCGGAAGTAATTCATATTCAGTGTGATTAATTTCAACAGATTTTGGAGTTATGAAACTTTCATTTAATTTAAAAATAATACACTTTGTTTTGTCAACATTTAAATGCAACTGGTTGCTTTGAAACCACATTTCTACCAAATTAATTATATTGGAAGCATTTTTCTTAATTTCGTATCATCAGCAAAATTAATTATACTGTGATTTGGTCCATTATTAAGTGAAAACATATCATTTATATAAATATTAAATAAGAGGGGACCAAGAACACTTCCCTGTGGTACCCCTCTGGAAATATTTTGAACATCAGACTTGACTTTTTTTGAGTTTTGAATAATCTCTACATACTGGATTCTACCCTTAAGATATGACCTAAGCCAACTATATGCTACTCCTCGAAAACCAAAGGAATATAATTTATCCAGTAGTTGATCGTGAGAAATACTATCAAATGCTTTCGATAGATCCAAAAACATACCACAAGTTGTCTCACCATTTTCGAAACCTTTAATTACAATATTAATAAATTCAAATATAGCTGTGTTAATATTTTTGCCTTTTACGAAACCATATTGGCAATTGGAAAATATACCGTGTTTATTTATAAATGATAGTATTCGCTTCTCCATCAACTTCTCAAATAATTTTGAAAATGACGATAACATGCTGATCGGCCTGTAGTTATTATAGTTAACTGTATTTTCACTATTATGGCATTTCGATAGTATTTCATTATAGTTAACTGTATTTTCAATATCATGGCATTTCGATAGTAGTTCATCATTAAATGACTATTGTAACATTTTGACAGTAATTTCAGTATTATGGCATTTGGATAGTATTTCATCATTAAATTGACTGTAATTTAACTATTATCTTTTGTATCCTTTTTAACTTGTTTCAAAATTGACATTCGGTTTTAACAATACAGAATATTCTCCGTCAATAAACTTATTACGTCAATTGTTTCAATCATGAAACAAACGAGTGTCTTCCACTCCCAGACTAAGTATGAAGTAAAATTTCGAGTTTAGAAAAGCCTGAAAATTTGGCTCGGGCGCGTAGCGAAGCGGAGCGACCGAGCCAAATTAGGCTTTTCTAAACTCGAAATTTTACTTCATGCGCCACGCGCAGGGAAAGTGCTGTGATAGACACGTCACTATTTTTTCATATGAACTCCTGAATAACTTGATATTTCCTTGAACCTATTCTGAATTTACAGGGTGATTCAAAATAGGTGTAAAACATGAATTGTGAGGCTATTTAGAGTAAAGGAACAGTATAGTTAATGAACTGTGATACAAGACAAAAATAGCATTCGAATACTTCTTTCAAATTCTCCCAAAGGATTTAAATCTCGTATTCGAATCCTAAATGATTCGAATCTTACAAAATAGGTGTAAAAATTAATTGTGAGGCTAGTTAGAGTAAGGGGACAGTATAGCTGATGAACTGTGATACAAGACAAAAATAGTATTCAAATACTTCTTTAGAATTTTCCAAAAGGATTTGAATCTCGTATTCGAATCTTAAATGATTCGAATCTTACGAAATAGATGTAAAAAATTAATTGTAAGGCTAGTTAGAGTGTAGAGGCAGTATAGTTGATGAACTGTGATACGAGACAAAAATAGTATTCGAATACTTCTTTCGAATTCTCCCAAAGGATTTGAATCTCGTATTTGAATCCTAAATGATTCGAATCTTACAAAATAGGTGTAAAAAACGAATTGTAAGGCTAGTTAGAGTAAGGGGACAGTATAGTTGATGAACTGTGATTCAAGACAAAAATAGTATTAGAATATATCTTTCGAATTCTCCAAAAGGATTTGAATCTTGTATTACAATCCTAAATGATTCGAATCCTACAAAATGGGTATAAACACTTGGGACAAGTGAAATAAGTTTAAGTATGTCAGTTATCAATTGTTTAGGTTACAAGGAAAGTGCTAGACACATCACTATTTTATCAAATGAACTCCCAATTAACTTGATATTTTCTTACACCTATTCTGAATCTACAGGGTGATTCAAAATAGGTGTGAAAAATGAATTGTGAGGCTTGTTAGACTGAAGGGACAGTATAGTTGATGAACTATGATACAAGACAAAAATAGTATTCGAATACTCCTTTCGGATTCTCCAAAAGGGTTTGAATCTCGTATTCGAATCCTGAATGATTCGAATCTTACCCAGCTCAGAGTAAAATTATAATATTATTAGATTGTGGTGAAGAGTTGTAAATCTTGTTTCCTATCAGCAGTCATAAATGAAAGCTTGCAATACCTTGTATCATATCGTAATTGAATGATACAGACAGGAAATACATGTTTCATTCACAAATTCGAAGGCGGGAGTGATACATGTGGGCGCTATCGATCTCCCGGGAGCGTGGAGAAGAAGCCCATTGATGTCCCCGAGAGGCGGAGGACGCGAATTAACCCCCGCCGGGGGTCCTCGTAATTACCCCCCTTTTCCTCCCCCGCGTAACTTTTTTCTGCCCTATACGTACTAAAAAAAAAGAAAAAAAAAACTCGGCTAATGTATTAATTTCACATCAGACTTGTGCAAGAGGGGAAAATTTCTGGTCCAGAAGCAGAAGGAAAGGAGCTCGCATATACACACACACACATATATACACACAAATTGGTTCCGACGGCGCGTTCAGGGTGTATTCTGCTGGCGCCAGGTATCCTTGGAGATGCCGACCGACGGCGCGGCGTCGCATGGCAACGAGCGTCGCAACGCTGCCCAAAATTTCCTACACCTGAAAAAGGTGAACGCGAGTATACTTTTGCAGTGAGCATCACGAGGGATGCTCTCCTTGTACAGGTACAAGAGGGATGAAATTGGGTATGGGTGCAATTCCACGCACTCGGGTAATTATCCGACGACAACAATCGATAACGATTTCGAAGATTTTCTTTTAATTCTACTTTTACACACACAGTTTTAGGATTTTGTAACAACTTATTTTATATATATATATATATATATATTTTTCAATCAACCATCACTTTATTCAATCAACTTAATCATCACTTTATCTAAATCCTTCTCTTAGAACTAGTAATCTAATGGAAACATCAACCATCCATAATCTTCAGAATTCTATACAGGACATTTTTCTTTTTAGTATACAAATTCCGATGTATACACTGTAAATGGTCAATTAGAATTTTTTTAACGAATGTTTTCCACTCTTAGACTAAGCATGAAGTAAAATTTCGAGTTTAGAAAAGCCTTAAAACCAAACCAAATTTTCAGGCTTTTCTAAACTAGAAATTTTACTTCATGCGCCGCGCGTATAAACCACTGACTTATTCTTAATTTTAAAGTTGCACCCTGACTGATTAATTTTAATCATCCACTAATCATTGATTACACCTCTCATTAAGTCGAAATTCTAGAACATAACAATGTTTATAAATTTGTAATATATCCTAAACATGCCTCTTTATTCAATATGCGGTTGTGTAAACAACTTTTACCTATGCCCTATCTAGTAACCGCATCATACCACACTGTCATCTTGACAAGTATGATTGACATTACGTACACATGCACGTAATAGCTTTGACAAGTACATTACGTGCTGACAGCTGATTGCTTACCGTACAACCAAATGACATTTCTTTGATGTACAGGGAGTTTTCCTTTAAAGTATACGTATTCCAAATTCAGCTTATTTTCTTTAAATTTTTAGTTATTCGTTGTTTTTTTTAAGAGTTCAATTTGAAGCTTCAAACGAGTGTTTTCCACTCCTAGACTAAGCATGAAGTAAAATTTCGAGTTTAGAAAAGCCCCATGAAAATTTGTCGAGGGTCGCGCAACGACCCGAGACAAATTTTCTGGGCTTTTCTAAACTCGAAATTTTACTTCATGCGCCTCGCGTATAAAACACTAAAATATTGTGAAATCTATGTATATTTGAACCTCACTTGAAATCAGTGTTTTATACGCGTGGCGCATGAAGTAAAATTTCGAGTTTAGAAAAGCCCAGAAAATTTGTCTCGGGTCGCTGCGCAGGGCTTTTCTAAACTCGAAATTTTACTTCATGCTTAGTCTGGGAGTGGAAAACACTCGTTTAAAGATTCAAATTGAACTCTTTTAAAAAACAACGAATGTCGGAAAATGTACAGCTTTATTCTCTGCATATTCATCAAGTAGTAATTTAGTTTTCATCATTGTCATGGTACTATTAAAAATTATTACAATGAATAAGTTGTTCTTTCATGCTTATTGTTTATTTTGTCAGGGCGTAAGTAAAGTACTGTACGTTTCTCGAGTGGTATGGCAATTACATATTCGCGGAATACTGCACTCGCCGCTACGAGGCTCGTGCCCAACATGTCCGCTCATATGGAATATGCTGCGTACCACTCTTGTTAAGTAATATACTATTGAATAAAATTGTAATGTTTTTAAGAATTACTAATCACTGATTAAGTTGATCAACTTGGGTGCAAACGGGCATTTATCTAATAATCAAAAATACAAAATAATAATTAAAAATAACAAAATTAAAGCAAGATTATTTTGTGTAAGTGAAAACGTAATTAAATTCCATGTGAGTATTTACACTTATTTATTTTTATAAATTATATGAGTTGTATATAAACTAAAAATGTCAACACTTTGTTTTGCTGCATGTCTTGTTTGCCAGGCGTTTATCTATCCCAGAATAAAATCGCGGTTTGGTGGTTTTCGTAAGGAGGACATAGTTATGGTCGACAGTATCCCACGTGGTTGGATAACGAAATCAAAAAAAAAGAACTGCGTGCGGTCTTATCAGCGTTAATATTTGTACGCTGATAAAATTGTGCGTGAGATTCATTTATGCATTGCTATCTTACATTCTTGGGATACAAAAATTTCAGTTACACCAGTACGGGCATAGTTGCGCTCAGTTTGTTTATTTATTTTATTTACGGATTTCTCATTTTTACAACTTACAATACATAAATACAAACGTAATAATAATGTGGACATAAATTACCTAGAATCAAAGGGGTGCAAGTGCCTAATAAAATTTTATAAAATTCTACCTCGAAAGTTCAAGTTATTTTAAAACCAACGAAAGAAAATGCTAGTGTGAAAATTGATGAAATATGTTTTACTTGAAAAAATAAATAGTACGCATTGTTTCTAAGATTGCTAAAGGCATTTGTAATTTTTTGCGACTTTTTCACAAATAAAAATTTTGTGCAAAAATCTGAACTTTTTCTATACCTACTATGTAGCCCTACGTAGCTCTTACGAAATTGATAAAAAAAATTTAAATCTTAAAAAAATCTCAAGTGTACTTTATAATGTTAGAAATAGCCTGAGCTATTTTTTTTTTGTTGTGAAAAAATTTGTTACTTATATTTCTGCTGTTGGTGTGTTAATTAATGTTCTGTATTTTTTAAAAGTGAGTAAAAAGGGATAACATATTCTTTTTTTAGGAAATAAATAGCACAAATTGTTTCTAACATTGCTAAGAATGGCTATGAATTTTTAGGGATTTTTAAAACAATAAAAAATTTCGTGTGAATATCCATTTTTTTTCACACCTTTATGATTTTTTCCAATTATCGATAAAAAAAATATTTTTTTAAAAAATCTGAAGAAAATCTCAAGTATTCTCCATGATTTTAGAAATAGCCTGAGCATTTTTTTGTTATGAAAAAAATATTTCACTTATATTTCTGCTGTTAGTGTGTTAATTAATGTTATGTATTTTTTAAAAGTGAGTAAAAAGGGATAACATATTCTTTTTTTTAGGAAATAAATAGCACAAATTGTTTCTAACATTGCTAAGAATGGCTATGAATTTTTAGGGATTTTTTAAAAAATAAAAAATTTCGTGTGAAAATCCTTTTTTTTTTTCACACCTTTATGATTTTTTCCAATTATCGATAAAAAAATTATTTTTTTAAAAAATCTGAAGAAAATCTCAAGTATTCTCCATGATTTTAGAAATAGCCTGAGCATTTTTTTGTTATGAAAAAAATATTTCACTTATATTTCTGCTGTTAGTGTCTTTATTAATATTCTATATTTTTTAAAAGTGAGTAAAAATGGATGAAATATTTTTTTCTTGAGGAAATTAATAGCACTCATTATTCCTAACGTTACTAAGATTGTCTGTACATTTTTATGGTTTTTTATAAAAATTAAAAAAATCGTGTGAAACTCCGAATGTTTCCGAAAAATCTCGTGTGAAATAACGAATTTTTACAACTACAGCTGATAATTTTTATTTTTAAAAAAATTTGAAAATAATCTCAAGTGTTCTTCATGATGTTAGAAATAGCTTGAAATATTTCACTTATATTTCTGCTTTTGGTGTGTTTATTAATTGTGTGTATTTTTTAAAAGTGAGTAAAACTGGGAAAAATATTTTTTTCTTGAGGAAACAAATAGCACACATTGTTTCTTACATTGCTAAGAATGTCTGTGAATTTTTAGGGAGTTTTTAAAAAATAAAAAAATTTGTGCGAAAATCCGAATTTTTCCATTCCACCGATATGATTTTTTTTCAATTATCGATGAAAATGTTTATCTCGATGACAATCTAATCTCGAGTATTCCTTATGATGTTAGAAATAACCTAAGCTATTTTTTTGTTATGAAAAAAATATTTCACTTATATTTCCGCTGTTGTAGTGTTTATTAATTTTCTGTATTTCTTAAGTCAGTAAAAATGAATGAAATATTTTTTTCTTCAGGAAATTAATAGCACACATTATTTCTAACATTGCTAAGAATATATGTAATTTAAAAAAAAATTAAAAAATTCGTGTGAAAATCTGATTTTTTCCGAAAAAATTCGTGTGAAATTACGAAATTTTTCCATATATCTCTGAAAATTTTTATTTTTTAAAAATTCTGAAAAAAATCTCAAGTGTTCTTCCTGATGTTGGAAGTAGCGTGAAATAAAAAAAATGAATGAAATATTTTTTTCTTGAGGAAATTAATAGCACACATTATTTCTAACATTGCTAAGAATATATGTAATTTAAGAAAAAAAATAAATAATTCGTGTGAAAATCCGATTTTTTCCGAAAAAATTCGTGTGAAATTGCGAATTTTTTCCATTTATCGCTGAAAATTTTTATTTTTTAAAAAATCTGAAAAAAATCTCAAGTGTTCTTCCTGATGTTGGAAGTAGCCTGAAATATTTTGTTTTTGTTAATAAAGATATATTTCTGCTTTTGGTGTATTTATTAATTGTGTGTATTTTTTAAAAGTGAGTAAAACTGGGTGAAATATTTTTTTCTTGAGGAATCAAGTAGCACACATTGTTTTTTACATTGCTAAGAATGGCTGTGAATTTTTAAGGATTTTTTAAAATATTAAAAGTTTGTGTGAAAATTCGAATTTTTCCAAGTATCGATGAAAATGTTTATTTTTTAAAAAACCTGAGAAAATCTCAAGTATTTTTTATGATGTTAGAAATCGCCTGAGCTATTTTTTTTTTGTTATGAAAAAAATATTTTACTTAAATTTCTGCTGTTGGAGTGTTTATTAATTTTCTGTATTTTTTAAAAGTGGGTAAAAATGGATGACAATTTTTTTCCTAGAAAATTAACAGCACACATTATTTCTAACATTGCTATAAATGTCTGCAAATTTTATGGTTTTTTAAAAAGAAAATTGATAATCGTGGAAAAATCCGAAATTTTCCAATTATCGATGAAAATTTTTATTTATTAAAAAATCTGAAAAAAAACTGAAAGTATTCTTCCTGATGTTAGAAATAGTCTGCGCTATTTTTTTTTGTTATGAAAAATATATTTCACTTATATTTCTGCTGTTGGTGTGTTTATTAATTTTCTGTAATTTTTAAAAGTGAGTAAAAATGGATGAAATATTTTTTTCTTGGGAAAATTAATAGCCCACGTTATTTTTAACATTGCTTAAAATGTCTATACATTTTTTGGGATTTTTAAAAAATAAAAAGTTTTGTGTGAAAATCCAAATTTTGTCCATACCCTTATAAATTTTTCTAATTATATTATAGATATCGATGAACACGCTGTACATTTTTAGGCATTGGTACAATTTGAATTTTCTAACGTGTGATTCCACTCCCAGGCTAAGCATGAAGTAAAATTTCGAGTTTAGAAAAGCCTGAAAGTTTGGTTTGGTCGCTCCGCGAAGCGGAGCGGCCGAACCAAACTTTCAGGCTTTTCTAAACTCGAAATTTTACTTCATGCGCCACGCGTATAAAACAGTGATTAAAAGTAAGCTTCAAAATATACTCCCTAATTTTACAAAACCAAAAAAGTAAGCACATAATTCGTGTTTTGGGATATCTATGCATACTTAAAAGAGCGAATCCTAGTATATTTTCATTTCATCTCTTAAATCATCCGCTATTGTTTATCGTTCAAATATCTAAAATTTTGAACTTAGTAATTTGAAATTAAATTGTTACGCGAGCACTGCGCTGCCTACGCCGGGTCTAGAAAAAGCATGCCGTGTTTTGTTATGATTTTTAATCTAAATGATAATAAAATTACAACATAGATGGCGTATCTCTAAATTAAAGAGAGAAATTTATAAAAAATAGCAATAAAATAACAATAGATATACAGGGTTATTCAAAATAAAGGAACAGATTGCAAACATTTGTTTCATACAAACTACAAAAGATAGAAACACGTTTCTAGAAAGAGAAAGGTTAATTTTTTATGCATTCAATATGACCACCATGTAAAAGACTAACACTTTCTTCACTAAAAACATTTATTTTCGCTAAATGTACATTTCGAACACTACGTGCTCATTATCAATAAGTAAGCTATTGATAATGAGCACGTAGTGTTCAAAATGTACATTTAGCGAAAATAAATGTTTTGAGTGAAGAAAGTGTTAGTCTTTTATTAAGTAAATTATATTCAACTCTTCACGTAACTCAATCCAAATACATGACCAGCATGTGTTATACGACTAATATCAATACGGTAGCTCATTTCTTGCCGCACAAGAATCAGCTGACTTCTAGTTATCGAATTCACAGCTTCAACAATTGGATGTCGCATATTTTCAAGAGAGGTTTTTGGGCTCCTTTTCGTAAACTGTACTCATACTCTCGACATTTTGCTAATTGCAGCACTCAAAATGCTTTTTCTTGTTGTGTCGCCATTTTACTACAGACAATCATCGTGACAAGTAACAGCGCCAATGCGGCCGTGGTTGGAACTTCTGCCTGGACTGTTCAAATTTTTAACTTCGGTCTGTCCAGGAACGTTGGAATTATGGTTCTACCTTTTGTAGTTTGAAAGAAATAAATGTTTGAAATCTGTTCCCTTATTTTGAATAACCATGTATAAGTAGTTAAATTCCTTTATCTTCACTATTTTATTTTATTTCTAGATGTACATTTCAGGCACGATGTGCCCCTTTTTTAATAGTTTAACGTGTTTGATAAATTAGTCAATAAACTAATTTGTCAAACACGTTAAACTATTAAAAAAAGGGCACATCGTGCCTGAAATGTACATCTAGAATGAAATTAAAACAGTGAATATAAAGGAATTTAAATACTTACATATTTATAACACCTCACATAACTCCAACAAGAATATCATTAATAAAATAACTAACTGATAAATACCATGTCTAGATTTTAAAATACCCCATTTCGCCTCTAAATATATATATCCCCCACTACGTGTCTTTAAATACCCCACTTTGAGATAAAATCCCTAGAATCGGCACCACTGTTTGTCTAGCTTAAAAAAATCTAACGCCTGCAGCAGTTTGCTCTACTCTAGCCACGCCCCTGCGCAGAACTCCAAGTTTAGTTTGTACGCACATGTGCGCACAACACTATTTTTGTATATTCCCCCAAAATACGCTCAATATCAATTACAGTGAAATAACATACCATACAATGAATTACTTTTAGAATATGTTTGGGTGCATTTTAGCACCAAGGTTTAGCAATTGGTCGGTAACAATACAAACTGACATAAATCTATCCAATATACAAAATTTAAAAAAAGAAAATCGATGTGAATTATATTAAAAGTTACACCAGTAGCACAATTTATTAAATAGTAAATAAATTGGTTGCAATTGCAGTGATTCGTTATTTCTTTTTCCGAGCGTGTCGACTGGATAATAAGTAAAGGTATTAGAATATCGACGTTTCTATGCGCGCACACATGTACAATAAATAAATTGCACGGACGATAAAAGCTTAATCAAAGTGGGATGGATTATTACTTAAGGGTTGTCGGTGCCGTAATGGTGATTACCATAGCACGCTGTTAAAAAAGGGGCGATGTCTGAATGATGATTTACCATAAACATGTGTCGCACTGTAAATAATTAATGCCCGTCTAAAGCGTCCACTATTTTCATATTAGCCGTAATGTATTTTGATTTAGTATAGATTGATTGATTGATTCGACGGTAATAATACATTTTCAGGTTCGGAACGCGAACGCGGATGGATTTATTTGTTGTACGCTCGCTCGCGCGCCGTGCCCGGTGTCAATGTGTGTGTGCACACCGGACAATCAATATTAATTATGAATTTATAAATGAGTGATCGCCTCCATGCGGCAATAATTCAAATCTACTTAACTAAGTAGACAATTTATATATCTGGATTTAAATGTCAGGGCTTAATTTTATTAACAGCGCCACTCGCGCGCGCTTTCAACTACTCTGGCACATGAGATGCGAAACTATTCGATTTTTACGTCCCTCAATCCAATTTATACTAATACAAATAACCTCGCGAGAAAATTCTAATCAGAAACATTTTAATTTATTGATTTTGTACAAAACTAAAAAAAAAACAGAACTAAATATTAAAAAAAATTGGGAAAACATCATTTCACAGATGAAAAGATAATTTGTAGGTATATTAGTTAGTTGCTGTCAAAACAACTTTCCCTTAAAGAAATTAAGCGAGTTCGAAATTGTATGCAAATGCAACAATATCCACCTTAATTTAAACATTTGTTTAGAAAATTTGTAATCTTTAGCCAAATGCATAATTTTAAAAGTTTATTCGGGAAATGAACAATTCTTACCAGAAGTCTAATGTTAGGTAATTTGAAATATTAAAAATGCGGTTCTTTACGCAAAGATTCGCACTTTTAATGTTTCAAAGTATTCTACAACCAAGTTTTGGCATATTGATCACCACCACATCTAAGCGTTATATATTTTTAACTTTACTGTAAATCTGTGTTTTATACGCGTGGCGCATGAAGTAAAATTTCGAGTTTAGAAAAGCCCCGTGAAAATTTGTCTCGGGTCGCTGCGCGACCCTCGACAAATTTTCTACGCGGGGCTTTTCTAAACTCGAAATTTTACTTCATGCTTAGTCTGGGAGTGGAAGACACTTGCTACTTTAAAATATGTCACTACTATCAAAATGTGTATCGTAACTGTCACAAAGAATAACAATGACATTGCGATCTCATTATAGTTCAATTTAAACTCGTGTCAAGTTGGTGCGATTGGTTAAATGTCGGCTTCGCCCACTTATGTCAACTGTCATTATGGTTCAAATGTCAACTTTATGTAACGTAATTGAATGTCCTTGGTTATATTGTGACGTTACTGTGTCAATTGTTAGTTGAGAAAAATGGTGATGTGTCCATAATAGCATTTTCCCCGTTAATCATCATCATATCTGATTTAAATATCATCAATATTGAAATGTAGCGCAAACTAAATTTTATCTACTTTTATTATTATTATTATTGCAAAACTATTTACGAAGAAGTAATTTTTTAATTGTTTCGCTACACCTTGCTAAATATTGATCATCATCACATCTAAGCGTTATATATTTTTACCTTTACTTCAAATCAGTGTTTTATACGCGCGGCGCATGAAGTAAAATTTCGAGTTTAGAAAAGCCCCGTGAAAATCTAAGCGTTATATATTTTTAACTTTACTTCAAATCAGAAAAGCCCCGTGAAAATTTGTCTCGGGTCGTTGCGCGACCCTTGACAAATTTTCGACGCGGGGCTTTTCTAAACTCGAAATTTTACTCCATGCTTAGTCTGGGAGTGAAAGACACTTATTACTTTAAAATATGTCACTACTATCAAAATGTGTATCGTAACTGTCACAAAGAAAAGCAATAACATGGCGATCTCATTATAGTTCAATTCAAACTCGTGTCAAGTTGGCACGATTGGTTAAATGTCGGCTTGCGCCGACCTTATGTCAACTGTCATTATAGTTCAAATATCGGCTTTATGTGACGTAATTGAATGTCTTTGGTTATGTTGTGACGTTTCTGTGTTAATTGGTGACTATTTGCACTATTATGGTAAAAAAACGACTGCCTCTTCTTTAATTTGTATCAAAATTGACATTATGTTTTAATCTCATAGAACGTTCTCTCTCAATAAAACAACAATAATCAATTATCAACTGTTTTAATAATAAAACAAGTGTTTTCTACTCCCCGATTAAGCATAAAGTAAAATTTCGAGTTTAGAAAAGCCTGAAAATTAAGATTGGTCGCGTAGCGAAGCGGAGCGACCAAGCCAAATTAGGCTTTTCTAAACTCGAAATTTTACTTCATGCGCCACGCTTATAAAACGCTGATTTAATGTGAAATGGTCTTTAACCAATTAACAAGTAAAATAAGTTTATTATATCAATTATCAATTGTTTAAATGATATATCACCACTTTTTATTTTAATTATTATTATTATTTGATCTGTCTGCTGAACTAATAGAACTAACAATTTGTTCAAAATTGTATTTAAAAATTCCCTGACTTTTTGCTAAAAAGGCCTAACTTCCCTGACTTTTCCCGATGAATAAAATCCCCTGACTTTCCCGGTTGGTCACCACTCTGAATTTTATTGGAATTGAATCAACTTTTAACAATTTTATAAACATCTTTCATTTTGGGGAGAATGTGGAAAATAATTATTTTTTTTAGAAGGGTGTTTGTGTGAAAGTTACTTGAGTATTAATTAAGTGAATCATATCAATTATTAACCATTTTATAAACAAATGTCATTGTGCAAACGGCAAAAATATCGAAAATATGTTTTTCTCAAAATTGGGGTTGGTGCAAAAATTGTCATTAACACCTTTCGAACGTGCATTATTAGTGCATAATTTAGGCATGGTTTTTTTCGATTTAGTTAATATACAGGGTGTCCCAGACCACCCGTAACAGCTTTTTTTTGAAAAAACGGCTGGTCCTAGAGAGTTGGACAAACAAAATTATAACAAGAGCCCAATTGAAGAATCGAATGGTGGTATTGTTTTTTTTTTCCGAAAAAGGTTAGCATCCCTGAGAGTTTGCTTAAAAATGTCAAGAACTCGAGATTTTTAAATAGCACGATATGTCGAAACTGGTATCGTTAAAAAGGCCACTTGTGTAGGAAACATATTTTTATTATTGGCACCCATTTTAAGTAATAACTAATTAAAGTTATTAAATTAATTTTTTCAAGGCTACTTTATTTTTAAAATTTGCATATCAGTTGTCAGTTAGACGTCAAAATCATCAATTATTACAATTGTTTCATCCGTTTGTCATAAAATTAAATTGTTTGTATATTATAATCGCTTGATACGTGAGTGATTATGCCTATAAATATTATCAAATTACGTTCAAAAGTGAAATTATGCCGTTTTCTAATTCAGAAGCTTTTGATATGTTCATGGTGTTAGGGGAATGTGGAGTAAATTACCGAGCTGCTCATCGAATGTATGCTCAAAAATACCCTATGCGTGCCCACCAATCCTTCAATGTATTCCGAAGATTAGCAGAGCAGGTAAAGTGCAACCCTAAATACAATCAAGGTAATACAATTAAACGGCGTGTAAGGAACAACAAAGGCACCGATATTCTTGCTGCAGTACTTGTTGATCCCCACATCCTAATAAGAAGATTTGCATGGGATTCTGGAGTTAGAACCTCTAGGCAGAATTCTTAAAGAGCATCCATACCACATACATTTCAATCAATAGTTGAATGAAAATGATTTTCTAAACCGAGTAATTTTGTCTAATTGGATGCTAAATAAAAGACCTCATTTTGCTAGAAAAGTTTTATGGACTGACGAAGCTACATTTAAAAGCACTGGAGAGGTAAATATTCATAATGCACATTACTAGTCGCAAAGAAATCCTCATTGGCTTCAAACTATTGATAAGCAACATATTTGGAATGTCAACGTATGGTGTGGATTACTTGATGGACAAACTATAGGACCTTTTTTTTGATAAGGTAAGCCGACTTTTTATGTAATAGATTGATTGATTTGATGGAAAATGTTCCTCTCGCGACTGTAATGGTAATGTGGTATCAGCAAGATGGTTGTCCGGCTCATTATTCATTAGTTGCTAGAGATATAGAGACTCACAATCCAGTGGATTGGTAGAGGAAGTGTATTAGCATGGCCTCGAAGATCGCCAGATTGTACTCCTTTGGATTTTTTTCTTTGGAGGCGGATCAAAGAAATAGTTTATGCCGAAAAACCATCAACAAGAAATAATATGATTCAGAGAATTTGAATTGCTTGCAAATAACAGCAGAGAGATATTAAGGGCCACAGATAGTGTCACCACAAAGGCTTGAAAATGTTTACAAGTAAATGGAAGACAGTTTGAACACAACTGATTTTATTTTATTGACATTTGAAATGTAAACTGTAAGAAAAAGTTGGCCATGAAAAAATAAAATTTAATAACTTTAATCAGTTATTACTCAAAATGGATGCCAATAATAAAAATATGTTTCCTACAAAAGTTTCTTATTTTTCAAAGATCTTTTAAACGGTACCACTTTCGACCTATCGTGCCATTTAAAAATCTCGAGTTCTTGACATTTTTAAGCAAACTCTCAGGGATGCCAACCTTTTTGGGAAAAATCAATACCACTATTCGATTGTTTAATTGGGCTTTTGTAATACATTTTTTTGTCCCAACTCTCTGGGACTAGTCGTTTTCTCAAAAAAAGGCTGATACGGCTGGTCTGGGACACAATGTATACTAGGTAGAGGAGCTATCCGTACCGCTAGCAACCCCCAACCTCTCACAAAAAAATAGTTTTTGTCGCTAAATCAAAGAGGGCAAAAAAGTTTCTTACGGTAAGAAAATGCATAAAGAGTGCATTATGCTGCATTGCTTTTTTAATTTTATTTTTCAAGTGGGGGAGAAGGGGAAGGGAGCTAGCTAAATGGAGGTTCATTCATATGTCTGTCAATGCAAATAATTTATTCAATGATATTTTCGTTGGTGACCATGTATAACACTGTATGTATCTTTTGTTACGCTGTTACGCTAAACACATACCTACAAATTATCTTGCACCTATATACCTAAGTTTTATCTATTTATGTTATTTTTGTATTAATATTTAGTTTTTATTTATATTTTTGTGTTCCGTTGGGCAAATAAATATTATTATTATTATAATTATATTCAAGGATGTACCAATCTTCATCCAAACTATAAAATACTAAGAATAAATAATTTAATTTTAATATTTGCACATAAATTCAATAATTTCAATAGTGTATTCTAAAATTCAATTGTTAGAATATACTAATGAGCAACATAAATATTCCTTATTATATAATTCAACTAAGAAATCCTTCAGATTACCATTAATACACAACTGTAATGCGTGATACTCGATACATAAGTATTATTGTTTCATTCTAATTAAATTTTATGAGAATTTTGATTTATTCTCCCGTTACGACTTTCCCCAGACCTTGTGGTACAATTATGGAAAAAGTTTATACCAGCAGGTTGGTCCGAGAAATTGCTTCAGCGAATAGACGCGGTGTTTCAGTAATGTTACTGTTCCCTTTTGAAACTGATGCAATCCAAGCGAAGGAAAAGATACTGAGTTGAGTAATGAGTCAAGGTTGGCAACAATTTAATGCTTACAATTAAGTATATAGGGTGATTCAATTAAATTTTATTGAAGGAATTGAAATATTTCAATTAATGAATGACTATCAAAGAAGTTATTTATATAAGTGAAGATCATCTAAGCTATTATATAGAGTTAACTTTAAAAGTTAATTTTAGATAAAATTCTTATGATTTCTATGAATGACTTATTATATTACATACTGGGATTTTTTTTTAAAATATACATAATTTATACGCTGTAAATATTCAGATATTAGTCGATTTTATAAATGCGTTGAATTTGAAGTTTCGAACGAGTGTTTCCACTCCCAGACTAAGCATGAAGTAAAATTTCGAGTTTAGAAAAGCCTGAAAATTTGGTTTGGTCGCGTAGCGCGAAGCGCGGAGCGACCAAACCAAATTTTCAGGCTTTTCTAAACTCGAAATTTTACTTCATGCGCCACGCGTATTAAACACTGAAATATTGTGAAATTAGAAATACACAAAAAACAATAATAAATTTATTAAATGTTTATTAATAATTTTACAAATGTTAATTTCATCTAAATCTAACATAATTTAGGCCTTTTCTTTACCTTTCCTCGAATTTGGGACCCATTCAAAACACCCACACTATTTTTGTCATGCGTTATGCTAGCCTCATCAATTTTTTTACAAAATTTTGATGTCTTGTAAATAAAAAAAAGCTCGTATCTACTAACTTGTAGAAATTTGAATATCTGTTAATATTTCTCAGTTTCTCCGTTAAAACATGCAATTTAAGTGAAAATTAGTGTGCTCAATGTTATACGAGTTGTAAATAATTTATTTAAAACTTATCGTGTTGATTTTGTTTTAAAAACTATGCTAAAACGAAAAATCTATTTAATGCAAGAAATCTCCGCTCTTTGCAATTTCATTTTTTGGATATTTTTCAGAGAAACTCTGTGGATGTTCTGTCTGATTGGGTCCTTCGAATTGTATTTTAAATGCGTAGGTTTTTAATTATCGAATTAAATTATGCCAATACCAATGAATTGCATTAATCCTTTGCAATACACACTTGTAATAAACATACCCACTTAATTATTACCTTTAATTATAATTACAACACACTTACAATTTATCTACTTTTGTCTTGCACGAAAGAAATTACAAAAAAAAAAATCTGAGGTGTTATACAAGAACAACTCGCATTATCCCAGCCCACGAAATAGAGACAAGGACGTCTAGAGCTCAGCAGGAATTCCTGAGATACCTTTTCCTGCGGTGCCTTACCGAAGTCAATTATGAGATATTAGCGTCGTCACGTAATCAACTCACTCCTGATTTAATGCCTTCAATGCCACAATTATCCGACTGCCGGAGCACGACATTGCCGGAGATTTTTTTTTTTTGCGAGAGCGAGAAACGCTCACTTCCTATGCGATATTGCGTCATATAATACTATTATTTTGAATATTTATTGATGTTAAATTAATAAGTTATGGTGCTAATTATTTTTTAATGGGGTTATAGAAATGTTAGTATTCTTGTTAAGTGTGTTTTAAAGGCTAGCCATGAAGAAATAAGGCAAAATTAACAAAAAAAATAGATTAAATGTAGATTGCGAAAAAAATCGCAATATTATGAGTTTTTTTAAGGTAGGTATACATATCTAGATGTGTACTCTGTAAATACAGGGTGTCCCGTTAATGTGGGTAAATGGCTTAGCCATAGATTCCTGGGATGAAAATATGATGATTTAACACAATTTATCTATATTCAAAAATTCACGGTTAAGCCGGAATTAGTCTTTTAAGTTCAAAAAATATTAATTTTATTTGTAACAATTAAGCGCTATGTTTGATTTGACTGATATTTATTATGGTAGATTATCATAATATAACACATCACTTAAGTTATTATGGTCATCACTGATTGACAAGAAGTATTAAAAACAGTAGTATTACAACACAAAAGATAAAATATGATTTTACTGGCGCACCTTGTAAAAATTCAAAATAATATTACTTCAAAGATTGGTTCATTTGAAAGCTTTTTTGTCTGTTAATAATGTTTGATATCTTGTACGATTTTGCCACAAAATATATAATATGAATATGGTATCCTCAATTTCCTTAGCAAAATCCTAATACAAGCAACATACAGTAAATTTTTCTCTTAGGTAAACATATGCATAAGCTGTAAATTTTCCGACATTCGTTGTTTTATAAAAGAAAAAAATGTGAAGCTTTAAACGAGTGTTTTCCACTCCCAGACTAAGCATGAAGTAAAATTTCGAGTTTAGAAAAGCCCCGTGAAAATTTGTCGAGGGTCGCGCAGCGACCCGAGACAAATTTTCTGGGCTTTTCTAAACTCGAAATTTTACTTCATGCGCCACGCGTATAAAACACAGATTTCAAGAAAAGTTCGTATTTACATAAATTTCCCAGTATTTTAGTGTTTTATATGCGTGGCGCATGAAGTAAAATTTCGAGTTTAGAAAAGCCCAGAAAATTTGTCTCGGGTCGCTGCGCGACCCTCGACAAATTTTCACGGGGCTTTTCTAAACTCGAAATTTTACTTCATGCTTAGTCTGGGAGTGGAAAACACTCATTTAAAGCTTCAAATTGAACTCTTTTAAAAAACAAAGAATGTCGGAAATTTTACAGCTTATGCATATACAGGGAATTTTTTTTTAAGTATATGTATTCCAAATTCAGCCTATTTTCTGTAAATCTCAAGATATTCCTTGTTTTTTTTTAAGTTCAATTTGAACCTTTAAGCGAGTGTTTTCCACTCCCACACTAAGCATGAAGCAAAATTTCGAGTTTAGAAAAGCCCCGTGAAAATTTTCTGGGCTTTTCTAAACTCGAAATTTTGCCACGCGTATAAAGCACTAAAATACTGTGAAGTTTATGTATATTCAAAGTTCACTTGAAATCTGTGTTTTATACGCGTGGCGCATAAAGTAAAATTACGAATTTAGAATAGCCCAGAAAATGTTCATGGGGCTTTTCTAAACTCGAAATTTTACTTTATGCTTAGTCTGGGAGTGGAAAACACTCGTTTAAAGCTTCACATTAAACTCTTTTAAAAAACAAAGAACGTCGGAAAATTTACTGTAAACTACTGTATTAAAACAAAGAATAAATAATAAAATAGATAAAAATACAATTTGTTTCTCTTTCTTTGACTTGAATTTCATCGTTTTGACTTTTACCTTCAAAATCCCTCCATAAATCTTCTTCGAAAAATGTACAGACATTGTCTAATGTATCTACAGCCTCCATAGAAAAATAATTCCCAGAATGTAAAGGGATAAAGTGCAGTGTGGCCGGATGAAACACGAAACCCACACGCGAGAGGGGTCACAAAAAGCCCCCGCAATCACACTTCAATCCCCCTTTCCCTCCTCCCTCGCACTTCGGCGGCATTCTCTGTACTGACCGCACTTTTATCGCGAGCGCATCTGCATCATGACATGCACGTCTTGCAAAAACTCGCAGAATCCATGACAATGCCCTTTTCGAAAATCCATTGTTGTACCCTTTCACCGGGCATGAACAGATTTACCGTTTTACCACGGTTATTAACCATATTCGTACTTGCGACAGATGTTTTTGCAAAAACAGAATTTCTATACAAAAAGTCGCACAATCAAAACTCGGATGGCTGTGCGAATGAATACCTAACGAAAGGGTTTTTGAAGTCAGAAATGAATTGATAGTATTTGAAAATTGGAAAAGGGTGATATGACAAGGGCGCAGCATTTTCGATGGTTTATTCAAGTGAGTAAAGTACCGTAAATATAAATGACAGATAAAAACTAATATATACTTCCAGAGCTCTTTTTAGAGCATATTTCATGTGCTTAATCAAAATTTGTCTATCTTTAATTGTTTTCGAGTTATACGGGAAAACTCAAAATTTGGGGATTTTGAAATATTGAAATAACTTTTTTATTTAAAAAGATATTGACATATGGTAAAAACGCTTAGCTGAGGCTGGGTAATCGACGGGAGGAAGCACAATGGGCCTAATGAGGCCTAAGTACAGTGCAGAAATGCGCACTCCCCAACGAACCAAAACCAGAACAGAACGGTAAAAACGTTCTTATGACACTTTTTTTACAAAAATATGTTGATCATGTCAGATTTTGTCTTAAGTTTAACCGTTATGAGATATAATAATAATAATCTTTATTATTCAACGGAAAGATTCCATAAAGAATAAAATCAAAAAGATACAGATTACTTAAATATAAAAAATATATATAATTCAATACTAAATTAAAGAACACATAATTAACTAGACTAAACTAATAGTAGACTCCTGTAAATATATCTTTATACAAAATATTTGAATTACTAGACATATGTGTATTTGGCGTTCTAAGTAGTTAGTTTGTTCTAGCTGCTGGAATATAAAAAGTGGATGATTGACGTGATGACATACGAGATATATTGAATTGTATCATTTCTAATAGTTGGGGACAATTAATAGAGCCTTTTATTAATTTTATAATATGACATAAAGTTATGTTATTTTAAATGCAAATCTTAATTTGCCTTGACTTCAGTCGATTGCATTTTTTGTAAGCTTTCCAGAAATATCGTCAGTGTATTTTACTTAAAAAAGTGCATACGAAAGTTTTTACAACATGTCAATATCTTTATCTTGAACCTGTTTCTTATCTTTGACGTGGTGAAACATATTTTAATATGATTTAAAAATGGAAAACACTTGGTTAAATTTACCGATGAGAAGTTGGCCATAGATTTCCAGCCACGAATCCGGCGCCTCCACCATTTATTAAACTATAATTTTACCAACGTATTACAACGAATACAATAAAGTTTCATAGAAACAATTGATAATTTTATTAAATGTAATGCCGAGATAGCTCTTACAACTTTTAAAAGATATGATTTAGCATCTCCCATTAAGATTTGTATCTGTGATAATAGAGGAAATTTCAAACATTTTAAAAATGCTATTTGGGGAGGTTTAGAAACGATTTTAATAGCCACAAATGTCCTCAGTAGTGTTATTACCAATATAAAACAATAATTGGAGGACCATCTTTCTTCAATTTATTTTAACATGTTTTTCTAAAACGCCCACCTGAAGATATGGCTTATTTTTCGAAAAATAAAAAGTTGGTGTTTGGGGCCCTTTAGAAATGATTTTGTTGGCCACAAATGTTCTCCATAGTATTAGTAACCATATTAAACAACAATTGGAGGACCATTTCTCTTTAATTTGTTTTAAACAATTTTTTTCCAAACCACTCACCTGAAGACATGGCTAATTTTTCGAAAAATAAAAAGTTGGTGTTTGGGGCCTTTTAGAAATGATTTTGTTGACCACAAATGTTCTCTATAGTATTAGTAACAATATTAAATAACAATTGGAGGACCATCTTTCTTAATTTTTTTTAACAATTTTTTTCTTTACCGCTCACCTGATGACATGGCTTATTTCTCGAAAAATAAAATGTTGGTGTTTGGGGCCTTTTAGAAATGATTTTGTTGGCCACAAATGTTCTCCATAGTATTAGTAACCATATTAAATAACAATTGGAGGACCATCTTTCTTCATTTTTTTTTAAACAATTTTTTTCCAAACCGCTCACCTGAAGACATGGCTTATTTTTCGAAAAATAAAAAGTTGGTGTTTGGGGCCTTTTAGAAACGATTTTGTTGGCCACAAATGTTCTCAATAGTATTAGTAACCATATTAAACAACAATTAGAGGACCATCTTTCTTCAATTTTTTTTAAACAATTTTTTTCCAAACCGCTCACCTGAAGACATCGCTTATTTTTCGAAAAATAAAAAGTAAAATTGAAGAAAGATGGTCCTCTAATTGTTGTTTAATATGGTTACTAATACTATGGAGAACATTTGTGGCTAACAAAATCATTTCTAGAAGGCCCCAAACACCAACTTTTTATTCTAAAAGGCCCCAAACACTAACTTTTTATTTTTCGAAAAATAAGCCATGTCATCAGGTGAGCGGTATGGAAACAAAATGTTTAGAAAAAAATTAAGAAAGGTTGTTATTTAATATTGTTACTAATACTATAGAGAACATTTGTGGTCAACAAAAGCATTTCTAAAAGGCCCCAAACACCAATTTTTTATTTTTCGAAAAATTAGCCATGTCTTCAGGTGAGCGGTTTGGAAAAAAAATTGTTTAAAAAAAATCAAAGAAAGATGGTCCTCCAATTGTTGTTTAATATGGTTACAAATACTATGGAGAACATTTGTGGCCAACAAAATCATTTCTAAAAGGCCCCAAACACCAACTTTTTATTTTTCGAAAAATAATCCATGTCTTTAGGTGGGCGTTTTAGAAAAACATGTTAAAAAAAATTGAAGAAAGATGGTCCTCCAATTATTGTTTTATATTGGTAATAACACTACTGAGGACATTTGTGGCTATTAAAATCGTTTCTTAACCTCCCCAAATATCATTTTTAAAATGTTTGAAACGTCCTCTTTTATCACAGATACAAATTTTTATGCCAGATGCTAAATCATAACTTTTAAAAGTTGTAAGAGCTATCTCAGCATTACGTTTAATTAAATTATCAATTGTTTCTATGGAATTTTATTGTATTCGTTGTAATACGTTGGTAAAATTATAGTTTTATAAATGGTGGATGCGCCGTATTCGTGGCTGGAAATCTATGGCCAACTTCTCATCGGTGTTAAATTTCACTAATATTTTGGTTTTTTATTCTAACTAGTTTCGACTTTGAGTCATTCTCAAAGTCGAACCTAGTTGGAATAAAAAACCAAAATATTAGTGAAATATTTAACCATGTGTTTTCCTTTTTTAAATCATTGTCAATATCTTTTTAAATAAAAAAGTTATGTCATTCATCAAAATGCTATTTCACTTAAAAATACCATTAAAAATGCTGCACCCTGTACAGATATTTTTTCTTCTAAGCATACAAATCCCGATGCATACTCTCATAGATGTTCAGGCATTCGTTGTTGTTTTTTGTAAATGGTGTTTTTTTAGAGGTATAGAACTTCTTTTTCAAATAAAACACATAAAAATCAATAAAACAACAGATGTTTTGGCTTTAATAGGTAACCAATGTAATGGCATTTCATGTTTAAAAATAAAAATTTTGGGAATGTGACCACCGCTATTGCTTCTTAGATGAACCATTCTATTGGATCAATTATTAATAACTTTTTCCAATGTGGCCGGACTAATCGCTCCAATTACGCGCCGAAAGTTGACTTCTAAGTCTTTCATCGTTGCTGGTTTATCAGCATAGACCAGTGATTTCACGTAGCCCTACTAAAAGTAGTCCAGTGGGTTTAAATCACATGATCTATAATTAACAGGCACATGTCTCGAAACAATTTGATCACCAAACTTCTGTTCCAACAGCGTGAGGATTACACGCGCATTGTGGCAAGTTGCGCCGTCCTGTTGAAACCATTTAGTTCTCAACAGATTTGCATTGACGTTGGGGATCAACAAAATTCGAATCATTGACCTGTAGCGCTCGCTATTGACCGTAATATTGGGTCAGTCTTCATTTTTGAAAAAGTTGGGGCCAATGATGCTTCCCGCATGCAATCCATACCACACAGTAACACAATTTTGCTTATTCACAAGTCCATTCAGCCAAAAATGAGCCTTGTCTCTAAAAATTATTTGCCGGAAAAATCAGTAAATAGGCGAAGTGCTCTATAAGTTTGAGGCACAGAGCGCGCATTTTGTAAATAAATTTCCGCAATTTGTAATGGATGCTCGATTGTGAGCTTTGGTATGAAAATTTGCCAAAGCTTACTAAACAAAATTGCTACCAACAGCTTTCCATTCTGATATTGATTGGTTTAACAAATATCCATGATTGAAGTTCCATACCTCTAAAAAAACACCCTTTATAAGTGTTCAATTTAAAACGTCTAGCGGGTTCTCCAGTTCTTGATTGGAGCGGAGTGATTAAACCAATTTTTTAGACTAAACTCGAAATTTTACTTCACGCTTAGTCTGAGAGTGGAAAACACTCATTTGAAGCTTTAAATTGAACTATATCGGACACTTTTTTCTCATTAATCACTTGGTAAAACATTTTAAAATATAATGGTTTGTAAATTAAGTTCACTTGGTTTTGATGATCGCTTAACTACCGGGAGGGTTTAGAAATTTCAAAAGCCATAAAGGCAAGTAAAAATGTGGTCAACGACAACGAAGACATTTGGAATTCCCCGATATTAAATGCCCTTATTACCCAATAAAACCTAAAACTCGAAACTGTATATATTCCCAAACAAATCCATTTGTACATCATTCTTGATAATGGCATTAAGCCGAAACTAGTAGAAAATAAAATACATATAAGTGAAACAAAACCAAGTGAACTTAATTTACAAATCATTATATTAAATTGAACTGTTAAAAACACACTGTTCTCTCGTTTAAAAAACAAGGTTACTTTTGTCACTTGTAAAACAATATACTATTTTTAAATTTCAAACCCTCATAATTAAAAAACTAAATAACAAAGAAAAACGATTAAAGCATGTTATTCTTATTCGTTATTGATTTAATATTAATATGTATCAGAGCTGGGATAAATCCTCAAAAACAGGATTCGAATCACGAATCCGAATCACCTAATATGATTCGAAACACGAATACTCGAATACAGGATTCGTAAGTGAAAAATATGATTCCTCATTTTTGAATCACGGATACAAATCATTTAAAAATAAATTTAAATCTATTATTTGCAACCAGTAATATTTTACTCCATCAGTTTCTATTAACAAAAATGTTCATTTACCGACTAAATATCTGATTATATAATGATTTTAATTAATGATGATATATGTGTTATTGAACTTCATTTTACATCTGTGTTTTATACGCGTGGCGCATGAAGTAAAATTTCGAGTTTAGAAATGCCCCGTGAAAATTTGTCTCGGGTCGCTGCGCGACCCTCGACAAATTTTCTACGCGAGGCTTTTCTAAACTCGAAATTTTACTTCATGCTTAGTCTGGGAGTGGACAACACTCGTTCTTAAAAGTTTCAAATTAAAGGATCACTCTAGATTACTAAGTTTATTACCATTTTACAAAGGCTACAGCTAGAAGGACCAATCATGGTCTTCGGAGACCGAAGGACTACAGGGAATCGAAGTTTATACACAAGAAAACAACGAATATCTGAAGGTTTACAGCATGGATAGGAAAGAAAACATCCAATTTTGAAAAAATATCGAAGCTGGGTTGGTTTTCAGTGCGTTTTTAACTTCTTTTTAAATCAGTGTTTTATACGCGTGGCGCATGAAGTAAAATTTCGAGTTTAGAAAAGCCCCGTGAAAATTTGTCTCGGGTCGCTGCGCGACCCTCGACAAATTTTCTACGCGGGGCTTTTCTAAACTCGAAATTTTACTTCATGCTTAGTCTGGGAGTGGACAACACTCGTTCTTAGAAGTTCCAAATTAAAGGATCACTCTAGATTACTAAGTTTATTACCATTTTACAAAGGCTACATGTCGAAGGACCAATCATGGTCTTCGGAGACCGAAGGACTACAGGGAATCGAAGTTTATTCACAAGAAAACAACGAATATCTGAAGGTTTACAATATGGATAGGAAAGAAAACATCCAATTTTGAAAAGATATCGAAGTTGGGTTGGTTTGCAGTGCGTTTCTAACTTCACTTTAAATCAGTGTTTTATACCCGTGGCGCATGAAGTAAAATTTCGAGTTTAGAAAAGCCCCGTGAAAATTTGTCTCGGGTCGCTGCGCGACCCTCGACAAATTTTCTACGCGAGGCTTTTCTAAACTCGAAATTTTACTTCATGCTTAGTCTGGGATCGTGGATTGTCAAGATTTTCTACATCTACAGATTTTCGATATTTCTAGATTTATGTCGATTTATTCACAGTTTGTTATTGTATTAAATGCAACTTTAATATTAAATAAAAACGGTTTTTTTTAGGAATAGAATATTCACCCATTAATAGCCGAGCAAATTATAAAGTTAACTCTAAAAGTTAATTATAGGTAAAATTTTGCATCTTTTTCTGTGCTTTCAATGAATGATTTATTACATTACATACGGCGATTTTTTAAAAGAGTTAAATTTAAAATTCAAAAGAGTGTTGTCCACTCCCCGTCTAAGCATAATGTAAAATTTCGAGTTTAGAAAAGCCCCGCGTAGAAAATTTGTCGAGGGTCGCGCAGCGACTCGAGACAAATTTTCGCGGGGCTTTTCTAAACTCGAAATTTTACTTCATGCGCCACGCGTATAAAACACTGATTTAAAGTGAAGTTAAAAACGCACTGAAAACCAACCCAACTTCGATATTTTTTCAAAATTAGATGTTTTCTTTCCTATTCATGCTGTAAACCTTCAGATATTCGTTGTTTTCTTGTAAAAAAACTTCGATTCCCTGTAGTCCTCCGGTCTCAGAAGACCATGGTTGGTCCTTGGAGCTGTAGCCTTTGTAAAATGGTAATAAACTTAGTAATCTAGAGTGATCCTTCAATTTGAAACTTCTAAGAACGAGTGTTGTCCACTCCCAGACTAAGCATGAAGTAAAATTTCGAGTTTAGAGAAGCCCCGCGTAGAAAATTTGTCGAGGGTCGCGCAGCGACCCGAGACAAATTTTCACGGGGCTTTTCTAAACTCGAAATTTTACTTCATGCGCCACGCGTATAAAACAATTATTTCAAGTGAAGTTAAAAATATGCTATTAACGTTGGATATTTTGTATGGGTAAGTAACCAAATATGCATTCACAAATATTTGAATTATTCGAAAATTTTAATATTTATATTCAAATATGAATAATTTAGTAATTTAAATATTCATATTAGAATATTTAACTATTTGAATTATTCGAATCGAATCCTAGCCTTAATAGCGATGATTCGAATTATTTATCACGATTTGAATCCGTGTATGAGGATTCGATTCCTTTTATAAGGATTCGAATCCTTTTATAAGAATTCGAATCCTTTTATAAGGATTCGAATCCTTTTATAAGAATTCGAATCCTTTTATAATGATTCGAATCATCTACGTCTGGATTCGAATACGAATCTTTTAAAAAAATGTAACGAATCCGGATCACGAATCCGTTTTCACTAAAGTATTCGAATACCTCTTTTGAATCCTCTAAAAGGATTCGAATCCGGGAATCGAATCCTGAATGATTCGAATCCTGCCCAGCTCTGATATGTATTGAGTATCTAAATTGAATGCTTCCATTTATATATTGTAC
Source organism: Philonthus cognatus (assembly GCA_932526585.2). NCBI lineage: Eukaryota > Metazoa > Arthropoda > Insecta > Coleoptera > Staphylinidae > Philonthus > Philonthus cognatus. Next base: position 31,816,760 of record OW052242.1, read on the forward strand.
ATACATTGAATGTTTATATTGAAGGATGAATGATATTGTACAGAAATTGAATATCTATTATTAAGTATTCAATTATATTTATTATTAACCTAATATTGTACAAAAACTGAATATCTATTATTGCATTTTCATTATTGATACAAAAAACTAAATATTTATATACTAGATTTATACAATATAGTATCTATAATAAATGTTAATATAGTATTAATAACCGTAAACTAAATTGTGGCAATATTGTGTGCACGTTAATTAACAATTTCAAGATATCATATTGCTAAAATGAGATACAATATTGCTACAATGTAAATACAAGATTTAGTTCTACTATGGCAGCTTTATTATTATTCAATTTAGCCACTTGAAATTTATAATTGAAAATTTAGTTGACTAACATTCGGATTGACAGACTAATAATAACATATGACTAATGATTAATGACTAAATTAGTCATTACTAATTTAGTCATTACTTTTAATCATGTCTAAAAATGTAATGAACTAATTCCTAACTCTGTAGTTAACAATATATATGTTCAATAAAAAAAAACTCAAGAGTGCTATGATTTTATCTTTTTTTAAATTTATGTTGGCTACAGGCTTTAGGAATTGTCATATAAAACGTCAGATATAATAATTATAATATATAATTTAAGAGTTGCCAACCTACAATATATTCCATAGCACTTTAAAGGTTTTATTTTATTGAACATGCGATATTAAATAAATATTATTGCTGAATAAAGATGTTTTTATAAAGAGAAGAGCGTTGAAAGATTTTCCGAAATAAATAGATATTGTAGCATTAATAAATTCTTATCGAAAATTTTAAGTAAATCCAAAGGATTTAACACTCTCACTTTACCCGGTGGAGTAGTTGAATGTAAATCCCCGCACGGAACCGGGGCGATAATTGAGTGAGAAACAGCGAGGGAGGGTAATGACGTTAATTACAAGGCGGCCCGCGGGGGCGGCGTGTGCCGCCGTCCAGACCGATCCTACCTGGGATAAGGTAGTAGCGGGAAACAACAGCCGGGGAGAGATGAAAGAGGCACGCAACGGCAATAACAATACAACAAACCCGACCCCACAAAGCGCGGGGTTGAATTGCAATGGGGGGGTGGGAAATCAACAGGTCCTTCCCGCCGAGCGCGCGATACGATTCACAATCTACAATTCACCTGTTTTTTTTTTACGACCTCGTATCGTAATAGGCACCCAGGGCTGTAAATTCGACGGTTTCGTTGCGAAACCGCGCTGCTGCCACACGCAGGTGCGTTTGCTACTTGCTACGGCACAATGGACCAGGCAAGGTCGCATGCTAATTCCGCCGCATTTACATTCAGGAATTACTCCTGTCTTGCACAAGATCATTAGATTATGTGTGTTGAGTACGAACGAACGAACTCGGGATTTTGTTTATTTTATCTCGATTGCGTACAATCACTTTTAATTAAACCGTGACGTTGTTTATTAGTCATTTTTATCGGTGAGTGTGGTGAAAATGGAAACCAAATTCGAGACGGTGGGCTTTTACTTTCGGTGCCACGATTCATTCACTCGCCACTCTGAAATGCCTGTAATCTTATATGGGTAAAGGCGCTTTCTTCGCTTCTCGGGTCAGTAGGCCAAGACGGTAGGTCCTATTATGGATACTTGGGGCAACCCCTTCAGTATTTTCCGTTAATATCATAGATCAGACATTAAATTCAAAGATCAAAATCTTCGGTTTAGAGATAACATTCGATTAATATGCTCTTAATAACTCCTACCATTTAATCAACAATATGTAAGGATATGAGTACCAGATAGAGTGATTTTTAGCATTACATCAAAAATGGAAGATTTAATACTGAAAATCACTCTATTTGGCACTCATAGCCTTAAATATTGCGGTTTTTGCCAAAACGTGCTCCACAAACAATTGGACGTTTCGTAAAATCAAATATGAAACCAAGAACTGGCTGTGGATCATAAACACACATCTAAAATAGGGATTCCCAACTGGTGGTCCGCGAGAACTAAAATATGGTGCGCAGAACATTTTAGAAATATTTATTCATTTAAATATGTTAATAATTTGGATTAATGTAAATTTAAGAATTGACACTTTAATATTGATAATCATTCTGGTTAGATATTGATATCATGTACGGTTTTGCCACGAAAATATAAAATATGAATTTCCTTGGCAAAATTCTAATACAAGCAACATACAATGAATTTTTATTTTCGGTAAACATATGCATAAGCTGTAAATATTCTGACATCTGTTGTTTTTTAAAAGAGTTCAATTTGAAGCTTTAAACAAGTGTTTTCTACTCCTAGACTAAGCATGAAGTAAAATTTCGAGTTTAGAAAAGCCCCGTGAAAATTTTGCGAGGGTCTGGGCTTCTCTATACTCAAAATTTTACTTCATGCGCCACGCGTATAAAACACAGATTTCAACTGAACTTCGAATATACATAAATTTCACAATATTTTAGTGTTTTATACGCGTGGCTAATGAAGTAAAATTTTGAGTTTAGTAAAGCCCAGAAAGTTTGATTCAGAGTAGGCTTTGAGTTTTAAATTAGATTGCACTTCTGACTGTTAACATATAGTTTAGCATAACCTCAAACTTATTCCATCATTCAGTTAGCAGTCTTGGCAACCCTAAAAAAATGCTGTCTACTCTAAATCATGATTTAAATGATCGCACTGTATAATATTGTTATTCATAAACACTGTGGTTAGGTATTGTAATACCTAAACCGCTTTACCGATTTACCTGTAAACCAAAAAACTAGTTTAAGTCCTCCTCCTCCCACTTATACAACACACTGAAAAGCCAGTAGCATTATACGTCGAAACGCATGAAAAGAATCACCATCGATCGGGCATTTATTTCATTCGATTCCGCTCCTCGTTGCTTTTTTTTGTTCGCATTACGGTCGTCGGTTGTATGAATTTAAAATCGTTTGGTGTCGTCTTATTTATGGCGGCGAAGAAGTGGAGAAGGAGGAAAAGGCCACTTTATTACCAATGACTCGGACGTCGAATCGCTCCATATTTTCACAAATTGGTCTCCGGCTGCTTCGCACAAACGCGAATATCGACAAATCGCCTAATAACTCAAGGCCCTCAAGTCGACGTCGACGATTTATTCTCCGTCTCATCCGCGAGGAAATGCTTAATCCTTCAATTTATGCACTATTAATTAAGCTTTTCTGTGTAATATTAACAAATATTTCTCTCTAACGTAACAAATATTTATTAGGAGTTATTTTATAATGTAATATCAAGAAACATTTCTCTGGAATATTATTAAATATTTCTAAGTAATAAATATTTGATAATATATTAGTTATACAATAACAAATAATTCTTTGTAATATTACCAAGTATTTCTATGTAGTATAAACAAATATTAATAATATATATTTATTTTCTTTTTATTTCATACATTAGAAGAAATACAAAGAATTATCACATTTATAATAATGAGGAAAACAAGACACAAGTTTAAGTGGATGTTGAAACATTACCTGTTTATCCACTGTATCTTAGAAGTGACTATAATCCTAATAATCCAATATATTGACAATAAAATAAGAAACAAAAATAGGTGAGGAGTAAGAAGATATATCTTAAAAGATAATACACATACATATATACATATTAACATTAAACTTATTGTGCGGGTACATAGGTTATAAAGCATGGTGAAAATGTAGCGTTTGAAGTCATGTTAACTGGTATAATAATATTAACAAATATGCCCATGTAATATTACCAAATATTTCTATCTAATATTACTAACTATTTATATGTAATATTAACAAATATTCCCTTGTAATATTACTAAATATTTCTATGTAATTATAATAAATATTCCCTTGTAATATTACCAAATATATCTATGTAATAATAACAAATATTTACATTTAATAGTACAAAACATTTGTATCTAATATTAACAAATACTCCCATGTAATATTACCAACTATTTCTATCTAATATTACTAAATATTTTTATGTAATATGAACAAATATTCCCTTGTAATACTACCAAATATTTCTATGTAATTTTAACAAACATTCCCTTGTAATATTACCAAAAATGTCTATGTAATAATAACAAATATTCACATTTAATAGTACAAAACATTTGTATCTAATATTAACAAATAGTACCAAATATTTCTATTTAATATTACCAAATATTTCTATGTATTAATAACAAATATTCCCATATTTCTGAGTAATTTATCAAATATTCGTGCCGATTTTGTAAGGAAAATATTAAATTTAGTCACATATTATTCTTTAACTTCGCAGTCTAGATTGTGAGGTTAAAGAATAACATACACGTTAAATTTAATATCTAGCCCACAGAATCGACCTCATTGCTTAGTAATATAACAATTATTATAAACGCAATTACTAAAAAATGTTCTTATAAACATCTCAACTATTTTCCGCAAATATGTACACAGTTTATTAACTAAAAAAATGTAATATTTGTCAAACGTTTGATGTGTTAAATAAACTAATATAATTAGTGATATTTGTGGTAATTTTTCATGGAAATTACCGCTGGTTATTTAAAATTAGATTTGCCGGGTACAGGAGCGGATCCAGAGAGCAATTTTAGGAGTTAGTTTACAATGTTATATTAAGTAACATCAAATATTTATAAATAATAAATATTTTATAACATAACAGATATATAATAATAAATAGTTCTTTATAATATTACCAAATATTTCTATCAAATATTTCCAAATATTTCTATTAAATATTACCAAATATTTCTCTTCAATATTACCAAATATCACTTTAATAACACACTTAATATGTTTAGGTTTCAAAATTATGTTTATTGTACTACAACAATTGTTTCACCACACAGTGGCTTCATCAGGTAGATGAATGATCTACCTGATGAAGCCACTGTGTGGTGAAACAATTGTTGTAGTACAGTAAACATTGTTTTGAAACCTAAACATATTAAGTGTGTTATTAAAGTGATATTATGGAGTTTCAACAACTAACAGCCTCAGCTATACAATATTACCAAATATTTGTCTCAAAATTAGCAGATATTTGTCTCAAATATAACCAAATATTTCTCTCAAATATTTCCAAATATTTATATGTAATAACTAATATTTTCATGTAATCTTGCCAAATAAAATGTTTCAAAACTCGAAATGTTTCTTCATGCTTAATCTGGGATTGGAAACACTCGTTAGAGGCTTTAAATTATAAGTTTTTAGTTAGAATGCTATTTTTCAAAGACAGTTTTAAAATGTTAGTAAATCCACTAGTAAATTACTCGTTTAAAATTTAACATTCTTGTTTATTTATTTGGTTTACATTTTCGTCAACTTGTCCTAATTTTCAGAGCTCTGCAGTTTATGTAAAATTTTATGGTGTGGCTTGGTTTTGACGATTTTATTTAAAATAGTAATAATTATTCGTGATTTCTCTTTAATATTGACATACATTTACTTTTAGTATACTTTCACATTGTAAACATTTGTAATATTAAACATTTGTAATATTAAACATTTGTAATATGTAAACATTTGTAATATGTACACATTTGTAATTTATTTATTTATTTATTTATTAATATACGGCGGACCATTTACAAAAACATTAATTTACAATAGTAATATCACAATATTTAATAAATATTGAAGTACTTAAAATAAACAACAAATAAAAAGTAAATGTAAAAATATAATATAATCACTTTAATGATAAATACAACACAACATTTTATTGGCTACGCAAATGGGCTCTTAGACTAGAATACTCTCCCGCAAGCATATCGAATTGTATCATATTAGCATGGCGCAGAATACGCACAGAGGCCGAATTTTTAGCATAATCTGTACCTTTAAATGGTACATGAAAAGTGTCATCGTTGCGCAGCATTCTAGCTGGAACGCGAATGCCAATTTTTATAGTAAATCAGGACAGTCTATATGCCCATGCAAAAGTTTAAAAACTAAAAGTATATCAGCGTCAATGCGTCTCTGCTCCAGACTCTTAAGACCATATATATAATATTTATGAACATGTCATGAACCTGAGCAGTACATTTTAAACTTCACTTTTAAATCAGTGTTTGGTACGCGTGGCGCATGAAGAAAAATTTCGAGTTTAGAAAAGCCTGAAAATTTGGTTTGGTCGCTCCGCTTCGCGGAGCGACCAAACCAAATTTTTAGGCTTTTCTAAACTCGAAATTTTTCTTCATGCTTAATCTGGGATTGGTAACACTCGTTAGAGGCTTCAAATTAAAAGTTTTAAGTAACAAAACGAATGTCCTAAAATGTATATCAAAAAATAGTGATATGTATCCATATAAGTATTTATATTTTCTTTTTATTGATTTCAACATTTCTAAGTGTTTTTATTAATATTTTTTTAGTAAAATTGCAGTATTTTATATCTTCTAATATTTGTAAGCTTTAATTATTTTTTTATTCATTTCCCAACAGAAAATATCCAATTACTTACAATCGTGCAATCGTTTAAATTATGATTTAGAATAGTCGGCATTTTTTTTTGTGTGGTTTTCCAGAATTCTAATTGAATGATGGAATAAATTTGTGGTTATGGTAAACTATGTGTTAACAGTCACTAGTGCCAATCTAGTTTAAAATTCAAAGCCTATTCTAAATCATGTTTTAAATAATCTCACGGTAGATGCAAAATAACAAGTAACAAACATGTAAAATAAAAACTAACAAATAAAGAAAACCTATTCTAAATAACGTTAAAAGTATTTTTTTAGTCTGATGAATATGTAGACAAATTTATAATATAAAGTTAAAGTTATAATATATTTGTGACGCATGATAAAGTATTGAAAATCCACGAAGCAAATTATTGTAACTAAATATACAGTGTGTATCAGCCAAATGAAATAAATTCGATAATAAATAAATAGTAACGTGTTATTTTTACAAGATAAATTCAAATTCAAAACTATTTAAATTCGAGAAAATAAGCTTACGCTTCTTATAGTTTGCACACTTTAAACATAATATATAAAATTACGAAAAAAACTATTCGTGACACAATGTCTTAATTAATAAGGCAACTTAAGACGATAAATATCCATTGAAACAACTACTTCCCGTGCAAATACACCTCCGGATATTGAATTATACAATGAAATATTTAAAATCTTATTTAAGTTGTTTGTTACAACGCTCTATTAAAGTATATGTAACGTTTAGGTCAAATTCTCTTCAATCCAAATAACAAATACAAATTTAAAATGGAAGGAGAGATAACAAATCTCTCCTTCCATTCTCTTCAAACCAAATAACAAATACAAATTTAAAATGGAAGGAGAGATAACAAATCTCTCCTTCCATTTTAAATTTGTATTTGTTATTTGGTTTGAAGAGAATTTGACCTAAACAAATACAAATTTAAAATGGAAGGAGAGATAACAAATCTCTCCTTCCATTTTAAATTTGTATTTGTTATTTGGTTTGAAGAGAATTTGACCTAAACGTTAAATTACGAAAAAACTATTCGTGAAAATGCAAACAATGTCTTAATTAATAAGGCAACTTAAGACGATAAATATCCATTGAAACCACTATTTCCCGTGCAAATACACCTCCGGATATTGAATTATACAATGAAATATTTAAAATCTTATTTAATTGGATTTGTTACAACGCTCTATTAAACAAGATAAATTCAAATTCAAAACTATTTCAATTCGAGAAAATAAGCTTACGCTTCTTATAGACTATAAGAAGCGTAAGCTTATTTTCTCGAATTGAAATAGTTTTGAATTTGAATTTATCTTGTTTAATAGAGCGTTGTAACAAATCCAATTAAATAAGATTTTAAATATTTCATTGTATAATTCAATATCCGGAGGTGTATTTGCACGGGAAGTAGTGGTTTCAATGGATATTTATCGTCTTAAGTTGCCTTATTAATTAAGACATTGTTTGCATTTTCACGAATAGTTTTTTCGTAATTTTATATATTGTGTTATTTTTAGTTGCGCATTTTTTTCAACAAAAACTTCTTGTACAGGGTATGTCATGTAACAGTGGCTGATACCAACTTTCTTATTTTAAATGCAATACCCTGTATATTATTCAATTTTTAGATTCTTCAGAAAATATTTCATGTACATGTACGGAAATATTAAGTGTTTTCAAATTTTTTTTCAGATCATTTTAGACATCTTCTACATTGACATTAATGTTTTTTCTGTTGTTTTACATTATCAAGAAATAAACAGTATTACTTTTTCATTTTTTCTGTAATCAATTAATTAATAAATAAATGATTAATTTTTGCAATAAATCTGAAAACACTTAATATTTCCGAAACAGTTGAAAATAGGTATAGGACATTGTACATGAAATATGTCTAGAATTTTCTGAAAAACCCAAAAATTGAATAATATACATGGTGTTTCATTTAAAATAAGAAAGTTGGTATTGGCCACTGTTACATGTCACACCCCGTGTGATCAGTTTTTGTTGAAAAAAAATGCGCAACTAAAAATAACTAATCGACGTGTGCGAGCGTTTTTGCGAACACGCCTTCAATTAATTTATTATTGAATTTATTCCATTTGGCTCATACACACTGTATACCTCGTCCTTTAACTTGGACAAGTATTTAAAAAATAATTCTGAACCTTCGCCAATGAATTAATATGTATTCCTCCATACAGGCGCACAATAATTTAATTTACTGAGAATAGACGAATTCAATAATGTAATAATACTGTGTACATTTTTAAATTTATTACAGCTGCGTATGATAAATCCTAACATTTTTAAATTTATTACAGCTGCGTATGATAAATCCTAACATTTTTAATAAAGATTGAATAGTTTATTTGAAAATTTAAAGAATTTTCGGGGTTTCCAACAGCTTTGACATTTTCAACGAATTCTTAAAATGTCCTTGTATTAAAATCGTGAAATTATTAATTTCTCTCAATTTTCGTAAATTCTAATAAACTCATTCAGTGATTTGATCAGTTTTAGCTATTTTTGCTGTATCTAGGCCTGGCCACATACAGGGAATTTTTCTTTCAGGTATACACATCACTATTTTTCGATGTAAATTTTCAATTCTAAGCTTCTAACGAGTATTTCTAATCCCAGATTAAGCATAAAGTAAAATTTCAAGTTTAGAAAAGCCTGAACGTTTGGTTTGGTCGCTCCGCGTAGCGATGTAACGATTTTTCGATGTAAATTTTAAATTTTAACCTTCTAACGAGTATTTCCAATCCCAGATTAAGCATGAAGTAAAATTTCGAGTTTAGAAAAGCCTGGAAATTTGGTTTGGTCGCTCCGCTTCGCGGAGCGACCAAACCAAATTTTCTGGCTTTTCTAAACTCGAAATTTTACTTCATGCGCCACGCGTATTAAACACTGATTTAATGGGAATTTCAAAATACACCCACCCCTCATTGATCCTCAGGTCAATACATTTTTCAAATTATTACTATTTACTAATATACTTATACCTACATATAAAAATATAAATATCAAATATATCATATTATGTGACTAGTGTATACAGGTTGTCCGTATTTTAACAGAATGTCTAGGGATCTCTGTTATTTGAAGAGATAGAGAGTATCAAATTTATAGTTTATTGTACATTTTATATAACAAATTTTAATCTTCTGGTTTTTGTAAAGAGTGCCTTGAAAACAGTTGAGAAACTCACTTATTTGGCAACTCCTAGGACCCATAATTTGCTTACATACGAGTATCACCCCTGAAGACGGCCATCCGACGATACAGATTTTAACAGTTGTGATGTATTTTAAAGTAACGAGTGTTTTCCACTCCCAGACTAAGCATGAAGTAAAATTTCGAGTTTAGAAAAGCCCCGCTAGGAAAATTTGTCTCGGGTCGCGCAGCGACCCGAGACAAATTTTCACGGGGCTTTTCTAAACTCGAAATTTTACTTCATGCGCCACGCGTATAAACCACTGATTTACAGTAGAGTTAAAAATATATAATGCTTAGATGTGATAGTGACTCTGTATGTTTGTTTGTTTTATTTGCTGTTTTATTTCCTTTTTTTATATTATATAAATTTTATTATATTATATGTATTAGTATTGTAAAGAGGATATATCCGGTAATAAATTATTATTATTATTATATCTTTTGTTGTAATTCCTGCGTTTTTAGATATTATTCTTCTCATATTTAATTGTCAATTCAATAACGTGGAGTATTAGAAATACAAAACAATATTTTAATTAATTTTTTTATTTTGTATGGGTTTTTTAGGAAAAATTCACTCCCTTTGTGGGATTCGCGGCTGTAAACTAGAAGTACAACCAAATCAGGTATATTCTAAATAATAACTAAATAAAATAAAGACACATTTTCAATTCTGCTAGAATCCAGTTATAGCAGAATTGAGAATGTGTCAACCTGCTATTTGTGTTGCGTTCAAGTAGAATTAAGTGTTTTGTCTTCATAAATGATCACTGATTGGTGTAATATTATTCTTCTACTGATGATTCTATAAATATATTGAATTGGTTTAAAATAACATGATGATTAATGCAACGTAACGTAATTACATGATATTCAGTCATTTATCATAAATGCAATGAAAATCAAATCACTACCTAAATACACCTACTCAAATCAACAATACACCCATTTATACCTCATCCTGCACCGATTCGGAACCTTGGGGGGAACCCCAGGCGCTCGCGCCTAACAGCCCCATTAACCGCAAGTTATTCAATTACCCATCCGAAACATAAAATAAAAATGTCAATTATGTTCTCTGAAAGCGCCATCGATTACGTAAAAAAATATACGTGGCAAGGTCTCGGATGATTTTTCAATAACACGGAAGATTACAGCGCTTTTTTCTGCGAGTGTAGCGTGGCCAGGCGCAATTTCCCAGACTATTGTTATCATTTTTTACGCTCCCATCGTAATTACGTTCGCCTTGATCTCGGCATATACCATAACCATGTGGTTGTTGTATGAATATTGTCTCTTTCTATGTGTATGTGTATGTGAATATGCGACCTTTGGCCCGCAACGAGGACACCAGTCTACCACAGACATACATAATGTATGTAATTCTGTGGTATTATTATTGTGTATTAAGTTTTTTTGTATTTAAATAAAACTATTAGCCGCTGAAATTCAAAAATATAAAAAAGTTGAAAAATGATATATGAGGGTCATTTCATAAATAAAGCACATCGTTTTTTATTTCCTTTTTTTTGGATACAATCTTTTTACAGTTTTTTAACATAATCTCTCTGCTTCTCAACGTCTGGGAAGATTAAAATACCATCTAATACGCCATCTTTCTTCATCTGACGAATGGTTCGGGTACCGGCGACAGACAGCTTTTTGAGAGATGAAATAAAATGTTTTCATATTTAATTATTCATTTCCTTTTTTTTTGTATTTAACTTATACTGAATTATATTGGAATTGATTTGTAATTCAAATAATAATTTTTATTTTAAATAAAATATAGAATATTGGTAAATTTTAATTTGTGTTAATTTAACAATTTAGAAGAGTATTGTCTCATCTAAATTGTTAAATTAAGACAAATTAAAATTTACCAAATAAAAAAATTAAGATACTCTATCTATCTTCTATTTCAACAGAAGTATTGACAAAATACTACAAATAAATAGTAAAATAATACAAATAGCAATAATATGTAAAGGGTGGGCCATCTATTAGTTCCTTTTTGAACTGTTTGTTATTTCCACATCGGCAACACTGACGCGCGTGACATATTGACATAAATGTAGTGTCAAACCTCCGCTGTAAGATATGAATTGTTGGGATATATTAAAAAAATATTTTCAAAGTGAGTGTTATGTCGTAATGGAGTGCAGTACAGAGACATGCTGACTGCTTTTTAGTGGCCGCTATTAGAAAATTTCGACTTGGGCTAGCTTTGGTTCCAGCAAGATGGAGCAACATGCCACACCAGCCGTGAAACTATCGATATTTTGCACACTAAGTGTGGTAACCGTGTTATCCGTCGTTTTGGAGGGATTAAGTAACCATCGCGCAGCTGCGATTTGTCGTCGTTGGATTATTTTTTGTGGAGATATGTTAAGGATCGTTGTTACTCCAATGATCCACAAACAATTGACGCACTGAAGGAAAACATTCGTTGAACTATTCCTCAAATAAAGCCAGAAACAATCGAAGATGTACAGCAAAATTGGGTGAAAAGGATGCATTACTGTCAAGCTAGCTGCGGCGACCATTTAACTGAAATTATTTTCCCTAAATAATCGGAAAGTGTACTTTCTTGAATAATGCAAGAATCATTAAAAAATATTCAACGATGTAGTTTTATTAGTATTTTTCAAAAAGAAACCATCAGATGGCCCACCCTTTATTATCAATAAGAAAATTAAAAAAAATAAAAAAGTAAACGAACTTAAACAACTTGATTAAATTCTTCAAAATCAACTAAAATCATTGTTATATGACATAATAATTTACCATTTTTATACCGGGTGTTGACTTGGCGGACGCAACATACGAAATCCCATGTAAATTTTGAAATGTTCAAATTTTGGCTCCCCTATTTATTTTAGAAACAAAATGTATTAACCTTTTTTGTAGAAGAAATAATTCTGAATTCATTCGTGTTAACGTTATCACTTTGAGTTTTTCTAAGTTAAAATAATTAAGAAAAAGTAATGTGATTTTATAAAAATAATGACATTCCATGGAATTGAAACAACAATTGCGGATGTCAAAATGGCAAAAGATATCGCAGACACTTGATTAAAGTAAATGTTTTCGAAATGATTTACACTATACAAAAAAAAATCCTCTCAATGAAGTGGTATTGTGCAGACCACAGTTATCACGATGTTTGCGTTATGTTTTTTGTCGTTAATTAAGTAACAGCAATATCTTGTGTTATTTTGGCATCCGCAATTGTAGTATCAATTCCATGGTATGTCATTATTTTTATTATCACATTACTTTTTCTTAATTATTTTAGCTGTATATTTTCAGTTCAATTTGAAGCTTTAAACGAGTGTTTTCCACTCCCAGACTAAGCATGAAGTAAAATTTCGAGTTTAGAAAAGCCCCGTGAAAATTTGTCGAGGGTCGCGCAGCGACCCGAGACAAATTTTCTGGGCTTTTCTAAACTCGAAATTTTACTTCATGCGTCACGCGTATAAAACGCAGATTTTAAGTGAAGTTAGAATATACATAAATTTGACAATATTATAGTGTTTTATACGCGTGGCGCATAAAGTAAAATTTCGAGTTTAGAAAAGCCCAGAAAATTTGTCTCGGGTCGCTGCGCGACCCTCGACAAATTTTCACGGGGCTTTTCTAAACTCGAAATTTTACTTCATGCTTAGTCTGGGAGTGGAAAACACTTGTTTAAAGCTTTAAATTGAACTTAAAAAAGAAACAGGGAATATCCGCAATTGTTATATCAATTCCATGGTATGTCATTATTTTTATAAAATCACATTACTTTTTCTTAATTATTTTAACTTAGAGCAATGGTCTCCAAACTACGGCCCGCGGACTGTAATTGTTATATTTTTAAATATTGTAACAATTGTTCCTTAAATTTTTCATAATTTTATAAAATTAATCGGATCTTGGCCGACATTATTATGTAGAATTGTATTTGTGGCCCGCGAAGAAGATAGTTTGGAGACCCAGGACTTAGAGTAACATAAAGTGTTAAAGTGAACATTCATAAATTTAGACTTTTTCCCTCTACAAAAAAGTGAATTACATTTTGTCCTTAAAATAAATAGGGAAGCCAATATTTGAACACTTTAAAATTAACATGCGATTTCTTATGTTGCGTCCGCCAAGTCAACGCCCTGTATATCATATCCTTATGTATTCGTATACTCTGTACATTTGCGGATATTCGTTGATTTTATAAAAGAGTTCCATTTAAAGTTTGAACGAGTGTTTCCAATCCCAGACTAAGCATGAAGTAAAATTTCGAGTTTAGAAAAGCCCGGCGTAGAAAATTTGTCTCGGGTCGCTGCGCGACCCGAGACAAATTTTCGCGGGGCTTTTCTAAACTCGAAATTTTACTTCATGCGCCTCGCGTATAAAATACTGAAATATTGTAAAGTTTAAAAAATACTATCCTTTATTTTTTTCGGTTGATTTACAAATTGTGTTGAATCTTCTGAGCTGAATTTACATACTAATTTTATTTATAAATTTTGATAAATTTTGACAAGTTGTCAATTTTTATGTCGATAATTATATATATATATATATATATATATATATATATACATATATATAGATAATATCTTTATTCATAGACTTTTGAAAACTCTTTTTTTTACAAGTCGAATAAATAATTTGCTTAAATACGTCTATAAACGGGCTATCGACGATCAGTCTTTCAGCCAATAATTAATTATTTATTTTAATGTTGGTAAAAACTTGCCTGCTACAATTTTAAAATGTATGATTTTTTTGGTATCTAGAAGGGCGCCGGGCACCATATTTTTAAATCACTCCGGTTTGATTGAAAAATTAAATGTATTAAATCCTTCAACCGATCTTGGTTTTATGAAATTCAAATCTGTATCTACTTTTCGTAAAGTAGAAGACATTTCAGGTTAAGATTTAGTAATTATCATAATGAATATTTAAGTAATCATTTCACATGATTCGGTGAGAGAGTGCGTGTGTCAAGAGAGATAGCGCCTGTCAGCGGCGCGTCGCCTTTTCTACTTTCGGTCCTTTCAATTATGTCGTTATTAGGAATTTATCTGCATATTAAGTTGACACAAATTAGAGCCGTAATTATATAATGACGTATCATCTGGGAAAGTCCAGACGGAAAAAGAGCCGTATTAGAGGTGCGTGTGTGTAAGAATTTTGAAACACGTCAAAAGGATTGAGATATACAGCGATTGTTTTTTTTTAGGCGTTAAAAATAAAGCTGGTAATGAGTGTTTTATTTCATAAACAAAGTAAAATGGGGAAAATAATAAGCTCTTAATAATTTCTGTATAATATTAGAAATGATTAAAAACTTTAAACAGTCAACTTAAAATAATAATAATTAAAAAAATATAATATTAGCTAAAATAATTTCTACCAGACATTAAGTTTTTAATCATTTCTAATATTATTTTCAGTTGACTGTTTAAAGTTTTTAATCATTTCTAATATTATACAGAAATTATTAGGAAGAGTCTCGCGGATGGTGTGCACTAAATGTTATAACCCTATTGTGGTTTACGCAGATTAACATATGTCTTTGTGCATATTTGTGATTCATGTTTTGTGTCTTACATTTTAGTTATATGTTTTTGGCTCTACATTGTAAATGGCTTGTCCGTTAATAAAGAATTATTATTATTATTATTAAGACATTAAGTTTTTAATCATTTCTAGATTAAAAACTGAATGTCTTAATAATTTCTGTATAATATTAGAAATGATTAAAAACTTTAAACAGTCAACTGAAAATAATATTAGAAATGATTAAAAACCTAATGTCTGGTAGTACACACATATTTTAGCTAAAATTATATTTTTTTAATTATTATTATTTTAAGTTGACTGTTTAAAGTTTTTAATCATTTCTAATAGTATACAGAAATTATTAAAAACTATATTTTCAACTTGTTTCTCATTGATCACTTGATGAAACATGATTAAAAATTTTTAAAAAAATTAATTTAAAATAAAATCACTTGCTATGTTTCACTAATTTTACTTCTTTACTCCGACTAGTTTCGGCTATTGGCCATTTTCAAGGAATGTACAAAGATAATGTTTTACAGTAAATATATACGGATTTACAAAAAGGGGGAGGGTCAGGCAATAAGAGCGTTCGCGATCGGGGATATCCAGATGTCTTCGTTGTCGTTGACGACGTTTTTCTTTAATTTTATGGCTCTGTTAATTTCCAAGCCTTCTCGGAAGTTGAGGATACGACCTTTATTTCCTGTATTTTTTAGTTAACAATAAATTAAAACAAGAGAAATTATGCGACAGTGGAATATACGAACTGCAATGCGGAGAATGTGATGCAATAATATATATTGGACAGACAGGTAGACATTTCAAAACTAGATTCGATGAACACCGTAAAGATATAATTAATAATAAACAGTCTACGGGTCTGTCCAAACATTGTAACACATTCGGACATTTTTTCAATCCGAATAATTTCAAAATCCACCATACAGGAAATAAAGGTCGTATCCTCAACTTCCGAGAAGGCTTGGAAATTAACAGAGCTATAAAATTAAAGAAAAACGTCTTCAACGACAACGAAGACATCTGGACATCACCGATCGCGAACGCTCTTATGGCCTGACCCTCCCCCTTTTTGTAAATCTGTATATATTTACTGTAAAACATTATTTTTGTACATTCCTTGAAAATGGCCAATAGCCGAAACTAGTCGGAATAACGAAGTAAAATTAGTGAAACATTCCAAGTGATTCTATTTTAAATTCAATTTTTTTAAATTATTAAAAACTTATTATTTTCCCCATTTTACTTTGTTTATGAAATAAAACACTCATTACCAGCTTTATTTTTAACGCTTAAAAAAACAATCATATTTTAATCTAATATTATATTTTTTCTTTTAAGCATTTAAGGAACGTATTGTATTGACAAGTGTAAGGGTAATGAATGCTAGTTATACAATAAATTATTAAAAATCAATTTATTTTACTCTCAACTAAAGCTTGTAACATAATTGATATATAATTAAATTCCGGGTGTTCTTTTTTAAATATTTACTTGAAATAAACGAATGTGAAGTAAATCAAACGAAAAATCCCTGTAATTAGTAGCTTGAATCTATTGTAATTTTCCTTTCAAATATATTTTTTTATTTTTTCTATTTCGCTTTTCAGGAACGCTGTCGAGTGGCGAGCAGTATTAATAAATTGTGAATGTGGTGTGGTCGCAGTTCAGTGTGCCAATTTGGGATTGTTTATGGGGCTTACGTTGGCCCGTTTAAACGCTGAAGCCTTCCCGGCGGATTTATCGCTTTTAAAATCGAAAACTTTAGATAAAACCGGATAACTTCAACTTTTCAGAGAGAGAAAAAAGTGTGTCGAAACGACTAAACGAAAATCTCAATCACCACAAACTGTATAATAACCTTTATATTTTTAAATTTTGTACTGTGGAGGCTTCTACTTTTTATTTATTTATTTATTTGTAAGTAGACATAAAAATATGTATTACACATGTATCACTTCGTTATACATGTTAATTTCACAATAAAAGACTGTTTACTTTGTTTGTATAACACTTTTTTATTGAACGTGGCTGCAGTTTTGACAAATTTAGCTTGTTTTTATCCAACTTCAAACTTTAATTTTCATAAGATTTCAATATTCCAACATTTTCGTAAGATTATTAATACTTTGAGATTTTCGTCAAATTATAAAATTCTCTCGAGATTTTCAATATTTCAAGGTTTTTCCGTTTATTTTCAAAATGTTGACGATTTTCCTGAATTTCGCAGATTTTTGTCAATTTTCAAAATGTTGGCACTTTTCATAAATTTTTGTCAATTTTTTAAATCTTGGCTTACATGAATATCCTAAATTAATTTAAATAATGTTGAGACATCATATTATTTCAAATGATTAATTTTCATTGTGTTTAATATTGTATTATATTAATGTATATTGTTTAGTTTAGTATATTGATGTTTTCCCTGTAAAAAAATGTAAATTTTGTTGGGAAATAAACATATTATTATTATTATAACTTAAACGGTTATCCTAAATATCCGTTAACTTTTAAATTCTTGAACGGTTTTCATAAACTTTCTAGATTTTCGTTTCGTTTCGTTTTACATTTTTAGTAATTCTTACAGTGTATTCAAACGCCATTTACAGTTTATTAATCTGGATATTGTTAATTAGTGTATTTTTGTTTGTTGTATTATATTTCTCACTCTATTTATATGTTTTTCAAAGTAATATTATGTTTATCTTATATCACTATTTTTAATTGTGTATTGATGTACAAAGGAGATTTCCGTTGATAAATAAAATAAATAAAATAATAATATTTAAAATCTTAACTATTTACGTTTATTGTTTTTATTAATTTTTAAAATGTCGAAAATTCGATGATATAAATATTTAATCAGTTTTCTTTTTAATTTTTATCAATTTTTTATTTTTTAGATTAACGATTATTTAGGAAACCCATGAAAACATCCAAGATTAGAAAAATTGACGGAAATTCATAAAAAGTGCCAAAATTTAAAAAAATTATCTAACATTTATTTTAATTAAATCATGTTTTCAATTTTATCATTTTTTTTTAAATTAACGAAAATCTTGGAAATTAATGATAACTGCTAAGATTTGAAAAATTGACGGAAACTCATGAAAAGTGTCAAAATTTTAAAAAATTTACCAAAATTTATTTTATAATTTTTTTCAATTTTATCATTTTTTTTTAAATTAACAGAAATTTAGAAAATCAATAAAAACTGCCAAGATTTGAAAAATTTACAGAAATTCATGAAAAATGTCAAAATTTAAAAGAAACATTTTGAAAAGCAACGAAAATCTTAAAATTTTACGACTACCGAAAAACGAAAACATTTTGAAAATGTACTAAAATCTTGCGAAATTCACGGAAGGCGTTAATATTGTTTAAGTTGACGAAAATTTAGGAAACTAACGAAAATTCATTCATGAATATTTACGAAAAAGAAAATATTTGATATTCATGAAAGCGTATTTTTACTTTCCCCCGTATGTAATACAAAGGGAAAGTATTGTTTTCGTGAAAATTTTCGAATCAAAAATTTTAGCGGAAATATCCGTTTTGAGGTCCCCTGAGTCGAATAAGACCATTTTTGAAAAATGTCTGTCTGTCTGTCTGTCTGTCTGTCTGTGTGTGTGGCTGTGTGCGCTGTACCGCAAAAACCGCTAAAGATATCGAGATGAAACTTGAAACTTAAGCTTTTTGTTACAATCGGAAGAACTGAAAAGCTTTTGGTGAAAATCGGAAAACCGGAAGTGGTACTTTACTCTTAGCGTTTTTCAGTTTTTTCAGATTTTTTCAATAAATGTTCATCAAACACAAAATTTTTTTAAATAAAAGTTGTAGATAATAACAAAATGAAGATGTATTGTTCATTTACTTTTTGTCATAGCACTCTTAGTTTTTGAGATATTTCAAAAGTTGTGTGTTTTATCTAGTTATTGAGGACCACTTCGTAATATGTTATAAAAAGAAGAACGTTTTTCGGGATCTTTCAAATACAATTTTCTACAGGGTGATTCATTAGCCTCTTTACAAACTTTAAAAAGTGATTTAATACGCAATTTACGGGGGAAAGTACTATGATGGACACATCACCATTTTTTTAAAATTAATAATAATGAGCGAAATGAACGAAAACTACTGCCAACATTTTAAAAATTTCCACTCCCAGACTAAGCATGAAGTACAATTTCGAGTTGAGAAAAGCCCAAAGAATTTAGATTTGGACGCGCAGCGTCCAAATCCAAATTCAGCCTTTTCTCAACTCGAAATTTTACTTCATGCGCCACGCGCATAAAACACTGATTTAAATAAAACGCACATTTACTTGCAATGTTTCATAAAGCACCATTTTTAATAAACCGAATTTTGAACATATAAAAAAATAATAATAGTTCTACCACATCTTTACCTGTAGTTTGACTGGTTATCATTTGTTATTGAAATGGAAACATTCAACCTAGTCAAACTTATATTCCTACAGGACTTCACAAATGGATATTTCCACTAAAAAATGTTATTTTAACATTTTTACGAAAACAATACTTTCCCTTTCTATTATTACATTTGAGGGAAAGTAAAAATACTGTTTACAAGCTTGTAAATATATATTTTTTTTCTATATTAATCTTTTGACATTTTTCATAATACTGATCAGAAGCCTGAACTTTAGTGCACTCTTTGGAGTGGTATTTTTATATATTCTCAAAAGTGCTCACAAAAAATATTTTATTAGTTAAACAATCCAAAAAATTGTATTTGTTTGAACTTCACAATATTTAAGCCTTTTTTGGATTGAAAGCATAAAATAAAATTTCGAGTTTAGATAAGCCTACAAATTTGGATTCACCGGGCGTGTTAAATTTTTTTGTTGGAAAGTAAATGGCAGTGTCTGGAGTGGACGGAAAGTGTGTGGTTTTGGAGGAGTTGCGCAAACCCGCGGCTTTCTATGTGGAGGAGAGAGGCGGAGAAGCGGATAAAAAAATAAGCGGTAATAACTGGATCCGATAAGAAAATTTTAATATAATTCGAATATTATGCACGCCCGATAACCGTCCCAATTAGTTAATTTCCACGTGTCCGTCCAACGAAATTTTCCATTACTGATTGATCGGTCAAACATTTTTTGAGTGAAACTTTAGACAGTAATTGCATATAATTTATTTAGTTTTTCTCTTCTCTAATAAAGTATTTAATCTATATGCTACATATGATTTAAGTTTAAGTTCTAAATCGTAAAAGGATTCGTCTAACCAATTTTATTATTAGCTTAATAATAATTAACAAAAAATTAATGGGTGAACGCAATTAAATAGTTAACGCCAATCTATTGATAATGCGTACATAGTACTCGAAATATACATCTAGCAAAAATTAAAAATATCGTAAAGAAAGTATTAGTGTTTTCATTCCAAGTTAGTTAAAATCTTCACGTAACTCAAAAAAAAAACATACTCCTATAACATTAAAAGTGCGATACGTTTCGCGATCTACAACAAGTTAGTCTTACAAAGACTATATCAAACACTCATTTATAAACGCGTTCAATTTGAAGTTGCTAACGAGTGTTTCCACTCCCAGACTAAGCATGAAGTAAAATTTCGAGTATAGAAAAGCCTTAAAATTTGGTTTGGTCGCTCCGCGAAGCGGAGCGACCAAACCAAATTTTCAGGCTTTTCTAAACTCGAAATTTTACTTCATGCGCCACGCGTATAAAACACTGATATATTGTGAAGTTAGAAATACACTTAATAATATTTTCTTTAAATAAGTAATAGTCGAAATATTTTAATAACAAAATATTTATGTTATTCTTCAGACATTCTCAACCTAGGTCATATATTATAATGTATCAAATTACCTTATTTAGTTGGTAATTTAAAAAATAATAATAATTTTAGATTGTACCAAATTCTTTAAACAAATAAACTAAAAAGTGTTGACGCACTAACAACACTTTTAAGTTCATTTGTTTAAAGAAATCGCTCTAATCTTTTAGATTATGATTTTATACAATATTAATTTTTTATACATATTAATTAAATAAAACCTTTCAGTTTACACAATATGAATATTATCCCTACAAGTAATTTATTTTATACTCAAAAAGAATGATTGTGTAATGAATGGAATTAAATTGCAAATTGAATTTTTCAGCGGAGATTCGTGTTTCATATTAAAATTTTCAGCTTCACCTGATCTCATTAACATGCCCTTGTCGCTCCCGTTTTTTTTTTACCCATAGCCCTTCCTGTGGAGCAATTTCAATTATGCCCTCGGTTGACCGACAAGCCGGCTTTTTCCGGATATTCGATCATCTTAATTGATTTAATAACTTCTCTTATAGAGAACCACTTTGTCATTTTTTTTCAAATTTGTTTTACCTATATTAAATGAAGATAATTTTATTATACATCTTTTAAAGGTTATTTATAATCCAAATGTTTTTAAACTTGTGTGACATTGAGGAGTTTAAAATATTTTAAGTACACGAATTAAAGATTACTATCCTTACTACCGTGCGATCGTTTAAATTATGATTTAGAGTAGGCGGCGTTTTTTTGTGTGCGGTTGCCCAGAGTGCTAGTTGAATGGTGGAATAAATTTGAGGTTATGGTAAACTATGTGTTAACAGTCAATAGTGCCAGTCTAATTTCAAACTCAAAGCCTTCTTTAAATCATGTTTTAAATTATCGGATGGTACTAGATTACTATCCTTTTCAAAAAGTGAGGTATGTCAATTTCGCATGCTGTATTTAATGCTCGGCCATTAATAGGGTAACTAAACTAAAGCTTGTATTAGACAACACTATTTTCTTATACAAGAAAAAGTATACTATTTTTTTATCATGGTGTAATACACAAAATATAACCAAATGCGAATCTTGTACAGTTTTGTATAATGGAAATAAGACATGTTCTATTTGGTACACCATGATGGAAAATAGTATACAATTTTCTTGTATAAGAAAATACTGTCGTCTAATAGAAGCTTTATGCAAAATATATTGCAAAATATTATAATCAATACATCTCTGAGTTCAGAAAAAAATATACTTTCAAAAAATATGAAAATCTAAAATGGCGCCCATAAGAAAAGCAAAAGTTGGCAATTGTCCCTGAGTAAATGTAAAAGTTATCTTGAAATAAAATATGCTACTAGATTCCTCATTAAAAAGTCAACGTTTTAAATGTCTCAATTCAATAGTTCCTGAATAAAAAAACAAAAACGAAATTTCAAATATTTGTTTTTTTTGATATCTCGAAAACGAAAGATTTTTCAAATTTGTTTTTAGATTATTATTGGGTCTTAAACTATGCAACTTTTCCCCAATTTAACTGACTCTCTATCCTTCAGATAACCGAGATCCCCATACATTCTGTCTAAATACGGACACCCTGTATTACACATCAATTAGTTACTTCAATGGTATAACTTTTTCACGTTCAACTCTATGAACAACCTTGAATTGAATGCTGATTACTGTTATAAAAAAAAACTTCAACATTTTTTAAAAATATGAATTACCTACATGTATGTCGGAGCAACTATCTCTCTCCTATTTCCTATACACCTGTAAATAAAGTAATGCGATAAATCGCTTTTTTACATAATGCTCGTAATACGGTGTTGACCACCCGACGTGGCATGTTTAAAAGGCATTTATCCGCAACAATGACGGTAATAATACGGCAATAATGATTATTATAAGGCTAATACGGTAATTAATTTAATCTTGTAACGGAGTTACACAGCTCCGCTTGCGATTTGTGAATAAATACAATTTATTATATGAGTCAGAATTTTTTGCGCGCAGACTTTACGCCAGTATTTGTTTATCGAAAGATCAAATTCCACGCCGGTTAGTTTCGATAATAACTGAATGAATGAATGAAGAGAAGTCTTGGACATATCTGCGGTGTTAATTGGCTTCGTATTTGTCTGGCTCGAATAATTTGAATATTAGTCATCACGGTGAGTGCGTATTATATTAATTGGACTTAAATGCGTTTTACTTTCAGTCAGACGATTAGTAATAGCTAAAAGCATTAATTTTTAAAAATCACAAATTGCAATCTTGTTTATAAGTTGCGTTTTATTTGTTACCGGCGTTACCTGGCGCGTCCACCAAAAGTTTTGCGTAATTATTAAACAACAGCTCAGTCAGTTTAGCCCCCCGAAGTTCGACTTTTTTGAAAAAAAAAACTATTGCGCTAGACGGGCCTTAGCTAGCACCACAAAAAATAAAGCTAGCGCCATTTAGACAAGGGGGGTTTGAACTTTCGGGGGGCTAGGTTGATGCTAGCCCCCCGAGTTTGGATTTTTCTAATTTTTTTACACTATTCGGATTTCTCAGAACTAGCGCCAGCAAACACCATAAATTTAAAAGCTAGCGCCACCCCCACAACCCCAAAAAAATGATAAAACATTTTTAATCTTAACCCTCAAAAATGAGATTTTTTCAATCAAATTGGGTGGAAAAGATAGCTTAGAGCTAGCGCCAGCAGAATATGAAAAAATATTCTCTTAAAAATATCAGGTAAAAAAAGTAATGCGCTAGACAGGCCTTAGCTAGCGCCACAAAAATTAGAGCTAGCGCCATTTAGACAAGAAAGTTACGGAGGTTTGAACTTTCGGAGGGCTAGGTTGATGCCAGCCCCCTGATTTTGGATTTTTCATTTTTTCTTACACTATTCGGATTCCTCAGAGCTAGCGCTACCAATATAAAAGCTAGCGCCACCCCCACAACCCCAAAAAATGATAAAACATTTTTAACCCTAGCCCCCCGAAATGAGATTTTTTTAATCAAATTGGGTGGAAAAGATAGCGTAGAGCTAGCGCTAATAGAATATGAAAAAAATATTATCTCAAAAATATCAGGTAAAAAATAATGCGCTAGACAGGCCTTAGCTAGCGCCACAAAAATTAGAGCTAGCGCCATTTAGACAAGAAAGTTACGAAGGGTTGAACTTTCGGAGGGCTAGGTTGATGCTAGCCCCCCGAGTTTGAATTTTCATTTTTTCTTACACTATTCGGATTCCTCAGAGCTAGCGCTACCAATATAAAAGCTAGCGCCACCCCCACAACCCCAAAAAAATGATAAAACATTTTTAATCTTAACCCTCAGAAATGAGATTTTTTCAATCAAATTGGGTGGAAAAGATAGTTTAGAGCTAGCGCCAGCAGAATATGAAAAAAATATTCTCTTAAAAATATTAGGTGAAAAAATAATGCGCTAGACAGGCCTTGGCTAGCGCCACAAAAATTAGAGCTAGCGCCATTTAGACAAGAAAGTTACAAAGGTTTGAACTTTCGGAGGGCTAGGTTGATGCTAGCCCCCCGAGTTTGGATTTTCCATTTTTTCTTACACTATTCGGATTCCTCAGAGCTAGCGCTACCAATATAAAAGCTAGCGCCACCCCCCACAACCCCTAAAAAATGATAAAACATTTTTAACCCTAGCCCCCCAAAATGAGATTTTTTAATCAAATTGGGTGGAAAAGATAGCTTAGAGCTAGCGCTAGTAGAATATGAAAAAATGTTATCTCAAAAATATCAGGTAAAAAAATATTTACATCCAAATTTTGATGCGAGAGCTTTCAGATCCTGTATGCGTATCACCATTTACTTGCTGAATTTCAATACAAAATCATGTTTAGCGTATAAAATACCGCTTCCAAAGAATATTTCGACGTCGAAATTACTTTATTTATGTTCATAGACACTAGCAATTAGAGACATGATACCTAAAAGGCAGTAGCGTAACTGACAATTGTGTTTTCCCTCCTTGCTAATTTAAATCGTTATAACTCAGGAACTAACCGTATGATTTAAAAAATTCTTGCGGCATTGTAATAACTATACTGATGTCTATAAACACTGACAACGAGATAGCTTGCGCTAGTAAGACAGTGGCGTAACTGACGATTGTTTTTTTACCTCTTGATAATTGAAATCGTAATTACTCGGAAACTAATCATACGATTTCAAAAATTCTTTTGGCATTGTAATAACTATACTAATGTCTTTAAACACTGACAACAAGATAGCAAGCGCTAGCAAGGCAGTACCGTACCTGACGGTTGTTTATTTTTATTACTTGATAACTTAAATCGTTATAACTCGGCAAATAACCGTGCGATTTCAAAATTTCTTTAAGCGTTAGAACACCTAAAGTGATATTCATAAACACTGCTAATGAGATAGCTAGCGCTAGCAAGACAGTGGCGTACCTGACGATTGTTTTCAGGCTTTTTTAAACTCGAAATTATACTTATGCCTTATCTAGGAGTGAAAAAACACTCGTTGTAAGTTTCAAACTGAACGCTTTTCAAAAACAACGAATGCCTGAAAATTTACCAAGTACACATCGGGTCATGTATTTACCAACACTTGCATGTGAAACTCACTATATGCTATCTAACTAACCTAATCGTAACATAGATATCTTTTTGATACTCAAAATTATGATTTAGCTCCTTTAGTTGCTATTCAATTCAACTTATTTTCATTCTAACACAATCTATCTTAATGTCCTAATTCTACAATATACAAGAAGTTTTTCTTTAAAATATACGTATTCCAGATTCAGTTTATTTTCTTTAAATCTTTAGATATTCGTTGTTTCGTTGTTTTTACACGAATTCAATTTGAAGCTTTAAACGAGACTAAGCATGAAGTAAAATTTCGAGTTTAGAAAAGCCCTGTGAAAATTTGTCGAGGGTCGCGCAGCGACCCGAGACAAATTTTCTGGGCTTTTCTAAACTCGAAATTTTACTTCATGCGCCACGCGTATAAATATTATTTTGTGAAATTTATGTATATTTAAACCTTACTTGAAATCAGCGTTTTATACGCGTGGCGCATGAAGTAAAATTTCGAGTTTAGAAAAGCCCAAAAAATTTGTCTCGGGTCGCTGCGAGAACCTCGACAAATTTTCACGGGGCTTTTCTAATTTCGAAATTTTACTTCATGCTTAGTCTAGGAGTAGAAAACACTCGTTTAAAGCCTTAAATTGAACTCTTTTTAAAAAACCACGAATATCTAAAGATTTAAAGAAAATAATCTAAATTTAGAAAACGTATACTTCAAAGAAAAACTCCCTGTATGTTATTATGTTGTATTCAACTTAAATATTATTAAGTAATTACTCATATTAAGTTTAAGATTAATTTCTTGGGACCGATGAAGGAGCAACTCTCTAAGCAAACCTAAATATCTAATACATTAATGATTTCGATAGCTAACGGCCTCTAATGCTTCATAGTGGCGTCGGGACCACACTGAAGAGGACCTTGAAGTCCGAAACGCGTCTGTGGGTACCTGATGCCGGAATACTGAACACAAATTCAATTTTTATCTAATCCATGTTACATATCAAATATTTAGCTTAAATGTTTTGATAGTTGTTGCTTACAATAATGGTAAAAATATTGTTTTTGCTTTTACAGAGCCCCTTTTACATACGAAAACGTTTTGAAAATTTCGGTGTGGTTTGAACCTCCATATCCCCCTGGCTACGGCCTTGATAATGATTGTTTCTATGGGTATTTTATTATTGAATTGTTATTAAATAAGCAGCAAACAAGGGTTTATGTATATATCTAGTTACATAACTTTCTGGTATAAAATTTAAATATTAGTAATAATATTGATAATCTAATAAACACGCATTCTTTTGAAAATGGTCTAACAAACCGAAACTAGTCGGAATATAGTTTTAATTTGTGAAACAATACCAAGTGTCTTAATTTAAATAACTTTACATAAATTAAATAAAAGTCACTTGGTTTGTTTCACTACTATTTTTTATTCACTCCGACTAGTTTCGACTTATCTTCATTCTCAAGGAGAACCAAATTAAAGATATTAGTAATAACACAAATTAATTGTACAGCAATTAATTTTGTATTATTCCTTATATTTAATTTTTATTTAAGTAAATTCTTTAGCGAAATTTAAACATAAACGCTTGTTTGCTGCTTTTTTAAGTATTTATTTTACACACTTAACATTATTTTGTTCTGTATTTCAATAAATGTATATTAATAAAATGTATACAAGGTTCTTTCCTTTTAAGTACACATAACTCGATTACAGATTACAGTGTTTGGTATATTTTCAAAAAATCGTCGTTTTTATAAAAACGTCCAATTTGAGTCGAGTGTTTTCCACTCCCAGACTGAGCATGAACTAAAATTTCGAGTTTAGAAAAGCTTGAAGATTTGGTTTGGTCGCGTAGCGCGTAGCGCTACGCGACCAAACCAAATTTTCAAGCTTTTCTAAACTCGAAATTTTACTTCATGCGCCACGCGTATAAAACACTGATTTAAAGTGAAGTTTAAAATATACTGCTAAAGTTTGATATAGTATTACAAATATTTATTAAATATTTAAAATATTTATTTCGTGTAACCAAATTTTGCAAAATGCAAGCAATTTGATTGCAGATTTTTTTAAATTATACTTTCACATCCCAAAACACAATTCGAATTTTGAAAGCGTAAGATTAGGTTAGATAAAATACAGATTTGTAAAATTAATTAACTTGAAATAAAGATCAAGATTGAGTTTTTTTTTTGAAATATTTGAAATACCTTGTTAGCATTTATTATGATACCAATAAAAGAAAAAAAAATATATAAAACGTTAAAAATTAACAGTATATTTTGAACTTCGCTTGAAATCAGTGTTTTGTACACGTGGCGCATGAAGTAAAATTTCGAGTTTAGAAAAGCCTGAAAATTTGGTTTGGTCGCGTAGCGCTACGCGACCAAACCAAATTTCCAAGCTTTTCTAAACTCGAAATTTTACTTCATGCTTAGTCTGGGAGTGGAAAATACTCGATTCAAATTGGACGTTTTTATAAAAATGACGATTTTCTGAAAATATACCAAACACTGCAATCTGTAATCAAGTTATGTGTACTTAAATGGAAAATACGTTGTATAAATCTTATTAATATACATTTATTGAAATACAGAACAAAATAATGTTAAGTGTGTAAAATAAATACTTAAAAAAGCAACAAACAAGCGTTTATGTTTTCTTAAATAAAAATTAAATATAAGGAATAATACAAAATTAATGTTACTGTAATTTATCTTTGATAAGTTAAACAAGTCACATCTTATGACTGCAAAAATGTGTTTTAATTTTTAGTTTAATAAAATGAGTATTAACATTATTGCGAAAACATTATTTATCAAACATATTTATTTCATCATTAAATTTTTTCTATATTCAAATTTGTGTTCTGTAATTGGGTTACCGTCTTGGATAAATAAAGATATTATTATTATTATCAAATTTAAAAACATCTATACCATTATTCTTATCGCGAAATAATCTTCCTACACTTTAAAATAATTACACAACAAACAAATGAACAAAACTTGCATATTTTTAACAGCAATTAAAAAACGACATGACCTTCCTCAACGTGCAAATCACCGACCAGACACGTCTAGAGCTTTAAATTATTTGTTCAACTGCGCAACGAAATAAAAAAAAGCAACACGGTGCAACCACGTGTCGTTTTATTTATTTATCGCTGCCATTAAAATCACAGCAACATCTCGTTATTATAATTTAACAACATTACACAACGCTGAATATCCCCGACGTTTCTAAAAATAGTTGAAAAGTGGCGGTGATGCGTGATTTTATTAAAATTGGTATTTATGTAACGTAATGTAATAATCAGAATGCACAACAAATGGTTTTAAGTAAACGCGTTTTGTAAATTTCCAAGCATTCTTGATTTGTTAAAAGCGTTGATAAAAGCGGTTTTATAAAAGCGTTTTTTCAAAACTTTGAACGAGTGTTTCCACTCCCAGGCTAAGCATGAAGTAAAATTTCGAGTTTAGAAAAGCCTGAAAATTTGGCTCGGGCGCGTAGCGAAGCGGAGCGACCGAGCCAAATTAGGCTTTTCTAAACTCGAAATTTTACTTCATGCGCCACGCGTATAAAGCACTGAAATATTTTGAAATTCACAATAGTACACTTACTTAGCTAGATTTTATGTTTGATTCCACGTAATACATTTTATAAACATTTTATTTCATCTAACCAAATTTTGCTTTAAAAGAATCCCTTTACACAGTTCACTTACATGAATAACTCTAGTTATAATATATAAAATTACGAAAAAACTATTCGTGAAAATGCAAACAGTGCCTTAATTAATAAGACAATTTAAGACGATAAATATCCATTTAAACAACTACTTCCCGTGCAAATACACCTTAAATATTTCATTGTATAATTCAATATCCGGAGGTGTATTTGCACGGGAAGTAGTTGTTTCAATGGATATTTATCGTCTTAAATTGTCTTATTAATTAAGACACTGTTTGCATTTTCACGAATAGTTTTTTCGTAATTTTATATATTATGTTTAAAGTGTGCAAACTATAAGAAGCGTAAGCTTATTTTCTCGAATTCAAATAGTTTTGAATTTGAATTTATCTTGTCTTAACTCTAGTTATGATTTAATATTATAATTAATATACATTTAATACCATATGATCTAAAAGTTTTATCCTCTAGAAGGCTATGAAATAATTTCTAAAAAATATTATGTTGGTAACAAATTATTGAAAACAATAATATCGTATGTTCAATAAAAAAAATTATACATTATAAATATTATGTTTGACGTTTTATATGTCAATTCCTAAAGCGTGTAGCTAACTTAAATATTAAAAAAGATAAAATCATGGCACTCTACCATGATTTTATCTTTTTTAAAATTTAAGTTGCCTACACGCTTTAGGAATTGACATATAAAACGTCAATCATAATAATTATAATGTATAATTTCATAATTGCCAACCTACAATATTTTCCGTGGCACTCTAGAGATTTTATTTTATTGAACATACTATAATTCTGACTGCAATTGTTACTGTCAATTGTTTGTATACAAACTACATACATACATAACCTAATCGTCGCGCTTAAAATGTCAGACCGCGTCAGATCACGCGGATTTGTCAGTGGTACCAACTCACATTTATATGCAAACAAAAGTCATGGCATGCTAGAGGATAAAACGTTTCGCTCATATAGTACTTTAATAAATTGAGCAAACAGGGAAATTTAGTTGCAATTTATCTTTTTATAGATACACATCAATTTTATATATATATAAATAATGATATTTAATTAATCACCAATAAGTACCAATTAAGTAATTGCGACATAAAAGAAGCACCACAAACACAAACCCAAAGCGAAATTAATCCATAACCACATGAAGTGTATTAATGAGACACCTGAATAAAACATTCCCCCGCTGATCATTAATAATATCGACCAACTGGAATGTAAACGGTGTGCAGTGTGTAATTATAAAAATACGGCTTTAAACAAATACAAATTAGGGGGTGAGAGGGCGTCCGATCAACCCGGGATCTATCCATCATTATCTATGATTTGTGGTGCATTAAGGCTAAACCGCGGTTGAATTTTTAATATTAATCGCTGTATTGTGTGCGCCCACGTTTCCGTCCACGATTTAATAAATGGAATTTTCGATAATTACGTCCCCTCCTTATGTGTGTTTGAAAGGGGTTAAACAAATCCTGTTAATGTGTCGACGGTAAACGTTTCATGCTTTAAACGGACATTTCATTGTGATCGCTCATATTTCATGTGAACTGCGTTGGATTGTGGAATTATGCATTATTTATTCATTCCTCAAAGTGTTATTAATTATTATTCATAATAAACTGTATTTACAACAAACGATTTATTGTATATAAAATGAACACAGGCATTTTAATGCAATGAACCTAGTTATTTTGCTTAAACTAAAAAAAACATTGCCTTTTTTTTACATTTACTGGATATTGGTTCGATACCATTCCACCATTCCACATTTGTATTTTGTAATTTACCCGGCGGGACTCGAACCCGCGACCCCTGGGTTAGTAGGCAGGGCCTCTACCCACTACGCCACCTTGTAATGTAATAAATATCGTATGCTCAATAAAATAAAACCTCTAGACTGCCATGAAAAACATTGTAGGTTGGCAACTGAAATTATACATTATAATTATTCTGTCTGACGTTTTATATGTCAATTCCTAAAGCGTGTAGCCAACTTAAATTTAAAAAAAGATAAAATCATGGCACTCTAGAGGTTTTTTTTATTGAACATACTAAATTTATATCTTATCCAAGTGTGTTATTTACTAAAAAATATGCATTTTCCTATCAGTGTCGCCAGATTTTTTTTTTTCAAAATTTTCCTCGGCGCAAGCATAAAATTCCTTTATAATAGTTTAAAATTCTTCAACCCATCAAATTTAATTGTTTTAAATTTAGATACTGAAAATGTAATCATATACCAAACAAATTGCTTAGACCAAATAAAATTATTTGTGCAACTTTTTCCATTTTTAAGAACTCTAAACTATAAATAAACCCACCAACATGTTACTTTGATTGCCTGTAGTCCCAAGTCCCAAAAAATGTTTACACATCAAATTCACGCTGTTTTCATCTTCTATCACTTGCTTTTTGAATAAAAACAAGTCTGTTCAGTAATTTATAATGTAGCGCACTTTAAATGAAATAAGTGAAAATATGAAGACATTTGTTGTTTTCATTAAAACGTTGATATATCACTTGTTCGATAAAAAATCGCCCAACGGCATAGCTATGTTATTTATTGACCGATTTTAATAAACTACAAAACAATGTCAAAGGTTGTTTTAATACTATATATTGACAGTAAGTATATATTTTTTGAAAATTAACTTCATTGACAACTAAAGTCCCAAAAAATGTTTACACATCAATTTCACGCTGTTTTCATCTTCTATCACTTGCTTTTTAAATAAAAACAAGTCCGTTCAGTAATTTATAATGTAGCGCACTTTAAATGAAATAAGTGAAAAAATGAAGACATTTGTTGTTTTCATTAAAACGTTGATATACCAGGTGTTCGATAAAAAATCTCCCAACGGCATAGTTATGTTATTTATTGACCGATTTTAATAAACTACAAAACAATGTCAAAGGTTGTTTTAATACTATAAATTGACAGTAAGTATATATTTTTTAAAATTAACTTCATTGAAATCTAATAGTCAACTTTAAATTTTCAAGTGGCTGCATATACTTTTCTTTTTTTATTATATTAGACATTGTTTTTCTGTATTTAATTATGCTCGATATGTTCATTGTAATTTATTATTTATATCAGAGAAAAATTACAATTAATCTTGTTCATTTGATTTTTTGGTAATCAAAAAAAAACTGTTTAAGTTGTTTATTGTTCGAACGAGTGTTTCCACTCCCAGACTAAGCATGAAGTAAAATTTCGAGTTTAGAAAAGCCTGAAAATTTGGTTTGGTCGCGTAGCGCGTAGCGCTACGCGACCAAACCAAATTTTCAGGCTTTTCTAAACTCGAAATTTTACTTCATGCGCCACGCGTATAAAACACTGAAACTTTGTGAAGTTATAAATGCACTTTAAAAATGAGTAATAATCGATAAATATTCAAATATCAAAATATTTACATTTTTTTTACACATTCTCAAGTCAGGTCAAATAATACAATTTATTAAATTAACTTATTTAGTTACTAATAAAAAAATAATATAGTAATGTTGCGATATTGCGATATTAATGAGCTAAATTAATACTAGTACTACTTATTTATTCTATTCTACATTAAGTTGTAACGTTGGTACTTATTTGTTGAGTCTTTATTATTCTTGTTTCTCATAACCTCACAATAAATGACATTTGTTACTTTTTTACAAGGCGCACTAATTATAATTTTTGAAAAATATAGAAGATTTATTTAAATTTTTAAACAAAAAACAAATAATTGGGCATTATTGAATTCAGAAAAATAATCTCTAATGTAATAATATTGAAAACCTATGGGCAGCCATTTAAAAATGTTAAGTTGGTTATTATTTGCCAATGAAGTTATGATTGAAAAAAAGTAATGCTGATGTCATTTATTAGTATTTAAATGGCCATTGACTTGGACTTCAGCTCGTTCAAATCGGTCAATAAATAACGGAGTTATGGCGTTGGGCGTTTTTTTTTTATCGAACACCCATTATAATTAAATTTTAAAAACAACTTAACATTGTTGTAAAACATTGTGTTCATAATTAAATACGCTTTCAATTGATGTTAATTCCGTGTTTCTTACACAAGCATTGTGTTCATACTGGATGCGCAAAGTTGCAATTTCATATTTTTAACGTTAATAATTTGAAATTAAATAGTGGGAATTTTAGCGAAATATTTTTTATACAAGAAAATAATTTACACAAGCTATTTCTAAGACATAGTAAGTAAGACATCTCAATTTTTTTTCAAATTTTTTAAAATATAAAAGTTTTTATTGTAAATGTTTATTTTTTGTAAGGGGTATGAAAAAAAATGCAGACTTTCACAATTTTGTTTTATTTTCTAAATAATTTCAAAAAATTGACAAATATTCTTATTTACATTTAAAACAATTCTAGCCTCTATACAAAATTATTTATTCAACTTTTTTATATTTTTAAGAATTCTAAAATATAGATAAACCCACCAAAATTGAATTTTAATTGCCTGTACTAGGCACTACATTTTAGTCTCAAAAAATGTTGACCATCAAATTACAGCTTTTTTCATCCTCAATCGAATGCTTTCTGAATATAATAAATCCGTTTTGTAATTTATTAAATAGCGCAGTTTAAATAAAATACGTGGAAAAATTAACACATTTGCTTTATTGATGAAAACGTTGAATTTAGTTAAATTAAAAAAAAATCTTAACCATTTTAGGGTATTGTGTTTAGAATTGAATTCGCTTAAAATTGATGTTAATTACGTATTTCTAACACAATAATTGTGTTTATGCTGGATGCTCAAAGTTGAGATTTACTTTTTTAACATAATTTGATATTAGACAGCATATTATTTTTTGCAAGAAAATAATTTAATCAAGCTATTTCTAACATCAAGAAGAGTATCTCAGAATTTTTTCAGATTTTTTGAAAAATAAAAATTTTCATCACAAATTTGTACTTTTTTAAGGGGTAATGCAGAATTTGCATTTTATTTTTTATTTTCCGAATAATTCCAAAAAATGTACAGATACTCTAATTAGCATTAGAAACAATTTAAACGATATATCTCCTTAAGAATATATTATTCATTAAATTTTGTTTTATTTTTAATAATTCTAAAATATAGATAAACTCACCAACATTCAATTTAAATTGCCTGTCTAGGCATAATTCTTTAGTCTCAAAGAACGTTGACACATCAAATGAAAGCTTTTTTCATCCTCAATCGCCTGCTTTTTGAATGGAATAATTCTGTTCTGTAATTTATAAAATAGCGCAGTTTAAATGAAATAAGTGGAAAAATTAACACATTTGCTTGATTGATGAAAACGTTGACATTTAGTTAAACTAAAAAAAAAACTTAACATTGTTCTAGGGTATTGTGTTTGGAATTGAATACTCTTAAATTAATGTTAATTACGTATTTTTAACATAATAATTGTGTTTATGCTGTGTGCTCAAAGTTGCGATTTAGGTTTTTTTTAAACATTATTTGATATTAAACAGCAGAATTTTTAGTAAAATAATATTTTACGCAAGAAAATAATTTACTCAAGCTATTTCTAACACCAATCTCAGAATTTTTTCAGATTTTTTAAAAAATAAAAAATGTCCCAAATGTATATTTTTTGTAAGAAATGCAGATTTTCACAATTTTATTTTATTTTTTAAATAATTCCAAAAAATATAGAGATACTCCTATTAGCATTAGAAACAATTCTAGTCACTTATCTCCTTGAGAAAAAAATATTATTAACTTTTTTCCATTTTTAAGAATTCTAAAATATAGATAAACTTACCATTTCATTTTAATTGCCTGTACTACGCTACGTGTCCAAATCCAAACTCAGGCTTTTCTAAACTCAAAATTTTGCTTTATGCGCCACTCCTATAAAACAGTGGTTTTAAGTGTAGTTTAAAATTCACTTTGATCTCACGTTGATAATTATAAAGATGTCTTTTGAAAAATTAAATAAATATACAAGCACAAAAAGTAACAGTAACTTTTTGTGCTGGTATATTTATTTCTATAATTATTATTTCGAACTTTATGCATCTAAATATATTCATTTAAATGCATAAAGTTCGAATTTATTATAAATATGTCTGTTAAATATATTTATTTAGATGCTTAAAGTTCGAAATTAATATAAATCTGTCTGTTGAATAAATAAATAAATAAATATACCAGCACAAAAAGTAACAGTAACTTTTTGTGCTTGTGTATTTATTTAATTATTATTCATAGAGAAATTTATCATAATTTTAGTTTTACAAATTCGCACTGTATAAGCACCTTATTTTTCTAAATCACTCTATTTGATATCATCTAAAAAAAATGAACGAGTTGAAAAAAATTCTTGGCAAAAGACATAACATATTCGGGCGGCCCCCGCATATTCGTATTATTAATTCAGCTCAGAGCCCCAACTGCGTCGCACGGTTTGAAGGCTGATGGTTCATGCACTCCGAGAATATATTTTTTTATTACGTGCACTCACTGCAACTGGCCAAACGAATTTACATATCCGAGCCGTAAATCACGTGACCGCGACTAAGGAGGACCTATTCGCGAACCTTGAGGGATACCAAATTGCCCGCGTCTAGATTTTCTGAGTGGATTCAATTTGCTGTTCGTCGTGTTGTTATTTAATAGAAGTTAAATATTTATCGTGTTTGCGTCGAATGCAATGGTGTTTAGAGTTAAGATTGTTTTAGAGAAGTTTTTAGTCGGGTTTTCAGCTTCTAAGATAATGAATGCAATCGTAATTTGAGTTGAGATCATTTGAGCTAGAAATCAGGATTTGACATTATGAGATATTTTATAAATAAATAATATATTTTATTTTGTTCGTGGAGTTTAAACATTTGCTAAGCTTGTTATTCAATCATCTACACTCACAAAATAAAATATTACTTTTAACACCTGAGTTGCATATTACTAAAAACCCCTAAATCCATTTTTTACAAAAATTGAACTAGTATCGTCATTTGTATAGTTAGAGGAATATTTTGGCACGATATTAGCAATCAAATTGAATTAAATTCTGTTGTAAAAATGTGTGTAAGATCGCTGTTGGTTTCAAAAACCCCTAAATCTACTTGCGTTTACTTTTCAAACACCGCTAAATCCAGTGACGTACTTGGTAAACAAAAACCGCTAAATCCATCGTAGACTTTATTTTAATATTAAATTGGCGCAACTAACCCATTACTTGTAAAATTAGACAAAGTAAAACTAAACCCAGAACAAATTAAGAATGTTAATAAACTCCTCTCAAAACTATGGCACTGAGTGGCAGGGAAAAGCGATAGAAAAAACCTCAACTATTACAAAAACGTCATTAGAAGATATAAAGCTACAGGAATACAAATATAGTCTTATCACAGGTTGATATATAACCTTATTGCAGGTCAAAGTATAGCCTAATTGTAGGTCAAAATGTAGCCTTCTTCTAGGTCAGAATATAGCCTTGCCACAGACCTATATTACGTTATGTTTCAAGTTAAAATATTGCAGTATCGTAGATCAAAATATAGCCTTGTCCTAGTTTAATATATTGCCTTATCGTAGGTCAAATCATTGTCCTATTATAGGTCAAAGTATTGCTCAGTCATACGTCAAATTATAGCTTTATTACAAGTCAAAATATAGCTAAATAAAGTATGGCCACATTTTGACGTTACAAGGCTATATTTTGACCTACGATAGGCCTTGCTTGCCTTAGGCCCAAATATAGTCGTATTGCAGGTTGATATATAGCATTAGCCCAGGTCAAAGTATAGCTTAGTCATAGGTCAATTGTGTCATGTTGAGAAAATCTTGATACAATAATGTTTTAATCTTGATTTTCAAGTTGTAATTCAATCCTGTAACAATATAGAATTTCTACTTAGGATTCTTATAAAAAATATAAAACGTTATTAGTCTTCGAAATATCTACGTGAACAACCATCTATGATAATATTAAAATAACAACAACTTAAAGCTAAACTTTATTTAAATAAGAGATGTTGTAGAATTTTGGATCCGGTAGACCGTGAAACTCGGGTATGGGGCCGACTTGTCCGGGAGTCTGTTAAAGGTGCCAATCCGCGCCTGTTGTAGGATGATGGCGAAAGATATTCAATATTGTGAAATTTATGTATATTTGAACCTCACTTGGAATCAGTGTTTTATACGCGTGGCGCATGAAGTAAAATTTCGAGTTTAAAAATGCCCAGAAAATTTGTCTCGGGTCGCTGCGCGCCCCTCGACAAATTTTCACGGGGCTTTTCTAAACTCGAAATTTTACTTCATGCTTAGTCTGGGAGTGAAAAACACTCGTTAGAAGCTTTAAATTGAACTCTTTTTAGAAAACAACGAATATCTAAAGATTTAAAGAAAAGAAGCTGAATTTAGAAAAAGTATACTTTAAAGAAAAACTCCCTGTATAATATTGCTACAAGATTCATTTCTAATAGGGACTCTTTACAAAAAAATTAAGGATTTTTTTTAAGTGAATTCTCTAGAAATTTTCCGACATTCGTTGTTTTTGAGTTCAATTTGAATCTTAAACGAGTGTTTTCCAATCCCAGATTAAGCATGAAGTAAAATTTCGAGTT
The DNA here is from genome assembly GCA_932526585.2 of Philonthus cognatus. Taxonomy (NCBI): domain Eukaryota; kingdom Metazoa; phylum Arthropoda; class Insecta; order Coleoptera; family Staphylinidae; genus Philonthus; species Philonthus cognatus. Next base: position 31,854,751 of record OW052242.1, read on the forward strand.
TAGAAAAGCCTGAAAATTTGGTTTGGTCGCGGCCAAACCAAATTTTCAGGCTTTTCTAAACTCGAAATTTTACTTTATGCGCCACGCGTATAAAACACTAATTTCAAGTGAAGTTTAAAATACACTGCTTTAATGATAGGCGAAAAATGAAGATATTTGTGAAAAAATTGAAACTCAGATAACACATTTTAACATATAAGTTTTGTGTTACATGTTTAGAGAATAACATCTAATCTATTTATGTTTTAACTTTTATACCTATTATACAAAACTAAATGATTAGATAACATTTACAAAAATAAAATTAATGAATGATCAAAAAAAAAATCAAAAACCTCGAAATTCCGATTTATTTTCAAAACCAGTTAAATCCAGTGGTTTTTTAAAGATTCAAGGAATAGTATAAAAGTAAGATCTTACTTATTAGAGCCCCTTATTTATCACTGTAAATACTACCGATTTCTGCTATTGCAATTTTAATTATTCATCATTCATTAAGTGAATATAAAAATATTAAATTACACGAAAGCAATCAAAGTGAATTTAGGGGGTTTTGGAAATAGGCGACTAACCTATATCATAAATAATTATTTGGGAGGGTTTTACTTTAATTGTGTTTTTGTATGTAGTAGTCAACATTTTTTATCCGAAAAATGTTCTTCTTGCACTCCTTAATTAAGCATAAAGTAAGTATTTTATGCTAAGTGGGCAAAATATCGTATGTTCAATTAAAAAAACCTCTAGAGTGCCATGATTTAATCTTTTTTCAAATTTAAGTTGGCTACACACTTCAGAAATTGACAACGTCAGGCACAATAATTAAAATGTATATTTTCAGAGTTGCCAACCTAGAATATTTTCCATGGCACTCTACAGATTTTTTGTAATTGAACATACGATATTTTGCCTTTAGAAATCCTGAAAATTTGGATTGGTCGCGAAGATTGGACATTTCTAGGGTTTTCCAAAGGCGAAATATGTACTTCATGCGCCAGGCGTTTAAAACATTGATTTATGGTGATGTTTAATGACATCTACTTCTAATTAATTAGATCGTTTTTCAATATATCTAATATTATATCGTAAGTTGAAGGTAACAACTTGAAAGAAAGTGAAGTCTAAGAGAAAAAAGGATTTAAAAATAGTGGGTCCAATTCACTCCATCAATCAAAAGTTGATCATAGCAGAAACGATGGCCTAAAAATTATGAACCACTGGACTTCATCAACTAATTATATATACACTCAACGTATACATCGTACTATAAACAAAAAGTGTATATTGAGTTGCATTTGGAGCTCAGACAATCTAAGTCTGAATTGTATTGTAAACAAAGTTTGTATATTGAGTTGCATTTCGAGCTCACAAGGTCTGAGGCTGAAATGCAACCCAATATATCAAACAAAGTGTATATTGGGTTGCATTTGAGGCTCAGACAACCCAAGTCTGAATTGTATTGTAAACAAAATTTGTATATTGAGTTGCATTTCGAGCTCACAAGGTCTGAGACTGAAATGCAACCCAATACATCAAACAAAATGTATATTGGGTTGCATTTGGAGCTCAGACAATCCAAGTCTGAATTGTATTGTAAACAAAGTTTGTATATTAAGTTGCATTTCAAGCTCACAAGGTTTGAGACTGAAATGCAATCCAATATAATAGTTCGGAAAAAATGTCGTTTAAAATGTGTTAGTTTTTTTTAAATTTAATAACTTTGTTTGCATTGATCAAAATATGATTTTTTAATTTGCAAATTAACAAGATGGCTCTTATATAAATCAACACTCGATGTATCTAAATTATTTCTTTTCTGTAAGATAATCAGTTTAAATTAAAAAAAGAACAACAACCTAATACCTATTGCATTGTTACAGAAAAATGTATATTAGGTTGCATTTTACCTTTTTTTGCTTAGTACAAATTTCTTGCATTCAAATCGCGTTGTACAAATACCACATTCTTATCAATATTATTATTTTTATTTATGTATTTTTTTTCTGTTTTCAGGTATGTTCACGGATAGTGTAGATAAGGATAAGCAATCGGTGAGTTTGAGTAGTAAGAAAGATAAGAGCGTTGCGGAAAAATTCGTGACCGCTAAATTTCCCCTCAATGACGTCTATTTTTGTTTTGTGTGTGTATATGTATGTGTGTTGATTTTCGTTTGAGGACAGTCGGTGCAAATTAAAAATTTATTAGGATGCAAATTGATGCGCGCGCGAAACGAAAAAAAAAAGAAATGAACGCGCCGCGCCGAATCTCCGTACGATCCCACCGTCCATGAACTTGCCCCGCAGACGCTGACAATAAAAATAAAATTATTCAATATACTTTCAGTTGACCGAATAAAATAATAATAACAACATTCGCCAATTAAGTTTTTGCGCTCACATATTTTTTGTTGTTGTTCGGGGGCCGGGTGCGGAGGCGCGCGGAGGGGAATTCCCCTCTCGGTCGCGAGCGCGCTAGCCGGCGCGCAACAAAATTCGGTTGCGGCAGGTCATAGATGTCTGACTTGACTGACTGTGTGTGAGTGTCTAGTGTCGGCGCTAGTAAAAGGGTAAAAATAAACCAAACAATTTTAACCTTGGATGAAAGTGACCGACGAGGACGGGACGGCCGGCGACTTAAAAATGGGGCCCCGAAAAGGTGGTCCCCACAGCCCGCGGCGCTCCTCTCCGACAGGTACCGCACGGTTTTCGATGCTGCACCCACTGAAAATTTGCAAACTTGCACTTGGTCCAAACAGATGCGCTCGTTAATTAAATCAAATTGGTCTTGATTCGATTTTTGGCGACATTCCGAAATTTGTATCACATTCTAGCTTTGTTCAAAATGTATTTTCAAAAGTGTTCGTAACTTCCAAACGAATCCATTTACTTAAAAGTTAACCAGGTGCTCTAATTTCATGACTAATCCGCTTTTACTGAAATCTATTCCAAAATCGTTTATAAAATCTAAACTAATCTACTTATTATCAGGTTTCATGACAAATTTACTGAAATATCTTTTTGTAATATTACTCTGTAAATGGGTTGTTCTGTTGCGTAATAAACATTATTAATAAACATTGAAAGTGCGATTTTTTTCGCAATCTACAATAAGTTAGTCTTATAAAGACTATATCAAACACTCATTGAAACAACTACTTCTCGAGCTAATACCCCGACAAACATTGAATTATACAACAAGTGTTTGCTGTTACTTTCAAAGATGGCCTAAATATCTATAGACGCGTTTCGAGATTTATCGCTCATTAGTATAGCTTTGCCATTCCCACTAAACAATTTAACACCTTAGACTGGCAGTTACCGTTCAAAAATAAGTATAAATGAAATTGCCAATTCTTGATTGCAGAATACTTCAAACATTCAAAATGCGATTCTTTTCGCACAAGTTAGTTATTATTATTATTATTATTATTAAATTAAAATATGCCTCTAAAATACTTGAACTAATTTTATCACTTGGTAAAACATGTTTAAAAATTGATCAGGAGTTTTTATTTTATGTTAAATTTACTTACATTAACAGGAGAACTCGCATTACCGTAATCTCAAAAGACCCCAAGTCTTTCATGCATATAATACTGTTAGTTATTAAATCTTTTCAGAAAATAATAGGACGTTAACCCTTTCAGCCCTGGAATTTTTCTTTTGCCCAAAAAAAAAATGTTTTGTACACTGCATATTATTTATCACTGTCTCAGATATACAGAGAGTTTTTCTTTCAAGAATACATATCTTAATATACTGTATACGCTGTAAATCTTAAGATATCCGTTGTTTTTGCAAATATTTTAAATTGAACTTTCAAACGAGTGTTTTCTACTCCCAGATTAAGCGTGAAGTAAAATTTTGAGTTTAGAAATGCCTGAAAATTTGGTTTGGTCGCGTACCGACGCCGCAGACTCTCCACCATATTGGGTCAGAATTACTAACAACCAATCAAAAAGAAAATCAAAGTTGTCGCCACTGTGTTCAATAAGTCACTGTAATTTAGTCTAAATGTAAAATAAGCGACATCTGTTGAGATTATTTAGAAAAGTTACCACTTCTTTCTGTGGCACTATTTATGTAAAAACTGGCAGTACCCACATTTCGAATACTTTCCTTCGAAGGTTTATGGGGAACTGGATTTGAGAATGTAGCTCAATTTTCAAAAAGAAGCCCAGGAAAGACTTACTCTTCTTGACACCTGAACTTTGCTTTGATTTTCCTAATTGAATGTTATGGCCAAGATATCGATGGCTTAGCGCACAAATACGTTAAGTGCACTTTTTGGCTAAAATGGGTTAAGTTTGCCATCTCCTACATTAAGTTTAGGTGTATGAGTTATCACACTCAACCATTTAGGCCAAAAACTGCACTTAACACATTTGTGCGCTAAGCCATATGATGGGATACTTTTTTGATTTGCTGGTTCCTAATAGGTTTGTTGCTATTCTCTATGCTAATGGTATTGGTTTTTGTCAGGTTCATTTCAAGTCCGACTTTCACTGATTCTTGATGGAGTTCATGCGGCATGTTGGCAAGGTCTTCTGCAGTACTGCTGATGACTATAATGTCGTCTGCAAATTGAAGACGATTGATGTATACTCCGTCGATGTTTTATAGTATTTTCTCTAACTAATTATCTAGAGATCGTTCTGGGTATCTTACTCTGTGGTACTTTGTAGATATAGATCCGTAGATCCTCTGTAATGTTTTGTAAAGATCTTTCTGTGGGTTGATTAGATTTGTTTGTAACAAAAATATATGCAACCTTGTTTGCAACTGTGTCAACACTGTCCTCGAATGTTGCTAATGCAGCGAAGTATTCTAATTGCTAGTTTAATCGATCTATAGTAAAAGTTCTTTGTGGTACTTTGTAGATACAGTTCTGTAGATCCTCTGTAATGCTTTGTAAAGATCTCTATGTAGGTTGATTACATTTTTTGTAAAAAATATATGCAACCATGTTTGCAATTGTGTAAACACCGTCCTCAAAAGTTGCTAACGCAGCGAAGTATTCTAATTGCTAGTTTAATTGATTTGCAGTAAAATTTCTCGGTGGTACTTTGTAGATATAGTTCTGTAGATCCTCTGTAATGCTTTGTAAAGATCTCTTTGTAGGTTAATTAGATTTTTTGTAAAAAAATATATGCAACTATGTTTGCAATTGTGTCAACACTGTCCTCGAAAATTGCTAATGCAGCGAAGTATTCTAATTGCTAGTTCAGTCGATTTGCAGCAAAAGTTCTCTGTGGTACTTTTTGGATATAGTTCTGCAGATCCTCTGTAATGCTTTGTAAAGATCTCTCTGTAGGTCGATTGGATTTTTTTGTAAAAAAATATATGCAACCATGTTTGCAATTGTGCAATAGCGTCCTTGAAAGTTGCTAACGCAGCGAAGTATTCTAATTGCTAGTTTAATCGATTTGCAGTAAAACGTTCTCTGTAGTACTTTGTAGATATAGTTCTGTAGATCCTCTGTAATGCTTTTTAAAGCTCTCTGGAGGTTGATTAGATTTTTTGTAAAAAAATATATGCAATCATGTTTGCAATTGTGTCAACACTGTCCTCGAAAGTTGCTAACGCAGCGAAGTATTCTAATTGCTAGTTAAATCGATTTGCTGTCAAAGTTGCACGTTTGGAGTACCTTAGCTGACTTAAGTAGACATGGATACTTGTTTAAAAAAAATACTCACACTTGTTCTTGTGTTAGGTGTTTCTAAAGTAAGGTTAGACATGAGTTACTTTAATTAAATCTTTGGTTTGGTGAACAACTAACCAAATCAAAGGTTTACTTAAAGTAGCTCATTTGTAACCTAACCTAAGAAACATCCAACACAAGAACAAGAGTGAGTAACTTTGTGGTACATCATAATGAACTGTTTTAGCACTTTTATCTAAGTAGATAACTTATGTAGGTTGCCTTTCTAAAATTTTAGGATAGAGGTTAGTTTAGTTTATTAGATACCAGTTATTTTGTAGGGCTGGCTTTCAAGGTTAGGCCAGTGCCTTACGATAAATACCAGTTACTAAGGTACCAAATGTATTCAAGTTATAAACCCTAAGCCATACGTATTTGCTGTCTACAGGTTAGTTCCTCTATTGAGGGTTTTTTTTTTATTAGGAACTAACCATACGCTGTAAATTTTTCGACATTCGTTGTTTTTGAAAAGCTTTCATTTTGAAGCTTTTAACGAGTGTTGTCTTTTCTAAACTCGAAATTTTCCTTCATGCTTAATCTGGGAGTGGAAACACTCGTTCGAAACTTTAAATTTATTTGCGCATCTACTTATAACTTAGAATTGTAATGTAATGCATCTCCTTATATTCATTTGATGGTTATTACTTACCACCCTCGCTTTTTTTTATTCAAAGTAAGGTAAGAAACTATTGAAAACTGCTGAAAGCGCTCTTTTCCCCTGTGCAGAGACTCGTTCGTCCATTCTGTAGATTCCGAATTATGAGGTCGGTGATGGGTGACCGGCGGGCTTATCGCCGCCAGATAGGACCCGAATGTGATTAGATATTGAGTTATCAGTCCAATTTCGGGACTGTTTGATTTTTATGAAGAAAAGTTGGAAAGGAACGTGAAACAAGATGGTTATCGCCCAGCGTCCGTTTGTCCGATCCGATCTTTCCGCGCCCGATATATTTTACTGCTATTACTTTCCTTTCCCGGCCATAACCGCTGCCATGCTATCTGGATGAATTACTCCCCTTCTTCTTCTGATTACCTAAACGAATTACTGCGCTCCTCCGCCCAATAGCCACTCCAGAGGATGATAATCAATAAATATTGATGGTGTCATAAATTTATATCACCCACATTGTAATCAATTAAGGAAATTACAATTTGTTTAAAGGATCATCTTATTTATAAAAAACATATTTAACATAGTGTCACATATAAGTGGGTCTGACCATCAGTAGGGAGGCACTACAATGGGCATAACATTTGGCCTAGGTGTGCGCGGCTGCGGATACCCTTTTCGACAACTAATATTAAGGATTGGTAGTCGAAAGGGTAGCCACAGCCGCGCAATGGCGTTAATAGCGTATAAGGATTTTTTCTTTAAAAATACTTACATATCCCAAAGCAATTTTTTCTAGACGAAATAATTATTTGATGAATTTATCAATGTGAGACCAAGCAGAAGTATATTTTCAACTTTGCAGTATTTCAGTGTTTAACAACTACATAAAGTCGGGCATAAAAACAGCTTATATGATATTCAATAACAAACAGGAAAAAATAAACATGTAAATAAAAATAAAGCAAGAGACGGCACAGCAAGAAAAAAAAGTCAACTATCTAGGAGGAACGATTCGACATAATTAAAAATTATGAAAAATTAATAAACCAAAACGCAAAAACTAAAAGCAACGAATGCCTGAAAAACTATGCATCAATAAAGACGCTCATAATAAGGGAACATTTATACAAGAACTTTTTCTTTTAAATATACATATCTAAATTGAGTGACATAAATATTCAGATATCCGTTGTTCTTTTTAAATAGTTCAATTTGAAGTTTTAAGCGAGTGTTATTCACTCCCAGGTTAAGCATAAAGGAAGATATACAGGGAGTTTTTCCTTGAAGTATACGTATCGAAAATTTAGCTTACTTTCTTTAAATCTTTAGATATACGGTATGTTTTTAAAAGAGTTCAATTTGAAGCATTGAACGAGTGTTTTCCACTCCCAGACTAAGCATGAAGTAAAATTTCGAGTTTAGAAAAGCCCCGTGAAAATTTGTCTCGGGTCGCGCAGCGACCCGAGACAAATTTTCTGGGTTTTTCTAAACTCGAAATTTTACTTCATGCGCCACGCGTATAAGAGACTGATTTCAAGTGAAGTTCGCTCGTTTATAATATTGCAGTGTTTTAGTGTTTAATTCGCGGGCGCATGAAGTAAAATTTCGAGTTTAGAGAAGCCTGAAAATTTGGTTTGGTCGCTCCGCGCTTCGCGCTACGCGACCGAACCAAATTTTCAGGCTTTTCTAAACTCGAAATTTTACTTCATGCTTAATCTGGGAGTGGAAAACACTCGTTTAAAACTTCAAATTGAACTGTTTTAAAAAAGTGTAGAAATATTTTTAGTTATAAAAAAGAATCCTGTGCGTATACTTGAATGAAACATTTCCTGTATAAAGGGAGGTATACAGGGAGTTTTTCTTTAAAGTATACGTATTCTAAATTGAACTTATTTTCCTTAAATCTTTAGATATTCGTTGTGTTTTTAAAAGAGTGCAATTGTAAGCTAAAAAATTATTATTTATCCTTATTTTTAAATATATCGCGACACACCTGGAATATCTCAAGGCACAGAGTTTAGCCGACACTAAATTAAATGGTGCCGTAATTATTCCATGACTAGTGTCGCCATCTATTAATCATCGAACAGTTGGTAAAATATCAGGTTATGTCTAGTATTTATTTTACATGAAAGTAGTATGAATTTTAAGAGCAATTAGGTAAACATGGTATGGTATAATTCTAAATATAATTTGCATTATTTATTTGTAAAAGAAAATATGATAAAAAATCTTTTCATTTAAAGATTTTCACTGATCATTAAATAAATATGCATGCAATAACTCTTCTTATCTAAAATCTCAAAAGCATTTCTTAATTTTTAAATTTATGCGTGATACGGACGATGATGCGTAGAGGGATTTCACAAGAGCTCTTAATAAATTTGAAAACGTCGTTTTGAGAAGAAAATCGGAATGCGGGGTATGCGTTAGGACCAATTACGCATGTAAATGTCTCCGGCGAACGGTTAAAACTAGTTAACATTTACATAAGAACGCGATTAAAAGAAAACCAAATTTGAATTACAGTTAAACGGGCGCCGAGCACGGATTCACAGATTGCCATCATTAGCGCTAATACAGCGCTCTAAATGTAGTTTATTTTCTTTAAATCTTTAGATATTCGTTGTATTTTAAAAAGAGTTAAATTTGAAGCTTCTAACGAGTGTTTTCTACTCCCAGACTAAGCATGAAGTAAAATTTCGAGTTTAGAAAAGCCCCGTGAAAATTTGTCGAGGGTCGCGCAGCGACCCGAGACAAATTTTCTGGGCTTTTCTAAACTCGAAATTTTACTTCATGCGCCACACGTACAAAACACTAAAATATTGCGAAATTTATTTATATTTGGACCTCACTTGAAATCAGTGTTTTATACGCGTGGCGCATGAAGTAAAATTTCGAGGGAATGCTGCCGCCAGCGGATTCATAAATGTGGACTCAAGTTTTATAAGGTTGAATTTCAAGTAGCAATTTAAAAGTGCATTTAAAAAGAAATATTTTCTTGTAGGCAAAGGAAAAACTACTGTTGACGGAAAAAAAAAGAAAGCCAGACTCACATGGGCAAAATCTAAATTATCTTGGTCAGCTACAGACTGGTCCAGAGTAATTTTTAGTGACGAATCAAAATTCGACGTATGTGTTGGTGATTACCGCAAACGCGTGATTCGCTCAAAACATGAGGCATTTCACAAGGATTGCCTAAAACGTACCGTAAAATTTCCTAAAGGAGTGATGATTTGGGGCTGCATGACAGCTTCAGGATTAGGATGTTTTGAATTTATTGATGGTACCGTGAATGCTGCGAAATATCAACAAATACTGCAAAACAGTTTGCTATCGCCAAGTTAAATGTTGACGAAAATTACATTTTTCAACAGGATGGGGCGGCCTGTCATACGGCCAAAACCACAAAAAAAGTGGTTTTGCGACAACAACGTAAATGTTCTTTCTTGGCCTTCCAGCAGTCCTGACCTTAATGTCATTGAATCAGTATGGCATAAAATGAAACAAACATTGAGGAACAACCCACAACGGACATTACCTGAACTTAGAGACAAGATAGAGCATATTTGGAATGAAATTTCTCCTGAAACGTGCACATCCTTAGCTGAGTCAATGCCTAGCAGAATTCGAGCTGTCATAAAATATAAGGGCGATGCTACTCCTTTTAAGAAATAAAATTCGTGCAATGTCCCAATATTTAGTTGACAAACAAAATTAACATTTTTCTTGTAAATTAGAGGTGATTGAATAATTAATTTGTTTTTTGTGTTGTTGATTGGCCATAGCTGTTGCTTATTAACTTATTACATAGTATTAAATAAAAAAAATACTAGAAAACTTAAATAAACTGTCCAATACCTGAATTTTATATGAATTTGATTTTGTCCCAATATATAGTTGTTAGGGCTCGTATATTTTTTTAGTGGGCTGCAGATGGCGCTCACGTCATTCATTTATAGCAATAATTAGACTTTACTTGTATCTAAAATACACAATTAACATTTTCTATATTAATTATTGTTTTTTTTTTGTATTTATGTTAAAATGTTGCACATATGGTGATCACATTCATCATTGAAATGAACAGTTCGGGTTGCAAGAAGTGCAGGTGACAGTGAAGGGAGGTTGTAGAAACAGTTAGTTACACAATCGTTCCTGATATGTTAATAAGGATAGGGCCAAGTTAATCAGAAGTTATCCTTGTGAGAGAGTTAGGGGCGGGAGGGGATGCCGCCAGATTACGAAGAAGAGAGCGATTAACCGCGGATTATTACAACTTGTGTCAAGTCAAGGTGTCGCCCGGATTAAACAATTTATCACACCCGCAGCTTAAGCTCGAGCGGCAATTATTTTACGGTCGGATGGATGTACTTGGCATCTGGCAATTCTGTTATAATTAGCACATTTCCAATCGTTTCCACTGTTTAATACCAATTAGCGATACATCACATTTCAGCATCTTTTACATCAATTATTAATTTTGAAAATAATATTAAGTTAATTTCAATAACTTAATATATCACTTGTATATTCAATAATTTAAATTATAAGAAACAAATTGGTAATTCGGATTTCTGACTTGTGCAGTGTAGTGATCAATTATTATACGCAATCGCTAACGGACTGGTAGCATTGTGTTTCCTGGACCACATCAGAAATAGGTAATTGAAAATTCACATATTTGGTTTTCAGAAGATGGGGTAATTGCCCATATCGATAGATAGCGACACTCGTCATTTGAAGAAACAGATAATATCGTATGTTCAATAAAACAAAATCTTTAGAGTGCCATGGAAAATATTATACGTTGGCAACTTTAAAATTATGTATCGTATGTTCAATAAAAAAAAACCTTTAGAGTGCCATGATTTAATCTTTTTTTTAATTTAAGTTGGCTACGCCCTTTAGGAATTGTCATATTAAACGTCAGACATAATAATTATAATGTATAATTTCAGAGTTGCTAACCTACAATTTATTCCATGACACTCTAGCGGTTTTATTTTATTGAACATACTATATTATAATTATTATGTCTGACGTTTTATATGGCAATTTCTAAAGTGCGCAGCCAACTTAAATTTAAAAAAAGTAAGAATTATGGCACTCTAAAGGTTTTTTTTTTTAATTCAACATACGATACATTTTTTGATGATCTTAAATCAATGCAATATGGCTTGATCGGTTCGTGGAATTATTCACCCCGAGACTCTGCTCCTTGAGACCTAGTGCACCTTAAAGGCTAAATAAAGATTGCGAATCATTGGTTTATAATTAGAAAAATATTTTTTTGATGTTGAAATAAGGAAATGTTATTGCGGAGGCTTCGGTTTTCGATATATGCCCGGTATCTGTCAGCAAGACCGCAACTACACCGAAATACACTTTCTCAAGGCCCTGGGAAGCCCTTATCGTGGACAGCACCGTGCTATCGACCACCTATCCAAGGGGAGACCGCTCGTCACATTGCTTGACCGCTTCCTCTTCCTGACGATCGCGATCGCCCCGAGTCAGAGCTTCACTTCCCGCCTGTCAGTCTATGCGGTATTTGTAGAGAGAACAAAAATTCCACGAACTCGGACACCTAACACGATAAATCCCTATAATCTAGAAACCGCGATTCTTATCAGCGCCAAGGAAATCGCAAGTACAATACAATTTTGAATCAACTGTATTTGGCTTGAAAATAAAATTACTGGAAATTGAAGTTTTTACTTACTTTTAAGATACTGCAATTCCCTTGATTTTTGACACTTTTATTAAACAAATACACTTGTGTCCCGTTGCACCAACTTACATTAAATTTGATTCATTGATTAAATTTATTTGTCGATTGGAAGACATTTTCTATGTAATAAGCGTCAACCTCAGGTGAATTGATTGATTTTTGACATGTATGTAACTATTAGTAGATTTTAATCGATAAATAACTATTTCTCGACTTAGTTGATGGTGAAAACCGGTGTTGGACATTTACGCGGCGCAACTTAAATTTAGAACTTTACAATTTTAAAATATCAGGTTTTCTTTATAAACAAAAAAAAGTTGCTATATAGCAAAAACCGAGTCCAATGTAAAAATTGCAACTCTTTTTTATTTATAAAGAAAACCTGATATTTAAAAGTTGCGCCACATAAATGTGCAAGTGTATCTGTTTAATAAAAGTGTCATCCACTGTATTAATTATTTATTTGATTAACTAATTCGTATTTACACACTTTCTTAATTCGGTTGGACGTCGCAATACATTCAAAAATGTTTCTTGTCTACGAAGAATTTTAGCCATAAGTAAAATAACCAATGAAGAAAAGAATATTTTTATATTTTGAAGAATTTTGTATTGCTTTTAAGATGAATTAAGTGTTTTTAAAACTACACTAAATCAGTGTTTAATACGCCTGGCGCATGAGGTAAATATTTCGAGTTTAGAAAAACCTGAAATATTGGATTGGTGGACCAATCCAAATTTTTAGGATTTTCTAAACTCGAAATTTTACTTCATCTGCCAGGCGTATAAAACTCTGATTTAACATGAAGTCGAAAGTAGACTGCTTTAGCATACTGCTTTAGTAGTATATTTTAAACTTTGCAATATTTCCGTCTTGTATACGCGTGGCGCATGAAGTAAAATTTCGAGTTTAGAAAAGCCTGAAAATTTGGTTTGGTCGCTCCGCTTCGCGGAGCGACCAAACCAAATTTTAAGGCTTTTCTAAACTCGAAATTTTACTTCATGCTTAATCAAGGAGTGGAAAACACTCGTTCCAATAGTATAGCACACTTAAATAATTAGAAAGATATAAAATTATGATATACAAACTAAATACTTACTTAATTTTATTTTAAATTTAATTTTTAATTGATTTAAAGAACATTAACAATCAACAGAAATCCAATCGCCATAAAATTCAAAGAGTTTTGTTATTTTTAAGAAAAGTTTATTTGACATTTTATATATAATTTATAATTTTTAATATGTAAGTATCTAGCTTACATATTAAAAATTACAAATTATATATTAAATGTCAAACTTTTCTTAAAAATAACAAAACTCATTGAATTTTATGGCAATGCATATAAAAGTAACGAATAATAATAATAATAATAATAATAATGCTTTATTTCTCAACAGAATTACTTCCAATTACAGAGAAATGTATAATGATATCTAAAATATTGCGTAACTATTACTAATAATAATACATATAAAGAAAACATGGAAAATTTGGAGTGTATAAATCTTGAAGTACGGATATATGTATATAAGGTTGTGCGCTATAGATAATTACTTATAAAAATGCATTCCTGATTAGCTGAGGCGTTACATTGAATATATCAATATTTGGGTTATTATTGCAATTTCGAATGATTCGAACTAAAGGAGAGTAATAAAGAGCATTTGTTCTAGATGTAGGATACGCAAAGGTGTGGGAACACCTAGAGTTTAACCTAGGGACATAGAAGTTAAGTTTAGAAAGTAAGCTTATATCATCAATGCGATTATGTAATAATTTAAATAGAAATAATAAAGAAGATAGTTGCCTGCGCGATTCTAAAGTTGGCATATCAAACTCTTGAAGCAGCTTGCTGTGGTCGTAATTTCGAATGGGATAAATACGGTGTTTTTTGTTTAAAATTTTATTTATTTTTATAAGTTATTTGTGGATTTTACAAAATAATTGACGTTTCGAGAAAATTCAGTACTAGTTGCTTTGTACTATAAATATTATCATTATTATTCCTTTTTTTAGCAGCAAAATTGGTATATGTGTAAAATTTTATCGAGAGAATTGAAGTTTGCCAGAATACCAAAAAAGTGACTTTATCTCACTTTATACAGAATTCGAATATCTTGTCAATGGACAAGTTTAAAAAAAAATCCAATTATATAAATTTTACACACAGAATTTCCATTGTTTTTTGCGAAAGTTAGAAAATAAAATGTATACAAAAATCGACGGATTATTTAATCTTTAAATTTTTATATCATAAAATAAAATTCAATTTGCTAATTATTTGTAGAATTGCTGTACAAAATATAAAAAAGAAAATTTATCGATTTTCTGAGACTTTTTCAAATATTCAAATAGTTGTTTTAATGAATATTTGAAAAAGTTTTATAAGGACGAAAAATGTTTGCATAAAACTATTTGTATTTTTTAACTGTTTCTTATAATTAATGAAAACATCTCGACACGATTTTTTATTTTTTAATAAACTAGTTGATATGTTGAGGTGAAATAAAAATAAAATTAATACAAAATACGAGTTGAAAAAATATGCAAAATAAACAGATTATTTAATCATTAAATTCACTGAATTTACACAGAATTCAATCAATTTCAACACTTTTCAAATAAAACTTAAACATATAAACTAGTTTTTCATACAGGAACCTTTTCCTTTTAGTTTTCTTATCCTGGTGTATAAGTTGAAAATTTTCAAATATTCATTGTTTTTATAAAACGTTCAATTTAAAGTTTTTCAAAAATCGACGGATTATTTAATCTTTAATTTTTTATATCATAAAGTAAAATTGAATTTACTAATTATTTCTAGAATTGCTGTACAAAATATAAATAAGAAATTTTATCGATTTTCTGAGACTTTTTCAAATATACAAATAGTTGTTTTAATGAATATTTGAAAAAGTTTCATAGAGACGAAAAATGTTTGCATATAAAAGTAACGAATACAGTTTTTTGTTTAAAATTTTATTTATTTTTTTTTGTTTGTGGATTTTACAAAATAATTGACGTTTCGAGAAAATTCAGTGCTTCAGTTGCTTCGTATTATAAATATTATCATTATTATTCCTTTTTTTCTTTTTTAGCAGCAAAATTGGTATATGTGTAAAATTTTATCGAGAGAATTGAAGTTTGCCAGAATACCAAAAAAGTGACTTTATCTCACTTTATACTTTCTTATAATTAATTAAAACATCTCGACACGATTTTTTATTAATAAACTTCAAGTTGATATGTTGAGGTGAAATAAAAATAAAATTAATACAAAATACGAGTTAAAAAAAATGTGCAAAATGAACAGATTATAGTCATTAAATTCTCTGAATTTACACAGAATTTAATCAATTTCAACACTTTTCAAAGAAAACTTAAATATATCAACTAGTTTTTCATACAGGAACCTTTTACTTTCAGTTTTCCTATCCTGGTGTATAAGTTAAAAATTTTCAAATATTCATTGTTTTTATAACGCGTTCAATTTAAGGTTTCTAACGAGTGTTTCTAATCCCAGATTAAGCATGAAGTAAAATTTCGAGTTTAGAAAAGCCTGAAAATTTGGTTCGGCCGCTCCGCTTCGCGGAGCGGCCAAACCAAATTTTCAGGCTTTTCTAAACTCAAAATTTTACTTCATGCGCCACGCGTATTAACCACCGATTCAAAGGGAAGTTAAAAATACACTGTTTATGTTATATCGTAAGTTGATAAACTTTACAATGGTTTTTTTTTATCTAAGCAATTTGCTTAGGGATTAGGGCTGGGAATTCGAATATTCATAAATATTCAAATATGAAACATTCAAATTCGTCAAATATTTAAACAAATAAAATATTTGAATTTATAAATTGTTTAGTTTTAGAAAATATATCTAACACTAATTTATTGAAATATTAAATAATTCGAATATGTGAATATGTGAAAAAGAGTGTGTTTTAACATAAGTAATATGGTCAACTAGTCAACTAGTTTTTCATACAGGAACCTTTTCTTTTTAGTTTTCGTATCCTGGTTTACAGGTTGAAAATTTTCAAATATTCATTGTTTTTATAAAGCGTACAATTTAAGGTTTCTAACGAGTGTTTCGAATCCCAG
This sequence comes from Philonthus cognatus, assembly GCA_932526585.2. Lineage (NCBI taxonomy): Eukaryota > Metazoa > Arthropoda > Insecta > Coleoptera > Staphylinidae > Philonthus > Philonthus cognatus. Next base: position 31,870,897 of record OW052242.1, read on the forward strand.
ATTAAGCATGAAGTGAAATTTCGAGTTTAGAAAAGCCTTAAAATTTGGTTTGGTCGCTCCGCGAAGCGGAGCGGCCAAACCAAATTTTCAGGCTTTTCTAAACTCGAAATTTTACTTCATGCGCCACGCGTATTAACCACTGATTCAAAGTGAAGTTCAAAATATACTGTTTATGTTATATCTTAAGTTATTAAACTTTACAAAGGCTTTTTTTATCTAAGCAATTTGCTTAGGGATTAGGGCTGGAAATTCGGATATTTATAAATATTCAAATATGAAACATTCAAATTAGTCAAATATTTAAACAAATAAACTATTTGAATTTATAAATTGTTTAGTTTAAGAAAATATATTAGACATTTTCCAACACTAATTTATTGAAATATTCAAAAATTTTAATATGTGAATATGTGAAAAACACTCCTTTTCACATATTCACATACTCGAATTTTTGACTATTTCAATAAATTAGTGTTAGAAAATGTCTAGTATATTTTCTTAAACTAAACAATTTGTAAATTCAAATAGTTTATTTGTTTAAATATTTGACTTATTTAAATGTTTCATATTTGAATATTTATTTAATATAAGTAATGCGCTATTTGAATATCCGCGAATATTCAAATTTCCAGCCCTATTAAGGATATGATTACATTTTCAATAACCAAACTTGAAACAAAATGTTAACTCTTCTTATTTTTATGAGTTGAAGAATTATGAATGATTATAAAGACGGTTAGCGCTTGCTTCGAAAAAGATCTCAAATGGAAAAAATATTTCCAACACTGCATTCATGGACCCGCATGGAATCACCTTTTACTTACAAGTGACCCCACCCGGCGGGACTTAAACCCGCGACCTCGTTGTCAGAAGGCACCCACTAACCCACCCTAAAAGTAGCTTTAAAAACGCATGTTTAAATACTTACGTTTTACTGTTTGAAAATTCCACAAAAAAAACTTGCATCACAAATTGTACCATTAATGTAAAAACATCATTACTCACATGGTCATGACAAATCGTCATTTTGGCGATTATATTAACAAAATTCACAGAAATTCAATCGTACTTAATGACATTTACTTTTGAATATTTATCAATTTGATTGATTAAAATTACGAGTATATGGTTAACCTAATAATTTGTCCTTCTAATCAGGAATTAATCAGGACGGAATTTATTTTTAGAAAACATTCATTCATCATTTGATAACGTTAAGAAAGGAAAAATCCCAACATTAAAAAACACTTTCTACAGCTGGGTTCATTCGAGATGCTCTCCATTTATAAACATTGTTTCATCATTCGTTATCATTAGTCATTATTTTGTAAATATTCCATTTTTTAATAATACATACAGGGTATGTTGTTTTTTATGTATACATATCCAGATGTATACTTATAAATGTAACAGGCATTCGTTGTTTTTGAAAAGCGTTCAATTTGAAACTTCTAACAAGTGTTTCCACTCCCAGACTTAGCATGAAGTAAAATTTCGAGTTTAGAAAAGCCTTAAAATTTGGTAGTAATTTTTAACTTTGGAATATTTGAGTGTTTATACGCGTGGCGCATGAAGTAAAATTTCGAGTTTAGAAAAGCCTTAAAATTTGGTTTGGTCGCTCCCCGAAGCGGAGCGACCAAACCAAATTTTCAGGCTTTTCTAAACTCAAAATTTTACTTCATGCGCCACGCGTATAAACACTCAAATATTCCGAAGTTAAAAATTACTACCAAATTTTAAGGCTTTTCTAAACTCGAAATTTTACTTCATGCTTAGTCTGCTAAATCAGTGTACTTTTAACTTTATGTATATCAGTGTTTTATACGCCTGGCGCATGGAGTAACATTTCAAGTTTAGAGAAGCCTGAAAATTTTGTTTGGTCGCTCCGCTTAATCAAAGAGTGGAAACACTCATTTAGAGCAGGGTTTTTCAACCCAGGGGAGCGCGGCAAGATATCAGGGGCGGGGGGGGGGACAGATTATAACAGAAAATAAGGCTATAATAGTGTTTCAATATAATTAAAAAACTTAAATAAAATCAGGAAGGGGGGCGTGGATTTATGAGAGGGGGGCGCGACCTGAAAAAGGTTGAGAACCCCTGGTTTAGAAGATTTGTTTAAATTAATCGTGTGTGTACGAATCTATTATAGTATAAATTAAATCGCAATAAAATAACTATAAAGTGTTTTAATTAACAGTTTATAGTTTAAAATGTTTAACCACGGGTTAAATAAGAAATTAACTAAAAATAAACTGTAATGATATTATCGGCAATACTATTAATAATGCTCTTAATGTCTTGAAACAAGCATACAAAAAAGTACAAAAAATATCATTTGCATTTTGATACAAACACAAGTCACTTTTATATTACTCTTAATCAATTCCAAAATTACACCTTTCACAAAAAAAAAAAAAACACAATAACACGCGCGTTCAATATTTAATAAGAGCCTCTTCGCGGCAATTTATCATCATCCTGATAGGCATCTCTCCCCCATCTTTTTTTGTTGTTAACCCATCTAATTATAATAGTTATTACGTATTAAACGTGAGTACGTTTAATAAATTACCCCCAATATCACACGAATTACATAATTGTCGGCCGTTGTTAATATTCCACGGGGCCTTTTAATGGTGTTAACGATTCACGGAAGCGATGTACGCTCGTGTGTGGGTAATTTCTTTAATTATTCAATAGATTTTTTGTATTTGGGCGGGTTGCGCAAGGAATTCGGTTGACGGTGGCATTGGAGATGTGGAAAATGGAGAGATTATTTCGTCGAGGAACGTGACGAAATTTTGTTTTGGTCGGTTTTGTTCGCGTGTTGTGTAATCTGTGTCCGTTTGGGAGGAAAAAATGAAATTTCAACGTGAAAGTAATTTTAATTTATTAATATTTATAATTTATATTCTTGTACAATTACTGTTAAACACTTAATTTAAATTTACTCGAATGTAAAATAAATTATTACTTTAGAGAAAACTCATTTAAAGCCTAATTTTGTTTATAATAATATAAATAATAATCATTATTAGTAATGTTTTGATAACAAAATTATTTATTTATTAACGGAATCTCCATTTTATTACATAAGTGTACATATACATATTGTAATATATGACAAAAATAACAAAAAACATAAAAATCATATAAAGAATTACATTGATTATGCTTATAACTTAACTAGATTTTAATTAATTTTATAATTAATTTAATTTTTTTTTTATTTTTGTTTTTGTCATGTTATTAGTGTAACTGTTAGGCAATAAAGTTGATATTCGTATTATTATTATTATTATTATTATTATTATTATTATAGAAAACCTAATTAAATGGTGCCAATATTTCCCTAAACATTTGTTAGCTGTTTTCAAAAATTGTGCGTATATGTTAACTAGATTAATTTTATAATTAATGTAATTTTTTGTTAATTTTGGTTTTGTTCTGTTATTGGTGTAAACTGTTGGGCACTAAAGTTGATATTCGTATTTATATTATTATTATTATAGAAAACCTAATTTAATGGTGGCAATATTTCGCTCAATATTTGTTAGCTCCTTCAGGGCAAACATCTAAAATAATAAATCACACTCACCTTCCCCAAATAGTTAGAAGTCTGAAAATTAAACGAAAAAATAGTTATGTATTTATAATACTATTTACTTGTTATTGAAATTACGCTTAAATATGAAAAATCTTAAACTCCAAGAGTTACACCAAAAAGGATCAAAGTGTATTTTCAAAATTGAATTTTTGTTCAGTATTCCGGCACCAGATAGCCATGGACGCGTTTCGGACTTCAAGGGTCTCGTCAGTGTGGTCCCGACCCAGTTGTGAGGAATACTGAACATTTCTGACTACATATTTTTAAATTCATTTTAAATCAGTGTTTTGTACGCGTGGCGCATGAAGTAAAATTTCGAGTTTAGAAAATCCTGAAAATTTGGTTTGGTCGCCCCACTTCGCGGAGCGACCAAACCAAATTTTAAGGCTTTTCTAAACTCGAAATTTTACTTCATGCTTAACCTGGGATTTTGAACACTCGTTAGAAGCTTCAAATTAAAAGCTTGTATGAAAACATTTAATGTCAGAAAATTAAGGTAATATTCTACTTATCAATTACTCGTTTGGAATTTTTGTTAATTTGGTAAATTTTTATATTTTTGTTAATTTGGTAAATTTTTATATTTTTGTTAATTTGGTAAATTTTTACATGGTCGTCAATTTGTTCTGAGCTTTTTGTAAAATTTTATGTGTTGGTTCTGACGAATTTATTTAAAATGGTAATATTTTTTTAAAATTTGTGATTTTTGTTAAATATTGACATACAGTGATTTTTTCTTTTAAATATACTTTGACATACTCCATATAAACATTTGGAAAATTAATAAACATGTGATCAAACCTAAGCAAACTATTTTAAACTTTACTTTAAATCAGTGTTTTATACGCGTGGCGCATGAAGTAAAATTTCGAGTTTAGAAAAGCCTGAAAATTTGGTTTGGTCGCCCCGCTTCGCGGAGCGACCAAACCAAATTTTAAGGCTTTTCTAAACTCGAAATTTTACTTCATGCTTAACCTGGGATTTTGGACACTCGTTAGAAGCTTCAAATTGAAACCTTGTATGAAAACATTTATTGTCAGAAAATTTATATCGAAAAATTGTGATATGCATACCTAAAAGAAAAATGCCCTGTTTGTGGCCAGGCCCAGATACAGCAAAATAAAAATAGCTAAATTTGAATCGTGAAAATTGACCAAATGATTGAATTTATAAATTTAGATTATTTTTAGGGTTTTCAACAACTTTGACATTCGTTGATAATGTCATAGATGCTGAAAACGATGAAAATTATTCAGTAAATTGAGACATTTTTAATTTTTAAAAATTTTTGTAAACTCTAATAAACTCACAATTTACGAAAATTGTAAATAAATTTAAATTTCATGATTTTTATATAACTACGAAATTTACAAAATTCGTTGAAATTATAAAAGTTGTTGAAAACTATTACAATTAATAAATGAAACTTACAAATTTATAAAGAGAATTTTAAAACTAAAAAAAATAATTAACACTAATTAAAAAAAATCAACTAGAAATTATTAAAATCGATAAAAACGAGATTCAATTTAATTAGGCAAAGTTTACAATTACACGAAATATCATAAAAATCATGAAAAATTCAATACGTCATTTTTTTGTTAATGCTTATTTTTTATAGAAGAAATCTCAATGAAGAAACAGCTGAAACTGATAAAAAAAACAAGATTTAGAAAAACTGTCAAAATTTGTGAATTTTTATAAATCGATAAAACTCGTTTCTAAGGATTGACAAAAATTATACATTTTAAATGAAATTGTCAAAAGCAACAAACATAAAAATTTACCAATTAGAATGACGTTAAATCGAAACTAGTTGGAAGAAAAAATATTTTAGTGAAAAAATCGAATAACTCTAAAATAGTAAAACTTAGACCTAATGATTTAAAAAAAAAACAACACTTGGTTAAATTTAGTAAAGAAACTTTTTTTCTATCTTTATTACGAACCGATATATCCTCCGAGAACGCATTAATGGGAGACCCTGTATATCACGATTTCTCGACGGAAATTTTCAGACATTCGTGATTTTATTAAAACCTTTCAATTCGAAGCCTCTAACCAGTGTTTCCAATCCCAGACTAAGCATGAAGTAAAATTTCGAGTTTAGAAAAGCCTGAAAATTTGGTTTGGTCGCGTAGCGCGAAGCGCGGAGCGACCAAACCAAATTTTCAGGCTTTTCTAAACTCGATATTTTACTTCATGCGCCACGCGTATAAAACACTGATTTAAAGTAAAGTTTAAAATATTCTGCATTTTACAAATGTTTATATGGAATATGTCAAAGTATATTTGAAAGAAAAAAATCCCTGTATGTCAATATTTAACAAAAATCACAAATTTTAAAAATAATGAAATTTTTAAGGAATTCATATAGCAAATAATATACAGGGTGATTAATTTAAAATAAACAAGTTGCACCCGGTACAGTCTTTATGGCCTAATGTGTATACCTAAAAATAATTTTGTGTTATGCAGCTCTTAAAACCAAGCAACTTTAGTAAAGAATTTTTTTTCTATCTCTAACGCGAACCGATATATCCTCCAAGAACGCATTAATGGGATACCCTGTATATTACTATTTTTCGATGTAAGTTTTCAGACATTCGTGATTTTATTAAAACCTTTCAATTTGAAGCCTCTTACGAGTGTTTCCAATCCCAGACTAAGCATGAAGTAAAATTTCTAGTTTAGAAAAGCCTGAAAATTTGGTTTGGTCGCGTAGCGCGAAGCGCGGAGCGACCAAACCAAATTTTCAGGCTTTTCTAAACTCGAAATTTTACTTCATGCGCCACGCGTATAAAACACTGATTTAAAGTAAAGTTTAAAATATTCTGCTTAGGTTTGATCACATGTTTATTAGTTTTACAAATGTTTATATGGAATATGTCAAAGTATATTTAAAAGAAAAAAACCTGTATGTCAATATTTAACAAAAATCACACATTTTTAAAAATTATTACTATTTTAAATAAATTCTTCAAAACCAACATATCATAAAATTTTATAAAAACCTTATAACTGTGGAAATTAGGACAAATTGACGAATGGTTTATATAGAATATGTTAAAGTATATTTAAAAAAAATTCCTGTATGTCAATATTTAACAAAAATCACAAATTCTTAAAAATGCTTACTATTTTAAATAAATTTATTAATTAATTTGGTAATTTTTTATATTATCGTCAATTTGTCCTAATTTTCACAGTTCTGAGGTTTTTGTAAAATTTTATGATATGTTGGTTTCAACATATCATAAAATTTTACAAAAACCTCAGAACTGTGAAAATTAGGACAAATTGACGATAATATAAAAATTTACCAAATTAACAAAAATGTAAAATTCCAAACGAGTAATTGATAAGTGGAATACTACCTTAATTTTAAAACTGACTGAAAGATAATTTACTAAATTGCTCTCTGGGTCTGCTTCTGCCAATCAATGTTCTTGTTGGTTATCATTTTAGCTTAACTCAATTTTAAATGTATGGATCTCAGGATTTTTCTTTAAAAGCATTGAAAAGTAATAAGTAGTTTATGAAGCAGAAAATCGATTTCATTTGTCTGATAAAAAGAATTTATTCTAAAAATATTGAACTTCATTTTCTTCATCTTGACTTAACTATAGTTAGAATATTATAATAGAGACCAGAATAAAAAATTAATAAGTACAATATTATATTGGTTTTATTACAATTTTAATTGTCGTTAATAAAATTTGATTACAATTGAAAGTTTGCTGAAGGATTGCGGAAGGGAATGCACCTGGAATGATGGATCGTCCTTAACCTGGATAACACCTATGCGGGGGGCGGGATGACGCGCGTTTGGGGTAGGGGGGTGGAGGTGAGGGACGCTCGGATCGGCGCCTCCGCCGCCTTTTGTTCGGGGCCCCAGACTGCTCGTGGAGGCGCCACACAGACTTTGGGTTTCAGATTAATGGATCATTTTTCTTCTCCTACGTAACCCTTCTCGCCGTTCTCTGCTCCTTTTCTCTCCCTTTCGCCTTTCGCCTTCCACTCTCAACCACCAAAGGTGAAAGACTCCATAACGGCTCTTTCGTAACGAATCAATCCAATTTTTACAACTCACATTCACAAATGTAAGATACCTACTTCACATGGATTAAAAATAAAATTAGTATTTCCTTATGTTTTTCCACTATTGAAACTACAGAAAATTAATAAACTCATTAAAATTTAACTTTGAGTCCTGGTACTAAGCTTAACTTTGAGGTGAGGTTTAAACAGTACCACTGCTTTGCTTTGATAATGGCACAAGTGAAATTTGTTAATTTTCCAGGAGGTGCCTGCAAAAGTTTACACGACACTTTTATTCAAATATTGAAATCTCTATCTTCATTTGATTTATCTTGTTTTCTGCACATATTTTTATTTGTGTCTCTTTAAGAGCGCTTAAAGTTAAATTTAAATGAGTTTATTAATTTTCTGTAGTTTTCAATAGTATTCATTAAATAACTGTATTGAAAAAAATCTTTTTTTTTTTAGTTGTGCCACTGTCGCGTAGCGCGAAGCGCGGAGCGACCAAACCAAATTTTCAGGCTTTTCTAAACTCGAAATTTTACTTCATGCGCCACGCGTATAAAACGCTGATTTAAAGTAAAGTTTAAAATATTCTCCATTTTACAAATGTTTATATGGAATATGTCAAAGTATATTTGAAAGAAAAAATCCCTGTATGTCAATATTCGTTTAATTTTTGGAATCCGAAAGTTTGATCATATCTCAGAAAAATTTAACGAGATAAATTGGATAAAGATGGCTGATAGGAGAGCAGTACATTCAGCAGTTTTTTATTTTAAAATAATAAATTTACGCACTCCACCTTACCTATACAGTAGAATTGTATTCCGCACCGATGTCCATAACATCAATGTTAGATTTCGGGGTTTAATATCACCTCCACAACATAAAACCGCATTTTTTAAAAGGTCATTTTCATACAACATTTACAAAACGTTTAATAAAATTCCGGAACACCTGAAATCTCTCAGCTTAAATAATTTTAAAACAAATGTGCGTATCCTAATCTTACGTGGTGAACTCTGAAGTTACTAAAGTTGCAAGTCTCAAATTTTATTTTGTCTAATAATAAATAGTCGCTAAACATAGAATTAATTATTAAGTTTGGAAGTAGTAGGTTAAGTGGAAGAGCAGTAACAGGCTTAGGCCCGCCTGAACTTCGCCTACGCGAAATGTATAAAAGATAATTGTAAACATTGTATTTCTTTAAATTAAATAAAGACAGTATAATAATAATAATAATAATAATAATAATATTTAACAAAAATCACAAATTTTAAAAATAATAAAATGTTTAAGGAATTCATATAGCAAATAATATACAGGGTGATTGATTTAAAATAAACAAGTTGCATCCGGTACAGTCACTTATATTTAAATATTGAAATCTCTATCTTCATTTGATTTATCTTGTTTTTTGCACATATTTTTATTTGTCTCTTTAAGAGCGCTTAAAGTTAAATTTAAATGAGTTTATTAATTTTCTGTAGTTTTCAATAGTATTCATTAAATAAATAGTATTGAAAAAAATCTTTTTTTTTTAGTTGTGCCACTGTCAAAGTAAAGCAGCGATGCATATGAACTTTAAATTAAATCTCTTTTCCTCTTTTCAAAATCGCGTACTATACAAAAAAATATTTCAAGAAATGGTAAAAATCATATTTTTCGATAAAATTCTGTTGGACCGTTAAATTATAAAACATCAGTCATTTCCAAAAGTTCTCCGGACGAATGATTCCAGCATAATTACGCCGGCAATAAATAATTTCCAACACACTCATTGTAGTTAGTACAAAAAAAAATCGCCAGTCTCTGTCCGCGAGAGATCCAAAGTTAATGGTGCACGGTTTCGACGTGACACTGTCAAGGCCGGCTGGTGTCCAAAATGACGATAATAACAATGGTCGTCGGGCGTAAAAAAAAAAGATGCGCTCGCCCCCTCGCGGTCAAAAAGCGCAAGTGCGCGGTGGCATTAGCATTAGCAGCGGTCACGCGGGCGGCGGCGTCCGACCCGTCCCGGACCTATCCCCAGCCCAGTCTGCTACGTCTGTAAATTTAGAGAAACACCTCAGTTTAACCTTGACCATCTCCAAATATCATTAACGCGCCGATTTTCCAAAATAGATCTCTATAATTACACACCTACATACAAAAAAAATTGTGTATATGGGAAGAAACTCGTTTAACTAAAATAAATACTTTGAATTCTTTGAATATTAAAAAAATACTGTATGTACAGAAAGAAGAAAGAATGATATAAAAATTGACTGCTAGATTTGACTTTTCACGGTTATAAAATAGATTAATTTAAAGTTTACGCTTTAAGCTTTAAATTAATGTATCTTATAACCGTGAAAAGTTTACACTTTAAGCTTTAAATTAATCTATTTTATAACCGTAAAAAGTCAAATCTAGCAGTCAATCTTTATATTATTCTTGATTTTTCCTGTACATACAGTATATTTTTTTAATATTCAAAGAATTCGAAGTATTTATTTTCAAAATATACTGCTTGAGTTTGATTTTTAAAAGATATGCTAAAGAAATTTACTCTAAGTTTAAAAACGCATGATTTGGCTGGATGAAATAACTACTTGTTAGATTTATTAACGTGAAATCAAACCTAAACAGTATTTTTTGAATTTCACTTTAAATCAGCGTTTTATACGCGTGGCGCATGAAGTAAAATTTCGAGTTTAGAAAAGCCCCGTGAAAATTTGTCTCGGGTCGCTACGCGACCCTCGACAAATTTTCTACGCGGGGCTTTTCTAAACTCGAAATTTTACTTCATGCTTACTCTGGGAGTGGAAACAATCGCTCAAAGTTTCAAATTGAACGCTTTTCAAAAACAACTGAATCCTGATAAATTACAGCGCAATCGTCGGAATATTTATTTATTCGTTTATTCAGGTGTGCTCCGTTACCTGGATAAATAAATGAATAAATATCTCGATGCTTGCGCTGTAATGTAATAATATTATACAACTAATAATATAAATATAACACATTAAAATATGATGAAACTATAATCATAAAATACAATTAAATAATAGGGATACTTCATGAAAATATTCCCTCTAAAAATCCTTCGTTTTCTGACGACTATATTTTTTGTTGAATATTCTTAATTTATTTATATATTTATTTATTTACAGTACCAACCATTTTTAACAATATTTAACATAAAACAAATTCCTAAGTAAACAATATTAATTAAATCTATATTCTATAAAAAAATTGTAGTTTGCAAAGATGAACAATTAACGAAATTATTTTCGTTTAATCTGCAAACAGCAATTTTTGTTAAATGTTCTTAATATATTGATGTTTAACAGTTTATTCTTAATTTATTTATTTATTTACGGTACCAACCATTTTTAACAGTACTTAAAACAACACAAATTCCTAAGTAAAAAAATAATTAAATCTATATTCTAAAAAAAAAATATAAATTTCAAAGATGAACAAATAACGAAATTATTTTCATTTAATCTGCGAACAACAATTCTTGTTTAGTTTTCTTAACATTTTCATTCTTTCTCTTGTAACTGTAAAAAATAGTCCAAATTTGATATTTCCAATTGATCGAAATTGTTTTTTTTGTTTTTTTTTTTTAATTTTGTTTGGTGGAATAGATGCAAAGTGAGATAATATCTCATCCAGCATTTAAACCCCCATTTTTATTATTATAATTTATCTCCAACAGAAATTGATTTAAAATAAAACAATTCTGGTACTGGAGAATTTCTCTAGATTAGTAAAATTATACATATGTACACATACAGTTTATGATGATGGAGTGATTATGATGATGATGGCTGATCGATATGTAATGATTTTTTTTTATAAAATGAATCTTGGCTTTATCCTTGAACTTGTTTGTGTCCTTTAATTGCTTTATTGTGGTAGGTAAGTTGTTATAATACTTTATTCCCGAAACAAACATACTATTTTTTTTATTTGTTTCTCAGATGAAAGTAAATTAACTCATTTCGAACCATTTCCGTTAATTATAACAAAATTTAACAATCACTTATTTGTAGACTTAAGATTAAGATTGATAGTAAGTTTTTTTTTATTTATTACATACCTATAAATGTGAATGTTGATTTTTATTTTTCTAGTCAAGAAAATCGATATTTATTTATTGCATAATTTTTAGTGATCTTTGAAGATTTTTACTTTTTTTCTAATTGATTTAATTTGTTGGTTTCTTAGATCAAAGTAAATTAATTCATATCTTAACAATTTCCGTTAATTATAACAAAGTTTGATATACAATTATTAAGTAGACTTAGGATAAAATATAGATTTTATGTTTTGTTTCCTCCATTTTATTCAATTTTGAGCTTATTAATTTAATTTTCGTGGAGATTAAACTTCTTAAAAATTATAACTGAATAATCGCTCAATACATTTTTATGAAAGTTACTGTAGACAATGAGAAAATGTACGTTTTTCAAAATAAGTAAAAACTTCAATTATTATTAATATATTAAATACAGGGTGTTTTAGCGAGGATGGAAAGCTTGGTAGTTCTTTTAATATTAAAAATACGAAATAATGTTTGAGATACAAGTTGCATTAAATCATTTTCTTCATAACATAAAATTACTTTTGAACATACAGGGTGTCCCATCGTTTCTGGACGCCATATAACTTTGTTATTTTAAGCAAGACACCCCGTATATTATTTACTGTTTGCTCTCCTTGTTAAAAATGAAAAATAATGAAATTACACATGATTGAAAATGTATACATTTTCAATCATATGTAATTTCTTTTTTTTTCATGATTTTTTTTATGATATTATTATTACATTACAGCGCAAGCATCGAGATATTTATTCATTTATTTATCCAGGTAACGGAGCACACCTGAATAAACGAATAAATAAATATTCCGACGATTGCACTGTAATTTATCAGGATTCAGTTGTTTTTGAAATGCGTTCAATTTGAAACTTTAAGCGATTGTTTCCACTCCCAGAGTAAGCATGAAGTAAAATTTCGAGTTTAGAAAAGCCCCGCGTAGAAAATTTGTCGAGGGTCGCGTAGCGACCCGAGACAAATTTTCACGGGGCTTTTCTAAACTCGAAATTTTACTTCATGCGCCACGCGTATAAAACGCTGATTTAAAGTGAAATTCAAAAAATACTTTTTAGGTTTGATTTCACGTTAATAAATCTAACAAGTAGATATTTCATCCAGCCAAATAATGCGTTTTTAAACTTAGAGTAAATTTATTTAGCATATCTTTTAAAAATCAAACTCAAGCACTATATTTTGAAAATAAATACTTCAAATTCTTTGAATATTAAAAAAATATACCGTATGTAGAGGAAAAATCAAGAATAATATAAAGATTGACTGCTAGATTTGACTTTTTACGGTTATAAAATAGATTAATTTAAAGCTTAAAGTGTAAACTTTTCACGGTTATAAGATACATTAATTTAAAACTTAAAGCGTAAACTTTAAATTAATCTATTTTATAACCGTGAAAAGTCAAATGTAGCAGTCAATTTTTAAATCATTCTTTCTTTTTTCTGTACATACAGTATATTTTTTTAATATTCAAAGAATTCAAAGTATTTATTTTATTTAAACGAGTTTCTTCCCATATACACAATTTTTTTTGTATGTAGGTGTGTAATTATAGAGATCTATTTTGGAAAATACAATGAAAAAAAAAATGAAATTACACATGATTGAAAATGTATACATTTTCAATCATGTGTAATTTCATTTTTTTAAGCGGAACCATATAATTGTTTTGACACCATTCAATTCAACATTTAATTCTCGTTTTATTAAGATAATAATATTTATGAATATATTGTCTCATTTAAAATAATCCAGTTAGATCTGATTGAAAGTTTATAAATTCAATTATTTAACTGTTTTTATTTCATAGCCACCTTTTTCCAGGGCAGCACATTAATAGTGTTCATAATTGCGTCCTTTGTGCTTAAGGACATAAACGAAACTACACTTCTCTATCTCATTTAGTTTTAGAGATATTTTAGGTTTTCTAAACCACTTTAAACGTATTTTTTTTCCAAAAATGTCAAATATCTCCAAAATAGTACGACTTGCATGAAATGTTTTATTAACAAACTCCCATTCGTTTTTAATGAGGAATCCAAAAAAATAATAATATATGGGGTTGTTTCACTTGAAATAACAAAGTTGTATGGCTTACAGGTATTATGGGACACCCTGTATATGCAAAAATAATTATATGTTTTGAAGAACATGATTTCATGTTCACGAACTTGAAACTGATTTTTTTTGTATTTTTAATATTTAGTTAAATATCGAGCTTTCCGTTTTCGTTGAAACACCCTGTATTTTATATTTATATATTCTTTATATGATTTTTATGTTTTTTGTTATTTTTGTCATATATTACAATATGTATATGTACACTTATGTAATAAAATGGAGATTCCGTTAATAAATAAATAATAAATAAAAAAAATATTTTCATTGAAAAGTGCAATAATGTAAGTGATTTTTTTATCTAATCATAATTAGCAATAGAATGTAAAATACTTCACATAATTAACAGATATTGTTAAGAAGTGTATATATTTTGGCTTAATGTTGGAAAAGAAAATTTCAGTGGTTGGAATTTAAATTACAGAAGCTCAAAGTTGACTAAAATTATGCAAAATATACAAGGAGTTTGTGTTTTATTTTAGCGCTTGTACAATCGATTGATTTTGTTTTTCTTAAATTAAATCAATGTTGGAATGCAGTTCATAAATATTTCTCTTAATTATTTAATGTTGAATAAGTTTTTTTTAATTTTTATTGAGCAATTATATTTCAGGTGTTGAATTTTGTAAATCTTTAGTAGCTTTTGCATGTTTGTCAGCTTTGAGCTTCCGTACATACAGAGAGTTTTATGTAACACGGAACATTTTCATAACGAGAAGTTTTCTTTTAAATATACATATGCATACGTTGTACATTTTCCGACGCTCGGTTTATTAAAAGAATTGAATTTGAAGCTTTAAACGAGTGTTTTCCACTCCCAGACTAAGCATGAAGTAAAATTTCGAGTTTAGAAAAGCCTGAAAATTTGGTTTGGTCGCGTAGCGCGAAGCGCGGAGCGGCCAAACCAAATTTTCATTCTTTTCTAAACTCGAAATTTTACTTCATGCGCCACCGGTACAAAACACTGATTCAATGTGAAGTTTAGCGGTGCGTTTTAAACTTCGTAATACGTCAGTGTTTTGTACCGTTGGCGCATGAAGTAAAATTTCGAGTTTAGAAAAGCCTGAAAATTTGGTTTGGCCGCTCCGCGCTTCGCGCTACGCGACCAAACCAAATTTTCAGGTTTTTCTAAACTCGAAATTTTACTTCATGCTTAGTCTGGGAGTGGAACCCACTCATTTTTCAAGTTTCGAATTGAATTCTTTTAAAAAAACAACGATTATCTAAAGATTTACGGCATATACGCTGTAATTACGACATGTATACTTGAAAGAAAAACTCCCTGTATACATTTTACTGGTAATTCGGTAAATTTGTGATTCTAAACTGGTTTACCGATAATTTACCTGCAAATCACGATAACATTGTTTTATGAGTAAAAGGTAATAAATTCATGGAAAATTAATAGCATTTAATGATTTACCTGGAACGAGGGTTTCCACTCCCAGACTTAGCATGAAGTAAAATTTCGAGTTTAGAAAAGCCTGAAAATTTGGTTTGGTCGCGTAGCTCGTAGCGCTACGCGACCAAACCTAATTTCAGGCTTTTCTAAACTCGAAATTTTACTTTATGCGCCACGCGTAATAAACACTGATTTAAAGTATAGTTTAAAAATACGTAAGTACATCTTTAATTAGAATAACACTTAATAAAATATGTACATTCTGTTTTACCCACGTCAGTTAAATCTTATTCAGAAATTAATATTCGTCGATTGAAATAGATATTTTCTATGTCATTAACATAAAAAAATATGAGCTGATTAATTTGTTGGCATGTATTTAACTATTACTAGGTTTTATTCGATGAATAACTATTTACAAAATATAAAAACGAATTAAAATTAATATCGACTTTCTGCAAAAATTTTGTTGAGACTTCTTCATAACAATTTGTTGATTTACCTGCTGGTGAAACCCGACATTAGTCTGTTATCAACGGTTTTTGTTATTAATAATAATATAATATTTTTTACTTTTCACTTATTTTAAATGGAAATATGTGAACCATTTTTCGTTTCACAAATGAAACACGATATTAACTTTGTTTGTTTAACTGAGACTTTATTAAGGGAATATAGTTTCGACAACTGTAACTTGTCATTTTCAAACTTAAAGTGATTTAAACTAACAATTGACAGGTATAAGTTAAAGTTGTCGAAACTTACACTTAATAAAGTCTCAGTTATACAAATAAAGTTAAAATCGTGTTTCATTTGTGAATTATGATGTATAACGAAGAAGAAGCCTCCACCGTTAACATTTTGTTTGCTCTTCACTTATTGTAGCCCAAGACAACTCGTCTTTAAGAAAATGCAGCCCAATGAAGGTAAAAAGTTGGACACCCTTGCTTTAAATTGAACGCTTTTAACAAAATTAATGTATGCCTGAACATTCACAGCGTATACATCGGCATATGTATACTTAAAATAATCCCTGTGTGATTTTTAAACATAAATATCATCATATTCATGTTTTGGTTCTAGCATTTTTCATGTTTCCATTCAGGTTTAAAATGTTCGTTTAAAGTTTGATTCCAATTATGTTTACTTAACAAATCACCACTTTAACCAAGCAATTTCATCCGTAATCCACATTTCCTCGTTCCAAATACGTGATGACTGTAATTCGATAAATTAAGTATGTACTAAATGAATTTTGCATGAGCAGCGTTCCGACGACACACCATAAATTATTCCATGGAATTAGTGTAATTAGGATAATGATCCGAGCGGAAGGGGGTTGGAAAAAAGGGGTAAACAGAATAAGAAGAAGTCGTCCTTCTTTCTCCCAAATTGCCCATTACGCTATTAACGGCGACCGCCTGAATTATATATGCATTAGCAGTTAGTTAAGAGCGGGGCTTCGTCACATTCGTCCCTTTAATTGATTGCCCCGCGTTCGACTAATATTTATATCATATGGTGGATGTCGCGTTTTGACCTCATCAGTCATATGAGGACACACAATGGAGTCCCAGACCTGCCCCTTGAGAATCGATAAGTGAATTTTTCCCCCATTTTTTTTTTATTTGTGTGTGTATGTGTGTGTGTGCGTTAGTGTGGATTTGTGTTAATGACCAAAGAGCTTAATGATTATTTTTTCTCTTGTAGTTAAGTGGAAAACGGAAATAAAAACCTTTGCGCAATCTCATCCTTAGTTTTACTTGATTAATATTTGTGCTGTGTTGAGTTAAAAGTATATCAGTACCAATGCATTTCTACAAAAGTATATCCTCAATGCAAAACATTGGCAATTTCACACAATTTGCATTTAAGTGATCAATATTTTTCGAACGAGTGTTGCCCACTCCCTGATTAAGCATGAAGTAAATATTTCGAGTTTAGAAAAGCCTGAAAATTTTGATTGGTCGCTCCGAGAAGCGGAGCGACCAATATTATTGCTTTTCTGTACAGATAATGGATCGCAAGAATCTAATTAAAATAAGTAAAAATCTCTCGAGCAATCATTTGAGAGATCTCTCGGTCAATCATTTTTCTCGAGCAACCATTCGCGAGATCTCTTAAGCAATCAACCAAGAGATCTTTCAAACAATCATTCGAGAGCTCTTTTAAGCAATCATTCGAGAGATCTCGCGAGCAATCAATCAAGAGATCTCTTAAGCAATCAATCGAGAGATCTCTCAAGGAATCATTCAAAGGATCTCTCGAACAATCAATGGATAGATCTCTGGAGCAATCAATCAAAAGATGTCTCGAGGAATCATTCAATTGAATTCTTGAGCAATCAATGAACAAATCTCTCAAAGAATCATTCAAAAGATTTTTTAAACAATCATTCAAGAGATCTTTCGAGCTATCAATCGAGATATCTCTCAAGCAATCAATCAAGAGATCTTTCGAGGAATCAATTAAGAGATCTCTCAAAGAATCATTCGGGAGATCTTTTAAGCAATCATTCGAGAGATATCTCAAGTAATCAATTAAGAGATCTCTCAAGGAATCATTTAAGAGATCTCTCGAGCAATCAATCGAGAGATCTCTCGAGCAATCAGATGTCTTGAGGAATCATTTAAGAGATTTCTCGAGCAATCAATCAAGAGATCTCCCAATGAATCATTCGAGAGATCTCTTGAGGAATTATTCAAGAGATCTCTCGAGCAGTCAATTAAGAGATCTATCAAAGAATCATTCAAAAGACCTCTCAAGGAATCATTCGAGAGACCTCTTAAGGAATCATTCAAGAGATCTCTTCAGCACTCTCGATTGATTGCTCGAGAGATCTCTCGATTGCTTGCTCTAGAGCAGTGGTCTCCAAACTACGGCCCGCGGGCCAAATCTGGCCCGCGACTTGCATGAATCCGGCCCGCGATTGTTTGTAATTTTTTTTTGTAAATGTCATATTTTGAAATATTGTAACAATTGTTTCTTAAATTTTTCATAATTTTATAAAATTAATCGGATCTTGGCCGACTTTATTATGTAGAATTGTATTTGTGGCCCGCGAAAAAGATAGTTTGGAGACTAGGAATCACTAAAAAGATCTCTCGAGTAATCAATCGAGAGATCTCTCAAGCAATCAATCGATAGGTCTCTCGAACAATCAGTCAAGAAATATTTTAAGTAATCATTCGAGAATTATCTCGAGTAATATTTTGAGAAATGTCTCGAGCAATTATCGAACGATCTCCATTGCGATTTTTGATGGAGATATTCTATTATTTTCATAATCGAGCGAATTGAATATTTTAATTGAAAAGATCCCATCACTAGTATTAGCAAAAAATTTTCAACGATAAACACATTTTTGTAGCCATAATTTAATTTAATGAATTAATATTAATCGTCAATTTTGGCTATCAACCAGAGGTCTTTTTACCTTGTGATCATTTACCTAGAATAATAAAAATATAAATTTACTACATACTACATGTTTTATGATTAGTTCTAACTAAAATTAGTTCAGCATCTTAGGAAAACGACAATCGCTTGGAAGGACACCGTTTTCCGCGTGCTTTACGATAACGACTGTCCATTTTGATATTTTTCTTCTGAGCGCGATTAGAAGCCAAGAAGTTTTTCGGCATTTATGCAGTTGTTTGTTCCCCATTAACGAAATCACACGCCCGATTGGGTCTCTAGTATCACGAGTATTAACTATTCGAAAAGTTACGGAAAATATTTCTGTTTAAATCTTTGATTGAGATTTCATTTAAATAAATATAAATAATGGATCAACATCGAATTATACTATTACTATATCATTTACGTTTAAGTTTTCAAGATAATTTTGTAACACCCATAGATAAAAAAATTCTTAACAACATTGAAAGAGAATTTTATTTTGAGTCGATTGATGCATAAAATACAATACATTTACAAAAATCAAGTTACCCTTGATTGAAAATCTTTAAATTCAACTATTTTTATTTCGAAGATAAACAACTTAATCGTAACAACCTTATAATGCAGCCGCTAGCGCAAACTATTCTCAAAAGAATGGTGAAAACTGCAACTCTATCTAATTTAGTTTTAGAGATATTTTAGCTTTATAAAACCACTGCAAACGTTATTTTTGTCTGTTAACGTCAAATAACTCCAAAACGGAAAATATCTTACTTCTTACTTCTAAAATGTCTACATCAGATCATTCATAACGAAATAGATGATCCCAATTTATTGGCACTAATAAATATATATGTTCCTAGAGCGTCTAGTACAAATTGTACAACATTTATACGTAACCATAGCTACACTAATTTATATTATTATTCTCCAATTAATTTCATGAAACTGTTACATCTTGATGTTCAACAATATGCAGATATATTTATGCTTAGTCCAAAAGAATTTATAAAATGTATCAAAAATATATTATAATACGTCTCCTTAATTTTATGTATGTTTGTGTATGTATGTAAGCATTGTTTTTTTGTTTGTTTAAATTTACACTTAGTCTAAGTAGTCTTATATATTTTCCCTGTAAATAGATGTTAATTTCTGTTGGGAAATAAAATTATTATTATTATTATTATTATTAAAACGGTACAACTTAGGCCGAATGGTTTTAACAAAATAAAAATAAATTTTTATGAGGAAATCAAAAACCAAATAATATACAGAGTGATTTATTTAAAATAAGCAAGTTGCATCCTTTACTGTTTTTATCGCGCACCCTGTATTCATACAAATATGTTAGATTATGAAATTTCTTTAAGTCTAGCAACTTTAGTGAAGAATCTTTTTTTATACACCCTGTGTATAATTAATAAAAGTGTTAAAAACATAATAATTCATACAATTTTGAGGTGAATTACAGCCAAAACAATCTTGATATTAAAATCATTGATCACTTGATACAACACTTAATGTGCCATAGAATTTACATTTATTCCTAGATTTTACCTCTTTTTACCGTGCGATCGTTTAAAACATGATTTAGATTAGGCTTTGAGTTTTAAATTAGATTGACACTACTAAACACATAGTTTAGCATAACCTCAAATTTATTCCATCATTCCATTGATGTTTTATATAGAAATCTTATAACGAGTGTCTATAAACTGTGGGCATCTCATTAGGTTCTGAAACATACGTCGTAATTAGATATATAATTAAATTTATTTGACGTTTCCGTGATTCACCGAATCGTATGACGTAATATAAGATGTGTAATTAGTTTTTTAAAGCAACCGAGATCCCGACCGTTTATAGACACTCGTTATATAAACATCTATGAAATGATGGAATAAATTTGAGGTTATGCTAAACTATGTGTTAACATCGCAAATCTAATTTAAAACGATCGCACAGTATTACTTACATACTAATTTAGTACTTATTTACTTTGTATAGTAGAGTTCACTAGTAACTTTGTTGGGAAAAGCTTAGAGTGACTCCTATGGGAATTACTGGAATATTGTATGATTCAATACGAGTAGTTATATCACTTTCCACGAAAGAGGATTTTATTTACGGAACGCAATATAACTACAAATATATTCTGATGATTCTATTTCTGTTACTATACGATTTTTTTAAATTTATGGCTGAAATCTATTAATTTCTTGAATTAATTTCTCATCTGGCACTTGGTGAAACATATTACACTATGTAAAGTTAATTAAAGGAAAGGCACTTGGTATTGTTTCACAATTAAATCTTTATTCCGACTAGTTTCGGTTTGTTGTACCATTTTCAAAGGAATGTACAGAAAACATTATTTCCTAAGTATATATACAATATATTTGTTTCAGGTAATAAGAGAAGTCAGAATTTCTGTACATTCCTATGAAAATGGTCTAACAAACCGAAACTAGTCGGAATAAAGATTTAATTGTGAAACAATACCAAGTGCCTTTCCTTTAATTAACTTTACATAGTGTAATATGTTTCACCAAGTGCCAGATGAGATTATTAATTCAAGAAATTATTAGTGCCAGTAAAGCAAAACTCATCGTCATGTACAGAAGAAATTTGATCAAATTTGCAAAGTCAAATAACCACATTTGGTTCATTCGAACGTGTTATAAAGAGAAACTCAAACCAAAGTTCATGAAAATCCACATCAACCAGCAATCAAAAGAAGCGCAGGAAGTCGTGAAAATGGGCCTCATCAACTGGGTACAGCTAGAAATGAAGAAATGGTACAACACCAGAGATAACCTGTCACATATCCGGAAGCTGCTCCACACAAAACTTGTAAATGTTCTACATCCAATTGAATTTGATGTCATCGACTCCAGTTTTCCACAAGAAGCAAAAGAAATTGCATACAATCAATTTAAGAAACAAAAAGAAAAATTAATTCGCCTTAAAGAAGAAAGAAAATCTAATTCACTGCAGACAGGATATATTAATACCATAAATAATGATTGTATAGGTGAGAACATTGATATAGAGTTTTATCCCCGAGTTGTTAATTTATTAAACACTCAGTTAAATTCATTTGAGACTACTTTATTACAAAGAGGGTTCAAATACAATCCGAATATAGAATCAAATAAGTCAATCGAAACAACAGCTATAGATGCAGAAATTATTTGTAATAAAGTGTTCTCAGACAATGAAGGGTCATTAATAAAAAATAAAATTACCAAAGTCATAACACAACACAAAAGAAAATTAATTATGAAAAATAAAAATTCATCAGAACTAAAAACAATTAAGAATTTAAAAAAGAAACTAGACAATAATAACTTGGTTCTCTGTAAAGCCGATAAAGGTAACACCGTTTCAATAATGCCTAGAATTGATTACATTAAAAAAACTGAAACTTTACTAGATTCTGTTAATTTTACAATCTTATCTAAAGATCCCACGAATAAATTTCAGTTAGAGTTAAAAAAATGCATTAAATCTTGCGGAAATGTAATACTTGATAAGAATCAATATAAATTCATCAAAATAAATCCTAGAGCACCCATATTATACGGATTACCTAAATTACACAAAGAAGGCATTCCGATGAGACCTGTTGTATCGTATTTATATGCTCCAACATACAAATTATGCAAATTTCTTAATTCAACACTACCTTCGTTTATTAATTTCAGTTCACCACGTGCAATAAAAAATTCAATAGAGTTAGTTAATAATTTAAAATCGTTAGTGGTCCCCCATAACGCAAAACTGATATCGTTTGACGTAAAGAGCCTTTTTACGTCCATACCAATTCAGAGCCTAACTGTAACCTTAGAAAATTTAATCAATAAAAGTAATAATTCTGATGAAAGTAAAAAAGAAATGTTGCTATTAATTAATCTGTGCCTTCAACAAAATTACTTTGAATTTAATGATATAATATACTTACAAACGGAAGGGTTGCCAATGGGATCACCATTATCACCTCTATTAGCTGAATTCTTTATGTCTGACTTTGAAGTGACTCTTCTCAGTAAGACAGAGGCTAAACCAATATTTTACTGGGCAAGGTACGTAGACGATATCTTGTGTATTTGGACTGGAACGACAAGACTATTAAATGCATTTGAAAAATACCTAAATTCCATCAATAATAATATACAATTTACTACTGAAACAGAAATGAACAATAGCTTAAACTTCCTTGACATAACCATTATTAAAAATAATAAAAACTAGAATTTAAAATACACAGAAAAGAAACATATACGGACTCAATCATTCCAGCCAATTCAAACAACACACAACAAATAAAATTAAGTACATTTCACTCTTTTATTAATAGATTAATTAACATTCCTCTAAGTGAATCTGATTTCAGACAAGAATTAAACGTTATTACAAAAATTGCCGAAAATAATGGTTATAACAAGGAAATTATAAATAATTTATTAAAAAAGCATAAACAAAAACATTTAATTAAATACTCTTACGCACCTGAGCAAACAATAGAATATAAATGGCATAAATTGAATTTTGTTAATGACCTGTCATATAATATAGTCAGTCATTGTAGGGGAAAAGACTTAAATATTATATGTTGAAACCCTTTAAATTTAGGTAAACTATTAATAAACAATAAATCGAAAACTGATAATTCAAAGAAATGTGGAATTTATGAAATACAGTGTGATGAATGTGATGCAATTTATATTGGACAAACCGGCAGATCTTTCGAAATCAGAATGAAAGAACATAAAAAATCTGTTTTAGATAATAAACCAACAACTGGCTTTTCCAAACATTGCATCGCATTCAATCACTTCTTTAATCCGCATAATTTTAAGATTTTGCATTCAGGTAATAAGGGATACGCACTAAACCTCAAAGAGGGCCTGGAGATTAACAGGGCCATAAAAATGGGGAAAATATCGTAAACGACGACGAGGAGATTTGGAATTCCCCAATTCTGACTTCTCTTATTACATGAAACAAAAATATTGTATATATACTTAGGAAATAATTTTTTTGTACATTCCTTTGAAAATGGTCTAACAAACCGAAACTAGTCGGAATAAAGATTTAATTGTGAAACAATACCAAGAGCCTTTCCTTTAATTAACTTTACATAGTGAAATCTATTAGTAACTTCTCGTGGGGAATATTGTTTCTGCGTGTATTTTGAATGAATTTTAATGAAATATCGAAAATACAACAAAGTACATTTTTCCTCGCGAAATATTATTTGAAAGATGACGTTCTGCAATCAGCGAAGCGTGAAGATTTTGTAAAGGCCGTTGTTCTCCCGAAAAAAATCCCTTCTCCCATTTTTTCCTCATCCTTCACAGCACCTAGAAAGGGGTGGGTGGCTGAGAATGAGGAAAGGAGGATATATTAGCAACGATCAGAACGCCACGTGCTATTTAATACATCCTCCCCAATCCAGATTACATCACGATGACGATAACCTCTTGTAAAACGTTCTCCTCCGAAGAGCGTAGCCTCCTCCGAGTCTTATGCTCTTTCCTCCAGCAACGTCCATCATTAATCACCCCGGCGATTGTGCTAAGATCGATTAGCCCTCTCCCTCTCTCTCCTCAACCTCCTCCTCGACGAGTTATTAATTATTTCCAGCGGATGAAAAGAGAAAAAATTGAAAAGTACCATTCTTGTACACATAAGGAGGTGCAAATTATAAAAGCCTTTCGCGCCTCGAGACGGGGAGGAATCAATTTTGTCCCGCGCGCGTATTTTTTTTCCCGCCCCGCGAAATGTAATAAAAACGTGTATTACATGGCAGTTTTTATTGTTGTTAACAACGAAAAAACATCTTTTGATCGTGCAGGCGGAGCGGATGCGAGATTAATTAGCGGAGGAGGATAATGCACCGGGTTTCAATTTTGGCGTACACACTCGATTTGGCGCTCGGGTCGATCAAGAAAAGAGGGAGGGCAGGATGAATTACTGAAATTTTAAATAAATCATCCCTTATTGTTAATACAATTTTAAAAGATACCAGGGATTCCTTTCCTTATACAGATTTTTCATTAAAGCGACGTTGATTGTAATCTTGTGTTCACATCAAAAATAAGATCGTTTCAGTTTTGTATTTGGTAAAAACAGCATCCGCTTGTGAATGCAATTAATTTGAAGCTTCTAACGAGTGTTTCCACTCCCAGATTAAGCATGAAGTAAAATTTCGAGTTTAGAAAAGCCTGAAAATTTGGTTTGATCGCTCCGCGAAGCGGAGCGATCAAACCAAATTTTCAGGCTTTTCTAAACTCGAAATTTTACTTCATGCGCCACGCGTGTAATACACTGATTTACAGTGAAGTTTAAAATATACTCCTCAAATCTGTACCAAGTTTATGATTCGTGCCTACTTGGCTTGATTTTTGTTTAATCCCACGTTAGTAAATGGAACAAATGCTTATTTGCCCTTGACTAAATTTGAGCTTCGGGAGCAGTTTGTTCCTACGCAACTAAACCAAATATTGAGGCTTTATTAAACTCGAAACACTAAACTATTTTGAAGTTCAAAATATCATCATTAAAAACAACACTTTTATGCTTCTATACCGTTGAGCAGTTCGAGCAAACTACTCCAAAAGCTAGAATTTAGTCAAAGACAAATAAGCATTTGTAACATTTACTAACGCGAGATTAAATAAAAAATCAAGCTAAGTAGGCTACGAATCATAAACTTGGTGCATATGTGAGGAGTATATTTTAAACTTCACTGTAAATCGGTGTTTTATACGCGTGGCGCATGAAGTAAAATTTCGAGTTTAGAAAAGCCTGAAAATTTGGTTTGATCGCTCCGCTTCGCGGAGCGATCAAACCAAATTTTCAGGCTTTTCTAAACTCGAAATTTTACTTCATGCTTAACCTGGGAGTGGAATCACTCGCTAGAAGCTTCAAATCAAACACATTTATAAACACTTTTAGTAAATAACACACTTGGTTAAGATTTCACTATTTATTAGTTGACACTGCAACAATTGTTTCGCTACACAGTGGCTTCATCAGGCAGATGAATTTTATAAACATTTGTTGAGGCAATTTTTTTTCAATCAAAATCATATCTAGTAGATTTAACTATTAACACAAAACATTTTGTAGTTTTATGTCGTGCACTTGAAATTATAATAATTTAATGGTTGTAAAGCAGGTGGTGGACGTGAGCAGATTACAGATTGCAGGACAGGACTCGGGAGAATCCTTGGCGTAGGTCACGCACGCCTCTAGACGTCCGGGCCTTGAACCGAGTCGAGTGTGCTTTGGACAATTAACGAATTCCACCTACAGACACCCATTATGATGTCATCACCTGCACCTCGAATTTCTTACAAGGATTTTTCAAGAATTTTACAGAATGGTTAAAACAACCAAAGAAACAAAATAAACATGATTTCTCTATAGAATCTATTCTTCCTAATAAATTATTATCCTTTAAAATATTATCTAACCCAAATTACATTAAATGAAAATTAATTTCTTGCAAGCACTTTTACAAGATATTTCACCCAACAAGAACATTTTGATTTCTCTACAGAACAGAGTTTCAAAATATCATGATATTTATAAAAATATCAGGATATTTATAAAAATATCAGGATATTTATATAAATATCAAAATATCGGATATACAAGGTTCTTCACCTAAAACTTCTCAGACTAATTCACGAAAAACTAAAAATGTTATTAACGTTTTTTACTGTGGAGGCTTCTACTTCGTACTAAACCCGTTAGGACGTATATTCTGAACTTCACTTAAAACATAACCCTCACACAGACTAACCTACTTAGAGTTATTCATTGTTTACATTTAAATTTATTTGTTTAAAGGTCTGAATTAAAATGTCTTTTTCTTTCTCATGAAAATTGGTAAAGTTGGCAACAAGAATAATTCAAATTCAAAACTATTTGAATTCGAGAAAATAAGCTTACGCTTCTTATAGTTTGTACACTTTAAACATAATATATAAAATTACGAATATGTTATTCATGAAAATGCAAACAATGCCTTAATTAATAAGACAACTTAAGACAATAAATATCCATTGAAACAACTACTTCCCGTGCAAATACACCTCCGGATATTGAATTATACAATTTCAATTTCAATTTCAATTTATTTACGGAAAATCTCCTTTATACAATACAATAATGACAATCATTTTCTTAAACATAAGTCACCAGTATATTCATCAGTCACAAGTATATTCACGGAAAAGTAAAACATATACTCAATGACATTAGAAACGTAACACCAAGAAGGAATGATTTTTTTGAATTCATATTTTAGCAACAGAGTGACTATATTTAAAGCATACATTGATAACAATTTCAACCTTGTGCCTTTTATATTTATTGTAAAAAAAAAAATATTTCACTTTTTCTTTTTTGATAAAACTATTTATATGAGCTGTTTAGTACAGATGTTTTTAGTTTTCGTGTTTCCGTTGAGTGTGTTAAGCTTAAATAAAATGCCTGGAGTCCGAAGACGTCCACAATATCACCATTTGAGCGATTTTGACCGGGGTCGAGTTGTTGCTTATCGAGATGTCGGTATGTCCTATCGCGAAATTGCCCGCCGTATTGATTCCACTGCAGCAACTGTAATACGTGTGTATCAGGTATGGACAGAAGAAGGTAGAGGAGCAAGAAGAAGACCAATTGGTCAACCAAGGCGTACCACAAAACGTCAAGATCGGCGCTTAAGACAAATAGCCCTGCGAGACCGTTTCGCTACTACGCGTCAAATCGGTGATCAATGGATTGGAGAAGAAGGTAGGCCCGTTAGTATGCGAACCTTATATCGCCGCATTCAATCCTTTGGGCTTCTTTCGTACCGTCCAAGATTAGTGCTTCCTTTAACAGCGAGACACTGTCGCCAAAGGTTGGACTGGTGCAGAGAACGGCAGCATTGGGAGGCAGAATGGCACGATGTCGTATTCAGCGATGAATCACGATTTTGTCTAGGCACGCATGATGGCCGTAGAAGGGTACGACGCTACCGTGGAGAACGACCTGATCTTAGGTTTGCTATTGAGAGGCATGTATACAGGACTGCTGGAGTAATGGTTTGGGGGGCTATTGCTTATGGTAGTCGATCACCTCTTGTATTCATTCGAGGCAGTTTGACAGCTGCGCGTTATGTTGAAGACGTCATACGACCGACTTTGTTGCCTTATTTAGATGGCCGCCCAGACGTACTTTTTCAACAAGATAACGCACGTCCCCATATTGCTCGTCGAACTATGAACTTTCTTAATGAAGCTGGTGTTAATGTTTTGGCGTGGCCGCCCCGTTCGCCGGATTTAAATCCCATTGAACATGTGTGGGATATCATGGGAAGAAGAATATTCTCTTTGCACCATCCTCCCCAGACTCTAGCACAGTTGATCGATGAAATTCAAGTTGCTTGGAACGAGATGCCTCAAGAAGACATCGACCATCTCATTTTGTCGATGCCCAGACGTCTACAGGAGTGTATACAGCAAAGGGGTCGCCAAACACATTATTAATTTTTTTTATATTGTTTTTTAATAAAATTTCTTGAAAATGTAATCATTTTATTCTTGATGTAAGACTACCATACTGGCAAAAAATCAAGTTAAAATAATAACTCCTTCTGGGTGTTACGCTTCTAATGTCATTGAGTATATAAATAACCCAAGTGGCGGCAATAAATGCAAACAGGAACATCAGAAACGGTAATCTTAGTGATACTAATAAACAAAAATATACATATATAAATAAGTGAAAATAATAAAAGTATATAAATAAATATATACCATGTATAATGTGGTATCACAGATGGTATCACAGATCAAGATAAGTTATAACGCAACAGCAATATATCACAGATATAAGACACCAAATAATTAATAACAAATAAATAACAAAAAAAATAATAACAATGAAATATTTAAAATCTTATTTGATTTGTTACAACGCTCTATCAAAACGTATGTAACATTTAGGTCAAATTCTCTTGAAACCAACTAACAAAAAATAAATGAAAGGAGAAATAACAAAGTTGGTAAATTAAAAATAGTACGACCGTAATTTCTCACAATTCTCACAATTAAACGTTTTCCAAACGTCAAAACAACGATTTTTCTTTCATGTCTGAAAATCTGATAAAAATCCAATGGCTGACGTTTTTTTCGTTGTTTTTTCGCAAAACACAAATTAATTTTTACACTGCGAACATTTCGTAAATTTTCAGAGATAAAATAAAATTTGATTTAATTTAGTCAACTTCTGCTTTCATAAAATCTCCGGTATTTTTTCATTTTTCTAGCGTTTGAATAAAGTTTACTGATTTTCTTAACAATCTATAGTGATTTATAGATGAAACAAAGAATTTTCTTTCGTCTCTGAAAATTTTACTAAAATCTGACGTCTGACGTTAATTTTTTTGTTGTTTTTAAGCAAAACACAAATTGTTTGCACTACGGATGTATCGTAGATTTCCAGAGATGAAATAAAATTAAATATAATTTAGTCAACTTCTGCATCTGCAATTTCATAAAATCTTCGTCATTTTAAATTTATCTAGCGTTTAATCAAAGTTTACTGAATACTTAACAATCTCTAGAGATTTACAGTCAAAACAAAGAATTTTCTTTTATCTCTGAAAATCCGGCCAAAATCTGACGTTAATTTTTTCGGTGTTTTCAACCGATTAAGCGCCATTGATGCATACACGCAACATTAATAATATTTTGTTAATTAAATAAGTTATTTTGATATAACTGTTAACTGTTGAGGCTTCTACTTCGTTATACATCATTATTAACATAAATAAGACACTTAAACTTTGTTTGTATAACTGAGGTTTTTTTTATTGTGACTATAGTTTTGACAACTTGAACTTGTCATTATCAGACTACAAGTAATTTTAAAATAACAATTTAGCAGGTATATATACAGAAATTACGGTTACAAAATTTTGATATATTTTATTATGTGACCTGACTTAAAAATATATATATTTTGTTATTTAAATATTTCGATTATTACTCATTTTATAAAAATAAATTTCAGTGTATTTCTAACTTCACAATATTTCAGTGTTTTATACGCGTGGCGCATGAAGTAAAATTTCGAGTTTAGAAAAGCCTGAAAATTTGGTTTGGTCGCTCCGCTTCGCGGAGCGACCAAACCAAATTTTCAGGCTTTTCTAAACTCGAAATTTTACTTCATGCTTAGTCTGAGAGTGAAAGCACTCGTTCTAAACTTCATATTGCACGTTTTAATATAAAATCGACGAGGGCCGAAAATTTGCAACGTATATATTATGTTCATTTAAAAAAAATGCACAGTATATAATACAATAAGTCATTCATAGAAATGCAGAATTTTACCTAAAATCAACTTTTTAGTTAACTCTATAATTGCTCAGCCGTTAATGGTTGAAGCAAAACACAAATTGTTTGCGCTACAACCATTTTGTAAATTTTCAGAGATAAAATTAAATTAAATAAAATCTAGTTAAATTTTGCATCTGTGATTTCTTTAAATTTACGTCATTTTTAGTTTTTCTAGCAATGGAATTCAGGTTACTGATTTATTAACAATCTGTAGGAATTCACAGTATTTTTCTCTTGGCTTTCCTCTTTTGTCAGTTCTATTTCACTAGTATTGTTTAACAAACACAGCATTCTGTTTATTTCAGATAGGAAATAGTTTTAAAAAATACTGAAATATAATTGACAAAAGAACCTAAAGGCAGATCAGTCCTATTAATCACCAATAATAATAATTGTTTACCGGAAAACCGATTTTATCCAAAAAATCACAGACCCAATGACAAAAATACGGTGACGGACGATATCGACATTACTAACATCTTTGCGACTTATTTCAAACACACGTACACAATGACAGACCACACAGACTATGACAATGAATTCCTCGACAGTGTAAACTCCTGGTATGCGTCTTTTAAAATTACCCAAACACCTCTTCCCCCAAATGATGCTATAAAGGAGGAAGAAAATTTTGAAAACCTCGAAAAGGGCAAAAACACGGCACCCGGTTATGACAACATTCCTAGAATTATACTCAAATCTCTTCCAACAAACATCCACACCTATATCCTAAAAATATTTAATCATATATACTCTACCCAAGTGTTACCGCTAGAGTGGAAGCGGGGTATAATTACCTGTATACCCAAACCCGGAAATGACCCACTAGATCCTAGCAATTATCGCCCCATCACCCTTCTCCCAGTCCTCGGAAAATTATTCGAATCCATAATCAAAAACAAACTTATGTCCTGCATAGCGGACCTTATCCCTCCCTACCAGTTCGGATTCCTCGAACACCGCTCCACAACTCTACCTTTATCCATTCTCACGTCCAACTGTCAAACAGCAAGCCTTGAAGGTCGTAAATCTGCCATATTATTCCTAGACATTCAAAAAGCGTTTGATTCAGTTTGGCACCAGGGCTTGCGGTTTAAGTGCAGCTCCCTTAATATACCTCCACACCTAATCAACCTCTTAGACAGTTTCCTGCACAACAGATCCCTTCAAGTTAAAATACGCCACACCTTTTCCAGCGCCTTTACTCCTGAGCAAGGCCTCCCACAAGGATCCCCGCTATCACCATTTCTTTATAACCTTCTCGTCCATGATATGTACAACCTCGATCCTAACTATTTTGATAAATCTGCCCACCCTCTCCTATACGCCGATGATACTGCGTTAATCGCACATGCTCCCACACTAACAAAAGCCCTCAGCACTCTACAGGGCCTTATCGACACCATTCAAACATGGTTTGCGAAATGGCGAATTTCCATAAACCCCACTAAAACCCAGCTTCTAATCCCTTTTCACCGAGCAAACCAATCCCCATTCTCAATTTCTTTAAACAATCAAGTTATCCGCCCTTCAACCACTTGCAAATATTTAGGTATCCTCTTTGACCCCAACCTTACTTTTAAAGCTGACTCCACAATCCTTTAAAAGGGTCTGACCTTCAAACAACAAGGAATTACCACAAAAACAGCCGTTCATATTTATAAAATGATATGCCGCCCCTTACTTGACTATGCTGCTATCCTCTTCCATAATCCCCATCCTACTACACTCAAACATTTACAAGTCGCCGAAAGATCGGCCCTGAGAGTGCTTACCAAAATCCGTCACCCCCAAAACCCACTGCACAACCCTTCCAACCTCCTGCTGTACAAACTAACAAAAGTTACCCCCATCGAAACCCGCCTATCCTATTTAGCTGATAAATTCGCCTCAAACCCCACCCTTTATAATCTCCTACACCCTTTATGCATTTCTCGAAACCCTAATATCACTCCAAAACGTAAACGTTTTACCTCTACAATTCATGATTTCATTTCATCATTTCATAACCCTAGTGATCACGACAATTAAATTCATTTGACTAGACAATGGACGACATTAGCAATCAAGACATTTCCTACACAATAACTGACAAGGACAGAACTCTATAATTCCAGGCAGAAAGACCAACGGTCGATAGCCAATTGGCAAATTATTTAATTTTTACTTTATTTAATTGTATGATATTTTTGTACTATTACTATTACCAAAATTTGCCAATAAAGATTTATATATATATATATATATATATATATATATAATAATGTTTATTTTTAAAAAATAAGTATTTACAAAATATCCGTTAATAATTTATTATTATTATTAAAAAATAATACATATAAATGAAATGTGTCAAAGCAGAATACAATTTGTAAAATATAGAATTTAAAATTAAATAAATAATAAAAAAATAAATAGAAAAAACCAAGACAAGAAATTGGAATTAAAAGATCTGAGATCTTAGATCCATTTCACCATATTAGTATTATGTGTAGTTACAGATTTTGAAAACATGTATATTTAAATATGTTTAATTGGTCAGTAAATAATTTATTATTATTATTAAAAGAAGTCTGCAATAAAAGAATTGACGTTTCCTAGATTTTATTCTAGGTTTTCAAATACAATTGACAAAAACGGAAAACCAAAAGAATACGTGAAATAAAAATTTAACGTTTCGTAGATTTTATTTTAGGTTTTTTTAAAAGGCAAACACGATTTTTTTTTAGTTAACGAGTTGGGCTGAATTAAATTAATTAATTAATTATCAATATTGATTTTTTTTTCAAATTTTCAAGTGATGAACAGATTTTATTCTAAATTTAGAAAACATAAAATAAAATGTTTTTCAACTTTAGAACAAAATTTGTTCATTTTTTAACAACCCGAACAATCAAATTTTAATAAAATATTGAAATTTTATTAAAATTTTAATTAATTATCAATATTGATTTTTTTTCAAGTTAAGAGATGGACAAATTTTATTTTAAAGTTAGAAAACATAAAATCAAATGATTTTTAACTTTAGAACAAAATTTGTTCCTTTCTGAACAACCCGAACAATCAAATTTTATTAAAATTTTACGTTTGTTTCAATTTTTCTTCATCAAATTTAAGCAATTGCAATTTTACTGACAGTCGTTATTCATCGCTCGTAGACGAATGTGCCATCATTTCTCAGTATTTTCAAAGTTTATATAATTTCAACAATAACATACATGTAATTATTGTTTTTCAATTCAATTCAATTCAATTTATTTATTAGTGCATTACAAGAAGTTTACACAGGTCTATAATATATAAAGAGTTTTATGTGACACCGAACATTTTCATAACGAGAATTTTTCGTTTAAGTATCCATATGCATACGTTCCATATTTTTCGATGCTCGGTTTACTAAAAGAATTTAATTTGAAGTTTTAAGCGAGTGTTTTCCACTCCCAGGCTAAGCATGAAGTAAAATTTCGAGTTTAGAAAAGCCTGAAAATTTGGTTTGGTCGCGTAGCGCGAAGCGCGGAGCGGCCAAACCAAATTTTCAGGCTTTTCTAAACTCGAAATTTTACTTCATGCGCCACCGGTACAAAACACTTACATATTAGGAAGTTTAAAACACACCGCTAAACTTTACATTGAATCAATGTTTTGTACCGGTGGCGCATGAAGTAAAATTTCGAGTTTAGAAAAGCCTGAAAATTTGGTTTGGCCGCTCCGCGCTTCGCGCTACGCGACCAAACCAAATTTTCAGGCTTTTCTAAACTCGAAATTTTACTTCATGCTTAGCCTGGGAGTGGAAAACACTCGCTTAAATCTTCAAATTGAATTCTTTTAATAAACTGAGCATCGGAAAATGTGCATCGTATGCATATGGATACTTCAAAGAAAAATGTTCGTTATGTAACTGTTCGGTGTTACATAAAACTCTCTGTATAATTGCAATTACGATATGTTCCTATTTTTACATGTATGTGTTTTGTAAATGGCTTCTGTTGATTTGAAAAACAAAATAAAAATAAAAAATTGTTCGAAAAATAAACTTTTTTCAAGAATTGAATTTTTACTTTATTATTTTTTAAACAAACTAAATTTCCGATTGGAATGATAAGGCGGATTTTGAAGCAATAAATTCAATGTAATCCGTTTTAAAAATATGAATGGAAGCTACGCAAAAAGTCATCTGGTGGTTGCCAAAAGGTGAAAATCGTCGGGATTGTTGTGATCTGAAATGGGAGTTATTAGCGAGAAGGTATTATTTTTGGACGCAATTTATTTTTAAAATAAACAGCGAGTCATTGCACTATTTCTGACTAATTTCAAAAATATGCGCATTCTTTAACATCTGTATATTGAAATTAAATTTCATATAAAGATTTTTTTTCCACCATTTTATTATAAGTATAAATGAAATTGCCAATTCTTGGTTGCAGAATACTCCAAACATTAAAAGTGCGATTCTTTTCGCAATCTACAACAAGTTAGTCTTACAAAGACTACATCGAACACTCATTAAAACAACTACGTCCCGGGCTAATACCCCGACGGACATTGAATTATACAACAAGTGTTTGCTGTTACATACAGTGACCTACTGCAAATGTAACAATTTGGGTCAAATTATTCAGGCCATCTATAGACGCGTTTCGAGATTTATCTCTCATCATTATAGCTTTGCCACTCCCTCCAAACAATTCGACACCTTAGACTGGCGGTCACGTTACCGTTCAAACATAAGTATAAATGAAATTGCCAATTCTTGGTTGCAGAATACTTCAAACATTAAAAGTGCGATTCTTTTCGCAATCTACAACAAGTTAGTCTTACAAAGACTATATCGAACACTCACTAAAACAACTACGTCCAGGGCTAATACCCCGACGGACATTGAATTATACAACAAGTGTTTGCTGTTACATACAGTGACTTACTGCAAATGTAACAATTTGGGTCAAATTATTCAGGCCATTTATAGACGCGTTTTGAGATTTATCTCTCATCAGTATAGCTTTACTATTCGCTCTAAACAATTTGACACCTTAGACTGGTGGTCACGTTATCGTTCAAACATAAGTATAAATGAAATTGCCAATTCTTTTATTATAATATAATGGTCATTTTTGACGTGTGAAAGACAGAAAGCAATACATCGAAGCGATAATCACTCTGGAGTCGAGTAGTTTTGCTTCCATAAAACCTATTTGAATGTTCCGCCATCTTATATAACGTTGAAAAATGACATAAAAAGTTCAAGTGATAATAGAAAGATGCCGCTACGCTCTGTTTAAGTCAGAATTGGCAACCGAGCACCTTATCCCATCTTAATTTGAACGTTCTGTCATCTTATATGACGTTTAAAAGTGACTATGAAGTTCAAGCGATAATTGAAAGATGACACTACGCTATGTTTAAGCTACAGTACCTTAATTAAACACAGTGGCGACAACTTTGGTATTGTTTTTGATTGGTTGTTAGTAATTCTGACAAAAAAGGCGGACAAACAGCGGCATAGCTATGGGGTCTATAGTTGGTCACAGCAATTCCGTCGAAAGGTTGTGCTTTATTTCACTTATCCCAAAATCGTCTTTCAAAAATTCACAAAAGTAAATTGAATCAACCTAAACACACTAATTTAAGGTATTAACCATCATATATTTCATTTCAAAACTAAGGGAATAGCTCTCGCCCATGGATGCTTCACTTCAATTGAAAGATAACATTCGCTGTCACAATTGAAAATCAGATGCTTGTATTATAACGTATTCTCTTGATTAATATTGCCTCATCATGGCGGATGACAGGGAGTTGTCGCCACTGTGTTTAATTAAGTGACTGTAGCTTAAGCCAGAATTGGCAACCGAGGAGCTAGGTTGCCAATTCTGGCTTAAACATAGCGTAGTGCCATCTTTCAATTATCGCTTGAACTTTATAGTCACTTTTAACTTAATATAAATTGACCAAACACTGAATGTTCGCGTTTTGAGATTTATGTCGGGGTATTAGCCCGGGAAGTAGTTGTTTCAATGAGTGTTTGGTATAGTCTTTGTAAGACTAACTTGTTGTAGATTGCGAAAAGAATCGCACTTTTAATGTTTGAAGTATTCTGCAACCAAGATTTGGCAATTTCATTAATACTTATGTTTGAACGGTAACGTGACCGCCAGTCTAAGGTGTCAAATTGTTTACAGGGAATGGCAAAGCTATACTGATGAGAGATAAATCTCGAAACGCGTCTATAGATGGCCTGAATAATTTGACCCAAATTGTTACATTTGCAGTAGGTTACTGTATGTAACAGCAAACACTTGTTGTATAATTCAATGTCCGTCGGGGTATTAGCCCGGGAAGTAGTTGTTTCAATGAGTGTTTGATATAGTCTTTGTAAGACTAACTTGTTGTAGATTGCGAAAAGAATCGCACTTTTAATGTTTAAACACTTATTTATTTGAAAATTTACTTGAATGAATTAATAAATGTTTTAAAGAAAATTTGTGTGTTTTTCAAAATGAAGTAATTATAGCGAATATTTGAAATGTAGTATTCTGGTAAAATTAACAGTGAATGGACTTTATTTTACTTTCTACAGAATTAATTTGATATTACATCGATTTCAAACATACATTTTATCATAATACACTAAATTTGGCAAGCAACGTTTAGAAAAATGTAAAAAATCAACAGTTAATTTAATCAACATGAAATTCACTGAATAATTCAATTAAAAAACTATTTGGAACTCTAGAGGATAAGCTTACGTTTCTGAACATTTCGCAATTTCATACAGGGTGACCCATTTTATTTATCCACTGGAATATCTCGACAAATAATACTCTCTCAGCTCAATTTTTATATTTCATCATCCACCCGCAGCCTCCGACACACACCGCTTTTCCGGATCCGCACTCATAATTCGGATTTCGCATCTCACAACAGCATTACACGACTAATGAGTACAGCCAACGATTATAACAAGTTCTATTGGTTCCGACTATTCTCTGGCTCTTTACATTCATTCAAACGAAATTTATGTATACACACAAATTATTCTTAGTTCTATTAGTTACTTTATGGGTATTATTATTATTATTAATGTTTATTTAGTTGTACACTTTATGGTGATATTTTTCTTTTTTATAAATCTATTGTGTATAAAAGGGGGTTCCCGTCAATAAATATTATTATTATTATTATTATTATTATTATTATTAAATATGCATAGTACAAAAAACAAAAAAAATGTTTTGAACAAAAGTTTAATGTTTTCGAGAGGGCCATCCGACCCTATAAAATGTTCTTGATCTCCAGGGGCAACTTTGAAATCTTAAATAGAAACTCAGATTCGAGACTACACCAAAATAAAAAAAGATATTTTTTTTAATGCTACCAAAAATTTCCTTATTTTTTTCTACAGTGTGTATGCAATTTTTTATTGTTTTAGGCCGACAGGAAGTATTTTTTATTTAGCGAAAAAGTTGAAAACAATCATTTTGCCAGTAGTGAACATTTGATTGTACAAAATAACTTCAATAAGTTATTACAATAATGAATTTTATAGTCCTATATTATTTTAATTTGCGGTCGGTAACTGAATGGCCACTTATTTTTAAGTTTACCGGGAACGTTTTAATTTTTGCAACTACAACGCCATCTGTCACGAATTCAAAGATATTTTTCGAATAAAACCTTTATAATTTTTGGTGTATAATCCGAATTTTCTATAAAAAGTAAGGGTTCCTATTAAAGATTTCTAAGTTGCGTTCCTCCCCGACCTCCTGGGGGCGGGGGTGACAAACATTTCATAGAATCAGATGGCCCCCTCGAAACCATTAAACTTTTGTTTGAAACATTTTTTGTACGATGCATACTCGTCGAAATATTCCAGTGGATAAATTAAAATGGGTCACCCTGTAAATCATTAAATTTACATAGGAATAATGAACCTATACCTTTTTTTAAAGAATTATTGTATCTCGTCAAGTTTTTCTAAGAAAACGTCGAAGAGTTAAAAGTAACAGAAAATTAGGACAAAATAAATTTTATGGAATTTTTTTTTTTTTTTTTTTGGGGTTTGGCTTTTGCCTGGCCTTAGTAACGTAGACTATTGGCCAACATCAATTCTTAATTTTATTTATTCCATTTAAGTATTTAATTCTTTACATGCTTATGCAACTAATTATGGACGGCACAAAACATTCACTCACAACCATGGCTCCAGAGATTGCCAATTTCCCCATAAGAAACTGGCACCCCCCGGTAGGATTCGAACCCACGACCCTCTGGCCCAAGAGCAGGAGCTCTACTCACTGACCCACGAGGGTCCCCGAATGGAATAAATTTAATGGAAATATATTTTTTAGGAGCATTGATTTTCAATTACTATCAAAATCAAAAATGTAACCTTCAACTAAATAACTCATAGAAGAGTAAGATGTTTGTGCATTTTATTTTAAAAGATAATAGAGTTGATTTTTAGTGTCTTAATTTTATATTCAGCTACTTGAACTGACGTTTAGTGTAAACTAGAATTTAGTGTAAAATGTTGTAGCTGTACTTCATTCAACTTCTGCTTGAAAAATACAATGTCTGTTGATTTTAAGCCTTTTGAATAAATTTTAAAGCTATTAGACTTTATTTTTAGTTGTTGACTTTATATTCATCTACTTAACTTAACTCTTAGTGTAACTAAACTAAAATTTAGTCTAAAATTTTGTAGTTGTAATTTTACTTCTGCGTGGAAAATTCAAAGTTTGTAGACTGTATCTTAAATTTTTATTATTTCTACATTATACGCGTGGCGCATGAAGTAAAATTTCGAGTTTAGAAAAGCCCAGAAAATTTGTCTCGGGTCGCTGCGTGACCCGAGACAAATTTTCACGGGGCTTTTCTAAACTCGAAATTTTACTTCATGCTTAGTCTGGGAGTGGAAAACACTTGTTTAAAGCTTTAAATTGAACTCCTTAAAAAAAATAACAAATATCTAAAGATTCAAATAAAATAAATAACAAACTACATATAAATTAACTTACCTTTTCAAAAATAGCACTTAAATCAATATCGACATTTGAAAAAAAAATCGATTTTCTTTAATCCCAAACCTAACTTAAAACTACATATCGTCGTCGTTTTAACATCGCATATCTCACTTTTCCCTAGTTTACAGGAGTAATGCATAACTTAATTTCGCATAACTCAATTTCGCATTTTTTTGAGATATGAAACTTAAACGACTATATACAGGGAGTTTTTCTTTGAAGTATACGTTTTCCAAATTCAGCCTATTTTCTTTAAATCTTTAGATATTCGTTGTTTTTTTAAAGGAGTTTAACTTGAAGCTTTAAACGAGTGTTTTCCACTCCCAGACTAAGCATGAAGTAAAATTTCGAGTTAAGAAAAGCCCCGTGAAAATTTATGGAGGGTCGCGCAGCGTCCCGAGACAAATTTTCACGGGGCTTTTCTAAACTCGAAATTTTACTTCATGCGCCACGCATATAAAACACTGATTTCAAGTGAGGTTCAAGTATACATACATTTCACATTATTTTAGTGTTTTATACGCGTGGCGCATGAAGTAAAATTTCGAGTTTAGAAAAGCCCAGAAAATTTGTCTCGGGTCGCTGCGCGACCCTCGACAAATTTTCACGGGGCTTTTCTAAACTCGAAATTTTCCTTCATGCTCAGTCTGGGAGTGGAAAATACTCGTTTAAAGCTTTAAATTGAGCTCCTTTAAAAACACAACGAATATCTAAAGATTTAAAGAAAATAAGCTGAACTTGGAATAAGTATACTTTAAAGAAAAAGTCCTTGTATATAATCTTTTACCGTAAAGGTGTTGGGTTTTTCTTCACAGATGTTTTCCATTTTTTCCTATTTAAAATTATTGTACGTGAGTACTCAAAAATAATTAGGGCAGATAATCATCCGATTAACTATGATTTCAACAAGAAAACACTTGGTTAAAATTCACTAATAATTTAATATTAGTGAAATTTCTTTTTCAAATCATAAATATGTTTCACCACGTGAAAGATAAGAAACTTTTGAAGATACAATTAATATTCAATAACCAGTTTTGTTGTATCCATCTACGCACGGAATATTCTTAGATAGCAAAGGGATATGTTTTTTAGAAGAAACCAGATATTTAGGGCATAATAAAATTAAGTCGTAGGCAAAAGCTAGTTATAGATAAAGTTCTCCTCCGTATGAAATATGAAACGGAAAGTAGATTACTTTCCCCGGGAATGGAATTAATTCCGAATGTAAGATATTGTGTCCCTCCCTCGTCCCCCTCTCGCAAGCAATCCAAGGAATATTTTCCGCGTGTTTTATGTGCGTAGGGTCTTTCAGAAAATGCACTACCAACCAACCAACTCTGCCCCCCCACGCGGAGATATAATGTGCTTCCCTTTGATGACGACTCTTCCACCCCCCGATTCTGATTCAGCGGGGCATCCGAAGAATCGCTGAATAATGAAATACGACACCGGAGACGAGACCGTTTCACCCATTTCACGATTTCCCACTGTGTAACTCAATTTCCAATGACTTATTATCGTCCCGTCCCGGTTGAAGGCGACGCCAACGCCGACGACGACGACGTTGTTAGCCGCTTATTCAATTTGTCCCGAGACGATTTTGCATTTTCATAACGAACACCCTCGCGGGATTTATACGTACAAGAAAGTTCTCATTACTGGTCACTTATTGTGAAGTCTTTCATCTTCAAGTATAATTTTACTTAAATCATAAAAGTCCAACAAACTTAATTCTAGTTTACCAGAAAGTTTATAAATTCGACTAAACTTAGTCTTAAAATCGACTTATAATTCATTCATTCAGAAATATTTCGGACAATAAAGTTATTATTATTATTACTAATAATAATACAAACCCAGGCATATTCGTATGCGAACATTCAGTGTTTGGTCAATTTATATTAAGTTAAAAGTGACTATGAAGTTCAAGCGATAATTGAAAGATGGCACTACGCTATGTTTAAGCCAGAATTGGCAACCTAGGTCCTCGGTTGCCAATTCTGGCTTAAGCTACAGTTACTTAATTAAACACAGTGGCGACAACTCCCTGTCATCCGCCATGATGAGGCAATATTAATCAAGAGAATAGGTTATAATACAAGCATCTGATTTTCAATTGTGACAGCGAATGTTATCTTTCAATTGAAGTGAAGCATCCATGGGCGAGAGCTATTCCCTTCGTTTTTGAAATATATGATGGTTAATACCTTAAATTAGTTAAACTTAACGTACATGTTATCGTAGCATCACAATCTAAGCGCGTTTAGTAATTGGTATGTTTGCTTAGATTGTGAGGGTAAACGTATTCGTTAAATTTAACCTTTCGCGTGCAGAATCGGGGCGTATATATTTTTTTTTCCACATGAGGTGGTATCGCTTAGTGTCCCTGCACTACGGTCTCCGTGGTCCTTTTGTGCTCCTCTGGTTATTTTACTCCCTGTATATTCCTGTGTCTTCTAAGAAGTCCAGGAGTTTGGGCCAGGGGATGTTCTTGAGCTGTTCTTCAGGAAGCACGGGCTTCCCGAGTTGCTCCGTGCGTTGCCGTTTATAGGCTTCGCATGTGCACAGTAGGTGTTGGGGAGTTTCCTCTTCTTCCAAGCACCCACGGCATAGGGGGCTTTTCTCAAGACCCATCCTATGTTTGTGCTTATTCAGGTCACAGTGCCCAGTAACTAGTCCTGTGATTTTCCTTAGTTTCATTCTGCTCAGTCCTGACAGCGCTAATGCGCTATCAGGTACCGGGCCATCTAGGAAGAGTCTCGTGTGCCTCATTCCCATTTGGTTCTGCCATGCCTTTGTATGCTCCTCTGCTAACTTGCGTCGGATTATTTCCTTTCCGGTTTCATGTGGTATTCCGAAAGCGGGTTCAGTTCCTATAAATTCACCTGTTGCCCCTTGTTTGGCCAGCAAGTCAGCCCCCAAGTGTCCAATAATTCCTTGGTCCTTGGGTATCCATACTAGCTGTGTTTTTGTTGTTGTCGCCAGTGCGTCCAGCCTGTTTATGCAGTCTATAACCAGTCTGGACTGAACTATCGGCGAGGCTAGCGCTTTTAGGGCTGCCTGGCTGTCCGACATAATGGTAATTGGTCCTTTGTTGAGTCCCGACTCCATTATGTGGTGGGCACACCAGTCAATGGCGGCCACTTCAGCCTGGAAGATGGAGGCATGTTTTGGGGGGTATATTTGGTTTGGTTATATGAAATTATTTTAAGAGGTCAGGGAAAAATATCTGGAATCAGGGAATCAGGGAAATTTAACATTTCAAATTGGTCACCACAATGAAAGTTAAGAAACTAAAAATCAACTCTAGTAGCTTGAGAATTATAACAAATTGCTGAAAACCAACAGAAATTGAATTTTCCAAGCAGAAATAACAACATTTTACACTAGATTATAGTTTAGTTACACTTTTTGTGTTTATTATTTCATAGGGTTATATTTTCATTCCTTTTTATTGTATTCAAACTTCAATTTGTAAAAGGTATACTGTATAAATAAATTATTATTAATGATATATTCAGGAATAATATCATATACTTTATACAGACACGTCTAAACATTTTGGTTAAAGGATTAAAAATATATACCTCATAAAATTATTCACATATTCTTACCTAATTAAATGATTATAGATGAGTACGCCCGTAGGGGGCGCAAAAAAAGGCCAATTTACAGAAATTTACTGGAGAGCATTTGAGCCCTGCGGTCAGATTATTAGAGGTAATTATTTCCACCCCCGCAACAGGGCCACGATACGGCTTCATTAAATATTCTCTGTGGAAAAGGAAATTAGCTCGACCAAATTAACCCACCCTTACAGCACTAACACACACATACGGACGCGACTACATTTCTAAATGTATGCACGAACATGTGGAAAATTTATTTTCTATAACATACTCATTACCCTCACTCATTTAAATATGTACACGGCTAATTTTCAGTAAGCCCCTTAGGGGAAACATTTCTACACTTGTTAAAAGTTTCACGCCGTATTTTTCCTTGTTTTATTATTAATTTATAGTATACAAATTCTCTTATGTAACTTTAAAGTACGATAATTCCGGGCTTTAAATGCAATTCCAGCAAAGTGTTCGATTTGGTGAAA
Source organism: Philonthus cognatus (assembly GCA_932526585.2). Lineage (NCBI taxonomy): Eukaryota > Metazoa > Arthropoda > Insecta > Coleoptera > Staphylinidae > Philonthus > Philonthus cognatus. Next base: position 31,914,112 of record OW052242.1, read on the forward strand.
ATGTCTAATTGTGTTTCGTTCAAAATCTAACTAAAGCAACTTATAATTCTTGAATCTTAGAGGTGTTCACTTCGTAGTACCATCGGTGGAAATAAAATTTTTGGACACGTAAAATTTGTTTGTTTTGTTTGGACCTTTCTTTTTCTCTCATTTAAATACTTTTATTGTCACTTCATATTATAACCTTTCTTTAAAAAACCTGACTTAACCGGTATACATTTGGTTATATTTGACAGTACCCAATTTTCGATTTGTCCCAATATTTTATGTCCACCCATGGTACATTTTCCATTTTGACATAAAGATAACACTTGACTTTTTTATACCACTTTTATTTGATGGAAAAATCACATTTTTACATAGTTCAATGTAAACACAGGTATTTTTATTTTAAGTACTAAGGTATTTGTTGTTTTTTTTAAAGGGTTCAATTTGAAGCTTCTAACGAGTGTTTCCACTCCCAGGCTAAGCATGAAGTAAAATTTCGAGTTTAGAAAAGCCTGAAAATTTGGTTTGGTCGCGTAGCGCGGAGCGCTACGCGGCCAAACCAAATTTTCAGGCTTTTCTAAACTCGAAATTTTACTTCATGCGCCACGCGTATAAAACTCTGATTTAGAGTGAAGTTTAAAATATACGATTTTCGCATACTGCTTTAGTAGTAAGTTTTGAACTTCAATTTATATCAGTGTTTTATACGCGTGGCGCATGAAGTAAAATTTCGAGTTTAGAAAAGCCTGAAAATTTGGATTGGTCGCGTAGCGCTACGCGCTACGCGACCAAACCAAATTTTCAGGCTTTTCTAAACTCGAAATTTTACTTCATGCTTAGTCTGGGAGTGGAAACACTCGTTAGAAACTTCAAATTGAACGCATTTTGAAATCAGGGCAAAATTTATTATCCTATTTTAAAAAAAAAACTGTATATAATGAAAACTCAATACTAGTGTATTTCGTGCATATAATTTGAATTTAAATTTACAAATAATAAAAATCATAACTAGTCATATGTGCAGTTTTTTTTTTTGTTCAAACAATTTTCCAGTAAACCGATAATTACCCGATAAACGTAGAAAATTACAATAAGTGCACTCTATATTCGTTCATTTTTTTACGTGATATTGCGAACCATTGAATATTCAATTGTCTGGGAATTTAAATAAAACTTATTAAGTCGATGCAAATGCAAGGAAAATAGAGAACGGGGGCAACGCACACTGGGCGCACACCGTGTACATTTTTCTTGAATATGGAAAAACGGCGAAAAACGTCCGTCTTGGGAAAAAACAGCCGGGGGTTAAACATGTTGGAATCCGACCCGATGAAAACAACTCGTTCGCCTGTCTTTGTTTTGTTACGCTTTTCTGTTGTGTAAGATTGAATCTGATTTTAATATAGGTTAAATATTCATTGTTATTTTATTCGCATATTTCATAGATTATTAATACAGGAAATTCACTCTTAACTTTATTTTCAAAATACTTAATATGAATAAAAACAATTAAAGATGAAATTTTCCAAAATTTTAAGTATGCAAATTTGTAAGTTTTTAGAAAATCAAAACGGTTAAAGATGAAATATTCGAATATATTAATTGTGTGAGTTTGCAAATTTTTAAAAACTTCATGTAAAGTACTTTAAAATTAAGTCAAGTAAGTTAAAATCTAGTCCAGTAGCTCTCTAAATTAATTCAACATCAGGTAGACGAAAATCATGTCAACTAGTTGAAAATTAAGCCAAGGAGCCTAAATTCTAGTCAAGCAGCTAAAAATAAAGTTTATAGCTTAAAAATAAAAAAAATTCAAGTAACCTAAAATCGAGTCAAGTAGCAGGGAATTTAAACCAAGTTGCTGAAAATCAGGTCAAGTAGATGGAAATTCAATTAATTCGCTAAATAATCAAGCCAGTAACTTAAAAATCAATTTTGTAACTAAAAATCAAGTTAAGTAGCCTAAAAATCAAATGAAGTAGCCAACTGTGACTGTATATTCAGCTACTTGAGTTGACTTTTCGGCTAGTTGACTTTATTTTCAGCTACTTAACTTGAAATTAATCCTAGTTGACTTGATTTTTTAGTAACCTAAATTGATTTTTTTATTTTTAGGCTACTAACTAGTTTTCAGCTGCTTGAACTTAAATTTTATGCTACTTGACTTGAATTCAGATTACATTCAATTTTTTTTTTATTCAGGCAAAAAGTCAACTCAAGTAGGTAAATATAAAGTCAAGAAACTGAGAATCAAGTCTAGTACTTTGAAAATCAATTCAAACAGCTGAAAATCACGCCAAGTAGACGAAAATCATATCAACTAGCCTAAATATAAGGTCTGACAATGATTTTCATGTCAATTAGCCTGCAAATAAGGTCTGAAAATTACCTCAGTAGCGTATAAATAAAAATTATATCAAGTAACTGAAAATATACTCAAGTGGCTGAACAATAAGCTATTAAAATCAAAAATGAATTCAAGTAACTAAAACTCTAGTCAAATAGCAAGAAAAATGTAAGTTAAGTACCTGAAAATCAGGTCATGTAGAAGCAAATTAAGTCAAATAGCTAAATAATCACGTCAGTAGCCTAAAAATCAATTTAGAAGCGTAAAAATCAAGTCATGTAGCCTAAAAAGTCAAGTACCCAAAAAATCAATTTAAGTGATTAATTCAAATAGTTGAATATCACGCCAAGTAGACGAAAATCATATCAACTAGCCTAAATATAAGGTCTGAAAATTATCTCAGTGGCTTATCAATGAAAATCATATCAATTAACAGAAAATCTATTTAATTGGCTTAACAATAAGTCACTATCTTAGTTAATAGCTTACAAATTTTTAAATAACCAATTTAAGTATCTAAAAATCAAGTCATATAGCTGAAAATTGGGTCAAGTAGATGCAAATTAAGTCAAGTAGCTAAATAATTAAGTCAGTAGCTTAAAATAAAGTCAAGTAGCCTAAAAAGCAAGTCAATTATCTTAAAATCAAGTCAAGTAGCTTAAAAGTCAACTCAAATAGTTGAATATAAAGTCAAGAAGCTAAAAATCTAGTCTAATAACTTGAAAATTAATTCAAATGGCTGAAAATCTCGTCAAGTAGATAAAAATCATGGCGACTAGCCTAAAAAGTAAACTCTAAAAATTGGGTCAAGTAGATGCAAAGTAAGTCAAGTAGCTAAATAATTAAGTCAGTAGCTTAAAATCAAGTCAAGTAGCCTAAAAAGCAAGTCAATTATCTAAAAATCAAGTTAAGTAGCCTAAAAGTCAACTCAAGTAGCTGAATATAAAGTCAAGAAGCTAAAAATCTAGTCTAGTAACCTAAAAATTAATTCAAACGGCTAAAAATCACGTCAAGTAGATGAGTCATGTCAACTAGCCTAAAAATAAAGTCTGAAAATTATCCCAGTAGCCTATTAATAAAAATTATATCAAGTAACAGAAAATCTACTTAAGTGGCTAAACAATAAGTCACTATCTTAGTTAGTAGCTTAAAAAACAAAAAAATCAATTCACGTAACTAAAAATCAAGTAAAATAGCATGAAATTTAAGTTATGTAGCTGAAAATTGGGTAATTTTTAAGCTACTGACTTGATTTTTTAGCTACTTGACTTAATTTTCATCTAAAATTAAATAAAGTAGCTATATAATCAAGTCAGTAGCTTAAAGATCAATTAAGTAGCGTAAAAATCAAGTCAAGTAGCCTGAAAAGCAAATTAAGTAGCCAAAAAGTCAACTCAAGTGACTAAATATAAAGTTAAGAAACGATAAATCAAGTCTAGTAGTTTGAAAATTAATTCAAATGGCTGAAAATCACGTCAAGTAGATAAAAATCATGTCAACTAGCCTAAAAATAAGGTCTGAAAATTATTTCAGTAGCTTATAAATGAAAATCATATCAGGTAACAGAAAATCTACTTAAGTGGCTGAACAATAAGTTACTATCTTAGTTAGTAGCTTAATTTTTTTTTTAATCAATTCAACTAACTAAAAATGTCAAATAGCATAAAATTCAAGTTAATTAGCTGAAAATTAGGTAAAGTAGATGCAAATTAAGTCAAGTCGCTAAAGAATCATGTCAGTAGCGTAAAAATCATGTCAAGTAGTAATCCAATTATCTGAAAATCAAGTCAAGTAGCCTAAAAGCCAACTCAAGTAGCTGAATATGAAGTCAAGAAACTAAAAATCGAGTCTTGACTATCTGATAATCATTTTACATCAAACATTTCACAATATTGTAGTTTTAGTTAGAGTTTCACTAATTCACTTAGTTTCCAAGCGACTTGACGTGATTCGCAGATACAGTTCTGTTTTTCATCTAATTAACTTGAATTTAATGCTACTTGACCTGATTTTTAAGATAGTGACTTCTTGTTTAGAAAAGTCGCTAAAAATCAAATTGAGAATTAATTCAAATATCATCACATGAGTAGATGAAAATCAAGTCAACTAGCCTAAAAATAAAGCTTAAAAATTATCTCAGTAGCTTATAAATGATTTTTTCTGTACATTCCTTTGAAAATGGTCTAACAAACCGAAAGTAGTCGGAATAAAGTTTTACCTTCTGAAACAATACCAAGTGGTTTTTAATTTAAATAACTTTACATATTATAAATGAAAATCATAGCAAATAACAGAACATCTACTCAAGTGAGAAGATTTTGTGTTACTCGATATGATATCCATTTCTAAGCTACCGAGACTTTACTTTTTGGCTAGTTGACATGATGTTCATCTACTTGACGTGATTTGTAGCCATTTGAATTGATTTTTCAAGCTACCACACTTGATTTTTAATTTCTTGACTGTATATTTAGCTAATTGAGTCAGTAGACAAAAAGTCAACTCAAACTTTTTGCCTACTTAACTCGATTTTCAGAAAATCCCCTCACTTGGGTCATCAAGTGATTTGATTTTCATTTATAAGCTACCGAGATAATTTTCAGACTTTATTTTTATGCTAGTTGACATGATTTTCACCTACTTGGCGTGATTTTTAGCCATTTTAAATAATTTTTAACTGGATTTTTAGCCAATAAGTCTCAAAATTAAGTCAAGTCGCATAAAATTCAAGCTAATTTCACATAAAAAAGACTTATTTCTTACTTCAAGTAAGAAATAAGTCTTTTTTATGTGAAATTAGCTTGAATTTTATGCGACTTGACTTAATTTTGAGACTTATTGGCTAAAAATCCAGTTAAAAAAAATAACAGTCTCTTTTATGTGTAATAATAACTTTACGTTAACTCAAAAACATACAATTATCAAGTTAATTTGCTGAAAAACAAGTCACGTAACTGACAATCAAGTCAACTGGCTTGGAAATTAAGTGAATTAGTGAAAGTCCAACTAAAACAACAACTATTGTAAAGTGTTTGATACAAAATGATTGGTGAAGAGTCAAGGATAAAAAATGGGAACAAACGAAAGTGAGTGGGAACGGATCCTTCTTTTTTTCTTTTTTTCATTCAAGGATCCGCACCCTCCGCAAAAGACACACTGCAAATCTCCACAGATTTCATTGTTTCTTTAGCTCCACTTCACCCCACCGAGTGCGGACTTGTTACACGCGCCGAGGGGGAATCCCCTAGGGGTCGATGGGGGAAATCCACTGCGAACAGGTAGCTTTCATGAAATAGACGGCTCCTTTAAAATGTAGTTCACTGGAACAAGGACTGTGTGTATAAACTTGCAGTTGTTAAAAAAATAAATAAAATAAGCAGAATTATGTCCGGTTTCACCAACTTTAATTAAATCTTATTCGTTGATTCAGTTTATTTGTCGATTGAAATAGACATTTTGCATGTTATAAACATCAATATCATGCGAATTTGTTGGTTTTTTAAAATGTATGTAGTATAGTTACTGGTTTTGTATAATTCACAACTTTAGTTTTTGGCTGAAGGTTTCTAATGCGCGTATACAGGCGCTTACACTAATTATTTATTTTACTGATCTGCGGACCCCGCACAATGTGCCAAATCCGAGCGCGAGCGCCAGGGGGGGATTTGGAGGAAAAAAATTAAATTAAAAATTTCGAGAAAAAAACATATCCACTCCATTGTAGATACATGAAACCCTTATAATCTTGCATGTTTATATTTTTTAACCCCCTATATTATTAACAATTAACGCTTAAAGTTGAGCAATTTAGAAAACATCGATTTTACGGCATTTCATTCGCAAGTTTAAATAATTTATTACATGGATAGTAGGCGTACTATAAATATAACATTATACACTATTGTTTATAACATAATACTGTATATTATGGTTGAAAGATCAACTCTCTAAATATTTTAGAAAAAAAGTTAAAAAAATTTGAATATGAAATATATTTTAAATATAAATTTTAACTTTAGAAAGTGTTATAAAAAAAATGCCAACTCGATGAGGTCTGTGACTATCACTAAAAATTAGTTCTATGTTTTCTCTAACTACCCTCAAAATTTCGTATCTCCACCGGTGCGTTTTTGGGGTCTTTTTAATTTTTTTATTCGACGCCACCAATTAAAATTGGGTCGGGCGAGGCCCGTGTGCGGTGGCATCGCGGAGTCGAGCTCGCTATTCTCGAGCAGCACGCAACATTATTTCTACGTTGGCCCCGAACAAAAAAATAATAAAAACGCACTTAAAACGCACATGTAAAAATTCAAAAAAATTAGGGCTGTTACAGAAAATATTGACAAATGTTTACATAATAGTCATAATCCTCACAATCTACAATTTTTCTAATATACAGGTATATATCATAGGGAAATTATTTCTTCTCTGAGTATTTTTTGCAGCATTTAAATCACATTTACAAAAATAGTTTTATGGGTTTTTTTCTTATTGATATATAAGGGTGTACATCTGTTACTGATAAAGGTCATCTGGTTTGTGTTTACATTTTTATTAGGGGTCCGATTGAAGCTGTCATTTACCGTAACAAATGGCATTCTTGTCACACAGTTTTTACGGTTTAAGTATCTGAAATGGATTATTCTTAATTTTCTTGAAAGCAAAATATGCGTTTAGTGTTGAACGAAGTCTCCAACAGTTCACATATTTTTCTGATCCATAAGCGAACGATTGAACATTATAAAGTAATTATTAATTAAGTTAGTGTTAAGTGTTATTTAATTTGTTGACTATATACTCTTTCTTTGATGTAGTGTTTTTTTGTGTATAAAATAGTTTACTTTAATTAAACTAGTGTTTAGTGTTAGTGTAATTTAATTAATCCAAAACGCTGAGTGATAATGGAGAAAATTAAAATTACAAACGGTGATTTATATAAGGTATGGTACGAACTAAAACCTAAAAACCTTATTCAGTCAAGCAATACCATTGATTATTTAATAAAATATATTGAAAATGTTTCGACGAAAAACAATAGTGAAAATGATGACATTCTTAAAAAAGTTAAGGGTTTCTGCAGTACTCTTAATAGAAAGTGGAAAATGTGCTCAAGATCTCATATCAATTTCATAAAAAAAAAAAAATAGAAATTGGTTACTGCTGCCTTTTAAATACAACGAGGGTTCTGTCTTAATTGAAAATACAAACCCCTTTGAAAATATAGAAAATATTTCACCAATACCAAGTACATCAGGTACACAGTTCACAATACAAAGTAATACATCTAAAAGAAGACAAACTAATTTATTGATCACCGAAAATACATAATATATAAATTAGATTTGAAGAAAACAACTACTCACGGATGTACGATAGAAGAGAAAAATAATATATTTAGTCGGAAAACTAGAATACAAAAACTATTACGTAAATAGTTAGGGATAAGGGTTGATATTGTTGTGCAAGGAGGAGGTACTTCAAATACTGGCAACGTTGCTCGAATATTTTTTCGAAATTATGAGAAAGTAGCTGTCATCACTGAATTGAATGAAGAATTATTGAACAGATTTTATACAATTCTTATAACAATGTCGAGTTCTCGTAATATAAATGTATTGATGTTTGATAAATATGCAGAAGATACGGCCCGGCCCGACTTTACACCTTGTTATATGGATGGTATAGAATGCCTCCTAGTGTCCATAAAATTTTAATTCACGGGAGCAAAATAATTGGACAATGTCTTTTACCAATCGGAGAACTTTCGGAAGAGGCACAGGAAGCAACCAATAAAATATATAAGAGAGTTAGAGAAAACCATACTAGGAAAAACTCTAGGCTTAATACAATTCGAGATTTATTTAATATGCTTCTTGTATGTTCTGATCCAATAATTTCTTCTTTGAGAAGCGATGTAAAAATTCATAAAAAACAACTACCTGCAGACGCTAAAAAATTAGTTATTTGTGAAACGGACACAAGTGACAGCGAAGACGAACAGACTGATGAGGATACTGACAATTTTTCATTTTAAAAAAGTAAGTAAATAAAACAGTATAAAATACATAACTTCGTTGTGCAAAATCAGAAAAATGTAATGTATATTCTGATTAAAAATTCATATTTTAAACAACAGATTAAATTATTTTTAAACTACAGCAGATACTTTTCACATTTGTAGGTTTTTTTGAGGTGCTTTATTTTTTATTAGGCGCAACCGATAAAAATCGACTCGGTCATTCGCAAAAACCTGACACAAAACGCACATGTAGAGATACGAAGTTTTTAGGGCATTTAAAAACATACCACAGTTTTTGGTGAAAGTCACAACCTATGTAATGATTATAACAATTGTATATAATTTTGCTGCCTTGAATTATTATTATATTATTTTTCTAGAAGATTGCAAACCGGAAGAACTGTGACTATCATATAAACATTTGTTAATATTTTCTGTAACTGCCCTAATTTTTTTGAATTTTTACATGTGCGTTTTAAGTGCGTTTTTATTATTTTTTGTTCGGGGCCAACGTAAAAATCATGTTGCGTGCTGCTCGAGAATAGCGCGCGCTCGACTCCACGATACTCACCGCACACGGGCCTCGCCCGACCCAACTTTAATTGGTGGCGTCAAATAAAAAAATTAAAAAGACCCCAAAAACGCACCGGTGGAGATACGAAATTTTGAGGGTAGTTAGAGAAAACATAGAACTAATTTTTAGTGATAGTCCCAGACCTCATCGAGTTGACATTTTTTTTATAACACTTTCTAAAGTTAAAATTTATATTTAAAATATATTTCATATTCAATTTTTTTTTAACTTTTGTTCTAAAATATTTAGAGACTTAATTTTTCAACCATAATATACAGTATTATGTTATAAACAATAGTGTATAATGTTATATTGATAGTACGCCTACTATCCATGTAATAAATTATTTAAACTTGCGAGTGAAATGCCGTAAAATTGATGTTTTCTAAATCGCTTAACTTTAAGAGTTAATTGTTAATAATATAGGGGGTTGAAAAATATAAACATGCAAGATTAGAAGGGTTTCGTGTATCTACAATGGAGTGGATATGTTTTTTTCTCAAAATTTTTAATTTGATTTTTTTCCTCAAAATCCCCCCCTGGCGCTCGCGCTCGGATTTGGCACATTGTGCCCCGCTGGAAAGTAGACGGCTCCTTTAAAATGTAGTTCACTGGAACAAGGACTGTGTGTATAAACTTGCATTTGTTAAAAAAAATAAATAAAATAAGCAGAATTATGTCCGGTTTTGCCAACTTTAAATAAATCTTATTCGTTGATTCAATTTATTTGTCGATTGAAATAGACATTTTGCATGCTATAAACATCAATATCATGCGAATTTATTGGTTTTGTAAAATGTATGTAGTATAGTTACTGGTTTTGTATAATTCACAACTTCAGTTTTTGGCTGAAGGGTTCCGATGCGCGTATACAGGCGCTTACACTAATTATTTATTTCACTGATCTGCGGACCCCGCTGGAAAGTGGTATTTTGAAGGTGACTTACCCCGGTTTTGTGTTTTGTGTGCTTTGGTGGTTGGATGCCTAAAGACACGATAGTCTTTTTAAGTTGGAGTTGTATTTTAACGAACCCACTCGCGTTGCACGCGTCTCACTCGACTTCTCTGCTAGTGGCGCTATGAGCGTCACTACTTACGCGCGCACTTTCCAAGCGTGCAATTATTCAAAATATAAATGAAATATTCTACATTTGGTCCTTTTTACGGAAATTAAACAAAACCGAACAGGTGTAGTTAGATTTAAATCGATGAATAGCTTATTGGTCGATTTAATTGACGTTGGTGAAACCCGACACTAATCTTATTATGTTTTTTTCTATTTTTATTAGCCTGGCATCTGATAGGTGGATTCTTTTTAATGTTCCTACTGGTAGGGTTTGAGAAATCGTGGATTCTTTTGAATGTTCCGACAGGTGGAGTTTGAGAAATCCCACTGCAAAAATTTGATTAACAAATGCCTTTTAGCATTTTTGACTTCTTCAAAATAATAAGAGTAAACCTTGGTGTTATAGTTACCTGTAAATTCAATCACAAATTGTAAAAATGCAACATTCAATTTATCATAGATCTACAAGATAAATTTACCAAGTTGTTTTCAGGTATTGGAGTCTGTCAGACCCCACGTGACAAATGCCGGGTTAATTAACAAAAAACTGCTTTACTGCGTTACAGTATATAGCTATAATGCTTTACCAAAAAACAGAAAATAGTTCGAGTATATGAAATTTGTATTCTTTGCATCACTATTTTTGTTTAAAAACCCATATATACCTTTCGGGCATGGAGTGTCCTTTATCAGAAGCAAACGTGTATACTGGAACTTTTCGTTACATATCGTAATTAGCATTCATTGATTTTATAAAAGCCTTCAATTTAAAGCTTCTAACGGGTGTTTTCCACTCCCAGACTAAGCATGAAGTAAAATTTCGAGTTTAGGAAAGCCCCGTGAAAATTTGTCGAGGGTCGCGCAGCGACCCTCGACGAACTCGAAATTTTACTTCATGCGCCACGCGTATAAAACACTGATTTAAAGTTAACTTTAACAACACATACATTACCTTTAATCATAATAACATGGAATCAAAAATGTTCAGTATTCAAGTTAAATAATAAGATTTTGAACTAATTTTATAAAAACTAACAGATATTAGTTTTAACAACGAATGGATTATAGGATTATAAAACATGCCAGAATAATAGGTTTTTGAATGAATTTTAAAATTGAAGTCTCATTCAGGGGCGTAGCCAAGGAGGAGGGTCCTAGAGGTAAAGTAAAAAAACTTCAACTCCAAATCTAAATTTTCAGGCTTCTCTAAACTCGAAGTTTTACTTCATGCGCCACGCGTATAAAACACTGATTTAAGGTAAAGTTTAAGAAACACGTCAATAAATTTCGCACCGCTAACTTTCGATTTGGATGATGTAGACGATTTCTTAATTAATTAAGTCTTTACACAACAAACTAAATCATTTTAAACCAATCTAGTAAGAAACTCGCGTGGCTATTTCACTCGAACTACACACACCTTTTTTTCCATTTCGGTGGTGTAAGTGACAGCATTTGTCGCCAGATACCGTCACCATACAGCCCCCCAAGATGCCTGGCGGTTTTCTAATTCTCGACTGAACACAAACATCCAAATATACTACTTGTTCGGTAATTGTATCAAGAAGGATTATTACATTTGCCGCGTTTTCTATATTTTTGTATTGCGCTGGTGCAGCTTATTTAGGGGCTATGTCCATACGCGACTTTAAAAAAACTCATGAATGTCAAGTCGGTAAAAAAAAAAAATAAATTGGTGGCCGAGAAAACATCGTGAGTGTGTGAGTCGTATTATCGTTTTCGTTATCGTTAAGTTAAGAAGCAGAAGAAAACACGCGTTCAAGCCGCTCCAGGAAGCCCAAAGACCAGAAGCTAAGAACACCAAGGTAAGTCCCGAGATTCTCTGCACCGCTACCGAAAAAAATAAATTCGCGAACAGTTAGTCCACTACAAAAACCCTTTCCACTGTACAAGTGGAATTGCCGTCACTACTATTACAATATTTTGTATTGTGGAGGCTTCTACTTCGTTATACATGTTAATTTAAATTTACGAAAAATTAAATTTACGAAAAATATATAAGTGTTGTACTTATTATTAAAGTTTAAAGTGTTTAATTGTTACATTGTTTTATATTAATAAATATTTTAAATATTTAATTGATGAGGCGGATACATGATGAAACTCCATAATACTATTTGAAATAAAAAAACGCAGTTGGGAGGGTTTCACTTTTATTAAAATTAAATTTCACTGATTTTATAAAAGTGAAACCCTCCCAACTGCGTTGTTTTATTTCAAATAATAAATATTTTTATTTTACACATTTTAGCATTCTCTACTTTCTTCGATTTTCATTTTTTCAATAGAATTATGTGAATATTCGTATTTTATTCTTTACAAGAAATCGACTTTGATTTTTTTTTGTGTTGAGAATTTCAAAGTAATATTTCTTGGAAAAAATTTAAGAAATTAATTTCATTCGAACGCGTTTTGATTGAGCGACAGGCATTAGACGAGATAAAAGAAAACACTCCCTGAATGTATAATTGATTTTTTTTCTTCTCCGCCGAGTAAATACACGCAAAATGTTTGGGAATATTTTAAGGGAATTATTTTTAATTCGGCTATTATGTGTAACGCAGTTATTTATAAATTAAAAAAGTATGTATTGAGAAAATGTCGCAATATAATATTTATTAATATTAAATCCAATGTTTTTTATTGTTCTTATTCGAAAATCAGTGAAATTTAACCTAATCTAATAGGCCCATTAAATATGGTTCACCGCGGGAAAAATGAAATACCTATCCGAGCTAATCGATTTAAAATATTATATTGTAATACAATATTTCAGGAAGTTATAAGCAAAAATGTTTTTCAAAAAATAATGATAGATTTATGAGTTATATGTTAGCAGGGTTGTTGTATTTAAAACACTTTGTATTAAAACAGTGATTTGAACATGTTTAAAAACAGCCGTAGTGTTTTAAACGGTTTTGCTTTAAACATGGTCCAAATCTTAAATTTATTCAAAACAAATTTTAAACGTTAAATTTGTGAAGAACGTTTTTTGTTTATTATATTAAGTTTGCAAAATTATATTTTAAACTACTTTATTAAGATTTTATGCTAACATTTTTAAATATCAGCTAAATTGTTGAAGATATTTCAAATTAGATTATTAAACATAACATTTTATTACAATAAAATATCGCAACTGTGTGTTCATAAATGTGGTTTTTAAATACAGGGAATTTTTCTTTCAGGTATACATATGCACACACTGTAAATTTTATGATATTATTTGTTTTCTGAAAACATTTAAATTTAAATCTTTAAACGAGGGTTTTTCACTCCCAGACTAAGCATGAAGTAAAATTTCGAGTTTAGAAAAGCCTAAAAATTTGGATTGGCCGCGTAGCGAAGCGGAGCGGCCAATCCAAATTAGGCTTTTCTAAACTCGAAATTTTACTTCATGCGCCGCACGTATGAAACATTGAAATATCGTAAAGTTTAAAATATACGGCTTTAGCAGTCATATGTAGATGTGAATAAAAGTGAGTCAAATTCTGCGCTAAACCAATTGTTTAAAACAGTGATAAAAGGCAACCCAATAACTCTAACGTATATTAGGTTGCCTATAATTGTTGTTGTATGTGTATGTTTTGAACTTCACTGTAAATCAGTGCTTTTAAGCGTGGCGCATGAAGTAAAATTTCGAGTTTAGAAAAGCCTAATTTGGATTGGCCGCTCCGCTTCGCTACGCGGCCAATCCAAATTCTTAGGCTTTTCTAAACTCGAAATTTTACTTCATGCTTAGTCTGGGAGTGGAAAACACTCGTTGAAAGCCGCTTTGAAACAACGAATATACAGGGTTGTTTTTTTCATTTTAATTAAAACATACTGTTGTTTTTTACAAAACGTGTTTTTTTTCCTTTATTGAAACAGCGTTTAAAACATTTACAATTAAAAACATCTTATAAAAGTGTTTAAAACATGTTTAAACAGAACATACAGAGCATTGTTCTTTTGAGTGTACATATCCCGATAATTACAGCGTTTTTTTAAATTTGCGGAAATTCGTTGTTTCAAAGCGGCTTTCAACGAGTGTTTTCCACTCCCAGACTAAGCATGAAGTAAAATTGCGAGTTTAGAAAAGCCTAAAAATTTGGATTGGCCGCGTAGCGAAGCGGAGCGGCCAATCCAAATTAGGCTTTTCTAAACTCGAAATTTTACTTCATGCGCCACACGTATAAAACACTGAAATATCGTAAAGTTTAAAATATACGGCTTTAGCAGTCATATGTAGATGTGAATAAAAGTGAGTCAAATTCTGCGCTAAACCAATTGTTTAAAACAGTGATAAAAGGCAACCCAATAACTCTAACCTATATTAGGTTGCCTATAATTGTTGTTGTATGTGTATGTTTTGAACTTCACTGTAAATCAGTGCTTTTAAGCGTGGCGCATGAAGTAAAATTTCGAGTTTAGAAAAGCCTAATTTGGATTGGCCGCTCCGCTTCGCTACGCGGCCAATCCAAATTCTTAGGCTTTTCTAAACTCGAAATTTTACTTCATGCTTAGTCTGGGAGTGGAAAACACTCGTTGAAAGCCGCTTTGAAACAACGAATTTCCGCAAATTTAAAAAAACGCTGTAATTATCGGGATATGTACACTCAACAGAACAATGCTCTGTATGTTCTGTTTAAACATGTTTTAAACACTTTTATAACATGTTTTTAATTGTAAATGTTTCAAACGCTGTTTCAATGAAGAAAAAAAAAACACGATTTGTAAAAAACAACAGTATGTTTTAATTAAAATGAAGAAAACAACTGTATATTAGCCAATTAGCCAATTTTAGATAGTGTTATTTATATACAGGCTAAGTTTATTTTTCATGTTCTCTGTGGGGATCTCGGAAACTATAAGAGATTAAATGGGAAAAGTAGTGCAGTTTGGGCGAATGAGCGAATAAAAATTCATTTGCAAAATTTTCAAAAAAGTCAAGGGAAAAATGTGAAAAGTGTCGATTTTTTCGAATCGATTTTTCTCAATTATTTACACTGAATAATAAAATGTTATCAGATTTTTTCCAGCGACATAGGCTGCTTCTCATTTATATGTATTTAACTCTTATTACAGTCTATAAATTTACATGTATCAATAAGTAATGATAATGCAAATTAAATTCAATCGAATTAATTTATTTTATAATGCAAGCATGATATTATGGTAATAATTAATTTGAAAACAGTTTTCCATTAAAGTTTATATATAGATTTCTAAAATCTATGTAATTGACAATTTCAGTGTTTTTCCGTACTTTAGCAATTATTTATATAATAGCCTACGTATATTTAGTTGTGGTAGACTTATTTGTTTATACGTAGTTTGTTTAAGTTTTACGTAGATGCTTTAATTGTCTAATAAGTAAACGTTACGTTATTCAATTAAAATTATCGCTGTTGCATCCTTTCTTCACTTTTATATACAGAGAGTTTTATGTAACACCGAACATGCTAGAATCTACTCAATGTAAATGTTCCTATGTTCGATGTGTACTGGGACGCATCAAAGCATTGAGTGCGATGTGATTGGCTACGATTTCTAATTGTAATAAAGTCAACCCAATGTACACTCTTCCCTTCAAAAATAAATTAAATCTGTCAGTTATCTCAAGCAAGTGATATTTGTTTTTCTGGCATTTAAAACAGACTCGGAAGAAGAACGGATAGTTATACAATGTATACAAAGGAGGAGAAGATTTTTCTGGTGAACTTGTATCATGGAGGAAACAGTTTTAGAAATTCCGGAGATTTATTTTCTGTTAAATTTCCTGATCGCCCAATCCCATCCATTTCAACCATTTCGGACCTTATAAAACAATTTAATAGAACCGGCTGTTTAGATAAATTTCACAAACGAAGAGTAAGAAGACCGTCAATATTATCAGAAGAGATGAAATTAAACATTTTGTGTTATGTTGAAGAATGTCCAATAGTATCTTAAAATACTATTGCAAAATCACTTCATATTTCAAAATCCTCCGTACATAGAGTTCTACGAGAATTTAAGTTTAGGTCCTACAAATTTCAAAATCACCAGTTGTTGTATGAAGATGACAGAATGAAGCGATCAAATGTTTGTGAAATTTTATTTAATATGGTAAATGAAAATAACGACATTTTGCGGAAAATAGTGTTTACTGACGAAGCATCTTTTTGTCTAGATCGATCAGTAAATTCTCAAAATTACAGGTCAGTTATTCCTATTTAATTGTATCATTTCTAGACCCATTATTCCTTTTCTTTACATTACTTCTCTTGTTGTACTGAGTGTGAGTTAAATTTTAAAGGTAGGTATTACTTGTAGACCAATACCTAGGTCTACAAGTAATACCTACCTTTAAAATTTAACTCATACTCAGTACAACAAGAGAATTAATCTATGGATTGGAATTATTGACACGCACTTGATTGGCCCATTTTTATTAACGGAAATCTAAATTCTACTAAATTTTTAACACTTATTCAAAGTGATATTATACCAGGCATACAGAATTTAAATATTAAAACTCATTTTTTCAAATGGACGGAGCTCCTCCACACTCTATGAATGAGGTAACGCGGTTTTTAAACCAGCATTTTCCTCGTCGGCGTATAGAAAGATATGGTCCCATATCTTGGCCTGCACGTTCGCCCGACCTTTCTCCAAATGATTTTTTCACTATAAATTTTTGTATTCATATACCCCCAATATGAATACAAAAATTTATAGTGATATTCCAATTAAAAATGTGGAAGAACTTCGGACTCGAGTATGGTTAGTATGAAATGAATCCAATTTTTTTTAAAAATGCCGTAGAAGTATTTTATCATCGTCTAGCACAGTGGTCTCCAAACCACGGCCCGCGGGCCAAATCCGGCCCGCGATTTGCATGAATCCGGCCCGCGATTGTAATTTTTTTTGTAAATGTCATATTTTGAAATATTGTAACAATTGTTCCTTAAATTTTTCATAATTTTATCAAATTAATCGGATCTTGGCCGACTTTATTCTGTAGAATTGTATTTGTGGCCCGCGAAGAAGATAGTTTGGAGACCCAGGGTCTAGCATATTGCTTAGAGCGCGAAGGAGGTCATTTTGAAAATTTATTATAAATATTACTTGTTTCTAATAAACTATATTCTTTAACCTATTGACTAAGTATTTAATAAAAGGTGAATAGTAGAATTATTTATTTGGTTCTTTTAAATTACTCTTTATGCCTTCTTTAAGTATTTTACTGATTAAAAATATAACAGAGGTTGATATGCATTCCGTTGAACTAAAATATCCATAATACAACATGTTGCACTTGACATAACAATTGACAGATTTAATTAATTTTTCAAACAAGATAAATTCAAATTCAAAACTATTTGAATTCGAGAAAATAAGCTTACGCTTCTTATAGTTTGCACACTTTAAACATAATATATAAAATTACGAAATAACTATTCGTGAAAATGCAAACAATGTCTTAATTAATAAGACAATTTAAGACGATAAATATCCATTGAAACAACTACTTCCCGTGTAAATACACCTCCGGATATTGAATTATACAATGAAATATTTAAAATCTTATTTAATTTGATTTGTTACAACGCTCTATTAAAGTATATGTAACGTTTAGGTCAAACTCTCTTCAAACCAACTAACAATACAATTTAAAATTAAAGGAGAGATAGCAACAAATTCGAAGTGAAAGGACTTGAATTAAAACTAATGTCTTAGGCCATCTATAGACGCGTTTCGAGATTTATCTCTCTTCAGTATAGCTTTGCTTATGACGATTAAAAAAATGAGGAATAAAATTAAAACAAACTTACTTGGAAAAAGTGTTGTGTGTGGAATGAACAGGTACACAGAAATGGAATGAGTGAAAATTATGGTCGGTATTTATAGGTAAAAAAGGGGATTATGGATATTTATCGTCTTAAATTGTCTTATTACTTAAGACATTGTTTGCATTTTCACGAATAGTTTTTTCGTAATTTTATATATTATAATTAATTTTTGACAGGAAGAGTGTAAATTGGGTTGACTATATTACTATTAGAAATCGTAGCCAATCACATCGCACTCAATGCTGTGATGCGTCCCAGTACAAATCGAACATAGGAAAATTAACATTGAGTACATTTTAGCATGTTCGGTGTTACATAAAACTCTCTGTATGTAAAGAGAAGATACAGCCAAGGGCGTAGCCAGAAAAAAAATCGGGGAGGGTTTTAATGGTAAAAATATTGTGTTTGCTCTTAAAAGGCCGCTTTTACATACATAAATTGGAAATTTTAAAAATTTGGTGGCGGGGGGGTCTAAACCCTCATATCCCCCCTGGCTACGGGCTTGGATACAACAGTGTTAATTTTTATTGATTTTACTCTTTACGAAACTCAAAAACATAGATTGATTACGTTAATTTAATTTATCAAAATACCATTAAACAAAATTTAACCACATACATTTTGTTGAATGGTATTTTGATAAATTAAATTAACGTAATAAATCTATGATAATGCGTCTATTTAGTTATTCTAGGCATAGTTTTTTGAATAGTTGTTTATTTAAATTCTACATCGATTTTTTAATTGTGTACAAGTAAATGTTATGTTATTCGTTAAGTTAATTCAAATACTATTGAACTAAATGTATATGAGTACTTGATATTATTATAGTATTTGCAAACAGTGTTCTGTTTGAAGCTTCTAATAAGTGTTTCCAATCCCAGATTAAGCATGAAGTAAAATTTCGAGTTTAGAAAAGCCCTGCGTAGAAAATTTGTCGAGGGTCGTGTAGCGACCCGAGATAAATTTTCACGGGGCTTTTCTAAACTCGAAATTTTACTTCATGCGCCACGCGTATAAAACACTGATTTCAAGCGAAGTTTAAAACATACCGCATTTGTAGGTTTTTACAGGGATTTTTGCTTTAAAGTATACGTACAAATTGTTCAAATCGCTCGATGTTGAAAGCGCAAATTTTTAATTTAATTTAATTTATTAACGGAATCTCCAATTTAAATGTTATGTTATTCGTTAAGTTAATTCAAATACTATTGAACTAAATGTATGTGAGTACTTGATATTATTATAGTATTTGCAAACAGTGTTCTGTTTGAAGCTTCTAACAAGTGTTTCCAATCCCAGATTAAGCATGAAGTAAAATTTCGAGTTTAGAAAAGCCCCGCGTAGAAAATTTGTCGAGGGTCGCGTAGCGACCCGAGACAAATTTTCACGGGGCTTTTCTAAACTCGAAATTTTACTTTATGCGCCACGCGTATAAAACACTGATTTCAAGCGAAGTTTAAAACATACCGCATTTGTAGGTTTTTACAGGGATTTTTGCTTTAAAGTATACGTAC
Source organism: Philonthus cognatus (assembly GCA_932526585.2). Classification (NCBI taxonomy): domain Eukaryota; kingdom Metazoa; phylum Arthropoda; class Insecta; order Coleoptera; family Staphylinidae; genus Philonthus; species Philonthus cognatus. The sequence goes on from OW052242.1 coordinate 31,933,458, forward strand.
AAATTGTTCAAATCGCTCGATGTTGAAAGCGCAAATTTTTAATTTAATTTAATTTATTAACGGAATCTCTAATTTAAATCTTATGTTATTCGTTAAGTTAATTCAAATACTATTGAACTAAATGTATGTGATTACTTGATATTATTATAGTATTTGCAAGCAGTTTTCTGTTTGAAGCTTCTAACAAGTGTTTCCAATCCCAGATTTAGCATGAAGTAAAATTTCGAGTTTAGAAAAGCCCCGCGTAGAAAATTTGTCGAGGGTCGCGTAGCGACCCGAGACAAATTTTCACGGGGCTTTTCTAAACTCGAAATTTTACTTCATGCGCCACGCGTATAAAACACTGATTTCAAGCGAAGTTTAAAACATACCGCAATTGTAGGTTTTTACAGGGATTTTTGCTTTAAAGTGTACGTACAAATTGTTCAAATCGCTCGATGTTGAAAGCGCAAATGTTTAATTTAATTTAATTTATTAACGGAATCTCCAATTTAATAACACAATAATGCATTTACATTTTGTAATGTAATAAATTGATAAAAAATCATAACAAAATTTAAACGTATACCACTACTACAAAAGTATGTCTATGTCCAAATATATTTAATCATTAAATTATTAAACAAAATAAAAATTTGTAGAATTTAATAATGTGAGAACAAACATTAAACGTCGCTTGAAATCAGTGTTTAATACGCGTGGCGCATGAAGTAAAATTTCGAGTTTAGAAAAGCCTGAAAATTTGGTTTGGCCGCTCCGCGCTTCGCGCTACGCGACCAAACCAAATTTTAAGGCTTTTCTAAACTCGAAATTTTACTTCATGCTTAATCTGGGTGTGGAAACACTCATTAAAAGTTCAAATTGAACTCTGAATATAAATTCCCTGTTTTTTTTCATTTTTGTATACATTAAGCTTGTATTAGACGACACTAATTTCTTGTACAAGAAAATAGTATACTATTTTCTATCATGGTGTAATACACAAAATATGACCAAACGCAAATCTTGTACAATTTTGCATAATGGAAATAGGACATGTTCTATATTGTTTGGTCGTATTTTGTGTATTACACCATGATAGATAATAGTATACTATTTTCTTGTACAAGAAAATAATGTCGTCTAATACAAGGTTTAGCTTATATGCACTTTTAAAATAAATATCAATCGTCTAGGTAGTTTCCAAGATGTATAATTTTGCACACACTATAATTTACCTTGTTTTTTAAGGTTGCCGGCGTCGGCGTCAAATTAATTAAAGCCGCCGTCGCCGCCGTCTTCGATGAAGACGCCGTTGTTAGTTGCTGAAGGGGCGGCGGCGACGCTCTTTCTAAAATAGTAAATTAAGAGGCCTAATGAGCGGTTGATATTATTAATTAAGACTAGCAATTTCATAATAACAATACTGCCCCGGGATGGGATAATAGGATTAATCCATTAGATTGATAATGGGGGGGCTCGTGGAGGCGACTGAAGGGGGTGTTTGTATGTGTGTGTGCTCTAGTGTGTATGTGTGTATATGAAGGGAATTATAGAGTTCGCAGTAACTAGCTTCTGTTCTGTTTCGAAACATTTTTTTCACAAAAACTGATGAATTGTATCATAAATTTATTACAAAAACTCATAAGTTGTAATAAATTGCAGACTTGCCGGTATAATTTCAAAATACTTGTAGAAGCATGTTGGCTCCAGGAAAAGATAATCTTCACAAATGAAACACGATTTTAACTTTCTATAACTGAGACTTTATTAAGTGACTATAGTTTCGACAACTTTAACTTGTCATTTTTAACTTTAAGTTTGAAAATGGCAAGTCAAAATTGTCGAAACTTTAGTCACTTACTAAAGTCTCAGATATACAAACAAAGTTAAAATCGTGTGATTTATGATGTACAACGAAGTAGAAGCCTCCACGGTTAACAAGAATTATCTTGTATTTTTCTTGCTTACTGCTTTTGGCAACTGGACTCATTTGACCAGCCCCACTAGTGTACTAGTATAAACATTTTGTACAGAAGTTGAATTTTACCAAAAGAGGAGTTAGGGATGTAACATACTTTCAGTTGATAAGAGGAAGGAGTAATTATTTTTTTGAAAACTGTATTTAAAGTCACAGCCCAAATGTATGTAAATGTTTAGAGAGCCTCCTATTCTGTTCGTTACAATTCATGTGATCTAAATAAGTTGTCTTCGCAATTCCACAGAGGATAGTAGATAGTACATACATATTTCTAAATATATATGTACACATTGGAGTTGAAGTTTAATTGTCGTATAAAAGAATTCTGTACATGGGGGAGCCCATGGGTCATGTCCAAAAAAATAATGGGAAATACCGAGGGAAAACTCATCGGTTATCACAGTAAACACCGTGATAATTGAGGGGCTCATTGAAATAGTAGTACAAGTGACATGAAATTGATTTGTATAAATAGGAGATAAAGTTTAACTTATATAGAAAAATCCGTGAACGTCTAACCAATAACATTGTATATTATATTGAGAGATACACATATTCAATTGTACCATTTTATCTATCACTAAATATAAAGCTCATTTGTAGTACAGATACCTACAAATATGATACATATTGAGTGATAGAAAAAATGGCACAATTGAATATGTGTATCTCTCAATACTACTACTATATCATCTTTATTAAAAAGAAAGAAATACATTATAATACAATATAATTTATAATATATAAATATATTTACAAATAATATTTTACTTCGCTCTCTTACAAGGGCTATCAACCATAGACTTTCTGCCCTGTGCTATGTGTGTGTCTGTTTTTTTTAGTCGATTTCAATGTGGGAAAGTAGTATACAAGGAGGAGATGTATTCATATAGGGTTCTAGGTGGGTTTTTGTATTTTTGGATGATGTCGTGGTTTCTAGGGATGCACATTTTCATAATTCGACTCCTTACATGCGAATCGTTCTGCGAGAAATCGAAGTTTTTTTTTTATTGGGGAAATTTGTGTCTTTTCGTAAAGGAGTACATTGGATGGGTTGGGGAGGGGATCTCGAGGGTGTCGAAGTTTTGTAAGGGTACGGAGGATGAATCTTTCTGCTACTTCGAGGTTTTTAATGGTGACATTGCATTTATTTATACAAAGGATGGAGCTGTAATCTAGGATGGGACGGCAAATCATTTTATAAGTTTTGGTTCAGGTGTTGGTACTAATTCCTTGTTTTTTGTATGTCAGACAACGAAAATGTTTGCTCGCTTCACGATGTTTGCTTTTATATCGGAGGTGTGTTTTTTTTAAGGACAGTTTTAGGTCTAACAGGATTCCTAGGTTTTTACATAATGAGGGGAAGTATATAGTAGATTCGTTAATGTTTATGGAGAGAGGATTAGGCGGTATGCAATGGTAGGGTAAGAATAGTTGGGATTTGTTAGGATTATTTTACGCCTCCACTTGGAAAACCAAGTAGCTGATTTGTTTATCAAATCTTGAAGGGAGTTCAGGGCTGAGGCTAGTGTTGATGAATGGGCGATTAAGGCAGTGTCATCCGCAAACTGTCCCAACAAGTTGGGTTTATAAAGTTGGGATCGGGATGGTATAAGTTGGAGCAATATATATTGTATAATAGAGAAGATAGAGGGGAGCCTTGAGGAACACCTTGTTGATGGAATGTCAAGGATAAGGTTTGTCGTATACGGATTTGAAGTTTGCGGTTGAAAAGGAAGTTTTGGATCAGGTTGATAAGGTGGTTGGGTAGTTTAAGGATACTGAATTTATATAAAAGGCCCCGATGCCAAACGGAATCGAAGGCCTTAGGTATATCTAGGAATAGGATGGCAGATTTTTTACCTTCTAGATGCATTGTTTGGCAGGTAGATGTAAGAATGGTTAAGGGTAGGGTTGTGGAGCGATTTGGAAGGAAGCCTATCTTTTAATATAATATACAATTTTTAAGAAAATAGCACTTGGACCACTTTCTACTAAACCCCTCATATATGTTACAATATTTTTAAATAACATGATTATTATTAATAATATGATTCAGTCAAAACTAAATCAATATAGAGAAAATAACTCAGGTAAGAAACCCGAATCCACATATCTTAACCACCCACACACACACAGCCACCCATCCCTAAACCCAGAGCGGCGTTCGCACGCGATTATGCAAAACAGTGTCGCCGAATTCGCGGAGGTGGGGCAGACGTTTTATATGCACACACAACCGCTTCTCCCCCCTTGCACATATCCAGAGCGAAAAACCCGAATATCCATATCGCAATCGCAGACACACGGGAGATGACTCAATGGCCAAAATTAAATTCGAATTCGAAAACTTCCGCCGAACTGATACCAATCAAAGTCGGAGCTGCGCTTTTATGCGGCCATAACTCAGCCCCTGGCGGGTATATAAGATTTAAATGTTTCCGCGGGCGGTGGATGGGTGGGTGGTGGAGGAATCTATCGCTTAAAAATTCAGAACGCAATAAAAACGGCGATAATAAGGGTGGCGAGGTGGAATGCGGAATTCTATGGCTATAAATGAAAATGGCGCGACGGCGGTGCTTCTTTATACGGTTTACAACTTTTATTGCTCAACTACTTAAATACAACCCCCAATGCTATCATATACTAATTTTTAATAAAATTTATTATTTCCCATAACTCTTGTAATTTTCAAATATTTCCAATTTTAATCGTTGATTTAATAACCTTAAGAGGGGGGTTAGGTCATGTAAAATTTGCTTGTTGGGACTAAGGTTCCAACGTTGTTATTAAATAATATTTTACAAGTGTTCTTTTACAAAGATATGCATTGAACATTTCCTAACAAATAGGCGAAAACAGATTTTTTTAACTCTTTTATTGAACGCAGATATATTTTTTATTTAAGGGTCTATTTCGAAATAATGTAATGATTATGTTTCCACTATTTAATTATATAATGGTCACTCTTGACGTGTAGAAGACAGAAAGCAATACATCGAAGCGATAATCTCTCTGGAGTCGGCGTAGCCAATTCTGGCTTAAACATAGCGTAGCGCCATCTTTCAATTATCACTAACTTGAACTTTTCATGTCACTTTTCAACGTTATATAAGATGGCGAAACATTCTAATTGGTTAAATAGAAGCATATAACCAATTTGAATGGTTCGCCATCTTATATGACGTTAAAAAGTGATGTAAGAAGTTCAAGTGATAATTGAAAGATGGCGCTACGCTATGTTTAAGCCAGAATTGGCACCTTACTCCCTCTTAATATGAAAGTTCTTCCATCTTATCAAGGACGGTCGAGTATACGGTAAGAAGGATCGACAGAATCAACAATTTTGGAGTGGCAGTAGAGATCACCTACGTCAAAAATGCGCGCTGAATTTAAATGTGGTTACTTCATGATTTAGATAATTACAAATAATTACAGTAACTGAATATTAAATGTTTCCAGCGGTATTTCAGCGATAGCTTCGCGAATGTTCTGCTTCAAGGGTCAATTGTCTGTGGATTGCCCCACAAAAAGAAATCCAGCGGCTGATAACGCGGTTGTTGAATTTGGTGCGCAGAAGATTGATCGTGGCATGTGCGGTATGGGATGTCGCCCCATCTTGTTTAAACTAGAGCTGCCGTAGATCAAGTTCCTCCAATTCGAGCCACAAAAATCAGTGATCACCCCTCAGTAACGATCTCCGGTTACAGTAACGTTGGCTTAATCATCGCTGTTTTAAACAAATGAGACCCATTTTTAAAATAAGTTTTCAGTATTTTTAAACGTTGCTCCAAAGGAAGCGATGCATCTTCTGTCTGCGGAGGTTTCTAACCAATATTTTCTTACGTAATTGTGGCATGGAAATTGACGGCTTTAGAAACATGTAATTTAAAATTCAACTACAAGATGGCCCACCCTTTATTATTGAATATTTTAAATTTCACAATATTTTAGAGTTTTATACCCCCTACGCATAAGGTATCATTTCGAGTTAAAAATTTGCTTTGGTCGGTCCTATGTAATAATTTATTACTACATGCATATTATTATAGGTATTTATAATGAGTGCTTAGCACTCGAAATGTACATCTAAGGAATAAAAATTAAAGTGACGTAAGGAACAAAAAGTGGTTTCATTGTAATTAAATACTGCACATAACTCAAATTAGAGAGTGCCATGATTTAATCTTATTTTTAAAAATAGGTTGGCTATACGCTTTAAGAATTGACATATACTACCTTTCAAAAAAATCAGAACACAAAGTATTTATTGGACGATTTTAATGAAATTTACAGAATTTGATCATGTAAATGAACTGCATCGATGATCAAAAAATCAATTGTTTTGGTTACTATTTAATGGTATTTTTCCTTGATTTCACCATTATGAAGAGCTGCTGATTTTTTTATGTAATTGCTTCTAATATCCAAGTAGCCTCTGAGTAGTTTGACGTTTCAGTTTGTAAAACATAAAAAGATGGGGCGTGTTCGTCGGCGTGCACAATATCATCATCTAAGTGAATTTGAAAGGGGTCGCATTATTGGAATGCGAGAAGCGGGTTTTTCGGTTCGTGCTATTGCTGAAAGAGTAGGCCCTAGTGTATCGGTGATCATACGCTGCTGGTCTAGATGGTCCGAAGCTGGGGAGAATCGACGTAGACTTGGATCAGGACGTCCAAGAAGCACCACTGAGCGTGAAGATCGAGCTCTTCGTCTTACAACTTTAAGGGACAGATTAACAACGTCGTGGGCATTGGGAAATGACTGGTTGGCTCTAAATGGCCAAGAGTATCCATGGCTACTGTTTACAGAAGAATCGGCAGTTTTGGTATAAGATCCTACCGTCCACAATTGTGTCCACCTCTTACTCCGCAGCATCGCAGAGCAAGACTTGATTGGTGCAGGGAAAGACAACATTGGACCCATGAATGGAATAACATTATCTTCAGCGATGAGTCTCGGTTCTGTTTATGGGCTCATGATGGTCGCAGAAGAGTGAGACGTCGACGCGGTGAACGCAGAATTTTACAATTTGCTGTTGAAAGACATACGGCTCTTACACAGGGAGTTATGGTTTGGGGGGCGATAGCATATGGTAGTCGGTCTCCTCTAGTTTTATTAGAAGCAAGTCTTAACGCGATTCGGTATATTGACATTTTACGGCCAGTGTTAGTGCCCTATGTAAATGGCTTGCAGAACCCCATTTTTCAGCAAGATAATGCTCGACCTCACACAGCGGCCATTACAAGACAGTTTTTTGATAGTGCCGAAATCAATTTGTTACCTTGGCCATCTCGTTCTCCAGATCTATCGCCAATAGAACATGTTTGGGATATGATAGGTGTTAGAATAAGTAACTTACAGCGCCCCGCTAACACTGTAATGGAAATTAGAGGTCAAATTATCGAAGTTTGGAATGAAATACCCCAAGTCGATATTGACAGCCTGATTTCTAGCATGCCTCGACGTGTTAATGAGTGTTTGGGAAATCGTGGAGGCCCAACACATTATTAATTTTTATTCATTTGTTTTTTTTGTTTTTCAAGTTGATTTTTTGATCATCGATACAGTTCGTTTACATGATCAAATTGTGTAAATTTTATTAAAATCGAGCAATAAATACTTGGTGTTCTGATTTTTTTGAAAGGCAGTATATAAAACGTCAGACATAATATTTATAACATATAATTTTAGAGTTGCCAAACTACAATATTTTCCATGGCACTCTGCAAGTTTTTTTTATTGAACATATGATACTAATAATCGATTAATTACTAAATATCCATTATTCCCATCAATACTCTTTTCTTTTATTTGATACATGCGAATCCATATGACTAAACGTCTTCTTCTACATTAAACGTGCTTAAAATATAGAGAAAATAGATTAGACATTTTTTCAGTATTTAAATTGTATGGAAGTAATTACTCGATGTAATTAGTAATGTGGAAAATATATTCATACTCAAATAATTTCATCTGTATGTCTCAATATATTTGTCTGTTACATACTATAAATATAAATGTACGTATTTACATAGATATTAAATATGTCATTATAAATTTCTTGAGAAATATTTACGAGGGTGTTTTTATATATTTATATATATATATATATTTTTAATACTCCTCTTTTATTGAATACAAACTGTATGCTAGGTAGAGAACGCCGCCCCTGCGGGATTCATCCCCCGAAAAAAGTCATAAAACGTCAAGAGCGCGAGCAGTAAGTCATCGCTAGTTGACACCTAACGACGTCTGACAATGTAGAAAAAGGCGTAACTAGAGTGCAACGGGTAGAAACGTTTTCAGGTTCGGTTCGGGGGGAGGGAGATCGAAAAGTGATGCGCCCCCATAAATTGGAGCCGATTGATAGATCAAGCGTTTTCGGTTTATTCGGCGTCGGGCGGGCGCCCGTGTTCCAAGGTGCGATGAGTTCCGGGGGGTGGCGAAACGGGGGCGGCCACATAGCACAGACGCCCCGGCGACGCCTGAAAGTCGAGGCGCCTGCCCCTGACTGCTTACTTGATCTTTTAATCCCGACATACGCGTCGGAAATTAATCACGTGCTCCGCTCGCTGGTGCTGCACTCTGCATCCAACCCCCCCTGATTAATGAATTATTCATTAATCTAAATTCTTACAATTCCTTAATTAATCAATTAACTAATTAAGCAACCGAACGAACTTGAACTAGATTTCGGCGATTCACGCGGCGCGCGCGGCTCGAATTTTATTTTTAGTGCATTGCACCGAATGCGAGTACCAGCATTCCATAACGTCAATTACACTTTTCATTTTAGAGTTATTACATCTATTTAACCCCGCTGATTGATCCCAATCCTCTGAATGCTCAGCTCCTCTTGGTGACACTGCTCAGGGCCCAAAACTCAATCCGCTCTGATTAACTGGGGTTTTAATTAATATGTTACACAACTATTACTTACACTTTCTGCTCATTTAAACTCAATTTCAACACAATTAAATAATAATATTAATTAACTTTTAAAATGTGTATTTATTTTTCTTTTACTAATAAATTCAATTAAACCCAACTCAATTATTTTCAAGTTAAATCGATAAATTCATTCAAATCATGTACGCATGAATCACTTATCTTTCACCTATTTATTAAGGGTTTATTAAGGGTTATTAATTTAAGAGGACACTATATTTGACGGGGTTGGGTTTCTATCACAACCAGTTCGATCAACTTGCTTTCAAAACTGACTTTTTCCATATTTCAAACTCCTAGCTGGTTTTGATCAAAATCGCAGGGGAGATTAATTAATGGTTAAACCTCCCTAGGCAATTCTGATCAAAACCACCTCTATCCCATTAAAAAAAAAACAGCATTGTTTGCTCATTACTACCCTAGGGGTTTACAATAGCGAAAATTGATGACGTAACGTAGCTATAATACGTTACGTCATCAATTTTCGCTATTGTAAACCCCTAGGGTAGTAATGAGCAAACAATGCTGTTTTTATTTTAATGGGATAGAGGTGGTTTTGATCAGAATTGCCTAGGGAGGTTTAACCATTAATTAATCTCCCCTGCGATTTTGATCAAAACCAGCTAGGAGTTTGAAATATGGAAAAAGTCAGTTTTGAAAGCAAGTTGATCGAACTGGTTGTGATAGAAACCCAACCCCGTCAAATATAGTGTCCTCTTAAATGAATGTCTTATTCCCTGGTAAAACATAGTTAGTTACAGAGCTGAAATTAATCCTCGTAACAGGGATTCGAATCACGAATCCGAATCACCTAATATAATTCGAATCACGAATACTCGAATAAAGGATTCGTAAGAGATAAATATGATTCGAATCAAAGATTCGAATCCTGTTTTTTCGAATCACGATAGCTATTTTCTTACTAGATGGATCTCTAAGAGTCAGAACTCTCGGCGGATCGCTAGCTCGTAACTGAGTCATGTAACTCTTTTGAACTGTCTCACTGAACCAGCTCTTTAAAGTGAGTCAAATCTTTTGAATCAGCTCTTTAAAGTGAGTCAAATCTTTTGAACCAGCTTACTGAAAAGAGCCGTTTCGCCCATCTCTAATTAACACTGAACATCGTTGATAACAGACTAAATATCTGATTCCGTGTTACTCTGATTAAAGATGTATTTGTGTGTTTTCGAACTTCACTTCAAATCAGTGTCTCATATGCGTGGCGCATGAAGTAAAATTTCGAGTTTAGAAAAGCCCCGTGAAAATTTGTCTCGGGTCGCTGCGCGACCCTCGACAAATTTTCTACGCGGGGCTTTTCTAAACTCGAAATTTTACTTCATGCTTAACCTGGGAGTGAGATCACTCGTTCAAAACTTCAAATTAAACTCTATGATAAAATCGACGAATGCCTAAAAATTACGTAAATAAAAAATCACTGAATATCATTAAAACCGGGAAAGTCAAAGAAAAGTCATGGTATTTTATTTAAATTGACCAAACCACTAACAAAAAAGCAATATAATGTTATTAAATTTGTCAAAATCAACAGGCTTCATAAAAAATACAAAACACTTTTATAAAACCAATTTAAATATTGACGAAAACAATGAAAACAATTGAACAAAATGGGAGTTTCCCACAGAGGAAATGTCGGAAATGTTGAAAAAATGTCGAAAAAATTTAACATTTCAGATCGTGGCTACCATGTCAGTTTTACTTCAAATAATATTAAACAAAATTTTGAAAACTAGATTATTATCTTTAAAAACATTTTCAGTCATTTAATGTTCTTATCAGAGCATTCAGTTTGAAGTTTCGAACGAGTGTATCCACTCCCAGACTAAGCATGAAGTAAAATTTCGAGTTTAGAAAAGCCCCGCGTAGAAAACACTGAGTTAACGATAAATTTAAAAAACACAAAACAAATGTTTATTGTTAATTAATTCGAATTATTTTTGACGATTCAAATCCATTTGTAAGTATTCGAATCATTTTGTAATTATTCGAATCCTTTTGTAAGTATACGAATCCTTTTATAAATATCCGAATCATTTTATAAATATTCGAATCCTTTTATGCGGATTCGAATCACCCGCATTTGGATTCGAATACGAATCCTCTTAAAAAAATGTAACGAATCCGAATTACGAATTCAGTTTAACTAAAGTATTCGAATGCCTCTTTTGAATCCTCTAGAATGATTCGAATCCTGAAAGATTCAAATCCTGCCCAGCTCTAGTTAGTTATTTGAATTTTAAAAAAACATTTGTTTTTCTTGTTTTTCAACTCCTTGAGTTACGATTTAAAATTACATTTAGACATATACAGGGATTTTTTTTAAATATACTTTTACATATTTTATACAAATATTTGTAAAATTAATGAAACGAGATTAAACCTAAGTGTGATAAATGAGGTTAAGGAAGAACAACAATACTCGACGAATACTAGATAACCACTGGCTCATTTTATTCTCCATCTGGACAGGTGGACACTTACAAAAAATTATATAAAGAACTGAATAACCCGCGCATTTTCAACTTAACATAAATTCACAAAACAATAAATAAAATGAGAACTATTTTCCCTGACATCTCCTTCCTTAAAAATAACTTATTTTGCCCTCTAACTAGTACAATTAAAACTTATATTTAAATTCTCAACTACAACCAAAATTATTTTTTATTTTTCGAATGCAGAAAATAAGGGCACTGTTTATCCTTTTGATCTGTTAACACTGTTTCCGCACTTTAACTAAGGTCCGATAGGGTTAATTCGTTATTATTATGTTCACTGTCAGATAGATTAATCACGTCATTACTCTTATTACTATTACATTTAGGTGTAGCAATTGGGACAGAGAAACGTTTATTTTTTATTGGACGCATTTGATTAGAATGGCGTCTAACAACGTCACCCTTCCCCGTTTCTACATCATATACTACTGTCCCTTCTTTAGTTTCCACCGTACCCTCCTGCCATGTAGCTTCAGCCGGTTTTTCAAAGTTTCTTATCAGTACTTTTTCGCCAGTTTCATACTTTCTAATATTTTTTTCTGGGATATTTTCGTTAGTGGTTAAGACGATTTTATATGTGGGCAATAATAAATTAAATCGAGTTCTTAACTCTCGTCCGAACATCAATTTCGCAGGGCTTACTCCTGTTGGTGTGTGTTCAGCAATGCGATAATTGAATAGAAAATGAGATAAATCAAAATGTTTGTTTTCTAAATGAGCCTTTTTAATGGCATTTATTACCAACTTTACATTTATCTCGGCAGCACCGTTGCTAGCGGGGTGATACGGTGGGCTGAATTTGTGAACTATTCCGTTATTTTTTAGAAATAACTCAAAGTCGGTAGATGTGAAAGGGGGTCCGTTGTCTGAAACCAAGGTTGCGACTATACCGAATCTTGAAAATAGGGATTTTAGGCATTTGATTGTCACCTCTGCCGTGGTCTTCTTTAAATTAAAAACTTCCAACCACTTGGTATATGCGTCAACGACAATCAAATACTTACATCCAAAAATAGGGCCTAAAAAGTCAACATGGATGCGTGCCCATGGTTTATCCGGCCTGGGCCAATTTTGAACCGGTGCCTTTTCTGGATTGGGTTTATTTAATTTAAAGATTCCACGTTCCTCCGCTCGTGACAGTGAGACCTTCAATTATTGTACCACACGTTGTAATTATTATCTTAACTCACCTATCATTAGATTATCTCGTACATATAACGATTTTTGCAGAAATAATGATATATTTGCTCAGAGCTTTGCGAAATTTAAATACGACCTCTTAACATGTCTGAGACCTGTAACATAGTGTCAATATATAATATTACTGTACATGTGTATTGATAGCGCGCGTTTTAATAAAATTTATAAAATTGTGTATCTGTATGTTGATTTGCATAACCATGTTACTTGTATTGTAGATAAATGTAAACCCTGTAACTGGACTTTGTCTGTTGGGTTTTTGTATGAATAAATAAATAAATAAATAAATAAATAAGTATTACATATTTTACAATTATTCATGTAAAAAGGTCGTTTCATGTAAAAAGGTCTAATTTCGGGGTCGCATTTTTTTTCTGGTAAATTCCACCCATGTAAACAATATCCGTATACTCTATTTAACAAGGGATCCTTGCGGATTTCTTTAACAATTTCTTTAAAAGTAACTAAACTATTTTCATTCAAGTATAATATGTGTCCTACATCTACTGGTTTGTCTGTAATCACCGATCTGGGGCATCGCGACAAAAAATCGGCACTTGCGTTATTTTTTGAATGTACTATTTTCCCTGACATTAAGCAATATATTTTTAACTCTACTTTAAATCAGTGTTTTGTACGCGTTGCGTATGAAGTAAAATTTCGAGTTCAATAAAGCCTGAAAATTTTACTTCATGCTTAATCTGAGATTAGAAAACTCGTTAGAAGCTTCAAATTGGACTCATTATTATTATTATTATCTCTACATTTTCCTTCTACCCTAAATGAATATTTACACATGAAACGGGGAGTGGAAACAAATCGTGTGTACCACACATGCACTAACACAATATTAACAAACTGATTCCAGTAAGTTTCTGAATAAGTAAAGAGAGCATTCGATATGAAAAGGTAAAGAGGTTGGAGGACACAAAACACGGAAGAGTAAATAGTTGATGATAAGAGTGAGGGCGGTTAGTTGGCAGGTAACGACATCAAAGTAATTCTCCGAATTATTTACGCGGCCTTTTGACGTAACTCCACTTCTTAACCCCTTTCGCCTCTCTCCCCTTCAACCCTCTCGATTTAAGCACCATAATCGCTCACCTGCAATCTAGAGCGATGGCTCCCGAAAGATTATTTTTATGTAATGTATTATTTAAGAAGGAATAAAACTTGTTTAAAATTAAGTTAGATGTAATTATTTCTGCACGTTGAAGGTAAAATACGCCAAGTCACATTTTTTTTAAAATACGTTTTATTATGCTGTTAGAATCAGGATTTTTTACTCTAACGAGAGGTAAATAGCACTGTAAAATTTAAAAAATGTGACTTGGTGTAGTTTACCTCCCAAATACAGAGATTTATAAATCTTTTGAATCTATAGAATTAAGTTTTTTTAATATGATTATAGTTTGAAAAACTTGAAATTATCTTTAACAAAGTAAAAGTGAAAAAGGGAAAAATTTGTTAAGACAGAGACTTTAAAATTTCCGACACAAAAAATTATTGGAGAAAATTGTATCAAGTCTTTAATGCATAGGTCTAAAACCTTCTAACATTTTGCAACAAACTTTCCAACGAAATGGTTTTCTAACATTTTTAGGACACTATTTCATTTCATACAAAAATGACGACTATTCGTGTAAAATGCACTATTTTATTCTTAATATTTGATAAGGCATTTGTAGAGACGAAGATCTTAAAATCTTCGACGCAATAAATTAATAGAAAATTGCGTTTACTCTCGTTTAATTTAAACGAAATAATTTTTGTATGTGTTTGATCGTTCTTAAATTGAGATGTGAGTATATCTGTGTCATCGAAATTGTATGAATAGATGGAGAGATGGATGTGGATTTCCCCGATTCCCTTTCGGCATTTAAAGGGCGCCGCCGTCGCTGGCGCGAAGTTTATTCATTCCGCCGGTCGTTAGGGCCCCTTTTTATGGCCCCCGATTTGAATCTCGTGAGATTTTCGATTGGGCGCCGTTTCCTGAGCGAAAAGGGGGGCGCCGGATCTCCTGGCCCAACCCCGTCCCGAAAAATATATCACCACTAAGTCGCGAGGTGAACTGTCTCGTTAGCGACCTCCCCCGCCCCCCATAAATAACCCCGCATAAAAAGCCACCGGATGGCCTAACGGCCATAAACGCACCTTTAAATTCATAATTCATGTTCTAATATTGTGCCCGCTTTCCGTTTTGCAGAACTCAATCAGGCACAACCTGTCGTTGCACAACCGGTTCATGCGGGTGCAGAACGAGGGCACGGGGAAGTCCTCCTGGTGGATGATCAATCCGGACGCGAAGCCTGGGAAGTCGGTGCGGAGGAGGGCGGCCTCCATGGAAACGAGCAAGTTCGAGAAGCGGCGAGGACGCGTTAAGAAGAAGGTGGAGGCCCTCAGGAACGGAGTGCCGGACGCGACCCCCAGCCCCAGCTCGTCCGTCTCGGAAGGGCTTGATTTATTCCCCGACTCCCCCATCCACAGGTAAGACATCTTCGATGCCCTGTTGTCTGAGTAGATATCACTCTAGTGGTTTTATAGCGCCGGCGGCTTCCAGTTAAGTCCTGATTTCAGACCGCGAGCTTCCTCGAACACGTCGTCCTGTGGACGGCTATCGCCTATTCCGGCCATCGTCGGCGTCGAGCCGGACTGGAGCTCGCCGACGCAGTTCACCGGGTCCAATTATAGTCCGGAAATGAGCGGAAACTACTCGCCTGATCAATTGGCTGGTAACTTGGAACAAGGAATGAAAATACAGACTGACGCGTATTTAGGGTAAGTCATTTCTATACCCATGTTTTCTTTTTCTGTAACACCAATCAATACAAATCTCCTCTATTTGTCACAATCCAGCGCAGCTTAATCACCTATTGTCGGAAACCCAAAATTACTTGAGATTCGCTGATTTGACGTTTGGACTAGCGATGTGAGGCTTGCCCAATTATAGCAAACTGGTTAAAAATCTGAAAAGCAAAGATTCAACTACAAACTCCTGCCTAGTGATGTTAGTGGTATTTTATGGCGATAATTCAACTCGTGGATACAAATGTATTTCAAATGGCTATATTAGCGGTTTTTAAGCAGATAAACAGGTAAACAAAGGTTTGCAAGGGAATAAAATTTTATTTACTTTGTTTAAAATCGTCAACGTCGCACCATTAATCTTCTATTAAGACCCTTTTAGCCATTGTGGGAGTCCGTAACAAAAATTATGAAAGAAAATCATATTCAAGAATACGCTGTGAAGACAATGTGGAGTGGAACACAACAGCGACCAACGACCATCTACAAAGTGTTAAAACAATAATCGAGAAAAATATTGAATACAACAGACCACTTGTATTGACCTTCATAGATTTCCATTAGGGATTCGATACCGTCAAGTTAGATGCAGTTATGGAAGCACTATAGGAATGCCTTGTCGACTATCGCTACATGAGAACCATCTACAACATCTACGAAAATGCCAGCATGACGGTTCAACTCGACGAAAACCATTCCAACTGGCAGAGGTGTGAGGCATGGGGATACGATATCGCCTAAATTGATCACTGCGGCCCTGGAACTCGCCTTGTATGACAAATGTATGACAAATGTATGTTAAACTTGCTCCCGAGCAGACAGATGGATGTCGGCGATAGAGATGCAGATTTTGTAGACAAATACACGTATTTAGGGCACGAAATACGGATAACTAGAGACAATCAAACATGCGAATTTAAAAGAAGAGTAGCCCTCTCTTGGGCTACATATGGACACTTCGAGACGTATTTAAAAGCAATCTGCCAGTCTGTTTAAAGAGGAGTCTTCGATAGATGTGTGTTGCCAGTTATGACATACGGCACTGAAACTGCAACTTTGACCATGGCATCCGCAAAAAAGATCTAAATTGCACAACGAAATATGGAAAGATCAATGCTCGGCGTGTCACTACGAGACCATATTAGAAATGAAGACTTACGCCGAAAAACAGGAGTCACAAATGTAGTTGTACGCATTGCAAGGCTAAAGTGGAATAAAAGTATTACATCTATCAATTGGTCATCATCATCATCATCAATCAGCCTTCTGCGTCCACTGCTGGACATAGGCCTCCCCCATTTCTTCCTATCTTGAGCCTTTTGCATCCAGGCTCCCCTTGTTCTTTTAATATCATCAGTCCATTTTGAGGGGGGTCTCCCTCTGATTCGTATATTTGCTCTTGGCCTCCACTCCAGCAGTCTCTTGGTCCAACTCCCATCTGACATTCGGGCCATGTGTCCAGCCTGCTGAAGCGGAGGCCAAGGGCAGATATACGAAGCAAAGGGAGAACCCCTTCAAGAAGGACTGATGATATTAAAAGAACAAGGGGAGCTTGGATGCGAGAGGCTCAAGGCAGGAAGAAATGGATAGAAATGGGGGAAGCCTATGTCCAGTAGTGGACGCAGAAGGCTGATTGATGTTGATGATGATGATGATCAATTGATAGATGTAATCATTTTATTTAAACGTAAAAGCCTCTTAGATTCCAAAAACTGTCTCGCAATCTAATCCTTGATTCTATTTTATGGCGTCCAAATAATTACATTAGACTGTACGTCTGCATAATTGGCTGTGGCTAAACTAATAAATTAAAGAAGAAAGGGAATCAAACCGTCTTTATTATTATATTTTAATAACTTCAAAGCAAATAGTGAATATATTCGAATCTATGATTCGAATCATATTTTTTGTTGCGAATCCTTTATTCGAGTATTCGTGATTCAAACCATATTAGGTGATTCGGATTTGTGAATCGACTCCTTTTTTTGGAGGATTAGTCCTAGCTTTTTTCAACGGTTCCAGTAAATGTAGGTAATATTCGTTTCTTGCGCATGTGCAATTCCTCACATAAGGATTTTTTTCGCAAAGATCAGTTTTTCAGTCGAATCTTCGCGTTTCCAATTTCCGATGAGTTAGCTCCGATTGCACAAAACTCACAGCACTAGTAATTAAAATACATTTGTGGTATAATTGATGGTTTCTAGGTGTTTTCTTTCTGTGTATCTTAAGAAACTCTGATTTCTTTCACTTGGTATTTCTTTAAAGGAAGTTGTTTAAAGAATTTCGCTTTCATTTTCAGGTACATTAATGGACAAAGCGCACAGCAACCACCTCCACCTTACACAGGTCCTTACGATAACTTCGGTAATCGCAGGGATATGGGTTCAATGCACGGAACTTCACCCTACGCCCTCACAGAATGTCCTATCCACCACTTACAACCCTGCAGGTGTATGAACGTGCAATGTAAAATAGAGGTAATTAATTTGTTTTTCCACTAATTTTAATAAATCTAAATTAAACACCCTTTTCCATACTCTATATCAGTAGTATCACTAATGATGATGATTCCTTCTATCTAATGGGCTAAGCTCTATGACCATTACAAAGAATTATATTTCTTTGTGCATCATGAACTCAAATTCAGAGATTAACCAGTTCAACATTTTCTGGTACAACTAGGCTAGTTGTGTGTATTACCAGGTTTTTTCTTTATGTATTTTTGTCTAATTTTGTAGGCCCTATAAAATTAGACAAAAATACATTAACAAAAAACTTGCCAATATACACAACTTACCTAGTTGCACCAGAAAACGTTGAACTGATTCATTTCTGAACGTGAGTTCAAGGTGACAGTTCCTATTGTTCTTATGTTGTTATGAGCTCGAGTTCAGAGATATGGGCCAGCTTAACTCGAATTCACAGGTGACTCAAAACTATTGTATATTAAGTTGCATTCCTGTTTAGAAAATCCCTAGTTGGAACTCAATATACAAAAGTGTGTATAGAGTTGCATTTCTGTTTGACAAAAAATCATCAATATTCAGTATCGATTATATCGTATACGAGACAATTCAGTAAAATCTTACTTGAAGTATACTAGATTAGCTCTAATCCAATATAAATGGGGCCAGACCCTGTAGAATTAGAGAAATCCTTCAGATTACCGGATTTTTAATGAGAAACGTCGAAGTTCACTTACAATAGATTAACCTTCTTTATTTGAATAAAATATTTTGCGTAATTCATTTGTGTATTTGTTTATTCTTATTTGTTAATGTGTTGATTTCAGAGGATGTCACCTAATGGAATGTCATCTCCCTCGTATCCACAATCAGAGCCATCGCCTGACCCCCTCGGTAGCCAATACGTGCTAAACAGGAACGCGATGGGCCGGCCGTCGTCGAGCAGTCCACCCCTGACGCCCCAAGGAATGCCGTCGACGATGATGGGCCAGCTGATGGGCGCCCTCAACAACAGTGCCATCCTCGACGACCTCAACATCAACATCGAGTCGCTGCAGGGCGGCTTCGACTGCAACGTCGACGAGGTGATAAAGCACGAGCTGAGCATGGACGGCAGTCTCGACTTCAACTTTACCAACTCCCACCAGAACGTCAACCACCACCATCACCAGCACCAGCACCAGGAGGTGGTCGCGAACGCGCCGCCCGCACCGCCCCCAGCCTATTCCGCCGCAGTTACTACTCCCAATTGGGTGCATTAATATTAAGTTTATAATGGTAAGTCAAGTATTTTATTTTTTTCAAATACGTCTATACCCCCAAGAAACAAAGTTAGCGTTCTCCACTTTATTGTTTTTTTGTAAAAAATAACAAAAACCTCTATCCCTCTCTACAAAAACCTCTATAAAGATATAAAGCAAGTTTAAACCAAATTCACATCGAGGTTTATGGACAAACACGATAAGAAATTATAAGTTTTAAGTGGAGATTGTCACCTTTGTTTCTATAAAACTCAATTAATTAGGACATACCACAATACACACTTTTTAAAACCAAATCAAACAGAAATACAACTCAGGATACACTTTTGTATATTGGGTTGCAACGAGTGTTTTCCACTCCCAGGCTTTTCTAAACTCTGAACTTCTCAACTTTATGCTTTTCTAAACTCGAAATTTTACTCCATGCGCTACGCGTATAAAACACTGATTTCAATTGAAGTCAAAACAGACTGATAAATATAAAGTTTTTATTAATCCTGCTGTTTCACCCGGCGCATTCACCATTTAATAAACCCGTATTTTATTTCGAAAAATTAAATATAAATATCCTGATAAATTTTATAAATCATTAAAAATGCTTTTATTTTAAGTTAAATTTCTTCATTCATGGTTTAGTAAACAATGTTTTCAAAACAAATCACATTCAATTATTAAATTGAAGATTCCGTTAATAACTTAAATTAAATTAAAATATACAAATGAATAATATTAAAATTATTAAGTTAAAAAATAATTATTGAGCAAAAAACTTAAAACATTGTTTAACCCATTAACGGCCGAGCTATTATAGAGTTGACTTTAAAAGTTGATTTTTGGTAAAATTCTGCAATTCTCTTTATGATTTCTATGAATAACTTATTATTAACTTTTACGATTATTACTCATTAAAAAAAATACATCAGTGCGTTCCTAAATTCACAATATTTCAGTTTTTTATACGCGTGGCGCATGAAGTAAAATTTCGAGTTTAGAAAAGCCTCGTGAAAATTTGTCTCGGGTCGCTGCGCGACCCTCGACAAATTTTCTACGCGGGGCTTTTCTAAACTCGAAATTTTACTTCATGCTTAGTCTGGGAGTGGAAACACTCGTTCTAAACTTCATATTGCACTTTTTTATAAAGAAATCGATTAATGACTGAAAATTTACAGTGTATACATTTTGCATATTTAAAAGAAAAAATCACGGTATGTGGAATGTTTCTTTTAAATATGCAAAATGTATACTCTGTAAATTTTCAAGCATTAATCTTTTTTTTTATATAAAGACGTGCGATATAAAATTTGGAACAAGTGTTTCCACTCCCAGACTAAGCATGAAGTGAAATTTCGAGTTTAGAAAAGCCCCGCGTAGAAAATTTGTCGAGGGTCGCGCAGCGACCGTCGACAAATTTTCACGGGGCTTTTCTAAACTCGAAATTTTACTTTATGCGCCACGCGTACAAAACACTGAAATATTGTGAAGTTAGAAATACACTAATGTTCTTTTTTAATAAGTATTAATAAAAAAAATGTATTACAAAATACATTTTTCTCCATACATTTTTCTCCATACATTTTCAAGTCAGGTCAATTAATATAATATATAAAATTAACTCATTTAGTAACTTGATTAACAAAAAATGTATAATGTTGCGTGTATGCACTAATGACGCTTAATGGGTTAATAAACATTACAAAAACATAAAACTTAACTGTAATATTACTTAAAAATGTTCACTCAGTGAGAATATCCAATTTTGATAGCCTTGCATTGCTGTACTTAAACAATATGTGTATTTTTCGAACAGAATAAGTCAGTGTTTCATACGCGTGGCGCCTGAAATAAAATTTTGAGTTTAGAAAAGCCTGAAAATTTGCTTTGGTTTATATATTTATCACTATATTTTGACTTCAATTGAAACCAGTGTTTTATACGCGTGGCGCATGAAGTAAAATTTCGAGTTTAGAAAAGCCTAAAAATTTGGTTTAGTCACGTAGCGCTACGCGCTACGCGACCAAACCAAATTTTCAGGCTTTTCTAAACTCGAAATTTTACTTCATGCTTAGTCTGGGAGTGGAAACACTCGTTTAGGGAAAAAAAATAAATCAATTAACTGTTTTTAACTTTACTAACATAACAGTCTTTGTATCAAGGAAAATTCTACTCCTATCATCAAACAAAACTCAATTTGTTTTTAATATTTAAGCAAATTTAACAAACACACATTAATTAATCTCAACCTCTAAAGCGAGCAAATCATTATTACAAAACTTAAAACGTCAGGATTTAACTTCTCCTAATTAATTACAGAGTCAAACGGTTTTGTATGTAGGCGAATTTGCACACCCTCCCTCTCTCATGTTTAATTTATAGCCTTTTGACAATGTTTTGATTGATCCATTGAGCACAAAGTTAACCGAGTGTAAAGTGGAAAATTAACACGGGGGGCGGACGGTGTTTACCACCACCGAACGTCTTGAGGCGCACCGACTGCGAATGAAAGATAATTAAAAATTATTTCGCCGATTAATAATCGCTCTAATTTCATCAATCACTCGCCCAAAACGCCAAAATTAATTAAGATCGCGCTCTTTACGTACCTGTGGAGAGGAGAAAAAAGCCACATCAAACGAGATAATTTTGGATAATATTGGAAACTTATTTAATTAACTATTTTTTTAACATGTGTTGTAAATTAGGCGAAGAATAATTAATTCTTTGTAAAATTTAAACTTGTTTGTTGTATCTGAAAGTTTATTATTTCAGATAAAAGTAACCTTTTGCTTCACTTTTATTTGTATGTGTTAGATGTACATTTCGAGTGCTAAGCACTCATTATCAATAACTAAAAATAAAAGTGAAGTAAGGAATAAAAACAGTTTTTTCATTGTGATTAAATACTCCACATAACTCAAATCAAACAATTAGTGACTAAAAAGCAAGTTGACGCCGGCGTGTAAATCCGGTAATACATGCATTTTAATGTAATTCTTTGACGGACGCTACTGACGAGAAAAATTAGCCTCGAACCCCGTGAACTGGGCCACATGATCACCTCTCGCTAAAGTCAAAATCTAACCTCAAAATGGGCATTTTCGGCACGTGATTTCGCAAGTTTACGCACACTATACCCATGATTTATGAGCAAAGTCGTTACTCCAGACATGTAGTTCCGTTTTAAGGCCTAAATTGTTGCAGTAGCCTGTTCGTATCAAAAATGAGAATAAACCGGTTTACAACATTAAAGGATAACCTCAAACCCACCAAATTATCAAAAAGGATCACGTGACTAGCTGTCACCCAAGTCAGATTTTAACCTCCAATTTAACATTTTCTGCGCGCGATTTTGGTCATTTAATGAGACCATGATTTTTGATTAGACCTTATTTTTTTCATCAAAATCGTCAATGCCACACCCCTAACATCATTTTAAGGCCCCGTCCACTATTCTAGAGCGCCCCTCTAAAAAATTATTAAAATTCTGTAAATTCATCTCGGGTGATTTGTGCCATCGCTAAAGTCAACAACTAAACGACCATATGCGTCCACGTAAAAAATGCATTAAACTCGTGTAAACTGGCATGAGATGAAAAACGCCGTTGTCAGCGTGTTAAACCAGCAGTAATATATTCTAAATACTTTTAAGAGGGAGGTTAGGTGCTCGGTTTCCAATTTTGGCTTAAACATAGAGTAGCGCCATCTTTAAATTATCATTTGAACTTCATATGCCACTTTGTAATGTCATATAAAATGGCGGAATATTCAAATTGGTTATATAGAAGCAAAACTATTACGACTACAGAGAAATTGTCGCTTCTTTGTATTGCTGTTTTTCACACGTCAAGAGTGACCATAATACAATAAAATGGTGGAAATAGAATCTTTGTATGCCCTTTTATTTCCATATAAATAATAAATTATTTTATTTTAAACTAGACCTCTAAACAAAACAAGCTTCTGCATTAAATAAAAGAGGTAGAACAAATCTATTCCGCCAGTCTCCTACGAAAAGTTCAATGCATATCTTTGTAAAAGAAAATTTTAAAAATATTATCTTGTAACAACGCCTAAACCCAGTGGCGGATTTACGATTTTGCCGCCGGTAGGCTGAAATATTTTGCCGCCTATTCTCAGTGAGGAGCATTAGATGATATATTAGACTGCGTTTCTTGACATAAAATGCCATTATTACTAAAGGAATAAATATGGGCTAGTCTTTCTCGTTTCTTGATCAAAAACAAAATAGCTTAGGTTAAAATTGTTTATACAAAAGTTGTGTGTTTTTTCCTTGGCTACATCTTTTATTTGAGACATTTTTTGATTAAGTTGATATGTTTCTATTTTTTAAACTTCACTTGAAATCAGTGTTCAATACGCGTGGCGCATGAAGTAAAATTTCGAGTTTAGAAAAGCCCGCAAAATTTGGCTCGGTCGCTGCGCGACCGAGCCAAATTTTGCTCAGGGCTTTTCTAAACTCGAAATTTTACTTCATGCTTAGTCCGGGAGTGGAAGTCACTCGTTCGTAAATTTGCAAATTATTATAAAATTGCGTATTTTTTCGTTGTCTGCAACTTTTGTTTGAAGCTTTGTTTAATTGAATCGATAATAAAGCTACAGTTAAGGAATAAATCTGAGCTAGACTTTCTCGTTTCTTGATCAAAAACAAAATAGCTAAAGTTAAAATTGTTTATACAAAAGTTTTGTGTTTTTTCCTTGGCTACATCTTTTATTTGAAATATCTTTTGATTAAGTAAATATGTTTCTATATTTTAAACTTCACTTGAAATCAGTGTTTAATACGCGTGGCGCATGAAGTAAAATTTCGAGTTTAGAAAAGCCCGCAAAATTTGGCTCGGTCGCTGCGCGACCGAGCCAAATTTTGCTCAGGGCTTTTCTAAACTCGAAATTTTACTTCATGCTTAGTCTGGGAGTGGAAGGCACTCGTTCGTAAATTTTCAAATTATTATAAAATTGCGTATTTTTTCATTGTCTGCAACTTTTGTTTAAAGCTTTGTTTGATTGAATCGATAATAAAGCTACAGTTAAGGAATACATCTGGGCTAGACTTTCTCGTTTCTTGATCAAAAACAAAATAGCTAAGGTTAAAATTGTTTATACAAAAGTTTTGTGTTTTTTCCTTGGCTACACTTTTTATTTGAGACATTTTTTGATTAAGTTAATATGTCTCTATATTTTAAACTTCACTTGAAATCAGTGTTTAATACGCGTGGCGCATGAAGTAAAATTTCGAGTTTAGAAAAGCCCGCAAAATTTGGCTCTGTCGCTGCGCGACCGAGCCAAATTTTGCTCAGGGCTTTTCTAAACTCGAAATTTTACTTCATGCTTAGTCTGGGAGTGGAAGACACTCGTTCGTAAATTTTCAAATTATCATAAAATTGCGTATTTTTTCGTTCTCTGCAACTTTTGTTTAAAGCTTTGTTTGATTGAATCGATAATAAAGCTACAGTTAAGGAGTGATTCCCAAAATATATCAAAAAAAATCCTATCTTTATTTGTTCAGAAGTTATAGCGCTATTATAACTTTTAAGTTGAAAAAACGTATTAGTCGTGATTTATCCAAACAAAATTTAGTAACAATTATTTTAAATTATCACTTGTCAAAGATCGTTTGGTTATATTAATACTTTCATCACAGTTGTTTGTTAGAAATATAAATGCAGAGCGGTACCATCATTTTTTTTAACACAACATTGTTTGATCCTCTGAAAGATGTTCCACTCCACATAATAAAAGATATGTGGTATCAGCATGATGGGGCCCCGCCTCACCGAGGAAGACAAGTGACCCAATGGCTGCATACTTATATCCTAAATCAATGGATTGGTAACGAAGGGCCGATACCATGGCCACCTAGATCGCCTGACCTGAATCCTTACGATTTTTTTATTTATGGGGTCACTTCAAGCAACGTGTTTATGCCGTAGAAATATACGATCGTAATTAGTTATTGCAGAGGATTCAAGATGCTGCAACTCATATTAGAAATAACATGAATTTATTATGCGTACAAGAGAGTATAATTTGTCGTTGCCAATTATGTACTCAGGAAAATGGACTCATTTCTCAACATTTACTGTAGGTAAATTTTGCTTTCCGTTTGTTACAAGAATGTTTTTGATTTCTTTAACACTTTAACTGCCATATGCATATTTCAAATGTACACGTTTGTGGGCCAAAGACAATATTTTCGTTAATCAAGCTTTAATAAAGGTTTCATAAATACAGGTATATGGTTAGGATTTTAATTTTAATACATTTTTGGAAATATAAACAAACGACTACCGGCCGTCGTATGGCCATATTTACGACGGCCGGCCGTCGTACCGCCTAGTTGCTCAGAAATACATACGACGGGCGGCGCGTCGTATGGTAGTTAAAGTGTTAAACTATGATTACATATTAGTGTTCCAAGAGACACTGTTTGAAAAACGCTATAACTTCTAAACCAGGACAGATAGAACCTGCAATGATATGAATGATTTCTTCATGAAATTAAATCTACTTTTAAATGCCAAAGTTTGTAAGGAAGCTAATAAATCTCCCTGTATGTCAAAAAAATAGTCTCAAAATCTTTTTGAAAATTCTTCAGTCTCACAAAGTTTTTAATTATTTCAGAGTTGTTTGTTGTTAACATCATTGAAATTCGTTTAATAAAAACCGAAAAATCTAATGATTTCTGGTGATTTTTAATACAAGACTTAAAGACATTTGATGGTTTAGAGTTAGCAACACTGATCCCTAGGGGTATTCAGCCGAGAGAAATAAAGTTTCGCGTCTAAATAAAAATTCATAAAAGCCTCAAAGTCGAAATTATGCTCCCCAGGGGTATTCAGCCGAGAGAAATAAAGTTTTCCGTCTAAATAAAAATTCATAAAAGCTTCAAAGTCGAAATTAGGTATCCGTTGAAAATTTACTTAGCCTAATAGGAAATCCGCCACTGCCTAAACCGTAATCCAAGCATACAAATTTTAAATGGCCAAACCCCTGTCTTTACACATTGTATCCTAATTAATCTATTTTGTAACCCGCGACAAGAGTTTACAATTTGTAAAAAAAAAGTTTTTGAGATTTCTGGTACTGTACTCAAATGAGTACATTGTATCTTATTTCTCGCTCTTGTCGCGGGTTACAAAATAGATTATGTCCCATTTTCTTTAATTTGTGGTTTACAAACCGTAATATATTAATCAATCTTCAACTAAATAATATGAAAAGAAAAATTATTTTTAGAATAAAAGTGCTTGTACTCATTTGAGTACAGCACCAGAAATCGCAAAAACATTTTTTTCACAAATTGTAAACTCTTATCGCGGATTAAAAAAGAGATTATGTCCCCTTTTCTCTAATTTGTGGGTACAAAATAGATTATGTCCCCTTTTCTTTAATTTGTGGTTTGCAAAGCGTAATATATTAATCAATTTTTAACTAAATAATATAAAAAGAACAATTATTTTTAGAATAAAAGTTAAATCGCAATTTAAACTTAAGTTAAGTGTTTTAATATTATTTTATAAAGATGTACCACAAAGTGAACGCCAACCAAATCAAAGATTAAACTTAAGTCATTTTCGAATTATCATTTTTAAGATCTTTGTGTTCTACACAAATTATCATTTTTCTACAACCATCAAAAAAAAGTGAAATTGACACACCGTTTTTAATTTGCAAAATGTGCTATTTATTCACCCTAAAAAATGTAATAATTTACTGTGAAAAAATAATCTATTTTTTTAAATTAATTCGACGTTTAAAAATACGATGTGTAAGTCAGCTAGTGTTATAGAACATGAACATGAACATGAACATGAACAAGTGTTTTATTTTTTAAAATCAAGGTTTTTTATTAGTTAAATAAAATTAATTGAGCTTTATTCAACTTACCTTCATGTAGGTTAATTAAATCAATCGTTATTATTATTGTTCAGGGATAAAATGATAAATAGCTATTGTATTAAATTTTATGTCAAATTCCATTGAATGCGAGAGCGGACGTTTATGATCAATACGTGGTCAAATGGGGCGTTAAATTGTGAATTGTTTATAATTAAAACATGGTAAAAGGGAAGTTGGCTACCTGAGGGCTTTTTGCTGGAACGGAAAAAGGGGGACATGGCTTTATTGTATTCTATATACGGATCCGTACACACACTATGTATTTATATTTAATTTACTGCTTACAGTTATTTAATATAACGTTTTATTTGAGTAAAAATACTCATGATTTAAATCCTGAACAACTGTTGAACTTTGTTACTCATCTGCTCTGTTTTAAATTGTCCTGCTAATGAATGTAAAAAACCGTTTGTGTATGTTTAGTTGTCTAACAATCGATGTCATTACATAATGTGTATAGGCATCTAAATATACACTGATATAAAGCAAAGTCTGTATTTGGTTGTCCGAAATTGCTCGTTATTATTTGTATAGGCAACTAAATATACAAATTTTGTATTTTGGAGCCCTCTACTTGTATATACATGTTAATTTATCAATTAAAAAATAACGTTTCAGTTTTGCTTGTACAGCACTATTTATTTTGTACATACTGTATATTATTCTCTTTTGTAATATTCCTGAATTTTTGAATAAAGACAATTTATTATTATTATTATTACTGTAGTAGTTCATGTGAGATCATTACATAATGTGTATAGGCATCTAAATATACACTAACATATAGCGAAGTCTGTATATTTGGTTGTCCGAAATTGCTCGTTATTATTTGTATAGGCAACTAAATATACAAATTTTGTATTTTGGAGGCTTCTAGTTCTTTATACATGTAAATTTATCAGTTTTTTTACGTTTCAGTTTGGTTTGTACAGCACTATTTATTTTGTAGATGCCTGCAGTAGTTTATGTTTGATAATGGTAAGCTAAATTTGCCGAAACTGCAGTCACGTAAAAATAAGTAGTGTTCTACAAAGTTAAAACGT
The DNA here is from genome assembly GCA_932526585.2 of Philonthus cognatus. Classification (NCBI taxonomy): domain Eukaryota; kingdom Metazoa; phylum Arthropoda; class Insecta; order Coleoptera; family Staphylinidae; genus Philonthus; species Philonthus cognatus. The sequence continues at coordinate 31,961,577 of OW052242.1, forward strand.
GTTTTTATTGATAAACTAAATATACACTTTGAAAATTGCAATAACATATTTAAGAGTGTTTTATTGAGAACAAAATCATTAACGAGTATACTTTTAACTTCCCTTTAAATCAGTCTTTAATACGCGTGGCGCATGAAGTAAAATTTCGAGTTTAGAAAAGCCTGAAAATTTGGATTTGCCGGGGCGCGACTCGCTACGCTCGCGCGCCCCAGCAAATCCAAATTTTCAGGCTTTTCTAAACTCGAAATTTTACTTCATGCTTAGTCTGGGAGTGGAAAACACTCGTTTGAAGGTTAAAATTGAACGTTTTTTAAAAACAAGGAATTCCTGAAAATTTACGAAACGTTGTAATTATCGGGATACACAAAGATTGTTATATGTATTCATCCAAGCATACCATACTATTTAGAATGATAATTTGTGTATGTTTGATTCCTACTAAAACGAGTCCATGCATTCAGTTCGATTAGGCACGTTTCATTCAAAGGTTAAGTGTAAGTTGCGTTGCCTTTACGATTATTAGATATTGCAGCCCAAGGATGGTCGAGGATGCGGTAAGAAGGATCGACAGAATCGAAGATTTTGGAGTGGGGGTAGAGATCGCTTACGTCATAAATGCGTGCTGAATGTAAATGTGGTTACTTCATGGTAAACTTTAGGTAAACATGCATAAGCTGTAAATTTTCTGGCATTCGTTGTTTTTTAAAAGAGATAAATTTGAAGCTTGAATCAAGTGTTGTCCACTCCCAGACTAAGCATGAAGTAAAATTTCGAGTTTAGAAAAGCCCCGTGAAAATTTGTCGAGGGTCGCGTAGCGACCCGAGACAAATTTTCTGGGCTTTTCTAAACTCGAAATTTTACTTCATGCGCCACGCGTATAAAACACTGATTTTAAGTGAAGTTCAAAATATATAAAAATATTTTTGAATTATAGTTTTTCGTATTTTCATTTATTGTACTCAGTACTTTGTACTTAAAAATGTACTTAAGTACTCGTGATTACGTACTTGTACTTAGTACTCGAGTACAATTTGTGAGCTTGTACCTAATACTCGAGTGTATTTAATTTACTTGTACTCTGATATAGCTCACATTTGAATATATCGTATGTTCATAAAAAAAATCGCAAGAGAGCGATGGAAAATATTGTACGTTGGCAACTCTGAAATTATATATTCTAGTTATTATGTCTAAGATTTTATATGTCAATTCCTAAAGCGTGTAGCCAACTTAAATTCAAAACAAGATTAAATCGTGGTACTCCAGATTTTTTTTATTGAACATATGATAATTGCTGTTAAATAATACATTTTTCATCTTAAGTTTAGTAAATCTAGATTAAAGAATCTTTTATTTAACAGCAATTAAATATATTCAAATGTGAGCTATATGTAATTGAAAGAAGTCTTTTTAATTTCTACTTTTTGATTTAAAATTCCAATAGGATATATTATTTTCATATACAGGGTTATTCAAAAAGAAGGAACAGATTTCAAACATTTATTTGTTCCAAACTACAAAAGGTAGAACCCCAATTCCAACGTTCCTGGATAGACAAAAGTTTAAAATTTGAACAGCCCAAGCAGAAGCCGCATTGGCGCTGTTGCTTGTCATGTTTATTGTAGTAAAATAGCGACACAACAAGAAAAGGCATTTCGTTGTGATTTTCATCTGTGGGGTTACGTAAAAGACTGTATTTTTATCCCTCCTACGCCTGACACTCTTGAAAATCTGCGACATCGAATTGCTGACGCTGTGAATTCGATAACTAGAGACCAGATGATTCGTGTATGGCAAGAAATGAGCCACGGTTTTGATATTTGTCGTGTAATACATGGTACTAGAGACCAGATGATTCGTGTATGGCAAGAAATGAGCCACGATTTTGATATTTGTCGTGTAATACATGGTACTCTATAAAAAAATGAACTTTTCTCTTTCTAGGAACGTTGGAATTGTGTTTCTATCTTTTATAGTTCGAAGAAATAAATGTTTGAAATCTGTTGCTTCTTTGGAATAACCCTGTATAAAAATTATAAATTCTATTGAAATTTTAAATCAAAAAGTAGAAATTAAAAAGACGTCTTTCGGTTACATATGGGATTGGAAATGGAATCTGTTCATTCGGTTTAAATAACCTTGCATTTATTTCTAAGAATAATATTCGACCTAGACCTACAATATTTCCTATAACACACCGTGCAAATATTTACATTCAGGCACGCGACTCGCCCTTTTTAATTTCGCGCAACCCTTGCAAAACCCGCACCCACCAGCAGCAGAAGCAACAAGTTATTTTCCCTTCCAATCACGTGTTGGGATTGTTAGCGTCCTTCTCGCACACGGTCTGTTTCCATTTGTTATGTCCGCATTGTTTGTACCGACCGTACGTCCGACGACAACTTGTTACACTTCCGATTTTCAAGATATAAACAAGTTGATAAATCGGGCCCGCAAAAAGGATAAGGGAAAAAACGACCCGGGTGGAGTGAGGGTCGATAATCCTCCGATTCGTTGGGGGGGTTGTAAATATGCTAATCCGTTTATGCTCATTCGGCGCTTTTGGGTAATTGACGTAATCGGTGGATTGGAAATGGTAATTTTTGCACTTCTGTCAGGCGAGCGAGTTGACTTGTCGTGAAGTTATTAGTGTTAAGCGCTGGGTGAATTTTAATTTGAAATTCTGGGAGGGATTTTCTTCAATGTATTCTTGTAGCAGCATATTTTATTAAACATGGAACACAAATAGAAGGCGATGTATAATTGGATTGCCTGTACTATCGTATGTTCATTAAAATAAAACCTCTAGAGTGCCCTGGAAAATATTGTGAGTTGGCAACTCTGAAATTATATATTATAATCATTATGTTTGACGTTTTATATGTCAATTTCTAAGGCGTATAGCCAACTTAAATTTATAAATAAATAAAATCATGGCACTCTAGAGGTTTTTTTTTATTGAACCTACGATATTATGCTAGTGACACGTAAAATTAGGCAAATTAATATACACATATCGATTTATAGCGGTGCATACAGAGTGAGCAACAATTGTTGCCTACCACCAAATACGCATGTTGGTACAAATGATCATAAAAAAAGAAAATCCCCTAGATTACTTTTCCAATGGCGCGTGGCGTAGCAACAATGTTTCCCACAATAAATGAACTATTTAATCATAACTATATATTTAATTTTTATAATTTTAAAATTGAATTTGTATTCAGTATTCCGACACCAGGTACCCACAGACGCGTTTCGGACTTCAAGATCCTCTTCAGTGTGGTCCCCACCCAGTGCTGAGGAATACTGAACATTTCTGACTATTTCAAGCCAATATGTGAAAACTATTAACGATTTCGAAGCATTAGATGGCGTTAGCTATCGAAATCATTAATAGTTTATAATTTTAATTAAATATACAAACTAAATTGAAGTAAGTTAAGGTTTTGTGTATTTGAAAATAATAAACGTAAATGTTTAGTAAATTGATTCAGACACGTTTGTAACGAGTATGTCCATGTGCCATCTTCATTCAAATCTTTGATTTGGTTTGCGTTCACTTTGTGGTACATCTTCATAACAATTTAATTAAAACACTTAACTTCATCCATAGTTCCACTTCGATAATGAGCCTTCAAGATGAAAACATCACGCTGTGGTGTAAACATCACGGTAAACAAAGGCGATTTCACGTAAACACCGCAAATTTAGAATGAAACTTAAATTTTATAATTTTATAACCTTAAAATCAGCAAATCAATTACCACAAAACAAAGATTTACGCAAAGTGATCCTGATAAGAACTGATGTCTACGAAACAGAAGGTGAAATAACTAAATTCGTAGAATTAATTAACACAATGGCAAAATACTACGCACGACTCTGCTAGTGCTCTTTATTAATGGATTTCGATAGCTAACGCCATCTAATGCTTCATAGTGGCATCGTCAGTGACACGAATGCACAAAGTTACTCTTTATTAATTTTACCTTGGCATGAACTTGGAGCGATCTGTTCCCCAGATTTTTCGGCGGGAAATTTAACTTGTCTGCAAACATTGTTGCTCCCCCTGTACAAATATAAATGATTACGACAAATATGTATATCCTGAGATATATATAGTTAGGTTAGTAAATTTGTAAATATAGCATTAGTTAGAGAATTAGACATATTTTACTTTTAAGAAAACATTGACGCAGTTTCACTTTGTACATTTTGTAAAGAACACTATGAAATAAGGATTATTATTATTATTATTATTCATACAGAGATTTTTTTCTTTGGGTATATACCAGAGCTGGGATGAATCCTCAAAAACATGATTCGAATCACGAATCCGAATCACCTAATATGATTCAAATCACGAATTCTCGAATAAAGGATTCGTAAGTGAAAAATGAGGATTCGAATCAAAGATTCAAATCCTCATTTTTGAATCACGGATACAAATCCATTAAAAATAAATTTGAATCTATTATTTGCAACCAGTAATATTTTATTCCATCAGTTTCTATTAACAAACATGTTCATTTACCGATTAAATATCTGATTATATAATGATTTTATTTAATGATGATATATGTGTTATTGAACTTCATTTTGAATCTGTGTTTTATATGCCTGGCGCATGAAGTAAAATTTCGAGTTTAGAAAAGCCCCGCGTAGAAAATTTGTCGAGGGTCGCGCAGCGACCCGAGACAAATTTTCAAAAAGCCCCGTGAAAAAGCCCCGTGAAAATTTGTCTCGGGTCGCTGCGCGACCCGAGACAAATTTTCTACGCGGGGCTTTTCTAAACTCGAAATTTTACTTCATGCTTAGTCTGGGAGTGGACAACACTCGTTCTTAAAAGTTTCAAATTAAAGGATTACTCTAGATTACTAAGTTTATTACCAATTTACAAAGGCTACAGCTCGAAGGACCAATCATGGTCTTCGGAGACCGAAGGCATACAGGGAATCGAAGTTTATTTACAAGAAAACAACGAATATCTGAAGGTTTACAGCATGGATAGGAAAGAAAACATCCAATTTTGAAAAAATATCGAAGTTGGGTTGGTTTTCAGTGCGTTTTTAACTTCACTTTAAATCAGTGTTTTATACGCGTTGCGCATGAAGTAAAATTTCGAGTTTAGAAAAGCCCCGTGAAAATTTGTCTCGGGTCGCTGCGCGACCCTCGACAAATTTTCTACGCGGGGCTTTTCTAAACTCTAAATTTTACTTCATGCTTAGTCTGGGAGTGGACCGTCAAGATTTTCTACATGTCGGGATTTTTGATATTTCTAGATTTATGTCGATTTATTCACAGTTTGTTATTGTATTAAATGCAACTTTAATATTAAATAAAAACGGTTTTTTTAGGAATAGAATATTCACCCATTAAGAGCCGAACAAATTATAAAGTTAACTCTAAAAGTTAATTTTAGGTAAAATTTTGCATCTTTTTCTATGATTTCAATAAATGATTTATTATATTACATACGTCGATTTTTTAAAAGAGTTAAATTTAAAATTCAAACGAGTGTTGTCCACTCCCAGACTAAGCATGAAGTAAAATTTCGAGTTTAGAAAAGCCCCGCGTAGAAAATTTGTCGAGGGTCGCGCAGCGACCCGAGACAAATTTTCACGGGGCTTTTCTAAACTCGAAATTTTACTTCATGCGCCACGCGTATAAAACACTGATTTCAAGTGAAGTTAAAAATATATATATTAACGTTGGATATTTTTCATGGTTAAGTAACATATGCATTCACAAATATTTGAATTATTCGAAAATTTTAATATTTATATTCAAATATGAATTATTTAGTGATTTAAATATTTATATTAGAATATTTAACTATTTGAATTAATCGAATTCGAATCCAAGCCTTAATAGCGATGATTCGAATTATTTAGGAGGATTTGAATCCATGTATCAGGATTCGATTCCTTTTATAAGGATTCGAATCCTTTTATAAGAATTCGAATACTTTTATAAGGATACGAATCCATTTATAAGAATTCGAATCCTTTTATAAGGATTCGAATCATCTACGTTTGGATTCGAATACGAATCCTTATAAAAAAAATGTAACGAATCCGGATCACGAATCCGTTTTCACTAAAGTATTCGAATACCTCTTTTGAATCCTTTATAAGGATTCGAATCCGGGAATCGAATCCTGAATGATTCGAATCCTGCCCAGCGCTGGTATATACACGTGTTTCACCGAGAACGGAAAGCTTAATATTTTGCATAATATTAAAAATGCAGAATGTTTTAGATGCCAATAATACATTTGGTCTAAGTCGTACTATTTTCTAAATATTCTTAATTTTTGGTAAAAAATGACGTTTGTAACAAATGACTTCCCTGAAATTTCCAGAGATTATTAAGAAATTTTAATGAAATTAGACTTTGTAAGAACAAAATAAAATTATTCAAATTAAAATAAAAATGCATAAACAAATAATTCGTATCTATTTAAAAATTTAAGAAAAATTATAGAATTTCAATGAAATTTGCAGAGATTATTGAGAAATAAGTATACATTGTATGAACGTTAAAAATATTAAAATTAAACAATTGGGAATAAAAATATATACACAGAAAATTCATATCTACCTAAAATATTTTAACAATGATCGAATTTTGATGAAATTTTCAGAGATAATTGCGATAAAAAAATTATACAAATTAAAGAAAATTTGAAAAAGAGATATAAAAAAAATTAAATTCTTATGTTTCAACTATTTGTTAAATTTTGTAGAAGGAGGGGTTTGTTATATTTTAAATAAGTACCTCTCAGAGAAAATGTCGGACCCGGGGTAACCAATATTTTCAAGGCCTTTCAAAACTTTATTCGAAAACATTTTTAAACAACCAAAAAAAATATATCCTTTTTATCAATATTCTCCACTTTTTGCACTTCTCATTAAATCGGCGTTTTATACGCGTGGCGCATGAAGTAAAATTTTGAGGTTTGCTCGCGCGCCCCGACAAATCCAATTTTCCCAAATTAGAAATTTTACTTCATGCACCAGGCGTATAAAACACTGATCTAAAGTGAAGTTTAAAAAATTCTTGTTTACCAAAATATTTGTAATCCTGCTCTAGCGGTTTAATTTTTAATATTGATTTAGCAGTACATTTTTAATTTCGCAATGTTTTAGTGTTGTACACGCGTGGCGCATGAAATAAAATTTCGAGTTTAGAAAAGCCTGAAAATTTGGTTTGGTTAAGTAGCATATTTTAAATTTCACTGTAAATCAGCGTTTTATACCCGTGGCGCATGAAGTAAAATTTCGAGTTTAGAAAAGCCTGAAAATTTGGTTTGGTCGCTCCGCGCTTCGCGCTACGCGACCAAACCAAATTTTCAGGCTTTTCTAAACTCGAAATTTTACTTCATGCTTAGCCTGGGAGTGGAAGTACTTGTTCGAAACTTCAAATTGGACGTTTTTGAAGAGAAGCCCCGCAGAAACTTATGTTTTTTAACTGTCGTGTTAGTTTATAAGGACATTAATTTGTGGAAGAAATAAGTAGAACGTGATATTTTGTGTGGGATTGTGCCGAATATGGTGATTACAGACTCATCCAGGCATACAATGCCACATAAATAAAAATGATATGTAGTGTCTTCTGAGCGGCAGTGAAATTTTTATAGTGTCGGGGAAGAGTGTAGCAGAATAGAAAAGAACAATCACCATCGAAGCGTGTACAGTCTATGCCCATTTCATAATTTCGTATGCACCCCCGTTTTGAAAAAGTGGCGGCTCTCGCCACATTAATCTCGGTTAGATATGCATTAAACAAATCGGCGGCGGTGGCGGTGTAGTCGCGGGGGGGGCGGAGGTTTTCTGGTGGGGCATTCATCATCCTGAAAATTATGCTGAAAGATGCGCGCGAATTAAGGCGCCACGAATAATAATAAGTGTATGTGTGTGCAGCCGCAGCCATCCCTCTACATATTTTAACCTCTCTTGTTCGCTCCGCTCAATTATGCATCCCCGGGCACTTGTCAGCTTATCAACCCCCGAGGCCGAAATTGTCAGCCTCTTTAAATTTTATATTCAATTTGGCGGCGCGGAAATTTGATTACCGTCCCGCGTTTCACGAGTCTAGGACAGGCCGCGCGACTTTCTCTCTGAGCGACTCAAAAATTTTCTTCAATTAACATGATTCACTCATACATGCATCGGTCTTCGGTTATAATTTTGTAAAAACATTAGTATTCTCTTCTTACGTGCTTTAAAGTTATAATGAAACAAAAATCATCGTTCAGCGATGAGAAGCTACAATAGTTGTGTAGAACAACAAAAAAATATCCACATATGAACCTATATGTTAATTTTAAATGGTTTAGAAAAGCCTGAAAACCAAATTTTTAGGCTTTTCTAAACTCGAAATTTTACGTCATGTGCCACGCGTATTAAACACTTATTTCAAGTGAAATTCACTTGTTCACAAAATTTCAGTGTTTATTAATTCTTTAGGATACATTAAACATTGTAAATTAATCAACTGATTTTATTAGTATTTTGTCCACTTTTCAGCGCTATGGTTACACTGTGCGCGGTAGATTTTTAGGCGTTCGTAAGTTTTGAAATAAGCTGAATTTAAACTATTAAATGACTGTTTCGACTCCTTGCTTAAGCATGAAGTCAAATTTCGAGTATAGAAAAGGCTGAAAATTTGGTTTGGTCGCGTAAACTCGAAATTTTACTTCATGCTTAATCTGGTAGTGGAAACACTCGTTAGAAGCTTCAAATTGAACTTTTTTTCAAAAACAACAAACGCCTGAACAAATACAGCGTATACAGGGTGTCCCGTAATGTGGAGAATTGGCTTAGCCATAGATTTCTGGGATCAAAATATCTAGATAAATTCAAATTCATAACTATTTGAATTCGAGAAAATAAGCTTACGCTTCTTATAGTTTGAACACTTTTATTTTAAATTTATTCCTACATTTTTTTTAAACGTCATAACCAATACTGAAGAGAGATAAATCTCGAAACGCGTCTATAGATGGCCTAAGACGTTAGCTTTAATCCAAGTCCTTTTATTTCTAATTTTTTATTATTCCTCCTTTCATTTTTAATTTGTATTAGTTAGTTGGTTTGAAGAGAATTTGAAGAGAGATAAATCTCGAAACGCGTCTATAGATAGCCTAAGACATTAGCTTTAATCCAAGTCCTTTCATTTCTAATTTTTTATTATTCCTCCTTTCATTTTTAATTTGTATTAGTTAGTTGGTTAGAAGAGAATTTGACCTAAACGTTACATATACTTTAATAGAGCGTTGTAACAAATCAAATTAAATAGTTTTAAAATATTTCATTGTATAATTCAATATCCGGAGGTGTATTTGCACGGGAAGTAGTTGTTTTAATGGATATTTATCGTCTTAAGTTGTCTTATTAATTAAGACATTGTTTGCATTTTCACGAATAACATTTTCGTAATTTAATATATTATGTTAACTTATCTATATCCAAACGTTTACAGTTAAGCCGGAATTAGTCTTCAAAGTTCAAAAATATATTATTAATTTTATTTATAGGTAACAATTGAACGTTTTATTCGATCCGACTAAAATTTATTATGGTTGATTATCATAATATAACACATAATTTCAGTTATTATGGTCATCATTAATTGACAAGAATAGAAAGACTGTTATTCCTTACTTCACTTTTTAATTTAAATTAATTTAAATTAATTTAAAAAGTGAAGTAAGGAATAACAGTCTTTCTATTTGTGATTAATCACTTCACGTAAAACTCGAAACAATACAGTTAATTGACAAGAAGTATAAAAAACAATAGTACCACAATATTAAAACTAAAATATGTTTTATTGGCGCACCTTATATAAATTTAAAAAATACATCTTGAAAAATTAGTTCATTTAAAAACTTTGTTGTCTCTAAATAATGTTTGATATCTTATACGGTTTTGCCACAAAAATAAAATGCAAATCAATGATTTTTTATTATTTAGTAAAAACGAAATCTTGTTTTTCAGATGATTAAAAATACATGTTTTTTCTTTGTCCCCGCCATTGTTTAACAAACGTCAATTGTGTATAATATTAATTAACGAGTGTTTTTTGAGAATTAATTGTTATCTTCATTATGATTTATAATTATTCATATTCCTCCGGAGCAAACAGTTACAGGGAGTTTTTCTTTTAAGTATACGTATTCCAAATTCAGCCTATTTCCTGTAAATCTTTAGATATTCCTTGTTTTATTTTTTAAGTTCAATTTGAAGCATTAAACGAGGGTGTTCCACTCCCAGACTAAGCATGAAGTAAAATTTCGAGTTTAGAAAAGCCCCGTGAAAATTTGCCGAGGGTCGCGCAGCGACCCGAGACAAATTTTCTGGGCTTTTCTAAACTCGAAATTTTACTTCATGCGCCACGCGTATAAAACACTAAAATATTACGAAATTTATGTATATTCGAACTTCACTTGAAATCTGTGTTATATACGCGTGGCGCATGAAGCAAAATTTCGAGTTTAGAAAAGCCCAGAAAATTTGTCTCGGTTCGCTGCGCGACCCTCGACAAATTTTCACGGGGCTTTTCTAAACTCGAAATTTTACTTCATGCTTAGTCTGGGAGTGGAAAACACTCGTTTAAGGCTTCAAATTGAACTCTTTGAAAAAATCAACGAATGTCGAAAAATTTACAGCTTATGTATGTTTACGGAAAAAAAATTCACTGTATGGTGATTGATTGTAAATTAAAATTATTTCAGTTAAAAAAATGGTTCACTTTTCCCGTAATTTAAACAATTGATAATTGACATACTAAATTTATTTCACACTTAACAATTAGTTAAAGATTTCACTTGAAGTTAGTGATTTATACGCGTGTCGCATGAAGTAAAATTTCGAGTTTAGAAAAGCCTGAAAATTTGGATTTGCAGGGGCGCGACTCGCTTCGCTCGCGCGCCCCTGCAAATTCAAATTTTCAGGCTTTTCTAAACTCGAAATTTTACATCATGCTTAGTCTGGGAGTGGAATCCCTCGTTAGTCGATCAATCAGAAACTTATTTTGTAGTAAAACTTATGACATAATGCTAATTTTGAGAACTTGTACTACTTAAAATACGTGTATTAAAAGTTTTTGAACATTTAACAATTGGTTATAACTTAAAAATAGCCAATGCAATTTAAAATATGCATATGATAAAAATATCTTTAAATATTCCATTCTTTTAGGAAAAAAGCGAAACTGTAATTATGTGTTATACCAATTCCATCTTAATTTGAAGCATTGAATAACATCTATTGAATAAAACAAACAAAACCTTAACTACATTTTTAGTTTCTTATTAATTAATCTGGGGAGTCTTAGGTGAAACACCCTGTGTACGGTAACGCTAACGGCTACGCTAAACCGTCTTGTTACCTGGTAAAGTAGATGGTTGCCGGCTAACAGGCAACTTTAGTGTAGATGTTAGCGTTACCGGATATAGCAAAACGATAAACTATAACTCTATCATACCTACAGAACTGTTAAAGCTCAATGGTTAGTTAGGTGACTAGTGTATGAAGTAAATCTTTAACTAATTGTTAAGTGTGAAATAAATTTAGTATGTCAATTATCAATTGTTTAAATTATGGGAAAAGTGAACCATTTTTTTAACTGAAATAATTTTAATTTACAATCAATCAACATACAGTGAATTTTTTTTTTTCGGTAAACATGCATAAGCTGTAAATTTATCGACATTCGTTGATTTTTTCAAAGAGTTCAATTTGAAGCCTTAAACGAGTGTTTTCCACTCCCAGACTAAGCATGAAGTAAAATTTCGAGTTTAGAAAAGCCCCGTGAAAATTTGTCGAGGGTCGCGCAGCGAACCGAGACAAATTTTCTGGGCTTTTCTAAACTCGAAATTTTACTTCATGCGCCACGCGTATCAAACACAGATTTCAAGTGAAGTTCGAATATACATAAGTTTCGTAATATTTTAATGTTTTATACGCGTGGCGCATGAAGTAAAATTTCGAGTTTAGAAAAGCCCCGTGAAAATTTGTCGAGGGTCGCGCAGCGAACCGAGACAAATTTTCATTTACGCACGTTTTGTTTGGGGAACGTATGAAATAAGCCGGTATTCTTAATACAGATTTCTGAGACTTCATTGCCAATGCAATCATTGAAATTTGCGCCAAAAGCAATTGTAACCTATTCTAGATCTAATTAGTATGGTCTAACCTAACTTATTTGCTGTGGGTTAGGTTATCTCCACTAAATCACTGCCTAATTAATAGAGCTGGGACGAATCCTCGTAAAAAGGATTCGAATCACGAATCCGAATCACCTAATATGATTCGAATCACGAATACTCGAATAAAAGAGTCATAAGAGATAAATATGATCACGAATCACGAATCACGCATACAAATCCTTTAAGAATAAATTTGATTTTATAATTTTTTGCAACCATTAATATATAAATATCGTTACCAGTTGTTTAAACCAAAATATTCAAAACCTAATTATTTATCATTAACACTGAACATCGTTGATAACAAACTAAATATCTGATTCCCTGTTACTTTGATTAAAGATGTGTTTGTGCGTTTTTGAACTTCACTTCAAATCAGTGTTTTGTACGCGTGGCGCATGAAGTAAATTTTCGAGTTTAGAAAAGCCCGAAAATTTGTCTCGGGTCGCTGCGCGACCCTCGACAAATTTTCACGGGGCTTTTCTAAACTCGAAATTTTACTTCATACTTAGCCTGGGAGTGGAAACACTTGTTCAAAACTTCAAATTAATCTCTATTATAAAATCGACGAATGCTTAAAAATTACGCAAATAAAAAATTTACTGAATATCATTAAAACTGGGAAAGTCAGAGGAGAGTTATGGAATTATATTCAAATTGATAAAAACACTATCAAAAAAGCCTTATGATATTATAAAATTTGTCAACCCTGGCAAATTACAAAACACGTAAACATTTATAAAATCAACTTAAATATTGACAAAAACAATGAAAACGATTTAAGAAAATGGGAGTGTCCCACAGAAGAAAGTTATATTAAAGGGTCAGGGAAAAAAGTACTTGAATCAGGGAAATGCCGGAAAAATTTAACATTTCAGATTGTGGCTACCATGTCAGTTTTACTTCAAATAATATTAAACAAAATTATGAAAACTAGATTATTATCTTTAAAAACATTTTCAGTCATTTAATGTTCTTACCAAAGCATTCATTTTGAAGTTTCGAAGGAGCGTTTCCACACCCAGACTAAGCATGAAGTAAAATTTCGAGTTTAGAAAAGCCCCGTGAAAATTTGTCGAGGGTCGCGCAGCGACCCGAGACAAATTTTCTGGGCTTTTCTAAACTCGAAATTTTACTTCATGCGCCACGCGTATAAAACAATGATTTAACGAGAAATTTTAAAACACACAAAAGACATTTTTCAAGTTAATCCTCACAATTAATTCGAATTATTTTTGACGATTCAAAACCTTTTTCAAGTATTCGAATCCCTTTATAAATATTCGAATTCTTTTATGAGGATTGAATCGCCTACATTTGGATTCGAATACGAGTCCTTTTAAAAAAATGTAACGAATCCGGATCACGAATCCAGTTGAACTAAAGTATTCGAATGCCTATTTTGGATCCTCTGAAAGGATTCGAATCCTGCCCAGCTCTGCTTAATAGGTTACGTTAGGTTAATTGCGAGTAAGGTCAGCATGTAAAAAATCGCTAAATAGGCTTGCAAATAACTGTGACGTGGGACTCATGTGGGTACCTAGCCACAGTGATATCAGGGGAAATTCAATTGCCGACGACCTTGCAAGGAAGGGGGCAAGAATGAAGGACCTGTCTACTGAACTCTCCATCCACATTCCTCTTGTGGAATGCAAGAGACTACTTAGGAACCAGATGATAGCATCGGTCAACCATAGGTGGAGAGAAGAAGATACGTGTCTCATAACAAGGCAGCTATGGCCTATATGGGAAACTATAAACAGCAACAGATTAATTGCACTTAGCAGAATCGACATAAAGATGGCGGTAGGCATCCTCACGGGCCACTGCCTCCTAGGCAGACATGCACAACGACTTTTGCACAACGACTTGAGCACAACGACTTTTGCAGAGGATGCCTGGATGTAGAGGGGGAAGAGACGGCACTCCACTATCTGGGACAATGCCCTGCTCTCGAAGGGAAAAGGATCAAGTACCTTGGTATGCACTATGCAAATGGACTAACGGACCTCACACCCCTAGATGTGAGAAATTTGATCGGGTTAATTAGGTGCTCGGATTGGTTTGTATAGGGGAGATCTGACTCCTTTTCACCCTTATGGTATCATAAGGAGCCTGTGGGCCTAAGTGAGCAGTCTAACTGCTACCATTAGAACCTAACCTAACCTAAGCTAAGGTCAGCATTAGGAAATACTAAAAGTCAAAGTTTTAGGTTACGTATGATGACCGCAATTTAAATGGGGTTAGATTAATGTTACATAGACATGATTAGATCCATGGGTGTTTCACCTAAAACTCCCCAGACTAATTAACAAGAAACTAGAAATGTTATTAGAGTTTCGTTTCTGGTAACCAATAGATGTCATTCGAGGCTTCAAATTAAGATAGAATTGGTATCACTCATAATTACGGTTTCGCTGTCAGAGACGTGAGAAAATGTCATTATAAGATCAGGACATTGGAAGTGACTTTTCCTGAAAGGATAGAATACTATGGGACATTTTTATTATATGCATATTTTAAATTATATTGGCCATTTTTAAGTTATAACTATTTTTTGTATTTTCAAGAATTTTTAAAAGTACAACAACTTCACAAAATTAGCATATCTAACAAGAAAAAATATTAAAATACATTGGAAATTACAAAACAATAATAATAACAGTGATATAATTTAATTTTTTTAACATTTTTTTCTTATTTGTTAAACAAAAGGTATAAAAGATACTCAAACGTTTTACTGGATTGAAAAATACACATTTTAAATCGTTTCCGAAGAGCGTCTAAAAGAGATATTCGTCTAATTGCTATACAACTTGCGTAAATCTTGTTAATCAATGTCATCTATTGATTCAACGTAAACCATGTCCTTTAAAGTGCCCCATAAAAAAAAGCAAGCGGTGTCAAGTCGGGTAACCTAGCTGGCCATTTTAATGTCCTAGGAAAATCTGTATTTAAATAATTGGTCACTATTGCAGCTCCGTCTTGTTGTAACCACATGCTTTAAACCAGTGGTGGGGAAACTTTTTTTAAGACGGGCCATTTGTAATAACCAGACAATCGTAGCGGGCCAAAGAATAATGCTTAATCGTAGGTAGGTAGTTTTTATGCGGGTCGTCACATTACGAAGTAAGAACGCGTTCAAACATTCTCACGACGGCACTCTTAAACGGGCCGGATTAAACCTTTCCGCGGGCCGGACTTGGCCCGCGGGCCGTAGTTTCCCCATCACTGCTTTAAACTGTATCCAATGGTACATTTTCCAATAGGTCTTGAAGTTCGTTTCTTAAGAAATCCAAATATCGTTCACCTCTTAATATTCCTTCGTAAAAATAAGGACCTACTAAATAGCCATTTACTATGCCACACCACACATCGATGCCAAATTTGGTTTGGTTGTTTGTAACTTTTGTCTACTTTGGATTATTTTGTTCCCAATAATGACAATTATGTTTATTGATCAAACCATTATTATGGAATCTACTTTGATCAGTTCATAAAATCTTTCGAAAAATAGTTTGGTCATTTTCATAAATTGTTGATAATTGAGATATGAAATTGATTCTTTTTTTCTGGATCTCCAAGTCTCAAATGATGACTTATGTATGTTTCAAAGGATCGGAATTTATTGACTTTTAGTATTCTGTGGCAAGAAGCAACTGATACATTCAACTCGTCGCTGATGCTTCTTATTGAAGTCTGTGTTACCTTTTCGTTGGTTCTTATAGGTTTTCGACGATTCCGTTTGGGTTTTTTGAATTGTCCATATTGTATCGTTAACTTGTTTCTCATTGATCACTTGGTAAAACATTTCTATTAATATATTGGTATTTGATTGAAATTCACTTGGTTTGTTTTACTAATAAATTGTTTTATTTTCAACTAGTTTCGGCTTAATGCCATTTTCAAGAATGGTGTACAAAAGAGCAAAATTGATTATATATACTAGATGTCGGCATTTCAGGTAATAAGCGCTCTAATTATCGGGGAATTCCAAAGGTCCTCGTTGTCATTGGCCACGTTTTTTCCCGCCTTTATGGCTTTACTTATTTCTAAACCCTCCTGATAATTCAAAACTAATCCCTTATTACCCGAATGCAACATTTTACATTCGTTTGAGCTGAAAAAGTGATTAGCCGCGATGCAATGTTTTGCGAACCCCGTGGTCTGTTTATTATTTAGAATATCTTTCCTATGTTCTTTTAATCGCGTTTCAAACGGGCAGTTCTTTTGAAACGCGATTAAAAGAACATAGGAAAGATATTCTAAATAATAAACAGACCACGGGGTTCGCAAAACATTGTATCACGGCTAATCACTTTTTCAGCTCAAACGATTGTAAAATATTGCATTCGGGTAATAAGGGATTAGTTTTGAATTATCGGGAGGGTTTAGAAATAAGTAAAGCCATAAAGGCGGGAAAAAACGTGGTCAATGACAACGAGGACCTTTGGAATTCCCCGATAATTAGAGCGTTTATTACCTGAAATGCCGACATCTAGTATTTATAATCAATTGTGCTCTTTTGTACACCATTCTTGAAAATGGCATTAAGCCGAAACTAGTTGAAAATAAAACAATTTATTAGTAAAACAAACCAAGTGAATTTCAATCAAATACCTATATGTCCATATTGTATTGAGTTTTTTTTTTTGCATAAATGAAAATATTTTATGATCGGGATGTCTTCGATCTGGGTAACAAACTGCGTAGATCCTTGACGCGTCTCTGGAATTTCTACGATATTCTAAATAAACCATCAGAATATCAAATTTTTCTGCTTTCGTGTATTGTAGCATAATGTTACACACTATTTTAAGTATTCACTTTTTACTTGATTCAAATATTAAATATTTTCTGACAATAATGTCAATAGATAATACGGCACACTTGATTAATAAGATTTACGCAAGTTCTCTTTTAGATGCTTGTGATATTTCTCTTCGGAAACGATTTTAAATGTGTATTTTAAATCCGGTAAAACATTTGAGTATCTCTTATAACTTTTGTTGAACAATTAAGAAAACATTTGTAACAAAAATTAAATTATATTGTTGTAATTATTATTGTTTTGTAATTTCCAATGTATTTTAATAATCTTTATTGTTAGATATGCAAAATTTTGAGAAGTTGTACTACTTTGAATATTAAAAAGTTCATGAAAATATAAAAATTGGTTATAAATAAAAAATGGCCAATTTAATTTAAAATATGCGTATGATAAAAATGTCTTAAAATAATCTGTTCTTTTAGAAAAGGTCACTTCTAAAGTTTTGATCTTCGAATGACATTTTCTCACGCCTCTGACAGCGAAACCGTAATTATGAGTGATACCAATTCTATCTTAATTTGAAGCCTTTGTTTAAAACGTTTTTTTTATTATCTTAAATTCGCTAAATTATATTTTATACTACTTCATTAAGATTTATTGTTAACGTTTTTAAATATTAGCTAAGTTTTGTTGAATTACATTGTTAATCATAACATTTTATTACAATAAAGCATCACAACTATGTGTGCATAAATGTGATTTTTAAATACAGGGAATTTTTCTTTCAGGTATATGCATACACTGTAAATTTTACGACATTCGTTGTTTTTTTTTAAAGATTTCAATTTGAATCTCTAAACGAGGGCTTTCCACTCCCAGACTAAGCATGAAGTAAAATTTCGAGTTTAGAAAAGCCTGAAAATTTGGATTGGCCGCGTAGCGAAGCGGAGCGGCCAATCCAAATTAGGCTTTTCTAAACTCGAAATTTTACTTCATGCGCCACACGTATAAAACACTGAAATATCGTAAAGTTTAAAATATACGGCTTTAGCAATCTAATATGTAGATCTGAAAAAAACATGAGTCAAATTCTACGCTGAACAAATTGTTTAAAACAGTGATTATAGGCAACCCAATAACTCCAACGTATATTAGGTTGCCTATAATTGTGGTTGTATGTGTGTGTTTTTTTTATTTTATGGTAAATAAATGTTTTTAAGCGTGGCGCATGAAGTAAAATTTCGAGTTTAGAAAAGCCTAATTTGGATTGGCCGCTCCGCTTCGCTACGCGGCCAATCCAAATTCTTAGGCTTTTCTAAACTCGAAATTTTACTTCATGCTTAGTCTGGGAGTGGAAAACCCTCGTTTAAAGATTCAAATTGATATCTTTTAAAAAAACAACGAATGTCGTAAAATGTACATGCATGTGTATACCTGAAAAAAAGCCCTGGTTTTGACTAATCGTTTACAGAATACAGAATAAGACGGGGAATGTTTCCTGTACATTCCATCCAACCGATCTTTGATGCTTTGAGATGAAATACCTTCTCGAGAAAGAAATTTAATGACATCACTTTGCTTAGTTTTTAAGGCTTCTGGTATCGTGATAAACGAGTGTTACTTATAAGAAAACTAATTGACATAAAATCCATTTCTGTTTTTCCAAGGCTAATAAGACCTAAACCAATGTCTTGCCAAAATTTTGACACGCTGCCATACCTGGTTCTATGTCAAGGCGAAACATTTTGGCGCTTACCTCGTAACTCTACATAGAGAGCAATCCTTCATAAAGAATGGGGTTTTCAAACACATAGACCAATTCTTTCAGAACATTTTTTGTTTCTTGTTAATTAGTCTAGGGAGTTTTAGGTAAAACACCCTGTATATCTACTTAAAAAAAATCCCTGTAGAAGTATGTAATTAATAAATATCAATAAGTAAAATAAGTTTGTTTCAAATGAGATCATCTTAATAGTCTCATCACCCAACGAAATCAGTTTTTTTTTTGTCACTTACAATCAATTTCCATAATAATATCGATTTGTAAATACTGACGTTTAATAAATAACTGAACAAAACTCATCCGTAATAAAACAGGGAAACTTTTACTGAAAAGATCGGTAATAACAGAAAAAGGCGAGTTCACTTTTAGTACGTGTATATGCAGAATCGCGATTTTTTACGACTGGCCATAAATCGATGTTAATGCTTCGGGACGGTCGCGATTCGGAGACATAAATATAAGCGTGAGTTAATGCAGTAGGTAAGGGTGGCTACACACATACATATATTTATGAATGTGTGTGCGCAAGGGGTGGGTATCCGTAATATAATTTACATAATGCACGTTATTGAACAGTTCGGAAATATTTGAAAAGTTTATAAAGCGCGAAGGCCGTTGCCAAGCACTCACAGAGATTAATGTCGGGGACATAAAAGGCCACACACACATACTAGCTCTCTGAAAGGAGATAGACAGATAAATTGATATATAGATAGATGCAAGTAGATTGAGATATATCGCGTGAGTGACGACTCGCCCATAATGCCGTACGCCCATCACTCATAATACCAGACCATGAACACTGGGACAGAAATAGGAACAGGAACGGGATGCCAGGTCTTGGGAAATGGCTAGTCTGGGCCCTCCAATAAACCGGTGACGAATTGAATGGACAGCACCGACGTTTTCCACCTACTCGATCTCCTTCGCTTCCACTCACACCACGTCTTCATTCCCCCCCTTGTCAGGGCAAATAATAAAAAAAGTGCTCTCTCCGGGAGAAAACCTCGGACACGATACAATCTCCAATCGGCCAGAACCAACGACTTGAATAATAAAAAAAATCAAGTTTTATATAGGGCATTGTGCGTTTCCCCTTGATTCATGGAAATACTCACAATTTATTAATAGTCCATTCACAAAATTAAAAATAAACACAAATTTCTTGAATTAATTTCTTGTTTGCAACGTGGTGAAACATCAAACCACGATTGGCAACAGTGGTTAGTAGCTTCAAATCGAACTCATTAAAAAATCAACGATTGCCTCACTATTATTAAGCATCAGAATGTGTATAGTTATAAGAAAAATTCCCTCTATGTTTATTAGCGTTTTAAAAATTTTTTTTTCATTTTAATCATAACAAAAATACAAAACTTGTTTTTCTTAAACTTTGAAAATTAAAAACACATTTAAAACATGTTTAAAAAGTATTTAAAACATGTTTAAAAAGTATTTAAAACATGTTTTACACGTATTTACTAGTGGGCCATCCAAACTGCGATCTGTTTTGTGGTGAGCCATCAAGATTCATCCGTTTTGTAAAAGGGGTAAGGTTGTCATCTCGGGGCTGGCGACTGATAGCGGTATTTTTGTTTTTATTTTTATTTTTATTGTTTACTGTTAGTTTTTGCTACAAAGTGTTTCATTTTATTGTTTTATTTTAAACATAGTAGTATACATAAATGTATTGTATTTTACATGTATATATTATTGTTGTATAAATGGTCTAATCCGTTAAATAAATAAATAAATGTGTGTTTATGTCAAACTACAAAATCATATTTATATACACACAGTTGTAATATAGCAACTATGAAATTTATATTTATTTTTATTAACTTAGAAGTCATGTGTAATTTGTGATTATTATTATTCATCTATAATGATGAAAATTTCAAACTAGTCAGATTTCACGATTTTAGTTAATTTTCAAAATATAATTTTTCGGGAATTTTCGACGTTTTAGTCAATTTAAAAAATCTAAACGCTTTTTGTAAATTTCCAAAATTTCCGTTAATTTTCAAAATTCCGACGATTTTCATGAAATCCAAAGATTATCGATAATTTTTAAAATCTAGACGCCAAGATTTCCGTTAATCTTTGAAATGTTCATATAAGTGTGAATTTCTAAGAAGTTATCAAAATTCATTATGAATTTTAAATAATTTTTTAAATTTATCATGAATTTTTCAGCATCGATTAATTAATTTAGACGTTTTAATCGTTAACGATTAATAAATACTTTAGAAAAATGCCCCATATTTTTTGTCAAATAAATTTCTTTGAAATTTGCGAAACCGAAAACTAGTTTTTTATTAGTTTTCGGGTTCGCAAATTTTAAATGTATTTGACAAAAAATATGAGGCATTTCTTTAAAGCATTAATAAATAAATGTTGATAACTTCTTGGAAATTGACACTTATATGAAAATGTTGAAGATTAACGGAAATCTTGGCGTCTAGATTTTGAAAATCATCGAAAATCTTTTTATTTCATGAAAATCGTCGGAATTTTGAAAATAACGGAAATGTTGGAAATTTACAGAAAGAAATTTCCAAGAATTTTAAATTTCTTTATGTAAATTTCCAAGATTTCCGTTATTTTCAAAATTCCGACGGTTTTCATGAAATAAAAAGATTTTCGATAATTTTTAAAATCTAGACGCCAAGATTTTCGTTAGTCTTCAAAATTTTCATATAAGTGTGAACTTCCAAGAAGTTATCAACATTTTTTATTAATGCTTTAAATAAATTCCTCATATTTTTTGTTAAATACATTTGAAATTTGCGAACCCATAAATTCATGAATATCGGCATTTTTTTTTAAATTAACAAATATCTAGAAAATACATGACAAGCGTTAATGTTTTAAAAAGTAATGAAAGAAGTCAAGAATTAAAAATCATCAATAATTTTAAAAAATGCATTTTTGTAAAAATTCTGAATTAACGAACGTATTGGAAAATTCACAAGTCGTCAATATTTTGAAAATTATTTAATATCTTGGAAATTCAGGAAAATTGACAAGATTTTAAAAATAGAACAAAAACTTGAAAACCCTTAAAATTTTGTAAATTAATGAAAATATTGTAAATCACTGTTTTTTTTACAATATTTTCATTAATTTACAAAATCGTAAGGGTTTTCAAGTTTATTTTTTAACGAATGTTTTCCACTCCCAGACTAAGCATGAAGTAAAATTTCGAGTTGAGAAAAGCCCGAAGAATTTGGATTTGGACGCGCAGCGTCCAAATCCAAATTCGGGCTTTTCTCAACTCGAAATTTTACTTCATGCGCCACGCTCATCAAAACACTGATTAATTGTTAAGTTTAAAATATTTAAAACATTTTTTAATTACAGATTATCGCTTTTCGACATACTTTAAAATATTGTCAAATTTCAATATTTCTTGACATTTCATTACTTTTCGAAATTGTTTCAACATTTTCTCAAATTTAAACATTTCATCGTATTTTGACAATTTTCGATATTTTCATAAATGTTGTATAAAATTTGTTGAAATGTTTTCATCAAGAAGAAAAAACTTGAAAACTCTCAAGATTTTGTAAATTAATGAAAATGTTGTAAAAAGCCAGTGATTATTTTTTAACGAATGTTTTCCACTCCCAGACTAAGCATGAAGTAAAATTTCGAGTTGAGAAAAGCCCGAAGAATTTGGATTTGGACGCGCAGCGTCCAAATCCAAATTCGGGCTTTTCTCAACTCGAAATTTTACTTCATGCGCCACGCGCATACACACACTGATCAAATTTGAAACATATTTAAAACATTTTTATATTGTAGATTATCACTTTTCGACATACTTCAAAATGTTGTAAAATTTTAATATTTCCTGACATTTCAACATGTCAACATTTTCTCAAATTTAAACATTTCATCCATCGCTTTTTTTAACAATGTTCGATTTTTTCATAAATGTTGTATAAAATTTATTGAAATGTTTTCATCAAGAAGAAAAAACTTGAAAACTCTCAAGATTTTGTAAATTAATGAAAATGTTGTAAAAAGCCAGTGATTATTTTTTAACGAATGTTTTCCACTCCCAGACTAAGCATGAAGTAAAATTTCGAGTTGAGAAAAGCCCGAAGAATTTGGATTTGGACGCGCAGCGTCCAAATCCAAATTAGGGCTTTTCTCAACTCGAAATTTTACTTCATGCGCCACGCGCATACAAACACTGATTAAGTTTAAAGCATATTTAAAACATTTTTATATTGTAGATTATCACTTTTCGACATACTTCAAAATGTTGTAAAATTTCAATATTTCCTGACATTTCAACATGTCAACATTTTCTGAAATTTAAACATTTCATCCATCGTTTTTTTTTTTTCTAACAATGTTCGATTTTTTCATAGATGTTGTATAAAATTTGTTGAAATGTTTTCATCAAGAAGAAAATACTTGAAAACTCTCAAGGTTTTGTAAATTAATGAAAATGTTGTAAAAAGCCAGTGATTATTTTTTAACGAATGTTTTTCACTCCCAGACTAAGCATGAAGTAAAATTTCGAGTTGAGAAAAGCCCGAAGAATTTGGATTTGGACGCGCAGCGTCCAAATCCAAATTCGGGCTTTTCTCAACTCGAAATTTTACTTCATGCGCCACGCGCATACAAACACTGATTAAGTTTAAAGCATATTTAAAACATTTTTATATTGTAGATTATCACTTTTCGACATACTTCAAAATGTTGTAAAATTTCAATATTTCCTGACATTTCAACATGTCAACATTTTCTCAAATTTAAACATTTCATCCATCGTTTTTTTTTTTTCTAACAATGTTCGATTTTTTCATAGATGTTGTATAAAATTTGTTGAAATGTTTTCATCAAGAAGAAAATACTTGAAAACTCTCAAGGTTTTGTAAATTAATGAAAATGTTGTAAAAAGCCAGTGATTATTTTTTAACGAATGTTTTTCACTCCCAGACTAAGCATGAAGTAAAATTTCGAGTTGAGAAAAGCCCGAAGAATTTGGATTTGGACGCGCAGCGTCCAAATCCAAATTCGGGCTTTTCTCAACTCGAAATTTTACTTCATGCGCCACGCGCATACAAACACTGATTAAGTTTAAAGCATATTTAAAACATTTTTATATTGTAGATTATCACTTTTCGACATACTTCAAAATGTTGTAAAATTTCAATATTTCCTGACATTTCAACATGTCAACATTTTCTCAAATTTAAACATTTCATCCATCGTTTTTTTTAACATTGTTCGATGTTTTCATAAATGTTGTATAAAATTTGTTGAAATGTTTTCATCAAGAAAAAAAACTTGAAAACTCTCAAGATTTTGTAAATTAATGAAAATGTTGTAAAAAGCCAGTGATTATTTTTTAACGAATATTTTCCACTCCCAGACTAAGCATGAAGTAAAATTTCGAGTTGAGAAAAGCCCGAAGAATTTGGATTTGGACGCGCAGCGTCCAAATCCAAATTAGGGCTTTTCTCAACTCGAAATTTTACTTCATGCGCTACGCGCATACAAACACTGATTAAGTTTAAATCATATTTAAAACATTTTTATATTGTAGATTATCACTTTTCGACATACTTCAAAATGTTGTAAAATTTCAATATTTCCTGACATTTCAACATGTCAACATTTTCTCAAATTTAAACATTTCATCCATCGTTTTTTTAACAATGTTCGATTTTTTCATAAATGTTGTATAAAATTTTTTTAAATGTTTTCATCAAGAAGAAAAAACTTGAAAACTCTTAAGATTTTGTAAATTAATGAAAATGTTGTAAAAAGCCAGTAATTATTTTTTAACGAATGTTTTCCACTCCCAGACTAAGCATGAAGTAAAATTTCGAGTTGAGAAAAGCCCGAAGAATTTGGATTTGGACGCGCAGCGTCCAAATCCAAATTAGGGCTTTTCTCAACTCGAAATTTTACTTCATGCGCCACGCGCATACAAACACTGATTAAGTTTAAAGCATATTTAAAACATTTTTATATTGTAGATTATCACTTTTCGACATACTTCAAAATGTTGTAAAATTTCAATATTTCCTGACATTTCAACATGTCAACATTTTCTCAAATTTAAACATTTCATCCATCGTTTTTTTTAACAATGTTCGATTTTTTCATAAATGTTGTATAAAATTTGTTCAAATTCTGAAAAATTAAATAAATGATAGCGTTCTTGTATGAAGAAAAATAAACGTCTTACTGAAAAAGATGCCCGTTTTTAATACATTTAGAGGCGCGTTTTATTCCTCAATTCGCCGAGACTTCGGAAAGACGTCTCCCTTTTTTATTACATCGGACTCTAAATGCCTGTTTAAAAGTTGCTCCTCCTCATAGATATATTTATATCATCCTAGCCTATATATAAAGTTTTTCATTTTCATATTCGCATCGTAGATATACAATAAAAGCTTTTCCTGCTAGACTAAGCATATTATCTTAATCGATCCGCGCTGGCTGGTTTGTAGGTTTGTTGGTTTCTGGTTTGGTGTATCGCTTTTTCGGGAATCCGGGGTCGGGGGGGGTGGTTTTTAATCCGGAATGAGTGGAGGTGGAGCGGGGGAGAGAACGGTGTGCTCTTTTTGTGTATAAGGTGGAGGTTTCCAAGGAGAGTCAGAGTCGTCTGGACGGTTGCCCGAAGAGCTTTCACTTACTCTGCGTTTTCCCCCCTCATCCCATTTTTCATCCCTCTCTCGGCCCTCAGCCCTCATTTCTTTCTCTTCTCTCATCGGTGCACCCTCACCCTAGACTGACGCTCTGACGCTGACGGCGCCATCTACCCTGGCGCCACTGACAGCCCACTAGGTCTGCCTTTGCCTCCACTCTGGTCCGGGCCAGTCCTTACTTTTTACTACAGTTTGCCTCCGACAAAAGAAAAGAAAAACTACCCATTATTGCCTACAGTTATCTTAAGAAGCCACAATAAAACTGTCGTTTAAAAAGTAAGGCTGTCATTAATAAGAATTGCCCTGTATCAATTTATGTGCGGTCCGAATTAGGTAGCGGTGATAAAATCTATTGGTGCGGCCCTCGTTTTGCTAAAAGATAAAAAAAAAACTTTTAATATCACTCTTCCATGTTACATTTAACATAAAACTTTCCATTATTTTGTTTAACCTCCTCTTTCGCTCGCAGTCTGGGCGGACTTTCCCGGCGCCTCCGCACTTCTTAATACCTTTTTGGGCGAAAACTTCCTCTCTCTGCACTTTTGCGCGAACACTCACGTGGACGGAAATAAAACAAATCACAAAGGGAAAACTATAAATTCTATCGCGTTAATACATCAATATCAAAACACACTCACGTAATCTTATTGTATAAAACTTTACATTTGTTAACTTCATTTTTATCTTTTACTTTCAAAAGAGACTTATTACATTATTGTAATACTGTAAACTATACATTCAATTTGTATAGATTATAAAAAAATAATTTCACTAATTTTTGTGTAAGCATAAATACAATTACAAAAATACTAGGTAAAATTGAGAGTAAATAATTTCAAATTTGGACTTCCAACAAAACTGTGAGTTTACACATAATCAAATTAGGATTAAACAAAATCAAATTGAGGATTCAACAACATCAAATTGAGGATTAGAAAACATCAAATTGAGAATTTAACAACATCAAATTAAGAATCAGCAATTGCAAATTGGAATTAAACAAATAATATATAAAAAAACGTATATCTTGATGTAATACACGAACACGAGACGAGCACGATACAAGCACGACACGAGTACGACACGAGCACGATACGAGCACGATACGAGCACGACATGAGCATGATACAAGCACGACACGAGCACGACGCGAGCACGACACGAGCACGACACGAGCACAACACGAGCACGAGACGAGCGCGATACGAGCACGACACGAGCACGACACGAGCACGACACGAGCACGACACGAGCACGACACGAGCACGACACGAACACGACACGAGCACGACACGAGCCCGACACGAGCACGACACGAGCACGACACGAGCACGACACGAGCACGAGACGAGCACGATACTAGCACGACACGAGCACGATATTATCACGACACGAGCACCAGAAAATGTAAACAAAACTTGTCGACCAAAGTTCGTATACTTATCCCAATTTAGAGCATTCGGAATGTATTTTTTAATGTGGATAATAATAATCAGGCTTTTCTAAACTCAAACTTTTACTTTTGGTTTTAAGTGAAGTTCAAAATATACATCTTCAGCAAACTGTTTTAGTAGCATATTGTGAACTTCACAATATTTCAGTGTTTTCTACGCGTGACGTTTTTATACGCGACCAAACGCGACCAAACCAAATGTTCAGGCTTTACTAAACTCGAAATTTTACTTCATGCTTCAAGCGTATAAATCACCGCGCTTCGCGCTACGCGACCAAACCAAATTTTCAGGCTTTTCTAAACTCGAAATTTTACTTCATGCTTAACCTGGGAGTGGAAACACTCGTTAGAATTTTAAATTGAAATATAAAAAACAAACGCCTTAACATTTACATGTATCGAAAGAAAAATTCCCCGTATTTTGTCCACTATTAAAGCTATTAAAGAAGGCAAATCAGTTCAGTTACCACAAATTATAATGAATAAAGGCAGATCCAATATTTTGTAAACCGAATTTAGATTTAGTCGACCTGGAACATATTATTAACAAAAAAGTAACAAAGTACAATAAGTCTTCAGCATTTTGAAAATATGTCGTTCACATTCAAAATGTGGATTGTAACATATTAAAGAAATATTTTTTCCGTTATTTGTAATAAATTATTTCATCTGTTTATTTCTTAAATTACGAGGGGTGATCGAAAAATAAGGTTACAAAATATACACGTTTCATTGCAGGCTTTGTAACTACACTAATTTTTGTGTAAGCATAAATACAATTACATAAATACTAGGTAATACTGAGAGTAAATAATTTCAAATTTGGACTTCCAACAAAACTGTGAGTTTACACATACACAATCAAATTAGGATTAAACAAAATCAAATTGAGGATTAAACAACATCAAATTGAGGATTAGAAAACATCAAATTGAGAATTTAACAACATCAAATTAAGAATCAGCAATTGCAAATTGGGATTAAACAAATAATATATAAAAAAAACGTATATCTTGATGTAATACACGAACACGAGACGAGCACGATACAAGCACGACACGAGTACGACACGAGCACGATACGAGCACGACATGAGCATGATACAAGCACGACACGAGCACGACACGAGCACGACACGAGCAAAACACGAGCACGATACTAGCACGACACGAGCACGACACGAGCACGATATTATCACGACACGAGCACCACACGAGCATCAGAAAATGTAAACAAAACTTGTCGACCAAAGTTCTTATACTTATCCCAATTTAGAGCATTCGGAATGTATTTTTGAATGTGGATAATAATAATCAGGCTTTTCTAAACTCAAACTTTTACTTTTGGTTTTAAGTGAAGTTCAAAATATACATCTTCGGCAAACTTCTTTAGTAGCATATTGTCAACTTCACAATATTTCAGTGTTTTCTACGCATGACGTTTTTATACGCGACCAAACGCGACCAAACCAAATGTTCAGGCTTTACTAAACTCGAAATTTTACTTCATGCTTCACGCGTATAAATCACTGATTTCAAGTAATGTTTAAAATATACCGCTATAACGTTGAATAAGTGATTTATACGCGTGGCGCATGAAGTAAAATTTCGAGTTTAGAAAAGCCTGAAAATTTTTAGGCTTTTCTAAACTCGAAATTTTACTTCATGCTTAACCTGGGAGTGGAAACACTCGTTAGAATTTCAAATTGAAATATAAAAAACAAACGTCCACTATTAAAGCTATTAAAGAAGGCAAATCAGTTCAGTTACCACAAATTATAATGAATAATGGCAGATCCAATATTTTGCAAACCGAATTTAGATTTAGTCGACCTGAAACATATTATTAACAAAAAAATAACAAAGTACAATAAGTCTTCAGCATTTTGAAAATATGTCGTTCACATTCAAAATGTGGATTGTAACACGTTAAATAAATATTTTTTCCGTTATTTGTAATAAATTATTTTATCTGTTTATTTCTTAAATTACGAGGGGTGATCGAAAAGTAAGGTTACAAAATATACACGTTTCATTACAGGCTTTGTAACCTTACTTTTTTATCACCCCTCTTATATTTGCTCAGTCCCAATTTGAAATTGATTACTCTCAATTTGATGGTGTTAAATCCCTATTTGATTAACCTAACCTAACTCAACCTAAACTAACCCAGCCTAACCTAACCCAATATAACCTATCCTAACCTAACGTTTTTCTTACTTTACAGAGGGGATTGGAAATCTGCTAACAAACAAAGGCTATTGTTCTTAATCGCCAATAGTGTCGGGTTCTGATACCGACTAAAACCCTTCCCCCTACCTTCCCTGGAACCTAACCTAACCTAACCTGACAGCTATGTTTGAAGTCCCAATTTAAAATTGCCTATTCCCAATTTGATATTGATTAGTCTTCATTTGAAGTTGAAAAGGTATAGAAAGTGTGCATTAGAAATGTAAAATGTTCAATCAGGCAATACATTTCAAAGTTGATTAATTATAAAATTATGTTAAATCTTGATTCTTTTGTTCTAGGTCACCAAAACGTCCGCACAACCTCAAACTAAGCGGACGCCTTCCATCAGGCATGGGAGAAGATGACACAAAAAACAGAATTTCAACATTCTAAAGAAAAGTTAACACACACACCCTCACACAAATACAAACCGTATTTAAAACTGAAAAAAAACCGTGCAACCAAAAATTACAAAAAAAAAAAAACGTTTTCTTTGTTGTGCAACTGTTGACGATGTAATCTTGTTATAATATGATCTCGTGTTACGCTCATTAATGATTGTTTGTACAGAATATTAAAATGCTTTTTATGTCTAATATTTAACAAATAAGTGTTGAGTAATTTTTAATTAATTAAACGAGGATGTAGTAAACGGGATTTTAAAAAAATGGTGCCATTTTCATAGTCGTTATCTAACTGTAACACCCGCCCTTAAAACAAAAAAAATCAAAATTTAAAAGCTCACAAATAAATGTCAATTCTTATTTTTTTTAATCGACAGTGAGTCATGCTCAGGGGCAGCTAACTCACGACGACTCACGGATCATAGGAAATTTTTGTATAAACTTTAAGGCCAGATTATTCATTGATGGATATATAATGAAGGCGATGGTGGGCCTCATTGTATATAAATAAATAAATAGTGTAACATAAGAGTTATTATTATTATATAAATAGTGAGGAAGCAACATCGCAAAAAAAGTGTTTATAGTGACGTTGTATATAGTGTTTTTTCTTTCTTTTACTAGATGTAGGTGCTTCGTGTACCTTTTCTTTTGTTATTTCTTCATTTTTTTTTGTTTAGTCTTATTTGGTACGTTTTAATTTTTATAAATAAATATTTTAACTATTATTAATCATCGTCATTTGATTCTTGTCATTTCGGTACTGGTCATTCGTAAATGGAATGGGTGAAAGTTGAAAAAAATCGAGTGAGTGCGTCATTTACTATTAATTTAATTATTATTACTATTACGTACACTTTTATACGCAATCTTGTGTAGTCACTTTGTTATTATTACGATTATTATAAAACATTAATTTAAAATTTCGAAGAGTAAATAAATGAGAAAGAAAAAAGTGTCGAATTTGCCAGGCGCAATTCACATAGTCAATTAAATGTAACACTTAAGTTTTTCTAGATAAATTTAAAGAAAAAAGGTCGATTGTAAGTGAATTATATACAAAAAATTAAAAAAAGAGGAAAAACAATGTGTAACATAAAGAAAAACCCGCTACGTGTCAATTTTTATATAATATATAAATATAGAATAAAGTTGTATGTACCTATGTAAGAACAAATATTTTCTGTTTTCTTTTTATTTTGATAATATTAAAAGTACCTTTTTATTTTTTGTTTGTAACTTTCTGCGGATACCTCCTTTTGTTACGTACTAATAACGTTACCTCGTTAAATCCCCTTTTTATTCTATTTTAACAACTTTTGTTTTCATTTTTTGTATCTAGATTATATGATTTTATTTGTGTTTTCATATTTTTTTTATTTGTACATTTTGTTTCAGTGTAGTTTGAGTACTTACGTATGCACATGCATCTTTTGCTGTGAGTGTATTTTACAGTGATAGAGCCGTTAATGTCAGGTGCCTCCATTTTTGTTTAAAAAAAGAATTCGTATAAATATATAAAATGTAATTTTAAGAAGAATGATTATATATATTATAAATATTATGAAAATCACATATTGCTGTTTCACAAAAATATACCAAAAAATTAATATGCTTAGTGTTTTATTTTTTTTATTATTTATCATACGCGCCCGTTTTTATCCTAACCAGAACATTCGGTAAGTAAAAAAGGTGTACTTCAAACTTGTATTAATAACTCACTAAGTATTTCACATTAAAATTAAAAAAGTCAAAATAAAATACATACTCTTTTTTTCTTAACCCATAAATTACGTCACGAGAGTGGTATGCAGCATATTACTTATGAGCGGATATATTGCGCACGAGCCGCGCAGCGATGAGTGCAGTATTCCGCGAGTATGTAATTGCCATACCACTCAAGAAACGTACGATACTTTACCTACGCCCTAACAAAAAAACAATGAGCATTAAAGAACAACTTATTTTTTGTAATAATTTTTAATACTACCAGGACAATGAAACTAAATTACTACTTGATCAATATACAGGGAATTTTCCCACATTCGTTGTTTTTTAAAAGAGTGCAATTCGAAACTTTAATCGAGTGTTTTCCACTCCCCGACTAAGCATGAAGTAAAATTTCGAGTTTAGAAAAGCCCCGTGAAAATTTGTCGAGGGTCGCGACCCTCGACAAATTTTCTGGGCTTTTCTAAACTCGAAATTTTACTTCATGCGCCACGCGTATAAAACACTGATTTGAAGTGAGGTTCAAATATACATAAAGTTCACAATATTTTAGTGTTTTATACGTGTGGCGCATGAAGTAAAATTTCGAATTTAGAAAAGCCCAGAAAATTTGTCTCGGGTCGCTGCGCGACCCGTGACAAATTTTCAAGGGGCTTTTCTAAATTCGAAATTTTACTTCATGCTTAGTCTGTGAGTGGAAAACACTCGTTTAAAGCTTCAAATTGAACTCTTAAAAAAAACAACGAATGACTAAAGATTTAAAGAGAATAAGCTGAGTTTAGAATAGAGATGCACCGAATGTTCGGCAACTATTCGGTATTCGGTATATTCCGCACGTTTTTCACTATTCGGCCGAATACCGAATAGTTGGCGTCACTATTCGGCATTTGCCGAATAGTGACGCGTTATTTTTTTTTTTGTCTAATTATACAATTTAAAAGGTAAAAATGAATCATTTAAAACAAATTTGGCAAAAGAAAACAAACTCGTGTATTATTTATTAATAAGTTATACAATTTAAAAGGTAAAAAAGAATCATTTAAAACATATTTTGCAAAAGAAAACAAACTCGTGTATAATTATTAATAATAATGAAATATACAGGGTGTCCCATTTTAATCCGCCAGTACCGATAATTCTGAAACATTGCATTGAATCAAAAAGTGTTCCAAATGAAAAGTTAATGGTTCTGAGGGGGACATCTGATGCCGTAGACTTTTCCCCCAGCCCCCCAAGGGGGGCGGGAACAGGGGGCAACTTTAAAATCTTGAATGGAAACCCCTATTTTTTTATTGCAGATTCTGATAGAGGGTTAAAAAGTATGTAAGTTTTATCCGAAACATTTTTTTTTATTGGTCGAGAGATGGCGCTGCAAATGTAAAAGTTAGGTTTTTTGTCAATTAAATTGCGAAAATCGTCACGTAATTAACTGTTATTATTACTTAAGACTTACTCACAACCTTACAAGGTTTTTTTTTCTCAAATTGTTTTGTTTACATTCAAAAAAGATTTCTTGGATTTGTTTTATTTTCGTTCCTTTTTTAAATTTAGTTTTTAAAAATGAGTTCAGTACGCAAAGCCAAGTCGTTGAGTAATCATGGACTACTCACCGACCGAAATTGTGGACATCCTAAAAGTCATTGGAGAGTCGCTGAACAATTACACCAATGCAGTAGAACTGTATCGCCAAAGATTCCCGGATCGTCGGTGTCCGTCTCGCAGTACAATGCGAGGGCTGGAAGAACGTTTGCGCCAAGGTCACCTACAACGACACCGACCTCGAGCGAATCTTGTGGATGACGACCCCCCCGCACCATCGCCATACTTGGAGCTGTACACCTCAATCCGCATATCAGTCTCCGAGAAATCCAGGCAGAAATCGGCATACCGAAATCGACGGCTCAACGGTTACTCCGCGCGGCAAAGTTCCATCCGTATCACATCATGCGCGTTCAAGAACTTCATGGAAATGATTTCGCCAATCGTGTGGGTTTCTGCAACTGGGCTTTGCAGCAGATCGACCGCGACCGTTTATTCTTCCACCGAGTCCTGTTCTCCGACGAGTGCACTTTCCAGAATACCGGATTCGTCAACATCCACAATGCCCATTATTGGAGTGCTGAAAACCCCCACTGGGTTCGACAAGTGAAGGCACAGCAGCGATGGAGTGTCAACGTGTGGTGTGGACTTCTCGGCTCACAGATAATCGGACCATTCTTCTTCGACAGGACGATAAATGGCGCGAGGTACCTGGAATTTCTCCAGAACGATCTTCCTGTGCTGCTAGAAGAAGTCGATTTGCGTACCCGGAGGACGATGGGGTTCCAGCAGGACGGTGCCCCACCACACTACGCTCGTGCGGTTCGACAACATTTGGATGAGCTATGTGGGGGGCCCGGTCAAACACTGTTTAAAAAAAAATGACATTCTTTTTTGAATTATTTTACCATTATTTAATTTGAAAAAGAAGTACTCAATCGCTATTTTTGAGTACTTTACGTCTTTGTAGGGGGGGCGGGGGTAGTATTTGGGCAGGCTGAGAAAAAAACAACCTTGTAAGGTTGTGAGTAAGTCTTAAGTAATAATAACAGTTAATTACGTGACGATTTTCGCAATTTAATTGACAAAAAACCTAATTTTTACATTTGCAGCGCCATCTCTCGACCAATAAAAAAAATGTTTCGGATAAAACTTACATACTTTTGAACCCTCTATCAGAATCTGCAATAAAAAATAGGGGTTTCCATTTAAGATTTTAAAGTTGCCCCCTGTTCCCGCCCCCCTTGGGGGGCTGGGGAGGCAAAGTCTACGGCATCAGATGTCCCCCTCAGAACCATTAACTTTTCATTTGGAACACTTTTTGATTCAATGCAATGTTTCAGAATTATCGCTACTGGCGGATTAAAATGAGACAACCTGTATAAACTTATAAATGATAATATTATTCTTATTTTTAATACATCTATTATAAATCAAATATTATATTCAAAATTTATTAGTGGTAAATTGTGGTACAGAAATACTAGTTTTTCTGCATTTGATGGCAATAGTCGGTTTCTTTTATCTTCATATACGTTCCCAGCTTCTGAGAAAAGTCTTTCACTATAAACACTGCTCGCAGGAGCAGACAGATAAATGGCAGCAAATTGTGTTAAATATGGGTATTGATTTCGATTGGATGCCCACCAAGTATAAGGATTGTCATTTCTTGCTATGCGTGCAGTTTCCAAATAACTGTCAAGTTCAGTTGCAATATTGTTTCTCTTTTTAGGAGATTCACTATTATTTTGCTGTGCTGCGATCTTCTCCACTTCATTATAGCAGTCCCAAAAACTTAAATGAGTGTCAGACTCAAGGCTAGATTTGTTATCAGTCCTAATATTATTTTTATTCGCAGGTGTCACAGCGTCAATATCAGTATCGCTGTCAGTACTTGATTCGTCACAACTGTTTTTTAAAGCTTCTAGCATTATTAACTGCCGAGCCATTTCAGCTTGATTCTGGCCCATGAAAAACTCGTCTTAAACCTTGGATCGAGTAGAGTAGACAGCAAATACAACTAAACTTATGATTTTTGTGATCTCCTCAAACGGTTGTAACAGTCTCAATATCTGTTGTAGAAGCTCCCATTGCGATGAAGACAAATTGGGAATATTTGAATTATCCGTTAGATACAATGAAATAGAACGCTTTGGCTCGAGCAGTCTTGCTAACATATAATAGCTTGAGTTCCAGCGCGTGATAACATCTTGAACCAACTTATGTTGCGGAAGGCTTAACTCTCGTTGAATAGTTTGCAGTTTTTCTTGCACTGAATTCGAGTGATTAAAATGGGTTACGATTCTTCTTCCTGCACAAATCGTTTCAGTAACTTCACTCTGGATTTTTAATGAATTTACGATAACTAGTTGGAGTGTGTGCATGAAGCAGGTAATAGATCCATATCCGGTATCTCTCACACCTTTAACCATATTGGCACCATTATCATGTATAACAGCATGTATTTTGAATCGTGGAATATCCCACATAGATGAAATTTCCATCAAAGCAGAGGCAATATTTTCTCCAGTATGTGGTCCTGCAAAATGCTTTATGTTGAGAACTGCATGGTTTAATTCAAACTGATCATTGAGCCAATGGCCCGTAAAACTCAAAAAACTGGCGCCAGTATGGGTACACGTCCACATGTCAGATGTAATCGATATTGCATAAGTTCTTGTTATGTTATTTTTAATTTTATCAACAGTTTTTTTATATATATCAGGTATTATGTTTTCAATAAAGTATGTTCTGCTAGGTATGTTATACCGAGGTAGAGCCTTCTTCATCAATCTCATAAATCCTAGTCTCTCAACCATAGCTATAGCTTCGTTATCTACTGCTATCATTTCCCCTATTAAGTAGTGGTATTCTTTGGCCCTCACATCATTTATGTTCCACAATCTGGACTTCTCTAGGCATTCTGATAAACATGGTTGCTTAAACTTTAAAAGTTTTTGATTGGTTGCTACAGCAACTGATGAGCATTCTTGTAGTTTTAGAAATTCGTGGTTATGTTTATTTTTTACGTGATTAATCAATCCAGTTGCTGTGGCTTTTCTACCTTCTCCACGCGAAATCTTTACATCGCACAATCTACACTGGACCAGCCTAGTACTCTCCGTGCACTCCACAAAATACTTCCATACAGGCAATTTTTTACACTTTGCAGAAGACATTGCGCAATATTATACAACGAAACAACACGCGGTGAATGGCGAGTGCGGTGTCTGACTGTAACGCCGAGCGGAAGACTGACTAAGCGCAACGCGACGGCTAACGCCACGTGGCCACTTCGCTGGTCTACCGAATAGTTGCCGAATATTCGGTATTCGGCACGTTAAATCCGCCGAATATTAGATATTCGGTTATTCGGCAAACCCGATATTCGGTGCATCTCTAGTTTAGAATACGTATACTTTAAAGAAAAACTCCCTGTACATCAAAGAAATGTGGGGGGGGGTTAATGGTAAAAATTTTGTTTTTGACCTAACGGGGCAGCTTTTACATAGTAAAATTTAACATTTTGAATATTTCGGGGGGGGGGGGGTTTATACCCCCATATCCCACCTGGCTACGGCCTTGATAATGTATACGCTGTAAATGTTCAGGCATTCGTCGATTTTATATAAGAGTTCAATTTAAAGTTCAAACGAGTGTTTCCACTCCCAGATTAAGCATGAAGTAAAATTTCGAGTTTAGAAAAGCCTGAAAATTTGGTTTGGTCGCGTAGCGCGTAGCGCTACGCGACCAAACCAAATTTTCAGGCTTTTCTAAACTCGAAATTTTACTTCATGCGCCACGCGTATTAACCACTGAAATATTGTGAAGGTAGAAATACACTTTAAAAATAAGTAATAATCGAAATATTTAAATAACCAAATATTAAATTTTTCTTTACACATAGTCAAGTCAGGTCAAATAATACAATGTGTCAAATTCAATAATTTAGTAATAAATTAAAAAATAATAATAATTGGATTTTTTAAGTTTTGTAATTTTCTTTTCAAATGCCGAATATTGGTTTTTCTCACGTTAAATCTAAGTTTATTATACATTCCTGAATAACACCTACTGATTTTACAGAAACTAATAAACTGTCGATTTTATTCTGAACAAATAAATGACCGCTCATCGATTTGCAAGTTTTAATAACTACCGTGAAAATTTAAGAACTGCTCAAGATTACTTAAATTCTTTAATTTTTTCCGTTTATTTTATTCGTAATTTGAATAAATCATTTTTACGCTTCTTTTCAAATGTGAATTTATTATTTTTACATTAAAATTAAAACGTAATTAAAATTATCGTAATTTGAAATCATGTAGCGCCATCTCGTAGAAAATTATGTAAGCATAATCACAGATTTCCACTTTATATACAGTTTTCTGTACTACCCGAGATAACAGTTTTCTGGCGGGTTTTTCTAAATTACAGTTTTCGAATAAATGTCTGCTTTATCGATAAAATATCATTAATTACCGACCATAAAGTGTCAATGTCAATATAGGTTAGCTGTGTATTTGTGTATAAATAAAATCCTGTTTGCAACAGGAAAATGGGCGAGAAAGAAGTCGAATTCAACGAATTTTACACAGAAGTGAGTTAATAATTAATTATTGTACATCTTCCGAAAGCGTGCTTTAAAAATTGTGATTTCATTTGTGCTAAATAATTTGTGTTTATTTACATTCATCAACAACATAAATATGTTGTTATTGTATATTATTCAAAATGTAATCGAAAAATATACTGCTTAATAAATGTTGAATTGTGTTTGCTGTAAATTGGTGAATAAAATTGGATAAATATTTTTAAATTTGAAGCAAAAAAGGCTTTCGTCGATTATTTAACACCTACTTTAAGTTAATATTTTAAACAAACTTACATAGCATTCTTACAAAATCATGGTGTGATAATTCTGCAAAGTGAATATCAGAAATTAAATGATATTATTTTAAGTACTATTAATCTGTTTCATAAGTTATAATTTGTAAATGGTCCGCTGTATATTAATAAAGATAAGGATAATAATTGTATAAAGTGAAAATGAAAATCAAGATGGTTTTACAAAGTAAATTTTAGATTGCAAGTAGTTAGTGCTATTAGATTAAATGTCGCCTATTTTCAAAAACCCCTAAATCCATGGTTTTCAAATGGATTTACGGGTTTTTGGGAATAGGCAACTCAAATTAGAAATGCAATTTAATATAGAATTATTATTACTTATTTCCAAAAAATTGCATTATATATCTTTGTGTTTAATTTCCAGGTTAAAGAAATAGAGAAACGTGATTCAGTTTTAACCCCCAAACAGCAAATAGAGAGGCTTTTGCGTCCCGGCTCTACGTACTTCAATCTTAACCCATTCGAGGTCCTCCAAGTTGAGCCTGAAACGCCCCTCGATGCCATCAAGAAAACGTACAGAAAATACTCGATACTGGTACATCCTGACAAAAACCAGGATGATGCGGAAAGGGCACAGCAGGCTTTCGAAATAATAAATCGGGCCTGGAAGACACTGGAAAACGACGATTCGAGGAAAAAGTGCTTGGATATTGTCGAAGAAGCCAAAGGCAGAACAGATATAATGGTAATAATAAATAAACTATTATAATTATTATACTTTTTTTAATCTTGTAACTCATCGGATTAAAAATGAAACTCATTAAAGGCGCGTCCATATCAAACGAATCTTGAGTTTGCGAACATTTGCAAACATGATTATTATTTGATGTGGACGATAATTGTAAAGACAAATAAATGCTTGTTCGCAAGGAATGGGGGGATATAGGAAGAAACATTCGGTCTTGTCCACAACAAATATTAACCGTGTTTTTAAACGATACAGGAACACCATGTGCGTTTTGTATGATTTTTATTTTTAAACCGGCAATTTGTTTAAAGCCCCGTAAAAAATGTATAATTTTCATTGTCATGTCAGCTATTTCAATTATTTATTGATTTCTTGTCGATGTTGTTGGTTTGTTTCTACTGATTAAATGGTTTTGTGTGTGTGTGCTTGTAGCTGGCAGAAAAACGAAAGAAAGCGAAAAAAGAGGGCAAAGACGGGATACCAGAGGACGATCCGGAAAAGTACAAACATGCCGTTTATGTTCTTACAATGAAACTTTTTGCAGATATGGAGAGGAAAAGGCGTGAGCTCTCCGAAAGGGACCAAGAGGAGAGGAAGCGCAAGAGGGAACAGGAAATTGAGGAGGAGGAAAATTTGAAAGCGCAGAGGGAGTGGCAAAAAAATTTCGAAGTAAATTTTCAACAGTATTTCCTTTTTGTTTCAACATTCATTTAAATACCATCAATATTCAATGATTATTCTTCAGATTAATTAAAACCAAAGTAATTTAAATTAGTTATTGAAGTATTCTGACATAGAATTTAAACTGTTGTTAATTAAAGAATTTTATATACAGGGAATTTTTCATGTATCTATACATATGCATACAGACACTGTAATTATTCTGGCATTCGTTGTTTTTTTAAGAGTTCAATTTGAAGCTTCTAAAGAGTGAATCCACTCCTTGATTAAGCATGAAGTACATTTTCAGGCTTTTCTAAACTCGAAATTTTACTTCATGCACCAGGCGTATAAAACACTGATTTAAAGCGAAACTCATAATGTACGTCTTTAGCATACTGCTTTAGCAGTATAGTTTGAATTTCATTTTAAATCAGTATTTTATATGCGAGGCGCATGAAGTAAAATTTTGAGCTTAGAAAAGCTTGAAAATTTGGTTTGGTCACTACACGACCTAACAAAATTTTCGGCTTTTTCTAAACTCGAAATTTTACTTCATGCTTAGTCTGGAAGTGGAAAACATTTGTTTAAAGCTTCAATTTGAACGCTTTTCAAAAATAACGAATACCTGAAGTATTTCAGCCTATATCGAGATATGTATACTTAAAAGAAAAACTCCCTGTACTTACATTTACTTCATTGTTTAATATGAAACATTATTCAGTTTATCACAAAATTTATTTTATCAATGTGATCGAAATTCGATTTGATCAGTCAATTATTAATATTTTTCCAATACGCACGATGCGATAATAAATGTAAAAAAAGTTCGGATGCTCTGCTAACAATATACAATGTGTTTAGAGGAGTTCTAAAACTCTACTTACTAACCTTTTTCTTTTGTATGTTTTTTTTTAGGAATCGAGACAAAATCGCGTAGACAGTTGGCAAACGTTCAAAGCTGGTTCCTCTTCGGCAAAAGTTAAAACAAAAAACCCGAAGAAGATGAAGATGTTTAAGCCACCTAAGAATAAACCGGAATCGAGATAGACTTTATGTTTAATGTTTAGGGTGTATCGAAGAGTGGACGATGACTGTATAGTTTATGTTTTGTTTATAGTACAAAACGGACAGCACGTTAAATTGCGTTAAAGGAAATACGAGCCAGTTTAAAAAAGATGAAGTATATATACATAGGAGATATAGTTATTTTTTTATATGTACGACAAGAGTATCGGGGATGTTTTTACGTTGTTTATTCATATTTTTATTATGACTAGTAACTGTTTTTTGTGTGCTGTATTATTATTATGATGGATTAAAATTAATTCTTTTTCTGATTTCGTGTTTAATTTGCTAAGAATTTTTATCAAAATTGAAAGAAAATAAATTAAATTAATAATTGATTGTTGTTGAATACCTATGATTATGATTTTTATTATGAGAAGGTATTTACAAATAAAACGTAATTTAGATGTTGCATAATTAGTTTATTTATTTGTGTGAATTAAGTTGCCTACATTTATGTCAACATACGCCCATGCGTCTAGTGACAAATCGAAATGCCCCAGGGCGAGGCGCCGCGGACCGTGATAACCGCAGGCGCCGTACTGCATATAAAAACTTCATCAGAGGGGGCCCGCCTCCAATGACCAGTACCTCAAATGCTGAAAACCTTCAGAGTCAATCCGAAAACACCGTTACGCGCTCCGACATTTCAACCGAGACTTTCACTTTTAGTGCAATTTAGCCTCGTAAGATTGGCAGCGTCGAATAGTAAACGTTTCCATTCAAGTCTCCGCGACAGGGGCCCGAAATGTAGCCCAATTTCCCGTAACGCACTCACTCACACCCGTTATAACCGTTTTATTGCACCGTAACCCCCCTGAAGAACTAATGTGAACTTTAAAGAACAATGGGTGAGTATTATTCTAATCCCGAGCTCGCGACGTTCAGGTTATCTGCTTTTGCTGTCACACATACATAAAAATCAAAACAATTAATTTTTCTTCATTTAATCATTTGCAGTGGAAGCAATAGTCGAGCACGATTATGATGCGAAAGAGCCGGACGAGCTGACCATCAAGAAAGGGGACATTATCAAATACGTTGTGAGGAAACAGGCGGGATGGTGCGAGGGGTTCCTTAACGACAGGCGAGGGCTGTTTCCCGATAACTTTGTGAAAATAGTGGATAAGGAAGTGCAGTTGAGAGTTAGGAAGGACTCGTACAGGTTGCGGAAGTGCCGGGTTATTTACAGTTATGCGCAGGATCACGAGGATGAGCTCAATTTGAACGTCGGGGATGTGATTGAGATTATTGGGGAAGAAGAGGAGGGATGGTGGAAGGGGGTGCTCAACGGAAAGACCGGTGTGTTTCCGTCGAATTTCGTCGAGGAGATCTCGCAGGCCGGCTCCAAGGGAAACAGTATTGAGGATTTGAGTGTGCCGGATGTCGAACACAAGTCTCCATGTTTACCACCTAAGCCAAGTGAGTTTTGTTTATTATAATACTCCTATTCTGAGAAAAATTAGACTTCTCATGACAAACCCTGAATCAAAATTTCATAGATCACCCTATACAATACACCCAGGTTGTTTTGTTGTGGTTTTGTTTTTAAACTAATAATAATCATTACCTAATAGAAACTATCTGGCTGTAAATAATCATTTTTAGGTAAATGACTAATACTGTTTTAAAATACAAAAAGTACAATAATAGTAATTTTTCATTGACATTCCCAACAGGTAATTAATCCAAAAATTGTTTTTAACTGAATTTATGCCAGTATTAACAGCACCCCAGAGGGGTGGCTCGCAGGCTTCAGCCCTCCCCCAAAACTAACTAAAATGTAGTATTTCGATGTATAGGTTTAAATGCTTGAGCCGCCCCATAATACCAGGACCCCTTAAAAAAAATTGTCTGGATGCACGCCTGGTTTTTATTTGTAATATACTTTCTCAAAAAACTATTGATTTAATATAAATGATGGTAAACTGATAACCAACCACAAAAGATTAGATAAAGGTGTCTGCGTGATTTATCATTTATGACAAATAATAATTTAGGAATTATTACCTTTTTCCTCTTTGTCAATGGCTATCTATTTAATTAATTTTTAATTAGTTTCTAATCAGAAACATGATGTGTTTAAATTATTTTGATCATGTTTCAAATATCTCTGTTTTTGTTGGAGTATATATGTATATACATATACAATTTCTTAGTACATTGGTGGGGAAACTTTTTTTAAGACGGGCCATTTGTAATAACCAGACAATCGTAGCGGGCCAAAGAATAATGCTTAATCGTAGGTAGGTAGTTTTTATGCGGGTCGTCACATTACGAAGTAAGAACGCGTTCAAACATTCTCACGACGGCACTCTTAAACAGGCCGGATTAAACCTTTCCGCGGGCCGGACTTGGCCCGCGGGCCGTAGTTTCCCCATCACTGTCTTAGTATGATAATTCAGCATATGCATTATTCGAAACACTTGTCATTTGTTTTCACATGAAGTATTATACAGGGAATTGTTTTTTTATGTATAGTTTTTATAAAAGTGCTTAATTTGAGGTTTTAAACAAACGTTTTCACTCCCAGATTAAGCATGAAGTAAAATTTCGAGTTTAGAAAAGCCTGAAAATTTTCAGGTTATTCTAAACTCGAAATTTTACTTCATGCGCCATGCGGTACTAAACACTGATTTAACTTGAAGTTTAAAATATACTGCTTTAGCAGAAAATGCCCAATAACAGAATAATAGCACTTGAATTTAAATTATCTACCATACAATTTAATGCTTTTCTGTTTTTACTTCTGTAAACTTTGTAAAGTCTTGGATTTTTAACTGTTGATAATTGTCACATAAACTCATTCAGCAAGTTTATAATCAATGAATGATGATGACGATGAATGGAAAGTGTTTTGTGTTCACACCTTATTGATTAGTAAACTTTTCCTTATCTCTGTTTCAATCAACAATATTTTGGTTTAGTCACCTGTTTGATTCAGAATGAAGGAAACATTAATTCAGTGCTACTTTTAGCACTTGTCTGTGCAGTATTAATTATGGGTAAGGTTAAATTATTCTATTGTGCTCATAGTTACTTGATTAAAATTAGCAACTCAAATATTTACTGTGATTTTGTTGCATTTATTCTGTTTTTACACAGAAGTCTTTGTTTGCATTTTTTACGACCAGTATTTTATTATAGGTAATAGAAATTTAAAAAACATTGTTATAAATATTTATTATCATGTTGTTTTTTTACAGCAAAAATCCTTTGTGAAGTTAAATACCCCTACAAAGCCCAAAATGAAGATGAGCTAACCCTTAAAGAAGGCGAAATAGTAACATTGATCAGCAAAGACGGGCAAGACGCTGGGTGGTGGCGGGGTGAACTCAACGGAAAAATCGGTGTGTTCCCTGATAATTTCGTCCTTATCATTGAAGAGAGGAAAGACGAAAAGAAAACCATCAATCCTCCGTCAGCGCAGATTGTTACAAAGTGCGTAGCATCACAGCGGAAGTCCCAAGAAGTCAAGCCTGTGGCCGAATCTAAATTAGAGCCCGATGTTGTCAGGGGCGTGCCCCCAGCTGTGCCGGGCAAGAAACCCACACTTCCCATCAAGAAATCCCCGTCTGGTACGGGGTCGAGTGGGGGCGGGTTGTTTTCCGGGTTGAAGAAGAAAATCGTGGACGCAG
Organism: Philonthus cognatus; assembly: GCA_932526585.2. NCBI lineage: Eukaryota > Metazoa > Arthropoda > Insecta > Coleoptera > Staphylinidae > Philonthus > Philonthus cognatus. Next base: position 32,005,345 of record OW052242.1, read on the forward strand.
TGGATGGTGCTAGTGTTAGTAAGGGTAAAACAGCGGCGGTCGAAGTGAAAGCGGCGGAGGAGTCACATGAAAATGCCTTTGATCAGGTGGAGAGGAATTCAATGCTGCATGATGTCAGAGCCAATAGGGTGAAAGCACCAGGTTAGTTATATTTAGACATACAGGAATTTTTTTTTAAATATGTATATCCTGGTGTACCGGGTGATTCAGACCACACGTATCAATCAGTTTTTGACTGAATGGCTGATCGTAAGGGTTGGGTTAGACATTTTTATTACCGAAGCCATCTTAAAGAATTGAGCGGTGATATTTCTATTCGCTAGAAATATTGCCAAATATTGGGTTTTTAAGGGGAAAGATATGTCGATGGTAGTATCATTAGGAAGGTCTTCGTAAAACAAGGAACTTTTATAAAAATCATATTTTTGTAATATTTATAGTTACCATACCAGTTGAAAATCCAAAAATCTTGACATTTTGATTAACAGTTTATAGGTTGTCCAAATTTTTAGGAAAAAGGAATAGCACCATTCAATTTTTTAAGCAGCATTTGTGATAACATTTTTCGGCCCAACTTTCTAAGATCAGCCGTTCAGTCAAAAAATGATTGATACGGGTGGTCTGAATCACCCAGTATACAATTTCATTGCTTTTATAAATCGTTGATTTGTAGCTTCAAACAAGTGCTCCAACCTTAATTAAGCATGAAGTAAAATTTCGAGTTTAGAAAAGCCTGAAAATTTGGATTGGTCGCGTAGCGAAGCGGAGCGACCAATCCAAATTTTCAGGCTTTTCTAAACTCGAAATTTTACTTCATGCGCCACGCGTTTAGAACACTGATTTAATGTAGTTGAAAACACATACATCACACTAATTAAAGATAAACTATGCATTTCAAACTTCATCTTAAATTAATGTTTTATACATACGGTGACGCAAAGTAAGTAAAGTAAAATTTCGAGTTTAGAAAAGCCTGAAATGTTACTTTATGCTTAATCAAAGATGGGAAACGCTCGTTTAAAGCTTCGAATTTAACTGTTTTATAAAGACAACAAATGCCTGAAAAGTTACAGCAAATACATCGAGATATTTATATTTAAAAGAAAAATTCTCTGTATCTAAAATTAAATTTGGTTATGTTTAGAATACAATAATGCATACAAATTATTGATGGACCACTATTAAATAATAAAAAATTCGGGATACGATTAGCTGGCAGCAATTGTGTAATGAAACATTACTCCATTTCTAGAATAATTGTTAATTGTATTATTATTTTGTATATTTTGGCATTAAGAAGTTTTATGCAAATATTAAACTATTTGCCTTATCAGTGTTACAAACGTGTGCATGTTATAAATTCAATTTTCTTTATTACTACTTATCTACCTCATTAACCAACTAACTTGTAGCAAGTGTTACTCAGTAATTTTCGTAAGTCGTGATAATTTTGCAACACCCACATTTTGTTTATCTTATGAATTCAATAAAGGTCGAAACAATTGTTAAAATGTTAAACAGCGTAGAGGTCTCAATTGAATTAATTACAGGTCGCCGACCTCCGAGCGTCGTTTACAAAGAGGGTGAAAACGCCCCTCCGGCCATTCTGAACGGAAACTCCGATTACGGCAGCTTGGAAGAGAACCTCAGCTCGTCCAACACGAGCATAGAACAGGAAATAGCGGAAGTTAAACCGAAGGTGCGGGAGTGGGAAAAGCACAAAGCACCTTGGTTGGAGGAGATGAAGTTGAATCAGGCTAAGCGCACCTCGACATCCCCCGGACCGGAATCCAGGAACAAACTAACGACTCCCGAGAAAGTTTTATTCGAGGTCGAGGACGTTAAAATTTCCGCGGAAACCAGCCCGATCGACATGTCGAAATCAATGCCTTCCCTGTCGATAGCCAAAAAACCGGAGAAGATCTTAAAAACACCGCCCAACGAGCTGGAAAAAGGTGTCGTCCTACGCAACAAACCGGTGGTCAACAGCAGGCCGCAAAGCATAGAAACACCTAAGCCCGCTTCGAAAATCACCCAAATCCTCAAAACTCCCTCGCCGAATCAAAAACCGCCCGTCGTCGAGAAGCCCGTTTTGATCGACTCGATCACCACCAAGCAGTACAACGAGCTCCTCGAGAGGATAGCCAAGCTGGAGTCGGTGGTAGAGAAACAAAACGCCGCCATCGAGGATCTCAACGGGAAGCTGCAGATCGAGACGGAACTCCGCATGCAGTTCCAGGCGGAGCTCGAGAGGATATCGCAGTGCGTCACCTCGCAGGTGTAGGTATTTGTAAATAACAGTATTATTTCGCATTTATAGGGCGGTTTCTTTTAGGTCGTAAAATGATAGTTAATCGGAATTTTTGAAAAATGAAAAACAAGTATTTAATAATTGTAAAGCGAGCGCGGTGTTTTTTTATGAAACAAAACAATTAATTTGCAATATGATGAAAGATAGAGTGGCGGGGATGAAAAAATTGTGTGTGCTGATTTGTTTTTATGTTGTGATTATCAATTTTTCCGTACTTTTTAATAATTAATTTTAAGGAAAAAACATTTCACTAAAAGCTCTAACTGATTTCAATTCTGAATTGTAGTGCTATGCGATCATTTAAATTATGATTTAGAGTAGGTGGCATTTTTTTTGTCCGGTTGCCCAGAATGCTAATTGAATAATGGAATTAATTTGAGGTTAGGCTAAACTATGTGTTAAAAGTCAGTAGCAGGCGCGTAACCAGAGGGGTGATTCACGGCCTTGAGCCCCCCCCCCAAGACTAACTAAATTGTAGTGTTTTGACGTGTATACATAGGTTAGCTCCCCCTATGACCGGGACGAGCCTCCTCCCAAGAAGCGAGAGCCCCCCCTAACACCAATTTTTGGGTGCGCGCCTGGTCAGTAGTCTCAATCTAATTTAAAATTTAAAGCCTACGTTAAATCATCTTTAAAATGATTACACGGTACAATATAAAATATCATCTTTAACTTTAAGGGCCAGTTGCACCAAACACGTTGAACTTGTTCAACTCTGAACTTGAGTTCAAAGTGACATTAAAACAATTGAAACTGTCATCTTAAACTCAAGTTCAGCTTAATCTCGAGTTCAATGTTTTTGGTGCAACCGGGCCAACAGTTCAGAAATTAACTCGGTTCAAAATATTTATGCACTAATATCATTCAATTAATGGCCACTTGTTCAATAGCAGCTCACCTTGAGCTTAGTATATATTACATTAGGGTAAACGTAATTTAAACCGAGTTTAAGTTTTTTTAATTCAACAACTGGCTATTAACGTTTGTTTGTTGGAAAAATATTTGTTGAGCAAAATTGTTTTTATCGCCAACTTTATTGAGTATGGGTGTCGCTACAGTATTTATACTTTTAGTCTATATGGACAAAAGAGAGTCGATTTGAGTGATTTTATAATTAAGTGTTAAAATTGACATCGTTAGTGTTAACTGTCATCAATAAGCAAAAGTGTTTCCAACATCAACTCTCATTTCCGGAAATCAAACATGAATAATAAACAAAAACTGTCTGATGGGGGATTTGTTTTGTTTGAGATGGTAAACCAAATGCTAAATAAGTATTAGTGTACAGTTTTTATTAGGCTGTCTCCCCGAAATGACACCCATGATTTATTCAGGGATTTTTTCTTTTAAGTATACATATGCATATGTTTTTTTAGAGTTCAAGTTGAAGCTATAAACGGGTGTTTTAAACTCACAGATTAAGCATGAAGTAAAGTTTAAAAAAGCCTGAAAATTTGGTTTAGTCGTGTAGCGAAGCGGAGCGACCAAGCCAAATTTTCAGGCTTTTCTAAACTTGAAATTTTACTTCATGCGCCACCCGTATAAAGCACTGATTTGATGTGAAGTTCAGAATATACATCTTTAGCATACTGGTTTAGTAGTATATTTTGAACTTAATTGAAATCAGTGTTTTATACGCGTGGCGCATGAAGTAAAATTTCGAGTTTACAAAAGCCTGAAAATTTGGTTTGATTGCACTGCTTCGCTACGCAACCAAACGAAATTTTCAGGCTACTCTAAACTTAAAATTTTACTTCATGCTTAATCTGGGAGTGAAAAACACTTGTGAAAAGCTTTAATTTGAACTGTTCTAAAAAACATCTGAAGATATACACACTGTACATGTATGGTATATTGAGATATGAACACTTAAAAGAAAAACTCCCTGTATGTTGATGAGTGGTGCAAATGGCAGCTAATAATTCTAAGGCTATAAAACAATTTTGCAGTCTACACAAGACTTGATCTTTTTTATTTTTATTTTAAATCACACAATTTTTTCTGAATACTCGAAAGCACCGCTTTTTTTTAAATGAAAATTTATACATATTATATTTTTTTATACATTGTCAAACATTATTTTTTATCTAATTTAATTCTTTATTATGTTTTTATTTTTTGTATTTTACTTACTATTTAATAATTGTATAGGTTTTTATGATGTTGGGGGGGTTAGTTAGGTACTACTAATCGAGCCGTCCGGTTAACGGGGTCCGGCGACGATGATCGAATTTTTTTACGAGGCTTTACAATTTACCTTCCTTATTATTATGTTTAAATCGATTAGATGTGAATTCGAAACATTCCAATCTTTTTATTGATTGTTTTTAATTAATCGTGCGAATGCTGTGGTGCGAATGGAAGAAGAGTTTGCTTTTTGTCTGTATATATTAAGTCATTGGTTAATCGCGATGAAATCATTGTACTTAGGTATATTGTTGATATAACAATAATTAATAAAAGTTAGTCAATACATTAAAAAAATATGTATAAAAATAATTTATCGACTTGCGTTTTATTTTAATTTCAGTGCTTACATATCCTTATCCTAGTACCTTCATCAAATCATTTATTTAAAGGTAAAAGTCATTAAGTAAATAAAAAATTAATATGGATCATTAAGTAAATTGAAAATTAATATGACTTACAAGTAAAAGTTATTAAGTAAATAGAAAATTAATACGGCTTAGAAGTAAACGTTTCTAAGTAAATAGAAAATAAATACTAATTAAAAGGTTTTTTTTCTGAGACTGAAGTTTCTACTCTAAGCAAATATTTTGTAAAATAAACTGAAGGCTGAATTTTTGCAACTGGAATTAATTGTCTGATGGAATTGCGGTTTATTTTAGTGATGATTACATTATGTAAATATTGCTTAGGTCATAGATTTAATGGATGACTCAAATGCCATTGAATCTTCTCATTTTTTCTATGTATGCCACAAGATCAAGGCTAGCTGATTCATCCAATAAGCTGAGATTAATATTTTAAAATTAATATAAATTTGTTTTAATATAAGGTTGCTAGATATATATGAAATTCATTTAGCAAGCCAATGAACATGTTTTATCAAAAAATTGCTTACCATTTTGTAATACTTTAGAATGTTGATGCTTTTGGCAATTATGTTCATCACATTTATCTGTAAATCTGGAACGTAAATTGGTACTAATCTGACCCTTACATAACCGATTTGATAACATTTAAATTTGAGATGGTAGTATGCAAGGCCGTAGCCAGGGGGGGGATATGGGGTTTAAATGGGTTTAACCCCCCCCCCCCCCGAAATTTTCAAAATGCTAATTTTTTGTATGTGAAAGCGGCCCTGAAAGAACAAAAACAATGTTAACCAATCCCCTCCCCGATTTTTTTTTTCTAGCTACGGCCTCGGTAGTGTGTGTTGGATTGCCTACGAACATAATATAAATCAAGTTATCCGCATTAAGGGGATTATCGCAGTGTAACACGCCGATCGTGTTGGAAAGACCCACATAGTTTAGAGTAGCTCATCCGATGCCAAATTTACAGGACAAGTGGGGAATACAGTCAGAGAGAAAAGCAGCAGATCACTGTGCATTTGTGCATTGCTGCTTGGCATGAACGGATAGGGTCTCGCGTCGCGTGGAATAGACGAAAAAAAGCGTATAAAAAAGACGGATCGAAGGAAAGTGTCGATTCGTATTACTTAAACACGCTGATAATACATACAAGCTATGTATTGTTTTCAATTCGTTAGAAAGCGATCCTGTGTTATTTTTCGGTATTTACAAAACCGATGATTCTTATTCTTGTCATTATAACTAATTATTTTTACTTTTAAGACTCCAGTTTCGACAGCTGAACAAACTATGTGTTTTATTTTATTAAATTAGAGATTATTTCTTAAAAATATAATAATAAAATAATTCATGTTCATAAGCTCCTTGTGAATATTTATATGCCGGATATACAGAGAGTTTTATGTAACACCGAACATTTTCATAACGAGAATTTGTCTTTTAAGTATACAGAAGCATACGTTGAACATTTGCCGATGCTAGGTTTATTAAAAGAATTTAATTTGAAGCTTTAAACGAGTGTTTTCCACTCCCAGGCTAAGCATGAAGTAAAATTTCGAGTTTAGAAAAGCCTGAAAATTTGGTTTGGTCGCGTAGCGCGAAGCGCGGAGCGGCCAAACCAAATTTTCAGGCTTTTCTAAACTCGAAATTTTACTTCATGCGCCACCGGTACTAAACACTGATGCAATAGAAAGTTTATCGGTGTGTTTTAAACTTCGTAATTTGTCAGTGTTTTGTACCGGTGGCGCATGAAGTAAAATTTCGAGTTTAGAAAAGCCTGAACATTTGGTTTGGCCGCTCCGCGCTTCGCGCTACGCGACCAAACCAAATTTTCAGGCTTTTCTAAACTCGAAATTTTACTTCATGCTTAGTCTGGGAGTGGAACACACTCATTTCAAGTTTCAAATTATTTTTTTTAACAACAAGTATCTAAAGATTTACGACATATACTGTGTAATTCTCACATGTATACTTGAAAGAAAAACTCCCTGTGTGTACAAGTTAAGGCATTAATTGCGATTGGTTGGCTACAGTTTTTAATGTTCATAGAGGCAACCCAATTTACACATAACTTAAAAAATAAAGGTGTCAAAATTGTATTGGATGAACATGTTCGGTGTTATATAAAACTCTCTGTATATGAAAAAAACGGAACATAGGATTTTCAATGATATTTTTTATATAGGAATATTATCTTTGATAACTGCTATTGCCATGAAAATAATGTGTATTAATTTGGCCTCTGCCAAATTGGGTAAATACCCCAGATTTTGGGGTGAATTTCAATTTTTATTTTATCCAATATTCTAGTTTTTATGAATGCAACAAATAAATAATAGATTGAAAAAAATTAAACGGACAGCTGCCCTGTTTTTTTATAATTAGTACAGGGTTTACAAAATGATGATGTGTATAAATAGAGGATTGCAATAACATTCAATTACAATTCATTTATTCCTTATTTACTTACTATCAAAATATGACTCATCATAAATCAGCCAAATTTGAAATAAAATATATTGGGTTCGGTGCAATGTTGAGCAAGAAGCTTGTTATTTGAAATGCATTATAATAACTACCTTATTATTATTATAGTTCTATTTTTTCTAAAATAATTAACATTGAATATGCACGCAGTTCAACCCTACATTTTTGTAAATATTCGTCAAACATATATTACCTGTGCTCAGTAAAAAATAGTTGATTTGTAACATTAATCTACGACAACGTCATATTGGTGACGTTATTCTCACTATTCTTATAGTTTTGATATCATTGATTCGTTGATGAAGTCGCAGTTGGTTCAAATAGGCCCGATTGCTAGAAACTTTACAATTTACTTTAATAGTTTTATTGCGAGAAGTTTAATGGCATTTAACAACTGTTTTAACAACGAAAGATTTAAGACGAAATAATGATTTGAACAAGACTGATTGTTATTCGATTGCTTCTGCTTATTAATCAGCTAAAAACACTTTAAAAATAATTAAATAATACCGACACTGTCAAATAATTAGAAAAGCCAATATTAAAGGTATATTACACATCTTTATTTAAATTAGTGTAACATTTCGTGTTTTCTATATTAGTGAACATGCAGTATAAAAAAATACTTATTCCATTAGTAGTCAGAAAGCATAAAAATAAAACACTAGTACAATAAAATATCGATTATAATTGCGAAATATTAATTTTACGAGAATAAATGCTAACGACGCGAGCCGTTTTTGTTAACTATGATTGAGAAAACAAAATAAAAACAAACGCGAAGCCGCGCAGCGTTCACCAGCCCAGGGATAAACGCTGGCCGCGTGCTGCTCGCCCCTCCAATAATTGTGCAGATGAGTATACAACGCGTTCAACTAAGAGAAGATCCGCGGATCCGCGGTATTTTACGGTCTTATTTTTTAATTTTTATTTTAACCTGATTTGGGCATGAGCTATCGCATCCTTATGAAATGTTCACATTATATTCCTTATAGTATAAACTAGCAAGATATGGGAATATTTTATTTAATTTTGAAAAATATAACATTATTTTTTTCATACCTCTGAAAGCAAATTGTAAAAAAAAAGTACTTCGATATTTTACTAGATAATTGAGCTTAATATACGCTGTCAAAATTTCAACTTTCTAGGATCTTTAGTTTTTAAATAAACCTGACATTAAATTTCAGACCACTGTTATATTCCCCTTAAGCGCCATATTAGAATTTTTTGTTAATTAAATTACTAAATAGGGTAATTGATATACTATATTATTTGACCTAATTTGAAAATGTATGAAGAAAGACGTAAATATTTGGTTATTTAAATATTTCGATTATTACTCATTAAAAAAAAAATGTCAGTGTATTTCTAACTTCACAATATTTCAGTGTTTTATACGCGTGGCGCATGAAGTAAAATTTCGAGTTTAGAAAAGCCTGAAAATTTGGTTTGGCCGCTCCGCGCTTCGCGCTACGCGACCCAACCAAATTTTCAGGCTTTTCTAAACTCGAAATTTTACTTCATGCTTAGTCTGGGAATGGAGACACTCGTTCTAAACTTGATATTGCACGTTTTTATATAAAATCGACGAATGCCTGAAAATTTGTTATAGTGAATTGGCATGTGTTAGAAAAGCCATCATGCTCTGGGCCGGTATTCCCGAAATTGATCGCAGATCGCAGATGTTTCAGATTCCTCGCCAATTGTTTAATTCAACATCAAGGGCGTCTTCATTCCAAGCCACTTCTTGACCATCATCTTAAGAAGCCATCTTTAAATGCAAATAAAAAAAAACGGTTCTTTTCAGAACCACCAAAACTTACAAAGAAAACTTTAACAATGAATTAACCTAATCCCCATTTACACATAAAAACATGCAACGGCCAGCATGGAGAGCACAAAATAGCGACCAAAAATGGAGCCAAAATGACGACCAATAGGCCTCGCATTCATACTTTTCAAATAAACAGTTTCTACAAACGTATGATTTAACGTTTTTGGCGCCAATTTTTCCGCCAAAAGACCTCCTCCCCCCTGAGCAAAAACTATACAGATAACGTTATATCAACATTGTAGCAACATTAAACGTTGTTTTAATGTTGATGAAACATTACTTAAATGGATTTGCTCAGTGGGTCGCTTTCATATTCTCCTGGTACAAATTGAAAAAATTGTAAAATTTTCTCGAAGAGTATGGTTAATAAATATTAGTGGGAATTTTTCCCGCCAAAAGACTTCACTTTCATATTCTCCTGAAACACACTGAAAACATTTCAAACAACGTTTTAAATGAAAATATTCGACGAAAGTATGGTTAAAAAATGTTCGCTTCAACGACCTCCTCGCGTTCATATTCTTCTGGTACAAATTGTAAAAATGTCAAACAATCTTTTAAATGAAAATCGTTGAAAAATGATCCTATCAAAGACCTCCTCGCTTTTGTATTCTCCTGGCACAAATCGAAATAATTTCAACCAACTTATTAAATACAAATTTTTGACAAAAGTATGGTTAAATTTTTTCTTGCCAAAAGACCTCTTTGCTTTCATATTCTCCTGGCACAAATCAAAAAAAATTTGAAACTACTTTTTAAATAATAATTTTTCACAAACGAATGGTTAAAATGTTTCGTGCCAAAAGACCTCCTCGCATTCACATTCTCCTGGTATAAATCGAAAAAATGTTGGACAACTTTTCGAATAAAAATGTTCGACAAAAGTATGGTTAAAAATTATTCGCGCCAAAAGACCTCGCTTCTATATTCTCGTGGTACAAACAGAAAAACATTTCAAACTTCTTTTCAAATACAAATTTTCGACAAAAGTATGGTTGAACATTTTTTCGATTTGTACCAGAAGAATATGAAAGCGAAGAGGTAGGTCTTTTGGCGGAAACATTTGTTAACCAAACCAAGTTTGAATAAAAAAACATTTAAAAAGTAGTTTAAAATTTTTTCTCGGAAAAATTTGGCGCCAAAAATTTCCAACAACACTTTAGTTGAAAAATGTTATTGAAAAGTCTTTTGAAATTTGTTCAATTTCTCACCAGAAGATTACGAATGCAGCATTTTGGTTCCATTTTTGGTCGCCATTTTGGCTCTATTTTTCGCGCCATTCAAGTCATTGCATTTTTTGTATGTAAATGAGGATTAGGTTGATATACAATTTTTTAAATAAGTTCTCTTTGTGAGTTTTGGTGGTTCTGAAAAGAACCGTTTTTTTCATTTGAAGATGGCTTCTCGAGATAATGGCAAGAAGTGGAATTAAACGATTGAAGAGTAATCTGAAACAGAGAAAAAAAAATGGTTTTCTGTATGCAAACTTTTAAAGAATTTCGAGTACGGGAGTACTTTCAAGTTGCATTTCAAGTTAAATTTCGATCTATGACTCATGAAGTTCTGTGTAGGAGGCGACAGATTTGAAAAATCGCTCAACTAACCTTATACACGCTAAACTCACCTTGATATTTGACTTCACTCATAGAAATCCCAACAGATTTTGTTTACACGTGTAATAGGTTAGTAGGGGTCATGTGCAAATATTATTTTTGACGAAATTAAATTAAAATAATAATACAAAAATCACCCAAGAAAATATTAAAGAAAAATCAACATTCAGTAAATACGAGAATAACATTAGTCGATCAAAATTTTTTATCTGATAGAAATAACAAATGCAGCATCGCCTTAAAATAATAAACAAGTACCGGCGCGTGGAGAAATGCTAAGACATACAGAAAGATTCAGTTCAAGGTTTAACCAAGCGCAAACACAACGAATTTGCGAAGTCGAGGGAATTGCGTGACGTCAGGGATGGGTGGTATTTTATAACCATATATGGTCTGCGCGAAATCTTCCATCTCCACGATCGGATGGGAAACAGAGTTATAAAAGCTGTGCGGAGGGGAAAACAGAAAAGAGAGTGAGGAGAGTCAAGAAACAGTTCGGAAGAAGAACATCACGAAAAGCACCACAAGTTCCAAATCACAGAGGGAAATAAGAATAACACAACAAAAAAGAATACAAAAGCAGTTGACGGGTGTGGTCGAGCTGTGCGTGGAGGAGTGTTCCCGCTAGTTAATTGCTGATCACAATTAACGGGTGTGGTCGTCCCGAGTTAGTACTGCAGAGTTATGTTCCCGCTAGTTAATAGCACAAAAACAATTGACGGGTGTGGTCGAGCTGTGCGTGGAAAACGGAGGAGTGTTCCCGCTAGTTAATTGCTGATCACAATTAACGGGTGTGGTCGTCCCGAGTTAGTACTGCAGAGTTATGTTCCCGCTAGTTAATAGCACAAAAACAATTGACGGGTGTGGTCGAGCTGTGCGTGGAAAACGGAGGAGTGTTCCCGCTAGTTAATTGCCTGAAAACAATTAACGGATGATGTCGGGATCTGCTTGCTAATCAGAGGAGTGTTCCCGCTAGTTGGTTGTCTGGTAAGCTCCGAGATGGTTTTTGTGGGTTTCCCATCTCGTAATGCAAATGCAGGGGTTATTTAATTTTGCTCCCACAAGTAGAGTCATATACTTTTTGAGTTTAACTAAAATGCACATGGCTTCTAAGTACAAACGAAAATAAAGTATTTCGAGAATATAAATAATTTCAGAAACACAAATTAATTAGAAATGTCATAATTGAGGTCAATAAACTTTGCATCCGTTAAACTCACATCCTGTTTTATTTATTGTCCACACATACTCCTGGTCATTAAAAGGGAAGAAAGACACAGTATTTCCGATAATGCATATTGACACAAACAACGAATCTGTTAAATAAATAAAAAGGGTTACTACATACACAACACATCGTAAATAAAATACAAATTATAAATTTGTATAATACCTAGGGTCGAATCACTACACACGTTTCTGACTTCACTTACTAAATTAATAGTTTTTATTCAATCCAAGCTTTACTTTACTTCAATATAATTTTTAAAATCTAGGAAATCCATGAAAAATGTTTTAAAAATTGAAGAGAATCTTAAAAATTCATGAAAAGTATAAAAATATTTAAATTCAACAAAATCTTACGAAAAATTAACGAACATCATAGAATTTCAGGAAAACTTAACATCTTATTTTTTAAATTAACGAATATTTAGGAATTTCATGAAAAATTCGGCATTTTTTAATTAACGAATATTTAGAAAATCTAAGAAAATCTTGAAAATTCATGATAGGTATTAAGTTTTTGAAATTAACGAAAATCTTGGAAATTTATGCAAAGCGTCAACGTTTTTAAGTTTAATAAGCATTCAATAAGCTCACGAAAAGTATCAACATTTTAAAAATTTACGGAAAGCATCAAGATTTTAAAATTTTACCAAAAGCGTCAAGATTTTAAAAATGTACAAAAAGTGTCAAGTTTTTAAAAATCTAAGAAAATCCCCCGCTGGTTACAGCCTTGCCCGAAAGAGACAAACTGAATAGGATATAAAAAGCCCCTCAGAGAGGCTCTCGGGGGAGGAACAGCACTGGTGAGTAAGGTGGAGGAGCTAGAACTAGCAGTGGAACAAGTAAATGACGCCATTAGCATGGCATACTGGAAAAACTGCCTGGAAAAAACAACCCCACACAGGGGCGGCCGAACAATCTAGTAGAACAGTACAACAAAGAAATCTGAAAAGCCAAAAGAGACTCGTGGAGGAAGTTGTGGAAATCCACAAAGTTCTGGCAAATGAAGTGCTGCAAACGAGGTAGATTTCCTCAGAAAATCGGATGGGACCTATACTGAAACAAAGGAGGAAAGTCTCAAGGAACCATTAAAAGTCCCGCACACAAAGACTAGCTTGTCTCAGTTTCACAGGAGCCCTAAGGACTACCCCAACAGCAGCCCATATAAGGGGAGGCAAAGTCCGTAACATACATATTAATGCAAGAACAGGCGCCTATAAACCGATCACACGGAAAAAAGTAGAAGAAGAACTGAAGGCAATTCCTACAACAGGAATGCCAAGCGATGCCATGGTCAAGAAATGTAATTTAGACAGGAAATACAATGTAATGATTCCGCAGAGGGAAGACTGGGCGGACGGCCCACCTAACAATCAGCGACGGCTCGTAACCTTACATCAGGGTAGGCCACAGCGCAAAGGCACACAAAATTTGAGGTTAGGATCGCGCTTTATAAATACAAGGAATTGCATAACAAAGTCATCTTTCAATAAAGGTTACATATTACCTTGGGTCTCTGGCCTACCTGAGCCGCCACTGCTAATAATGCAGAATCAAATTGGTACACCGACAGCTCAAAAACAGATTAAGGCGTCGGAGCCGGAATATACAGCACAAAACCCGAGGCATAGATTTCGGTCAGCCTGGCGAAGGACAGAACAGTGTTCCAGGCAGAGACGATCGCGGTTCACCGCTGCGTTGGAGAAATAGCAAGGCTATTTGCTATATTTTTTGGACAGCCAAGCGTTGCTAAGGGCACTAAGCACAACACAGGTAGATTTCAAGCTAGTGTGGGACTGTGTAAGCGCTCTTAACGAAATGGGCGATCGCAAAAAAGTGATAATGGTATGGGCTTCACGACACGAGGGTCATCAAGGGAACAATAAAGCACACAAACTGGACAAACAAGGCTCATCAAGCGCATTTACTGGCCCGGAATATATTTTTTGTCTGTCTTAGAAGAAAAGAATAAATAAATAAAAATAAACTGTTACAATAATGAATTTTATTTAAAGATGTCATATGATTAATAGGTACTCTATATAAAAATATATCAGTTTCATTAAGGGGTACAAACACATACCTCGTCACATACATATTTCCACGCACACATACATACAAACGCGTACGCACACACATCATTGCGATACACAATTATTTATTTATATTATTATTTATATATGTATAATATCTTGGCTATGTATAAGTATAAACAAATATTTTAAAAAAATGGTAGATGCGATAATAGTGTGAAACAATGAATAAATTAGGAAGTCGTTCGGTGATCGAGTGTCGGCCGCAGCGATAAACAACCCTCCACCCAGAAATTAGGCCTCTCCAGCATGCTCTTCCACAACGTCATTTCTTTGCCTGTTGCGTCCATCCAATCAACAAGTTTACCATAATGTTTACCTATAAGAAAATATAAGAATATTTAAAAAATATATATTGTTATTATGTGCTAGGGTTTTACAGGGGAAGTTTGTTTTAACATCATTAAATTTTTTGATTATAAATTGTAACGCCAATATCGTGCAATAAAATTAAAAATCATTTTTGTTCACCTAACTGTTAGGTTAGGTTAGGTTAGGATTGATTAGGTTAGGTTAGGTCATCTAGGACGGTCTCGACGGATGCTGCGGAGGTACTGGCCTCAACGATAATTTGCTTTGGGTTTTCTACTCCCCCCCTGATAAGATATCGGGGAGGGAGGGCGACAGATTTCCTAATGATTTGCTCTGAAGAGTATTCAAGCTACAGAGGTGTTCCAATCTAACTAAAAAACCCAAAACCCAAGTTAAGCAGGTCGTCCACTGGAAGCGACAACACGCGGCTACGCGCTCACGCGATATAAGCGACAATGGGCGTATATGCGCGACAGATCCCGATGTGTGTAAATCCAATGAATCTCGTCCACTGCAAGCGTGCGCGGACATGCGGATTCTCGCGACGAGCGTGAAGCTGCGTCAGATCCCAAGAGAATGGGATCCGTCGCTCGTAGCCGAGTCTAGTCCTGTGTCTTTTCTTTCTACTTTGTCTTCTCTAAGTCTAACTTTACTTTTTTCTGATAACAATAGTTCTAAATACTTTTATCATTCTTAATTTCTTACTAGGTAGGTGTATTTAACAGTATATACTATAAAATAAATTAGAATATTATAATTTGAGTATTTTTTATAAAAAATATATTTTGGAATTCCAATCATACCCCTAATTAAGTAGGGATTTTCCAAAAAAATCCTTTAAAAATGTACAACTCTTTTGATGCTGCCGACAAACTGAGCAGCGCGAAGTCAAGTGCAGTGTACGACCCCTGTCGCGTGTAGCCGCTAGTCTTGCAGCTTGTCACCGCTCGTGTCGCGTGAGCGCGTAGCCGCGTGTGGTCGCTGCTAGTGGACGACCGGCCTAAATCAGAAAGGGGCGGCGTGGAGTTGTGAGGGGGCGAGCGCGACGTAAAAGAGGTTAAGAATATCTGACGTAACCTATCTTCAAGTTCATCTAAATTCACCTACCCCACTTCAAGTTCATCAAAATACACCTAACTCAACTATCAATTTCTCTTTTGTTCACCTAACCCAACTTCAGGTTCATCAAATATTTCTTATTTGTTTTTTTGTGATTTTAGAGACGTCGTTAGAATTTGGATAAAGTACCTGTGCCTAATGAGAATCTAACTCCGCCCAAAAATTCGTTGCTCGCTAAACGGTCGTGATCCCACACGGTAAGTTCCAAGCAGCGCTCGGCCAGCTCCTGCAGGGTGACATCGTCGTAGACGAACGTGTGGTTCCAAACCGGATTCGTGGTCCTCCGCACCACGCTAGTCTTTTGTTTCCCGCTTCTTCCTTTATCCGGCAAAAGATAACTGCAAAGCAAAATTTAATCAACACTAATATCAACAAACAAGAGGAATTTTTGTGCAAATCCGGATTTTTGGGAAAAAAGGAATATCGCTGAAGTAAGAATATTTGGCAGTGAAATAATTTACTGTTTGCAGAAGGGATACCAAAGATGTAAGAATATTTGGAAAGGAAGAATGTACCATAAGGGATACCACTGAAGTAAGAATATTTGGGAAGGAATATTACCTTTTGCAGAAGGGATCCGATGTGCCGTTCGCTTTAACCGCTGTCAGACTCTTAGCTTCTTTGACTAAGACGTGGAGAGCTCCGCGCGACCGCTTACCCTTCTTATGCACCGTCATATCTGGCGGCACGAACTTCAATCCGACCAAAATATCACCTTTGAATGAGAGCATATCGTCGAATGGTTCAGTCTGTAAAATAATTACAACATTATAAAACTGAAGAAATTATCTTGGAAGCGTCGTTGAGAAAGTAAGAAATCCGAAAAGGATTATCGAGTAAAGTTTTAGCACATGGTAATTTTGTATTTATTTAGTCAACGAAGTCTATTTAATAATAATATAATAATAATCTTTATTTAGCATCTTTGCTATATAATAACATAGAAAAATATATGTATATCTATATATATATATATATATATATATATATATATATATATATATATATATATATAAAATAAACATTTGATCATCCTTAATCTATAAATTGTGTAAAAAATAAATAATATAGTACGACTGTTTTTCGGAAAACGTCAAACTATTAAGTGATTTTTCTACTTTTTCGCCCAAGAGCGGAAAAGTGAACACTTCTCAGAAAACAGAAAGTTACAAAGCCTACTTCCTATAGCGATTGTAGAATAGAAATGTATCAAAGAATGATTGGTTTATCATTTAGTCAACTTTACAATTAGTATAAATGAAATTGCCAATTCTTGGTTGCCGAATACTTCAAACATTAAAAGTGCGATTCTTTTTGCAATCTACAACAAGTTAGTCTTAAAAAGACTATATCAAACACTCATTGAAACTACTACAACAGCAAACACTTGTTGTATAATCCAATGTCCGTCGGGGTATTAGCCCGGTAAGTAGTTGTTTCAATGAGTGTTTGATATAGTCTTTTTAAGACTAACTTGTTGTGGATTGCGAAAAGAATCGCACTTTTAATGTTTTAACTTTACAATTAATCAGTGTTTTACGCGCCTGGCGCATGAAAAAAATATTTCAAGTTTAGAAAAGCCTGAAAATTTGGTTTGGTCGCTCCGCTACGCTACGTATCAAATAATGATTAGTTTATCTTTCAGTCAACTTAACAATTAATTAGTGTTTTACGCGGCTGGCGCATGAAGAAAATATTTCGAGTTTAGAAAAGCCTGAAAATTTGGATTTAATCAAGGATTGGACAACATACGTTATATTTAAAAAATGGTTAAGCCCGCCGATTAGGAAAAAAAATAAGATAAATGAGAAAACTCACCCTTTCTTCTAAATTATACCATTTCGGCGTGGGATCATCGAAAACTTTATTCTCTAAAGTCATCATGACCTCCCCGAGGAAATCGTTCCTGCCGAACATGTCCGAGTGCCACACGGTCAACCAAAGCGTTCTCGTCTCGAGTCCGTTGAGCGATATGTGGAACTTGAGGCACTCGTCGAACACCGGATTGAGCGTGTGCTTCTTCACCTTTGTCTTCCGCTTGCCGCTCTTCGACTTGTCCGGCAGCAGGTAGACCTTAACGTACGGATCGGACCTGCTGCGCTTCGCGTCCACCGCCGCCAGGTCCTTGCACTGCTTCACGTTAATCTCCAGAGCGGCCGTCTTGTAATTGTACTGCAGCCCGAACTCGACCTGGCCCTTCACGGCGACGGTGCCGTAACGGCCCTCGCCGGCACCGGAGTAGACACTGGCCATCGAATCGGAACGTGACTAAAAGTTTGTAACGTATTAAGGATTAGATAGCTGCAGAAATATGTTCATGTTGGTGTGTAAATGGAAGTTCTTGTAAACGAAAAGAAAAACAGAAACTAATGTGAAGAATTAAGAAACGTTGAAATTTAGTAGATATCGCGAGGAGAAAACAATTCGAAATGCAAAAAACTTTGAACCGTAGAGACATCAATCTTCACACTTCAAAATAATAGAACCTCTAAAATTTCTATTTGATCGAGAATCTTAAGAATTAAAAAGACATTATTGAGGATACACGTAAAATATGCTAGAACCTTTAAACTAAGAAAGCATCAGAATTGAAAATTCATCGATAAGGAAAGATCAAAATTGAGAAGACATCAATAAGGGAACTTCTAAATTTTAGGGGGTATTACCATTCGGAAGTTTAAATTTTTTTTTTTTTTGCATGTATTGATACTTGATAGTATCTAGTTTCATGTCCGAAAGCCGTTTTACAATAGGCGAATTCGTTAGTTAGATTTTTGCTTGTTGAAGTAAACAATGCTGAGTAGGTGGCTGGGTGGAAATACGCAGAACTCAAACGAAAGTTTGAATGCTTGTGTCTGGAAGCTGGCTTCGAAGCACCTTAACTGTGGTGCAAAAACCGTCGCTATCGCGTCTTTCATAGCTACCAGCATTTTCAACGACGGATACTCGGCAGTTTTTAAGACGATAGAGACACTGGGAATCTATATCGGCCTGCAAGCCAAGGCTTTCCGGTGCGGGCCGACGCGGAGCGCGAGATGTGGGACGAATTTTGCCTGACTCCAGCAACTCATAAGGCTATCCAACAACGCTGGCAGGAGTAAATCATTCAAACCCAGTTTTTAGAGGAAGAGGAGGGCCTAGTGTACGGAGCTGGCATAGCTGACTAAAGCCAAAAATCTCGAAAAATAGTTAAAACTTGTGTCAAAACTTTAAACGCGTTTTTCTCGAAACCACTTTTTTTTCGCTGGCCGGAAACTTTCTTTTCAAACTATGAAACGGATTGACTTGAGCTTTTAGTGTTCGGTTCTCCACATTTTCCTCTGGAGTTTGAACCACCGTCATTCAAATATATTAACATTTGATATTTTTCATAGAGCCTTAAAGTCAGAAAAAGGGGGGCAAAAAGCGACCACTTTTTTCGAATGGCCTCCATTTTGTTATTTATCGAGATTTTTTATTGTCGGTGGTTCAAACTCCAGATAATTTAATACAGATTAATGACTACTACTTCATTTTACGTTTCAAATCACAGAACCGAAAAAATCTTTCCGGCCATGAGGAAAAACACGGGGGACACGGCCTTATGTGAGGCCAGATTTAGAGGTTTAGCCGGACGATTGAAAAGAATTAAAATTCATTTTTTATAGTTTATGAATCTATAAACAAGTTGCAAGAAACCGCAAGATCGCATGTATTAAATTTCCCAAAAATAAAAATTTTGAAAAACCGTAAAAAAAAAACGCTGTCCTAGTGGTAATACCCCCCTTAAAAGATCTCGATGTAGAAACGTCAGAATTGAAAATCCATCGATGAGGATACATGAGAATTGAGAAGACATCAATGAGGGAACTTCTAAATTTAAAAGACTTCGATGTGGAAACATCAGAATTGAATAGGCATCGAAGAGGAAACATCAGAATTGAGAAGACATTAATGAGAAAACTTCTAAATTTAAAAGACTTCGATGTTGAAATATCAGAACTGAAATGACATCGATGAGAAAACATCAGAATTGAGAAGACACCGATGAGGAAACTGACAAGACCTAGATGTGGAAACATCAGCATTGGAAAGACACCCATGAGGAAACATCAGAATTAAGAAGACATCGATGAGGAAACTTCTAAATTCACAAGACCTCGATGAGGAAACTTCTAAATTGACAAGAACTCGATGAGGAAACAGTAGAATTGAAGAGACATGGATGATTAAACATCAGAATTGAGAAAACATCGATGAGGAAACTTTAAAATTGAGAAAACTTTTAACATATGCCAGAATCATAAAATTGAGGAGACATTAATGAGGAAATTAAAACCAAAAGGCATCAATGAGCAGATGATTCCGAAAGCAGAAACTTTAAAAATTAAAAAAAAAATCCATGAGGAGACGTCGAAATAGAGAATTATTGAGGAGACACTATAAATGTTGCTAGATAGAATCTTTAAATTGAGAAGAGCTTAATGAGGAAACTCTAGAATGAAGATGTCAATGAGGAGAGAAGGAAAAGTGAATGGAATATGTGTGTAATTTTGTGTTTTGTACTTATTATTAAGGATTCAATGAAAATTACTAACTACTCGATTGAAATGTGATTGTACCCCGAGATTGGACAGGCTGCTTCTGGTGTGGTGTATCGAGACGAGCCGGTCGATGTCGTCTTCATTGCTATTCCACTCCTGGCTGCCCCCAAAGGCCCTCTTCGACTTGTGGGCGACGGGGCTGGGCGACGCGCTTTTGCTCGTCCTCGACGCCAACATCGGCGAGGAATGCGCTTCCGATAAACTAACATCATCTACAAGAAAAAAAATACACAATTATTAATAATTTGGAATTCAGTAAGTTGGTAATATCATAATAAGTAAAAAAAAATCCTAAATTCTACTTTAATTGTTGACTCTACAATAAATTCCTCAAAATACAATCGTTAATAATTTGAAATTCAGCAAGTTGGTTATATCAAGTTTAAAAAAGTTCCAAATTCCAATTTAATTGTTGACTCTACAATTAAATCCTCTAGTTAAGCCAGGTGTTCCGAGTTTATGATTACAAAATGGCTTATCTGTGTGTGTGTGTATTACATAGTTAGAGCAGAAAGACATAAAGACAGATGATGTCATGGAAACGTGAGGCCAGTGCGGAACGTGACTGTGCCCCTGACACTGGAAATGAAACCAAATATCGACAGACACACACACAAACAGCATTGTGCGAAGGTAAGGCTTAATAACGTGACGCCAGACATAATCATATCTAATGCTAATTAAAGCGGAGGGCAGGTATCCTCAGCATACACCCACGCGTAAACAAACGCGATGAATATTTATGTACTGTTATAAACACTGGGTGTTTTCATTCATGCAGACAAAGAGAATTTCATACCTTGTTTGAAATTGTTTATGCGGGTATGGAAAGGTATTTTCCGAAAAGTTGTCTGTTGGCAAATGTGCAATATTACTTTAACGGGTGTTTGCAATCCTTGGTTAAGCATGAAGTAAATATTTGGAGTTTAGAAAAGCCTGAAAATTTGGATTGGTCGCGTAGCGCGTAGCGCTACGCGACCAATCCAAATTTTCAGGCTTTTCTAAACTCCAAATATTTACTTCATGCGCCAGGCGTACAAACACTGTTTTAGTGTAAAGTTCTAATAAGAACCACTTATTCATCTTAACAATAACACCAACACAAAAAGTATTATAGATATTGGTATTATATAAGATAAATTCAAATTCAAAACTATTTGAATTCAAGAAAATAAGCTTACGCTTCTTATAGTTTGCACACTTTAAACATAGTGTATAAAATTACGAAAAAACTATTCGTGAAAATGCAAGCAATGTCTTAATTAATAAGACAACTTAAGACGATAAATATATTATATATATATATATATATATATATATATATATATATATTTATCGTCTTAAGTTGTCTTATTAATTAAGACATTGTTTGCAGTTTCACGAATAGTTTTTTCGTAATTTTATATATTGGTATTATATCTTATGATAATATGGATATTGATATCATATTTTATGATAAGATAGATATTGGTATCCTATCATATAATACATAAATATTGATATTACACAGCGATTTTTCTTTCAATTATACAATATTCATTGTTTTTTAAAAGAGTTAAATTTGAAGCGTTAAACGAGTATTTCCACTCCCAGGCTAAGCATGAAGTAAAATTTCGAGTTTAGAAAAGCCTGAAAATTTGGTTTGGTCGCGTAGCGCGAAGCGCGGAGCGGCCAAACCAAATTTTCAGGCTTTTCTAAACTCGAAATTTTACTTCATGCGCCACGCGTGTAAAACACTGATATATTGTGAAGTAAAAATATACCGCTTTAATACAATACCTCAAAAGTATATTTAGAAAAATTACTCGAAATGAACGTTATGAACGCGTGGCGCATGAAGTAAAATTTCGAGTTTAAAAAAGCCTGAAAATTTGGTTTGGTCGCTCCGCTTCGCGGAGCGACCAAACCAAATTTTCAGGCTTTTTTAAACTCGAAATTTTACTTCATGCTTAGCCTGGGAGTGGAAACACTCGTTTAAAGCTTCAAATTTAACTCTTTTAAGAAACAACGAATGTTGTATAATTAAAAGAAAAATTCGCTGTGTAATATCAATAGTAATATCTATTATATGATAGGATACCAATATCTACGTGAAATTTTAATTTAGACCCTTAGATAATCTCATTCGTATCCGTAAAATTTCACCCGGATCCATTTCTTTCCACTCGACCGTTTTTTTTTCTCTCCTTACTTTTACAACAGAACACCATTCTAAAATTGTCATTATCTTCATTAAACGCTGGTTCCGGTTGGTACACAAAAGGCGCGTTTACCTTTCCCATCGCGAATTTCTCAATGAGTCTCGACGGATAGATCCGCGTCGACATTTTTTATCCGATAACACTCACGAAATGAGAATCAGAAGAGAGAAAAAAGAAACGTGAAAGTGTATACCCGCGGGTGCTCTCTCTTTCTCCGTCTGTTCCTCCTTATCCACCCGATCGCGATATAAAAAATTAACGGAATGTGTAATAACAACGGCGCGGGAGGAGAAAGTTGATTTTTCACGATCGCGATGAATGGGGAACAACAATCATGGGAACAATGTGAACTATTGCCATTTCGACTGGATGGCGACAGTTTTTTGTTGTTGTCCATTGAGATTTCTATTATTTCGGTATTTCTACTATATCGTATCTGTCTCTGAGATGTTGATGGTACGGTACTTGATTGTTGGTGTGCATTAATCGGAACGGTGCTTGAATGCCGTTTAAGGTCACTGCTCAAATAGCCTTTTTTGCCTACTTTACTTAAGCCGCATTGGTCGATCTTTTTAATTCATCTGTTGCATCCGGTATTATATTTTTTCTACTCCTATTCAGAAATGTCTTACTCATGGGTCCATCACTGATTAGTAACTGTAATACAATATAAGCAATTTTTTATTATGTGGTTATTACCATATAAACTATTGTAGTTCTAGAGTTACTATAGCCCCTGGTCGTAGAAAAAACATCCCGGCTGTGAAATCTACGAGAATGGTTCCATAAATGTACAACATCCCTGTTCAGAGATGCGTGCAATAAGATAATAACAGCCAATATGATAGCCAACGTTCGGTAGCGGGCATGGCACTAGAAGAAGAGGTTACAATAGGTAACCTATTGTACATTGTAACTTTAGAACTGTAATTGCAACGACCATATAACAAAACAAATCTTAACAGGATGAGACCTGGAATTTCTGACAAAACGCCAAAAATTCCAAATTTTATACGCTCGGCTTGCGCTACAGAGACCGAATGGGGCCCCCGGGCGGGTCAATTCCGACGAAAGTCAGTGCCCCCGATACATAAAGACCACGCTTCAACGTTTAAAAGTACCGAATAAAAATGTTTCTTTCAAATATACACACTCCGATGCAAGGTACGTCGATGGGCGTAACACATAAAGGGTGATCAACAATGATTGTAGATAAGTTAAATTTCCCGCCGAAAAATCTGGGGAATTTGATCGCTCCAAGTTCATGCCAAGGAAAAATTAATAAACAGTAACTCGATTTGACATTAGCAGCGTCGTGCGTCGTATTTTGCCATTGTGTTAATTCATTCTTCGAATTAAGTTATTTTTCATTCTGTTTCATAGACATCAGTTCTTATCAGGACTACTTTGTATAAGTCTTTGTTTTGTGGTAAGTGATTTGCTGTTTTTAAGGTTAGAAAATTAGAAATTTAAGTTTAAACCTAAATTTACAGATTTTAAGAGAATTCGCTTGTGTTTACCGTGATGTTTGCACCACAGCATGATGCTTTCATCCTGAAGGCTCATTATCGAAGTGGAACTATGAATGAAGATGGCACACGGACTTACTCATTACAATCGTGTCTGAATCAATTTATTCAAGCCTTCCCCGATGTCCACATTCCTTACAAAACATTTTCCTCGCATAAAACCCTCATTGTTGACCGTTTTGAGGGAAAGAATTGTATCTGTAAGATGTTGTTGGCGACATTTATCAACGACTTGAACAAAGCCCAACGACTTGAACAAAGCCCAACAAAAGAGAAGAAAACTTTCAGCTCAAACGGGTATGTTCTTAATTTTAAGGTGCGCACAAATTTTAATGTTTAATCCTTTTATAGGAGTATCGTATGGGAGTTGCATAAAAGCCGCAAAAAAAATTCTGCATTTGCACCCGTATAAGGTATCGGTAGTTCAACAACTTCAGCCACTTGATTTCCAAAAAAGAATTGATTATTGCAATTGGTTTAATCAGAATTTAAATGATAATGGTATGTTCGACAAGACCTTTTTTACTGACGAGGCGTGGCTTCACTTGTCAGGATATGTGAACAGCCAAAACTATCGTACGTGGGCTACAGAAAATCCTCATACTTTTATTGAAACGGATTTACATCTACAAAAAATTGGTGTTTGGGTAGCAATTTCGAGACATCGGACAATTGGCCCAATATCTTTCAACGAAATAATCAATGCGGAGCGCTACCGAACACTCATTCTAGATGAATTTTTGAATCAATTGCATGATGACGAACAGATAATGGGTTATTTTCAGCAAGATGGAGCCACTCCTCATACTGCGTTGGCGACATTAAATTACTTGAGGGAATTTTATGATGATCGCTTGGTAAGCGACGGATTATGGCCACCACGTTCGCCAGACCTCACTCCGCGCGATTTTTATTTATTCGGGCATTTAAAAAATAAGGTTTTTAAAAATCGAATGCATGCCCTAAACGAGCTTAAAGCAGCAACTGAAGAAGAGATAAGGAACATAAATCCGGAGGAGCTTCAACGAGTATTTCAAAATAAAAAACGTGGAGTTAACATTTGCCTAGAAAATGAAGGCAATCATTTTCAACATTTATTATAAAATTAGGGATGCTAACTCTACGTTTATTAAAAATACTCAAAACCTTAACTAACTTTAATTTACTTTGTATATTTAATTGAAATTGTAAAAATGTTATATATAGTTATGATTAAACATTTAATTTATTTTGGGAAAAAATGTTTGCTACGCCAATGGAAAAGCAATCTAGGGGATTTTCTTTTCATATAATCAGTTGCACCAACATTTTTTGGCGGGAAATTTAACCTGTCTACAATCATTGTTGATCACACTGTATGAACACATATGTGTTACAAGGTATGACAGAATTGGATCTATCCATGCTTTCCCCTACCCCTTTCGCCGCAGGCCCTAGTTCGTGCGAGAGAAAATAATGACGTTCTATTTGATTACGTTTTTAAGTCTATCATAACCTCTCTTTTCAGTTTCGCTGTACTTTCATAGATGGATTTTTAATATTATTTCTTTATCAACATTGTTACAACAATAAATGTTGTTTTAATGTTGATAAAACATTACTTAAATGTATTTGCTCAGTGGGTATTAACATGTTTTAAATATTAATTTCTCCTTTCGCACCTTCTTTAAATATGTATTTACATTATACAGGGAGTTTTTCTTTAAAGTATACGTATTCAAAATTTAGCCTACTTTCTGTAAATCTTTACATTTGTCCTGTTTTTTTTAAGTTCAATTTGAAGCTTTAAACAAGTGTTTTCCACTCCCAGACTAAGCATGAAGTAAAATTTCGAGTTTAGAAAAGCCCCGTGAAAATTTGTCGAGGGTCGCGCAGCGACCCGAGACAAATTTTCTGGGCTTTTCTAAACTCGAAATTTTACTTCATGCGCCACGCGTATAAAACACTAAAATATTGTGAAATTTATGTATATTCGAATTTCGCTTAAAATCTGTGTTTTATAAGCGTGGCGCATGAAGTAAAATTTCGAGTTTAGAAAAGCCCAGAAAATTTGTCTCGGGTCGCTGCCGCGACCCTCGACAAATTTTCACGGGACTTCTCTAAACTCGAAATTTTACTTCATACTTAGTCTGAGAGTGGACAACACTCGTTTAAAGTTTCAAATTGAACTCTTTTAAAAAACAACGAATGTCAGAAAATTTACAGCTTGTGCATGTTTACCTAAAGTTTACCATGAAGGAACCACATTTAAATTCAGCGCGCATTTGTGACGTAAGTGATCTCTACCCCCACTCCAAAATATTCAATTCTCTCGATCCTTTTTACTCTATACTCGACCCTCCTTGACTCCGATGCATACGCTGCAAATTTTGAGGCTTTGGTTATTTTTTTAAACGTTTCATTTAAAGTTACTGACGAGTATTTCCATTCCTTGATTATACATGAAGTAAAATTTCGAGTTTAGAAAAAGCCTGTAAATTTGGTTTGGTCGCCAAATTCCAGGCTTTTCTAAACTCGAAATTTTACTTCATGTGCCACGAGTACAAAACACTGACTTAAAGTGAAGTTTAAAATATACTGCTATCGCATGCTGCTTTAGTACTCTATTTTGAACTATAATAATAAGTAAAGTTTATGGTTTCAACAAAGGTGAATTATTTTAAAAATTAATAGAGATACTTTTATTTTAAACCAGTATGTTTTTTTTTAAATTTAAGAACAATTGTTTTTCTAACACTTTAACTGCCAGATGACGCGCCGGCCGCGCCGCGCGCCGGCCGAAATACATAGGTTTCAGCAACTAGGCCGTACGACAGCCGGTAGTCGTTTGTTTATATTTCCAAAAATGTATTAAAGTTAATATCCTAATCATATTCCTATATTTAAAGCCTTTTTTTTAAAGCTTAAATAACGAAAATATTGCCTTTGGCCCACAAGGGTGTACATATAAAATATACACATGGCAGTTAAAGTGTTAAATACGAGAAAATATTTCAGTAATTATTATTAATTTTTTCAGGGCTATTATTTTTTCTAAAAATTCAAAAACAGAGAACAAGAGATGTTCAAGCAAAAATATTATACCGAAAACAAAAATACTTACAAATGGTTGGGCTGTGTACAAAAATGTCAGATTTGTAAAACGATGATATAAAAATAGATTCGTTTATTGTTTATAAAAAAAGTCTTGAAAAACAAACGAAAACATTGATTTTTTGGAGGGAAACAAATACCGTGCAATCATTTCAAACATGATTTAGATTAGGCTTTGAATTTTAAATTAGATTGCCATCCTGAACGTTAACACATAGTTTACCATAACCCTAATTTTATTCCATTATTTATTTAGCATTCTGGGCAACCTTACAAAAAAATGCCGCCTACTCTAAATCATAATTTAAATGATCGCACGGTAGTAATATACATAAAGATATTATTATAAGGAATTTAGTTTTAGTAAATAGGAGTAGATAATTGTGAGCCATTAGCATCTGCCTTTTTTCAATAACTCCTAAATCCATTGATTTCAAATAGATATAGGCGTTTTTTGAAAATAGGTAACTTTATTAATTTATTGATTCAAATAATCAATCATCTATTTCTTCTGCGAGTTTAATCGTCTTGGCTTCTAAGCTTGTAAATAATTTCGAATGATCATTTAAGCTGTTATTTTCTTATTTGTCCCTTTGGCTTGCATTTTACGAAATTCTGCATCGATGAATACTAATTTGAACAAAAGTTCATTAAAAATCAAACCGTCTTATCATAATATACACAAACGGATCCGAATAAATGCATTCTTGAACCTTGTCCAAATGGGACAAGGTTAGGATAGTAAGTAGTGTTAAGGTGCAGGATAATCGGAATTATGTTAAAATTAGTGATAAGTCGGGCTTTGTGTTTTATTTATAGCGTTGATTTGTGCACACCTTGTGCCATTATTAAATAATCAGCTATACTTAGAATTGAACGATATAGAATTTAAATTGTTTCCACATAATTGGTATTTATGTAGAGGGGTAAGAAACGGAGAACATTTTTCACAATAAAACAATTGATTTTTTATGAATATTTAGGAGTTTAGAAAAACCTGAAAACTTGGACTTTACGGCGCCGCCTTTTATTATTTAAATTCCTAAAGTGTTATAAAATATAAAATTACGATAATGTTCGTAAAAACTGCAAACAATAAGTCCTAATTGGGGGGTTTGGCTGCCAAGTGATGTAAATCGTAAGACTAAATTTTTCAGGAGAGCAAATTTAAAGTTCTTACCTCAATATAAAATCATTTAGTGGAATAACATTCAAAGCTATTTGTCGGCAGGCTATTGAACTAGGACCCACAGCACTTGTCAGAATCGTAGATCTGTCCACCTAGTACTGGAAAATGGTGTAAGCCTAATCTTCAAATTTTGCGACTTACACCACTTAGCAGCCAACCCTCCCAATTAATAATAAAACTATTAAGAAAATAAATATCCATCGCAACATCTACGAGAAGTGGTCAAAAAGTACGGTTACAAAGCCTGCAATAAAACGTGTACATTTTGTGACCTTACTTTTTGATTACCCCTCGTACTTTCTGAAAATGCACAAGTGCCGTGCGATCGTTTAAAACATGATTTAGAGTAGGCTTTGATTTTAAATTAGATTGGCACTACTGACTGTTAACACATAGTTTAGCATAACCTTAAGTTTATATATATATATATAATCATTTAAAATCCCTTTTACCCTTTAGGGTGTCGAGATTTAAGTTTATTCCATCATTCAATTAGCATTCTGGGCAAACCAACTACTCTAAATCATAATCGAAATGATCGCACTGTAGTTGTTTCAATGGATATTTATTGTCTTAGTAGTTTTATTAATTAAGACTTCTAATTTAAAGTTTATACAAATATTATCTTAATTTTATATTTTATGTTTATTCTGGAAACTGGAAGAAGCGTTCGAATTCAAAATAGTTTTGAATTCGAAATATTATTTTTGCCCAAACTGTTAGTTGTACATTTTTTTAAATAAAAAATTGAGATTCGTTAAATCGATTGAACTGAATGAATAACGTCGTGAGTTTCGTTACGTTAAGAAAATAACGCCCACAGATTTTGTCAGCTATTTACAGCTAAACCAACTAATTATAAAGTCCGAATTATGCCCACCTACACTACAGCTGATTAACTTTAATCAGTGCAATCAGTGATTACTACTTAATAAAAACATAACGATTTTATTCACAAATTGTTTACACATTTGCATTTTGATGAAAGAGACATATTTGGGATACCTTAGAAATTTTTATGTTCTAGAATTTTTGACTTAATCAGAGGGTTAATTGTGATTAACTTCTTAACCATGATTAAGTACCAGCGGTGCGAGTGGGCGTCACCAGTCTAATTTTGATGAAATTTACAATCCTTTATATCCAAATCTCAGTAAAGACTAGTTGCTAAAAGAACGGAGATGCAGATCAAAATTAAATGTTCTATTGTTTCAACACAATTTTGAACTTAGTGCAGGACCAGTTTCACTAAACAATGAATTAAGATGGTTTCTGAACTGCAGTTTTATTGTTTAATACAATTTTGAGCGCAGTTGCTCTGAGTTTGAATACAACTTTTCGTTTTGGTTATTTATTTTTTAGTGCAATCATTAAAATATAACATAAAGCAAAAATTAACATAAAGGAAAATTAAGTTAGTCAATAGTTTCAAAATATTTACAAAATATAATTAAAATTAATTTAATTTCATTAAAATATAGCTTCAAG
Source organism: Philonthus cognatus (assembly GCA_932526585.2). Lineage (NCBI taxonomy): Eukaryota > Metazoa > Arthropoda > Insecta > Coleoptera > Staphylinidae > Philonthus > Philonthus cognatus. Next base: position 32,034,985 of record OW052242.1, read on the forward strand.
GCCATAGCCAGGAGGGGCGGATTGGGGGGTTCGCATTTTTTGGATGAACAACAAAAATAAAAAACAAACATGAAGTTATTTTCCTCACTTTGATTTAAAAAGCTCAGTGAGGCATGTGAGCTCGAAGCGTACCAATTTATTAAATGGAATTGCATGCTACTTTTATTTCGATAAGATCCTAATCTAAACGAACCGGAATTTAGTTGACATTGAAACGCAATACCTTCCAAAGGGTGCACTCGGATGATTAAATGAGTTATTCCGCGCCTTCCTCTTTAATCGGAATAAGGCACTGACATTCTGAATCCCTTTTAATCGACCCAAATCACATCTTTATATTTCCTCATCCTGCCAAAGACTTACTTGTATCTACAATTATTAACTTATTTGTAAATTTACGTATTTTCTTTTCACTAGAATAGTCTATACCAGTGATGGGGAAACTACGGCCCGCGGGCCAAGTCCGGCCCGCGGAAAGGTTTAATCCGTTTAATCCGGAGTGCTGTCGTGAGAATGTTTGAACGCGTTCTTACTTCGTAATGTGACGACCCACATAAAAACTACCTACCTACGATTAAGCATTATTCTTTGGCCCGCTACGATTGTCTGGTTATTACAAATGGCCAGTCTTAAAAAAAGTTTCCCCACCACTGGTCTATACGTATACGTGTGTATTATCTGAATACATTTTTTTTCTCTTCTGTTTTTCTTTTATATAAGATTATAGTTTCACATTATACAGAGTGCCCGTATTTTAACAGAATGTATGAGGATCTCGGTTATTTGAAGAGATAGAGAGTCGCTTAAGTTGGGTATTTTAGGGCCCAATAATAATCTAAAAACAAATTTCAAATATCTTATTTCGTTTTTGAGATATTGTCAAAAAACGGATTTTTTAAAATTTCGCTCTAATTTTTTTATTCAAAAACTATTAAATCCAGACATTTACAACTTTGACATTATACAGGCACTTTTAACGAGAAATCTAGTAACATATTTTATTTTAAGATAACTATTACATTTACCCAGGGACCATAGCCAACTTTTTGTTTTTCTTATGGACGCCATTTTGGATTTTTATATTTTATGGAAGAATGATGTATCACACTTATAGTTTATTGTACATTTTATATGTAATATTTTAATCATTTGTTTTTTGTAAAGAGTGCCTTGGAAATAGTTGAGTAACTCATTTATTTAACAACTCCTAGGACCCATAACTTGCTTACATATCACCCCTGAAGCATCTAGATTAATTACTGTACTGATAGAAAATGCATTTGTTTTTAAACAAAATACTGGTGTGACATTTTGGATCTTAATAAAATGCTTGACTGTCTTTGGACTATCATAGGATTTAGTCATATTATATCTTTATTGACCGTGTTTTGGCTATTGTGACTGTAAGTGGCTTGATTAACTGTGTTTTGACTATGCTAGGATTTTTCTAATTATACCTCTCTATGGACTGTATTTCGGCTATTGTGATGTTATCATTGTAAGTCACTTAAATCACTATATCAAATACAGTCAATATAGTGATTTAATGACAAAATACTAATACAATACATATTTTAACAGTTGTGATGTATTTTAAAGTAACGAGTGTCTTCCACTCCCAGACTAAGCATGAAGTAAAATTTCGAGTTTAGAAAAGCCCCGCGTAGAAAATTTGTCGAGGGTCGCGCAGCGACCCGAGACAAATTTTCACGGGGCTTTTCTAAACTCGAAATTTTACTTTATGCGCCACACGTATAAACCACTGATTTACAGTAAAGTTAAAAATATACAACGCTTAGATGTGATGGTAATCAATATTTATTGAGATGTAGTGAAAAATGCAAGAATTACTTTTTTGCAAATAGTTTTGGAATAATAATAATAAAAGTAGAATAAATTTAGTTTGTGCAACTTCTTCATACTGTTGATATTTAAGTCATCATATCTTAAACGAGGAAAGTGCTACGATGGACACATCACCATTTTTTTATTTTATGTTTTGTGTGATAATCGATACTTATTATTATTACAAAAGATTGACAGTTATTAATTAATTTTGACTGCCAACAATGATTGACTGCTGTCAATATTTTATTGATTAATTGATATGACGTCATTGTTTCCAAGGCACTCTTTGCAAAAAAGAAAATATTATGATTTTAAATCTCAAACCTAAAATAAATTATAAGTGTGGTACATCACTGAGTTCAGAAAAAAATATTCTTTCAAAAAATATGAAAATCCAAAATGGCGCCCATAAGAAAAACAAAAGTTGGCTATGGTCCCCGGGTAAATGTTATAGTTATCATAAAAAAAATATGCTACTGGATTCCTCATTGAAAAGTGCCTCTATATATTGTTAAAGTTCTAAATGTCCAGATTCAGTAGTTTTTAAATAAAAAAATAAAAACGATTTAAAAAAAAACAGTTTTTTGTTGATATCCCGAAAACAAACAAAAAATTCAAAATTGTTTTCATATCATTGTTATGCCCTAAAATACGCAACTTTGCCCGAGTCTCTATCTCTTCAAATAACTGAGATCTCCATACATTCTGTCGAAATACGGACACCCTGTATAACATTATAGTTGCACATTATATATATGTTTGAAAATTAGGTAGCATAGCAATATATAATATTAAGTTCCCGGTAATTGGATATTTATATGTATCTGTTGGGAATATAAAGAATAATAATAATAATAATATTAAACTGCAGCTTATCTTTAAGCTGTAGGAACAAATTTAATGTAAAATTATATTTGTATACAATTACTTTTGAATTATAAATATTAAAAGTAATTAAATTACTTTGCAATTATAATTATAAGAAAAGTAACTAAACTACGATATTTTGTAATTTTAATAAAAGTAATTGAATTATTTTGTAACTATAATTAGTTTTTAAATAAAATATGTTAGTGGAAATATTCATTTCCTGTGTAGATTAAGACTACTTTTACTGTATGTGTCACTGCGCAACAATGAAAATGTTTCGGACTCAAAATTAGCTAATACTTATGTATTTTCACCCGCTGAATTCGAAAATGACATTAAAAATTACATATTAGCTCTTGTTTAGGAGATAAAGTTGTATGTTGTTTCTTAAGGGTGTAAATTTTAATTTTTTGGAAAATTTTGTATATAACATTTGGCATACCTGTAAACTGACAAAACTAACATTCCATAATGTTTGTAGGTTATGTTTATAACTAGTCAAGTGATTTATGTGAGTTTCCTATTGTTTAACTAGTGCGGAATTATTAATATAAATCAAAATGCCAAGGAATTGTGTAAATTCAGTAGACAATTTTTGTTACATATGTGGTGAAATAACATTTTCATCACAGAAGCGAAATATCACGCCTCTTGTGAAAACTGCTTACCAACATTACTTTGGTATGAAGGTAGGGGACCAGGATAAGTCATGGGTTCCACACATATGCTGTAACCAATGTTCGGTTATACTAAGAGAATGGCTGAAAAATAAAAAAAAGATCTTTGGCTTTTGCTGTGCCTATGGTATGGAGGAAGCTTAAAAACCATAAAAATGACTGCTATTTCTGCTCAATTCCGCCCATAAAAGCAGGATTGTCAATGAAGAAAAGGGGAACAGTTAAATATCCGAATCTTCCATCTGCCATTCGACCTATTCCTCATTCGGATAGTTTACCAGTTCCTACCCTACCACAAATTTATGATTTGGAAAATGAAGGTAGAAATGAGGTAGAAATGGAAGAAGAAGAAGAAGAAGCAAATAAGCGTTTCACATCAAAAGACCCTGATTTTGAGGTAAGAGATGATACACTAGTAACACCACACAGATTGAGTCAAGCAGAATTAAGTGATCTCATTCGAGATCTAGACTTGTCACAGGAGAAGGCAGAACTTCTAGGGTCAAGACTACAGCAGTGGAATCTTCTCCAACACGATGTCAGAGTTTCACAGTATAGAACACGTCAGCGAAACCTGCTCTCTTTTTTTGAGAAGAATACCAATCTTGTTGTTTGTATCGACGTCTATGGATTAATGAATTGTCTCAAAATGAACTATGATCCAACAGAATGGAGGTTATTCATCGACTCATCTAAGCTAAGCTTAAAAGCTGTATTACTGCACAACGGAAACCGTCTTCCTTCTATTCCTATTGGCCATGCAGTTCACATGAAAGAGACTTACATTAACATGAAAACTCTCCTCGAATCAATCAATTACAATGAACACAAGTGGAAAATTTGTGGTGATTTAAAAGTCATTGCTATACTTTTAGGAATTCAATTAGGGTACACTAAATACTGCTGCTTTTTGTGTATGTGGGATAGTAGAGACAGAAAGTCACATTACATAAGAGCAGACTGGCCTGCAAGAAATATCGTTGCTGAGCCACTTGTGGACCCAAAAGATATTCTTCTTCCACCCTTACATATTAAATTGGGATTAATGAAGAATTTTGTCAAAAGTATGAACAAAGATGGACAGGCTTTTAGGTATTTGAGAGACAAATTCCCGAAACTAAGTGATGCAAAGGTTAAAGGGGGTATTTTTGTCGGGCCACAAATTCGTCAACTTGTTAGGGATCCTGCGTTTGACGAAGTTTTGGAGGGGAAAGAAAAGGAAGCCTGGGAAGCTCTGAAGGGAGTGATTCGTGGATTTTTAGGAAACAAAAGAGATGAAAACTACAGTCAGTTAGTAAAAATACTCCTGGAAAAATACCATCAACTCGGATGTAACATGTCCCTAAAGATCCATTTTCTCCACTCCCCCCTAGACTTCTTTCCTCGCAATTGTGGTGCTGTTAGTGATGAACATGGGGAAAGGTTCCACCAGGATATTTCTGTAATGGAACGAAGATATCAGGGTCGTTGGAATGAAGCTATGCTAGCGGATTACTGTTGGTTTGTGTGTAGGGATGCTCCGGAACTCGCATACAAGAGAAAAGTAAAAAGATCACGATAACGTTATACCTACTATGTATCACAGAAACTAGAGCTAATAAAACATTTTCATTGTCATTTTCATTTTTTTAGCATAAAATGAATATAATTTGACTAATATGGTGCAGGAAACACGAAAAATTTTATTAATTTATTTTTTTCTTTCTAATGGAAATCTCAAAAAACTACAATTTATAAACTTTGTTTTTTATGATCCATCCACAAGATCATTACACTAGCCGACATCAATTTTCTAACATGAAAGCCATCATGATATATATGGGTTATTTATTTATTAATATAATCTTAAAAACTCCACTACACATCAGAACTTTAAAATATAATCAAAATTTGTTTTAACGGATTTTTCAGCTTTTCACACAATATTATAGCTATAAATGTCTATAAAAACGGATTCGCTGCCCAATTTTATGCATCTCAGTATTCTAAAGAGTCAGTGTGCTGTGAAACTTTTGTTTAATTTTGTTTATTAGCAGTATTTAACGTTTCTTTTTGTGCTTCACAATAAATTAGAGGTTAGAAGAGTTTTTATTGTAAAGATGAATTTTTATAGTTGTATTAACGAGGCTAACAGTTTTTGTTACAAATTCGGACGATTTTGTTTAGTATCTCAGCAAAGGACTATCACAAATACAAATAAATCTAGCGTACCATAAATATTTTGATTCCCTACCGGGAAGAAGAAAGGCCACATAAAAAAAATAATAACAATGCATCTTATTAATTATATCCAAAATTAATATGATTTAAATTTTGGATATAATTAATAAGATACATTGGTATTATTTTTGTTTATTTGATCTTAAATTATTTATATTTGTAATTAAACGTTTTTGTTTTTTGTTAATTATTTTTACAATACATCAGAATTATTATTTCTATATTTTCGTGTCATTTATTTTAACTGATTGGTGTTGTAGGCGTTCACTTTGTGGTACATCTTAAATACACTTGTAAATAAAACACTTTTTACTTTGTTTAACCACTGAATCTTACATTTAATTGTGTGACTAGTTTCGACTATCTAGTAGTCATTCTCAAACTAAAGTAAATACAAATTACACGTTAAAAACTATTAACAAGCTAGTTTCTATACAATGATAAATAGAGCATTTAAAATTCCGCTAAATATAAATGATAGAAAGAAAGAGATCAATACAATAAAGGAAATAGCATTGAATAATGGCTACACAACTTCACTAATAGACAATTTAATTCATAATTATGAAATGAAAGAGGTGCAGAAATTCTTCTACCCTAGAATTAGGTCAATAGATAATCAACATTTTAAAACAATCAGCTACTATGGTACAATAAGTTGTAAAATTATAAACATCCTAAAAAAATGTAATATTAAAAACGCCCCATAAACTTAATAATATAATTTTCAACCCAAAAACAAAACTTAATCCCCTAGTTAGATCAGGAATTTATAAATTGAACTGCGAAAATTGCAAAGGTGTGTACATTGGGCAATCTGGTCGTAGAATCGAAATAAGATTGAGAGAACACGAGCGAGCCTTTAGATTAAAACATAATAGTTCTACATATGCTAACCATCTTTTAGAAGAGAATCACACTTTTGGCGAGGATGTACTTTCAGTCATTTTGCCGAAAAAGGTCGTAAAATGGATTTACTGGAAGCACTAGAAATACACAAGGCCCGAATTAATCCCGGAATTTCCCTTCTTAATGACTAGGTTGACCTAATGTACACCCCTCTTTTCGAAGCCGTATAAATAGTTTTTAACGTGTAATTTGTATTTACTTTAGTTTGAGAATGACTACTAGATAGTCGAAACTAGTCACACAATTAAATGTAAGATTCAGTGGTTAAACAAAGTAAAAAGTGTTTTATTTACAAGTCATTTATTTTACATTGTCGTGCAACATAACAAAAAAACTATGGGTGATAGAAGAAATTTGCGACTATATTAGGGGATTTCTAGCTCTTATTGTTCATAGCCATTTTTATCAATGTTAGAGAAAAAAAGTTAAAATTTGTCGGCAAGTGTAATTCTTCCAACTATTTGAAATTAGTCAGTTTCAAGTTCATCATTTTTCATTTCTTGTTCTCTTGAACACTAATAACTTATTCAGTTATTACAGGACCCAACAATGGATGCCGAGCGGACTTTCCTCGAAGAAGAAGGAAAAGGTGTGATTTACGCAGGTAATAAATGTGAAGCGACGATTATTTTCACGGTGCGAGGCGGAGATTAGAATGCAAAGTTTTCGTGCGAACCCAGTCGTGTGACGGAGGCATTCATCGGGGGCAAGGTGTGTGACAAAACGAAGGAGAGGATCATCATCATGTTTGATGGACGGCTCTCAGGCCTTCACCCGCGCCCAATCCACATGCGAAATGGCATATCGCGATAAGTTCAGCAAAAGCGAAAGTTTTGCTTTTACTCATTAAAAAAAAAAATGCTAATGAGAATTACGGAGTAATTGAGAATACGGCGGACTTCTAACGAGTGTATCCACTCCCAGATTAAGCATGAAGTAAAATTTCGAGTTTAGAAAAGCCTGAAAATTTGGTTTGGTCGCGTAGCGCGAAGCGCGGAGCGACCAAACCAAATTTTCAGGCTTTTCTAAACTCGAAATTTTACTTCATGCGCCACGCGTATAAAACACTGAAATATTGTGAAGTTGAAATATACTAGTGCTATTCATTGCAAAATAATTTAATTATAACGTCATTTATTTTTACTGTTATTCTAATTTTCTGTTAATACTTTTAGATTTAGCAAGAATTAGGGGGCTTTAGTAACATGAGATTATGATTTGGATCAAAATTATGATCTTTTGGTTGAAAAAAATGTCTTTCTAAAAAAAAATGTAATGCATTCAATCCAAAGCGTGTTTAAGGGGGGTGCTGTTCCTCTTACAAGATCCTGTATTTTCTATTATTTATGTTACTTATTATGAAATTTAGCTTTTTTCTTGTTTAGAGACATTTTTTTTTGTTGGTACTCCACCAGAATCAAAATATTCGTTCCAACCCGAAGAGTTAAATACGTCACTAACACCAACTAGTGGCGTGCCACAGGGCTCGGATTAGCCAGCTTTATTTTCTTAAAATATACATCATGCCTAACCAAACAGTGAAAACACGTGTTTAAAGTTTTAAACTGCCCGCTATTTTACAATAAATTATTTTCATTTCAGGAAATCGTCGAGTTTACTTCAAACCAGCCGTTTTGAGAAAGAACAAGCGACTGTCCCACGAGTACGTGACTCGAAAAATCGCCGATATCGTCGATACCAGTTGTTTTTCAGGGAGCGTCCAAAAAGCCCCGCCCTTACAACACGGATACGTGAGATATTCAAAAAAGAAATCAAAAAACGGAAAAAAGAAGAGGATTTTCGCTTTGGTCACTTAGAACTGTCTCCACAACTACGAGCTTCTGAACGGGAAATCGAGGCTTTATTGGAGCGGGGGAAAATGGCCAAACCGATCTGTATAGAGAAAGAAGGTAAATAAAGGGTGGGCCATTTATTAGTTTCTTTTGGAACTAAGTGTTATTTTTACATTGGCAACACTGACGCGCTTGACATATTGACATAAATATAGTGTCAAACCTCCACTGTAAGATTTGAATCGTTTTGATCTGGAACAACGTTGGGAAATATTAAAAAATTATTTCCAAAGTGAGTGCTGTGTCGCAATGGAGTGCGTTACAGAGACATGCTGACTAATTTTTGTGGCCGCAATTAGACGATTTCGACTTGGATGAGCTTTGGCTTAGCAGGATGGAGCAAAACCCCCACCAGCCGTGAAACTATCGATCTTTTGCACACTAAGTTTGTTGACTATGTTATCAGTCGTTTGGGAGACATTAATTGGCCTTCGCGCAGCTGCGATTTGTCGCCGTTGGACTATTGGAATATGTTAAGGGCCATTGTTACTCCAACGATCCACAAACCATGGACGCACTGAAGAAAAATATTCGTCTAACTATTCGCCAAATAGAGCCACAAACAACCGAAAATGTACAGCAACATTGGGTGAAAAGGATATGGACTACTGTGAAGCTAGCCGCGACGGCCATTTAACTGCAATTGTTTCCCACAAATAGTCGGACGGTGTACTTTCTTGAATACAGTAACAATCATTCAAAAATATTCAACGGTGTAGTTTTAAAAGCAATTTCAAAAAGAAACCATCAGATGGCTCACTCTTTATAAAGTGCCTAATGTAAATATAACATCAAGATTATTGAGACCTTTATTTTGTGATATTTCAGTTCAAATATTGAATAGAAAAATGATACTCACTTTTATACCATTTTATATAGTTATTAATTTACAAACATTGTCTTTTCGAAGTTTAGCCTTCAAGTGGAAGAAGTATCTAAAGGCTGATTAAAACAATCTGAGGTTAAAATTAACATTTTACTCCCTTACTTACTCACTTACTGTATTCAGGGTGTATTTGAATTAATAACCAGGCTCTTAAGAGGGCACACAAAATATTTTTACTTTCCCCGATATAAAAACAAGAGGAAAGTATTATTTTCGCGAAAATTATTGAATCAAAAATCAAATGTTTGTTTTTGTTTTGTAATTGGGAATTGTTTTCAGTTGGGCAATAAATGGATTGATAATATTTCTTGAATAATTTTCTCACTTATCACTTGATGAAACATTTTTAAATATTGATAATGAAGGTTTAAATTAAATTACACTTGGTTTGTTTCACAATTTTTTACTTTACTATTTACTTACTTTGATTGGATTGATAATATCAAATCTCATGAAAATATTATAAATTTACGAAAACTGACAAGGTTTTAAAAAGTCGACTGTAAATTTAAATATGAAATGAGCAGTATATTTTAAACTTCACATTAAATTAGTGTTTTATACGCGGGGCGCATGAAGTAAAATTTCGAGTTGAGAAAAGCCCGAATTTGGATTTGGACGCTGCGCGCCCAAATCCAAATTCTTAGGGCTTTTCTCAACTCGAAATTTTACTTCATGCTTAGTCTGGGAGTGGAAAATACTCGTTAGGTAACTTTTTCAAGTTTTTAATTGATTTATAAAAACTCGATTATTTTCAAGATATTCGTCAATTTTTAAAATGTTGGCATTTTTCGTGAATTTTCATCATCATTAATTAAACAAAAAAATACACTTTTATGAATATCAACCATTTTCCATTTAGTAAATTTTCAAGAATGAGTTTTCGTTACTTTTCTAAATTTTCGTCAACCTAAAAAATATCAACGTTTTCCGTGGATTTCGCAAGATTTTAGTTATTTTTCAAAATGTTTTCGTTTTTTTTATTCGTAAAATTCGAATATTTCCGTTAATTAATGAACATTTTTCAAAATTTTGACACTTTGAGCAGTATATTTTAAACTTCACATTAAATCAGTGTTTTATACGCGTGGCGCATGAAGTAAAATTTCGAGTTGAGAAAAGCCCGAATTTGGATTTGGACGCTGCGCGCCCAAATCCAAATTCTTAGGGCTTTTCTCAACTCGAAATTTTACTTCATGCTTAGTCTGGGAGTGGAAAATACTCGTTAGGTAACTTTTTCAAGTTTTTAATTGATTTATAAAAACTCGATTATTATCAAGATGTTCGTGAATTTTTAAAATGTTGGCATTTTTCGTGAGATTTCATCATTATCATTAATTAAACAAAAAAATACACTTTTTTAAATATCAACCAATTTCCATTTAGTAAATTTTCAAGAATGAGTTTTCGTTACTCTTCTAAATTTTCGTCAACCTAAAAAATATCAACGTTTTCCGTGAATTTCGCAAGATTTTAGTTATTTTTCAAAATGTTTTCGTTTTCTTTTATTCGTAAAATTCGAATATTTCCGTTAATTTTCAAAATATTAATGAACATTTTTCAAAATTTTGACACTTTATATGAATTTCTCTTTTTCAAATCTTGACAGTTTTCATGGATTTCCTAAATTTGAAAAAAAAAAAATAAAATTGAAAAAATAAAAAGATTTAAAATAAATGTTGGTTAATTTTTTAAATTTTGACACTTTTCATAAATTTCTTTCACAGATTTTTCTCAATTTTCAAAATCTTGATACTTTTCCTAAATTTTTGTCCATTTTTTTAATCTTGACAGTCTCATGAGTTTCCTAAATTTTCGTTAATCTAATAAAAAATTAATAAAAATGAAAACATAAAACGAAATAATATTAAAGGATAAATTAAAAACACTTGGTTTGTTTCACTATGTTTCAAGATTTTTCTCAATCGAGAAAAATCTTGAAATATCGAAAATCTTGTGAACATTTCAGAAATTGACAAAAATCTTGAAATATAATTTAATAAAAATCTTATACAATTAAAAAGTTATTGAATTCTTGTGATTAAACCGTTTTTTAAACCGTTTTGGTTTTGGCAGGGTTGTTAAAAAAACGTTTTTTTTTTCATTTTAGGATAAATTAAAAACACTTGGTTTGTTTTACTATGTGAAACAAATCAAGTGTTTTTAATTTATCCTTTAATATTATTTCAAAATCTTTCACCAAGTGATATATGAGAAAGTTATTCAAGAAATGTGAAAAGAAAACTGATTAAATATTTGAATCATCGATTTTGCAACATTTTAAAAATTGAAAAAAAAAACAATAAACGTAAATTGTTAAGGTTTAGAATATTAACGAAAATCTAGGAAGTTTATAAAAATCGTTCAAGAATTTGAAAGTTAACGGAAATTTAGAATGACAGTTTAAGTTATGAAAATTAACGAAAGTTTTTGAATAATATGATGTGTCAACATTATTAATATTAATTTAGGAAATTCATAAAAATTGCCAAGATTAAAAAAATGGACAAAAATTTATGAAAAGTGCCAAGGTTTTAACAATTGAAGAAAATCTGCAAAATTCAGGATAATCGTCAGAATTTTGAAAGTAAACGGAAAAACCTTACAATATTGAAAATGTCGAGAAAATCTATTATGAAAATTGTTTAAATCGAGAAATACTTAAAATATATAAAATCTCATGAATCTCTCTTCATTAATTGACGAAAATTTAAAATATCGAAAATCTTACGAAAATCTCGAAATATTGAAATTCTTATAACCATTTTACAAATCGAGAAAAATCTTGAAATATCGAAAATCTTGTGAACATTTCAGAAATTGACAAAAATCTTGAAATATAATTTAATAACAATCTTATACAATTAAAAAGTTATTGAATTCTTGTGATTAAACCGTTTTTTAAACAGTTTTGGTTTTGGTTTTGGCAGGTGTTCGAGCTAAACATCGCGAATTAAGTGTTTTTTATATATTTTTATAAATTTGTGTGTTATTTCTATTTCTTTGGATATTTTGTAAACATTACATTCGGGTTGTGAAATGTTTGACCAATTTACAATTCATTGTATCCTTTCTGGTACCTGCAGCCTTTGTGTCGCAGAGGCAGGGTGCGTTTTATAACTTCGAACTCCTGGAAAACATCGTAAACCGAGCGGTAAAACTCATTGTCAAGAATTTTGGAGCAGACAATGGCTCCAGCAGTACGTGCCTTAAATTCCGTAATAAAGATTGAGCTCTCATCCAAGACTCAATGAAAATAAGTTATAAAACGCAGCCCTGACCTAAAATATTTTCTCATGAATTTCCTTCCCCATCTTACTCTTTTCTGTGCAAAATTACTATCATCTCTTTCAAACATTTTCCCCACTTTCAAAACTTTCAACCAATCCTGTGCTTCCTTTAGTTTTCATTCCACAACATCCCTTCAACTGAAATCATTCTAATTCCAACCACGACACAAGTAAGTTTAAAATATCTCACCTAATTGTGAAACTTTGTTGTAATTCATTTTCTTGTATTTTTTCAATCTTTAACTTCTATTTTTTCAATCTTTAACTTGTATTTTTTCAATCTTTAACTTGTATTTTTTCGTCATTTATTCTTGTCATTTATTAATTTACTTTATTCATTTTTGTTATATTTTTGGTTTGTATATATATTCAGATGCACATTTATTTAATAAATAGTTTATTTATTTATGATACAATGTGTTTTTTTTAATTAACAATAAAAAATCGTTAAAGTCGTAAACAGGAGGGTTGTTAAAAAAACGTTCTTTTTTGATTTTAATTAAAACAAACAGTTTTTATTACAAAACGTGTTTCTTCAAAGAAACAGTGTTTAAAACATTAACAATTTAAGAGAAATAAAAATAAACTTTTTTAACAAAATTAACGTTTAAAACATGTTTTGAACAAATTTAACATTTAAAACATGTTTAAAACAAAACCATTTAAAACACGACAGCTGTTTTTAAACATGTTTAAAACACTGCTTTAAAACAAAGTGCTTTAAACATAACAACTTACAGGGAAGCAAAGTGTGGGGAATTAATTAATTGTAAAATAAATTGATTGCAATGAAATTACATTAATTTGATTAAAAAGTAATTGAATTAGTGTTATTACATTGTAATTAAACTGCTTTGGTAACATTTGAAAAAAGTTTAAATTAAAGCTTTAAACGAGTGTTTTCCACACCCAGACTAAGCATGAAGTAAAATTTCGAGTTTAGAAGAACCTGAAAATTTGGTTTGGTCGCGTAGCGCGTAGCGCTACGCGACCAAACTAAATTTTCAGGCTTTTCTAAACTCGAAATTTTACTTCATGCGCCACGCGTATAAAACACTGAAATATTGTGAAGTTTGAAATATACTAGTGCTTTTCATCGCAAATTAATTTAATTATAATGTAATTACATTTATTCAATTAAAAAGTTATTGTATTGTTGTAATTAAATTGTTGCGCCTTCATTAGAAAGAAGCAAAAGTGTAGGGAATTAATTAATTGCAAAATAAATTGATTACAATGAAATTACATTAATTTGATTACAAAGTAATTGAATTAGTATAATTACATTGTAATTAAACTGCTGTGGTAACATTTCAAAAAATTTAAATTGAAGCTATAAACGAGTGTTTTCCACTCCCAGACTAAGCATGAAGTAAAATTTCGAGTTTAGAAAAGCCTGAAAATTTGGTTTGGTCGCGTAGCGCGTAGCGCTACGCGACCAAACCAAATTTTCAGGCTTTTCTAAACTCGAAATTTTACTTCATGCGCCACGCGTATAAAACACTGAAATATTCTGAAGTTTGACATATACTAGTGCTATTTATTGCAAAGTAGTTTAATTGTAATATAATTACATTTATTCAGTTAAAAAGTTATTGAATTGTTGTAATTAAATTGTTGCGCTTTCATTATAAAGAAGCAAAACTGTGGGAAATTATTAATTACAAAATAAATTGATTACAATGAAATTACTTTTATTTGATTAAAAAGTAATTGAATTCGTGTAATTACATTGTAATTAAATTGTTGTGCTAACATCATAATTCAAGCAAAATCCTTAATTCTTTCATGAAAAGCACGTGTTTTGTCACTAAATATAAAGCTGTGCGACAAAACAAGTGCTTTTCTTCACCTAATAAAAAATGATGTAGATTTATTCAAACAATTTTTAATTTTATCCACATTACTTACTTCCCTGATTTTTATTTTACGTGTTGGGTATTTTACATGGAAACTGAATACAAAACTGTGCGATAAAACAAGTACTTTTCTTCACCCAATATAAAATGATGTAAATTTCATCAATCGATTTTTAATTTTATCGACATTATTTGCGTCTCTGATTTATATTTTACGCGTTGGGTATTTAACATGAAAACTGAATACAAAACTGTGCGATAAAACAAGTATTTTTATTCACCCAATAAAAAATGATGTAGATTTATTCAAACAATTTTTAATTTTATCCACATTATTTACTTCCCTGATTTTTACTTTCCCCCGTATGTAATACAAAGGGAAAGTATTGTTTTCGTGAAAATTTTCGAATCAAAAATTTTAGCGGAAATATCCGTTTTGAGGTCCCCTGAGTCGAATAAGACCATTTTTGAAAAATGTCTGTCTGTCTGTGTGTCTGTGTGTGTGTCTGTGTGCGCTGTACTGCAAAAACCGCTAAAGATATCGAGATGAAACTTGAAACTTAAGCTTTTTGTTACAATCGGAAGAACTGAAAAGCTTTTGGTGAAAATCGGAAAACCGGAAGTGGTACTTTACTCTTAGCGTTTTTCAGTTTTTTCAGATTTTTCAATAAATGTTCATCAAACAAAAAATTCTTTCAAATAAAAGTTGTAGATAATAACAAAATGAAGATGTATTGTTTACTTACTTTTTATCATAGCACTCTTAGTTTTTGAGATATTTCAAAAGTTGTGTGTTTTATCTAGTTATTGGTGTGTGACAGTGTATGCGTCGATACAATTGAAAAATGTTTCAAATAAAAGTTGTAGGAAATAAAAAACTAAAGATATTTTGTGGATTTACTTTTTGTCATAGCACTCTTAGTTTTTGAGATATTTAATAAATAGTGTTTTTTATCTAGTCATTGATTTGTGTCAGTGTGTGTATACAATTGGAAAATGTTTCAAATAAAAGTTGTAGGTAATAAAATATTAAAGATTTTTTGTATCTTCACTTTTTGTCATAGCACTCTTAGTTTTTGAGATATTCAATAAATAGTGTTTTTTATCTAGTCATTGGTTTATGTCAGTATGTGTTGATCCAATTGAAAAATGTTTCAAATAAAAGTTGTAGTTATCAAAAAGTTGAAGACATTTTGAAAATAATAATGCTACACATATTTTAAAAGTGATTTAATACGCAATTTACGGGGGAAAGTACTATGATGGACACATCACCATTTTTATTTTATGCGTTGGATATTTAACATGGAATACCCAACGCATAAAATAAAAATCAGGGAAGTAAATAATGTGGGATAAGTTAATATTTGTACGATGTTTTTTTTTATTCAAGCACGAAGTTTACACAGCGATTACAATTTGCTGAACTATTTTCGATAAGATATAACAATTTCGTGCCTGTTTCATAACGAACCCACTATCAGTCAGACATTGTAGGAATTAATAAATAATACATGTGCATTTTTCATCAATTCCAAGCAACCCCATCATTAAATTAATCGTCAATGTAAAATATAAAATAAATTAGACGGCATTTTTTTCGTACACACTTGATGCATTTTACCGTTGCAAAGAATAAATTAATTTACACAAAACTTATTTATTAAATTCAGTCTTCTTGTTTTATAACATTTTTAAATTAGATTTATGAATTTTGTAACGCATTTTGTAAATCACAGCTTATACAGCTTATAACTTTAGATGATTTTCTTATTTTAGAATAATTCTGAATTATATTACTTTAGAAAAATCTAATTAAAATTTAATAAATTCAACGATTGAAAATAAATGTTTAAGATTAGTAAAAGGACTTTCGTTTTACAATCAGAAATTTTACCTGATAACCGAGGTGAAGGACACTCAACGGATTCATTATGCTTTCTACAATTTTCGACGGCCTCAGGCGGTGCAGGTTTCTTTTCCGCGGACTCATTCGCACTTTTCGTCAATTCCACAAAATTTTCGGCTTCGGTCGCTTGGATGTTTTGCTTTTTTATTGAATCCACAATATTTTCAAAATCAGATTGTTTTTGGATTTGTTGCTTCTCTCTATTCTTAATTATACAATTTTATTACATGAAAGACCAAAAATATTATTGAATATTAGGCCACTGAACAAAAAACAAATAAATAACGTTTTATCAACATTGTAACAACATTAAACGTTGTTTTAATGTTGATGAAATATTATTTAAGTTTGTTTGCTCAGTGGGAAGAAACAATTTAATTCGTTTTAAACATTTATTATTATTTTAAATTAGGGCTAGGAATTCGAATATTCGTGAATATTCAAATATGAAACATTCAAATAAGTCAAATATTTAAACAAATAAACTATTTGAATTTATAAATTGTTTAGTTTTATAAAATAAATTACACATTTTTGAACTCTAATTTATTGAAATATTTAAATATTCCAATAGCTAAATTAATTAAATATATGCGAAGTGAGTGACTTAATGTAAGTAATGCGGTAGTTGAATATCCGCGAATATTCAAATTTCCAGCCCTATTAAAAATAATTTACCAATTGAAAAATAACACAACAATTTTAAAACGATTTTACTTTTATTTCGACACTGTAACGCTCTTAAAATTGTTGTTACATTTTCCAATTATGTTATGCATACGCTGCAAATATTCAGGCATTCATTGATTTTATAAAAGCGTTAAATTTAAAGCTTCTAACGAGTGTTTCCACTCCTGATTAAGCAGGAAGTAAATATTTTGAGTTTAGAAAAGCCTGAAAATTTGGTTTGGTCGCGTAGCGAAGCGAACAAACCAAATTTCTAAGCTTTTCTGTTTTCTGTACAATTCTGAAAACACTTTCTTTGTCTTAACAATAACTCAAAACCAATCCAAAAAGTATTGAACATTGATGTGCTCAAATAAACATATCATCAATTTAAAAGTCGAAGGACCAATGAACCTGATTCCTTCATAAAATATGAAGAATTTTGCGTCTGTCAAATAAAATATACTAGTTGGTCTTTCATTGATGGTAAGTTGGAAGACCCAACTAAAATTGAATGAGTGTTTAATACGCGTGGCGCATAAAGTAAAATTTCGTGTTTAGGAAAGCCTGAAAATTTTGCGGAGCGACCAAATCAAATTTTAAGGCTTTTCTAAACTCAAAATTTTACTTCATGCTTAGCCTGGGAGTGGAAAACACACGCTAGAAGCTATACATTTTCTGCTTTTATGAAGACGATAAATTCCTGCAAATTTATCGTACGCTGCAGTTATTGGGATATGTATAGTAAAAGAAAAATGTTTTGTATATAAACATATTGTCATCAATTATTAATTGTTAAATTTAGTTTAGAATAATTGATGTACAGGGTGCAGCATTTTCGAAGGTTCCTTTAAGTAAAGTAACATAAATATGAATGATAGATAAAAACTAATAAATGTTTTTAGAGCAATTTTTAGAGCATA
Source organism: Philonthus cognatus (assembly GCA_932526585.2). Lineage (NCBI taxonomy): Eukaryota > Metazoa > Arthropoda > Insecta > Coleoptera > Staphylinidae > Philonthus > Philonthus cognatus. Next base: position 32,052,895 of record OW052242.1, read on the forward strand.
TTTCAGGTCCCTATTCAAAATGTGTCTATCTTCAGTTGTTTTCAAGTTATACGTGAGAACTTAAAATTTGGCCATTTTGAAATATTGAAATAATTTCTTTATTTGAAAAGATATTGACATGCAGTAAAAACGTTCTTATGGCACTTTTTTGGAAGAATATGCTGATTATATCAGATTTTGGCTTAGGTTTAACCTTTATGAGATATGACATAAAGTTGTGTTGTTTTTAAATACAAATCATACTTTGCCTTGACTTCAGTCAATTGCATTTTTTGTAAGCTCTCCATAAACATAATCAGCGTGTGCTACTTAAAAAGGTGCATAAGACATTTTTTACAGTATGTCAATATCTTTTTAAATAAAGAAGTTATCTCATTCATAAAAATGTTACTTTACTTGAAAATACTATCGAAAATGCTGCACCCTGTACATTTAATATGTAAAAATACATTTAATAAATTTTAGTAGTACTTATAAATAATTTACATATCATCAACTCATTTCTCATAAATGACTTGCTGAAATATAATATATTTTTATTTAATTTTAAAAAGGATATATAGCCAACTCGATTTCTCATTTTTTTGTTGTTGTTGACTTCAAAAACCTTTTAGCCATAAATAAATATTTGTGGTTAAGTGTAATGTATTTTCAATATTTAACCACAAATTGTTGTTTATGACAAAAACTTCACATTATGAAGATTATTACAGTCAACAGTACTTTAAAAACAAATGGGTCATATAGTTTTATTACTTAACTTGAATTCAGCATAAATTTTAAAAGTCCAAACATATCGCTAATTCTTTTATTAAATTCCGACTTTTAAGGGTTAAAGAAAGCACTTAAATCGAATCTTGAAAGGAAAATTAATTGGTCTTCCAGAATAAAATGTATACCTCCAAAAATTGTATCGCTGCCAAATCATCGATCACCGGTAATTCATCTTCAATAAATTCATCTTTCTCTTCGCCACAATCACAACAATTACACCACAAGCTTTTCCACCAACGTTTTGCATCTTCTTTGGCACTATTTTCATCGATTTCCGAAATAGTTTCCAATTTTTCGCCAAAAGTCGAATAAGTTTTCTTATAACGCACCAACTTAGCCATTTCATTAACAACACTAGACTATCGTAATAATGTGATATAATTAACGGAATGTTGAATGAGTGGCGATAAAGTACTTCCTATTGTGATTGTGATAAATCGTCAAAATTATATTAAACAAAAACTAGTTCTATTAGATAGCGTGGCAAATCAAGAACCAGATTTGTAATAAAAAAAACTGAGAATTCCTACATATTTTTTTAATGTTATTCTGGTGAGTACTCTTTTATTAAGTATGAAGTATTAATATAGGCGACGCATGAAGTTAAATTTCAAGTTTAGAAATGGACGAAAAAAAAAAACAAAGTATTGTCCAAATCCGTCCAATTCCGGCTTTTCTAAACTCGAAATTTTACTTCATGCTTAATCAAGGAGTGGAAGACATTCGTTAGATATTTCAAATTTATCGCTTTTATAAATAACCCTCAGTATCTATAGTATTTTTAATACCTATTTGGAAGTACCAGTCGTTTTAGTGACTTAACGTATGTGGCTTCTTGAACGTACACACAAAATTAGGTTAGGAACATGTCATGTCAAATGGCTGACATCTAAACCATTATTCTTAGGGCATTGGTGGAGTAATATTAATTAATTTCATAATTGGAACATAATAATTTATATAGACGTTATGTTATTATGTATCAAACCATTGATAATGGTCACATGGTGACCGAAATGTACATCTGGTATAAAATAAACTTGTGAAGAAAGGAGAAAAAGTGTTTTATTTCAAGTTATTATGTTATTATAACACAACTAAAAGTTCCATAAAATATATTATATAACCTGGAAGATCCAAACACGTAATGGATTTCGAATTTAGATGGAATATGTCTGCAAACGTTTCCCTGAGCAAAAAGGGATATTTTTCTTTCCAAGCCATTCTATAAGACGTTTTTTCCTCCAGCTTTTATAAAGAACTCTTCAAGATCTCAATTTCTGGTGATTCTTCCATAAATTGCCAGTAAATAGTTTCTAAAGTAATATGTGCTTTTCGGGCACACATTTTGTAAAGCACTTCCCTTGAAAAATGCAGAGTATTCTTCATAATTCGAGTTTTGCTCAGAGAAACGTTTGCAGACATGTGTGTAGAATAGGGTACGTGGTCGATTTTGACAGGTTAGCGCATGCGCAGCAACACCCACTCCAGTAGTTCTCAACATGTGGATATATGTGTGTGTATTTTAAATAAATACAATTTTTACAATGGCCGACCAAACCTGACAAATTGTCAAACATTTCCAAACTTTGTACGCTCGGCACACGTTACACCGAATCAAACCCTCAGATGGGTCAAAACCGACGTAAAATCGTACGCCCGACACGTTAGTGCATGTTTGATCGCGATCAATTGCCGAATAAGAAAAATATCTATAAATCGGAATATAAATTTACACTGCGCCGCCGAGTGCCGTTGTGTGTAAAAATAAGCAATGTAATGTTCTGTGTAGATAAGAGCATATGACTTTTATCCAATACCCACTTGCACCACAGATACTTAACCGTGGTTAAGCCATTTCTACTAGTTTGTAGCTTAAGTGGAAGGTTTCAAATTGAATACATCGCTTAAGTATCTTTGCACACTCTAGCGATTTTACATACTTCTAGGTTTGGTTAGGTTAGGTTAGTAGAAAGGTTTGCAATAGAATAAATTGCGCAAGTCATTTTGCTCCCGATGCCTGTTCCACATACTACTAGGTTAGGTTAGGTTAGGAGAAAGGTTTGCTATAGAATACATTGGACAAGTCTTTTTGCAAACGATGCCTGTTCCACATACTTCTAGATTAGGTTAGGTTAGGAGAAAGGTTTGCAATAGAATAAATTGCTTCTGTGTCTTTGGGCACTGTGCCTATTCCATGTACTTCTAGGTTAGGTCAGATTAAGAAAAAGGTTTTTAATAGAATAAATTACTCATCTCTTTGCAACGCTAACACTTATCAGGTGAGGGAAACGAAGCAGCAGTATCTTTGCGCATGTTAGCGACTTTACATACTTAGGTTAGATTAGTAGAAAGGTTTGCAATAGAATACATTATTTTTTGTTTATAAATAACCTTAAAATGTAAGTTGTGTATTCGTATTCTTTTGTAAGCTTTTTTTAATCAAATTCAAAGCGAAAATTCAGATTCAATTTTTAGTGAGTGGTTAAAAAATCAATCGCGAAATTTGTTTTATACTGGGCTTGCGTTCCAAAGCCCGAATGCCCCCCCCCCCGGATAGGTCAATTCCGACGTACGAACACACGCCCGACACAACGAGACAATCCGCGACGCTCAAAAGTGTCGATTATCAAAGTTAAAAATATTCGATTTTTTTAAATTTTTGACGTTTCATTTTTGACGTTTGATTATTGATCTTAAAGCACACACACACACACATACACAGCATCATACAGATCCATATAAATAATCTGTTAAGAACCACTGGAGTCGGTGTATGGAAACCATGAAAGCGTATCAAAAATGGAGTATGTACCCTGTTCTACACATTAGCCGATATTTCTTCTAAATTCGAAATCCGTTGCTCTCTTTTCATCTTATAGGTTGTATAATGTGCTTTGGGAACTTGTAGGACTTCGGACGCCTTTTCAATTGCCTTAAATCAAGATCGTAATTCATTTTGAAAATAACTTACTGGATTAAGCACAAGCTTTTTGGATTCATCGGAATATTTTTGCGTTATTTAATGACATTAACAGACATCAAACTTTTGACGTAACATCTAATTACTTCACTTCAATAAAAGTGAAGAAAGGAATATAACTGGGTTTAATTAACTGACTTAACACCTTCATGTAACTCATACAACTACATTAATCTAATTAGTAATCGACGTTCATTTTTGTTGGTAATTTCATCTTTCATCTGATTCATGATGGATAAATAAGGATGGAGATATTCCAAATGGGTATTAAAAATACTATAATTGCTAACGGACTAATTTAACCTAACAAATTAAAACCTAACCTGATCAAATAACCCTTGTCAATAAAATTGAAAAAATACAGAAGAAATTCTCAAAAACAATGGCATTTAAACTGGGTTTTGTTATAGGGTTAAACATTAATGTTGATAATATTTATTCGTGCGTATTTTATAAGCTATTCTCGGATGAAGTCAAATGCTTGACACTGTTATCATATGTCAATTTTCACTATAATGTGGTAAATCGTCCCATCAGGCAAATTCCAATATTCAGAGTTAAAATTCATAAAGCAAATTATGGCTACAATAACCCGCTTTCGCGATTTATGCGGCACTCAAATTTAATATCTCTAAATCCATATTTTGATTTATTTCATAGTTCACACACACATTTTATGTCTCAATTAAAACGCGGGAATATTGGTGAAATAATTTCTAAATCGCCAATAAGTGGTTTTTGTAAGTATTGAAGCTATATTAAATTGTGCAATCATCTATACTTGTCGTTAATTTCATTTTATTCTGTTTTGTATAGGTCCGTTTTTTATTACATGTGTTTTCTTATGTTATACTTATATCTATTTACGTAGTATTAATTTTATATGATTATAATTTTGTTATTGTATTTTTTTTGTAATATCAAAGGAGATATCCGTAAATAAATACTTTACTTTACTTTATTTTACATGATCCAACCAATTTTCAAAATTTAGCTATTCAATTATCAATATTTAGCTAATATTAGGTTAAGTTAGGTTAGGTTAAAAATGAATAATACTTGCTTTAAAGGCAGAACGAACAAAATCGATGCATTCTGAACAAAATAACAGTTATGATTTGACTGTCTTTTAGGACAGAGTGTGATATTACGAAGAAATTCATGTTCCAGAAAAAAAATGAACCCTTTGTTAGTTTTCAATTCAATTCACAATGACGATTTAATTACTGTGAATAAATTTTGTTTAAAATTTCTAAACAGCACACCAGTTCAAACAGAAAAGAACAACAGCGTTTTCCTTAAAATGTTGTATTAGTTTATTCATTGTAAAACCTGCTTTAACGCTTCGTTTTATTTTTCAATATAGTGAAGTAAGGAATAAAACAATTACAAAGACTTGAAACGACTTTACAGAACTAAAAAAAGGATATCTAGTAGATTTCGATTTCAACTACTTGCATCAACGAGAAGTTAACAAGATATGTTTAGCATTTGAAAAATAAAAAGTTGTATAAATGCAATTATAAGGATATCTAGTAGATTTCGACTTCAAATTTCAATAAAACATAACTGCTCGATGATTTTGTTTTTACTTTAGTTACGTGAAGTTATTTCGACTGTTTGTAATTGTTTTATTCATTACTTTACTGTATTTTATTGTGCTCGAAATACGCATATATGTATATATATATATATATATATATATATATATATATATATATATATATATATATATATATATAAATATATATATATATATATGTTAAAACGTAGATTTTCGCGGGCGTAACATGTATCACTGTTTCTTCGGGTTTGGTCCCGCGTATTTTCTTGGCTCTGGTCCATTTTATTTTTAATTCGACGTTTCGATGACTTCGCAGTCATCATCGTCATCATCCTGCGGACAAGGGTAATTCCACCGTCATTATGCAAACAGACGAGTATGACAAAAAAATGTGTTCCCTCTTAGATGATTCAACCTACAAAAAAATCGAGACAGATCCGATCACCTATTTAGAAAAAAACAACGAAATCAAAAATTAAAAATTCCAAAATTGATAAAAATACAGCGTTGAAACTAATTCCTAGGGAAAAATCTTCTATTTGACCCAAAATTTATGGTGTACCAAAAATACACAAGGAAGGTGTTCCTTTACGACCAATCGTCTCCGGAATTGGTTCCCCAACAGTTAAATTAGCAGCATATATTGCTAAAAAATGGCAGCCACTAACTGAAGACGCTGATTAATACATAATCAACTCCGCAGATTTTGTAAACAAAATTAAAGATCAAATTTTAGATGCAAATGATATATTAGTAAGTTTCGATGTTAAATCTCTCTTTACACAAATCCCAATTGACGAGACGATAGCAATAATAAAATCCAAGTATCATCAGTACAACGAAATTTTAGATCTTGCGTCACACTGCATAAAAAACACTTTCTTTACATATAAAGGACAAAAATTCAAACAATTGGAAGGTGCACCAATGGGTTCTCCTCTATCACCAATAGTTGCAAATTTATTTATGGTAGATTTCGAAACTAAAGCACTAAATTCTTCCCCTCTAAAACCTAAACTTTGGCTACGATACGTGGATGATACTTTCGTTATTTAGCAACATGGTATTGAGAACCTCAACCATATTTTATCGCATCTAAACAATATCCACAACAAAATTCAATTCACAATGGAAGTTGAAGAAAACAAACGTTTACCCTTTCTGGACACTCTTATTATCCGAAATCCTAGTGGAAACTTAAATTACACCGTATACCGAAAACCGACACACACAAACAGGTACTTGAATGCGAAGTCACATCACCATCCAGCTCAAATAGCGTCTGTGGCAAAATCGCTTCTACTAACAGCACGTACGCTATCGGACGAACACCACTTAAATAATGAAATATCCAATGTCAAAAAGGCATTATTGCAAAATGGGTTTTCCAAAAAAACAATCAATAAATTAAACAGAAACAAAAGTCCAAAAACAAGAAGTGAAAGTCCGTGTAGCAACGTCACCCTTCCCCACATTAAAGGAACAACTGATAAAATCGGAAAAGTCCTCTCCAAATACAATATTAGAACTTGTTTCAATACACACACAAAAATTCAAAATTTACTCCGAACTCCAAAAGAAATTATCCCACTTGAAGCTCAAGGCGTATATGAAATTCCATGTGGTATGTGTGAGAAGACAAACAAACCGGAAAATTAGTACTCGTCGAGATGAACACATTTTAGTAGTAAGAAAGTCTGATCCACAATCTTCTATATTTCAACACGTAAACATTTCTAAACATACAATAAATTTCGACAAAACGAGAATTTTAAAAAAGACAGACTTCTTCCACGCGAGGATTATTAGAGAAGCGATAGAAATTGAAAAGAGGCCGAACAGTCTAAATCAAAGAGATGATGCTAAAAGACTCCCACCAATTTGGAAAACTTGTATAAATTCTGGTTAAAATATATTATCTCCGAACAACAACCAAGAAATTCGAAATCCAACCCCTTCCGAAAATAATATTGAAATTGTCACTACTACATCATTAGAAGAACAAAATAGAAGAGTAACACGAAGCCAAACAAGAAATTCACGCATTAAGTAGTACGTAAAAGTCAAACAAGTGGTTGCTAGAGCAATGGAATTTTAATAGTTATTCCTGACGATGATGACTGCGACGTCATCGAAACGTCGAATTAAAAATAAAATGGACCAGAGCCAAGAAAATACGCGGGACCAAACCCGAAGAAACAGTGATACATATATATATATATATATATATATACATATATATATATATATATATATATATATATATATATATATATATATATATATAGATAGTCTTTAATAAAATATAGTGAAGCAAGAATTAAATCAATTACAAAAATCTACTAGTTTTGCTTTTTCAGATTTTTTAATCGTATATTTCTATTCTAAACCGAGTAATAAGTCAAGTATTTAATCAAATTAATAAATTCTTACACATTTAGTATTTTTATTATTCGTTGAACGAGTGTGACATTTCGTAACATTTCGAGTTTAGAAAAGCCTGAAAATTTGGATTAGCCGGGGCGCGCAAGCGAAGCGAGTCGCATCCCGGCAAATCCAAATTTTTAGGCTTTTCTAAACTCGAAATTTTACTTTATGCGCCAACTGCATAAATATTAGTTTATTCCAAAGTCCATTGTTTATTCAGCACTAATCTGATAGTGATGATAATGAACAAGATGTATGTCAAATATATATGACTAAAATATTGTTCAAGTTCAAAAATATTAATATATCACATCACGAGAGTGGTACCGCATACTGCATACATATTACATATGAGCGGATATGTTGCGCACGAGCCGCGCAGTGGCGAGTGCAGTATTCCGAGAGTATGTAATTGCCATACCACTCGAGAAACGTACGATACTTTACCTACGCCCTAACAAAATAAACAATGAGCATGAAAGAACAACTTATTTATTCAATAATTATTGATAGTAACATGATATTGATGAAAACTAAATTACTACTTGATCAATATACATCAAAGAAATGTCATTTGGTTGTACGGTAATCAATCAGCTGTTTAGCTGTCAGCATGTAATATACTTGTCAAAGCTATTACGTGCATTTGTAGGTAATGTCAATCATACGCGTCAAGGTGACAGTGTGGTATGATGCGGTTACTAGATAGGGCGTAGGTAAATACTAATTACATATGTTTAAGTTTCACATCCAACTCAGGTTGATTTTGCGTTTGATCTTGCATTACAATAAACTACTGATTTAATCCAAATAGTGTAACCTTCATTTCGTTTATTATTTATAGAGCGAATAATCAAATCATTCGAGCAATCTCAAAATATTCGATTATTTTCATAATCGAAACAATCGACGATTTCTAATCTAATTATACCTATACTAGTGATGGTATAATTAGAATGGAAATCCTCGATTGTTTCGATTATGAAAATAATCCAAAAGTTTAACTAGAAGATGCAGAAATAATTTATTTTTATATCGATATAGTATTCGGTACCACTAAAAGTAGTAGTAATATTAATCGATGTAAAAATCGATTACTAAAATATCTCAGTCAAAAATTATCGATTAATAAAATATCTCGATTATTCCCATCACTAGTTATTTCACTTTTACAACCTTTTATTTATTCTAACATTTAATTTGTTGTGTCTGTACACTTTATATTATACCTATTCAACATGCAACCTTTTCTGTATCACAAGCTTTATCACTATTAATCTCTATTATATGTGGATCGTATTCTATCAGTCCACTTTAGTCAAAATGTTACAATAATTCTAATTATTAAATGTATCTCATTTTATTATTATTACGTACTATCTGTATACCGTTGACGAGTGTGAACATTTATTGTAGCAGCACTAGTAAAGAAAAAAAAACAGAACACATCGCCATATTTTGATTTCAAAGTCGAAGGACCAATAAGCGTGATTACACCAGATGATATCAACAGTTTTTGGTCTATCAAATAAAATATACTACAAGTTGGTCCTTTAACGGCAATAAACTAAAGGACTAAGCTAATATCAATTATAATTATTTTTTTATGAATGAATGTATGACAAACCTGCAAGAATTTTTAAACCCAGTCCCGCAAAAGGATTTAAATTTCGAGGGTTGAGTTCAAGTTGAATAATGTGTTTTATTAGTATTGATAGTTGTGTGTGTATCTGTTTTAAATTGTAATTTCGAACATTAGAAAATCCATCATTACGAATTCAGACGGGTATTTTCGTGGACGCCTCGTGCCGCCGCTTTGCGGAGTGGATTTATTCATTTCACACGCTCGCCCACATTTCTGTGCGTGTTTCTACGCACGCCAATTACACGCCTATGTGAACATGCCACTGTACAAGAAAGTCCACTTCAGCATTGCTATTTTGTTTAACCAATTACTGAAGCCGCTTCATTCTGTTGCATTCCAATCTAGGGTTTTATTGCCTATAAATTAATTTTTCAATTACTCGATGAAATAGTTTAAATTATAGTGTTGTATTAAATAAAAGAAAAAAACACTTTGATGCTGAGCAAAAGGCATTAAACTCTATTATTATTATACAGGGAGTTTTTCTTTAATGTATAGGTATTTCAAATTCCGCCTATTTATTGTAAATCTTTAGATATTCGTTGTTTTTTTTAAAAGAGTTCAATTTGAGGCTTTAAACGAGTGTTTTCCACTTTCAGGCTAAGCATGAAGTAACATTTCGAGTTTAGAAAAGCCCCGTGAAAATTCTTCGAGGGTCGCGCACCCGAGATTTTAAACTTTAAACGAGTGTTTTCCACTCCCAGGCTAAGCATGAAGTAAAATTTCGAGTTTAGAAAAGCCCCGTGAAAATTTGTCGAGGGTCGCGCAGCGACCCGAGACAAATTTTCTGGGCTTTTCTAAACTCGAAATTTTACTTCATGCGCCACGCGTGTAACACTGATTTCAAGTGAAGTTCAATTCTACGTGAATTTCACAATATTTTAGTGTTCTACGCGTGACGCATGAAGTAAAATTTCGAGTTTAGAAAAGCCCAGAAAATTTGTCTCGGGTCGCTGCGCGACCCTCGACAAATTTTCACGGGGCTTTTCTAAACTCGAAATTTTACTTCATGCTTAGTCTAGGAGTGGAAAACACTCGTTTGAAGCTTCAAATTGAACTGTTAAAAAAAACAACAAATATCTAAAGGTTTACAACAAATAGGCGGAATTTGAAATTCATAATTGTATAATAAAAATAAATATTGGAAATGAGACGAGCAATAAAAGTTGAAAGTTTGTCGATTGAAATTAAAATCGTCAATATTTATTTATCAAGTTCACATGTCTACTGAAATTTAATACCCATTCACTCACCCGGCGCTATCTAAACAAACAAACAAGGCGCTCCGCACTCATAATTTGTATTATTCGTTGTGATAAAATTCGACAGGCACTATGAACCAATACATAGTCAAAACTACTTTAAGCAGTTTTGCTATCTCTGCGCCATCTCGTACCTCAGAAACACACTACCAGCGAAAATTGGCCCCCTTAATAAATGATTGCACTTTTGGTAACAAAATCTTTTCATATAAAATTTTAAGCATTTAAATTACATTAGATTTGACTATTTTTAAAACATTATGTTTAAAAATGATTACTCACAAATTGCAATGTTAACCATACCTAAGGATTTAGATACTACTTGCACCATAGCCTGTATCCAGGGAATTTTTCTTTCAAGTATACATACGCATCGAGATGCATTTTTATTTATTCGTTTTTTTAAAATTTTAATGGGTTTAATTTGAACGCGCGTATAAAACACTGAAATATTATAAAATTTAAAATATTCTTGTTTAGCAATAAGTACATATTTCATATTGCTTTGGCAGTTTATTTTTAATTCTGATTTAGCAGTTTATTTTGAATACTGATTTAACAGTGTATTTTTAATTTCACAATAATTCAGTGTTTAATACGCGTGGCGCATGAAGTAAAATTTCGAGTTTAGAAAAGCCTGAAAATTTGGTTTGGTCGCTCCGCGCTACGCGACCAAACCAAATTTTCAGGCTTTTCTAAACTCGAAATTTTACTTCATGCTTAATCAGGGAGTGAATAACACTCGTTTAAACTTCAAACTGTCAATTATCAACTTACGTCAACATTGTCAGGTGTTCTAATTCCCTACGCACTTAAACGAGCGATTTTATTTGTACAATTAGAAGTTTTGTTTGTTTTATTTTGTTACGAAATTAATGTATGAGTTTTACTTACTTTTAGTTTATGAGTTTTACTTTTAAACGGGCAACTTTGTCAGGTGTTGCTAATTCCCTACGCACTTCATGAGTTTTACTTTTAAAGGGGTAACTTTGCCAGATGTTGCTCATTTCCTGTGCGCTTTATAAGTTTTACTTTTAAACAGGCGATTTGTACAATTAGAAATGTTCTTTGTTTTTTTTTTTTTAATTTGGATCGATTATCCTGGCATAGACTCTCACCACAGCCGTATCTCTTATTTTCTTTGTTTTTATTTTATTACGAAATTAAGTAAAGCACTTAAGTCGAGTCCTGTAATTAAATTAATGGCGTCTCATTAACACGTGAAAAACGGTTTCCATCGCAATTTTCTTCACGCCCCGATTGCGACTAATGTCTGTGTGCCGCATTCAGACTGGCACCATAATTTCCCGAAAAAGTTTGAAAAATCCGGGCCGATTTGCATGTGTTTAGCAGCACGCCTTCAACTCGCCAAATATTTCAGGTGTCTATTTCAGTCGTATCAACGTTAAATATCAAAACGGGTGAAATTGCACGATTAAATATGGTTTTAAAAATAGAATTGAAAGAAATGGCGGAAAAACTTAAACTGATGGCGATTTGTTATAGCAATAGCCTAAAGTCAGTTCTTTTAGGTGTACATATTCCGATGCTTGCGCTGTAAATTGTCAGGTATTCATTGCTTTTTTCAAAATCGTTCTGTTTGAAGATTAAATTACTTTTTTCCACTCCCAGATTAAGCATGAAGTAAAATTTCAAGTTTAGTAAAGCCTGAAAATTTGGTTTGGTCGTGTAGCGAAGCGACCAAAATATTTATCTGTCACACTTTTTATGATACAGCGCCAACTTTGTTTTTGTTTTGTTTTGATACAAGTAATTATACTCCACAATTCAGACAAAATTAAGCTATCGAATGATGACAATTTTGATTAGTAGTGCTATTTAAAACCATCTAGTTGGCGTTGTATCTTAAAACTTTGAAAAATTATCATCAAAAGATTTGACTTAATTAAATTTACATTTCAGATTTCATGGATCAACATGAAATCTGAAATGTAAATTTATGGAGATATTAGGCCGGTTCCATACATAATGAACAACCTGTATATAAGTAATAAGATAAAATTAGACAATAAAGCCTATACGACAATAATAAATCTAAGTATAAATGCAATTGCCAATTCTTGGTTGCTTCAAACATTAAAAGTGCGATTCTTTTCGCAATCTACAACAAGTTAGTCTTACAAAGACTATATCAAACACTCATTATAACAACTACTTAACGAGCTAATACCCCCGGCGGACATTGAATTATACAACATGGTTACTGTATGTAACAGCAAACACTTGTTATATAATTCAATGTCCGTGGGGGTATTAGCTCGGGAAGTAGTTGTTTGAATGAGTGTTTGATATAGTCTTTGTAAGACTAACTTGTTGTAGATTGCGAAAAGAATCGCACTTTTAATGTTTGAAGTATTCTGCAACCAAGAATTGGCAACTTCATCTATACTTATGTTTGAACGGTAACGTGACCGCCAGTCTAAGGTGTCAAATTGTTTAAAGGGAATAGCAAAGCTATACTGATGAGAGATAAATCTCAAAACGCGTCTATAGATGGCCTGAATAATTTGACCCAAATTGTTACATTTGCAGTAGGTTACTGTATGTAACAGCAAACACTTGTTGTATAATTCAATGTCCGTCGAGGTATTAGCTCGAGATGTAGTTGTTTCAATGAGTGTTTGATATACTCTTTGTAAGACTAACTTATTGTAGATTGCGAAAAGAATCGCACTTTTATTGCATAAATCTAATTATTTAATAAAATGAAAAAAGTTCGAGTATCAATATTTAGTATTAAGGGACAGTGACAATTAAAATCACCTTAATGCTATGATACAATAATTGTAGAATACATGTATTAAAAATGTACATGCAGCTGTAGTCATTTATTAGGCATTTATTTAATTTATATAAAGCTTTATCGACGAGGTATTTCTTTATACTAATTGCGTTATTTTAGATTACGGTAATGTAAACAAATCTAACGCGAAATACTTGATAAACTAATTTTTTTTAAATTCCTAACTTATACCACTTTCATAATAATCAGCACAATTAATAGTCATTGTTGTTGCATACGAAAGTGAAATCAGAATGTAGAAAGAAGAAACACACGAAAGCGGCAATAAAAAAGACAATGCGCAATTTATCGACGATTCGGGGGGCGTTGCTCAATACGCTTAATATAATAATTTTAATTTTCGGAACGCGCTACAAAATAATGCCCTCCGGCTGGACGTGAATTTTCCCAGTTACATAATTTAAAGATTATTAAGTGTTGATTGATCGTGCTAATAAAAAAATTGAGAGCCGAGATAAAAGAACGTTGCAAATTACATAAACCGATCATTTAAAATGCAAATTTTTAATAGTAGAAAATATTACAAACACTTTCTTACTAAACTTGATTTAAAGAAGATAAAAACTTCATGACATTTTGTAGTTTTTTGCCGCTAAGGTATCAAAAACTTTTATAAACTTTTTAGGGAAAAGCGGCAGAATTCAAAAACTATAGTCGTATTTTTCTAGCCAGAACTTCATTTAGCCAATATTTCGCTGAACTTTTGTCAGCTTCTTTAGGGCTAGTTAAAACTAAAATAAATAAATACAAAGATATTTTTTTATAAAATTATAACATAATTTCCTGAATTAATTTCTCATCTGGAACTTGGTGAAACATATTAGAATATGTAATGTTATTTAAATTAAAAAAACAGTTGGTATTGTTTCACAAATTAAAACTTTATTCCGACTAGTTTCGGTTTGTTAGACCATTGTTAGACATTCCATTGAAAATGGTCTTACAAACCGAAACTAGTCGGAATAATGTTTTACTTTGTGAAACAATACCAAGTGTTTTTTAATTTAAATAACTTTACATAAAATATAACATAGTTAAGAGGAGAAAAAGAGAAAACATTATACCTAAACATAATGAAAAATACTTACATACAACTGGGCTTCTTTAGATAAATTAAAAATTGTTAGATATCGACGTGTAAAAGTTTATAGAAGTTTTTGATAAAAACTTCTTGATTTTATACTTGTAAATAAAACACGTTTTTACTTTGTTTAAACACTGTATCTTGTACTTTATTCTGTGGCTATAGTTTCGACTATCTAGTAGTCATATTGAAACCAAAAGTAATTCTTGATTTTAGGTTAAGGATACAAAACTGATTGATTTTTAGAAATTGAGTGTATGCTTCACTAGAGTTTCCTTATAATTCAAATTATTTTGTACACTTGTAAATAAAACACTTTTTACTTTGTTTAACCACTGAATTTTACATTTAATTGTGTGACTAGTATCGACTATCTAGTAGTCATTCTCAAACTAAAGTAAATACAAATTACACGTTAAAAACTATTTATACGGCTTCGAAGAGAGGGGTGTACATTAGGTCAACTTTAGAAGAGAATCACACTTTTGGCGAGGATGTGCTTTCAGTAATCCATTTTGCCGAAAAAGGTCGTAAAATGGATTTACTGGAAGCACTAGAAATACACAAGGCCCGAATTAATCCCGGAATTTCCCTTCTTAATGACCAGGTTGACCTAATGTACACCCCTCTCTTCGAAGCCGTATAAATAGTTTTTAACGTGTAATTTGTATTTACTTTAGTTTGAGAATGACTACTAGATAGTCGAAACTAGTCACACAATTAAATGTAAAATTCAGTGGTTAAACAAAGTAAAAAGTGTTTTATTTACAAGTGTATTTAAGATGAACCACAAAGTGAACGCCTACAACACCAAACAAATTATTTTGATTCATACAGTGAATTTGTCTTTTAAAGTATACATATTGAGTTGTATACGCTGTTAATTTTCAGGAATCATTTGTTTTTCTTAAGAATTCAATTTAAAGCTTTATAATAATAATAATAATAATAATAATCGCTTTATTGTAACAACAAATATATGTGTTTAATTAATTTTTCACTTAACCCGTGGTGAAACATTTTTGAATCTAATTCTGGATATTTAATTAAAACACTTGGTTTATTTCAGTAATTAGTGAAAAAAACCAAGTGTTTTAGTTAAATATCCAGAATTAAAGCTTTATAAGTATATCTGGTACAGACAAAACACTAAATTGGACAAAACCTAACCTAACCTAAACTTTATTTTATTTTACTATGTTGATAAAGGTTGTAAGGAAATGAATGGGCTTTGTTTCTATGTAAAAAAACAAAAGAGACAATAAAACCAAAAAAAAAATTGAGCCGATAAAACTAAAGAAGCTAAAAGTTGGGATTTAATAATGAAAAATACAAGATATTCTCCCCCTTTATCCAAAATTTTAAAATAAATCGATCAAACATTACAATACCATGTCATAAAGTAACATAACTTTGGTCACATTCAGCAGAGCAAACCGCCTCTGAACGGTGGCCAAACAAGTTAGTAAATTTTGAATTGTGGAGGCTTCTACTTCGTTATACATGTTAATTTAACACAATAAAACACTTTTAACTTTGTTTGTATAACACAATTTATTTTTATGTGACTGCAGTTTCGGCAAATTCAGCTTGCCATTATCAAACATGTTTGTTCATGTTTGATAATGGCAAGCTGAATTTGCCGAAACTGCAGTCACATAAAAATAAATTGTGTTATACAAACAAAGTTAAAAGTGTTTTATAGTGTTAAGTTAGTAAATATCTGCTAAATATAAAAATTTGGGAACTTACATGATTCGTCGACTACTGGATTATCTAATACGATTTATTTGCTCTAGATTTATCCTGTTTTTATCAAAATATAGCGATTTTAACCTGTCACCGGTGGCGACCGGTTTTTGCTGAATGCGACCAATCAGTGTTGAAACTGGTATAAAATGTCGAATATGTCAAAAGTTAGGTTAAATGTCATAGTTAGGTGAGGTTTATTTCTTAAAAGAATTTACCAACAATAATACTTACTGACATAAATAAGAAAAGTCATAAAACATAAAATATTTTAAGATATTCTAAAACTAGATTTTCAATAATACATTAACTACATAACTAAGAAAAGTCAGAAAACAAAAGATATTCTAATATGAGAAAATATCCCTTAGACACAACGCATTTTGTCTAGACAATATACGAAATAACAGATAAATACAATTTTATTCGGCTATTGTGTAAAAACCTTAGACAATTCGCGTTTTCTTTGGATAAAACGCGTTTTCTCTAGATGAAACGCGTTTTCTCTAGATAAAAGGCGTTTTCTCTAGATAAAACGCGTTTTCTCGAGATAAAACGCGTTTTCTCTGGATAAAACGCGTTTTATCTAGATAAAACGTATTTTCTCTAGATAAAACGCGTTTTCTCTAGATAAAACGTGTTTTATCTAGATAAAACGTATTTTCTCTAGATAAAACGCGTTTTCTCTAGATAAAACGTGTTTTATCTAGATAAAACGTGTTTTCTCTAGATAAAACGTGTTTTCTCTAGATAAAACGTGGTTTCTCTAGATAAAACGTGTTTTCTCTAGACAAAATGCGTTTTCTCTAGACAAAATGCGTTTTCTCTAGACAAAACGCGTTTTATCCGCATTTCGTATTTCGTCCGTAACATGTCCACTCCTTGATTAAGTATGAAGTAAAATTTCGAGTCTACAAAAGCTTGAATATTCTTGAGTTGCAATTGTATTTATGCTCGCCGTTGTTTAGAGAACGAAGTCACCTTGACTGGAAAAAATCGCAATGGCAGCAAATGGAGGTGCGTCACCGTTAATTGCTCAAGACGGCGAACAATAAGCAAGAAATGAGAAAAGTAAGGAGCAGGACTCGACTTCCTGATTTACGAAATGCCTTCACGGAAAATTAACTGCAGGATACTGACTGATCGAAACCGCTATTAATCACTAGACAAAAAATAATAATAATCCCGTGTATGTATCATATATCCATATAAGAAATGTTACAAGCGAAACTATAATAGGATGTAGGATTAAAAAAAAACATTGTAGATTTACAAAATGAAACTCAAATTTTATTCAGCTCAATTAAAAACTCAATTAACTCAAAGAAGTGATGCGATTTTTTTAAAGATCAATAATCAATATATTGTGTAACAAGTGCGGGAAGTAAAAGTTTATACAAGAGTGAAGAGTTTACAATATGAGCCGAATGTTGCAAATCGAAGGAAAGGGTGATATGTGTGTGTGTGTTGGACACTACCTACAAATTCCAAATAAAAATTAAAAGCGTGTGTGTGAAATTGTATTTTATATAGTTGTGTGTATAAATTTCGGGACCCTATCAAAACATTCATACTATTTTTGCCACCCGTAATGCTGGTCTTCTATCTACTTTTTTGGCATAATTTTGATAATTTCTTCTAAATAAAAATTTAAGTACTTACTCGTATTAAAATATCTTTTAGAAATTTAAATAAGTGTAAGATTTTGCAGTTTCTCCATTAAAATATGCTATTTACATTAAAAATAGCGTGCTAAATGTTACGAGGATTGTAAAGATTTTCTATAAAACCAATTGTGTTGGTGTGGATGTTTTGATCAGGTCCTTAAATTTTTATTTCACACAGCAGTGTGTGAAATTATACTTAACGTACATATTTTGATACGTGAAATTGATGAGGAAGTGAAAAAGAGGGTTTTTAATATTATACAATCGATTTTTTTACAGACAACAACCTCTAGAAGCCCTATACAATCACCCTCATGTGCAGAACAGGTGCTTCAGAATTAGAGGTGTACGATAACATCATGTGGGACATATGGCGAATGCTACTAACCATTTTTAAACGGCACGAAACTTTTAATTCAGCGCATTGCAATAATGCAAATCTGGCACAGCGGACCGCTTTTAATAGCTCTGTTTGTTAATTAGCGCAGACAATGGATGAAAGAGCACTTTCCAAAACAGTCTATCATCATAGGCGTGTGGCTTTTTCCAGCCCAGTTTTTCAATTAATGGATTTGCGTTCGTACAAGATGATTTACATCGTGGTTTTATTTTACAAATTTCACATCCTCATGTATGTTTGAAATGAATTAATTAAGAGAAATTTTCAGTGATTACAATAGAATCAACGGAGTGTGTTTAGTTAAAATCACTGCATAAATATTTATTGATTAGCAGTATTATAATTACGGTTTGTAAATTATTTTAAAATAATAGTTTAAGCGACTTCTGATCGATAGCCAGTTAATAGGATAGAAACTATGCAATTGGGAGGGTGGTTTCACTTTTATTTGTGGATTCACACAACTTTTTGTAATAAAAACTAGTGATGGGCAAGATCGAGTATCTCAAGGATCGATCAAGCAGTGATCGATTAATTGAAGTATCGAACAGATCGATCAAACAATCGATCTGATCAGAAAGATCGAGCCGCTCGGAAAGATCGAGCGGCTCGATCATTTGCAAGGATCGAGCGGATCGCGCAGTCGATCTTTTTTGATCATTACTAAAAAAATACTTGTTATAATATATTCCATTTGTTTCTGGATCTCGCCTAGCCATGCTTTCGTGTTGTTATGTTGCAGTATCAACATTTACATTTTTTATTAGTTGCTACTCCTGATTCCTTATTTTAACAGTGTTGCAATAATTTATGATATCATAAGTAATCCTCTTTTTAATTTTTTTTTTATTTATACCTTTTCGATCAAATGACAAAATTTACGTAGTTGATGACATTTTGAGAAAGAACGGGCACGAAGTTCTTAGATTACCGCCATACCATTGTCAATACAATCCAATTGAAATGGCATGGGGGTTTTGTAAGACTTACTACAATAAACACATAAATTCTAAGCAACCATCTAAGGATCGTGTTCAGAATTTATGGCTTGAGTCTCTCTCAAAATGTACATCCGATATGTGGCAAAATTTCTGTGATCATTGTGAAAAACCTATTTCGGATGACTGGACAAAACACATGGGGAACCTTTATTTTGAAACCATTCCTCCTTTTATTATTTCGCTTGGGGAATCTGGCTCAGAACAAACATCAGAAGATTCAGATGCAGGTTCTCTTGACTAAATAATAAAAGTGGAATGAGGGCTTAAAAATTGTTTGACATGAAAATTATCAGTATCACAAGAGGGTGGGAATAAATTTGCAATTCTACAAAAAAATACTGAGGGCCAACAGAAGAGAGAAGGACCAAAATTAAGGTGGATGGATGGAGTTGATCAAAATGTGTTAACGGGAAGACCCAAGCGAGAAATACAAATGGATGACGAAATAAGTTTGCAGAGCCGAATTCATTATATTTGTTATATACAATATTATTGCTGTGTTTGTATGTACAAAAACCAAGTAGTAAATTTTGTTAATCTTAAAACTGCATATTATTATCCTTTTATATCTGAAAAATTGTAAAACAGGCAACAGTGTAAGATCACAATAGTCAGAAATTATAACCTTAAAATCGAACATCTGACAGTGACATTTAAAAACCCTGATTTAAAACACAACCAGCCCCATTTACAATACTTAAACTGTCACTTTTCCATAGCTAGGCGAGATCCAGAAACAAATGGAATCGTGTATACTTAATGACTAAATGAATGAATATAATAAATGTAAAATAGATCGAGACGATCAAAAAGATAGAGCCGATCGAAAAGATCGAGCGGCTTGATCATTTGCAAGGATCGAGCGGATCGCGCAGTCGATCTTATTTGATCATTACTAAAAAAATACTTGTTATTTAAATGCTCGTTACTTAATGACTAAATGAATGAATATAATAAATGTAAATTATGCCTTTTATGCCCGGTATTATAAACGATTAATAAATCATTAGATAACTATTTGTGGAGTAAATTTATTTACCTAGTAAACTAAAAGGCAAATAAAATTGCGTATTATAAAGCAAACCTACCACATAAATAGCAATTCTAGAAATAAATAATTTAATTAGTAGATTACAGACCGAAATTATACATTTTCATTGTGGCCATAGCTGGAATCACCAATTTGTTAAATTGAATTGTCAATATTCCAAATTAAATAGTCAATCAAATTAGAAATTTAGTATAATTCCTTATAATTATGGAGAATAACCGTGGAATAGGACAGAATTACACAGAACAAGAAAAGAAAGCTTATTGGAAATTATAAAGACTTAAACGAGTGTTTTCCACTCCCAGGCTAAGCATGAAGTAAAATTTCGAGTTTAGAAAAGCCTGAAAATTTGGTTTGGTCGCGTAGCGCGAAGCGCGGAGCGGCCAAACCAAATTTTCAGGCTTTTCTAAACTCGAAATTTTACTTCATGCGCCACGCGTACAAGACACTGATTTCAAGTGAAGTTTACTTGTTCACAATATTTCAGTGTTTTCAGTGTTAAATACGCGTGGCACATGAAGTAAAATTTCGAGTTTAGAAAAGCCTGAAAATTTGGTTTGGTCGCTCCGCGCTTCGCGCTACGCGACCATACCAAGAGTCATGGAGATGACGTGCTAAGGAATCAACTAAAGATAGGTAAAGTAATTAAATTAAAAAAAACGATTATTTTATCATTATCAGATAACCAATGAATAATTTTCTACATATATATTAAAATATGTATTTATATTCAAAGAAGTTTTACACCTAGATTTGTTTGTAAAAGAGTCATGAAGATGACGTGCTAAGCAATCAACTAAAGATAGGTAAAGTAATTACATTAAAAAAACGATTATTTTATCATTATCAGATAACCAATGAATAATGTATGAGCCACTGTTCATACACTAATTTTTTTTTTTCAATAATTTCACAACAAATCAGAGTTTTACACGCCTGACACATGAAGTAAATATTTTAAGAATATGAATTTGTGTTCAGTACTCATTAATTTCCCGGATAACTATATACGCGTTTCGGGCTTCAACGCCATCATCAGTATAGTCCCGAACCAGTGCTTGAAGAATACTGAACATCTTTGACCATTTATTATGGCCTGTGCAATTTCTTGACATTTGTATTCTATCAAATAAAGCCCTGTTGTGGACGAACAATTGCTGTATACAAACGTTTAGTTTGCCAGCTATTGACAGTGCTACTTAAGCAAATGGGTATTAGATCACGAATACGCTGTCGAACATATGCAAATATTTTAGGTTATTTATTTCATGCTTAACAAGGAGTGGAAACGCAATTGTTATATTATTTTTCACCATAATTAAATAAACATTTTTATTTTTAGAATTTCCATATTTAAATTCGAAACATGTTAGTATTCGGTCAAAATCAGTCTTGCCAAGTCAGTAGAAAATCCGATTTTGAATTGAAATTGCGAAAAATAAATTTTTCTAACAAACTTTGATTCAATGCTGACAAGAAAAATATTTTTGTCGGAATTCTAATGGGGAAAGATTGACCCAATGACGGATACTTCGTTTCTAAAATTGGCAACACTGGTTAAAATAAAATGAGATACAAATGAAACCCTTTATTAACCTTGTGGAAAAGCATATGTCATCTTATTTTTTATCATAATTAAATAAACCTTTTAATTTTACAATTTACATATTTAAATGCGTATTTATGAGAATGCTAGCGGTAAAATATTGACTCTGAAGTATACTTCCTTTTTAAAATTGGCAACATTGGTGATATACAGAGTGTCCCAGACAACCCGTATCAGCCTTTTTTGAGAACATGGCCGGTCCTAGAGAATTGGGATAAAAAAAATTATTACAAAAGCCGTATTAAAGAATCGAATGGTGATACTGTTTTTTTCGCAAAAAGGTTGTCATTCCTGATAGTTTGCCTAAAAATGTCAATAACTCCAGATTTTTAAATAGCACGATAGGTCAAAAGTGGTATTATTAAAAAGGTCTTTAAAAAATAAGCAACTTTTGTAGAAAACATAATTTTGTTACTGGCATAGATTATGAGTAATATCTGATTAAAGTTATTAAATTTCAATTTTTTATAGCTTACTAATTGAGTTTCAAATATCAGTTAGACCTCTCAGATACACGCTAAGCAAGTCCGCGAAGTCGCTTAAGAAATATTCGACTGCAACTCCGACTCCTTTTTTTTTTTCGAAAATCCTAAGCCAACTTCGACTGCTGCTTCGAATCATGTGAACATTTTAAAAATGTACATAATAATGCAAATTTTTACAATACAAATAAATTTTTATTGGTTACTACATCTGCTAAAAGTTTTTTTGGAAAAAAATCGATATTTTGGTTTTCTTTCACATGTAAATTACATAAATTTCCATGGCAATTAAAAACTCTATTTGAGTCAAATTTTAGAATGAAAAAAAAAAACAAAATATGTTTAGCACAATTATAATTAAATAATTATGTTGAAAATCGGAATTATACGAAATTTCCAACTCCACGGCTCCGATTTTCCCATCACAAAAATACTTAAATTCCGATTCCACAGTTCTGACTCTAACTCCGACTCAGAGTTCACAGCACTGATTCAAAGTGTTTTCCATTTACTTCTAAACACTGTTGTACTGTTCTGGTCCCAATACCAGTCGCCCTAAGTATTTACTTTTAATAGAGATATTGATATTTGGTAACTTCAATCCAAAATTACTCAAAACAAACGCCAATTACAAAACTATTTTTCCTGTATAAGTTGCTTATTTTTCAAAGATCTATTCGATGACCATTTTTAACCTATCATGCCATTTAAAAATCTTGAGTTATTGACATTTTTAAGCAAACCCTCAGGGAGGCCAACCTTTTTGCAAAAAAACAGTATCACCATTCGATTCTTTAATACGGCTTTTGTAATAATTGTTTTTGTCCCAACTCTCTAGGACTAACCATTTTCTCAAAAATTGCCTGATACGGGTGCCCTGGGACACTCTGTATAATGAAATGGAAATTAAACACTATATTAACTTTGTTTGTATAACCAAGGCCGTAGCCAGGGGGCGGGGGGATATAGGGCTTCAACCCCCAAAAAAGCGGCCCTGAAAGAGCAAAAACAATATTTTTACTAGTAACCCCCCCCCCCGGTTTTTTTTTATATCCCCACCCGCCGATTTTTTTTTCTAGCTACGGCCTTATGTATAACTCAGGCTTTATTAAGTGACTATAGTTTCGACAACTTGAATTTATCATTTTCAAACGAAAAGTTTTGAGACGTTTACTCTTGTAGTACAACTTTTTGCTTCACTGAATTTTCATTGTGAAAATGTAACAGTGTTATGGTAATAATCTGTGAAAATTCCTTGTTTCGCAAGCGGACGGAATCGCGAATCGTGAAACGAGGTTGCGACGAGAAATAAGGATCAGGCCGACTTTCTCCTTTGCATTATTCTACGCGAAACCGTAAAATAAAGTGCGCACAAAATTCATAGACAGTGAAGTGTATTTTCAACAAGTAATATCTGTTTATGTTACTTTAATTAACCCAAGTTAACTGACCTAACCAAATATCTTCAGAATGAAGCACTATTCAAGACGTAATAGTTGTTTATTGATCTAATCAAACTTAATCCAACTTAAAAAAAAAATAATTCTAACCTATCTCCACGAAATGACATCTAACCTAACACAACTCCGCGAAATGATGTCTAACTCAACTCCATTAACCTAACTTAACTGACCTAACCAAATGTCTTCAGAAAGAAGCACTATTCAACAAGTAATAGTTGTTTATTGATCTAACCAAACTTAATCCAACTTCAAAAAATGAATTCTAACTTATCTCAACCAAATGACATCTAACCTAACCTAACTCTGCTAAATGACGTCTAACCTAACTCCGTGAAATGACGTTTAACCCAACTCCACAAAATGTAGTACAGGGAGTTTTTCTTTTAAGTATACAGTAATTTATTTACGTTCGTTGTTTTCTAAAAGAATTCAATTTCATGCTATAAACGAGTGTTTTCCACTCCCAGGTTAAGCGTGAAGTAAAATTTCGAGTTTAGAAGAGCCTGAAAATTTGATTTGGTCGCGTAGCGCTATGCGACCAAACCAAATTTTCAGGCTTTTCTAAACTCGAAATTTTACTTCATGTGCCACGCGTATAAAAGATTAATTTAACGTGAAGTTTAACATATATTGCCTTAACATAATGATTTAGATGTGTATTTTAAACTTTACAATAGTTCTTTGTTACATAAAGTAAAATTTCGAGTTTACAAAAGCCTGAACTTTTACCTAACTTAACTGACCTAACCAAATGTCTTCAGAAGGAAGCACTATTCAACAAGTAGTAGTTGTTTATTGATCTAACCAAACTTAATCCAACTTCGAAAAATGAATTCTAACTTATCTCAACCAAATGACATCTAACCTAACCTAACTCTGCTAAATGACGTCTAACCTAACTCCGTGAAATGACGTTTAACCCAACTCCACAAAATGTAGTACAGGGAGTTTTTCCTTTAAGTATACAGTAATTTTTTTACGTTCGTTGTTTTGTAAAGAATTCAATTTCATGCTATAAACGAGTGTTTTCCACTCCCAGGTTAAGCATGAAGTAAAATTTCGAGTTTAGAAAAGCCTGAAAATTTGATTTGGTCGCGTAGCGCTATGCGACCAAACCAAATTTTCAAGCTTTCTAAAACTCGAAATTTTACTTCATGTGCCACGCGTATAAAAGATTAATTTAACGTGAAGTTTAAAATATATTGCCTTAACATAATGATTTAGATGTGTAATTTAAACTTTACAATAGTTCTTTGTTACATAAAGTAAAATTTCGAGTTTACAAAAGCCTGAAAATTTGGTTCGGTCGCGTAACCAAATTTTTAGGCTTCTCTAAACTCGAAATTTTTCTTCATGCTTAATCTGGGAGTAGAAAACACTCGTTTAAAGCTTCAAATTGAACTCTTTTAAAAAAGCAACGAATATCTAAAGCATTTTAGCATATACACTGTAATTGGCAAATGCATACTTAAAAGAAAAACTCCCTGTATGTTATTAATGTGGATTAATTAATCTAACGAAAGTTGCTTGTGTCAAGATAAGTAGGGTTAAATCCAAGTTAACCTTACTTATTTTGACATAAAAATGTGTACTAAATCACACAAAAACAACTATTATTAATTGAAATGTGCTTCACTTCAATAAGTTATAATTGTTTTTGTGATGTTATTCATACAGGGATTTTTTTTTTAATTACACACTCTATAAATGTTTAGGCATTCGTTATGTTTGTGAAAGTGTTAAATATGTAACTTCTAATATACAGTGTAATTGGTAAATGCATACTTAAAAGAAAAACACCCTGTATGTTATTAATATGGATTAATTAATCTAACGAAATTTGCTTATGACAAGATAGCTGTCAGGGCAGACCTCTAGTGGAAAAGAGGGCTGGGATGGTTTACCGCCCGTCTTCTTACAGAAGTGTGCGTTTTCACTCTCTAGACCTTTGTGGCTCTTATTTAATAAATCCCTTAAATCTGGCACTTTTCCTGACAGATGGAAGCATTCACTAATAACACCTATCTTCAAGAAGGGCAAGAGGAACCTCGTTGAGAATTACAGACCAATATCATTGCTATCACACCAAGATATTTGAAAAGCTAGCTACTGATTGCGTTAGTAGGGACTTGAACTCTATTTTAACCGATAAACAACATGGGTTTCGGCCAGGACATTCTACAGTATCTAATTTACTAATCTTTGGGGCAACAATTACTACATCGCTGGAAGAGGGGTACGAGGTTGATACCGTGTACACCGACTTTTCTAAAGCGTTCGACAGTGTTGACCATCAAATCTTGGTCGAAAAACCTTTGGAGGCTGGTGTGCATGGGTCTTTGCTCGATTGGATTAAATCATACCTTAGCAACAGAACTCAAACAGTCCGCATCAGTAACTTCACTTCTCGTCCCATACCTGTAACTTCGGGGGTACCGCAGGGATCACATATTGGTCCATTACTATTTAATGTTTTTATCAATGATATTGTAAAGTGTTTCAAATATTCCAATTGCCTTCTTTTTGCGGACGAATTAAAGCTGTACATGCCTATTAAGGACAATTATTCTAGCCATAAGCTACAACTCGACCTGGAAGCGTTAAGTCATTGGTGTATTATAAACAAATTGAAGCTGAATGTTTCCAAATGTTTTGTTGTGTCTTATTCTAAAAAGAGATTTAAGGGACTCAGAAATTACTCTCTTAATAACACACCATTAGCACACACTAATGTTGTAAGAGATCTTGGTGTTACTTTTACGAACACTTGGAGCTTCACTAATCATATAGACACTGTAACCTCGAAAGCCTTGCAAATGTTAGGCTTTATTAAAAGACAGTGTACAGATTTTTCTAATATAAGAACTCTCGTAAATCTGTATGTGTCTCTCGTTCGGCCGCATATCGAATATTGCTCCCTGGTATGGTGCCCAAATACATCCCAAAACATCAACGAAGTAGAAAGGGTTCAACATAGGTTCCTTACATACATAACCTTCAAATTCAAGCTTGATAGCACTTATCCAAATATATTGTCGTTTATTAATTTGCAATCGCTCGAGCGACGACGCTTAAATGCAGATGTTATTTTTCTTCAAAAATTAATATCGGGTGTGATAATCTGTCCAGAACTGTTAAGTTTAGTAAACTTCCATGCTCCAAGTCGCCTATTACGGAGCAGTAAGTCATTTTTTGAACAAATGTACAGAACTAACTACTGCAATAATTTTGGTATTAATAGGATTTGTGCTAATTGCAATAATATCAATTTTGACATTTTGAATGGGACATTGAAACAGCTACGCGCATTCCTAATAAAGGAATAGGTTATTGTGTAAATGGCTAGTTTGCCAATTATATATTATATTATCATTGTATTTGTATATTTATTATTTTTTTTGTCTTGTACTTTAGTCTTATATGTACTTTTGTTAGTTTTAGAATCTCGAACTGTAGTCTCGTTTTGTAAATGGATCCCGTTGAATAAATATATAAATAAATAAGTAATGTTAAATCCAAGTTAACCTTACTTATTTTGACATAAAAAATGTGTACTAAATCACACAAAAACAACTATTATTAATTGGAATGTGCTTCACTTCAATAAGTTATAATTGTTTTTGTGATGTTATTCATACAGGGATTTTTTTGAAGTATACACACTCTATAAATGTTTAGGCATTCGTCATGTTTGTGAAAGTGGTAAATATATAACTTCTAATATACACTGTAATTGGTAAATGCATACTTAAAAGAAAAACACCCTGTATGTTATTAATATGGATTAATTAATGTAACGAAATTTGCTTATGACAAGATAAGTAAGGTTAAATCCAAGTTAACCTTACTTATTTTGACATAAAAAATGTGTACTAAATCACACAAAAACAACTATTATTAATTGGAATGTGCTTCGCTTCAATAAGTTATAATTGTTTTTGTGATGTTATTCATAAAGGGATTTTTTTAAGTATACACACTCTATAACTGTTTAGGCATTCGTCACTTTTGTGAAAGTGTTAAATTTCAAACTGATACCGAGTGTTTCCACTCCTTATTTCCTTAATCCTTGAAGTAAAATTTCGAAGTTAGAAAAGCCTGAAAATTTGGTTTGGTCGCGTAGCGATGCTTATTATATTTGTGTTTATTTATTAATATAGTTGCAGAACATTTTTCATTGCTTATGTGTGTTCTTAATAAAAACTTCTTTTAATGTATCCAAACTTTTGGCCTGCACTGTATATTATTGTATGCAAAATGTATATTTGTTATTGAGAGGTATAACAAAATAATTGTAAGTTTTCTATGCATATCTAATGTTTGGCTTATTTTAATCAAAAAACATTATCTAATGTTTTTTGCATATAAAACTTATAATTTTGTTGATAAACCTTTTAATAACAAACATGCAGTTTGCATATAATCCTAGTCTTAATTATAATTATTATGATAGAAATTACTTCTTATACATACAGGGATTTTTTTTTAATTACACACTCTATAAATGTTTAGGCATTCGTTATGTTTGTGAAAGTGTTAAATATGTAACTTCTAATATACAGTGTAATTGGTAAATGCATACTTAAAAGAAAAACACCCTGTATGTTATTAATATGGATTAATTAATCTAACGAAATTTGCTTATGACAAGATAAGTATCCAAACTTTACGCCTGCACTGTATATTATTATTATTATAATTAAACCTCGGATTATATGTAAAATGTATATTTATTATTGAGAGGTATATCAAGAAAATTGTAAGTTTTCTATGCATAGCAAATGTTTGGCTTATTTTAATCAAAAAACATTATCTAATGTTTTTTGCATAGAAAACTTATAATTTTGTTGATACACCTCTTAATAACAAACATGCCGTTTGCATATAATCCGAGCCTTTACTATATTTATTATGATAGAAATTACTTCTACAATAGTTATGATAATTTTTCTAAAAAAACTTGAACTTTGAATCGTAAGTTTACGCCAGTCGATTAATTTTCCTCTGTTTTTTTTTAATGTCAATGTTTTCGAGACAGGCGATTCAAGGTGAGGATCACGAGTGTGGCTTATTGTTGGTCGCCTTGAAAGCAATCCTCTAAATGTTTCGTGAACTTTCACGTAATAAAAAGATCGCATTTTCTAATGGCGTTTATTAAAAATTCAAGACGTTTACATTAATGAAGTTCCGAATTGAATTTATAATCTTAATTAAATTTTACATTCGTATGCATTCATTTAAATTAAAAAAAAGAGAAATTATGATCATTCAAGTCGGTAATAACAATACAAAGAAGAATAAAATTTTCATTCACATTGACTGAATAATTCAGATGATTTCGCTTTTCATATTGTTTGGATTAAAGTGAGCACATTTAATTAATATTTAATGATATTTCAATAATTTTCATGTGCTTGTATGTGTGTGTATTTTTTTTGTCTAAGAAGGGTTTCCACTCCTTATTTAAGAATAAAGTAAATATTTCAGACTTTTCTAAACTCGAAATATTTACTTCATGCACTAGGCGCGTAAAACACCGATTTATTTTTAAGTCCATTTCTTATAATTCTGAGATACAGGGAATGTTTTATTCAAGTATACATATCTCGATTTATACTCTGTAATTGTTCATGCATTCGTTGATTTTGAAAAGTGTTTAATTTGAAACCATAAACGAGTGTTTTCACTTCCAGACTAAGCATGAAGTAAAATTTCGAGTTTAGAAAAGCCTGAAAATTTGGTTTGGTCGCTTCGCGAAGCGAAGCGGCCAAACCAAATTTTCAGGCTTTTCTAAACTCGAAATTTTACTTCATGCGCCACGCGTATAAAACACTCAAATATTGCAAAGTTCGAAATATACCACTTATGTTTAATATCACATTGATAACTTTCTATCCTCCTTCTCAAAGATATTTGAAATCATAATGTGCGACAAACTAATGAACTTTTTAAAGTCCTGCGATCTGTTGAGCGAATCCCAGCATGCCTACATAAGAGGGAAGTCGATAAGTAGTGCAATATTTGAATTCACAAGTTACATTAATCAGGCAATCGAACAAAAAGAATTGGCACTTGGGGTATTCCTAGATCTCTCTAAAGCATATGACACTATAAATCACGGCCTGCTGCTCAAAAAACTTGAGCAGTATGCTATTCGTAACAATGCTCTAAACTGGTATAAATCATACTTATCAAATAGAAAACAGAGAACGGCAATAAATAGTGAGGGAAAGGTGTTTAAATCAGAAATAAAAGTATGCGGAGATGTAGGAATACCTCAAGGGAGTATTTTAGGGCCAATTATATTCATTGTATTCATAAATGATATGCATATACTGAAGTGCAACAATAATCATTGCATCACAAATTATGCGGACGATACCAGCTTTCTAATAACAGCTAAAACTGTTTCGGAATTAGAAGAAAAAGGGAGCCACCTCTACAAAAAGATTTCAGATTGGTTTGCATCAAATATGTTAAAGGTAAACATAGAAAAAACACAAGCTGTTTTATTTAAAACAAAACAGAACAAATCACAAACTCCTCAACATATAACTCTGGGCAATGAGAGGATAACCTTGGAAAAAGGAATAAAATTCTTAGGGGTAGTGATTGACAGTTCGTTAGACTGGCGCTCGCATATCGACGTTTTGGTGACAAAACTATCAAGAATGTGCTACATAATAAATAGCATAAAGTCATATCTTGGTAGTGAGTCGACTAAGACAATCTATTATGCTTGTTTTGACTCACTGTTAAGATTTGGGGTGATTTTTTGGGGAAATAGCACAAAAAAAAGAATAGGATACTGACAGTATATGCAGTCTTTGTATACGAATCATTAATTTTTATATTCAAAAATAAAAGTCTTTTCAGTAATGACAGTGACAAACTTTACAACACAAGAAGTGTGAACATTAAACAACCGATGCACAGGCTCACGATAACGGAAAAGAACGCTATACATCGATGCATAACGTTTTATAACGCGCTACCTACGAAAATCAAAAATGGTGATTCGCTTAAAAAATTTAAGACATCGGTTTTTAATCTCCTCGTTGAAGCAGAATTATATGCCCTGAGTGATTATTTTGAAGCTTGTAAATAATAGTTATATACATATACTTGTTACGCTGACACAATTTCATCAATGTTCTTCCAGAATTATATTTTACTTTTGTAAGCATTATTGAAATAAAGTTTGTTTATTATTATTATTGTTATTTAGACACTCGTTAGAAGCTTCAAATTAAACGCTTTTATAAAAACAACAAATTACTTATGTGTACTTAAAAGAAAGATTCCTTTTATACATTTTTTACATAAATATTTATTGGTGGATGTTTTTCTAAGAGAAAATTATGTTTTGGATACATATTTTTAACATTATTTTACGTTCAACCATAGATTGAATAATTAGAATTAATAATAATATTAATTTGTCCAACAGTCTCACTTAATTACAGGACATAATAATAAAGATATACTAGTAAAAAGGAAGAAAATATAAATGCATACAAGAAGTCTTTTATTTTAGTATATATGTTTGTCCTAATTACAGCGTATATTTTGTAAATCTTCAAATATTCGTTGTTTTTTTTAGAAAAGTTGAATTGTCAGCTATCAACGAGTGTTTTCCACTCCCAGGTTAAGCATGAAGTAAAATTTTGAGTTTAGAAAACCCTCAACATTTGGTTGGGTCGTGTAGCGCGTAGCGCTACGCGACCAAACCAAATTTTCAGGCTTTTCTAAACTCGAAATTTTACTTCATGCGCCACGCGTATAAGACGCTGATTTCAAGTCAAGTTCACTTGTTCACAAGATTTTAGAGTTTTCAGTGTTTAATACGCCTGTTTATGCGCCACGCGTATTAAACACTGAAAACTCTAAAATCTTGTGAACAAGTGAACTTGACTTGAAATCAGCGTCTTATACGCGTGGCGCATGAAGTAAAATTTCGAGTTTAGAAAAGCCTGAAAATTTGGTTTGGCCGCGTAGCGCTACGCGCTACGCGACCAAACCAAATTTTCAGACTTTTCTAAACTCGAAATTTTACTTCATGCTTAATATGGGAGTGGAAAACACTCGTTTAAAGCTTAAAATTCAACTAATTAAAAAAGCGTATGCATATGTATACTTACAAAAAAATGCCAAATGAACTTTTGGTTATATAATGTAAGCAAATAATATTAATATACATTTAATTGTAATAATTTATATTTTCATTGTTTAATTATAGTTATACAGGGTGGCTGATATTTTAGTGTCCAGCTTATATCTGCTAAAATATTGAAGATACAAAAAAAGTTAATATAAAACTTATCATATGCAACGTGATCTATAAGACGAAAAAAATATTTTTGTCCTACGGCCAACCTCTTTTAAAGAAAAAGTGAACATTTATTTTTATAACTAACTAACTACTAACTAACTAATATGATCAAATTCGACAAGCAATTACAATAAATGAAACGTGATATTGTTTCATTTATTGTAATTGCTTGTCAAATTTGATCATATTAGCATATATTTGTCACATTTGACAGCTATAAGCTTTTATTGGTGTAATAATAACTACAATAATTCCGTTATTAGGCATAATTTAAAAGCCAAGTAGTACTTGTGAGAAATATTTGTAAAGAGATCTAAGAATCTGATTCTCAAAGTTTCCATATGAAAAATAATTGCTGACATTTTTCCAGAAAATGTGTAGGCCATGGAAAAAAATAATGTGTTTCATCTTGTAGATCACGTTGTGTATGATAAGCTTCAAATTAAAATTTTTCTGTCTTTGATATTTTAGTAGATATAAAATAAAATAAATAAATAAATAAATAAGCTGGACACTAAAAAATCAGCCACCCTGTATAATTATAATTAAACAATGAAAATATAAATTAATAAAATTAAATGTAAACTAACATTATTTGCTTATACAGGGTGTGACTAAGCGAAAATCGGTCTATAGTGGGCGTATCGTTGAAAATAGCAAAATAAGTTTCAAATAAAAGTTGTTCAGAATCAAGTTTTCCGTAACCCAAAATTATTGCTAAATATGGCGGCCTTGCGGTTATACCGGAAGTAAACACCAACTTCCTTATTTTAAATAGAACACCCTATATATTTTTGGATTGCTCGTTAAAAATAAACATGAGTTTATTCACACAACATTTAGTCTCAGTTGAAACGTTTTCGAGTTCTTTCTTTTTTTTTTGATAAATTTGACGATTTCAGAGCTCGACGCCATTAACAATATCTTCAAAACAAAATAAGTCAGAGTTGTGCGGCTTACGGTTTTTGATTCGGGAAGAAATGTAGTATTTGTTTAAGTTTTTGCCATTAGTCAGATTTTCGAAATTGAACAGAGTCCGTCGACGGTATTCTTCAGTACTTCAAACATGCATAACTTCATTTTTTTAAATAGAACCATCTATCTTGTGACACATTATCTGGCGCGAAATTAAATTTTCTTTTTATTGATACCGGATTGTTGCCACATCCTTCCACCAGTTTTTGAGAAATTTGCGATTTTGTAAACATTTTAATACATTTCGTATTATCGCGTTAGCCCTGGATACTGATGACTTTTGGCTATTTTGTTTTGACTCGCTTGTCCGACAAATGTCAGTTTATTTTACATTATTTAGGCGAGATCTTGCAATAAAAAAACCGAACATGTTTTCTCAAGAAGAACTGATTAGTATGGTCTACACCTTGGGCAGTGCTGATGGAAATACATTACTTGCTTCAAGAATGTATGACCAACGTTTTGCCGATCGGAGACATCCAAATTCAGCGGCATTCGCCAATTTGAGAGAAAGATTTGAGCGAACTGGTAGTGTGAAATACGAGAAAAAGGAGCGTCAAAAATCAGCAACGCATGAAGAAAACCAAGTATTAGTAGCTGCTGCTGTTGTCCAAGATCCCCATTTAAGTACCAGAAGAATAAGTCTCGAATTGCAAATAAGCCAAACTTCGGGTTCGAGGATGTTGCCTAAAAACAAGTTTCATCCGTATCATGTTCAGCTAGTCCAGGAACTAAATGAAGCTGACTCCAACAATCGGATGCAGTTTTGTGAATGGGCCTTGCGTAAACTGGGGATCTTGGACAACAGCAGCAGCTACTAATACTTGGTTTTCTTCTAGTGCCGCTGATCTTGTACGTTCCTGTTTCTCGTATTTTGTACTCCCAGTTCGCCTAAAAATTCTCAAACTGATGAATGCTGTTGGGCACACATGTAACTAACTTTAATAAAGCTGTTTTATTGTTATTGTATGTATTTTATTGAATTTGGCTCTTAAGAGATAATCTAGTTAACTTTAACCAGTTACGTAGTTTGAATATGTAATTTTCTTTTAAAAACTCAAAATCCATAGAAGACGTAAAATAAAATGTTTGAGTCAAGTAATGTTATTATCATAATCATTACACAAGGTACAAACCATCAACTCATTCTTATTAGAAAAACCTATTCTGACCTTTGTCGGACTAGCGAGTCAAAACAAAATCACTAAACGTCATCAGTATCCAGGGCTAACGCGATAATACGAAATGTATTACATTTTTTACAAAATCGGAAATTTCTCAAAAACTGTCGGAAGGATATGGCAACAACCAGGTATCAATAAATATTTATTGGTGGAGAAAAGAAAAGAAATTTGATTTCGCATCAGATAAAGTGTCACAAGATAGATAGTTCCATTTAAAAAAATAAAGTTATGCCTGTTTGAAGTACTGAAGAATACCGTCGACGGACTTAGTTCAATTTAGAAAATCTGACTAATGGCAAAAACAAACAAATACTCCATTTATTTCCGAATCCAAAACCGTAAGCCGCACAACTCTGACTTATTTCGTTTTGAAGATATTGTTAATGGCGTCGAGCTCTGAAATCGCCAAATTACCCAAAAAAATGAAATAACTCGAAAACGGTTCAACTGAGACCCAATGTTGTGTGAATAAACTCATGTTTATTTTTATTTATTTATTTATTTAATTAACGAAAATATCTTTACAAACATAAAATTAATATTAATACAATACAACACAGAAATGAAAAATAACGTAATGAAGTAACACCAATTACATTTCCCCATAACAAAATGAAGGACTTAAACTAAATGAAAATTAAATCCAGATTAACGACCACTACCGCCCTACGAAAGCATGAATAATTAGCGGCAAATAAGTCAAAATTTACAGAGGGTAGTAAACAATTGGCGGTGCGGGTTAATCTGGACAACGGGTTGTTCCTAACGTACGTAGCACGATGCAATTTCTCTCTAAATAACGAGCAATCCAAAAATATATAGGGTGTTCCATTTAAAATAAAGAAGTTGGTGTTTACTTCCGGTATAACCGCAAGGCCGCCATATTTAGCAATAATTTTGGGTTACGAAAAACTTGATTCTGAACAACTTTGATTTGAAACTTTTTTTGCTATTTTCAACGATAGACCGATTTCCGCTTAGTGACTCACCCTGTATTATAAAACGAAAAGTTCATTTGGCAACAAAAATATC
Organism: Philonthus cognatus; assembly: GCA_932526585.2. Taxonomy (NCBI): domain Eukaryota; kingdom Metazoa; phylum Arthropoda; class Insecta; order Coleoptera; family Staphylinidae; genus Philonthus; species Philonthus cognatus. The sequence continues at coordinate 32,088,400 of OW052242.1, forward strand.
AAATTAAGAAAGTTATTTGAGAAATGAAAAAGTGATTTAACCATTTATGATAATATAAAGTCTTCTTACACTTATAGAACCATGTGAATAATACTTATTTATAGTTTCATTTTTATATTCTTCGTTATTTTTATACCTAATTTTGTTAAATAGGCAATGTCCGTAAATAAATAAATAAATAAATAAATTATAAAATCTTGTTTTGAATGCATATAAATTCCACCTGAAATTATTTCGTACGTTATTTATTTATTATATATTTTTTTTTAGAAAAAATGCTTTTATTAATACAATCAATCCACTGATAAACAAGCGAACAATGGACTGCACTATACAATATAGAGTGCGAAAGGTAAATGTCACATCGGTAAACAGAGTGGCGGGGGAAATGATGGTGAATATACCTACGCAAATTGAATGATAACGGTCGCACACGAACGGTTGTTTTTACAATTTTTAACATGAAAATAATTGCACTGAATGATTTAGCACCCACAAATAAATACTCAACACATATCTCCACAAAAATACAACTGTACACGTACTCGAATTACTCAAAAATTAAAGAAATTTAAATATTGTGATAAATCATGATTTCTCATCAATCACTTGCTAAAACATTTTTAAATATATTGGTTTTGTAAATTAAATTCAAAATTAAATGTGTTAAGAGGTTATCTTTATCTTTACTACATTCTTATTTATGGATGGAATATTTTGCAAAAATAGGTATACTTTTAGGAAAGTAAACACTTTTTGCTTGTCTCAATAGTATGTTTTCTACTTTTACCGTTATTTTATAAAAAAATATTAAAAATTAGTAAATTAGCATTGTTACGTCGTAAATTTTATTTTTTTTTGGAATATGTACAAGGTGTTTTTTTTTTCGTTGATATTATAGGGTATAGGCTAAACGGTAAGAGATACAAAAAAACTAAGATATGTGTCCCGTTCTCTTTTTTAGTGTTTAGTTTAATGGCGCAATCAGATCTAAGCTAATTAGATTGGTTTACAAGATACAGGGTGATTCTCAAATAGTGCCGATTTTAATTATTCCTTGTGACTTGGTTATTTATGGAGAAAAAAAGTTAAATACAAAAGTTGTATGACTTTTTACATAGAATCCAGTAGTGTACTTAAAAAAATATAGATGTTTTCATTTTTGAGATACTATCAAAACTAGCATTTTCTTAAATGGGACACCCTTTATCTGAGTATCTCAAAAAATTGAATTTTTTCTTGTGAATGCAACAATATACAAGGTGGCCAGAAAAGGTGTGATAATCTTTAGGTAGTGTGATTCGTTGATTAATTTTAGATAAAAAATATAAATCAAAAAATATTGTATTCTTCCTCGTAACATCTCACGAGTTCGTTAAAATATTAAACGTATCTCTGGAAATTAGTGTTATTTTCTATTATTTTGGAAAAAATCAATAGAACTTACAATCAATTACACATTTGTAAAATTTAAATGACATAGGTGATAAATAAATTGGAAACTTTAACAAATTAATAACTTCTTCAAAAGCATTTTTCACTTGACTTTGACATATACTTGTCATAATTTATTTGTGTAAGTTTGTATAAGTTCATCATACTTTTTGAAGATGTACACATTCAACGAGTATGCAGATATGTACATGATATTTGGATTCTGCAATGGTAATACAACTAGTGCCAAAGATGAGTACCAAAGAAGATATCCAAATCGCCAACAGCCCTGCGTAAATACGTTTAGAAAATTAGACCAAAGGCTACGTACTTTTGGGTCGTTCGTTTATAATAACATAGATGGAGGGAGACCTAGGGAACGTCGCACTGTTCACCTAGAAGAACAGATATTGAATGCAGTTCAAGAAGATCCCAATATTAGTACGAGACAAATAGCTCAACAGTTAAATGTCCCCAGTAAAACAACAGTCCATGAGTATTGAAAGAAAATCGAATGCGTCCATTTCATGCAAGAAAAGTTCAACCACTGTATGAAAATGATAACGAGCGTAGACGTATGTTTTGTGACAGGATTTTAGATCAAATTCGGGAAGAACCAAATTTTTTATTTAAAATTCTTTGGAGTGATGAATGTACATTCACTAGAGATGGGGTATTTAATTGTCATAATTATCACTTTTGGGCAGAAGAAAATCCTCAGGCGGTTAGAGAAATGGGACATCAAAGGACATTTTCAGTTAACGTCTGGCTTGGTATTCTAAATTTACGTGTAATTGGGCCTTCTTTTATTCATCAAAGATTAAATGCCTTAAATTATGTAAATATTTTAGAAGAAGTTTTGGAGAATGTTCCACTAAATTTAGTAAACAACATGCTTTACATGCATGATGGTGCACCACCTCATACAGCAAGAATTTCAAGAGAATGGTTGGACGAACATTTTCCAAATAGATGGATTGGGCGCAATGGACCCATACTATGGCCAGCAAGGTCGCCGGATATGAATCCACTTGATTTTTTCGTTTGGGGATTTTAAAAGAAAAGGTGTATGCAACACCTCCAGTGGACAATGTAGACGTCATGAATAGAATTCGTGTTGCAGTGGAATTAATTACTAAAGAGATGTTGCTCCGAGTAATTAATTCTATCCCACGACGGCTCCAGATCTGCTTAGAAACGGATGGTTATCAATTTGAACATTTACTTTAATCTTTCATTTTTGATGTATACTTCAAATATTAATTTTTGTAGATTTTTTAAATGTATGATTATTATTAAATTAAACACTTGTTTGATCCATTGTTGCCAAATTTACATTTCTTTAAATTGGCTCGTGAGGAGTTATAAGCGACAATACAATATTTTTTTACTTACATTTTCTGCTTGAAATTAATCAATAAACCACTCTACCTGAAGATTATCACACCTATTCTGGCCACCTTGTATAACACCTAATATTTTGCTCTGTCCTAAATAGCTAAAATACTAAAAAACAAAAAAAAAGATTTTTTAGATGGCCAGGAATTGAATTCTTTAAGCGTTTGTTTTTGTTTTTTTACATGCCATAATATTCAATAACAATTACGTATTGGTTTTGATATTCCGTTGTTATCGAAATATTTTCGATTATATTTCTTTAAAAAAAGGAGTCTAAAATAATTATTCTTCAAAACTATGAAAAATTAAACATGTTTGAGATAATGAAAGTTATAAAAATAAAGACGCAACTTTAGACCTATATTTTGAGCGTTATGCGGAACGACGACAGCCAGAAAACAAATATTTCAAAGATTATATCCCAACTTAAGTGAGTATGGATCATTTGGAACACCAAGAGATAAAATTTACAGTAAAGAAAATAGAGGAAGAGATGAAATAAATTCATTAGCTTCTTTGATTAAAAAACACTTAGAACCTTTCTTCAATACTTTATTTTGTAACCAAATGTACATTTCGGACACGAAGTGTCCATTATCAATGGTTTGATACTAATACGAAAAATATACATTTTACACTGATTTATATACACTAAAAAATGAGGGAATTAGAGGGTGTCGGTAGGGGGTGTGGTTATGGTGGTAATAAACTAATTTTAGCCGAAAAAAGGTTATCTGTGGGTAAGTAGGTACGTGTTTGATGGGGATTCCAAGGGATTAGGAAAACACCCGAGTTTCAGTGTGTCCACCTGAAACTCGGGTGTTTTCCTAATCCCTTGGAATCCCCATCAAACACGTACCTACTTACCCACAGATAACCTTTTTTCGGCTAAAATTAGTTTATTACCACCATAACCACACCCCCTACCGACACCCTCTAATTCCCTCATTTTTTAGTGTATATAAATCAGTGTAAAATGTATATTTTTCGTATTAGTATCAAACCATTGATAATGGACACTTCGTGTCCGAAATGTACATTTGGTTACAAAATAAAGTATTGAAGAAAGGTTCTAAGTGTTTTTTAATCAAAGTATAATTATCTTCAAGTAACTCAATCAATCCAAAAAAATCATTAGCTTCTGTTATTGCTGATCCGACGGTATCTAGCCGCAATATTAAGAAAGATATTGCTTTAAATGTTATAGTAAAGAAAATAGAGGAAGAGATGAAATAAATTCATTAGCTTCTGTTATTGCTGATCCGACGGTATCTAGCCGCAATATTAAGAAAGATATTGCTTTAAATGGGTGTTTTCCACTCCCAGGCTAAGCATGAAGTAAAATTTCGAGTTTAGAAAAGCCCCGTGAAAATTTGTCGAGGGTCGCGCAGCGACCCGAGACAAATTTTCTGGGCTTTTCTAAACTCGAAATTTTACTTCATGCGCCAGGCGTACAAAACATTAAAATATTGTGAAATTTATGTATATTTAAACTTCACTCGAAATCAGTGTTTTATACGCGTGGCGCATGAAGTAAAATTTCGAGTTTAGAAAAGCCCAGAAAATTGTCTCGGGTCGCTGCGCGACCCTCGACAAATTTTCACGAGGTTTTTCTAAACTCGAAATTTTACTTCATGCTTAGCCTGGGAGTGGATAACACTCATTTAAAGCTTCAAATTGAACTCTTTTAAGAAGCAACGAATATCGGAAAATTTGCAGCGCGTGCATATGCATACTTAAAAGTAAAATTCCCTGTATAAGTATATGAGATAATTGTCGAGTTATTATAAATGTTTTTTGTAGTTGTTGTTGTTTTAGTTTATCAATGTTTCTATATTCTTGTTAACTGGGTTTATAATATACCTATTACAAAAGAAAAGAATAATCATTCAATTCATGGCCATCTAGAATTTTTTGTTTGCTTATGTTTTTTGGTATTTTAGCTATTTAGGACAAAGCAAAATATTAAGTGTTACATATTGTTGCAATTACAAGAAAAAATGCAATATTTTGAGATACTCAGATACAGGGTGTCCCATTTAAGAAAATGTTAGTTTTGATAATATCTCAAAAATTAAAATATCTATATATTATTTAAGTACGCTACTGGATTATACGTAAACAGTTAAGACACTTTCGTATTTAAAATATTTTTTTATCTCTATAAATAACCGAGTCATAAGAGATAATAAAAACCAGTGGATTTTAAGAATCACCCTGTATCTTCTAAACCAATCTAGTTAGCGTAGATCTGATTGCGCCATTTAACTAAATACTAAAAAAGAGAACGGGACACATATCTTGATTTTTTTGTTTCTCTTACCGTTTAGCCTATACCCTATAATATCAACGAAAAAAAACCACCCTGTACAAAACATATTGAAAAACTAAATTAGTGACGATATCAAACATTTCTTTGCGACGATTTGCGATTTTTTTCATTTATTTACCAAAATAAACTCACTAGGATTTGGAACGAATTTGAATTTCCCGAATATTTGAAAAACTATTAATAGATTCGATAGGTAACGCCATCATCTTGATATAGTCAAAAATGTTGTACTCCTCAGCACTGGGTCGGGACAACACTGATGAGGACCTTAAAGTCCGAAACGCGTCTGTGGGTATCTAGTGCCGGAATACTGAACACAATTTCAATTTGAAAAACTGTTTTTCAAGAAAAATTATAGAGTTTATTTTAGCGCAAATAAATAAACGAAAAAATTCACAAATCACCGCAAAGGAATATGTAAAATATCACTAACTTAGTTTTTCAATATGTTTCATAGATATTCCTAAAAAAAAAAAACAACAAAATTTAAGTCGAGATTACTCTAGTTTAGCAATGTTTAATATGTTTTTATGAAATAACTGTAAAAGTGGAAAACGTTATATTAAGACAAGCAAAAAGTGTATAATAATAATAGAATTTTGATTAATACACTTGGTTTGTTTCACTCATTTTTATTTTTACTCCAACTAGTTTCGACCGTAGGTCATTCTCAACATATCTCCTTGAGAATGACCTACGGTCGAAACTAGTTGGATTAAAAATAAAAATCAGTGAAACTAGTTGGAGTAAAAATAAAAATCAGTGAAACTAGTTGGAGTCAAAATAAAAATCAATGAAACAAACCAAGTGTTTTAATCAAAATTCTATTATTAATTAAATATGTTTCACCAGGGGTTAAGTGAGAAATTAATTCATCATATAAAAAGTGTATACTTTTCTTAAAGTATACCTATTTTCGCAAAACGTTTCATACATAAATAAGGATTTATTAAAGACAACAACATGCCGAGTTTAGATAGCGGCATACTAGCTCTCAAAGAAAAAACACTAAATATTTTTAAACAATTATTATAGAAGTAGTTGAAAGCAGTGTAATTGTAATATCATTTCAGTTCAGATAACTGCATTTTCCGACTGAAAATCCCATTAAACAAGACAGGAAATTACCATACCGAGAGTGTCACTCGTAACACTCGTTATACAAGATGAAATTGTTTATAAGAACACACCGAGTGAAAGAGACAGAAAACTGTTTGCGCAATGAGAAAGAGAGACGCCGATGACCTGCTAATTAATATTATTAAACAGTAGCTGTGTTTTCAAGGTATCACAAAAGGTTTTTGACCGGATTATTGTTATTACTTATTTCAACATGAAGAGAGAAAAAAAAAAAACATCGACGTTATATTTAATTTTATAAATTGTGACTCAAAATATTCATTACAAAAATTATCATAAATAAAACCACTAGGGGCTTATTTTTTTCGGGCAAAAATTGAATTAAAATATCATAAAAACCTTGTTGTTTATTTATTTAGCGAGAGCAAAGTCATGTATCAAATCCAGGGTGGATAAAAAAACGTTTTTTTTTTCATTTTAATTAAAACAAAGAGTTTGTTTATTAATAAAACGTGTTTTTTTAATTGAAACAGAGTTTAAAACACTAACAATTAAAAACATGTTTAAAACGTGTTTACAACATGTTTAAAACACGTTTAAAACGTGTTTAAAACACGTTTAAAACGTGTTTAAAACAAAAGATACAAGGCATTCATCTTTTTAGTATACATATCCCGATAATTGCAGCGTTTATTAAATTTGTGGGAATTTGTTGTTTAAAAGCGGTTAATTTTAGGCTTTTAACGAGTGTTTTCCACTCCCAGACTAAGCATGAAGTAAAATTTCGAGTTTAGAAAAGCCTAAGAATTTGGATTGGCCGCGTAGCGGCCAATCCAAATTAGGCTTTTCTAAACTCGAAATTTTACTTCATGCGCCACGCGTAAAAACACTGATTTACAGTGAAGTTAAAAAACTCACACATACAACAACGATTATAGACAACCTAATATACATTAGAGTTATTGGGTTGCCTATAATCACTGTTTTAAACAATTTCTTCAGTGCAGAATTTGACTCTCGTTTTATTCACATCTACATATTTAATTGCTAAAGCCGTATATTTTAAACTTTGCGATATTTTAGTGTTTAATACGCGTGGCGCATGAAGTAAAATTTCGAGTTTAGAAAAGCCTAATTTGGATTGGCCGCTCCGCTTCGCTACGCGGCCAATCCAAATTTTCAGGCTTTTCTAAACTCGAAATTTTACTTCATGCTTAGTCTGGGTGTGGAAAACCCTCGTCAAAAAATTCAAATTAAAATTAAAAACAAGATTTTAATTTGAATTTTTAGACGAGTGTTTTCCACCCCCAGACTAAGCATGAAGTAAAATTTCGAGTTTAGAAAAGCCTAAGAATTTGGATTGGCCGCGTAGCGAAGCGGAGCGGCCAATCCAAATTAGGCTTTTCTAAACTCGAAATTTTACTTCATGCGCCACACGTATTAAACACTAAAATATCGCAAAGTTTAAAATATACGGCTTTAGCAATTAAATATGTAGATGTGAATAAAACGAGAGTCAGATTCTGCACTGAATCAGTGTTTTTAGATTTAGAGTGAAGTTAAAAAACTCACACATACAACAACGATTATAGACAACCTAATATACATTAGAGTTATTGGGTTGCCTATAATCACTGTTTTAAATAATTTCTTTAGCGCAGAATTTGACTCGAGTTTTATTCACATCTACATATTGGATTGCTAAAGTCGTATATTTTAAACTTTGCGATATTTCAGTGTTTAATACGTGTGGCGCATGAAGTAAAATTTCGAGTTTAGAAAAGCCTAATTTGAATTGGCCGCTCCGCTTCGCTACGCGGCCAATCCAAATTTTCAGGCTTTTCTAAACTCGAAATTTTACTTCATGCTTAGTCTGGGAGTGGAAAACCCTCGTCTAAAAATTCAAATTAAAATTTAAAAAAAGATTTTAATTTGAATTTTTAGACGAGTGTTTTCCACTCCCAGACTAAGCATGAAGTAAAATTTCGAGTTTAGAAAAGCCTAAGAATTTGGATTGGCCGCGTAGCGAAGCGGAGCGGCCAATCCAAATTAGGCTTTTCTAAACTCGAAATTTTACTTCATGCGCCACACGTATTAAACACTAAAATATCACAAAGTTTAAAATATACGGCTTTAGCAATTAAATATGTAGATGTGCATAAAACGAGAGTCAAATTCTGCACTGAATCAGTGTTTTTAGATTTGCAGTGAAGTTAAAAAACTCACACATACAACAACGATTATAGACAACCTAATATACATTAGAGTTATTGGGTTGCCTATAATCACTGTTTTAAACAATTTCTTTAGCGCAGAATTTGACTTGCGTTTTATTCACATCTACATATTGGATTGCTTAAGTCGTATATTTTAAACTTTGCGATATTTCAGTGTTTAATACGTGTGGCGCATGAAGTAAAATTTCGAGTTTAGAAAAGCCTAATTTGGATTGGCCGCTCCGCTTCGCTACGCGGCCAATTCAAATTTTCAGGCTTTTCTAAACTCGAAAATTTACTTCATGCTTAGTCTGGGAGTGGAAAACCCTCGTCTAAAAATTCAAATTAAAATCTTTTTAAAAAATAAGAATGTCTTAAAATTTACAGATGTAAGTGTATACCTGAAAAAAAAATTCCCTGTTTTTAAAAATCACATTTATGCACACATATTTGATATTTTATTGTAATAAAATGTTATGTTTAATAATATAATTTGAAATATCTTCAACAATTTAGATAAAATTTAAAAATATAAACAAAAAATCTTAATGAAGTAGTGTAAAATATAATTTAGCGTTTAAAACATGCTTTAAACAAATTTAAGATTTAAAAAGTGTTTTAAACAAATTTAAGATTTAAAACATGTTTAAAACAAACCGTTTAAAACACTACGGCTGTTTTTAAACATGTTTAAAACACTGTTCTAAAACAAAGTGTTTTTAACATAACAACCCTGATCAAATCGCGAGACCGTAGGTCAAGCGGTTTGGTGACTTGCTTGAGTTAAATTTGCTGAAAACAACAAAGTTTGAGTAAATATTTAAAATGTTGCCTGAATTAAAAATAAAACTCGGTGTTTTTCGTCCTGATTATTTTACGAAAATGCGTTTCTGGCAGATAAACAACAACTTTAAAGAATATTTTAATGACGCCATATGATTTCTTCAATTTTAGCGAGTCGTTAGTTAGTAATTCTATTTACTGAATAAAGTTTGGCAAAATCTCAATTTACAATGAATTGTGTTTGCTATATTGATATTTAGCACAACTTTGACTTATGGCAACAATAGAAACTTCAAAATGTGAATCAAAAATGTAATCAAACGATCATGCAACAATAGGAAAATGCACAATTTCTATAATCAATTAGAAAATTTAGATTCCTTTTACCATTAGAAAATATCTGAATCCTCTTTAAACTTTTAAACCAACATTACTCACTTATAAATAATGTATAATAGAATCAGAATAAATATGAATACAATATAAAGAACTACAAATAAAATCTTCAATTTAGTTGGCGTTCACTTTGTAGTACATCTACATAAGAATTTAATTAAAACACTTAACTTTGTTAATGTCTAGCTCGTAGTCGAAATTATAGTCACTGAAAAGTAAAATAAAATGAGAAAGTTATTCAAGAAATAAAATAAAAGTGGTAAAACATAGTTAACTGCTTTAATTAAACTACAAATAAAACACAGATCTAAGTTTATATATTATTATATTTTATTTATTTGTAATAAAATGCAACAGATTTAATTAGGGAATTCTATGCGTTCCTAAATTTCTATCCTTTATTAAATTTATCACATACCAATTCTCCTTTGACATTTTTTTTTATCAAATTTGAGGTTGAATTCACTCCGTTTTCGATGTGTGGGAATATTTATAGGTGGAGCATCGATCTTTTATATTAATTTTTTTCCAAATTAATTTAAAACTCGACCACTTTTGACAAACGTCAAGTTAACGAATGGGTTAAAGAACGATCTCCGTTGTTTACAAAATTATTTAAATGAATTCACTAACTACAGTCTCTAAGGCCTGAATGAATAAGGATTTTTTAACGACTGTTGTTAAACCCTTAACGACTTTCTTTAATGTTTAATGAAAAGGAAATCATACCGCCCATTATCCTTAAATGGATCGAAACTAATGTTGAAGTTATATTAAAATATTACCTTACTCTTATAGAAGTTATAGTAGTATAATATCATATGTTCAATTAAAAAAACCTCAAGAGTGCCATGATTTAATCTCGTTTCAAACTTAAGTTAGCTACACACTTCAGGAATTGACATATAAAACGTCAGATACAATAATTATAATGTATATTTTCAGAGTTGCCAACCTAGAATATTTTCCATGACAGTCTAGAGATTTTTTTCAATTGAACATATGATAGTAATATAATATAGTAGCGTAATAGTTTAAGTGCCTTAAGCTCGTAATCATGGATATTGCAGAAAACTGTAAACGGCCCAAAGTTCAAGTGGTTTGTGGAAGAGATCATCAACATTTTCTTTAATTTCTTCATTCTTGTTATTAAAAGGAGACATTTTAATTAATTTTATTCGTTAAACGAACGCTGTCAGCCTTTGACGTTTTAATTTGATGTTTGTGTGAGTTAAGTTACTATGATCAATAAAAAATACTGTTACGGTCTACACGTGGGGACCATGAAAGTTTTAATAAATGAAAAAACCCTTTAGACGCCACGCGAATCACGTAGTTTTTGCATTTATTTTTAAACACGTGGTGCGAATTCGGCCAATTTTATTGGTTCTCAATATTTTGAGTGAAATAATCAAATTAAAAATGTTAATATACTCATGTTAATTAAATTAAATTTTTAATTTGATTACTTCACTCAAAGTATTGAGAACCAATAAAATTGGCGAAAATTGCACCACGTGACGTGTTTTAATAAATGCGAAAACTACGTGATTCGTGTAGCGTCTAAAAGGTTTTTCCACATATTAAAACTTGCATGGTCCCCACGTGTAGACCGTAACAGTTTTAATAAATGGAAAAAATATTGATCATAGTAACTTAACTCACACAAACATCAAACTAAAACGTCAAAAGCTGACAGCGTTCGTTTAACGAATAAAATTAAATTAATATTTCAAGTTGGTAATTTCTCTTATCAAACTGTTTTTAATAATGACTTTCTTTGCAGAAACTATCAATTTTTATAAATCTGTATGTAGAAGGTAAACTACACCAAGTCAGATTTTTTAAATGTTCCAGTGCTATTTACCTCTCGATAAAGTTAAAAACTCTGATTCCAACAGTAAAAAAAACGTATTTTGAAAAAAATTGACTTGGTAACTACACCAAGTCAATTATTTTTCAAAATACGTTTTATTGTACTGTTGGAATCAGAGTTTTTCTCCCACATACAGTAATGTAAACACTTTTAATTTATACATATCGTCAGATTTGATGAAAAACCATGTTTTAATCAAAATCTATTAAAATATAAAATACTTCTCAGCCCTAAGTTACACAAAATATTGAATTGGCTTAATGTGCAGTTTACGTCCCCTAAGTAAACAAATAATGTAAACACTTTTGTAGATAACATTAACTTACAAATATCATTAACAGATTTGATGAAGAATCATTTCTTAATCATAATTTAATGATATATAAAATACTTTTCAGCTCTATTAAAAACCCAATAAAGGGCAGGATTCGTGATTACACGTCAGTTTTGTAATTAATTAAACCAATTCAATATCATGTGTAATATAGGGCTGAAAACTATTTTATATATCATTAAATCGTGATTCAAAAATAATAGATAAGATTATTTTAGAAATATCATTGACAGATTTGATGAAGAATCATTTTTTAATCACAATTTAACGATATACAAAATACTTCTCAGCCCCATGTTACACACGATATAGAATTGGTTTAATTAATTACCAAATTGACGTGTGATCACGAATCCTGGCCTTTATTGGGTAATTAATTGGGAGCCATATGGTCAATTTTGTGGCACATGTTGTCATTCCAATTAGATAATTGCATTTCGCTTTGATGGATAATATTATTGACCGAAACCAATAAATTTTAGAAATTGTTTACGCCGATTTAAATTTACGTTGGTCTATAAATAAACTGGGTCATGCTTTGATTTTTGTAAAAAAATAACAACAAAAAAATTGTATAAGAATGAAATACGCATAAATTATATTACTGAAGACGGATTGTGGAACACATTTGTTTAAAGTTGAATTAATTGTAATTTATTTACGGAGTCTACATTTTATATTATATATTTCCATTTTAAAGAACATTACTACTTATGATTAAAACCTAATTGCTGAATTATTTTTTAAAGTATAACAGTTTATTTATTATTAAAAAAACTGAGTGTTAAAACACTAATAAAGACAGTTATTCCTTACTTCACTTTTTAAAAGTGAAGTAAGCAATAACTGTCTTTATTAGTGTAATAAACTCAAAAACATACAGTGTAAAAACGCTTATCTTCGGAAAATCAGTGTGACAAATAGAAAGACTGTTATTCCTTACTTCACTTTTTATTTAAATAAAAAGTGAAGTAAGGAATAACAGTCTTTCTATTTGTGATTAATCACTTCACGTAAACTCGAAACAATACAGTTAAAATCAATGTGAACTGGTAACCCAAATTAAAGAAAAACCATTTAAAATATCTTATTTCTGTTTTCACACGATTAACTATCGTGCGATCATTTAAAACACGATTTAAAGTAGGCTTTGCATTATAAAGTAGATTGGCACTACTGATTGTTAACACATAGTTTACCATAACCTCAAATTTATTCCATGATTCAATTATTATTATTATTTACTAGACGTCGTGCTTATTAGTTTTGTTGATTTCTCAATAAACACATTTTTGCGATAAAATAAATAATGCAATTTTGTACAGAAATTGCAGTGTCCTGTTCCCACTTCAATAAGTATGTATATTTTTTAAAATTAAATAATAATTAACGGAACGCCTGGCCTTAGTATCATGAGATCCATTACAGGTACAATTAATTCTTAGGATTATATAAACAATTTTAGTTTTGGGTTAACAATAAGGCTTGTTTCTATTGATATTTGACTGTTAAATAAAGGCAGATCCAGTGTTTCGCAAACCGAGTTTAGACTTAACCGATCTGGAACATATTATTAAAATATTTTGTTGTTCTTTTTAATAGTTCAATTTGAAGCTTTAAACGAGTGTTTTCCACTCCCAGGCTAAGCATGAAGTAAAATTTCGAGTTTAGAAAAGCCTGAAAATTTGGTTTGGTCGCGTAGCGCGAAGCGCGGAGCGGCCAAACCAAATTTTCAGGCTTTTCTAAACTCGAAATTTTACTTCATGCGCCACGCGTATAAAACACTAAACTATTATGAAGTTTAAATTATACTTAGTAAGGTAGTATGCTAAACCGGTAGATTTTAAACTACACGTTAAATCAGTGTTGTATACGCATGGCGCATGAAGTAAAATTTCGAGTTTAGAAAAGCCTAAAAATTTGGTTTGGTCGCGTAGCGCTACGCGCTACGCGACCAATCCAAATTTTAAGGCTTTTCTAAACTCGAAATTTTACTTCATGCTTAGCCTGGGAGTGGAAAACACTCGTTTAAAGCTTGAAATTAAACTTTAAAAAAGAAAACAAGGAATATCTGAAGGTTTGCTGCATATACACTGTAATTGTGATATGTATACTTAAAAGAAAAACTCTTTGTATATCGCTTACTAAACCAAATTTTAAGGCTTTTCTAAATGCGAAATTTTACTTTATGCTTAACCGGGGAGTGAAAAACACTCGTTAATACTTCAAATTAAACTCTTAAAAAAGCAACAAATTTTTGAAAATATAAAATTCAAATTTGGACTAAATAAATTTTATTTAAGAAAAAACTTATATCTTCTAAATTTAGAGCATTGGAAGTGTATTTTTTTAATGCAAGCGACATATTTTGCACAATACGATTTTGCTTGGTCTACTTTTAAAGCTGCTATCAAGGAAGATACCACAATTGTAGTTAATAGACAGATTCAGTATTTCGCAAACTGAGTTTAGACTTTATCGACCTGAGCATATTTTTAAAATATTTTCCGACATTCGTCGTTTTAACAATGTTCAATTTGAAACTTTAAACGAGTGTTTTCCACTCCCAGGCTAAGCATGAAGTAAAATTTCGAGTTTAGAAAAGCCCCGCGTAGAAAATTTGTCGAGGGTCGCGCAGCGACCCGAGACAAATTTTCACGGGGCTTTTCTAAACTCGAAATTTTACTTCATGCGCCACGCGTATAAAACACTGAACTATTATGAAGTTTAAAATATACTTAGTAAAGTAGTATGATAAACCGGTATATTTTAAACTTGACGTTAAATCAGTGTTGAATACGCGTGGCGCATGAAGTAAAATTTCGAGTTTAGAAAAGCCTGAAAATTTGGTTTGGTCGCGTAGCGCTACGCGCTACGCGACCAAACCAAATTTTCAGGCTTTTCTAAACTCGAAATTTTACTTCATGCTTAGTCTGGGAGTGGAAACACTCGTTTCAAACTTCAAATTGAACTTTAAAAAAGAAAACGACGAATATCTGAAGATTTACAGCATATACTACCGTCCGATTTAAAACATGATTTCGAGTAGGCTCTGAATTTTAAATTAGATTGGCACTACTGACCGTTAACACATAGTTTACACTAACCTAAAATTTATTCCATCAGTCAATTAATATTCTGGGCAACCACACAAAAAAAATGCCATCTACTCTAAATCATAATTTAAATAATCGCACGGTATATGTATACTTAAAAAAACTCTCTGTATATCGCTTATATTCATAAATACTCCAAATTTTGGATACAAAACATGTTAAATTAACATTCTTTCAATTATTTTTGCGAAATTGTTTAAACTAGTTATTTCTTCAATAATATCCTAATTGTAAATTGCTTATTCCCAATTTGATGTTGTTTAATTCCAATTTGATTGTCTTTAAGTTGACAGCTATGTTTGAAGTCCCAATGAAAAATTACTTATTCCCAATTTGATATTGATTGATATTGATTAGTCTCAATTTAAAGTTGAAAAGGTATAGAGCGGCAAAGTGACAGCTACTTTATCGCTTTAGGGCAGTAAAGTTACAACTATTTTATCACTCTAGAGTAAAGTGCTCCATAGATCACTTTACTCTAGAGTGATAAAATAGTTGTAACTTTACTGCCCTAAAGCGATAAAGTAGCTGTCACTTTGCCGCTCTATACCTTTTCAACTTTAAATTGAGACTAATCAATATCAATCAATATCAAATTGGGAATAAGTAATTTTTCATTAACCCATTAGCCACCAATGGCCCTTTTTTAGGATGAAAATTAAATGAATCTTTTTCAATGAATTTGAGTTTTGAATAAAAAGAAATGTCACTATTAATTGTTTTCCCATTTTTTTCAATTTTTGAATTCCGGCGAGTAATGGGTTAAGTGACAACTACTTAATGGCTCTAGCAAATTTTGTTTATTGACTGTTTTTTTTCTTCAAAATACCCATCACCAGAAATCTAATAAAACTCACCACTAGGAACAACAGTCTGCTGCCTCCTGCCGCGTCTCTGCGGCGTCGGCTGCAATCCGGGGGCCGAAACCGCGCGCTTCGGCGCGCTCATAATCAACCTGTTAAAACCGGGCGGGCGGTAACGCGCACTTTTCACACCTTGTTGCAGAAAGTGGTACATGCTCTGCGCCTTCTGTATATTAGAAGTCTGCGTGTTCGTGGGCAATCTGGGCAGCGAATTCGTCGTGGCGGTGCCCGTTTGTAAACTCCTCGGCAACGTCGACCTCTGCTCCAGATCATCCTCATCATCCGCCGATCCTCCGGAGCCGCAGGACGCGTCCGGCACGCTGGACCTCCTCCTCGAAGGCCTTGCCCAGATCTTCTCCTCCGGATTCGCACCGCCTATACTTCCACAACTACGCACTCGATCTAATTGCTCTCTGCTTAAGCTCTTGTGGGTGAAGAGGAGATCCCCGGCTGATCTTCTCTTAGCCGCTAATGCTAGTGCGGATGAGGACGTAGCTTCGGATAACTTATTCCTGGAATCAGTTGCCAGTAAAGCTGATTCAAAACTACCCCTCCAACTAAACCGCTCGCAATCACTAACCTCACGCTCCTCATTAGTATCATTAGTGCTTGTCTGAAAATTACTCTTCTCACTCAAAAGGAGATCATGTGAGCGGCTTCTTGGTAGGAGATTATTATTGTTGTTATTATTAAAACTCAAATTTTCCAAATTACATTCAGAAATAGAATCATCATCCTCCGTTGTTGTAGTGGATGCGTTTGAGAGTTTTTGCTGCAATCTCTTATGGTAATGCCTATTTTTCGGGGAGTTACTCGCGTGGCTCTCACCACTCGAAACTTCGTGCATGAGGGCGACTAAGCGCGAGCCGATGTGGTGCATTACTTTCGCTATTAAAGGCGGGGAATTGTGAGGGGTTGATTTCTCCTCACCTGTTGCCATTTTATCGAACGAGGCTATTAATTTCTGATAAACAAACGCTGTTTCTCTATTCAACCCGTGCGTTTCATCGACGATCCCCCCATCACCCTCATCACCTTCTTCATCCTCGACGGAATTACTATCGAATTTATTAATAATCTGCTTGCAGCTGTCGGAAATCTGCTGCTGCAGCACCGATTTTGTAACTGTTGAATTTTCCAAATCGCTGCTTGTGTAATCGGAAGAATCGTATGAATCACTCCACGTGTCCTCGCTGCTTAAATATTCAACAATCTCGCGAACTTGATCATCGCGAATCCCAGGGACGGTTTTCATCAAGCGCGTTAATTCATTCTCAAAATAAACTAATTGGGGTGGTTTGTGGCGGTTTTTCAAGCGCGGACTGGGGGTGGGTTTCCCTGGAGTTTGCACGTTTTGATTCTTAGGAGCGTTGACGTTAACCATTGTTTTGAAAAATTGGCGCATTTTCGACATCATCAAATTCGTCTCCTCATCAGAACTCCAGTTGTTAAAGCTATCCTTGCGTGTTAAGAGCGTTGCGGGTGGGGTTGAATTCACGATAACACCCTCTTTTTTCTCCTCCTGTATATTATACAAATTAGTTTTCTGCGTTTCCTGCTTCGCAGGCTCTGGATCTTTATTTAAATCATCATTACTTCCAATAAAACCGCTGTCGCGTATATTTTCAGGGATGTTAATAGGCTGGGGTGTTTTGTGTCCATCTTCCTCGGATTGAGCATCCTCATTGAGTTCTTTTAATTCTTCCGAGGGTGAATTGGGTTTGTTTTGTTTTTTACACTTCTTACGCTTAACCGTGTCGAATTGCCCGTCGATTTTTTCGAAATTATTCGAGTCGTCGTATGTGTCTGTATCAGAACTGGATGAATCTTCGGAGTTTTGGTTTTCGGGTTGTTCGTTTGATGAGAATTCGGGGTTTGAGATTAAATTATCCAGCGAGGATGAGTGCGAACGTCCTGTTCCTCTGGCTCTAACTAACCGCTTCCTTCTTTGTTCGGGGCTAGGGCGGCCCTCGCTATCCGAGCCCACTGAACCATCGGAGTCTCTGCGCTCTTTAAAGCTGGTAAATCCGGTGAGGAAGTATTTTTCTAAGCGTGATGATGCTAGCTCGGCCGGATCTGTGCTTTCGTTGTTGGTGACATCGTCGGTGCCGGGGAATGAGTCCATGCTTTCGCTGCAGATGCTGCTGGTTTCGCTAAATTGATCATCGCGCGGGTTGTTCGAGTTACCATCGCCTAAACCGAAATAGAAGTATTTTTCTAAATCTGTCGCTGAAGTTGGGCGGGTTTTCTTATTTGAAGTTGTTTCCACCTCGCTTTCCTCACAGCTTTCTTCAACGATGGTGTGCAGGGTGAAATCGATTGCGCTCCGGTGATAACCTCTAAGCTCGTCTTCGTGGTCAATTGCAGCGGTGCAGTGCAACGTGACCTCCTCTCCAGAGGATGAATCCTCGTTCGTGCTCGCGCAGAAATCATCCTCATCATCGTGGCTGATTGTCTCCACCCAGGAATCATCATCAGCTAATCCTTCCTCCAAACAAACCACTGCTGACAGCGTGTCAGCCCCCGTTATCACAGTCACATTCTCCACATCCTCAATTTCACTTTGCTTATCACTCAAACTATAAAAACCGTTCACGGGGGAGGATCTCGCCGGCGCACTTTTGTTATTATCATCACCAACATTTTGATTCCAGTTAGTATGCCTAACGACGACCTCACCGTCCGCGACCAGCGTCGTAGTATCCGACGTCACAACACTAACAGGCGCGTATGAAGGAGCGGAATCTTGGGTTATCATGACGAGGCTCGTATACCGCGCCGCAGCATGGCGTGACACACTCGTTTCCTGCTCGCCGACCACTGCTGATACACCTGCCGGCTCACCTCCGACTCCATCCCCCCTCGCGGTAACGGCTCCAACGGACCGGATCCCCACGCTCGCGCTCTCGTTCCATTCACCGACGGCGGCGCGCTTATCACAAGACAATTCAACATCACTCGAGCTCAAAGACTCCGCGCTCACATCCGACAACCCCGGACTCGACATATATTCACTCTTATCACCTACTATCACAGCTTCGTCTAAACTCTTCATCCTCTTTAATACAACCCCTTCCTCTTCATCACCATCATCCCCATCCGAATTAACAACGTAAACACGAGAGTATTTTCTCCGTTTTTTCTCGGAAACACCCTCATCATCATCATCATTACTTCCAGAGCAATCAGAGCTCGTGCTGCTATCATCACTTTCCTCACTAAAACTCTGCTCTCCATCATCGCTATCATTAATAGCATAACTCCTCCTCTTACCAACCTTTTTAACTTCCTCATCATTATCATCATCGTCACTAGCATTAACAATATAACTCCTGCATCTCTCAAATTTAAAATCACTATCATCACTAATACTCATATTCTCATCATCATCACTATTACAGCTTATGCTTCCGTCTTTAAAATCATCTTCGTCAAAGTTTGCATCAACATTGATTAAACGACCGGCTTTCACAACATCAAACTCTTCTTCATCATTGATTGCATCAATACTTTCAATATTGATATCATCTTTTACACAACTGTTTTTAAAAGCTTCTTCAACTATGTTTGCATCAATATTTTTACTAACATCAATATCATCAGAATGACAACTTTCTATAAAAGCTTTTTCATCTATGTTTACATCAATATTTGTATTAATTTTGCCATCATCAATAAGACAAATTTCTTTAAAAACGTGTTCGTTCATGTTTGCAACAATATTTGTATGAACATTAACATCACAACTTTCTTTAAAAGCATCAGCATCAGTTTCTTCAACATCGATATCATAACTTGTATTTTTTATGATTTTATTAAGGCAAATGTTTTGATCAGGATTAACATTTTCAACGGGTTTATTTTCGCAACTACCTTTAAATTCATCGCTCTTTCCACTCGCAATCAAATTGTCTGTTTTTTGAGATATCACATTATTAATTGCACTTGTATTTCTTCCACCATCTGCTTCTAAATGTATTTCTTTTGTGTCAATATTTATATCAACACTTTTGTCGAAATTTCTTGTCGTTTGAGCTTCAACTTTCCCAGATGATTTCATCACAAAATCTCTTTTAATTTCATCTCTAACAAATTTACTTGTATTGATTTTATTCTCATCATCTTTACCACACGATTTCATCACAAAATCTCTTGTGATTTCATCTCCAACAATTTTACTTCTATTCATTTTAATATTATCATTTTTACCAGATGATTTCATTACAAAATCTCTCGCAGTTTCTTCTCCAATAACTTTACTTCTATTGATTTTGACCTCTTCATTTTGAGAAGTTGGTTTCATCACAAAATCTCTTGTAATTTCATCTCTGGCAATTTTGTTTGTATTTATTTTAATCTCATCGTGCATCACAAAATATTTTGTATTTTCATCTCTAACATTTTTGTTTGTATTAATTTTAATCTCATCAAGCATCACAAAATCTCTTGTATTTTCATCTCTAAAAATTTTGTTTGTATTCATTTTAATCTCATCATGCATCACAAAATCTCTTGTAATATCATTTTCAACAACTTTACTTCTATTACTTTTCACATCATCATCTTTACTTAACGATTCCATCATAAAATCTCTTGTAGTTTTATCTCCGCTTGCTTTAGTTTTGATCTCACCATCTTTACCAGTTGATTTCATCCTAAACTGTTTACAAATTTCATCTGTAACAACTTTATGTACATCGATTGTATTGTCAACATCTTCACCAGATTTGATCTCATAATTACTTGCGATTCCATCAGTCTTATTAGTAGCGATCTTAATGTTATCATCTTCTCTCAGTATTATTGCGAACTTCTTTGAAATTTCATCACCTTCAATTTCACTAATCTTAATCACATCTTCTGGAGATTTTACATCATTATTGCTACGACTCTTGGTAAGTTGGATGTTATCACTTACATCAATACCTGTCACAGTTTCATTTTTGCTTATTTTCTCGTTTGTCTTAGTTTTTTTGGATTTAATTTCACTTTTACTTTTTATTGATTTATCAGCACTGCTTTTATTTTCTCTGGCAGAGCTAGTATCTTTATTCAGTGCGTCTAAACTAATATTATTTTTTTTAACGACAATCTGACCATTATTTTTCTCATCTTCAATGTGCTTGATGTTTTCATTTTGGTCATCACTATAAATTTTATTGTGTTTATCAACAACTTCTGTTTCATACTTATCTTCAATTTTACTATCTTCTTCTAAATCACTTGTAAAATCCCTTTCCTTAGTTTCATTATGATCACGATAGTTTTTATTGGTCTTCAATGCGAAATCCTCGCTTTTAAATTTGTGCATTTCAATGTTGTTTCTGTTGTACTTTTTGTTTCCACTGGTGCTAAACTCTTCGAGATCGTTTTTAGTAATCTTATCACTTTCAGTATCGTAATTTTTGTCTTCACTCCTATCACTTTCGGAGAGATTTCTTAATTTTCTTCCTTCATCACAGGAATCCCTTCCTTTTTCGGAATGATCACTGATGGTCAAATCATAGCCATCATTACTATTACTGCCTTCACTGGTGGTGTAAATTCTATCAACTTTTTCCAGTCCATCAAAGTAATTGCTTTTCCTTCCAGCGTTTGTGTTTTTTCTGACTTCATCAAGAAAGTAATTAAACATTTTTTCAACCTCATTTTCGTGTCTACTTTTATTAACGGCATTATCAAGATTGTGAGTTCTTTTTTTTAATTTCTCATTATCACTATTGTGAGTTTTGTGTTTCCTCGCTCCATCATCACAATAACTCCTGCTTTTCCTCACACCGTCACTATGATTGTGCCCATCGCTATTAACACTGAAGCTCTTGCTTTTCCTAATCCCCTTCTCACTGTAACTCCTGCTTGGCCTTACCTTATCTTCATTGAAGATTTTATTTTTAACAAACCCATCACCCTTCTGCTCATCCTCATCGCTAATATTAACAGTGTAACTCCTAGTTTTCACGCTCTTTTCATCATCATCGTCACTGCTGCTGCTGCTCCCCTCGCACCTACTTTCTGACTCCAAATACCCGCCGACCACCCCCAATTCCTTCATCTTCTCGTCCTCCCCCGCCCACATAACAGCCGCTTGGTTTAAATAAGGCCACAGAACCCTAGGCAAGACTCTCAGCTGAGCTCTTAGCACTTCCATAGACCCCAACACCGGACTCCAACTGTGCACCGGAACCGGAATCGGCACCGGAACGGGAACAGGAACATACTGCGTGCTCCCACCGCAGCGCTCGCACCTCTCTTTCACCACCTCCTTCTGATGCACGCACTCAACCACATCACTAAAGTTTACTTTCCCGCCCGGCTCGAAATAATCCCAATCGCACTCGTCTATCGGAAAACTAGACGCAGAGCTGCTGTCGTTATCATCCGGGTCCTCCTCCTTCGAGGAACTGTCCGAGGAAATGAACACCAGCTTGTAGTCGTCTCCTTCGGGAAGGAGAATGTCGAGACGTGTACCTGAATGCAACAGAGGTTCGGATTCGTTAGGTTTTGTGTGCGATTGCCGGAGACCGTCGCCCACTAGAATGGTTAGTTGTCGGAGAGACGCCAACGTGCATTTTTTTTTTGTTTGTTTGTTTGCTGTTAGTTCCAGTGTACAAGTACGTACCTACAAGCCGTGTTATAATCGCAAGCAGACTGCGGGAGATTTTAACGCCCAAGCGTTAAAATATCACCCATGGGTTTTGAGAGGTTGTTCGAAATTAATCGGTTAGACATAAATTCACATCCACACAGTTCTATAATATTTGGTTAGTATACGCCCAAACACCTTATTATTACATAGTAACTGTACTAAATTTTTGTCGATATTCAGTGACGTATCTACATAATCAATTTATTTCAAATACAATGTTTTAGATAATTGTGCATTAAAACACTTTTTTGATTCAATATTAATATACTCAGCTTCTTAATAAATATTTCGAAACTCACGCACAATCAGTCATTAATTTTATAGGATTAAAATCATAAAGTAAATCCTGCAACCCAATATACAAGGAGAAAGTATAAATATCAATTTATACAAATCCTTCAATTAATTACATAATTATGCCAACATTCATTTATAATTACAGTTAGCCTCTCAACTGCCCACGCGGAAATAACCGCATTTAAGTAAATTAGCAAGTAAATTTATACATTTAGCCTGAAGATTCGGCTTTTTTAAACTCGATATTTTACTTCATGCGCCAACCGTATTAAACACTGAAAACAGTAAAATATTGTGAACAAGTAAACTATAATTGAAATCAGTGTCGAATACGCGTGGCGCATGAAGTAAAATTTCGAGTTTAGAAAAACCTGAAGATTTGGTTTGGTCGCGACCAAACCATCTTCAGGCTTTTCTAAACTTGAAATTTTACTTTATGCTTAACCTGGGAGTGGAAAACACTCGTTAAAAGCTTCAAATTGAACTTTTTAAAAATAAGCGTATGCATATGTATTTATAAAAAACAGTCAATAAACGGCGGAGCGGTTAAACCAAATCTTCGAGCTTCCCTAAACTCAAAACATTACTTCATACGCTACGCGTAAAAGAAGCTGATTTCAAGTGAAGTTCACTTGTTCATAATATTTCAGTGTTTTCAGTGTTTAATACGCCTGGCGCATGAAGTAAAATTTCGAGTTTAGAAAAGCCTCAAGATACGGCTTCGCGGAGCGACCAAACCAAATCTTCAGGCTTTTCTAAACTTGAAATTTTACTTCATGCTTAACCCGGGAGTGAAAACACTCGTTTAAAGCTTTAAATTAAATTCTTAAAAAAAAAACAACGAATATTTGAACACTTACAACATATAATTGCGATATGTATACTTAAAAGAAGAACTCGCTGTATATCAAATGAATATCGATATACCATGCGTGTTTTTTTTATCTCTGAACAAGCAAATTATGACCATTTAAAACTTCCTATGTTCAGTTTTAAAAATCACACTTCAATCGCATTGCACCTTGACAGTTCGCAACCAAACGAAAAATGTAGGTGTGTTTTTTTAAACTGAACATCTGAAATTTAATTTGCTTGGAATTTGTATGTAAAGATATAAAAAAAACGTATAGTGTATCCGATATTTTAATATTTATATAAATAGCTACATAATGTGTGTGTTTATTTATCTCTGAACATACAAATTCTAAGCATATGAAACTTCCTATGTTCAGTTTTAAAAATCACACTTCAATCGCATTGCACCTTGACAGTTCGCAACCAAACGATTTGTAGGTGTGTGTTTTTTAAAACTGAACATCTGAAATTTAATTTGCTTGGAATTTGTATGTATAGATATAAAAAAAAAACGTATAGTATATCCGATATTTTAATATTTATATAAATAGCTATATAATGTGTGTGTTTATTTATCTCTGAACATACAAATTCTAAGCATATGGAACTTCCTATGTTCAGTTTTAAAAATCACACTTCAATCGCATTGCACCTTGACAGTTCGCAACCTAACGAACAATTTCAGGTGTGTTTTTTTAAAACTGAACATAGCAAATTTAATATGCTTGGAATTTGCAAGCACAGAGATAAAAAACGCATAGTGTATCTGATATTTTGATATTTATATAAATAACATGAATATTCCGTTCTCTGCTTTCTATAATTGAACTGTTCACTGTGAAGGCTTCTACTTCGTTATATATCATTATTCACACAAATATTCTATAATTGAAACAAATAATAGTAATTTTCGAGTGTAGATTAAGAAAATTTATTCATGCCTTAAACAGGACTAAACTCTTCTAAATATTGACTTCTATCACGTAATCTTTATTTTTGTTATTTTTTTTCTATTTATATGTATTATTTTAAGAATTTATCTTTTTGTAATATTACTCTTTAATAAATTTAATAATAATAAATATAATAATAATAATAATAATAAATGCCTTTATTTTGTTCAGATATGTTACAATACATGTTATATTGAAGATATGTAGGCGAAGTTCAGTCTTTAGTCTCGTTGACTACAGAACTGCTCTTCTACTTAACCTACCTTAATTTAAGCATAATTATACAGTATAATGTACTATGTACGCATTACAATCATATAAAACAAATATAAAAATAAAGTATATCCCTATAAAATATGAAATTTTAAATATGAAATTTTTAAGTGCTAATTTACCCTCATTCAAATTATGACACATTTCACGTTTAAAATTAATCAATGTGAGATTTTTTATTTCTGTTGGTATTTTGTTATATATTTTATATATATTGTAGGAAAATGACCGTTGAAAGAGAGCTGTTTTATGCAACGGGGGTGAAATAGTACCCCTTGACCTCACATTGATATTATGAACATCCGATCGAAAAACTATCCTGTTATAAAGATATTCAGGTTTGTAAGAGTGCATAATTTTATAATAAAACGTACAGCAATGTAGTATTCGACGGTTGTTCATATTTAGCCAATTTATTTCTTTTATCTTGTGTGAAATGTGATCATACTTCTTAATACTCAATATCAAACTAATACAAGAATTTTGAACCCTCTGAATACGACGTTTTGTAACATCGTCCAAGCAAGCATTGTAGATTACATCACCAAAGTTAAAGTGACTTAATACCAGTGCTTCACAAAGCATGCGCTTCATTTTATTTGTTAAATAGTGCCTGCTGGAATAAATCAACTTTAAATTTAAAAAAAGATTTTGAGATGCACTTATTGATGTGTTTTTTAAAACGTAAATCATTGTCAATTATAAGACCCAAATTTCGAGCCGAATCTACAAAAGGAAGTGTGATATCATTAAGTTTAATTTTTAGTTGTTGTTTCGCAAGCTGAATTGATTTACGTGGGCCAAATAACATAGCTGTAGACTTATTAGGATTTATATGCAGAGAATGTTTAAGGGATTGTTCAATTATATTGGAGAGATCAAGATTAATGTTGTTGCCTGCATCTACCACGTCTTCAAGTTTAAATGAATATAACAGCTGAGTGTCATCAGCATACATGTTAGCAGAGCAGTGATTCAAGATATTTGTTAGTGTAGAGGTATAAATAGAAAATAATAAAGGACCCAATATTGAACCCTGTGGGGCCCCCGACTCAACTTTAATAAAGTTAGAAGATTGACCATCCAAGACTACCCGTTGTTGCCTATTAGTTAAATATGATTTTATCAAGTTTGTTGCTGTAGTACTGAACCCGATATAATGTAGTTTCGAAATTAATAAATCGTGATTAATAGTGTCAAAAGCTTTACTGTAATTGAGTAGAGTCAAGCAGGTGACATAACTTTTATCAGTAGCGGTAATTATATCATCTAATACATTAGTTAATGCAGTAGTACAGCTATAGTTTGCTCTAGAACTAGACTGAGTCGAGGATAATAAATTTTTGTTTTCAACAAATTCCACAATTTGAATGTAAAGCACCCTCTCCAATATTTTTGATAATACCGGTAATACACTTACAGGTCTAAGATCATTCAGACTAGATGGAGCATTAATTTTAGGAATTGGTATCAAGTTCGCAAATTTCCATGCGTCTGGAAAATATGATTGCTCAATACAACAATTAATAATATTAGTTATGTAAGGAATAATATAAGGGTTACTATATCGGACCATAGTTATATTAATTTCATCTGAACCAATAGCTTTAGTTTTAATACTATTTATAATTCGTGAAACTTCTTCAGCAGTGGTTAGGGAAAATTTCAAATAATATTCAGTTACATTAGGGTGAGTGTTGTGTAAATTAAAATTTATTAGATTGTTGTCTATCGTAATGCTAATTGAACGTGAAAAATGCGCATTAATGGCGTTCGGATCATTGATGATATGTGGCAGGCAAATTTTGGGCTTGCTACCTATTATTTCATTGTTTTTTAAACATTTCCAAGTAGATAGAGGGTTATTTTTAACAGAGAATTCAATATATGCCTTCTTCTCTCTGGTCACAAAGCAGAATTTACAATGTTACGCCACTGTTTGTATAACTTGAAATCCTCTTGAAGCTTGGTTTGTTTAAACTTTGCTTTTTTATTATTATTATATTTTCAGGTATGTAACCTGAAGTTATAACTCTCCAAATGTAATTGTATTGAAATACTATACCTACTTTGTCCCTTAAGTAGGAGCACCACAGCAATTGCTACTTATAGGGCAAAGTATTGTGTTTCAATAAATGTACATTTATTTACAGCTATATAAAAAAATCAACTTTGAAACTCCGTAATTGTGTTTATAGCAGGGTTGTTATGTTTAAAACACTTTGTTTTAAAACAGTGTTTTAAACATGTTTAAAAACAGCGGTCGTGATTTAAACGGTTTTGTATTAAACATGTTTTAAATGTTAAATTTGTTCAAAACATGTTTTAAACGTTAAATTTGTTTAAAACGTTTATTATTATGTTAAATTTGCTAAATTATATTTTATACTACTGAATGTTAGCTAATTTGTTGAAGATATTTCAAATTGCAATATTAAACATAACATTTTATTATAATAAAATATCACAATTGCTTGTGTATAAATGTGATTTTTAAATACAGGGATGTTTTCTTTCAGGTATACATATGCATAGACTGTAAATTTTATGACATTCAATTTGAATCTTTAAACGAAAGTTTTCCACTCCCAGACTAAGCATGAAGTAAAATTTCGAGTTTAGAAAAGCCTGAAAATTTGGATTGGCCGCGTAGCGAAGCGGAGCGGCCAATCTAAATTAGGCTTTTCTAAACTCGAAATTTTACTTCATGCGCCAAACATATAAAACACTGAAATATCGCAAAGATTAGAATGTACGGCTTAAGCAATCTAATATGTAGATGTGAATAAAACGTGAATCAAATTCTGCGCTAAACAAATTGTTTAAAACAGTGGTTATAGGCAACCCAATAACTCTAACGTATATTAGGTTGCCTATAATCGTTGCTGTCTGTGTGTGTTTTTTTACTTCACTGTAAATCAGTGTTTTTAAGCGTAGCGCATGAAGTAAAATTTCGAGTTTAGAAAAGCCTAATTTGGATTGGCCGCTCCGCTTCGCTACGCGGCCAATCCAAATTCCTAGGCTTTTCTAAACTCGAAATTTTACTTCATGCTTAGTCTAGGAGTGGAAAACACTCGTTAAAAGCCTCAAATTAACCGCTTTGAAACAACGAATTCCCGCAAATTTAAAAAACGCTGTAATTATCAGGCTATGTATACTCAAGAGAAAAATGCCTTGAATATTCTGTTTAAAACATGTTTTATACGTGTTTTAAACCTGTTTTAATCACGTTTTAAACATGTTTTTAATTGTTAATGTTTTAAACGCTGTTTCAATGAAAAAAACACGTTTTCTAAAAAACTGTTTGTTTTAATTAAAATGAAAAAAAAAACGTTTATTTTAAACAACCCTGATATAAACACGGTACTAACATTTCGTATGAATAGAGCAAAATCTATATGTTATTAGTTAGTTTAGAAATAATGAAAAATTGAACGTAGCAACATTACATTTTCATGTGTTAAATGTAATCAAGTAATTTAGAAGGTATGTTACACTGTTTTTTTTATGTTTGTGAAAATGTATTTATTCTGATATATTATTAGATTGAAATTTACTTCTAATAAGTGTCTCCACTCCCAGACTAAGCATGAAGTAAAATTTCGAGTTTAGAAAAGCCCCGCGTAGAAAATTTGTCGAGGGTCGCGCAGCGACCCGAGACAAATTTTCACGGGGCTTTTCTAAACTCGAAATTTTACTTCATGCGCCACGCGTATAAAACAATGATTTCAAGAGAAGTTCAAAACATACTGACAAGGTTTATACATTTATGATTTCATGCATTATTAAATAAATTCTAAATAACCCTATTTTGTTATGCATAAGACTTAAGCTAGGGCTATTAAGTTATTAGTTGTAAACTAACAATAGTAATTTACTGAAACGTTCTATTAATCCAAAAATGTCAATATTATCCTTAGAACTATGTTAAAGCTGTATGCTAAGGTCTATTAATAAGGCTGGTTATGTTAAAAACACGTTTTAAACATGATTTAAACACGTTTTAAACATGTTTTTAATTGTTAATGTTTTAAACACTGTTTCATTTAAAAAAAATACGTTTTGTGATAAAAAAAATTGTTTCAATTAAAATGGAAAAAAACACGTTTTTTTTAAACCCTGTTTTATGGAGTATTAATTTTGTGTATGTGCTTTTTTCTTCAATAAAACGAAAATCGATCTTTTTCAATTATTTTTTTTGAATATCTTTGAAATTAAATTGTTCTTTTATGTTTTATAAATGTTTCAATAAACACTTTTAATCTTGATGTTTATCGTTTAACATGTTCGCTACTAGGCCCTCAGAGAAAAATTCGAAGCCTGCTGTCATTGTAATTGTTTATTAAATTGAACAATTGCTTAAATAGCTTTATGTTTCTTTTATGTTTCATAAACGTTTAAATAAACACTTTTAATCTCGAATTGTATTGTTTAACACGTTCGCTACCAGGCCCTCAGAGAAATATTCGAAACCAGTTGTCTTTATAATAATAATAATTCTTCTAATTCTTTATTACGGAAACCATTTAAATTGTTACAAAATAGTTACAAAGTATTATTTAAAACGAAAAAACAACTTGCACTATATTAACACAATAACCTAAATATAAATATAAATATACACCTAAGATTATGGTACATATCTTTACGTATGTTCACGTATTATCGATCGCTTTTAAACAATCTAGTTTAAATATTTTTAGAGAAACTCCAAACACGTTTATTAAATTATAAAATGTATTTACATTTGTCATCATCCTTGTTTCCGGGCCATTTGAGCCATAAGATGTACCGTGGAACCTCGTAGCAAACAATTTATGCTGTCTTACCGATTGCTGAGGAATATTTAGAGATAAAGATGATAAAATTGAAGAACAACAAATTTGATTATTCAATATTTTATAAGAAAAGCAAAGCAAAAAGTAAACTCTACGTTTTTCTAGAGACCTCAGGCCGAAATAATCCAGAAGAAGGTTGTAATTATTTCTGCCATATTGCACGTGTGTGTGGAAGCAGATGAGTTTCACCATTTTCCGTTGAACCTTTTCCACACGCCCAATATGGCACATAAAATGCGGACTCCAAATTATACAGCAATAATCCAAAACTGGTCTCACTAATGTCACGTAGAGCGTGACAAACGTTCGAATGTTTTTAAAGTTGCTGGATATTCGCCGGATAAATCCAATGACTTGTAAGGATTTTGCAGTAATTTTTTGTATCTGATCAATAAACTGCAGTTTATTGTCAAATAATATTCCCAAATCGTTAATTAAATCAACCCTTTCCAAAGTATTTCCATTCAAGGTGTAAATAAAGGGTATAACTGATGTATATTTCCAAGAGAAACGTATATGTTTACATTTGTCAGTGTTTAAATAAAGATCGTTATCAGAGCACCACGCTGAAATCTTCTCCAAATCATTTTGTAAAATGTTGCAGTCGTCTATGGCGCTGATTTTACGATAAACTTTCATGTCGTCAGCATATAGCAAAAACTTTGATTCAATGTTATTTCCAATATCATTGATGAATAAAATAAAAAGCAACGGTCCTAGATGCGAGCCCTGTGGCACACCAGACGTCGCACTGACCACGCTACTTGATAATATGGAATTGATTTTTACTACGTGCTCACGACATGATATAAATAATTTGATCCAATCGTACATATGTCCACTAACACCATAATTGCGAAGCTTATATAATAATCTACAGTGACTAACTCTATCGAACGCTTTGCTAAAATCTGTGTAGACAGAGTCTACTACAGCTCTCTGTTCCATTGTGTTCATTATGAAATTTGTGTAAACAAAAAGGTTAGTCACTGTTGATCTTTTAGGAAAAAATCCATGCTGATGCTCCGATATCATATGTCTATACACTGACATCATCCGTTCGGCAACCAGTTTGTCCAGCAACTTAGGAAAACACGATTGTGTGGTTATTGCCCTATAATTCTCCACCGATCTTTAATTCTTTATTAAATTGAACAATTACTTAAAAAGCCATAAAAAGGTAATTATCTCCTAGCCCAGATTTTCCCGCAGGCTTTTTATATTTTAAAGTCAATTAATTTGTTTGCGATATTATTTTGTAGAACAAATTCTAATGATGATATCAATGTGTTAAACAAAAAATTATGAAAATAAAGATTTTAATAAAACTTATGTAATATTTTACTTCTTCTTCTTCTTCTCGAATCCTTATACCTTTTCAGGTGTCGGATGGTAATATTTTACAAAAATATTGATATTAGTTTTTTACTTAAATCATTTTAAGAAACTAAGTGAATATAGGGCTTCAATACCTATGCAGGGTGGAGCATTTAACGTGTTTTTCGCAAATATTTCGAAAACAAAGCATTTTATGCAGAAATGACCTGAGTAAAAAATAACCGTACAGAAGGGAACCATAATTATGTTATATTGGTTTTCTCACAGGTGGCGCTGTTGTCGCCAAAACAATGTCAACTAAATTTTATTTAACGAGAACCCCTATATTCAGATTCAGATTCCTCGTAAAAAAAACAAGAATAATTTATTTAACTCATTTTTTTGTCAACCTGATAGATTGCGCTGTAATCGCGAAAATGCGTTCGGATATTCTTGTGATTTACGGGTAGATTCAATTTGAGATATATTGGCTTAAAAAACAAAGAACGAGTTTCGATTCCTAGTTCGGTTCACGTTGCTAGTGTCCGCAAATAAGTTGACAATCCGAAGAGAAGTCATTTGACACGGATGATGTCGATCCGGATATTTCTCAGCGTACAAAGCATTCGCATTGCGTCCAGCTTCACCATACACAAAAATCATATCGACTTTTTCCGCAATTGTAAGTAGAGCCACTGTAATGTGACTCCCGTCAAATTAGAATCACGACTTATTACAAAAGTCATGTTCTATTTTTGTTCAGTTAAAGAAATTATCCACGAAATATGCAATATTGGTCAAATTCCAGTTATTTTTTATAAAGTGAAATAATACAATTTTTAATCGTGAAAATGTTAATGCTGCTTGTCATTTGTACGTACTGACACTAAAACAAGCGTTTTATTCTGAGACACCAGAATATCCTTAATGTTTCACCTGTCTCGATTACAGTGCCATCTATCAGGCTGACAAAATAATAATTTAAGTAAGTTCTTCTTATTTTTTTACGAGGAATCCGAAACTGTAATCAAAACTAGGAATTCCCAATAAAAAAATTGAGTTGACAGAAATTTAAAGACCAATAAGGCAAATGAATTTCGGTAAGTTACGTGAAAATGATAATAACTTGAAATAAATCACTTTTAACTTTTCTTAGGTTAAAAGTATAAATAAATTATTTGTTTGAGTTATGTGAAAATGATAATAACTTGAAATAAATCACTTTTAAAATAAAATAAATCGCTTTTATTCAATTTTGTTAATTTAAATCGACATTATTAACTCCATAACAACCGTAATAAACAAGGTTTTATTCACTAGTCAACTAAAATTTTTTTAGGTCACTAGTGAGTTAAAAAATTTGTTATATTATTTATTATTCAATTTTGTTAATTTAAATCGACATTATTAACTCCATAAAACCGTAATAAACAAGGCTTTATTCACTAGTGAACTAAAATTTTTTTAGGTCACTAGTGAGTTAAAACATTTATTTAAAAATAAATGTAAAGTACATTTTCTTTACAATTTCGTCAAAATTGAATAAAAACATATATACGCCACGTGAATTAAACACCTTTATTCACTCAAAGAAATGATTTCACTCGCGCCGAGGCGCTCGTGAAATCAAAAATCTTTTCGTGAATAAAATCGTGTTTAATTCACTTGATGTATAATATTTATTAACCTTTTTTCTCAAATTTGTGAAGCAAAGTTAAAAGTGATTTATTTCAAATTATTATCATTTTCACGTAACTAATCCAAATTCATAATAATACACTGGACCGCAAAAAGACGCGCCACTTGAAAATTCACGTTTTTTCGTAAATATTGAAACGGCCATAACTTCGATCGATGTGGATGAAATTTGATGAATTTTTGAGTTTTTGGAACGCCAAAGTTTTCTCTTTAAGGACACATAAGTGGATATAACGAAATTTAAGCATTTCTGCATTTAAAAGTCCTACCAACAAAAAATGTTCAGAATGTTAAAAATGATAAAAGTTGAGAAGTTGTACTGTGTCCAAAAAAAATCGTAGCTCTACTTCAAAAAAGCGCAACAAAATTCCATCATTTTCCTTTGAAATAAGCGAAATATCATGTCAATCCAATGATTTCTCTCGAAGTTATGGCAGTTTTTTTTAAAAAGTGTATTTTGGGGCATAACTTTGTCACAGGTTTGCGAGCAGAATTATGCCTTAATTCTGCTCGCAAACCTGTGACATTATGCGATTTAAAAAGCTTGAAGTTTTCTCTTTGAGGCATGTTAGTGAGATCTTTAAACATGCACATTTTACCCCCTTTCACCCCCTAAAGGCGATGAAACGTTTTTCACTTTAAAACTTTTAACTTTGTTAACTTGTACATTGCGCAAAAAAAAATGTGGTTTCAAGCAAGGGACATCCAGAATAAATTCAGTCCTTCTCCTTTAATATGCGCAAAAATTCAGATCGATAAATTGATTTGGAGTAAAGTTATGACAATTTGAGAAAAATTGATTTTTTCCCCAAAGTCAATGAGCAGAAGTTAATTTTGGCCTGAAATAAGGCAAAAGCCTTACATAAACTTGCATTTCACAATTTTTCTGAATTTTTGCGCATATTAAAGGAGAAGGACTGAATTTATTCTGGATGTCCCTTGCTTGAAGCCACTTTTTTTTTTAGCGCATTGACCAAGTTAACAAAGTTAAAGGTTTTAAATTGAAACACGTTTCATCGCCTTTAGGGGGTAGAAGGGGGTAAAATGTGCATGTTTGAAGATCTGACTAACATGCCCTTAAAGAAAAAACTTCAATCTCTTTAAATCGCATAATGTCACAAGGTTATGCCTGTTATGCCTGTTCGCCAAAGTTATGCCCCAAAATACACTTTTAAAAAAAAACTGCCATAACTTCGAGCCAAATCATTGGATCGACATGATTTTTTGCTTATTTCAAAGCAAAATGATGGAATTTTGTTGCGCTCTTTTTGAAGTGGAGCTACGATTTTTTTTGGGCACAGTATAACTTCTCAACTTTTATCATTTCTAACATTCTGAACATTTTTTTGTTGGTAGGACTTTTAAATGCAGAAGTGCTTAAATTTCGTTATATCCACTTATGTGTTCTTAAAGAGAAAACTTTAGCGTTCCAAAAACTCAGAAATTCATCAAATTTCATCCACATCGACCGAAGTTATGGCTGTTTGAATATTTACGAAAAAACGTGCATTTTCAAGTGGCGCGTTTTTTTTGCGGTCGAGTGTATTAGGGGGTTTATATGCTGGATGAGATATTCTCTTTCACTTTACATCTATTCAATCAAACATAAAAAAATGGTTGTTTGATGAAGCGCTCACGTGTTAAGACCCTATAATGGATGTTTGTGGTGATTTATAATTTTTCAGAGGCTTTTTTATCGACGTTTTTAAAGTCCCAATTCGAAATGAGTATAAGAAGATGATGATGATAAGAAGTCCATATTAAAAATAAAAAAAAATATTAATTAGAATACTTTTAAAAAAGTATGTTTTGTCTCAATTTAAATGGAATTATTATAGCTTTTCAACTTCAAATTAGGGGATAAAGAAAAATTAAATTATATTTCGAAATGACTTACATAGCCTACCAATTAGAAATTGATTTGAAGAGAAGAAGATGATTTTAAAAAGTCCTAATTAAAAAAAAAATACCCTAAAATCAATATTTTTGTCTGAATTCAAATGGAATTATTATAGCTTTTCAACTTGAAATTAGAACGGATGGGAAAATTAAATTATATTTCGAAGTGCTCGACATAGCCTGCGATGCATTCAGCACGTAGATAACATGATTTTCTTTACGCGAATTCCTGCGCGCATTACACGTATATAAAGCATGAACGTTTTCTAAACTATTTTTGTTGTAGGATCTCCGAGCGTGTACTATCAAACAGGAAATCCGCTGAGTTTTCGAACATCTCGAAATAAATGGCTTATTTTTTTATTATTTTTCCACTGAGTCTCCCACAAGCGGCATAGCGTTATCTGCCGAATAAAAATTTCATTTTTCAAACGTATATTTCTAGCATCCACTGTAAACTGGCTTTATATTCAACGCATTTTTATTCATACGCTCGAAAACACAAAATTAGATGGATATACAGGTATTACAAGAAGTATACATACCCCAATTGTACTCAGTAAATTTTTAGATATTTGTTGCTTTTTTTTAAAGTTTAATTTAAAGCTTTAAACGAGTGTTTTCCACTCTCAGGCTAAGCATGAAGTAAAATTTCGAGTTTAGAAAAGCCCAAAGATTTGGGCGTTTCTAAACTCGAAATTTTACTTCATGCGCCACGCGTCTAAGAAGCTGATTTCACGTGAAGTTTTCTTATTCACAATATTTCAGTCTTTTCAGTGTTTAATGCGCGTGACTTAATTTAATACTGCGATTGTAATTAACTTATATTTCGAGTGGCTTTAATTTAAAAATACGTGATTATAGTGATGTTTGTAAGGCAGTAATTGCTACTTTACCAATTTTTGTAGAATAGACACCGTTTCTCAATGTTTACATGGGAATATTTTTTTTAAGTTACATATGCATACGTTTTCTTATTAAAACGGGTGTTTTCCACTCCCAGGTTAAGCATGAAGTAAAATTTTGAGTTTAGAAAAGCCTCAACATTTAGTTTGGTCGCTCCGTCGTTTATTGACTGTTTTTTATAAATACATATGCATACGTTTATTTTTAAATAGTTCAATTTGTAGCTTTAAACGAGTGTTTCCACTCCCGGGTTAAGCATGAAGTAAAATTTCGAGTTTAGAAAAGCCTGAAGATTTGGTTTGATCGCTCCGCGAAGCGGAGCGATCAAACCAAATCTTCAGGCTTTTCTAAACTCGAAATTTTACTTCATGCGCCACGCGTATTCGACACTGATTTCAATTATAGTTTAGTTGTTCACAATGTTTTAGTGTTTTCAGTGTTTAATACGGGTAGCGTATGAAGTAGAATTTCGAGTTTAGAAAACCCTGAAAATTTGATTCGCGCTACGCGACCAAATTTTTAGGCTTTTCTAAACTCGAAATTTTACTTCATAATTAACCTGTGAGTGGAAAACGGCCGTTTAAAGCTTTAAATTAACCTTAAAAAAAAAAAAACGTATGCATATGTAACTTAAAAGAAAAATTCCCATGTAAACATTGAAAAACGTTGTCTGTTCTACAAAAACTTTTAAAGTATCAATTACTGCCCTACTAACATCACTATAAACACGTATTTTTAAACTAGCATCACTCGAAATATAAGTTGATTATAAGCGCAGTATTAAAAAAACATATTCCCGGCGCATCCACATTTTTAATCGGTTGTTTGTAATTTTCAATACCTATATGTTTTTACTTCATATTTGTAACTCTACTAAGCAGTATTTTAACTATAGAGAACTAAAACATCATATTTGTTATTAATAAATGAGGGGCTCAGTGGAAAAGTAGTATAAGTGCTATTTTCTTAAAAATTGGTATAAGTGCAAATATCTACAAATAAAATTTATATTTAGTAAAAGAAAAATGGTGCACTTGAATATGTGTATTTCTAAATATAATATGGGCAGGTGGTGGCCGAGCGGTAACGTCGCCGGGCTGTATCGCCCGGCGAGCCACAATTCGGGTTCGATTCCCGTGCACGGCGAGATTTTATTTAAAAATAATTTCTCGTCGTGACCCTGGGTGTGGTGCGAATGTGTTGTGACGTCCAAATATTTGTTAAATTTATATACTAGTATTAGTTACAAACTGAAAGATAGTTAAAATAAACATTGATGTTGGCTAATAGTTATATAACTAAGGCCAGGCAAAAGCCAAACCCCAAAAAAAAAAAAATAATATACAATGTTATTGATTAGACGTCCACAGATTTTTCTATGAAAGTTAAACTTTATCTCCAATTTACACAAATGAATCTCATGTCACTTGTACTACTTTTCCACTGCGCCCCTCAAATATGAAAAGACAGTTTTATAACCGCACTAGACAGAGTTTTAATTACAGGGAACTTCAACATCAGCTTTCTTATCAATAAATATTAAAAGGCAGTTTTATTACTCCAATTAGCAGAGCTCTCTTTTAACGACAATTATTTATTAACAACTTTAATAAAACACTTAATTTGTTTCTTTAAGTGTTTTTATTTAAGTAATATTATGGAGTTTCATCAAATAACAGCCTCAACTATACAGAATTTATTAACAAGACTTTATTCAATATCGATCAACTTCCGAAATCTCGTATGTCCCGAAATCTCGTATGTCCAAAATGTAAAATTTTTTAGGAGACACAAAATACTAGTTAATTATTATATGAGCTGTGCAATCGTTCTGATTCTTTTTTATGGTAAGTATAACTTCATCATGAGCGATTTTTACTAAGTATTTTGAGTAGATGGTTTATACTAATATCAGTAAATTAATAATTTTTGACTTAAGATGATTTTTTGTAAATCGGGACTTACGAGGTTTTGTAAGTAGTAGATATGCATTTTGTAAACAATCTGTGATTAAAACGGCTGTGGTCTTTAAAACACGGCCATATTAATCGAAAATTGTTTACACAAATGCATACCCACTGAGCAAAAAACAAACAAATAACGTTATAGCAACATTAAACGTTGTGTTAATGTTGAAACAATACTTAATTGTGTTTGCTCAGTGGATTAGATAAACATATTTCTGTTATTTTACAATTTTATCAAAATATTATAAAGTTTACAGCCAGCAAAGGACTTTTTAGTGAAATTTAACCAAGTGTTTCCTTTTTTAAATATGCTTCACCACGTGAAAGATGTAAAACATGTTTAAGATAAAAAGGAATTCTTTCTTTTTAACCTTAGAATATAAAAACGGATTAAAATGAATATCGACTTTCTTGTTAAGACTTTTGCAAATATTCATTGAAACAACCCCACTGAGCAAACACATTTAATTAATGTTTCATCAACATTAAAACAACGTTTTGTCTTGCTGCAATGTTGAATTAACGTTATTTGTTTGTCTTTTGCTCAGTGGGACTACTTCAATGAATATTTGGAAAAGTCTAAACGAGATACATTTTTTGCAGAAAGTCGATATTAATTTTAATTCGTTTTTATATTTTGAAAATATTCTAAAAACAATTGGCAAATTCAAGTTTTCTTTATATTCTAACCTTAACTTTTATTTCTCTTATACAAGCTACCCAAGCATGGAGAAGCACTCTTCTAAATAATAAATTGAAGATCCTTACTTAAAGTACCAAAGTTAAAATTAGAAAATAATTATAATTACGTGTATTGCTAATTGATTAATCACAATTTGATTCTTTTAAATTAAAACAAAATGGGTTGAGTGACCTTATGCATTAAAGTCAAACCAAATCTAAAATATCAAGGCCGGTTTACAAATCTAAACATTTAATAAGTTTTGTGTAGAGCGTGTGAAATTACCATTATTTTTTGCTTGTTTAAAATCAATCAATTATCCACATGCCGTTATTTTCAATGTGCTGGTCGCCAAGACGTCCACTCGAGCATGTAAAAACCAATCACTACAAACAATAATAACAGACAACACAGGTTACTATTTCATTGTTGTCTTGTACACCGATGAAGCGGCAAACAGAAAGATAGAATTGAAAATATCAAAAATGTTGAGTATTTCGCTCTGTTGATAGAAAAGTGACACAAGTCTAATAATTATTAGACCTACAAATGTGTCGTTTTACCATATAAATATATCTTTGTATTTGATAGATTTTGTGTAGTTATCTGAAAAATGAAAATTTTTGACTTGTGTCACTTTTCTATCAACGGAGCGATTTGTTTCTAAAATTGCCGATAGAGGGCGCTGTAAAAACAATGCAAATAGTGTCACTTTATGTAAGAGAGTACCGCAATTGATAAGACCAATGTAAAGGCGTCAACATGGTGTTATGACTGTTTCATCACGCTTGAAACAGTCGTGTGCATGTCCAGTAAAACATTAGGTGCATTATATTTATTAATAGAAAAATGTACTTAAAACCAGATTCGGCATTCTTTACAGAAATTAATAAATAAATAATCATTACGATTTATTAATTGATGAAATGTTCATAATTTGTAACTGCCTATCATTAGTTAGAACACTATGCTTTGACATCCGTCCTGTGCAAACTTCATTTCGCCGAATATACCGCGTGCGTTTTATTTGTTTATATAGTTATGTTTGGCGATTTAGAGGTTCTTTTCACACATAATTCATCTATCCTATTACCAACCCACTGAGCAAATCTATTTAAGTAATGTTTCATCAACATTAAAACAACGTTTAATGTTGCTACAATGTTGATATAACGTTATTTGTTTGTTTTTTGCTCAGTGGGAAGGGTAGTAAGAATTATTTTTTTTAATTTAGTGTACAATAATTTAGTTTGAATTTGGTGCCTAAAAGCGCCAAAATGGATGCCAGTTTGCGCTACTCGCTTAAATACAGTGACACTAAATGGAAACAGATTATAGTAAACAAGTAAACTCTGTTCACAATTTATTCTCACCGAAGTATGCTTGTTTTTTTTTCCTTATAGCAAATAATTAAAGTATGTTAACGTATAATTTCAATAAAACGTTGACAAATATTGTGGCAAAATTGTAATATTGCACCCACACTAGAAGAGCATTTTACATTTCAAAATGAATGTTTGCAATCGATGTTTATATTTAATAGCCCATTACCCTCCCTACTATCGTAATATTTTTACATATGAATGAGGGTTATTATAAAATGCAACATTGCACAACACATAACCAACAAATTCAATGAAATAATCAAATTATTAGCAATTTTTTTTTACTATCAACAAAAATGCCACCCTAACAAAGAGTCAGCGGTAAGCATAAAATGTGAACAGAGTTTACTTAAATTCACTTCTTTTCCAGTTGTCATCGTATTATCAATTCGGTGACACCATTAAAAGAGAATTTCCTGCCGTTTTCAAATATATATGGTTTATTATACTTTACTGTCAAAATAAAAAAGTTAGTAGGGGGTGGAACCCCAAACTAAATCACCCTGTATATTTACTTGTTTATAGATATAGTTTGCAATATAAATAAAAACAAACATTAAAAAAATTAGTTAGGCCCGGCCCGGTCTGGTCTCATATTTTGGATTACAAGCCCGGTCCGGCCATGCCCGATCGAAAAATTCGTGCTCTATGAAGAATATTTCTTTCCGTACATTCCTTAAAAAATGGTCTAACAAACCGAAACTAGTCGGAATAAAGTTTTTATTTTGTAAAACAATACCAAGTGTTTTTCCTCTCATTAACTTTACATAGTGTAATATGTTTTACGTACGCCCTATCTAGTAACCGCATCATATCACACTGCCGTCTTGATGCGTATGATTGACATTACCTACACATGCATGTAATACCTTTGACAAGTATATTACATGCTGACAGCTGAACAGCTGATTGATGACCGCACAACCAAATGACATTTTTTTAATGTATATTGATCAAGTAGTCATTTAGTTTTCATCAATGTCATGTTAGTATAAAAATGTATCTAATAAATAAGTAGTTCCTTTATGCTCATTGTTTATTTTGTTAGGGCGTAGGTAAAGTATCGTACGTTTCTCGAGTGGTATGGCAATTACATACTCGCGGAATACTGCACTCGCCGCTGCGTGGCTCGTGCGCTACATATCCGCTCATATGTAATATGCTGCATACCACTCTCGTGACGTAATATATTACCTAGTGCCAGATGAGAAATTGATTCAAAAAATTAAAACTCTTTTCTAACGTCAATTGGTTAGGCAATCAAAAATCTTACACCATTTTACTGATATTACCAATTGAGCAAAGATATTTAAGTAATGTTTAATCAACATTACAGCAGTGTTTCATATTTTTGTAATGTTGATTAAACATAATTTACTTAAATGGCTTTTGTTCAATAACAAAGTTCTTTCACCATTTTATTAACATCCAGTTTCTACGAAAATAGGAGTATTTTCACTCACCCACCAGCAAGCTCCTTGACAATTCTGTACCTCAGAACCAAACTGGTTTAAGTCACAATATCCCAATTTACTTTGGATAGAACTTACGCTTTCTAACTTTATGAAGAATATTTGCTCGTAATTTACGACATAACTAGAGATTATAAATTTTTAAACTTTTTCAATTACTAATTCGGTAAATTTGTAAATCAAAATCGGTTTACCAAGAATTTATAGTGATAAAAGGTTTATGGACAAAAATAATTAAGCACGTGGAAAATTAATACCCCTGGCATTTAACGACTTAACTTTAACGTGGGTTTTTATTGTCTTGATTAAGCATGATTAGGAAAGCCTGAAAATTTGGATTTGAGCGCGCAGCCAAGCGTAGCGCCTAAATCCAAATTTTCAGGCTTTTCTAAACTCGAAATTTTTCTTCATGCGCCAGGCGTGTAAAACACTGATATATTGTGAATTTAAAAAACGCATACAAAATGGTAGGTAATAAATTAAATTGCCTACAATTAGGCGCTTCTTAGAAAATCTTTAAGAATTTCTATCACTGAAAGGAAACAGTTTTAACTATACATTTAGTAATAAAAAATGCTTGTTTTCATGTATACTTTAAGCCCTACAGGTTCCTCCCCACAATTCAATAACACCCTGTACATCATATTAACTAAAGCTGTTCTATGTTTTTAAACTTTACTTTGAATCAGTGTTTTATACGCGTGGCGCATGAAGTAAAATTTCGAGTTTAGAAAAGCCTAAACATTTGGTTTGGTCACCCTGCTTCGCGGAGCGACCAAACCAAATTTTAAGGCTTTCCTAAACTCGAAATTTTACTTCATGCTTAACCAAGGAGTGGAAACTCTCGTTAAAGATAAGTTATTAAATGTTAAGAGCCGTTGTTTTCAAAATGTTTACATACAATCGCTAGCTAGAAAAAGCCAGCTCGAACTTGGTGGAAGTTATACTCAGAAAACGCTCAATACCTAGAAAAAGTAAATTTTGGACTTATGTACCATCGGTGGACATAAAATGTTAGGATAAATCGAAAATTGGATAATGTCACATATAAAAAATGGTGATGTGTCCATCATAGTACTTTCCCCCGTAAATTGCGTATTAAATCACTTTTAAAATATTTGTAGCATTTTATTTTCAAAAT
Organism: Philonthus cognatus; assembly: GCA_932526585.2. Classification (NCBI taxonomy): domain Eukaryota; kingdom Metazoa; phylum Arthropoda; class Insecta; order Coleoptera; family Staphylinidae; genus Philonthus; species Philonthus cognatus. The sequence continues at coordinate 32,130,557 of OW052242.1, forward strand.
GTCTTCAACTTTTTGATAACTACAACTTTTATTTGAAACATTTTTCAATTGGATCAACACATACTGACACAAACCAATGACTAGATAAAAAACACTATTTATTGAATATCTCAAAAACTAAGAGTGCTATGACAAAAAGTGAAGATACAAAAAATCTTTAATATTTTATTACCTACAACTTTTATTTGAAACATTTGCCAATTATATCAACACACACACTGACACAAATCAATGACTAGATAAAAAACACTATTTATTAAATATCTCAAAAACTAAGAGAACCATACATCTTTATTTTGTTATTATCTACAACTTTTATTTGAAAGAATCTTTTGTTTGATGAACATTTATTGAAAAAATCTGAAAAAACTGAAAAACGCTACACAAAACACTTCCGGTTTTCCGATGTTCACCAAAAGCTTTTCAGTTCTTCCAATTGTAACAAAAAGCTTAAGTTTCAAGTTTCATCTCGATATCTTTTGCGGTTTTTGCGGTACAGCGCACACAGACAGACAGACAGACAGACAGACAGACATTTTTCAAAAATGGTCTTATTCGACTCAGGGGACCTCAAAACGGATATTTCCGCTAAAATTTTTGATTTGAAAATTTTCACGAAAACAGTACTTTCCCTTTGTATTACATACGGGGGAAAGTAAAAAATATATACCGGTTGAGTCAGGTTTTTTAAAGATAGGTTATAATATGAAGTGACAATAAACATATGTAAATGAGAGGTCCAAAGTTTGACACACACCAGCGGCGGCTCGCAGCCTAACTTCAGGATAGGCCAGAGATCCAAGGTAATATGTATCCGTTATTGAAAGGTGACTTTGTTGTGCAATTCCTTGTATTTATAAAGCGCGATCCCAACCTCAAATTGTGTGTGCCTTGACGCTGTGGCCGACCCTGAAGTTAGGCTGCGAGCCGTCGCTGACACACACTAAACAAATTTTACGTGTCCCAACATTTTGTTTCCACCGATGGTACGTCAGGTTCTGAGGTACAGAATTGTCACCTGGAATGTTTATATAAATATAATAATAACCCAATAACCATCATTTAATAATTACAAAGTGCTTGCGAGGAAAGGAAATGCATGTCCTGTTTTACCAACTTCAACTAAAACTTATGTTACTATTGGTCGATTTAATTGACGTTGGTAAAATCCGGCATTAGTATTTTAATTAATTGTACTTGTATCAGGTTATTATCATGCAATTAACCATATTCCTACCATAAAATATAATAAAAAGCCAATTCTTACCTGCATCAGTTGCTGGCATCTTCCTCATCTCCTGTCGCCGCCTCCTCACCGTCACCTTCCTAAAAACCGTCCCGCTAATCGGCTCAATATCACAAAGCTCAATCGGCACATCTGGTGATCCAGCACCTTCCCCATCCACCTTTCCCTTATTTCCATCCTCTTCATCATTACTAAAGCTGACGCGCTTCTCAAAAACCTTATCCTTCCCCGTATCCACACTCATGCTCACCTCCAAGCATTGCTTACTCTGCTTATTCCCCTCGACCACCTCCGACTTGGCATGCTGCAGCTTCCTCTTGTTCTTCTTCAACAGATCAATATCCTTATCCGAAATGGAATTATCCGATTCCGAATCGTTCGGCTGTTGCTTCTGGTGCTTCCTCTCGGTGGACGCGTATTTGATCAGTGGGTTGACGCGCGGGGATTTTGGCGGTTCTAGGTTCTTCGGCGTTTCGCGCTCGTTGTAGACGTCTTCGGAGTGCGAGCGTTTGGCGGGGGAGTGTTTTCGTGGGGGTTTCGACGGCGATGGTGAGCGGCTGGTGTTCTTGGCGTTCGTCTGGTGGACCGCCAGCGAGGGGTAGTTGCTGATGTCTTGCCCGCGCGGGAGGCTATTGTAAGGGCGGACTTCCGGGGATCCGCGGACTGCGTTCCATCTTGATGTTGGATCTTCAAATAAATTATAAGTTAATAAAAACAGTCATAACTTCGCCTATAATTTTGACCTAAGTTGTAAAATTTGTCTCTATATTCCCATGGCAATGATGCAAACGTCGTTTTCTGATCAATTGGTATTCAAAACTTTGACCAATTACAAATCCATGATTTGATTGCAAATCCATGATTCGATTGGCGTACACATTGCCAAAATAACGTAATTGTCGCCAATCGCCTATAAATTTTGACCTCAGTTGTAAAATTTGTCTCTATATTTTTATGGCAATGATGTAAATGTTGTTTTCTGATCAATTGGTATTCCCAAATTTTGACCAATTACAAATCCATGATTTGATTGACGACGTAGACATTTCCAAAAAAAAAAAAAAAACGTAACCGTCGCCAATCGTCTATAATTTTGACCTAAGTTGTAAAATTGTTTATTTTCATGGTAATGATGCAAACGTCGTTTTCTGATCAATGGGTACTTCCAAATTTTGACCATTTACAAATCCATGATCCGATTGGCGATGTACACATTGCCAAAAGAACGTAGCTGTTGCCAATTAGCGATATACACAGTGATTGTGTGTTTCGCTACGTGGGGCAAATCTAAATTTTAACTTGTTGGAATATAAACTAAGTTCATAATAAGATTAAAGTTAGGCAAAATTATTATTTATAAAATATAGATAGATATTTTATGATTATAAATAATCATTTCGAATATTATTAGTAAATAATCGTGGGGCAGCTTTAGGGAAAGATTATCTTTCTCCTTATAATTTCGCCTTTATTTCAAATTTTAAAAAAATGACTCACTCGATATTGTCCAAGACCGTCTAATCGTCCTTTTAATGATGTCCGCCGCGGGCACGTAAACTCTGTTGTCCCGCCTCCTGCTGGGCCTCCGCACGAACTCGTTCATCCATTCTCCGGAGGCGGCCTGTATTTCCCTACAAAATAAAATGCGACTTTTACAACCTTCTCTTATATTTCTCGTGAAGCGGGATAGAATCAGAGGCGTAGCACAGGGGGTGCGCGTCGCCCCGGGTGTCATCAGCGAGAGGGTGACAAAATATCAAAAATGTATAATAATAAATTATTTATTGATCATGTCATGTATAAACATAATTATTAATTAACAGAGATGAAACGAATCCTCGTAAAGGGATTCAAATCACGAATCCGAATCACCTAATATGATTCGAATCACGAATACTCGAATAAAAGAGAGATAAATATGATTCTAATCAAAGATTCGAATCCTGTTTTTCGAATCATGAATACATCCTCGTAAAAAGGATTCGAATCGCGAATCAAAATCACCTAATATGATTCGAATCACGACTACTCGAATAAAAGATTTGTAAGAGATAAATATGATTCGAATCATTCCTGTGAGCTCATTTCATCACGTTGTGGACTGAAATTGGAAAGTCCAAATGTTCTGTTATTTTTAAGTTCTGTCTCTCAAAACCAGATTTGTAATTTTGCTGCAAAAACGAACCAATAAAACAAAAACAAATATTTGTTTTTTTTTCACTGCTTGCGAACAAAACCGCGTGTACTTATTATTACCAATACTTAGGTTTTGTTCGCGAGCCCTGAAAAAAAGCCAAAATTTGTTTTTGTTTTATTGGTTCGTTTTTACAGCAAAATTTCAAATCTGGTTCTGAGAGACAGAACTTAAAAAGAACAGAAAATTTGGACTTACCAATTTCAGTCCACAACGTGATAAAATGAGCATTCCTGTGAGCTGCTTTAGAAAATAAATACATCAAATTGTCGCCAGGACCAGATTTTAAGCATTTTGCATCCAGAATTTAATTCTCTATCGTGCCGTAATATCTTTAGTTACAAGAAAAAAACATTGAAAAGTAAAAAGTTCTATGTATTTGGTTTGAGTTACGTGTAACTTAAACTAAATGCATAAAACTTTTTACTTTTCAATGCTTTTTTCTTATAACTAAAGATATTACGGCACGAACTCAATTAAACAATAACACTTTCCTCACAAAAACGTTCAGTGAAAAAAGAGTAAGTGTTTTATTAATGTTTAATTAATTTCTCACTTAACCCGCGGTGAAACATTTTAAAATCTAATTCTGAATATTTAATTAAAACATTTTATTAGGTTTCAATAAAAAGTTCTAACCAAGTTGCTATTTTGAAAATGTTGTGTTCTTCTTTAAAATATGTCTATTGTGACTTACGCCATTCTAGTTCTGAATTAACCACAATTCCTTAATTTAAAGTCAAATCCGTTTATGAAAATCTACCTATGTGTCTATCAGAGCTGGGCAGGATTCGAATCATTCATGATTCGAATCCTGGATTCGAATCCTTTTAGAGGATTCAAAAGAGGCATTCGAATACTTTAGTTCAACCGGATTCATGATCCGGATTCGTTACATTTTTTTAAGAGGATCCGTATTCGAATCCCAATGTGTGTGATTCGAATCCTTATAAAAGGATTCGAATATTTATAAAAGGATTCGAATATTAATAAAAGGATTCGAATACTTACAAAAGAATTTGAATCGTCAGAAATAATTCGAATTAATTGTGAGGATCAACATGAAAAATGTCTTTCGTGTGTTTTTAAATGTCTCGTTAAATCACTGTTATATACGCGTGGCGCATGAAGTAAAATTTCGAGTTTAGAAAAGCCCAGAAAATGTGTGTTTCTGAACTTCACTTCAAATCAGTGTTTTGTGCGCGTGGCGCATGAAGTAACATTTCGAGTTTAGAAAAGCCCAGAAAATTTGTCTCGGGTCGCTGCGCGACCCTCGACAAATTTTCACGGGGCTTTTCTAAACTCGAAATTTTACTTCATGCTTAGTCTGGGAGTGGAAACGCTCGTTCGAAACTTCAAACTGAATGCTTTGATAAGAACATTAAATGACTGAAAATATTTTTAAAGATAATAATATAGTTTTCAAAATGTTGTTTAATATTATTTGAAGTAAAACTGACATGATAGCCACAATCTGAAATGTTATATTTTTCCGACATTTCCCTGATTCAAGATATTCTTCCCTCGTCTTAGAAAACTTTCTTCTTTCTTCTGTGGGAGAATTTAACAAAATGGGGGTTTTGTTAAGTTGTTTACATTGTTTTTGTGAATATTTAAGTTAATTTTATAAATTTTTACGTGTTTTGTAATTTGCCTGCTGATTTTGACAAATTAAATAATATCATATGGCTTTTTTGTTAGTGTTTTGGTCAATTTGAATAAAACACCATGACTTTTCTCTGACTTTCCCGGTTTTAATGATTTTCAGTGAATTTTTTATTTACGTAATTTTCAGGCATTCGTCGATTTTATAATAGAGTTCAATTTGAAGTTTTGAACGGTTGTTTCCACTCCCAGGCTAAGCATGAAGTAAAATTTCGAGTTTAGAAAAGCCCCGTGAAAATTTGTCGAGGGTCGCGCAGCGACCCGAGACAAATTTTCTGGGCTTTTCTAAACTCGAAATGTTACTTCATGCGCCACGCGCACAAAACACTGATTTGAAGTGAAGTTCAGAAACACATCTTTAATCAGAATAACAGGGAGTCAGATATTTAGTCTGTTATCAACGATGTTCAGTGTTAATAATAAATAATTAGGTTTTTAATATTTTTGTAAAAACAACTGGTAACGATATTTATATAACAATGGTTGCAAACAAATATAAAATCTAATTTCTTCTTAAAGGATTTGTATTCGTGATTCGAAAAAAACAGGATTCGAATCTTTGATTCGAATCATATTTATCTCGTACGAATCCATTATTCGAGTATTCTTGATTAGTATCATATTAGGTGATTCGGATTCGTGATTCGAATCCTTTTTACGAGGATTCGTCCCAGCTCTGGTGTCTATGTAGGAACTCGAAATTAATTACGTATTATAACATCCCGTCATTACCGTTGGATTTTAAAATTTAATTATGCAGTGAAGCAAATCCGATTTCCGGGAAGCGAAGGTAATTAATTTCCAGATTTAAACCGAGGACCGCTTCCCAACAGTTTACGGAATGACATATTGTTGTAGTATCAATTTCCAAGTTTATAATCCCCATTTGCCATTTTCCACACACGCACACACACTGCAATATAATGCGCTTAGAGCATTACACGCGACACGATTCAATAACTCAAGTGACATTAACGTGTCGTAAATGTCCCGTTTTTTAAGTGCTCATCTTCCGATTACACTTTTTCCCCGGCGTGCGGGAATTTATTTTTATAATCGTTTCGTAAATGTTTACGCGGATGAAAACGTTAAAATAAAGCTAGAGGAAATTTAATTTAAAGATGATTTGAAAAGTTAATGTGATTTTTAAGTTTAATGCGAATTGGGATTTCTTGGAAGATGTAATGTGAATATTAATTTCAAGAACAAGAATTTGTGTTCAGTACTCATTCATTCACCGGATAACTATATACGCGTTTCAGGCTTCAACGCCATCGTCGGTATAGTCCCGAACCAGTTCTTGAAGAATACTAAACATCTTTGACGATTTATTTTTTTAAATTTTATTTTCTTCCTGGTGTTAAAAGGTATCAGACAACTTGTCTATGACCAGTGAGCTTTTACCGATTCAAGGGAATCAGCGAATTTAAATCCAATTCACATAAAGACAATTTATCATAAAGAAAAATTGAGTTTGTCAATAGTTTGCAGAATATTTACAAAATATAAAAACGAATTAAAATTAATATCGACTTTCTGCAAAATGTTTGTCCAAATATTCATTTAAACAACTACTTCTCGAGCTAATACTCTGACAGATATTGAAAGTCTAAAGCAGCTATACTGATGAGGGATAAATCTCGAAACGCGTCTATAGATGGCTTAAGACAATTAAAATTCATTCCCTGTAATTTTTTCAATTTATTTCAATTTCCTTTTGTTTCATTTAGTTTGCTTAGAGAATAATTTGACCTGATGTTGCATTTTGCATATAAATTATGCATAGAACAGCAGTGCTGTCGTGTAACTCAAATATTCATTGTATAATTCAATATCTGTCGGGGTATTAGCTCGAGAAGTAGTTGTTGCAATGAATATTTGGATAAACATTTTTGCAGAAAGTCGATATTAATTTTAATTCGTTTTTATATTTTTTAAATCCAATTATTAAAATAGGTAGCTTCTTAGGAATATGTAAAAGCATACCCCCTTTTACATATCCTTACGCAAAATTCAAAATCGAGGTCCTTTCCTGAACCTGCACCCCGAGGGCGGATATCTTCTGGGTTTGTGGTAGTTTTGCTGAGTGTTATCGGATCTTCCGAGGGAAAATCAAAGTCGACACCACACAACGAATTGCATAATGGTATGATGATGATATGATGATAGTATTCGATTCGTTGTGAACTGCTGACCATTAATTATGACCTGTGCAATTTATATATATTCGAAAGCGTAAACGCCATCTAATGCCCATTTGCTTAAGTAGCATTGTATTAACAATACTACATGGCTACAATGCTATTAAGGTGGAAAACTAAACGATTGTTTGCCAGCTATTGGCGATGCTACTTAAGTAAATGGGCATTAGATGGCGTTTACGCTTTTAAACATATGAATATTAATTTGTTTGTTACGATAGGTTTACACTTGTACACCTTTTGTTGTGCAATTGTTAAAAAGCTAGTTGACATTACAATATATAAAATGGTAATTCAAAGTCATTTCAGTGAATGATTAAAATGGCATTGTTCAGATTGCGAATATAACAGGATATATAAAAGTTGTACAATTGCTAGTTGCGCCACAAAAGTGTGCAACTGTGTAGAGGGAACTTTTCTTTTAAGTGTACATATTCCGATGATTGCACTGTTTGGTAAATTATCAAGAATTCATTTTTTTTATAAAATCGATCAATTTGAAGCTTCTGACGAATGTATGCACTCCTAAAACGAATATTTTTGACCAGTGTCTTCCACTCCCAGGCTAAGCATGAAGTAAAATTTCGAGTTTACAAAAGCCTGATAATTTGGTTTGCTCGCTCCGCGAAGCGGAGCGGCCAAACCAAATTTTGAGGCTTTTCTAAACTCGAAATTTTACTTTATGCGCCACGCGTATAAAACACTGAATTGAAGTGAAGTTCAAAATATACTGATTAAGATGGATTTAACGTTGATAAATATTATATTATAATAAATTTTCCTTTTCCCACTAAATGTGGTGTCGGATTTTTTTGGTAATTTCAACTTTTTGTAAACTTCTTCCATGTTGTCCTGTCTTTTGCTAGTTTAGTAGCGTCCTTCCAGGTTAATTCCCTTATGTCTAATATTTCTGCAATAATGCTCTCCCATGTTCTCCTTGGTCTTTTATATTTTAAGTCATGCTTAAAAGCAATCTTCATGCACCATAGGAATCAATACAATTGCTTTAGTACGCAAGCCCAAAGTGTTGTTACATCGCAAAATCTTACGATTTTTCTGGGTTTAAATGGGTCAAAAAATACACACATATATCAATAACAAGAAAAAAACTGTATTGTCTAGGGGGGAGTACCCCAGTATCTAAGTACCCAGTACCCTTAACTCTGAAAACACTAAAATATTGTTAACAAGTGAACTTCAATTGAAATCTGCGTCTTATACGCGTGGCGCATGAAGTAAAATTTCGAGTTTAGAAAAGCCCCGTGAAAATTTGTCTCGGGTCGCTGCGCGACCCTCGACAAATTTTCTACGCGGGGCTTTTCTAAACTCGAAATTTTACTTCATGCTTAGTCTGGGAGTGGAAAACACTCGTTTAAACCATTAAAATGAACTAAAATTTTCACTAGGCTTTTCTAAACTCAAAATTTTACTTCATGCGCCACGCGTATAAAATGCTAAATTAAAGTAAAGTTAAAAGCATACTGATCAGGTATGCACATTTGTAATTCATAGCGTTATTAAATAAATCTTTAATAAACTTGATGCAGAACGAAACTAGCCTTATAAATTACCTTCAATATTTATTAAACGTTTAGGCTATCCTCGTAATTTACCCTCAAACTTGAAGCAGAACGAGGTTAGCTTCATAAATTACTTTCAATATTTATTAATCGTATGGGCTAGCCTCGTAATTTACCCTCAAACTTGAGGCAGAACGAGGCTTGCCTCATAAATTACTTTCAATATTTACTAAACGTATGGGCTATCCTCGTAATTTACTCTCAAACTTGAGGCAGAAATAGGCTAGCCTCATAAATTACCTCCAATATTAATCAAACGTTTGGGCTATCCTCGTAATTTACCCTCAAACTTGAGGCAGAACGAGGCTAGCCTCATAAATTACTTTCAATATTTATTAATCCTATGGGCTAGCCTTGTAATTTACCCTTAAACTTGAGGCAGAACGAGGCTAGCCTCATAAATTACTTTCAATATTTATTAAACGTATGGGCTAGCCTCGTAATTTACCCTCAAACTTGATGCAGCACGAGGCTAGCCTCATAAATTACCTTCAACTTTTATTAAACACGTGGGTTAGCCTCGTAAATTACACTTCATTGTCAATAAACTTTGATGCACAACAAGGCTAGCCTTCTAAATAACCCTCAATCTTCATTAAACAAGTGGGCTTACCTCAATCTTTAATAAACTTGAGATGGAAGGAAGCTAATATTATAAATTACCCCTAATATTTATTAAACACGTACACTGTTCCTCTTTATATTTGTGAAAATGTTAAATTTTTAATTGAAATTTACTTCTAACGAGTGTCTTCCACTCCCAGACTAAGCATGAAGTAAAATTTCGAGTTTAGAAAAGCCCCGCGTAGAAAATTTGTCGAGGGTCGCGCAGCGACCCGAGACAAATTTTCACGGGGCTTTTCTAAACTCGAAATTTTACTTCATGCGCCACGCGTATAAGACGTTGATTTCAATTGATGTTCACTTGTTAACAATACTTTAGTGATTTTAGAGTTTAAGGGTACTGGGTACTTAGGTATTGGCGTACTGCCCCCCCTAGACTATACTTTTTGTAAAAGTTATTTTCTTGTTACCAATACATATTTGTATTTTTTGACCCATTTAAACCCAGAAATAAATATTACATTAAGATTACGAGAGAAACATTCCTATTACGTGAACTAAATTGCTGTACACCGGGTTGTATACAATACGGATTGTATACATTTATCGTATGCAACCTAACATATATACATTTGTATGTTGTATTGCATATAATAAGAGTAATTACTCGTATTGCATGAGCGTTGCTTTTTCAACGGTGTAGCAACATTTTTCATGTTAGCATGCAACGTTCCTGCAGGCGGAAATTCAGCGTTTGTGCAAAGTTATTTCAATATTCGTGCAACTAAAAACGCAACGTTTCGTGTTACATGGCAACATTGGTGCAACGTGTCATGCAGCGTTTCTTTGCTCAGTGGGGTAAGTCGAATTATTTGTATATTAATTTTAAATTAGATGGTTCGCTATTTGAAATAGTCTAGAAAAACGAACATTTAATGTTATAAAATACAATATGTTGGGGCCACAAAATCTAGTTTGCTTGTAGCGGCATAAACCCTTGCACCGGCACTGTATGTTACCATTACCATTTTTGTCAAAATAATAAGAATGTTCACTTGCTTCATCTAAAATGTTCAGTTTTGGAAACTACGCTATGGATTTTATTATTTCATACAGCGATTGATTTCAAAAATAAATAATCATTCCTAATTTCGGATTTTGATGGATTTATCAGATCAACTTAAGCAAGTTATGTGTTTTAGATATAGGTGAGGATACTACAGCCGAATTGCTCAAGCGTTTAAAATCGAGTATACTCGATTCGGCTGCGGTATGCGCACCTACATTAAAGTACATGCCTTTAAAAATAAATTTGCTCTACAGTTGCAAGTTAATATTAACATTTTTGCCAAAATAATAAGATTGTTCACTTTTCTCTACAATGTTTAGTATTAGAACATTTGCCATTGATTTTATAATTCCATACAGCGATTGATTGAAAAAAAAGGCATTCTTAATTTTAGATTTTGGTAGAATTATCTATTCAATTGAATCAAGTCATGTGTTTTAGGGACCTTCATCAAAGTACATGTTTATTATTGTAATTATTTTTTTAAAGTTGCATGTTGATATTAACATTTTTTGTCAAAATAGTAAGATTGCAAATCGAAAAGTGAACGTTTTAGATGAAGGTAGTGATCTTCATCTAAAACATTTACTTTTCGAAAATTTGTTTAGTGGATTTATCAAACTATCTTAAGCAATTCTCCAACATGCATTACTCAAAATGTGCCGCTCCACTTTCTCATTCTTTTGTATCTTAGCTTCCCATATTCTTCTTACTGGTCTTGTCTCTTCCATTCTTTGTAGGTGTTCCCACCATCCAAGTTGTCTTTCTTCTACTGTCTGGAATAACGATTGGCATTCTAACTTCTCTCTTACTGTTGTGGTGTCGGATGTTTTTGGTAATTTCAACTTTTTGTAAACTTCTTCCATGTTGTCCTGTCTTTTGCTAGTTTAGTAGCGTCCTTCTAGCGTCCGTATACACCGACTTCTTCGAATATATTGAAACCAAACTAGATATTGAGCAGTCTTTGATCATTGGCGATTTTAACTTTCCGGGTTACTCAAATTTTGTTAATAATGGTGAATCATCAAGCAGCATCATACCCTTGAACAATTTTATCAGTTATACCGGCCTCATTCAACGGAATATTATATTCAATTCGAATGGTAGATTATTAGATCTAGTTATGACATCACCAGCCATTAATTGTAAGGTAGAACATTCCCTTGACCCAGCCGTAAGGGAAGACCCACATCACCCAGCTCTACTTATAACTATTGCACTAGTACCTACCTACCCAGATTTAAAGGGGACCTTACGCGACAATACAATTTTAAAAAGGCGAATCTACATTCCCTCTATAGCGAACTATGCACCGCTGATTGGAATTCGATATTTAAACCAAATTCTAACGTAAATGATATTTGTGAAGAGTTCTACAAATTATTACATTCAATGTTTGATGCTCATGTTCCAAAATATAAAATTTGTAATAAATCGTATCCTCCGTGGTATAATCTGGAACTGATTCGACTTTTAAAGCATAAACAATTCCAAAGAAGACGTTGTAAGCGACATCCAACCACCTATAATAAATTTTTATTAGCGGATGTACAAAAAAGATTTAATCAGAAATCCAAAATTGCTTACAATATATTTATTAAAAAGTCAGAAGATGAAATTAGTAACAAACCCGCGCGCTTTTGGTCATTCATTAATAAGAAGAGAAAGTGCACAAAAATTCCTGGTGAGATGACATATGATAACCAGTCACTATCGAATACAGATGCTATTGTTTCATCATTTGCTGACCATTTTGCCAAGAGCTACGGGCCATCGAAAGATACCGAACCAGTATTTAGCAGATTTACTCATATGGGCGATTATAACATCTCAGAAGATATTGTGTTACAGGCCATGAAAAAAGTTAAACCAAATTTAACCATGGGAATGGACCAAATACCGGCCTTCTTAGTAAAGGACTGCGCGGGAATACTATGCGAACCGATTGAGCGAATTTTTAATCTAATTCTTAAGCAAGGTGTATTTCCAAGCTGTTGGAAAACCGTGCGCGTTGTTCCTATTTATAAGTCTGGAGGTAGGCAAAATGTGGTAAACTACAGGCCAATTTCACTTCTTAGTAATTTTTCAAAGGTCTTCGAATGTATACTATCTGACGAAATCTATAGCCGTGTACAGCAAAATATATCAACAAGTCAACATGGTTTTGTTAAGAAACGTAGTACAATGACGAACTTGCTTAATATGACTCATAAAATATCATCTGAATTAGATCAACAAAATCAGGTTGACGTCATTTACACAGATATTTCGAAGGCCTTTGATTGCATGCCTCACGACATTATAGTGTAATTTTTGAGTATGCACAACATCAATGATAATATTATTTCTGTCATAAAGTCTTATTTATATAATAGACAGCAAATCGTTGAAGTTGACGGCTATAAATCACAACCATATGTTGCTACTAGTGGTGTTCCACAGGGTTCCAATCTTGGGCCACTGTTGTTTATAATATTTATAAACTCGATAACTGAAGCACTGAACTGCGAATTTTAAATGTATGCAGACGATATTAAGCTGTTTAGAACAATTAATACAATTTCAGACTGTGTTGTACTCCAGAATAACGTTAATCATTTATATTCTTGGTGTGTAAAGCATGGCCTTAGTATTAATATAAAAAAATGTAACATCATATCATATTATCATAAGTCAAATCCAGTAATGTTTAATTATACAATTAACGCCATTCTCATTAACAGAACAACCGAGATGTCTGATCTTGGTGTTATATTTGACCAACGTTTGAGCTTTGTGCCCCATCTCACTAGTACGATTCAATCATCATTAAGAATGTTAAGCTTTATTATAAGAAATTTTAGACAATTTAATAATGTGGAAAGTATTATTCTATTATTTAACTCATTCATTCTAAGCAAACTTAATTATTGTGCGCCTGTTTGGAGCCCTTACTATCGCTATCATATTCATTCCTTGGAAAAAGTTCAGAGAAAATTCCTTAAGTATCTATATTATTTTAAACATGGTGCGTATCCTTTTGATACTGTCACTTATGACATGCTACTTAATGAATTTTCGATGCCATCAATGATACAGCGTCACAAATATATATTGCTACTAACTTTATACAAACATGTGCACTACCATTTGGACAATCCGTTTTTCCTTAACATACTTTGCGTTCATGCTCCTAGAGTTATCACACGCAATTCGTTAACGTTCTACAGCAAAAAACCTAATACTCTTCACTTTTCTCAATCACCTATGCACAATATGTTAAATTGTTACCATAGTGTTGAAGATTATGTCGATGTATTTATGTCAAGTCTTTTTGAATTTTCACATAATTGTAAACTGGCCATTAGCCGTTCGTAATTCTTTTTTTTTGTTTTTAATTTAAATTTTTTATAATTATCGTTATGTACGAGTATATATATATATATATATATATATATATATAAATATATTTTTAGATTAGTCTTTATATGTATATAATTTAGTTTAATTTTTCATGTGTTATAATAGTTATATTTTAAAATTTTCCCTGTAATTGGATTATTTCTGTTGGGAATAAATAAATAAATAAATAAATAAATAATCCCCTTATGTATAATATTTCTGCAATAATGCTGTCCCATGTTCTCCACCTTCTCATTCTTTTGTATCTTAGCTTCCCACATTCTTCTTACTGGTCTTGTTTCTTCCATTCTTTGTAGGTGTCTCCACCATCTAAATTGTCTTTCATCTACTGTCTGGAGTAACGATTGGCATTCTAACTTCTCTCTTACTCTTGTGTTGCTTATTTTATCTTTCTTGATTATTCCTAGCACTCTTCTTAGGTACTTCATCTCAACCGCCTGTAGTTTGCTTCTTTATCTGTTATTGAGATTTTAGATTCACATCCAAACAGCAGTATTGGTGCGTATATTATTTTAGTAAGTATTTTTCATCTTTGTGGTCCTCGTTATCTCGTGTCTATTGATGAATTTGTCCTTCATGCAAAATATTATTGCATCGTCTTCTCTATTCTCTTGTTAATTTCCATTTCTTGTGTTCTCCTTTTATTAGAGGTTATCCCTAGGTATTTCATTGTTTGTACTTGTTCAATAGTTTCTCCCTGTACTTCTATATTTCATTCTCTGTTCTTTTCTCCTATAATCATTACTACCAAAAAAATCCGACACCACAACAGTAAGAGAGAAGTCAGAATGCCAATCGTTATTCCAGACAGTAGAAGAAATACAACTTGGATGGTGCCAATACCTACAAAGAATGGAAGAGACAAGACCAGTAAGAAGAATATGGGAAGTTCCGTCTTTTTTTGATAAATATTACAAAAGTTTATTTAGTGGAACCAAATCTTCAAAAATTCAGGCACCTTGAGCACCTTCTAATTATACGTACATATCCATAGGAAATTGCTAGAAATTCGAAAGCTCGATATTTGGTTAGAGGAAATAAACATTTGTTGAATTGATTAACCTAAGATCAACATTGAATTTGAGTTCAGTATTCCGGCACCAGATACGCACACACGCGTTTCGGACTTCAAGTTCCTCTTCAGTGTGGTTCCGACTCAGTGCTGAAGAATACTGAACATTTCTAACTATATCAAGCCAATATGTGAAAATTATTAATGAATTCGATAGCTAACGCCATCTAATGCGATGCCACTATGGAGCATTAGATGACATTAGCTATCGAATCCATCAATAACCTAAGATCAAACTTAAGCAATATATTTTGAACTTCACTTTGAGTCAGCGTTTAATACGCGTGGCGCATGAAGTAAAATTTCGAGTTTAGAAAAGCCTGAAAATTTGGATTGGTCGCTTCGCTTCGCTACGCGACCAATCCAAATTTTCAGGCTTTTCTAAACTCGAAATTTTACTTCATGCTTAACCTGGGAGTAGAAGACACTCGTGAAAAAAAATGCCTTTATTAAAATAATGGACGTATTACATACCTTCATGCAAACTAAAAATAGCTGTTAACATCTACAATTCCTTGAAACCCGTCAAAGCACGAAAGTATCCAATTTTTATTTCAATCCCGTTCACGCTTTGCCGACTCTCCAAGAAACTTGAATTACTTAACGCGGAATCGAATCCGTCGGAAACGGTTTCAATTAAATCGCGTTACGTCACGACACAGGATAATATCAGAATAAAAAACCACAACACGCTAATTACATTTTTTTTTTGTTGCAGATAGATTCGTGCAATAAATCGGCTCCCTTTCCGCCAATCGCGGCGCCTCAGTGACTCAGCATCTCGCCTTGACATCCCACGGCGCCGCGCGCGGCCCTGAGCCTCGGACCGCTCGTTGCAATTTTGCCACAAGACCAATCTCGGCGTGTAATAAACAAATCGAGTCGCCGGATTTCGTAAGGGAAAAAAACGTGTGTGCGTCGTGTTTACCGAAGAAAATGGGTTTTTAATGGAGGCGACGCCCATTACACACGTTTTGCCATTCTCGGCGGCGCTAGTTTGGCAATCCTGGGTTAGGTCTCTTTAATCCGATTTAGTGTTGGCATTGTCTTTGTTTTGTAATTGAGAGTTGATGTTGTGAAATTCATGAATTTGGTTAATTACTTTGCTAGTAGTCAAGAGAAGTTTTCTTTTGGAAAAGGATTTCTCCTAAAGGAGAGATACTTCGCATTTGGAAGAAGAGGATTTCTCTTAAATTAGAGAAACAGCACCATTTTAAATAAGTATGCTGCTGTTCAAACCAAATTAGTATCGTATATTCAATAAAAAAACCCTCTAGAGTACCATGACAAATATTGTATTGGCAACTCTGAAGATATGTATTATAATTATTATGTCTAAAACGTCAGACTATATGTCAATTCTTAAAGCGTGTAGCCAACCTACATTTAAAAAAAAAAGATAAAATCATGGCACTCTAGAGGGTTTTTTTAATTGAACATACGACATTAATCATAGGTTCAACCAAACACAATATACATTAGAGTTATTGGGTTGCCTATAGCCACTGTCTTAAACAATTTGTTCAGCGCAGAATTTGACTCACGTTTTATTCACATCTACATATTAGATTGCTAAGGCCGTATATTATAAAATTTGCGATATTTCAGTGTTTTATACGTGTGGCGCATAAAGTAAAATTTCGAGTTTAGAAAAGCCTAATTTGGATTGGCCGCTCCGCTTCGCTACGCGGCCAATCCAAATTTTCAGGCTTTTCTAAACTCGAAATTTTACTTCATGCTTAGTCTGGGAGTGGAACACCCTCGTTTAAAGATTCAAATTGAAATCTTTTAAAACAGCTAGGTTTTCTTTTAAGTATACATATCCCAATCATGTGCTGCAAATGTTCAGATATTCGTTAATTTTTCTTTGAAATTCAATTTGAAGCTTTAAACTAATGTTTTCTACTCCCAAGTTAAGCATTAGGTAAAGAAGACACTGATTTCAAGTGAAGTTCACTTGTTCACGATATTTAGGTGTTTATCACGAGTGGCGTTAAATCTGCGAGTGGAAAACACTCGTACAAAGCTTCAAATTGAACATTTAAAAAAAACATTTCCTGTATCTCAACACTGCAATTGAGTGTAAAAAATCTGTCTCACAGCACAAATTTCAGATTAGTTGTTTGCAGTATTGAGATCAGGGTTGTTAAAAACAGTTTTTTTTTTAATTTTAATTAAAACAAACAGTTTTTTAACTACACGTGTTTTTCATTAAAACAGTGTTTAAAACAACGATTAAAAACATGTTTAAAACAGAACATACAGGGCATTTTTCTTTTGAGTATACATATACTGATAATTACAGCGTTTTTTTAAATTTGCGGGAATTCGTTGTTTCAAAGCGGTTAATTTGAGGCTTTTAACGAGTGTTTTCCACTCCCAGACTAAGCATGAAGTAAAATTTCGAGTTTAGAAAAGCCTAAGAATTTGGATTGGCCGCGTAGCGAAGCGGAGCGGCCAATCCAAATTAGGCTTTTCTAAACTCGAAATTTTACTTCATGCGCCACGCTTAAAAACACTGATTTACAGTGAAGTTAAAAAAAACACACACATACAACAACGATTATAGGCAACCTAATATACATTAGAGTTATTGGGTTGCCTATAACCACTGTCTTAAACAATTTGTTCAGCGCAGAATTTGACTCACGTTTTATTCACATCTACATATTAGATTGCTAAGGCCGTGTATTTTAATTTTTGCGATATTTCAGTGTTTTATACGTGTGGCGCATAAAGTAAAATTTCGAGTTTAGAAAAGCCTAATTTGGATTGGCCGCTCCGCTTCGCTACGCGGCCAATCCAAATTTTCAGGCTTTTCTAAACTCGAAATTTTACTTCATGCTTAGTCTGGGAGTGGAAAACCCTCGTTTAAAGATTCAAATTGAAATCTTTTAAAAGAACAACAAATGTAAAATTTACAGTGCATATGTATACCTGAAAGAAATATTCTCTGTATTTAAAAATCACATTTATGCGAACACAGTTGTGATATTTTATTGTAATAAAATGTTATGTCAGGCTATGGAAAATTATGCCAAAAGTTGGTCTTACTCAAACATATTCGCGTGTTGGGTTAAATGTTTGAACAAAACATATTTTTTCGCATAAATTTACTCTACCAGATAGTAGTATGAAAAGTTGGTTTGGTCTATGCATAATGACGCTAAAAATTGACATTGGTCACCAAACAAACGAGTCTGCCAGAATCTATCTGGCAACCCATAATTTGATTAATGTTCAGTTACATGTGTTTGTGACAAACTGTGCAGAATGTTTTGACAAGACACATGTTTTGCATAAATGTGCTTCACCAGATATAAATGTGATTCAAAATTAATGCAAAATACAGCCAAAAATTGATCTTGGTCGCCACGCAAACTAGTGATCCAAAATTTATCTGGCAACCCATAATTTCATTGATGTTCAGTTACATGTGTTTGTGACAAACTCTGCAGAATGTTTGAACAAGACACAGTTTTCGCATAAATTTGCGCCACCAGATAGAAATCTGATCCAAAATCTATGAAAAATTACGCAAAGAATTGGTCGCCGAACAAAATGAGTGATCCAAAATCTATCTGGTATCCCACAATTTCATTGATGTTCAGTTACATGTGTTTGTGACAAACTGTGCAGAAACTTTTGACAAGACACATTTTTTGCATAAATTAATGTTACCAGATAGAAATGTAATCTATGCAAAATGACGCCAAAAATTGTTATTGGTCGCCAAACAAACGAGTGATATAAAGTTTTTTTTAACTACACGTGTTTTTAATTAAAACAGTGTTTAAAACAACGATTAAAAACATGTTCAAAACATGTTTAAGACAGAACATACAGGGCATCTTTTGAGTATACATATACTGATAATTACAGCGTTTTTTAAATTTGCGGGAAATCGTTGTTTCAAAGCGGTTAATTTGAAACTTTTAACGAGTGATTTCCACTCCCAGACTAAGCATGAAGTAAAATTTCGAGTTTAGAAAAGCCTAAGAATTTGGATTGGCCGCGTAGCGAAGCGGAGCGGCCAATCCAAATTTGGCTTTTCTAAACTCGAAATTTTACTTCATGCGCCACGCTTAAAAACACTGATTTACAGTGAAGTTAAAAAAAACACACACACACATACAACAACGATTATAGGCAACCTAATATACATTAGAGTATATTAGGTCGCCGAAAAAAAATTGGTCGCCGAACAAAATGAGTGATCCAAAATCTATCTGGTATCCCACAATTTCATTGATGTTCAGCTACATGTGTTTGTGACAAACTGTGCAGAAAGTTTTGGCAAGACACATTTTTTGCATAAATTAATGTTACCAGATAGAAATGTAATCTATGCAAAATGACGCCAAAAATTGTTATTGGTCGCCAAATAAACGAGTGATATAAAATCTATCTGGCAACCCATAATTTCCTTGATATTCACTTACATGTGTTTTTGCCAATCGGTACAGATCTAGTCGGTGGTCTTGAAACCAATTTTTAGCACAATTTCATTTCTATCAGACAATGCAAAATTACCCCAAAAATTGGTTTCATACTACTATCTGGTAGAGCAAATTTATGCGAAAAAATGTGTTTTGTTCAAACATTCAACCCAAAACGCGAATATGTTTGAGTAAGACCAACTTTTGGCATAATTTTCCATAGCCTGACATAACATTTTATTACAATAAAATATTACAACTGTGTGCGCATAAATGTGATTTTTAAATACAGAGAAATTTTCTTTCAGGTATACATATGCACTGTAAATTTCACGACATTTGTTGTTCTTTTAAAAGATTTCAATTTGAATCTTTAAACGAGTGATTTCCACTCCCAGACAAACAAACGAGTGATATAAAATCTATCTGGCAACCCATAATTTCCTTGATGTTCGCTTACATGTGTTTTTGCCAATCGGTACAGATCTAGTCGGTGGTCTTGAAACCAATTTTTAGCACAATTTCATTTCTATCAGACAATGAAAAATTTCCCCAAAAATTGGTCGTATCTAAACACATTCGCGTTTTGAGCTAAATGTTTTTCTTTCTTCCTGTGGTGGCCGTCTTCCTTGCGGATCTGGATGCACTGCAGCCTAGGTGGCTTATTGTACTACCCCATATTGTCTTACTCACGCAATTATTCCAAACTCGATCCCCTGCACTAGCTTGTGCAAGTCCTTCAGGGGTTGCGCGTGGAAATCATTTGGTACCATTTGACAGTTTTCAAGAATGAGCTGTCTTTTGTTTCCCAGCGCATTGCAGCTACACAGAATGTGCATTGATGTTTCCGGTGCCCTATCACAGAGCCGATGACTGGTGTCGCCGTTGTATAGACCGATTTTCATCAGGTGCTCTTTAACAGTCATGTGGCCTGTTAGTAGTCCTATAGTTGTTTTTAGCTGTGCCCTACTTAGTGTCAGTAGTTCTGCAGCTTGGTTAGAGTTAGGTGCATTTATAATAGCCTTACTGTGGTTAAGGCCTGGTCTGTTTACCCAGTATTCCTTGTGTTTTTTTGCGAATCCACTTTCTAGCTAGCTAAATGTTTGGACAAGATACATTTTTTGCATAAATTTGCGTTGCCAGACAGAAATTTGATCTAAAATCTATGCAAAATGATGCCAAAAATTGGTCTTGGTCGCCAAACAAACGAATGATCCAAAATCAATCAATTTTATTGATATTCACTTACATGTGTTTGTGACAAACGGTGCAGACCCAGTCGGTGGTCTTGAAGGAGTACTCCCTGCAACCCTTGCAGACCTTCAGCCTGCACGCCCTGCAGTACGCTCCTCTGTTGATGACCCTGCCTAGCTCGATCCTGCACCTCCCGCAGGATCTGTCCGGATCCGGGCACGTGCTGTCATAATCGGCCGACGTTTTCAGGGCGCCCTTCCTCCTCAAAATCTGCAGTTCCGCTTTCAACCTCCTAAAAAAAAGAAATATGAACGTCACTGGAAGTGAGGACTTGACTAGAAAAAGCTGCTACTCCAGAAAGAACTGAAATATGTGCGAGTTAAACCATTTGTAATAATCTAGTCCAGCGGTTCTCAAACTTTTAAACCATTGCGCCACACTTTTTATAAACCCAATCTATAGCGACCCAGCTTAGGCAACTTACTAAAATTAGGTTATTTGTAACTTACTTGTTACCGATTACTTAAATCCGCTCCGCCAATCCGAACTCCAATATTCCGGATAATTTTGCAAGTTCGGCCCGGTCATAAAATAATTAACTTGAGCCCGGCCGGGCCTGGCCCAGGTAAATAATAGAATAGGCCCGGGCCAGCCCGGCTCGGTCAATATTTTAGTTTAAATAAAAACACTGATTTATCAAGGTTTATTACTCTGGTAAATATATATTTACTTGTTTATAAACATAGTTTTGCAGTTACAAATAAAAAAAAAATTCCATGAGGTAAAGTTACAAATACGGTTCCCCATTTTTTTTTTTTTAATCTGGTTTCTACTCTTTGGATATAAGCCTCGTTGTAGTAACGCCACTTTTTCAGTTTAATAGAAAGTAAGCGTAATAATGATTCAATGCATAACTCGGTTTACTCCCTTTTCTAGAATGTAAAGGATTCAATGCAGAACTCGGCTTGCGCTTTCGAAATGTACATCACGCCTTTGGTTAATTCAGTGCAGAACTCGGCTTAGAAAGAAGATTGATTCGTCTTACGCCTCGTTTTGGGAAGTACCGCTCATATTCGATTCAGTGTTGGAATTGGCTTACGCTTTCGAAATATGCCTCACGCCTTTGGTTAATTCAGTGCAGAACTCTACTTACGCTTTAGAAATGTGCCTTACTACGCCTTTAGGTAATTCAGTGTAGAACTTAGCTTAGGAAAAAGATTGATTCGTTTTATACCTCGTTTTGGGAAGTACCACTCATATTCGATTCAGTGGAACGCTTTAGAAATGTGCCTCGTGCCTTCGGGTAATTCAGTGCGGAACTCGGCTGAGGAAGTACCACTCATATCGAGCATCGATTTAGTGCAGAAGATAAAGACAGATGTGCACAGAATTGATTGGATTCAATGCAAAATTTGGCGTTCGTCTCGTACTGAGAAGCGAATCTGGCTCTTTAAATCGATTCAGTGCAGAACTCGGCTATCGCCTTGTCCTTACGAAGAACGTTATGCACTGGATTAATCGATTCGGTATAGAACTTGGCACTTTTCTTGTTCTGAGGACGACATCTGTCTCGATAATCGAAGAGTTTTGCGATGACGATAGCGTTTTAAATTTTAAGTTAAACCGGTAAATATTTTGTGTTTAGAAAAAAATCGGTTTGCCGGTCGCTTCACGCCGGACTCATACGATTTTCAAGGCTTTTCTAAACTCGAAATATTTACTTCATAAATGAAACACTGTTTAATTTAGATTCTATTCACAAGATTTTATTAAAATCACGATTTTATTATAATCTTTATTTAACCTAACTAAAAATATTAATCTGTCGTTTAACTTAACTGTCTAACCCATAGGTTCTCAACGTGGGCGATAACGCTCCCCTGTAGGCGTTTGAGATTTTCAGGGGGGCAGTAGAAGCCCTAGAGAAAATTAGGGGACGTATAATATTGCACGTTTAAATATACCAGATGTAACACAAAACAAGATCACCCCCTTTAGTTTTTTTTTATTAATTGACATATCAATTTGACTTTTTCTCCATTTATACTAAAAATAATTTAGAGTTCAGTGGTTATTAGGAAACTTTAATAGCACTTCCGGTATCACCAGAAGTGACATCAATTTTTAAATTTGAAACGAAACACCCTGTATATTTTTTTATTTTCGAATACAAGATCTCATTTTACATACTAAACAATTGTTTTTAAAAAAATTACAAGTGTCATATTTTTTTAAAGTAAAATTGAATCTAGGTGGCTGTGATCGCCCCAATATCTTTTGTTTCGTAACATAGACGTATACAAACATTTTATTATCATTTCTGTTAGTTTTTTTTTGTTATTTGTACAAGAATAAATTAAAGCTTGCTTAATTACAACCATTATAAATACAATTTCTGATTTTACCTATTTTTTCTATATTCACTAGTTTTATAAGTCTCAAATAAACACATTTGAATAGGTTTTAAAAAGTTGAGTTATTTTAAAAAAACTATGAAATTTCAATTTAAAGGCATCTGTTGGCCAAATTAAGAAACAAAAGATGGTGATATTTCTTTTGTACACGTCTACGATACGAAACAAAAGATATTACGACGATCACAGCAACCTAGATGCACTACTATTTTTTGAAAAATAAATGGCACTAGTAATTTTTTTATTTACAACAATTGATTTGTATGTAAAATGAGATTCTGTACCCGAAAACAAAAAAAAATATATAGGATGTTCCATTTAAAATATCAAAATTGATGTCACTTCCGGGGAAACCGGAAGTGCTATTAAAGATTCATAATCACCACTAAACTCGAAATTGTTTCTAATATAAATGTAGAAAACTTTAAATTGATATCTCAATTAATAAAAAAACTAAAGGGGTGATTCTGTTTTGTATTACACCCGGTATGCTGCCTTATGAAATTATAAAGTTGAAGTGGCTGGGGGGTGAAGGTTAAAATTCAAAAAACAGTGTTTTTCAAGTTCCTCCTTGAAAACAAAATTGACGTGTTTTTTCTTAAAACCCAATCTACGTCAGATCCAGAGTTATTTTGGGTGGCTCCTTTTAAAATGAAGACCCTGTACAACAAAAATTTACATTTATTTTTTCTTCTACTGTTTTTTTTTTTATTTTACAAAATGAAAACGAAGCCAATTGGCTTTCTGCACAATTTATTATTCTCTTTGAGGCCCTTTAGCCACAGTTCTCAATAATTTCTGTTAACGAGATCAAAATTTGATTTTCAATCGACATTCTACTGATTTTTAATACACAAAAACATTATTATATTATAGAGGCTTATATCCGCTAACTATATAATAGCACACTTATTGATTGCGACATACTTTATTTTTGTTAAACTTATCTTCATAAAAATACACACTTTTTCCAGTAGAGACTATCGGCGTAATCTTATCACACAATTCGACAAGTGATAAGGTCGTTTAAATTTCAATTGAGAAAACCATGTTCAGGGGTAAGTATGTTGACTGACTCAATTATTTAATACATACATGATACATGATACATTTGTGGATTATTATTAACCGATTCAATTTGCTTGTTAAATTATGTAACTGTGATACATGTTGATTTTTGCAACTTATTTATTTTTTGTTGTTATTTCGTTATCATTTTTGTATACAATTGCCTTAAATATTTAAAGTTAGCTTGCCATTTGTTTTAGCAAGAGCTGTCGCGCTTGTATCATACACAGCGGAGGCTGCAGACGAGCTGTCTTTCGAACAAAATGACATCGTTAATATAAAATCGACGAAAGGCGGACACTGGTGGTATGGTGTGCACAAAGGGCGTGCAGGTTGCGTCCCTAAAAAATTCTTTGAATTACGTAAGTCGTACTCTTTAATAAAGAAACTATTAAAAAATACATTATTTTACGAGATAAATAGTGATTTATTATTTCTCTAATTTAGTTCTCATTCTTGATCCGGTTCCGGTTAGCAGTACTAAATTTGAAACCAAGATTTGTCTTTTAAGTGTAGATGCATGTTCCGATACATGTGCCGTAAAGTTTCAGACATTCATTGCTTTATTTAAGTATTCAATTTGATGTTTAAACGAGTGTTTCCACTCCCTGACTAAGCATGAAGTAAAATTTCGAGTTTAGAAAAGCCTGAAAATTTGGTTTGGTCGCATAGCGCGAAGCGCGGAGCGACCAAACCAAATTTTCAGGCTTTTCTAAACTCGAAATTTTACTTCATGCGCCACGCGTATACAACACTGAAATATTTTGAAATTAAAAATATAATCTTAATCAGTATTTAAAAAAATACTACTGAAGCAGGATTGAAAATATACCGCTAAATACGAATATTTTGAGTTTCATATTTCAGTGTTTTATACGCGTGGCGCATGAAGTAAAATTTCGAGTTTCGAAAAGTCTGAAAATTTGGTTTGGTCGCGTAGCGCAAAGCGCTATGCGCTACGCGACCAAATCAAATTTTCAGGCTTTTCTTAACTCGAAATTGTACTTCATGCTTAGCCTGGGAGTGCAAACACTCGCTCGAAACTTAAAATTGAACTCATTAAAAACAACGAATGCCTATAAATGCATACGCTGAATCGGGACTTCTATACTTAAAACAAAATTCCCTGTATAAAATCATTTAAAACGTGATTTAGAGCAGGCTTTGAATTTTAAATTCGATTGGCACTACTGACCGTTAACACATAGTTTACCATAACCTCAAATTCAATTAACATTCTGGGCAACCGCACAAATAAATGCCGCCTACTCTAAATCATCATTTAATCGATCGCACGGTAATATAATTTTGTTAACTACATTATTTTAATGATAGTCGCGACTGTTTCAAAATAATGGTTTGCTTGCTCGATTTTCTTCATACATCAATTTTTTTCCCGCTCCTTAAATAATTTTTGTTTATTTAGAGGTTTTGGACAAATGCATAGTCACAAAACCGTACCATTCGACCAAAACAGATCAGTTAAAACTAGAAGAAGACGACGTTGTTGACATCTTAATAAAAGAAAACGACGAGTGGTATGGAAGGATCAACAATTCAGAAGGATGGTTTTCACAAGATTGCGTGGTGCCGCATACACAGCAGCAAGCATCTCATTCTCGTCCGATTTCAGGTATGTTCACATTTTGTTAATAGCAGTTTTATTTTAATCGAACAAATCAAAAATAATCTAATCTCTTATATCATAATGTACTGTTTGATTAAAGTACACGTATACTTTAAGATATATACAATTGATTTAAATTGTTATTTTTTAAAATAAAAATTCATTAGCACATGAAATGAAATTAATAATTAATTTCATAGTTATCCAATTTATGTAAACTCAAAAGGGAATTTCATAGTTACGCAATTTATATAAACTTAAAAGGACGCAAGAAACAGTCAGCTAGAAAAGCGACTCAATATATAATGCTATGAAAGACTGTACACGTGTTATAGGTTTGTTCGTTAGTGACGTCAGTTCATGTTAGTGCAAATGAATTGATCTTGACACATTGAATAACTAATATATAACGAATAGAAACTGCATGCATAAAATGCGTTACCAGAAAATCGCGATGATAAGGGTTTCGACATCTGTCTGCCAACGCAGCAATGCCACCATTGCTTGTATTTACTATGCGTGAGAGATGGGATGATTAGAACATTTTCGCGTTTCTTTACATTTTTGGCGTAGTAAAGTATTCCACACGGGAGTTGTTATTAAAGCTGCCTATTTTTTTCTTTCTATTTTCCTGTTTATCATTATGTTTTCACCGCTTTGGTTTCAACTATTTATATATTAAAAGTGCGATTCATTTCGCAATCTACAACAAGTTAGTCTTACAAAGACTATATCAAACACTCATTGAAACAACTACTTCCCGGGCTAATACCCCGACGGACATTGAATTATACAGCAAGTGTTTGCTGTTACATACAGTAACCTACTGCAAATGTAACAATTTGGATCAAATTATTCAGGCCATCTATAGATGGATAATCAGGGAGTTATTCAGGCCATCTATAGATGGCCTGAATAATTTGATCCAAATTGTTACATTTGCAGTAGGTTACTGTATGTAACAGCAAACACTTGTTGTATAATTCAATGTCCGTCGGGGTATTAGCCCGGGAAGTAGTTGTTTCAGTGAGTGTTTGATATAGTCTTTGTAAGACTAACTTGTTGTAGATTGCGAAAAGAATTGCACTTTTAATGTTTGAAGTATTCTGCAACCAAGAATTGGCAATTTCATTTATAATTATTTATATATCATATGTTTAATTAAGAAAAACCTCTAGAGTGCCATGATTTAATCTTTTTTCAAATTTAAGTTGGCTACACACTTCAGGAATTGACATATAACACGTCGGACACAATAATAATAATGTATATTTTCATAGTTGCCAACCTAGAATATTTTCCATGGCACTATAGAGATTTTTTTTTAATTGAACGTACGATATTACTTATTCAATGATTGACAATCGACATTGACAATGGCAAATGGCTGGTTTATGTAACGAACAGATTGAATCCGAAAAGTGATGCAGTTTATGGTACAGTGCCTTGATTAAACACAGTGGCGACAACTTTAATATTCTTTTTGACTGGTTGTTTGTAATTCTGACCGGAAATGGCGGACAAACAGCGGCGTAGCTATAAGGCCTAAAGTTGGTCACAGCAATTCCGTCTAAAGATTGTGCTTCATTCCACTTACCCCAAAATCGTATCTCAAAAATTCGCAAAGGTAAATAGAATCAACCTAAACACGTTAATTTGAAGTATTAACCATCATATGTTCCTATTTTAAAAATAAGTCCCATGGATGACGGTTCAAGTGAAAGATGACAACAGCCGCTGTCAGAATTGAATATCAGATGTTTGTACTATAACCTATTTTCTTGATTAATACTGCCTCGTCATGGTAAATGACAGGGAGTTGTCGCCACTGTGTTTAATCAGGGCATTGTAGGTTATGGTAACGAACAGTGTTATATTTCAGGCAACTTAAAAGAGTGGTCCATGCAAGAGTAAGATTTTATAGGTAAGAAAGGCAACCCAATTCCACATAAACAGCGTATATTGGGTTGCATTTTAGATAACTTTAAAGGGGCGTTTTATGTAAGATTATGTCCCTGCGAGCCCGAAACGCAACCCAATATACAAACAATACAAACCAAACCAAACCAAACGTAACGTACATATTGGATTGCATTTTGGATAACTTTAAAGGGGCGTTTCATGCAAGATTAAGTTACTACGAGCCCGAAACGCAACTCAATATACAAGCAATACAAACCGAAATAAACGTAAAAGTGTGGTTCATGTTAGCCCACTAGAAAAGCAACGTCGTTAAATCTGTAGCGAAATTTAATTTATTGTGGGCAATCAACGGCGTGATAGGATGATAGATGAAACAAGAGAGTAAACAGTCATATTGTGTTGCATTTCGGGCAACTTAAATGGATAAGAAAAGCAACCCAGTTCCATATAAACAGTGTATATTTAGTTGCATTTTGGATCACTTAAAAGGGCGTTTCCTGTAAGATTAAGCCCATGCGATGTCGAAACGCAACCCAATATACAAGCAATACAAACCGAAATAAACGTAAAAGTGTGGTTCATGTTAGTCCACTAGAGAAGCAACGTCGTTAAATCTGTAGCGAAATTTAATTTGATGTGAGCAATTAACGGCGTGATAGGATGATAGATGGAACAAGGGAGTAAACAGCCCTATTGTGTTGCATTTCGGGCAACTTAAAAGAGTGGTCCATGTAAGTCTAAGATCTTATGAGTAAGAAAACCAACCTAGTTCAATATAAACAGCGTATATTAGGTTGCATTTAAGATCACTTAAAAGGGAGTTTCGTAAGAGATTAAGCCCCTGCGATTTCAAAACGCAACCCAATATACAAGCAATACAAACCGAAATAAACGTAAAAGAGTGGTTCATGTTAGGCCACTAGAGAAGCAACGTCGTTAAATCTGTAGCAAAATTTGATTTGATGTGGGCAGTTAACGGCGTGATAGGATGATAAATGGATAAAGGGAGTAAACTGCCCTATGGTGTTGTATTTCGCGCAACTTAAAAGAGTGGTCCATGTAAGAGTAAGATCTCTCGTTTTAGTCAATAAAAGTCTGACATAACCTATTGTTATCCTAACAGAAGGTATGAGGATTTTCTTCTTCTCTCTCTCCCCAAAAAAGATTAAGATATTATAGGTAAGAAAGACAACCCAGTTCCATATAAACAACGTATATTGGGTTGCATTTTGGATAACTTTAAAGGGGCGTTTCATGTAAGATTAAGTCCCCGCGAGCCCGAAACGCAACCCAATACACACGTAAAGGAATGTTTCATGTTAGCCCACTAGGGAAGCAACGCGGGTAAATCTGAAGCGGAATTTAATTTAGTCAGGGCAATTAACGGCGTGCACTGAATAAATCAAACTAATCAAATAAAATAGTTTAATATGTTCAGCCAAAGCCCTCAATTACCCACATCAAATTAATTTCATGTATGATTCAGTTTCAGCGAGCTCGAAATGCAACCCAATACTCATCAAGTCAATGCAATACAAACTGTGTATAGTTCGTTTGACTTTTATATTAATTCAATTTCACCGCTTAGCTTGTATTGTTTTTCTAAATTCCAAAAACTGTAATAGTTAATTTCTGAAAATTGATTTAATTTAGTATTGAAAATTATGGTTTTAAAATAAATACATAAAACTTACATCAAAAATCGGAGAAGCTATTTCTTGTTTTGAGCTCTTCAGTGTATCTGGCAGGATTCGAATCATTCAGGATTCGAATCCTTTTAGAGGATTCAATAGAGGCATTCGAATACTTTAGTTGAACTAGATTCGTGATCCGGATTCGTTACATTTTTTTAAGAGGATTCTATTCGAATCCACATGCGGGTGATTCGAATCATTATAAAAGGATTCGAATATTTATAAAAGGATTCGAATGCTTACAAAAGCATTCGAATCGTTAAAAATAAAAAATATGAATAATTTATTTTGTGTGTTTTTAAAGTTCTCATAAAATCAGTGTTTAATACGCGTGGCGCATGAAGTAAAATTTCGAGTTTAGAAAAGCCCCGTGAAAATTTGTCTCGGGTCGCTGCGCGACCCTCGACAAATTTTCTACGCGGGGCTTTTCTAAACTCGAAATTTTACTTCATGCTTAGTCTGGGAGTGGAGAACACTCGTTCTTAGAACTTGCAAATTGAAGGATCACTCTAGATTACTAAGTTTATTACTCAAAGGACCGTTTTACAAAGGCTATAGCTCGAAGGACCAATTGTAGTCTTCGGAGAGCGAAGGACTACAGGAAATTGAAGTTTTTTTACAAAAAACCAACGAATATCTGAAGGTTCACAGCGTGGGTATGATAGATAAAATCCAATTTAAAAAAAAAGTTGAAGTTGCGTTGGGTTGGGTTGATTTCAGTGCTCTTAACTTCACTTTACATCAGTGTTTTATACGCGTGGCGCATGAAGTAAAATTTCGAGTTTAGAAAAGCCCCGTGAAAATTTGTCTCGGGTCGCTGCGCGACCCTTGACAAATTTTCTACGCGGGGCTTTTCTAAACTCGAAATTTTACTTCATGCTTAGTCTAGGAGTGGACAACACTCGTTCTAAGAAGTTGCAAATTGAAGGATCACACTAGATTACTAAGTTTATTACTCAAAGGAACGTTTTACAAAGGCTACAGCTTGAATTGTAGTCTTCGGAGAGCGAAGGACTACAGGAATTTGAAGTTTTTTTTACAAAAAAACAACGAATATCTGAAGGTTCACAGCGTAGGTATGATAAATAAAATCCAATTTAAAAAAAAAAGTCGAAGTTGGGTTGGGTTGTTTTCAGTGCTTTTAATTCACTTTAAATCAGTGTTTTATACGCGTGGCGCATGAAGTAAAATTTTGAGTTTAGAAAAGCCCCGTGAAAATTTGTCTCGGGTCGCTGCGCGACCCTCTACAAATTTTCTACGCGGGGCTTTTCTAAACTCAAAATTTTACTTCATACTTAGTCTGGGAGTGGAAACGATCGTTCGAAACTTGAAACTGAATGCTTTGATAAAAACATTAAATCACTGAAAATGTTTTTAAAGATAATAATCTAGTTTTAAAAATTTCGTTTAATGTTATTTAAAGTAAAACTGACATGGTAGCCACAATTTGGAATGTTACATTTTTCCGAAATTCCCCTGATTGAAGATTTTTTTTCCCTGACCTTTTAATATAACTTTCTTCTGTGGGAAACCCCCATTTTGTTAAATTGTTTTCATTGTTTTTGTTAATATTCAAGTTGGTTTTATACATTTTTACGTGTTTTGTAATTGTTATGATGCCTGTTGATTTTGACAAATTTAATAACATCATTTGGTTAATCAATTTTTTGATGCCATCTATTTTATTACTTTTTGTATTGTATATTATTGAATTTGTCAATTAAGTTTTTTTTTTACTTTTGCCATTATTTGTGTTTTTTATTCTGTATAAAATTAGAAACTAATTAGTTTCATATTTTTATTTGGTAAATATTTGCTTAGTGTTAATTTTAACAATTTTGAATATTTTTGTTTCAATTTTTATAATCGCCTGTTGCTTCTATAGATTTTATATGAAATAAAAATTAGGTTTTAAATTAATAAGTTGTAATTTTTGAGAAATTGGTTTTTAATTTTGATGTTTTCTTTGTGCGATTGAATTTTATCCATTTTTTACAAAAAAAAAAAACTACAGAAATCGGAAAAAATATAATTATACTTTTTAGTTGATTCTGAAGATTTTGCCAATTTATTGATTTATTTATTCAGTCAACGGAGTACATTTAAAAATACATAATATAGTGCAACTAAAAATATAAAATAAACATTAAAACATATTTAACATTGTTTGTTAATTTTGACAATTCTATTGAATTAGTGAATAAAACTAATTTGTGAAGAAAGAGATTACTACAATAATTATTCTATTGAAAGTTTATGTTTCTTGTCAGTTTTTAGAATATTCATGTATTATTGATTTTGATTTGTTTGACTATTTTTTATCAATTTTACGATTTGTTTAGAATCACTTCGAAAAGTTTTATTGATTTAGAAAAATTATCAATTAAACATGTTACAATTTTTTTTTTATTAATAGAAAAATATTTTCAGTTATTGTGTTATTTTCAGTGTGTACGTATTTTTAATTTAATAATAATATTTATTACCCAACAGGACAACCCAATGACAGAATAATATTACAAAAAGAAAACTTCTTATTAAAAATATAAAATACACATTAAAACATAATTAACAGTGTTTGTTTATACTGACAATTCTATTGAAAGTTTATCTTTTTTGTCTTTTTTTAGAATATTCATGTATATGTTATTGGTTTTGATTTGTTTGACTATTTTTGTTATCAATTTGACGATTTGTTTAGAATCACTTCTATAAATTTTATCGATTTCGAAAAATTATCAATTAAAAATGTTACAATTTTTTTATTAATATAATAATATTTTCAATTATTTTGTTAACTTATTTTCAGTGTTTACGTCTTTTTAATTTAATAATAATATTTATTACCCAACAGGACAACCAATTAAAGAATAATATTACGAAAAGATAACTTCTTAGAATAATAAAATAATACATATAAGGAGAACAAAATTACTAAAAATAAAGATTTTGTTAATTTTGGTCCTCTTTGTTTTTTAACAAGTTTTTTTTTTAAATTTCGTTTGTTTATTATTATTAATTAATATTTTTGACGTCTTATTATTTTTGAATTTGTCAATATTGACAATTTTTTGCTGATTAAGTTGATTTAAATATTTTTTCAATTTTAACGTTTTTTTAAATAAATATTATTTGTGTAATGTTTAATTTAGAAGACTTTTGTAATTTTCAGATATTTTATCAATTAAAATGTTGCATTTTTATAGCAATATATTTTTTTAATAATAAAAAATGTCAACGTTTTAATTGATAAAATAAACTGGAAATTACAAAAGTCTTATAAATTAAACATTATACAAATAATATTTATAAAAAAACCGTTTACATTGAAAAAAATCCCATTATAAATTATATTTATAGCATTTGTTATTGTCTAAATTTGTGTAATTTATAATCGGAATAACAATGATAATTGTCAACATTGAAAATAAATGATGACAACAATAAATGTTGTCAACGCTAACAAAAATAGTTGATAAAATAAACTAGAAGTGAATTGTTTGTTTATTATTATTAATTAATATTTTTGACGTCTTATTATTGTTGAATTTGTCAATATTAACAATTTTTTGCTGATTAAGTTGATTTAAATATTTTTTCAATTTTAACGTTTTTTTAAATAAATATTATTTGTGTGAACACAATCTGAAAGTATGGAAATCGACATTAGAACAATACGAACTGACAATGAACCAAAATAAGACAAAGGTAATGGTTATAGGGCAAGATGAAGAACTGAGAATAAACATAGAAGGTGTACAAATACAACAAGTTGAAAGCTACAAATATCTTGGCATAAGTATACATACAACGGGAAAAAGCGAACTAGAAATAAACAAAAGAATCGAGAGCACTTTAAAACTGTTTTATGCAATGAAGAAAAAGTTCATATGCAACAAAAATATTTCAAACAAAACAAAAATGACAGTCTTTAAGACAATATATAGACCGATAAATTCAAATTCAAAACTATTTGAATTCGAGAAAATAAGCTTACGCTTCTTATAGTTTGCACACTTTAAACATAATATATAAAATTACGAAAAAACTATTCGTGAAAATGCAAACAATGTCTTAGTTAATAAGACAATTTAAGACGATAAATATCAATTGAAACAACTACTTCCCGTGCAAATACACCTCCGGATATTGAATTACACAATGAAATATTTAAAATCTTATATAATTTGATTTGTTACAACGCTCTATTAAAGTATATGTAACGTTTAGGTACCTGTTCATTCCACACACAACACTTTTTCCAAGTAAGTTTGTTTTAATTTTATTCCTAATTTTTTAAACGTCATAAGCAAAGCAATACTGAAGAGAGATAAATCTCGAAACGCGTCTATAGATGGCCTAAGACATTAGTTTTAATCCAAGTCCTTTCACTTATAATTTGTTGCTATCTCTCCTTTCATTTTAAATTGTATTGTTAGTTGGTTTGAAGAGAATTTGACCTAAACGTTACATATACTTTAATAGAGCGTTGTAACAAATCAAATTATATAAGATTTTAAATATTTCATTGTGTAATTCAATATCCGGAGGTGTATTTGCACGGGAAGTAGTTGTTTCAATGGATATTTATCGTCTTAAATTGTCTTATTAACTAAGACATTGTTTGCATTTTCACGAATAGTTTTTTCGTAATTTTATATATTATATATAGACCGGTTTTAACGTTCGGTTGCGAGACGTGGAACTTAAGTGCAGAACAAAAAAGTAAAATACAAGCTGTCGAAATGAAATATCTAAGATGTGTGAGAGGGGTTACAAAAATGGACAGAATTAGAAATACAAAGATACGAGAAGACCTGGAAGCAGAAGAAGTACTAGAATTCATAAAAAAAAGACAGTTGAGTTGGTTTGCACACATACACAGAATGGAAGATAACAGGATAACAAAGAAAGTTTGGCTAGCCAGAACAACGAAGAAAAGAAGACAAGGAAGACCAAGAAAGACGTGGAACGACAATATAAGTTTAATATTGCAAGAATACGGGACAACACTGGAACAGGCACGGAAAATAGCTACAAATAAAAAAGACTGGGTCAAATTTGTGTATAAATAGTGAACCTACTTATTATTTTGTAAAGTATTATTTTGTAAATATTTTGTATATACCCAACACCCGAAAGGGTAATAGGGACTTTGATAATATATATATATATTATTTGTGTAATGTTTAATTTAGAAGACTTTTGTAATTTTCAGATATTTTATCAATTAAAATGTTGAATTTTTTTTCTAATATATTTTTTTTAATAATATAAAATTTCAACATTTTAATTGATAAAATAAACTGGAAATTACAAAAGTCTTATAAATTAAACATTATACAAATAATATTTATTAAAAAAAACGTTAAAATTGAAAATAATTCCCATTACAAATTATATTTATAGAATTTGTTATTGTCTAAATTTGTGTAATTTATAATCGGAATAACAATGATAATTGTCAACATTGAAAATAAATAATGACAACAATAAATGTTGTCAACGCTAACAAAAATAATTGATAAAATAAACTAGAAGTGAATTACACAACTAATATTCAAGTTTATTGACTTTTATAATTTTCCAGATTTTTATAATTGTTGACGGTATTTATATATTTTCATGATTTCTTATTAATGCCAATAATTTTGATATTTTTCATAATTTCTGTGTATTTTGTTACTTTTCGCGGTTTATTTAAACATTTTTCTAAGTATTTTGGTCAATTTGAATGAAATTCAATGACTTTTCTCTGGCTTTCCCGGGTTTAATGATATTTAGTGAATTTTGTTTACGTAATTTTGAGACATTTGTCGATTTTATAAAAGAGTTTAATTTGAAGTTTTGAACGAGTGATTCCACTCCCAGGTTAAGTATGAACAAAGTTTAACAAGTATAAGAAACACAAAAAACACAAAAAGCTCAAGTATTTAACATGGGGTAAAGTACTACGATAGAAATATCTTTTTTTTTCATTCTGACAGTTACGATACACATTTTAACACTTGTGGCATATTTTAATGTAACGAGTGTCTTCCACTCCCAGACTAAGCATGAAGTAAAATTTCGAGTTAGAAAAGCCCCGCGTAGAAAATTTGTCGAGGGTCGCGCAGCGACCCGAGACAAATTTTCACGGGGCTTTTCTAAACTCGAAATTTTACTTCATGCGCCACGCGTACAAAACACTGATTTCAAGTGAAGCTCAAAAACACAATAACATCTTCAATCAGAGTAACACGGAATCAGAAATTTAGTCTGTATATCAATGATGAAGAATTTGTTATTGTCTAAATTTGTGTAATTTATAATTGGAATAACAATCTTCAAAATTAATCATTACACAACTAATATTCAAGTTTATTGACTTTATTAATTTTCCAGATTTTCATAATTGTGGTCGGTATTTACATATTTTCATGATTTCTTATTACTCTGCTCATATAAATATTTTTTTTATTGTTTCATGATTCTTAATAAATGTCAATAATTTTTATATTTTTCATAATTTCTGTGTATTTTGTTACTTTTCGCGATTTATTTAAAGGTTTTTTTTCAGTGTTTTGGTCAATTTAAATGAAATTCAATGACTTTTCTCTGACTTTCCCGGGTTTAATGATATTTAGTAAACTTTTTTACGTAACTTTGAGGCATTCGTCAATTTTATAAAAGAGTTCAATTTATAGTTTTGAACGAGTGATTCCATCCCCAGGTTAAGCATGAACAAAGTTTAACAGTTAAAAAAGCTCAAGTATTTAACATGGAGGAAAGTACTATGATAGAAATATCAATTTATTTTTCATTCTGACAGTTACGATAGACATTTTAACACTTGTGACATAAGTAAGTAACAAGTGTCTTCCACTCCCGGACTAAGCATGAAGTAAAATTTCGAGTTTAGAAAAGCCCCGCGTAGAAAATTTGTCGAGGGTCGCGCAGCGACCCGAGACAAATTTTCACGGGGCTTTTCTAAACTCGAAATTTTACTACATGCGCCACGCGTACAAAACACTGATTTCAAGTGAAGTTCAAAAACACAATAATAATCAGAGTAACACGGAATCACATATTTAGTCTGTTATCAACGATGATCAGTGTTAGTAATAAATAATTAGGTTTTGAATAGTTTTTTTAAAACAACTGCCAGCAATATTGAAATATTAATGGTTGCAGAAACATAATAAAATCTAATTTATTCTTAAAGGATTTGTATTCGTGATTCGAAGAAACAGTATTCGAATCATAGTTATCTCTTGCGAATCCTTTATTCGAGTATTCGTGATTCGAATCATATTAGATGACTCGGATTCGTGATTCGAATACTTTTTACGAGGATTCATCCCAGCTCTGGTATCTGACCACTGCTGTTTTTTTTCCCGAAGGGGTAAAATCAACCTAGGTTTTTGATTTGTTGCTAAGATTCTTTTTAGACATTTTGATAATTACGAAGAGCGTCGATTTTAAAATCAAAATGACCGTGTATAAAAGTAATCAAGTCACAACTTGTTATATAAAAAAATCATATTTCGTGTCGCAAACGTGTCTGATTACATACATAAATTCATAATTTAAAATAAATCTTCTTTGATCAATTTATGATCAAACAATGCGTATTCCAGTAGCACCGCAAACCCGTTCTCACCTATTAACAAATGCATTCTATCTACATAATATTCACACCGCCGAAAACACTCGCTTTTTGGGAAGATCGTTAAATCACTAAATGCCAAGGCGGATGGCATAATTTACAGGACGAGAATTCGCCTGGCATTTCGTTTTTTTTTAAATCTATGACGACGGCTGGGCCAGGTCAACTGAACACACACAACACAAAGCGCTTCAGCACAGATCTGTTCGTTTCAGTATTTCGGTTTCATGTCGAAACGCTCCCCTTCAGAGATTGATATAATGCGGAGACAGTTTCGCCGCCCGCGCAAAACGCGAATAGATCCATTCAAGTGGTTTTGTATTATTCAATATGAATGCTTTTGACTTCAATGGGGGGTTGGCTGTCGGTTGGCGTGTATCAGCGTGTTTAATCTTTAATTAAAATTTACTGTGTGAAAATCGCGTGAATGTACAGGAAGTGGGGAGGAATGTGAAAACGATCATATTATTTAGATTTGGATATACAAAATTTATTAATAAATTATTGTACAGGGTCCGGCAATTGAATTTATTGGTTTTTTATAGCTTGCTGTAAAAGAGCGAATAAGGTATGTTAACAAATTTTGAAAGATATTAAAACTTTATTAAGTAACATTTATAGCAATGCTATTAGTATCAAAATATCACATCTGTAAGATGTCCGATCCGAACTAGGATGACCGATGTTGCGGAACGCAAAACAAAGACCATGAACCTTATCATTCTTACTTAGTTGCTATGCAATCTGTAATTTTGTACGGGTGGAATTTCAAGTTCTGGGGGGGTTTATTTGAAATTATTCGTGCACGCAATTATGCACTTGCGAATGATTTTTCAATAATATGTTTATGTGAAAAGATTCGCATACGCAAACTTCAATTCGTATGTGCAATATCAACTGTTTTTTTGCGATTACCTAAACACCACTCGCAAATTCTCAGATTCTCATTTAATTTGTGCGTTTTGAGAATGATTTTCAAAAATCTTGACCAAATAAAAGCAGTTGTAAGCAGAACTAACAGAAAATCAAATTTAATGATTAAAAACACGAAATAATTAAATTGTAAAATGTTTACAAAATATTAAATGGTTGAAAATTTCGGGTTAAGTAGTAGTTTATGCAGAGGAATCGGCAGTTTGTAAAATGTTATTTTACATATGTTTCTTTTAAGTATACATATCCCCATATATACGCTGTAAATAATTTTATAATTTTAAGCTTCTAACGAATGTTTCTAATCCTTGATTAAGCATAAAGTAACATTTCTAGTTTCGAAAAGCCTGAAAATGTGGGTTAATTTATTACGTAAGATCAAACATAAAATCAAGCAGAGTATACTATTCTGAATTGCAATTGAAATCAGTGTTTTATACGCGTGGCGCATGAAGTAAAATTTCGAGTTTAGAAAAGCCCCGTGAAAATTTGTCTCGGGTCGCTGCGCGACCCTCGACAAATTTTCTACGCGGGGCTTTTCTAAACTCGAAATTTTACTTCATGCTTAATCTGGGAGTGGAAACCCACCTTAGAAGTTACAAATTTAACGGTTCTATTATAACAGAGAATGTTGGCATGTTGTAATTAATTTATATGTTATGCTCACATCATTTTTAGACAGATTATTTTTGTATTCTGTGTTGGTAAATAATAATATTTTTTTTTTTTTTTATCGTAAATTTTTGACGTTTCATGTGACAATAATTGACATATCATAAGTCTTTAACAAATATTTTGACTCTTGTCCGCCTGGACACAATATTTTGTCTTTTCGATCCTGGCTACGTCCATGGGTGAATTTTTGAAGATCCAATTAATTTATAAACTGTTTCATTTTAAATGCTCATAATTTAGAAATTTTTATTCTGAATAGATTATTTTAATTTTCTATATTGGATAATCGAAAATGATTATTGTTAGGTAATTTATACAAATGTAAAGTCATTTTGATTATAAATAAACTTCAGGTCAATTTTTTATAAAGCAAAGAAGAAATTAATTTATGGAAACTTTAGATATTTATAATATCAATGTTGGATGATTTTAGTTTTCGTGTTTAATAAATAGACCGTTTATTTTTAAAGTGATGTAAGTCTATTTAAAAAGAAAAATAATTTGTGAATAATTTAATGAAAACTAAGAAAAAATGAAATATTATCTCTTTTTTAAATGGATTTACACCACTTTTAAAACAAACAGTCCATAAGAAAAACTAATTTTTCGCTTATTTCTAACAATTTATCATTTCTTTTCGGACAATTTCTCTAACAAACTCTCTATTGAGACATTAAAAGTGCGATTCTTTTCGCAATCTACAACAAGTTAGTCTTACAAAGACTATATCAAACACTCATTGAAACAACTACTTCCCGAGCTAATACCCCGACGGACATTGAATTATACAACAAGTGTTTGCTGTTACATACAGTAACCTACTGCAAATGTAACAATTTGGGTCAAATTATTCAGGCCATCTATAAACGCGTTTCGAGATTTATCTCTCATCAGTGTAGCTTTGCCATTCCCTCTAAACAATTTGACACCTTAGACTGGCGGTCACGTTACCGTTCAAACATAAGTATAAATGTTTAGAGGGAATGGCAAAGCTATACTGATGAGAGATAAATCTCGAAACGCGTCTATAGATGGCCTGAATAATTTGACCCAAATTGTTACATTTGCAGTAGGTTACTGTATGTAACAGCAAACACTTGTTGTATAGTTCAATGTCTGTTGGGGTATTAGCCCGGGAAGTAGTTGTTTCAATGAGTGTTTGATATAGTCTTTGTAAGACTAACTTGTTGTAGATTGCGAAAAGAATCGCACTTTTAATTTTTGAAGAATTCTACAACCAAGAATTGGCAATTTCATTTATCTCTATTAAGAGTTGTTGTTTTATGCGAAGTTTAATAAAATTATGAAAACAATGCCAACGTTTATTCAAATGATCAACACGATTTTATATGACAAAAGAGAGGACGATTAAAAACAACATTGCAAAGCTGAGAACTAAACATTGTGCTGTGTTA
Source organism: Philonthus cognatus (assembly GCA_932526585.2). Classification (NCBI taxonomy): domain Eukaryota; kingdom Metazoa; phylum Arthropoda; class Insecta; order Coleoptera; family Staphylinidae; genus Philonthus; species Philonthus cognatus. The sequence continues at coordinate 32,170,580 of OW052242.1, forward strand.
AAGTTTTACAAAATTTGATCTAAGCATTAGGAGAGTTATCTCAAATTTTATTATTTTTGTAGTATGTACGACTTTTTGCCGTTTTTCTTCAGAAAATATACCATGTTCTTTTTGTTTGAAGTGTATTAATGTTTGAATATCATTAGACGAAGCCAAATTTTTAAAATCCACATCTGAGTTTTTCTGTGTGACTATTGCTAAACAAAATAATGACATTTTGCGTTTGTATTCTCGCAAATTAAATGGAACGACCTCTAACTTTATAAATGCGTTCATTTTGAGCACTAAACGAGTGTTTTCGACTCCCAGGTTAAGCATGAAGTAAAATTTCGAGTTTAGAACTGCCCAAAAATTTGGTTTGGTATCTTTTGCATGTGAGCATTACAATAATATTGTGATTTCAAATAAGCCAATTTTTCAATTGTGTGCGAATTTTACCATTCGCAAATTTTCGCATGTGCATTTTTGGGAGTGATTTCAAATAAACCTCCTCTGGGCCCATATTCACAGCACTGATACAATTTGCCATCGGTGAGAAATTGCACTGAAATGGCGTCATTTCGGGAAGAATTTACCAAACCGTGCGGAGTAAAATGACGTCATTTTGGTGCAAGTTCTTACCGATGACAAATTGCATGGGTGCTGTGAATACGCTGTATTCACAGCACCCTTATTCAATACGAGCCTTGGTGTACAATACATCGCAAACTTGTCTTTGATATCTGCACTGCAAGTGAATGTCGAATTTCAAAACGTTGAGGACTTTGCTGAAATGTTATTCTAACTCTTTTAAGATTCTTTGTTGTGCGAACTGAAGAAGTGTTACCAGTAAGTCTTGATATTACGGAGTCTTTTTCGATAAAATCACCAACTCATCTCAAAATCACATTTCTTGAAAGAGTTTGTCCGTGCGGTGGCAGATTCAATTCACAACGAAAACGTCTCTGTATTACCAAACTTTAAATACCAAAGTACAACCAATGTTTTTTTGACAAGCGTCACATTAGTAATGCTTTCATAGCAAGCTATTAAAAACCATTCAATTCAATTGCCAGAATCTGTATAATCATATCGTATGTTCAATAAAAAAAAACCTCCAGAGTGGCATGATTTAATCTTTTTTTTAAATTTAAATTGGCTACGCACTTTAGGAATTGACATATAAAACGTCAGACATAACCTCAAATGTTTGTTTACGTTATCACTCTAATCTCTAATCCTTGCGGAATGACATAAAGGCAAAAAGGCATGATTTAATCTTTTTTTTTAATTTAAATTTTCTACGCACTTTAGGAATTGACATATAAAACGTCAGACATAACCTCAAATGTTTGTTTACGTTATCACTCTAATCTCTAATCATTGCGGAATGACAAAAAGGCATGATTTAATCTTTTTTTTTTAATTTAAATTTTCTACGCACTTTAGGAATTGACATATAAAACGTCAGACATAACCTCAAATGTTTGTTTACGTTATCACTCTAATCTCTAATCATTGCGGAATGACATAAAGGCAAAAAGGGGGCTGAAGTTTGATTGTCAAATTTCAGAGTTGCCAACCTACAATATTTTCCATGGCACTCTAGAGCTTTATTTTTATTGAACATGCGATATTTAAACATAAAATCAAGTAATAAATATTGCACAACGATATTTGAACAGAAAAGCGAGTTCTAGAGATTTGAAACTGATATCCTCAAACTCAATTCCGCAAGCAGTAATTCGACTGAGGGTCAAAACATAGTAGTGCGTCGAGGCTCATGTCAAGACTAGCGGCGAGGTAAGAGGCCGATATTGCGTGCGCAACATACAGAATTTTTTTCTTTTAAGTATACATATCCCGATGTATACGCTGTAAATGTTTAGGCGTTGATTTTATTTTATAAAAGCGTTCGATGTTTTAATGTTTGGAAAAACTAATAAAAATTGTATAAGAATGAAATAAGCATAAATTATACAGGGAACTTTTCATTTAAGTATACATATGCGTACGCTATTTTTTTTTAAAGTTTAATTTGAAGCTTCTAACGAGTGTTTTCACTCCCAGGTTAAGCAAGAAGTAAAATTTGGTTTGGTGGCGTAGCGCGAAGCGCGGAGCCACCAATCCAAATTTTCAGGCTTTTCTAAACTCGAAATTTTACTTCATGCTTAACCTGTGAGTGGAAACACTCGTTAGAAGCTTCAAATTGAACTTTTTTAAAAACCAAACCAAATTTTCAGGCTTTTCTAAACTTGAAATTTTACTTCATGCTTAACCTGGGAGTGGAAACGCCTCGTTTAAAGCTTCAAATGTAATTATTTTAAAAAGTAGCATGTACTTAAAAGAAAAATTTCCTGTATAATTTATGCTTATTATACAATTCCTTGTTATTTTTTTACAAGCATTAAAGCATGATCCACTTTATTTACGGGCCAACGTGAATTTAAGTCGCGCCGGCAAGTCCAAATTTTTAGGCTTTTCTAAACTCGAAATTGCAGTACATGTGCCACTCTATTAAACACTGATTTAAAGTAAAGTTTTAAATATTCTCCTGAACTTTGATCTTACATTAATCATTTTACAAAAATGCATTTCGTCTAATCAAATCTTGCGCTATCAAAATTTAAGCAATTAGAAAAGCCAATCATAAATAAATGTATAATAAAAATTCGGGTAGAATCCTAAAGTTAAATAACAATGTAGCAAACGGGTAATTAAAGGTCGTTCGTACAGAAAGATGAAATGGTAATGAGGCAATAAAACAGAAAGTTAATGAGCCGAACGACGGTATTGACAGTAATGCATAAAGCGTGCCGGTGGATTACTATCTGTGCTTTCTCCAGATCACTTTAATACTAGCTTTCCCAGTTTATTTTTTCTCTGTCACAAGAATCGAATTTCTCAGAGAAAAACAAATACCTATCTATTACTAATGAAGAAAAACAAATCAAACGGCATAACATAATTTTTTTTTTATTTCCTTTGACTGTAGATCATATACAAAAAATATACAATTACAATTTTGGAAGTGTCAAACAATCAAATAAAAAATCAAAGAGAGCAAACAAATTACATCAAAACATAATTATCATACATGTACATTTAAAAATTATAACATATCACTCAAAGTGTAATATAATTTATCAAGCAAAAATTCTTTTAATTTAATTTTAAATAATTGGGTGGATATTGCATTTTTTATATAATGTGATAATTTATCGTATAGTTTTGGCCCGAGAACGTTTGGTGAACGTTTTTTATATTTAGTCGGCAATTTTCAATGCTAAATGTATTACAATGCCTTGTGTTGTAATTATGTATATCACTGTTTTTTTAGAATAAATGTTTATTTTTGCGAGTATACAACACTAGCTCATACATGACTAAACAAGGAAATGGTAGTATTTTATAGTACTGAAAGTATGGCTTGCAAGATTGGTTTTGCCGAATGCCTGCCATCGATCTTATGATTCGCTTTTGTGCAATGAATACGGAGTTCCAATGAACCGAAGTTCCCCATAAGCATACACCATATATAAGTCGTGAATTAGCATTAGCATAGTATACCTGTATCAATTGTTGTGTACTCAATACATTTCTGAGACATCTCATTTGAAACGAAGTTTTATTTAGATGTTTTATAATCGTATCACATTGATTTTTCCAGTCACAGCAATAATCCATTTCTATTCCAAGGAATTTTATTGCGTTTGACTTCTGTATATTTATGTCATTTAAAGTAATATTGATATTTGAGTTTATTGTTGATTGTTTTGTTTTATATCTTATACAAAATGTTTTGTTCGTATTTAGAAATAGATTATTGCTGGAAAACCAAGATTGTAGTGAACGTATCAAATCAATAGATTTGTTGCTCAGAGCTTCGTCATCAATATCACTCAGAATAGTTGACGTATCGTCTGCATAAATAAACATTTCAACAGGTATTGTGTTTACAATATCGTTGATATATAGGATGAATAAGATCGGCCCTAATATAGACCCTTGCGGTACTACAATATTAACTAATGCAGTATTTGACATACAAATTCGACCGTTCTTAACAATCCGGACATCTATCAATTGCGTACTGTCACAAAAAACGGACAAAATAGCCCTTCGGGTAGCCAGTGGCGTAGCAAGGTTAGGTGGTTCTCAGTGCAGAAATATTTTGTCATTTCGAGTTTAGAAAAGCCTGAAAATTTGGATTTGCCGAGGCGAGCAAGCGAAGCGAGTCGCGCCTCGGCAAATCCAAAATTGTCAGGATTTTCTAAACTCGAAATTTCAGTTTATGCGCCACTAACTTCAAGTGAAATCTTCAACCAATTTGTCAGAGTGAAATAAATGTTGTATGTCAATTATCAATTGTTTAAATGACGAGGAAAGTGGTGTGATGGGCACATCACCACTTTTTTAATTTGTCACCCGCTCCAGGAGCGGTCCGCACCCCCCTTGCTACGCCTCTGCGTATTTTGTGGATGAAAACATGAAATTGTACAGTGGGTTGTATACGTTTAACGTCATCTACATTTACTGAAGGTCGCTACCTTCAGTAAATGTAGATGACGTTAAACGTATGCAACCCATTGTACAATTTCATTTTTTCATCCACAAAATAGGGCCCTTCGTTTTGATGTTATTCTATTTCTGTCAGTGTTATTCTCTGTTTCTTGAAGGAGCCAATTCTGAATGTTAGTTCACCGTCTTACACAAAGATGTCGTTATTCATTAGGCATGAATTTACCGTAAGACCAAAAGCAATTTAACGTAATACGTAACACATTGGAGTTGCACTTCTATGATTTTTTATTGTACTAATGAATATATTGTGTCTTTTTTACACCAGCTACTAATTTTTTAATATTTAACTATTATTTCAGCACCTAATTCAACATCTGCAACAAAAAGTACCTTCGATGAAATCACCGAAAACATCACACTCATAAACGACCCGAGGAGGGAAAGGCCTCAGAGACCCGCTGTCAGAAAACCATACCTCAGATCTCGTAGCATTGATGAACTAGAATCAGAAACTGAAAGTCACACCTATGAGATACCGGAAATTCCCTCTCGAGAAATTAAACCCAAGCCGATCGAAAGGCTAAATCACCAGTTTATGAATGACTTGAAATCGAAATTAAACCGCCAACCTTCCGACGCCGATAAGCCAAAACCAGCCGAAGGTCCGACGAATTTATCGAAAGTTCCTTCGAAATCGATTCCGAATTTGTCGTCGGCGTTGAATGAAGAGAATAAAATCAACAGCAGCCCGTCCAGATTTTTCAGCCCTAAACCGTTTTCCAGCAGCAACTCCAATCTGGCCGGTAAAGTTGATGCGGAGTTGAGTTCGGATCAAGAGTTGGAGAAGAGGGTCGAGCTTCTGGAGAAGATGACCAGGACGATGATGGAGCAACTGACTGATATTAAGAAGGAATTGATAAGGTTGAAGTTATCTAATTGAAAAAAAGTTGTTACGTTTTTATTTATTACACTTTAATAGTTCAGTTCAAACCCTGTTGAACCAACATAATCATTGCATAGTGCGATCATTTATATTATAAATTTAAGGGCCCAATACAATAACCAGTCAAGTCCAGTTTTATAAAATGTTGAGGAGAGAGAAAAAACTGTTTACATGCAAGAAAAAAAAAACATAATGATTAATATGCATGCAACTAACAATACACCAATGCATTGCAAATTATTTAAACCAGATTGTTGCATGCTATAACACAGAATTTTAAACTTTATAAGAATATTGAATACTTAACCCATTTTCTTATAAAAATGGACTTGACTGATTATTGCATTGGACCCCTCAATTGGAGCAGGCGTCATTTTTTTGTGCGGTTGCCCAATTGAATGATGGAATAAATTTGAGGTCATGGTAAATTATATGTTTACAGTGCCAATCGAATTTAAAATTCAAAACCTATTCTAATTTATATTTTAAATGATCGCAAAGTACAATTAGGAGCAGACAAATTGAAACAAGCGGCCTGTTTTTTTATAAAAAAACGTGTCCTAATTATGCCTCTTTAACTACAATTCGTTCACTGTCAGTGACGTTTTATAAATGTTCAATGACAACAAAAAGACTCACTTACAAAATGTAAATGCAAGGGTTTCTATTTTTTCTCCAAATTGTACTATCCCCATTTAAAAGAGACGCGTTATTAATGACTTAATAGCACTTACGGATTTATTATATTAAATATTGCATAGCTGACACTGTTAACTGTTGTAACTTCAAGTATTATTATTTAATATTAAAGGGAAAACGCATTAAGTGCTAAAAGTTTGATATATAGGATCTAAAATAAGTGAAACAGTGAAATGTCTTTGAACATGTTAAAAGTATAACTTGACCATTTTCTATCACGTTTAATTTTCAAAGAAACTGCAACGTTATTACCTTCAAATATACAGAGAGTTTTATGTAACACCGAAAATTTTCATCCAATACAATTTGACACCTTTAAATTTTAAGTGATGTGTAAATTGGATTGCCTATATGACCATTACAAATTGTAGCCAATCAATCGCAATTAATGCCTCAACTTGTACATACAGGTAGATTTTCTTTCAAGTGTACATGTCCCAATTACAGCGTATATGCTGTAAATTTTTAGACAATCGTTGTTTTTAAAAGAGTTTAATTTGAAACTTAAAATGAGTGTGTTCCACTCCCAGACTAAGCATGAAGTAAAATTTCGAGTTTAGAAAAGCCTGAAAATTTGGTTTGGTCGCGTAGCGCGAAGCGCGGAGCGGCCAAACCAAATTTTCAGGCTTTTCTAAACTCGAAATTTTACTTCATGCGCCACCGGTACAAAACACCGACATATTACGAAGTTTGAAACACACGGCTAAACTTTACATGGAGTCAGTGTTTTGTACCGGTGGCGCATGAAGTAAAATTTCGAGTTTAGAAAAGCCTGAAAATTTGGTTTGGCCGCTCCGCGCTTCGCGCTACGCGACCAAACCAAATTTTCAGGCTTTTCTAAACTCGAAATTTTACTTCATGCTTAGCCTGGGAGTGGAAAACACTCGTTTAAAGCTTTAAATTGAATTCAATTAATAAACCGAGCATCGGAAAATGTTCAACGTATGCATATGTATGCTAGAAAGAAAAATTCTCGTTACGAAAATGTTCGGTGTTACATAAAACTCTCCGTATGTTCTAAAAATATTGTTATTGTTACATATATTTTGTAAGTTTATTCAGGTTATTAACTTTTATATAATAAAGAATAAACAGCAAAAATTCTCATGTGTTTATGCGAGTGCGGTTCGTAAGGTTTGTTGTATGTATTATATCATTTCCCACGTTACCGTGTAATTAGATCTGTTTTGAAAGAAACATTATTCCGCTAAAGGTCATGGATAAAGTTCGTTAACTCGCCGCTTTGTTCACAACCACAGTAAAGAACTGGAGAAGAGACGAGCCAAATGCAAGTTTCAACTTCCAAATAAGAAATTCGTAAAGAAAAAACTCAAATCCCGACCACTATTTACATTTGATACAATTAAACTATTTCCAAAAATATACTATGAGTAAATCCTACATTAATTATTAATATCTTTAAAGTGCGTTGAACGAACTGAGTTCATTTATGAACACTATTCCTTTTCACTAAAAACTTAACAAATTCAAGTTGGCACTAAAGAAATTCAAGTTGGCAGTAATCAAAATCAAGTTGTCAGTAATCAAATGCAACTTCAATGTGATTAGTGACAATTTCATTTTGATTAGTGCCAACTTGAACTTGAAAAGGTATAGTTCGAAATGACATGTTCTGTTGTTCTATTAGTCAATAGGAACGGGCGAGTATAAAATGAAATTAGAACTACGAGCCCTAACAACTATATATTGGGACAAAATCAAATTCATGTATAATTCAGGTATTAGACAGTTTATTTCTTTTTTTTTTCTTTTTTTTAAATTTAATTCTATGTAATTAGTTAATTAACTTCAATGAGGGCCAATCAGCAACACCAAAAACAAAATTATTATACTATTCTATTCTATCATCTCTAATTAACAAGGAAAATGTTCATTTTGTGTGGCAACTAAATATTGGGACAGTATAAAATAACTGTTAAAAATGAAACAAAATTAGACAAGTAAGCTGTAAAAACAATGCAGAACGAAACGTCAGATTACTTGGTAGTTGCTTTCTTATCGTATCGGGTGAATCGCTGCTTTTATTGAACAAAATGGTGCGTGGTATTTCTACAAGTTCAAAAATTCGTGAGTTAGTGATTAAAAATTATTGCCGAAATACAACGATACGTGAAATGGCGGATGAACTTAATATTCCTAAAACAACAGTGTGGAATATAATTAAGCATTATGGAGAAACCGGAAATATCCTAGACAAAAAAGGCAAAAGTTCGGGTCGTCCAACATTAGTTTCTGATAGAAACAAGAGATTATTAGTAAAACTGTGCAAAAAAGGGAGAAGAAATACTTTAAGGCAAATTACGACTGAATGGAATCACGAAACTGGATTGAATCTGTCAAGGGAATGCTGCCGCCAGTGGATTCATAAATGTGGACTCAAGTTTTATAAGGTTGAATTTCAAGTAGCAATTTAAAAGTGCATTTAAAAAGAAATATGTTCTTGTAGGCAAAGGAAAAACCACTGTTGACGGAAAAATAAAAGAAAGCCAGACTCACATGGGCAAAATCTAAATTATCTTGGTCAGCTACAGACTGGTCCAGAGTAATTTTTAGTGACGAATGAAAATTCGACGTATGTGTTGGTGATTACCGCAAACGCGTGATTCGCTCAAAACATGGGGCATTTCATAAGGATTGCCTAAAACGTACCGTAAAATCTCCTAAAGGAGTGATGATTTGGGGCTGCATGACAGCTTCAGGATTAGGATGTTTTGAATGTATTGATGGTATCGTGAATGCTGCGAAATATCAACAAATACTGCAAAACAGTTTGCTACCAAGTATCGCCAAGTTAAATGTTGACGAAAATTACATTTTTCAACAGGATGGGGCGGCCTGTCATACGGCCAAAACCACAATAAAGTGGTTTGGCGACCACAACGTAAATGTTCTTTCTTGGCCTTCCAGCAGTCCTGACCTTAATGTCATTGAAACAGTATGGCATAAAATGAAACAAACATCGAGGAACAACCCACAACGGACATTACCTGAACTTAGAGACAAGATAGAGCATATTTGGAATGAAATTTCTCCTTAAACTTGCAGATTCTTAGTTGAGGCAATGCCTAGCCGAATTCGAGCTGTCATAAAATACAAGGGCGATGTTACTCCTTTTTAGAAATAAAATTCGTGCAATGTCCCAATATTTAGTTGACAAGCAAAATTAACATTTTTCTTGTAAATTAGAGGTGATTGAATAATTAATTTGTTTTTTGTGTTGTTGATTGGCCATAACTGTTGCTAATTAACTAATTACATAGTATTAAATTAAAAAAATACTAGATAACTTAAATAAACTGTCCAATACCTGAATTTTATATGAATTTGATTTTGTCCTAATATATAGTTGTTAGGGCTCGTATATCAAGTGAAATTTTGAGGTTATTTCAAATATTAACTCAGTTTATAAGCGTGCCATAGTTATTTTATGTTTTAAGCCAAACATTTTCTTTAAGATAGTGAGCCTAAATTTGTCGAATTTGCGCGGCACTGGAAATATACCCGCTGTTCCAGTCCGCGCCTATGTAAAACAAAATATAAATCAAAGGGTCTAGTTTGCAAAAAAGAAAAAAACAGGAATAAATAAATAAATTCTTGTTTTTGAATTTACATCATTATGTGCTTTTTTTAATCAAATTACTTCGTGCGTTGGCACTGCCTTATCGGAAACGTATTAACAAAAGAATGAATGTAAGCACTTTTTAACGATTCGCAATGATTCATAGCCTATTTTACAAGTAAAGGTAATGGTGAGTAATGCTAAATGTTGATATGGAGTTTACCATAATGGCCAACAAAAGAAATTTTGTGGAGCGTGGGAAGTACCTACGATAACCAACCATATATCACAATTAGATTAATGCACAAATAATTATGATACATAATTGATTGATAAGGCTGATAAATGTTGAAAGTTCATCTTCACTTTTATATAAATAAAATAAAATAAAATAATTTAAAACTTTCAAATATATATATTTGAAAGTTTTAAATTATTTTATTTTATTTTATTTATATAAAAGTAATTATGATACGTTTTTTTATCTTCATTGGTCATTGTCTATCTTTTATTCACGTAGTTGAAGAAATCTTAAAAAACGTGAAAAAATAATCACTTACACAATGATTGTGTAAAGTGTTCGGCCAAAATTTGAACATCAATGAACAATAAAAAGGTTACTCGAGAGATCGTTCGAAAAATTATTCAATAGATCGCTCCGATAATCACTCGAGTGGGTATTCAAGTGATTGCTCAAATGACCGCTCGAGTAATTGCTTGAATTGGTTGCACGTATAATCACTCGAATTGTTCCTCGTATGATAATTCAAATAATAATAATCCTTTGGAAAAAAATAATAGCAATAAAAAATAATCTATCAAGAAAGAAATCAGTGTTTTATACGCGTGGCGCATGAGGTAAAATTTCGAGTTTAGAAAAGCCCCGTGAAAATTTGTCTCGGGTCGCTGCGCGACCCTCGACAAATTTTCTACGCGGGGCTTTTCTAAACTCGAAATTTTACCTCATGCTTAATCTGGGAATGGAAACCCACCTTAGAAGTTACAAATTTAACGGTTCTATTATTACAGAGAATGTTGGCATTTTTTAATCAAATGTTCTCTTATTAATAATTTTTTAATTTCTGAATTTTTTTTATTTACCTTTATTATTCCATTATTTTTTCCATTTTGCGATTTATAAATTCAACTTATATGCTCACATCATTTTTAGACAGATTATTTTTGTATTCTGTGTTGGTGAATAATAATATTTATTTATTTTATTTTTCATGTTAATACAATTGAGTTTACATTCGTCATGTATAAAAAGTAGTATAATATAGTAATAACATAAATATATAAAATACGCAAACCACAGTATAAATAAAAAATGGTGATGTGTCCATCATAGTACTTTCCCCCGTAAATTGCGTATTAAATCACTTTTTAAAGTTTGTAAAGAGGCTAATGAATCACCCTGTAGAAAATTGTATTTGAAACTTAACGAAAAACGTTCTTCTTTTTATAACATATTACGAAGTGGTCCTCAATAACTAGATAAAACACACAACTTTTGAAATATCTCAAAAACTAAGAGTGCTATGGCAAAAAGTAAGTGAACAACACATCTTCATTTTGTTATTATCTACAACTTTTATTTGAAAGAATTTTTTGTTTGATGAACATTTATTGAAAAAATCTGAAAAAACTGAAAAACGCTAAGAGTAAAGTACCACTTCCGGTTTTCCGATTTTCACCAAAAGCTTTTCAGTTCTTCCGATTGTAACAAAAAGCTTAAGTTTCAAGTTTCATCTCGATATCTTTAGCGGTTTTTGCGGTACAGCGCACACAGACAGACAGACAGACAGACAGACATTTTTCAAAAATGGTCTTATTCGACTCAGGGGACCTCAAAACGGATATTTCCGCTAAAATTTTTGATTCGAAAATTTTCACGAAAACAATACTTTCCCTTTGTATTACATACGGGGGAAAGTAAAAAACATAAAAAGAACAAAATATTGAACAGAACAGAACAGTGTACATATATTGTTCGGCCAAAATTTGAACATCAATGAACAATAAAAAGGTTACTCGAGAGATCGTTCGAAAAATTATTCAATAGATCGCCCCGATAATCACTCGAGTGGGTATTCAAGTGATTGCTCAAATGACCGCTCGAGTAATTGCTTGAATTGGTTGCACGTATAATCACTCGAATTGTTCCTCGTATGATAATTCAAATAATAATAATCCTTTGGAAAAAAAATAATAGCAATAAAAAATAATCTATCAAGAAAGAAATATATGGCGTGATAATTTGGATGACCATATGAGGGATGATTTGAGCGAGGGAGTGGATCATTTGATGGTTGATGGTTTCGAGTAATTATTAGAGAGATCTCTTACTATCTGAATCATCAATTAAATAATAACATCTCAAGATCTTCTGGAGATGGCTCGAATAATTGCACCAGAGTTCGCTCGAATAATTGCCCGAGAGATCGTTCAAATTATTACACCAGAGATTGCTCAGGCGATCGCTATAATTGCTCGAGAGATAGTTCAAACGATTACACCAAAGATTGCTCAGGAGATCGCTAGAATGATTGCTCTAGGGTTCACTCGAATGTTTGTTCAGATAATAATTTAAACATTCGAATGAACCCTAGAGCAATCATTCTAGCGATCTCCTGAGCAATCTCTCGTGTTATCATTTGAACGATCTCTCGAGCAATTATTCGAGCGAACTCTGGTGCAATCATTCGAGTCATCTCCAGAAGATCTTGAGATGTTATTATGTAATAGATAATTCAGATAATAATTTATCGTAATAAATCAATGCTAATACAAAAATATTCTTTTAGGAAAGAAATAAAGGTCTTCAAAGTTTGCACAAATTCTGTTTGAACACGAGTGATAACTCGAATGATCTCGAGCAATTATTCGAGCGAACTCTGGTGCAATCATTCGAGTCATCTCCAGAAGATCTTGAGATGTTATTATGTAATAGATAATTCAGATAATAATTTATCGTAATAAATCAATGCTAATACAAAAATATTCTTTTAGGAAAGAAATAAAGGTCTTCAAAGTTTGCACAAATTCTGTTTGAACACGAGTGATAACTCGAATGATCTTACGAGCGTAAATTCGAACGATGGAGTCAGTCATTTATTTGGGCAACTATTTGAGTGATCAAGCAACCTCTCGACCTAATATTCATAAGATCTTTCGAGTAATCATTCAAGAGAACCAACCCCAGTAATCATTATAGCGATCGTGAACCTTAGAGCAATCATTCGAGCAATCTCCCGAGCAATCATTCGAACGATCTCTTTTATTTATTTATTTATTCACGAGATACCTCTTTAACATTGAAATAATACAAAATAAGAGAAATTATTCGAGTGAATTCTCGGGCAATCATTCGAGCCATCTCCGGAAAATCTTGAAGTGTTATTTTTATTGATCTCTCAAATGGTTGCTCGTATGATCGTTCGAATGATAATTCAAATAATAAGCTATCGCAATAAAACAATGCCAACAACAAATTATCTATCGGGAAAGAAATCAGGGTCTTCAAAAAGTTTGAATAAATTCAGTTTGAACACGTGTGATAATTCGAATGATAATACAAGCGATAATTCAAACGATGGAGTGGGTCATTTGTGCAACCATTCGCTTCATCATTCGAGTGATCTCTCGACCAAATATTCCAGAGATCTCTCGGGTAATCAAGAGATCTAACGAACAATAATTCGAACGATTTTTCGCGCAATCATTCGAGCGATCTCTCTAGTAATTATTATAGCGATCTCCGGAAGATATCGAGATGTTCGATTATTTTCATAATCGAACGATTTACTTATTTTTTCTTCTAAAAATCCCATCGTTAATTATCAGAGCTAGACAGAATTCGAATTCTTTTACGCCCGGTATTATCAACTTTTTTTAAACAGGCATTTAGGTAAATGATGTTTAGGTTAAAGGTACATTTAAAATGGTTATGTGTATTATGAATCTTTCTAAAGGATTTTTAAGTAAATGTCATTTAAAGATCTGTTGGCAATAGATTGTATATGGCGTTTCGGTAAATTTCATATTTTCAGGTAGGTAACACTGAATTATAACCTCTAATTTTTGCTGTCAGTTCGTTTGTGTGTCGTTTTATAAAACACTTGTTTGGTTATACAGGGAATTTTTCTTTTAGGTAAACATATGCATACGCTGTAAATTTTCCGACATCCGTTGTTTTTCAAAAGAGCTTAATTTAAAACTTTAAACGAGTGTTTTCCACTCCCAGACTAAGCATGAAGTAAAATTTCGAGTTTAGAAAAGCCCCGTGAAAATTTGTCGTGGGTCGCGCAGCGACCCGAGACAAATTTTCTGGGCTTTTCTAAACTCGAAATTTTACTTCATGCGCCACGCGTATAAAACACTGATTTGAAGTAAGGTTCAAATATACATAAATTCACAATATGTTTGTTTTGTACGCGTGGCGCATGAAGTAAAATTTTGAGTTTAGAAAAAAAAAACGGACATGAATATTTAGAATTAGTCCAAAGTGAAGTTGTTCCCTACGAAATGCTTTTGGTGAAAATTATAACACAATTTGGTTTTAAAAAGATGGTGCTGCCCCACATTATCATCTTCGTGTTAGAAATTATTTAGATGAAATATTTGAAAACAGGACGATGGGAAGAAAAGGTACAATTGAATGGCCAGCACGTTTACCAGATTTATCACTGTTACATTATTTTTTGTAGGGACATCTAAAAAATGTTGTTTATAGTACAAAGCCAGTAAATTTAGAAGACCTTAAAAATCGAATTATGGAAGAAACAACCAATTTCAATCGGAAAGTAGCATAATGTTATAGCTGCCTTTTATGATAGACTAAGATATTGGCAAATTGAAGGAAAAACGCAATTCGAGCATCTGCTTTAATAAAACAGTTAAATACACTGGCGAAAGAAATTAACGCATCACATTAACTTTTTTAATTTAAAAATAAAGTTTTTATGTTTAAAAACAAAAAAAATAACAACAAAACCAACTGAACTATAATAATGATTTTCAGCACATTTTCTTTCATTAATTACTAAAATAATGTCATAAATAAAAAGAGGAAAAAAGTTAACATGTGATTATAAGACTTAATATCTAGTGTTTCCTCCTCTTGCTCGAATAACTGCCTGACAGCGACGGCTCATACTGTTAATTAATGATCCAATTTCATCCTGGTTTCCTGCAATCTTTGTCCAAGCTCTTGTTGATTGCTTGGACGCCGAGGAAGTGCTCTAAGGCGTCTGCCCATCGCGTCCCATAGGTGTTCGATCGGATTAAGATCGGGACTCCTGGCTGGCCATTGCATTGTGTTGATACCCACTAGGTCAAGATACTGTTGTACAATTCGGGCACTGTGTGGTTTTGCATTGTCATGCATAAACAGGAAATCATTTCCTCCAAAGGGAGCAAAAGGCATTACGGATGGTTCTAAAATGTTTGCAATATAAGACGCTGCCGTGATGCTTCCTCTTGGTATGACCACCAACTCCGTACGAGCCTCTAAAGTGATACCACCCCACACCATAACAGAGCCTCCACCAAACATAGCAGTCGGAACAATGTTACACTGCGCATAACGTTCACCTGGCCGTCTGTACACATGCATTCGTCTGTCACTGCCGTAAAGACAAAATCTGGACTCGTCGCTAAACATAACATTAGCCCAATCGGCCTGTAACCAGTTTACATGTTCTTGCGCAAATGTTAACCTGGCTCTGCGATGGTCTGCGGTTAATTGTGGTCCTTTTGCCGCTGTTTTCGGAGTTAAATTAAAACCACGTAACCTTTTTCTGATGGTAACGGAACTTACATGAACATTGTGGATCTCTGCGAGCATATTTTGTAGCCTAGGAGCCGTAATAAACCGTTCGCGTAACGTCTGCATCATTAAAAAACGGTCTTGAACAGCAGTTGTGGCCCTTTTTCTCCCTTGTCCTGGCCTTCTTGAGTATGCCTGAGTTTCCCGATGTCTCTTCAAGACACGGGATACGGTCGATTGATTAACACCAAGACGCTGACTGATGTAACGCTGACTCCTACCTTCTTCTGCAAGTGTAACCACAATCACAGCTTCTTCACTGCTTAAATTAAGATTCGGACGTCTATCCATATTCATTCTTCACTATTTAGCACTTAATTTTAACAATTATTTGAAAACAAACTTAAAAAGAAATTTTATATGAACCTTTCTTACAGTCAGAATAATGAAAAGTGCTTCATTTTATTTATTGACAGAAAACCATGAGAACAAAAGACAAAACACAACATGTAAAACAGCATGCTTGATAAGATTTCTTATTGTAAAAATATGTTTGTGTTCAAAGAAAACTCGATTCCAAGATATCAAAAAAATCACAAATGATGCGTTAATTTCTTTCGCCAGTGTACATTTTATTGCTAATATGTTAGTTCCTATCAATAATATATGTGTTCATTAATGTGAAACTTTTGAACGAATAAACTTAGAAACATGCGGTTTTCACAGGCGAGCTTCTAATTTAAAAAGGTGTCGATTACCGAGGAAATATATAGGGTGTTTAATTAAAAAAAAAAGATAAGTTTGATATTTATCTAGAAAATGAATCACCCTGTATATTGAAACATATTATCAATAAGTAGCCTAAATTAGTAGCTACAAGTTTTATTTGAAATATTTTTATCTAAACTCATTACAAACAGAAATATCGAGCCGTTACATTACTTTTCGAACACCCTGTATTTTCAATAACTTTGATTAACGTTGAGCTTCTGTTATTACAACTTTACAAATTTGACATTTTTTATAACACTTAGCATGCTAGGACTACTGCTCACAGACATAGTCATAGACATAGTCTAAACTCATGCAAACAAAACCCAAAATTATGTTTTCCCACGACCGCTGCCGAAAACAGACCGTTCGTCGCTATACCTGTGCATTGAAAGGTGATAATTGTATATTTGTACTTTGACAAGTAATGACAGTTTTGAAAATTTAATTTTCAATACTAGTTTTAAAGGTAAAAACGTTTGAGGACGTCAGTGTCGAAGTTATTAAAATTAAATGAGTAGTGACGAAGAACAATAAACGCCGCACAGTGTAACCGTAACTCCGAAAATGGGAAAAAATACAATAATGGATTAAAATTAACATCTACCTTGAACAAAATTATGTTTCATAATCACTTATTAGATTTAATAATAATAATAATGCATGCTTTAGATTAGATGCACAGGCTTTTTTGATAAGATTTATCGTCAACTTAGGAAGTTATTATACTTTAAATAAGATAATTCTGTGAGAGATTTAAAACGTATAAATAGCGCATACTTTCGTGGTCTATACAGGGATTTTTCTTTAAAGTATACGTTTTCTAAATTCAGCTTCTTTTCTTTAAATCTTTAGATATTCGTTGTTTTTTAAAAAGAGTTCAAATTGAAGCTTCTAACGAGTGTTTTCCACTCCCAGACTAAGCATGAAGTAAAATTTCGAGTTTAGAAAAGCCCCGTGAAAATTTGTCGAGGGTCGCGCAGCGACCCTCGACAAATTTTCTGGGCTTTTCTAAACTCGAAATTTTACTTCATGCGCCACGCGTATATAACACTGGTTTCAAGTTAGGTTTAAATACACATAAATTTCATAATATTTTAGTGTTTTATACGCGTGGCGCATGAAGTAAAAGTTCGAGTTTAGAAAAGCCCAGAAAATTACTAATAAATAAAAAGAGACAATATTTCTGGACATTTCTAAACTCGAAATTTTCTTCATGCGCCACGCGTTTAAAACACTGATTTTAAGTGAGGTTCAATTATACATACATTTCACAATAGTTTAGTGTTTTATACGCGTGGCGCATGAAGTAAAATTTCGAGTTTAGAAAAGCCCAGAAAATTTGTCTCGGGTCGCTACGCGACCCTCGACAAATTTTCACAGGGCTTTTCTAAACTTGAAATTTTACTTCATGCTTAGTCTGGGAGTGGAAAACACTCGTTAGAAGCGATAAGATAATTCTGTGAGAGATTTAAAACGTATATATAGAGCATACTTTCGTGGTCTATACAGGGATTTTTCTTTAAAGTATACGTTTTCTAAATTCAGCTTCTTTTCTTTAAATCGTTAGATATTCGTTGTTTTTTAAAAAGAGTTCAATTTGAAGCTTCTAACGAGTGTTTTCCACTCCCAGACTAAGCATGAAGTAAAATTTCGAGTTTAGAAAAGCCCCGTGAAAATTTGTCGAGGGTCGCGCAGCGACCCGAGACAAATTTTCTGGGCTTTTCTAAACTCGAAATTTTACTTCATGCGCCACGCGTATATAACACTGATTTCAAGTGAGGTTTAAATACACATAAATTTCACAATATTTTAGTGTTTTATACGCGTGGCGCATGAAGTATATGTTCGAGTTTAGAAAAGCCCAGAAAATTAGTAATAAATAAAAAGAGACAAATTTTCTGGGCTTTTCTAAACTCGAAATTTTACTTCATGCGCCACGCGTTTAAAACACTGATTTTAAGTGAGGTTCAATTATACATACATTTCACAATATTTTAGTGTTTTATACGCGTGGCGCATGAAGTAAAATTTCGAGTTTAGAAAAGCCCAGAAAATTTGTCTCGGGTCGCTGCGCGACCCTCGACAAATTTTCACGGGGCTTTTCTAAACTCGAAATTTTACTTCATGCTTAGTCTGGGAGTGGAAAACACTCGTTTAAAGCTTCAAACTGAACTCTTTTAAAGACACAAAGAATTTCTGAAGATTTAAAGGAAGAAAGCTGAATTTGGAATTCGTATACTTTAAAGAAAAACTCTTTGTATGTGAACTATCAAGTTAAATTACCAGTAATAGAACTATATTTTATAATAAGTGTCTATTTTGACTTGACATTGTGAGGTTATTATGTAATTAAACTTTTTATATAAAAGCATAATCATTACAAGATTTATTTAATTTAACGCTTATTTTTAATATTACATTTTTGTGTTAAGAAATTGTTATTCCTATTAATTGAAGTCTTTAGATTAGAACACATACGAGGTCTGTAATACACGAACTCTATTTTTTTAACTTGATTTTACAGATATAGAACACATACGAGGTCTGTTCAGATAATAACCGTTCACTATTTTTTTTTAACCGTTATTATCCATTTTACAGATTATTGATGCTTGTCTCTTTCAAAGTACTGCCCTCCCTAACTCACACACTTTTTCCAGCGGTGTTTCCATTTCGCGAAGCAGTCCTAGATAACTTAATTTGAGATGGCGTGTAAGGTCAGTGACGAATTTGCTTGGGGAGTAGGCATCCTTTGCCAATTCATTGTGGTGATTGAACTTTTGTCGCAATTCGTAGCCATTAACTCAGCTTTTCTCTCCCGTTATGATTTTTCATCGTCATTTTCTTGTTAAAGGAGTTGTCGACAAATGTCCACTCGATTTTTTTTTTGTTGTTCGGTCATCAAACGAGGAACAAATTTTGCTGCAGCTCTACCCATGTTTAATTTTTCACTCAAAATCGCATGACATAGCCCAGTTGAGATGTTAACCTCTTCTGCAAGTTCTCTAGCAGTCAATCGGCGATTTGCACGCACCAGATCGTTGATTTTTTGAACGTGGGAGTTATCAGTTAAAGTGGAAGACGTTCTTAATCGACGATCACTCTTAATTGACTGACGACAAGTTTTAAATCGGGAAATCTATTCGTAACATTGCGTACGACCCCGAGCATCATCTCCGTAAGCTTGTTTCAAAAGATTAAACGTTTCTGTGAACGATTTCCCCAGTTTTACGCAAAACTTTGTGTTGCTCCAGAAACCCGCATATTTCTAAAATTGGCACTAACACTTAAACACGTTGCACTTAAATGAGAATATCACGAAAACTCAACAAGATATCAACAATCCAAGAACATGCACTTACAACGGAGGTTATGCACAAGGCAGTGCTCCCAATAGGATATTATTAAATATCTCCGTTGTTCGGTTGTTATCTAAACGGGCCTCGTATATGTCATAAACATTGAAAATTAATCAACTTTATTTATTAGTATTTTTGTCCAATTTTCAGTACAACGGTTATACTGTGCTGCCGCTATTTGGTCGTGGGAAAAGCAGAGTGTTTAACACGTTTTGAAAGCTGCATTGCATGCAATACGATTGGGCTTTTAAAACTTGTCAAACAATCTACTATTTAATTCGGACTATATCTGTGAGCAGTAGTCTGGACAAAACATTCCAACAGTATAAAAAATGTATTGTGCAAAAAAAATACTTTTATAGTTTTGTTCCCACATACATAATTGCAAAATCATTGAGGTATACGCATGCAATACGATTCGGCTTTTAAAACTTGTCAAACAATCTACTATTTAATTCGGACTATATCTGTGAGCAGTAGTCTGGACAAAACATTCCAACAGTATAAAAAATGTATTTTGCAAAAAAAATACTTTTATAGTTTTGTTCCCACATACATAATTGCAAAATCATTGAGGTATACGCATGCAATACGATTCGGCTTTTAACACTTGTCAAACAATCTACTATTTAATTCGGACTATATCTGTGAGCAGTAGTCTGGACAAAACATTCCAACAGTATAAAAATGTATTTTGCAAAAAAAAATAACTTTCTTAGTTTTGTTCCCACATACATAATTGAAAAATCATTGAGATATACGCATGCAATACGATTCGGCTTTTAAAACTTGTCAAACAATCTACTATTTAATTCGGACTATATCTGTGAGCAGTAGTCTGGACAAAACATTCCAACAGTATAAAAAATGTATTGTGCAAAAAAATTACTTTTATAGTTTTGTTCCCACATACATAATTGCAAAATCATTGAGGTATACGCATGCAATACGATTCGGCTTTTAAAACTTGTCAAACAATCTACTATTTAATTCGGACTATATCTGTGAGCAGTAGTCTGGACAAAACATTACAACAGTATAAAAAATGTATTTTGCAAAAAAATACTTTTATAGTTTTGTTCCCACATACATAATTGCAAAATCATTGAGGTATACGCATGCAATACGATTCGGCTTTTAACACTTGTCAAACAATCTACTATTTAATTCGGACTATATCTGTGAGCAGTAGTCTGGACAAAACATTCCAACAGTATAAAAAATGTATTTTGCAAAAAAAATAACTTTCTTAGTTTTGTTCCCACATACATAATTGCCAAATTTCGCTAATTTAGTCACATTTTCATGTTTTTAAAAACTTGATCGTGTTTTGATTTGTATTGGGACGATCACCGATATACCGGGTGTTGACTCGGCAGACGCAACATAGGAAATCGCATGTAAGTTTTAAAATGTTCAAATATTAGCTCCTCTATTTATTTTAAAAACAAAATGTATTTACTTTTTTTGTTGAAAGAAAAATTCTGAATTCATTCCTGTTAACGTTTATCACTTTAAGTTTCTCTAATTTAAAATAATTAAGCAAAAGTAATGTGATTTTCTAAAAATAATGACATGTCATCGAACAATTGCGGATGTCAAAAAGGCACAAGATATCGCTGTCACTTGACTGAAGTAAATGTTTTCTAAATGATTTAGACTACACAAGAAAAAATCCTCCTAGTTAAGTGGTATTATGCAGACCACAGTTTTCGGGATGTTTGCGATATGTTTTTTCTCTTTAATCAAGTGACAGCGATATCTTGTGCCATTTTAATATCCAGAATTGTTGTTTAAATTCCATGGCATGTCATTATTTTTATAAAATCACATTACTTTATCTTAATTATTTTAACGTGGAGAAACGTGAAGTGTTAAGTGTGAACATACATATATTCAGACTTCTTTCCTCCACAAAAAAGTTAAATACATTTTGTCTCTAAAATAAATAGGGGAGCCAATATTTAAACACTTCAAAAATAACATGCGATTTCCTATGTTGCGTTCGCCAAGTCAACACCGGGTATGAAGCAAATTAGTATTTTTCTGATTGAACTCTGTGAAATCTTTTAAGTGGATGATTAGAACTAATTGCGAACTTCCTTCCTTACCCCAAGTCCTCAGTATTGATGAAAGCCGTAATCGCGGACATCTTCAAACTCCGTTCGTGCAGCGAACCATCACCATCGTACCACAAGGAAAGTAATTGCACATACCGCACATCCCGCGCACCAAACAAAACGTACTTTTCAACAACAACAACAACAACAAAAATAGAAACAATTGTACAACGAAAGAAAAAAGAATAAGTAGGAAACGCAAAGCTAGAATCGCGTCGGCGGTGGCGACACACTTTCCAACAAGAAACAAGAAAGGCTCTTGCGCAACCCGGCAGCAGGATAACAACGCTCTAATCCCTCAATGATCCCAAAACTAAAAAATAGTATTAAATTGCGCGATTACTGTTTGCTCGCGATGGTGATGATCACCGACACAGGATGCGCGAGGTTGATGAACCTTAACCAACAAGTGCATGCAAGTGTAGTCGGTGAAGAAGAAGAAGAAGGTAGGCAGGTAGGTAGGTAAATGGTAACCGATTACGCAATGTTTTGTCTTTTTCAAAATTTTGAATGCGGGTAATTCCGTGGTAATGTGAATCAGAGAATATTACCCGCGAGGGTCACCTTTCCGTCCCCAAGAAGCGAGTTGAACTAGCGGTTAAGACACGAACCCGTTTCTTACCACACCACTAAACAAACACTTTTTCTCATTCGCGAGAAACCATCGGTTTTCACGCACAACCCGCACTTTTCCACAAAGCTAATCACTGGGTGTTATCAATTCGAGCACAACTGCGGGAGTTGTCGGTGGAGATTTCACTTTTGTACCTCTTCTGGTGTTGCCGTCGTCGGGAGATTGTGTTCTCTGGCCCGTCTCAAGGTGTGCTCCAGTGCGCATGCTTTGCACTACAGTTATTCAACTTTAGCCGAGGCTGGTTTACAAGGTACAATTACTGGGACAGGTGAGACGGTCTTTGTTTCCTTTTCCTTCGGGTAACCCACGAAAACCGACCGTAAAGGAAGTTCTAATAGCCCACCTTTTTGGCTCGACAATTGTAAATACTTTGCGTTTCCTCGTTTTCTTATCGGTTTTCCGCTCTCTGGTGTGTCCCAGTTTTTATGCGCGGCGCCGAGCCCTGGGGGATACCAGGCGGTCGTAAATTTTCGAAGATTTTTTTACCTCGCCTACCTGAGTTATTATTATCATCGACATCATTATGTAGCGAGAGTTTATGCTAATGCATTTAATTATATATTATGGTGGTGTTTTTAAACTCATTTTCCATTGGTTTGGCGAATTTAATAAATTACATATATAATCACCGGAGACGAATTAATATTTTAATTTTAACATAATTAATGTAAACAAATTTAATTAACAATAATAAACACACATTATTAAACCTGTATAAAAAAAAACAAAAGAGGAAAATACATCGTTCCAGTCACCACTTTTATACACTCCAATGATTTTATGTACAGTATGGCCAGGGTTGTTAAAAAAACACGTATTTTTTTCATTTTAGTTAAAACAAATAGTTTTTTCTTTGCAAAACGTGTTTTTTTCAATGAAACAGTGTTTAAAACAGTAAAAATTAATAACATGTTTAAAACGTGTTTAAACATGTTTTTAACAAAATAGGGTTAGTTAGAATTTATTTAATAATGCAATAAATCATAAATCAGTATGTTTTGAACTTCACTTGAAATCAATGTTTTGTACGCGTGGCGCATGAAGTAAAATTTCGAGTTTAGAAAAGCCCCGTGAAAATTTGTCTCGGGTCGCTGCGCGAC
The DNA here is from genome assembly GCA_932526585.2 of Philonthus cognatus. Classification (NCBI taxonomy): domain Eukaryota; kingdom Metazoa; phylum Arthropoda; class Insecta; order Coleoptera; family Staphylinidae; genus Philonthus; species Philonthus cognatus. The sequence continues at coordinate 32,194,062 of OW052242.1, forward strand.
CCTCGACAAATTTTCTACGCGGGGCTTTTCTAAACTCGAAATTTTACTTCATGCTTAGTCTGGGAGTGGAGACACTCATTAGAAGTAAATTTAAATCTAATAATATATCAAAAGATATCTATTATCACAAACATAAAAAAAACAGTGTACCATACCTTCTAAATTACTTGATTACAATGAAGTTAGAACACATAAAAATGTAATGTTGCTGCGTTCATTCTATCATTATTTCAAAAGTATCTAATAACATGTAGATTTTGCTCTATTAATACGCTAGCACCCAAAAAAGAAGTCCAGCGGTGTTAGATCCGGAGATCGCGGAGGCTCTTTTATCGGTCCATTTGTGCCTAACCATTTTGCTCCAAAATTGAATACAATAATTATAATGTATAATTTCATAGTTGCCAGCCTACAATATTTTCCATGGCACTCTAGAGATTTTTTTTTTATTGAACATACTATAGTTTAATGCTTATTAATCTTTACCAGACGCATATAAACACGATACTAACCGTGTTGATATGCGTCTGGTAAAGATTAATAAGCATTAAACTATAGTATGTTCAATCAAAAAAAATCTCTAGAGTGCCATGGAAAATATTGTAGGTTGGCAACTATGAAATTATACATTATAATTATTGTATTCAATTTTGGAGCAAAATGGTTAGGCACAAATGGACCGATAAAAGAGCCTTAGATCTCCGGATCTAACACCGCTGGACTTGTTTTTTGGGTGCTATACAAAGGACAGTTTATATAAATTAAATAACAACAATATCAATATTTTACGACAAAATTTCATTAATATTGTAAATTCTATATCTCATATTCATATTCATAATGCATGTAGAAGTGTCATAAATAGATGTAACTCATGCATTTTGAACAGTAGCAATCAATTTGGGCATTTATTGTAATTTTTCTGTCAATCTTTAGTATAATCGTTGTTTTTTTTTGTATTGACCAACCAGATTTGGTGATTTTTTTAATAAAGATGGATAATTGGTTGAATACTCTAGTTGTAATTGTGACTTTTGTCTTCAATTAAACAAAAGTGCTTAATTACCCTGTCGTAAAGATTAATTTCGCGGCGGAACAGGTTTCATTTATTAATCCCACTTTTTGTCAAATAATTAATCAATGGCAACATGGCATTCATATATCAATGTCATTTCATGACAAATAAGCAAAGAACCTAAGAAATAAAAATCTGAAATCTGTTTGGTCAATAAACAAAACCTAGGTATAATATCCATTTATTTTCATTTAATTTTTTCGAAATAATTGTAATTATTATCACATCCTAATATAAGCCTACACAGCAATTATTAATTTAATATTAAACATGCCTACTGGGATTAATAAGAATATTTAAAATTTATTTATTGTTAATAATAAAATCATTGTTGCAAAGTAACAAACAAAACGTTTAATATTTTACGATAAAATAGACTATCAAATAGACATTGGAAGGTAGAACGGCTGACATTAAGCCATCTGGCCACAGACCACTGGCTTCGAAAATATTCCAAAAGAGCTACAGCTTTTGCACAATCTACAGCACTTAAAACCATAATGAACACACCAACCTTCAGTGGGTTTATACCCACAGCCACTGAAGATCAAAACAAAAAAGCAAACACAGTGAAAGAACGTAGACATCTTGATACTTTATCCATAATGTCGAATGGAAAGCGTATCTTTAAATTTCATTTGTGATGATTATTGTTCATTAAATAAAGTAATAAGTACGATATGTTGTTTTTTTTCTATACCCTGATTGTCTATTTTATCGTAAAATACCAAAAGTTAATTCGCAGCATTGCAAAAGTAATGCTATTAGGAAAAAATAAAAAATAAATAACGAGTGGGCCGTTTTCTTTGCACGTAAGTGTATATCAATAAATTTCAAATAAAACATCAACATGTTATACATCAAGGAAAAGGGAAAAAATAACATTTTTTTTTAATAGCACAGTCAACTATGACTTCTATTTAAAAAAATATAACTTTGGGCTGTATCTCTTTTATTAATAAAGATAGAAATCTCGAATAAAATCCTCGAAAAAGTAGAATATACAGTTCTTATCTTGATAAAATAATAAATGACTGAGATATTAATAAAAATCTAAAATGGAAAATATTGAATTTTTCGCTATAACTTGAAAACAAAAGACAATAGCTAATTTATGTTTTCGGCATTGAGTTTGTCTCGAAAAAAGAGCTAGAGGATGTGCCATCGATTTTTTCTCTCATCTAATAACCGAGATTCCCTATAGTAACATCCAATTTGGGCCACCCTGTACATGATTTGTCCGGAAAGTAATGAGAATGATTTTTTTTGCACTAAGCCGAAGGGGCCTGGGAGTGGAATCTTCGTATGTAATCGGTGGCAGGGAGTGTCAGCTAAATAGTTTAATACGGTTTTCTAATAACTGTATGTTTTTGAGTTTACGTGAAGTGATTATTACACTTAAAAAGACTGTTATTCCTTACTTTACACACAAGGTGATCATTATCAATAACCAACTTCGTTTGTTATTGATAATGAGCACCTTGTTTCTTGAAATGTACGTCTAACGATAGAAATAAAAAGTGAAGTAAGGAATAACAGTCATTTTTACAGCTTTCTAACCTCTAAGCTTTTACAGAGTGTAAATCGACGACACAGTAGGCTGCCGTTTTTGGGTGTCATCACGGTTTAAAATTGACATTTTGTGTTAAGCTTAAAATAATCAACTGAAACGATTGCTATTAATTAGAAAGCATACTTGGAGAATGTTAAAGGAAAAGTACAATTGTTTAGCTGACACGAACCAAAAAAATAGAACCCAACTAGAATAAACATCGTGCAGAGAGGTCACCAAAGTCTTAGTGTTCAGAAAATGTAGCTTAGATGAAAGAATTTTGAACTGTGACTGACATTTACTTTTTAGATTGCTAGTAGATAAATCAGCATTTTAAAATCCAATGTGAATGAAATTATCCCAACAAAATGCAGATCTTCGGAGAGTCTGTGCTAAATCTTCCATTTTTCGTTGGTATTTGTAAGAGATTTTGCCTAAAAAAGAAATTCTATCGCCGCCCTAATTTTTTTGAAGCCTAGATCTGCTTCTGTTTGGCTTTATTAGAGGTGTAAATCGAAGAGTGAAAGGTCTCAACTCACATACACAATTTTGTATTGAAGAGTAACTGATACACGTGTGTTCTCTACAAATGTTTTTATTCTACTACTTTATTATAACTATAGTAACAATAATGTCAACCCGAATCGACCGTATATTTGATCACTTTTAACACTTCCCCTCGAAGAGTGGATGGAGACCTTTCACTCTTCGATTTACACCTCTAATAGGTTATAGAACGGTACCATTCTTGTGCATTCGGGCCGTTCATTGCTTCCTTTAAAGACACTTCTGCAAGATAAATTTCTTCTGTTTTTCCTATTTGCTGATGGTATTCTTTTTTTGGCCGTCCTGGTCGTCCAGTTAAGATTTTCTTTGGCCTGCCTGGTCCTTTTCTAGATTCTTTCGTAATAACTTCCTCTTCAACAGAGTTTCTATTTACGTCTGATCCATTACTTTTCTGAAATTCTCGAGTATACACAATTCTATTTGTTTCTGGATCTCGCCTAGCCATGCTTTCGTGTTATGTTGCAGTATCAACATTTACATTTTTTATTAGTTGCCACTCCTGATTCCTAATTTTAACAGTGTTGCAATAATTTATGATATCATAAGTAATCCTCTTTTTAATTTTGAAGAGGTTTATTGTTAATCTTGCAACAATTATTTCACCATTCTGTGCAATTAGACAAAACTCCTTCATTTTCTTGTAAGAAATGCGAAATGCAGGAGTGGTTGGTTAAACACAATGTAAAATTCAATCCAAAATTAACCAAAAAGGAACTATGGGCTTTATTTATACCTTTTTGATCAAATGACAAAATTTACGTAGTTGATGGCATTTTGAGAAAGAACGGGCACGAAGTTCTTAGATTACCGCCATACCATTGTCAATACAATCCAATTGAAATGGCATGGAGGTTTTGTAAGACTTACTACAATAAGCACATAAATTCTAAGCAACCATCTAAGGATCGTATTCAGAATTTATGGCTTGAGTCTCTCTCAAAATGTACATCCGATATGTGGCAAAATTTCTGTGATCATTGTGAAAAACTTATTTCGGATGACTGGACAAAACACATGGGGAACCTTTCTTTTGAAACCATTCCTCCTTTTATTATTTCGCTTGGGGAATCTGGCTCAGAACAAACATCAGAAGATTCAGATGCAGGTTCTCTTGACTAAATAATAAAAGTGGAATGAGGGCTTAAAAATTTTTTGACATGAAAATTATCAGTATCACAAGAGGGTGGGAATAAATTTGCAATTCTACAAAAAAATACTGAGGGCCAACAGAAGAGAGAATGACCAAAATTAAGGTGGATGGATGGAGTTGATCAAAATGTGTTAACGGGAAGACCCAAGCGAGAAATACAAATGGATGACGAAATAAGTTTGCAGAGCCGAATTCATTATATTTGTTATATACAATATTATTGCTGTGTTTGTATGTATAAAAACCAAGTAGTAAATTTTGTTAATCTTAAAACTGCATATTATTATTCTTTTATATCTGAAAATTTGTAAAACAGGCAACAGTGGAAGATCACAATAGTCAGAAATTATAACCTTAAAGTCGAACATCTGACAATGACATTTAAAAACCCTGATTTAAAACACAACCAGCCCCATTTAAAATACTTAAACTGTCACTTTTCCATAGCTAGGCGAGATCCAGAAACAAATGGAATATATAATAGATGTTTCACTTTGGTTTATGGTTTTAATTTTAATTTCTGTTTCATGGTTGTCAACTGTAGCATTGTTTTTAATAATCTCTTCATCGGGGAATACGTCTTCATAGACTTTTGACACCAGATTTTGAGAATATCTTAAACATTTAATGTCTCTAGTTATTTCCACTTTACCTTTCTCTGGAATCCATACACGATATCCCTTAGATTGTTCAGCGTAGCCTAGAAAAATTCCTTTTACAGCGCGCTCTTCAAACTTACTTTTTCCTGGTTTTCTGTTCATTACATAAACACTGCTTCCAAAATCTCTGAAATAATTTACATTTGGACTCCTTCCAGTCCATTTCTCGTAAGGTGTTCGTCCCTTTAAGCTTTTCGTCGGACATCTATTTCGAATGTAATTCGCAGTATTTACAGCTTCAGCTCAAAACGATGAAGGAAGAGCAGACTGGATTAAAAGACATCTGGCCATTTCCACCAGAGTTATATTTTTTCTTTCGGCGGTTCCATTCTGTTCCGGGTTGTAAGCGACTGTTAACCTTCGTTCGATACCATTTTTCTTCAAGTATTCAGTAAAAGTTGTACTCAATTATTCAGTTCCATTGTCCGTTTGAAGGCATTTGATCCTCAAGTTCCTTTTGTTTTCAATTTTAGATTTGAATTCCTTAAATGCATCAAAAGCTTCATCTTTCGTTCTTAGAAATCGCACTTCACACCAACGGGATTCATCATCAATAAATGTAATAAAGTATTTCGCCCTGTTATTTGATTCTGTTTGCATTGGACCGCAGATATCTGAATGAATGATTTCTAAAGCAGTAGTTTGGCGATCTGATTTCTTAGGAAATGGAGTACGAGTTATTTTCCCCCTTAAACAGATCTCACATTCTAGTTTATTTGTGCACTTTCCGAGATGAATGCCTAATAAAGATTTATCTCGTGTACCTTTCAACAAATCATTGATGTTCAGATGACCCATTCGCCTGTGCCACATTTCAAGCACTTCTGATGATCTGTTAGTTTCAATTCCAACTGAACTGCACTCTTCGTTGAATTCACTTACATAGTAGAGGTCTCCAATTCGTTTTGCCATTAATTTCGTCAATCCGTCATTTCCAATTATTTCTGCGTGATCTTTTCGAAATGTCACTTGACAATTATTATCTGTTATTTTTGACACTGACATTAAGCTTGATCTGAGATCGGGAACCTGTAGTACATTCATTAGTTTAATATTCTTAATTTCTCTCTTAACTTTGGAATTGAATAAAACAGTACCTTTAGCAACAATTTCCGTTGACGTATTACTTGCGAGCTTTAATATTCCACTCTTTGAATCGTCTATTTCCGAGAATCTTGGTTCCTTACAAATATGTGACGTCGCACCACTGTCAAGACACCACACTTTTTCCCTTTGACCATCCGAAGATGTTAATTGGACTTCTTCAATCCCCAAACTTACTCCTTCAGTCTTCTTTAAGTATTGTCTTGTACCTTTTAGTTTCTTGCTGCGACACTCAATTGCCTTATGACCAACCTTTCCGCAGTTATGACATCGAAACTTGAATTCCCTGTTATTTTCAGAATTCTCATTAACCAACTTTTCTTTGCGAAAATAAGAATTTTTCTTTGCCACCGTTGCATTTTGCATTACGCGCACTTCGTTTGTCCGAGCATCAGTTTCCTCAACGATTTTCACTCGTAAATCGTCTGGCGAAGGAAGATTATCGCGTGATTCAATCGCGCATCTGAAATTTTCGTAAGACGGTGGTCTAACAAATCAGGATTAATATTCACTTCCATTTCTTCCAGTTTGTCTTTGGCGTCAAAAAATTTACGCACATGTTCACGTATGTCATCACCATTTTCCATTTTCTGCAGTGTGAGTTGTTTTAATAAAACGGCTTTTCTTGCTGGTCCTTTTGATTGGTATATTCCCTGCAGTTTTAGCCATATTTCCCGTGAAGTCGTACATCCTTTAATTTGTTTCAGTTCTGAAGGGTGTATAGATAGGATAATATCCGATTTTGCCTTGTTATCATTGTTTGATCATGATTTTAAAGTTTCAACCGACGCAGGATCCCCAACCTCAACAGGTTTAACTATGTCTCCGTTCACATATTCCCAAGCATCGTTCTTCACAAGTAGAGCTTCCATTTGCATTTTCCATGTATCGTAGTTTTCCTTGTTCAGTGTTTCAATGCGTGTATAACCAGCCATAATTATGTTCGTAGATTGGCTTTAGACTTTAGTCTTAATTATTTGGACTTATAAGTCGATTATAATTTCAAATTGTGTAGGAGTTAAAAAAACCTTTGGGCCCATAACCTATTAGAGGTGTAAATCGAAGAGTGAAAGGTCTCAACTCACATACACAATTTTGTATTGAAGAGTAACTGATACACGTGTGTTCTCTACAAATGTTTTTATTCTACTACTTTATTATAACTATAGTAACAATAATGTCATCTCGAATCGACCGCATATTTGATCACTTTTAACACTTCTATTAGTTTCCTAGGTTGTCATTCAAGTTAAAAAAACATTTTAACACTATTAAACTCGTACAAGATGTCGTGATGAACGCACTGAACGGCAGGCTAGTCTACGACTTCCTGGAAAATTACTACATTTGATAAAACCGCAAGAAATAGTATATTGATGCCCAAAGGATGTATGTGCAAGAATATTAACTGATTTTAATTTAATTTTCAAATATGGAAAGTTCTGGCATCATTCTCATTTCTTACGAGACAAACCATGTATTTCATTGAAAATAATATACTCAGTAGCAGAGCTGGGCAGGATTCGAATCATTCAGGATTCGAATCCTTTTAGAGGATTCAAAAGAGGTATTCGAATACTTTAGTTCAACTGGATTCGCAATCCGGATGTTATATTTTTTTAAGAGGATTTGTATTCGAATCCAAATGTGGGTGATTCGAATCCTTATAAATGGATTCGAATATTTATAAAAGGATTCGTATATTTATAAAAGGATTCGAATATTTATAAAAGGATTCGAATGTTTATAAAAGGATTCGAATATTTATAAAAGGATTCGAATATTTATAAAACGATTCAAATATTTATAAAAGGATTCGAATGTTTATAAAAGGATTCGAATATTTATAAAAGGATTCGAATATTTATAAGAGGATTCGAATACTTACAAAAGGATTTGAATCGTCAAAAATAATTAGAATTAATTGTGAGGATTACCATGAAAAATGTCTTTTGTGTGCTTTTAAATTTCTCGTTAAATCACTGTTGATACGCGTGGCGCATGAAGTAAAATTTCGAGTTTAGAAAAGCCCAGAAAATTTGTCTCGGGTCGCTGCGCGACCCGAGACAAATTTTCACGGGGCTTTTCTAAACTCGAAATTTTACTTCATGCTTAGTCTGGGAGTGGAAACGCTCGTTTGAAACTTCAAACTGAATGCTTTGATAAGAACATTAAATGACTGAAAATGTTTTTAAAAATAATAATCTAGTTTTCAAAATTTTGTTTAATATTATTTGAAGTAAAACTGCGTGGTAGCCATAATCTGTAATGCTGAATTTTTCCGACATTTTCCTGATTCAAGATTTTTTACCCTGGCCTTTTAACATAACTTTCTTCTGTGGGAAACCCCCATTTTGTTTAATTGTTTTCATTGTTTTTGTCAATATTTAAGTTAATTTTATAAATTTTTACGTGCTTTGTAATTTGCCTGCTGATTTTGACAAATTTAATAATATCATATGGCTTTTTTGTTATTGTTTTGGTCAATTTGAATATAATTCCATGACATTTCTCTGACTTTTCCGGTTTTAATGATATTCAGTGAATTTTTATTTACGTAATTTTCAGACATTCTTCGATTTTATAATAGAGTTCAATTTGAAGTTTTGAACGGGTGTTTCCATTCCCAGGCTAAGCATGAAGTAAAATTTCGAGTTTAGAAAAGCCCCGTGAAAATTTGTCGAGGGTCGCGCAGCGACCCGAGACAAATTTTCGGGCTTTTCTAAACTCGAAATTTTACTTCATGCGCCACGCGTACAAAACACTAATTTGAAGTGAAGTTCAGAAACACACAAATACATCTTTAATCGGAGTAACAGGGAATCAGATATTTAGTCTGTTATCAACGATGTTCAGTATTAATAATAAATAATTAGGTTTTGAATATTTTTCTTAAAACAACTGGTAATGATATTTATATATTAATGGTTGCAAAAATATAATAAAATCAAATTTATTCTTAAATGATTTGTATTCGTGATTCGAAAAACAGGATTCGAATCTTTGATTCGAATCATATTTATCTCTTACGAATCCTTTATTCGAGTATTCGTGATTCGAATCATATTAGGGGATTCGGATTTTATTTATTTATTTAATTAACGAAAATATCTTTACAAACATAAAATTAATATTATTACAATACAACAAAGAATTGAAAAATAACGTACTGAAGTAACACTAATTACATTTCCCCATAACAAAATGAAGGACTTAAACTAAATGAAAATTAGATCCAGATTAACGACCACTACCGCCCTATGAAAGCATGAATAATTAGCGGCAAATAAGTCAAAATTTACTGAGGGTAGTAAACAATTGGCGGTGCGGGTTAATCTGGACAACGGGTTGTTCCTATCGTACGTAGCACGATGCAATTTCTCTCTAAATAAGATTTGTTGTCTTGTTGAAGGTCCCGATCTTTGGTGCCAAAAATCAAGACCTGCCAACAGCGCGGGACAGCAAATATACCCGTTTATTAATTTATACAAAAAACACATATCAAAATAATTTCTGCGGGAAAGTAACGTCGATAAATCTAAATTAACTCTAAGCAAACTATAGTTAAGCTGTGGATTCAATATATTCATCCTATACGCAACACGACGTAGGAATTTTTTCTGGACCATCTCCAATGTATTAACCAAATAGGTTTTGATGAGGATGTCATATTGTTGCAGCGTATTCTAAATGTGGCCGAACCAAGGTGCAATACAAAAGTCTCAAGGTGTCAGTATTAAAGTCAGAACCAATTCGAGAAATGAAACCCAACATCTTGTAAGCTTTATTGGTTATGGATAATATATATGCGTCTTAAATGACAAGGATTTCTCAAATATCACACCCAAGTCGTTTATGACCGAAACCCGTTCCAAAAGTATATTATCGATACTGGAATTATTGTGAATTGTATTATTGGTCCTACTAAATGTAATACATTTACATTTGGCTACATTTAAAGATAGCTTATTATTTGAACACCACTCATTTAAATAATTTAAGTCCTCTTGAATATTATTGGAATCGTAAATAGATCGTACGGAATGAAATAACTTTAGGTCGTCTGCATATGACAAGTATTTGCAGAACTTTAAGCCGTTGGGGAGGTCATTAACAAACAAGTTAAATAAGATTGGACCAACATGGGAGCCTTGGGGTACACCAGAGGTAGCTTTGATTTTAGTTGAAATACAATTACCTAGTTTGACCATTTGATATCAGTCAGAAAGAAAGCTTTTTATCCATTTAACAACCTTATCGGAAAATCCGATATAGCATAACTTTTGAATCAGGATATCATGACTCACTCGATCGAAGGCCTTGGAGAAATCAGTATAGATAGAATCTACCTGATACCGAAACTCCAAAGCCTTCAAAAGGTAATCCTGATAGATCAATAAATTCGTGGTTGTAGACTTACCCGAAGAAAACCCATGTTGTTCGTCAACAATTACATTCTTCAATGACCATCCCAACTGCTTACTCACAATACGATCTAAAATTTTTGGAATCGCAGATTGTATGCAAACTCCACGGTAGTTGCTAATATTTGTGATTCGAATCCTTTTTACGAGGATTCATCCCAGCTCTGCTCAGTAGCGGCTCGTGAGTACTTTTATTGGTGAGGCTGCAGACATGAACATGCGGGGAATTTTTGTTTTCACATGTCCAGATGCGTATGCATTTCGAGGGTTTCACTATTATTTTAATGAGTTCAATTTGAAGCTACTACCGAGTGATTCCACTCCAATTTTAACTTTTATTCTTTTGTTTTAGAATGGTTTACCAAATAATACATTTTGTTATGATGTATCTAATTTTAATAACCTTGTTACAAGGAAGCGTTATTTTGCAGTGAATCGTAATTAGTATTGTTAACAATAAATTGCTAATTAAAATTAATAATTAAATTTAGTTAGTTGCAGGCGATAAATAAACAATAAAAATAACTCACTGTACAAATAATTTCCATCGCACGGAATGTTTCCTAACGATTATCAAAACCAATCGGAAATGCGCGCCAAACCGGTGCAGAATCCACCTGACAAACGGAATAAATGTATTTTTTAAAATCAACTTGTAAATTAAATCATCAGGTACTTATAAAAATTGCAATAATTGTATTTCAAAATAATTAGAAAATAGTGTCTAAATTGAATTTGTGTTCAGTATTTCGGCACCAGATACCCACAGATGCGTACTGAACATTTCTGACTATTTTAAGCCCATATGTGAAAACCAGAGTTGTTTTTTTTTTTCATTTCAATTAAAACAAACAGTTTTTTAACGAATCGTGTTTTATTTTCATTGAAACAGCGTTTAAAACATTAACGATTAAAAATATGTTAAAAACGTGTTTGAAACATGTTTAAAACACGTTTAAAACGTGATTAAAACAGAACATACAGGGCATTTATCTTTTGAGTATACATATCCCGATAATTACAGCGTTTTATAGATTTGCGGGAATTCGTTGTTTCAAAGCGATTAATTTGGGGCTTTTAACGAGTGTATTCCACTCCCAGACTAAACATGAAGTAAAATTTCGAGTTTAGAAAAGCCTAAGAATTTGGATTGGCCGCGTAGCGAAGCGGAGCAGCCAATCCAAATTAGGATTTACGAATGTCGTAAAATTTACAGTGTAACCATACGTATGAAAAAAAAATTGCCTGTATTTAAAAATCTCATTAATGCACACACAGTTGTTATATTTTATTGTAATAAAATGTTAAGTTTAAAAATGTAATTTGAAATATCTTCAATAATTTAGTTAAAATTTAAAAATGTAAACAATCCAAATTAGGCTTTTCTAAACTCGAAATTTTACTTCATGCACCACGCTTAAAAACACTGATTTACAGTGAAGTTCAAAAACACACACATACAACAACAATTATAGGCAACCTAATATACGTTAGAGTTATTGGGTTGCCTATAATCACTGTTTTAAACAATTTGTTCAGTGCAGAACTTGACTCACGTTTTATTCACATCTACATATTAGATTGCTAAAGCCGTATATTTTAAACTCTATGATATTTCAGTGTTTTATACGTGTGGCGCATGAAGTAAAATTTCGAGTTTAGAAAAGCCTAATTTGGATTGGCCGCTCCGCTTCGCTACGCGGCCAATCCAAATTTTCAGGCTTTTCTAAACTCGAAATTTTACTTCATGCTTAGTCTGGGAGTGGAAAACCCTCGTTTAAAGATTCAAATTGAAATCTTTTAAAAAAGCAACGAATGTCGTAAAATTTACAGTGTAACCATACGTATACCTGAAAAAATAATTGCCTGTATTTAAAAATCTCATTAATGTACACACAGTTGTGATATTTTATTGTAATAAAATGTTAAGTTTAAAAATGTAATTTAAAATATCTTCAACAATTTAGTTAAAATTTAAAAATGTAAACAAAAAATCTTAATGAAATAGTATAAAATATAATTTAGCAAATTTCAGATAATAAAAAAAAAAAACGTTTGGAACAACGTTAACGTTTAAAACATGTTTTAAACAAATTTAAGATTTAAAACGTGTTTAAAAACGTGTTTTAAAACAGTGTTTTAAACATAACAACACTCGTGAATACTAATAAGAAATTTCGATGGCGTAACTATCAAAATCTAATGGTGTATAATGGCATCGTCAATGACAAGAATAAAATAGTTATTACTTTGATTTTAGTTTAAATAGAAAACGTATTACTTTTAAAAACATTTCATTGTACTATTATATACTGTGAGATTGTACTATTATACAGAGTGAGATTGTACTATTATACAGGGTGTATTTAAAATTAATTACCAGGCTTATACACAAAGTCAATTACCGTAAATATAAAACCTGAAAAACCAATTTTATATTTTTTTTGTTTTTCACTTTTTGAAAACTTATGGTCGTTTGCGGTCACAGTTTTTTTTGCAAATGATTACGCACGGTGTAGTGTTTATGTATATTAATTATGAATTACTGAAATCATTTAAAAACAGTCTATGGACAATGTCGGTTAAATAAATAAGCGCACATTTATCAGGGAGCACGAATTAATAATTTAGAACTAATTAACAGGCTCATACACAAAATGCATTTCCGTAAAAATAAAACCTGAAAAACCAGTTTTGGTGTTATATTGTGATTTTCACTTCCTTAGAACTTCTGGTCGATCGCACTGTACGTTAATATACGTAAGCACTACATAATCATTCGCAAGATATATTGTAACCGCTTACAATATATCTTGCGAATGATTATGTAGTGCTTACGTAGTAGTGCTCCACCATGGGCAATGTTGGACGAGAGTGGAGGATAAACTGTTCATCCTGTTCCAGCACCTCTATCAACTATACTTCTCATTAGCAGAAGGATTAGTGACGGTGTGTATATTAACTAGAGCTGGGAATTTTGATGTTCGACTATTCGAATTTCAAAATATTCGACTAGTCGACTTATTCGACTATTATTCGAAAATATTCGAACCGATTAAAATATTCGAACCGATTAAAATATTCGAACCGATTAAAATATTCGAACCGATTAAAATATTCTAACCGATTAAAGTATCCGATCCGATTAAAATATTCGAACCGATTAAAATATCCGAACCGATTAAAATATTCAAACCGATTAAAATATTCGAACCGATTAAATTATTCGAAACCGATTAATAGTCGGTTAGTCAGATAAACAGTGTATTCGAAGAAATTTTTTATTCGACTATTCGAACATCTGATAATCGAATATTCGACTTATTCGACTATTTTGCCCAGCCCTAATATTAACGTACAGTGCGATCGTTTTAGTTTAAATTGTGATTTAGAGTACGCGGCATTTTTTTGTGCGGTTGTCCAGTTCTGGAAATTATTGGATTTTGGTATTTTTAACATTAAAGCACAAACTACTCTTTCAATAACAAACACTGGGATTTTTATGAAAATCCTCTCTTCAGTTGATTTTTAAAATGTTCTAAAAATAGTCCAAAAAATTTTGAGATTTCGAAGGTTAGCAATACATTTTCAATTAACATTAAGCTTTTCTAAGTTTAGTAACACTTTATAAGTAAAACCACTGTCCTTCAACATCAACACATTAACGATAAATGGATTAATCACAGTTTCTCTGTAGCCAATTACATTCTCCCCTATTTTTTTCTTTTCTCTCGTGACAGGTTCATAAGCTGCTGGATGTTAAGTGACTAACAAGAGACTGCGATTTAATAGAGCTTTCAAGGGCCCTAAAGGGTTCGAGATGTTGAAGGGCTTGCGTTTGTTTTTTTTTTCTTTCTTTCTTTCTTTCTTCATTTCGCTTATTTATTCGCTGTTTAGGAAGCGTGCTCGATGACGGGAGAGAGCGCTGAACGAAAAGTGCCAATTTAAAAGCAATGAAAACACATGATTGGGGTCGCTTTTTTCTTCACGCAGTTTACTTTACTTGATGGCCTTTGATTATTTGTAAACAGGGGATGTGTACATACAGAGAATTTGGGTTTTAAGTATACATACCCCGATCTAGACACTGTAAATTGTCAAGTAATTATTGTTTGTAAAGGGTGCGGCAATTTTGAGTTCAAATTCAACAAATATTTTCAAATGAATTGTACATTATTTTCGGGAGTACGCCATCCGATTTAAAATGAAATATATATATATATATATATATATATATATATATATATATATATATATATACGTATATATATATATACGTATATATATATATATATATATATATATATATGTATATAATATATCAGCTCTACAAGCCTTGTAGGCTCATGGCTTCAATGTTGAATGAAATACTATTTCATTTAAATGACTAGCTCGACTGGATTTGCAATAGTCCATTCTTTCTAATTATTCAGAACATTTCAATCTATTTTACTAAGAGCCACTTTAATAATGGCGACCGTTATCGTTCCGTGATTACTGACTTTTTATTCCCTACAATTGAAGAGGAAGACTTGGCGGATATTTGGATTCGACAGGACGGCGTCACTGCTCACACAGCCAACGCTACAATCAAAGTTTGCACCCTATCCTCAAAAATCTCATTATCAATAGAAATGGCGATGTCAACTAGCGGTCTAGAAGATTTGACTCCGTTAGATTATTATTTGTGGGGAGCCGTCAAGGACAGATGCCAATCATCCAAAGACGATTGAGGCTTGAAAGACGCAATTTAAGTCGCTCTTGTTGAAATGGAAGCCAATCATCCAAAGACGATTGAGGCTTGAAAGACGCAATTTAAGTCGCTTTTGGTGAAATAGAAGCTGATATATAAATATATCAGCTCTACAAGCCTTTTAGGCTCATGGCTTCAATGTTGAATGAAATACTATTTTATTTAAATGACCGCCTCGACTGGATTTGCAGTAGCCCATTCTTTCGACCTAATTTTTCAGAACATTTTGAATCTATTTTACCAAGAGCCACTTTAATAATGGCGACCGTTATGGTGCCGTGATTACTGACTTTTTATTCCCTACAATTGAAGAGGAAAACTTGGCGCATATTTGGTTTCGACAGGACGGCGTCACTGTCCACACAGCCAACGCTACAATCGAAGTTTGCACCATATCTTTAAAAATCGCATTATCAATCGAAATGACGATGTCAACTAGCGGTCTAGGAGATTTGACTCCGTTAGATTATTATTTGTGGGGAGCCGTCAAGGACAGATGCCAATCATCCAAAGACGATTGAGGCTTGAAGGACGCAATTTAAGTCGCTCTTGGTGAAATAGAGGTAAAAAATGGGTCGACAGAATGGGCTACTGCAAATTCAGCCGAGGCACTGTGATCAAAAACAAACATTTAGGATTCCAAAAATATATTTTACATTCACGCTCAATAACGGTGAAATGGTTTTGGTAATCTTCAGAGATAACTGTTTCATAGAAATGTCCTAATTACCACCCCTTGCACTCATCGCTTTGCCGCCAATAATTCGTCGAACTGCAATGAACGCACACATGTTCGAAGGTCAACGCGAGTTAGTCTCATTTCAACTATTGCAACGAGTGCTTTATGTCAGCAGTTACAAGTGTTTAAAAGTGGTTTTCAAAATGGTGCACATTCTCCAAGGTATGTACTATGATACTGTATACACTCAAGTTACACTACGTTTTGATTTAGTATTATAAGAATTTTTTAACTTTAATGTTTCGAATTACAAGAAAGACAAATAAAATGCGAAGTTTATTGAATGAGAACTTTTTTGGCACACTTCAGCACACATTTTTTTTGACATAATATTGTTCGGCAGTTCTTATACTTTCGATATACATCTTTTAAATTATCCACAACGCCCTACAACATTTAAATTTTTTGCATTTTGTAGGTAGACATTCAAGCTTCTCGCGACTCGCATTACTTGAAGTTTTAAGAACGAAAATTCCATTCCGTCCTATGGAGGTGGAATCAAAAAAATGCTATTCGATCATGTCGTCAACATCATCGGGAGTGAGAACGTGAAAAATGAAGATGAAAAAAAATTCAGAAGGCTATCCACACTTTTTGTATGGCGTTGTGGAGGAAATGGAAAGCAAGCCACGGATTTATTTATGCAAAAAAATGTAGAATGGCTTAATGAAGACTGCATTACATCCGGTAACATTAATTGCATACCTTCTGGATCAGGATCGGCCGCGGCCAGTCGTGGTCGACCAAAAGTATTATTTGTTGAAGCAAGCCAGGAAACAAAGCGCAGAAGGGTGCAAACAATTCTGGAGACGACTAGTAAAGAAGAAATATGTTTGGCTGCTCAAATGAAGCTGCATTCATGTGGAAATAGGAACGCTGCCCTTGCTGTATATAAGGTTACACATTCACCAAAAAGTGCAACACGCTTCAAGAACGCAGAGCTGAAGAAAAAATGTACAATTTCATCGTATTCACCCGAAGAGGCCCTAGCTTTATTTATTAGTTTAAAACTGACTCGCAGTCAATATACCACTTTAAGAGAGTCTGCAAAAAGTAAAAATTTGAAACATTTATATCCTGCTTACTATAAAATACTAGAAGCAAAAAACAAGTGTTATCCCCAGTGTAACGTTGCCGCGACAGAAACATCAGCCGAAGTTTAACTTCAGTCCTTATTAGATCACACGGTTTCCCGCATCGGTGAAGTACAAAATGAGGTACTCTCATCTTTTGAGAAAAATTAACCCATCAATCATCATATGTTTTATAAATGGGGTGCAGATGGAAGCGTAAGCCAGAGCAACTACAATCAGCATTTTAAATCAGACGATCCAAATGATACGCAGCACAATGATTCTAGTATTTTAACGACATCTATAGTTCCCTTACAAATGTATTACCATCAAGATAATAGTCCGAAATTAGTGTTGTGGCAAAACCCACGTACTTCCTCAACGCGGTTCTGTAGACCCATAAGAATCCAATTTATAAAGGAAACTAATGACGTGATCAAATCAGAATTCTCTTACATTGAGAATCAAATTGGCAACCTTGCACCTACTAAACTTAATATAAACGAAAAAGAAATCTATGTTTATCACAAATTATTAAAAACAATGGTAGATGGCAAGGTTTGCAAGGCTTTGACTTCAAATTCTTCTTCCCAAAAATGTTACATTTGTAAAGCTGGTCCATCAGAATTTAATAAACTAGATATATCGCGCACTTTCGACCCGTCTTCTCTTGATTTCGGCATATCTTCTTTACATGCTTATATTAGATCGTTTGAATGTTTATTGCATATAGCGTATAGGTTAGATTTTAAGATGTGGCAAGCTCGTGGTGATGTACATAAAAAGTTATGCAGTGCCAGAAAACAACATATTATAACATCTTTCCGCAATGAATTGGACCTTTTGGTGGATGCTGTGAAACCTGGCGTTGGTAATACGAATAATGGCAATACCGCCCGCAAATTTTTCGCTTGCCCAGCATTGTCATCGCGTATTACAGGTATAGACCAGACTCTAATTTATAGATTTAGTGTGATTTTGAAAACAGTAAATTGTAATTATAAAATAAATTCCACTGTTTGGACATTATGCATATGAAACTGCCCAGTTGTATGTGCAATTGTATGAATGGTACCCAATGCCTCCAACTGTACACAAAATACTTTTACACGGTAAAGACATTATCGAAAATTTTTTACTTCCGATTGGCCAGCTAGGAGAACATGCTCAAGAATCAAGGCACAAAGAAGTTAAATATTATAGAGAACATAATACACGCAAGATGTCGCGGAAAATAACAAATGAGGATTTATTTAATATTATGTTAGTCTCGTCTGATCCATTAATTTCTGGTTTAAGAGTTTTACCGCCCAGACAAAGTGGTGCTATTAATAAAGATGTTGTTTCACTACTAGAGTCTCCAGAAATTCCATCTGATGACGAAATGGAATATGATTAACTGTATAATCCTTGCGGTCGCAGTGGAGGGTAGCATAACTACCCACTCACTTTCAATAGAATAGAACTGTATAATGTGTATAATAATAAAAAATAGAAATATTGTTAATTTTTCATTATGTTCTATGTTTTTACATGTGTAATATTAGTATATTCGACAAGTTTCTGAATTTTTGGGGAAATATATTTTTCATCCCTTCCTAAAAACTACCCTTTAGTGTTTAGAATTTTTTAAAATTTTGTTGTGTCTTCACAAGTATAATATTGGTATATATAGAGTTTCAGAATTTTTGAAAAAAGAAATTCATCCCCCCGCTAAAATTCACCCCTTAGTGCTTTGAATTTTTTTACTATTTTTTCCGTAATCTAATAAATATTATGGGTTTATTTAGTGATTTGTAAATTTTTATTCGCCTAAAACTTGAATCTGGATCACAGTGCGAGGCAGTCATTTGAATGAAATAGTTTTCCATTTTTAATCGGAAGGTGTTCTCTCGAAGATAATGTATAATTTATTTGAAAATAATTGTTGCATTTTTAAAAAGAACTAAAAGTAGCCGCTCCCTTTATAAGATCGTTCAATTAGAAGTTTCTAACGAATGTTTCCACTCTCTTGCGCGTCCCGGCAAATCCAGATTTTCAGGCTTTTCTAAATTCGAAATTTCACTTCATGATTTCAAGTGAAATTTAAAATATATTCCTTATAAATAATTTCTCACTTTGTTTATGAAATAAAATTATGTTTTCCAGTACTTTTTTTCAATCTTGCAACGAATTTTGCCTAATAGCGCTTAGAGACAACGCATTAGACAAAATGCGTTGTCTCTAAGCGCTATTAGACAATGAGCGAAATGACAGACGAATGCAATTTTATTTTGCTATTGTCGAAAAACATTAGACAATTCGCATTGTGTCGAAACCACTTTTCGCATCTTTTGGGGTTCCTCAAGGACCCCACTTTGGGCCAATATTATTTAAACTTTTTGTGAATGAAACTTCTAACGAGTGTTTTCCACTCCCAGATTAAGCATGAAGTAAAATTTCGAGTTTAGAAAAGCCTAAATATTTGGATTAGACGGGGCGCGCGAGCGAAGCGAGTCGCACCCCGGCAAATCCAAATTTTTAGGCTTTTCTAAACTCGAAATTTTACTTCATGCGCCACGCGTATAAAACACTGAATTCAAACCCGCGAGCCTGCGTTCTATACTTCTACATTCATTTGTTGATTGTTAGGGTTATCTTCTAAATCGTGGAAGAAATTATCTTCA
Source organism: Philonthus cognatus (assembly GCA_932526585.2). Lineage (NCBI taxonomy): Eukaryota > Metazoa > Arthropoda > Insecta > Coleoptera > Staphylinidae > Philonthus > Philonthus cognatus. Next base: position 32,213,824 of record OW052242.1, read on the forward strand.
TTTCGAAACCAGTTTCCGCATCATCTGGGGTTCCTCAAGGACCCCACTTTGGGCCAATATTATTTATACTTTTTGTGAATGAAACTTCTAACAAGTGTTTTCTACTCCCAGATTAAGAATGAAGTAAAATTTTGAGTCTAGAAAATCCTGAAAATTTGGATTTGCCGGGGCGCGCGAGCCCAGGCTTTTCAAAACTCGAAATTTTACTTCATGCGCCACGCGTATTAAACACGATTTAAAGTGAAATTTAAAATACACTTTATGCTTGATCTCACGTTAAGAAATTGTTTATTTCATTGTTGAGCGCCGGGAACAAATTTGCTTTGCCATATAAAATGTATACTTAAAAATGCAAAAAAATCCCTGTATAAGGGTTGTTGATAAGTGTAATAAATTAGATTTTCAGATGTCATATTTTTAGCGGTATAATTTAACATAAAGAAAAATTGAGTTTGTCAATAGTTTGCGCTATAATTGTTTGTAGGTACCTACTCGGTTGTTTTTAGAGAAATATTGTGCACAATTCCTTTTCATAAATTTATTTATTTTATTTATTCAATCAACGGAGTCCAGTTAAAATGAAATATGTTATAATAAACTTACTAAATATGCTTTCAAACGTGAAAAACATGCTATACTAACTTCTAGGAAAATGTACGAAATATAACAGACGGGTTAATTCTGTTTTATAAAAAAAAATCCCACAGTTTTTCCATGAAAATATTATTTTTACGGTTGCGCAACCCCCAGGCAAATTAGATTTCAACGTACATCTAAAATTCTATTTGATGACAAAAACCTAACTCCCAGTGAAAATATTTATCCATAATGAAAAACCAACAAAGTTTTGTTTGTGTGCATACTTTGTTATTATGAATATTCATAAACCCTTAAATAATTAAATTTCGAGTGTTTCCACTCCCAAGCTACGCGTGAAGTAAAATTTCGAGCTTAGAAAAAAGTCAAAATTTGGTTTAGTCGAGTAGCAAAGCGAAGCGACCAAACCAAATTTTCAGGAATAGTTTAATGACGGTTAGAGAAATTATCATTATTCACCTTTTACAAAATAATAATAATAATATTTCAATGTTTTATACGCGTGGCGCATGAAGTAAAATTTCGAGTTTAGAAAAGCCCCGTAAAAATTAGTCTCGGGTCGCGCAGCGACCCGAGACTAATTTTCTACACGGGGCTTTTCTAAACTCGAAATTTTACTTCATGCTTAGTCTGGGAGTGGAAAACCCTCGTTTTGTCGATTTATAAAATTTTCATGAGATTTTCGATATTTTGTGATATCTGTCGATTAGAAAAATTTCATGAGATCAGTATTTCGAGATTTTAATCAATTTATAAAATTTAAATTTTGATATTTCCAGATTTTCGTAAACATTTCAATTTTTGTCGATTTATAAAATTGTAATGAAATTTTAAACATTTCGAGATTTGCGTAAGATTTTCGATATTTTGAGATTTTCATCAATGTATGAAATTTGCAGCAGATTATCGATACTTTGACATTTTCGTAACATTTTCAATTATTGTCGATTTATAAAATTTTTATGAGATTTTCGTCGGATTTTTGGGAACCGTAAAAATTGTGATAATTAAGAAATCTAAGAAATTCAAAAACCTTACGAAATTGTCGAATTACTGAAAATCTCATAAAAATTTTAAATTTTATAAATCTTGAAAAAAATCACGATTTTTGAAAACTAACGAAAATCTTTAAATTTCATGGAAATCTAGAAAGTGTATGAAAATTATCAACATTTTTAGAATTACCGTTTAATCCGGATTATTCACGATAACCGTAAAAATTGTGATAATTAAGAAGTCTAAGAAATTCAAAAATCTTACCAAATTCTCGAAATATTGAAAATCTCATAAAAATTTTAAATTTTATAAATCGTGAAAAATATTGAAAGTTAATCATAATTTAGGAAATTCACTAAAACTGCTATGATGTCAAAATTTAAATTTTACCTGAAATCAGTGTTTTATGCGCGTGGCGCATGAAGTAAAATTTCGAGTTGAAAAAAGCCCGAATTTGGATTTGGACGCTGCGCGTCCAAATCCAAATTCTTGGGGCTTTTTTCAACTCGAAATTTTACTTCATGCTTAGTCTGGGAGTGGAAGACATTCGTTCGATAATTGTCAATATCTTATTTTGCTCGTTTCTGTTTTGTAGAAGAAGAAAAAAATATTAGTAAAAGTTGTAAAATGATGAATATTGAGAAAACAAGTGAAATTTATTAGAAACGAAAAAAATAATGATGACTTTTTCCATTTAAAATTGAAATTATCAATTTTTACAACAATCGATGAAGCTTGGACATATACGAAAAGAGTCGACAATTTTAAAAGTGACGAAAATATTGAGGTTTCATGAAAAACGTTGAGAATTTGAAAATTAAGGAACATTTTGAATTTTACTCGAGATCAGTGTTTTATGCGCGTGGCGCATGAAGTAAAATTTCGAGTTGAGAAAAGCCCGAATTTGGACTTGGACGCTGCGCGTCCAAATCCAAATTCTTGGGGCTTTTTTCAACTCGAAATTTTACTTCATGCTTAGTCTGGGAGTGGAAGATATTCGTTCGATAATTGTCAATATCTTATTTTGTTTGTTTCTGTTTAGTAGAAGAAAAAAAAAATATTATGAAAAGTTGTAAAATGATGAATATTGAGAAAACAAGTGAAATTTGTTAAAAACGAAAAAAAAGTTATGATGATTTTTTCCATTTAAAATTGAATTTATGAATTTTCACAACAATCGATAAAATGCTTTTTAAATTTTCAACGTTTTTCATAGAATTTCAAGATTTTCGTCACTTTTAAAAAAATATCGATTTTTTTCGTAAATGTCCAGATAAGATTACGAAAAGAGTCGACGTTTTTCAAAAGTGACGAAAGTCTTGAGATTCCATTTAAAAAAATATATTTTGGAAATACACGAATTAAAGAGTCTATGACATTCCTTTAATTAATGAAAATCTTGAAAAAAAAAACACGATTTTTGAAAACTAACGAACATCTTTAAATTTATAAAATTTAAAATAAAAACACTTGGTTTGTTTCACTAACGTTTTACTTATTATATTATACAAAATATAAATAATTTAAAAATCTTAATGCGTTTCGTGAAGTTACAAAGATTTCCGTTAACTTTCAAATTGTTAAACGTTTTTCATCAACTTCCTAGATTTTTGTTAATTATCAAAAATCATGAATTTTTTAGATATTCATCATTTTTAAAAAATGTTGTACATTTCATGAATGAACTTTCAAGACATGAGTCAATTAAAATCTTGGTAATTTTAGGGAATTTCCTAAATGTTCGTTAAATTTAAAAATGTTGACGCTATTCGCGAATTTTTAAATTCGGTCGGTTTTCCGACAATTTTCGTTATTTTTTGAAAATTTCATGAATGAATTTTTAAGACTTGAGTCAATTTGTAAAATCTTTGTAATTTTCGTAAATTCTCTAAATCTTCGTTAAATTTAAAAATTTTGTAAAATATTGGTAATTTTAGGGAATTTCCTAAATGTTCGTTAAATTTAAAAATGTTGACGCTAATAGCGAATTTTTAAAATTCTGTCGGTTTTCCGACAGATTTTCGTTATTTTTAAAAAAATTTCATGAATGAATTTTCAAGACTTGAGTCAATTTGTAAAATCTTGGTAATTTTCGTAAATTTTCTAAATCTCTGTTAAATTTAAAAATGTTGACGCTATTCGCGAATTTTTAAAGTTCTGTCGGTTTTCCTGAATTTCCGTTGATTTTAATTTAAAAATCTTCGGTCGGTTTTCGTAAAATTCAAAGATTCAATGATTTTTTTCAAGATGTTCATTAATTATAAAAATCTTACGAAAATGGAATTATTCGAAATGAACTTGGAAATCGTCAACATTTATAATTATTCTTGTTGTGAAAAGTAAAAACAGATTTGTTTTTATATTTTGTAAACATTCTGCAAACTATTGACAAAGTCAATTTTTCTTTATGTTAAATTTTCTTTATGAAAAACAGATTTATAGCAAACTCACGTGGAAATCCAGTTAGAATTAAAAACGGCCATGTGTGTACGTGTTTCATTCAACGGAGAAGACGGGCGATTTCAATTGTTCCAGGTGAGCAAACGAACAATTGAGTAAATGAACTCGACGCGGTGAACGCACCCTTATCTGTAGGAAAAGTTTATTCTCGACGAACTCTGGTTGAAAAATAAAATACATGGGAACGGGTAGAGTTTCCAACCCAATTTCCACCATAATAACATGTTAGCATCCACAGAGTTGCCTTTGTTATCTTTTTTTTTTCTCTTCATTATTTGGCTCGTATGAAAATTGATTTTTCGTCGGAGTTTGTGTGATATTAGTCACTTAAAAATATACTTGATAGGTTTATTCAACAAGGAATTTAAATTTAAGTAAAATTCCTTCGCTTCTATTATTTATTGTACCTAATATAATTTTCCATTTATAATAACATCGTCTACAAGCTGTTTTGTTTGTCACTCTGCATACAGTAACAAACAAAAGCAATAAGCATTTTTTTTTTACTAAGAACAAAATATCTTAGATGCAGGAAAAATGCTTAAAATTTACTAATGAAGCAGGAAATTTATGTTGCAACATTTACAGGAATTATGGAAGGAAATAATGTGCTATATTTTTCTGTAAGCAAATGCAAACTTACTCAACTCACAAGAATAAAATTATAGATACTCAAAATTCATACATTGCATTTTTAAATAATTATTACTCAACTCAAAAGAATAAAATTTTGTAATTTTTCGTTTATAAAAACATCGTCTACAAGCTATTTTATTTGTTACTCTGCATACAGTAACAAACAAAAGCAATAAGCATTATTTTTTTACTAAGAACAAAATATGTTAGATGCAGGAAAAATGCTTAAAATTTACTAATGAAGCAGGAAATTTATGTTGCAACATTTACAGGAATTATGGAAGGAAATAATGTGCTATATTTTTTTGTGAGCAATGGCAAACGTACTCAACTCACAAGAATAAAATTATAGATACTCAAAATTCATACATTGCATTTTTAAATAATTATTACTCAACTCAAAAGAATAAAATTTGAGATACTGAAAGTTGATACATTGCATTTTTAAATAATTATTATTTAACTCAAAAGAATAAAATTGAAGATACTTAAAGTTGATACATTACATTTCTGATCATTTCCGACTGAGCAAATCCATTTAAATAATGTTTCATCAATATTAAAACAACGTTTAATGTTGCTACCAGGGTTGTTACGTTTTAATACACTTTGTTTTAAAACAGTGTTTTAAATATGTTTAATAACAGCCGTCGTGTTTTAGACGGTTTTGTTTTAAACATGTTTTAAATCTTAAATTTGTTTAAAACATGTTTTAAACGGTAAATTTCTTTAAAACGTTTTTTTATATTTTAAATTGGGTAAATTATATTTCATACTACTTCATTAAGATTTTTTGTTTATATTTTTAAATTTTAACTAAATTGTTGAAAATATTTCAAATTACATTATTAAACTTAACATTTTATTACAATAAAATATCACAATTGTGTGTGCATTATTGTGATTTTTAAATACAGTAAGATTTTTGAAATTCTTAGACTTTTTAATCATCACAATTTTTACGATTTTCTTGACATATCTGAGTTAACGGTAATTCTAAAAATGTTGATAATTTTCATACATTTTCTAGATTTCCATGAAATTTAAAGATGTTTGTTAGTTTTAAAAAATCGTGTTTTTTTTTTTCAAGATTTTCATTAATTAAAGGAATGTCATAGATTCTTTAATTCGTGTATTTCCAAAATATATTTTTTTAAATGTCGACTCTTTTCGTAAATGTACAAATGTCGTTAATTTTCAAATTCTCAACGTTTTTCATGGAATCTCAAGACTTTCGTCACTTTTGAAAAACGTCGACTCTTTTCGTAATCTTATCTGGACATTTACGAAAAAAACTGATATTTTTTAAAAGTGACGAAAATCTTGAGATTCTATGAAAAACGTTGAGAATTTAAAAAGCTTTCTATCAATTGTTGTGAAAATTCATAATTTCAATTTTAAATGGAAAAAGTCATCATAATTTTTTTTTTTTCGTTTTTAACAAATTTCACTTGATTTCTCAATATTCATCATTTTACAAGTTTTCATAATATTTTTTTTCTTCTACTAAACAGAAACAAACAAAATAAGATATTGACAATTATCGAAAGAATATCTTCCACTTCCAGACTAAGCATGAAGTAAAATTTCGAGTTGAGAAAAGCCCCAGGAATTTGGATTTGGACGCGCAGCATGTTTAAATAATTATTACTCAACTCAAAAGAATAAAATTTGAGATACTGAAAGTTGATACATTGCATTTTTAAATAATTATTATTTAACTCAAAAGAATAAAATTGAAGATACTTAAAGTTGATACATTACATTTCTGATCATTTCCGACTGAGCAAATCCATTTAAATAATGTTTCATCAATATTAAAACAACGTTTAATGTTGCTACCAGGATTGTTACGTTTTAATACACTTTGTTTTAAAACAGTATTTTAAATATGTTTAATAACAGCCGTCGTGTTTTAGACGGTTTTGTTTTAAACATGTTTTAAATCTTAAATTTGTTTAAAACATGTTTTAAACGGTAAATTTCTTTAAAACGTTTTTTTATATTTTAAATTGGGTAAATTATATTTCATACTACTTCATTAAGATCTTTTGGTTATATTTTTAAATTTTAACTAAATTGTTGAAAATATTTCAAATTACATTATTAAACTTAACATTTTATTACAATAAAATATCACAACTGTGTGTGCATTAACGTGATTTTTAAATACAGGGAATTTTTCTTTCAGGTATACGTATGCATACACTGGAAATTTTACGACATCCGTTGCTTTTTTAAAAGATTTCAATTTGAATCTTTAAACGAGGGTTTTCCACTCCCAGACTAAGCATGAAGTAAAATTTCGAGTTTAGAAAAGCCTGAAAATTTGGATTGGCCGCGTAGCGAAGCGGAGCGGCCAATCCAAATTAGGCTTTTCTAAACTCGAAATTTTACTTCATGCGCCACACGTATAAAACACTGAAATAACGTAAAGTTTATAATATACGGCTTTAGCAATCTAATATGTAGATGTGAATAAAACGTGAGTCAAGTTCTGCGCTGAACAATTTGTTTAAAACAGTGATTATAGGCAACCCAATAACTCTAACGTATATTAGGTTGCCTATAATTGTTGTTGTATGTGTGTGTTTTTTTACCTTCATTGTAAATCAGTGTTTTTAAGCGTGGCGCATGAAGTAAAATTTCGAGTTTAGAAAAGCCTAATTTGGATTGGCCGCTCCGCTTCGCTACGCGGCCAATCCAAATTCTTAGGCTTTTCTAAACTCGAAATTTTACTTCATGCTTAGTCTAGGAGTGGAAAACACTCGTTAAAAGCCCCAAATTAACCGCTTTGAAACAACGAATTCCCGCAAATTTATAAAAACGCTGTAATTATCGGGATATGTATACTCAAAAGACAAATGCCCTGTATGTTCTGTTTAAAACGTGTTTTAAACATGTTTTAAACGTGTTTTAAAAATGTTTTAAACATGTTTTAAACACGTTTTAAACATGTTTTTAATTGTGAATGTTTTAAACACTGTTTTAATAAAAAAAACACACGTATTGTTAAAAAAGATCTGTTTGTATTATTTAAAATAATAAAAACGTTTTTTTAACAACCCTGGTTGTTGATATAACGTTATTTGTTGTTTTTTTGCTCAGTGGGTTTAATGCCACTATATTTTTTGTATGTATTTCGGACCGCTATGCTCGAAAATCACATTAAGAATTTCTTATGGATAGGTTTTCGAGATATGAACTTTTGATTTATTTCTCTTGTTTTTGTCGGAGGTAGCTTCACATTTTAGGCCACAGCTCGAGTTTTTTTTTGTTTTTATTGACTTCGGCTTTCGCCATACAGTCACGACTTATCATAGAGTTGTCGAGTTAGAAAGGTCTGATTGGATCGCACAAGATATCAAATTAAAGGTAATAGAATCTCCAACAATCACTTCTAACATTGTATTCCAATTGGTTCAGTAGTTTAGTGTTTTGGGCCAAAATATATGAGGAACGTCAAAATAAAAACGGAAAATTCACTCTATCGCCATGCAAAAACAGAAAACGTCAAATTATGCCCAGGTTCTTATTGTTTACGTATAGATCACACTTTTACGAATAAAACAATGCATTGATGATAAAAATCTATGGATATCTAACCGAGGTATGAGCAATTGAGTGAAAAGGTACCAAAATTCAAATTTTACTCTGTTTTTGTAATTTTTTTCATATTTATATAGAAAGCGTTTATTTAATTCATTTCCTTTATTTTTATTATTGAATTTCACTATTATATGAGTAGTTAAGAAATGATTTTGGCCCTTGCCGTGTCTTTTTGTTCTTCTCAGGGTGTCCGTATTTCGACTGAATGCACGGATCTTGGTTATTTGAAGTCATAGAGAGTTGGTTAGATTGGGTAAAAGTTGCGTATTTTAAGGTCCAATAATAATATAAAACAAATTTGAAATATCATCTTTCGTTTTTGTCAAAAACTGATTTTCTGAAATTTTGTTTTAATTTTTTTACTCTAAGGCCCATTTGCACTCCGACTGATTAACTTTAATCAACCACTAATCATTGATTAAACCTCTGATTAAGTCATAATTCTAGAATATAAAAATGTTTTAAATTTTTAAGATATCCTAAACATGTCTCTTTTATCATTAGGCCGGTCGTCCACTGGAAGCGACAACACGCGGCTACGCGCTCACGCGCTACGAGCGGCAACGGGCGGTTGCAAGAGTAGCGGCTACACGCGAGAATCCGCATGTCCGCGCACGCTTGGAGTGGAAGAGATTCATTGGATTTACACACGTCGGGATCTGTCGCGCGTATACGCATGTTGCCGCTAGGATCGCGTGAGCGCGTAGCCGCGTGTTGTCGCTTCCAGTGGATTATTTGTAAATAATTTATACATAAAATTGCTGTGTTTTTAAGGAGTACTAATCACTAATTAACTTAATCAACTTGGGGGCAAACAGGCATAAGGCCTATTTGCGCCCCGACTGGTTAACTTTAATCATCTATTAATCAATGATTAAACCTCTGGTTAAGTCAACATTTTAGAATATAGGAGTATTAGAAATTTGTAAGATAACCTAGACATGCCTCTTTCATCAATATGCGGTTGTTTAAACAGTTTGTAAATAAAATTTTCGTGTTTTAAAAAAATATTAATCAATGATTAGGTAAATCGACCTGAGTGCAAACGGGCATTAAACTATTGAATTTACATATGTACAACTTTGACATCATAGGCGCTTTTTAATAAGGAATTTAGTACTATACTTTATTTTACTAAAACTCTACAATTTTGCCAGGAACCATAGCCAACTTTTGGGCTCCATATTGGATATTCATATTTTTTGAGAGAGTATTTTTTTCTGAATTCAGTGATGCATCACACTTATAATTATTTTATATTTGTTACGTCAATATACAGGGTGTCTACGCTAAACCGTTCGTTAAAAGTTTACGGGGTTGCCGTTGCACTAAAAAAAATTGAAAAATATCCTTGTCATACGGTTGAATCAGTTCTCCTCATGTGAGATATTTTCAACTTTATATCACTTTCGGTTCCACCGGAAGTAGCACCAAATTTGTTATTTTAAATGGAACACCCTATATATTAGTAATTTTTTAGGTTCCTCGTTTAAATTGCAACATATTTTATTCGAACATATGTACACTTATCTCTTATAGTTTTCAAGCAAAAAAAAATATTTCTAAAATTTCGACCTCTAAAAGGCATCTTGAAATCTATCTGTAACTTCTCTTAAGTGTAAGATAAAAATATGATTCATATCTCTACTTGTACCTACAGGATGCCTCTATGAGTGTATTAATTGGAAACTGTCAATTTTGACAATAAGTGTTCTTAAAATGTCAATATCGACGTGCCCTCTTCAATATCTCGTAATTCAATTTTTTTAAATAGAATGACCCATTTTTTATCACGTAGTGCGATTGGAAGGAAGATTTCCTACAAAAAAGTATTAACAACTATACTCCTAAAGCAAGTGGTTTTCGAATTATTTCGAAGATTCGTTTTTCGTCGCATTTATGCAGGGAATAATGCGCGCATAAGTCGCAACTGAATTTTAGTAGGTAAGTAGTAACGCTTTTGTTTTGTCGCTTATGTGATGCGATATGTCAAATAATAAAAACAATTTGTACAAAGTTATACAGAAATCAACAAAATGAATAAATACACCCATCAATAAATTATCAATTTATTCTTTATACATGGCAACTGCGATAGAATTGGTACTCGAACATGTATAATATTTAATGAAACTTATCCACATTTGCCGCCGATGAATAAAACAAGATTTAGAAGATTGGAATCAAATTTTGTTCAATTGGCAGTTGCCATGTATAAAGAATAAATTGATAGTTTGTTGATTTGTGTAATTACTCATTTTGTTGATGTCTGTAAAACTTTGTACTAATTCTTTTTATTATTTGACATTTCGCAATACAATCGCGACAAAACAAAAGCATACTACTGGCCTACTAAAATTCAATTGCGACTTATGCGCGCATTATTCCCTGCATAAATGCGACGAAAAACAAATTTCCGAAATTATTCGAAAACTACTTGCTTTAGGAGTATAGTTTTATAATACTTTTTTGTAGGAAATGTTCCCCTCAATCGTACCATGTGATAAAAATTGGGTCATTCCACTTAGAAAAATTGAATTACTAGATATTAAAGAGGGCACTTAGATATTGACATTTTAAGAAAACTCATTGTGAAAATTGACAGTTTCCAATAAATTCACTCAAAGAGGCATCCTCTAGGTACAAGTAGAGATATAAATCATATTATTATCTTATTCTTAGGAAAAGTTACAGACAGATTTCAAGATGCCTTTAAGAGGTCAGAATTTTAGAAATATTTTTTTTTCTTGAAAACTATAAGAGATAAGTGTACATATGTTCTAATAAAATATGTTGCAACTTAAACGAGGAACCCAAAACATTACTAATATATAGGGTGCTCCATTTAAAACAACAAACTTGGTGTTACTTCCGGTGGAACCGGAAGTGATAGAAAGTTGAAAATATTTCACATGAGGAGAACTGATTCAACCATATGACAAGGATTTTTTTCAAATTTTTAGTGCAACGGCAACCTCATAAACTTTTAACGAACGGTTTAGCATAGACACCCTGTACTGTAAATAAGAGAAAAAAAAACAGAGTAAAATCTAATGTTTGTACCTTGACTCAATTGCTTATAACTCCGGTATTTATTTATAGATTTTCTTTATCAATACCTAGATTTTTCGTTAAAGTGTGATCTATACGTAAACAATATGAAACTGGCTGTAATTTGACGGTTTCTAGTTTTGAATGCCGGTAGAGTGAATTTTCGACTTTTATTTTGGCTAAAAAAGTCGATATTTCTCATATTGATAATTAAATAAAAGTCACTTGGTTTGTTTCACTACTATTTTCTATTCTCTACGACTAGTTTCGACTTAACGTCATTCTCAAGGGGTAATACAGAAATATGTTTTACAAGATATATACATATACATATTCTTTGAAGGCAGGGTAATAAGGGCTTTAAGAATTGGGGAGTTCCAGATGTCTTCGTACCCGTTTACGATGTGTTTTCCCTGTTTTATTGCCATGCTAATTTGAAGGTTTTTTCTAAAATTCAATTCTCATCCCTTATTATCTGAATATAAAACATGTGTGAAAAAACAAAAGAGATACAGAAAATTTGGATTGGTCGCTTCGTTTCGTTAGGCGACCAATCCAAATTTTCAGGCTTTTCTAAACTGAAAATTTTACTTCATGCTTAATAAAGGATTGGAAACACTCGTTTGAAGCTTCGAATCAAACGATTTTAAAAAAGCAAGGAATGCCTGAAAATCAATACTGGATATCAGAACTGGAATCATTCAAGATTCTATTCCTGGATTCGAAACCTTTTAGAGGTATTCGAATACTTCAGTGAAAAAGGGTTCGTGAGCCGGATTCGGTACATTTTATCAAGAGGATTCGTATTCGAATCCAAATCAAGACTTGATAATGACACTCACACTGTCGAAACTTAAGTCGTAAAAATATTTATATGTAACTCCTGTACACAGTGTGGAAATTAAGTAGCGGATAAATTCGGCAACTCCGTTAATGTGTATGACAGAGAAAAAATCTAAAAGACGTATAGCGACTAAAATCACTGCGCATGTGAAAAATATTTCTTTAGATTTTTCAAAAAAAAATTGTAAACGCTGTGACGTCATCAATACTTTTTTCAAATGACAACCTATATTATTTATTTTTAATTTCGGTACAGTTTTCCAATAGGTTTTCAACCATATAATATTTTGTATACCTTACATAAGAACAAATACAAGAAAAGCGGTCTTAAAGTTGAAAAGTAAAGATGAATTAAATTAACAGACTAATCCTAGTTATCGGGGTTTAAAATAAACAAAACATATTAGGGCTTGGACAATAATATTAAATGTTCAAACTGATGACCATGCACCATCTGACAATACCCAAGACGGTAATAAAATGCATTCACCACGTTTTGAAGCATTTGAGGCTTTATTAAACTACACTCATGCAGAATTCTTTCTTTGGGGTCCTCTAAATGATTAGGTCGATTTTTGTATACCATGTTTTTTAAGTGCCCCCACAGAAAAAAGTCCAATGGCGTTAGATCAGGGGACCTAGCCGGCCATTCAATTGAACCTCTTCTTCCAATCCATCTTCCTGGGAACACTTCGTCTAAATAACGTCGCACATCCAATGCATAGTGTGGCGGAGCACCATCCTGTTGCAGCCAAATATTATTGTTTGGTATGTCAGGGTCGTGTTCATTCGGAAATAATATCGCTAATGCAGATACTAATTCAAACTGTAAAAAGTCTAGGTATCGTTCCCCAGTCAAATTAGCGTCGAAAAAGAATGGCCCTAAAATCCTGTCACCGATTATTCCTGCCCAGACGTTGAGCTTTTGGGGATATTGTGTATGAGCTTCATGCATCCAGTGTGGATTTTGTCTAGCCCAATATCGACAATTCTGCCTGTTGACAGTTCCATGTAAGGAAAAACTTGCTTCATCCGAAAATATTATACGCCGCGAGAACATTGGATCACGATTGCATATTTCCATCATTTGTTCACAGAATTCTTGCCTAAGATCAAAGTCTGTGTCTGATAACTCATGGACCAAGTTTACCTTATAAGGATGAAATTTCTGCTTCTTTAGAAGTTTCAGTACCGAAGTATGGCTCAGATTGTGGTTTAACGCGATATTTCGACTAGTTGAATGCGGATTATCTTCATATTCCAGTAATATATTAAGCTGCATATCTTCGGTTAATGTTGTCAAAGGGCAGCCAGTTTTTGGAAGATCCTGAACAGTACCATGTTCTCTAAATTTATTTTCAATTCTACTGACTGTGGATTGGGTTAATTGGTGATCAGGATATTTGTCTCTGAAAATTCGACATACTTCTTGATGGGTTCTAATTCGATCACCATACCCAATCATCATTAAAACTTCAATTCTTTGCTTCTCTGTTAGCGATGGCATTTTGGTTAAACAAGATACTTACTACGTATTAAATACTCGTAATATCCACGGGGAATGAAAAACGCACTAAACACTTTGCTTGTACACAAGCACGTGACACATGTCAAAGTGAACACACTGTTTTGTTTGTTTTAAACCCCGATAACTAGGATTAGTCTGTTAATTTAATTCATCTTTACTTTTTTAACTTTAAGACCGCTTTTCTTGTATTTTTTCTTATGTAAGCTATACAAAATTTTATATGGTTGAAAACCTATTAAAATACTCTACCGAAATAAAACATAAAAAATATAGGTTGTCATTTGAAAAAAATATTGATGACGTCACAGCGTTTACAAATTTGTTTTGAAAAATCTAAAAAAATATTTTTCACATGCGCAGTGATTTTAATCGCTATACGTCTTTTAGATTTTTTCTCTGTCATACACATTAACGGAGTTACCGAATTTATCCGCTACTTAATTTCCACACTGTATATATAAATTAATAAAAGTGGTAAAAACAAAGTAATAGTTTCATTTAATTTTGATATGGATTACCACGCATTAACAGTCAAAACCATTGTGATGTTGAATTCTATAAATATTCTGGAATTATATTGACTTTAATAATTTTTCAGATTTCTATAACTGTTGACAGTATGAATATTGTTTCATGATTTCTGATTTAAATTTATAACATTCTTATATTCCAGAATTTTAACTTAATTAGAAGTTTAATCGACGATTAAAGGATGATTACAATTAAAAGTTCTGGTGAAAATGACCGAAACACTATCAAAGAAAAAAATCCTCGACTTTTCGCTACAAAATCTAAATTCCCTGTATTTTCTATAACATTTTCTGATGAATCTCTCAATTTTACCTGACTTTTCCGGATTTAATGATATACAGGGAATTGTTCTTTTAAGTAGTTTTCAAGTATTCGATGTAGTAGAAAATCATTTAATTTGAAGTTTCGAACAAATGATTCCACTCCCAGACTAAGCATGAAGTAAAATTTCGAGTTTAGAAAAGCCCCGCGTAGAAAATTTGTCGAGGGTCGCGCAGCGACCCGAGACAAATTTTCACGGGGCTTTTCTAAACTCGAAATTTTACTTCATGCGCCACGCGTATAAAACACTGAGTATTAATGAAGTTCATAAACATACTTCATCTGTAACAATAATATCATATGTTTAATAAATTAAACCTCTAGAGTGCCAAGATTTAATCTTTTTTAAATTTAGGTTAACAAAACGTCAGACATAATAATTATAATATATAATCTCAGAGTTGCCAACCTAGAATATTTTCCATGGCACTCTAGAGGTTTATTTTATTGAACATACGATACATTACAATTTATGAATTCATGTTTTTCTGTGATTCAAATTTAGAAAGTTAACTAAAACTGACGAAAATAATAAACATTAAAGACCATTGAATCTTCAATTTGTATGTACAAATAAGTCTAAGAATGCCAATTTTGACCAACTATTTTGCACAATATCTGATTTTGATTATTCATGATTCTCATCATTCTGCGAGATTTTATGTAGAAGCAATTGAAGTTTCTAAGTTTTAAACTAAATTTGACATCTTGCGGATGCCTAAAACAAAAACAAATATCAACATTTAATTCGTCACACTTAAAACCCCCATGATCAGTAAAATATAAATAAAAATAGAAAATATTATAAATCAGAACTGAAATCCAAATAAATATTACAACCGGCTGCAGTAAAATCTTCAATTAAAATTAATGCGGCTTGAAATTCACCGTAGACCATGGACTTTTTTTCTTAGAATTGAACGTAGAATCAGAAAAAAATAGACTCACTTCATGAAAAAAAAAACAATTCTTACATTCGGCCCGCCATAATATGTATACTTAAAAAAATAATTTTCTTCAAGGTTGAGGCACTTAATTTTAGAAAAGCCATTATCTCTTAAACAAAAACAAATGATTTTCATTTAATTGTTTTCTTCATCTAAAGAGACAACAGTGTCGTGAAATTCAAAAATTAGTTGAAAATCAAGTGATTTTATTTAAGTTTTAAATGTTTTTCAAAACATTTTCTAAATTATGTTTTTTTTTAAGATTAAGATTAAATAATTAATGTGGCTTACATAATTCTATAGTGTTGAATTTAAAAATGTGTTAAAAATCAAGTGATTAAGTTTTTAATAATTTTCAAAATATTTTTTTAATTATTTGTTTTTTTAAGATTCGCTTAAATAATTAATGTGGCTTACATAATTCTATAGTGTTGATCCTTCTGCACCTGTTCGTTTCTCTTGAGCACCCCTAGGATAATCTGCCTCTCGGCGACGGACAACTTACAGGCCTCCTTGGAGGCGGCGGAAAGAAGCGCGTGCGAACAACCGGGATCCACACAGCAACTGTTTTTGTTTGCTGCTTCCTTCTGGCGCATCCACATGATGTTGATGGTGATGTCCGAAAACGGAGGAGCGCCCACCGGGAGTAGGCGTCGTGGGTGTACCCGCCGACGCGCCGCCGAGGACCTTCACGTGGTGCTCCCGTCCGGGGAAGAGGTGTGCCCGCGATTCCTCGAACCGGCGCTGGCTCGCGGTCCACTGAGAGCGTATCCTGTTGCATCCCTTCGGAGGAAGTTTCGGGAACCATGCGCGTATCTATAGCGACGCCGCATTGTCTCTTCCACCCCGACGCTGACGTCACGAGCCGGGCAACAGGTGCGGTTCTCCTGGTTTGCTATTATCCTTCCGTATCTAGACTCAATTATCCTGTTACACAACGGCCTGTGTATGTGGTTGTATTCGGTGGCTTGCTTTAAAATCTCTGATCGATATCACTTCGGACAAGGTCGAATTTAAATTCATTAAAAATATTCATAGGGACCTACATCCTCACTTTAATACAAAGTTAAAAGTTGTGTGAACTACATATTTGTCTTTGATGGTGTGCTTCGGAATGACAAATTTGCTACCAATTAGTTAAAAGGATATATAATTTAATTTACTTGAGTTTACAAACTCGACTTAATATAATATGAAACAAATTATCAAGCAATATTCATCAAGATCGTTTTAAAGGTAAAATTCATTGATTGTTATTAAGTTCCAATGTACTTAAATAATTTTTTCTAAATATCATCGTTTTAAAGGTAAAATTCATTGATTGTTATTAATTTCCAATGTACTTAAATAATTTTTTCTAAATATCAGCACACACATCGCAAGGAATAGATAATTTATTGCAGTAGTGCATTTGCGAGTTAGCGGAGGGAGTATTAAATGCTCCCAGGACAGGAATTTAGAATGATATACCTACATAAATGCAATTACCAGAGCTAGGACGATTCCTCGAAAAAAGGATTCGAATCACGAATCCGAATCACCTAATATCCCACTGAGCAAAAAATAAACAAATAACGTTATATCAACATTGAAGCAACATTAAACGTTTTAATATTGATGAAACATTACTTAAATGTGTTTGCTCAGTGTATTCAGTATTCGTGATTCGAATCATCCCATTCGAATCACGAATACTCGAATAAAAAATTCATAAGAGATAAATATGATTCGAATCAAAGATTCGAATCGTGTTTTTTCAAATTACGAATACAAATCCTTTAAAAATAAATGTGATTTTAGTGCATAACCATTAACATTTTAATATCACTATCAGTTGTTTTAACAAAAATATTCAAAACCTAATTATTTATTATAACCACTGAACATCGTAGATAACAGACTAAATGTCTGATTCCGTGTTAGTCTGATTAAACTTGTAATTGTGTGTTTTTGAACTTCACTTGAAATCAGTGTTGTTTACGCGTGGCGCATGAAGTAAAATTTCGAGTTTAGAAAAGCCTGAAAATTTTCAGGCTTTTCTAAACTCGAAATTTTACTTCATGCTTAGTCTGGGAGTGGAATCACTTGTTCAAAACTTTAAATTGAACTCTTGTAGCAAAGCGACGAACGACTGAAAATTACGTAAGAGAAAAATTTGATGAATATCCTTAAAACCGGAGAAAAGTCATTGAATTTTATCCAAATTGATCAAAACACTAAAAAAGAGCGTTTTAAATAAATCGTGAAAAGTAACAAAATATACAAAAATTATGAAAAATATAAAAATAAATGATAAAATTTACAAGAATCATTAAACAATAAAAAAAATATCAATATTAGCAGAGTAATGGGAAATCACTAAAATATACTAATACCGTCAATAATTATAGAAACCTGGAAAAGTATATAAGTCAATAAAATTGAATAATAATTGTGCAATGTTCAATTTTCAAGAATCCTCTTTTTAGTTTATTGTATCAATTAGTTTTGTTAGCGTTGACAATATTAATTGTTGTCATTATTTATTTTAAATGTTGACAATTATCATTATTATTCAGATTATAAATTATATAAATTTAGACAATAACAAACTCTACAATTATTTATTTATTTATTTAACTGTGGTCTACCATAGAATATTACTTATATATATAATGTATAATGGGAATAATAATAAAAAATGTCAACATTTTAATTAGTAAAATAAACTGTAAATGACGGAAATCATCTAAATTTAACATTACACAAATAACATGCATTTAAAAATAAACGTTAAAATTGAAAAAAATCATTAAAATTAACTTAATCAGCAAAAAATTGCCAAAATTTACAAATTCAAGAATAATAAAAATTAAAAAAAACTTGTTAAAAATCAAATAGGACCAAAATCTTTATTTTTAGTAATTTTGTTCTCTTTATATGTATTATTTTATTATTTTAAAAATGTATCTTTTTAATACTACTCTATAATTGGGTTGTCCTGTTGGGTAATAAATATTTTTATTATTATTAAATTTAAAAGACGTGTACAGGGTGGTCTAATTTCGATGGCGCAGTTGCAATCTCTTTTTTTGAGACTAGGATAATGCCGAAAACAAAAATGCACCATCTTGTTTTTTCCAGAAGTTATAGGGCAAAATCGGGTTTTCTTGATTTTTAACTTTAATTCATATTTTGCGTAATTTGTAAGATAGAAAAAAGCTATAAATAGCTTCTTAAGGCACTTTTTGAGTAGGATCCAGTGGTATGGGTATTTTTTTTTATGCACACATTTTTGAGTTAGGGCCAAATTATTTTTTTTAAATGTAAATCATAGTTGGCTTCAACATAGTGTTTTTCACTGATTTCAAAAATATAAAGTTTTGTGAATTTATCTTAAAAAACAGTGTTACTATAGAGTAGAAACTAGCTTTAAATCTGCTAAATATTATAATACGGAAGACAATAGCCATTTTTGATCATTTGCATGCTCAGTTTTTTTGAGTAATAAATATTTTATTAGGCAGAACATAATTTCATTTTCCAATTTTGTTGGAAGAACAGAATTGTTTGCTGTTGCAACGGAATAATTAATTAAAATTGAGCATGCAAATCATCAAAATGGCAATTGTCTTCCGTATTATATTATTTGGCAGATTTAAAGCTAGTTTCTACTCTATAGTATTATATTATTTAGCAGATTAATAGCTGGTTTCTATTCTATAGTAACTTGTTTCTTAAGATAAATTCACAAAAGTATATATTTTTGAAATCAGTGAAAAACACTATTTTTAACTGTGTCAAAGCCAACTATGATTTACATTTAAAAAAAAATAATTTGGCTATAACTCGAAAATGTGTGCATGAAATAAAAAAATGCCTACGCCACTGGGTTCTACTTAAAAAAGTGTCTTAAGACAATATTTATAGTTTTGGTCTATCTTACAAATTACGCAAGATATTAATTAAAGTTAAAAATCAAGAAAACCCGATTTGCCCCACGACTTCTGAAAAAAACTAAATGTTGCATTTTTGTTTTCGGCATTATTCTAGTCTCAAAAAAAGAGATCGCGATTGCGCCATCGGTTTTTTACTAACTCCAATATTTACCAAGATGTCCATTAGCAACATCAAAATTAGACCACCCTGTACACCAAACAATGGTCAACATTAATAAAAAAATGTATAACATATTTATTTGATAACTTTTCTAAATCGATAAAACTTATAAAAGTGATTCTAAAGAAAATTTTAAATTATTAAAAAATAGTCAAACAAATCAAAATCATTAATATTTATATATGTATTCCAAAAGTTAACATATAGAAAGATTGAATTTGCCAATTGTTTGCAGAATATTTACAAAATATTATTCTTAATTATTTTAATTCGTTTTTACATTCCAAAAATTAGAAAAAAACAAACTTTCAATAAAATTGTCAATATAAACAAACATTCTTAATTAAGTTTTAATTTGTAATTTTATATATTTAGTTGTACTATATTATGTATTTTTAAAATGTACAGGGTGCTGCATTTTTCAACTTACGGTTATAGAGCGGAAACGGTTAGAGATAGATCAATTCTCTTTTCGCCATTAAGTAAAACACGAAAAAGTGACCCTGGCTTGCAAAACCGTTTTTTTTTCCATATGTGGCACCTCCAAAATACACCACCCTGTACTCCGTTGACTAAATAAATACGTGTCAAAATCTACAAAATCAACAAAAAAGTATAACTATATTTATTCCAATTTGTGCATTGTTTCTTTTTTTGTAAAATATAGAAAAAATTCAATCGCATCCAAAAAAACATCAAAATTAAAAACCAATCATTTTAAAACATATTTTTATTTTTTATAAAATCTTTAAAAGCGACAAACGATTATAAAAATTATAAAAAAATTCAAAATTGTTAAAATTAACACTAAGCAAATATTAATCAAATAAAAATATGAAACTTATTAATTTCTAATCTTCTACAGAATAAAAAATATTATAGCGGCAGAAAACCAAACGACCAGTGATTATAGTAAAAATGTGATAGTCAAATTAACTTTCACAATGAAAAAACTGTTTTTATTCCTTACTTCACTTTTATTTTTATGTGTTAGATGTACATTTCAAGTGCTAAGCACTCATTATCAATAACATAAAAGTGAAGTAAGGAATAAAAACAGTTTTTTCATTGTGATTAAATACTCCACATAACTCAAATCAAACAATTAGTGAAATTAACTTTCATTTAATTTTATAGAATATTTTAATTTTTTTTTTATCAAATCGTGGTCACAGTCTTTACTACATTGACTGCCATTTGATGACAAACTTTGACTATATCGATTATGTTGACTAGTATTCATTGACTGTCATTTGAAATCATTAATTATTAATCGATTATGTTGACTGCATACTAATTATTCTCACGATTACGTACGCGAAATGTTAAATTTAACGTATACGTTAATAATGCCTTCACAATCTAAGTATACATACCAATTACTAAAAGCGCTTAGACTGTGAATAACATTTTGTGTAGGGAATAGCCTTGATTAACCCATTATGTGCCATTGATGCATATACGCAACATTATTAATTTTATGTTAATTAAATTACTAAATAAGTTAATTTGATATAATATATTATTTGAATTGACTTGAAAATGTATGAAGAAAAACGTAAATAGTTTGATTATTACTCATTTAAAAAAAAAAATGTTTTCAGTGTATTTGTAACTTCACAATATTTCAGTGTTTTATAAACGTGGCGCATGAAGTAAAATTTCGAGTTTAGAAAAGCCCCGTGAAAATTTGTCTCGGGTCGCTGCGCGACCCTCGACAAATTTTCTACGCGGGGCTTTTCTAAACTCGAAATTTTACTTCATGCTTAGTCTGGGAGTGGAAATACACATTCTAAACTTCATATTGCACGTGTTTATACAAAATTGACGAATACCTTACATTTAAAGCGTATATATTATTTATATTTAAAATAAAAAAAAATTCACAGAATGTAATACAATAAGTCATTCGTAGAAATCATATAAAGAAGTGTAGAATTTTACCTAAAATCCACTTTTAGAGTTAACTCTATAATTGCTCGGGCGTTAATGGGTTAACTACTATTCATATGTTGTCATTTAACAACATTTATTATTTATCGATTGCATTGTGACTACACGCTATATATTGACTGTCATTTGACAATATTGACTAATTATCGATAATATTGACCAGATGATTTATGCTGATTGTTAAGTACTATTGAATATTGACTGTCATTTGACAACTTTGATTATGAATCGATTATGCTGACTACATGCATGCTAATTGTTGACTATTATTCATCGACTGTCATTCGAAAACAGAGCTGGACAGGATTCGAATCATTCAGGATTCGAATCCTTTTAAAGGATTCAAAAGAGGCATTCGAATACTTTAGTTAAACTGGGTTCGTGATCCGGATTCGTTACATTTTTTTAAGAGGATTCGTATTCGAATCCAAATGCGGGTGATTTGAATCCTCATAAAAAAATTCAAATATTTATAAAGGATTCGAATACTCACAAATAGATTCGATTCGTCAAAAATAATTCAAATTAATTGTGAGAATTAAAATGAAAAATTTATAAATTTATATATCACTGTTTTATACGCGTGGCGCATGAAGTAAAATTTCAAGTTTAGAAAAGCCCCGTGAAAATTTGTCTCGGGTCGCTTGCACGACCCTCGACAAATTTTCTAAGCGGGGCTTTTCTAAACTCGAAATTTTACTTCATGCTTAGTCTGGGAGTGGAAACGCTCGTTCGAAACTTCAAAGTGATTGCTTTAATGAGAACATTAAATGACCGAAAATGTTTTTAAAGATAATAATCTATATTTCAAAATTTTGTTTAACATTATTTGAAATAAAACTGACATGGTAGCCACAATCTGAAATGTTAAAGTTTTCCGACATTTCCCTGATTCAAGATTTTTTTCACTGACCTTTTAATATAACTTTCTTCTGGGGGAAATCCCCATTTTGTTAAATTGTTTGTATTGGTTTTGTCAATACTTAAGTTGGTTTCATAAATTTTTAGGTGTTTTGTAATATTTATAATACCTGTTGATTTTGATAATTTTAATAATATCATTTTTTGTTAGTGTTTTGGTTAATTTGAATAAAATGCTATCACTTATCATTGACTTTCCCTGATCATCCGTCGATTTTATAATAGAGTTCAATTTGAAGTTTTGAACGAGTGTTTCCACTCCCAGACTAAGCATAAAGTAGCATTTCGAGTTTAGAAAAGCCCCGCGTAGAAAATTTGTCAAGGGTCGCGCAGCGACCCGAGACAAATTTTCACGGGGCTTTTCTAAACTCGAAATTTTACTTCATGCGCCGCGCGTATAAAACACTGATCTGAAGTGAAGTTCAAAAACATACAGTTACATCTTTAATCAGAGTAACACGGAATCAAATATTTAGTCTATTATCAGCGATGTTCAGTGTTAATAAAAAGTAATGTTTTTGTTAAAACAACTGCTAGCAATATTAAAATGTTAATGGTTGCAAAAAATAATAAAATTAAATTTATTCTCAAAGGATTTGTATTCGTGATTCGAAAAAACAGAATTCGAATCTTTGATTCGAATCATATTTATCTCTTGCGAATCCTTTATTAGAGTATTTCGAGAGTGATTCGAATCCTTATTACGAGGATTTGTCCCACCTCTGTTCGAAAACATTGACTATATTAACTTTATTGAAAATTCTCGGCGTTTTACGTCAATTTTTCACGATGATCTGAGTTATACAATATAATCGCGATGTTTACCTCGGAAAAAAGAAAAATTACATTACAAGTAAAAAAATTAAATTTACAAAAAGACTGCATCGGCTGGTTTAAAATAACGTATTTTTTCCAACGATTTTCAACAAAACAGTTAATATTTTGGAAAATCCAGTGGAGATGTTTAAATTTCGATTGCAACCAGTCGCGTTATTAATTTCTGTGTAAGTTTATTTTTTAAACAAAAAGTCATTTTTTTAAAAACTAAGTGAATACTATGAACTCTAAACGGATCGGTGTGCAAAAATGTTTGATTTGAAAATGTTCACGAAAACAATCCCTTTTATTACATACGGGCAAAGCAAACAACAATGGTGGTGTTTGAACCGAAAAAAATCGATTTTTTTTTTCGGTTCAGTTCCGGTTTTTTGTTCCGACATAAATGACGGTTTTTGCCAGTTTTCGGTTTTCGGTTCAGTTTCGGTTCGGAATATTATAATTATAATTAATATTATAATGTGAAAATTGGATTGCCTATATGACTATTACAAATTGTAGACAATCAATCGCAATTAATGCCTTAACTTGTACATACAGGGACTTTTTCTTTCAAGTATACATGTCCCAATTACAGGGTATATGCCGTAAATCTTTAGATAACCGTTATTTTTTTAGATAAGTTTAATTTTTCCTTTGTGTAAACATAATTCATTTATGGTACATTTGAAAACATCGTAATAAGAAATACATTTTCTTAATGAAGCAAAAATAATACTAAAATAATGTTCATATTATATTTATTTTGGTTGCAGTTTTTCCACAGACAAGAATACTTCCCACTGAGCAAACGCATTTAAGTAATGTTTTATCAACATTAAAACAACGTTTAATGTTACTACAATGTTGATGTAACGTTATTTGTTTGTTTATAGTTTTACTTGAATGAAAGCGAATTTCAACGCGATTGGAACAAAAAAGTGGAATCCATGCGAAGGCAAAACAAATTGACAATAACGAAATTTCTGTCAAAGTTTTGTGGTTTAATACGTTTTAGAATGTACATTTCGTTGAATATAACAAAGTTTATTCAGCTCTCAAGGTATCCTGGGAAATCTTGCAACACATGCCTAGGCGTATAATATTGCGGGTCGAAAATATACACAGCGCATTTCCGAGTATCGAATTTTAATATTCCTGAAAAATTGAGTATTCGCGTGCTGGTTAACGGAAAAATATTGAAAGAAAAAACCTATTTGTAATCTTTAGTTCGCGCAAAGGGTTTGATGTTTAAAAAACATGACAGAAACCAGGGTTTAAATTTTATAGCTTATTATGGCTTATGTTTGTAGAGTAGTATTATTTTTTTGTTTGTTATTATTTATAATTTATATATACTCAATGACATTAGAAGCGTAACACCCAGAAGGAGTTATTATTTTAACTTGATTTTTTGCCAGTATGGTAGTCTTACATCAAGAATAAAATGATTACATTTTCAAGAAATTTTATTAAAAAACAATCTAAAAAAAATGTATAATGTGTTTGGCGACCCCTTTGCTGTATACACTCCTGTAGACGTCTGGGCATCGACAAAATGAGATGGTCGATGTCTTCTTGAGGCATCTCGTTCCAAGCAACTTGAATTTCATCGATCAACTGTGCTAGAGTCTGTGGAGGATGGTGCAAAGAGAATATTCTTCCCATGATATCCCACACATGTTCAATGGGATTTAAATCCGGCGAACGGGGCGGCCACGCCAAAACATTAACACCAGCTTCATTAAGAAAGTTCATAGTTCGACGAGCAATATGGGAACGTGCGTTATCTTGTAAAAGTACGTCTGGGCGGCCATCTAAATAAGGCAACAAAGTCGGTCGTATGACGTCTTCAACATAACGCGCAGCTGTCATACTGCCTGGAATGAATACAAGAGGTGATCGACTACCATAAGCAATAGCCCCCCAAACCATTACTCCAGCAGTCCTGTGTACATGCCTCTCAATAGCAAACCTAACATCAGGTCGTTCTCCACGGTAGCGTCGTACCCTTCTACGGCCATCATGCGTGCCTAGACAAAATCGTGATTAATCGCTGAATACGACATCGTGCCATTCTGCCTCCCAATGCTGCCGTTCTCTGCACCAGTCCAACCTTTGGCGACAGTGTCTCGCTGTTAAAGGAAGCACTAATCTTGGACGGTACGAAAGAAGCCCAAAGGATTGAATGCGGCGATATAAGGTTCGCATACTAACGGGCCTATCTTCTTCTCCAATCCATTGATCACCGATTTGACGCGTAGTAGCGAAACGGTCACGCAGGGCTATTTGTCTTAAGCGCCGATCTTGACGTTCGGTGGTACGCCTTGATTGACCAATTGGTCTTCTTCTTGCTCCTCTACCTTCTTCTGTCCATACCTGATACACACGTATTACAGTTGCTGCAGTGGAATCTATACGGCGGGCAATTTCGCGATAGGACATACCGACATCTCGATAAGCAACAACTCGACCCCGGTCAAAATCGCTCAAATGGTGATATTGTGGACGTCTTCGGACTCGAGGTATTTTATTTAAGCTTAACACACTCAACGGAAACACGAAAACTAAAAACATCTGTACTAAACAGCTCATATAAATAGTTTTATGAAAAAAGAAAAAGTGAATTTTTTTTTTCACAATAAATATAAAAGGCACAAGGTTGAAATTGTTATCAATGTATGCTTTAAATATAGTCACTCTGTTGCTAAAATATGAATTCAAAAAAATCTTTCCTTCTTGGTGTTACGCTTCTAATGTCATTGAGTATATGTTAGGTATGGATGGAAGAACAGGTAGGCGAAAGCCTAACTGAATCCAGCCTAATGGTTTACTTCTTATATGAATCGAATACTGTAACTGTGTACACACAAATTTAACTTGTGAATAAAGATTATTATTATATATTTATTTGTGTTAGAAGCAGGGCTTGAAACCGGAAACCGAAGCATAAACTGAAAAAGTCAAAAGTACAAGTCAAAACTATTTGATTGCTCTTTCTTCTTTACATAACAAACTATAGTGAAAAACCATTGAATATTACAATAATCATGATAACAATAATAATCTATTAATTATGGCAAAATACTTGTAAGAATTCATTATGATATTAATAAATAATCGTATCGTTCGTATCATATGTGCAATAAAAAAAAACCTCTAGAGTGCCATGATTTGATCTTTTTTTAAATTTAAGTTGGCTACACACTTCAGGAATTGACATATAAAACGTCAGACATAATAATTATAATGTATATTTTCAGAGTTGCCAGCCTCGAATATTTTCCATGGCACTCTAGAGATTTTATTTATTTAAACGTACGATATAATTTGGTTATTATTTATTTAAATTTATTCGAATTCCCGCTCAAATCAACTAGGTGACAAGACTCTTTCGTGAAATACGCATGTTTGTAAACAAGCGTGTTTACATATGGTGTTGGATCACAAACATTGCCTATCCCCACCATTGCATTATTCATCTATATTATACTTCGTCTGAGACAAAATACATACATACATAACCTAATTGTCGAACGTCAAATGTCTTCTTCTTCTTCTTTGCGTAATTAATGGCCTTAGCTAATAAAGCCCTGTTGACCAGTCACAGTAATTATGAAATAATAATAATTTTTTTTTTAAGTTTATTGGAGTATCGATTGTATGAATAAATAAATGAGTGGATGAAGGGATGAGTATTGAAATCTTAAATCTAGGTCTTAAGTATAGGTTAAAATCTGGACAGAGTTAAACAGCCATTGCTGCGCCCTCTGCCCTCCCCAAGGGATAGGAAATAGGAAATACACGTGGATTTTTAAAGGAAAAGGTTCAATGGAAAGGAATTAGGGAAAAGAATTGTTGAAAAGGATGTGATTAGAAGGATAATTGAGGATACGGTGGACCACGTGGAGGCCCCACGTTTTAATTGTGCAGCGGGACGGACTGCTCGGGGTCAGTTCTTCGACCGTACTCAACGTCAAATGTTGAGCCGCGTCAGATCACGCGGATTTGTCATTGGTACCAACTCACATTTAAATGCAAACAAAAGTCATAGCATGCTAGAGGATAAATCTTTTCGCTCATATGGTATGTTGTAAATCTTCAAATATTCGTCGTGGTTTTTAAAAAGAGTTCAATTTGAAGCTTTAAACGAGTGTTTTCCACTCCCAGGTTAAGCATGAAGTAAAACTTCGAGTTTAGAAAAGCCTTAAAATTTGGTTTGGGTATTAAATATACAGTGAGGGATCACTCAAGTTCCACATTCTTACTTTAATTTATAATTATTTTGAATTAATTATTAATTATTATATAGAAGTAATAAAGCGTGTGATTTGAAAACGTACATACATACAAGGCATTTATTTTTTAAGTATACATACAGAGAGTTTTATGTAACATCGAAGATTTTCATCCAAGACAATTAGACACCTTTAATTTTCAAGTTATGTGTAAATTGGATTGCCTATATGACTATTACAAATTGTAGACAATCAATCGCAATTAATGCCTTAACTTGTACATACAGGGACTTTTTCTTTCAAGCATACATGTCCCAATTATATGCCGTAAATCTTTAGATAACCGTTATTTTTTTAAAATAAGTTTAATTTTTCCTTTCTGTAAACATAAACATACGTTGTAAATTTGCTGACGCTCGGTTTATTAATAGAATTTAATTTGAAGCTTTAAAGAGTGTTTTCCACTCCCAGGCTAAGCATGAAGTAAAATTTCGAGTTTAGAAAAGCCTGAAAATTTGGTTTGGTCGCGTAGCGCGAAGCGCGGAGCGGCCAAACCAAATTTTCAGGCTTTTCTAAACTCGAAATTTTACCTCATGCGCCACCGGTACAAAACACTGACTTATTACAAAGTTTAAAACACACCGCTAAGCTTTACATTGCATCAATGTTGTGTACCGGTGGCGCGTGAAGTAAAATTTCGAGTTTAGAAAAGCCTGAAAATTTGGTTTGGCCGCTCCGCGCTTCGCGCTACGCGACGAAACCAAATTTTCAGGCTTTTCTAAACTCGAAATTTTACTTCATGCTTAGCCTGGGAGTGGAAAATACTCGTTTAAAGCTTAAAATTAAATCCGTTTAACAAACCGAGCGTCCGTAAATGCACAACGTATGTTTATGTATACTTAAAAGAAAAATGTTCGATATAAAAGTGTTCGGTGTTACATAAAACTCTCTGTACGCATACGTTTTTTTTAGGAGAGTTCAATTTGAAAAAGAATGCCTTAAAATTTGGTTTGGCTTTTCTAAACTCGAAATTTTACTTCATGCTTAATCTGGGAGTGGAAAACACTCGTTTAAGGCTTCAAATTAAACTCTCCTAAAAAAAGCGTATGCGTATGTATACTTAAAAAATAAATGCCTTGTACGTTTTTAAATCACACACTTTATTACTTCTATATAATAATAAATAATTAATTTAAAATAATTATAAATTAACGTAAGAATGTGGAACTCGAGTTATCCGTCACTGTATATTTAATAAGCTGCATATTTTAAAAATATACAGGATATTAAATATTTATAGACATAATAATAATAACTTTATTTAGCACTTTGCTATAAAAATAATATTGTTATAATTATTTTCATAATTGTAAATAAAACAGACTCACAGCTTTAGTTTCAACATCTTACATTAAATTACATATTATTCTATAAATAAATGTTATAAATACCCATAAAAAAACAAATATCATATATACGAGTTTTATATAGCCACAAATATTATTATATTACAGAGGATTGTTATTTTAGTTTCAGTTTATGAACAGGTATTATTATTTCCTGAAACTTAATTAAGAATGCCAGCGGTTTATTTACGGATAAAGTACAACTTATTGATTCTAGAAACTGCGCTGTTTTAGCGATTAGCTTTGTTTTAATTAACCCTAATTCCTGTCTTGTACCTTTTATTATTAAATTTACTTAGATAATTCCCTTTGCATGCCATTAAAATACATCAAGCTTTGTAAGACCAAACATTTTTTTTTTATTTTGTTTGTGCTTACACAAACATATATTTATTTAAGCTCAAGCAAATTTTCATCCTTTTCCGCATCTCTAATTAAAATCTGACGTTTGAGGGATTTTTAAAAGATGTTTAAAACAAAACAAGAAGTGACTGGGATTCTATATAGCTTTTTTCTGTAATTTCAGAATAATAAATTTGTTTTCGGCGGAAAAACCTCTGGTCGATAGCCAGTTATCAAGAGGAAGTTTATTTTATTTATATTTATTGATTATAAACAATAATGTAATTAATTATTTTGTATTGTCCTCTGATAATAAAGATTTGTTATATATAAATTTGTTTATGCTTACACAAAACCATATCTCGTTATTTTTTTGATAACTGTATACAGGGAATTTTTCATTTAATATCTCATTATATATAGAGGGGGGCCCATTTTAATTTATCTACTGAAATATCTCGACAAATATGCATCGTACAAAAAAATGTTTCGAACCAAAGTTTAATGGTTTTGAGGGGGCCATCCGATCCTATTAAATTTTCCTAATCCCCACCTCCCTGGGGGATGGGGAAGAAGAGCAACTTTGAAATTTTAAACAGGAACCCCTATTTTTTTATTTCAGATTCGGATTCTACACCAAAAATTATGTAAGTTTTATCCGAAAAAAAATGAATTTGTGATAGATGGCGGTGTAGTCGCAAAATGAAAACGGGGACATAAACCTAAAAAACAGCCTTTACGTGGACTTATATGAAAGAGTATGTAAAGTTTACTTCCAGGGTTTTCTTACCTCCTGAAAGATGGCAACAGAATCGCCATAATTAGATATTTTTCAAAATAGCGCATACGGTTCGAGTAGTAAAAAAAATATTTTTTTTAATGCTACCAAAATATTCCATATTTTTTTCTACAGTGTGTATGCTATTTTTTATATTTTTAGGCTGACGAGAAGTATTTCTTTTTGAGCGACAAAGTTTATTTCCAACTTTGTCGCTCAAAAAGAAATACTTCCCGTCAGCCTAAAAATATAAAAATGCTATTACACTGTAGAAAAAAATAAGGAATATTTTGGTAGCATTAAAAAAACATTTTACCTTTAGCGAACATTTTATTGTACAAATTAACTTCAATAAGTCATTAGAATAATGAATTTTATAGTCCTATATTATTTTAATTTGCGGTCGGTACCTGGGTTGACCAAAGCAGATTTCTTTAGGTTTCAGGGAACGTTTTCATTTTTGCGACTACAGGGCCATCTATCACAAATTCAAACAAAAAAAATTGGATATAACCTACGAATCCGAATCCGAATATTTAATAAAACCCCTATTTCCTATTTAAGATTTCAAAGTTGCCTCTCTCCCCCACCCCCTGGGAGGTGAGGGTTAGGAATATTTTATAGGATCGGATGGCCACCGCGAAATCATTAAACTTTTGTTCGAAACATTTTTTTGTACAATGCAAATTTGTCGAGTTATTACAGTGGATAAATTAAAATGGGTCACCTTGTATATACAGGGAGTTTTTCTCTAAAGTATGCATGTTACAATCACACCGTGTCGTAAATCTTTAGATACTCGGTGTTAAAAAAATCAATTTGAAACTCTAAATGAGTGTGTTCCACTCCCAGTCTAAGCATGAAGTAAAATTTCGAGTTTAGAAAAGCCTGAAAATTTGGTTTGGTCGGGTAGCGCGAAGCGCGTAGCGGCCAAACCAAATTTTCAGGCTTTTCTAAACTCGAAATTTTACTTCATGCGCCACTAGTACAAAACACTGACATATTACGAAGTTTAAAACACACCGCTAAACTGTTAATTAATTCAAAATAAAACTAGTACATAACACATGCGTTGTACATTTGCGGACGCTCTGTTTTTAAAAGAATTTAATTTGAAGCTTTAAACGAGTGTTTTCCACTCCCAGGCTAAGCATGAAGTAAAATTTCGAGTTTAGAAAAGCCTGAAAATTTGGTTTGGTTGCGTAGCGCGAAGCGCGTAGCGGCCAAACCAAATTTTCAGGCTTTTCTAAACTCGAAATTTTACTTCATGCGCCACTAGTACAAAACACTGACATATTACGAAGTTTAAAACACACCTCTAAACTGTACATTGCATCAGTGTTTTGTACCGGTGGCGCATGAAGTAAAATTTCGAGTTTAGAAAAGCCTGAAAATTTGGTTTGGCCGCTCCGCGCTTCGCGCTACGCAACCAAACCAAATTTTCAGGCTTTTCTAAACTCGAAATTTTACTTCATGCTTAGCCTAGGAGTGGAAAACACTCGTTTAAAGCTTCAAATTAAATTCTTTTAAAAACAGAGCGTCCGCAAATGTACAACGCATGTGTTATATACCAGTTTTATTTTGAATTAATTCGCGCTCTTTTGTATATAGTTTTTATTGTATTGTTTTTATCGCTTGAGCGCCAGGTGTTTGCGCTCACGGGCCAGTCGAGTTTATACACTCAGCGAATAAAGTTACGTTTAAATGAACAGTGCTAATTATTGGATTTCCCCGAATCATAATAATTAACTAATTAGATTAAGTATTGCGTAGCAGCATATTTAACAGTGGCGACGAGGATGGGATTAATTTATCAATATATTGCTGGACCTTGGAATCATTTTACCTGTCGATTATTCGGAATGGGCAACACCTATTGTACCCGTGAGGAAAAGGAACGGAACCGTTCGTATCTGCCGAGACTTCAAAATCACTATAAATCCGTTATTAGAAGTCAATCAATATCCATTGCCAAGACCGGAGGAACTTTTTGCAAAATTAAGCGGGGGAGTAGAATTCACTAAATTAGATCTTACTAATGCTTTTCAACAAATTTTATTAGATAAAAATTCAAAAAAATGTGTCACTATTTCTACTCATAAAGGCTTGTTTCAGTACCAACGTCTGCCTTTTGGTTGGTTTGGTTGGTTGGTTGGTTTTGGTACTATGGAATCGCTGCTCATTGGCATTGAGGGGGTGGTGTGTTTTTTGGACGACATCCTGATTACCGGTCGTACAAAAGAAGAACATATTCAACGACTTAATCAGGTATTAAAGATTTTGTAAGATGCTGGGTTAAAGATTGCTGTTAATAAATGTGAATTCTTTCAAAAAAGTGTTAAATATCTTGGATTTAACACTTTTCATCCATGTGATGATAAAATAGAAGCAATTAAAGATGCACCAGAACCTAAAAATGTATCTCAATTAAAATCGTTCTAGGACTTGTCAACTATTACGGTAAATTTATTCGAAATTTGTCAACAACTTTGCATCCTCTTTACAATTTACTAAAGAAATCAATTAAATGGCATTGGTCACCCGATTGCCATGAAGCGTTTAATATTATTTAAAATAAATTATCATCAAATGACGTATTGGTCCATTTTCAGCCTAACTTGCCAATTAAATTAATTGTAGATGCGTCAGATTATGGCATAGGGGCATTAATTAGCCATGTTTTTCAAGATAAAACGGAGAAACCAATAGCATACGCTTCACGTACATTAAATAGTAGCGAATTAAAATATTCACAAATAGAAAAAGAGGGCCTAGCAATAATTTTTGGGTTATTTAAATTTAATGACTATTTGTTCGGGAATAATTTTACAATAGTGACAGATCATAAACCCTTGCTGTATATATTCAACCCTACCAAGGGCATTCCTCAATTTTCGGCAAATAGATTACGCCGTTGGGCAGTAATATTATCTAATTTTAATTATAAAATTGAATATGTAAAATCGGACAAGAACGCTGCCGATAGTCTATCTAGATTACCTCTCCAAACAAGTGAAAACGAAGTTGGTGATAGTATCGATTTTAATTATCGTGATTATTTCTCAAATATTGATGAAATTTTAATCAAATTCGATGATATTAGAAAAGCTTTTAAAACTGATAAATTGTTATTAGAAATTTTAAAATTCGTAAAGACTGGTCACTGGCCATCAAAAACACACAAAGAAGATAAATACAAACCTTTTCTATCTAAACGATTTGAATTTTCGATAGAATCGGGTTGTTTATTATGGAATAATAGGCTAGTTATTCCTAACATATTACATAATAAAATTTTACAACAGTTACATTTAACTCATTTAGGAATAGTTAAAATGAAGACAATAGCTAGATCCTATTTTTGGTGGGCAAAGATAGATCAATCTATTGAACAGTTTGTAAGGTCATGTAATGCATGTAATTTAAATTCTAGTAGTCCCACAAGAGCCAGGTTGTCTCCTTGGCCATGGCCTGAAAGAACTTGGCAGAGGATTCATATTGACTTTTGTGGACCTTTCTGCAATAAATATATTTTGGTAATATTCGATGCGCATTCAAAATGGCTGGAGGCATTTTTTTATGAATACTATTAATTCGTCCGAGACGATTAAAGTTTTGAGAGATGCATTTGCTAGGTTTGGTCTACCTACAACACTGGTCTCTGACAATGGAGTCCAATTTACATCAAACGAATTTAAACATTTTATTGGCAGCAACGGCATCGAGCATATTTTTACACCACCTTACCACCCTCAATCCAATGGGGCAGCGGAATCATCAGTCAAAATTATTAAGAATGCCTTAAAAAAAAGCATTATTAGAAAATCCTAAGAGTAAATTAGATTATTGTCTTGCAAAGTTCCTATTTGATTATAGAAATTCTAAACATTCCACAACAGGAGTTGCACCAACTGAATTAATGTTCAGACACAAGATAAGCGATCGATTCAGTTTATTACTTCCACGAAATTCTAATTTGACTAAATTTGTTAAAAATAACCAAAATAAACAAGCTTCCAATTTCGGGGGTAAAAATAAAAGATTTTCAGTAGGAGACGAAGTACTTGTTAAAAATTATAAAATTAATAAGGTGTCATGGATTAAAGGTACTATTGTAAAGGAATTAGGAAATAAATTATATGTAGTATACATTCCAGAGAGACAGATTTATTGGAAACGTCACAACAATCAACTAAAACTATACACGATTCCATTTGTTTCTGGATCTCGCCTAGCTATGGAAAAGTGACAGTTTAAGTATTGTAAATGGGGCTGGTTGTGTTTTAAATCAGGGTTTTTAAATGTCACTGTCAGATGTTCGATTTTAAGGTTATAATTACTGACTATTGTGATCTTACACTGTTGCCTGTTTTACAAATTTTCAGATATAAAAGGATAATAATATGCAGTTTTAAGATTAACAAAATTTACTACTTGGTTTTTGTACATACAAACACAGCAATAATATTGTATATAACAAATATAATGAATTCGGCTCTGCAAACTTATTTCGTCATCCATTTGTATTTCTCGCTTGGGTCTTCCCGTTAACACATTTTGATCAACTCCATCCATCCACCTTAATTTTGGTCATTCTCTCTTCTGTTGGCCCTCAGTATTTTTTTGTTGAATTGCAAATTTATTCCCACCCTCTTGTGATACTGATAATTTTCATGTCAAACAATTTTTAAGCCCTCATTCCACTTTTATTATTTAGTCAAGAGAACCTGCATCTGAATCTTCTGATGTTTGTTCTGAGCCAGATTCCCCAAGCGAAATAATAAAAGGAGGAATGGTTTCAAAAGAAAGGTTCCCCATGTGTTTTGTCCAGTCATCCGAAATAAGTTTTTCACAATGATCACAGAAATTTTGCCACATATCGGATGTACATTTTGAGAGAGACTCAAGCCATAAATTCTGAACACGATCCTTAGATGGTTGCTTAGAATTTATGTGCTTATTGTAGTAAGTCTTACAAAACCCCCATGCCATTTCAATTGGATTGTATTGACAATGGTATGGCGGTAATCTAAGAACTTCGTGCCCGTTCTTTCTCAAAATGTCATCAACTACGTAAATTTTGTCATTTGATCGAAAAGGTATAAATAAAAACAATAAATAAAAAGAGGATTACTTATGATATCATAAATTATTGCAACACTGTTAAAAATAAGGAATCAGGAGTGGCAACTAATAAAAAATGTAAATGTTGATACTGCAACATAACAACACGAAAGCATGGCTAGGCGAGATCCAGAAACAAATGGAATATATTATATTAATGATATTTTATAAAAAGTCAGCGTTGCCAATAAATATGTTTTCTCAATCGACGAATGGTACTATTAAGAATAGACTTAGGCAAAATGTAAACGCGCCAATAAGATATGGTTTCGAAAAAGTGTCACAAGTTCATAACAAATAAAGAATGTACAACGATTATAGAATATTATTATTATGAGAATAAAGGAAATTTATTTATATGTTTGTATATTTCTAAATTAGTGTTATTAGTTAAGTTCGTTTATTTAGGGAAGAGAGGTTATGTACCAGTTTTATTTTGAATTAATTCGCGCTCTTTTGTATATAGTTTTTATTGTATTGTTTTTATCGCTGAGCGCCAGGTGTTTGCGCTCACGGGCCAGTCGAATTTATACCTTCAGCGAATAAAGTTACGTTTAAATGAACAGTGCTAATTATTGGATTTCCCCGAATAATAATAATTAACTAATTAGATTAAGTATTGCGTAGCAGCATATTTAACAGCATGCTTATGTATACTTAAAAGAAACATTCTTGTTATGAAAATGTTCGGTGTTACATTAAACTCTCTGTATATATATATATCTTAATGATTACAGCGTTCGGTAAAATATCAGGAATTCGATGTTTTTATAAATTTTATTGATGCATACACGCAACATTAATCATTTTTTGTTAATTACATTACTAAAGGCCAGTTGCACCAAACACGTTAAACTGGTTCAACTCTGAACTTGAGTTCAAAGTAACATTAGAACAATAAAAACTGTTATCTTGAACTCAAGTTCAGCTTGAACCTGAGTTCAACATTTCTGGTGCAACTGGGCCTAAATAAGTTAATTTAATATATTATATTATTTGACCTGACTTGAAAATGTATAAAAAAGAATGTAAATATTTTGTTGTTTAAATATTTCGATTATTACTTATTAAAAAAACCACCTCAGTGTACATCTAACTTCACAATAATTCAGTGTTTCATACGCGTGGCGCATAAAGTAAAATTTCGAGCTTAGAAAAGCGTTAAAAATTGGTTTAGTCGCTCCGCGAAGCGGTTCTGTAAGTTCAGTTCAAAGTAACTCGAAAACTATTGATGGCGTATTTGCAGATTTTTGCATATTTGCATAAAGCAAGGTTATTCTGACATCCACAAAAAACCTAATAAAAATACCTAAAACTATTTTCAAGTTATGTTTTGTGAAAATATAATTTTGTTATTTAAGAAAATTATTAAACTTCTAACGAGTGTTTTCCACTCCCAGGTTAAGCATGAAGTAAAATTTCGAGTTTAGAAAAGCCTGAAAATTTGGTTTGGTCGCGTAGCGCGAAGCGCGGAGCGACCAAACCAAATTTTCAGGCTTTTCTAAACTCGAAATTTTACTTCATGCGCCACGCGTATAAAACACTGACTTAATGCGAAGTTCAAATATACTGATTAAGTTTTATCTGACGTTTATAAAACAAAAGAAAAAACCCTTGTATTTTATTTAAATGTTATTTCTTTACTTTTTAACGATTTCATGAATAAATACTCGTGTATTTACCTACTCTATTCCCCCGTTGTTTGTTTTCATGAATTTTAATCAACTTTGAGCTTTCATAATTTATGTAATTCTCATTACAGGAATTTTGTTTGTGCTTACAAATAATTGAAAACCTGATCATTATTTAATTAATAAAGATTGAAGAAGGTTCTGATTATAATGAAATCAAAGAATGTAAAAATAATTTAAAACTTGATCATTATTTAATTAATAATGATTAAAGAAGGTTCTGATGATAATGAAATCAAAGAATCTTTAGTTATACAACAAATATCCTTTGATAAAAGAGAGAATTTGGGTAATTTATGAAATTACTGCTGAAATGATCTAGGCAACTCAGTATACACACCCCAGCAGGAATTAAATCTCCACAAAACCTCTCACATTTTTTGAAATTCCTGCTAATGCTTGATTAGAATGTTATCAATAAATATTTCAAACCAAAATATATTTATTTCTTTAATTTTTAGCGAAATTAATTAACTAAAACTATCTTCATTCCGCAACCAACTTCAAACTTGTTAGCAACGAAATCCCCTCTTCGGCCCCTTCTTCTTTTTTATTTTCACCTGGCGCGGAGTGTAAAAATAAACAAACAGTGCCCGAAGGCAGGAAGTGCAGGAATTTGATTAAATTTCCAAAAATAATCATCGGCACCGGCTTCAGGAGCGCCCCGGCGCCGCCTCTGTCCGCAAAATGGCCACCGGCCGCTTACGTCAAGCCGACGAATCTTTTAGGTTAGGTATAACTATTTTCGGTGCCCCGTTTTTGCAAATCTCAATCAATTATGTAAACAGCTAGAGACGGTCCGGAGGAAGGAGGAAAGGGTCGGAGAAAATGTCGCAAATAATGATGATAATCGCCGCCGCCCACCTGGTGTACTGCCCCTTCACGAAAGTGGAGGAGAGCTTCAATCTGCAGGCCATGCACGACATATTATATCACAGGTTCAATCTGACAGAAGTGAGTAAACATATGGGTTTTAATTGTTTGGGTTGTATTTTTGAGGGTTGTTCATTTGCAGTACGACCACTTAGAATACCCCGGTGTTGTGCCTCGCACCTTTTTAGGACCCCTGTTCATATCGATATTAGTATCACCCATTGTAGCCGTACTGCAGTACCTGAACTTGAGTAAATTTTGGACACAATATTTAGGTAACGATTTTTAAAATAAATCTCGTTTAATTTGAAGAACATTTTTTGTTGGCATCATTTCATGTTTATTAATGCTTGACAGATTCTGTTTAAAATACAACCGTTACTAATCGGTAAGAAACTTTCCGATTTTTGTGAAAGAATAAGAAAAACGTGTAATATTAATTTATAATTTCAATTGATAAAATTATTTTTTGTTTTTTAAATAACCTAAAAATTGTGATAGATGAGAAATGTCATAATAATGTTGCCAACATAAATATTCTTCGAATAATCACAATTTAATTCAAGAATTGTTGTCATGTATATTTTTGTAATATGAAATATTTCTGTGTACATTTTTGTGTTACTGTTTATATGGATAGTGAGAGCAGCCCTCGCCTGCACGATAATAGGTTCCTTCAATGTGCTCACAAGAAGTCTCCAAAAGACGTTTGGGGCGCAGTGGTTACAGTGGTTCATTGCCATCACTGTCACCCAGAGTCATTTCATGTTTTACCTCAGTCGGCCCCTTCCCAATGTGTTCGCTTTACCTTTAGGTACGTTTCACTTTTAAAATTCATTAATACTAATCTAATGTTTCTCAAATGAAAACTATTTTTCTCTAGTGATATTTACTTAGATGATTAAAATATTATTTTAGTTTTAATTGCTTTGAGTGGTTGGCTGGATAACGATAACAAAAGATTCATCCTGTTTTCCGGAGCTTCGATAATAATATTCCGATCGGAGCTTGTGCTGTTTTTGGGGCCGCTGCTGCTCTACGATCTGTATTACAAGAGGATAACACTGAAACAGTATGTCTGTAGCGACTGGCCATAACATTATCATTTGTTTTTATCAGTATGTTTTTGCGGTTGTAGATTATTCCAGTTGGCAGTACCCGGCGGTTTTACGTTTCTGCTGGTTTCGGTGGTGATTGATTCTATATTTTGGAACCGTCCATTATGGCCTGAAGGCGAAGTGCTTTGGTTCAACACCATAATGAATAGAAGTTCAGATTATGGAGTATCCTTTGTTATAACTGATAATAAACTTTTAGAAATAATAACAACCATTAGAAGTTCAATTGATTAATAAGGCTGATAAATGTTGAAAGTTCATCTTCACTTTTATATAAATAAAACAATTTAAACACTTTCAAATATATATTGTGCATTCGCTACAATTGTTTCACCACACTGTGGCTTCTTCAGGTGAAAAAATGATAAATAAAATTTGTCGGGTCAGGTATATATACAATGTTTATGGGGGGTGGGTTTTTTCAAAAAATTAATATTTAAGAGGGACGAATTTGTTAAGTCTTTTTGGTCATTGAGAAAATGTCCCGTGTATTTTCTTTTATTAATTTCCATGGACTCCATGATGTTGAGTTTTTAGATTTAACGATAAAAAGAGTTAATAACAAACACGATTTTTCAATCTTTCACAAACCGACACACACAGACATGACAATTAATTATAAATCCAATCACCCAATAACTCACAAATTAGCTGCTTATCGTAGTATGGTACATAGGTTATTATCGATCCCAATGACACAAAGTAATTATGATAAAGAATTAAAAATTATTTTTCAAATCGCATATACAAATTGCTTTAAAAAATCAATAGAAAAAATAGTAAATAAAAAACAAAGAAATAAATTAATTAATTCCATTTACT
Organism: Philonthus cognatus; assembly: GCA_932526585.2. NCBI lineage: Eukaryota > Metazoa > Arthropoda > Insecta > Coleoptera > Staphylinidae > Philonthus > Philonthus cognatus. The sequence goes on from OW052242.1 coordinate 32,253,523, forward strand.
CGATTATAAAAGAAAACTCTTTAAAAAACTATTCTTCATTAACATACACCGGGAAAAATAGCACAAAAATCGGAAAAATGTTAGAAAAATTAAATATAAATATAGCATATAGAACCAATAACATCTTGGGTAAAATAATAAAAAACAATAAAGACAACATTAATAAAACTCAACAAAGTGGCGTCTATTTGCTAAATTGCAAAGACTGCCCCAAAGTATATGTAGGACAAACCGGAAGGTCGTTCAAAGAGAGGATAAAAGAACACCGAACTAGCTTCCAACAAAACAAAACCAACTCAACATACTCTAACCACCTCATAGAAGAAAAACACCACTTCGATGAAAACTTCAAAGTCCTACATCAAGAAAGAAAAGGCCAGAAACTCAACATCATGGAGTCCATGGAAATTAATAAAAGAACATACACGGGACATCTTCTCAATGACCAAACAGACTTAACAAATTCGCCCCTCTTAAATATTAATTTTTTGAAAAAACCCACCCCCCATAAACATTGTATATATACCTGACCCGACAAATTTTATTTATCATTTCTTCGCCTGAAGAAGCCACAGTATGGCGAAACAATTGTAGCGAATGCACAATATATATTTGAAAGTGTTTAAATTGTTTTATTTATATAAAAGAGAAGTTCAATTAATTTAAAGACTAACAAATTGTTTGTTTTTGCTTTATTTCCATGCAGAACTTGAAAAATGAAGATGTAATAGTTTTCTTAATTAAAAGTTTAGACTTCTCCATTTTTGTGGTATTTCTATTCGGCTATACCTAGAGGGATGGCAGCTTCGGTGTTTCTCATCCCCATAGGTTTAGTGTTCGACGCCCGAGCCCGAAAGATATTCTTGGCGGGCGTTGTATTCGTACTTTTGTACTCGGTTTTGCCACACAAAGAACTGCGCTTTATTATATATGTATTTCCATTTATGAATGTCGCTGCCGCAACAGCCTGTCACAGAATGTAAGTATTGCAAGATTCTTCGACCAAAGCCTTGAAAACGCTACTATTTATCTTGAGCCAATGATTACTTAGACTCAAGTTAGGTTAGATAACAGTTTTTGGGGTTGGGTTGTGCTGGATGATAGTTTATAGAATTGGTTAGGTTAAATTTGGGTTAGATGGCAGGTTTTGGAATTAACCTAAATCCAGAAACTGTCATCGAACCTAACTTATTGCTGATACTTTGTGGGATTTGGATATGTTAGATACTTCTCGCATTTTCATCTAAATTTCGTGTTTCCGTTCACTCACAGGGAGTTTTTCTTTTAAGTATACATATCTTGATGTGTACTCTACAAATATTCAGACATGAGTTGCTTTTTAAAACCGTTCAGTTTGAAATTTCCGAGTGTTTCCACTCCTAGGTTAAGCATGAAGTAAAATTTCGAGTTTAGAAAAACCTGAAAATTTGGTTCCAACGAGTGTTTCCACTCCCAGGTTAAGCATGAAGTAAAATTTCGAGTTTAGAAAAACCTGAAAATTTGGTTTGGTCGCTCCGCGAAGCGGAGCGGCCAAACCAAATTTTCAGGTTTTTCTAAACTCGAAATTTTACTTCATGCGCCACGCGTCAATACAGTGAAATATTGCGAAGTTTAAAATATACCGCCAAAGCACTATACTAAAACATAATATTTGTCACTGCAAATGAGTGGTTAATACGCGTGGCCCATGAACTCGAAATTTGAAATTTGACTTCTTGCTTAATCTGGGAGTGGAAACACTCGTTAGAAGTTTCAAGTTGAACACTTTCAACAAACAACGAATGCCTGAACATTCACTGAGTATGTGTCGAGATGTCTACTACAAAGAAAAACTCCCTCTATATAATTGAGGGACTGGAAACACGAAATTAGATGAAAATGCGACAAGTATCTAACATATCCCAATCCCATAAAATGTTTGCTTCAAATATCCTCATCTCAAGTTTACTTAGTATTTGTACTGATTACAAACATTTTAAACAGATGGGAGAATCGAAACAAATCACCAATATACCACCTCCTCTCGTTAGGTATATTCGGACACCTCATGTTAAACGCGGCCTTCACGATATTTCTACTATCGGTATCGGGGACCAATTACCCTGGCGGAGCCGCCATTTCTCACTTGCACCGACTGGCAGCCAACGAAACCTACGTCAATGTCCACATCGACAACTTGGCGGCACAAACGGGCGTATCCAGATTTACTCAAGTGTACCCACAATGGACGTAAGTATCAAAAACCGGCGACCCCTTAAACAAAAAGAACTAAACTGTAACTCTTTTAGGTACGATAAGACTGAAAATCTAGTACCTGGAAGTAACGCGATGTTTAAGTACAACTATCTAATCTCCGAAGGCAAAAGCAAGTTTTCGCCGAATTTAAAACCCTACGCTCAAACACACGAAATCTTGGAGACCATCGATTCTTTCAATCAGCTCTCCTTCAATTACCTAACAATCCCACCGATTCACATCAAAACCAAACCAGCACTTTTCATATTGAAGAGGAAACCCGATTACAGAGAATATCTGCACTCGACGCAAGATCTAGATGAGGATGATGAAGAAGAAGAAGAAGAAACGGAGGATTCATCTTCTAAAACTGTGATTGGTAGTTTGGAAGGATTGAACGAGAGTGTTGAGGATGAGGCAGAGGTGTATCCTATGTTGAGTGAGGAAGTGTCTGAGGAGGAACAGGTTTCTGCTGGAGAAGTATCTGAGGTTTCCACTGGAGAAGTGTCTGAGGAGGAAGAAGTTTTCGCTGGAGAAGTGTCTGAGGAGGAAGAGGTTTCTGTTGGAGATAGGCTGATGGATGCTTTGGAGGAGGCTATAGATCAAATTCAAGAAGACACAGGTAAGTTTAATAGTTGGCGCCCGCAGGCTAACCAGACAAGTTGCCCCATGAAATTCTTCAAGATCTTCGTTAAAGCAACGAGTGGGTCCACCCTGGTCAGCATTTGGTCGTCCTCTCTTTTGTTTACCTTTCGGTGTTGAACTTTTTGTTTTTCTCTGCTTCCTCTCTCGCTTTTGGTCTTTCTCTTCTTTATGCTGGAGTAATTTCTTCGTTTTCCAATGCTTTCTCTGCCCATTCTTTTATTTTGGCGACCTGCTCCTTGTTTCACCTTCCGTTCGACCTCAGTGTTATGGCTGTGTTTCCGTACCTGTCTATTATTTCCTTCCTGGCTCTTCTTCTCTGCTCGATTTCGCAATTCAGTTTTATGTGTTGTACCTTCTCTTTCTCTCTCCCACACTCGCACATCTCTGCTTCCTCTCTTGCTGTGAGCCTCTCACTTCATTATGCTGGCATTATTTTTTCGTCTTCTAATGCTTTCTCTGCCCATCCATTTATTTTGGCGACCTGCTCCTCGTTGCACCTTCCGTTCGTCCTCAGTGTTATGGCTGTGTCTGTGTACCTTTCTATTATTTCCTCCCTGGCTCTTCTTTTTTGCTCGGTTTCGCAATTCAGTCTTATATGTTGTGTCGTTTTTTCCTCTCTCCCACACTTGCACATGTGTCCGTTCTCTTTAATCTTTTTAGATACGCTAGTATATTCCCGTGTTCTAGCACGATTTGGGCCGCTGATCCTCTCTTCTACTTCTCTGCACACTTCGTACTTCGCCATTCCATGGCCATGGCGACTATACTTCGCCTTCAGTGCAGTGGGATTTGGAACAGTAACAGCTGTGGAGAAGTTTGAGGACACCTCTGGAAGAATGTCTGTCGAGATATACCTCTTTTAGAGGCTGTTAATGACTGCTGTGTACCAACACTAATACGGAACACACCCTACAACGTTACTATTCAACCCACTAAGCGGATGAGAGTGCTATAAGGATCTACACAGATGGATCTAAAAGGAGAGAAGGATTGGGCCTCGGAGTTTTCTCTAAAACCCTAAAAATCCAAGCAAAGGTTCCGATGGAAATTCATGGAACCATCACGCAACTGGAGCTGATGGGAATAACACTTGCGGCTGAGTACATCATAAACCGCAAGGTGACAAATGTAGCCATACTAATCTCAACGGATAGCAGGCAAGCGATTCTGTCTCTGCAGAAAGCCTATGCTTCGTCAGAGACCGAAATAGAGTGCCACGGGAAACTCAGACAGGCAGCAATGCACAACAACATTGAAGTCTGCTGGGTGAAAGGGCATGATACAGACACAGGTAACGGGAGAGCTGACGCGCTGGCAAGAGCTGCGGCTGGGATGAATCTACTCTCACCGGAGCCGCTAGTGCGGTAAGCTCCTCTCGCCCTGTGTAACATGTTACAAACCAATGCCCTGGAGAAATTCAGCGTTGGGATGATATCGAGGGCTGCAAGCTCTCTAAGGAAACACTTGTGTATCCCAATGAGAGATCAGCGAAACGGTACCTGCAGCTGGCTAGAGGGAATCTCAGGCGCTTAACTGCCATCCTTACTGGTCACTGTGGACTAAACGGGTACCTCTATAGGATGGGGATAGTTGACTCCCCATCTTGTAGAGGTTGCAGCATGGAAGACGAAACTGCATGGCATTTTCTTTGTGAATGCCCGGCACTATCGTCAATCAGGGAGACCATATTGGGTGATAGATGGCCTACAATGGCCTACATAAGAGATCTACCCACCTCAGCTATGCTAGAATACCTAAACAAGGTGGGCTGGCTAAACTGAGGATGGGTGATCTACGGGAGGTGGCACAATGGGCCTAATGAGGCCTAAGTGCAGTGCAGAACTGCACACTCCCCTTTGCACCAGAACCAACCAGAACCAGAACTTCGCCATTCCCTTGATCTCTGCGTTCTACTCTACCTGCCACCTTATCCCTTCCTCTCTCACCCTCTCTTCCCTTCTTTTCTTCTTGTTAATTTCCTTGTTATGCCACGTTTCGATTATGTCTTCGTATGCGGATCTCTCTGCCACTCTTTCTTTTTCTTAATAATCATTTGTCTTTCCACGCGATTCTTTTCTGTTGTCCTCTCTTTTTGGCGCTTACTTATCTTCGTTGTATCTCTATAGCCGTCGTTTAATAGAAAGTGGTAGACTTATATGACAACTGGTAGAAGCAAAACGCCAAATAATTTATTGAAAGTTCAACTACAAATTAGCTTATTGGCGTTTTTTTTTTCTTTTAGCATTTTAAAAACAGATAAATTAAATTTGTAGCATAAACTATTTTGTTTGATTTCAGAACAATCAGAGCAGTCGATAGAGGAAATCTCTGTGGAAGAGATTCAGGAAGACAAGCCCGCGAAGAAATCGCCCCCGACGAAGAAAGTCCAGGTCGTAACAGAAGAGGATCTGGAGGAAATTTACAGCGGGGAATTCGTGATACCGAAAAAACCAACGAAAACGCAGGAAGCGCCGAAAAAACTTGATAAAACAAAACGCGATGTTGAAGACGCGGTGAAACCAAGTAAAGCTAAAAAAGAAGACAAGCGCAAACAAAAAGATGTAGAAGAAACAACTGTAGTCGAAGAAAAACCTAAAAAGGAAGACAAACGGAAACAAGCTACAGTTGAGGATGGAACTAAGAAAGAAGACAAGCGCAAACACAGATTTGGAGATGAAACAGCTGTAGTTGATGAAAAACCCAAAAAAGAAGATGGAGCAAATCGAGCTACATTTGAGGTTAAAACAAGCAAAAAAGACGAGAAACGCAAACAAAAATCTGGAGATGAAGCTGGAATTGAGGATGAAAGACCTAAGAAAAAATCAAAATCTAAACAATCCAAGTTGGAAAATGAGGATACTCTTCAAGAGGACAGAGATGGTAGAGTGGTTAAGAGCAAGTGGGATGAAAAATCTGGCGATGAAGCTGCAACTGAGGATGAAAGGCCTAAGAAAAAATTAAAATCTAAACAAGCCAAGTTGGAAAATGAGGATAATCTGCAAGAGGGCAAAGATGGTAGAGTGGTTAAGAGCAAGCGGGATGTTGATGAGGAAGTGTTGAAGCACGAAGATGAGCAAGGAAAGAAAGCTTCAACAGAGAAATCAAGCAAAGTGGACAATAAAAGAGGAAAACCGGTAAAACGTAAGGAGGATAAGATGGAAAAGAAAGTTGACAAACTATTGAAGCAAAAAGATCAAGTTGAACAGTCAGATGTTGAAGACTTGGAGGAGAAGAAAGTTTCAAAACAGAAAGTTTCAAAGCCATTGAAGCAAAAAGATCAAGTTGAACAGTCAGATATTGAAGACTTGGAGGAAAAGAAAGTTTCGAAGCCATTGAAGCAAAAAGATCAAGTCGAACAGTCAGATGTTGAGGGCTTGGAGGAAAAGGAAGAAATAAGGCCGAAGCCATTGAAAACAAAAGAGGAAAAACTTAGAAAACAGAAAGAACTTAAAGATGGAACTATTAAACCAACAAAAATAACGGAAACCGCGGAAACTGAAGTTGTTGAAGAGGAGACTGTTGAAACTAAGCGTGTAAGGAGGAGAAAGGGTGAATCAAGGCGCAGCCAAGCTCAGAAAATCATACTAGAAACAAAAGCTAAACAGAAAGAGGAAGGCACTTACGTCAGCGTGAAAGATTCCGTGAAGCAGATCGTGCGGGATGTTACCGCTAAAGAAAAACTCCGCGGTGTTTTGGACAAATTCAAAGATAAGCGCGCGGAAAAGAAAAAAGAGCGCGGCACTAAAAAATCCATAAAGGAAATCATTGCCAAAGAAAGGGAATCGGAGGAGAGGAGGGAATTGGAAAAGTTGCAGTTGCAGATTTTCGAGATAATCGACAACAATCCGAATATTTTAAACAAGGAGTTTATTAAGAGTAAAATTCAGGAGGTGATCGTAAAAGACGCGCAGATTGATCGAAAGGATGAAGGAGAGTCGCTTGGTGTGGAGAGCGATGACGGTGTTGTTGAGGATGAGCTCGAAGAGCAAGATGAGTCGATTGTGATTATCGATGATGATGATTTTATGGAGAGGTACGAGGATCATTTGGGGGATGTGGGCAATGAGGAGGTTTTCGATGAGGAGTACGAGGCTGCCAATGAAGAGATGGAGAATATCATGAATAAGATTAGTGAGATTATCAGCAAGGTCGAAGAGGTGGAGGTTGAAGGGGTGGTTGAAGATGTGTGATTTTATTGTATGTTTGAAGAAATATATTGTTTTTTGTTTTGTTTCAAATTGTCTCATTTATAAAAACAAAATCTGCTTCCTACATTTTAACCCTCTACTGCCTTGAGGCCAGTATCATAAAAATCCATCTAAAAATTGTATGAGCCAAAGTATCTGCTCGAAATCCATCTGTAGGCAATACCGGACAGACATATTTTGCATACTGGAAGAGTCAAAAACACCATAATCTAAGTAAACCTCACTTTAACCTTCTATAATTGCTGTTTTATTTGTAATTATGTGTAAAATTTGGGCATTAGAGGGTTAATATGGAAAATCTTGTATAATATGTCTGTTTCTATCAAATTACAAATGCTTACTAAGATAAATGGGATCTGCAATTGGTCTAGGAGTATATACGAGGACTTTTTTTAGTATATTCCAAAGTAAATTACTCGAATTTTGAAAGAGCGAGATTCGGCTGAACAATATAAACATACACATAATTTTTCTTTTAAGTATACATATCTCGATAATTACAGCGTTTGGTAAATTTGCAAGAACTCGTTTTTTAATAGAAGTCAATTCAAAGCTTCTAATGGATGTTTCCACTCCCAGGTTAAGCATGAAGTAAAATTTCGAGTTTAGAAAAGCCTGAAAATTTGGTTTGGTGGCTCCGCGAAGCGGAACGACCAAACCAAATTTTCAGGCTTTTCTAAACTCGAAATTTTACTTCATGCGCCACGCGTATTAAACACTGAATTATTGTGAAATTTAGAATATACTGTTTCAGTTTGATCTCACGTTAATAAATATTACAAGTGTTTATTTCATGTAAGCAAATCAAAATTGCTCGAGTTTTGAAAGCGCAAGATTTGGTTGGACGAAATAAATAATCATAATATAAACTAATGTCAAATCAAACTTAGGCAGCATATTTTAAACTTCAATTCAAATGAGTATTATACGCGTGGCGCATGAAGTAAAATTTCGAGTTTAGAAAAGCCTTAAAATTTGGTTTGGTCGCGGAGTGGAAACACTCGTTAGAAGCTTCAATTTGCACGCTTTTATAAAAACGACGAATTACAGCGTTTACATCGCGATGTATCTACTTAAAAAACAAAAATAAATTCCTCGTATGTTGCTCATTTTGGATTAACCCATTAGGCGCCATTGATGCATATACGCAATATGTTATGTTAATTAAATTACTAAATGAATTCATTTGATATATTATATTATTTGATTTGACTTGAAAATGTATGAAGAAAAACGTAAATATTTAGTTATTTAAATATCTCAATTATTACTCATTAAAAAAATGTTTTCAGTGTATTTCTAACTTTACTGTAAATCAGTGGTTTATACACGTGGCGCATGAAGTAAAATTTCGAGTTTAGAAAAGCCCCGTGAAAATTTGTCTCGGGTCGCTGCGCGACCCTCGACAAATTTTCTACGCGGGGCTTTTCTAAACTCGAAATTTTACTTCATGCTTAGTCTGGGAGTGGAAATATTCGTTCTAAACTTCATATTGTACGTTTTTATACAAAATCGATGAATGCCTTGCATTTACAGTGTATACATTATGTATATTTAAAAGAAAAATTGACAGTGTGTAATACAATAAGTCATTCGTAAAAATCATTAACAGAAGTGTAGAATTTTACCTAAAATCAACTTTTAGAGTTAACTCTATAATTGCTCGGCCGTTAATGGGTTAAAGCAAACATTAATAGTAGAACTTTGATTAAAACACTTGGTTTGTTTCATTGATTTTTCATTGAAACGAACCAAGTGTTTTAATCAAAGTTCTACTACATATTAATCAAATATGTTTCACTGCGGGTTAAGTGAGAAATTAATTCAACATAAAACAAACATTAAAACAAAATAACCTCTAACTGTATTACCACTAAGCAAAACAAATTTAAACAATGGGCCCGTTCATCAAAATGTTTAACATTCAACATGTTTGGATTTGTTTGTGGTGTATTGAGGATAGCGTATTTCCATCATCCCTTAAAAAAGCGTATATCACTCCTATTTTTAAGAAAGGCGATCGGGAAAATGTTAGCAACTATCGACCAATTGCTATACTACCAGTGGTAGCAAAAGTATTTGAGAAGGTCTTACTAAATCAAATTATAGACTTTTTGGAGACCCATCAACTTCTTTCCCCTACACAATACGGTTTTCGGAGGGGGAAGTCTACGGCCGATGCGATCGTGAACCTAACTGAGGAAATTACTAGCAATTTCGAAGCTGGTATGCACTCAGTGACATCATTTCTGGACCTTAGTAAGGCATTCGATTGCATCGACCATGATATCCTTTTACGGAAATTGTATTTTTATAATTTCCATCCCACCACCTGTCGCTTAATTAATACGTACTTAATTAAGCGAGAGCAATCAGTCGTCAAAGGGCAAAGAACATCTAATCAGATTAACCTAAAATTTGGGGTACCCCAGGGATCAATCCTCGGACCAGTCCTTTTTTTACTTTACATCAATGACTTACCATCTGCGTCTATGTCCTCTATATTCTTTCAATTTACAGACGATACCACATACATCAGCAAATCACATGATATCCTGCAAGCGAATATAGAACACGAGGTATGTAAAGAAAGGATTGGTAACTGGTTTGTGTCAAATGGGCTATCCTTAAACACCAATAAAACTGTCGATTTAACATTCTCGCTGCGAACCGACATTTCCAGGGAGATAACAGCACGTTTTCTGGGTGTGTGCCTAGATCACAAATTATCGTGGCACGGACATGGAGAGGCAGAGTCAGGGAAATTATGCAAGTCAATATACCTGCTGCGTCAATTAAAATCAAGTCTGCCAGCTGCAGCCTTACGTACTGCATACTTTGCTTTGTGCGAATCTCACCTATTGTACAGCATTGTGGCATGGGGACATTCTGCTACTATGCAGCGCATGTTTGGCCTCCAAAGACGCTTGAGGTAAGGGTAATATCGCGTTTAAGATACCAACATGACTGCAAAGCTACATTCATAGATCTTGGTATTCTAACACTCCCCTCATTGTATGTATTGGTATGTCTGATGCATGTTCGAAAAAACTTAGCATCTTATCCTATTCATACGGACATACACCATCACAACACTGGAGCAAGTCGCAACATTTGCCTACCAAACATTCGCTTATGTAAGTCACAGAATGGTACAAACTATTTCGGACCAAAAATATTTAATCTTTTGCCAGAACCGTTTAAATCTCTTGGTATTAAACAATTTAAGTACACAATAAAATACTACCTCAAGGGGCAAGCATTCAATAGCATGAACGAATGCTTAACCGATAAGTACACAATTTAACGCAAGTGCCCGGGAAGCGTCCCCTATCCAATAAATCATTAGATTTTACTATATAACCAACTAGTTGTCTTGTTTATGTATTTATGTATTTTTTTTCAACTTTGTATTATATATGCACAATATTGTAAGAAGCCATTATTTAATGTTTTGTTCTACTTTTTATATTTTATTATACACACTTGACGAATGTAAGCTGATTATGCACTTAACATGAATAAACTACTACTACTACTACTACTAATGAACGGTACTCCAGCCGGTCTATTTCGTACGATTGCAAAAATTCCCAACACGTACACGATTACCAGTCCGGTCATCAGAGAATTCCCCAACAGTTGGGCAGTAATATCCCAAATGTTTTCTTTGATGAACGAGCCCAATGATCGAATAATATATCAAAACCCCATTGCGTTACTTAAATGTGCGCGATCTTTGCACAAGATTTCACAATTTCTTTAGTCCATTTATTGTTGATCATAAGCGTATTTGTTTTAGAATGGTAATCCGAGTTGTAGAAATCCAATTCTTATTACCATATAAACTTAATTAAAATCCGCTGTCTTTTTACACTAGGAATTTTTAATCATCCATTTAATTGATAATAATGCAACAAGACCGTTTGCGCTGCGGATTTGCGTGTGGAATTTTCGCTCAACTCCCCGTGCCATGACTTTCACCGCTTTTCGCCCTTTCTATAAAACACTAATCTCCGATAATTTCAATTTAGTTCCCCCGTGAACGGCCGCCGCATCAAACATTGCCCAATCAAAAAAACAAAGTAAACGTAAGTAACAATGGAAAAGGTCAATATTAGAAATATCAAACCGCTATTATTATTTTGAAACATAATTTTCAAATGCGCGAGAAAATTTGAGTAACAGTTTACAAAATTTATAAATTTCATTAGCTTAGATTTATTTAAATTGACGCTGAACTTTGTCGATGGTAAAATCATCTTTTCATTAACTTTTTACTTTCCCCCGTATGTAATACAAAGGGAAAGTATTGTTTTCGTGAACATTTTCTTTCCCTGAGTCGAATAAGACCATTTTTGAAAAATGTCTGTCTGTCTGTGCTGTGTGTGTGTCTGTGTGCGCTGTACCGCAAAAACCGCTAAAGATATGGAGATGAAACTTGAAACTTAAGCTTTTTGTTACAATCGGAAAAACTGAAAAGCTTTTGGTGAAAATCGGAAAACCGGAAGTGGTACTTTACTCTTAGCGTTTTTCAGTTTTTTCAGATTTTTTCAATAAAATGTTCATCAAACAAAAAATTCTTTCAAATAAAAGTTGTAGATAATAACAAAATGAAGATGTATAAGTTGTGTGTTTTATCTAGTTATTGGTGTGTGACAGTGTATGTGTCGATACAATTGAAAAATGTTTAAAATAAAAGTTGTAGGAAATGAAAAACTAAAGATTTTTTGTAGACTCACTTTTTGTCATAGCACTCTTAGTTTTTGAGATATTTAATAAATAGTGTTTTTTATCTAGTCATTGATTTGTGTCAGTGTGTGTGTTGATACAATTGGAAAATGTTTCAAATAAAAGTTGTAGGTAATAAAATATTAAAGATTTTTTGTATCTTCACTTTTTGTCATAGCACTCTTAGTTTTTGAGATATTCAATAAATAGTATTTTTATCTAGTCATTGGTTTGTGTCAGTATGTGTTGATCCAATTGAAAAATGTTTCAAATAAAAGTTATAGTTATCAAAAAGTTGAAGACATTTTGAAAATAATAATGCTACAAATATTTTAAAAGTGATTTAATACGCAATTTACAGGGGAAAGTACTATGATGGACACATCACCATTTTTTTCATTCATTTGAGCTCAAAGCAAACATCTAAATATAGTGATCTTTGTTAACATTTTCCTGTAGATTTTGTTTAAAGCTTATATCAAGTATTTCCACTCCAAGATAACCACATATTTTAGCTTATGGAGGCAAATCCAATATTTCGCAAACCGAGTTTAGACAAGGGTTGTTAAAAAAAAAGGTTTTTTTTCATTTTAATTAAAACAAACAGTTTTTTTTACAAATGTGTTTTTTCATTGAAACAGTGTTTAAAACATTAACAATTAAAAACATGTGTAAAACAGAACATATAGGGCATTTTTCTTTTAAGTATACAAAACCCGATTTTTTAAATATGCGGGAATTCGTTGCTTCAAAGCGGTTAATTTGAGGCTTTTCACGAGTGTTTTCCATTCCCAGACTAAGCATGAAGTAAAATTTCGAGTTTGGAAAAGCCTAAGAATTTGGCTATGCATACACTGTAAATATTACGACATTCGTTGTTCTTTTAAAAGATTTCAATGTGAATCTTTAAGCGACGGTTTTCCACTCCCAGACTAAGCATGAAGTAAAATTTCGAGTTTAGAAAAGCCTAAGAATTTGGATTGGCCGCGTAGCGAAGCGGAGCGGCCAATCCAAATTAGGCTTTTCTAAACTCGAAATTTTACTTCATGCGCCACGCTTAAAAACACTGTTTTACAGTTAAATTTAAAAAATACACACATACAACAACGATTATAAACAACCCAATATACGTTATAGTCATTGGGTTGCCTATAATCACTGTTTTAAACAATTTATTCAGCGCTGAATTTGATTCACGTTTTATTCATATCTACATATTAGATTGCTAAAGCCGTATTTTTTAAACTTTACGATATTACAGTGTTTCATTCGTATGGCGCATGAAGTAAAATTTCGAGTTTAGAAAAGCCTAATTTGGATTGGCCGCTCCGCTTCGGGGTTGTTAAAAAAACGTTTTTTTTTTCATTTTAATTAAAACAAACAATTATTTTTACAAAACATGTTTTTTTCATTAAAACAGCGTGTAAAAAATGAACAATTAAAAACATGTTTTAAACGTGTTCAAAGCAGAACATATACGGCATTTTTTTTAAGTATACATATCCCGATAATTACAGCGTTTTTTAGATTTGCGGGAATTCGTGGTTTCAAAGCGGTTAATTTGAGGATTTTGACGAGTGTTTTCCACTCCCAGACTAAGCATGAAGTAAAATTTCGAGTTTAGAAAAGCCTAAGAATTTGGATTGGCCGCGTAGCGGCCAATCCAAATTAGGCTTTTCTAAACTCGAAATTTTACTTCATGCGCCACGCTTAAAAACACTGATTTACAGTGAAGTTTAAAAAACACACACATACAACAACGATTATAGGCAACCCAATATACGTTATAGTCATTGGGTTGCCTATAATCACTGTTTTAAACAATTTATTCAGCGCTGAATTTGATTCACGTTTTATTCATATCTACATATTAGATTGCTAAAGCCGTATTTTTTAAACTTTACGATATTTCAGCGTTTCATTCGTATGGCGCATGAAGTAAAATTTCGAGTTTAGAAAAGCCTAATTTGGATTGGCCGCTCCGCTTCGGGGTTGTTAAAAAAACGTTTTTTTTCATTTTAATTAAAACAAACAGTTTTTTTTACAAAACATGTTTTTTTACAAAACATGTTTTTTTCATTAAAACAGCGTGTAAAACATGAACAATTAAAAACATGTTTTATAAACGGTAAAGCAGAACATATACGGCATTTTTTTTAAGTATACATATCCCGATATTTACAGCGTTTTTTAGATTTGCGGGAATTCGTGGTTTCAAAGCGGTTAATTTGAGGATTTTGACGAGTGTTTTCCACTCCCAGACTAAGCATGAAGTAAAATTTCGAGTTTAGAAAAGCGTAAGAATTTGGATTGGCCGCGTAGCGAAGCGGAGCGGCCAATCCAAATTAGGCTTTTCTAAACTCGAAATTTTACTTCATGCGCCACGCTTAAAAACACTGCTTTACAGTGAAATTTAAAAAACCCACACATACAACAACGATTATAGGCAACCCAATTTACGTTATAGTTATTGGATTGCCTAAAATCACTGTTTTAAACAATTTATTCAGCGCAGAATTTGATTCACGTTTTATCTATTCATATCTACATATTAGATTGCCAAAGCCGTATTTTTTAAACTTTACGATATTTTAGTGTTTTATACGTGTGGCGCATGAAGTAAAATTTCGAGTTTAGAGAAGCCTAATTTGGATTGGCCGCTCCGCTTCGCTACGCGGCCAATCCAAATTCTTAGGCTTTTCTAAACTCGAAATTTTACTTCATGCTTAGTCTGGGAGTGGAAAACCCTCGCTTAAGGATTCACATTGAAATCTTTTAAAAGAATAACGAATGTCGTAATATTTACAGTGTATGCATATGTATACCTGAAAGAAAAATTCCATGTATTTAAAAATCACATTTATGCACACACAATTGTGATATTTTATTTTAATAATATGTTATGTTTATCAATGTAATTTGAAATATCTTCGACAATTTAGCTAACATTTAAAAACTTTAGCAAAAAATCTTAATGAAGTAGTATAAAATATAATTTAGTGAATTGAAGATAATAGAAAAAAAGTTTATAACAAATTTAATGTTTAAAATATGTTTTAAACAAATTTAAGATTTTAAACATGTTTAAAACAAAATCGTTTAAAACACGACGAATGTTTTTAAAACAAAGTGTTTTAAACATAACCCTGGTTTAGACTTTATCGACCTGCAACATATTATTAAATATTTTTTGACATTTGTTGTTTTCTGAAAGAGTTGAATTTGAAGCTTTAAACGAGTGTTTTCCACTCCCAGATTAAGCATGAAGTAAAATTTCGAGTTTGAAAAAGCCTGAAAATTTGGATTTTCCGGGGCGCATGAGCGAAGCGAGTCGCGCCCCGGCAAATCCAAATGTTCCGGCTTTTCTAAACTCGAAATTTTACTTTATGCGCCACACGTAAAAAACACTGACTTGAAGTGATGTTGAAAATATACTGCTTAGGCTTAATAATCCATTTTAGAAATGTTTATTTCGTCTAACTCAAAATTTGAGCAATTTGCAATAGGATATGTAAGTATAATTAAAAGAAAATACCGAAAGCAAATTTCAACGCGACCAATCCAAATTAGTTAAAAGCTTCAAATTGAACACTTTTATTAAAACAACGAATTTAAATGTTGTAATCATCGGGATGTGTATACTTAAAAAAAATCTTTGTATGTTAAAATTGGTAGACAGTTATTTCTACAATTTTCGTTAATATTCAATATTTTGTGATAACTTCATCAAATTCCATGATTTTAATCTGTTTTCATAAATCTCATCAATTCTCATAAAATTTACGT
The DNA here is from genome assembly GCA_932526585.2 of Philonthus cognatus. NCBI lineage: Eukaryota > Metazoa > Arthropoda > Insecta > Coleoptera > Staphylinidae > Philonthus > Philonthus cognatus. The sequence goes on from OW052242.1 coordinate 32,269,128, forward strand.
ATTTCATGATTTTCGTCAGTTTATAATATTTTGAGCTTATTATGAATTTTGCAGATTTATTTAATTATATGATAATTGTATAAGTTTAGGTATCGATAATTGATTTGGATTTTCTCTTTGATGTTACTTTGGGAATGGCGCATGCAAATTTCACTTTCATATTTATAGGATTGTAATTTTTGCCGCGCCAGTGAAAACGCGTGCGAGTTCGCTCGAGATTTTAGAAAGGGCGCCCGCTTCCACACGATCGTCAACAAACGAGTAAATAAACTTGACCAGACCAAACCAACTCTCGCTCAAGACCGCGAACTTGCCTCCTAGTCATTGACCGAGAAAATCACATTCAAACAAAATGCTGATTGCGAATTATCATTACAACAATAATTATAGTTTCCTCTTTAAGGGAAAACTAATAATTTTGTAGAGCTGTTTACGGACTGTAAACTCGAGGAAAAATTATAGTTTCCTAGTTAGAGGAAAACTGCCAATTTTCAACAGTAATTGCACAAGTACATTGGAAATTATCAATAACAAGTTTGCACTCTTTCGACAAACAAAGTCGTATTGCTTCACAACAGTCCCGAGCCCGTAAGGCGAGGGGCTGTTGCCTAAAGCAATACGACTGTGTTTGTCGAATGAGTGCAAACTTGCGATAATTTCCAATGCACGAGAGCAATTTATCAGACTATATCCCAACAAAAATATTACAATAAAAAAGGAATCTATTCAAAAGAAACGAAGACATTTATTGAGTATAATAATTATTAATTGTACAATTATTGTATACTATATTTTACTTATCAGGTTCATTATGTTGTTCATTTCTTGTCACTAGAGTATTGGAGTTTTTCATTCTGAGGTTGTTAATAATCTTAGTATGATGGTCAGAATTTAATTGCAAATACGGTTTAAGTGATTGCGAACTAGAATGCGATGATAATGTATTTATAGGCTGGGCGTTTCTTACTTTTTCGTGAATTGCTTCTAGAGGTGTACATCCGAACCGTGTGTTTGCGATCATTTTTATAGCGTTCACAAAAACTGAAGTGTATAATTTTTATTTGACAGTAGTTTGACGTTAAGTTTATTTACAAAAATTGAACAATGAATTGGGATAACCAATCACGTGCCGAAACATAATACGAGTAGAGAACCAATCACAGTGCCGAAATCGAACTCTACATGAATGTGTTATCACGGCAACAACGACTTCTAGAAGCTGATTGGTTCTAATTCGTTCGTGTTTCGACTCGCCGTCTTTGGCGGGATATAGTCAGCCGTAATATAACGAGTGGTATGATTATTATCGATGATAATTTGGAGTTGAAACCGAGCTGCAGATTGAATGTGCTGCTTCAGTTTCAACGACAAAATATCATCGATAGTTAATCATATCACGAGTTATATTTAGTGAGAGAATATAACGAATAAAATAATGTGAGTTCCTGAACATTATCGACAGCTGAGATATTGTTGTTTTCCTATTAATTGAGAATTTTTTAACCGCACAAAAGTTCGCAAACTGCCGCCACTGTGATTCTTTGTTCATTACGGTGTTTTTTGGCATCGCACTTTTCACTTTTCTATTAATATCACTGCACGAAACTTTACCTATTTTGACGTTTCGAATGATAGGACAACTTATCACCCACCGCTTCTTTTGTTTTTTATCATCGCGGTGATAGACATGTACCTACGGCTTTCCTCGCATCTCATTGATTGAAAATTCGTTCTAGTTGGCTATGAGTTGTATTCTCATTACAACATACAGTATTTATTCATTATAAATATAAATACTGTATGTTGTAAAGAAAATTGGCAGAGGAAAAATATTGAAACTTCATACAATTATATGAATTTTTACGACTTTCAGATAGATAGCGTTTTTCAGATAGCATTTGTTTCCACTCATTTGTAATTCATGAACTTAAATTTCGACATACCAGTGGTACGGCGCACACTGACATATTGCAAAGTTTGATAAATATTTTGAGCTTCACAGAGTTTCAGTGTTTTACACCGGTGGCGCATGAACTAAAATTATGAGTTTAGGAAAGCCTGAAAATTTGGATTTACCGACGCGAGCGAAGCTAGGCAGGCCGGCAAATAGTTAGGATAAATTTTAAAATTCTTTGTTGATAATTTGTTAGATGTCGACATGGATCAGACTGTTGGTGTTCGTGCTGATTGTTGGTGCAGTAAAGGCGAACCACATCAGAATGGTTTTGCTGGCGGTTCTAGGCCTGGCCGGAGTGTGGATGATGCAGAGCTACGCGCAGGGTTCCAGGAGCAACGGCGAGGGTCCCACCTTCCCAAACATAGCCGATCTGGCCACCAGGTTCTTGGGGAAGAGATCCATCGATACAAACGAGCAGAAGGTAAAAATACACAATTCACACTTAGACCACAAATGTAATATTTTTCATTAGGAAGGAGGTAAAGATATTTCGTCAACAACATTTTCCAAAACTTAAATACACCAATGTTTAAATTACCAGTATGTAAAAAGATCAACCTTTTATTGTTTTAATTAACAGGTGAATTATGATTGGGACGATATTCTATTCAACGATGTTTCGACGTGCGCGAGGAGTTTCATCTGTCAATTAGCGGCCAAACCAACACATCTTTTAACTGAAGACGAAGTGCATATGCTCAGAGTTATTAGGTAAAAAAAATTTACAACAAGCCATAGCAAAAATTCCAACAGATAAATCAAAGATACCGCATTCTCAAAAAACCGATAAGGTAAAAAATATTGCGTTTAAAACAGTCATCCAATTATATTAGCGGCGGCTCGCAGCCTAACATCTGTGTAGGCCAAAGATCCAAGGTAATAAGTATCCGTTATTGAAAGGTGACTTTGTTGTGCAATTCCTTGTACGTAAAAGGCGCGATCCCAACCTCAAATTTTGTGTGCCTTGGCGCTGTGGCCGGCCCTGAAGTTAGGCTGCGAGCCGTCGCTGGAGAGTATGGTTAGGAAATGGCGTAAGAGTAAGAATGCCAACTATTTATACCAGTCTCGCATCCTGCAACAACACCCAAACACATTTTCCAAATTTTATAAACAGAGTGGCTAACTGAATATACAGAGAGTTTTATGTTACACCGAACATTTTAAACGTACATTTTCGTATGTTCGATTTGTCAACCCAAAGCATTTAATACGATTTGACACCTTCAATTTTTAGGTTATGTGTAAATTGGGTTGCCTACATGACTATTACAAATCGCAATTAATGCCTAAACTTATTTCAGTACAAATTGTCCCAATTACAGCATATCGTCGGTGTAACTCAATTTTTTGGATTTCGGGGTTATGAGCTAATTCTACAGTAAAAAGTGTACTAAATTGAGTGGAAAATACTTCATAAGCCATAGAGCTACAGCACAACCACTAATTGCTCTATGGCATACGAAGTATTTTCCACTCGATTTAGCGTATCTTTTACTATAGGAAAGCTCATAATCCCAAAATCAAAAAAAAATGGGTTACGAGGTATTAGAATTACACCAACGACGATATGTACCTTAAATCTTTAGATAATCGTCATTTTCTTTAAATAGTTCAATTCAAAACTTAAAACGATTGTTTTCCACTCCCAGACTAAGCATGAAGTAAAATTTCGAGTTTAGAAGAGCCTGAAAATTTGGTTTGGTTGCGTAGCGCTACGCGACCAAACCAAATTTTCAGGCTTTTCTAAACTTGAAATTTTATTTCATGCACCACCGGTGTAAAACACTAAAACACTCTGAAGCTTAAAATATATATCAAACTTCGCAATATGTCAGTGTTTTGTACCGGTGGCGCATGAAGTAAAATTTTGAGAATAGAAAAGCCTGAAAATTTGGATTTGCCGGGCTCGCTTCGCTCCGCCCGGCAAATCCAAATTTTCAGGCTTCTCTAAACTCGAAATTTTATTTCATGCTTAGTCTGGGAGTGGAAAACACTCGTTTTAAGTTTCGAATTGAACTCTTAAATAAAAGACGATTATCTAAAGATTTAAGGCCTAAATTAATTTCAGTACAAATTGTTCCAATTACAGCATATGTGCCTTAAATCTTCAGATAATCGTTTTTTTAAAAGAGTTCAATTCCAAACTTTAAACGAGTATTCTCCACTCCCAGACTAAGCATGAAGTAAAATTTCGAGTTTAGAAAAGCCTGAAAATTTGGATTTGCCGGGCGGAGCGAAGCGAGCCCGGCAAATCCAAATTTTCAGGCTTTTCTAAACTCGAAATTTTACTTCATGCGTCACCGATATAAAACACTGACATATTGCGAAGTTTGATATATATTTGGAGCTTCAGAGTGTTTCAGTGGTTTACACCGGTGGCGCATGAAGTAAAATTTTGAGTTTAGAAAAGTCTGAAAATTTGGTTTGGTCGCTTCGTGCTACGTGACCAAACCAAATTTTCAGGCTTTTCTAAACTCGAAATTTTACTTCATGCTTAACCTGGGAGTGGAAAACACCCGTTTAAAGCTTCAAATTGAATTCTTTTAATAAACCGAGTGTCAGAAAATTTACAATGTATGCATATGTATACTTCTCTGTGTGAAAATTAACATTGATAATGTTCGGTGTTACATAAAAATCTCTGTGTATGAACTATGGTAATCCCCTAACTTATGTCAACTTGATTCTTGATTTTTTATTCAGTATTTCTCTTGCTGCGGTACGCATAGGGCATATTCGGTGCGCTCGATTGCAATCGGTGAAAGTTAAGTTTTTTTTGTTATGGGTTTTGCTAAACCTTTTATAAGTTGTACCACGACTTACGCAATTTTCGTCGATTCCATCTATCGAGTAATTTCGGGGTATTACTGTAATCAAAACACTGAAGAATCAACTCTGAAACCCTAAAGTACGATCACTCACAATTCCTCCTTTATCTCATTGTTACTTTGTTTTTTTTTTTTTACATTTGAAAAACAATTTTCGTCGATTCCATCTATCGAGTAATTTCGGGGTATTACTGTAATCAAAACACTGAAGAATCAACTCTGAAACCCTAAAGTACGATCACTCACAATTCCTCCTTTATCTCATTGTTACTTTGTTTTTTTTTTTTTACATTTGAAAAACAATTTTCGTCGATTCCATCTATCGAGTAATTTCGGGGTATTACTGCAATCAAAACACTGAAGAATCAACTCTGAAACCCTAAAGTACGATCACTCACAATTCCTCCTTTATCTCATTGTTACTTTGTTTTTTTTTTTACATTTGAAAAACTCTCACAATTGCACCTAATGAACTTCATCACGACATGTGAAACTTATTTACATTTCAGTCATAACACGAATCGTAGAGATTGGGCAGGCAGAGAGCTGAAAACGGCGCTGGGTCTCGGCTTGAAGCTCAGCAGCCTAAACCAGTGCAGGAAAGTTTACACAAAGTGCCCGTACTCCAGTTCGACGATGTTGAACCTGCTCAGCGCTCTCAACAAGAAGTCTTAATCTCTACTGAAGCACACGATGAGAAAAAAGACTTTTTGAGTTTCGGCGGTTAGGCGGTACATGAAAGCACCGATCGGAAAAACATCGGGATCTCAACTGTAAATAATCTGTACGTTGTTGTATTCTAAGTAATAATTATCAGGTAAAGACAAGGATATCTATGGATTGCTATCTGCCATTAAAAAAGCGTTTATGGTGTAAGTTAGCAATTCATTGTTGGCTGTTGGATATTTATTTCATTTATTTTTTTCTAATGTAACCTTTCGCCACATTAAAGATAAAAGTTCTGAAATACATTGGCACTTAATGACTTTTATCTTTAAGCTGCTGATATACCTAAGGAATTATAACGAGTGTCTATAAACTGCCGGCATCTCGGTTGCTTTAAAAAACAAATTACGTATCTTAGATTAAGTCGAATCGTATGACTGTATCTCGGAAACGTCAAATAAATTTAATTAAATCTCTAATTACGACGTATGTTTCTAAAGTCAGAACCTACTGTACTGGGATGCCGACAGTTTACAGACACTCGATATAAATTTGAATTCCACAAAAAAAATTTAAATGTTGATAATTGTAACCTTTTATAACGATAATAATGTGTATTACAATATTTCTATGATTTCGCATTTAATCAAAGCAAGAATTTAATTATTAAGTCAATATGTTAAAATGCTAAAAGTCATTGTTGGATTTTGTTTTGATCAGAATAGGAATCTAAATAGGACTGTGTAATCAAAGCAAAAATTCAATTATTATATCAATATGTTAAAATGCTAAAAGTCGTTAGATTTTGTTTTAATCAGAATAGGAATCTAAATAGGACTGGAAAAGAACATGAGAAATACGGGTGAGTGTGTATCGTTCAATAAACACATCTTGTATAAATAATTTTTTTATTCACTGATCACCTTGGGAAATAAATTAAATTCTTAAACTTACTCCAATTATTTCTTCCCTTTTTTACCTTTCGCCGCGGGCAACGGCTGTCCAGTCGCCGCCGCAAGTTTCGCCTTCAATTCCAAAAGGATCGTCACTTGCGGTTGCCATTCGGTTTTCGCAGCGCCGCTTTCCTTTAATTTCCTCACAAGCACACCCTAAAAAAAAGTTGACATGCATTGTTTTAAATGTTTTGTTGAGCTTTATACCTAATGCATGAAACATTTTCTTGCAATTGAAATAATTGCATGATTATTTTATACCTGTTTTTCAATTGCAGTTTCTAATTCTTTAACATCGCCTGACCCGTTTGTTGCAGGTGGCACTGCTGCAGCTTGTTTCGCCACAGTCGCTGCAGCAAGTTTAGATTTTAATTCTAAAAGAATCGTCACTTGCGGTTGCCATTCAGTTTTCGCAGCGCCGCTTTCCTTTAATTTCCTGACAAGTGCACCCTATAAAAACATACAAAAATTCCATATGTTTATTGTGTGTAAAACCTCTAAACATATTTTAAGGACTTAATAAATGAAGTGAGATGAAATTTCCTTTAATAAAGTAAATGTTTAAATATTGTTTTTACCTGTTCATCAATTGCTGCTTGCAATTCTTTAACATCACCAGAAGCAGCCGTTGCAGCCTGTTTCGGTGCTGATTTCTTTTCCTCAGGCTGTTGAGTCCCACCGTATTTTTTCTTCATCTCCTCAATATAGGCGTTTTCAATTTTCGTGAACAAAGGCACTGGTTTACCGATTTTATGACCAGCGGGTAATAAATTCACAATTTGAGGATTACTACAATCGTAAAAATATTATTGCCACATTTAATCAAGTCAAACAATGGATTACCGGTAAAGTAAATTTGGATCTAAATATTCAAGCTTCTCTAAATTAAAAATGTTGCTTCATGCCTAACAAGGGGCGGAAATGCTCACAAAAGTTATATCAATTATTATTAATTTCCTATAATAAAAAAATTAAAAAAAAAAAGACCTTTATTGGCATATCCTACAGTTATTTACAATGTCGACACTATATCACATCTTGCCCTCTTTCTCCCGTCCCACTTTCTCCAGCGTCTTTACCCTAGCTCCGTCCTCCCTCATCCATTCTGTCACCCTTCTATTCCCTTTCACTCCCACCCATTCCTCACACACACCCTCACACTCCTCCGCCAAGTGCCTCCACGTATCCTTCCCCCATTCACACAACCTACATCTCATATATTCTTCCCCCATCCATCTCTTGCTTCCCCTCTCCCCAGACCCACACCTTGCCCTCGCCATTATCACCCTTTCATCCCTGTTCCACCCATACTCACTCATGTATCTCAGCACCCTCCCATAATCTTGCCATCTCCCAAACATATCATTATATTCACTTTTGTCTATCCGTCCCTGTCTCTCCTGCGCTTCCACCTCCTTCATCTTCTCTCTCATCCACGCCGCCACCTTCACCCCTCTACCCAACCATTCCTGCACCTTCCTCTCTGCCAGTCCTCCCCTTTCATACAATCTCCTTCTCTCTTCCCTCCACCTCCCCCCTTCTACTTTCATGCACGCCTCCCATACTATTCTCACCAATCTCTCCTCTTCTACTCCGCATTATTTCATTTCATACTTCACCACTTAATTTCCTATAAATGTGATTTATACCTCTTAAAATGGCAATATTGTGATCTAACAGTAAACTGGTTTTGATTCAGAAATTTATTGAATGACCGATAATTAAAACAGGTAAACAGTGTGGCTTACTCTGGAGTGAGGACTGACGTCCTGTCCGGAGCGTTCATCTGTTTCTTCAGATTCCTGCTGGTTTCAGGCATGTAGGGGAAAATCAGTGTAGCCAATAGACAGGTCAGGTTGCAGCAAACGCCGACGACGGTGCTCGCCCTTTCCTTTTCGCTGTCGGTGCCCTTTTGCAGGACCCACGGTTGATTCGACTGCATATACTGATTCCCGTGTTTAGAAATCGCCAGGATATTGCGAATACCGTCACGTAATTTTCCCTTTTGAAGACCCGCTATGTATGCTTTCAATTCCCGTGTGCACAAGGCTAGTAAAGCGTAATCTTCGTCTGTGAGCATCATTTTCGGTACAGTTGAGTTGTAGAATTTTTCAGTAAATACCAATGCCCTTGATGAAACAAATAATAATAAGACTTATTTAACCCGTTAACGGCCGAGCAATTATAGAGTTAACTCTAAGAGTTGATTTTAGGTAAAATCTGCACTTTTTTTTATGATTTTAATGAATGACTTATTGTACTACATACAGGAGATTTTTCTTTTAAATATACATGATGTATACGCTGTAAATTTTCAGGCATTCGTCGATTTTATATAAAAACGTGCAATATGAAGTTGCGAACGAGTGTGTCCACTCCCAGACTAAGCATGAAGTAAAATTTCGAGTTTACAGAAGCCTGAAAATTTGGTTTGGTCGCGTAGCGAAGCGGAGCGGCCAAACCAAATTTTCAGGCTTCTCTAAACTCGAAATTTTATTTCATGCGCCACGCGTATAAAACACTGAAATATTGTGAAGTTAGAAATACACTGAAAACATTATTTTTTTAAAATCAGTAATAATCAAAATATTTAAATAACAAAATATTTACATTTTTCTTCATACACTTTCAAGTTAGGTCAAATAGTATAATATATCGAACTCATTAATTAAGTAATTTAATTCACAAAAAATTAATAATGTGTTTACGCATCAATGGCACCTAATGGATTAATACATTTATAAACATTATTAACTTAAATAAAACACTGTTTATCACTTTGTTTGTATAACAATTGGTTTATTTGGTGACTATAGTTTCGATACTACACGTATCATTATCAAACCGTTAGTAACAAAAAACTACAAAGGAACATTATTTATATTTTCAAATTTTCTAATAACAGCGTTAAAGAGGGGGGTGTATTTATGTTCAACAATGTATAACGAAGTAGAAGCCTCTATAGTCAGTGAATTATTAACTTACCTATTTGCAAAATTTCCAAAGTTATTCAATAACTCTGAGTTGTTTTTGGTAGCCAAGTCAACCCAACTAAAACTAGAATCCTGACCTTCGGGTCTTAAATACAGCAAATAGAACCTCCAAACATCACTGGAAATAGTCGTGCTCTGTGCGTCTGTGCCGAAAACACCGACCCCGCGAGATTTACTGAATTTACCATCTTCGTAATTTAAGTACTCTGAAAAGATTAATAAACTTTTCATTGACACAATTATGAAGAATATTCAAGTACACCCTATTTTCAAAATAAACAATAACAAATATTTTAAACATTGTTTACCTGTTGCCATAATGTGTGATACTAAAGTGTACCCCTCGTTAGCACCCAATAAACAAGCGGGGAACATCACAGAATGAAACGGAACATTATCTTTGGCCATGAAATGGTAAAGCGTGACTTTGGTGTCCTTCTCGGGCTGCCACCATTTCCTCCATTCTTTCGTGTACTTTTCCGTCATGGAAATGTATCCGAGAGGAGCATCAAACCATACGTAAAACACTTTATCCCGGTAGCCGTCCAACGGGACGGGCACTCCCCATTTTAAGTCTCGCGTGATGCACCTCGGTTTGAGGCCTTCCCTCATCCAAGCCTTGCTAATTACCTTAGCGTTGTTCGTCCAACCAGGTAAAGATTTCTCCCACCAATGTTGCAGCAATGGTTCCAACTAAAAAATAAGGTTACTATTAAGAAGAAAAATTGATACATGTTGGGAACATGATTTTTGCGTAGACATTTTAAAATCTATAATTCTTCAAAAAAATCTTAATTAGCTAAAGTTACCTAACCTGAAAACTGTAAATTGAACAAACAATACAATTCACTGGACATTCATAGTTCGAACAGGTTCAATTAATCAATTAGTCCAGGTGTCTCTAAAATACGGCCCGTGCCATCATGATTCTGGCCCGTGACCAGAAATACATTTTGCATAAATGAAATATTTTATAATGATTAATGATGTAATTTAAAATTAGGTAATATTCTTGGTAATATTACTAGAAACATGGTAACAATTGATAATTTAAAGTTAGACACAAAACACACACCAACTCCAATAAATAAAAGTTATTCCATGGTTTTGTAAAAAATTATACGTTTTTAAGAATCAACAAACTATCATTTTTCTTTAAGGGGAATATAACAGTGGTCTGAAATTTAATGTCAGGTTTATTTAAAAACTAAAGATCCTAAAAAGTTGAAATTTTGACAGCGTATATTAAGCTCAATTATCTAGTAAAATATCGAAGTACTTTTTTTTAACAATTTGCTTTCAGAGGTATGAAAAATATAATGTTATATTTTTCAAAATTAAAAAAAATATTCCCATATCTTGCTAGTTTATACTATAAGGAATATAATGTGAACATTTCATAAGGATGCGATAGCTCATGCCCGAGTCAGGTTAAAATAAAAATCTTAAAAAATAAGACCGTAAAATACCGCTTCCTTGCGGATCTTCTCTTAGTTGAACGCGTTGTACACTCATCTGCACAATTATTGGGCTGGTGAACGCTGCGCGGCTTCGTGTTTGTTTTTATTTTCTTTTCTCAATCATAGTTAACAAAAACGGCTCGCGTCGTTAGCATTTATTCTCGTAAAATTAATATTTCGCAATTATAATCGATATTTTATTGTACTAGTGTTTTATTTTTATGCTTTCTGACTACTAATAGAATAAGTATTTTTTTATATTGCATGTTCACTAATATAGAAAACACGAAATGTTTCACTAATTTAAATAAAGATGTGTAATATACCTTTAATATTGGCTTTCCTAATTATTTGACAGTGTCAGTATTATTAAATTATTTTTAAAGTGTTTTTAGCTGATTAATAAGCAGAAGCAATCGAATAACAATCAGTCTTGTTCAAATCATTATTTCGTCTTAAATCTTTCGTTGTTAAAACAGTTGTTAAATGCCATTAAACTTATCGCAATAAAACTATTAAAGTAAATTGTAAAGTTTCTAGCAATCGGACCTATTTGAACCAACTGCGACTTCATCAACGAATCAATGATATCAAAACTATAAGAGAATAGTGAGAATAACGTCACCAATATGACGTTGTCGTAGATTAATGTTACAAATCAACTATTTTTTACTGAGCACAGGTAATATATGTTTGACGAATGTTTACAAAAATGTAGGGTTTAACTGCGTGCATATTCATTGTTAATTATTTTAGAAAAAATAGAACTATAATAATAATAAGGTAGTTATTATAATGCATTTCAAATAACAAGCTTCTTGCTCAACATTGCACCGAACCCAATATATTTTATTTCAAATTTGGATGATTTATGATGAGTCATATTTTGATAGTAAGTAAATAAGGAATAAATGAATTGTAATTGAATGTTATTGCAATCCTCTATTTATACACATCATCATTTTGTAAACCCTGTACTAATTATAAAAAAACAGGGCAGCTGTCCGTTTAATTTTTTTCAATCTATTATTTATTTGTTGCATTCATAAAAACTAGAATATTGGATAAAATAAAAATTGAAATTCTCCCCAAAATCTGGGGTATTTACCCAATTTGGCAGAGGCCAAATTAATACACATTATTTTCATGGCAATAGCAGTTATCAAAGATAATATTCCTATATAAAAAATATCATTGAAAATCCTATGTTCCGTTTTTTTCATATACAGAGAGTTTTATATAACACCGAACATCTTCATCCAATACAATTTTGACACCTTTATTTTTTAAGTTATGTGTAAATTGGGTTGCCTCTATGACCATTAAAAACTGTAGCCAATCAATCGCAATTAATGCCTCAACTTGTACACACAGGGAGTTTTTCTTTCAAGTATACATGTGAGAATTACACAGTATATGTCGTAAATCTTTAGATACTCGTTGTTAAAAAAAATAATTTGAAACTTGAAATGAGTGTGTTCCACTCCCAGACTAAGCATGAAGTAAAATTTCGAGTTTAGAAAAGCCTGAAAATTTGGTTTGGTTGCGTAGCGCGGAGCGGCCAAACCAAATGTTCAGGCTTTTCTAAACTCGAAATTTTACTTCATGCGCCACCGGTACAAAACACTGACAAATTACGAAGTTTAAAACACACCGATAAACTTTCTATTGCATCAGTGTTTAGTACCGGTGGCGCATGAAGTAAAATTTCGAGTTTAGAAAAGCCTGAAAATTTGGTTTGGCCGCTCCGCGCTTCGCGACCAAACCAAATTTTCAGGCTTTTCTAAATTCAAAATTTTACTTCATGCTTAGCCTGGGAGTGGAAAACACTCGTTTAAAGCTTCAAATTAAATTCTTTTAATAAACCTAGCATCGGCAAATGTTCAACGTATGCTTCTGTATACTTAAAAGACAAATTCTCGTTATGAAAATGTTCGGTGTTACATAAAACTCTCTGTATATCCGGCATATAAATATTCACAAGGAGCTTATGAACATGAATTATTTTATTATTATATTTTTAAGAAATAATCTCTAATTTAATAAAATAAAACACATAGTTTGTTCAGCTGTCGAAACTGGAGTCTTAAAAGTAAAAATAATTAGTTATAATGACAAGAATAAGAATCATCGGTTTTGTAAATACCGAAAAATAACACAGGATCGCTTTCTAACGAATTGAAAACAATACATAGCTTGTATGTATTATCAGCATGTTTAAATAATACGAATCGACACCTTCCTTCGATCCGTCTTTTTTATACGCTTTCTTTTCGTCTATTCCACGCGACGCGAGATCCTATCCATTCATGCCAAGGAGCAATGCACAAATGCACAGTGAACTGCCGCTTTTCTCTCTGACTGTATTGGCCCCACTTGTCCTGTAAATTTGGCATCGGATGAGCTACTCTAAACTATGTGGGTCTTTCCAACACGATCGGCGTGTTACACTGCGATAATCCCCTTAAGAAAGAAGATAGTTACGAAACATTGTGAAGATAGAAAAATTGTCCAAAATTTTATTATCTAAAACTTTTGTTTGAACCATTTTTCTGTATTCCCATAGTTATTCGCAACTTTTGCAAATACTAAATTTTGATTAATTCTACCTTTGGCAAATCTAAGAAGAATTGATTAGATGTCCTGTGCACAGGAGTAGTTCTGCACACTTTACACCTGGGATTTTTCAATTCCGTGGCATTCACTAATTTCCCACAACCATCACACTGATCTCCCCTAGCATCTTCGTAATTACAACCGGGATGAGGGCATCCACCCTCCACAAACCTATCCGCTAAGTATCTATTGCACTTTTCACACAATAACTGATCCACCGGTAGAGTATGCATGAATCCGTTACTGTTCAAAGTTAAAAACATTTTCTGCACCAAACTGAAATGAAATGTTAACGAAATTAACAAGTAGTTATTACAGTTTACATCATCCTAAAAGAGGCTAGTTATTTTAAAATAAGTCTATATATTGAATTTATTGGTGTACTTCTTAAGAAACTTACTTTGTTTGTTCTGGAGTAGTTGTTCTGCCAAAATAATCAAATCCGATGTTAAACCACCTATAAATATTGTTGTGAATGTCAAAATATTTATCACAAATCTGCTGCGGAGTTAGGCCCTCTTCAAGGGCTTTAGTTTCTGTCGCTGTGCCATATTCATCCGTACCTCCAATGTATAATGTATTCCAGTTACACAGTCGTGAAAACCTAAATGCAAAATAATAAATAAATCAATACACAAATAATGCAGTTTTTCGCATTCATAAATAGAAACGCAATTTATATAATTAACTTACCGAGCAAAAACATCACCAGACAGCACACAACCGATAATATTCCCCAGATGTGGAACATTATTAACATAAGGAAGAGCAGAAGTTATAAGAATATTTTTCTCTCCTTTCACCGGCAATCTACGAAAATAAAATAACACAACCACAATTTTTTTAAAGAAAAATAACTTATTTCTTACACTGGATGTTGATCCTTTTTGGGCTCGGGAAGATCATTCGCCGTTTTACTCCAAGCCGCTTTAGCCGCAGCAATTTCCTCGGGTGTCGGCTCATCGGAAACAACTGTTTGTGCAAAAGCCGGTTCACCAGATCCAGAAACTGCAGTACTGGTGTATTTAGCACCTGCTAAAAGGGCTTGGTATGCCGCTGTTCCAGATATTATTTTAAAGCTAGAAACTGCCGACTAAAATGCAATAGGGTTAGATAACTGAGGATTAAGACAAATAATCAATTACCTGGAAATGCTCATTATTTCCAATCAACTTCATCCAACTTATGATATTCGGTAAAGAAGATAAATACTCCTTGTTTAAAGCATCGTCAGAAAACAATGGATATAGAGTTGACCAAATTGCAACATCACAGACGGTAATTTCTTTCTAAAAAAATGTAAATACAATACGGGTGTGAAGTTAGCAATAGATCCAGCAATAGATTTTAAAAAAATCATATCTCGGAAAAAACAAAAGCAAATTAAATGAAATTTGAAAATATACACTTTAAATAGCCTAAATTATTACCCCAAGAAATATAAAACCCTTAACTTTTACACTTCATATTTTTTCACCCCTTCCAAAAATATGTTATGATTTTTTTTTAATTTGGCAATATTTCATAAAGTTACTTTTTAGCTCAAAACATCTCTATAATACCATCATATACCATACCATCATAAGTGAAATCAAAAAAACGTTTCGACACCCTGTTCGCCACTAAACTATTGTTTTACCCTAAGATTTCAAAAATTAATATCTCAGAGACAAAAAAACACAAATCAAATAAATTTCAAAATACACGATAAGAGATGTCTAAGTTATCACCCAAAAAAAATTGACCCTTAATTTTTACCTATAATATTTTTTCACCCCTTCCAAAAACGTAATCAATTTTTTTCTACTTTGGCAATGTTCCATAAAATTCATTTTTATCTCAAAATATCTCTATTATACCCTCTTTTAATACACCGAATCAAAAAAACGTTTCGTCACCCTGTTCATCCCTAAAATATATTTTTTACCCTGTGAATATGGAAATCAATATTTCCGAGAAAGCAAAATCAAATCAAACAAAATATTACTAAGGAATACATCTTAATTAATAGCACAAAGAAGATCAACCCCTAAAATAACCCTTTCATTTTTTCTTGTCTTTAAATGTAATATATATATATTTTTTTAAATTCACAATCATCTTCAATGTTGATATGTATCATATATTATTTCTTTTTATCATGAGTGTGTTTACTCTAATAAGCAAAAGTAAAAAAAAAAGTGTCAGGCACTTTACCCCCATATAATAAAATAATAATCTCCTGCTCGTCGTATGGATTTATATGCTTATGGAATTATGTGCAACGATTTAAACATTATTTTTTCTGAATTTGGCAAAGAGCCATACATAAGTAAAAATTATTATTCTTATCATTAATGTGTGTACTTTCATAATCAAAAGTCAAAAAAACGTTTGGAGCACTTTTCCACCAGCGAAAAAAAAAAATCTCCCGCTCGTCGCGTATGGATCCATATGCAATAAATTAAACATTATTTTTTCCGAATTCGGCAAAGGGCCATAGATAAATAAAAAGAAGGAATAATAGAGATATTTTGAGCTAAAAAGTAACTTTATGAAATATTGCCAAATTAAAAAAAAATCATAACATATTTTTGGAAGGGGTGAAAAAATATGAAGGGTAAAAGTTAAGGGTTTTATATTTCTTGGGGTAATAATTTAGGCTATTTGAAGTGTATATTTTCAAATTTCATTTAATTTGCTTTTGTTTTTTCCGAGATATGAATTTTTTGAAATCTATTGCTGGATCTATTGCTAACTTCACACCCGTAAATACAATTAGTTGTAATTGTACTAATTTACCAACCCATAAACTTACAATTTTGATTTTACATTATGACAATAACATAATTTTGAATTATAATTGTAATAATCAATCATACACACCCCATTAATTGGCGTCTCTTTGAGATTGTTGTTAAGATACTGGAGTAGAGAATTAACACGTGCTTTTGCCGCTGGATTCTTTGCGGAGGCTCCCACACACAAAGCCAAACACGGAGCCAGTTCGTAGACTTCCAAATCCAAAAAAATATTTACTATGTTATCGCTTCCAGTGCAAGGAAAGAAATACTCGGCCGCACTGTTCGTAGAGAATATAATCCGCTCGCCTGTTAATTCCACATATGGAAGATGTTTCGGAGACGGTAAAGTTTTATCTACGTACAATAACACAACATTAATTTAAGTTTAATTTCTGAACACAACGATATGTTCATAAAATGAATTAATTAAAGTGTTTCTTTTAGAAAACGTATCTAAATACAACAACATTAAATAAATCTAGAGTTTTTGAGCAAAACAAAATGTTCATAAAACGAATTAATTAAGGAATTTACATTTATAAAACATCTATTTTAAGTTGCATGCTTGTCCACATTTTTCAATTTTGCGTGAGGCTGGACGTTGAACAACCCTCACCTTGTAAATAATTTATGAGGTTATGACCAAGGCGAGGAAATTCGCAGGGATCGCTCGTGAACCGTTGTCGCCCAGTCGAGTTATAGTATACTAAGTATCAAGAAGAGTAACGATTTGATACCGGTCGAAGACAATTGTTTGTAGAAGCGAGCGACGACTCCAATTATTGTCTGAGACCGGTATTGCACTTACTGTTCGAGATGCTTATGAAGTTTTTTGCACGATCGGAAAAGACAGACATTCCTTTGCAATTATTATGAATATGTATGTCACTGACGTTTTATCCAATTGGATTACTAAAATTTGACTGCTTTCAATTCTAATTCAGTTGTTTTTATCATTTGCTATGAATGCTAAGTTTCATTTACCGTTCACTAAACGGTAAGTGAAAACTAAGTTCTATTTACCAATTTGTTATTCACAGCAACTTGGTAAGCGCAGTTTACCGTTCTGAAAACAGATATGGTAAGTATTAAAAAAAAAGGGTCAATAGTGCAAAAAGTATTTAATGCACGCGATTTGACACTGAAGACACAAGTTGATGCCTGCGTCGCCAGACACACAGACATAGCCCCAATCGTACACTTGTGCATTCAATGCAGTTGCGCGCGTTATATGCCCAACTTGCCTAAGCGGCCCAGATTCACGAGTAATTTCTGCCAAAATCCACCCAGTATTTATGACACTTTACACAATTTTTTTCAAAATCCTCATCCACAAGCGATGAGGCAGAGTGCAAGCTGAGACAGGTGAGTCACCTCACGCAGATAAAAGCAACGCAGTATTCTATGCAGCAATTTGCGCTGACATATTTAAATATACATGTTATGGAAAACTGCGTTGATTATTACTTCGTGGCGTGATTCTCCTGCATCTCATCTTGAGCTCGGCCTTAAAATTTACATAAAATAGAAAACTACAGATTAAAATCAGGCTTATATTCATCAACCTTCACTCATAAATTAATGTAAAATTATGAAAATCCAACGCAAAAACCATCGCTTACCGGTGACATCGACGAACTTGATTACCGCCTCTTTTCCGGCGCACTTCAACGCGACCACCAGTTTCAGAGCGGCCGGGTTGTTTTCGTTCGTAAAAACCACCACCATTTCAGCACTTTTCACTCAAACTTCCTAGGAAAATTCGTGCCAGATGTGACCGGACGCTCACACGAAAAGTGCGGTTAGCTGATGCAACAAAATGTGACAGATGGAGATCGGAGTGAAGTCGGCCGAGAAAAATAATACGAGGATTGGATGAAAAGTAATACGAATGTAAATAAAGAACAATTAGCAAATGATCAATATAATTTGTGTGATAAGTAATTGATTACCATATAAGATTAAATTTATTTAAAAAGAAAGGATATTTGAATAATCAATTGTCGAATTATTTGCTTAATAACAATTATAAAAAAGCTTTGTTATTAAACCTTGTATACTTAAAAAACAAATTAGTAATGATGTAAGAAACTACTAACAGATGTCGCTGCCACTTTTAAAATGTTAATTATACAAAATAATTTAAATAAGACAGTAATTAAAAATAATAATAACACAACAACATTAAAATTACACATTTCTCAAGAATAATTTGCTAAACGAAAGGAATAAATATTCAATTTTTGCTAAGAAGTATTCAAATTATGTATTAGTATGAAAGAATTTAAAGAAAACATTTAAGCAGACCTTGAACATAGAAATTCTATATTCCCCCAACAATAATAAAATATATTTCACAATATTAAATTACAACCGGTGATGCGTAAAATAAAACAGAATCCATACATGAATATAGCAACTTACAAAACGCGATAACTATATACACGTGCGTCGCGTTGAAACAAGACGCAAGAAGAAACAGCTGTTTCTGTTGTTTTTTCCTTTTTCAGTGTTTGGATAAATTTCATGGACAATGGTCGTGTCCCACGCACAGATTAATTAGTCCGTCGTTATCACTGATAATTATTGTACTAACGAAAGAAAATGGGGCTCTTCTCGTTCGTCGTTTCTTGGGTGCACACGGTTGCCGGCTTTGCGGCTTTTATAACGTTTCTAGTGTTAAGGTTCTATGCGGCGGCTGTTTTCGGGATTGTAAGCGGTATGTTGGATTTTTTAATTGATTAATGTTTGGTGATTCAGAAAGAGGTGATGGGTTTTGTTGTAATTGTAAAATTGCGTGGGAATTGTATTATTGTAAAATTAAGGTGACCAACCTTTTTGCTAAAAAATGTGCTTGCAATGTACCACTGAACCCACTGAAGGGGGGCACACAATTATTATTAATTCATAATATCTTTATATTTTTTTTTCTCACGTTTTTTAACATCTTCGACAATTTTCTCAAATTTTAACTTTTTGACATTTCATCACTTTTTGATATTTTTTTTGATTTCAACTTTTTTGTCATTTTGAAGTTTATAGTGTTGAAATTATTAAAAGTATAGTCAAAAGGCAGTTATAAAAATATGTCGTAATAGTCAAAATGCTGCCGACAACGTGACTTAATGTTGAAATTGTTAAAAAAGCAGTCAAATCAGTTAAATTGATTTTTCCTAATTCTTAAGAATTTGTATAATATCGATTTTACAACATTTTTTTCATGTGGCGGAGGCGGTTACTTTGTGATACATTGTAAATATTTAAATAATTAAGCAAAAATGCGTATTTTGTAAAAACCAATCATTTTATTATTGATTTTTTCAAAATACTCATTTTTGCTTAATTATTTAAATATTTACATTTTTTGTTGACGTTTCATCACTTTCAAAACTTTTTTGACATTTCGTGGTTTATAACGTTGAACATATTAAAAGTATAGTCATAAAATAAATAAAAATATCAATTTTTTGACGTTTCATCACTTTTCGACATCTTTCACTATTTTCGCAAATTTCAACTTTTTGACATTTTCAACAATTCTCGCATATTTCAACTTGTTCTTTAAGTTTCATCACTTTTCAACTTACTCCATAATTTTCGCTAGTTTCAACATTCGTTCGACATCCCATCACATTTCGACATTTTCAACATTCTTTTTGACAAATCTAGCATATTTTAATTTTTTGACATTTCATCACTTTTCGACTTCCTTCGCAATTTTCGTAAATTTCAACATTCCTTCGACATTTCATCACATTTTCGTCTTTTTCCACAATTTTCTACGTCCATCATGATAATAAAATGTTATTTTTTTAACAGACAAAATCAATTTTCTGCTGAAAAAAAATGTATCTTGTTCGACGTTAAGATTGCCACGATAGTTATTTCAGTCATTAATTATTCTCTAACGAGTGTTTTCCACTTCCAGACTAAGCATGAAGTAAAATTTCGAGTTGAGAAAAGCCCGAAGAATTTGGATTTGGACGCGCAGCGTCCAAATCCAAATTCGGGCTTTTCTCAACTCGAAATTTTACTTCATGCGTCACGCGCGTAAAAACACTGATTAATTGTCAAGTTTAAAATATTTAAAACATTTTTTTTATAAGAGATTATCACGTTTCGACATGCTTCAAAATGTCAAATTTCAATATCCAAGCGTTCAGGCTTTTCTAAAACTCGAAATTTTACTTTATACTTAACCTGGGAGTGGAAACACTTGTTAGATGTTTCAAATTCAATTACAAATACAAATGCCTTAACATGTGCCATGCATCAGGATATATATGCTCGACAAAAAATCACTTAAATTTTTGTTAATATTTTTTGACATTTCGTGGTTTATAACGTTGAAAATATTAAAAGTATAGTCATAAAATAAATAAAAATATCAACTTTTTTGACGTTTCATCACTTTTCGACATCCTTCACTATTTTCGCAAATTTCAACTTTTTGACATTTTCAACAATTCTCGCATATTTCAACTTTTTCTTTAAGTTTCATCACTTTTCAACTTACTCCATAATTTTCGCTAATTTCAACATTCGTTCGACATCCCATCACATTTCGACATTTTCAACATTCTTTTTGACAAATCTAGCATATTTTAATTTTTTGACATTTCATCACTTTTCGACTTCCTTCGCAATTTACGTAAATTTCAACATTCCTTCGACATTTCATCACATTTTCGTCTTTTTCCACAATTTTCTACGTCCATCATGATAATAAAATGTTATTTTTTTACAGAATAAATCAATTTTCTGTTAAAAAAAAAATTATCTTGTTCGACGTTAAGATTGTCACGATAGTTATTTCAGTCATTAATTATTCTCTAACGAGTGTTTTCCACTCCCAGACTAAGCATGAAGTAAAATTTCGAGTTGAGAAAAGCCCGAAGAATTTGGATTTGGACGCGCAGCGTCCAAATCCAAATTCGGGCTTTTCTCAACTCGAAATTTTACTTCATGCGTCACGCGCGTAAAAACACTGATTAATTGTCAAGTTTAAAATATTTAAAACATTTTTTTATAAGAGATTATCACTTTTCGACATGCTTCAAAATGTCAAATTTCAATATCCAAGCGTTCAGGCTTTTCTAAAACTCGAAATTTTACTTTATACTTAACCTGGGAATGGAAACACTTGTTAGATGTTTCAAATTCAATTACAAATACAAATGCCTTAACAAGTGCCATGCATCAGGATATGTATGCTCGACAAAAAATCACTTAAATTTTTGTTAATATTTTTTTGACATTTCGTGGTTTATAACGTTGAAAATATTAAAAGTATAGTCATAAAATAAATAAAAATATCAACTTTTTTGACGTTTCATGACTTTTCGACATCCTTCACTATTTTCGCAAATTTCAACTTTTTGACATTTTCAACAATTCTCGCATATTTCAACTTTTTCTTTAAGTTTCATCACTTTTCAACTTACTCCATAATTTTCGCTAATTTCAACATTCGTTCGACATCCCATCACATTTCGACATTTTCAACATTCTTTTTGACAAATCTAGCATATTTTATTTTTTTTTACATTTCATCACTCTTCGACTTCCTTCGCAATTTTCGTAAATTTCAACATTCCTTCGACATTTCATCACATTTTCGTGCTTTTCCATAATTTTCTACGTCCATCAAGATAATAAAATGTTATTTTTTTAACAGACAAAATCAATTTTCTGTTGAAAAAAATGTATCTTGTTCGACGTTAAAATTGTCACGATAGTTATTTCAGTCATTAATTATTCTCTAACGAGTGTTTTCCACTCCCAGACTAAGCATGAAGTAAAATTTCGAGTTGAGAAAAGCCCGAAGAATTTGGATTTGGACGCGCAGCGTCCAAATCCAAATTCGGGCTTTTCTCAACTCGAAATTTTACTTCATGCGTCACGCGCGTAAAAACACTGATTAATTGTCAAGTTTAAAATATTTAAAACATTTTTTTATAAGAGATTATCACTTTTCGACATGCTTCAAAATGTCAAATTTCAATATCCAAGCGTTCAGGTTTTTCTAAAACTCGAAATTTTACTTTATACTTAACCTGGGAGTGGAAACACTTGTTAGATGTTTCAAATTCAATTACAAATACAAATGCCTTAACATGTGCCATGCATCAGGATATGTATGCTCGACAAAAAATCACTTAAATTTTTGTTAATATTTTTCACACAATAAAAACGATTTACATAATATCGTATGATAGTCTAGAGTGCCATGATTTAATACTTTTGTATATTTAAGTTAGAATTGTCATGTAAAACGTCAGACATAATAATAATAATATTGTATAGTTTCAGAGTTGCCAACCTACAATATATTCCTTGGCACTGTAGAGGTTTTATTTTATTGAACTTTGGATATTATGTAAACCGTTTTTATTGTGTGAAAAATACTGACGAAAATTAAAGTTATTTTTTGTTAACTATACATATCCATTGAGGCATTTCTATTTGTAATTAAATTTGAAATTGTGAAAAAAAAAATTCAATTAAAAAAGTTGCGCCCAACGTGGGGCTCGAACCCACGACCCTGAGATTAAGAGTCTCATGCTCTACCGACTGAGCTAGCCGGGCTGTTGTAAATACTGGCACTACAAACTGTTCTAAAGGAAAATATTATACAGGATGTTTTGAAATAAATTTGATTTATTTAATTTTTATTACAGCAACAATCAGTGCAGCCACCGGCCAACTAACCTGGCTTCACATGAATCGCCGCGTTAGAGTGTGGTACGAACACACCGAGCTGAACCAATTTTTTTGGTTGGGTTTTTGGACACTCGCTTTTGGCACCAGCGGATTTATTTATCATCTGGTTGCTTTGATTGTACTTGAAGAATGTAAGTCGCTTTTCATTAAATCAATTCAATGTGTGTTTATGGTGTACTTTCTTTGCAGTGCAATTAAAATTGTTGGTAACTTTGATTTGGGGCTTCATCATGGCGCAATCTGGCGGAATTTTGATGTACACTTCTCACAAATATTGGCAAGAATCGTTCGACACATTCGACGCACCGTCTGATGAATCTGATTAAGGGCTGTTTAAGTTTAGTCTAAACTGTATTGTGATAACTATGGCCTTTCAGCCCATCGGTTTTTATGTAAATACGTTTAAGTTAGATTAGTAGTATCTACACTTAAATATTGAATATTATTTGTATTTAAGCAGACATTAATTTTATAAATACATACAGGGAATGTTTCTTTTAAGTATACATATGCTCTGTAAATGTTAAAGCGTTCGTTGTTTTTATAGAATTGTTTAATTTGAATGTTTAAACGAGTGTTTTCCACTCCCAGGTTAAGCATGAAGTAACATTTCGAGTTTAGAAAAGCCTGAGCGTTTTGATTTAGCGTAGCGTCCAAATCTAAACTCAGGCTTTTCTAAACTCGAAATTTTACTTTATGCGCCACGCGCATTAAACACTGAAATATTGCGAAGTTTAAAATACACTGCTTAAGTTTGTTCTCACGTTAATAAATGCTACAAGTGTTCATTTCCTGTAACCAAACCAAAATTGGTCGAGTTTTGAAAGCGCGAGATTTGGTAAATATATATAAAATTAATAAACTTGGAATCAAACTTGGGTAGTATATGTTAAATTTAACTTTAAATAAGTGTTTTATACGCGTGGCACATGAAGTAAAACTTCGAGTTTAGAAAAGCCTGAAAATTTGGTTTGGCCGCGTAGCGCTACGCGCTACGCAACCAAATCAAATTTTCAGGCTTTCCTAAACTCGAAATTTTACTTCATGCTTAACTAGGGAGTGGAAACACTCGTTAGAAGCTTCAAACTGATTCCTTTTGAAAAACAACCAAACCAAAATTGGTCGAGTTTTGAAAGCGCGAGATTTGGTAAATATATATAAAATTAATAAACTTGGAATCAAACTTGGGTAGTATATGTTAAATTTAACTTTAAATAAGTGTTTTATACGCGTGGCACATGAAGTAAAACTTCGAGTTTAGAAAAGCCTGAAAATTTGGTTTGGCCGCGTAGCGCTACGCGCTACGCAACCAAATCAAATTTTCAGGCTTTCCTAAACTCGAAATTTTACTTCATGCTTAACCAGGGAGTGGAAACACTCGTTAGAAACTTCAAACTGATCCCTTTTGAAAAACAACGAATTCCTGAAAATTCGCAGAGCACACATCGGGATATGTATGCATAAAACAAAAAAATCCCTGTATTTAGCGTTAAAAAAAACGTGATTATCAAGAAATTGAATTAGATTATTCGAATCGATGCTTGAATAATATTTATGCCACTGGCCTGTCAATTATTAAGTTTAAAAACACACCACTAACTTTGTATTTCTAAAAACACGCATTTTATAAACTGAAATCAATGTGCAATCAAAACATCTTCATAAAATCAGCATTTATTTTTTTCTAAACTAAGATCAACTGTATGTTATTTATGTTTTTAGAATAAACTTCAATAGGTTCTCTGTTTTATAGGTGTATTTGGGTTTCATGCTTTAATATACCGGGCGATCAAATGAATTTATTATCAAGCAAGCCATGAAGTTTAAATTTAGGGTGGTTGCACTTCATAGATCTGACAAATGACACGTGCGTAAGTTTTTAGGTTGTAATCGACCGGAATGTTTGGGTCCATGAAGTTTAAATTTAGGGTGGTAACACTAGGTAGCATTTCAGAAATTTGACAAATGACACGTGCGTCAGTTTTTAGGTTGTAATCGGCCGGAAAGTTTGGGTAATGCACATGAAAATCTTTTATATGCGCGATGTATAAAAGATTTCTAGAGTTATTTTAGAAATGCCGGAAAGCAAGAAAATCGTGAAGAGATTTATAAAAGGCCTAGTTTACGTTCCTCTGCGTCCTAATGATTTAGATGAGTTAAAAAACGCATTACGAGATCTGTGGAAAGTGTCAATGCAGATATGTTACATCGGGCTTAGAATGAAAAAGACGAGTGTCGTTTGACACAAGACGCACATATTGAGCCCCTGTGAGTTTTCAAAGTAAACTTCAAAAATCACTTTATTAGACAGTATAAACGAATTCATAATAAAATTATTAGTTTTGGATTAATAAAACATTGAAACTGTCTATTTCTTTTGTAGTAATCATTTACAGGGTGTTGATTCGATCAGGTATACATAGGAATTTAACATGTAAAATCGCATTTATGCATTTTCCTGCTTCTAGGATCATTATAGGGGGAAAGTACACGAGTAAAGAAAAAATAAGAAAAAAAAAAAAAACCACTCCTTTGAGTTTACAGCACGTGATTACTTTAAGGGGGTATTACCACTAGGACAGCGTTTTTTTTACCGTTTTTCAGAATTTTTATTGTTGGGAAATTTAATACATGCGATCTTGCGGTTTCTTGCAACTTGTTTATAGATTCATAAACTATAAAAAATGAATTTTAATTCTTTTCAATCGTCCGGCTAAACCTCTAAATCTGGCCTCAAATAAGGCCGTGTCCGCCGTGTTTTTCCTCATGGTCGGAAAGATTTTTTCGATTCTGTGATTTGAAACGTAAAATGAAGTAGTAGTCATTAATCTGTATTAAATTATCTGGAGTTTGAACCACCGACAATAAAAAATCTCGATAAATAACAAAATGGAGGCCATTCGAAAAAAGTGGTCGCTTTTTGCCCCCCTTTTTCTGACTTTAAGGCTCTATGAAAAATATCAAATGTTAATATATTTGAATGACGGTGGTTCAAACTCCAGAGGAAAATGTGGAGAACCGAACACTAGAAGCTCAAGTCAATCCGTTTCATAGTTTGAAAAGAAAGTTTCCGGCCAGCGAAAAAAAAAGTGGTTTCGAGAAAAACGCGTTTAAAGTTTTGACACAAGTTTTAACTATTTTTGGAGATTTTTGGCTTTAGTCAGCTATGCCAGCTCCGTACACTAGGCCCTCCTCTTCCTCCAAAAACTGGGTTTGAATGATTTACTCCTGCCAGCGTTGTTGGATGGCCTTATGAGTTGCTGGAGTCAGGCAAAATTCGTCCCACATCTCGCGCTCCGCGTCGGTCCGCACCGGAAAGCCTTGGCTTGCTGGCCGATATGGATTCCCAGTGTCTCTATAGTCTTAAAAACTGCCGAGTATCCGTCGTTGAAAATGCTGGTAGCTATGAAAGACGCGATAACGACGGTTTTTGCACCACAGTTGAGGTGCTTCGAAGCCAGCTTCCAGACACAAGCATTCAAGCTTATTTTCTCGAATTCAAATAGTTTTGAATTTGAATTTATCTTGTTTACAAGCATTCAAACTTTCGTTTGAGTTCTGCGTATTTCCACCCAGCCACCTACTCAGCATTGTTTACTTCAACAAGCAAAAATCTAACTAACGAATTCGCCTATTGTAAAAGGGCTTTCGGACATGAAACTAGATACTACAAGTATCAATACATGCAAAAAAAAAATCAATTTTTTAAAACTTCAGAATGGTAATACTCCCTTAAGAAGCAGGGTTGTTAAAAAACAACTTTTTTTCATTTTAATTAAAACAAACAATTTTTTAACAAAACGAGTTTTTTTTCATTGAAACAGCGTTTAAAACATTTACAATAAAAACATGTTTAAAACGTGTTTAAAACATGCTTAAAACACGTGTAACGTGTTTAAAACATGTTTAAAACACGTTTAAAACGTGTTTAAAACTGAACATACAGGGCATTTTTCTGTTGAGTATACATATCCCGATAATTACAGAGTTTTTTTAAATTTGCGGGAATTCGTTGTTTCAAAGCGGTTAATTTGGGGCTTTTAACGAGTGTTTTCCACTCCCAGACTAAGCATGAAGTAAAATTTCGAGTTTAGAAAAGCCTAAGAATTTGGATTGGCCGCGTAGCGAAGCGGAGCGGCCAATCCAAATTAGGCTTTTCTAAACTCGAAATTTTACTTCATGCGCCACGCTTAAAAAACACTGATATACAGTGAATCCAAAAAACACACATACAACAACAATTATAGGCAACCTAATATACGTTAGAGTTATTGGGTTGTCTATAATCACCTTTTTAAACAATTTGTTTAGCGCAGAATTTGACTTACGTTTTATTCACATCTACATATCAGATTGCTAAAGCCGTATATTTTAAACTTCACAATATTTCAGTGTTTTATACGTGTGGCGCATGAAGTAAAATTTCGAGTTTAGAAAAGCCTAATTTGGATTGGCCGCTTCGCTTCGCTACGCGGCCAATCCAAATTTTCAGGCTTTTCTAAACTCGAAATTTTACTTCATGCTTAGTTTGGGAGTGGAAAACCCTCGTCTTGTCTTGTTTTTTAGCATTTTTAAAGTAACTTTGGGTCAAGAAAATCTTGTGTTTTAAATGAAACATTTTTTACATAAAGACGCTAATTTGACAAATCAAATAATTTGAGTTCATTATGTCATGCCTTTAAACACTGCCAACTGCAAAAAAATCTTAGCCTACTTTAATTATAAATTCATTTGATCGCCAGGTGAAGTTTATTTGATTTTTATATTAATTCTTAAATTGTTCTTAAGTTGGCAAAATACAATATTTTAGAATAGGAATTTTGGTTAATATTGGTAGTTATCCTAAATGTCATAGTGACTGTTATTTCAATTTTGATTATAAAATCGACGCTCTTCATTCTCATCAAAATGCCTCAAAAGAACGAAATCTTAGCAAAAAATCGAAAACCTAGGGTGATTTATCCTTTCGGGAAAAAACCGCAGTGGTCAAAAACAAGAAAGAGCTTTGTGAAAGAGCTTCTCGGATTTTTGATGTAAGTTTTATGTATTCATTTTCGAATCATCATTTACAATACTGAATTAATAAATATAATACATCACGTGAATTAAACACGATTTTATTCACGGAAAGATTTTTGATTTCACGAGCTCCTCGCCGCGAGTGAAATCATTTCTTTGAGTGAATAAAGGTGTTTAATTCACGTGGCGTATATATGTTTTTATTCAATTTTGACGAAATTGTAAAGAAAATGTACTTAACATTTATTTTTAAATAAATTTTTTAACTCACTAGTGACCTAAAATAATTTTAGTTCACTAGTGAATAAAACCTTGTTTATTACGGTTGTTATGGAGTTAATAATGTCGACTTAAATTAACAAAATTGAATAAATGAATTTATTTATAGAAAGTTTTTGGAATTTTATAAAAACACGAGCCAAGCTGTGAAATTGAAGTTCAAAATAGCCGTGGCCGCAAAAAACTAACCTCACAATAATATGTCACAATCTAGTAAGTTATAAGGGCGATTCAATAAAATGGATTTATTATACGTGGTGATTTTTTATTAAAATTTTGACGTTGTCAATTAATATAAAAATCAAATGAACTATATATTCGGGTTTTTTTTATATTCGCAGATTAGCAGTAATCAGATTTGGGATTTATTTTTCTTAGGTTCTTTGATTATTTTGATGTTTCTACTTTTTGTCATGTAATGACATTGATATATGAATGCTATGTTGCAATTGATTAATTATTTGACAGAAAAGTGGTAGTAAAATGCTGAAAGTAATATTATTCTTCATGATAGCGAAATTAAGCACATGACAACTATGTGGAAAACATGACCAGAAATTTATTTTAAAGGCAAAAGTTACAATCAGAGTATCCAACAAAATATCCAACATTATAAAAACATCACCAGATCTGATTGGCCAATAAAAAAAAACAAAAAAACGAATCAAGATATAATATTATAATTATTGTGATATGATTTCCAGCTATTTATATACAAGGTAAATCGAATATACACCGCTTTATTTTGACAGACTTAGGGCCTGCTGTCGAATAGCTTAAACTTAAACTTTAAATTACGTTTATCTTAATGTAAATTAATCTAGGCTTAAGTTAAGCCACCCTTATCTTAAACTTTAAATTTAAGCCACTATTCAACAACTGGCCCTTGCTGGTTCAAATCAGGGGGTAAGTTTGTCAATTGACTTGAAATCAAATAAATATCTTTTATACAATTTTATACTGTGACTAAAAATAAATACACATATTAAAAATATATCAAATTCAATAGGTTTTGTTTGTGCTAATTTCCCTTTACTCACTCCTCTACTCATTTTCTAAACTCGAAATTTTACTTCATGCTTAGTCTGGAATTGGAAGTACTCGTTTAAACTTTAAATTGAACTCTTTTATAAAATCACGAATGTCCGCAAATGTACAGGGTGAGCGAAACTCGATGTCTCAGTTCTATTATAAGAAAAGGAAAAACGATAGAAAAAAATCTGAAAAGAGGTTCATAAATAGGATTGAGTAAGGTCCATTTTAAACCAAAATTGCACATTTTTCTAAATTTGGAAACTGAAGTAATGACGTCATCGAATATTTTTTTTCCCAGAAACATACCTATATTTTTGGATATTTAAAAATAGTTAATTTTTTTCAATAAACTTTGTAGAAACAAACATTTGCTATTTTCTTCCGTTAAAAATTTATAAGCAAACTTAAATGCAAGTCTACAAAATTCACAATTGTCACGATTTAAACAAGTAGCCTTTGGAAGCAAACATCAAAGTCGCATCTGTCAATAATTAAACATTATTAATTATCATTCATTAAACATTAAAAAACTCATAATATGTTACTATATTACTATTATTTATTTATCTACCTATTTCTCCTTTTTACAACATTACAAAAAATGTATAAAAATTGTTTTTTTTTAAATACAAATAGTTAAAAAAATATATTAATTAATATTTTGTAAAGAACCCGTTATTCTTAATAACATGTTGACAACGTTTTGGCATCGATTTTATCAGTTTAGAAATAATCGCAGTATCCATATTGACCCATGCTTCGTTCAAGGCTTCAAACAATTCTTGGTGATTGCGATAGAATTTTCCTCTGATTTTGGAATCCAAAATTTCCCACAGATTCTCAATTGGATTGAGATCTGGGGACTGTGAAGGCCATTTCATAACAGTGATGTTTTCCTTTCTGAACCATTCTTTTACGAACCGAGAAGTATGCTTAGGATCATTGTCCTGTTGAAATAAATGTCTTAAAGGCATAATCTCGTCGGCGTATGGGACCATTTGGTTCTCTAATATGTCCTTATATTTAAATCGGTCCATAATACCTTCTATTTTATAAAGGGGCCTCATACCATATCCCGAAAAACAGCCCCAAACCATTACCGATCCACCACCATGTTTTAAAGTTGGACACGTATACTTAGGGTTGAGTCGTTCATTGGCAGGACGTCTTACATACACAATACCATCACTTTTAAATAAAGAAAACTTAAATTCATCGCTCCAGATAACCTTTTTCCAGTCATTCTCAGTCCAGTGTTGATGCGTTTTGGCAAAACTTAAACGGGATCGTCTGTTTTTCTTAGACAACATGGGGTTTTTTGCTGGTCTTCTAGCAAATAATTTAGCTTCTAGTAGTCTGTTTCTCACTGTCCTAGAGGTCACATTTACTCCAAGTTCTTCAAATATACGGTTCTTTATCATGTTAGATCCGAGAAAAGGCTCGGTTTTGGCAATTTTTATAATTTGTTTATCCGTAAAGTGAGTGGTTTTTCTAGGTCTCCCTGATTTTTTTTTGACGGATGTATCTCCCTTTACACGATATTGCTTAATTATTCGCGACACAATAGATTTATTTAACATAAACATGTTTGCAATGGTAATCTGTTTTTGACCACTATTGTATAAATCAACAATCCGATTTTTAATATCAGCGGATAAATGTTTGCCTCTGGGCATGTTGACAAGTGAAATACGTTTAACTGATGAATTTAAACTTATACTAAACTAAATACATTACAAATTTATCAGGTTATTGAAAAAGTTGCTTTATTTATTTCCATTCTAAAATATTCTTTTTTATATCCAATGGAACAACGAAAGAAGAATGGGGATTTTTTATCAGCAAACTATTTATAAATATCGTATGTTTTTATCTACAGACAAATTATGGCCAAAGGTAACATCAGAAATTTTATTTTAGCAATATATTAAAGTTGCTCTATATTTTTCCACTACTGTACGTATAAGTTACAATAAATTAATATCGCGCCTAACACTGAACAAAAAACACTAAACAAATTACTACAAAAAGAAACGAAGTATGTAGGCAACAGAGCTGGGCAGGATTCGAATCATTCAGGATTCGATTCCCGGATTCGAATCCTTTTAGAGGATTCAAAAGAGGTATTCGAATACTTTAGTGAAAACAGATTCATGATCCGGATTCGTTACATTTTTTTAAAATGATTCGTATTCGAATCCAGACGTAGATGATTCGAATCCTTATAAAAGGATTCGAATTCTTATAAAAGGATTCGAATCCTTATAAAAGGATTCGAATCCTTATAAAAGGATTCGAATTCTTATAAAAGGATTCGAGTTCTTATAAAAGGATTCGAGTTCTTATAAAAGGATTCGAATCCTTATAAAAGGATTCGAGTTCTTATAAAAGGATTCGAATCCTTATAAAAGGAATCGAATCCTTATAAAAGGATTCGAACCCTCATACACGGATTCAAATCCTCCTAAATAATTCGAATCATCGCTATTAAGGCTGGGATTCGAATTCGATTAATTCAAATAGTTAAATATTCTAATATGAATATTTAAATCACTAAATTATTCATATTTGAATATAAATATTTAAATTTTCGAATAATTCAAATATTTGTGAATGCATATTTGGTTACTTAACCATGAAAAATATCCAACGTTAATAGTATATTTTAACTTCACTTGAAATCAGTGTTTTATACGCGTGGCGCATGAAGTAAAATTTCGAGTTTAGGAAAGCCCCGTGAAAATTTGTCTCGGGTCGCTGCGCGACCCTCGACAAGTTTTCTACGCGGGGCTTTTCTAAACTCGAAATTTTACTTCATGCTTAGTCTGGGAGTGGACAACACTCGTTCTTAGAAGCTTCAAATTTAAGGATCACTCTAGATTACTAAGTTTATTACCATTTTAGAAAGGCTACAGCTCGAAAGACGAACCATGGTCTTCGGAGACCTAAGGACTACAGGGAATCGAAGTTTTTTTACAAGAAAACAACCAATATCTGAAGGTTTACAGCAGGATAGGAAATAAAATATCTAATTTTAAAAAAATGTCGAAGTTGGGTTGGTTTTCAGTGCATTTTTAACTTCACTTTAAATTAGTGTTTTATACGCGTGGCGCATGAAGTAAAATTTCGAGTTTAGAAAAGCCCCGCGAAAATTTGTCTCGGGTCGCTGCGCGACCCTCGACAAATTTTCTACGTGGGGCTTTTCTAAACTCGAAATTTTACTTCATGCTTAGTCTGGGAGTGGACAACACTCGTTTGAATTTTAAATTTAACTCTTTTAAAAAATCGACGTATGTAATATAATAAATCATTCATTGAAATCATAGAAAAAGATGCAAAATTTTATCTAAAATTAACTTTTAGAGTTAACTTTACAATTTGCTCGGCTCTTAATGGGTGAATATTCTATTCCTAAAGAAAACTTTTTTAGAATAAATAAAATTGCCAATTCTTGGTTGCAGAATACTTCAAACATTAAAAGTGCGATTCTCTTCGCAATCTACAACAAGTTAGTCTTACAAAGACTATATCAAACACTCATTGAAACAACTACATCCCGGGCTAATACCCCGACGGACATTGAATTATACAAAAAGTGTTTGCTGTTACATACAGTAACCTACTGCAAATGTAACAATTTGGGTCAAATTATTCAGGCCATCTATAGACGCGTTTCGAGATTTATCTCTCCTCAGTATAGCTTTGCCATTCCCTCTAAACAATTTGACACCTTAGACTGGCGGTTTAAGGTGTCAAATTGTTTAGAGGGAATGGCAAAGCTATACTGAGGAGAGATAAATCTCGAAACGCGTCTATAGATGGCCTGAATAATTTGACCCAAATTGTTACATTTGCAGTAGGTTACTGTATGTAACAGCAAACACTTGTTGTATAATTCAATGTCCGTCGGGGTATTAGCCCGGGATGTAGTTGTTTCAATGAGTGTTTGATATAGTCTTTGTAAGACTAACTTGTTGTAGATTGCGAAGAGAATCGCACTTTTAATGTTTGAAAACTTTTTTATTTAATATTAAAGTTGCATTTAATACAATAACAAACTGTGAATAAATCGACATAAATCTAGAAATATCGAAAATCTCGACATGTAGAAAATCTTGACGGTCCACTCCCAGACTAAGCATGAAGTAAAATTTCGAGTTTAGAAAAGCCCCGCGTAGAAAATTTGTCGAGGGTCGCTGCGCGACCCTCGACAAATTTTCACGGGGCTTTTCTAAACTCGAAATTTTACTTCATGCGCCACGCGTATAAAGCACAGATTTAAAATGAAGTTCAATAACACATATATCATCATTAATTAAAATCATTATATAATCAGATATTTAGTCGATAAATGAATATTTTTGTTAATAGAAACTGATGGAATGAAATATTACTGGTTGCAAATAATAGATTCAAATTTATTTCTAAAGGATTTGTATCCGTGATTCAAAAATGAGGATTCGAATCTTTGATTCGAATCATATTTTTCACTAACGAATCCTTTATTCGAGTATTCGTGATTCGAATCATATTAGGTGATTCGGATTCGTGATTCGAATCCTGTTTTTGAGGATTCATCCCAGCTCTGGTAGGCAATCACTACAACAAATTTTCAATGTAACTACCTCCTACTTCTAAAGACTTATTCAATCTCCGCCTTACTTCTATTACTGAAACCTTACGTAACATTTCTCTAGATAGTTCATCGCAAGCATGTCCGATTTTTTTTTAAATGGTCCAAGTTAACAAACAGATGGTGTTTTGTAAACTTTGTTTTTTAAAGTTTCCCACAAGGGGAAGTCGGGGGGTCAAGTCCAGTGATTTAGGCGCCCACTGCATCGGTCCATTTATACCTATCCAATTTTCTCCACAAGTTTCATTTAAATATTTTCAGACAACTCGTACTTTATGCGGTGGAGCCCCGTCATGCTGAAAACACATGTTTGCACGCAGCTGTTATGGCACATTTTCTTCTTGAGGAAATTGCAAATATTGCTTACTGCGTAAAACTTCTTCGTAAAAATATGGACCAATGAAATGCCCATTAATAATACCACACCAAACGTTTATACTAGTGATGGGCAAGATTGAGTATCTCAAGGATCGATTAGGCAATGATCGATCAGTTGAAGAATCGAGCAGATCGATCTGATCAAAAAGAACGAGCCGCTCGGAAAGATCGCGCTGATCAAAAAGATCGAGTCGCTCGGAAAGATCGATCGGCTCGCAAAGATCGAGCCGATCAAAAAGATCGAGCCGATCGAAAAGATCGAGCGGCTCGATCATTTGCAAGTATCGAGCGGATTGCGCAATCGATTTTACTTGATCATCACTAAACAATTACTTGTTACACAAATACGTGCCGATCGGAAAAGCTCGAACCGATCAAAAAGATCGAGCCGATCACAAAGAACGAGCTGATCGACAAGATCGAACCGATCAAGAAGATCGAGCCAATGAAAAAGATCGAGCCGATCAAAAAGATCGAGCCGATCAGAAAGATCGATCCGATCAAGCCGATCAAAAAGATCGAGCGGCTCGATCACTTGCACAGATCGATCAATCGATCTTTTTTTATCGATCTTGCCCATCACTAGTTAATACCGAAGTGTCCTTGGTTTTCAATCGGATTGACAAAATGTGGATATTCAGTAGCCCAAAAATGTTCATTTTTTATTGGGCTTACCGTTACTAACAAAACGGCTTTTATCCATCCACAACACATGCTGGAAAAATCGATTGTCACTGATCTTTAAATTTACCATCACTTGGGCAACAATTTATTCTTCGTTGTTGATGTTGATCTGACAAGTATTCTGAGTTGTGAAGTTTATAATCGTGGTAACCATTCTCTTTCAAAGTTTCTCGTACCAAATTATATTTTAAATTCAACTCACGGCAGACCTGCCGAATCGAGTATCTTGGATGCTCTTGAAAATGCTGCAAAACAATGGCAACAGTATTGTCAGAATTGATCCTTATTGCAATTTGTCTTACCTTTCGAGCAGAGGGTTGAAAAGCCCAGGAGTGCCCCTCCGGTTCACACGTGGGTTGGTCTCCGGCAGGCGGTGATCCACCGGTCCTTAGACGGACGCTCGAAAGGTATACACCGAAAGGTAAAAACCTGAGCACACCAAGTCTGTGCGTGAATATATTTCAAAATCAAATGACAATAAAACAATATTTGTAATCCATTAGTTTAATTATTGACAGATGCGACTTTGTTATTTGCTTACAAAGGCTACTTGTTTAAGTCGTGACAGTTGTGAATTTTTGATAACATTTTTCTTAAGTTTGCCTATAATTTTTGAACGGAAATATATTGCAAATTTTCCTCTCTACAAAGTTTATTTAGAAAAATTAGCTCTTTTTAAATATCTTAAAATATAGGTATGTTTCTGAGAAAAAAATATTCGATGACGTCATTACTTCAGTTTCCAAGTTTAGAAAAATATGCAGTTTTGGCTTAAAATAGACCTTACTCAGTCCCATTTATTAGCCTCTTTTTAGATTTGTTCTATCGTTTTTCCTTTTCTTATAATAAAGCTAAGACATCGAGTTTCGCTCACCCTGTACAGAGTAAACAAATACATAAGGATATGATATATAAAAATGGTAAATTATTATGTCATATATTAATGACTTTTGTTGATTTTGAAGAATTTAATCAAATTTTATAAGTTCGGTTTTTAAATTTTTTTTTAGTTTTCTTTTGATAATACTATTGCTATTTGAATTTTTTTACTATAATATATCTGTAGTTTTTTGTCAATACTTCTGTTGAAATAGAGGATAGATAGATTATCTCTATTTTTTTATTTGGTGAATTTTAATTTGTGTTAACTTCACAATTTAGAAGAATATTTAATTTTTATATTTGTATATTTTATTTAAAATAAAAATTATTATTTAAATCACAAATCAATTCCAAAATTAATCAGTATCAGTATTTTCTAAATACAAACAAAATAGGAAAGAAATAATTAAATATCAAACATTTTTATTTCAATCAATTTTTTAAGTTTTTTTAATTTCTTTCCTATTTTGAAGCATTTTTTCGAGGGCTTCGAACCGGAACTGAACTGTAAACCGAAAAAATCCGTCATTTTTGTCGGACGAAAACCGAAACTGAACAGAAAATAAAATCGGTTTATTTCAGTACGCACGTGAAAACTTGATTAATTCTACAACAGTTCCTACTTTTTGACTATTGCAATATTGACTATAAGTCTCTAAGTTTTATTTCGTCATTAAATCGCTTTGTTGACTGTATATTGAAATTTGTGACATTTTGATTGTAAGTCAATAGGTTAGTTGATTTTATTCTATCATAGGATTTTGTCTATTACATCTTTTTTGGCTGTATTTTGACTATTGTTACATTATGACTGTAAGTTATTTTTTCTATTGTGACATTATAACCGTAAAGCACTTGGTTGGCTTTTTTTTTAACTTATTAGGATTTGGCTGTTTGTTTGTTTATGCTAGCATTTTATCATAAAATGTCGTATTTTGACTACCGTAACATTATAACTTGACTGTCTTTTGACTATGCTAGGATTTTGTCATTTTATGTCTCTATCGCTGTATTTCCACTATTGTGATATAAAAGCCGTAGCCAGGAAGGGGGGATATAGGGGCTCAAACCACCCCCCGAAATTTTAAATTTTAAAATTTTGTATGTAAAAGCGCTTCCGCAAGAGCAAAAACAATATTTTTACCCGCGACAAATTTTCACGGGGCTTTTCTAAACTCGAAATTTTACTTCATGCGCCACGCGTATTAATCACTGATTTAAAGTAATGTTGAGAATATATACTGCTAAGATGTGATAGATATTATCACTTGGTTTATTATCTTTTGATTATGATATGATTTTGTCATTTAATCAGTATATCGACTGTATTTTCACTATTGTGACTTTATGATTGTAAGTCACTATATTCACTGACATTAGTCTATCGTGTCAACTTGACTCAAGACGACGAGAGTCACAATGGACTATTGTGTCAACTTGACATGAGACACCTGCCGATAGATATTAGTCTATCCTGTCAACTTGAAATGATATTTAGTCCAACCTATCAAACTTGACACAAATCGACGTCAGCCGACTATTGTTAATTTGAGACTACTATTATTTGAAATATATATTTAGATGGTCATGTTATTGTTTTACTTTATGACACTTGCGACACACATTTTGATAGTTGTGACATGTTTTAAAGTAACGAGTGTCTTCCACTCCCAGACTAAGCATGAAGTAAAATTTCGAGTTTAGAAAAGCCCCGCGTAGAAAATTTGTCGAGGGTCGCGCAGCGACCCGAGACAAATTTTCACGGGGCTTTTCTAAACTCGAAATTTTACTTCATGCGCCACGCGTATAAACCACTGATTTAAAGTAATGTTGAAAACATATACTGCTGAGATGTGATAGATATGCGAAAAAATGCAAACAATATTTATTTTGTGACTATTTTGTAAATGTGATCATAATAATAATAATAAAAGTAGAACAAATTCAGTTTTGAGACACTTCTCCGTATTCTTAATATTTAAATCATCATATCTATAAGGAGGACAGTGCTATGATGGGCACACTAACATGTTTTTTTTAATATAAAATAAAAACATTTCCAAATTAAAACAATCACAATCGTTATTTTGCTCGGAACGAAAACCGGAATCGAACTGATATACAGAGAGTTTTATGTAAAACCGAACATTACAACACACGTTGAACTTTAGTTTTCGTATGTTTTATTTGTACTGAAATTAGTGATAGCTTGGACACAATTTGACACGTTTAAT
Source organism: Philonthus cognatus (assembly GCA_932526585.2). NCBI lineage: Eukaryota > Metazoa > Arthropoda > Insecta > Coleoptera > Staphylinidae > Philonthus > Philonthus cognatus. The sequence goes on from OW052242.1 coordinate 32,307,251, forward strand.
TTTGAGGATAAGTGCAAATTGGATTGCCTATATGACTATTATAAATGACAGGTAACCAAATGCAATTCAGTACAAGTTGTACAATGTTCGGCATTGCATAAAACTCTCTGTATATTTTATCAATTGAACCGGAACGAAAACCCGAACGTAAAAAATAACGGTTCGAAGCCCTGGTTTCAACCTTGGTTATTTCTACAGAATTTTTATGAGTAAAAGCGGCTATAGTATTTTTAATACCTATTTGGAAGTACCAGTCGTTTTAGTAACTTAACGTATGCGGCTTCTTGAACACACACACAAAATTAGGTTAGGAACTTGTCATATCAAATGACTGACATCTAACCTATTATTCTTAGGGCATTGGTGGAGTAACTTGATATTCAATATAACCAGTGGCGGCGTAGGGTCACAAATATTAATTAATTTCATAATATGGAACATAATAATTTATATGGACGTTATGCTATAATAATACAACTAAAAGTTCCACAAAATATATGATACAACCCAGAAGATCCAAACACGTAATGGATTTCGAATTTAGAAGGAATATGTCTGCAAACGTTTCGCTGAGCAATACTAGAATTAAAAGTGCGATTCTTTTCCCAATCTACAACAAGTTAGTCTTACAAAGACTATATCAAACACTCATTGAAACAACTACTTCCTGGGCTAATACTCCGACGGACATTGAATTATACAACAAGTGTTTGCTGTTACATACAGTAACCTACTGCAAATATAACAATTTGGGTCAAATTATTCAGGCCATCTATAGACGCGTTTCGAGATTTATCTCTCCTCAGTATAGCTTTGCCATTCCCTCTAAACAATTTGACACCTTAGACTGGCGGTCACGTTACCGTTCAAACATATGTATAAATGAAATTGTCAATTCTTGGTTGCAGAATACTTCAAACATTAAAAGTGCGATTCTTTTCGCAATCTACAACAAGTTAGTCTTACAAAGACTATATCAAACACTCATTGAAACAACTACTTCCCGGGCCCGGGAAGTAATTGTTTCAATGAGTGTTTGATATAGTCTTTGTAAGACTAACTTGTTGTAGATTGCGAAAAGAATCGCACTTTTAATGTTTGAAGTATTTTGCAACCAACAATTGGCAATTTCATTTATACAATACTAGAATTACTTTAGAAACTATTACTTGTTTTATTATTACATTTAAAAATTACGGATGCATTTGTCACAAATCTATTTTCATTTCCGGCATGCACAATAACGTATCCCACTTCCAGTTTTTCTAAAATTCCTGGATTTTCTGCCATCTTGCCACATTCTTCTATCTATTTTGCCAAAAACCCACGTTTTATCCAGAAAAAGCAGCATAAATGTTTTCTTTTTTAGCAACTTGATATTTATTTAGAAATAAAATTCTCTTTAACCTGATTCCAGTCATTTCCAATACATGTTTTCTTCCGTCCTGCTTTTTGAAGCTAAAGCGCATTTTCTTAATTCCCAAATATAAAGAACTTTTTAAGATCTCAATTTCTGGTGATTCTTCCATAAATTGCCAGTAAATTGTTTCTAAAGTAATATGTTCCTTTGTGGCATACATTTTGCAAATCACTTCCCCTAAAAAGTGCAGAGTATTCTTCGTAATTTGAGTTTTTCTCTCAGGGAAACGTTTTCCTTCTAAACTCGAAATCAGTTGCTCTGTTTTCATCTTGTATGTTGTATAATGTGCTTTGTGGAACTTTTAAGACTTCAGACGCTTTTTGAATTGCCTTAAATCGAGATCCTAATTCATTTTGAAAATAACTTACTACATTAAGCAGACGCTTTTTGGATTCACGGGAATATCGCAATTTAGTAGTGTATTTTCGCGTTATTTAATGACAGACATCAAACTTTTGACGTAACATCTAATTAGTAATCGACGTTCATTATTGTTGGTAATTTTTTGTTTCATCTGATTCATGATTGATAAATAAGGATGGGGTTATTCCAAATGGGTATTAAAAATACTATACCTTCAAGATTCTGTCTCACATAATCAAAAGGTTTATAAAGTGGAATCTTTACAATTTATGAAATTCGAGTCTTCAATTTGGATGATTTATTTTGCAATTGTTGTATCTGAACAACAGTTCCGGTGATGAAAAAAGTTAACCGAAGAATACAAATCTTCTTCAGTTAAACCTTTCAAAAGTTCTCAACTATTTTATCTGATGAACAAACGCTCTTGGAAAAGTTACAATTTCAATTAATAATTCCTTAAAAAAATCCAATTAAAACAAAACGCGCATCGACTCGGAGACAACGGAATGATATAATCGCGCAGAGAGTAATGCACGTTAATTGCACCTGGTGCACGGTTACGTAACTGCAGCAGTGTGATTAATCGCCGCGGTGTCGTTGCACTTGGGGAAATAATCGGGAAGAGCGCGCGCGTCCCATCCCCCCAAAAACAATTTCCCGATTTTCGCGTTTCCTCCGTACCCGAGCTCTGTTCTTCAGGTGATGTGACCCCGCTCCAAAAGGAGTCCCGTAACCGAACTGTACTCTTCTTATACTTCTCGTGTCTGTTATACCTTTCGAGTGCTCACCTGCCGCGCCGTGCCGACAGACTCTCATCCGCGAACACCACGTTTACTCAAAAGAATTCTTAAAGTTAAAAAAAAATTAAACAAAAAATATTAACAAAAATTGTAATAAAGTGTATGCATGTGGTGGTTAGTTTTTGGACAGTGATGTAACTCGAGCTTTAAAATAAAGAACAAAAACGGTAAGTAGGTATAAATAATTTTTAATTATAAAAGATCATCACATGTTAAGTTGAGTTGAAAGCTAAATTTATTACTCATCTATACAAGTAAGTTTAAATTAGAAAAAAATTAAACATCGAGATGCCTATTCAAACTGTTCTGATTTTATATTTGTTTGACTGCTGATTGTAGGTATAAATTATTTTTATTAATGACAGATCATTACATGTTAAGTTTAAGTTAAATGCTGAATTTATTGGTAATCTATACAAGTAAGTTTAGATTTGAAGAAATTTAAACACCGAGATGCCTATTCAAATGTTCTGAGTTTTTAATTTAATTGACTGCTGATTGTAGGTATAAATTATTTTTAATAATAACAGATCATTACATGTTAAGTTTGAGTTAAATGCTTAATTTATTAGTAATCTATACAGGTAAGTTTAGATTTGAAAAAATTAAAACATCGAGATGCCTATTCAAAATGTTCTGATTTTTTAATTTATTTAACTGCTAATTTTTTTAGAACATTCTAAATTTGCACTATTTTACATTCCCTGTTTTTTCGAATTTAGTTTGTGCTCTCACATTTTACATTTTTTCTAATCCCACTTTTAGAAACGTTCGTAATTTTTTTTTTCGTTTCACTTTTCAGGTAATCTTAAGCCATTTTTCTTATCTCACTTTTAACAAAGTTTGGAATTTTTGTTTTTCCGTTTCCAATTTTCAGTTAATCTTAAGCCATTGATGCAATAACGCAATATTATTATTTTTTATTTAATTACCAACTAAATAAGTTAATTTGATACATTGTATTATTTGACCTGATTGACAATGTGTGAAAAATAATGCAAATATTTTGTTATTCAAATATTCCAATGATTCCTCATTTAAAAAAATGTTTTTTATTGTCTTTCTAAGTTCATTAGAAAAACCTGAAAATTTGGTTTGGTCGCGTAGCGCTACGCGACCAAACCAAATTTTCAGGTTTTTCTAAACTCGAAATTTTACTTCATGCTTAACCTGGGAGTGAACAACACTCCTTCGAAACCTTAAATTGAACCCTTATGCCATTTTTCTAATCTCACTTTTAACAGTGTTTTTTTTTCCGTTTCCAATTTTCAGATAATCTTAAGCCGTTGATGCAATAACGCAACAGTATTATTTTTATTTAATCACCAACTAAATAAGTTAATTTGATACATTGTATTATTTGACCTGAATTGAAAATGTGTGAAGCATAATGCAAATATTTTGTTGTTTAAGTATTCCAATAATTACTCATTTAAAATATATTTTTTACTGTATTTAGAACTTCACAATATTTCAGTGTTTTATACGCGTGGCGCATGAAGTAAAATTTCGAGTTTAGAAAAACCTGAAAATTTGGTTTGGTCGCGTAGCGCTACGCGCTACGCGCTACGCGCTACGCGCTACTCGACCAAACCAAATTTTCAGGTTTTTCTAAACTCGAAATTTTACTTCATGCTTAACCTGGGAGTGAACAACACTCGTTCGAAACCTTAAATTGAACCCTTATGCCATTTTTCTAATCTCAATTTTAACAGTGTTTTTTTTTTCCGTTTCCAATTTACAGATAATCTTAAGCCGTTGATGCAATAACGCAACAGTATTATTTTTATTTAATCACCGACTAAATAAGTTAATTTGATACATTGTATTATTAGACCTGAATTGAAAATGTGTGAAGCATAATGCAAATATTTTGTTGTTTAAGTATTCCCATAATTACTCATTTAAAATATATTTTTTACTGTATTTATAACTTCACAATATTTCAGTGTTTTATACGCGTGGCGCATGAAGTAAAATTTCGAGTTTAGAAAAACCTGAAAATTTGGTTTGGTCGCGTAGCGCTACGCGCTACGCCAGCAAACCAAATTTTCAGGTTTTTCTAAACTCGAAATTTTACTTCATGCTTAACCTGAGAGTGGCCAACACTCGTTCGAAACCTTAAATTGAACCCTTTTATAAAATCGACGAATGCCTGAAAATTTGTAGCGTACCAATACATTATGTATATTTAATAGTAACATTGCCAGTGTGAAAATACAATAAGTCATTCATAGAAATCATAAAAATTAGTGCAGAATTTTACCTAAAACCATATTTTAGAGTTAACTCAATAATTCCACGGGCGTTAATGAGTTAACTGCCTATTCAAAATGTTTTGATTTTGTGTTTTGTTGTTTCAATCCTTGATTTTTCAGTATATCCTGAATTTGAACTGTTTTCCCTGCCAGTTTTCAAATGTTTTAAATTCGCTCAGTTTGTCACTCCCATTTTTCAGCATGTTACGATTTGTTATCAATTTGCTCTTCTCACTTTTCAAAAAGTTTTAATTTACTCTTTTCTTTTCTTCGTTCCCACTTTTCTTGTTTTATTCCCATTTTCCCCAGTATACTAAATTTAGACATTTGGTTAAACTCACTTTTCAGAAAGTTTGAAACGTGTGCTTTTTTTATTGCCACTTTTCGGAACGTTCTGAATTTCTACTATTTACTCACATTTTTCAAAATGTTCCGATTGTCCAATTTTGTCTAATCCCACATCCAAAAATGTTCGGTATTTACCCCATTTGTTGTTCAGACTTTTCAAATAGTCTTAAATTGACTCTTTTCTTTATTCATATATAGTATATCCTGAATTTTAACTGTTTTCTCTTTCCAGTGTTTTAAATTCGCTCAGTTTGTTACTTCCATTTTTTAGCATGTTACGATTTTACACTTACCTCTAATCTCACTTTCAAAAATATTTGGTATCTACTCTATTTGCTGTTCCCACTTTTCAAAAAGTTTTTAATTTACTTCTTCTTCATTTCCACTTTTATATTTTGGAGAATGTTCAGAATTTCTACTATTTTCTAAACCCACTTTTCAGAATGTTCTCAATTTATGTATTTTTTCTATTTCCAGTTTTCAAATTGTCCCGAAAAACATAAATTGAGAACATTCTAAATCACTGATGGGGAAACTACGGCCCGCGGGCCAAGTCCGGCCCGCGGAAAGGTTTAATCCGGCTCGTTTAAGAGTGCCGTCGTGAGAATGTTTAAACGCGTTCTTACTTCGTAATGTGACGACCCGCATAAAAACTACCTACCTACGATTAAGCATTATTCTTTGGCCCGCTACGATTGTCTGGTTATTACAAATGGCTCGTCTTAAAAAAAGTTTCCCCACCACTGTTCTAAATAGTGGGTTTCTAAATATTTCAAAATGTGGGTTTAGCAGAAAGTACACTTACTATATTTGTAAGTGTACTTTCTGCTAAACCCACATTTTGAAATTTTTAGAAACCCACGATTACTTTTGCCACTTTTCAGAATGTTCAGAATTTGTACTATTTTTTATTTGTACTTTTTCTAATATCTGGAATTTACTGTTTGAAATTCCACTTTCCACAATATTCCGAATTTTCATTTTTTTTTTTCTAATCTCACTTTTAAGAATGTTTACACATTTACACCATTACTTTTACCACTTTTCAGAACGTTCAGAATTTGTACTATTTTTTATACCTACTTTACATAATACTCAAAATTTGTAGTTTCTTGTTCACAATTTGTGTATTTGTTCTATTTATAATGTTTTTCATAATATCTAAAATTTGCAATTTTTTGAAATTCCACTCTCTAGAATGTTCCGAATTTCCATTTTTTTCTAATCTCACTTTTCAGAATGTTTACACATTTACACCGTTACTTTTACCACTTTTCAGAATGTTCAGAATTTGTACTATTTTTTATTCCTACTTTACATAATACTCAGAATTTGCAGTTTCTTGTTCACAATTTGTGTATTTTTTCTATTTATAATGTTTTCCATAATATCTAGAACTTGCAGTTTTTTAAATTCCACTCTCCAGAATGTTCCGAATTTCCTTTTTTTTCTAATCTTACTTTTAAGAATGTTTACAAATTTGAACCATTACTTTGACCACTTTCCAGAATATTCAGAATTTGTACTATTTTTTATTCCTACTTTTCATAATACCCAGAATTTGCAGTATCTTAAAATTCCACTTTTCAGAATGTTCACAATTTGTGTATTTTTTCTATTTCCACTTTTCAAATGGTCATAAAAAACATGCATTGAAAACATTTTGAAATTTGTGTATATTTTCTATTTCCCCTTTTTAAATGGTCCTAAAAAAACATGCATTGAAAACATTCTGAAAAGTGACTTTAGAAAATTATGTAAATTCTATAAATTTCTAAAGTGGAATTAGCAGAAAGTACGCTTACAAATTTACACTATTACTTTTGCCACTTTGCAGAATGTTCAGAATTTATAGAATTTTTTATTCGTACTTTTTATAGTATCTGGAATTTGCAGTTTTTTTGACATTCCACTCTCCAAAATGTTCCGAATTTCCATTTTTTTCTAATCTCACTTTCCAAGATGTTCACAAATTTACACCATTACTTTTTCCACTTTTCAGAATGTTCAGAATTTTTACTATTTTTTACTCCCACTTTTCAAAATGTTCTCAACTTGTACATTTTTTTCCATTTAAACTTTTCAAATACTCGGAAAAAAACTTACATTGAGAACATTCTGAAAAGTGGGTTTAGAAAATTGTGTAAGTTCTAAAAATTTCGTAAAGTGGGATTAGCAGAAAGTACACTACCAAATTTACACCATAACTCTTGCCACTTTTCAGAATGCTTCAAATCATACTGTCCCAAATTTTCCCAATTTCCACTTTTTTCTAATCCCACTTTTCAGAATGTTCTTAATTTGTGTAATTTGTTAGTTCCACTTTTCAAATTGTCCTAAAAAATATAAATTGAGAATATTCTAAAAAGGGAGTTTACAAAATTGTTCAAATTCTATAAATTTCAAAAAATGGGATTTAAAGAAAGTATACTTACAAATTTGCAGTTTCTTCAAAATAATGCTCTCCCAAATTTTCCCAATTTCCACGTTTTTCTAATCCCACTTTTCAGAATGTTCTTAATTTATTTAATCAATTTGTGCTACTACAGAAATGTTTACACACGTCAATGATGATAATAGTATAGAAATAATTAATTCGATTACAATCACATACATATTAAAACTTATTATACAACTAGGCCACTAGTTTGTGTAATTTATTAGTTCCACTTTTCAAATTAACCTAAAAAATATAAATTGAGAATATTCTGAAAAGTGGGTTTACAAAATGGTTTAAATTCTATAAATTTCGAAAAGTGGGATTTAAAAAAAGTGTACTTACAAATTAACACTTTTTCCGAATTACATTTTTCCTGAAAAACTGAAATATAGAACGTACTGATAAGTGTAATTGGAAAAAAGTGTTATTTCGGAACATTCTGAAAAGTGCTAGAGTTGGCAAAGAGTTTATTCCTATTTTACAGAATATCCGGAGTTTGCAGTTTTTTTAAATCCCACTCTCCAGAATATTCCCAATGTTTACTTCTTTTAAATCCCACTTTTCAGAGTGTTCTCAACTTGTGTATTTTTTTTTATTTACATTTTTAAAACTGTTGAAGGACAGTTTGAAAAATGGAATTAAAAAAAATATACGAGTTGAGAACACTCTGAAAAGTGGGATTTAAAAAAATTAAAACTTGGGAATATTCTGGGGAGTGGGATTTGAAGCAACTGCAAATTCTGGATATTCTGAAAAATAGGAACATAAATTGAGAACATTCTGAAAAGTGGGTTTAGAAATTTGTGAAAAATCTAAACGTTTCAAAAAGAGGACTTAGCAGAAAGTACACTTTGACTAACCCCATTTTTCTAATGGTCCTTGAAAACAGAAATTTTATTTAATTTTTGCAGAGTGTTCTCAACTCGTGTTTTTTGATTAATTTCCATTTTTCAAACTGTTGAAGGACAGTTTGAAAAATGGAAATAAAAAAAAAATACACGAGTTGAAAAAATTGTGAATATTCTGGAAAGTGGGATTTAAAAAAAACTGAAAATTCCGGATATCCTGAAAAATAGGAATATAAATTGAGAACATTCTGAAAAGTGGGTTTAGAAAATTCTAAATATTTCAAAAAGTGGGCTTGGCAGAAAGTACACTTTTACTAACCCCATTTTTCTAATAGTCTTTAAAAACAGAAATTTAGAACGCGCTGAAGAGTGTAATTGCAAAAAATGTAATATCGGAATATTCTGAAAAGTGGAGTTAGCAAAAGTGCAAACTCAGGAGAACCCATAAAAAGTGGGAATAGAAAAACGAGAAATGTATATTTTTTGCTACTTCCACTTTTTAAATCAACTGAATGTTTTTTTTGTAATCATACTTATAATATAGTTATTAAAATCTAAGGGATACTAATGAGTAAACCCTTAGTATTAAACCTTTAGTAAATTAAGTTAGCTAAATATTACTCATTGATCTATTTGTGATCAGATTGTAATTATAGTAAAATACAACTAAGTGTTTTGCAAATAATAAAAAAAATACTTATAATAATAATAACTGCTAACATATTATTATTATTATTATTATGAGTAGGATTACAAAAAAGTTATAATAATAAACGATAAATAAAAAATAACAATTGGTTTGTTTTCCTATTTGCTTCTATTTGCTCGACTAGTTTCGCTTTTTACAGCATTAGCATTATACAAAAACGTGAAATTTCAAGATGTAATAAAAGTGCTAATGAAATAAATTTCAGAATTTAAAACATTGTCGAAATTGCGCGTAGAAAAACGCCCAAACTTAAGTTGTTTTAAAAAGTCAAAGTCGAAGATAAACATAAAGTTGTAGTTTTTTTATTTCAACTTTTTATGCACTTATTTTGTTCCATTAATATTTTTCAGAATATTCTGAAAAACCCAATGTAAGTATTTCAACTATTTACAGCTTACACCATTTATTCATTAGCAAAGAGCGAATACGCATTAGGCGCATTACGGAAAGTCTTTTTGCACCTTCACATTTTCCCCATTGTTTTTAATTAGACAAAACACCAACGGCGAAACAAATGAACAGTTAGAACAATAAACCGACCGTCGGTCTGTAAAACGGGCGTTTTGGTGCTTATAAGACAACACTTGCATTTCCAGTTAGAAAAAAATTGGGCAACACGCTTAAACAATGCTACAATTAACATGTAAACACCTTGAGTTTGAATTCATTTAAATGTAGCAAAAGAAAGCGGGATTTTTTTAACATACATATCCCGATGATTACAGCGTTTGGTAAAATTTCAGGAATTCGTGGTTTTTATAAAAAGTTCAATCTGACCATAAGAACGAACAACTATTAATCTTCCACAATAATGAAAATATAAATTTGAAACTTATACATATTGTACATTGAAGCTTTGCGAATAAATTTATTTAAAAAAAAATGTTTCTTAAATTATATATAAATCAAATATTGGAAGACTCAAATGATCACATAAATCTGTGAAATACTTAAAACATTATTTCTTTTTCATATTGCTTTAATTTATTGAAGTAATTATTACAAACATGTTGTATTAAATAGATTGATCTAAAATAAATGATGAATAAAATTAATCGTTGCTTAGAAATCTCCATAAGAGCAATGTAAATTTTGATTATACTTTCAATAAATAGGGGGCAGCAGTGTTTTCCACTCCCAGACTAAGCATGAAGTAAAATTTCGAGTTTAGAAAAGCCCCGTGAAAATTTGTCGAGGGTCGCGCAGCGACCCGAGACAAATTTTCTGGGCTTTTCTAAACTCGAAATTTTACTTCATGCGCCACGCGTATAACACTGATTTCAAGTGAAGTTCAAATGTACGTAAATTTCACAATATTTTGGTGTTTTATACGCGTGGCGCATGAAGTAAAATTTCGAGTTTAGAAAAGCGAAAAGGTTTTTATTTTTTTGCGAGACTATTTGAAGAGATACTTCAAAACAATTTATACTTTATCATTGCCACTTTGTACGCTCTACAACGTGGTGATATCATAATAAAAATTCGAAGTTTTGATTTTCGGAAAACATCATCAACTTTGTTTTTTCTTATGGGAGCCATTTTGGATTTTTACATTTTCAAATACAGCTTTTTTTTCTGATTACGGTGATGTGTCATGTGTTGGGGTTAGGTCTAGCAGTTTGGTGGAAATGCCAAAAATCCTGTTTTTGTAAAGAGTGCCTTGGAAATGACAGCTACCCTTTTGTTTAATAAGGCAATTTTTGACACTTTGACTGAATTTCGCTAATCCTGACCTACAGTTACAAAACTAGTATAAATTTATAACAAAATGCCGTTTTCAATTGAAGAAAAACGCGATATGCTAGAACCTTATTACGGGTCGCATCGAAATGTGCAAGTTACTTCGGATGTGTTCAGCGGTATACAGAAGGACAACCTGCTTAAAATTATTTTCTGATTCTTCATAGAAATTTAGCTGAGTTTGGTGCATTTTCTAAGCCTAGAAGACGTGTTCATCGGCCCAACGTAGATGAAATGAAAATTTTACAAGCAGTAAGTAAAATGTTAGAACCTTCTGAAAAATAATAAAAGGGTTTAAATTTAATTCTCCATTAGATTCAAAATAATTCTTTTACTTCGACAAGGGCTATAGGAGAAGAAATGAATGTATTTCATGAGGTAGTGTCGAGAGTCTTAAAAAAAACATAAGTATTGTCCCTTTAACATTCATATCACGCAAGTCTTGCATCCAGGAGACACTGAACGAAGAAGAAGTTTTGCATGAACATCATGACGCTGTTATTGCAAAATCCCCATTTTCTTTCTAACGTGGTATTTACGGATGAGTGCAAGTTTACCAACACAGGCATGTTCAATCGTCACAATGAACATGTATGGTCCGTTGAAAATCCACACCCACCAAGGACGACTATCTATGGGTTAGTTTATTTGGCGATAAGATCATTTACGAAGACAATTTGACTGCAGATGGGTATTTGCACTTTTCAATGACCGATTAAATCGATGACAACATTTGCCTCAACCACCTAAATAGCCTTTGGCTCCAGCAAGATGGAGCTCCACCACATAACGCTAGGAGAGTGTCTGATTATTTGTCTGAAATATTTCCCGATAGAGTCATTTCAAATAGTGGGGATGTACGCTGGCCGGCATGTTCGCCAGATCTTTCCCCATTAGATTATGATTAATGGGAAATGTTCGCGCCACAAATTCCCCGAACTTTAGAAAATAAATTTGTACGTGACTTTTTTGTTATTTTGTAAAATTGTTTGCTCTTGTCGTAAGAGACTGGCTTCATTTTATGACAACCTTAAGGGGGTCTTCCGGTATAATTGACCCAAACTTTGGATTTTTTTTCCAGGGAACTGGTAAGAGTTAGAGACCTGGGTTTTTTTTTAAATCTTTATTCATCCTTGCTCTACAATTGGGATTTTTGTCGAGTCGAAAAAATCAAAATGGCGTCCAATATGACGGCTGCCCGGCGGAAATGTTCCAAAACTGCGAGCAGCCTAGGGGTCGCTATTCGTCACCTAGAAACAAAATCAGCTCAGTTTCTTGAAGAGTATAGTTCAGAGAATGGAATGAACTACGAAATTTTGAAAAAACTCAAAATTTGACAAAATTTTTTGACTTTGACAGGCTGTAAAAAATCTTTAAAATTGCAAATTGCACCGGGAAGTTAGTTTATTCCATGAAGAAAAGTGTTTTCAATAACGGAAGCAAAGAACGAAGTCAATTGGTTGAACCGTTCAAACGCTAGAATGCTCGCAGTTTTGAGAAATGTAGTTTCGAGAAAAACGCGTTTAAAGTTTGCAAAACATTTTTTCTGTGTAATTCAAAGTATTCGGCGGAAAATTCGCAATCAGTAGTCAATACCTAGGTTTTCGGGGTTGCTGAATACAAATCTGAGGTCAAATTTGAAAAATTCAAAATGGCGGATCCAATATGGCGGACCAAAAAACTCATACTCATCAAAATTTATGAAATTCGAGATTAAAGTTATACCTGCGCGACCCATACCGCTCGGGACGGCGATGCATCAAAGGCCTGTAGCGACGTAAATATTTGCCGGATCGAAATATCCTTTTACCCACATATTCTAGACATGTTTAGCTTTGATTTCATACAAAAACAAATCGATTTTTTGAAAAAATTATACCGGAAGACCCCCTTAAGAGCCGAAGACCCGAAAAATAGCAAATAAATGCTTCGTGTAAAATTTCTTGTGTAACAATGGGTTTTCGGCTCTACGTGCCCGATGAGGCGCAATAGGCGCTAATCCGTCGCCGAAAAATGTTCGTCAAAATTATAAAATGCAGGCCAGTCGCAGAGATAATTTATTCTGTTTTTTCCACTTCTATTTTCCTTCTTTTCATGCTCTATGTTCTTCTTTCTTTATATAAAATTTCTCCCACTTTTCACACCCTTGTGAATTCTCGTCTTCAAAAATAAAAATCGAAGAGTCTTTTTTTGAACAGCAAACGAGTAAGTTCTCTCTTTGAATCGAAAACGTGAAACTTTGTATTTTTCTCATAACTTTAACTTGTTCTTTCACCGTGTATCTTTGCTCATTTTTCCTAATCTCTACTTCAATCTTTTCTTAACTTAATTCATTTCTTTGTGTTTATTGTTTATTTAAATTATTATGTTAACTTGATATTTGTAAATATTTATGTAAATAATCTGATGCACATTATTTGAGAATATACCTTTTATTACAAATTTTGTGTTTTAAGTAATTTTTAAAACCAAATCGCGTAATTCGCGTAAACAGGAAGCTATAAAAAACATAATTTCTAAATCTGTTCCCACCAATATCAATGACTTTGCAAAGAAAGATCATTACAACTTTAAGGACCAAAATAAGAAGAAGGGATGTTTGAAGATCAATATAAAATTTAAGAAGACACATACAGACGCATATGCGTAGAGATGCGTGGAGATGGAGGGTGGGCCATTCGAACACCTTTTATAATTGTTTTTTAAATTAATTCGTTTCTCATGCTCTAGTTTCATTCTATGTTATGAATTAGAATAATATTTTTGTACTTTTATATTTTTTAATGAACTTGGAATAGAAAACAATTTTTCGTTAGTTTTGTATTACTGTTTATTAAATTACTTTATTAAACAAATGTGTAGTTGTCATTTCCAAGGCACTCTTTGCAGAAACAGGATTTTTGGAATTTCCCTCAAACTGCTAGACCAAACCCCGACACATGACACATCACCGTAATCAGAAAAAAAAGCTGTATTTGGAAATGTAAAAATCCAAGATGGCGCCCATAAGAAAACTCAAAGTTGATGATGTTTGCCGAAAATCGAAACGTCGAATTTCTATTATGATATCACCACGCTGTAGAGCGTACAAAGTGGCAAGTTTTGAAGTATCTCTTTAAATAGTCTCGCAAAAAAGTAAAAACGATTATTGAAAATTTCGATTTTTTTCGGATATCTTCGGAAGTATTCAGAATATTTTATGTTTCAAAACGGCATTATGTTATACTCCAGATTGGGCAACTTTGCCCTAATTTAACCGACCTTGTATCTCTTCAAATAACCGAGATCCCCATGCTTGAGCTCCAAAAACGGGCACCCTGTATAGTATTTTCCACTCCCAGACTTAGCATGAAGTAAAATTTAGAGTTTAGAAAAGGCTTAAAATTTGGTTTAGTCGCGTAGCGCGTAGCGCTACGCGATCAAACCAAATTTTCAGGCTTTTCTAAACTCGAAATTTTACTTCATGCGCCACGTGTACAAAACACTGAATTCAATTTAGATTTAAAATATACCGCTTAAGATTTTAAATATTTCATTGTATAATTCAATATCCGGAAGTGTATTTGCACGGGAAGTAGTTGTTTTAAGGGATACTTATTGTCTTAAGTTGTCTTATTAATTAAAACACATTGTTTGCATTTTACACGAAAAACATTTTTGTAATTTTATATATCATACTGCTTAGGTTTGATCACATGTTAATGAACATTACAAATATTTATTTTGTGTGACAATTTTCCTGCGTCGCTTCTGCTTGAAAAATCTGACGAATCTACATCGGGGCGAAACAATTGTAGTCAAACGATCGAAACAGTTGAAGATCAACAGCGAAATATTATCAAAACAAGAAGTTGTGAAGGTTTAAAACAAGAAGTCGAGTAGGTTGAAAAAGATCACATAAGTGAAACAAATACCAAACCTTGGGGTATACCTAGAAGATTTCAATAATGTTTAATAATAAATTATATGTATATTTATAGATATGTTGTAATAACTCAAACTGACGCAATTTTAGCTAATTGAAACTTCATTGTCGATATTTTAGAATTCTTCTTTTAATTCTTTTAATTAATTAATTAAATAATTTTCATTCTTTTAATTAATTAATTCAATAATTAATTTTTATTAATTAATTAATTAACAAAACAGACGAAATTAATAATACTACTATATCATCTTTATTGAAAAAGAAAGAAATACAATTTATAATATATATAAATTTATTTACAAATAATTTTTTACTTCCCTCTCTTATAAGGGCTATCGACTATAGGTCTTTCTGTCCTATTTAATAATATTATAAAGAAATTATAATATTCATCAAACATTCATTAATTATTTATAAACGTGTTTTTTAATCGCTGTTGTTTTTTCACAAATTTAAAAGCCTAATTAATTCATAAAATTAGCAACCAGTCGCTCGACTAAATTAACTCAAAATTAATTACAAACAACACCATTTTTTTCCACACCCGGATCATTACGCGACTTAGTTGTTAATTTTCACTTTTTTCTTGTTAATTAGTTTAGAGTTTCATCGAGCGCGTCGGTGCTAAGCAGTAACGTTCTGATGTTCCTCAGGGTGTTCACCTACGACCTCTCCGGCAAATTACAGCCACTTTGGCCGTAATTGTTTCCAGGCACAGATGCAGAAAATAAATTGACAATAATTAACACCGTAAGAGCCGCACAATTGCGACCCGACGTGAGAATCCGGACGGTTTAATAAATGTAATAGATTTTTCCGTGAGAAGTTTGATTTGTACTTGATCTTGATGAATGAAAACTGCATGAATTCGAAAGTTTCTGGATTCAAGCATCGAAACCTAATAAGTTTTGATCAATATTACAAAATATAACAGTGTTGTAAGCTAAAAATCCAGTCAATATCTTAGAAATCAAGTTAATCCCTGATACTCTAGGTGTACCCCAAGGTATAGTACTTGCTCTACTTAAATATTGTTTTATGAGTAAACATCTAATTAAATCTTGAGAAATATTTTAAGTAAGTTTGACATATTTATTTTGCGTAGTGCCTCTTCGTGATTAAAATATTTAAGTGAAACAAGTAGCAAACCTTAAGGTATATCTAAAAGAAAAATCAAATATAGCGCACCTTATAAAAATTTAATAAAATATTACTTCAAAGATTGGTGCATTTGAAAGCTTTTTTGTCTCTTAATAATGTTTGATATTTTGTACGGTTTTGCCACAAAAATATGGTATCCTCAATTTCCTTGGCAAAATCCTAATACAAGCAAGATACAGTGATTTTTTCTTTTAGGTAAACATATGCATAAGCTGTAAATTGTCCGATATTCGTTGTTTTTTAAAAGAGTTCAATATGGAGCTTTAAACGAGTGTTTTCCACTCCCAGACTAAGCATGAAGTAAAATTTCGAGTTTAGAAAAGTCCCGTGAAAATTTGTCGAGGGTCGCGCAGCGACCCGAGACAAATTTTCCGGGCTTTTCTAAACTCGAAATTTTACTTCATGCGCTACGCATATAAAACACTAAAATATTGTGAAATTTATGTATATTCAAACTTCACTTGAAATCTGTGTTTAATACGCGTGGCGCATGAAGTAAAATTTCGAGTTTAGAAAAGCCCAGAAAATTTGTCTCGGGTCGCTGCGCGACCCTCGACAAATTTTCACGGGGCTTTTCTAAACTCGAAATTTTACTTCATGCTTAGTCTGGGAGTGGAAAACACTCGTTTAAAGCTTCAAATTAAACTACTTTATCAAAAGCAACGAATATCTAAAGATTTATAGAAAATACGCTGAATTTGGAATACGGATACTTAAAAGAAATACTCTTTGTATTTGTTTGCTCCGGAGAAATATGAATAATTATAAACCATAATGAAGATAACAATTAATTCTTAAAAAATACTCGTTAATTAATATTATACACAATTGACGTTTGTTTAACAATGGGGTCGAGAAAGAAAAAACATGTATTTTTAATCACCCAAAAACCTAGATTTTGTATTTACTAAATAATAAAAAATAATTTATTTGCATTTTATTTTTTTTTTTGGCTAAACCGTACAAGGTATCAAACACTATTAAGAGACTAAAAACATCTTTATTTATAGAATATTCATAACAATTATAAATAAAACAGATAATAATTTATATACAAAAGTTAAAATTTATTTTATAAAATTGCTATCGATCATAGGTCTTTCAGCCTTATTATTATTATTAATAATAACATATTGAATATTGTAAAACAATATTCAAGTGCAAAAGAATACTGAACCTTGGGGCATACCTAAAATATATATATATATATAATCATTTAAAATCCCTTTTACCCTTTAGGGTGTCGAGATTGTGTGTGTTTATATTCTTGTGTAATTTTCTGTCCATTCTTTTCACTTCTTTCTGTCATTTTGTCATTTGCGTTGCTCCCTTCTTCTGGTGTTGATATCTGTTTTTGGTTATACCTAAAATATAAGACCTTTTTATTTTCAATCTACTTGTCTTAGTTTTCAAGCTATATGACTTAATTTTCAAGCTATATGACTTAAATTTTAAGCTATATGATTTAATTTTTCTTAACATAAAATAGCTCAAAAATGGAATATTAAGTCAAGTAGGTGGAAAATCAAGACAAATATCTTAAAAATCAAGTCAACCTCTAATTTCAAGCATCAGAGGTTGACTGTGTATCCCAAGGTACCTTATTTGTTCCATTTGGATATTGTTTTAAGAGTGAAATTATATGTTCAAATCACTTGCATTTTCACTCCTCCGAGCAACAATTAAACGCACTTACTTAACATATTTTCACCTGGGTGAAGTAATTAGTGCAAGCGCGCAATTTCTCAACGGTCACGGGCGCATCCTTTCGGTTTCACATTTTCTAAACCAAAATCCATTTTGTAATAACGGAAAAAAATGAAGTTTATACACGTTTAAAGAACGAAACCACTAAATGATTATTTAACGTGTTCATTCAACAAAATTAATTTTGCAATTAGAATGGAATTTCCTGCGTTTTCTAAAGATTGAATGAAATAATTTAATTAAATGTAAGAATACAAATCTGACTTATTTTTTAAAACGAACTGAGTTAAAACACAAAAAGGCGTATTTATCAAAAAATCGATGTACATTCTTGAAATCTACTATATCATTGAGATTCCTCAAAATCTAGGGATTATATCTCAAATTCCAAACGATTGTTCAGAATTAATGGAAAAAAATATACAGTTCAGCAATATCTCCTAGAGATGTATATGCTGAACTCCGCCTTTTTTCACTATGCTGCCGTATTTTGTGTAATGTATTGTTAATTTAATTATTGTAAAAAGCATTATAGTGGAAATAAAGATTTAAAAAAAAAAAAATAATTTCTGGTAGTTTGTTTTTTTTTTTGATTATTTTTTATCTTCATTTTCAAAAATACGCATACAAGCAAAGTGTTACATATTAATGAAAACGTGTCGAATAAACAGTTAAAGGTACCTAAATATAACATGAATACAAAAATAGAAGAAACATTGCAAATATGAAACGCTTCGGTTCTTTCAAATGCATATTTTAAAGAATAAATAGAAAGATAAACATTAGAAATTACTAAATTTATGATTGCTGATAATAAATAGAAAAATAATAATTTCTGTCAATATTTATGAAGAATTTATAATTTGTGTAAATTCATTAATACATTTCTGTTAGGCAATTTTAAAGGGGACGTATTTACAACTCTTTTCTCTGAATGAAAACAAAAGCCAATAAAGAGAAAGATAAACATTGGAAATTACTAAATTTCTGATTGTTGATAATAAATAGAAAAATAAATAATTTCTGTCAATATTCATCAAGAATTTATAATTTGTCTAAATTCATTAATACATTTCTGTTATGCAATTTTAAAGGGGGCGTATTTACAGCTCTTTTCTCTGAATGAAAACAAAAGCCATTACTATTTTTTTTTTCCTGCAAGTTCATTTGTTTACAACGGCCGCCTCCTCAATTTAAATTGGTGATCCCACGCGAACGGACGCGCTTTCTCCCCTCAAATCATTTCACTTTTCAATTGAATTCGTAAATTAAGTTCAAAGAAGAGTTAATTAAGACGTAATTACTTTGGTTTCACTCACTATACTATTGAATAAAGAAACAAAAAACCTTTCACCTTAAAAATAATTACGAAATAAAAAGAAGGATTACACAATCGTTACGTTCTTATTTTCATAATATTATAAACAAATGAACTTGTGAATGAGTAATAGATCATAATGTACAGGTATTTTGTTTAATATAAAAGGGCGGGTCAAATCTGTTGTTTATTATTTAGTCACTGATGCCAAATCACCATGGCAAGTTACACGATTCAGCAGCATGTCCAAATGATAAAACTGTATTATCAAAATGAGCGTTCGTTAGTGCAAACGTTGCGCCTATTTAACGGCCGACACGGTGGCCCTTCAAAGTGGACTCTTCAACGTTTGGTGGCCAAATTTGAAACGATCGGTTCAGTAAACAATCAGCCAACAACCGTACGTCAAAGGTACGCCAGATCAGCCGAGAAAGAACATCCCTGTTGTATGTAAACGTGTGCAGGAGAACCGAAGGCAGTCGATTACTCGGCGTGCACAAGAACTCGGACTTTCGCAGACTTCGACTTGGCGAATTTTACGTCGAGACTTGAGTCTACACGCCTACAATATCCAAATGACCCAAGAGCGCCAATTTAATGACCATCGACAACGCCGTCTGTTCGTTGACTGGGCTTCGGAGGGTTTGGAAGAAGACCCCAATTTTGGCCGAAAAATCATCTCTAGTAACGAGGTGCAGTTTTGGATGAATGGTCATGTTAACAAGGATAATTGCTGTATATGGGACGCTGCCAACCCACACAAGGTTCACCAGGTGGCAATGCATCCACAAAAAGTTACTGTTTGGTGCGGATTTTGGGCCGGCGGCATCATTAGTCCGTACTTCTTCGAAAACGACGTTGGTGAGGCCATCACCGTCAACAACGAGCTCTACAGATCACTGATAACTAATTTCTTTTTCTCGAATTGATCGGTATAGACGTGAACGACATGTGGTTCCAGCAGGACGGCGCTACGTGCCACACAGCAAACGCCACAATAGACATTCTGTATGAGCGATTTGAGGGTATGGTTATCTCTCGTGGAGGTGACATGAATTGGCCACCAAGATCGTGCGATTTGAAATCGCTAGACTTTTTCTTGTGGGATTTTCTAAAGTTGCAGGTCTATGCCAATAAGTCGCAATGAACCGATGCGCTCAAATTCAGCTGGTTCTATGCGACAGAGTCATTGAAAGTTCGACCTCTCGGATATCTGTCACCGTGCGGACATTTGATCGATGTCATATTCCATACATAATGGCATACATGGGCCTTTCAAATAAAAAAGAATTTCGTTAATACCTCACACATAGCTTGCTTTCCACTGAGCTTTGTTTTTGCGTTATATTAACATTGTAACAACATTAAACGTTGTATTAATGTTGATGAAACATTACTTCAATTTGCTCAGTGGGTTTATTCCATTTCAACATCGACCCGCCCTTATTAGAAAACCCTTGACACATACTTTTATAAAATTTAAAGCTAACGAGTGTTCCCAATCCCAGATTAAGCATGTAGTAAAATTTCGAGTTTAGAAAAGCCTAAAAATTTGGTTTGGTCGCGTAGCGCTACGCAAATTACAAAATCATCACACGTTAACTCCAACAATTACTCAACCCAATAACTTTTACTCCATTCACGACCATTTCTTCCATAATCAAAACGTTCTAAACTAGTGGGGAACGAAAAAAAAAACGGCTGGTGGGGTCTGAAGAATCCGAATCGGCCTTTCGCGGTTTGTTTTGACGGTTAGTTGGCTTTTGGCGGTCGCGGTTTTTTGCCCTCGCATTGTGTCGTGCCTTAACGGAACCTCAGTTAGGTTGGTCCGTTCATGTGCGAGTGTGTTTTTAGTGTTTTCGTGTTGGCAGTCGTGTCGCCCGGGGTAAGCGAAGGCGTGATTATTCGGCACGATTCCTAACGGTCTTTTCCGGGCTTAGGGCCGACAAGAGTGCTCTTATTTGCATCCTCCACTTAATTAAAACGGTACAGTATGGAACTGCAAACTTTTAGATAGTAAACAAATATTTAAAACCGCGTTATTGATTATAATAAGATCTACTGGAGCCAGCTTAGAGATAAAAATCATACACTTTGCACAGTTCAAAATAATATTTTCGGTTGTAATTTTAAGAAGCCGTTCGTGGAAGAACTTAGTATACATTTTTAACTGAAACTAAATTTGAATAATGTTAGAACAACTACTATTATTTCAAAGATTAATTTCAGTAAAATTTTAAAGTGAAACAAAATTTAAAATATTGTTAGAATAACTATTATTTCGAACAGCAGTTTAGAGATTCATTTCAGTTCAAAATATATATAATCATTTGAAATCACATTTTTACCTTTCCAGGTGTTGAGATTATAGTTGATCTTCACTCAATTTTGTCAATAAACTCTATCCATATCCATGTTATTTGCCGTTCGCTTGTTAGAATTATTCCTGTTCAGTATGTTCTGTATACCGTGCGATCATTTAAATTATGATTTAGAGTAGGCGGAATTTTTTTGTGCAGTTGCCCAGAATGCTAAACTATGTGTTAACAGTCAGTAGTGCCAATCTAATTTAAAACTCAAAGCCTACTCTACAACATGTTCTAAACCAGTGGTCTCCAAACTACGGCCCGCGACTTGCATGAATCCGGCCCGCGATTGTTTGTAATTTTTTTTGTAAATGTCATATTTTGAAATATTGTAACAATTGTTCCTTAAATTTTTCATAATTTTATAAAATTAATCGGATCTTCGCCGACTTTATTATGTAGAATTGTATTTGTGGCCCGCGAAGAAGATAGTTTGGAGACCCAGGTTCTAAACGATCGCATGGTATGTTCTTCCCATGTTTTTATCATGGGGATCTTTTGATTGGTACCACTTTTATGCTTGTTCGTAAACTTGGTGAGCAGAAATTTTCAAAAACGTGATTTCCCATGCTATTTTCCTATGTTCAGATGTATGACCAACCACACGGTATTACCAAAAATTCAGCAATACTAATATTATTATTAATATTAATTGGCTAAGTTCAAAGCTCCATTTAAATAATGTCCAAATGAAGAAAAAAATATGTTCTACTTATTAGATGAGGTCTTCCTCTATTTTTCTATTTCGCACCTATCGTCCACCCTAATTTGGTTTGCCTTTCTTCAGGCATTCTTATTAAATGCCTATACCATCCTACTTGTTGTTTTATCAATTACATCTGGTGTACCATCAATACCGAGTAAGGATATAATTTCTTCATTTCTAATTCTGTCTATTCGTGTCACTCCTTGCACTTTTCTTAAATAACGCATTTCAGCTCTTAGAATTTTTCTACGCAATCTTTCATTTGGTGTCCACTTCAAAATGATATTTCTATTGTTCTAACGTAGTTTGTGGATGAATGCAGGTAAGTTGATCCTGCGGTTATCCACAAACTGCTACCAAAACTATTTTACAACAATACAAAGCTGTAGCCAGGGGGGTGTATATGGGGGTTAACCCCCCCCCCGAAATGTTAAAAAAAATGTATGTATAACCGGCCCTGTAAGAGCAAAAACAATATTTGGAACAATAGAACAATAGAAATATCATTTTGAACTGCACACTTAACGAAAGATTGCGTAGCAAAATTCAGGGAGCTGAAATGCGTTATTTAAGAAAAGTGCAAGGAGTGAGTCCATTAAATTTGAGATAGTATTAGAACCATAGATGATATCGTTTTGAACTATAGTGCTTCCTTGTCAGCAACTTCCTTGAGCTCTTGTTAGAGCAACGAACCAGCATCACTTCAAAATGCAATCATTAAGGTCAAATCACAACAGCAGTAATGATTTTACAAGTGATCATGTTGACCAACTAAACCCTTTGATAAAACAAATTGATGATTTCTTCAAGCTATTAAAATCATAATCATCAATAAACCTAACGATCCTATGATCTAACAATTCTTCAAAATCCACCAACGACATAACGATAAATCTCATTCTAACGGTCCTAGATGCCCGCATTCTCTCTCACTATTTACATAAAAGAATTCTTCACCTGGGCAGGATTGCATCAGTGACCCAATAAGGTGCTAAAATCGTTTAGCGGTAAATCGGCTCCGTAGCACAGTGACCCAATGAGTGGCCCCGAAAAAGGGGCCCGACCTTGGCCACGGCTCGCTACCTGTGCGTACGTCGATACCGCTACGCGCAAACAAGAAGAAAAGGAAGAAGAGATGCGAGAGGAAAGGAGTCCGTCCGCTCGTTCGCCGGGTTACGTAACCGTAACGTGTCATACTTTTTTCGTTCTTTTGCGTATGACGAGAGAAAGGATGAATGGTGTACCCCAAGGATCCCGTTCGGACCCGCTCGCCGAGACTAATATTTGCACATAATGGGTTCGCTCGGTTCGCACATTCTAGTAGTACGGTACTACTGTGTGCTTTTGGCCACATTTGAAAAAAAAAATATAACTGGAACAGGAAGTGCTCGTTGTGGAATTTGATTTATGTGTTGCCATTTTGTGAATAACGGGCTTAAATAATACTCAGCACTAATGAATGAGGTAATTTAGGCTTGGCTTTCGGCATCTGTATTTTTCTGGATGTAATTAACTTAAATGTAACTGATGGTTTTAGGCTTCTGTTTTTTTTTTATATACGAGGAATTTTTTCTTTTTAGTATGCGTATCCCGATAATTACAGCATTTGGTGAATTTGAAGGAATTTGTTGTTTTATTAAATCGAACAATTTATTGCTTCTAACGAGTGTTTCCACTCCCAGACTAAGCATGAAGTAAAATTTCGAGTTTAGAAAAGCCCCGTGAAAATTTGTCGAGGGTCGCGCAGCGACCCGAGACAAATTTTCGGGCTTTTCTAAACTCGAAATTTTACTTCATGCGCCACGCGCACAAACACTGATTTATTGTGAAGTTCAAAATAAATTGCTCAAGTTGGTATCAAGTTAATAAATATGACAAGTGTTTAATATGCGTAACCATATCTTTAAAAATTCAAGCGTCTAAAGCTACTACTAGCATATCCCAAAGAAAATTGCTCTAATTTTGAAAGCGAAAGGTTCGGTTCTTAAAAAAATATATTTTAATACATACAGAGAGTTTTTTATAACACCGAACGTTTTCATCCAATACAATTTGACAACTTTAATTTTTAAGTTATGTATAAACTGGAAAGTCTATAAGACCATTAAAACTTGTTGCCAATCAATTGCAATTAATGCCTTAACTTGTATATACAGGGAATTTTTCTTTCAAGTATGTCCCGATTACAGCGTATATGCCGTAAATCTTTAGATACTCATTGTTTTTTTTTTAAGAGTTCAATTTGAAACTGGAAATGAGTGTGTTCCACTCCCAGACTAAGCATGAAGTAAAATTTCGAGTTTAGAAAAGCCTGAAAATTTGGTTTGGTCGCGTAGCGCGAAGCGCGGAGCGGCCAAACGAAATTCTCAGGCTTTTCTAAACTCGAAATTTTACTTCATGCGCCACCGGTACAAAACATTGACATATTACGAAGATTAAAACACACCGCTAAACTTTACGTTGCATCAGTGTTTTGTACCGGTGGCGCATGAAGTAAAATTTCGAGTTTAGAAAAGCCTAAAAATTTGGTTTGGCCGCTCCGCGCTTCGCGCTACGCGACCAAACCAAATTTTCAGGCTTTTCTAAACTCGAAATTTTACTTCATGCTTAGCCTGGGAGTGGAAAACACTTGTTTAAAGCTTCAAATTAAATACTTATAAGAAACCGAGCGTCGGCAAATGTACAACGTATGCTTATGTATACTTAAAAGAAAAATTCTCGTTATGAAAATGTTCGGTGTTACATAAAACTCCCACAATCAGCTTCACAAGGTTCAGTTAAACGAAATAAATATTTCTATAATTTATTAACATCAAACTTAAGCAGTATATTTTGAAGTTCACGTTAAATCAGTGTTTAATACGCGGGGCGCATGAAGTAAAATTTCGAGTTTAGAAAAGCCTGAAAATTTGGATTTGCCGGGGCGCGACTCGCTTCGCTCGCGCGCCCCTGCAAATCCAAATTTTCGGGCTTTTCTAAACTCGAAATTTTACTTCATGCTTAATCTGGGAGTGGAAACACTCGTTCCAAACTTCAAATTGAACGCTTTTATAAAATCGCCGAATGTTAAAGAATAGAAGAGTCCATAATTTTGGCAAAGCTACGAAATTTCGTACATTCTAAAATCAGAAATGTTAAGGAGAAAGATACCTTAAAAATACAAGACTACGCAACAATAGCTAAATTAATTTCTTTTCCATTCCCACAACAATAATCTCAGTGGAATTGTAAGAACCTTGGGAATCGTGAATCTACGGAATCTTCGCATAATCAAAAAGGAAAGCAGTAGGTGTAGATATAACACCAAATAAATGCGCTTTCAGTCATTTCCACTTCAATGTGTTTAAATTGAGAATGCATGATTTACACAATGATTAATTTAATGTTTCAAAAGATATACTGACAGTTTTTTTTAAATATTTAGAGAAAGATACTCGTTAGGCAAAAATAGTGTTATATCGATCAACTATTTCCGAAACTACGTAAGTGAAAAATGTGAAATTTGACAGGAGACACAAAATACAAATTAATTATTATATGAGCTAATAATATTAATCCTCTTGAGTTTTAATAAGTATTTTGAGTATATGTTTATACTCATATTGGAAAATTATTAATGTCTGATTTACGAGAAAATTGTTTTGTAAAATCTGGACTTACAAATTTTCGGAAGTAGTTGATTGATATCAATATTATTTTTTACAAAGTGAGAATTATAGGAACTAATATGAAGAAATAATAATAATATAGAACATTAATGCCTGGTATTACAAAACGTTTTATTCCCTAAATAAAATTCACTTTAGGAATAAATTAATTTATTCCAAAGATTTCGGTGTTATAAACACAAAAGAACTTTATTTGGCTAATAAATCTCTCCAGTAAATTATTTGTTTGTTTTTCTACGAAGCAAATTTTATTCTCTAAATAATTTGACAGTTAAAAGTCAAAAGTGTATTATATTATTATAATTACTTTAGATTCTACTACTTGCATTTATTAATTTCATTACGGTTATCATGTCTACCATATCATCCGTGTCAGATTTAAGTTCGCTCATAGTATCTTCCCTGATAGTGATTAATTCGAATCACAAGACATTCGAAGGAGTCGAAGACCTAGAGTTTTTCAAATCAGACATAATCAGGGATTTTTATATTTATGCATACGCTTTTGGAAATTAGTTCCATTTAAAGTTTTAAACGAGTGTTTTCCACTCCCAGACTAAGCATGAAGTAAAATTTCGAGGCTTTTCTAAACTCGAAATTTTACTTCATGCGCCACGTGTATTTAACACTGAAAGCACTGAAATATTGTGAAAAAGTGAACTTCACTTGAAATCAGTGTCTTGTACGCGTGGCGCATGAAGTAAAATTTCGAGTTTAGAAAAGCCTGAAAATTTGGTTTGGCCGCTCCGCGCTTCGCGCTACGCGACCATACCAAATTTTCAGGCTTTTCTAAACTCGAAATTTTACTTCATGCTTAGCCTGGGAGTGGAAAACACTCGTTTAGGTCTTTTATAATTTCTAATAAGCTTTCTTTTTCTTGATCTGTGTAATTTTGTCCTATTCCACGGTTATTCTCCATAATTATAAGGAATTATACTAAATTTCCAATTTGATTGACATATTAATTTGAAATATTGACAATTCAATTTAACAAATTGGTGGTTCTAGCTATGGCCACAATGAAAATGTATAATTTCGGTCTGTAATCTACTAAATACATTATTTATTTCTGGAATTGCTATTTATTTGGTAGGTTTGCTTTATAATACGCAATTTTATCTGCTTATTAGTTTACTACTTAAATAAATTTACTCCACAAATAGTTATCTAATGATTTAATAATCGTTTATAATACCGGGCATAATAATAATAAAGAATGCTAACTGGGATTAAATATAAAATGTAGATTGCTATTTCCCTTAACACACTCATCAGTTATTGCTGCATCATCTGCCCTCCCCGAGAGTTAAGAAAAGAAAAATCCATGGGGTATGGGGGTTCAATCCGCTTTGCTACGCGACGAAACCAAATTTTAAGGATTACCTAAACTCGAAATTTTACTTCCTGCTTAATCTGGGAGTGGAAAACACTCGTTAGAAGCTTACAAAAAAAATTATGATATGTTTTAGATGTCGATAAATATGTGACAACAAATATTTGAAAATTGTGTAATCAAAAATTTTTGTTTAAAAATGTAATAACTTCGTAGTTCTTCAATTTTGACAATTTTTTTGCAAATTATTCAAATATTATACAACTTTAATCATGTCCATTAATGTTTGTCTTGATTTCTGGTAATCATTACTACAAGTCAGAATGCGGTCTTTCTGACTGTGCTAAGGGAAAAAACCAAATGAGTCCTAAAACTTTAGAAAATCGTTTTTGACGCCATTGAGTAGCTTAGACTAGTGATGGGAATAATCGATATACTAATTAGTAATTAGTCGATTATTGAAATATATCAATATAATTATTATGCGGAAATTAGTATATACTAATTTAAGCGATTATTTGATTGGGTAAATTAGTAATTACTAATTTAAGCGATTATTTCTTCGGGCAAATTACTAATTAGTATACTAAAATAATTGATTACTATCTCTGGACTGGAGTATTAATTATTATAAACAAATGTATCGCTTATTATCTCGGTAGATATGACTACTTATTATTATATACAGGGTCCGGCAGCGTTACCTGACGGTTTTTTAAATAGCACAACTCAATCGATTTTCAAGATATTTTATTAAACAATTTTTTTTTTGTAAACAGGAAGATTAAAAGGTTTATATCGTACATAAAAACTTAAAAAAAACTCAAGTAGCGACAATAGCATCAGGAAAATAGCATCCGTTTTCGATGCACAACTGAAGTCGGGTAAACTTTTATTTGTGGGGTTACCTAAAGAGAAAAGTGTACCTTGACAAGCCTCGAAATTTGGTTCAACTGCGTAATAATATTCAGCGAGAAATTCGTGCGATTCCTTGAGCAACTTTACAAGGAGTGAATACTAACTTTTTTAATGAAATATCTTGAAAATTAATTGAGTTGTGCTATTTTAAAAACCGTCAGGTAACGCTGCCGGACCCTGTAGTAATATTAATAATTACTGATTTGACGGTTGTTTTGTATTTCATTAAATAAGTCATTAAATAATAATTATATAAAAATTCTAATCTTCTTCTTCACAAACATCACCCCCAGAAAAAATGCTCATGAAACCACGGGCTTAAAAACAAACCCTAAAAATCACTCCCTCAAAAAAACTATACCTTAAAAGACCACACCTTGTAAAAACTTCTATTGAAAAAAAAAACACGTTATGAAAAACTACCTCATATAAAATTATTCCTGGAAAATCAGCGCCACTCCCGAAAAAACATCTCCCGAAAGGAAAAATCCCCCTAAAAATCATCCTTACGGAAAACCATACCTGAAATTCATCCCCCGAAAAAGCCCGTCCATAAAAATCACTCTCTGAAATACCAACCTCGAAAAACCACCTCCCGAAACAACCACCCATAAAAAACTCTGCCTATAATATCACACCCCCAAAAAACGACCTCCAAAAAATACCCCTGTAAAAAACATTGTTTTACAAGATCACTTTCTTGCTTGTACTACATAATAAGTATTTAGCCCCCCCTCCCCCCGCTCATTATATTTTTGAACTGAAAGGTTAACTACCAATTTTTAACTATTAATTTAATCGATTATTAAATAAAATATCTCGTATAAAAATAATCGATTATTAAAATATATCGATTATTCCCATCACTAGACCAAATATTTTCACGTGAGCAAAACCAACGGAAAACAAACAAATAGTTCACCAGTTATTCACGACGAAAGAAATAAATAACCTATAAAACATACAGAATTCTGGCATTTTAGGTTATTCCCTTGTATAATTTCAAAAATTGGACTTATTTGGTTTTCCCCTTCAACCCTTAATTTGTATTTAGCAAAATTGACTAAAATTGTATTTTACTGGAAATTAAAAACTGAGCAAATCCATTTAAGTAATGTTTCAAAAACATTTAAACAACGTTTAAGGCTGCTACAATGTTCATATAACGTAATTTGTTTGTTTTTTGCGTAGTGGGTCGTCACTGTTATATTAAAATGTCTTATGTCAAAATTACCAAAAATATGTATTGAGGAAAAACACTTGTATTGTCAGCAACATCTGCTCTCAAATTTGTTAAAACCGGCACCTACATATCACATGATGTGCCAACCAAAGTTTAAAATTATGGTATCAAGTAATTGGGCTTAATACAAAATGAAAACAGACATTTTTCTTAGATACTGAAAAGTAGAGATTTTTATATGGTATACGACATTTTAATATAACAGCGACGGTATGAATGAATTATATTTGAAAGCTTTCGAAACATTTTTTTCTAATACCAACTGCGAAACTACAAATTGTAATGATATTGACAGAAAATATTTTGATAAGAAATATGTTTTCTGTAAAATTAATCTTTGAAGAAATCAACTAAATTCAATTTGGATGAATTGATTAAATGTTTGGTCGATTTCTTCTTAATTTCTCACTGGTTCTAGAGATCGCCACTATTTATGATGCAGGTGAATTTAAGTAGAATAAAACATTCGTTGCACTTATATAAATATATTCACCTTAAAATGTAGAAATATTTACATAATATTTACATTTTTCTTACTTATTGGTAAGTGAAGTAAGTTATTGCTAAGTGAAGTTTAACGAAGATGTTTACAGTTTCAAGAGTTGATATAGACTATTTTAAAAATGAAACTAAAAATTTAAAATGTAAGTATGATTTACAAAGCTCCCCACTTTGTAAATACATACTTACATTTTAAATTTTTAGTTAAGTTTAGTTTAGTTAGTTAGCATTGTAATTGGTCACTGATATTTCGTGGGTGTTTTTCTCATCCCTTTCTTCAAGTGAAGTAAGGGATTTCTTTTCTAAGAATTAACCGCACGGTCGCACCGTAATGCTTTGCGAGTTTGCAGATGTACACTTTCCACGAAACATCGATGACCAAAACAACACCCGCCGTGAGAAAGGGTCTGTTTAATTTCACGTCAGCTCATTAAGAATGTATTGAATTCAAAAGCCTATTATCTAACATTTCTAGTAATGCAAAACAGATTTAAAAATAAATATAAATAAGCTGCAATAAAAATAAATGTTAACCATGAAATAAATTTAGAAAGAATAACAAAATAATAGGTCTAGAAATTAGTTAAAGATAAATGTATATATGAGCCGCAACACAATTTATTATAAAACTCACAAACAAATATTATAACATTATCAATGTTTCTATCAATTGTCGACGCTAAACGTTGATTTGTGTATTTTAGAATAGACAAAGTAAATAAAATAAGACTCCGTTTGTTTTCAGAAAAATGTACCCACTCCTTGATTAAGCATGAAGTAAAATTTCGAGTTTATAAAATCCTGAAAATCTGTATTTGCCGGCGCCAAGCGAAGTGTAGCCCACCGTCAAATCCATTTTCAGGCTTTTCTAAACACGAAATATTAATTATTACGCTACGCGTATGAATTGTGACTTATTATTTGTTGGTTTGTAAAAGACAAATATTGATAATTTCGTAATCGTCATTAAACTATTCCTGGCAATATTATCTATCTTGGGCGAAGGCCTTTTAAACAAGATTGTACAGTATTTAAACAATAAAATAATAAATATTTAATCTAAAATATCTGGGCCACAATTCACAGCATCGATACAATTTATCATCGGTGAGAATCGCACTAAAATGACGTAATTTTGGGAAGAATTCACCAAACCGTATGGAGTAAAATGACGTCACTTCCCACTGATGACAAATTGCATCGGTATTAGGTGCATTCATCAGATAAAACTGTTGGAAGTTTCATAGCAACAGTTGGGATATATTATGATGCACGCACTGTCAACAGCAAACACGTTCGCCATTTTCGCAAGCGTACAAAATAGAATGGCCAGAGTAGCGTTCACTAAAAACCAACGTAAAGCGTAAAATAATCAAAACGTGTTGAGAGTATATTTTTTTGATGAATGCGCCCATTGTAAATACGGGCCCTGGTATTGAAAAGTATCAATATTTTGAATATTGATACTTTTTATTATGATATTTTACCGTATTAATACTTTGCTATACGATATAATCGATACTTTTTTGGGATCGGAACATCCCTAGTTAACACCACCTAAATACAAATCAACTTTTGCAGAAAGCGCATATCGATCCAGGTCTCTAAAGTGTATAATAAATTACTTCCTGTGTGTAAGGAAAGTAGTGTTATGATTTGTCACAAATTGTTTGCTAAGCATCTTCCAGAATCTAACACCCTAAGTTAACACTTTGCCTATTTTTGATTATTGTATTTTCTTGCCACACCACAATCTTTATTGTAACAGTTGTATGTGTGTACGTATGTATGTAGGTATGTTATATTTTACTTAAAATGTATTCTTTTAACTTTAGCCTAAAGGCAGAACAGCCCTATTAATCGTCAAGAAATTGGAATTAATGGAACTGATTTAGGTCCATTTGACCATATTGGTATTAGTGTGTATTTCTATATTTTGTAAACATGTACACTTCTGTGCAATAAAATTAAGCACAAGTCTTATACCTATTTTTCACATTAATCTAGTTGTATAATTCGGGTCTGTTTTAATTGCCTAGCAGAAGTTTCAATAAATGATAAAACAGCATAACTTAAAAAGAACACCTTTAATAAAAAAACAAAACTAAGATTAATTATTTACTGATCTGATCTTTACGAGCAATTTGTCTAATAGAAAAACCATCTTCTATTTTAGTTAGAATTCGAATTTTTGAGTTTGTCTAAATGACGCGGTATTTTGACATTAAGAAAATTACATATTTTCGTAACTAGGAAACTTATCATGTCCGCTTTAAACTATAACATATTTTGTGTGCCTATTTTTATTGCACAGAAGTGTACATATATTTATGTTTAATTGGTCAATAAATGATTTTTTATTATTATTATGAAAAAGGTGTGATTGCTAGGATGTTAGACGATAAGGAAAACCTTGCGGAGGCTGCACTCGAAAATTACTTTACTCGGACAAAACTCCTAAACGTATTTTTTTCAGTAGTATACCCACTGAGCAAAATATAAACAAATAACGTTACATTAACATTGCAACAACATTAAACGTTGTATTAATTACAATATTAACATTGATTAACATTACCTCAATGTGTTTGCTCAGTGGGTAAGATACTATCGACAACATTTAAGAGATTTTTCAAGTTTCAAGATAAATCTGGGCATTTGACAATCTGCGAAGTTCAATAATTTGAAGTATTCCTCTTTAGGCGTTTTAACATTCACGTGCAATAAATTGTCAGAATGATCAAAGAAGGAAAGCGTTTAAGAATCTGAAATTCAGTCCTGGATCATAAATTCCTTAAACCGTTACAAGCAGCACAAAAAACACTAACATGGCAGTTGTTATAACTCTCATCTAAAACAAAACGACATAATCGTAATAGTTTCCCATGTGGTGTCCCCGTAATTTCCTTTCACGTCTGAGCAAATAGATGATTGAGCCGTTTGATGCATAAGTCGAACGGCAAATGTTTGCGTCATGTGGACGAGCTAATTAAATTGTACGCGAACGACCGTTACTCGAAATCACAGTGATTGCGCTCACACGAAACACACCGATCGTTCACTGTAATAATTACCTTCTTGCACTTGATGTCTGCTTTAAAACAAGCATGCGCAGCGGGATCAGTGTCGTTTGCGCACGCTAATTTCCCGGAAATGTTTTGTTTGCTCAGAAGTTGTTAGATAGTGTAATAAGCGCCCAAAATGTTTGCTTAAGATAAATGCAGTTGAGTTTAAACAGCTGCTATTAAATAGAGTAACATGGTTTTATGGATCAATGTACCATCGGTGGATATAACATGTTGGGATAAATCGAAAATTGGATAATGTCAAACACAAACAAATTTATATCGGTTAGGTCAGGTTTTTTAAAGAAAGGTCATGAAAGTGTGTAAATGAAATAAATTATCAAAACGCTTTTTTCATTTTCGACACATCAAATGACAATTAACTGACAAGTCCAAAGTATGATACACACTATCCCTTTACCAATAAATAACATCCCTTCATTTTCACTCGACCCAGTTTTGTGTACCTGTTTCGACGACACACTTCGACATTTCTGTAAGTTTCCTATTTATTTTAATATTTTTTTATATTGAAAGTCTAAAGCATAGCTATACTGATGACGAATAAATCTCGAAACGCGTCTATAGATGGCTTAAGACAATTAATATTCATTCCCTGTAATTTTTTCCATTTATTTTAATTTCCTGTTAATTCATTTAGTTTGGTGAGAGAATAATTTGACCTGATGTTGCATTTTGCATATAAATTATGCATAGAACAGTAAAGCTGTCATGTAACTTAAATATTCATTGTATAATTCAATATCTGTCGGGGTATTAACTCGAAAAGTAATTGTTTCAATGAATATTTGGAGACTTGTCTCAATGAGACAAAATGTTTGCAGAAAGTCGATATTAATTTTAATTCGTTTTTATATTTTATGATACACAGTGACAAACTTTTACGTGTGCTAACATTTTATTTCTACCGATGGTACAGTCTATTTCGGCAATCATGGCATTCACGTCATTAATTTTTATACGTAGCAAAGACGAACAGTTTTTTTACCATTTAATTCTTTTATATATGTATCATCGTAGCAAATAATAGAAACTTATGTCTTGTGACTCATTAAACAAGTATCGATAACAGTGCCCACCGGAATTCGTAATTCCGAAGTTCAAAATTTTGGAATTGATAACGTGAATGTCAACATTCACGGAATAGAGTTTACAATTTGGAACAAACAAATGGAAACCTTAGAATTTATATTTTGTAAATGTGTCCTTTTGTTGTCATTGAACCTTTATAAAACGTCACTGTCAGTGATCAAAATAAAGTTAAAGAGGCATATTTACAACACCATTTTTTATTAAAAATAGGCCGCTTGATTTTGTCAGGGGTTTCCACTTCCTTGCTTCTAATTGTAAGTTGATTGATTGAGTTACGTGAAGATTAAATTAATTTAACGAATAAAGCACTAATAACTGTTCTACGCACGTTTATTTGAATCACCAAATGTACATACATTTCGGACACAAAGTAACAGTTATCAATGGTATCAATGGTATCCTAATTGTAGTTGGATTTTAGAAATTATCAGTGGTAGCTCGTGATATATATATTTTTACCTACGCCCTATCTAGTAACCGTATCACACCACACTGTCATCTTGACAAGTATGATTGACATTACGTACACATGCACGTAATAGCTTTGTACATTACGTGCTGACAGCTGAACAGCTCATTGCTTACCGTACAACCAAATGACATTTCTTTGATGTACAGCGAGTTTTTCTTTAAAGTATATGTATTCCAAATTCAGGTTATTTTCTTTAAATCTTTAGTTATTGTTTTTCTTTAAGAGTTCAATTTGAAGTTTTAAACGAGTGTTTTCCACTCCCAGACTAAGCACGAAGTAAAATTTCGAGTTTAGAAAAGCCCCGTGAAAATTTGTCGAGGGTCGCGCAGCGACCCGAGGCAAATTTTCTGGGCTTTTCTAAACTCGAAATTTTACTTCGTGCGCCACGCGTATTAAACACTAAAATATTATAACCGCTATGTATATTTGAACCTCACTTAAAATCAGTGTTTTATACGCGTGGCGCATGAAGTAAAATTTCGAGTTTAGAAAAGCCCAGAAAATTGGTCTCGGGTCGCTGCGCGACCCTCGACAAATTTTCACGGGGCTTTTCTAAACTCATAGTTTTACTTCATGCTTAGTCTGTGAGTGAAAAACACTCGTTTAATGTTTCAAATAAGCTCTTTTGAAAAACAACGGATGTCGGAAAATGTACAGCTTATGCATATGTTTACATAAAAATGTTCACGTTGTTTTTTTTAGAAGAGTTCAATTTGAAGTTATAAACGAGTGTTTTCCGCTCCCAGGCTAAGCATGAAGTAAAATTTCGAGTTTAGAAAAGCCCCGTGACAATTTATATATAATTTAAGCATCACTTGAAATCAGTGTTTTATACTAGTGGCGCATGAAGTAAAATTTCGAGTTTAGAAAAGCCCAGAAAATTTGTCTCGGGTCGCTGCGCGACCCTCGACAAATTTTCACGGGGCTTTTCTAAACTCGAAATTTTACTTCATGCTTAGCCTGGGAGTGGAAAACACTCGTTTATAACTTCAAATTGAACTCTTTTGAAAAACAACGGATGTCGGAAAATTTACAACTTATGCATATGTTTACCTAAAAATGTTCACGTTGGTTTTTTTAGAAGAGTTCAATTTGCAGTTATAAACAAGTGCTTTCCACTCCCAGACTAAGCATGAAGTAACATTTCGAGTTTAGAAAAGCCCCGTGAAAATTTGTCGAGGGTCGCGCAGCGACCCGAGACAAATTTTCTGGGCTTTCAAATTGAACTCTTCTAAAAAAACCAACGTGAATATTTTTAGGTAAACATATGCATAAGTTGTAAATTTTCCGACATCCGTTGTTGATTTATATATAATTTAAACATCACTTGAAATCAGTGTTTTATACTAGTGGCGCATGAAGTAAAATTTCGAGTTTAGAAAAGCCCAGAAAATTTGTCTCGGGTCGCTGCGCGACCCTCGACAAATTTTCATGGGGCTTTTCTAAACTCGAAATTTTACTTCATGCTTAGTCTGTGAGTGGAAAACACTCGTTTATAACTTCAAATTGAACTCTTTTGAAAAACAACGGATGTCGGAAAATTTACAACTTATGTATATGTTTACCTAAAAATGTTCACGTTGGTTTTTTTAGAAGAGTTCAATTTGAAGTTATAAACACGTGTTTTCCACTCCCAGACTAAGCATGAAGTAACATTTCGAGTTTAGAAAAGCCCCGTGAAAATTTGAATCGGGTCGCGCAGCGACCCGAGGCAAATTTTCTGGTCTTTTCTAAACTCGAAATTTTACTTCATGTGCCACCCGTATAAAACACTGATTTCAAGTGAGATTCAAATATACATAAATTCACAATATTTTTGTTTTGTACCCTAATTCTATTTTTCTTATGACCTTAGCCATTACATCTGTTACGTACAAATAATATTATTCTTTCTACGTGAAAGTTCAGACCGGACCATTTATTCATCAAATTGGATATTTTTTAATCGTAGCCAATCCTGCATATTATTTTTCTTTGAAGATTTTGTTGTATTTTTTTTTCTAACTTGCGACTATGGTATGATGCATTGTCCATTACCATGACAGCATTATCTAGCAATGTGTTTAATAAATTAGAAAACCATTCTTCAAATATCATTGCGTTCATTTCTTTATAGTAATCGGCAGTTTTTTTACTCACTGCTCCATCAAAACCCAGCTTAGATCCAACGTGCAGAATTATAAAGCGTTTGCCTTTTCCTGATAGAGCCCCATTGATCACCCTTCAGTGAATGCCTGACGCCGATTTGTAACAATATTGTCCACTCACAGTTTAGATTTTGTGTGGCCTTCATTGACCCACGTCTCATTCGGATAAAAAATTGGCAGACCTTTCATTTTGTACTTTTTAATTGTGGTTAAGTTTTTTCTCTCAATCGTACGATATCGTCATGTTCAATTTATAAGCATCTCGCCACATATCTGTGAAAAACAAAAAAAACATATTTACATCATGTTCATAATATAATATGGAATTTATATAATAATGTATCTCTATCTTACTTAAAATTGATTTCTTTCATAAAACTAAACAAGGTAGAACGACTCATCTTCGGCATGCCTGCATAATCGTTTACTTCTTTTAAAACTTCATTTAAAGTTGGCAGTTCATTTTTATAGAAGAAACTACGCACTGATCTCTTCACTACGTCATCAAAACTTGTAATTATGGCAGGTCGTCCTCCAAGCTGTTTAGGGCTACAAATCTCTCCGGATTTCTTATATTCGCTAATGACACGATAGACAGTAGAATTTACAACTCCTAAAAATTAAACATTTTATTATTTGATGCATATTCTTATGCTATTTGATATCTCACCTACTGCACCGACAATGTTCGATACAACAGCAGTTAATTTCATATGTGGATCATCTCTATCATCTGCTTATACATATTTATTATGCACTGTTTTTCGGACAGATATAAATGACCTAAATCCAACTTCGTACGCTTTTTTGGAAGTGAAGGTGATATTATCACCGAGCTTGTACTAGGTCCATAATCCATCACAACAATATAAACAAAACTAACTTTTAACTATGCTAAAGAAACACCACACAGAAGGTTTTTACGAAACAGACAAAGTTGCAACTCGGAACGCTTCGAATTAAGGTTGTCAGCTGTTCGGTCTAATAATGACGTAATCAGCATAGTGTAAAATGGGCGCGCTCTCAGCTAATCAGAGTTATAGGTTTTGGCGCATGAAATTTAAAACGCTCCTCCTAGGTAATAAACAGATTATAAATGCCTGTTTAAAAAAAGTTTATAATACCGGGAGTTAGTAATCTTATTAACTAAGACTAATTGTTTACGGTTTATACGAATATTATTGTAATTTTATATTTAACATTTTCTAGTTCACTGTCTTTTTAACGCCATTATTTTATGTTACAGATGTGGTCACAATTGACAAGGTGCCTTATATTGGGCATTTTCGTGACCGGAACCAGTTCAGCGTTTCCACCGAGTTTACGAAGGATCAACCATCCGGTTTCCATAAACAGGATACTCAATTTGAACCACACGTGTGATTTGGTTGGCTTCAACGTAACGGCGACAATGGAGAAAACCTTTAAAGGGATAATTTTCGCCAAGGATTTTTCACAAGAATGTCGAGCCTTTGGTAAGTCGTCATCGAATACTCAAAAATAAGTCACTTTTTTGGAAGACTTTACAAAAGCGATCAAAGAGTTCCAAAGCGCGCTGTAGTCATTTGTCTTACAGAGGTGAATTCAAACATATTTTTCATATTTTGTCATTTTAAAATCATGCATGTGTAGCAAAATTTTATAAAAATATCATTGCACATATGAGGGGTGTAAAAACAAAGTTAGAATTCTCCACTTTAATGTTTTTTTGTAAAAAATAACAAAACCTGTATTCCTAAAGATACACATATTTATTATACTGTATGTTTTGCTATTCAGTAGAATAGAAGTAGATGAAGATATAAAGCAAGTTTGAATCAAATTCACATGCACTTTGTTAGCCTTGCAGCGTCATGGATTTCAAACAAACCGCGTTTCGCTAAACAGGCAAGCACAGTATTTTGCGGCAAACTATCGTATTGAGCAGGCGCATATCTATCCTTTGATACCAAAGTGGCGCGAAAAAAGTAAATATGCGGTCTGAAATTGATCCGATTGTGAAAGGCCAGATTTTGACTTATTTACGTGCTAGGAACTCATTTTATATGATTAAAAAGCTACTAAATGAGCAGGGAATCAGTGTCAGTGTTGGTATGATTAGCAAAATCAAGAAAACTAACCATAACTACACCAAAACTCCAACTAAAAAGAAGAACGTTGACCTGCTCCAAGAAAATCCATTGTCGCTAAGACGATTAGCCGACAAGTATGGTATTTCTTGATCAGATGTTCACACATTAACTGCTCTCTTCACTGGACACAGCCGTCTAAGGCATCACCTTAACAAACTAGGACTAAGCGACACCACTAAGTGCCGCCTATGCCTAGAGGATGATGAAACAGCAGAGCACGTCATATGTGCCTGTCCAGCTGGCGACCAGATCAGGACCACGGTGTTTGGCACACCGAAGCTAAACCTGAAGGACCTGGAGAAAACTTCACCTGACAAGATCCTTGACTTCATCAAGAAGATGGACTTGGAAGGTGAGCTGTAAGGTCGGATGTTCGACCTTAATTGTGAGCCACACTAGATCCTTGCGGTCGCAGTGGAGGGTAGCATAACTACCCACTCACTTTCAATAGAATAGAATAGGATTGTATTTCTTATGTTCAAGTTTATCGATAGAGGTTGAAAGTTAGTCTTAGAAAGTGAAAAAACGACGTATACATGCAATTAGTCTGTTAGTTGTCGAATAGTGTATTTCATTAGGAGTCCAGAAAAAGGGATTTTGCCGTGCGCGCGCGACGGGAAGTCATGCAAGCACGGAAAATCCATTTCTGGACGTGTAATGAACGCTATTTTTTATTATACTTATCTAAAAACATTTTACATATTTAAAAACTTAAATTATTTTTCATTTTCAAACTAGTAATTTTTATTCGAAAGAAAATGAAATTGAATACCAGTTTTTCGAGATTTGATCGAGTTAGCACTTTTTTTTAAAGCCAAACATATTTTTATTGTGGCGAATAAACACCATAAGGAGTACGATTGTGCGGATTTGGCTTTTTCAGAAAAATAAAATAGAAGTTATACATCGTCACTCACAATTTTTGTGTTTTTCGTAGTTCCCATTCCGCCTGTGTTCGTGTTTATATCTGGATTTTACTAGCAGTCTTTCTACGCTTACTTGTGCCGCTTGGGTTAATATATCAGGCGAAATATCATTTACAAAATCAATGACGGAAAATAAAACGTGAGTGACAAATACATTTTTGCTATGGAAACATTTCAGAGCGCACGGAAAGGCGCACAAACAAACGTTTTCCGTGCGGTGGCTTGAAAAAGCGACGTATTCATTATTCTAGAGGCATTTGGAAACGAAGTGTTTTCAGATAAGTATAATAAAAAAGCGTTTTAATCGTTCATGGTCGCTTTATTGAAAATTAAATAATGGGAAGTGGCGAAATTACTTTACAAGTGATGAATCGATCTTTACTCTAAATAATGCCAACGGAAAAAGAGACATTTAATATATAAGGAGTGACCAAAGCCGAAAAGACGCCTCAAATGCCTCAAATCTCTCACCCGAAGAGTGTAATGGTTTGGCTCGCAATTAGCGCCCAAGGTATAATTGGACCTTACTTTGTAACACCTGGACTCAAAATCAATGCCGCTTACTATCAGGAGTTCATCTTAACACTATTCAAGAAAGATGTCCAGAAAAAGTTTAACTTTACTTTCCATCAGGACTCTGCACCGGCACATTCGGCTAAATCAACTCAAGAGTGGTTGAAAAGTAATAAAATCAATCGAGGAATGGTTGTCGAACAGTCCTGACTTGGCTCCACTTGATTTCTGCACCTGGTATTACCTTAAATTGCAATTGAAACATCGCAAAGTTAACACTGATTTAAAACGCGCCATAACACAAGAGGTCAAAAGGATACCGATGGAAAAAATTCTCAATTCTTTAGCAGCTTGGCCTAAGCGTGTTCTTAAAGTGTACAAGTGTAAGGTTGGTCATATCGAAAATCATCTTTAAAAACGACATATAAAAGTTTTGTGTTGATTTCCATTCTTTCACGCTGCAAGGCTAACAAAGTGTAAAGGTTTAAGAACAAATACGATAAGAAATTATAAGTTCATGAAAACATGAAGTGGAGATTGTCACCTTGGTTTCTATACCCCTCATGTATAAAATAATTTTAAAAATTATTATTTCTTCATGATCTGATGTCTGGACTAGTGATGGGTGTAAAGGAATGATTTCAATAATCGAATGATCGGCCCTTAAATGATCTTGATAATCGACTGATCATTTCAATGATGATTCGAATGATGTTTCGAATGATCATTTGTATCATCATTCGAATGATCATTTGTATGATCATTGAAATGATCATTTGAATGAAGATTCAAAAAATCATTCAAATCATCATTTTTAAAATAGAAATTAAATCACTTATGGCACAATAGGTATTCATAACTTTAACTAACAATTTCATAGCTATTAGGGCTTATATTTTCATAGAAGTGCTCGAGAAAAACAATGAACATTATTTTGAACAAATGCACGTTTTCTGTTCTTTAATTATTGTCTCTCAATAATTATAAAAATGATTACACATTAATTGTTTTCTTCAAACACGAATTCATAATTTATTTAAATAGTTCCTCAATAATTATAAAAATGATTACACATTATTTGATTTCTTCAAACATGAATTCATAATTTATTTATAAAGTTAAGGCTTAGCATTCTAATTAATTAATTATTTTTAGTGGTAAAATATATATTTGGCAATTTTAATTAAATCGGTTTTCTCTTTAAAAGCCCGTTGCCCAAGAACGTGCATTAAAGTGTCGGACGAAGAGATGGTGATGTGTAAAAACGGAAGTCGCGTTTCAACCGAACGCAAGAACAATCGTGACCCAATTTCGATCCGCTTCGATTCTTATCTCGATTACAAAATCCCTTGTAACAAAGAAAGCACACGTATTGTACTTAAGTAGCCAATTCTATGTTAAATCATCCACAAAATGATAAAAAAAAAGAAATTTACCATTCATTGCTTTCAAACTGTTGAAAATGTAACATTTACATTTTAGCAGCTGTAAATGTGTCCATACATTGCTGAAATGCTTGAAAATACAGTTTTTGTCATGTTATCATTACAAACTTATATACAGAGATTTTTTCTTGTATATTTTATTTTGTATTGGCCAACCAGGTCTGGTGATTTTTTTATAATGTTGGACACCTCTAGATATGAGAAATCTGATCGGGTTCATTAGGTGCTCGGATTGGTTTGTATAGGTGGGGAGGGAGGGGAGATCTGACTCCTTTTTACCCATATGGTATTACAAGGGGCCGTTTGGGCCTAAGTGAGTGGTCTAACTGCTGCCATTGAAGCCTAAACTAACCTAACCTGAACATTTGTTCGGATACTCTGGTGTGTAATTCTGATTTAAGCCTCCAAACTAAATTTGAGGTTATATTTTTCACATGGTTGCCATGTGCTTAATTACCCTATCATAAAGATTAATTCAGTTATTTTCGGCATGTTATTACCACTTTTCTGTCAAATAATTGATCAATTGCAACATGGCATTCATATATCATGAATGACAAACAGTAGAGACAGTAGAGACATCCAAATAATAAGAATCTAAGAAAAATAAATAGCAAATCTGGTTGGCCAATAAAAAAAAACCGATATTCGAGATTTTTGAAAACCGTTTAATTTAAAGCTTCTAACAAGTGTTTCCACTCCCAGGCTAAGCATTAGGTAAACTTTCGAGTTTAAAAAGTTTATACATAGTCTACATACCTCTATTTATACATAGTAAATTTTCAGACGTTCGTTGTTTTCGAAAAGAAATCAATTTAAATTTTCCAAGGAGGGTTTTCTCTCTCAGATTAAGCATGAAGTAAAATTTCGAGTTTAGAAAAGCCTGAAAATTTGGTTTGGTCGTGTAGCGCGTAGCGCTACGAGACCAAACCAAATTTTCATGCTTTTCTAAACTCGAAATTTTACTTCATGCGCCACGCGTATGAAACAGATTTAAAGTGAATTTCAAAATATACTTAATTATAAATATATTTAATTATAGTTACGTACATATCCCAAAGCAAATTCCTTGAATTGTGAATGCGTAAGATTTGGTTAGATGAAATAAATATTTCTAAAATTTATAAACGTGGGGAGTTCTTTTTTAACTCCAGTTAAAATCAGTGTTTTATACGCGTGGCGCATGAAGTAAAATTTCGAGTTTAGAAAAGCCTGAAAATTTGGTTTGGTCGTGTAGCGCGTAGCGCTACACGACCAAACCAAATTTTCAGGCTTTTCTAAACTCGAAATTTTACTTCATGCTTAATATGGGAGTCGAAACACTCCTTGAAAGTTTTAAATTGATTTCTTTTCGAAAACAACGAACGTCTGAAAATTGACTATGTATAAATAAAGGTATGTAGACTTATAAGAAAAATTCCCTGTATGAAAACAGGAAAATATGAAAATGACTTAATGTGTTGATATTGTTAAATAAATTACATGTACACAAATAAGACACTTAAACTTTGTTTGTATAACTGAGGTTATTAATTGCATGTGATTTATTGATCATATTATTACTAGTCAAATCCTCTTTAAGATGTCGAACACATTTTGATGTTTTCCTATACAAATATTT
Source organism: Philonthus cognatus (assembly GCA_932526585.2). Lineage (NCBI taxonomy): Eukaryota > Metazoa > Arthropoda > Insecta > Coleoptera > Staphylinidae > Philonthus > Philonthus cognatus. The sequence continues at coordinate 32,350,460 of OW052242.1, forward strand.
CAGAAAATTTGGTCAAGTGGAGATGACCGGCTTTCCATTTATACCTCTCATAGTGTGTGTTTCTTTTTAAAAAGAAAACAATAAATTTATTTCCAACTATGCTAAAAAAACTCCTGAAATATAATTTAGAAGAAATATAAAACCTGCTTTTGGAATTATTCAGATGTTATGAATAAATTGTAAAGCAAAATTAACCAGTTAAGTATCGGGTGTCTAGCAATTATTGAAGTCAAAAAATCTAGAACACATAGTCTTACAAAGACTAAATCCTGGGTGGCTGTGGAATCAAACATCAATATCGATAACTGTATGTTTTTGACTGTTTGGTGTTGTAGGCGTTCACTTTGTGGTACATCTTAAATACACTTGTAAATAAAACACTTTTTACTTTGTTTAACCACTGATTCAGTGGTTAAACAAAGTAAAAAGTGTTTTATTTACAAGTGCATGTTTTTGAGTTTATGTGAAGTGATTATTACACTAAAAAGACTGTTATTCCTTACTTCACTTTTTATTTGTATGCTAGATGTACATTTTGAGACACAAGGTGCTCATTATCAATAACAATTTATTATTGATAATGAGCACCTTGTGTCTCGAAATGTACATCTAACGATACAAATAAAAAAGTGAAGTAAGGAATAACAGTCTTTTTTAGCACAAATATAGATTATTACTTCTCTGTAATGGGTTATGACTTTACAAACATTAGGTTCAAAAATTTTGAAGTAAGAATCATCGACATTCATGTATGATTCCACAGCCACCCAAGACTAATAATTTTTGGACACCAGATACAATCATTCATTTGCCTATATGTCGATCCATTTCTGATTCTCCAGATACAATTCGTGTGCTCCTATTTGTTAAAAGGGATAGTGTACGACTAAAACCATTTACAACTACTATTCTTTTACAAATTCTTATTTGTAGGTACAATGAAAAATACTGTATCACTCAGCTTACCAACTTCTGGATGTGGAGTGCGGTTAAGTTCCTTAGCTGAAGAAGGAGGATTGCACTATACTGTAACAATTATCATTCAACAAGACAAACATCTGCGACAAATAACCGACCAAGAGCGGACTGTGCAGTGCGCTTTGGACGTTAGTAACTTTAAAGTTAATAGCGCACCAATGGAAGAAGCCGTCAAAGAAGAGATAAATTTGGAAAAAAAAGATCATAGGTAAGTATAAAATAGCACAGCATATTTTAAATATGTGAAGAGATGCGTTTAAAGGAAAAAGATTATAGGTGAGCAAATATGGAACTTGCATACCTATGAGAAAAAAGTTTTCTCTAAACGCATCACTTCACTTGCCAAAGTCCTTAAATGTTTAACAAGTGAAAAGATGCGTTTACCGAAAAAAAAAAAAAAAATAGTAGTAAATAATGATGTCGAGATGTGTTTAGTGCATTCAGAATCTGAATGCATTTAACACATCTGTGAGCTGAGGCAACGATGTTATATAAGTTTTTAAAATTTGGGGTGCAAGGAGATGTATTTGGAAAATATTATTCCTTCATAGACAAGTAAAGACAAGTCTTTCGATTTCTGACAAGTGAAGAAGGATATTTCTAAGATTCACTGTGCAAATAATAAAATATCACTAAGGCCCATTTGCACCCCGACTGATTAACTTTAATCAACCACCAATCATTGATTAAACCTCAGATTAAGTCATAGTTCTAAAATATAGGAATGTTAAATTTCTAATATGTCCCAAATATGTCTCTTTTATCATTATGCGATTTTTTAAAGAAATTATACAAAAAATTGTTGTGTTTTCAAGAAGTACTAATCACTGATTAACTTAATCGACTTAGGTGCAAGCGGGCATAACTCTATGTAATATAACCATATTTATGCCGAAACCACCCCATTGAGCAAACTGAGCAAGTTCTCTGCTTTTGGCTTAATATGTAGATTATTTCGAATCATCATTAACCTACAAGATCAAAACCGTTCCATTCAGAAAACTAAGTAACATTTTTGGGTTTGGCTTAACATGTAAATTGTTTCAAACCATCATTTTTTTACTAGATTAACCATATTTATGCCAAAACCACCCCATTGAGCAAACTGAGCAAGTTCTCTGCATTTGGCTTAATGTGTAGATTATTTCGAATCATCATTAACCTACAAGATCAAAACCGTTCCATTCAGAAAACTAAGTAACATTTTTGGGTTTGGCTTAACATGTAAATCGTTTCAAACCATCATTTTTTTACTAGATTTTTCATATTCAAACCCCATTTTCCAAAAAGGTCTAAATTTCACAATTTTTCTTTTGGTTTAAAGGGGACGATGTAATCATGTTCTTACAAGAGTATTCATACTCAAATTTCAAATACGATTTTCCCAAAGTGCCCAAATTCCAGAAATATTAATCTAAGATGAAAGACACAATATAATATAGACATAATATAGGTTGTTATTATATATATTTTTGTTCATTTTATACACTGCATTGTAAGTTAATTTTTGATACTAAATAACGTTTGTTTATATATAGGCAGTATCAAATTTATATATAGGCAGTATCAAACCATTGATAATGGTCACTTTGTGTCCGAAATGTACGTCTGGTAAAGAATACATTTGCGAAGAAAGGTTTAAAGTGTTTTATTTCAAGTTATTATCATCTTCACGTAACTCACCCAAATTTATTTATAGACACAAGAGTTGTCGATTGTCTTTTGTTTGTATCGAAAAAAAAATGCGAGTAGCTACTTATATATTATTTTTCAATGGATAGTGATTGATAGGTGTATATTTTTTTAAATATAGAACTGGAAGAATGAAAGATGAAGGCTGGTCGAAGGATTTCGTGGAAGAGACGTCGGACAAGAGAGGCATCGATCAAAAATTGGACGAAGCTCTTTCAGCCGCCAGAGCTTGGATGGAGATCGTTCCGGTTCAAGGGAGCGATCAGGGCGACGGCACTCTGCAGGTGGGCGAGGAGACGTTGCTGATGGTCAAATCCACACTACCAGGTGACAATCAAACCACTCATCCAAATCTCTATTCATTTAACTGCACAAAAAATAAACAATTTCACACTATAAAAGTGAATGAATAATCAGATATCGTTTAAAAGATAATGTTACATCAATACAATCGAGAAGATTTTGATCTTGATGAACATATTTCACTTTTAAATATTCTCTTGAATGTATTTTTTTTTTTTATTACAAGGGGGTAATTGGACAAATATTTTGAATCAAGATCGCCTATAAAATGAAAATTTTTAATAGAAAAACAGAGCATGTCAATTTGAACTGCAGTTTAAAGATGACATTGGAGGAATAGTAAATATCACTCTGGGTCATGGCGTAGCCAGGATTTTGACCAGGGAGACAAAACGTATGTCATGCACGGAATTTTTCTTTTAAGTGTACATATTCCGATGAACGCGCTCTAAAACACCAGGCATTCATTGCTTTTTGAAAAGCGTTCAATGTAAAGCTTTAAACGAGTGTTGTCCACTCCCAGATTAAGCATGAAGTAAAATTTCGAGTTTAGAAAAGCCTGAAAATTTGGTTTGGTCGCGTAGCGCGAAGCGCGGAGCGACCAAACCAAATTTTCAGGCTTTTCTAAACTCGAAATTTTACTTCATGCGCCACGGGTATAAAACACTGAATTATTGTGAAATTAAAAACATACCGCTAAATCAGAATTAAAAATAAATTGTTAACGCAGGATTAGAAATAAACTGCTAAACACGAATATTTTAAACTTCACTTTAAATCAGAGTTTTATACGCGTGGCGCATGAAGTAAAATTTCGAGTTTAGAAAAGCCTGAAAATTTGGTTTGGTCGCTCCGCGCTTCGCGCTACGCGACCAAACCAAATTTTCAGGCTTTTCTAAACTCGAAATTTTACTTCATGCTTAATCTGGGAGTGGACAACACTCGTTTACAGCTTCACATTGAACGCTTTTCCAAAAGCAATGAATGCCTGGTGTTTTAACCAAATTTTAAGGCTTTTCTAAACTCGAAATTTTACTTCATGCTTAACCTGGGAGTGGAAAACACTCGTTTATAGCTTCAAATTAAACTCAAATAAAACAAATAAAAAAAACAACGAATGCCTCGAAATGCATACGCCGAATTGGGATATGTATACTTCAAAGAAAAATGCCCTGTTCTTCTTCTTGTCCTTGACAACTAGTACTTTTCGACCAGTCACAGAATATGCCATATTTAGTCGAAAACTTAAAAAAATCAATTGTTTACAAATGAAACGTCAAATGTGTCGAAAAATTATGGATTTCAAGAATTTGTTGCCATCTCTCCTTTCATTTTAAATTGTATTGTTAGTTGGTTTGAAGAGAATTTGACCTAAACGTTACATATATTTTAATAGAGCGTTGTAACAAATCAAATTAAATAAGATTTTAAATATTTCATTGTATAATTCAATATCCGGAGGTGTATTTGCACGGGAAGTAGTTGTTTCAATGGATATTTATCGTCTTAAATTGTCTTATTAATTAAGACACTGTTTGCATTTTCACGAATAGTTTTTTCGTAATTTTATATATTAGGTTTAAAGTGTGCAAACTATAAGAAGCGTAAGCTTATTTTCTCGAATTCAAATAGTTTTGAATTTGAATTTATCTTGTTTGAAAAGTACATAGTGTGATTTTAATAATTCTTTTATTTCGGAATATTTTATCAGTTTTTGGCCAAAGGTTTTCCATCGTGCCCTTAAACATGCAGTGAATAGTTCAAGCTCTTCTAAAATTGAAATATTTACTTCATGCACCAGACGTATAAACCACTGATTTCATTTAAAATTCAGAATATATACTGTACTTATGTTGATACAGCCAACTCAGTTTGATGTTTAATGTTTGATATGACGTTAGTTAGTGATAAATAATTAAATACTTGAGAAGTACACTTTTAAAAATGTGCTTCTCAAGTGTTTAATTAATAATAGTTTGATAATGGCTCGCTGTTGAGCCGAAACTAGTCACAGTTTTAAATAAAAAGTGAATACAAAAAAGTAATCAGTGTTAATTATTTAAATATTTACAATGTTTCACAAAGTAACCGCCTCCACCACAAGATGTTTAATTATTATTATTGGGCAACCCTACCCTTGCAATCTGGCAACTGAGAGCTCTATCGTAAAGTTTGACATTTTTGAGGTTATACGTACTCAGAACGTTTTGACATATGAGCGTTATTTGTGTCGTTTACACTAACTTAAAAGATTTATCTCGGCCAAAGAATGGAATTAAATCGTGAACATTTTCGTGCGATTATTTTTTACAACTTTCGACGTGGATTAACTCAACAACAGTGCAGGGATGAACTCAAGGACCAGTGTTTATCGATGGTATGGTGAATTCAACCGAGGTCGTAGTTCATTCCAAGACGAATTTCGTGGAGGTCGTCCAAAATCAGTTGTTGTTCCGGAAACCATTGATGCTGTGCGCAAACAAATATTGCAAGATCGTCATGTGACCTATCGTGAGATTGAGACAACCTTAGGCATTAGTGGGACAGCATGCATTCAATATTGCATGAACATTTGACTGTCAAAAAAATTTGTTCGCGTTGGATCCCACCCAATTTGTCAATCGCTCAAAAAAAGGATCGTGTCGATTGGTGCAAAGAAATTCTCAGAAAATACGATTGCGGTGCTTCGAAATACGTCTATGACATCGCGACAGGTGATGAATCATGGATTTACGCGTATGAGTCCGAAAGTAAACAGCAGTCGACCGTATGGGTGTTTCAAGATGAGCCAAATCCAACAAAAGTTGTTCGCGCACGAAGCACTTCCAAGCAAATGGTCGTCTGTTTTTTCGGAAAAACTGGACATGTCACAACCGTACCACTAGAACAACACAGAACAGTCAATTCTGAGTGGTACACAACTATTTGTTTGCCAGTTGTCATCCAAGAAATCAGGAAAACCAACCGCCGAACACGGATCACTCTTCACCACGACAATGCAAGCTCTCACTCATCGGCTCAAACAACTGCATTTTTGAGCAGGCAAAACATCGATTTGAGGAGTCATCCACCATATAGTCCTGACTTGGCAGCGAATGACTTCTTTTTACATTTTTTAATCAAAGTTATGTCTAATGTTAAGAATTAAGTCAAAACGTTGGTGCGATTGGCCCAATATAATATATAATTTTGAACTGTTGTTAAGAATTTGACGAATAAAAGCACTAATAACTTTTCTTCACACGTTTATTTGAATTACCAAATGTATGTACATTTTAGACACAAAGTGATCATTATCAATGGATTAAAACCAGTGTTATCCATTGATAATGGTCACTTTGTGTCCGAAATGTATGTACATTTGGTAATTCAAATAAACGTGTGAAGAAAGGTTATTAGTGCTTTTATTCGTCAAATTAATTTGATCTTCACGTAACTCAATGAATCAACCTGCTGTTAAGAAATTTATATATCTCAAAATGTTGCTGCAATTTAACCATTCTAGCGCGACAAAATTCATGGACATGTTCCTATGGCCCATATTGGATTAAATTTTATATACACTGCGTTTTATTTAAGTATGGCTATATGGATTTACAGAGTAAATATCAGTTTAAACGGCTGGTAATAAATTAATTCATCTCAACATTTTGCTGCAATTGGCCCAATATAAATTGTCAATATGAAGTGCTGATAAGAAATAAATATATCTCAAAATATTGCTGCAATCGGCCCAATAGAAAATATCAGTTTGAACGGCCGCTAAGAAATTAATTCAGCTCAAAATGTTACTACAATTGGCCCAATAGAAATTGTTATTTTAAACTGCTGTTAAGAAATGAATGTTGCTGTCAAGAAATAAACATATCTCAAAATATTTAATTGATGAGGCGGATACATGATGAAACTCCATAATACTATTTGAAATAAAACAACACAGTTGGGAGGGTTTCACTTTAATTGTTGAAGACTGCAACATGTTTCACCACACAGTGGCTTCATCAGGCAGATGAAATAATGATTTGACAAAGTACAGGTAAAAGCTTATATACCAATGAAATTAAGTTAATAGAAGGGGGGGGGGGGGGGTAATGAGGTAATTAGGCTGAAACTAATACAAACAATTTTGAACGACTAAATATTGATTAAGGGTGAATTGTTTACTTCTATTTGGTCATTTAATAGAATACCTTTTTTGTTATATTTATTAACTTGTAATTCTTCTAATAAGTTTAATTTACGACTTTTGTTACATTCGTGCAAAATTTTGAATTTAGGGTTAAAGTTATGTTGGTATTCGATTAAATGATTGGCGTAGGTTGAGGAGGTTTTCTTAAATTGAAAGCATTTTTGATGTTCTGAAATGCGATCTGGGAAGCTACGTCCAGTTTGTCCAACGTATACCTTAGGGCAATCCCCACACTCCAGCAAATACATGCCAGAGTTCGTAGTTTTATCAGATTTGTCCTTAGAATTATTAATGAATTTATTAAGTGAATTGACCGTTCTAAAGGAAGGAGTTAGGTTTAAGGATTTGAGTTTTTTGCTGATGGCACTCGAAGGGGGACCGTTAAATGTTAATGAGCAATATTTATTATTCTGATTTTGAAAATTGGTGGGATATACTAATTTCAGAGCTTGTTGTTTATATCTCAAAATATTGCTGCAATCGGCCCAATAGGAAATATCAGCTTGAACGGCCGCTAAGAAATGAATTCATCACAAAATGTTACTACAATTGGCCCAATAGAAATTGTTATTTTGAACTGCTGCTAAGAAATGACTGTTGCTGTTATTGGAGTAATAGAATAGATCATCAAAATATTGCTACAATTGCCTCTTAATCCACTGATTTATCAAATATTACTGATTTTATTTTTAGCTGGAATTGGTTGGAAAGTAGTTGATTGCGTAGCCCATGATGGTTTGGGCGATTCCTCGCAAAAACTGCTGGATGAAAATGGCTGTCCCATCGACGAATTGCTGCTTCCGGAACCGCTCAAAGGACCAGTGAGGCCAATCGCGATGATGCGCCACCAGGAAGCGGTCTCTAGATTCGCGGCGTTTAAATTTCCCGACAGGGATCGCCTGCATTTGTCTTGCGGATTGCAATTATGCAGAGAGAAATGCCAAAAGGTAAGAAATTATGTGATCTTTAATTAAAAAAAAAAGAAAAGGAAATAACAACGCAATTAAACGAAATATCTGTTGATGAACCTTAAAATTGTTCTTGTATTTTGGAGGCGTTCACTTCGTGATATATTTTCAATTTTGATACAGGGAATTTTTCTCACGAATTTTCGATGTCAATTTTCAGACATTCGTTGTTTTATTAAAAACTTTCAATTTAAAGCCTCTGACGAGGGTTTCCAATCCCAGACTAAGCATGAAGTAAAATTTCGAGTTTAGAAAACCTGAAAATTTGGTTTGGTTGCGTAGCGCGTAGCGCTACGCGACCAAACCAAATTTTCAGGTTTTTCTAAACTCGAAATTTTACTTCATGCGCCACGCGTATAAAACACTGGTTTAAAGTAAAGTCAAAATGTACTTCGACTTAGATTCGATCACATGTTCACTGATTCTACAAAAGTTTATAAAGAGTATGTGAAAGTATAATTAAACAAAAACAAAATCTCTGTATAAAGAAAACACTTACCTTTTTTACCACTTTTATTATACTATTTTTTATACTAATTTCATTTAACTGGAGTGTTACAAGAAACTGAAGTGTTTTCTATATACCTGTATGTGAGAGGTAAACTACACCAAGTCAAATTTTTGAAAATTTACAGTTTTATTTACCTCTAGATTTAAACTGCTCTGGGTTCCAGATCATGCACAGATCAAAGGTAATGAAATAACCAACAGCCTTGCCAAAGAAGGCTCCAAAACTCCATTTGTTCCACCCTATAGTAGAATAACTAAAATCTGCATCAAGGGAATGATCCAGGAGTGGAAAGATGCTGCCAAAAGTGCTTACCTGAGAAACACACCTGGCTTGAGGCAGGCGAAAAGGTTTTTCACCTTAACACAATAAAACACTTTTAACTTTGATTGTATAACACAATTTAACACAATTGTGTTATACAAACAAAGTTGAAAGTGTTTTATTGTGTTAAATTAACATGTATAACGAAGTAGAAGCCTCCACAATTCAAAATATGTTTTTCACCTTCTATGCCGTTTCTCAGGCTAAGCTAGGGCTAAGCTAGGGCAACCTAAGGCCCATAACCGGCCTTCTAACCGGACACTGTCCTCTGAAATACCACCTCACTAAGACAATGGGTCAGACAACTGATGCCAATTGCAGATTCTGCAACGAGGCACAAGAAACAGCAGAGCACCTACTTTGTGAATGCTCTGCCCTGTCCCTTCAAAGAGGGAACTACCTGTCATCGGCCGCTTTAAAGCCTGATGACATGGTACACATTAATACTCAAGTTATTGTAGATTACACAAGAGGTCTAGACATTGAGGGACGCCAGGGATAATTACAAAAGATCTTTTCCCACTGAGCAAAAAACAAACAAATAATGTTATATCAACATTGTAGCAACATTAAACGTTACTTTAATGTTGATGAAACATTACTTAAATGTGTTTGTTCAGTGGGTTAGGTCGAGGTAATTTCGGAAGGCCCAGAGACAACACGACCCACCGACCTCACAACATAACATAACATACTTCTCGCTAGAGTAAAAAAAAAATGATTCCAACAGTATAAAAAAACGTAATTTGAAAAAAATGTGACTTGGTGAAATTTACCTCCCACAAACAGATATCAAAACTTTAAATTGTTAATTTGGTGAAGAAAAACACTTGTTTTTTTCCATGATTTAATTTTCAGTTTCCTGACACGTGTTTCGGTCTTTACAGATCATTCTCAAAGGTTAAACCCACAACACGAGTCAGCAAACTGAAAATAAAACATGGAACAAAACAAGTGTTTTTCTTCACCAAATTTATATATCCGGTTACATCAAGAGTGTAGCACAACAAGCATTAACAATATTAAAATTGTTATTCGTCCATCACAAATATTAAACATTTTCTGTTCTTTAGTTAAAACATCATACATTTTTTTTAAGATGGATTGTGCAAAAATGAATTCAACCGAAGTGCGCAATGCACGCATTTACTCTCGAGGAGACGATGGTGAAATTTTGGACAGACTCGAAGTGTTCAACAGCGTGGAAGTTTTAGCGCCCGGAATAGAACTGGACGATTTGCGGCATCCAGAGAGAAGTGAGACCGGTAAGAAAAACTGCACGCTACTCCCACACCTTCACTGTTGTACATATTATTTATTATTCTTTGTAAATATGTTCTGTTGTAAATATATTTTTCAGAAATATACAAATTCTATTGCACAAACTTTTTTTTTCTTTTTCAAAACACCTTGGTTTGTTCTGTTATTCCTTCCCACCCTTATAAATATATTCAGTTTGCACCATCTTCCTATACAAATATAAGATTTGATCAAAATTGAATTTGTGTTCAGTATTCGGGCCCAATATACCCACAGACGCGTTTCAGAGTTCAAGGTCCTCGTTAGTGTGGTTCCGACCCAGTGCTGAGGAATACTGAACATATCTGACGATTCCCAGCTAATATATGAGTGGTCTAACTGCAAAACTCACATTCTCCACTTTTTGTGAAAATTGAGTTGGCCATATTTTATATCCATTACGTTAAAGTACACGTGTATTTTGCAATTTACCAACATTTTTCAAAAGTGGAGAATGTGAGTTTTGCAGTTAAACCGCTCATATGAGTACTACTAAGATTTTATGTTTAAATTGATTAAATCGAGTTCTTTTAAAATATAGCGCAAATGTCGAAGTTAAAGCACTAGCCAATATGTAACAATTGTGTTCAAATTGATTAATTCGAGTACAATAAAAATTATAGCGTGCAAAAGTTAAAGCTAAAACATTTCCTAAAAACCAATGAAAAATTAATTAATCAGTCACTGTCACAAATTTTTATCTTCGCTATTCTTTATTTTTTTTGTTATGTAAAATCGGCGTTAATTTATGATGAACAAGTAAAAGTAGGAAGACAATCGCGGACGCGATCAATCTTCCACGGTGGACGATCTTGATGGACGATTCTTGGTGGTAGGCGAGTGAATAATGGCGTGGTGGTAATGGTGCGTGCGAATTGCTCATTGCAAGGATTAGATTAGGCGCTAGGGATACCGGACCACCGGGAAACGCAAAAATTTCGCGAAGAGTTTTTCGAAAAGTGCGTGTGGCCTCCTCTTTGGTGCACACGCCCACGCACCATCGGCTTTAATTGATGCCGGCATCTACGATCACTTCCTTATTCTGCACAATAAATCTAAAGAACTGTTGGAAGAAGATTACCAAGAAAATTATACTAGTGAAGAAAACAGCCCAGAAATGGAATTTTTGAGTTGTGATTTTATACAAGGAATTTTTCTTACAAGTATACATTACCGATGCATATGCCGTAATTATTCAGACATTCGTTGCTTTTGAATACCGTTTAATTTGAAACTTCGAATGAGTGTTTTCCACTCCCAGATTAAGCATGAAATAAAATTTCGAGTTTAGAAAAGCCTTAAAATTTGGTTTGGTCGCGTAGCGCGTAGCGCTACGCAACCAAACCAATTTTTTTAGGCTTTTCTAAACTCGAAATTTTATTTCATACGCCAGGCGTACAAGCCACTGATTTACCATGGAGTTGAAAATATTCTCCTTTGGCATATTGCTTTAGCAGTATATTTTAAACTTCACAATATTTTAGTGTTTTATACGCGTGGCGCATGAAGTAAAATTTCGAGTTTAGAAGAGCGTGAAAATTTGGTTCGGCCACGTAGAGCTACGCGACCAAACCAAATTTTCAGGCTTTTCTAAACTCGAAATTTTACTTCATACTTAACCAAGGAGTGGAAACACTAGTTCAAAACTTCAAACTTAATTTCATAGAAAAAAACAACAAATGCCTCAAAACGCAGACGCTGAATCGGGATATGTATACTTGAAAGAAACAGTTTTTGCACGTTTATGTCTAAGATAATAATTACTGAGGTTAGATAACAATGACTGAAATTAGATGACTATTTAGAGGTTAGATAACAATGGCTGCTGACGTAAGTAACGTAACTTTAAGTTAAATGACAATCCCAGAGGTTAGATTACAATAACTAAGGCTAGACAGCAATACCTGTGGTTAGATCATAATTTATGAGGTTATATAACAATGGGTGAGGCTAGATGACAACTGCTAAAGATAGGTGACAAAACCGTAGGCATAATTGCGGCATAATGATTGATTTTCGCTCAAAATATGAACAGTAAATTGAGGGTTAATAAAATTCAAGAAGGATGGGAAAGATGAACCAAATAATGAATTACAAGAACTATACAATAACCCAAATATTGTAGCAGTAATAAAAAGACAAAGATTGGGCCACACAATGAGAATGAGCAACGATAGGATACCAGAGAAACTGATAGAAACAAACTTAGGAGGTAAAAGAAAAAGAGGAAGACCAAAAGCGAGATAGAAAGATGAAGTCAATCAAAGATCTAGAAGAATGTAAGATTACTAGATGATAAGAGAAAACCCAAAATAGGAAATCAAGGAAAAGCACGGTGGAACAAGCCATTGGCCTACTAACCCTGAAGAGCTAGGATATATATATATATATATATATATATATATATATATATATATATATATATATATATATATATCGGGTGTGTATAAATTGGAGGATAATCTACAAGTGGTGATATTTTTCGTAAAATTTTAAGCAAAATATCTTAGTTCTAAAATGTTGTACCCTGCTTAATGAGCCTTCACGAGGTCCTCAAAGTTTGAACATTCAATCGTTTCATATGCGTTATTATTCGTTATAAATTTACAGAAAAATCTGCAATTTTTGAAGAATAACTAGTTTGAAGATTATTTGCGAGTGTGTGCAACCTTTCTATCTCAAACGTCCGTTTCTAACACTTCTTCATTGGCTTATTTTTATATAAAGTACAGCCGGCAACGTCGACTCCCGCTTACGTCAGTGACAAATTTTGACACTTCTTGTTACGAATTCATTTAAACTTGCTAGTTCGAATTTTGTGCCAATTCTGTTTTTCTTTCAATGTTTTTGTGTTCCTGTGTTATTATTCGTGTTATTGTTTTGTTTATTGAGTACGACGACATGTACATACATGGTGTACGGTTTCTGTAATAGAAATGCACAAATGGCAAAACTAGAATATCGAGCACGATTTTAAAATCGGCATCCTTCTACAAATGTATTTCGAAGGCTGGATCGACGACTAGGAGAAACGGGTATGCTTGTCCCCAAAAATGCGAACAGCGGTCGGCCACGGTAGATGCGCACATTACAACTTGAAGAGCAAGTTCTAGATGCAATAGAAGAAGATCCCACCGTAAGTACCCGACAATTTGCTGCCACATTAGATATCCTCGTAACAAGACCATTCATTTGGTCCTACAAGAAAGCCTGTATCCATATCATTTCACGAAGGTGCGACCCCTCTATAATAATGATAACATATACTGAAGGCATTTTTGCAACACCATTTTAAATAGATTTCGTGGCGACGGTGGATTCACAAGACGTATTCTTTGAAGCGGTGAGAGTATGTTTACCAGAGATGAATTCTTAAACAAACACAGCAGTCTGTTGGAGGACCAAATTACTTACCACATCGTCTTAATGTTAATGACAACATCAATGTTCTGGAACAAATTATTGATGATACATGCATGATAGAGCCTGTGCTCATTTTGCCCGTATTGTAAGAGACTGGCTGGACGAGCACACATTTCCTTCTTTTAGTGAAGGGGATGACAGCAGTCTTGGTAGGGTTAATGCTCAACCCCCACCTTCCTACACCACCTTTCTATAATTTTCAGGGCATTGTTCATTATCCCTGTAATGGGTATTTTGCCGTAATGAGAATGACAGTCATTCGGATATCCTTGGGCGTAATACCCTGACAGGCGAGCGTTGGTTCTATTATTTGGCCTCCAAGATCACCCGATCTCAATGTATTAAATTTTATTTTGCTTGGGGCTTTATTAAAGTAAAACTTTACGCTATGCCTCCAAAAAATTCTGATTAAGTTAGAAACAGAATTGACGCGGCGGTACTGGAAATTACACTACCAGAAATAGTGGAGCGAGTAATGAATACGATACAAAAGAGATTGCAACTGTGCTTAGAAGCAGATGGGTTTCATTTCGAACAAAATAAATGAGTTTTGCTGTATCATTAAATGAAGAAAAAACCCGCAGTACTGCAATTAACATAAATCACCCAACTACGACAATCCAGACACTTCGCCAATACCTTCTAGACTACTTCCAAAAGAGAGTCTTTTCGACACATCTACTAAGCCCAATTCTACCATTATTACTCTTTTAAAGAAACCCACATAACTAATAATGAGATTAATGAAAAAAAAACATGGCAGCCTGTAATTGCGACGTTGCCAAATGTCCATTTCTTTTAAATGCCTCCTGATGGTATATGAAGCATGATACAACATTTTTGCTTCGAAATTTTATATATACAGGGTCCTGCATCTCACCTCCCGTCTTCTGTAGCTCAGTTACTAATTAGGTTAGGCTTTTGATATTTGGCAGACTTTACCTGCATCCTAGGGCGTATTTCAGGAAAATATTTTTGATTATACACGGTATCCCAAAAAAGTTTGACGTCATTATGATATATATTTTTAGATTACATGCTATATATTTTGTTCGTTATTTGCCATCTATGGATACCTACATACCCCTAAAATTTTATAGAAATTGGTTTAGTAATTTTAGCAAAAAAAAATAAAAACTAAATAAAATCAGTTTTGCACCATTGGTTTAAAAAATTAATAAAAAGTAAAAATAGTGCCTCGTTAATAAAATTATACAATGTACTTATTAAATAAAGTCTGACAGTCCCGTTAACCAAGTTTTATTCATATGAATTATACAGAGTGTCTAAAATTTAGTGTCAAACTTTTCAAACTTTAACGCACTTTTTTTTCTTATTTTAAATTAGACCCCCTGTATATTTTTATGTCATTCCATGCGGAATTATAGAACAAACATTTTTCCTAATTATAACCCTATCGCAATTCCTAACACATTAAAAGTTATTTGCAGAACACTCGTTTTATCAGGTAATCCCATAGCCATTTTAATGATAAAAATCGAAGGTGGCTTTGTAAAACAATTTATTGTTTAACAAAGTGACAAAAGCCTATTTTGACTTTAGTAATGTAAAAGTTAAAAGCATTATGAGTTAAGCTCTTTATATCCAAGAATTTGTTGTCATGAAGTACAACCGAGACGATCTCGTAGATATGATTTTCATATTAGGAGAATGCGAAAAGAACTGTTTTTTTGGCAAGTCGAGTTTACGCACAGACATCCAGACAACAGGTGCCTGGAAAGCTTATCGGAGAGATTTATACATACGGGTAATGTAAACTATACAAAACCAGTTAGAAATAGGCCGGTTCGAACTGAAGAAAATCAATTGGCTGTGCTATTATCAATTACGGAAAATCCTTCCGTTAGTCAACAAGCAGTCGCTGCTGCCGTGGATGTAAGCGAAAGAACCGTTCAACGAATTTTAAAGGACAACCGTTTCCATGCCTATCATATCCAGTTCCATCAAGAACTCTTTGAACAAGATTTTGATCAACGTGTCGAATTTTGCAACTGGGCGCAAACTAAAATCAGGGTTCATGTTGACTTTTTTGATAAGGTTTTGTTTTCTGATGAGGCCACCTTTCATAAAAATGGATTTGTGAATCGTCATAACTTCCATTATTATTGCGACCACAATCCAATAGTTTTTAGGCATGTTGATCAACAACACAGATGGGCAATTAATGAGTGGGGGGAATTATTGGTGAACATATTATTGGCCCTCACTTTTTTAACGGATATTTGAATGGACTAACGCAGTGATGGGGAAACTACGGCCCGCGGGCCAAGTCCGGCCCGCGGAAAGGTTTAATCCGGCCCGTTTAAGAGTGCCGTCGTGAAAATGTTTGAACGCGTTCTTACTTCGTAATGTGACGACCCGCATAAAAACTACCTACCTACGATTAAGCATTATTCTTTGGCCCGCTACGATTGTCTGGTTATTACAAATGGCCCGTCTAAAAAAAAGTTTCCCCACCACTGGACTAACGTATCTGGATTTTTTGCAAAATCAATTGCCGGATTTATGTCAACATTTACCAATGGCTGTGAGGGATGCAATGTGGCTGCAACAGGATGGAGCCCCAGCACATTATTCATTACAAGTCAGGGATCATCTCAACACAACCTTCCCGAATCGGTGGATTGGAAGAGGAGGGCCAAGTAAATGGCCGCCCCGATCACCCGACTTAACTAAATTAGACTTCTTTTTGTGGGGCTACGTTAAGGAAATCGTTTATCAAGAACCAGAAAACATGCAGCAAAGAATCATAAATGCATTTCACAACATTACACCCGACCTATTACGAAGAGTTGCAAGGTCATTTCGTACTCGTCTTCAATTGTGTCTCCAAGAGAACGGAAGACATATCGAACATAAGTTCTAGTAGGTGATTAATTTTAGAAATGCGTATTTTTGTTGTGTTTTTTATGAAATGTTATTACTAAAACTATTTTTTATACAAAACTTAATACCACGCGATCGTAAAAAAACATGATTCAGAGCAGGCCTTGACTAGAACAACATGGTTGGCAAGACAAATTTCAGAATACTGTTTTGTGTTTAAATTTATTTGAAGTTTCCTGTTTTTATTGAATTGAAATCAGTGTTGCTAATCGTTTTGTAGTAGTCAATGCCCTCTGAATCATTTTTTTTTCGATCTCATTGTACATTCACGATGTGTAATATGTTTAGACGAAAATCTGTGAATCTTTTAAGACTTTCGAGATGCAATTTAATTACAAAACATGTTATGTCAATAAATTGTTTTTCAAAGCCACCTTCGATTTTTATTAATTAAAATGGCTACTGGATTAGTTGATAATACGAGTTTTCTGCAGATAACTTTTTATGTGTTAGGAATTGTGATAGGGTTGTAATTAGGAAAAATGTTTGTTTTTTAATTCCGCATGGAATGACATAAAAATATACAGGGGTTCCAATTTAAAATAAGAAAAATACAGTGCATTAAAGTTTAAAAAGTTTGACTCTAAATTTTGCACACTCTGTATAATTCATATCCACCAAACTTGGTTATCGGGACCATTAGACCTTTTTTAATAAGTTCCTTCCATAATTTAATTGACGAGATACTATTTTTAATTGTTATTTATTTTTTAAATTAATAGTGTAAAACCGATTTTTTTTGATTTTTATTTTTTTTGGCTGATATCACTAAACCGATTTCTATAAAAATTTAGGGGTATTAAGGTAACCATAAAAGGCACTCAAATTATTAACAAAATGTACACCATTTAATTTAAAAATATATATCATGACGTCACACTTTTTTGGGACACCCTGTATAATATTTAAAAATATTTTCCTGAAATACGCCCTAAGATACAGGCAAAGTCTGCCAAATATCAAAATCCTAACTGAATTAATAACTGAGCTATAGAAGACGGGAGGTGAGATGCAGGACCCTATACAGTGGACAGTGGTAACTTGAGATTAGATGACAATGGTTGAGTATAAATAACAATTTTTGACATTAGATGACACTGGCCTAAAGTTATATAACATTTTAATGTAGACGACAGTAATTAAAGTTTAGTTAGCTCAATTATCTTTGATAATTCTCGATCCCCATAAGGTTAAATCACAATACCTGAAGTTACATCACAATGACTAGGGGTTAATCACAATTGCTGGGGTTAGATTGCAATAGTTGAGGATATACAGGGAGTTTTTCTTTAAAGTATAGGTATTCCAAATTCCGCCTGTTTGTTGTAAATCTTAAGATATTCGTTGTTTTTTTAAAAGAGTTCAATTTGAAGCTTTAAACGAGTGTTTTCCACTCCCAAACTAAGCATGAAGTAAAATTTCGAGTTTAGAAAAGCCCCGTGAAAATTTTTCGAGGGTCGCGCAGCGACCCGTGACAAATTTTCTGGGCTTTTCTAAACTCGAAAATTTCGAGTTTAGAAAAGCCCCGTGAAAATTTGTCTCGGGTCGCGCAGCGACCCGAGACAAATTTTTTGGGCTTTTCTAAACTCGAAATTTTACTTCATGCGCCACGCGTATAAAACACTAAAATATTGTGAAATTTATATATACTTGAACTTCACTTGAAATCTGTGTTTTATACGCGTGGCGCATGAAGTAAAATTTCGAGTATAGAAAAGCCCAAAAAATTTGTCTCGGGTCGCTGCGCGACCCTCGACAAATTTTCACGGGGCTTTTCTAAACTCGAAATTTTACTTCATGCTTAGTCTGGAAGTAGAAAACACTCGTATAAAGCTTCAAATTGAACTCTTTAAAATAAACAACTAATATGTACAGATTTTAATTACAAACACACATCGAGTTTTTGGGCTTTTCTATACTCGAAATTTTACTTCATGCGCCACGCGTATAAAACACAGATTTCAAGTGAAGTTCAAGTATATATAAATTTCACAATATTTTAGTGTTTTATACGCGTGGCGCATGAAGTAAAATTTCGAGTTTAGAAAAGCCCAGAAAATTTGTCTCGGGTCGCTGCGCGACCCTCGACAAATTTTCACGGGGCTTTTCTAAACTCGAAATTTTACTTCATGCTTAGTCTGGGAGTGGAAAACACTCGTTTAAAGCTTCAAATTGAACTCTTTAAAATAAACAACTAATATGTAC
Organism: Philonthus cognatus; assembly: GCA_932526585.2. Lineage (NCBI taxonomy): Eukaryota > Metazoa > Arthropoda > Insecta > Coleoptera > Staphylinidae > Philonthus > Philonthus cognatus. The sequence continues at coordinate 32,369,256 of OW052242.1, forward strand.
AGATTTGCAACAAATAATAATCTACAAGAAGTTTTTCTTTAAAGTATACGTATTCCAAATTCAGCCTATTTTCTGTAAATCTTTAGATATTCCTTATTTTTTTTAAAGTTCAATTTGAAGCTTTAAACAAGTGTTTTCCACTCCCAGACTAAGCATGAAGTAAAATTTCGAGTTTAGAAAAGCCCCGTGAAAATTTGTCGAGGGTCGCGCAGCGACCCGAGACAAATTTTCTGGGCTTTTCTAAACTCGAAATTTTACTTCATGCGCCACGCGTATAAAACACTAAAATATTGTGAAATTTATATATACTTGAACTTTACTTGAAATCTGTGTTTTATACGCGTGGCGCATGAAGTAAAATTTCGAGTATAGAAAAGCCCAAAAAATTTGTCTCGGGTCGCTGCGCGACCCTCGACAAATTTTCACGGGGCTTTTCTAAACTCGAAATTTTACTTCATGCTTAGTCTGGAAGTAGAAAACACTCGTATAAAGCTTCAAATTGAACTCTTTAAAATAAACAACTAATATGTACAGATTTTAATTACAAACACACATCGAGTTTTTGGGCTTTTCTATACTCGAAATTTTACTTCATGCGCCACGCGTATAAAACACAGATTTCAAGTGAAGTTCAAGTATATATAAATTTCACAATATTTTAGTGTTTTATACGCGTGGCGCATGAAGTAAAATTTCGAGTTTAGAAAAGCCCAGAAAATTTGTCTCGGGTCGCTGCGCGACCCTCGACAAATTTTCACGGGGCTTTTCTAAACTCGAAATTTTACTTCATGCTTAGTCTGGGAGTGGAAAACACTCGTTTAAAGCTTCAAATTGAACTCTTTAAAATAAACAACTAATATGTACAGATTTGCAACAAATAATAATCTACAAGAAGTTTTTCTTTAAAGTATACGTATTCCAAATTCAGCCTATTTTCTGTAAATCTTTAGATATTCCTTATTTTTTTTAAAGTTCAATTTGAAGCTTTAAACAAGTGTTTTCCACTCCCAGACTAAGCATGAAGTAAAATTTCGAGTTTAGAAAAGCCCCGTGAAAATTTGTCGAGGGTCGCGCAGCGACCCGAGACAAATTTTCTGGGCTTTTCTAAACTCGAAATTTTACTTCATGCGCCACGCGTATAAAACACTAAAATATTGTGAAATTTATATATACTTGAACTTTACTTGAAATCTGTGTTTTATACGCGTGGCGCATGAAGTAAAATTTCGAGTATAGAAAAGCCCAAAAAATTTGTCTCGGGTCGCTGCGCGACCCTCGACAAATTTTCACGGGGCTTTTCTAAACTCGAAATTTTACTTCATGCTTAGTCTGGGAGTGGAAAACACTCGTTTAAAGCTTCAAATTGAACTCTTTAAAATAAACAACTAATATGTACAGATTTGCAACAAATAATAATATACAGGAAGTTTTTCTTTAAAGTATACGTATTCCAAATTCAGCCTATTTTCTGTAAATCTTTAGATATTCCTTATTTTTTTTAAAGTTCAATTTGAAGCCTTAAACAAGTGTTTTCCACTCCCAGACTAAGCATGAAGTAAAATTTCGAGTTTAGAAAAGCCTCGCGAAAATTTGTCTCGGGTCGCGCAGCGACCCGAGACAAATTTTCTGGGCTTTTCTAAACTCGAAATTTTACTTCATGCGCCACGCGTATAAAACACTAAAATATTGTGAAATGTATGTATACTTGAACTTCACTTGAAATATGTGTTTTATACGCGTGGCGCATGAAGTAAAATTTCGAGTTTAGAAAAGCCCAGAAAATCTGTCTGCGCGACCCTCGACAAATTTTCACGGGGCTTTTCTAAACTCGAAATTTTACTTCATGCTTAGTTTGGGAGTGGAAACACTCGTTTAAAGCTGCTAGTATTACAATGATCATAATCTAAGAACATCGAGATATCCAGTTTTAAAGTTCGAGTTATATTAAAACCAACAAACAAATTACTAAAGTGGTTATATGGATTTACAGAAAATATATTGGGCAGCAGTACATATGAATGAAAGCTCTATATCCCTTTGCTAATTAACACAAAAACTTCCCCTTGCATGCACTTCAATTTTTTCAAATTACAAGTGCCTCATATTAGGTAATAACTGATTATTTTAAAAATTAGTGGATTTTCTAAAAATATTTATTCACAGCAGTAAGTTAATAAATTATCATACTATTTAAACATACACAAGTGGTAGTAACATAAATCATGGTAAACACACAGCAAACCATTTTATTAGAACAAACGTACTTCTAACCTGTCATTACCACAAAACAATTGAAGCATCCTCGTTATTTATATCCATAATCAACCCAACCAGATGTTATTTATAGATGTTCAATTGTTCTCCACGAGTTCCGAGCACGTTATCGGCTTTTGTGTGTTTGTAATTATGGGATTTCGCTCGGCGTGTCATTATTGTTCCAGATGATCGCGTGCCCCTCGCTTCTTTGGCGTTTCCATATATATTTTTGTTTGTTGCAAAAAATAAATAGTTGCAAATAAAAATAAGTAGGAGGAGAATCGTTCATTACGTTTCTGGAGCACTTCATCTTGAGAGTTGGCGAGGATAATGATAGGTCGGGCATCTCTCGGTTCGTGATGGGCCGCAATTACACACTGAGACCGAAATTGATGTGCTCGCGTTTGATAATAAATCTTTGCGTTTTTTCCCCGTGTTGGCGACGAAGGATAAAAATGGTTTGCAAAATCCACATACGTATTTGTATGTGCATACAGGAGATGATTTATTGGAATGAAGATGTGAAACAATAAATATAAATCACTTCTTAATGGATAATCTATTATCTTTCAGGAATCGTGCGTTTTTTATGATATGATGTGGTGAATTTAATAAAATATCGCTTCGGAGATTCAATGAGATGGTTTGGAGATGCCTGAAAAGAGAATTTTAACAATTTTTCTTCCTTTTTTAGACATACTGTTGTTCAATGTTCCAACAAATTTCATAAAAAATAATTTTCATTTCAGATCTATAGACCTCATCATTTTCATTTATTCTAACTTCAAGGCCGGTATTCCGGAAATCGATCGTGATTCGTTCGTACGAAATCTGTTATTTACGGCCGGTTTCATAATAATTGGCTTAAAGTGACTTTAACAAAACTCGACTTTAAGTTAAAGTCGGCTTTAAATATTATTGCGTACCATAATCAATTACCGATCTGGCTTTAGTAAAAGTCGACTTTGAGGTAACGAAAATAGGTTGGTAACCCCGTTTTAGAGTTATTTTTATTATTTAATGTTGCATAAACGTTATTTTCATTATATATCTTTCAATTGTGTCATTGCAAACGTCTCAACTGACAATAAGTAAAAAGAAAAGAGGAAATCATTTTAGAAAATAGAAGAAAATACTTTGGGGTTGTTGTATATCGATTTACCTTGATTTTTGAGATTCTGAAAACGGAATCAAGGTAAACGTGTATGGGACGCACGAATCTAAAGTTCGTTGGTTGAGGCGACTTACCGTTTGGTCACGAATTAAATTTCAAGTTCCACTTTTGAGGTTATATATGGTCGTATTTTCGGCTAAATAAGCACATTAGGGATACCTGTTACACACATGATGAAATTATCTCCAAAATGATGACGTAATTCATCCAATTTGTAGTGTTATCTCCATCAATTCAGTCAATATCACGATATTAATTTTACACTAAAAATGACGTCTACTGACGTTTATTTAATATAATGGATATATAAATAAAGATTGATTCACATCAATCAAGATTACATTTCAATATATCTAGCGCCATCTATTTTTTTATATCGTAAATTAGAATCATAGGTATTCTAATTTACGATATAAAAAAATAGATGTATTTAAATGTAATAAATGTAATGTAATAAATATTAACTGTTTACAAAAACTGTCATCGGAATGATGTAAAACATCAATGTTAATATTTAAATATTCAGGTGCTGTTCCGTACACGCAAAGAGACTTACGCAATTTATTCTATTGCAAACTTTTCTCCTAACCTAACCTAACCTAGCAGTATGTAGAATAATTAATGTGCGCAAAGAGATTTAAGTAATTTATTCTATTGCAAACCTTTTTTCTAACTTAACCTAACCTACAAGTATGTGGAATAGTCACCGTGCGCAAAGAGACTTACGCAGTTTATTCTATTGAACACTTTTCTCCTAACCGAATCTAAAAGTATGTGGAATAGTCATCGTCTGCAAAGAGACATACGCAATTTATTTTATTAAAAACCTTTCTCCTAACCTAACCTAACCTAACCTAGAAGTATGTGAAATATTTAACTTGCGCAAAAAGACTTTCGCAATTTATTCTATTGCAAACCTTTCTACTAACCTAACTTAAAAACACACAAAATCGCCTAAGCATAATAAAATGTTTATCTGCGTCTTATTATTTTATTAAAAACCTTTCTCCTAACCTAACCTAACCTAACCTAGAAGTATGTGAAATATTTAACTTGCGCAAAAAGACTTTCGCAATTTATTCTATTGCAAACCTTTCTACTAACCTAACTTAAAAACACACAAAATCGCCTAAGCATAATAAAATGTTTATCTGCGTCTTATTATTTTATTAAAAACCTTTCTCCTAACCTAACCTAACCTAACCTAGAAGTATGTGAAATATTTAACTTGCGCAAAAAGACTTTCGCAATTTATTCTATTGCAAACCTTTCTACTAACCTAACTTAAAAACACACAAAATCGCCTAAGCATAATAAAATGTTTATCTGCGTCTTATTATTTTATTAAAAACCTTTCTCCTAACCTAACCTAACCTAACCTAGAAGTATGTGAAATATTTAACTTGCGCAAAAAGACTTTCGCAATTTATTCTATTGCAAACCTTTCTACTAACCTAACTTAAAAACACACAAAATCGCCTAAGCATAATAAAATGTTTATCTGCGTCTTATTATTTTATAGAAAAATGTGTGGCTACACTAAGCCTTAAATCAGATATGTTTGTTTGGTTATGTGGTTCTATTAAATTATTTTAATTGTATTTAAATTTAGCTGTGTGTCTACTAACCAAACTGGATAAGCCGTACATATTTAATTATAGTAAAAACAGTGAATTAAATATAAAAGTAATATTTGTTATTATCTATTGTTTGTTTGTTAATATTTTATTATTGCAGTAAATAACCTAGTTATTGTACGAAAGTGCCATCTATTTTTTATATCGTAAATTAAATTACCTATAATTTAATAATCAATCTCGGTTTATATATCCATTATTTTAAATAAACGTCAGTAGACGTCAATTCTAGGGTAAAACTAATTTCGTGATATTGGCTGAATTAATAAAGATAACATTACAAATTGGATGAATTATGTCCTCATTTTGGAGATAATTTCATCATGTGTGTAATTTGTATCTGTAATGTGCTTATTTAGCCGAAAATACGACCATATGTAACCTCGAAAGTGGAACTTAAAATTTGATTTGCAGCCAAACAGTAAGTCGCCTTGACCAACGGACTTTAGATTCGTGCCTCCCATACACCTTTACCCTGACTCCATTTTCAGAATCTCAAAAATCATGGTAAATCGAAATGCAATGAATCCAATACTTTTAATTTACCTTGTTATAGGTGAAAACAATATAATTGAGTGCAATAATAAATAAATAAATTGTGAATATGGGAAAATAAAAACTTCTACCATCAGGTCATATCTTAATTAATGTGCAATCGAGGGCCCATTTACACCCCTTTAAATCTATGATTAAGTCAACATTTTAGAATACAGGAATGTTATAAATGTGCAAGACATCCTAAACATGTGTCTTTATTCAATATGAAGTTGTGTAAACAATTTGTAGATAAAATTATTGTGTTATTAAGAAGTACAAATCAAGTGAAGACATTTTTGTTTACAACTACGAATTAGGTACCCATTCAAATTATTAATTATTGTACAACCGTAAAATTGCCACTAACGTACTTTTAAAGAAGGTTACGTAATATTTCTTTTTTGTAACTGCTTACATTCTAAGTTTATTTTTTCTCTTACAATATATAATATTTTCGTACAATTGCAGTAGTAACAAACAGAATTTATATTTAATTTTTTATCAACACTAACATAATTTAATTATTTTTGAATTGCTATTATTAATATAGAGTATAATAATAATTATATATACAATATATTACTCAATAATTTCTGATATAATACTAAACTATCACATTACACCATCCTAATTGCTGAATATTATGACAGCGTGGAAATATTTATAATTATGCAGTTTTCATTTTATTAGTTTTCATAGGAATATGGCTTCTGGATTAATTAAACTAGCACATATTAATATTAGGTCATTAACTGCTCATTTTAGTTCCTTAAAAGATTTAATCCTGAATGCGTCATATGATGTTGTGGGTTTGTCTGAGACATGGTTATGTAAAGACATGCAATCTGTAAATATTCACATGCAAGGCTACAAAGTTATCCGTTGTGATAGAGGGACGCGTGGGGGTGGTGTTTCATTTTACATTAGGGATACATTCGAATGCAACATTATACCAACTTCAGGCAATATATTTATTTATTTATTTATTTATTAACGGAATCTCCATTTTATTACATAAGTACATATACATATTGTAATATATGATAAAAATAACAAAAAACATAAAAATCATATAAAGAATTACATTGAATTATAACCGACTAAGACTACTGAACAAAAATAACAAAAACCATATAAAGAGAACAACTTTGGGTTAGGATTACTGTGCATGGCAATAAATATGCCTTTGGAGTTATATATCGACCTCCAAATTTCAATCAAAATATGTTTTTGGATGAATTTGATATAACATTATCTGAACTTTTACCAACTAATGATGAAATTATATGTATGGGAGATTTCAATATAAATTTATATAATAATACAAACTTATTAACAATATCTTTTAAATCCCTTTTGGATTCATTTGGCCTTACACAAATGATAGACGCGCCTACTAGAATTGTTTCAAATAGTCATACCCTTATAGATTTATTTATAATATCGGATTCTAATTTAATAAGAAACGTTGGCACACAAAGTGTGCATATAACAGATCACGATTTAATTTTTTGTGACATTATAGTAAACCATTTTAAACATACAACTACATACCATACTTACAGGACATTCAAGAATATAGATTATGAATATTTTGCTAATGATCTTCAAAACTTATCATTCCACAATATCTACAGTATGAAAAATATTAATGACAAAGTGAGTGCTTTTAATAACCTGATTTATGAATTATTTAATAAACATGCTCCCTATAAGACATCTCGATTTACAAGACCAATTACACCCTGGATAACTGATAATATCAAATTAATGATACAGTTAAGAAATAATGCCCTCAGTAAGTACAAGAAAACAAAAAATCCTGAACACTGGAACTATTATAAATCTCTTAGAAATTTAACAACAAATACGATTCAAAGAGAAAAGAAAGCATACTTTGATTTTAAATTTCGCACAGCTCCAAAGCAGTTATGGAAGGCATTAAAAGAATTAAATATTTCTAATAAACCTAAAATATCAGTTCCCATATCACTTCAAGATCCAGAATCTTTTAATAATTATTTCATTTCCTCTTTACCTAATACTCCGATAATTGATCAAGATGTGATTAAATTTTATAACACTAACAGAAAATGTAATTTCAGTGAATTGTTTGAGTTTAAATTAGTAGACACTTTCGAGGTGCTTAAAATATTAAATAATATCAAAACTAATGCCACTGGTATTGATGACATTAATGCATGTATGCTAAAACTTTGCTGTCCATATATTATACCTTTATTAACACATATAATTAACTCATGTCTGCTTTCAAATTATTTCCCTACTCATTGGAAACATGCATTAATTAAACCACTTGCTAAAATTTCATCGCCAACTGTTATATCCGATTTTAGACCAATTAGTATACTGCCCACTGTTTCTAAGATTCTTGAAAAAATACTAGATACACAATTAAGGGTACATTTAGCAGAATACAATATTTTGCCTGAGCAGCAATCAGGTTTTAGGCCTCACCACAGCTGTACCACTGCATTACTCGGTATCACAGATAACATATTAAGAGCTGGAGACCGTGGTGAAGACAGTGTGCTAATCTTGATTGATTTTAGCAAAGCTTTTGACACTATAGATCATAATATTTTAATGTCAATATTTCACTATATTGGATTATCTAATAGTGCACTATCTTTCTTTCATTCGTACCTCTCAAATCGTGATCAATTAGTTGTCATAGAAAATGTATCGTCTAAGCCTTATAAAACGACTAGAGGTGTACCTCAGGGATCAATTCTAGGACCTCTCTTGTATGCGGTGTATACGTGCAGCTTCGCACAATACTTTAAATATTTAAAATTTCATATGTACGCAGATGACACTCAGTTGCTACACTCATTCAAAAGCTGCGATCTTATAAATGCTGTAAATGAAATACATTTCGATATACAAACATTTACTGATGCATGTACTCAACATGGTTTACAAATTAACCCTAATAAATCCGTAGCAATACTGTTCAGTAAAAAACTAAGTGAAAAAGACATACATATATCTTTAAACAATATACCTTTAATTTTTGTTGAGGAAGCCAAGAATCTTGGGTTAATTATTGATAATAAATTAAGGTTTTCCTCACAAATTTCAAAGTGTATCCGAATTGCTTACTGTAACCTTAAGTTGATTTATGAGGCCAGATCTTTTTTATCACGAGAATTAAAAACGCTGCTATGCAATAGTTTAGTTCTTTCGCATTTCAACTTTTGTGATGCAGTGTATGGGCCGTGTTTGACTGCAGCTACACAAAAAAGAATTCAGCTAGTGCAGAACTCATGTCTCAGATTGATCCACGGCATACGGAAATATGATAGAATATCACACACATTAAAAATTACGAACTGGATCAACATGGAAGGAAGGAGATACTTACATATGACATGTTTGTTCAATAAAATAATCCATTTGAAATGCCCACAGTACCTTTACAAAAAAATATCATTTCGCACTGATGTACATAACATTAATATAAGAAATAAAGGCCTCTTAACACCACCAATTCACCGAACAACCTATTTTGAGCGCAGTTTTACTTATAATGTAGTAAAAGTGTACAACAGTATTCCTATTGAGTATAAAACTCAATCACTGTCAGCATTCAAAAGATCTGTAAAATTCTTAATGTTTTCACGTGACTCATAGTGATTGTATTTTTAGTTACTGCTGCAATTATTATTATTATTATTATTATTATTATTAATAATGATATTGTTATTATATACGTTATTTTTATTGTAATTGCGAATTTTTCAATTTTACTGCTATTGTTATGATATTACATATATATATTTAAGTTTAAGCCATAATATTATTCTTAGTTTAATTTGGGTTGAGTTGAAAGCAGATTTGCTTGTATAAGCTATTTTCTGTACTCCGCCCATGGGTTTTCTACAATGTCTATTGTTTGTAATTATATTGGGATATTGTAATTTTTTATTGTAGAAAATAAAGAATATTATTATTATTATTATTATTATTAATTAAGTAAATCGAGTTGGGTGCAAAAGGGCACAAGTATTTGCTAAATTGGTTGAATATAATTAATAAATTTGAATTAACCTGTTCGATTTAAGCGATATCTTATCTTTAATTTGGTATAACAACATTATTAACGTTGCTTTTGACAATCGGAATTGCGGATAAAATCCGTCTCGTTAAATATATCAAAACAATTTGCTATACATTTGTTTCATTTTACCCACAATATGTTCTTCATCGCTTAATGAAATATTATCCAAAATGCTTTTAATTCTTCTTCTTCTTCTACTAAATTAATGGCCTTGGCTTTGGAGCTCGACCTTGCGATACATTCTATTTAACGTAAGAACATTTTTAGGTTTTAGTTTTAAAGCCGGCTTTATCTATTTAAAGTGTCAACAAACTGACTTTAAATTTAAAGTCAACTTTACTTTAAATTTGCATTATGAAACGTAATTTAACATTAAAGTCGACTTTAAATATTTAAAGCAGCTTTAGCTTGATTATGAAACCGGCCGTTAGATGGGGATTTAACATGTAAATTTGACAGTTGACGGGCAACCGATCGAGCGGCCAATTTCAGGAATACCGACCTTTATCTATTACATTAAGAATTTTTATTTAAACTTAATTTCAGATCCATTACGTTCACCATTCGGCTACATACCAGGAGACCGCACCTTTTGCGTCTCACCCAACAAAATGGCTCTAACCTTCTGCGCCCTGGGATTAATTTTCCTCTTGGCCGTAATCGTGGCAGCTTTCGCCCTTTATAGGGCGAGAAGGTCGGGAGTGCCGATGCCTTACTACACCAGAAGTTTATTCTCCAGCAGCAGTGAATCGGGTTCGGCTTACGGAAGCAAATTGTTGCTTCACGAAAGTCCCTGCATGGGACAATCGGCTTCGGTTAGAGGTTACGGAAGGATTTTATAGGAGTGGGGGTAGAATCTAGGTTTTGGGTAAATTTTGGGGGAAAAAGCAAAACGATGATTTTTCTTTTGGAGGAAGGAAAAATTGTGGTTTCCGTTTGATTGTTTTGTTTATAATCACTAAAAAGTTCCTGTAAATCCTTTAAATACTCAAAATACGATAAAACAAATTGCATATCCTGGATATTTTGAGTTGTAAGCGTTGAAACTACACTGCGCCGCAAAATTAACGCAAAATTCGAAATTTCGTTTAAAAATTAATTTTATTGTTATTTTATTTTTTTTTCTCCATTTTTTTCCCGAAGTGGTTCCTAATAGATACTAATAAAATTTGCTTATTTGTGAACAAAAAATGAGAAAACAAACAACAAACTGCAATAATACAAAAAAATAATGATTTCGAATTTTGCGTTAATTTTGCGGCGCAGTGTATTTTGAATATTCGAATAATTAACCTATTATACAAGGTAGTCAACCAAACCGGACTAATTTTGAGACCACGTCAAATTTTCAATGTTGATCGCACAGGGTTGAAAATAAGCACAACGTGTAGAGAAACTTAGTAAGTTTTATTGCTCAAAGGAAAAGATCTAAAATATAAAGTGTGAAAAGTAATAAAAGTGGTCCAACCAGTATGGACGTTGTTTTAAAACGAACGATTTTGTAAAATGGACGTTTTTGTAAATCGTAGCTGATATGACAATTAAGTTGTGTCATAATAATAATCAACATAAGACAGTTGCAATGATAAACTGGTGCTTACAGTAACGATCAACTCCAAACGGTACATTTTTAATCCCTCATCTTATAGAAAATCAAATTGACACTGATAGCATATGGTTTCAATAAGACGGAGCTACAGCTCAAGGGTTTCTATGGACTTTGTGAGATCGATTTTTCCCCGACATTTCCGGAAATGGTGATAATCCCTGGCCTCCGCGTTCACCAGACCCCACCCCCTGAGATTTTTTTCTTTGGGGCTATCTAAAACCTAAAGTGTATGCCGACAAAGCCAGAATCATTCAAGAATTAATGAAACCCATCAGAAATGAAATCACTACGATATCAGACGATATGGTGTACAGAAAAGTAATAAAGATGGTCCAACCAGAATGAACGTTTTTTTAAACGATTAGTTTTGTAAAATAGACGTTTTTGTAAAACAGACGTTTTTGTAAATCGTAGCTCATATGACAATTTGATTGTGTCATAATAATAATCAACATAAGACAGTTGCAATGAAAAACTGGTGCTTGCAGTAACGATCAACTCCGAGCGGTACATTTTTAATCCCTCATCTTGAAGAAAATCAAATTGACACTGACAGCATATCAACAAGACGGAGCTACAGTTCAAGGATTTTTATGGACTTTGTGAGATCGATTTTTCCCCGACATATCCCGAAATGATGATTTTCCCTGGCCTTCGCGCTCACCAGACCCCTTCCCCTGTGTATTTCTTCTTTGGGGCTATCTGAAATCTAAAGTGTGTGCCGACGAACCCAGAACCATCCAAGAATTAAAGGAACCCATCAGAAATGAAATCACTACGATACCAGACGATATGGTGTACAGAAAAGTAATAAAGGTGGTCCAACCCGAATGGTCGTTTTTTTAAACGATTAGTTTTGTAAAATGGACGTTTCTGTAAAACAGACGTTTTTGTAAATCGTAGCTCATATGACAATTTAATTGTGTCATAATAATAATCAACGTAAGACAGTTGCAATGAAAAACTGGTGCTTGCAGTAACGATCAACTCCGAGCGGTACATTTTTAATTCCTCATCTTGAAGAAAATCAAATTGACACTGACAGCATATCAACAAGACGGAGCTACAGCTCAAGGATTTTTATGGACTTTGTGAGATCGATTTTTCCCCGACATATCCCGAAATGGTGATGTTCCCTGGCCTTCGCGCTCACCAGACCCTTTCCCCTGTGTATTTCTTCTTTGAGGGCTGTCTGAAATCTAAAGTGTGTGCCGACGAACCCAGAACCATCCAAGAATTAAAGGAACCCATCAGAAATAAAATCACTACGATACCAGACGATATGTACAGAATGAAAAACTTCACGGACCGCCTGGAAATGTGTATGCAATCGAGGGTCGTCATTTAAATGATATTATTTTTCACACTTACGCCCGGTATTATCAACACATTTTAAAGGACAGTTAAGCTTAAACGATATCAAGGAGTGAATATGCAGTGTTACCAACCAGTTTAAATGTCGTTTAGCGGATAAATAGCCGTTAGCGTTAAATGTCGAAATTTCTCGCTGTAACAATTTGAATGGCGATTTAACTTTGACGTTTCTAATTTTGAGGTTAAATTATAGTGATTTCCGTTCGGTTGTTATAAATACCCGTTAGCATTAATAATCATGAATCAATTATCTAACAACATAACGATATGTAGGTAACAGAAGACGTCCAAAAAATATAAAAATGCGCCCAAAAAAAAAAAAAAATTCTTAGAACGATGTCGCTTCAACATTGTATTAGATAAATAATTTAAACTAATATACAGGGAGTTTTTCTTTCGATTATACGTATTCCAAATTCAGCTTATTTTCTTTAAATCTTCAGATATTCGTTGTTTTTTAGAAGAGTTCAATTTGAATCTATAAACGAATGTTTTCCAGTCCCAGGCTAAGCATGAAGTAGAATTACGAGTTTAGAAAAGCCCCGTGAACATTTGTTACGGGTCGCGCAGCGACCCGAGACAAATTTTCTGGGCTTTTCTAAACTCGAATTTTACTTCATGCGCCACGCGTACAAAACAAAAATATTGTGAATTAATGTATATTTGAACCTCACTTGAAATCAATGTTTTATACGCGTGGCGCATGAAGTAAAATTTCGAGTTTAGAAAAGCCCAGAAAATTTGTCTCGGGTCGCTGCGCGACCCTCGACAAATTTTCACGGGGCTTTTCTAAACTCGAAATTTTACTTCATGCTTAGTCTGGGAGTGGAAAACACTCGTTAGAAGTTTTAAACTAAGCTCTTTTGAAAAACAACGGTTGTCGGAAAATTTACAGCTTATGCATATGTTTACCTAAAAGAAAAATGTTCACGTTGGTTTTTTTTAGTAGAGTTCAATTTGAAGCTAAACGAGTGTTTTCCACCCCCAGACTAAGCATGAAGTAAAATTTCGAGTTTAGAAAAGCCCCGTGAAAATTTGTCGAGGGTCGCGCAGCGACCCGAGACAAATTTTCTGGGCTTTTCTAAACTCGAAATTTTACTTCATGCGCCACCCGTACAAAACAAAAATATTGTAAATTTATGTATATTTAAACCCCACTTGAAATCAGTGTTTTATACGTGTGGCGCATGAAATAAAATTTCGAGTTTAGAAAAGCCCAGAAAATTTGTCTCGGGTCGCTGCGCGACCCGAGACAAATTTTCACGGGGCTTTTCTAAACTCGAAATTTTACTTCATGCTTAGTCTGGGAGTGGAAAACACTCGTTTAAAGTTTCAAATTAAGCTCTTTTAAAAAACAACATATATCGGAAAATGTATAGCTTATGTATATGTTGACCTAAATGAATTCCCTGTATAACCAAACAAGTGTTTTATAAAACGACACACAAACGAACTGACCGTAACAATTAGAGGTTATAATTCAGTGTTACCTACCTGCAAATATGAAATTTACCAAAACGTCATATACAATCTATTGCCAACAGATCTTAAAATGACATTTACTTAAAAATTCTTTACAAAGATTTATAATACACATGACAATTTTGAGTGTATCTTTAACTTAAACATCATTTAACTAAATGCCTGTATAAAAAAGTTGATAATACCGGGCGTTAATCTTTTAAATTTTGTTTTTTTCTTTAGCACTAAAACCTACTGACAGCGACGGCTCGCAGCCTAACTTCAGGGTCGACCACAGCGCCAAGGCACACAAAATTTGAGTTTGGGATTGCGCTGCACAAATACAAGGAATTGCACAACAAAGTCACCATTCAATAACGGATACATATTACCATGGGTCTCTAGCCTACCCTGAAGTTAGGTTGCGAGCCGCCGCTGCTTACTGAGTTTCTCTTTACATTGTGCTTATGATCCACCCGGTACGATCTAAATTAATACTTCGACAGGGTTTTAAAATTCGTCCGTTTTGGTTTGACCACCTTGTATTTAATTTTGAATACATATTCAAATACTAATTATATACCCAAATTATGAGACATTAACTAAACTATTAATACATCTCTGCCTGTGCCAGGGCATACAAAATTATTTTCTCTCATAAAAATTTAAAGGAACTTTTTGTGACACAATAAGTATTATAAACAAAAAAGAACTGTTTGTTACACAATAGACATTATAAACAAAACATTATTAGTTTTAGAAATATTTATTGTATAAACTCTGTGATCTTTAAAATATTTATTATTTTGTTTTAAATAAAGTGTGTTCAGAGCTTCAGATACTTCCACGTTTGGGTAGACTGTGATTCGTTTAAAGAAATGCCATTATGTCAAAAAACCCTCTTTTTTGAATTTTATCTTTGTATAGTTAATTTATGTCTATAATTACACTTTAATAATAATTTATTTCATAACAAAAGCTCTAATTTGAATATAACCTTTGTATGATGTGGTTTACTAAATGTATACATAAAACAAAATTTTAATGTAGTATCTTGCATCCCTATACAGGGAACTTTTCTTTCAATTATACATATCTCAAATTATTAGCCATTGGACATTTTTATATATGTGTTCAATTTGAAGCTACAAACGAGTGTTTCCACTCCCAGACTAAGCATGACGTAAAATTTCGAGTTTAGAAAAGCCTGAAAATTTGGATTTGCCGGGGCGCGCGAGCGAAGCGAGTCGCGCCCCGGCAAATCCAAATTTTCAGGCTTTTCTAAACTCGAAATTTTACTTCATGCGCCACGCATATACAACACTGATTTCACAATGTCTTATATAACATTATTATTTGTGTTCAATCAAAGACTGAATCAGAGCCCAATATAAACGTGAGAGTATTTGAACACCCTTTAGTATTTATGGAAGATTGTTACGAATGTACTTTATTACTCTAATACTCGTTTTTTTGGAGATCTTAAGAGGAAGAGAAAACGATAACCTTTTCTTTCCGATTAATTTTCTCTTCTCCAAAAATCTCGAATTAAAAACGAAAGTACGTTCTAAACAATATTTTGTCCGTTAAATTTTAATTTGTTTAAGTTACCCCTTCCGTTCCTGATTTTTAAATACAATTGTATACTTGTTACAAGTGTACATTATAGTATTTAAAATGTAAACTCCATTTATTTGGTAAAAGGGTTGATTGATTTTGTTGTATTTGATTGTTAGAAAAAAGTGTTTTCTTATATTTTGTCTCGTCGATTCTCCCAACAAAATAATTCATTAATGTTAAAAAAGTGTATGTCGTTTTTTGTTTTAAGCGAATAAAGTTGGGATGATCGATGATGCAAATTTTACTTTAAATAAATAATTTAATTTCTATGTGTTTTTCTTATTTACAAGTTATTAGATTTTAACTTGCTCAAAAATTAACACAAATTTGATGATTATCAGATAAATCGGATTATGTGGTTTCAGATAAATAATTATATAGGAACAAGTAAGATAAATTGTTTCTTGTCTGATTCAATCTAATAAATCAAATTGCATCACGTGTCCTATCGTGTATAATCAGAAAAAATAGATCTTGTCCGATCTTAATACAATACACTTTATTAAAATTGCTTGTAGAGTTATCAATAAAACTTATCCTAGGTATTTCTATTTTCTTTACTGAATATTTTCTAAACTGCATTCTATTTTTAACTAAATACATTTTTAAATAATACAAAAATGCATTGAATTTTTACTATTTTAACGCATTTCATTATTTACAATTAAATATTAATTTTTATTTCATATCAAAGACAAACTAAGCGAAATATTTAAATTTTCATTATTGAATATCATTAAACTGCATATATTTTCATGATAAGTTTGTGATTGTCAAAATATTTCAAGAACGCATATTTTAAAAATTTAATTTGGATTAAATTTCGCTCAAAACTTAAGAAACTAGGCATTTGAAAAATCTTTGCTTTCAACATTTTTAACCTTAATAAATTGATAAGTTTAATAAAATTCGTAAAAATTTTCCAAAATCTTGTACAATACAATGATTGGTAGATTATTGTAAATAAATGAAAATTATTAAAACTATTACAAAATAAAAATGGGGTAAACATACGTATTCCTACGATTTAGTGAAAAGTTAAAAAAATCATTTATTTTTAATAAAATCAATAAAACAGATCTAATGTTTTTTTTTTATCAAAGTTCTTCATGCCCTTCTAACGAGTGATTTAAATTTCCTGATTAGGAGTAAAATTTCGAGATTAGAAAAGCCTGAAAATTTGAATTTGCCGGGGCGCGAATCGCTCCGCTCGCGCGCCCCGACAAATCCAAATTTTCTGGATTTTCTAAACTCGAAATTTAACTTAATGCACCAGGCGTATAAAACAGTAATTTCACGTGAAATTTAAAATATACTTGGCGATCTATAGATAACCCACCGCTCACAGTTGTGGTCCCTGATCAAAAAGAGGGCGTATAAAACAGTAATTTAACGTGAAATTTAAAATATACTTGGCGATCTATAGATCACCCATCGCTCACAGTTGTGGTCCCTGATCAAAAAGGGTTAGAAACCACTGATATAAAATATCATTAAATTTAAATTTTCTGTAACTAGCTAAATCGTGCATAATCGACATTTATTTCATGGTAATAAACAAACACCATGATTTTAAAATCAATCTTTAAATTGAAAATACGAGTAATTTAAAAGTATAATTTAAAATTTTGTAATGTATTTCAAATACTTTTAAAATATGGTTGGGTAATTGAACGATGAAATGCAATTATTAAAAATTGTGATTTAATTAATCGTGAAAATCCAAGGGATGCCAGATATTTTAATATATGTTTAATTAATTTCTCACTTAACTCGTGGTGAAATATTTTTGAAATAATTCTGAATATTTAATTAAAAATTGAATTTGTGTTCAGTATTCCGGCACCAGGTACCCACAGGCGGTTCTCTTCAGTGTGGTCCCGACCGAGTGCTGAGGAATACTGAACATTTCTGACTATTTCAAGCCAATATGTGAAAACTATTAATGATTTCGATAGCTAACGCCATCTAATGCTTCATAGTGGCATCGTCATTAATTGTTTTCACATATTGGCTTGATATAGTCAGAAATGTTCAGTATTCCTTAGCACTGGGTCGGGACCACACTGAAGAGGACCTTGAAGTCCGAAACGCGTCTGTGGGTATCTGATGCCGGAATACTGAACACAAATTCAATTTTGATATTTGTTTTCTGGTTTCACAAACAGAGTTCTGCTCGCTCGTGGACGAAACAGTGACCTGTATATGCATTTTGTGCATTCGTGTCACTGACGATGCCACTATGAAGCATTAGATGGCGTTAGCTATCGAAATCATTAATAGATTTAATTAAAACACTTGATGTTTTATGATAGTTTGTATTTGTATATATATATATATATATATATATATATATATATATATATATATATATATTGTTGCTTGGATATTTTTTGTACATTCTTCCTTGAAGATGACCACTGGTCGAAACTAGTTGGAGAAAATATAAACTAGTGAAACAAACCAAGTGTTTTAATTAAATATTCAGAATTATTTTAATATATTTCTTATAAATTGAATTTTTACTAAAAATAAGCTATAACCACTCGCGAACGGTACGCCGAAGAGGTCAGACGTGTGAGCGAATTACAAGCAATTTTTAAAGCGAAAAAGAAGCCTTTCATCCCTCTAGGTGTTACCTGGAAAGGATGGATGAGGACGTGGAAGATAACGCGATGGATACTTCCGGTTTCCAGGAAGTCACAACAAAAAAACGCGGTCGTCCACCAAAGTATACGACAACAAAGAGGGCTAACATAACAGGTAATACAACTAGAAACACCAACAGATTACTACAAGAAATTGTTAAATTAATCACGACACAAAACCAAACGATCCAACAAAGCATAATGTCACAAACACACTATCAACAGACAACACAAAAAAACAACCCGATATACACACAAGCCTCGCAGACATTTCACACACAAACTCAACTACAACCACATAACATCACCCCATCCGGTAGCAAAACTAGAAATACACAACCACATATAGCCTATACTCATGCGGAACAAAATGCAATTGGAAAAAACGCACGACAAGAATACAGACACTCATTCAATTTCACAACTGTGAACGACATTACGAGACTGCAAATGGTACAGACATGGATCGGCCACAAATTTGACAATAACGCACTGATAATTAAAACTCAGTATGGATTCTTACTAAAAAGTAATGAGGATATCAATACAACAGAGGGACAGCTAAAATGTCTGCAACAAAAAAGGATCATACATGAGTTCCGCGAATGTCGCCCGTCTCAGTCGAACTGGACACGCGAGAGTGCATCGCGCCCCTCCACTCAGCGATCTGCGCCAGAGCCATCCTACTGTCTTATCATAAAAGGGGTCGAACAAGACATTGATGACGACACAATAAGCGCGCGGCTGAGAGAACTAGGATTTACACATCGTTTTTGCAAACGAATAATTGCAAAGAAAGATGATTATCGAACACGCATGATTAGGGTTATTACAGCATCACTTGACACTTTTAAAAGAATGTTACACGAAAAATTTCACTTTCTTTGTAAGATATATCACGTGGAAGAAAGTAAGCCACCGACTCCGATCCCTAGCCCATGCAGTCGATGCAATAAATTTGACCACGCCACTGTAAATTGTAAGGAATCAATTACATGTGCCAAATGCGGAGGAACTCACCCTTCAGATATATGCGACACAAATCTTCCACCTAAGTGCAAATCGTGTGGAGGCACAGAACACGGTGCATGGTCGATGAAGTGCCCAATGAGACCACGAGAGCCGATAGAGGGAATACCGAACGTGAAAATGGTCAACCACAACAAAAAATCATCAGACATTGACAAGGAATTGACAGTAAATTCACGAATTCATGCACCCATCACCATACACGACTTTATTATTGATACTTACACGACGAAAATTAACGAACTAACGACTAACAATAGAGACGAGCTTATTAAAAAACTACGAGAACGATTCAATGACTCATTCGCTGTCGACACACATGTAAATTTTTCCGGGAATAAAATGTTTATTGTGATGTTTGACCTTAAATCTCCCAATGTTATCCCTCCTGTATTCCCTATCACTGGTGTAAAAACCGGGTTCGCACAAGTAACCAGAAATGGCTAACACAACATTTATGTATACGAACATTAATTCCTTATCCAAAAAATCCCACCTAATTTCCCATTTCCTACGTAACAACCTTGTGCATGTTAATATGTTTGTCGAAACAAAATCCAATAGACCATTCCCTCTTAAAGATTATCCTTTCATACAAATCCCCTCATCCGCTCCGCTTCAAAACCAAAGAGGAGGTTCCATAATAGCAGTGAGACCGGAGATTAAATTAGGGAAAGCTAATCCTCCACGCATAAACCACATAATGAATGAATGTCTCCATTGCACCGTTGAACTCTCCTCTTTTACCCTACATATCTTCCTCGTATACGCCCATCACTCCTCAGTAATCGAAGACACTATCCTTACCAAAGCTTCCTTATATGACCATGCTATCATAATCGGTGATTTCAACATGAATTCGGCAAAACATAAGCAACTCTCTTCCTTTATTTCAAACTCCAATTTTATCCGTATCCACACAGATCCAACTTTTATCATGCCCCATAATCAATCCTCTACCCCTGATGTATTCCTAGCCACCAGTAATATCAGACCCATTATACATAACTTGGAGCTAATACCCGATTTTGGGTCAGATCATCTGTCAATCAAATTTTGCCTCTCCTCAACCCCCCCTATTCCTACACCGACTAAAATTACTTACAGATGCAAGGACTGCGACATAGACAAAGTGACAGAAGACATTACACAACATATCACACAACATTCAGACATATCCTCTACATCCATATCCTTATTCTTCGAAACTTTAGCAGACTCAATCAAAAAAAATACTCCCACCTATACCAAACAACATTATAAGTATCCCCTTCCTAAATTTATCCTAAGACTGATAAAATACAAACGACAATTATACAGAGACATCCGACTGACAGACGAAACTAACTTAAAAACAAAATACAATAAACTCAATAAAGACATACACGTTATGATACAAGAATACAAAAAGGATTTGTGGGTTAATACCTGCAAAAACCTTAACGAACTTCAAGGAAAAAAATTTTGGGACGAAGTTAAAAAATTGAGTAAATACCGTAAGACAGACTTTCTACAAAAAATACAAGACCCAACGACACTAGAGACAACCACAGACGATCAGACAATAGCAGACATTTTCGCTAAATATTTCAAAAAAACATACACAATGACTGATAACTCTTCATTTGACAATGACTCTCTTGAGACAATTAATTCCTGGTATAACTCCTTCAAACTCAACTCCCACTTCCCAAACGTTCCCGACGAGATAAAGGAAGAAGAGTATTATGAATTGTTGCATAAAGGCAAAAACACATCACCTGGGTATGATAGTATTCCTAGATCTATCCTAAAATCCCTTCCACAAAATATACATGAATACATCCTCCGCATATTCAACCACATTTATCAATCCCAGTCCTTCCCGAAGGAGTGGAAGCGAGGTATAATTACATGTATCCATAAATCAGGAAAAGAGGCGACACATGTCGCAAGCTACCGTCCTATTACTTTGCTTCCAGTCCTCGGGAAATTATATGAATCCATCATCCAAAAAAAACTCACGTCCCTCATCCAAAACTGTATCCCCTACTACCAATTCGGATTTATTGAACACCGTTCAACATCCCTTCCTGTAACAATTTTAACATCGAACTGTCAGACAGCACACCTCGAAGGTAAAAAATCCGCAGTTTTGTTCCTGGACATTCAAAAGGCATACGACTCGGTTTGGCATCGAGGTGTGTTGTTCAAGTGCAATTCCTTAGGCATTCCTCCGTACCTAATTAACATCCTAGACAACTTCCTATCCAATAGATCCATAAGTGTCCGAATACGAAATTCCTACTCCCAATCCTTCACACCTGAACAAGGTCTACCACAAGGATCCCCACTTTCTCCCATGTTGTATAACTTGTTTGTCCATGATTTTTACAATCCAGACCCTTTGTACTTCAACCCTTCAGCCTATCCTCTACTCTACGCCGATGACACTGCACTTATAACCCATGCTCCCACTATACCTAAAGCCCTAAGCACTCTCCAAGGTCTGATTGATGATGCCCAGACATGGTTCGCGAAATGGCGCATTACCATCAACCCCAACAAAACACAACATAATGCTCAAAACTCCCAATTTAACATAACCGTGAATAGTCACACCATTTCTCCCGCCCCCAATTGTAAATATCTAGGTATTACTATCGACCCCAAATTTACTTTCCTCACACATTCCCAAATCCTAAAAGCAAACATAAAGAGCAGGGCTCGATATTTTAGATCTTTAACATACAAAAATGAAGGTATCTCCACCAATACAGCGGTGTTCATTTATAAAATGATATGTCGACCCCTGCTCGAATATGCTGCTATCCTTTTCCATAATCCTCGTCCAAACGTGTTGAAGAACCTAGAAGTCGCGGAGCGTTCAGCCTTGAGAGTGCTTACAAAAATCCGACACCCTAACAATCCTCTGCATAATCCCTCTAACACACTCCTCTATGAACTTTGCAACATCCCAACGATCACTGAACGTCTTCAGACTCTATCATTAAAATTTGCCTCAAACCCATACAACACTGAAATCTTAAATTACCTATGTATACCCCGCAATCCTAACATCCACCCCAAGTATAAATTCCCTACCAAAACCATTTATCAATTCATCACATTTCATCAATCGAACCCAGTGACGTTAGCGATCATGACATCTAAATTTCCGACATAGACTAGACAAGAACAGGCGGAAAGACCATTGGTCGATAGCCAATTACGGAATATTTATAATTTTAGTGGAATAATATATATTCAATGCAATGTATTGTATATAATTAATGTATATTCTGTAATAAAGATGTATATATATATATATATAAGCTATAACAAGATCCAGAATTGTGTAAAATGTCTCTAGTCTCTTTTGAAGGTTTATTTTTTCATAGTTGAAATTTAACATAACTCAATTTTTGTTAAAACCCAACAAAAAAAAAAAATAGTTGCGTAAGAAATAAACACACCATTTCTTTCTCAAGAAAATCAAAAATGTTTATTTTTCGTAGTTAAATTTTGACACAACTCTATTTATTGGAGTAAAAAAATCCGACACTCAGTTTTTCGCAGACCTGTATAATTAAAATAATTTTAAAATATTTATTGGATAAATTTATTTCTTTATTCTTTTGAAATCCAATAGCATTTTGTGTTTATTTTTCAAAACTAGCCAAGAAGGTTCCCATTCAGGCGTAGACGGCGTCTTTGGATTTAAGCTTATCTCAAAATCCCTAATGGCAGTTATAATAGCGATTTTCATCTCGATAACAGCAAATTTTATAGCTGAAAAATAAATACAATAAATATAATATATAAAATTACGAAAATTTTCGTATAAACTGCAAACAATGAGTCTAAATACAAAATATACAAAATATAATATGTTTATTAGGTGATATTTCAATCCCTTAATATACACATTATATTTTGTATTAAGAGTATAAAAATATAAAATGCGAATTTCCTACCTATGCACGTTCTCGGTCCAGCTCCAAATGGCTGGTAAGCAATCGGCAATATATTACTTTTGTTTTCCACTGAGAATCTTTCAGGGTCGAAAACGTGCGGGTCTTTGAAATAATCAGGATCGTTGTGGATGGCTAGTATAGGGACTATGATTAAGGTGCCCGATTCTATAATTACATCAGTTCCGGGGATTTGGAAATTTCGTGTCGCTCTTCGGGAATGCATCGGCACTGGCGGATACATTCTCAAAGTTTCTAACAAAAAAATGACAAAAGTTAGGAGTAGTATATGTATGTAAAAAAAATGATGATTAAGTAAATTTACTATGTTTAAATAACAGGGAAAGTGCTACGCACATAGCACTTTCCGTGTTATTTAAACATAATAAATTTATTTAACTCCAATTAATTTGTTGAAGATTTCACTTGAAATCAGTGTTTTTATACGCTTAGCGCATGAGTAAAATTTCGAGTTTAGATTAGATTAGTTTAGATTTGGATTTGCTGGGGCGCGACTCGCTTCGCTCGCAGGCCCCGGTAAATTCAAATTTTTACGTTTTTCGAAACTCGAAATTTTCCTTCATGCTCAGTCTGGCAGTGGAAGACACTCTTAAGAGTTATATTCAAATAACAACAGATTAATGACTTCAATAATAGTCAAAACTAGTCGAACTGTCTTCTGACTATAAAATTATTTTCATAGTAATCACCTGGTCGACTGTATTTTGACTATTGTGACATTTTAACCGGAAGTCACCAGTACGGCTTTTTTTTACTATTACAGTTTTTTCATATTAATTACTCGATCAACTGTTTTTCAACAATTATGAGATTTTGACCTTAAGTTACTTGATCGAATGTCTTTTCACTTTGACATTATTTTCACATTAAATCACTTTGTTGACTGTATTTTGATTACTGCGACATTCGACACTTGGTCGATTATTTGTTGAGTATGATATTAATTTCACATTAAATCGTTCAGTCGACTGTATTTTGACAGTTATGACATTAAATAATTTGTCTACAGTACTTCGACTATTCAATCCCTCTCTCGACAGTATTTTGACAATTACGATATTTTGACTGTATTTTGACTATGTATTTTGACAATTGTGACTCTAAGTAACGAGTGATGTCCACTCCCAGACTAAGCATGAAGTAAAATTTCGAGTTGAGAAAAGCCCGAAGAATTTGGATTTGGACGCGCAGCGTCCAAATCCAAATTCGGGCTTTTCTCAACTCGAAATTTTACTTCATGCGCCACGCGTATAAAAACACTGAATTATTCAAAAGTTAAAAAAACGTTAAAAACTCTTAGTTAATAATTTTATTACTTCGGATTTTTTGAAAAATTTCAGCATTCCATCACTTTTTAACATTTTTCACACATTTCATTTCAACACTTTTCGACAATTTTTGAAATTTTATCGCTTTTCAATATTTATTACAAGTTTCGCAAATTTCAACATTATTAATTTTTTTGCAAATTTCAGCATTTTCTGACACATTATCACTTTTTAACATTTTTTTTTACAATTATCACAAATGTCCACATTTTTAACATTTTTTCGCAAATTTCAATGTTATTTGCAATTTCATAATATTTCTACATTTTCACAATTTGGACAAATTTCAACATTTTCCGCAAATTTGAATAATTTTTGACATTTCATAATTGTTCGAATTTTTAACATTTTACAACTTCTGACTATATTGTCTATATTAATTATCATTTAACGAATTTGACAATATCGACTGTTCTCTGACTATATTAACTATTATAACTAGATCATTTTGACAATAACGATATTTTGACTGTATTTTGACAATTGTGACTGTAAGTAACGAGTGATGTCCACTCCTAGACTAAGGATGAAGTAAAATTTCGAGTTGAGAAAAGCCCTAAGAATTTGGATTTGGACGCGCAGCGTCCAAATCCAAATTCGGGCTTTTCTCAACTCGAAATTTTACTTCATGCGCCACGCGTATAAAAACACTGATTTATTTAAAATGTTCACTGTGGAAGCTTCTACTTCGATATACATCATTATTTAGACAAATAAGACAATTAACTTTGTTTGTATAACTGAGAATTTTATTGTGACTATAGTTTCGACAACTTTAACTTGTCATTATCAAACATAAAGTACTTTATGTTTGATAATGACAAGTTAAAGTTGTCGAAACACAATAAAATCACAATAAAATCCTCAGTTATACAAACAAAGTTAATTGTCTTATTTGTGATTTATTTAAAAGTTCAAAAAACTTTAAAAATTCTTAGATAATAATTTTATCACTTGGTAATTTTTGCAAAATTTCAACATTTCCTGTCATTCCATCACTTTTCAACATTTTTCACACATTTCATCACTTTTCAACAATTTTTGACATTTTATCGCTTCTCAATATTTATAACAAGTTTCGCAAATTTCAACATAATTAAAATTGTTTGCCAATTTCAACATTTTGTAACATATCATCACTTTTTAATATTTTTTTTTACAATTATCACAAATATCCACATTTTTAACATTTTTTCACAAATTTCAAAATTATTTCACATTTTCACAATTTAGACATTTCATAATTTTTGGAATTTTCAACATTGTTTACAACTTTCACAAATTTCCTTTTTTTCCAAATTTGAATATTTTTTTTACTATTTTGACAGTATCTTGATTACATTGACTATGCTGTCTATATTAATTATCATTTAACAAAATTGACAATATCGACTGTTCTCTGACTATATTGACTGCTATGACTAGATCATTTTGTCTAGAGTACTTCGACTATTCAATACTCTGTCAACAGTATTTTGACAATTACGATATTTTGACTGTATTTTGACTATTGTGACTGTAAGTAACGAGTGATATCCACTCCCAGACTAAGCATGAAGTAAAATTTCGAGTTGAGAAAAGCCCAAAGAATTTGGATTTGGACGCGCAGCGTCAAAATCCAAATTCGGGCTTTTCTCAACTCGAAATTTTTCTTCATGCGCCACGCGTATAGAAACACTGATTTATTCAAAAGTTAAAAAAAACGTTAAAAATTCTTATTTGATAATTTCATCACATTTCGTGAATTTTGTAAAATTTCAACATTTTCTGTCATTCCATCACTTTTCGACATTTTCTGGAATTTTCGACATTCTATCGCTTTTCAACATATTGCACAATTTTCGCAAATTTTAACATTATTAACATTTTTTGTAAATTTCAACATTTTCTGACCTTTCATCACTTTTAACATTTCATCTCTTTTCAACATTTTTTTACAATCATCACAAATGTCCACATTTTTAACATTTTCTCGCAAATTTCAATATTATTTGACATTTCATATTATTTCGACATTTTCACAATTTGGACAAATATCAACATTGTTCGCAAATTTCAATATTTATTGACATTTCATAATTTTTTGAATTTTCACAAGTTTCAATTTTTTTTTCAAATTTAAATATTTTTTGACTATATTGACAGTTCTGACTGTCGATTACATTAACTATGTTAATTATCATTTAACAAATTTGACAATATCGACTGTTCTCTGACTATATTGACTATTATGACTAAATTACCGGTCACTCGACAACTTTGATTATTCTCATTGTGTAATAAAAAAGTGTTTTTTCTTCAATCAAATTTTATGAAATCTAAAAATTAAAACGATCATAATTTTGATAGTTTTCATTAGACCTACCTAAAATTTTGTGTGGATGTTAAAAAAACATTGCTCTTTCAAAATATGTCAAAATTTAATACACTCCATCGATGATTTTTGAGTTATTTCCATCTGATTGACAAAAAGTGCGTTTTATTAAATCAAATTTTATAGATTGTAAAATTTAATAACATTATAACTTCAACATTTAAGTGAGATCTTTATAAAATTTTATATAGATGTTAAGAAAACATTGCTCGATCAGAGTATGTCAAATTATTAAAATACTCTATCAATGGTGTCTGACTTATTTATAAAAAAAAACGACATTGTAAGATGAATTTATCCAAGTTTGAATGCAATTCCAGTTTCAGACATTTATATTTTTGAAAATTTTCTGCATATCGTTATGAAATTTTGTGTGAATATCAATTAAACATTGCCCTTCTAGAATATATCAAAATATCGAAACTCCCCGTATATAGTTTTTGAGTTGTTTATAAAAAAAGTGTATATACATTAAATGTTCATTTTTTGATTATCTACAACTTTTCTTAACAAGATTGTTTTATATGATCAAAATTAAAGAAAAATCCAAAAAAATGCTAAGAGGTAGTTTACCACTTCCGATTTCCGCATTTCACCAAAAGTGAATCGGATACTACTGTTGTAATAAAAAAGCTTAAGTTTATAGTGTCATGTTAACAGCTCAATTGGTTTAGACTTTATCGTGGCGACAGAAGGACAGAAGAACAAACATTTTTCAAAAATGGTCCTGATCAACTCGGGAACTTTATAATGGATATAACCACTAACATTTTTGATTTGAAAATGATTCGAAAACAATACTTTCCCTTTGATTTGCGTATGGGGGAAATTAAAAAAAATCTGTATTTAGACTGGTTTTTGAAGATCGGCTCAGACGTTATCGTGACGAGAGGACAGAAGAACAAACATTTTTCAAAAATGGTCTTAATCAACTCGGAAACTTCAAAATTGATATAACCACTAAAATTTTTGATTTGAAAATTTTTCGAAAACAATATTTTCCCTTTGATTTGCGTATGGGGGAAATTAAAGAAAAATCTCTATTTAGACTGGTTTTCGAAGATTATTTCTTGACCCTACTAACTAAAGTTATTTACTTTTTAAAAGAAACCTAGAACTATCTACTAATGATTCTTAATAAGTGATTACTTACCATCAATAACCTGTTCAGTATATTTCAATTCCGAAAGCGACTCATACGTAATTTTCCCGCCATGCCTCTCCAAAACCTCAACAATCTCCTCTCGTACCTTATTCTGAATCTCTTTATTCTTAGCCATCTCAAAAAGCGCAAAACTAGTCGTAGTCGCGGCCGTTTCATGGCCGGCTACAAAAAACAAATAAATATGCCCTGCGATATTCTCAGCAGTAACCTCCGACTTCTGCGACTTTTGGTAATCTATAAAAGTCTGCAACGTATCATTCCTCCTGTAATCATGCTTCTCGCGGTACTCCAAAACCCCTCTAATCGTCTTCAGATAAAAATCAATCGTCGCTTTGCATACGAGCATCGTACCAAACAAGGAAATCAACTTCGGAAACAAAAAAATCGCCACGACTTTAAACATTTTAAAAGGGGTCAGCGCAAAATGATTGATGGTGTGCTTTCTAAATTCAGCATCGCTGTTTTTAAAACTATTGCACTCGAGCCCAAAAGCGCACGAGCCAATCACGTCGACGGAGTAGTTTGTGCAAGCTTCTTTTATCTCCACAGCCCCCTCGGTTTTTTCAAGAAAATCCTTCATACCCTCAGCGCATCTCACTATAAGCTCGACGTACTGCTTCAACTTCCCAGTGCTGAAGGACGGCGTTAATTCGTTCCTCAACTCCTTCCATTTAATCCCACTCATTGTGAATACATTCTTCGAAAACGGTTCGTACTCGCTGTAATCGACTCCGCGATGGGAAAAAGCGCTGAATTCTTTAATCATGATTAGTTTCACGTATTCCAAATCGATTGGGATGTATACAGGCCTGAAGAAGCTGTAGTAACCTCCGTGTTTGCACCCGCGTTGCTTCATTGTTTTATAGAATTCGGCGAAGTTGAAGTATCCTGGATATTCAACTTGTATATTTCCAATTAGGAATTTTGGTTCTAGAAATGATAGTTTTTTACGTTTCCAGTAGCCGAAAGACCATTTGTAATAAAGGATGATTAAAGTGGTAAGTAAAGCAACTATTAGCCACATGGTTTAGGTTTGCTATGGAAACTAAATAGGGAAAATTGTATATCGTACTGTTTTAGAGTTTATTCGAATGTTTTTATTTAATTTGTGAGTATTTGCTAGTTACGTTAATTAGCAATTGTGATACTAGTTTATCACGTGTATCACGCTTTGTTGTACGAATTAATATACTTTTTTATCTTAACAAAAAAAAAAATGTGTTGCAAACTAAGTCGCCCATATGCGTTACAAATTGAATATTTTGAAATTTTGTATTGTGGAGACTTCTACTTCGTTATACATGTTAATTTATTAATAAAAAACGGTTTAACTTTGTATAATACAATTTATTTTTATGTGACTGCAGTTTCGGCAAATTTAGCTTGCCATTATCAAACATTTAGTTGACTTACTATATGTTTGATAATGGCAAGCTAAATTTGCCGAAACTGCAGTCACATAAAAATAAATTGTGTTATACAAAGTTAAACCATTTTTTATTAATGAATATTTTGACAAACTTGTGGCAAAATGACTAAAACTGATTTTGTAGCGACTTCTAAATAAATTAAACTAGTTTTAGCAGGGTTGTTAAAACAAACGTTTTCTTTTTAATTTTAATTAAAACAGTTTTTTTACAAAACGTGATTTTTTAATTGAAATAGCGTTTAAAACATTAACAATTAAAAACATGTTTAAAACGTGTTTAAAACAGAACATAGAGGGCATTTCTCTTTTGAGTATACTTATCCCGATAATTACAACGTTTTTCAAATTTGCGGGAATTGGTTGTTTCAAAGCAGTTAATTTGAGGCTTTTAACGAGTGTTCTCCACTCCCAGACTAAGCATGAAGTAAAATTTCGAGTTTAGAAAAGCCTAAGAATTTGGATTGGCCGCGTAGCGAAGCGGAGCGGCCAATCCAAATTAGGCTTTTCTAAACTCGAAATTTTACTTCATGTGCCACGCTTAAAAACCCTGATATACAGTGAAGTTTTAGGAACACACACATACAACAACGATTATATGCAACCTAATATACGTTAGAGTTATTGGGTTGCCTATAATCACTGATTTAAACAATTTGTTCAGCGCAGAATTTGACTTACGTTTTATTCACATCTACATATTAGATTGCTAAAGCCGTATATTTTAAACTTAATATATTTTAGTGTTTTATACGTGTGGTGCATGAAGTAAAATTTCGAGTTTAGAAAAGCCTAATTTGGATTGGCCGCTCCGCTTCGCTACGCGGCCAACCCAAATTTTCAGGCTTTTCTAAACTCGAAATTTTACTTCATGCTTAGTCTGGGAATGGAAAACCCTCGTTTAAAGATTCAAACTAAAATCTTAAAAAAAAACAACGAATGTGGTAAAATTCACAGTGTATGCATATGTATACCTGAAAGAAAAAGTCCCAGTATTTAAAAATCACATTTATGCACACACAGTTGTAATATTTTATTGTGATAAAATATTACGTTCATTAATATAATTTGAATTATTTTCAACAATTTAGCTAATATTTAAAAATATAAATAAAAAATCTTAATGAAGTAGTATAAAATATAATTTAAGATACTAAATTTAACGTTCAAAACATGTTTTAAAAAAAATTAAGATTTAAAACATGTTTCAAACAAAACCGTTTAAAATACGACAGCTGTTTTTAAACGTATTTAAAACACTGTTTTAAAACAAAGTGTTTTAAATATAACAACCCTGAGTTTTAGTAAATAACACACTTGGTTATGAGTTCACTGTTTATTAGTTGAGACTAGAGATGGGCGAAATGGCTCTTTTCAGTGAGCTGGTTCATAAGATCTGACTCACTTTAAAGAGCTGGTTCAGTGAGCCAGCTCAAAGGAGTCACATGACTCAGTTACGAGTGTGTTTAAATATATTGAATACGTGTGCGCGTCTATGAAAACACACCTACACACACATTCAGCACAGAAACATCGCGATCCAACTCCGAACCTCGGGGTTGGATCCCGATGAGTGAGCTATAGCTCAGTCGGATTCAAGAGCTCCGTAAAACGAGCTAGTTCAGTTGGATTCGAGAGCGGTCGGGAATCATCGCGATCCAACTCCGAACCGCGGAGTTGGATCCCGATGAGTGAGCTAGCTCAGTCCGCTCAGTCGGTTTCAACAGCCGCCGTGGCTCACATAGAAAACTCTATAGAAATGTAACTCCGCATAAAAAGGGACCACTTATGATTTGTTATTTTAAGCAAGGAAAGGAATGCAACTTAACAACACCAATATATAATTGACAAACAGTCCTACCACTACAGCAATTCTAATCGAAAATTTAGCGGGATATCACAATAAAGTTGCGAACAATTTGAATAAACGTTTTATTAGTATGACAGTTTTAGGAAATTAAACAAACGCAACAGATAAATTTATTATATTTCTTTTTTAACATTATATAACAATATATACAAATTTCCAATAATTTAAGTTTTAAAAATTGTTTACATAAACAGCTGTTATATGTATTTATTTACAAACAAATGTTATACCATTAAACATGTCGTTATTACAGAGCAAATAAAATATTGGTCAATAATTGAGGAGGTAACATTCAAACCGTGTTTTGTCCACTTTTTTTGAAAAATGAGATATCGCTAGATTCTTATTCAGCTATGTCATTTGCAATAAGATATACATTATTTACAAAAAATTAAAGTATTACCAATTATTTGCAATTTTTCACAATCCGATGTTGGCAAATGGTCCACTAACGTATACAAATCTTCTCCTGATGGTAGAAATACTTTTTTTGGCATATCTCCTTCCACAATTGTTTTTGCCAATATTTCTAAGCTTGGCAAATGTAAATTTGAAACTGCAGTCCGTTTAAGTGACATTTTGTTACTTTTAGAATTTTTAAATTTTTGTGAATCATCAAAATGTAAATCACAAATCTGACAGTGGATTACGTTTCTCTTCAGCAGATCAAGGCGTTTAATTGCTTTCAGCCAAATATTTATTCTCTAAAATGCAAATATGATTTAAATATTATAATTTAATTATGTAAAAATGTTTTTTTATTAAATATAATATCATTGAAATAAGTAATTACTAGGACTCGGGAAAACCGTCAAACCGATTAGCGGTTATCTATCGGCCAAGTCAATAATTACGAATTACGAACGAATACTAACAATAAAATTAGAGTTATCCTTGAGCTAACTTTAGTGCGCTGAAAATATGTGAATACCACATAGGTACCCTTTGTTTTTGTTGGCTCTTCGGTTTAGCTGATAGCTAATTCCTGGCCGATTTCCAGCTAACTATTACATTTAGCTATTGATCGTAATTCCGGACATAAGACTTACTTATTACAAAATATATATTATCTAAAGAGTTAATGTGGCGTATACATGCACTTTTTGTAGACACTTTTCATTATAATGCAACAATGAAGTTCATGGCTAAGTGATGCCAAGGGCATACATTCAAATTTAAATGATGCTAATATTTATTATTTTTTCAATTGTTTGGCCAAGGGCCCACGCAGCGAAGTTACGCCGCTGGGTGACGCAGGTAACTTGTATATACAAGCCATGTACGAAATTAATAATAATAATATAAGTTAAAACTAACCTTCTTATTATTTGGGAAGGAATAATATCTCGAAGATTCACTTTTGCATCCAGGTACAGAACAAGTAGGCATTTTAAAATTGTTCAAATATAAACTTTTCACTCATTACAAAATACATCCGAAATGGCGATAGTAAATAACCAATGAACACATGGATGCACGTAGGGCACGAGTAACAAACAAGCAAATGACGCATGCCCTGAGGTAGTACCAACCTAGAGTTTTCTATGGTACCAACTGTGACAAATATAATATTTTATTTTTCCTTCAAGTTGGCGATCCTTTCCCGGCTTAAGAAAATAGAGTGAAGTTGGAGTTTCACCCCCCTGGTGGCTCATTTAGAGTCGATTCGCCAACTCAATAGGTTTATTTAACTCTATTCGCACGCGTCGTAATTCGAATCGATGATGCTGCAATAACATGGTAGAAATATAACGATAGCTATTTTCTTACTAAAATAACAAACACATCTTATTGAATTTACAATTTTGGTAACAAATAAGTGACGAAAGAATAATTATGCTTGTACTGTTAATACATTGAGAATATACACTCACTCTAGAAGAGCGGGCGAATCAAAATGAGTCATGGCTCAAAAAGAGCTACATATTTTGAACTGAGTCACTTGGCTCACCAGCTCACTTCACTGAGCTGACTCTTTGAGTCGATTCGCTCAGAAGTTACCCACCTCTAGTTGAGACTGCAACAATTGTTTCGCCACACAGTGGCTTCAACAGGAAGATGAAATATTTCAACATTCGCGCGCCAGCAGTAATTTACTTAAAAAAAATCCCTGTATGTATTTTTTTTCTGAATGCCTTATTTCTAAAAATGATCAGATCAAGCTAGATTATGAGATTTCTCACACATAAACTGTTATTGTGGTGTTTTCTATAGCTATTGTTGTAGAATTATTTTTAATACCAGATATTTTCAATTTTTCAAGTGTTTTTTTTTATAAAAAACTTATAAATACCTATCCGTAACATGTTCGTTCTAAACACGAAGTAGCATCGTGCAGAAGAAGATCCGACGCTAGGATAATGAACACGTACAAGTCTCAACATGCACACAATGAAGCAGATAGCGAAAGAAACGCGAAAAAAAATAAAAACCCTCACATAATATTGTTACGTAGTAATAAAGCGGAGGTGTAATGGCGTGCAATTTTCCCATCACTCGTGCGCGGCGCGATTAATCGGACGATGATGAGACTGAAGAAGTCCGAGCGAGCGGTAATCGCATTAGCCGGTGGTTGTTGATGGATGTAATTGGTTAGCGGAAGCGATGCGATTCCGCCGATCCGCGCATACACCATTCGGTTCCCATGGCCCCGCGCGCCTTCCTTGAGGAACACCGGCGCTCCCCACCCCCCGCGCGATAAATGGGCGATCGCGCGCCGTTTGTTTTTAACAGTACATGCGTCGAAATGGGTGCGAACCCGAGCCGGAGAGCCAAATAACAGTCATCCGGCATTCTTGCGAAAGCCGCAAATCGGCCATCCTTCACCGAAACAAAACAAAAAAGAATGCGCGCGCACACAGTTAAGGCAATTTTAGCTATTAACAAAATAACACGTACGCGTATTAAAATAAGTAAGAAATAACGAAAATACAGTTTCTTATTTTAAATTTATAAGTAGTTTTCAATGTTATTAATAATATACATCTAGCATCGTTGCTTTGGTCATCAAGATGGTATATTTAATTTTAAGAATACTAAATTAAACACTTCCTTCCTTTTTACGACCTCTGATTATTACAAAATATATTATTAAAACACAGAACACAAATTAAGCTAATGTAAAAAATATGTGTACAAATTCCATGAAGCGTGTTGAGGGACAGGAAGGAGGCAATGCTTCTGGTATTATTCTAGTATGAAATTTCGCAAGTTTAATTCAGTTAAATATCCACAAGGCCTTGCACCTTGTCAAAACTGAACAATATACGTATTAATCATAAACGTAAGTAAATAGAATTTGCATATGATATGACTGCATAATTTATTACATACGTCTGCAGGACCTTCAAATGATTTTATAATTATGACAGCTATTATAAAAAAAAATAGATATTGTTGTAATGTTTATTGTACAGAGTAATTGAGGATACATGATTCTTCAAGTTGGAGTAACATTCAGAGATTTAGTGATTTTATGATTGACAAAAACGTTGCCACATGATATCGTCACCTCAGTGCTATTACAACTGGATAACTCAAAAATTATTGTATTTGAGTTAAGTGTCTACATTATACATCTTGATGTGCTCTACAACATGCTAGAACTCTAAAAACCACCATTTTGTATTTATATTAAAATAACACAGCTAGACAAGTTTAAAACCAGTTGCTCAAATTTGGCAACCAACGTTAAACATCAACCACTGAGCAAATCCATTTAAGTAATGTTTCATCAGCATTAAAACAACGTTTAATGTTGCTACAATGTTGATATAACGTTTTTTGTTGGTTTTTTGCTTAGTGGGCTTTTTCTCAAAACTACTAAGTTTAAGTTGTCTAGTTGTAGCACTGAGGTCACGATATATATCAGGTGACCAACAATGATTGAAGTACTAGGTGGCTGTGGAATCACACATGACAAACGTCAGATTCAATAAATGTGAAGTAAGAATCGACATTCATGTTTGATTCTACAACCACCCAGGATTTTAATAATTGTTGGTCACCTAATCAGAGCTGGGACGAATCCTTGTAAAAAGGATTCCAATCACGAATCCGAATCACCTTATATGATTCGAATCACGAATACTCGAATAAAGGATTCGTAAGAGATGTTTTTTCAAATCACGAATACAAATCCTCTAAGAATAAATTTGATTTTATTTTTTTTACAACCATTACCAAGAGATAGATGAACATTTAGATTATTTACCATATATCTAACCAACATGATATCTAATAATATCTAATCTGACATAATGATTACAGTTAGATCAGATAACAAATTATCTAACCCAACTTAATATTTAATAATATCTATGACAATGATAACAGTTGAGTTAGATAACAAATTGGGTTAGATATGATAATATAGTGCAACCTAATCTAAATTGCTATTTCACATGATGAAAAGTTAGGTTAAATTAAATAACATTTTGGGTCAACTGATGGCGTTCTAAGCTATTGTAACTTCTTTAACAGTTTATCGAACTTTAGAAAGAGTTGTTTAGGTTATTTTAAGTAGCATTTACTTAAGATAGATTTAATAACATGTACCCACCAAAGTTAGATTTGGACACAGTTACAAAAGTTAGGTTTGAGCTTTTGTAGCAATCCTAATTAAATGAATATAAGTAGTTGGCATTTGAGCTAGGGTTTGGTTAGATGATAGATTGTTAGGTTATTTACAAATTAGGTTAACTTACAGCTGAGCTTTTGTAGTAGGTTAGGTTAGGTTATTCAGTTAACCATCAGGTTAATCTGTTATCAAATAATTTAATTTGACCTAATACTAACTACATTGGTAAGTTAGATTATATTATATGGATCTGTTTTTTAGGTTACGTTGGTTCTCAATTTGTCAGGTTAAGTTATTGACCAGTTATTTAAGTAACCATCAGCTTAATCCATCACCAACTAATTTGATTTAACGTAACACTAGCTTGATTGGTAAGTTAGGTTATGTCAAATGTAACTGTTTTTAGTTTATGTTGGTTCTCAATTTGTCAGGTTAAATTAGTGACCGGTGATTTAAGTAACCATCAGCTTAATCCATCACCAACTAATTTGATCTAACCTAACACTAGCTTGATTGGTAAGTTAGGTTGTCATATGTATTTGTTTTTAGGTTATGTTGGTTCTCAATTTGTCAGGTTAGGTTAGTGAAGAGTTACCTAGGTTTAAATATAAAAGCGTTCAATTGAAGCTTCTAACGAGTGTTTTTACTCTTAGATTAATCATGAAGTAAAATTTCGAGTTTAGAGCAGCCTAAAAATTTCCAAATTCTTAGGCTAAACTCGAAGTTTTACTTCATGCGCCACAAGTACAAAACACTGATTTCAAGTCAAGTTCAAAATATACTCCTTAAAAATGTAAGTTTATAATTCATTTGGACATTTTGATAATAATAATAATAATCACCTTTATCGTCCGACAGATTTATCCTTCGAGAACGCACTAATGGGACACACTGTATAGAGAGAAATATTTTTAGGTTATGCAGCTCTTAAAACCAAGCAACTTTAGTGAAGACACTTTTTTTCTATCTTTAACGTAAGCCGATTCATCCTTCGAGGACGCACTAATGGGTCATCCTGTATAGAGCTCAATGTCAGACTCAACAGCTATGAATATTTAGTTTATATTTGACATATCTGTATTGAAATTAAGTCGGATAGCATTTGTGTAGGTTTGACAACATGTACTAAATTTGAGTAAAATATCAACATTACCATAAAAGGACAAATAACAAAAAGTATATATAATTCATAAAGTAAATAATAATAATTAATAAGTAAATATAGTTAATAAAACAATACACAGGGTGTCTCCTAATAAACGCCGCAGGCCATAACTTCTTTATTTATTGACCGATTTAAAAAAATCAAAAAAACATTAAAATGGCTCCACAAGATCTACAAACAAGCCCTAATTTTACTTCTTTAAGAAATCAAGTTTTATGTCAGCGCTAGTCAACTTTTTTTTTTCAAATGGCCACGTATATTTTTTTTAAATTGATTCTGATAGAGGTTACTCTTCTAAATCCAAACGTATACAATAAGTTAGCTTTCGTGCAATATTTATTAGTAAAAAAATGTTTATTAAAATAAAGTTGGAGTCATAGATTTTTTTAAGTGTGCCATGGAAAAATAAAACTGAACACATATTAACAGTTTATTGACCGATATACTATTTTTTTACTTATGAATATTACACAAAAGCCAACTTGTTGTACATGTTTGAATTTAAAAAAATATCCTCTATCAGAACATATTTTTAAAAATATACGTAGCCATTTGAAAAAAATTAAGTTGACTATCGCCGACATGAAAGTTGGTTTGGTAAAAGAACTCAAATCTAGGCTTCTTTGTAGTTCTGGTGGAGCCATTTTTTTTAAAATCGCCCAATAAATAAAGAAATTATGGCCTGCGGCGTTGTTTAGGAGACACCCTGTATATTCCCATAAATAAAAACAAAATATTTTCACAAAAAAGCCGATACGGAAAAATATCCTGAGATATGAGATTTGCATTGCGGCACATATGCGTAATGAATGTAATGATAGATATTCCCCAATGTTGCTTTCTGATGACAGTAAATCACTAGATTGTTGCTAAAAATATCCAACAAACACTAGAATTAAGCCACGTCTGAATCGCAAACCACCAGATTTGGTGACAAAATCACTGATTTGGCAACCCTGTGCACGACACTAGTTCAGATTTTAACATAGAGTTTCAATAGTCTATTCTATTCTTAGTCTGAGTATTTTAAGTAAAGTTGGCTAGCCTGAGAACGGAGGTTAACTGTACCCCAAATCCGCCGAAGTGCTGCATATTTTTTACTTAGAATTTAAAACATATTTCCGTCATTTACAGCAAATGTGTTCTAGACATTAGATAATGCATTATATTTAGCAAATCAGAGCAATTGAATTCTTAAATACAGTAAGCGTCCAAACATAACCTATTTTATTCTCGCCCTTATGTACGGTGTCAATACTGCCAAAATTAGTATTTTTAAAGTATAACTCGCGTTGGAATTTTCCACTCATTTTTAACGTCGTCACTTTCCGATCCTATTGTAGAAAGTAATAAAGTTTAATTTTAATTAAAAAAAATCGAAAGAAGAAGAAAATATTTAGCTTATTCGTAATTAAAAACAACCAATTAAAATCCATCAATTTTAACGAAGAGACCGCACCAACCTTGCCGTTTACAATCGTCCTTTAAAAGCGACTTCCTCTAACCTCATAAAAAAGTGGAAGACTTTCCGATATCGAAAAATCGCCAATCTTAACGGCCATTGTGTGCAGAAATATCAAACGTCGCCTCCCGAAGACTCTTCGAGAGCTCGTCTATCATAATCCAATAATCCATCAATGTCGGCCATTGTTCGCGGGCGCTTGAAAGACGGGAAAAACAATGCGAGGATGGATGGGCTCTCTTCGTTATCTCGTTTGCACCTCACCGAATTCCGGAATATGGAAACGGAAAGAGGCGATTATTGGTGTTTTGAGTGTGGTTTTATCGATATTGATAGGGATCGGGAGGTCGAGTGTTAATTTCCGTTTTTTTTCTAATTACTCTGGGTGGCAGAGGTTGAGCTGCTTGTAGATGATTAAGTGGTTATTAATTCTAATTGTTTTGTTGCGAAATGTTCTAACTTGATCAGGAAGGAAGTTGGTATTCATACAAAATTTAATCAAACATAATCTAAGGCTACACTTACTTTGTATAGGAATTGGTATTACTTCCCTATTAAACAGTTCTAATATCGTATGCTAAATAAAAAAAAAACTGTAGAGTGCCATGATTTAATCTTTTTTTTAACTTAAGTTGGCTACACGCTTTAGGAATTGCCATATAAAACGTCAGATATACCAAGGACGGTTGAGTATACGGTAAGAAGGATCGACAGAATCAAAGACTTTGGAGTGGGGGTAGAGATCGCTTACGTCACAAATGCGCGCTGAATTTAAATGTAGTTACCTTATGGTAAACTTTAGGGAAACATGCATAACCTGTACATTTTCTGACATTCGTTGTTTTTTGAAAGAGTTCAATTTGAAGCTTCAAATGAGTTGTCCACTCCCAGACTAAGCATGAAGTAAAATTTCGAGTTTAGAAAAGCCCCGTGAACATTTTCTGGGCTTTTCTAAACTCGAAATTTTACTTCATGCGCCACGCTTATAAACACAGATTTTAAGCAAAGTTCGAATATACATAAATTTCACAATATTTGAGTGTTTATACGCGTGGCGCATGAAGTAAAATTTCGAGTTTAGAAAAGCCCAGAAAATTTGTCTCGGGTCGCTGCGCGACCCTCGACAAATTTTCACGGGGCTTTTCTAAACTCGAAATTTTACTTCATGTTTAGTCTGGGAGTGGAAAACACTTGTTTAAAGCTTCAAATTGAAGTTTAAAATTAAAATAGGGAATAATTAAAGATTTACAGAAAATTGTTCTAATACCGTATGTTCAATAAAAAAGAACTTCTAGTGCCATGATTTAATCTTTATTTAACTTAAGTTGGCTACATGCTTCAGGAATTGTCATATAAAACGTCAGATATACCAAGGACGGTCAAGTATACGGTAAGAAGGATCGATAGAATCGAAGATTTTGGAGTGGGGGGTAGAGACCGCTTACGTCACAAATACGCGCTAAATTTAAATGTGGTTACATCATGGTAAACTTTAGATAAACATGCATACGCTGTACATTTTCTGACATTCGTTGTTTTTTAAAAGAGTTCAGTTTGAAGTTTTAAACGAGTGTTGTCCACTCCCAGACTAAGCATGAAGTAAAATTTCGAGTTTAGAAAAGCCCCGTGAAAATTTGTCGAGGGTCGCGCAGCGACCCGAGACAAATTTTCTGGGCTTTTCTAAACTCGAAATTTTACTTCATGCGCCACGCTTATACAACACAGATTTTAAACGAAGTTCGAATATACATAAATTTCACAATATTTTAGTGTTTATACGCGTGGCGCATGAAGTAAAATTTCGAGTTTAGAAAAGCCTACAAAATTTGTCTCGGGTCGCTACTCCATGGCACTCTAGAGGTTTTATTTTATTGAACATACGATATATTACAAAGTCAAATTAATTTGTTGGTTTGAATGGGAGGGTTAATTATTTATTGTTTATATTTTTTATTTATACCGATATTTTTGTATTTTTGAAGGCAGACAGGGACTATTTATTTAAACATCTATATCTATATCTTCTTGGTTCAATATTTCAAATGAATCATAATCGATTTAGAATCATTTTTTTGCGTTATTGTGGGAGCATCGTCAGCACAAATGGATTTAGCCTTAGGTGGTGCGTGCGCTTCGCGGGCGCATTTTTCAATTGCGAAATTTATAATTAAAATTCCCGCGGTGCGCACAAACATCGATCGATCTGAACCGTTTAAAATTAATGACCGTCTGCAGGATAAACACCGCCGCGTCAAATTGCTACCAATTAATCAGGCGACCGCATCCAACAAATAAGGAGCCACATGTGCAATTATTGCGATCGGGCGAAACGTGATGAATAAAGTAGAATTTTCGCGGACTGGAAAAAATCGGGCGCGGGTTCGTGACCGCCCATTTCTTGCACCTCCGCGCAACGCCCACGCCGGGGTAATAACGTTAATTGATGCCGAGCTGCTTAATCTATAATTAATATCGCGCGAGTGGGAAATTTTTCCAAAAAAATAGAGCACAGACTGAAAAATCGCGATAAGATCGGTCTAGTTTTTTGCGCTTCCACCCTCATGCGAATAATTTTTGTATCTCGCGTGGCTCATCTTGGGGGTAATTTAGGTGCCCGCCCAACTGGTGCCATTATTATTTATTTATTACTCTCACTGTGGAATTAATGTCTTTGTATTATTGAGTCTATTGAGGATATATTGCGTGTGAGATATAACAATAATAACGAATCTTTGGAGTTATGATTTATGCGGCACCATATAAATAATTATTGTTTTGCGATGATGGATTTATGTTGATATTGCCTTTAGAAACAAAACTCTAACAAAAAGCATAAAATTGAATTTTAGTTCAGCATTCTAATCTAACTCCATAAAATGACATATAATGTAATCCAACTCCACAAAATGATGTCTAATCCAACTCCACAAAATGACATTTAAACTAAACCCTACTCCAAATAAACATCAATATCCCAATTTTCATATCAATTTCGAAGTAAAATGCGATTTCTTTTTTGTCATTATCAACAGTAATTTATTTATTTATTAACGGAAGTCCATTTAAAGCAGTACATTAATATCTCGAAAACTAAAAATAAAATGAAATATAAATACAAATACATAATAAATATAGGTACATAAAAGAGTAAAAAACAAACAACACATTTAAGTACAAACAACAGATTAAAATATGCAGATTATATACCCTGTCCGAAGATATTCTTCAAAGCATTCCGGCTAATTGCAATCCCCAATCCCCAAAGTCGGGATTGATGGCGTTACAATTATCACGGGGGATGTTTAAGGCCTTTGGCTTTTGAAGTCAAAGGCTCGCGATAAAAATAAATTAAACCATATCCGGTATCTCCCTGATTACCTGATTAACTCTTATTTGAACACAATCACTTTATAATTTAAAAAATGTATACTCACCCTATACATCCAGTGAACAGTCGGTCAAAAACCACTCACGAGATTTTATTACACCACTTATAAATTTTATAGTAAAGGAACAATTGTTATTATTGCAAATGAAAGGATTGTTTTGTTTTAAAGCAAAATATTAACAACAATTTATTAATAACAACCAAAACAAAATAATTCATAACAAGTGAATATAAAAAAAATATTTTTTTTTTTTTTTTGGGGAGAGAGGAGGAGAAAATCCTCATGGATACCTTCTGTTGTCCTGCCCACGGATGGGAGGGATAACAGTAGGTTATGTCAGACTCTTACTCACTAAAACCCCCTCTTGTACGTCAAGTTCAATAAAGAACTTTTTATACTTTATAGGAAGAAGTAGTAAAAAATGGCTTTGTAGAAAAATTGACTGGTGTGAGTACTATAGCAGTATTCATATATTGGTTTCGGGTGGGTGGGGTAGCATTTAGGAAAGAGAAGGTTTAAAGTTTTACAACTTTAGACCTTTTCTTTTTCTCCCAAAAATTAAAATAACTACTTCGGGATTGTCGGAAGCCATTTGTTTGGATTTGTGTTATTATTGGTTCTGGAATTGGCCAAGGGCTGTGATAGTGGGAGCGAGTTTAACGAGCAAGGTAAGGAGCGCTGCCAGATTGGGATCAAGTAACGCTTCTTGGAGTTGTAGGATTTGAGGGATTTTATTGGGGGCCGCCGTTTGTGCTTGCGGCGGCGGTTGGGGTTCGGTTTGTGGCTGAGTTTGCCCCTGAGGTTTGACTATAGAGGAGTAGCTCTTGGTTTGGTTTTTCGGGAATAAGGAGCATCCGCGATAGTTCGCGGTGTGGTTTTCGCCATAATTGCAGCATTTGGGGGGAGGATCGTTATCTCTGTCCTTCCTGGTGCAGTCTGCTGTCAAGTGCTCGTCGGCGCATTTTACGCAGCGCGGGTTGATAATGCATCGGTGGGAGGTGTGCCAGAATTATTGACACTTGTGGCATTGAATGGAACCCTTGGAGGGTTTTTGTTTCTCCACGGTAATGGGAGAGTGACTTAGGGTTTCTAAATTGAAAATTTTTCTGCCTTCTGGAGTGTTTTCCAGGTGCACTGAGACCATGGGGAATTTTTTGAATTTATTCCCCATGCGGCGGACTGACAGAACGGGTAGGGAGAGAGTTTTTAACTGCCTCACTATCCATTCGTCGGAGATCGAAGTGTCAACACTTCGCAGCACAACTTTGAGGTCTTTTTCCTCGCTGAGGGCGTACGTAAAAAAATCCACGTTGTTGTTGCGGAGGTACCGGATTACGCAACGGTAATTGTCAGCAGACTGCACTTGGAATTT
Source organism: Philonthus cognatus (assembly GCA_932526585.2). Taxonomy (NCBI): domain Eukaryota; kingdom Metazoa; phylum Arthropoda; class Insecta; order Coleoptera; family Staphylinidae; genus Philonthus; species Philonthus cognatus. The sequence goes on from OW052242.1 coordinate 32,412,789, forward strand.
CATGCAGGAGCTGAAGAATTTACATTTGAGGCAGTTTACGCCTAATCGGGTTAAATCTCCGGAAATCTTTTCCCAGAGATTTTTATAGCGGATTGTGATAGGTGGAGGGGTGTTTTTGAAATGCTCGAAACCTTCGTTCGAGGCTGCGATCTGATCGATCGATGGTAATTCGATCTTTTTGACGACCGTGGTGGTGTAGGAAATGGTTGGTTTTTCGGGGAGTTTTGCCTGGGGTTGCGGCTTAGGAGATGGTTTTGGTTTTTGGCTAGCCTTCAGAGTGGCGGAGGCGCGCACCAGGCTAGCGGGCGGAGGAGGGGTGTTTGCCGGTGAGCGGCGCTGTCTTTTTTGGACAGGGATGAAGTCGTCTTCGTCGAGGACGTCCTCGACGAAGGCGGGAGAGGGAGTGCGTGGTTCGCTAGGGTCAGGCGAAAAGGATGGGCTGGGGGATCGGGTTCCCTCAGGGGCCTGGGGGGACATTACGTCCATGATTTCCTCGCTGTAATCAGCGGAACGTGAGTTGCGGAGTAGGGCTAGCTGCTGGAGTTGCTGCTGCAGTTGCTGATTTGCAACATTAGAAAGACGGAGTTGCTCAGTCAGGGCGGCGAGTTGCGCGTCTTTTAAGCGGCCTTGTTCGGAATGGGTGCGGGTTTGTTCGGCAAGGGCATTGGTAAGGGCGGTGATTTGCCGTTGCATTTCACGCACCTCATGGGCAAAATCTAGGTCGGTGGACTCTTGGGGTTGCTTGCTCCTGGAAGAGCAAAGGGGGTCGGAGGAATTTTCGGGGTCTGTGAACCGTTTTCCACGCATGGACTTACCCATGGCGTAAAAGACGGGTGTTGGGTAGGCACCGGGTTCAAAATCCCCTGCCTGCTTATCGTTAAGCGGAATCAAGAGTAGAAATATTGAGTGCAACACTCTAAAACTTGACTGCCTCCCGCCAATCTTCGAGCGTTCCTCGCGGAAATCAAGGCAGATTCTCGGTTAGCGTGCTATAATAAGCGTGCTAATCTCTTAAAACCTAAACAGGTCCCCCTGCAAAGGTCGTAAGAAATATTCTCGTTCGCGCCTTCCGGTGTCAGGGCAGTATAAAATACGCGCTAACCACGGAGACGTTCTCCACACTGAATGGGAAAAGATTACTGGATGTTGGATGTTCTGAAAAGAAAACTACTATTCTAAAAGAACAGCAATTTTCCCCAGAGCACCTTTATCTGTAAAATAGCTAAAAAGCTTAAAATAATTAATAACAAAGAAAGCATCTCGAAAGCGACGGAGAGAGCTTCAGAGAGGAGAGACGAACAACCTGACTGTTCGCCGTCTCAAGTCTGAATGGCGATGATTAGAGTTACCAGCCCTTGTCATTATATATGCTTGCACAAAAATCGCATCCCCCACTACGATTTCTGGGCCGCGCTAACCATTTTACGTCCGTCTGCCCTTGGGGACACTTCAAGGAACCCGAAATAAAATGAAGTAAATACTTGTGAATAATTTTCCTCCATGGTAAATGCATTAGCATGAGAGGGAAATTATTTTGAACACAAAAAAATTAAAAATAGGGTTCAGACGAAAAATGATTACATGATCAAAACTTAATTAATAATTAATGAATAGTGTAAACATATTGGTTCCGCGCGCTCTCATAGTTGTAGGTGATTTGTCGTTTGGAAAAATCTTGTCGTGAAAAACCTATTTCCCATCATGACAGCTAGAGACGTTAATTAATAAAATGAAAAGATTAAAAAAATATAAAAGTGTTACTTAACAACTTATTGCTTTGTGATTTGTATCACATTAAAGGTCTTTCTCTCAGCTATTTCATTCTACAATTGCCTAATCGGTGTAATCGTTGTAATTCGCTGTTTTCATATAAACTGCAAAATGTGCTGGGGTTTTTCCCGAATATTATTGGGCGAATATTCCTTACGCGTCTTTGTCTAATTGCTCGTCATACGCTTTTTGGAATATCCGCTCCAAACGTAAGTAAAACCTTTTGAGCGTTTACGCGTTGCCCGTATTTAAGCTGTTCAGCCTATTGTCTCTTAGGCGTAGGTAACCGAGTTGAGGATTACTGAAGGTACTGTAAAACTTCTAGGTGGCATGATGGGCGTTTTTGGTTTTGCGACTGTTCATTAACACAAATTCTTGGAGACACGGATTTTACTAGTTTGTAAATAATAAAAATAGAATTGGGTTATACCCCAAATAATTATTTTGGGGTATTACCGAGTTCTTGTTATCCTCGCTTGGGGAAAGCGACGATAACACAATTACTGGCGATTCTGGCCATACCAACATTTTAACAATAGTCTGTCCTACAATATGGTACATGAAATAGATCGAAGGAACGCAAATTTCTATCTGGCACATTGATGTTTAGCTGACTGAGTAAATAGGGACAATAAATTGCCCCATTTATTAAATTGTATCCAAGCATTACGTCCAATTAAATGACATTACTGGCATACATTGACATTTTGAACGTAATTTGGCGTGTTAGACTATCAAATTCATATTTTATAATTAAAAACGATACTGTTATTTAACGTTGGTGTTATTGATAATCCTTGATTAAACATGAAGTAAAATTTCGAGTTTAGCAAAACCTGAAAATTTGGTTTTTACTACTTGCGCCACCCGTATAAAACACTAAAATATTGGTAAATTTTAAACATACTGCTAGATCAATTTTAAAAATAAACTGCTAGAGCAGGATTAAGAATATACTGCTAAACAATATTTTTTTAAATTTTACAATATTTAAGTGTTTTATACGCCTGGCGCATGAAGTAAAATTTTAAGTTTAGGAAAGCCTGAAAATTTGGTCGATTAATGCATAATCAAGGATCGGAAACACTCGTTAGTAGCTTCAAATTGAACTCATTAACAAAAGCAACATTTATACTTGAAATACAAATCGCTGTATGCAAGTGGGTACAACATCATACAATAAATGAAATAATTTAAACTCTACTTTATTAACGGTATTGATTTCTATACTTTATTGATTTTTCATAAAAATTGATATTTAATAACGGTTTTTTTTTATTGAAATCAAAATAAAGAAGTGAATAAATAATACAATTTATGATTAATTATTAACTTGTACATTGTAAGTACAAAAAACATTTGTACCCCTGGTGGGACTCGAACCCACAATCCCCGGCTTAGGAGGCCGATGCCTTATCCATTAGGCCACAGGGGCTGATGGAGTAGGAGTGTATAGTAAAGCGTCATATGCTTGAAAGATTAATATTATTAATTGAATATTATTTAATATACTTATGAAGAATGTTAAGAACTTAATTAATAACGAAAAGAAAATTCTTATATCGTGACTCGCAACAACATAACCGGTAGAAATATTAAATTATGACCGTAAAATACTTATGCAATAACATAGACAACTTTATTTACACTAACGAAACATTTTAACATACCGGGTGTTGACTTGGCGGACGCAACATAGGAAATCGCATGTAAATTTTGAAATGTTCAAATTTTGGCTCCCCTATCTATTTTAGAAACAAATTGTATCTACCTTTTTTGTAGAGAAAACAATTCTGATTTCATTCGCGTTAACGTTTATCACTTTACATTTCTCTAAGTTAAAATAATTAAGAAAAAGTAATGTGATTTTTTAAAAATAATGACATACTATGGAATTGATACAACAATCGCGGGTATTCCCTGTTTTTTTTATGTTCAATTTAAATCTGTAAACAAGTGTTTTCCACTCCCAGACTAAGTATGAAGTAAAATTTCGAGTTTAGAAAAGCCCCGTGAAAATTTGTCTCGGGTCGCGCAGCGACCCGAGACAAATTTTCTGGGCTTTTCTAAACTCGAAATTTTACTTCATGCGCCACGCGTATAAAACACTATAATATTGTCAAATTTTTGTATATTCGAACTTCACTTAAAATCTGTGTTTCATACGCGTGGCGAAACATTTAAACATACCGGGTGTTGACTTGGCGGACGCAACATAGGAAATCGCATGTAAATTTTAAAATGTTCAAATTTTGGCTCCCCCATCTATTTTACAAACAAAATGTATTTACCTTTTTTGTCGAGAAAACAATTTTGATTTCATTCGCGTTAACGTTTATCACTTTACATTTCTCTAAGTTAAAATAATTAAGAAAAAGTAATGTGATTTTATAAAATAATGACATGCCATGGAACAATTGCGGATGTCAAAATGGCAAAAGATATCGCAGTCGCTTGATAAGAGTAAATGTTTTCGAAATGATTTACACTATACTAGAAAACATCGTCCAATTAAAGTGGTATTATGCAGACCACAGTTATCACGATGTTTGCGTTATGTTTTTTGTCGTTAATTAAGTAACGGCAATATCTTGTGCTATTTTGACATTAGCAATTGTTGTATCTACTCCATGGTATGTCATTATTTTTATAAAATCACATTAATTTTTCTTAATTATTTTAGCTGCAAATTTTCTGACATTCGTTGATTTTTAAAAGAGTTTAATTTGAAGCTTTAAACGAGTGTTTTCCACTCCCAGAGTAAGCATGAAGTAAAAATTCGAGTTTAGAAAAGCCCCGTGAAAATTTGTCGAGGATCGCGCAACGACCCGAGACACATTTTCTGGGCTTTTCTAAAATCGAAATTTTACTTTATGCGCCACGCGTATAAAACATAGATTTTAAGTGAAGTTCGAATATACATAAATTTGATAACATTATAAAGTTTTATACGCGTAATATTTCGAGTTAAGAAAAGCCCAGAAAATTTGTCGAGGGTCGCGCAAATTTTCATGGGGCTTTTCAAAACTCGAAATTTTACTTCATGCTTACTCTGGGAGTGGAAAACACTCGCTTAAAGCTTCAAATTAAACTCTTTTAAAAATCAACGAATGTCAGAAAATTTGCAGCTAAAATAATTAAGAAAAATTAATGTGATTTTATAAAAATAATGACATACCATGGAGTAGATACAACAATTGCTAATGTCAAAATAGCACAAGATATTGCCGTTACTTAATTAATTTTTACGGGGCTTTTCTAAACTCGAAATTTTACTTCATGTTTAGTCTGGGAGTGGAAAACATTTGTTTAAAGCTTTAAATTGAACTTTAAAAAAAAACAGGGAATATCCGCAATTGTTGTATCAATTCCATGGTATGTTACTATTTTTATAAAATCACATTACTTTTTCTTAATTATTTTAGCTGTAAATTTTCTGACATTCGTTGATTTTTAAAAGAGGTCAATTTAAAGCTTTAAACGAGTGTTTTCCACTCCCGGACTAAGCGTGAAGTAAAATTTCGAGTTTAGAAAAGCCCCGTGAAATTTTCTCGAGGGTCGCGCAGTGACCCGAGACAAATTTTCTGGGCTTTTCTAAACTCGAAATTTTACTTCATGCGCCACGCGTATGAAACACAGATTTTAAGTGAAGTTCGAATATACAAAAATTTGACAATATTATAGTGTTTTATACGCGTGGCGCATGAAGTAAAATTTCGAGTTTAGAAAAGCCCAGAAAATTTGTCTCGGGTCGCTGCGCGACCCTCGACAAATTTTCACGGGGCTTTTCTAAACTCGAAATTTTACTTCATACTTAGTCTGGGAGTGAAAAACACTTGTTTGAAGCTTTAAATTGAACATAAAAAAACAGGGAATATCCGCGATTGTTGTATCAATTTCATAGTATGTCATTATTTTTATAAAATCACATTACTTTTTCTTAATTATTTTAGCTGTAAATTTTCTGACATTCGTTGATTTTTAAAAGAGGTCAATTTGAGTGTTTTCCACTCCCAGACTAAGCATGAAGTAAAATTTCGAGTTTAGAAAAGCCCCGTGAAAATTTGACGAGGGTCGCGCAGCGACCCGAGACAAATTTTCTGGGCTTTTCTAAACTCGAAATTTTACTTCATGCGCCACGCGTATAAAAACACAGATTCTAAGTGAAGTTCGAATATACATAAATTTGTTAATATTATATATCTAAACTTGAAATTTTACTTCATGCTTTAAATTGAACTTTAAAATAAACAGGGAATATCTGCAATTGTTGTATTAATTCCATGGTATATCATTATTTTTATAAAATCACAGTACTTTTTCTTAATTATTTTAACTTAAAGAAACGTAAAGTATTGAGTGTGAACATTCATAAATTTAGAATTTTTCCCTCTACAAAAAAGTGCAATACATTTTGTCTCTAAAATAAATAGGGAAGTTAATATTTGAACACTTTAAAATTAACATGCGATTTCCTATGTTACGTTCGCCAAGTCAACACCCGGTATGTGATGAAGGTAATAATAATTAGAAAATAACTATGCAGGGAATTTTTGTTTTAAGTATACATACCCATCCCGATTTGTAATTTATCACGTATTCGTTGTTTTTTAAAAGTTTTCAATTTGAAGCTTCTAACGAGTTTCTTCCACTCCCAAATTTTCACGCTTTTCTAAACTCGAAATTTTACTTCATGCGCCACGCGTATAAAACGCAGATTTCAAGTTCGAAAGTCGAAGATATACTGCTATACTGCTATACTGCTATACATTGATAAATCCTAAATAAATCACAGCATTATAATTAAATAAATTTGTTTTGCTATGGCATCTGAGGTTATATATAACATGGATTTTGTGCATTAAACTAGGAGTATCGTGTTATTAAATTATGACTGAAATTTTTGAATCTATTATATTATTTTGATTTTGTCCTGTATAGGGTTTTTCCGTTTGGGAAATAAAGGATATTATTATTATTATTATTACTTGTAAACTAACACTAGTAATCTATCAAAATATTTCATTAATACGAACATGTTAATAACATTCATAGTACAGTGTTAAAGCTGTATGCTTACTTCTATTAATAAGGCAGTTCTTTTTTCCACAAAAACAAATATACAAATTTGTTTCTCCGTGAGCTCAGTGAGAATCATTGCTTTTAAATTATTTATGCCCGTTTGCACCCAAGTCGATTAAGTTAATCAGTGATTAGTACTCCTTAAAAACACAGAAACTTTATATATTAATTATTTACAAAATCGCATAATGATAAAAGAGAAATGTTTAGGATATCTTACAGATTTAAAACATTCTTATATTCTAGAATTATGACTTAACCAGAGGTTTAATCAATGATTAGTGGTTGATTAAAGTTAATCAGGAGGTGTGCAAATTAGCGATGGGAATAATCTATATACTAATTAGTAATTAGTCAATTACTGAACTATATCGATATAATCGATTATTATACGGAAATTAGTATATATTAATTTACGCGATTTATTGATCGGGTAAATAAGTAATTACTAATTAGTAATTACTAAGTAGTAATTACTAATTTAAGCGATTATTTGATCGGGTAAAATAGTAATACGAATTTAAACGATTATTTAATCAGGTAAATTAGTATATACTAATTTAAGCGATTATTTGATCGGGTAAAATAGTATATACAATTTAAGCGATTATTTCCTCGGGCAAATTACTAATTAATATACTAAAATAACTGATTATTATATCGATAGACTGAACTATTTATTATTATAAACAATTGTGTCGCTTATTATCTCGGTAGACAGGACTACTATTATTATATAGTAATATTAATAATTAGAGGATTTGATGGTTTTTTGTATTTCAATAAATAAATCATTAAATAATAATAATTATATAAAAATTCTAATCTTCGCTACTAACAAACATCACCCCCAGGGAAAAACGCTAAAGAAACCACAGGCTTAAAAACAAACTCTTAAAATCACTCTTTCAAAAAAGTATTCATTAAAAGACCACCCCTTATAAAAACTTTTATGGAAAATTACACCTACGAAAAAAAAAACACGTCATGAAAAACTACCCCATGTAAAAAGATTCCTGTAATATCAGCCCCACTCCCGAAAAAACATCTCCCAAAAGGAACAATCCCCCTAAAAATTATCCTTACCGATAACCATTCCTAAAATGTATCCCCGAAAAACCCGAAAAATTACTTCCTGAAAAAACACCCCTCGAAATACCACCCCCTCAAAATACCATTCCCTTGAAATGCTGACCCTTCGAAATACCACTCCCGAAAAACAACCCCCCGAAACAACCACCGATAAAAAACTTTGCCGCTAATATCACCCCCTCCAAAAAGCCACCCATAAAAAAACCAACTAAAAAAATTTCCAAAAATACCCCCTTGCAAAAAACGTTCTTGGAATCCCCAGTTCCAGAAACAAAAAATACCCTGTTCGAATATATGATAAGCACAGGATCTCTTTATATCGCTTGTTGTTGATTATTCATGTTATATTTTAACCCCCCCCCCCCCCCCGCTTATCATATGTTTGAACTGAAAAGTTAAAAAGTGAATTTTATAATTTTATAATTTTCAACTACTAATTTAATCCATTATTAAAATATATCGTTTCGGAATAATCGATTATTCCCATCACTAGTGTAAATGGGCCTTAATGGGGAATTAAATAGGCGCAGTTTTGTTTTCTAGTTTACAAAAAAAAGTTTACATTAAGGCCGCGGCCAGGGGGGTCTAAGCCAGGGTTTTTGAAAACACTTTTTTTTCATTTTAATTAAAACAGTTTTTTTAACAAAACGGGTTTTTTTCATTGAAACGGCGTTTAAAATATTAACGATTAAAAACATGTTTAAAACGTGTAAAACAAAACATACAGGGCATTTTGCTTTTGAGTATACATATCCCGATAATTACAGCATTTTTTAAATTTGCGGGAATTCGTTGGTTAAAAGGGGTTAATTTGAGGCTTTTAACGAGTGTTTTCCACTCCCAGACTAAGCATGAAGTAAAATTTCTAGTTTAGAAAAGCCTAAGAGTTTGCATTGGCCGCGTAGCGAAGCGGAGCGGCCAATCCAAATTAGGCTTTTCTAAACTCGAAATTTTACTTCATGCGCTTAAAAACACTGATTTACAGTGAAGTTCTAAAACACACACATACAACAACAATTATAGGTAACCTAATATATGCTAGAGTTATTGGATTGCCTATAATCACTGTTTTAAACAATTTGTTCAGCGCAAAATTTGACTTACGTTTTATTCACATCTACATATTAGATTGCCAAATCCGTATATTTTAAACTTGATTACATTTCAGTGTTTTATACGTGTGGCGCATGAAGTAAAATTTCGAGTTTAGAAAAGCCTAATTTGGATTGCCCGCTCCGCTTCGCTACGCGGCCAATCCAAATTTTCAGGCTTTTCTAAACTCGAAATTTTACTTCATGCTTAGTCTGGGAGTGGAAACCCTCGTTTAAAGATTCAAATTGAAATCTTTTAAAAAAACAACGAATGTCGTAAAATTTACGGTGTATGCATACGTATACCTGAAAGAAAAATTCGCTGTGTTTAAAAACCGCATTAATGCACACACAGTTGTGATATTTTATTGTAATAAAATGTTAAGTTTATTAAAGTAATTTGAAATATCTTCAACAATTTTTTAAAATTTAAAAATATAAACAAAAAATCTTAAAAAAATACAATTTAGCAAATTATTAAAAAAAATAACGTTATAAACAAAGTTAACGCGTAAAACATGTTTTAAAAACTTTAAGATTTAAAACATGTTTAAAGTAAAATCGTTTAAAACACGACTGCTGTTTTTAAACATGTTTAAAACACTGTTTTAAAACAAACTGTTTTAAACATAACAACCCGGGTTTTAACCCATCCCAAAATTTTCAAAATGTTAAATTTTTGTATGGAAAAGCGGCTTTGAAAAGGCAAAAACAATATTTTTACCAGTCAACCCATCCCCCCCCCCTCGAAATGTTTTTCTAGCTACGGCCTTGGTACTCAGTACTGTATAATCATATGACATATATACTTAAGTACTTATTGTTACGTACTTGTACTTAATACTTGAGTACATTTTGTGTAGAGTACTTGTACTCAGTACTTGAATACATTTTAAACAGGGTTGAATCATATTAGGGGATTTTTTAAGGATTCGTCTCAGTTCTGATCTCGTAGTAAAAAATTTAAGATTGTTTAAAATTATGGGAATTGAATATTTTAGTCAATTGTAAGCAATCGTAATTTTTATATTCAATCAATTTTGTTGCTTTTGTTACGAGATTTGGTTCTTTAAACCTCCTATCTTGATAAAATTAAGGTTTTTGTCATTTTTGCGATGAGCACATTATATTAGTTTTGCTTTACCTGAAAAGCCTCAAATTTTCTAGAAAAACATATTAAAACAGAGATTGTAAGCAAAATTAACTTTCAGTGTTACCACTTGTCAATATTAAAGTAACCAACTGTATTAATAATTATTGATCACACGGTATATCTTGTGAGTATTTTTATTTGATTAATTAAAGAAATTATAGCTACTCAAATGTTAACACTCCAATAATATATGAGAAAGAGAAACATCCCTGGAATAAACACAAATTAAGAGTGAAAACAAATTAGCAGGAAACCGGCAATTTCCATGCACTTAGACAGAAAATTCGGAAAATCCGCTCAACAATTCCCTTTCGCTCGGTAAGGCACTCGTCGGAAATGGAAACTATAAAATCCGAATCGAAAACGGTTTCAATTAAACGAATCGCATAAAAGCGCGAATGCAAATGCGAATAACTGGAAGTCCAGCTAAACGGTTCCCATCCGCGATCGTAGAAAAAAATGCGCAACAAGAGCAAATGGAATGCGCACTATGGGAAGAGGAATCTAATGGACAGAAAAGTGCAGTTGCACACTCTCTCGTTACCTTTTTACCTTTTTTCTCACAATCCGCGTTAGTCATGCAAAAGAGCAAAAATGTTGAGGATGAATTAGTGCGCGCGGATCTGGAGAGTAAAGAGAAAAACGGATGAACCCGAAACGGCTTCTCACGACTTCACTCTTTTTGAGCCACGTGGGAAAGTGGGAAACCGGAAAAGCCGGGTTCGGGTTTTCACTAGGAGGGAAGAGGACGGCCGCACCCTCTCGTTGTCGGATGAGCGAACGTGTGGACTGGATTAATGGTTTGCACTCTGACACTTTCATCTTAATTCTACTTGGAATTCTTGCACACACTCATCCATTTATCTTCTGCATTCGCACATGTAACTTAATTATTAGAAGTGATCATCCAGGATTTCTCTGGAAGGACTTAATTTAAGGATATTCCTAAAAATAATATAAACAATCTCCAGAAAACTTTAAATAAAAACAGTATTTAACCTTTCTTCACAAATTTATTTTATACCAGATGTACATTTCGGTCACAAGGTGACCATTATCAATGGTTTGATATCAAACCATTGATAATGTTCACCTTGTGACCGAAATATACATCTGGTATAAAATTAATTTGTGAAGATAGGTTAGAAAGTGTTTTTATTTAAAGTTATTATCATCTTTATGTAACTCACTATATTCAATCCCCAGAAAACTTCTGATAAAAAGAAACTCCAAATTTGAGCATCCACAATTTTCATTTTACAAAAATTATCAGAAGTTATCGTCATGGATTTCTTTGAAAAAAATTAATTTAAGGAAATTCCTAAAAAAATAATGTAAAAAATCTCCAGAAAACTTCCGATAAAAAGAAACTCAAAATTTAAGCATCACAATTTTCTTTTTACAACAATGCGCATTCATTTCAAACTCTACACTGTGGATAATTCGATCAACTATGAGAATGTTCAGACGATTTACCTTCATGACCAATCATAAAGTACGGTTTATTGATTTTGATGGCTTTTCTGTCGTTCAATGAAACGTTTTGCTGATTTTTCCCTCCTGGTGCATGTGTGTGTGTCCGATTCGGACCGTTATCCCGCCACGATTTCCCAATAGATATATGGGCCTCGGGGGGACCATTTGGCCAATTGAGCCTGGGACACCACGCGATCCTCTAACGGTGATGTTTCTGATCATCGTGTCCCAACTCCCGCATGCTATTCACTTAATACCCCATGGTAATCATGGTCATCAAGTGGTATATCGCATCGTTCTCAATGCCGTTTGCAATTTTTTGCAGAAATGTTTACAAAACTTAGAATTAGCTACAAAGCAAACATGAAATTACACCAACGACAAAACGAAGTAAACTTTATGTAATTTTTGATTTACCCCCCAATAAGATATTGTGGGTATTCTTTTAAATCCTCTTCTCGTTACTATTTTTTTTTCTGTACGTTCATTCTGTCAATCATTGAAACGCGAATAATCATAGTCTTGATGCTGTTTGCAGTTTTTTTTTGTTTTAGATATGTTCACAAAACTTAGAATTAGCTAACATTATGAAATTACACCAACTGCAAAACGAAGTAAACTTAATGTAATTGTTAACTTACCCCCAATAAGATATTGTGGGTATTCTTTTAAATCCTCTTCTCATCACTTTTTTTAGGTCCAATCAATCAATCATTGAAATGCGGAAGTAAATTCTATGAACGTGATACAAATATAAAATAGGTATCGCTTAAATGAAATAACAAACCTCCCACGAACAATCGTGATTTGCAATGTTTCATATTTAGTTGAAAACTAATCCCTAATAGATTGAATAAAACAAGTAGTTTTTTCAAGTAAATCAGAAGGATTTTGTCTTAGGTTAGTTTCAGTGTTGTATAAAATTAAAATCAAACAAAAATAATGAATGAAATTGAAAAGAATAAATTATTAATAGTGAGTGAATTAAAAAGAACGGATTAATACTTTCTTGGTCCCAGTGCGAGCAAAAAAACAACAGCGCTGATAAGTTGAGCGAATGGAATCAAAAGGTCATTGAATAAAGGTGGAAAATAAGTATGTTATATTCTATCTGACTGAATTGAGAGTACACATCTCAATTCAGTCAGATAGAATATAACATACTTATTTTCCACCTTTATTCAATGACCTTTTGATTCCATTCGCTCAACTTATCAGCGCTGTTGTTTTTTTTGCTCGCACTGGGACCAAGACAGTATTAATCCGTTCTTTTTAATTCACTCAATATTATTAATTTATTCTTTTCAATTTCATTCATTATTTTTGTTTGATTTTAATTTTATACAACACTGAAACTAACCTAAGACAAAATCTTTCTGATTTATCGTCTCTAGCAAGCGTGGTACTACTCGAATCCCTAGTGTGGTACATACTGACCAGGAAGAATTTACAAATCCTAATGACATAGTTAATGGATTCGTTGACATCTTTAATATTCATTTTAATTGTAATTGAAATCCTATACTGTGCAATAATTCAACTGTATATCCGCCATTCCTGTTTCATAAAGTAGACGAATCCGAACTTATCAATATTATGTCACGTTTTCCAAATAAATTTACCGCTGGTGATAAAATTAATAATAATATTAATTCAGGATTGTAGATTCTCCTTTGCTAATCCATTGTGTACAATTTTAAATTACTCAATCATTTCTTGCCAGTTCCCCGACCTGTGGAAACGTGCTAGACTATGTCCCGTTTTTAATAAAGGTGACAAATCTCATATTTATAATTATCGTCTAATTTCGATCCTCTCCAACTTTGCAAAAATCCTGAAAGTGTGCTGCATAATGACATATTTAAAGGAGTGGGATCGTTTATATCACCATATCAACACGGATTTATGCCTGCTAGATCTACAACAACAAATCTGGCTACAGTATCCAAATATTTAGCTGATACCCTGGATTCTCGTGGTCAAGTTGACATAATCTACACTGATTTTTCGCGCGCCTTTGACTCAATTGACCATGAGCTTCTAACTCACCGGCTAAGCATATTGGGTGCTGTCCCTGCGGTCACTAAACTTATTCGGTTTTATTTACTAAGTCGTTCATGCTATATATTTTACAATGGCTTTAAATCCTACGAGTTTTCACCTTTCACCGGTGTGCCGCAGGGCTCTCGTCTTGACCCCCGCTTGTTTAATATTTTTAACAATGATTTATTGGCTTATCTGCCCTCTTTTGGCTTACGCTGACGACCTTAAAATCCCCTTAAACATCAAATCCTCGAATGACGTAGACATGCTACAGCTTAATTTAGATATCATTGCTAATTGGTGCAAGAAAGTCAATTTAGTACTTAATGTTAACAAACGTTGTGTTGTAAGTTATTCTCGTACCCGCACCTCACGTAAAACAAGTCACCTGATTGATGGCAAGTCTTTGTCGAGATGTACCACTGTCAATCAAAGATTTAGGAATTGTATTTGACAACCAACTCACTTTTAAAAATCATATTGACTCGGTCCAACCAAATGCTTCCAAGGCACTGGGATTCATTCTTCGTATTAGCCGCGATTTTTTCAATGTTGATTCTATAAAATCTCTATATTCCGAGTTTGTATTGAGTAAGTTTGAATATAATAGTTTAATCTGGTATCCTATTTATGCTAGTCACTCTCTTTTGTTGGGTCACATCCGCAGTCGATTTTTTAAATTTCTCTCATTTAAACTTGACCCTACTTATCCACCAATTGAAACTTCTCAATATGACCTTCTTCAGCGTCACGAAATGGAATCCCTTGCCGACAGAAGAAATTTGCAATGTGCTACCTTTATGAAGAAACTCTTAGATGGGAAAATTGACTGTCCAGAAATTCTTGCCAGGGTTCCATTTAATGTCCCTGTAAAATCTACAAGGTTTTCTTCAAAGTTCCGAGCACCAACTAATATAATTCTAATTCTAATTCTTTATTACGGGAGACCATTAAATACAACTATATATACACAATAATTACAAAACAAACAAAAAATATACACAAATCATCACAATCAGAAACAGAAATTACATCTAATAAAGGAGGAACAAATAAATAATTATAATAAAGGACCTTAAGAGGAGTTAATGGAACTTAACCAAAGTCTTTTAAAACATGTCTTATTAAATTATTCTGTCGACTGTTATAGCCATACAGAGTAATGTGGTGTACGTTAGCAAGAAGTTTTTGTTGTCGGGTTGAGCGAACTAGAACGATAATACCAATAGACGACAATATAGATGGGCAAAGTATCTGTTCATTCAGTATTTGATATGCAAAGCATAGCATAAAATAAATCCTTCGTTTTTCAAAAGACAACAAACCGAGATATGTACGAAGTAGGTCATAATTACTACTATCGTACAAAAGGTTTGACCGGTAGCAAATGAGTTTTAATATTTTACGTTGTACACGCTCTAATCTATCTATGTGACATTGGTAGTGCGGTGACCAAATTATGCAGTAATAGTCTAGAATTGGTCTGACTAAGGTGGAGTATAATGTCATGAAAGTACGGATAGATTTGAAAATGTATACTAATACGCCGTATAAAACCAATTCTTTGTAAAGCTTTTGCAAAAATTAAATTTAAGTGTTTATGAAATTGAAGTTTACTGTCAAGTAGAACGCCTAAATCATTAATTATATAAACCCCCTCCAACGGATTACTATCTAGAAAATAGATAGCCGGCAAATAGATCCCTTGTTTTCTTAAAATAACGGATGTATTTGCATTTAGTTGTGTTCAAATGCAAATCATTACTGGAGAACCATATAAGTTGATCCTGATCATTCTGCAAAATTTGATTGAATGTCTTTACCAATATCATTGTAAAGATGAGAAATAGCAATGACCCAAGGTAAGAACCCTGGGGCACATCTGAAGTTGCATTTACTACAGAATCAGAAACTGCATCATTTATTTTCACCACATGTTGTCTACAACTTATAAATTACCGGGGCCATTCAATCATCGACCCAGCAACACCATACATTCGGAGTTTGTATAATAGCCTACAGTGGCTAACTCTGTCAAACGCCTAACTAAAGTCAGTATAGATCGAGTCTACCACTGCCCCTTCCTCCATCGTGTTGCATGTATTGCAACATTCTCCTGTCGCTGTGCTGTGCCAGTACTCGGAAAAACAATTCAGTGACATTTGTATTTAGAATCAATATTTTATTTGTAATCACTACTTTAATTATTTATATGTACTTTCGCTTTATTATCTATTATTCAAATGTTTGTTCTGTAATTGGGTTATCCTGTTGGACAAATAAAGATAGAATAGAAAGAATAGAATAGAAGGAATATAATAGAGAGAATAGAATAGAAAGAATACACTACAAATGGAATAGAAAGAATAGAATAGAAAGTATGGAATAAAATAGAATAGAAAGAGTGGAATAAAATATAATGGAATGGAATAGAATAGAAAGAGTGGAATAAAATAGAATGGAATGGAATAGAATAGAAAAAAAGAAAAGAGTAGAACTACTCAAAGAATTTTAAAAGTGCCGAAATATTGTTCGTAATCGACTACTAATTTGTGTAACAAATATCAATTTCATGATATGAATAAATATTTGCATTAGTATTTAAAAGATAAATGAATTGTAAATTATCAAAAATATTTCTCAAAAGCCATTCCAATTGAAATATAAAAAAGTACTAATTTTCACATTTGAGGTCTCTAATTAACTAACTCCTATTGTGAAAAATTTTGCAGGTTTTATTTTTTTAAGGTCTCAAATCACCTGTTACATTTTGTTCCATGATTATGAAACCCTATTTATTACAATAACATACGGTAATTAGTTAAGTTATTCCTTTATTCCTTTTACTTCACTTTTTATTTTAATTCTATATGTACATTTCGGGTACAATGTACCCTTTATCAATAGAAAAAACTAATTAGTTTTTTCTATTGATAAAGGGTACATTGTATTTGCATTTAGTTGTGTTCAAAACTAACTATTGATAAAGGGTACATTGTACCCGAAATGTACATATAGAATTAAAATAAAAAGTGAAGTAAAAGGAATAAAGGAATAACTTAACTAATTACCATTAAACTAACCTTCACGTAACTCAAACAAGAATATCTTAGACAATAACATACAATTAAAAAAATACATAGTGAATATATAAATATTTAAATATTGTTAATTAATATTTCTATACTTTATTCAATTTTGACAATAATTAACAACTCATTAAAACCTTATTTGATAATTAAATTAAAATAAAGAAGTGAATACATACTTTACTAGTAAGAAAATTATGTAACAGGGATTTTTATTTAGCTGTACATACGGATGTATGCACTGTAAAATTTAAGTTTTGGCCCAGTATTGCCACTCGTTGATTAAGCATGAAGTAAAATTTCGAGAAAAGGCTAAAAATTTGGATTTGCCGGGGCGCGCGAGCGATGCGAGTCGCGCCCCGGCAATCCAAATTTTCAGGCTTTTTTAAACTCTGACTTAACGTGAATGTATTCAAAAATTCAAACTAACAATTTTTCGACTCCTTTTTGAGGATTCGAATTCTCTTGTAAGTTTTCGAATTCTTTTATAAGTAAGTATTCAAATATAAAATCGATTCAAAATTAATATCGACTTTCTGCAAAATATTTGTCGGGGTATTAGCTCGAGAAGTAGTTGTTCCAATGAATATTTGGAGACTTTTCTCAATGAGACAACACTTTTGCAGATAGTCGATATTAATTTTAATTCTTTTTTATATTTGTAAATATTGTGCAAAGAATTGACAAACTCAACTTTTCTTTATGTTAAATTGTCTTTATGTTAAAGTAAGTATTCAAATCTTTTTATAAGAAAGTACATTTTAATTACATTGGGATACGAGTCCTCTTAAAAAAATATAACGAACTGAAACTGGATTCGTTACATTTTTTCTAAGAGGATTCCTATCTAAATGTAGGTAAAATGTATTTTTTTATTAAAGGATTCAAAAACATCTTTTAAATCTTTTATAAAAGGAATAATTCCAGCCCAGCTCTGATCGATATTACTTAATAAGAATACGTGTAATTTTTCCTTTTACCTCAACTGCTACAAAGTGTACTTAATTACGTTTTCTCAATCGAAGAGCATTGTCTCGGAATAATTAATGGTGTAATTATTTAATTGTTGACGGGGCAGATAACGTCGCGAGCTTTTTTTTAAACGCAGTTGCAAAATAGTTGAGGTTTCGAAACGGCTCGTCATTGAGACTCGAAAAAATAATTAGTGAAATTCCGCTGGGCTTAATTGCCATATTTGCATTACGGCTTGAACTTGAAATTAACCGACATTATTTTATAGCATCAATTCTAGAATAAAATAAATAAATACTTTGATACATTACTACTTACTTATTTACGTTGATACCATTACAAGTTAATTTGTAATCATTTAATATTTAACGAATATAAATTAAATTATATAACGATTAAAAATTTACTTCAAATTAAAACATTACTTCAAATATTTGAAGATTATTATACAGCAAACGTTCTAGAATATAAATAATAAAATTAACTTCAAATTTTTAAAGTTATAAGCCACATACAAATAAGAGTTTAAAAGAGTTCAATTTGAAGTTTTAAACGAGTGTTGTCCACTCCCAGAGTTTAGAAAAGCCCCGTGAACATTTGTCGAGGGTCGCGCAGCGACGCTAGACAAATTTTCTGGGCTTTTCTAAACTCGAAATTTTACTTCATGCGCCACGCGTATAAAACACACATTTCAAGTAAGGTTCGAATATATATAAATTTCACTATAACATTTCGAGTTTAGAAAAGTCCAGACAATTTGCGAACCGAGACAAATTTTCTGAGCTTCTCTAAACTCGAAATTTTACTTCATGCACCACGCGTATAAAACACAGATTTCAAGTGAAGTTCGAATAAACGTAAAATTAAATTTTTAAACTTATAAGCCACATACAAATAAAAGTTTTAAAGAGTTCAATTTGTAAAGGAGTGTTTTCCATTCCCAGACTAAGCATGAAATAAAATTTCGAGTTTAGAAAAGTTCCGTGAAAATTTGTCAATTTGTTCAGGCCTTTTCTAAACTCGAAATTTTACTTCATGCACCACGCGTATAAAACACAGATTTCAAGTGAAGATCGAATATACAGAAATTTCACAATATTTTAGTGTTTTATACGCGTGGAACATGAGGTAAAATTTCGAATTTAGAAAAGCCCAGAAAATTTGCGAACCTAAACAAATTTTCTGGGCTTTTCTAAACTCGAAATTTTACTTCATGCGCCACGCGTACAAAACACAGATTTGAAGTGAGGTTCGAATATACATAAATTTCACAATATTTTAGTGTTTTATACGCGTGGCGCATGAAGTAACATTTCGAGTTTAGAAAAGCCCAGAAAATTTGTCTCGGGTCGCTGCGCGACCCTCAACAAATTTTCACGTGGCTTTACTAAACTCGAAATTTTACTTCATGCTTAGTCTGGGAGTGGAAAACACTAGTTTAAAGCTTCAAATTAAACTTAAAAATAAAAACAAGGAATATCTAAAGATTTACAGAAAATAATTTTAATTTGGTATACGTATACTTAAAAGAAAAACTTCCTGCATATGATTACATTTATATAATTAATTAAATTCGTTAATTTGATTTAAAATTATGTTTCAAAGTTAATTTGTAATCGTTTAATATTAACTGATTACAAATTAAACTATATAACAATTAAAAAATTACTTTAAAACTTTACTTTAAAGTAGGTAATGTATCAAAGTGAATGTTTTGCATCAATTTTGGAATTTGCACTTTTTATTAAATAGAACGAAGAAAGTGATTAATTTTCTTTTCGGTTTCGTTTTCCATTGTGTCGGATCGCACGCAAATTAATTAAGATTATTTGAGAGGAGCGTTTTCTTCGGGGGGCTTTCCACTTTCGTGCTGGATGGAACACAATGCAATGTCCAGTTTGGTGCGCTCTGAAAAGTCGGCGATTAAGTGAAACGCCGTCTCTGGGTCTTTTCAGTCACGATTCGGGCCAACAATGAAAAGGAAACTCGATTGCTCAAAAACGCCAAAAACAAATACTATCATAATGGAATACCTTGAATTTGTCACATCAACGAAATGATTGAAATCTAAGAAATTATTAAATTCTCATACACGAATATTTGAACATTCGCTGAATTGCTAAAGAAATATATAAAGATAAAGAAGGAGAAGTAGTAGTAGAAGCAGTAGAAGAAGGAGAAGTCTACTTCTAGAAGAAGGATCAGTAGATGAAGAAGAAGTCTACTTCTACAGTAGAAGTAGAAGAAGAAGTTATTTAATTCTCGTACACGAATATTCGAACATTTGCTGTCCGAATTGGTAAAGAAATATATAAAGATAAAGAAAGAGAAGTAGTACAAGAAGCAGTATAAGAATGAGAAGTCTACTTCTAGAAAAAGGATCAGTAGAAGAAAAAGAAGTCTACTTCTACAGTAGAAGTAGAAGAAGAAATTATTAAATACTCATACACGAATATTTGAATATTCGCTGTCCGAATTGCTAAAGAAATATATAAAGATCAAGAAGGAAAAGTGATAGAAGAAGCAGTAGAAGAAGGAGAAGTCTACTTCTATGAGAAGGATCAGTAGAAGAAGTAGAAGTCTACTTCTAGAGTAGAAGTAGAAGAAGAAGTTATTAAATTCTCTTACGCGATTATTCAAACATTCGCTGTCCGAATTGCTAAAGAAATATATAAAGATAAAGAAGGAGAAGTAGTAGAAGAAGCAGTAGAAGAATGAGAAGTCCACTTATAGAAGAAGGATCAGAAGATGAAGAAGAAGTCTACTTCTACAGTAGAAGTAGAAGAAGAAATTATTAAAGTCTCATACACGAATATTCGAACATTCGCTGTCCGAATTGCTAAAGTAATATATAAAGATAAAGAAGGAGAAGTAGTACAAGAAACAGTAGAAGAAGGAGAAGTCTACTTTTAATAGAAGGATCAGTAGATGAGGAAGATGTCTACTTCTACAGTAGAAGTAGAAGAAGAAATTATTAAATTCTCATACACGAATATTCGAACATTCGTTGTCCGAATTGCTAAATAAATATTTAAAGATCAAGAAGGAGAAGTAGTAGAAGAAGCAGTAGAAGAAGGAGAAGTCTACTTCTAGAAGAACGATCAGTAGAAGAAGAAGAAGTCTACTTCTACAGTAGACGTAGAAGAAGAAATTATTAAATTCTTATACACGAATATTTGAACATTCGCTGTCCGAATTGCTAAAGTAATATATAAAAATAAAGAAGGAGAAGTAGTAGAAGAAGCAGTAGAAAAAGGAGAAGTCTACTTCTAGAAGAAGGATCAGTAGAAGAAGAAGAAGTCTACTTCTACAGTAGAAGTAGAAGAAGAAATTATTAAATTCTCATACACGAATATTCGAACATTCGCTGTCCGAATTGCTAAAGAAATATATAATGATTAAGAAGGAGAAGTGATAGAAGAAGCAGTAGAAGAAGAAGAAGTCTACTTCGAGAAGAAGGATCAGTAGGAAGGATCCACTACTTCTACAGTAGAAGTAGAAGATGTCTACTTATAGAAGATAAAGTGATACGTGCTAGACTAAAACGCAGCAGCAGAAGAAGTAGTAGTAGTAGTAAAAGAAGTTCTAGTAGTAGTAGCGAAATAAAGAGGTAGATGAAAAAGTAGTAAAAAAGAAGTGATAAAAGAATTGGTGCTAGTGGAAGAAGTGACAAAAAAAATTAATAGAAGAAGATTTTATAGTAGTAGAAGAAGTACTAGTAGAAGAAATAATGGAAAAATAGCAATAGAAGATAAAGTGGTAGAAGAAAAGGCAGTAAAAGAAGTAGTAGTGGAAAATGAAGTGTTAGAATAAAAAGTAATAGAAGAAGTTGTAGCAAAAGAAAAAGTTGTAATAGAAGAAGAAGTTATAGTAGAAGAGGAAGTTATAGTAGAAGAAGAAGTAGTAGAAGAAGTGGTAATATTATTAGCAGATTCTACGGTTTTTTTTTCCTGTATTCGTACACTGACAAAAATAAATAATAACTTTAAATTAAATTAAAATAAAGAAGTGAATACATACTTTACTATTAAGAAAATTATGTAACAGGGATTTTTTGTTAGCTGTACATACGGATGTATGCTCTGTAAAATTTGAGTATCGATCCTTGATTAAGCATGAAGTAAAATTTCGAGTTTAGAAAAGCCCCGTGAAAATTTGTCGAGGGTCGCGCAGCGACCCGAGACAAATTTTCTGGGCTTTTCTAAACTTAAAAAGATAAAGAAGGAGGAGTGGTAGAAGAAGCAGTAGAAGAAGAAGAAGTCGAATTCGAGGAGAAGGATCAGTAGGAAGGATCTTCTACTTCTACAGTAGAAGTAAAAGAAGAAGTCTACTTATAGAAGAAGAAGTGATAGGTGGTAGAATAAAACGCAGTAGCAGAAGAAGTAGTAGTAGTAAAAGAAGTTCTAGTAGTAGTAGCAAAATAAGAAAAGGTACATGAAAAAGTAGTAAAAATAGAACTGATATAAGAATTGGTGCTAGTGAAAGAAGAAGTGGCAGAAGCTAGTGAAAGAAGAAGTGGCAGAAGAAAAATTAATAGACGAAGATTTTATAGTAGAAGAAAAGGCAGTAGAACAAGTAGTAGCGGAAGATGAAGTGTTAGAAGTAAAAAATAGAAGAAGTTGTAGCAAAAGAAGTTGTAATAGAAGAAGAAGTTATAGTAGAAGAAGTATAGAAGAAGTGGTAATATTATTAGCAGATTCTACGGTTTTTTTTACTGTATTCGTACACTGAAAAAAAATTATGATAACTTTAATCAAGTAATATGTTTATAGACGAACCTGCTAAATAACGTGTTTCCGTCAAACATTCTAACTTCAATGAATATCTGATGATACATGTCAGTGGCGTAGATAGCGGGGGAGGGGGGGATTTCAGGGATCGATCCCTCCCTTGAGTCATGACAAATAGGAAAATGAAATAAATCTGTTTGCCACAGGGTTGTTATAAAAAGGTTTCCTTTTATTTTTGCTTTTATCAAAGAAATTTGTTTTTATTTTAATCAAAACAAACACGTTTTCTTACAGAACAGATTATTTTTTATTTAAACAGAGAAAAATTACTAAATACTCATTATTAAAATTAAGAAAAAGCATGAAATTTCTAAATAATTATTGAATTTATAAAAAATCAATTTTGATTAGATTTTATTTCAAAATCTGCCAGCTTTAAAGTGATAAATTGCCTTATTTTTCAACTTTGATTCAAACTTACGGATAAAATCAGCTCAGATATGTTAAATATAATATTTTCTGATTATTACAGTAATTCTAAATAATGAATGTTTAAATACTTTCTAAATAAGCCCAATAAACGCCATAGATGCAATAACGCAACATTAATATTTTTTGCTTATTAAATTACTAAATAAGTTAATTTATACATTGCATTATTTGACCTGACTTGTGAATGTGTAAAGATAAGTATAAATATTTTGTTATTTAAATATTTTGATTATTACTTACTTTAAAAATGTATTTCAAGTGTATCTCTAACTTCACGATATTTTAGTGTTTTATACGCGTGGTGCATGAAGTAAAATTTCGAGTTTAGAAAAGCCTGAAAATTTGGTTTGGTCGCGTAGCGCGTAGCGCTACGCGACCAAACCAAATTTTCAGGTTTTTCTAAACTCGAAATTTTACTTCATGCTTAGTCTGGGAGTGGAAACACTCGTTTTAAACTTCAAATTAAACTGTGTTATAAAACTGACGAAAGCCTAAAAATTTACAGCGTATAAATAAGAATTTTTAAAATCTTAGTAGATTTAAAAATTTTACCAAGAATTGAATAAATGTTCATATATTTCAGGGAAATTTAAAATAATCTTAACACGTTTTCATAAATTTTTAGCCAAATTATGTAAGAAAATATTTTTTTTCAAAAACTTGTAAACAGAAAATTATTGTTTAATAATAATAATAATAATAATAATAGGTCTATATTTCCATAACTTCACAAAGATTACATACATGATTAATTTACAGTGTTTAATATTAAATTGGAGTTATGAAAAATCTCAAGGTGCCAGTTCAGGATGCGAAATCTTCTGTTCTTCTTCTGTTCTTCCAAGTCGTATTAGAAAAACTAAATTTATTTTTCAAAACTATTGAGCGAAAGTTGATATTTTAAAAAGAATACGATATTTTCAAACCAAACTTGATTCGGTTTGAAAATTTGTACAAAATGAACGGATTTTCCAATTAACGTACAATTTAATTCATAAATAGAGATGCTTGCTTCAGTTTGCTTTAAAGAAAATTAAAATATCTTATGTAGTTCCTAAAATAATTTATGTAATAGTTTAAATTTTGTATTTAACATTTATTCATTTTAAAGAAAATTATGTTTGCGGAATAATGCAAGGACATAGTAATTCCATGAAAACTGAATTATATCGTTAAATTAATTATATACATGTATATTATTATATTTTATTTTTATCTCGTTATTTTCCCAACAGAGTACAAATTCTATTTACAGAACAATTACAAATACATTATGTTAAATTAAATTACAATATAAGTAAATCGTAAATATTTGAAACTATTAAATTAAATGTGTAGACATTAGTGAACTAGCTAAAATAATCGTGAGTTTGAAAAAAAGAATCAGTAGAGCTAAACTTGTATATTTTAATTGAAGTAATTAATATCACGATTGTCTTCCACTCCCAGACAAAACATGAAGTAAAATTTCGAGTTTAGAAAAGCCTGAAAATTTGGTTTGGTCGCGTAGCGCGTAGCGCTACGCGACCAAGCCAAATTTTCAGGCTTTTCTAAACTCGAAATTTTATTTCATGCGCCACGCGTATTAAACACTGATTTATTCTAAAGTTTAAGAGCAGCTCATTTATCTTTTATTGTTGCCAAAAGTAGAGTTAAAAAAATCAAATAAATATGCAGGATGTTAAAAAATATGATAACATTTTCATAGGCTTCAGATCAGATAATGTTTCATTTAAGTACATTATTAAATTAAATGTGTAGACATTAGTGAAGTAGCTAAAATAATCGTGAGTTTTAAAAAAAGAATCACTAGAGCTAAACTAGTATATTTTAATTGAAGTAATTAATATCACGATTGTCATCCACTCCCAAACTAAGCATGAAGTAAAATTTCGAGTTTAGAAAAGCCTGAAAATTTGGTTTGGTCGCGTAGCGCGTACCACCTATCACTTGTTCTTCTACAAGTAGACTTCTTCTTTTACTTCTACTGTAGAAGTAGAAGATCCTTCCTACTGATCCTTCTCCTCGAATTAGACTTCTTCTTCTTCTACTGCTTCTTCTACCACTCCTCCTTCTTTATATTTTTGAGTTTAGAAAAGGCCAGAAAATTTGTCTCGGGTCGCTGCGCCACCCTCGACAAATTTTCACGGGGCTTTTCTAAACTCGAAATTTTACTTCATGCTTAATCAAGGATCAATACTCAAATTTTACAGAGCATACATCCGTATGTACAGCTAACAAAAAATCCCTGTTACATAATTTTCTTAATAGTAAAGTATGTATTCACTTCTTTATTTTAATTTAATTTAAAGTTATTATTTATTTTTGTCAGTGTACGAATACAGAAAAAAAACCGTAAAATCTGCTAATAATATTACCACTTCTTCTACTACTTCTTCTTCTACTATAACTTCTTCTTCTTCTATTACAACTTTTTCTTTTGCTACAACTTCTTCTATTACTTTTTTTCTAACACTTCATCTTCCACTACTACTTCTTTTACTGCCTTTTCTTCTACCACTTTTTCTTCTATTGCTATTTTTTCCATTATTTCTTCTACTAGTACTTCTTCTACTATAAAATCTTCTTTTATTAATTTTTTCTGTCACTTCTTTAAGTACATTATTAAATTAAATGTGTAAACATTAGTGAAGTAGCTAATATAATCGTGAGTTTTAAAAAAAGAATCACTAGAGCTAAACTAGTATATTTTAATTGAAGTAATTAATATCACGATTGTCATCCACTCCCAGACTAAGCATGAAGTAAAATTTCGAGTTTAGAAAAGCCTGAAAATTTGGTTTGGTCGCGTAGCGCGTAGCGCTACGCAACCAAACCAAATTTTCAGGCTTTTCTAAACTCGAAATTTTACTTCATGCGCCACGCGTATTAAACACTGATTTATTCTAAAATTTAAGTGCAGTTCATTTATCTTTTATTGTTGCCAAAAGTGGAGTTAAAAAAATCAAATAAATATGCAGGATGTTAAAAAATATGATAACACTTTCATAGGCTTCAGATCAGATAATGTTTCATTTAAGTAAGTTATTAAATTATATGTGTAGACATTAGTGAAGTAGCTAAAATAATCGTGAGTTTTAAAAAAAGAATCAGTAGAGCTAAACTAGTATATTTTAATTGAAGTAATTAATATCACGATTGTCTTCCACTCCCAGACTAAGCATGAAGTAAAATTTCGAGTTTAGAAAAGCCTGAAAATTTGGTTTGGTCGCGTAGCGCGTAGCGCTACGCGACCAAACCAAATTTTCAGGCTTTTCTAAACTCGAAATTTTACTTCATGCGCTACGCGTATTAAACACTGATTCATTCTAAAGTTTAAAAACAGCTCATTTATCGTTCATTGTTGCCAAAAGTGGAGGTAAAGAAACAAATAAATATGCAGGATGTTAAAAAATATGATAAAATTTTCATAGGCTTCAGATCAGACTATGTTTCATTTAAGATACATTTCATTATTAACATTTTAAACAAATAATACATTTAAAACAAAACCGTTTAAAACACAACATTTGTTATTAAACATGTTAAAACTTAGTCAAATAGCTATCTACCTATTTTCCTATTTTTACATACAAAAATTTAATATCTTGAAAATTTTGGGGGGGTTTGACCCCGATATCTACCCCCTAGTTAGGGCCTTGTCTACGCCACTGGCACATTTTACGGGTTTATATCAAACATTCTAACTTGATAGAATGTTTAATATCAACACGTTACTTGGCAGGCTTGTAATTTTGTTCAGTGTATAATTTGCTGGTAATTGATTTAACGATACATGGCAAAAAGCATGAGTGTTGAATTATAAGTGCTAAAAATTCACTAACCAACACTGTTTAACATATCTCTTGTTACTCAACTCAACTCAATGATCTATTCTTCTGAATTATATTGATTAAATCTCTTCTTACTTAAATTTATTACACTGCCTCTAAACAATGCTAATAGCACAATTTGAAGATTCAAATGAAATTCGTCGAAAAATCCTAAGGTCGGATTGTCCAATATCCTCAGTTGGCAGTTGCGCGAGCAAGGATCAGAGCGATCAACATGTCACCCAATTAGTCCTCAATTAAAGCGCAAAGCGAAGTTTGCCTCACGGATGATCCGATGGCAGGCAGATAAGAGAGTCCTCCTTGGACGCCCAAACATCCAGGTTAAGGTCGCGTATGGATGGCGCAAAAGAGGAAGCGAATTAACTCCGTTCTTCGTTCCACGCTCGGATCGTACTTAATGCAAACAAATTATTCGAATCAATAACTAGGAATAATAATTTAAAAAAACAGAAGGTAAGGAAGTCAATAAATTAGAAGCATACTTACAATTATTTGATGAGTAGAAGATTATGTTGTGTTTATCATAAGATTTAATGGGACCCTATGAAAACATCCACACCATTTTTGCCAGCCGTAATGCTGGTCTTCTATCTACTTGTTTGGCATAATTTTGATAATTTCTTTAAAGTAAAAAATTAAAGTACTTAATCGTATGTACGTACTTTTATAAATTTAAATACCTGTTTTGCAGTTTCTCCATTAAAATATGCAATTTACATTAAAAATAGTGTGCTTAATATTTCGCGAATTGTAAATATTTTCTTTAAAATCAATCGTGTGGGATTTGTTTCCAAAGCTCACTTTGCTTAAACAAAAGAATTAATTTTGTACAAGAAATCTCTGCTCTATAAAATTTCATTCTTAGGCATTCTTCAGAGAGATTGTGTAGATGTTTTAATCAGGTCCTGATTTAATGAAATGAGATTTAATCGATCGGTAGTGGATTTATGAAAATCATGATCATACAGATATCTACTCAATTTTATTAAAAATGTATGAAGACATTTCCAAACAAATCTCAAACCTTCTGGAAATCAATGATTAGATAAAAATGAGAGGGGACAAAAGGGATATTCTAAAAAAAAAATTCTAAACATTCTCACGGTTATTATTCCTCGTTCCATATCGACTCCTCTTCATCTGGCGAAATGTATGAGGAATAGGCTTTTGTATCAGAGCACGTTCTGCGATTCATTAACGGAATCATCGGATGGTGAAATGGCCCGACGACGAGTTGCGGACGGAAGGCGTGAAACAGGATCGGTTATGGGATCTCTTCACCGACGCCGTTTACATCATAGTTTTTGCTATGATTCGGAATTAAGAACGAACGAACCTCCATTAAATAGCAATCAATCCGCTCCGAAAAAGTTGCGCATTATGCGTTTTGTTTAGTACAGTTTAGCACGTTTTTTTCTTCTTTTTTTGGAGGAATCTTCCGGATCTTTTCTTCGCAAACTTCCTCTGGAATGGGAACAACCGTTGGATTATCAACAAAAAAATGTAAACGTGGTGATGCATGGATTTATTTTGCTATGAAATTCATAATTATATTTTAAAAACTCACGTAATAAGTGATAAATATATTAACTTAAGAAGCAGTTGTTTCTATGAGTGTTAGATTTAGTCTTTGCGAGACAAATTTGTTATAGATTGCGTAAAGAGTCGCACTTTTAATGTTTTGAAGTATTTCCTAAAAAGAATTCAAATCCTTAAAAAGGGTTCGAATAATTCTAGAAGGATTCGAATCCTTAAAGGGGAATTAAATCTTCAAAAAGGATTCTCAGAAAGGATTCGAATTCTCACAAAAGATTGAAATCATCGCTATTACTCAGATAATAGGTTTGTTCTCGAAAACTGTTCACACGCAAACGTTGACTGTTCCATAAATTGGCACAAGAAATCAAAAATCCGCTTCGATCATTTAAATTTTGTGCTCTCTGGTGAAAACTATATTTACAAAAATGCTTAGAATTGCAATAGCAAGAAAACGTCAGTAGAACTGCTTCATAAATTTTGACGATTAAAAATGTAATGATATAAATGCACAATCGAAGTTACGACAGTGATAATTTTTGAATGTTATGGTATAATCAATACAAATAATAATGTATATTTTTGTCTATAATATTACAGTATTACACACGTCAACAAGTAAAAAAAAATTAACAAATAAGACTAATAAATTAATTAATTATAAGTTAAAAAGTTTTAAAAGCATATTAAAGCTACTAAATACGACATGCCAGAAATTTTTCATTTAAGTATACATACCTTGATACATACATTGTACATTTTCAGGAATACGTTGTTTTTGAAAAGCGTTTAATTTGAAGCTTCTAACGAGTGTTTCCACTCTTTGATTAAGCATGATGTAAAATTTCGAGTTTAGAAACGCCTGAAAATTTATATATAACAGTAAAATATCGTGAAGTTCAAAATATTCTGCTTAAGCAGTATTCTAAAGGAGTATATTTTGAACTTTACTTAACATCAGTGTTTTATACGCGTGTCGCATGAAGTAAAATTTCGAGTTTAGAAAAGCCCAGAAAATTTGTCTCGGGTCGCTGCGCGACCCTCGACAAATTTTCACGGGGCTTTTCTAAACTCGAAATTTTACTTCATGCTTAGTCTGGGAGTGGAAAACACTCGTTTTAAAGCTTCAAATTAAACTCTTTTAAAAATCAACGAATTTCAGAAAATTTACAGTTAAAATAATTAAGAAAAAGTAATGTGATTTTATAAAAATAATGACACACCATGGAGTTGATGCAACAATTGCGGATGTCAAAATAGCACAAGATATTGCTGTTATTTAATTAACGACAAAAAACATAACGCAAACATCGTGATAACTGTGGTCTGCATAATACCACTATATTAGGAGGATTTTTTCTTGTATAGTGTAAATCATTTCGAAAACATTTACTTTAATCAAGTGACTGCGATATCTTTTGCCATTTTGACATTCGCAATCGTTGTTTCAATTCCATGGCATGTCATTATTTTTATAAAATTACATTACTTTTTTTAATTATTTTAACTTAGAGAAACGTAAAGTGATAAACATTAACACGAATGAATTCAGAATTTCTCTACAAAATAGGTAAATACATTTTGTTGCTAAAATAAATAGGGGAGTCAAAATTAGAACATTTCAAAATGTACATGGGATTTCCTATGTTGCGTCCGCCAAGTCCAAACCCGGTATACTTAACAGAAAAATTTCCTATATTTAGAGAACAAATACTTTTATAATTTATGTGATTAATTAATTCAAAAATAAATATTATTTTAATATCGAAATAGAGTAGTTTTATATTTAAAATGATAAAATATAATCTTTAACAAAGCATAGAAATGCAGGCGTACATTGTTGTTAGTTAAGTTAAAGATCTGTTTAAACAATAGTTTAGTTTAATCTTAAAAAAAACGATTCGAATTACAAATGCTAATCCTCTCATTCAATATGATTTTAATAATAGAACGATAAAATATGATTCAAATCCTAATTTTCGAATCACGAATACAAATTCTGATGATCCATAGTTTTCAGGCAGAGTTGAGTGGAATCCTTAAAACAATTCAAATCACGAATCCGAATTCTCTCATTAAGTATAATTTGAATCACAATTTTTTTAATCACGAATAAACTTTCTTTTAATTATAATTTTTAGTTAATAAATAACACCGACTAGTCATAATTTTTTATTTAATAAAACTAATTAAAGTATAAAATAAACATATTGTGATGTCTCATTTTTTTAATCATGCCGCCAAAAGTGCTATCTACTTGTATAAATGGTAATATAATATCAAACTATTGTTTAAACAGATCTTTAACTTAACTAACAACAATGTACGCCTGCATTTCTATGCTTTGTTGAAGATTATATTTTATCATTTTAAATCCTACCCAGTTCTGCCTAAAAATTATGGATCACGTACCTAAAAAGCTGTTTTTATTTGGAGATCTTTAATTTATGAGAGATTCACCAATAGTTTTTCCAGTTGTAAAATTCTAGTAATCATGACTTAAAGTCTCTAGAAAACCACTTGGACAGTACACAAATTACTCTCCAAATGCTGTATGTAATTTTCTTTCCAGATCTAAAAATGTAATTTTTATGAGTAACCTTTTAAAAACATTCTTTTTAAGAGAATATTTTATTAGAAAAAAAATTTTAAAATAAACTTTATACAATCAATATAAAATACAGAAATTGATAAAATTTAACTTTTCTTAAACAGAACTATAATATCTTAATTTGTTGTTTAAACCCTTAGACCAAGAATATTAAGTTAAGTCTATTCAACCTCTTTGCTTAAACCTATTGATCCAAATTTGAAATTACTTCGTCTATCTCTCAGTTTTTGACAAAACTGAAAAAATTCTCAACCATCTGGTTAAACGCATGGATGCAAATTTGAAATGTCTTCGTCTATCTCTCAGTATTTGACAAAACTGAGAAAATGACTTGAAAACAAACACCAATATTATCCACCAGATTGGAAAAAAAAGGTGTAATAATTTGTATCTCAAAAACGGGCAATGATTCCTCACATATATCTAATTATCGTCCTATTACACTCCTCCCTGTAATCGGAAAACTTTTCGAATCCTTGATTAAAGAAAAAATACTAAAATCCTGTAAAACCTCTATCCCGGAATACCAATTTGGATTTTCCCCTCAAAAATCAACCATACTCCCCCTTTCGATCCTGACGTCCAATATTCAAACATTCCACCTCGCATCAAGGTCTGCTTTACAAATGTTTCCTTTTAAACCTACCCCATCATCTAATAATATTATTAAATAGCATCCTATCAGAGAGAACATCCCAAATTAAAATCCGGCAATCATATTCATTTTTATTCCCCCTCGTACAAGGTGCCCCCAAGGTTCTCCCTTATCCCTAGTGTGATATATACAACCCAGACCCTATATACTTCAACCCTTCGCGATATTTCCTCCCGTTCGCGGATGATACTGCCCTCATCTCCCATGGAATACAGAATTTGTTTAAAATTTCAAAATTGTTGGGGTTTGTGGAGAATTTGGTCCTTAGGGTAAGTATACGCTGTTCTATTGGGGGTAGTTTTGTGGTTTTGTAGAGGAGTTCGTTGGAAGGGTTTTGAAGAGAATTGTTAGGATGCCTTAGTTGGGTGATGGTTCTGAGTGCTGACCTTTCGGCTATTTGGATATGATATAGAGTGGAGGAAAAAATGCCCAAATATCCCTTCAAAAATCCTTGGACTCCATACAAAAATGGTGCTCAAAGTGACGAATCAAAATAAACCCAGTTAAATCCCAACTATTCTTTCCCTACCACAAAATCACTCCCAGATCACCATATGTGTCCCTTAATAACACTCCAATTCAACCAGTGTATTCCTGTAAATACCTTGGTATCCTATTCGACTCAAAATTATCCTTTAAACCACACATACTCTCTCAAAAATCTAAAATAAAGACAAGGGTGCGGCACTTCAGAGGACTAACATACAAAAATCATGGAATTTCTATTAAAACTGCAGTCCATATTTACACATCAATTTGTCGCCTCTTGTTAGACTATGGGTGCATCCTCTTTAACCAGATCCGTCCCTCCACTCTATATCATATCCAAATAGCCGAAAGGTCAGCACTCAGAACCATCACCCAACTAAGGCATCCTAACAATTCTCTTCAAAACCCTTCGAACGAACTACTCTACAAAACCACAAAACTACCCCCAATAGAACAGCGTATACTTACCCTAAGGACCAAATTCTCCACAAACCCCAACAGTTTTGAAATTTTAAACAAATTCTGTATTCCCCGAAATCCTAACATCACGCCCAAAGTTTGTCCCAACAGAAACACTTCATCAATTCATTAGCTCGTTTCATCCAGACAGTTAAACAACCTACTGATTATTAATTTTTAAATAACAAATAGTAGATCCAGACAGGGCAGAAAGACCGTTGGTCGATAGCCCAGACAGACTAAGAAATTATTTACATGTATATAAACATGTTATAAAACTTATTGTAAATATTGTCTGAATAAAGATGCACTATATATATATATGACTTGAAAAATCACCATTTAATTAAATAAATTAAATCGGAATTTCTATACTTAATCTCTTTGTTTAAGCCCATTGATCGAAATTGAAATTTCTTAATGTATCTCTCAGTTTTTGACAAAACTGAAAATAAAACTCTAAATTTGATTAAATCACCATTTAACTAAATAAATTAAATCGCAATTTCTATACTTAATCTCTTTGTTTAAACCCATTGATCCAAATTTGAAATTGCTTCGTCCATCTTTCAGTTTTTGACAAAACTAAAAAAAAAAACACTCGAAATTTGATTAAATCACCATGTAATTAAACAGATTAAGTCGTAATTTCTATACTCAGTCTCTTTGTTTAAATCCATTCATCCAAATTTAACATTTCTTTGTCTATCTCTCAGAGTTTTTGACAAAACTGAAAAAAAAACACTTGAAATTTAATTAAATCACCATTTAATTAAATAAATTAACTCGCAATTCCTTTAAGGCCAATATCATTACCGATTTCGATATCCATTTCTTTCGCAAACCATCCGTCCATCGTACGATCCGGATCATCTCCGGATCGAAACCCCGCTCGGGTCCCACCATGGTGCACATCTTCGACCAAGTGGGGGACCGTATTTAGCGCGCTCTTGCCACCGCGAACGCCACAAACAACAAACAATCCTTTCCCACAACAATAACACCAAATCGCAGCTTGCACTGCGCGCGCGCGCGAAATTCAAACAAAAGTTTCTTAACCTCAAAGCAAAATCTTAAAAAGTAAGAAGGAATACAGACAAAAAGCCTTGTATTTCTTTTGAGGTTAACAAGCGGTCAATATAAGAAAAAATATCTGTAATCTAAATGGGGTTTGGGAAATATTAGTGATTTTGAATTAAACAAAAGTGTGTGATTTTGGATTTCTTTAGTGATCAAGTGAGACATTAAATGTGTGCTGGGCTGTTTAAACTGATTTAATTGATTTTAGCAATAATGGATTCCTTAGCGCGGTAAGATTATTTTTTTT
The DNA here is from genome assembly GCA_932526585.2 of Philonthus cognatus. Classification (NCBI taxonomy): domain Eukaryota; kingdom Metazoa; phylum Arthropoda; class Insecta; order Coleoptera; family Staphylinidae; genus Philonthus; species Philonthus cognatus. The sequence goes on from OW052242.1 coordinate 32,446,710, forward strand.
AAATAATTTCTAATTTCTGCCTTGATCAATAATTGTTTAATTTAGTTATGTGGGGTATTTAATCACAATGAAAATCATTTTATTTTTTACTTTAATTTCATTTTTGTTCATTAGATATACATTTCGAGTGCTACACTCATTATCAATAACTGTTTAATAATGAGTGCTTAGCACTCGAAATGTACATCTAAGGAATACAAATAAAAGTGACGTAACTAATAAAAAAAGGATTTTCATTCTGCTTTAATATTAATCTCAGACAATTGTTTTTTTTATTTATTCAATTGAACTTGAAATTATGAATGAATTTGCTAAGTATTTAAAAAATAAAAATAATTTAGGTTCATCTATCTTTTTATTGAGAACCAAGGATTTTATGAAGAGTTTAAGTAGTATTCGAACGAGTGTTTTCCAATCCCAGACTAAGCATGAAGTAAAATTTCGAGTTTAGAAAAGCCTGCAAATTTGGTTTGGTCGAGTAGCGCGTAGCGCTACTCGACCAAACCAAATTTTCAGGCTTTTCTAAACTCGAAATTTTACTTCATGCGCCAGGCGTACAAAACACTGATATCAAGTAAAGCTCAAAATATACTGCTTTAATGATAGTTTGATTTTATGTTTGATCCCAGTTAATAAATTTGACAACCGTTTTATTTGTCTTACCTATTTTCCGCCTTTATAATTCATACAAGAATAATTCAAATTCAAAACTGTTTAAATTCAAGAAAATTAGCATACGCTTCTTATAATTTGCAAACACTTTAAACCTAAATGTTGCGTACATACCTAAATGTTATATATATTTTGATAGAGCATTGTAAGAAATCAAATAAGTTTTGAAATACTTGATTGTATAATTCAATATCCGGCGGTGTATTTGCATGGGAAGTAGTTGTTTCAATGGGTATTTACTGTCTTAAGTAGTCTTATTAATTAAGACGCATTGTTTGCATTTTATATATTTATAATTCATATTTAGATGCACTTTTTTCACTTAGGTGATCACCATTCCGTCACGACTGAATTTTAATAGTAATATTTTATCAGATGGATAATAATTGAGCAACCATTTATCTAAATAAAATCATAAAATTAATCTTTAATTCCTTCATTTTACAATCAATTTTAATTATTCACTTCCAGTAAAATCTATAATTATTTGATAATCAGTTTCTGGAATATAAATACATACAACGTTGTAAATTGATGAGGATTAACATTTTGTTAATAATTAATAGTTAAAAATTGTTCTTATAAAAGTGGTGAATTTAATGCTTTTAAAGGGTGTTTTTCACTCCGAGGAAAGCATAAAGTAAAATTTCAAGTTTAAAAAAGCCTGTACGTTTGGATTCCAAATCCAAATTCAGGCTTTTCTAAACTCGAAATTTTACTTCATGCGCCACATGTGTAAAACACTGGTTTAAATTAAGTTCAAAATAAGGCTTTGAACTTTTGAAATTAATCTATGGGAATATATTTATTCGAATATTCTTATTATTCAAATATTTTAAATATTTCATGCGCCACGCGTATAAAACACGGGATTAAATTTAATTCAACTCAAGGCTTTGAATTTTTAAAATAAGTGTATGGGAATATTTATTCAAATACATATTCGAATATCTTTAATTAATTTCTCACTTAACCCGCGGTGAAACATTTTTGAATCTAATACTGGATGATTTAAATTAAATTTAAATTAAAACACTTGGTTTGTTTCTCTTATTTATATTTTCTCCGACTAGTTTCGACCATTGGTCATCTTCAAGGAGGAATGTACAAAAAATATTTAAACAAAAATATTTATACAAAATCAAACTATCATAAAACATCAGGTAATAAGGGCGGTCGTTATAGGAGCGCCCTTATTACCTGATGTTATATGATAGATTGATTTTGTATATATATTGTTGTTTGGATATTTTTTGTACATTCCTCCTTGAAGATGACCAATGGTCGAAACTAGTCGGAGAAAATATAAATAAGTGAAACAAACCAACTGTTTTAATTTAAGTTTAATTTAAATCATCCAGTATTACATATTCGAATATTCTAATTTTTCAAATATTTTAAATATTTTAAAAGTCGCATTTGAATATGTTTTTAATAATAATAATACTTATTACTTAACAGGATAAACCTAATTGCAAAGCAATACTTCAAAAAGATAAATTCTTAAGATAATAAAATAGTAATAAACAGAACAAAATTGAGAAAAAATAAAGATCCAGTGATATTAATTCATTATTTAAATTACGAAGAGTGTATTCATTAGAATAATTAACGAAATAAATAATTAATGTTCAATTTACTAAATATTTTTCACATGCATCCTTATTTGATTTGAATCTTATGGTGGATTAACAATAACTAAGTATAATTTTGGATTTCCACTCTTTGTAATTCATAATTATTTGCTCTAGTTTTTTAATTTCCCATTTCTGACAATTATTAACTTCTAATAATTATAAATTTTCGCAACTATATCTTATAATTAATCTTTAATTCTTTAATTTTACATTCAATCTTGATTACTTTATCTACATATATTTCAAAACACAATAATGTCTATAATTAAATAGCTACATTCTTAATTTTCTATCTCTACCAATTATTTACATCTAATAATTAATCAATTTTATAACCATTTTTTTTAAATAATATATCTATTTTAAAAAATATATCTTTAATTCCTTAATTTTAGATTCAATATTGGTTATTTTCTTTCTTTGAACTCAATTCATCCGTGATAATTTTCCACTAGATTCTTAGTTTCAATCCCTATCAATAATTTTTACTGTTTGAATAATATTTTCCCACTAGATTCTCAATATTCAATCCCTATCAAATATTTTTACTGTTTGAATAATAATTTCCCACTAGATTGTTAATTTTTAATCCCTAACAATTATTTTTAATGTTTGAATAATAATTTCTCAATAGATTCTTAATTTTCAATCCTTATCAATTATTTTCAATGTTTGAATAATAATTTCTCAATAGATTCTTAATTTTCAATCCCTATCAATTATTTTCAATGTTTGAATAATAATTTCTCAATAGATTCTTAATTTTCAATCCCTATCAATTATTTTCAATGTTTGAATAATAATTTCTCAATAGATTCTTAATTTTCAATCCCTATCAATTATTTTCAATGTTTGAATAATAATTTCTCAATAGATTCTTAATTTTCAATCCCTATCAATTATTTTCAATGTTTGAATAATAATTTCTCAATAGATTCTTAATTTTCAATCCCTATCAATTATTTTAAATGTTTGAATAATAATTTCTCAATAGATTCTTAATTGTCAATCCCTATGAATTATTTTCAATGTTTGAATAATAATTTCTCGATAGATTCTTAATTTTTAATCCCTATCAATTATTTTCAATGTTTGAATAATAATTTCTCAATAGATTCTTAATTTTAAATTCCTATCAATTATTTTCAATGTTTGAATAATAATTTCTCAATAGATTCTTAATGTTCAATCCCTATCAATTATTTTCAATGTTTGCATAATAATTTCTCAATAGATTCTTAATTTTCAATTCTTATCAATTATTTTCAATGTTTGAATAATAATTTCTCAATAGATTCTTAATTTTCAATCCCTATCAATTATTTTCAATGTTTGCATAATAATTTCTCAATAGATTCTTAGTTTTCAATTCTTATCAATTATTTTCAATGTTTGAATAATAATTTCTCAATAGATTCTTAATTTTCAATTCTTATCAATTATTTTCAATGTTTGGATAATAATTTCTCAATAGATTCTTAATCTTCAATCCCTATCAACTATTGTTACTTCCATACATTTCAAAAACAATGCGGATATATCTTGATAAAAAAAACCTTTATAAACATATACTCTTTAGACCGTTAAGATGATTTCCATAATCCGCGTTTTCGCTTTCTTCTATTACACCATCGAGCTAATACACTGGATATTTCTTTTTTAATTGCGTTTTACCAACGCCGATGATTTTCATAATTCGCCTCTGCGTTGGAAGTGTTTGTTTTAATTTTGTTTCATTCCGCAATTGCCGCGAAAATAAAAAAATAAATTATTATTGGCGTTATATAATAACCAATCCAATTAATGACTAATTGTTGCACTTTCGTTAGATTAATTACTTGAAATAAATCATGTAGAAACCTAATACAGATAGTTAAAAACAAATATATTAATTATTAGAAAAAAATATATTATTATGTGGAAAACTGTTCTTCACCCTTAAGAGAGCCAATTTTTGCTGGTAGTGTTTTTCTGGGATACAAGATGGCGCAGAGATAGCAAAATTATTGAAAGTAGTTTTGACTATGTTTTGGTTCATAGTGCCTGCCGAATTTTATCACAACGTATAATAAAAATTATGAGTGAGGAGTGCGTTGTTCGTTTGTTTAGATAGCGCCGGGCGAATAAATGGGTATTACATTTCAGAAGACAAGTAAACTGAATAAATAAATATTTACGATTTTAATTTCAATCGACAAACATTTTTGCTTGTCTCATTTCCAATGCTTATTTTTATTATATAATTATAAATTACAATCATAAAAATATATTACATATAAACATTTATTTACGTGTATATATAATAATAATATTAATAGAGTTAGTTAGTTAGTTAGTTAGTTAGTAGTCTTTATCTAGAATTTCATGCTCTGTCTGTGGTGCGAAAATCATGGAAAAGTGATGAAATGCCATAGTAAAAATGTTTAAATTTGCTAGAATTTTGAAAAAATCGAAGACTGTGGAATATCGATTAAATTTTTAAATTTGAGAACAATATCAAAAAGTCATGAAATGTCAAGAAATATTGAAATTTGATAACAATTTGAAGTACGTGTAAAGTGATAATCTATAATAAAATAATGTTTTAAATATTTTAATCTTAACAATTAATCAGTGTTTTTTGTGCGTGGCGCATGAAGTAAAATTTCGAGTTGAGAAAAGCCGTAAGAATTTGGATTTGGACGCTACGCGTCCAAATCCAAATTCTTACGGCTTTTCTCAACTCGAAATTTTACTTCATGCTTAGTCTGGGAGTGGACAGCACTCGTTACTTGTCAAAATGCTGTCGACAGATTATTAAATAGTCGAAGTACTCTAGACAAAATGATCTAGTCATAATAGTCAATATAGTCAGAGAACAGTCAATATAGTCAGAGAACAGTCAATATTGTCAAATACAGTCAGTACTGTAAAAATAATCAAACAGAATTCAAATTTGAAAAAAATGTTGAAATTTGTGAAAGTTGTATAATATGTTGAAAATTCAAAAAATTATGAAATTCAAAAAATATTGAAATTTGCGGAAAATAATAATTATAATAATAATAATAATAATAATAATAATAATAATAATAATAATAATAATAATAATAATAATAATAATAATAATAATAATAATAATAATAATAATAATAATAATAATAATAATAATAATAATAATAATAATAATAATAATAATAATGCTTTATTGCCCAACAGACTAAGTACAGTCCAATAACAGAGCAAAATACTAAATCTAAATTACAAACCTAATATACCATATCATACATAATATATATATATATATATATATATATATATATATATATATATATACATATATATATAAACATAAATACAAATGCACAAAAAAAAATTAAAAACCTAAATAAAAAAAAATAAATAATAATATAATAATAATAATAAATGTAAATTAAACTGAAAAATATTGCACAACACTTTGTTTAAAATCATCCAATGACTGACCAAAAATATCGCAATCTCTTTGGAGTTCATTGTATATTGTACACATTTAAATGAGTGGAGAATTTGTGTGATGGCGCGTGTTAGGAACAGTGTACCTGAAGGTATGGCAGTTTCTCATAGACGATCTGGGTACATTAAAGTGGATACTGTTTACAGTAGATGAGTCATTTACGTAATTATTTAGCAGTTTATATAGGTAAAGTATGGAGCAAATTTTATGATTAGAATGAACCGAAATGAAGTTGAAATGCTTAATTAAAGTAGGATAACTCCCTCTATCGGGATATGTGCCATGCGCTGAAAATAACAAATATTTTAAGAATTTTTTTTGGATCGTCTCTAAATAGTTCACGTATGTATCATACATTGGCGACCAAATCGGAGCACAATAATTTAATTTGCTCATTATAAATGATACGAAGAGTTTAATAATAGTACCCATGTTATTGAAATGTTTGCTGTTCCTTATAATAAATCCCAACATCTGATAACACTTTTTAACTAGATTAACATTATGTGAATTAAATGTAAGTTTATTGTCAAAAATTACACCTAGGTCCTTTGACTCGTTTATTCTTTCCAGCACATGGTCACCCAGCACGTAGGAGAAATTTGTTACAATTGATTGACGAGAGAATGTCATAACAGAACACTTCTTATAGTTTAAGTACAGTTTATTATTTTCACACCATACACACAGACTATCCAGATCTTTCTGTAGGTTGATACAGTCATTTAAATCAGTTATGGAGTTAAAGATCTTGAGGTCGTCTGCATAAAGTAGACAATTTGATAGAACCAACTAGATCGTTAATAAATAAAGTAAATATCAAGGGTCCAAGACTCGAGCCCTGTGGAATACCACTAGTTGGTGTTTTAGAAAAATTGTTTACGATGGCAATAGGTCGATAGTTTTCAGCGTCGCTCTTGTTTCCAGATTCAAAAATCGAGCATACGCGCACTTTTTTCCAGATGCCCGGGAAGCAGCCATATCTAAGGATTAAATTATATATGTGTGTGACTGCAGGTCCGAGAGCATTCGCACAGTCTTTCAGCAAAAACGACGGAATTTTATCAAGGCCCATTGTTATTTTAGAGCTTAATTTCTTTAGGTGTTGAATAATTGAGCCTTCTGAAATTTGTAGATCTCCCATATGAGTAAAATTTTCCGGGATGTTGATGTTACTGCCCTCACTGATATGAACCGAATTAAAGTAATCGGCAAAGCAGCCTACTATGTCTGACGCAGTAGTGTATTCCGTGCTTTTATAGGTTATAATCCCAGGGATTCTTGAGTTTCCTCTTGACGAATTTATATAAGACCAAAATTTAGATGGATCTGAATTTACTCTCATCTCTGCTTCTTCGATATGTTTCATTTTGGCTTTTTTAATTAACTTTTTCAGTTCGTTTCTTACGGAATTAAAATTGTTTTTATCATTAAAATGTTGAAATTTGTCCAAATCCAAATTCTTACGGCTTTTCTCAACTCGAAATTTTACTTCATGTTTAGTCTGAAAGTGGAAAACATTTGTTAAAAAAGAATCAATGGCTTTTTACAATATTTTCATTAGTTTATAAAATCTTGAGGGTTTTTAAGTTTTTGTCCAATTTTTAAGATCTTCTCAATTTTCGTAAATTTCCGAAATTTCAATTATTTTCAAAATGTTGACGGCTCGTGAATTTTTCAATACGTTTGTAATTTTCAAACTTGTATTTTAATTTTCAAGATTTATAACAATTTTTAACTGCTTCGTTACTTTTTAAAACTTTGACACCTTTCATGTATCTCCTAGATTTTCGTTAAACTAAACAAAAATCCCGATATTCATAAATTTTATAGAATTTCGTTAATTTTCGGGCTCGCAAATTTCAAAATGTTTATTAATCGTTAACGGTTAGTATAACGTCTAAATTAATTGATCGATGCTTCATGAAAATTAATGAAAATCTCGATATGTTGAAAATCTAACGAAAATTAAACGAGTGTCGTCCACTCCCAGACTGAGCATGAAGTAAAATTTCGAGTTTAGAAAAGCCCCGCGTAGAAAATTTGTCGAGGGTCGCGCAGCGACCCGAGACAAATTTTCACGGGGCTTTTCTAAACTCGAAATTTTACTTCATGCGCCACGCGTATAAACCACTGTTTTGAAGTAAAGTTGAAAATATATACTGTTAAGATATGATAGATATTTACTAAGATAGAACGAAAAAATATAAAAAATGTTTATTTTGTAAAGGCGATAATACCAATAAAAGTAAAAGAAATTTACTTTGAGACACTTTTCTATATTCTTAATATTTAAATCATCATATCTATACCAATATTATATCTATAACAAGGACAGTGCTATGATGGACACATCAACATTTTTTTTATTATAAAATAAAAACATTTCTGTATTGTGGAGGCTTCTACTTCGTTATACATGTTAATTACACAATGAAACACTTTTAACTTTGTTTGTATAACACGTTTTATTTAATGTGACTGCAGTTCGACAAATTTTGCTTGTCATTATCAAACATGGAGTAATTTAAACTAGAGGTTTTACAGGTATATATACACAATTACAAAACAGCGGTAAAAATGGGGGTGTACATTAGGTCAACCTGGTCGTTAATTAAGGGAATTCCCGGATTAGCGCGGGCTTTGTGTATCTCTAGTGCTTCTAGCAAATTCATTTTACGACCCTTTTCGGCATGATGGATTATGGTAAGTACATCTTATTCAAAAGTGTGATTTTCGTCTAAAAGGTGTTTTGCAAAAGACGACTTATCACTCTGTTTAAGCCGAAAAGAGCGCAAATGTTCCCTCAATCTTATGTTGAAATTACGACCAGATTGGCCAATGTATATCCCTTGACAATCTGCGCAAGTTAATTTATATATTCCGGATTTATTAAATTTATCTAATTTTGTTTTACTATTAAAGATATGGTTATTGATTTTACAGTACGGTTTAAATGCAACTTGAATATTATGCTTTTTTAGGATATTTTTAACTTGAAAACTGACATTGCCAAAATAAGTTAACGATTTATATTTAATTGTTTCTTTTTCAAATGATATTCCAGCGTATAATAAATGTTTGATGTTATTAAATTTCTGTTTTTTAAGAAGTCTATCAACCAAATCACAACCATAACCATTGTTAATAGCCATAGCTCTAATCAAGTTAATTTCCTTCTCGAAAAAATTAGCTGACAAAGGGATTTTTAAGGCTCTATGAATCATTGAATTGAATGCAGCAATTTTATGTTTATAGGGATGTCTGGAATGGTTAGGGATAATTGAGTCGGTAAAGGAAGGTTTTCTAAAAATGTCAAAAGAGAGTTTGTTATTTACTCTGGTAATAGACAGATCTAAATATTTAATGTTGTTATTGATTTCGGTTTCAGCTGTGAATTTAATTTTAGGGTGAAGTTTATTTAAGAAATCTAAAAATTGAGTGAGTTGTCTATCAGTTCCCTGGAAACAAGATATATATCATCGACGTAACGGTGCCACATTTTAATATGTTTTTTAGCTAGTGACGAATTTAATATTATTTTTGTAAAATTATGCATAAATATATCTGCTAGCAATGGGCTTAAAGGGCACCCCATTGCTAGGCCTTCTGTTTGTTTAAAAAATTTAGTGTTAAATGAAAAAAAGTTATTATTTAAGATGATTTCTAAGCATGAAATATCCTGCAATGCGGTTGACTGATTTGTTTCCATTTTCAGTGGTCCACAATTTTGCTAAAGGATAAAACAATGATTGAAGTTTGTTGATATATCAGTTATTTTATTACGTATAATAAAAATCAAGAAATTGTATAGATATTTTAAATATTTACTGAAAATTAAATTTTCTATTTTTAATAGTTTAGAAGTTTACTGAAGGAGAAAATAATGAAACACATCAATCATTGCTTTGACCTTTAGTAAAATTGTATACTATTAAAAATGGAACCTTTAATTTTCAGTAAATATTTAAAATATCTATAAAATGTCTTCATTTTTATTATACGTTATAAATTAACTGATATATCAACACACTTCAATCATTGTTTTGTCCTTTAGCAAAATTGTGGACGACTGAAAATGGAGCCTCTAATGGTTAGCAAAAAATAACTTTCTTTAAAATTATAAGTTCTTATGAATTATAATTGTTGGAGCCATTCGTTTAAGATACAGATAAAATCGTTCAATTTGAAACTTCTAATAAATGTTTGCAATCCTTGATTAAGCATGAAGTAAAGTTCCAGGCTTTCGCTCAACTTAAAACTTTACTTGATGCGCCGATGATATTAATTAACATTCAAAATATATATTTTTCACTGTTTTAAACATTTGGCATATAAGGTAAAATTAGCAAATTATCATCATAAATTAATTGTATTAAGTATTGACCCAAGTTGTTACATTTGCAGTAGGTTACTGTATATAACAGCAAACACTTGTTGTATAATTCAATGTCCGTGGGGGTATTAGTCCGCGAAGTAGTTGTTTCAATGAGTGTTTGATATAGTCTTTGTAAGACTAACTTATTGTAGATTGCGAAAAGAATCGCACTTTTAATGTTTAATTGTATTAGTTAAAAATTGTAGTTTTTGTCAGGGTTGTTATGTTTAAAATACTTTGTTTAAAAATAGTGTTTTAAACATGTTTAACAACAGCCTTCGTGTCTTAAACGGTTTTCTTTTAAACATGTTTCAAATCTTGAATTTGTTTAAAACATGTTTTTAACGATAAATATGTGTAAAATGTTTTTTTATTATTTTAAATGTGCTCAATTATATTTTATACTACTTGATTAAAAAATGTTGTTTACGTTTTTAAATTTTAACTAAATTGTTAATGATTTTTCAAATTACATTATTACTCAGAACATTTTATTACAATAAAATATCACAACTGTGTGCGCATAAATGTGATTTTTAAATACAGGGATTTTTTTTCAGGTATACATATGCATACACTGTATATTTTACGAAATTTGTTGTTTTTTAAAAGATTTCAATTTGAATCTTTAATCGAGGGTTTTCCACTCCCAGACTAAGCATAAAGTAAAATTTCGAGTTTAGAAAAGCCTGAAAATTTGGAGTGGCCGCGTAGCGAAGCGGAGCGGCCAATCCAAATTAGGCTTTTCTAAACTCGAAATTTTACTTCATGCGCCACCCGTATAAAACACTGAAATATAGTAAAGTTTAAAATATACGGCTTTAGTAATCCAATATGTAGATGTGAATAAAACATGAATCAAATTCTGCGCTGAACAAATTGTTTAAAACAGTGATTATAGGCAACCCAATAACTCTAACGTATATTAGGTTGCCTAGAATCGTTGTTGCATGTGTGTGTTTTTTGAACTTCACTGTAAATCAGTGTTTTTAAGCGTGGCGCATGAAGTAAAATTTCGAGTTTAGAAAAGCCTAATTTGGATTGGCCGCTCCGCTTCGCTACGCGGCCAATCCAAATTCTAAGGCTTTTCTAAACTCGAAATTTTACTTCATGCTTAGTCTGGGAGTGGAAACACTCGTTAAAAGCCTCAAATTAACCGTTTTGAAACAACGAATTCCCGCAAATTTAAAAAACGCTGTAATTATCAGGCTATGTATACTCAAAAGAAAAATGCCCTGTATATTCTTATTTTAAACATGTTTTAAACGTGTTTTAAACATGTTTTAAATATATTTTTTCTATGCGAAATAATGCTAATTATATTGAAAATGCAAATCAATTTTTCTAGTAGCCGAAAACTGATAAGATAATTAAAAATCGAGATACATATACGATATACTCTTTTTAATTAAAACACTTAACTTTGTTTTACCACTTTTATTGTGGTAAAAGTGGTAAAACAAAGTTAAGTGTTTTAATTAAATTGTTATGAAGATGTACCACAAAGTGAACGCCAACCAAATTAAAGATAAACTTATTCTATAATAGGAAGCATGTCAATATACGCCGTTCAATTGGAAATGTTGAGTAATTTACGAGTGCACCAGATATAATTACGTATTAAATTTAAATACAAATAATTGTTACTGTAAAGTTTTAAACGACGTTTCCATGAAAAGAACACGTTTTGTATAAAATAAATGTTCGTTTTAATTAAAATGAAAAAAAAAACGTTTTTTTTAACAACCCTGGCTTTTGTGTAGCAATTTTGTAATTTATTTTAGTTAGTACATAAAAATTAAAGCAATTGTTATTTTATTAGTTTGACGTTTACAAAGTTAAACAATAATTATAAAAAAGATTTTTTCAAAATAACACGAGGGTCACACACCAGGTTGCCTCCTGTGAGGATTGAACTCACGACCCCTGGTTTACAAGACCAGTGCTCTGCCACTGAGCTAAAGAGGCTTACGTAAAACAATTTTAAATATACTCCACAAAAAGCACAAATTCTAACATTTACAGTAACAATTAATTGAATTTAAATTTAATACGTAATTATATCTGGTGCACTCGTAAATTACTCAACATTTCCAATTGAACCGCGTATATTGACATGCTTCCTATTATAGAAAAAGTATATCGTATATTTATCTAGATTTTTAACTATCTTATCAGCTTTCGGCTACTAGAAAAATTGATTTGCATTTTCAATATAATTAGCATTATTTCGCATATAAAAACTATTATTAACCTGCACGGAATCATAAATAGCATTTGTTTTTTAAAGTTCAATTATACCGTTCGTTTTTTTTTATCGTGCTCACCATTGGGATCTTCTAAACCCTGGGTCTCCAAACTATCTTCTTCGCGGGCCACAAATACAATTCTACATAATAACGTCGGGCCAAGATCCGATTAATTTTATAAAATTATGAAAAATTTAAGGAACAATTGTTACAATATTTCAAAATATGACATTTACAAAAAAAATTACAAACAATCGCGGGCCGGATTCATGCAAGTCGCGGGCCGGATTTGGCCCGCGGGCCGTAGTTTGGAGACCACTGTTCTAAACCAAGATGATACGAAGTTCGTCAAATTAGACAAAAGTTTCAATATTTAATACTGAGTAAGAATATATCAACAAATTTCAGCTAACATCATTTGTTTTAAAATTATGGCGAAAAATGTAAAAGTGGATAATAATTTATTTTTATTATAACTTTGTTATTTAATGCGATAGAGATCTGTAATTTTCTGTGAGCCATAAAAGCCTTCAGAGAAATACACAAGAATCAACAGATTTTATACAGGGTGTCCCATTTTTTAGATACAACACCTATTGTTAGTTTTTCTAATGGCGGCCATATTGGAGTTTTACGCCATTGTAAAGATAAAAAAAACAGTGCGAAATCATGTGCCGCATGTCAATTAGTTAAAACAATTGAATAAAATATGACAGGTTTTGTTTTATCAAGTCGGCCATATTGGATTTTTAGATAAGATCAAGAGAGATTATTACGAAATCATGAGTTACATGTCAATTAGTTTTCTTGATCATATCTAAAAATCCAAAATGGCCGACTTGATAAAACAAAACTTATCATATTTTATGCAATTGTTTTAACTAATAATTAATTAAAATTGTGGCACATGATTTGACACAATTTTTTCTTGTTCTTTTCAATGGTACAAAAATCAAATATAGCCGCCATAAGAAAACGAAAAATAGGTGTTCCTTCTTCTTCTTATTGCGTTATTAATGGCCTCAGCTAAACAGCTCTGTCGACCAGCCACAGCTACTTGATTTGAAGGTACTTTTCAAGGTTGAGACAGTGGAAGGAAATTATTAGTGGAGGGATAACCCTTAAATAGACTAATAACAAAGATAGAATTGTATTTTTGGGTGTATGTATTTTTGGATGGGAATTTTTGGGTGTAAATAGGTGTTGTGTCTAGAAAATGGGACACTCTGTATAAAATCTGTAAATTCCTGTGTGTTTCTCTGATGACGTTTATGGTACACAGCAAGTTACAGATAGCTATTGTATTAAATAACATAGTTAAAATAAAAATGAATTATTATCCATTTACAATTTTCGCCGTATTTTTAAAACAATATTGTTAGCTGAAATTTGTTGACGTATTCTTACTCAGTATCAAATATTAAAACTTTTGTCTAATTTGACCAACTTGGTATCATCATTGGTTTAAGAGATCCCAATGGCGAGCACGATAAAAAAAAAACGAACGGTATATATAAACCTGTATGTATTTTGTAACGACACTTTGTAATAAAGATATATTTGATTAGTTTTGATTTTAAACTTTTCACGAGTGTTTCCACTCCCAGTTTAAGTAATATAATAAGTAATTCATCAAAATCATAAAAAGAAGTGCAGAATTTTATCTAAAATTAAGTTTTATAGTTAATTCTATATTTACTCAGCCGTAAACACTTGAATGTAGTGTACATTATCGCAAAAAGTTAGATATAACATGCACGTTATTCATGCAGCTGGGGCTGGAGCCCCAGCTGTTTAAACACCTATTTTAACTCAACTCATGTTATGATTTTACGGTGTTACTTCGTCCTAGTGGTTTAAATCTTAGTTCCTTTTGACTTCAACTCTTCAATTTCTAGTAGTCGTTCTGTTTACCATAACCAACCAGAAGCAATAATTACGAATGCATTTACTCGTTGTACAAATACAAAGTATCCATCGGATCAAATTCATTTCGAGTTCACGGCATGATTTCACCCTTGGATTAACGGCGATCCAGTCACACCCGATTGGACACCTAATGAACAACGCCGCGACGAGATGACAGTCCAGTTCAGCACTCATCTCCAGCAGCAAATTAGCAACACCCGGAGCATCTCTTCGCTAGGGCAGATGTTAATTGGACGAGCGGAACGGTGCCGGCAAGTTAATTGAAATTTAATGACCGAGGGGAATCGGAAAAATCAGTCATCTCGTTCGATTTTACGACGAGGAGTTCGTTCGAGCGGAGAGGACGGCGTTGACGATGATGATGATGAGACGAAGAAGAGAGTGACAGTGTGAAGTCCCGGTTGTCGGGACGCAGGAAGACGGAACCGTGTGCCGTTAGTGTCGCACATCGCTGACCGTCCCAGTCCCGGGTTCGTTTCTTCTTCTTCTTCCTCCTCCTCGATAATTGTCGCAAGAAGTGTCGAATTAACAGCTATTTGAGTGCGTACACACTCGGTGCTGTTAATTAGGGGAAAAACTGCCGAATTTAACTGTTTCACAATGCGCAGTCCAATGTTTTTAGTTGTTCTAGTAATCACAACTACAAAAATTGGATAACAGCATTTATTAAAAGAAATGGTTAAATCATAGTGTTCACATCTAACGAACCACGTTGGTGGTTTACAGTTTGTTGTTTCTTCTTCTTCTTCTCTGTTGGTGCCTCACCTTCAAGGATAGCCATTAAAAATCACTAATATTAAAATTATTTTAGATAAGAGCACCGATATTTTGGATATCATTTTAATATATGACTTAAATTATAAAAACACAA
This sequence comes from Philonthus cognatus, assembly GCA_932526585.2. Taxonomy (NCBI): domain Eukaryota; kingdom Metazoa; phylum Arthropoda; class Insecta; order Coleoptera; family Staphylinidae; genus Philonthus; species Philonthus cognatus. The sequence goes on from OW052242.1 coordinate 32,461,921, forward strand.
GACCTATTGTTGACAAATTTTAAGATAATAATGAAAAAGTGACAACCTTGTCAAAAACAGTACTAATTTATTATGCCACTGCATCAATATAATTTGAGCGAATAATTCCAATAACCTTGCCTGCCACGTGTTTGGCTAATTTGCTGCTAATTTGTTTGGGCGTTTTTATCGAATACCGGGTATATGGGGGAAAACAAAAACTAAGCAGTAAACTTAGTTTTTGCTTTAACCCATTTAACGGGTGTTCGATAAAAAAATCGCCCAGCGCCATAACTCTGTTATTTATTGACGGACATTTACAAATCTTAAGTTGGCTATTATTGGGCAATAAAGTTATTATTGAAACAAATTAATATTGATGTCATTTTTTAGTATTGAAACAGCCATTTACTTTGGGTTTTAGTTCAATAGAATCGATCAATGAATAACAGAGTTATGCCGTTGGGCGTTTTTTTATCGTACACCCGGTATATGAGAAAGTATTGTTATCGCGAAAATTTTTAAATCAAAAATGTTAGTGGATATATCGATTTTGAGGTCCCCCGAGTTGATTAAGGGCATTTTTAAAAAATGTCTGTAATTCTGTTGCCACGATAAAGTCTAAACCGATCAGTGGCGTAGCGAGGATTTTTACATAAGGGGGGTTTCTAACTGAAGCTGTTATTCCTTACTTCGCCAGATAAAATAAATACACATTCTTTACGAGTCTTTATCTCTATAGCATTTGTACAGGGTGGTCACATTTGGGTGTTACAAAAGGGAATCTCGGTTAGTAGAAGAGATAGAAAAAAACCTCATGTGCGCCCCCTGGACACCAAGAAATCGTATATTTTTGACATTTCGCCTGAAAATAATTGACATATCATAAGTTTTTACAAGATAAAGTCAAATTCAAAACTATTTGAATTCGAGAAAATAAGCTTATGCTTCTTATAGTTTGCACACTTTAAACATAATATATAAAATTACAAAAAAACTATTCGTGAAAATGCAAACAATGTCTTAATTAATAAGACAACTTAAGACGATAAATATCTATTGAAACAACTACTTGCCGTGCAAATACAAATACATAAGTTTTTAACTTAATTTGAAATATACATATTTGGACTCTTACCCTCCCCTGGACACAATATTTTGTCATTTGCTCCGTCCTGATATCAATCCTGGCTACGCCATGGTTATTAATCACGATGTGGTTAGGCCACTGGATACGCGACAAACCTAGGTCGCAGCCAGATAAAATAAATACACATTCTTTACGAGTCTTCATCTCTGTATGCTGTATGTGTGATCTACCTCTTTAAGGTCGCGGTTAATGAGATTCACGCACCAAAAAACTCATCCTCATTAGGGGTACACCGAGCTCGAGGAACGAGGAAAAAATCGTGCTCTTGGAAAGTGAGCTTCCGCACGATTTTTATCGGAATCGCCCCTTTCATTTTCCATCAGGACAATTAACACTGGTGAAAATGAAATACGTTCAAATTATTAAGAAAAACAATAGAATCTTATCAACGCGAATGCTATAAATCCAGAATAAAGTTAAGAGAAAAACACAAAGATTGGCAAAGCTATTTTTATTACAATTGAAGTATAGCTTATTTGATGTAAAAGTGTAGCTGCCTCCTGTGAGGTTTGAACTCACGACCCCTGGTTTACGAGACCAGTGCTCTACCACTGAGCTAAAGAGGCGGATGTTCTCACAACCACCATGCGCCCAACGGTGTTCCTCAAGGATACACTTTTGCTCCCATCGCTAGATTTTAGGTTTAGGCCGTAGCATAGAAAACTCTATAGAAATGTAACTCCGCATAAAAAGGGACCACTTATGATTTGTTATTTTAAGCAAGGAAAGGAATGCAACTTAACAACACCAATATATAATTGACAAACAGTCCTACCACTACAGCAATTCTAATCGAAAATTTAGCGGGATATCACAATAAAGTTGCGAACAATTTGAATAAACGTTTTATTAGTATGACAGTTTTAGGAAATTAAACAAACGCAACAGATAAATTTATTATATTTCTTTTTTAACATTATATAACAATATATACAAATTTCCAATAATTTAAGTTTTAAAAATTGTGTACATAAACAGCTGTTAAAACTAACCTTCTTATCATTTGGGAAGGAATAATATCTCGAAGATTCACTTTTGCATCCAGGTACAGAACAAGTAGGCATTTTAAAATTGTTCAAATATAAACTTTTCACTCACTACAAAATACATCCGAAATGGCGATAGTAAATAACCAATGAACACATGGATGCACGTAGGGCACGAGTAACAAACAAGCAAATGACGCATGCGCTGAGGTAGTACCAACCTAGAGTTTTCTATGGTACCAACTGTGAAAAATATAATATTTTATTTTTGCTTCAAATTGGCGATCTTTTCCCGGCTTAAGAAAATAGAGTGCAGTTGGAGCCCCCTGGGCCGTAGCTACAAAAACATTTCGTAGAGAGATATAAAAATTTCGGGGCGAGAAAAAGCGAAAACAATATTTTTATCACTAACCCCCAGGTTAGTAATACAAATATTGTTTTTGCTTTTTCTGGGCCGCTTTTACATACAAAAATTTAACATTTTGAAAATTTCTCGGGGGGGGGGGGTTACCCCCATATCCTTCTTCCTGGCTACAGTCTTAAAATATACTTATGTCCCAAATTCCGTCAATTTTAAAAGCGCAAGATTTCGTTAAACGAATAAACATTATTTTCCTTGTATCCCTATGCATACAATATATAATTTCTGACACTTGTTGGTTTTTAAAATGTTAGGCTTTAAACGAGTGTTTTCCACTCTCAGGTTAAGCATGAAGTAAAATTTCGAGTTTAGAAAAGATTGAAAATTTGGTTTTGTCGCGTAGCGCGTAGCGCTACGCGACCAAAGCAAATTTCATTTTTATTTCTTTGTAACTAATTTAATTGATTTTTTTATAAAAATGATACAAGGATTTGTTTCCAAAGTATACATATCCCGATGTATACACTATAAATAAAACAAATGCCTGTGTTTTGATAGCAGCGTTTCACTTAAAGCATTAAACGAGTGTTTTCCAGTCCAAGGTTAAGCATGAAGTAAAATTTCGAGTTTAGAAAAGCCTTAAAATTTGGCTTTTCAGGCTTTTCTAAACTCGAAATTTTACTTCATGCGCCACGCGTTGAAAACACTGGTTTAAAGTGAAGTTAAAAATATACTTAATTTTAATTATATTTTATTATACTTACGTACACATCCCAAAACAAATTGCTATAATTTTGAAAGCGCAAGATTTTAATTAGACGAAATAAACATTTGTAAAATGTATAAACACGAGGAGTACATTTTGAACTCCACTTGAAATCAGTGATTTGAACGCGTGGCGCATGAAGTAAAATTTCGAGTTTAGAAAAGCCTTAAAATTTGGTTTGGTCGCGTAGCGCTACGCGCTACGCGACCAAACCAAATTTTAAGGCTTTTCTAAACTCGAAATTTTACTTCATGCTTAACCTGGGACTGGAAAACACTCGTTTAAAGCTTTAAGTGAAACGTTTCTATCAAAACACAGACATTTGTTTTATTTATAGTGTATACATCGGGATATGTATACTTTGAAAACAAATCCTTGTATAATTTTTATAAAAAATCAATTAAATTAGTTACAATGAATGTGTATTTTTCTCATGATCATAATCAAGAATCAAACTCCACACACAAAATGCTTGAAACCCAATACATTTTAGATTTACCCCTGTTATGTTTTGAGGTACCGATATTTTAGGTAATCGATAATTTTTAAATTTTACTAGTGGTTGTTGATGAGTTGTTGAAGTTTTTAGCTTCTTTACTTACTATTCTTCTCATTATTTTATCCATGTAATAACGAATAATAAAATCCTTCGTTTTAATACATACATCGTTAAATGAGAAATTCTCTAATTCAATTCTCACAAGCTTCAATAAAATTGACAATAAAGATATGTTTTAGAGTGAAATTGAATTTGCCAATAAAGTTAAAAATAAAGATATGTTTTAGAGTAACATTGAATTTACCAATAAAGTTGACAATAAAGATATGTTTTAGAGTAAAATTGAATTTGCCAATAAAGTTGAAAATAAAGATATGTTTTAATTTATAAAATTAAAACAATTCTGTTTTTATAAGTATGAATGAAATTGCCAATACTTATTGAATAATAAATAATATAATACATTTGTCTTATAAACACTAAATCTGTTTCCGTTGATGAACATGTAAATGTTACAACAATTTCCATATAATTATCTAACAATAACATCATAAAGAATACTTGAGACTCGTCCCTCTAATTGAATTTGCCAATAAAGTTGACAATAAAGATATGTTTTAATTTAAAACATTAAAACAATTCTGTTTCCATAAGTATGAATGAAATTGCCAATACTTAGTTAAAGAAGCAATAGCTCTGATGATTATGCTATTTACAAGCAACTTCGGAAAAGGTGCTCTTACTTAAGCAAATCATTGTACACTTCTTATTGCCAACATATGCAAGGCAAAATACGTCGTAATTACCGAGATGTTTGGAAATTTATCAATGATGCTAAAGGGGTGCAGGGCATTCCTTCCACTGTATGTTTTAAAGACATCGTATTCGTTGAAGGCGATGATATCGTTAATGCATTTGCTCGATATTTTGCTGATGTTTATACCTGTCCGACTAATAACCAGATTTATTCATTTAAGACATCTAAATCCGTAATTCCTGACAAGCTGCAGATTTCATTAGAAGAAGTCTTCAGCGCAGTTGTTTCACTTGATAGAAGTTTCACATGTGGACCTGATGGTATCCCCGGTGACTTCCTGTATAATTGCGTTTGTTCAATGTCTAAACCTTTGCACTTATTGTATTCTGCGTCTCTTAGACTTGGCTGTGTTCCTAAGAAATGGAAATTTAGTTACATTACGCCAATTTTCAAAAACGGTGATGAAATATAGTCGAAAACTATCGCGGGGTTGCAATTCAATCTGCAATTCCAAAAATGTTTGATATGTTGATTACCAGACAAATCAGGTATATGACTAAACACTTATTTGACATTGAACAACATGGTTTTATCAAAGGTAAGTCCACCACAACAAATTTATTAGAATTCCAATATTTTTTACACAATGCATTTGAGTCACATGTCCAAGTAGATACGGTTTACACTGACTTTGCGAAGGCATTTGACAGGGTACAACACGGGATACTTTTCACTAAGTTGCATGCATATGGATTCCATGACTCAACTGTTAAATGGATCATTAGCTTTTTGTCTGAACGTTGTCAAGCAGTGAAGATCAATAACTTTATATCTTCTACTATTCAGGTGACATCTGGGGTGCCTCAGGGGTCACATATTGGACCTTTATTGTTTCTTATTTTTATTGATGATATCGGCAGTTGTTTTTTGCACTCTAATTATTTACTATTTGCTGATGATCTCAAGTTGTATAATTGTATTGATGATGCATCGAATTGTTTCAATTTGCAAGTGGACCTAAACAATTTATATGATTGATGTGTACTCAAACATCTATTTCTTAACATTAAGAAATGTAAATCGATCACATTTACTAAAAGAACAAAGACGATAGATTTTACATATAACATTAATAATGAGAGCCTGGAAAAAGTGTCGGTTATGCGTGATTTGGGTGTCTTAATGGATACAAAACTGTCATTTGCAGCGCACATTTCAGAAATATGCAATAAAGCTATCAGATTGCTAGGATTCTTATTAAGACATTGCAAAGATTTTAATTGCGAGACATTGAGAGCAATTTATTGTGGTTTGGTGAGATCTAATTTGGAATATTGTACTTCTATATGGTCACCCTATTATAAAAAATACTCGTACAAGGTTGAAGCTGTGCAAAAGAAATTTTGTAGATATATTTCATTTAAATTGAATTTACCATTTACGAAATATGAATCGGTATGTATCTATTTAAATATAGAACACTTGGAAGTACGTAGATCAAAGTTTGATCTGTTTCTGTTGCATAACATTATTTCCGGTCATAATTCAACTCATTTGCTCCAATGTTTAAACTTTCACGTTCCCTCTAGATCATCTAGACAAAAACCAATTTTCAAATTACAGACCGTATCTTCGATTTATAAATACCACAGTCCTATATACCGCTGCATGAGATTGGCTAATCAAATGAACAGTCATGATATATTTGATTTATTTAGTTCATCCCATATTATGTTTAAGAATATTGTAAATAAAATTCAGTTCACGAGCAGTACACTGTCTAATTAATTGTACTTGGTAGAATGTATTTAGGTTTAAGTTTAAGTTAGTCTAATAATAATATAAATATGTAACTTAATGTTTGTTAGTGAATTCCTAATGTTAATATTTTGTAAAAAAGGTGTTATCCGTTAATAAGTAAATAAAAAATTTGTCTTATAAACACTAATTTTTGTTTCCGTTGATGAACATGTAAATGTTACAACAATTTCCAAATAATTATTCAGCAATAACATCATAAATAACACTCTAATTGAATTTGCCAATAAAGTAAACAATAAAGATATGTTTTAGTTTGAAACATTAAAACAATTATGTTTCAATAAGTATAAATGAAATTGTAAAATACTGTTAACGGTGGAGGCTTCTACTTCGTTATACATCATAATTCACAATTGAAACACGATTTTAACTTTGTTTGTATAACTGAGACTTCATTAAGTGACTATAGTTTCGACAACTTTAACTTGTCATTTTCAAACTCATAGTTTGAGTTTGAAAATGACAAGTAAAATTTGTCAAAACTATAGTCACCTAATAAAGCCTCAGTTATACAAACAAAGTTAAAATCGTGTTTTTATTATAAATGAAATACCAAGTATTGGCAATTGGCAATTGATAGAATAATTAATATTAGATGCTCACTTAAAAACCCGATTGAGTTAGCTATGAAATTTTCAAAACATTGTGAAGTAGGTCGTACGTGAATTTGTCAGTCGCTCCTATCAATGTTAATCTAAACCAGTGTTTTTATTTTATTCGGTTATTTAATGATCACTCACACAAAAGAAGAAGTAACAACAATAACACACTCTGATATTTATGTCAGATATTACAGAACGTAAATTAAGGTGCGACTTTACTTTTTCTTTTCATTTCCTTCTATCAAAAAAGCAACGCTTTTTCGATCGGGTTTTTAAATGAATACCTGATATAATAAATTTGTCTTACAAAGACTAAATCTGTTTCAGTTAATGGAAATGTAAATGTTACAACAATTTCCAAATAATTATCCCACAATAACATCATTAAGAACTCTTGAGACTCGTTCTGTCTAACAATAACAATATTTAGAGTTTCCATATTTTTTTGTTGGTAAGAAGGGGTCATTTAACGAAAAATGTCGCGAAACCCAACGCACCGGCACTAAATGATATTTAAATGGAAATGAAAAACGAAACCTATTCTCACACGGTGACAATGAGCTCTTCTCAAAACTAAAACCAAAGTGGACTCGAAATTACAATAATGTGATCATCTAAGGAGTCGATGGACTTCGTCGCTTATCCTTCATTTCGAGTTAAACCAAAAGACGAGCGGTTAATTTTTGAGCGGTATGGATATATTCCAAGACTTAAAGAAGAGCAATTTAGTAGGGTGATTGATAAGGCGTTGAGAACAGAACTGTCAAACTCCCCACTACTAAAAATATCACCACCATAGTGTCAATAGTGTTAATGTATATATATATAGTTCTAAGATTTCTAATTTCACTGTAAACTTTCATTCACCTGAAGAAGCAATAAATTTGCGAAACAATTGTTGTAAAAATAAACACACTTTTTTGAAAATCAAAAAGTTATTCAGAATTTTATTTATACAAAGAGCAATTTAGCTTCGAAACATAATTCGGAAGATGATTTGAGCAAATGGATGTATTTAATATAAAAATAGTTTGCGTATTGTTAATACTCGATGATATCTCGAGTGATCTTCGGAATATCTAGAGATTTTAGATTATTTTTATAATCGAACGACTTGATTATTCTCATTCGAATGATCCCATCACTAATTATAACTACTATATGCCGAAGGGTGTTCCTCAAGGATATACTTTAGCACCAATTCAGTGTAGAGTATTGGCTAAAAGTTGATCACAAAATTGCTTCTAGTTAATACTAACTGTATGTTTTTGAGTTTACTTGAAGTGATTATTACACTAAAAAAGACTGTTATTCCTTACTTCACTTTTTATTTGTATCGTTAGATGTACACTTCTGTGCAATAAAATTAAGCACAATTCTTATGCCTATTTTTCAAAATATTCTAGTTGTATAATTCGGGTCTGTTTTAATCGCCTAGCAGCAGTTTCAATAAATAATAAAACACCATAACACTTCTTTCCTACTCCCAGCGTTTCTTAAACCTGAAAACAGTGTCTTTACTGATGTTCGCCAATTGAGAAATTTGTCTAATAGAAAAACCATTTTCTATGTTGGTTAGAATTCGAATTTTTGAATTGTCTAAATGACGCGACATTTTGACATTAAGGAAATTGACATATTTACGTAACTAGGAAACTCATAATGTCCGGTTTAAACTATAAAATATTTTGTGTACTTAATTGTATTGCACAGAAGTGTACATTTCGAGACACAAAGTGCTTATTATCAATAACAAACTTTTTGCGTTTGTTATTGATAATGAGCACCTTGTGTCTCAAAATGTACAATACTACCAAAAGTGAAGTAAGGAATAACTGTCTTTTTTAGAGTAGTTAATACCTGATGATCTTAGTTAGCATATCTAAGCGAGCTATAATTTTGACCAGGGAAGGGCTAGAAAAATATACCAAACTTAGTAAGTGCACTAAAGCTATTATTACATAGGTATTCTTATTCATCGTGACGGTTTATGTCACGAGTGCGCTTCGACACTCTTGATACTCTTTATGCGCTACATATTAATAAAATAATGCAATTTAGGGGACAAGTGGGTCGACTGAACGCCTTACTTATAGTTCCCGCTTGCCAGCAATAGACACACAAATTTCGGCGGCACGAATTACCCACTCTCTTGTTTCTCTAACGAAAAAATTTAACGACAATCGTCAAATAACAACCGCATCGGGTTCAACCTGTGGAAATATCTGGTACACACGAGTGTAATTGTGGCAAAAGGAAAAAAGTTGATGGTATCTTTAAGCTCAAGAGATAAGTTGATGATGTTTAAAATATCCAAAAAGAAAATCGCACACTTACTGTTTTACATTGTAAATGTGGATTATAATTCAAGTGGTTGCTATGATAATTGTCTCAAATTTGATAACCTATTGATACAGCTTAAAAAAAACAAAATCACGTTACTGTCAAAATAGTTGGAAGCTTTTTTATTGAATAGAACTGTACATATCAGAGCTGGGAAGAATCAAAAAAGGATTTGAATCACGAATCCGAAGAGAAGTTAATCATAACGAAAAATCAAGTGATAGAAAAATCTAAATTCTAATTTAAAGGCAAGTTGTTGATATCTAAAACAAAAAAGGAGATGAAGATTGAACCCTTAAGAGCAACAAGTTAGAATCTGTATCATGTAAAGACAGATTGATATTATCGGGAAGCTCGAGAGAAGAAAAGTTGGTATCAAAGAACTCATATAAATAAAAGTTAAAGATAACGAAAAACTTAAGAGACAGAGAAATCTGAAAGCTCATATAAATAAAAGTCAATAATATCTAAAAAAAAAGAACAACAGATTATATTTAACTCTTTGCACTCCAGTGGCTCATTTAATATACAGGGAGTTTTTCTTATGAGTATACATATCTCAATTACAGCATATATGCTGTAAATTTAAACATATTCTTGTTTTATTAAAGTTCAAATTGAAGCTGTAAACGAATGTTATCTTCTCCCAGATTTAGCATGAAGTAAAATTTGGATAAATGAAATTGCCAATTCTTGGTTGCAGAATACTTCAAACATTGAATGTGCGATTCTTTTCGCAATCTACAACAAATTAGTCTTACAAAGACTATATCAAACACTCATTGAAACAACTAACATACTTTCCGGGCTAATACCCCGACGGACATTGAATTATACAACAAGTGTTTGCTGTTACATACAGTAACATACTGCAAATGTAACAATTTGGGTCAAATTATTCAGGCCATCTATGTCAATGTCCGTCAGGGTATTAGCCCGGGAAGTAGTTGTTTCAATGAGTGTTTGATATAGTCTTTGTAAGACTAATTTGTTGTAGATTTCGAAAAGAATCGCACATTTAAGTTTTAAAATTTGGAGTTTAGAAAAGCCTGAAAATTTGGTTTGGTCGCTCCGCGAAGCGGAACGGCCAATCCAAATTTTCAGGCTTTTCTAAACTCCAAATTTTACTTCATGCGCCACGCATATAAAAAACTAATTTCAAATGAAGTTTAAAGTATTCTAGTAAAGCCGTATGCTAATGACGTATATTTTTAACTACACTTAAAACCAGTGTTGTATACGCGTGGCGCATGAAGTAAAATTTCGAGTTTAGAAAAGCCTGAAAATTTGGTTTCAGGTTTTTCTAAACTCGAAACTTTACTTCATGCTTAATCTAAGCATATTCTTTTTTATTAACGTTCAAATTGAAGCTGTAAACGAGTGTTTTCCACTCCCAGATTAAGCATGAAGTAAAATTTGGAGTTTAGAAAAGCCTGAAAATTTGGTTTGGTCGCTCCGCGAAGCGGAGCGGCCAAACCAAATTTTCAGGCTTTTCTAAACTCCAAATTTTACTTCATGCGCCACGCATATAAAAAACTAATTTCAAATTAAGTTCAAAGTATCCTAGGAAAGCCGTATGCTAACGACGTATATTTTGAACTTCACTTAAAACCAGTGTTTTATACGGGTGGCGCATGAAGTAAAATTTCAAGTTTAGAAAAGCCTGAAAATTTGGTTTGGCCGCTCCGCTTCGCGGAGCGACCAAACCAAATTTTCAGGCTTTTCTAAACTTGAAATTTTACTTCATGCTTAATCTGGGAGTGGAAAACACTTGTTTACAGCTTTAATTTGAACTTTAGTAAAAGACTCAACATTTTACTTCAAGCTTAATCTGGGAGTAGACAACACTTGTTTAAAGCTTCAAATGGAACGCTTGTTAAAATTAACAGCATATGCATATGTACACTTCTGTGTAATAAAATTAAGAACAAGTCTCATAACTATTTTTCACAATATTCTAGTTGTATAATTCGGGTCTGTGTTAATTGCCTAGCAGCAATTTTAATAAATGATGAAACAACATAACTTGCAAATAACGCCTTTATTAAAAAACCAAAACTAAGACTTTTTGAAAAATAAAAACACTCGTAATAAATACAACAAAGCCGAAATATAAAAACATCTTCTATTTTAGTTGGAATTCGAATTTTTAAATTGTTGTCTAAATTTCGCAGCATTTTGACATTAAAGAAATTGACATATTTACAGATTCTTGTAACTAGGAAACTCATCATGTCCGTTTTAAACTATAACATATATTGTGTGCTTAATTTTAATGCACAGAAGTGTACATATACTTAAAAGAAAAATTTCTTGTATCTATTGAATGTCGCCTTATTCTTAAGCTCAGAAAACTATACTTCATTTATGATTACAATAATACAAAACCAAATTGAAATTAGAATTGTATAATATGGTTAATTGAATGAAACTACTAGTATATACAGTTTTATCAAAGTAAAAGCACAAGATAAATTGATTAAAATTACAATTATACAAATTGGTAAATGAAATTCAATTTCACAATAGTTTGCTAAAAATAAAAATACACAAGTTAAATCGTACCATCATCAATGGTAAAAGGTATTGCAGTTAAAGCAAATTAAAATTCCCGGAACACTCAAATGAAGCGTACTTAATTATAATCAGAGCCGCTGAAAGAACGCGGAAGGCAATTAGTGTTCCATGAAGAGCGGAATAAATAAAAAATGACGAACGCCTCTTCGTTCTTTTTGGTGTGGCAACAATAGATGAGTCGAATTTCGAATTGATAGATCGCTCGAAGAGGAGTGCACGCACCAGCGCGCACATTCCTCGATCAATTTCACGATTGGTTGCTTGCTAGTTTTGTCCTCGTCGATTCGATTGGCCGGTTAATTTTCGGAAAGGCGTGTTTGTACCTGTTGTAAAATTTGAAGGTAGGAACGTGGAATCAAGAATTCTTCATTATGTAGAAAGATCAAAATTGAATTTGTGTCCAGTATTCCGGCACCAGATAACCAGAGACGCGTTTCGGACTTCAAGGATCCTCGTCAGTGTGGTCCCGACCCAGTGCTGAGAAATACTGAACATTTCTGACTATATTAAGCCAATATGTGAAAACTATTAATGGATTCGATAGCGCTATCTAATGCTAATGTAGAAAGATGTTGATCAATTAGTGTTTGAGCTAACAAATTTTTTGACTGCAAGTTTTTTTGACTTAAATCATCGATTGTTGATTGTTTTAAGCTAATATTTATTAAGTACTATTAATTTGCACAGAAACTACTAATGTTTTGATTCTGAATGAATTTTATGTACCTGATTAAAATGTATCTGATATGAACTTTTTTCAATCTCTTAACTCGATGATTAGAAGATTGAAAGATGTTCATATCAGATACATTTCAGCCAAATGTTTGACTAGCAACGTAGTACTTGAATTCTGCATTTAAACAGGTAGACATTTTAATTGGACAGCTTTTAAGTAAAATGTTGGCTACCAACTTAGGACTTGAATCATCTACTTTTGGGCTGTTTAAAAGTATAAGTCATTCAGTCCTAATCAATTGCACCCAACATGTCCTGTAAACGCTTATTTCAGAAAATATTCATTCCTTTTCTTTTTCTATTTCAGGTGGAGAAATCCACTACTAATTTTATTATTAGTTATATCATCAGTGCCAAAAGTAAGTTACCCCCATATTTATTAACGTAGTAATATCACCAGTTCAAAAACAAGTAATTTTCTTTTTATTCGTTATTTCTAACAAGCGTGTTTTGATGTTTCGTCTAATTAGTTTTTCGCAAATGTTTACAGTTTAACAAAGCTCAGGATCGGGAGGAAACCAGCACAGAAGTGCAGTATAGTATTAGCAGTAGTTCCAGTATAATCGCGGGGAAAGGACTATTACCCAAAGAAGACACAGAAACCGATGCGTTGTTAGACCTAAAAAACCATACGAGAGAAGCTTTGTCACATGATGCTAGTGAGCACGAATCAGTAAGTACACATTTTGTTTAAATTTTTGTTTAACACAGATAAAAAGGTGGGTTAAATATTTTTTAACATTGGGACAGTCAAGTCGCAATATTAAAATATACTCAGCCCACCTTTTTATCTTATAGCAGTAAGTTAAACTAAAGTGTGGAGCGAGTATCATAAAATTGAGTGTATATTGTTCTTGATTTATATATGGATTATACTTTATTCACAGACACAGATAAAAAGGTGGGCTGGGTATTTTTTATTGCGACTTGATTGTCGCAATGTTAAAAAAATACCCAGACCACCTTCTTATCTCATTGCAGTAAGTTAAATAAAAGTGTGGAGCGAGTATGATAAAATTGAGAGTATATTGTATTTGATTCATATGTAGATTGTACTTGATTCATAGACACAGATAAAAAGGTGGGCTCGGTATTTTTTAACATGGCGACAATCAAGTCGCAATGTTAAAAAGTACCCAGCCCACCTTTTTATCTAATTGCAGTAAGTTAAATCAAAGTGTCTAGCGAGTATGATAAAATTGAGTGTATATTGTTCTTGATTTATATGTGGATTGTACTTTATTCACAGACACAGATAAAAAGGTGGGCTGGGTATTTATTTAACATTGCGACTTGATTGTCGCAATGTTAAAAAATACCCAGCCCACCTTTTTATCTCATTACAGTAGGTTAAATCAAAATGTGGAGCGAGTATGATAAAATTGAGTGTATATTGTTCTTGATTCATATGTGGATTGTACTTGATTCATATAACAGCCTCCATGTTTAGATCAACAACAACTAAGATTATTAATCTAAATAACAATGATGAAAAAAGAATGCTAAGTCCTTCACAAATGCGTCAATGAATTATCTGAGGGTCAGCTTCATAAACAATTTTAATTCTGTAAATAAATTTCTTAATTTCATAAAATACTAATAAATGTTCGTATTACGCATAATGAACAATTTTGTGTATTCATTTCTCAATTGTTACGCAACGTTATGATAAATAACAATGTAAAGTGTGGATTTACAAAAGTAGATTAAATCAGATTTGGCAATTGGAGACCTAATGGTGGAGAAGAAGACCGCGATGGATTGGGGAATTAGAGCGCGACTTATATGCATATAAACGGTGGATGTTCAAGAAATTAAGAAAGACGACCGGCTCTGCCAGTGCTTCTGCAATCGCCTATTATTTTTTTGCACTTACGCGTGTTTTGTATTTATGCATTATATAATCAGAAAGAACAAATACAATAAAAATAAAAACATTAAAAGTGCGATTCTTTTCGCAATCTACAACTAGTTAGTCTTACAAAGACTATATCAAACACTCCTTGAAACAACTACTTCCCGGGCTAATACCCTGACGGACATTGACCCAATTTGACCCAATTTGACCCAAATTGTTACATTTGCAGTAGGTTACTGTATGTAACAGCAAACACTTGTTGTATAATTCAATGTCGGGGTATTAGCCCGGGAAGTAGTTGTTTCAAGGAGTGTTTGATATAGTCTTTGTAAGACTAACTAGTTGTAGATTGCGAAAAGAATCGCACTTTTAATGTTTGAAGTATTCTGCAACCAAGAATTGGCAATTTCATTTATACAATAAAAAATGTTACTCATAATACATTTCTTATAGATAGAGAGATCAACACAATTATTATATACCGAATAAATACAATAAAAAATATTACTCATAATACATCACTTATTCATAGAGAGATCAAAACTATTATTATATACAGGGTATCCCAGAACTCGCTCCCCAGAAAAAGAAAAAGAAATATCAAAAAAAGAACAAATAAGTAATAAATTTTCTAGTTTAACACGTTGGCTGCCGTGTGAATCAAATACGATTCACGTTAAATGAAAATCTCCATGTGTAAAAAAATTGCGTCAGAAAACGTGCTTAACGATATTAAAAAAAATACATTTTAATTCGAAAAATCAGAGCGTTCGAAGCCATCCAGGTGTATTTCTCGCAATTGTAACTTTTGACACTGACGTTTATCAAAAGTTACAATTACGAGAAATACAAAATAAGTAGCAATTACGATAAATAGGTGTTCTACTCAATTTCCTTTTTTGAAAATATGCCACGAGAGTAAAAAAGATTGAGAAACACTAGAATTGGCAAAAATATTTTTAATCCTAGGGCTAAACATTTTTTATTGAATCCAAGAAACTCAAGGCAAAAATATTGAAAAGTTTCTCTTACTCTCCGAAATATAAAACACTTTTGGACAAGATGGAATTTCGTTTTGAATAGTTGGATTTTTTTATAAGGTGTATCTACTAGTAAGTGTGCTGCAAAATTTTCTTCTTCGGAAAATATGCCACAAGAGTAATAAGATTGAGAAACACCGGTATAAGAAGAGATATTCTTAATTTATGGGTGACTAGTTTTAGGTTTTAGTTCATTTCAAATGACTTCAATTAAGTCCTAAGCCATCTATAGACGCGTTTCGAGATGTATCCCTCATAAGTATAGCTATGGTTTAAACTTTCAATACAAAAAACAATGTTTTTTTTTTAATTGACTTCAATTAACTTATTTTACTCTATTTCTAGTTATGAAAGACTTTTGTAAAAGAAGGATTTTGTTTTGAATAGTTGGATATATTACGTTTTGTTTGTGCAGTTCCACTATTGTATTTGTTAAGATTACAGATAATAGAAAAACAACATTGCACTACCTAAATATTGATAGAGTTCGAAATAAAAGTATTTTTTTGTAAAATTTCGTAAAATATATGTCGATGTTGTTTCTTAAATTAGACTCCTGTTAAACAATGTGGATTTGAGCTGGCCATATGGACTAGTAACCGAAGCTAAGGGAAAAAATAGAAAAATGATGTGGACAGATGCACTGTTCCAACTGTAAATGCAATATTTAACACACAAGACTGGCTTTGAAAATTGGCGTTTAATAAGGTTGATAGTTGAATTTTACACTTATTGAACTAATTAAAGGAAATTATGATAATGTTATTTAATTATCCTCTACCTGGTGTTTATTTCAAACCGTAATTTTCATTTATATTGTTTCAAAATACAGGATTTTAAAACAACCACTCTGCCCAGTTTCTTACACTCACAACTTTATTACTTTACAGCAAATAATTCTAGAACTTGACTAATTAGATTGCAGTGAAAACATGTCAATTTATCTAAAATATTACATATTGTTAAAAACTTCTTCTCGTATACCATATGAACAAATGATACTAAACTTGACTGAACAATGTGTTTGTATATCATTCGAATGAAAAAAACTGTAAATTGTAAAATTGCAGAAAATGCACAATGGAATCATCATCCTGCTGGTGAGAACTTCATTCAGATGATTATTTGAATATTATGTTTTAAGAATATAAAGGAGTTAAGCATCTGTAACGGTTACACACTGGCTTTGTTGGGTTCAGATGTTGGTTAAATTTATCTAGCTAATCGGATTAATTTTTATTATTATACACTTGTGGAAATTGTATCATTTGCCTTAAATAAATGTAATATTTCTGAGTTTGATAATGATATACGATAGCCTATTCCAAATGTGAGAGTATTTTATCATACAGGGAATTTTTATTTTAAGTATACATATCGCGATGTATACGCTGTACATTTTCTGACCTTTTTTGTTTTTAAATAGAGTTCGGTTTGAAGCTTTAAGCCTGTGTTTTCCATTCCCAGATTAAGCATGAAGTAAAATTTCGAGTTTAGAAAAGCCTAAAAATTTCGTTTGGTTGCGCAGCGCGTAGCGCTACGCTACCAAACCAAATTTTCAGGCTTTTCTAAACTCGAAATTTTGCTTCATGCGCCACGCGTACAAAACACTGAAGTATTCTAGAGTTTGAAGTATACCACTTAAGCTAAAGTTAAAATAGTATAATATGAATTTCACGCCAAAACAGTGTTTTATGCGCTTGGCGTATGAAGTAAAATTTCGAGTTAAGCAAAGCCTGAAAATTTGGTTTGGTCGCTCTGCTTCCCGGAGCGACTAAACCAAATTTTAAGGCTTTTATAAACTCGAAATTTTACTTCATGCTTAGTCTGGGAGTGGAAACAGCCGTTAGAAGTCTCAAATTGAAAACAATCAAACCAAATTTTTAGGAGGTACAAAACACTGAAATATTGTAAAGTTTGAAGTAAACCACTTAAGCTAAAGCTAAAGCAGTATAATATGAATTTCACGTCAAGACAGTGTTTTATACGCTTGGCGCATGAAGTAAAATTTCGAGTTTAGAAAAGCCTGAAAATTTGGTTTGAATTTGAAATTGAAAACAACGAATGCCGAATATTTACAAAGTATCCTACGGGATATGTACCTATACTTAAAAGAAAAATTCTCAGTATTTTGAAAACATGTTCCTATAATTCGCTCGTTATAATTACCTATTAAATTTAGCAAATTACTTATTAGATTTCACATTTTCAGGTAGTTTTTATTAGTGAAAATGCAGGATACGTGCCAGTGCCATCATTACGTTCGAGAGTGCCACCCGCGGACGAAGATGAAGACGATTGGAGACTACCCACAGCTGTGGACACCTGGGACAGGGAATACCGTCGGTTCAGGTTCAACACGACGCGCGTACAACGTAAGTTTTATGATTTTTGTAATATAAAAAAATATAATAGAAGAAAGTATGCTAAGTCAAGCAACGTTGGCTCGGGTCAGTCTTTGGATTGGTGACAAACACACAACTTACACGGCTGAAGGACCTCTTGGTCACTACTAATACAATAGAAGAATTGATTGATTAAGTTACATGGAGATCAAATTATGTTAACGAATATAGCACTAATTATTACGAGTTATGTGTTATGTTAGCGGAAAAAGTTATGCAGTTTATGTTGATACTCCTAGAGGGCGCTCATCGTCATCTATAGATTAGTGTTCCTGTATTCCAGAGAGTAGCGCAAATTGGCATTTATCTTGACGCCTTTATGGGCCAAATTCAAATGTAATTAAAATAACAATACGCGCGTCAATCATTTTAGAATATGATTGGTTTAGTTTAAATTTCGCACCTGAAGGCTCAAGATGGATGCCAGTTTGCGCTACTCTCTTAAATACAGGTACACTATCTATAGATAGGCTAATGATGACGACTATATTATTAATATCGGGCGATCAAATACATTTATAATTGGAGTAGGCTCTGATTTTTGTTTTGCAGTCGGAAGTGTTCAGAAGCTGTGACATAATTAACTCAATTTATTTAATTTGTCAAATTATCATCAAGATTTGTGAAGTGATACTACTACAATTCAAACTTCATAGCTTGCTTAATAATATATTCATTTGATCGCCCCGTATAACTATCTGAGAAAAGAGTACTGTCGATCAGCTGTTCCGACTTTTAATGAAGGGAAATTTAGTAATATGTTTATATTAGTGCAAAATAGACATATAGATGTTTGTAGTGAATGGCACATCTTAGATTTTTCCCGGAATGAATGTCAGCTCCAAATAATTTTTGGTGCTTTTTGAAGATGTTATTCATGATAAACGCATAAAATCAATAGGTTGCGCGATAATGAAAACAATAATCAATTTGTATTGTTTCTTCAAACACAATATCGATGCCTTTGCTCACAGATGTGTTAAGTGCATACTGATTCTGTAGCATTTAACACATCTGTTAGCTAATGCATCGATATGTAAGGAACGCCACACGTTTTTACTAATATTCAATTCATTTATTAAGAAAATAATCACATTTTCTTTAGTTAATGCAACACCGATGCAAAACATAACCTTAAATTTTATACACGGTTTGGAAATCTATGGATGCTCAGTATCATATTTCAACCTGTTATGTAATTGCGCTTCTATAAACAGTTTGGCAGCAATTTTACACTGTTTGGATTTAATTTAAATATTTATGAGACAAATAAAGCACAACAAAACACTCTCAATACGCACACGTTGTTTATAACAGTACTCCTTTCTCTAATATTTTTCCTGCCAGCAGGTGGCGTATTTGAACGCGTTAGTTTAGCGTCCCTGTATTTAAGAAAGTAGCGCGAACTGGCATCCATCTTGACGCCTTTAGGCGCCAAATTTAAACTAAACCAATCATATTTGATGATAATTGTACGCGTCCTGTTCATTTGATTTAGTTTGAATTTGGCGACTAAAGGCGTCAACTGGCGTCTATCAGTTTGCGCTACTCTCTTAAATACAGGGACACTACGGTAGTTCTCAATAGAGATAAGGTAGATAATAAAAAATGGTATATTTTACTGTTGTGTTAGTAATCACCAGGAAACAAAATGCTAAACATTTATGATTGGGGGCTTAATTCGTACAAAATTTTAAAAATATGGGAGGATTTTATTGCTTATAAGACAACGTGAAAATTACACTCATTTTTATCATAATCCCAGTTTAATTACGAAAACCATTAAACAAAGTGAGAGAAATAAAGCCTTTGTTAATTAGAACGTGGTACTAAGTTTCTCAACAATTACAGAAGTACACAGTAACAAACAAGCATTGTTATGATTTAGCGACGTTTATAGCTTTTGGTTCCATACCATCAAAATTTCCTGCCATAAATTAATCTTAAGTGTTTTAATCTACCGAACATATAAACAAATTTCAATAAGAATCAGTACTTTATTGAACATTTAGTGGATGTAAAACTATTTATTTAAAAAATCTGATGAGTGATTTCCACTCCCAGATTAAGCATGAAGTAAAATTTCGAGTTTAGAAAAGGCTGAATATTTGGTTTGGTCGCATAGCGCGTAGCGCTACGCGACCAAACCAAATTTTCAGGCTTTTCTAAACTCGAAATTTTACTTCACACGCCAGGTTTATAAAACACTGAAATATTGTGAGATTCTAAATATTCTTGCTTAGTAGTATATTATAAATCCAGCTCTAGCAGTTATTTTTTTAATACTAATTAAGCAGTATATTTTTAAATTCACAATATTTCAGTGTTTTATACGCGTGGCGCTTGATTTAAAATTTCGAGTTTAGAGAATCCTAAAAATTTGGTTTGGTCGCTCAGCTCGTAGCGCTACGCGACCAAACCAAATTATCAGGCTTTTCTAAACTCGAAATTTTACTTCATGCTTAATCTGGGAGTGGAAACACTTGTTAGAAACTACAAATTGAACGCTCTCCAAATAAAAAATGAATCGCTAAATATTTACATCGGGATTAGACACTTAAAGGAAAAATTTTCTGTATGTAAATATAAATAAGTTAAATAATAGGTACCCAAATTACACCCCCTAAAGTTTTAGTGCCAAGTTTCTTCATGAGGTGTCAAGTTGAAATATTATGAAGTAAAAAAATACAGCTTAGATATGCACTTTGATGAATCAAACCCAGAGCTGGGCAATACTCGAGTACAAGTAGTCAAAATTTGTACTCTAACTACTTTCCGTGTACTCGACGCGTTTTTAGATCGCTAAATTAACTCGAGTACATTTAGATACGCCTACTGATGTTAATTTTACTGTAAATATCAAAATAACAGAGTCGTGGAGCTTAAAATCTTGAAAACAACTTGTGTTCATGTTGAAATTTTAGCTTCAACCTGGTATTGCTGGCATTTTTTGTCAATAAACGTTGTCCAGACAACACAAACTGACAAAAAGTGACATTGGGTTCATCAAAATGTTCAACAATCAACATGTTTGGATTTGTTTGTGATGTATGTTGATATATAATGAACGGTACTACAGCCGGTCAATTTCGTACAATTGCAAAAATCCCACACACGTTCACGATTAACAATGCGGTCATTAGAGAATTCCCCAACAGTTGGTAGTAAACTCGCAACTGTTTTCTCTAATGAACGGGACCATTATCAAAGTCAACATTTACATTCAACTAATACCAAGGGGTTGACACCGCAATGTGAATTGTTTTTTTCTACAATAGTTAAACCGGCCGCGGTTTGATGGCAATCACGATTTCATTATGAATTTTTGCGTGTTTGTGAGCTTAATCAACCATTATTCTCATTTATAGGTGTTGATTCACTAGCCCATGCACACATCTACCTGCACACCACGATGGTGTTAGTAATAGATACAGTTGCCGCTACTAGATGGCGATCAAAAATGGAACATGAACTGTCACCGCCCGACTAATACCGTCAACTGTCATAATTGCATTAAATTAGTAGCTGCTGGTAGCCAAAATACCGACAAATATAACTCTGGCGTAAAATGTCAACATCGGCTGAACGTTTTATAAAATGTTGTTGATATAAAATAACAATATCGACCGAAAATGACGACATTGACGTAGAATGACTATAATATCGTAGCCGGCTTCAATGCACTTAATGAGTTTAACCCGTGATTTTGTGATTTATCTGAACATACCAGTAAACAGGGTTTGATTGATACATTCGGTGCTTTTTTGCCAAAAAAAAAACGTTCAATTTGAAACTTGTGGCAAATATTGTCTACTCCTCGGTTGACCATAGTTAAGTTAAATGTTATTTTATGGAGTTAGGTTAGGCAAGAATTCAATTTGCGCAATTAGATTTGGATTAAATGTAATTTTGTAGAAATGGGTTAGGTCAGATGTTGTTTTGCAGATAGAATTCAGTTTTTAAGGAGGGTTTATTAGATTAGATAAATTTTGTTGAGTAAAATTAGGTCAGAATTATTCGTGTGAAGTTGGGATTAGTTAGATGTCACTTTGTTGAGTTGAGTTAGATTAATTAATTATTAATTAATTATTTAAAACTACGCAACCGTTAATCAACTTCTATTATGCGTACATCCGCAGTCGCCTAGAATACTGCTCGGTTGTATGGAGTCCGCACTACACTATTCATATTTCAGAAATTGAAAAAGTTCAGAGGAAATTTTTAAAAACATTGTACTATAGGAAATACCGGATATATCCTGCGCAGGGTTATTCATCAGAACTGTTGGAACGTGATTTTGGTATCGTATCACTGCAACACCGGCGCACTTTAGCTCAAATTATGTTTGTATATAAGTTAATTCACCACAAAATCGATGACTCATTACTGTTATCTTTACTGAACTTTTATGTACCACGCCAAAATAGTAGACTACAACATACTTTCTATTTAAGTACATCAAGTACATATCATCACATGAACTCGCCGATTTTGTCAATGTGTAAAACAGTGAATAGCCACTGCAAAAATATAGATATATTTTATACATGCAGCGAGCGAAGATTAATGAGTGAATTGATAAGTAACGTGACTCAAGTGTAAGTGTATTTTTCTGGTGTTCTTGTATGTGAATATGTATATGTATATACATATACGTGTATCTGTTCTATCATTTAGGAATGTATTGTACTGTCTTTTATTATTTTTTTTTTTCTCTTTTTAATTTGTCCTGTAATTGGCCTTCGTGGCTGTTGGGTAATATACAAATAATATCCAACTTAACGTAACTCAACTCTACAAAGTGCCATTTAAGTAAACCCTTTGTGTAGTTGGATTAGCTTAGATGCACTTTTATGAAGTTAGGTTAGGTTAGAACGCATTTTGAGGAGTTGGGTTTGGGTTAGATGTGTTGTGCAGTTGGGCTATACAGTGTGTACCAGAGGTCTGGATTATATTCGGTTTTTTCTAAAATACACATTTCTAACAAAAATGCTCGAACAGGACGATTTTAGACTTTTTTCTGCATCTATTGAGGTATTACACAAACAGATGGCGTGCGTCACGTGCGGCTACAACGTCGTGGTCTTTCTTTTAAAATTAAATTTTTTATTATTTTTTTTTCAAATATAAAATATATAACCCTAAAGAGAATTTAAAGGTCTAAGAAAGTTATCGTGTAAAAAAATATCATAGATGTAGTAAAATGAAAATCGGCTTGTTCGAGATGTGTGTTTTGGAAAATAATAATAATAATAATAATATTTATTAGTCGAAAATGTACATACATACATATGAGACACGTCAATATACATATAGTAATCTTAACAATTAATTATTAAAATATTCGCTTATATTATATATAGATTTATTTAACAGAAAGGCGTGTAATTTATTACAAAAAGTTTCCATGCTATTTGATTTTATGTCGACTGGCAGTCGGTTGAACAGTAGCGCACCGAGTACATTGGGGGAGTTCTTAAAAATATTTAATTTGTACTGTTTTATGTAAAGATTATCAGCTGTCCTCGAAGGGTAGTTATGTATTTGTTTGTTTAATACAAATGCAGGATCATTTTTGTTTTTATAGACGTACAGACATAGTTCGTAAATAATTAAAGATGGCAGTGTTAGCATACCAAGCTTCTTAAAATAGTCTTTACAGGAATCTGTTCTACCGATACCAGCCATCGCTCGAAGGGCTCTCTTTTGGGCAATGAACACTTCTCGCCATGAACTAGACATGACAAGCAGACTCCGTATCTCAATCGAGACTGAATGACGGCATGAAAGAAATGTTTAAGCTGACATAAAGTAAGATAATTTTTGAGAACAATATTTGTTAATTGTTGAAGCTAATTTTCCGCAGTATATATTCCAGTCGAGATTTTGTCAATATGTACTCCTAGAAACTTTGTATTATCAACTGGCGCTAGCTGGTGGGTATCTAGTGTAATATTTAGTGTCAAGTCTTTCTTAGTTTGTTTGGTACTAAATCTAATGTACGCAGTTGTTGATAAATTTATAGAAAGTTTGTTGAAGGCAAACCAATGGGATAAATTATTTAATGTTGCATTACAAGAGTTCTCTAAAATAGGAGATTCATGATGGCTTACAATAGCTGAGGTATCATCAGCATACATGAGAATCGAAGCGTTGGAAATGTGATTGACAATATCATTGATATAGATTAAAAATAATAGAGGTCCGAGGATGGATCCTTGAGGAACACCTATATTGGTTATTACGTAGTGTGAATTTATGTTATAGGGGGTATCATGTTCATAGTCAGTTATTTTTACTCGTTGTCGTCTATTAGAGAGATATGAATTGAACCAGTTATATGCTGTACCTCGTATACCGTATGTATACAGTTTGTCTAGTAAAAGATCAATATCTAAGCAATCGATAGCACGGCTGAGGTCGATGAAGATACCAACGGGTTGATTACCTGCTTCAAGAAGTTCTGTAATTATTGAATAAACGGAATTGAGTGGTGGTCGAAAATGTTCTTCAAAACCCGTGCTGTGCTGGTGTGATGATGTTGAATTTGTTTAGGTATTCTGTTAATCTATTGTGCATGCATAATTCAAACAGTTTAAAAAAGGTGGATACTAAGGCTACCGAATTTGTTCCAAACTTTTAGTATACACTGTATACAACTAACCATAATGTATGTTAGGTTAGTTCCGATTCAGGTGCTTATATTTTCGTGTTTAATAATTATTTTAGCGAATGTTTCCAATCCCAGATTAAGCATGAAGTAAAATTTCGAGTTTAGAAAAGCCTGAACGTTTGGATTTGGACGCTACGCGTCCAAATCCAAACGTTCAGGCTTTTCTAAACTCGAAATTTTACTTCATGCGCCACGCGTATAGACACTGATTTAGTGTTGAGTTATTATTATTAATAATAATAATGTTTATTTGTTCAAAATATATAATAACCTTATTTATCACCGACTGGTTAAACTATAGGTTTTTGTGTTTTAATTTATTGTACTTAGTACATATACTCATATAAGAGTTTTATGTAACACCGAACATTTTCATAAAGAGAATTTTTCTTTTAAGTATACATATGCATACGTCGTACATTTTCCGACGCTCGGTTTGTCAAAAGAATTTAGTTTATAGCTTTAAACGAGTGTTTTCCACTCCCAGGCTAAGCATGAAGTAAAATTTCGAGTTTAGAAAAGCCTGAAAATTTGGTTTGGTCGCGTAGCGCGAAGCGCGGAGCGGCCAAACCAAATTTTCAGGCTTTTCTAAACTCGAAATTTTACTTCATGCGCCACCGGTACAAAACACTGACATATTACGAAGTTTAAAACACACCGCTAAACTTTACATTGAATCAGTGTTGTGTACCGGTGGAGCATGAAGTAAAATTTCGAGTTTAGAAAAGCCTGAAAATTTAGTTTGGCCGCTCCGCGCTTCGCGCTACGCGACCAAACCAAATTTTCAGGCTTTTCTAAACTCGAAAACTCGCCTGGGAGTTGAAAACACTCGTTTAAAGCTTCAAATTATTTTTTTTTAATAAAGCGAACGTCGAAAAATGTACGACGTTTGTATATTTAAAAGAAAAATTCGTTTTATGATAATGCTCGGTGTTACATAAAACTCTCTCTATGTACTTAAGTACTTATTGTTACGTACGTGTACTTGGTACTTGAGTAAACTTTATGTAGAGTAATTGTACTAAGTACTCAATTACATGTTACTTGTACTCGGAACAGCACTGATCACAACCTAATAAGCTTGATTTTAGGTTTGATCTCATGGTAATATATTCTACAAATGTTTTACAAATCGGCTAATAATAATAATAATTTATTCGTGCTAATATACATAGGATTTACACAAGTCAAGACGATAGTATACATTAAGGAGGTTTGACATAATAACATGAGGTTAATTTACTCCAACATTTGTGTTTATGTGTTCTTGTGTTAACGTGGCTTTCTTCCAGTAGGTGATAGTTAAAATGACACTACAAACATGTCATAACATTTTAAAATAGTGGACACTACCAGCACTTTAAAATCAACGAGAAGTTCCGGATATATATATAGGTTTAGAATTAATTAATAACATAGTAAAATACTGGCCACAACAGACATATTAAAATCAACAAAGCAGTTGAGGATATCAATATATAATAATAGATAATAAAAAATTAAAGTGTTGGATAACTATATAAAATACTATTAAGATAAATACGAGGTAAGATAAAATAATATAACAAATATAAAATTTTGTAAAACATAACATTTTTAATATATATACGCCTACATCACAAATCCCTCGGCTACAAATTCTTCAATGTTATAGTAGGCTTTAGATAACAAGAAATGTTTAATCACTTCTAGGAATTTTTTCAACGGGAGTGTGCGAATGTGCAGTGGCAACTTATTGTAAAATACAATGCCATAGTAGTTGGTTCCCGTTCTTGATTTGGTAAGACGGGCCCTTCTGTGATAAACGTTAAACTTTGTTCTCGTTTCGTGTCGATGGTGCACATTATGAGTCTGGTAGTTTCCATCATTCACTTTAATGAATTTATGACATTCCAGAATGTATAAACTCGGCAGTGTTAATATTCTCAAGTTTATAAAACAGGTCCAACAATCTGTTCGGTACCCAATGCCACCGACGATTCGAATTGCCCTTCTTTGAAGTGCGAATATGCGATGACGAATTGCTGAGTGTCGCCATATTATAATCCCATACTTAAGATGGGACTGAACCATGGCAAAATATGCTGTTCGCAGAGCACTTCTGGTTACAGCATCTGATGTGCTTCTGAGTAGAAAAATATTCTTAGCTAACTTATTGGCTAGTTTATTTCCATGCTCTGACCATTTTAATTGTTTGTCAATGTGTACACCCAGTAGTTTAGCATGCGTTGTTACCGGAGTGAACACATCTGTATTTGGTCTCAATGAAAAGAGCAGTGTGTTTGTTTTTTCCATGTTCATGTGTAGCTTATTACTCAGAAACCACTTAGACGCCGCATCCAGAGATGTCTTATGCAGTTCGTCTAGATGTCTGGATATTTTTGTTGCGTTGGTAATCGTTGTATCGTCGGCAAAGAGAACACGTTTCGTATCATCTATACACGCTGGAAGATCATTAATATAAATTTAAAAAAAGGATAGGGCCAAGGACAGACCCCTGTGGGACCCCCATATTATTACCTCTTAAATCGGACACTTCACCGTTATATGTAACTGTTTGCTGCCTGTTTGTGAGATATGATGTTAATAATTTGCAGCTATCAGGATGTATGTTGTAGGCATACAACTTACGACTTAAAATTTCATGTGAGACGCAGTCGAATGCTTTAGAGAGATTGACGAATGAGGACATTGCAAATTCCCCGTTCTCAAAGCAGTCGCAGAGACAATCTACAAAATCACCGATTGCATTTTCCGTGCATCGCCCCTGCCTGAATCCAAACTGTTTGTCATTTAAAATATTGTTATCGTTCAAGTAAATTAATAGCTGTTTTTTTAAGTATTTGTTCCTATATTTTTGACAATATAGGCAATAAACTTATGGGCCTGTAGTTAGATGGATTGTTTGGATCTCCTTTTTTAAAAATTGGTATGACATTTGCAATTTTAAAGGTATTTGGAAAGGTTTTATTTGCGATGCATAAATTGATTAATTTACAAATTGGTGGAATTAATATATTTTTAGTAATTTTTATCATCTCAGCACTAATTCCATAGATGTCAAAACTTTTACTGGCTTTCATATAATCAATTGCATTTCTCACATCATAATGTAATTATGCGTCTTTAAAATTTGAGAACTTGGAGCACTTTGCTCCAACTGCCACTGCAGTTGGATATCGAATAAAAAATCCACCATTTGCTTTGATCAACATTAAAATCGAACAGTTTACGCAATACTGAATTAATTAAATCGACTTAATTGTTATTTTTCCACTCGAGCGCACCATCCAGAGTGACATAACTGATCCGAAAGAGTGTGTGTGTAGGGCGGGTGCGTAACGCGTGCAATTTTAGATCCAGTCGTATAGAAAACCATTGAGAAGGTCCGCGCGGCTATGCGGAGTTGCTGAAAGTATTTCCGGTGATGTAAGGCTGTCGGTTCCGGTCAGGTAAGGTGGAAAGTGACCGGCTGGCAGATCGGTCCGATAAGGGACCGCCTGACCCACTTCCGAAGGCCGCCCGCGCGACGTTTCGACACCCGAGCGCCCACCCCCGGGGGCCCGGCCTTCCTTCCGTCTCGGACGGATTGCGCGGCCAGCCAACAGAAAATTAACGTAACTGACACCCGTTAATCTTTCTTCTCCTTCTTCTCTTTATGCTCTTTAAATCTCCGGACGTTGCTACCGAACGCCAGTGTGTATTGTCGCCGAAAAAAAAAAACGTTTTTGTTTCCATGTTGGAGTAATGAGATGGTTACATTTAATAATCCTGAACTGATGCTTCATAGCAAAATATGCTCAAATATTTTCAGACTTGTTTATCAAAGTATATCATCAACTACTTCAAAGCAAGACTTGTTTGTAGTAAGATATCAAAGATTTATTCTTAATTACCTACACTCGAATGATCTGACGAATAATTGCTCGAATGATCTCATTAGTCCAATTATCTTCCAAATTATTTAATTAATTATTCGATAGATCATTCGGGCAATTACCGAATGATCTATCGAATAATTAATTAAATGATTTTTCGAATAATTGCTTGAATCATGGGCATAGCCAGGATTTTCAGTAGAGATGGGCCAAGAAATTTGTATTTAATAAATAGTTACCAAAGTAAAATGATAAATGCAAAGAAATCATTTGGCGCTATGAAAATATTCATATCTCGAATATTTTGTCAATTTTCGAAGTCAGCATTACAATAATTTGACTGAATAAAACACTTACTATGTTTTTTACCACAAAATTTTGTGGTAAAAAACATAGTAAGTGTTTTATTCAGTGATTATGAATTACCACGTAGTTACGGTCGCAACCATCATCATGATTACAATAATTTGAGATGATCTTTTGAAGTTTTTACTTTTTGTCAATTAATTCATATTATCAAATACAGTAGGTAGTATGTATTCACAATATTTCAGTATTTTATACGCGTGGCGCATGAAGTAAAATTTCGAGTTTAGAAAAGCCTGAAAATTTGGATTTGCCGGTGCGCGTCTCGCTTCGCTCGCGCGCCCCGGCAAATCCAAATTTTCAGGCTTTTCTAAACTCGAAATTTTACTTCATGCTTAACCTGGGAGTGGAAAACAATCCAAAAAAAAATGCAATGATTTTGTTGGAGAAATCATGGTTCTATGGATAAACATATTTATTCTAAATATATTTTAGAAATTGCATGTAGATTCTTGCATCTATGTGCAATTTTAACATATTTTATTCGAACATACGCACACTTATCGTTTATAGTTTTCAAGAATAAAAAAATATTTCTAAAATTTTGACCTCTAAAAGGCATCTTGAAATCTGTCTGTAACTTTTTTTAAGAATAAAATAATAATATGATTTATATCTCTACTTGTACCTAGAGGATGCCTCTATGAATAAATTAATTGGAAACTGTCAATTTTGTTTATTTAAAAAAATCATGATTTTTCGAACAAAATCTATGCATTTTTTTGTTTGTTTTGGATTCTCTACA
This sequence comes from Philonthus cognatus, assembly GCA_932526585.2. Classification (NCBI taxonomy): domain Eukaryota; kingdom Metazoa; phylum Arthropoda; class Insecta; order Coleoptera; family Staphylinidae; genus Philonthus; species Philonthus cognatus. Next base: position 32,491,462 of record OW052242.1, read on the forward strand.
TAAATATTAACATGATAAAATGTTTATGGCGAGATATGAAAAATCTCACGAGTGTTTTCCACTCCCAGATCCCAGAAAATTTCGAGTTTAGAAAAGCCTGCAAATTTCCATTTGCCATTCTCAAAAACCTCACAGACTTTTCCCTTGATCCAAGAAATTTTTTTTCCAGTAAACATTGTTAAAGCAATTTTTATATTGAATTGCGATTTTACAGAAATTTAAGCTGTAAATTAAAATTTCTGTAAAATCGCGGTTCGATATAAACATTCAACTTTCGTTGCTGTTTTAGGATATTATGTTAAAGTTATAAAATCACGAAACAATTTAAATGAGTACCTATTTAATTTTATAAAAGATGATGCATTGCATTTTTTTATTTCTTTTGTTTTAAATACTCTTTTTAATGTTTTCTTTAATTTTCAATAAGTGAAAAAAATCGAGAATTGGGCCTTTTTGAGTAAATGGTTGATGTACAGGGTGGTCTAATTTCGATGTTGCTTATAGGCATCTCAGTAAATATAAGAGTTAGAAAAGGACCGATGGCGCAATTGCGATCTCTTTTTTGAGACAAGGATAATGACGAAAACAAAAATGCACCATCTTGTTTTTTTTAGAAGTTATGGAAGAAAATCGGATTTTCTTGATTTTTACCTTTAATTCATATCTTGCGTAATTTGTAGGATGGACAAAAACTATAAATACCTTCTTAAGGTATTTTTTTTCGAGTTAGTTCAAAATTATTCTTTTTTATATGTAAATCATAGTTGGCTTTGACACAGTTGAGAATAGTGTTTTTTTACTGATTTCAAAAATATATATTTTTGTGAATTTATGTTAAAAAATATTCCTATAGAGTAGGAACTAGCTTTTATTCTGCCAAATAATATAATACGAAAGACAATTGCCATTTTTGATCATTTGCATGCTCAATTTTAATTAATTATTCCATTGCAACAGCAAAGGGTTCTATTATTCCAACAAGATGGAGCAGATTTCTTTTGAATGCAAATTTAGGGGGCAATTGGTTCATTTAGACCGATTAGGTGGCCTGCTAGATCTAGAGATCTGACACTATTAGATTTTTTTATGGGGATATCTAAAGGACAACATTTATAAACAGCCTAAATTAATTTAGACGTATTGGAGCAACATTTTCATAATTTTCATAGGAAATGTTCCCGACATTCAAATTTATAACGCCATTCGAGCTGTAAGAGGTAAATGCGAAAGATGCATTACAAATAATGGTCATCCGTTCGAACATTTAAAATAAGTTTTTTTTTCTTTATAAATAAAAATTTTAAGAAATATTGAAAATAAAATTATGTTGTGCCTAATAAAATATTTATTACTCAAAAAAGAATTATTATTATTTAAAAAACCTATAGTTTATAATGTTTATCATAATTAAAACTGAGCATGCAAATTATCAAAAATGGCTATTGTCTTTTATATTATATTATTTAGCAGATTAAAAGCTAGTATCTACTCTATAGTAACGCTGTTTTTTAAGATAAATTCACAAAAGCATAGATTTTTCAAATCAGTGAAATGCACTCTTATTAACTATGTCAAAGCCAACTATAATTCACATTTAAAAAAAATTAAAAATTGCCATAACTCGAAAATGTGTGCATAAAATAAAAAAATGCTTATGCCACTGGATTCTATTCTAAAAAGTGTCTTAAGAAGGTTTTTATAGTTTTTGTCTATCTCACAAATTACGCAAGATATTAATTAAAGTTAAAAATCAAGAAAACCCGGTTTTGCCCTATAACTTCTGAAAAAAACAAGATGGTGCATTTTTGTTTTCGGCATTTTCCTAGTCTCAAAAAATGAGATCGCGACTGCGCCGTCGTTTTTTTTCTAACTCTTATATTTACCGAGATGCACATAAGCAACATCGAAATTAGACCACCCTGTACAGTTGAATTTTGGAAACAAACAAAAACTGCTTTAATGGAATGTATTAAGAAACAAATAGGCTTTAAATTGATGTTAATTTTGTTTTCCTGTAATGAAAATTGTGTTCATGGTGAATGCTGAAGTTAACATTTTACTTTTTCGACAGATGTCAAGTGATTTTATTTAGCTGAAATTTTAGTGAAACATCTTTTTAAATAGAAAAAAAAAATAATTCAGGCCATTTCTAATATCGAAATAAATATCTGTGAATTTTTTCAGAATTTAAAAAAATTAAAAATTGTATTTGGAAATTCACAATTTTGATAAAGGTATGGAAAAATAAACACAATTTTGATGTAACAAAATTATACTTAATAAAAATTCTAAAAAAATCCAGCTATTCCTACCAACGTAAGAAACGATGTTAGCTGCTTATTTCCACAAAGATATATTTTTTTCGCAAGTTTTTTCCACTTTAAAAAGTTACTTATTGTCCATAGACCCTCTAAAATGTATCTTTGAGCGCTTGTATTTAACACAATTTTCAAGTTTCAAATAATATTTGTACTTCAAATTAAAGCTAATTTAATTTTAAATCGACTACTTTCTGAATAAATTAAAAAAAATTGAAATTAATGGATTAGAGCACTTTAAATCCAAGAAGTAAACAAATCGGAATTAGGCCTTTTTGAATGAATGGTTGGTGTACAGTTAAATTTTAAAAACAAACAAAAATTGTTTTAACGGAATGTATTTATAAATAAATAAGCTTTGAATTGATGTTAATTTTGTTTTACTGTAATAAAAATTGTGTCCATGGTGAATACTGAAAGTTGAAATTTTATTTTTTCGACAGCTGTCAAGTGATTTAATTTAGCTGAAATTTTAGTAAAATATTTTTTTCACACAGAAAAAATTACATCAAGCTATTTCTAATATCAAAATAAATATCTGTGATTTTTTTTAGAATTTAAAAATATAAACATTTTCTTTAGAAATTCACAACTTTATAAGGGGAGTGTGCAAAAAAATCCTAAATTTTGATGAAATAAAATTTTACTTAATGAAAAATCTAAAAAAAAATCTAGCCATTCCTACCAATGTGAGAAACAATATTAGCTGCTTATTTCCACAAGAAAATATTTTTTTCGCAAGTTCTTTTCCATTTTTAAAAATCACTGATTGTCAATAAACCCACCAAAATGTATCTTTGAGCGCTTGTATTTAACACAATTTTTAAGTTTCAAATAATATTTCTACTTCAAATTAAAGCTAATATAAATTCAAATCGACTACGTTTTTAAATAATTTAAAAAAAAATAGAAATTAATGGCTTAGAGTTAGAATTAGGCCTATTTGAATGAATGGTTGGTGTACAGTTGCATTTTGAAAACAAACAAAAAATGCTTTAATGGAATGTATTTAGAAATAAATAAATTTTAAGCTGGTGTTAATTTGTTTTTTTGTAATGAAAACTGAGTTCATGGTGAATGCTGAAAGTTGAAATTTTATTTTTTGTTAGTGAAATATTTTTTTTCACCAAGAAAAAAGTACGTCAAGCTATTTATAACATTCAAATAAATATTTTGTACATTAAAAGTGCGATTCTTTTCGCAATCTACAACAAGTTAGTCTTACAAAGACTATATCAAACACTCATTGAAACAACTACTTCCCTGGCTAATACCCCGACGGACATTGAATTATACAACAAGTGTTTGCTGTTACATACAGTAACCTACTGCAAATGTAACAATTTGGGTCAAATTATTCAGGCCATCTATAGACGCGTTTCGAGATTTATCTCTCCTCAGTATATCTTTGCCATTCCCTCTAAACAATTTGACACCTTAGACTGGCGGTCACGTTACCGTTCAAACATAATTTTTCAGAGTTTTTATGAAATAAAAATTTTAATCGGATTTCACAATTTCGGATTTGTGGAATGGAAGAAATTATTATTTATTAACACACCAATTAATACAGAATTAAACACTTAATTATTATTTTACAAAATATTTCTTAAATCAAGAATTAATAAACTATATAAATATGGGCAGAAAGACCAGTGGTCGTTAGCCTGTTGTCAATTCAAATTTTATTACAATTATTATCATACTGTTACTGTTTACTATATTGAATTGCCAATAAATATGTTATTGTTGTTGTTGTTGAAAAAAAAAACACAATTTTGATAAAATAAAATCAATCTTATATAAAATCTAAAATAAAATCCAGCCATTCTTACCAACGTTAGAAACAATGTTAGCTGCTTATTTTTTCAGAGAAAAATTGTTTTTGCTAATTTTTTCCACTTTAAAAAATCACTGAATATCAATAAACCATCTAAAATTAATTTTTGAGCGCTTGTACTCAGCACAATTTACAAATTTAAAAAAATATTCATAATTCACATTGTTCTCTTCAAATTATTCTATAAATTATTCAACTATTTTGATTTATTCAAAAAGTAATCGATTTAGAAATAAATGTGTTTATATTTCTAAATCGATTACTTTTTGAATACATCAAAAAAGGTGAATGATTTTTAGAATAGAGCAATAAGTGGAAAAAAATATTATTATTTTGTTTTGTTTGTATTATATTTTAGAATGCAATCGTCACGTTGTTGTTCTCTTCACATACTCTTTACGTCTATAGTATATCGTTCTTTTATACATTTATGTTGAATTTATTTTTATGTTTATGACATGTGTAAACTATGTATTGGTAAACTATGTATTGGTATTTGCACGAATAAATATACATTACATTACATATCTCTGACATGTGTAAGACTTCTGTTAAAAACCCGAAATAAATTATTATTATTATTATATTAAATGACGGTTAGGCCTTTTTGAATTAATCGTTGATATGAAGTTGAGTTTTAAAAACCAACAAAAATTGCTTTAAGAGAATAAACAATCTTTAAACTAATGTTAATTTCGTTTTCCTGTAATGAAAATTGTGTTCATGGTGAATGCTGAAAGGTAAAATTTCATTTTTTCGACAGTTGTCAAGTGATTTTATTTGACCGAAATTTTAGTAAAATATCTTTTTCACACAGAAAAAAATGTTCAAGCTATATCTAACACTGAGACGAATAATTGCGATTTTTTTTAGATTTTTTAAAAAATAAAAATGTTCATTGGAAATTAACAATTTTTGTCGGAAAAATTTTGATAAAATAAAATTGTACCTACTTATAAAAAATTCTAAAATAAGAAACATCAATTTTTACCCCATTAGGAACAATTTTAGGATAGCATTCAAGAGAGGTGTCCTATGATTACAGATTTGAAATCTTTGAAACAAATTTTCTGTAAGGTATTTTCATATTTACATTATTTCTTATAATTATGTGTATTTAATTTCAACTTATCGTATACTAAACTCTCTTAACAACGGGATTTATATTATTATAGTTCATTTAATTTGAACGAAGTCAATATTGACTTCTGTGTTGACTCCTACAACACCTTACTGCGTTCATTCAAATCGTTGTGAATTTTGTCTTATTTTGGTTTGTCCTTAATTGCTATACACTTTTTTTATTAGTACCATGTTTTTATTGTGCTGATTTTTGTATTGTATTATTTATTTATCTGTTCTTGTTTTGTATGTTTATAACATATGTTCAATTAAAGAAACCTCTAGAGTGCCATGATTTAATCTTTTTTCAAATTTAAGTTGGCTTCACACTTCAGGAATTGACATATAAAACGTCAGACAATAATTATAATGTATATTTTGAGAGTTGCCAACCTAAAATATTTTCCATGGCTCTCTAGAGATTTTTTTTATTGAACATACAATATTTATGTAATCTAATAGTTGAGGCTGTTACTTGGTGAAATTCCATATCAACACTGTTACTAAATAACACACTTGGTTAAGATTTCACTGTTTATTGATTGACACTGCAACAATTGTATATAATAATAATAGATAACAAACTTAAAGTTTAAAGTTTAACTTTGCAATTTATTATTCATCTGCCTGATGAAGCCAAAACAATTGTTGCAGTGTCAATCAATAAACAGTGAAATCTTAACCAAGTGCGTTATTTACTAAAAGTGTCGATATTTATATATTGGCCTTCCGTTTAATAAAGATTCAATTAAAAAAAAAAGATTAAATTAAATGTCACAGGACACCTCGTTAACTAGACTATAGCTGTTTTTTTTCCAAAAAAAAATTTCGTTGCAAGTTTTTTCTTCCACTTTTAAAAATTACTGAATCAATCACAGAGAATATCTCAGATATTTTTTAGATTGAAAAATAATAATTATCATTAACTATTTGCAATTTTTAAAAATGCCATGGAAATATAGAAATATAGAAAACATTCAAATTTACAAAATTACATATTTGTAACATCCTTTCCTCAAAAATCTAAGCAACATTAAAAACGATTCAATCAATTCATTGTCTCAAGAAAACATTTATTCCGCCAACTTTTCCCACTTTCAAAAGTTACGGTTAATTCTTAAAATAAAATGTATTCTTGAGCCCTTGTACTGGCTATAATTTAAAAGTCTCTAAATCGGTTTGTATTTCAAATCATACATCAAGGAGAATATCCGAGATTTTTTCAGATTTTTTTAAAAGTAAAAAAAAATCATCGAAATGATGACGATGGGCCCGTTCATCAGAGACAACAGTTGAGAGTTTACTGCCAACTGTTGGGGAATTCTCTGATGACAAGACTGTTAAACGTGAACGTGTTTGCGATTTTTGCAATTGTACAAAATAGACCAATTTGTGATTACGACTGGTGTTGTCCGGTTAAAGTTTTAAATTGCCGGAGTGCCGTTCATTAGATACCAACATGCATCACAAACAAATCTAAACATATTGAATGTTTGACCTTTTGATGAACGGGGCTAATGATGATCACTGCTAATTTTTTTGTTTATATTTTCTTTATTTCACATATAATTATATTTAGTTTTGTACTTTCTTTATAAAATGGGTATTTCCGTAATAAATGTATATTATTATTATTATTAATTTTGTTCATAACCATTTTAGATATCGAAGCTGAATGTCAAGATGATTATATGAAAATTCGAGTTGGATTCAATGGAACTTTCAGTGGATTAGTTTATTCAGCAGGTAAGTTTTTTTTTGCGCTATATAAAAAGAAATTATTGAATATTAATTTAAACTAAGTTTAAATTATTTGCCGAGTATAAGGGATGCTTATAGCGGTTTTCGATTAATCGTATAAAAATGCTCTCCAAAATTATTTACCGGTATTTTTGGTAAAGATGTGTTTAATACTTACAAGGAACTTTTTATATGTATACATATCCAATACAAGAAGTGTTTCTTATAAGTATAAATATCCCAATTATGTACTGTAAGTTTCCAGATATTCGTTGTTTTTTTTAAAGGGTTTAATTTGAAGCTTTAAATGAGTGTTTTCCACTTCCAGGTTAAGCATAAAGTAAAATTTCGAGTTTAGAAAAGCCTTAAAATTTGGTTTTGAGCGGCCAAACCAAATTTTTAGGCTTTTCTAAACTCCAAATTTTACTTCATACGCCACGCTTATAAGTCACTGATTTCAAGTGAAGTTTACTTGTTCACAATATTTCAGTGCTTTCAGTGTTTAACACGCGTGGCGCATGAAGTAAAATTTCGAGTTTAGAAAAGCCTGACAATTTGGATTGGTCGCTCCGCGCTTTGCGCTACGCGACCAACCCAAATTTTCAGGCTTTTCTGAACTCGAAACTTTACTTCATGCTTAACCTGGAAGGAGCAAACACTCGTTTAGGGTTCAATTTGAAGCTATAAACGAGTGTTTTCCACTCCCAGGTTAAGCATGAAGTAAAATTTCGAGTTTAGAAAAGCCTAAAAATTTGGTTTGGTCGCTCCGCGAAGCGGAGCGGCCAAACCAAATTTTTAGGCTTTTCTAAACTCGAAATTTTACTTCATGCGCCTCGCGTATAAGTCACTGATTTCAAGTGAAGTTTACTTGTTCACAATATTTCAGTGCTTTCAGTGTTTAATACGCGGGGCGCAAGAAGTAAAATTTCCAGTTTAGAAAAGCCTGAAATTTTGGTGTGCTCGCTCCGCGCTACTCGACCGAACCAAACTTTCAGGTTTTTCTAAACTCGAAATGTTACTTCATGCTTAACCTGGAAGGTGAAAACACTCATTTAGGATTCAATTTGAAGCTTTAAACGAGTGTTTTCTACTCCCAGGTTAAGTATGAAGTAAAATTTCGAGTTTGGAAAAGCCTTAGTTAGGCTTTTCTACACTCGTAATTTTATTTCATGCGCCACGCGTATTAGTCACTGATTTCAAGTGAAGATTACTTGTTCACAATATTTCAGTGCTTTCAGTGATTAATACGCGGGGCGCATTAATTAAAATTTCGAGTTTAGAAAAGTCTGAAAATTTGGATTGGTCGCTCCGCGCTTTACGCTACGCGACCAACCCAATATGGGAGTGGAAAACACTGGTTTGAAGCTTCAAATAGAACTAAAAATTAAAAAATGCATATGTATGCTTAAAAAAAAATTAATTGGTCATTATTACCAATATCATAAAAGAGTTCCATTTTCAGTTTCTCAAATGGATTTTGAGTAAAATGAATCTTTAATCATCTCCAAAATCCACAATGTGCTAAGAATTTGTCAAACGGCATCCAACTTAAAAAACAATTGACCATAATTATTTCAAAACTGGTCATACCGAGATTGAGTGCGACTCGATTCATTTTAAAATTGAGTTAAAATCTAAACACGTTCCAGTCTAAGTTTCGGCAGGATGGGAGCAAATAATAAGGTCAGATAGAAATGTACCTTTTTCTTTTGAGGTTAAAACCATGCTCTATGATGATTTCGTGAATTTTAAAAATGTATTAATAAAATTGAAAAAAAATCCGTTTTACAAGGGTCTGCTGGCTGCGATACGATAAAAATCGAACCGAAATATTGTTTAAAGCAAACTTTGAAGAAGAGTTTGGTGTAGTAAAGAAGTGGTCTGCCATCTAGCTCTTACACTGCTCTTCTAAAGGCATATATTTCAGAGCCCCCTATTTCATAACATAAACATAAATACCGTTTGGTGTAGTAAAGAAGAGGTCTGCCATCTAGCTTCTACACTGCTCTTCTAAAGGCATGTACTTCAGAGCCCTCTATTTCATAACCTAAACATAAATACCGTTTGGTGTAGTAAAGAAGAGGTCTACCATCTAGCTCCTACACTGCTCTTCTAAAGGCATATATTTCAGAGCCCTCTATTTCATAACATAAACATAAATACCGTTTGGTGTAGTAAAGAAGAGGTCTGCCATCTAGCTTCTACACTGCTCTTCTAAAGGCATATATTTCAGAGCCCTCTATTTCATAACATAAACATAAATACCGTTTGGTGTAGTAAAAAAGAGGCCTGCCATCTAGCTTCTACACTGCTCTTCTAAAGGCATGTATTTCAGAGCCCTTTATTTCATAACCTAAACATAAATACCGTTTGGTGTAGTAAAGAAGAGGTCTGCCATCTAGCTTCTACACTGCTCTTCTAAAGGCATGTACTTCAGAGCCCTCTATTTCATAACCTAAACATAAATACCGTTTGGTGTAGTAAAGAAGAGGTCTGCCATCTAGCTCCTACACTGCTCTTCTAAAGGCATATATTTCAGAGCCCTCTATTTCATAACATAAACATAAATACCGTTTGTTGTAGTAAAGAAGAGGTCTGCCATCTAGCTTCTACACTGCTCTTCTAAAGGCATGTATTTCAGAGCCCTCTATTTCATAACCTAAACATAAATACCGTTTGGTGTAGTGAAGAAGAGGTCTGCCATCTAGCTTCTACACTGCTCTTCTAAAAGAATGTATTTTAGAGCCCTCTATTTCATAACCTCAAGAGAAATACCTCCAAAAAAAATGTATACCCACTGAGTAATGTTTCATTAACATTAAAACAACGTTTAATGTTGCTAAAATGTTGTTATAACGTTATTTGTTTGTTTTTTTTTGCTCAGTGGGTACGGATTTAACCATGTCGAGAATGCACCACGATTTTGTTTCAATCTAGAAAAACAGCACTAGGGACTGTCTGCAAGAGCCAGCTTTAAATTCATAGTTCATTTTAGAACATTCTTCCTAACATTTTATTATCTTGTAATAATTTAAGAAAACTATTTTTATTACAATATTTAAGCTGAATATAATTACTGTTTCGCCAACAAAAACCGTACCTCCTCCAAAAAAAAAGAACAAAACAAACATCTAATGTGTATAAAGTAAAACCATCTTTTGTTCAACACCCAGCTATCTCCTCGATTAATCAGAACTCATCCCGAAGAAGTTACGCAAAAACAAACGGTGTGTTTCTTATTCTAGGAGTAACGTTCACCTCGACCTTGCTTTGTTTGGAAGTTTTACATAATCCCCAAGCCAGCACATTTCCCACTCAAGCAAGCGCACTTAAAACCATATTAAAATTTTTCATCCGATCGCGGATTAATTTCCTTCCGGTCGGCTTACTTTATACTTTTTTTCCCAACGGAAGATGTAAAAAAAGGGCGGCCGTTATGATACTGAAACATTAAAAACGAATTTACCGGAGCGACCGTATTATCCGGCGCGAAGATGCGCCTTTAATAATTTCATTAGACAGCCGAAGGTGCAACTGTAAATCCTCCATTTCTGCGCGAAAGAAAGAATTTTGAGGAAGAAACGGAGATTTTACGGTGAGCGATAACGAGTGTTTCCTATTTCTGGCCGTGGAGACAATTAGTCTTCACAGTTAGTTGAAATTGTGCGCTGCTCCAGAAGAAAGAGTTTTGATGATGGCGGTTCGTAATTCGTGAATTCGCGAGAGTCAATAAACTTGGGGTACAATTGGAAATTGGGTTTTTGATCGTTTTTCTGGTTCGTTAACTGTTTTGCGGTTGGACTTTTTTTTTTAGATAAAATCGATTAATAAAGAACAGATTATGGGTTTAGTAATGTTCTCCATGAGTAAACATTGATTATACTTAGATCTATTCGTTATTTTGATGAAACCTTTTATGTGAGTTGATCAAACATTTTCAGGAAACATAACCCACTGAGCAAACACATTTAAGTAATGTTTCATCAATATTAAAACAACGTTAAATGTTGATATAATGTTGACTTAACGTTATTTGTTTGTTTTTTGCTCAGTGGGAATACTGTTTAAAAAGAAAATAGTTTAGTAGTTCTCATCAAACCATTTTTTTAATGAATCCTTGTATAAGATTTAGGAGTTAACTTTGCTACGTAGAAGGTTTCGGAAACTCATCGGGCTGATAGCGTACACACTGAGCAAAAAACAAACAAATAACGTTTTATCAACATTGAATCAACATTAAACGTTGCTTTAATGTTGATAAAACATTACTTAAATGTGTTTGCTCAGTGGGTAGAGTCGCTTAATAATAAAACAATATTTTGTAAATAAAAATCACATATGAGGTTTCATCAAAACAACGACGATATGTTTTTATTAATTTTTAGTTCAATTTTAAGTTATCAACGAGTGTTTTCCACTCCCAGGTTAAGCATGAAGTAAAATTTCGAGTTTAGAAAAGCCTGAAAATTTGGTTTGGTCGCGTAGCGCGAAGCGCGGAGCGGCCAAACCAAATTTTCAGGCTTTTCTAAACTTGAAATTTTACTTCATGCGCCACGCGTATTAAACACTGAAAGCACTAAAATATTGCGAACAAGTAAACTTCACTTGAAATCAGTGTCTTGTACGCGTAGCGCATGAAGTAAAATTTCGAGTTTAGAAAAGCCTGAAAATTTGGTTTGGCCGCTCCGCTTCGCGGAGCGGCCAAACCAAATTTTAAGGCTTTTCTAAACTCGAAATTTTACTTCATGCTTAACCCGGGAGTGGCAAATACTCGTTTAAAACTTCAAATTGAGCTCTTTCAAAAAAACAACGAATATCTGGAAATTTACAGCACATAATTGGGATATGTATACTTAAAAGATAAAGTTCTTGTATGGGATATGTATACATATAAAAAAATCCGTGTAAGCATCAAACAGCCTTACTAAAAAACCGGTAAATAATTTTGGAGATGATTAAAGATTGATTTTACTCAAAATCCATTTGAGAAACTGAAAATGAAACTGCATTTATGATATTGGTAATAATGACTAATCAATTTTTCTTTAAAGCCTACATATGCATTTTTGAGACTTTAAACGAGTGTTTTCCACTCCCAGGTTAAGCATGAAGTAAAATTTCGAGTTTAGAAAAGCCTGAAAATTTGGTTTGGTTGCGTAGTGCGAAGCGCGGAGCGACCAAACCAAATTTTCAGGCTTTTCTAAACTCGAAATTTTACTTCATGCGCCACGCGTATTAAACACTGAAAGCACTAAAATATTGTGAACAAGTAAACTTCACTTGAAATCAGTGTCTTGTACGCGTGGCGCATGAAGTAAAATTTCGAGTTTAGAAAAGCCTGAAAATTTAGTTTGGTCGCTCCGCGCTTCGCGCTACGCGACCAAACCAAATTTTCAGGCTTTTTTAAACTCGAAATTTTACTTCATGCTTAACCTGGGAGTGGAAAACACTCGTTTAAAGCTTTAAATTGAGCTCTTTTAAAAAAACAACGAATATCTGGAAATTTACGGCACATAATTGGGATATGTATACTTAAAAGATAAAGTTCTTGTATGGGATATGTATACATATAAAAAGTTCCTTGTAATCATCAAACAGCCTTACCAAAAAAACCGGTAAATAATTTTCAAGATGATTAAAGATTGATTTTACTCAAAATTCATTTGAGAAACTAAAAATGGAGCTCTATTGGTAATAATGACAAATCAATTTTTTTTAAGCCTACATATGCATTTTTAATTTTTAGTTCAATTTGAATCTTTAAACGAGTGTTTTCCACTCACAGGTTAAGCATGAAGTAAAATTTCGAGTTTAGAAAAGCCTGAAAATTTGGTTTGGTTGCGTAGCGCGAAGCGCGGAGCGACAAAACCAAATTTTCAGGCTTTTCTAAACTCGAAATTTTACTTCATGCGCCACGCGTATTAAACACTGAAAGCACTAAAATATTTTGAACAGGTAAACTTCATTTGAAATCAGTGTCTTGTACGCGTGGCGCATGAAGTAAAATTTCGAGTTTAGAGAAGCCTGAAAATTTGGTTTGGTCGCTCCGCGCTACGCGACCAAACCAAATTTTCAGGCTTTTTTAAACTCGAAATTTTACTTCATGCTTAACCTGGGAGTGGAAAACACTCGTTTAAAGCTTAAAATTGAGCTCTTTTAAAAAAACAACGAATATCTGGAAATTTACAGCACATAATTGGGATATGTATACTTAAAAGATAAAGTTCTTGTATGGGATATGTATACATATAAAAAGTTCCTTGTAAGACTCAAACAGCCTTACCAAAAAAAAAACCGGTAAATAATTTTGACGATGATTAAAGATTGATTTTACTCAAAATTCATTTGAGAAACTGAAAATGGAGCTCTATTGGTAATAATGACGAATCAATTTTTTTTAAGCCTACATATGCATTTTTAATTTTTAGTTCAATTTGAATCTTTATACGAGTGTTTTCCACTCCCAGGTTAAGCATGAAGTAAAATTTCGAGTTTAGAAAAGCCTGAAAATTTGGTTTGGTTGCGTAGCGCGAAGCGCGGAGTGACCAAACCAAATTTTCAGGCTTTTCTAAACTCGAAATTTTACTTCATGCGCCACGCGTATTAAACACTGAAAGCACTAAAATATTTTGAACAAGTAAACTTCATTTAAAAGCAGTGTCTTGTACGCGTGGCGCATGAAGTAAAATTTCGAGTTTAGAAAAGCCTGAAAATTTGGTTTGGCCGCTCCGCTTCGCGGAGCGGCCAAACCAAATTTAAAGGCTTTTCTAAACTCGAAATTTTACTTCATGCTTAACCTGGGAGTGGAAAACACTCGTTTAAAGCTTCAAATTGAGCCCTTTCGAAAAACCAACGAATATCTGTCAATGTACAGCACATAATTGTGATATGTATACTTAAAAGGAACATTTCTTGAATGGGATATGTATACATATAAAAAGTTCCTTGCAAGCATCAAACAGTCCTAAAAAAAAACCGGTAAATAATAGCTGATTAAAGATTAATTTTACTCAAAATTATTTGAGAAACTGAAAATAGAACTCTTTTTATGATATTAGTAATAATGACCAATCAATTTTTCTTTTAAGCATACATATGCTTTTTTTAATTTTTAGTTCAATTTGAAGCTTTAAACGACTGGTTTTCACTCCCAGGCTAAGCATGAAGTAAAATTACGAGTTCAGAAAAGCCTGAAAATTTGATTTGGTCGCGTAGCGCTGCACATTGTTGAGAAAATAAGGTTCTTTTGTTGACCACCGCAACTCTCAGACGTCATGTTAACTTGTTTAACTGAATGTTTAGACATTACATAGTCGAATATGCAGAATGCAATCTCATTGGCACATCTGTTCCCATTTGATTCTGCCCACAAATAATAAACAGCCTATTTTTTTTAAATACAAAATTGGGCCTGCAGGTCCTTTGGGTCTGCCAAAGAAACGAATGTACCACATTGGTATCTTTGGCATTTATAAATAAATATATTTACACTTTAGTGATTTTACAAGATTATGTTGACCTAGAAGCTCTTCTCAATCACATTTAGCGTTTCATAGTCGAATATGCAGAATGCAATCTCATTGGCACCTCTGTTTCCATTTGATTCTGTCCAAAAATAACAAACAGCCTATTTTTTTTAAATACAAAATTGGGCCTGCAGGTCCCTTGGGCCTGCCAAAGACATGAATGTACCACATTGGTATCTTTGGCATTTATATATAAATATATTTACACTTTGGTGATTTTAGAAGATTATGTTGACCTAGAAGCCCGTCTCAATCACATTTAGCGTTTCTGGCACTGAATTCTACAATAAAAATAAGCCATAATATCACTTTAGTGAACAAATCAAAAGTGTGCACATTCGTGGTTCTGACAATTCAATTCAATTCAATTCAATTTATTCAATTCCAATAGATTTTTTACAGATCATCACACTTATATATCACATTTTTATTATTTTTTTGTTATTACTTATTTCCTAATTTGTTGCGTCCAATGGTCTACATTTTAAGTACAAGTACTTGTTTTATGCATTCTATTTAGTTTTAAATCTATTAGAATTTACTTATACAAACTAGCTAAACTAGAAAAATATAAAAACAAAATAAATAGAAAACAAAAAATAAAGGTCCACAATGTATAAAAATATTTGTAAAACATAATTATGTGTATATATATAACTATATAAAACAAAATGTAAAAATATTAGATTATTTGGAGGAAAAAATACAATGTATCTAAAGGAGAAAAAAATAACCATTTGTTCAAAATATATATTATAATTTGTGTAATTAATGGAAGTGAGTAAAAGGTATGAATGAGAGGAGGATTTATGATGGGGTATTATTGGAATATTGCTGTTATTTTATCTTTGTTGTTATGTATAAAAGTTTTTATTTCATTTATGTAACTCTTCCTATTTTGAGTCTCCATTATTTGCTTTGGTACTATATTGTACAGTTTTATTGCTATATAGCTGAAGTGACGTTGAGTTTATTTGTTAATGCAAAATGGGATTTCTATTTTTTTGTTCGTTTTAAATCTTGTTTCGTGGTTGTGAGTTAGATGATTATTATAGGTGTTATGTCTGTGTATGTATATGAGGGTTTGTACTGCGTAGAGTTGCCTGATATTAAATGTGGTGTTATTATAAAGGAGTTCTGTTGGGTATAATTTATTTCTTTTATTTATCGCTCTTAGTATGTAGTTTTGTGCTATATTTAAGTTTTCTATTGCATTATTGTAGCAAGTGCCCCAAATGCTGATCCCATATGTAATTATAGGCTCTACAAAGACTTTGTAGAGTCTTTTAAGTAGTTTCTGTGACACTTTATCCCACAATGGGCCCGTTCATCAAAATGTTTAACATTCAACATGTTTGGATTTGTTTGTGATGCATGTTGGTAACTGGTAAACGGTACTCGGCCATTTTGAAAACTTTAACCCGTCAACACCAATCGCCAATACCAATCGGTCTATTTTGTACGTTCACGATTAACAACAGTCCGGTCATAAATGAAATGACCAACAGTTGGCAGTAAACTGCAATGAATTGACCAACAGTTAGCAGTAAACTGCAATAGTTGGCGATAAACTGCCAACTGTTGTCTTTGATGAACGGGCCCAATGACGATATAAAACAACCGTTTATTGATTATTTGTAAATTATATGCAGTTGCATTACGTGTTCGTATATAAAGTTGCCTATCTTTTCAGGTTACGCTTATGATCCGGATTGCATGTACATTAACGGAACCGGAAGGGATTATTATGAGTTTTACATACAATTAAACAGGTGCGGAACATTGGGAAAAAATACGCATCATGAAGATAATAGGAAGTCTCCAACGGTAAGGTTTTAATTAAGTTACTGTAACGACCGATTCCACAAGCCCGGGTAGCTCAGTCGGTAGAGCATTGGACTTTTAATCCAAGGGTCCAGGGTTCAAGTCCCTGCTCGGGCGAATTTTTTTAACACCAATTTTGTTTATATAATCGCATAAACCCATTAAGCGCCCTTGATGCGTACACGCAACATTATTAATCATTTGTTAATTAAATACTACATAAGTTTATTTGATATGTTATATTATTTGACATGACTTGAAAATGTATGAAGAAAAAGATAAATATTTTGGTATTTAAATATTTCGATTATTACTCATTAAAAAAAGAATGTTAGTGTATTTCTAACTTCACAATATTTCAGTGTTTAATACGCGTGGCGCATGAAGTAAAATTTCGAGTTTAGAAAAGCCTGAAAATTTGGTTTGGCCGCTCCGCTTCGCGGAGCGACCAAACCAAATTTTCAGGCTTTTCTAAACTCGAAATTTTACTTCATGCTTAGTCTGGGAGTGGAAACACTCGTTCTAAACTTCATATTGCACGTATTTATATAAAATCGACGAATGCCTGAAAATGTACAGACTATACATTATGCATATTTAAAAAGAAAAATGCACAGCATGTAATATAATAAGTCATTTATAGAAATCATTAAAAAGAAGTGCAGAATGAATTTTACCTAAAATAAAAGTTCATAGTTAAGTCTATACAGTCTGTTTGATTTATTGTGACACAGCACATATGTCCGTTATTAGTACAGATAGAAATAAAAAGTTAAAAACAATAGTTTAAGTATTTTTCATGATCTATTCAAATAAACACGTGAAAGCTATTAGCTTCATTTTCTTTAATGGAACACCCTGTATATTTTTTTAATTTCAAATAGGTAATAACCTTAGCTTTATAATGATACCACATAAGGACCCCTTCATTATACAAATAACGCGACAATTGCAAATAAATAAAATTTATCAGTTGCCATGGATAACAATTGACATAAAACAATTTGTTAGCGCTTTAATGTCAAAGTGGTGTAGTAACTTCCCGTCTTGCGTGTTGTTGATTCAAATCTTTAGAGATGGGTGATAATTACTATTCTAATGATGAAAAAATGGATATGCTAAAGGTCTTCGTTAGATGCAACGATAATTCTAGAGAAGCTAGTATCACTTATGGAAACATGTATCCAGAAAGAAGACAACCACATTATTGCACTTTTGCAAGACTTGGACAAAATTGACGGAGAAATAGGTGTTTTAATAATAAATTACGAAGGAGAAGACAAGAAAGAGAAGATAATAATGAAGTATTGATATTGGCCTATTTTAGAGCACATCCACGTAATTCAATACGCGAAGCAGTGGCTGACTTAGAAATAAGTATGCATAAAATATTTTCTATTCTGAGAAAACATAAAATGAGACCATATAAAATTAAGTTAGTACAAGGTTTAAGAGATGGTGATTCTGACAGGAGGATAGTATTCTTTGGCTTAGCAACAATCAACATTTATTAAATTTAATTCTTTGGAGTGATGAATCAAATTTCAACAACAACGGAATCTCCAACCGAAAAACGACCATTACTGGGATACTGAGAATCCACGTCAAATTCGAGAATGCAGATTCCAACAAAGATTTGCAGTTAATGTGTGGCTTGGTGTGTTAGGTGATACCATAATAGGACCATTTTTTTATCAAGGAACGTTGAATGCGGAGCGATATGCCAACTTTCTTACGATAGAATTTGAAGATTATTTAGATGATATCCCCCTAGAAATACGTCGAGATATGTGGTTCCAACAAGATGGAGCTCCTCCCCATAACGCAAGAAATGTCAAAGATATTTTGGAAAGAAAGTTTGGTTTGAAATTGATTGCAAATGGTGGCCCCATAAACTGGCCAGCAAGATCGCCAGATCTGTCTATTTTAGATTTTTTTATTTGGGGATTTTTAAAGCAAAAAGTTTATGTTACTCGTCCAGAAAATCTAGACGAAATTTAATGAAGAGATGTGAAGAATGTATTGCAAACAACGGACGTCACTTTGAACAGACACTTTAAATAGTTATTCATGT
Organism: Philonthus cognatus; assembly: GCA_932526585.2. Classification (NCBI taxonomy): domain Eukaryota; kingdom Metazoa; phylum Arthropoda; class Insecta; order Coleoptera; family Staphylinidae; genus Philonthus; species Philonthus cognatus. The sequence goes on from OW052242.1 coordinate 32,509,906, forward strand.
AAACTGATAAATTTCATTTATTGGCAATTGTCGTGTTATTTCTATAATAAAGGGGTACTTATGTGGTATCATTAATATTAATGCCTATTTGAAATAAACAAAATATACAGGGTGTTCCATTAAAGAAAATGAAACTAATAGCTTTCACGTGTTTATTTGATTTTCAACTGTTTTTCTGATATTACGATTGAATAGATCATAAAAAATACTAAAACTTTTCTCTTTAACTTTTTTTTCTATCTGTACTAATAACGGACATATGTGCTGTGTCACAATAAATCAAACAGACTGTATTTGCTCGGCCGTTAATTGGTTAAATTAGTTTGAAAATAACAGTAATAAAAAGCTGTTAAATTTCTTTCTTCACTGCTTTTATTTAAGTACTATATGTACATTTTGAGAGACTAAAAATTACAAAGGTGTCGGTGTATTTATATCCTAAAACGGATTTGTGAAACAGATTTGTGGAAAAACCTTGGAGTAATTATTACAGTGATAGACCCTATTTCTTAAAGCTAGCCGTTTGTCGGGAATGCCACAGTTTTATTAGAGTTAACACCTGTTGGATTAAGTCAAGCAGGGGATTACTGATTACTGAAAATAACAGGTTGAAGTTGTCTAAATTTTATAGTCAGTCTCAATTATACAAAGTTAAAAAGTGTTTTTTAATTTGTGTAAATAAGGCCCATTTGGACCCCGACTGAATAACTTTAATCAACCACTAATCATCATTAATTAAATTAATGTAGTTGTATGAGTTACGTGAAGGTGTTAAGTCACTTAATTAAACACAGTTGTATTCCTTTCTTCACTTTTATTTTTCTTGATAGATGTACATTTCGGGTACTAAGTACCCATTATCAATAGCTAACTGATTAATCATTGATTAAACCTGTGATTAAATCATAATTTTAGAATATAAAAATGTTTTAAATTTGTAAGATATCCTAAACATGTCTCTTCTATTAATATGCGATTTTGTAAATAATTTATACATAAAATTGCTGTGTATTTAAGGGCATAAATTTTGTAAAAAGAAACAAGTAAAATAAAATAATTTGGGAAACAAAATTGTCTGTAATTTTTAGGGAAACATGAAAAAATAAAACAACAGTTTGAATTGTTAGGAATTAAAAACATTAGAATAGAAGTAGTGCAAGTCAGTTTTTAAATGATTTCGTAAGATAAGACACTGCCCACTGAGCAATAAACAAACAAATAACGTTATATCAATATTGTAGCAACATTAAACGTTGTTTAATGTTGATAAAACATTACTTAAATGGATTTGCTCAGTGGGTGATTTCTTGGAAAGATACATAAAATTGCTGTGTATTTAAGGGCATAAATTTTGTAAAAAAAAACAAGTAAAATAAAATAATTTGGGAAACAAAATTGTCTGTAATTTTTTGGGAAACATGAAAAAATAAAATAACAGTTTGAATTGTTAGGAATTAAAAACATTAGAATAGAAGTAGTGCAAGTCAGTTTTTAAATGATTTCGTAAGATAAGACACTGCCCACTGAGCAATAAACAAACAAATAACGTTATATCAATATTGTAGCAACATTAAACGTTGTTTTAATGTTGATAAAACATTACTTAAATGGATTTGCTCAGTGGGTGATTTCTTGGGAAGAGGTTTGGAGATACAAAAAGCAATTAATGCATGAACACATTTAGCAAATAAATACCGTAATATCGGCATTTTCAATCATCTATTTTAGAAAAACTACATGTGGAACACTGTAACTGTTCAATACAATCCATTAATCGAGGAAGAATATGATGAGCACTTCAAGGTGACCTGTGAGTACGGATATGACTTTTGGAAAACGGTGACTTTTCCATTTTTGGATGTCGAGTGAGTATCCTACATATTGCACTTTAAAAAATAGTGAAAAAAATTGCAAAATCCTAATTATTCAGTTATTATTAATTTCAATATTCTTCTTTTAGTTACGTCAAGTGTTTTCTATTAATTATTGTAGTAATTCCTTTCTTCACTGATTACTTTTATTATACTAAATGTACATTTCGAACATTTTCAATAGTAATACTATTGAAAATGAACACATAGTGTTCGAAATTTACATTTAGTATAAAAAAGTAAACAGTGAAGAAAGGTATTACTACAATAATTAATATTATTAATTTGAACAAGATAAATTCAAATTCAAAACTATTTGAATTCGAGAAAATAAGCTTACGCTTCTTATAGTTTGCACACTTTAAACATAATATATAAAATTACGAAAAAACTATTCGTGAAAATGCAAACAATGTTTCATTTTCACGAATAGTTTTTTCGTAATTTTATATATTATTATTAATTTGGTTGTAGATTGCGAATAATGTCGCGTTAATAATATTCCATTATTTAAATGTTTTTTTGATTAGTTTGTGTGAAATTAAAAGCATGATATATAATCTATCAAACCATTATTTTATTCTTTCTATCACTATAAAGAGTTGCTACTGGTAATCCTGTCGTCTTCACGTTAACACCACCTGAATGCTACATGGAAATTAGGTATGGTTACGGCACGTCGGGAAACAGAGTTACAGGACCTGTGCGAGTCGGAGATCCTCTCACCTTGATTATTTATATGAGAAGTAAATACGGTGAGTGCAAAATGTCTAAGCAAATCCTGTCCTACAATCCGTATAAACAGTGCGCATTTGTGCTTCTTAAAAATACTTTGTCATAGAGAAAGCTTTTTTTATATGATTAATATTAAAGAAATATCTAAAATATGCTAAGAGTAAACACTAACTTCCTACGAGGGTCATTTCATTAATAATGCACAGCTTGGCGCAACATTGCAGAATGAAGAACGCGACGATAGTGATTTTTACGTAAGTTGTAGTTAAAGCAGGGGGAGCTAATGCTTATGGGAGAACTGGAAATCGAGTAGAAAAGGAGAGACTATGGTCAGGATGTGGGGTAAAAGTAAGACAAACGACTATATACACCAATCATCGGTCTCGCTTCTGGATGCAGCGTCCAAACGCAGTTACTAAATTTTATATAGAGAACTTTGATCCTCAATAGTCACAGTACCCGAGATCGGCGCGGGCTCTACTCGCGTTATTGAATAACAAAACACTGTATTGATAAAACACAAACACTGGCTTCTTCCTCAAGCCTTTAACTCATAGTTCATATATATCCAGTTAGCCAGGGATATATATGAACTGTGAGTTAAAATCTATCCCTGGCTAACTGGATATATATGAACTGTGAGTTATAGGCTTGAGGAAGAAGCCAGTGTTTGTGTTTTATCGATACGGTGTTTTGTTATTAATAACGCGAGTTAGAAATGGAGCCCGCACCGATTTCGGGTACTGCGACTATTGAGGATTAAAGTTCAAAGTGTTGAAACGAAGATTTGACGTTAAAGATCAAGCTTTGTTGCATCGCATCATCACTATTGATGAAATGAATTCGATTCATTCGAAACTTTGAACCAAAGTTAAAATCACAGTTAAACAAGTGAAGAGGTCAATCAACCATACGTCTAAAAAAAATGTGTCGAGCTTCATCTAAGGTCAATGAAATGATGATCTTTGGTTATGATTACCATGGAATCATCATGACTGACAGAGTTACATGTGGATGAAGTATCACAGGAGTATATTATTGTGACTTCATTCAAAAACTGAGCCGAATAATACAGAAAACCCGACCACAGTAACTCGAGGCTGGGCTACTCATTCTCCACAACAACGCACGTCCGCACATTGTCAAGGACATAAATGAAAAGCTGTGCAATTACAGTTAGGTAGTATTACCTTTTGCACCTTTCTGTCGCCGGTACCCGAGTCCTTCGTCAGATCAAGTAAAATGGCGTATTAGATGGTATTGTAAAGCTTCTCAGACGTTAAGACTCGATCATTGAAAAGCAGGGAGATTATGTTAACGCGTTGTAAATAGATTACATCAAAAAATATACATGTAGGGAAATAAAAAATAATATGCATTATTTATGGAATGACCCTCGTATTTCAAAATATTGACCAAAAGCATATCAGATCCATAAATTGTAATAAAAAGCTTGAGTTTCCCACTGAGCAAAAAACAAACAAATAACGTTATATCAACATTGTATCAACATTAAACGTCGTTTTGATGTTTATGAAATATTACTTAAATGGATTTGCTCAGTGGGTTATAGTGCCATCTCAACATCTCAATCGGTATAGCCTGTACAATTATGACAGAATATCAGACTAACAACAACACTGATTAAATAATGCTCTTTACTCAATGCTAACAGACAGACATTTTTCAAAAATGGTCTAAATCAAGTCAGAGGACCTCAAAACGGATACACCCCCTAAAATTTTCATTTGAAAATTTTAACGAAACCATACTTTGACACCTGTCAATGATCAATAAAAATGACGTATTACTTGAAAATTAGGCAATCACATACGAATAAGAGAGATTGTCCAAAATATGTTGTGTGTAATTTGAGTGAAAAGTATCATTGCCAATATTAAAGTATCTTTTCCTGCGAATCGCAAATTGATCACTTTGCGCTTACAATAAGTAAGTAGCTATTTAATTATATGTTTTTAGATGGCTTTTGACAAATTGGATCAATAAAAATGACCTATTATTTAGAAATTAGACAATCACATACGAATACGAGAGATTGTCCAAAATATTTTGTGTGTAATTTGAGTGAAAAGTATCATTGCCAATATTAAAGGATCTTTTCCTGCGAATCGCTAATTGTTCACTTTGCGCTTACAATAAATTAGTAACTATTTAATTATATAAGTATAAATGAAATTGCCAATTCTTGGTTGCAGAATACTTCAAACATTAAAAGTGCGATTCTTTTCGCAATCTACAACAAGTTAGTCGTAGAAAAGAATCGCACTTTTAATGTTTGAAGTATTCTGCAACCAAGAATTGGCAATTTCATTTATACTTATATTTGAACGGTAACGTGACCGCCAGTCTAAGGTGTCAAATTGTTTAGAGGGAATGGCAAAGCTATACTGATGAGAGATAAATCTCGAAACGCGTCTATAGATGGCCTCAATAATTTGACCCAAATTGTTACATTTGCAGTAGGTTACTGTATGTAACAGCAAACACTTGTTGTATAATTCATAGTCCGTCGGGGTATTAGCCCGGGAAGTAGTTATTTCAATGAGTGTTTGATATAGTCTTTGTAAGACTAACTTGTTGTAGATTGCGAAAAGAATCGCACTTTTAATGTTTATTTAATTATATGTTTTTTAGATGGCTTTGATATCGTTGTCAACGATTGCTTCGCCCACAATGGCGCTACCAAGAAGATCCAACTAATCGATGAATATGGGTAAATATTAAACAATTTCAACAGTAATACCCTGTGTTGATAGTTAATTGGGCTCTATAGACACCCTGGTGTAAAAAATATTTTTGATTTGATTCGAAAATTCTTGAGTAATTTTAATAAAGTGCTTTTTTTAATAGCAAATTTGATTTCATGCAATATCGGGGTCTTTTTATTTCTAATAGATGTCCTGTTGATGACAAATTAATTTCCCGTTTCCGAGGATCCTGGTCGGAAAGCGGCGTCTTTGAAACCCAAGTGTTCGCCTACATGAAAACATTCAGGTTCACAGGATCGCCGGCCTTGTACATCGAATGCGATGTCAGGATGTGCCACGGGCGATGCCCCGTGAGTAATTATGAAATTTAAATTAGTTTAAGAAATAAAGGGCCATTGAAGCCATTGTTAAATATTCATAATTATGCAATTGTTTGTTATTTCTACAGTCACAACCTTGTCACTGGAGGAACATCAAGAACTCGAGGAAGAAGCGTGAGGTGGAAATCGCGTCGACGACTACCCCTCAATCGACCCTTTCCGAAAACGTCAACCTCTTCCAGTCGCTGAGGGTGCTACAGGAAGGCGAAACTGACGAAGAGAGGGATTCAACAAATTCATCATGTAAGTCAATCATATTCAGGAAGACGAGGAAGACTTTAAATCAATAAAAAATAATCTATAATTATTAATAAAATAAAAATCTTGTGCTTTTTTTAATGGAACAATTTTTCAGTATTGAAACAAAATAGCAGGACTTTTATATCAAGCTTTGACTATTTTCCTAGAGTGTTTTCTAAAATTTGTAGTTTTTCTATATCATCAATTATGACCAGTTCAAAGTATCTTCTTCTTCATGTATAATATCCTTTCATGACGTTGGTTACCATCATAGCTACCTGTATTTTATACACAGCTATATATATATATATATATATATATATATATATATATATATATATATATATACATATATCTTTATTTATGAATTTTATACATAACATAATACATAATAAAATATTACACAAAACTCATCAATAGGCTCTCGACCAGGGGTCTTTCAGCCTGTCTTTGTCAAGTACATGTCGGTTTTTTAAAAGTCATGATCACTAACGTCGTTGTCTAAGTCCGGGTGATTAGATGAGATAAATTGGTGAATTGTCGTTACTGGGAATTTATATTTTGGTTCAATGTTGGGGTTGCGGGGAATACAGAGGTGTTGAATAATATTGGGAATGTTAGGATTAGTGGCAAATTTTAAGGATAGAATTTCAAGGCGTTGGCTAATAGGAGGAATGTTGCAAATGTCATAGCGTAGGTTCTTCATCCACGATGTGTTTCTTCTACCCGGAGTGCGTCTGCCTGCTATTTATCTTTGCATGATGTTCTGTAGCAATCTATACTTCTTTCCCCTCATCAAATGTCCGAAGATGTTCTATCTTCCTTTTTTTGATGGTGTTGAGGAACGTTGAGCTGTTGTTTAGGCGTAAAAATATATCCGAGTTGCGGACCTTATCCATCCAGGAGACTCTCAAAATTCTCCTGTAACACTACATCTCGAAAGCCTCCAGACGTTTTAAAGTATCGTTTAACCTTTACCCTTTAGGTTTGTTTGTTTGTGCTGCACTAAGTTAAACTGAGTTCAAGTTTACGACGTCACCAGTTTATGTTCTTGTAAATGAACTCAACTTGACAGATGTCTAGTGCAGAAACTTCGTGTTCAGTGCAGCTGAACTCGTACAAAAACGAAGAAATTGCAGTTCATGTAACGAACAGATTCAGTGCAAAAAGTGTGAAAGTTAATGTCATGAACAGCCCTTTTGTGCTCGATATAAAGTAACACACAGGGTTTTTTTTTTATTGCATTTCAGTATTGATCAAATGAGATTCACTATATCCCAAATATATTTGACCTTGTGAAATATATGCTAAAAGATTTTCTGATTTACGAAATGAGTTTCACTGTATACCAAACACTTTTCCCTTTAATATTTTTGCAGTAATAATAAGTTTCTTCTAGTAATATTTTATTTTTATTTATACATTTGTAACACTACTTTCGCCAGCATTCATTCTCCGGATAACGAGTGCTCTTAATTCATGCATTTTTTGACAAACTGCAGCCATTTTTCTGACATGTGAAATGTAATTGAGAAATTGTGATACGGTTTTAACATATAGGGAAATGTAGTGGTATAGTAGAATTCGGGAGAGAGGTCCTATGACTCATTGATTTGGAATGTGTGGTTCAAATTTTTTAGAGAGTATGTAGTATGTCGACAGTTGTATCTGCAACGATTTTTCCTAGTTTTGTCAAATTTTGACGTTACATGACAATGTGATACTGTTTAGGTCGCAAGTGTATTAGTGTTCTTTCTTTTAGAAAAGCTTTAAATCATAATTTCTTGTGAATATTCAGAGAATGTCTACACGTACTTGCGATAATAGTACACTGTGATTAAAAACCAACTTAAGGAGTATGTATTGAAATAGACAGTTTTACATGGATCTTTATTCAGGTAGGAACTAAGCCGCTAAATTGAGAGATTGATCATCTGAGCCTAATTTTTTCTTATTATAATGGGGAATTTAATAATAATATTAATAAATCTGCTTGTTTGTCTAATTTTTATTTTAAATATTGTCCTAAACACTTAAAGTGGATGCAGGGCAATCTTAAAACCAATGTTAAATCGGTAATTTTACATGTTATACAGGGAGTTTTTCTTTTGAGTATACATATTCCAATTTTGTGTTGTAGATTTTTAAATATTCGTTGTTTTCTTAAAAGTGGTCAATTTGAAGTTTAAACGAGTGTTTAAACATGAAGTAAAGTTTCGAGTTTAGAAAAGCCTGAAAATTTGGTTTGGTCGCGTAGCGCGAATTATGCATAATTATGAATATTTAACAATGGCTTCAATGGCCCTTTATTTCTTAAACTAATTTAAATTTCATAATTACTCACGGGGCATCGCCCGTGGCACATCCTGACATCGCATTCGATGTACAAGGCCGGCGATCCTGTGAACCTGAATGTTTTAATGTAGGCGAACACTTGGGTTTCAAAGACTCCGCTTTCCGACCAGGATCCTCGGAAGGCATGAAGTAAAATTTCGAGTTTAGAAAAGCCTGAAAATTTGGTTTGGTCGCGTAGCGCGAAGCGCGGAGCGACCAAACCAAATTTTCAGGCTTTTCTAAACTCGAAATTTTACTTCATGCGCCACGCGTACAAGACTGATTTTAAACGAAGTTAACTCGTTCACGATATTTCAGTGCTTTCAGTGTTTGATACGCGTGGCGCATGAAGTAAAATTTCGAGTTTAGAAAAGCCTGAAAATTTGGTTTGGCCGCTCCGCGCTTCGCGCTACGCGACCAAACCAAATTTTCAGGCTTTTCTAAACTCGAAATTTTACTTCATGCTTAGTCTAGGAGTGGAAAACACTCGTTTTAGCTCCGAATTGAAGTCTTAAAAAAAAGACGAATGCATATGTTTACCTAATAGAAAAATACAAATGCACGCTTATAAGACACTGATTTCAAGCGAAGTTTACTCGTTAGCATTATTTTAGTGCTTTCAGTGTTTAATACGCGTGGCGCATGAAGTAAAATTTCGAGTTTAGAAAAGCCTGAAAATTTGGTTTGGCCGCGTAACGCTTCGCGCTACGCGACCAAACCAAATTTTCAGGCTTTTCTAAACTCGAAATTTTACTTCATGCTTAGTCTGGGAGTGGAAAACACTCGGTTTAAGCTTCGAATTGAAGTCTTAGAAAAAGACGAATGCATATGTTTACCTAATAGAAAAATTCCCCTTTATCAACAGCAACAATGATTATTTGACAAATCTACTGAATGTGCATTCGATTCAACTAACATTTTCGTTTCGAGCTTACAAAAAATCAACATAAATGCATTATTTATATCAGTAAATTCCTGAAGTATTTAGTAGATGTGGAAACTGGAATTATACTACTTAAACTTACATTTAAAACGACTGTGCACATTAATTAAAATGATTACTGGCTGGGTTTTCGCAGATTTATTTTTACGAAGATATTGTCAAAATGTGACGTTTAACTTTAAAATTTTAAAGCGTCCTACCGGAACATACGTTTTCGCATGTTCCATCTAAAAACCATGGCAGACATATTATGAAGTTTTCTGTCTCTTTTCACACACGCAATCTGATGACATCAAACTATTTTCGTATTACATGTATTGGTGCAGAAAGCACTACGAATCAAGGAAGCCATGGGACACCTCTCGTGCATCGTACCTTATATAGGGGAATTTATTTGATAAATGTGAAATATATTTGAGATAAAGGGATACACATTCGATATAAAATGACATGCAATAGAAAAACTCTATAAATAAAATCCTGTGCAACAAAGATGCTTGTCCTTTTCACTTAAAAAATGTCGCTTGCTAAAGACTTACCTCTTACATATTCAATAATAAAATTGTATTTTTTTGTCTGTAGCAATTTTCAAAGATCCGAACAGCGTCTGCATGAAAACCGGCTGGTTTTCCGCCCTACTAGCCCTAGGAGGCGGCGCTATGTGTTTATTAGGAGGCGCCCTTTTGGCGACATGCACCCGTCTAAAACGATCAGCAATCGACAAAGTCCTTTCGACAGGTCATTTCGACGGCTACATGAACCACAAAGGTTCGATCAACTGATTCACGGAGGACACGCACAAAAGGAAAACAGAATGCTCAAGTTTTAAAGGGAATAAAATAAAACCGCCGTTTGTGAACAAACGGAAAACCTGCGTACAAAACAAATTAATGGAAGAAATTTTGCCTTAGTGAGATTTTTTATTATATTTTTTTCTCTCTTTCAAGAAAAAAGACTCAAACATTTTTCATTATAGTAATTTATGCGTGTAGTGTTTAGTGGTATGTATTTATAAATGATTGTATTGTAATGATTTAGGTATTCCGCTTGTCTCCAGAGCTTAACGTTGATATAATTAATCAAAAAGAAAAATTATTATTGTACAATTAAATTCAACCTAAAGTTGTGAAGTACGTACAATTAAACTTGAATGAAAACACTGACACTTTCTTCACAATAAGTTTTTATTTTGCTAGAGCTATTGATAATGAGTAGTTAGTATTTGAAATGTACATCTAGCAAAATAAAAACTTGTTGTGAAGAAAGTGTTAGTGATTTCATTCAAGTTTAATTTATATCTTCACGTAACTCAAAAAACCATATTCCTATAGGTATAATTAATTCACTTAGAAGCAAAGGGGTGTAAGTGCCAGTTTGAAAAAATGAGTACATGCAAGGGGAACAGTTTTTTTGTTCATTTGCTGAAAGATACAGACCTTTCATTGATAGGTATTGTTACCAAGTAATTTTGTAAATTTACATAAGCATTCTGCTATTTTGTTTGCTGGTTATAACATAACTAGAACTTTAAAAGTGGATTTCTCAATGTTTTATTAGTGTTGTTATTAGTCACTCAAGGATTTGTAGTTTTATATTCTTTTTGTATAAAAATTCCAAATTCTGTAAAAAAATTGAAGCAGCGGGGCTTCTAGGTGATTCCAATTTGTAAATCTACTAAGCATTCTGCTATTGTGTTTGCTGGTTATACCATAACTTGAACTTTAAAACTGGATTTCTAAATGCTTGATTAGTGTTGTTATTAGCTACTCGAGGATTTGCATTTTTAATTTCTTTTAGTAAGAAAAATCCAAATTCTGTAAAAAAATTGTAGCAATGGGGTTTCTAGGTGATTCAAATTTGTAAATCTACTAAGCATTCTGCTATTTTGTTTGCTGGTTACAACATAACTTGAACTTTTAAACTGGATTTCTCAATGTTTTATTAGTGTTGTTATTAGTCACTTGAGAATTTGTAGTTTTAACTTCTTTTAGTAAGAAAATTCCAAATTTTGTAAGAAAATTGAAGCAATGGGGTTTCTAGGTGATTTAAATTTGTAAATCTACTAAGCATTCTGCTATTTTGTTTGCTGGTTATAACATAACGTGAACTTTAAAACTGGATTTCTCAATGTTTGATTAGTGTCGTTATTAGGTACTCGAGGATTTGCAGTTATTATTTCTTTTAGTAAGAAAAATCCACTCCTTCTCACTTAAATTACATTAAAGTTAAACCAAACCCTCTATGTGAGTGCGGTAAACATGGAGATATCAATCACATCCTGTTCGAATGTTCACTAAATGTATTAAATATTAATAACTTTTTCAAGGAACTCCATCAGTTAAATGTAGATTATTCAGTAAATGCAAATTATTTATTGAGTCTAAATAATATGGCTGTGTATGACTGTATTGTTAATTTTCTCCTAAAATCAAATTTTAAAATTTAACTTTGAATTGGCTCCAGCTTTTAACGTGTAAGAAGTCAAATAGATCATAAAAATTTAAGTGTTGTCCTATGTTGTGATTCCTTTGTGGTATACCTGTGGTACACCTGTTTGTTGTTAAAGTCGCCTCGATATACCCCTTGGCGTGAAGAGTGTCCCTTGTATATTCCCATTTATAGTAAGTTTTGATAGAGATACATATTAAATAGGCGTTAGTGGCTGAATGGTTAAGCCTATGCCAAAAACAACAAACAATCCAAATTCTATAAGAAAATTGAAGCAATGGGGTTTCTAGGTGATTCAAATTTGTAAATCTACTAAGCATTCTGCTATTTTGTTTGCTGGTTACATAACTTGAACTTTTAAACTGGATTTCTCAATGTTTGATTAGTGGTGTTATTAGCTACTTGAGGATTTGAAGTTTTAATTTCTTTTAGTTAGAAAAATCCAAATTCTGTAAGAAAATTGAAGCAATGGGGTTTTTAAGTGATTTAAATTAGTAAATCTACTAAGCATTCTGCTATTTTGTTTGCTGGTTATAACATAACTTGAACTTTATAACTGGATTTCTCAATGTTTTATTAGTGTTGTTATTAGTCACTCGAGGATTTGCAGTTTTCATTTCTTTTAGTAATAAAATTGCAAATTCTGTAAGAAAATTGAATATCCTAAAAGCAAAGTGGTTTCTAGGTGATTCAGATTTTTTAGAAAACTTGCAATTTGTTTACTTGAAACATTATTTGACCTGAGTTTTCAACAACAAAAAAATCCAAAAAGGTTTTATACAAAAAAAAACCTGCGAACTTATAATTGAATTGCAGTTAATATAATTCTACTTTATTGCTAATTAGCAAGAAATTAAAAAAATTTAGGTCTAGTTGCACACCCATTGTAAATTGTAGTTCAGAATCTGAACAGCAAAACATTTCACATTTAAAAATAAACTACAGTTAAATTGATTGATTGAGTTACGTGAAGATCAAATTAATTTAACGAAAAAAGCACTAAAAACCTTTAATACTGGATGATTTAAATTAAATTTAAATTAAAACACTTGGTTTGTTTCACTTATTTATATTTTCTCCGACTAGTTTCGACCATTGGTCATCTTCAAGGAGGAATATACAAAAAATATCTAAACAACAATATATATACAAAATCAAACTATCATAAAACTTCAGGTAATAAGGGCGGTCGTTATAGGAGAATTCCAAAGCTCTTCAATATTGTTCACAATCGATTTCCCCCGCGTTAGCGCCTTCCTAATTTCCAAACCCTCGCGGAGATTTAAATATCGACCCTTATTGCCGGAGAATAAGATTTTACAGTCTTTCGTGTTAAAAATGTGATTTTCTTCTATGCAATGTTGTGCGAATCCAGTCTAATAACCTTTCTTCACACGGTACACGTGTGAAGAAAGGTTATTAGTGCTAATTCATCAAATTACAGTTAAATTGTGGATATTTTTGTAGATCCTCAAAAAATCACATTACAAAAATCAACGTTAAGCTCTAAAAGAATTACGACTTTCATAAATACTAGCGCCTACGTCCACGGAGGATTAGTTTATAAATCAAAGAAATAACGAAAAAAATATTTATATAAAGACACTTTCTGGTAGATTTTTTTTAAATGAAGCCCATAATCTACTCCTCCTGCACGTAGCGAAAAGTCTCCCCCAGTTATAGAACTACTTGTAAATAATTAATTTAGGTCTTAAGTTATTTTATATATGTCATGATAATCAAACAATCATTTACGACTATTTTTGTATTCGCTTCTGGTCTTCTTGTACGGTGAAGACGATTTTTACTGTAAGTGGATTTAATTTAAATAAACATGATTTATAATATTAATATGATTGTTTTTAATTAAATTACATATATTTTAATACACTGATTTTTTTATAAATATACATATCCCCATATATACGCTGTAATTCTGTTAGCATTCTTTGTATCTTTAAAATCGTTTAATTTGAAGCTACAAACGAGTGTTTTCCACTCCCAGGTTAAGCATGAAGTAAAATTTCGAGTTTAGAAAAGCCTGAAAATTTGGTTTGGTTGCGTAGCGCGAAGCGCGGAGCAACCAAACCAAATTTTCAGGCTTTTCTAAACTCGAAATTTTACTTCATGCGCCACGCGTCAAAAACACTGATTTAAAGTGAAGTTCAAAGTATCCTTCTAAAGCAGTATGCTAAAGCAGTATATTTTGAACTTCGAAATATTTCAGTGTTTTGTACGCGTGGCGCGTGAAGTAAAATTTCTAGTTTAGAAAAGCCTGAAAATTTGGTTTGGTCGCTCCGCGCTTCGCGCTACGCAACCAAACCAAATTTTCAGGCTTTTCTAAACTCGAAATTTTACTTCACGCTTAATCGGGGAATGGAAACACTCGTTAAACGCTTCAAATTTAACGATTTTGACAACGAACTCCGCTGTAAATTTCCAGGCAGAAAAAAACTCTGTATATCTCAATTACATTTATTTTTAATACTTATTTAGTCAAAAACAATAATAACTACACAGTGAATTTTTCATTTATGTATACATATCCCGATGTAAACGCTGTACATTTTCAGGCATTAGTTAATTTAATATAAGCGTTCAAATTGAAGCTATAAACGAGTGTTCTCCACTCCCAGATTAAGCATGAAGTAAAATTTCGAGTTTAGAAAAGCCTGAAAATTTAAATGAAGCCCATAATCCACGATTTTGAACTTCGCAGTATTTTAGTGTTTTATACGCGTGGCGCGTGAAGTAAAATTTCGAGTTTAGAAAAGCCTGAAAATTTGGTTTGGTCGCTCCGCGCTACGCAACCAAACCAAATTTTCAGGCTTTTCTAAACTCGAAATTTTACTTCACGCTTAATCGGGGAATGGAAACACTCGTTAAACGCTTTAAATTTAACGATTTTGACAACGAACTCCGTTGTTAATTTTCAGGCAGAAAAATTCTTTGTATATCTCAATTACATTTATCTTTAATACTTATTTAGTCAAAAACAATAATAACTACACAGTGAATTTTTCATTTATGTATACATATCCCGATGTAAACGCTGTACATTTTCAGGCATTAGTTGATTTAATATAAGCGTTCAAATTGAAGCTATAAACGAGTGTTCTCCACTCCCAGATTAAGCATGAAGTAAAATTTCGAGTTTAGAAAAGCCTGAAAATTTGGTTTGGTCGCGTGGCTTTTCTAAACTCGAAATTTTACTTCATGCGCCACGCGTATAAAACACTGATTTCAAGTGAAGTTTAAAATACACCGCTTGAGCTTGAAATCCCGTTAATAAATTTTACAAAAATTTATTGCGACAAACCAATTCTTGCACTTTCAAAGTTAGATCAATTTCCGTGGGATATGTTAGTATAATTAAAAGCGGATCAATTTTTGAAATTTGGATTACAATTCAAAAAAAAATTTTCTTCGATTCAAAAAGTAAACATTTCTATTTTCTAAAGCCTGTATAATCTCTGTTTTAACTAGCATAACCATGTTCGTCCTGGATTTTTTTGTTAACAATGTGCGTGCGTTTTTCCAAAATTTGATCAATTTCCTTGGGATATGTAAGTATAATTAAAAGCTGATGAATTTTCAAAGTTTTAATTACAATTTAAAACAACATTTTCTTTGATTCAAAAAGGAAGTTTATACGCGAATTTTCTAAAACCTGTATAATCCCTGTTTTAACTTGTTTAACCATGTTCGTCCTGTTTTTTTTAACAATGAGCGTGCGTTTTTCCAAATTTTTAAATTTATTTTCATGAATAAAAAAAAACAACAGGCTATTTAGTATTTTCATAAATCGGTTCGTCTTGTGATTGCGGGATATTTTCGTAACCCCGCTCTACGTTTTCTCGATTCTCCATGTAATATTTCACCATTTTGTAAACAAACTTAAACTGTTCCTGCAAAAATATTCCAAATCAGTCAGGATGGAATTTTTTCGTTTTGTATTTTCTCTCTTACCAAATCACCCATAAATGATTTATTGTGCTGCCTAATACCCAAAACTGCCCAACAAATATTGAAAACCCGATCAGTTTCCATTTTCCTAATCACCAAATCCAACGTTATGAAAACTCCACAAGCCTGAGAGCCATTTCTACAAAAAAAAAAAAAAAATACAGACCAAGTATTTTAATAAACTTGTTAACACTGGGTCGGGACCACACTGACGAGGACCTTGAAGTCCGAAACACGTCTGTGGGTATCTGGTGCCGGAATACTGAACACAAATTCAATTTTAATATTTGTTTTTTGGTTTCACAAACAGAGTTTAGCTCGTTCGTGGACGAAACAGTGACCTGTGTATGCACTTTGCGCACTCGTGTCATTGACGATGCCACAATGAATCATTAGATGGCGTTAGCTATCGAATCCATCAATAGTTTTCACATATTGGCTTTATATAGTCAGAAATGTTCAGTATTTCTAAGCACTGGGTCGGGAACGCACTGACGAGGACCTTGAAGTCTGAAATGCGTTACATATTGGCTTTATATAGTCAGAAATGTTCAGTATTTCTAAGCACTGGGTCGGGACCGTACTGACGAGGACCTTGAAGTCTGAAACGCGTTTGTGGGTATCTGGTGTCGGAATACTGAACACAAATTTAATTTTGATATTCGTTTTCTGGTTTCACAAACAAGAGTTTAGGTCGTTCGTGGAAGAAACAGTGACCTGTATATGCACTTTGTGTCATTGAAGATGCCACTATGGAGCATTAGATGGCGTTAGCTATCGAATCCATTAATAAATTTAAGTTTGATAACAATTTAGGTTAAACATAAGTATACATGAAATTGCCAATACTTGGTTACAGAATACTTCAAACGTTCAAAGTGCGATTCTTTGCGCAATCTACAAAAAATCAGTTTTACAAAGACTAAATCAAACACTTATTGAAACAACTCTTTCCCTGGCTAATACTACTTGGACATTGAATTATATAACAATTTAGGTTAAGTTTGATGATATGCACTGAGTTTACTTACTGGCAACATAACATAACATGCATGTTTTCTTCTGCATCCAGTTGTTTATACATAGAATAGAATTTCAAAAAGCTAATTATGTTGGTCGGTTGATTCGCGTTGCTGTTCCAATTGTTGTAGTAAAATACTTGTACAGTCTTAAACTGAAAATAAATCGTTAATATAGACGATACAACAAAACAACACAATCATTATTTTTCAGTATACTTCTCTGGATTTTGTGTATTTTAAATTGTAAATAATGCAGTCGTCGAGATCTGTGCAGTTTTCAAGGTTTATTGTAAACGATTCCACTTTCTTCTCTTGGATATCAGTTGGCCAAAATAAGTTCAACTGGAATAAAGTAAGAATGATACATGTTATTTAAATTTAATCCATAGAGTTTTAACAACCATCGACCCACGTCTTTCAGCCTTACTAAGTTGTATTTCTATTTATTTATAGAGAGCTATTTTATCTAAAACACAAGTCAACGCATTAAACCAATTGTTTTAGACATTGTTCATAGGCAACTCAATACCGTCAATGTGTATTGGGTTGTATACAGGTTGTTAATGAATTCGAGGGACAAACTTCTAGTGCTTGAAGTATACATGAAAACAATTGTTTTTTAATTTAAATAATTTGACATATTTTAATATGTTTCACCAAGTGCCAGATAAGAAATTAATTTAAAAAAAAAAGAATGAAAACAAGCATCTATTGTTAATAAATGTATAGTCAAAAGTGTCTCTTTCAGAGCTGGAGATCATCACAGATTTTTTAAGAAGCGATTAAATGTAGGCAACTTAATTTACTACTTAACTTTTGTTTACATTATGACGAAAATGAATGCAAGAAAAGTGAAAAAATATCACATAAATATTGAATTGTGCAAAATTGACGTTAATTGAATGCCTGTCTAGGTCGCTTTTTGAACGTTCCGTGTGACCTGTGCAAAATAATTGAAAATGCAATTTGGGTTGCCTATTTTCAGGTACTTCTTAAAGAATCTTCCAGAGTATAGGCAGGGGCTATTACATTAGATGTGTGACCTTGGAATCGTTCCATTTAACAACAGGGCACTTTTCCGTGAAGTCAGCTGTGGAAGTAAAATTAGAATAAAGTTAGCCGCTTTTCGACGAACAAGGCGCAATCAAGGTTGTCAGATTGGGCGGAATTCCGCCGTTTGGGCTGAAAAAGTTCATCTCGCGGGATAAAATTTGATGTTGCGGAATGTTTCTACATTAATAACAAGCACATCCAATCAAAGAAAACTAGTTCAGTAACGCGTGAAAGTGATATTTTAAATGTACGTATTTTGATTAAACTAAACCTTCTTTTAATTTAATTTATATATGCACAAAACATAACAACAGTGCTGAAATAATTCATTTTTTTAAACAAAAGTTCAAAATTATCGCTTTAATGTGTTAACTTTTCTTCCTTGGACGAAATTGGGCAGATTTGTAGCTCTCCGACGGCAGGGAAAAGCATTAGACATCTAGCAACCGTGGGCGCAAGTCGATTATTCGGCCATGCTTATTCACATTTATTTATTTCAGTTTCTAACACCGCGCTATGGTATGTCATTAGCAGGTAAGTATAATTTTATAAAATTTACCAATCGTCTATTGTAACCGAGTAGTTAGTTTATATGAACGTAAATTATACAACATTTTTGGTGCATATTAGGTCTAATTATATATAGTAGTATTTTATTTGGCAACTGAGCAGAACATAACCTAAAACTTATGGTAGTTATACTACAATGAAAGTGAATAAAATGGAAGATACATTTCCAGCTAATGCAATATTTTAGTACATATATTCATATTTATATATTTTATGTTAATTTATTTCCAAATCATCTTAAACATAAGCTGCAGTGCATCCGGATCCGAAAGGAAGACGGCCCCCACAGGAAAAATAAAACATAGATGCAATGTCTACAACATGAGGTGGTTCTACTCTTCCCTCCGAATGGTCACATATAATTCTCGCTTAAGAAGGTATCTTAGATTCCATATGAAGCAACTTGCAGACATGGTTTGCATAAACTTTTAAAGATTAACCTTGTATTTTTTTGGCAATAAAGTTTTATAGATTTTATAGATACATACGAATTTTATTGGTTAATTTAACCAGTTTCACAATTGAACTAAATATTATTATGAATACACACAATAATAAATGCCGACCTATCAAAGTAATACTACACTCGAAGACTGAAGTGACAGCAATCCTACGTGTATCAAAAATTCTAAAAGCCAGGGAAAATTTTAAACATCTAAAGCTAAGGAATGTTTGGGCCCCACTACAAGGTGTAGGATCTTTTTTAATTTCTTGGATATTAGATTATTCATCTAATTTCCAAGAAATTAAAAAAGATCCTACACCACAACTTCAAAAAGAAATCAGAACATTTATCACTAATCCTAATTCTCTCTTTTCACCCTCTAATAAATATAAATTAATTCCTAGGAACCCTACAGCACCTAGACTCTATGGCCTCACAAAAATTCACAAAGACAACATTCCCATACGCCCCGTAGTGTCCTATATAAATTCACCAACACGCCATATTGCAATAGAACTAAATTCCATTTTTAACACTATCACTAACTTTAGCGACCCCCATTCTATTAAAAATTCTGTAGAACTAACCAAGTCACTAGAAAACATAACATTAGAGAGTAATTGTAAACTTGTTTCCTTTGATGTCTCCAACATGTTTGCAAAAATCCTACCCGCCGATTGCATGGACCTAATCATTAAACACTTAGATAAAAGTAATGTTAACCCCATAGTAAAATCAGATTTCATATCATTATTAGATTTAATAATTAAATCAAACTATTTTTCATTTAACAATAAATTTTACAGTCAACATGAAGGCTTAGCAATGGGGTCCCCGCTGAGCCCATTGCTAGCTGAAATATTCATGAACAATATTACAAATACCATTTTAAATTCCACGTTAGGTAAAAAACACATATTTCATTGGTTTAGATATGTAGACGATGTTCTAGCATTCTTTAAAGGTACAGATAGACAACTCCAGCAATTCCTCAATTTCCTTAACACAATACACCCTTCAATAACTTTTACAGTAGAAACAGAAACCGATAACAAAATTAATTTTCTAGACCTAGGGATTACAAAAATTAACAACAAATTAAATTTTAATATATATAGAAAACCGACCTATACTGATTCCGTTATCACTAACCACTCCCGCCACCCACAAATTCATAAAAAAGCTAGTTTCTATACAATGATAAATAGAGCATTTAAAATTCCGCTAAATATAAATGATAGAAAGAAAGAGATCAATACAATAAAGGAAATAGCATTGAATAATGGCTACACAACTTCACTAATAGACAATTTAATTCATAATTATATGAAAGAGGTGCAGAAATTCTTCTACCCTAGAATTAGGTCAATAGATAATCAACATTTTAAAACAATCAGCTACTATGGTACAATAAGTTGTAAAATTAAAAATATCCTTAAAAACTGTAACATTAATGTAATATTAAAAACGCCCCATAAACTTAATAATATAATTTTCAACCCAACAACAAAACTTAATCCCCTAGTTAGATCAGGCATTTATAAATTGAACTGCGAAAATTGTAAAGGTGTGTACATTGGACAATCTGGTCGTAGAATCGAAATAAGATTGAAAGAACACGAGCGAGCCTTTAGATTAAAACATAATAGTTCTACCTATGCTAACCATCTTTTAGAAGAGAATCACACGTTTGGCGAGGATGTACTTTCAGTAATCCATTTTGCCGAAAAAGGTCGTAAAATGGATTTACTGGAAGCACTAGAAATACACAAGGCCCGAATTAATCCCGGAATTTCCCTTCTTAATGACCAGGTTGACCTAATGTACACCCCTCTCTTCGAAGCCGTATAAATAGTTTTTAACGTGTAATTTGTATTTACTTTAGTTTGAGAATGACTACTAGATAGTCGAAACTAGTCACACAATTAAATGTAAAAAGTGTTTTATTTACAAGTGTATTTAAGATGTACCACAAAGTGAACGCCTACAACACCAAACAATTAGACCTTAATAACCTTTACACTGACATTTGTAATTGTAATTGGGATCAAACTAATAATGCGAAACACTTGGACGAAGCTATAGATACATTTTATAATACTCTTTACAACTCTCTTGATCGACACGTTCCTATTCGACGACAAAAAACGCATAACTTTCCAATATGGTTTTCACCAGAAGTGATCAACAGCATCCAAATTAAAAATAAAGCGCGTAAAACTTACTTACGCCTCAAAACTACTAACTCGTTACAGAATTTTAAACAGACCAGGGTGCTAAGTAAACAACTTATAAAATCATCTTATAAAAAATATATAGACAATATCTCTAATGATATATGTCTAAATCCAAAACACTTTTGGTCGTTTAACAATTCAACAGAACAAAAAACTGGGATACCATCGGTGATGACTCATCAAGGTGTAGTGTTGGATACGCCTAGTTTAATAGTTAACGGATTTGCTGACTTTTTCAAAAGTGTTTATGACCATAATTTACAATCCAACAACTATTCCTACTGTGAGAATAATGTAACTTCAATCACCATCACATCAATCGATCCGACCGATATTCATAACGCAATAAAAAAGTGAAGCAATTCCATTGCACGTGGCACTGATGGTATCCCAACATTTTTAATAAAATATTGCGCGACTATTTTTTTGAAGCCACTTAAAAATAGTTTTAATCTTATGCTGAACACATCGACTTTTCCGACCATTTGGAAAGATAGCAAAATATGTCCAATATTAAAAGCGGGTGATCCGTCTGTAATAAAGAACAATCGGCCAATTGCACTGCAACAGTGACAAATCTAGGTTGCTTTAGCGAAATAGTATGTGACCAACTTAATAAATCGTCACAAGTTGATTGCATTTACACTGATTTCGCTAAAGCGTTCGATCGAGTGGATCATTCCATATTAATACAAAAATTAGACAACATGGGATTTCATATAAATTTAGTAAACTTACTCAAATCATATTTGCTAAATAGAGAAAATAATGTTTACATTAATGGATTTGGCTCAAACACATTTATTTCTAACTCGGGGGTCCCGCAGGGTTCTTATGTTGGGCCTTTATTATTCGTTATTTTTATTAACGATCTAAGTAAATATATATGTTGTCATCATTTATTCTTCGCAGATGATCTTAAATTGTTTAGCCCTATTCAAAATATTCAAGCGTGTGTGGAATTGCAAACTACGATTAATGCTCTGTCGGACTGGTGCATTAGGAATAATTTACAATTGAACATTAAGAAGTGTAAAACTGTTACTTACCCCCGGAAGAGTAATCAGATTTAATTTCTATATCGTATTGATAGTCAATCGTTAGAACGCTGCAACTCTATAAGAGACCTAGGTATTATGTTCGATTCAAAATTTACTTTTATTGAACATACAGTCCATAGTTGCGAGAGCAAATAGAAACTTAGGTTTTATTATTAGGAACACTAGACACTTTTCAAATGAAAATGAACTGATAACCCTTTTTAATGCTCTAGTGCGCTCTGTACTTGAATATGGTTCAATTATATGGGATCCATATTACCATACGCACATAAATAACATTGAAAAGCTTCAGCGCAAGTTATTGAAATATGTCTGGTCTAAGAAATTTGGTACGTACCCGCAACAGTAATTTAATAATGATTTGTTGTTGCAAGAATTTGATGCCGTTTTTCTTTTAATGCGCAGATCAATTCAGGGGCGAATATTTTTATTTAAACTTATAAGGAATCAAACTGACTGCCCAGAATTTTTGAGTAAACTACCGTTTAATATTCCTTCAATTTCAACGAGAAATGTATGCTGCTTTTATAACAGAACCACGCACTTAAATATAATGGAGCACTCTCCTTTATTATGGATTTGTAAATATCATAATACAGTATCAATGAAGTGTGATATATTTAACTGTACTTTCAAAGAATTAAAAAATGTATTTTTAACTTGGTAAGTTATAAATTAATTAATTTCTCATTTGGTATTTGATTAGAAGGATTTAATATGTACTCTAGAATTTTGTATTTCTGTGTAATACAATAAATGTAATTAGTTTTAAGATTTACACATGTACAAATATATTGTATGTTACTCTGTAATTGGGTTGGTTAAACCTGTTGGGTGAATAAATATATTATTATTATTAACAAAAGTTGCTTGATTTTTTGTAATTTTCAAGCCCTAAAAGTTTGTTCCTACATTTCATTAACATGCTGTATAAAGTACCCACTGAGCAAAAAAGAAACTAATAACGTTATACCAACATTGCAGCAACATTAAACGTTATTTTATTGTTGTATTTCAAACATTACTTTCATGTGTTTGTTCAGTAGGTATAAACACCATATGTCCTTGAACTGAGTACAAAATGACATTTAAACAATGCAAATTTTGCATCTAGATTCCTCAAATGTCATTTTGAAATGCGGTTTTGCGATGATTTTGATTATTGAAATAAAAGCGATTAATTATATCGGAAAATCATATTATTTCTTACGCCTTTCGATTGCAGAACTAGCACTGTTTTAACATCGTATTGATCAATCGTCCACCAAATGTGATTAGAATTCTTTTGCTGTAAACTCACTGTGATGAATTTTCTTTCACCTTGGTAGCCATCCACGAAAATACTAGGCATTTCGGATAACGTCGAATTTTCTGAGATAATTTCTTCAAATAAATACACGTGAATTATTATATCATACATATCATTAACATGTTTTGGATGTAAATATTTATAGCATCACTTTTTACTTACCTGAATGTAGCATATCGTAAGCATACTGCCTATCTAATGTGTATTTGTGATATTTCAACAAAAACTCGTCGATTTTGTTAGGTGGCAAATTAAATAGATCTGCTTTTTGTATGTTTATGTATTCGCCATTGAAGTGTTCGTCCAAAATGAAGTAAATTAATTTATATTGACTCTAAAAATATAAGAAAACATTAAAATAAAAATATCTGCTATTATTTTAAGATGTTAGGCTTGTTTTAACCCATTAGGCGCTATTGATTTATTAACTTTATTAATTTTTTGTTAATTAAATTGCTAAATAAGTAAATTTATTACATTGTATTATTTAACTTGACTTAAGAATGTATGAAAACAAAATGTAAAAGTTTCGTTATTTAAATATTTTTATTATTACCAATTTAGAAAAAAAGGTTTTAAAGTGTATTTCTAACTTCACAATATTTCAGTGTTTTATACCCGTGGCGCATGAAGTAAAATTTCGAGTTTAGAAAAGCCTAATTTGGATTGGCCGCGTAGCGAAGCGGAGCGGCCAATCCAAATTTTCAGGCTTTTCTAAACTCGAAATTTTACTTCATGCTTAGTCTGGGAGTGGAAACACTGCCCACTGAGCAAACACATTCCATTAATGGTTTATCAACAATAAAACAACGTTTAATGCTATTACAATGTTGATAAAACTTATTTGTTTATTTTTTGCTCAGTGGGTGGTTTGAAACTTCAAACTGAACGCTTTCTTAAAATCAACAAATGCCTGAAAAATGACGCCGAATACATTATGTACACTTCTGTGCAATAAAATTAAGCACAAGTCTTATGCCTATTTTTCACAATATTCTAGTTGTATAATTCGGGTCTGTTTTAATTGCATAGCAGCCGTTTCAATAAATAATAAAACAACATAACACTTCTTTCCTGCTCCCAACGTTTCTTAACTCTGAAAACAGTGTCTTTACTGATGTTCACCAATCAAGCAATTTGTCTAATAGAAAAACCATCTTCTATTTTGGTTAGAATTCGAATTTTTGAATTGTTGTCTAAATGACGCGATATTTTGACACTAAGGAAATTGACATATTTACGTAACTAGGAAACTCATAATATCCGGTTTAAACCATAACATATTTTGCGTACTTAATTTTATTGCACAGAAGTGTACATTCAAAGAATAATTCCCAGTATTTAATATTATAAGTCAATCATTTCGATCAATAAAAAAAGTGCAGAATTTTACCTAAAATCATGTTTTAGAGTTAAGCAGTGAATATAAATCCTATAAATTCAATGAGTTAACTCCATTGTAGAGTTAACTCATTGAATCTCGGCCGTTAATGGGTTAAGGTCAAGGCCGTAACCAGAAACAAATTTCGTAGGGGGTTACACAAATTTCGGGGGGGTTTAATCTTAAAATATTGCTCTTACAGGGCCGCTTTTATATACAAACATTTAACATTTTAAAAATTTCGGGCAGGGGGTGTTGAACCCCGATATCCCTCCCCCTGGCTACGGCCTTAGTTAAGGTGTTCGAAATTTAAACTTTCGTTACAATTGAGAAAATGAACAAATATTTAATAAAACACTCACTTCTCTAGAAACCATCGATGGTCGGCATTTGCGAATATCTTTAAGACATTCTGGAATGTCTATTCGATCGTCATCTGCACGGATTAGCCTGTCACACATTATGTATGTCCCAGTACGACCAATGCCAGCACTAAAAATGTATTTCCATTGAATGTTTACTTATATGTTAAGGAATATTCAAATAAAAAATATTAATTGAATAAATACGAGGGGTGATTAAAAAGTAAGGCTACAAAGTCTGCAATGAAACGTGTATATTTTGTAGACTTACTTTTTGATCACCCTTCGTAGAAATCGATTTTCTGCATCTAAAAATGTTTTCAACGTTTAACGTTTCCTTACTCAGTGGGTTAATTATTGAGATAACATGTATTTATATGTATAAATAAATGTTATTTCAATCATTAACCCACTGAGCAAAGAAACGTTGAATGACACGTTGCATCAATGTTGCCGAGTAATACGAAACGTTGTGTTTTAAGTTGCATGAATATTGAAAAAACATTGCATAAACGCTGAATGTCCGCCTGCAGGAACGTTGCATGCTAACGTTCAAAGAAAAATGTTGCTGCGCCGTTGGCAAAGCAACGCCCATGCAACACGAGTGATTACTCTTATATGTATCCAACCCAACATACAAATGTATATACAGCGAGTTTTTCTTTTAAGAATACATATCCCAATTACATGCTGTAAATCTTTAGATATCTTTTTTTTAAGAGATCAATGTGAAGATTTAAAGAAATGTTTTCCACTCCCAGACTAAGCATGAAGTAAAATTTCGAGTTTAGAAAAGCCCCGTGAAAATTTGTCGAGGGCTTTTCTAAACTCGAAATTTTACTTCATGCGCCACGCGTATGTTACACTGATTTCTAGTGAAGTCCAAAATATACTTTTAAATCAGAATTAAAAATTAACCGCTTACGCGGGATTATAAATAAACTGCTAAACAATAACAAAATATACTTTGAAATCAGAATTAAAAATTAACTGCTAAAGCGGGATTATATATAAACTGCTAAAGCGGGATTATATATAAACTGCTAAAGCGGGATTATAAATAAACTGCTAAACAATAACACAATATACTTTGAAATCAGAATAAAAAATTAACTGCTAAAGCGGGATTATAAATAAACTGCTAAAGCGGGATTATAAATAAACTGCTAAACAATAATATTTTGAAATCATTGATTTGGTTAACATTCACTTTGTGGTACATCTTTATATGAAATAAAATTAAAACACTTAGCTTTGTTTTATCGCTTTATTGAAAAGTTTAAATAAAAGTGGTAAAAGAAAGTTAAGTGCTTCTAAGAATATTTTAAACGTCACTTGAAACCGGTGTTTTATACGAGTGGCGCATGAAGTAAAATTTCGAGTTTAGAAAAGCCCAGAAAATTTGTCTCGGGTCGCTGCGCGACCCTCGACAAATTTTCACGGGGCTTTTCTAAACTCGAAATTTTACTTCATGCTTAGTCTGGGAGTGGAAAACAGTCGTTAAACGCTTCGAATTAAACTCTCAAAAATTAACGAGTATGTATACTTAAAAGAAAAATTCCCTGTATGTTAAGTTCCATAGGATGAATGCATAGAATCCGTGTTGTATACAACCCGATGTACAGTAATTAAGTGAACGTTATAGGAATGTTTCTGTCGTAATCTTAATTCAATATATATTTCTGATTTTAAATGGGTCAAAAAATAGAAATATATATTGGTGACAAGAAAAAAAACTGTCTTACAAAATGTAATGTATAGTCTAGGGGGTACTCCTTAGTACCCAGTACCCTTAAACTTTAAAAACACTAAAATATTATTAATAAGTGAACTTCAATTGAAATCAGTGTTTTATACGCTTGGCGCATGAAGTAAAATTTCGAGTTTGGAAAAGCCTAAAAATTTGTTTGTTCGCGTAGCGCGAAGCGCGGAGCGGCCAAACCAAATTTTCAGGCTTTTCTAAACTCGAAATTTTACTTCATGCGCCACCGGTGCACATATTACGAAGTTTAAAACATACCGCTAAACTTTACATTGAATCAGTGTTGTGTACCGGTGGTGCATGAAGTAAAATTTCGAGTTTAGAAAAGCCTGAAAATTTGGTTTGGCCGCTCCGCGCTTCGCGCTGCGCGACCAAACCAAATTTTAAGGCTATTCTAAACTCGAAATTTTACTTCATGCTTAGTCTTGGAGTGGAAAACACTCGTTTGAAGCTTTGTATTAAACTTTTTAAAAACAACGAATATCTGAAGATTTACAGTATATAATTGGTATATGTATACTTAAAAGCAAAACTACCTGTTTGTTCAATGTCCAATGTTTAGAATACAATGTTACATAAAAGTCTAATTGTAATGATTATACAGCGTATAACGTTTACTTTGCCGCAATATTTTTGAAACGTTAGAAATCAATGTTGAATTTTAGCATAATTTTCAACATTTAGGTAATGTATATAAATCAATATTGCACGGAAAAGTTTATAGAATGTTTGTAACGTTGCGAAAACTTTGTTGTAATGTTTTAAATACAATGTTTTATTCTAGTATCACGTTTAATATTCGTGCAATGTTAAAAATGTTTCCGTGTTCAGTGGGAAGGATGGCCATACACGATCGCTCTTGGCGATTGTGTTGGTGTATGTGATTAATATAAACCCATACATCAAAACTATTGGAATGGTTCAAGAGTTCAATAATACTGGGTATTTTAAAAAATAAAATATTTAATTACGAATATTAAAATACTTGAAATATTTAAATATAATCTAATTATTTAAATATTTCAAGTATTTTAATATTCGTAATTAAATATAATTCGAATATGTTTATAAATTAATATTGGGATTATCAATTTTAAAAATTCCCAGTTCCTTTTTGAACTTCTCTAGAACCCGTGATTTATACGCGTGGCGTATGAAGTAAAATTTCGAGTTTAGAAAAGCCCAAAAATTTGGATTTGCCGAGACGCAGCTTGCTTCGCTCGCGCGCCCCCTTCTTAAACTTGTACAAAGAACTAAAATACCTGCAATGGACTACAGTCGGTCCAGTGTTGAAATTCGCTCGTAAATCCTGCGCGTATTGCAGGAATTGATACAAACTCAGAGGAAACAGCGGAATCGAGTGGTCGGGCCATGAAATAAAATTCAGGAACAAAATCTAAAGAAAAAAAAAAACAAACAAAAAGGTACGCAAAAGTGTTAATTTGGGTTGTTAGAAACTTACATCCCGTCTTTCGCTGTCCTTTTCGATTTCAAGATGCTTGATCACAAAATCGGTTTCAACGTGATTCGATTTGTGGTACACCATGAAATCTTCGTATTGTACATGGATGTAATCTTCGGGCCAGTATTGAAATATTTTTTTCTATAAATAAATTAATCACAAATAAGACAATTAACTTTGTTTGTATAACTAAGGATTTTATTGTGACTATAGTTTCGACAACTTTAACTTGTCATTATCAAACATAAAGTAATTTAAAACAAACAATTCGTCAGGTATATATACGAAAAAATTACGGTTACAAAAATTAATATTGGGATTATTTGTAACCGTAATTTTTTCGTATATATACCTGACGAATTGTTTGTTTTAAATTACTTTATGTTTGATAATGACAAGTTAAAGTTGTCGAAACTATAGTCACAATAAAATCCTCAGTTATACAAACAAAGTTAATTGTGTTATTTGTGTAAATAATGATGTATAACGAAGTAGAAGCCTCCACAGTGAACAGTTCAATGAATTAATCAATATTAAAGATATACAGAATAATCTGATTAGATCTATCAGTTTGTTGTTATTGAAGCAAAACATATTTCCTTGTTAATGCTAAGGTCGAAACTAGTTAAAGTAAAAATAAAAATCAGCGAAAGAAACCAAGTGTATTTCATAAATGTTCTAATATTAATTCATAATAACTTACCTCACCCTCTGATACAGTTGCAAGGCACACGATTATTTGAACCCGCTCTTGCCAAATCATGCGATAGAAATCGTGTACAGTCTCTTTTTTAGGACATTGCGCTGCAATATACGCATTCTCTCCAATGCTGTTCTAAAATTGGCAATAAAATTAACTAGTATTTACACTAGTTGGTTATAACATCCAATTATATTATTTAGAAATACACTACACCTTTTCAACTTCAAATTGAGACTAATCAATATCAAATTACATTTTCACCAGGTCAGGGCCAAGAAACAAACAAATATGTTATATTTAGTAAAATGGAAAATAACAATTATCAAAAAACGATTTGTTATTAAAAATATATTTATGTCAATGAAATAAAACACTTTAACTTTGTTTGTATAACACACTATAGTGTGTTATACAAACAAAGTTAGTGTTTTATTTCATTGAATTAACATGTATAACGAAGTAGAAGCCTCCACAGTTCATAATATATTTATGTGTTTTGTCAATTTTTTACGTTAACGTTACAATAATGTGTTTGCCGAGATGAACTTTTAAAGTGTTTGCTTTTTGCTAATTAACTCACACTACTGCACCCAGTATTTATTTTGAGTTTCACAATATTTCACGGCCATTCCATAAATAAGTGCACACTTTTTGGGGGTACATCAAGGATTTTAGCGAATTTCACATATATTATAAAGGCTAACAAGACATGGTTTTTGGTTGTTACTAGAGGTTAAACAAATGATTGTTTCAAAAATTATAACAATATAAACGTTTAGTACACTTTTATTTTAAACTCAAAAATATCGTAAACCGTTACTGATACAAAAATAGTTATACTCGACTGTTTTATGCTTAAATGTTCAAAGTTTAAAATAATTTATTTTCCAAAACGAAAAAACTTTATTTAGAAAGATTTTTTTTAATAAATAAAACAAATCTCACAAAATATTCAAATACTCATGTTTTAATTTTCTTGAAAAAAATATATATTATACCGCAATCCTTCCTAAGAATATTTCCGTTTTCAAAAAGATGGGCACTTTAAAACTTTTTGAGATATGACTTTTTTACTCGAGCAAATCTCACAAAATAATCAAATACTCATATTTTAATTTTCTCGAAAGAATTATATGTTATACCACAATCCTTCCTAAGAATATTTCTGTTTTTAAAAAGATAGGCACTTCAAAACTTTTTGAGATATGATTTTTTTACCCGAGCGCTGCATTGACGCGAGGTGCTCACCGCGATCCGGGCCATTACACCATTGGCGGGAGCGCCTCATGTCAATGTAGCGCTCGGGTAAAAAAAACATATCTCAAAAAGTTTTAAAGTGCCCATACTTTTGAAAACGGAAAAATTCTTAGGATGGATCAGGGTATAACATATATATTTTTAAGAAAATTAAAACATCAGTATTTGATTATTGTTTGAGATATATTTTATTTATTAAAAAAAATCTATATAAATAAGGTTTTTCTGTTTTGGAAAAAAATGTATTTTATTAAACTTTGAACATTTAAGCATAAAAAAGAACAGAATAACTTTGTTTGCATAGGTAACGGTTTACGATATTTTTGAGTTTAAAATAAAAGTGTACTAAAAGTTTATATTGTTATAACTTTTGACACAATAATTTGTTTAACCTCTAGTAACAACCAAACACCGTGTCTTGATAGTCTTTATAATATATGTAAAATTCGCTAAAATCCCTGATGTACCCCCAAAAAGTGTGCACTTATTTATGAAATGGCCGTTACAGTATTTTGTACGCGTGGCGCAACCAAATTTTCAGGATTTTCTAAACTCGAAATTTTACTTCATGGCGCCACCGCTATAAAACACTGATTTTAAGTTAAGTTCAAAATGTACAACTTCAGAATAGTGCTTAAACAGTACATTTTGAACTTCACTTTAAATCGGTGTTGTATACGGTTGGCGCATAAAGTAAAATTCAAGTTAAGAAAAGCATAAATAAAACACTGTTTATCACTTTGTTTGTATAACAATTGGTTTATTTGGTGACTATAGTTTCAATACTACACGTATCATTATCAAACCGTTAGTAACAAAAAACTACAAAGGAACATTATTTATATTTGCAAATTTTCTAATAACAGCGTTAAAGAGGGGGGTGTATTTAAGGTCAAGCTGGTCGTTAATTACGGGAATTTCCCGATTAGCGCGGGCTCTGTGAATCTCCAAAGACTCCAGGAGGTCCATCTTTCTACCCTTCTCGGCAAAGTGAATAACTGAAAGTACATCCTCGCCAAAAGAATGGTTATTTTCAATCAAATGTTTGGCGAAAGATGACTTATCAATTAATCTATGCCGAAAAGAGTAAAGATGCTCACTGAGTCTGGTCTTTAGACCTCTCAATAACACGTACTAATGAATCACTAACTTTTGATATTTATAGAAAACCTACTTTCACAGACCGTATTAATTTTTATAATATCTATGAACGACTTATTGTGTTACATACTGTGAATTTTCTTTTAAATATACATAATGTATATGCTGTCAAATTTCAGGCAATCGTCGATTATATATAAAAACGTGCAGTATGAAGTTTAGAACGAGTGATTCTACTCCTAGACTAAGCATGAAATAAAATTTCGAGTTTAGAAATGCTGAAAATTTGGTTTGGTCGCTCCGCGAAACGGAGCGGCCAAACCAAATTTTCAGGCTTTTCTAAATTCGAAATTTTACTTCATGCGCCACGCGCATAAAACACTAAAATATTGTGAAGCTAGAAATACACTCACATTTATTTTTTTAATTGAGTAAAAATCGAAATATTTAAGTAACAAAATATTTACATTTTTCTTCATACATTTTCAAGTCAGGTCAAATAATATAATATATCAAATTAACTTATTTAGTAATTTATTTAAAAAATATTAATAATGTTGCGTGTATGCACCAATGGCGTTTAATGGGTTAAGTATACCAGGTCTGTAAATATGAAACCGAATTTTTTTAATAGAAAATACACATTTATTGTATAAAAACCGTACAAAATATTTTATTAAAAGTATTGCCGATCGCTTGCTACACATTTTTCCTATCTCTCTAGCAATTTGTAGATACAACGCCAAAAAAAATGTTGATCGTTTGAGGCAAACCAATCATCGAGCCATTTTCGTACATTTTCGTAAAAAGTAAGGCACTACTCAACAAGTGCGCGTCCTATCGATGCAAATAAGTAGTAATCGGATTAAGCCAAGTCTGGTGAGTAAGCCGCATGCGGAAGTATTTGATCGCCAGTCACAATTCGATAAATAAATGATTTTCTTTTGTACCTACGAGCAGTATTTCGTAGGTGGTTTTTCCGTTTTCTTGCAGTCTTTCATATGGAACCAATTTTTCACCCTCTGGATCTTTCTCATGGCTTTCAAACGTATCACTTTTAACTAATCCGTAAGTTGTTGTTGTGTTTGAGCGTCATCCTCATCCAAAAATGCTTGCAGTGTGGCGTCTTCAACTTTCTAGGTGGTTGATTTTTTTAAATCACTCAAAACACTGTGATTGACCAAGAGCATGCTCATCGTAAGCTCTAACAAGCATTCGATGCGATTCTACAGCAGTTTTCTTCAAACGGTAATAGAAAATCAATGCTGTCTGCAAATCATAGTTTTTAGGCTCGAACGCAGTCATCTTAAACGCTATGAAAACATACAGAGAGTTTTATGTAACACTGAACATTTTCATGAGGAGAGTATTTCTTTTAAGTATTCATATGCATTTCGTTGTACATTTTGCGACGCTCGGTTCATTAGGAGATTTCAATTAGAACTTTATACAAGTGTTTTCCACTCCCAGGCTAAGCATGAAGTAAAATTTCGAGTTTAGAAAAGCCTGAAAATTTGGTTTGGTCGCGTAGCGCGAAGCGCGGAGCGGCCAAACCAAATTTTCAGGCTTTTCTAAACTCGAAATTTTACTTCATGCACCACCCTTACAAAACACTGACATATTACGAAGTTTAAAACACACCGCTAAACTTTACATTGAATCAGTGTTTTGTACCGGTGGCGCATAAAGTAAAATTTCGAGTTTAGAAAAGCCTGAAAATTTGGTTTTGCCGCTCCGCGCTTCGCGCTACGCGACCAAACCAAATTTCCAGGCTTTTCTAAATTCGAAATTTTACTTTATGCTTAGCCTGGGAGTGGAAAACACTCGTTTAAAGCTTCAAATTAAATTCGTTTAATAAACCGAGCATCAAAAAATGTGCAACGTATGCATATGGATACTTCAAAGAAAAATTCTCGTTATGAAAATGTTCGGTATTACATAAAACTCTCTGTATGTAGTTGTATTAAACTTGTATTCTTGTGAGTTAAAAGTCTTTAACAAATGTAAACACAAGAATAAGTGACCAATGACGCGGCTTGGCAGTCACTACATAGACAACTAGAGCCATCTATAACCAACTTCCGGTTTCATATTTACAGACCTGGTACATATCCTAATGCATGTAAATGTTGCGGCATTTATTTTTTATACTTCTATTTTAAACTTGTAACGAGTATTGCCCCTCCCTGGTTAAGCATGAAGTAAAATTTCGAGTTTACAAAAGCCTGAACTTTTGGATTTAGCGTCCTAATCCAAATTCAGACTTTTCTAAACTCGAAAATATACTTCATGCGCTACGCGTATAAAAACTCTGATTTAACGTGACGTTTAAATTATACTACTTTAGCATACAGATTTAGCGGTATGTTTTGAACTTTGCTTGAAATCAGTGTGGCGGCGCATGAAGTAAAATTTCGAGGTTGTAAAAGCCTAAAAATTTGGTTTGGTGGCGTTATATAAACTTCAAACTAAACGCTTTTTAAAAACAACTTATATCTAAAAATGTACAAAGTACAAATCAGAATATACATTAAAGAATAATTCCTTGTAATATATTAAATTACGAAAAAACTATTCGTGAAAATGCAAACGATGTCTTAATTAATAAGACAACCATCATTTTCACTCATTCCATTTCTGTGTACCTGTTCATTGCACACACACACCACTTTTTCCAAGTAAGTTTGTTTTAATTTTATTCCTAATTTTTTTAAACGTCATAAGCAAAGCTATACTGAAGAGAGATAAATCTCGAAACGCGTCTATAGATGGCCTAAGACATTAGTTTTAATCCAAGTCCTTTCACTTCTAATTTGTTGCTATCTCTCCTTTCATTTTAAATTTGTATTGTTAGTTGGTTTGAAGAGAATTTGAACTAAACGTTACATATACTTTAATAGCGTTGTAACAAATCAAATTAAATAAGATTTTAAATATTTCATTGTATAATTCAATATCCGGAGGTGTATTTGCACGGGAAGTAGTTGTTTCAATGGATATTTATCGTCTTAAGTTGTCTTATTAATTAAGACATCGTTTGCATTTTCACGAATAGTTTTTTCGTAATTTTATATATTATGTTTAAAGTGTGCAAACTATAAGAAGCGTAAGCTTATTTTCTCGAATTCAAATAGTTTTGAATTTGAATTTATAATTCCTTGTATATCGCTTTCATTCGAAAATACAATCCCAATGCTCTAAATTTAGACGATATACGTTTTTTTCCTAAATAACATTTGTTTGATCCTAATTTGAGACTAAGTTTGATGTTGCTAAATCCCAATTTAATTGTGTTTAAAGTGACCTATGTTTGAAGTCCAAATTTTAAATTGCTTTTATTCCCAATTTGATATTGATTAGTTTCTATTTGAAGTTGAAATGGTATAGATATTTAATCAATTTAATTTTAGAGTTAGAATAATCAACTTACATGTACATAATTTGCATTGATATAATCGCTTCCATCTGAGCCATTAAGAACCACTCTCGTGTAATCATCTGATAAAAAAAAAACAAGTAAATATAACAGCCAACCTAAGCTAACCTAAGTATCAGCCATTTAACCTAACCTTACCTAAGTATCAGCCATCTAGCCTAACCTAACCTGAGTACATTGAAATTAAATCGAGAATATACCTCTTTAAAACTTCCAAAATACTAACCTAAGTATCAGCTATATAACCTAACCTAACCTAAGTTTCAGCCATATAGCCTAGCCTAACCTGAGTACATTGAAATTAAATCGAGAATATATCTCTTTAAAGTTCCAAAATACTAACTTAAGTATCAGCCATATAACCTAACTAACATAAGTATCAGCCATATAACCTAACCTAACCTAAATTTTAGCCATATAGCCTAACCTAACCTGAGTACATTGAAATTAAATCGAGAATATACCTCTTTAAAACTTCCAAAATACTAACCTAAGTATCAGCCATATAACCTAATTAACATAAGTATCAGCCATATAACCTAACCTAACCTAAGTTTCAGCCATATAGCCTAACCTAACCTGAGTACATTGAAATTTAATCGAGAATATACCTCTATAAAACTTCCAAAATACTAACCTAAGTATCAGCTATATAACCTAACTAACATAAGTATCAGCCATATAACCTAACCTAACCTAAGTTTCAGCCATATAGCCTAACCTAACCTGAGTACATTGAAATTAAATCGAGAATATACCTCTTTAAAACTTCCAAAATACTAACCTAAGTATCAGCCATATAACCTAACTAACATAAGTATCAGCCATATAACCTAACCTAACCTAAGTTTCAGCCATATAGCCTAACCTAACCTGAGTACATTGAAATTAAATCGAGAATATACCTCTAGCCCCTTTAAAAATTCGAAAATACTTGAATGTGGGATACGATTGATGGGGCTGATACTTTTTAAAACACGATTATTAATCACTGTTTAATAAAACAAAGCTCGAAAACGAGTGTTTTATTACAAACTTACACGGGATAATATTTTTGTAGCGATTCTTCAATCGATGTTCCGGCAGCGTTCCAACTTCTTGAGACGAGGTAAATTGATGATCGCTAAGTATCTGAACAAATTGAATCATTTAGATTTGCTCTATTAATTGAAAACAAGCGCTTACCTCAAACTGTTTTTTCAGGACGTTTTCATAGGACTCGTTGCAGACTTTGCTCAAAAAGTGTTTAAGTTCGGTTTTATGTAAACAGGTGGAAGGCCGTAACATCGGAATAAGTTCCGCAGAATCGCGGTTTGAAACGGATTTTTTGTGATTTCTAGAGATAAAAATCACAATAACAACCGAGGAAATAAAAGAAGTTGAAGGTCGTCGTTTACCTTATTTTAAAATAAATGAATACAGCCGCACAAATAATGACACTAAGAATAACTATAACGCTTAGGCTAATTAATATTGCGGAGGTACTGCTAAAATGGTAATTATTATTAGATAATATTTTAATATTATAAGTCATAATTTAATAACAACCTGCTTTTTGTGCAAGATGTAACTTCAACAGTTGCACTTTCTTTGCCTTCGTGTTCGTTATGTGCTCTGATTGAAATGGAGTAATGTCCACTTAAATTCTTTGTCAACTGAAAGTAGATATTTCATTGTTTATTTTCAAGAAGTAAAGAAATCGCAGACACTTTTTATGCAAAACATAACTTACTAAGTAAACATATTTAAGTCACGTTTAATCAACATTAGAATAACATTTCATGTTTTTGTTATGATGACGACACGATATTTAAAAGATTTTTGCTCAGTTAAAAATGTTGTAATTGTAAAAAAGTATTACGTTGTGACTGTATCGTTGACTGTATCTGACGTTTACTCTTTCACTTGATATGTTTTTCGAATTCTCATAAATGGTTATAAAAAAATACTGTATTCGTCCATTCGGAATATCCGGATGTCCCCATTCTAATTCAATATCACAATTTTGAGTACGTGTCGCTTTGAACAATTCCGGCTTGCCTGGAGCTAGAAACGAGAATTTTTTTTTTTATATACATTAATTGGATATTAGTTTTAAACCCTTCCACCATTTCACCATTATATTTTGGAATTTAACTTTATTTAGACGCCACAAACATATTTACACACATCCATGGACCCAGGTGGAATCATTTTGTACTTTAAAATGACCCGACCCGGCAGGATAGTGTCCTAGTATTTAAGAGAGTAGCGCAAACTGGCATCCATCTTGACGCTTTTAGGCGCCAAATTCAAACCAAGCTAATCAAATTCTATAATGATTGACGCCCCACTGACCAAATCCATTTAAGTAATGTTTCAACAACATTAAAATAACGTTTAATGTTGCTACAATGTTTATATAACGTTATTTGTTTGTTTTTTGCTTAACGGGGCGCGCCCTGTTATTTTGATTTAGTTTCAATTTGGCGCCTAAAAGCGTCAAGATGGATGCCAGTTTGCCTTACTCCCTTAAATACGGGGACACTACGGTACACAGTGGTCTGAAACCGACCAAAATGCGACAAAACCCCACAGTTTTTTTTATTTTGTAAGATATCAATTTTTATAAACCTTATTTGTACTATGATTTAATAAAGAAAACACTTGGTTAAATTTCACTAATTTTATATTAGTGAAATTTCACCAAGTGTTTTCTTTACTAAATCATAGTTAAATATGTTTCACCACGTGAAAGATGAGAAACTTGTTCAAGATACTTATTTGTACTTCCGGTTTCACCGGATCTAACATCAATTTTAAAAATGGTGATGTGTCTATCATAGCATTTTCCCCGTTGAAGATATGATGATTTAAATATCAACAATATGGAAAACTTGCTCAAACTAAATTTATTCTAGTTTTATTATTATTCCAAAACTATTCACAGAAATGGTAATTCTTGCATTTTTTTGCTACATCTAGGTAAATATTAATCATAATAACATCTAAGCGTTAAATATTTTTAATTTTACTGTAAAACAGTGTTTTATACGTGTGGCGCATGAAGTAAAATTTCGAGTTTAGAAAAGCCCCGGAAAATTTGTCTCGGGTCGCTGCGCGACCCGAGACAAATTTTTTAAGCGGGGCTTTTCTAAACGTGAAATTTTACTTCATGCTTAGTCTAGGAGTGGAAGACACTCCTTACTTTAAAAGGGGGTGCCCGGGCCTCCCTCTAGATACCAAAAAATCATGCATTGAAAATTGTTGCAAGCAAGTTTTCACCAAAATTAAAATAAATACATACTTATCTAATGATTATAAAATAAAATGTTCTTATCTAAATAGATTATCTACTTAAAAATTGACAAAAAGCTGTCAACATTTATAATTCTATGTATAATCAGCTCAGAAGCTTCAACACAATTTGTCAGTATTAAATAATATCAAACAATTTTATTTCAATCAATTTTTTTTAGATTTTTCAATTTGTTTCCTATTTAAAAGTTCTTTTATTTTCATATTTAATTATTTTTCCAAGAAAATACTCAAAACTAAACTAAAATTAGAATTGATTTTTATTTGAAAGTGCTAATGATGTAATGCTGATTTTGCTACTTTTAAAAATTTTGCTCAATTTTAATATTTGTAAATATTGATTTATTTACAATCATTTTTTCCAAATTATAGAATAATTTATGATTATTGAATGAGCTATTTTTATTAATTTCAACGGTTTGTTTAAACTATACTTTTAGTTTTCGGCATTTTGAAATCAACTTTTGGGTGAAAACCGGAAACCAAAAGTGGATGTTTACACTTAGCTTTTTCTCCGTATATCGTAAATCATACATTGTTGACAAAATTTTAAATAAAATTTGTAAAGTATTAAAAAATAAACAGTGAGTATATACTTTTTGTCGTAGCTCTTTTAGTTTTCTTGGAAATGGTAATTTTTTTAAAATTATTCATTTATTTCAGTAAGCATTATTAATACCAAGTAATAGAAAATAATCCTATATTATTTTAATTGGCGGTCGGTAGCTGTGTTGGCCACAGCTATTTTTTTAATTATCTATCGAATGATGCCCTACATAACTTAGGTTACTATTTAAAATTTTAATGATAATTACAGATGCGTCCTCTAGTGGTAAGGCTAGAAAATCGAGACGACTAGTCTGGTTGAAATATTGGGGTAGGTTTTGCAAATGCATTTTTTTTTCGAAGTTAAAAGGATAAAAATAATTCAAAAACAAATGTCTGGCAGAGGTGGTTTAAATCACCAATTAAATCATAAGGTCGCAGATCACCGCAGCTAAACCTCATCAATTTGTTTTCTTTGGAGCTTACGTTATAAGTTAGAAACCTGAGCTAGCCTACGCTTAAAAGTTACGCTTTATGAAAGTGCCATTGTTTTAGAATATATTTCAAAAATTATTACATTTTTGAAAAACATATATTTAAAATTTCTGAGTATATTTTGACACACATTAATATGCTAGAAATATGAAAAACATATATTAGCATCACTTTGTTGTGCAAAAAATTATGAAAAAAAATATATTGTTAAAATTTTCAATTCTAATCGTGAACTTTGAAAATTGATATCTATAATAAAAATATTAAATTCTGCGACTTGAGTAAGTGGAATGCAGTAGTTAGCTATCTAATCTGTAAACTAAGAATAAAAGTTATTTGTCATTCCAGCAAATTGAAATAAGTAGGGTTTAGTCGCTGCCCAGACCACTGTGCGGCGAGACTCGAACCTGCGACTCCTGGGTTAGAAGGCAGGGCCTCTACCCACTACCCCACCGGAGTCCCAAAATGTTTGTCATTCTATAATGTTACTACCGGCAGTAACGTTTGTTTGATCAATATTACCTAAACGTGTTTACACAGTGGGATGTTGCCATTTAACTAACCTTTTTCCGTGATATTCATTACTGTAGAATAAACGCTGAAATCATCAACTTTTTTATTTTTGCTCTTCACCTACAAGTGTATTTAAAACATAACATAAGTAAAAAAATCCTTGTACCTACGCCCAATCTAGTAACCGCACCATACCACACTATCATCCTCACAAGTATGATTGACATTACGCACACATGCACGTAATAGTTTTGACAACTACATTACGTGCTGACAGCGGAACAGCTGATTGCTTACCGCACAACCAAATGATGAAGTAAAATTTCGAGTTTAGAAAAGCCCAGAAAATTTGTCTCAAGTCGCTGCGCGGCCCTCGCCAAATTTTATCTCAGTACAAATTCATATCATTTTCTTTAAATATTTAGTTATTCTTTTTTTTAAGAGTTCAATTTGAAGCTTTAACCGAGTATTTTTCACTTCCAGGCTAAGCATGAAGTAAAATTTCGAGTTTAGAAAAGCCCCGTGAAAATTTTTCGAGGGCCGCGCATCGACTTGAGACAAATTTTCTGGGCTTTTCTAAACTCGAAATTTTACTTTAGGCGCTACGCGTATAAAACACTAAAATATTGTTAACTTTATGTATATTTGAACCTCACTCGATATCAGCGTTTTATACGCGTGGCGCATGAAGTATAATTTCAAGTTTAGTAAAGCCCAGAAAATTTGTTTCGGGTCGCTGCGCGACCCTCGATAAATTTCCACGGGGCTTTTCTAAACTCAAAATTTTACTTTATGCTTGATCTGGGAGTGAAAAACACTCGTTAAAAGCTTTAAATTAAACTCTGAAAAAACAACGAATGTCGGAAAATGTACAGCTTTATGCATATGTTTATCTATAAGAAACATTCCCTGTATATTGATCAAGTAGTACGCTAGTTTTCATCATTCATTATTGTCATGGTAAAATAATTACAATAAATAAGTTGTTTTTTCATGCTCATTGTTTGTTTTGTTAGGGCGTAGGTAAAGTATCGTACGTTTCTCGAGTGGTATGGCAATTACATACTCGCGGAATACTGCACCAGCCGCTGCGGGGTTCGTGCGCAACATATCTGCTTATACAGAGAGTTTTATGTAACACCGAACATTTGCATCCAATACAATTTGACACTTCTAATTTTTAAGTTGTGTATAAATTGAGTTGCCTATATGACCAATAAACATTGTAGCCAATTAATCGCAATTAATGCCTCAACTTCTACATACAGGGAGTTTTTCTTTTAAGTATACATGTCCCAATTACAACGTGTATGCCGTAAATCTTAAGATACTCGTTGTTATTTTAACAGAGTTCAATTTGAAACTTGAAATGAGTGTGTTCCACTCCCAGACTAAGCATGAAGTAAAATTTCGAGTTTAGAAAAGCCTGAAAATTTGGTTTGGTCGCGTAGCGCGAAGCGCGGAGCGGCCAAACCAAATTTGCAGGCTTTTCTAAACTCGAAATTTTACTTCATGCGCCACCGGTACAAAACATTTACATACTACGAAGTTAAAAACACACCGCTAAACTTAACATTGCATCAGTGTTTTGTACCGGTGGCGCATGAAGTAAAATTTCGAGTTAAGAAAAGCCTGAAAATTTAGTTTGGCCGCTCCGCGCTTCGCGCTACGCGACCAAACCAAATTTTCAGGCTTTTTTAAACTCGAAATTTTACTTCATGCTTAGCCTGGGAGTGGAAAACACTTGTTTAAAGCTTCAAATCTTTTAATAAACCGAGCGTCGGAGCATGCACAACGTATGCTAATGTATACTTAAAAAATGCTCGTTATAAAAATGTTCGGTGTTACATAAAACTCTCTGTATGTAATAGGCTGCATACCACTCTCGTGATGTAATATATTATTATGATTTTATAAATACCGTTATGTTGTAGGTAAGATTTACAGCTATATCCGTAGTGATATTGGCACACACAAAATCTGTCCACAATACACATTCGTGCCATAAATTTCCTTTTTTCCATCGCATTTCTCCATTATCCCGACCATATTGCACCTCGTAAGATTCAATTTCACCAGTTGGAGGATACGGAGGTTTCCATCTGACGAATAATGTGTTGTTTTCCCAAGAGTATGAATCAAAGTTTGTAATTTTATTAGGTTCTGAAAAATTAATTACAACAAACGTAAGGGAATGGAAATGGAAATGGTCCCGATCCAGTATTGAGGAATACTGAACATTTTAAGTCTGATATGAAATCTACGTTTGAATATAATTAGCAAAAGTCGACATCTATTGCTTGAAAGCAGTGTCAGTTGCAGTGATTTGGGGCCAGTTGCGCCAGACAGGATAAACTAGTTCAACTCTAAACTTAAGTTTAAAGTGACATTAGAACAATAGGAACTGTCATCATCATGACAAAACAGCAGAGGCTAAGGGAAAATTTACACCTTCGTCTTCAACTAATTTTTGAAGAGCACGTTGAGCTAAAAATGGACTCGATATTGTTACCGGGGATTATTTTAATCTCCGGCAACAAGAATTGTAAATATTATTTACAATTCTTCTCTTATTTAAAATGAGTTCGCGCCCAGCAATTAACGAATTGCCCGGTCCAAAGGATTATATCCCGCGGTTCAGACAGTGCTCGGGCCAACATCTACCTGAGCAGACGTGGCGCACAACCCCTTTGGGTTTTTTTAAAATTCGGCAATTAAGGGAGAGGACTAATGACCACCGTTGCAATTTGAAAGAAGAGAGATTATAAATGTCTATACTTCTTTCAAATTGCAGCTTAACGGTTGTTTGGATTTAAGAGTTCGCTGAAAGTAATTATGTTGTCTGCGATAATTGCTTTCTAGCGAATTCTTTGCCAACGGTCACGTAGTCCTCAAACCCTCCCTTTTCCACGCCAATTTTCGGGGTATAAATACCGGGGAACGGCATCTAGGAAGGCAATCCACTCTTGTGCTGTACAGGGGACAGCATGTGGATTCAAGAGGAACTCCCGTTCCTCGACTCTTCTGTCTGAGCCAGGAAGCTCTGACCAACGCCGACGCCAGACGTCCTAGCCGTCGTTCCTGCCGCCAGAAATAGATTCCAACAACAGGAAACAACCGACGCCAACGTTAGCCGTCCCAGCAGTCGTTCCTGTTCTTGGACCAGGACGCCGAGAACCCGATTGCCAGCGCAGTCGCCTCGACGCCACAACGACGCTCCAGTGTATCGTT
This sequence comes from Philonthus cognatus, assembly GCA_932526585.2. Lineage (NCBI taxonomy): Eukaryota > Metazoa > Arthropoda > Insecta > Coleoptera > Staphylinidae > Philonthus > Philonthus cognatus. Next base: position 32,552,795 of record OW052242.1, read on the forward strand.
CGTTGCTTCCGCCGGATCCAGACCAGACCGGCAACCTACCGATGCCAGGAAACTTTGCCCGACGCCAACGCAAGCCGTTCCACCGTCGTTCCCAACGTCCCGCACTACGAGCGTAGTGTTGCTGCCTCCGGATCCAGCCAGACGCACCACCCCACCGACGCCGTCTCACACCGAGATGCCGTCTTGCTACTTGGACGCCGCCTCCATCCGGAAGCCACCACTAGCCAGACGCCACCGCTGGGCTAGTAGAAATCCCGATCGCGACGCCGACGCCACACCAAGTCTGCCCTGTAACTCGTGCACTGTTTCTCTTGTTCTAATGCTATTTGTTGTTTTAATGTTTTATTTGTTTTATTTTGTTTAAAATAAATAATTTAAAACAGCATATGTGTTTTAAAAGTTAGTTGCTCATCTCTCTTTAACTCAACCAACCTGAGCTAGTTGGTAATCAGCGTGGGGTACCTTCCCTCCCGTTGACAATATTACGCCAAATATAACACGAGTGTGTTCCCATTCAATCACGGGTTCCGTTGGAGAAAATCTCCAAAGGATATGTTTGTACAAACAATTATCTGGATGTAACTTCCCTAAACATTTCGCAAGTAAGTGCAACATTATAAAGACGAAAACGAGTAATCATTATTATGTCTAATTGAAGTTTCGGTCCCAACAGTAGTGTATCATTAAGGGCCAGTTGTTGAATTGAGGCTTAGGCTACAGTTTTCGTAAACTGTAGTTCTAGATAAGCTGCGCTTTAGTACGTAAAGTGTTTCTAAATCAAATGTTAAGCTAAGCTTATTCAAGCGTTGCTTAAGTTATGTTGGTAGCAAATACGCTCTGTTCCAATATGGTACATGTAATCCCAACGTGCTGCAGATAATACAAATATGTATGTATTTGTTCACATAATAGTAAGCAGTTCGGCGATAAAATAAACCTAATAAATAATAAATAAAATGCACATAAAGTAAAAAACCGGCTAGAAAAGGAAGTAGAAGAAAAGGGGTTGTTGCCGGAATCGCAAGGAGGGTTCAGAAACGGGAGGGGAACCAGAGATCAATTTTTTTTCGCTTGCGAGAATAGTTGAGAGAGTGTTAGAGGAAAAGAAAAGTGTGTATGCAGTGTTTCTGGATTTGAGAGCAGCCTATGATTCGGTTCCGAGAAAAAGGTTGATAGAGTGTTTGAAGAGGACAGGTGTGAGCGATGTAGCAGTAGAATGGGTGAGAGGAGTGTATGAGGAAACATGGGGGTGAGCAAAGGTGGACGGAAAGGTATCGGAAAAATTTAGAGTATTGAGGGGCATGAGACAGGGATGTCCGTTTACCCCGTTACTGTTTAACTTATATATGAGTGAACTAGAAGAGATCTTGAGAAAAATGAAGGTGTGGATGTTGGCGTATGCGGATGATGTGGTGTTGCTGGCGAAAGAATGGGGAGAAATGAAGGAGATGTTACAAAGGGTGGAGAGGTATATGGATAAGCGAGGTTTGTGTGTAAATGTAGGAAAAACAAAATGGATGAGATTTAGGAATAGAAGAAGAGAAGGAAGAATGAAAGAATTGATGTGGAAGGGTGAAGTGATCGAAAGAGTGACAGAGTTTAAATATTTGGGTTTTGTGTTTAGATGGTGTGGGGGGTACAGGGAGCATACCAGATGGGTCCAACTGAATGCAAGGAAAGATTGGTATGTGGTGAAGGAGAAGTAGGGAAAGTGGCTGGAGAGAATTTTCTAGATGGCGTGCAAACTGTGAGATTTAACCAATTTTATTGTATGGGGTCGAGGCATGGGGAAGCGTATGAAAGTATCGAGAGAGAGTAGGTGACGTCCCTGAAGCAGCTACTAGCGGTGAAAAAATCAACGCCCAGCTACATTCTGCTTCAAGAAACGAACAGAGCATGTATAGATGGAGAGACAATGGACAGAGTGGCAAGATACGAGATGAAATTGATTGGATTGGGTAGTGAAAGGCTGGTGAAAGAGATGTGGAAGACATGTGTGGGAGTAGGAGAGAGTGAGTAAGGAATGGAAAGAAGAAAAATGTATGAAAGAGAAGGGGTGTCTGAAAGTTTGGTAAATGAGTGGTTGGAAAAAGGGGTGAATGTGGCGTCGTGGATGAAGAAAAAATTGGAGGAAGTGGAAAGGCAGGAGAGAGCGGCCAATCCAAATTAGGCTTTTCTAAACTCGAAATTTTACTTCATGCGCCACACGTATAAAACATTGAAATATCGTAAAATATAAAATATATGGCTTTAGCAATCTAATATGTAGATGTGAATAAAACGTGAGTCAAATTCTGCGCTGAACAAATTGTTTAAAACAATGATTATAGGCAACCTACTAACTCTAACGTATATTAGGTTACCTATAATCATTGTTGTATGTGTGTGTTTTTTGAACTCCACTGTAAATCAGTGTTTTTAAGCGTGGCGCATGAAGTAAAATTTCGAGTTTAGAAAAGCCTAATTTGGATTGGCCGCTCCGCTTCGCTACGCGGCCAATCCAAATTCTTAGGTTTTTCTAAACTCGAAATTTTACTTCATGCTTAGTTTGGGAGTGGAAAACACTCGTTGAAAGCCTCAAATTAACCGCTTTAAGACAACGAATCCCCGCAAATTTAAAAAAAAAACTTTGTAATTATCGGGGTATGTATACTTAAAAGAGAAATGCCCTGTATTTTCTGTTTTTAACACGTTTTAAACGCGTCATAGACATGTTTCAAACATATTTTTAATTATTAATGTTTTAAACACTGTTTCAATGACAAAAAACACGTTTTTTTTTAAACTGTTTGTTTTAATTAAATTGAAAAAAAATATTTTTTCAACAACCCTGTTTAAAATATAAGGCACTGCATACATGGCACGTACTAAATGCCCTTGGGAAATATAATCTCTAATATTCTGAAACTATATCAGCTTGAACTTCAGCGTTTCTGGTGCAACTGGGCCTTGATTAGGTAAGTCACTGTATAATCAGCTATCGACGGCTTTGGAGCAATAGATACCATAACTGTTAACTGTTGTTAATTGTACTTAAATAATGGACTCGATTAATAACTCAGTAATGCATTTAATTAGTAATAATAATATAAAAACTGTCATTTATTTTATATACTTACTACCAGGAGGTGTTGTTATGAACGTGCTATTATTATACTCATTTAATGTATCATTCGATCTAGATATATAGACTATAATACTATGATTGGCAAATCTAACAGACGGTTCTATTATGTACTTTACAAACTGTTCCGGTTTGCCGTACTCTAAATAGACTGCTTTTTCTCTATCATCTTTACACCATTCTTCCAGACATTTGCTTACAATTTTATAAAACAACGGACCACCTGTTTTCTCACATGCTGGGAATATGGGCTTTATATTGGTTCCTTCAACACTGATTTTGAATAAACGGTCATCATCTGTGAGAACGTCTGAAAATGCGACATTTTTGTATGTGCATTGTTCGATGGTTCGATGCTATACGAACCTGTTGCAGGAGTTTCAAATTTTTCGGATAAAGATTTGCCGTTGCCTTTTTCGTTATTAGCCCTGACTATAACTTCCAGGAACTGGTAGTTTTTTAGGTTGAAACAATGCTTCTTGTTTTCTTTGGTTATTTCTTCTTCTGTGTGATTCATTCTGTTTGATTCGCAATTTTTATTGATAGCCTGAAACATTTAAAAATTGGTATAAACATCTATAATGTTACTTAAGCTAATGGGCATTAGATGGCGTTTACGCTTTCGAAGATATTTATAGACAAGTTTGCTTCAATAAATTTCAGGCAACTGTGACTTCGTTACAGGTAAATCAATTTAGTTTTTACTAACGTTATAAGAAGTAAGTGTAGTGGGAATAATAACGGCTAGGGCAAACTCTTTTTTTCAAATCCAATATTTCGCCAACCGTGTCGGCTTCCTCGGGGAAAAGAAACATAAAAACGAGAACGTGACGTCACTTTAACGCAACAATGGTTTGTGCTATCCTCAGTAGACATAGTTTTTCTGTTTTAATCAATTTATGACCAATAGTGGTATGCACTTTTGCGCTGATGCACCAGTTTACTGAATAAAAATGCACGTGTCTTTTTCCTGAGGAAGCTGACATGGAAGAAACATGAATTTGTTATAAGAAAATATATAGATTTCTTAACAATATCTATGAGTTTTATAAAAATCTGACGTTTCGGAGATTTTTTGCATAGAAGTAGTAGACAAAAATTAAGGACTATCGAGTATAAAGTGTATATCGGGTGTGTATAAATTGGCGAATAATATACACGTGGTGATATTGTTTGTAAAATTCTAAGCAAATTATGTTAATTCTAAAATGCTGTACCATGCTTCCTAAGCCTTCACGAGGTCCTCAAAGTTTGAATATTCAATCGTTTCATATGCGTTATTATTCGATATAAATTTACAGAAAACCCTGCAATTTCAGTAGAATGACTAGTTTGAAGATTATTTGCCAGTGTGTGTAATCTTTCTATCTTAAACGTCCGTTTTTAACACTTTTTCATTAGCTTATTTTCATATAAAGTACAGCCGGCAACGTCGACTCCCGGTCACGTCAGTGACAAATTTGGACACTTACTGTTACGAATTCATTTAAACTTGCTAGTTCCAATTTTGTGCCAATTATATTTTTGTCGTTATTATCGGTTAGTATTAGTTCACGCCTTTAAATTTTTTTGTGTTTCTGTGTTATTTTCTCGGTATTGTTCTGTTCATTTTTTGCGGCGTTGCCAAATGTCCATTTCTTTTAAATGCCTCCTGATGTTATAGGAAGCACGATACAACATTTTCGCGTCGACATTTTCTATTCAGAATTTTATGTAGAATATCGTCACGTGTAGATTATCCGCCAATTTATACACACCCGATATAAGAATCGCTGGATTAGAATGAGATAGAATAGAAGTAGGGGTATCCGGTCCTATGACGCGTGTTAACACACAGGGAGCCACATTAGCTAGGTCACAGAACTAAGAACTATGTGGGCGGGGTAAGGTGGCTGCAGAAAATAAGAGAGACTGTGGTGAAGCATACCTTGTACACATATGTATACATATGTGTCACTCGACGTACCTTGGAAGGAATTAACCTTTATTGGCACAATATTATTAATATACACAATTGAGTCGCCTATTTCCAAAAACCCTAAATCCATTTTTACATAAATTGAACTAGTATCGCTATCTGTTAGTATATAGTTAGAGAAATATTTTATATTAGCCATCAAACTGAATTAAATCCAGCTGTAAAAATGTGTGTAAGATCGCTGTTTGCTTCAAAAACCCCTAAATCTACTTGCGTTTACTGTTCAAACACCGCTAAATCCAGTGACGCACTTTCTAAACAAAAACCGCTAAATTCATCGTAGGCTTTATTGTAATATTAAATATAATAATAAAAGTAGCTAAATTCAATTTTGTCGGTTTTCGCGCTCAATTAACGAAAAAATATATTAAAAAAAGGATACAATAATCGACGGGAACGACTATTAAAATATATTTAAAAAATTTTGGCTCTGTTAGATGCACACATTTCTGCCATTATTAAACCTACTTCTCCGCTTGATTTTAAATTAAACTCTTGTAAAAGAATTATGTTGACAAAAAGCAAAACAGAAATCATATTAGTTCATGATGAACCACACTACAACTCAGATAATATCAATTCATAAACTATATACACAAGAGGTAAACAAATTGGCTCAACTAACCTATTACTTGTAAAATTAGACAAAGTAAAACTAAATCCAGAAAAAATTAAGAATATAAATGAACTCCTCTCAAAACTACTGCATTGAGTGGCAGTGAAGCGATAGAAGAAAACCTCAATTACTACAAAAACGTCATTAGAAGATATAAAGCTATAAGAAAACAAATATAGTCTTATCACAGGTTGATATATAACCTTATTGCAGGTCAAAGTATAGCCTAATCGTAGGTCAAAATGTAGCCTTCTTCCAGGTCAGAATATAGCCTTGCCACAGACCTACATTAAGCTATGCTTCAAGTTAAAATATTGCAGTATCGTAGGTCAAAATATAGCCTTGTCTCAGTTTAATATATTGCCTTATCGTAGGTCAAAATATTGTCCTATTGTAGCTCAAAGTATTGCTCAGTCATACGTCAAATTATAACATTATTACAGGTCAAAATATAGCTATATAAAGTATGGCGACATTTTGACGGTACACGGCTATATTTTAAACTACGACAGGCCTTTCCTCAGGCCCAAATATAGTCGTATTGCAGGTTGATATATAGCATTATCGCAGGTCAAAGTATAGTCTAGTCATAGGTCAATTGTGTCATGTTGAGAAAATTGTGATACAATAATGTTTTAATCTTAATTTTTAAGTTATAATTTAATCTTGTAACAATATAGAATTTCTACTTAAGATTTTTGTGAAAAATATATTGTAACGTTATTTGTCTTCGAAATATCTACGTGAACTGATGGTGGAAGACATTCAATATCACACCTCCACAATATTGTTTCTATATTGTATGCACATTGTATAACAGTTTCAATGTTTAATCAACATAACAATATAGTTACAGGGAGTTTTTCTTTAAAGTATACGTATTACAAATTCAGCTTTTTTTTAAATCTTTAGATATTTGTTGGTTTCTAAATGAGTTTAATTTAAAGCTTTAAACGAGTGTTTTCCACTCCCAGACTAAGCATGAAGTAAAATTTAGAGTTTAGAAAAACCTCGTGAAAATTTGTATCGGGTCGCGCAGCGACCCGAAACAAATTTTCTGGGCTTTTCTAAACTCTAAATTTTACTTCATGCGCCACGCGTATAAAACACTAAAATATTATAAAATATATGTATATTTGAACCTCATTTGAAATCAGTGTTTTATACGCGTGGCGCATGAAGTAAAATTTCGAGTTTAGAAAAGCCCTCGGGTCGCTTCTAAACTCGAAATTTTACTTTATGCTTAGTCTGGGAGTGATAACACTTGTTAAAAGCTTCAAATTGACTCTTTTTAAAAAAACAATGAGTACCTAAAGGTTTAAAGAAAAAAAGCTGGGTTTGCAAAACGTATACATTAAAGAGAAACTCCCTGTATAATATTGCTACAAGATTCATTCCTACTAGGGACTCTTAGGTAAAAAACTAAAGGATTTTTTTAAGTGAATGCTCTGAACATTTTCCGACATTCGTTGTTTTTGAGTTCAATTTGAAGCTTAAACGAGTGTTTTCCATTCCCAGATTAAGCATGAAGTAAAATTTCAAGTTTAGAAAAGCCTTAAAATTTGGATTAGTCGCTCAGCGATGCGGAGCGGGCAAACCAAAATTTGAAGTTTATAATATACTGCTTTAATGATGAGGCCGAAAATGAAGATATTTGTGAAATTTCAGATAGCATATTTTAACATATAAGTATTGTGTTACATGTGTAAAGAGTAACATTTAATTTATTTATGTTATAATTTTTATACCTATTATATAAAACTAAGTGATTAGATAAAATGTACAAAAATACAATGAATGAATAAAAGTTAAAAACCCCTGAATCCTGATTAGTTTTCAAAAAACGCTAAAACCAATTGTTTTTTAATGATTCAAGAAAAAGTATGAAAGTAAGATTTTACTTAGTATAACCCCTTATTTATCATTGTAAATACTAGGATTTCTGCTGTTGCAATTTTAATTATTCATCATTCATTAAGCGTATATAAAAATATTAAATTACTCGAAACCAATCAAAGTGGATTTAGGGGGTTTTGGAAATAGGCGACTCAATTGCACGAATTCAATTATACTTGTAATTCTCGCCAGAATACTAAACTTAAATTATACAAATAATGAATTAATCAAATTAAATAAACAGCATCAAAAAGTACACAAACATCTCTTTTTAACCCAACACCTCGATCAGCAACTAACTACATTTCTTTGACCTTATTCTCATTAGCTTCTTCGCCACTTCTTTCTTTTTATGCGCCATCGCACAAACTCTCTTAGAAATAAATAATTAAAATAAATATCGACTTATTGCAATAATTTCAATTCGTATCTATATTTTGTAAATATTCTGCAAACTATTGGCAAAAAAAATAATATTGCACCTACCTTGGAAATGAATGTAAAATTTGTAATAACTCCTTTCTCAGGTGGAACAATCGTAAAACAGTTATTATCATTTCGTTTTACACTTTTTGGCTGATTAGGTACTGCAAAAAATAATTCCAAAAATTGTGTAAAAATATGCATTTTACGGACAATTTTTTTTTTTAGGTATACATATCACGATTTTCGTTTTATGTTGTAAATTTTACGACATTCGTCTTTTTTAAAAAGCTTCAATATAAATCTTTGATTTGGTTGGCGTTCACTTTGTGGTACATCTTTATAAAATAATATTAAAACACTTAACTTTGTTTTACCACTTTAATTAACTTTTTACAGTTAAAAAAAGTTAATTTAAGTGGTAAAACAAAGTTAAGTGTTTTAATATTACTTCAATATAAAGCTTCCAACGAGTGTTTCCAATCCTTGGTTAAGCATGAAGTAAAATTTCGAGTTTAGAAAAGCCTGAAAATTTGGTTTGGTCGCTCCGCGAAGCGGAGCGACCAAACCAAATTTTCAGGCTTTTCTAAACTCGAAATTTTACTTCATGCTCCACGCGTATACAAGACTGATTTCAAGTGAAGTTCAAAATATATTTTTAAGGCATTTTACTAAAGCGAAGCGGAGCGAAGCGGAGCGACCAAACCAAATTTTCAGGCATTTCTAAACTCGAAATTTTACTTCATGCGCCACGCGTAGACTGATTTCAAGTGAAGTTCAAAATATATTTTTAAGGCATTTTACTTAAGCGGTATATTTAGATCTTCACAATATGTCAGTGCTATATACGCGTGGCGCATGAAGTAAAATTTCGAGTTTAGAAAAGCCTGAAAATTTGGATTTGCCGGGGCGCGACTCGCTTCGCTCGCGCGCACCGGCAAATCCAAATTTTCAGGCTTTTCTAAACTCGAAATGTTACTTCATGCTTAACCAAGGACTGGAAACGCTAAAAGCTTCAAATTGAACGGTTCTATAAAATCAAGGAATACCTAAAAATGTACAGTTACACTTCCTGTTGGGTAATAAATATTATTATTGTTAAAAGAAAAATCCCTGTATTTGAAATTAATACTCACTTGAATAATCAGTAGTTACGTTAAATCGAATAAGACTCTCTGATGCGTTTATTCGTTTTATTTGAATTTCGTATAATGTATTTTCTTCCAAATCAGGAATTGTAGTTTCGTTTTTCATTTCGATTGTATCATTTTTTCCCTCCAAACGAACTTCGTACATCGATGCCGGACACTGATTAAAATCTAATCCAGTTATATTTAAACTTATTGAACCATTATAAATGCTACGGACTATGTTATTTTCTTGTAAACCTAGAAAATCAATGACATATTCGTATATTGTTTAATGAGAGAGAAAATTAGCTATTGCTTAAGACGGGGCTGGTCAAACTGCGGCCCTCGAAGCGCGTCTGTGCGGCCCGCGGCCACAAACACTATTATTTATTGCAAATGTTATTCGTATTGTCAATTTTAATAAATTCTTAACAAGTTTAGAAAAGCCTGAAATATTTACGTCATGCTTAGACGAGCAGTGCAAACACTTGTTGAAATATTATTGAACTCTTCCATAAATATTACTTATTTCAGAGAAAAAACTTGTTGATTTTCAAAAATTGGAATGTTTACTCACTACAATTGTTTCGCAAATGTATTGCTTCTTCAGATGAAGAGAGTTACAAATAGTACAGATTTCTTATGACTATTTATCTATAGATAAACTACTTTGGCGGGATTTTCTGTAGTGGAATGGTGGATAATTCTAATTGCTCGTTGAGGAGAGAAGTCTGGAATTGTGGTGTTTAATAATTTCCAACGTTCAATTTAATAAATATTGTTTTTCTATTAAAAAATTCAATTTTTAACCTTTTTTGTGTTTAATTATTTCTAAGTTCAATTCAATAAATATTGTTTTTTTCTTAAAAAATTCAATTTTGAACATATTTTTTGTGTTTAATTATTTCCAAGTTCAATTCAATAAATATAGTTTTTTTCTTCAAATTTTTTGTTGATGTTTTAATATTTAATTTAATATATTTAAACATTAAAAGTGCGATTCCGCCAGTCTAAGGTGTCAAATTGTTTAGAGGGAATGGCAAAGCTATACTGATGAGAGATAAATCTCGAAACACGTCTATAGATGGCCTAAATAATTTGACCCAAATTGTTACATTTGCAGTAGGTTACTGTATGTAACAGCAAGCACTTGTTGTATAATTCAATGTCCGTCGGGGTATTAGCCCGGGAAGTAGTTGTTTCAATGAGTGTTTGATATAGTCTTTGTAAGACTAACTTGTTGTAGATTGCGAAAAGAATCGCACTTTTAATGTTTGAGGTATTCTGCAACCAAGAATTGGCAATTTCATTTATACTTAATATATTTAAATTCAATAAATATTATTTTTGTCTTCAAAATTCAATTTTAAACATAATTTTTTTTGGTACTGAATTTTTTCCAAGTTTAATTTAATAAGTATTGTTTTTTTATTCAAAAATTCAATTTTAAACATAATTTTTTTTGGTACTGAATTATTTCCAAGTTTAATTTAATAAGTATTGTTTTATTATTCAAAAATTCAATTTTAAACATAATTTTTTAATATTGGTATTATTTTAACCGTAAATACTATATTGTTTCCTATTTAAATGTGGTAAAAACTTCTCAATTATTTATATATTTTTCCATTTGGAGACAATCCACTAAATTTTGCAAAATTTAGTGGATTTTCTCCTTATATTTTATTTTAAAAAATATAAAAGTGAACAGAATCAACCTATAACTTTTTAATAAATAAACTAGTTTATTTTAGACTAATTTTAATCTTAAAAATGGTATCAATTTTTTTTGTTCAACTTTTCTTCATTTTCTTAATAAAAACTTGATCAGACCCACTGAGCAAAAAACAAACAAATAACGTTATGTCAACATTGTAGCAACATTAAACGTTGCTTTAATGTTTGTGAAACATTACTTAAATGGATTTGCTCAGTGGGGATATTTTAATTATCTATAAATAAAAATATCTCGACAAGTATTTCTGAAAAAACAAAGATAAAAAGTTGATATTAACTTAATGCCACATTCAAGTTTCAAATTAGTCGAAAATAAAATAATTTATTTGTGAAACAAATCGAGTGAATTTCAATTAAAATAAAAACCTATATATTATGATAGTACATGTGTTTTACTAAATGATTCATTTGATACAAATAAATGATTTTTTTAAGTTTTTAATGAAAATTACGAAGAAATGTTGAAGAGGTTTAATTTTTAATTACGATTAACATAAAAATCAAACTTGCTTCAACCAGATAAATCTTTAAATAGTAAGATGTTTGTGTATTTATAATTTTATTTTTCTTAAATTGAAATGTAGGAATAATATACGTGGGTCTTTTGATAAGTTGTGTTAAAAAGCCAGTAAACAATTTTTTCGAAAAAATTCTGCTTTTTTTTCAACGCAGTCTCCTTAGGACCCGATCAAAACATCCACATAGTTTCTTTAAAGAATAGCCAACAATGAAATTTCAAATTTTGTTTTTCCAGAGGAAATAAATATATATATATATATATATATATATATATATATATATATATATCTATTAACCTCTTTTACCCTCAATGGGTGTCGAGGTATAATAACTCGTACTCGTTTCTTCATTCATGGCTCTTCCTGGTTGTTGCTTGTAACTGCTCTCCACAATTCCCTATTTTGAGCTGTTTTCAGTGCCTCTTCCCATTTTAACTTTCTTGACCTTAAAATCTCCACCAATCCTTCGTTCCATCCCTTCCTAGGTCTTCCTCTTCTATTTCTCCCAGTAGCTCTTGTTTTCCAAACTGTCTTTGTTGGTCTTGCATCGCTCATTCTCACTAGGTGTCGGAACCATCCCAGTTTTCGTTTTGCGATTTCCTCTAATACGTGGTTGGTATTCAAATCGCCTCTGATTTTTGTGTTGCGGACTTTGTCAGTTCTCTTCGTGTTTGTGATTAGCCTTAGGTATTTCATCTGTGTCGCTTCTAGTCTTTTTTGTTGTCTTTCTGTTAATATCCAGTTTTCGCATCCGTACAATAACGTTGGCAGGTAGATTGTTTGATACACCTTAATTTTTGTATCCCGAATTATGTTTTTATTCAGCAGAAACCTTCAATTACATAGCGCGTAAAAAAGTCTATTGCAATCTTCAATCCTGTTATTAATGTCATCTTCTTGTGTACCCTTTCTATTTATTGCTGTTCCCAGGTATTTGTATATTTCTGCTTCCTCTATCCTCTGACCTTCTACAGCTATATTTACTGGTTTATTTCTTTCTCCCTCATCTCCTGTTATCTTTAATACTTGTGTTTTTGTTTTGTTTAATTTTAGTCCATACTTTTTTGCTGTTTTATTGTATATTAATAGATTGTGCTTCAGCTTTTCCTCCATGTCTGCCAGCAGTACAATATCATCCGCAAACATACAGCATTCTATATTTATCGGTTTTAAATTATGATAACCTATATAGTATTTCTTGATTTCCTTCTTGCATTCCTTGATTATTTCGTCCATCGTTGATATAAAGAGTAGAGGGCTCAGAGCACTTCCCTGTCTCACCCCTTCGGTAGTTAGAAATTCCTTTGACATTACGTTGTTCACTCTAATTTTATTAATTGTCTTCTGATACAAACTTTTAATTGCATCGATAAGTTCAGAATTTACTTCTTTCTTTTCTAACGTTTCCCATATTGTGTCCCGTTTGATGGTATCGAATGCCTTTTCAGTGTCAATAAAGCACATAAATATAGTTTTGTTCTTACTTAGGGCCTTCTCTATAATCTGCTGCATAATGAACAAGTGGTCTTGTGTGCTATGGTTCTCTCTAAATCCACTTTGCTCTTGTTGTAGTTTATCTTCTCTTAACCTCCTCTCCAGAATCCTCTCGAATACTTTTGTCACTACGCACAATAGAGATATGCCCCTATAATTGTCGCACTTTGATGGACAATGATGGCGGTAGCCCATTCTTCAGGAATTTCCTTTAACTGCCACACTTTATTATATATGTGACGTAGCCACTCGATCCCATTTTCTCCTAAATATTTGATCATCTCTGGAGCTATTCCATCACACCCGGCTGATTTTCCTATCTTTATCTTATTCAACGCGTTTTTTACCTCATTTACAGTGATAGGTATTTTTGTTATTGTTCGGTCCTCTATTCTGGTCACTGCTTCTTTATCTCTTTCCCCTTCATTAGTCGTGTCACTCATCAGTAACTATAAAATATTCTGTCCACCGCTCCACTATTTGGTTATTTTCGGTTAATAATTTCCCATTTTTGCATTTTATGTACCTGGATGCTTCTAGTAAGAGTGTTTCTGATTTTTTCTGATTTTTTCCATTCCATATCCCTTAATAAATATTTTTAATTAATTTCTCACCCGTGGTGAAACATTTTTGAATCTAATTCTGGATATTTAATTTAAACACTTGGTTTGTTTCACTAATTTATATTTTCTCCGAGTAGTTTCGACCCTTAATTAAATTGAGATTTGAGTATAAATGAAATTGCCAATTCTTGGTTGCAGAATACTTCAAACATTAAAAGTGCGATCCTTTTCGCAATCTACAACAAGTTAGTCTTACAAAGACTATATCAAACACTCATTGAAGTAGTTGTTTCAGTGAGTGTTTGATATAGTCTTTGTAAGACTAACTTGTTGTAGATTGCGAAAAGAATCGCACTTTTAATAATTAAAATTGAGATTTGTCGAAGAAAAAAATTTTTTTTTAACCACACAATCATTGATATAAGAAACAACTTGCGATAATTACAACTTGTGATAATTATTTTCTTCATAAAAAAAACTGCGCATCAAGTTTTTTCTACGTTTAGCAACAGTGGAAAATGAATAAACCTACCAAAATCTAACTTTAAGCGGTTGCTCAGAGCGTAATTTTAAAGTTTTAAAAAACGACTGTAATTTGAATTGAAACTCGTTCAAATTTAAATACCTTACTTAAACGATATTTTAATTTTCCTTATCAAATATTTTTCTAAATCAGCGTTTTCTCGACAACGTGATTATTTAGCTGTTATCACTTTTTGCATTTGTAAATTAATTATCAGATTTGATTAATTCAAAAAGCAGTCCATTTAGGATTAAATGTGTTTTTATTGGAGTTATAGCTGTTTTTAATAGCTTAAAAATGTGCCTGCTACAATCGATTAAAGTTTGATTTTGGTGGGTTGGTTAGTTTCTAGTTGTTTTTAAAAGTGGATTTTCTTTATTTACAAAAATGTGGATAAAGACTAGCTTGATGGGTGGGTGTGTGAATGTTTTGAATGGGCCCCGTCTCCTTTTAGAAATATACACTTATTCCAAAGAGTTTCCAATTTTTTATAGTGTCTCCGCTTCGCGGAGCGACCAAACCAAATTTGCAGGCTTTCATAAACTCGAAATTTTACTTGATGCTTAATCTGGGAGTGGAAAACACCCGTTTAAAGCTTCAAATTGAACCCTTTAAAAATACAGCGTATGCATATATACAGAGAGTTTTACGTAACACCGAACATGCTTGTAACGAGAATGTTTCTTTTAGGTATACATAAACATACGTTGTACATTTGCTGACGCTCGGTTTATTAAAATAATTTAATTTGAAGCATTAACCGGGTGTTTTCCACTCCCAGGCTAAGCATGAAGTAAAATTTCGAGTTTAGAAAAGCCTGAAAATTTGGTTTGGTCGCGTAGCGCGAAGCGCGGAGCGGCCAAACCAAATTTTCAGGTTTTTCTAAACTCGAAATTTTACTTCATGCGCCACCGGTACAAAACACTGCTGTAATCTAAAGTTTTATAGCGGTGGCGCATGAAGTAAAATTTCGAGTTTAGAAAAGCCTGAAAATTTGGTTTGGCCGCTCCGCGCTTCGCGCTACGCGACCAAACCAAATTTTCAGGCTTTTCTAAACTCGAAATTTTACTTCATGCTTAGTCTGGGAGTGAAAAACACTCGTTTAAAGCGTCAAATTAAATTATTTTAATAAACCGAGTGTCAGCAAATGTACAACGTATGTTTATGAATTCCTAAGACAAAAATTCTCGTCATAAGCATGTTCGGTGTTACATAAAACTCTCTGTATACTGATTGACTGACAACAACTGAGTAATGAAAACCCTAATAGAAAATTAGTTCACAATGATTGAGTAATAAATAACTAAGCATGGGATTGGTTGACAATAATTGAGCAATAAAACACTCGTTATGAGACTGATTGAGAATAATTGAACAATACAAAAATTAGCTAAGAACAATTGAGTATCATCAAGATTACTCCATTACTAGAATAACTCTTGATTTTCTTTATTAAAAGCTCATGAAGAAATTAATTGACAATATTTGTTTAAATGTTTGTTTTCAAACTAATTAATGGTTTGACGTTCTACCCAGAACTGTTTAATTTAATTAATATTTATGTACCAAACCGTCCACTGCGGAATACTACGACATTTTTTGTTCAAATGCAAATTGTAATAAAATTGACTTTGATTTCTTCAATGGCAATTTAAAATCTCCTCGATCCTTTCAACTCTTAGTTAGATCTAAGCTAATTTTTAGTTTCATAAATTAACTAATTTAATTAATGTTTATATTTATGTGTTTTTTGTAAATGGCTACCGCTGATTTTACAAATAAAATAAAATAATTGAGTAATGAAAAACTAGGTATAAGATAGGTTGACAATAATTAAGTAATAAAAGAACTCGTTATGAAGCTATTTGACAATAATTGAGTAATACAAACATTTGCTGTCAACAATTGAGTAGCATATGGATTAGTCCATTGCTCGAATCATTGGGCCCGTTCATCAGAGACAACAGTTGGGAGTTTACTGCCTGTTGGGAAATTCCCTGATGACTGGATTGTTAATCGTGAACGTGTTTGCGACTTTTGCAATCATACAAAATAGACCGACTAGCGTAGCGTTCATTAGATACCAACAAATATGACAAACATATTGAATGTTGAATGTTGAATTTCTTGATTTCCCTTATTAAAAACTCAACAAGATCGCATATTTTATTTGATACGAGTAGACAAAACTAATTATTTCGTACCTGAGCATTGTTTTGTAGTAAAGTTTTCCAACACTATATCGTCGCTGCAATTGTTCAAATGACAGAATTTGCATTTCAAAGTGTAGTGAGTGTTTGGCTCTAAATTATATAAATACGCATAATTGATTGATGCATTGAATTTAGTGTTGTTGCATCTTATGTCCGTCATGTTGAACTTTTCAGTTCCCTTAAGTGAAAATGATATTGATGTGGCGTATATTTGGCCGATGGTTCCGTTGATATTGGGTACTTAAACAAAATAAAAGTTTGAAAACGAAGATATAGTATAATTCACGAAAGATGTCCTATGATTGCAGATTAGAAACCTGTGGTACAGCTTTTCTTTGAGATATTTTCATATTGACATTATTGTTTAGACTTTTGTGTGCTCAGTTGCAATTTATGCAAAATTCACTTAACTAGGAGATTCATGTTATTATAGTTATTTCAAGTTAAACTTAAATGTCACAGAACACGTCTCGTATACTGGACTATAGTCTCCAAATTAATTTAATATTTATTTAGCGTATAGCACATAAAAACCTCGGTACATAATGTATAACATATAAATTAATATGTATAATACATACATATATATATATATATATATATATATATATATACAGTGTGTCCCATTAGTGCGTGCTCGCAGGATATCTCCGCTCTGATTCAAGATATAAAAATATTTTTAAGGCCAAACTTACTTGAAATGAACAGCTTCATAACGTAAGATTATTTTAATGTATACAGGCTGTCCCATAAAAGTGGTACTGAAAGTAACAACATTTTTTTAAATGGAACCCCTTATATATTATTTGATTTTTAGATATTACTATTAATTATACGTATGTTTTATATAACATTGTATATACCTAAACCTAACATATTTCATAATATTTACAATTTAATGAGAAAAGTTACATTTTTAGGTTATCAGATTTGAATTTATATCTCAGTTATTAGTAACTTTAAAATTAATCGGTACGGTACTTTCATAATTTATACCAGGCGCTATTCTCAGCCGTAGTCAATTTTAATTTTGCACTTACTTTGTAGTAATTATAACTTGTCAATTTTAAGAAAGTTGAAACAATAAAAACTATTTTTTTTCAAATGGCACACCCTATATTTTTATACGGCATATTATTCGTCTTTCAGTCTTTAGTCATTATAACCTGTCATTCTTAAAAAAATTCAAACAATAAAAACTAATTTTATTTAAATGACACACCCTATATTTATATACGGAATATTATTCGTCTTTCAAGACGAATATTATGCCGTATAAAAATATAGGGGGTGCCATTTAAAAAAACTAAGTTTTTGTTGTTTGAAATTTCTTAAGATTGAGAGGTTATAATTACTACAAAGTAAGTGCAAAGGTAAAATTGACTTCGGCTGAGGATATCGTCGGGTATAAATTATGAAAGTACCATACCAATAATTTTTAAAATTACTAATAATAGAGATATAAATTAAAATCTGATAAACTAAAAATCTAACTTTTTTCATTAAATTGTAAATATTATGATAAATGTTAGGTTTAGGTATATACATGTTGTATAAAACATACGTATAATTGTTAGTAATATCTAAACATCAAATAATATATAGGGTGTACCATTTAAAAAAAAAATTACTTTCAGTACCACTTTTATGAGACATCCTGTATACATTAAAATAATGTTGGGTTATGCAGCTCTTCAAGTCAAGTAAGTTTCGTCTAAAAAATATTTTTCTGTCCTTAACGAGAACGGAGATGTCCTCCGAACACGCACTAATGGGACACCCTGTATGTATATATATATATATATATATATATATATATATATACAGGGTGTCCGTATTTCGAGGAAATGCATGGGGATCTCGGTTATTTGAAGAGTTAGAGAGTTGGTTAAATTAGGGCAAATATGTGATATTTGTAGCCCAACAATAATCCGAAAACAGATTTGAAATATCTTTTTTTGTTTTCGAGATATTGCCAAAAAACAATTTTTTTCAAATTTTGTTTTTATTTTTTATTCAAAAACTATTGGATCTAGGAATTTGCAACTTTTACATTATAGAGGCACTTTTTAATCAGGAATTTAGTAGTGTACTTACATTTAAAATAACTTTAATATCTTCCCCGGAACCATAGCCAACTTTTGTTTTTCTTATGGGCGCCATATTGGATTTTGATATTTTTAGAAAGAACTTTTTTTTCTGAATTAAACGGTATATCACACTTATAATTTATTCTTGGAAACAATAATATTGATACGTTCAGTTATTGATGTGTCAATAAGATACGATCATTATACATAATACATAAAATAAAGTTAAAAATGGTGTTTTCGAACCAAGAAAAACGAGATATGATCGAAGTTTATTATACTTGAAACAAAAATGTACGTATTTCATCCGAAGTCTATCTACAGCGCTATCCAGAAAGGCAACAGCCAAGTGAAAGTCATTTCATAAAACTACATACAAATTTATTGGAATATGGTTCCTTCGTAAAGCCACGACAAAGATATGGATATCACCAACCCCATGAAAATGAAAACCAAATTTTGCAAGCGGTAAAATGATTTCATTTTAATTACAATAAGATAATATTTATTCCCCTAGATTCAAGATAACCCTTCTTCCTCAACGAGAGAACTTGCGAACCAGTTTGGTGTGACGTTTCAATACGTATGGAGAATTTTGAAAAAAAAAATATCGCCCATTCAAAATTAAAGTTACTCAAGCTCTCCATCCTGGAGATGCTAGACGAAGGATGGACTTTTGTCGTATTTTATTGGGAAAATTAAACGAAAATCCGAATTTCTTGTCAAATGTGATATGGTCTGACGAATGCCGTTTTACCAACACAGGGATATTCAATAGGCATAATGAACATGTGTGGAGTATAAATAATCCTAGACAACATGAAGAAAGACGACGACAAGTGCGATTCGGACTAAATGTATGGGGTCGGTATTTTGGGAGACAATATTGTAGGTCCATACATTTACGAAGATACATTAAATTCACAGAGATATCACGATTTTTTAAGAACATTTTTAAGTGATTACGTAGACAATAACATCCCCTTAAATATGTTAAGAAATGTATGGTTTCAACAAGATGGTGCACCACCAAATTATCGCTAATTGTCTGTCCGAAATGTTTCCAAATAAAGTTATGGCAAATTTGTCACCTCTAGATTATTTTCTTTGGGGAGCTATAAAAGAAAAAGTTTATAAAACTATTCCAGAGGACAAAGACGATTTTAGAAGAATTATAATAGTTACCATTCAGCAATTAAGAAAAAGAGACATTTTTTCGGGCAGTCCAAAATTTAAGGAAAAGACTAGAATTATGTTTGGAGGTCAATGGTGATATATTCGAACACTTACTCTAAGTTTGTGATAATTTTAGTTCAAAAGATATTTAATTAATTTGTTTATTATTATTTAATATTATGAAAAACTTCATCAAGCAGCAGAGTGATTATTCTGGTTCCTTCCCTAAAAAAATATAGTTGTAGGCCTCAGGAATTTTAAAATGTGCAACTGTTTTCAAGGCACTCTTAAAAAAAAACAAAAGGTTGCTTTGTTTCAAATGAAACGCAAAATAAATTATAAGTGTGATATACCGTTTAATTCAGAAAAAAAAGTTCTTTCCAAAAATATGAATATCCAATATGGCGCCCACAAGAAAAACAAAAGTTGGCTATGGTTCTGGAGAAGATATTAAAGTTATTTTAAATGTAAGTACACTACTAAATTCCTGATTAATGCCTGTATAATGTAAAAGTTGCAAATTCCTAGATCCAATAGTTTTTGAATAAAAAAATAAAAACGAAATTTGAAAAAATAGTTTTTTGGCAATATCTCGAAAACAAAAAAAGATATTTCAAATCTGTTTTCGGATTATTGTTGGGCTCCAAATTTCACGTATTTGCCCTCATTTAACCAACTCTCTAACTCTTCAAATAACCGAGATCCCCATGCGTTTCCTCGAAATACGGACACCCTGTATAATATATATATATATATATATATATATATATATATATATATATATATATGTACATATATACATATATATATTTTATACAGGGTGTTCTTAATTATCGGGCCACCATTAGTAACTTTGTTATTTTTAAAGCTACGAAGTCGGTTAAATTAGCAAACTAGTAGTATTTTTTACGTACATTACTATGGTGTAAACATAAAAATAATTGAATCTTAGGTTTTTAATTTATTCGCAAAAACAACATTATTTTTAAATAGGATGCCGTGTATATTTTGGCATATTAAAAAAAAATACATAAACAAAAAAGTCTAATTAAATTATTATTTTAAAAATTTAGATAAAGGAGTTATGGACCATTAAAATTCTGCATACTTTATAATAGGATTATCTACTCGAAATCAACACGGCCATAAATAAACGATGTCGGATGTTGTCAAAGTATCGATGCTATACAACGTTTAGCCAATTTTCTTGTATTATAGTAATTTTTGCTATGCCTTTTTGTCATAACTAGAAATGTGACATGTTAGAGTGTTATTTAACATGTTAAAATTGCAGCTGAAACGACTATGCGCTATGCGGAAATATTTCCTGGCCGGGATCAACCAAACCAGACTTATTTCTTAAGTTTGTACAGGAAATGTAGAAATAATGCAGATGTTTTTAAAACGAAAAAAGGAAGAAATATTTTATTATCAATAAGGAAACTGAAATCAAGGCAAGCAATGATGTTCGTAAGAGAGCTGAAAAATGCATCGAACAAGATTGCAATATTTTCGAACATCTATTGTAATTTTTTATTTCTATCTATTTAGTTAATTATTTATTAATTCTATTTTTTCGTTCTAATTCCAAATCTTATACTTACTCTAAATAAGTAATTACTTTAAATACACACACACTAAATTTGAGTAACTTGTAGATTACAAATGTTTATCAGTCACATTTTAAGATAATCATTTATTTATTTGTTTGTGTTTTTTCTCTTTCTAAATATGTCAAAATATACAGGGCATCCCATTTGAAAAAATGTTGTTTTTGCGAATAAATTAAAAACCTAAGGTTTACTTGTTTTTCAGTTTACACCATACTACTAGTTTACTAATTCAACCGACTTCGTAGCTCCTAAGATAACAAAGTTAACATTGGTGGCTTGATCATTCAGAACACCCTGTATATATATATATATATATATATATATATATATATATATATATATATATATATATATATATATATATATATATATATATATATATATATATATACAGGGAGTTTTTCTTTCAAGTATACATATCCCAATTACAGCGTATATGCCGTAAATCTTTAGATAACCGTTGTTTTCTTTAAATGAGTTCAATTTGAAACTTGAAATGAGTGTGTTCCACTCCCAGACTAAGCATTAAGTAAAATTTCGAGTTTAGAAAAGCCTGAAAATTTGGTTTGGTCGCGTAGCGCGAAGCGCGGAGCGGACAAACCAAATTTTCAGGCTTTTCTAAACTCGAAATTTTACTTCATGCGCCACCGGTACAAAACACTGACATATTACGAAGTTTAAAACACATCGCTAAACTTTACGTTGCATCAGTGTTTTGTACCGGTGGCGCATGAAGTAAAATTTCGAGTTCAGAAAAGCCTGAAAATTTGGTTTGGCCGCTCCGCGCTTCGCGCTACGCGACCAAACCAAATTTTCAGGCTTTTCTAAACTCGAAATTTTACTTCATACTTAGCCTGGGAGTGGAAAACACTCGTTTAATGCTTCAAATTAAATTCTTTTAATAATCCGAGCGTCGGCAAATGTACAACGTATGTTTATGTATACTTAAAAGAAAAATTCTCGTTATGAACATGTTCGGTGTTACATAATACTCGCTGTATATATATGTATATACGATTATTCTTGATTATTTAAGTATACATATCCCTGTAAGTTTTCGGACATTCGTTGTTTTTATAAAAGAAAGAAAAAAATTGACAACGAAAACATCAAAAAATATATACTTGTAAGAAAAATCCCTCCATGTTAAAAAAAATAACTAAAACTGAAAAATCATTAAAATAAATATTGTAGAGAATCAAGATATACACATTTAATAAAACAACATTACTTACTTCTGCAAGATGAGTTAATAATACCTTCCATGCATATGGGACATCCAACATGTTTATCGCACTTTTTACTGCAATTACACTTTTCTTCGCAATTAATTCCCCACTTGTCATTTGCACATGCTAAAAATAATTACAAGTTAATATTAAGGACATATTTTGTTTGTATAACGGTTAACAAAAATAATTACCTGTACTACAATTTAGCCCATGAAATCCCGAGGCGCAATAACACTTATCTTTGTCGCAAATCGTGTTCTTGTTGCAATATTGCTTTTCACCTAAATATTCACAGGATACGTTGTTCAACCGTCCAATATTTTCCACATTTTGAATAAAATCCTTGGGTTTTTTCGGAGTTTTATACCTAACGGGATGTTCTGGGCTTGATAAACTAACGCAAGGTATACTTTTGGTGTATGTTTTTAGGCTGAGAATCCTAGTTTCTAAGAAATTAGAGTATTTTTAAATGATAAAGTTGAACAGAGTTAAGTTGTGTTCGCAAACTTCGCATTTAGGTCCCTCATTTCTTAGTTATAACTATTAAACAATGAAGTAATCCTACACCAATATATGGTAGAACGATATCTAATTTTATACCGGGTGATTCAGACCACCCGTATCAATAATTTTTTGACTGAACGAGTGATAGAGAGTTTATTTACAAAATTTTATAACAAAAGTCATCTTGAAGAATCGAATGGTGATATTCCTATTCCATAGAAATGTTGCTAACCTAAAAAATATGAATTAAAATGACAAAAACTTTAGGTTTTTAGAGAGAAACATACAGAGAGTTTTATGTAACACCGAACATTTTCATAACGAGAATTTTTCTTTGAAGTATCCATATACGTTACACATTTTCCGATGCTCAGTTTATTAAAAGAATTAAATTCGAAGCTTTAAGCGAGTGTTTTCCACTCCCAGGCTAAGCATGAAGTAAAATTTCGAGTTTAGAAAAGCCTGAAAATTTGGTTTGGTCGCGTAGCGCAAAGCGCGGAACGGCCAAACCAAATTTTCAGGCTTTTCTAAGCTCGAAATTTTACTTCATGCGCCACCGGTACAAAACACTGATTCAATGTAAAGTTTAGCGGTGTGTTTTAAACTTCGTAATATGTCAGTGTTTTGTAAAGGTGGCGCATGAAGTAAAATTTCGAGTTTAGAAAAGCCTGAAAATTTGGTTTGGCCGCTCCGCGCTTCGCGCTACGCGACCAAACCAAATTTTCAGGCTTTTCTAAACTCGAAATTTTACTTCATGCCTAGCCTGGGAGTGGTAAACACTCGCTTAAAGCTTTAAATTAAATTCTGCATATGGATACTTAAACGAAAAATTCTCGTTATGAAAATGTTCGGTGTTACATAAAACTCTCTGTATGTCGATAATAGTATCATTGGAAAGGACTTTAAAAAATAAGATATGTTTATTGAAAACATATTTTTGTAATATTGATACTTGATACCAAAAGTCTTAGCATTTTGTTCAAAATTTTATAGTTTAAAGTATTTCGACGAAGTACGACCGCTACTTCCGCCTGATGAAGCCACTGTGTGGTGAAACATGTTGCAGTGTTCAACAATTAAAGTGAAACCCTCCCAACTGTGTTGTTTTATTTCAAATAGTATTATGGAGTTTCATCATGTATCCGCCTCATCAATTAAATATTTTATATGTTAGCAACATTTTTGAGGAAAAGGATTTATTAATTTATTTATTTCAACGACTTACCATTTACATCAAAAATACAATATACAAAAAAACAAATATATACAAAGACTGAACTTAGAACTAAACAAGAAAAGTTATAAATCTTTTAAAAGGCGCTTTAATAATGAAAATGACCCATTAAAAAAGTCAAATTTTAAAATATTCGCGTGACGCAAAACTCGAACAGAAGGGTTTTTAAGGTAGCTTTTGTGATAAATTTATTGACCCAACTTTCTACGATCAGACAGCCGTTCAGTCAAAAAATTGTTGAAACGGGTGGTCTGAATCACCCGGTATAGAGGAAAATTTTCTTTTAAGTGTTAACTTTTCGACATTCATTGTTTTTAAAAGAGTTCAATTTGACGCTATAAACGAGTGTTTTCCACTCCCAGGTTATGCATGAAGTAAAATTTTGAGTTTGGAAAAGCGTAAAAATTTGGCCAAACCAAATTTTCAGGCTTATCTAAACTCGAAATTTAACTTTATGCACCACGCGTATAAATTTATTCTACTTTTATTATTATTATTCTAAAAATATTCACAAAAAAAGTAATTCTTGCATTATTTTGCTAGATCTCGGTAAATATTCATCACCATCACATCTAAGTGTTGTATATTTTTAACTTTACTGTAAATCAGTGGTTTCCATGCGTGGTGCATAAAGTAAAATTTCGAGTTTAGAAAATCCCGTGAAAATTTTTCGAGGGTCGCTGCGCGACCCTCGACAAATTTTCTACGCTGGGCTTTCTAAACTCGAAAGTGGAAGACACTCGTTACTTTAAAATACATCACAACTGTTAAATATG
The DNA here is from genome assembly GCA_932526585.2 of Philonthus cognatus. Taxonomy (NCBI): domain Eukaryota; kingdom Metazoa; phylum Arthropoda; class Insecta; order Coleoptera; family Staphylinidae; genus Philonthus; species Philonthus cognatus. The sequence continues at coordinate 32,577,635 of OW052242.1, forward strand.
TATCGTTGGATGCCCGTCTTTGGGGGTGATATGTAAGTAAATTATGGATCCTAGTTGTCAAATAAGTGAGTTACTCAACTGTTTCCAAGGCACTCTTTACATATACTATAAAATGTACATTAAACTATAAGTGTGGTGCATCATTGAAATAAAACACAAGTTTTCTATGGTCCCTGGTTAAATGTTATAGTTATCTTAAAATAAAATATTTTACTACATTTATCGTCGAAAAGTGCCTCTATAATGTCAAAGCTGTAAATATCTAGATTTAATAATTTTTCAATAAAAAAATAAAAACGAAATTTCAAAAAAATCCGTTTTTGACAATATCTGAAAAACAAAGAAAGATATTTTAAATTTGTTTTTAGATTATTATTCGACCCTAAATTACGCAACTTTGCTTCAATTTAACCGACTCTCGATTTCTTCAAATAACCGAGACCCTCATACATTCAAAATTACGCATTATTACTAGTAATATTTCCAATCAATCGTTGTTTAAATGTTTTTTTTTATTTAATACCTAATCAAGGAGTGATTCCACTCCTTGATTAAGTATTAAATAAAAATAAATTAAATTAAACTATTACTATGATTTTTACCACTTTTATTAGTTATATATATGCAGAGAGTTTTATGTAACACCGAACATTTTCATAAAAAGAATTTTTCTGTTAAATATACATATGTATATGTCGTACATTTTCCGACGCTCGGTTTGTCAAAAGAATTTAATTATGCAGCTTTAAACGGGTGTTTTTCACTCCCAGACTAAGCATGAAGTAAAATGTCGAGTTTAGAAAAGCCTGAAAATTTGCTTTGGTCGCGTAGCGCGAAGCGCGGAGCGGCCTAACCAAATTTTCAGGCTTTTCTAAACTCGAAACTTTACTTCATGCGCCACCGGTACACAACACTGATTCAATGTAAAGTTTAGCGGTGTGTTTTAAACTTTGTAATATGTCAGTGTTTTGTACCGGTGGCGCATGGCCGCTCCGCGCTTCGCGCTACGTGACCAAACTAAATTTTCAGGCTTTTCTAAACTCGAAATTTTACTTCATGCTTAGCCTGGGAGTGGAAAACACTTGTTTAAAGCTTCAAACTAAATTCTTTTGTCAAATCGAGAAATGTACACGTATGCATATGTACCTATACTTAAAAGAAAAATTATCTTTACGAAAATGTTCGGTGTTACATAAAACTCTCTGTATATGTATACCGCATACAGATATTACACATATATACACACAAATATTTTAAAATATTTGTATATATATATATATATATATATATATATATATATATATATATATATATATATATATATATATATATATATATATATATATGGGGCATTCCAGGCCAAATCGGATGCCATCTGGCTTTTGCATCTCCGATTTTTTTCATATTTTTGTATGTTATGGTACCAAATGAGAGAGGCCTCCGTGATTTATTCAATTTTATTTGTGCAGCCGCTTTCGAGGTATCGATTTTTGGAAAAAAACGTAACTTTTTTTAAATTCTAATAACTTTGTGAAAAATAGACCGATGTCAACCTTTTTTTTTAATTTATTTATTTTTCAATATACTTTTTGAATATAAAATCCAAAAAATTTTAAAAACCATATTACTATAAAATTTCCAAATTTTTGACATAAAATGTTGATTTCCAAAAACACGTAGTGATCAATTTTCTTGAAATTTTTATCTAAGAGACTGTTACTCATTCCGCAACTTTTAAGCCTAGTCCGATAATGGGATAAGAATAGGATCTATTTTTTTTTTTTCGAATTCTTGAAATGACATGTTTCAGATATCAGTACAAAAAGTTAATAATAACCTTTCTCTCAGGTCTACCAGCAATAGTTTTTGCCATTTATAAAATGTAATAGATATGTCTTACTAATTTAATGGATTATAACAGAGGTCACTTATACAAAAATATTCGGAAAATATTTCTATAAAATTTTCAAATGTTTAATATAAAATGTTGATTTCCAATAAACACGTACTGATCGATTTTATTTCATTTTTTTTTTTCCTAAAAACTGTCACTCATTACGCAACTTTTAAGCCTATTCCAATACTGGAATAACGATGGGATTTATTTTATTTTCTTCCCAATCTGACTACCATTAAAATATGTATTAGTCATAAATAAACATCCCTGGCCTAACTTAAAATTTTACCTACATTCTATTGATTCGTTCACTAATTCGATAGCCAAACTGACATCTTTTAAAAACGACCAGTCTATGTGGAATCTCGGTTAAAACACGTAATGTGTGCATTTGCCAGAGACCACAAACATGTGGCCTATTACTATTAATTATTTTTAATAATTATTTGTGAGCTATCTACTAAAAGTATGGTAATTTCAATTGCAGGTATTGTTTATTTAAACACTGCCTTATGTAGTACAGAGCCTGTACATTAGTTCTGTTACACCTTGTACATATAACTAGAACATATAATTTAATTTTAAAAAAATAAAAAAAAAATCCCATCGTTATCCCGGTATCGGATTAGGCTTAAAAGTTGCGTAATGAGTAACAGTTTTTTTAGAACAAAAATTAAAGAAAATCGATCGGTACGTGTTTATTGGAAATCAACATTTTATATAAAAAATTTGAAAATTTTATAGAAATATTTTCCGAAGATTTTTGTATAAGTGACCTTAGTTATAATCCATTAAATTATTAAGACATATCTATTACATTTCATAAATGGCAAAAACTATTGCTGGTGAACCTGAGAGAAATGTTAGTATTAACTTTTAGTACTGATAGCTATAACATGTAATTTTAAAACTTCGAAAAAAATAGATTCTATTGTTATCCCATTATCGCACTAGGCTTAAAAGTTGCGGAATGAGTAATAGTCTTTTAGATAAAAATGTCAAGAAAATCGACCAGTACGTGTTTTTTGGAAATCAATATTTTATATTAAAAATTTGAAAATTTTATCGAAATATGGTTATTAAAATTTTTTGGATTTTATATTCAAAAAGTATTTTAAAAAATAAACAAATTCAAAAAAAAGGTTAAAATCGATCTATTTTTCACAAAGTAACTAACATTTAAAAAAACGGAACGTTTTTATTTCAAAAATTTATATCTCGAAAGCGGCTACACAAATAAAATTGAAAAAAAAAATATATATATATATATATATATATATATATATATATATATATATATATAATTAATAAAAGTGGTAAAAAACATAGTAATACCACGTAGTAACAGTCGAAACAATCGTGATGTTAAATAAAAATAAAAAAATAATTAAAAAAATATTTAAAAAACGTTGTATAAGAAGTAATATATTCCAAATTGAACGCTTTCCAAAAGCACTGATTGCCTGCTCATTTTCAGTGTTTATATTGAGATATGTAGACTTGAAATAAAAAATCCCTCTATACTAATGTTTGTCACAAAATAAAAAAAAATATTTATACCATTTAAACTGCAATGTCTAATATCATCAATTGCTGCAAAACATGCGCTTGGTTTCCTAACAGATAATGAAAAGTAAACTATTTCACTCGGTGTTTTAAAATTTATTATTTTATATTCTATCCATTTTCCGTATGTTGTGTATTTCTAAAAAAAGCATGTAAGTAAGTTTGGTACCAACTTCTAGTTCCACTTATATGTAAGATTTAAATTCCACTAGCGTTTAATGTCTAAGAAGAAATACAAACTATTGTAATATGAAGATTTTCCTTAAATAGTAGTAGGAGTAGCTTTTATTCATTTATTTTTCCAATATGTAAATTGCAACACTATAAAATATGGTAAGACATTGCTTAAATTTTCGAGATCATTCTATACTAAATGTATAGGGTGATTTATGAGATGTCTTAACTTCAATAAATAGAAATTACAAATTATTGTATATGTATACGAATTTTTTTAATTTCTTGTTATTGGAGTTAAGACGTCTTATAAATCACACTATACATTTACTAGAGAATGATCTCGGAAATGTAAGTAATGTCTAACCATATTTTCTAGAATTTCAATTTACATGTCAAATAAAACGACAAAACTATTCATTTTAATGAAGTTATTTTGCATTGAATGGTTTCTATAAATTCTCTATTAATTCATTTACAACGTACAGGACACAATGTGCGTCACCATCATAGAAGTCAAGAAAATTAGTGAAAAGCTATATATGGCGCGATTTGTTAAATAATTTTAAATAGGTAACTTTAAAGTAAAGTATATGAATTTGTGTTCATTACTCATTCATTCACCGAATAACTATATACGCGTTTCAGGCTTCAGCCCCATCATCAGTATAGTCCCGAACTAGTGCTTGAAGAATACTGAACACAAGTAAATAGTATATAATTAAAACATAAATGAAAAACATAAATAAAAACTAAACAAATTATTGTATGACTATTCAGTAAACCTCACAATGCCATTTGTATTTCAAATACGGATTTTTTTTGTGCGGTTGCCTAGAATGCTAATTGAATGATGGAATAAATTTGAGGTTATGGTAAACTATGTGTTAACGGTCAGTAGTCTCAATCTAATTATAAATTCAAAGCCTACACTAAATCATGTTTTAAACGATCGCACGGTATATGACTAGGATTTTTTTTTTCAATATTATCTGTAAAATCATTGCTATTAACAACATTACATAAACATATGTATGTTTAGCCGATTCTTAATAGACATGATTCAAATCAGAATATTTAATCAATATTACAGATTTATAGTCAGATACTTAACATTTCAATAGCCTCGTCAGCCTCAGTGAAAAAATATGTTTTATTGCTTATTCTACTCAAAATTAATTAAGCTACCTGAAGCTTTTCACTAATTTTTTTATCCATCTTCTATGAATGAGATAACACTTTAGACCAGATTAATATGTATGTTCGAAAGCGTAAACGCCAGCTAATGCCCAAACAAAACGTTTGTATACAGCAATTGTTCGTTAGATGGCGTTTACGCTCTGGAACATACAGAGAGTTTTATGTAACACCGAACATATTCATAACGAGAATATTTTATTTAAGTATACATATGCAGACGTTGTACATATTTCCACTTTCGATTTATTAAGAGAATACAATTTGAAGCTTTAAACAAGTGTTTTCCACTCCCAGGCTAAGCATGAAGTAAAATTTCGAGTTTAGAAAAGCCTGAAAATTTGGTTTAGACGCGTAGCGCGAAGCGCGGAGCGGCCAAACCAAATTTTCAGGCTTTTCTAAACTCGAAATTTTACTTCATGCGCCACCGGTACAAAACACTGATTCAATGAAAAGTTCAGCGGTGTGTTTTAAACTTCGTAATATGTCAGTGTTTTGTATCGGTGGCGCATGAAGTAAAATTTCGAGTTTAGAAAAGCCTGAAAATTTGGTTTGGCCGCTCCGCGCTTCGCGCTACGCGTCCAAACCAAATTTTCAGGCTTTTCTAAACACGAAATTTTACTTCATGCTTAGTCTGGGAGTGGATCACACTCATTTTAAGTTTTAAATTTAACTCCTTTTAATAAACAACGATTATCTTAAGATTTACTGAATATAAGCTGTAATTTAGTCATGTATACTTGAAAGAAAAACTGCCTATATGTACAAGTTGAGGCATTAATTGCAATTGATTAGCTACAATTTGTAATGGTCATATAGGCAACCCAATTTACACATAACCTAAAAATTGTGTCAAATCGTATTTTATGAAAATGTTCGGTGTTATATAAAACTCTCTGTATGTAAATTGTATAGGCCAAAATAAATGGTCAAAGATGTTCACTATTCTTTAAGCATATATAGCATATATAGTTGACCGACCCAATCGATAGGAGGGCGTATCTGTCGGCATTTTAAATTTCCCGCAATTTCCCACAAAATTGCCGAAAAGTCTAAATCGTCTCGGGATGAGCGTTAATGAGCGTTAATAAAATATATATTATGTATTTAAATGTTAAGCTATTGTGTATTATTTTAAACAAGTCTACAGTCAAACAAATTTATAACCAGGGTGTTACTACATTATTTCTCTTTATTACTTCGTAGCACATGTGGATGATCTTCAAGTATACGAAATAACCATGGTCGTGGATATTTTATCATACTGGACTAGGAGCATAGGAGTATATCCCCGTTGTTGGATTAAGCAATTCTGAATCTTTGGGGATGGGCGTTAACATAAATAATTAAAACCGTAAATATTTCAAATGTTTAAGCTATTGTGTATTCTTTTAATTAAGTCTGCAGTCAAACAAATTTAAAACCAGGATGTCTACATTATTTCTCTTTATTTCTTCCTAGCATTCGTGAATGATCTTCAAGTACAGGGTGGGGCAGAGAAACCTATCCGATTTCAAAACGTTATAAAATTAAAACCACTCAACTTGACAAAAAAATGTTTTTATTAACATATCGCAAATTTTATGCCATTTTTAAATTTAAGTTTTGAAAAGCACATCACTCAAATGTCGTCCTTGGGAGCGGATACACTGATTTAGGCGCTCGCGGTAGCTTTTCATGACTTTCACCGTCATTTCCACAGGAATTTCTTCAATTGCCCGAGCAATTTCCCTTCGTAAAGCAAGAAGGGTCCTTGGTCGATGCTGGAATACCTTCGATTTGAGGTAACCCCAAAGGAAGAAGTCACATGGAGTGAGATCCGGTGAGTGCGGCGGCCAGCCAATATCACCTCTCAGAGAAATGAGGCGTCCGGGAAACATTTCCCTGAGAAGGTCCATTGATCGTCGCGATGTGTGGGCGGTTGCACCATCCTGTTGAAACCACACATTTTCCACGCCATTTTCTTCCATTTTGGGTTGAAGACAATTTTCCAGCATGAAACAATAGCGCTCGCTGTTGACCGTTACGGTTTGCCCATTATCTTCAAAAAAGTAAGGCCCCCAGACGCCTAGGCGGGAAAGAGCACACCACACAGTCACTTTTGGGCTATGGAGGGGTTTCTGATGGATTTCCCGAGGATTTTCGTCACTCCAATATCAAAAATTCTGTATGTTTACGGCGCCACAAAGGTGAAAATGGGCTTCGTCCGTGAAGAGCACAACATCGTCTATTGGGAGTTCTCGGAGATCGCGACACAGGTTCATACGGGTTTCAAAATCTCTTTCAATTAATTCCTGTGCAACAACCATTTTGTAGGGATGCATTTTGAGGTCCCGGTGAAAAATTCGCCGAATACTGCGGTTAGAAATCGCCAAAGCGAGCGAATGTTTTCGTGCCGAACGACGCGGGGAACGTTCAATCGCGGCTCTCACATTGGCCACGTTTTCAGGTCCTGTTGCTGTCCTGGGACGGTCAGGCGACTTCTTTTTCAATGCTGAACCCATCTGTCGAAAATTTGACACCCAGACTTTAATCGTAGCGTGATGTGGAACAGGATCATGACGCCCGAGTCCGAAATGAATTCGAAAAGCAAGTTGTGTAGCAATTATCGAACCGCCGTTTTCGATAAACCGCTCAATAACAAAAGCACGATGTTCACCAGGCCAAGGCATGTTGACTAATGACAAATGGCATAAAACCGGCTTTCTAACGGTTTTTACCCCACTACTCTACCTGTTCCCTCTTCAAAGAAAAAGGGATTTGAAATCGGATAGCTTTTTCTGCCCCTCCCTGTATATGCAACAGCCACGGACGTGGAGATTTTCTTCACACCGGGCTAGGAGCATTCTTTTATGGAGTTTGTTCCCGTTGCTGTTGGAACAATTCTGAAATTTCGTCTAGTCACAAAGTACGATCCCGGAACATACAGTAATGTCTTAAATTCAAATAATACTTTTTAAAGTATACATTTAACATGTTCGTCATGTCTTTGTTATTTCTCGCATTGCACGGTAATTTAATACGGTGCGGTGTTCCCCGCACCGCACCCTCCCTTCAATGTAATGACCCCCTGCTCCGTGCACCCTGCTCAGCAAGAAACCCTCGCGCCCCCTGCGCCGAATGACGTAATTTGCGATTACAGCGCTGCCCCATCGAGTGGGTCGGTCAACTAAAATCACAATACGTGGAGCCCCCTAGGAGTTATCAATCTAATTTAATCTATGCTTCAAGCACTGGTTCGGGACTATGATGGCGTTGAAGCCTGATGAATGAGTACTGAACACAAATTCATATTTTTGAGATTAATATGTGTTTATATTTCTTCTTCTATTAATTTTTATTAAAAAAAATATATTACTTTTGTCTGCATTTTTTTATCTCCAGGTTCCAAAGTTATGCTAACTTCACACAATTCTTCAGTAAAAAGAAAAAACGAAACGCAGCCAGTGTCGTTCGCAATAATTCGAATCTTTTGAACAAATATTTTCAAATCGCCATTGGTTTCTGGTATTTTAAGAAAACTATCTAAAAAATTATTGTTTAATGAAAATATATTTTTTACCAATTACAACTAACACTTACATTCGTGCGATTTCCAAACTAAATCCTTCTCTCCAGTAACGCTCAAAGCACTAACATAAAATGTCGGCCTGTCGCTTTGATAAACGTATTCGTCAATACTCTGATAATTATAATCTGTTCCATTATAATAAATTGTTATATGATGCCATTTAGTTATCAATTCCTTAAACCCCCAATCAATTGTACTTTAAACACAAACAACTAATAAATAAATGAGGCGTTTAGTATCTAAACCAGCTCCATCGATTTTTATCGCATGTCTTTTTTTTTTCAGAAATTCGCTGTAAACTTTCAGACATTCATTGTTTTTATGAAATGTTTCGATTTGAAGCTGGGAACGAGTTTTTCCACTCCCAGCTTAAGTAGTTATGAAATAAAATTTCATATTACGATTTTCTTTTTATGTTGCAAATTTTACGACATTCGTCTTTTTTAAAAAGCTCAATATAAAGCTTCCAACGAGTGTTTAAAATTCTTGGTTAAGCATGAAGTAAAATTTCGAGTTTAAAAAAGCCTGAAAATTTGGTTTGGGCGCTCCGCGAAGCGGAGCGACCAAACCAAATTTTCAGGCTTTTATAAACTCGAAATTTTACTTCATGCGCCACGCGTATAAAACAATGATTTGATGTGAAGATCAAAGTATACGATTACTAATGATTTTTTAGTAAATCACTTCAATAACATATCATTATAAAACAGTAAATAAACAAAAAATTATATCGCTGAGAAAATATTTTTTGACATTTTGTAATGTTACTAATGTTACCGAAGCAGTTGGTAATTTACGGAAAGTTACCAGTGGTAATTACCGACGTAGATTACCACTAATATCACTATGTAAAAGTACACTTAAATTCTATTTTAAATAGTCGATCAAGGGGTAAAAGATAAACCCAAAACTGTTTTAACGTGAATACTAGCTTAAAACAATCATAGACATTTAATATCAAAAGCAGCTGGTTCCAAATTTATAATAATAAAAAAAAAACATTTGACATGCCTTTGGTGCTTTTGGAAAGAACCCCCTAGTTCTTTCCAAAAGCACCAAAGGCATGTCAAATGTTTTAATTTTATTATTATAAATTTGGATACAGCTGCTTTTGATATTAAATGTATCAAATATTTAGATTTAGTAAAGGGTTTGATTTAATTTAATTAGCAAAATGCGTTTTATTACTTACACTGTTTTCTCTATTATTAGAATTAGATCTGTATTTTACTTTCTGCTTAGTGTTGTTGGATTCAATGATAATATTCACATCTTCATTGCCATTCAATAAAATTGACAGATTTATAACAGATACATTTTCATTAATAACAAATTTGGAATTACCTTAAAAACAAATCGCCATCCATTTACTGCATATGGCCAACAAATACGAAAAACTAACATAGAACACTATGCTTTACTTTTTTTTATTATACAGGAAATTTTTCATTTAAGTATACATATTCTGTAAATTTGCCTATATTCGTTGTTTTTTAAATAAGTTTAATTTGAAATTTTATACGAGTGATTTCCACTCTCAGACTAAGCATGAAGTAAACCCGAGACAAATTTTCTGGGCTTTTCTAAACTCGAAATTTTACTTCATGCGCCACGCGTACAAGACACTGATTTTCATTGAAGTTTAAAATATAGTATTATCTTTATAATAATGTATTTTGTATGTTGTTATTTTATTTAGAATTTATTTAATGTTATATTTATCTCGCCTACTCTTTTTTGTGAATCGATAATTGATTTTTTTCCTTATGAAATTTAAACATAAATTATTTAAATTTCACAATTAGGAAATTTCATAAAATTATTCACGTATGAAATAAGTAATAAGACAAATTTTCTGGGCTTTTCTAAACTCGAAATTTTACTTCATGCGCCATGCGTACAAGACACTGATTTTCATTGAAGTTTAAAATATAGAATTATCTTTATAATAATATATTTTGTATGTTGTTATTTTATTTAGAATTTATTTAATGTTGTATTTATCTCGACTACTCTTTCTTGTGATTCGATAATTGATTTTTTTTCCTTATGAAATTTAAACATAAATTATTTAAATTTCGCAATTAGGAAATTTCATAAAATTATTCACGTATGAAATAAGTAATAAGACAAATTTTCTGGGCTTTTCTAAACTCGAAATTTTACTTCATGCGCCATGCGTACAAGACACTGATTTTCATTGAAGTTTAAAATATAGAATTATCTTTATAATAATGTATTTTGTATGTTGTTATTTTATTTAGAATTTATTTAATGTTGTATTTATCTCGACTACTCTTTTTTGTGATTCGATAATTGATTTTTTTTCCTTATGAAATTTAAACATAAATTATTTAAATTTCACAATTAGGAAATTTTATAAAATTATTCACGTATGAAATAAGTAATAAGACAAATTTTCTGGGCTTTTTAAAACTCGAAATTTTACTTCATGCGCCACGCGTACAAGACACTGATTTTCATTGAAGTTTAAAATATAGAATTATCTTTATAATAATGTATTTTGTATGTTGTTAGTTTATTTAGAATTTATTTAATGTTGTATTTATCTCGACTACTCTATTTTGTGATTCAATAATTGATTTTTTTTCCTTATGAAATTTAAACAAAAATTATTTAAATTTCACAATTAGGAAATTTCATAAAATTATTCACGTATGAAATAAGTAATAAGACAAATTTTCTGGGCTTTTCTAAACTCGAAATTTTACTTCATGCGCCACGCGTACAAAACACTGATTTTCATTGAAGTTTAAAATATAGAATTATCTTTATAATAATGTATTTTTTATGTTGTTATTTTATTTAGAATTTATTTAATGTTGTATTTATCTCGACTACTCTTTTTTGTGATTCGATAATTGATTTTTTCCTTATGAAATTTAAACATAAATTATTTAAATTTCACAATGAGGAAATTTCATAAAATTATTCACGTATAAAATATATAATAAGTTTTGAACTTTACAATAAAACAGTGTTTTATACGGGTGGCGGATGAAGTGAAATTTCGAATTTAGAAAAGCCTGAATTTGGATTTGGACGCTTTGCGTCCATATCCAAACTCAGGCCTTGCTAAACTCGAAATTTTACTCTATGTGCCACGTATATAAAACACTGAAGTCCATTGAAGTATAAAATATAGAATTCTCTGTATAGTAATGCATTTTATGTTTATTTATTTATTAAATTACCGGTACAACACCTTTTTACAGAATAATTAATTAATATATAGTAGTATTATTTATGAGAATAATAATTAATATATCCACGTTCTCTTTCAAAATGCACAAATAAATATGAATTGAGCTTAAAAATAATAAACTGAATTATTTATAAACTAAACATGCAGGTTAGTTTACGCTTTAGTTGGTAAAGTTCAATTTTAAAAATATCGATTATTTCATTAGATATTTGTTACCTAATTGGTATTTTATATATAATTTATTTAATGTTATATTTCTCTGCGCCAAGCGTATAAAACTTTGATTTCCATTCAAGTTTAAAATATAGAATTCCCTGTATAATAATGCATTTTGTATGTTGATATTTTATATAGAATTTATTTAATGTTATATTTATCTCGACTAGTCTTTTTTTGAGATTGATAATTGAATTTTCTCCTTATGCAATTTATACACAAATTATTGAAATTTCATAAAGGGAAAATTCCATAAAATCATTCACATATGCAATAACTGATAAATTTTAACCTTCACGTTAAATCAGTGTTTTATACACGTGGCACATGAAGTAAAATTTCGAGTTTAGAAAGGTCTGAACGTTTAGGCTTTTCTAAACTCAAAATTTTACTTCATGCTTAATCCGGAAGTGGAAAACACTCGTTTAAACTTTCAAATTAAAAATTATCTGAAGATTTACAGCGTATAGACTGTAATATGTATACTTGAAAGAAAAACATCCTGTATAAGAATATCACTCACGTATTTTAAATCCTGAAATAAATTCTTTGTTATTTTAAATCGTTAAAAAATCTATTAAAAAAACGTACCTTCCCATCGATGATCAATTACCGGTGGTAAGTTGGTGACAAGTGATTTTAATATCGCATTTTCGTAGTCCTTTGTTAAATATTTATTATCATTAAAATTATCAATTCCAATAAGCTTAGTGTAATTAGATACTAAAAGCATTAAAATCATATAAATTTTATTTTGAAAACACGAACTTGATTTAAAATATTTTAATATTATTGAGTAGTACAAGAATTTTACAGCAAAATATACTTTGACATAAAATACCATATTTTAAATAAAATAAGACATATTTTATGTCTTTAATAACCAAGTCTTAATATCATGGAGAGAAACATAATATAAACGTAAATCCATTCTTATTAACATTTAATTTAAAAGGATACTAAAAACTAACTAGAAAAGCGATTTTATCGTCTTTCCACAAAATTTTTGTCTCGTTGGGATTTTTCCCCATTGTCATTGAAACAACTACTCGCCGAGCTAATGTCCCGACGGATAGTATAACGTTGAGGTATTAGCTCGGGAAGTAGTTGTTTTAATAAATATTCCAAAAGTCTCAAAGAGACAAACATTTTGGAAAAAGACGATATATTCAGCTGTAATAGAACAAGTGGTATGATTTATCATCGATAATATTTATGAGTGGAACCGAGCTGCAGATTCAACGAGTCCGAAGGGATATAAACGTAAATCCATTCTTATTAACATTTAATTTAAAAGGATACTAAAAACTAACTAGAAAAGTGATTTTATCGTCTTTCCACAAAATTTTTGTCTCGTTTGGATTTTTCCCCATTGTCATTGAATCAACTACTCGCCGAGCTAATGTCCCGACGGATAGTATAACGTTGAGGTATTAGCTCGGGAAGTAGTTGTTTCAATAAATAATTCCAAAAGTCTCAAAGAGACAAACATTTTGGAAAAAGACGATATATTCAGCTGTAATATAACAAATGGTATGATTATCATCGATAATATTTATAAGTGAAACCGAGCTGCAGATTCAACGAGCCCGAAGGGCGAGTTGAATGTGCTGCTCCGGTTTCACGAATAAATATTAGCAATTATTAATCTTACCTCGAGTTATATTCGATGAGAGAATATAACGAATTTAATTACATTTCCGTCTTGTAAACCTGACCCTATCGCCCGGTTGACACTTTTAATTATCGACTGCCAGATTTGACAAATAATTTTCGTAGCAACGACCAAAACAAGGTTATAGGATTCTATTACCGCTGTGATAACATGTATCTGTGGAAATACGCGATTCTGATTGGAGGGAATGTAGTCATGTGACGCTTGAGTTATATTCTCGCTATAATATTTTATAAAAATAATAGGCAAATTAAATGTTACTTTATGTTAAATACACTCATGATTGAAGTTGGGTTTCAATTAGTAAACGCATATCTTTGCTTAAATAAAAACGTACATGGTTTCACAATAAAACACTTTTTACTTTATTTGTAAAATACTTTTAATTGAATGTGACTGCAGTTTCGACAAATGCGTGTCATTATCAAACATGAAGTGTTTGATAATAACAAGTTAATCTTGTCGAAGCATGAAGTGTTTGATAAAGGCAAGCTAAATTTGTCGAAACTACAGTCACTTTTAATAAAAAGTGTTATACAAACAAAGTAAAAAGTGTTTTCTTGTGAAATTAACATGTATAGTGAAGTAGAAGCCTCCACAATACAGAATACATGGTTTGTCAGGAAAGTGATGAGAATGATTTCTTTGCGCTAAGCCGAGACTGAAATCTTCGTGTGTAATCGGTAGTGGGAAGTGTTAGCTAGTTGGTTTAACCCAGTTTTCTAACTTAGCAGCTTTTTCAGAGTGTGAATCGACTACAAATTAGACTGCCGTTTGGAGTTCGCGTCACGGTTCAAAATTGATACGGGATAAAATTTTGTGTTAGGCCTAAAATAAGCTGAAACGATTGCTATCAATTAGAAAGCATACTTGGAGAATGTTTGACGAAAAGTAAAACTGTTTATTTAACACAAACCATTCTGGCAAAAAAATAAAACCCACCTAGAATGAACATCGTGCAGAGAGATCAAAGTCTTAGAATGTAGCTAAGATGAAAGCAATTTTGAACTGTGATTACTATTCACATTTTTAGTAGGTAAATTAGGAATTTCAGAACCCATTGTATATGCAATTATCCCAACAAAATTGCAGATGTTTGGAGAGTGCTAAATCTCGATATTTCAGAACATTTTTCGTTGGTTTTGGTACGGGATTTTAGCCAAAAAAATTCTATCGTTGCAAAGAATTGTCTGTAACACAGATCTGCTTCTGATTGGCTTCTACTACTTTTCTAGACTGTCATTCAAGTTAAAAAGACAAAATTTTGACACTATTAAACTCGTACAAGATGTCGTGACGAGCCCTCTAAACGACAGTCAGTCTAGGACTTCCTGAAGGATTACTACATGTGATAAAACCGCAAGACATGGTATATTAATACGCAAAGGATGTTTGTTTAAGAATATTATTTGAATTTAATTAAATTTCCAAATATAAAAAAAAATCTGGCATCATTCTTATTAATTACCGGACAAACCATGTATATTAATTATAGCTATACATTATTTTTCTAAACAAAGTCACATGTTTACAGATAGTTTAAAAAACCGATGATGATCGGTGTCAATTTGAAACTCTCTGAGTGTTTACAGAAGTAGAGTCTACTCCAAAAATGACTATTTCAACAGACTTTAAATACCTGCAGATTTCTTTAAATATTCAGAAGAATTATCGAAAACCCAAGTCATTCCATACGACAGCGTTTCAGAGCCAGTTGCGATACATTTCAATGTGAATTTGTTATCAGCTGTTGTTTTAATTAGCAGTGTTAGATCTGCGGGATTTTTCGATTGGCTTGTTGCTAAAGAAATTCCGTGTAGAAATAATAATAAGAATCTATAAAAAGAAATAATTAATACAAAATACAACTCGGCTCATGAACTGTTCCAAGCATCTAGCTACAATAAATTTAAAGTAACTCTAAAACAACAATAATATGATAAGCTCTAGGCGTTTGTGTGAGTGTATGTGTGCATGTATGTATGTACGTATGTTTGCATGTATATGTATGTATATATATATACCGGGTGTGGCACTTAAGACGCCTCGGACCATAGCTCCTTTACGATAAAAGCTATCGAAAAAAATCTAAGACCAAAGTGGTGCATAATTCACATCTTCACTGCCGCAGTTTAAAAACCGATTAAAGCGCATTAAGTTGACAAATTTCATACAATGACCAGTGATCATAATTATTTATATTTATCTTTTAATTCAATATTTTATTCCTACATGTTATTTATTGCTTTAATATTGTTAATTTCAATTGTAAAAAAGGTGAATTCCGTAAATAAAGAATAATAATAATAATAATAATAATAATTACCGTCGCTATGTTTCAAAAATATTTCTAATCATCAGTGGCGTACTGTACTCCAGTGGCGTACCAAACTTATGTTTTTTTAAATGGAAGGCCCTATTTTTTATTGCAGATTTGGAAAGTGCTCGAAGAGTACTTATTTTTTTATCTAACATGTTATACCCTTCACTTTAGCGGTTTCGCTGTTATAACCCCTTCTTTCAAAATTGCGCCCCATTTTTGAGATTGTTTTGTAGAGAAACTAATTGACGCCGGCGCCTAAATTTTGAATTGAGCTACAGGTTAAGACCTCGTATACCTTCACATAATTTTTTTTTTTTTTTGGGTAATTTATGGAAAAAAAATAATTTTTGATTGAACTTCGCATGTTGTCATTTTTTTCGAAAATTTCAAATGGCACCCCCCTAAAAGAATTACGGCGTTGTACAGCCAAAACTCTAAATTTTTCATTGGTACAAAAAAAATTACACATTGCATAACAAAATTTCGGAGAAAAAAGGAATTTCATCGCAAATGTCGGGAAACGTTTTCCGTTCCCAAGAGTGCCAATTATTGTTTTTGACCTCTTGAACATAAAACAAAAAAGCCTAAAGGCCTCCTAGATTTAAAAATATATTTTTATAGGGTGCGCGGTTTAAACTGGGAAAATCTATAATACTTATTAGTAAGGATAAAGATATCAGGATATGGTTTTCACCACTTTTCTCAGTATTCCGTTCTATAATTAACAAGCGTAGGAGAACTATAGCTTATTTGATATGGCGGTTGTTCAAAAAACGTTTTCTATAAGAACTAACGTAAACGAGAGTAAATTGTGATTTAAAGTGCTTTCAGTTACCTATTAAATGAGACTAACTTGATTAATTTTGGTTAATCGTAACAAAAGTTACACCCAGTTTAATTCCTGCTCTCCAATGCTTCATATTTGCGAGACAAAGAAGCAAGTGAGCTATAAGTAAAATTCAGCATAGATTACGATTTGTATATTTTTAACCTAGCTTAATTTAACAGTTTTTTGATAAAAATCTCTTTTTGTATTTGGCATTAGATGTTACGCCCTCTAGCGGAGAAAGTAGGGACTTTAAACTAATTTCCAGTGATTTCTTTTGGCCACTTTCACTCTGCAATTTTTTACCCCAACATGGTACGCTACCTAGTTTCTGAGATACAGCCCGTGACCACGCTTAATCAACCCGGTATATGGATATATACAGAGAGTTTTATGTAATACCGAACATTTTTATAACGAATTATTTTCTTTGAAGTATCCATATGAATACGTTGCACGTTTTCCGATGCTTGGTTTATTAGAT
This sequence comes from Philonthus cognatus, assembly GCA_932526585.2. Lineage (NCBI taxonomy): Eukaryota > Metazoa > Arthropoda > Insecta > Coleoptera > Staphylinidae > Philonthus > Philonthus cognatus. The sequence continues at coordinate 32,594,790 of OW052242.1, forward strand.
GAATCCAATTTGAAGCTTTAAACGAGTGTTTTCCAACTCCCAGGCTAAGCATGAAGTAAAATTTCGAGTTTAGAAAAGCCTGAAAATTTGGTTTGGTCGCGTAGCGCGAAGCGCGGAGCGGCCAAACCAAATTTTCAGGCTTTTCTAAACTCGAAATTTTACTTCATGCGCCACCGGTACAAAACACTGATTCAATGTAAAGTTTAGCGGTGTGTTTTAAACTTCGTAATATGTCAGTGTTTTGTACCGGTGGCGCATGAAGTAAAATTTCGAGTTTAGAAAAGCCTGAAAATTTGGTTTTGCCGCTCCGCGCTACGTGACCAAACCAAATTTTCAGGCTTATCTAAACTCGAAATTTTACTTCATGCTTAGCCTGGGAGTGGAAAACACTTGCTTAAAGCTTCAAATTAAATTCATTTAATAAACCAAGCATCGAAAAATGTGCAACGTATGCATATGAATACTTCAAAGAAACATTCTCGTTATGAAAATGTTCGGTGTTACATATAACTCTCTGTATGTATACCGGGTGTAGCACTTAAGACGCCTTGGACCATAGCTCCTCTACGATAAAAGCTATCGAAAAAAATCTAAGAGCAAAGTGGTGCATAATTACCGTCGCTATGTTTCAAAAATATTTTTAATCATCAGTGGCGTGCCGTACTCCAGTGGCGTACCAAACTTATGTTTTTTTTAAATGGAATGCCCTATTTTTTATTGCAGATTTGGAAAGTGCTCGAAGAGTACTTATTTTTTTATCTAACATGTTATACCCTTCACTTTAGCGGTTTCGCTGTTATAAACCCTTCTTTCAAAATTGCGCTCCATTTTTGAGATTGTTTTGTAGAGAAACTAATTGGCGCCGGCGCCTAAATTTTGAATTGAGGTACAGGTTTAGACCTCGTATACCTTCACATAATTTTTTTTCGGGTAATTTATGGGAAAAAAATCATTTTTGATTGAACTTCGCATGTTGTCATTTTTTTCGAAAATTTCAAATGGCACCCCCCTAAAAAAATTACGGCGTTGTACAGCCAAAACTCTAAATTTTTCATTGGTACAAAAAAAATTACATATTGCATAACAAAATTTCGGAGAAAAAAGGAATTTCATCGCAAATGTCGGGAAACGTTTTCCGTTCCCAAGAGTGCCATGAGAAAACAAAAGATTGGTAATTGTAAAAGTAAATTATTAGACGCCAGTAGCAGCCATAAGTCATTTTTGATAAACGTTCTAAAAATATTCCGAACTCAAGAGGAAATGGTTGACATGATATTTATTCTTGAAGAATGTAACAAGAATTGTTTCTTGGCGTCCAAAGTGTACGCTGCGAGATATCCGCACAGGGCACATCCAAATGAACGTGCGTTTTAAAAAGTGTTGGAGAGATTTAATACTACGGGAAGTGTGAAACGGCCAAGGAGAGTTAGAAAGAAGACAGTTTTTACCGAAAATAATGAACTGCAGGTTCTGGAGGCAGTTATTGAAGATCCTCATACCAGTATCCGTGATATTAGTAGGAATCATGATATTTCAACGCGATCCGTACATCGTGTTCTTCAAAAGTACAAATTCCGTCCATTTAAGATTCAACTGCACCAAGAATTGCAACCTCAAGATTTTTATGCGAGGCAAGATTTCTGCTTGTGGGCTATCAACAAAATTGAGCAGGAGGAATCATTTCTTATGCGCGTATTATTTTCTGATGAAGCGATGTTCCATAGAAATGGGCATGTCAATCGCCACAACTACCATTATTACGCCGATGAAAACCTACACGCCATGCGAATGATAAACCACCAGCAAAGATGGTCGCTGAATGTTTTGGGAGGCATACTTGGAGAACACCTTTTGGGTCCTTATTTCATCGAGGGGCACCTGAATGGCAACAGTTATTTGAGGTTCCTTCGCGACGACTTGGATGATCTCTTGGAAAATGTCCCTCTAGCCGCTCTACTGTTACCGGCGTTTTACCGCAAACGCCGGAACTTTGATTTAATCAGCGTAATTTAATAATTTTTCGGGCAACATAATTTTTGATTCATTTTTTTTTACAGCGGCACCCATTTGTTTTTTTTTTAATTCCCTTCCAGCTTCATAAATCATAATAATTATAAAATGAGTAAAGTCCGTATTACATACATTGAAAGTTGAATTTGTATATTTTGTATATTTTAATTTTAAGTTTACATAGGTTTTTTTAGGATTAGTAGGTTTTTCCCCATGTAAAAATTGCACTCGCGTTAAACGCTCAATAATCCGCACGTTACGCCCACAACGCTGTACCCGAAATTTTTCTTTAGAATTACCCCAGGTACCAGTTACGCCCCGCATTTTATGGACTGGGAATTTTTGTAATCCCTGTTTATGACGCCCGGGTATTCCAAAGACCCGGGCTATTGTTAAGGGTAATAGAGGGAAAGTACTCGCAAACACGCGAGAGGGTAATTATTTCTATTTTTAATATGTGTGATTTAATTTAATTATAAATAACACACATATACTAGTTGGTATACCACTCATACAGGGAACATCGGCGATTAGTTTACCAAACATGGTAAAAAGTCCTACCGTTGGTACGGATGCTACAACCAGAACATGCAAATATATTAAAGTTGTAAATACAATTATTTTGCAATAATTTTAATTTAATTATGTGGTTGTACATCCGTACTGGTTCCCGGCGGTAGGCAATTTAAAGAGCGCATGCGCGCGCCCCAGCGCTGAGCGAAGCGCTATCTGCGTTTACCCCCAACCCCACGGGTAAGCCAATGGGAGAAGCGCTTGCCCTACCAGCCTCTCCCCCCAACAAGTTGGAAGTTGGAGTTGGTAGTTGGAAGTTGGGGTAGGCAGTTAGAAGTGGTTAGTTGGAAGCTGAAGTTAGAAGTGGTTAGTTGGAAGCTGAAGTTAGGAGTTGGAAGTTGGGGTTGGTCGTGTGGAGTGCTGTTTTTTTTTCTTTTAATTTCACGAAGCACTTCGAAGTCGTGTCTGTTTATTTCAATTTTTTACTTCAACTATTATTGAGGCCAGTTTACGCGAGTGCGACATTTTTTTTCCCTTATTCCAATTAGTTCTTGTGTTTTCTTTCGTTCTTTTTTTGTAAATATTAATTAATTCCTCTATTTGTTTTAGGTTTGTAAATAAACCACAGTTTCTTTCATGAACTAATTGATTTTTTTTTACATTATTTTATCTAAACTCATTCGCTTACCCACGTTACCTCTAAAATTGATAATAAACAAAGTGAAAGTGTTTGTGCCAATCCAGCGAAGAAATAGCCAGAGGAAAGAAGACTACAACTCTAAGTCGTAAACTTTAGAACAACAAAGGTCAGAAATAACTAACATTATTATTTTCAGCTTGCCGATCAAGTGAGCCAAGCCGGAGGTTAACAGTGAGCACCACCGCTTATTTTGTCAAACTTAATTTTTTGGTCTAGCGTAAGTGACCGCCTGTTACACTACGACAGATAGTTTTCAAGCACGATGGAGCTCCTGCACATAATAGCCGTGTCGTTCGGGAATTTCTCGATGAAACGTTTCCGGACTCCTGGATTGGTCGTGGGGGTCCTGTGAGGTGGCCGCCAAGATCACCAGACCTCACTCCCCTTAACTTCTTCCTTTGGGGCCATATCAAAGACGAGGTTTACAGGACGGTACCAACTACTGTCGAGGATATGAGAGAGAGAATCCGCGCGGCTTTCCGCGGTATATCACCAGAAGTCCTTAGGGCAGTGTCTAGAGCCTGTGAGTCGAAGTTGCGGTTATGCCTCCAGCAGGAAGGTCGACATTTCGAACATTTAGTTTAAGTTGTTAAATTTTCTTTATCTGCATTTTTCATATCATGTTGAATAAATAGGTACATACTATTATGTTGACCGTATTTGTGTTTTTGTTTTCTCATGGCACTCTTGGGAACGGAAAACGTTTCCCGACATTTGCGATGAAATTCCTTTTTTCTCCGAAATTTTGTTATGCAATGTGTAATTTTTTTTGTACCAATGAAAAATTTAGAGTTTTGGCTGTACAACGCCGTAATTTTTTTAGGGGGGTGCCATTTGAAATTTTCGAAAAAAATGACAACATGCGAAGTTCAATCAAAAATGATTTTTTTCTCATAATTACCAGAAAAAAAATTACGAGGTCTTAACCTGTACCTCAATTCAAAATTTAGGCGCCGGCGTCAATTAGTTTCTCTACAAAACAATCTCAAAAATGGGGCGCAATTTTGAAAGAAGGGGTTATAACAGCGAAACCGCTAAAGTGAAGGGTATAACATGTTAGATAAAAAAATAAGTACTCTTCGAGCACTTTCCAAATCTGCAATAAAAATAGGGCATTCCATTTAAAAAAACATAAGTTTGATACGCCACTGGAGTACGGCACGCCACTGATGATTAGAAATATTTTTGAAACATAGCGACGGTAATTATGCACCACTTTGCTCTTAGATTTTTTTCGATAGCTTTTATCATAAAGGAGCTATGGTCCGATGCGTCTTAAGTGCCACACCCGGTATATGCGTATGTGTGTGTGCATGTGTGTATATAAACTAATGGTTTAAGATTTTTTTCTACCGTTGGTCATTTTGTGTAATTTTCTTTTTTTTCATAAAGTTTGAGTGGTAGAACAGCAACATCTCCTGGAGATGTATGTGCTGAACTTCCTCTACCTTAATAATATTTGTAAATGTAAAATGTAAACGTAAATTTTGTAAGTGCAATATAGTGGAAATAAAGTTAAAAAAAAATCTAACAAATAATAAATAAATCAAATATTTTGAAACTGATAGATCTTAGTCGACTACTATTTCTTTCACGCTTATATTTTGATTAAACAACTGTTCTGAATTTGTAAGGTATACTGTAAAATTTACTCTTAAGTTTATTTATAAAACACGCAAAATACTCCAAATGTTACTTTAAAAGTACTGACAAACAAAATAGAATAGTAATAAAAAGCGGTTAAATTCCTTTCTTCACTGTTTTTGTTGAAGTATTATATATACATTTCGGACACTGAGTGTCCATTATTATTAGTTATTGTCCGAAATGTACATATAGTACTTAAATAAAAACAGTGAAGAAAGAAACTTAACCGCTTTTTATTACCATTATAACAATCTTCACATAACTCACGAATACATATATGAACAAAATAGAAATTCTAAAGAGCATGTAATTATACGTTAAATTTAACATTTCGTGTATGGAATAGTCCTGATTACCGTTGAATGACGAATGCTTTTTAATCACCATTTGACGATAAAACACACAGAATACTGTAGTCGTTTAATTGAAAGTCAGTTTAAAGTAAAATGTAGTGTTTTTTTTATCGTTAGTAATTGTCATTGAAATGTATTAATAGGCAAAACAAATCTTTAGTAAATTTAGTAGAAAGTAGAAATGTGAAGATCGTTGACATTTGCAAATGCTCTACTATAATCTTATGCATGTCTACTAATGTCTGTAGCAGAGCTGGGCAGTATTCGAATCATTCAGGATTCGATTCCCGGATTCGAATCCTTTTAGAGGATTCAAAAGAGGTATTCGAATACTTTAGTGAAAACGGATTCGTGAGCCGGATTCGTTACATTTTTTTAAAAGGATTCGTATTCAAATCCAGACGATGATTCGAATCCTTATAAAAGGATTCGATTCCTCATACACGGATTCAAATCCTCCCAAATAATTCGAATCATCGCTATTAACGCTGGGATTCGAATTCGATTAATTCAAATAGTTAAATATTCTAATATGAATATTTAAATCACTAAATTGAATATAAATATTTAAATTTTCGAATTATTCCAATATTTGTGAATGCATATTTGGTTACTTATCCATGAAAAATTTCCAACCTTAATAGTATATTTTTAACTTCAATTGAAATCAGTGTTTTATACGCGAGGCGCATGAAGTAAAATTTAGAGTTTAGAAAAGCCCCGAGAAAATTTGTCTCGGGTCGCTGCGCGACCCTCGACAAATTTTCTACGCGGGGCTTTTCTAAACTCGAAATTTTACTTCATGCTTAGCCTGGGAGTGGACAACACTCGTTCTTAGAAGTTTTAAATTTAAGGATCACTCTAGGTTACTAAGTTTATTACCACTTTACAAAGGCTACAGCTCGAAGGACCAATCATGGTCTTCACGACAACGAATATATGAAGGTTTACAGCATGGATAGGAAAGAAAACATCCAATTTTTTTAAAATATCGAAGTTGGATTGGTTTTCAGTGCATTTTTAACTTTACTTTAAATCAGTGTTTTATACGCGTGGCGCATGAAGTAAAATTTCGAGTTTAGAAAAGCCCCGTGAAAATTTGTCTCGGGTCGCTGCGCGACCCTCGACAAATTTTCTACGCGGGGCTTTTCTGAACTCGAAATTTTACTTCATGCGCCACGCGTATAAAACACTGATTTAAAATGAAGTTCAATAACACATATATTATCATTAATTAAAATCATTATTTAATCAGATATTTAGTCGGTAAATGAACATTTTTTTAATAGAAACTGATGGAATAAAATGTTACTGGTTGCAAATAATAGACAAATGTATTTGTAAAGGATTTGTATCCGTGATTCAAAAATGAGGCTTCAGAATCATATTTTTCACTTACGAATCATTTATTCGAGTATTCGTGATTCGAATCATATTAGGTGATTCGGATTCGTGATTCGAATCCTGTTTTTGAGGATTCATCCCAGCTCTGGTCTGTAGATAGTAGAATATATAATTTAAACTGGTGCAGTTAGCAGAATTAGAACGTTCTCTACGATCATTTAAATTATTCAAACACTAAAGCTTCAAATTCGTACTGGATAATTTTAAAAACAAATTAAGGAAATATTTTAGAATGGAAAATAATATTAATATCTACCTTATCTTGCAAATATACATCTCTAAAACGTCCAATGCATCACTGTATTTACAATTGATCAATAAAACTCACCTCCGAGAGGGAATATCTGATACAAACACTTATCGCCTCTAATTTTATCTCAAACGATAAGGTTTCGTTTCTATTGCGGGTATTAATAAAATTCAGCGAAATGTAATCGGCTTGTTGTGATTAGGGATTGTAAATTTACCGACTTTTGCAATTACTGGCAATCCGGTAAATTTGTTAATCAAACCGGTTTACCGATCTTTTCCCGATAAATCAGAACGCCTGAGTGTTAACGGTAAAAGTCATTAAATACATGGGAAATTTACACCAATTAATGACTTACCTTTAAGAAGGGTTTCCAATCCTTGATTGAGGATGAAGTAAAATTTCAAGTTTAGAAAAACCTGAAAATTTGAATTTGCAGGGACACGCGAGCGAATCGAGTGGCGCCCCAGCAAATCCAAATTTTTAGGCTTTTCTAAACTCGAAATTTTACTTCATGCGCCAGCCGTATAAAACACTGAATTATTATAAGTTCAAAAACAGCTATTTCATCTTTTATCATTGCCAAAAGTGTAGTTAAAGATGAGAAATATATACGCATACGTTTTACTTCATGCGCCAGCCGAATAAAACACTGAATTATTATAAGTTCAAAAACAGCTAATTCAACTTTTATCATTGCCAAAACTGTAGTTAAAGATGTGAAATAAATCAAGAATAAAGTCGCAGTACAAATTTATACAAAATTTTCAAGGACTTTCTCTGTTAAATTTGATATAACTTAAAGTGTCGAGTAAAATAAGTTCGCGAAAGCGACCGAACCAAATTTTAAGGCTTTTCTGAACTCGAAATTTTACTTCATGCGCCACGCATATAAATCCGTGATTTATTGTGAAGAAACACATACATAACAGAGCAGGGCAGGATTTTAATCATTCTAGATTCGAATTCTGGATTCGAAACCTTTTGAAGGATTCAAAAGAGGCATTCGAATACTTTAGTAAAACTGGATTCGTAATCCGGATTCGTTACATTTTGTTAAGAGGATTCGTATTCGAATCCAAATGCGGGTGATTCGAATCCTTATAAAAGGATTCAAATATTTTTAAAGGATTCGAATAATTACAAAAAGGTTTGAATACATTCAAAAGGATTCGTATATTTATAAAAGGATTCGAATACTTACAAAAGGATTCGAATCGTCAAAAATAATTCGAATTAGTTGTGAGGATTAACATGAAAATTGTGTTCTGTGAATTTTTAAATGTCTCCTTAAACTCAAAATTATAATACAATTGTTTAAAGTACAGAAAACCCTTGTTTTGGTTTAAATGTATTATAAGACATCTTCAAAACAAATTAAACTCATTTATTTATTTATTTAACGGAAGATCCATTTCACAAAATACATTTTGATAAAGTTTTATAACTACAAGAAAAATACTAAGTATTAATGTATTTTTTACATAAAATAAACTTACAATACTAAGACAAATAACAAACATGTATACGCTAAAGTTTGCTAATAAATTGTGAGGAGGGTGCGAAACAATTAAAAATATCAAAATTTGGATGCAGTGATAGTTTATTTGCTGTACGCATAAACCTTGTAAGTGGACTATTATTCCCATGATTTGTCTTATGGAACTGGATACGAAATAAGGGTAAATGTCGAATTGAGATATTAGATTGAGTAATAGAGAAAGTAATTTGCGACAGAGAATATTGCCATTCAACAATGTGACAAATTAATTTATGAAAAAATAACAAATCAGCAAACACCCGGCGGATACTTAGTTTATCAATACATTGGATAGACAAAATTGTTTCTAAATTTGTGCTGGTATCAAAGCCTGACTTGTAGGCAAGTACTTTTAAAAATTTATTTTGAACGTTTTCCAAAGAATTAATATAAACACTTTGAGTTGGTGCCCATACACTGACTCCATATTCCAGATGCGAACGTACAAATGCAAAATACACTCGTTTAAATGCTGCTGGTGACAAGTCTACCCATTCGTTTTATATTAACTAACATCTTTCTAGCCCGATTACAAATTGCGTTAATATGGCTGGCAAAATCCAATTTTCTATCAAAGATTATACCCAAATCACCTAATTCTTCAAGGTGGTGATCATCAATTGTAGAATTAAATTGTATAACAAATGTTTTTTGGAAAATTTCATAGTTTTGCATTTTTGTACATTAAAAAACAAATGATTATTTTGACACCAATTATAAACAGATAATAAATTATCTTGCAGCAGTGAACAGTCGTCCATAGATACAATTTTTTTGTACATTTTCAGGTCATCAGCAAAGAGCAAAAATGAGGAATGTTTTATAACCAGTGATATGTTTTTAATAAAGAATAAAAACAGCAATGGACCACAAAGCGAACCCTGGGGAACACCCGACAACATTTGAAAGGTATTTGATTAAAAGTTCTTGATTTTGACACACTGCACACGGTTACTTAAAACGCTATGTACCCACTAGACAACATCCGCATGGAATTCCAATGCAGATAATTTAGCAACTAAAATATCATGGTTAACACGATTAAATGCCTTGGCAAAATCGATAATCACAGTATCAACAGAATGGCTAGTGTCGAAGGCATTAATGATAAATGAGGTGAAGGTCAAAAGATTTGTTGATGTAGATCTTTCAGTACGGAATCCATGCTGTTCATCTATGAGTATATTTTTGCACATCCAATTTAATTTTCCGGCTACGAGTTTATCGAGTAACTTGGGTATAACGAATTGTATTGATACACTTCGGTAATTTGATACATCATCCCTTTTGCTAGACTTAAATAGTGGTGTAACATAGCTTCTCTTCCAAAAGTCAGAAAATATATTTTGTGTGACAAAAGCATCAAATAAAAAAAATAATGGTGATGTGATAAAAAAAAAAAAATACAATTCTTTAAAAATAGTAAAGGGATTGCGTCAGCACCTGCGCCGTTGCTGCTTTTCAAATCATTAATTTCATGAAATATATTACAATAATTTTATTGGGATATAGGTTGCTTCTGAAGTGCTAAGAAATGTCGGTATGAATACAGGTTTATCAGTACTGTACACTGTGGAAGAAAAATAGTCAGCAAATAAATTAACACATTTAGAACCACCGATGCTACGGTTATCATTAAAGTACATTATATTCGGAAATTCAGGAACGGAGTTAGTTACTTCTACATAACTCCAGAATTTGTTGAATTGTTGGTAATGTCATTATTTACGGAATTGACCATATAGTTAATTTGTTAGATGTACATATTCATTAAGCAACTGTTTAAAATTCTGATAATTCGTAGAATTGTGGCACGTCTTGTACAATTTATAAGCAATAAGTTTTTTGTTTAATTAAATTAATTAATTCAGAAGAAAGTAAAATTGATTGACTCTTAGCGACTACAGCTACTTAAAGTTGACTAAAATAAGTATATCATTTTTGTAAGTGCAGGAAATGGTGTTATCTATACCTACTATAAAAAAAACAGAGAATTTCCACGAAACACAATTATTTTGATTAAATTCATCGAATTTAAAACATGAAATACCAATCATTGACATCAACTTGATTACGATATATGTTTATCGATACAATAGCCCCTAGTTTTAACTCCTATTTATAACAACAAACTTTTTAATGTAAAATCCTTTACGTTTCAATATTTCGCGAGTATTTACATCTCAAATATTGCAACAAAAAAACTTATCAAAATTATCTATAATTCCTTATCATTTTCCTGATTACCCCGCTCAGACTATCACTTCAATTTTCAGTGCAAAAACATACATATTGTAAAACCGTAATAAAACATACCTATAAATGGAAAAAGTTAAAACAAAACAGAATGTCCAGGTGAGTTTAAAAATAAGCTTAATAGAAAAAGTTAAAAATATTTTACCAAGTGTTTAATAAGAAAGAAGTATCCGATAGTTTAAGGAAATTCTATTTTTGTAAATTAGTTATAGGACATGCGTGGTTATCACGTTCGCCCTATTGTGCGCGATGTGCGTATGTGACTTAACGCTTTTTGTAAAGAAAGTTAATACGCACAGATTTAAGTTCGCATGTATTGCTAGTCAAAATACGGGAAAATCAGCGATTACATGGCTGCCCAAAAGTCTGGAACGCGATGTGCAAAAACGTAAGTATTTGAATATGTTTTCCTTTTATCTGTTTATATAATTTATTTGTAACGAGTGTATTTAATCTAAATCTCAACAGGTATTAACTGAAATTAAGTGTAAATGTAATTTTTAAAGTGTGTCACGAATAATATTTTTTGTATTTGCGAAATATTGTTTAACACACCGTTTAAATCGTTTAATTTGAAGAGTGTTTGAACTTCTTTATTAAGCATAAGGTAAAATTCTCAGAGATTTTTAAAGAGAAAAGGATCAAACGTTGGAAAATACAAAGTTAATTGGCTCTGAACGAACTCAGTTGAGTTGTTCTTTTTTTTGATTTTATTCAAAAGAAAAAATAAATTTAAAAATCCATATATTTATTTTGAGTCTACTGTGAGCAACTGCAACTGTAAACTTTAACTTTAACTTTCTTTATTGCTTTAACTTTATTATATAATTTTATGAGATTCTTAACAAGTCAATATACAAAAAATACAAAAAATGCCACATATAAACGTTATAAAAACATTTACTGGCGCATACAGACTAATAATGCATGTATTAGACCTGATACGCATGAGACTGTATTCATCCAAATTAAAAAATTCGTTTTTTATTGAGTGATTCTTTACATATGTTTTAAAACAATCTAGTGGTAATTGCTTAACAGATTGGGGAAGCAAGTTGTAGAATTTGATTACATAGTAATTTCACATAAAGACAATTTATCATAAAGAAAAATGAGTTTGTCAATAGGTTGCAGAATATTTACAACGACGACACACTTCGACATTCCTGTAAGTTTCCTGTTTATTTAATTTTAATATTTTTTGTATTGAAAGCCTAAAGCAAAGCTATACTGATGAGGGATAAATCTCGAAACGCGTCTATAGATGGCTTAAGACAATTAAAATTCATTCCCTATAATTTTTTCAATTTATTTCAATTTCCATTTGTTTCATTTAGTTTGGTTAGAGAATAGTTTGACCTGATGTTGCATTTTGCATATAAATTATGCATAGAACAGCAGTGCTGTCGTGTAACGCAAATATTCATTGTATAATTTAATATCTGTCGGGGTATTAGCTCGAGAAGTAGTTGTTTCAATGAACATTTGGAGACAAACTTTTTGCAGAAAGTCGATATTAATTTTAATTCGTTTTTATATTTTACATAGTAATTTGTGTCAACTCTACTTCTCTGTAATCTCAATGCTCTATTACAAAGATCCTATTTATTTCTTGTATCATATTCGTGCTCATAGGTTGAATATACATACAGAGAGTTTTATTTAACACCGAACATTTTCATAACGAGAATTTTTCTTTTAAGTATACATATGCATACGTTGTATATTTTCCGACGCTCATTTTATTAAGAGAATTCAATTTGAAGCTTTAAACAAGTGTTTTCCACTCCCCAGGCTAAGCATGAAGTAAAATTTCGAATTTAGAAAAGCCTGAAAATTTGGTTTCGTCGCGTAGCGCGAAGCGCGCAGCGGCCAAACCAAATTTTCAGGCTTTTCTAAATTCGAAATTTTACTTCATGCGCCACCGGTACAAAACACTGATTCAATATAAAGTTTAGCGGTGTATTTTAAGCTTTGTAATATGTCAGTGTTTTGTACCGGTGGCGCATAAAGTAAAATTTCGAGTTTAGAGAAGCCTGAAAATTTGGTTTGGCCGCTCCGCGCTTCGCGCTACGCGACCAAACCAAATTTTCAGGATTTTCTAAACTCGAAATTTTACTTCATGCTTAGCCTGGGAGTGGAAAACACTCATTTTGAATTCTAATTGAATTCTTTTAATAAACCGAGCGTCAGAAAATGTACAACAAAACGCATATGTATACTTAAACGAAATATTCTCGTTATGAAAATGTTCGGTGTTAGATAAAACTCTCTGTATGTGGTTATGTTTTTTCACATAAAGTAGGCACTCATATATAAATAAACAGGGGAGTGTTAATATATTTAATTCTTTAAACTTGTGCCTACAATCTTCTCTGTAACCAAGGCCAGATATAATTCGAATCGCTTTATGTTGAATTTCAAACAGTCTATCAGAGCTGGGACGAATCCTTGTAAAAAGGATTCGAATCACGAATCCGAATCACCTAATAGGACTCGAATCACGAATACTCGAATAAAGGATTCGTAAGAGATAAATATGATTCGAATCAAAGATTCGAATCCTGTTTTTTCGAATCACGAATCCAAATCCTTTAAGAATAAATTTGATTTTATTATTTTTTGCAACCATTAACATATAAATATCGTTAAAAAAAACTAATTATATTATTATTAACATCGTTGATAACTGACTAAATTTCTGTGTTACTCTGATTAAAGACGTATTTGTGTGTTTTTGAACTTCACTTTAAATCAGTGTCTTGTACGCGTGGCGCATGAAGTAAAATTTCGAGTTTAGAAAAGCCCCGTGAAAATTTGTCTCGGGTCGCTGCGCGACCCTCGACAAATTTTCTACGCGCGGCTTTTCTAAACTCGAAATTTTACTTCATGCTTAGTCTGGGAGTGGAAACATTCGTTCAAAACTTCAAATTTAACTCTAATATAAAATCGACGAATGCGTGAAAATTACGTAAATAAAAAATTCACTGAATATCATTATAACCGGAAAAGTCAGAGAAAAGTCACGGTATTTTATTCAAATTGACCAAAACACTAACAAAAAAGCCATATGATATTATTAAATTTTTCAAAATCAACAGGCATCATAAAAATTACAAAACACGTAATAATTTTTAAAACCAGCTAAAATATTGACAAAAACAACAAAAAACAATTTAACGAACTGGAGGTTTCTCACAGAAGAAAGGTGTATTAAAAGGTCAGGGAAAAAAATCTTGAATCAGGGAAATGTTGGAGAACTTTGAAATGTTAAAGATTGTGGGTACCGTCAGTTTTACTTCAAATAATGTTAAACAAAATTTTGAAAACTAGATTATTATCTCTAAAAACATTTTCAGTCATTTAATGTTCTTATCAAAGCAATCAGTTTCAAGTTTCGAACAAGCGTTTCCACTCCCAGAATAAGCATGACGTAAAATTTCGAGTTTAGAAAAGCCCCGCGTAGAAAATTTGTCGAGGGTCGCGCAGCGACCCGAGACAAATTTTTACGGGGCTTTTCTAAACTCGAAATTTTACTTCATGCGCCACGCGTATAAAACACTGATTTAACGAGAAATATAAAAACACACAAAAAAAATATTTCATGTTAATCCTCACAATTATTTCGAATATTTTTTGACGATTCAAATCCTTTTGTAAGTATTCGAATCCTTTTGTAAGTATTTGAATCATTTTATAAAGATTCGAATCCTTTTATGATTCGAATCACCCACATTTGGATTCGAATACGAATCCTCTTAAAAAAATGTAATGAATCCGGATCACGAATCCAGTTTAACTAAAGTATTCGAATGCCTCTTTTGAATCCTCTAAAAGGATTCGAATCCAGGATTCGAATCCTGACTGATTCGAATCCTGCCCAGATCTGCAGTCTATACTAGATGATAAATATCCCCATACCAATATTCCATATTTTAGGTGCTAATGAAATAGTGAGAAATAAGCCTTTTATAATACTTTTACAGATACGTTATACCTCACGTTTTTTAAGAAAAATATTGTTTTGTTTAATTTATTTGCAACTTCACAAGTATTGCTATCTCACAATAACTGGTTGTCTATGTGCAAACCTAAGAATTTTACAGTTCCCTGTAAATTTATTTGCGTGCTATTGTAGTGTTTTAGGGTAAAGAGCATTTTAACACTTGTTTTTGCATTAAGTTTAATTTGTTTCCATTAAACCATGTTGTTCCTCTTGTTTCTGCCATATTATCCAGATGAAGCGCTGCCTCTAATATTTAGGCTAATGATATAAAATTAGTATCATCAGCAAATAACACAACATCTGTATCATTTAAACGGCCAGCAAAGTCATTGCAATACATTAGATACAGTAGTGGCCCCAGAGTAGAACCCTGAGGAATACCATGGTTTATATCAGAGCTGGGCAGGATTCGAATCATTCAGGATTCGAATCCTTCTAGAGGATTCAAAAGAGGCATTCGAATACTTTAGTTCAACTGGATTCGTGATCCGGATTTGTTACATTTTTTTAAGAGGATTCGTATTCGAATCCAAATGTGGGTGATTCGAATCCATAGAAAAGGATTCGAATCCTTATGAAAAGATTTGAATATTTATAAAAGGATTCGAATATTTATAAAAGGATTCGAATACTTACAAAAGGAATTGAATCGTCAAAAATAATTCGAATTAACCGTGAGGATTAACATGAAAAATGTCTTTTGTGTGTTTTTGAATTTCTCGTTAAATCACTGTTTAATACGCGTGGCGCATGAAGTAAAATTTCGAGTTTAGAAAAGCCCAGAAAATTTGTCTCGGGTCGCTGCGCGACCCTCGACAAATTTTCACGGGGCTTTTCTAAACTCGAAATTTTACTTCATGCTTAGTCTAGGAGTGGAAAACACTCGTTTAAATGAAGAAAACCTTATACAAGACTGTCTCAGTTTAAACCGAGTCGACCTTATACAGTAATGACTTTGATTTTCCCTTCATGTGAGAATTTTCGCGCGTGATAAGGTCGGCTTGGTTTAAATCGAGATAACCTTGCACAGTAATGATCTTGGTTTTGACGTCACGTAAGGATTTCCACGCGTGACGACATCAACCAAGGTGTGTAAGTAAGTTTGTCTTGATTTAAACCGAGCCGACCTTGTATTGCTTAATACACGCGTGACGTCAACAATCAAGGTGGTTAGTGTATAAGGTTGTCTTAATTTAAAACCGAGTCGATCTTGTTAGTTTAATTACATTCACTTTTCACGTCACGCGAGGAATTTGCTATGAAATTCAAACATAATACTTTTATAAATTTTGACGTGTTTTGTAATTTGCCTGCTGATTTTGACAAATTTAATAATTTCATATGGCTTTTTTGTTAGTGTTTTGGTCAATTTTAATATAATTTCATGACTTTTCTCTGACTTTCCCGGTATTAATGATATTCAGTGATTTTTTTATCTACGTAATTCAGGCATTCGTCGATTTTATAATAGAGTTGAATTTGAAGCTTTAAACAAGTGTTTTCCACTCCCAGACTAAGCATGAAGTAAAATTTCGAGTTTAGAAAAGCCCCGTGAAAATTTGTCGAGGGTCGCGCAGCGACCTGAGACAAATTTTCGGGCTTTTCTAAACTCGAAATTTTACTTCATGCGCCACGCGTACAAAACACTGATTTCAAGTGGAGTTCAGAAACACACAAATACATCTTTAATCAGAGTAACAGGAAATCAGATGTTTAGTCTGTTATCAACGATGTTCAGTGTTAATAATAAATAATTCGGTTTTAAATATTTTTGTTAAAGCAACTGGTATTTTTGTTAAAACAACTGAAACAAAATTCAAATTTATTCTTAAAGGATTTGTATTCGTGATTCGAAAAAACAGGATTCAATCATATTTATCTCTTACGAATCCTTTATTCGAGTATTCGTGATTCGAATCATATTAGGTGATTCGGATTCGTGATTCGAATCCTTTTTACGAGGATTCGTCCCAGCTCTGGTTTATATACAGCTCTTCAGATCTAACATTATTCATTTTAAAATTGAATTTGTGTTCAGTATTCCGGCACCAGGTACCCACAGATACTGAACACAAATTCAATTTTGATATTTGTTTTCTGGTTTTACAAACAGAGTTCTGCTCCCTAGTGGACGAAACAGTGACCTGTATATGCACTTTGTGCACTCGTGTCACTGACGATGCCACTATGAAGCATTAGATGGCGTTAGCTATCGAAATCATTAATAGTTTTCACATTATTAATTTTCACAATTTGAGATCTTTTCGATAAAAATGATAAAATTAATTGTGCATGTAATCACAGAGATTAAAATTATAAAAATATAGTTTCCTTAGAAGTGTGCTATGAGAGACATAATCGAACGCCTTACTTAGATCTTGACTTAAATTTATGGATTTTTAAATTTGTTTTTTTTTTCTTTTAAAAAAAATCACAGAAAATTAACAAAACGTTAGAATTTGATCAAATTAAGAGAAATTTTAAATAAATACATAGACATTGTTTTAAGGGCACTAAAAAGTTTTTTTAAGTGCACTAAAATATTGCAAATTTCAAAATACTCTTGTTTTACGGTATATTTTAAGCCCTACTTTAACAGAATATTTTTAATACTGAATTAGCAGTGAATTTTGGACTTCACACATCAATCAGTGTTTTGTACGCTTGACGCATGAAGTTAAATTTCGAATTTCGAGTTTAGAAAAGCCTGAAAATTTGGACCAAACCAGGCTTTTCTAAACTCGAAATTTTACTTTGTGCACCACGCGTATTAAACATTGATTTAAAGTGAAGTTCAAAATATACTACTGATGTTTGATCATAGTTTAATATACAGGATGTCCCGTTAATGTGCGAAAATGGCTTAACCATAACTTATCTATATCGAAACGTTTACGGTTAAGCCGGAATTAGTCTTCAAAGTTCAAAAAAATATTATTAATTTTATTTATAACAATTGAACGCTATATTCGATCCGACAAAAATTTATCATGGTTGATTATCATAATATAACACGCCATTTCAGTTATTATAGTCATCATTGATTGACAAGAAGTATAAATAAACAATAGTATCACAACATAAAAACTAATACCGGGCTTTCATTAATTCCCGAACCCCACGTGACCAAAAATAATAGGCAACCAAATGTACAAGGTGGTATGGCTCACACAAAAATTCCCTAGATTTAAATATATTTATTCGCCGGCGTATTTTTATGACGACTGAAAATATTATATTTAAAATGATTAAAAAATAGGCTCATCTTCAAAAATGTAACTAATTTTTATTAATTTTTTCGTTGTAAATACCATTTTCGCAGTATTTGCTTATCCTAGCAAATTGACTCTGCAAAATAAATAGAAATAAAACTCAATGTTTCAGAATAATTAAACAATTTTTGCTTACCTGAAAATTCCGGGCGAATCTTGTAAGATCTCAAAGGTTGGTTTAACGATGCACCGCGCATAAACGTTTATGTCAAATTTGACTTTAGTAACGTTTGGTTACTTTTTTCAAAGCCTCCAACGTACAAATACAATAATTTACGCGGCAATTTTAAATTTAGTCACGTGGGGTTCGGGAATTAATGAAAGCCCTGTATATGTTTTTATTAGCGCACCTTAAAAAAAATTAAAAAATATGTTTTGAAAGGTTAGTTCATTTAAAAGCTTTTTTGTCTCCTAATAATGTTTGATATCTTGTACGGGTTTGCCACTAAAAAAATAAATGTCAAACAAATTATTTTTTATTATTTAGTAAAAACGAAATCTAGTTTTTCGGGTGAATTAAATACATGTTTTTTCTTTTTCGCCGCCATTGTGTAACAAACGTCAATTGTGTATAATATTAATTAACTAGTGTTTTTTGAGAATTAATTCTTACCTTCATTATGGTCTATAATTATTCATATTTCTCCGGAGCAAACAAATACAGATTTCATTTAAGTATACGTATTCTAAATTCAGCCCATTTTCTGTAAATCTTTAGATATTCCTTGTTTTTTGTGTGGTTCAATTTGAAGCTTTATACGAGTGTTTTCCACTCCCAGACTAAGCATGAAGTAAAATTTCGAGTTTAGAAAAGCCCCGTGAAAATTTGTCGAGGGTCGCGCAGCGACCCGAGACAAATTTTCTGGGCTTTTCTAAACTCGAAATTTTACTTCATGCGCCACGCGTGTAAAACACTAAAATATTGTGAAATTTATGTATATTCGAACTTCACTTGAAATCTGTGTTTTTTACGCGTTGCGCATGAAGTAAAATTTCGAGTTTAGAAAAGCCCAGAAAATTTGTCTCGGGTCGCTGCGCGACCCTCGACAAATTTTCACGGGGCTTTTCTAAACTCGAAATTTTACTTCATGCTTACTCTGGGAGTGGAAAACACTCGTTTAAAGCTTCAAATTAAACTCTTTTAAAAAACAACGAATGTCGGACAATTTACAGCTTATGCATGGTTACTTCAAAAAAATCACTGTATGTTGCTTGTATTTGGATCTTGCCAAGGAAATTGAGGATACCATATTAAACATTATTAAGAGTTTCATCAAGTGATTAATGAGAACCAAATTGATAATATCTTCAATTTGGTTCTCTAGAGACAAAAAAGCTTTCAAATGAACCAATCTCTGAACTAATATTTTTTTAATGTTTATAAGGTGCGCCAGTAAAAACATTTCATAGGTTTTATGTTGTGGTACTACTGTTTTTCATACTTCTTGTCAATCAATGATGACCATAATAACTTAAATGATAATTAATCATAATAAATTTTAGTCAAATCAAATATAGCGCTCAATCGTTAAAAATTAATAATATTTTTTTAAAGTTTAAAGACTAATTCCGGCTTAACCGTAAAGTTTTGGATATAGACAAGTTGTGTTAAATCATCATATTTTTATCCCAGGAATCTATGGTTAAACCATTTTCCTACATTAACGGGACCAACCAAATCTTACAAAATAAAAGTATATCTAATAATCCTCATTAATATGATAAAAAAGACGTTCAAATAATATTTCAGCATCATCATTCGGATTCAACACAACTCTATCAATACCAGACTTGAAAATCCTCGGCGATTCTTTTACATTCGCTCTACCTCCGGTTTTGGACTACAGATGGGAAAGTACGATTTAGGTTTTAGCACAAGATTATACGAGTGCTTAATTCAATTAATATTTCAGGTTTTCCCACGATAATAGTAAAAAACAATGTCACCGTTATCAATAAACGTGTAACCAATATTGCCACAATCAATATTTCCGTATTGCACAGATCTAATTTCACAATTATTCTCCGCAACAATCAAACAAAAATGAAACTGTGCGCAACTGTTTTGCAACATCAGAATAAAAATACCGACTTTGTTGATTGCGACAGAAAGGAGTTATTAATTGATAAATTTAACGTAAGTGTGTTTTTGGTTTGTTTGTGATTTCTGTAAATTTTTAGAAAATCACCAGTTTTGTTTTCTCTCAGGCTCAAATTTAATTTATAATATGCAAAATACAAAAAACTACTTCACAATCGGTAGTAATTTATTTAGTGATGGGCCATTCACCATATGTAGTTTATTCGAGGGCGACTCTGTAATGAGCATCAGATGGCGACACTCATCACATAATTTTGTAAGACTTTACGAATTCCCAGGCGAAAAACCATACTAATTTCAATTACGTTTGAATTCGTCTTTGTAAGACAAAAAAATTAGTAGTAAATGACGTAAAGAATTATTTGATGACAAGTGTCACAATCTGTTGCTGATTAGAAAGCCGCATGTCAACCTTTTTGTGCATTTTTCCCAATATTAGCATTATTGTATCAAAGCCTGAATGGAAAAGAGGACGAAATAGTAGATGAAATGAAAATGCAAAACCTAGATTATCTAGGAATAACGGAAACAAAGAAAAAAGGAACAGGAATGAAAGAACTAAAAGACGGATACTGGCTGTACTGGTCGGGCGTAGATATAAACAGTAGAGGAGTAGAGGGAGTAGGCCTGATAGTAACACCGGATAAAGTGAAAAATATTCTGAAAGAAAGACATATAAACGGAAGGATCCTCGTAATCGAAATAAAGTTGGATAACATGGATGTATGGACATTAATAGTGGGATATGCACCCAATGAATGTTCAAGGAAAGAAGAGAAAGATACATTCTTTGAAACAATGCAATCGGAAATTGACATAGGGAACAATAACATAATAATAATAGGAGATATGAATGGTAGGGTTGGAAAGAATAACAGAGGAATTGAAAGATATATGAGAACACATGGAGAAGATACAAAAAACAACAACGGAAGTAGATTAATCGATCTATGCATAGAAAATGATTTTATAATAACGAACACAAAATTTATGCATAAAAGTATACACAAATACACGAGAGAAGTAGAATCCAGGAAGGAAAGGTCTATCATAGATTACACTGGTCTGCAAAAAAAAATTTTTTTTCGAGCCCTGACACCATTCCTGCTGATTCTTATGTAAAATGACCTCCTGAATCCGAATATGACATCCGTTTTCCCCCATCACCCACCGTTATTGGGGGAAGCCCCCTACCGATTTTTATCACTTTTCGATAATTTGGAGGGATGAAAAGGATTATTTTAGCCTTTACGTTTCTTCTGAGGGGCTAGAGAGGTGAAAAGTTCCAAAACATGAACATTTGTAGCAAGGAGGTAGATTTGGGGGGGGATTTGCCCCCTTAAATTGTAAAATAATCATTAAAAATGATCAATTTTTTCCGTTTTTTTTCGCAGTTTTTTCACTTATTTTCTACATATTCCAGCTTCCATTCCCCCTCATCCTCCCCCAGACACCCCCAAATAATAAAAATATATTACAACAATATATAGCAACAATAATAAAAATATATAGCAACAATAATAAAAATATATAGCAACAGTTCGGAAGATTCACTGTACCACGCTGGCGCTCTCAATACTCCCCCCGTTTCCCCCATCCATTGGAGGGGTGAAAAGGATTATTTTAGCTGTAAAGAATAATAAATAAAAAGTAAAATAATAAATGTAAAATAATAAATGTAAAATAATAAATGTAAAATAATAAATGTAAAGAATAATAAATAACTAAGATAAGTACCTTCATTGGTGTGGTACAGTGAATCTTCCGAATTGTTGCTATATATTTTTATTATTGTTGCTATATATTGTTGCTATATATTTTTATTGTTTGGGGGAGGATGAGGGGGGATGAAAGCTGGAATATGTAGAAAATAAGTGAAAAAACTGCGAAAAAAACGGAAAAATCGATAATTTTTAAGGATTTTTTTACAATTTAAGGGGGCAAATCCCCCCCCAAATCTACCTCCTTGCTACAAATGTTCATGTTTTGGAACTTTTCACCTCTCTAGCCCCTCAGAAGAAACGTAAAGGCTAAAATAATCCTTTTCATCCCTCCAAATTATCGAAAAGTGATAAAAATAGGTGGGGGGGCCTCCCCCGAAAACGGTGGGTGATGGGGGAAAACGGGGGTCATATTCGGATTCAGGAGGTCATTTTACATAAGAATCAGCAGGAATGGTGTCAGGGCCGATTTTCATGCCGACCAGTGTTACTGCATAGTTAATAAGGATAATTGGAAAATGATAAAAGATGTAAAAGTAACAAGAGGTGCAGAAATTGGAGGTGACCACTACTTGGTTAAAATAAAAATCACGATAACAGCAGAAAACGTAACAAGTGAACAATGAAGAAATATAGTAAAAGAAAAAATAAAAAGCCACAAACTGAAAGAGGAAGAAACACATAAATATTACCAATTGATGCTAAAGAAACAATTCGAAATGAGAAATAACAAGGATATAGAAATAGAAACAAAATGGAAACAATTTAAGGAAATTATAATTGAAGCAGCAAGGGTTAAGTTGCGGAAGCGCGAAGATCACAAATGCGGCCACGAAAAAGAAAAGTAAATGGTGGTCAAAAGAAATCCAGGAAAAAATCAAAGAAAAAAAAGAAAAATGGAAAAAATACAACCAAGTCAGAACAGAAGAAAATTACAACATATACAAAAATGCCAGAATAGTGACAAAGCAGACAATAAAAATGCAAAACAAACTGCATGGGAAGAATTTGGACATAGACTAAACGAAAACTACTCAGAAAACCAGAAATTATTTTATGGAACACTGAAACAACTGAGACAAAAAAGAAAACCAAAACTAAAGAACATAAAAGACAAGGAGGGAAATCTGATCACGGACGAGAATCAAATACTAGAAAGATGGAAACAATACTTCGAAGAACTAACGGAAATTAACAACGATGAAGAAACAGTGGAAGAATCAATGATAGAACAAAATATAGAAAGGAATATACAACCAATAACAGAGATAGAAGTCAACCAAGCAATAAACAAACTAAAACTAGGAAAAGCCCCAGGAGAAGACAACATCACAGCAGAAATGCTAAAATACATGGACGATACAGCAAAAACAGCATTTCGAGAACTATTAAATGACGTTATCAAGAAAAAAGAAATACCTAATGATTGGAACATAGGAATAATACTGCCGTTATACAAAAAAGGAGACGCAAAAAAATGCTCAAATTACAGAGGAATAACACTGACCAGCATACCGGGGAAAGTACTAACAAGAATATTAGAGAAACGGCTCAGAGACAGATTAGAAACAACATTGGAAGAAGCATAACACGGATTTTAAAGGGGAAGAAGCACGCAAGACCTAATATTTATAATGAGACAACTGGGAGAAAAATTAACGAAAAAAGGAAAAGATATACATATATGTTTCATAGACTTACAGAAAGCCTTTGACAGAGTGAAAAGAGTGGACGTGTGGAAAGCGCTGCAAAAAAGGGGAGTAGAAAAAGACATGATAGACATATTAAAAGCGCTGTAGAGAAACAACAAAAACAAAGTTAGAACACACAACGAGGAATCACTTGAATTCGAAGCCAAAACAGGATAAAAGCAGGGATGCGTACTGAGTCCGCTGCTATTCTCTCTGATTATAGCCGATACAATCAAAAGTTGTAAAGGAAAATGCAAAACGATGAATGTAGGAAATTGGAAAATGAAACCAGTGAATGTACAAGAACTCCTATTTGCAGATGATATGGTACTAATAGCTGAGTCAGAAGAAAAACTACAACATAACATAGCGGTATACCGAACGGAACTTAGGAAAATTAATATGATTGTTAACATAGACAAAACAAAAACTATGATTATAGCAAACAACGAAAAAAAAAACACAGAATAGAATTAGATGGAAGAAATCTAGAACAAGTAAAAAGCTACAACTACCTAGGAACACTGATACAAGCAAATGGGAAAATAGACAAAGAAATAACAGAAAGAATGGGAATAGTTGGAAGAATATACAACACACTAAAGAATACATTCCTGGGAAAAAAGGAAATATCAAAGAAAAGAAAAACAGAAATTTACAAGAAAGTAGTAAGGCCAGCGCTAATATATGGAAGTGAATCGTGGACAGTAACAAATAGGATAAAAAGCAAAGTAACAGCTATAGAAATTAGGTTTCTAAGGAAAATAGAAGGAATTACAAGAGGAGATAGAATTAGAAATAATTTTGTGATGGAACAGCTAAACATAAAACCTATAGAAAAATTGATAGAAGAGAGACAGCTTGGGTGGTTAGGACACATGTACCGTATGGACATTGATAGAAAAGCCAAGGAAATATACGAAGTCAGGGTACCGGGGAAAAACAGAGTAGCGAGACCACGGCTAAAATGGAGTCAACAGACTAGACAAGCAGCTGAGAAAAGAGGGATTGTATGGAGAAATGCCAGCACGCTAGCACAAAATAGGGAGGAATGGAAAAGAAGAATCAAGAATTGAAAAGTCAACAAAAAATCTAGATTAAATGTAATAATATTAATTCGACACCGAAAGGTAAAAGAACGTATAGATTATATAATTGTATCAAATTTCTTCGTAGGAATTAGGTTATGAACACTGGAAACACTTCACGATATACAAAGAGAACAACAAATTTCATTTGGGCCGTTTTGACGTAAAAACAGATTTCGAAAAATTTGATATTGACAGAATGGATGTGGTCAGCCCCAGTGGGCAGATAAAGCTACATAACTGTAAGCAAACCGGTATACATATCAATTAATCTGCTCGTATTCGTTACAATCACAGCCTTATTAATAACTAGTGTCTATAAACTGTCGGAATTCCAGTAGGTTCTAACCATTATTTACCATTTCGTATGGCATTATCTAAGATATGCACTTTGTTTTTCAAACTAACCGAGATGCTGACAGTTTATAGACACTCGTTCGAATTGCCGCTAATATCTTTATAGTTTAATGCCAGTCAAAATTAAATGAAACTAATATTATGTTTATTGCCACTTTTATTAATTTATGTATATACAGGCGTTACATATAAATATTTTTACGACTTAAGTTTCGACAGTGTGGGTGTGGTTATCAAGTATGATACATACTTGATAATGACATTCACACTGTCAAAACTTGAGTCGTAAAAAGATTTATATGTAACACATACAGAGACTTTTATGTAACACCGAACATTTTCATAGCCAATTTTTTTCTTTGAAGTATCGATATGCATACGTTGCACATTTTCCGATGCTCAGTTTATTAAAACAATTCAATTTGAAGCTTCAAGCGCGTGTTTTCTACTCCCAGGCTAAGCATGAAGTAAAATTTCGAGTTTAGAAAAGCCTGAAAATTTGGTTTGGTCGCGTAGCGCGAAGCGCGGAGCGGCCAAACCAAATTTTCAGGCTTTTCTAAACTCGAAATTTTACTTCATGCGCCACCGGTACAAAACACTGATTCAATGTAAAGTTTAGCGGTGTGTTTTAAACTTCGTAATATGTCAGTGTTTTGTACCGGTGGCGCATGAAGTAAAATTTCGAGTTTAGAAAACCCTGAAAATTTGGTTTGGCGGCTCCGCGCTTCGCGCTACGCGACCAAACCAAATTTTCAGGCTTTTCTAAACTCGAAATTTTACTTCATGCTTAGCCTGGGAGTGGAAAACACTCGCTTAGAGCTCCAAATTAAATTCTTGTAATAAACCGAGCACCGAAAAATATGGAACGTATGCATATGGATACTTAAACAAAAAATTCTCGTTATGAAAATGTTCGGTGTTACATAAAACTCTCTGTATATCAATTATTAAAAGTAGTAAAAAACATAGTAATAGTTTCATTCAATTTTGATATGAATTACCACATAGTAACTGTCAAAACCATCGTGATGTTAAATCAAGTTAATCTCTATGAAACTCGTACAAACATTATACTATCATTTTTTATTATTAGAACAAAATCTACATGTTTTTAGTTAGTTTTGAACTATTGACAGAATGAACGTGGCAACATCGCATTTTCATGTGTACTGACTTCATTCAAATAAATTTTTATTATTTAGAGGTTATGTTATATTGTTTAAGTGTGTGAAAATGTGTTACTCCCGCTAAACTATTTCATTGTAATTTACTTCTAACAAATGATTACACTCCCAGACTAAGCATGAAGTAAAATTTCGAGTTTAGAAAAGAATGAAGGTTTGGATTTGGACGCACAGCGTCCAAATCCAAACCTTCAGGCTTTTCTAGACTCGAAATTTTACTTTATGCGCCACGTGTATAAAACACGGATTCCCAGTGTGAAGTTTAAAATATACTGCTTATTTATGTACATTTATAAATCTTAAATAAATCATAGCATTATAATTAAATAAATTCGTTTTACTATAGTAATTGAGGTTATATGTAACACGGATCTCGTGCCTTAAACTAAGAGTACCATTTTATTAAATTATTAGTTTTGAAATATTTGTGTTAAAGCTGTATGCTAAAATCTATTAATAACTGTTTATTTAATTAGTAGAACATTTTTTGTTAGTTAACGAATATTTATTTAACATTTAGTTAAAGACTATTACCACAGTTCATATATATCCAGTTAGCCAGTCTCTATATAAAATTTGGTAACCGCGTTTGGATGCTGCATCCCGAAGCGAGACCAGTGATTGGTGTATATAGTCGTCTGTCTTACTCTTACCCCACATCCTGACCATAGTATTTCCTTTTCTACTCGATTTCCAGTTCTCCCATATGCATTGGCTCCCCTTGCTATTACTCTAGTGGGCAGATAAAGCTACATCTTAAATCAATAAATGAACATCGGTCACTATCAAAAATTCGTAGAATCTACGAATATTCTTAAACGCATGTGTGGAGCTAGGGTTTAAGCTAAAATTCAAATGGCCATTGGATTAGAGACGATTTATTTTAACAACATTTTAGACACGATTTTTGTTGGGCACCCAAAGATGAAAATTACAGAAGATTGCACATGTTTTCACGTATTTACAGCGGAACATTGCGAAGGGCTCGACGGTAAATATAAGGTAATAACTATTTATCATACTCATTGCTCACTGATAAAACACTATCGTATTGTGAAATTCAAAAACAACTAACGTATTGTACATTTTATAAAACAAATTTTGTACAAGGTGTCCCATTAATGCGTTCTTGGAGGATATCTCGACTCATGTTAAAGTTAGAAAAACAGTTTCTATACTAAAGTTGCTTGGTTTTAAGAACTACATAACCTAAAAATACCATATGATCTAAAAGTTGTATCCTCTAGAACCTAGGTCTCCAAACTTTCCAGCCTTAGGGCCATACTGATTACTCCAGTAAGTTCCGAGGGCCAAAACCATATTATCATTGTTGCCGGTGGTAAAAAGTGAAATAGTCCACTCCAAAAATATGTTCTCTAAAAGGAGTTTTCAAGTATGCTAGCTCTCCGCGGGCCGGACAAAATCTGTCCGCGGGCCGGATGTGGCCCGTAGTTTGGAGACCCCTGCTCTAGAAGGCTATGAAATTATATCTAAAAAATATTATGTTGGTAGCAAATTATTGAAAACAATTATTGAAAGCAATTGTTATTGTCAGTATTTTGTAAACAAAATATATACATAAGGTACGATTCACGAGAGGTGTCCCATGGTTTCGTTGAATTGTAGTTCTTTCTACACCAATACATGTAATAGGAAAATAGTTTGATGTCATCAGATTACGTGTGTGAAAAGAGACAGAAAACTTTATAATATGTCTGCTATGGTTTTTAGATGGAACATGCGAAAACGTTTATTCCGGTACGCAGCTTTAAAATGTTAAAGTTAAACGTCATATTTTGACAATCTCTTCGTAAAACTAAGAATACAAAAACCCAGCTACAATTCATTTTAATTAATGTGCACAATCATTTTAAATGTGAGTTTAAGTGGTATAATTCTAATTTCCATATCTACTAAAAAGTTCAGGTATTTACAGAAATAAATAATGCATTTATGTTGACATTGTGTAAGCTCAAACAAACGAAAATGTTAGTTGAATCGAATGCGCATTCACTAGATTTGGCAAATAGTCAACGGATTAATCTGTTAATACAGGGAATTTTTCTTTTAAGTATACATTCAGAGAATTTTCTAGTGGGTATACATATGCACACGAATTTTTTGAAGAGATCAATTTGAAGCTTCAAACGAGTGTTTTCCACTCCCAGACTAAGCATGAAGTAAAATTTCGAGTTTAGAAAAGCCTGAAAATTTGGTTTGGTCGCGTAGCGCGAAGCGGCCAAACCAAATTTTCAGGCTTTTCTAAACTCGAAATTTTACTTCATGCGCCACGCGTATTAAACACTGAAAGCACTAAAATATTGTGAACTTCGCTTGAAATCAGTGTTTTATACGGCTGGCGGAAAGGTTTAGGACATGGAAGGGCTTGAGACAGGGGTGCCCCATGAGTCCGGTCCTGTTTAATATATACATAAGCAAACTAGAAGAGGTGTTGAGAAAGGGGCAGGAAGTGGTGATTGGAAATGAGAAAGTATGGTTACTGGCGTATGCAGACGATATAGTGTTGATGGCGAGAGATTGAGAAGGAATGAAAGGCATGTTGAAAAGGGTGGAAAGATATATGGATAAGAGAGGAATATGTGTGATGTGGGGAAGACGAAATGGATAAGGTTTAGGAATAAAGGAAGAGAGGGGAGAGTGGGAGTGCTAGAATGGAAGGGAGAGGTGATTGAGAGAGTGAAAAGTTTCAGATACTTGGGATTGCATATAAGGTGGGTACAAGGAAAAGCGAGGAGAGCATGGGGAATGGCATGGAGAAAATGGGGGAGATGGATGGAGAACAGTATTAAGGTGACATGCAAGGTGTGGGACGCGTGTGTAAGATCGATACTAATGTACGGGGTAGAAGCATGGGGAACGAGAGCATATGAGGTGATTGAAAGAGAACAGCTATGGTTCCTGAGACGGATGCTGGGACTAGAGAAGTCGACACCGGGATATATACTGTTGCAGGAAAAGAATAGAGAGAGATTGGAATGTGAGGCGGTGGAGAGAGTGGTGAAGTATGAAATGAAATTATGCGGAGTAAAAGAGGAGAGATTGGTGAGAATGGTATGGGAGGCGTGCATGAAAGTAGAAGGGGGGAGGTGGAGGGAAGAGAGAAGGAGAATGTATGAAAGGGGAGGACTGGCAGAGAGGAAGGTACAGGAATGGTTGGGTAGGGGGGTGAAGGTGGCGGCGTGGATGAGAGAGAAGATGAAGAAGGTGGAAGCGCAGGAGAGACAGGGACGGATAGACAAAAGTGAATATAATGATATGTTTGGGAGATGGCAAGTATATGGGAGGATGCCGAGATACATGAGTGAGGATGGGTGGAACAGGGATGAAAGGGTGATAATGGCGAGGGCAAGGTGTGGGTCTGGGGAGAGGGAAAGGAAGAGATGGATGGGGGAAGAATATATGAGATGTAGGTTGTGTGAATGGGGGAAGGATACGTGGAGGCACTTGGCGGAGGAGTGTGAGGGTGTGAGTGAGGAATAAGTGGGAGTGAAAGGGAATAGAAGGGTGACAGAATGGATGAGGGAGGACGGAGCTAGGGTAAAGATGCTGGAGAAAGTGGGACGGGAGAAAGAGGGCAAGATGTGATATAGTGTCGACATTGTAAATAACTGTAGGATATGCCAATAAAGGTTTTTTTTACGGCTGGCGCATGAAGTAAAATTTCGAGTTTAGAAAAGCCTGAAAATTTGGTTCAAATTTTCAGGCTTTTCTGAACTCGAAATTGTACTTCATGCTTAATCTGGGAGTGGAAAACACTCGTTTAAACTTCAAAGAAACTTTTAACAAAACAACGAGTATTTAAAAATCTACAACACGTAATTGGGATATGTATACTCAAAAGAAAAAAATCACAAGAAATTATGATTTAAAGCTTTTCTAAAAGAAAGAACACTAATATACTCGCGGCCTAAACAGTATGACATTGTCGTGTAAAGTCAAAATTTGACACAACTAGGAAAAGTCGTTGCCGATACAACTGTCGACATACTCTCTAAAAAAATTGAACCACCCATGCAACATCAATGAGTCATAGGACATCTCTCCCGAATTCCACTATACATAAAATTATAGTCGCGCATCAAATGTCAGGCCGCGTCAGACCACGCGGATTTGTCAGTGGTACCAACTTTCATTTAAATTAAAAAAAAGAACAATCTGGTCGTAATTTTAATGTAAGACTTAAGAAACATCTTCGTTCTTTTCGGCTTAATTTGATTGATAAGTCCTCGTTTGTCAAACATATAATTGAAAACAATCATACTTTTGGTGAGGATGTACTGTCAATTATACATTTCGCCGAGAAGGGCCGTATGATGGACCTCCTGGAGTCTTTGGAAATTCACAAAGCCCGCGCTAATTCGGAAATCCCCGTCATCAACGACCAGCTTGACCCAATATATACCCCCATTTTTAACGCAATTATAAGACCTTAATTTTAATTATATATACCTGTTCAATTGTTAGTTTAAATCACCTCGAGTTTGAAAATGATAAGTTAAAGTTGTCGAAACTATAGTAACTTAATATAGTCTCAGTTATACAAAGTTAAAATCGTGTTTCAATTTTCAATTGTAAAAAAAAAGTCTTTGCATGCTAGAGGATAAAACTTTTAGCTCATATAGTATTTGTATGTACATTTAATGCAACTTGTTTATTCTAAACAGACCACCCTGTAAATTGTTTGGTTTTTGAATTTCCCATGAAAACTGCGTGTTTATTAAAAACATTTCGTCTACGTCAAACCGTTTCGAAGTTATTTAACATTTATGGATAAAAATCACGTTTGAGGTAGTTTCGCAAACCTAAATTATCCCAGAAAGTAAATAAGATAGAGAGTTGTGGTTTTCGCCACTCTCTTGATGGCGCTATCGTATGCACCATTAAGTTGTTGCGATTAAGTTATTTGACTACGAAATAAAAATAGTCGAATGTATACGTTTTCAATCAAGGGCATCTTGAATTTTTTAAATGAAATCATATAATTCTTTTAGCTGAAATCGACTCAAAATTCATTTACAGAGAGTTTTATGTAACACCGAACATTTTCATACCGAGAATTTTTATTTTTAATTTAAAAAAAATCATTTGAAGCTTTAAGCGAGTGTTTTCTACACCCAGGCTAAGCATGAAGTAAAATTTCGAGTTTAGAAAAGCCTGAAAAGCCTGAAAAAGCCTATTTTCAGGCTTTTCTAAACTCGAAATTTTACTTCATGCGCCACCGGTACAAAACACTGACATATTACGAAGTTTATAGCACACCGCTAAACTTTACATTAAATCAGTGTTGTGTACCGGTGGCGCATGAAGTAAAATTTCGAGTTTAGAAAAGCCTGAAAATTTGGTTTGGCCGCTCCGCGCTTCGCGCTACGCGACCAAACCAAATTTTCAGGCTTTTCTAAACTCGAAATTTTACTTCATGCTAAGCCTGGGAGTGGTAAACACTCGCTTAAAGCTTCAAATTGAATTCTTTTGATAAACCGAGCATCAGAAAATGTGCAACGTATGCGTATGGATACTTAAAAGAAAAATTCTCGTTATTAAAATGTTCGGTGTTACATAAAACTGTCTGTATGACGTAATTGACGGTATGAATGGTATTTTACCGTAAATTACTTATGGTATTGTATTATACCGTAAATTACGGTATATGGTAATTTACACCATATACCGTAATTCACGGTATATACCATTGGTAATTTACGGTAAAATACCATTGGTAATTACCGACACAAATTATCGACTCAAAATTCATATACAGAGAGTTTTATGTAACACCGAACATTTTCATACCGAGAATTTTTATTTTTAATTTAAAAAAAAATCATTTGAAGCTTTAAGCAAGTGTTTCCACTCCCAGGCTAAGCATGAAGTAAAATTTCGAGTTTAGAAAAGCCTGAAAATTTGGTTTGGTCGCGTAGCGCGAAGCGCGGAGCGGCCAAACCAAATTTTCAGGCTTTTCTAAACTCGAAATTTTACTTCATGCGCCACCGGTACAAAACACTGACATATTACGAAGTTTAAAGCACACCGCTAAACTTTACATTAAATCAGTGTTGTGTACCGGTGGCGCATGAAGTAAAATTTCGAGTTTAGAAAAGCCTGAAAATTTGGTTTGGCCGCTCCGCGCTTCGCGCTACGCGACCAAACCAAATTTTCAGGCTTTTCTAAACTCGAAATTTTACTTCATGCTTAGCCTGGGAGTGGAAAACACTCGCTTAAAGCTTTAAATTGAATTCTTTTAATAAACCGAGCATCAAAAAATGTGCAACGTATGCGTATGGATACTTAAAAGAAAAATTCTCGTTATGAAAATGTTCGGTGTTACATAAAACTCTCTGTATACCGTAATTGACGGTATGAATGGAATTTTATCGTAAATTACTTATGGTATTGTATTATACCGTAAATTACGGTATATGGTAATTTACACCATATACCGTAATTTACGGTATATACCATTGGTAATTTACGGTAAAATACCATTGGTAATTACCGACACAAATTACCACTACCATTACTAGTTCAGATACAAATTAATTGAACCCTATTTTTTCGTGTTCCTTTAGATTTAGATTATATACAATTTCTGTTTGTTTTAGGAATGGATGGAAGTTAAATTAAAAGACGAAGATTCCGATAAATATGAGGACTGTTTGATAAGTGGCGTAAGACGCTGCGAATCTTCCGGTAATAATAAATAATAATCTTCAAAAACAGGCAAATAAACACACATTTATATTTTAGAGAACAGGATTATGTATTTGGAAACCAATGACACAAACGTTGCTTGCTCTAGTTTAATGAATGAAAACGATTCAATAAATTACCGTGTGCCAACAGGACATGGTAATTACTTGAAGGAAAAACCGAGTGTTGTAAAATTGAATTCCGTCGTTTGCAATGAAAAAGATTGTTTCTGCGCTGAAGAGAGAACGGGTGCTTTTTGTGAAACAGGTAACGTGAAACTTTGTAATCTTACGCAGATGAATGAAAGAAGAAACGTTACTGAATTTATATTCATGTCAAACGAGTTAATCGAGCGAAGTTTGGGAAATTTAAATTAGACTGTTCACTATTGTAGGCGTGTTCTTGGACCACTATAATAGGGTTGGTTATACACAGTGGAGAGTGGAAACTTCCTATTTTCAAAAGGGTGCAGTGCAGTGGGACCCTATCAAAACATCCATACTATTTTTGCCAGCGCTAATGCTAATCTACTTGATTGGCATAATTTTGACAATTTCTTTTAAATAAAGAATTAAAGTACTTATTAGTATGTACAAACTTTAAGAAATTCAAATACCTGTGATATTTTGCAGTTTGTCCATTAAAATATGCAATTTATATTAAAAGTTGTGTGCTTAATATTTCGCGAATTGTAAACATTTTCTTTAAAACCAATCGTGTTGGTTTTGTTTTTAAAGCCCACTTGGCCTTAATAAAAGAAATAATTTTGTAAATGAAATCTCTATTCTTTAAAATGTTATTCTTAAACATTCTTCACAGAGACTGTGTGGATGTTTTGGTCGGGTTCTCAGTGAAGTTAGTGAGAGTAACGACCTATCTACTGAACTTTCCGCCGACATTCCTCTCGGGGAATGCAAGAGACTATTAAGGGACCAAATGACATCATGGGTTAACCTTAGGTGGAAGGAAGAAGACACGTGTCACATAACAAGGCAGCTATGGCCTATGTGTGACACTATAAACAGCAAAAGATTAATTGCACTTAGCAGAATCGACATAAGGAAGGCAGTAGGCATCATCACGGGTCACTGTTTTCTGGGTGGACACGCACAAAAGATGGGTCTCAAATACAATGACTTCTGCAGAGAATGCCTTGATGAGGAGGAGAAAGAAACAGTACTCCACTATCTAGGTCAATGTCCTGCTCTTGAGGGGAAACGAATGAAGTACCTCGGTCTGCACCACGCAAGTGAACTGGCGGAGCTCTCACCTATAAAGGTGGGAGATCTGATCGGATTCATTAGGTGCTCAAATTGGGTTGTATAGGGGAAGGATCTCTCATGGTATCACAACGGGCCCTATGGGCCTAAGTGAACAGCCTCGGCTGTTGCCATATAAACCTAACCTAGTGAGAGTAACAGAAAGGTGGTGACCCAATGAAAGGGCCTGGATGGAATATTTGTGTCCCTAGTCGTTTTAGTCGAAAAATTGCTTTGGTCGAGAAAGCAGGTTGTTTTTACAGCAGATGCCTATTTCAAGCCTATTTTTCACCGTAAACGTAAACACAGAGTTTGATTGGAAAATTATTCAGGAGTTTTTTTTGCCTGCTCTTGAAGAACTAGACAATGTGTGTGTGGTTATACAGGGTGGGGCATAGGAACTTTCTTTTTTAATAAGGGTGCAGTGAAGTTAGTGAGAGTAACAGAAAGAGCCTGAAGAGGAAATTTGTGTCCCTAGTCGTTTTAGTCGTAAAATCGCTATGGTCGACGGAGCAGCTCGATTTCACAGCAGATGCCTATTTTCAGGCATATTTTTCACCGTAAACATGAATACATAATTTGATTGGAAAATTATTCAGGAGTTTTTTGCCTGCTCTTGAAGAACTAGACAATGTGCGTGTGTTTATACAGGGTGGGGCGTGGGAACTTCCTTTTTTAATAAGGGTGCAGTGAAGTTAGTGAGATCAACAGAAACGTAATGACTCAATGGAAGGGCCTGGATAAGAAATTTGTATCCCTAGTCGTTTTAGTCCTAAAATTGCTTTGGTTGAGGGAGCAGCTCGGTTTTACAGCAGATGCCTATTTTCATGCCTATTTTTGACCGTAAACGTGAATTCAGAATTTGATTAGAAAATAATTCAGGTGTTCTTTTTTGCCTACTCTTAAAGAACTGGACAAGGTGTGTGTGGTTTTAGCAAGAGGGGACCACAACCCACACAGGTAGGACTTTCATGCATTTGTTGAAAGAAAAAAGAAGTCTACCCCTTGCGGCTGTTCTTATTGAGAGGAGAACGCTCGGCTAATTTAACCACTTGTTATTATATCCTGTGGAATAATCTCAAATTCCGAGTTTACAACAATTGTCCACAGAACCTGGAAGACCTACAGAAAAAATCCGAACCGTAATTGTCAATATACCAATTGTGATGCTTGAA
Source organism: Philonthus cognatus (assembly GCA_932526585.2). Lineage (NCBI taxonomy): Eukaryota > Metazoa > Arthropoda > Insecta > Coleoptera > Staphylinidae > Philonthus > Philonthus cognatus. Next base: position 32,630,025 of record OW052242.1, read on the forward strand.
AGAGTGGACAGAACTTCAGAATTCGACTGAATCGATGTATTGACAGTTAAAGGCGACATTTACAAGATGTTTTTTCTGTAAACGGTATTAAACAAAATTTCCCACGTTGTGTGATAAGAGAAAAATAACAATACGTAGTTTTGAAATGTGTAAAGTTTTTTATCTACGACTGCTTGAATAAGTGACGAATTTGACAATCATTTGAGTTACGTAATGAAACTCATTACCTAACTAGTTAGGTAATGAAATCAAAAACAAACTCATTTTTTAATACCAACTAACCACCAAATTTATTAAACAATTACTTATGAACATTAATAATAACATGTTTACATTTATTTTAGTGTATTCCTGAAGACATTTCTGTTTTAGAAATTTCCAAACTACTGCGGCTACTGGTTGAAACTTCTACAAGTACATTCTTTTCTCCAAGAATATTTGTTGCGATACGTTTCTTATTCTCAACCGAAGTTTCTATGTAATTTTTGATTTTTCCGGCAATAACATTGAAACTACCTGCGTGGCCGATTCTTCGATATCCGAAGGCAGAGATTCGGAGTCGCTCATTATTTCACAGCAAAACAGAAATTAGAAAATTAATTCTTGAAGTTTTGGCTATTAAATTGTTGACATTCAAATTACATGTTGCTATGGTTCTACGTACATACTATGATATTCTAATTTTTCATCAAATTCAATTCAAAAGTATAATTTCCGTAATTCTGAGCAGTCGTAGATAAAAAGTTGTATCTAATACGTGGGATTAGGCATATTAACTGAGACTCATGCTATTACTTCGACTCGGGCTACGCCCTCGTCTCAGCAACTCACCGCATTCGTCAGTTAATGATGCTCTTATCCCACTAATTAGATAAATATTTATTATTTATTTTTCAAAAAAGAAGGTTTCTAAGCCCCCCCTAAACTTGAAATACTTAAAGAATTAAATGAGATGAATATTCTAAGTAACTTTTTTCTCATTTTTTGTTTGAGTGACGCTGTCACCTAACAAAATAAATATAATTGTCAATTTTATTACTATTGAAAACGAACACCGAGTGTTCGAAATGTACAGTTGCGGGAGAAAAAAACTAGTACGGCAGGGAGCTTTAGCCACTTCTAAATTATAGTATTTTTGTCTTGTAAATGAGACTTGTCATGTACAGATTAGCAAAATATTTTTTCTTGGCCTATAAGACGGTGCTTTTGTTGACATGCAATGTCTATTAGCATTAGAGACATTGCATGTCAAGAAAAGCACCGTCTTATAGGCCAAGATAAAATGTTTTGCTAACCTGTACATGACAAGTCTCTTTTACAACTCGAGTCGTTTACCGTCTCTAAACGGGTCGTTATTATCGCTTTTTGCGTTTCATTCAGTTGAGGCATGTCGACGGTCAATAAATTTCGTTTGACATTTCCGCAGATTTGTCAATTTAAAAAATCAAGGTAAGTCCAGTTCTCGTAGCCAAATATTTTACTGTACTAGTTTTTTTTTTCTCTCGCAACTGTACATCTAGTATAATAAAAGTAATAAGTGAAGAAAGGAATTACTACAATATTTAATTGAAAGGAGCGTTTATTTTTTGTTATAGGTGCAAACAGAGTAAGAAATTTGAAAGCATCGGGACGGAATCGTTCCATCGCAATCAACTGGAATCCGCCGAATCTTTTGAAAAACGAAATTGTCGATTACTACCAAATCCAATATATTCAAGGAAATTCTGAACCTGTACAGCAGACTCAAAACTGCTCCTCTAGAATATGCGAATTTGTGTTGGAGAATGCTATTTTTAACGTGACTTACAACATCTCTGTAAGTAACATCAACAAAAAAAGTAAATTATTCGTTTCACCAAAGTTAAACAAATGAATTACTTATTTGGACTGGATTGTTCGAGAGGACTTTCTTTTTTTTTAATGAATTAAATATGCTTAAATATTGCACTTTGAGTTTTATAGAGAAATACAGGAAATTGTTCTTTTAAGTATACATGTTTCAATTACACCGTATCTTTTGTGAATCTTCAGATATTCGTTGTTATTTTCTTTTGAAGTTCAATTTGATGCATTAAACGAGTGTTTTCCACTCCCAGACTAAGCATGAAGTAAAATTTCGAGTTTAGGAAAGCCTGAAAATTTGGTTTGGTCGCGTAGCGCGTAGCGCTACGCGACCAAACAAAATTTTCAGGCTTTTCTAAACTCGAAATTTTACTTTATGCGCCACGCGTAGAAAACGCTGAAATATTGTTAAATTAAAAATATACCGCCTAAATCAGTATTAAAATTTTACTATTTATAGAACTAGAAGAAAAATATCTAAATATGTAAAGATTTTTTAGTATTTTGTACAAACGCTCAAAGTTAAGCAAGTTCAAAATAGACTGCTGAATCAGTATTAAAAATAACCTGCTAACGCACGATTAAGAATACAGTAGTGAACAAGAATATTTTGAATTTCACAATATTTCAGTGTTTTATGCGGGTGACGCATGAAGTGAAATTTCGAATTTAGAAAAACCTGAAAATTTGGTTTGGTGGCGTAGCGCTCCGCGCAGAAAACGCTGAAATATTGTTAAATTAAAAATATACCGCCTAAATCAGTATTAAAATTTTTACTATTTATAGAACTAGAATAAAAATATCTAAATATGTAAAGATTTTTTAGTGTTTTGTACAAACGCTCAAAGTTAAGCAAGTTCAAAATAGACTGCTGAATCAGTATTAAAAATAACCTGCTAACGCACGATTAAGAATACAGTAGTGAACAAGAATATTTTGAATTTCACAATATTTCAGTGTTTTATGCGGGTGGCGCATGAAGTGAAATTTCGAGTTTAGAAAAACCTGAAAATTTGGTTTGGTCGCGTAGCGCTCCGCGCAGAAAACGCTGAAATATTGTTAAATTAAAAATATACCGCCTAAATCAGTATTAAAATTTTTACTATTTATAGAACTAGAAGAAAAATATCTAAATATATAAAGATTTTTTAGTGTTTTGTACAAACGCTCAAAGTTAAGCAAGTTCAAAATAGACTGCTGAATCAGTATTAAAAATAACCTGCTAACACACGATTAAGAATACAGTAGTGAACAAGAATATTTTGAATTTCACAATATTTCAGTGTTTTATGCGGGTGGCGCATGAAGTGAAATTTCGAGTTTAGAAAAACCTGAAAATTTGGTTTGGTCGCGTAGCGCTCCGCGCAGAAAACGCTGAAATATTGTTAAATTAAAAATATACCGCCTAAATCAGTATTAAAATTTTTACTATTTATAGAACTAGAAGAAAAATATCTAAATATATAAAGATTTTTTAGTGTTTTGTACAAACGCTCAAAGTTAAGCAAGTTCAAAATAGACTGCTGAATCAGTATTAAAAATAACCTGCTAACACACGATTAAGAATACAGTAGTGAACAAGAATATTTTGAATTTCACAATATTTCAGTGTTTTATGCGGGTGGCGCATGAAGTGAAATTTCGAGTTTAGAAAAACCTGAAAATTTGGTTTGGTCGCGTAGCGCTCCGCGCAGAAAACGCTGAAATATTGTTAAATTAAAAATATACCGCCTAAATCAGTATTAAAATTTTTACTATTTATAGAACTAGAAGAAAAATATCTAAATATATAAAGATTTTTTAGTGTTTTGTACAAACGCTCAAAGTTAAGCAAGTTCAAAATAGACTGCTGAATCAGTATTAAAAATAACCTGCTAACACACGATTAAGAATACAGTAGTGAACAAGAATATTTTGAATTTCACAATATTTCAGTGTTTTATGCGGGTGGCGCATGAAGTGAAATTTCGAGTTTAGAAAAACCTGAAAATTTGGTTTGGTCGCGTAGCGCTCCGCGCAGAAAACGCTGAAATATTGTTAAATTAAAAATATACCGCCTAAATCAGTATTAAAATTTTTACTATTTATAGAACTAGAAGAAAAATATCTAAATATATAAAGATTTTTTAGTGTTTTGTACAAACGCTCAAAGTTAAGCAAGTTCAAAATAGACTGCTGAATCAGTATTAAAAATAACCTGCTAACACACGATTAAGAATACAGTAGTGAACAAGAATATTTTGAATTTCACAATATTTCAGTGTTTTATGCGGGTGGCGCATGAAGTGAAATTTCGAGTTTAGAAAAACCTGAAAATTTGGTTTGGTCGCGTAGCGCTCCGCGCAGAAAACGCTGAAATATTGTTAAATTAAAAATATACCGCCTAAATCAGTATTAAAATTTTTACTATTTATAGAACTAGAAGAAAAATATCTAAATATATAAAGATTTTTTAGTGTTTTGTACAAACGCTCAAAGTTAAGCAAGTTCAAAATAGACTGCTGAATCAGTATTAAAAATAACCTGCTAACACACGATTAAGAATACAGTAGTGAACAAGAATATTTTGAATTTCACAATATTTCAGTGTTTTATGCGGGTGGCGCATGAAGTGAAATTTCGAGTTTAGAAAAACCTGAAAATTTGGTTTGGTCGCGTAGCGCTCCGCGCAGAAAACGCTGAAATATTGTTAAATTAAAAATATACCGCCTAAATCAGTATTAAAATTTTTACTATTTATAGAACTAGAAGAAAAATATCTAAATATATAAAGATTTTTTAGTGTTTTGTACAAACGCTCAAAGTTAAGCAAGTTCAAAATAGACTGCTGAATCAGTATTAAAAATAACCTGCTAACACACGATTAAGAATACAGTAGTGAACAAGAATATTTTGAATTTCACAATATTTCAGTGTTTTATACGGGTGGCGCATGAAGTGAAATTTCGAGTTTAGAAAAGCCTGAAAATTTGGTTTGGTCGCGTAGCGCGGAGCGCTACGCGACCAAACCAAATTTTCAGGTTTTCCTAAACTCGAAATTTCACTTCATGCTTAATCTGGGAGTGGAAAATAGTCGTTTAAAGCTTTAAATTGAAATTTAAATAAAAGCAACGAAAATCTGAAATTTCACTGCGTTTACAATTGGAACATGTATACTTAAAAGAAACACTTCCTGTATGTATAATTTTTATGCTCTTTGAGTTTTATCATAGAAATATTAAATGAAACAAGTAATCCTTTTTCTTCACTGGTTTATTTAACCACTGATCACTTAGTGAGTAAAATAAACCAGTGGAGAAAAAGGATTACTTGTTCCGTTTAATATTAAATTCATCTTCACGTAACTCATACCGAAACATTTATCATAAAAATATTTCTAAACAAAACTTAAACAGCAAGTTTTAATAATAATATTAATATTAACAACCTATTTTAGGTTTCGACAAAGATTCAAGGAGTAGATGGTTTCGGGCTTCCCGAGTTCGGCTCCTATAAAAATGTTGCAATGGGTAAGAAACTTATTAAAATCAAGGCCGTGGTCAGGGGGAGTATGGGGGTTCCCAAAATTTTCTAAATATTAAATTTTTGTATGTAAAAGCGGCCCTCAAAGAGCAAAAACCATATTTTTACCAGTAAACCACTCCACCCCGAATTATTTTTTTTCTAGCTACGGCCTTGATTAAAATCAATAACTATAAGTTGACAACTAATTATTTTAGAACCAAAACAAGTGAAAATCCTATCTGTTGAACCGAATTGCACGTTGGTTCTAATTTGGACGTACCCCGAAGAAGAATGGGTAAAAGGTTTTCATATAAAAGTCTCGGGTGATTCGCAATATTATTCAGAATATGTTGATAATAATAATAAAAACAAACGGATTTACTATAGATATGAGGTAATTATTACAGGCTAGTTTGGTACAAATAATAACTCAGTCTCCTACTAAATAAACGACAGCCCAAAACATTTGAATGCTAACAATACATTATTAATGCCAGTGCCGTCTAATCCAAAAGGGCGTTAAATTTCAGGCTTCTTTAAAATCGTACAATTTAAAGTTTCGAACGAGTGGTTACAATGCCAGATTAAACATGAAGTAAAATTTCGAGTATAGAAAAGCCTGAAAGCCAAATTTTCAGACTTTTCTAAACTCGAAATTTTACTTCATGCGCCACGCGTATACAACACTGATTTAAAATGAAAAAAAAATATAATAAATATTCCTGCTTAGCATTATATTTATATTCCCGCTTGAGCAGTATACAGGGTGCCCGTTTATCGAGCGGCACTATGGGGATCTCGGTTATTTGAAGAGATAGAGAATCAAAGTGAACGCCTACAACACCAAACAAGATAGAGAATCAGTTAAACGGGGGCAAAGTTGCGTATTTTAGTGCTTATTTATAATCCACTTTCATATCTCCGTTATTTTTTATTTTTTTCAAATTCTGTAAAAACTTTCTCAATGCAACTTTTTATAGCTGATCGAATGACAAGCGTTTAAAATATTCAGATCGATTCGTTTTTGTTTTATAGACTCAACTTCTGTTTTTCTTATGAAAACATACAAATGTATGTACATCATTGAAATGCATTTTTAATTCTGATTTCAATGATATGCCACATGTAGGCTTTTGTTTAATTATTGTTGTTGTTCAAGTTGCCATGGCAACTAAACAATACCAAGTTTCATGGCAACCAAACAATACCAAGTTGCGTGTACGCGACAGTGGAAATGTTATTTAACAGCAAGAGTATTAATGATTGGTTACCTTCTTTTTACGCAAATAAATTGTTTTTGTGGACTTTACGCTCTTGCTTCCATCGCAACATCCCATAAAAATAATACATTTTTTAGAAGTCAACATGTGGCGCATCATTGAAACTAGCGTAAAAAATGCTGTTTAATGATATGCATATCTTCATATGCGCCCATAAGAAAAACGAAAGTTGTGTTTGGTAAAACAAAATTGAATTGCTTTACAGTTTTATAACTTACTCCATAAGCCGAGCCGTAAAAAGTTGTTCAATGAATGTTTTCACCAATTTGGAATACGATAAAAAATAACAGAGATATAAGCAATTTTCACATATCGACAATTTCAGTTTTTTTTTTTTCAAATTTCATGGAAACAATTGAAGATATTTGAAGTGTCTAAACAGATTATTAGTAAGTACTAAAATACGCAACAAATACAACCGATTCTCTATCTCTTCAAATAAGCGAGCTCTCCCTAGTGCCGCTCGAAAAACTGGCACCCTGTATGTTTATTCTAATTTAGCAGTGTATTTTAATGTGATCCAGGTAAGCCAATGAATGCAACCAATCGATAATGATTGTGTAGTGTAGTTAAAACGATAACAAGTTAATATATTTTGAACTTCACTTTGAATCAGTGTTTTATGCGCGTGACGCATGAAGTAAAATTTCGAGTTTAGAAAAGTCTGAGAATTCGGTTTGGCCGCTCTGCTTCGCGGAGCGACCAAACCAAATTCTCAGGCTTTTCTAAACTCGAAATTTTACTTTATGCTTAAACAAGGAGTAGAAACACTCGTCAGTAGCTTCAAATTGAACTCATTTTATTTTTAGAAAAGTAATTTGAAAACAGGAATTTACAACATTTCGATAATGGCCGAGAATATGTTTGGAATAGGTGATCCAGAAATTATTGATGCATTAAATTTCATCGATTGCGAAACAAAAATTGCGATGTTAAATGCTTTTTATTTATATATTATTGCTGCCTCTATTGGTTTACTTTTACTTTCATCTATAATTTATATCAGCATTAAAAAAAGGTGAGTACAAAACGTTGACATACATTTTTTTTAAATATAAAAACGAATTAAAATTAATACCGACTTTCTGCAAAAATTAAGTCTTGTTGAGACTTCTTCAAATTTAAATCTCTTATTTCAGACGCAAAACAGTATATATTGTGGAAACACCAAACAATTACGATGAAACAGTACTATTGCAAGAAACCACTAAACTTTTGATCGAAAGAAAACACGTAAACGACGTGTTGCAACAATGGGTGTACAACAATATATATGACACACATTTAATTCAGGAATATACAGATGCTCATAATAAGAATCGTGCCTTACAGCGTATTATAAAAGGTGAGTTATTATTAATTTTTACAATACAAGTTAACAGATTGTTTTAAAACACTAATATAGTTTAAGTAAGCGCAGAAGAGTATTAAAAGTGTATACGAACATATGTTTTAAATAAATTAAGATTCATCAGTGAAATTGTTATTGCAAAGATTTTGTAGAAGAATTCATTTTAGTAATCATCTATAACACTTTATAAATACTATTAGTGTGAGTTTGTTAATAGATTATTCATTGACAGTTTGTAAAAATTATTGTCACTTTGTAGGGAATATATTGATATTTTTACAGACCATTTGCACCCCGACTGATTAACTTTAATCGTGCACTAATCATTGATTAAACCTCTGATTTAGTCAAAATTCTAGAATATAAGAATGTTATAAATTTCTAAAATATCCTAAACATGCCTCTTTCACCAATTTGCCATTATGTAAGCAATTTGGAAATAAATCTATTGTGTTGTTAAGAAGCACTAATCACTGATTAAGTTAATCAATTAGAGTGCAAAAAGGCATATATCATTTAAATAATTATTAATGACAATTTATAAATACTATTAATGTGAGTTTGTTGATAGAATTATCATTGATAGTTTGTAAAAATGATTGACACTTTGTAGAGAACACCATTGATATTTTTATACACCATATGATTGAAACTTTATAGACAACATTATTGATATTTTGTTAACCATATCATTGATATTTTATAAAGAATACCATTGATCTTTTATAGACCATATCATTGACACTTTGTAGCAAACATTATTGATATTTTGAAAACTATATCATTGACAACATACAGAGAGTTTTATGTAACTCCGAACATACTTAAAACAAGAATTTTTCTTTTCGGTATACATAAACATACGTTGCACATTTGCTGATGCTCGGTTTATTAAAAGAATTCAATTTGAAGTTTAAACGAGTGTTGTCCACTCCCAGGCTAAGCATGAAGTAAAATTTCGAGTTTAGAAAAGCCTGAAAATTTGATTTGGTCGCGTAGCGCGAAGCGCGGAGTGGCCAAACCAAATTTTCAGGCTTTTCTAAACTCGAAATTTTACTTCATGCGCCACCGGTACACTGACGCAATGTAAAGTTTAACTGTGTGTTTCAAACTCCGTAATATGTCAGTGTTTTGTACCGGTGGCGCATGAAGTAAAATTTCGAGTTTAGAAAAGCCTGAAAATTTGGTTTGGCCGCTCCGCGCTTCGCGCTACGCGACCAAACCAAATTTTCAGGCTTTTCTAAACTCGAAATTTTACTTCATGCTTAGTCTGGGAGTAGAACACACTCATTTCAAATTGAACTCATTTAAAAAAAAAACAACGGTTATCTAAGGATTTACGGCATATACGCTGTAATTGGGACATGTGTACTTGAAAGAAAAACTCCCTGTATGTACAAGTTGAGGCATTAATTGCGATTGATTGGCTACAATTTGTAATGTTTATATAGGCAACCCAATTTACATATAACTTCAAAATGAAAGGTTTCTAATTGTATTGGATGAAAATGTTCGGTGTTACATTAAACTCTCTGTATAGGGAATTCTATTGATATTTTATAGACCTTATCATTGATATTTTTTTTGTGGGGCTAGGAACGGAAATGAGGGTTATTTCTACTCTAGCACCGCAGCCTTGTGGCTTGTTGTACTTCTTTCGTTTCTGTGGTTAATCGAAAAGTTCCGTTTGGTTAGCTAATTCCAGCAGCTTTCCGATCATCTTTCCCTTCGGGAAGTAAGCTGGATTCCCTTGGGCAAGGTTTTCTTTCCTTCAGGTGGCTAGTGCCTTGCACTTAAATAGTACATATGAGTAGAGCATGCGTGTCTCTCCTTGGTTTATCGAGGTTTTCGTTCCGCCAGTTTTTTATTTTCCCAGTGGATCTCCTCGTTATAGGACAGTTGTTCTGGCAAGAGGTTAGGATGGCTTCTTGGACTTTCTCTGCAGCAAACGTCCAGTGTGTTCTTAATATTATTCTTGGTACTCTTTAGGCGAGTGCCAAGGTAGAAGAAAATATGATATTTTTCCCACCATGTTTTTTGTGGGTTCCCAAACTCGACTTTGGTTTCACGGGTTTGGCCGATCACCAAGACGGTGTATCGGTGGTCGGTGAGGGATGGTTCATTCGACACATACAACTTCACTAGTTAGGCACTAACACTACCCGACGCAAACGTTATATCGATCCCCCGCGACGGTACTTAGTAACAAAAGTGGATTCTTTTCCCTGATTTAGAATTTCAAGGTCCGAGGCTGTTAAGAAATCCAATAGGTACTCACCTCTTTTGTTGGTGTCTGAGCTGCCCCAGAGTTGGTGATGGGCGTTGGCGTCCGCACCTACCAACAGATTCAGTTTTTTCGTCCTGCAGTAGGTCACCAACTCCTCTAGCTCCTTAGAAGGGAAGGTATACTGATTCTATAACGGCGTCGAGTGTGGTTCCCTCACCCCAGAGTTTCACCTTCGCAGCGAAAAGATTTGGGAAGCAGAAGTTATTCAGTTTGAGGATGTTAATGTCGTTCCGTACAAAAAGGCAGGATCTGATCTTTTCGGAGTTTGTGTTGTATATTAACTTACCTTCGGTGTTACCTTTTATAACAGTCTTATATTGCCAGGGTTCTTGTAACGTATGTTCATTAAAAAAAAACCTCTAGAGTGCCATGGTTTAATTTAGTTTTAAATTTAAGTTGGCTACACGCCTTAGGAATTGACATATAACACATCAAACATGATAATTATAATATATAATTTCAGAGTTGCCAACTTACAATATTATCCATGGCACTCTAGAGGTTTTTTTTATTGAACATACAATATTAGGGCCACGGCATATTTCCCTGTTTGAATTTGACAGCACAGAGCTGTGGTAGCCGCCTTGGAATGGTGGAAGTTAATTTGAATCACCTCCACCGCTTTCCAGGACTTCCGGTTTCCTACCGAGGACCTTGAAGGTTAGTTGGAAGAAGCCAAGGTAGGCTTTAAATCCTACCTTGTCCAAGCCCTGCAAGGAGCATTCGTAGATGTAAAAGATAAAAGTTGATCCTCTCTTCTCCTCCTGTCGGCTGATGACCCTTCATTTTGTCGCTTCGAGCCCAGAGTTCTAGGTTTTCAGAAAACTGATGAGGTCAGCCGTGTCGTTCGCCTCAATTAGTTCCGTCTTCTGAATCCAGACTCCAACCTTGGTCGTTTGACAACCTCCCTGGCAGTTCCGCTGCGTAGAGCAGCGCCCTCCCATGGCTTCATTGTCGGGATCTTTTCCAACTGCCACACCTTCGAAGTTTCGTTGGCACATGTAATGTACACAACCTCTGTTTCGAAGTAGCTGTTGGTAACTGAGGACCTTTGGAAGGTTACACTTCCATATCCCAGTTAAAATCGTCCACTGCACGTGAGTCTAGTTCTTCCGTGAGGTTTTGTTCCAGGTACTCCTTAAGTACCAGGGCCATTCGCGTTGCTTCTACAGCCTGACTGTAGGTCTTCCCGGCTAAAATGCTGCGTCTCACCGCGGTCGTGACTGTGGATAGGCATGTTTTCTTAGCTGGAAATATCTTATAGCCTACAATAGAGGGTGTGCTTGTTCCCGAGCGCGACTTCTTTGCTTGTCGAGGGGTTCTTGGAAGGGGTTGATGCTGGGTTTGCTGGTTTCCCCGACGCTCTTCTTTTTTGCGACTCCCTTGTCTGTTTGACCTCTGCCTCCTGCGTTTGATTGCCTCCCCGCGGACTTTAGCCAATGTAATAGCAGGTCTCCTTTTTTAGAAGCCGAAAATCCTCGACTCGAGCTGGAGTTTGGATACTATAGCTGTAGCTGTGATGATCCCTGGGTTATTTTAACAGCCTTAGGCTTTTGTTGCGCTAGATTGGGGAGCTGGGGTTCGATACAGAGCATCGACCTCCATTGTTCCTGCTTTGCCTTTGTCCGTGAAAGGGTCTTCTTTGCTATGAAGGTTTTCCTTTCATTTGTGTATGTTTTTAAAATTTTGCTCCATTTTTGTTCCCACTAGTACCGGGCATTTAAGGAGGGCCACCTCATTAGTGACCCGAATAATTAGGGAAGGCTTATTACTCCAAGGGGGCGCTAGGTACCTTGGAGGCTCCGTGCGAGACAGCCTTATGCCCCGGGTGCTATTAGCTTCTCGGCAAGGGTCACATGACACCTTAAGCTGGGGAAGTCTGTTCGCGGTCTCTTATTCAATATATTCGAGACTGTCCTGTATCGTCCTCCGGTTAAAGGCCAGAAAGCGGCTCAGGATGTTCGGCTATCCACTACCTGCAGACCCGCTTAGTAGCCACTCAAGCCTTGAGATCATTGACGCTTTGTCGATTCCATCATTGATATGCGAGACAGCCTTATGCCCCGGGTGCTATTAGCTTCTCGGCAAGGGTCACATGACACCTTAAGCTGGGGAAGTCGGTTCGCGGTCTCTTATTTAATATAACAGAAAGCGGCTCGGGATGTTCGGCTATCCACTACCTACCGACCCGCTTAGTAGCCACTCAAGCCTTGAGATCATTGACGCTTTGTCGACTCCATCATTGATATTTTGTAGACCATACCATTGAAACTTTATTGACAGTATTATTGCCACTTTATAGACAATATTATTGACACTTTATAGAAAATATCATTAACACTTTATAAAAAATATCATTGACAAATTATGGACAATATCATTGACACTTTATAGACAATATCGTTGACACTATGTAGACATTGAACGTCTGTAGACAATCTCATCTCACAAATAACATCTAAATCAGTAATCATAAAGGTTGGTGAGTATTTGAAATCTGCAAAGGTTCGAGTCACGTCCTTGGGCTAGAGATTTTCCTAACGAAAAACACTTGTCACAATTGCTGTCAGTGAATTCATACGGAAGAAAGAAACGTAAGATTAATATTTCATTTACATGCAAATTACAGGAGATTACTGTCGAGTGAAGGTAAGAGACCCGACTTGTGCAACAGACGCAAATGCCCATTACATTCAGGTAAGAATATTTTTCAGCAAGTTCAAGAAAAAAATTACCTCAACTATTGTGAAATTGAATCTCTTAGAAGCAAAGAGGAGGTGTAAGTGTCTAACAAAACAATTAAAAATCAAAATTTAAAGTTCGACGTTTCTAAATTAAAACCAGTGAACAAAATAGCAGAATAGTTATGCGGATTTACAGAAAATATACTGGGTAGCAGTACCTATCAATGAAAGCTCAATATCTCTGCTAACTAACAAAAAAACGCCCCCCCCCCCTTGCATGTACAGTCGACGCAACCCAAATGTGAACAGTCTTTGGTTGTCATGGTATTTGTTACTGAAATTAATTCCTGTAATTCTGCTTTGGCCAGTGGTATTACAAAGAGAGGGGAGAATATACATATTTGACAATAATTTTTGAGAGCTGTCAAATTTATTTGCGACGAACGACTATGATGCAAAGTGTAAATTACACCATTACATTTTGGCGTTCAGATTTGAGTTGCGCCGACTGTACTCCATTTTTTTTCAAACTGGCACTTACACTCCTTTGCTTCTAAGTGCCCTAATGCTAGTGTTGCATTCTTGGAAATTAACTCAAATTTTGTTATAAAACAAACGTACTATTTTCATGTTTCGATGTTTCTAAAAACCGGTAACATGTTTTCTCGCAAGGTAAAAAAAGTTCGTAGAGTTATTCACACCATGATTCTGGAAGGCTTTTTTAATACTTTATATACAAATACAAAAACTTGTTTCAGTATAGTTTAGCCTAGTTTATTACGCTTTATCAACAGGGTGATGCAAAGTGTAAATTACACCATTACATTTTGGCGTTCAGATTTGGGTTGCGCCGACTGTACTCCATTTTCTTCAAACTGGCACTTACACTCCTTTGCTTCTAAGTGCCTCAATTCTACTGTTGCATTCTTGGAAATTAATTCAAATTTTGTTATAAAACAAACGTACTATTTTCATGTTTCGACGTTTCTAAAAACCGGTAACATTTTTTCTCGCAAGGTAAAAAAATTTCGTAGAGTTTTTCACACCATGATTTTGGAAGGCTTTTTTAATACTTCATATACAAATACAAAAACTTGTTGCAGTATAGTTTAGCCTAGTTTATTACGCTTTATCAACAGGGTTGTAAAGGTTTCAAATCGTACGTTGCAATACAATGTCCGAAATCCTACAAGATGAACGAGGCGTTCTGGACGATTGTTTGGGATGAGAAAATTTCCATTATAGTATCATTACTGACTGATCTGGAATGTATGGTAAGATCATATTAATTAAAAGTCTTCTATAAAGATAATTCGCGAGTGGGTGTGCAAAAGGGGTTAAGTCAGATATTTATGCAAGTAGACTTAAGTGAACAGAAAAAAGGTATATACAATTTTTGTGCAAAAGATGGTAAGACAAACCAACTGTTGACTTACCATCTTTGAACAGAGCTAAAAAATTGTATATACATTTTGTTGTTCACTTAAGTCTATTTGCATAAGTACATGGAGTTTTTCTTTTAGGTATACATATCCTAATTACAGAGTATATGCAGTAAATCTTTAGATATTCGTAGTTTTTTAGAAAATGTAATTTTAAGCTTTAAACGAGTGTTATCCAATCCCAGATTAAGCATGAAGTAAAATTTCGAGTTTAGAAAAGCCTGGAAATTTGGTTTGGTCGAGTAGCGCGTAGCGCTACGAGACCAAACCAAATTTTCAGGCTTTTCTAAACTCGAAATTTTACTTCATGCGCCACGCGTATTCAACATTGATTTTGTGTAATGTTCACAACATACTACTAAAGCAGTATGTTAAAGACGTATGCTTCCAACTTTACTTTACTTGTTAAATATTGACATACAGGCGATTTTCACATAGTTCATTTAAACATTTGTAAAATTAATGAACATGTAATCGAACCTAGATCGAAGTATATTTTAACCTTTACTTTAAATCAGTGTTTTATACGCATGGCGCATGAAGTAAAATTTCGAGTTTAGAAAAGCCTGAAAATTTGGTTTGGTCTCGTAGCGCTACGCGCTACTCGACCAAACCAAATTTTCAGGCTTTTCTAAACTCGAAATTTTACTTCATGCTTAATCTGGAAGTGGAAAACACTCGTTTAAAGCTTCAAATTTAACGTTTTCAAAGAACGACGAATGTCGGAAAATTTACAGCATATATGTATATGCTCTATGCTGTATGTATACTTAAAAGAAAAATTCCCTGTATCTGACTTAACCCATTTAGCAGATACCATCAGTGGACATAAAATGTTGGGATAAATAGAAAATTTTATAATTTAAAATACAACCAAATTTATACCGGTTAAGCTAGATTTTTTAAAGAAAGGTTATAATATGGAGTGACAATAAAAATATATAAATGAGAGGAAATGAGAGGTCGAAAGTTTGGAACACACTAAACAAATTTTACGTGTCCCAACATTTTGTTTCCACCGATGGTACAGTTGCGAGAAAAAAAAAACTAGTACAGCAGGGAGCTTTAGCCACTTCAAAAATATCTTTTGTTTTTCTTGTAAAACAAACTCGTCATGTACACGTTACAATTTTTTTTCTGTGCTTTTGTTGACATGCACTTCATTAAGAATGCCTCTAATGCTAATACTGTCTCTAAACAGGTCGTTATTATTGCTTTTTGCGTTTCAGTCAGTTGAGGAATGTCCACGTAAATTAAATGTCCTTTGACATTTCCGCCGATTTGTCAATTTGATTGACAATTTGAAAAATCAAAGTGAGTCCAGTTCACATAGCTAAATAATTTGCTGTACTCATTTTTTTCTCTCGCAACTGTACATCCCCGAATTGATACAGGGTTTTTCATTTGATTTTCACCATGTATCAAATGAAATTCCCTCTTTCAAATTGAAATCCCACATATCAGTTATACATCAGCATATTTTACTATTTGTCGTATGACTTTCCATTTTTATCAAATAAAATTCTGATTCTAGAAAAAGAAGCAACTGTTGTGCTCAAAGAGAAATAGAATTACTCTTAAATTGGCCAATTTTTCAATTATTTTTAAAAAACATATTTTTTTACAGCAATTGTGTTGTAATTATTGGAACACCAACGATTCGAACAACATCAAAGTGAAGCTCAACCATGTTGACCATTACACCGACTTTACAATTAAAAATTTGACTATTACGCGATGTGGCGACAGCAGAAAAGTGACTATAACCCAAACCACAGATCATACTCGTGACTAAGATTATCTAAAATAATTTTAGATCTTGCAATTAAACTACTTTTCTTGGCCGAATAATAAAGTTCCAGTGAATCCAAGCAGCTTTGTAAGCTTTCTAAAATGCGTGAAATCGAGGGATCGAACAAATTATCCAATTTTGGTTCATAGCAGGTAAAACTAACTAATTTTACACAAATGATTTACAAATGGACTCCGTTGACTGAAGTTATATAAACAATATTAAATTTTCCTATTTGTGCAAATAAATGTTCAAAGAAGTAGGCGCTTCCACAGTTAACACTTATTTTATAAATACTTAGTGATCCAAAATCGGAAATTCATTTGAAAACATTGCATTATCTTAACACGTTGCCTGTCGTATAAATCAAGTGGGATTCACACAAAATGGGGTATATTCACGTGTTGTTTTATTTTTTCATGTAGCGTCAGTTAACTTTTTTCCGCTGCTCATTTTTTACAATAATCAAGGAGCGCGATTCGCTAATTTTCTTAAACCATCTCCTTTAATTTTAAAACGTATTTTATTTTTATCAAAATTGAATTTGTGTTCAGTATTCCGTCACCACTATGAAGCATTAGATAGCGTTAGCTATCGAAATCATTAATAGTTTTCACATATTGGCTTGAAATAGTCAGAAATGTTCAGTATTCCTCAGCACTGAGTCGGGACCACACTGAAGAGGACCTTGAAGTCCGAAACGCGTCTGTGGGTACCTGGTGCCGGAATACTGAACACAAATTCAATTTTGATATTTGTTTTCTGGTTTCACAAACAGAGTTCTGCTCGCTCGTGGACGAAACAGTGACCTGTATATGCACTTTGTGCATTCGTGTCACTGACGATGCCACTATGAAGCATTAGATGGCGTTAGCTATCAAAATCATTAATTATTTTATTTTTGTTAAAAGAAGCAACAGAAAATGAAGAAAATGCCTTCATCTAATTCTTCTTGTTGTACTCCTTGTCCTTCTTCTTATTATTATTGTTTTCTTTGTCCTTCCTAATAATGCCACACCAAATTTTTGAAATCATTATAATTTGCTCTACAGAATCATATCGCAAACAGATTGATTAAATTTAAAAAATGGAAAGCCTGCAGGAAGATTTGGATTTTGAATAATTGTGCAATTTAATAAACAATTATAAAGACATCTGGTTTAGATTTTTTCTTTGAGGGCCGGATAGCGAACGTTTTTAAAAAAAAGTACCTAACATCAAAAAATTGAGAAAACCACTTGTTGTCTTCTTCTTATCATTCTTGTTCTTGTTCTTTCCTTATACTTCTTTTTAGTGCTCTCCTTGCCCTTCTTCTTCTATCTCTCGATCTGAATTTTAATTTTTAAGTTTTTTTCTTATTAACCTTTACTTCTTGTTTTTACTTTCTTTGTCCTTTTTTTAGTACATCTTCTTCTTGCTCTCTGTGTTCATCCTATTTTTCTTGTACTTTTCGTTGATTGTAAAGACACATTTTTTTTAAATGCATGATCACTTAATATAATAGCAAACTATTGATGATTTTCAACTATTTATTATATTTCTTCACACGATGGATATAGTGTAGCGAAACAATTGTAGTTAGTTAAAGAAATAGTTGAAAATCATATATAGTTTCCTATTATATTAAATTTCCTGTACTTCCTCATCTAATTCTCCTACTCTATAATCTTAGATAAAAGTAACCTAAGGGAAATGATAAAACCACTGCTTTCTCTTCTCTTTGCTTAGCTTGTCTTTCTTCTGCGAATTCTTGATTATGCTTCTTCTTCTACAACTTCTTGATCATGCTTGCCCTGTCCTTCTTCTTCTTATGACCTTTTTCTTTTTTCTTACTTTCACTTTTCATTCTTGTTAATCTTATCCTTATTTTGCTCTTTGTTTCTCTCGTCTATTTTCGACTGTTTCTTGATCTAGCTATCCTTGTTCTTCTTATTTTCCCTATCCTTCTTCTACCTTTTGTTCTCGCTCTCTTTATTTTCCCGATCCTTCTTCTACCTATAATAAGGACAAGGAAAGCTAGAATAAGAAGAAGAAGAAGATCACGGATAGAAAGAACTAGACACAGAAACGAACGGACAAGGACAGCTAGAAGTCTAGTTCTTCCCATCCTTTGTCTTATTGTTCTTATTCCAGCTTTCCTTGTTTGTTCTCATTATCCTTCTTCTACTTTGTCTACCACTTCTTGTTTTTCTTATTTTCCCCGTCCTTTATCTTCTACTTCTTGTTCTCGTTTTTCTAGTCTTTATTTATATACCGTTTTTCCTATTCCTTTTCTTCTACTTATTCTCTTTGGTTTCACTGACCTCTATTTTCTTCTTATTTCCGCATTTCTAGTCTTTATTTTCGTCTAGTCGTTTTCCCTACCCTTCTTCTTCTACTTCATATTCTTGTTCTCCCTCTCCTCCATCATCTACTTGTTATACCCGCTTTTCTAGGCTTTTCTTTTCATCTTTTCGTTTTCCTTATCTCTTTCTTCTACTTATTTTCTTTTTTATTTTCACTATCCTTTCACTGTCTTCTTTTTTGTTCTCGCATTTCTAGTCTTTTCTTTTCATCTTGTCGTTTTGCTTATTATTATTCTTCTATTTCTTATTCTTGTTCTCTCTGTTCTTCATCTTCTGCTTCTTGTTCTCTCTGTTCTTCATCTTCTGCTTCTTGTTCTTGCTTTTCTAGACCTTACTTTTCGCTTTCCCTCTCCTTTTGCCTCTATTTTTTATTCTTGTTTTTCTTGTCTTTCTTCTTCTACTTCTTGTTCTATCTTTTTTGTCCTTCTACTTGTTGTTGATGTTTAAATTTTAGTGAAAGCTTCGGAAGAACCGGAACGTACATAATGTGCGATTACTTCATAAACAACGCGGAGAAGCAAATTGACGTTTCGAAATATTTCGCGGAGATCAGCAAATGCAGGCCGTGTTTAATCAAGAATTTTGTAAGAACCAAACACCAAACTTCCAAGCCCGAAATACAATTTAACTTGTGCTCATTTATGTTTTTCTAGCAACAATATAAATTCGTTTACTACGTTATTGACGAACTCAATACCTACGTACCCACAAGTATACACACATCAAATCTCATAAACAAATTGTCAGAATTGATGGAAACTAATGTTCCGAAACACAGCACTTATATAAAGAGGAGGGGTTATATTTATAAATTATTATATAGTGGTAAGTTTTTTTCAAATTTAATTCAACACAACGTAATTTTATAAACAGAGAGGATGGAAATATTTAAAAACTAGAAAATCGATTGAGATATTTCTACAAAATCGCACGTGTGTAAATACTAACATAGGGAAAACCTGAAAAAAAATCTATCAACAGTTTCAGGATTATTTTCACTTAAACATCAAACACTGGATATCAAAAGACTGGATATCAAAAACTGCACTTAACACATTTGTGCGCTAAGCCATGAATATATTCGTTTTTTTTTTATTGGCCAACTAGATCTGATGATTTTTCTATGTTGTTGGATATTTGGTTGGATACTCTGATTGTAATTCGGACTTTTGCCTTCAAAATAAATTTAAGGTTATGTTTTCTACATGACAACCATGTGGAAAACATGATCTCAATATTTTTTTGAAGGCAAAAGTCAGAATTACAATCAATTACCCTATTATAAAGATTAATTAAGTGGCGGAATATTACTTTCGGAATTTTATCACCACTTTTCTGTCAAATAATTAATCAGTTGCAACATGGCATTCATATATTAATGTCATTACATGGCAAACAGTATGGACGATCAAATAATCAAAGCACCTAAGAAAAATAAATCCTAAATCTGGTTGCCCAATCAAAAAACAGAATATACATCAAGATATGTATACTTGGAAAAAGATCCCAGTATTTTGATGTTGTAAGTTGTAAGGTCAAATAATAAGAGGGTTTATTTAATATAGATGAAAACGAAACAAATTCCAATTCAGATTGGATAGAAGTTCCGGGATATCAATGTGAATACACTTTCCACGTGACGAAATACCCGCCGAATGAAAACGCCCACGCTTTTTGGGATTACATTTACACCAACGAAATAACGCAAGTCGTAATTTTGCAAAATATGACAAAGGTTTGCTCAATTAATCAGTGATAAATGAAGTAATCTATGTTGAAATTACCTGTAGTTTACTTGTTTTTAATTGACAGGAAAGAGGTAAATTTTGGCCATCGCAGCATGAACCACTAATTTTAGGATCCCTTCGAGTTACCATGATCACTTGCAATCCTGATAAAATTATGAAAGTATACAGAGCGTCTGTTAAAAAAGATAATCAGGTAAACACATGTTTTATTTTTATTTTCAAAACTATAAATTAATCTGCTGGAATATTGAACACAAGTGTGCAATATTCCAGCACCGATAAATGCATTTAACCATACACGTATTTAGGACTTCTTGGTCCTCATCAGTGTGGTCTAATCGAGTGCAATGTGCATAATATACTGAACAACGTCTCTGCTTCTCTGAGCAACAGATGTGACACGCATATGTTGCTCAGACAGAAAAGTTGTTCATTATGCTATGTATATGAAGAATAACTTAATGGCAAGCTTAAATTTTACAAAAACTGCCAAAACGCATAAATGAAAGAAGTGTTATTCAAAGTCGTTTTTCTTAGTATAATTGTAGTCGATCTTTGACTCTACCGGGTACATCACTTAACCTGGAATAGCGTATCTCAAAAAATACTCATCGTACAGAAAAAATTGCAGGTTCCAAAGTTTAATATTTTCGTGTGAAAAATCCGTTAAAAGGAACCCATTCAACCCCCTGTAGGCAGAAAGTAGTGCAACTTTGAAATCTTAGGCAGGAACCTCCATTTTTTTTCTCATATACGGATACTACGTCAAAAACTATGCACTTTTTATCCAAAACTTTTTTTCAATTCACGACAGTGGGGCTGCAATCATGTTTGAAATGTTTTAAAACGACTCAACAACTTTTTCTTGTTATACGAAGCAACCGTACTACTTAAGCGTAACCCAGGAAAGAGGGCAATGGAATTGGACAAAGAATTGCCACAGTTACTTGAAAAGGTGACTTTAGATGTCCGACAGAACATGTGGTTTCAACATGATGGTTGTCCAGCACACTATTTGTTATTATCACGCGAAATACTTGATCGTAATTTCTACGGACGCTGAATCGGAAGAGCTGGTTCGATTAATTGGCCTGCCAGATCACCAGATCTTACTTCGCCAGATTTATTTTATGGGGATATCTGAAAAACAAAGTTTACTAGGAAGTACTAACAACTCGTATTTGATAGAACGAATAGAAAATACTTTTACTCTTTTGGTTCTGGTTCTTTGGGGAGTGCGCATTTCTGCACTGCACTTAGGCCTCATTAGGCCCATTGTGCATTCTCCCGTCGATTACCCAGCCTCAGCTCAGCCTACCCGTTTTAAGTCTAGCAAATCCAAAGTGGGTAGATTTCTTATGTAGGCCATCTTTCACCAAGTAAGGAGCCTCTAGTTGACGAGAGTGCCGAGCAATCGCTGAGAATTTGTCCGGCAGTCTCGTCTTCCATGTTACACCCTATGCAAGATGGAGAGTCAACTATCTCCATTCTGTATAGGTGTGCGTTTAGCCCGCAGTGACCAGTCAGGACGGCAGTTATGTGCTTAAGGTTCCGCCTGGTCAACTCCAGGTACTGTTTTGCTGATCGCTCGTTGGGATACAATAGTGTTTCCTTAGAGAGCTTGCAGCCCTCGATGTCATCCCAACGTTTCCTGAATTTCTCTAGTGCGTTGGTTTGTACCATATTGCACAGGGACAGAGGCGCACTAGCGGCTCCAGTGAGAGAATGTCCATCCCAGCCGCTGCTCTTGCTAGTGCGTCAGCTCTCGTGTTACTTACCTGTGTTCAAGTCGTGCCCCTTCACCCAGCAGACTTCAATGTTGTTATACATTGCTGCTTGCCTGAGTTTTTTGTGGCACTCTAATGTTGTCTCTGAAGTTGTATATTATTTCTTCAGAGACAGTAGCGTTTGCCTACTGCCCGTTGGGATGAGTTGGCTTCATTTGACACTTTGCGGTTTATGATGTTCTCAGCCGCAAATGTTTTACCCATCGTCTCTAATTGTGTGACGGTAGCATGCTTTTCTATCGAGACCTTTGTTTGGATTTTTAGGGTCCTGGAGAAGACTCCAATCCTTAATATATCCATCCTTTTAAATCCATCTGTGTGGATCCTTATGGCCGACTGTCATTTGTTTTGTGGGTTGAATAGTAACGTGTAGGGTGCATTTCGAATGAGTGTCAGTTTACAGTAGTCAGTGCCAGCCTCTAAAAGAGTTATGACTTTGCAGATATTCCTCCAGAAGGGTCCTCTAACTTCCCCACAGCGGTTACTGCCTTGAAGGCGAAGTATGGTCGCCACGGCCTTCCTCTCCACGTGAATATCAAGTGACCTCCATCGCCATTGTTAGAGGCGCATGGCGCCTGTTATGCTCAAACAGACTGCCCGCTGCACTTGCGAGAGTCGCTTCCTCGTAGTTAGCTGTTTGGTCTTGGGCCACCAAACTAAAGCGCCGTATGTTGGCATGGGCCTTATGATGGCTGTGTATAACCACATCGTCGTGCGCGGTTTTACCCGCTGCCCAACGGCATTGCCAAAAGGCTCTTATGGCGTTGTCTGTTTTAATGTCGATATTCTTCTTCCACCTCAGTTTTCTGTTGAGAGTGATGCCCAGGTATTTCACCTCATCGCTGTACTGCAGCATCGTATGCAATCATTTTAGTGCTCTTTTCGTCACCTTCCTTTTCTTAGTGAACGTGGCCATCTCCGTCTTGGTAGGATTTACTGATAGGGAGTGATCATTGCACTAACGCGAAACTATATTTAGAGCTCCTTGCATTTAGTCGCATAGGACGTCATCAAATTTGCCACTTACAATCATGGCTAAATCATCAGCATAGGCTATCACACAGAAGCCTGGTTGCTTGTGCCCTTATTAATAGAGACATACTTCTCAGTTGTGTACGATCTTTTGAAAAGCGGATCGACTAATCTATCGAAGTTCAAGGTCACCATTTTGAGCATTTACTAGAATAGTAGGAGACGAAAGGACTCACTGTTGTAAATGCTTAATCAAGCATTCGAAGGGCTAGGGGCTCACGTTAATTAAGCACCCCGAAGGTTACAGAAAACAACTACGCCTACGTCGTTGATCCTGGGTTACGCTAAAGTAGTTTGAGTACGGTTGCTTCGTATAAAAAGAAAAAGTCGTTTAGTCATTTAAAAAATATAAACATGATTGCAGCGTTATCTGTCGTGAATCGAAAATGAAGTGTCGGATAAAAAGTACATAGTTTTTGACGTTGTATCCGAATATAAGATAAAAAATGTAGGTTTTTATTTCAGATTTCAAAGTTGCACCACGCCCCGCCTACAAGGAGCGGGAGAGTTCCAGAATTTTATAAAATTTTACTTTTAACAGATTCCTTACACAAAAATATTAAACTATGGATTCCACATATTTTTTTCTGTACGGTGCATATTTTTCTAGACACGCTATTCCAGGTTAAATAAATCACCCGGTATATCATGTTTACGATCATACAAAATTAAAAGTGTTTAATTGTTAATGGTTATTAAATTGTAGTATGAAATTTGTTCTTATTACTGATGCTTTTAGATTTCAGAACATCGTTTGAAAAACTATGAAATATTAATTAAAACACTTGGGATTAATAAGTGTTTTATTTAATAAGAAAAGTATGTGTCTTAATTAATAGTTCATAGTTATTCAAACATTTTCACCAAGGGCTAAATGAGTAATTAATTGAAAATAATTACAATAACAAAATATTTGTTCTTGTGGATGCCGATTTTGTGTTCTTCTATAACTAATTATTTATATATTTTAGAACTCCGTTGACGTAGTGATATTATTTTTTAAATGCTGGGAGCCGAATAAGAGAGTTCCGAACAATTTAAATGAATTCTATGAATTCTTTAAAACGTACAACAATATTAAAAACATCCGTGATGATAAAACAATTGTTTGCTGCAGGTAGATTATTATAAAAAAAATAGTGAAGCATTATAAATAAATATATTTACTTTGGCATACAATAAAACGTATTTATTCTTTCTTGTAGTGACGGTGCACTAGGAAGTGGTGTATTCATTTGTTTGGACTTTCTTCTGAAGAAATGGAGAAAGGAGGATGTTTTCGATTTAGTCTGGGCGATTTTAAGCATAAAACAGAGACACGACCGTTTTATGGATCATATGGTAAATATCTGTAGTCAAATCTTACAATTAATGAAACACAGTTAGATTCCTTTTTTCACTTCTATTTATTATTGCTAGATGTAATTAAGTGACTTGAATCTTCACGTAACTTAAACAATTACATTAAACTTTTATATAAGTAATACAATTTAAACACGTTCAAATATACAGGGTCCTGCAACAGTGCGTCGGGCTTTCCTAGCGCCTTTCCCGTGAAAAAAACAAAAAAATGTTTCGTACAAAAAGTTATTGATTAAAAAATCTTTATGGCGTAAAATTATTTTCAACCATACAGGGTGTCCCAATTTGGCAGTATAACAAAAATATTTGTTTTTTTTTTAATGGAACACCCTGTATTTATTCAACTTTTCTAATGGCATTTTTCAACCTCTACATTGTTATTCATTTAGTTTTTTTTTATGTTACAGTGTTGCCAATTTACAATTTTTTTCTCCAAGTATCATGCATAAGCAAGCTCAACTTTAAAAAATCGTAGCGACCTCGTTTTTTGAAGGTAAGAATAACTTTTAGCAAATATCTCAGTGTAGTTAATAAGCAACGTTTTATTAAGGAGCAATTTAAATTTAGTAATACAGGGTGTTCAGAGAAACATGCCAAACTTTGCAAATTTCAAAGCGGTATAACCCATTTTTTTTAAATGGAATGCTCCCTATTTTATGTCATTATTCGAAAGGTTTATTTCTTCTCTTCAATTTGATGGGGCATATCTTATGTCTAAACCCCATAGTTGTTGAGATATTCAATATTTTTCACAAAAGTATCTATTTAATTACATTTCTATGCACTCTAGTAGGCCATGCTGAGACGAAACAACTGTCAAAATGTAAGTAAAAGTCAATTTGAGATGAATAAATAGAGATAATACTTCAAAATTTATTAATACAAAAGAGAAACGATACTACAGTAAATGTTCAAAATGTTTTCCATTTTCATTTAGGCACAAATTAATTCGCCGCTGAAAAGACTTATTCACTCTTCCTAACATTTCAGGTGAAATACTTGCAAAAGCATTAACAATTCGTTGCTGCATATTCATTGGGGTTGTTGGTGCTTCCTTATAAACAATTTCTTTTACATATCCCCACAAGAAAAAATCAATTTTTGTTAGATCCGGAGATCTAGCAGGCCATCTAGTGGCTCCACTCCTACCAATCCATTGGTTGGGGAAAATACCATCAAGAAATGTCCTCACATCTCGCGAGAAGTGCGCAGGTGCCCCGTCTTGTTGAAAGCACAGCCTGTTTCTTGTATGTTGTGGTATATGAGCTAATAACCCGGGTAATACATTTAGCATAAAGTGCAAATACATATGCCCATTTAGATGGCCTTCAAAGAAATGTGGACCTACCACATGGTTTCCAATAATTCCTCCCCAGACATTCAATTAGCATCGCTGCTGATGATCAACTTGTCTCATAACATGCGGATTTTCAGTTGAATAATAGTGAAAATTGTGCCTGTTGACAGATCCGCTGTTATGGAACGTCGCCTCATCCGTGAATAAAACATATTGGAAAAACGCAGGATCCTCCTGTATTTTTAGTCTTGCCCAGATACAAAATTCGGAACGAAACTGAAAATCAGTATTACTCAGTTCTTGATGTAACTGAATATGATATGCATGATATCGATTTTTCTTCAGAATGCGTTGTACTGACCTCTCGCTTATGCTGGTTGCTTCACAGATGTCTTTTTGGCTCAAGTTGGGATGCTCAGTTGCTGTTAAGAGCACTGAAAATTGGTTTTCCTCCTTGGTGATAGGTTTTGTTCTATCTTGTTTTCTGTAATGTACACTTCCCGTTTCAATAAATCTATTGAGCAGATTCCTAAAACTTTTCTCTTCCGGATGTCTTCTGTCGGGATAACGTGTCGCGTAAATTCTAGCCGCCAATAAACAATTTCTATCAGTCTCCCCTAATACAAAAATCATATCGACTAGTTCGTCTTTTTCGAAATTCATCGTAATTATATGCTGTCTACTTTTACCACGAAACGAAGAATCACTTTACAAATCACAAATTTCGACATAATCAAATGTCACACTGACACTTACATTACATTTTGACAGTTGTTTCGTCGCAGCATGGCCTACTAGAGTACATAGAAATGTAATTAAATGGATACTTTTGTGAAAAATATTGACTATCTCAACAACTATGGGGTTTAGACATAAGATATGCCCCATCAAATTGAAGAGAAGAAAAAGACCTATCGAATAATGACATAAAATAAGGAGCATTCCATTTAAAAAAAATGGGTTATACCGCTTTGAAATTTGCAAAGTTTGGCATGTTTCTCTGAACACCCTGTACTACTAAATTTAAATTGCTCATTAATAAAACGTTGCTTATTAACCACACTGAGATATTGGCTAAAAGTTATTCTTACCTTCAAAAAACGAGGTCGCTACGATTTTTTAAAGTTGAGCTTGCTCATGCATTATACTTGAAGAAAAAAATTGTAAATTGGCAACACTGTAACATAATAAGAAACTAAATGGACAACAATGTAGAGGTTAAAAAATGTCATTAGAAAAATTGAATAAATACAGGGTGTTCCATTAAAAAAACAAATATTTTTGTTATACTGCAAAATTGGAACACCCTGAATGTTTGAAAATAATTTTACGCCGTAAATATTTTTAAATCAATAATTTTTTGTACGAAACATTTTTTTGTTTTTTTCACGGGAATGGCGCTAGGAAACCCCGACACGCTGTTGCAGGACCCTGTATATTGTATAACGCTACAATTGTTTTGCCACGCTGTGGCTTCTTCAGGCGAAGAAGCTACAGTGTAGTGAAACAATTGTAGCATTATACAATATATATTTGAAAGTTACATATGGTCGAAAGCGTAAATGTCATGTAAATGCCCATTAGCTTAAGTAGCGTTTACGATTTCGAACATACAGTGAGTTTTTATTTTAGGTAAACATATGCATAAGCTGTAAATAAATTTTCCGACATTCGTTGTTTTTCAAAAGAGTTTATTTTAAGGCTTAAAACGAGTGTTTTCTACTCCCAGACTAAGCATGAAGTAAAATTTCGAGTTTAGAAAAGCCCCGTGAAAACTTATCGAGGGTCGCGCAGCGACCCTCGACAAATTTTCTGGGCTTTTCTAAACTCGACATTTTACTTCATGCGCCTCGCGTATAAGACACTAAAATATTACGAAGCTTATGTATATTCGAACTTCACTTGAAATCTGTGTTTTATACGCGTGGCGCATGAAGTAAAATTTCGAGTTTAGAAAAGCCCAGAAAATTTGTCTCGGGTCGCTGGGCGACCCTCGACAAATTTTCACGGGGCTTTTCTAAACTCGAAATTTTACTTCATGCTTTTAGGTAAACATATGCATAAGCTGTAAGTAAACTTTCCGACATTCGTTGTTTTTCAAAAGAGTTTATTTTGAGGCTCTAAACGAGTGTTTTCCACTCCCAGACTAAGCATGAAGTAAAATTTCGAGTTTAGAAAAGCCCCGTGAAAATTTGTCGAGGGTCGCACAGCGACCCGAGACAAATTTTCTGGGCTTTTCTAAACTCGAAATTTTACTTCATGCGCCACGCGTATATAACACTAAAATATTGCGAATCTTATGTATATTCGACTTCACTTGAAATCTGAGTTTAATTCGCGTGGCGCATGAAGTAAAATTTCGAGTTTAGAAAAGCCCAGAAAATTTGTCTCGGGTCGCGCAGCGACCCGAGACAAATTTTCACAGGGCTTTTCTAAACTCGAAATTTTACTTCATGCTTAGTCTGGGAGTGGAAAACACTCGTTTAAAGCTTTAAATGAACTTAAAAAAAACAAGGAATATCTAAAGATTTACAGAAAATAGGTTAAATTTAGAATACATATACTTAAAAGAAAAACTCCTTGTATGTAAGTTACACAGCCCAATTTATTATGGTCAAAGATGTTCAGTATTCTTCAAGTTAGTTTGGGACTATACTGATGATGGCGTTAAAGCCTGAAAGCGCATTTAGTTATCCGGTGAATGAATGAGTAACTATATGTTTTTGAGTTTACGTGAAGTGATTATTACGCTAAAAAAGACTGGTATTCCATACTTCACGTTTTATTGTTATCGTTAAAAATCACTCACTCAACGATACAAATAAAAAGTAAAGTAGGGAATAACAGTCTTTTTTAGTGGAATGAATGAGTACTGAGCACACATTCATAAAAGTGAAGATGAACTTTCAACATTTATCAGCCTTAAAAATCAACTACAATAAATCTTACAATATTTTATGTAGGGCGTTACAGAAATATTAAACATGATTGTAACGTTGATTAAACCTTGTTGTTGTAACGTTGACCAAACATTATTAAAATGTTAGTTGACTGAATTAGTGCTATAAGTTCTAGAGAGAAAATGTTTCTATCCATAATATAAATTTGGACCTTGAGATGTGTTTAATATTTCATTTTCACAGGATCAGCATAAATTCATGTACAAACTGTTTGAGTACTTTATGGAAAATGAGGAAAAGTGCGCAATTTACAATGAATACGAGCAGATAAGTCGAGACTATTCTCCGGAATATGACTTACTTGAACCAGTAACTCCATGAACCTTAATTATTATTAAGATACGATTAAATATTATTTCTATTATGTAAGTTCTTATAATAAATGTGTGATATACGTAAGGTAAAATAAAAATATTCTCTTACAATATAAAATTTTCTTGGTGCTTGGTTTAAGCCAGAATTGACAACCGAGTACCTTACCCCCCTTTTAATCAATAAAATATCTAAAATTAATAATAAGAAACTTGAACGTACTGCTCTACACAAAATAGAATACTCTGTGTAGCTTCAAAAAGAAAACATTTTTCAAGTTTTAAGATTCGAAGAAAGATTTAGATAAAAACCACTCACCGAGGCTTCTTGGAGCTCAATCTCTTGCAGGACCTACCTTCTGTAAAAGCAAGAAAAATAATAAATAAAAAAATTATAGAGCTGGAAAACCAAATAAATCCTTCACAAATAAAATACTATATTAATTTTAATTCGTTTTTATATATTTGTAAATACTCTGCAAACTATTGGCAAATTCTATTTTGTTTTATGTGAAAATGTATGTTCATAAATGTGTATGCAACCAAATATACAAAACTGTGTTTCCTTTAACATACAGGGCGTTTCATGTAAAACCGAACATTTTCATAACGAGAATTTTTGTTTAAGTATCCATATGCATACGTTGCACATTTTCTGATGCTCGGTTTATTAAAATAATTCAATTTGAAGCTTTAAGCGTTTCATGTAACACCGAACATTTTCATAACGAGAATTTTTGTTTAAGTATCCATACGCATACGTTGCACTTTTTCTGATGCTCGGTTTATTAAAATAATTCAATTTGAAGCTTTAAGCGAGTGTTTTTCACTCCCAGGCTAAGCATGAAGTAAAATTTCGAGTTTAGAAAAGCCTGAAAATTTGGTTTGGTCGCGTAGCGCGAAGCGCGGAGCGGCCAAACCAAATTTTCAGGCTTTTCTAAACTCGAAATTTTACTTCATGCGCCACCGGTACTAAACAACCTTACAAACCTTACAAAGCACCAGGTTTGGACGGGATCTTTCCAGCTCTGATTCAACAGGGCTTGGAGAGTGTCATCCGCCATCTCATAAAACTCTTCAGAGCTAGCCTAGCTTGGAATTATATACCGACTAGCTGGTCGGAGGTAAAGGTGGTATATTTACCAAAAGCGGGCCGTAAGGATCCGCTGCCTAAATCCTTCCGGCCTATTAGCCTGATGTCTTTTATTCTAAAGACCCTGGAGAAGGTGCTGGATGGATACATCAGGAGGGAAGTACTGGGTACCAACCCTCTCAATGTACATCAGTATGCCTATCAAAAGGGGAAGTCCACGGACCTGGCGTTGAACAATCTAGTCGGGAAAGTCTCGCAGACCCTCGACTCAAAGGGAATTGCGTTAACGGCTTTCCTTGACATTGAAGGTGCGTTCAATGCAGCATTAACGGAATCCCTCTGTAAGTCTGTAAAAGATAGAGGGGTTCCGACGGCCGTAACAGGCTGGATACGAGCAATGCTAGACGCGAGGACAGTTACGACGTCACTCTGTGGTGACGTTGTCAGGCTAAGAACCTCCAGGGGATGCCCGCAGGGCGGGGTTTTGTCTCCCCTGCTTTGGTCCCTACTGGTGGATGACCTACTCGCGATTTTAGATACGTTTGACGTGGAAGTACAGGCGTATGCGGATGACATAGTCATCCTTGCAAGGGGAACAGACGAAAACACAGTCTGGTGTGCCCTGCAAGAAGCACTGGATGCGACGAGGAGCTGGTGTGAAGGGGAACGACTTAGCGTAAACCCAAGTAAAACACTAATTCTCCCGTTCACCAGAAGGAGGAAATTGAAAATAAAACCTCTCACCCTACACGGTGAAACAATTCCATTTGTGGAGGAAGCGAAATATCTGGGTGTCACCCTAGATAGATCTCTAACCTGGAACTCCCATTTAGACAAGACCATACACAAAGCGAGACACTCGCTTTGGACATGCCGTCGTATATGTGGCAGGTCTTGGGGTCTTAACCCCAAACAAATGTACTGGCTGTATGGTGCGGTTATTAAACCGATTATCACCTACGGCTGTGTTGCCTGGTGGCCGATTACAACTCGCAAAACGGCCATAAATAGGCTCACTGCACTGCAGAGAATGGCAATGGTGGCGGTAACGGGAGCTATCCGAACTACACCGTCAGCAGCTATGGAAATGCTACTGAACCTGACCCCTCTACATATCTTAATACAGGGGGAGGCCAGATTGGCAACATATCGATTCCATCATGCGGCTCTAATAGACCCGCAAAGAATAGTCTTCATACCGAACGGACTGTCTAAGGCCATCGAGTCAGAAGACAGTCTGAATATGAAGACAGACTTTACAGTCACAGAGTACAGTGAGCATCAACCGTACAAAGTCCTATTTCCGGATAGAGACGACTGGGAGCGATACAAAACCGCCCCAGGACAGGTTGATTCCTACTGGTATACCGACGGCTCAAAACTGCCATCTGGTACAGGAGCCGCAGTAGTCGGATGTAAACCAAGGACTGAACTTTCCTACAGCCTCGGTAAACATGCCACGATACAACAGGCAGAA
Source organism: Philonthus cognatus (assembly GCA_932526585.2). NCBI lineage: Eukaryota > Metazoa > Arthropoda > Insecta > Coleoptera > Staphylinidae > Philonthus > Philonthus cognatus. Next base: position 32,661,619 of record OW052242.1, read on the forward strand.
ATATTTGCCATTGAGATGTGCGCTCGGGAGCTCCTACAAAGGGGTTGGGTGCGCAGATCAATTAATATCTGTTCCGACAGCCAGGCGGCTTTGAAGGCTTTGGAAACAACCCGAACCTCATCCCTGCTGGTGTGGAACTGCAAGCAGATACTTTGCCAACTGGCAGAGAACAACAGGGTCAGTCTGATGTGGGTGCCCGGGCACTCTGGCATACAGGGAAACGAACTAGCCGATTCCCTGGCCAGGAAGGGAGCGGATACCGCATTCATCGGACCAGAACCTGCTCTTGGAATACCTAGAGTAGTAGCCAAGAACACTAACAGGAGATGGCTGAATGATCAGATGCTAAACTACTGGCAACAGTGCCCTGGGATGAGACATTCCAGAGCAGTGATAAGTGAAGCATCCACCTCCAGAACAGAGTCATGGCTGAAGCAGAGCAGGTCGGGTATACACACCCTGACTGCTCTCTTCACTGGACACTGCCGCCTACGGCACCATCTGCACAAAATGGGACTGAGTGATAACACGGAGTGTCGCCTGTGCCTAGAAGATGATGAAACAGCAGAGCACGTTATTTGTGCCTGCCCCGCTGGAAATCAGCTCAGGCTCACAGTGCTCGGACAATCCATACTAACACTGAAGGACCTTGACAAGATTCCACCCGACAAGCTCGTAGACTTCATCAAGAGGTTGGGCTTGGAGGGTGAACTATAAGGACACGCGACTGGCCTTAAATTGTGAGCCACAATAGACCCTCGCGGTCGCAGTGGAGGGCCGTATAGCGACCCACTCACTTTGGAAAAAAAAAAAAAAAAAAAAAAAAAAAAAAAAAAACACTGATTCAATGTAAAATTTAGCGGTGTGTTTTAAACTTCGTAATATGTCAGTGTTTAATACGCGTGGCGCATGAAGTAAAATTTCGAGTTTAGAAAAGCCTGAAAATTTGGTTTGGCCGCTCCGCGCTTCGCGCTACGCGACCAAACCAAATTTTCAGGCTTTTCTAAACTCGAAATTTTACTTCATGCTTAATCTGGGGGTGGAATACACTCATTTTTAGTTTCAAATTGAACTCTTTTAAAAAAAACAACGATTATCTAAAGATTTACCTCATTTACGATGTAATTGGGACATGTATACTTGAAAGAAAAACTCCCTGTATTTACAAGTTGAGGCATTAATTGCGATTGATTGGCTACAATTTGTAATGGTCATATAGGCAACCCAATTTACACATAACCTAAAAATTAAAGGTGTCAAATCGTATTGGATGATTTGGTTTGATAATTAAAACATATGAAAATGAACATTGAACATGTTTGGTGTTACATAAAACTCTCTGTATATTTCAGAAGTTACTCACTCAATAATCAAAATGAATATAAATATCCATTTTGATATTGAAAAAAACCTAATGCCGGGTTTCACCAACGTCAGTTCAATTTACCAATTCATCGATCAAAATCTAGTAATAGTTACATACATGTCTAAAAATCAATCAATTCACATAACATTGATGTTTATGACAGAAAATGTCTGTTTCAATCAGCAAATAAATTTAATCAACGAACAACATGTAATTGAAGTTGCCTTAGTGGCGGCCGGTGGCCAACTTCATGTGAAACAAAAATGCCAAGGTAATGCATTTCGGAATTAAATGGTGCGTTCGTTGTGCTGCTAAACGCATGTATTAATGACGTAATTCCGTGACGTAAACAAAATGGTTACGTAAGGTATTTTTCACGAATGTTGGCAGCACGTCATCAATTTATGTACGTATCAAAGACAAGCAGTTATTCTACCATTTTATACTATTATATGCGCATCATCGTAGTAAATAATAGAAACGTATGTCTTGTGACTCCTGATACAAGTACCGACAACAGTGCTCACCGCTCGGAAACGTGAGGCGATGGATTAGACAAAGACGCCAATATAGTGCATGTCTACCCCAGCACAACGCTTCCCAGAAACGTCACTAGCGTCACTATCCGTTCCAAGTTTTCAAGTATAGAAGTATTTCTGTTTGTTTTAGTTTTTCGTGAGTTTTTCGTGTTTTTTCATAGTGTGTATTAGTTTAGTTTAGTGTAAGTAAGTGTAGAAATAGTTATTTGTGATTAGATCTAGTTTTATATAACCATAAACTCAAAATGCCTGGAAAAAGGCTTACTGAAGTAGCCCGAGATATAATAATTAAAATAATGGACTACCTCAACCAGAAAAAATGCAATTGAAGTCCCCTTTTACCTTTAAATGCAGTCTATGAGGTAAATTGTTAAAATAAGGAGAGCTGTTGGCGAGGGAAAGCGCTTCGTTATTTTGCATGCTGGTCAGAGTACAGGTTTTGTGGAGAATGCTTTCCTTATTTATGCAACAACTTCAAAACTTGCACAGTAACATGATGACATGAATGGCGATGTATTTATGAAGTGAGTTAGGCAGAAACTTGTCCCAAATTTAGAAGAGCCGTCACTTATAGTTATGGATAAAGCACCTTACTACAGCGTATTGGTAGAAAAGCAGCCCAAAATTTCTTGGACAAATCACACATTGACTACAAGATAGCAATAAACCTGTGAAAGGTACTAAGTTTATGGCGGAACTGTTAGCCCTAGCCAAACGATATGCTAGACTTAACAGATATGTGGTAGATGAATATCTGCTCGATCATGGCCATGAAGTATTGCGACTCCCACCATATCACTGCGATTTAACGCCATAGAACTAATATGGGCACAGGCAAAATAATATTATGATGCTCATATAGGCATAAAAGGATATGGAAACAACGATGTGTAGGTCATGTGGCACAAATCCTTAGGAAAATGCACTCCGGAAAGGTGGGACTCTGTTGTTAGACACACAGAATCAATTATCGACAGATAGTACATCAGCTAATACGTTCTGGATAATCTGCAAGAATTTATTATTCGTATTGGGGATGGGAGTATTTCAGACGATGATGTAATGTAATAATAATTAATTCAACTTCCACCAAATTACCGGGTGTTGATTCGATCAAGTATACGTAGGGATTTATAATGTAATACCACATTTATGAAAAACTTAAACACCAAACCCCTTTTTAACGTTACGCCAATGCGCGCAATTACATATGACCTGGAACAGATTGAAACGGAATTTGATAATTCATGACGTGAATGTCAACATTCATGAAATAGACTGTAGTGCTTTTATCCTTATTTTTTGTATCTTGGATTTGAGCCTCAAATGAAATTAGGCCGCAAGCCGCTAGTGAGTTGTGTGTTTTATATTAAAATAATAAAATATTGTTATTATTACTGAAATAAATCAAGGAATATACCTAATAAAACACGGTTTTATTTCCTTTCTTCACTAATTAGTGAAGAAAAAAAATCAAACCGTGTTTAATTGGGGATTGATTACTTCACATAACTGAAAATAAAATTCAAACAGTGAATAGGGGGATATACCAACAAACAAAAAATAAAATAAAAAATTACATTATTCCAATTAAACAGATAACAAACAATGAAATTTAACGCCTTATCAGAATTGATTGCAATGATAGAATGATTACTAATATCACTGATTATTTCCACTAAAACAATTCGTTGAATGCAAACAAAACTGAAGCACGTAATTTCTCTAATACAGATATATTGAAAAAAAAAATCATTTAGAAAATTTTTAAAGCAGTGATGGTTTTGAAAGCAAACACAACTGAAGCACCTAATTTCTAATACAGAAATAATAAAAAATGCATTCAGAAAAATCTAAGAGCGGTGATGAATTTAAAAACGAGTTCGAGGTAAGTTTTCTTTTAAATCAAATAAAGCAATGCTACTACTTAATAATTAATCATTATTTTAACCAATTAATTAGTCGAAAAAAAAATTATTGTTACACTGCTCCAAGAAGTTAACGCACCACTTTACAATTTCTTAAACATATTCACTTTTTAAGTTTGCCCACTGAACACGGAAACATTCTTAACATTGCGCGAATATTGAACACGATACTAAAATAAAACATCCCACTGGGCAAATCCATCTGAGTAATATTTCATCAACATTAAAACAACGTTTAATGTTGCTACAATGTTGATATAACGTAATTTGTTTGTTTTTTGCTCAGTGGGATTGTATTAAAAATATTACAACAGAGTTTTAGCAACGTTACAAACATTGCATACACGTTTTTCGTGCAATATGGATTTATATACATTACCTAAATGTTAAAAACGATGCTAAAATTCAACATTATTTTCTAACGTTTCAAAAATATCGCGGCAAAATAACACAACGTTGTATAATCATTGCAGTTTGACTTTTATGCAGCAATGTATTGTAAACATTGGATAAATATTGAAAATAGTAACATTGCATTTTTAACATTGTATAATTGTTGAAACTGTTGCTGTAATGCAGCAGTATGGTTTACACATTTCATGGACATTGAACATACAAGGAGTTGTTCTTTAAGGTATACATATCCCAATTATAAACTGTAAATCTTCAGTTATTCGTTGTTTTTAAAAAGAGTTTAATCCAAAGCTATAAACGAGTGTTATCTACTCCCAGATTAAGCATGAAGTAAAATTTCGAGTTTAGAAAAGCCTGAAAATTTGGTTTGGTCGCGTAGCGCGAAGCGCGGAGCGGCCAAACCAATATTTCAGGCTTTTCTAAACTCGAAATTTTACTTTATGCGCCACGCGTATTAAACACGGATTTTATGTGGGGTTCACAGTATGCTGCTAATGCTGTATGATAAAGATGTGTATTTTAAACTTGACATAGAACCAGTGTTTTAAACCAAATTCTCAGGCTTTTCTTAACTCGAAATTTTACTTCATGCGCCACGCGTATAAGATACTGATTTCAACTGAACTTCATTTGTTAACAATATTTTAGTGTTTTCAAAGTTTAAGGGTACTAGGTGCTTAGGTACTGCACCCCCTTAGACTGTACATTACTCTTAGTAAGTTAGTTTATTTTTTGTTTTTCTTGTTACCAATATATATTTGTATTTTTTGACTCATTTAAACCCAGAAATAATTATTGCATTAAGATTACGAGAGAAACATTCCTATAACGTTCACTTAATTGCTGTACATCGGGTTGTATACAATAAGGATTCTATGCATTCATCGTATGCAACCCAACATACATACATTTGTATGTTGGATTGCATATAAATAAGAGCAATTGCTCGTGTTGCATGGACGTTGCTTTTTAAACGGTGTAGCAATATTTTTCTTTAAACGTTAGCATGCAACGTTTCTGCAGGCAAACATTCAGCGTTTTTACAGTGTTTTTTCAACATTCATGCAACTTAAAACGCAACGTTTCGTGTTACGCGGCAATATTGATACAACGTGTCATGCAGCGTTTCTTTGCTCAGTGGGTAGCCTTGTATTTATTTGATTTTATTTTGTCGCAATCTGTTAAACTAAACACAAGATTTATAGCATTATTCGTTATTTCAAAGACGCGACCGTGAAGTACAAAAAAATTCCACTAAGCAAAAAACAAACAAATAACGTCATATCAACATTGTAGCAACATTAAACGTTGTTTTAATGTTGTTAATGTAAATAAATAGTTAATGTTAATGTAATGTTTTAACAACAACTTGAATGGATTTGCTCAGTGGAATAGTACAAACTTTTTTAAATTTCAAAAATTTTTAAGCAGTAACATACGTTAATTTCTTAAAGCAGTGTATTTATTTTTTTAATTTGCAAATTAACTACAAATATTAGCTTTCGAAAAAAAATGTAGTAAAAATGTCGTTTTTTTTAAATAAATAAAACAAAGTTATTTAACTTTGTTTTATTTATTTAAAAAAAAAACGACATTTTTACTAATTTTTTTTCCGAGAACCTAATATTTGTAGTATTTTGTGGTATTAGTATTTACACTAATACCACAAAATACTACAAATATTAGGTTCTCGGAAAAAAATTTAGTAAAAATGTCGTTTTTTTTTAAATAAATAAAACAAAGTTAAATAACTTTGTTTTATTTATTTAAAAAAAAACGACATATTTACTACATTTTTTTCCGAAAACCCAATATTTGTAGTTAATTTGCAAATTAAAATAATCATATTTTGATGCCTTGCAAACAAAGTGCAAGGCATCAAAATATGATTTTTTTAATTTGCCAATTAACAAGATCGCTTTTCTAAACACTATACTAAGTCGCTGTATTTATTATGTATTTTGTGTAATGTAATCATTTTGAATTATAAAAAAAATACATTTTTTTCCGAACAACCTAGTAATTAAAATTATTTATTGTTCAGACTTATCTAAATGTGTATGATTTAAAAGTGTCGTTTTTTGTAACTGATTCTTTTGTTCTATTCTACATTTTGCTTAGAGTGTAAATCCAATCGAAAATTTAGCGCAATTCTTTGGTGGACTGGCAGAGAATTCTTTCAAGAATAGATACAGGAATATTTTACCATGTGCGTAAGGAATGAAATTAAATTTAAGTTGCTTAAATCTTGCATGCATTTGAGTATATTTAGCACATTTTAAATTAAATTTCGGTTGCTTAATTGAGCAGTTTATTTTAAAAGTGACCTATCTATTTCTTAATTGCGTTATTAATCTTCATAATTTGGGGTTTTCTATCATAAATAACAATTTGTGGTTAAATATATTTTTCATACAGGGTGTCTACGCTAAACCGTTCGTTAAAAGTTTATGGGGTTGTCGTTGCACTAAAAATTTGAAAAAAAAATCCTTATCATATGGTTGAATTAGTTCTCCTCATGTGAAATATTTTCAACTTTATATCACTTCCGGTTCCACCGGAAGTAGCACCTAACTTGTTATTTTAAATGGAACACCCTATATATTAGTAATTTTTTGAGTTCCTCGCTTAAATTGCAACATATTTTATTCGAACATATGTACACTTATCTCTTATAGTTTTCAAGAAAAAAAATATTTCTAAAATTCTGACCTCTAAAAGGCATCCTGAAATCTGTCTGTAACTTCTCTTAATAATAAGATAAAAATATGATTTATATCTCTACTTGTACCTAGAGGTAGGCTCTATGAGCAAATTAATTGGAAACTGTAAATTTTGACAATAAGTGTTCTTAAAATGTCAATATCTAAGTACCCTCTTCAATATCTAGTAATTCATTTTTTTTTAATGGAATGACCTAATTTTTATCACGTGGTACGATTGGGGAGAAAATTTCCCACAAAAAAGTATTATACAACTATACTCCTAAAGCAAGTAGTTTTCGAATTATTTCGAAAATTCTTTTTTCGTCGCATTTATGCAGGGAATAATGCGCGCATAAGTCGCAATTGAATTTTAGTAGGCCAGTAGTATGCTTTTGTTTTGTCGCGATTGTATTGCAAAATGTCAAATAATAAAAAGAATTAGTACAAAGTTTTACAGAAATCAACAACATTACATACGCGACAAAACAAAAGCATTACTACTTGCCTACTAAAATTCAGTTACGACTTATGCGCGCATTATTCCCTGCATAAATGCGACGAAAAACGAATCTTCGAAATAATTCGATAACCACTTGCTTTAGGAGTATAGTTGTTAATACTTTTTTGCAGAAAATCTTCCCCCCAATCGTACCACGTAATAAAAAATAGGTCATTCCATTTAAAAAAATTGAATTACTAGATATTGAAGAGGGTACTTAGATATTGACATTTTAAGAACACTTATTGTCAAAATTGACAGTTTCCAATTAATATACTCATAGAGGCGTCCTCTAGGAACAAGTAGAGATATAAATCATATTTTTATCTTACCCATTTCCAGATGCCATTTAGAGGTCAAAATTTTAGAAATATTTTTTTTGCTTGAAAACTATAACAGATAAGTGTACATATGTTCGAATCAAATATGTTGCAATTTAACCGAGGAATCCAAAAAGTTACTAATATATAGGGTGTTCTATTTAAAATAACAAAGTTGGTGCTACTTCCGGTGGAACCGGAAGTGATATAATGGTAAAAATATTTCACATAAGGAGAACTGATTCATCCGTATGACAAGGATTATTTTCAAATTTTTAGTGCAACGGCAACCCCATAAACTTTTAACGAACCTAAACCGTTCAGACACCCTGCGGCCCTGTATACTTAACTACAAATTGTTGTTTATATACAGGTTGATTTATACCAGGAGGCGAAAAATTAATAGTCGTGTAGGAGATTGGATTCTGAGCAAAAACTGAGAAATAACTTTTTTTTAGATCGGCCTCTGTTTTGGAAATATCGAGGTTCAAACTTTTGAAACATATATTAATTTCAAGTTTCACAAAAAAACTAATGGTAGGCAACATGAAAACTTTATTTAGTCACAGAAAGAAAAACTTACAAAAGATGTTCGAAATGTCCACCGCCAGCGATGGCGACGTAAAACTACAGAATTATAAACTACAGCAAAATCTTGTTCGTTTTCAATTTTAAGTGCAGCATTCATAATTCTGTCTCGTAATTGCTCTTCATTCTGAATTTCCTCTGTATACGAAACTTCATTGATATTCCCGACAACTTTCTAAAGCATTGCCTTTGCAAAAGCCGTAAACAAAAATAATTTCGGCATATTCTTCATTGCCAAACGGCATTGTTAACGAAATTTGTATCTTTTTTATACTAAAAATTAATAGCAATACCCAAAGTATGTTACAACTGTTAACAAATAATAAATAAGTCTTATTTCAAATCAGTTTCCATAACCTACTGTTTACGCGAATTATGCGATTTGGTTTTAAAAATTTCTTAAACACAAAATTTGTAATAAAAGGTATATTCTCAAATAATGTACATCAGATTATTTACATAAATATTTACAAATATCAAGCTAACATAATAATTTAAATAAACAATAAACACAAAGAAATAAATTAAGTTAAGAAAATATTGAAGTAGAGATTAGGAAAAATGAGCAAAGATACACGGTGAAAGAACAAGTTGAAGTTATGAGAAAAATACAAAGTTTCACGTTTTCGATTCAAAGAGAGAACTTACTCGTTTGCTGTTCAAAACAAGACTCTTCGATTTTTAGTTTTGAAGACGAGAATTCACAAGGGTGTAAAAAGTGGGAGAAATTTTAGATAAAGAAAGAAGAACATAGAGCATGCAAAGAAGGAAAATAGAAGTGGAAAAAACAGAATAAATTATCTCTCCGACTGGCCTGCATTTTATAACTTCGACGAACATTTTTCGGCGACGGATTAGCGCCTATTGCGCCTCATCGGGCACGTAGAGCCGAAAACCCATTGTCACACAAGAAATTTTACACAAAGCATTTATTTGCTATTTTTCGGGTCTTCGGCTCTTAAGGTTGTCATAAAATGAAGCCAGTCTTTTACGATAAGAGCAAACAATTTTACAGAATAACAAAAAAAGTCACGTACAAATTTATTTTCTAAAGTTCGGGGAGTTTTTGACGCGAACACCTACTATTTATTGTATGGACAAAAATTAAATAAGTTCCGAAAACTGCATACCTCGTTATCTCTGAAACAAAGGCCGATCGAAAACAAAAAGTTATTTCACATTTTTTGCTTAGAATCCAAGCTCGAACAAGAATATTCATTTTTCCCCTCCTGGTATAAATCACCCTGTATATGTTTCTATGTTATTGTATAGCAAAAAATGCTGAACAAATATTATTATTATTATTCGAATAACTGAAAACTTCAAATTATAAAGGTTATTACAGTCAACAATAAAAAATCCATGCTCAATTCATGCTTTCAGTTAGTGATATTTTATTGTGTTTTTAACAATTACTTTTTTTAGATGATGCCAGGAGAGTTGTTTTACGAGGGACAAAATCTGATTATATTAATGCTAGTTACATTCAAGTGAGTTGTTAATTTAGTAGTAACCTCTTAAGTAAATCAAAACTCAACACAAATCGCATTATAAGAATAAAATTACTTAATTAAGTTGCAATACAAAAAGCATTAAATAAATAACATTTTAGGGTAAAATTATATACTTATGTAGATATAATTTGTACATCTAACGTGTGTTTTCCACTCACAGATTAAGTATGAAGTAAAATTTCGAGTTGAAAAAAGCCTGAAAATTTAGATTTGCCGGCGCGCGAGCAAATCCAAATTTTCGAGCTTTGCTCATATCGAAATTTTACTTCATGCGCAAAGCGTATAAAACAATGAAATATTGTAAAGTTCAAAATATCACAATAGATATGTATGTTTACGATTCACAGCTCATTCAGTGCATTATAATTAATTTAATTAAGCATGCATATCCCGATGTATACACTGTACATTTCTATGCATTTGTTATTTTTTGCAAAAGTGTTCAATTTGAAGCTTCAACTAGTGTCCTTCACTCCCAGGTTAAGCATGAAGTAAAATTTCGAGTTTAGAAAAGCCTGAAAATTTGGTTTGGTCGCGTAGCGCGTAGCGCTACGCGACCAAACCAAATTTTCAGGCTTTTCTAAACTCGAAATTTTACTTCATGCGCCACCCGTATAAAACACTGATTTAAAGCGAAGTTACAAATATACTAATTAAGTTTGATGTCTGGTTAATAAATTATACAAATATTTATTTCAGTGCACCAAATCTTGCGCTTTCAAAATTTAAGTCACTTTCTTAAGGACACCTAAGAAGTACAATCCGAAAGCAAAATTACTTTACACGAAATAAACATTTGAAATACCGTGAGATCATTTAAAATTTGATTTAGAGTAGGCTTTGAATTTTAAATTAGATTGGCACTACTCACCGTTAACACATAGTTTACCATAACCTCCAATTTATTCGATCACTGAATTAGCATTCTGGGCAATCGCACAAAAACAATGCCCCGTCTCTAAATCATAACTTAAATGATCTCACGGTATTTATTAGTGTTAAATCAAACTTTAACAGTATATTTTGAACTTCATGTCAAATCAGTGTTGTATACACGTGGCGCATGAAGTAAAATTTCGAGTTTATAAAATCCTGAAAATTTGGTTTGGTCGCTCCGCGCATCGCGCTACGCAACCAAACCAATTTTTCAGGCTCTTATAAACTCGAAATTTTACTTCATGCTTAATCAAGGAGTTTAAACACTTGCTCCTAATTCAAATTCAACTCATTTTTAAAAGCAACGAATTCTAAATAACCCGATTTTGTTATACCCAGGTTTGTTGATATTCTCGGTATACTCTTAAATACGTCTAAATACATGATTCTTCAAAAATGCCTTGAAGAGCAATTGGATTTGTCAATTCTTTAACATCGATTTATTTTAGGGTGTTAACGGAGATAAAACTTACATAGCCACACAATGTCCGAAAGAGAAAACCGTTTACGACTTCTGGTTGATGGTGTTGCAGCAAAAAGTGGAGCTGATCGCTTGCTTGGCCACAAAATCCGAAGGCCGAGTAATATTCTCATTACCAATACTTTTTAATCTTTTTGAAGTGAAAGTTTGATTTCAGAAAAAGTTCTTTCAGTACTGGCCCCATGAAAACGAAGAAATTTCAAATAAAGACATAACAATTTCCATTCGATATAAAATTGAGTACATCGATTTCGTTGTTACATCAGTTAGAGTTGTGAAAAACAAGAAGGGGAAATATGTAAGTATAATCAATCTTAGCTATCTAAATTTGTAAATAGTTTTCACGTATTGGCTTGATATAGTCAGAAATATTCAGTATTCTGGTTCTGGACCACACTGACGAGGACCTTGAAGTCCGAAACGCGTCTGTATGTATCCCGTGCAGAAATATTAAACACAAATTCAATTATCTAGAACAGTGGTGAGGAAACTTTTTTTAAGACGGGCCATTTTTAATAACCAGACAATCGTAGCGGGCCAAAGAATAATGCTTAATCGTAGGTAGGTAGTTTTTATGCGGGTCGTCACATTACGAAGTAAGAACGCGTTCAAACATTTTCACGACGGCACTCTTAAACGGGCCGGATAAAACCTTTCCGCGGGCCGGACTTGGCCCGCGGGCCGTAATTTCCCCATCACTGATCTAGAATATGAATTAGTGTTCAGTACTCATTCATTCACCGGATAACTATATACGCGTTTCAGGCTTCAAAGCCATCATCAATATAGTCCCGAGCCAGTGCTTGAAGAATACTGAACCTCTTTGACCATTTATTATGGCCTGTGCAATTTACATAAAGAGAGTTTTATGTAACATCAAACATGAGAATTTTTCGTTTAAGTATGCATTAGCATACGTTGTACATTTGCCGACGCTCGGTTTACTAAAATAATGAAGCTTTAAACCAGTGTATTCCATTCCCAGGCTAAGCATGAAGTAAAATTTCGAGTTTAGAAAAGCCTGAAAATTTGGTTTGGTCGCGTAGCGCGAAGCGCGGAGCGGCCAAACCAAATTTTCAGGCTTTTCTATACTCGAAATTTTACTTCATGCGCCACCGGTACACAACACTGATTCAATGTAAAGTTTAGCGGTGTGTTTTAAACTTCGTAATATGTCAGTGTTTTGTACCGGTGGCGCATGAAGTAAAATTTCGAGTTTAGAAAAGCCTGAAAATTTGGTTTGGCCGCTCCGCGCTTCGCGCTACGCAACCAAACCAAATTTTCAGGCTTTTCTAAACTCGAAATTTTACTTCATGCTTAGTCTGGAAGTGGAACACACTCATTTTAAGTTTAAAATTGAACTTTTTTAAAAAAAACGAGTATCTAAAGATTTACGGCATATGCGCTGTAATTGGGACATGTATACTTGAAAGGAGAACTCCCTGTATGTACAAGTTGAGGCTTAATTGCGATTGATTAGCTACAACATGAAATGGCCTGAATAGTTGTGAAGTAAGAATCGGCATTCATATTTAGTTTCCCAGCCAACTAGGACTTCAATAATTATTGGACACCCGATTTTATTGTATTGAACAGGTAAAAATAGTAAACTACACATCATGGCCAGATCATGGAATGCCAACAAGACCAGTGAGTTTTTGCAATTTCATCAGGTATTGCCAATTAGAAGGAAGCGAAGGTCCAATTGTGGTACATTGCAGGTAATTCTTCTTAATGACTTTGGCTTAATAATAATAAAGAATATATCAGTAGATAAGCTATATTCTGGGATAAATTTACATGTAAACTCAAAGGGGGGTATAGATTCGCTTTTTCGCCATTTTGTTTTTCAACATTTGCATTCCGTTTCCGGCTGTTAACCTGTTTTTGAACCTGTTTCAGCTCTTTGCAGACCTGTTTAAGCCGATTTCAGACTTGCTTAAGCTGTTTTAGCTGTTTTTAGACCTGTTTTAAGCTGTTTTCAGCCCTGTTTAAATTATTTTCAGACCTGTTTTTACAGGTCTGGTAAACAGGTGACAGGTCTGATAAACAGCCGGAAACAGCTTAAACAGTCCTGAAAATAACTTAAAACAAGTTCGAAAACAGCTTCAACAAGTCTAAAAACAGGTACGGAAGCAGGTTAAACAGGTCTGAAAACAGCTTAAACAAAACTGGAAAGAGCTGAAACAGGTCCAAAAACAGGCTAACAGATGGAAACGGAATGCAAATGTTGAAAAACAAAATGACGAAAAAGCGAATCTATACCCCGCTTTGAATAAAATGTAAATTTGTCCCAGAACTGTCATAGCTTATCTACTTATATCAAAAGTAACACTTGGTTAATTTCACTATTTGCTTCTATTACCTTGGCTTTTCAGCACGGTTGGCCTTTAAATCTTTTTTAGTGCAGGAATTGGCAGAACCGGCAGCTTTATCATGTGCGATCATCTTACTCGCACCAACAGCAATCAGACTGATGTTGTACATTATTTGAAAATCATCAGATCATGTCGTCCATTAATGGTTTCAAATATAGTAAGTGAAAATAAAATCATTCACATATTTTTTGTATCATTGGTCAGAAACTTGTGTTATTTAGCCCTAGCTCAGAGCAAACAACGGGTAATCTTCCACAATAACGAAAGTACCGTGCGATCATTTAAATTATGATTTAGAGTAGGCGGCATTTTTTTGTGCGGTGGCCCAGAATGCTAATTGAATCATGGAATAAATTTAGATTATGGTAAACCATGTGTTAACAATCAGTAGTGCCAATATAATTTAAAATTCAAAGCATACTCTAAACCATGGTTTAACCGATAGCCGGTTATCAGGTGTTTCTTTTAAAACCCGATCGAGAATGCGTTGCTTTTTTGATAAAAGGAAATGGAATGAAAAAGTGAAGTCGCAGCTTAATTTACGTTTTCTCATACCTGACATAAATGTGTTAATTAGTAGCTTATTAGTTAGCCTTGTTCTTATAGTTGTTTTGTTATTTCTTCTTACAAATCAGGTGATTTCACAACTAAATAAACAATGGCAATTGCAATATAGAATAAAATAGAAAACTTTTATAAAACTGGGTTTGATTAACATTGACAAGAGCGACTGACAAATTCAGGTACGGCCTACTTCACAATGTTTTGAAAATTTCACTGCCAACTCGATCGGGTTTTTACCTAACACCTAATATAACTTTAAAACTTTAACATATTGTGCATTAAAGTTCTGCGAATAAATTGACACTATTTTTTTTTATCAAAAATGTACTTCTAAACTAACAATGAATTAAATAAAGCGACACTGGCAAATCACATAAATTCGTCAAATATTTTCATAGCAATCGTTATTTCCTGTTGATATTGCTTAAAATTATTCAATTATTATTAACATATTCGATGAAATAGATTGATCTAAAAAAAACTCGTAAAAAAAATTAACCATTGCTTGTTTTTTAAGCGGAAGAAAAATATGACTTATTGTGTAATTTAAATACTAGAAGGATATGTTTCAATTTTAAAGGTTGATTTTGTTTTAGATTCAATACAAATTCATACATTTTCTCTTAGATGAACATAAAAACGTTGTTAATACGATTATCACAAAAGACGCATTGGCAAAAAGCGAACGTAAAAATGGGTTATCAAGTTATCAATTTGATCAGTTTTCTGATAGATTTAAGAAAATGTACAGTATATTTCCAAGTAAGTAAAAACGAAACTAAATGATAAATTATTAATTAACGTTGAAGATTTTTTTAATGTGTTTAAGTATTATCACATTAATAAATGTTTGCAGATAATTATAAAAAGCCTTTAGTAGAACTTTGATTAAAACACTTGGTTTAAATCAGTGAAACAAACCAAGTGTCTTAATTGAAGTTTTAGTAATAATTAAATATGTTTCACCACGGGTTAAGTGAGAAATTAATTTAACATTTAATCATTTACTTGTTTTCTAGATCTAGATAGAACTTACGAAACCATACAGGAAAATGTTTATTTAAGTATACATAAATGTGCCGATGTGTACTCTGAAATTTTCAGGTATTCGTTGGTTTTTGGAAAGCGTTCATTTTGAAACTACTAACGAGTGTTTCTAATCCCTGTTTAAGCATGAAGTAAAATTTCGAGTTTAGAAAAACCTGAAAATTTGGTTTGGCCGCTCCGCGAAGCGGAACGGCCAAACCAAATTTTCAGGTTTTTCTAAACTCGAAATTTTACTTCATGCGCCACGCGTATAAAACACTGCAATATTGCAAAGTTTAAAATATACTACCAATACAGTATGCTAAAACTATATATTTATAACTTTAAATTGAATCAGTGTTTCATACGCTTGGTGCATGAAGTAAAATTTCGAGTTTACAAAAGCCAAAAATTTGGATTTGCCGGGCTCGCTTCGCTCTGCCCGGCAAATTCAAATTTTCAGGTTTTTCTAAACTTGAAATTTTACTTCATGCTTAATCATGGAAAAATTTGTTTGACTTTTTAAATTGAACTCTTTTATAATAAAACAACGAATGCATGAATATTTATTGGGGTGCGTATACTCGAAAGAAACATTGCCTGTACTCTGCGTAATGTCAATTTAAATTCTGAATACGAATTTGCAGAAGCTGATCAACGATTAGAAAAGTATTCAATAAACGGATTTCAAAAATACATTACAGTTAGTCTACTAGAGATGAATTGCAGAAAAATTTGGGAAGTTATAGAAGAGGAAAATATAGATTCCATTGTGGTTTTACAAAGATCTAAGGTTTGTTTAGGTACAAATATTATTTGTCAAAACACATTATAATAACAGAGCTGGGCAGGATTCGAATCATTGAGGATTCGAATCCTGGATTCGAATCCTTTTAGAGGATTCAAAAGAGGCATTCGAATAATTTAGTTCAACTGGATTCGTGATCCGGATTCGTTACATTTTTTTAAGACGATTCGTATTCGAATCTAAATATGGGTGATTCGAATCCTTATAAAAGGATTCGAATATTTATAAAAGAATACGACTATTTATAAAAGGATTCGAATATTTATAAAAGGATTCGAATACTTACAAAAGGATTTGAATCATCAAAAATAATTCGAATAGTGAGTATTAACATGAAAAATGTCTTCTGTGTGTTTTTAAATTTCTCGTTAAATCACTGTTTTATACGGGTGGCGCATGAAGTAAAATTTCGAGTTTAGAAAAGCCCAGAAAATTTGTCTCGGGTCGCTGCGCGACTCTCGACAAATTTTCAGTTTAGAAAAGCCCAGAAAATTTGTCTCGGGTCGCTGCGCGACCCTCGACAAATTTTCACGGGGCTTTTCTAAACTCGAAATTTTACTTCATGCTTAGTCTGGGAGTGGAAACGCTCGTTCGAAACGTTTTGCACTGTTGTCTATTTAATGCAACGGTTAACTCTTTGCTGCACGAGATTTCACACATTTTAAAGGGCCTAGTTGCACGAAAAAAATAAAATAAAAAATATATTTTTTTAAGTTTATTCCAAGAAATAACAACAAAACAAAGTATTTCAGATAAAAAAAATAAAAAATAATTGCCAAAGTGTCACTTACAAGGTGGTCTATATTTTGCAGCATTGTGCAACTAGCAACAATACCTACAAATATTGTTTTCAACAAACAGGTAAATAATTAACATTAATTATTGTTATGATATTTTTAAAAACAAGTTTTATTTTTTCCGAGGCATAACGCGACTTCACATACCGAACAAGCCTAATCAGATCGAACAGGATTTGCCTTTGTACTGCAAAGTGCACATCTTCTGCGGGTGGATCTAAGTGGTTGGTGGGATGATGAAGTGAATCTTACTTCTGGAGGCACCTTGCGACTCTTCTTCTGAATAGCTTTCCCACAAGTTTCTTCTTTTCTTTTAAGATCTACCAGTTTCTCCGCAAGTAAACCATCTATTACTCTTCGTCTAAATTCCTTTAGGGTTATAGGTGGCAATTTCTTTAGTTTATATAATATATAACTATTTCGAACAGAGCAATCTAAAAAATGCCAAAAGATTCTCATCCACCATTTTTTGCTTTTTCTGTCTATTTGGTAAGTTGATTTAACTTGGTCGAATCTATCGACACAATTTATATTTTTATTATATTCTATTAGAGCGTTTGGGCATGGAACTTGTTTTGACGATCCGTCTTTTTCTCGTCTTTTCACTTCGTTTATGGCTTGTGGATCATGAAAGTTCGAAAGTATGTGTACGGCTCGCTTGTCTTTCCATTTCACAATACTAATACCATCATTGCTTACGTCATAGTCATATTTTCCTTGTTTCAGGTACTTATCTTCTTTTAGTTTAGGCAGGTTTTTTCGGTTTGCCCCACTGTGCCACAGGCATATATACATTTTTCTTTTAGTTCCTTCAATAAATTGTAACTAGTAAAATAGTTGTCAAAATATAAGCAATGGTGTTTCTGCTCCAAACCTTCCATTAGACGTAATACTACCTTTTCTCCTAGTCCATATTCTACATAGTCTTTCGTTTTTCCTGTGTAAATATCGAAGTCACACAAGTAGCCCTCACTGTCAGCTAAAGCCCAAACTTTATAGCCTCGTTTGATAGGTTTTTTGGGCATTTATTGTTTGAATGCACTTCGTCCTTTAAATTTGATCATTGATTCGTCTATAGAGATGCAGCGATGGGGTTTGTAATATTTCTTAAAATTCTTCTTTAATTTAGATATAAATGGACGTATTTTGTATAGTCTGTCGTAGTTTGCATTGTTTTTGCTTGGCATTGATGAATTATCATTCAAGTGGATATGGTTTAGAAGCCAACTGAATCTATTGACAACCATGAAACGTTTGAATCGTGCAAATCTTCGCTTACCGATCAGTAATCACGGTAGCTAGGTAACCTTTTGATACCCATAAGTAGATTAAGCCCAATAAAGCTTTTTATTTCAGCAAGAGTTGTCTGTGAGTAGCGCTTATTCGTAAGTTGATGTTCTTGTTCAGCATAAAGATTAGTTTAAAAAGTAATATTATTCAATATTTCGTCTGTGACTAGTAGATGAAATAGCTTATATGGTGTACAATTAATGCTGTCAAGTTCCTCAACTTCGTCTGCTAAGCCACATTGTGACTGGAAATCACAAGGTGGTCTTATTAAGGAAATATTTACAATTTCCCAAGAAACATTACCTCCTTTCTGTTGAGGTAACATTTTTGTACGTACAAATGCAGATAGGGGTATATCATCCTCAGAATCTTCTGACTCAGGTACAGCACCGATCTCATCAATATTTTCATTTTCTTCAACATCTGTATCTCCGTCTTCCGATTCTGAACCACTCGGTATGTCGTCAGGTAGATCAGTACTATATATCAAAGTATATGCTTCATCAGAAGTTAATTCAGCTAAATTAATAAGTTTATTAGGGTCCATAATACAGTCTATCTGTTACAATAAATTTTAGAATAAATTGTACCTAGCGGCATAGTGGTTCATAATTGGGACTCACCAAAAATAAATAATTACAATTAATTGAATGTAAATTTTTATTAGAATCATAATAAATACTAACTAGTGATATAAATAAACAATTCTATACAATGATATTATAATAAATAAACATACCTTAGTTTCTGTTCAATATTGAAATTAATATATACAATAACCTCACTTTCTCACAAAAACACTACATGTGACGTTGAATGTTTGATAACTAAAGAGCGGGATCTCTTTCAGTTGGTAATGGAACTATGAAAAAGAGGTTAGGATAGGTATGGGGAAACTACGGCCCGCGGGCCAAGTCCGGCCCGCGGAAAGGTTTAATCCGGCCCGTTTAAGAGTGCCGTCGTGAGCATGTTTGAATGCGTTCTTACTTCGCATAAAAACTACCTACCTACGATTAAGCATTATTCTTTGGCCCGCTACGATTGTCTGGTTATTACAAATGGCCCGTCTTAAAAAAAGTTTCCCCACCACTGGGATAGGTGGTTCATAATTCCCGTCGCTGTTCAGCTTCCTACATACATATTTGTAAGTGGTCTATTCTGTGGACCGATGTGTCACAGACTGCTTGAATTTGGTGGTTCAAGTTGCAATCCCATATGCAGCAAAGAGTTAAGCAACATTAATTTAAACCTTGGATATTAAACAATTGGGATATACTGAATCAGATGTTCCCATTAATGGTGATCAACATTAATTTGAACCTTGATAGTAAACAATTGGGATGTACTGAATCAGGTGATCCCATTCTGTTTACTGCCTTCAATTTTATTAAGTTTTGTTTTTTTTTGCTCGGAATTTATTGGGTATGATAACATGTATAAATAATCGAAAGTCTTACATTTGTAAAAATTTGTAAGTAAGTTTTATAATAATAACAATAACAATAAATATTTCCAATATTTTTAAGTTAAAATAAGGTTATTTTCAGGCAGAGCAATTTTGGCCGAAATGTTACGAAATGAAAACCGTGGGAAATTCGTTTATCTCCACTAATCATGTTAAAGAAGAAACCAATTATTCTGTTCATACTATACTCCATTTACAAACAGTAAGCATACGCACATTATTTTAAAAAAGATGATTCTTTCTAACCTTAGTATTAAGTGATGAATGGAAAATCAATTAATGTTAACATTGATTTTCTGAAAATAATTTCTTTGTTATTTATTATAGAATCGTATAATCAAATTATACGAGTACAAAAATTGGAAATGCAACACTCTGACACCTGAAAATATTAAAACGTTCGCAAGATTTTACTGCGAGGTTTCTTTTGATAATTCGATTGCTGATAAATCACCAATTATGATTTGCTGTTGGTAAGTATTTAGTGTTCAATATGGAGGGTGTCCCATTTTAATCTTAACAGGCGAAAGTTGCCGAATGAAAAGTTTGGTGGTTCGGAGTGGGACGTCCGATTCTTCCATAAATTTTACCCCACGACCCCCAAGAGGTGGATAATAGGGGTGACTTTAAAATCTTAAATGAGAACCCCCAATTTTTATTGCAGATACAGAAAGAGCATAAAAAACTATGTATGTTTTACTTAAAAACTTGTTTGTTATTTGCAACAGGTGGCGCTGTAATCGACAAAATTTGATAAATTTGATTTAGTTCGATAAAACATAAAACTTGTGTTTAGCAGACAATTAATTCTTAAAAAATTCTCAAGTCACTTAAAATGAACGCCCATGTAGATGGGGAAGGGTGCAAAGTTTGTTGACACTCCAAGGAAACCCCTAATTTTTCATTGAAAATCAAAATGACAAAGTCAAGTTAGGGTTTAAAAAATACGTAATTCACCTTAATAAACTGACCTTCACATCTTGTGAATGAGTGAGAAAAGTGATAGATGAGAAAGAGAGACAGAGAGACAATCTTTGAAATTTGAGATGGACATTTTCAAACCAAATTTAAATATCTCTTAACCATTTTTGAATAACTGTATACCAAAAAAATTGTGTTGGTGGGAAATTCCTAGTAGATGGAAATCATGCAGTTGTTGAATCAAAAGTTTTCTGTAAATAAAATGCATAAATTTTGGGCCTTGATTTGGTTTTCAAGTCACTTATGGTTCAGCATTTTAAGCAAGATTAAAGCACGATTTACATGGGATTTAATGTTTTATTAGGTGTTCGAAGTGACCGCCATTCTTCCCAATACAGATATTTACTCCTTTTTCAAAGTTTCGCACAGTCGTAGGAGGGGTTACAGCCCTGCACGCTTCCCTTATGCGGTCTTTTATGTTTCACGTGTTGTTGGCGGTTCACGAAATACAACACCTTTAATGTAACCCCACAAAAAAAAGTCTGGCGCTGTTAAATCTGGTCCAAAATCCAATGTGGCGGCGCGCTAATCACGTTGGAACCACATGATTAATCTGGTCAGGAGAGACACGTCATCTAGAAGCGCAGGAAAGTCTAATTGCAAGAAACGCAGATATCGTTCCCCATTCAACGGCTCTTCAAAGAAATGAGGACCAATGATCTGCAAATCGACGATGCCGCACTAAACGTTGACACTCCAACGATATTGGTGATCAATCGATCGAACCCAATGGGGGTTGTCATCACTCCAATAATGGTTGTTGTGTCTATGAACAGACATAACGTAATTAAGTACACATACTCTTTTTTCCATCTTCCATAAACGCATTAGAATACATTGAATAAACACAAGATTAACTCTAGAAGCACAGACTTATTTTGGCCACTTTGAGCAAAAAAAAGGTAATAATTACCTTAAT
Organism: Philonthus cognatus; assembly: GCA_932526585.2. NCBI lineage: Eukaryota > Metazoa > Arthropoda > Insecta > Coleoptera > Staphylinidae > Philonthus > Philonthus cognatus. The sequence goes on from OW052242.1 coordinate 32,683,137, forward strand.
AATATGTATGTGACATTAAATGCTCTAAAACTACTTACACCAGTGTTTCCCAAACTTTTTGGGTTAGCGGCGCCTTTAATGTATCACTTTTTCCGCGGGCCGTAAGTCAAAACATTTTCGCCGTGTGTTTAACACCGTGCGCGGTGAACCGACAGCGCTAGGCAGATTCAAGTACCATATTTTCGCGACGCCCCTGAAGCTCAGCCGCGGCACACAGTTTGGGAACCACTGACACACCAATTTCTAAAACAATTTGGAAAACAATTTTTGTGCTTGTTAAATGTTTTGAACGTTTCATATGCTTTTTTTTATCACTTACCGATTAACAATGCCAACATTTTAAAAAGTTGCTTCGCCAGGGAACATAACAACGGTGAAAGAAACTTGGGTCTCTTGTAATTTTGCGTCGAGCCCAGTTGCAGAAGTTCAGTCTCACAGCGAGGTCCCCATTCGTCAACGACTGATTCAGCGAGATGTGGCTGTAGATTTTGGAATACCAGCCTCCTTTTCGATTTCTCGAATGCTCACGTGTGGATTTAGGTGAACCGGCAGTTTCTCATCAGGAACATTGTCATTATCAAAAACCGTCTTTTGTCTCTTGCGGCCGATGTCACCTTCACGAGCACGTCGTTCGAGTGATTGGATGGTGACATGGGACGGACATCTCCGCTCCGGAAACCGACGCCGATATTCACGCTCAGCCTCACGGTAGTTTCCCTCCGTGTGACCGATACACATCAGCATATCGATAACTTCGTTCGGTAAATAATTCGACATTGCGAAAAAATAGGGTACGGTATTTCGAAAACGCTCAAAAACGACTGACTCACATAACTTTAATTGATTTTAAACAGCCACCCAGATCACCGGATTTGACTTCGCCAGATGTTTTTTTTGTGAGACTACATTAAAGATGTATTTATTTTACAAGGCTTGTGAATTTTTTAATTATAAATTGTCAGCCAAACACTAATTTTATGTTTTATCGGAAACAATCAAATTTTTAAATTTTGTTAATTACAGCACCTGTTGCAAATAACAAAAAAGTTTTGAAGTAAAACCTACCTAGTTTCTTATGCTCTTTCTGAATCCGCAATAAAAATGGGGGTTCCCATTTAAGATTTCAAAGCTACCCCTATTATCCACCTCCTTGAGGGTCGGGAGGGAAGACATTCATGGAAGAATCGGATGTCCCCCTCTGAACCACAAAACTTTTAATTCGGCAATGTTCTCGATTGGACGCACTCATTTCGAGATATTTCCCTGCTAAGATTAAAATGGGACACCCTGTAAATGAAATTGCCATTACTTAGTAAAAAAAAATATTCTCAACAAATATTAAAAATGCGATTCTCCACTATTATCACAATAATAAATAGCGCAAATAATCGCATATTGTATTTATTTAACAAGTTTTTGCGCTCACACTGTATTTAGCGTTTACTGTCTCGTTTCATTTTTTGTTTGATGGATTTCTCTATTTTGTATTAATCCTGTATATCAATCTGTAACTGGATTCGCCTTTGATTTAATAAATAAATACATAAATAAATTATCAATAAATAAAAATATAGAATCCCAATTCCAATTGTTTCGTTGAACTTATAAACAATAATATAATTACACTGCTTTGTTTGATAAATATCTAGACACGCCATTTTTTTTTCTCTTTGTTGTTATTCTTGTACGAGTTTAATAAAATTCAATATTTCAATATAATATGCGAATTTGTTAAACATTAATGTATAATTATTTGATTGTATCATACCTTTAAGAATAATTGTAAAGAGGTAAATCCGTTAAATAAATAAACAAATAAAGAGTTAACTGATTGTCTAAATTGATTATTTAATGTTGACTATTTTCAGCAGATTTAGTAAATTCTTTATATTCTCTTTATATTCTCAAAAAAAAATACGCACATTTTTCTGTGAGATTTTTCTTATTACTACTGATGTAGTATTTTTAAAATTTTCAATATGTCATTGTTTTATACGCGTGGCGCATGAAGTAAAATTTCGAGTTTAGAAAATCCTGAAAATTTGGTTTGGTCGACCAAACCAAATTTTAAGGCTTTTCTAAACTCGAAATTTTACTTCATGCTTAATCTGGGAGTGGAAACACTCTTTAAAGCTACAATTAAATTTTAGTTCGAATTTAATTGTAGCTTTTAAGAGTGTTTCCACTCCCAGATTAAGCATAAAGTAAAATTTCGAGTTTAGAAAAGTCTTAAAATAGCCAGGTTTGGTGGTTAGCACTTGGTATAATATAGTATGTTCAATAAAAAAAAAACTTCAGTGCCATAATTTAATTTTTTTTTAAGTTTAAGTTGGATACACGCTTCAGAAATTAACATATCAAACGCCAGACATAATAATTACAATATATAATTTCAGAGTTGCCCACCTACAATATTTTCCATGGCACTCTAGAGGTTTTTTTTATTGAACATACAATATAATATTAATAGTTTCCTTATTCAGAATAACATTTTCTTCTAATTTGACCTGTTGAATATCAGTTGATTACAATGGATTAATAAAGATTATTATAACTATAAAATTTCAATTTTAAATCTGCAGGCTTTCCAAACTCGAAATATTTACTTAATTATAAAGTATAAATAAATGAAAATTGTCAATACTTAGTTGTAGAATATTGAAAACCAATTAAAAGTGTAGAACATTGTAAAACAATAAAAAGTGCGATTTTTCTCGCAATCTGCAACTAATTTGACTTACAAAGACTAATCATAATAATAATTTACTTAATGCCTAATGAAAAAAAAGGATTTATTATTATTTATTTAACTATTATTATTTTATATAAGTTTGATTATTTTAGAATAATAATTTACTTAACCCATTAAGCGCAAACACGCAACATTATTAATTTGTTGTTAATTAAATTACTAAGGAAGTTAATTTGATATATTATATTATTTGGCCTGACTTGAAAATATATGAAGAAAAATGTAAATATTTTCTTATTTAAATATTGTAATTATAACTCATTTCAAAAAATATATATATATATATATCAGTGTATTTCTAACTTCACAATATTTCAGTGTTTTATACGCGTGGCGCATGAAGTAAAATTTCGAGTTTAGAAAAGCCTGAAAATTTGGTTTGGCCACTTCGCTTCGCGAAGCGACCAAACCAAATTTTCAGGCTTTTCTAAACTCGAAATTTTACTTCATGCTTAGTCTGGGAGTGGAAACACTCGTTCTAAACTTCAGATTGCACGTTTTTACATGCTATCGACTAATGCCTCAAAATTTACAGCGTATACATTATTTATATTTCAAAGAAAAATTCACAGTATGTAATACGATAAGTTGTTCATAGAAATGATAAGCATAAGTGCAGAATATTACCTAAAATTAACTTTAAGAGTTAACTCTATAATTGCTTTGCCGTTAATGGGTTAATGCCTAATGAAGAAATTGATATACACTGCCGAGCATAAATGACAACAATACACAAACAATTTGCAACAGATAGATATCGTCACCGAAACATAAACTATGCTTGTTTGTTTTAACAAAAGCATATGAAAGTAAACTTGTTCATTTTCATTACTTAGCATATCAAATTGAAATTGTTAATTTTCATTACTTTCAATAAACTTTGAACAACAAATACTTTTTTGTTTATTCAAGCAATCAGTTAGTAAACTGTTACAACCAAAAAAAAACACGTAAAAAACTAAACATTTCTAAAAAAATTTAAAAAAAAAATTACGGAGTGACCCTAACTCCGTAATTTATTTTTTTTTTTAATTTTTTTAGAAATGTTTAGTTTTTTACGTGTTTTTTTTTGGTTGTAACAGTTTACTAACTGATTGCTTGAATAAACAAAAAAGTATTTGTTGTTCAAAGTTTATTGAAAGTAATGAAAATTAACAATTTCAATTTGATATGCTAAGTAATGAAAATGAACAAGTTTACTTTCATATGCTTTTGTTAAAACAAACAAGCATAGTTTATGTTTCGGTGACGATATCTATCTGTTGCAAATTGTTTGTGTATTGTTGTCATTGTTAGTGTTTTGCAATGAGCATAAATCCTGTTGTTGCTGCACGAATTGTGGCGGCTTTAGATGACGGCCGCGGTCTGCAGGAAACTGCGAGAAAGGTTGATGTAAGTCTCTTGAGTGTGCAACGAGTATGGCGGCGGTACGAAGAGATTGGTCTGCTCACTCGAAGACCTGACTACAACAGCTAGAGATGACCGCTTTCTCGTTTCTAATGCTCTGAGAAACCGAACGGTCACGGCAGTTTCCCTTTAAAATCATCTGCAAGAAGTGCGAAATGTAAACACAAGTGAGAGGACAGTTAGGAGGCGACTTCATGCTGTTGGATTATCTTCTCGAACTAGAGCTACTGGATCTCCGCTTTCCCGTGAACACCGGATAGTGAGGTTGAATTGTGCACGAGAACCCTTGGCTTGGACAATAGTGGATTGAAGTCGAGTATTTTTTTCCGATGAATCGCGATTCTGTCTTACGGGCTCAAATAGACGTGTAAGAGTGTGGTGACGATAAGGCGAGAGATATGCCCAAGCATGTATTGCCGAGCGACTTCCATTTGCTGGAGGATCAGTTATAGCATGAGGAGGCATATCTTTTGACACTCATACGGAGTTAGTCTTAATCGAGAATGGCACGTTGAATGCGCATAGGTACCTGACAGAGGTTCTAGAAAACCATGTTTTACTGTTTATGGTTATTCTTGGTGACGACGCAACATTTATGCATGATAACGCTATGCCCCACACTGCTCGGATAGTTACTGAGTATCTTAACGAGTATCAAATCATGCGTTTTATTTGGCTTGCTCGCAGTCCAGATTTATATCCAATTGAGCATGTTTGGGATGAGCTGGTAAAAAGTTTACGGAGACATGTGCAGGCCCCTAGAAATTCTAGAGAGCTTCGCGACATACTGGTGCAGGAAATGGACAATCTTCCGCAGAATATGATCCAAAATCTGATCTAGAGCATGCCTGGTCGTTTGCAAGCTGTTATCACTGCCAGAAGAGGGAATACTAGCTACTGAAGTCCTTAAACTTTCTATTGTTTCAACAAAAGCATATAAAAGTAAACTTGTTCATTTTCATGACTTAGCATATCAAATTGAAATTGTTCATTTTCATTACTTTCAATAAACTTTGAACAATAAACATTTTTTTGTTTATTCAAGCAATAGGTTAGTGAACTGTTACAACCGAAAAAACACGTAAAAATCTAAAAATTTCTACAAAAATTTCAAATTACGGAGTGACCCTAATTTTATGCTCGGCAGTGTATTATTATTTATTTAATTACTATTATTTTATATAAGTTTTTTTATTTTATAATAATAATCTACTTAATGTCCAATAAAGAAATGGATTTATTATTATTTATTTAATTATTATTATTTTATATGAGTTTCTTTATTTAATAATAATAATTTACTTAATGCCTATTCAAGGAGTGATTGTATTATTTTTTATTTAATTATTATTATTTTATATAAGTTTGTTTATTTTTAGTGATGGATTAACGGCAAGTGGAATCTTCATAGCTTTGAACTTACTTATATATAAAATCAAATTGGAAAATGTTTTCGACTTGTATTGGGCAGTACACTCCCTAAAAACACAAAGCCAGTTATTCCTCAAGGAATTTGTAAGTAATGTTTTCACATACATATATTATTTTTTTTTTTCATTAAATATTAATCATAATTTTTAGGTACAATATCAAGCAATTTACGAAATTTTTCAAAACATCGTTAATTATTAAAAACAAAAACATACCACTTGAATCATTGTTAGAAAACAATGTTATAAAGTAGTACAGATAAAATACATGTATAACATCCTTGCATGAACAAAAACAGTGTTACATAACCTCTAAATTACTCCATTTTTATGTTCCAACTTTACTCTAGGTGCTAATGTGAAGTTGGAACAAATGAAAATGCGATGTTGATACGTTTATTCTATAAATACTCGTAGTTCAAATCATGTAGAGTTTGTTTCATTAATACGAAGTATCGTATGTTCAATAAAATAAAACCCCTAGAGTGCTATGGAATATATTGTAGGTTGGCAATTCTGAAATTAAACAATAAAATTATTATGTCTAACGTTATACCGAGAGTTTTATGTAACGCCGAACATTTTCATATCGAGAATATTTCTTGGAAGTGTCCATATGGATACGTTGCACATTTTCGATGCTTGGTTTATTAAAAGAACTTAATTTGAAGCTTTAAGCGAGTGTTTTCCACTCCCAGGCTAAGCATGAAGTAAAATTTCGAGTTTAGAAAAGCCTGAAAATTTGGTTTGGTCGCGTAGCGCGAAGCGCGGAGCGGCCGAACCAAATTTTCAGGCTTTTCTAAACTCGAAATTTTACTTCATGCTTAGCCTGGGAGTGGAAAACACTCGCTTAAAGCTTCAAATTGAATTCTTTTAATAAACCGAGCAGCGTATGCATATGGATACTTCAAAGAAAAATTATCGTTATGGAAATGTTTGGTGTTACATAAAACTCTGTGTATATGACAATTCCAAAGACGCGTAGTCAACATAAATTTGAAAAAAGATAAAATCATAGCACTTTACAGGTTTGTTTTATTGAACATTTGTTATTAGTACAGTGTTTGTAAAAGTTTAAGAGAAATTAACTAGCAATAATCTGTAAAATTTACCGCAATTCTATATTGTAATATTAAAATAGCAAATTTGTTACTTTGTCAAACTAATTTTACATTGTATGTTTTTGTGAATACATTTTGATTAATATGAGATCTGCGATGCGTAATTTTCTTCGGTTTTGAAAAAGGTTAGTTTTAAATAAAATATAAATATGCTCATACATGTATGCTAATATTTCTTACTATGCTAAATAAAATTTATATTTTATATTTCCGTGAAAAAATGTTGATTCATGTAATTTCCCCTTATTTGACTTTATTAGTGTATACTTGAGTTTTAAAACTCACGTATATTCATATACAATCTATAAACATTGATTAAATCTGAATACTTGCATTTGCAAATGAGGAAATACCTTTAATATTCTCGATAAGATAACAGTGACTAACAAAAAAATCATCGTCTATGCACGTTGCGCATTGTGATAAAAACTGATAAGAATTCATCGGCAACGCCTAAATTACCATTATCAAAAATGTTAAAGGATGGACAACTGTATTTTCATTAGGTAAGTACTTTTAAAAAGTATATATATTATTTATGAAACAACCGCATTTAATAATTTACAGATTATTACTTTATCTTATATACACGCAAGTGTCAAAAGCAGAGAATGTATTGTTTGTGCAGAAAAAAACAAACGGATTTAATTTGACGTGTGTGGGAAGTGAAAATTCAATTTTAACTTGGATTGGAAATAATAATGATTACAAAAGTAAGTAAAATTTTAATGAGTTTTAAGTTATTGTTAAAAAATGTCTCTATATTTGAAATTAAATAAATCTTTAAGCGGTTTTATAAAAGCGTGTAATTTGAAGTGTTGAACGAGTGTTTGCACTCCCAGACTAAGCATGAAGTAAAATTTCGAGTTTAGAAAAACCTGAAAATTTGGTTTGGTTGCGTAGCGCGTAGCGCTACGCGACCAAACCAAATTTTCAGGTTTTTCTAAACTCGAAATTTTACTTCATGCGCCACGCGTATAAACGCATATTTCAAGTGAAGTTGAAAAAATACTGCTGCGAATTAATAATTTTCAAAATATACCTCAAAAAACAGATTTAAGTAACGTTTGACCAACATTACAGCAACGTGTAGTGTAAAGTTGGTACAACGTTATTTCAATATTTTTTTAGACATTCATTAAGTTTTATAATTTACAGCACAGCCAGCTAATCTGCATATTTTATAAAAGCGTTTAATTTGAAGTTTCGAACGAGTGTTTTCACTCCCAGACTAAGCATGAAGTAAAATTTCGCGTGGCGCATGAAGTAAAATTTTGGGCTTAGAAAAGCTTAAAACCAAATTTTCAAGCTTTTCTAAGCTCGAAATTTTATCTCATGAGCCACGCGTATTAGACACTAAAAATACTGAAACGTTATGAACAAGTAATATTTAATTAAAATCAGTGTCTTATACGCGTGGCGCATGAAGTAAAATTTCGAGTTTAGAAAAGCCTGAAAATTTGGTTTGGTCGCTCCGCGCTTCGCGCTACGCAACCAAACCAAATTTTAAGGCTTTTCTAAACTCGAAATTTTACTTCATGCTTAACCTGGGAATGGAAAACACTCGTTGAAAGCTTCAAACTGAACTCTTAGAAAATCAATGAATATCTAAAGAATTACAGCATATAATTAGGATATGAAAACTTCCAAGATTTTTTTTAATTTAGCTCCCAATATACTGGGAATTTTTCTTTTAAGTATACATATGCATACGCTTTTGATTAAAGCGCTTAAAACGAGTGTTTTCCACTCCTAGATTAAGCACAAAGTAAAATTTCGAGTTTAGAAAAGCCTAAAAATTTGGTTTGGTCGCTCCAAACCAAATTTTCAGGTTTTTCTAAACTCGAAATTTTACTTCATGCGCCACGCGTATAAACCACTGATTTTAAGTAAAATTCAAAATATACTGCTACGATTTAATAATTTTCAAAATATACCTAGAAAAACAGGTTTAAGTAACGTTTGATCAACATTACAGCAACGTCTTGTTATAACGTTGATGAAACGTTATTTCAATATTTATGGAGCTTGCGCGCAAAACCCGATAAAGCTAAAAAACAAAATACGCAAAAAAAAGAGTTGTGTGTCAACCAAAATACCCATCAAAATCGACATTTTGAATTGAATTTTGAAGGAAATTTAGAGCGATTTTTTTATAAATGTTAATAAATTCGTGTAGATCTCACCCAAAATTATGAGTAACCGTCAAAAAGTAAAAATCGCCCGCGAGTGGATTTATCGGATTTTGGGGGCGAGCTCCTCATTTATTTTATTCATTCATTAAGGTGTCTAATTTACAGCACAACCAGATAATCTGTTTAAAGGATCTAAAATCAAACTACGAAACTCTTATAATTTTAATTTACCACCAGTATTAGATTGGAGATGGAAAGGTATGTACATCAAAATCACAAAAACTAATGAGCAAAAAAACAAATGAAGACGTTTTATCAACATTATTACAAGATGAAACATTGTTATAATGTTGATAAAACATTACTTCAATGTGATTGTTCGCTGAGATTAGTACCGTGCGATCATTTAAAACATGGTTTGCGCTTATATTAGACGACACTATTTTCTTGTACAAAAGAATAGCATACTCTTTTCTATCATGGTGTACCAAATTGAACATGCCCTATTTCCATTATATAAAACTGTACAAGATTCGCGGTTGGTCATATTTTGTGTATTACACCATAATAGATAATAGTATACTACAAAAAGAAAACGATTATTGGCATCACAACTAAACCACATCTCCAAATAAATGCAATACAATACAAAATAAATGTATGTCAACTACCCCATTTGTTACATCATTCTTCTCCTCTCCCTCTCCCAACCCTAATCTCATCACAATTTTTACGCTTGCCTCGTCCTCTCGCATCCACTCCTCTATCCTTTTACTACATCTCGCCCATTCCTCACTTATCTCCTTACACTCTTCCGCTAAATGTTTCCACATATCCCTTCCACTTCCGCACAACACACACCTACCATACTGTTGACCCATCTACACCTTTCTTCCTCTCTCCTCCGACCCACACCTAGCCCTAACCAGTGCTACCTTCTCTTATCTACTTAGTGGACTATTCATGAGGTATCCTGGCAGTTTTCCGTGTACCTGCCACCTTTTATAAAGAGGATTGTACTCACTCCTCTCAATAAACCCTTGACGGTTCTGCCTTTCCACTTCCTCCCATTTTTTCTTCATCCACGAAGCCACATTTACCCCTTTTTCCAACCACTCATCTACCAAACTTTCAGACGCCCCCGCTCTTTCATACATTTTTCTTCTCTCAATTCTCCACTCACTCTCTCCTACTCCCACACATGTCTTCCACACCTCTTTTACCAGCATTTAAATACCCAATCCAATCAATTTTATCTCGTATCTTGCCACTCTTTCCATTGTCTCTCCATGCATGTTATGTTATGTTATGTTATGGGGTCGGAGGGTCGTATGGCCTCCGGGCCTTTCAAAGTTACCTCGACCTAAAAGATCTTTTGTAACTATCCCTGACCTACTTGAGTCCCTCAATGTCTAGACTTCTTATTAAGTCTACTATAACTTGAGGGTTAATGTGTACCAATTCCTCGGTGTTTAAAGTGGCCGATGGCAGGTAGTTTCCTCTTTGAAGGGACAAGGCAGGACATTCACAAAGTAGGTGCTCTGCTGTTTCTTGTGCCTCGTTGCAGAACCTACAGTTGGCATCAGTTGTCTGACCCATCTTGGTGAGGTGGTACTTCAGAGGACAGTGTCCAGTTAGAAGGCCGGTTATGAGCCTTAGGTTGCCCTTGCTTAACCTGAGAAACTATCCGGCTCTTACGGCAGAGAAGGCGATGAACCTTTTCGCCTGCCGCAGACCAGGTGTGCTTCTCAGGTGAGCACTTTTGGCAGCATCTTCCCATTCCCGGATCATCCCCTTGATGCGGACTTTAGTTATTCCACTGTAAGGTTCTAGTCCGACAAATGGAGTCTTGGGCCCTTCCTTGGCAAGGTTGTCGGCAATTTCATTACCTTTGATCCCTGCGTGTCCCGGAACCCAGACCAGTTTGACTCTGTTGTTCCTAGCCAGCTGCTTTAGGGATAGCTTGCACTCCCAGACAGATTTAGACTTGCATGTAGGCGACTGTCTGAGCAGATGCAAACCCTCTGTTTGTTGTATCCCCTGTCTAAACACATGTGGGCGCATATGTTCAGGGCCTCTCCATGCATACATGCTCTGTTCGTTTCCTGAAGCAGGATGTAGCTAGGCGTTGATTTTTCCACCGCTAGTAGCTGCTTCGGGAACGTCATCTGCTCTCTCTCGATACTTTCTCATTTCCCATGCCTTCACCCCATACATTAAAATTGGTTTACGCATGCATCCCACAGTTTGCACGCCGTCTGGAAATTCCCCTCCAGCCACTTTCCCCACTTCTCGCTCACCACATACCACGCTATCCTTGCCTTCATCATCTAAACACAAAACCCAAATATTTAAACTCTTTCACTCTTTCGATCACTTCACCCTTCCATATCAATTCTATCAGTCTTCCTTCTCTTCCTCTATTCCTAAATCCATTTAATTTTCCCTACATTTACACACAAATCTCGCTTATCCCTATACCTCTCCACCTTTTGTAACATTTCCTTCATTTCTCCCCATTATTTCGCCAGCAACACCACATCATCCGCATATACCAACATCCACACCTTCATTTTCCCTATCACAACCCCGCCCGCTTGCCTGTTTCTCAAGACCTCTTCTAGTTCGCTCATATATAAGTTAAACAGTAACGGGCTAAGCGGACATCCCTGCCTCACCCCCCTCCACACTCTAAACTTTTCCGATACCTTTCCGTCTATCTTTGCTCTCCCCATGTTTCCTCATACACTGCTCTCACCCATTCTACTGCTACATCGCTTACACCTCTCCTCTTTAAACACTCTATCAACCTTTCTTAAGGAACCGAATCACACGCTGCTCTCAAATCCAGAAACACTGCATACACACTTTTATTTTTCTCTAACACTCTCTCAACTATTCTCGCTAGCGTAAAAATTTGAGCTCTGGTTCCCCTCCCTTTTCTGAACCCTCCTTGCGATTCCGGCAACAGCCTCTTTTCTTCTACTTCCTTTTCTAGCCGGTTCTTCACTATCCACATGGCAATCTTGTACCCGATACCCATAATAGTTATAGCACGAAAATTCGCCGCTTCCTTTCTATCTCCATTTTTGTGTATCGGGCACATTACTCCCACACGCCATGTTTTCGGAATATGCTTTTCTCCCCTCCACATCTAATTTTGCAGCTCTCCAAATCTTCGTTTTTCCTCAACTCCAATACTCTTCCACATTTCCGCTTTCACTCCATCCAGCCCAGCCGCTTTCTTCCTTTCACTTCTTCAAAACCTTTTTCCACCTCCTCCTCTGTAAATTCCTCCACCTCTGTTCTTAACTCTCGTTCCCCCACCCCTACCGGTTTCCCACAATTTTCTAAACATTTCTTTTTTCAGTCCTGCAGAGACACCTCCATCTGTCCCCTTACTTCTCCTCCCCTTAAAATACTCCACATTTCCCTTTCGTTCTGGCACGCTCTCATGTCGTCCGTATTTTTTTTGATACACTGGGCCTTCTTTTTCTCACATACCTTCGTGTATTTTGTTCTTGCCTCTCTTACCCTCTTCTCCTCCCCCCTTTCACTCTTCCGTTCATTTACTGCACTCCTTATTACCCTCTTCGCCTTCCGACACTCTTCGGCAAACCATGGGCACTTCACTCCACTCCACTGCTCTTTCTCGTTTTCCTTCCGCATCCTGCTATAACCTCCTCCATCTCCAACATGTTTTCCACCTGACTCCACCTGACTCCACCTGACCTTCTCTAATCGTTTATCCATCCTTAGTATACTATCGAACGAGTGTTTCCACTCTCAGACTAAGCATGAAGTAAAATTTAGAGTTTAGAAAATAGATGACTATTAATAATAGATAGAAAATAGTATACTATTTTCTTTTACAAGAAAATAGTGTCGTCTAATACAAGCTTTAGAGTAGACTTTGAATTTAAAATTAGATTGGCACTACTGACTGCTAGCACAGTTTACCAAAACCTCAAATTTATACCACCATTCATTTAGCATTTTGGGCAAACGCACAAAAAAAAATTCCGCCTATTCTAATCCATAATTTAACGATCGCACGGTATATAAACCTTTATTTGCCAAACAGTTACTATACAATACATTGTGTTCTCCATACAATTCACAAAAATATAATATTAAACTTCTTGAATCAATTTCTCATCTGGCACTTGGTGAAACATATTAGAATATGTAAAGTTATTTAAATAAAAAAACACTTTATTCCGACTAGTTTCGGTTTGTTAGACCATTTTCAAAGGAATGTCACATTCCTTTGAAAATGGTTTAACAAACCGAAACTAGTCGGAATAATGTTTTAATTTGTGAAACAATACCAAGTGTTTTTTATTTAAATAACTTTACATACAATATTAAACGTCAAAAAACCATTCTGGGATTACTATTAAAAAATAAATGTATAAAATGCGATACGTAGCGTAATCTACAACTAGTTTGTCTTACAAAAACGAATTCAAACACTCATTTGTTTCAATATTCTACAACCAAGTATTAGAAACTTCGCATACACATAATTTAAATTAAAAAATACTTAAGATTTCAGGAAAGAATCTTGTAAATGCGGCAACACGTGTGAAATTATATCAAAAATAAACGATGTGAAAGTGTTAACAATATCAATGAGATATCACGGATCAATCAAGCTGAAATTAAACGATTTGTACGAAGTTATTTTAAACCAAAACTTACTGACAAAATTTTTCATAAAAAAAGTACAAAATGCAAAAGTTAATTGTGTGAATTTGGATTTGAAAACACCTTGGAGGCATTATAATTTGTACTTAAACAACGGATGGTTTTACTTTTCTAAAACTGCGGCGAAAACCGTTGATAAATTTGAACTAAGCAGTTTGAAAATTGAAGCTCTCGGGAGTGATGTTGAATATGCAGTACATAATTGTAAGTAGTTTTAATTATATGAATTTGTGTAAGTCAATGTGAAGATGAATAAACTTTAAATAAATCACTTTTTGGACGATTTTTAACAACTTAAGATTATCTTTAATTAATTTTTTACTTAACCCGTAGTGAATCATTTTAAACTATACAATATTAATTAAAACACTTGTCGGGGCCAGTTGCATAAAGCTTCGTCAACTTTGATAATATTCTAATATTACATTTACGTAAGGTTCCTCGTGTTAAGTGTTTTATAAAAATAGTTCATCAAATTTTGAAGTATTGTTAGTTGACGTTACGTTAACACTGCGTCAAGTCCATATTTCTGTTTTATAAAGCTATTATTAGTGTTAACATCGTGTCAACATTTGATTAAGTCCCCTGTCAGTTAATCAATGCTCAGCCAGTGATTAATGAATAAGGTAAAAGAGGTTGTAAAAAATATTTATACTAATTTTTCATTTATTATATTAATGCCCGGTAAACGATTAATAAATCATTAGATAACTATTTGTGGAGTAAATTTATTTACCTAGTAAACTAATGGGCAAATAAAATTGCGTATTATAAAGCAAACCTACCAAATAAATAGCAATTCTAGAAATAAATAATTTAATTAGTAGATTACAGAAATTATACATTTTCATTGTGGCCATAGCTGGAACCACCGATTTGTTAAATTAAATTGTCAATATTTCAAATTAATTTGTCAATCAAATTGTAAATTTAGTATAATTCCTTACAATTATGGAGAATAACCGTGGAATAGGATAGAATTACACAGAACAAGAAAAAGAAAAAAAAATTCGAGTTTAGAAAAGCCTGAAAATTTGGTTTGGTCGCTCCGCGCTTCGCGCTACGCAACCAAACCAAATTTTCAGGCTTTTCTAAACTCGAAATTTTACTTCATGCTTAGTCTGGGAGTGGAAAACACTCGTTTAAAACTTTAAATAGAACTAATTTTAAAAAGCGTATGCATAAGTATAAAAATCCCTGGTTATGTCTGATTTGAAAAACTCTAGGTCTTCGACTCCTTAGAATGTCTTGTGGTTCGATTTAATCTGTCAGGGAAGATACTATGAGCAAACTTAAATCTGACACGGATGATATGGTAGACATGATAACTGTTATGAAATTATAAATACAAGTAGTAGAATCTAAAGTAATTATAATAGTATAATACACGTTTGACTTTCAACTGTCAAATTATTTAGAGAATAAAATTTACTTGATAGAAAAACAAACAAATAATTTACTGGGGAGATTTATTAGCCAAATAAAGTTATTTTGTGTTTATAATACGGAAATCTTTGGAATAAATTAAGTTATTCCTAAAGTAATTTTATTTAGGGAATAAAATGTTTTATAATACCGGGCATAAAACTAATGTTGGTATTAAAAAAATCATTTTTATTTAAAATTATGGTAAACATAGTTATAGAAAATGTCCATTTTGAGTTTATCTTCATTGAGTAGCGAAAGCGATGAAGAGCCAATACCTCTTCGTCAACCGAGGCGTTTTCTCCCAAGGAGGGACCCATTTCAAATTTATAGTAAGGAAGACTTTAAAAAGAGATACAGGATTAATAAAAATACTTTTGAAGAATTGCATTTATAAATTGGTAACAATATAAAATCACTAACCCTTAGAAATCATGCGATTTAAGCCAAACTACAAATACTTATTACTCTCTGTTTTTGAGACTGGATCATTTCAAGAGGTACTTGCTGATAATGTTGGAGTCCATAAATGTTCAGTCAGCAGAATTATTAGTAAAGTGAGTCGTCAAATAGCAGCTCTGAATTTATGGTTTATCGTTGATGTGCCACATTTGTTCTCAATAATATTTTGATATCTACCCACTGAGCAAACACATTAAAGTAATGTTTCATGAATATTAATACAACGTTTAATGTTGTTACAATGTTAATACAACGTTATTTGTTTGTTTTTTGCTCAGTGGGTAAATAGGAAAAAATTGAATAAGTAGGAAATTAAACTTAATGTTTAGAAAAACGTTCATCTAAACCCTGGGTCTCCAAACTATCTTCTTCGCGGGCCACAAATACAATTCTACATAATAAAGCCGGCCAAGATCCGATTAATTTTATAAAATTATGAAAAATTTAAGGAACAATTGTTACAATATTTCAAAGTATGACATTTACAAAAAAAATTACAAACAATCGCGGGCCGGATTCATGCAAGTCGCGGGCCGGATTTGGCCCGCGGGCCGTAGTTTGTAGACCACTGATCTAAACTAAGGCTTAGTAATCAGCTGAATTTGATTATCTCTAATAAAAATAATAATTTCTTACTTTTCTGTTAGCTCAATTATTCGCATCTTTTCTCTGAGAGAAAAATTAGAGGCACGTTTTGTCATTTTGATGAACACTGCAGTGTAACACAACTCGCAAGTAGCACAAGTCTAAAGACGAACGTTCAAAATAAACGGGGCCAAGGCTTTTCTCGATCATAAAAATTTGAGCTTATAGCCCGTCTTACACAGCTTACACACACCCGAGGACGAAAACCGAGAAAAAGAAACAAGTTGAAAGGAGTGTAAAATGACATCTTATAATATTATCCTTTCCTTTCTCGGAATGTATTTGTAAAACTAAGCCATAATATTACACAAGCTATAATTGTAAATCAATATTCTAGATCTCTTTTAACAACGGTTTTAAAATAGGTTTTTGTTGTTACCAACCTTTGTAAATTAGACCAAAAAAACCCTAATACTTTTTGTCAACGTTTTGTTAAGCATTGTTTAGTTAACATCACTTCAAATACTTCATATAAAACCAAATAAGATTTGACATAATGTTAACATGTTGTTTAATCTCACAAGATATTAGCTAACAACGGACTTGACAAAGCTTTATGTAACCGGGCCTAGGTATTGTTTAACTGATCTTATTTAAGTTGTGAAGAAATGTTCAAAGTGTTTTATTTAAAATGATTTTTAAAAGATTCAAAGTGTTTTATGTAAATGAATTTATAAAAGATTTAAACTTTTTTGGCTTTTGCCTGGCCTTGGGAACTTGCCCATTAGCCATCATCAATGTTTATTTTTGTATTAATTAATTTATTACAATTTGTATTATTATATAATACTATTCATTCGGACAATCACACACATTCATACCACACCCAGGGTCACGAGACATTATTTTTCAATTAAAGTCTCCCCGTGCACGGGAATCGAACCCGAACTTGTGGCTCGCCGAGCGTTACAGCCCGGCGACGTTACCGCTCGGCCACCACCTGCCCTAGATTTAAACTGTCTTATTAATTGTAATTTTTGAAAGATTTAAAGTAATTTTCATTTTTTTTTTGCATGGGAAAGGAAACTAGGCCGCTTCCTTTCCAATGCAATATATTATTATTAAATTCATATTAATCAAAAATAAAAAATACTTTTTTGTTTAGACAATGTCATATCTGTGGACAATTTTAATTTGCAATCTAAAAATGCAATGTGCAGATCCGTCTTTTATTACAGCCAACGAAAATGCAGACTTAATATAAACGAGCAAGTAAGTACTTAGTTATATTCTTCACACTTTGAGTTAGTTAATTATACAGAGTTTCAAGGCAGTAGCCCAGGGGGTAGATATGGGTGTTCAAACACCCCCTGAAATTTTTAAAATGTTAAATGTTTGTATGTCAATGCGGCCCCGAATGAGCAAAAACAATATTTTTACCAGTAACCCGCCCCAAATACTTATATCACGCCCCCCCCCCCCCCGGATTTTGTTTAGCTACGGCCTTGCAGGGTGTATTTGAATTAATTGAATTATCGAACAGGCTCTTAAGATATTTCCTTAAGATCCTGTTTATTAAATAAATTGATTGTGAGTTACGTGAAGATCAAATTAATTTGATGAATAAAGCACTAATAACCTTTCTTCACACATTTATTTGAATTACCAAATGTACATTTCGGACACAAAGTGACCATTATCAATGGATTAACACTTTGTGTCCGAAATGTACATTTGGTAATTCAAATAAAAGTGTGAAGAAAGATTATTAGTGCTTTATTCATCAAATCCTGTTTATTAATTCAAATACCTAAAGTATTTTAACATTTATTTCTGCCAAAATAAAATGCGATATTTTCCTTTTCAATAATGTTTCTTGTATTTTAAATTATTAAAGATGATTTATGTGTTTTTGAACATCACATTAAATCAGTGTTTTATACGCGTGGCGCATGAAGTAAAATTTCGAGTTTAGAAAAGCCTGAAAATTTGGATTTGCCCGGGCGCGACTCGCTTCGCTCGCGCGCCCCGGCAAATCCAAATTTCCAGGCTTTTCTAAACTCGAAATTTTACTTCATGCTTAACCTGGAAGTGGAAAACACTCGTTTATTTAGTAATAATTACAAAATTATAGTTATCACTTTTACTTTAAATAATATCAGTCATCAATTTTCGAAAAATTAAGTTTTATTTGTTAAAAAAAAAAAAACTCTCTTCTTATTGGAAGTGATTAATTAACATTAATTTTTGAACAATTAAGTTTTCCACTTATTCTAATCAGTTATTTAGTTAACGAAAGAAGGCCATAACGAGGGGAAAATCATGCGGCCCAATCAAATAAGGATTTTATTTTAACATCTCAACAACAACAACAACATTTTTAACATGTTAATATGTCAATGGATATTGAGATGTTAAAATAAAATCCTAATTTGATTGGGCTGTATAATGTTCCCCTCGTTATGGCTTTCTTTCGTTAACTAAATAACTGATTAGAATAAGTGGAAACATATAAAAATTACAAAGTAATCGCTTCGTTCGCGCGCCCCGGCAAATCCAAATTTCCAGGCTTTTCTAAACTCGAAATTTTACTTTATGCTTAACCTGGAAGTGGAAAACACTCGTTTATTTAGTAATAATTACAAAATTATAGTTATCACTTTTACTTTAAATAATATCAGTCATCAATTTTCGGAAAATTAAGTTTTATTTGTTAAAAAAAAGAAACAACTTTTCTTATTGGAAGTGATTAATTAACATTAATTTTTGAACAATTAAGTTTTAATTGTTCGAAAAAAAAAGAAAAAAAAAGAATCAACTCTTAGTTGGAAGTGATTTACTTCTTTTTTAAATAAATTTCTAGCCATTTGTTGTATTTATAAAATCATTTAATTTCAAGGTTCTAACGAGTGTTTCCATACCCAGACTAAGCATGGAGTAAAATTTCGAGTTTAGAAAAGCCTGAAAATTTGGATTTGCGGGGGCGCACGAGAGAAGCGAGTCGCGCCCGGGCAAATCCAAATGTTCAGGCTTTTCTGAACTCGAAATTTTACTTCATGCGCCATGGGTATAAAACACTGATTTAATGTGATGTTCAAAAACACATAAATCATTTTTAATAATTAAAAATACAAGAAACATTATTGCGCGCCCAAATCCAAATTTTCAGCCTTTTCTAAACTCGAAATCTTACTTCATGCGCCAGGCGCATAAAACACTGATTTATTCTGAAGTTGCCAACAGTGGAGTTATAGATGTGAAATTAAATGTTGAAGGGCCTGGAAAATACTTGTTACATCAGGCTTCAACTTTTCTCTAAAAAGGAATGCTTGGAAATATACTCTTAATATTTAAATCCTTCTACTTCTTTTGTAATAAAAAGTTTGTCATCAACATTTATGGGCAAGGTAGCTAGAAAAAAGTTTCGGGAGGGGTTACTAGTAAAAATATTGTTTTTGCTCTTTTAGGGCCACTTTTACTATTAGAAATATTGGTTTTGCTCTTTTAAGGCCACTTTTATACACAAAACCTTAACATTTTAAAAATTTTGGGGGAGGTTTGAACCCCCATACCTCCCCTAGCTACGGCCTTATTTTATGGGGGGCAGTAAGTTATTTTTTGAAAATTGGGCGGTAGAATAAATAAGATTAAAAGCTAAGCTCTAAAGGTATTTGAATTAGGGATTTGAATTCTAAATAATTCGAATCTTGCCAAGGGCCCGTATTCACAGTACTGATACAATTTGTCATCATCAGAAGTTGCACTGTAGAATGACGTCATTCATTCTACTCTAAACATTTGGGTAAATTCTTCCAAAAATGACGTCTATTCAGTGCAAATTCTCACCGATGACAAATTGCATCGGTACTGTGAATACGGCCCGTGCTCTGGTTCTTAGTCAACTCTTAGCGATTTGATTAATACAATTTATTTAAAAATATGAAATTATCTTCAGTATTAATTCAAAGTGGGCATTTAATTCCAGACAAATCAAATAGACGGTATGCCTTTTTGGAAAGAATCAATATTATTCAGTGAAAATTTAAAATTTTCGAGTCAAAATCAAATCATTGTTGATGTAAGGAAGTGCAACTTCGGTAAATGCTCAGTGAATATTTCTAACAAATATAAATATATTAACTTTTGCTTTTACCTAATTTAGAAAAAAATAATGTGATAAGCATAAAAGGCAGCATGCCTTTTGGATGTCAGGATATAAGTAATGAATCCGAATTGAGCCTTGCGGTATCGAAACCTAAACCAATTTCAACCGGTGATGTTTGCAAAAATTACGAAGAGATGTGCAAAAACCGTTTGGTTTGCAGAAAAGATGGTTGTTTTTGTTTGCAGAAATATGCAGGGGATTATTGTGAAGAAGGTTAGTTAGTGGATATATTCGTTTTTTTTTTATAAGCCCACCAGATCTGGTGATTTTTTATAATGTTGGATATTTGGTTGAATATTCAAGTTGTAATTCTGACATTTGTCTTCAAAATAAATGTGAGGTTATGTTTTCCACATGGTTGCCATGTGCTTAATTACGCTACCATAAAGATTAAAGTGGCGGAACATTGTTTATTACCACGTTTCTGTCA
Source organism: Philonthus cognatus (assembly GCA_932526585.2). Taxonomy (NCBI): domain Eukaryota; kingdom Metazoa; phylum Arthropoda; class Insecta; order Coleoptera; family Staphylinidae; genus Philonthus; species Philonthus cognatus. Next base: position 32,703,759 of record OW052242.1, read on the forward strand.
AATAATTAACCTATTGCAACATGGTATTCATATATCACAATCATTACATGAAAAACAGTAGGGACACCCAAATAATCAAATAACCTAAGAAAAATAAATCTTTACCCACTGAGCAAATCCATTTAAATAATGTTTCATTAACATTAAAACAACGTTTAATGTTGATACAATGTTGATAGAACGTTTGTTAAGCGTTATCGGGCTTAATCGTAACTCAGTGTGGGGTCCAAGGAAAAGTCCAGCGATGTTCAACAAACTCACATTTATTTACACGTTATATACAAAACAACTTACTGGTACCGTGGCACCAATCGATCTCTGTGTTTAGGGTGTTACCACCCTTGAAGAAATCTCCGATAAGCGGAGACAGGGGGCGCGCGCAAGCGCTAACAACGTTATTTGTTTGTTTTTTATTTCTAAGTGGGAAATCTAGTTGGCCAATAAAAAAACGAATAACGTTATATTAACAGTGTAGCAACATTAAATGTTGTTTTAATGTTGATGAAACATTACTTAAATGGATTTGTCATACTTTGTAATTTTTATATGTTTCCACTTATTCTAATCAGTTATTTAGTTAACGAAAGAAAGCCATAACGAGGGGAACATTATACAGCCCATCAAATTAGGATTTTATTTTAACATCTCAATACCCATTGACATATTAACATGTTAAAAATGTTGTTGTTGTTGTTGAGATGTTAAAATAAAATCCTTATTTGATTGGGCCGCATGATTTTCCCCTCGTTATGGCCTTCTTTCGTTAACTAAATAACTGATTAGAATAAGTGAAAACATATAAAAATTACAAAGTATGACAAAGACAAACTTAGCGACTGTCTCTAACTATAACGAAAGGGAAATTATGCGGACCATCGTTGATATAATTGTTATTAGATAAATCACTGGCAGTTAAAATTAATCCATGTGAGGGCCGTTGGGGACCGAATTGCGAAAACGTTTGCAGTGTGAACTGCAGAAATGGTTATTGCCATAAATCAACAGGAATATGTTTGAATGGATGTAAAGCCAAATTTTATGGGAGTCATTGCTTAGAAGGTTAGGTTGCTCAAATTTTATTTACCTATTAAATAACGAGTGTCTACAAACTGTCGGCACCCCAGTAGGTTCTGACTTCAGAAACATACGTCGTAATTAGACATATAATTAAATTTAGTTGACGTTTCAGATTCACATTAAATTGCACATCTTAGATTAAGTCATACGGTTCGACTTAATCTAAGATGTGTAATTTGTTTTTCAAAGCAACCGAGATGCCGACAGTTTATAGACACTCGTTATTTTACTGTACTACAGAAACAAACTTTTTAACAATCATTTGTTGAATTATAGATTTTAAATATTTGTTAATTATATTATACTTTTTACAGAATGTCCAAAAAATTGTAATTTTGATACCTGCGATGTTTCAAGAGGAGAATGCTTAAATGGATGCTTGCCGAATTTTAGAGGGGTCAAATGTGAAAGTAGGTCTAATAAAATACAATAATAATAGATTTTTATCTACACGCATAATTCATTAATGAAAGGAAATTAAAACTGCTTCTTCGTCATCGACTTATTTTTATTCAGTGTATTTTATACAGCCTTTTTCTTTGAGGAATTAATGACCTTCAGGTCTTTTGGACAGTTACAGTAATTTTAAATGTATATCAAGCATTCCATGTTTTTTAAAACTGTTCAGTTTGAAATTTTAGATTAAGCATAAGGTAAAATTTCTAGTTTAAAAAAGCCTGAAAATTTGGTTTTGTAAATTTTCAATATATTCATTTACGAATTAAAAATTAGAAGAATGAATGTGTCAGCAAGAACTTGAATTTTAAAAGCTTAATAAAGTATAATAATTTAATGTTTTATTTACATTTTGTTCTTGATATGTAGCAGGGTTGTTAAAAAAACATTGTTTGTCATTTTAATTGAAAAATCTGTTTTTGTTACAAAACGTGTTTATTCATTGAAACAGCGTTTAAACATTAACAATTAAAAACATGTTTAAAACGTGTTTAAAACATGTTTAAAACACGTTTTATACAATATATAGAGTGAGTTTTTTTTTTAGTATACATATCCCGATAATTACAGCGTTTTTTAAATTTGCTGGAATTCGTTGCTTCAAAGCGGTAATTTAAGGCTTTTAACGAGTGTTTTCCACTCCCAGACTAAGCATGAAGTAAAGAAGTTAGAAGATTTCAATTTGAATCTTTAATCGAGGGTTTTCCACTCCCAGACTAAGCATGAAGTAAAATTTCGAGTTTAGAAAAGCCTCAGAATTTGGATTGGCCGCGTAGCGAAGCGGAGCGGCCAATCCAAATTAGGCTTTTCTAAACTCGAAATTTTACTTCATGCGCCACGCTTAAAAACACTGATTTACAGTAAAGTTAAAAAATACACATACAACAACGGTTATAGGCAACCTAATATATGTTAGAGTTATTGGGTTGCCTATAACCACTGTTTTAAACAATTAATTTAGCGCAGAATTCGGCTCGTGCTTTATTCACATCTACATATTAGATTACCAAAGCCGTATATTTTGAACTTTATGATATTTCAGTGTTTTATGCGTGTGGCGCATGAAGTAAAATTTCGAGTTTAGAAAAGCCTAATTTGGATTGGCCGCTTCGCTTCGCTACGCGGCCAATCCAAATTTTCAGGCTTTTCTAAACTCGAAATTTTACTTCATGCTTAGTCTGGGAGTGGAAAACCCTCGATTAAAGATTCAAATTGAAATCTTCTAAAAAAACAACGAATGTCGTAAAATTTACAGTGTATGCATATGTATACCTGAAAGAAAAATGTCCTGTATTTAAAAACCATATTTATGCACACACAGTTGTAATATTTTATTGTAATAAAATGTTATGATTAATAATGTAATTTGAAAAATCTTCAACAATTTAGCTAAAATTTATAAACTTATACAGAAAACCTAAATAAAGTAGTATAAAATATAATTTAGCAAATTAAGGATAAAATAAAGAAAACGTTTTAGATAAATTTAACATTTAAAACATGTTTTAGACAAATTTAATATTTAAAACATGTTTAAAACACGACGGCTGTTTTTAAACATATTTAAAACAACCGATGAGAAGTTGGCCATAGATTTCCAGCCACGAATCCGGCGCCTCCACCATTTCATAGAAACAATTGATAATTTAATTAAATGTAATGCTGAGATAGCTCTTACAACTTTTGAAAGTTATGATTTAGCATCTGGCATTAAAATTTGTATCTGTGATAAAAGAGGATATTTCAAACATTTTAAAAATGCTATTTGGGGAGGTTTAGAAACGATTTTAATAGCCACAAATGTCCTCAGTAGTGTTATTACCAATATAAAACAATAATTGGAGGACCATCTTTCTTCAATTTTTTTTAACATGTTTTTCTAAAACGCCTACCTGAAGACAAGGCTTATTTTTCGAAAAATAAAAAGTTGGTGTTTGGGGCCTTTTAGAAATGATTTTGTTGGCCACAAATGTTCTCCATAGTATTAGTAACCATATTAAACAACAATTGGAGGACCATCTTCCTTAAATTTTTTTTAAACAATTTTTTTCCAAACCGCTCACCTGAAGACATGGCTAATTTTTCGAAAAATAAAAAGTTGGTGTTTGGGGCCTTTTAGAAATGATTTTGTTGACCACAAATGTTCTCTATAGTATTAGTAACAATATTAAATAACAATTGGAGGACCATCTTTCTTAATTTTTTTTTAAACAATTTTTTTCCATACCGCTCACCTGATGACGGCTTATTTTCCGAAAAATAAAAAGTTGGTGTTTGGGGCCTTTTAGAAATGATTTTGTTGGCCACAAATGTTCTCCATAGTATTAGTAACCATATCAAACAACAATTGAAGGACCATCTTTCTTCAATTTTTTTTAAACAATTTTTTACAAAGCGCTCACCTGACGACATGGCTTATTTTTAGAAAAATAAAAAGTTGGTGTTTGGGGCCTTTTAGAAATAATTTTGTTGGCCACAAATGTTCTCCATAGTATTAGTAACCATATTAAACAACAATTGGAGGACCATCTTTCTTCAATTTTTTTTAAACTATTTTTTTCCAGACCGCTCATCTGAGGACATGGTTTATTTTTCGAAAAATAAAAAGTTGGTGTTTGGGGTTTGGGGTCTTTTAGAAATGATTTTGTAGGCCACAAATGTTCTCCATGGTATTAGTAACCATATTAAACAACAATTGGAAGACCATCTTTCTTCAATTTTATTTAAACTATTTTTTGCCAAACCGTTCATCTGAAGGCATGGCTTATTTTTCGAAAAATAAAAAGTTGGTGTTCGGGGCCTTTTAGAAATGATTTTGTTGGCCACATATGTTCTCAATAGTATTAGTAACCATATTAAACAACAATTAGAGGACCATCTTTCTTCAATTTTTTTAAACAATTTTTTTCCTAACCGCTCACCTGAAGACATGGGTGAGCGGTTTGGAAAAAAAATGTTTAAAATAAATGAAGAAAGGTGGTCCACCAATTGTTATTTAATATGGTTACTAATACTATGAAAAACATTTGTGGCCAACATAATCATTTCTAAAAGGCCCCAAACACCAACTTTTTATTTTTCGAAAAATAAGCCATGTCATCAGGTGACCGGTATGGAAAAAAATAAAAAAAATGAAGAAAGATGGTCCTCCAATTGTTATTTAATATTGTTACTAATACTATAGAGAATATTTGTGGCCAACAAAATCATTTCTAAAAGGCCCCAAGCACCAACTTTTTATTTTTCGAAAAATTAGCCATGTCTTCAAGTGAGCGGTTTGGAAAAAAAATGTTTAAAGAAAATTGAAGAAAGATGGTCCTCCAATTGTTGTTTAATGTGGTTACTAATACTATGGAGAACATTTGTGGCCAACAAAATCATTTCTAAAAGGCCCCAAACACCAACTTTTTATTTTTCGAAAAATAAGCCATGTCTTCAGGTGGGCGTTTTAGAAAAACATGTTAAAAAAATTGAAGAAAGATGGTCTTCCAATTATTGTTTTATATTGGTAATAACACTGTTGAGGACATTTGTGGCTAATAAAATCGTTTCTAAACCTCCCCAAATAGCATTTTTAAAATGTTTGAAATGTCCTCTTTTATCATATACTCAATGACATTAGAAGCGTAACACCCAGAAGGAGTTATTATTTTAACTTGATTTTTTGCCAGTATGGTAGTCTTACATCAAGAATAAAATGATTACATTTTCAAGAAATTTTATTAAAAAACAATCTAAAAAAGAATAATAATGTGTTTGGCGACCCCTTTGCTGTATACACTCCTGTAGACGTCTGGGCATCGACAAAATGAGATGGTCGATGTCTTCTTGAGGCATCTCGTTCCAAGCAACTTGAATTTCATCGATCAACTGTGCTAGAGTCTGTGGAGGATGGTGCAAAGAGAATATTCTTCTTCCCATGATATCCCACACATGTTCAATGGGATTTAAATCCGGCGAACGGGGCGGCCACGCCAAAACATTAACACCAGCTTCATTAAGAAAGTTCATAGTTCGACGAGCAATATGGGGACGTGCGTTATCTTGTTGAAAAAGTATGTCTGGGCGGCCATCTAAATAAGGCAACAAAGTCGGTCGTATGACGTCTTCAACATAACGCGCAGCTGTCATACTGCCTCGAATGAATACAAGAGGTGATCGACTACCATAAGCAATAGCCCCCCAAACCATTACTCCAGCAGTCCTGTGTACATGCCTCTCAATAGCAAACCTAAGATCAGGTCGTTCTCCACGGTAGCGTCGTACCCTTCTACGGCCATCATGCGTGCCTAGACAAAATCGTGATTCATCGCTGAATACGACATCGTGCCATTCTGCCTCCCAATGCTGCCGTTCTCTGCACCAGTCCAACCTTTGGCGACAGTGTCTCGCTGTTAAAGGAAGCACTAATCTTGGACGGTACGAAAGAAGCCCAAGGGATTGAATGCGGCGATATAAGGTTCGCATACTAACTGACCTACCTTCTTCTCCAATCCATTGATCATCGATTGTACGCGTAGTAGCGAAACGGTCTCGCAGGGCTATTTGTCTTAAGCGCCGATCTTGACGTTCTGTGGTACGCCTTGGTTGACCAATTGGTCTTCTTCTTGCTCCTCTACCTTCTTCTGTCCATACCTGATACACACGTATTACAGTTGCTGTAGTGGAATCAATACGGCGGGCAATTTCGCGATAGGACATACCGACATCTCAATAAGCAACAACTCGACCCCGGTCAAAATCGCTCAAATGGTGATATTTTGGACGTCTTCGGACTCGAGGCATTTTATTTAAGCTTAACACACTCAACGGAAACACGAAAACTAAAAACATCTGTACTAAACAGCTCATATAAATAGTTTTATCAAAAAAGAAAAAGTGAAATATTTTTTTTTTCACAATAAATATAAAAGGCACAAGGTTGAAATTTTTATCAATGTATGCTTTAAATATAGTCACTCTGTTGCTAAAATATGAATTCAAAAAAATCATTCCTTCTTGGTGTTACGCTTCTAATGTCATTGAGTATAGATACAAATTTTAATGCCAGATGCTAAACCATAACTTTTAAAAGTTGTAAGAGCTATCTCAGCATTACGTTTAATTATATTATCAATTGTTTCTATGAAATTTTATTGTATTCGTTGTAATACGTTGGTAAAATTATAGTTTTATAAATGGTGGAGGCGCCGGATTCGTGGCTGGAAATCTATGGCCAACTTCTCATCGTTTTTTTTTTTTTTGTTTTGTTTGTTTGGCATAGGTTTTTACCATTCAGCCACTAACGTTGATTTTTTTATATTAACATATATTGCGACTAATTTGGACGTCACAACACATTCACACACATCCATGGAACCGGAGACGAGTATTTTTCGTCAGAAAAATAACTCGCCTCCGCTGGGAATCGAACCCAGATCACCTCCGTGGCCGATTTGGCGAAACCGGCGGCTCAGCCGCTCGGCCACGGCGGGCCCATCGGTTTTAAAGCACTGTTTTAAAACAGAGTGTTTTAAACATAACAACCCTGGTACATAGTAATGACATTTACACATGAAATACAATATCTGTTAAATGGCCACCGTTGCGCTGTTGGCAGGAATGTACTCTTTTGACGAAATTTCGCAGTACATTTTGCATTAAGGGCTGTTGGATTTCACGAATTTGACGTACTATTTTTTCTTTGAGTTCCTCAGTTGTTTTAGTGTGGCTTGCGTAGACCTTACGTTTCAAAAAACCTCAGAGAAAATAATCCAAATAAGTTAAATAGCAACTTCTTGACGGGCAGTTTTGGTCTCCAAAACGAGAGATGACACGACCCGGAAACTTGCATTTTATACGAATATTGTCGTAATTTTATATATTATACTGGAAACTTGCATTTTATACGAATATTGTCATAATTTTATATATTATACTGGAAACTTTGTTCGCTAGATCATTGTTTCGCGTGCGGTGTAACAGGTGGCGCCATCCTGTTAAAACCACATCTCATTTAACTCCATTCCGTCCAATTCATGCATGAAAAAGTCTGTTAACATGGCCCGGTAACAATTACCGCCGACAGTCACGATCGCTCCTGCATTATTTTCAAAAAAGTACGGTCCAATTATCCTTCCTGCCTACATGGCACGCCACCTACACGTGTAGGTTTAAAAAAACGCGTCGTACTTAATGGTCATCCAAGCCTGCCAACCATACTCTTAGTTTATCCTTTTTCGTGAATCCGTTACTTTTTCGGGTATCCGACAAAACTCATTAGTTAAAATAGTTAATTTTCTTCTTACTAAAATACCATATTCGTAAGACTATTGGTTCAAAAATTATTTTCTTATTTATCAAATCTCTTGATTTTTTTTTAGACTGTATAAAAGGTAAATGGGGACCTGATTGTAACTCCAAATGTGATGGTCGATGCAAAAACCAAACGTGCGAAAGATCTGACGGATCCTGTGCTGGGGGCTGTGTTGACGGATATTTTGGAAAGTTTTGCGAAGCAAAATGCGGAAGAGGTTGCTACGAAAACAAATGCATGCACGATGGACACTGTAACTGCAGATACGGGTATGATACTGAAACTAATTGTCAAGGTATTTATGTTTTTATTTTCTTCAATAACAATGGTAATAAAACAAGGTATACGAGGTGTATATATAAAGTAATGAGACTGATGAGAAATGGAGTAAGGCCACTTTTAAAATAAACGGCTGATTTATAAAAATAAACTGTATTTAAGGTTAGCTTAGTTATATCGGGTGTTGACTTGGCGGACGCAACATAGGAAATCCCATGTAAATTTTGAAATGTTCAAATATTGGCTCCCCTATTTATTTTAGAAACAAAATGTATTTACCTTTTTTGTAGACGATAAAACTCTGAGTTGTGTTAACGTTTGTCACTTTAAGTGTCTCTAAGTTAAATTAATTAAGAAAAAGTGATGAGGTTTTATAAAAATAATGACATGCCATGGAATTGATACAACAATTACGTTTTATAGGCGTGGAGCATGAAGTAAAATTTCGAGTTTAGAAAAACCTACAAAATTTGTCTCGGGTCGCTGCGCGACCCGAGGCAAATTTTCACGGGGCTTTTCTAAACTCGAAATTTTACTTCATGCGCCACGCGTTTAAAACACTGACACATTGTGAAGTTTAAAATATATTTCGCTTCGCTTCTCAAGTTTGATTGCACCAAACCAAATGATGGAAAATGTCTATCGAATACTGTGGATTCCATAAATATCAACAAATAGCAATATCTTGAAGCATTTTGACATCCGCAATTGTTGTTTTAATTCCATAGCATGTCATTATTTTTATAAAATCACATTACTTTTTCTTAATTATTTTAACTTAGAGAAAGATAAAGTGTTAGGTGTGAACATTATTAAATTTAAAATTTTTCCCTCTACAACAAAGTTGAATACATTTTGGGGAGCCAATATTTAAACACGTCCGAATTAACATGCGATTTCCCATGTTGCGTCCGCCAAGTCGACACCCGGTATAGTTCGTTGCGTGCTTTTTTGTCTTAAACGTCATAAATTGTGATTCATGTTTTAGCATGTGCATATCTGATTATTAATAAATTGAATGTTTCGGACATATCGTGATTTTATAAATATTCATATAGATCAAAATATCGGATATAATATCGAAATTTATCCGATTTAAATTAACTTCTCGATGATTATTCTTGTTCATAAATTTTAATATTCGTATTATTTATTTTTTATACAGGGAATATTTTTTCTAAGTAAACATATCTTGATATATACCAGAGCTGGGACGAATCCTTGTAAAAAAGATTCGAATCACGAACCCGAATCACCTAATATGATTTGAATCACGAATACTCGAATAAAGGATTCGTAAGAGATAAATATGATTCGAATCTAAGATTCGAATCCTGTTTTTTCGAATCACGAATACAAATCCTTTAAGAATAAATTTGATTTTATTATTTTTTGCAACCATTAACATGTAGGTTGTTTTAACAAAAATATTCAAAACCTAATTATTTTTTACTAATAACACTGAACATCGTTGATAACTGACTAAATATCTGTGTTACTCTGGTTAAAGACGTATTTGTGTGTTTTTAACTTCACTTTAAATCAGTGTCTTGTACGTGTGGCGCATGAAGTAAAATTTCGAGTTTAGAAAAGACCCGCGAAAATTTGTCTCGGGTCGCTGCGCGACCCGAGACAAATTTTCTACGCGGGGCTTTTCTAAACTCGAAATTTTACTTCATGCTTAGTCTCGGAGTGGAAACACTCGTTCAAAACTTCAAATTTAACTCTTATATAAAATCGACGAATGCCTGAAAATTACGTAAATAAAAAGTTCACTGAATATTATTAAAACCGGAAAAGTCATGGTGTTTTATTTAAATTGACCAAAACACTAACAAAAAAGCAATATATCATTAATTTTGTTAAAATCAACAGGCATCTTAAAAATTACACAACACGTAATAATTTTTAAATCCAGCTTAAATATTGACAAAAACAACAAAAACAATTTTACAAACTGGAGGTTTCTCACAGACGAAAGTTATATTAAAAGGTCAGGGTAAAAAATCTTGAATCAGGGAAATGTCGGAAAACTTTGAAACGTTAAATATTGTGGCTACCATGTCAGTTTTTTTCAAATAATGTTAAACAAAATTTTTAAAACTAGATTAATATCTCTAAAAACAGTTTTAGTTATTTAATGTTTTTATCAAAGCAATTAGTTTGAAGTATCGAACGAGCGTTTCCACTCCCAGACTAAGCATGAAGTAAAATTTCGAGTTTAGAAAAGCCCCGCGTAGAAAATTTGTCGAGGGTCGCGCAGCGACCCTTGACAAATTTTCACGGGGCTTTTCTAAACTCGAAATTTTACTTTATGCGCCACGCGTATAAAACACTGATTTAACGAGAAATTTAAAAACACACAAAACAAATGTTTCATGTTAATCCTCATAATTAATTAGAATTATTTTTGACGATTCAAATCCTTTTGTAAGTATTCGAATCCTCTTGCAAGTATTCGAATCCTTTTATAAAGATTCGAATCCTTTTATGAGGATTCGAATCACCCGCATTTGGATTCGAATACGAATCCTCTTAAAAAAATGTAACGAATCCGGATCACGAATCCAGTTTAACTTAAGTATTCGAATGCCACTTTTGAATCCCCTAAAAGGATTCGAATCCAGGATTCGAATCCTGACTGATTCGAATCCTGCCCAGCTCTGATATATATGCTGTATTTGTTCTGGCGTTGCTTGTTTTTGAAAATCGTTCAGTTTGAAGCTTTAAACGAGTGTTTTCCACTCCCAGACTAAGCATGAAGTAAAATTTCGAGTTTAGAAAAGCCTGAAAATTTGGTTTGGTCGCTCCGCGAAGCGGAGCGACCAAACCAAATTTTCAGGCTTTTCTAAACTCGAAATTTTACTTCATGCGCCACGCGTATAACACACTGACACATTGTGAAGTTTAAAATATATTTCGCTTCGCTTCGCTTCTCAAGTTTAATTGCACCAAACCAAATGATGAAAAATGTCTCTCGAATACTGTGGATTCCATAAATATCAACAAATAAATTTCTATTTCAGTTTATAGATACCTACATCAAGAACCTAAATTGATGAATGTTGGTCCTAGCTGGATAGCGTTACAAATAAATTCATCAGAATTGAACGAACACACAAAAATTAAAATATTTGAAGAGGTATTTATTAACATATAATTTTAAGCGGCTATTAATCCAACACCTCATTTTGATTTTTAGGAAAAAGCATGCAATGTTACCAATTCTCAAGATTTTTACAACATCACAAACTTGCAACCAGGAGTAAATTACGTATTCGAAATTGTTGTGTGTTATAAAATAGGTTGCGAAATCGGCAATCATCTGAATACAAAAATATCATATTCAACGTGTTTAGGTATTAAATTTATTAAATTTTTTAATAATATCTTATTAATTAACCCGACACCCATGCGGGTAGAGCGGGTCATTGAATATATATATATATACATATATATATATATATATATATATATTATGTATATATATATATATTATATATATATATATATATATATTATATATATATATATATATATATATATATATATATATATCTTATTAATTACCTTAAATCATTCACAAATTTCTCATTTTACTACAGATATTAAATAAATGGTGAATGCGCCGGGTAAAATCATTTACCTTTAGGAAATTATTTGTTTTTATTAAATAATACAACTATGCCTAACAAATCCAATAAATAGAGATTACAAGCTAATGGCTAGCTTTGTGGCAATACAAAAAAATGTTCTTAACCCATTAACGGCCGAGCAATTATAGAGTTAACTCAAAAAGTTGATTTTAGGTAAAATTCTACACTTCTTTTACTGATTTCTAAGAATGACTTATTGTTTTATATACTGTGAATTTCTTTTTAAAATTTACATATTGTATACGCTGTAAATGTAAGGCATTCGTCGATTTTTTATAAAAACGTGCAATATGAAGTTTAGAATGAGTATTTCCACTCCCAGACTAAGCATGAAGTAAAATTTCGAGTTTAGAAAAGCCCCGCGTAAAAAATTTGTCAAGGGTCGCGCAGCGACCCGAGACAAATTTTCACGGGGCTTTTCTAAACTCGAAATTTTACTTCATGCGCCACGCGTATAAAACATTGAAATATCGTGAAGCTAGAAATACACTGAAAACATTTTTTTTTAGATGGGTAATAATAGAGATATTTAAATAAAAAAGTATTTACGTTTTTCTTTATATATTTTCAAGTCAACTCAAATAATATAATATAATAAATTAACTTATTTAGTAATTTAATTAACATAAAATTAATAATGTTGCGGATATGCATCAATGGCGCCTAATGGGTTAATCAACTCAGGGGAACTCAAAATAGATATACACTAACATTTTTGATTTAAAAATGTGTACGAAAACAATACTTTCCGCAATCTACAACAAGTTAATCTTACAAAGACTATATCAAACACTCATTGAAACAACTATTTCCCGAGCTAATACCCCGACGGACATTGAATTATACAACAAGTGTTTGCTGTTACATACAGTAACCTACTGCAAATGTAACAATTTGGGTCAAAAATGACCCAAATTGTTACATTTGCAGTAGGTTACTGTATGTAACAGCAAACACTTGTATAATTCAATGTCCGTCGGGGTATTAGCTCGGGAAGTAGTTGTCTCACTGAGCAAAAAAACAAACAAATAACGTTATATCAACATTAGCGGCCGAGCAATTATAGAGTTAACTCTAAAAGTGGATTTTAGGTAAAATTTTGCACTTCTGTATATGAGTTCTACGAATACAATAATTACATTCTATAAATTTTTCTTTAAAATATAAATGTTGTATACGCTGTAAATGTAAGACATTCGTCGATTTTGTTTAAAAACGTGCAATATAAAGTTTAAAATGTGTATTTCCACTCCCAGACTAAGCATGAAGTAAAATTTCGAGTTTAGAAAAGCCCCGCGTAGAAAATTTGTCGAGGGTCGCGCAGCGACTCTCGACAAATTTTCACGGGGCTTTTCTAAACTCGAAATTTTACTTCATGCGCCACGCGTTTGAAACACTGAAATATTGTGAAGTTAGAAATACACTGAAAACATTTTATTTATATGAGCAATAATCAAGATATTTAAATAACAAAATATTTACGTTTTTCTTCATACATTTTCAAGTCAAGTCAAATAATATTGATATATTATATTATTTGACTTGACTTGAAAATGTATGAAGAAAAACGTAAATATTTTGTTATTTAAATATCTTGATTATTTATCTTTGATTAATTAAGTTATTTAGTAATTTAATTAATATAAAATTAATAATGTTGCGTATATGCATCAATGGCACATAATGGGTTAAACGTTGTTTTACTGTTGATGAAACATTACTTTAATATGTTTGCTCAGTGGGTTACTCTAGACCCTGGGTCTCCAAACTATCTTCTTCGCGGGCCACAAATACAATTCTACATAATAAAGTCGGCCAAGATTAATTTTATAAAATTATGAAAAATTTAAGGAACAATTGTTACAATATTTCAAAATATGACATTTACAAAAAAAATTACAAACAATCGCGGGCCGGATTCATGCAAGTCGCGGGCCGTAGTTTGGAGACCAGTGCTCTAGACCGAATTCAGGTTTTATTTTATTTACAACAAGTGTTTGCTGTTACATACAGTAACCTACTGCAAATGTAACAATTTGGGTCAAAAATGACCCAAATTGTTACATTTGCAGTAGGTTACTGTATGTAACAGCAAACACTTGTATAATTCAATGTCCGTCGGGGTATTAGCTCGGGAAGTAGTTGTCTCAATGAGTGTTTGATATAGTCTTTGTAAGATTAACTTGTTGTAGATTGCGATAAGAATCGCACTTTTAATGTTTGAAGTATTCTGCAACCAAGAATTGGCAATTTCATTTATACAATACTTTCCCTTTGTATTAATACAAGAAAAGTAAAAATGAGTTAATAAACATTTTCAATTTTAATTACCCGGCGCATTCATCATTTATTATATTTATATTCTAATGTTAAGTAAAAAATCATGAACGCTTGAGTCGTCTTGATGCAAAATCAGTTGCATCCATTGTTTTGAAAAAAAACTAAACTAAACTAAAACGCTGATTATCTTTAAAACCACGACATTCTGGCAAAATTAGTTTTGGGGCTTTAGCTTGTGTCCTTTATAGCTATAGAATGCACCCATGCGAAATATATACCGTGCGATCGCTAAATTATGATTTAGAGTAGGCGGCATTTTTTTGTGCGGTTGCCCTGATGCTAATTGAATGGTGGAATACATTTGAGGTTATGGTAAACTATGTGTTGACAGTCAGTAGTGCCAATCTAATTTAAAATTCAAAGCCCACTCTAAATCATGTTTTTAACGATCGCACGGTATATTATAAAGGCTCAACAAATGAAAAGTTATTTTGTTCTCCAGAAATGAAAAAACTCTTTTTGATGTAATCGATTTTGCATCTACATGACTCACTAGATAATTGAATTTAATCATATACAAATGTCACTCAATGTGTGTGAACAAGTTTAAATGATAGAAAATAAGAATAAGTTGGGCAGCTTGGTGGTGTAGTTGTTAGAGTGTTGTACTGCCACGCCACGGACCGGGGTTCAAATACCGGCCTAACAAGTTGTCTGCATTTATATAGGTTAGGATAAAAATGCCAAACACTCCGTCTTCTCGGATATGACGTTAAATGCATGTAGGACCCGTGTACTGCCTGGATGTTGCGTGCACGTTAAAGATCCCTACCGGTGGGTTGGAACTCCCACCGGGTTCGGCAAAATTCCCGGATAGCTGTAGACCTAATCTCCGGCGCCATGATTGGCCTTAGCAGCGGAAATAGATGACGTAGAACCCAAAATAAAAAATAATAAAAAAAAAACAATAAGTTAAAAAAATTGCAGATCGTAAATAAATAATTTCTTCAAAAGATAGCAAAACATGACGAACAATTAATTCTCAGATAGTATTTAATACGAGTATAGATTTCTGAATTACGAATTTCTTATTTATAAAAATATTCTGTCGATTCCCACTGAGCAAAAAACAAACAAATAACGTTATATCAACATTGTAGCAACATTAACGGCCGAGCAATTATAGAGTAAACTCTAAAAGTTGATTTTAGGTGAAATTTTGCACTTCTTTATATGAGTTCTACGAATACAATAATTGAATTCTATACATTTTTCTTTAAAATATAAATGTTGTATACGCTGTAAATGTAAGGCATTCGTCGATTTTGTATAATAACGTGCAATATAAAGTTTAAAACGTGTATTTCCACTCCCAGACTAAGCATGAAGTAAAATTTCGAGTTTAGAAAAGCCCCGCGTAGAAAATTTGTCGAGGGTCGCGCAGCGACCCGAGACAAATTTTCACGGGGCTTTTCTAAACTCGAAATTTTACTTCATGCGCCACGCGTTTGAAACACTGAAATATTGTGAAGTTAGAAATACACTGAAAACATTTTATTTATATGAGCAATAATCAAGATATTTAAATAACAAAATATTTACGTTTTTCTTCATACATTTTCAAGTCAAGTCAATTAATATATGCGTATATGCATCAATGGCACATAATGGGTTAAACGTTGTTTTAATGTTGATGAAACATTACTTTAATGTGTTTGCTCAGTGGGTTACTCTAGACCCTGGGTCTCCAAACTATCTTCTTCGCGGGCCACAAATACAATTCTACATAATAAAGTCGGCCAAGATCCGATTAATTTTATAAAATTATGAAAAATTTAAGGAACAATTGTTACAATATTTCAAAATATGACATTTACAAAAAAAATACAAACAATCGCGGGCCGGATTCAATCGCGGGCCGGATTTGGCCCGCGGGCCGTAGTTTGGAGACCACTGCTCTAGACCGAATTCAGGTTTTATTTCATGACTTTATTGATTGTTACCTTTCGCAAAATCGTTAATGCATTAATCGTTTAAAATTTAAAAACGTTTTGAATAACTTATATTAACAAAAAATAAAAACGAATTAGAATTAATATCGACTTTCTGCAAACAAATGTTTAGTCTCATTGAGACAAGTCTCTAAATATTCATTGAAACAACCACTTGGAGACTTGTCTCAATGAGACTAAAAAAATGTTTGCTAATTAATTTTAAATCATTTTTATATTTTGTAAATATTCTGCAAAGTATTAGCAAACTGAATTTTTCTTTATATTAAACTTATATTAATACGTTATTTCAGAATTAAATACATCCACAATGCAATTTAAATCATTTGCGACTTCCATAACAATCAATCATTCGAAAAAAGGAACTTTTTGCGAACGCTACTTACTACACTACAAATCGAAATATCGTGAAGATAAAATTGACTTCAATCCACAAACGGAAATTACAAAATTAACACCATTCACGGATTATGAAATTAAAATTGTCAGCAGTGACGAAGAAGAAGTGTACACAACAATGCTTAAAACAACAGAAGCTCGTAATTTATACAAGATTTTAGTGATTATCGCTTAATTATTGTTGTGACTTACAGCATCATCAGAGCCTTTGTATTTGGAATGTTTTGAAGATGAGTTTGTTAAATGGAGCAAACCACTCAACCCGAATGGTGCTATTAAACATTTTAATGTTTTTGTTAATGATACACTTAAGGGTGAGGTTTTGTTTAGTGAAGATATAGATGTCTTTTCATATAAGGTAATTATCATTTTTAATAATATTAGATTTCTATTAACCCATTATGCGCCATTGATGCAATGACGCAACATTATTAATGTTGTGTCGATTAATTATTAGGTTGCTTAATAAGTTAATTTCAAGGCCGTAGTCAGGGGGGAGGATATGGCTGTTCAAACCCCTCCCCCGAAATTTTCAAAATGTTACATTTCTGTATGTAAACGCGGCAATGTAACAGCAAAAATAATATTTTTAATATTAAACACACCCCCCGCACCCCGAAATTTTTATAACCTCCTCCGAATTTATTGTATGGCCACGGCTTTGGTCAATTTCATATATTGTATTATTTGACCTGACTTGAAAATGTGTGAAGAAAAATGTAAATGTTTTGTTATTTAAATTTTTCAAGTAATGCTCGTTTTATTTAACTAGGCGAGAAATAATAACACATTTGTACTCATAACACCAAAAGTCATAAAATGTGACTTGTTTAACTTATCAAAAAATAATTACAGTAACGAAATGGCACTACTTTTAATAATAATAATTAATCGCACAGATAAACTCCACAGAGCTGCAAATATGATCGCATTTCTTAAAATGTTTCGCCTAGTTAAATGAAATATAGCCCATTACTCGTTTAAAAAAAACATATTACAGTGTATTTTTAACTGCACAATATTTCAGTGTTGTATACGCGTGGCGCATGAAGTAAAATTTCGAGTTTAGAAAAGCCTAAAAATTTGGTTTGGCCGCTCCGCTTCGCGGAGCGACCAAACCAAATTTTCAGGCTTTTCTAACTCGAAATTTTACTTCATGCTTAGTCTGGGACTGGAAACACTCGCTCGAAACTTTAAATTCAAATCGAAAAATTGCCAGTATGTAATACAATAAGTCATTCATAGAAATCATAAAAAGAGGTGCAGAAATTTACCTAAAATCAAGTTTAAGAGTTAACTGCATAATTGCTCGGCTCTTAATGGATTAGGTAAAATATAAGTTAGTACCTATTAAAAGTCAGTAAAGAGGGGAAATTATGAAACAAATATAATTTATTTTAAATAAAAATTAATTGTTAAGATTTTTAATAAGAGAGAGTTATAAAATATATGGGACTTAAATTAAATGAAAATTGACTAAAGATAATTAAAACATTCGTTCACATTGGGTGATTTTTTTTTAACTGAATATTGTTCATAAAATTTCAGTTGAATTTAACGAATGCAGCGATTTATAAAATAAACGTTCAAGCGGTGAATTCTTATCCAGGAGAAAAAGCTGAAATTATAATCCGTACTAAACCACCAGAACCAAAAATTGTTATTACGACGCCAGAAAATTGTGATTTCTGTAACGTTGATGTTATTTTAGAAAACAAATTCAACAGGTAAAATAATTTATAATTTACATATATTCGAAAGCGTAAACGCCATGCTTAAGTAGCATCGTCGGTGAATGAATGAGTACCGAACACAAACTCATATTCTTAAATTATAATTACTATGTAATTATTTGTAATTAGTATTTAATTATTTCCAAAATGTCACAATATTGAAAAATCTATTTTATTTCGTATTTGAAATTGAATAACCTACTAAATAAATTACCCAAATCGAATGCCCACTGAGCAAATCCATTTAAGTAATGTTACAATAACTTGAAACAACGTTTAAAGTTGCTACAATGTTGATATAACGATATTTGTTTGTTTTTTGCTTAGTGAGTTTAATGGAAAGTAACTCTTTAACATATTTACTTACGCCCAATTGCACCAAAAACATTAAACCCAAGTTCAAGCTGAACTTGAGTTCAAGATGACAGTTTCTATTGTTCTTATGTAATTTTGAACTGGCCCTTAATGTTTACTTTATTAATTTGTTTTAGCTTTATTCACTTATTTTAAATAATTATGTTTATGGTGAAATGTGTATATTAAATTGCATATATTATTGGACATTTGGGAAGAATTTATTAGGGCTTAATACCCTATGAACAAATAATTAATTCAAGAGCCTAGAGTGGTGTTAAAAATTAAAATTTAGAAAACAAAATTAATATATAAAATATGCAACCTATGGTACACAAATTATTAATTGTTAATCAAGTAGAATATTCAAACTATTCTAACTAACTTGCTCTAATGATACATAACAATTGTTAATTAAATGTGTACTTAATGAAATTCACTTCTAAACTAACAAATTATTTGATTTAATTCGCACAACAGTGAAACATTATATGTAACTTTTATTACGCGAAACGTGTATATTAAATTGCGTATATTATTTTAGATGGGTGTTTACTGATTTGCGAAATTTAAATGTACTTTAACATATTTAATTATTGGACATTTGCGAAGAATTTATTAGGGCTTAATACCCTATGAACAAAGAATTAATTCAACAGCCTAGAGTGATGATAAAAATTAAAATTTAGAAAACAAAATTAATATATAAAATATGCAGCCTATGGTACACAAATTAATAATTGCTAATCAAGTAGAATATTCAAACTATTCTAACTAACTTGCTCTAATTATACATAACAATTGTTAATTGAATGTGTACTTAAAGAATTGCACTTTTAAACTAACAAATTATTTGATTCAATTCGCGCAACAGTGAAACATTATATGCAACTTTTATTACGCGAAATGTGTATATTAAATTGCATATATTATTTTAGGCGGGTGTTTACCGATTTGCAAAATTTAAACGCTCGTTATGTTAACACATTTAATTCCTAGAAATTTGCGTAAAATTCATTAAGGTTTAATACGCCACGAACAGAGTTTAAATTCAACAGCCTAGAGTGGAGTTACAAAATTAAAATTTAGTAAACAAAATCTATATTTTAGTATGAATGTTTGAACATCTCTCGCACATTCATTTTCCGTATTTTTACGCACTCTGCGCTACCAGTAAACTAATATTCCGTTCTGTTACGTACATAACCACGTTTATATTTTGTTTTAGCACAATTTATGAAATACAGAATAATGGAAATGAATGCGATGGAAATATAGTGCAGAAAAAAGAACTTCGAGAGGAGAATATCATCACGTTGATAGGCGTTAGTAGGAATTCGACAATTTGTGTTGAAAATAATTTCTTTGGGAAGAAATCGATAGCAAAAGTAATTCCACGTACAGAAGATCCTGATATGAGATATGCACAGTTTTCTTTTTTATACTTACTTATTTGCATTCCATTTGTAATTGCAATAATTGTCACGGTTGTGATTCTCAGGTAATATAATAAAAATACCCTAATTCAACTGATACCACAAAAAAGTTTGGTGGATAATAAAATAGTTCAAACTTCACAATATCTATATCTATACAGAGAGTTTTACGTAACACCGAACATTTTCATAACGAGAATTTTTTTCTTGAAGTATCCATATGCATACGTTGCACATTTTCTGATGCTCGGTTTATTAAAAGAATTCAATATGAAGCTTTAAGCGAGTGTTTTCCACTCCCAGGCTAAGCATGAAGTAAAATTTCGAGTTTAGAAAAGCCTGAAAATTTGGTTTGGTCGCGTAGCGCGAAGCGCGGAGCGGCCAAACCAAATTTTCAGGCTTTTCTAAACTCGAAATTTTACTTCATGCGCCACCGGTACAAAACACTGATTCAATGTAAAGTTTAGCGGTGTGTTTTAAACTTCGTAATATGTCAGTGTTTTGTACCGGTGGCGCATGAAGTAAAATTTCGAGTTTAGAAAAGCCTGAAAATTTGGTTTGGTCGCTCCGCGCTTCGCGCTGCGCGACCAAACCAAATTTTCAGGCTTTTCTAAACTCGAAATTTTACTTCATGCTTAGCCTGGGAGTGGAAAACACTCGCCTAAGGCTTCAAATTAAATTCTTTTAATAAACCGAGCATCGAAAAATGTGCAACGTATGCATATGGATACTTAAAAAAAAATTCTCGTTATGAAAATGTTCGGTATTACATAAAACTTCTGTATATGGGAGATAAACTACAACATCAAGTCACATTTTTGAAATTTCACTGTGCTATTAACCTCTTGATACAGTAAAAACATCCTGATTCCAGCAGTATAAAAAACGTATTTTAAAAAAAAATTCGACTTGGTGTAGTTTACTTCCTACATACAGATATATAAAATGTAACTTTTCTAGTTTGCGAAATAAATCTAAAACAAACACTAGCCCAGAAGATGTCGAACCAGCTGTCCGTCTCATTCCAAAGGAAACAATCAATTTATTCGAGGAAACATCAATAAACAGAAATCAACTTGAAGGATATCTGAAGAATTTGATTTGCAGGGAAGCCGGCGCGGCACATTTGGACAGTGAAT
Source organism: Philonthus cognatus (assembly GCA_932526585.2). NCBI lineage: Eukaryota > Metazoa > Arthropoda > Insecta > Coleoptera > Staphylinidae > Philonthus > Philonthus cognatus. Next base: position 32,724,875 of record OW052242.1, read on the forward strand.
TTTCGGTAATGAACAAAATAAGCGCGTTGCAAACACAGCTTAATTATTAATATTGTATATCCATTTTAATTGATATTTCAGTACATTGATATAGAGCCAGTGCACGAAAAGAAAACATTCGGACAATTAGAAGCTAATAGTTACAAAAACAGATATAAAGATGTTATCCCGTGTAAGTTTTAAAAAAACAACAAAAGAAAATTGCTTCTTTTAAACGATTGTTTTTAAAATTTAACTGAGGGTTTACAATAAATATTTTGTAGATGATGCAACCAGAGTGATTCTAAAAGATGTGGTCGAGGATTATATAAATGCTAATTATGTACAGGTAATTGGATTTAGAAATTAAATATACCATTCCTTGATAATGACTCTTAATCGAAACAAGTCAGAATAAATAAAAATAGCAGTAAAACAAAAAAAAAGACCTTTATTGGCATAGCACTATATTACATTCATTATATCTACACTAATTACCGCCCCCTATCTTCCTTCTGCTTTCCCTCTCTTCCCCCAACTTCTCCAGCGTCCTTACTCCGGCCCCATCCTCTCTCATCCATTCTGTCACTCTTATTTGATTACCTCACTCCCATCCCGTATCCCTCTTACCCTCCCTTCTCTTTTCCCTCTCCCTCCCCAGCTTTTCCAACGTCATTACCCCGCTCCCATCCTCCCTCATCCACTCCACTACCCTTCTATTCCCTTTCGCTCCCAGCCACTCCTCTTTCACCCCCTCACATCCTCCGCCAAGTGTCCCCTCGTATCCTTTCCCTGTCCACACAACACACACCTTCCATATTCTTCCCCCATCCATACTTTCCTTCCTCTCTCCTCCGATCCACACCTCGCCCTTGCCACAATCACCCTATCCTCTCTACCCCATCCCTTCTCTATCAAATACTTCGGCACCCTCCCATACACCTGCCACCTCCAATACATATCATTATACTGGCTTCTGTCAATACATCCTTGCCTTTCCTGCCCTTCCACCTCCTTCCCTTTCCCCCTCACCCACTCATCCACCTTCACCCCATTTCCTAGCCATTCCATTACCTTCGCCTCCGACAGCCCTACCCTCTCATACATTTTCCTTCTCTCCCTCCCTCCATCTACCCTCCCCCCCACCCACACTCGTCACCCATACATCCTAGCAGTAAAACAAACCAAGTGATTTTTATTAGTTTATTAACCACGTTATGTACAAGCTCGTGTCTGTCACGGGCAGTGCTTACTGGCAATTTTACACGCACTCGTGTCTGTGAAAAGTGTCATTATATCTCCTTAACAAATTTTACCTGCTCGTTTTCATTTCAAACAACATTTTTATCGAAAAATAATGTGATCATTTTTTGACTAGAAATTCAAAATTAATGTGTGCATGAAGTAGTTACCAAGAAGTTCAAATATTTGGAAAATTAAAGTAATGTGTCCAGCCTAAATCTTAATTCATAAAAATTAGTATAAAAATCATAAATTATTCTTTTAGGGTTACAATGGTGATAAAACTTACATAGCGACGCAATGTCCAAAATCAATAACAGAAAATGACTTTTGGTGGATGGTCTGGCAAGAAGAAGTTGTAATAATTGTGATGCTCTCCACTTTATCTGATGGATTGGTAACTGGGCACCTGATCGTTGCTAATTTAAATTAAAGAAATAGTTTTTAGCATCAAATGACAAGTTACTGGCCTCCTGAGAATTCTTCCAAAGATTACAGAAAAGTCAAAGTAAGACACGTGGAGACTGTGCACAGGACAGATTTTATGGTGAGGACTTTTGTTATTACTTTTGAGGAGAAAGAGAAAAAGGTAAGGAAAAAGAATTTTGCTTATTCACAATAAATGATTATTTTCTTTTAAGTGTACCTACATACAAGAATTTTTTCTTTGAAGTATACATACATATCCCCTTGCATACTCTGTAAATGTTCAGGTATTCGTTGGTTTTATAAAAGTGTTCAACCTGAAACTATTAATTTGACGAATAAAGCACTAATAACCTTTCTTCACACTTTTATTTGAATTACCAAATGTACATTTCGGACACAAAGTGACCATTACCAATGGATTACATCTTCACGTAACTCACAATCAATTTATTTGAAACTATTAACAAGGGTGTCCTTGGTTAAGCATAAAATATTTTACTTTATGCACTAGGCGTATAAAATACTGTTCAACATGAAATTCAAAATATACTGCTTTGATATATTGCTTTAGCAGTATATTTTAAACTTCACAATATTTCAGTGTTTAATGCGCTCCGCTTCGCTACGCGACCAAACCAAATTTTCAGGCTTTTCTAAACTCGAAATTTTAATTTATGCCTAATCAAGGAGTGGAAACACTCGTTAGAAATTTTTAACACTTTTATAAAATCAATGAATGGCTGTAAACTCACAGCATATACATTGGGGGTATATACGAGCCCTAACAACTATATATTGGGACAAAATCATATTCATATAAAATTCAGGTATTCCACAGTTTAAGTTTTCTAGTATTTTTTTAATTTAATATTATGTAATTAGTTAATTAGCAACAGTTATGGCCAATCAACAACACAAAAAACAAATTAATTATTCAATCACCTCTAATTTACAAGAAAAATGTTAATTTTGTTTGTCAACTAAATATTGGGACATTGCACGAATTTTATTTCTAAAAAGGAGGCATTGACTCAACTATGGATCTGCACGTTTCAGGAGAAATTTAATTCCAAATATGGGTTGTTCCTCAATGTTTGTTTCATTTTATGCCATACTGTTTCAATGACATTAAGGTCAGGACTGCTGGAAGGCCAAGAAAGAACACTTTTTTGTGGTTTTGGCCGTATGACAGGCCGCCCCATCCTGTTGAAAAATGTAATTTTCGTCAACATTTAACTTGGCGATACTTGGTAGCAAACTGTTTTGCAGTATTTGTTGATATTTCGCAGCATTCACGGTACCATCAATAAATTCAAAACATCCTAATCCTGAAGCTGTCATGCAGCCCCAAATCATCACTCCTTTAGGAAATTTTACGGTACGTTTTAGGCAATCCATGTGAAATACCTCATGTTTTGACCGAATTACGCGTTTGCGGTAATCACCAACACATACGTCGAATTTTGATTCGTCACTAAAAATTACTCTCGACCAGTCTGTAGCTGACCAAGATAATTTAGATTTTGCCCATGTGAGTCTGGCTTTCTTTTGTTTATCCGTCAACAGTGGTTTTTCGTTTGCCTACAAGAAAATATTTCTTTTTAAATGCACTTTTAAATTGCTACTTGAAATTCAACCTTATAAAACTTGAGTCCACATTTATGAATCCACTGGCGGCAGCATTCCCTTGACAGATTCAATCCAGTTTCGTGATTCCATTCAGTCGTAATTTGCCTTAAAGTATTTCTTCTTCCTTTTTTGCATAGTTTTACTAATAATCTCTTGTTTCTATCAGAAACTAATGTTGGACGACCCGAACTTTTGCCTTTTTTGTCTAGGATATTTCCGGTTTCTCCATAATGCTTAATTATATTCCACACTGTTGTTTTAGGAATACTAAGTTCATCCGCCATTTCACGTATCGTATTTCGGCAATAATTTTTAATCGCTAACTCACGAATTTTGCAACTTGTAGAGATACCGCGCACCATTTTGTTCAATAAAAGCAGGGATTCACCCGATACGATAAGAAAGCAACTACCAAGTAATCTGACGTTTCGTTCTGCATTGTTTTCACAGCTTACTTGTCTTATTTTGTTTCATTTTTAACAGTTATTTTATACTGTCCCAATATTTAGTTGCCACACAAAATGAACATTTTCCTTGGTAATTAGAGATGATAGAATAGAATAGTATAATTTTATTTTTTGTGTTGCTGATTGGCCCTCATTGATGTTAATTAACTAATTACATAGAATTAAATTTAAAAAAAAAGAAATAAACTGTCTAATACCTGAATTATACATGAATTTGATTTTGTCCCAATATATAGTTGTTAGGGCTCGTATACTTAAAAGAAAAAATATGCTTTATTCCAATACAAATAACACGTAAAGAAGAAATGTGTATTTTACTAATCTCTTGAATTATACGATAGATTAAGTTGCAAGAACAATATAATTTTAAATAAGTAATTTATTTAAGGTTACCCATATAAATTACACAACGTGGCCAGATAAAAAAATCCCACTATTTCCATTGAGTTTGATTGATTTTATTAAATACGTGCAAATAATCCGTGGGAACAACGAATCTCCAATAGTTGTGCATTGTAGGTAAGTCATTTTATTTGGATTAAAATCAACCTTTGTGATAATTTAACTAACATTTGATTTCTTTTTTAACTGAACTTCACAGTGCTGGTTTAGGTCGCACTGGTGCTTACATAATGTGTGATAAATATTTTAACACAAATGATGAAATAATAAACATACCTCAAACATTAGCAACTTTAAGAACATGCAGATCCTCACTAGTACAAACAAATGTAAGTATTACACAAAAAATAATTTTAAACAAGTCAGGAAAATATAAAACACGATCATTATATAAATTTAAGAAAGTACTACTCTTGATTTGCTTGACATTTACAAAATATATGTACCTGATTCACATAAATTGAGTGTTAAATTTTGTTGAATAACATTAAAATCTAATAAAACATTATTTTCCTTAAGAGCCAATATCGATTAATTTACTTCATCATCAATGAAATAATTTCGATGGATGCGGCAAAAGATGTATCTTTAGAAGTGATTAAAACAATCGATACATCTACCATAAAGGAATTAGTTAGCAACGATATGCATTACATTAATGAAAGACTATTTCTTAACAATCTGTTGTATAGAAAAGCAAAACCGCTGGACGAAAACCAGAAGGCCAATCGTAATCCAAGAATTGGAGCAGGTAAATCATCGAGTCAATAATAGAAAAAATTACTTACTTGATGCTTTAATGTTCTAATTGTAATCTATTTTATTATTTAAATTTTTCATAGTAAGTGAATCAACAATTATACTTCCTGAATACCATAGGGAAAAAGACTCAACATACATAAATGCAGTTTACGTGCATGGATACAATCGAGAGTACAAATTTATTTCCACACAAATTCCACTTCGCAATACTGTCAGAGAATTTTGGAGGATGATTTATCAAACAACGAGTGATATAATTATTGTTTTACAGAATATACATTCCAACGATGAGGTAAAGAAAAATGCAGCTCCCTTGGCAAATAAAACCAGTGCGTGCGTACCTTGTTTCTAAGAAAAAAGATTTCAATATTTTTTTGCTCAACATACAGTTCAATTTGAAACTTCTGACGAGTGTTTGCACTCCCAGACTAAGCATGAAGTAAAATTTCGAGTTTAGAAGTCTAAAAATTTGGTCCAAATTTTCAGGCTTTTCTAAACTCGAAACTTGACTTCATGCGCCACGCATACAAAACACTGATTTAAAGTGAAGTTCAAAATATACTGCTTAGATTTAAACCTGATTTTATTTTTGTTCTCATGTTAATAAGTTTTACAATTTCTCCACTGATTTTGATTAAACATTATTTACAACTTCTTAGCTCAGTCAAACCTAAATTTGAATATTTCGACATGTTCCAAATGTTTTCCACAATCACGTACATTTATTGTTGTTATTATTACAGAGTGTTTCTCAATTTTGGCCAACCTTCAATGAACCTTCATTAAAGCCGACGAATTCACTAGAAGTGCTTTATGAGAGCGAATATGATGAAGCATTTTACACGGTTTATAATTTGGAAATAAGCCTTATTAAAAAAGATGTAAGTGACAAAATCATGTGTACAAAAAGAAGGAATATACTAATTTAGTATGTTTTGCAGGATACACGAAAATTAAAGCTTTTTTCATTCAAAGCATGGGATACTGAAAAGTCCCTACCAAACAGTATGGAAAACTTTTTCACTTTGTATAATGATGTGTGTGCTTTTGATCAACCAAGATCGAAAATTACTTTATGTTGTATGTAAGTAATCAATAATAAAACATACTGATTATTTAATAGCAATTCCAATATATTGATAATGGAGACAGCTAATTTAATTTTAGTAAAACTAACAATATTTAAGGTGCCATGTAATGCCAATAACTTTTAACTTATTTCATTTCAACAATGTGTATATTATAATTTTAGTGATGGTGCGATTGGATGTGGTTTATACATAGCATTCGATTTATTATTCAACAAACTTAAAACCGACAATGTTTTCAACATTTGCTGGGCCATTCGTAGCATCAAGAATTTTAGAACTGATTTTATTAATACTGATGTAAGTATTTATTAAACCTCTTGCAAAAATTTATAAAAATATATAATTTTGTGTTTTAGGAACAACTAATCTTTTTATATGAAATGGCAAAATATTACATTAAACAAACAAATTCAATCATCAATGAACCTGATTATGAAAATTTGTTAAATTTAGTCAAAGAAATGGAAAATTATTAAATATTTATTATGTTAAATGTGCTGGTGTATTATTACACACTTGAACAAATATGTCCATTTTATTTTACCTAATTGTTAATTTTTGCCATCTCAGCAATAATGGCAAAATAAACAACATATTAGGGCAGCTTGGTGGTGTAGTGGTTAGAGCGTTGTACTGCCACGCCACGGACGGGGGTTCAAATACCGGCCTAACAAGTTGTCTGCATTTATATAGGTTAGGATAAAAATGCCAAACACTCCGTCTTCTCGGATATGACGTTAAATGCATGTAGGACCCGTGTACTGCCTGGATGTTGCGTGCACGTTAAAGATCCCTACCGGTGGGTTGGAACTCCCACCGGGTTCGGCAAAATTCCCGGATAGCTGTAGACCTAATCTCCGGTGTTATGATTGGCCTTAGCAGCGGAAATAGATGATGTAAAACCCAAAATTAAAAAATAAATAAATAAAAAAAACAACATATTATAATATGTATCATAGATATTTAATGAGGTAAATGAGTAAAAATGGGTTTAATGCAAGATTCTACGGTAATCAAAGATTCATAAGTAATAAAAAAAAATAATAATCTATTTACAACATATATTTAACCCTTAGACAGAAAATCGTGTCATTATTATAAACATTTTTTACTGATGATGCTTTTGTAATAATCGAAAATGTTTGCACTGCTTTTCCTACAAATACCCAACGCCTCTTCGAACTCCTTCAAACTGAAACAGCCGTTGGTGTAAGAAGCAACTATATTGCCTTCAGCACTGTCAAACACAAAAACAAATGTAGCTTTAGCCTTAGCCTGCTCCAAACTCGTGGGATCTTGCGTGAATTTTCCATCGGAATTCAAACAGCATGTTATGGCACCCACCAAAAACTTCATATCGATGCCAGAATCGAGTAAAGCCAAACAGGCTGCGTTTACTGCACATGATACTAACTGAAATTTATTGAGACGTCTATAAATATGTAATTTCATCACTATGTAATTCTTAAACAATAATATTAAGCAAAATAAGGTCCATTTGCACCCTGACCAGTTAGCTTTAATCATCCACTAATTATTGATTTAACCTCTCAATAAGTCAAATTTCTAGAACATAAGAATGTTATAAATTTGTAAGATATCCTAAACATGTCTCTTTTATCAATATGCAATTGTATAAACAATTTGTACATACAATTGCTGTGTTTTTAAAAAGTACTAATCACTGATTAAATTAATAGACTTGGGTGCAAACGGGTATAAGTTGATTGAGTTATTAAAATAATTTGAGTAATTATTGATCAAATAATTATAATTTAAGTTGATATAATATACTATTAAATAATTTTTATAAATCAAAAGATCATTTTTAAATATTACTACCTCTCCTCCATTTTGCATTTCCTGTATGATAATTTGTACAGTCGTTCTAGGATATAAAGTTGTAACTAAAGCGGTTTCGCATATATTCCGAATGACTGCCTCGTACAGCCTATCACCAATTCCTATAAATGAACAAAAACAGAAGCTTGTTTTTTTCATTAATCACGTTCATAAATATTACCTGGTAAACCAGCTTTAGGCCGAAAATGTGCTTCGACATTAGCTTTATCAATGAGCAACTTTTGAACCTTTGATTCGAAAGGACCGTACACACCGGCTAGAACTGTTGTGTTTCCTGTGAATACAAATTGTAATTAATGAAACGGCCCCCTCAGCATTATTAGTTTTAAGGATGTTGATTATAATTTTCTTAGTAAATACAATGCAAAGTTTCAATATGTAATTTAAAGTACCTTGACTAAATATAGCAGAACCATCTGGTCTAGACAATATCCCTGAATTAGATAGGGGTACATTTTTATGATCACTAACAACATCCATAATCGACAGCACAATTTTGTAAACACAATTCAAATTTTGAGGTTAGTAGCACATGTTTACAAACATGAACGACAAATGTGTAATTGATCGAATTTCCATACATCGAAAACTTATATTATTAATCAACTCAAACCGTAATAATGAATAAATTAAATTCAAATAAGATTTAACTATTAAACAAAATGATGTAATCTAATATATATAAATTTATTAATCACGTAATTTTGTAGTAAAATTGCATTTGCCATCTCTATACAATCAATACTCTACAATTAGTTCGACTGCACATAACCTTCAAATACAAACTGATTTTCAAAAATTGAGTGAGTTAATGTTCCACACAAATAATGTTAATATACAGAATACTTAGAAATACACATACCGTTAACCTACTAAAATATTCAAACGTAAGTAAATTTTGACATCAAAATTAACAATTAAATCACACCATTCAAGATTGCAGCATTGAGACCCAAAGAGCGTTTAATCAAACTCAGACAAATGGCCCCGAAACACCGAGAAAATCCTATCATCAAGCAATTAGATACTCCCGAATTCAAAGCAATCTTCACCGAAGAATTGCTGACACTGGCATCATATTTTAAAGAAGCCGGATACGAGATCAGGGTTGCCGGAGGCGCCGTGCGTGATTTACTTTTGGGGCTCACCCCAAAGGATTTGGATTTCGCCACGACGGCCACGCCGCAGCAGATGAAGGATATGTTTTTGGAGAACGAAGTGAGGATGATTAATGAGAAAGGGGAAAAACATGGGACGATTACGGCCAGGATTAATGAGAAGGAAAATTTCGAGGTTACCACTTTGAGGATCGATGTTACTACGGATGGGAGACACGCTGAGGTGCAGTTCACCACAGATTGGTTATTGGATGCTAATCGAAGGGATTTAACTATAAATTCAATGTTCCTTGGTGAGTTTAACCTGTTCATTAACATAGACTGCCTTAATGCTGATCCACCTAATGAAATTAACGTGTGAGTGTGAATTTTATGTAACAATTAAACATTTGTAGGTTTGGATGGTTCAGTGTATGATTATTTCTATGGTTACGAGGATTTACAAAAAAAAAGAGTAGCATTTGTGGGAGATGCAGTGACAAGAATTCAAGAGGATTTTCTAAGGATACTAAGATATTTTAGGTAAACATTTTCATTCGATAATCAACATTACACAGAAACCCTCTCTTGTAGATTTTATGGTCGAATAGCAACTTCGCCCGATAATCATGAAGAAGTAACACTAACAGCAATCAGAGAAAACGCATCAGGTTTATCACAAATATCCGGCGAAAGAATATGGACTGAATTAAAAAGAATACTCGAAGGAAATTATGCAGGAGAATTAATGCAAAGAATACTCGAATGCAACATTGCCACTTATATCGGCTTACCAGAAAATTACAACTTGGAGGAACTGAAAACCATTTGGAAACAAAGCAAAGATTTAAAAATGAATGCAGTCACCCTTTTAACCTCACTAATCAACACACCGGAAGAAGCACTCGCATTACATGGAAGGCTGAAATTCTCAGTTTTTGAGAGAGATCTTATTCTTTTCATACTCGAACACAAAGAGAGGAAGTTCCACGAGAAGCCGTTGTTTCCTTACAAGTTACTCGTGCTTAAAGGGAAGAGCAAGTTTACAAAGCAGTGGGCTGTGGAATTGCTGAAGTACATAAATTCCCCGCATTTGGATGAGATGGAAAAGTGGGACATGCCGAAGTTTCCCGTGCACGGGGACTCGCTTAAAAAGGAGGGCGTGCAGGGAAAAACAATGGGGTTGGCTATAAATGAGTTGAAGATGTATTGGGCGGAAAATGATTTTAATTTAAGTAGCGAGGAGATTTTGAAGAAACTACCTGAAGTTTTGTCTAAATTAAAAGATAAAAGTTAAATAAATATACACATTTATTTTTTTATAGTTGTTTACTGTTATTCCTTTTTTGTTTGTATGTTTTTGGCATAGACTTTGAGGTTCTTCTGCCACCAGGAATTAGTAAAATATAAAAGTTTTATGATCATTTTAATTCTTAATTTTTATTTTTAAAATCTTAGATAATAATAATTAAACTTTTAACCTAATCTCTAATTTAAAAACAATATTATTTTACTTATAGCAGGGTGGCTATTTACAGCACCGATGCAATTTGTCATCAGTGAAAAGTTGCATTGAAATGACGTTATTTAAGGAAGAGTTTACCAAACCGTGTAGAGTAAAATGACTTAATTTCAGTGCAAATTCTCACCGATGACAAAATGCATGGGTGCTGTGAATGGCCCCCAGATTTTTAAGAGTTGTTTTTAAATTTCCCGCTTCTAATCCAGTCGGTCTCAAACAATTAATCCTTTTACTTTTATCAAAAGCTATCAAAATAATTTATCAAACATTGAAAATCTCTTAAGAAAATCACATTTAAGAACAATAAAGTTTATATTTTTAGAGTAAACTTATTAATAAACAAAAAATTTGTGAAAACGTTTTTCGATGTGAGGACTTTTGTTTGTTAAGTTGACAGCACGACATAACAGAAACTTTTTCCCGCCGTCGAACGTCTTGTGGTTTTTCTGAATAATTTTCATTTTCAAGCGGTGAAAATGGGTGACATATGCATGAGTGATGTGGAAAAAATACGGGAACACTTCCAGTTTATAGGACATACTCCCAGTGAGGAAATTTTAAATAAATGTGAGTCTTCTAATCGTTCATAGATTTATAGGTTAGGTTATCAACAGATAGCTTGTTTTTTTTTTAAATTTCTACAAAGGTTTTTTTATAAAGAAATTCATGAATTGTTTAAAATTTCATTTAGATTGTTTTCTAATTAGTCTTTCTACTCATAATCAAAAGTACTCCTTAATCATTTCAATTAAATTAATATTAAAATTATAAAATAATTTCATCGTAATTTTACAACATATCAGATATTCGGTGTTTTTTAAAAGGGTTTATTTTGAAGCTTTAAACGAGTGTCGTCCACTCCCAGACTAAGCACGAAGTAAAATTTTCAGGATTTTCTAAACTCGAAATTTTACTTCATGCGCCACGCATATTAAACACTGATTTCATGTGAAGTTCACAATATGATAAAGATGTAGATTTTGAACTTCAGTTAAAACACGTGTTTTACACCCGTGGCGCATCAAGTATAATTTCGAGTTTGGAAAAGCCTAAAAATTTGGTTTGGTCACTTCACTTCACTTCGCGACTCGACCAAATTTTCAGGCTTTTATAAACTCGAAATTTTACTTCATGCTTAATCTGGGAGTAGAAAACACACGTTTAAAGCTTCAATTAAAACCTTTTAAAAAACGACAAATGTCGGAAAATTTACAGTACATGTATACTTAAAAAAAATATTTCTGTATAGAGAAAAGGATTTAATTTCATAAACTGTAATTGTCTGCCTCATTAATGCTTGTTGAAATATTAATTTAGCCAATCTCGATTCATTACGGCAAATAACGAAACCAACATGATTTTAATTTTCGAATTAACTTGTACTTGTAATGCTTATGATAAAAAGGTTTGGAATTGTGCACAACACATCAATTAAGTGAGGAGGACTTTGTGGACCGATGGGTGGCGTTTAGCTTATCGAATTCTAAAGATGCCGCACCCACACTCCACGGTTTGGAGCTAATGGAGAGGAAAGACTTTTCTCAAAATAAGAAACAAAGCGTCGTGACAGCAAAGACTCCACAATCGAAAAAAACCATCATGTATCCTTTGCTTTACATTGAAGACCTTCTATTGCGTTCAAATTTTACATTAAATGTTTCTATTCCTTAACTGCATTGTAGATTACAAGTGGAACCAACGACTACGGAACCAGTAACAGTGACAACACCAAAGGTAAGTTTTTGTTTTTGTTTTGTTATGGGCATGGGATCCTGAATAATATTATCGAGTCTCAAGATTTATTTAATATCAATCAACAGGTGCAGAAATCATAAAGGTTTTATATGGTGCTTGTTCCTTATTCATTAGTTACATTAAAGATTACATAGTGAATGTAATAATAAATATTATCAGATAAAAATACATTATTTTTCTTATCAAGTGGATAGAAAAATGGGGTTTCGAATAACTGTCATTCAGCCATTAATTCCTAAGATTAAATAAGGAATTAATGGTTGAATGACGGTTATTAAAAAAACGTACAGGTGTAGCGTTTGTCCGTTTTTTTTTTTATTTTCTGTGTTTACAGACATAATCAACTCATGAATGAAATCAGTGCTTACTGTTATTCTTTAAAATCAAGGAACACAAGTATTATAACAGTGTGCCACAATATATTCGTTAAATATATAAAAACAATCCTCAAATTCAAATCTTTTAAGAAGCAGGTAATGAAGTTACCTCCATTTTTTCGTTTGTCCTTTATTTTCACGAGTTGCGGTTTAATCGCAGACACACGTGCCCACGTTTCCGACTGTCCGTCCGCGTCGAGTGCGACAAGGACGAAACGTGTGGTGCGCGTCCGTTCCCCACACTTGCGCAGTGCCTCTTGTAAATTTTCTGAGAAACTTTTCAAGGTTGTCTTACTCTTTGGCCGCCATTTGTGAAGTCGTCGAAGACGCTTGGCCGTTTGTCCGTTCGGTGTTTTTGTCGGCGGCCGAGGCCCGATCGAAACGAAAAACCCGCGCGCACGCCGTCCATTTCGCGGATACAACCTGTTGCTCCTGCCCGGAACGTGTTTTCAATTAGATTTCCCGTCGAATCAGTGAGTATTTTGTTTGGTGTAAACAACCTCTCAAGAATATTGTTTGTGCTTTGTTTTAAAACAAAAGAACCACGCACGCCAGACGCCGACCAGAATTGGCCCCGATGTTTATCATCTCGATCGGCGCTCTTAATAACCTTATTTATTATAATATTTAAGCCTCATATTGTACTTTTTATCTCATCACATATTTTGTTTGTAATTGTCTAAAAAAAAAATTATGTAAAGTTTGCATCAATTTGATCATCACCGGTTGTTAGTGGGTTTGGATCTAGTGTCCCGTGATTTTAAATATCGTGACTAGATCCACACTCATGAATGAACGGTGAGATGAGTTCGTCGATGTGTCCCCCCCAGCGTGACGGATGATCCTGCTCTGCGTGTAGATTAGTATGGACTGGTGCACGGATTTTTAACTCGTGACTAGATCCTTACTCGTCTATATGCTCGCAGGTTGGTCTTCGAGGGAACCACAGCTGCATTGTTGTTTTATCTTTCGTATGCTTTTGTTTTGAACAATAAATATGATGAATTGTTATTCTGTTTGTTTTTCTCATTCATCACTTACCTGCTATTTCACTGTTGTTTGTGTTCATAATTAGTCATGATTTCCCACAAAATACACTTGAGATTTATTGCTTTTTTAAAAAAAAAACAATAATTAACTGTTGTTACAATTTTTGCACTTGTGTTATTTTAGTAACTTTGGCTTTCAAACATATTATTGCTTTTACATTCTAATTTAGATTTTTAAACAAATAAAAACTTTGTTCTTTCAGTTTTTGCAAATAATTATAAAATATTTTTATTATTATTAAATATAATCAAATTTATTAAAGTGGCAATAGTTTTGTTTACAATAACATTGGGCCCGTTCATCAAAAACAACAGTTGGAGTTTACTGCCAACTATTGGGGAATTAACTGATGACCGGATTGTTAATCGTGAACGTGTTTGGGATGTTTGCAATTGTACAAAATAGACCGACCAGAGTACCCTGTTCAATATATCTCTACATACATCACAAAAAAAGTTCAAACATGTTGAATGTTGAACATTTTGATGAAAGGGCCCATTGATTAATCAATGATGCAAACAATAGAACTTTACTTAACATAATAAACAATAAAGAAAAATTGAAAGCAAGTTTTAAATGAGAAATAATCTTAACGGCAAGAGATACAAAGTAAGTTAAATGGAAAAATAGTTGAATGTTACAGTGAACATTTACAATTAGTTTTAATATTTAAGATTACCTTAGTTGTTTCCCGTCAGTTCAAAAAATTGATATTTTATTTACCTCGCATACTTTAACAAACTATTAATGGTCAATACAATGAGCAGCGTTTCCTTCATATGACAGGTTACGATTTTCTGTTTAAAAGTTACCCTAGATATATGTATTTATTATGATTTTAAATTTCAGCGAAACCGGCAACAACCTAGTGAAATTTTGAACGATGTTATACCTAGCAGCCCTGTGTAAGTATTAGCACTTTCAGACTTTTGATATCTACAGGGACAAGTGAATGAAGGAGTTGAGTAATAGTGTCAAGTTTTGTTTTTAGTGGAAATGTTACGCACGTTTAAATATTTCGGCTTCTTCCACTTGGTCTAAAGGTTTTATCTTCAGTAATTAATATTTGAAATTTATTATTTAACTTTGTGTCTATAAAACTATAGAATTAATTATAATATTGAGTTGTAAGTTGTATATTTTAATTAGGTGGTTTATGTACAGTTTAATGTTTTATAATACAAATTTACTTTAACATAAAAAAAAATTTATTTCTATACTCCGTTTTGCAAGTGGGAATTTTTTAAATGCACAATTTGATAACCCAAAAACAAAGGTCAAGCAGTGATTAGCGACATTGCTATTAACTACTCCTATTTGCTATTTACTAAATAAACAATTTATATTTTCCTTATTTATAATAGACAACATTTTTTGGAAAATTCCTATTTTTTCACAGTATGCATTTTGTATCACTTGTTTATTAACAAAGTTCGGAAATATAATATTTATATAAGTATCAAAATATCGGATAATTATCCGATATATATCAACTTTTTGATAATTATTTTTGTTGATAAATATTAATGTTGATATTATTTATTAATTATACAAGGAGTTTTTTTTATATATACATATCCCAATTACAATTTTTTAGATAAGTTCAATTTGAAGTTTTAAACGAGTGTTTGCCACTTCCAGACTAAGCATGAAGTAAAATTTCGAGTTTAGAAAAGCCTGAAAATTTGGATTTGCCGGGCGGAGCGAAGCGAGCCCGGCAAATCCAAATTTTCAGGCTTTACTAAATTCGAAGTTTTACTTCATGTGCCACGCGTCTAAAACACTAAAATATTGTAAAGTTAAGAATATGCTACTAAAGCAGCATGCTAAAGATATATATTTTGAACTTCACTTAAAACCAGTGTTTTATACAGGTGGCGCATAAAGTAAAATTTTGTGTTTAGAAAAGCCTGAAAATTTGGATTTCCCCCGCCCGGCAAATTCAAATTTTTAGGCCTTTCTGGGAGTGGAAAACAAGTGCTTAATCTGAGAGTGGAAAACACTCGTTTAAAGCTTCAAATTGAACTCTATTAAAAAACAATGAATGTCGGAAAATTTGATATTCGAGAAATGGGGCAATACACAGCGACGCCTCATTTTTGTGCATTTTATAAATATCCATGATATATATCGTAGTTTATAAATATCGATATATATCGTGATAGGTATCTGATGATATGTAATATTTGAACCTGTTTATTAAATAAACTTATTTATGATCTAAAACATTAAAGTTGTGAAACAATCTTCGGTATAATTGTAATTTATCATTCATGATTTTAAATTATATTACAGATCTCGGGTTGAATCTTACTCGAAAAGATCCGACCCGGGCAAAGTGGTTTACAAATATGGCACGAACATCAACTTCATTCCATGCTTCTCGCACATCGACGTGAAACTCTTTGGCAGTTTACACAATCAGGGAATGCCGATTGACGCGAAATACATGTGTGAGGTGCTAGCTGCTAAACGGAAAGGCCTTGCCGACATAGCTGCATATGTTGCCAGCTACATTGCCAAAAGTCACAGCATTGACTTGCCAGAGGATATGTTTTCAAACGAGGATTTCAATGTGAGTTTGATCTAAAGTGTGCATTTGGGTTTGAGTCAATGTTCTCGATATTTTTAAGGATGAATATTTATATGGTAGAATCACCTGCGATAGTGATGGTAAATTAAACGCTGCATCTGTTTTATTGGAACTGCCCTCCGGTGATGCTTCGAGAGGCGATGCAATATCCTTAAATTTATCCCAAGTCAAAAGCTTCTCGATATTTCCTGGACAAGTCGTCATCGTCAAAGGCAATGTGATTAAAAAAAAAATGAATGTGAGAGAACTGTATACGACCAGCAACAGAACTCCAACATCAATTTGTAAAATACCAGGTATAATTATTTTCAATTTATGCGGAAAATTTGTTAATAATTTATATTTCATAATAATTATCCACTTTTACAGAATCTGTGCAAATCATTGTGGCAGCCGGCCCGTTTTCTGTAAAAGGCGATTTAAATTACGAACCGCTGCAGGATTTATTGAAATACGTGATGGAGAAGAAGCCCCACGTGTTGATTTTGACTGGACCGTTTGTAGATGCTGACAATGATTTTGTTTGTAACGGAGACATGACTGAATCCTATGATTCGTTTTTCCATACTTTGGTAGAGAGTGTTATGGCTCCATTAGCAGAGTGAGTAATATGAAGTACATAAGGGAAAAGCAATATCAAGCTCAGTTGGCTATAAATGTTTAAGTCTTGTTTTAAAAATTAGAAGTTAATATGTCACTTTGTATAGAAATTGTATTTTTTTAACATGAAAATACTTAATAATTGTAGGTTTTTGTTTAACAGCCTACTCAATATAATTTTATGATTACCCTCATAATAGAAAATTATTACAATGGTTTTGATAAAGTGTTGGTTAATTATTATTTTTCTTTTAGCACTAATATCTCGGTAGTTTTTGTAGCATCATCCAAAGATGTTCATCACGACTTAGTTTACCCAACCCCTCCATATAAATTAAAAAAGAAATATCCGAACCTAACGTGCGCACCTGATCCATGTTTACTGAACATTCATGGATTGATTATTGGTATAACAACAATGGATATATTATTCCATGTTGGAAAACAAGAGTTATGCTGGTATGCAATTGTTGTGACAAAACAAAATATGTATAAATAATTCTTATTATTACAGGCCAAGTATTCAAGGAGATAGAATGGCTCGACTATCTCGATACCTTTTAAGCCAAATGTGTTTTTATCCACTTTATCCCCCCGAGAGAAATAACGTTTTTGTAGATCACAGTCTCCTCGAAAAGTTTGGAATTATGGAAACTATGCCGCATTTGTTGATTGTGCCTTCGTTGTTCAAGCATTTTGTTAAGGTATTTATTTAAAAGTCAACACTAATTATTTCTGTAATTTTTTTTATTTTTAGAAAGTAGAGGGTTGTACAGTCATTAATCCAGAAAGGCTGGTGAAAGGATATGCAGGAGGAACTTTTGCAAGGCTGAATGTGTCAATGAAGCAAGAAGTTGATATAAGTTGTGAGATTACTAGAATATAATAAATTTATATATTTTTAAAAATGTTGTAACAATTTTTTGTTTTAAAAATATAATTTATGACAAAATGATGATTTTAAAAGTAAATTTTATTCGTGCATATCCATCTATACTTTGAGAAATCTATTGTCAATTACAGATTTCTGTACTTTCCAAGAATCTGCAATTAATTATAGTTTTCTATAATTTATAAAAGTATGTAAATATAGGTTTCTGTAACTTAATTCACTTATAACAAAATGAAGGTGTCGCGAAACAATTTTAAGTTGCTTTGTGGCTTATCATTTATGGTTTTTGCTCCGATAAAATAACCTAAACAAATTTTGTAGGAACGTCATGTTTTCGTAGCGAATGACTAATTTTATTATTTATATACTTTAAGGTAAGGACGATTTTGGAATGTTATAAGTAATTTGCAATTTAAGTATATGCATTATTTTGATTACGTGAAATACTTTTGCGGTTTAATTGTTGTGGAATTTGTTACCTATGTAATAATTTATAACCTAAAAATGCTTCCAATATTACACCATGTGATTTCATCAGCGAATACTTAAAATATCGTAAATTTGTTTATCAGCATGCCGAGAAGCAATATTTATATTTTCAACAATCATTTTTTGTATACCGAAGTGTTAAAAAATGTATTAATTACAGTTAAATACTGTAATGAGTGTTTTCCACGACGAAGTCGAAATCGAGGATTTTGAATACGACGAAGACGAAGAAACGTATTACTATCCATGTCCGTGCGGTGACCGATTTCAAGTGACAAAAGAAGAACTATTGGCTGGTGAAGAGGTGGCGACCTGTCCTAGTTGTTCTCTGATCATCAAAGTGATATATGACTTGGAAGCTTTCCAAGAGGAAAACCAGGAAGTTAAAAAATTGGGGGAGGAATTGAAAAAGTTAGAAGTGAGTAAATAAAATGAGCGGGAGAGGAAGAGGCCGTGGGGGCCGCGGAGGCTCCAACAAAAGTTTCAGCAAAGAACAGCTCACATCACTCGGTGTTGGGGGAAATGAAGCCCTCCCTGGTCCCGTCACCCAGCCTCCGCCCTTATATCCTATGCTTGAACGTCGGCCTGTTGCTTTAAATGTAAGTTGATTTAAAATATTTTCACCATAGAAATGTAAATAGTATTTAACCAGTCAACTTCCTTAAAGTAGTAAATTTTACAAAAATAATTATTTTTAGAAATTGTGTATTTTTAGCCAACTTTAGAATCTGATTATTTGTTAATCCTACGCCAAGATTACATAGATCACATGCAATTATCAGCTGCATATATAAAAAAACCCGTGTCTAAATCAAAAACTCCCGAACATGAAATTGAGAAATTGATAGCCCAAATCCCGAACACCAAAGAGAAATTCGACTGGAACATGTTTCCCGCTGAACTACGTCCAAAAGTCATTCCACGCCGGATGAAAAAGATTGTGATAAAAAAAGAGGTCGACATTGACAAGCAGTAAGTTTAATTTTGTTTTATTTATGGTGTGATTTTAAGATTTTTCTTGTTTTTAGCCTAGAAAAGTTGGAGCAATTGGAGTCGAAGCAACCGTTAGATGCGACTATTAAAGAGGAGGTTGATGAGACGGCAGAGGACGAAGAACACGAAATTGAGGGTATTGAAGATCCTGAGGATGAGGAGATGGATGATGGAACTGATTATGCAAATAATTATTTCGATAACGGAGAGAATTATGAAGATGAGGACGATGCCTTGGATGACGGCCCTATTTATTAAAAGTGTTAATAAACTGTATATAAATTTTATAAACAAATTCTGTAAAAATATGTGAAGCTGTGATTCACTTCTTACTTTTTAATTTCAATAAAGCATTTTAAATTAATATGAAATACAATAAACGCCAATGGTTGAAAAAAAAATTTACTTTTTGTAATTGAAAAAAATTGTATCTGAATGTGTAATTTATCTCAGGTTAGCCCGATTACAGAAATTTATTTTGCATACAGCGACATCTATTAATAGTCACTTTAATGATTTTCCCGTTTCAGTTCATGTCTTTTTGGATAGGTGGCGCAATTTTACAGGAAGAGAACTTTGGGGTTGTTGTGTTTTGTGCAATTCATATTTGCATAGATTAAATTAGATTGATAACTCATAGGGGGCTCTACGTATCATGATTTTAGTTAACCGACCCACTCGATGAGACGGCGCTGCAATCGCAAATGACGTCATTGATCGCGGTGAGCGGGCGGGATTCTTGCTAAGCGGGGTGTGCGGTGCACCCCCCATAACATTGAATGGTGGGTGCGGTGCGATGCGAAAAATACCAAAGACCTAATGAACATGTTAAATGTATATTTAAAAAGTTATTACAAATATATTTCGCTACATGTCAAAACCTAATTACATTTAACTTCTCAACAAAATGTCTGCAGTTTGTCAAAAAATGCATCTTAGAAATGAAATAAGAGGTCTCCTTATCTGGATAAGGATGTTGGCGTAAGTAGTTTTCCATACAGTGAATTTTTCTTTAAGGTAAACATATGCATAAGCTGTAAATTTTCCGAAATTCGTTGTTTTTCAAAAGAGTTCAATAAAAAGCTTTAAACGAGTGTTTTCCACTCCCAGACTAAGCATGAAGTAAAATTTCGAGTTTAGAAAAGCCCCGTGAAAATTTGTCGAGGGTCGCGCAGCGACAAATTTTCTGGGCTTTTCTAAACTCGAAATTTTACTTCATGCGCCACGTGTATAAAACACTAAAATATTGTAAAATTTATGTACATTCAAATTTCACTTGAAATCTGTGTTCTATACGCGTGGCGCATGAAGTAAAATTTCGAGTTTAGAAAAGCCCAGAAAATTTGTCTCGGGTCGCTGCGGACCCTCGACAAATTTTCACAGGGCTTTTCTAAACTCGAAATTTTACTTCATGCTTAGTCTGGGAGTGGAAAACACTCATTTAAAGCTTCAAATTGAACTTTAAAAAAAAACAAGGAATATCTACAGATTTACAGAAAATAGGTTGAATTTGAAATACGTATACTTAAAAGAAAACTCTTTGTATGTATAAATACAAATAAAATATTTCCAGAAGAAAGTTATTGTTACTGCAAAAATGTTGAGCAAAAATATTAAAGGGAAGTATTTGGTATATAGTGAAACTTATTTCGTAAATCGGGAAATCTTTTGACTTATATTTGACAAGGTGAACAAGGTGAAAGATATTTGGGATATAGTGAATCTCATTTGATCAATAGTGAAATGCAATAGAAAAACCGTGTAATCGAATTTAAGACATTATTTTATGTTCTGGGATCGTCCTTTGTGAATAGATGAAATTTCAGAATTGCTTGATCCAACAGCAACGGGAACATTCTCCATGGAAGTATGCTCCTAGCCCGGTGTGAAGAAAATCTCCACGTCCGTGGTTGTTTCATGCATAGTACTTGAAGATCATTCACGAATGCTAGGAAGAAATAAAGAGAAATAATGTAGACACACTGGTTTTAAATGTGTTTGACTGCAGATTTAATTAAAAAAATAGACAATGGCTTAAAAACTTAAAATATTACATAAACTTACGGTTTTAATTATTAATGTTAACGCCCATCCCCAAAGATTCAGAATTGCTTAATCCAACAATAACGGGGATCTACTCCATGAAAAAATGCTCCTAGTTCAGTATGATGAAAATATCCACGACCATGGATATTTAGTATACTTGAAGATCATCCACATGTACTAGGAAGAAATAAAAAGAAATAATGTAATAACACCCTGGTTTTAAATTTGTTTGACTGTACACTTATTTAAAATAATACACAATAGGTTAAAATTTAAAAATATTTTACATACTTACGGTTGTATTTATTTATATTTATTAACGCTCATCTCGAGACGATTTCGTCTTATCAGCATTTTTGTGCCTTCAGATCCCACGGATCTGACAGCTGTTGAATGAAAACGAGCCCACGTTTGAAATTGCGGGAAATTTGAAATTCCGACATATGCGCCCTCCCATCGAGTGGGTCGGTCAACTATATATGTGAACTTATAGAATCATATGGAGTCGACTGGGTCTGCATATTTGTCTGTGGGCCTTAAGTTGGCAACCGTGTTTGAACAACTTCTCCAATCTATGATCCAAAGTGTTTTTTTTTTTGAGTTGAGAGTTTCGTGAGTTTTGTATTGTTTATAAATATTGTGAGGACGTAAACTATATCTAAGATATAAATAGTTTGAAAATAACGAAGGTAAGTGAATGACGTGCTTAGATTAATAAATTCGGAAATATTAATGTTAGGAGAAGCAAAACAATTTGATATACACAACATAACCTCAACGAATTGTTAGTATGTTAACGTTATTAAGTAATAATTTAATTTCATACTGAATAATCGTGATAGAAATAATTCCTAGCAAATGTAATTTAGATACTGTAAATATGTAATCATTTTCAGTGCGTAAGAAGTAAAAATGCCGAAATACTATTGTGATTACTGCGACACATACCTAACGCACGATTCGCCAAGTGTGAGAAAAACACACTGCACAGGGAGGAAACACAAAGATAACGTAAAGTTTTACTACCAAAAGTGGATGGAGGAGCAAGCGCAGCATTTGATTGACGCTACCACGGCTGCTTTCAAAGCAGGCAAAATTGCCAATAATCCATTTGCGCCGCCTGGAAAAGGGGTTGCAATTCCACCACCTGCGCAACTTACAATGGGACAGAGACCACCAGGAGCTGGTGCGCCGGGCATGATGCCCCCAGGTAAGAAAAAGCAACTATATTTAAAAGTAATTTACTAAATATTTCACCAACAAATAGCAGGACTGAATGAGTAATTATTGTAATTTTGTTCTTGTTACAAAAATGAACTCTTATTTATTTATAATGAAATGCAACATTAGGAATGGGTCCGGGTGGTCCAATGCCTCCGATGATGATGGGTCCACACGGTCCGATGCCTCCAATGATGGGCATGCGCCCCCCTATGATGGGCATGATGCCTATGGGTCCCATGGGTCCGATGGGAGTACGGCCACCTATGGTCAACCCGCAGCAAATGAAAAATTAATGTACGTGTGTGTGTCTTTAGGATAATAAATAAAACTGTATTATAATTTTTTTTTTAATAAACTCTTCGAACATAATAATTTATTCAAAAAAGAAAGAAATATATTAAGATTTAAGGCATCAATACAATACTTGAAAGAAATGCACGTTAAGCTTTATACAAAATTATAAAAACAGTATTTACAATAGTGTGTTTTTAAAAATTAAAGTTGATACTTTGTTTTCCTTATGTATTACATAAAAATATATGCTCTTATGAATTACATGGAAATGATGGTGAGCAATAAGATTTTCTTTCAAAGTGGGCTATAAAAGACGAAGTCAAGTTCATACAATATTTAATTATGCTTACTTTCAACTTTTTTTCATTACGATTTTATCTTGATATATTGTAAATATTTTTTTTATGTAGTACATGAGTGGAAACAAAAACAAAAAGAGGAAACAGGAAAAGGTCTTATCACAATTATTCCTGGTTGAACTTTTTCAAAACAAAAAAAAGAATACTTGAAATAAAAACAATGGTCCCAAATAATTTTGAATGAGACTAGAGATTTTTGTGGAAAGTATGAGATAATAAGTTAGTTTATTTACAAAGTGTTCTAAAAAGGTGTTTCTAGAATGTTTTTTTTTTCATAAAAAAAAAAAAAATAGGAAGATGTTTCTAGTGATATTCTTTTTACAAAAAGTTCTAGAATTCCGTTTCTAGTTGTTGTTTTCTTACAAAAAAAAATTAGAATACCGTTTCTAGATTTATACAAATAATTTTCAATCTAGAAGGCCGTTTCTAGTGTGGTTTTATTAGGCGCTGTAGAAGCATTGTTGGTCCTCGTCTGTTGTGGTGTTGAGCTGAAGAATTGCGCGCGTTGCGCTTGCAGTCTTTGCGTGGCAGTCATCGAGCGGGCGTTTTCGAATTTCTCCTTGATTTTCTTTACGTCCGTCTGCGATCCGCTAGGGCTCTCGTCTTCCTGGCAATCCTCGTGTATTGTCGAAGAGAGAACATCGGTGCGGGGGTTGGCGAATCTCCACTGGGATCTAGGCGATAACAGTTTCGGAACGGGCCTGTTTGCCTTCTCCCCGCTGTTTCTGCTGGGAGAACCAGGCGGAGGGGCAAACTTGCGGTTCCGCAAATTCCTCGGCGATGCGCTTAAGTCGAGTATGCTGACTTCCTCGTTGGGTTTTTGTAGTTGTTGTTTTGAGATTTTGAGCTGTTCGACGGCTGAGATTTTCTTTGATGATTGGTTGATTTTTGTTTTTCCGTGCATTAGTAAAAGCCGCTTGAAGTCGAGCCTTGAAGTTTGCGGGTCTTTTTTATTTTCAGCGCAAGCCCAACTTTGTCTGGATCTACTTTCGTTTGGTAATTTATCTATGTTAGTGTTGAAGTCAACATACTCTCCCCCGTTATTAGGCGACCAACTCAGCCTGCTTTTTGATTTATCGAGATATCCAGATTCTGGCTTGCTCTTCGGAGTTTCTGGATTCACCGGTGATAAACTTCGATTTGACAAAACCGGCGAGCCTCTGTCCAACTCGTCGGATATGTTCATTTTCTTCTTGCTCTTATGAATCGCCGCGTAGAGTTCCTCGTTGCTCATCGTCGATTTCTTCGGCGATAACAACTTGCTTTCCAAATTAGCAGCGGCTTTTAATTCAGGCCTCGATGGCGTTGACGAGTGGAACGAGCCCAGGCTGCGCGGATCAATCGGCGATACTTTGAAAGGACTTGAGATTTCTTGGAAGTACATGTTTGGCTGAGCTTGAGGCACTTGACTCCTTAAATTATAGGCGTTTATTTGCGGAACCTGTACAGGGATTCCCAAATTTTGATGGATCGGTTGATTGTTGAAATGCACTCCTACATTTTGATTAAAATGTGTTGGTTGATTTTGGAAATGCGTGGATGGTTGGTTCTGGAAAGTCGATTGGCTATTGTATTGCGTTGGTTGATTTTGGAAATGTGTGGATGGTTGGTTCTGGAAAGTCGATTGGCTATTGTATTGCGCTGGTTGGTTGTGAAAACTCGATTGGTGATTAAAGTGCGCCGTTTGGTTGTGCGTTGGTTGATTATTATAATGTGCCGCTGGTTGGTTGTGGAAATTCCCTTCTTGGTTTCTGAAATGCACTTGTTGGCTGTTGAACGTCGATTTGTGCGAGGGATATTCGACGAAGCCTTCGAATTCGCTGTGTTTGCTGTGCTCCAGGCCTCTGGTGATGTCCGGGGTGACGGAACGTTCGGGCAGTGTGACTTTGTATTGGGTTTTCCGCGTCGGGAGGGTGCTGTACATCGGGAGGCCGCGTTTCAAGGAACATTTTCTTTCGAATTCTTCGGAGATCAGGTTGGAGTCGATCACCGGGGTGTAGAGGGTGCGTCGTTCTGAAGGCATTGTGTACGCTGGTTGCTGGTTAGACGGTGAAAGTGCTCGTCCTGAAAATTTCACAAAATACAGTAAGTGGATGCTATTTTCAATCGATATTTGAAGAAAAACTGTTGTGATGAATTTTTCTTTAAAGATACAAAGAAATAATTTTGAATTTAAAAAGCCATGTTTATTTCTAAAATAAAAAGATACTCGTTTTTATAACTTGGCTAAACCTTCGCAAAAATCTTAAAAATACAAATATTTAATAGAAATCCTAGAATGTTTGAGGTATAGACTTTCTAAGCGTAGTTTCTTCGGAGTTATCTTTATATGAAACAACCTCGATTGTGGCGCTTTCAAGTATCAGCTTGATGAATTATTGCTACCAACACAATGGCAAGGAAATATAAATCCAACAGTATGCATAACTCAATTTCACATTTTTTTGAGATATGCTATGTTGAAACTTAAACGACGATTTATGAAATTCTACAATCGTTTACAGTTGACTCTGAATCGTGTAATAACCAAATTATTAAAAAAACAAACATTTTGTAAGATCATTCAGTAAATACACAAAACTGGTTTCGAAAGTCTCCTTATCTACCTTAGGTTAAGTTAAATAATTTTTTATGTTAAATTCATCATAACAATGTTTCTTTGATTTATTTGTATATCACTAATGGTTTATTATTAATTGTAATGTTAAGTATTGGCTTGCTTTGTGGTATATTTTACTTTTTACTAAACTAGCGAAACTAACTCAACAGCATAACAATAACTAAATAATGCGCATTCCGATGCTGATTTAATTTTATTTATCTACGGGAACATTCCACAGTCGTGCACTTTGTACTAAATAATTAAAAATAAAATAATAAAAAACATCGCAAGTGAAATTTATTAATGTGTTAGAAGGCTATCATGGGAATGGTTTTAATATGTAGATGTTTATTAGTGTTATACAGTGATTATTTTTATTTAACTCAGAACATACGGGAATTTTTTTTAAGTATACATACATTGTTTTTTAATAGAGTTCAATTTGAAGCTTTAAACAAGTGTTTTCCACTCCCAGGTTAAGCATGAAGTAAAATTTCGAGTTTAGAAAAGCCTGAAAATTTGGTTTGGTCGCTCCGCGAAGCGGAGCGGCCAAACCGAATGTTCAGGCTTTTCTAAACTCGAAATTTTACTTCATGCGCCATGCGTGTAAAACACTGGTTTTAAGTAAAGTTAAAAATATACGTTTTTAGCATACTGCTTTAGTCGTATATTTTGAACTTTACTTAAAATCAGTGTTTAATACGCGTGGCGGATGAAGTAAAATTTCGAGTTTAGAAAAACCTGAAAATTTAGTTTGGTCGCTCCAAACCAGGTTTTCTAAACTCGAAATTTTACTTCATGCTTAATCTGGGAGTGGAAAACACTCGATTAAAGCTTCAAATTTAACTCTTTTAAAAAACAACGAATATCTAAAGATTTACAGCTTAAACTTTGCAGTTGGGATATGTATACTTACAAGAAAAACTCCCTATATAATGATTATTGTAGTTTTTTTTTATATCAGCTATACATTCAACACACAATGTACACAATAAGTCATGTATGGTAAATTTGAAACTGAACATGCGTGTTATTATGTATAGTTTTTTAAATGTTTTGTATGTTAAAAGGGTTATTAAGGATATTTAATTGTTAATTTATTTAAAGTTATGTAATCTATATTTTTGATGGGTGTTCGTTAAATGTAGTTAGTACCAGCATATTTATTGGGGGTATTGATATTTACGCAAATAAAGAATTGAGTAAATTTTATAATATGTGTTTAATTGTAAAATATAATTTTTTATTTAAAGTGACTTTAATTTCAACAATACAAGAACTTAATATTTACAACTTTTGTCGCATATTTCTCAAAATATCAACATAAAAGAGTTTATCATTTTGTGCGTGCATGTTAAAAATGCTACAAATATTCCATTGTTTCAAAATTTGAGTCCCCTAAACAGAAATTATGGACGATTAAGAGCGGACGAAATTATTTTTTTGTGTATTAGGAAACAAAAAGTTTTAGGATTCCCTCCCCCTCAAAAATTGTTTGTCCAGATATTAAACTCTTTTCTCTACAAAATGCCAAAAATTGTATTTTTAAAAAGTTTTACTTGATGCTTTAAACGAGTGTTTTCCACTCCCAGACTAAGCATGAAGTAAAATTTCGAGTTTAGAAAAGCCCCCGTGTTGAAAATTTGTCGAGGGTCGCGCAGCGACCCGAGACAAATTTTCACGGGGGCTTTTCTAAACTCGAAATTTTACTTCATGATACAGGGCTTTCATTAATTCCCGAACCCCACGTGACTAAATTTAAAATTGCCGCGTAAATTATTGTATTTGTACGTTGGAGGCTTTGAAAAAAGTAACCAAACGTTACTAAAGTCAAATTTGACATAAACGTTTATGCGCGGTGCATCGTTAAACCAACCTTTGAGATCTTACAAGATTCGCCCGGAATTTTCAGGTAAGCAAAAATTGTTTAATTATTCTGAAACATTGAGTTTTATTTCTATTTATTTTGCAGAGTCAATTTGCTAGGATAAGCAAATACTGCGAAAATGGTATTTACAACGAAAAAATTAATAAAAATTAGTTACATTTTTGAAGATGAGCCTATTTTTTAATCATTTTAAATATAATATTTTCAGTCGTCATAAAAATACGCCGGCGAATAAATATTTTTAAATCTAGGGAATTTTTGTGTGAGCCATACTACCTTGTACATTTGGTTGCCTATTATTTTTGGTCACGTGGGGTTCGGGAATTAATGAAAGCCCGGTATTAAGGTATTAAAATCTGAAATACCTTCTCTGCTTCAATTTACACTTCTCTTATGTATTTTCTATATATAAATATCCGCATATTTACTTTTGTACACTTGTATGGAGTTTTGCTTTTTTGAATGAACAATCAAGACTGAAAAGAATCTGTTGTTTGTAAGTAAAAGAAAGCCTTAATGAACTATAATTGTCTGCTCCCTCATAGCTTCATATGAATCAACCTCGTTAGGAAAGTGTGGCCAATTAGACAAACACTCCGACTTGCTCTAGTTGCAAGTACATATGCAGCAAAATTGTGACAAATAAAAATCTGTCAATTACTGCACAGTAATATTACGTTACAAAAATGTAATTAAATAATTATTTATTGTGTTTATTCTTATCTACACACATATTATTAAATGTTTATAATTAATTCTTTATAGATTAGTATGTCAGTGATAAATATTCACATCAACATGCTGTTATTTATAAATAACTCCGCTTTTCAAGCATTATATGCCTCAAGAAGTTAAAACATCATTTCCACAAACCCTTTTTAATTAGAACCACAATTATCAGTTAAATAGATTATGAAGATTAATGTTATGTTTGAATTAATTTATTACATAACCCTTTTCACCTAAATATGTTCCCATTAATAACACTCAAAACCGTTAATGTAATCACAAAAAGCATCTACATATTAAACACAATCATGCAAAATCATGCGATCTGAATAGGTCACCGCGTAACACGCGCGCGAAATAAATCAGCACGCGTGTTCGCGCGTTATTAAATGGTATGAAAGAAGCTCACCTGCTCTGCGATAGTTGTCGTGTGTGAGGAAAGCGTGTGTGCTCAGTGAAAACTTCAACAATATTTACCGACAAACGTAAAAAAAGGGACATTAACAAAAAACACATCCATGCGACGAACAGAACAAACGCGTGTGTGTGTGAGTGTGTGTACTCATGAGAAACAACAATGAATACCCTCTATCACAAACACAACTTTGCATGAATCATGCCCTCTTATTACTCACTCAGAATGCTTCGTTCCTAATAAAATTTAAATATTAAGAAGAATTATGAGTCAAGGAGTTGTTAATAACAAGAATGTTTACCAATGCAATTAATTAATTCAACAATAATTTCGCTTCAAAGACGAAGTATTTTACACCCATCGCCAAAAAATAACATACCAGCCACAAATTTTGAGGCTAGCATGTTTCACAATAGGCCATGATCGCCAAAAGTAATTCCCTTTTGAAAAGTGCTAAACAAAATTACAATATAAATTTGACACATATTAATTAACTTATTACTGCGACCAATTATCAAATATGTCAGTTTTTTAACACCCTGACGTAAACAACATAACCTCAAAATAAAATATAGAGGATAATTGAAACGTGCCATATGCAAAAAGTTGTAAGTGCCAATTTTTAAGTAATGCGTTTTATATACGGATTTTGCTCTAAATATCATGCTTTACTTGTACAATAAATGCCGGGGCGATAGTGCTACTACAAGTGACAGAAATATGGACTCAATTATCAAAACGTCGTAGTATTTTCATTCACGTTTTATGTTTCTCCTGTAAAATATGTCATTTGGTACTTCCGACCTTTTGCATATGGCACGCTTTAATTATAGAGATGTGTGAATTAATTCATAAATTTAATTGAGAATGAAATTATTGTTAATTTTTTTATAAACAATAAAATAATTCAACGAGTGTGCGTGTGATTAGTGAAAAGAGTGCGTGTAGGCTCGAGATGGTTTATTTTCCTTATGGTACAGCTTACAGATTAAAATTTGTTTTTAAGTAATAAGGGCATGCAACTATTTACACCTAATTTACACGTTTTTTTTTAATAATTTACACATATATAAAACAAACAAAAGAACAAATTGAAGGAACATATAAAAATCCATGCAATTAAACACATACACGGGATGCTTTTTTGTACTGGTTCAGTCTTACTCATAAATCACAATACTGATTTTTGTTTTGTTTGTGCTTCAAGTCCATGCACTTGGTTTATGAACATCGTGTTTGTTTGGAGGAGAGGTGTGTGCGTGATTTTTGTTTGTTGGTTATTAAAAGGAGTGAGGATTGGGGATGTCCCATTACCAGCAAACATTTTCCACCAGGGATGTTTTTTAATTTAATTTTTGTGCGTAGATTTAACGGAATTTAAGTGCTCACGGGTTGAACGCGGGTGCAAGACTGGATTTGTTATTTTTTTTCGGGGGGTGTGCGAAAGAGGGGGTGCGCTTTTATCGATCGCGTGCGCGCTACCAGATCTCCGTGTCCGCGGTGGAAATTGACAGGACTCTGGCGCGATGCTGCGAACTATCCGAGGGGATGATCACCCCAGTGAAATGTCGTTGCTTCTCGCAGAGTTTCGGTGAGACCGTCGAGGGGTAGTTGATGCGATCGCGCCAGAGTTCCTCGGCGATTTCCTTTTCGATTCTATCTTCTATGTTTACTACTTGCACCACCGTTGGGGCGTTCGCTAGCCGGTAGCTAGCGCTGCGCTTTATTTGAGGGGCTTTCTTACCTTCTTCGGGGGTTTGGATGTTAACGTACGCGCCGCGGGTGTTAATTGGCTTTGGGGACATCGCCGTCGGAGAGACTATGGTGGATGGGGGCATGCGGACTATTTCCGAAGTAGGTGATGATAATCCGGCCGAGGAGGCTTTGATTATCACTTTACCTAATTGGGGCGACAGAGGCCGGCTTTCGTCTGCACAGCGGTTTTGTCCAACTGGGCGGATTGTTTTGGGGGTCCGGTGCGTCGGTAAGGGGCTGTTAGTTGGGGTCCCTTGCGGGCGCACACAGGGTCCTGGCTCGAAAGTACTATGTCCGGGCTTCTTC
Organism: Philonthus cognatus; assembly: GCA_932526585.2. Classification (NCBI taxonomy): domain Eukaryota; kingdom Metazoa; phylum Arthropoda; class Insecta; order Coleoptera; family Staphylinidae; genus Philonthus; species Philonthus cognatus. Next base: position 32,755,725 of record OW052242.1, read on the forward strand.
CGCTTCAAACTATCCGAGCTATACACGACTTTCCCATCCGCGTTCAAAGTAACCCTCGCGCCTTTCCTTCTCCTTTCCAGCGAATCCGATTGATTGATGCTCTCGCTTTCGTTACAAGGAAGCTCGTTGAGGGAAATGTACTCAGTTTCCCTGATCTTACCCGATAATACAGTTTTCAAATTGTGATTAACAACATCGCTACTAGCATAGGCCTTCTCATTATTATTTCTGACATCGGAAATCGTTACATATTCACCGGAATCGGTTTCATCAACATTATTCTTTACTGGAGATTTGCTTTCTCTACGCAGATTATTAAAATTCATCTTCAGTTTTCCGAACATGTTGTTCAACGGAAGCAAAGTCGCTTTGAATAAGGGCTGGCTTTGTGGGGATTTGCTTAACTCCTTTGTGGGGATCACTGTTACACTCCCGCCGCTTGGAGAGGGAGCTCTATGTGATGATTGCGTTTGTGGCTGCGATTGTGATTGTGATGGAATTTGTTTTTGCGTCTGCTCTTGAGCACTTTTAATCATCATCTGATTCTCAATTGTAGCGTATCCGGTCTGCGGGTTGACATTAATCACTTGAAGATTATTATTCTCACACGTCCTAATAGGCAAGTCCATCTTAATCTTCTCCCAATTTTTTGAGCCCAATCCATCCAAATTGTTATTCAAACTCTTCACACTCTCATCATCGCTCTGTGAAGGCGTAATCACACACATTGAAGGTATCCTACTGGAGTTAATCGCCGTCTTTACTCTAATCCTTTCGATCCTATCAGCACCTTCCATATCCGAAGACTCAGAAAACTCAAACTCTGACCCACTCCTCACACCGTTCGGACTGCTTATCGACTCAATGGGCGAACTCGACGTGTTATGCCCGCTATCCGGACTAACATCCCCGTTATTAACCTCATCCTTCCTCAAATCGCTCATCTGCTTGTGTATAACAGCAACTACAGTGGCCTTCCCACTCCCACTCCCAGGACTTCTTTTCACAGTTCCCGTCTTTTCGCTTCCGTAATCCCTCTCCAGGCTACTCTCCGGCGATTTCGATAGCGAGCTCTTCCTCTCCGGGACAGCAGGCCCAATCACCAAAGACCTGCTACTCTCTGATGCCCTTAACGTGGTGCAAACAGTCCCCGCAGAACTCGTCGTGGTGGAAGTCGACCCTTTTCCGAACAACTCGTACTCATTCTCCGCCGAGAGCACCGTATTATTCGAGCTGGAATGTGAAAACGCGGAGGTGGAATGTAGCGGTGTAGCAGGTGAATCCTCCTCTTTTAAAGTCTTTAACCCGCTATCCATATGAAAAGAAGTGTAATACCCTTCTGTATCACAGGAATAAACCGAGCTGGTTTCGCCATCTTCGTGAAGGTCGTGGATTATGTCAGGCGTTAGGGTCCCTTCGCTTGTAACGCTCCCAGAAACCGAAGACATGTTCCCGAACCTCCTCCTGCTGCTAACCGAGCTCGGGGGATGTTGATTCAAACTATTACAACTCGTTCCCGAAACTGAGGTTGTCGACTTCGGTTGGGTTGTAGTAGTTATTTCGGAACCTATACTAGCCCTTCCGCTTTCGCTACTAGCACTCCAATTCCCGCTACTCGAATGCGGCTCATCTTTATTCTCCCCCGATCTCCTCAACCTCCTCTGCACCGAACTTTCCCTTAACCTAACCGTAGCCACATTAACAGGCTCTATCGTGCTAGCATTTTCTGAACTACTACAACTAGGCTTTCGCTCATGCTTTCTTCTTGCCGTTACGGTTTCATAGATATTATCAACCTCAACGTTTTTTGAGTCTTTCTCGCGGCTGCCGTTGGTCATCATTTTGAAGCGGTTCTTTCCCCATTCCTTGATGGTGTTGAAGTGGGATTTTTTGCCTTCTGGTGATTCTTTTTTGCCGCGCAGCAGATCGCTGCTCTTGCTCCGGCTGACGCTAGCGGTTTCCGTTTCCGGTTCGTCTGTAGGCGCTTGCGATGACTGATCCTCCCTGTTGATTGAAATAAATAAACATAGATACACCTGAATGAAATTAAACAAACCTAAGACGTGACGCTACAATTTGGTTGTTTCTGATTATTTATAGTATAGAAAGATAAAGAATTGTTTTTAATTGAATCAAAATTTTAGAGTCAGTTGTTCAATAATATCAACTTTAACTTAGCTTACATTATTCAGTAAAAGTAAGTGAGACGTGAATTAAAGATACATTATTCAGTCTTACATTACAATAAAGAATCAGTCTGAGAATACCTGTATGAGACCATTTTTGTTACGTTGTTATTAATACAAAAACAAATATTAACGCCAAAATAATGCAATCATTTTGACGTTAATTTTTGTTAGTAGTTGTACTAAATCATGATATACTGTAAATGTAGAAGTTTTTGAATACTTTATAAACTCAACAGAATATATTTAGTTTATTTCATGGAAATAAAACCACATGGTTTCAAAATAGTTTGCTTCACTTCCTTTTCATTATATTTACATACACTTATGCATATGCAATGATTAACGTGTATCAAATTGTTTCACTTTCTTAAAAATTACATTATTGAACAACTGTCCCATATAGATAATTATTATTAATTTTAATTTAAACTCATGCCAAACGAGAAGTTAATACTGTACACTTTTTCTTTGGAAAAAAACATGCGATGAAAACCTTTGGTGAAACAATGATATGAAAATAGCGCGCGCGCGTAAAGAAAAAAGTAAAAACTCATGCACTGGTTAATTTGCGTTAGTTTACTTACCCGAGCGTGAGGGCGTCTCTGATTTCCTTCTGGTCGGTTCCTGCGAGGGTGTTCCTCCGCCTGCTGCGCGGTTTTCTGGTGCGGGTCCTTCTTCGCAGCGTGCTACCGTCTTCGGATTGATTGGCCAATTCAGTGCCGTGGAGGAGCGATCGCCTCTGGACGGACATTCGGTCGAAGCTTTTGCCTGTTATGTCTACAGCTACAATTTCCGCTGGAAACCTATAAAGAAATAATAATAATTTGCGATAATATTTAAATGAGGGGTTTAAATGGAAATGAAAATTTGAATGAAAAACTACAACTTTGTTCCTTTCTTTACTAGATGGCGTTCGTTGTCTCTTAGAAGGGTAATCAATAAATATAAAGCAACAAGTGTCTGCTGTTTGTTTTACAAACGAACCAAACGATGGCGCTAGCGTTTAAACTTTCAAGATTGAAAATAACGCACGTGGAAATTGAAAACAATAACAGAAACACGTTTCAAGGTAAATAAATCTTATTTAGATATTTTTTTTATTGTCGCGTTGTTCTAGTGTTTTATGTATGTGTGATATTAAAAAAGACTCACTTGAGTGCGACAACTTGTTGCTGCTCTTCAGGCGATGGCAGTTTATGATCCAGTGCCTCATCATCCGATATAATCGTACCATCAGTCAGATCGCCGTCTGTGGCCGTGCTGGAGAAAATCCTCGTGGGTCCATCCGCTGTGACCGTGACGTCTCCTAGGGCTTCTATCGAGGTCCATCTTCTTAGTTCTTCCACAACAGCAGGCTGTAAGAAATAAACGATACACAAAAAACCGTAATGTTATTCAACAAAAATATATAGAGGAATAGTTCAAAATAAGAACATAGGAAGTTGCTTAAGTACCTAGAGAAACAAAAGTTATCAAAATCGCAGCATTGTGGTGATTATCCAAAATCTTTTTAGGGATAATTCAAAATAAGAACACATGAAGTTTCTTTAATACCTAGAGAAACAAAAGTTATCAAAATTATAACATTGTGGGGATTATTTAAAATCCTTTCAGGGATAGGTTAAAATAAGAACGTAGGAAATCGCTTTAGTAGTTAAAGAAACAAAAGTTATCAATACCGTAACATTGCGGTGATTATTCAAAATCAAGTAGCAGTTAGAGCAGCGTTTCTCAATGGGGTCGGTATCCACCCCCAGGAGGTCGATGAATAAAATATGCCAGGAAGACCGAAAGTAGTCAGGTAAGCGCGAGATTGTATTAACTTACATCAAATTCAAGAGAAATTATTTAGGCGAAATTATTCAAATCTAGCGAAAATGACATTGGTTGTTCTTGCACCACTTCTTCTTCACACTTTACAATAATTTAGTATTTTATACGCCTGGCGCGTGAAGTAAAACTTCGCGTTTTCATACCTTCAAATATGAATCAGAAATTCGTTATTAACTATCCAAAGAAAATAAAAAGCTGGATCTTCAAAGGCTTACAACTGTTTTAAAAGTGAAACAAAATCCATTTTATATATCTTTAATTAATTTCTCACTTAACCCGTGGTTAAACATTTTTGAATATAATACTGGATATTTAATTAAAACACTTGGTTTGTTTCACTAATTAGTGAAACAAACCAAGTGTTTTAATTAAATATCCAGTATCCCATTTTATATTTTCAGAGTAAAACAAAACCTATATTGTTTCCTACGTTTAATTAATCTCTTATGGAATTTCAATATTCTCCATTCCTTTTTGTTCTGTTTTTTTTTTGTTTCGTGGAAGAAGGGTGGTAGATATATTTACATTTGCATAAGGCCTGTTTCTATTCGGCGGCGGTAACGCGATATGAAAACACTGGCGACGGGTTTGGGTTCCCACGTTAAGTAATTGCGGTTAGGTCGGGTGTTTGATCGCGAGAGGTAGGTATGGGTACCACCCGCCGTGTACCTGAGAGATCCGAAAGAGAAGAACAACGAAAAATGCATGAGCCTGTTTTTCAAATCGGGCGACCAGACAGCAAAACGAATTTCACCCTTCTTCGTTCCTCTATACATTCCAAAAAAATACGCGAAATAATTTTACAGATGTAAAGATTGGAATTAAAATAATTCAGTGAAACATGCAAAGTGTGAAGTTTTTTGTAGTACCGTGAGATTATTTAAATGATGATTTAGAGTAGGCGGCATTTTTGAGTGCGGTTGACCAGAAGGCTAATCGAATCATGAAATAAATTTGAGGTTATGTTGTTTATAATGGGCCAATCAGATCTGGTGTTTTTTTATAATGTTGGATATTTGGTTAGATACTCTGATTGTAATTTTTACTTCTGCCTTCAACATAAATTTGAGGTTATGCTTTCCACATGGTTACTATGTGCTTAATTACCCTATCATAAAGATTAAATTATTACTTTCGGCATGTTATTACCACTTTTCTGTCAAATAATGAATCAATTGCAACATGGTATTTATATAACATGACAAGCAGAAGGAACACCCAAATAATCAAAGAACCTAAGTAAACTAAATTCCAAATCTGGTTGGCCAATATAAAAAAAAAAAACGAATATATCTGTTAGCAGTCAGTAGTGCCAATCTAATTTAAATCTCAAAGCCTACTGTAAATTATGTTTTAAACGATCGCGCGGTATCATTGTATCTATATTTAAGATTTCGGTTGAAATTGTAAGGAAAACTGTTAATCTTATCTGGAATTCGCGAGGAAACTTGTAGTTGAACACTCGCTACGATTAGAGCCGGCGGGAAGCCGGGAGATTTTAGTGCATTCTGCATAATTCTGAAAGATAAATGTTTCGCGTTCTATATTTCAAGCGAAGACAAAAGGAATTCGCGAGCGCGAAATTCCCACCGGTTTTCGGCGCATCATCTCCGAAATCATTACGTTCGCATTAAGGACGTGCCATTATTTTCTAATGTCTCACGCCATTATACCGAAAAGGAGAGATTTTAGAAAATGGCAGGGTATATTTCTTTGTAAAGTGCCGCTTAGTAATAATATCAGAACATTTTTGTGTGGATATGAATAATAATGCCACTATGAAGCATTAGATGGCGTTAGCTATCGAAATCATTTAGTCAGAAATGTTCAGTATTCCTCAGCACTGGGTCGGGACCACATTGAAGAGGACCTTGAAGTCCGAAACGCGTCTGTGGGTATCTGGTGCCGGAATACTGAACACAAATTCAATTTTAATAATAAATCAGTTACAAATCGAAATTTTTAGGCTTTTCTAAACTTGAAATTTTACCTTATACTAGGGATGTTCCGATGTCTATATTAGGGGTATAGATTATATCGTATAGCTAGCTAAGTATCGATACGGTAAAATATCGTAGTGAAAAGTATCGATATTCAAAATATCGATAATTTTCGATACCATATATTTTAGATTTAATATTTACAATTTTTAATACTGTAAATTATTTTTTTAAAAGCCTTCACCTAATAATATTTCCAAGAATAGTTTAATGACGGTTACGAAATTATCAATATTCACCTTTAACAAAATAATAATAATAATATTTCAGCGTTTTATACGTGTGGCGCATGAAGTAAAATTTCGAGTTTAGAAAAGCCCCGTGAAAATTAGTCTCGGGTCGCTGCGCGACCCTCGACTAATTTTCTACGCGGGGCTTTTCTAAACTCGAAATTTTACTTCATGCTTAGTCTGGGAGTGGAGCACACTCGTTTTGTTTTTTCATGAAGATTTTCGATATTTAAAGATTTTCGTAAACTTTTCAATCTTTGTCGATTTATAACATTTTAATGAGATTTTCAATACTTCGAGATTTGCGAAATATATACGATATTTTGAGATTTTTATCAATTTATAAAATTTTCATCAGATTTTCGATTATTGCCGATTTATAAAATGACATTTTCAATATTTCGAGATTTTTGTCAGATTTTAGGTATTTCGAGATTTTTGTCAGATTTTAGGTATTTCGAGATTTTTGTCAATTCATAAAATTATAAGATTTTAAATTTTTCAAGATTTTCTTAAGACGTTCAATACTTAGAGATGAAATTTATGAAATTTTAAAAATCTCATGAATATTTTGTGATTTGACGAACATCTCGAAATATTAAAAATTTCGAGATATCGAAAATCTTATGAAAATGTCTATGTTCAAAATGTTATAATTTGACGAAAATCTGGACATGTTGAAAACCTCACTAAGGTTTTATAAACTGACATGTTTACAAGTGAGATTTTCAATAAGTCGAGATTTAGCCCTGTATGTACACTGAACTTGGAACTAAATAGAAAAACACATTTCTTTTAAAAGGCGCTTTATCAATGAAAAAGACCTACTAAAAAATGGTGATGTGTCCATCATAGTACTTTCCCCCGTAAATTGCGTATTAAATCACTTTTAAAATATTTGTAGCATTATTATTTTCAAAATGTCTTCAACTTTTTGATAACTACAACTTTTATTTGAAACATTTTTCAATTGTATCAACACATACACTGAGACAAACCAATGACTAGATAAAAGAACATTATTTATTAATTATCTCAAAAACTAAGAGTGCTATGACAAAAAGTGAAGATACAAAAAAGTTTTTCATTTCCTACAACTTTTATTTGAAACATTTTTCAATTGTATCGACACATACACTGCCACACACCAATAACTAGATAAAACACACAACTTTTGAAATATCTCAAAAACTAAGAGTGCTATGACAAAAAGTAAATGAACAATACATCTTCATTTTGTCATTATCTAAAACTTTTATTTAAAAGAATTTTTTCTTTGATGAACATTTATTGAAAAAATCTGAAAAAACTGAAAAACGCTACGAGTAAAGTACCACTTCCGGTTTTCCGATTTTCACCAAAAGCTTTTCAGTTCTTCCGATTGTATCAAAAAGCTTAAGTTTCAAGTTTCATCTCGATATCTTTAGCGGTTTTTGCGGTACAGCGCACACAGGCTCACACACAGACACACAGCAGACAGACATTTTTCAAAAATGGTCTTATTCGACTCAGGGGACCTCAAAACGGATATTTCCGCTAAAATTTTTGATTCGAAAATTTTCCCGAAAACAATACTTTCCCTTTGTATTACATACGGGGGAAAGTAAAAAGTCATACTTTAAAATATTGGCGTGACGCAAAATACGAACAGAAGCGGAATATTGAAAATTCTAACGGATTTCCTCAATTTCTTAAATGTTGGAACTTTCCATAAATTGTCTAGATTTTCGTCGAAAGGAATCGAAATTTTCTAAGATTAACCAAAATCGTCAACATTTACAAAAGTAATTAAAATTAAAACCTTGAAAAATTTACGAAAAGCGTCAACATTTTTTAAGGTTTTTATTTTAATTACTTTTCAAAATGTTGACGATTTCATTTAATCTTCGAAAATGTTGACTCTTTTCGTGAATTTTAAAGATGTTTAATAATTGTCAACATGTTTACAACTAATTTTCTAAGATTTTTGTTAAATTTGAAAAACTGAGTTTTTAGTGATTATCTAAAATGTTCGTTAATTTTCAAATGACCGACGTTTTTACTAAAATTTCTGTCGATTCTCTTCGTAATTGTTTATTGTAAAAATTGTTTACTGTAAAAATTGTTTATTGTAAAAATTGATGATTTCAATTTTAAATGGAAAAAGTTAATATTCATCCTTTTACAACTTTTCTTAATAATAATTTTTTTTTGTACAAAACAGAAACAAACAATGTAAGATATTGACAATTGTCAAACGAGTGTCTTCCACTCCCAGACTAAGCATGAAGTAAAATTTCGAGTTGAGAAAAGCCCCAAGAATTTGGATTTGGACGCTGTGCGTCCAAATCCAAATTCGGGCTTTTCTCAACTCGAAATTTTACTTCATGCGCCACGCGTATAAATTCAAGGTTTAACTAGAAACATGTTTTTTGCTAAGAAACAATCAATAGAGTCTAATAAATAACTAGTATCGTATGTAATGATGTCGACCAATTGATTGTTGTAAAAATTGATTTTATTTCTGTTTTAAATGGAAAAATCATCTTTTTTTCCTTTTTAACAAATTTTATTCGTTTTCTTAGTATTTTTCGTTTGCAACTTTTCTTAATATTACATTTGTTTTTTCTACAAAACAGAAACAAACAAAATAAGATATTGACAATTGTCGAACGACTGTCTTCCACTCCCAGACTAAGCATGAAGTAAAATTTCGAGTTGAGAAAAGCCCCAAGAATTTGGATTTGGAGGCGCAGCGTCCAAATCTAAATTGGGGCTTTTCTCAACTCGAAATTTTACTTCATGCGCCACGCGTATAAATTCAAGGTTTAACCTGAAACATTTTTTTGCTAAGAAAGAATCAATAGATAGAGTCTAATGAATAACTAGTATGATATGTAATGTTGTCGACCAATTTATTGTTGTAAAAATTGATAATTTCTTTATAAATGGAAAAAGTCATATTTTTTCCTTTTTAACAAATTTTATTTGTTTTCTTAGTCATCATCATTTTACAACGTTTCTTAATATTATTTTTTTTTTCTAAAAAACAGAAACAAACAAAATAAGATATTGACAACTGCCGAACGAGTGTCTTCCACTCCCAGACTAAGCATGAAGTAAAATTTCGAGTTGAGAAAAGCCCCAAGAATTGCGCGTCCAAATCCAAATTCGGGCTTTTCTCAACTCAAAATTTTACTTCATGCGCCACGCGTATAAATTCAAGTTTTAACTAGAAACATTTTTGTTGCTAAGAAAGAATCTTAATACAATAAATGAAGTCTAATTAATAACTAGTATCGTATCGACTATTTGGTATCGATATTCGCGATATATAGAAAAAGAAATATCGTTTTAAATATCGATTATGATATTCCAAGACATCGATATATATCGAACATCCCTACTTCATACTTAATCAAGGATTGGAAACAATCGCTAGAAGCTTCATATTGAACGCTCTCCAAAAACAACGAAAAAGATTTGGTTCACGACAATCTTATAATATGTGCAACATTTAATTGTGTGGGCAGCATAAACGTGGTGCATTTAACACTCAAGTACATTTAACACGGGATTTGCGTGATAAATGTGGTTTTTTGACACAAATATAAATAATTGCCTAGTTAGATTTTCTGCCGCTATGCAGTAACAGCGTTGTGCTAGTCAAATGAGCTTCTTTTGTCTTACATTTGACCATGGTGGTGATGACGTAGTCGACGCCATTTTGTTAAAGTACTGAGTAACGCGTCAACATCTGCCCCGTTCTCAGTTTAACCCGCGTAAAACGCGTTTGTAAACATAAATCATTCTCTAATCAGTTAAATAATTGTGCTTCTATCCGTCACGAGTGTTTTTAAAGCGGAACAATCGTTAACACTGTAAAAACTTTATCCAAAACGGAAGAGTTCGTTTTTTGTGCAAAGAGCGTGTTTCTATGTAACTTAGGCGAAAGGGTAGACCGTGTGAGTATTATTTATTGTTGAACGATTGTTCATGATTGTGTTAACGTAAAATTAATCCTATTACACATTCAAATCATAGTACCGCAGTCTGCCATCATTTATCTGTCAAATTATTATAAAACAAAACCGCCCATTAAGACTGACGCGTGTTTGATATATCGTCGGGTGAGAACTGTATTATTCTATGTCCACTTTTTTTCAAAAATGATATTTTTATGCCGTAATATTTTATGTCCAATGGTGCGTCTATTCCTCGTTAGTGATGACGACATAATATCAGTTTTAGGTGTTTTCTGATGTTCCATTTTATTCCATGTCCATTTCAAACAGTTAATTATTAAAACTGTAATATTCTATGTCCCTCGACCAATCACAGAGATATGGACATAGAATAAGTATACTACTACTTGTGAGCGTAGCTTGTTTTGGTTAATTACGCTGCATTTCAAAGAGTATTTAGTGCTGTGTTAATTGATAGTGCAAGGTTTACTACCTTAAATCATCATGGATTCGGATGTTGAACCATTTGAAGATTCGGGATCGGAGTTTATACCATCAGATACAGCCGATAGGTATTTTTATTCAACATGGTTTAAGGTTATGTCGCTACAGCTGCGAATTTAAATTTTCAGTAGTGAAGAAGAAGATGATCCAAAAGGTTCTAAAAGTACCAAGAGTACCTCAAACGAGTAAGTTGCTAATTAATAATATTTTTTAAGTTTTATTTTAATTAATTATTTCGTTGAAACTGCAGTGCTAGAAATGCAGAAGAGGTAAATAAATCCGAGAGAACAAGAAAAAGGAAAGCGGACCCTAAGATGTGGAAAAAAAATAAGCGTAAGGTATTAAGACAAAATGGAAAAGAGTATGTGAATTCTAAAGGGAATGTTGTGGCCCAAAAGATGCCTGTTATTTCTTGTGGTCAATGTAGATTTAAATGTTCGGAAAACTTTTCCAAAAATGATGTAAATGCTATCCACACAGAATGTTGGCAAAATTCTGATAATAATAAATCATTCTTTTATGACAAAACCACTCTTAGATCCATCGTTCAACGAATGCGTAATCGTGGTGAACGCCAAAAGACTAAATCATATTCTTATAAATATTTTTTATTCAAAGGCATCAATAAAATAAGAGTATGCAAATAATTTCATCTTGGAGTATTAGCTGTGAGTCAGATTAGAATTTCATATTTTCATGAAAATAAAAAAGAAGGTATAACTGCAACTCCTCAAGGTGATCGGAGAAAAAGTACTTCAAAATTAAATGACGGAACTAGAGAACAAATTCGAAATCACATAAATTTATTCCCTCGAATTTCATCACACTACTGCAGAAAAAATACTGTTAAGGAGTACTTTGAAAGGTCTCTAAATATCACAAAGATGTACGAACTGTATTTGGAGTATTGCAACAACAATCAAATTAATCCAGCAAAAAAGTGGTTGTACAGAAATTTATTCAATTACGAATTCAACATCGAATTTCATAAGCCCAAAAAGGATTTGTGCCCAATTTGTACAGAGTATCACACTCATAAGTCTGGAAATACTTTAAGCGCAGAACTTGAGAATAAATATGAAACACACACAGTAGCAAAAAATTCCGCTAGAAGGGAAAAAAAAGAAGATATAGAAAAATTCAAGAAAGATAAAGAGACTGTTTTAATATGTTTTGACATGCAAAGCGTTTTAACAGTACCACAAACAAATGTATCTACATCTTATTATAAAAAAAGTTTGCAGTTTATAATTTAACGGGATTTGATATAATCACAAAACAGGGATACTGTATGTTCTGGAATGAGAGCATGGGAGGACGCAAAGGGACAGACATTGCTAGTGCTTTGAGTGTGCTTTTAGAAAAACTTGTTAAGGAAAGACCTGAAGTGAAGAACATTATATTATGGTCGGACGCTTGTATACCACAAAACAAAAATTCTCACATGTCAGCAGCACTCTTACATTTCCTTAGAAATCACCCAACAAAAACATCCATTACCCGAAAATATCAGGAACCTGGACACAGCTGTGTACAGGAAGTTGACGCAATGCACAGTGTAATAGATAGAAGAACTAGGGGCCTAGAAATTCATAGTCCACTTGCACTACTTCGAATTTTCCTGAGTGTCAGGTCGCGAAAACCTTACAAAGTGGTTCAACTTCGACCAGATAATTTTGTGGATTTCAAACAACTAGCGATTTTAATGGTTATCAAGTTACCTTACAAGAAAACTGTAAAGATAATTTATAGAAATGGTGTGTATATTGTTTAGTAATTCGTACAATCAACAGAATGACATTGTTTCAATATTAAAAAATAACAAAAATCGTTTTTTGGAAAATATACCTGACCCAAGTATTTTACCTGAACCACCCTCAATTCCGGCAGACAAAAAGCAACACATCAAGGATCTATTTGGAAACTTTTCAAAAGAAGATTTGGATTTCTGGAAGGCATTATTCAGAGAGAATCAGTTGTTGGTGGAAAAATAAACAATTTGTTTACAATATTTTTTTATTATGTTATGTTGCTTTGTAAGTTACTTGGAATTGTTCGAATAAACTTTCAATTAAAAAATAACTATTATTGCATTGCCCATATACGCTTAACACCAAAAATATTATCTTGCCATTAACACCTCGCAAGTTAGAGCCATATTATTCCATGTCCATTTTGTTTTTGTTTTTTTTGTGTTCGAAATTATTAGTAGTCCTAAATTTTGCAAAATATTTACTTCATCATGATGTCTTTAAAAAGTGATTATATAACGCGTTGTATATAAATAACAGTTCGCAAATTATAGCAATTTTAAACTTAAAATGCCTCCCCTGCAAAATTTAACAAAATGGACATGGAATACTACAGTTCCCGACGATATATATATATATATATATACATATATATATATATATATATATATATATATATAATAAATGTTGTGTTATATATTGTTGTTGTCGTGAACAAAGTATAGTGTATAACTCGCATATAATGGCTATTAATCACTCGAACGACTTGCTGCACTCGCCTTCGGCTCGTTTTGGAAACCTCGTTCTCGTGATTAATTGCTCTCATTATATGATCGCTATTAAATGATCGGAGAAAGAAGGACAGATCACATTTTTTGTAGAAAAAAATATTATCATTATTATTAAATTGGTTGAAAAAAGCGCAAAAAACCCTCGCGTCTATTATTTTTTTGTTTCAATTAACACAAAACATTTTGGGCATTTGTAAAGTACAGAGAGATAAAAAACTGCGCTTCCTTTAATCAATCCGCTCTTTTAAAAATGTACCTCGTTAGCGTAAATCGCCGTAAAATTCCCCTGACGACGGTCACGGAAATCCGTAAAAAGGCCCTGTTTTAATTTAATTAAAAACCCCCGAAATCCTTCCAGCCTTATAATTAAAATTAGCCCACCACCGGCGGATCCACTTCCGTGTGACCCACTCGCACTTTAATGATTTAAAAGGGTCAGTGATAGAACCTGAATTATTAATTATTCCACGTAATTAACCTTGACAGCGTGTAGTTACAAACACATCTACACTGATTAAAAATACAAATCTAATCTAGTGTAGGTACAGGGAATATTTGATTTAGGTATACATATGCTGATATTTGTTCAGGTATTCGTTGTGCTTGAAAATCGTTCAATTTGAAGCTTCTAACGACTGTTTCCACTCCCAGACTAAGCATGAAGTAAAATTTCGAGTTTAGAAAAGTCTGAAAATTTGGTTTGGTCGCGTAGCGCTACGCGCTACGCGACCAAACCAATTTTTCAGACTTTTCTAAACTCGAAATTTTACTTCATGCGCCACGCATATAAAACACTGATTTAAATAAAGTAAAGTTCAAAATATACTGCTTAGGTTTGATCTCGAGTTGATTAATTTTACAAATGTTAATATGGAATATTTAAAAGTATACTTTAAAGAAAAAATCCCTGTATGTATCAATGCAGCTTTTGGAAAGCACGCGATTAGTTGTTTGTTAGACATTTGTTATAACATTACACTTAGGCTCATTTGCACCCCGGTTGATTAACTTTAATTATCTATTAATTATTGATTAAACCTCTAGTTAAATCAAAATTCTAGAATATAAGAATATAAGATATCTCAAACATGTTTTTTTTAATCAATATGTGATTGTATAAATAATTTGTGAATTAAATTGTTGCGTTTTTAAGAAGCATTAATACATTAAATAAAAAACGAAAACAAACGCAGATTAATTAAATACTACAAGTCAGAAAGACTGCGGGGCTACAGTATAAATGAGTAAAACACAGTATTCAATTTTCTAGTTTGACACTGCATGAAATAATTTGTCGTTTAAACTTTGGAACGTCCTACCTTAAAATATATAAAAAAAAGGAAACATTTAAAAAAAAAATAGGTGTGCAATTTGGGTACCTGTTTAAATTATTTATACATACAGGAACATTTTCTTTTTAAGTGTACATATTTCGATGTGTGTGCTGTAAAATTACAGGCACTTGTCGTTTTTTTTAAGCGTTCAATTTGAAGTTTCGAACGACTGTCTCTACTCCCAGATTAAGCATGAAGTAAAATTTCGAGTTTAGAAAAGCCTGAAAATTTGGTTTGGTCGCTCCGCGCTTCGCGCTACGCGGCCAAACCAAATTTACAGGCTTTTCTAAACTCGAAATTTTACTTCATGCGCCACGCGTATAAAACACTGATTTCAAGTGAAGTTCAAAATATATTGCTAAATCAGCATTAAAAATACACTGCTAAAGCGGGATTCAAAATATATTGCTTAACTTGAATAGTTTAAATTTCACAATATTTCAGTGTTTTATACGCGTGGCGCATGAAGTAAAATTTTGAGTTTAGAAAAGCCTGAACATTTGGCATTTGGTGTTCAGGCTTTTCTAAACTCAAAATTTTACTTCATGCTTAATCAGGGATTGTAAACACTTGTTAGTAGATTCAAATTGCACTTATTAAATAAAACAACGAATACGTCAAAATGCAAATTCAACAGGTATGTATACTTAAATAACCTATTCCCTGTATGTTTACGTCTGCTATTGAAGGGGGTAATAAAAATCCTGACGAGCCGCTATTGGTACATATAAAAACTTACTGTAATAATTAAAATTAGACTATTTTAATGTTAATTATTCATACTTGAAGTATAACTATATTTACCCCATAAATCGGAATTTACCTGCCATTTTAGGGAAAAAATCCGCGCAATCTGGCAACATTGATTACATTAATCAACTAAATTATTTTATGTAATTGCGTCATTTTATTTTATTAGGTAATATTAAAATTATAAAGTTCTGCAGTTTTTGGTGAATGCGCCGGGCAATTGACTTAAATGAATCGACAACAGTGTTGTAAATGAAATATGTGATACTGTATCGTTAGAGTTTTAATTAAAGGGCTTCCCGAACTTTGGGAAAGAGTAATTAAGAAAGTTTCGCGTAACATGACGCATTTAAAAGTGTTCCGAATAGTCAGCATAGCGGAGCTTTTGAGTTACGTTGGAATTTTGCGGAGTTTCCACGAGTTTGGATAAAGACATCAGACGGTATGATTATGTTGTGTAATTAATGGCAGGGGCGCAGGCAGGAATGTGGTGTGTATAAATTATTTTCATTAAAGAAAAATAAAGAATGTGAACATTATTTTAACTCTACATGCTTTAAAAGACATTGATTCTAAAAGAGATATGGATTAAAATTTGAAGAAATAGTCCAGTGAAACTTAAGATAAACAATCCATCTATAAATGACAGTATATCAGAAATATGCTCATCCTATAATTGCAATGAATACATTTATTGTCATATAATATCTTCGAGCCCAAATCAGTTGGCACAGTCTTTAAAAATTCACTTAGAACTACAACGCTTGAAATGCAAAAATATTTTGATATATTTGTAATATTTAGATCCGCTATACCGGGTGTTTGATTAAGCGTGGCCACCGGCTGTATATCAGAAACTATGCAGCGTAGCGTATTGGGGTAAAAAAAATCACTGTAAAAATAGCCAAGAAAAATCACTGGAAATTATTTTTAAGTTCTTATCTTCGTCGCTAGAGGGCGTAACATTTATCGCCAAACAGAAAAACAGGTTTTTATAATAAAACTGCTAAATGAAGCTAGATTGAAAATATACAAATCGTAACCTACGCTGACTTTTACTCAATTTTAACTACTCACTTGTTTCTTTATCTCGCATATATGAAGTAGGGGACAGCTGGAAAGTGTGATCATTGAACTGCATGCAACTTTAGTTACGATTAACCAAAATTAATGAAATTAGTCTCATTGGATAGGTAATAGAGAGCACTTTTAAAACTCGTTTTACTCTTTTTAATTTAATTCTTATAGTAACCGCCAGAGGTCCTTTTTGGAACAATAACCATATTTTCTAGATTTTCTTAAAAATTAATAATTTTAAGATAGTTTTCTTACACTAGTTAATTACAGGGTGAAATATTGAGAAAAATTATAAAAACCTCACCATAATATCTTTATTCTAACCTAAGATATAGCAAAAAGTTTGGTAGATTTGCCGATTTCCAACCGCGCACTCCTAACCCAAGATATAGCAAAAAGTTTGGTAGATTTGCCGATTTCCAACCGCGCACCATATAAAAATATATTTTAAAATCTAGTAGGTCTTTAGCCTTTTTTGTTTTATGTCCAAGAGGTCAAAAACCAGAATTATAAGAATAACGGAGATTACTTTTTCCCATTTATATGTTATGTTAAGCGAGTATGCAAGTAAATCCTAGATCAATTACAATATCAAATTATAGCAGGCTATGAGATTAGTAGAATATTTTTAAATGCATATATTTACTACAATTAAAAACACTTATTACATTACTTTATTAAAGCAATGACAAACAAAACTTGTTATGAATATAACAATTTTATCTAGCTTTAGAAAGAAGAAAAAAAAAAACAATGTTTAAAAAAATGCTAAATTAAGCTATGTCAAAAATTTATTAATCTTAATATACGCTAAACTTTGCTCGATTTTAACTACCTTGTCGTGTTTTGGGGTTTTACGTAAGATGCAGAAGAAAATAGATAGAAAATAGTTAGTTATTAAAATTATTGTAACTTGAAATAAGCTTATCCAAATTGAATAAACTTAGAGTGATTTGATAGATAATTGACAGCACTTTAAACTATTATGTACTCTGATTTACTTCAGTTCCTATATTAATGGCCAGAGAGCGCTATCAATGGAAAATACGCCATTATGTCAAATTTTCACTATATCTTTGGTTAGGATAAAGATATAGAGTTGTGGTTTCCCCCAGTTTTCACAGTATTTCTCATTTTGGTTAACTAACGTAACTCACATATACCTTTCAATTAGATAATTCAAAGAAAATTGAGATAATATATTGATTGTTTCAATTGCGCCCTCTGGCGCTTAGTATCTAAACTTAAGTAAATCTGTGTAAACTGCATTATAAAGTACATTCAATTATGTAATAAGTGAGCCTAACTTTATTTAATTTGGTAAAACCTAACCAAAGTTACAGGCATTTAAACGGCTAGACGTTTTCATTCTTCTCTGCGTTTTATGTAAAAGTTAAATAAATGAGAAAATAGTTAAAATTAAGTAAAATTTTGCGTAGATTAAGAATTTCATATTTTTGACGTAGCTTAATTTGGCATTTGTTTGATAAAAACTTGTTTTTATTTTGTATGATAGTTATTGCGCCCTCTAGTGGCAAAGCTAGAAACTTACAAGAAATGTTCAGCAATTTCTCTTGGCCACTTTTACTATGAATTTGTTAAGTGCAAGATGCTACGATGGATAGTTTCTGAGAAACAGCCGATGGACACCCTTAATCAAATACCCGGTATACAGGGATTTTTTCTTTTAAGTATACATACCCCTAATATACTTATATACGCTTTAAAATTACAGATATTCATCGTATTTAAAAAATGTTTAAATTGAAGCTTTCCACTCTCAGATTAAGCATGAAGTAAAATTTCGAGTTTAGAAAAGCCTTAAAATTTTCAAGCTTTACTAAAATCGAAATTTTACTTCATGGGCCACGCGTATAAAACACTGATTTCAAGTAAAGTTTAAAATATACTACTAAAGCTGTATGGTAAAGATATTATTTTAAACCTTACAATATTTTAGTATTTTACACGCGTGGCGCATGGAGTAAAATTTTGAGTTTAGAAAAGCCTGAAAATTTGGTAGTAGTTGAATTTTTAAAGACTGTGCCAACTGACGTGGGACAGGGCTGGTATATTTTAAAAGGAATATAAGTGTTTTTAAATCCTGTTTTAAGATGGACGTTTTTGCTCAAAGTTGTTTTTATTGTTGTATAAAATTAAATGGATAGATTTTTTGGGTGTCCCTCAAGGTACGTGTTTAGTGCCAGTTGTCTAATTATTATAACTCACTGGGAATTTTTGGAGATAAAAGACTTAAACCCAGAGTTATAAAGGGTGTTTTTTTTTAGACGTGTGGTTTTCAAGTCGGCAATACTTTTTTCGGAGATGGTCTTTTTGACAGCTGTCACTTGATTTATGCTCAGTTTGGTTTGCCATTTCATAATGAATAGACTTACTCCTAAACAACGTTTGCAAATCGAGCAAATTTATTACCAAAATAATGGTTCGGTTCGCGCGACGCATCGCGCGCTGCGTCCAATATTCGGTCGACATAATCGCCCAGCAGAGTCGGTAATTCGAGCAACCAGGGATCGGTTTCGCACCACGTTTACTCTAGTGGATAGTGCGCATCCTCAGAGACGCCGTACAGTGCGTACCGAAGACGCTATTGCTGCTGTGGAGCAGAGTATCGAAGAAGACCCTAATGAGTCTATCCGCCATCGCGCGCAACAATTGGAGCTGTGTCCATCAACTTTATGGAAGATTTTGCGGAATGATCTTGGTTTGCGTGCTTACAAAATCAAACTCGTGCAAGCATTGAAGCCAAACGACCATCAAGCGCGTCGCACGTTCGGTGAATGGGCCCAAAACAAGATGGCCACCGATCCCGATTTTCACAAGAAAATTTTATTCAGCGATGAAGCTCACTTTTGGTTAAATGGGTATGTCAATAAGAAAATGGTCGCTTCTGGAGTAAAGATAATCCACAAGTCATTGTTGAGACGCCGTTACATCCTCAAAAAATCACTTATTGGTGTGCTCTATGGGCAGAGGGAATTATTGGTCCATATTTCTTCAAAAATGAAGCCGGCCATAATGTTACAGTCAATGGGGAACGCTATAGAGCCATGATTAATGACGTTTTCGTGCCTGAATTGGAGGGTGTTGATGTGGACGACCTATGGTTCCAACAAGACGGCGCTACATGCCATACAGCCAACGCAACAATCACTTTGTTGCAGGAAACTTTTGGTGAGCGCATTATCTCGCGTCGTGGACCTGTGGCGTTGCCTCCAAGATCGTGCGATTTAACACCGCTGGACTATTTTTTGTGGGGTTATGTGAAGTCGCTTGTGTAAGTAGATAAGCCCGAGACGATTGCCGCCTTGGAAGAGAATATTCGGCGCGTTATTGCTGACATACGGCCCCAATTGCTGCAAAAAGTGGTCGGAAATTGGGCCTCTCGGCTGGAATTTATTCGAGCCAGCCGCGGCGCCCACTTGCCCGAAATCATTTTTAAAACATAATGGCAAAGCCTTATCTTTATGATAAAGCTAAATTATTGGCCATAACATTAAATTATATGCGTTTTATTTCTTCTTGAAAACCACACGTCTAAAAAAAACACCCTTTATAAGGTGTTAAATACAATCAAGTTTTCTATAAAATTTTTATAACATTGTGAAGTACATGAATTTGTCAGTTGCTTCTGTCAATGTTAATCTAACCCAGTTTTGTAAAAGTTTTTTATTTTATTCGGTATTTCAATACGCACTCACTTGAGAGAAAATAAGCAGATAAGTTTTGTTTTTGTTTATAGAAGGGATTAACACAATCTGACATTTATGTCAGGTATCGCAAAATGTAAATTAAGCTGCGACTTCACTTTTTAGTTCCATTTCCTGAGTGAATTTGTTAGTCGCTCCTGTCACTGTTAATCTAACCCAGTTTTGAAAAAGTTTTTTATTTTATTCGGTATTTCAATATGCACTCACTCGAGAGAAAATAAGGAGATACGTTTTGTTTTTGTTTATAGAAGGGATTAACACAATCTATTATGTCAGTTATCGCAAAACGTAAATTAAGCTGCGACTTCACTTTTTCGTTCCATTTCCTGAGTGAATTTGTCAGTCGCTCCTGTCACTGTTAATCTAACCCAGTTTTGAAAAAGTTTTTTATTTTATTCGGTATTTCAATACGCACTCACTCGAGAGAAAATAAGCAGATAAGTTTTGTTTTTGTTTATAGAAGGGATTAATACAATCTGGACTTTATGTCAGGTATCGCAAAATGTAAATTAAACTGCGACTTCACTTTTTCGTTCCATTTCCTGAGTGAATTTGTCAGTTGCTCCTGTCCCTGTTAATCTAACCCAGTTTTCTAAAAGTTTTTTATTTTATTCGGTATTTCAATATGCACTCACTCGAGAGAAAATAAGCAGATACGTTTTGTTTTTGTTTATAGAGGGGATTAACACAATCTGACATTTATGTCAGGTATCGCAAAATGTAAATTAAACTGCGACTTCACTTTTTCGTTCCATTTCCTGAGTGAATTTGTCAGTTGCTCCTGTCCCTGTTAATCTAACCCAGTTTTGAAAAAGTTTTTTATTTTATTCGGTATTACAATACGCACTCACACGAGAGAAAATAAGCAGATACGTTTTGTTTTTGTTTATAGAAGGGATTAACACAATCTAACATTTATGTCAGATATCGCAAAACGTAAATTAAGCTGCGACTCACATTTTCGTTCCATTTCCTGAGTGAATTTGTCAGTCGCTCCTGTCACTGTTAATCTAACCCAGTTTTGAAAAAGTTTTTTATTTTATTCGGTATTTCAATATGCACTCACTCAAGAGAAAATAAGCAGATACGTTTTGTTTTTGTTTACAGAAGGGATTAACACAATCTGACATTTATGTCAGTTATCGCAAAACGTAAATTAAGCTGCGACTTCACTTTTTCGTTCCATTTACTGAGTGAACTTGTCAGTCGCTCCTGTCACTGTTAATCTAACCCAGTTTTGTAAAAGTTTTTTATTTTATTCGGTATTTCAAAACGCACTCACTCGAGAGAAAATAAGCAGATTAGTTTTATTTTTGTTTATAGAAGGGATTAATACAATCTGGACTTTATGTCAGGTATCGCAAAATGTAAATTAAACTGCGACTTCACTTTTTCGTTCCATTTCCTGAGTGAATTTGTCAGTTGCTCCTGTCCCTGTTAATCTAACCCAGTTTTAAAAAAGTTTTTTATTTTATTCGGTATTACAATACGCACTCAGTCGAGAGAAAATAGGCAGATAAGTTTTGTTTTTGTTTATAGAGGGCATTAACACAATCTGACATTTATGTCAGGTATCGCAAAATGTAAATTAAGCTGCGACTTCACTTTTTCGTTCCATTTCCTGAGTGAATTTGTCAGTCGCTCCTGTCACTGTTAATCTAACCCAGTTTTGTAAAAGTTTTTTATTTTATTCGGTATTTCAATATGCACTCACTCGAGAGAAAATAAGCAGATAAGTTTTGTTTTTGTTTATAGAGGGGATTAACACAATCTGACATTTATGTCAGGTATCGCAAAATGTAAATTAAACTGCGACTTCACTTTTTCGTTCCATTTCCTGAGTGAATTTGTCAGTTGCTCCTGTCCCTGTTAATCTAACCCAGTTTTGAAAAAGTTTTTTATTTTATTCGGTATTACAATACGCACTCACTCGAGAGAAAATAAGCAGATACGTTTTGTTTTTGTTTATAGAAGGGATTAACACAATCTAACATTTATGTCAGTTATCGCAAAACGTAAATTAAGCTGCGACTTCACATTTTCGTTCCATTTTCTTCTATCAAAAAAGCAACACCTTCTCGATCCTATTTTTAAAAGAACACCGGATATAAAAAAATAGTTAAGCCCTCAGTTACATTTTTGTTTAAAAAAAATAAATAGTTTTGTTTTCTAGGTATCCCTCAAGGTACGTGTTTAGTGCCAGTTGTCCGATAAGTGTTACGAGCGGCGAGTACAAAGTTCCGCGATCCGCTCGGAATCGCGCTCATTAAATTAATTACGGATGGATCTGAAGGTCTGCAAATCGTAATGGCATCTTGTTTACCGATGTTACTGCGGACCTGGCGTAATTGGTCCCCCGGATAGCCGAGCCACTGCGTTTTTCGAATTCCGCACAGATGGTAATGGTCGAGCACGATCAAATAAATAAAATTATTTTAAAGAGAGATAACAAGAAAATAACCCCGTGGGCATTTAAATTATGATGTTACAATTTCTTGAATGTTGATTGTTATCATTTTTAAACACAAGAAAAACTGTCTTAAACGTGACGGAAAAAATAATATGATATCAAATGTATTGTTACTTTCTTGAAAAAGACAGAATGATTATTTAAAAGGTCTTGTTATTATTTTTTTATCATATCATGATATCAAATGTATTGTTTCTTTCTTAAAAAAGACAGAATGATTATTTAAAAGGTCTTGTTATTATTTTTTAGCGTTAGAATATGCGCATATATTGGAAATAAATCAAAACTTTTCGCACGCTAAAATCGCGCGTTCGGCCGTAAATCCGGACTTCGATTTAAATATTTATCCGAACGAAAATAATGTATCGCCGTTCGTGTCTTAAAACCGGGAGGAAATTGGGAAAATATATCGGCTTTTTATTCATGCGTTCAATCACGAAAAATAATAGCCCTGTAATTCTAAAAGGCAATACAATAAAATCCACGTTAAATTGAAAATAATTTTCAGATATAAGTTGTTTTTAAATTTGTTGAAGACTTTTCAAATTACATTATTAATCATAACATTTTATTACAATAAAATATCACAACTGTGAGGGCTTAAATGTGATTTTTAAATACAGGGAATTTTTCTTTTAGGTATACATATGCATACACTGTAAATTTTACGACATTCGTTGTTTTATTAAAAGATTTCAATTTGAATCTTTAAACAAGGGTTTTCCACTCCCAGACTAAGCATGAAGTAAAATTTCGAGTTTAGAAAAGCCTGAAAATTTGGATTGGCCGCGTAGCGAAGCGGAGCGGCCAATCCAAATTAGGCTTTTCTAAACTCGAAATTTTACTTCATGCGCCACGCGTATAAAACACTGAAATGTCGTAAAGTTTAAAATATACGGCTTTAGCATTCTAATATGTAGATGTGAATAAAACATGAGTTAAATTCTGCGCTGAACAAATTGTTTGAAACAGTGATTATAGGCAACCGAATAACTCTGACGTATATTAGGTTGCCTATAATTGTTGTTTTACGTGTGTGTTTTTTTAACTTCACTGTAAATCAGTGTTTTTAAGCGTGGCGCATGAAGTAAAATTTCGAGTTTAGAAAAGCCTAATTTGGATTGGCCGCTTCGCTTCGCTACGCGGCCAATCCAAATTCTTAGGCTTTTCTAAACTCGAAATTTTACTTCATGCTTAGTCTGGGAGTGGAAAACACTCGGTAAAAGCTCCAAATTAACCGCTTTGAAACAACGAATTTCCGCAAATTTAAAAATCACTGTAGTTATCAGGCTATGTATACTCAAAAGATGTGTTTAAAACAGAATATACAAGGCATTTGCCTTGTATATTCTGTTTTACACACGTTTTAAACCTGTTTTTAACATGTTTTTAATTGTTAATGTTTTAAACGCTGTTTCAATGAAAATAACACGTTTTGTAATAAAATGTTTATTATAATTAAAATGAAAAAAAAAACGATTTTTTTAACAACCCTGCTAACGACACAACCGCTCACAAACAAAAAAAATCAGAGGACCAACTTTATCATTATTAGCATGAAATACATTGAAATAGTTCGACCGACGCTATTTCAATGTATTTCATGCTAATAATGATAAAGTTGGTCCTATGATTTTTTTGTTCTCCCTATATTTCGATGTTAACTTGAGCTAACGCGTATATTTGCTTTCGCTAAATATAAACACGAAAGTTATATTTAATAAGAACGGATAAAACAAAACGGACGAGGGAACGTGCTCAGAGGACGATTTACCTCCCGGTGGACTGGAGAACGTGATGGATCGACGTCCACCGACGAAAACAACTATCAATTACCGTCGGGAACGCCATGTAACACAGAACACCCGTGAAACTTAAAACGAGTTTGTAAGTTATCAGCGGAAAAGTGTTAAGTAAGTATTATATTTACTATTCAGGGGTGTTTGTTTCTTTCTGGATATGTTCTCAATTTCACTTGGTAAATAGATTTTAGCCGTAAAATCTCACATTTTATTTAGGGATTGTAAATTTACCCACCTTTTTAATTATTAGTAATTCTGTAAATTTGTGAATTAAGGTCGGAAATATACATGTTATTTGGCCATAAGAACGAACAACGATTAATCTTCCACAATAATGAAAACAGAGCATTGAAACTTATACATATTGTACATTAAAGCTTTACGAATAAATTGACAGTATGTAGGAAATAAAACACGATCGTTTGAGAATTTTCACAGTTTTTAATGTCGAACACTGCGACAATTGTTTCACTTACTCATCTGCCTGATGAAGCCACTGTGTGGCGAAACAATTGTCGCAGTGTTCGATATTAAAAACTGTGAAAATTCTCAAACGATCGTGTTTTATTTCCTACATATTATGGAATTTCACCAAGTAACAGCCTCATCTATCCAATAATTGACAGTATATTTAAAAAAAAAATGTTTCTTAAATTAAATATAAATTAAATAATGGAACGCTGTCAAATGATCACATAAATCCGTGTATTACTTCCATAGGAAACATAATTTTTTCTTCATATTGCTTTAATTTATTGAGGTAATTATTATAAACATGTTGTATTAAACAGATTAATCTAAAATAAATTATAAATAAAATTATTCGTTGCTTAGAAATCTCCATAAGAGCAATGTAAATTTTGATTATACTTTCAATAAATAGGGGACAGCATTGTACCTTTTTAGTAATATTTTAAAAATATACTGTGATTTCTAAAAACATGTGAAAAAAAATTAGGTTTGATATGTAGAATTCGTGTACGGCGTTTGTCGCGACACGGGCTCCTGGCTCCCGACCTTGAGTTGCGAATGTATTTTTTCTGAAGCGGAATGTTCATTCATTATGCTATTGTACACAACAAAGAAAGATATTATTAAAATATTTCCCAATACATTTTGTAAATAGATTTGTATTTCTGGATTCATGTTTTGAATAGGAATGCAGAATGCCAGTAAATGCTGATTCAAGTACTGAGTCGGAAAATTCTTTTATTATTTATAATTTACTAAATTAAATGTGTTGTTGACATATTTTCAACTTGTTTCTCATTGATCAATTGATGAAACATGATTAAATATTTAAAAAAAAAAATTTAAAATGAAATCACTTGGTATGTTTCACTAATTTTACTTCTTTATAACTTCTTTATATCACATTCTTTGAAAATGGCTGATAGCCGAAACTAGTCGGAATAAAGAAGTAAAATTAGTGAAACATACCAAGTGATATTATTTTAAATTTATTTTACAAAAAAGTGTTGACATTTTGAAAGATTTTATTTAATTGATTTTTATTATGTTTATTTAAAATAATAATAATCATAATTATTGGGCCCGTAAATTTAGAAGATTTTAGTTCATGTTTAAAGCTTCTGGAACTTTTAATGAATTTCCAAAATGTTGGTTAATCTTTAACGGTTTTCGTAACTTTATCAAGACTTTAAGTTTTAAAATTCCTGAATTGATTAAATTTTTCTTAATTTTAAAAATATTGATTCTTACGTCAGTTTTCCAGTTTTTGTGAATTTCCCCAAGATTTTTATTAGTTTTTAAAATTTTGACGCGTTTTATGAAACTCTCTCAGAATTTCCTTTATTTTTATTGTTTTTGTAAATTTCGTAAATGTTTTAAACTGATGCTATTCAAGAAATTTCGAGATTTTCGTCACATTTAAAACGTTAGCATTTTTCGTGAATTTCCTAAACTGTTTTTTTCATGAATTTCCACGATTTTAGTTAATTTTCTCATTCTCATTTTTAGTGAATTTTCAACGTTTTAGTCAACTTTAAAAATCTAACCGCTTTTCGTAAATTTCCAAGATTTCCGTAAATTTTCAAAATTTCGATGGTTTTCGTGACATTCAAAGATTTTCGATAACTCTCAAAACTCCAAGATTTCCGTTAATCTTCAAAATTTTCATACAAGTGTAAATTTGCAAGAAGTTATCAACATTTTTAATAATTTTTAAAATTATCATGCATTTTTCAGCATGGATTAATTAATGTAGACGTTATATTAATCGTTAACGATTAATAAAGGCTTTGGAGAAAGGCCTCATATTTTTTTGTCAAATAAATTTCTTTGAAATTTGCGAACCCGAAATTAAGTCAGGGATTCGAACCGTTATTTCTTTCGTTCCGGTTTTCGTTCCGAAAAAATAACGTTTTTTTGCGGTTTTCAGTTCAGCTCCAAGTAAGTGATTGTTTTAATTTTTTAAATGCTTTTACTTCATATTAAAAAAAATGTGTCCATCATAGAGCACTGTCCTTGTTATAGATATGATGATTTAAATATTAAAAATATGGAAAAGTGTATCAAACTAAATTTGTTTTACTTTTATTATTATTTAATATATTTATTTTGTAAAGGCGATAATTGCAAAATAAATATTTGTTATATTTTTTCGTTATATCTTCGTAAATATCTATGACATCTCAGTAGTAGATATTTTTAACTTTACTTCAAATCAGTGGTATATACGCGTGGCGCATAAAGTAAAATTTCGAGTTTAGAAAAGCCCCGTGAAAATTTGTCTCGGGTCGCTGCGCGACCCTCGACAAATTTTCTACGCGGGGCTTTTCTAAACTCGAAATTTTACTTCATACTTAGTCTGGGATTGGACGACACTCGTTAAATTTTCAACATGTCTAGTTTTCATGAAGTTTTCAGCATCGATTAATTAATTTAGACGTTATATTTTGAAATTTGCAAGCACAAAAATTAAGGAAATTCTCGAAAACTCATGAATACCGGCATTTTTTTCAATTAAAGAAAATCAAGGAAATACATGGAATGTGTCAAAGTTTAAAAAAATAACGAAAGGAGTCAAGAATTTGTAAATCAGCAATAATCTTAGAAAATGCATGATATTTGTCAACATTTTAGAATTGTTATAAATCTTGGAAATTAGAAAAAGTTTTAAAATTAACAAACGTATTAAAAAATTAACGAGTCGTCAAAATTTTGAAAATAATTAAAATCTTGGAAATTCACGAATATTAACAAGATTTTAAAAATTGGACAAAAACTTAAAAACCTTTAAGATATTGTAAAGTAATAAAAATATTGTAAAAAGCCATTGATTCTTTTTTAACGAATGTTTTCCACTCCCAGACTAAGCATGAAGTAAAATTTCGAGTTGAGAAAAGCCCTAAGAATTTGGATTTGGACGCGTAGCGTCCAAATCCAAATTCTGGCTTTTCTTAACTCGAAATTTTACTTCATGAGCCACGCGCATAAAAACACTGAATAATTGTCAAGTTTAAAATATTTAAAATATATTTTTATTATAGATTATCACTTCACATACTTCAAATAGTTGTCAAATTTCAATATTTCTTGATATTTCATCACTTTTTGACATTGTTTCAACATTTTCTCAAATTTAAACATTTCATCAATTTTCGACAGTTTATCTTTTCAAAATTCTGGCAAATTTAAACATTTTTACCATGACATTTCATCACTTTTCCATGGTTTTCGCACAACGGAGCATAAAATTCTAAATGAAGACATTAAACTCTATTAATATTATTATTATATGTACACAATAAATGTTTATATGTAATATATATATATATATATATATATATATATATATATATATATGTATATGTATATATACATATATTACATATAAACATTTATTGTGTATATATAGATATATACAGGGTGTCTCAGACCACCCGTACCAGCCTTTTATTTCGACAACGCTTGGTCGAATGTGACTGGGACAAAAAAATTTATTACCAAAGTGAACCCAAGGAATCCACTAATGAATTTACAATGTTGACACATTCAATACTTTGATAATAATAATTTATTTTACTTCAAATATTCACGAACATCAATTATTTTGACATAACAAAAAAGCAAAGCATACTTGAGAAAATTGAGTGTTGAATGGATAACTAATTTTCAATTTAGTTTTTTTAGTTTATTTTTGTAAATATGCAAAATATTAAAAAAACATTTTAATAAAAGTTGTTTCTTTTAAAAAGACCTATCAATTAATATCATACTCGACCTATGTTGCCATTTGAAATTTTAAAGTTACATCCGGTTCCGGGTACTTCCGGATTATTCCGGTAAAAATAAATTCATTAGTGGATTCCTTGGGTTCACTTTGGTAATAAAATTTTTTGTCCCAGTCACATTCGACCAAGCGTTGTCGAAATAAAAGGCTGGTACGGGTGGTCTGAGACACCCTGTATAATGGTTGTAATTCATAATTATATAATAAAAATAAGTACTGGAAAGAAGATAAGCAAAAACAGGTAAATGTTTGTCGATTGAAATTAAAATCGTGATTATTTATTCATCCAGTTTACTTGTCTACTGAAATTTAATACCCATTCGCCCGGCGCTATCTAAACAAACAAACAAGGCGCTTCGCACTCATAATTTTTATTATTCATTGTGATAAAACTCGCCAGGTCATAGTACCTGGTCAAAACTACTTTCAGAATTTTGCTATCTTTGCGCCATCTCGTACCGCAGAAACACACTACCAGCAAAAATTGGCCCTCTTAGAATCGATCTATCGGTAAATCACAATATCATTGTTTTATGGATGGTCATTAAATGCATGGATTATGATTGACTTACCTTTTACGAGGGTTTTTCACTCCTTGATTAAGAACGAAGTAAATATTGTGCGCCAGGCAATCAAAACACTAATTTAAAGAGAAGTTTAAAAACAAATTAAAACATCATTGACAGGGGGTGGATGATTGGCAGAGACCCAAATAATTAAAAAATCTAAAAAACCAAATCCCAAATCTGGTTGGCCAATAAAAAAAACCGCATTATAAAATGACATATTTTATTACAAGTTGCGATATAAATTTTTTTTCTTACATTTATTGTCAAGGGGGGAAGCTGTGTGTGTAAATAAACTTTATGTTGATATACCGACAAAAACATTTCCATGCACAATTTGCTAAAGAGACATGACACTTTTCGCAAAATCCCCGAGCGCCGAAACCCCGCTTGTTTTTCCGAGAAGGTGAAAACGTGCGTTTGAATTATGCAAAAAGCGAAACTGCGAGTTGAGTGTGCGGGACGTGTGAAAACCTCCGGAAAATGCCGCGCCACCGGCAGACTCTCCCGTCTGGCTTTAATCCCATCGCTCTGACGGCAACCCTGAAAATCCTCGGGGAAAGTGAAAACCCGCCGGCCGCTAATCCCGGCCACTTAAAACCATCAGCGGGAAAAACTCGAGTGGGTAATCAAGACGCCCGCTTGATGGATGGGTGAAAGTTTTTGTTTTCTTCTTTTGGTCCTTCGAACCGGGCGTTAACACACCAACGAACTTGTTATCGGGATTATACAAGGATTAAGCTAATTAAAGAATTTCTATTTGGGTGTAGGACAGTATCTACAATCTACTCAATAAAATACAATTTCCATAAATGAATTTAAATTGATAGCGTATGATCAATTAAAAAAAACCTCTAGAGTGCCATGATTTAACATTTTTTTAAATTTAAGTTGGCTACACGCTTTAGGAATTTATATATAAAACGTCAGAAAAAATAATTATAACATATAGTTTCAGTGTTGCCAGCGTACAATATTTTCCATAACACATTAGAGGTTTTTTTTTTATTGAACATACGATACATTGATAAGTTATGAATTTTAAAGAAATGTAAACTTCAAGAATATGAATTTGTGTTCAGTACTACTCATTCATTCAAATGGGCAAGAGATGGCATTTACGCTTTCGAATATACACTCGACCGCAAAAAAAACGCGCCACTTGAAAATTCACGTTTTTTCGTGAATATTCAAACAGCCATAACTTCGGTGGATGTGGATGAAATTTGATGAATTTTTGAGTTTTTGAGTTTTTTGGAACGCTAAAGTTTTTTTTTTCCAAAAACTCAAAAATTCATCAAATTTCATCCACATCGACCGAAGTTATGGCTGTTTGAATATTCACGTGAATTTTCAAGTGGCGCATTTTTTTGCGGTCGAGTGTATGGAAATTATATGTAAACCTCTAAAGTGCCATGATTTAATTTTTTTTTAAATTCAAGTTGGCTAGACGTTTTAGGAATTTACATATAAAACGTCAGACATAATAATTCTAATATATAGTTTCAGTGTTGCCAACGTACAATATTTTCCATGGCACACTAGACATTTTTTTTATTGAACATAAATTATGAATTTTAAAGATATGTAAACTTCAAGAATATGAATTTGTGTTCAGTACTACTCATTCATTCAAATGGGCATAAGATGGCATTTACGCTTTCGAATATATGTAAATTATATGTAAACCTCTAGAGTGCCATGATTTAACATTTTTTAAAATTTAAGTTGGCTACACACTTTAAGAATTCACATATAAAACGTCAGACATAATTATAACATATAGTTTCAGTGTTGCCAAAGTACAATATTTTCCATGGCACACTAGAAGTTTTTTTTTTCTTGAACATACGATACATTGATAAATTAAAGAATTTCAGAGAAATTTAAACTTCAAGAATATGAATTTGTGTTCAGTACTCATTCATTCAAATGTGCATGAGATGGCATTTACGCTTTTGAATATATATAAATTTAAACTTTATTAATGTGAGTGTATTTAAGTTTGAATCCTCTGAAAGCTTAGTTTAGTTAAAAATTAAAATCTCTTTATTCAGCTAGTTTCGTCTCATTTGTTGAGTCATTGCATCTCTTAGGTAGCTATACAAATAAAATTTGCCAAAAAATTTAACCACCACCTAAACATGTGCAATTTATTTGCACGATAGCTATAAAACGGATTTAATTTGTGTGTTTTATCCGCCGGCATAAATTTAATGTCTGTACGTTTTGGTCTTTCGAACCAGGGTTATTACAGATGCTCGCACACATTATCCAAATGCGTTTCCTTTCTATTTTTCTTTACTGAGGCGGTCGATTTCCGCGTTATTTGGAGGATTTATGGCCACGTGAATAAATTTTAAGGCCGGCTCAAATTAAATCGTAAATTTTTATTACACGCGTCCGCACTCCGCCCATTTCAAGCAATTTCCCGCGCCGGTTTTGTGTTATGTCAACAAAAAGAAATATTTCATGTATTTTCTGGAATATCTAAAAGATGTTGCTTTGTAACCTAAGGTATGACTTTGTATATTACTGTGAGCACAAAAGTTATGTTCTTCTTAATAATAGGTCTCTTCTATCTTTGGACGTTGGATGACGAATAAATGAACTTGTTAGATTAGTTCCATTTGGTTGAGACGTGTGTTGTGTGAAAATAGGTTTCAATAAAACTTACTATTTACATTCATACAGGGAGTTTTTCTTTAAAGTATACGTTTCCCAAATTGAGCCTATATTTCGTAATTCTTTAGATATTCGTTGTTTGTTTTAAAGAGTTCAATTTGAAGCTTAAAACGAGTGTTTCCCATTCCCAGACTGAGCATGAAGTAAAATTTCGAGTTTAGAAAAGCCCTGTGAAAATTTTCTGGGCTTTTCTAAACTCGAAATTTTACTTCATGCGCTACGCGTACACAACACTGATTTCAAGTAAAAGATGTTGCTTTGTAAGATAAGGTATAACTTTCTATGTTACTATGAGCACAAAAGTTATCTTCTTAAAAATAAGTCTCTTCTACCTTTGGACATTGAATGACGAATAAATAGAAGTGCAGCTGAATGGTATAGCCAACACATTACCCTTTTACGCTGAGGCCACAAAAAACGAAACATAGCATCATAAACGCATGTCTACCTTATTGTTTGATTTTATTACTTCATATTTTGACAAGCCTAACAACTAGCAGTCAAATTATCCATATACAGGAAATTTTTCTTTTAAGTATACATATGCATAAGAATTTGAAGCTTTAAACAAGTGATTTCCACTCCTAGACTAAGCATGAAGTAAAATTTCGAGTTTAGAAAAGCCCCGTGAAAATTTGTCGAGGGTCGCGCAGCGTCCCGAGGCAAATTTTCTGGGCTTTTCTAAACTCGAAATTTTACTTAATGCGCCACGCGTATACAACACTGATTTCAAGGGAAACACTGATTTCAAGTAAAATTTGTTACTTTGTAAAATAAGGTATAACTTTGTATATTACTATGAGCACAAAAGTTATATTCTTCTTAATAATCGGTTTCTTCTATCTTTGGACGTTGAATGACGAATAAATAGAAGTGCACCTAATGGTATGGTCAACACATTACCCTTTTACCCTGTCGTCACAAAAAACAATACACAGCATCATAAACGCATGTCTACCTTTTTGTTTGATTTTATTACTTCATTTTTTGATAAACCTAACAATTAGTAATCAAATTATCCATATACAGAGATTTTTTCTTTTAAGTATACATATGCATACGAAGTTAATTTTTCACATACGTTATTTTTTAAACGAGTTCAATTTAAAGCTTTAAACGAGTGTTTTCCACTCCCAGACTAAGCATGAAGTAAAATTTCGAGTTTAGAAAAGCCCCGTGAAAATTTGTCGAGGGTCGCGCAGCGACCCGAGACAAATTTTCTGGGCTTTTCTAAACTCGAAATTTAACTTCATGCGTCACGCGTATACAACACATATTTCAAGTAAAATATGTTGCTTTGTAAGATAAGATATAACATTGTATATTAATATGAGCACAAAAATTATGTTCTTAATAATAGGTCTTTTCTATCTTTGGACGTTGAATGATGAATAAATAGAAGTGCAGCTGATTGATATAGTCAACACATTACCCTTTTACCCTGGCGTCACAAGAAACAAAACATAGCGTCATAAACGCATGTCTACCTTTTTATTTGATTTTATTACTTCATTTTTTGACAAACGTAACAACTAGAAATCAAATGATCCATATACAGGAGAGTTTTCTTTTTAAGTATACATGTGCATGCGAAGTTAATGTTCCACCTACGTTGTTTTTTAAACGTGTTAAATTTAAAGCTTTAAACGAGTGTTTTCCACTTCCAGGTTAAGCATTAAGTAAAATTTCGAGTTTAGAAAAGCATTAAAATTTGTTTTTTTTGGCGTATAAAACACTTATTCAGAGCAAAGTTCGTAATATACTGCTTAAGCTTGATCAGTATTTTATACACGTGGCGCATGAAGTAAAATTTCGAGTTTAGAAAAGCCCGAAAATTTTGTTTGGTCGTTACGCTTCGCTACGCGACCAAAACCAATTTTCTGGTTTTTCTAAACTTCATGCTTAACCTGGAAGTGGAAAACACTCGTTTAAATCTTTAAATTTAACACAAAAACAAGCATTATCTGAAAATTTAAAGCATAAATGCTGTAATTGGGCTATGTATACTCAAACGAAAAAAAATCTCGAATGAGATTTTGAGCATTTTTGTAAAATTAGCGCATT
Source organism: Philonthus cognatus (assembly GCA_932526585.2). Taxonomy (NCBI): domain Eukaryota; kingdom Metazoa; phylum Arthropoda; class Insecta; order Coleoptera; family Staphylinidae; genus Philonthus; species Philonthus cognatus. The sequence continues at coordinate 32,789,698 of OW052242.1, forward strand.
TAAAGTATTTTGACAGGCGTCATGATAATAGAAACGCAAACTTAACATCCGACGTGCCAAACAATTGAAAATGTTCTGTTTCAACCATAATCAATTAGATAGAAGGGTATTGTGTTGACTATATGTAAATTTAAGTGACGCCAACTTATGCAACTCAATGTACGATTTAATTGTTCCCTTTCACAATATAGCGCCGTCTGTTATAATTTCATTCTGCCTCTGTCAATGTTATACATTACTCTGTATTATTTTAGAATTAGCGAATTCTGAAAATGTTTTTTGGACTTGTTGTTATATTTAAATCACTTTGTTTTAAAACAGTGTTTTAAACATGTTTTAAAACAGCTGTTGTGTATTAAAAGGTTTTGTTTTAAACATGTTTTAAATCTTGAATTTGCTTAGAAGATCTTTTAAACGTTAAATTTGCTTAAAACGTTTTTTTATTATCCTAAATTTGCTAAATTATATTTTATACTACTTTATTAAGATTTTTTTGTTTGCGTTTTTAAATGTTAGCTAAATTGTTGAGATATTACAAATTACATTATTAAACATAACATTTTATTACAATACTAGCATTTAGCCCGATTTACCAACCGGGGAGCCGAGGGCCGAATCAATGAAATGTAGAAATGTAAAGAGAATTGCATAATTAAAAAAAAAATAAATGATGTTGAAGAAAAATATATGTATAATAGTAGCAAGGGTAAAGGGAGGGGGAGAGGCGTTGGTGCATGAGCCGAATGGTAAATCGTTGTTTTGTAGTGGTTATGGAGTGGATGGATGTAAAGGTCCGTGAAAAGGTTGGAAGAGATGGTCGCTTCGCTCCAGCCGCTCGCTTCGCTCGCTTGCCTTGCTCGCTTCGCTCGCTAGGGTGCTCGCTTCGCTCGCACATAGAGAGGGTAGTTGCTCCTTTATCCCCGCGAAAACAAACTTTCTCTAGCGCAATTTTTGGACCGAAAATTTGCTGAAAAACGGGTAGGCGGCCATTTGTTGGCTCGAAAATAATTTGCTGAGCACCACGAGGTCAAACCATACCACCCTACGTTTAAACAAATCGTTTTGGAGCATTTTAATTCGGTCAAAAAAAATAATCAAGAAAATCACGGTTTTAGACCACCCTGTATATACACGTTAAACTTAAAAATTAATTAATTTTAATTGTTTTGTTTCGTCTTGTTTCATCTTGTCGGTTGCGGATAATTATTCGAAATCGAAATGTGAAAACCAAATTCCTCTATCGCAATTTTTTGACCGAAAATGTTGACAGCCCGTGAAGGCGGCCAATAAAAAAAAAAAAAAAAACATGTCCCAACACCGCTAAATTTAATCCTAGCGATCTGCGTTTAAACAAAACATTTTGGAGAAAAAATAAAAACCATCGATTAAATGCGAGATTTAGACACCCGGTATATATTTTTATGAAATTTCAATTGCAAAAAAAAATACTTTTCCTCGATAGAAAAAATTCTCGATAGATAGGTCGTGTTTCTAATGGAATTCTGAACACGATAGACGCAAAATTTTGAAAATCTATTTTTTTTTTTGCAAAATCGATTAAATGCGATATTTTTTTTTAATCGGGCGATTTGAGCGCTCGGAAGTGTCGCGTTGGAAAGCCCAGGTCAAATCCCATCGAAATTGTGGTATGCGCGACCTGAAAAAGTTCCGTGTGAAGCAAGACCAGCGTGTAAAGTATTGAGGTTAGGAAATCTTCCGCCCGGCGTAAAATTAAAAAATTATTTATAATATAAAACCCGGTCGGATTTGAACGCCGCTTAGCCTAAGACACGCGGATTTTTTTTTTCGGTCCTGTGAAAATTTGAACTTTCTAAAATGAATTCTTCGATTTTTCCACTCCCGGTGACAGTCGTCTCCCATAAAAGCATGTAAAAGTGGTTGCCATGGCGACCGAATCGCAGCCTTCTCGGATCCCCGCTGCTTTAACGTTCTTATTATGGGAGAAAATGTCACAACTGTATATGCATAAATGTGATTTTTAAATACAGGGAATTTTTCTTTCAGGTATACATATGCATACATTGTAAATTTTACAACATTCGCTGTTTTTTTTTAAAAGATTCAATTTAGATCTTTAAACAAGAGTTATCCACTCCCAGACTAAGCATGAAGTAAAATTTCGAGTTTAGAAAAGCCTGTAAATTTGGATTGGCCGTGTAGCGAAGCGGAGCGGCCAATCCAAATTAGGCTTTTCTAAACTCGAAATTTTACTTCATGCGCCACACGTATAAAACACTGAAATATCGTTAAGTTTAAAATATACGGCTTTGGCAATCTAATATGTAGATGTGAATAAAACGTGAGTCAAATTCTGCGCTGAGCAAATTGTTTAAAACAGTGATTATAGGCAACCCAATAACTCTGACGTATATTAGGTTGCCTAGAATGGTTGTTTTATGTGTGTTTTTTAAACTTCACTGTTAATCAGTGTTTTTAAACGTGGCGCATGAAGTAAAATCTCGAGTTTAAAAAAGCCTAATTTGGATTGGCCGCTTCGCTTCGCTACGCGGCCAATCCAAATTTTTAGGCTTTTCTAAACTCGAAATTTTACTTCATGCTTAGTCTGGGAGTGGAAAACACTCGTTAAAAGCCTCAAATTAACCGCTTTGAAGCAACAAATTGCCGCGAATTTAAAAAACGCTGTAATTATCGGGATATGTATATTCAAAAGGAAAATGCCCTGTATGTTCTGGTTTATACACGTTTTAAACATGTTTAAAACATGTTTTAAACACATGTTTTTAATTGTTAATATTTTAAACACTGTTTCAATGAAAAAAACATGTTTTGTAAAAAACACTGTTTGTTTTAATTAAAATGAAAAAAACCTATTTTTTTTAAGAACCCTAGGACTTACCATTCTGGTTTCTATTTCGATGTCGACCTTGTTCCTAATTTTCCGTCTCTTTGCTCCTAAAACGGGCGTGCACATAAAGAACCTGGAGGAACGATGGCCATCTCGCCTCCATCTGTCCATTTGCCTCATGAGGTGGATGGGCGTCTTCGCCGCCGCTTCGTAGAGCTGCCTGACCGCCTGCGGTCTGGTCTTGGAGGTGAAGAGTTCCGTTGCGAAGCCATTTTTCGAAGCGAAGTGGTCCTTGATCAGGGCAAACGTGGCAATGTCACTCTCAGCTGCAACAACAAATAAAACAGAAAATTAGTATAAAATAACAACAGTTCATCAAAGACAACAGCTGCGAGTTTACTGCCAACTGTTTGAGAATTCTCTTATGACCGGACTGTTAATCGTGAACGTGTTTGGGATTTTTGCAATCATACGAAATAGACCGATTGGTGTTAGCGATTGGTGTTGACGGGTTAAAGTTTTCAAACTGGCCAAGTACCGTTCATCAGGTTCCAACATGCATCACAAACAAATCCAAGCATGTTTAATGTTGAACAGTTTGATGAACGGGCCCAGGGATTGAAATGTTCATGTTTTGTACTTTGCCTCCTTGAATGCGCACGAAGTAAATATTTCGAGTTTAGAAAAGCCTGATAATTTGGATTGGTCGCGAAGCGAAGCGAAATACCCAGTTCTAGCTACGCCACTGAATACCTTCATACATTTATCACATTAATATCTTGCACGTGTTGTCAATTTAAAGCACTTTCTTTGCATGTTATAACAATAGCAACGCATAAATAACCTATTATAAACTTTTTTTCATTAAAATTATTACGTTAAAGACCAGCTTTAATACATTTGTTTGACAAACGAGGAGTCATTTGACGTAATTGAGGTCACACAAACGCGAACACATGGCGTCATTTTCCCCGGATCGCTACAATTTTCTCGTCGTTGCGAAGAATAAATTACGCAACTTTGCATACGCGGATGGTCTTTTTTTTTCCGCGTTCGTTTCACTACAACAACGGCAGAATGCCGCAGTTCCCGTTCAGTGGCTCGTACTTCCAAGCCTAAAGCCACATTTATGAAAATGAGCCCCATTCGCCGATCTCGTTCGCCTTCCTGTATGTCTTAATTGAGACAAGGATCTTATAACAGTTGGAATGTTGATGAAAAAAGACGTATACGCAAATTTCGAATAATTCAAATTAAATCCATAATCAAGCATATGAGGTATTCCAAAAATCTGTGTTGATTGGTGCAGCTAATGATCTCTTCGCTCTTTTGAAGGTTTCATTTGCTTTAAGCATAATAATTGCAGAATCGAAGTTTCGGCTCTTTGCTGGTAGTGTGTTTCTCGGAGTACGAGAGGGCGCAGAGATAGCAAAATTGCTGAAAGTAGTTTTGACTATGTATTGGTTCATAGTGGCTGCCGAATTTTATCACAACGAATAATACAAATTATGAGTGCGGAGCGCGTTGTTTGTTTGTTTAGATAGCGCCGGGCGAATGAATGGGAATTAAATTTCAGTAGACAAGTAAACTGGATAAATAAATATTCACGATTTTAATTTTAATCGACAAACATTCAATTGCTTTTGCTTGTCTCATTTCCAATACTTTTTATTATATAATTATGAATTACAATCATAAATTTATATTACATATAAACATATATTAATGTGTATACAAATTAAGAAAATATAATTGATGTATATTAATAATAACAGAGTTGAATGCCTTTATCTAGGATTTTATGCTCTGTCCGTGGTGCGAAAACCATGGAAAAGTGATAAAATGTCAAAGTAAAAATGTTTAAATTTGCCAGAATTTAAAAAAAATCGAATGATTTAATAAAGAAAACACTTGGTTAAATTTCACTAATATTTTGGTTTTTTATTCCAACTAGTTTCTCCTTGAGAATGACTCAAAGTCGAAACTAGTTGGAATATATATATATATATATATATATATATATATATATATATATATATATAATCAGTATTCCCTTTTACCATATGGTGTCGGGTTTAGTTGGAATAAAAAACCAAAATATTAGTGAAATTTAACCAAGTGTTTTCTTTATTAAATCATAGTTAAATATGTTTCACCACGTGAAAGATGAGAAACTTGTTCAAAAATCGGATATTGTCGAAAATCGATAAAATGTTTACATTTGTGAAATATTAACACAATGTCAAGAAATATTGAAATATGACAACAATTTGAAGTATGTGAAAAGTGATAATCTATAGTAAAAATTGTTTTAAACATTTTAAACTTAACAATTAATCAGTGTATCTATGCGCGTGGCGCATGAAGTAAAATTTCGAGTTGAGAAAAGCCAGAATTTGGATTTGGACGCTACGCGTCCAAATCCAAATTCTTATGGCTTTTCTCAACTCGAAATTTTACTTCATGCTTAGTCTGGGAGTGGAAAACATTCGTTAAAAAATAATCACTGGATATTTACAATACCTGGGACTGCTTACCCCCCTATTTTTGTCTTAATTTTGTTTCTGTGCCCTATTTCGGTTCTACAATGTTATTTTATCTATTACATGCTCAGTATTTTCAGCAAAACTACACTTTATTGACATATGTAAGACTTGTAAGAGTTGTTAACATGAATAAATTATATTATTATTATTATTATTATTATTATATTAATTTACAAAATCTTGAGGGTTTTCAAGATTTTGTTCAATTTTCAAAATGTTATCGATTTTCGTGAATTTTTCAATACGTTTGGTAATTTCCAAACTATTTTTAAATTTCCCAGATTTATAACAATTTTAAAATTTTGACAAAAATCATGAATTTTTCAAGATTATTCCTAATTTTCAAATTCTTGACTCTTCGTTACTTTTTAAAACTTTGCGCCTTTCATGTATTTCCTAGATTTTCGTTAGTTTAAAAAAAAATCCGGTATTCATGAATTTTTCGCAAATTTCAAAGAAATTTAGTTGATAAAAAATATGAGGCCGTTCTTCAAAACGTTTATTAATCGTTGACGATTAATATAACGTCTAAAGTAATTATTCGATGCTGAAAAATTTATGATAAATTTAAAAAATTATTTAAAATTCATAATAAATTTTAATAACTCCTTGGGAATTCACACTTGTATGAAAATGTTGAAGATTAACGGAAATCTTGGAAATTCTCGATTTTGAAAATTACCGAAAATCTATGGACTTCACGAAAACCGTCGAAATTTCGAAAATTAACGCAATCTTGGAAATTTGCGAAAAGTGTTTAGATTTTTGAAATTGACTAAAACATTTTCATGTATTTTCTAGATTTTCGTTAATTTTAAAAAAATCCGGTATTCATGAATGTTTCTATTTTTAAGAACTCCGGGTTCGCAAATTTCAAAGAAATTTAGTTGATAAAAAATATGAGGCCGTTCTTCAAAACGTTTATTAATCGTTGACGATTAATACAACGTCTAAAGTAATTATTCGATGCTGAAAACTTTATGATAAATTTAAAAAATTATTTAAAATTCATAATAAATTTTGATAACTCCTTGGGAATTCACACTTGTATGAAAACGTTGAAGATTAACGGAAATCTTGGAAATTCTCGATTTTGAAAATTACCGAAAATCTTTGGACTTCACGAAAACCGTCGAAATTTCGAAAATTAACGCAAATCTTGGAAATTTGCGAAACGTGTTTAGATTTTTGAAATTGACTAAAACATTTTCATGTATTTTCTAGATTTTCGTTAATTTAAAAAAAATCCGGTATTCATGAATGTTTCTATTTTTAAGAACTCCGGGTTCGCAAATTTCAAAGAAATTTAGTTGATAAAAAATATGAGGCCGTTCTTCAAAACGTTTATTAATCGTTGACGATTAATACAACGTCTAAAGTAATTATTCGATGCTGAAAACTTTATGATAAATTTAAAAAATTATTTAAAATTCATAATAAATTTTGATAACTCCTTGGGAATTCACACTTGTATGAAAATGTTGAAGATTAACGGAAATCTTGGAAATTCTCGATTTTGAAAATTACCGAAAATCTTTGGACTTCACGAAAACCGTCGAAATTTCAAAAATTAACGCAAATCTTGGAAATTTGCGAAAAGTGTTTAGATTTTTGAAATTGACTAAAACATTTTCATGTATTTTCTAGATTTTCGTCAATTTAAAAAAATCCGGTATTCATGAATGTTTCTATTTTTAAGAACTCCGGGTTCGCAAATTTCAAAGAAATTTAGTTGATAAAAAACGACGATTAATATAACGTCTAAAGTAATTATTCGATGCTGAAAAATTTATGATAAATTTAAAAAATTATTTAAAATTCATAATAAATTTTAATCAAGGAGTTATTCACACTTGTATGAAAATGTTGAAGATTAACGGAAATCTTGGAAATTTCGAAAATTAACGCAAATCTTGGAAATTTGCGAAAAGTGTTTAGATTTTTGAAATTGACTAAAACATTGAAAACTAACAAAAAATGAGATTATGATCGTGGAAATTCATGAAAATTAATGAAAATTTCGAAAATTTACGAAAATTACTGTTTCAAAATATGACGAAAATCTCGAGAAGTCACAAAAACCGTCAGAATTTTAAAAATTTACGAAAACCTTGGAATTTCATAACACGAAAACTGGAAAATTGACGAAATGTATCTACATTTTTAAAATTAAAAAAATTTGAATTTAGGAATTTTAAAAATTAAATTAAAGCCTAAAAGATTAGCTAAAATTTTGTAAATTTATTAAAAACTCTTAAAACTTTGAACATGAACTAAAATCTTTTAAATTCACGGGGCCAAATAATTATTATTTTTATTATTATTCTGAATAAACATAATAAAAACAAACATAATAAAAATCACGCCACTGAATACCTTCATACATTTATCACATTAATATCTTGCACGTGTTGTCAATTTAAAGCACTTTCTTTGCATGTTATAACAATAGCAACACATAAATAACCTATTATATATAAAACCTTGGAATTTCATAACACGAAAACTGGAAAATTGACGAAATGTATCTACATTTTTAAAATTAAAAAAAATTATAATTTAGGATGTTTAAAAATTAAATTAAAGCCTTAAAGATTAACTAAAATTTTGGAAATTTATTAAAAATTCTCAAAACTTTGAACATAAACTAAAATCTTTTTAATTCACGGGGCCCAATAATTATTATTTTTATTATTATTCTAAATAAACATAATAAAAACAAACATAATAAAAATCAATTACAATCGAAAATAACCTAAATTGACAAAATCCCGAACATTTTGCAAATCATTAAAAATTGTTAATTTCAACTAAAACAAAACAATACAAATAATAATGAAAAAGGAATCTTTCCGACTTAGCACTTGAATCAACATTTACTGGCATGCCACATTCCTATTCAAAACATGAATCCAGAAATGCAACTATATTTACAAAATGTATTATGAAATATTTTAACAATGTCTTTCTTTGTTGTGTATCAATAACATAATCAATGAATAAACGGTCCGCGTCAAAAAAAAATACATTTGCAACTCAAGGTCGGGAGCCAGGAGCCCATGTCGCAGCAAATGTACACGAATTCTACATATCAAACCTAATTTCTTTTTACATGTTTTTAGAAATCACAGTATATTTTTAAAACATTACTAAAAAGGTACGATGCTGCCCCATATTTATTGAAAGCATAATCAAAGTTTACATTACTCTTATGGAGATTTCTAAGCAACGATTAATTTTATTTATCAATTATTTTAGATCAATCTATTTAATACAACATGTTTATAATAATTACCTAAATAAATTAAAGCATTTTTTTTTTATTATTTGCAAAACACTTAGTTGTATTTTACTATAATTACAATCTGATCACAAATGGATCAATCAGTAATATTTAGCTAACTTAATTTACTAAAGGTTTAATGATAATAAATAATAATAAAGCAATATGAAGAAAAAAATATGTTTCCTATGGAAGTAATACACGGATTTATGTGATCATTTGGCAGTGTTCCATTGTTTAATTTATATTTAATCTAAGAAACTTTTTTTGAAAAAAAAATACTGTCAATTTATTCGCAAATCTTCAATGTACAATATGTATAATTTTTAATACTCTATTTTCATTATTATGGAAGATAATTACTAATGGAAAATAACATGTAAATTTCCGACCTTAAGATTCTTCCTGTCGAGGCTTTTATTAGAATATAATAATTTACAGGCATTCTTTTAGTCTTCTCTTCTAAAAGTAGGAAAAAAGCTCTTGTAGATTCGTCTCCTCTAAATACCAACCAAAGTTGTAGAAAATCATCTTCAAGATGCTTCGGTCTGTTAAAAAAAATATGGTTCTGTTCGGTACCTGCAAAAGAAACAGATTTTTTCTAACAGACCGAAGCATCTTGAAGATGATTTTCTACCACTTTGGTTAGTATTTAGAGGAGAAGAATCTACAAGGGTTCTTCTAGAGTCTTCGCTTCTCGAAGTTGTTCATCAAGCAATGATTCAGATAATAGCTTCTAGAGGTGCCAGACTAAAGCAGAATGTTCAGATAAAATCAAAGTTAATATAACGAACAGAAGCATCTAGAGATAGTACACTGAGCTGTTTTTTACAACTTCGGGAAGAAGAATCTACAAGTAGTTCTCAAGTGTCTGGGCTTCTGGAAGTTGCTATATAAATAAACCTTCTTAACCTTCTTAAATCAAAAATGTTTCTTCTAAATCGGATATTTTTTCTCTCATTAATCACTTGGTGAATTTCTCTTCTAATTTTGCCTAAACTATAATCTCTAATTGCTATGCAAATCAACATTTCCACAACGTTATCATTTCACTCGACTAGTAGCGATAAATTTGCAGATAGCGTTAGCAAGTTTGATTGATACGGCTGAGCGGTCGGTTTAATCCCTTGATTAATTAATTCGCAGTGCAAAAAAGGAGCCAGGCGTCGGGCGCTCGCCGGGGCTAATTGACCGGTTCTAGGGCTTAACATTGGCACAGTGGTATCGATTTGCACTTTCACTAATTCCGTTCTGGTGTTGTGGAATGAATAGATAAAACGGAACAGCGGGCGGTCGTTACGACGGTCTTGTCGCTCCGTTTTCCAGACATTACGCCAGAAACACACAATGCTAACTCAACAGAATGTAATAATAAGCTGAGAGCTGTATGAAAATGACAAATCCATATTAAACTTTATGTAAGAAATTTGCTACGTGACCAAGCCAAATTTTCAGGCTTTTCTAAACTCAAAGTTTTACTTTATGCGCCACGCGTATAAAATATACTGCTTAGCTTTGATCTCACGTTAATAAATGTTACAGTTAGAGTTTTTAAAGAATCTCGAGGTTTTACTATGTTAGGTAAACATTTGTAAAAATAAGACAGGTGGTTAATTTGAAAACAAGATCATTTAGAAAAATATTCCATGAAAGGACTTTTAAGTCCAGAACAACTTTTCCATTGGTATCAAATTGATACTATCAACTACGAAATAAATTCCGTAGGATGATACTTGACTCTAAAATGCGCCACGCTTAAAAACACTGATTTACAGCGAAGTTCAAAAAACACACACAGACAACAGTTATAGGCAACCTAATATACCTTAGAGTTATTGGGTTGCCTGTAATCACTGTTTTAAACAATTTGTTCAGCGCAGAATTTGACTCACGTTTTATTCACATATACATATTAGATTGCTAAAGCCGTTTATTTTAAACTTTACGGTATTTCAGTGTTTTATACGTGTGGCGCATGAAGTAAAATGTCGAGTTTAGAAAAGCCTTAATATCGTTAAGTTTAAAATATACAGCTTTAGCAATCTAATATGTAGATGTGAATAAAACGTGAGTCAAATTCTGCGCTGAACAAATTGTTTAAAACAATGATTAATGGCAACCTAATAACTCTAACGTATATTAGGTTGCCTATATACGTTATTCTATGTGTGTGTTTTTTTAACTTCACTGTAAATTAATGTTTTTAAACGTGGCACATGAAGTAAAATTTCGAGTTTAGAAAAGCCTAATTTTGATTGGCCGCTCCGCTTCGCTACGCGGCCAATCCAAATTTTCAGGCTTTTGGAAAACCCTCGTTTAAAGAAATTACGGAAAATCTAGAGATTGTCAATTGATCTCTAGCTCCGAAATTCAGGCTTTATTTGGAGTCCTTTTCATAATTTCGGTAAAAAAAAGGGAGCCACACAAACGTTGAAGAGTTGTGGAGCAAAGATGGCACTGGAATGATTTTACTGAGAGCGGTGTTTAGTTACAAAAGATTCTTATTAATTCTTCGTGCTTTGCGGTTCGACGACATTACAACTAGAAAAGATAGGAAAATAACTGACAAGTTAGCTGCTATTAGAGATATTTACAACGATTTCGTTACTAACTGCATGAACAATTATAACTTAGGAGAAAATATAACTATAGACGAAATGCTTCATAAATTTAGAGGTCGATGTGGCTTTGTACAATACATGCCACAAAAACCAGCTAAATACGGCATAAAAATTTACGCTCTTTGTGACAGCAATACTTATTACACGTGAAGTTTCGAGATATATTGTGGAACACAGCGCAATGGACCCTACAAATTTTCTAATAAACCCTTTGACATAGTACAGAGATTAGTAGATCCTCTAAAGCAATCCAACAGAAACCTTACTACCGGCAATTATTATACCAGTGTTCCTTTAGCTGAATATCTTTTGAAAAATAGTCTTACTCTGATTGGAACAGTAAGAAAAAACAAAAAAGAAATTCCAGCCGAGTTTTTACCTAATAAATCACGCGAAGTTGGTTCCAGCGTATTTGGTTTTCAGGATGAAATAACTCTCGTTTCATATATTCCAAAGAAAAACAAGGCGGTGCTTTTACTATCTACCATGCATAATACCGACGAAATTGACAAAACTACTAATAAACCAGACATCACTCTGAACTACAATCAAACAAAATGTGGCGTCGACCAGAAATGTACTTCTTATACAACTAAAAGAATTACTAGAAGGTGGCCCCTAACAGTTTTTTTTAGATTCTTGGATATTGGCGGTATAAACGCTGAAGTTATATTTACCGGTACCAAGCCTCAAGTGGCTCCGTCTAGGAGACGAAAATTTTTGACAACCTTGGGATTTCAACTAATGGAAGATCATCTAAAAGAAAGGGCCAAAATAAGTACTCTTCCTCGGGACATAGTGGAATTTATTTCAAAGTACCGAGTTGAAGAAGTACCAGCAGCGAATCAAAGTCATGTTGGACGCTGTCAGCTGTGCAGTAAACACAAAAATAATAAAACTACTGTAACTTGTAATTCGTGCAAACAATTTGTATGTAAAACACACTGATAAAATTGTCAAGTGTCATAATTGTCTTTACCCTCCAATGGAAGAAGACTGATTTAAACCTATTGTAAAAAGAGTGTTTTATAATATTATCAACTCAGTTTGCTACTTTTACTTAGCTCCTTTTTGGTATATTTTATTGTTAATGCTTCTTTTACAGATGTAAAATATTTACTTATGTAAAATAAATATGTTTATATACCTACTTTCTTTCACTTTCCTTTAGCGGCATAAAATGCCGCAACGCGACCGCTCATGTAATTTTTAAAGGCGCGACCGGCGCAGAGATAAAACACTGTTTTAAAACAAAGTGTTTGAAACATAACAACCCTGGCTTTAAGCACTCACTAAATTTGCATTTTTATATCCCCATATTTCCCATACAAGTTTCATCAATTCTAATCGATTTTTCTTTTAAAATTTTGTAAATCGACTTGTCAATTGCTTCTCTAAGAGCACATTGAGATTTCCAGTTTAGTCTAGACGCTCTTTTATTACACCATGATCGCAGTAACAACCAGTTTCCATTTACGTCAGATGGAAAAACGCTCGCCGACTTCCTTTTCCGGACAAAATCCGCGGACGGGTTTAAATTGACCGTACCGAACACGGTTAAATTATAATATAACTGTGATTATTTAAACTTGTCGAAATGCCTTTCAAGACATAACTCGTTAGTGTTACCTAATATGTTAATAATGAAAAGTTTGATTCCATATCGTCATCATTATATTTTTTTTAATGATGATGACCTCTGATCTACTTGATGTTAATATAATTGAATGCTCAGATAATAAGCAATATACTACTAATAATAAAATCCCAAAGCGTAACCCAACACATTCAGCTTTAGCAAATTGGGTTGCATATTTAATTTATGCGGATTATACGCATCCACCACAATCATGACATCTAATGGGAGTAATGAATTGTATATTAGGTTGCATATTTAATTCTTAATTTTTATTTTTATTTTATTTTTTATTTTGGGTTTTACGTCATCTATTTCCGCTGCTATGGCCAATCATGACGCCGGAGATTAGGTCTACAGCTATCCGGGAATTTTACCGAACCCGGTGGGAGTTCCAACCCACCGGTAGGGATCTTTAACGTGCACGCAACATCCAGGCAGTACACGGGTCCTACATGCATTTAACGTCATATCCGAGAAGACGGAGTGTTGGGCATTTTTATCCTAACCTATATAAATGCAGACAACTTGTCAGGCCGGTATTTGAACCCCGGCCCGTGGCGTGGCAGTACAACACTCTAACCACTACACCTCCAAGCTGCCCTTTAATTCTTAATAATCACTGCCTTAATAATCGTTCAACTAACATCATTTTGTTAACCTGTCAGTAGCAGAATAAGAAATATATAAGAAAAATGTTTCTATTATCATTAGCAAAAGTTCAGTTCACTTCATTCAACCGGCGGCGGCTCGCAGCCTAACTTCAGGGTAGGCCAGAGACCCAAGGTAATATATATCCGTTATTGAAAGGTGACATTGTTGTGCAGTTGTATTAATAAAACGCGATCCCAACCTCAAATTTTGTGAGCTTTGGCGCTGTGGCCTACCCTGAAGTTAAGCTGCGAGCCGTCGCTGCCTTCAACTGACATCATTTTGTTAACCTGTCAGTAGCAGAATAAGGAATATTTTAGGGGAAATGTTTTTCTATTATCATTAGCAAAAATTAAGTTCACTTCATTGAAAACCATCGAGTAAATCCTCCAAAAGCCAAAACCAGCGCACACACGCGAGTGGGTTAAAGTCGCGAAGGATAATTTATGCTTTCTCCATCCAATAAAAACAGGATATCGATTTCGCGTCTAGGATTACGCGACTGGAAAGCAGTCGCGAACGATGGAGATTAAAGGCAACAGCAGTGGATGTATAAAAGAGAACCATTATTCTTTATGTGTACATATACATGTGTGTGTGTGCGTTTATAGGTGAGGTTGGGTGGCTTGTTTTCTTGCTGCGTGTGGTCCGGCAACGTAAACTTTTATCCATTCCTTGCGGAGGAGAGTCGCCGCTAAACCGCACAAGAAATCGCCTGGATCCGATATCAAAAGGTGGGATCGGGTGGAAAGTGTTGATCAAAGAGGAGTCGCGATTGTTTCAGAATCGCAGAGCCCGTTTGACAAGAGAATCAGATATATTCGGTGGTAAACCGATCAAGTTTAAAGAGGTGAGAGATTTTTATCGAAAACTGGCTGGGTATCCGATTCGCAAAGAAAACAGTGTGGATATTTAAATAAATTGTTTGCCTAAAGTTAAGGATAAGATCGAATTCATAAAATAGTGACTTTATTGTAATTGTTTATAAAAAGTGCAATATAAACCTTAATTCTAAAAAACAGTAAAGGATTAATTTAACTTTAAACTTCAAAAACAGTGTGTAGTGTGTTAAGTTGCCTACAATTAGTCGTTAACAGTAAAAGATTAATTTAACTTTAAACTTTAAAAATAGTGTGTAGTGTGTTAAACTGCCTATAATTAGTCGTCATATAACATAGGTATACTTAGCTGCCTATATTATCGGTTACAGGATTCTTCCTTTTAACTATACATGCATGTATCTAGGTGCAAATATAGGGATTCGTTGTTTAAATTTGAAGCTTTGAACGAGTGTTTTCCACTCCTAGATTAAGCACGAAGTAACCAAATTTTCAGGCTTTTCTAAACTTGAAATTTTACTTCATGCGCCACATGTACTAACAGAGCTGGGACGAATCCTTAAATACAGGATTCGAATCAAGAATCCTAATCACCTAATATGAATCGAATCACGAATACTTGAATAAAGGATTCGTAAGTGAAAAATATGATTCGAATCAAAGATTCGAATCCTTATTTGTGAATCACGAATACAAATCCTTTAAAAATAAATTTGAATCTATTATTTGCAACCAGTAACATTTTATTTCATCAGTTTCGATTAACAAAAATGTTCATTTACCGACTAAATATCTGAATCAATAATGTGTGTTATTGAACTTCATTTTAAATCAGTGTTAACACGCGTGGCGCATGAAGTAAAATTTCGAGTTTAGAAAAGCCCCGTGAAAATTTGTCTCGGGTCGCTGCGCGACCCTCGACAAATTTTCTACGCGGGGCTTTTCTAAACTCGAAATTTTAATTCATGCTTAGTCTGGGAGTGGACAATACTCGTTCTTGGAAGTTTCAAATTAAAGGATCACTCTAGATTACTAAGTTTATTACCATTTTACAAAGGCTACAGCTTGAAAGACCCATCACGGTCTTCGGAGACCGAAGGA
Source organism: Philonthus cognatus (assembly GCA_932526585.2). NCBI lineage: Eukaryota > Metazoa > Arthropoda > Insecta > Coleoptera > Staphylinidae > Philonthus > Philonthus cognatus. Next base: position 32,805,202 of record OW052242.1, read on the forward strand.
CTACAGGGAATCGAAGTTTTTTTACAAGAATACAACGAATATCTGAAGGTTTACAGCATGGGTATAAAAGAAAACATCTAATTTTAAAAAATATCGAAGTTGGGTTGGTTTTCAGTGCGTTTTTAATTTAACTTCACTTTAAATCAGTGTTTTGTACGCGTGGCGCATAAAGTAAAATTTCGAGTTTAGAAAAGCCCCGTGAAAATTTGTCTCGGGTCGCTGCGCGACCCTCGACAAATTTTCTACGGGGGGCTTTTCTAAACTCGAAATTTTACTTCATACTTAGTCTGGGAGTGGACCGTCAAGATTTTCTACATGTCGAGATTTTCGATATTTCTAGATTTTTGTCGATTTATTCACAGTTTGTTATTGTAGTAAATGCAACTTTAATATTAAATAAATACGGTTTTTCTTAGGAATAGAATATTCACCCATTTAAACCTGAGCAAATTATAAAGTTAACTCTAAAAGTTAATTTTAGGTAAATTTTATTTTATTTTAAAATCTTTTTCTATGATTTCAATGAAGATTTATTATATTACATACGTCGATTTTATAAAAGAGTTAAATTTAAAGTTCAAACGAGTGTTGTCCACTCCCAGATTAAGCTTGAAGTAAAATTTCGACTTTAGCAAAGCCCCGCGTAGAAAATTTGTCGAGGGGTTTTTTCTAAACTCGAAATTTTACTTCATGCGCCACGCGTATAAAACACTGATTTAAAGTGAAGTTAAAAATGCACTGAAAACAAACCCAACTTCGATATTTTTTCAAAATTGGATGTTTTCTTTCCTATCCATGCTGTAAACCTTCAGATATTCGTTGTTTTCTTGTAAAAAAACTTCGATTCCCTGTAGTCCTTCGGGCTCCGAAGACCATGATTGGTGGTTCGAGCCTTTGTAAAATGGTAATAAACTTAGTAATCTAGAGTGATCCTTCACTTTAAAACTTCTAAGAACGAGTGTTGTCCACTCCCAGACTAAGCATGAAGTAAAATTTCGAGTTTAGAAAAGCCCCGCGTAGAAAATTTGTCGAGGGTCGCGCAGCGACCCGAGACAAATTTTCACGGGGCTTTTCTAAACTCGAAATTTTACTTCATGCGCCACGCGTATAAAACACTGACTTCAAGTGAATTTAAAAATATACTATTAAGGTTAAAAACATTACATGGTTAAGTAACCAAATATGAATAATTTAGTGATTTAAATATTCACGTTAGAATATTTAACTATTTGAATCAATCGAATTCGAATCCCCGCCTTAATAGCGATGATTCGAGTTATTTGGGAGGATTTGAATCCGTGTATGAGGATTCTGATCCTTTTATAATTATTCGAATCCTTTTATAAGAATTCGAATCCTTTTATTAGGATTCGAATCATCTGCGTCTGGATTCGAATACGAATCCTTTTAAAAAAATGTTACGAATCCGGATCACGAATCCGTTTTCACTAATTCGAATTCCTCTTTTGAATCCTCTAAACGGATTCGAATCCGGGAATCGAATCCTGAATGATTCGAATCCTGCCCAGCTCTGTGTACTAAACACTGATGTGATGTGATGTTTAGAATACACGTTTTAAGTATACTGCTTTAGCACAATATTTAAAACTTAATAACTTTTCAGTGTTTTATGCGCGTGGCGCACGAAGTAAATTTTCAGGCTTTTCTAGACTCGAAATTTTACTTTATACTTAATCAGAGATTGGAAACACTTGTTAGGAGTTTTAAACTGAACGATTTTTAAAAATAACGAATCCCTGAACATTAAGCCATTAACGGCCGAGCAATTTTAGAGTTAATAAGTTACTTATAAAAGTTGATTTAAGGAGAAATCTGCACTTTTTTTTATGCTTTCAATGAATGACTAAGGGCCAGTTGCACTAACCACGTTGAACTGGTTCATCTCTGAACTTGAGTTCAAAGTGACATCAGAACAATAGGAACTGTCATCTTGAACTCAAGTTCAAAGATAAACCAGCTCAACGTGTTCTGGTGCAGCTGAGCCTGGTTGTATTACATACAGGAACATTTTTTTTTTAAATATACATAATGTATGCGCTGTAAATTTCGGCATTCGTCGATTTAATATAAAAACGTGCAGTATGAAGTCTTGAACGAGTGTTTCCACTCCCAGACGAAGCATGAAGTAAAATTTCGAGTTTAGAAAAGCCTTAAAATTTGGTTTGGTCGCTCCGCGAAGCGGAGCGGCCAAACCAAATGTTAAGGCTTTTCTAAACTCGAAATTTTACTTCATGCGCCACGCGTTTAAAACACTGAAATATTGTGAAGTTAGAAATACACTGTAAACATTTTTATTTAAAATCAGTAACACATAATCGAAGTATCTAAATAACAAAATATTTACATTTTTCAAGTGAGGTAAAATGATATAATTTATGAAATTAACTTATTTAGTAATTTAATTAATAAAATAAATTATTAGCGTTTACGCATCAATGGCGCTTAATGGTTAACAATGTGTACATGAGGAAATATATACTTAAAAGAAAAAAATCTCTGTATCTCCTTAAACATACACATCAGTGTGTTAAGTATATTAAATTGCCTACATTTAACCATTGCTAAGTAACATAGGCAGCTAAATATACTCAAAGCGATTACGCTTAAAGTTCAATATATTTATCAATATAATGAATAATTAGGTTTACTTCTGACTTGTATAAATGGTGTGTAAATTACATGTTAAAAAACTGTTTTCTGTTATTTCTCATAAATTAGATTAGATTAGACGTTGTAAACAGCAGGTTTGTTTATTACGAAAAGAGAGTTGATTTTTTCCATCTGACCCGAAAGACAAACATCCCCGTGTCTGGTTTATGAGAGCGCCGAGGGTGGATGATCTCATGGATCCGTTACTAATCTGGGGAAAAAAGGTGGAAAATATTTATGTGTGCGGAAGCCGGGTCCTGAAATATTTATTGCGGAAGAGAATCCTAAAGATAAAAGTTAACAAACAAAACAACTCCGGAGACAGATATTTTCATATTCTCATATCATTTTTCAAAGTATATTTCACGTTGCCTCCGTTCAATATACGTATAGAGACAAAAATGAAATAATGTAATAAAGCTTGACCACCCTTATCTGACTATTAAAAACTATGGGCCGTATGATTTTTTCTTCGTTAAGGCTTGCGTTAACTAAATACGATCGTTGAAATGATGGTTTAGAGTAGGCAGCGTTTTTTTTTGTGCGGTTGCCCAGATTGCTAACTGAACGATAAAATAAATTTAAGGTTATGGTAAACTATGTGTTAACAGTCAGTAGTGCCAATCTAATTTAAATTCAAAAATTCAAATTCAAAACCTAATCTAAATCATGTTTTAAACGATCACACAGTATTTGATTAGAGTGAGTGAAAACATGTTAAAGTAGACATAAATAACAGGGATAAACAAACTTAACGACTGTCTTTAACTTTAACGATATGAAAATCATACGGCCCAATGAATTCGGGGTAGTTTTTCAATAGATGGTTCACTTAATCTTAGTTTATAACTACAGTACATTGATGTAAATGTTTAGGAGTTTGGGTTTACACTTTTTAAATTATATTCATCCCAACGTTAATTAATTTAACCACAGTAAGCTTTGATTTGAAATATTACTGAAATTTAACCAAGTGTTTTCTTTTTCAAATCATAGTTAAATATGTTTCACGACGTGAAAGATGAGAAACTTGTTCAAGATACACAGTAAGCTTGATTAAAATTAAATTTGTGTTCAGTGCAGACGCGTTCCGGACTTCAAGATTCTCGTCAGTCAACTTTTTCGGTTCCTGGCGCCCTTAACATATCAGACTGTTTGTTTCCGCGGCCCTGAATCATAATATTGGTCCAACTAACGCTCTTTATCGTGTACATTTGTTGATATAAAGTCAACATTATTTTTGCGGCGCCCCTGTGGCCCAGTTGCGGCACACAGTATTGGAACTGCTGGTTAAAGCCACTTATAATAATAATAATAAATAATAAGACTGATAGTAGAACTTTGACTTGGATTATTTCACTGATTTCAGTCAGTGAAAATCAGTGAAACGAACCAAGTGTTTTAATCAAAGTTCTACTATTAATTAAATATATTTCACCACGGGTTAAGTGAGAAATTAATTCAACACATAATAAGACTGGTTTTATATTTTGGTCCTGCTAATTGGTTCAGATAATAAATGAATCTCCCATTGTTACAATTACCTGCGTTAATCATTGCATTTTTTTGGACTAATTTCTGTATGGAAAGAAAAAAGGGCCGGGGCTTAATAACAGTGATTTACCTTCAAACAGGTCCACATGCGGACTTAAGAATGAGTGAACGAGGCCATTAATCTTTTAACAAAAGGGCGGTTTCCGGGCGGGCAAAGCCGCATTCTTAAAAATTTCGCACAATGGGCCCCGAACGCAGAAGAATACCAAACAACCTTGTCCATTGACTTTTACGCACGCAAATATATTCAAAAAGAGAAAAAAAGGATTCCCCACCGGAAATTGTAATTTAAGTACAAACGAATTACGCATTAATATAAAATAAGGAATAAAAAAAAACGACTAAAATGTTTCTAACAAAAGAAATGAAAATATTGACATTTCTACATAATTAAGCTTTCCTACTTAAGTACTGACGGATTTATATTACTTAGACTATAATTCAATTTAATTCATTACAAAATAGATAATCCTCAATTTCTATCACAGTTTAAATTTCATGTATCCAGGATATCGTCACGCCATGCTAAAACCATTACATACTGTACCCCCAATACTAACTATTGCCTGAACTCCCCTGTCTATAAGTTGTCACGCGCGTATAACGAGATTCAGTATTCTACTGATATCTTTCAGCCAGTATATAAATCTTTTCGTAGTGAAATACTCGGAACAATAAAACAATAAACGCATTTTATACTTGTCAACTACTTAATGTATTATTAATTATTGTATTTACTTATATATATTTGTGTTATAACATGTAATTTTAGTTTAAATCCCTGTAAGTGGACTGTATGTCTGTTGGGTGAAAATAAATAAATAAATAAATAAATTCTTGCGGTTCTGAAATATACCTTTGAAATCCTGTTTCTTCAAGCCCCGTCGTACACGGAACGGTTTGCTGGCGGAGCGGGTCGGGACATGAAACACGCGTGCTGGCGCTCGTTAACTCCATGTATAAACACTTTCCTGACCCGCCCTGTCGAGACTAGTGTTGTGAGATGGAGAAAATTCTCGAGAACGTTCTCTATGACCGAAATATAGAGAACGTTCAGTTGGAGAATGACCTCGATAATTTACATGCTTCCGCTCGCTGTTTTCTCGCGGGCTGAATGCGCCGTCAGAATTTATACTTAGTCACACTCTTCAAATGTAATGTATTAATTAATTAATTAATTAAACTCCTTTAAAAACGATATCCTTAGTTAGCTAAAAAAAAAAGCAACAGTGTGTGCGAGGTGGATAATTGATGACGGCGCATCTAGCCCGCGAGAAAACAGCGAGCAGAGGCATGAAAATTATTTCGGTCATTCCCCAACAGAACGTTCTCTGTTTCGCCATTTCGGTCACAGAGAACGTGCTCAAGAATTTTCTCAAACTCACTACACTAGTCCAGACCCGCCCCGCCGGCAATCCGCTCGTGTACGAAGAGGCTAAAACTCCTTAAATATTCTCATTGCTTTGAAATTATAATTTTTTTATTTATCAGCTGTATCTCAGTCGAAAAACACCATAAAACACTAATTACAAATTTCACCCTTCATATCTAAAATATAATTCATACTTCATATACACACAACCATAAATCAAAATTCCGGTGGCTATTTCCACAACGCACACTCGAGCATTTATATTCAGGCATATGTGTACCATCTATTAATAAGCGCCTTTGACTTTGATGTCGGGACAATTCGCGCTTTCTTTTCCGCGCCGGCTTGAGCGGGTAAATTAAAAAGGGTGTATTTTTGGGAGAGAGAGAGAGAGAGATAAAGAGAGCGGGTTCACGTCCGTGAACGCAAGAGTGCCCCGGGTATTTTCGGAACGAATTAACTCCGGAACCAGAATAGGCCCCGGACGCAAATAGACGCGGACAGGAACGCATTCCCATTTCATTAATGCGCCCCACTCGCTCAATTCACTTCCCTTAATTACTTCACTGTCGCTATTAATTAAGTTGCGCTCATTTCAAATAAACAAGATATTATAAGTGAGAAGTCACAGATATGTTTGTTAGTAAGAAAGACAAATTTAAGAACTTAGAAATATATAAAGATTTTATCAAGTTCTTGGTTTTTCTTTGCTTTGATGTTCAGTTATAATGAAATCCGAAAGCGGAACCAAATTTATTTTGCGCAAATTGGGTTTTACATGGTTTGTTCGAAAAGTAATGAGAATTATTTTTTTGTGCTAAACCGAAGGGTCTGAGAGTGGAATCTTCGTGTTTAATCGATGGTGGGGAGTGTTAGCTAAGTGAATTAACCCAGTTTTCTAACCTCTGAGCTTTTACAGAGTGTGAATTGACGACGAAGTGGACTGCCGTTTAGGTGTCGAAATTCATACGGGATAACATTTTGTGTTAAGCTTAAAATAAGCAACTGACACGAAAATTTTTCGGTTGCCCAGATTTGCTTCTATTTGGGTTCTATTTGTTTTCTAAGTTGTCATTCAAGTTAAAAAGACAACATTTTGACACTATTAAACTCGTACAAGATGTGATGAGGGCACTAAACGGCAAAAGTCAAATTTCGAGTTTATAAAAGTCCAGAAAAATGTGTCTTGTAGTAAATTTTGCCCAGAAAATTTGTTTCTCGACAAACTTTCACGGGGCTTTTCTAAACTCAAAATTTTACTTCATGCTTAGTCTAGGAGTGGAAACACTGATTTGAAACTTCAAATTGAACATTTTTATAAAATCTACAAATGCCTGAAAATCTCCAGCGTATAGATTATTAATGTTTAAAAGAAAACTTTCCAGTATATAATATAATAAGTAATTCATAGAAATCATACAAAAAGTGCAGAGTTTTACCTAAAATCAACTTTTCGAGTTTACTCTCTAATTGCTCGCCCGTTAATGGGTTAAGTGTACCTACCTATACACATTTTTATAGGCACACTCGAGTGTATGCTAGAGATTGATCTGTGGTCTGGTTGAAGGATATATTTAACATAAACGGTAATTAATGCATAATTATTAATTAAACGGAGAAAGAACGGAGAGTGCATTGACACGGATTACCATACGTAAACATAAAATCATCATAGATTGGAAATTACCGAGCGTTTCAACAGGTTAGACCTCATTTGCATCAAATCTCCAAGGACTCTTCACAATAAATTTCCAGTCGGATTGAAATTAATTGGACGTTTACAACAAATCCTTGTGGGATACCAGATTATCAAATGCAAAAAGATGTACATCAACACGACGACGCTACAACTCTTATTAAATATCAATATATTTTTGTTCATTTAAGTGTACATATCCCCATGTACATTAAAATAAAGTAGTGGAGACAACGGATTACTTGTTTCGTTTAATATAAAAATATCTTTACGTAACTCATACTAAATGTTTCGACATTTAGTGCATATTTATTATCAAGAGGCATATGAACAAAATTGTAAGTTTTCTATGCATATCTAATGTTTTTTGATTAAAAAAGGCCAAACATTAGATATGCATAGAAAATGTACAATTTTATTAATATACCTCTTAATATCAAATATGCATATTGCATATAATCCGAGCCTTACTTGTAACTATTCCTTGTGGGATACCATATTTTCAAATGAAATAAGATTTACATCAAATATCCTGATATACCTTACTAACTTTCCTATACCTGCATATTTATTTGTATTGTTGCCATATATCTGCGATTAAACATCTTATATCCGGATAAACCACGTTGAATATACTTAGTATGCAACAGACCAGGAGTAATTTACACGTGCTGAACACGGAGAAAGCCTCACACACATGCACGAGAAAAACAATCACACGCTCTCGGAATTAATTATAATTAAACCGGGACTCGTTTATTGTCTCTTGTTCGGTCCAGCGAAGATCTAATCAGCAGTTGTAAAATATTTACGGTTTCTTCTTGTTTCTCTTCTGGGCAAAGTTGCGCAACGCCCGATTTGATAAGATACGTCACGGCGTCGCTGTAAATCATCGATTTTCGGGGGGCGCATAATGAAATGCTCAGCGGATTACGTGACTTTGGATATCGATGGTTATGTTCCTATCGGGGATATTAAATTGTTGCGGGCTTGATTTAATATTATGGGTGATGTAATATTCTGAATAAGGGAATAGATACCAACATGGAGTTTATAAAAAAAATCAATTTTCAATAGAATAATACGAGGGTTATTTTTAAAGTAAGAACCGCTGGCGCCCTCTCCGTCGATGCACACATTCGGCAGAACTGGCGCTTAACTATCGACGAACTGCAAACCATTTTCAATATGTTTCCCGATCTGTTCTCTATGACATTGTCAGCAACCACTTGCATTATGCAAAAATTTGTACCAGGTGGGTTCCAAGAATGCTAATGTAGGATAACGTCAAAAGACATGGTCAACGGTTGGACTAGCGGTCAACAACTACGACGAGTGGAGCGTCAAACTCATTTTTCGTTTAGAAAAATGCCTCGAACGGAACGGGGATTACGTCGAAAATAGCGAACGGAAGTTGGTTATTGTAGAAATTAAATTTTTGTAAAAAACCTTGAATTTACTTTAAACCAAAACGGTTCATACTTTAAAAATTACCCTCGTACATAGCAGAGTACAATCTCAAAATTCAATACACGTGTGTTCCTACTGCATTAGATTGTATATTGGGTTGCATATCTGACCTACGGGATGTGTAACAACCTATCATATGTTCAATAAAAAAAAACCTCAAGAGTGCCATAATTTAATAATTTTTCAAATTTAAGTTGGCGACACACTTCAGGAAATGACATATAAAACGTCAGACATAATAATTATAATGTATACCTAGAATATTTTCCTATATTTTTCTATAGATTTTTTTTAATTAAACATGCGATATATATTGGAATTAAAAACGTATGCTGCACAACGCAATAGCCTAATCTTTATTTTATTTTCAAATAATTGTATATATTCACAAGAATACAGTTACAGTACACTGCAGCTTCTTTAATCTCACTTAAGAATGTGTAAAGAAAAATCTAAATATTTTGTTTATAACTCATTTAAAAAAGTACTTTTAAGTTTATTTCTACCTTCGCAATATTTCATTGTTTTATACGCGTGGCGCATGAAGTAAAATTTCGAGTTTAGAAAAGCCTGAAAATTTGGTTTGGCCGCTCCGCTTCGCGGAGCGACCAAACCAAATTTTCAGGCTTCTCTAAACTCGAAATTTTACTTCATGCTTAGTCTGGGAGTGGAAACACTCGTTCGAAACTTCAAATTAAGCGTTTTATAAAATCAACGAATGGTTGAAAAGTTACAGCGTAAACATTTTGTATGTATAAAATAAAAATCCCCAGTATGTATTATAATAAGCAATTCATAGAAATTATAAATAGAAGTGTAGAATTTTGTCTAAAATCAACGTTTAAAATTACCTTTGTAAATGCTTGGCCGTTAATGGGTTAAAATATCTTTTCATATTAAACAAGACAATAAGGTATAGTATGTTCCATAAAGAAAAAACCTCTAGAGTGCTAGAGTGCCATGATTTTATTTTTTTTTAAATTTAAGTTGGCTACACGCTTTAGGAATTGACATATAAAACGTCAGACATAATAATTATAATGTATAATTTCAGAGTTGCCTTCCTACAATATTTTCCATGGCACTCTAGAGGTTTTATTTTATTGAACATACGATAGAAACTAGTATTGTCCCTGCAACTAGTATTGTCCCTAATTTAGATTAGGCGGCATTTTTTTTGTACGTCTGCCCAGAATGCTAATTGAATGATGGAATAAATTTGAGGTTATGGTAAACTATGCGTTAACAGTCAATTGTGCCAATCTAATTTAAAATTCAAAGCCTACTCTAAATTAAGTTTTAAACGATCGCACAGTGTTTCACATTAAATGTTATTCAATTGTATATATTCTAAGAGAGAAAGACGCCTTTACGCGCCAAATTCAAACTAATCAAAATCAAATTAACAGGACGCGCATCAATCATTATAGAATATGATTGGTTTAATTGGAATTTGGCGCCTAAAGGCGTCAAGATGGATGCCAGTTTGCGCTACTCTCTTAAATACAGGGCTAGAGTCCCTGTATTTAAGAGAGTAGAAACAAGACAATTCAGAAAACTCACCTTGGCATTCACGTTTAGTTTAAGTTAATGAATTCCCGAATCTATATCCGTGTTATTCTAAAATAGAAACATGTAGATATTGAACTTGTCTTGTCACGAAAAGAATTAATTTTAATCTCTCGGAAAATATATGCGGTTGACATTAAAGTGGCTCGTAAACGTTTCGGCCGTTTATAACAATTGTGCTCCAGCGGGTTTTTGGAGTGAGGCCAAACGTGCGGAAGAACTCCCAATCCTTTTCTCCAGTTTGTGTTATTGTTTCGCCGTTTTACGATCATATTTTTAACGACCGGCTAAAAGCGACGATTTATTTTTAAATTTCGTTTTTCATTCAGACTACACAGGAAACGCAATTGATTTCAATTCATATTATTTTAGAAAAGCTAAAGTAACTATAAACACACTGATTTAAAGTGAAGTTCAAAAACGTCTGCCTAAGTTTCATTACACCTTAAAAAATATTGCAAATGTTTATTTCGTCTAACAATAAATTACAATAAATAAATATTTTTAAAAGTTATTAACTTGAGATCAAACTTGAACAGTATATTTTGAACTTCACTATAAATCTGTAGTTTATACGCGTGGCGCATAAAGTGAAATTTCGAGTTTAGAAAAACCTTTAAATTTTCAGGCTTTTCTAAACTCAAGACTTTACTTTATGCGTAAGCAAGGAATGGAAACACTCATTAAAAGCTTTAAATTCACATTTCTTAATATTTAAATTGCTTGGCTTATTTCATTTTTCGTGATCCTCTCTGGTTAAAATCCCAACATACCAGGTATTCGAATAAATACTGCACATGTTGAAAATATACAGCAAACGTAATTGATTGTTAAAATTGATCGTGTATTATCAATTTTAACAATCAATTATGTTTGCTGTATATTTTCAACATGTGCAGTATTTATTCGAATACCTGGTATGTTGACAATTTTAGCATTATCGTTATCTTTTATTTGACGGTGTATTGTAAATATTTCATTGTAAAGCAATGTATAAAAATAGAAAATATTGAATTCATAAAAATATTTCAATGCGACGTTATTTGAAAGCAAACATATTTTATCAATAACTTGGCAAAATATTTCCTGCACAGATATTTAGATGTGATTACTTAATTTAGGTGTCTCATGTGCCAGTGTATATAAATTAGATCACTTTTTACCTGATACACCACATTGGGTTACTTTGAGAAGCTCTATTTAATGCAGCTTCTTAAAGTAACCCAATGTGGTGTATCAGGTAAAAAGTGGTCTATAATATGACTAGAAAAAAGTGTGATGATGCAAGGGTTGTACCGTGCCTTCATTTAAATTATAATTTAGATTAGGCGGCATTTTTTTTTGTACGTTTGCCCAGAATGCGAATTGAATGATGGAATAAATTTGAGGTTATGGTAAACTATGCGTTAACAGTCAGTTGTGCCAATCTAATTTAAAATTCAAAGACTACTCTAAATTAAGTTTTAAACTATCGCACGGTGTTTCATATTAAATGTTATTCAATTGTAAATATACTAAGTGAGAAAGAAAAGTGAATGCCAAAAATTTCAATAATTTTTAGTATCCATATTCAGTATGATAATGTGTATAATTGATTACATTTTCAAAGTGATCGGTTCATAAGAACGTGTGCAAATGTTAATAATGGGTTGGTCCTTCAATATACGTTACACATTCACGAGTACGTCTGGCATACTTCTAATAAGATGATTAATATCCTCTTGAGGTATCTCATAACAGGCAACCTGTATTTCACGGCGAAGATCCCTTAACGTCTGTGGCGGACGGATTGAACGCCTTAGTCTTCTACCCATAATATCCCAGACATGTTCAATTGGAGATAGATCAGCAGATCTTGCTGGCTAGGGTGAAAGATTAACACTACAACGTCCAACGTCACCAATAGTGTTTCTCAGAGGCAGTATGACTTCTGCTCGTTACATACAAGAAATTGTACTATCCCATATTATACCCTACCTTGGAACACTACAACGTCCATTTTTTTCAACAAGATAACGCTCGACCACATGTTGCAAGAGTTACATTGAACTTCTTTGAACGTTCCAGGTAGCTCTTGCAACATGTGGTCGAGCGTTATCTTGTTGAAAAAAATGGACGTTGTAGTGTTCCAAGGTAGGGTATAATATGGGATAGTGCAATTTCTTGTATGTAACGAGCAGAAGTCATACTGCCTCTGAAAAACACTATTGGTGACCTGCTAACATAGGCAATAGCTCCCCATATCACAACTCCAACTGTTTGATGAACATGCCTTCCAACATCATATCGTGGATCTCGTCTTTCACAGCGTCGTCTTCTCACCCTTTGTCGGCCATCATTCCTCTCTAAACAAAAGCCGGATTCGTCACTAAAGAAAATTCTATTCCATTCTTCATCCCATTGCAATCGCCCCTACTCTAAAATTTGCTATGACGCAGTGACAAGTGTCAACAGTTATGGCTTCAATCTCTCGCAGTATATTCTGTTTAAGTTCGATCAGAGTGGCAAGTTAGTTTCGATATACCTGACTTTTGAGATATCCCCATAAAAAAAAATCAGAAGGAGTCAGGTCCGGATATCCGGGGGCCATTAAATGTTCCCTCTTCGTAAGAAAAATGTTCCCGGAAAAGGGCTTGAACAACGGGAAGCGTAAGATTCAGTGTTTGGCTGGTGGCTCTATCCTGCTGAAACTAAGTTTTCTAAAACCCAATGACTGGATCGTCTGGATGCTTGGACATTACCCATAATATCTCACACATGTTAATTTGGAGATAGATCAGCAGATCTTGCTGGCTTGGGTGAAAAATTAACTCTGGAACGTTCAAAGAAGTTCAATGTAGCTCTTGCAACATGCGGTCGAACGTTATCTTGTTGTAAAAATGGACGTTGTAGTGTTCCAAGGTAGGGTATGGTGTTGGATAGTACAATTTCTTGTATGTAACGAGCAGAAATCATACTGTCTCTGATAAACACTATTGGTGACCTGCTACCATAGGCAATAGCTTCCCAAACCATAACTCCAACTGTTTGATGAACATGCCTTACAACATCATATCGTGGATCTCGTCTTTTACAGCGTCGTCTTCTCACCCTTTGTCGGCCACCATTCATCCCTAAACAAAAGCGGGATTCGTCGCTAAAGACAATTCTATTCCATTCCTCATCCCATTGCAATCGCGCTCTGACTCTAAAATGTGCCATGACGGGGTGACAAGTGTCAACAGTTATGATTTCAATCTCTTCGCTATAAAATCTTAGCAAGCTATGGTATGCTAGCTAAGATTTTATAGCGAAAACAAAACATTTTGGACCACTTTTATTACACCTTACTTCTATAAATACGATAAATTTAAGGATGATTGAAGCCGACATGATCGTGGAAGCAACTAGGGATTGTAAATTTACCTAATTTTTATCTTCGCTGCCCCGAAAATGAGAAAGTGGAAGTTGGTCGGGCGCACAAACATTATAACTTTTCGAATTTTATTTTTTATATTGGTCTACCGCACAAGTGACTGTATCTAAGAACCGCACTATATGACTATAATTTATTGTTTCACTTTAAACAAAAACCTCAACGCATTATTCATTATGTCTTCGCCATGCATTTTATTGAAAATAATTAAATGTTTATTTATAAGAAATACTTTTGCAAGTAATAATAATGTATAACCATGAATAACAATTGCTTTTTAAACTGAAATAATTTCATATTAATTCATAATCATCATAGATTGAGTACGGTTCTTTATTATAATAACCAATTAAATTCAACTTGAGAGAGAAGCTTCATTAACATCAAGATGCGCGGTTCTGTGTAATTTGTGCGGCTGGAGATTAGGTTCGCTTTAATGATCTAATGTTTCCACCTAGGATCGTCTATGAATCTACGCACACGCCCACGCACTCAGGGCCCCCACAATCTCCCCATTAGCCAACTCTCGGGACAAGTTCAATGCACACGACTCGCGCCCAACGCTCAAGTTCAAGGCTCAATTTAATCCACGATCTTCATATTTATGCCAGATTTATTTGTGATGACATAGAATGATTATGGTAGTTTATAAATCTTTCTAAATCATAATACAATTAGAGAAACACCCTTGAGAAAAAAAAGAGGGAAAGATATATGATAACAGCCGTATACAGGGAATTTTTCTTTAAAAATACGCATATTTCAAATTTTGCTTATTTTCTTTAAATGTTTAGATTTCCGTTGTTTTTTTTAAAGAGTTCAATTTGAAGCTTTAAACGAGTGTTTTCCACTCCCAGACTAAGCATGAAGTAAAATTTCGAGTTTAGAAAAGCCCCGTGAAAATTTGTCGAGGGTCGCGCAGCGACCCGAGACAAATTTTCTGGGCTTTTCTAAACTCTAAATTTTACTTCATGCGCCACGCGTATAAAACACTAAAATATTATGAAAATTTCTGTATATTTGAACCTCACTTGAAACTTGAGACAAATTTTCCTGGCTTTTCTAAACTCGAAATTTTACTTCATGCGCCACGCGCATAAAACACTACAATCTTGTGAAATGTATGTATATTTGAACCTCACTTTAAATCAGTGTTTTATACGCGTGGCGCATGAAGTAAAATTTCGAGTTTAGAAAAGCCCAGAAAATTTGTCGAGGGTCGCTGCGCGACCCTCGCCAAATTTTCACAGGGCTTTTCTAAACTCAAAATTTTACTTCATGCTTAGTCTGGGAGTGGAAAACACTCGTTAAAAGCTTTAAATTGAACTCTTAAATAAAGAAACTTCTTTTTAAAAGAGTTCAATTTGAAGCTTGAAGACCCGAGACAATTTTTCTGGGTTTTTGTAAACTCGAAATTTGACTTCTTTAGATATTCATTGTTTTTTTTAAGCATTAAACGAGTGTTTTCCACTCCCAGACTAAGCATGAAGTGAAATTTCGAGTTTAGAAAAGCCCCGTGAACATTTTCTGGGCTTTTCTAAACTCGAAATTTTACTTTATGCGCCACGCGTATAAAACACTAAAATAATGTGAAATTTCTGTATATTTGAACCCCAATTGAAATCAGTGTTGTATACGCGTGGCGCATGAAGTAAAATTTCGAGTTTAGAAAAGCCCAGAAAATTTGTCGAGGGTCGCTGCGCGACTCTCGACAAATTTTCACGGGGCTTTTCTAAACTCGAAATTTTACTTCATGCTTAGTCTGGGAGTGGAAAACACTCGTTTAAAGCTTCAAATTGAACTCTTAAATAAAGAAACTTCTTTTTAAAAGTGTTCAATTTGAAGCTTGAAGACCCGAGACAAATTTTCTGGGCTTTTGTAAACTCGAAATTTTACTTCATGCGCCACGCGCATAAAACACTAAAATCTTGTGAAATGAAGTAAAATTTCGAGTTTAGAAAAGCCCAGAAAATTTGTCTCTGGTCGCTGCGCTACCCTCGACAAATTTTCACGGGGCTTTTCTAAACTCGAAATTTTACTTCATGCTTAGTCTGGGAGTGGAAAACACTCGTTTAAAGCTTCAAATTTGAAGCTTGAAGACCCGAGACAAATTTTCTGGGCTTTTGCAAACTCTAAATTTTACTTTTTTAGATATTCGTTGTTCTTTTTTCAAAAGACTTATATTTTAAGAATTAAACGAGTGTTTTCCACTCCCAGACTAAGCATGAAGTAAAATTTAGAGTTTAGAAAAGCCCCGTGAAAATTTGTCGAGGGTCGCGCAGCGACCCGAGAAAAATTTTCTGGGCTTTTCTAAACTCTAAATTTTACTTCATGCGCCACGCGTATAAAACACTAAAATATTATGAAAATTTCTGTATATTTGAACCTCACTTGAAATCAGTGTTGTACACGCGTGGCGCATGAAGTAAAATTTCGCCATCCAGGAATTCGCAACCAAACTAAATGTTTAGATCTGATTGGGCCTTTGAAAATCAGTAAAATTACATTTAACTCCGATCTACATTTAACGTAATGCAATTTAAACTAAGCCTAAGTGTCTCTAGTGTAGCGTATTATTTAGTAAGATCTTTACTAATATCAATTAAAAAGACAGTCATTTATAAACATGTATTTTTATGTGTACCCATCTCTTTTATTATATCTATCTTTTTATTTTCATCTAATCTTCACTGCTGTTTATTCTTATCGCCTGTGGGGCTTTTGATAGTGTGCGTTGTTGTGCAACTCACGAAAATCTTAACGGTAAAATGTAGCCTTATTTTTTTTTCGTTGAAACAATGGACTGCATCTGGGAGCCGCTTTGGTCTGCAGGCCGGCCAGCCTCCGCAATAAATAACAATATTTTTACCATAAAGAAAACATAAATGGAGAACGAGAGGTCGACTCGTAAAACGCAGCGAAGAATTTCACGCTCGTCAGGAACGCGTATAAACCGTGAGATTGTTTATTTTCTCCTTCATTTGTGAACTTTAATATAAATTTTGGTTTAAAAGAGAAATAATTAGGTTGTTGTGTTTTATTTATATTAAACATTATAACAAGAATATGATTAATGGTTGAAACATTGAAGAGAAAAATGTATTTCAATTTGAAATAATTAGATTGATGGTTAAAAGTTAAGAGGGAAAGAAAAAGTGTGCTATTAAGTTTGAAGCAATTTCGAATGGTAAATAATTGCTTTAACATATAATCATAATTAAAAATTAAAAGATTAAGTAAAAAGTGTGCTTTTTAACATGAAACAATTCTCAATATAGATTGAATTTGATTGAGTAATTTATTATCCTATTTCATTTATGTATATATCTATACGATTTATGTATATTTCTATACTATTTCCTATATCGTATGTTCAATAAAAAAACCTGTAGAGTGACATGATTTCATCTTTTTTTTAAGTTTACACGCTTTAGGAATCGACATATTAAATGTCAGACATAACCTAGAAACGGTAAACAACAAAAAAAATCGTCAACTTCAACCTCTAAAACTTGCGTCATTCCGCCAAAAAGGCGATTAAAGTTCAATTGTCAAAGTTCAGAGTTGCTAACCTACAATATTTTCCATAGCCCTCTAGAGGTTTTTTTTAATTGAACATACGATATAATTGCCTGAAACGAGCCATAGAGAAAAAAATACAACAAACTGATAAATCATTAACTTTTTATATAAAACAATTCTCAATTAAAATTGAATTTGATTGAGTAATTTATTATCCTAATTCATTTATGTATATATCTTCTATACGATGTATGTATATTTCTATACGATTTTTATATCGTATGTTTAATAAAAAAAACCTTCTAGAATGCGATGATTTAATCTTTTTTTTAATTTAAATTGGCTAGACGCTTTAGTAATTTATATATAAAACGTCAGACATAACCTCGAAGCGGTAAACAACAAAAAAGCGATTTCCTATATCGTATGTTCAATTAAAAAAAACCTCTAGAGTGCCATGATTTTTTTTAAAAAAAGTTAAGTTGACTACACGCTTTAGGAATCGACATATAAAACGTCAGACATAACCTAGAAACGGTAAACAACAAAAAAATCGTCAAATCTAACCTCTAAAACTTGCGGAATGACATAAAGACAAAAAGGCGGTTAAAGTTTAATTGTCAAAGTTCAGAGTTGCCAGCCTACAATATTTTCCATAGCACTCTAGAGGATTTTTTTAATTGAACATACGATATAATTGCATGAAGCGAGCCATAAAGGAAAAATACAACAAACTGATAAAAAAAAGCAGAGATAAAGAAACAAACTTATAAACAGCCTCCAACTTTTTCACGACCGTGCAATTCATTTTACAACTGTATTACAACTTGTTATATTTTCTTTGCGAAAATTGAATGGAGGAAATAATTTGGTCCCTGCGGAATACAGCGAGAGTCGCGAGTTGATTTATTGTTAGGAATTATGGAATAAGGTCGGAGCATGGTAGCTGATATAAATTATTATCGGATTTCCACGGTTGTCCCTATCGGCGAAGCGCTCCTCCTCATCTGCGCCGTTCTGAAGCAATTAATTCGCTCCGCTGCTCCACGAGGAAGTGAATTAATAAATACGCCATCCTCTGACCCCTCAATAAGAAATTCTACACCTTCTCATAACACGTATTAAAATAATATCAACATTTTCCTGTTTATGTACAGAAAAAATAATATTAGCTCAAGGATACAGAAAATCAATGGATATATTTAGTTACCTCAATGATCGATATTCAGCCCGATTCCGTATATGAAATGTTAAATTTAACGTACAGTCGACGCAACCCAAATGTGAACGCTCTTTGGTTGTCATAATATTTGTTACTGAAATTCATTCCTGTAATTCTGGCTTTGGTCAGTGGTATTACAAATAGAGGCGTCATCAGCAATTTTTGACAATAATTTTTGAAAGCTGTCAAATTTAATGGCAACGAACGACTATGATGCAAAGTGTAAATTACACCATTAAATTTTGGCGTTCAGATTTAGATTGCGCCGACTGTACATGTTATTTTTTAACATCACAGTCTAAGCGTGTTCAGTAATTGGTATGTTTGCTTAGATTGTGAGGATAACAATAACGAATACGTTAAAATTAACATTACGCGTATGGAATCGGGGATTATGACCAAAAAAAAAAATCTTTGCATGTTTTACATCCTTTTGTCATCACGTCACAAGTGTTTACTCACTAAGGGTGCTTTGCACTATTATTATTAGTACTATTAGAAGTTTCTTTTACTATTATAACAATTAACTAACTAAACATCTTTATTTATGAATTATGTACATAATATAGTTATAATTAAATATTGAAAACAAATATTAGAATATATTTAAAAAACAATTAACAAAATTCACAAAATGGCTATCGACCAGGGGTCTTTCAGCCTTATAACAATTATTAAATGCAATACATGCATTCTGTTTTTTTTTTTTTTATTATATTGGGCCGTATGATTTCCCTTTCGTTTAAGTTAAACACAGTCGCTAAGTTTGTTTGTCTCTGTTATATATTTAACGAATAAAGCACTAATAACCTTTCTTCACACTTTTATTTGAATTACTAAATGTACATTTCGGACACAAAGTGACCATTATTAATGGATTAACACAGTGTTAATCTATTGATAATGGTCACTTTGTGTCCGAAATGTACATTTGGTAATTCAAATAAAAGTGTGAAGAAAGGTTATTAGTGCTTTATTCGTTAAATTAATTTGATCTTTACGTAACTCACAATCAATTTATTTTCTGTTATATATGTCAAATTTGACTCTCTAATCAATCAATTTAGTTAACGAAAGCCTTAACGAATGGGAAATCATAAGGCCCATTAGAAGAACAGAACAGAAGAGTAACAAGAAGCCAAACAAGAAATCAGTGCATCAAGTATGTAGAAATCTAACAAGTGATTGCTAGAGTGATAGCATTTTAATAGTTTCTACCTGACGATGATGACTGCGACATCATCGAAACGTCGAATTTAAAATAAAATGGACCAGAGCCAAGAAATCACGCAGGACCAAACCCGAAGAAACTGTGCAATATATATATAATCTTTTCTCTTTTGCCTTTCAGCAATAATAATAATAAACAAATAAATGTGCCTGAAGAATATAAAATTGTCAGATAAAATATCAATTTTGAAACTCGATTTTTTTCACTTTGTTTTACATATTTATTCTTATAAAGTAAATTAAATGATTATAAATAGATGTACCCCAAGGATCGACATTAGGACCTACAGATTACAAGTATTATATAAAATCCAAGCAAAGATAATTGAAACATTAAAACAAGGAATTTGTATTAAAATCATTTTAAAATTCTGTAAATTGCGTCGTTTATCAAAATTACTCTAGATTTTAGTTTTGATTTATGGTTTTAATTGTGTGTGATTCTCCTAAGAGCACCACCCGTGCGCCATCGCGCCCTTTGTCCTCACGAAGTCATTAAGTGCCATTAATATGGGCGTCCGGTGTCCGTTTCATAAGCCTTAATCGAATTAACGTTCTAAACGTTACGAGATTCGAGCTCTCCACAATTATTCCCGCAATAAAAATAACAATAAAACCATTACGACCTCACATAACCTGAGAACCTGCAGCCGCCTACATGTACACGTAACGAATGACAAATTTGTGAATGTAATCTGGAATTGAGGATAAATATCATAAATCAAAGTCGTGTTATTTTAAATTGGTCAAATAAAAAAATGCCATGAAATATCTGCGTTGTATACATCTGTACGTCAACAATATTTTTTTTTATCAATATTGTGTATCAACCTACGCATTATGTAATATTTTATAAAATCAAACATCAATCATTTACGCTTATTTACATCTGAACACCCTATTAAAATTATAATTTATATGTTAGTATTTAAAATCAGGGATATTTATGTTTTAGTATACATATTCAGATAAATATGATCCAAATGTTTAGGATTCGATGATTTTAAAGAAGTGTTCAAATTGAAGCTTCTAACGAGTGTTTGAAATCCCAGACTAGCATGAAGTAAAATTTCGAGTTTAGAAAAGCCTGAAAATTGGATTGGTCGCGTAGCGAAGCGAAGCGACCAATCCAATTTTCGGGCTTTTCTAAACTCGAAATTTTACTTCATGCGCCACGCGTACAAAACACTGAATTCAAGTGAATTTAAAAATATACTGCTTATGTTAGATCATACGTTAATAATTCACCTAACCAAATTAAATATTCGTTTCGAGGTCCCCACACTCGATTAAGACCATTTCAGATTTTTACTCATAGAAATTTTAGTTTTCGTTCGGCTTTGAAAAAAGTGAATTTTTGTTCCACTTCTGGTTTTTTTTTTTTTGAGAATAAAAATTACAGAATTAACTAAATCTGACGAAAATAGTCCACATCAAAGAATTAACTTACTAGAAATTAATAAACGTTGACTGGTTGCAATTTCAATTTAAATATCTCCACTGGATTTTCCAAAATATCAACCGTTTTTATTGAAAATCGTTGGAGAAACAAAATTGGCTTTGTCTTAAATCAGCAGATGTGGTCTTTTTGTAAACTTCAGTTTTTCGGGTATAATACCATTTTTGTCTTTTCTAACGTAAACATCGTGATTTTGACGCAAAATTTCGATGTCAATTCTTACATTTAGTCCAATGTATCAAACTTGACACTAATCGGCGTCAGCCGACGCTAGGACTATTGTCAATTCGAGACAACTTTTATTTGAAATATATACTGCCTTTCAAAAAAATCAGAACACCAAGTATTTATTGCACGATTTTAATAAAATTTACACAATTTGATCATGTAAACGAACTGTATCGATGATCAAAAAATCAACTTGAAAAACAAAAAAACAAATGAATAAAAATTAATAATGTGTTGGGCCTCCATGATTTCCCAAACACTCATTAACACGTCGAGGCTTGCTAGAAATCAGGCTGTCAATATCGACTTGGGGTATTTCATTCCAAACTTCGATAATTTGACCTCTAAGTTCCATTACAGTGTTAGCGGGGCGCTGTAAGTTACTTATTCTAACACCTATCATATCCCAAACATGTTCTATTGGCGATAGATCTGGAGAACGAGATGGCCAAGGTAACAAATTGATTTCGGCACTATAAAAAAACTGTCTTGTAATGGCCGCTGTGTGAGGTCGAGCATTATCTTGCTGAAAAATGGGGTTCTGCAAGCCATTTACATAGGGCACTAACACTGGCCGTAAAATGTTGTCAATATACCGAATCGCGTTAAGACTTGCTTCTAAAAAAACTAGAGGAGACCGACTACCATATGCTATCGCCCCCCAAACCATAACTCCCTGTGTAAGAGCCGTATGTCTTTCAACAGCAAATTGTAAAATTCTGCGTTCACCGCGTCGACGTCTCACTCTTCTGCGACCATCATGAGCCCATAAACAGAACCGAGACTCATCGCTGAAGATAATGTTATTCCATTCACGGGTCTAATGTTGTCTTTCCCTGCACCAATCAAGTCTTGCTCTGCGATGCTGCGGAGTAAGAGGTATGCCTACCAAGCGGGAATATGCCTACCAAGCGGGAAAGTCATGCGAACTGGCAATCCACCAGCTAGTGAGCAGATGCGAAAGGACCATACAATGCAAAGACATTGCGTTGGGGGCCTTTCTGGACATTGAAGGGGCGTTTGACAACACAACCTTCAACTCCATAGCAACAGCAATGGAGAAAAGAGGGATCTACCCGCAAGTCCGACACTGGGTGAACAAGATGCTCAGGAGCCGGACTGTAACAACTACTCTATACGGAAAGACAGCAGAAGCGGTGGTCGCTGGCGGGTGCCCCCAGGGAGGGGTTCTCTCGCCGCTCCTGTGGTGCCTCGTCATGGACGACCTTCTGCTGCTACTTGAAAACCAGGGCATTTATGCCCTGGGGTACGCAGATGATCTGACCATTCTAGTTAGCGGGAAGTTTGGGACCACTGTATCAAGCCTGATGCAGAGGGCACTAACTACCGTGGAAAGATGGTGCAAGAACGAAGGGTTAGCTGTAAACCCGGCCAAAACGGCGATAGTCCCCTTTACCAGGAGACGAAAAACCGATGACATAACATCGCTACGCATGTATGAAATGGAAGTCCCAATCAAAAATGAAGTAAAATATCTAGGGGTCATACTTGATACCAGATTGAACTTCAACTTCCACCTGGAGAACATCAGCAAAAGGGCCATGAGAGGACTTTTTGCGACCAGGAAAATGGTAGGACGCACATGGGGACTGAGACCCAGTATGACCAAATGGCTATACACCGTGGTCATAAGACCCATAGTGACATACGCGGCGCTCGCTTGGGGAGAAAAAACCCAAACCAAGAGCGCAGCCGCAAAACTCGAAAGAGTGCAACGACAGGCGTGTCTGCTGATTACTGGGGCAATGAGAACAACGCCCACAGCAGCCATGGAACACATATTATCGCTTCCACCAC
The DNA here is from genome assembly GCA_932526585.2 of Philonthus cognatus. Lineage (NCBI taxonomy): Eukaryota > Metazoa > Arthropoda > Insecta > Coleoptera > Staphylinidae > Philonthus > Philonthus cognatus. Next base: position 32,828,427 of record OW052242.1, read on the forward strand.
TACATCTATATGTTATGATGGAAGCCAGATAGGCAGCCTACAGACTGCACATAAATGGACACACTTTAAATGTAGGGTCATCTAGACCGGAAACATTTAAAGTGCTACAAGAAGAAGAAATCCTAAAAATGAGGTCCGATTTCACTAAAATCGTACACCCATCCCGCAGATTCAAAATAATCATACCACAGCGGAGTGAATGGACAAATGGAACATACCCGGGAACGAGTAAAGGAACCATCTGGTACACAGACGGGTCCAAAAACACTAAAGGAACCGGGGCTGGTATCTATGGAGGCTGTAACCGGAGCAAACAATTCACGGTTGCTCTGGGGAAACATGCCTCCATCTTCCAGGCTGAAGTGGCCGCCATTGACTGGTGTGCCCACCACATAATGGAGTCGGGACTCAACAAAGGACCAATTACCATTATGTCGGACAGCCAGGCAGCCCTAAAAGCGCTAGCCTCGCCGATAGTTCAGTCCAGACTGGTTATAGACTGCATAAACAGGCTGGACGCACTGGCGACAACAACAAAAACACAGCTAGTATGGATACCCAAGGACCAAGGAATTATTGGACACTTGGGGGCCGACCTGCTGGCCAAACAAGGGACAACAGGTGAATTTATAGGACCTGAACCCGCTTTCGGAATACCACATAAAACCGGAAAGGAAATAATCCGACGCAAGTTAGCAGAGGAGCATACAAAGGCATGGCACAACCAAATGGGAATGAGGCACACGAGACTCTTCCTAGATGGCCCGGTACCTGATAGCGCATTAGCGCTGTCAGGACTGAGCAGAATGAAACTAAGGAAAATCACAGGACTAATTACTGGGCACTGTGACCTGAATAAGCACAAACATAGGATGGGTCTCGAGAAAAGCCCCCTATGCCGTGGGTGCTTGGAAGAAGAGGAAACTCCCCAACACCTACTGTGCACATGCGAAGCCCATAAACGGCAACGCACGGAGCAACTCGGGAAGCCCGTGCTTCCTGAAGAACAGCTCAAGAACATCCCCTGGCCCAAACTCCTGGACTTCTTAGAAGACACAGGAATATACAGGGAGTAAAATAACCAGAGGAGCACAAAAGGACCACGGAGACCGTAGTGCAGGGACGCAAAGCGATACCACCTCATGTGGAAAAAAAAAAAAAGAGGTAGACACAATTGTGGACGGTAAGATCTTATACCAAAACTGCGGATTCTTCTGTAAACAGTAGCCATGGATACTCTTTGGCCATTTAGAGCCAACCAGTCATTTTCCAATGCCCGCGACGTTGTAAATCTGTCCCTTAAAGTTGTAAGACGAAGAGCTCGATCTTCACGCTCAGTGGTGCTTCTTGGACGTCCTGATCCAAGTCTACGTCGATTCTCCCCAGCTTCGGACCATCTAGACCAGCAGCGTACGATCACCGATACACTACGGCCTACCCTTTCAGCAATAGCACGAACCGAAAAACCCGCTTCTCGCATTCCAATAATGCGACCCCTTTCAAATTCACTTAGATGATGATATTGTGCACGCAGAAGAACACGGGGCATCTTTTTATGTTTTACAAACTGAAACGTCAAACTACTCAGAGGCTACTTGGATATTAGAAGCAATTACATTAAAAAATCAGCAGCTCTTCATAATGGTGAAATCAAGGAAAAATACCATTAAATAGTAAACAAAACAATTGATTTTTTGATCATCGATGCAGTTCATTTACATGATCAAATTCTGTAAATTTCATTAAAATCGTCCAATAAATACTTTGTGTTCTGATTTTTTTGAAAGGCAGTATATTATTAGATGGTCATGTTATTGTTTTTCTTTATGACACTTGCGACATAAATTTTGATAGTTATGACATATTTAGAACTAACGATTGTTTTCCACTCCCAGACTAAGCATGAAGTAAAATTTCGAGTTTAGAAAAGCCCCGTGTAGAAAATTTGTCGAGGGTCGTGCAGCGACCCGAGACAAATTTTCACGGGGCTTTTCTAAACTCGAAATTTTACTTCATGCGCCATGCCTATAAACCACTGATTTAAAGTAAAGTTAAAAATATATACTGCTGAGATGTGACAGATATTTACTAAGATATAGCGAGCAAATGCAAAAAATATTTATTTTGTGAATATTATGTAAATGTGATAATAATAATAAAAGTAGAACAAATTTATTTTGAAACCCTTTTCCTTATTCTTAATATTTAAATCATCATATCTATAACGAGAACATTGCTATGATGGACACATCAACATTTTTCTTAATATGAAATAAAAACATTTCAAAAATTAAAACAATCACTTGGAGCTGAACCAAATACCGCAAACAAGTGTTATTTTTTCCCGGAACCGGAACCGAGCCGATATATATTTTATTAATTGAACCGGAACGAAAACTGGAACGGAAATAATAGCGGTTCAAAGTCTTCTATGTGGGTATACTTAATAGTAAAAAATCTCTGTACATCACCATAAAGTTAGATATTTGCGCTCTTAGTTGAGATCTATATTAGTTATAACGTTAACTTAATTTAAATTGCGATTATATTTTTTCTGAAAATCCCTTTTTGTTTGGATCGTAAATAAAACAAATGGATTGTAAAGACAACAATACAACTCTCAAAGGGTGTACTACAAGACTTTTAAATTTGATAGTAAAATATAATTCTTTTCAAAAGGAATATAACAAGGCTTTACTGTAGTAATAACAGCTAGTACACCTAACACTCAATTTAACACACTTCTTAGAAAATGCGTATTCATGTTTCTAAACAATCCATCTAAATGTAATGCAAACAATTCAACTCTTAAAAATGGTGTCCCACAAGGCTTCACAATTGCAATATTCGAAGTTACGAACATTGCTACACCCAAGTTAACATTGCAATTCTTTACATTATTCTTAGAATATTTGTTGTTGTTGTTAACATTTCATTTTTTCTGTTTAGTACATGTGTACGTATAGGACCCAGGTGATAATTTTTACATCAGTTCCAGCATTGTCCTGTCTCGTCTAGTGGGCACTGCACTTCTTTCTCTTCGACTTGCCATATTAGGACCTTGTGTCCGTCCGGAGTTGACGCCTGCAAGATGATGAAGGTCGAAGACCCTCCCGGCCAAGAATCCAACATCCGAGATGCAAGCGGCGAAGAGTAAACGTCCATTGAATTATTCAGGACGTACGTCTGTTTGGTGTTTTACAACGGCGAGCGGCCCACTTTTGAAGCTCTCTATGGGCCATTTAAAAAAACGTGAAATCGATCTCATTAAAGAAAAATACGACCTTCGAAGACTTATCAAAATAAGCTGGACCAAAAATAAAGATATCAAAATGGGATTTTTGGAACGGGACAGATTTACACATGAAATATTATACGTGGGTCGTTTGATAATTTTAGTAAGAAAGCCAGTCAAACAATTTATTTTGAAAAAATCTTGATTTAACATAGTCTTCTTTTAGGGCTATTCACTTACTCCAGCGAGTTTCCAATTTTTTAATACTGTCCAAAAAATAGACTGTCTAAAAGTCTGCAAAATATTCATTCAGGGTGATGATGACGTCCCTATTCGACGAGAATTTACTTCCATCGAATCAAATTTTTAAGTTTGGAAACAAGGAGAAATCGCACATGATCAAATCCCGAGAATGCGGAATCAATTCGTAGTAAAATTCGAATAATTTTGTCACGTAATTATCCTCATTTACTATTTGTAGAAGGGTAAGACAATAACAGAAAAATATTATTTAACGTTATTGCTAATAAGTGAAAAATGAGTTGTAAAGAAATCGGCCAAGATTGGCGCACAAAAATGTTCTCCTTCATGATGAAGTCCCACAAGTCGATCGTAGCGACTTCTGGGACTTAAAGAACGAGAACATTTTTGTGTGCCAATCTTGGCCGATTTCTTTACAGCTCATTTTTCAAATAGACCAATAACGTTGAATAATATTTCCGTGTTAATCCCTCCGATTCCGTACGCGAAATGTTAAATTTAACGTATATGTTATTCCTCAACATCATAGTCTAAGCGCGCTTGGTACTTACTTAATTTGTATACTTACATTGTAAGGGTAATTAATAACATATACGTTAAATTTAACATTTCGCGTACGGAATCGGGGTGGTTGTCTTACCCTATTACAAATAGTAAATGAGAATAATTCATTAAAAATCTAAAATAAAGTGCCCCTAATCTGTTAACCTGACAAAACAGTCTTTGCCATCTTCAACGCATTTTAACAAAGCATTATTCGCTGCTTTTTCTGCCGCTTTGTCTCAGAAGTATAGTAATGGATCCACAGTCACAGATGGACGCCAAAGTTCTACAAATTGCCCTTAAACATTGCCAAACACTGTGCTGAAACGTCCTTTTGCGAACATTTTTGATTGAGAATGACCAATCGCGGTACCCATTGTACACACAGCTCTTTCATATTCAGTTTTGTATGCAGAATGTTATGTAATTATTTGGTGAATATGCCTACGGTCAATCCCGCTCACCTTTATTTGGCGATCATCCATAATCATACCATAGATTTTTTCCATGATATCCAAAGTGGCGACTGAGCCTCCGGAGCGCAGTTCCTCTTAAGTGCTGGTTCGGCTCGTGCTCAAATTCGTTTATTAAAAAATAAACAGTCTTAAATAAAGGGGCAGATTCCCCGTAAACTTCTTTTAACTCGGCATTGATCTGCACTACTGTCTACTTCTTTAAATAAAATTGTGTAATCACTGCATGGAATTCGTGCTTGATTACCAAACGTGAACTGCATGTAATTTCTGGCTGAAATTTGGCCTGAGGAGATTTGAAGAGTGGATCTTTCGAAATATCACGTCACCATATAAAGTTTGAAACCATTTCATAGAAATATACCAAACTTATCAAACGACTCACGTATTATAGCATATTTCGGAGTCCTTTGAATTTGCAAAAATGTTCTGTAGTATAGAAGACTTTGTAGAACAATCTTCTATTTCTATAGAAGAGAAGATGTTGAAGCCCAAGCCCACCCTTAACGGGCATTAGGTCCACCCAGGCAATAAACCTCCGCCCGGGGTTTCTTAGATTTAGTTGTAGTTGTAGGTAGTTTTGCAAGGATTAGGTAAGTCAAATAATAGAGTGTTATTATTGGAAAGCATCCCCTCAAGTGACCATTTTACACAGAAGACTTTATAGAACAATCTTCAATTTCTGGAGAAAAGAAGACTATGTAGAACAATCTTCAATTTTAGTAGAAAAGAAGATTTTGTAGAACAATGTTTCCTATCTGTAGAAATTAAGGCTTTGTCAAACAATTCAATTATCAATTATATATATTGAAATACACCAGAGAGATTATGGATCAGATATGTTTAATATAAAGATACTTGCCGGTGACATACAGAACATTTTTCTTTCAAGTAAAAATGTACCAATACACTGTAAATCTTAAGACATTCATTGGTTTTCAAAAGTGTTCAATTTGAAACTTTTAACGAGTGTTGTCCACTTCCAGGTTAGGCGTGAAGTAAAATGGAACAATCTTCAATTTCTGTAGAAAAGAAGATTTTGTAGATGTTTCTTATCTGTAGAGATGAAGGCGTTGTCAATCAATTCAATTATCAATTAAATGTGTTGAAATACACCAGAGAGATTATGGATCAGATATGTTAAATATAAATAACTTGCTAGGGAATACGAATTAACATCACTGAAACTTTGCTCTAATTAAGCCACGCTCAAACAAATTCCCCGAACAACCGAATCAAAACTAAAACCATCTCTAATCCTTATAAAGACCTTACTAAATTTGAATAATCCGGAGGTGTGAGCGTGGGCAGAAATTACCGCAGCATTTCTGTTAATTATTATAGAAAGTTTCAGATCCTTACTTTATGCGTCCCGTGAGGAATTTCCAGGCCCCCACGCGGATCCCCCCTCGTAAACAATCAATCCTTCCCCACTTTGGGGATGTCAAACGAGTGTATATAGATGCTGTTAAGTTTCACGGTCCAACGAGCTGAGTAATAATAAATGATGTATGGTAATGGGATTACTTCTGGACTGGCGGTTGTGTTTTCAAAACTACTCTCAAATAACTTATAGGATGGGAAACTTAAAACCTCTACACTTTGTGCAAGTAATATATAGATCGTTACAGATTGTTAAATCTGCTTGCAAACAGAAAGAATTATAAATTATAGATTCACATAAGAAACTGATATAAAAGCGATGTATTGTCTATGTTAGATTATCTATCTAATGGATATTGTATATTAAGTTGCTTATACTCAAATGTAGGAACGTGCATTAGGAACGCAGGCAGCCGAATATATACAAAACATCGCTTTTACATGGTACCGTGCGATCGTTTAAAACATGATTTAGAGTAGGTTTTGAATTTTAAATAAGATTGGCACTACTGATTTGTAACACATAGTTTACCATAACCTCAAATTTATTTCACCATTCAGTTAGCATTCTGGGCAACTGCACAAAAAAATGACGCCTACTCTAACTTATGATTTAAACGATCGCACGGTATTAATGTAAATATAGCCCTAATAAGTGGCCTCATCAACACAATTTGATTCATATGACATTGCATCAGGCGGTTCAATTTGGCGGTTGGCTAGATTTATTTAGACAAAATAAACATTTCCAAAATGTATTAACGTCATATCAAACATAACTTCACTATATTTTAGTGTTTTATACGCGTGAAGTAACATTTAGAGTTTAGAAAAGCCTGAACATTTGGTTTGGTCGCTTATTTTGCACATCTTTTGGTTGGGCATAATTAAGCTGTTCCGATTCAATGATGCACAAAGGGCGAGAAGTAACAATTTAAGCCCGAGCTACGCATTTACTTAAGCCAGGGAGAAAACTTTCTTTTAAGAATACATACCGTAATTATGTGCTGTAAATTTTCAAATGTTGTTTTTTTAAAGGGTTTACTTTGAAGCTTTAAACGAGCGTTTTTCACTCACAGGCTAAACATGAAGTAACATTTCGAGTTTAGAAAAGCCTGAACGTTTGGATTTGGACGCGAGCTATTAAGCTTTTCTCTACTAGAAATTTAACTACATGCTTAATCAAGGAGTGGAAACACTCTAGAAGCTTCAAATTGAACGCTCTTATAAAATCAACGAATTTCTGAAAATGTACAGCGTATATATCAGGATATGTCTACTCAAAAGAAAAAGCGATTAAGAAGATTGTAATCGTTTCGTTTCGTTTCAATCAGTATCATTAATCAAAATTACTTTACTTTTATCTACTTTCAGTCTGGTTTTATTTACTTTCATCGTTTATAAAGGCCAGTCACACACCATTTGATCGGATACACTTTCAGCAGATACTCATCTCGGTTGAGGCTCTTTAATCTGACCGCCCACGAAGGACGATGATAATGCCCGAGTGGAATGAAAATAGAAAAACAAAATAATGGCACGATACGGCAATAGATGCTATTGAGGTCACGTTTTCATCCACTCCAATAATTCTCATTTCGAATGGGAGAAACGAAACGGAAAATCTTATCTCCGTCGAAACATTCGTTATCTACCAGGTAATAACGTCATCAGAAAGAAAATATTTAATACAAACGGAAAGCTACTAATGGGAAACGCCGATTATTTTCTTTAGATTTAATAACAGAAATAATAATCTAATGAATAAATGTTTAATAATGACAAGCTATATTTATCGAAACTGCAGTCACATTCAATAAAAAGTTTTATGCAAACATAGTAAAGTGTTATATTGCGGAATAATCTATTAAATTTACATTAAAATATAATTCATTTATGCGCCTTATTATCAATCAAATGAAAAATTAGTAGTTGTGGCGCCTAACACGGGACCAAAACTGGTAGGTATGGCGCCCAACACGGGGTAAAATAAAATATTTAACAAAAAATAAACCTAGTATCATCTTATTATTTAGAAAATCAGTTGATCAAATTTGCATGCTTTTAAATAATTGGGTTTTGATGAATTTCCGGCGCAGTAGCTAACAAATTTATGTAAAAAAAATTGGCGCCCAACAAGGGGCCACCACTCAAATTGGATTTTTTTTCTAGGCCTGTATAATACCAGTTAGCGTGTTAGTAGCTGAATGCGAAACGATTTCGCCGGCAGTGCGAAGCCCGTGTTTTAAATTTAAATTCGTGCTGCAGAAACGCTTAAAATTGGTCGTTAAAAGTAAGCCGATTGGACGCGGGTGCGAGCGAGAAATGAAGATTACGGAAGAAGGACGAGCGCTCGCGCCGGGCAAAATGGCGATTAAATGTAAATTAAAACGCGAAGAAAACGAAAGGGCCGTATGAGTCATCCACCTTTGCACACAGACATATAATATTTATGCGCGAAAAAATAAGCCACAACACTAGAGAGGAAACTCATTGTATGTAATGCGTATTGAAAAGGAAAATATTTAAGTTGAAATAACTGATTTAAATAAATATAAAATATTGTTGTTCTACACATTTGTGCATACCTGCAATGAAACATTTCAAATTAAGATTGCGTTTTAGTAAATTAATTTTCAATGAATGAAAATGAAATACTGATATTAGGAAATGTACACACTTGCCGGTAACATGCAGATAATTTTTCTTATAAGTAAGAATGTACCAATACACTGTAAATCTTAAGACATTCATTGGTTCTCAAAAATGTTCAATTTTAAACTTTTAACGAGTGTTGTCCACTCCCAGGTTAAGCATGAAGTAAAATTTCGAGTTTAGAAAAGCCTGAAAATTTGGATTTGCCGGGGCGCGCGAGCGAAGCGAGTCGCGCCCCGGCAAATCCAAATTTTCAGGCTTTTCTAAACTCGAAATTTTACTTCATGCGCCACGCGTATAGATCACTCATTTAGAGTAAAGTTTAAATTATTCGCGTTAAGCAGTATATTTTTAACCCTGCATTAGCAGTATATTTTTAATTCTGATTCAGCAGTATCTTTTTACTTTCACAATATTTCAGCATTTTATACGAGTGGCGCATGAAGTAAAATTTCTAAACTCGAAATTTTACTTTATGCGCCACGCGTATACATCACTGATTTAGAGTAATGTTCAAAATATTCATGTTTAGCAGTATATTTTTAACCCTGCATTAATTCTGATTTAGTTGTATCTTTTTACTTTCACAATATTTCGCGTTTTATACGCGTGGCGCATGAAGTAAAATTTCGAGTTTTGAAAAGCCTGAAAATTTGGATTTGCCGGGGCGCGACTCGCTTCGCTCGCGCGCCCCGGCAAATCCAAATTTTCAGGCTTTTCTAAACTCGAAATTTTACGTCATGCTTAACCTGGGATTGGATAACACTCGTTAAAAGTTTCAAATTGAACACTTTTGAAAACCAACGAATGTCTTAAGATTTACAGTGTATTGGTACATTTTTACTTAAAAGAAAAATTCTTCGCGTCCAAATCCAAACGTTCAGGCTTTTCTAAACTCGAAATGTTACTTCATGCTTAATCTGGGAGTGGAAACACTCCTTAGAAACTTAAAATTGAACGGTGTTACGAAATCAAAGAAAACCTGAACATTTACAGTGTAATGGTAGGTGTATAAGTACACTTAAGGGGGAGTATTTTTATAATTGTGCCAAAACTACCTGATGTTTGGCAATTTTTTTGGGGAAACTGAAAAGACTTAGACACTTGCGGTTTTTGGCACAATGTTTATTCATCTCTTGTCTACAAAATGGAATTTTTTCGAAGTATAATAATTTAAAATGGCGTCCATAATGGCGGCTCCGAGAAGTCATGTTTTGAAAATATTTGTTATCTGCGGGATGGATAGAGGCCGCAATACGTCCCCTAGAAGCATGAAACCAAAAAATAAGTAAAGTTTAAACTCCAAGGAGGCATCTGAACCTAAGAAACATGAAAAATTCCTTATAGAAACAAAATGGCGGCCGTTTGAAGAAAAGGTACGAATTTTCGCATGATTTTTTCAACTTTGGCATGCCGTTAAAAATCGTTAGTCATCCAAATGTTGCGATTTTAAAAGTTCAGAGGCCCATAAATTCAATTTCCTTTTAGGCAGTCAAAACTAGAAGTCGATTGGTTGAACGGTTCGCAAGCTAGAATTCCCGCAGATCTGAAAAATCTTGTTTCGAGATAAACGCGTTTGAAGTTTGACAACTGTTTTTCCGCGCGGCGGAATTGCTACCTGAGCGGCCGGTACGCGCTCAGGACAATGGTTCATTGAAAGCCGTATAGCGACGGAACTAATGCACGGACCGCCATATAATTTTAACCAAATATTCTTCAGACATGTAGCATTAGATTTATGTAATAAAAAAAATGGATTTTTTGAAAAAATTATAATAATACTCCCCCTTAAAGAAAAATTAATTGTATATTTAATGGCAGTGAATGCAATCACATGAAAACATTAGAAAATGCTCCATTGCAGAAAATAGAAGTAAAGAAACCACGAGCTATTTTTTGTAAGATATACAGGAAATAATTCGTATACATATTTAGATGTGAATTTGTGGAATACAGCTTTTCTACGAATTCACATCTAAATATGTATACTAATTAATTTCCTGTATATCTTAAAAAAAGGTAGTTTGTATACTATCCAGTTAAACTAAACTACATTTAGAGTAAAGTATGAATATTAATTCAAATTACTCTAATGCTATATCCAGAAAAACTAAACTTGAAATAAATTATAACAATTTATTTAAATTAGAGACATATGTGCGATAATTAATATTTAAATAAGCTGAATATTTCTAAAAAGCAAATAATTAGTTATCCGGTTGTGAAGACCTAAAATAACCCGTTCTTCAACCACTATTTGCTTCTCGTTATCCTCGTTAAGGCCATGATTTTTACAAGTGTGTAAATTGACGGAAAGGAAATGCGTAATAGCGCAAATATTTGCGCTCGATTTGTGTGCGTTTGTTATGCTCGCAGTTTTATCAGACTCAGAATGGATATCGCTTTAGAGACAATTTTTAACTATTTATCAAAAATATCTTAAGGTAATCTTGTTTGGATAATTATAAATAAATCATTAATTATTAAATCCACTTCAAAAGCACTAATTTTGCTCAGATATAAACACGTTTTAAGATCCTGAAGTTGGAATTCAAATATCTTAACTGGTTTTTCTAAAACAAATTCTGAAAGAATTAACAAAGCAATAACGGCTCATATTGGTTTGTTTACTAAATTTCTTCTGCAGAAATTCATTTTTCTAAACGCATTATCTTTAATTTTCGTATCTCGTATTTTTTTGGAAAACCCTCGTTCTATTATTCGTGCAACGATCAAAAATTTGTTCAATGTTGCCTCCTATTTCGGAATAGCAACAGACGAATTGCACATTAAACAAAAATATTTTTCACTAATCATACTGAAAAATAAATTATTTTTCATGAAATATCACCGGAGGTTGAAACCTGAACATTTGGAAAGTTATAAACTGACAACTGACATTGCATTAAAACTTGGATAAAATCAGCTTCCAATATCGCGTTTTTTTTAAATAACTCATAAACAATTGATAGGGTATTTTCAGTTCTTGATATATTTTTAATTTAATGTATGCTTAATATCCACACAAAGTTTCATGATAATATCCTGAAAATTTTTAAAGTTATGCATGAATGAAAGTGGAGTTTCATTAAAACTTATATGAAATCACTTCCAAATTTCGCGTTTTTTTGTAAATAACTTATAAACTATTGATAGGGTATTTTTAGATTTTGGTAAATTTTGAAAGGACAATGTATGCTTAATATCCTGAAAATGTTTAAAGTTATGTATGTTTGAAAGTGGAATTTTACTAAAACTTGGATGGTCTCACCTTATGTCGCGTTTCTTGTAAATAATTCATAAACTATTAATAGGGTGGTTTCAGTTTTTAGTATATTTTGAAAGGGCGATATTTGCTTAATATCCACACCAAGTTTTATAATGATATCCTAAAAATGTTTTTGTTTTGTATGTTTGAAAGTGGAATTTCATTAAAACTTGGATGGATATAGCGTTTTTTGTAAATAAGTCATAAACTATTAATAGGGTATTTTCATATTTTGGTATATTTTCAAAGCGCAATATTTGCTTAATATCCACACGACGATATCCTGAAAGTGTTTAAAGTTATGTATGTTTAAAAGTGGAATTTCAATAAAACTTGGATGAAATTACCTTTCAATGTCGCGTTTCTTGTAAATAACTCATAAACTATTGATGGGCTATTTTCAAATTTTGGTGTGTTTTGAAAGGACAATGTATGCTTAATATATACACAAGGTTTTACGATGATATCCTAAAAAAGTTTAAAGTTATGATTAAAAATGGAATTTTATTAAAACTTGTATGGAATCACCTTCCAATGTCGCGTTTTTTTGTAATAAACTATTGATAGGGTATTTTCAGATTTTGGTATATTTTGAAAGGACGATGTATGTCTAATATACACACAAAGTTTCACGATGATATCCTGAAAATGTTTAAAGTTGTGTATGTTGAAAACTGGAATTTCATTAAAACTTGGATGGAATCGCCTTCCAATGTTACGCTTTTTGTAAATAACTCAAAAACTATTAATAGGGTATTTTCAGATTGGTATATTTTGAAAGGGCAATATTTGCTTAATATCCACACGAAGTTTCATGATGATATCCTGAAAATGTTTAAAGTTATGTATGTTTAAAACTGGAACTTCATTAAAACTTGGATGGAATCACCTTCCATTGTTGCCTGTTTTTGTAAATAACTCGAAAACTATTAATAGGGTATTTTCAGATTTTGATATATTTTGAAAGGGCAATACTTGCTTAATATCCACATAAAGTTTCATAATGATATCCTGAAAATGTTAAAAGTTATGTATGTTTGAAAGTGGAATTTCCTTAAAACGTGGATGGAATCACCTTGCAATGTCGCTTTTTTCTAAATATCTTATTCTTTTGAGTATACATATCCCGATAATTACAGCATGTTTAAAATTGGGAATTCGTTGTTTCGAAGCGGTTAATATGGGGCTTTTAACGAGTGTTTTCCACTCCCAAATTAAGCATGAAGTAAAATTTCGAGTTTAGAAAAGCCTAAGAATTTGGATTGGCCGCGTAGTGAAGCGGAGCGGCCAATCCAAATTAGGCTTTTCTAAACTCGAAATTTTACTTCATGCGCCACGCTTAAAAACACGGATTTACAGTGAAGTTCAAAAACACACACATACAACAACAAATATAGGCAACCTAATATACGTTAGTTATTGGGTTGCCTATAATCAGTGTTTTAAACAATTTGTTCAGCGCAGAATTTGACTCACGTGTTATTCACATCTACATATTAGATTGCTAAAGCCGTATATTTTAAACTTACCGATATTTCAGTGTTTTATACGTGTGGCGCATCAAGTAAAATTTTGAGTTTAGAAAAGCCTAATTTGGATTGGCCGCTCCGCTTCGCTACGCGGCCAATCCAAATTTTTAGGCTTTTCTAAACTCGAAATTTTACTTCATGCTTAGTCTGGGAGTGGAGTGGAGTTTAAAGATTTAAATTGAAATCCTCTAAAAAAACAACGAATGTAGTAAAATTTACAGTGTATGCATATGTATACCTGAAAGAAAAATTCCCTGTATTTAAAAATCACATTTATGCACACACACAGTTGTGATATTTTATTGAAATAAAATGTTAGGTTTAATAATTTACTTTGAAATATGTATAAAAATATGTATACTTAAAAGAAAAATAACTATTGATGGGGTATTTTTAGATTTTGGTATATTTTAAAAGAGCAATGTTTGCTTAATATCCACACAAAGTTTCATCATAATATCCTAAAAGTTTCAAATATTATGAATATCTGAAACTGTAGGTGATCGACCAAAAATGGTGTAGCGACCACCCCTGATAGATAAAAATATTTATAAATATTAGGAATAAATTTAAATCTTGGATGATTTCTTTATATAACGTGTTTTAAGAATGCAATGCATAAACGGGGGTAAAAAATCAATAAAAACCAACACAAGCAGGTGCATTTTCTGAGAAATCAATATTTACTTACGTGTTGCTAAAGCAATAGCGAATGCAATCGAGTTAATGTAATGTAAGTGTATTACGAGTAAACACACAGCGTAATACTTTCGAGGTAAACTTTATTTTTTTCTAATACGAAAATCAATTTCAAACTCGATTTGCTACATAAGTTGAATAAAACTTTTGATAAATTGCTCGTCCGGTTCGAAGGACCAATTTAATTTAGTCCTTCGAACCAGGACACTCCTCATGCTCAAAAACTGCTCCGATATTTTTAGTGCTTCCATAAAATCAACAAATTGAGTTACTCGAGCAAAATACAAACAATATTTCAAATTATTTTCAACCTACAAAAAAAAAACAACGGTTTATCACCTATTAAGAGCGTTTCGTAAACGTGTAATCCATTTTATAAGCCCATAAGGCATTTTAGCCGTCTGCGACGTTTTCAAGTCACGCCGTACACCAATTTACAAGTTACAGTTTATGTTCTCACTCACGAGGACCATAAAAGGGTCCGAAAATAATGGACGCACGGATCTACAACATGTTACCGCGCACACACAAAAGGAGCGTTTGTTAAGAGAGAATTTTACATGTGCTTTACCGGAATGTGTAAAATACGACGCCTACGCGTCTTTTTCGAGATTAGTTCGTAAAATGCTTTCAGAAAGTTACCTCATATTGTATTCATAAATTAATAATGCGCTGTTACGTTTATATTTTAAAGTGCTCTGTTGTTGTATTAAAACTAATGTCTCGGTTAGCGTTAGGTGAATATAAAAGTTTATTTGCAACTTCAAATTAAACAAGTGAAAAAAAATATAATGAATGGCTAAAATGTCTATATATACAGGGAGTTTTTGTCTACAAACTCCAATGTATGTGCTGCAAAATTTCAGCTATCATTGCTTTTTTTTTAACGAGTTCAATTTGAATTTACGAACGAGTGTTTCCACTCCCAGGCTAAGCATGAAGTAAAATTTCGAGTTTAGAAAAGCCGGAAAATTTGGTTTGGTTGCTCCGCGAAGCGGAGTAACCAAACCAAATTTTCTGGCTTTTCTAAACTCGAAATTTTACTTCATGCGCCAAGCGTATTAAACACTCAAATATTGCGAAGTTCAAAATGTACTCCTTATGTTTTATCTTACGTTAATACATTTTACAAATTTTCCTAGACAAAAACAATCGGTATATTTTGAAAGTGCAAGATTTGATTAGTTTCATTTAATCTAATAAACATTTGTATAATTAAATTACGTAAGATCAAACACAAGCGGTATATTTTGAACTTAACTAATTTCAATGTTATATACGCGTGGCGCATGAAGTAAAATTTCGAGTTTAGAAAAGCCTGAAAATTTGGTTTGGTCGCGTAGCGCTACGCGCTACGCGACCAAACCAAATTTTAAGGCTTTTCTAAACTCGAAATTTTACTTCATGCTTAGTCTGGGAGTGGATACACTCGGTAGTTGTTTCAAATCTAACTAATATATAAATATTTTTTTAAAGTCTAATGAAATATAATTAAAATGTAATCCCCTTTTAATTTTTTCCTGCACATTTTCTTAATGCGTTCTAATGGTGATGATGGCCGTCCCCTTCTTCGAACTTTAATTCGATTTTCATGTCAGAGTGTGGGTGTTTCGGAAAGTTCCGGAGGGAAAGTAAATGTTTGGCTGTTTCAAGTAGGCGGTGCACAATGTGCCAAATCCGAGCGCGAGCGCCAGGGGGGGATTTGGAGGAAAAAAATTAAATTAAAAATTTCGAGAAAAAAACATATCCACTCCATTGTAGATACATGAAACCCTTATAATCTTGCATGTTTATATTTTTTAACCCCCTATATTATTAACAATTAACGCTTAAAGTTGAGCAATTTAGAAAACATCGATTTTACGGCATTTCATTCGCAAGTTTAAATAATTTATTACATGGATAGTAGGCGTACTATAAATATAACATTATACACTATTGTTTATAACATAATACTGTATATTATGGTTGAAAGATCAACTCTCTAAATATTTTAGAAAAAAAGTTAAAAAAATTTGAATATGAAATATATTTTAAATATAAATTTTAACTTTAGAAAGTGTTATAAAAAAAATGCCAACTCGATGAGGTCTGTGACTATCACTAAAAATTAGTTCTATGTTTTCTCTAACTACCCTCAAAATTTCGTATCTCCACCGGTGCGTTTTTGGGGTCTTTTTAATTTTTTTATTCGACGCCACCAATTAAAATTGGGTCGGGCGAGGCCCGTGTGCGGTGGCATCGCGGAGTCGAGCTCGCTATTCTCGAGCAGCACGCAACATTATTTCTACGTTGGCCCCGAACAAAAAAATAATAAAAACGCACTTAAAACGCACATGTAAAAATTCAAAAAAATTAGGGCTGTTACAGAAAATATTGACAAATGTTTACATAATAGTCATAATCCTCACAATCTACAATTTTTCTAATATACAGGTATATATCATAGGGAAATTATTTCTTCTCTGAGTATTTTTTGCAGCATTTAAATCACATTTACAAAAATAGTTTTATGGGTTTTTTTCTTATTGATATATAAGGGTGTACATCTGTTACTGATAAAGGTCATCTGGTTTGTGTTTACATTTTTATTAGGGGTCCGATTGAAGCTGTCATTTACCGTAACAAATGGCATTCTTGTCACACAGTTTTTACGGTTTAAGTATCTGAAATGGATTATTCTTAATTTTCTTGAAAGCAAAATATGCGTTTAGTGTTGAACGAAGTCTCCAACAGTTCACATATTTTTCTGATCCATAAGCGAACGATTGAACATTATAAAGTAATTATTAATTAAGTTAGTGTTAAGTGTTATTTAATTTGTTGACTATATACTCTTTCTTTGATGTAGTGTTTTTTTGTGTATAAAATAGTTTACTTTAATTAAACTAGTGTTTAGTGTTAGTGTAATTTAATTAATCCAAAACGCTGAGTGATAATGGAGAAAATTAAAATTACAAACGGTGATTTATATAAGGTATGGTACGAACTAAAACCTAAAAACCTTATTCAGTCAAGCAATACCATTGATTATTTAATAAAATATATTGAAAATGTTTCGACGAAAAACAATAGTGAAAATGATGACATTCTTAAAAAAGTTAAGGGTTTCTGCAGTACTCTTAATAGAAAGTGGAAAATGTGCTCAAGATCTCATATCAATTTCATAAAAAAAAAAAAATAGAAATTGGTTACTGCTGCCTTTTAAATACAACGAGGGTTCTGTCTTAATTGAAAATACAAACCCCTTTGAAAATATAGAAAATATTTCACCAATACCAAGTACATCAGGTACACAGTTCACAATACAAAGTAATACATCTAAAAGAAGACAAACTAATTTATTGATCACCGAAAATACATAATATATAAATTAGATTTGAAGAAAACAACTACTCACGGATGTACGATAGAAGAGAAAAATAATATATTTAGTCGGAAAACTAGAATACAAAAACTATTACGTAAATAGTTAGGGATAAGGGTTGATATTGTTGTGCAAGGAGGAGGTACTTCAAATACTGGCAACGTTGCTCGAATATTTTTTCGAAATTATGAGAAAGTAGCTGTCATCACTGAATTGAATGAAGAATTATTGAACAGATTTTATACAATTCTTATAACAATGTCGAGTTCTCGTAATATAAATGTATTGATGTTTGATAAATATGCAGAAGATACGGCCCGGCCCGACTTTACACCTTGTTATATGGATGGTATAGAATGCCTCCTAGTGTCCATAAAATTTTAATTCACGGGAGCAAAATAATTGGACAATGTCTTTTACCAATCGGAGAACTTTCGGAAGAGGCACAGGAAGCAACCAATAAAATATATAAGAGAGTTAGAGAAAACCATACTAGGAAAAACTCTAGGCTTAATACAATTCGAGATTTATTTAATATGCTTCTTGTATGTTCTGATCCAATAATTTCTTCTTTGAGAAGCGATGTAAAAATTCATAAAAAACAACTACCTGCAGACGCTAAAAAATTAGTTATTTGTGAAACGGACACAAGTGACAGCGAAGACGAACAGACTGATGAGGATACTGACAATTTTTCATTTTAAAAAAGTAAGTAAATAAAACAGTATAAAATACATAACTTCGTTGTGCAAAATCAGAAAAATGTAATGTATATTCTGATTAAAAATTCATATTTTAAACAACAGATTAAATTATTTTTAAACTACAGCAGATACTTTTCACATTTGTAGGTTTTTTTGAGGTGCTTTATTTTTTATTAGGCGCAACCGATAAAAATCGACTCGGTCATTCGCAAAAACCTGACACAAAACGCACATGTAGAGATACGAAGTTTTTAGGGCATTTAAAAACATACCACAGTTTTTGGTGAAAGTCACAACCTATGTAATGATTATAACAATTGTATATAATTTTGCTGCCTTGAATTATTATTATATTATTTTTCTAGAAGATTGCAAACCGGAAGAACTGTGACTATCATATAAACATTTGTTAATATTTTCTGTAACTGCCCTAATTTTTTTGAATTTTTACATGTGCGTTTTAAGTGCGTTTTTATTATTTTTTGTTCGGGGCCAACGTAAAAATCATGTTGCGTGCTGCTCGAGAATAGCGCGCGCTCGACTCCACGATACTCACCGCACACGGGCCTCGCCCGACCCAACTTTAATTGGTGGCGTCAAATAAAAAAATTAAAAAGACCCCAAAAACGCACCGGTGGAGATACGAAATTTTGAGGGTAGTTAGAGAAAACATAGAACTAATTTTTAGTGATAGTCCCAGACCTCATCGAGTTGACATTTTTTTTATAACACTTTCTAAAGTTAAAATTTATATTTAAAATATATTTCATATTCAATTTTTTTTTAACTTTTGTTCTAAAATATTTAGAGACTTAATTTTTCAACCATAATATACAGTATTATGTTATAAACAATAGTGTATAATGTTATATTGATAGTACGCCTACTATCCATGTAATAAATTATTTAAACTTGCGAGTGAAATGCCGTAAAATTGATGTTTTCTAAATCGCTTAACTTTAAGAGTTAATTGTTAATAATATAGGGGGTTGAAAAATATAAACATGCAAGATTAGAAGGGTTTCGTGTATCTACAATGGAGTGGATATGTTTTTTTCTCAAAATTTTTAATTTGATTTTTTTCCTCAAAATCCCCCCCTGGCGCTCGCGCTCGGATTTGGCACATTGTGCGGTGTGCACTCGCTCATCTGTTTACAGTTTGCGATCTGTTTGCCTTTCCCGGTAACGAATTTGAAACGCCCGACGCCATAAACACGACGTAATTGAGGTAGCAAATCCGCACGCGCAAACAACGGTTACACTTTTATAATGGCTCATCAACACGGAAGAAAATTAAACAGATTGTGTTAGTTATAGGCGGGGATTAAAGTAAGGTTTACGTAGCGATTAAGTCTTACTATATCTTGTTGAAATTTGTGATTAAAAATTGAGGTTTTCTAAAACACCTGTTTATCAATAGAAGGAAAAAAATGTTTTAAAGTAATGGCTTTAATAATCAATCAAATTAGTTGTATGTGGGGAAATTATAAGCAATCGCAGTTTACAAAACACCTGCTTATTCAAACTGTTAATTGTGCAGGCTTATACCGTGCGATCATTTAAAACATGATTTAGAATAGGCATTGAGTTTTAAATTAGATTGGCACTACTGATTGTTAACACATCGTTTAGCATAACCTGAAATTTATTCCATCATGCAATTAGCAGTCTGGGCAACTCAAAAAAAATGCCGCCTACTCTAAATCATAATTTAAACGATCGCACGGTAGAAGCCTGCACAGTTAACAGTTTGAATAAGCAGGTGTTTTGTAAACTGCGATTGTTTATAATTTCCCCACATACAACTAATTTGATTATATACATCATTATTATCACAAATAAAACAGTTAAAATTTGTTTGTATAACTGAGGATCTTATTATGACTATACTCTCGACAACTTTAACTTGTTATTATCATACTAGAAGTCTAGTTCTTGTTAGATAATGACAAGTTAAAGTTGTAAAAACTATAGTCATAATAAAAACCTCAGTTATACAAAGAAAGTTCAGGTGTCTTATTTGTGTACCTGCTTACTCATTTGAAGATGGAAATAGTTGTTTATTTTTTTCACAAATTACAAGCAATTGCAACTTACATAAATTCTTGCACGTACTTAAATTATCTATATGCTGTATTATTGTAGTTGCTTTGATGTCCGTCCTTGAGCAATCACAGGAACCATCCGAGCGTGCAGAATGTTAATCGGTGAATTTCTTCTTTTCTTCCTTTAAATCAATCCGTTTTTCTGATGCCTTTACAAGAAATCTGGACGCTGTGTAATATCCTCCATTGTTTTTTTGTTATCTTTTCGAGACTCACGATCACGAGTAGGCTGGTAGTTTTACTTGTTGTTAGTTACGCAAGGGATAGCGATCGATCGCCTCGGCTTTTTTAATGGCCACGGAATGTTCTTTAGTGGTTATTAAATGGAAATTACTGGCGATGATACCATCCCAGATGGATTTGATTACTCGAGGCTATGGATTTTTTATTATTGCTATTATTGTGAGGTTGAGATGTCGTGATACGGGATTTATTCGTTCTGTCAACAGGATGTTAAATATTTTCGATCTCAAGAAGAAACATTTAAACGCGCCTGGAATAAGAAATCTTTATGGTAATTGACAGTTGTACATTAGTATCTTTTTTGACAAGGAAATATTAGATGGACAAAATAAGCTTTGAGATCGTTAGAGTTAGGAACCAAGACTATACGACTTTTTTGTATACATTTACAAATACCTACTCACTTTAATAACTTTATATTCAACTGGCATAATCAGTAGGTTAAGTGGAAGAAGATAGTGCTGACTGAAATTGTGTTTTGTGTAAATGACTCTTAATTTAAACAGGCATTTATTATTATTATTACTTGCGATTATTTTCCTAAATTTCTATTATTTGTGTGACCTTTAATTGCATAGAACTTTTTTAAATTAGACGATCCTATTTTTCATCTCCGACTGTTGTTAAAATGTTCTATGATTTGTGTGACCTTTAGTTCAATAGGACTTTCTAAAATTAAGTGGAAAACAATTGTGACGGGAAACAGGAAGAAGAGTTTTAATAATGACCCAGTGGGCGCATTAATCACAGCTTTAACGCCGGCCGGGCGCTTTTTTTCTTTTCGGGAATGTTCGATTTGCATAGCAGATGCATTAATATTAATGCGACGTCATTGTTTTACGGCCGCGATTATGCAAATGCCTACATTTCCAATTAATCAAAATTAGCGCACGCCGTTCAGGATTAATGTTGCTCGAACGGAAAATTGCGCGATCGCGGATAATGTCAGAATAAATGGGTTGTTAGGTGAAGCCATCTATATTTATCAAATCAAACTAAAATTGTAAAGAATTGAAGTTCATTCAAATCTACTGTATAATTACGACATATCTTTATAATTGAAGTAGACTATCTCC
Organism: Philonthus cognatus; assembly: GCA_932526585.2. Lineage (NCBI taxonomy): Eukaryota > Metazoa > Arthropoda > Insecta > Coleoptera > Staphylinidae > Philonthus > Philonthus cognatus. The sequence continues at coordinate 32,849,968 of OW052242.1, forward strand.
ATAATACAACAAGACTATCTCCAGAAGTCCAGATTCATTAAACTATAGATGGTCGTCTTCATAATCAAGAAGACTATCTACAGAAGTTCAAATGACTATCTTTCTAAACTGCAGATGTTTGTAAAACCCAGGAATATTATCTCTAAAAGTCCAAGCGACCCCATCTTATAGAGGGTGTGAAATGGACGACTCTTGCTGAATTATGAAGGCAATTACCTGTATATTTGGACTTGTGTGAAGACAATCGCCTAAATATAAGGAAGTTAGTTAGATAGTTTTTTAACACAATAAAAAACTTTTAACTTTGTTTGTATAACACAATTTATTTTTATGTGACTGCAGTTTCGGCAAATTCAGCTTGCCATTATCAAACATGAAGTACTTCATGTTTGATAATGGCAAGCTGAATTTGCCGAAACTGCAGTCACATAAAAATAAATTGTGTTATACAAACAAAGTTAAAAGTGTTTTATTGTGTTAAATTAACATGTATAACAAAGTAGAAGCCTCCACAATTCAAAAAATAAGATAGTTTTTTGCTCAAACGGAAGGTAGTCTTCTGAAGTTTAATTCGTAATCCTTTAAAGCTTGAAGAATTACAAGTGATTTACTTCATGTCTCCAGACGATTGTCGTCATAATTCAGCAGACTGTGTCTGGAGGTATAGAGTGTTCTTAAAAGCATTAGCGGACTTTAGGGATAGTCTTTTAAAATTCTAAAGACAATCATATGTACTTCAGAAAGACTTCAGGAAATTGTCTTTTTGGGTTCTAGAGACAATCATCTGTACTTCAGAAAGACAATCTTGTGGACTTCAGGAGATGATAGTCTTTTTGAATTCTAAAGACAATCATCTGCACTTTAGAAAGACAATCATAAGAACTTCAGAAGATAGTCTTTTTGGATTCTCAAGACAATAATCTGTACTTCTAGAGATAGTCCAAAATTTAAAAAAAAACATCTGCACTTCAGAAAGAGAGTAATCTGGACTTCTGAAGATAGTTTTATTAAGTTCTAAGGTCAATCATCAGCAGTTTAAAAGCGAGACATCTAGATTTGTCTTTTGGAATTCTATAAGCAATCATCTGCAGTTCAGAAAGGGAGCCAACTGGACTGCTAGAGATGTAAGAATTATAAAGGCAATTTAAAAGCAAACATCTGGATTTCTGTCGTCTGTGATTCTAAAGGCAAGCATCTGCACTTCAGAAAGAGAGTAATCTGGACTTCTAAAGATAGTTTTCTTAAGTTCTAAAGTCAATCATCTGCAGTTCAAGAGCGATACATCTGGATTTATGTCTTCTGGGATTCTAAAGGCAATCATCTGCAGTTTAGAAAGGGAGCCAACTGGACTTCTAGAGATGATCTTCAAGAATTATAAGGGCTATTCAAAAGCGAGACATCTGAATTTCTGTCGTCTGTGATTCTTATGGCAATCATCTGGAGTTCAGAAAGAGAGTCGACTGGACTGCTGGAGATGATCTTCAAGAATTATATCAGGACACTGTAATCTGGACTTGTGTGGAGACAATCATCTGAAGATAAGGAAGTTAGTCAGATAATCTTACGAAAAATAGTCTTCTGAAGTTTTGAAGCTTGAAGATGAATTATCAGTGATACTGTAATGATGATAATGAGATAATTAGCTTAACTTTTTCAAAAATTATGAAAATATGCCAAATATTCTCATTAAATCTTAATTTCCGCATTGAAATTCATTGATTCCTGATAGTGACAGGTGCTGAGCGTAATTTCGGCCGGCACTCGGCAAGGTCGGAATGTAGGCATTCTGGCTATGCGCCGAGGAGAGTCCAGTCCAGGCCACGAACGTTGAACCTTTTGTGCATTTTTATCGTCTCCGCTGCTGCTGCCACCGATGGCTGATGATGTTTCTGTGTTGTTGGGCAGTTGCAACGATGAATATTACATGAATGGGCGCAACTGAATTAAATTAATACATTCGGGAGGCCCCTCTCACTCTCCCTCTCCGGCATTGTTCCATTGTTTTCGGTCGCGCGTGTAATCGCCACGGGTCGGGAGAGCGTGCGGTCGGTTTCCGAAAATCTGGCAAATTTATGATGTACGATGAACAAAAGTTTTAATCAATATCGGGGTGTATTAAAAGCAACATTGTTGGATCGGTGTGTTTGTTTTATGAACACGTTGGTCTTGTTAATAATAATAATAATAATAAATACATGTAAATATGATTTGTAGAAGATTTGTACTTTATCAGAGATGGGCAGGTTTCGAATCCTTTTTGACGATTTAGAAGAGGTATTCGAATATTATAGTAGAAAACGATTCGTAATCCCGGTTCGGATTGAAATCAGTGGTTTATAGGCGTAGCGCATGAAGTACAATTTCGAGTTTAGAAAAGCCTGAAAATTTGGTTTGGTCGCTCCGCTTCGCGGAGCGACCAAACCAAATTTTCAGGCTTTTCTAAACTCGAAATTTTACTTCATTCTTAGTCTGGGAGTGGAAAACACTCGTTTAAAGCTTCAAATAGACTTTTTTTATAAAAACCACAAATTACTAAAAATGTGTTTTAAAAACATCTACTCTTCATAATTGGAAATTATTCATTATCGAATAATCATGTTTTGTTTGATATTATTTGAGGTAAAAGTGATGCCAATAATATTTTTATTAATATTAAACGAGGGTTTCGATTCCCGGGTTAAGCATGAAGTAAAATTTCGAGTTTATAAAAGCCTGAAAATTTGGTTTGGTCGCGTAGCGCGAAGCGCGGAGCGACCAAACCAAATTTTCAGGCTTTTCTAAACTCGAAATTTTACTTCATGCGCCACGCGTGTAAAACACTCTTTTAATGTAAAATTCAAAAACACATACATCATCTTTAATTAGAATAACTTTTTTGGCGATTCGTCCTAGCTCCAGACATTATTTAGTATGTAGAATAATTTAGGGTGAACTAGGTTTTATATAATGCAAGATACAGATGATACACATTTGAAGACAAAGATAAGAGTAAGTAAAATCAACCAAATCTCGAAAAAGTATATGAAGAAAAGAAAGAAAAAGAGGAAGGTAAAGATTGCTGTGTGGTTCATCTTCAAAATATTCATCTTGTTATTGAATGTTTGTAGAACATCTTCCTCTAATTTGCGATTCTTCTAGAAATAATATATACAGAGAGTTTTATGTAACACCGAACATTTTCATAACGAGATTTTTTCTATGAAGTATCCATATGCATACGTTGCACATGTTCCGATGCTCGATTTACTAAAAGAATCTAATTTGAAGCTTTAAGCAAGTGTTTTCCACTCCCAGGCTAAGCATGAAGTAAAATTTCGAGTTTAGAAAAGCCTGAAAATTTGGTTTGGTCGCGTAGCGCGAAGCGCGGAGCGGCCAAACCAAATTTTCAGGCTTTTCTAAACTCGAAATTTTACTTCATGCGCCACCGGTAGAAAACACTGACATATTACGAAGTTTAAAACACACTGCTGAGCTTTACATTGAATCAGTGATTTGTACCGGTGGCGCATGAAGTAAAATTTCGAGTTTAGAAAAGCCTGAAAATTTGGTTTGGCCGCTCCGCGCTTCGCGCTACGCGACCAAACCAAATTTTCAGGCTTTTCTAAACTCGAAATTTTACTTCATGCTTAGCCTGGGAGTGGAAAACACTCGTTTAAAGCTTCAAATTATTATTTTTTTTAATAAACCAAGCATCGAAAAATGTTCAAAGTATGCATATGGATACTTCAAAGAAAAATTCTCGTTATGCAAATGTTCGGTGTTACATAAAACTCTCTGTATAATAAGCAATCAAACGCTTACCTACTTACCCACAGCTAACCCTTTTTCGGCTAAATTAGTTTATTACCACTGAAAACTACACCTCCTACCGATACCCATCAATCCCCCATTTTTGTGTCTATTGATAATGAACACTTTGTGTCCGAAATGTACATTTAGTTACAAAATAAAGTGTTGACGAAACGTTCTAAGTGTCTTAATCAAAATCAAAAGACAATGAAGATCAAGATTTTAAGTTAATGAGGAAGAACTATAAGAGGATGAAGAGCAAGCAGAACATGATACTGATGATTCTGCCTTCTCCATGTTCTTCTAAATCGACTTTAAGGTTTTTCTCTACAACGAAGAATAATTCTTCGTTGTAAAATAAAACCTCAAGTCGATTTGGCAGAACACGTAGAAGCAGGATTATCAGTATCATGTTCTGCTTGTGTAATTTTCATAACATATTTCGAATATTCTAAGTTACAAAGTATCCTTTTAAAAAAATGATGTAACAGAATACGCATATTTTCGTGAATTTATAGAACTTGGATTTTGTGTTTTCCTCGTGCCTCGTTTCTGCCCGAGTGATGGATACGCGAAGTGACATGTCTAAACGCGCGGACCGAGGGACACGTCCAAATTATGATATCACTGTCGTTTCCTGGTGCTCATTTGACACAAACGAAAAAATATTCTCAAGCAGATACTAATTAATAACCAATGACACGCGTGCTGCAAAGCCTCTGCCAGAGGAATAAAAATAAATCTGGATGCGATGCATCCGGCGTGAATTATATAAAAATATAAATGAAATGTAATAATATTGAAATAAATCCTAAAACCTTTAAAAACAAATAATTGCAATAATGCTATTATTTGCAAAAGAACTACCAATTATTGCTAAAAATTACTAACCATTCAAAATAAATTTACTAGGGTACACATGCTTGTCACAACTCTGAGTGGTTTTGGAAAACAAGTTCTAACAACGGAAACAATAAGATAATATAATAAATTAGATGAGGATATAAAAAAACTTATAAACTCAAAATCAGAAACTTAATCATAAACAACAAAATATAATTACCCTGAAAGAAAAAACACAGCATATTCTATTCTACATCCCTCAATACCGCTAACCCGAGATGGGAGTCAACGCCCAACAATCCCAAGGTGAGGACGAAGGGAAGAAGAACATAATTGAATGTATATAGTAATATTGTACAAGATAATGTAGCATATTTATTGTTATAAAAACTAAAGTTTAAAAAAAAGGCAGGGACACAGTTTTGAAAATAATTACCAATAACTGCAAATAATTCAGTGTAAATTAATTGACATAAATGAAACAGTCGAGCACTTAAATTAATTGAGACGTTATTGTTCTCAAACGGGTGGAAAGTTGTTACACCAAATTGCCGTTTCCGTTAAAAAAAAGACGAGAGAAAAACGAGCATCAAAAATCGATTATTTCGAACGGAATCGCAGCCATTGTTCCGTGCGCTTAATCCTCCCAAGAACTGTTAACCTCTTCATACCCATTCATACTGTTCCTCTTTGGAGAGAGGGCTAATTGAAGGCACGCAAATAACTACATGTCTCGCATGAGAAAATAACATATTGTCGATGTGGTTTACGGATACAATTAACTATACTTGTGTATACACCCGTTAGGATATAAATTGGTAATTAATAAAGCCGTAGATAGATTGAGGTAATGAAGATTTAGGTTATTACAAGAATGGAAGGAAGATGTGGGGAAGTGAATGATGGGGATTTAAAAGGAAGGTGTGAAAAGAGGAAGGATTAAATGGATTACGATGGTGATGAGTTTATGAAATTAAAAATTGTCATTAAAGAAATAAAATGATGGAAGATGAAGAACTATTAAAATCAACGACGATAATGGAAGGAGATATTGACGATTTTGGAATTATCCCTTGGGAACTTTTTAGTGGAAAATGCCTTATACACTTTTGTCCAAAACTTAGTAGTTATGGACAATATTAAGTTTAAAAAGCAAAGAACATCATCTTATTACCAATACAAATGTAATCAAAGTTTTTTGTACAAACTGACCACTTGCTGCCTCACAACACATTCCTTCTGTTCTAACAATTGAAGACGTAGCTTTCTGAAGAGTATTTTCGAACATTCTTGCTCTTCTAACAATTGAAGACGTAACTCTCTAAAGAGTATTTTAGACGTCTCTTATGAATGTAGCTGCAGCCATAATATATTGAATTAACCTATTTTTAATTTTTAGTTTATTTAGCTAAACTTTTTATATGTCACCGAAAATAATAGTCTAGAGGCGTTCGGTCTTTTTGGTTTTGAAACGTAGACATACCAAATTAATCTGAGAATGACAATGTTAAATAATAATTATAAGAAAAATACCCTTCTAGGCCAGTAACTCCATAACTATTAAGTTTTAGACAAAAGTGTATAAGGGATACACACTAAATCTAAAAGAAGGCCTGGAGATTACGGTCTAGGACGTTTCATCGCCGCCGATTCATCGCCACCGATTCATCGCCGCCGTTTCATCGCCGGGCCAGTTCATCGCCGGCCGTTTCATCACCAGGCCTGATCATCGCCAATATTTTTATAAAGTAAATTTTGAAAGAAAGATCATATCTAATGATAAAATTTCAAATATTACCCAATTCTGGAAATTGTCCTCTAATTTAATATTAGGTTTTATAACCAAGTAATCGTTACTCAAACTTAATAAAAATCGAATGAGAATGCTGTCATTTTTTGATATATGTCATTGAGTGCAATTCAGATTCAGGTTTACTATTTGCAAGTATGGAAACACAAATTTTGACCAAAAGAGGGAAAAAAAAGTTTATCCACGGAGGACATATGTATATTTTCGACAAAAACAGTAAGTCCTATCCTAACCTATCCTAACCTATTCTAACCTATCCTAACCTATCCTAACCTATCCTAACCTATCCTAACCTATCCTAACCTATCCTAACCTATCCTAACCTATCCTAACCTATCCTAACCTAACCTAACCTAACCTAACCTATCCTAACCTATCCTAACCTATCCTAACCTATCCTAACCTATCCTAACCTATCCTAACCTATCCTAACCTATCCTAACCTATCCTAACCTATCCTAACCTATCCTAACCTATCCTAACCTATCCTAACCTATCCTAACCTATCCTAACCTATCCTTACCTATCCTGACCCATCCAAATCTATCCTAACCTATCCTGACATATCCTATCGCAATTGGCCTGGCGATGAACTGGCCTGGCGATTAACTGGCTTGGCGATGAAACGGCCGGCGATGAACTGGCCCGGCGTTGAACTGGCCCGGCGATGAACTGGCCCGGCGATGAAAAAAAAAATAGGGAAAAATATCGTAAACAACAACGAGGAGATTTGGAATTCCCCAATTTCGACTTCCCTTATTATCTGAAACACAAATATTTGCACATATACATAGGCATTAATTTTGTTTGTGCATTCCTTTGAAAATGATCTAACAAACCGAAACTAGTCAGAGTAAAGTTTTAATTTGTGAAACAATACCTAGAGTTTTTAATTTAAATAACTTTACCTAGTGTATAAGGCATTATCGACTAAAAACTGCGCAAGGAATACGCTCTTAAGCTACACTCATTGTGTCACAGGACCACTCTGTATTGTGACTTATTCATTTTAAATCACAGCATTTAAAAGACTCTATAAACTCCAATAAACAACGGGTTTAAAAATTGCAAGCCCTGCTAGTTGAATAAACTTCTGATAAATGGCTCATCCGGTTCGAAGGACCAATTTAATTCAGTCCTTCGAGTCAGAACACTCCCAAAGCACTCATGGACGAAAATTGCTCCGAATTTTTAGTGATTCCATAAAATACATCCCCCTCATTTGAACAAATAGCTACCCGAGGGAATTACAAACAACATTTCAAATTATATTATAGCTACAAAAATACATTACATTTTCGTGTAGGTAAATCCACTTTATATAGTATTACGAAAAAATACGCAACGTAATGAGATTTAGGCAGAGATGCAAAGATTAATTATAGCATCAAATACATGACTGAAAATAATTTGCTATCGAGATTTAAATTGTGAGTTATTAATTTTAAATCGCGTAATTTAAAAGACTATAAAATATTAGTTAAACTGCAATAAACAACGGATTTAAAAATCGTAAGCCCTGCTAGTATTTCACTTGATCCGAATCTCTCGGGAGTAATCCGCAACATCCCGATCTCTCAGACAAGAGACAAATGGCCGGCTTCAGTATTATGGTCCTCGGGACGCCGCTCTTCCGCCCATAAATCGGAGATAAAAACGATATTAATAAATGTTTTCCACTGGGTGAGCGAAACCATCTTGGCCGGAATTTTATTAAGAAGAGATGAAATTAATTGGACCATTTGTTTCCAGCGGGAAAATCGAGAAACATGTGCGACCTATTTAGTGATTTTTTATTAAGTATACGTGCTTGTGAAGAGCGATCAATTTGAAGCTGCTAATGAGTGTGTCCACTCCCAGATTAAGCATGAAGTAAAATTTCGAGTTTAGAAAAGCCTGAAAATTTGGATCCAAACTTTCAGGCTTTTCTAAATTCGAAATTTTACTTCATGCGCCACGCGTGTCAAGCACTGATTTCAAGTGAAGTTCGAAATAGATTGCTAAAGCAGTATGCTAAATGCGCATATTTTAAACGTCACATTAAATCGGTTTTTAGTGCGCCTGGCGTATGAACTAAAATTTCTAGCTTAGAATAGATTGAAAATTTGGAGCAATTCAAATTTTATTTGTATTCAAATGTGTATCATTTGTTTCTTTTATTTTATAAAACCTAGTTCACTCAAAAACACAATTACACTAAGCAAAGCCGTGAGCTCGCATGAATCGTTAAAAAATGGATTCAGTGTTATTCCAATTAAAAATTATGTATGTTTTTTACGCGTGGCGCATGAAGTAAAATTTCGAGTTTAGAAAAACCTTAAAATTTGGTTTGGTCGCGTAGCGCTACGCGCTACGCGACCAAACCAAATTTTAAGGCTTTTTTAAACTCGAAATTTTACTTCATGCTTAGTCTGGGAGTGGAAACACTCGTTAGAAGCTTCAAATTGAAAGCTTTTAAAAAAGCCTGTAAATGCCAAAAATTTCAAAGCGTATGCATCAAGGTATGTATACTTAAGAACAATCCCAGTATAACATCAATCAAAAACGAGTTTTATAACTTTCCTCCATGTTAAACATTCAACGTAAGTTTAAAAACTCACACACAAAAAGAAGCAATATTATACTGTTAACAGTGGAGGCTTCTACTTCATTATACATCATAATTTACAAACGGAAGAATTTTTAACTTTAAGTATCTAAAACTTTTTTTTTGGGCCCCGTTGGCCGAGTGGGTAGAGACCCTGCCCATAAACCCAGAGGTTGCGGGTTCGTGGAATCATTTATGAATAATAAAAATTCCATCCGGGTCCATGGTTCTAGTGTGAATGTGTTGTGGCGTCCTAGATGTAACTTCGATATTAGAATTGGTTAAAAACATTAAATATATAGATTGATGGTCAATGGTCATAGTTACTAAGGCCAATCAAAGAAAAAAAAAATACTTTTTTTTCTTGAATTAATTTCTCATCTGGCACTTGCTGAAAAATATTTCAATATGTAAAGTTATTTAAATTAAAAACACTTGGTATTGTTTCACAAATTTAAACTAAATTCCGACTAGTTTCGGTTTGTTACCTGTACATTTCTTTGAAAACGGTCTAACAAACCGAAACTAGTCGGAATAAAGTTTTAATTTGAAAAACAATACCAAGTGTTTTTAATTTAAATAACTTTACAAACTAAGACTTTAATAAGTGACAATAGTTTCAAAAACTTCAGCTTGTCACTTTCAAACTAGAATAATCAGTTGAAGTTGTCGAAACTATAGTCACTCAAAATCTTAGTTAAACAAAGTTAAAAACGTATCATTTGAATAATGTTATACTTTTATCATATTGTTACGTAAATGCAATAAATACTTTAGGTTTCCACATCTTTAGATTCAAGATAATTTCGAAATTATTATTTCGTTTTTATTAACTTCGTGTACTTACTTTAATTGTACATTTCGGGTACGAAATTATTCATGAAAATCGGGGTCAAACGCACAAAAGAGAACGAAGCAGTGAAACCTGATACCGCCTGTCAGGCTCGTCTTGCATAACTGACGAATTCATTTGTTATGTCCTGGTTTCCGTAATCATTCAATGAAAATTGTGCCCACTCTTTTGGACAAATGCTCAACGTCTTGCAACACTAATTCTTGGTAAAGGTAAATAACAAAACGAAAAAACAAGTTGCAAAGAGAAAATGATTGACTCAATTCTTTTGTATTTGAACGTGTAACATTTTTGGGAAAGCGTGTGAGTGATTTGATTAAAAGAGTGTACAATTTGAGATGCAACTTGTTGTTGAGCAACTATTAAATGACAAGTTGCGTTTACAGACAGTGATAGATTAAAATTCCTTAAATTCATAATTAAACTGATATACAGGGTGGGGCACCAGTTTTCGTCATCCCCTTCAGAATAAGTATAAATGAAATTGCCAAATCTTGGTTGCAGAATACTTCAAACATTAAAAGTGCGAATCTTTTTGCAATCTACAACAAGTTAGTCTTACAAAGACTATATCAAACAATCATTGAAACAACTACTTCCCGAGCTAATACCCTACTCGCCAGTCTAAGGTGTCAAATTGTTTAGAGGGAATGGCAAAGCTATACTGATGAGAGATAAATCTGAATAATTTGACCCAAATTGTTGCATTTGCAGTAGGTTACTGTATGTAATAGCAAACACTTGTTGTATAATTCAATGTCCGTCGGGGTATTAGCCCCGAAAGTAGTTGTTTCAATGAGTGTTTGATATAGTATTTTTAAGACTAACTTGTTTTAGATTGCGAAAAGAATCGTACTCTTAATGCCTTCAAGAATGATAGATTTAATAAGTCAATGCTATGTATTGACAAAGATGTGGTTACCAATAAAATTCTTCTACAACAAAATCTAAAAACTCAAGTGGTTTTTTAATAATTATAAATTTTTTAGATTTTGTTAAAAAAGAAATTTATTGGTAACCACATCTTTGTAAATACATAGCATTTCATTACTGACGGAAATGGAGAAATAACGAATGAATTGTAAATAGTCTGTAAGATATTAAGATATGCCAATAAAGGTATTTTTTTTTTCATTACTGATAGATTTAATAATTCAATAATGAAATGCTATGTATTTACAAAGATGTAGTTACCAATAAATTTCTTCTACAATAAAATCTAAAAAACCAAGTGATTCTGGAATAATTATAAAATGTTTAGATTTTGTTGTAGAAGAAATTTATTGGTAACTACATCTTTGTAAATACATAGCATTTCATTATTGAATTATTAAATCTATCATTCTTGAAGGCGTTGACGGAAATTGGTTTCCACACTTTCTAGCAGGTCTCTGTTGATTTAGGTGATTTTCTGACGGATCGCCACATTCAAGTCTACTAATGTACGGGGTTTGTCTTTGTAAACACGTTCATTCCGGTATAACCATAGAAAAAAGTCAGATGTGGACAAGTAAGGGGCTATACCACGTCACCAAATCTCGAAACGAGATGATTCGGAAACGGATTTCGAAGAACAGCCATTGTTGCTCTGGCGGTTAGCGCTGTGGCCCCATCTAGCTGAAACCACAAATGCTGACGATCAATACTCCGTCATTGTAATTGATAAAAAATGTGTTCATTATGTCAATGTAATGCTCATTTATTACAATAACGGTAACACCGTTTTATTCGAAAACATAGGGACCGATAATGCCGAATTTTCTGGTAACTCATACAACTGACAGTGAAAAGCCATAAGCCAAGGAATGCAACACCACCTAGCGCACGTCCCTCTTTTCTATAACAAGAGAGTAATACCTCCTCCAAAAAGGGTTGGTTCCTGTGCCACACCCTGTATTTTTATACATTGCAAGTAAACACTGCTGTTTAAAAATTTTCAGTGGAAACTTGCGTTAGAAAATTGTTTTGCTTCATTAGAAATTGTTAGAGCAGTTTACAACTCCCGCCAAAATTGTGTGTTTGAAGGTTAAGTAAAATCACCGGAGAGCAGATAAATTAGTTCTTCGGGTAGCAAACGAATCCGATCTATCCGTGGCTGCAAATTGCACATTGAGTTGATTCACGCGCAAAATTAGACCTCGCAAAGATCATATTTCGAAGGTAGCCGAGGTACTATTGTGCTCGCTTTGATCATCAGAAACAAACAGGAAACTGATAGATAAATCATTCTAACTATCTATATCAATCTACAAAAGCGGAGAGTTTTGTGATTGTTAATGGATGTTGTACTTTTTTTAAACATCACATCAATCAGGTTTTGAATACAACAATACCTAACCTACTATCAAACTATTAAAGAACAGCTGCCTCAAACTTTCAATCCCCCTTTTTATTTTTTAGCATTATTCAAATCCCCACGACCCCTATATTTACATGCACCTTCCGTGCGGGGTGCAACACACACATACACGGACACACAAAAACTCGTAAAGAGAAGTAAAAATAAAAATGCGGCTAAATTATCAACCCCGTGAAAACGTGTTATTTTAATCCCCATGAATAAGCGTGTTAGTGGGTATGGGGTGGGCAACATTTGGTATACTTCACGGTGTCTGTTACAAGGGGAGCACTTGACAATCGGACATTTGAAAAGAATTAAAATATAACAGTCAGTACAGTTCAAAAATAAAAAGTATGTGGCAGATGCTTCACTTGCGTTTATTTTTAAAGGAATTATTTTTACGCTATGTGCACAGAGAGATGAGTTTATTATTATGGCTGATTCACTGTATATTGGATTGATGAGACTGATGTTTGCTAAAACTATTAGATTTTACCATGCAGCGTAAATGTAAATTATTATCTTAATTTAAGAAAATTAGCCAGGATGCGCTGTAAAATTTCAGACATTCATTCCTTTATTTAAAAGAGTTTAATTTGAAGTTTCGAACGAGTGTTTCCACTCCTAGACTAAGCATGAAGTAAAATTTCGAGTTTAGAAAAGCCTGAAAATTTGGTTTGGTCGCGTAGCGCGAAGCGCGGAGCGACCAAACCAAATTTTCAGGCTTTTCTAAACTCGAAATTTTACTTCATGCGCCACGAGTATAAAACACTGAAGTATTGTGAAATTAAACATATACCGCTAAATCAGTATTAAATGCTTAAAGCAGGTATAAAAATGTACTGCTAAAGAAGAATATTTTGCATTCCACAATATTTCATTGTTTTATACGCGTAGCGCATGAAGTAAAATTTCGAGTTTAGAAAAGCCTGAAAATTTGGTTTGGTCGCGTAGCGCTACGCGACCAAACCAAATTTTCAGGCTTTTCTAAACTCGAAATTTTACTTCATGCTTCACAAGGAGTGGAAACACTCATTAGTAGTTTCAAATTGAACTCCTTTAAACAATTACGAATGATTCAAAATGCATACGCATGGATATATGTATACCACAGAGAAATTATTTTTATATTTGTCTGCAGTCCCACCAATAAAAATTATAATGAACCGCCACTAGGCACGAGTAAAAAATATACATATAAAGACTTCTTTCCTTTATTTAAATGCGTTCAATTTGAAGTTTCGAACGAGTGTTTCCACTCCCAGACTAAGCATGAAGTAAAATTTCGAGTTTAGAAAAGTCTGAAAATTTGGTTTGGTCGCGTAGCGCGAAGCGCGGAGCGACCAAACCAAATTTTCAGGCTTTTCTAAACTCGAAATTTTACTTCATGCGCCACGCGTATAAAACACTGAAGTATTGTGAAATTAAACATATACTGCAAAATCAGTATTAAATGCTTAAAGCAGGTATAAAAATGTACTGCTAAAGAAGAATATTTTGCATTCCACAATATTTCATTGTTTTATACGCGTAGCGCATGAAGTACAATTTCGAGTTTAGAAAAGCCTAAAAATTTGGTTTGGCCGCTCCGCGCTACGCGACCAAGCCAAATTTTCAGGCTTTTCTAAACTCGAAATTTTACTTCATGCTTCACAAGGAGTGGAAACACTCATTAGTAGTTTCAAATTGAACTCCTTTAAACAATTACGAATGATTCAAAATGCATACGCATGGATATATGTATACTTAACAGAGAAATTATTTTTGTATTTGTCTGCAGTCCCACCAATAAAAATTATAATGAACAGCCACTAGGCACGAGTAAAAAATATACATATAAAGACATCTTTCTCAAAATTCAATTATGTCTTAAAACCAACTCAATATTCTATTTTCCACATCTACCCCTAATAAATTCTCATCAAACCCAATCCAATTACCATACATTCCAATTCGTGTCTGTGCTGTTGTTATTATTGTTGTCGGAGAAGGAAATCGTGTGTGTTTGTGTGTGTCTCGTATGAATGGCCCTCCCCGTTCGGCAATAAAATCGAAAAAGACCGTAACGGGATAATAAAAACGCGTACAAGTGGACGGGTTTAATCGATCCCTGCGCGAGTGCATAAAAATTCTTTCTGGTTCTTCAAGGCTCGACATCACGACCACCGCGCGGCGGAAGCCATTCGGACGAAACGACGTTTGTGTTTTATGCGCTTTATGTGCATATGCACCTGTGTGTCACTTGTAGGAACGGATACAAGTGAAGTAAATAAGAAGATGGCAGCCGAGATAAAGAGATGATTTAGAATTGAGATTGGACACAACTTATAGAGGTTTTGATTTTTGAAACGGCTTTCTACATTTTAATTGATTCGCTCGTTTCAGCGATTCAATTGTTTTACGCAGGCTTGTTTAAATAATTTGAGTGTTTTATTTCAAGCAAATACAACGATGTGAAAATTACATTTCAATTATTAGCAGCCTCAGCAATCAAATTATTAAAATCTACGTTAATTTCAATAATTTGATTCTTAAGGCTGTTGAAAATTGAAAAGTCATTTCAGTTGTGAAACTATTTCAAGATATTTCCAAACTTTAATTAGGAACTAACCGTACTAACACTAATTAATTAACACACTCGCTAATTTGTTGACGCTTTCTATAAAGAATGAGTTAGAGTAATAATGTGATTTATTGTGAAATCTATTTCTAATAATTAGCCTGATTCCGTATACGAAATGTTAAATTTAACGTTCATGTTATTCTAAGATCACAGTCTAAGCGCGTTTAGTATTTGATATGTATACTTACCCACTGAGCAAACCCATTTAAGTAATGTTTCATCAACATTAAAACAACGTTTAATGTTGCTACAATGTTGATATAACGTTATTTGTTTGTTTTTTGCTCAGTGGGTAGATTGTGAGGGTACAATAACGTATACAGTAAATTTAACATTTCGCGTACGAAATCAGGGGCATTATCGTTCGTTTTAGCCTCGCATTCTTCCAGCTATAGCACACATTTCGTCCTTAATCGATAACATACTATTATTGCTGTTTGTATATTTTATTTATTGAGTGATTTAATTTTAGTGTGTCGATAATTTTTGGTATTGTTTTTGTTCTTTTTCGGTTTTGATATTGTCATAATTTCCGATCGATTTGCCCGGAGACTCCGGAGTAAAGTCCGGAAGGTAATCGGATGTATTCATATCGGCGGAGATAAACGGAAAATCGTCCCTGATAGATAAAACGGAAATGCATAGGATTGTCCCTTTTTTTTATTACCGGCGAAAGGAAATTCGATTTCTTTCCGCCCTTCTTTCCAGATTATCCTGAAAATTCGAAAACCTCTTTGTCTCTAATATGACAAAAGAGAGCATCAGCATTGTTTCATTTTTCATCGGTATAATGATGGATAAAAAATAATGGAGATTTTTCTGTCCTATAGAATAAATTCTACAGGGAATTTTTCTTTTAAGTATACATATGCATACGTTGTTCTCTTAAAACAGTTCGATTTGAAGCTTTAAACGAGTGTTTTCCACTCCCAGGTTAAGCATGAAGTAAAACTTCGAGTTTAGAAAAGCCTGATAATTTGGTTTGGTATTTTTATAAAACACTAATTTCAGGTGGAGTTCGTAGTATTCTACTAAAGTAATATGCTAATGACGTGTATTCTTAATTGCACTTCAAATTAATGTTTTATACGCGTGGCGCATAAAGTAAAATTTTAATTTTATAAAAGCCTGAAAATTTGGTTTTCAGGCTTTTCTAAACTCGAAATTTTACTTCATGCTTAATCTGGGAGTGGGAAACACTCGTTTAAAGCTTAAAATTGAACTCATTTAAAATGTCGGAAAATGTACAGCGTATGTATACGTGGGTCGTTTGATAAGTATGGTAAAAAAGCCAGTAGAACAAAGTTTTTGGAAAAAATCTGTTTTATTTTTAAACATAGTCTCCTTCGAGGGCTGTACACTTAGTCCAGCGAGTTTCCATTTTTGTTTAATATCGTCGACCAAATAGACTATCTGAAAGTTTGCATACTGTTCATTCGAGTATTTTTCATCAAGAATTTTCTCCCATCAAGCCAAATTTTTAAGTTTTGAAAAGGGAAGAAATCGCACAAAACGAAATCTGGTGAACAGTTCAATTCATAGCCCAATTCGTGTAATTTTGTGTAAAATTCAGCGGCGGCTCGCAGCCTAACTTCAGGGTAGGCCAGAGACCCAAGGTAATATGTATCCGTTATTGAAATGTGACATTGTTGTGCAATTCCTTGTATTTATAAAGCGGGATCGCAACCTCAAATTTTGTGTGCCTTGGCATTGTGGCCGACCCTGAAGTTAGGCTGCGAGCCGTTGCTGGTAAAATTGTTTTATCGCCGCATGGAAATCATTTTTTCCATTCAATTCCAAGCCCAATTCGTGGTTTAATTGTTTTATCGCCGCACGGAATTCGTGTTTTCCATTCAATTCATAGCCCGATTCATGTAAGTTTGTGTAAAATTGTTTTATTGAAGCACGGAATCGTTTTTTTTTTCATTATTGGCAGAAATGGCTAAGCCACTCGCTTCAAACGATTGCCAAACGTGAACTACATGTCACTTCTGGCTGAAATTTAGTTTGAAGAGTGGATCTTTCCAAATGTGACGTCACCAAATGGATTGTATAACCATTTTATAGAAATTTACCATACTTATCAAACAACCCACGTATGTATACTTAAAAGAAAAAATCCCTGTATAGAGATAAATTATTATCAACATTTAATCATAGTATTATCTACTAAAAAAATTGAAGAACGAATATGTTTTTGTTATTCTTCAGGGGCGGTTTACCATACTTATCAAACAACCCACGTTTGTATACCTAAAAGAAAAAATTCCTGTATAGAGATAAATTATTATCAACATTTAATCATAGTTTTATCTACTTAAAAAATTGAAGAACGAATATGTTTCTAATCTTTGATTTGGTTGGCGTTCACTTTGTGGTACATCTTTATAAAATAATATTAAATATGAATATGTTTCTGTTATTCTTCAGGGGCGGGCCGAGGTTAACATAGATTTCTCGATAAATTATTGGCCTCTATTTTTCAAACGAAATTCAATTCCAACTTTACTAGTTTAAATCTTCTCACCTTCTATTTTTGTTTATAACAAATTGAGATTCATACGATTTTAAGAATGGTCCATTGTACCCAGTAAAATTGCCTCGACGCCGATGATTACACGATCGTTCGCGCCGAAATTCGGTGTGGGCCAATTTATCCGAAAATTAGTCGTCCTAAGGGCCAATAAAAATTTCATGGCGGCAGGCGAGAGGGCGATTCACCCGAGGGGGGATCAATTTTTCAGGGATTCTGGGGCCGGCGCCGCCACCTTGATTTACACGTTCGTGCACCTCCCAGTAGACCCCATGTATCTCTTTTAAGAGGGGGGATGTTAAAGGATGGCCTTCCTTGTTTCACTAGTGTTTTCCTGCTGTGGATAACATCAATCTTATATAAAAAAAAGGAGACGGAAAAGGGGAAAGACAAAAAAGGCATTGCGATGATCAATAGGTTTGCTTCTCGATTGTTTTGTAGTTTTGTAGATATTTGAAATGCTTATATACACAAACTTTGAGTAAATATTTAATAATGCAGAAGATTATGATTGATTTTTGTTTTGGAAAAATAAACGTAATTCTATTCATCGATACAGTAATTTATAATTCCAACAGAAAAACAACAATGTATAATTGATTAATATGATAGTCAATCACAAACATGATCCTTTGAACTGCAAGGACGGTCGAGTATATGGTAAGAAGGATCGGCAGAAAAGAAGATTTTGGAGTAAGGGTAGAGATTGCTTACGTCACAAATGCGCGCTGAATTTAAATGTTACTTCATGATTCAGATAATTACAAGTAATAACAGTAACTGAATATTAATTCTTACTATTAAATTGTATTAATAATATAAAAATTATGTCAGATAAAAGACTAAATTCGATTTGGAAATAGCATTAGCAACATAATGTATTTCCACATTTAATTCTTCGTAATATTGCTATCCGTGAGTACTTTATCTAAATTAATTTTTATTATTGTAATATGATTGTTGCTGTGAATTAGAATTTACAAAATAGTCATATATTTATATAAGTAAACTATTTGAATTATTTAGTGTTAAAATGTACTGTCAAGCTTTAAACAAGTGTTTTCGACTCCCAGACTAAGCATGAAGTAAAATTTCGAGTTTAGAAAAGCCCAGTGAAAATTTGTCGAGAGTCGCGCAGCGACCCGAGACAAATTTTCTGGGCTTTTCTAAACTCGAAATTTTACTTTAAGCGCTACGCGTATAAAACACAGATTTTATGTGAAGTTCGAATATATATATAAATTTCACAATATTTTAGTGTTTTATACTCGTGGCGCATGAAGTAAAATTTCGAGTTTAGAAATGTTACTTCCTGCTTAGTCTGGAAGTGGAAAAACACTTGTTTAAAGCTTGACAGTACTTTTTAACATTAATAATTCAAATAGTTTACTATTATAAATATTTGTCTACTTTGTGAATTCTAATTCACAGCCTTAATTTATAATAAACTTTAAGGCACTGCCAACTCTAATTTACTCCAATTTATTAATTCTAGAAGTAAAAAAAATAGCAATTTAATAAAATAAAACACTTACTATGTTCGTATAACATACTATTTTTTAGTTAAGACTGTAGTTTCTATTATACAATACAATTATACAGGGAATTTTTCTTATAGGTAAACATGCATAAGCTGTAAATTTTCTGACATTCGTTGTTTTTTGGAAGAGTTCAATTTGAAACTTTCAACGAGTGTTTTCCACTCCCAGACTAAGCATGAAGTAAAATTTCGAGTTTAGAAAAGCCCCGTGAAAATTTGTCGAGGGTCGCGCAGCGACCCGAGACAAATTTTCTGGGCTTTTCTAAACTCGAAATTTTACTTCATGCGCCACGCGTATAAAACACAAAATATTGTGAAATTTATGTATATTCGAACTTCACATAAAATGTGTTTAATACGCGTGGCGCATGAAGTAAAATTTCGAGTTTAGAAAAGCCCAGAAAATTTGTCTCGGGTCGCTGCGTGACCCTCGACAAATTTTCACGGGACTTTTCTAAACTTGAAATTTTACTTCATGCTTAGTCTGGGAGTAGAATTATTGAATAGTTATTGTATATAAGCATTTCAAATGCATAATATACTTTATATAATAATAATAATAATAATCGTTTATTTCTCAGCAGAATACGCAAAAAATTGCCCCATAACCAATTAAAAACAGACTTGAATTTGAATCAAGCAATTTGATTGGCTGCAAAGCCCATTTTTACGGAGTAACCATTTTTAGCGGGAGATTCAAATTATTTTCCTTTGATCATTATTATTCCTTTCCAAAACGAAACGAACTACTTCCGAAATAATTAGGCGATAACAGTTTACTTAAACTCGTGTACGTTTTATGTGTATTTAAAAATAGTAATTGAAACGCGCCAGGAATAACATGAATGGCAGATAATGCGACCGTAAATAGTGTTTGTTTAGATTGGAAAACGTACGAGGAAGCAGAGGCAATTATAATTTTAAAGTGTCGAGGAAGAGGAGTCTTATCTGGCGTACGATTCATACGAATCGCCACAGCGAGTGCTTTGAACTTTTGAACGTAAAATTACTCACTACTGCTTTGAGTCAAAGAGGCATTCAAACACTAGATAAAGCACGATTACAGCTACTCGGATAATAATTATTGTTTTCCAGACGCGCGGATTTAAACACGAAATGTTGTAATAAATTTAACACTTCGTATGAAAAAAAAAATCAATATTTTCAGGTCATAATAGAAAACAATAAACAAATTAATCAATCAATCTTTAATCTAAGTCTAAATGTACTGAATATTTAAATATCAGAACAACGCAGCCAAGGCGGGCATTCCCCCGTCAGCTTCGCTACGCTAACAATTTTTAAGGTTTTTCTAAACTGAAAAATTTACTTCATGCTTAATCAAGGAGCTGATAAATATTTTTTCAGATTTTATAAAGATCTAGGAGCTTCAATTTTAGAAGTTTCACCGATTACAAATATGTATAACCACACTCTGTTTGATAATGGCAAGTTGAGTTGCCGAAACTGCAGTCACGAAAATAAAAAATATTAAAGTGTTTTTTTTTAATTTAATATATAACCATATTTCGTATATATCCAGTAGCCAGTCTCTATATAAAATTTGGTAACCGCATTTGGATGCTGCATCCAGAAGCAAGACCGGTGATTGGTGTATACAGTCGTCTGTCTTACTCAGCCCACATCCTGACCATAGCCTCTCCTTTTCTACTCGATTTCCAGTTCTCCCATAAGCATAGGTTCCCATTGGTATAACTAATCGGTACACATGGTAACTGTATTATCTCTCGGTCGATAATATAGTTACCGCGTACATCGGCAGAATTACTAACCTAAACTAGCCTTCCCACTAAGCAAAAAACAAACAAATAACGTTATATCAACATTGTAGCAACATTTAACGTTGTTTTAATGGTGATGAAACATTACTTAAATGGATTAGTTCAGTGGGATAGCTTTCTTTCATATTCATCATAATGTTTTTGGGGGGAATTATACTACAAAATGATTATTATAAGTCATCATTTATACCATTTTCCATTTTAGCGGGTCTAAAACGAGTAACTGTGATGAATCCAAGCGTCGGCACGCATTTAGCAACACTAGCGTAACTCCGAAACGATAAGGAAGAATTATTGCACGGAATTCACCGCAATTAAACGTCCTCCCTTATCTTTTATTGGCTTGGGGAGATTCCCCATGACCATAAATTGCCATGCCTCCACTTCTACCACGCCGCAAGAACTAATTGCGCATCCCGCGGACACTTAAAAACCCATCATTTTTAATTCCATCACACGAATCTTCACACACGTCCATCACATTAATTTTAATTTCGACACAAAAATCTTTCCTGCTTTCTTTTTATTAAACACAATACATCTCCTCTCATATTTTTATTAATCAAAACCAATGTATAATTTATATCTTTTTTTATTAACCACAATCAATGCAATGTAATGTACACTCATATTTTTTATTAATCATTTATTCCGCCCCCCATATGTGGGTGTGTGGGCAGTAAATTGTCCGGGACGCGCGTGCATGTGCATGTTTGACAGGTGAGAGACGGAAAGTCTCTTCCCTAACGGTTGTTATTATTATTATTGACGTGTGTGTGGATGGGTGCGGGTAATTGTTTTCTTTTATGCCGTCTTTTTCGTGCCTTGTTACCATCACGTGTCTATCGTTTTCCCCGACACGGACAGTCGATTGTTTTTAATTGACGTTTGAGGTTATGTTTGCTTCGAAACGTGCCCAGATATTTTTTATGAGATTACTTAACGTCCATTGTGTAGATTCTAACAGATAATTGTTTTTTTTATACAAGAAAAATATGTTTCTATAAACACACTGTCAAGAGAATTTATTTTGATCAAATGTGTTTGGACCAACATATACTAACACAGACAAATATACAGACATACAGTCAGTGGCGTACCCAGGATTTTTACATGAGGGAGGGGGGGGAGTTCTAACTGAAGCGCAGAAAGAAAAAAACAGTTTAGACAGAATAATATAATTTGCATAAACATAAAATATTTCTACAGAAACTATATAAAAAACAACTATTAATAATATAATTTCGCATTAAATTAAGGCGTGTGCAGACGCTTACTAACGCAGAATTTGTTAATAATTTTAAACACGCGGCGCATTCAAAAAGACAAAATAAAATTGATAGCATACTGGGGGGGTTTTAACCCCCCGTAATCCCTTCCTGGCTACGCCACTGCATACAGTCAAATGTAATTATTTGGACGCCGAAAAATGGGATGAAGGAATAATTGCGAAACAGTTTTAGGAATCTAGGAGGTTTTTACGTTTAAATGAAATAATAACATCTATCAATTGATAGCGTACATTAAATTTAAAATGATTATATCTAATGAATAATGAAACTGCGATTGGAGATGTCGTCTGTTAGATTTTGTTTAAATTATAATTTGGTTTTCTGGATTCCCTATCCCATGGACTGTCTATAGTTCTTTGTGCACACCAATAAGGAAGACTCGAATTTTTGACCTCAGGCATCAATTTAAAGTGAATAATTAGTCTTATATTTATTTTGCTGTTTAAAGAAAGAAAATGTTGCAATATCAGATGAAATACACGTTATACCAAGGTAACATTGTAAGTGAAGATATTAAGAATCAACTTCCTCTTTACCTCTACAATTATGTATTTCTTACTACAATAACTACTATTTCTAACGCTAATTAAATAATTTTCGTATTCAATTTCCTATCCTGTCTATTCCGTAACTAATCTGATAGTATTTCTTGAAACACAAGAAATCCGTCTTTAATTACGCGCTACGTGTGTGGCTTCGGCGAAATGGACACAGGAAACGGATACCCGAACGCAGAGGCACGCGCGCCCTCCATCAAATGTAATCATCGGACCCGCACCCTTGACAAGCCGTACGCCAGGGATTCCGTATTTATGTTTTTCCTTTCACGGAATCCCCAAAGAATGTGTATCAGATTTCCCAAAGAAAACAAAGTTTTTACACAAGACACATAAACTATGTACAGTTTTCAAAAAGTATTCTAATGTCTGTCACTCAAAAAAGAAACTTGGAAAAGAAGTATTAAGTTTTGACGGCTCGAAATACAATGATATAACTAGCATACATAAAAATTAACAGGGATCACTAGACAGGGAAGTTTTCTTTCAAGTATATATCAAGGTACGTCGATGGGCGTAACACATGAGTCGTCTAGTTCCAAAACCGGCCATCTCCACAATTTCAAGAAATAACTTTTATTTCACACAAATATTCTTCAATCACTTTTACACATTGTGTTCAAGAGATTTCGATTAAAACCAGCTATAAAAGCATGTTATTTAAGTGTCAGAAAATTCGATTTGTTCCAAAAGCGGCCATCTCCATAGATTTTCGCCCCAAGATCGGCCAGTTTCGAACTGGAAATCATCCGCTCAGAAATTAATTAAGCAATCAGAAAACTAGCAGATTAGATTTATTGAAAAAAAAAAACAGCAATATCACTGTTACAGGGGGAGTCCATTATAGAGTACATTATGGGAATTCGTAATCTGTGTTTAAAAAGGCAAAATAGCTAAATATATTAACCCCTTAAGGATCATTTATGTATTGAGGAGATACTGGCTGACAAATTTTGTGATATTTAGCCAACTTTTATCTACAAGTTATTTATCTATTTTAAAGAGTTTTTAAAAAAGTTTGATTTTCCATATTACTTTTCCACATGCATTGCTACATTGCTATTTACTATATACGTGAATATGTTTAAGTATTATTTTAATATGTGATGTGTATACTGTATTTTTAATTTTAACTTATTTGCCTTATTTTATTTAGATGATATTTTAAATTTACATATAATTTTTGATCCGTATAAAGATTATTCTGGTGGCACTGAATAAATATTATTATTATTATTATTTAATTTGAGATTTTTCGGCCAAAAAAAAGATTTTACTTTTTTACATAAATATTATATGTTCATGCAGTTTGGACTATTTTTAATATTTAAATCTTTTTAGTGGTGTAACTTGTGCTACTTTTTTTTAAGTTGTGCTACTTTTTTTAACCAATATTTTTTGACAAAATTATTTCTAATTGTAAATAACTATACAAATAAGACAAATGCATTTATTTAGGGCATGAAATAACAAACAAGTTACAAATCCAAGCTTCAAATTAAATATAGATGTCAAGAGCATTATATTAGTGCATGAAAGGCACAGCTGCATTGATTAATAAACACAAAAAAAAGATGCCGACAATTATTTATTGTGTAGTACAAAGATTTTATTTATAAAATCCTTATAAAGTTTTGTATAAAATTATAGAAGACGATTCTGCGAGAGTTATTGTTTTTTTTTTGTTCCATAACTTTCTCAAAAATTAACCAATAGTTTTGTTTTCAGAATATAGAGTAAAGTAGTGATCTCTATACAAACGGTTAGAAGAACCATTGTTGTAGTAGATATCGTTTAGAATTTATTTGAATTTGAAATATTGCATAATTTTGTCTTGCCACATCTGGTTGTCAATAATGGTGATATTTTTGAATAAAATAGCCAACTAACTTTCTAATAAACTCTAAAAGAAGCAAGTATCCATTGAAAATGATTTCCATGTCTTGACTTAATCCCATGCGCACGAAAACTAAATCCCGATAAAAATAAGGGTGCCCGTGTTGGACACGGGCTTGCGAAAATTTGCCAGTACTCGTTGCCCGTGCTGAGCATGGGGCTGCGCGCTAAGAGGTTAAACCAAAGGTCATACCCGATGGAAATGTCACAATTACCTCTATGAAATGAACAGATGTTGAAATCCGCATAAAAAACATTTTTGGGCCAACTGGAAACATGTTCCGTCGTTGTTTGTTAATTGTCAAATTTTGGAGAGCCAAAAAAATGGTGCTGAATATGTTGGAGTAGGTTGCAGTATTCGAGGAGTGGAAGATCTTTCTGCTATTGTTTAGGAGTTTCTTTAGATTTGTTTATTGTTTTAATACATACTTTTTAATAGATATTAGCCGAAAACCTAGTTTGAACTTATTTATTTCGTTTCAATGGCGATAGACGGTCGAGAAGAAATAATTCCTAAAAAATATTTTGTTTTATAACCGTCCATCTCGACTCCAGTTTGTTCCAAAACCGGTCTAATCCAAAGTTTGTTTCAAAACCGGCAAAATCCAAAATTTTAAAAACTGCAGGGTCTTTAAATTTAAATCGACTTAATCAAAGTCTAGGTTATCGAATTCTGCTCTCTAAATACTTTTATTTTTGTGTAATCTAAAATTTATTTGGTCAACGGCCTTTATGTTAAACGTTTTTCACCAAAATATGCTGGTAGGAGATGGCCGCTTTTGGAACTAGACGACTCATATGAACACATGTGTTACAAGGTATGATAGAATTGGATCTTTCCATGTTTTCCCCTACCCTTTTCCCCGCAGGCCGTAGTTCCTGTGAGAGAGAGAACAATGACGTTGTATTTGGTTACGTTTTTGAGTCTATCATAACCTCTCTTTTCAGTTTCGCTGTATTTTTATACATAGATTTTTTTAATATTTAGTGCAAAAAATAAATAGGACTTTGTGTTAGTGTTAAGTGTATTTCAAATAATAGTTTGTGTTACGTGTAATTAAATTTAAAAAAAATATTGACGTTGATTGGTTTATAATAAAAACAATTTGAAACAAAGATTATTTACAAGAATTAATTATTTAAATTACTAATTTTAGATTTTTAAAAATAACAAAGATTTTAAAAGCAAAATCTCTTAAATTAAATAAAATTCAAAGAAGTGAACATTTAATAATTTGTAAATTAATAAAAATTCCTAAGATGTTTTAAATATTTATTTGCCCTTTACGTACCTTCCTTAAATATGTATTTACATTATACAGGGAGTTTTTCTTTAAAGTATACGTATTCCAAATTCGGCCTATTTTCTATAAATCTTTAGATATTCCCTGTTTTCTTTGAAGTTCAATTTGAAACTTTAAACAAGTGTTTTCCACTCCCAGACTAAGCATGAAGTAAAATTTCGAGTTTAGAAAAGCCCCGTGAAAATTTGACGAGGGTGTTTTCCACTCCCAGAGTAAGCATGAAGTAAAATTTCGAGTTTAGAAAAGCCCCGAGACAAATTTTCTAACTAAGCATGAAGTAAATTTTCTGGGCTTTTCTAAACTCGAAATATTACTTCATGCGCCACGCGTATAAAACAATGAATATTGTAAAATGTATGTATATTCGAACTTCACATAAAATCTGTGTTTTATACGCGTGGCGCATGAAGTGAAATTTCGAGTTTAGAAAAGCCCAGAAAATTTGTCTCACAGGGCTTTTCTCATTAGAAATGTCTGAGATCCAACCTAAAAATACTCTTCGTAATTGATCATGCTAGGTCAATTAACTCAACTTGACCCAACCTTAGCAATTGATTGGGTTAGGTCATTTAACTCAACCTGACCCAACCTCCTTAGTTAATTGGGTTAGGTCATTTACACTCAACCTGACTCAACCTCATTATTTGATTGGGTAAGGTCATTTAACTTAACTGAACTAACCTAGTCAATTAAGAAGAGTAGATGTTGCATTACAAATAATTTTCTTTTGAATGCATCTGTATAAATGAATGAAATGTTACACTGTAAAATACATGGCGCCACATTTATGATCGATCAATTTACAATTTCCTGGCAAATCTTTTCCACGTTGCGAAAATTCCAGAATCACGAGCGAGCACTTTGAATCATCTCATTCATAGATCATTTTGTTTTTGCCCGGCAAAAGTGCATTCATCTCGACTTCCTGGCGTCGGCCGGCTCGCTCCGCACCGCAAACGTAATTTATTCGAGTTCCGTATCAATTTACATAATATTTCACACACGTATTAATTCAAACATGTTAATTCATAAATTCTAAATGAATGAAGCGGCGAGTGATCCGTCGTCGATGACCTGTCCAACGCCCGTCCGCGATCAGACGTCTAGACAAACAAACATCGGCCGCATGGAATTCGACACAATCTCCCAAAATAAACAAACAGTGAATGGGAACCGTGATAGATATGTAGATTCAGTGGATGTTGTACACGCAATCCATCGGAATTAAATCAATTTCTAGTTGATGTTTGTTTTTGTGTACATAATTTTCACTGAATAACAATTAATTTTGTAGAAGGTGGTCTATATTTAGTTAAATTTTAAATTAAAATATTGATTGATTTGTTTAATTCAATCAATATTTTAATTTGAAATGTAATTATATATAATAGGGGGACCGGAAAGTAATGCCGTTTTTGCGCATGTTTACCTTTGTGGTCGCCTAGCAGATCATGATCATTAATTCAAAGTAATCAGTACTTAAAAGTACTGTCAAAGACATTTTAAGGTTAGAGTGACTTGTTTTCTGGTAAGATAAAATCTTAATGTTTTTTTACAATGTTTGGTAAAATGGTCAGATAAAAACCAGAAGAGATACATATCCGACATTGTATGTTTTTTGAATTTCATAAGGGTAGTAATGCAACGGTTGGTACCAAAAGCATTTGCAATATTTATCCGAATGCTTTAGATGTTCGTAAATGCCAAAGGTGGTATTCCAAGTTCAAATCCGATGATTTCAGTCTGACTCTCATCGATCAGGAAGACCAACAACTCTGGATAATGACATTTTAAGGGCGGAAGTGGAAGCAAATCCGTGTCAGACCATTGAAGAACTTTTGAACAATCTAAACGCACCTTGGTCAACTATTCAGGAACATTTGAAGCAGATTGGGAAAGTAAGCAGAGCAGGTGTTTTGGTCCCGCACAATCTATCCGAGGAAAACAAATCTAAGCGTTCCAATGCCTGAAACTTATTGCTTCAGCGGTATAACACAGAAGCGTTTTTTAGACCCGTATTCCCAGCACATATGCAATTTGTCATTGGTGAGAGCTTGTACCAACATGACGAATCCATACCGTTTGGTTAATTCTTCCCAAAATGACGTCATTTTAGTGCAACTTCTCACCGATGACAAATTGCATCGGTACTGTGAATACGGGATCTGGCTTATTTAGAAAGATTTGTAATAGGTCTTTCGCGGATGAAAATCATAAGCACTTAGCGCAATATCACTCAAAATCACAGAACTACAGAGTAATTTGTTTTTTGTTTCGCGAACTTGAACAGTCAAAATATGAATTATGCAATTCTTCCTATTACGCACCTGATCGTCGAAGATTTCGTAGATAGATTGTGCTATAAATCACGGTGGTGATTATGGTAAGAATTTTTTATTGTTAATGGCGTTTACTTGCTTAATAAATTGAAAACTTCAAAGAGCCATTCTGATATTCCAAGCGACACCAAAAACATGCTCACGCTTTTGATAATATTTGTTTTTTCGGGTATAAACCATCTCAAATATGCAGGTGCACCATTTAAAGAATAAATAATTGCGGAAGACTCGACCCAAACGCATTTCGAAGCGACTCGTGGAATCCGGTCCGAATGTTTTCCGTTCTAATTCACCGTGCGCTTATCTCGATCTCCGCATATCGGCATTGTTCGTCCCGTAATTAATCTCCGCATTGAGTGGTGATGGCGAAACATATCTCATCGCGGATCGAACGCTAAAAAAGTTACACTCGCGTGCATTTCTTATCTCGAGTGTCCAATTAAGCGGATTCCTCGTCGGACAGGAGAAATGGATTCCCGGCGTTGGGAAGGGCATTCCGGGGAAACGGCTCCATCAATTACGCTAGCGGGAAGAGTTTCTCTCCGGAGTATAAATAGGGATAATTTTAAGGATTGGGAGTATAGATAGGGAGTTTTTATTGGGTTATCAGTTGGCTGGCTTATCAGCCTCGATCAATATTTGCTTAGAGGATTTTTGGGAAAAAAATAGGGGAGTGTTGGTATGTGGGTATTCAGTGTTAATATTGATCAGAGATAAGGATGTGAAAAGAGAATCAACATGTTTTTTGAGAGGATCAATTTGTTGATTATTAAAGGATTTAGCCCTGCCAAATTTATATAAGTTTGGACACTTGGTTAATTTACGCATACCTTATAGGATCATATTTTTAATATATCAAAATATATAAAATCTAATTATCTGTTCGGAATAAACAGTATTATTATATTACCTATTAGCTTTGTTCGTAAAACGATAAATACTAAAGGTATGATCAGATATATATCAACTCTATCATTACAAATTTTTCTTAGTATTTGTTTTTGATTGGCACGTGTCCATCATTATCCCTTCAACTTCCCATTAACGCCCTCTCTACTGGGCTTCCGGTCCTGACCCAGATTTATAAATCCCGATGTACTCCAGTGATCCAATTGAAGTCAATCCCATCGGGAAAGTTTCGGGGCGAGAGAGAGGATGATAAATGAAACCTCACGAGGGATGCTTTTCATTACCGAGGACCCGAAAAGGGGAAAACTTCCGGCATAGGAAAACTTTTTTCCTGTATTATTTATATACATATATATAATCCCATCGAGATTCGGCCATACTGAATGCGCACACATTTTTACACCCGTAACGTCTGAATTGTACTTCATTAAAAATATTTGAAATCCTTGGGAATTCGTCGTAAAAGGATTTTTTGAATGAAATTTTTGGATTATTATAAAAATGTTTTATCATATTTGTTGTAAGTGTTGATATACAACAATAGGATGTTTTTAAAATACCTCGGCCATTAAGCAAGAAGCAGATGCTTTATAAAAACATTCCAAAAATATTAGAATGCAGTTTTCAAATATTCTATCTTAAAAATACTCTTTTGTTGCCAATTAACTGGCATGTCCAAATTATGCCTACGAGCGAAGCAAATTAGCTTCTCAAAAGTATATTTATTCGATTTTTTTTATTGGCCAACCAGATTTGGGATTATTTTTCTTAGATTCTCTGATTATTTGGGTGTCCCTACTATTTGTCAGGCAAAGACATTGCTATATGAATACCATGTTGCAACTGATTAATTATTTGACAGAAAAGTGGTAACAAAAAGGCAAAAGTTACGTTCCGCCACTTAATTAATCTATATGATAGGGTAAATAAGCATATGGCAACCATGTGGAAAACATAACCTCAAATTTATTTTGAAGGCAAAAGTCAAATCACAACCAGAGTATCCAACGAAATATCCAACATTATAAAAACATTTCTCATCAATGAGAAGTTGTATCGACAGTTGGCATAGTTGTGCTAATCTAATGAGATAGTTTTCTGTGACTGGTCGAAAAAGGGCCTACTTATTTCGTCCACACTGGCTCGATATAATCGAACATTAGTTTGGTAGGTAATAATTAAATCTAATAATTTTTAGAATTCATTGATTGTGTTTAATTCATTCAATAAATGATATACAGGGAATTTTGGTTTTAAGTATATGTAAGTACATATGCATACGCTGTAAATATTCAGATATTGAAGTTTAGAACGAGTGTTTTCCACTCCCAGATTAAGCATGAAGTAAAATTTCGAGTTTAGAAAAGCCTGAAAATTTGGTTTGGTCGCGTAGCGCGTAGCGCTACGCGACCAAACCAAATTTTCAGGCTTTTCTAAACTCGAAATTTTACTTCATGCGCCACGCGTATAATTCAGTGATTTGTTGTGAAGTTCAGCATATACGTCTTAAGCATACTACTTTAGTAGTGTATTTTGAACTTTACTTGAAATCAGCGTTTTATACGCGTGGCGCATGAAGTAAAATTTCTAGTTTAGAAAAACCTGAAAATTTAGTTTATTCGCGTAGCGCTACGCGCTACGCGACTAAACCAAATTTTCAGGTTTTTCTAAACTCGAAATTTTACTTCATGCTTCGTCTGGGAGTGGAAGACACTCATTTAAAGCTTCAATTTGAACTCTTTGTTTAGATAACGAATCTGAAGATTTATAGCGTATACAGTATATTTTGGTATGTATACTTAAAAGAAAAACTCTTGTATTTTGATAAAGATATTTTTTTCCCAGCTGCATTTAGATCATGTTTATTTAAATTACTCCAAATTGTGTTATCAAATTGAGTTTTTAAGATAATTGCAAGTTCTAAGAAATATTTAAAAATATATGCGAAACAAATAAAGTGATTTTATTTCTTGTAACGTTTATTAATTAGGAAAGAAGTCACTTTCTAAAATTGAATTTCTATAAACATGAAACAGTATGAACAAAATTTTAGAGCTGAGATCAAAAGGTCTAGTTAGCAAGGCCATTAAACAAGAAGTACTATGATTGCAACAAATTAGGTGCTGAAATGGTAATTGACTTTGCCAATTGACTTTATGTAGACACGACTTCAGATTATTTAACTGCCTCTATAAAAGCTGCTAAAATCGAAAAAAAAATAGATGAGACGTCTTCACTTCGTAAATTATTGAATGAAATACATAATAATAATACTGTTTATTCAAAACAGATAATTATATTTTATATATTTGGATCTATTACAAACATGATCCTATTAGGGTCGGAAATGTACATGTTATATGGCCATATGAACAAACAACGATTAATCTTCCACAATAATGAAAATAAAGCGTTAAAACTTATACATGTTGTACATTGAAGCTTTGCGAAAATTGACACTATTTTTTTTTTAAATGTTTCTTAAATTTTATATAAATCAAATAATGGAACACTCTCAAATGATCACATAAATCCGTGAAGTACTTCCGTAGAAAACATTATTTCTTCTTCATATTGCTTTAATTTATTGAAGTAATTATTATAAACATGTTGTATTAAATAGATTTATCTAAAATAAATGAAAAACAAAATTAATCGTTGCTTAGAAAGTAGGCGTGAATTAATCACGTGTCGAAAATTCTCAAAACTTTAAATTAAGACACTGCTAAACCCTCCCTTAATCACATAACGTGTGAGTTATCCATTATCCCGTTACCCAAATCTCCGGAGTATGAAAACGCCCCCCAATTATCTTAATTCCCCAAAGATAACGGGTTATTGTCGGATAATAAGTTGGGCAATCTGAGCAGTTGGGCAGGGGAGGAAAAGACAAACAACGACCGGTGGATGTTTAATGTTTGATTATCTTCCTTTTTCAGTCGGAGGAGGACTCCCCAGCCGCGAGTGTTATTTGATCGCCCTGCGTGCAAACAGGAAAGTTGGGGTAATAACCG
Organism: Philonthus cognatus; assembly: GCA_932526585.2. Lineage (NCBI taxonomy): Eukaryota > Metazoa > Arthropoda > Insecta > Coleoptera > Staphylinidae > Philonthus > Philonthus cognatus. The sequence continues at coordinate 32,882,000 of OW052242.1, forward strand.
CCTCCCTAGGGGCGGAATAAAAGCCCGCCGTCGGGGTGTAGAGTAGATAACGCACATGCAAGACAAGTACTTTTTTGTGTTTAACTTTTTTTATGATATGGTTAGAGATTATTATAATAAAAAGAAATTGTTTGTAATTGATTTAAATAATTCAATGCTTCTAGGGCTTGCTTTTATGATCGTTCGATAAAGCAAGAGTAACACTACTCACCAGTAAACAACATCAAGAAAGGAATTAGTACCCAAAGATTCTAAAAGTGGGTCTAGGACGAATTTAATACCATTTAAAAAAACCTCTAGCGAGTGTTTCCACTCCCAGGTTAAGTATGAAGTAAAATTTCGAGTTTAGAAAAGCCTGAAAATTTGGTTTGGTCGCGTAGCGCGAAGCGCGGAGCGACCAAACCAAATTTTCAGGCTTTTCTAAACTCGAAATTTTACTTCATGCGCCACGCGTATAAAATACTGCGATATTGTGAAGCTCAAAGTACAGGAATTATTTTTTTAAGGGATGAACTTTTTTATTCCTTCAAAAATGTTGAAATTTTGTGGGTATGTACTAGATGAGATTACAAAATATTGGTCGGATTTATTTTTTCAAAATTCCTTAAAAACTTTGAGTAACAACATTTTTTTTAAAATAAAATATTTTATGAAAAAAAGCATCGGTCAAATTGTTTTATTTCGATTTGTGTACACAAATCCGTTTTCAAAAATAAAATCCAAAAATTAATAAGCGAATAAAATAAATTTAAAAAAATTCTTAGTAATATTTTTACAAATTACGACGTGTTTTTTTATTTTTATTTTTTAATATATATCAAAAGAGGTGATAAATACGTATTATATTTATTTTGTAAATCCCGGTCAACAATTATGCCTTGTATGAAATAAAAAAGTTTTGGATACGTACAAGCGGTAAAACCCCTTTAAGTATAACTCTCTTTGCAACAAATCTTTAACATGCCATGGAAAAATTATTATAATTTCGAGTTTAGGAAAGCCTGAAAATTTGGTTTTATCGTTTCGCTTCGCTACGCGACCAAACCAAATTTTCAGACGTTTTCGGTGGGATCGTAAGAATTCATGCTTAACCTGGGAGTGGAAAACACTCGCTTAAAGCTTTAATTTGAGCTCTTTTCAAAAACGACGAATACCTGAAAACTTACAGAGCATACATAGGGATATGTATACTTAAAACAAATTCCTTGTATAAACTAGACTTTGGGAAAACTAAGACTAACGTGTTTGCTCGGTGGGATCGTAAGAATCATATAGAATTATATTTAGTTTAGCTAAACTGGAAATTTTACTTTATGCTTAACCTGGTAGTGGAAAACATTCGCTTAAAGCTTCAATTTGAACTCTTTTCAAAAACGACGAATGCCTAAATATTTACAGTCACATAGGCTTTTCTAAACTCGAATTTTTGTATACTTAAAAAAAATTCCTTGTATAACTTAGACTTTGGAAAAACTAAGACTAACGTGTTTGCTCGGTGGGATCGTAAAACTCATATAGAATTAGATTTAGTTTTGCTTCACTATCAATATTCGGTAATTGCATCGAGAAGGATCATTAAATTTGCCGCGATATTTAATCGCCCATGCGCGACTTCGCATAAACTCGCGAACGGTGTCTCCGAAGAAGAAGGCCAAAGATTGTGGTCGAGAGAACATCGTGAGTGTTTGTATCGTATTATCGTTATCATTAAGTTAGAAGAGGAATTAGGCATGCGTGCGAGACGCTCCAGGAAGCCAAAAGACCGGAAGCGCAGGACACCAAGGTAAGTCCCGAGATTCGCTGCACAGCTACAGTAAAACGTAAATACGCATACAGTCCACTATAACAACTGTTTTCACTGCACTGTTGTCAGTTAAAATAAAACCTATAAATTCCAATTATTGTTATTGAATTGCGTTGGTTTCCGTGAATCATATTCAGATACCCATCCCTATTCCAACTATTTTCTCCTTTGTAAAATCTATTTGAGTCAACATTATCATCACTAGCATTATTATAACTATCCATCTTCTTCTTACAAATGTGGCTACCAAAACTAGCTGAAGATTAGTATTCATCATCATTATTGCTTCTTACAAATTTAAATCCCTTAATAATAAAAGCAAACCGTTCCCGACATTTACTCAGTCATCCGGATCAGCTGACAATAAGCTGAAAATTGCGCCTGAAAAATCACCTGCCCAATCAAGTTCCATTTACTAAGCGCCCCTCGTGCATTTCTGCTTTTCACGTCGATTAAGGGAAGTCACCCCCCGTGAATTTGGGGCGCACGCCGTGACACAGTTCGAACAAGATGTTAACAGCTGCAGAAATGTAATTAAGATCAGGGCCAATAATTGAATAACGCTTTTGTAGAAATGAGAAACAGAAGGGGGAGATGCTATTAAATTGAGCTTTGCCGGAAATTCCGGGAATCAATTATATACCATTTTGTTTGATCCATTAAAAAAATGTTGGACAAATGAGGTATCATTAAATAGAATTTGTAAGATGATAGGATCAATAAGGGTGGACATTTTACATCGAGCGCTGAAAACCATTGATGGATCTTCTGTACGAAGCTTCATCCTTCGTACAGACTTGGTGTGCTCAGATTTTTACCTTTCGGTGTATATCTTTCGAGCGTCCGTCTGAAGACCACCGCCATATCTGCGAACCACTGCCCGTCGGTGTCCAACCCACGTTGCACCGGAAGAGCGAGTAGGCACTTCTGGGCTTTTCAAGGCCCACCCCCGACTCCTCATTTAGCGGCGACAAGCACCAGGGCTAAGTCAACCCCACCGTGTGTAAGTTAGCCCTATTCAAGATAGGGACATAGAGGTTACTTCAGGAAGGTCTACAGCTCTGACTTGGACAATCGTCCCCCTCAAACATCCATCGTCCAAAGACTCAGGCCTGCCCCAGGCGCCTCTTGTTATGGTGCTATGCTTTTAAACAATTTTTTTTGTAAACAGGAAGATTAAAAGGTTTATATCGTACATAAAAACTAAAAAAAAAAGCTCAAGTAGCGACAATAGCATCAGGAAAATAGCATCCGTTTTCGATGCACAACTGAAGTCGGGTAAACTTTTATTTGTGGGGTTACGTAAAGAGAAAAGTGTACCTTGACAAGCCTCGAAATTTGGCTCAACTGCGTAATAATATTCAGCGAGAAATTCGTGCGATTCCTTGAGCAACTTTACAAGGAGTGAATACTAACTTTTTTAATGAAATATCTTGAAAATTAATTGAGTTGTGCTATTTTAAAAACCGTCAGGTAACGCTGCCGGACCCTGTAGTAATATTAATAATTACTGATTTGACGGTTGTTTTGTATTTCATTAAATAAGTAATTAAATAATAATTATATAAAAATTCTAATCTTCTTCTTCACAAACATCACCCCCAGAAAAAACGCTCATGAAACCACGGGCTTTAAAACAAACCCTAAAAATCACTCCCTCAAAAAAACTATACCTTAAAAGACCACACCTTGTAAAAACAAGGATCCTTCGTACAGAAGATCGATCAAAGATTTTCAGCGCTCCATGTTAAATTTCCACCCTTATTGATCCTATCATCTTACAAATTTAGTTTTATAAAATTTTATTATCATGCTACATTAAGGTGTGGAAAGACTCGTATGTAGTATAAATAGCAAAACTTTAGAACGTGCTGTCTATAGATCGAACTTACTGCTATTAAGATCATGATTTAACAGTTCCAAATTAGTTTCATGGAATGTTACTTGTTTAATCTTGAGGCAAACGTTTGCAAAGATCTTCACAATAATTTCTTTAAGATAAATCTCAGCTGAAGCGATAAACATTAAATCCCTTTATTGTCTCCAATCTAACGCAGACAGATAATTCATTAGAATCACCTTGACGTGGCGACAAGAATTGTTTGCACTCTCGACTCGGGCGATTTCTGCGCGCGGGGGCGTGCGAACCGATAAATATAAATGGTGAAATAAAATAAAGAACATTGTTCGGATGAAAAGTGGCCGTTGGGCGCGTGGGCTTCGCCGATAATGACGTTTTGTAATTGAATTTATATGTGGGCACGTACACGGCTATATTGGCCGGCTAGTGCACGTGTACAAAGCCTCCGACGATCGCGAAAGGGCCGGTCCACCCCTACGCTCATCACAAAAGGGCGTAACAGTGTTCAAATTCATGCAAATCACCTTTCGCACAATCGAATCGTGTTCGAGTTTAATTGTATTTAATGGATGGAAAACGATTTGGTTTACGTTATGGTTTATCAATTTGTGTAATCATTTAATCATCAGTATTCATAGAAGTACTTATACATCAGTGGTTCCCAACCGGAGAACCACTGATGTATAACGGACCACAGATGGTTAGCGAAAACTAAAATATGGTCCGCGAATCATACGCGACCAAACCAAATTTTCAGGCTTTTCTAAACTCGAAATTTTACTTCATGCGCCACGTGTATAAAACACCTATTCTAAGTGATGTTCAAAATATACTACTAAAGCAGTATGCTAAAGACGTACATTTCGAACTTAACATTAAATCGCATGAAGTAAAATTTCGAGTTTAGACTAAATATCTGATTCCCTGTTACTCTGATTAAAGATGTATTCGTGTGTTTCTAACCTTCACTTCAAATTAGTGTTTTGTACGCGTGGCGCATGAAGTAAAATTTTGAGTTTAGAAAAGCCCGAAAATTTGTCTCGGGTCGCTGCGCGACCCTCGACAAATTTTCACGGGGCTTTTCTAAACTCAAAATTTTACATCATGCTTAGCCTGGGAGTGGAAACACCCGGTCAATACTTCAAATTGAACTCTATTATAAAATCGATGAATGCCCGAAAACTACGTAAATAAAAAAATCATTGAATATCATTAAAACCGCTTCGCGCTACGCGACCAAACCAAATTTTCAGGCTTTTCTAAACTCGAAATTTTACTTCATGTTTAGTCTGGGAGTGGAAACGCCCGTTTAAAGCTTCAAATTGACACTTATATAAAAACAACGAATGCCTGGCATTTCACAGAGTATACACCCGGATATGTAGGTATACTTAAAAGAAAAAGTCCTTGTATATTTAATTATTATACCTAAAATTGATCAATACTCTCGTTTTATTGGTAAGAGCAGATTTAAAAGAAAAATTATACCAAAGAATTAAAAAATTTAATATCTATTAAAAAAGCGTGTAGATATCGATCTCACGACGAGTTATTGGAATAAACATGAATTTGGGGTGCAGAAAGACATGACGCATTCGGCATCGATTTTCCATTTTCCGCAGTAGATGGAATAATAAATTAGGTGTTGATCCGACATACAAGATTCAAAACGAAATTTCATCTCGAGTTTGTTTGCCTCGCTCAATCATTCCGCTCGCAATCGTCTCCACTATACATCGATACATATTTTATTAAAACATTCATCAAACAGTCTGCGAACAAATACAGCGAGCACTCTGAGTAAATTACTTTTTAAAAGCGCACGTACCTTTCGATTTCAGGAAGATAACGTAATCACAAAAAAAAATGATGAGAACTTGTTGATTTTCAAACAAAAAAGACATGGTATTGTTATAAAAGAAATGGGTAGAATAGTCTTGAACAGAGCTGGCCAGGATTCGAATCATTCAGGATTTGAATCCTAGATTCGAACCTTTTAGAGGATTTAAAAGAGGCATTCAAATACTTTAGTTCAACTGGATTCGTAATTAATGAAACACTTGTGTCTTTTCTTCACTTATTTATTTGGAGTACCAAATGCACATTTCGATCACGATGTGATCATTATCAATGGTTGACAAATATTATTATTTATTATTTGTCAACCATAATGATCACATCGTGATCGAAATGTGCATTTGGTCAACCATTGATAATGATCACATCGTGATCGAAATGTGCATTTGGTACTCCAAATAAATAAGTGAAGAAAAGACACAAGTGTTTCATTAATTTATAACCATCTTCACGCAACTCAACAACAATTAAGTAAATGGATTCGTAACCCGGATTTGTTACATTATTTTAAGAGGATCCGTATTCGAATCCAAATGTGGGTGATTCGAATCCTTATAGAAGAATTCGAATATTTATAAAAGGATTCGAATATTTATAAAAGCATTCGAAGATTTATAAAAGGATTCGAATACTTACAAAAGGATTAATAATTCGAATTAATTGTGAGGATTAACATGAAAAATGTCTTTTGTGTGTTTTTAAATTTCTCGTTGAATCAGTGTTTTGTACGCGTGGCGCATGAAGTAAAATTTCGAGTTTAGAAAAGCCCGAAAATTTGTCTCGGGTCGCTGCGCGACCCTCGACAAATTTTCACGGGGCTTTTCTAAACTCGAAATTTTACTTCATACTTAGCCTGGGAGTGAAAACGCTCGTTGGAAACTTCAAACTGAATGCTTTGATAAGAACATTAAATGAAAATGTTTTTAAAGATAATAATCTAGTTTTCAAAATTTTGTTTAATATTATTTAAAGTAATAAAATTGTGATAGCCACAATCTGAAATGTTAAATGTTTCCTACATTTCCCTGATTCAAGATTTTTTTCCCTGGCCTTTTAATATAACTTTCTTCTGTGGGAAACCCCCATTTTGTTAAATTGTTTTCATTGTTTTTGTCAATATTTAAGTTAATTTTATAAATTTTTACGTGTTCTGTAATTTGCCTGCTGATTTTGACAAATTTAATAATATCATATGGCTATTTTGTAAATGTTTTGGTCAATTTGAATATAATTCCATGACTTTTCTCCGACTTTCGCGGTTTTAATGATATTCAATGATTTTTTTATTTACGTAGTTTTCGGGCATTCATCGATTTTATAATAGAGTTCAATTTGAAGTATTGACCGGGTGTTTCCACTCCCAGGCTAAGCATGAAGTAAAATTTTGAGTTTAGAAAAGCCCCGTGAAAATTTGCCTCGGGTCGCGCAGCGACCCGAGACAAATTTTCGGGCTTTTCTAAACTTAAAATTTTACTTCATGCGCCACGCGTACAAAACAGTGATTTGAACTGAAGGTTATAAACACACGAATACATCTTTAATCAGAGTAACAGGGAATCAGATATTTAGTCTGTTATCAACGATGTTCAGTGTTAATAATAAATAATTAGGTTTTGAATAATTTAGTTAAAACAACTGGCAACGATAATTATATATTAATAGTTGCAAAAAAATAATAAGATCAAATTTATTCTTAAAGGATTTGTACTCGTGATTCGAAAAAACAGGATTCGAATCATATTTATCTCCTTTGTTCGAGTATTCGTGATTCGAATCATATTAGGTGATTCGGATTCGTGATTCGAATTCTTTTTACGAGGATTTATCCCAGCTCTGCTCTCGAATATGCTAGAAAGACTGTCACAATGAAATATTGTTTATTCCTTACTTAATAAATATAATAGTTTGACAATGATTACCTTAAATTGAAACTAGTCACAAAAGTAAAGTAAATGTGGTATAAAAAAGTTAAGTGTTTTCTTTATATCATAATAAAAATATGTTAATTGTAATTAAATACTCCACATAACTCAATTAAATAATTAGCAGAAAGGTTGTGATTAATCTAACGGTTAAATATCAATAGAATAATGCCTTATTATAACCCAAAACTAAAACTAAATAAACAATACTAAAAATGAATTGTACCAGTAATAGATCTAATGATTATTTGGCAAGGTGCTCCAGTTATTTGTATTTAGTTTTAAGACTTATTTACATAGTTATTGAGGTGGCAACAGAACGCGGCAATGTCTGTGCAGTTATTCATTATTTATTTCGTTACACAAAGATGTATATTGATAAATTACCAAAACTTATAGCCACAGAGTCTAGTAAACCATGAGATACTTAATTGTGAGAAAACAGAAATAAGATATTTTAAATGGTTTTTCTTTAATTTGGGTTACAAGTTTACATTGATTCTCCAAAAGCACTTTTACACTCGCAGCCCTCTTAATTGAAAAAACAAACTTTTAAGCAAAGCAGTAGAATGTTATTATTTGAACCTTTTGAAGCAGAATTAGCAGATCTCCAGATATTAGGAAGAAATTATGTAGATAAGTAGACAATCGCTTGTCTGGGGATATGAGGCACTTACAAGCAAATGTGTAGAAGTGCCAATTTGAAAAAAAATGGAGTACATAAGTATAAGAGGAGTCGATCAAAAGATCCACATAGTCTTTCTGATGAATGCCCAAAATTGAAATTTAAGGAAGCGGAGATTTCTTGTACAAATATTATTTTTTGATTTAGCATAGTGGGCTTTTACAACACAATCAACGCGATTGGTTTTAAATCAAATATATACAGTTCGCATAACATTAAGCAAACTATTTTTAATGGATGAACAGTGTAATATTACTAATAGTTGAATTTCGAAAGTTAGAACATTCAAGTTCGTACTTTAACTTTTTTTATTTAAAGGAAATTACCAAAATTATGTTAAATAGTGATAGAAGACCTAGCTGGTGGATGGGTGTGGATATTTTGATAAGGTCCCAGTATAAGTATAAGTATTGATCAGTTAGATATTGTACATGGATTTGAAAAGTCATTACATAGAGATTAATGTAGTTGTATGTGTTACGTGATGGTGTTAAGTCACTTAATTAAACACAGTTATATTCCTATCTTCACTTTTATTTTTCTTGCTAGATGTACATTTCGGGTACTAAGTACCCATTATCAATAGCTAACTCAGTTAGCTATTGATAATGGGTACTTAGTACCCGAAATGTACATCTAGCAAGAAAAATAAAAGTGAAGAAAGGAATATAACTGTATTTAATTACATAGAGAAATGAACTTACTATACTAGTGTTACATAATATAACATTGTTATCACTTTTAGACAGTTACAGAACATTCACTTACGTGCAAAGAAAACGGCTCACTCGTTATTTATTTTTTATTTTTTCCTAATAGCATTACTTTTGCAATGCTGCGAATTAACTTTTGATATTTTACGATAAAATAGACAATCAGGGTATAGAGAAAAAAACAACATATCGTACTTATTCCTTTATTTAATGAACAATAATCATCACAAATGAAATTTAAAGATACGCTTTCCATTCGACATTATGGATAAAGTATCAAGATGTCTACGTTCTTTCACTGTTTTTGCTTTTTTGTTTTGATCTTCAGTGGCTGTGGGTATAAACCCACTGAAGGTTGGTGTGTTCATTATGGTTTTAAGTGCTGTAGATTGTGCAAAAGCTGTAGCTCTTTTGGAATATTTTCGAAGCCAGTGGTCTGTGGCCAGATGGCTTAATGTCAGCCGTTCTACCTTTCAATGTCTATTTGATAGTCTATTTTATCGTAAAATATTAAACGTTTTGTTTGTTACTTTGCAACAATGATTTTATTATTAACAATAAAAAATAATGAGTGGGCCGATTTCTATGCACTTGAGTTTATAAGGGGAACTGTTTTTTTTTTAAATGTATTATCAAGAAGATGGAGGGCTTTCATTGGTAGGTGTTTCATATCTATTTTTTATTAATGGGAAATTAATATAACGAGGAATTTTTTCATTATTGATGTGTAATTAATACTATCTATCGTTGAAGATTGTGATGCCTTGTCTGTTCCCACCGTTCTTCCTGCTATACACCGCAACTTCCGGTGCTGGCTTTGTGGTAAAAATAGAGGAAGACCCCTGAAGTGGCCCTCCTCTCCTCAACGATAAGCCCTTCTGTTTTCACTCAAAGGACAGACGGGAGCACGTAATTGTGACTCATTCGTCTGCGAAAATAAAGAACGCGACAGAAAAAATCGCTTACTTGATTAAAGCTGCCATGTTACGAGCGTGCCATACATTATTCACCAAGTTTTCCAGAAACGCTAACACGAAAATAACGAGTGAAGTTGTTTTATAAAGAAAATTATGCACATAATTTAAACAGTGAAGGAAAAATCAATTAGTGTCTTGGAGTCATTAAGAAATCGAGCACTTCATCTAACTACGAAAAATACTCTTATTATAATCCTAAGAAATCAAGCACTTCATCTAACTACAAAAAATACTTTTATTATAATCCTATTAGATTCAATTAAAATTACTATTTAGGAGCGCCAATTTTTGCTGGTTGTGTGTTTCTGGGATACGAGATGGCGCAGAAATAGTAAAATTGCAGAAAGTAGTTTTGACTATGTATTAGTTTATAGCCGATTTTATCACAACGAATAATAAAAATGATGAGTGCGGAGCGCGTTGTTTGTTTGTTTACATAGCGCGGTGCGAATGAATGAATAGGTAGGTATTGAATTACAGAAGACACAAGTAAACTATATAAATATTCACAATTTTAATTTCTATCGACATACATACAACTGTATAACGAAACAGATGCCTTCATTATTAATGATTTTAGTTTGATATTCCATATGAGTATATACAGGTAGTTTTACTTTAAAGTATACGTATACTAAATTCAGATTATTTTCTTTAAATATTAAGATAGGTATACGTTGTTTTTTAAAAGGGTTCAATTCGAAACTTTAAACGAGTGTTTTCCACTCCCAGACTAAGCATGAAGTAAAATTTCGAGTTTAGAAAAGCCCCGTGAAAATTTTCTGGGCTTTTCTAAACTCGAAATTTTACTTCATGCGCCACGCGTATAAAACACTGATTTCTCGTGAGGTTCAAATATACACAAATTTCACAGTATTTTATTGTTAAATACGCGTGGTGCATGAAGTAAAATTTCGAGTTTAGAAGAAAAGCCCAGAAAATATTCACGGGGCTTTTCAAAAATCAAAATTTTACTTCATACTTAGTCGGGGAGTGGAAAACACTCGTTTAAAACTTCAATTTGCAGTTAAACCACACATTTCAGTTACACTCATCTAATTAACAATCTTCTGTATTCTTCCTCTTTAGAACCAACTTTATCTCATGTTTAATTTCACCCATAAGCTGCACACACGCGATAAAAAATCCCTGACAAAAATAAACAATGTTTTTGTTGAAGTTAATTTAAATTTACTTCCATGATGAGGGTGCGCTTAGTAGACTTTATCAGGCGGCAGCTGTTCGATATCCAAATAAAGCCGCACTTGAGTGGCTCCTAATCTCTTTACCGCGTTCTTGCGGTATATAGTAGGAAGACCCACCCTCTTTAATATATATATATGGTGGAATTTGTTTTTTTTCCGTCGCGTAACAGTGGTAGCATTGTCGACGGGACATAAATCAGCGCCGGATGTGTATTACGCACCCCGCGCACTTCCGGTTTTTGTAATAGAAATACTTCCGCGTCGGATTTATTGCTCCGCTGTAATAGTAACTACGAGCTAGGCATCGGAGATAAATCATATAAGTTTCGTTGATGCTTCCGTAAACGTTGATAAAAGTGTTAAAATAACATGAGATTGAAGTATAATTAAGGTTAGACATTATCATATTAAATTGCCGACCTACTTTTTCAACTATTTATGCTAAACCCTAGATCGATGTCCCTTTGTAACTATAAAGGTTGAGTTAAATAAAGTGGTTTATTATTATCATTTCTAGACATACATCAATCTCAATCGTCTTATATTTTAAAATAAAAAGTGAATACAAATAAGTAATCAGTGTTAGTTATTTAAATATTTACAATGTTTCACAAAGTAACCGCCTCTACCACAAGATATTATATTTTAAGCTAATCGTTTGTGTTTTCACACTCACTCATTTATATTTCAAAGGTTCATTCTGCGCTCCCATCGAAGGGCAACAATGGAACGAAACAATAAGGCCGGTGGTGCCGGAGGAGTAAATCCGGTCTAATAGGCCGTGGGGCGAGGCCCGTGTTAATAAAACCCCTTAATGAGCCTGCTAGGACCGTTGTTGGATGCGAGAAGGGCCCCTTTTTTCCAAGAAGTGAAACACAAAAGGATATACGAAAATCTAACAGCACCCTCTTATTTTAAGACCCCCAATAATGGGGAGCGCAGGTTAACAGGCGAATTTTAATCGTTTCAGGTGAAAGAAATTAGAAGGGGGATAATAAAATTGTAGACAGAGTTGTAAATCGTCTAGAGGTAAGTAGTTGGTAGGAGATTTTCAGGAGAATATGCAAATTTGAATGAAAATTCATTTACTTAATTTCATACAGCTGACTGATCACTGCATTGTTGTTTTATTTAATTTTTCTGTTTTTAATATTAATGGCGCGGTCTGAAATGTTAAGTGAAACGTCGAGGTCCAGTGGAACAACAGGAAGTTAAATTAATTGGACTAATTTAGGACGCGAAAATTAATTACAGGCGGTGACCGACACAATGACATCTAACCCTTGAAGAGAAAATAATATTAAAAAACTCGTGTTCGTATAAAACAGCCAACAAGTAAAATAAATGTTCTGTCTAACACAGAAATTAATTTTCTTAGAGTGCGAAAATAACTCGTTATTTTGCGATAAGAATTCATTTTAAAAGAATATGCGGATAGCGTAATTTGTTGTATTCCTCATACTTCGTGATTCGAATCATATTAGGTGATTCGGATTCGTGATTAGAATCCTTTTTACGAGGATTCGTCCCAGCTCTGGCGGATAGCATCATCTGTTGTATTCCTCATACTTGCATTTATTATACAATAATTTAACCTCTTCAGGTATGAGTTCAGTAATATTCATAGCTACCTCATCAGTATTAGACCATACTGATGAGGTAGCTCTAAATACTATTAAACTTGCACCTGAAGAGGTTAAATTATTATATGATAAATGCAAGTATGAGAAATACAACAGATGATGCTATCCGCCAGAGCTAGGATGAGTCCTCGTAAAAAGGATTAAAATCACGAATCCCAATCGCCTAATATGATTCGAATCACGAATAAAGGATTCGTAAGAGATAAATATGATTCGAATCCTTTTTTTTTCGAATCACGAATACAAATCCATTAAGAATAAATTTGATTTTATTATTTTTTTTGCAACCATGAACACATAAATATCGTTACCAGTTGTTTTCACAAAAATATTCAAAACCTAATTATTTATTATTAACACTAAACATTGTTGATAACAGACTAAATATCTGATTAAAGATGTATTTGTGTGTTATTGAACTACACTTCAAATCAGTGTTTTGTACGCGTGGCGCATGAAGTAAAATTTCGAGTTTAGAAAAACCTGAAAATTTGGTTTGGTCGCGTAGCGCTACGCGCTACGCGACCAAACCAAATTTTCAGGTTTTTCTAAACTCGAAATTTTACTTCATGCTTAACCCGGGAGTGGAATCACTCGTTCAAAACTTCAAATTGAACTTTATTATAAAGTCAACGAATGCCTGAAAATTACGTAAATAAAAAATTGACTGAATATCATTAAAACCGGGAAAGTCAGAGAAAAGTCATGGAATTATATTTAAATTGACCAAAACACTAACAAAAAAGTAGTGATGGGCAAGATCGATCAAAAAAAATCGACTGATCGATCCTTGCAAGTGATCGATCCGCTCGATCTCTTTGAGCGGATCGATCTTTTCGATCGGATCGATCTTTTCGATCGGATCGATCTTTTCGATCGGATCGATCTTTTCGATCTTTACGATCGGATCGATCTTTTCGATCGGATCGATCTGTTCGATCGGATCGATCTGTTCGATCGGATCGATCATTTCAGACCGCTCGATCGGCTTGATCTTTTCGACGACTCGATCTTTTCGGACGGCTCTATCTTTTCGAGCGACTCGATCTTGGGGGCGGTTCGATCTGTGCGAACGGGTCGTGCTGATCGATGTGATCAATCGGCTCTATCAGATTGGTCATATCGATCGGCACAAGTGGATTGATCAGGTTGTGCGGCTCGAGCAATGATCTTTTTGAGCGGATCGATCATTGAACGATCACACTATTTTTGTATTCTGTTTTGCGCAAAGTGAGACAGCACTTATTAAAAAAAGGATATAGGCAGGGTCTTGGCAGGGCCGAGAAAAAATTACTAATGAGCCGGTTATTTTTCCCGGGCTAGTCTCACACTTTATATCCGAGCGTGCTATTATATTATAGAGATTTTAATAAAAATTTATAATATTTCATTTCATATTAGCTATTTATATATTTAGTAAATACATAAATAGCTAATATGAAATGAAATATTATAAATCTTTATTAAAATTAATACTATTTAGTAGTGATGGGCAAGATCGATCAAAAAAGATCGACTGATCGATCCTTGCAAGTGATCGATCCGCTCGATCTCTTTGAGCGATCTTTTCGATCGGATCGATCTTTTCGATCGGCTCGTTCTTTCTGATCAGATCGATCGGATCGAGCGGCTCGATACTTCAACTGATCGATCATTGCTTGATCGATCTTTGCAATGATCGATCTTGCCCATCACTACAAAAAAACCATATGATATTATTAAATTTGTCAAAATCAACAGACAAATTACAAAACACGTAACATTTTATAAAACCAACTTAAATATTGACAAAAACAATAAAAACAATTTAACAAAATGGGGGTTTCCCACAGAAGAAAGTTGTATTAAAAGGTCAGGGAAAAAAGTCTTGAATTAGGAAAATGCCTGAAAAATGTAACATTTCAGATTGGGGCTACTATGTCAGTTTTACTTCGAATAATATTAAACAAAATTTTGAAAACTAGATTATTATCTTTAAAAACATTTTCAGTCATTTAATGTTCTTATCAAAGTATTCAGTTTGAAGTTTCGAACGAGCATTTCCACTCCCAGACTAAGCATGAAGTAAAATTTCGAGTTTAGAAAAGCCCCGCGTAGAAAATTTGTCGAGGGTCGCGCAGCGACCCGAGACAAATTTTCACGGGGCCACGCGAATAAAACACTGATTTAACGAGGAATTTAAAAACACACAAAACAATGTTTTTATGTTAATCCCCACAATTAATTCGAGTATTTTTGATGATTCAAATCCTTTTGTAAGTATTCGAATCCTTTTGTAAGTATTTGAATGCTTTTATAAATATTCTAATCATTTTATAAATATTTGAATCCTTTTATGCGAATTCGAATCACCCGCATTTGGATTCGAATACGAATCCTCTTAAAAAAATGTAACGAATCCAGTTGAACTAAAGTATTCGAATGCCTCTCTTAAATCCTCTAAAAGGACTCGAATCCTGAGTGATTCGAACCCTGCCCAGTTCCGCATATTCTTTTAAAATTAATTCTTATCGCAGAATGACAAGTTATTTTCGTGCTCCAAAATATTACACAAAACGAATCTGAGTTGCAGGATTCTTGTATGATTTTCCATTTTAGTATTAGATATCACCTATAAAATGGGCATCGATAACATATAGATAGATGGCTTTGCTGTTGCCGCGGCTCGGATCTCTCGGGAAATGAGGAATGAAGCAAAAAAAGGCAAGAAAAATGGGCGCCGACGACGGCTAGTGGGATCGAGTTTCGTTCCGCGTATGATAAATACGTGCCTGGACTGCTGATGCTGATTGCACACATACACACACACATATGCGCACACAATCTGTCGCCGTGATACCCACACACTAGTACCTCTGGTATGTACCGACAAAGTTCAATGCGAGTACTTAAGAAGGAAAGAGCAGAAACTCATGTACGGAATGGATTTTAGTAAAGAGACGCATCTGGACGTGGAATGCTTTAGAAAAACAATGTTGAACAAGAAAAGTATCAGAAAACTTCTTTAGAAGTATTTCCTCTACTGTATTTAAGCTTTAAAGTAAAGAACTTACAAAGAAATAACAGGAGTATTTGGAAGAAACTATCGCGCATAGCACGTAATTAAGCATGTGAAAAACATAACCTAAAATGTATTTTGAAGGCAAAAGTCAGAAATACAACCAGAGTATCCAAATAAATATCCAACACTATAAAAAAAAATCATCAGATCTGGTTGGTCAATAAAAAACCGAATATAGGTTCTGAAATATTGAGCTACCAAAAATAAATACCCACTTGACACTTTCATCATCATCAATTATAACTAAAATTTACTGTAATTCCGATACATTACCGCTCATCCCGTTGGTATTTCCAGCGAAATTGCAATTGTGGAAAGCTTCCTCCAGTCACACGCTCGTACACAGTTCATCAATTATGAGGAAAACGCCGGATTTTCCTCGTGAGTGGCTTTAGCAAATAAAACCGTTGCACCCTTCGCACTTCCACGGCATTAACCCCATAATCCCTCTAATTAAAACAGAAACAGGTCCCTGGGATAAAACGGCTCAACACTTATCTAATGAAAAATTATTCCAAAAAAAGAAATACGCTCTCGTAAAACGCATTAGGAGTAATGAAATTTAATGAATGTAGATTTTTTCCCTGTAGCTTTTAGAAAAAAGCTTTTACGAATATTTTAATTTAAGCATGAATATCTAATCTAATGGCTATCAAATTATTTTAAAGAAAGCATTCAACTAATTTTAAAAACAGAGAAAATTCTCTAGCCTAGATCCCTTCCTCACTCCACCAAGTTCCTTTCTCCGCTCTACTCCTTGGATTCCTTGTTAAAGCATGAAGTAAATATTTCCGGTTTTTCTAAACTCGAAATATTTACTTCATGCGCCACGCATCTTAAACACTGACGCATGAATAAATAAAAGAGTAACAGAAAAATAGGGAGTCCAAGACCACAAGGAATAATGAACAATAACCTCCATTATTCCCTATGTATCAGAAGAAAACATTGGACGATTAATTTAGGATTGCAAATGTGATTTCAGGACTTCACAAAAAAGAAGCGTCCTAGGTTGAAGCGATAACCTCCATTGATCCTTCGACCTAAAAAAAATGGGCGGTTAACCCCTTAATCGCCGAGCAATTATAGAGTTAATTCTAAAAGTTGATTTTAGGTCAATATCTACACTTCTTTTAATGATTTCTATGAATGACTTACTATATCACATACTCGTAATTTTTCTTTTAAATATACATAATCAGAGTTGTTAAAAAAACGATTTTTTAATTTTAATTTAAACAAACAGTTTTTTTTAACTAACAAAACGTGTTTTTTTCATTTAAACAGCGTTTAAAACATTAACAATGTTGAAAATGTGTTTAAAACATGTTTAAAACGTATTTAAAACATATTTAAAACGTGTTTAAACCATGTTTAAAACAGAACATACAGGGCATTTTTCTTTTGAGTATACATATCTCGATAATTACAGCGTTTTTTAAATTTGCGGGAATTCGTTGTTTCAAAGCGTTTAATTTGAGGCTTTAACGAGTGTTTTCCACTCCCAGACTAAGCATGAAGTAAAATTTCGAGTTTAGAAAAGCCTAAGAATTTGGATTGGCCGCGTAGCGAAGCGGAGCGGCCAATCCAAATTAGGCTTTTCTAAACTCGAAATTTTACTTCATGCGCCACGCTTAAAAACACTGATTTACAGTGAAGTTAAAAAAGACACACATACAACGATTATAGGCAACCTAATATACGTTAGAGTTATTCGGTTGCCTATAATTACTATTTTAAACAATTTGTTCAGCTCAGAATTTGACTCACGTTTTATTCACATCTACATATTAGATTGCTAAGGCCGTATATTTTAAACTTACCGATATTTCAGTGTTTTATACGTGTGGCGCATGAAGTAAAATTTCGAGTTTAGAAAAGCCTAATTTGGATTGGCCGCTCTGCTTCGCTACGCAGCCAATCCAAATTTTCAGGCTTTTCTAAACTCGAAATTTTACTTCATGCTTAGTCTGGGAGTGGAAACCCCTCGTTTAAAGATTCAAATTAAATTCTTAAAAAAAAAACAACGAATGTAATAAAAATGTTTAATAATGTAATTTGAAATATCTTCAACAATTTAGCTAAAATTTAAGAATGTAAGGAAATAATAAAGTAGTATAAAATATAATTTAGTAAATTTAAGATAATAAAAAAACGTCTTAAACAAATTTAACGTTTAAAAGATGTTTTAAACAAATTTAAGATTTAAAACATGTTTAAAACAAAACCGTTTAAATCATTACCGCTGTTTTAAAACATGTTTAAAACACTGTTTCAAAACAAAGTGTTTAAAACATAACAACCCTGTACATAATGCATACGCTGTAATTTTACAAGCATTCGTCGATTTTATAAAAATGATCAATTTGAAGTTTCGAACGAATGTTTCCACTCCCAGACTAAGCATGAAGTAAAATTTCGAGTTTAGAAAAGCCTGAAAATTTGGTTTGGTCGCTCCGCTTCGCGGAGCGACCAAACCAAATTTTCAGGCTTTTCTAAACTCGAAATTTTACTTCATGCGCCACGCGTATAAAACACTGAAATATTGTGAAGTTAGAAATACACTGAAAACATTTTTTGAGTAATGAGTGAATAATAATCGAAATACTTAAATTACAAAATATTGACATTATTCTTTACACATTCTTAAGTCACGTCAATAAAATAAAATGTATCAAATTAACTTATTTAGCAATTTAAAAAATATATAATAATAATGATGGGTTTTCAAGCAACGTTGGCCCGGGTCTGTATTTGGATGGGTGATCGGTACCACTCATCATTGGGATACAATTATTGACGCTTTAGAGTGGCAGGGGCGATCCTCTGAAGTAACAAGATCAAGTTATACAAACACACATGTTACACGGCTGAAGGATCTGGCGATCGATGACTAGTTAGGAAGATCCTAATAAATACAATCACTAATGTTGCCGTATTGCGCTAATGGCGCTGAATGGGTTCGTTTAAAATTGAAAGAGATATTAAAGGACTGCACAACAAAAGGGCTTTCTAGGTTGAAGAACCAATGAACCATAACCACCATTGGTCCTTCAGCCTAGTAAAAAAAGACAGCTGGTGATTCATTTAGGACTAAAATGTGATTTAAAGACCCCATTTTTCTGTTAAAAATTGAAATCAAATGTTTTTAAACGTATTTTGCTATGCTTCATTGTAGTCACACCGCTGATTATATCAATCTCAAATTATTTTTAGCAATTTAAAAAAAATTATAATAAAAATGCCTTTTCAAACAACGTTGGCAAGTCTATAGTTGGATGGGTGACCGGTACTATTCGTGATTGGGATATAATTATTGACGCTTTAGAGTAACAGCGGCGATCCTCCAAAGTAACAAGGTCAACTTACACAAACACACAACTTACACGGCTGAAGGATCTGACGATCGATAGCCAGTAAGGGAGATCCTAACAAATACAATCTCTAATGTTGCCTTAATGCGCTAATGGCGCTAAATGGGTTAATTTAGGATTAAAAGGGATATTTAAGGACTTCACAACAAAAGGGCTTTCTAGGTCGAAGGACCAATAAGCCATAACCACCATTGGTCCTTCAGCCTAGTAAAAAAAGACAGCTGGTAATTCATTTAGGACTAAAATTTGATTTAAGGACTCCCCATTTTTCTGTTAAAAACTTAAATCAAATGTTCTTAAACGTATCTTGCGGCCTCATTGTAGTTACACCACTGGTTATATCAATCCCAAATTATTTTCCCACTTTCTCTTTCTCTTCTATCTTCACTTCACCAATATTCATTTTCAACATCCTGAAAGTAATTCCAATAAAACACCTTTACCTCCTGAGGGCAATCAAATCAAGCCATCTGCCGCTGCTACACTAATTACCTTTTATCTTGATCGGGGCTAATTTAATTGGTGGCTTCCTCGATTTCGTCGATCCGCGCACAAAAGAGAGGCGAAAAACGAGGAGGAATGTAAATTGAGACGGGAAGTCGTCGGTCGGTTGCATAATTAGTCGGATCCTCGGACGAGTGTGGAACAGTAAAACGAACGGACGGGATGTTTGTTTTCTTGAGCTATTTACGCGGGTAATTATCTCGCTCGGCCCCGCGTGTTGCCACACCATTATTCTCGACGGTAAACCTCGGATTTATTTAATCCGAAAAGATGATACTTCATTCTTACGGCGAGTTTAAGAAATTAACAAAATTGTACCGTGCGATCGTTTAAAACATGATTTAGAGTAGTCTTGGAGTTTTAAATTAGATTGGCACTACTGACTGTTAAAAGATAGTTTACCATAACCTCAAATTTATTCCATCATTCAATTAGCAGCCTGGGCAACCGCACAAAAAAATTGCCGCCTATTCTAAATCATAATTTAAATGATAGCACTGTATGTGCTTTGTAAAATATCATCAACAGGTTAATGTTAAGGAAGGAAACAAGTAATTAAAATTAGTATTCGAATTACATAAAAATTACGTAACCGTCGCTCGTCAGGCCCAAGCTGATGGTATGTTGCGTGAGTTCCGGTGGAAGACAGGAAAACCGTTGTGCTGTCGGCAACCCCTAACAGTCTGGACTTTGAGAGAGGGGTGCCGTTTTGATAGTCACGTGACGCGACAGCTGATCGGAAGTTCATGTCCCCCTCTTGAGAAGTGTTCGAATGGTATAAAATTTTGCCCGCCAAAAGGTTAATCAATTTCGCATTACCTTATTCCCATAGGAAATGACAGATCATATTTCAAAAAAAGTCCCTGGTTGAAGAACAGTTTTCAAATTTTAATTACTTTTCAAAACTGATGGACAGTGAATAATAGCAGAGTATAGACTTGGGATGTTCAGTATATATCGATATCTTGAAATATCGATATTTTTATGCAAAATAATCGGTATAATCTGATATACGATATAATCGATACTTAATATCGATATTTTTATGGGATGGGAACATCCCTAGTACAGATAGTTTTCTGTACTCTGATACAGTTGTGCTCTGTTGTAATTTTTTCAATAAATGCATACCTTATTCGCATTTACTAAAAAGAACACAACAGAGCACAACTGTATCAGAGTACAGAAAAGGAACTTATCCACAAAATTGCTATAACACACCAGATCTAGAGAAACAGAGGATCTAAAGGTGATAAAAACTCTTAGTCAAACTCTATGACTGTAGTAAGACAAAGAGAAAGTCATACTTTTTTTTAAAGAAATATATTTGAGTCTCCCGAAATTGATGAAACGGTAATACCTGCTTGCTAAAATTGTTAACACTCGCACTTTTGTAAAATCTTTAATGAGTTTAACTTTGTCATATTTTTTTCTCTCTGTGGCATTCATTGACCGGTACGTACAATACAAATTCACCGAGTGGATATTTTATTTGAAATAGAGCATGAATCCTGTGGCGAACATCACGTTCCGGTTTTTTGAGCACGGGCGATCGGGCAAGTATCGCAAGTATGAAAATGTGGAACGAATCTTTGAAATTCCCACACACACACACACACACACAGGTATACCAACGAAAAAAGGTGATGCATCAAATCTGGGCCGAACCGAATCGGGGCTCGAAAATTACCAAACGCGTTACACTCCATTTACTTCTAATAAAAAACGATTTGATTTGGACCTCTGATCAAATATTGATTGATTACAAAAACGCAACGAGAAGAGAGAAAGTATTGAAGGCTTTTTCAATACAAAAGTATCAAACATGTTTTAAGAAATGGTTCAGTACGTTGAATTAATACGAAGATTATCGCAGTAAGCTATTGATAATGAGTTCATGGTACTCGAAATGTACATCTAGCAAATATTTAAAAAAAAAAAATTATGAAGAAAGTGTTAGTGTTTTCATTAAAAGTTACGAAGATCATATAATTGTTGATTTAATATTAATTTACAATATTAACATTAAGAACAATTTCAAGTCATAAAATTCAAGATTGGTTTCTCAGTTGCTCCAATACTTAACTTAAGTTATCTCTTAGGTGACATGGAAATCCCATTTAATTAACACGAGTTTAACAAATTTGTGTCGATGGAATTGCAAATGAGTGAGGATTTTCTAGTTGTAAAATGTTAGGTGGATCAAAAATGTTCTCATGGGAATTTTGAAGTAATGGTGTTTTTAGCAAAATTAAAACTTCAAAATTGCCAAAATGTGCCAACTTGCAACCAGAACTTCACAAATTGATTTAATTACTTGATACTTACATTAATTTGTGAAGTCCTGGCTGAAATTTTGCAAATTTTAGCTCTGGTAAGAATACCATTACATCAAAATTCCCATGAGAACATTCTTGATCCACCTAACATTTTACAACTAGAAAATCCTTACTCATTTCCAATTCCATCGACACAAGTTTGTTAAACGCGTGTTTATTAATTATGAAAACATTGTTGATATATCTAACATTTTACAACTAGAAAATCTACATTTTTTCCCCTACAATTCTCACACAAGCTCACTTAATGTGAGAATTGTTCACTATACGAGTTTAATACTCGTATAGTTCTTATACAACATATTTCCAACACTGAAAGAGCAAGAACCGCGCCTCTCGAGCGACGTCCATATTTGTCAGAAGTCGCCGGATCGTGTTTACACATTTCGTGCGGCCATATGGTCGAAGAAAGTTCATTTCCTATGCGTGTGCCCATTTTTTTGCAGCTTCCTCCCGAAATACTTTGGAATCGGGGTGCACCCAGGTAGGTAAATTTACAGGTGAATGGGATCCGGAGTACCTTTTATGGGGCGTTTGTGGAATTATCTCGAGCGCTATTCCTGAGAAATCGTTAAGGTGAGAACGTTTTAAGTGTGTGAACGGTTTGAGGAATTCGTTCACTGTTACTTACTTGTAAAAAGGAATTGACTACATACATACAAGAAATTGAAATAAATTTTCTACAAAAAATTCCCTGTATCTGAAAACTATTGTAAAAATAAATAAATATGCAGATTAAAACAATGCTCTAGTTCTCTTATTGTTAAAAGAACACTTCTAAAAATAGTACAACTTTTGAAAACAGAACAAACTAGATTAAAAGCTCAATCCTAGGTCTTTCCCCCCACTCCACCAATCTGTCTCTCTTGCCGTTAATTAGTAAATAGTACAACTTTTAAAAACAGAACAAACTTCATTGAAAACTCTATCCTAGGTCTCTTCCCCACTCCACCAATCTGTTTCTCTTGCAGTTCATTAGTAAATAGTACAACTTTTGAAAACAGAACAAACTTCATTGAAAGCTCTTTCCAAGGTATCTTCCCCACTATACCAATATGTCTCTCTTGCAGTTAATTAGTAAATAGTACAACTTTTGAAAACAGAACAAACTTGATTAAAAGTTCTATCCTAGGTCTTCCCCCCTCCACCAATCTGTCTCTCTTGCAGTTACTTAGTAAATAGTACAACTTTTGAAAACAGAAACAGAAGTCATTGAAAGCTCTATTCTAGGTCTCTCCCCCACTCCACCAATCTGTCTCTCTTACAGTTACAGTTCTGTAAAAAGCAAATATTTTTAAAAAGAGCAACCTAAGTTGATACCTCTATCCCAGATCTCGTTTTTTTTTACTCAAAAATCAATTAAAGTGTATCAATAATTCAATTCATCCCAGGTGATAAAATATTGAGTCCTTATCATTTTTCCGTGTATCAATATTTCGATTTTTATAAATGCGTCATTTATTTAATATTTGGATAATTAAATATTAGGTGATTCTATCCACGCGTCCAGCGTTATCGAAAAAAGACGACTGCACAAACACGCAGGGAATTATCGTCCTAAGCCGATTAAGTATAAATTGTGTAATCCAGCAGATAAGAAGCGCCCGTTTCAGGAAGTTGACCGAAAAATATCTTTCGTTTTCCAGTCAATTACTTTTATATTTATGTTTGAGTTAAATTATGTGTGGTATTAAAATAGATATGAATAACAAACAACATTCAGCGACTGTTTCTTTTAACTACCATACATACGCTATAAAATTACCGACATCTGTCGGTTTTTTTAAATAATTCAATTTTAAGCTTCAAACGAGTGTTTTCCACTTCCAGGTTAAGCATGAAGTAAAATTTCGAGTTTAGAAAAGCCTTAAAATTTTTAGGCTTTTCTAAACTCGAAATTTTACTTCATGCGCCACGCGTATAAAACACTGATTTAATGTGAAGTTCGGAGTATACGTTTTTAGCATACTGGTTTAGTAGTATATTTCGAACTACACTTAAAATCAGTGTTGTATACGCGTGGCGCATGAAGTAAAATTTCGAGTTTAGAAAAGCCTGAAAAGTTGGTTTAGTCGCGTAGCGCTACACGCTACGCGACCAAACCAAATTTTTAGGCTTTTCTAAACTTGAAATTTTACTTCATGCTTCTGGGAGTGGAAAACAGTTGTTTAAAATTCAATTTAAAATCTTTTCTGAAATAAATAGAGTATATAAAGACATGTATACTTAAAAGAAAAACTCCCTGTATATTTATACCAAATTTTCAACAACTTAGCTCAAGGGAATGTGTTACATGCAATTTAAGTCATTCTTGTGTTGTGACTTTTATACTGTTGTTAACTCCTAGATATTGCCAGATTTGATATACAAACGTTTGGGATTTAATTAGAGGAATTTTTACTAGGCTATCCCTTTCATGATTTACATCACAAGCGTGAACAGTTATTTCATGTATGGCATTATTGAGTGAGCCAGAGGTTGTTGGCACTTGGCACACGCTGAATCCCGATCACCGCGACACTAATTAACTCAGCTCCTAATTACCAGGGACTAATTACCAAAATCCTTGTGAACAAATGAGTGCGACGCTGAACGCTCATGTCGGGAATGGGCCATCACAAACAATCGCCTGCAAACCGTTAAAACGTAACGTTTCGTAATTAATTATAAACAAAACGCTCTTCCTAGGAAAATATTTAAAATTCAGTTTCACCATCCAAACTTGACAGAGAAATAAATGAGTTATAATCAGAGCTGGGATGAATCCTCAAAAACAGGATTCGTATCACGAATCCGAATCACCTAATATGATTCGAATCACGAATACTCGAATAAAGGATTCGTAAGTGAAAAATATGATTCGAATCAAAGATTCGAATCCTCATTTTTGAATCACGGATACAAATCCTTTTAAAATAAATTTGAATCTATTATTTGTAACCAGTAATATTTTATTCCATCAGTTTCTATTAACCAAAATGTTAATTTACCGACTAAATATCTGATTATATAATGATTTTAATTAATGATGATATGTGTTATTGAACTTCATTTTAAATCTGTGTTTTATACGCGTGGCGCATGATGTAAAATTTCGAGTTTAGAAAAGCCCCGTGAAAATTTGTCTCGGGTCGCTACGCGACCCTCGACAACTTTTCTACGCGGGGCTTTTCTAAACTCGAAATTTTACTTCATGCTTAGTCTGGGAGTGGACAACACTCGTTCTTAGAAGTTTCAAATTAAAGGATCACTCTAGATTACTAAGTTTATTACCATTTTACAAAGGCTACAGCTCGAAGGACCAATCATGGTCTTCGGAGATCGAAGGACTACAGGGAATCGAAGTTTATTTACAAGAAAACAACGAATATCTGAAGGTTTACAGCATGGATAGCAAAAGAAAACATCCAATTTTGAAAAAATATCGAAGTTGGGCTGGTTTTCAGTGCGTTTTTAACTTCACTTTAAATCAGTGTTTTATACGCGTGGCGCATGAAGTAAAATTTCGAGTTTAGAAAAGCCCCGCGTAGAAAATTTGTCGAGGGTCGCGCAGCGACCCGAGACAAATTTTACTTCATGCTTAGTCTGGGAGTGGACCGTCAAGATTTTCTAAATGTCAAGATTTGCGATATTTCTAGATTTATGTCGATTTATTCACAGTTTGTTATTGTATTAAATGCAATTTTAATTTTGAATAAAAACGTTTTTTTTTTAGGAATAGAATATTCACCCATTAAGAGCCGAGCAAATTATAAAGTTAATTCAAAAAGTTAATTTTAGGTAAAATGTTGCATCTTTTTCCATGATTTCAATGAATGATTTATTATATTACGTACGTCGATTTTTTAAAAGAGGTAAATTTAAAATTCAAACGAGTGTTGTCTACTCCCAGACTAAGCATGAAGTAAAATTTCGAGTTTAGAAAAGCCCCGCGTAGAAAATTTGTCGAGGGTCGCGCAGCGACCCGAGACAAATTTTCACGGGGCTTTTCTAAACTCGAAATTTTACTTCATGTGCCACGCGTATAAAACACTGATTTAAAGTGAAGTTAAAAATGCACTGAAAACCAACCCAACTTCGATATTTTTTCAAAATTAGATGTTTTCTTTCCTATCCATGCTGTAAACCTGCAGATAATCGTTGTTTTCTTGTAAATAAAACTTCGATTCCCTGTAGTTCTTCGGTCTCCGAAGACCATGGTTGGTCCTTTGAGCTGTAGCCTTTGTAAATTGGTAATAAACTTAGTAATCTAGAGTGATCCTTCAATTTGAAACTTCTAAGAACGAGTGTTGTCCACTCCCAGACTAAGCATGAAGTAAAATTTCGAGTTTAGAAAAGCCCCGCGTAGAAAATTTGTCGAGGGTCGCGCAGCGACCCTCGACAAATTTTCACGGGGCTTTTCTAAACTCGAAATTTTACTTCATGCGCCACGCGTATAAAACACTGATTTCAAGTGAAGTTAAAAATATACTATTAACGTTGGATATTTTTCATGGTTAAGTTACCAAATATGCATTCACAAATATTTGAATTATTCGAAAATTTATAAATTCAAATATGAATAATTTAGTGATTTAAATATTCATATTAGAATATTTAACTATTTGAATTAATCGAATTCGAATCCCAGCCTTAATAGCGATGATTCGAATTATTTAGGAGGATTTGAATCCGTGTATGAGGATTCGAATCCTTTTATAAGGATTCGATTCCTTTTATAAGGATTCGAATCCTTTTATAAGAATTCGAATCCTTTTATAAGGATTCGAATTATCTACATCTGGATTCGAATACGAATCCTTTTAAAAAAATGTAACGAATCCGGATCACGAATCCGTTTTCACTAAAGTATTCGAATACCTCTTTTGAATCCTCTAAAAGGATTCGAATCCGGGAATCGAATCCTGAATGAAACTAAGAAGAAACTAAGGCACTACCTGCGATTTCTCGAAACGTTTAGAAATGTGTACTATTTATGGTAAAAATATTGTTTCTGCTTTTATAGGGCCGCGTTTACATACAAAAATTTAATATATTGAAAATTTCTGAGGGGGTTTTAACCCCTGGCTACGGCCTTGACCTTACCACAGGTCAAAGTATGGCCCGGTTGTAGGTCAAAATGCAGCCTTGTTACAGGTAAAAATATCTTTGTTATAGGTCAAAATGTAGCCTTGTTACAGGTCTAAATGTAGCTTTGTTACAGATCAACATATACCCTTGTCACAGACCAACAGGTGACCTTGTCTCAGGCTAAAATATTGCCTCATCGTAGGTCGAAATATTGTCCTATCGTGGGTCACAATATAACCTGATCACGGGTCAAAGTATTGCCCAGTCGTAGGTCAAAATGTAGACCGTTACAAGGCTATATTTTGACCTACGACAGGCGAACATGGAGCATTGTCTCAGGCCTAAATATAGACTTATCACAGGTCGAAATAAAGCCTAGCCGTACGTAAAAATATAGCCTTGTTACAGGTCAGAATATAAACTTACCACAGGTAAACATGAAGTCTTGGCTCAAGTTAAAATATTGCAGCATCTTAGATCAAAATATTGTCCTATCGAAGATCGAAATATTGTCCTATCGTAGGTCAAAATATAGCCTTATCGCAGGTCAAAGTATTGCCTAGGCGTAGGTCTAATATAGTCTTATCACAGGTCTGAATATACCCTTATCGCAGGCCAAGTATAGTGTAGGTCAGTGGTCTCCAAACTACGGCCCGCGGGCCAAATCCGGCCCGCAACTTGCATGAATCCGGCCCGCGATTGTTTGTATTTTTTTTTGTAAATGTCATATTTTGAAATATTGTAACAATTGTTCCTTAAATTTTTCATAATTTTATAAAATGAATCGGATCTTGGCCGACTTTATTATGTAGAATTGAATTTGTGGCCCGCGAAGAAGATAGTTTGGAGACCCAGGGTGTAGGTCAAAATATATATAGTTACAAGGCTATATTTTGACCTAAGACAGGCGAACATAGAGCCTTTTCTCAGGCCCAAATATACACTTATCACAGGTCTAAATATAGCCTAGTCGTAGGTCAAAATATAGCCTTGTTACAGGTCAGAATATAACCTTGCTACAGGCCAACATACAGCCTTGGCTCAAATTAAAATATTGCAGAATCATAGATCAAAATATACTCCTATTGTAGGTCAAAATATTGTACTATCTTAGATCAAAATAAAGCCTTATTACAGGTCAAAGTATTACCTAATCGTAGGTCTAAACATAGTCTCATCACAGGTTTGAAATAGTCCCTTATCGCAGGCCAAGTATAGCTAAAATAGTGTATGTCAAAATGTAGTTTTTCTTAAGTCAACATTCATTTTTATAATACAATGTTAGGTTAGATTAGATTATAAATTTATAATCTAATCTAACCTAACATTGTATTATAAAAATGAATGTTGACTTAAAAAAAACTACATTTTGACATACACTATTTTAGCTATACTTGGCCTGCGATAAGGGACTATTTCATATTATTTATTTTTTCACCAGAGGATATATTTATATATCCTCTGGTGAAACATTAGCCTTATCACAGGTTGCCGTGTATCAGGTCAACAAATAGCCTATAGGTAAAAAATACATCATTATCGCATTTTAAAATATACTCGTGTTCTAAGTCAAAATATAGCCTTAACTGAAACCAAAATCTAACTGTGTCACATGTCAAAATAATTAAAAAAAAAATCGATTTAACTCTCTCCAGTTCGTGTTACCGCAAAAAATAGGATAAATCTAGAAAAAAAATAACTTTGAATGCGAATTGTGGCTAAACAATGAGTTTCCGACAAAAACTGATTTCAAATTCAAACATTTTAATTTAGCAAGCGTAATAAAGTGGAGCGTGGAGTAAACATTTGGATTTACCGTGCGCTCCGGTAAATCCAAATTTTCAAACTTTTCTAAACTCGAAATTTTACTTAATGCGCCACGCGTATTAAATACTGATTTATTGTGAAGTTGCTAAAAGTGGAGTTAGAGATGTTAAGTAAAAGTAGACAATATTATTAAATTATTTCTGTTATTAATATTGTCTACTTTGATTTCACATCTCCATTTTTTTGTTTAAAATATTGATTGATAATAATTGCCCCGGGCCTCACATTTTCTCCAAGAGGAATTTATTTAAAATATTATACGTTAAATTCTTTTTCTTTTGTAATAAAAAATTGATCAACATCGATATTTTTGCATATACAAGGTGGCCAAAAAAAGAGTGGAAAGCTTCAAGTAACTTGATTCGTTAATTCATTTTGAGTAGAAAATCCAAATAAGAAAATATTGTATGGTTCTTCATTAAGGTTCACGACGCCATTGAAATTCTAAATATGTCACCATATTTTTGATATGTTTTGATTAAAATCATATCTATCAACAACCAGCTTTACATTACAAATGTTTATGTAATGTTTAGTCGATTGTAAATAGCAATCATTTTATACAGAATGTTAGGAGCAAATTCTAGTCACATATTTTTTATTTCAATGGCCTCGTGAGGCTTAGTGAATAATCATACAATATTTATTATAGTTTTTGTTTTGTTTTATTTTTTAAAACTTTAAATTTATTTTTTTAAATTTTTATTTAAATTAACAAAATTAACCTTGTATTTGAACCGGACCAAAAAATAACTAAGCCACCAGGAAATTTCCCATTTCCCGTATACGTTATGGCGAATGTGAAAACAAATCGAAAAAATGGTGATGTGTCCATCATAGTACTTTCCCCGTAAATTGCGTATTAAATCACTTTTAAAATATTTGTAGCATTATTATTTTCAAAATGTCTTCAACTTTTTGATAACTACAACTTTTATTTGAAACATTTTGCAATTGGATCAACACATACTCGTTAATTCATTTTGAGTAGAAAATCCAAATAAAAAAATATTGTATGGTTCTTCATTAAGGTTCACGACGCCATTGAAATTCTAAATATGTCACCATATTTTTGATGTTTTGATTAAAATCATATCTATCAACAACCAGCTTTACATTACAAATGTTTATGTAATGTTTAGTCGATTGTAAATAGCAATCATTTTATACAGAATGTTAGGAGCAAATTCTAGTCACATATTTTTTATTTCAATGGCCTCGTGAGGCTTAGTGAATAATCATACAATATTTATTATAGTTTTTGTTTTGTTTTATTTTTTAAAACTTTAAATTTATTTTTTTAAATTTTTATTTAAATTAACAAAATTAACCTTGTATTTGAACCGGACCAAAAAATAACTAAGCCACCAGGAAATTTCCCATTTCCCGTATACGTTATGGCGAATGTGAAAACAAATCGAAAAAATGGTGATGTGTCCATCATAGTACTTTCCCCCGTAAATTGCGTATTAAATCACTTTTAAAATATTTGTAGCATTATTATTTTCAAAATGTCTTCAACTTTTTGATAACTACAACTTTTATTTGAAACATTTTTCAATTGGATCAACACATACTGACACAAACCAATGACTAGATAAAAAACACTATTTATTGAATATCTCAAAAACTAAGAGTGCTATGACAAAAAGTGAATCTACAAAAAATCTTTAGTTTTTCATTTCCTACAACTTTTATTTGAAACATTTTTCAATTGTATCGACACATACACTGTCACACACCAATAACTAGATAAAACACACAACTTTTGAAATATCTCAAAAACTAAGAGTGCTATGACAAAAAGTAAGTGAACAATACATCTTCATTTTGTTATTATCTACAACTTTTATTTGAAAGATTTTTTTGTTTGATGAACATTTATTGAAAAAATCTGAAAAAACTGATAAACGCTAAAAGTAAAGTACCACTTCCGGTTTTCCGATTTTCACCAAAAGCTTTTCAGTTCTTCCGATTGTAACAAAAAGCTTAAGTTTCAAGTTTCATCTCGATATCTTTAGCGGTTTTTGCGGTACAGCGCACACAGACTATGCGTGTGCTCAGGCTTATACCGGTCGGTGTGTGCCTTTTGAGCGTCCGTCTAAGGACAGGTGAATCACCGCCATATCTGCGAACCACTGCCCGCCGAAGACCAACCCACGTGTGGACCGGAGGGGCGAGTAGGCACCCCTGGGCTCTTCAAGGCCCACCCCCGACTCCTCATTTAGCGGCGACAAGCACCAGGGCTGAGTCAACCCCGCCGTGTGTAGGTTAGCCCTATCCAAGATAGGGACACGGAGGTTACCTCAAGAAGGTCTACAACTCCGACTTGGACAATCGTCCCTTTCAGGCATCCGCCGTCCGAAGACTTTGGTCTGCCCCCGCCGCCTCCTTAATAGGTGCTATGACGGGACCCCCGGTACAGCGCACACAGACACACACACAGACAGACATTTTTCAAAAATGGTCTTATTCGACTCAGGGGACCTCAAAACGATATCCGTTTTATTTATTCGTCCGCTAACATTTTTGATTCGAAAATTTTCACGAAAACAATACTTACCCTTTGTATTACATACGGGGGAAAGTAAAAACCGGAAACCGTAATGATCGCGAACACTTTTTACAATTCCGACGGCTGGTCAGATTTTCGCCGGCTATAATGGATTTACTATTTTTTCAGAGTAACAAAAAAAGTATTCAAAATGCAGAAAAGTCGACAATTTTACTTTCCCCCGTATGTAATACAAAGGGAAAGTATTGTTTTCGTGAACATTTTCGAATCAAAAATTTTTGCGGAAATATCCGTTTTGAGGTCCCCTGAGTCGAATAAGACCATTTTTGAAAAATGTCTGTCTGTCTGTCTGTGTGCGCTGTACCGCAAAAACCGCTAAAGATATCGAGATGAAACTTGAAACTTAAGCTTTTTGATACAATCGGAAGAGCTGAAAAGCTTTTGGTGAAAATCGGAAAACCGGAAGTGGTACTTTACTCCTAGCGTTTTTCCGTTTTTTCAGATTTTTTCAATAAATGTTCATCAAACAAAAAATTCTTTCAAATAAAAGTTGTAGATAATAACAAAATGAAGATGTATTGTTCACTTACTTTTTGTCATAGCACTCTTAGTTTTTGAGATATTTCAAAAGTTGTGTGTTTTATCTAGTTATTGAGGACCACTTCGTAATATGTTATAAAAAGAAGAACGTTTTTCGGGAACTTTCAAACACAATTTTCTACAGGGTGATTCATTAGCCTCTTTACAAACTTTAAAAAGTGATTTAATACGCAATTTACGGGGGAAAGTACTATGATGGACACATCACCATTTTTTGATATTGTTCTCAGGCGAGGATGGGCTTTTCTGCATTTTGAATAGTTTTTTTGTTACTCTGAATAAATAGTAAATCCATTATAGCCCGCAAAAATCTGACCAACCATTGGAATTTTTCAACATTATCGCGATCATTACGGTTTCCGGTTTTTTCGCTTTGTTTTCACATTCGCCATAACTTATGAATTTTTGTTCTGAAATCTTAAAACTTGAAAAAAACACACGTTCAAGATCTTGATTTTAATTCTTGAATCTTAAAATTACAAAAAAAAAACACGTTCAAGATCTTGTCGCAAAAATCTCCCCACGACTCACAGTTTCAGTCAATCACGTATTTACATATTTAATTAACTAAACTATTTGAATATTCAAATATTTGAATAGTTTGCACGACTGTTAACTTTACTAATGCACTAATCAGTGATTAAATCTCTAATTAAGTCAGAATTCAAGAAAATAGAGATGTTTCCTGGGATATAACAATAACGTTATATGCTGATAAAGTTCTTAAAAGATTTCATTCTTGATGTTTTATTAAACTAGTGAATTCGGGAAATTAAATAAGAAAAAAAGTTATTGAAAAAGTTTGAAACTCCATCTCAACACTTTTCACACTTTTCGCGAAATTGGAACACTGAGCCGTCCGAGTCTAAACAATCTTATTGAAACTTTCCAGGGGTTAAAGTTTGATATGTATGTGAATATTAACGACAAGATCCAGACTTTCTTAAGATTTGTTTAACTACATTTTCTTGATTACTTTGAAAGTAATATTGAAATAATTTGAACAGAAAAATAATTCAAATTGAAACTTTTAACGAGTGTATTTCACTCGTTAGTTAAGCATAAAGTGTTTTTTCATGGAGGGTTTAAATATTATTCGAACGAGTGTTTTCCACTCCCAGGCTAAGCATGAAGTAAAATTTCGAGTTTAGAAAAGCCTGAAAATTTGGTTTGGTCGCGTAGCGCGAAGCGCGGAGCGACCAAACCAAATTTTCAGGCTTTTCTAAACTCGAAATTTTACTTCATGCGCCACGCGTATAAAACGCTGATTTAATGTTAACTTCAAAATATACTGCTTAGATATAACTGTAATTATTATTTAAAAAAAACACCGACGAAAATCTGTTTTTAATTGTAATTTTTATTATTATAACGGATAAGGTGTTCTTGAAACTTAGAATAAGTCAGGTTTGGTCGCGATTAAGTATAAATTGTGTAATCCAGCAGATAAGAAGGGCCCGTTTCAGGAAGTTGGCCGAAAAAATATATCATTCGTTTTCCAGTCAATTACTATTACATTTATGTTTGGCATAAATTATTGATAATATTAAAATAGATATGAATAACAACATAGAGGAAAATTTACTTTTAAGTATACATACATGCAAACGCTCTAAAGGTGCACCATTCGTCGTTATTTAAAAGAGTTCAAATTAAAGCTTCAGACGAGTGTTTTCCATTCCCAGGTTAAGCATGAAATAAAATTTCAAGTTTAGGAAAGCCTTAAAATTTGGTTTGGTCGCTCCGCGTAATATTATTCGAACGAGTGTCATCCACTCCGTGATTAAGCATGAAGTAAAATTTCGAGTTTAGGAAAGCATGAAAATTTGGTATGGTCGCGTAGCGCGAAGCGCGGAGCCACCAAACCAAATTTTCAGGTTTTCCTAAACTCGAAATTTTACTTCATGCGCCACGCGTATAAAACGCAGATTTGATGTAAAGTTCAGAATAACGTCTTTAGTATTGTGTTTTAGTAGTATATTTTGAACTTCAATTGAAATCAGTGTTGTATACGCGTGGCGCATGAAGTAAAATTTCGAGTTTAGAAAAGCCTGAAAATTTGGTTTAGTCGCTCCGCGCTTCGCGCTACGCGACCAAACCAAATTTTCAGGCTTTTCTAAACTCGAAATTTTACTTCATGCTTAACCAGGGAGTGGAAAACACTTTTTCGAATAATATTTAAACCCCTGCATAAAAACCTGAGTTATTATAAACTTACATGATTTTGAATTTTTGAATACTTAACAAATTTTATTGTAATTTCAAGTTCAATTAAATAAATAAAATCACTTAAATGAGATCAATTTTAAAGCAGTCCAAAGTTTACCAAAGTTTTGTGTAAAAAAATAGCCGTTTCGTTGGACACACAAAGCAAAATAAATATCGTATGTTCAATAGAGTGCCATGGAAAATGTTGTAGGTTGGCAACTCTGAAATTATATATTAAAATTATTATATCTGACGTTTTAAATGTCGATTCCTAAAGCGTATAGCCAACTTAAATTAAAAAATAGTAATAATTCGTGGCACTCAAAAGTTTATTTTTTTATTAAGCATACGATACAATTATAAGAAATGTTCTTCAGTATTTTTGTAATTAATTTACTTCTATGAACTTTGATATTATACTGTTAAACATGTTGTAAAAAGTAGATTTTCGTACAATAAAGAAATAAAATAATATAAGAGTTTTTCAAATGTAGTTTTAACTTAATTTCTTAAACTTCTATTATTAGTATTATCTTAAATTTATCTTAAACTTATATTATTATTATTATTATCTTACATCTAGGTAGGTATGCATGTACATGAAAGTTCTTCTTTTTTGTGGTGATCGCCATAGATCGAATAAATAAAACCCTTTCGAAAACCGGATTGAGTCGCGGCGCGGTGTCCATTCATTTACAAAAGCACGCGGATTCTTCGGAGGAATTTGCATCCTCACCAGAGATAATGATACCCTTTCCCAGCCTAAATTGACTCTTTAAGAGAAAGACAATGGGAGCACGTTGCGTAAGGACCTTGCAAGTCTGCACAAAAAAGACGACCACCACCACCTCCTCATCTCTTCTCTTCCACCTTCAAGGTTATGCGCCGAAGGTGGTCAAGGAAAGAGTTTATTTCACTATTGAACAATCGTTTAAGTGCTGAGATGTTATTGAAAAGTTTTCAAGGTATATTTTCGGCACAATTTGAAAATATAATAAGTGCAATTGTAGACGTTTTCAAGGTTTATATTTATAGTTATGATTTTAAGAATTGAAGACAAATATTCAAGCTTTTTATAACTGAAACTTTTAGTTTTACTATATAACAGTAAAACTTTTAGTTAAATTATTGTAATTAAGCTGAAATACATTTATTTTATGAATTGCAATTAATAAGTTTTCAATGTTAAGTCCTATAAATACACTGTAAATGTTTCATGATTAAGTTTAACTATTTAAGAACTATTCTAGTATTTTAAAAATAGTTTAAAACTTTGATATTATTGTAATGTAAAGGGAGCTTCAACATTGCGATTTCTTAAAAAGCGCGTTAAAATGTTAGAAAAGTACTTACGAACTGCAACTTTTTTCGGATCGAATTTGGAAACCTTCTCCTCGACAATAGCTATTCTAGCCTTAAGCGCTTCGGAGCGGACGGCTACCGTCTTCAGCTGCCCGTTCAACTCCTGGAAGATATCATTCGCGATGAGCACTATCGAAGCCAACTGCCGAAGAGCGTTGCTGAGGGTGTTATTGGTGACCGCCTCCAGCTCATCCTCCAGGACCAGGGGAACCCCCTCACCATCCTCCAAGCTCGTCCTGCTGAGGTGCCTCGGCTCAACCACCCTCTGGACGAAGGGCATTGTCGCACACTTTTTCAAAACACACTAGCACTTTTCCATATTTATCATTTTTTGCGGAACGGGTCACGGCGACACACGTGTTTGTTTAGCACCTTTACATTTTCGCGATTGGAGAAGAGACGAAAACGGGGGGCGACTTGGGGAAGAAAGGTGTACGCGGCGAACCGGCGCGCGCGTTTTTGAACGTTTCGCACCTGAGGCCGGCGGACGAATGCTTTCCGAAGGCTGGAGCCGATGCGAAAGTTGTGGTGGGGAGTCATTTGCGCTCGCACCGGTTTTTTGAAATTGCCGGCATCCCTTTGATACACAAACAGTAGCGCCATCTATAACAAACAAAAAGCACTATTTAAAATCGAACCTCTAATTAATAACACTAGAGGACACTACCTATTACCGCGGACACAAAATTGACACCAACATAACAAAAAAAATGCAGCTTACGAAGTTTGGCAGCATTGACTGTACGATCTTTTTAAGTATCTATTATTTCAAATAGCAGTGCCATACATTAAATTAGATTGATAACTCCTAGGGGGCTCCACGTATTGTAAGATTAGTTGACCGGACCACTCGATGTGGGGGCGCTGCAATCGCGTGGGGGGCTTCTTCTGAGCGGGACGCGCGGTGCGGGGGGCTTGTTGCTGTGCGGGGAATACCGCGCGGTGTTTGAATCACCGCGCGATGCGAGAAATAATAACAAAATAATTAAAGTACAAAATGTATATTACAAAAAATATGACATTTTAAATATTTACAATTTTATTAATAAAACATTGTTTGCATTAATTAATTTAAATATTTACAATTACATTTAATAAAACACTGATTACATTAATTCATTTTATGAAAATTCGCTCTTAGACATGTTTCAAGAATTAACTGTTATTAACCATTTATTTATATATATATATTTATATTCGTAAATTATGTATAAGTTGATATTTAAAAGATATTTCAATGGTTACTAAAATTATTCGTTCACTAATTCACCGGAATTGCATTGCTTAGTAACCATGATCTTATGATCATAGTTACTAAGCAATGCAATTCCGGTGAATTAGTGAACGAATAATTTTAGTAACCATTGAAATATCTTTTAAATATCAACTTATACATAATTTACGAATATAAATAAAATAACAAAATTTATTTCCATTAAGATGACTGCGTGGATTGTTTTCCATCTTATTTGGTCTCATTAATACTTCTAATTCTTAAAAATAGTAGTTAATGTTAAGGGGATTATTGCAGTGTAACACGCCGATCGTGTTGGAAAGACCCACATAGTTTAGAGTAGCTCATCCGATGCCAAATTTACAGCACAAGTGGGGAGAATACAGTCAGAGAGAAAAGCGGCAGTTCGCTGTGCATTTGTGCATTGCTCCTTGGCATGAACGGATGGGGTCTCGCGTCGCGTGGAATAGACGAAAAAAACAAACAAACAAAGCGTATAAAAAAGACGGATCGCACGAAAGTGTCGATTCGTATTATTTAAACACGCTGATAATACATACAAGCTATGTATTGTTTTCAATTCGTTAGAAAGCGATCCTGTGTTATTTTTCGGTATTTACAAAACTGATGATTCTTATTCTTGTCATTATAACACATTATTTTTACTTTTAAGACTCCAGTTTCGACAGCCGAACAAACTATGTGTTTTATTTTATTAAATTATAGATTATTTCTTAAAAATATAATAATAAAATAATTCATGTTCATAAGCTCATTGTGAATATTTATATGCCGCACATATATGAAAAAAAACATAGGATTTTCAATCATATTTTTTAAATGGGAATATTATCTTCCCTAACTGCTATTGCCATGAAAATAATGTGTATTAATTTGGCCTCTGCCCAATTGGGTAAATACCCCCAATTTTGGGGAGAATTTCAATTTATATTCGGTCAAATATTCTAGTTTTTATGAATGCAACAAATAAATAATAGATTGAAAAAAATTAAACGGAAAGCTGCCCTGTTTTTTTTTATGTTTAGTACAGGGTTTACAAAATTATGATGTGTATAAATAGGCTCAGTCAACTTAGCCCCCCGAAGTTCGACTTTTTTGAAAAAAGCGATTGCGCTAGACCGGCCTTAGCTAGCGCCACAAAAATTAGAGCTAGCGCCATTTAGACAAGAAAACTACGGGGATTTGAACTTTCGGGGGGCTAGGTTGATGCTAGCCCCCCGAGTTTGGATTTTTTAAGTTTTTTTACACTATTCGGATTCCTCAGAGCTAGCGCTACCAATTTAAAAGCCAACGCCACTCCCACAGCCCCAAAAAATGATAAACATTTTTAACCCTGGCCCCCTAAAATGAGATGTTTTTAATCAAATTGGGTGGAAAATATAACTTAGAGCTAGCGCCAACAGAATATGACAAAAATATTCTCTCAAAAATATCAGGTATAAAAAAGTTCACGTCCAAATTTTGATGCAAGAGCTTTCAGATCCTGTATGCGTATTACCATTTACTTCCTGAATTTTAATACAAAATGATGTTTGGCATATAATATACCGCTTTCAACAAATAGTTCGGCGTTGTAATTACTTTATTTATGTTCATAGACACTGGCTATTAGAAACATGATGCCTAGTAGACAGTAGCGTAACTGACAATTGTGTTTTCACTCCTAGCTAATTTAAATCGTTATTACGCAAGAACTTACCGTACGATTTAAGAAACTCTTTTGGCATTGTAATTACTATACTAATATTTATAAACACTGGCAACGAGATAGCTTGCACTAGTAAGACAGTGGCGTAACTGACGATTGTTTTTGATAATTGAAATCGTTATAACTCGGAAACTAACCGTACGATTTCAAATTTTTTTTTTGCATTGTAATTGCTATACTGAAGTCTATAAACACTAACAACGACATAACTAGTGATATTAAAGGATAAATTAAAATCACTTGCTTTGTTTCACTATTTGTTTCTATTTACTCGACTAGTTTCGCTTTTTACGGCATTATCAAAGTTCACTCTTGATTCACTCTTATTCACTCTTGATAATGCCGTAAAAAGCGAAACTAGTCAAGTAAATAGAAACAAATAGTGAAACAAACCAAGTGATTTTAATTTATCCTTTATTATTATTTCAAAATGTTTCACCAAGTGATAAATGAGAAAGTTATTCAAGAGATAGCTAGTGCTAGCAAGACAGTGGCGTACCTCACGGTTGTTTTTTTTATGATAACTTAAATCATTATTACTCGGTGGAAAACACTCGTTGGGAGTTTCAAACTGAACGCTTTTCAAAAACAATGAATGCCTGAAAATTTACCTAGTACACATCGGGTTATGTATGTACCTAATCAAAACATGGGTATCTTTTCGATGCTACAAAATTGTGATTAAGCTCCTTTCGTTGCTATTCAATTGACTTTATTTTCATTCTAACACAATCTATCTCAATATCTTGATTCTACGATATACAGGGAGTTTTTCTTTAAAGTAGACGTATTCCAGATTCACTTTATTTTGTTTAAATCTTTAGATATATGTTGTTTTTACAGGAATTCAATTTCAAGCTTTAAGCGAGTGTTTTCCACTCCCAGACTAAGCATGAAGTAAAATTTCGAGTTTAGAAAAGCCCCGTGAAAATTTGTCGAGGGTCGCGCAGCGACCCAAGACAAATTTTCTGGGCTTTTCTAAACTCGAAATTTTACTTCATGCGCCACGCGTATAGAACACTAAAATTTTGTGAAATTTGTGTATATTTGAACCTTACTTGAAATCAGCGTTTTATACGCGTGGCGCATGAAGTAAAATTTCGAGTTTAGAAAAGCCCAGAAAATTTGTCTCGGGTCGCTGCGCGACCCTCGACAAATTTTCACGGGGCTTTTCTAAACTCGAAATTTTACTTCATGCTTAGTCTGGGAGTGGAGAACACTCGTTTAAAGCCTTGAATTGAACTTTTGCACCCAATTTGATTAAAAAAAAACTCATTTCGGGGGCTAGGGTTTAAAATGTTGTATAATCTTTTGGGGTTGTGGGGGTGGCGCTAGCTTTTAAATTGGTAGCGCTAGCTCTGAGGAATTCGAATACTGTAAGAAAACTTGAAACATCCAGCATCAACCTAGCCCCCCGAAAGTTCAAACCCCCGTAACTTTCTTGTCTAAACGGCGCTAGCTCTAATTTTTGTGGCGCTAGCTAGCGCTAGCTAGCGCTAGCTAAGGCCCGTCTAGCGCAACAGTTATTTTTTAAAAAGTCGAACTTCGGGGGGCTAAGTTGACTGAGCCGTATAAATAGAGGATTGCAATAACATTCAATTTCAATTCATTTATTCCTTATTTACTTACTATCAAAATATGACTCATCATAAATCAGCCAAATTTGAAAAAAATATATTGGGCTCGGTGCAATGTTGAGCAAGAAGCTTATTATTTGAAATGCATTATAATAACTACCTTATTATTATTATAGTTCTATTTTTTCTAAAATAATTAACAATGAATATGCACGCAGTTAAACCCTACATTTTTTTAAACATTCGTCAAACAAATATTACCTGTGCTCAGTAAAAAATAGTTGATTTGTAACATTAATCTACGACAACGTCATATTGGTGTTATTCTTACTATTCTTATAGTTTTGATATCATTGATTCGTTGATGAAGTCGCAGTTGGTTCAAATAGGTCCGATTGCTAGAAACTTTACAATTTACTTTAATAGTTTTATTGCGAGAAGTTTAATGGCATTTAACAACTGCTTTAATAACGAAAGATTTAAGACGAAATAATGACTTGAACAAGACTGATTGTTATTCGATTGCTTCTGGCTTATTAATCAGCTTAAAAAACTTTAAAAATAATTTAATAATACCGACACTGTCAAATAATAAGGAAAGCCAATATTAAAGGTATATTACACATCTTTATTTAAATTAGTGAAACATTTCGTGTTTTCTATATTAGTGAACATGCAGTATAAAAAAATACTTATTCCATTAGTAGTCAGAAAGCATGAAAATAAAACACTAGTACAATAAAATATCGATTATAATTGCGAAATATTAATTTTACGAGAATAAATGCTAACGACGCGAGCCGTTTTTGTTAACTATGATTGAAAAAAGAAAAGAAAAACAAACGCGAAGCCGCACAGCGTTCACCGGCCCAGAGATAAACGCTGGCCGCATGCTGCTCGCCCCTCCAATAATTGTGCAGATAAGTGTACAACGCGTTCAACTAGGAGAAGATCCGCAAGGCGGCGGTATTTTACGGTCTTATTTTTCAAGATTTTTATTTTAACCTGACTCGGGCATGAGCTATCGCATCCTTATGAAATGTTCACATTATATTCCTTATAGTATAAACTAGTAAGATATGGGAATATTTTTTTTAATTTTGAAAAATTTAACATTATTTTTTTCATACCTCTGAAAGCAAATTGTTTAAAAAAAAAGTACTTCGATATTTTACTAGATAATTGGGCTTAATATACGCTGTCAAAATTTCAACTTTCTAGGACCTTTAGTTTTTAAATAAACCTAACATTAAATTTCAGACCACTGTTATATTCCCCTTAAAACAAGAAGTATTATGAATAAAACACAAATTATTACTAATAAAACACAGAATTAAGTATATGTTTAATTCATTTCTCATTTTTGAATATAATTCTGGATATTTAAATAAAACACTTGGTTTGTTTCACTAACTTATATTTTCTCAGACTAGTTTCGACCATTGGATAAAACTAGTCGGAGAAAATATAAATTAGTGAAACAAACCAAGTGTTTTATTTAAATATACAGAATTATACAAAATTAAGTATATAGAAAAAAATCTGCTGAAATTAACACAGGTACCGACCGCAAATTAGAATTATTGTATCTATTATTTCTATCACAGAAATATAGCAATAACATAATTTGAAACAATTCATAAATTCATATTTTTTAAAAATAACTTTAAAACCAAAAGAGCTATGACAAAACATATAAACACATTAAATGTTAAATTCTTAATTCTCTACAACTTCTCTTTAAGATTTTTCCAATTATATTAATAATTTCCACGATACGAAACGGAATTCTTGCTGTCCTGCATAATGGGAGAGTCTACGTTTGGGCATGAGGCTTTATTTCCACCAGCATTTGATTTCTGCAGATTCTGGATGGATGGCCACTCGTCCGATGTGCTTGGAAACTCATTAACATTGCATAGTCCAATCAACTCCGGATCTTCCGGATCGTCTGGATCATCCGGATCTTCAACGAGGGCTGTGAACAAAATATGAATATATAAATATTTAGATATACTATACTTGCGCGCTTGCTCAAAAAAATATTATAAAAAAAAAAGTAATTTTTTGTTCTTATTTGGTACTTAGAGATATATGTGAATATATAAAAGTAATAAATAAATATTCAGCTTACCCGCCGGTGTATCAAGATATAATGTGGGGACACTCCCTGGCTTTAAATTAGATTTGCTGGAAAAGCATTTCGTCCCCTCATCGAAATGCCTGTCACAAATAAATGTGGATTTAACGACTTGACATTTCGATTTTCTTCGCAGCTCTTCTCGGCCAACAGCCTCTAACCACTTCTCATACACCTAAAAAAGA
Source organism: Philonthus cognatus (assembly GCA_932526585.2). Lineage (NCBI taxonomy): Eukaryota > Metazoa > Arthropoda > Insecta > Coleoptera > Staphylinidae > Philonthus > Philonthus cognatus. The sequence continues at coordinate 32,924,392 of OW052242.1, forward strand.
ATATCAATCTTAGATTAATGAATTGATTGGATTATTTAAAAAAATAGAAATGTAAAATATTAATAAAACAATTGTTTATTAGTTTTTCATTTAATGATATAAACTTATTCGTATATTTTGAAACAAAAATTTAAGATTTAATAAAAATAAAAGACCAAAAGCCTAATAACAAAAAACCAATTTGTAAGAATAAAAGTAAACTTAACATATCGCTTACAAAAATGGGGGGATTTTATACAAAAGTTATAGATTCTATTTTGTTAAAATTTTATATGTACTATATATATCTGTAAAACAAAATGTTAAATTTAAAGTATGTTACTTTTTAATTTCACCATCCAACTTTAAATAACATACTTCTATTATTGAATCGGCACGAATATCATTAAATTAGAGCTTACAACTTCCATGAAATAAATTTAATACTTTTATTTTGATAGATTCAAAGAAAAGTTATGTTTATTTTAATATTTAAATGAACTAATATAACAAATGTTAAAGCTTACCCCATTTCTTTTCGTAAATCTATGCATACGAATATTTTTCTCGCAATTATTGCATGATTTTATAGCACAAAAATGAGACATTTTTACAGATTTAAACACAAGTACAGACTTAATGGCATTGATAGAATGAAATGAATAGCTTAAAAACTGAAAATTTTCCAATACTTACGGTTTTGTTTATTTATATTAACACTCGTCCACGCCCGTCTTCAAAATATTTCGTCTTATCAACATTTTTGAAGAGGTGCTGATTGAAATATCTTTCTCGCAGAGTTCGAAACTGCGGGAAATTTGATTTTTGTGCCATCAGATGTTCGAAATCGCGGGAAATTTGAAATTGCGACATTTGCGCCCTCCTATCGAGTGGTCCGGTCACTAAATATGGGAACTTACAGATTTATATGGAGTCGACGGGCCCTGAGCAGTGCCAGCTATACATCATCATTAGAATAAAAATCTTGCTCATCTTTATATTAACTCACAATTATTCTAACCTTAAAATGTGTTGATTTGACAATTCAATAAAATCTTCAAGATTCAACATCTGAGGCTATTAAGTTTACAAAAAGTAGAAGATTCAACATAATTAATCCAAAATGAGTAAGCTAATTTTAGGAGGCGGAATATCTGGCCTGTCTTCCGCTCATTACTTACTAAAAAAACATCCAGCCGAAATCCCCACGATAATCGAAGCAACCGATCGAGTCGGAGGCTGGATTAAATCAACACAACTCAGCGATGGCACGATCTTCGAGCAAGGCCCCCGCACAATCCGCCCCAAAGGAGCGCCCGGAGCAAACACCCTTAAACTCCTCGAGGAATTAGATTTATCCGAAACAATACGTGCTATTCCATCATCACATCCGGCAGCCACAAATCGAATGGTTTATGTTAACAACGAGCTGCATTCACTCCCCTCAAGTTTAGGTGGATTATTCAAAACACAAACTCCCTTTTCAAAACCTTTATTATTTTATTTCCTGGGTGAGAATTTCAAGCCTGTGAAAAGGATTCCCGAAGGAGACGAATCGATTTATGATTTCGTGAACCGCAGATTAGGGAAAGAGATAAGCGATTATTTAATCAGCCCCATGATTTGCGGAATTTGTGGTGGAAACGCAAAGGAGATAAGTGTTAAGTTTTTAATGGAATCGCTTTTTGAGAAGGAGCAAAGATTCGGGAGCATCACGAAAGGAATTGTTTACGGCATGTTGGAAAAGAATGCTAAGGCAACAGATATACAAAAATCGAATTTGCACCAGTTGGCTGTTAAGGAAAAATGGAACGTTTATTCATTTAAAGGTGGAATTGAAATTTTACCAAAAACCCTTTATGAAGATTTAAAGAGCAAAAAAGTCAATTTTAAATTTAACTCGGCTTGTGAGAAAATTGATTTTAACGATGTTATTAAAGTAAAATTAGAAACAGGAGAAATTTTACAAAGTGAGCATTTAATAAGCACAATTCCCGCCTATAAATTAGGTGGATTAATTAAACACCAGCACCCCGATTTAAGCAAACTTTTGGGGAAAATCGAGAGCGCATCTTTAGGGGTTGTTAATTTAAAATACAAGGGGAATTTGTTGGAAAAACATGGCTTCGGCTTTCTAGTTGCCCCAATCGAAAACCTCCCAATTTTAGGTGTCATTTACGACAGCTGCTGCTTTCCGAACAGCGAAGATACAATTTTAACTGTTATGCTAGGCGGGCATTGGTTTCAAAAATATTTCGGTGAAAATCCAACAGAGGATTTGATTCTGAAAACGGCGATTGAGCACGTGGGGAAAATTTTGAAGATAAAATCAAAACCCGATGATTTTAAGGTCAATTTATTGAAAAACGCAATTCCGCAATATAAATTAGGGCATTATGAGAATTTAGCAAAGATTAATGATTATATAAAAACGAAGAATTTGAGGTTGTCTTTGTGCGGATCCTCTTATTACGGTGTCGGTGTTAATGATGTTATCCTCTCCTCTAAAAACGCCGTCAATAATTTGTAAAATAAGCTAATTTATTTTATTCCACAAAAATGTATTGAATTTTTGGGTTGATATTTAACCTAATGACTTGACCCAACATTATTCTACACACAGTTTTAATAATAGATTGTAACAAATGGATTTTTTTTATTAAACAATAAATAGAATTTGATTTAATATCGAAACGACCCTCCTCATGAATTTTGCATGGCCTCTTTACCTGAAAAGTACAAACAAAAAAACTTCCTGATCGACTTATTCTTCAATTATAAAAATCAACCCCATGCATAAACATTCTAAGTACTCAAAAACAAAAAATCTACTTTTTTATATCACAAAAACACAAACACTAGTTCAGAAGAGGATAAATAGGGATGGTTGGAATAAAAATAAAAACAAACCATTATTGTTTACTCACGTGTAAAACAAAAATAAAATATAAACTTATAACAAAATATTTTAACTTCACACCCAGGACGGTTATTTTACATAAAAAAAATATATTGAATTGCAAATGTCACTCAAGTTAAATGGATTAGATAAAATTTATAAAACAAACTAAATTTAAACGTCACTCAGTTGTTAATTTTAAAGGTAAAACTCATTAAGTGTATTGCATTTTTTATGTACTTAATGAATTTTACTTTTAAATTAACATACATATCTACAGCATATGTAGATTTAATAATTACATGAAATTTGTAACAATCAAATGGATTTTTTTTGTTAAATAGGCATGCTCTTATTTGCCTAAGTTACCTGCGTATTTGACTTCATCGAAGGCCTTTCTGGCCCGTTTGAGCTCCTCGTTCATCGTGAGTAGGTCTTTGACACGAGCATATTTCCGGGCGTCTTTACGTACAAGGAAAACAATGTCCTCTACTTGGACACGTCCCGTCCGACCGATTTCCATAGCTCTATTTATGACAGGGAAAAATTGTAATTGTAGTGTGTAGAACTAAAGATAATTGTTATACAAAAATTGAATATATAAAACCGAATATATGTGTAAATATAAATTTAAAACAAAGTGATATCAGTGGGGTCAATTACTTTTACCCTTGGAATAAAAATTGAATATTAGATTAAGATTTTGTATATTTTTAAACAAATACTTTGATAAGTGATTATTTGTAATGAAATATGTAATACTAGTTTGTAATAAAGTTGATGAAATTGTGATTTAATTACTTGTGTGTCATTTCTATGATGAACTCAATGACCAAATCCTCGATTATGTCGACGCTTTCCGTGTAAGGATTTTGGTCGTCACCGAACCCGTACATCATGCAACGCAACTCTTTGCTGAACAAGCGTTTTCTGCCCACGCTGCATAGTAGCATCGACGTATCACCTCCATCTTCTTCCTCAAACTACAACAATAGTACAGAGCTTTTCTAAGAAGATACAGAGTTCTATACTGTATTCAGTGAATAAAATATAGTTTGTATGTGCCGATATAAATGCATTTCAAAGCAACAAATAATATGCAATAGAATAATTTGAGGTTAAGAATACGCACTATTATCTCAACTTAATTAGGTACAACGCGGGCGCTTTGTTGAATTAAAAAACTCACCTGTTCGAAATTTTCATCGTTTACGGCCATTTCAACAATTTTACACGGGAAAACAAAACTTGTTTATAAATGCAAATAAACAAAAATGGACGTCACTGGATCACCAACCCCTAGAAAAATGAACTCTACCAACCTAAATGTAACATGTCATCGATAAAGTATTTATAGAGTAAAACAATTTTTGCATATAAATTAGGAAACATTTGATTCATCCTATTAGCTGTATAAATGGTTTAAAATAATAATAATGTATATTAAATTTGAAACAAATTCAAATATTTAAATATTCTAGTTGTTCAAATATTAGAATTATTTGAATTTTGTGATAGATATAATAATAATACTTGATTTACAGCATAAACCTTTTTACGTTATTTTAATAACAGCTTTGCACACATGATAGATTAACAATAACGTCAATAACTATGTATATTTTTTCACTTCATCTTAAATCAGTGTTTTACATGCCTGGCGCATGAAGTAAATATTTTGAGTTAAGAAAAACTACGCAACCAATCCAAATTTTCAGGCTTTTCTAAACTCGAAATGTTTACACATCAAAAGACGTTTATTCCTTACTTCACTTTTTATTTGTATCGTTAGATGTACATTTCGAGACACAAGGTGCTCATTATCAATAACAAACTCTGTATCTTAAAATGTACATCTAACGATACAAATAAAAAATTAGTAAGAAAGTCTTTTTATGTGTAATAATCACTTCACTTAAACTCAAAAACATACAGTTATTCGAAATATTTACTTCATGCCTAATCAAGGATTAGAAAACCCTGGTTAAAAAACAATTAAAACCTTTAATGACAACACCAGATTTTAAAAAAAAATTAACAATAAGATAATTAACAAAATTTATAGATTATAAAAATAACTTTAGCTTGTGTTTGTTTTCCATTTTATTCAAGAAATCAGTGTTGTCACTAAAGGTTCTAACAAGTGTTTTCCACTCTTCAGGCTAAGCATGAAGTAAAATTTCGAGTTTAGAAAAGCCTGAAAATTTGGTTTGGTCGCGTAGCGAAGCGGAGCGACCAAACCAAATTTTCAGGCTTTTCTAAACTCGAAATTTTACTTCATGCGCCACCTGTGCATAACACTGATTTTCAACGAAGTTTGAAATTTACTATTAATTTAAAAAATTGAAGTATTTAAATATTCATTCGATAACATTTTCGAATATTTAAATATTTGTTCAAAAACAAATTTTGATATTTGAATTATATAAATATTCAAGTATTTGAATTAATAAAATTTATGTCATTTTGTATTTTTATGCTCGTCATTTACCGCCTACTCTGAAACAAAACTCTATTTTTATTTATTAGGGTAAAAGAAACGAAACTTGACTTCATAACCTATAAATTATATACCTTTATTTTATATATTTTTTTAATATATTAATTATGTAAAGCATCATTGTGTGAACAAACGAATAAACATGCAATCGTCACTCGATCGATTCGGCGGTTACGAAGTGTTGTGTAAAACTTTGTTGAAAGCGCTGTACGAACCCTCCAAGTCAAAGAGGAGCTGTCTCACCTGAGCCTCAGAGAGTTCGTCGGACGCCTGCATCGAATTGAGCGTGGCCAGCCATTCTGTGACCTTTTGTTTTCCCTCGAAATCCGACGGGAGTATACTTAACCTGTTCATCGTGTCGACCAAATCTCGGAGCTCCGGATGTAAATCGTCCATCGCACGAATTTCCAAACGAAGTTTGTCCATTAAAGTAATAAATAGCTAAATGAATAGAAAAAGAAAGAGAAATTAAGTAATTAATAATGAATTAAGAGCATTAATACGTATATAGCCGACTTCAAAAGTGTTTTCAACGACGTTATATCACTTAATTATAATAAAATAAATGTTACTTACAGATACGATATCAGCAATACATTTACTCGTATTGCCTTTATCATCTTTTATTGTTATAGGTCTGTCTTCTTTTATCCGTTCGAGTGCGGCCGGACAATCCAACTGAAATATTAAAAAACTAAAATTTCATCCAAACAGAATTTTTATTCCAGTCAATTACCCTATATTTTCTGACGAAAGTGTCAACAGTGGGAAACTCATCACCTTTGACTTGTCTGAAGGCCGCTTTGTACTGGACAAGCAGTTTGCTGCAAGCCCCCGTGTACTCTTTCGGGGTGACACAATCACGAATGTAGGCCTTTTCGAGTTGTTGCAAAGTGTTAATAACTGCATATAAATCGGCTAAGTTGTCGAACTTCTCACGCTCACGAGCATTGTGGTATAGTTTGACTTCTTCGTATAACTCAGGACGATTTTCTATAGATTAAAGAACATAAATTAATTGTAATGAAACTCATTAATAATTAGAATCATAAACAATACTTTACAAATAATAAATTGTGCAATAATTTAGGTAGTAGATTAAACTAAAAAGTGGTAAAAACGCAATTGTTGATTAATAATTAAACATTAGTCAAAGCCCCTATTAAATGAGGGTGGCGCTGGCGTTAGTTGAATCACCGCCCAATAAAAGATATGTATATTTACAACAAAACTATTCATAACCTACACAAAACATTTATAAACATAAAATATTTTAAACAAATCAAAGCTCCTATGGTAATAATAATCAATACAATCTTTAAACAATGATGAAATGTCTTTAAAAAGATTCATCAGCTGAGTTCAATGAATTTGTAGGATAATCGATTTTATTAGAGTTTATCTTACCTTGGCTCATATTTCAGAGCGATTTTAAACTAATAAAACCACGCACATACGCACACACAAAATTCCACCCGATTAATTTCTTTTATTTTGTTGTAAACAATCTGTAATGATTAATTGTTCTCATGACATCACTAAAAATGGTGGTTCGTGGTTAATTTCTGCAACATAGTCAATGTCAATAAAATTCGTAATAAAATATAAAATTTCAAATAAAATACAAGATAAATCAATATATATCTATTTTAAATTCGGATAGACATAAATTCAAAGAATATTTTAAAAATCAACTGTTGTGAAATCGAGTATTGAATATTCCTATGATTTATAAATAAAATATAAAATTGAAATATATAAGTAAGAGATTAATACGCGATTCATTTAGTTGTAAATAAAATGAAATTTAAAAAAATGTTGCTAAATAAATTTTATCAAATCAAGCTACGAATGTACATTAATGGACGTAACACATGAACACAAATGTGTTACAAGGTATCACAGAATTGGATCTTTTTATGTTTTCCCTTACCCCGCTGGCCGTAGTTCCTTTGTGAGAGAGAACAATGACGTTGTATATGGTTACGTTTTTGAGAGTATTATAACCTCTCTTTTTAGTTTCGCTGTATAAATAGATTTTTTAATATTTAGTGTTAAAAATAAGCGTTATTAAAATAAGACTTTGTGTTACTGTTAAGTGTAATTAAAATAACAGTTTAATCATAAAGTAACACATTTAAATTTAGCGCGCATTTCTGACGTAGCGCTCTGTAAATCTCGACCGTCCTTGATTTAATTATACTAAATCTATGGGTTGCCAGGCTGTATGTAGGCAACCCAACATACACAAATATAACATAGACAAAACTATGCTAAAAGTATATTTATCTTACATAACAATTTAATTTTGTTTTTACACTCTTCTTAATCCAGAAATATTCAATCGTTTATATTCATTAAACTGTGATATTGGTGAATATGTCCTATTTATTCCAGTGGCGGCCGGTGGCTAGCTTCATGTGAAACAAAAATGCCAAGGTAATGCATCTCGAAATTAAATGGTGCGCTCGTTATGCTGCTAAGCGCATGTATTATTGACGTAATTCCGTGACGTTTTAAACAAAATAGATACATAGTGCTTTCAACCTCATTTTTGTATCTTGGATTTGAGCCTCACATGAAGTTATAGTTGAGGTCACTAGGAGCTATTACACGGTTTTCATATGAGTTTGATGTATATACTGTAAAGCTATTATATATATCGCTTGTACGCTCACATTTGGAGTATGGTTCAACAATATAGAGTCCATTATACAAGAAGTCAATAACTAAAATTGAGATGGTCCAGAGCAAATTTTTAAGATTAATTTCTTATAGGCTTGGTTATTCACGCACTACATTTAGCCATTCTAATATGCTATTGCTCTTAAACATAAGCTCGCTTGAATGTCGGCGAATTATGCACGACTTGTGTTTTGCATTTAAATTAATTAACGGCTTAATTGACTCTTGTAATTTGCTCTGAATCCTTAACTTCAATTTTCTTATCTCTAGCCCCACTAGGACTATTTTTCTATTTCGTCTGCCGTTTCATTGTACCAACTATGGAATTCACAATCCCATGGTTAGGATGATGAAATATTGCAACATTTTAAATTCCGACTCAAATTTCCATATATTTTGCTCATCTTTTAATTTGTTTAAGCGTGGTCTGAGGGTTATTAACTTGTCTAGGTGTATTCTTTAATTTAGTACTTTTGGTAGTGTTCATTTAAGTTGAATTTATTTTTTTTGTAATATATTTTTTAATTGGTGTGTATAATAGTAATTTTTAGTTAAAATTTATATACTTTTTGTAAACGAATTTAATGTATTATTATTGTTAAATAGGCCATGTCCATAAATAAATAAATAAATAAAATAAAAAATATACCGCGAGCCGCTAGTGATTTAAGGCCGGTTCACAACCAAAACGGGAGCTAGAACGGAAACGGGAACGGGAACGATAAGCCCAGCTTCACAACAAAACGGAAACTGACTGGAAATGACTAGGGACATTTATGTCAATTTAGAACTTTTGATATTTTATTCTGAAGTTTTCAGTGTTTGTTTAAATCAACGTAACCTGCTCATTTTATCCAAATTAATTAATAAAAATAATTATTATCCAAATTATGAATTCTTCTAGTGATGATCTGTTGCGTAATTTTTTCCAATGAAAATCCAGGAATTTTCCATCATTTGCTCACCCATATAAGATTTACTTTGTCATTAACATTTTCGTATTAATAATTTTATCCATTTTAAAAAATTCAAGATAACATACTCTGCAGGATTGTAAACAATGGTCGCGGTCAGGGAATTTTTAGCCATGTAGCGCTGCAGCGGTAAGCGGCTGATGTTCCCTGAACGGATAAAATTCCAGTTGAAAGAATTGCTGTATTCACTTCTGTTTGTATACATAACTTGCAAATTTAAAGGAATTTTCTGAAAGCAAAGGGGAATGAATCGAAGATTGAATTAACATAAAAGTTTAGTTTAAACGCTGATTTTGAATATATTAAGTAAATGAAGGCTATTCTAAATATTATGTTTGTTTATGAAACTAATAGATTATTGACTTATAGGAGAAAATGGATTTAATAATACTTTTCTCCATGATTAAAGAACAAAATATTAAAGAAAAATGATAAAGATTTCCCGATTCACTATATACCAAATACTTATCCCTTTAATATTTTTGCTGAACATTTTTGCAGTAACAATAACTTTTTTCTGGAAATATTTTATTTGTGTCTATACATACAGGGAGTTTTCTTTTAATTATAAGTATTCAATTCAATCTATTTTCTGTAAATCTTTAGATATTTCTTGTTTTTTTTTTCAAGTTCAATTTAAAACTTTCATGAGTATTTTCCACTCCCAGACTAAGCATGAAGTAAAATTTCGAGTTTAGAAAAGCCCCATGAAAATTTGTCGAGGGTCGCGCAGCGACCCGAGACAAATTTTCTGGGCTTTTCTAAACTCGAAATTTTACTTCATGCGCCACGCGTATAAAACAGAGATTTCAAGTGAAATTCAAATATACATAAATTTCACAATATTTTAGTGTTTTATACGCGTGGCGCATGAAGTAAAATTTCGAGTTTAGAAAAGCCCAGAAAATTGGTCTCGGGTCGCTGCGCGACCCTCGACAAATTTTCACGGGGCTTTTCTAAACTCGAAATTTTACTTCATGCTTAGTCTGGGAGTGGAAAACACTCGTGTAAAGCTTCAAATTGAACTCTTTAAAAAACAGCGAATGTCGGAAAATATACAGCTTATGCATATGGTTACCTTAAAGAAAAATTCACTGTATGTAACACTACTTACGCCAGCAACCATTCTCCGGATGAGTCCCCTTATTTAATTTCTAAGATGCATTTTTTGACGAACTGCAGCCATTTTGTTGAGAAGTGAAATGTAATTGACAAACTGTGATAAGATTTTGACATAGCGAAATATATTTGTAATACCTACTTAAAAAATACATTTAACATGTTCATTATGTCTTCGTTATTTTTCGCTTCGCACGATAATTTAATACCGTGCGATGTTCCCCGCACCGCAACTACCATTCAATGTTAACAAGAAGCCCGCCCGCTTCCCGCGCCCAATGACTTTATTTGCGATTGCAGCGCTGCCCCATCGAGTGGGTCGGTTAACTAAAATCATGATACGAGGAGCCCCCTAGGAATTTTCAATCTAATTTAATCTATGTGTATAATGTTGATCGGTGGCGTCACGGCAATGAAGATTCCGATTTTTAATTATAGTTCTATGGAACATTACTAGATGGCGTTATTTTCGAAGCAACGCCTTTTCCATGCAACAAATTTCTTTATAATGAATTTTCAAGCTTGTTTTGTGCCTGCTCCCCTGCCATTTCCGCCGTTTTTCTTGGTTTTTCTTCGAGAATAGGTGCGGTTTTTAAGTGTTCCATAATTTATGTTTCAACAGTTTGCTCCAATTATGAAATTATTTTCTTTTTTCTATAATCTCTATTATCAAATAGATTTGTTTGTTATTTGTAATTATTACATGTACTGTTGTATCTTTTCTATTTACCTACAAATTTGTTGAATAATTTGTCTTTATAATATAGTATTTTTAAATAACATTACTGTTGTATTTTTATTTATTTTATGTCTCCCTGTTTGTACTTATAATAATGAATTTCTACAATCTTTTGAAAATATCAATAAGAGTAGGTGTTAATTAAATAGATATTAATAATACAATAAAGGATATATTTAATTTTACATTAACATATATGAATTTTAAATAACAGTTTTCTGTATATCTAACTAACCCATTCACACATCCACACCCACGCCAACAGAAATATACGTGTTTGATTAGTGATAGTTAACAGGAACATCCATAGGTGGCGCCAAAAAAGGAACACGGGCTGACGCCCAGACCCAGTCGACTCCATATGATTCTGTAAATTCACATATATAGTTGACCGGCCCACTCGATGGGAGGGCGCATATGTCGGAATTTTAAATTTCCTGCAATTTCTAACGTAGGCTCGTTTTCAATCAACAGTTGTCAGATCCGTCGGATCTGAAGGCACAAAAATGCCGATAAGGCGAAATCTTCTCGAGATGAGCGTTAATAAATATAAATAATTACAACCGTAAGTATATATAAAATTTTTAAATTTTAACCTATTGTGTATTATTTTAAATAAGTCAAACACATGTAAAACCAGGGTGTTACTACATTATTTCTCTTTATTTCTTCCTAGGACATGTGGATGATCTTCAAGTATACTAAATATCCATGGTCGTGGATAATTTCATCATATCCCCGTTATTGTTGGATTAAGCAATTCTGAATCTTTAGGGATGGGCGTTAACATTAATAATTAAAACCGTAAGTTTATGTAATATTCTAAGTTTAAAGCCATTGTTTATTCTTTTAATTAAATCTGTAGTCAAACACATTTAGTATGTCTACATTATTTCTCTCTATTTCTTCCTAGCATTCATGAATGATCTTCAAGTACCATGCATAAAACAACCACAGACGTGGAGATTTTCTTCACACCGGGCTAGGAGCATACTTCCATGGAGAATATTCCTGTTGCTGTTAGATCAAGCAATTCTGAAATTCCATCTAGTCACAAAGTACGATCCCAGAACATAAAATAATGCCTTAAATTCAATTACACGGTTTTTCTATTGCATTTTACTATTGTTCAAATAAGATTCACTATATCCCAAATATCTTTCACCTTGTCAAATATAAGTCAAAAGATTTCCCGATTTACGAAATGAGTTTCACTATATACCAAATACTTTTACCTTTAATATTTTTGCTGACCATTTTTGCAGTAACAATAACTTTCTTCTGGAAATATTTTATTTGTATTTATACATACAGGGAGTTTTCTTTTAAGTATACCTATTCCAAATTCAAGCTATTTTCTGTAAATCTTTAGATATTCCTTGTTTTTTTAAAGTTCAATTTAAAGCATTAAATGAGTGTTTTCCACTCCCAGACTAAGCATGAAGTAAAATTTCGAGTTTAGAAAAGCCCAGAAAATTTGTCTCGGGGCGCTGCGCGACCCTCGACAAATTTTCACGGGGCTTTTCTTAACACGAAATTTTACTTCATGCTTATTCTGGGAGTGGAAAACACTCGTTTAAAGCTTTATATTGAACTCTTTTGAAAAACAACGAATGCCGGAAAATTTACAGCTTGTGCATATGTTTACCTTAGAAAAAAATTCACTGTATGGAACACTACTTACGCCAACATCCTTATCCGGATAAGGAGACCTCTTATTTCATTTCTTTCATGCATTTTTTTGACGAACTGCAGACATTTTGTTGAGAAGTGAAATGTAATTAGGTTTTGACATATAGTGAAATATATTTGTAATAACTTTTAAAATATACAAGTTCATTAGGTCTTTGTTATTTTTCGCATCGCACGGTAATTTAATACCGTGCGATGTTCACCGCACCGCACCCTCCATTCAATGTTATGACCCCCTGTACCGCACACCCCGCTTAGCAAGAACCTCCCCGCGCCCAATGACGTCATTTGCGATTGCAGCGCTGTCCCATCGAGTGGGTCGGTTAACTAAAATCATGATACGTGTAGCCCCCTACGAGTTATCAATCTAATTTAATCTATGATCTAACTAACCCATTCACACACCACACCCACGCCAACAGAAATATACGTGTTTGGTTAGTGATAGTTAACAGGAACATCCATAGGTGGCGCCAAAAAAGGAACATGGACTGACGCCACCCCCGGGCGATAGCGCTTGCTCGGTAAATACGTGCAGTGATTGGCTTCAAAATAACGGCGCCCGAAAACAAGAAAGAAGTAGACCACGCTTCTCGTTCTGGTTCCTGCCGCTTCCCCATTCTCGGGCATTGTGAATGTTAACATGTAAGCCCTATGATTCAACTTGCTTCCCGTTCGCGTTTCCGTTCCCGTTTTGATTGTGAATCGGCCCGTTTCCCCTTTTCGCACCTTTCTTAAATATGTAATTAAATTACACTAGGAGTTTTTCTTTAAAGTATACGTTTTCCAAATTTAGCCTATTCTCTGTAAATCTTTAGATATTCGATGCTTTTTTTTTATTGTTCAATTTGAAGCAAGTGTTTTCGACTCCCAGACTAAGCATGAAGTAAAATTTCGAGTTTAGAAAAGCCCCGTGAAAATTTGTCGAGGGTCGCGCAGCGACCCGAGACAAATTTACTGGGCTTTTCTAAACTCGAAATTTTACTTCATGCGCCACGCGTATAAAACACTAAAATATTGTGAAATTCACAATAGTACACTTACTTAGCTAGATTTTATGTTTGATTCCACGCAATACATTTTACAAACATTTTATTTCGTCTAACCAAATTTTGCTTTAAAAATATCCCTGCACACAGTTTACTTAAATGAATTACTCTGGATCTAATTTAATATTATAATTAATATGAATTTAATACCATATGATCTCAAAGTTTTTTCCTCTAGAAGGATATGAAATAATGCGCGACCCTTGACAAATTTTTACTGGGCTCTTCGAAACTCGAAATTTTACTTCATGCTTAGTCTGGGAGTGGAAAACACTCCTTTAAAGCTTCAAATTGAACTCTTTTAAAAAACAACGAATGTCAGAAAATTTACAACTTATGCATGTTTACCTAAAAGAAAAACTCCCTGTATAGTTGTATTGTACAATAGAAACTACAGTCTTAACTAAAAAATAGTATGGTATACGAACAAAGTTAAAATGGTCTATTTTCTTAAATTGAAATCATTTTTACTCCTGGAATTATTAAATTTGAATAAGAGTTGGCAGTGCCTTAAAGTATATTATAAATTAAGGCTGTGAATTAGAATTTACAAAATAGTCAAGTAATTATATAAATAAACTATTTGAATTATTTATTGCTAAAAAGTATGTTAAACTACTAGTAATACTAAATATCCTTATAGTTTAATTGATTACATTGGTTAATAATTAAACTTATCTAACTATCAAAATGTATATTTAAATATTAGAGTTCTTAGGTTCATTATAGTCCGTTTTGTAGGAACAACTATTTTGTCACTTTAATGCTAGCATACAAAATTTAAGGTTAAGCCAGCGCGGTTTTGTTAGTTGTTAATGCTTATACATTGGAAATGTATACCATAATACAATAAAAATAAATATGCAGAAAGCACACATGGATGGCAATATTACAAAGAATTAAATGTGGAAATACATGATGTTGCTAATGCTATTTCCAAATCAAAATATGTCTTTTATCTGAGATAATTTTTATATTATTAATATGAATTAATATTCTGTTACTGTAATTACTTGTAATTTTTTAAATCGTGAACAACCACATTTAAATTCAGCGCGCCTTAGTGACGTCGGCGATCTCTACCCCCACTCCAAAATCTTCGATTCTATCTATCCTTCGTACCGTATACTCGACCGTCCTTGGTATCAGTAGCGTAACCCTTTTTTTGTATTAGAAGCGGCTAAAAATGAAATATATTTTATTCTAATACAAGATAAATTCAAATTCAAAACTATTTGAATTCGAGAAAATAAGCTTACGCTTCTTATAGTTTGCAACTTTAAACATAATATATAAAATTACGAAAAAATTATTCGTGAATATGCAAACAATGTCTTAATTAATAAGACAATTTAAGACGATAAATATCCATTGAAACAACTACTTCCCGTGCAAATACACCTCCGGATATTGAATTATACAATGAAATATTTAAAATCTTATTTAATTTGATTTGTTACAACGCTCTATTAAAGTATATGTAACGTTTAGGTCAAATTTTCTTCAAACCAACTAACAAATACAAATTTAAAATGAAAGGAGAGATAACAAAAAAATTGAAGTGAAAGGACTTGGATTAAAACTAATGTCTTAGGCCATCTATAGACGCGTTTCGAGATTTATCTCTCTTCAGTATAGCTTTGCTTATGACGTTAAAAAAAATTAGGAATAAAATTAAAACAAACTTACTTGGAAAAAGTGTTGTGTGTGGAATGAACAGGTACACAGAAATGGAATGAGTGAAAATGATGGTCGGTATTTATAGGTAAAAAAGGGGATTATGTCATTAGCAGGTATGAAGAATGTGAGACCTTATTATTTACCTTACCCCAATATCCGGAGGTGTATTTGCACGGGAAGTAGTTGTTTCAATGGATATTTATTGTCTTAAATTGTCTTATTAATTAAGACATTGTTTGCATATTCACGAATAATTTTTTCGTAATTTTATATATTATTTTATTCTAATTTGGAATGCAATAGTCGGTCAAAGAAAAACGTGTATAAGTAAATTCACAAACAACTTAATGGCATTAGTTTACGCTAAACTCATTTTTATATTAAAACTAGTGATTCTGATTATGGATGACCCTGTTGGCATTTGGTACCTACGCCCATTCATTCGTTGTGGCACATTTTCGACACATTGAACCAAACGTCACAAGCTGAATTTTCAGCGGCAATTTTCAAGTACCACTAGCATTTTTAGGTTATTTTCATAACTGCAAAAGAAAAACCTTCATATAAAGATGAATAAAGTGTGGCATAAATTGAAATGCAGTCCAAAGGAGTTGCAATTATCCAGGACGTTGGATGGTGGACAAAGTTTCAGGTTTATATGTTTAATTATTGTGATCCGAAAAGAGTCTATGCATGAACAACAAAATTAATTTAATTAAAAAGATATAAGATAAGATTCATATAATTTTCGCACAAAGAAAACTAGTATCAAATATCTTGACTTATTATATGTACTTTACAATTTGAAGTATTAACATCGATATATGTTTTTGAGTTTCGTGAAGAGAATAATCAATAAATAATTAACACTGTTGTATCCTTTCTTCACACTTTATTTTCTAATGGTTAGATATATATTTCAAGTGCTAAGCACTCATTATCAATAACGACTAATTCTAACAACTGCTGCCCGGCTTCTTCATACCTACAGTGGATTAAAGGTAAAAACCAGGATTAAGGGAAGACCTTGGGTGGGTTCACATTTGAATTTTATTGAGTTTATGGCAGTAACAAATTTAAAATCGGATTATTTAAGGGACTCAAATCGAAATTCAATAAATTATTTTTATTTTTACGCATTTCAATAGCTTCCAACATATTTAATTGATATTTATTAGACTCTTTTAGGAGTGTCATATTGTTGATGATGAATTTATGACCTGTTGTAAAGTTATGGTGTGCAATTGCTGATTTTTCTGAATTTTGGTTTTTTATATGATAACTGTGTTTGGATAATGTCCACCCTCCATCTGGGTGTCGGGGTGAGGGAAGACCCACCCCCTATATAAATAGGTACCGGACAGGCAAATCGCTCTCTTCTTCAATAACCATCGGTCCGAAAAGTACGTGAATAATCGGTCCGAATTAGAGTTTGTACTCGCAGTAAGAATTGTATTACGTGTGTGATTATTATAATTAAACGGCGAAAAACATCTAACTTCTTTTATTAGCCTAACGGCCACCAAGACTTAACATGGTCCTTCGAAACGGAAGTGTAAAGTGATAATAGTCGCGCATCATACATATTTTTCTTTTATTTACGAAGTGCACCGTCTGGTATCAAGAATATCACTGACTATAGACTCGTTAATCGTTAATTAATTCGCGAACAACTAAGTGTTTCGCGCAAGAAGAAGAAGAAGAAGAGGGCAGCCACATTTCAAGGAGGAACATTCTTCAGGAGAAGATATTATAAGGTCGGTTCCCTATTTTTTTCCATATCCTTGTAATAATTAACAATGGCTGAATTAAAAAAACAACGTGGAATTTTAAAAAGTAAGTTAACTCGTTTTGAAACATTCATAAACAGTGATGATGCTAAAAATGCTACAATATTTTTATTAAAAAATAAAACTGAAGCAATTAAGGGAATTTTAGATGAATTTATAAAAGTACAAGCGGATATAGACGAACTAAGGCCCGCAGATTTGGAAATTCCCGAAGACGAGGTAGAGGCGGTAGAGAAATTTGAGGCAAAATATGATAAGGCATATGAATTAGCAACCATGTTAATAGAATCAAAAAATTCTAATAAAAATCTACGATCGGGTTCGACACCGACTTCGGATTCTAATACTAAATTACCTGAAATTTCTCTGCCCGAATTTAATGGCAATTTTGAAAGCTGGCTTAATTTTTATAACAAGTTCAAGTCGTTAATACACGAAAACAGTGAAATAAAGAATATTCAAAAATTTCATTACCTAATTTCATGCTTAAAAGGCGAACCAGCAGAATTAATTAGTGAATTCGATATTTGCGACGCAAAATATGACGCAGCTTGGCAAACCTTAGTAGATAATTATGATAACATTAGAAAAATTGCCAATAAACATATAAGTGCAATATTTAACTCTCAAAAGACTGACAGTGAAAATTCTGTTAAACTTAGGGAAATAACCAGAAATATAAATAAACACATCCGTGCATTAAAATTATTAGGGCGATCAAATGATGAATTATTTGAGGATCTTATTATACATTTAATTTCTATTAAAATAGATCAGAAAACTTATTTTGAATTTGAAAGAACATTAGATAAAAAACAATTTCCAACAATTATTCACATTTGTGAGTTCATTCAAAAAAAATGTGATTCGTTAGACGTAATAAATAATCTTAAAGACGAATTTATTTCTGAGAATAATTCAGAAAAAAGGAAATTGTGCCGCTTTTGTAATGGCACACATAATATTCCAAATTGTTTAAAATTTAAACAAATGAATACAGATCAAAGAATAGAATTTGTTAAATCAAATGGACTATGTAGTAATTGTTTGAAATCTGCTAATCACGCTGTTCAAAAATGTTTTGCAAATCCGTGCAAGGTATGTAAACTAAAGCACAATACCTTATTGCACAAAAACAATTCAAATAACAATGTTAGGGCATCAACAAGTCACGAAAATAAAACATCAGTTAATATTGCTAGCCGTCGAGCTATAGCCTTATTATCAACTGCGGTTGTCAATGTTTTCGATCAAAATAATTCCATAATTGAAGGTAGATTCCTATTAGATTCAGGTAGTCAATCTAATTTCGTAACAGAAGATTTTGCAATTCGTTTACGGTTAAAGAAAACGTATGATTTTTTAGCCATTCAAGGGGTGAACGGCGCTAGTTCAAACGCCACACATAAAATTTGTTTAACATTTCAATCTATGTATAATAGTTATAAAAGAACTTGCGAATTTCACATTCTTCCAAATATTACTGGGATGCATCCTAACGAAAATATTGACAAAAATGTATTTAAATTTTCTAAAAATTGTAATCTAGCGGACCCGAAATTTGAACAATCGCGCCCGGTTGATGGTTTATTAGGTGTAGAAGTTTATTGGGACCTGTTTTGTGCAGGCAGGAAAACAGCGGGTGTTCCGGGTGCAATCCTCTCAAAAACCCATTTGGGTTGGGTAATGGGGGGTAATATACCAAACTTGACAAAAACAACGTCAAGTACTTGTCATGCTGCGACATTGGATTTAAGAAAGTTCTGGGAACTGGAATCTGTTCAACCGGAACCAATAAATTCCCTGTCACCAGCGGAAACTGAATGCGAAACACATTTTCAAAAAAATGTCAAAAGGACTGACGAGGGTAGATTTATGGTGGCACTTCCTTTTAACTCTTTTCCTCTTGACATTGGAGAATCAAAATTTATGGCAATAAAGCGATTTTATAATCTGGAAGGGCGCTTTAAATCAAATCCTCAATTAAAAGAAAAATACACTGAGTTCATTAATGAATATATAGATTTAGGTCACATGCAAAAAATTAAACCTAACGACGCGATACCTAACTATTACTTACCCCATCATGCTGTGTTTAAACAAGAATCACTCACAACTAAAATACGGGTTGTTTTTGATGCGTCCGCGAAAACAAATAGCGGGAATTCATTAAATGACTTATTGTTAACAGGCCCTATATTACAAGAAGATCTCCTTAGTATTCTTTTACGATTTAGATCATTTCTATATGCATTTACCGCGGATATAAATAAAATGTATCGCCAAATTTTAATAGAACCTAATCACCGTAATTTCCAACGAATTGTGTGGCGGGAAAATAAGGAAGAATCTCTTAAATTTTTTGAACTTAATACAGTCACGTATGGTACTGCTCCAGCATCCTTTTTAGCCGTCCGATGTTTACAACAACTAGCCGAAGATGCAAAGTATACTCATCCTAATGCGTCCGTTGCTATTAAACGCGATTTTTATATAGACGACTTACTTACGGGATCAGATACTTTAGAAGGCGCGTTAACTTTACGAGATAATATTATAGACATTTTAAAAGGAGGTGGATTCTTATTAAATAAGTGGAACTCGAATTACAACGAAATCACCGAGGGATTGGATAAATGCACCGAAAATTTAATTTTACTCGACAAAGATGATGTAAATAAAATATTAGGATTATATTGGCATTCTAAACTTGATTATTTTAGCTATGTGGTACCACAATTATCGCACGGTGCCATAACAAAACGAAATATTTTGTCTAAATCGGCAAAATTATTTGATCCGTTAGGGTTAGTAAATCCTTGCGTATTATTATTTAAAATAATAATTCAAAAATTATGGAAACTTGAATTAGAATGGGATGAAATAGTACCAGTAGAAATTCAAAATGAATTTAAAAATTTATATAGCGAGTTGCCACATTTAAAAAGAGTCCAGATTCCTAGATGCTTAATTAATAAAGGTACAAAAGGGGAATTTGAATTAATTGGATTTTGCGACGCGAGTGAAGAGGCCTATGGAGCGTGTATTTATCTTCGCCAATTCATAGGTGAAAATGAACAAAAATATAACATCAATTTAGTTTGTGCAAAATCTCGCGTTGCGCCAGTAAAAACTGAAACCATTCCGCGTCTAGAGTTATGCGGTGCACTACTTTTAGTTCAATTAATGGTTAAGGTTAAAAGGGCGATAAATATCAACATAAAAAAGTGTCATTGTTTCACAGATTCTCAAATTGTGCTTCACTGGATTCATGCTCCATCATATAAATTTAAAATTTTTGTTGCAAACAGAATTGAACAAATAAGGGAACTATCTCAAGAACTTGATTGGTCGTATGTAAAATCAGAATTAAACCCTGCAGACATATTATCACGTGGCATGGCACCTTCATTATTAATTAATTCAGAATTGTGGTGGAAGGGACCATCATATCTAAAACATGATGATGTTATTACTAATATCCCAAAAAATATAGAGGAACATAAAGTACCCGAAATTAAAAAGAATAGTTTTGTACATACAGTTGAATTAGCTGAAAATAGTATTTTTAATGAATATAGTAGTTTTTCTAAATTAGTTAGGATAGTAGCGTTATGCCTTAGATTTAAATTAAATTGTAAAAATACAAAAAATAAAGTAAAAGGTTATTTAACCGTGCATGAATTGCAAAATGCAAAAAATGTGTTGATAAAAATAGCACAAAAAGAATGTTTTACTGAAGAGATAGCAGATTTAACAGCAAATAAATGCATTTCTAAAAAAAGTACGTTATTGAAATTAAATCCCTTTATCGACACGGAAGGTATAATTCGGGTTGGAGGTAGACTAAAACATTCTCATCAAAATTTTGATACAATGCATCCAGTATTACTACCTAAACGACATAAATTAACGTCATTAATTATTTTGGATACGCATTTAAAACATTTGCATGCAGGTGCACAGTCAACGTTAGCTGCAACTAGGCAAAATTATTGGCCGATTAATGCCAAGAATAGTATTAAAAATGTAATTAGGAAGTGTGTAGTTTGTTTTAAAATTGATCCTAAGTCAAGACAGCCAATAATGGGCAATCTACCTTCAGTTAGAGTCACGATAGACAAACCGTTTACCACATGTGGAGTAGATTATTGCGGCCCTTTCTTTATAAAGGAAAGCAGCCGCAAAATTAAGATTGTAAAGGCTTATGCCGCCTTGTTTATTTGCATGTGCACAAAAGCTGTGCACATTGAAGTAGTAAGCGATCTTACTTCAGAAGCCTTTATTGCTGCCTTGCGGAGATTTATTGCCCGACGAGGTAAATGTAGTGATATTTATTCCGATAACGGAACCAATTTTGTCGGCGCAAATATCGAACTAAAAAGATTAAAAGAATTTTTTGATAACCAAGAAAATGTTAGGCGACTTGGAAGTGAAACTGCGAGCCAGGGTATAAACTGGCATTTTATTCCAGCACGGTCTCCACATATGGGGGGTCTTTGGGAATCAGCAGTTAAAATTGCCAAAAGGCACCTTTATAAAGTAATTGGGGAAACTAAGGTAACTTTTGAAGAATTGTCAACTATCTTTACTCAAATAGAAGCCATTGTTAATTCACGACCTATAACCCCGATCAGCACCGACCCAAACGATATCTCCTACCTCTCCCCCGGCCATTTTTTAATAGGACGACCGCTAACAGATATACCGAGTCCAGACCTGGAACATATCAAGATGGGAAGGCTGTCACGTTGGCAGCTCATGCAAAAAATGCAGGGAGACTTTTGGAAGAGATGGTCACGCGAGTACCTGTCTCAGCTTCAGGTGCGACACAAGTGGCAGCGCACAAAGGAAGCATCGGTTACGGGAGTCGAAATCGGCGACATGGTGCTGTTAAAAGACGACAACCTTCCACCGCTACGTTGGGTCCTGGGACGAGTCATCGAGCAGCACCCCGGCGATGATGGTGAAGTGCGGGTTGTGACCGTTAAAACCGCGAGTGGCATTTTAAAACGCGCTGTGTCTAAGGTGTGCGTACTACCAATTGAACGCGAGGGGATCAGTGTATCCAATTAGAACTCTCAGTTAGAATCTAATTAAAACAGTTTTCATTGGAATTCTAATCCCAGGCTAAGTCGGAAGTCCAATCAGAACTCTATTTTGAACATTTACTCATCAAATTATTTTCATTCTCGTTTAAATGTATTCTATTTTTCATTTAGTTTGTAATTGTGTATATAATTTCTTAAAATTCAAATTGTATTTGTGCATAATTGACGATTTGCTGAGTCCGTTACCTAATTGAGTCACCTGACAAACAACGTTTTTATATTTGAAACTTTCACTTTGAAAGATCACTGTCTTTCAAGGGGGGCGGCATGGATAATGTCCACCCTCCATCTGGGTGTCGGGGTGAGGGAAGACCCACCCCCTATATAAATAGGTACCGGACAGGCAAATCGCTCTCTTCTTCAATAACCATCGGTCCGAAAAGTACGTGAATAATCGGTCCGAATTAGAGTTTGTACTCGCAGTAAGAATTGTATTACGTGTGTGATTATTATAATTAAACGGCGAAAAACATCTAACTTCTTTTATTAGCCTAACGGCCACCAAGACTTAACAGTGTTCTTTGAATCTAATATTTAAATTACGGGTTGTTTCTCTGATTCTCACAGTTATTACACTTTATTGAATAAATTCCCGATTTTTCAATGAAGTCTCTTGCATTAAATGTCTTTCCTAAAAAGTGCCGATTTTCGAATTTGTGTATTGTGCTGCCGTAATGTTAAATTTTTTAAATAACTTATTGATGTGATTGTTTAAAATAGGTAAGTAGATGACTCTAGTGTACTTATTAGATTGTTTTTCTTGGGACTGTAGACTAGTTATTAATTTTAATTTGTGGGCTTTTCTATTTTGATTAATTAATTTTTGAATTGTATTAGGGTTATAATCTAAAAATTTTGCTATTTCCATTTGTATTATTTCCATTATTAAATTAAATTCTATTTTCTTCTATTTGAAGTGGTAATTTTATTGCTCTGTGTATCATACTTCTAAATGCTGATAGTTTATATTTAATAGGTGTTGAAGATGATGCGTGGATGTAATTAAAAGTATGGGCGGCTTTTCTATATATATTAAAATCTAGCTTATTGTTGTTTCTATTTACAAGAATGTAGGAAAAATCAGCAATTGCACACCATATCTTTACAACAGGTCATAAATTCAACATCAACATGACTCTCCTAAAAGAGTCTAATAAATATTAATTAAACATGTTGGATGCTAATGCATAAATATAAAAAAAAATTATTGAATTTCAATTTGAGTCCCTTAAATAATCCGCTATTAAATTTGTTACCATCATAAACATAACTCAATAAAATTCAAATGTGAACCCACCCTAGGTCTTCCCATAATCCTGGTTTTTCCCTTTAATCGACTATATGTATAAAGAAGCCAGACAGCAGCTGTTAGAATTAGTTGTTATTAATAATGAGTGCTTAGCACTTGAAATATATATCTAACCCTTAGAAAATAAAGTGTGAAGAAAGGATACAACAGTGTTAATTATTTATTGTTCTTTAACATGTTAAATGCCGCACCAAAAATTGGCAAAGGCACCGTAAGGCTGGACTGCTTTTTCATGGCTTAGAACCTACTGCAGAATCATATATAACTCGCACGGCGCAGTAGCCTAGAGTACATGGAAGTTGTATTTAACTCACACAGCAGTCAACGTTCTATTTTTTTTTTATTAGATGGAAGAAAGTTGTGAAAGAAGGCGATGAACTATGGATAGGTGTATTCAAATCAAGAGTCTGGTTTTTAAAGCAAGAAGAAGAACACATTTTGTATCAGTGTTTCGAAGATTCAAACACAGAATCCGAACCTGCCATTAAAAAAATAAAAAACGAGGATGAGAGGAATCTATACGAAAAACTTTTTCATGAATATTTCCAGTTGGATATAAACCTCCAGGAGCATTGCCAAAAATGGTGCGAGATTGATCCCAAATTTAAAATTGCAAATGATAAGTTTTATGGCATTAGAATTTTGAAGCAGGATCCAGTGGAAAACATATTTTCATTCATCTGTTCTTCAAATAATAATATATCAAGGTAAATTTTAAATAAAAATTTAAACAATATATACAAAATGTTCAACTGAGTGTAATTTATTTAGACTTCCTTGATGATCTATCTATCAAATGTATGATAGATGCAAAATCGTTTAATGTATACAAGTCAGAATTTAAAATTCTATAAAATAATATATAATAATTTAAATGTGACAGTTTTGAAACTTTTGTGTACTTAATTTAAGTTTTAATTTTAATTATAGGATTTCAAGTATGGTGGGGAAATTGGCGAAGTTTTATGGCAAAGAAATATGCACGATAGATGAAGAAGTTTATTACACTTTTCCTACAATCGAGGCTCTATGCAGCGAAGGTGTCGAATCTAAATTAAGGGAAAGCGGTTTTGGGTATAGAGCTAACTACATTTCAAAATCGGCACAGTTAATTAAAAGCAAGGGTGGAGATAATTGGGTTGAAAAATTGGTAGAAATGAAATATTTGGATGCGAGAACAGAATTGATGACATTAAACGGAATTGGCCGCAAAGTAAAAATAAAAATTGAAATATATTTTGACTTACTATGTGGGGTGGTTCCCGTGAGCCCCAAAATTTGGTGCTAATATTAAATCTTTTTTTTATATAAGGTTGCGGACTGCATTTGTTTAATGTCCTTGGGGCATTCGCACGTCGTCCCCGTGGACACTCATGTCTACCAAATTGCCAAGACTTACATGCCAAAATTGGCGAATCAAAAAACTGTCACTGAAAAAATGTACGGCGAGATTTTTACTTTTTTTGAGCATATGTACGGACCTTTAGCGGGCTGGGCACACACTGTAAGTATTGAACTTCATCATGATAAACTTACTAGCTTTCCCCATCTACATGTTAGGAATTTACATTACAAATTAGGATGGTTTTGTTTTAAATTCTGATAAAGTACAATTGAAATTTCAGGTTTTATTTTGTGCTGACCTAAAAAAGTTTCAAACCACTGACGACAAAGCAAACAAATCTAAATCGGCAAGAAGGAAAGCCAAAAAAACAGAAACCTAATTACTTGTGTAAGTATTTTTTTTTTATTATTATTCCTGACACAAATGCAAGTTACAAATCCAAACAAATTAAAATGAAAGCGGCTTTATTTCATTATTTAGTTGATTAACGTATTGGTATTCCATTATTTTTTTCTAATCCAGTTGCATGCCTTCATCATCATCTTCATCATTCTTTTCCTCCTCGCCCTTATCCTTCTCCTTGTCCCCACCATCTTTAGCCGCTGAAGCACTCGATGATTCCTTGGCCTTCTCCAGAGCCTTCACGAAGTTCTGCATGTTGCCCTGGTTTGCAGCGGCGACTGCGTCCGGATTCGTTACAAGCTGCGAGACGACGGGGCCCAACTGGCCCGATTCCAAAGCGCTCGAAAATTGCGATACGGCCTGTATTATAAAAAAAATGTGATTCATTTTTTAAGATGTATTAAAATACTGATATTATATACTTAAGTTTTATGATTAAATTAATCAATTATTTAACATTTCAACATTCATAAATTGGGTTGTCACTTCTATGATTTAACATCACATTACTTACTCTTTATAAAAAGGTAAACTGATTTTTTTTTAATGAAACGGCATACAGTTTTAACTTACCTGTTGAAATTGCGGCGACTGAAGTGTCGAGCGCAGCTGTTCCTGGGCGTTGCCGTCGACTGCGGGCAGATGGCCATGTAATTGTTCAATAATCTCAGCGTTGCTCATGATCGAGCTAAGAGCGTCGCCGGTGAGCGCAGTCGATAAATCGACTTTGATTTTGTTTTGAAAATAATACAAGTGAGCAAAATAAATAATAAGCTTTTTATGCTTTGGAGTTAACATGCAGGGTTATGAAATAAGTAACATTTCAGAAATCACCCTGTATGCTGATTTAATATTTAATGCTTAAGGGTGATTGAAAAAGTAACCTTCAAAAATCGGTCGATAATTAATGATACAGCTTCATAATTTTGTTTGTACTTTGAATTCAACTAACATAATTTTATCATTTTATTATTATTTATGTAAGTATGAATTTGTAAACTTTGTTATTTCTATTGAATAATTTACCTGATTGGTCATTACCTCCCGTAGTTTGCGACGGGGCAAGACCCTGCAGATAGTTCTGCAAGTCAGCTAGTTGGATGGGAGTTGAGTCCGATGCAGGTTCAGCCTTGGCTTTGGCCGGCTTGGGAGCGCTCGGAGTGGCAGCTGGGATGGGGGCATTTTGCGGCGTGGTGAAACCGGCCAATGTGGAAGTGTTGGTGTTTGTAGTCGGAGTCACCGGCACGGTTGTACGGTGCGTGATTGCTGGGGCCGTATTGGTCGTTCTGGCACTGCCACCGGTCGACGGACGGCTAATAAGTTATATCATGACACTGATTAGTTAGGTAATGTTGAGTGTCATTGGATGATTGAGATATTAGCAATTGAGACTATTTAAAACAAACATTTAAAAATCGGGAATATTATTAGACAATTTTTGAAAAAACGCTTACCTGATTGTACCCAACAAACTAGACAAACCACCCATTTGACCCCCGCCCAACAGCTGCATCAATTGTGACTGGGACATGTTGTTCAGCAAAGACTGGATGTCTTGATCGTTTGAAGACGGCACACTTCCAGCAGGATTGTTGAGGTATTCGTTAATGCGCTTGCAGTTCTCCTCGTCCTTATCAGCTCTGGGTTCCTACAACAAAATTTTAAGTAAATTAATTGCACGCTGTATAAAAACAATTTCATCTTACCTGAAGCCAGAAAAAGAATCTTCTGTTGGACGATTTGAACTTCAAAAGATAAACTCTTCCGGTGGTGCATTGCGGTACTTTCAAGTACTCACAATCGTCAGGGAAGATGATCAGATCATCCTCAACGGAACCTGCAGGAAAAAATAATTACACAGTTTAAACGTGTAAAAATAACTAAAATAAATATATTCACTAACCGGTTGTGCGGTCTTGCCAGCAGAAGTGCATCAAGGAATCCTCGCTTTGATAAACGTAAAGCAGGCCTTTACGTTTATCCGGGACCACCATATGACCTATTCATTAATAGATTATTTGAACCAGAATTTTATAAACAAAACACGGTCAACTTGTCGAATATGGTCTTCACCTCCGATTTCGACGAAACTTTGCGAAAAAGTTCCTCTCAGCAAGCACATTATGAGAAAAATAATAACTAGTGGCGGTCGAATTCGTATGATCTTGAAAAACATTTTTTTGTTTATTCATCTATTTATTCAATGTACCGTGTCTTTTGCGTGTGTTTGTGTGTGTGTGTTTACGCGCTAAATGTCTTGTCGATTTTCTACTTTCGTCTTTGTTTATGCACTGGAAAAAGTTCGACGCCGACAATGTTTGGAATAGCAAGAGTCGTCGGGTTATATTTTGTTTTACATTCAGTATTTCGCTGTTTGCCATAAGTGTCACATTTACCGCATTTGTCCGTGAAATTTCGGATGACGAAAAGTGCTTGCAATTTTTAATTGATAAACACGTCTTTGCGTCGTTTATTCTTTGTCCGCGATGCGGAAACAATCTTTCGCTAGATCGCGAAAACTTGAGGTATCGGTGCCACGCAACGATATCCGATTCCGACGATTCGAAAAAGAAAAAGAACCTTACCTAACCTAACCTATCATAACCTTACCTAACCTAACCTAATTCGATTCCGACCGCCACTAGTTGTTATTTTTCCCATTATGTGCTTGCTGAGAGGAATTTTTTCACCAAGTTTCATTGAAATCGGAGGTGAAGACCATATTCGACAAGTTGACCCAAAACACATTTCCTTATGGGGAATTCAAGGCATTCACCTTAAGAAACCCATCCGTCAATTTTAAGGCAATCTTGATTTCTAAGTATTTTAACTGCAAAAATGTGATAATTATTATTTAGCTTCAAGAAATTAACAAGAACAAGAACTTCTTGTAGATTGTGAAAAGAATTGCACTTTTATTGTTTAATAATTATTGGTGGCAATTAAAATACTTAAATGAATTTGATTTATATTATTATTACCTTTCAAGTTCATTTTACCAGCTCGCATCTCAACGAGATGCTTATTTCCACCAGTGGAACCAGGTCCTGTGGCCGCACTACCAAATAACGCTCCACGATTTGACATTCTGTGAATTATAAATGAGATTGAGCTCAATAACTAAAGATATTAACTGTATTAGTAGATAGTTAAAACAAGGCTTTTTTTAATATAATATTAATACTTTACTATTAATTAAATAAAAACTAACATATATTTTCGATATAATACACAATTACTTTTTAGTTTTGCATAATATATCGCTGACTTCCTTTTTATCTTTAATGAAAGGAAAACACAAGTCATCACATGAAGAGAGGTTAGCTCTAATAAACTGCCTACTACTTATTGCTGGATTAAATATTTAGCCTCAACAATTCATTGATGAACTAATTAAAACAACGCAATTTGCAGAATAGGTTTATTTTACTTACTTTTAATATAAAATTATTTCTCCGGTGGAAATGAAATGCTTTTTCCCGACAAATGTCAATGGATGACTTTTGTTTTACAGCGTTGCAACGTTGTAACAAAGTTTACACGACATCAATTTATTCTGAATATAGATTTACATAGAGTAATAACTAAACTACCTTACCTTATCTCAGGTATTTTACAATAAGGTAATAAAAAGTACTATCTGCTTCTTAGCCTGTGTAGAGTCACAAACGGGTGTCTGTAATAAAATCATTTACATAAAGAATTTAAAAAAGTGCAACGTGACTCCATCTATGAGTAATCTCTGAAATTGTACCACAACATGGCCGTTTTAAATAGTTGAGAGATATTTACATAGATGGAGCAAGCATTTAATTTATTACAATTTTCTGTAAATATTATAAAATCATTTTTTTTCAAATGTACATAAATCATTGACGTCCGAACATGCTTTTGTTAATGTTCATACATCTAGGACATAAACTATGTTTATTGTAACCACAGACAATTATACTATTATATTATAGTTGTCTGTGATTGTAACAAATAAATTCGAAAAGTAAATGGCATCTTGTAACAGTTGGGAGATATTTTCATAGATGGCACAAGCTTACGGTTGATGACAGTTATCTGTAAATTATTTATAAGCAATGCAAAAGTTTAGTTAAAATTGGCAAAAGTGTAATAAAAAATATTTATAAAATTAAGTGTTATTATATTAATAACAGAGTGGGGTGTTAGCTTTTAAAGATATTAATAATAGTGAACGCAATGTGGTGTATTCGCCAAGTGAGAGAAAAAAATGATTGAAGATAGAAAAAAATGTTTCGTTCAGAATAATAATAAGGGTAAGGGTTTTAAGTAAATGTTATGAAGACGAGTTCAATATAATACTGCCATATTTTTTATTTGTATGCAAGTTTAATTTTCAACACCCGACAAATTTGTAATTAAACTACTTTAATTAAGTAATTTAATTAATTTTAATACTATACCAAAAACAAATGAGGAAAACAGAAATGTTCTCTTTTAAGTATACATATCCATACATACGCTGCATACGCTGTAAAATGCTATGCATTGTTCGCTATTTTCAAAGCGATTAATTTGAAGTTTCTAACGAGTGTTTCCACTCCCAGATTGAGCATGAAGTAAAATTTCGAGTTTAGAAAAGCCTGAAAATTTGGGTTGGTCGCGTAGCGCGTAGCGCTACGCGACCAAACCAAATTTTCCGGCTTTTCTAAACTCGAAATTTTACTTCATGCGCCACGCGTATAAAACACTGAAATATTGTGAAGTTTAAAATATGCTGCTAAAGCTTTTGAACAAATAGAAAGATATTTTAAACTTCACAATATTTCAGTGTTTTATACGCGTGGCGCATGAAGTAAAATTTCGAGTTTAGAAAAGCCGGAAAATTTGGTTTGGTCGCGTAGCGCTACGCGCTACGCGACCAAACCAAATTTTCAGGCTTTTCTAAACTCGAAATTTTACTTCATGCTTAATCTGGGAGTGGAAACACTCGTTAGAAACTTCAAATTAAACGCTTTGAAAAAAAGCGAACAATGCATAGCATTTTACAGCGTATGCATCGGGATATGTATACTTAAAAGAGAGCATTTCTGTTTTCCTCATTTGTTTTTGGTATAGTATTAAAATTAATTAAATTACTTAATTAAAGTAGTTTAATTACAAATTTATCGGGTGTTGAAAATGAACGAGAGTCGGGGGGAGGTTTTCCTCTTCCTTTTTTTATTAGTTCGTAATTAGCGTTTGGAATTTATGGTGTTAAAGTGATATCTTCGCGGGGGTAATGGGCTTTCACACAATGGGGCAATATTTCAGGTTTAATTCCGCCTTAGCCGGCCAGGTAATGGCGCTTGAAATAAAAATTATGTCATAATTAATGCCTCGCGTTTAAATTTTATGCGTTATGGAGATTGTTTATTCAATTTTTTTGTTATAGTTGCCCTTCTCGCCGGTAAATTACGCGTCGGCTTTTGACGTAATTAAGATTTATTTGTGGGGATTGTGGTGATTCATAATATCACAGGGGTGTAAATGTGAAGTGAACGTGTTAAGTTCGAAAGAAAGTTGATTATAATGGGCCCGTTCATCAAAATGTTCAACACTCAACATGTTTGGATTTGTTTGTGATGTATGTTAGTATCTAATGAACAGTACTCCGGTCGTTCGATTGCAAAAATCACAAACGTGTTTACGATTAACAATCCGGTCGTCAGAGAATTCTCCAAAAGTTAGCAGTAAACTCCTAACTGTTGTTTCTGATGAACCCACTGTATACGAAATCTCCATCACTGGATAAATTTCTTCAAATCTATGTTGGTAGGCGTGGCTTGCAGTGACGTTTCCAGACACTGTTTTCGAAATCGCTTCTGCTTTAAATCAACCATCGGTAAGTAAATCTAACTTAAATCCAAAATTAATCACTGTTAACAAGTTATACAGAGAGTTTTATGTAACACCGAACATTTTCATAGAGATAATTTTTTTTTAAGTATATACATGCATACGTCGTACATTTTCCGACGCTCGGTTTATTAAAAGAATTTAATTTGAAGCTTTAAAGAAGTGTTTTCCACTCCCAGGCATGAAGTAAATTTTCCTATATTCGATGTGTACTGGGATCATATACAGAGAGTTTTATGTAACACCGAACATTTTCATAAAGAAAATGTTTCTTTTAAGTATAAATATGAATACGTCGTACATTTTTCGACGCTCGGCTTATTAAAAGAATTTAATTTGAAGCTTTAAAGGAGTGTTTTCCACTCCCAGGCTAAGCATGAAGTAAAATTTCGAGTTTAGAAAAGCCTGAAAATTTGGTTTGGTCGCGTAGCGCGAAGCGCGGAGCGGCCAAACCAAATTTTCAGGCTTTTCTAAACTCGAAATTTTACTTCATGCGCCACCGGTACAAAACACTGACATATTACGAAGTTTAAAACACACCGCTAAACTTTTCATTGAATCAGTGTTGTGTACCGGTGGCGCATGAAGTAAAATTTCGAGTTTAGAAAAGCCTGAAAATTTGGTTTGGCCGCTCCGCGCTTCGCGCTACGCGACCAAACCAAATTTTCAGGCTTTTCTAAACTCGAAATTTTACTTCATGCTTAGCCTGGGAGTGGAAAACACTCGTTTAGAGCTTCAAATTAAATTCTTTTAATAAACCGAGCGTCGAAAAATGTACGACGTATTCATATGTATACTTAAAAGAAATATTTTCTTTATGAAAATGTTCGGTGTTACATAAAACTCTCTGTATATGATCCCAGTACACATCGAATATAGGAAAATTTACATTGAATACATTTAAGCATATTCGGTGTTACATAAAACTCTCTCTATATTGAATTCCGCTCATTTTGATGTAGAATCGACACTTCGAACTCCTGTTTTCGCGTTTTAGTCTCACGGTGAAAAATGGCGTATCTGTTGAAATCTTGCAAACACCCTTGTTGATAAATTTATTGTTTTTCGTGTTAATTATGTTTTAGGGGCGGTGTATGGTGAATATTTTGTTGACAACTTATTCTTTATTACATTTTTTTGCTAAATAATGCACATATAGCAAACATTCCAAACACGTTCACGATTAACGGCCGGTCATCAGAGAATTCCCCAACAGTTGGCAGTAAACTCCTAACTGTTGTCTCTGGGCCGGTAACTGTCCAATTCATATGTTAAATCCCTATCTAAATGACAGATTTGATACGACCGAATCGTACGACCAATTTCGGGAATACCGGCCCTGATTGACCGGCCCGTTGTATACGGAATATCCATCACTGGATAAATTTATATTCTATGATTTAATTAATTTTCTTCAAATCTATAGGTTGGTAGGCGGGTTTGCAGTGACGTCTCCAGACACAGTTTTCGAAATCGCTCCTGCCTTAAATCAACCATCCGTAAGTAAATCTAACTAAAATTCAAAATTAATCACTGTTAACAAGTTCTCTATTAAATTCCGCTCATTTTGATGCATAATCGTCATTCCGCACTCCTGTTTTCGCGTTTTAATCTCGTGGTGAAAAATGGCGCACGTAATTAGTAATTAGCTTAGATTATTTCTAATGTTAGTAGGAATGTCTGTGAGTTTTTTGAGATTTTTGTGAAAATATTTGTTTTGCATAAAAATCTCGTTTTTCCATTCACCGAAATTTGCGACTTTTCGATGAAAATGTTTATTTTTACAAAAATCAGAAAAAAATCTCAGATATTGTTCTTGATATTAGAAATCACTTGAGCTATTAATTTTCTCATAAAAAATATCATTTTAAAACAAATTAGCCAATATGACGACAATTAACCAAACAATATTTTCAAGCATTTCTAAACTCGAAATTTTACTTCATGCATACAAACAGCACTTCTTTTATTTCAGTGATTGAAATATTTCATTTAAATAACTAAACCCATCCTCCTTGTCATTACCTAATTCAACACGGTGTTAAACATCGACGAAGAAGAAGAATATCCGGTGTATCTAATTTGACGCACAGATAGATCATCTCAAAACTTTAATAAACTCCGTGACGTATTACGACTTTCCTGCATGTACGACATATTTATTTGCATATATTTTGCATTATATCCGTTCAATATATATGTATACGACATAGATTATTAATAGCTATTATGTCTCGCCCGTATAAATTACCCACTGACATCTGTTAAACGATAATTTCATATTTAATAAATACATTAAAATTATACCTCGAAGGTAAATTAATTGATTGATGTGATAAATATGCAGGAGTTATTAAATATAAATTATAATGCGTAGTACTTTCAATAAGTGGAAGAAATTTGTCTTTTAGATTAGATTTCGATAAAAATATCAAAGAAAAGAAAATCTCATAATTACCAATTGATTTTAACTCTTTTAGTAAATAACACACTTGGTTAAGATTTAACTAAAATTGAATTTGTGTTCAGTATTCCGGCACCAGATACCCACAGACGCGTTTCGGACTTCAAGGTCCTCTTTAGTGTGGTCCCGACCCAGTGCTGAGGAATACTGAACATTTATGACTATTTCAACCCAATATGTAAAAACTATTAATGGATTTCGATAGCTAACGCCATATAATGCCCCATAGTGGCATCGTCAGTAACACAAATGCTCAAAGTGCATATACAGGTCACTGTTTCGTCCCTGAACGAGCTAAACTATGTTTGGTTTCACAAACAGAGCTTAGCTCGTTCGTGGACGAAACAGTGACCTGTATATGCACTTTGTGCATTCGTGTCACTGACGATGCCACTATGGAGCATTAGATGGCGTTAGCTATCGAAATCCATTAATAAGATTTAACTGTTTATTAGTTGACACTGCAACAATTGCTTCGCCACACAGTGGCTTCATCAGGCAGATATATGATGAATTATTTGAAGAAGAGAGAGTCGTCGGAATAATTTTCCCAAATGAATCTCAGAAATATAGGACTTTTTTTATGGCAATTCTATGTCAAACAAGACATTTGCAATAGATTTTTTTAAAAATTTGTTCACTTCTTGAGTTATATAAAACGCTAGATCATTAAAGTAACTTCAAGCCATCTATTTCATTCTTTTAAATGTTTTATACATTCTGTATGTTACATGTCATAATTATTTGATTGAATGGAAAGCAGATTTGTGATGTATTGCGAAGCAGAAATTGTGATTTTATTGTCTGCGCGGATCAATGTCACGGACGGATGGCGGTGCGTTATGTTTACACAGATGTAATAATATGCAATAAAGTGCAACGAGGCGTAATTGGAGGTCCGGGATTGCAATGTTGGAGCCACCGCAGAGAGACATTTACATCCGAAAGAATGGACCGGTTGCGGTGGGCGTGCGCCGATTAAATTGTAATTATATGTTGATTGCCGGGGCCGATGATTGGATTATTTCATTAATCATCGAGAGAACGCGCCGTTTCATACGCTAACGATCGGAGTTACGGTCGGTTTTATACAGATCAACAGATTTAATGGTCATTATCAATTTGAAATTGATAACTGATATAATCAGACTAAAAACTGATACTGCAATAAAGCCAAATATTTGATACGAAAAGGCATTTTGCTGCTCCTATATACAAGAAGTTTTTTTTGTAAGTATACATATCCCAATTTTATGATAAAGAAATTCGTTGTTTTTTGAAAAAGTTTAATTTTAAGCTTTAAACGAGTGTTTTCCAGTCCCAGATTAAGCATGAAGTAAAATTTCGAGTTTAGAAAAGCCTGAAAATTTGGTTTGGTCGCGTAGCGCGAAGCGCGGAGCGACCAAACCAAATTTTCAGGCCTTTCTAAACTCGAAATTTTACTTCATGCGCCACGCGTCTATAACAGTAAACTATTATGAAGTTAACAATATGCTACTAAATCAGCATGCTAAGACGTACATTTCGAATTTCACTTAAAACCAGTGATTTATACGCGTGGCGCATAAAGTAAAATTTCGAGTTTAGACTTTTCTAAACTCTAAATTTTATTTATACTTAACGAAGGAGTGAAAATACTCATTAACAGATTCAATTGAACTTAAAAAAACAATTAAACCTACCTAATTTACAGCGTATGCATCAAAATATTGTACTTCAAAGAAAAATAACCCGATTATCCGTTCTCCTATAAGGATTCACTAGGGTTAGGTTAGACGAGTTAGGTTGGGTTAGCTGTTAATTTGTACAATAGATGAGGTAAGGTCTACAAAAATTGCAGAATTTAGAAGTGCAGTATAGTCAAGCATTCTAATTTGAAAAAAAAAAACAAACAGTTAAACAACTATAATACACAATTAGTAAATTCACTAAAACATTTGTTCAAATATATAAAAATAAATCGAAATTTTTAAATATGCGCGCACATAGTATAAATCAGGTTTGATTTACCTTTAGTTTATTTTTTTTTCAAAGAAGTTCAAATTTACGCGTATAAGAGATCGAGCCGAGCGCGCGAAGAACGGAAAAAATACAAAATATAAAAGGCTCGTGTTCGTAAAAGGCAAAAAGAGGCAAACGAACTGGTGGAGCGATCGAATCAAAATGTCTGGATATACGGCTTGTTTGCTTATAAAGATTATATCTTTGATCTCCCAAGGATCCCTCGCCCGTCCCGGGCAGAAAGTAATGAATGTGCGGCGGACATTTATTTCCCGCAAATAAAACCGCGACGAGCCACACAGAAGATTGATACTCTTCAAAGAAGAAAAGAAGAGTTATCGTAATTTCATGTGTTTAACATCCCGGGCAATAAATGCGCGCCTCTCTAAAAAAACCCTCCAGAGACGTTAATTACCGACAGGCAGATGACGAGGCTAAATTTACAGGTGTATGAAGCCTCGCTTTAACACTTAACGCTCAAGGGCTTTGTAATTAGTAACCAACAAACCGACGGAATCATGTCGCTAATAGTAATGTTGATAACTATCAATTTGGGAAAATAAGCGGAAGATCCATAGCAAAACAATGTTACAATTACATAAAGAGAAGTAATTCACTGTGTGCGCGACCAATGCCGTACGCGAAATTCTACATATCAAACCTAATTTCTATTCACATGTTTCTGGAAACTTTATCGTCGCCCGTCAAATGTCGGGCCACGTCATGTTACGCGTATTTGTCAGTAGTACCAACTCACATTTAAATGCAAACAAAAGTCATGGCACGCTAGAGTATAACACTTTTCGTTCATATAGCCACAAACAGAAAATGTGTTCTTTGCATATTTCTTAAATTTATTTCTATTTTTAACAACAAAACTCCTCCCCCGACAAAACATTCCTTTTCGAACCTTATTCACACGGTTGGGACATTTCGAACATCGAATGGTCACACATCGTGACAGGTAGGTATGTTTTTTTTGTTAGTGTGTATGTGTGTGTGCATCTGGTCTACGAGAAAACTAAATCCGGCCGTATCGAATTAATTTCGGTCTACCTTTTCGAACCGAGGAGGAAAAAACATCGACGTCTCGGGACGCATTCTTGAAAAGAGGCGGTTCCATAAATCCCTCACTGTGTGTGTGTTTTTTTTTATTTAGCTTTCGTTCCGTGGAATAATGGAAAATTAAAATAGCTTTTAGATGAAGATAAGACGTGGATGGATTGAATCGTTCGGATCGTTTGACCGCCAAATGCCATTTTTAGAAGTGTTCTGAACAGTTTTTATTCATGATTTTAAAAGAAAAAACTTGGTTAAATTTCACTAATATTTGTAAAATTTAACCATAGTTAAAATCATAGTTAAAAATGTTTCACCATGTGAAAGATGAGAAACTAATTCAAGATTTTTATTCATATATTCGATACTTGTTCTGCTACTTTCTTGGTGGAACTAAATTTCCAAATTGTGTAAAGTATAACACTTGTTTTGTTCCCTATTTTTCAAAATATGGAACAAAACAAGTGTTTTACTTACAAAATAATTTTTTTTAAAATATGGAACAAAAAAGTGTTTTACTTTACCCAATTTGAGTTTTCATTCAATCTTTTCTATTTAAAAAAAAAAACAGATTTGGCTCGACTTTACTTTACACCCCGTGGAATAACATAACATGCATTATAATATATATTATAATTTAGATTCACACTGTATTGACATATATCACCAATTAAAATCAATAAATTGACCACGGAAATGATAAAAGTTCACTTTTTTCTACTTTGAAGTTTTGACTAGAAACTTCTATAAAACCTCACTGATTGCTGTTAACCATTGAAATCTTTACTGAAGACATTAGGGAAGTCGAAAGTAATGTTTATTAAAGACTTGATTCTAACTTCAACTTAAATACTTAATTGTTGTTGAGTTGCGTGAAGATGGTTTTAAATTAATGAAACACTTGTATCTTTTTTTCACTTATTTATTTGGAGTACCAAATGCACATTTCGTTCACGATGTGATCATTATCAATGGTTGACAAATACGTATTTGTCAACCATTATAAATAAGTGAAGAAAAGATACAAGTGTTTCAACTTAAAGTTAGATTTAACCGTATGACGATTATAACACATTAGCACATTACACTTGGACTCATATGGATTTATAGAATAACTAACATAAATTAATACACTGTTGGAAATTCATTTGGGCTGAATTCTAGTTTGTGTCAACGGCTATATTTCGCCGGAAAAAATGTTTGCTCACGTTGAATATTCCACATACTTGTAGGTTAGGTTAGGTTAGGAGAAAGGTTTGCAATAGAATAACTTGCGTAAACATACTGCTAGGACTCAATATTTTCAAAATTTCCAAACTATTATTTTTATTTATTTAACATTTCCGGTCGAAATTAATTGCATATCTAGAAAAATATCATTTTTATCTATACACCGACGGGGTGTATAGTAAATTCTTACCTCAGATTTACTTATCAATTCTGGATATTTAATTAAAACATTTGGTTTGTTTCACTGATTTCAATCAATGATCAATTGATAAAATTTCTAGTTGTCTGTTAATTTTTTTAACGAAATTTTAAATGTTTATTAATTCACAGTGAATTATTTTTCTTAATGTGAATGTAGGTTTGTTGGCATAATTTTGTTATGGACATTACTATTAACGACATGAAATATCCAGAATTAGATTTAAAAATGTTTCACCACGGGTTAAGTGAGAGAAATTAAGTGAGAAACAAGATTTGTTTTTCTCTAGAGAACACTACTAGTATAAATTATTTCTAATATTGATAAGTAATATGTTTATACTTATCAATATTAGAAATAATTTATACTAGGGGTGTTCCCTAGAGGAAAACAAATCTTTACCTTTTTATTTTAACATATTTAATAATAAAATATTTAAAACATTAAATCATCGGAACCGACAAATTCTAGTGTGGAATAGTGCATCTAGTAAACCCAAACACGCGATTTGCATTAGAGTGTCAACACGGGGTGTGATATATTAATAAAAGAAAAACTAATCAATGACGGGAAAGAGAGATAAATCAGTCGGTGGGATTCCCGTCCCATCCCGATTTCCCGTTATGATTTGGTGGCCGTGCCGGCATTAGAATCCCCTAATGAAGACAAATCGCGCCGAGGCCAGGTATATTTCATACTCGCTCCGCGTGGCGTTTACACGTCGAATTTTTACATAACCGAAACCGTTCAAGACACACCACCTGTGATGAAGATAAATTGAATGACAAATAAAATTCTACGCGGGATCCAATGGTCACGAACCGCACCGAGCGCGCGAGCAAGATGTAACTAGATGAGATAAGTGAAGGTGGGATGCGGTATGTCTTACTTAATCATTTTATGGGAAATGTATTCATTCAAAATATTGAGCATAGTTTTATGCAAGTGATGGTTAAAAAAAATCCTCAACGGCACATTTCAGTTTGAACTCGAGTTCAACGTTGCTAAGCCTAAAAGGCTTCGAAATTACTTCTAAAAAATATTATGTTGATAACAAGTTATTGAAAACAATAGTAATTGTCACTGTCAATATTTTGTATACAAAATACATACATCCATAACCTTATCGTCAAATGCCGGGTTGCGTAAGGTCACGCGGATCATTATCGTGGTACCAACTCACATTTAAAAGCAAACAAACTTTATGGCATGCTAGAAGATATAACTTTTCGCTCATAGAAGATATAACTTTTCGAGTTCAACGTTGTTGGTGCAACTAGGTCTAGAAGGCTGTGAAATGACTTCTAAAAAATATTATGTTGGTAACAAATTATTGAAAACAATAGTAATTCTCACTGCAATTGTCACTGTCAATATTTTGTATACAAAATACATACATCCATAACCTTATCGTCAAATGTCGGGTTGCGTAAGGTCACGCGGATCATTGTCAGTGGTACCAACTTAAATTTAAAAGCAAACAAACGTAATGGCGTGCTAGAAGATATAACTTTCCGCTCATAGAAGACATAACTTTTCGAGTTCAACGTTGTTGGTGCAACTAGGTCTAGAAGGCTGTGAAATGACCTCTAAAAAATATTATGTTGGTAACAAATTATTGAAAACAATAGTAATTCTCACTGCAATTGTCACTGTCAATATTTTGTATACAAAATACATACATCCATAACCTTATCGTCAAATGTCGGGTTGCGTAAGGTCACGCGGATCATTGTCAGTGGTACCAGCTTAAATTTAAAAGCAAACAAACGTTATGGCGTGCTAGAAGATATAACTTTTCGCTGATATGACTCTAGCTCTACCAGCAAGCAAATTATGCTGGATTTAAAGAACCCTTAAATTTAATCCTAAAAATAGATTTATTTTTAAAATTGTTAAGAAACTGTTTAGAACAGGGGGGCAATTAAAAATTGATAGAATGGTTTAAACCAAACGCATGAAAATTGATCAAATATATGCTATGATTTATAACTGTAGGTATTTGCATACCTAATCAGTATATTTTGAACTTCAATAGAAATCAGTGTTTTATACGCGTGACGCATTAAGTAAAATTTCGAGTTTAGAAAAGCCTGAAATTTTCAGGCTTTTCTAAACTCGAAATTTTACTTCATGCTTAGTCTGGGAGTGGAAAACACTCGTTAGAAGTACAATTATATTAAATAATTCAGCAGATGAAGTACATTTTTACAAACTTAACATAACCTCTAAATTACTTCAACTTTAATTAGAGTGAAGTTGGAACGCATGAAAATGCAATGTTACCACGTTAATTTTATTAGTAGGTTAAAAGTAATGTAGTTCATTGAGTTACGGGATTTTTAGCATTGGATTCTTAAAGAATGCAGCTACATTTAAACTAAAGGTTATCTTCCTAGGTTGCCGAGCAAAATTTTCGCCCTCTTTGCGAAGGTCCATTTTGCGAGCGAGCTGACCGAAAAATAATTTCTAGATTTCTTGATGCTCAAGATCTCACAAATTATGCTTCTATTCTTTAGCTACATTTTGGTATAATATGAAGTCATTTGGCGGTTTTTAGATTTTCGCCGAAATTTGATTATTTTTCAAATTTTCAAATTTTAGTGAACATTTTTTTTTCTCTACAAAAAATCTGAAAAAAATCACCAAGGCCCTTGATGATATTAGCAAGAACGGGGAACATTCAGTTTCCCGAAAAATAATAATTTTTAACCATTTCGGGCCACTTGGGTCGATATGTGAAATTAACATGGGAACGGTTAAATGGACGCCCTCCGAATGGCCGTTTCAGACGCGCCTGAGGTTGGACCAAGAAAACAATGTTCACAGAAAAGATAGATAAATGGGGTTTTTAGCATTGGATTCTTAAAGAATGCAACTACAGTTTCACTAAAGATCATCTTCCTAGGTTGATTGTGACCGCCAGAAAAAAATCGCAAAGTCGAGCAACATGTTTGCCCACTTTGGACAGGTCCACTTTGCCAGCAGGTTGGCCAAAAACTAATATCTTGATATGGTTTAAGTTCTCACAAATTATGCTCCCATTCTTTAGCTACATTTTGGTATAATATGAAGTTATTTGGCGATTTTCATATTTTCGCCAAAATTTGAATATTTTGCATGCATACACCCCTTTCGACATTTTCAAACTTTTGCAAAAAATGTTTTCTCTCCAAAAAATCTGAAATTCACTAAGGCCCTTGATGATAATAGAAAGAACGTGAAATATAAAGTTTCCCGAACCAACCATTTCGAGCCACTTGGGTAGCCATGTGAAATTCCCTTATGGGAACAGTTAAAGGGAGGCCCTCCGACTGGCCGTTTCGGACGCATCTGTGTCTGGACCAAGATTGCTAGGTTCACAGAAAAGATAGAAGAACCGGGTTTTCAACATTGGATTTTTAAAGAATACAACTACATTTTCAATAAAGGTCATCTTCCTAGACCGCAAGAAAAAAATCGCAAAGTTGAGCAAAATTTTCGCCCACTTTGCGAAGGTTCACTTTGCGAGCGGGTTGACCAAAAACGAATTTCTCGATGTGGCTCAAGTTCTTACAGATTATGCTTCCTTTCTGTAGCTACATTTTGGCATAATATGAAGTCATTTGGCGATTTTCAGATTTTCGCTGAAATTTGATTATTTTCCACACACATTTCGACATTTGGACCAAGGTTATAAGGTTCGTAGGAAAGATTCGATGAATTTAAATTCGATGAATTTATTTTTGTACAAAAAATCTTAAAAAAATCACGAAAACCCTTGATGATGACAGAAAGAACGTGAACTATTTAGTTTCCTGAAAAGTAATCATAATTAGAATAATTTTTTAGTAAGAACTAATAGTATCAATATAGTAACGCTACCCTTATTTAGCGTTATCATATTGATAATTTTCTTCAAAGATTTTTTGAAATGCAAAAATATTCATCTTTTCTTCATTGATCATTATTTATGGCCAGGGTTGTTAAAAAAACGTTTTTTTTTATTTTAATTAAAACAAACAGTTTTTTTACAAAACGTGTTTTTTTCATTGAAACATCGTTTAAAACATTAACAATTGAAAACATGTTTAAAACGTGTTTAAAACATGTTTAAAACACGTTTAAAACGTGTTTAAAAGAGAAGATACAGGGCAATTTTCTTTTGAGTATGCATAGCCTGATAAGCGTTTTTTAAATTTGCGGGAATTTGTTGTTTCAAAGCGGTTAATTTGAGGCTTTTAACGAGTGTTTTCCACTCCCAGACTAAGCATGAAGTAAAATTTCGAGTTTAGAAAAGCCTAAGAATTTGGATTGGCCGCGTAGCGAAGCGGAGCGGCCAATCCAAATTAGGCTTTTCTAAACTCGAAATTTTACTTCATGCGCCTCGCTTAAAAACACTGATTCACAGTGAAGTTTAAAAAACCCTCACATACAACGATTATAGGCAACCTAATATACGTTAGAGTTATTGGGTTGCCTATATTAACTGCTTAAAACAATTTGCTCACCGTAAAATTTGACTCACGTTTTATTCACATCTACATATTAGATTGCTAAAGCCGTATATTTTAAACTTTACGATATTTCAGTGTTTTATACGTCGGGCGCATGAAGTAAAATTTCGAGTTTAGAAAAGCCTAATTTGGATTGGCCGCTCCGCTTCGCTACGCGGCCAATCCAAATTTTCAGGCTTTTCTAAACTCGAAATTTTACTTCATGCTTAGCCTAGGAGTGGAAAACCCTCGTTTAAAGATTCAAATTGAAATCTTTTAAGAAAACAACGAACGTCGTAAAATTTACAGTGTATGCATATGTATACCTGAAAGAAAAATTCCCTGTATTTAAAATAATAAAATGTTGTGATTAATAATGTGATTTTAAAAATCTTCAACAATTTAGCTAAAATTTAAAAAGTAAACAAAAAAATTTAATGAAGTAGTAAAAATATAATTTAGCAAATTTAAGATAATAAAAACGTTTTAAACAAATTAACCGTTTAAAATATGTTTTAAACAAATTTAAGATATGTTTTAAATCTTAAATTTGTTTAAAACATATTTTAAACGGTTAATTTGTTTAAAACGTTTTTATTATCTTAAATTTGCTAAATTATATTTTTTACTACTTCATTACATTTTTTTTTTAAACAAAACCATTTAAAATACGACGGTTGTTTTTGAACTAAAACAAAGTGTTTTAAACATAACAACCCTGTTTATGGCTAAAACTCTTCACATTGAAGACATTTCCTGAAATATGGCAATACTGCTTATATTAACATACAAAAACCATTTATATAAAAAGGTAGCTACAATTTTCAAACCACCACACAAATTATAACGTGTGTAAATCGGTTGAAACGCAGCAGGAATTAAATATAAATATCCAACGGGCTTTAATGAAAAGGCATTTTTCGAAACCACCATTTAAAGTGGTTATACGGTCTGTAATTGTAGCCAAACCCAAAATTACGCGTCCACTTCTAGATAATTGCACGGAATACCTTTTTCCACACTCATCACATGTTTCCTCCTTCAGAAGAACTTAACCCATTTGGGTAACTCTGCTTTTGAACCAACTCTTTAACTAGCTAAAGTTAAAGGGTTGTTTCAGTTGCCGAAAAGGGTTGAGTTTTTCTAAAGGACGTCATTAGAAATAACCGAAAAAACCGCAGTCGGTTTGTTTGTTCTCTGAACTCGAGCCCGATATAAATTATATAAAACATAAAAAAGGAATAAACGTGAGTTATGAAGATGCTGCGTCGAATAATAATACCGGCACGATGTTAATGACTATCGTCTGCATGGTCTAATTACCGTATAAATATGCAGAGATCGGCCCCTTTGACCCCCTCGGAACGTTCCTCCATTACCGCCTTATTGTGTTGCCTGCCAATAAATAATATTCTTTATATGACGCGACCGCCGCTTAAACCCCGGCTTATTTTTCTCTCTTTCAATCAACACAAACCCGCGGATTTCTAATTAAGTTCAACTTGTTTAAGAACAAAGAAA
This sequence comes from Philonthus cognatus, assembly GCA_932526585.2. Lineage (NCBI taxonomy): Eukaryota > Metazoa > Arthropoda > Insecta > Coleoptera > Staphylinidae > Philonthus > Philonthus cognatus. Next base: position 32,968,482 of record OW052242.1, read on the forward strand.
AAAAAACAACTGCTACTTATTTACAACAATTTTTAATTATTTAAAATTAAACAACACTTTTATTGTTGAACATTGCAGCATGTTTCACCACACAGTGGCTTCATCAGGCGGATGAATATTGTGTTGTTTTATTTCAAATAGTATCGTATGTTCAATAAAAGAAAACCTCTAGAGTGCTATGGAATTGTAGGTTGGCAACTCTGAAATTTTACATTATAATTATTATGTCAGACATTTATATGACAATTCCTCAAGCGTGCAGCCAACATAAATTTAAAAAAAGATAAAATCATAGCACTCTAGGGTTTTTTTATTGAACATATGATATTATGGCCACATAAAAAGGCTGTTATTCCTTACTTCACTTTTTATAAAAAGTGAAGTAAAGAATAACAGTATTTTTATGTGTAATAATCATTTCACGTAAACCAAAAAACATACAGTTAGTATTATAGAGTTTTATCATGTATCCGCCTCATCAATTAAATGTTTAATTAGCTAAAACCACAGAACAAAATGATTTCTTAATGATTAATGATTCAAATAATTTTGAAAATATATTCTACTTCGTATCAATATATTGACATTCCGATAAAATGAATATTAAAGACAATTCTGAGTGCCACATCTATCAAGTTAATTAGGGAGAAGCTCGTTAGGATTATAGGTTTTCCAAGTGCTAAGTATGCATGTGATATTCAGATTAAATTGGGCTTAAATCATCTTTTACTGCCTAGAAAACTGGTAGTGGACAAACGCCTTTTTTTTTTCAAATGTAATTTTTGTGTCGGAGAGGATGTACGAAAATACGACTGGCGCTTATGGTAATTTAATGAGCGGCCATAATTATTTATATTTGTGGAAATGTGTTGTAAAGACGAAGATCGGCAACAGGAAATATAGATCGTATATTTTTATGAATGATATAAATTAAAAAATGTTTCACCAAGTGTCCAATGAGAAATTAATTCAAGATATTACTCGACTTTTTCTTTTAAAAATTGAAAAATGGAAGTACTTCCACAGAGTAAAGTATATTCTTGAGATATTCCTTCTAACCAGTACATATTTTTTTTATTTAACACGTGGAGACAACTAGTTTAGGCCACATGAAATGTAATAGAGAACATGTGAGGCGCTTCAAATTTTATAAAAATTTAGACTGCGATTTTATCCTCTAAATATATTCCATGTCTTTAACAGTAATTTTGACAATTGTAAAAGATAAATTAACTGTGTTTGTATTTAGAATAAATCAGTGTTTTATACGCGTGGCGCATGAAGTAAAATTTCGAGTTTAGAAAAGCCTGAAAATTTGGTTTGGTCACTCCGCGCTTCGCGCTACGCGACCAAACCAAATTTTCAGGCTTTTCTATACTCGAAATTTTACTTCATGCTTAGTCTGGGATTGGAAACACTCGTTAGGCGCATCAAATTGAACGTTTTTACAGTCACTCGTTAGAATGGTATTAAAGACTTCGATAAAAACATTGATTCTGTTTTAATAGTTTTATTAAAATTTCATGATTATTTTCAACATTTTTAAATTTGTAACAGTTTAAATAGCTCTTAATATTTACGAGTTTTTGCCAATCGTTTTTAGATTTTGTTAATAATATTAACTTTGTATGTATTGAATGCAGGCTTTGTCCAGGATAATTTAAATTTATAAAAACGATCAGTTTATTATCAATTTATTGATGTTTCAACAAATTTCTGTTTCTGTGATTTTGCGCCAAATTAAATCTCAATTAAAATTTTGTGCATTGCTTCTTTCATTGATTCACTGTGCGGCAATTCTATCAAAAAGACTGTGATTTTTATAATAATTCCAAAACGCATTTTTTTATTAATCAATATAATTAATAAAAAAATGCGTTTTGGAATTATTATGAAAATCACAGTCTTTTTGATAGAATTGCCGCACAGTGAATCAATGAAAGAAGCAATGCACAAAATTTTAATTCCAGAAATAAAAGTATTAGATGTTAGATCGATTATAAATTAGTTACGATTTTATGTTTTAGTATTTGAAATAAAAGATACAGGGTGTCCCAGAGCACCCGTATCAACCCTTTTTTTTTTTCGAGAAAACGACTAGTCCTAGAGAGTTGAGACAAAAAATTTATTATAAAAGCCTTATTAAAGAATAGAATAATGATATTGTTTTTCCCCAAAAGGTTGGCATTCCTGAGAATTTGCTTACAAATGTCAAGAACTCCAGATTTTTAAATGGCACGATAGGTCAAAAGTGGTATCATTGAAAATGTCTTTAAATAACGAGTAACTTTTGTAGGAAACATAATTTTGTTACTGCCATTCATTTTGAGTATAGATTTTACTCAAAATGGATGGCATGTGATGGATTAATGTGATTAAATTTCAAATTTTCATAGCTAACTTATTTTAAAAAATTGAGCTTCAAATGTCAGTTAATCTTTTCCGATGTATTCAAACAAGGGCCGTGGATTGTTTGAATATATCGGAAAGGTGTAACTGACATTTCAAGCTCAATTTTTTAAAACAAGTTAGCTCAACGATTCGACTCCAACTACTACTCAAACTTCACTATTTTTCGAAAATCTTACGCCAACTCCGGCTCCCGCTCTCACTCAGTTAAACATTTTAAAACTATACTTAAACATGCAACTTCTTGTAATACAAATAAATGTTATATTAAACTTTAAAAATTGCAATGTAATAGTCTTAAACCAATGCAATCAGAATAAAAAATATACAGAGAGTTCTATGTAATACCAAACATTTTCATCCAATACAATTTGACACCTTTAATTTTTAAGTTATGTGTAAATTGGGTGGTCATATACCATTAAAAATTGTAGCCAATCAATCGCAATTAATGCCTAAACTTGTACACACAGAAAGTTTTTCTTTCAAGTATACATGTCACAATTACAGAGATAGATGCCGTAAATTGTATTATTTGTATTAAATTTTTGTTGTTGTTGTAGTAATTATATTTAGTTAAATATTAATTTGTAAAATAGATTTTCCGTTAAATAAATAAATAAATAAATCTTTAGATACTCGTTGTTTTTTTAACAGAGTTCAAATTAAAACTTAAAATAAGTGTGTTCCACTCCCAGACTAAGCATGAAGTAAAATTTCGAGTTTAGAAAAGCCTGAAAATTTGGTTTGGTCGCGCAGCGCGAAGCGCGGAGCGGCCAAACCAAATTTTCAGGCTGCTCTAAACTCGAAATTTTACTTCATGCGCCACTGGTACAAAACACTGACATACTACGAAGTTTAAAACACACCGCTAAACTTTACATAAGTGTTTTGTACCGGTGGCTCATGAAGTCAAATTTCAAGTTTAGAAAAGCCTGCAAATTTACTTCATGCTTTAGCCTGATCTGTTTTTTAACAGAGATCAATTTGAAACTTGAAATGAGTGTGGTCCACTCCCAGACTAAGCAGGAAGTAAAATTTCGAGTTTAGAAAAGCCTGAAAATTTGGTTTGGTCGCGTAGCGCGAAGCGCGGAGCGGCCAAACCAAATTTTCAGGCTTTGCTGAACTCGAAATTTTACTTCATGCGCCACCGGTACAAAACACTGACATACTACGAAGTTTGAAACACACCGCTAAACTTTACATTGCATCAGTGTTTTGCACTGGTGGCGCATGAAGTAAAATTTCGAGTTTAGAAAAGCCTGAAAATTTGGTTTGGCCGCTCCGCGCTTCGCGCTACGCGACCAAACCAAATTTTCAGGCTTTTCTAAACTCGAAATTTTACTGCATGCTTAGCCTGGGAGTGAAAAACACTCGTTTAAAGCTTTAAATCTTTTAATAAACCGAGTGTCGGCAAACGCATAACGTATGAAAATGTTCGGTGTTAAATAAAACTCTCTGTATGCTTTACAAAACATTGATATATTGGTTTTCTCTTAAACTACATAAATTTTCATTGTAAAAAAACATTTCATTAGCGTCAAATTTTGAAAAGAAAATTAAATATGTTTAGCATAGTTATATTTAAATAATTATATTGAAAGTCAGAAACGGCGTTTTACAAAAATTCCAACTCCGCGGTTTCAATTCCTTCATTACAATATGCTTAAATTACGATTCTTCAACTATGACTCTAACTTCAACTTCAAATTCACAGCACTGGCTCAAACTGTTTTCTATTTACTTCTAAAGACTGTTGAGCTGTTCTGGTCCTACTACCAGTGGCCTTAAGTATCTACATTTAAAATTAAGTAGTCATGAGATATTGATATTTCGTAACTTTAATCCAATATTACTCAAAACGGACGTCAGAAATAAAAATAACATTCCTACAAAAGCTGCTTATTTTTCAAAGATCTTTTCAATAAATAACTTTTGACCTATAGTGCCATTTAAAAATCTGAAATTCTTGACATTCTTAAGCAAACTCTCAGGGATGCCAACCTTTTTTTGGGGAAAACAATATCATCATTCGATTCGTCAATACGGCTTGTGTAATCAATGTTGTTGTTCCAATACTTTAGGTCTAGCCATTTTCTCAAAAAATGGCTAAAACGTGTAGTCTGGGATACCCTGTATAATACATCGGATGGCCACTTTTTTATAAAAGGTGATTCAAGTTCGAAAACTAACACGGTACGGTGTGATCGTTTAAATTATGATTTAGAATAGGCGGCATTTTTTTTGTGCGGTTGCCCAGAATGCAAATTGAATGGTGGAATAAATTTGAGGTTATGATAAACAATGTTTTAACAGACAGTAGTGCCAATCTAATTTAAAATTAAAAACTACTCCAAATCATGTTTTAAATGATCGCACAGTATTTCCCTTACTACAAAAGATAGAAGATCGATTAAAAAGTTAAATAATTGTATATTTTATCACTTACTAATAATTTGCTTACAAATTTGAGTTATCTTCAATTGTTTGTTTTCAATTTGAAAACAACTGAAACCGTAATTTTGTGTTTCTTAATGACTCACGCAAAAACATATAAATATAAATATACATAAGGCACATCGTTGAAATCAGCATAAAAAGTATATAAATATAAATATACATATGGGCACATCATTGAAATCAGCATAAAAAATGCAGTTCAGTGATGTGCATATTTTATTATGCTACCATTGTAAAAATAAAAGTTGATTTTGAAATAACAAAAACTAGTCACTGTACGAAAATAAAGTTTGTGTCATTCAATGGATCAAAGTGACTTTAAGAATGTAAATACCCCCTGTATTAACAGTAACGTAACGGCTTGATTAGTTTAGAAATAAAAATGTTTCAAATAAAACTTATAGCTACTAATTTAAGCTACTAATAAATAATAATTGTTAATATACAGGGTGGTTCATTTTCTAGATACGAAACAAACTTACCGTTTTTTTAGATTTTTTCTTTCGTTGGTATTCAATAACTTGTTAAAATTAAAACATATTATTAAAAACGGCATATTTTGAGTTCCTTGGATCAAAAATTCCAAGGAAAAATACGAATTTAAATGAAATTTCTATTATAATCAAGTGTAGGTATCTCAATATGTTGAAACAATTGGTATTGACATTAGTATTTATTAAGTTACGTGTTATTATTGGGTTTTTTAAAAATTCAAAAAGGTATGCTTGCCCAATACGAAAAAATAAGTTTTAATAATGAGAGGTTCGCGTACAAATCTACGAGACTATATTCAAATTTGAAATTAAGAAGAAACTAAAAAAATATCAATCGGAAAGTGGCATACTGTCATAACTGTAGAATACATTGGGATGGAGTCAAATTGAAGGGAGGGAGGCAAAAACAGTTGAATATTTTGATATTAGCGTTATAGTTCTTATCAATAAAGTATGTTTTCATTAATATGTAACTTATGAACGACTTATCAACTTAAAAACATGCGGTTTTCACTGGTAACCTTCTAATTTAACATGTTATCGAATACTAATGAAATACACAAGGTGTTCTATTTAAAAAAAGGTAAGTTTAATATGCATCATGAAAACGAATCACCCTGTATAAGTTTGATATGCATCATGAAAACCAATCACCCTATATATTTAAAAATATTGTGAATTAGTAGCTTAAATAAGTAGGAATAAGTTTTATTTAAAACATTTTTTTCTAAGCTTACCACATACCAACATATCGAGCCGTTACATTACTTTTCGTACACCCTTTATAAAACCGATTTTCCTTTTTTAGAAATAAAAAAACAAAATCGATTTTGAAAATCGGGGTTAATAAACAATTGAGTCGCCTATTTCCATAAACCTTTAAATCCATTATTTTAAATGGATTTAGGGATTTTTGTAAATAGGCGACTTAATTATTATTACTAGAAAATTAAAACATTTTGAGAAGGTTCTTTTTTCTTAATCAAAGTTGATATAATGATGTCAAATAAAAGGAAAATTAGTGCAAAATACTAGCTAAGAAATGTGAAAAATCAACAGATAATTTCGTAATAAAATTTACTGAATTTATATAGAGTTCGATCAATTTTTTATCATTATTCAAAGAAAGTTAAATATTTTAACTAGTTTTTCATACAGGATTTTTTTCTTTTCAGTGTAGGTACGTATCCTGATGTATAAGTTGTACATTTCTAATAATTCGTTGTTTTTATATAAAAAAACGTTCAATTTGAAGCGACTTACGAAGGTTATCCACTCCCAGGCTAAGCATGAAGTAAAATTTCGAGTTTAGAAAAGCCCCGCGTAGAAGATTTATTAATATTGATATATTTGAATTATTTTCCAAGGCACAATAAATGAGTTTAAAAAAAAATATAATTTAAATATAAATCGTGGCGATTGCAGAAATATTATAACATAACCTTATAATAAATGACATTTGTCACTTTTTTTTCTAAGGCACACTAATAATATTTTTTGAAAAATATAATTTCATTTCATTTCATTTTGTTTCGAGAACAATATTTTTGGAAAACAACAAATTTACGCATTATTGGGTCCAAAAATTAAGTATTTAGATGAAACGAATGTTTTCCACTCCCAGACTAAGCATGAAGTAAAATTTCGAGTTTAGAAAAGCCCCGCGTAGAAAATTTGTCGAGGGTCGCGCAGCGACCCGAGACAAATTTTCACGGGGCATTTCTAAACTCGAAATTTTACTTTATGCGCCACGGGAATTAAACACTGTTTCAAAGTGAAGGCCGGGTTTTTAAAACTAAAGTATTCGAATATTTTTACCAAGGCACATTGAATTAATTTTTAAAAAATATAATTAAAATATAAATCGTAGCTATTGCAGAAAAATTATAACATAACTTTACAATTAATGACATTTGTCACTTTTTTTTTCTAAGGCACACTAATAATATTTTTTGAAAAATATAATTTAATTTTATTTTATTTTGTTTCGACAGAAATATTTTTGAAAAACATTATTGGGTTCAGAAAAATAGTCTAAGGATGAAACGAGTGTTTTCCACTTCCCATGAAGTAAAATTTCGAGTTTAGAACTCGCGTTTTTCTACGCGGGAAAATTTGTCGAGGGTCGCGCAGCGATCCGAGACAAATTTTCACGGGGCTTTTCTAAACTCGAAATTTTACTTCATGCGCCACGCGCATTAAACACTGATCACGTTTATAAATTTTACAATTGTTTATCTCGTCTAAGCAATTTACCTTAGTGTCTAAATTAAAGACAATATGTAAAATCTTCAACATTTTATGAGTTTTATGAAAACTCGTTACAGCACAAGTTTTCATAAAACTCATAAAATTTAGAAGATTGTGCATATTGTCTTAAATTTGGACACTAAGGAAAATTGGTTAGACGAGATAAACAATTGTAAAAGAGTTTTTATGAATTTTCCGAACGATATCTTTAACTTGTTTTTCATTGATCACTTAATAACACATGATTGAATATTAAAAAAAATGTATTTATCATAAAATCACTAGTTATGTTTCACTTAATTTAATTAAGTAAAACATATCAAGTGATATATTTTAATTACAATAATAGTAATAATGTAACGTTAATTCAACTATTCTTCTTTTTTCTTGTCAAAATTATGTTATGTAGTTTTTTCAAGTAATTTCTAAGATTATATTAAATTATTAAAATTGTAGCTTGTGGAAGACTAATTATTTTTTGTAATTCTATTTCAACTATACTTTTTTCTTCTTGTCAAAATTATGTTCACCATAATTATAATAAAAGGTAGTTCAGTTCAGTTCAGTTCAGTTCAGCCGTTTCTTCCATTTTATAAGCGTTCGTCCGTAATTACACCCTTCGGAAACAAGGGGGGCATGCACGGTTCGGTAATTATAAAGTGGGAAGGGGGCGCCGAATTTCCTGCGGAGGAACGGCTGTCGTGGGCGGGGGCAAAAAAACGGCCCGATATAATTGCAGAAGGGGGTAATTCCGTATTTCCTCCGTGTATATCTGAACCGAAAATTGTTTCCGCGCTTTATTTAATTAGTTCTATATGAGTATTCGGGGGCGTCTTAACTCGCAGTTTGGGCAATTAAATCTCCTTGTGGGACGAATACGTAACGAGCGCTTTATGCAAATTCACACCCGCCTTGAAAACGAACCGGGGGATTTTTTTCCCTTCGGTTTAATCCACGGCTCGATACAAAGTCGGTGCCTTTTTCGAAAAGGTGTGTGTTTGGATAGAAATAAAAATATCACCTCTCTGGTTACAGCGGTATTCGATCTTTTATTTAATAGGTTGTTAAATCTCACAGGTTGTTAGCCCTGTTAAATATTCTGGTGATAATGTTTCCAATTAATCAACTTTAAGCTTCATTTGAGCTAATTTATTGTAATCCCGGTGTATCTGTTTAACGACAGAACGCATTTCCATTTGATGACATCTGAGATATTGTCTCTCAATAAGCTTTCATAAAAAATCTCATAAAATACTTGGAGAATCTACCGGGTGTTCGATACAAAACGCTCAACGCGATAGCTCTGTTATTTATTGACCCATTTTATTAAGTATAAATGAAATTGCCAATTCTTGGTTGCAGAATACTTCAAACATTAAAAGTGCGATTCTTCTCGCAAATCTACAACAAGTTAGTCTTACAAAGACTATATCAAACACTCATTGAAACAACACTTCCCGGGAAGTAGTTGTTTCAGTGAGTGTTTGATATAGTCTTTGTAAGACTAACTTGTTGTAGATTTGCGAAAAGAATCGCACTTTTAATGTTTGAAGTATTCTGCAACCAAGAATTGGCAATTTCATTTATACTTATGTTTGAACGGTAACGTGACCGCCAGTCTAAGGTGTCAAATTGTTTAGAGGGAATGGCAAAGCTATACTGATGAGAGATAAATCTCGAAACGCGTCTATAGATGGCCTGAATAATTTGACCCAAATTGTTACATTTGCAGTAGGTTACTGTATGTAACAGCAAACACTTGTTGTATAATTCAATGTCCGTCGGGGTATTAGCCCAGGAAGTAGTTGTTTCAATGAGTGTTTGATATAGTCTTTGTAAGACTAACTTGTTGTAGATTTGCGAAAAGAATCGCACCATTTTATTAAGCTAAAAACCAAAGTCAATGGCCGTTTAAATACTAAGAAATGACAATAACATTGATTTTTTTAATATTAACTTCATTGCCATGTGATAGCCCACTTAACATTTTCACACGACTGCCTGAAATTTTTGTATTTTTATTACATTAGACATTATTTTTCTGAATCCAATAATGCCCAGTATGTTGTTTTTTAAAAATATTGTTGTCGAAACAAAATATTAAAAATAAACCTTTTATTTAAAATTATATTTTTCAAAAATTATTATTAGTATGCCTTAGAAAAAAGTGATAAATGTCATTTATCGTAAGGTTATGTTATAATTTTTCTGCAATCGCCACGATTTATATTTAAATGATATTTTAAAAAAATCAATTTATTGTGCCTTGGAAAAAATATTTATGCATGTGGCGCATGAAGTAAAATTTCGAGTTTAGAAAAGCCCCGTGAAAATTTGTCTCGGTTCGTTGCGCGACCTTCGACAAAATTTCTACGCGGCGCTTTTCTAAACTTAAAATTTTACTTCATGCTTAGTCTGGGAGTGGAAAACACTCATTTCATCGTTAGACTTTATTTTTATGTTATATTTTTTCTGCAATCGCCACGATTTATATTTAGATGGAGAGAGCGGATATAGAAGGGACAAAGGGGCGGAGGTAGGGCAGGGGCAGAAGGGCTGTGAGAGGAGCAGGCGACTAGGAAGACAGTGTAGAAGAGTGGGGAAAGAAGGGAAGATAACAATAGCGTTTTGGAATGTAGCAGGAATAAAGTCTAAAGGCAGGAGAGCAAGTGGGGATAGTAGAGACTTGGATGGTGAAGAAGGAATGGGGAGAAGTGACAGAATGGTTACCGAGGGGGTTTAGATGGGAGCTTAAAGAGGCAACAAAATGTGCGATGAGAGGAAGGGCAAAGGGGGGAATGATTGTTGGATGGAGAGAGGATGGAAACGGAGGTAAGGAGGAGATGATGGAGGAAGGCGAAGGGGTGGTGTGGGTGAAATACCTCCCTGCTGGATACCGCGTTAAGGTAGGGATGGTATACGTCAACAAAAATTGGGGGGACATAAGAAGAGAAATAGATGAGGGAGCGGGCGAGGGAGGAAGTTGGATGGTGGGTGGGGACTTCAATGTCAGAATAGGGGAAATGGGGGGAGGGATTAGAGAGGACGGTTCGGATGTGAAGAGAAGTTCGCAGGATAAATGTATAAATGGGGGGGGGCAGGCGGTTGAAGGAGTGGGGGATGGAGGAGGGATGAGAGATTTTGAACGGATGCACGAAGGGTGATTGGGAGGGGAGGAAAACCTACATTGGGCTACGAGGGGCATGCGTGATAGACTATATAGTGGTGAAAGGAATAACTAGAGGAGAGATAAAGAGTATGGAGATAGAGGAGGTTTTGGGATCAGATCACCTACCGTTAAAGGTGGAGATGCGGGTAGAGAAGGTACACGTGAGTGAAAGGGGGCAGGAAAGTGAGGTTCTTGAGTGCGGGGTAAAAGCGATGGAGCATATGAAGAGAAAGTTGAAGAGGATTAAATGGGAGGTCAGATCAGTACAATAGCGGAGATGGAGGGGATAATAGTGGGATGTGGAAAAAAGAGAAAGGGTGAGAGAAGAGATGGTGACACATGGTTTGATCAGGAATGAATTCAGGCAGAAAAGGTTTTGAGGAAGGCAGTGAGAGAATATGTAGGAGGCGGAGCGGGAGAGAGGAGAGTGGCGGAAGTAAGAAGGAGATATGAGGATATATGTGAGACGAAGAAGCTGCAGACAGTGGAAAAGGCGTGCGAGGAATTGAGAGACTGTAAGAACGAGGCAGAAATGTGGAGGGTACTGAGGAGAGGGTTCACGGAGGAGGAGGTGGAAAGGGCCTTCAAGGAAGAGAAGAGTGGAAAGGCGGCAGGGAGGGATGGTCTTAAAGCGGAGATGTGAAAGGAGATTGGGGAAAAGGGGAAGAAGAAATTCAGAGCTATTGAATCAGATGTGGAGGGTAAGCTCACGGAGGCGTGGAGGGTGGGGATGATGTGCCCGGTGTATAAATGAGGGGACGAGAAGGATGCGAAGAGTTATAGATGAGTAACTATAACAAGTATTGGGTACAAGCTGACAATGATGATAGTGAGGAATCGGATGTAGGTGGAGGTAGAGGAGAAGGGGATACTGCCAGAGATGCAGGGGGGTTTAGAAGGGGTAGGGGGTCGAGGGAGCAGGTCTTTAGTGGATGACATGGTATTAATGGCAAGAGAGCATGAAGGGATGAAAGACATGTTGAATAGAGCGGAGAGGTTCATGAATAAGAAAGAGATGAATGTGAATGTGGAAAAAGCGGAGTGGGTGAACAAAAAATCGCTTATGATTGCACGACGATGGCATATTTTAAATACATCTTAATGAATGTGCCATCAACAACTGTGAATGTTCTTGGAATTTTATTTTTGCATTCTCTGATTTTTATAATTAATGTAGTCCCTGCATTTTGAATGTCATCTATCTGCAGGTCACATAACTCATGACGACGACAAGCTCCCGAAATTTCAAATATTGCAACAATCTAATCAAATTATGAAGCGTAATAAATTTATTCGTTAACTTATTATTTGCTTACCTTCATTATTAAGAATAAATCATCTGGAGCATCTTGAATAAACTTTTTAATTTCCTCTTGTGTAAATATCTTGGACTTTTTTGGTTGATATGAATCATTCTCGCGTTTTATAAACGTAATTAATTTTGAAAATTTGCTAATATCGATATTATTATTTAGATTTAGTGTCGATTTGAGCATAGAGTAATGTGACCACACTGACCACAATGTCGGTGGTTTGTATTTGGCGGATAATTCAGAAAAATACGTTAGCATTTTCTGAATAATTTTGTATGTTTTTACCTCCGCACTAATTTATAAACTCCTTGTACAGGGTGTCCCAAAAGTTTGGAAACGGTTGAATATCTCGAGAAGATGGTATAAAATACGTCTTTCTTTATTTTTAAAGCCCTATTTAGGCATATAAGGGGTAATTGCTGTTTTTTTAATCAAAGTAATTTTGGTTGTCTCATTTTTTGATCCCTGGTCTAAAATTGGTTATGTTATTGTTATTAAAAAATCATTTCGTTATTTTGGCTTTTTCCCCACTTTCTACTAAGATCAAAATTAACTTTACAATACCGTCGGCATTAGCGTGACCCGATGTGCACCACGGGGATGTTGCATGATCGGATTTTGCACATCATGTAGCCCTGAAAAGGGCTGATTGTTGCACTTCTGGTGGTTTGATGTTGCATCTCCGCCGCCAAATCGTCTTCTTCCTTATCGCAAATGTTCAAACTGACCGCCATTTTGGCCTTGGCACTGACCCAGTCGGCTCCAAAAGTTCTTGCACAAGATGAATCTTGTAAGGGTGCCACTTTTCCTCCTGCATTATGCGATGTACTGAAGTCTTGCTGATGCCTTGAGCTTGCGACACTCTCCTTACAGAAATATGAGGGTCTTCCACGAAATGCTGCAACACTTCCACCTTCTGATCTTCGTTTGATGCCGTTCTTGGCCTGCCACTGCGTTCGCGATCCATCACTGCTCCAGTATCTTCAAATCGTTTCACTGTTTTTTTGAACCGTCGATTTTGACACTGGATCACGATGCGGATTGGATGCATTAAACATCCTTACCACCTCCTCGTAAGATCTCACATTCTCCCCGGACCCACGCATCATTAATAATGATATGCGTTCACTTTCCGATAACCTCATCTCAAAACGACAGATAGCAGCTTAATTAATTTAGCTTTAAAGTTTCTGAGCTATTACCCAGTTTTTAGAATTTCACGGAGTCGTCGAGAACGTCAACATTGACAGTCCGAAATAAATGTTCAATAACTACACTTCTGTGCTTTCATTTAAAATTGTAAACATGACACAATGGAAAAAAAATTTCGACGATAAACTGAGCGAAAACTTCCTTTTTCCACCCTCCAAAAAGGGGTTAAGGTGTAGATATTTTGCAACTCCATAAGGAGTTTTTGATAGACAATGAAACTCTGCAAGAAAAATCATTTTTGTCTAAAAAAAATGGTGGTACTTTTTTTTAAAATACCACTTTTTCTACTTTTAAAGGGTGTTTGTGTGTGGGGGGAGTGGCAATTTGAAAAATTCATAAACCGTTTTTGATACAAAATGCAACAGTGCAAGCAACATTTTTTTTCGCAGAAAAATTCAAAACTACCCTTTCCACCACCGAACGGGATTGGGGAGGGAGTGATAAAACAATTAAAAAATAGGAGTTTCCATTTAAGTTTTCTTAACTACCCCCTCGAACCACCCCCCAGAGGGGTGTGGGTGGCTATCGCACAGCATGCCTAAATAGAGCTTTAAAAATAAAGAAAGACGTATTTTATACCATCTTGATCCGATGAGGTGTTCTCGAGATATTCAACCGTTTCCAAACTTTTGGGACACCCTGTGTTCATGTATACATCTTTTGATTTATCCGGGAGTAAATTTTAAAATGACGTTTCTTGCAATTTCTGCCACTTCCGGCGGCGTACACTTAATTCAATTGTCTTCTGAATCCATTTCTAATTCTTGATTTCTAATTCACTGTATTGATTAATTAATTAATTAATCACTCGTGACACTTTTACTACAACCAGATTCGAAATAACACAGTTTGTTTATACAAAGCCAACGTCCCTAAAGAAACGTTGTGACGTTTGTTTTTTATTTTGCATTCCCGTTTAGTTGATACTCCGGTCGCGTGGCGTCATTGGCGCTATATTCATAGTAATAGAGATAAATAAAATATACAAATATTTTGTTTTTTTATCCATTTAAATTTAATTAACATTATAAATTTTATTAATATTTATGATGATTTAGATATTCTGCAACAATAATGTTGCTTTATATTTTGGTTAGAGTCGTTAATATGTTCGGTGCAAGGACTGTCAAAAATGACAGATAATAAAAACTGTTTAAAAAAGTAACTCCCATTTAAAATGCGTTGGTCATTTGGACACTAGTGCTTAAAACTAGAGCTTCGCGCATATTAATCGATGCATAAATGTTGTCTTTTTAGTGGTGTCGTAGATAAAGGTCTTCTTTTTTTATTGCGCCTTGGAAACATTTTTCAAATTCATCAATTTTAAACATGCGGTCTTTATTTTGAACCAGTGTTTTATACCCGTGGCGCATAAAATAAAACCTCGAGTATAGAAAAACTCCGTGAAAACAAACCCTCGACAAATTTTCTACGCGGGGCTTTTCTAAACTCTAAATTTTACTTCATGCTTAGTCTGCTAGTGGAAAACACCTGTTTCATCGTTAGACATTATTTTTCTAAACCCAATAATGCGTAATTTTCAAAAATAATGTTGTCGAAACAAAATTATAATAAACCTTCTATTTGAAATTATATTTTTCAAAAAAATATAATTAGTGTGCCTTCGAAAAACAAGTGACAAATGTCATTTATTGTAAGGTTATGTTTTTACATTAATTTTTATGATTTTTGTCAGTTTACTTAAAAAACTATTAAAATCTTCGACCCGCATTTTATTTTATTTCATTAGAACCCTTTTATTTTGACTCAATAAAATTTGTAATTTTTCCGAAGCTCGAACCTAATTTTCGAATATTTTATACGTGATCAAACTGCAGTAAACTGCGAACGGGCCAATAAAAAACACTTCATCCACCCGCCCTCTAATCAATATCCACTTTCATCGTGTATTTATTGCGCATTTTTAGTGCGGCATCAAACACAGATCATAGAATATTTAATATTACAGCCACTTTTACGACCTACTAATGGTAATGCTCGCAGATAAAAGGCAATCAAATTTTTTTTTCTTCCGAAACGCGCGCAGTAACATCTGTCGGAATTTTATGACACCCGGGGATCATCGCGCGACTGAATCGTAAAAATGAGAGAGGACGACGAGAAAAAGAGGAAGACATCTTTACGACTGTTTCACCGCAATTGCTGCAATATATATGATGGCGATTTCCTTACCCCCTTATTTTTTCCTAAATCATTGTTAAGTGTTCTATCTGCACATGATTCACTTACAACTTTTGATTGGTTGAGAAACCATACAACATTCACTAACCTAAGTAACTGGAATCTAACTTAAGTTAGATGTCGTTTTATAGAATTAGGTTAGGCTAGTTCAAATGTCACTTTATAGGCTTGGGTTAGGTTAGGTGAAATGTCACTTTATAGGCTTGGGTTAGGTTAGGTTAGTAACTGGAATGTAACTTAAGTTAGATGTCGTTTTATACAGTTAGGTTAGATTAGGGTAGGTCAAATGTGACTTTATAGGCTAGGGGAAGGTTAGGTCAAATGTCACTTTATAGGCTTGGGTTAGGTTAGGTGAAATGTCACTTTATAAGCTTGGGTTAGGTTAGGTTAGTAACTGGAATGTAACTTAAGTTAGATGTCGTTTTATACAGTTAGGTTAGGTCAAATGTCACTTTATAGGCTAGGGGAAGGTTAGGTCAAATGTCACTTTATAGGCTTGGGTTAGGTTAGGTGAAATGTCACTTTATAGGCTTGGGTTAGGTTAGGTTAGTAACTGGAATGTAACTTAAGTTAGATGTCGTTTTATACAGTTAGGTTAGGTTAGGTTAGGTAAAATGTCAACTTTTGATTGGTTGAGAAACCATACAACATTAACTAACCTAAGTAACTGGAATCTAACTTAAGTTAGATGTCGTTTTATAGAATTAGGTTAGGCTAGTTCAAATGTCACTTTATAGGCTTGGGTTAGGTTAGGTTAGGTTAGGTTAGGTTAGTAACTGGAATGTAACTTAAGTTAGATGTCGTTTTATACAGTTAGGTTAGATTAGGTTAGGTCAAATGTCACTTTATAGGCTAGGGGAAGGTTAGGTCAAATGTCACTTTATAGGCTTGGGTTAGGTTAGGTGAAATGTCACTTTATAGGCTTGGGTTAGGTTAGGTTAGTAACTGGAATGTAACTTAAGTTAGATGTCGTTTTATACAGTTAGGTTAGGTTAGGTTAGGTAAAATGCCACTTTATAGGCTTGGGGAAGGTTAGGTCAAATTTCACTTTATAGGCTTGGGTTAGGTTAGGTCAAATGTCACTTTATAGGCTTGGGTTAGGTTAGGTTAGGTTAGATTCGATGTCATTGTACAGTTAGATTATAGTCTGTTTAAAAACTAGAAGGAGTAAGTGCCAAAGCCCAATTTACACTATAAAAAGTTACCAGAAATATCACTAGATAAATTTGGCGGCAATTTTAAATAATGATTCGAACCATTAATATATAAATATCGTTAAGAGTTGTTTTAACAAAAATATTCAAAACCAATTTATTTATTATTACCACTGAACATCGTTGATAACAGACTAA
This sequence comes from Philonthus cognatus, assembly GCA_932526585.2. Classification (NCBI taxonomy): domain Eukaryota; kingdom Metazoa; phylum Arthropoda; class Insecta; order Coleoptera; family Staphylinidae; genus Philonthus; species Philonthus cognatus. Next base: position 32,985,343 of record OW052242.1, read on the forward strand.
ATATTTAATTCCCTGTTACTCTGGCTAAAGATGTATTTGTGTGTTTCTGAACTCCATTTTAAATCAGTGTTTTGTACGCGTGGCGCATGAAGTAAAATTTCGAGTTTAGAAAAGCCCGAAAATTTTCACGGGGCTTTTCTAAACTCGAAATTTTACTTCATGCTTAGCCTGGGAGTGGAAACACTCGTTCAAAACTTCAAATTGAAATTTATTATAAAATCAACTAATGCCTGAAATTTACGTAAATAAAAAATTCACTGAATATCATTAAAACCGGGAAAGTCAGAGAAAAATCATGGAATTATATTCAAATTGAGCAAAACACTAACAAAAAAGCCATATGATATTATTAAATTTGTCAAAATCAGCAGGCAAATTACAAAACATGTAAAAATTTATAAAATTAAATTTAATATTGGCAAAAGCAATGAAAACAATTAAACAGAATGGGGGTTTCCCACAGAAGAGTTATATTAAAAGGCCAGAGAAAATATCTTTAGTCAGGGAAATTTCGGAAAAATTAACATTTCAGATTGTGGCTACCAGTGTCAGTTTTACTTCAAACAATATTAAACAAAATTTTGAAAACTAGATAATTATCTTTAAAAACATTTTCAATCATTTAATGTTCTTATCAAAGCATTCACTTTGAAGTTTCGAACGAGCGTTTCCACTCCCAGACTAAGCATGAAGTAAAATTTCGAGTTTAGAAAAGCCCCGTGAAAATTTGTCGAGGGTCGCGCAGCGACCCGAGACAAATTTTCGGGCTTTTCTAAACTCTAAATTTTACTTCATGCGCCACGCGTACAAAACACTGATTTAAAGTGGAGTTCAGAATCACACAAATACATCTTCAGCCAGAGTAACAGGGAATCAAATATTTAGTCTGTTATCAACGATGTTTTCTGCGCTTTTCTAAACTCGAAATTTTACGTCATGCGCCACGCGCATAAAACAGTGATTTAATGTGAAATTTAAAATCACACAAAAAAACATTTTTCATGTTGCTCCTCACAACTAATTCACGAATCCAGTTGAACTAAAGTATTCGAATGTCTCTTTTGAATCCTCTAAAACGATTCGAATCCTGCCCAGCTCTGGTCTGTATCTTACTTAAAATTGATTTGTTTCATAAAACTATATCGTTTACTTCTTTTAAAACTTTATTCAAAGTTGGCAGTTCATTTTTAGAGAAGAAACTATGCACGGATCTCTCCACTACGTCATCAAAACTTGTAATTATGTCCTCCAAGCTGTTTAGGGCTACAAATCTCTCCGGATTTCGTATATTCGCTAATGGTTCGATAGACAGTAGAATTTACAACATTTTATTATTTGATGCATATTCTTATGCTATTTGATATCTCACCTACTGCACCAACAATGCCTGATACAACAGCAGTCATTTTCATATGTGGATCATCTGTTATCATCTGCTTATACATATTTATTATGCACTGTTTTTCAGACAGATATAAATGACCCAAATCCAACTTTTTACGCTTTTTTTTTGGAGGTGAAGGTGATATTATCACCGAGCTTGTACTGGGTCCATAATCCATTACAACAATATAAACAAAACTAACTTTTAACTATGCTAAAGAAACACCGCACAAAAGGTTATTACGAAACAGACAAAGTTGCAACTCGGTAACGCTTCGAATTAAGGTTATGTCAGCTGTTGCGTCTAATAATCACGTAATTAGCATAGTGTAAAATGGGCGCGCACTCGGCCAATGAGAGTTGTAGGTTTTGGCGCGTGAAATTTAAAACGCTCCTCCTAGTTATTAAACAAATTATAGGTTAGATGACACTTTATGGATTAGGGCACGTTCATATACAAAAAAAATCCCTTTTAAGTATACACACCCGATGCAATCATTGTGAATTAAATGAGGAGAATTAAAATTAACAATATTTTATTAGAAAATGTGACAAAGTACCCTTCATTAATTAATTCCTGGTGAGTAACAAATAATTTCACCTTATGACATAAACTACACAGAACTCTTAATTTTATCCCTTCGCTGGAGGAATTCCTCGCACTTGGTTCTTGAAACCGTTTCGGGCATTTCAATTGTATCACCCCTTGCCCCCCCCCCCCCCTTGGGTACGCGCATGTTCATAAACATTAAATTTATATAAAATTGACAATTATTATGATAAATAACAATAAAATCATTAATTTTAAAATATTAATGATCATCTTGAAAGCGGAAACTTGTATCCAACAAATCATAACCATCACGATCACCATCTTTATAATATTTTTTCTGACATTATGCAAACATACACAACTCGGACATAAATAACACATAATAAATACATAGATAACGCCTCGAACAACCGTTACAAGAGTCCAACAGCAGCAATTTCCAGTCGTACCACTCCGGGTCATAATTATTTATGAAGATCCTTATCCGGGACGCAGATTGTAATTAATACGACCGTGTATTTGTTTTAACTCCTCCTGTAATTATTTAAATTGTTTATAAGGGCATTAATAATTATTCCTTATCGATAAACTGCATCGAGTGCGAATGTGTGTAATACAGAGAATCATTAGCATTCACTTTAAATTGAACACGGGTGCTCAAAATCAGTTAAAGCGTCTCGAAACGGTCACATCATTTTTAACACAAATTTTGAACACCAATATTATCAAAAATTTGGTTTGGTCGCTCCACAATCTACTAAATCAACAAAAATGTAAATATAATATAGAAAGAAGTCCAAAAGTGTGCAAAGTATAAGAACCGTAAGCTTATTTTCTCGAATTTAACTATTTTTGAATTGGAATTATTGTTTAAAAATGTAAAGTTATAAACGAGTAATTGATTAGTGGAATTTAACCTAAATTTAGGGGACCCTCGTGGGTCAGTGAGTAGAGCTCCTGCTCTTGGGCCAGAGGGTCGTGGGTTCGAATCCCACCGGGCGGTGCCAATTTCTTATGGGGAAATTGGCACTCTCTGGAGCCATGGTTGTGAGTGAATGTGTTGTGCCGTCCATAATTAGTTGCATAAGCATGTAAAGAATTAAATACTTAAATGGAATAAATAAAATTAAGAATTGATGTTGGCCAATAGTCTACGATACTAAGGCCAGGCAAAAGCCAAACCCCAAAAAAAAAAACCTAAATTTAATGTAATGAATGCAAATAAAAATGACAGCTATTATTGAGGGGCGATGTGCTTTTTAATAATATTAACTCTTTCAGCCCTGGAATTTTGTTGGGGCAAAAAAAAATTATTTTGTACAGTGCATATTATTATTTATCACTATCTCAGATATATATAAAGAGTTTTTCTTTTAAGTATACAAATCTCAATATACTGTATACGCTGTAAATCTTCAGATATTCGTTGTTTTTACAAATAGTTCAAATTAAACTTATAAACGAGTGTTTTCCACTCCTAGATTAAGCATGAAGTAAAATTTCGAGTTTAGAAAAGCCTGAAAATTTGGTTTGGTCGCGTAGCGCGAAGCGCGGAGCGACCAAACCAAATTTTCAGGCTTTTCTAAACTCGAAATTTTACTTCATGCGCCACGCGTACTTAACACTGATGTGAAGTGATGTTCGGAATACACGTTTTTAGCATACTGCTTTAGTATAATATTTTAAACCTTACCTCAAATCAGTGTTTTATACGCGTGGCGCATGAAGTAAAATTTCGAGTTTAGAAAAGCCTGAAAATTTGGTTTGGTCGCGTAGCGCTACGCGTTACGCGATCAAACCAAATTTTCAGCCTTTTCTAAACTCAAAATTTTACTTCATGCTTAATCTGGGAATGGAAAACACTCGTTTAAAAGTTCAATTTGAAATATTTGTAAAAACAACGAATATCTGAAGATTTACATATTGAGATATGTATACTTAAAATAAAAATTCTCTGTATATCTGAGATATGCAAATTTTCAGACTTTTCTAAACTCAAAATGTTACTTCATGCTTAACCTGGGAGTGGAAAACACTCGTTTAAGACTTACAATTAAACTATTTTAAAAAACAAACGATTATCTGAAAAGTTACAACTCATGCATACATGTATGTATATTTAAAAGCAAAATTCCCAATATGTTGCAAATTTTAGTGTTGGCACAAACTTTGAACACCAGTATTACCAAACATTTATTTTGGTCGCTCCACAATTCCACAATTGATTAAATCAACAAAAATGTAAAGGTACAAACGAGGAATTGATTAGTGTAATTTAACCTAAATTTAATGTACTTAATGAAAACAAAAATCACAGCTATTATTGAGGGGAAATATGCCACAATTCCACAATTCCACAATTCCACAATTGTGAATATCAATTAATTCATTAATTTGCAATAATTTAACCCTAATAATAAAATTAATCAATAACACCGTAGAATAGTGTATTAATCTTCATACACTGACTGAAACACATGTGGGATCAAATTTGTGAGCACAGATGATGTTCAATGTCCAATTACACAGTCATGTGGGTGCAATTATGGCGTTCTTTTGTTGCGAGGTTTGAATTAATTGAAAGAAGATCGATTAAACCGCGCCGCACATGTCCCGATGAAAAGGGAATAAAAATATCAGGTGTGGGAATGCAATTAACACCGATACAATCTCCCGTACATTTCCGGTGATAGGTGCGAGGTGATAAGTGATAAGAGTTCCGAGGGCCGTTACTCTCCGGGTCCCCGAAGTTCTTTGTGCGCGCCAAGTGCGAAACGATAATGGTCCTGAGGAGGGGCACGAGAGAAGAGATAACGTCCCGATAATGAATTCTTATACACGCGAGAGGGATGAGAGGGGAGGGGCGGAATGAATTTTTTGTCGTGATTTTATAAGCTTTAAAATAAAGTTGAGTAGTGAAGAATCAAATTATTACCACGCACAGGGAAATTGTTCACGCGCAATATTTTTTTAATCTAATAATCCTTTTTTTAATTTAAAAGGAATGAAAATTAGAAGGAGATGATTTTGATTTTTTTTTCATAGCTTTCGACAAAACACTTTTCTGAATGGGTACAATTCAGTGGATCCAAATGACTTCAATAGCATCATTATGAACTACTTGTAGGGATTCAAATTATTTCACGGTGATGTTACGTATTTTCGGTCCACAATGCGATAAAATGAGCATAACTGGGGCTCGCAGGAATGCTCATTTTATCGCACTGTGGGCCGAAAACACGTAACATCACCGTGAAATAATTTACCGGCCGGCTCGGCTTAGAAGCGCCAGAGGGGCTATTCACAACACCGATGCATTTTGTTATCAGTGATAAGTCGCACTGAAATTACGTCATTTTGGGAAAAATTGAAAAGAGTAACATGATGTGAATGTTTTCTTTGGTAATTAGCAATTATTTTCTGTTGCTAAACTCTAAGACGTTGTTGTAGCAATAACAATATCGAAAATTCAAATTAGGTTCACAATAAAACACTTTTTTCCTTTGTTTGTATAACAAATTCATTTATTTAATAAATTTATATGAAACAAACCACAGTGCTTAATTTTAATTACCTAATTGTTCAAATTCATTATGTATTTTAAACACTTTTGAAGGTAATGAATTTAAATAATTAACCAACACCTGCACATATAAAACTATAATACACATGGATATATAATCATGCAAGTATTATAAAAAAAACATATTTATTCCTATAAAAAAACCCACGAATAGCACAAATTATTACAAAAAAAACTCGCAAATAGCACAAATTATTACAAACACACTCGTATAATTCAATTACACAAAACATCACATACAGCCCTCACCTTTTATCAACTCACACCTGCAAATGCGTAAATTTTTTTTCTATAAACAAATTTCACAGCTGTTGCTTTTATTGCTATTACTACTGCCAAATATGATAATTAAAACCATTTGAACTTGTTGGTACAAAGTGTGTACCATTATACTGCACGCACCTGCAGATTTTTTTTCGACGCGTAATAGAAAATAGCCAGTCATTACCCACAGGAAGATTTTCCAATTGTTGGTAAGAACAAAATAGAAGGTGAAGTGCATAGGGGTATGTGGGAATGTACGATTATTGTTGCGAAGTGTTAATTCGATATTGATATCAGTCTTGCGCGAGTTGTTAGTGGATGATGTATGAGCTATGGAAGTAATTTATTGTGGTTTTTACACCTTTGATGATTTATTGGCTATAAAGTGTCTTGTAATTTTAATTCTGTAACGTATATGCAATAATTTTGCATTTTTTATTGATAGTGACGTGACGACAATGGCAACCCAAAAAGCATCATCTGTATTGGGTTGCCTATAATGATTGATTTAAACAATTGCGTTTTTAAAGTATACACAGTGTATATATAATCGAACCGACAAAATGTATATATCATTTCTTCGCCCGAAGAAGCCACAGTATGGGCAAACCAGGGTTGTTTGTTGTTTTTTTTACAATACGTGTTTTTTTCATTGAAACAGCGTTTAAAACATTAACAATTAAAAACATGTTTGAAACACGGTTGAAACAGAACATACGGGGCATTTTCTTTTTTAGTATACATATCCCGATAATTACAGCGTTTTTTAAATTAGCAGGAATTCGTTGTTACAAAGCGGTTAATTTGAGGCCTTTAACGAGTGTTTTCCACTCCCACACTAAGCATGAAGTAAAATTTCGAGATTAGAAAAGCCTGAGAATTTGGATTGGCCGCGTAGCGAAGCGGAGCGGCCAATCCAAATTAGGCTTTTCTAAACTCAAAATTTTACTTTTTGCGCCTAGCTTAAAAACACTGATTTACAGTGAAGTTTAAAAAACACACACATACAACAACGATTATAGGCAAACTAATATACGTTAGAGTTATTGGGTTGCCTATATTCCCTGTTTTAAACAATTTGTTCAGCGCAAAATTTGACTCACTTTTTATTCACATCTATTATTAGATATTATATTGCTAAAGCCGTATATTTTAAACCTTACGATATTTCAGTGTTTTATATGTGTGGCGCATGAAGTAAAATTTCGAGTTTAGAAAAGCCTAATTTGGATTGGCCGCTCCGCTTCGCTACGCGGCCAATCCAAATTTTCAGGCTTTTCTAAACTCGAAATTTTACTTTATGCTTAGTCTGGGAGTGGAAAACCTTCGTTTAAAGATTCAAATTGAAATCTGAAAGAAAAAATCCCTTATTTAAAAATAACATTTATGCACACACAGTTGTGATATTTTATTGTAATAAAATATTGTGTTTAATAATGTAATTTGAAATATTTTTAACAATTTAGCTAACATTTAAAACCGTAAACAAAACATCTTAATGAAGTAGTATAAAATATAATTTAGCAAATTTAAAATAATAAAAAAAACGTTTTAAATAAATTTTACGTTAAAAACATGTTTTAAACAAATTTAATACTTAAAACATGTCTAAAACAAAATCGTTCAAAACACGACGGCTGTTTTTAAACATGTTTAAAACACTGTTTTAAATCAAAGTGTTTTAAACATAACAACCCTGGGCGAAACAATGGTAGCTTTATGCAATATATATATTTTAAAGTGTTTAAATTGTTTTATGTATATAAAAATGGATATGTAGATATTGGATTCCGTGTTATTTTAACTAACTTTTTAATTAATCTATGTGTTTTTTAACTTCCCTTTGAATCATTGTTTTATACACCTCACGCATGAAGTAAAATTTCGACTTTAGAAAAGCCTAAAAATTTGGATTTGCCGGCGCGCCTCACTTCGCTTGTGCGCTTCTAATCAAAATTTTCAGGCTTTTCTAAACTCGAAATTTTACTTCATGCTTAATCGAGGGATGGAAACCCTCGTTATTGGTAAGTCATTCAATGCTATTAATCTTTCATGTATTTCATGACTTTACCCCTCAAACAACGATATTAAGATTTATTGGTAAATGATCAGTATTCCGGTTTTGATTTACAAATTAACTGAACCAGTGGTAATTGAAAAACCGTAAACGTAAATTCATTATCCTTAATCATAATAGAAAAAAAAAACAACAGTCCGAGGAAACACGATGCAAAGTACTTTTATTCTAAATCCATTTGGACTTTTGGCATTGTACTAAAGACTACATATATTTATGCTTAGTAGAGAGAGCACTGCAAAATGTTCTTTCAATGTATTTTAACACGGCTGTAATTTTGTTGTTGTTAAAATAATCATGAAATATGCTTTCCAGAAATATCAATTATAAAATGTATCAATTAAAAATTTATTTTTTCTTTCAACAACTCTAATAATATTTATAGTAATCATTTACATTAATAAATCATATCCGTACGTAATATTTGTAATAAATCACAATTAAAAGCGATATTCACTTATAAATAATGAATCGATAAATTAGCCGAGTGGAGTAAATTAGAATTAACTTTATTATTTGTCATCGGTAACTGTAGCAAAGAAATTTTTCCCCGCGTTAATTGCAAAAAAATGCACCGCCACATCGAGCGATCGATGTCTTAATTAGTATTTATGTGCGAGAGCTGAATGATTTACTTTAATTACGTTTCATGTGGAAATGTATGTAAATGTTTCGAGTTTTTGCATGGAAACGTATAAATATAACGTGTGGTAAGGTATTTTAATGTTTGGGTTATTTTGAAAATACAATCGAATTAATAATGAGACTTTTTTGAATGGATCTCTGTGAAATTAATCTCTGTATATCCTCTCTTATTTTTGAAGAGCAGCAAATCATATTTAATTTACTGCACTTCAGAAATAAAAAAAAGGTTGTTGTGGAAATACAGACATTTTTCTATACAGGGAGTTTTTCTTTTAAGTATACATATCCCAATTATGTGCTGCAAAATTTCAGATTTTCGTTTTTTTTTTTCAATAGACTTTAATTTGAAGCTTTAAACGAGTATTTTCCACTCACAGGCTAAGCATGAAGTAAAATTTCGAGTTTAGAAAAGCCTTAAAATTTGTTTTGGTCGTGTAGCGCGTAGCGCTACGCGACCAAACCAAATTTTCGGGCTTTTTAAACTCGAAATTTTACTTCATGCGCCACGCGTCTAAGACACTGAAGTTCTAGTGAAGTTCACTCATTCACAATATTTCAGTGGTATCAGTGTTTAATACGCGTGACGCATAAAGTAAAATTTTGAGTTTAGAAAAGCCTAAAAATTTGGTTGATCGTCCCATTTAGCATTTTGAACAATATAGCAGTTACTTAAGGGCCTGACCCAATTTCTTTAATTTAGTTGATTATCTTATTCTATCTAATGACTATTTTTTAATTCAGATAAGTTGAACTAAAATATCGTACCGATATTATTGTAAAAAAGAAAACGATAAATTCATCTCAAAAGTTATTTTAACTTTAACTTTTGAGAATTACATTAATTATTAATTGTAAGACTTTTGAGTGTCCTATAAAATACGTTTATATTTAGAGGAAACTAATACTTTTATAATCTAAGCAGTATATTTTGAACTTCACATGAAATCAGTGGTTTACACGCATGGCGCATGAAGTAAAATTTCGAGTTTAGAAACGCCAAAATTTGGATTTGCCGGCTCGCGTCGGCAAATCCAAATTTTCAAGACTTTTCCAAACTCAAAATTTTACCTTATGCTTAAACTGGGAGTAGAAAACACTCGGTAGAAATTACATTCGCAAATAGAATAAATAATATTGGCCCTAATCGGGCTCCCTGAGGAACCCCAGAAGTTACGGAAACTGGTTTCGAAACTTAGGTTTTCATTTATAATTTCCAATTCATTTTCGATTTGCCTACTAGCAGTTTCATTTAATTTAAAGACAAACTTTGTCTTCACTTTGAAAATACTAGTTCATATGAGTCGCCTATTTCTCAAAACCCCTTAATCCATTTGTAAATCATGAATTTAGGTGTTTTTGGAAATAGGCGATTCATATATTATTGTCAACTTTATGTAACTTTACTTTCTAGTATTCAAGAATGGTTGCCAGATATTTTATTTTGTGTAAACTCGTTGAATTTTAGGTTCAAAAAAGAAAGTCGTCCATTTCAAACTACATAGTGCTTAATACTGAAAATAAATTAAATGTAATAAATAAGTTCAAATGTAACAAACTATATACAAATAGAACAAACAAAACAGATTAAAACTGCAAAAAATCTGATTTATCTTATGAAGTAGCGACTTAAGTTTTTTTTTGTTGGTGATAGCGAAAACGACGTGTCAATTTATGTCGATTGTGTTGAATTTTTTTAAATAAAACAATTTATATAATAACCATTTTGTTTGTAAATTAAATTTAAGTGTGGCTTAATCATTTGAGAAAACAAGTATTTCCTTTTTAAATTAAGTTAACAGATTTTAAAGTAGAAATTTCATTTGCAAAAAGTATAAATAATATTGGCCCAAACTGGGTTCCTTGAGGAACCCCAGAAGTTACGGAAACAGGTTTTGAAATTAAGGTTTTTATTTATAAAATCCAATTCGTTTTCGATTTGCTTACTAGTAGTTTTATTTTAAAAACAAACTTTGTCTGCACTTTGAAAATACGGGCTTATATATTATTGTCAACTTTATGTAACTCTAATTTGGTCTTTTTAATGTTCAGGAAGTGTTGCCAAATATTTTATTTTGTGTAAACTCGTTGAAGTTTATGTTTAATGTTTATTTACGGAAAGTACATTTAAAAATTTGGTTACTTCATGCGCCAGGCGTATCAAATACTGATTTAGTGTGGAGTTTTAGAACCACTTTATTCATGTTATCAATAACACAAAATAAACAAACAAGTATTAAGAGATTGATATTTTAAGAGTTTATAAATCTATGATTTCTATTTCAACTTCTACTGGACATACAGGGTATTTCAGCGAGGATAGGCAATTAATTCTACAACTCACTTAATATTAAAAATACGAAAAAATGTTTCAAGAAATAATTTTCTTCATAACATAAAATTATGTTCATATGTTAAACCGGACATCTCATATATTATTAAATTTTTGAATTCCTTGTTAAAAATAGTTGAATTTATAAATTTTCAATTAGGCGTAACTTGATTTTTCTAAATGGAATCATATACTTTTGACACCACACGATTCAGATTTTTTTCATTAGGTTAATCATTTTTATTTGGACTTTCTTAGGTTTTTAAGAAAATGGATATATTTAACTGTTTTTATTTCATAGCCACCTATCTCAACTCTTTGTCAATGTTCAAGTAAATAAATAAGTGCACAAATTCACTTATTTTAAGTTGACCAAGGTATTTGAGTAATACAAATCGACGCCGAAATTCTGGCTGCGGCACTGCATTTTATAAACATTTATTTCGTCTAACCAAATCTTGGGAACGTTTTAAAACTTTGTATAAATAATACAAATACCATTATTAATATTTACATTTTTGGTGCACAAAGATTCGTGACATACATGATGAAATCGGAAAGCCGCACCTAGCTCTCCATAATTAATATTAGTTTTCATTATCCCGTAAAGTCGTAAGTCAGGTTGTTTGTGTGTGTGTACGTTCTTTTTTTGTTTGTAATGAAAACTGCGTCACAGCGACATTTATGTACGTGCAACAGTTTATGAGAACATAAACATTTACATGTACAACACATTTCGAATGAATTACCTTGGTCCGTAGATTATTGCTGTCAAATGAGCCCGGCATTTATCAAATCATCCGAGTGCGCGCCAATGGCACCGCCGAAAATGTAAATCGGACACATTACGCAATGTAATGATTATGTAAACGAGTTTTACGCGGACTGAAAATTTTGTAATTAACATTTTTTGTCACTATTGCATACTGATTGAGGGAAAATCGAATAAAGGGAAAAGAGGAGTGATTTTTGTTTTTGATTAATTAAAATGGAAATTGGGGGTTGCGATTATAGCAGGAATGTTTTTTGTTAGGGGCTATTTTGCTTTATAAACTCAGGTGGAAGTAACGGTGGTAATTCGTCGAAACACTCAGGGATTAGTAACAGGAACGTCGACCAGTGAGTAGGCTTTCTTATTTCAAATAATGATTTCTTGAAATAAGACTGGTTGCCGTCCCTGTTACTAATCCCTAAGTATTTTGATTTATATACAAATATATTTTTAATTAATGTATATGATGAGTTTTGATTTGAGTCTTGAGGGGATTTGAATACATGCTGATGGCTGAGTTACGAGCGCAAGAAGAAAGTCCTCTGGCGGCCAGACTTGTAATTGCTACCTCGTACCACTGTGTGTACCTCTTTGGGGCAGAGCGGTTCATTACGGGCGAACCAATTAAACCACCTCCAGTTATTCATAACCGCGCGCTGTCTTCATAAATATGCATTACTCCCATTGACGCTTTGCTCTTATTTTTCGGTCGAGTTGTCTTATTGCGGAGAGGCTGTCGGTCCGATGTGCACGCTCTCGTCCGGAATCACCCCCCTGGTGTAAGGGTGGGCTAATGGTGGTCGGCGACGGTGCTTCTGGTCGTGTTTGTAATCCCTTTCCCACCCCTTGGCTCGGCCGGGGCCGGGGGACGGTGTTTGTTTACGTCCCGATGAGCGATTCCATTATTATTTCATCTCGAACGCCACGCAAACAGTCCACGCGTGCTTTCGACACAAATAAGGAAGTGCATCGATTACGCACGCATCATAACAATTACACCCCTTTTTCGTGTGTTTGCTAGAATATTATGTTACTTAACATTTACTCTGTTTGCACAAAATATTAGCTGCATCAAAAATAATTCCACATCTTTGAATCAGTCAACTATAGCCCCCAGTAATTTAACTTTTTGGGACAAAATAGAACACTGAAATACTATGAAGTTTAAAATATACCGCTAAAACAATATGCTAAAGTAGTACATATTGAACTACACAGTGTGAAGCTTTCAATTCGGGCGCTCGCAATTTTTGGCGCTCAACTAGGGGCCACAGGGTTAGGTTAGCCCCGCGTTGGGCGCCAAAAATCTCGAATCTAGGCGTTTGCGGTTAATGTGAGATAAAACTCAAAAGCAGCATATTCTAAACTTTACTTTGAATCAGTGTTTTATACGCGTGGCGCATGAAGTAAAATTTCGAGTTTAGAAAAGCCTAGAAAATTTGTCTCGGGTCGCTGCGCGACACTCGACAAATTTTCACGAGGCTTTTCTAAACTCGAAATTTTACTTCATGCTTAGTCTGGGAGTGGAAGCACTCATTAAAAGAAAATTGAAGGCTTTTATAAAAACAAGGAATGACGGAATTTTTAAATTATTAATAATTGTAAAAAGTTCAGTTACCGAGAATGAACGAGATATGAATATTGTCAAAAAAAACATGTTTAAATGTATACCTTTCAAGAGATACTTTTCAAATAACATTTTTATAGGATGTTTGAGAGGCTATGTCGACGTTCGCTCCTTAGTTCTGATTTTTTAAGTTTTCTTACACGATTCGGATTCCTCAGAGCTTATGTCATCTAGGGTCAATAATTCAAAAGCAAGCGCCACCAATTTAAACAGCAAATGGTTGGCTTAGTGATAGTGTGAATAGTTGTGAGCTTTTTGTTGACAAATATAATGTTTTTCGTAATGATCGAAACTGTATTTTATCTAATAAGAAATGCGGAGGGGGGGTTTAAATTGCTGTTGATTCTGCCCTAAATGCTACGGAAATAACATTTGATCACTCTTTGCTTGCTTTGAATAAAATTGAGTTATTGATAGTAAAAGTAATCTTTGTCAATGTTACTGTATATATTATTAATGTCCACCAGTAAATTTAAATCAATTAGCTACTATTACTGATTTATTGGAGAACTTAGCGGTCCTCTACGATAGTAATTTAGTCATTGTAGGTGATTTTAATCTAAGTGAATATGTCACAAACCCAATGTTAAACTCCTCTTGCACCTGGTTATATAATAGCTTTCAATTTTTGGGGTTAGATCAATATAATAATATTAATAATCTGTTTAATCGTACTCTTGACTTAGTTTTTAGTAACATGCATTGCAAAGTAAGTCGTTTTGAAGATCCTATTACTCAAGAAGATAAATACCACCCTGCACTTGTAGTGAATATTACCATTCCATTGACTGAGGGTTCTAGTTCATCTTCAACTTTTGAAAGTAATACTCACACTCGTTCTTTTAATTTTAAGAAAGCGAATTTTATTAATCTGTATGAGTTAATTGCTTTAATTGATTGGTCTGATATTCTGAATACGGATTCCATTGAAGATTCGTGTACACTTTTTTATAATAAGTTATTTGAAGTATTTCATGACCATGTTCCCTTAGTATCCGGAAGTAAATGCAAATTCCCTTCGTGGTTCTCGGATAAACTTAAAAAAAAAATTCGAGAAAAAAATAAATTCCTCAAACTAAAAAAAAAGAATCCCTTATCCCAATTTACTAAGCAAAGATTTAATAAGTTGCGGACTCAAGTAAGATTACTCTCTGCAGCTGATTTTAAGTTATTTATCATGAACACTGAAGATAAGGTATCCAAAGAACCGGGCAAGTTCTGGAATTTTATTAATACTTTGCGTAATGAGTCCTCAATTCCTCCATATATGGAATATAACGACATAAAATTATCATCCCCACATGAAATAGTCAATGCCTTTGCTACGCACTTTTCCAAATCTTATGCAGGATCATCTTTACGAAAAGTTGACGAAATAAATGATGTATCTTACGATAACTTTGATTACTTAAATATATGTAAAGTCAGTACTTGTGTAGTAATTGAAGCACTCGGGAAGTTAAATAACAAGTTAAGTGCGGGCCCGGATGGAATTCCAGCTCTAATAATAAAAGATTGTCGTGATATTATTGCTAGACCTTTAACGCATATCTTTAACTTATGCCTGACCTATAGCAAAGTTCCATTATGTTGGAAAAGTGCACGTATTGTACCCGTCTTTAAATCGGGCAATAAAAGGGACGTTCCGAACTATTGCCCTATTGCTATTATCTCTAACGTTGCAAAGTGTTTTGAACTTATTCTTTGCAAATATATTAATCCTTACGTTAATAATAAATTGTCCTCATATCAACATGGCTTCAGGCCCATGAAATCAACTGTGTCAAATATTTTATTGAAAACCCAATTTATTTCAAAATTTATGGATAATCGTACTCAGGTGGACGTCATTTACACTGACATATCGAAAGCTTTCGATAGAATTGATCATGGGATCCTGATAAATAAATTAAAACGGCTTGGGTTTTCCACTGGTTTATGTGATTTATTTCAGAGTTATCTTAGTAACAGACATTTAGTTGTGGAATATAAGGGATATCAGTCAAATCAATTTATCGCATCCTCAGGTGTCCCGCAGGGATCCAACCTAGGACCTGTCTTATTTAATTGCTTCATAAATGATATAGCTGATAAAATATCACATAACATCTTGATATTTGCAGATGACCTAAAATTGTTTAATGCAATATTTACTGTGAATGATTGCCAATATTTACAGGATAGTCTTGAGATAATAATTAACTGGTGTAGGGATAACAATGTCTCATTGAATGTAGGCAAATGCAAGGTTATGTCATATACTAAAAACAAATCAAAAATCACTTATGATTATAGCATCAATGGTACAGTGTTGTCACGAGTGGAATTGTTTAAAGATTTAGGTGTGATATTCGACGATCATTTATCTTTCAATGATCATATTATGAAAATTGTCTCAACCGCCAACCGTTCCTTAGGTTTTATAATACGGAATTGTAAGTCATTTAGGAATATTGGTGCAATAAAAACCCTTTATTTTGCATTTGTGCGTAGTAAGCTGGAGTATGCTTCAAGTGTTTGGGATCCACACTACTCTAAGTACTCCTCGATGATTGAAGCTATACAAAAGAGGTTTGTTAAGTATCTCCATTTTAAGAAGTACGGGGCTTATCCTGATTTTAATTACGATTATGCTGCGTTGTTAGATGAATTTGAAATGCACTCCTTAGGATGTCGCCGTAAGGCGAATTTAGTGACAACGCTGTTAAAGGTACTCAATGGTCAAATTGATTGCCCTGAATTGTTGGAGCAACTGAATATATTGGTGCCCTGTAGTGTAAGAACTAAACGTCTATTTCAGCTACCAATTCCCAAAACGAACGTACTGGTCAGATCGCCGATGTATTCTATGTGCGCTACGTACAACAAACTCATTAATACAAATACAGATGTGGATATATTCAACTTTAAATCAGCGAAAGAATTCTTCAATGTGATCATTGAGTATCTTTCTTAGTTTATTTTCTTAGTTTATTTTCTTAGTTTTTTTTTTTACTTTTAGTTTATTTCTTGTTATTAGCTTAGTAACCTGAAAATTTCGTTTATTACAATGTTAATTTTCTTTAATTAAAATTATTGTGTTTTTTCTTTATTTGTATTAACTTCAATCTGTAATTGGACCTTGTTCCGTTGGTTGAATAAATAAATAAATAAATAAACGCCAATCTCACGACCCTACAAAATTTAAAGAAAAGATCATATTGTTTACTCAAATTGGGTGAAAATAATTGTTAAGGGCTGGTACCATCAGAATATGAAAAAATATTCTTTTAAATAAAATCAGGTTAAAAAATATTCACATACAAGTTTTGATGGGAAACTTTCAAACAGAAATGCGATACTTGGTACAATTGTACTAAATTTGGTACACTCATTTAGTTTTTGGTACGTTAGTATCTCAATAAACAATCCAGTACAATTTTCCTTGTTTTAAAAAAATGAGCATATGTCATGTTGTTGGTTATTCTGGGAACTATTAAAATTTGATAATTTCCAGAATAATCAACATTTATTGTACATTTGGGGCCAGTTACACCAAACACGTTAAACTGGCTCAACTCTAAGCTTGAGTTCAAAGTGACATTAGAATAATAGGAACTGTCATCTTGAACTTGAGCTCAGCTTCAACCTGAGTTCCACATTTCTGGTGCAACTGGGCCTTAGGCGCAGTTGCATTAGATAACTTTGAACTAGTTTCTCTCTGAACTTGAGTTCAAGATGACAGTTCCTATTGTTCTAATGTCACTTTGAACTCGAGTTCAGATACAAACCAGTTCAACGTGTTTGGCACAACTGGCCCTTAATTCGTCATATATTTTACTTAGCCAATGCCGGTGTATTTAAGTCACTTTTGGGTCAAAGTTGCAGCAAAAAAAATGTTAATTTGGCCTGTCAATTAAATTAAAGTTGTGCAATTTACTTTACATTACATTATTCTTCTGCAAGGCAAATTTCTTCCTTTTTTTCCATTGGCTTTACAGCCCTGGGTGGGTCTTGACCTGCTCTACCACAAGCCTCTATTCTTCTCTATTCTCTACAAGTCTCCTCTATTTTGTGACATTATTTGTTGGTAGGTCCTTCATTACTTCGTCTCTCCATCTTTTTCTTGGTCTTCCTTTCGACCTTGTTTTTGTAGTAGTTTAACAGTTAGAGCGAAATTTCAAAGATGGAATTTATGCGAGTTTAAGTTCAGTTTTCATTTGCTTAAACGAAATATGGACGACTGCTGCGCTGATGTCAACTTTTAGATAGCTAACAATCAAATATGTTAAGCATGATAACTCGCTGCTTTTGACGGTTAGATCAAACTTGAGCAGTATATTTTGTGGATTTTAGTCCAGATTTCATTTGTTTTAACAAAATATGGACGACTGTGCTCTGATGTCAACTTTTAGATAGCTAACAATCAAATATCTTAAGCATGATAACTCGCTTGTTTTGACGGTTAGATCAAACTTAAGCAGTATATTTTGAATTTCATTACAAATCAGTGTTTTATACGCGTAGCGCATGAAGTAAAATTTCGAGTTTAGAAAAGCCTGAAAATTTGGTTTGGTCGCTCCGCGCTTCGCGCTTCGCGCTACGCGACCAAACCAAATTTTCAGGCTTTTCTAAACTCGAAATTTTACTTCATGCTTAATCTGGGAGTGGAAAATACTCGTTTAAAGGTTCAATTTGAACTATTTTCAAAAACGACGAATATCTGAAAATTTACAGTGTGTAATGTATATTAGGGTATGTATACTTAGAAAAAAAAAACGCGTTGTATAACTAATACATAATAAAAATGGTAATATTTATAAATAAAAATAATTATCATGAAGTTGATATATATTGGATATACAGGGTGTTTCAACAAAAACTCCCTAGACTAATTAACAAGAAACTAAAAATTTTACCAAGGTTTTGTTTGTTTCAATCAATAGATGTTATTCAAGGCTGGAATTCAAGATGGAATTGGTATAACTCATAATTAAAGTTTCGCTGTCAGAGGCGTGAGAAAATGTGATTCGATGATCAAAACTTTAGAAGTGACTTTTTCTAAAAGAATCAAATATTTTAAGCCATTTTTATCATATGCATATTTTAAATTCAATTATAGCCAATTTTTTATATTTTCAAGAACTTTTAATAATTTTATTTTAATTTTAAGTAGTACAAGTTCTCAAAATTAGCATACATAACTTAAAATACATTGAAAATTATAAAACACTAATATTTACAAGAATATATCTTAATTCTGGTTAACATTTATTTATCTAATTGGTAAATAAAAGTTATAAAAGACGCTCAAACTTTTTAGCAGATTCAAAAAGAAACTTTACTTTAATAAAAAAAATATTTTCTTGTTAATTAATCTGGCGAGTTTTAGGTTTATTGGCTTCAATTTCTTTATGTTTTTATAATTGAGACTTTATTAAGTGACTATAGTTTTAACAACGCCAACTTCTTAATCTTAAACTAAAAGTGTGAGTTTTAGGCTTCAACTTATTTATGTTACTATAATTCAGACTTTATTAAATGACTATAGTGTTAACAACATCAGTTCTCATTTTTAAACTAAAAGTGTTTTATTTGTGACATGTATTTATATTAGTCAATTTTTTAATTAAATAAATTCCATTCATTTGAATAATTTCTGATCAGTTTGAACTTTTGCAATTTTGTTAAAAAATGTTCGATTAATTTTTTTTAACGTTATAATTAAAATTTTTAAATTTATAACTAGATAATCTTTGTGATATTATTAATAAAATTGTTTCTTTAGTAGTTTATATATTAAGCATTATTTTACATAATTTCAGTACAATTTAAGATTTAACAATTTGTTAAATCAAATGTTCAATTTTATTTAATTCTGCAATAAAACAAAGTTTGTTCATTCTCTATAACTTTTATCATGATTCAAATTTTAAAATTGTAGACGCTAAGTTTACTAAAGCACAAATAATAAACACAAATTAGTGTTGGTTCTAAATTTGAACAACAACGAGTGTTGTTTTACACTAACTCTATTTATTTTATGTTATAAGTTTTACTACAAAATAAGTTTCTAATTGATCGTCTAACGAGGGATTCCACTTCCAGACTAAGCATGAAGTAAAATTTCGAGTTTAGAAAAGCCTGAAAATTTGGATTTGCAGGGGCGCGCGAGCGAAGCGAGTCGCGCCCCTGCAAATCCAAATTTTCAGGCTTTTCTAAACTCGAAATTTTACTTCATGCGCCACGCGTATAAATCACTAACTTTAAGTGAAATCTTCAACCAGTTGTTAAGAGTGTTTCAATTATGAGAAAAATTAACCATTTTTTTTTAACTGAAATAAATTTAATTTACAATCAAGGAAAATATCATGATATTTATGTAATTATCAAAAAATATGATATATTTACAAATGAAATAGAAAATATTCCACTTATGACTGATCTTTCACTATCATAAAGATAAGTGTGAGATTTTATTTATGATAGTGAAAGATCTGTTATAAGTGAAATACACTTAAATGCATTAAAAACGGTCTACTTTTTGTTTATTCATTTTTTATAATAAAATCACTGTTGCAATACTACGAATAGAACTTTTGGTATTTTACAGTAAACAGACTATCAAGTAGTCTTTGGACTTGGTTGACATTAAGCACTGGCCATATCCCGCAAACTTCGTCCATCTTTAACAAGAGTTACAGTTTTTTCAAAATCTACAGCACTTAAAATCACAATGAACACACTAACCTTCAGTAGGTTCATTCTCAAATCTACCGAAGATCAAAACAAAAAAAACAAAAACAGTGGAAGGCTCGATACTAAATGTATTATATCCAATGAGAAACATTTCGTTAAATTTCATTTGTAACGATTATTGTTATTATAAATGAACAGATATTTACAATATGTTGTTTTTTCTACACCCTGATAGTCTCTTTTATCGTGAACTACCAAAAGTTTTATTCGTAGTATTGCAATAGTGATGATATTGTAATTAAAAGTAAAATAAATATAATGTGGGCCGTTTTGCTTGCACTTCAGTGTATTTTCTATTTCTTTTGTAAATATATCATATATGTATATCCGATTTTTCGTGATCTTTCTGAGCCCTAAAATAAAATAAGTTTAAAGTTATTATTTTAGAAATAGTTTACAACAAACAAAAAACAAAACATATGATAAAACCAGTGAAACTACCATCTGATTTTTTTTGTTTTCTTTACTCTGAAAATGAATAATTAGAACATGTGTCCAAGGGGGTTGTTGATATAGATAAGATTCACAGCGTGGCGCAACGGGACAGAAGGGGGTGGCCAAGACGAGCTGCTTTGCATAGAGTATTTGTACGTGTCCATGTTCCGTTGTTTGGAAACGGTATCTTGGAATCAGTGGTATAAAGGTGCTATATAAATTAGTAGCCGGGTTATTTCGAGAGACCATTTCCGCTGATAAGCCGCATCCACCTGTCCCTCTCTTAACAAATTAATTTATTGGCTTACGAGCATCTCATGTATATTTAATACCTCACGAAATGTCTTTCTCGTTTTTTTTTAATTTATAATTTATTCGGACTCAACTAAAAGTTGATCAATACATTTTTAGGCTTTTTTAAACTCAAAATTTTACTTTAAGCTTAATCTGGGAATGGAAAGCAGTTTCAAATTAACCTCTACGAAAAACAACAAATGTCGGAAAATGTACAGCGTGTGCATATAGCTACTTTGCTTTGATAATGGCACAAGTGAAATTTGTTAATTTTTATTTTATATACAGGGCTATTCAAATAGAAAGAACAGATTTCAAACATTTATTTCTTCCAAACTACAAAAGGTAGAACTATAATTCCAACGTTCCTGGACAGACAAAAGTTTAAAATTTGAACAGTCCAGGCAGAAGTTCCAACCACGGCCGCATTGGCGCTGTTGCTTGTCATTTTGATTGTCTGTAGTAAAATAGCGATACAACAAGAAATAGCACTTTGTGTGCTGCAATTAGCAAAACTAGAGTCCATTATTGAAGTTCAACGTGCTTTTTACCGCCCCGTCATAAGCAGCATCGAAAGTTCGTAGCGATGGTTGCATCTACAAACAGAAAAAATCACTGTAATTCAACCAGGACATCACAATCTTATACAGTCAACATCCATGACTTCAGAGGAAAGAGGGAATCCCCGGTGGGATTCGAACCTACGACCCTCTGGCTCAAGAGAAAGGCTTACCCACATTTGCAATAACGTTTCATGTTGTTGTAATGTTATTCAGTGGATATGCATAAAATATTCTGGAGAAAACTCGCTTAGGAAATATATAATAAATACAACCAACAATGAATATAATAAATTCAGCTTGTTTACATTTGACAAACATCCGACTTTTAGGATTAACTCACCTCACCTTTTCCACTGCCATTACACACACACACACACAAACACACTCGGAAAGAGGAAAACGTAATCTCCTCGATACAAATTGGGGGCGATTCATAATCTTAAATTATGACGTACAGACCGAAATAGTGGCGATAAAAAGGTATATAGTTCACATTCACACACATACACACGTTAGAAATGATTGGTTGCCGTATAATATACTCATTTTTAAATTCGAGTGATGAATGAGGCTTGTTTTTAATTAATATCTCGAATTTAAATTACGCCGAGAGGGTAATTAAAGTGCAATTAAAACTGGTTGTAATTCAACGTTTCGCATGTTTATTTATGGCGAGATTGTAATTATGCTGATTGAATAAAAATGTAATTTTTCTAAAACAAGCAAATCTGATTATTTGTGTTAATGTGTACTGTACATAGACTGATTTTATTAATTAACACACAAAAACTCCCTGCGATTTTAAATTAAAATAAAACCCAACCAAAATGGTTTCATTTTTCATTTAAGATTGTATTAGACGACACTATTTTCCTGTACAAGAAAATAGTATACTATTTTCTATCATGGTGTAATACACAAAATATGACCAAACGCAAATCTTGTACAGTTTTGTATAATGGAAATAGGACATGTTCTATTTGGTACACCATGATAGAAAATAGTATACTATTTTCTTGTACACGAAAATAGTTTCGTCTAATACAACCTTTAGATGGAAATAAAAATAAAAACACAATTCAAGAATTCATATCATCCATACACGTTGGCAGTAACAGTGATAATGACAATCACAATGACTTACAAAGACAGTGATATTTAGAATATACCATATTATTAATATCGAAATCGAATCGACAAAGACAAGCTGAAAGACCCCAGGGTTGATAGCCAGCTTACAGAATTTAAATTTAATTTATTATTTGAAATAAAACAATGCAGTTGGGAGGGTTTCACTTTTATTGTTGAACACTGCAACATGTTTCACCACACAGTGGCTTCATCAGGCAGATGAAATAATAATGATGAGTTTCATCATGTATCCGCCTCATCAATTAAATAATTAAATTTAATTTATTGTAATTACTTATAAACTATTGTATTTCACTATGCATTCTGTAAATAAAGATGTTATGTATATATATATATATATATATATATATATATATATATTTATATATATATATATATATATATATATATATATTCAAAAATACAATAAAATTAATAACCATATAAATCGCTAACCAGGGTTGTTGTAAAATAATTTCATTATTTAAAAAAAAACATTTTAAACAAATTAAACGTTTAAAATAAAACACTGTTTTGAATGGAAACATAACCCAATTTGAAGCCCTTGAAAATGTTACCATATTTTGACATGCTGCATATTTATTTGAAATTTTTAAATCCACTTTTGACAACAATAAAAGATGAATGAGCTGCTTTTGAACTTTAAAATAAATCAGTGTTGTATACGCGTGGCGCATGAAGTAAAATTTCGAGTTTAGAAAAGCCTAAAAATTTGGTTTGGTCGCGTAGCGCTACGCGCTACGCGACCAAACCAAATTTTAAGGCTTTTCTAAACTCGAAATTTTACTTCATGCTTAGTCTGGGAGTGGAAGACACTCGTTCGAAATTTGTATATTTTGGAAGGGAAAAACATCACTTAACACCAAAACAACAAAAATGCCAAGAATTTTTATACAAGTATGTACGTTTATATATTTAACATCTTTATTGACAAATAACGTTACATTTTACAATATGTACATGTGTGCATTTACAATATTTATGAGTGGATATCAACCTGTCACTGACAAATGGCTATCAACCAGAGGTCTTTCCGCCTGGATTAGTTATTCGGTCCAACGTCAGTCATTAATGAGTGAATGGGTCAAATGATGAAATAATGTCAAATGTTGTTACTGGTGGTGTTTTGTATTTGGGAAGTATAGAGGGATTTCTTCGTCGTAATTTTTTTGTTTGTTATTCTTTTACATGTAAATTATAATTAGTTTTATATTTTCTTTATAAAATGATATAAAATATATTATTATTTTTTTATTAATAATATTCGAAAAACTGTTTTCTAAATGAGATAATTTCAATTTTTATATAAGTATGTAATTTTTGTTCGCATTTATGTTTATTATTTCGCATGTAATTTTAATTTGTTTTGTATTTTCTTTATAAAATGGGTATTTTTGTAATAAATCGTTTATAAAAATGTTTTATAAAATAGTTATTCAAATATTAATAAAAATAATATTTGAATAACTTTTATAAACGAGATTTCAAGATGTTATTATTTTTATCATCATTTTTAATAGAGTATGAAATTCATATGAAATAAAACAATTTTTAATAAAGATTTCTATGAAATTTGTATAAAATAAGTCTATTAACCCGTTAACGGCCGAGCAATTATAGAGATAACTCTAAAAGTTGATTTTACCTCAAATTCTGCTTTTCTCTTAATGATTTCTATGAGTGAATTAATATACTATATACTGAGATATTTTTTAAAAATATACATAATGTATCGGGTGTTTGATTAAGCGTGGCCACCTGCTGTATCTTAGAAACAATGGAGCATAGCGTGTTGGGGTAAAAAAATTCATAGTAAAAGTGGCCAAGAGAAATCAGTGGAAATTATTTTTAAGTTCTCAACTTCGCCGTTAGAGGGCGCAACATTTATCGCCAAACTGAAAAACAGGTTTTTATCATAAAACTGCTAAATGAAGCTAGATTGAAAATGTACAAATCGTAACCTACGCTGATTTTACTTAATTTTAACTACTCACTTGTTTTTTTTTATCTCGCATATATAAAGTAGGGAAGAGCTGGAAAGTGTGATCATTGAACTGCATGTAACTTCAGTTACGATTAACCAAAATTAATGAAGTTAGTCTCATTTGATAGGTAATAGAGAGCACTTTCAAAGCACGTTTTACTCTCTTAATTCTTATAGTAACCGTCAGAGGTCCTTTTTGGAACAATAACTATATTTTCTTAAAAATTTCAAATTGTTTCCCTTACACTAGTTTATTACAGAGCGAAATATTGAGAAAAATGGTAAAAATCTCATCCTAATATCGTTATCCTAACCGAAGATATAGCAAAAAGTTTGGTAAATTTGCCGATTTCCAACAGCGCACCATATAAAAATATATTTTAAAAGCTAGTAGGTCTTTAGCCTCTTTTGTTTTATGTCCAAGAGATCAAAAACGAGAGTTAAAAGAATAACGGAGATCAGTTTTCCCATTTATATGTTATGTTAAGCGAGTATGCAAGTAAATCCAAGATCATTTACAATCTCAAATTATAGCGGGCTATGAGATTAGTAGAATATTTAAAAATGCATATATTTACTACAATTAAAAACACTCATTACAATACTTTCTTAAAACAATAACAAACAAAATACAACAAAATAACGAATATAATAATTTTATCTAGTTTTGCAAAAAACAAGGTTTTATAAAAAATGCTAAATTAAGCTATGTTAAAAATATATTAATCTTAATATACGCTAAATTTTGCTCGATTTTAACTACCTTGTCGTGTTTTGGGGTTTTACATAAGATGCAAAGGAAAATAGATAAAAAATAGAAAATAGATAGAAAACAGTTAGACTTATAATCATTTAAATGATTGTAACTTAAAATACGTTTATCCAAATTTAATAAACTTAGAGTGATTCCACAGATAATTGACAGCACTTTAAACTATTATGTACTCTGATTTACTTCAGTTCCTATATTAATGGCCAGAGAGCGCTATTAATGCAAAATACGCCATTCTGTCAAATTTTTACTATATCTCTGGCTAGGATAAAGATATCGAGTTGCGGTTTCCGCCAGTTTTCACAGTATTTCTTATTTTAATTAACTAACGTAACTAACATATACATTTCAATTAGATAATTTAAAGAAAATTGAGATAATATATTGACTGTTTCAATCGCGCCCTCTGGCGCTTAATGTATAAACTTAAGTAAATCTATTATTTACTTGTTTCTCATTATTCACTTGGTAAATATAGGTGTTTAATTGAATTCACTTGGTTTGTTTTACTAAAAAATATTTTATTTCAACTAGTTTCGGCTTAATGCCATTTTCAAGAATGATGTACAAAAGAAAAAAATTGGTGTTATATACTAGATGTTGGCGTTTCAGGTAATAAGCGCTTTAATTATCGGGGAATTCCAAAGCTCCTCGTTGTCGTTGACCACGTTTTTGCCCGCCTTTATGGCTTTACTTATCTCCAGTCCTTCCCGATAATCTAAAACTAATCCCTTGTCACCTGTATGCAACATTTTACAATCGTATGAACTAAACAAGTGATTAAAACTAGTTGAAATAAAATATTTGTTAGTAAAACAAACCAAGTGAATTCAATTAAACACCTATATTTAAGTAAATCCGTGTAAAGTGCATTGTAAAGTGCATTAAATTATCTAATAAACGAGCCTAAGTTTGTTAAATTTGGTTAAACCTAACCAAAGTTACAGGCATTTAAACGGCTAGACATTTGCATTCTCCACTGCGTTTTATGTAAAAGCTAAATAAACGAGAAAATAGTTAAAATTGAGTAAAATTTTGCGTATCTTAAGAATTTCATATTTTTGACGTAGCTTAATTTGGCATTTATTTGATAAAAACTTGTTTTTATCTTGTATGATAGAGTGGCAAAGCTAGGAACTTAAAAATTATGTCTAGCAATTTCTCTTAGCCTGTTTTACTGTGAATTTTTTTACAGCCGATGGCCACCCTTAATCAAACACCCGGTATACGCTGTAAATATTCAGGCACTTGTCGATCATATAAAAGTCTTCAATTTGATGTTTTGAACAAGTGTTTCCACTCCCAGACTAAGCATGAAGGAAAATTTCGAGTTTAGAAAAGCCTGAAAATTTGGTTTGGTCGCGTAGCGCGAAGCGCGGAGCGACCAAACCAAATTTTCAGGCTTTTCTAAACTCGAAATTTTACTTCATGCGCCACGCGTATAAAACACTGATTTCAAGTGAAGTTCAAATGAAAATAATCGGAGTTTATAAATATCGGTATATATATATTTTAATTATTTTAATTCTCAACATTTCAATTTTTTCAATAACTAACATTTTTGTAAACAGTGTTTTTTTAATCATCTCTGAATTATTTCTGATATCTGATGATTATGCGCATTCAGTGTTGTGTACATTTTAATTCCCATAATTAAATTTTTTTCAATAACCAACATTTGTGTAAACAGTGTTTTTTTAATTATCTGTGAATTATTTCTGATGATTATGTTTTACTTTACGTACAATTAATATATTTACATTCAGTGTTGTATACATTTTAATTATTTTAATTCCCATAATTAAATTTTTTTCAATAACCAACATTTTTGTAAACAGTGTATTTTTAATCATCTCTGAATTATTATTAACGCTTTTTGCTGTAATTAAATTTCATTTTTACCGTGTGTGTGTGTATAAAGGTAAAGAGAGAGAGAGAGAGTTGTGCATGCATAAATGGAGTGAGCCAGTCAAGGAAAAGGTATAATTACTGAGGATGATTAGTAATTTTAATGTGCGAATGTCGGTGGGCTTTAATTCAGTTAATTAGAGTATTAATTATTAAGCCGTGCGTAATCATTTCGGAATTGATTAAATTGCAAATAACGTTTGCCGAGTGTGTGTGTGGATTTTACGAGCGCAAATGAACTTGGCTACCGGCTGAAAGCGTTTTAATTTCAAGCAACTGAGCAGAGATGGCGTATGCTGTAATGAAAATAACATTTATGTGAATCCAGTGCCGGATATACGTTATAAAACGCCCCGATGCAAGATTTTAAATGCATATCGGGTGAATATGAAAATAGGCAATTAATATGAGAAAAACGCTTTTTGCAGATTGTTGCTACCTATTTTAACTTCTAATCAGGGTTGTTAAAAAAAATGTTATTTTTCATTTTAATTAAAACAAACAGTTTTTTTTTACAAAACTTGTTATTTTCATTGAAACAGCCTTCAAAACATTAACAATACAAAACATGTTTAAAACAAGTATAAAACGTGTTTAAAATAGAACATACAGGCCATTGTTGCGTAACTAATAATAATACATATACATATAAAGAAAACATGGAAAATTTGGAGTGTATAAATCTTAAAGTGCGGATATATATAAGGTTGTGCGCTATAGATAATTGCTTATAAAAATGCATTCCTGATTAGCTGGGGCGTTACATTGAATATATCAATATTTGGGTTATTATTGCAATTTCGGATGATTCGAACTAAAGGAGAGTAATAAAGAGCATTTGTTCTAGATGTAGGATACGCAAAGGTGTGGGAACACCTAGAGTTTAACCTAGGGACATAGAAGTTAAGTTTAGAAAGTAAGTTTATATCATCAATGCGATTATGTAATAATTTAAATAGAAATAATAAAGAAGATAGTTGCCTGCGCGATTCTAAAGTTGGCATATCAAACTCTTGAAGCAGCTTGCTGTGGTCGTAATTTCGAATGGGATAAATACGGTCTTTTTTAAAATACACTATCTTTAAGAATTTTCGCTGGATGTTTTCAATTTGACAAATATAACAGGGGCCATGCGGTTCCCAGATTATAGAGCAGTATTCAAGTTTGGTTCGCACAAACGTGTTATACATTTTTGTTAATGCTTCGGTGCTCTTCAAGTCCTTAGAATTACGAGCGATGAATCCTAACATTCTATAGCTGGCATTACACATCTTGCTAATGTGCTCCTGGAATGTTAATTTGCTGTCCAGCAGAACTCCAAGATCCTTCACCGTTCGACTGCCCGTTATTCCATGACCAGAGATAAAGTAGTCAAAGGGTATTGGATTTAATTTTCTGTTGAAGCTCACGAAATTGCATTTATTAAAGTTAAGGCATAAGTCATTGGAAGAACACCAATCTTGAATGCGATCAAGGTCATTAGTTAAGGCGATACTGTCAGCCACCGTATTGATCTCTCGATATATTTTAATATCATCAGCGTACAACAAGATATTTGATTCTATGCCATCCACTATGTCGTTGATAAAACAAATAAATATTAAAGGGCCTAAATTTGACCCTTGTGGTACACCACTTGTAGGGATAAAAACAGGGGATTCGAATCCGTTATACTCTACATACTGACTGCGATTAACTAGGTAAGATTTTATTAAAAAACATAAAGAGGGAGAAAAGCCGAAGTTATTGAGTTTACTGATTATAACGTTGTGGTTGATGCTGTCAAAAGCCTTTTTAAAATCTAAATATATGGCATCTACTTGACCACGCCTATCGATTACTTCGTACACGAACTGTACAAAGTTAAATAGGTTTGTGGCTGTTGAGCGGCCACGAATGAAGCCGTGTAGGAAAGGTGTAAAATGATTTTGTACATGCTGATAAATTTTTGACGTTAACACAGCTTCAAATATCTTTGAGAGGTTATTTAATAAGGCTATTGGTCGGTAGTTATCTATTAAATTTTTGTCTCCGGATTTGTGTACAGGGCATATTCGAGCTCTTTTCCACAAATCTGGGAACAATGATGATTTTAAAATTAAATTAAAAATGTGGGTCAGTGGTTTTACAATAGATGCCATGCAGTCTTTTACTAAAAAGGACGGTATTTTATCAGGGCCAGCAGTGAACTTCGCTTTCAGAATCTTGGACCCGGCAATAACATCTTCTTCAGTAATTTTGTGTATGTTAAACCCTAGGTGATATTGGGAGGGTAACCATTGATAGTTAACAGGAATATCGTTAGATCTAAATACACTATTAAAAAATTAGTGAAACTATTTACAATTTCCTGTTCAGTTTCTAGGACTTTGTTATTATAGTTCATAATTCCCGGGATTCTAGATGAAGATTTTTTATTGTTCACAAACTCAAAAAAAAATTTGGGTTCATTTTTTATAGACTGCTCAACACATGATACATATTCGCTGTAATCCTTAGAGATTTCTAATTTAATCTGCCTTCGTTTGTTTCTGATTAAGGAAGTATACCTTTTGATTGCTTCTAAAGTTGTATGTATCGAGTTTTAGATATGATCAGCTTTATTGTATTTTTTGAGAACCAAGTAGGATATTTTTTCTTGATAGTAAATTTAATTTTAGGAACGCTAGCGTCAAATATCGCGTGCAAATTTGTATAGAGAACTGAACAAGCTACATTGGGATCTTTTATAGAAATATCCTCATTCCAGTTGTAATCTTGTAGTGTCTGATATAATAAAGGAAAATTGGCTCTTCTAAAATTGTATTGTGGTACAATGTCTTGATTTCTAAACTTTCCTGGCGGATTATTATTTAGCGTAATTTCAAAAATTATGGGTGGGTGATATTTATCAACAGGTACTAATGGCTCAGATACTACCTCAGTTTCAACTGCAATATCGGTTGTATGCAGAATCAGATCTAAAAGTCGATTATTTAAATTTAAAATAGTATTAGCTTGGAGTAAATTATCATATTTTATAAAATTAATCAGTGATTCCGTTTGCGAAGAGATCTGAGTATTATTCCTATTGTAACATACAAAATTTGGTAAGTTAAAATCTCCAACTATTAAAGTAGGTAAAGAAAAATCAACGGCGTCATCTATTAAGTTGAAAATTTCATTATAACTTGTTCTTTTGAGTATACATATCCCGATAATTACAGCGTTTTTTGAATCTGCGAGAGGTAGTTGTTTCAAAGCGGTTAATTTGAGGCTATTAACGAGTGTTTTCCACTCCCAGACTAAGCATGAAGTAAAATTTCGAGTTTAGAAAAGCCTAAAAATTTGGATTGGCCGCGTAGCGAAGCGGAGCGGCCAATCCAAATTAGGCTTTTCTAAACTCGAAATTTTACTTCATGCGCCATGCTTAAAAACACTGATTTGCAGTGAAGTTAAAAAAACACACACACATACAACAACGATTGTAGGTAACCTAATATACGTTATAGTTATTGGGTTGCCTATAATCACTGTTTTAAACAATTTGTTCAGCACAGAATTTGACTCACGTTTTATTCACATCTATATATTAAATTGCTAAAGCCGTATATTTTAAACTTTACGAGATTTCAGTGTTTTATACGTGTGGCGCATGAAGTAAAATTTCGAGTTTAGAAAAGCCTAATTTGGATTGGCCGCTCCGCTTCGCTACGCGGCCAATCCAAATTTTCAGGCTTTTCTAAACTCGAAATTTTACTTCATGCTTAGTCTGGGAGTGGAACACTCTTTTAAAGATTTAAATTGAAATCTTTTAAAAATACAACTAATGTCGTAATATTTACAGTGTATGCTCATGTATACCTGAAAAAAAAACTCTGTGCTTAAAAATCACATTTATTCACACACAGTTGTGATATTTTATTGTAATAAAATATTATGTTTAATAATGTAATTTGAAATATCTTCAACAATTTAGCTAACATTTAAAAACGTAAACAAAAAATCTTAATGAAGTAGTATAAAATATAATTTAGCAAATTTAAGATAATAAAACATGTTTTTAACAAATTTCAGATTCAAAACATGTTTTAAATAAAACCGTTTA
Source organism: Philonthus cognatus (assembly GCA_932526585.2). Lineage (NCBI taxonomy): Eukaryota > Metazoa > Arthropoda > Insecta > Coleoptera > Staphylinidae > Philonthus > Philonthus cognatus. The sequence goes on from OW052242.1 coordinate 33,016,509, forward strand.
AAACACGACGGCTGTTTTTAAACATGTTTAAAACATTGTTTTTAAACAAAGTGTTTCAAACATAACAGCCCTGCTTTTAACTACAAACATTATTTGAGACTTAAAAGCTGTGCTTAGAACGAGGGCTTAAAATCAAATTTTATTGTGTTTATTAGTTTTTGTCGATTTTCAAAGTCGGGAAAAGTCGACTAATCAACTTTTTTTTGAGAAAATAAATAGCTCAGATTATTTGTAATATTAGTAACAGCGTCTGTGTTATTTCGAAATTTTTATGAATATTTTTTTTGTATAATAAGCTTGATTTTTTCCATTCGAAAATTGCAATTTTTCGATGAACATTTTTATTATTAAAATAATCTAAAAAAATTCTGTTATTCTTTTTGATATTAGAAATCGCTTTAACCATTTTTTTTATACAAAAAATTATTTAAAAAAATTAGCTATTTAACATTTCAAAAACTTCAAAGTGCTTCACGGAGAAGAAAAAGGCCGGAAACTTAACATCTTGGAGAGCATGGAAATTAATAAAAGAAAATACACAGGACAACTTTTGAACGACCAATTAGACTTAACAAACTCACCACTCCTAAATTTAAATTTCGCTGAAAAGCACACCCCCCCATAAACATTGTATATATACCTGTACTGACAAATGTAATTTATCATTTCTTCGCCTGAAGAAGCCACAGTGTGGCGAAACAATTGTAGCGAGTTTACAATATATATTTGAAAGTTTTAAATTATTTTATTTTATTTATATAAAAGTGATTTCAAAATTGTTTAAAACCAATGTGACTACAATTAAGCATCCGTAATGAGCGCAATTTTCAATATACCAATACGTAATTAACATTTATTTCAAGCTTATTTTGTTCGTGAAAACATCATCCTAAAACAAACATTAATCGTTTAGTAAATTTAACTTTAAATTCAGTTTTTATTCGACACGAGCAATAAGTCGATTTTTCACTTATTGTGTTTAAAGTGCTACATTTCATTAAGTATTCAAATGATTTGATTTATTCAGTAAGTAAGCAATTCAGGATTAAAATAGCTTTCATTTGTTGTACAAAGATTGTTTGAGACTTAAAAGTTGTACCTAGAACGAGCGCTCAAAATCACATTTTAGTGGGTTTGTTAATTATCCGTAAATTTTAAAAGTTGAGAAATGTCGACGAATTATTTTTTTCGTAAGGAAATAAATAGCTCAGATTATTTTCAATATTAGTTGCAAGCAAGCAATTCAGGATTAAAATAGCTTTCTTTTGTTGTACAAAGATTGTTTGAGACTTAAAAGTTGTACCTAGAACGAGCGCTCAAAATCACATTTTAGTGGGTTTGTTAATTATCCGTAAATTTTAAAAGTTGAGAAAAGTCGACGAATTATTTTTTTCGTAAGGAAATAAATAGCTCAGATTATATTCAATATTAGTAAGAGCGTCTGTGAATTTTTTCAATATTTTTATGAAAATATTTTGTTTTGTATAAAAATCTTGATTTTTTCCTTACGAAAGTAGCGTTTTTTCGATGAAAATTTTTATTTTTAAAAAAATCAAAAAAGCTCAGTTATTCTTTTTGGTATAAGAAATCGCATCAACTATTTTTTTTCCTATAAAGATACGAATACTTAATTAACATTTATTTTAAGCTTATTTTGTTAGTAAAAACATCGTCTTAAAACAAACATCATTTGATTTGTAAATTTAACTTTAAATGCAGTTTTTATTCGAAACTGAAAACTTGCCGATTTTTCACTTATTGTGTTTAAAGTCCTATATTTCACAAAGTATTCAACTGATTTAGTTTATTCAAAAAGTAAGCAACTTGCGATTAAACGAGTTTTCATTTGATGTATAAACATTGTTTGGGATTTAAAAATTGTGCCTAGTATGAGCGCTCAAACTCCAATTTTAGAGGGTTTGTTAATTTTCCGTCAATTTTAAAAGTTGAGAAAAGTCGACGAATCATTTTTTTCTTGAAGAAATAAATAGCTCAGATTATTTTTAATACTGATAAGAGTGTCTGTGATTTTTTTTTTTAATTTTATAAAAATATTTTTTTTTGGATGAAAATATTGATTTTTTCCATTACGAAAAATGTGACTTTTCCATGAAAATTTTTATTTAAACAAAAAATCTAAAAAAAATCTCAGTTATTCGTTTTGGTATTAGAAATCGCTTCAACTATTTCTTTTTTCTTATAAAAAAATATTTCAAAAACTTCAGCCAATTACCAACATTTTGATTTGTAAATTTAACTTTAAATGCAGTTTTTATTCGAAACTGAAAACTTGTCGATTTTTGACTTATTGTGTTTAAAGTCCTACATTTCACAAAGTATTCAACTGATTTAGTTTATTTAGTTTAAAACTGTCTAAAACCAATGTGACTACAATTGAGCATCTATATTAAGCACAATTTTTAAGATAGAAATACTTGATTAACATTTATTTCAAGCTTATTTTGTTCGTAAAAATATCGTTATAAAACAAACATCATTTGATTTTTAAATTTAACTTTAAATGCAGTTTTTATTCGAAACTGAAAACTTGTTCATTTTTCACTTATTGTGTTTAAAGTGCTACATTTTACAAAGTATTTAACTGATTTATTTCATTCAAAAAGTAAGCAACTTGCGATTAAAAGAGCTTTCATTGGATGTATAAAGATTGTTTGAGTCTTGAAAATTGTGCCTAGAACGAGCGCTCAAAATCAAATTTTAGTGGGTTTCTTAATTTTCCGTCAATTTTAAAAGTTGAGAAAAATCAACGAATTACTTTTTTCTTGAGGAAATAAATACCTCAGATTATTTCTAATATCAGTAAAAGCGTCTGTGATTTTTTCGGAAGTTTTATGAAAATATTTTTATTGTGTAACAATCTTGATTTTGTCTATTACGAAAATTGCGATTTTTTGATGAAAATTTGTATTTTTAAAAAAATAAAAAAAAAATTCAGTTATTCTTTTTAAAATTAAAAATCGCTTCATCTATTTTTTATATAGAAAAAAATCAGATTTTTAACAGCATTCTAAAACTGCTTAAAACCAATGTGACAACAATTAAGTATCCATAGTGAGTGCAATTTTTAACATACGATTACGTTATTAACAATTAATTCAAGCTTATTTTGTTCACAAAAACATCATCTTAGAACAAACATTATTCGTTTAGTAAATTTAACTTTATATAACTGTATAACATTGCTATACATACGTGTTTCCCTTGACGCAAATTCCTATATTAAGTATATGTTTATTTTCTTTCTTATGTATATTTTTAAAGGAATAAAGATTGTTTATTATTATTATTATTATTATTATTATTATTATTAATTCAGTTTTTATTCGAAACGAACAATAAGTTGATTTTTCACTTATTGTGTGTAAAAAGCTACATTTCGTTAAGTATTTAACTGATTTGATTTATTTAAAAAGAAAGCAATTCGGGATTAAAAGAGCTTTCATTTGATGTACACGATTATTTGAGACTTTTAACGAATTACATTTAAATAATCGCGTGGTCGTAAAAAAAGTCGCAATCCTAATAAATTTCTTAATCTTGAAACATTAGCTTGGTTGGACATGCGCTTCTCGATGTATCAAAACATTAAATAAATAAATCGGAAACCCGGCCGCATTTGCATTACGGAAAATATTCCGCTAAATCACCCTTCTCGGCGACCGCCGCCCATAAAAATGACAAACGTTATTGGAACAGGGCCCGTTTCAGCGGCCCGTCAACTTTTTCACGTCGCGAAATTAATGAAAATTACACGCGATGTTTAATAAATTATTGAGCGCGCGCGCCCCGGGTTTATTGTTCAAGCGTCGATGTGTGTATTGTTTCGATTGAAATTAAACCGACGCAAATCAAAATAACGAATTATTTTTCGGCAAATGCTGTAAATTGATCGATGTTTAGGTGATTTATTGATGGTGATAGAAATTTAGAGTACAAAAAAGTATCCAATGTGCAGTGGCGTAACTAGAATTTATCTTAAAACATAATATATAAAATTACGAAAATGTTATTCGTGAAAATGCAAACAATGTCTTAATTAATAAGACAACTTAAGACGACAAATATCCATTGAAACAACTACTTCCCGTGAAAATACACCTCCGGATATTGAATTATACAATGATCCGGAGGTGTATTTGCACGGCAAGTAGTTGTTTCAATGGATATTTATCGTCTTAAGTTGTCTTATTAATTAAGACATTGTTTGTATTTTCACGAATAACATTTTCGTAATTTTATATATTATGTTTAAAGTGTGCAAACTATAAGAAGCGTAAGCTTATTTTCTCGAATTCAATTAGTTTTGAATTTGAATTTTTCTTGTTATCTTAAAACATTATTTAGTATTATTTATTTTTTAATGTAGAGTTTTATTTGGTTTTTTAAACAAAGGTTTCCACTCCCAGACTAAGCATGAAGTAAAATTTTGAGTTTAGAAAAGCCTGAAAATTTGGATTTGCCGGGGCGCGCGAGCGAAGCGAGTCGCGTCCCGGCAAATCCAAATTTTCAGGCTTTTCTAAACTCGAAATTTTACTTCATGCGCCACGCGTGTAAAAACATTGATTTCAATTAAAGTCTACACGCTTGTTCACATTCAGCAAAATAAAAATTATATTGCTCTGACGCGTAAATTAGTACTGATATTTCTGTTTAATTCAGAGCATATAACATTTCCTATGTTTAGTTTTAAAAATTATCAAAATATGTCAAAATTATAAAAATTATTTGAAACTGTCATAAACATTAAAATTTTAAAAAGGCCTAAAATATCAAACAATTTTAGAACTCGTAAATATAAAAAATATCAAAAACGTCAAAAATTTGGCGTGTTGATAAAACCGATTCACGTCAAAATTATCATTTTATGTCAGTACGTGACAGTTTGACATTTTCTTACAAACACGAAAATTTCTGTCTAAATCAGTAATAATGTCAAAAATTATATCTAATAATATAAAAATTGTCGTCTAATCTTAAAAAAAATAAATATGTAATATCAAAAATATCAAATATTCGTTCGTTCAAAATTGTCGTCTAATGTCAAAAAACTAAAAAATATCAAATGTAAAACTGTCATCTAATTTCAAAATTTCATTTAATGTCAACATCAAAAATGTTAAAAAGTAATAAGTAATGTCATTGTTCATGAAAAGTAACATCTAATGTGAAAAATGTCAATGTAAAAACAAAATTCATTTCTACGTAGACAAAAATTGAATGCATATGAGTATTTTTACATAAATAGTCGTTTTGGGAATTTTTCACCATCTTTACAATCTCTTTTCTTTCGAAAATGTCTACTCAATTTTAGTATTTCAAAAAGTGTATAAGTTTACTTGAAGTACTTTTTCGTTGCTTAAAAATTGTGCTCAAAGTTGAATTTTGTTGGATCGATTTATTTTCTAAGATTTTTAAGAGTGGTAAAAGTAATGGGAAAATATTTTATTAATTGGGAGTTTTTTATAATATTTAAAAAAATGTCTGTGATTTTGTTTAGTATTTTAATTGCTCGTTAACTTCAGCTAATAAAAGGTTAGAGCTGTTTTGGAATTTCAGAATAAATTAGCGTTTTATACGCGTGGCGCATAAAGTAAAATTTCGAGTTTAGAAAAGCCCAGAAAATTTGTCTCGGGTCGCTGCGCGACCCTCGACAAATTTTCACGGGGCTTTTCTAAACTCGAAATTTTACTTCATGCTTAGCCTGGGAGTGGAAAATACGCGTTTATAGCTTCCAATTGGACTCTTCTAAATAAAAACAACGTGATCATTTTCTTTTAGGTAAACATCTGCATAAGCTGTAAATTTTCCGACATCCGTTGTTTTTCAAAAGAGCTTAATTTGAAACTTTAAACGAGTGTTTTCCACTCCCAGGCTAAGCATGAAGTAAAATTTCGAGTTTAGAAAAGCCCCGTGAAAATTTGTCTCGGGTCGCGCAGCGACCCGAGACAAATTTTCTGGGCTTTTCTAAACTCGAAATTTTACTTCATGCGCCACGCGTATAAAACTCTGATTTCAAGTAAGGTTCAAATATACATAAATTCACAATATTTTTTTTTGTACGCGTGGCGCATGAAGTAAAATTTCGAGTTTAGAAAAGCCCAGAAAATTTGTCTCGGGTCGCTGCGCGACCCTCTACAAATTTTCACGGGACTTTTCTAAACTCGAAATTTTACTTCATGCTTAGCCTGGGAGTGGAAAACACTCGTTTATAGCTTCCAATTGGACTCTTCTAAAAAAAAAAAACAACGTGAACATTTTCTTTTAGGTAAACATATGCATAAGCTGTAAATTTTCCGACATCCGTTGTTTTTCAAAAGAGCTTAATTTGAAACTTTAAACGAGTGTTTTCCACTCCCAGGCTAAGCATGAAGTAAAATTTCGAGTTTAGAAAAGCCACGTGAAAATTTGTCGTGGGTCGCGCAGCGACCCGAGACAAATTTTCAGGGCTTTTCTAAACTCGAAATTTTACTTCATGCGCCACGCGTATAAAACTCTGATTTCAAGTAAGGTTCAAATATACATAAATTCACAATATTTTTGTTTTGTACGCGATTTTTAAGAGTGGTAAAAATAATGGGAAAATATTTTATTAAGTGGGAGTTCTTTATAATATTTAAAAGAATGTCTGTGATTTTGTTTAGTATTTTAATTGCTCGTTAACTTCAGCTAATAAAAGGTTAGATAGCTGTTTTGGAATTTCAGAATAAATGAGCGTTTTATACGCGTGGCGCATAAAGTAAAATTTCGAGTTTAGAAAAGCCCAGAAAATTTGTCTCGGGTCGCTGCGCGACCCTCGACAAATTTTCATGGGGCTTTTCTAAACTCGAAATTTCACTTCATGCTTAGTCTGGGAGTGGAAACACTCGTTAGAGGCTTCAAATTTAACGCTTTTATAAAAACATCGATTTCCTGAAAATTTACCAAATGTTGTAATTATCGGCATTGGATACCTAAAAGAGGAATTCCCTGTACAACTTTCTGGTTTGAAATCAAGTCTGATCATAATTATGAAAAAAAAAAAACTTTAGGAGTACATCTGTCGAAACATTTCCCAGCAACAAACAAATCACCTTATGAATAGTAAATGAATCCCAATTAGACAATCACCTTAGGAAAATCTAAAAAGAAAAAAGTCCCCGTTCACCACCTGTCGTGAATCAAGTTGGGATAGGTCAAAGCTACGAAGTGTGAAAGCCCACAATAAAATCCAAACCCATTGTGATTATTGTACAATAGCCGGAGATCGTGTCCACGATATGATATATGTGTGATGGTGTGTGCATCTCCCGGAGAAGAGCCCGAGTGATGGTGGGTGGGTCTGGTGGCCCTGACCCCGTCATTACCGACTCTCTTTTTGTCCGTATTTTTGAGTTATAATAACAGGTTTGGGCATCCGAACCTATCAGGCCCCAGCCAATGGGAGCTTACACGCTTAATATCTTTAATAATCTCTTGCGAGTCCGCCGTATAAATTAACTTTATGGTCGGAAATTTAATGCGATACATAATGAGATTTGGGAAATTTAAAATTCCTACATAACAATGTCCGTGTCAATTATACATCCACCTCGGGAGAACCTGATACTCGAACGTTTAACTGGCTATAAATTATATAATGTCTCCGTACCGGTATTTTCCTTTTCCTTCTCACTGATCGCTATCTGCGTGTATTCTGATCATACATATCGTTACAACTCCCCGGATCATCTTACCGAACCAAAAACAAAGTAAAAGAGGAGGAGGAGATAAAAAAAATGGAAGGTCGAGGAGTACAATGCACCACGTCGAAATGTGATGGACGCTTCGCACTTCAAACAATGGGTTCGTAATTTTTGGCGTCTATTATTTTCCGGGACCGTAATTTACGATTCACCGTGAAATGTAATCTGCTGGGATCTAATTCGGGTGTTCTTTGTTGTTCTAAAGTTTCGACGGCTACAGATGGTGCCTTGATTGATCATCTTTTAATTTTAATATGGAAGGTACCAAGGAGAATTCAATTAATTTACGGCTAAAATATTTGGATCGATTTTCTTACACCTTTGAACCAATCACAGCAGTGCAGCGGTTCCTAAACGTTTTATTGACAGTTTATTGTTTGTAAACAAAGTTTGCTATTTAGAAACTGCACAACTTCAAGTTGCGCCATAAATGTGTACAAATGTATTTGCTCCATTAGATTGATACCCATCGAAAACTGATTCACGACTTACACTTTTAGAGACGGTAATGTAAATGATGGATAAAATACTTTCTCCGTATGTAATACAAAGGAAAGTATTGTTTTCGTGACAATTTTCAAATCAGGGCAGCTTGGTGGTGTAGTGGTTAGAGTGTTGTACTGCCACGCCACGGGCCGGGGTTCAAATACCGGCCTAACAAGTTGTCTGCATTTATATAGGTTAGGATAAAAAAGCCAAACACTCCGTCTTCTCGGATATGACGTTAAATGCATGTAGGACCCGTGTACTGCCTGAATGTTGCGTGCACGTTAAAGATCCCTACCGGTGGCTTAGAACTCCCACCGGGTTCGGCAAAATTCCCGGATAGCTGTAGATCTAATCTCCGGCGTCATGATTGGCCATAGCAGCGGAAAAAGATGACGTAAAACCCAAAATAAAAAAAAATAAAAATTTTCAAATCAAACATTTTAATAGATATATCCCTGAGTTGATTAAGACCATTTCTAAGGGCCAGTTGCACCAAACACGTTGAACTACTTCAGCTCTGAACGTGATGTTGAGTGACATTAGAACTATAATATTTGGATCGATTTTCTTACACTTTTGAACTAATCACAGCAGTGCAGCGGTTTCTAAACTTTTTATTGAAAGTTTATTGTTTGTGAAGAATGTTTGCTATTTAGATACTGCACAACATCAAGTTGCGCCATAAAAGTGTATTTGCTCCATTAGATAGATACCCATCGAATACTGATTTTTTTCTTACACCTTTGAACCAATCACAGCAGTGCAGCGGTTCCTAAACGTTTTATTGACAGTTTATTGTTTGTGAAGAAAGTTTGCTATTTAGAAACTGCACAACATCAAGTTGCGCCATAAATGTGTACAAATGTATTTGCTCCATTAGATTGATACCCATCGAAAACTGATTCACGACTTACACTTTTAGAAACGCTAATGTAAATGATGGATAAAATACTTTCCCCGTATGTAATACAAAGAAATAGTATTGTTTTCGTGACAATTTTCAAATCAAACATTTTAGTGGATATATCCATTTTGAGGTCCCCTGAGTTGATTAAGACCATTTCTAAGGACCAGTTGCACCAAACGCGTTGACCTGGTTCAACTCTGAACTTGAGTTTGAGTGATATTAGAACAATAGGAACTGTAATCTTGAATTGGAGTTCAGCTTGAACTTAAGTTCAACGTTTTTGGTGCAACTGTGCCTAAACAAAAGTCTGTCTATTTGTTTAGGCCAGCGTTTCCCCAGGGGTTGATGAAGTTTGACAGGGGTTGACGATAGGAGAAAGGGACGATTGGGGATCGATGATGGTCAGGGGGTCGATTGGGAGTCGATGATGGTCAAGCGGTCGACGACCAATAATTGCAACATGAAAACTGACATTATCGAAAATAATAAATGCGACCAAAATATTCAATATTAATACTAAATACAATCGAGTGTTATGAGCAATTTTAAATTCAAAGCTTATAGTCCAGTTTACGAGAGGTATCCTGTGATATTTAAGTTTAAATTAAAATAACTATTATAATATGAATTCCCCTAGCCAAGAGAGTTTAAAATAACTTACAATTGACAACACAAAAGTAGAAGAAATGATGTTAATATGAAAATACCCCATAGAAAAGTTTTACCATAGATTTCAAATCAGTAATCATAGGACTCCTCTTATGAATTCTTTGTGAACTACAAATGATATTGAGTAATTTTTAATCAAAATCTTCTTATAAACAAATTTATTATTTCTGGAAGCTTGCGTTTGCTGCATTTATGCAATATTTGTAAGCGTTTTTTTTTCATGATTTCTGTGGCAGCGTCATCTAAACTATTTTATGTGGCGGACCGGTATTTTAGTTACCAGTTTGTCACGGACCGGGATCCAAAGATGTACCCAAAACATACAAAAATTATAAATTATAAATATGTAATTGATTTTTTATATAATTTTACAAAAATATTTTTTCGGGACAAGATCTTCAACTTGTTCATACTTTCTAATTATTTACCTAAATTGATTAAAATCATGGAAACTGGTGGAAGTCATCAGTGTATTAATGAAAATCTTCGAACTTCGAAAATAATGAGCACTATTTATAATTATGTATCAAGTTATGAAAATTAACCCATTAACGCCTAAGAAATAACTACTCAAATGTATTTATTTGGATTGATTGAGTTACTTGAAGATAATTATAACTGATTAAAACATCATATTACTAGTATCAAACCATTGATAATGGACACTTTGTGTCGGAAATGTACATTTGGTTACAAAATAAAGTGTTAAAGAAAGGTTCTAAGTGCTTTAATCAAAGTCAAATGTATTTATTTTGATATTTTAGGTAGAATATAAGCCAATACAACCAATAAAGCAAACAAGTAAGATTTTTTAAATGTTTTTATATTAGTAGAAAATAAAAACATTAGATAGAAACATGGTATTTTTAAAAATATCCTTTTCCGATGAACATTTTTTCCTTGCAGTTCTTACATGAACTGACCATCTAGCTTTCATATGACAAAATCTTCAAAATCTCAGACCAGATCAAAAATAGTGTGTTAGGGGTGTTTTTTTGTAATTGTTGGCTGTCAAAATTGCAAAATTAACTAAAACTAACAAAATTCATTAATATTTGTTTAACGTTCCGAAATTTTATTAAAATTTAATTTTCATTCTTACTTAATAATTTATACATAAATGTGTCTTATGTGTTTTATGTGTTTATGTGTACATTTGGTTACAAAATAAAGTATTAAAAGTGCGATTCTTTTCGCAATCTACAACAAGTTAGTCTTACAAAGACTATATCAAACACTCATTGAAACAACTACTTCCCGGGCTAATACCCCGACGGACATTGAATTATACAACAAGTGTTTGCTGTTACATACAGAAACCTACTGCAAATGTAACAATTTGGGTCAAATTATTCAGGCCATCTATAGACGCGTTTCGAGATTTATCTCTCCTCAGTATAGCTTTGCCATTCCCTCTAAACAATTTGACACCTTAGACTGGCGGTCACGTTACCGTTCAAACATTAGTATAAATGAAATTGCCAATTCTTGGTTGCAGAATACTTCAAACATTAAAAGTGCGATTCTTTTCGCAATCTACAACAAGCTAGTCTTACAAAGACTATATCAAACACTCATTGAAACAACTACTTAGAGGGAATGGCAAAGCTATACTGAGGAGAGATAAATCTCGAAACGCGTCTATAGATGGCCTGAATAATTTGACCCAAATTGTTACATTTGCAGTAGGTTACTGTATGTAACAGCAAACACTTGTTGTATAATTCAATGTCCGTCGGGGTATTAGCCCGGGAAGTAGTTGTTTCAATGAGTGTTTGATATAGTCTTTGTAAGACTAACTTGTTGTAGATTGCGAAAAGAATCGCACTTTTAATGTTTGAAGTATTCTGCAACCAAGAATTGGCAATTTCATTTATACAAAATAAAGTGTTAACGAAAGGTTCTAAGTGCTTTAATCTAAGTCAAATGTATTTATTTTGATGTCTTAGGTAGAATATAAGCCAATACAAGCAATAAATCAAACAAGTAAGATTTTTAAAATTTTTTATATTAGTAGAAAATAAAAACATTAGATAGATACATGGTATTTTTAAAAATATCTTTTCCGATGAACATTTTTTCCTTGCAGTTCTTACATGAACTGACCATCTAGCTTTCATATGACAATATCTTCAAAATCTCAGACCAGATCAAAAATAGTGTGTTAGGGGTGTTTTTTGTAATTGTTGGCTGTCAAAATTGCAAAATTAACTAAAACTAACAAAATTCATTAATATTTGTTTAACGTTCCGAAATTTTATTAAAATTTAATTTTCATTCTTATTTAATAATTTATACATAAATGTGTCTTATGTGTTTTATGTGTTTATGTGTTTTTGAACACATAAACAATATTTGCAGCCTTAATTTTAGGTTTGTAGAAACCATAAATATTTGATGTATGGATATTTTCATAAAATTCATTGAATTCTAAGCTATAATTTATTTTCAAAAATCACATATTGCAAAATTCCTGCTGCACTAAGAACTCCTTCAATTCATTTTTATATTTCAAAAATCATACGACGACAAAACTTCTTTAGTTTGCACAGTACTAACAAAAATAGTTAAGAGATAACTAATGGGAATATTACAGTACTGAAATCTAAAATAACTTGCCCGACTCGACTGCAAGTCTTCAAAGTCATAAAATTACTTGAAATTTTCAGAATTTTCCAAGATATGACCTTTTTTGTAATCCATTTTTCTGATTAAATAACACAGGTCCTCGAAGTAAAAATGTTCTCAAATATAATCAGTGATTTTTATAGTAATTTTAGCGGTGATTACGGGAAAAATAGTGAACAAATTTTATCACGTACAGTTTTCTTACAAACAACATGTACAGTTTAATCTACAGTTTTTCTATTGCATTTCACTTTATATCGAATATGTATCTCAAATATATTTCCCATTTATTAAATACATTTCCCTTTATACTACTACATTTCCCTATATGTAAAAATCGTATCACAGTTTATCAATTACAATTTACTTCTCAGCAAAATGGCTGCAGTTCGTCCAAAAATGCATTTTAGCAATGAACTAAGAACCTTAGTTCCTCCTTATCAGGAGAATGGTTGCTGGCGTAAGTAGTGTTACTTATCAGGAGAATGGTTACTGGCGTAAGTAGTGTTACTTACAGCGAATTTTTATTTTAGGTAAACATATGCATAAGCTGTAAATTTTCGGACATTCGTTGTTTTTTTAAAAGAGTTCAATCTGCTTTAAACGAGTGTTGTCCACTCCCAGACTAAGCATGAAGTAAAATTTCGAGTTTAGAAAAGCCCCGTGAAAATTTGTCGAGGGTCGCGCAGCGACCCGAGACAAATTTTCAGGGCTTTTCTAAACTCGAAATTTTACTTCATGCGCCACGCGTATAAAACACAGATTTCCAGTGAAGTTCGAATATACATAAATTTCACAATATTTTAGTGTTTTTAGATAAACTTATGCATAAGCTGTACATTCTCCCACATTCGATGTTTTTTAAAAGAGTTCAATTTGAAGCTTTAAACGAGTGTTTTCCACTCCCAGACTAAGCATGAAGTAAAATTTCGAGTTTAGAAAAGCCCAGAAAATTTGTCGAGGGTCGCGCAGCGACCCGAGACAAATTTTCACGGGGCTTTTCTAAACTCGAAATTTTACTTCATGCGCCACGCGTATAAAACACAGATTTCAAGTTTAGTTCGAATATACATAAATTTCACAATATGTTAGGGTTTTATACGCGTGGCGCATTAAGTAAAATTTCGAATTTAGAAAAGCCCAGAAAATTTGTCTCGAGTCGCTGCGCGACCCTCGACAAATTTTCACGGGGCTTTTCTAAACTCGAAATTTTACTTCATGCTTAGTCTGGGAGTGGAAAACACTCGTTTAAAGCTTTAAATTATACTTAAAAAAACAAGGAATATCTAAAGATTTACAGAAAATAGGCTGAATTTGGAATACGTTTACATAAAAGAAAAACTTCCTTTATGTATAAATACAAATATTTCGAGAAGGAAGTTATTGTTACTGCAAAAATGTTCAGCAAAAATATTAAAGGGAAAAGAATTTGGTATATAGTGAAACTCATTTCGTAAATTGGGAAATCTTTTGGCATATATTTGACAAGGTGAAAGATTTTTGCGATATAGTGAATCTCATTTGTTCAATAGTGAAATGCAATAGAAATACCCTGTAAATACAAAAGTATTGATGGCAAAGTGAAAGCGTTTCTATAAGGACTTTTGACTAATGAGAATTTAGCTTTGCCAATATTCTGTTGTGTAAATATAAGCTATAACATCTCTTAGCTGTTTAACAGAAGCTAGACCCTTAAAAACAACGGTAAAAATTCCGTTAAATTTAGTTAATATAAGCCATAAGATCTCTTAGCTGTTTAACAGAAGCTGGAACCTTAGAAACAACGGTAATAATTGCGTTAAATTTAGTAAATATAAGCTATAACATCTTTTAGCTGTTTAACAGAAGCTAGAACCTTAAAAGCAACGGTAAAAATTGCGTTAAATTTAGTTTCTATCTATTTTTGTGAGATATCCTGACGTATTGTTTCACAAATTAAAATTTTATTCCGACTAGTTTCGGTTTGTTCGACCATTTTCAAAGGAATGTACAGGAGAAATTATTGTCTAGGTATATATACATATTTTTGTTTCAGGTAATAAGGGAAGTCAAAATTGGGGAATTCCAAATCTCCTCGTTGTCGTTAACTATGTTTTTCCCCATTTTTATGGCCCTGTTAATCTCCAGGCCTTCTTTTAGATTTAGTGTGTATCCCTTATTACCTGAATGCAAAATCTTAAAATTCTGCGGATTAAAGAAGTGATTGAATGCGATGCAATGTTTGGAAAAGCCAGTTGTTGGTTTATTATCTAAAACAGATTTTTTATGTTCTTTCATTCTGGTTTCGAATGATCTGTCGGTTTGCCCAATATAAATTGCATTGCACTCATCACATTGAATTTCATAAACTCCACATTTCTTTGAATTCTCTGTTTTGCTTAAATTTAGTGGGTTTGAACATATAATATTAAAGTTTTTCCTCCTAAATTGATTAATTATATTGTATGACAGGTCATTAACAAAATTTTTTTATACCATTGACTATCTATTTTTTGCTCAGCTGCGTAAAAGTATTTAATTAAATGTTTTTGTTTCTGTTTTTTTAATAAATTATTTATAACGTCCTTGCAATAGCCATTATTTTCAGCAATTTTGTAAATAATATTTAATTCTTGTTTGAAATCAGATTCACTTAAAGGGATGTTAATTAATCTATTGATAAAAGAGTGAAAAGTACTTAATTTTATTTAATTTGTGTTGTTTGAATTGGCTGGAATGATTGTGTCCGTATATGTTTCTTTTGTATGTATTTTAAATTCTAATTTATTGGTATTTTTAACAATGGTTATATCAAGGAAATTTAAGCTGTTGTTCTTTTCTATTTCAGTAGTAAATTGTATATTAATATTAATTTAATTTAGGTATTTTTCTAATGATTTTAATAGTCCCTTCCCTTATTAGCCGAAACAAAAATATGTATATATACCTAGACAAATATTTCTCCTGTACATTCCTTTGAAAATGGTCTAACAAACCGAAACTAGTTGGAATAAAGTTTTAATTTGTGAAACAATACCAAGTGTTTTTTAT
This sequence comes from Philonthus cognatus, assembly GCA_932526585.2. Classification (NCBI taxonomy): domain Eukaryota; kingdom Metazoa; phylum Arthropoda; class Insecta; order Coleoptera; family Staphylinidae; genus Philonthus; species Philonthus cognatus. Next base: position 33,031,974 of record OW052242.1, read on the forward strand.
TTAAATAACTTTACATATTCTAATATGTTTCACCAAGTGCCAGATGAGAAATTAATTCAAGAAAATAACCTGACGTTATAGAAAAAATAGGATTTTATTTTTGAAACCAACACTGCAAATTACATAAAAATCACCTATCCAAATAAAAACAATTTTCAAAAACTTTTACTTCGCAGACCGGTGCAATTTCTCTAAAATAAAATGTATGAGATTCTTACATGAGCATTCATTATTGGAAATATCTCGAATGCGTTTTGAATAGGATTTGATTTAGAAAATAATTAAACAAATCTTGTGACATCAAAATAAGTTCAAATTCTCATAATTTACTAAGGAATAACTGATCAGAAGAGCGAAAAAGGTTGTGTAAAATAAAAAAATGAACAGTTTTTATCTTTTTTTAAATAAAATTAAGAATTTTAGCATTCTCTCTAAATGTCATAAATTTTTTAAAAATTTGTTTACTCTGAATAGTGCTGAACATCTGTAGCAGTAAACAATTTAAAACAAATTAAATGCCAATTTTCAAGGTAGGTGTTTAAAAATTTGAAAATAATGAATGTTTATTTCTCCCTTTTTAACAATTCAGTATTTTTAATTAAAAAATCAATGAGTTTTTAAACAGTTTCCACTCCCAGACTAAGCATGAAGTAAAATTTCGAGTTTAGAAAAGCCTGAAAATTTGGATTTGCCGGGGCGCGCGAGCGAAGCGTTTTTAACAATTCAGTATTTTTAATAAAAAAATCAATGAGTTTTTAAACAGTTTCCACTCCCAGACTAAGCATGAAGTAAAATTTCGAGTTTAGAAAAGCCTGAAAATTTGGATTTGCCGGGGCGCACGAGCGAAGCGAGTCGCGCTCCGGCAAATCCAAATTTTCAGGCTTTTCTAAACTCGAAATTTTACTTCATGCGCCACTCGTATAAGACACTGATTTAAAGTTAAATTCAAAACATACTTCATGCATTCAATTAGAAGTTTTTTGGAATAATAGAAATACTAATATTGTAATACATGTGAAACCCATGTCTTCTAAAAATAAACTAAAAAAATAATAATAATACATCACCCTTGCCTATAAACCCGTTAGATATTTATACGTATAGAAAAGGTTTGGTAACATTGGACCCTATCAAAACATCCACACTATTTTTGCCATCAGTAATGGTGGTCTTCTATCTACTTTTTCACATAATTTTGATAATTTCTTTTAAATAAAAAACTAAAGTATAGTGGTATTCGGAAGAGATGTGCCATGTAACTTGATACAACTTAAAATCACATTTAAAATGATTTGTGACTGGGTTTTCGGAGATTTATTTATACGAAGAGATTGTCAAAATGTGACGTTTAATCATAAAATGCTAAAGCTGCATGCCGGAACATACGTGTTCACATGTTCCATTTAAAAACCATAGCAGACGTATTTAGAAGTTTTCTGTCTCTTTTCGCACACGCAATTTGATGACATCAAACTATTTTCGTATTACATCTATTGGTGCAGAGAGCACTACAAATCAAGGAAACCATGGGACACCTCTCGTGAATCGTACCTTACGTACTTATTACATTAAAAATAGTGTGCTTAATGTTACACGAAGCCCACCTTGCTAAAAAAATAAAGTCAATTTTGTACAAGAAATCTCCGATCTTTGACATTTTATTCTCGGGCATTCTTCAGAGAGACTGTGTGGATATTTTGATTGGGTCCTGGTAACATTAGGGGGTCGATGAAAATAGCCATTCCTTCAAAGGGGGTCGATGATAGAAACAAGTTTGGATACCCTGGTTTATGCTGTAAAGGATTGAGATGTTACGATGACACCAGTAATTAATTACAATCCAAATTTTCATTATTTTCTAAACTCCTAATGAAGGAGTGGAAACACTCATTAGAAGCTTTAAACTGAACACTTCTATCAAATCAACGAATACCTAAACATTTGCTGCGTAAAATGCTTGAAAGAGAAATTCCGTGTAGATTAATACAATGTTATTGGTATTATCAGCAAACCAACTACTGCAACTAGTAATTAGAAACATCCACGCTAGAACATATTAATTCACGATGATTAATTACAGGAATTTAATAGGTTTCCTAATTAGAAAATACGATGCAAGCTACTAATTGCCCGAGGAATATCTTCTTCTCCGCACACGAGGTATTCCATGCGCATTTTTCGGATTTGGCGCAGTTTTTATGGCGAGGTCAGGGCGTAGCAGGTTCGCGGGTTCCAAAGGTGGGAGACGGATTGCATTGTGAATGGTCGAAGGTACGGGTATGCAGTAAAGGTGTGCTCACCATATGTGTGTGTGTGCTTGAAGTCGTTGCGTGTAGGTGGGAGGTTACCTGCAATTACGGTTGTGTACGCACCAATGGGTGGCAGGGCATGGCGCGGTGTATTAGCATTTCCATTTCCATTTCCTCAGCCAATTTCAGCGCCCTTGCCGCCGCACATCCGTCACTGTCCGCTCTTACCAAAGGCAAAAACGGGGGGCCCTACCTTCTTCAATGTGCACACACACACACACCACCAGGACTTGCACGTATGCGAGCTTATTTATACAGACGACGACATCCGCACAACGAGCCGAGCGCACCGCTCGCCGAATCTAATCTGAATATCGTGAATTTTAATACACCCCATATACCTACATGACGGTTTTATTCGCCGCACTTTATCCTGTCTTACTTCATACATGATACATACAAACAAGGCTATTTCGCCTACATAATCATCTTGACGACACTATCATCAAATATTTTATTATATGCATCTATCAACTACTACTAAGTCATAGAATAAGATTTCAGTACATAATATGACATTTTTGTTAAGAGGGAGAATCAAGTGACTACTTTGATATTGCTGTCGTTGTTTTTTTAAGAGTTTAATTTGAAGCTTTAAACGAGTGTTTTCCACTCCCAGACTAAGCATGAAGTAAAATTTCGAGTTTAGAAAAGCCCTGTGAAAATTTGTCGAGGGTCGCGCAGCGACCCGAGACAAATTTTCTGGGCTTTTCTAAACTCGAAATTTTACTTCATGCGCAACGCGTATAAAACACTGATTTCAAGTGGATTCAAATAAACATTTATTTCACAATATTTTAGTGTTTTATACGCGTGGCGCATGAAGTAAAATTTCGAGTTTAGAAAAGCCCAGAAAATTTGTCTCAGGTCGCTGCGCGACCTGAGACAAATTTTCACAGGGCTTTTCTAAACTCGAAATTTTACTTCATGCTTTGTCTGGGAGTGGAAAACACTTGTTTAAAGCTTCAAATTAAACTCTTTAAAAAACAACGAACATTTCACGATTTAAAGAAAATAATAAAATTGAAATAACAGAAACTATTCAAACAAATCAAATATTCAATAAATTGCAATGTTAAGTAGATAATTTTTTGCTTTATGTATTTTTTACTAAAGAAAAAGGTGATTTCAAGTGAGGTTCAAATAAACGTACATGTCACAATATTTAAGTGTTTTATACGCGTGGCGCATGAAGTAAAATTTCGAGATTAGAAAAGTCCAGAAAATTCGCTGACAAAATTTTAACTCATAAATCTGTAATATTTATTAAAATTTATGATATAAAAGTAATGTTTAATATGGCAAAGGTCGACCCCAACAATTCATATTCCTCTTTCACAAATGATTTTTTAATTATCTAATATACATGGTAGCGAAATACAGGGTGGCGAAAACGAAACAGAGCTATTTTGAAACATTTGTGAATGTAATTTAGAAAAAAGCTCTGACCAGTGACCCTCACATTTACGAAAATGTTCATAATTCTTGACAAACTTGACGATTTTTGTCAGTTTTTTAAAAAAGTTGATCTCAATATTTTTGGTGTCTTAGAGCCTAGGAACAATTTTAAAGTTATTGTATTGTGAGTTAATAAGGCAAAGGTCGACCTTAACAATTATCAAATATACAGGGTAGCGAAATACAGAGTAGCGAAAACGAAGCAGAGCTACTTTGAGACAGTTGTGAATGTAATTTAGAAAAAAGCTCTGACCAGTGACCTTCACGTTTACGAAAATGTTCATAATTCTTGATAAACTTGACGATTTTTGGCAGTTTTTTTTTTAAAGTTGATCCCAATCTTTTTGGCGACAAAGAACCTAGAAATAATTGTTGTAGAAAATTTAAGAAAAGGGTTGACACAAACACAGGTATTAACCCTTGTCTGGATTTATCTACAATAACTTCGAAATTCTTTCTCTAACATTGAAAAAAAAACGAGTGCAATTTAATTATAAAAATACTTTCATCGACGGAACAGGAATGCGATTAATCAGCGAGTGGGAATGAAAGTGCCGTGGAGGTGACGACGTGGAAATTCGGGTTTCATCCCCCTCAGGCGGCGGCCAGAAACGGATCCTTTCCGTCCCGTTCCATCGTCGCTGGGTCGTGGCGAACGCAAAAATGCAGAGTCGGCGAGGAAGCCGACGTTGATGCATTTCGAGTTGCTTTTGAAAAATCGCCCTTCCTAGGGGGAAGAAAGGGCCCTTCGGAAACTAATTAGTGAATCACAATGATACATCTTCTCCCCGAAGCAACTGGAATTAGATGTAACTGCCGTCGATTTACAAGAGATCCTTGCAAGCTGGATCTTGTGTTATTTATTGTTTAGATTTTGATTGAATCAAATTGCTGTTTATATTATTTTGAATATGTCAAAATTTGTAAAAATAACGAGTAATAATTTTAAATCTCTTATCTATGGAATGAATAACCAAATCAAGTAAAGTATTCATTTTAGTAGCAAGGAGTACATGTGATCATGGGCGCCCGCAGAATCTGTTAGGGAGAGGGGGGCAAGCTATAACAATAATAATAGTGTTTGTTGTCTTAAAGAAAAAGAGTACAATACAACGCAAAACAAACTAAAGTATCGTATTTTCAATTTAAAAAAAACAGCTAGCGTGCCATGGTTTTATCTTTTTTTCTAATTCAAGTTGGCTACACGCTTTAGGAATCGACATATAAAACGTCAGACATAATAATTATAATGTATAATTTCAGAGTTGCCAACCTACAATATTTGCCATGGCACTCTAAAGGTTTTATTTTATTGAACATACGATCTATATAAAAAGCAATTTAAACAATTATCTATTATAAATAAATGGGAAATCTGAATTCCGCTCCCATTTGCCCATATGTACGAGCGTCCATGCCTGTGATAAAGTCCAGAGCAACTAATATTTTCGAAGGTCTTCAAAATGGTAAAAAAACAGATATTTGAGCTAAGTTACGTGTGAATAAGATAGGTAGGGTTAGGTTGAGGTTGTTTCAGTTGGTTTGAGTTTAACACAGCTCAAACCAACTGAAACAATCTCAACTTAAGTTAGGTATACTGTCTGGCAGCATTGTGGTCATTTACAGATTTTGTTCCTATTTTTAATTAGAAATAATCATGTGTACAATTTATTTACGTAAGATAAGCAATATATTTTTTGAACTTTGCAATATTTTAGCGTTAATAGGCGTGGCGCATGAAGTAAAATTTCGAGTTAAGAAAAGCCTGAAAATTTGGTTTGGTCCAAACCAAGTTTTCAGGCTTTTCTAATCTCGAAATTTTACTTCATGCTTAGTCTGGGAGTGGAAACACTCGTTTGAAGCTTTAAATTTATCGCTATTATAAAAAGAACGAATTTTATAAAATTTCAAGCGATTTGAACTAAGTTACGTATGAATAGAATATGTTGGGTTAAATTGAGGTTGTTTGCGATGTGTTAGCCCCCCCCTAAGGGGGGCAGGGGTAGACAATTGCCCCCCAGACACAAAGAAATCGTATATTTTTGACTTTTCAGGTGAAAATAAGTGACATAAGTTTTAAACAAATATTTTGACTCTTCCCTAGTAGAAACGAATCGAAAAGTGATAATCTGTAATAAAGGAATGTAATGTAATTTAATATTTTAAACTTGACAATTAATCAGTATTTTTATGGGCGTGGCGCATGAAGTAAAATTTCGAGTTGAGAAAAGCCCCAATTTGGATTTGGACGCTGCGCGTCCAAATCCAAATTCTTCGGGCTTTTCTCAACTCAAAATTTTACTTCATGCTTAGTCTGGGAGTAGAAAACATTCGTTAAAAATAATCACTGGCTTTTTACAAAATTTTTATTAGTTTACAAAATCTTGAGGATTTCTATTTTTTTTTCAATTTTTCAAATATTGTCAATTCCTAAGAATTTAATTAATTTTCAAATTTTGACGACTTTGAATTTTTCAATGCGTTCGTTAATTTTCAAAATTTAAAATAATTATAAAAATGTTGACAAAAAACATGCATTTTTCAAGATTATTGCTTATTTTCAAATTCTTGGCTCCTTTCGTTATTTTTTAAAACTTTAACGCTCTGACGCGAAAATTCATGAATAGTATCGACGTTTTAAAAATTCACGAAATTCACGAAAAACGTCCGAATTTTCGAAAATTACAAAAACTTGGAATCCTACGAAACGAGTAAAAATTTTAAAAATCAATAAAAATCATGGGGAAATTCACAAAAACTAGAAAAATTAACGAAATTTATCAACATTTTTAAAATTAACTAACATCTTAACAAATTAGGAATTTTAAAATTAAAGAAAATCTTGGGAAAGTTACGAAAGGGTTAAAGATTAACTCAAATTTCAAAAATTCAATAATAATTCTCGAAAGTGTGAAAATGACCTAAAACATTAAAAATGTCATCTAATGTATTTACATTGTAGCAATATTGTATCCATATTAATATCTTGAATTGTTAATCAATGTGTTCACAATATTGTTACAATGTAATTGACAGTTATTGATACTATGTTAATATTTATTATAGATACAATATTTTATAAATCCAAAATAAAGTATTTTAATTTTCAGTATAGTATCGATAATGAAAATTCAATAAAACATATTTATTTCTGCACAATATTGTGTCAATAATGAATATAGGATCAGTCAATAATACAGTGCCAATAGAGTGCCAATTTCAGTACAATATCAATATCAATAATGAATATCTTTCATCCTTTAATAGAAACATTCAATGTATGTACAATATTGTATCAATAGTATGCAAAATTTTGATATTGATAATGAAGGTTTAAATTAAATTACACTTGGTTTGTTTCACAATTTTTTTACTTTACTATTTACTCGACTAGTTTCGCGTTTTACAGCATTATCAGGAGTGATTATTATTATTATTATTATTTCGAGTTGAGAGAAGCCCAAAGAATTTGTATTTGGACGCGCAAATACAAATTCTAGCTTTTCTCAACTCGAAATTTTACTTCATGCGCCATGCGTACAATACACTGATTTATAGTAAAGTTAAAAATATACTGGCCATTTAATAACAAAAATCTAATATAATTCTTCCCACTTTTTCAGAATGCTTCCAATGTTTGACATTTCATGCAGATTTTGTTCCTATTTTATTAAAAATATTACGTTAAGTAATAAGTAATGAGAATGCTTCCAATTTTTGAAATTTCATGCACATTTTGTTCCCATTTTAATACAGATATTCAATACATGTAAATATTGTATTAATAATGAAAATTCAATAATAGATATTCAATTTCTGTACAATATTGTCTCAATAATGAATGATCACTCAATGGATAGCCAATTTCAGTAAAATATTGTATCAATAATGAATATCTTTTATCTTTTAATATAAACAATTAATGTATGTACAATATTGTATCAATAGCATTATTTAATTTAGATATTCAATACATATAAATATTGTATCAATAATTTTCGAAGTTTTAAAATAATAATAATATTGTTATGTATGTATTTATTCAAGTAGAAACTAAAATTTTTATAAATAACAATTGAATTAACACGTATCATCTTGATCTAATAATTATTTAATATAAAATACAAATATATTCTCAATTGTGATTTTCATATTTTAATTCTATATTGTTGCAATATGATCTCATCACAACATTTAATTATTGTACAAGACTTTAAAATTGTTTTTCAATATTGATACAAGATTCAATTTATAGATACTAGGGTTGTCCCTCTCCGAACATAATATTTTATAATCGAAAATGTGTTGTATTTTTCCAAACAGGTTCGCTGATTTCGAATTTGATATTAATTTTTGTAAAACCAAATGACGAAATGGTGGTGGAAGTTTAACATTTTTAATTTTTTGTTTTTATTAAAAATTGAGTTATCCTGTACTTCGAGGAGGTCCAGACAGGATTTTATAAATGAAAGAAATTCTTGAAAAAACTATTAATTGTTCTTTAACGAATGTTTTTCAATCCCAGACTGAGCATGAAGTAAAATTTCGAGTTGAGAAAAGCCTAAAGAATTTGGATTTGGACGCGCCAAATCCAAATTCTGGCTTTTCTCAACTCGAAATTTTACTTCATGCGCCACGCGTATAAAACACTGGTTTATAGTAAAGTTAAAAATATACCAAAAATATACCATTTAATAAAATAAATCTAATACAATTCTTTACACTTTTTCAGAATGTTTGACATTTCATGCAGATTTTGTTCCTATTTTATTAAATATATTACGTTAAGTAATGAGTAATGAGAATGCTTCCAATTTTTGACATTTCATGCAGATTTTGTTCCTATTTTATTTAAAATATTACGTTAAGTAATGAGTAATGAGTAATGAGAATGCTCTCAGTTCTTGACATTTCATGTAGGTTTTGTTCCTATTTTATTAAAAATATTACGGTAAGTAATAAGTAAGTTATTTGAATTTATATTAATAATAATAATAATAATAATATTGTTTTATTCATGTTAGTTAGCACAGCCATTACACAAGTCACAATATCATATCTTGCGCTATATATCACAATTAATAGTAGATTGATATCACATAAAGTAAAATGATTCGTGTAGAGCTATTTAAAAATAATCACACTATATAAATGTTATAAAACTTACACTAAGAGGTAGATTTATCACACAATTAAAATAATTTATAAGTTAGTTAGAACTGTAAAAAACAATACAAATTAAATTAAAAAATCGTGAAAATTGTCTAATAAGCATTCTTCTATACTATAGTAGGCTTTTGATGTAAGATATGTTTTGATTGATTTTTTAAAAAAAGTCCTGGACTTATTTCTGACACTGGTGGGTAACTTGTTATATAGTTTAATACCGAGATAGTTAACACCATTCTTTGTCTTACAAAGTCTTACGTATTTAGGGTAGATCTTGTCTCTTCCTCTGGTGCAGTGCGAATGTACCTCCGTATAAGTAACATACTTATCTCTATTATCAAATATATAAAGGAGACATTCTAATATATATAATGAGGGTAGTGTTAATATGTTTAGTTGTCTAAAAAATTCTCTGCAGTCTTCTCTATAGCCAGCACCTGCAATTATTCTTACTGCCCGTCTTTGTAGACCAAATAACCGAGGTGTGATGCTCGAGTGTCCCCACGACAACAAACCATAGGTCAAGTGAGTCTGGCAAAGTGCAAAATATACCGATCTTAGGGCTTTCTGAGGCAGTGAACATGACAAAAGTCTCAAGAGATAGATGTTACGGCATAGTTTACTGCATGTTTCGTCACCATGCGGCGTCCATTTCAATTTTGAGTTTAAGTGTATGCCTAGAAATTTCACAACTCCTAATGGGATAGTAGGTGATAAGGAGAACATAAGGTTCGCAGTCTTTGTGTCATTTATGGACAGCCTGTTTGAAATAAACCACTCAGACACAGTTTCTAGTGATGTATCGTTATTTGTTTTCGCTGTATTTATGTTAGATGCAGCACTTTTAAAGGTAGTGTCATCTGCATATAAAAATACCGACCCCATATCTATTTGACATGGTAGGTCGTTATTAAATATCAGGAAGAGCAAGGGTCCCAGAATTGACCCCTGAGGCACCCCACTGTTTATTCCCATGCTTTCAGATATGTAATTATTAATCTTTACTCTTTGACGACGTAGTGACAGGTATGAGACCAAGAGCCGACAGCTTTTTGGATGAAAATTATAGTAGTACAGCTTTCGCAGGAGAAGATCATGAGGAACACAGTCGAATGCCTTGCTGAGGTCAACAAATGTTGTAGCTGAATGTTTTTTGTTTTCAAGATCTTCTAATATTTCCTCAACAAAGGCTACAACTGCGGCCCCTGTCGATCTTCCCCTACGAAAACCATACTGACTGTCAGAAAATAGTTCATTATTCTCAAAGTAGGCAGCTATTTGATTACATAACACCCTTTCAAGAATCTTGGATATTATTGGCAAAATTGAGATTAGCCTATAGTTTTTCGCATCAGACCTGTCACCACATTTAAATATTGGGGTAACATATGCCTCCTTTAAACTATCTGGAAACCTGCTCTTCCTAATACATTCATGAATAAGCTTCGTCATTGGTGTAAGAATTACATCGATACAACCTTTTATAAGCCCTGTTGTGATTCCATACATATCTCTGGTATTTGAATTTTTGAGACCTCTAACAATGTCTCGTATCCAACACAGCTAACCTCACCAAACTCAAAATAATTAGTGTTACAGTTAACTTTACACATTAATGTAATTGGATCTATGGTTTGCTCCGGTAATTTCTCCTGAAGTAAGGTTGCTATGTTACAGAAATAGTTATTTAGGATGTCTGGATCTACACTACAGGGTGTATCTGTGCCTTTGTTTTTGTTTAATGAGCTTTTTGTTACTGACCACATTGCACGAACATTTTTGTTGGATTTCTTAATAAACTGTTCAACAGCTTGCTTTTTTGCTATCGTTAGTGATTTTTTGTAATCGTGTAGTTTATTTCGATAGATTGGTTTTATGTCGGGTACGTGTATACTTGCTTCTCTCAGGAAATTGGCATTCTCCTTCATTGCCCTTAGTCTGTTGTTGAACCACGATACCTTGCAGGATCTACTTGTGATCACTCTAGTTGGAAATGCATTTTCTATTGACTCCTGTAATATATGTAGGAAGTAATTAAATTTAGTATTAATGCAGTCATCTAGCTCGTGCATTATAGTCCAATCAATGTTTTGAAGAAACTTATACATTTTGAATTTTCCTTCCTCAGTTATTGGTTTTATTTTACGTTTATTAATAGAATGTGGTGTATTAGCTATCTCGGTCTTAATAAGAATGCCGATATGATCGGATAACCCTGTATCCAGTGGTTTAGCATGCATTTTAGAAGGGTTGATATTAGAAAAAACATTGTCAATGCAATTTTCAAGCCTCGTGTTAAAATTGACTAAGATACTTAAGGCATATGATAAAAATAAGTCACAGAGTTTAATTGCTCTACTATCTGGAGGGTTGAAATTGACATTGAAATCTCCACCAATTATGACATGCTTATTTAGATCAATGCTTTCCACTAATTTACTCATAATTTCAAGAAAATGATTAAAATCAGCGCTGGGAGCCCGATATACGTTTACTAGAATCAAGTTATAAGCATGAAGATACCTCACCAGTCCCTTCGACCGATAGGTTATTAATTTTTGTCAAAGGTTTACTGAGAACACTAGTTTTATTTAATTGAATGAATCCACCATGTATGTGTTGTTGTCGTGCGAAGTAGCTGGTTGAGGTATACTCCCCTACGTTAAATAATATTGTTATTAATAAAAATTGGGTTATCCTACACTTTGAGGTCCAGACAAGATTTTATAAACGAATGAAATCCTTGAAAAAACTAATAATTATTCTCTAACGAGTGTTTTTCAATCCCAGACTAAGCATGAAGTAAAATTTCGAGTTTAGAAAAGCCCCGCGTAGAAAATTTGTCGAGGGTCGCGCAGCGACCCGAGACAAATTTTCACGGGGCTTTTCTAAACTCGAAATTTTACTTCATGCGCCACGCGTATAAAGCACTGAATTATAGTAAAGTTAAAAATATACTGCTCATTTAAAAAAATATATAATAAAATTCTTCACAATTTTTCAGAATGTTCTCAATTTTTGACATTTCATGCAGATTTTGTTCCTATTTTATTAAAAATATTACGTTAAGAATGAGGAAGTTAATTTAGTATTGATATTAATCAAAATAGGGATATCCTCGACTTTAAGGCCCAGACAAAATTTTATAAACTAAGGAAATTCTTGAAAAAACTATTAATTATTCTCTAACGAGTGTTTCAATCCCAGACTAAGCATGAAGTAAAATTTCGAGTTGAGAAAAGCCTAAAGAATTTGGATTTGGACACAGCGTCCAAATCCAAATTCTGGCTTTTCTCAACTCGAAATTTTACTTCATGCGCCACGCGTATAAAACACCCATTTAATAAAAAAAATATAAAAAGTTCTTCACACTTTTTCAGAATGCTCCCAATTTTTGACATTTTATGCAGATTTTGTTCCCATTTTTTTAAAACAATTATGCCCTAAGTAATATTAATTACTTAGGGCATTGGTTATGTAAACAGGCCTTAACTTTAAGTAGTGCTTAAAATTAAATTGCGTCGCACAAACAGAATTAAGCAATGACTTACCGAAGTCATTCTCAGTTGTGTTAATAAGTGGCAATGTAGGGCTCAAAACTGAGTGCAAATAAAACCACAGAAGAAAAACATCTAACGTGTATGTTGAATTAATTTCTCACTTGACTTGTGGTGAAGCAAATTCAATTAATCCTCTGGCATGCAATGACTTTTGTTTGCATTTAAATGTGAGTTTGTATTACTGACAAATCCGCGTGATCTGACGCGGTGAAACAAACCAAGTGTTTTTAAATTTTACAGTCGTAAAATTTGTAGGTTATAATGAGTTTCTTAAGTACTGGTGAACGGTGAATTAAGATGTGAGCATTGCTTAACTTATTTTTCGACGTAAATCAGTTGGTGCAACACTTTTAGATGCGGTTATGACTTAAGGTACGATTTGAGACACAAATGAAATTATTTCTAAAAAATATTATGTTTGTAACAAATTATTGAAAAAAATAATTATTCTCACTGCCATTGTTATTGTCAATATTTTGTATACAAAATACATACATACATAACCTTATCTGATCACGCGGATTTGTCAGTGGTACCAACTGACATTTAAATGCAAACAAAAGTCATGGCATGCTAAAGGATACAACTTTGCGCTCATATGGTATCGTATGTTCAATTAAAAAAAACCTCTAGAGTGCCATGATTTCATCTTTTTTTTAAATTTAAGTAGTCTACACGCCTTACGAATTGACATATAAAACGTCAGGCATAATAATTATATTGTATAATTTCAGAGTTGTCAACCAACAATATTTTCCATGGCACTCTAGAGGTTATTTTTATTGAACATACTTAAGTAATGTCAGAGAAACCGGCCATAAGTTAAGTAATAAGTCAGTTAATTATTGTATTTAGTATTGTTATTTTAAATGAGAAATAATTTCCATTCAATTCGTTTTATTTAATGGGCATCATTAAATTAATCCTATAAATGATAAAGAGAAGGAATCAATTTAAACTGAATCGAAACTCGTCCAGTTGGGTAATCACTTTTTATTTTTTGAGTCAGGTCAGTTCTTGGTTAATTAATGATCCGTGTTTGTGGAGGTTACACACCGGTGGAACCGTCGCTGTCAGGTTAATGCATCGTGGAAGTGACTTTTATACATCATTCCGCTGTTAGCCGGGTAAAGTATGCGGTAGTAACGTGTTCCTGTTATCTAGAAAACGCCACCTTATCTCCGCATTATGCACCATACACATTATTAATTATGAATATTTTATATATCGAATCTCACCTGGTTCCAATTACCCGCGCTTGTTCCTCTCTGGCGGTGGCTGAGTTATGGATCGTTTCCCATCGGCTTAATTGAAATGAAATTTGATGTGACCGTTTTTAATTTCCCCATATTTTCGGCAATTAAAAAGTTTACCAGCGCTCAAAAGTAAATTGAGCTAATTTATTGTTATTAAATATAATTCCTGTATCTCTGGCCATATGGTTGAAATCCTGTCAACTAGCTGATTAATATTATTTCAGTATTAGTTCATTAAAATTAAAAGCCATCATTTAAAACTTAATTTTGACTTTTCAAAATTTATTAAAAAATAATTAAATATTGTTTATGATGCGGGGTGATAAAATGGAAGTCTATTTAAAGTTTTCAAAGTTTACCGATGTAATTAATTCATAGTTGTTTAATTGAGGGGCTCAGTGGAAAAGTAATACAAGTGACATAAAAATCAATCTTATGTCATTTGTACTACTTTTCCATAGAGCCCCTCAATTAAACAACTGTGAATTAATTACATTGGTAAACTTTAAAAACTTTAAATAGAGGAGATAAAGTTTAGCTTTTATAAAAAAAATCTGTGGATGTCTAATCAATAACATTGTATTTTATATTGAGAGATACACATATTCAATTGTACTATTATTTCTATCATTAAATATAAATCTAATTTGTAGATATATGTACTTACATTTTCACTAAGCCCCTCAATTATTATAACGATTAATTATTTAAATTCCTTTTTAAAAACAGTTATGCAATCATAATTAATCATTACCGTTCAACTTAATTATTTGTATTGTCTTTTTTCCTCGCGTGTCGAGTTTTTTTATATCGCACAGCTTTCAATCATTCGATTAAAAATATTAATAATTTCATGATTTATCGGCGACTCGGGCTTTTTTAATTTGAATAAATTCCTTCTCTGCCGGATGGCAGAAAGGACGTTGCGTAAACAAAAGCCGAGGATATTAATAAATAAAATAAAAAATGGCTCAGGGTTTATTCATGAGGTCGATGCGGAGGACCGGTGATAAATTTTGAGCGATGTTTGTCCGAAATCCGAATAGGAATTTTTGTATGTTGGCGGGTAAACAAAACAACTCGTCTGGTTATAAGAAGGAAAAACCTGGTATTAAATTTTTCCGTATGATTATTAGAGTAAAGAGAGAATTGGGTCAGCTTAAACAACAAGAAGCAGAAATTGGAAAAAAATGTATGTTATTTGTTTCTTTGGGTTTTAAAATGAAATAAATAAAATACGCGTGTACGCGTGGCGCATGAAGTAAAATTTCGAGTTTACAAAAGACCAGAAAATTTGTTCTAAACTCGAAATTTTATTTCATGCTTAGCCTGGGAGTGGAAAACACTTGCTTATAGCTTCAAATTAAGCTTTTCTAAAAAAAAAAAAAAAAACGCATATCTAAAGATTTAAAGAAAATAAGCTGAATTTGGAATACGTGTACTTGAAAGAAAAACTCCCTGTATATTAGTTTGTGTTATTTATCTAATACAATGTTGAAGCGACATCGTTCTAAGAATTTTTTTCGAGGCGCATTTTTATATTTTTTTGATGTCTTCTGTTACCAACATATCGTTATGTTGTTAGATACATACTCTTATGAATCTTTTGTCCGTAATTGAATATTTCTTCATCCGAAGAGTCGCTGGTGAAATTTGACGAACTTGAGTTCATGATTATTAACGCTAAAGGGTATTTATAACGACAACCGAAAGGAAATCACTGTAATTTACCTCAAAATTAGAAACGTCAAGGTTAATCGCCACTCAAATTGTTACTGGGAAAAATTTTGACATTTAACGCTAACTGGTATTTATCCGCTAAACATTTAAACTGGTTGGTAAAACTGCATATTCACTCTTAAATATCATCTAAGCTTGACAGTCCTCTAAAATGTGTTCATAATACCGGGCGTAAGTGTAATAAAACACACAATGAGGTGTAAATAAACGTAGCATAGTCTCGAAATGTGTAATACAAAATTAAAATTGATTAGTCTGCAGCTGTTGCTATTCTGGTTGTCTTCACAGAGAACCTCAAAAGCGGAAAAGGCCGTCACTGCGGTCCGAGAAGTTGTCAATCATATTTCTTTTCAGCGTTTACCATATGGGTTAGTTACATGATTATTATTAAAAAGGAATACCCCGTAATTGTTCTCTAATGATCACCAACGGATGAAAGGAAACGGAGAAAACGTTGGGGCTTATCAGCAACCAATCATTATACTTAATGAGATGGTGATGGTGGAAATATTAACTATATCAAAATCAGTTCATTATAACTAATGAGTAGGATTAATGCACAAGTAAAAACGTGTTTCTTTTGTTCTGATTGTAAGTAGGATTTGAATTGATTCTTATATTTTTGTCATTTGAGGACATAATATATGAGAATATATTTTCCAGAGAGAATATCGTAGGTTGACATCAATGTTTGTAAATATACTTTTCTTGTACTTGTGTCGTCTAAATTAAATCACATTTAATTTTTCATGCTTAGTCTGGGAGTGGAAAACACTCGTTAGAAGTAAAATTATATTAAATATTTCAGCAGCTAAAGTACATTTTCACAAACTTAACATAACCTCTAAATTACTTCAACTTTAATTAGAGTGAAGTTGGAACACATGAAAATCGCAGTGTGGCCACGTTAATTTTATCAGCAGGTTGAAAGTAATGAAGTTATTTAAGTTAGGTGAAGATTTTAAGTCACTTAATTAAAATGCAGTTATATTCCTCTCTTCAAATATTTAAATCTATTATAGTTCTAAATCTATTATAGTTCTAAATGCAAAATCAGTTCCTCTCTTCAAATATTTAAATCTATTATAGTTCTAAATGCAAAATCAGTTACATCCGTTGTATTGAAAAAAAACTGAACTAAACTATAATATCTTGAACAAGTTTCTCATTTTTCACGTGGTGTAACATATTTAACTATTATTTGAAAAAGAAAACACTTGGTTAAATTTCACTAATATTTTGGTTTTTTATTCCAACTAGTTTCGACTTTGAGTCATTCTCAAGGAGTACTCCTTGAGAATGACTCAAAGTCGAAACTAACCAAAATATTATTGAAATTTAACCAAGTGTTTTCTTTTTCAAATCATAGTTAAATATGTTTCACCACGTGATAGATGAGAAACTTGTTCAAGATAGTATAGTTTAGTTTAGTTTATTTTCAAAACAATGGATGCAACTAATTTTGCATTTAGATGACTCATATTAAGACTAATTTGTCAATTGACGCATAGAAATTGCTTAATTATCAACAGAGAAAAGTCGTGATTAGTAAATCGCTTTGCGAAACCCGCTCTCAAAGTGGGCTCGCCAAGTGAGCTCTGCGGTTGGACCAAGGTTACAAAGTTCTCAGAAAAGCTAAAACGGGGAGTTTTTAGCATTGGATTCTTAAAGAATGCAGCTACATTTTTACTAAAGGCCATCTTCCTAGGTCGTTTGCGACCGCCAAAAAAATCACAAAGTCGAGAAAAATGTTCGCCCACCTTGCGAAGGTCCACTTTGCGAGCGGGTTGACCAAAAGCTAATTTCTCGATGTGGCTGAAGTTCTCACAGATTATGCTCCCATTCTTTAGCTGCATTTTGGTGTAATATGAAGTCATTTGGCGATTTTCAAATTTTCGCGAAAATTTGATTATCCCTTTCGATATTTTTAAATTTTGGTGAAAAATTTGTTCTCTCCAAAAAAATGAAAAAAATTCACTGAGGAGGTAGAAAGAACGGAGAATATTTAGTTTACCAAAAAATTAAAATTTTCATCCATTTCGGGCCACTTGGGTCGCCATGTGAAATTAACATAGGGCTTTATGGGAACGGTTTAAGAGAGGCCCTCCGACTAGTCGTTTCGGACGCGCCTGTGGCTGGACCAAGATTACAAGGTTCACAGAAAAGATAGAAAGATGGGGTTTTTAGCATTTGATTTTTAAAGAATGCAGCTACATGTTCACTAAAGATCAGTTTCCTAGGTCGTTTGCGACCGCCAAAAAAAATCGCAAAGTGGAGAAAAATGTTCGCCCACATTACGAAGATCCACTTTGTCAGCGAGTTGACCGAAAACTAATATCTCGATGTGGCTCAAGTTTTCGCAGATTATGCTTCCATTCTTGAGCTACATAATATGAAGTCATTTGGCGATTAGTAGAAAAAACGGGGAATATTCAGTTTCCTGAAAAAAAATCATCTTCAACCATTTCGGGCCACTTGGGTCGCCATGTGAAATTAACATGCGGCCTTATGGAAACGGTTTAAGGGAGGCCTCTGACTGGTCGTTTCGGACGCGTCTGTGGTTGGACCAAGATTACAAAGTTCACAGAAGAGATAGAAGAACGGGGCTTTTAGCATTTGATTATTAAAGATTGCATCTACATTTTCATTAAAGGATATATTCCTAGGTCGTCTGTGGCCGCCAGAAAAAAATCGCAAAGTCGATCAAAATTTTTTTGCGAGCGAGCTAACCGAAAACTAATTTTTTGATGTGGCTCGGCTCAAGTTCTTACAGTTTATGCTTCCATTCTTCAGCTACATTTTGTTAAGGTATGAAATCATATGGCTATTTTCAGATTTTCGCCGAAATATGATTATTTTTTTAAAATGTTGGTCAAAATTTGTTTCTCTGTTTTTAGATTTGCCTCGTTTCGCTCGCGCGGAGGCAAATCCAAATTTTCAGGCTATCCTAAACTCGAAATTTAATTTTGTGCACTACGCGTATAAATCACTGAAGTATTGTAAAGTTCTTCAGGATAATACACTTTATTTTCAAACATACTTACATATCTCAAGTATAATTAAAAGCAAAAATCGGAAAGCAAATTTTTCTAGGAGCTTGCATTTTTGAAATCAAACTTAAGGAGTATATTTTGAATTTCACCTTAAGCAAGTGTTTTATACGCGTGGCGCATGAAGTAAAATTTCGAGTTTAGAAAAGCCTGAAAATTTGGTTTGGTCGCGTAGCGCTACGCGCTACGCGACCAAACCAAATTTTAAGGCTTTTCTAAACTCGAAATTTTACTTCATGCTTAATCTGGGATTGGAAACACTCGTTTAAAGCTAAATTGACTGCTTTTATAAAAACAACAAATTCCTGCAAATTTTTTAAACGTTGTAGTTATCGGAATATGTGTACTTACTTAAAAGAAATCCCCATATGATGATTATTCTGCGATTTATTCTGTGGGTTAGATTCTTACACAATCCGAGTAATAATGAATCAATATTTTTTTTAAATTTGAAATAATTTCATACAATCTTCTTTGTTCGGGGGAATCCCTTTAATTTTCTTGTACTACAATAATTGTATTTTCTTTGTTACAATTTAAACATGAACGAGTTCTATTTTAAACACAAAGGGCTGTTTTGTGGACCGCACGTCCGTAAATTATCCGGGCCGAGTCCGGTGGATAATTATTCCGGGTGCCCGCATTTCGGTGGACTGGTCCCCACGCCGTTCGCACAAGTGGCGGATCGGTTTCCGTGGAATGTAATGGGTACCTGCCAAATATAATGGTTGAATAAGTTACCTTTGCCATTGAGAAGTGTGAACTGTCAGTCCGTTTTGATCTATCTACGGATGCCCCGGAGGATGGATGGCGTGCTCCGTTGACAGCTCTCCTGAAATACCCTCACTTATTCCGTTCCGATCAGTTTTTATTTAGCTACCTATACAATTCCATTAAAAATAATTCATGTGTAATCATTATGTTTAAAAAAAGATTATTGACGTTATTACAAATGTTTGAATAAGATCGAGTAGACTTGTTTCATAGATTTTAAATTTAACTAAATACAGGGCTATTCAAAAATAAGGAACAGATTTCAAACATTTATTTCTTCCAAACTACAAAAGGTAGAACCATTATTTAAATATTTAATTGATGAGGCGGATGCATGATGAAACTCCATAATACTATTTGAAATAAAACAACGCAGTTGGGAGAGTTTCACTTTTATTGTTGAACACTGCAACATGTTTCACCACACAGTGGCTTCATCAGGCAGATGAAATAATAAATTATTTAAATGTAAATGTTCCTGGACAGACAAAAGTTTAAAATTTGAACAGTTCAGGCAGAAGTTCCAACTACGGAGGCATTAGCGCTGTTCCTTGTCATGTTGATTATTTCTAAAATGGTGACACAACAAGAAAAAGCATTTTGTTTTAAGAGCTTTTGCAATTAGCAAAACTAGAATCCATTATTTAAGTTCAACGTGCTTTTCTTCGTCAGTTTAGTAAACAACTGTTTCGTCATAAGCAGATTTACAAGTGGCGTCGAAAATTCGTAGACGTATCTGCAAACAACAAAGTACGGAACGTTCACGCACATCGAATGAAAATGTCGAGCGTATTCGTACAGTTTACGAATGGAGCCCAAAAAACCACAGCACGGGTAACACGTGGTGCTCATATTAAATGCATAAAAATTTGAACTTTTCTCTTTTCAAGAACGTTGGAATTGTGTTTTTATCTTTTGTAGTTTGGAAGAAATAAATGTTTGAAATCTGTTCCTTAATTTTGAATAACCCTGTATGTCTCCCCATTTCTATTCGTAAGTTAATCAACTTACGGATAGAAATGGGGAGACATATTTAGTTAAATGTTGTAAACTTATCAATAAGTATCAAACCTAAAAATGAGTCATTAGTCATGGCTAACAAACGCAAAATTAGTCATTAGTCTTAGTCATCAATCGACTAGAATATGCCCAACTTTGATAAGTACGAAGGAAAGTCAGTAATGCGGTCACGAAGTTAACTTTTGACTTGTGCCCTCAGATGAAACATTCCATTATCCAATAATTTAAAGTCCAATACCGATAACGGTGAGCGAATTCTACACGAGACCTCCAGCTTTCATTTGAATGCAATGGTTTTTTAGCTTTACGTCTTGCAAATAAATTCAGTTCATTCAATCTTCGATCTATTGTTTTTGTTGAGTTATTAGGCAATCCCTAAGCTTGTAATTCACTTTTGATTTGGATATTGTTTTAAGAAGATCTCTCGATGGAATCATTTTAACCACTTTCACGCCTACATTTTCTTCGATGACTACTTCTTTTTTCCTACACACTGAAATTAGCAGTTAGTTATTTCCAAAAGTGTCATTAGATGGCAACACACTCCAGCTTGCTGCAATTGACATTGAAAAAAATTATTTGTTTTTTGCCCTCATAATCCTGGCTACATCCATGGTTGGTTGTATCGCATTCTAGGCAAAAAATAATGACTTGTAATGCCTGATAGGGTTGTATGACGACTTCTTAGTGATAATCGCTTTAATTTACGGCCTATCGTTCAGTAGATTCTGCATTAGCTTGTAATGAAATACCATTGTCGTTTTTTCCGTGGATACTTTTAACGTGTATTCCATTCCGAGTTGACGAACCCCACCAGCCGATAAAGGTAATAGGAAACAAAGCTGCAAATAACAATAAAAGATAACAGTCTTTATATGGCGTTGTATTTGTGTCAGTCAGAGTGTCTCCGTTCGTTTTATCTATTTTGCGTTTGTATTTATTCGCGACCGACGGCGAAGGAAGAAGGCAGGCAGGCAGGCAGTCGGGCGAGGGAACGAACGGATCGAAGACCTTTTGAAAAGGCACGGCACATGCAGATGCGGCGGTCCGCTTGATAATTGTCAGCGTGTATCTGGTGATCGGCCATGTCTGCGCCAATACATATTCACGAGGCTCTTCTTATATGGGACGCCCATTTACATACAATGTGTCGGTATAAGTTTCTACACTCAGTTGGTTCTTTAGTGCCCGCTATAAACATGGCCGGGTGTCATCCGTAGGACTGATAACACGTTCTGCTACCGAATTCAGTGTATCCCGGAGCCGGTGCCGGAGCCGGGGCCAGGCATCTCTCAGACCCGCTGGGAAACGCAAACAATACCGTTGTTCCTTGCGCTCCTCGCTGTGTTCTTGTTATACATTTCTTATTTACATTAACTTTATGACGGTTACAAATTTCTCTTGTGTACGGGCCACCAGCTTTATTTTCATCCACCTACTCACAATGCACAGTTTCTTGTAGCACTTTTATTTCAACTTCATAACCATCACTATCATCATAAAGTCAATTCATCAAACATATTATATCAAACCTTTAATATAACTAATTAATTGTAGTTATTTCCCTAATTAGTTTATATTAGTTTCTTCCAGGGTTTTCGAACTGTTATATAAATATTTTTTGCAGTTTTTCGCCATATCTTAGTAAATATCTATAACATCTCAGCAGTTTATATTTTCAACTTTACTTTAAATCAGTGGTTTGTTTATACGTGTGGTGCATTACTCCGCATTTCCATTACTCAGATGCGCCCAAGCAAGAATCCAATCCATTCAATTCTATGCGGGCAATTCGACAAGTTGACGAAGAATTCTTTGATGAAGTTACTGATTGCTCTAAAAAATTATATAGTCTTTCTCTTTAATGGACTAGTCAAATTTAATTTCAGAATTACCTTATTCTACGTCTTTTGTAAAAATTTCATATTGTTCTACTCGTATAATATTACATAGTCTTGTCGTATTGCTTTACAGAACCACATATTCCTTTTCACTGATGAACTTTTCGAATTGCTCTATATTTTTGTTCCTTGATTAACTTGCACAGTGGTCAGGGTTGTTAAAAAACGTTTTTTTTTCATTTTAATTAAAACAAACAGTTTTTTTTAATAAAACGTGTTTTTTCATTGAAACAGCGTTTAAAACATTAACAATTAAAAACATGTTTAAAACACGCTTAAAACGTGTTTAAAACAGAACATACAGGATATTTTTCTTTTGAGTATACACATCCCGATAATTACAGCGTTTTTTTAATTTGCGGGAATTCGTTGTTTAAAAGCGATTAATTTGAGGCTTTTAACGAGTGTTTTCCACTCCCAGATTAAGCATGAAGTAAAATTTCGAGTTTAGAAAAGCCTAAGAATTTGGATTGGCCGCGTAGCGAAGCGGAGCGGCCAATCCAAATTAGGCTTTTCTAAACTCGAAATTTTACTTCATGCGCCACGCTTAAAAACACTGATTTACAGTGAAGTTCAAAAAACACACACATACAACAACGATTATAGGCAACTTAATATACAGTAGAGTTATTGGGTTGCCTATAATCACTGTTTTAAACAATTTCTTCAGCGCAGAATTTTACTCACGTTGTATTCTACATATTGAATTGCTAAAGCCGTATATTTTAAACTTTGCTGTATTTCAGTGTTTTATACGCGTGACGCATGAAGTAAAATTTCGAGTTTAGAAAAGCCTAATTTAGATTGGCCGCGTAGCTTCTCTAAACTCGAAGTTTTACTTCATGCTTAGCCTGGGAGTGGAAAACCCTCGTCTAAAAATTCAAATCTTTTTAAAGAACGAATGTCGTAAATTTTACAGTGTAAGCATGTGTATACCTGAAAATAAAATTCCCTGTATTTAAAAATCACATATATTTGATATTTTCTTGTAATAAAATTTTATGTTTAATAATGTAATTTGAAATATCTTCAACAAGTTAGCTAAAATTTAAAAAAGTAAACAAACAATCTTAATGTAGTGGTATAAAATATAATTTAGCAAATTTAATAATATATTACGTTACGAGAGTGGTATGCAGCATATTACATATGAGCGGACATGTTGCGCACGAGCCGCGTAGCGGCGAGTGCAGAATTCCGCGAGTATGTAATTACCATACCACTCTAGAAACGTACGTTACTTTACCTACGCCCTAACAAAATAAACAATGAGCATGAAAGAACAACTTATTTATTGCAATAATTTTTAATAGTAACATGACAATGATGAAAAGTAAATTACTACTTGATCAATATACAGTAAATTTTTCGTTTAGGTATACATATGCACAAAGCTGTACATTTTCCGACATTCGTTGTTTTTTAAAAGATTCAAATTGAAGCTTTAAACGAGTGTTTTCCACTCCCAGACTAAGCATAAAGTAAAATTTCGAGTTTAGAAAAGCTTGAAAATTTGGATTGGCCGCGTAGCGAAGCGGAGCGGCCTATCCAAATTAGGCTTTTCTAAACTCGAAATTTTACTTCATGCTCCACGCGTATAAAACACTGAAATATAGCAAAGTTTAAAATTTACGGCTTTAACAATCCAATATGTACCGACCCGAGACAAATTTTCTGGGCTTTTCTAAACTCGAAATTTTAGTTCATGCGCCACGCATACAAAATACTGATTTCAAGTGAGATTCAAATATATATAAAGTTCACAATATTTTAGTGTTTTATACGCGTGGCGCATGAAGTAAAATTTCGAGTTTAGAAAAGCCCTGAAAATTTGTCTCGGGTCGCTACATATTGGATTGCTAAAGCCGTATATTTTAAACTTTGCTATATTTCAGTGTTTTATACGCGTGGAGCATGAAGTAAAATTTTCACGGGGCTTTTCTAAACTCGAAATTTTACTTCATTCTTAGTCTGGGAGTGGAAAACACTCGTTTAACGTTTCAAATTGAGCTCTTAAAAACAACAACAACGATTAACTAAAGATTTAAAGAAAATAAGCTGAATTTGGAATACGTATACTTTAAAGAAAAACTCCCTGTATATCAAAGAAATGTCATTTGGTTGTGCGGTAAGCAATCAGCTGTTCAGCTGTCAGCACGTAATATACTTGTCAAAGCTATTACGTGCATGTGTACGTAATGTCAGTCATATTTGTCAAGATAACAGCGTGGTATGATGCGGTTATTAGATAGCGCGTAGGTAAAATAATAAAAAAAAAAAACGTTTTAAACAAATTTAACGTTTGAAACACATTTTAAACAAATTTAAGATTTATCTGTTTAAACCAAAACCGTTTAAAACACGACGGCTCTTTTTAAACATGTTTAAAACACTGTTTTAAAACAAAGTGTTTCAAACATAACAACCCTGACAATAGTACTACAGAATGATAAATTATTTTCTTGGATGAAGGTGTCGATTTAGTTAATCGAGAACCTAGAGAATTCTTCTTCCTTGGCGAAGTTGTATAATTTCCCTATACAACTGAAATTCTTGTTTGTGTAATAATAGAAGTTAATGAAATCGTAAACATGTTTTCTTGATACGTACGCTTAAATATGTATAATTGAGTTACTGTAACATGCACCGAAAGTTAGCCAATATTTCAATATCATTATTAATGCAATAATCAAGCTGAGATTATTAGGCGTGTTCAGAGTTAGTTCATATTTATGCAGGTGTGTGTGCATGTATAGGTGTGGGAGCAAGCGTAGCGCAAAACTAGCAGATATATGGATCGTGTTGTAGTACTAACAGTACTCTACCTATGTGTGTGTTTGTGTGTGTGTGTGTGTGAGAGTGTGCAGTATGCCGCCGGCGGGTTATTGCATGTATAAATTAGCAGTCGGGGGTGCTAATTGCTCCATAAATCCAATCGGCCCCTCTTCTCTTTTACTAGTTTTAATTAGTTACAAGTTAAGTAGTAACGGGCGCGCGAACGCCGCCCCTCTCGCCTCTCTCTCGCAGCATCACGCTAATTTCGCGCAGACTATTAAATTATTAAATTCATAGAGTCTCGAGCACCTAGCCCGGGGGGGAAATTGCGACTTCCATAAGGCATGCTCTGGTCCTGATCTGCGCTTCGGCACCCAAAGCATATAAAGTTTAGTTCAAAATAAAACTTGAGTTTAGAAAATCCTAATAACATATTGAAATTGATAATCTGGGATTGAGTTAAAAATCTTTTATAAATAAATTATATTTATATTTTCAATCTCATGAACAATAGTTAAAAAAGTAAAGCATGATATGTAATTTGTTTTGATTACACTGTTCTATTCCTGGAATATGTGAATGAATCATAAAACTGATTGTAGTAGTAACATAGTGATTGGTATCGAATTAAGTGTAATAAATATCGATGTTGGCGCGGTAAAAAGGTGCATTTAGAATAGCGGCCGTCCATCCGGAGCTACCTTTAATAACCGGTGTTGGGGCCGGACCCTCCGCTTCCATTCCCCCCTCCTGTATAATGAGATAGTTGGTATAAAAATGGAAATCGAAGCGGACCCCGGCTTTAAAGAATTAATCATGATTTATGGTTGGAATTAAAGGTGCCCGAGTGAAAATGGCGTGTAATTTCGTGGATACCCTATCATTTAAGGTAGCCACAACTTGCGTGATGCACCAACTACAATCAAGCAACGGGCTGGAATAAGTAAAAAAGGATAAAGGAGGAAAGCGTGTTTAGTTTTTTTTATACTATATATAAATTAATGCTTAGTCTATAAAAGGATATAAGGCAGGGGGGTTTCTTGTATAGCCGATAAAAACTTAATTCGTGTTTATGGCCCCACCCCCGTTATGAATGAGGGTATTCCTATGCGTGTCCCGTGGATGCCTATATATTACCGTCGATTGAACAGATTAGAGCGGGAGCACGCTGTGCGTTTATATTGACGAATTACGTCCAGGGAGAGCTATCCCATTGTGCTGACCACTTAGGTTCCATCTTGCGGGCGGTTGCCTTTTGCGGGAAAGTCGCGCAGATATCAAGATTTATTTATCATCGAGGAATCCTTTTCGCCCGTCTCCATCTCTCAATCTTCCCATTCAGGGATCTTCAAGGGGTCCGGTGATAATCTCCGATCTACACTCAAACACCACAATGGATCTAGATCGTGAGGAGGTGCGATACTCGTCGACAGAGTTTTAACAATTCGTAGGGTGCTCATAACTGTCACTTTATCAGATTTTAATAGTGGGGATGAATGCCAATTCTTATAAATTATTGAAGGATGTTTTACATGATATTGCATTAATGTTGGAGATTTTCTCAAATATTGACATTGGAGATTGAAAAGCTAACGATTCTAGGTCCTTCAAGTTTAGTGTATTGTTTCTTTTTGTGCATTTTGGAGTTGTGTAGTATTTGAGCACAAGTATGTACTCACAACTTGTAATCTGAGTTATTTTCATGTATCTACAGTCAACACATCAGGCGCGCACCCAGGGGGTGGCTCATGGGCTTGAGCCCCACCCCCTAACCGTTGATTTTTTATAATTTACCAAACAAAGTAATCACCTTATTTAATCAATTTATTCTTTATAAAAATTCTAACTTTGCGTGAATATTCTACAAAAACCAGTTGAAATATTTTAATTTTCTTTGTTTTAGGCTTTAGTCTAAAACAAAGAAAATTAAAATATCTCAACTGGTTAATTTTTGTATTAACTCAGCAAATTTTGTGCTGATTATCTGATCCATTGATTTTTTGCAATCAATTCATTTTTTGCAATCAATTCAAACTTGTGTGTTATATTTCAAAAACTAATTTGAAAATGAAGAACAAGTGAAATGTCGAAGGATAAATGCAAAAATTCTTTAAAATCGTTAGACAATTGTTTTCGTTTAAAATTTATCGGTGTACATAAGTCAGTGAGTATAATTAGTAGTGATTAAACATACAGTAATATTAAGAAATATAAATTAGTGATTAAAACAAAATGTGATCACAGTTTGAATAAATAATAATAAAGACATTAAAAAATAAAATATATGCAAGTACAAACATATTAAAATCGTCATAATAATAAAAATATTAAAATATCAAAAATATAAAAAATATAAAGTATATACAAGTACAAACACATTAAAATCAATATGTGACTATGTGTCACAGAGGTGCTGAAACTCATATGTTAGGCACTCATGAACACTATAGAAGGCTTTCATCTGTAGATATGATTTAATTTTATGTTTAAACTCAAGTGCGGACAACGACTTTATTGCATCAGGAATTGCATTGTATAGTTGTGATCCATAATAGTTTACGCCATTGTGACATTTAGTTAACCGCATTGATTTTAAACAAATGTCATGCCTGTGTCGGGTTTTAAGGTTAGCTTAGATGACAAAGTTCTCAAGCTTGATTAGACAAATTCTTAAGTTAGGTTAGATGACAAGTTGTAAAGTTAATTATCAATTGTTTTAATGATGAAACAAACGAGTGTCTTCCACTCCCAGACTAAGCATGAAGTAAAATTTCGAGTTTAGAAAAGCCTGAAAATTTGGCTCGGGCGCGTAGCGAAGCGGAGCGACCGAGCCAAATTAGGCTTTTCTAAACTCGAAATTTTACTTCATGCGCCACGCGTATAAAATACTGATTTAATGTGAAATGGTCTTTAACTAATTGATAAGTGAAATAAGTTAAGTATGTCAATTATCAATCGTTCAGGTGATGGGGAAAGTGCTATGATGGACAACTCATATTGTAGTGTTTTGACGTCCATACATAGGTTTAAATGCGTTAGCCCCCCCTAAGACAGGGATGAGTCCTCCCCCCAAAAAGCGAGTCCCTCCTATGACCAATTTCTGGGTGCGCGCTGCAACACATTACCTTCCTACCTTGACGTCATGATTTATTTTCTTTGTTTAAATAATAAAGGGTAGTTGAAACAGAATACATGCAATTGTTTAAGTACCTGCACTTGCAAAATAATTTCTGTGGCTGGTAAACAAAGCTTTAAAGATGAGGCTATTAAGTTTGCTAGAACAAGAAGAAGCAAAATAATTCAAAATGCCACGATATAACGATTTGAAGAAGAAATGTATCGAGTTTCTTAAGTGTAAGAGTGCATTGATTCGATAACAATACTACTCCTGTCAATAATTCGGAACTGCTACTCATTAAAACATTTAGTTTAGAAGAGTTTATGGTTGCATCTAGAGGGCTCAAGCAAAACCTTACAATGGGCCCTGACAATATACCTGCTCTGGTTGTTAGGGACTGTCGACATGTTTTGGTAACCCCACTATTACATATATACAATATGATTTTAAAATATAACAAATTTCCAAATGCATGGAAAATTTCGAAAGTTGTGCCAATACACAAAAATAAAAACACCAGTGACATCCAGAACTACCGTCCTATATCACTAATTAGTAACTTCGCCAAGATATTTGAGATTATGCTATATAAGGTTTTATATGCTCATGTCGCACAGTCTCTATCCCCCAGTCAGCACGGATTTATAAAAGGCAAATCAACCGTTACAAACTTATGCACATTTATGACAGAGGTATCGAAAACCCTAGATGTACTCGGACAGTCAGACGTTATCCATACCGACCTATCAAAAGCTTTTGATGTGGTACAGCATGACTTACTTATACAAAAACTTCATACATTTGGCTTCAGTGATTGCCTAGTTAAATTATTAAAGTGCTACTTAACAAAGAGAACTAATTTTGTCGAATATAAAGGGTTCCAGTCACATAAATTCGCATCTTTGAGTGGGGTTCCCCAAGGGTCAAACCTTGGCCCCTTATTATTTTTATTATTATATATATATATATTATTTTTTTTTTGTTTAGAACTATAAATACACCCGACGACTGCTTAGCACTACAACAAGACATAACAAATTTCTCTTACTGGTGTAATGAAAATGGGTTAATGGTAAATATAAATAAATGTAAACGTATGACTTACAGCAGAAAGGGTATTAATAATGAATTTGATTACCATATAAATAATTCCATAATCGAACCTGTCACTTCCTTCAAAGATTTGGGAGTTTATTTCGACAGCAAACTCACGTATATCGAACACATAAATCACATTACCAGTTTTAGTTATAAATTGTTAGGATTTATGATTAGGAACACTAAGCCATTTAAAGGAGTAGAACCTCTAATTAGATTTTATTGCGCATATATCCGTAGTCGTTTGGAGTACTGCTCAGTTATCTGGAGTCCTTCATACAATGTCCACATTCTGGAAATTGAGAACGTGCAAAGGAAATTCCTAAAAACATAATATTATAGAAAACAACACAAGGTTATCCACTGGAAATGTTAGAGAGTGAATTCAATATCATGTCTCTTCAGGACCGACGCATCATTACACAAATACTTTTTATTTATAAAATGGTGCATGATAGATTCAAAGACTCGTATTTGCTGTCCCAATTAAATTTTTACGTACCACGTTTGAATAGCAGGATAAGACAAACATTTTATTTTGGCTCAGTAAATACTCGTCAACACTCGCCTCTTCGGTCAATGTGTAGCGCAGTAAACAAATATTGTAATACTGTAGATATATTTACTGTTAACAGCGAAACGAGATTATTAAGTGAATTTCGTGATATGTTTGATATAATGTAATGTAGTGGTACTTCTGCAAGTTGTTGTTATTATTGTCTAATTTATAAGTGAAGCTCTGTAATAATTATTGTTATTCATTTTTTTTTAGTATCTTTAATTTATCCTGTAATTGGCCTTTATGGCTGTTGGGTATGTAATAAATAAAATAAATAAATAAATATTAAAAATGGTTTTTCTCGAGGAAACATAGATTTTCAGCTCATTTAGAAATTGCTCACAGGATGGTACGTTAGCGAGATGTTCCTCTAAAAGAATGATATTGATACATTATTCTGCATGCTGGATGTATGGATGGTTTTGTGCCTCTTTGGTGTTCAAAAGTGGCATTAAAACAGGAGATTACCA
Organism: Philonthus cognatus; assembly: GCA_932526585.2. Lineage (NCBI taxonomy): Eukaryota > Metazoa > Arthropoda > Insecta > Coleoptera > Staphylinidae > Philonthus > Philonthus cognatus. The sequence goes on from OW052242.1 coordinate 33,062,231, forward strand.
CTCGAACATGAATAGGGATAACTTCTAAAAGTGGCTTAAGACGAAATTGATTCCAAATTTGAATCAATAATTATTATGGATAATGCAAGTTATCAGAAGAAACGCCAACTAAGTCCTGCACTAAATCAAAATTAATTGAATGGGTAAAACATGTTATAAAGAACGAAATTTGGTCAATCGTTACACCACCACGAAAAATGTATCATTTACACGAATATGTAAAGTCTTTTGGACAAACAATTTTAAGACTTCCACCTTACCATTGCCATTGAAATGGTATGGTCTCAATGCAAAAGAAAATATGATGAAGTAATACCCTCTACTAATTCAAAACCAGACCAATACCATTTTTTATTAAAGTATAGTGTAGGTATACAGTAGGTATACATATCCCAATATAGGCTGAAGATCTTCAGAAATTCGCTGATTTTCAATTGAGTTCAAATTGAAGCTATAAACGTGTATTTTCCACTCCCAGATTAAGCATGAAGTAAAATTTCGAGTTCAGAAAAGCCTGAAAATTTGGTTTGGTCGCATAGCGCGAAGCGCGGAGCGACCAAACCAAATTTTTAGGCTTTTCTAAACTCGAAATTTTACTTCATGCGCCACGCGTATAAAACTCAGATTTTTAGTAAAGTTCAAAATACACTATTAAAGCAGAACGCTAAGGACGTATATTCTGAGCATTACATCAAATCGGTGTTTAATACGCGTGGCGCATGAAGTAAAATTTCGAGTTTAGAAAAGCCTGAAAATTTGGATTGGTCGCTCCGCGCTTCGCGCTACGCGACCAATCCAAATTTTCAGGCTTTTCTAAACTCGAAATTTTACTTCATGCTTAATCTGGGAGTGGAAAACACTCGTTAGTTTCAAAATGAACTTTTAAAAACTACGAATGTTGGAACATTTTCAGCGTATGCATATGCTACTCATAAGATTCACTCTATTTAAATCATTAAATTTTTTAAAATTTTAGTAACAAAATTAAAAAACCACAACTCTGGATCTTAACGAAACCTGACTCATTAAAAGTATGCAAAAATCTAAAAAATGTTGAGTTGGTGAGGTTAGTTAATTGTCAGACGAAATTATTAAACTCAATGTAAATGATATTTTTTTGAAAAAGGCCCGAATAACATACATGTTTGCCGATTTATCACCCCCTCGCTGATGACACCCGGGCGACTTGCACCTCCTTTACTACGTCTCTGGATTGATCAATCTTTGAGATTTGCGATACCTCTAATATTGAGCAAATTATTACTAACCTGCCAAATAAAGGTTGTTTATATATATATATATATATATATATATATATATATATACAGGGTGGGCCACGAATAACGCCCATTAAAAGTTTTCGGGGTTCCTGACAGAGGAAACATTTGAAAAAATTCTACATTGCACGGTTGAATGCGATCACCTCATGGAAAATATTTCGACTTTCTATCACTTCCGGTTGTACCGGAAATGGCTACCAACTTTGTTATTTTAAATGGAACATCATATATATTAATTTTTATATATATCTAGAGCAAGTAGTTTTTGAGTTATTTCGAAATTTCTTTCCTCCCAGAATGCTTGCACAATTGAATAATTCCTGTACTATTCACACGTGCACCATAGTAGGCTACTGTCAATATTCGCTGAACCGAATCTGTCAATATTTTTCAACGCTCCGTTCGAGTAATATTAAAATGAATAAGTCGCACTAGCCAAATATGACGAATAAATTCATAATTTCTCGATTGCTACACTTATTTATTATAATATTACTCGAAGTGTTCAAAAATATTGACACGTTGGAAACGAATTTTTCTAGATTCGGTTCAGTGAATATTGACAGTAGCCTAGTATGGTGCATGTGTGAATTGTACAGGAATTATTCAATTGTGCAAACATTCTGGGAGGAAAGAAATTTCGAAATAACTCAAAAACTACTTGCTCTAGATATAGGGAGACAATACTTTTATGTTGCAAATTGTCTTGCCAATTACCATATGAGATAAAATATTGGTCATTCCATTTGAAAACATTGAATTATGATGTTTATAAGTGGGCACTGAAATATTGACATTTTTGAAATACCTATTGTCAAAATTGACAGATGTCAATTTTTTTATTTCTAGAGGGATCTATAAGTAACAATTCAAGATGCCGCTCGTCTGTCTATCTTGTCCCTACTAGAAGTTATAGGCATTTTTCAAAACGTTCATTTCAGGTCAATATTTGACAAATAAATTTTTAACTCAAAAACTGTAAGAGTTAAGTGGACATAAATTCATATGAGAGGGTAGACAATTGAACGGGGAATCTAAAATAAATTAATATATAGGATGTTCCATTTAAAATTACAAAGTTGGTAGCCATTTCCTGTACAACCGGAAGTGATAGAAAATCGATATATTTTCCATGAGGTGATCGCATTCAACCGTGCAATGTAGAATTTTTTCAAATTTTTTCCTCTGTCAGAAATCCCGAAAACTTTTAATGGGCGTTATTTGTGGCCCACCCTGTATATATATATATATACAGTGCGTTTTATTTAAGTATGGCCATAGGTATTTACAAGGTACAAATTGTACCCCTTTAACTTTTGTTGTCGTACAAATGGCTACACTTAAATAAAACGCACTGTATACTAATCCATTTACATATAACGACGTACAAGAGAGTTTAATTTTATTAAAATGTGAATATCGATTTTGATGTATCGTAGACGTTACAAATATCGTTCGAGATTTGTAGTCTAGGAGTTCAAATATACAAAATCATTTACTGGTTTATTCATAAATACATTTTTCGATATTTCGATTCTCGAGGTAAATTTTTAGACATTCGTCCTTTTTATAAAAACTTTAAATTTAAAGCTTAACTATAACGAGTGTTTTCAATCCTAGTTTAAACATGCAGTAAAATTTCAAGAAAAGCTTGAAAATTTGAATTGGTCCCGAATGAGATCAAACTTCTAACGAGGGTTTTCCACTCCCAGACTAAGCATGAAGTAAAATTTCGAGTTTAGAAAAGCCCCGCGTGGAAAATTTGTCGAGGGTCGCGCAGCGACCCGAGACAAATTTTCACGGGGCTTTTCTAAACTCGAAATTTTACTTCATGCGCCACGCGTATAAAACGTTGAAATATTGTAAAGTTCAAAACATATTGCGTGTGTTTGATCTCACGTTAATTCATTTTTCAAATGTTTATTTTAATAATTTGAACGTCTTGAAAATTTGTTTTTTAAATATGTATAAGATTACTTAAAATAAAAAAACCCTGAATGTATCTTAAATGAACTTTTAAATCGTAAGTCAAGGAGTTTATACAAATGATGATCTGGATTCCTCCAATGAAGACGTTTCGAGTGATTTTAGTAACTAAAATATAGTGATTTTTGGTTTATTATATTACTTAAATAACACACTTAATATGTTTAGGTTTCAAAATAATGTTTATTGTACTACAACAATTGTTTCACCACACAGTGGCTTCATCAGGTAGATGAACGATGTTACAAATTGGTTACAGTTGCCTTAAATATTAATTAGTTAATGTGGGGAGGGGGTGTTAAACAGGTAACAATACAGGGATCACTTAAATTAGCATATACACACATAAACAATTGTTGTAGTACAATAAACATTATTTTGAAACCTAAACATATTAAGTGTGTTATTTAAGTGATATGGAGTTTCGACAACTAACAGCCTCAGCTATACAATGTTTATTATATTGTTATTTGTTTCATTATAGTTCGTATTTTTTTTGAGTACTTTTTGGATCTTTATGTATAACTTTGGGCCGCATGATTTCGCCTTCCCCTTAAGGCTTTTGTTAACTAAATAATTGATTACGAGTACAAAATTAACGACCGTCTCTAACTTTAACAGAAAGGAAATCATATAGACCTTTGTATTTTTATAAATATACAGGGTGTCAATTGGAAAACAAGTAAGCCACAATATCTTTGGAACCGTAACAGTTAGGAAAAAAATTTCAAAACTGTTCCTAGAATATGTAGGGGAACCATTTTGATCCACATAACAATCTTCTGCAACCAACCCCTTAGGCTGTAGCCACCCTTGCCCATTTTTTTTTAATGACATGACCCCATTCGTGATACATCATTACAAAGGTCTTTCAAAATACTAATCAGTGGTACCAACTAAAATTTTTATTGTTACATAAAGTTACATAAGGGGCTGGTTGCAAAAGATTGTTATGTGGGTCAGAATGGTTCCCCCTCCATATCCTAGAATCGGTTTTGAAAATTTTATCTAACTGTGACGAGTCCAAAGATATTGTGGCTGGCTTGTTTTCAAATTGACACCCTGTATGTTATTTTGTTGAAATAATTTGACTTATCACTGACAGACTTGTAAAAAAAAGCACAGATGTGCGTTTTCATCGCTATATTTTGTTTATTTTGTGACGCCACAGTAAAAAGTATACTTGATACTCACTATTCTTATAACCTTCTAATGTACGTTCAATAAAAAAAACCTCTAGAGTGCCATGGCAAATATTGTAGGTTGGCAATTCTGAAATTATACATTATAAATGTTATTTGAAATAAAACAACGCAGTTGGGAGAGTTTCACTTTTATTGTTGAACACTGCAACATGTTTCACCACACAGTGGCTTCATCAGGCAGATGAAATAATAAAATCATTATTTCATCTGCCTGATGAAGCCACTGTGTGGTGAAACATGTTGCAGTGTTCAACAATAAAAGTGAAACCCTCCCAACTGCGTTGTTTTATTTCAAATAGTATTATGGAGTTTCATCATGTATCCGCCTCATCAATTAAATAATTATAAATGTTATGCCTGACGTTTTATATGTCAATTCCTTAAATTTAAAAAAAGATTAAATCATGGCACTCTAGAGGTTTTTTTTAATTGAACATACGATATCATTTATTGTATAAAATCGAAAAATTGTTAATGATAGTTATTAATTACGGCGGTAATTACACAAAAGCCCATCGAACCGATTAAGAAGCGCCTCGGGGTGGCGACGGGGCCCGAAAAGCTGGTCTTTCTGGGGGGATGCAGTCGCTTATAATTGCAATGCGAGCGCATGTGGGCCATTAATCACAGGCCTCAAAAAGTAATTAAGCTATTCATTCCATCGGCGCTCCGGGCCTCGCAGATGCAATACAACCGCACATTCTACATATACATCACCTCTCTCCGCACAAGTCTTTGTATTTAGGTACGAATGTGTGAGTGAAGTCTTCTCGATTCTTCGGTATAACAATACCGAGCAAACCCTTTATGGTTTAAACAAAAAGGAAATGATGAGTTTCGGATTGGGATTCTATCCCTAGAGTTGTAACGTTTTTATATTAATTCAGGAATGGATCCTGAGAGTAATTTTGGGAGTACTATGGCGATTTGTGGAAATGGTTATTTGCAGGGTTGTTAAAATTTTTTTTTTTAAATTTTAATTAAAACAAACAGTTTTTTTACAAAACGTGTTTTATTCATTGAAACAGCGTTTAAAATAAAACATTAACAATTAAAACACGTTTAAAACATGCTTAAAACATGTTTAAAACACGTTTAAAACGTGTTTTAAAGAGAACATACAGGGCATTTTGAGTATACATATTCCAATACTTACAGCGTTTTTTAAATTTGTGGAAATTCGTTGTTTCAAAGCGGTTAATTTGAGGCTTTTAACGAGTGTTTTCCACTCTAAGCATGAAGAACTTGGATAGGCCCCGTAGCGAAGTGGAGCGGCTAATCCAAATTAGGCTTTTCTAAACTCTAAATTTTACTTCATGCTTAGTCTGGGAGTGGAAAACACTCAAAAGTAAATTTTCTTTACTTCATGCGCCACGCTTAAAAACACTGATTTACAGTGAAGTTCAAAAAACACACATACAACAACGATTATAGGCAATTAGGTTGCCTATAATCGTTGTTGTATGTGTGTTTTTTGAGTTGTTATTGAGTTGCCTATAATCACTGATTTAAACAGTTTGTTCGGCGCAGAATTTCTCACGTTTTATTCACATCTACATATTAGATTGCTAATGCCGTATATTTTAAACTTAACGATATTTCAATGTTTTATACGTGTGGCGCATGAAGTAAAATTTCGAGTTTAGAAAAGCCTAATTTGGATTGGCCGCTCCACTTCGCTACGCGGCCACTCCAAATTTTCAGGCTTTTTTAAATTTTTAAATACAGGGATTTTTTCTTTTAGAGATTTCAATTTGAAATCGAGGGTTTTCCACTCCCAGACTGAGCATGAAGTAAAATTTCGAGTTTAAATTTTACTTCATGCTCAGTCTGGGAGTGGAAAACCCTCGTTTAAAGATTCAAATTGAAATCTCTGAAAGAAAAAATCCCTGTATTTAAAAATTACATTCAAGCACAAACAATTGTGATATTTTATTGTAATAAAATGTTTTGTTTAATAATGTAATTTGAAATATCTTTAACAATTTAGCTAACATTTAAAAACGTAAACAAAAAAATCTTATTGAAGTAGTATAAAATATAATTTAGCAAATTTAAGATAATAAAAAAACGTTTTAAACATGTTTTAATCAAATTTAAGATTTAAAACATGTTTAAAACAAAACCGTTTACAACACGACGGCTGTTTTTAAACATGTTGAAAACACTGTCTCAAAACAAAGTGTTTTAAACATAACAACCCTGGTTATTTGAACTTAAAATACTGAACTCTTTAAAGATGAGAAAATTAGGTGATGAACTAAATACCTTGAAAAGGAGGAAACAGAAAGAAAGTTGAATGATTTGTGGAAACGGCCTTCTGAACTTTGAATTAGTATAATAAGAAAAAAATCAAACTAATTTTAGAGGTGGTCCCTTGAACTAAATACACTGAATTGGCCTAAGAAGGAGGAAATTGATGATTTGTGCAGATGGCCTTTTAAACAAAAACACTGTATTAACCCAAAGAGGAAGAAATGAAATCATTTTTTGAACTAAAAGCTGCATGAGAAGTTTCGATGGTAGTTGTCTATCTATACTCAATGAGAATATCAAACTATGTTGACATTTCTGTTCAGTAAGGTTAGGCAATTCATCATGAATTATTTAACGCCACAACAACGCTTCCAAATTGTGGAAATTTACTTTCAAAAAAATAAATCTGTTGGCGAAGTTCATGGAGCACTTCGTCCATTTTACGGCCAACATAATCGGCCTAGTGAGCAAGCAATTCGTGCAGTTATTGATCGTTTTCGCACTAATTTTACTCTTCTCGATTCAAAACCATCAACAAGACAAAGAAATGTGCGTACCGAAGAGAATATTGCTGCTGTAGCGCGAAGTGTTGAAGAAGATGCCGAAATGTCGATTCGTCGCCGTTCTCAAGTTGTTAGCCTTTGTCCTTCGACTACGTGGACAATTTTACGTAAGGATCTTGGATTACGTGCCTATAAAATACAGCTCGTGCAACAATTAAAGCCAAATAACCATCGTTTACGTCGTATTTTTGCTGATTGGGCTAATTTGAAACTGGCCGAAGATGAGCATTTTTATTGAAGAATTGTGATTAGTGATGAAGCTCATTTCTGGTTAAATGGCTTCGTCAATAAACAAAATATGGAGCGAAAAAAATCCTCAAGTCGTTACGAAACACTGTTACATCCGTTAAAATTGACTGTTTGGTGCGGTTTACACGCTGGCGGTATCATCGGTCCTTATTTCTTTCGCAATGAGGAAGGAGCTGCCGTTACGGTGAATGGCAAGCGCTATCGAGCCATGCTGACTGATTTTTTATTTCCAAAAATGAATCAGCTAAACATCGACAACATTTGGTTGCAACAAGACGGCGCAACTTGCCATACAGCGCGCTTAACCATCAATTTATTGCAAAATCAATTTGGTGACAACTTTATTTCCAGAAGTGGCCCTGTTAACTGCCCCACTCGTTCGTGCGACTTATCGCCTCTCGATTACTTTTTATGGAGCTATGTTAAGTCATTGGTTTATGCCAACAAACCAGCAACTCTTGAAGCATTGAAAGCCAATTTTCAAGCCACCTTCCGTGAATGGTGGCTTGAATATTGGCTTTCAATGCTTCAAGAGTTGCTGGTTTGTTGGCATAATCCAATGATTTAACATAGCTCCATAAAAAGTAATCGAGAGGCGTTAAGTCAGATTTAAGGCCAGATTTATTGGAAAAAGTAGTGAGAAATTGGCCAGATCGAATGGACCATGTAACTCGTAGCCGCGGCGGACATATGCCGGAAATCATATTTAAAAAATAAATGCCATGAAATTATCTACCAGGTTATAATAACAATTAATAATTCCAACAATATTTCTGCCTTGTATTATTATTTAAAGTTCTCAAGCTCTTAAAAAAAACATTCTTTACAAATACTAAATTATCGCAAAGAGGAAGACATCAAATTATTTGTGGAGATGGTCCTTCGAACTAAAAACACTGAGTTAGCCTAAACAGGTGGATGAATATATATGGTTTAGTTACATGAAGAACAAATTAAACTGACGAATTAAACACTTTAAATTACCAAATATACATTTCGGATACAAAGTCACCATAATGAGTGGATGAAGATGGCCCTTTCAATTAAAAAACTGAATGAGTCTAAAAAGAAAGAAATAAACAATTATTAATCGAGATAGTCCATCAAAGTAAGACTACTAAATTATCCTCAAGTATAGGACATTCAAATATTATTATTTGAATTAAATTAGTGTGTAATTACAGTTGTTTACTTTTTGCTTAAGTTTATTTATTCAATGGTTTTTTCGGTAAACCAACAAAATAATAGAAATTGAGTAGATTTATTCAACGTCAAGAATTCATTTGACGCGCGCGCACACACAAACTAGCCAACTTGTATGATAATTGGCGTCGCGGCCGTCGACAGGTTCCGCAGGATATAAACATTAAGGAGTCAGCCGACGACCGATGGCCGACGACAACCAGGTCTCGGCCGGAGAAGAAGACAAGTGACATGACGGTGACATTTTGAGCCCGGGCCCGAGATTGATAGACGGAGCGCCGCGGCCTAATTGAGTGCTGAACCGGGGCCCCGGGTGATTGATGTAAAAATAATATGTGAAAATCACGGTGACTGAGAACAAATTGCACTGTTTTGACTACCTGTGGAGGATTTATGTTGCGCCGCGGGGCCCGCCGATCGGGCACTTATCTACATCTCCTGGCCAACCACCCATTATATAACGACACCCCATTATCAACTTCGAAAACCTATATTTACCACTTTCCATCCACCCTTTTACTCTACACCCGGATAATAATGTTTATTATTTATCGTTATTTTATTCGGGTGTGCGAGTTTTTGTGGATAATCGGCACTACCTGATAATCAATTTTAAACTTCTATACAGTGAATGTTTCTTTCAAGTATATATAAATTTCAGCTTGTTTTCTTTAAATCTTTAGTTATTCGTTGTTTCTTTTTCAAGAGTTCAATTTGAAGCTCTAAACGAGTGTTTTCCACTCCCAGACTAAGCATGAAGTAAAATTTCGAGTTTAGAAAAGCCCCGTGAAAATTTGTCGAGGGTCGCGCAGCGACCCGAGACACATTTTCTGGGCTTTTCTAAACTCGAAATTTTACTTCATGCGCCACGCGTATTAAACACTAAAATATTGTGAACTCTATGTATATTTGAACCTCACTTGAAATCAGTGTTTAATACGCGTGGCGCATGAAGTAAAATTTCGAGTTTAGAAAAGCCCAGATAATTTGCCTCGGGTCGCTGCGCGACCCTCGACAAATTTTCACGGGGCTTTTCTAAACTCGATATTTTACTTCATGCTTAGTCTGGGAGTGGAAAACACTCGTATTCTAACATTACAAACTAAAAAAAAATGTATACAGGGAGTTTTTCTTTTAAGTACACGTATTCCAAATTCATCCTATTTTCTGTAAATCTTTAGATATTCCTTGTTTTCTATTAAGTTCAATTTGAAGCTTTAAACGAGTGTTTTCCACACCCAGACTAAGTATGAAGTAATATTTCGAGTTTAGAAAAGCCCCGTGAACATTTGTCGAGGGTCGCGCAGCGACCCGAGACAAATTTTCTGGGCTTTTCTAAACTCGAAATTTTACTTCATGCGCCACGCGTATAAAATACTAAAATATTGTGATCTTTATGTATATTTGAACCTTACTTGAAATCAGTGTTTTATACGCGTGGCGCATGAAGTAAAATTTCGAGTTTAGAAAAGCCCAGAAAATTTGTCTCGGGTCGCTGCGCGACCCTCGACAAATTTTCATGGGGCTTTTCTAAACTCGAAATTTTACTTCATGCTTAGTCTGGGAGTGGAAAACACTCGTTTTAAGCTTCAAATTGAACTCTTTTAAGAAACAACGAATGTCGGAAAATGTACAGCTGTATATTATTCAAGTAGTAATTTAGATTCCATCATTAGTTGTTCTTTAATGCTCATTGTTTATTTTGTTAGGGCGTATGTAAAGTATCGTACGTTTCTTGAGTGGTATGGCAATTACATACTCGCGGAATACTGCACGGTTCGTGCGCAACATGTCCGCTCATATGTAATATGCTGCATACCACTCTCGTTACGTAATATACTATTACTGTGACTGTGATTGCGACTGTTACATAAAACGTTATTGCTACTTAAAATGCCTACTGCTACCCAAGGACGGTCTAGTATACGGTAAGAAGGATGGACAAAATCGTGGATTTTGGAGTGGGGGTAGAGATCGGTTACGTCACAAATGCGCGCTGAATTTAAATGTGGTTACTTCATGATTTAGATAATTACAGTAACTGAATATTGATTCGTAAAATTTTAATTTGAAGCTTTAAACGAGTGTTTAAACAAATTTTCTGGGCTTTTCTAAACTCGAAATTTTACATCATGGGCCACGCGTATAAAATAGATTTTAAGCGAAGTTCTAATATACATAAATTTCACAATATTTTAGTGTTTTATACGCGTGGCGCATGAAGTAAAATTTCGAGTTTAGAAAAGATCAGAAAATTTGTCTCTGGTCCCCCGACAAATTTTCACGGGGCTCTTCCAAACTCGAAATTTTATTTCATGCTTAGTCTGAGAGTTGGTAACACTCACTACAAACATTACAAATTTGACAAGGAAAAAAATGTATACAGGGAGTTTTTCTTTTAAGTACACGTATTCCGAATTCAGCCTATTTTCTGTAAATCTTTAGATATTCCTTGTTTTTTTTTAAGTTCAATTTGAAGCTTTAAACGAGTGTTTTCCACTCCCAGACTGAGCATGAAGTAAAATTTCGAGTTTAGAAAAGCCCCGTGAAAATTTTACTTCATGCGCCACGCGTATAAAAAACTAAAATATTGTGAAACTTATGTATATTTGAACATCACTTGAAATCAGTGTTTAATACACGTAACGCATGAAGTAAAATTTCGAGTTTAGAAAAGCCCAGAAAATTTGTCTAGGGTCGCTGCGCGACCCTCGACAAATTTTCACGCGGGCTTCTCTAAACTTGAAATTTTACTTCACGCTTAGTCTGGGAGTGGAAAACACTTGTTTAAAGCTTCAAATTGAATTTTTAAGGAAGGTACAAAAAGGGGGAATAATAATTATATTTATTTTCAATTTATTAAATTTTCTCCTCTTTGCATTTTATTTTATTTGAGAGATTTTTCACTTAAAACCTTTGTTATTTTTAAAAACTTAATACTCTAATATTAAAAAATCTATCTATGAAAGTACAGCGAAACCGGAAAGAGAGGTTATGGTAGACTCAAAAACGTAACCAAATACAAGGTCATTGTTCTCTTACGCAGGACCTAGGGTCTGCGGGGGTAGGCGAAAACATGAAAAGATACAATTCTGTCATACCTTGTAACACGTATGTGTTCATATGGGTTACGCCCACCGACGTACCTTGCTGCTCCCTATACTGTGATTGCTCAGTTTCAGAGTGTAGACTGTGATTTAAAAAATGACTGCTACGTAAAATTACGACTTGTAACAGTAAAACAATGTACCTACGAAATTAAAATCAAGAAAGTGATCGTCATTGCTAAGAATTTTGTAAACTTCCGGCCTGGAAGTGGTTCGGTTGGGACGGTGAATTCTCCAGGTGGTGATTCGGCTACGGCGGTAAAGTCTCTAAGTGGTGGTCCGTTCCTCCAAATAGTGATTCTACCAGGAGAGTGAAATCTCTAGGTCACCGAAACTGTGATTACTATTTATACAGCGACTGTTTCTTAAAACGTGATTGCGACTTATACCTAAACTGTGATTTGCTACTTCAATTGCGACTGCCACTTAAAAGTGATAATTAGAAGAATATAGGATAACTTTTCTAAATATCGTCAGCGCACAAGTAACGTGACACAACTCAAAAATCCTCTTTTTTGAGTTAAATAATGTAAACTATTCATAAAAAGATCGACTTTTATCAGAAAAAACGATATGAAGATAGTTCATAAAATACTTGGAAAAAAGACCATGTGTCACTTTTCCATGCGAAAGAATTTATGACCCCCGCTCAAGATCAACGTCCCTGTTAGTTAAGTTAATAATATTATTTGAAATGCCATAGTATAATGAAACCATTACAATCAAGAAACATTATAACATTCTAGAAAATGTTTGTTATACAATTTCAAAATGCATAACAATATTATTTTAAAATAGTTCTGAAGAAATGGGAATATTTGAGATGCGTGACTTTTCTTGTGCACCGACGATATAATTTTATATTTTGTACTTTATTGATTGTATTGTAGTTTTTTTCATTAATTTAGCCACATTTTAATTTTTCTTAAAACTTGATAGTATTTGATTTGTCAATCAAATTAAATAAGATTTTAAATATTTCATTGTATAATTCAATATCCGGAGGTGTATTTGCACGGGAAGTAGTTGTTTCAATGAATATTTATCGTCTTAAATTGTCTTATTAATTAGGACACTGTTTGCATTTTCACGAATAGTTTTTTCGTAATTTTATATATTTGATTTGTATTGACCCCCTGAAACCCTGGCTGCGCCACTGCAAACCGCGTGTGTTTTTTTCCATTGAAACAGCGTTTAAAACATTAACAATGAAAACATGTTTAAAACATGTTTAAAACACGTTTAAAAAGTGTTTTAAACAGAACATTAAGTATACATATTCCGATAATTACAGCGTTTTTTTAATTTGCGGAAATTCGTTGTTTAAAAGAGGTTAATTTAAGGCTTTTAACGAGTGTTTTCCACTCCCAGACTAAGCATGAAGTAAAATTTCGAGTTTAGAAAAGCCTTAGAATTTGGATTGGCCGCGTAGCGAAGCGGAGCGGCCAATCCAAATTAGGCTTTTATAAACTCGAAATTTTACTTCATGCGCCACGCTTAAAAACACTGATTTACTGTGAAGTTAAAAAAACACACACATACAACAAAGATTATAGGCAACCTAATATTCGTTATAGTTGGGTTACCTATAATCACTGTTTTAAACAATTTGTTCAGCGCAAAATTTGACTCACGTTTTATTCACATCTACATATTAGATTGCTAAAGCCGTATATATTAAACTTTACGATATTTCAGTGTTTTATATGTGTGGCGCATGAAGCCTAATTTGGATTGGCCGCTCCGCTTCGCCACGCGGCCAATCCAAATTTTCAGGCTTTTCTAAACTCGAAATTTTACTTCATGCTCAGTCTGGGAGTGGAAAACCCTCGTTTAAAGATTGTTTACTCTGTATAATAAACATCTGCAGTCCGATTTAACACAATTTATTTTAACCTAAGCCAGCCAATTTAAAATAAATTGAAAATCATGGAAGGAAAAAGGATAATAAGAAAATTTTAATGAAGGCTGATATCGATTTGAAATGTAAAGAATCTCGTTTTCGGATCGTTTTCGAATGGTCCGCGCGCATACGTAATTAATGCGAATTTAAGCATTGACTGGTTTATGTTAACAATCTGGAACAGGACGGGGCCGCGTGCAAATATAAATTTATGTGTTATGAATAATTTGGAATGGCAGTTCTCGTTGTTTGTGTGCATAACTCATTCAAATTGGCGATTATAAATACAGGGCCCGCATACATATAATAAATATATTCGGCATTGTGTTTGAATGGGAGACCACACGCAATATTATATGGCGACTGATGTGTTCCGATCTAGAAGAGAGTTGGAGGCCATCAGTTGTTAATGTTTGCCCGGTATTTATTGGCCTTGTTTCGCGCACCGAGAACGACATCATCGCGTCGGATGGTAAATCATATTTATTGCTAGGTGTCTAGGAGGTTTCTTTTTTATGTATTTTGCGTTTCGGGCGCAATTACAAAACGCATTCCTCCTACACAATTAGAGAGAAGAGCTTGCTCGGCGCGGCATATTTTACGCTGATTTATGTCTGACGAATCGTAAAAATTCCTGCCATTGTGCTGAAATTCTGCGCGCGATTAACTCTCGAGATAAAATTAACAAAAATCGTCATTCCATCGCATATACAAATTCACGACAATGCGCATCATCAATCTTGCTCAAAGCATGCGAGTTAAAATCTGCCATGCGTTTACTTGCAGAATGAGCAATTGACAAATTATTACGTCGCAGGATGGCTAGTTAATAAGAGTCAGTGAAAGAGTCAGTCTTGCTCTTATGGCACATAAAAAGGCTGTTATTCCTTACTTCACTTTTTGTTTGTATCGTTAGATGTACATTTCGAGACACAAGGTGCTTATTATCAATAACATAATTCATAATTTTACTGATAATTCTGAATTGTTATGCAACATCGATTTTAATGTACCCAGACTATTCTCTAGATCAGTGGTGGGGAAACTTTTTCTAAGACGGGCCATTTGTAATAACCAGACAATCGTAGCGGGCCAAAGAATAATGCTTAATCATAGGTAGGTAGTTTTTATGCGGGTCGTCATTGAACCTTTCCGCGGGCCGGACTTGGCCCGCGGGCCGTAGTTTCCCCATCACTGCTCTAGATATTCTCCCCATTTTATAAAATGTTGTGAAATTATCACGAAATTCAATGCTTTGTCGATATTTTTTCACCCTGTATAGAACAGTTTATGTGTGATGTTACCGAATATGTTTTCTGAATTTGTTAATTACCTTATTAGTTTGTACCCTACTCACTTACACTGTAAACTTATGTTTAGTTTATATATATTTCTTTGTAATTAGGCTATGCTTGTTGAGAAATAAATTATTATTATTATTATTATAACAAACTGTTATTAATAATGAGCACCTTGTGTTTCGAAATGTACATCTAACGATACAAATAAAAAGTGAAGTAAGGAATAACAGTATTTTTATGTGGAATAATCACTTGACGTAAACTCAAAAATATACAGTGCTCTTATGATCTCATTCAAAGATTCATCTGTCTGATAAAGCCACTGTGTGTCAACTAATAAACAGTGAAATCTAAACTAAGTGTGTTATTTACTAAAAGTGTTTATTTCAAAGAAGTTTAAGATCATAAGAGCAACACTAGCTCTTATTAACCAACTATCCTACGATCTAATTATTGGTCAATTGCTTGATTTGATGTTTGATTTCGAGATTAATATTGAAAGATTCAAGACTTTTTCACGTATGTTTGAAAGTCGTTAAAGTTGTGTGCGGAAAGCAATCCACGTGAAGAGCCCGGAGGATAAAGGAAAATGGGCAAACGTTAATTATATCCGAAAAGAAAACCAGGAAGCGGTATCTATAATGGTGATCCCGGTCGGCAATAAGATCCATATCTAAATCTGCTACTAATCAAACGGGGATCGGGATTTTCCTTATAGGACATTCATCTCCCCGAAAAACCGTAACACTGGAAAGCGCACATGTTGAATAAAATACACCCTCGAAGATACACATCACCCGCGCCGCGCTGAATTTATTAAAGCCGAGAGAGAAAAAAGCAAAAAAGCTCTCATTATCCGAAATTGTAATGGCGTCCGTTCCGTTCTCCATTCCACCTTCGTGGGGTTTAAATGTAAATTTTTTCCCGACCGTATTTTAGGCTAACTGCCTCTTATGCGATCCTTAATCTTGAATTATTCATAATTTATGTAAGATAAACAAATAATTAAGAGAGAAAAAATAATTAGCCTCAGTGCGGTATTAAGTGGAACTCGGTCCGAGGCGTTTTATTGTTGTGTTAAACCTTTTATACGAATGTTATGATTATAAAAGAGATTTATAACTATAATAATAATTAAGGTGCGCGCGAGTTTTCACCGTTCGCTGTGTGTTTGTGAGTGCTGCACGGTAGATTCGGCACGAAAATTAGTTCTAGTGCCCTCCGACAGCAGCACGAGACCGCTCTATTCACGGAAACGAGCCATGGAATTAAATGCTACTCGCTTTTTCTAATTCGTATAATTACACTACATGCTATTACATAATGTCATTGTAAATCACTAGTTTAACTATTGCTGGACATAAAACGAGCTTTAAGCACACACACAGAAATAACTAAATGGAGTTTTTCTTTTAAGTATACATATTCTGATGTATACACTGTAAATTTATTGCGATCAAATTGAAGTTACTATCGAGTGTTTTCACTCCCTGATTAAGCATAAAGTAAAATTTCGAGGTTTGAAATTGAGTTATTTTTTAAAAAAGTTTAAATTGAAGCTTTAAACGAGTGTTTTCCACTCCCAGATTAAGCATGAAGTAAAATTTCGAGTTTAGAAAAGCCTGAAAATTTGGTTTGGTCGCGTAGCGCGAAGCGCGGAGCGACCAACCCAAATTTTCAGGCATTTCTAAACTCGAAATTTTACTTCATGCGCCACGCGTATTAGACACCGATTTGATGTAAAGCTCGGAATATACGTCTTTAGCATACTGCTTTAGTAATATATTTTGAACTTTACTTAAAATCAGAGTTTTATACGCGTGGCGCATGAAGTAAAATTTCGAGTTTAGAAAAGCCTGAAAATTTGGTTTGGCCGCGTAGCGCTACGCGACCAAACCAAATTTTCAGCCTTTTCTAAACTCGAAATTTTACTTCATGCTTAATCTGGGAGTGAAAAACACTCGCTCCAATTTGAACTCTTTTAAAAAACAACGAATAAATATTTGATTATTTTGTACACGTCGATGAAATTCATCACTTTGCAATGTTAATTAATTTGTAAATGTTTTCGATCATCTCAATTATTACTAACCCCCTCCCCTATTTAGTTGCGGCCCTGATTATTAAAAATATTCTACTGGCGCCCATGTCTTGAGGTGACTTATAAGTTGCCTGGCCTAAATTGTCAGCAATGGCCTCTGCTTCAATAGCTAATAAGTACAATATGCTCAATATGAGCAATTAAGACCAATAAACAAGAATTTAGTAGAAAGTCGAAGTGGTTTAATATCTAAGTTATAGCGATACACAAGAACTGCTTCATAACTATGAAGAAGAGAAAAAGAAAAATATTTATGATAAACAGACTTGCAGTTAGAATATGCAATTATTACCAATAGAAAAAAATGTCTTCAAAACTACGAGTATTGAGAACGTAGATAGGAGTAAACATTTAAAACAATATATATATATATATATATATATATATATATATATATATATATATATACCGGGTGTGGCACTTAAGACGCCTCGGACCATAGCTCCTTTACGATAAAAGCTATCGAAAAAAATCTAAGAGCAAAGTGGTGCATAATTACCGTCGCTATGTTTCAAAAATATTTCTAATCATCAGTGGCGTGCCGTACTCCAGTGGCATACCAAACTTATGTTTTTTTAAACGGAATGCCCTATTTTTTATTGCAGATTTGGAAAGTGCTCGAAGAGTACTTATTTTTTTATGTAACATGTTATACCCTTCACTTTAGCGGTTTCGATGTTATAACCCCTTCTTTCAAAATTGCGCCCCATTTTTGAGATTGTTTTGTAGAGAAACTAATTGATGCCGGCGCCTAAATTTTGAATTGAGGTACAGGTTAAGACCTCGTATACCTTCACATAATTTTTTTTCGGGTAATTTATGAAAAAAAAATAATTTTTGATTGAACTTCGCATGTTGTCATTTTTTTCGAAAATTTCAAATGGCACCCCCCTAAAAAAATTACGGCGTTGTACAGCCAAAACTCTAAATTTTTCATTGGTACAAAAAAAATTACACATTGCATAACAAAATTTCGGAGAAAAAAGGAATTTCATCGCAAATGTCGGGAAACGTTTTCCGTTCCCAAGAGTGCCATGAGAAAACAAAAGATTGGTAATTGTCAAAGTAAATTATTAGACGCCAGTAGCAGCCATAAGTCATTTTTGATAAACGTTCTAAAAATGTTCCGAACTCAAGAGGAAATGGTTGACATGATATTTATTCTTGGAGAATGTAACAAGAATGGTTTCTTGGCGTCACGAGTGTACGCTGCGAGATATCCGCACAGGGCACATCCAAATGAACGTGCGTTTCAAAAAGTGTTGGAGAGATTTACTACTACGGGAAGTGTGAAACGGCCAAATAGAGTTAGAAAGAAGACAGTTTTTACCGAAAATAATGAACTGCAGGTTCTGGAGGCAGTTATTGAAGATCCTCATACCAGTATCCATGATATTAGTAGGAATCACGATATTTCAACGCGATCCGTACATCGTGTTCTTCAAAAGTACAAATTCCGTCCATTTAAGATTCAACTGCACCAAGAATTGCAACCTCAAGATTTTCATGCGAGGCAAGATTTCTGCTTGTGGGCTATCAACAGAATTGAGAAGGAGGAATCATTTCTTATGCGCGTATTATTTTCTGATGAAGCGACGTTCCATAGAAATGGGCATGTCAATCGCCACAACTACCATTATTACGCCGATGAAAACCCACACGCCATGCGAATGATAAACCACCAGCAAAGATGGTCGCTGAATGTTTGGGGAGGCATACTCGGAGAACACCTTTTGGGTCCTTATTTCATCGAGGGGCACCTGAACGGCAACAGTTATTTGAGGTTCCTTCGCGACGACTCGGATGATCTCTTGGAAAATGTCCCTCTAGCCGCTCTACGACAGATAGTTTTCCAGCACGATGGAGCTCCTGCACATAATAGCCGTGTGGTTCGGGAATTTCTCGATGAAACGTTTCCGGACTCCTGGATTGGTCGTGGGGGTCCTGTGAAAAAAAAATTATGTGAAGGTATACGAGGTCTTAACCTGTACCTCGATTCAAAATTTAGGCGCCGGCGTCAATTAGTTTCTCTACAAAACAATCTCAAAAATGGGGCGCAATTTTGAAAGAAAGGGTTATAACAGCGAAACCGCTAAAGTGAAGGGTATAACATGTTAGATAAAAAAATAAGTACTCTTCGAGCACTTTCCAAATCTGCAATAAAAAATAGGGCATTCCATTTAAAAAAACATAAGTTTGGTACGCCACTGGAGTACGGCACGCCACTGATGATTAGAAATATTTTTGAAACATAGCGACGGTAATTATGCACCACTTTGCTCTTAGATTTTTTTCGATAGCTTTTATCGTAATGGAGCTATGGTCCGAGGCGTCTTAAGTGCCACACCCGGTATATATATATATATATATATATATATATATATATATATATATATATATATATATATATATATATATAGGTTAACGTACACTTTCCCGAATGACCTTTCTCCCGAACGCCTTATTTCCTGAAAATAGAAATCCCGAATCCCATTTCCCGAATCCAATTTCCCGAAAGGTATTGTTCCTGAATAAAATATAAACTATTTAGAACAGAATATCATCGTACGGTTTACACTTATAGCAGTCCACTTTCGAGGATAATGCGATTTGCAAATTTGTTACAGCGTTTTGAAAATTTTGATTGTAGAAGGAAAAATTCTGAATTCATTCGTGTTAACGTTTATCACTTTATGTTTCTCTAAGTTAAAATAATTAAGAAAAAAATAATGTGATTTTATAAAAATAATGACATGCCATGGAATTGAAACAACAACTGCGGATGTTAAAATGGCAAAAGATATCGTAGTCACTTGAATAAAGTAAATGTTTTTGAAATGATTTACACTACACAAGAAAAATGTTATTATTTTTATAAAATCACATTACATTTTCTTAATTATTTTAGCCGTTAATTTTCTGACATTCGTTGATTTTTAAAAGAATTCAATTTGAAACTTTAAACGTGTGTTTTCCACTCCCAGACTAAGCATGAAGTAAAATTTCGAGTTTAGAAAAGCCCCGTGAACAAATTTTCTGGGCTTTTCTAAACTCGAAATTTTACTTCATGCGCCACGCGTATAAAACACAGATTTTAAGTGAAGTTCGAATATATATAAATTTGACAATATTATAGTGTTTTTTACGCGTGGCGCATGAAGTAAAATTTCGAGTTTAGAAAAGCCCAGAAAATTTGTCTCGGGTCGCTGCGCGACACTCGACAAATTTTCACGGGGCTTTTCTAAACTCGAAATTTTACTTCATGCTTAGTCTGGGAGTGGAAAACACTTGTTTAAAGCTTTAAATTGAACTAAGAAAAAACAGGAAATATCCGCAATTGTTGTATTCATGGTATGTCATTATTTTTATAAAATCACAATACTTTTTCTTAATTATTTTAGCTGTTAATTTTCTGACATTCGTTGATTTTCAAAAGAGTACAATTTGATGCTTTAAACGAGTGTTTTTCACTCCCAGACTAAGCATGAAGTAAAATTTCGAGTTTAGAAAAGCCCTGTGAAAATTTGTCGAGGGTCGCGTAGCGACCCGAGACAAATTTTCTGGGCTTCTCTAAACTCGAAATTTTATTTCATACGCCACGCGTATAAAACATTAAAACATTGTGAAATTTATGTATATTCGAACTTCACTTGAAATCTGTGTTTTATACGCGTGGCGCATGAAGTAAAATTTCGAGTTTAGAAAAGCCCAGAAAATTTGTCTCGGGTCGCTGCGCGACCCTCGAAAAATGTTCACAGGGCTTTTCTAAACTCGAAATTTCACTCGATGCTTAGTCTGGGAGTGAAAAACACTAGTTTAAAGCTATAAATTGAAATTGTTATAAAAACAACGGATGTCGGAAAATTTACAGCTTATGCATATGTTTACCTCAAAGAAAACTGTTGTAATGCGTTTTTTTATCTGGGTAAACAAGGATTTGTATACCAAAATAAAAAATTCAGAAAATGTACAGCAAATTCAGTTTATTTTCTTTAAATCTTTAGATATTCGTTCTTTTTAAAAAAAATTCTATTCGAAACTTTAAACGAGTGTTTTCCACTCCCAGACTAAGCATGAAGTAAAATTTCGAGTTTAGAAAAGCCCCGTGAAAATTTGTCGAGGGTCGCGCAGCGACCCGAGACAAATTTTCTGGGCTTTTCTAAACTCGAAATTTTACTTCATGCGCCACGCCTATAAAACACAGATTTTAAGTGAAGTTCGAATATACAAAAATTTGACAATATAATAGCGTTTTATACGCGTGGCGCATGAAGTAAAATTTCGAGTTTAGAAAAGCCCAGAAAATTTGTCTCGGGTCGCTGCGCGACCCTCGACCAATTTTCACGGGGCTTTTCTAAACTCGAAATTTTACTTCATGCTTAGTCTCGGACTGGAAAACACTGGTTTTGAGCTTTAAATTAAACTTAAAAAAAAACAGGGAATATCCGCAATTGTTGTATCAATTCTATGGTATGTCATTATTTTTATAAAATCACATTACTTTTCCTTATTATCTTAACTTAGAGAAACGTAAAGTGTTAAGTGTGAACATTAATAAATTCAGAATTTTTCCCTCTACAAAAAAGTGCAAGACTTTTTGTCTCTAAAATAAATAGGGAAGCCAATATTTGAACATTTTAAAATTAACAGGCGATTTCCTATGCTGCGTCCGCCAAGTCAACACTCGGTATATGAAGAACACATAGTGACAATAAGCAATATAATAAGAGATGACATAAGGGATTCTTGAAAAATGGACTTGGTTAAGATGGAATATTGAGTGATAGATTATGTGCTTTAAACACCAATAGAGAGGAATTACTTTAAAACTACGAAGATCATAGAAAAAAGAAGACATTTCTGATATAATAGTGTTGGGGGAGTAGAACAAGGGAAGAAAAACTGCGATATTGAATAATAAAGAGATATAATTTTTGAAAAATAGACTAGAACAGAACATGGAAGAAAATTAATAAAGAAACAGAGAGACACGTAGCATATAAAGTGATAGAATATGAGCAGCTTTTAAATTAAACGACCAAAAGCAATACCTTAATTTACTAGTAATGAATTTTTATGTCAATTATTAACATTTTATCATTTCTTGATACAAGGAGTCTGACTCCTTGCAGTTAACTAAGTTAGTTGCTAGTGATTCTTCTTACCGCTACATTTCCTGTATCCTCGGTGTTCACTGGCGATTTTGACAGTGCATCCGGAACGACGTGAAATTTTCCCTTTGATGCTGTAATTCCATATCATAGTGGCTTAGCTTCAAAACTCATCCCGCTAACCTCCTTATTGGATCTTTTAATGTTTAAAGAGAAGGTATCGAGTGGTGGTAGTGATAAAATTATTAACATTGGGTTAAAAATCATGAACTCGAGGACCTCAACGATGAAGGCTTTCTATCCTTAAAATGAATTGTGGATTGCATGATTAGAATTAAGATTAACAATAATTAATAAAGTTATTGAAAGAAAGTAAAATAACTCGTAATTATTGTTAATCTTAATTCTAATCATGCAATCCATAATTCATTTTAAGGATGGAAAGCCTTCATCGTTGAGGTCCTCGAGTTCATGATCTTAAACCCAATGTTAATAATTTTATCACTACCACTACTCGATGGTAGTGATAAAATTATTAACATTGGGTTTAAGATCATGAACTCGAGGACCTCAACGATGAAGGTTTTCCATCCTTAAAATGAATTGTGGATTGCATGATTAGAATTAGGATTAACAATAATTAAGAGTTATTTTACTAGAACATGTAACAAACTACCCTTAATTAATTAATTCCTGGTATGTAACAAATAATTTCACCTTATGACACAAACTGCACAGAACCCTTAATTTAATCCCTTCGTTGAAGGGATTAGGAATTCCTCGCACGTGGCACTCGAAACCGTTTCGGGCGTTTTAATTTGGCCCTAGGTGTGTGTATTTGTGTGTGTGTGTGTGTGTGTGTGTGTGTGCATGTTGGTGGGGATTTCGATTTTTGGCCGGGCTCCTCGCTTTTCCGCTTCCGGAAGCGTAATTTGCTCCCCGAGCTTTTGTTTTACATAATAACTTGCGATTCCATGCGAGCAAACCAATTTCCTGACTGTTATAATTTCCATGTACGTATATTTATTATCGCCCTCGGCCCATAAATTCCGATTTTCCAAAGAAGTTTCCCGCACCCGGCTCGCGATGCTGCGAATGGAAACGCATTAGCGGTATCTCACTGTTTGCATTTTTCAACGGGCGTTTTTTTCTTTCTGTTAGAGAGTGTGTGTGTTTGTGTGTGAATAAGGGAGAAAGATGATTGAATGAGTTAGTATTTTGTAGGTTTGAGAAAAGTAATTCCCTGACTTTAGGCTTGTCTGATAAATGTAGCATGAATTTGAATATAGAAAAATCCTAATTAACCCAAAATGTTTGAATTTCACGCTGTAAGTCTTACCAAGGGGAGCCAATGCTTATGGGAGAATTGGAAATCGTGTAGAAAAGGAGAGACTATGGTCTGAATGTGGGGTAAGAGTAAGACAGACGACCATATACACCAATCACCGGTCTCGCTTCTGGATGCAGCATCCAAACGCGGTTACCAAATTTTATATAGAGACTATCTAACTGGATATATAGGGTGGGCCATCGCAAGGAATCATTTTAAAATGTTAATAAAACACAAAAGGCTAGATGGAATGAATGTGGGGTAAGAGTAAGACAGACGACCATATACACCAATCACCGGTCTCGCTTCTGGATGCAGCATCCAAACGCGGTTACCAAATTTTATATAGAGACTATCTAACTGGATATAAAGGGTGGGCCATCGCAAAGAATCTTTTTAAAATGTTAATAAAACACAAACGGCTAGATTGAATTTCATGATCTTGAATTTATTTTGTAGCCAAGATTATTCGGTTATACATGGAATATGACATCAGCCAAATGGCTGCCACGGCTGGCCATACAATAATCCATTCTTTCAACCCAATTTTTCAGAACTTTTTCCAACGTCTGCGGTTCTATCTCAGCAATGGCATTTTGGATATTGACTTTAAGATCGTCAATCGTTGCTGGATTGTTGGCATAACAACGTCCTTTAACGGCACCCCAGAGATAAAAGTCCATGGGCGTCAAATCGCAGCTCCTAGCGGGCCAATTCAGATCTCAACGACGGCTGATTACACGATTTTCGAACTTTGACCGCAATAAGTCGATAGTTTCGTTGCTAGTGTGGCATGTCGGCCCATCTTGTTGGAACCAAATGTTGCCCACATCCAAACCAGCAACTTGCTCCCAAAAAAAGTTTGTTATCAAACGGTTTCCGTTGACCGTTTCGCCAGATTCAAAGAAAAATGGACCGATGATCCCGCCGGCCCATAATCCGCACCATACAGTCACTCGGTCGTTATGCATTGGCTGCTCAACGATCACGTGTGGGTTTTCCGATGCCCAAATCCTGCAGTTTTGCTTGTTTATATAGCCCCCGAGGTGAAAATGCGCTTCATTGGAAAACATAATTTTTCGCCAAAATTCACCATCGGCTTCCAGCTGCTCTAAGGCCCAATTAGCAAAGTTGTATCGAAGTGGATGGTCAAGTCTCTTCAACTGCTGTGCTATTTGGACCTTATAGGCGAATAAACAGATGTCTTTATGCAAAATACGCCTCAAGGTAGTGCGACTAATGTTAACTGCTGAGAGCGATGACGAGTCGATGTTCTCGGGTTGGCTTGCACACTACGAGCTACAGCAGCAATATTCTCAGGTGCGTGCGTGTGGAACTTTAGTACGGTCCACCAGCATACCAGTTTCAAGAACTTTGTGCACAAATTTCTTCAGAACACTTGCATTTGGCGCATATTCCCGACCGAATTTTGTACGCAATTTTCGCACTGATTCTGCAATACACGAATTTCATTCAAAGTAAATTTTTAACATTTCCCAACGTTCATCGAGCGTATGGCGTGCCATTTCGTTAACCAGGTGTTGAATACTGAAGAACTGTCATATATCAGATGTCAGTAAAAATGAAGTGGTAGTTCAAAAATATTTCAAGAGATGGCCCGCCCTTTATATGAACTGTGGTCTTACTACATTGCTAACTGCACAACACTAACTTCTTTCATATGGAACAAAATAAAATTAAACTTTATATTTAGGTTATTCTTATTCATGATCACTAACAGATCCTAAAGTTCATTCGATTCTGACCTC
Organism: Philonthus cognatus; assembly: GCA_932526585.2. Taxonomy (NCBI): domain Eukaryota; kingdom Metazoa; phylum Arthropoda; class Insecta; order Coleoptera; family Staphylinidae; genus Philonthus; species Philonthus cognatus. Next base: position 33,087,595 of record OW052242.1, read on the forward strand.
TCATTGAGATAAACGGGGGTCTTTCAGTTCGATCAGTCTGCTACAGGCGCTCGCAGTTTCAGGTACAAAATAAGTCAAACGAAATAAAAATTTGTAGAGTTTATGACTGCTTGACTAAACGTGCAATTAAGCCTGAATAGGCTATGAATCATACATACCATATACACATCTAAGTAGCATATTTTAAATTTTACAATATTTGAGTCGTCTAGATGCAAAATCAGCTACATCCATTTTTTTAAATTGAGCTAAACTAAAATGCTGATTTTCTCCAAAACCATGATATTTTGGCAAAATATGTTTTGGGGCTTTCGCTTGTGTCCTTTAATATTATAGAATGCACCCATACCGAATATGAATATTATCAAGGCTCAATGAATAACACGGATTTTTGCTTTCCTAAAAAAAAACACCTTTGGATGTAACCGATTTTGTATCTACATGACTCAGTGTTTCGATCGCCTTGCATCGCCAGCCTTTGTTTGGAGTCGGCGTCCTGGACAGCAGAAGGAGATTAGATGGTCAGATCTTCTAAGTATGAGAGCATGATTTTCAAATGATCGGAAAGCTCAACAATAAGAGGAATATGTGAAAATGAATGAACAGAGGGGATGATTAAAACAAGAGAAAATGTTCCAATGATTGGAGAGGATAACAAATTATTGGCCAGAATGTGTAACCATGAGACGATGAAGATGAAGTCATAGACAGATTACCAAAGATGGATGAAGATAAAGTAATTACTTATTTAAAACTATGTTCATTTATTATTCACATCACTCCCTTATTTGCGTAATTATAAGAACAATTGTATAAAGCCGGAGAGCCGGTCCTCGCATGAAATTAACACGTTGATTAGCGTGCATAAATTATCATCGGCGAATGGGGGGCTGAGGCTCGTTCTCTCGTTTGCATATTCGGACCGGGCCCAGCAATGAATTTCCTTTTCGTTTCTTTGCGTTTTCTCCTCCTGCTGGGGCTTAATTCACTTTTAATCGGCCACGTGAATTTCCGAGGCGGGGACTCCGGCGACAAAAAAAAGTTTTACGGCCCGACTTATTGCTTTTAATTGAATTATAATCACTCATTAATACACCGTAAAACGTCCGCCGTTTCACGTAATGCATTATTTATAAAGTTTAATCATTATTTTGTAATAAAATACACGGAACGTGTTATACTCACTTATGTTATAAAAATCCACTAAGCAATCTGTAACATGGTTAGGAGAGATTCAATAAACCCAACGAAAACAGAAATTTCATAAATTCAAATCAGAAATTTTAAATAATATAAGTTATCTAAACTTTCAACTTCATATTAAATCAGCGTTTTGTACGCGTGGCGCATGAAGTAAAATTTCAAGTTTAGAAAAGCCTGAAAATTTGGATTTGCAGGGGCGCGACTCGCTTCGCTCGCGCGCCCCGGCAAATCCAAATTTTCAGGCTTTTCTAAACTTGAAATTTTACTTCATGCTTAGTCTGGGAGTGGAAACCTAAGTTAAAAATTAAAATAAATCACAAATATTTGACATTTGTTAAGATTTTATAAAGATAATAATTATGTTACTCACACGGGAAAAATTACAAACTTTACGCCACTTTTAATAAACTTTTCATTAAAACATAATTTTGAGAAACACAATTGAAATTGTGTCAAATGACAATTACAGCAATATACTAATGTATTTTATTTATAACTGTCAATACTCGAAACTTTCATTTAAATAGAAAAATAGAGAAATATTATGAATGAGTTTGAACATAATGTAAAAAAAATGATATATTTTAACAGTTATAATAATATTTGATATTTTTCGAGAATTGTAACTATCATAATTGTCGAAAAATATCCAAAACCATTATAATTGTTAAAATATATTTTTATTTTTACAATATGTTAACACTATTTCTTATTATTTCTCAAAATTTTGACGAGGTAAAGCCTGCAATTTTAATGCATTTTTCGTATTTTTTTACACGTTCGACGTCACTTTTGACAGTTGTCGTTTATTGAGACATTCGGACATAAGCCGTCACCGACAGCCGATATTTGCATTTGTCGATAGTGACATTAGTGACAGCTGACATTGCCCGGCACTTACTCTATAATGACAGATAACATTTAGGTTATTTTGACTGTAAAATTGAGGGCGCAAATTGCCTCGATGCATATTTTGTAAATGTTCAGCAAACGTTATTTTTTATAGTGTTCAATTTGAACCCCTAACGAGTGTTTCCACTCCTTGATTGAGCATAAAGTAAAATTTCGTGTTTAGAAAAGCCTGAACATTTGGTTTGGTCGCGCCAGGCGTATAAAACGCGGATTAACCTGAAGTTCAAAATACACTGTTTTATCATACTAATTTAGCAGGATATTTTAAACTTCAGTTAAAATCAGTGTTTAATACACGTTGCGCATGAAGTAAAATTTCGAGTTTAGAAGAGCCCGAAATTTTACTTCATACTTAATCAGGGAGTGGAAACAGGCTGGGTGTGTGCACCGGAACTTAGATAACAAACACTGATTTATCATAGCTACTACTATTTTGAGGATATTATTTTCGCATATTTGATCACTATTTTTAAGGTCGGAAATTCACATGTTATTTGGCCATAAGAACAAACAACGATTAATCTTCCGCAATAATGAAAATAGATCTTTGATACTTATACATATTGCACATTGAAGCTTTGCGAATAAATTGACACTATTCTTTTTTTGAAAACATGTTTTTTAAATTATATATAAATCAACTAATGGAACACTCTTAAATGATCATATAAATCCGCGCAATACTTCTATAGATAACATTATTTCTTCTTCATATTGCTTAAATTTATTGAAGCATTTATTATAAACATATTGTATTAAATAGAATAATCTAAAATAAATGATAAATAAAATTAATCGTTGCTTAGAATTCTCCATAGGAGCAATGTAAATTTTGATTATGCTTTTAATAAGTAGGGGACAGTATCGTGCTGTTTTAGTAAAATCTTAAAATTATACTGTAATTTCCAAAAACATGTGAAAAGAAATTGGGTTTGATATGTAGAATTTGTATACGGCATTTGTCGCGCCACCAGTTCCCTGTGGGCGGCCTTGAATAGCGAATGTAATTTTTTTTAAGTGTAGCACGCGACAGTCATGTATGATATTTGATTTTTGATAGTAATCATTTAAATCACTTATGTAGTTGCAAATAACATGAATATATATTTTATGTTGCCAGAATTTAACTGTTTGTCTACAGTATAAATACAGTGAATTTGTCTTTTAGGTAAACATGTGCACACGCTGGAAATTTTCCGGCATGCGTTGTTTTTTGAAAGAATTCAATATGAAGCTTTAAACGAGTGTTTTCCACTCCCAGACTAAGCATGAAGTAAAATTTCGAGTTTAGAAAAGCCCCGTGAAAATTTGTCGAGGGTCGCGCAGCGACCCGAGACAAATTTTCTGGGTTCTAAACTCGAAATTTTACTTCATGCGCCACGCGAATAAGACACTGATTTCAAGTAAGGTTCAAATATACAGAAATATTACAGTATTTTAGTGTTTTATACGCGTGGCGCATGAAGTAAAATTTCGAGTTTAGAAAAGCCCAGAAAATTTGTCTCGGGTCGCTGCGCGACCCTCGACAAATTTTCACGGGGCTTTTCTAAACTCGAAATTTTACTTCATGCTTAGTCTGGGAGTGGAAAACACTCATTTAAAATTTAAAATTGAACTCTTTTGAAAAACAGCGAATATCTAAATATTTAAAAAAAATAATCTGAATTTAGAATACGTATGCTTTAAAGAAAAACTCCCTGTATATACTCATATGGAACATCAAACTAAAAAGGCATCTGTTTCATTATACAGTTGTATGTATGTCGATAGAAATTAAAATCGTGAATATTTATCCAGTTTACTTGTTTCTTCTGTAATTCAATACCCATTTATTCATTCACATGGCGCTATGTAAACAAGCAAACAACGCGCACCGCACCGCACTCATCATTTTTTAATTCGTACATTTTTTAATTGATAAAATTCGGCAGTTCGGTAGTTTTGACTATGTATTGGTTTATAGTGATAAACTAATCCATAGTCAAAACTACTTTCTACAGTTTTGCTATTTCTGCGCCATCTCGTATCCCAAATACACACGACCAGCAAAAATTGGCCCTCTTAAGCTATATTTCAAATAAAACTAAAGAGAAAACAAAGATAAAACAACGTAAATGATGCTAGTAGGTAAAGAAATGATTTACGTTTTATTCTGATCATTTTATTTTAATTATAAAGATACAAACTGAAATTGAAATTTTTATATGGGAATTTTCTGTTATGATTCTTGAAGCGGATCACACGGTATATTTAATTTTGACTAGAATTGAAAGTTGAATTTTAATTAAAAAAAGTGTAATTACTGACTTTAATTAAAAATATCCATGTCGGCTTAATTGGAGCTGATTACATTTTTTTTTTGCAGGGAGAAAAGTTTAGAACCGATTTTTTACAACACTTGGGAGATTAAATGTGACACTGATTTATTGTGCATTAAACACTGCATACGCGAAAGGAGGGGTTGTTGCGTCCTCCATTTCCCGAATGTGCCATTGGGAAATAAAAATCCTCGAGGAAAAAAATCGCACCAAGTTAATAAAAAAGAAAAAAAAACCGAGTTGATCGGCTGTTGATAAAAGTAAACGCCGGGCACCTCCTTTTTTAATTCGACGATAATAATTCAAGGCGAAATGGAATTTTAATTAAAATTATTGATTACGATTAAAGCCGTTGATACGGCGCTCTTTCTTTCTCTCTTTCGTATTTTTTCTCATCTCATTTTTTTTATATTCTTAATGGATGGAATTTATTGCGGGACCCGAGGATGTCCTCGGGACGCGAATATAATGAATCCGCTCGATTCCTACTACATTCCATTTACGTGTGTGTGTCTGTGTGTATATTATTTAGCGGTGTGTAATAATGGCGAGTGCATAGTGAGAAGTCTGGCCAGGATCATAAACTCTTGTATCTTATGAGACGGGTGTTTCGCGGTGCTGCCCACTGCCCACTGCCTTCCCGTAATTAAACCCTAACAGATCCCCGAGACATCATACAAGAACCATACCATATTTTCTTGCAAAATGTAAACTTCAAATTTAAACATTTTATACACATTACGAAAAAATGCAATTAAATCAGTAAGGCAAAGTACAGTACAAATCGAATAAACAAGGTTTATGTTAAAACCGATCCAAATTATCTCGTTGGCTGCGATACGGGACCGGTGATGATCTTTGTTGTGGTGCAGGGCCATATTTATGAAAACTTTCATACCTTGCAGAACTTTCAATTTCCTCAATATATCCTTCAATTATTGAGTGAAACAACTGAAAAGGTAAATAGTAACATATATTAGTAACAAAATTAATAAATATATGTCATAGGCCGTACGGTATTTGCGTAAATCAAATAAATAAATATGTTCCACAGCGTAAACGCAATCTAATGCCCATTTGCTTTAAAAGCATCGTCAATAGGTGGTAAACTAAACGTTTGTATACAGCAATTGAATGAGTACTGAACACAATTTCATTTTCCAAATAAATAAAGTTATAAAATTATTTCATTACCTGTACTCAGGCACCGATAACGCGCAGTTGTTCGATTTCACTGGCGCAGCCAACGTGTTAAAATTGAAGGTCTATTTCTACTATGTAAGGTGTATTTGCACGGGAAGTAGTTGTTTCAATGTATATTTATCGTCTTAGGTTGTCTTATTAATTAAGACATTGTTTGCATTTTCACGAATAGTTTATTCGTAATTTTATATACTACTATGTAATTTTTATTATAAGTTTCTGAAGCAATTTATTGGTTATATCCTAAGCAAACTCTCAAAATTGCTACTTTCCCTTCTTTCAAACAATAAAAATGATTTACGATTTCGAGCGTTATTAAAAAAAAAAATAATAGTCAAATAGTTATATTTTTTTATGTCGTCGACGGCGACTAAGTAACGTCGGCGTAACGAACCATAAAAGAGAAGGTATACGCGTATATATAAATATGGTGCACTTTAGTAGTCTCTTTACATAAAATTATATGAGTACTAACGCATCAAATCCGGACGTTTACGGCCACTAAAGACAGATAAAACTAACCTTTTTCCCCATATTTCTTTTCATTCAGTTTCCACGGCCTTTAATATTATCGCTCGGCTTTATTGCCGTTAACCCAAAGGAATACCTCTTTAATTTTGTTTGAGTTTCATTTAATTTTTTCTGCTTTACGCTCCGGCTCGCGTATAATGTGATCACACCGTATTTATTACACGCAATATGTAATAAAACAATAAGTTACATCTTTATTGTACCTACCAGAATAAAGTGAAACTCAATTGAAACGTATTGTTTTATATCGTTTGTTTAAAGGTAAAAATCATTAAGTGAACATGGTGACGCACAGTGGATAAAAATCCCGAAAAGCTGGGCAAAAGTAAAAAAAATAAGATTACTATCTATGGATTTTGACGTTACTATTTCGATAGTTTAGTATTAATAGGGCTAATACTAATCTATCAAAATAGTAACGTCAAAATCCACATTTTCTATGCAGTTACAGTTTATATCTTACACCTACCGTAGTGCCAATTTCAAAAGTAACAAAAAAGCACATCTGGCAAGCACAATTGCGGGATTTTTACGAGTTTTGTATTCGTGGATTGATAAGCGTGTAGTTAACTGAAATAAATCTGTGAAATCGATTCATTTCCTTAAAGTAAGTAGAATTATTGACTGCTCAATAAAAATTGTCGATATAATTTATTATTTTGATAATTAACAATCTTTGTCGATAAATATCTGCATGAAAAATAATACAAATATTATTTTAAACAAGGAAAAAGTTATTTGTTCTGCCGTGTTTTGTCAAAAGCTTAATGCTACCCTTTTCGAAATGTTATTTTGAAAATTAACAGTAGAAAACTAGGTGCCATTGGGTGCAGTGAACCTTTTTTTGTATTAAGGTTCCTATCTGGTTAGTTGCTTAAATAAATTTATTTTACTTTTATTATTATTATTAAAAAACTATTCATAAAAAAGAAATGTTTTCGCTACATCTCGGTAAATATTGATCACCATCACATCTAAATGTTATATATTTTTAACTTTACTGTAAATCAGTGGTTAATACGCGTGGCGCAAGAAGTAAAATTTCGAGTTTAGAAAAGCCCCGTGAAAATTTGTCGAGGGTCGCTGCGCGACCCGAGACAAATTTTCTACGCGGGGCTTTTCTAAACTCGAAATTTTACTTCATGCTTAGTCTGGGAGTGGAAAACACTCGTTACTTTAAAATGTGTCACAAGTGTTAAAATGTGTATCGTAACTGTCACAAAGAAAAGAAAATAACATGGCGATCTCATTATAGTTCAATTCAAACTCGCGTCAAGTTGGCACGATTGGTTGAATGTCGGCTTGTGCCGACTTTAGTAACTGTCATTATAGTTTAAATGTCGGCTCCCGCCGACTTGTATCAGCTGTTATTATAGTCCGAATATCGGCTGGCGCCGACTTGTGTCAACTGTTATTATAGTCAAAATGTCGGCTAGCGCCGACTTGCATGTCATCTACCATTATACAGGGTGGCGCAAAACTACCGATATAGTTTGAATATTTAATAACATTTGAAATTTATTTATATTTTTTATTTTTATTTCAGAATTTTGTGAAAAAACTTGTGGAATTTGAAATGGAACAGTACACAACAGAACAGCTATCAAAAATTGTTAAATTTTATTTTGAAAATCAACGCTTAATTGTTTTGACGCACCGTACTTATCGTTGTTTTTTTAATGTGCGTACTGGACCTTCAGCATCAACAATAAACCGCCTGGTTGCAAATTTTCGACAACATGGTACAGTAAGACACCTTCTATGTACCGGAAGACCACGGTCCACACGGAAGAAAATATCCAATGTGTTCTGGATAGTATACAGGACAGTTCAGAAACATCAACAAGAAGACGTTTCGCACAAGTGGGGCTATCGCGGAGGTCCGTTCAGAGGATTTTGGCCACATTGCACATGTTCCCGTATAAGGTTCAGCTTGTGCAAGAATTAAAGCCGATAGACTACCAACAACTGCTTGATTATGCCATTTCATTCCGACAATAAGCAAAAGAAAATCGCGATTTTATTAACAATTTGATATTGAGCGATGAAGCCCATTTCCAATTGAACGGTTTCGCAAACAAGCAAAATTGCAGAATATGGGCTACGGAGAATCCAAGAACAGTTCATCAGCGACAATTACACCCACTTAAGTGTACTGTTTGGTGCGGTGTATCGTCTGAAAGGATCATTGGTCCATATTTTTTTGAAAATGCACATGGCGCCTCAGTTACGGTTAATGGTGCTGAATATTGAACGATGCTGTACAATTTTGAGGCCAGCTGTAGAAAACCATCCACAGTTGTGGTTCCAACAAGATGGAGCCACAGCCCACACTGCAAGGGACACAATGGCTCTGTTACGGGACCTCATTGGCGAACGCATTATTTCGCGCAGAAGCGATTTCAATTGGCTCCCACGTTCACCGGATTTAACAGTTTCAGACTGTTTTCTTGGGGGTTATTTGAAAGAAAGAGTATACGTAAATAAGCCAGCGACCATACCAGAACTAAAACAAAATATTCGCAATGAAATTCAAGCCATAACACCGGAAATTTTACGAAAAGTTATGGAAAATGTACTGGAAAGAGCACGCTTGTGCGAAGCCGAAAATGGCCACCACTTTGAGGGATTCAATTTTTCATACTTAAGCCAAAAATAATCCCCATTAATATACTGTAGAACAAAAAAATAATAATAATTTACCATTAAATAAAAAAGTTATTAAACATTCAAACCATATCGGTAGTTTTGCGCCACCCTGTAGTCCATATGTCGACTTATGTCAAGTTGACACGATGGACTAAATGTCGGCTTGCGGCGACTTAATGTCAACTGTCATTATAGCAATGGCGTAGCGTGGGTTTCAGTCGCCCGGGGCGTAGGCCAAATTCGCCGCCCCCTCTCAGTAATTGCACAGATATTTTCGGCAAGAATACATTTGTTATTGTGTATTATATAGAGTATACTCAGAAATTCAAAAAAGTTTCATGGAAATCTAACACAACACACACGAACACGGCCCCGGGCCGGTTTCAAATTTAACCGATTCGAATTTCTCTTTATTCTTTTAACACAATAATCTATACACACAGGGTGAAGTATATAAAAATTAATTAAAATAAAAACAATTGCAGGTGAATGACCGAATTCAAAACAAATTATTTAAAAATAAACACGAATTTACTGTTTTTTATGAAACAAAAATCATATTTTTTCTGTCCGTCTGATTTGGTTCGCCATTTTTTTTTTATTTTAATTTTTACATTAGTTTTTGAATTAGCTTGCTCAAAATATACAGGTGTACTGTTTTTTATGGAAAAAAGAAACATAATTATTTTTTTGTCCGTTGTATATGGTCTGCCATTTTGTTTTTTAATATTTCAAAATCAGATTCTGAACCAACATGCTCAAAAACAAAACCCCGATAGTTGCAATTTCAGAATAATCGCCTTAAGTCCTTATATTATGGCCAGCATTTCTGGATTCGGGACCACTGTGTGGCGCGGCCAGGATATCGTGTCGTCAAAGTCACAAATTGAATATAGGAAGTTTTTTTTTAAGTTTACATAATATCCCGATGTTTTTTATGAAACAAAAATCATATTTTTTCTGTCCGTCTGATTTGGTTCGCCATTTTGATTTTATTTTAATTTTAACATTGGTTTTTGAATTAGCTTGCTCAAAAAATACAGGTGTACTGTTTTTTATGGAAAAAAGAAGCATAATTATTTTTTTGTCCGTTGTATATGGTCCGCCATTTTGTTTTTAAATATTTCAAAATCAGATTCTGAACCAACATGCTCAAAAACAAAACCCCGATATTTGCAATTTCAGAAAAATCGCCTTAAGTCCTTATATTATGGCCAGCATTTCTGGATTCGGGACCACTATGTGGCGCGGCCAGGATATCGTGTCGTCAAAGTCACAAATTGAATATAGGAAGTTTTTTTTTAAGTTTACATAATAAGTAAGTTTTTAGGCATTTGTTATTTTTAAAAAATGTCTAGTTTAAAACTTCTAACACTCCCTAATCAAACATGAAGTAAAATTTCTAGTTAAGAAAATCCTGAAAATTTTGATGATAGATAATTAGATCTAGAGATAATTAGATTTATAAGGAAAATATTGCAGATAGGCGTACTCCAATTAACACCACTATAAAGATATAATTACAATGTTGACTCCGTACTTTTCCAAGAAACATCGTCACCTCTTAATTAAAACCAGCAGGCCTCAATTACCCGGCATAACTGCAACCTCGGTCTCGGCCACGACGCGACGGACGATGGGCGCGATATTCAAATGCGGAAGAAGAAGGAGGTGGTGCTGCCATGAGATAAAATGCGCTTCCACAATCTCACGGTAATAAAACAATAACAACACCTAGGAGCCCCCTTGCTTGCCCACTTGCGCCAGCGTCCTAATAAAAAGGCGAATCTTGCGGTTTATCTCGCTGGTTGGCTGCACCGAGAAGCGCAATGGCAATTAAACGGTGCTCTCTCCGTGTGTGCTGTGTAAATGCCATCCGCGATATATTTGATAAGGAAACGTACCTGTGAAACGACTCCCCACGAAAGCGAAGTAATAAAACTCGAAATGAGAGTTTTATTGTTACATAAACACTGGTAGTAAATCGGGGCGGGCGACAGAATCACTCTTTACTTTACGAAAAAAACAAGAAAAAAACGAACCGTTTTATATACTCCGTCTTTTGCGTTTGGAAAGATAATACAAAGAAATGGTTTTACTAGAGTTAATATGGGGATTTTTTCTTTCAAGTATACTATAATTTTAAGACAAGGTATACAAATTCCGCCTATTTGTTGTAAATTATTAGATATTCGTTGTTTTTTTTTTAAATAGTTCAATTTGAAGCTTTAAACGGGTGTCTTCCACTCCCAGACTAAGCATGAAGAAAAATTTCGAGTTTAGAAAAGCCCCGTAAAAATTTGTAGAGGGTCGCGCAGCGACCCGAGACAAATTTTCTGGGCTTTTATAAACTCGAAATTTTACTTCATGCGCCACGCGTATTGAACACTGAAAACACTGAAATATTGTGAACACGTGAACTTCACTTGAAATCAGTTTTTTATACGCGTGGCGCATGAAGTAAAATTTCGAGTTTAGAAAAGCCCAGAAAATTTGTCTGGGGTCGCTGCGCGACCCTCGACAAATTTTCACAGGGATTTTCTAAACTCGAAATTTTACTTCATGCTTGGTCTGGGAGTGGAAAACACTCGTTTAAAGCTTCGAATTAAACTTAATTAAAAAATCAACGATAATCTAAAGATTTACAATAAATAGGCGGAATTTGAAATACGTATACTTTAAAAAAAACTCTTGTATATAACATATATATATATATATATTTATAATAATAGTAATTTATAATTATATAATAAAAACAAGTATTGGAAATGAGACAAGCAAAGACAGTTAAAAGTTTGTCGATTGAAATTAAAATCGTGAAGATTTATTTATCCAGTTTACTTGTCAGAGCTGGGATGAATCCTCAAAAACAGGATTCGAATCACGAATCCGAATCACCTAATATGATTCGAATCACGAATACTTGAATAAAGGATTCGTAAGTAAAAAATATGATTCGAATCAAAGATTCGAATCCTCATTTTTGAATCAAGGATACAAATCCTTTCAAAATAAATTTGAATCTATTATTTGCAACCAGTAATATTTTATTCCATCAGTTTCTATTAACAAAAATGTTCATTTACCGACTAAATATCTGATTATATAATGATTTTAATGAATGATGATATATGTGTTATTGAACTTCATTTTAAATCTGTGTTTTATACGCGTGGCGCATGAAGTAAAATTTCGAGTTTAGAAAAGCCCCGTGAAAATTTGTCTCGGGTCGCTGCGCGACCCTCGACAAATTTTCTACGCTGGGCTTTTCTAAACTCGAAATTTTACTTCATGCTTAGTCTGGGAGTGGACCGTCAAGATTTTCTACATGTCGAGATTTTCGATATTTATAGATTTATGTCGATTTATTCACAGTTTGTTATTGTATTAAATGCAACTTTAATATTAAATAAAAACGGTTTTTTTTTAGGAATAGAGTATTCACCCATTAAGAGCCGAGCAAATTATAAACTTAACTCTAAAAGTTAATTTTAGGTAAAATTTTGCATCTTTTTCTATGATTTCAATGAATGATTTATTATATTTCATACGTCGATTTTTTAAAAGAGTTAAATTTAAAATTCAAACAAGTGTTGTCCACTCCCAGACTAAGCATGAAGTAAAATTTTGAGTTTAGAGAAGCCCCGCGTAAAAAATTTGTCGAGGGTCGCGCAGCGACCCGAGACAAATTTTCGCGGGGCTTTTCTAAACTCGGAATTTTACTTCATGCGCCACGCGTATAAAACACTGATTTAAAGTGAAATTAAAAATGCACTGAAAACCAACCCAACTTCGATATTTTTTCAAAATTAGATGTTTTCTTTCCTATCCATGCTGTTTCGTTGTTTTCTTGTAAAGAAACTTAGATTCCCTGTAGTCCTTCGGTCTCCGAAGACCATGATTGGTCCTTCGAGCTGTAGCCTTTGTAAAATGGTAATAAACTTAGTAATCTAGAGTGATCCTTCAATTTGAAACATCTAAGAACGAGTGTTGTCTACTCCCAGACTAAGCATGAAGTAAAATTTCGAGTTTAGAAAAGCCCCGCGTAGAAAATTTGTCGAGGGTCGCGCAGCGACCCGAGACAAATTTTCACGGGGCTTTTCTAAACTCGAAATTTTACTTCATGCGCGACGCGTATAAAACACTGATTTCAAGTGAAGTTAAAAATATACTATTAACGTTGGATATTTTTCATGGTTAAGTAACCAAATATTCATTCACAAACATTTGAATTATTCGAAAATTTAAATATTTATATTTAAATATGAATAATTTAGTTGAATTAATCGAATTCGAATCCCAGCCTTAATAGCGATGATTCGAACTATTTGGGGGGATTTGAATCCGTGTATGAGGATTCGAATCCTTTTATAAGGATTCGATTCCTTTTATAAGGATTCGAATCCTTTTATAAGAATTCGAATCCTTTTATAAGGATTCGAATCCTTTTAAAAGAATTCGAATCCTTTTACAAGGATTCGAGTCATCTACGTCTGGATTCGAATACGAATCCTTTTAAAAAATGTAACGAATCTGGATCACGGATCTGTTTTCACTAAAGTATTCGAATCCCTCTTTTGAATCCTCTAAAAGGATTCGAATCCGGGAATCGAATCCTGAATGATTCGAATCCTGCCCAGCTCTATTACTTGTCTACTAAAATTAAATAAATATTCATTCACCCGGCGCTATCTAAATAAACAAACAAGGCGCTCGGCATTTTTATTATTATTTGTTGTGATAAAATTCGGCAGGCGCTATAATCCAATACATTGTCAAAACTACTTTCAGAAATTTTGCTATCTCTGCGCCATCTCATACCCCAGAAACACACTACCAGCAAAAATTGGCCCTCTTAACCAAAATTCTAGTTAAGCCACTGCCTCCATCCCTGACATGACTATCTGTAATTTTATCAAGAGTGCAGCATAACAAACATCAAGAGTGCAGCATAATAGACTATATGTAGTTATATAATAGTAAATTGATGAATATAATAGTGTAAAATCACAGCGGGAGGTATAAATTAGCATAGAGTATTTGTGGATTTCGTGCTAATCCCGCGTAAGCAATAATGAAAGTAATCTAACGTCAGGAGAAGCATTCATGATAAGAGTATATGCGAGGAATGGAAGGGTTGAGAGAACAGAACGGCACAACAGCGCGAGCAGCAAGGAGTAATTAATAACGCGAATATAATGTAGCTAGATATTGCATGGGGCGCATGTGTTCCACGCGGGCCGTGTGCAATTGTCACCAGAGCGAGACTATATTAAGGTGTAATAACTCTGATAACAGCTGCACGGCGCGGATGATGCATGCCCCAGGAAGCCCCCGACCGCCGCCGCCGCCCTTTGTAATAACGGCAGAGCGCGCGGCGCTTTGGGACGTCTCGGCCTCGATGTTGTTTATGGTATTTGTAAAAGAGACAATGCGAGATTCTATCTGGGAGAGCATTTACATCCTTCCGGCCGGCCGGCCAATTTGTCCGTCCGGACAATCGAGACCGCTCATCTGGCTTATCTGCCCACGATCCCGTTTTAATGATTCATTGCGACCTTTTTCGAGGGATCCTAGGGGATAGGTTTAATTAGCTTTACGGGCTCGAATTATCTTGGCTCTCTTCAAATATTTAAGGATTCAAAAAATGCTCGCGTTATCCTTTCATCATAAATTCATGCCTTTAATCCATCATTAATCTGTAATATCAAAAAGAGAAACATTGAAAACATTTAACATTAGGTCCAGTTTTATAAACGTTTTAAACTGAGTTCAAGAGGCTGGTGAAGTAAAGTGCTAACTCACATTTTTGTATAAATTGAACTGTGCCATACAAGGAGTTTTTCTTTTAAGTATACATATCTCAATTATATACTGTAAATCTTCAGATATTCGTTGTGTTTTTTGAAGTTTAATTTCAAGCTTTAAACGAATGATTTCCACTCCCAGACTATCCATGAAGTAAAATTTCGAGTTTAGAAAAGCCCCGTGAAAATTTGTCGAGGGGCGCTCAGCGAACCGAGACAAATTTTCTGGGCTTTTCTAAACTCGAAATTTTACTTCATGCGCCACGCGTATAAAACACAGATTTTAAGTGAAGTTCGAATATAAATAAATTTCACAATATTTTAGTGTTTTATACGCGTGGCGCATGAAGTAAAATTTCGAGTTTAGAAAAGCCCAGAAAATTTGTCTCGGGTCGCTGCGCGACCCTCGACAAATTTTCACGGGGCTTTTCTAAACTCGAAATTTTACTTCATGCTCAGTCTGGGAGTGGAAAACACTCGTTTAAATCTTCCGCGACTAAACCAAATTTTCAGGCTTTTCTAATCTCGAAATTTTACTTGATGCGCCACGCGTATAATATACTCATTTACTAAAATGTCTAGTTATGAAATGAATTACGTTTGGTCGCTCCGCTTGCTGACACGCAACGGTGTTACGGATTGTTATTTATATTAGAGATGCAATGGACGTAATTTGGCTGGATATCGGATTTCCGGATATATGTATGTGGCATAGCCGGAAATCCAAGCAAAGCCGGCTAAATGGTCTCCAAAGTACAGTTATTAGGATCTTGGCCCACTTGATTATGTAGAACTGTAAATGTGCTCCTCGAAGAAATCTTCGAGGGTCACATTTACAGTTTTACATAACCAAGTGGGCCAGATCCAAATAATAGTATAAGGTGTTCATTTAAAAACACGATCGAGAAGGCGTTGCGTTTTTGGTAGGAGGAAATGGAACAAAAAAGTGAAGTCGCTGCTTAATTTACGTTTTGTCATACCTGACATTAATGTCACATTGTGTTACTCAGTAGCTCATTACTTTGCCTTGTTCTTATAGTTGTGTTATTCCTTCTTATAAATCAGATGTTTTCACAGCTAAAAAAACAATAGCTTATACACTAGAACGCATTGGAATCCCGAATCAAATAAAAAACTTTTATAAAACTGAGTTGGATTACCATTGACAGAAAAGACTGACAAATTCAAGTACGACCTACTTTACAATGTTTTAAAAATTTCACAGCCAACTCGATCGCGTTTTTGTTGTAGTGGTATAAGTTGGACATTGCGAAATATGCTTCAATCGGCATATTTCGTAATGTGTGCCATAAATTATTGTTGAGTGCGTGAATGATTGGTATGACAGAATTGAATTGTAACCTGTACGTGTAAGACCGAGAATAAACAGTGAAATGGTAATTTAAAGTGTTTCGTCTTTGATAAATATACCTAAAACTTTACATTGTAGTGAGCAGTTTTAAAAACTTTAATAGAAAATTGCACAATTTTGGATTCATGGAAGCCGCCGACATTAGTTTGGAGGCCTCTCGTGTAGACCCTTTTAAAACTTTATTTCATAGTGAATGCAGAAAAAAAAAAGTGCAATTTAATTTTTTGAATGTTGTCAAGAGGTTTTATTTAGTCAAAATTTTAGTGAAATATTCTTTTCACACGAAAAAAATTGCCTTAGGGTATTTCTAATACTATTAGAAACATTTATGCTTTTTTTCAGATTTTTTAAAAAATAAAAATTTTCATCGGAAATTCACAATTTTTGTATGAAAAGAATTTCATTTTTTTGATAAAAAATTTTAATTTTTAAAAAATTGAAAAAAAATGTATTACAGTCATTCTTACCTACGTTAAAATAATGTCAGCTATTTATTTCCTCAAGTAAAAAATATTTCCTCAACCGTTCTTCATTTGTAAAAATTACAGAAAGTTAATCAATCCATTAACACTGATCTTTGAGCGATTGTCTTAAGTACAATTTTTAAGCTTTCAAAAATATTTATACATCAAATGAAAGCTCCTTTAATTTTAAATCGACTATTTTTTGAATATATTCAAGAAGTTTGGTATTTGTTAAAATAGAGCACTTTAAATACAATGAGTGGAAAAATCGAGGATTAGGCTTTTTTGAATAAAACATTGATGTGAAGTTCCATTTTAAAACCATACAAAAATTTTTTTGGGGAATGCATTTAGAAATAAATAAGCTCAAAATTTATGTTGATTTCGTTTTCCTTTAATATAAATTGTTTTCATGGTGAATGCAGAAAGGTGCAATTTCATTTTTTCGAGAGTTGTCAAGTTTATTTATTTATTAATTAACGGAGGCCATTTCATACAGAACAGTTACAATAATATTACAAATATATAAACATATTACAGACATTTTAAAAAAATCTTAACTATTTTGCACTGAGTGCACGTTGCAAAAAACTTAAAGTTCCTACAAATATATCAACCTGTGCGAGTGATAAATTGATTAGCATGCCTTAAAATGCGTGTAGTAGCCGACTGTTTCGCATAATCAGTTCTGTGGAACGGTATGTGAAATATACATTTCGCAGTGGACGAGCGGAAACATGGAGTCCAAGAAGCTGTAGAAAGTCGGGACAGTCAATAGCTCCATCAAACACTCTTTTTACCAGCACAATATCTTGGTTGACACGCCAAGTTGTTTTATTTAACCTAAATTTTAATGAAAAATAATTTTTACACGAAAAAAAAAAAATGTTTTAAGCTGTTTCCAACATTCATAGGAATATTTGTGATTTTTTTCAGATTTTTAGTAAAATAAACATTTTCATTGGGAATTCACATTTTTTGTAAGGCAAAAATCGCATTTTTTTGATTAAATAATTTTATTTAAAAAAAATCAAAAACACAAAAAAAATTGCCTTAAGGCATTTATAATATTGTTTTAAATATTTGTGCGTTATTTTTGATTTTTAAAAAAAAAATTTCATCGTAAATTTACAATTTTTGTATGGAAAAAATCTCATTTGTTTTATATATATATATATATTCGAATCCCAAAATACCCTCATGGGGTGTAAGGTTTAACAACAGCATTCAACAAAAATATAATACTTCAAGATACATATATATATAATACTTTATTAAAAAATTTAATTTTTAAAAAATTGAAAAAAAATATTACAGTCATTTTTATCTACGTTAAAACAATGTCAGCTATCTGTTTTCGCAAGAAAAAATATTTCCTCAACCGTTTTCCACTTTTAAAAATTACAGAAAATTAATCAATCCACTAAAATTGATCATTTAACGATCGTTTTAAGTACAATTTTTAAGCTTTTAAAAATAGCTGTACGTCAAATCAAAGCTCTTTTAATTCTAAACCGACTTTTTTTGAATAAATTCAAGAAGTTGAGTATTTGATGAAATAGAATACTTTAAATACAATGAGTAGAAAAATCGAGGATTAGGCTTTTTTGATTAAAACATTGATGCTTCACATCAAATTTGAAAAACAATCAAAAATTGTTTTAGGGGAATGCATTCAAAAATAAATAAGCTTTGAAGTGATGTTAATTTAGTTTTGCTTTAATATAAATTGTTTTCATGGTGAACGCAGAAAGGTACAATTTCATTTTCTCGATAGTTGTCAAGTGATTTTATTTAGCCGTAATTTTGATGAATTTTTTTTTCGTACAAAAAAATGTTTTAAGCTACTTGTAACATCAATAGAAATATATGTGAATTTTTAAAGATTTTTTGAGCAATAAAATTTTTTATCGGGAATTCACATTTTTTGTAAGAGAAAAATCGAATTTTTTTGTATGGGCAAATTCGCAATTTCTTTTATAAACAAATTATTTTTAAAAAACAAAAAATAAATTTACAGCCATTCTTACCTACGTTAGTAACAATGTTAGCTATTTATTACCTCAAGAAAAAAATCTTTCCTCAAACGTTTTCCACTTTTATTACAGAAAATTAATCAATTCACTAAAATTGATCTTTGAGCGATCGTTTTAAGTACAATTTTTGAGCTTTCAAAAATAATTATACATCAAACTAAAGCTCCTTTAATTATAAATCGACTACTTTTTAAATTAATCTAAGAAGTTCAGTATTTGATAAAATAGAGTACTTTAAATACAATAAGCGGAAAAATCGGGGATTAGGCTTTTTTCAATAAAACATTTATGTGAAGTTTAATTTTAAAAACAAACAAAAAATGTTCATCGGGAATTGACATTTTTTGTGAGGGAAAAATCGCAATTTTATGAATACAAATTTTTAATTCTGGATATTTAAAACACTTGGTTTGTTTCACTAGTTTATATTTTCTCTAAATATAAGCTAGTGAAACAAACCAAGTGTTTTAAATATCAAAATTATTTAAAAAATGTTTCATCACGGGTTAAGTGAGAAATTAATTAAACATAAGAATTTTTGTTTTTAAAATCATTCTTAAAGAATTACAGCAATTCTTACCTACGCTAGAAATAATTTTAGCTATTTATTTCCTAAAGAAAACAATATTTTCCTAATCGTTTTCTACTTTAAAAATTACAGAAAATTAATCAACCCACTAAAACTGAGCTTTGAGCGACTGTAATAACTACAATTTTAAGACTTTTAAAAATATTTACTATCACATTAAATATCTGTAAACGCAAATTGTACTAGAACATGTAGCTATAGCACAATTTTCAAACCTACAAATGAACTTGGTTTAATTTTCTTGGTGCAACTGACCCTAAATGATTACTTTTTTAAATGTGTGAGAAAAATGTCCCCGTTTCAACATTACAACGTGCACCAAATGCTAAATATGCACGAGGAAATTAATATCAACCCCTGAAAGTACAAATTAGGACAGTCGCGATAACGGCAGCCTAATTATTATTCCGCCCCCGTTGGCCCACTACTTGAAACTGAGACCTGTATATTGGCAATATTAATATGCTAATTACATGCATGCTCCAATGTTTTACACTTTAATACCCTGGTCCACACAATCGCTGCCTAATTTTTCCTCTTGAATATTGTAATTAAGTAATAGAAATGCATATTAAAAAGTGCGGCCCCCGCGTGTTTTTTTAACCCTTAAAACCCTATTAATCGTATCCTTTTGCTAAATACCTTTTTTAGTGAATCTTATCCTACAAAGTTCCACGTGTATATGGATTAATGAAAAACCTGTTGTGTTATTAAGATAATATTATAACGAATGGAACGACTTTAGGGAAGACATTCACAAACATAGCATGATCTGGTATACGGATGGTTCTAAATCAGACACAGGTACTGGATCAGGAATCTACAATGAAAACATGAAGACAGGTTATGCCCACTCGCTGGGCTGCCTGGCATCAGTCTTTTAAGCCGAAACATTCGCAGAATGTGCGAGAACCAGCATAGAGAAGGACTGTCGTGACAGGCAAATCTATATTATGTCCGATAGCCAGGCGGCACTGAAGGCTCTAAAGAGCCAAAAGATTTTATCCAAACTGGTCTTGGACTGCTTCTACACACTGAATCACCTGGCGAGGCAGAACAAGGTCACAATTGTCTGGACGCCGGGTCATTCAGGTATCGAGGGAAATGAAAAAGCTGACGAGCTAGCAAGGCAGGGAGCTACCATATCATTTATGGGACCTGAACCTGTCTTGGGCATCACAAAAAAGTCGAGTCGCCTATAAGTCAGAAAGTGGATTCGCACAAGCACAAGGAATACTGGGTAAACAGACCAGGCCTTAACCATAGTAAGGCCATTATAAATGAACCTAACTCTAACCAAGCTGCAGAACTACTGATACTAAGTAGGACACAGCTAAAAACAACTATAGGACTACTAACAGGCCACATGACTGTTAAAGAGCACCTAAGAAAAATCGGTCTACACAACGGCGACACCAGTTGTCGGCTCTGTGATAGGGCATCGGAAACAACAATGCCCTATCGCAAACAGTCAAATGGTACCAAATGATTGCCACACGCAACCCCTGAAGGACCTGCACCAGCTAGTGCAGGGGATCGAGTTTGGAATAATTGCGTGAGTAAGACAATATGGGGTAGTACAATAAGCCACCTAGGCTGCAGTGTATCCGAATCCGCAAGGAAGAAAAAAAAATAATATTAAGGGCCAGTTGCACCAAACACGTTAAACTAGTTCAACTCTGAACATGAGTTCAAAGTGACATTAGAACAATAGCAACTGTCACCTTGAACTTAAGTTCAGCTTGAACCTGAGTTCAACACTTCTGGTGCAACTGGGCCGAACTATTAATAATCCTACTTCACTTGGCTGGCTTTCTTTATTACTTTATATAAATATGTAATTTAGTTGCAATGTGGGAATATCTCTGTTATTAAGTTGTTCGAAATAATAAAAAGGTATTGAAAGCAGCTATTTGTAAAAGTTCAAACCTTTTTTTCTGTGCATCACGTCAAATTAAAGTGCACGTACGCTGGCTATATAATGATATTAAATTTTTTATGAGACTCAGAACGATCCAACCAGCGACAATAGAAACCAGAAAGAATACCCACAAATTACACGACGTACGCAGCTCTTATATACAGCATAACTATTGTGTAAACGAATAGAATACAACCGCCTGTCTGTCAGGCTTGATTGATACCTGGAGGAATATCAGCCGTAAATTATCGATTCTGGAAATGATCCTTAATTCATGACTCGGGAGGGCGAATAAAGGGTCCGAGTCGTAACTTGGAGACGATAATTTATCGCCCGTTAAAAATTCGCGTAATAAAAGAGGAGACGAAGAAGAGGACGCTCCCTCGGAATGATTCGTTTGCTATTCATCGCGGGCTCGGTCTGTTATTAACGTCTCAATAACAACACGGGTGTGATGTTATCAATGGGATTTGATAAATTCTACTCATTAATTACTCGGGCAACAATGTGCTGCTTAATACGAGGCTACTGCTAGGCTGAGTGTTCAACACGTCCGGTTAACTATATTTATTATTGCTCCGGACTGGGAGTTATCTGAAGATGATTCAGCTTTATGTTCTAACGTTAATTAGAATTGGAAATAGGCTAAAGGTTTATTTAACTATGAGCAGGATGCGTTTAAAAGTAGCTAATCTAAATCGGTATCTATATCTATATAAAAAATCTATCTACAAAAAGACATGGAAAACTTGCACTCTTGGTTATCCATGTCTTTTTGTAGATAGATTTTTTTTTAAATGCTGACTTTTCCAAATGTTTTGCTTGATAATTTTATGCTGCAAAATACAAAAGGAACATACAGGGAATTTTTCTTTTAATTATACATTTGCAAAAGCTATTTTTAAAAGAATCACATTTGAAGCTTTAAACGATTGTTATCCACTTCCAGGTTAAGCAGGAAGTAAAATTTCGAGTTTAGAACAGCCTAAACATTTTCAGGCTTTTCTAAACTCGAAATTTTACTTCATGCGCCACGCGTATTAAACACTGAAATCACTGAAATATTGTGAACACGTGAACTTCACTTGCAAATAATATGAATATATATTTTATGTTGCCAGAATTTAAATGTTTGTCTACAATATAAATACAGGGAATTTGTCTTCTAGGTAAACATGTGCATAAGCTGTACATTTTCCGACATGCGTTGTTTTTTAAAAGAGTTCAATTTGAAGCTTTAAACGAGTGCTTTCCACTTCCAGACTAAGCATGAAGTAACATTTCGAGTTTAGAAAAGCCCCGTGAACATTTGTCTCCAAAGCCAAATTTTCTGGGCTTTTCTAAACTCGTAATTTTACTTCATACGCCACGCGTATTAAACACTGAAAACACTGAAATATTGTGAACATGTGAACTTCACTTGAAATCAGTTTTTTATACTCGTGGTGCATGAAGTAAAATTTCGATTTTAGGAAAGTCTAAAGATTTGGTATGATTTCTAATTTAAATCAGAATTCAAAATACACTGCTAAAGCGGGATTAAAAATATACTGCTAAACAAAAATATTTTGAATTTCACAATATATCAGTGTTTTATACGCGTGGTGCATGAAGTAAAATTTCGAGTTTAGAAAAGCCTAAAGACTTGGTTTGGCCAAACCAAATCTTTACTCTTTTCTAAACTCGAAAGTTTACTTCATGTTAACCTGGGAGTGGAAAACATTCGTTTTAAGCTTCAAATTGAATAAAAAAAAATAAACAACGAATACCTGAAAATATCTTTAGGCTTTTCTAAACTCGAAATTTTACTTCATGCTTAACCTGGGAGTGGAAAACATTCGTTTTAAGCTTCAAATTGAATTCTTTAAAAAAATAAACAACGAATACCTGAAAATATGCAGCATATAATTGGGATATGTATACTTTAAAGAAAAACTCCCTGTAGTTTTTCTTTGTCCATTATTTAAGTAGCATTTTTTTGGATTTTTCCGTTAATGATTTGTATGTGGTTATTCTTTAACACTTTGAGATCATACTAAGAGGATAGTATCTTCGAGGCGTTGTTAAATACAGCATTGTTTAGACAATTTATAGAGGAAATACTAACGTTTTATTGCTTTATATGAATGATGTGATATAATTAAAAGAAACCACAAAATACAGATATGCATATGTACACACCCCAAGAAAAAGGGCAAGTGCAAGGGCAAGGAGATAACGTTATGGGAACCGCACATAGCCTCCAATATTCATAGCCTAGTCTAAGTTATAATAGGACTTGGGGGCCCTTCGTACATCGTTACACCCGCTCGTAAAAAAAAAAGCAGCGAACCTCCCGCGCCCTTGCCAGATTCTAATATGTTCCCTAAATGATTTATGGTTTATTGATTACGTGCTCGAATGTAAAAGTGTGTATCTGAGAGAGAATAGAGAAAATAGAGTCTTTCAGGAATAAATGAAAAAAAGTGCGGAGGGGGAAGAGCGGGGAATACCATTACAGCCACATGTCTTTGCCGAGGCAATAAATATCACTCATGCGTTTACAACCAACCTCGGAGTGTACGTTTTTTTTTCTGTTCTGTTCGAATGTAACCGCGTCCTTTGTAATTATTGGGAAAATTCCCCCAACCGGCGGCGACGTCGTAAAAAGTATGGATATTATGCGGGATTAAAATTCGAAATGAATGTCTCATTTTTCATAATCCGCGCCCTGTATGTTCTTTTTGTTGTTGTTCTCTTGTAGAGAGAATGTAGTTTTGGATTAATTAAGTTATTCGTTTTAGGTGGGCTTAGATTTCCGAAACGGGATCTTTAATGTGGGGTGTGCAATTTGCGTAATTAGTTTAACTGCTTCCTCTTGCTAGTAAAACATAACTGTTATTATATGTTAGGATCGTAAATTAAATGCTTTGCTTAACATTAATGTGGATTACATGTTAACAACTTTTTAGGATACAAATATAATGCGTTAATAATCCATTGATGCAATAACGCGATATTATGAACACATTTTTCTTAAATTACAAACTAATTTTATACATTTTATTATTCTATTATTTTATTCTATTTAAATATTCTATTATTTCAGCGAATAAAACGCTGAAATCTTGCGAAATTAAAAAAATACACAAGTATAAATAAGGTAAATAAAATACATATTTATCTTATTAGTACTTGTGTATTTTTTTAATTTCGCAATATTTCAGTGTTTTATACGCGTGGCGCATGAAGTAAAATTTCGAGTTTAGAAAAGCCTGAAAATTTGGTTTGGCCGCTCCGCGCTTCGCGCTACGCGACCAAACCAAATTTTCAGGCTTTTCTAAACTCGAAATTTTACTTCATGCTTAATCTGGGACTCGAAACTCGCTCGAAACTTCAAATTGAACGCTATTATAAAATCATCGAATGTCTGAAAGATATAAAGAAAAGGTATGCTCGTTTGTGCTGCATTGAGTTGAACTTAGTTCAGCATTGTGACGTTTGAAAGTACAGTTGATGTAACTATTTACAGATTCCGTGCAAATAGTGCTGCACTATATCTTTTCAACTTCAAATTGATACTAAGCAATATCAATTTGGGAATAAGCAATTTTAAATTAGAACTTCAAAAACAGCTTTCAGTCGAAAACCAATCCAAGATTAAACAACATGACATTCGGAATAATCAATTTCAAATTGAGATTGAAGAAATATAATTTAAGAAATAACCAGATTCAATAGTTTAGCAAAAATAATGGAAACAATATTAATTTATCGAATCAATTAATAGTTTTCACATATTGGCTTAAAACAGTCAAAAATGTTCAGTATTCTTCAGCACTGGGTCGGAACTACACTAAAGAGGACTTTGAAGTCCGAAACGCGTCTGAGGGTATCTTGTGCCGGAATACTGAACACAAATTCAATTTTAATATTAATTTAGATGTTACATATTACATATCTATATCTTCTAAATTGAAAGTATCAAGAATCAATGTTTCTTTTAACTATATATATCTTGATGCATGTAAATGCTGAGGCATTTGTTTTTTATAGTTCAATTTGAAACTTCGAACGAGTGTTTCCACTCCCAGGTTAAGCATGAAGTAAAATTTCGAATTTAGAAAAGCCTGAAAATTTAGTTTGGCCGTGTAGCGCGTAGCGCTATACGAACAAACCAAATTTTCAAGCTTTTCTAAACTCGAAATTTTACTTCATGCACCACGCGTATAAAACACTGATTTAGAGCGAATTTCAAATAACATCCACCCCATATATTTGATCATCACGTCAATACATTCTACAAATGTTTACTATTTACTCATATAATTATACATGTTTACTATTTACTAACAAGAAATGTTTACAATTTACTAATACACTTATATATGTTTTGTTATTATTATTATCTAAATAAATGCCATTTGATGAGAAATATATTTTTCTTTTGTACACTTCTGTGCAATGAAATTGAACACAAGTCATAACTATTTTTCACAATATTCTAATTGCATAATTCGAGTCTGTTTTAATTGCCTAGCAGCAGTTTCAAGAAATGATAAAACAGTATCATTTGAAAATAACACCTTTATTAAAAAAACAAAACTAAGAATAATTCTTTACTGATGTTCATCAATCGAACAATTTGTCCAATAGAAAAACCACCTTCTATTTTAGTTAGAATTCGAATTCTTGAATTGTTGTCTAAATGACGCGGTATTTTGACATTAAGAAAATTGACATATTTTTATAACTAGGAAACTCACCATATCCGTAAAAAACTTCGTTACTTTATCAATAACGAATAACAAATATCCTCAATTCACTGAAATTTTGTTCAAAATTTGTTGTTCGTATTTTCAAATTTAAATGTTTTATCTTACTAAATGATCATAAATTAAATAAAATCACAGTATATTGAAGTTTTTTGGTTTTTAATTCAACATTTAATAAACTTACACATTTATAACGTTCAGTTAAACAAATTTTGAAATGTGTGCCCGGCGCATTCACCATATTTTATGAAGAAATTCGTAAAAGTAATTATTGATTGAGTTGCTGAATTGTATTCGTGCAAAATTATTTCTTGTTTTACTCCTAATATAATAAGTGCGTTTTATTGTTATAAAAATATGGTTAAATGATTAAAAAAAAAATTGCGGAAAATAATTTAATTTTTTATTATAAACTTCTTGTACTTTCTCCTTTAATTTTTTATTTTTGTTTGTTAGTTGGTTTGAAGAGAATTTGACCTAAATGTTATATATACTTTGATAGAGCGTTGTAAAAAATCAAATAAAATAAGATTTTAAATACTTCATTGTACAATTCAATATCCAGAGGTGTTTTTGCACGGAAAATAGTTGTTTCAATGGATATTTATTAAGTTGTCTTATTAATTAAGACATATTGTTTGCATTTTACACAAAACATTTTCGTAATTTTATATATTATGTTTAAAGGGTGCAAAACTATAAGAAGCGTAAGCTTATTTTTTCGAATTCAAATATTTTCAAATTGGAATTAGTCCTGCTTTATTCCATTACAACAAGGTATTCCTCTTCGAACGCGATTGGTAGGGGTTTTTTACGAGCTCAATAAATTTAAACAAAAATATGCTTAAAGGTGGGTTTGTTTAATTTTCCAATGTGGGAAAGGCGATAAGTAAAACGATTGATCGAAACAGAAAACTCTACAAGAAGAATTTATACCGCAAATACAAGAAAATATTATTAGAAATGAAAGTCATTAGGTATTATTGATTTCAAAATGACTTAATGATACTTAGCTTTAAACTGTAAATACACGAAAGGAAATAATAAAAGAAGTCTTTGATTTGGTTGGCATTCACTTTGTGTTGCATCTTTATAACAATACTAATAAAAACACTTAACTTTGTTTTACTACTTTTATTATTAAAGTGATAAAACAATGTTAATAATTTTTGCTTAAACCAAACAAAAAGCTAAAAAAAATAGCGTTTTGTTCGGTTTATGTGAGAATTTCAAAATACTTATTTTATTACAATAATATTAATATTGTAATAAAAGAAGTATTTTGAAATTCTCACATAAACCGAACAAACAGCTATTTTTTAGCTTTTTATTCGATTTGAGCAAAAATTATTAAATATATTCATTCTAGAATCTGTAAATAAAAAAATCGATTAATATCTTGATAATTCAAGGTAAATAACCTTATACTAGTATTGGTCAGGTATATAAAAACTTGGATTACCGTTAATTCCTTAAAGGCAATTCCTATTTAAAATATAGTGTAAACCCACATTAATCTCCCTGAAATTAAAATATTTTAGCTTAAGTTTTTCTTTATGGAGAATTAACATTTTTTCTTTAATCAAATAATGTAAAATGTTAGAGGGTTTTACATTTAAGTTACTAAACCGAAATCTAAAAATGAGATTACTTGCTTAAAACCAAGATTAAAAAAGAAGAAGTTGATCAAATTTATGTTCTAAGTTAAATATCTATCAACTACTTCCAAAACCGTGTAAGTCCTAGATGTCAAATTTTACAGGAGACACAAAATACAACATTGGGCAGGCAAAAGTAGACACAAAGTCACAATGTGATTTAGCTGCCATTTTGTTAGAAATGAAAAAAAATAGGCTTTGTTTTGAACCATAAAAACAATTACATAAATTACGCAGCTCATATGATAATTAAGTGGTACAAGGTGGGGTAAAAGTAATGTCATAATGTGAATTGGCTGCCATTTTGTTAGAAACGAAAAAATATGAAATTTTTTTTGAAGGGGTAAAATTGATGAAATTAAGTTGAAAAAATGATATCGGTCAAATGACCACCTTCTGAGTTAATATACATTTTTACTCGTTTTACGGCATTTTCTTTAATCTTCATTTAATGGAAGGCTTCATGTATTGGCCTTCCATTAAATGAAGATTAAAGAAAATGCCGTAAAACGAGTAAAAATGTATATTACCTCAGAAGGTGGTCATTTGACCGATATCATTTGTTCAACTTAATGTCATCAATTTTACACCTTCAAATAACATTTCAGTTAAACATACAGTACAACATTTTTGAATTTTTTGAATTTTTGAATTGTTGCTCGTTATACATCTGGTTAAACTTTATAGTTTGTTGTGGTAATCGCGAGATAACAAAAAGCCGTAACTGGTGAGCGCTGCAGATAGATGTTAAACGAGTTTTTTTCCCTCAAGTTGCTGTATTGGGTCTCTAGCATTGTTGGTTCTAACAGGACGGAGCAACCACTTACACAGCTCGAGCAACGATGGAGATTTTAAAACACCAATTTCCGGGATGTGTGATCTCCCGTTTTGGCGATTTGAACTGGCCGGCCATATCGCCAGATCTGACGGTGCCACATTTCTTCCTTGAAATCTTGCATTTACCACAACAAACTACAAACCTTGGAAGTCTTGAAAGCCAACATTAAAGAAGAAATCACCAATTTGGAGCCAAATGTTTTAGGAGCAACAATTCAAAATGCTGTAAAACTGTGCTCATTTTACAGCATTTTGAGTTGTTGCTCATAAAACAATGTGCACCAACTCAGGAGGTGCTCATTTGACCGATATCATTTTTTCAACTTAATGTCATCAATTTTACACCTTCAAATAACATTTCAGTTAGAACAGTGTCCATTATTTTCATTTCTAACAAAATGGCAGTCTCTTCATATTATGACATTACTTTTGCCGCACCTTGTACTACTTAATTATCATCTGAGCTGCGTAATTTATTTTACCTGCAACCACATAAGAAAACAGTGTTTTCTTAACCACCTTACTGATTTAGAAAACACTGTCATAATCACGCGTTTGTTGTAACAAAAAAATGACAAACGTCAGTTTTAAAAAGTCATCGTACAAGTGCGACACGTTATTCAGGTAATGTCTGATTCAAGCGACTGTGAATTGACGCCTCCGGATGTGGCCGCACGTGCCAAAGCGATTAATGATATGCAGTTACCCGAAAAATCGCGGGCGCGGTACATAAAATGTTATACCAAATTTATGGAATGGCTCAGCTCGAGAAAGATTAAATCCTTTACTGAAAATGTGCTTGTAGTAATTTGTGATAAACAACCTTACATTTCACAAGCACCTGAAGTCAGAAGCAATGCAGAAAGCAATGAAAACCAACATATTGCAGTTAATACACAAAACTCAATGCGAAATGGTAGCTTTTCTTTTAATAACTGTTCTGTAGTTATAAATAATCATTATCATTATAATAACTAGTTTGCACAAAATAATATGAAAATAGATAAAAATAAAACTTTTTGCCAGTTGCTACTTAAATCTACATTACTATATTTAGTGTTCGCATGAAAACTATATAGGTGGTTGCAGGTAAAACTATGTACAATACGCGTGTGGTAGGCATATTACGTGCTCGTGGAGTTAACACACTCGCACGTAATATGCTGTTTACCACACTCGTAATGTAATATACTATTACCTACGCCCTATCTAGTAACCGCATCATACCACAACACTATCATCTTGACGCGTATGAGTGACATTACCTACACATACACGTAATAGCTTTTACAGGTACAGGTGCTGACAACTAAACAGCTGATTGATTATCGCACAACCAAATGACATTTCTTTGATATATTGATCAAGTAGTAATGTAGTTTTCATCAATGCCATGTTATTATCAAAAATTGTTGAATAAATAAGTAGTTCTTTCATGCTTATTATTTATTTTGTCAGGGCGTAGGTAAAGTATCGTACGTTTCTCGTGTGGTATGGCAATTACATAATCGCGGAATACTGCACTCGCCGCTGCGCGACTCGTACTCAACATATCCGCTCATATGAAATATGCTGCATACCACTCTCGTGACGTAATATATTATAATTGTTTTATGGTACGTATAACTTCATCATGAGCGATTTTCAATAAGTATTTTGAGTAGATGGTTTATACTAATATTGGTAAATTAATAAGATCTAACTTACGAGGTTTCGGAAGTAGTTGATCGATACAATAAATATATTTCAACGTATTTAAAATAACTCCTTCAACTTAAAGTACTTAAAACCGACATTAATCTCTCTTGATCTTGCCGGTAAATAACGTTATAAAATGCGTACTCATATATGACTTAAACTATTACATCTTGAGTAATACATCATTCACGGACGCCTCAAAATGAGTAAGTTTCTGCATGGTTGAAGTTGTCGGCGTGGAATATGAGGAATCGTTATCGCAGACCGTTTATAATTCCAACAATGGCCGGAATAATAACAGAAACTAGCGAAAAGTTCTTAGAGCCATTACGGCTAAGTGCCTTCTTTCGCGGCCCGAGCCTCGTGCAATCAATGAAATGCGCGACGCCGGAATAAATTTGTGTAAACGTCAACCGGTCACATACTCCTCATCGCTCATACCCCTCGACTCCACGGATAATTCTGATGTATTACTAGATACGTACATACCTAATAGTCTTTGAGAATGTGTACTTGTATAGTTTTTAGTGAAGGAATAATTATAATCATGTAAATGAGAATGGCATCAAGCCGAAACTAAATTTCAATTAAAAACCTTTATATTAGTAGAAATGTTTTACTAAGTGATCAATGGGAAAGAAGTTGATGATATATCATATATTCTTATATAATTTTGGTATACATCCCTCAGCAGAAGGGATGCTAGGAATACCGTTTGTTATATTCTGTTAGGTGACTACGAGTACGAAATTTTTTATATTTGTATTCTATACTATTCAGTCTAATGAGGGGCCGAGTGAATTCAAATTTAGAGACTACAGCTACAAAAGTATTCCTAAGAATGTCACAGATTTCTTTAAATGTAGAGACGAGAACTAGATGTCAATAGACAACAATGTTTCAGGTGTATTTCTAACTTTACAATATTTTACTGTTTTATACGCGTGGCGCATGCGATAAAATTTCGAGTTTGAAAATCCTGAAAATTTGGTTTCGCCCCGACGTCAAATACATTTAATTATATATAATTATTTATATCATTATATATAATTATATATAAAGACATATATGTCTTTGGGTAGTGTCAAAGTGCTGAATTTCGTTAGGGGTCATTTTTACCACTCCATTTTTACCACTCCATTTTTACCACTCCATTTTTACCACTCTATATTTACCACTATATTTTTTTCCACCATTTTATTACCATCATATTTTATTACAAATCATATTATTCCTGATTTACATCATAATTCGGTACATCCAAACTGGATGTTGTGACCAACGGCCCTAAGATATTTAGCAAAAAATTTGTCTTCGTCTTTACGGGTTTCATAATCACTTCTTGCAAGCCTTCTAAGATTTTCTTTTGTCGCAAAAATCAACAGTCTTCCGATGGAGGCGTCTTCGTTGTCTCGAGAGTCGTATATAAGGAAATTTTCAGCAGCTAGTGTTATCTTGTAATTTTGCGGCAAGTCACCGAGATCGTCGATAGTTCTTGGGTTGGTGGGAATGTCTTTCAGCCAGGTACGCTGGATACTCTTCGTCAAATTTGGTCCTTCGGGAAGTTCTGCCAGTACGCCTGATGGAACATTTTGTAACTCCGCCGTCAAAAGTTGCGCAGGTGGAGCTTCAGGGTGAGCTGCCGCTCTTCTTTTTAAATTATTTTTAATTTTTAAGGCTTCAACCTCTTCGACATTTGGCGCGTGACCAGAGTGATCATCCAAAGGTGTACTCTTGATCACTTCAATCGCCTACGATCAATTTGTAATGTTTGTAATTTTTTGTTAGTTTTGTAAAATATTTGTAAGATAACTAATGGTAAAAAATTAGTAGTAAATAATATATGGTAGTAAAACCGGAGTGGTAAAAAGAATTGGTGGTAAAAAATATATGGTGGTAAAAATGGAGTGGTAAAAATGTCGTACAATCGCTGAATTTAATTACGACGTATGTTTCTGAAGTCAGAACCTACCGGGATGCCGACAGTTTATAGACATTCGTTAGTTTCGAACGAGTGTTTCCACTCCCAGACTAAGCATGAAGTAAAATTTCGAGTTTAGAAAAGCCTGAAAATTTGGTTTGGTCGCGTAGCGCGAAGCGCGGAGCGACCAAACCAAATTTTCAGGCTTTTCTAAACTCGAAATTTTACTTCATGCGCCACGCGTATTAAACACTAAATGCACTGAAATATTGTGAACGAGTAAACTTCGCTTAAAATCAGTGTCTGGTAGGCGTGGCGTATGAAGTAAAATTTCGAGTTTAGAAAAGCCTGAAATGGTTTGGTCGCTCCGCGCCAAATTTTCAGGCTTTTCTAAACTCGAAATTTTACTTTATGCTTAACCTAGGAGTGGAAAACGCTCGTTTAAACTTCAAATTGGCCTCTTTTAAGAAAACAACGAATATTAAAAACCTACAACACGTGATTGGGATATGTATACTCAAAATAAAAATTTACAAGAAATTATGATTTAAAGCTTTTCAAAAGAATGAACAGTAATATATTTGCGACCTAAACAGTATGACATTGTCATGGAACGTCAAAATTTAATACAAGTAGGAAAAATCGTTATAAATACAACTGCCGACATACTCTGCTTAAACTAGAGAACGATTCTAAATGATGATGCCAGGTGCTCCAATTAAGTAATTTTTGAATATAGCGCAGTCTTGATTGATTTCGACTGCGCCATGTCTAAAAACGTAAGTATTGAGCTGTGTAGGATTGCGCTATCACTATTTTCCTCATTATATTAAATTGAATACAAATCAACGTTTTTATCACTCGAACGCACGACAATAAGACCATAAAAAAGCCCATCCCCTCTTCGCACGTTTTTATAAATATTTGATGTTCGTATGTGTAATGTAAATGTTGAATGAGAATAGTATTGTTGGTGGTCGTGTGCCCGCCTGATCGCATGCACCCATAGGTGTGAGTATCTCCGTGTGTACATGTGTGTAAGAGTGTGTGTGTGTGTAAAGTACACAAGGCAGGTGACATGACAGGCGAGTGATGTTTGGAGTGACGTGTGACAGGCCCTCTCCACTCTAATCGGGCCGATCTGTCCGTCAATTCAGCGCTCTGCTTTTCCGCCGCAAAACTGCACTGCGGATGCGGAACGCAAACGCGAATAAAAGTAAATACACACATAAATAAATAAATAAATAAACGTGGAGTGGAGCGGGGAGGTTGGACCGGGGGAGCGCGCTCCGGGGCCGCTCCTATAAATATTAGAGGAACTAATTCCATTTAAGAAAGTTCGCCAACTCGCTTGGAATTTAATACGGAATTGCACTTAAATTTCAACTTTCAGGGAATTGTGCTGCCTTTACGGCTTAAAAATTCAATCTTCTCTTTTTTTACATAAATTAAATGGGCTGTGTATATTATTAACAACAAATTTTACAAAAAAATATAATGTTATTCAAGTTAACAGCTAGCACGTTTTAATTTCTATGATAACTGAATTTATCATAACAAATAAACTAATAACAGAGTTTAGCTCGTTCGTGGACGAAACAGTGACCTGTGTATGCACTTTGCGCATTCGCGTCATTGACGATGCCACTATGGAGCATTAGATGGCGTTAGCTATCGAATCCAATTATAATAAACTAATTGTTTATTTGAGTCATGTGGAGTATTTAATCACAATGAAAACACTTTTGTTCTCTACTTCACTTTTTGAGGTGAAGTAAGGACCAAAAAGTGTTTGAATCGTGATAACAGATAAACTTGAAATATGTTTGTTACATCTATATTCTATTAACCCCAACCAGGCTATAGGGAATTGGCCCATCCGGGGGGCCTATTCGGTCTCTGTCACGCAAGCCGAGCGTCTAATGTTTTGTCAGATTCACGTATTCCAGATCGCACTCAGTTAAGATTTTTTTTGTTATGTAGTCGTTGCCATAGAAATCATTAGTTCTAGAGTTATAATATTCCTATTGTAACTCTAGAACGTTTCGTTTCTATGACAACGACCATGTATTAAAAAATCGCATCTAATTTATTACATTTACTAATCAATGATGACCCATAAATAACACATTCTAGAATAGGAGTAGAACATTGAATTTCTAGTAATCCCACCTTAAAGTTCACTTATCATATTTTTCGTTAAGTGGACGCTAAGAGTGTAAATTTAACGGTAATCTTCTAACACATTTGGCAATCAAATAAAGTCAAAAGTAATTAAATGTACATGGGAAATTAAAAGTATATTATTTCAGGCCCAGTTGCACCAAAAACGTTGAACTCGAATTCAAGTTGAACTTGAGTTCAAGATGACAGTTCCTGTTATTTTAATGTCAGTTTGAACTCGAGTTCAGAGTTGGAACAGTTTAATGTGTTTGGTGCAACTGGCCCATAATCCGTGAAATTTCAGATTTAAATGATATTCACAAAAAAAAACATTGTGAAATGAAGACGTTCGAAGTTCACTAAAGATTTTTCTGCGCCTGTGCGAAAACTAAACAGTGAAAAGTAAATATGATTTTTTATTAAATCACTGTATCTTCTGTTTCAATATCACTTGATTTTTGTATCTTTTTGCAATTAAATTTTAAGTGGTGTTCCCATTATCGATTGTCGGATTTTTCGTGGGGGCCCCGCGAGACGCTGATTGGGCCCGATCGGAATCTCAATGACCGGGCGCTTTCTATTGAGGACTTAATCTGATAAAGGAAGGGGGCCCTCCATAAAAAATCCATCCGTGGAGCTTTTTTCGGAGAGTCATTGTAGTCATCCTAATAAAGAGATGTTTATTGCTCGCCTCGGCCAGGTGGATATTCTGTTACACTCGGTACCGAACAAAACGCTCTTCGCATTTAAATTTTATCGATGCACATATTTTCCTCTTACGTGATTGACATCCGATACGCTCCACGAAGGTGGTTGGTGTTTTCGTGGATTAGTTGATTGTATCGCATCTTGGGTCACATAAATATCCCACGAAGGAAATTATCTGCTGGTTAATAAATGCTTTGTTAGATCATTCCTTGTCAATACAACGTTAGTCTAGAGGTAAAAGTTAGTTTAAAAGTAAAAGTCATTAAGTGGATTTCTATGCACATGTGATATATTTCGTTACTTCAAGGTGTATAAGTCCTACTACGAAGTTTTATTGATATTCACCTTAAAATGACGAAATATGTCGTATGTATTAGGAGAATCATTGCTCATATGACTACAATTTGGCGCAATTGGTATGAATTGATTCATTTAAGTAATCCGATTGCGCCAAATTGCATGTAGTCATTGGAATAATCCGACTGCGCAAAATTCAATTACTACCAGAGCTGGGACGAATCCTCGTAAAAAAGATTCGAATCACGAATCCGAATCACCTAATATGATTTGAATCATAAATACTCGAATAAAAGGTTCGTAAGAGATACACATGATTCGAATCAATGATTCGAATCCTGTTTTTTTGAATCACGAATACAAATCCTTTAAGAATAAATTTGATTTTATTATTTTTTTTCAACCATTAATGTATAAATATCGTTAGCAGTTTTCTTTTAACCATAATATTCAAAACCTAATTATTTATTATTAACACTGAACATTGTTGATAACAGACTAAATATCTGATTCCTCTGATTAAAGATGTATTTGTGTGTTTTTGAACTTCGCTTCAAATCAGTGTTTTGTACGCGTGGCGCATGAAGTAAAATTTCGAGTTTAGAAAAGCCTAATTTGGCTCGGTCGCTCCGCTTCGCTACGCGCCCGAGCCAAATTTTCAGGCTTTTCTAAACTCGAAATTTTACTTCATGCTTAACCTGGGAGTGGAAATACTCGTTCAAAACTTCAAATTGAACTCTATTATAAAATCGACGAATACCTGAAAATTACGTAAATATGAAATTCACTGAATATCAGTAAAACCGGGAAAGTCAGAGAAAAGTAATGGAATTATATTCAAATTGACTAAAACACTAACAAAAAAGCCACATGATAATATTATATATGTCAAAATCAACAGGCATCATAAAAATTACAAAACACGTAAAAAATTATACAACCAACTTAAATATTGACAAAAACAATGAAAACAATTTAACAAAATGGGGGTTTCCCACAAAAGAAAGTTATATTAGAAAGTCAGGGAAACATATCTTGAATCAGGGAAATGTCTGAGAAATTTAACATTTCATATTTCAATTTTATAAACTAGATTATTATCTTTAAAAACATGTTCAGTCATTTTCTGTTCTTATCAAAGCATTCAGTTTGAGTTTGGAACGAGCGTTTCCACTCCCAGACTAAGCATGAAGTAAAATTTCGAGTTTAGAAAAGCCCCGCGTAGAAAATTTGTCGAGGGTCGCGCAGCGACCCGAGACAAATTTTCACGGGGCTTTTCTAAACTCGAAATTTTACTTCATGCGCCACGCGTATAAAACACTGATTTAACGAGAAATTTAAAAACACACAAAATATATGTTTCATGTTAATCCTCACAATTAACTCGAATTATTTTTGACGATTCAAATCCTTTTTGTATTTTTGTATTCGAATCCTTTTATAAGTATTCGATTCCTTTTATAAATATTCGAATCCTTTTATAAATATTCGAATCCATTTATAAGGATTTGAATCACATTCGATTACGAATCCTCTTAAAAAAATGTATTCAAATCCTTTTATAAGTATTCGATTCCTTTTATAAATATTCGAATCCTTTTATAAATATTCGGATCCTTTTATAAAAATTTGAATCACCTTCGAATACGAATCCTCTTAAAAAATGTAACGAATCCGGATCACGAATCCAGTTGAACTAAAATATTTGAATGCCTCTTTTGAATCCTTTAAAAGGATTCGATTCCTGAATGATTCTAATCCTGCCCAGCTCTGATTACTACTATCAACATATTGTTATTTTGTCTAGGCTAGCGGATTCTCAAACTTTTAAACATTTCGACTCACTTTTCAGAAAAAACAATTTATGACGACCCACTTCAATGTTAGCTTAGATGACTTACTAAAAGTAGGTAATTTTCTAGTTACTACAATTATCAGTTACTTGAATCAAATTAAGTTAAATTAAGTTAAGTCTGAATTCTCCCAGAAAATAGCGACCTTCATCCAGCTCAACCGGCAGCTAAGCGTGTAATTAAAATAATGGTTATCTAGACTCTTACTTATTTTCCCTCCGAAACAAAAAAATAAAACCAACACAACACGAAACCAAAAGAAAAAAACAACAGCAGCAAGCGAATGCATATTCTCCTTGCAGTGTCGGAACAAAGGCCGATTAAGTCCGAGCGTTCGTAATTTCGAAGGTGCGATGCAATTAAGACGATAAGCTCGCAATTAGGTGGGCGCACATAACGCCCGACGATGGATCCTTTAAATAATACTTGCACACACCGGGACTTAAAAATGTCTTTTTAATTACGAACGCGCGCAATCAGTGACAGAATCATAATTACAAAGATTAATTAAGACGCGCATCTAATTATGTATCGCAATAACGACAGGCTCTGTTCAGTTGAGTTCGAGACATTGCTCGAGTAATTTAAACACTGTTTAGACTTGCACTTCAAGTGTTAATCTGTTTGAAATGTTTTATATTCTGGTTCATATCTTATTTTAAATGTTTGTTCATGAAAATAATATCTTAAGACAGGAAAGTCTGGTGTAGACCAGAAATAAATAAAGTAATATTAATGCAGGTCTTTGTTAAGTGTTAATCTTTTTGAAATGTTTCATATTCTTGTTCATATCTCATTTAAAAAATTTTTTCATAAAAATAATATCTTTTTTTTTTGGCTTTTGCCTGGTCTTAGTTACTGGACTATTAGCCATCATCAATTGTTATTTTGTATACATTTGTTAATTAACTTATTATTAAGTATAACATACAACTATATATTTGGACGTCACAACACATTCACACACATCCATGGAACCGGAGACGAGTATTTTTCGTTAGAAAAATTACTCGCCTCCGCTGGGAATCGAACCCAGATCACCTCCCTGAACGATCGGCGAAACCGGCGGCTCAAACGCTCGGCCACGGCGGGCCCAATAATATCTTAAGTCAGGAAAGTCTGGTGTAGACCAGAAATAAAAAAAGTAATATTAATGCAGGTTCGATATTTCTATTAAGAATTAAGAAAGCATGTACAAATTGCAAATGTATTATTAATGAGCCAGCCTGCATTTTTTTTTGCGAATCTCACACCTGGTTTGAAATCTAATAATACTTTATTATCAAATGCGGGCTGCATACAATATAATATTGGCAGTTACAATTTGTAATCTAAAATTTAAAATTAATTACATGATGATGTTATTGGACAGATGTTTTAAGACCACACACTGAAACAATATTTTTTCTTAGAAATACTAGGTTCAGTTGCGTAAGCGGTTTTAACTGAATTTATCTCTGAACTGAAGTTTAAAAATTCATCAAGGGCTAGTTGCATGCACATTTTAATCTAAATTGGTTTTCTAAATAATTTTAGAGACTAGTTGCGTGATTATTTCGATTTTTTCAATATTGGATACGTTTACTTTAAACATGGGAGTAAATAGCAGAGCTGAGCAGGATTCGAATCATCCAGGGCTCGATTCCCGGATTCGAATCCTTTTAGAGGATTCAAAAGAATGCACCAGTGAAAACGGATTCGTGATCCGGATTCGGTACTTTAATTTAAAATAAGTTTTAGATTAAAAATACATTGTATATTAAATAGCAGGAGAAAGTGGGATGGGAGAAAGAGGGCAAGATGTGAAGGGAAGAGAAATAATAGAATGCAGAATGCTTAAAATAATGAAGAAATATTTTGCAATAAGACGTTGCTTCGCTACCGGGTTAGAATTAGGAAAACAGATTGCTAATATTAAATAGCAAGAGGGCTAAGTAATTCAATATATCGTATGTTTAGTTAAAAAAAATCTCTATAGTGCCATGGAAAATATCCTAGGTTGGCAACTCTGAAAATATACATTATAATTATTATGTCTGACGTTTTATACAAGGAGTTTTTCTTAAAGTGTACGTATTCCAAATCAACTTATTTTCTTTAAATCTTTAGATATTCGTCGTATATTTAAGAGTTCAATTTGAAGCTTTAAACGAGTGTTTTCCACTCCCAGACTAAGCATGAAGTAAAATTTCGAGTTTAGAAAAGCCCCGTGAAAATTTGTCGAGAGTCGCGCAGCGACCCGAGACAAATTTTCTGGGCTTTTCTAAACTCGAAATTTTACTTCATGCGCCACGCGTATTAAACACTGATTTCTAGTGAGGGTATATTTGAACCTCACTTGAAATCAGTGTTTAATACGCGTGCCGCATGAAGTAAGTATACATTTTAACATAAAGAAAAATTGAGTTTGTCAATAGTTTGCAGAATATTTACAAAATATAAAAACGAATATTAATATTAATTTCAATTCCTTTTTATATTTTATACATACATTTCACGATATATTAGTGTTTTATACGCGTGGCGCATGAAGTAAAATTTCGAGTTTAGAAAAGCCCAGAAAATTTGTCTCGGGTCGCTGCGCGACCCTCGACAAATTTTCACGGGGCTTTTCTAAACTCGAAATTTTACTTCATGCTTAGTCTGGGAGTGGAAAACACTTGTTTAAAGCTTCAAATTGAACTTTTTAAAAAAGTAACGGATGTCGGATAATTTACAGTTTATGCATATGTTTACCTAAAAGAAAAATTCCCTGTATGTCAATTCTTGAAGTGTGTAGCCAACTTAAATTAAAAAAAAAAATGATTAAATCATAGCACTCTAGGGGTTTTCTTTTATTGAACAAATTCAGTTAATCCACTAATACATGCACTCCATACTCCAGATGATCAATCTTCTAACTTTATTAAAGTTGAGTCGGGGGTCCCACAGGGTTCAATATTGGGTCCTTTATTATTTTCTATCTATACTTCTACACTAACAAATATCTTGAATCACAGCTCTGCTAACATGTATGCTGATGACACTCAGCTGTTATATTCATTTAAACTTGAAGACGTGGTAGATGCAGGCAACAACATTAATCTTGATCTCTCCAATATAGTTGAACAATCCCTTAAACATTCTCTGCATATAAATCCTAATAAGTCTACAGCTATATTATTTGGCCCACGTAAATCAATTCAGCTTGCGAAACAACAACTAAAAATTAAACTTAATGATATCACACTTCCTATTGTAGATTCGGCTCGAAATTTGGGTCTTATAATTGACAATGATTTACGTTTTAAAAAACACATCAATAAGTGCATCTCAAAATCTTTTTTAAATTTAAAGTTGATTTATTCCAGCAGGCACTATTTAACAATTAAAATGAAGCGCCTGCTTTGTGAAGCACTGGTATTAAGTCACTTTAACTTTGGTGATGTAATCTACAATGGTTGCTTGGACGATGTTACAAAACGTCGTATTTAGAGGGTTCAGAATTCTTGTATTCGTTTGATATTGGGTATTAAGAAGTATGATCATCACATTTCGCACAAGATAAAAGAAATAAATTGGCTAAATATGAAACACCGTCGAATATTACATTGCTGTACGTTTTATTATAAAATTATGCACTCTTACAAACCTGAATATCTTTATAACAAGATAGTTTTTCGAAAGGATGTTCATAATATCAATGTGAGGTCAAGAGGTACTATTTCACCCCCGTTGCATAAAACAACTCTCTTTCAACGGTCATTTTCCTACAATATATATAAAATATATAACAAAATACCAACAAAAATAAAAAATCTCACATTGATTAATTTTAAACGTGAAATATGTCATAATTTGAATGAGGGTAAATTAGCACTTTAAAATTTCATATTTAAAATTTCATATTTTATAGGGATATACTGTATTTTTATATTTGTTTTATAGGATTGTAATGCGTACATAGTACAATGGCGGCCGACGAAATGTATTTTGTTGTCATAGAGAAATTGTCTAATTTTGTACATATTTATCAGAACTCTTAACAGTGGCGTAACTTAGGTTTTAAAGGACTATTATTCAATTGTTAATTACAATGCTAAACATATTTATTCTTAATACAAGTAGAAATTATGATATTAATATTTTGTAGACCACCATTTGCTGTGATAACTTTTGCCAAACGTGTACTCATGGATGAAACTAGATTCCTCATATTGTAGTTGTCAGCCAAATCCTCCCATGCATTTTCAACAATTTCGTAAAGTTTATCTGCATTCATAGGTCTAAAATCTCTTGAGTAAATCTTTTTTTGCAGGTATCCCCAAACATTCTCAATTGGATTGAGATCAGGGCTCTTCGCAGGCCAAGGCAATACTTGGATGCGGCGGTCATTTAGCCACTGAGTCACAATTCTTGCTGTATGGATAGGACTATTGTCCTGTTGAAATATAAAATTTTCCGGAAATGTTTGTGTTACTGAGGGCAACATTACATATTCTAAAATATCCCTGTATTTAATAGCATTTAAATGGCCATCTATTTTCCAAATTATTCCGGGTCCGTTTACACTGACCCAAGCCCAAAAATTAACAGAAAAACGACCACTATTCGTTATTGGACGGGTGAATCCTTCTTCATACTTTTGGTTTATTGGTCTATAAACTCGTAGGCTTCCATTACTACATGATTGAAATACTTTTTCGTCAGAAAAGACGACCGAGTTCCAAAAATCATCCCCACGATACACAAATTCGTTGGAAAACTCCAATCTTCGTTGTTTATTGTTTTCTGAGAGAAAATCTTTCTTGGCTGCTTGATAATTTTGTAGACCTGCAGCTTTAATACGTCTCCGAGCAGTTCTAGTAGACCCCGCAAAACCCGTTACTTCTCGAGCATCTAAGGCACTATCAAATGGATTTTTTCTGAGATGATTCACCAATGCAACATCCTGTTGTTCATTAGATACCCTTCCTATTCCAATTTGGGGTGGCCTTCTTAAATCTTGCCTTATTTCAAATCGCCTTTTTAAATTATGTATGCAGGTTTTGCTTACATTCAAATCAGCAGCCACTCGGCTAAGAGACCAGATTTCTTCTAGTTTAGCTATTGCCCTGCTCTTCTCGTCTAAAGATAAATGTCTAGGCATATTTTTGGATGACTTTTATAAATCTGTCAATCAAATGTTTGTTTTCGCACAAACGCGACGCTCCTGATTAAAAGTCATATTCACATAGCTAATAAACATCGTTCACATTTCGTCGGCCGCCATTGTACATTATACTGTATAATTATGCTTAAATTAAGGTAGGTTAAGTGGAAGAGCAGTTCTATAGTCAACGAGACTAAAGACCGAACTTCGCCTACATATCTTCAATATAACATGTATTGTAACATATCTGAACAAAATAAAGGCATTTATTATTATTATTATTATTATTATTATTATATTTCTTGTTTTCTCGGCGATTAATCAGCCGGGGTCTTCCTTGCTGACGGGTTATACCAAGACTCGCAAGTGCTCTATCGTAGGAATTTTCGCGTAATACTGCAGGTTTTTAAAATAATTGCCTTTTGGATGTTGGTATGCATAAATGGCTCTATATGTAGTCTTTTCAGATTTGGTTTAAATTCTTTATGAGTAATACCGGTGGTGGATATAATAAATGGTAGTATATGTGTACGATCTTGTTTCCATATTCTTTCTATCTCAATGGCTAGCGCTGTATATTTTTCGATTTTCTCCGTGTATTTTTTGGTAGTGTTGTTGGTATAGCAATATCTATAATATATGTCGTTTTGTTTGTTTTATCTTGAAATGTGATGTCCGGTCTATTGCATACGATAGTCTTATCAGTGTGTTTGGTTATGTCATAGTACAATTTGTATTTGTCATTGTCT
Source organism: Philonthus cognatus (assembly GCA_932526585.2). Taxonomy (NCBI): domain Eukaryota; kingdom Metazoa; phylum Arthropoda; class Insecta; order Coleoptera; family Staphylinidae; genus Philonthus; species Philonthus cognatus. The sequence goes on from OW052242.1 coordinate 33,130,369, forward strand.
ATTACAGTGGTCGGCACATAGTTATAATTATTATTATTATTATTATTATTCATGCATTGAAATATTCAGTGTTACTTCTGAGATTACTTCTTGGTCCCGTATCAGGTAATCCTTTTTACTACTGTTTTTTTTTATACGAATTGTATCCCATATTTTAAACATGACGTATTTAAAGAAAACATCGTTAGGTGTACTTTTGAAAATACAAACTGTGTTTTCTTTATAAAATTGTATCCCATATGTAAAAAAAAATCCTGTATTTAAAGAAATAAAATCGATTATGAAACACGGTCTGTATTTAAAAATTAATTGGAAATAATAATCGATAAGAATATGTCAAATTTATTAAGTCACTCTGGCTCCGACTTTGAAACAAAATTTCCGTCCCATCTCTTCCTCTCACGCATATATAATAATTACATACCTAATAATTCATATTTTTTTTAACAATCATTGTAAAAAAAATCAAAGACCAGCGTCAAATTAACCTACAAAAAAAATATTAGTTACACTCTCGGATTCACCTATCGGTTTTTCCTGCTCGCTTTACTAGCCGCGGGCAGTTTTCTCACTTTGCTCTCGGGGGAGCTGGTGCGCTCGGTGGTGCTGCTGCTGGTGCTGGTGCTGCCCTCGCCAAGCCTCCGCTTTTTGGTGTTCGCGGGGAGCGGGAGGAAGACGATTTTTTTAAAAAGGATTCGTATTCGAATCCAGACGTAGGTGATTCGAATCCTCATAAAAGGATTCAAATCCTCATAAAGGATTCAAATCCACCCAAATAATTTGAATCATCGCTATTAAGGCTGGAATTCGAATCCGATTAATGAAGAAAAATTTAGTTTGCCAATAATTTGTAGAATATTTACAAAATATAAAAACGAATTAAAATTAATATCCACTTTCTGCAAAAATTGGGTCTCATTGAGACAAGTCTCCAAATATTCATTGAAACAACTACTTCTGGATCTCATACCCCGACAGATATTGAATTATACAATGAATATTTGAGTTACACGACAGATTTACTGTTCTATGCATAATTTATATGCAAAATGCAACATCAGGACAAATTATTTTCTTTCCAAACTAAATTATCATTAAAAATATTGATAATTCCGTAACTGTCATTAAATTAGTCTTGGCAATATTATCAATCTTAGGTGATAGCCTTTAAAAAATAATTTACAACAATAAATAATTGTAAATATTAAATCTAAAATATCCGGTATCGAAAATTATCGATATTTTTAATATCGATACTTTTCACTATAATGTGATGTATTTTAAACTAATGAGTGTCTTCCACTTCCAGACTAAGCATGAAGTAAAATTTCGAGTTTAGAAAAGCCCTGCGTAGAAAATTTGTCGAGGGTCGCGCAGCGACCCAAGACAAATTTTCACGGGGCTTTTCTAAACTCGAAATTTTACTTCATGCACCACGCGTTAAAACACTGGTTTATCCTAAAGTTCAATAACATATGTATCATCATTAAATTAAATAATTAATTATCAGACATTTAGTCTGTAAATAATTAGGTTTTGAACATTTTTGTTAATAAAAACTGACGGCGATATTAAAAATGTTAATGGTTGCAAATAATAGATTCAAATTTATATTTGAAGCATTCGTATCCGTGATTCAAACAAGAGGATTCGAATCTGTAATTAAAATCATAGTTTTCTCTTAAGAATACTTTATTCGAGTATTCGTGATTCGAATCATATTAGGTGATTCGGATTCGTGATTCGAATCCTGTTTTTGAGGATTCATCCCAGCTCTGGTAAATAGTTGTACTAATTCAAGTTCATTTTTGAAGATAAGCTATTTCTATTATTATATTCACTTATGATCTTTGAATCTCAGATCAAAACTTGTATACAAGGCGGTTGTATACAAGTTTTGATCTGAGATTCAAAGATCATAAGTGAATATAATAATAGAAATAGCTTTTCTTCAAAAATTAACAAAAATTAACTAAATTAATTAATACAATAAGGGCCTGTAACACCTGCCTCAACTCTGATCCGGAGTTTCAAGTGACATTCGAACAATAGGAGCTGTCATCTTGAACTCAAGTTCAGCTTGAGCTCGAGCTCAACGTTTTTGGTGCAACTGGGCTTAATTGAATGTTTCTTTAAAATGAAAAAATCCTTGTATGTCGATCACATTAAAAAATACATTCCCAATGCTCAAAATTTTGCAGACTTCCGTATTTTCTTAGATAACATTTGTTGTATCTCGTTTTGAAATTGCATATTCTCAATTTGATGTTGTTTAATCCCAATTCGATTGTGCTTAAGCTGACAGCTATGTAATAATTTGAATTTGGACTATTCTTGCTTGGCAGCTATGTTTGAAGTACCAAATTGAAATTGTTTATTCTCAATTTGATATTGATTAGTCTTAATCTAGAAGTTGCAAAGATATGTGTTCATGTAACGCCAGTTTTGCATTTAGAGCTCCGTTCAATATTGTAGATAGTTGAAGCACTTAATTTTTGAAAATCCATGATCACTTAAATAAAACGCTTAATGATTTTCAACTAATTAGCTGAAAAAGCTAAAAACTAATTAAATGAAAAGTGTTTAAGCTCCGTTCAATATTTTCGGCGGAATTTGTCAGACTTGTGTTTGACATAATAAGTCAAATTTTAAAACCAATGAATACAATCTCTATTATATCGTTACAGATGTTAAATTTAACGACCCGAAACCGTCCCACCACGCGACCAATAACAATAAAGATCGACGTGCGGCTCTGACGATTCAATTATTCGTTTTACACGTTCACGTTTTTTTTATGGTAATTTATGTTAAAGGAATTCGAAAATTTGTGCGTCGAGTCATCACTCGGCTAATCCGGCGCGAACAGCTTCAACAGATGCCTTGTCAAAATTCACAGATTTAAATGTACAGATATTACGGAATTGGATAATATTTGTCAGCGTTAATCTGATTTACACGAGTCTTTGTCGCCCGTATCTGACGAATTTATCTCACTGAATCACCTTTACGTGCCGATAATTTACATTTCCCGGAGCCCGATCGTCTGTAGGATGTCGTGTGCTCGTTTTTTGGGGGCTATGGAAGGATTAAATGGGATTTTGTTAATTGGAGTGTTAGGAAAATATTTGTTTTTATCTATTTTTAAATAATTAGGATTAGTAATGAAAATAAATTATTCCACAATTAGATTGATTCATTCAACGACCGCCCTTATTACCTGATGTTTTATGATAGTTTGATTTTGTATATATATTGTTGTTTAGATATTTTTTGTACATTCCTCCTTGAAGATGACCAATGGTCGAAACTAGTCGGAGAAAATATAAATAAGTGAAGCAAACCAAGTGTTTTAATTTAAATTTAATTTAAATCACCAATATTAGATTCATTTGATATAATATAGATTCATGATGATTACCATTACATGTAGAAAATAAAACAACGATAATATCTGATGGCTAAGACCAGCGTTTCTTAAACTTTGGGTCGTAAGTCAATTTTTGGTGAGTCGCGACACAAGATCCTGAATGTACAGGGAATTTTTATTTTAAGTAAATAAATGCATACGATGCATATCATCAGATATATATTGTTTTTAAAAAGAGTTCAAAGTATATACCGGGTGTTCGATAAAAAACGCCCAACGCACACTAATTGGCACACTAAACTTATTTCACTTGTCACTTGGTTAAATTTAAGACCATTTCACATTAAATCAGCGTCTTATACGCGTGGCGCATAAAGTAAAATTTCGAGTTTAGAAAAGCCTAATTTGGCTCGGTCGCTCCGCTTCGCTACGCGCCCGAGCCAAATTTTCAGGCTTTTCTAAACTCGAAATTTTACTTTATGCTTAGTCTGGGAGTGGAAGACACTCGTTTGTTTCATCATTATAACAATTAAAAATTGACGTATTACGATTATTGTCACTTGGTTAAATTTAAGACCATTTCACATTAAATTAGCGTCTTATACGCGTGGCGCATAAAGTAAAATTTCGAGTTTAGAAAAGCCTAATTTGGCTCGGTCGCTCCGCTTCGCTACGCGCCCGAGCCAAATTTTCAGGCTTTTCTAAACTCGAAATTTTACTTTATGCTTAGTCTGGGAGTGGAAGACACTCGTTTGTTTCATCATTAAAACAATTAAAAATTGACGTATTACGATTATTGTCACTTGGTTAAATTTAAGACCATTTCACATTAAATTAGCGTCTTATACGCGTGGCGCATAAAGTAAAATTTCGAGTTTAGAAAAGCCTAATTTGGCTCGGTCGCTCCGCTTCGCTACGCGCCCGAACCAAATTTTCAGGCTTTTCTAAACTCGAAATTTTACTTTATGCTTAGTCTGGGAGTGAAAGACACTCGTTTGTTTCATTATTAAAACAATTAAAAATTGACGTATTACGATTATTGTCGTTATATTGACAGAGAATGTTTTGTATCGTTAAAATGGAACGTCAATTTTGATACTAGTTAAAAAGGATTCAAAAGATAATAGTTAAATTACAGTCAATTAAATGATGAAATACTATCAAAGACCATAATGATGAAATACTATCATAGTCAAAAGGCTAAGTGATTTTATTAGAAAAAATAAATAATAACTCTGTTATTTATTGATCGATTTGAATGAACTAAAAAACAAAGTTAATCGCAGTTTCAATACCATAAATTGACACTAATTATATGTTTTTTCAAAATTAACTTCATTGCCAAGTAATAGTCAACTTTAAATTTTTAAATACTTTTCTTAGTTTATTAAATTGGACATTATTTATTATTATTTATATTTATTATTTGTTATTATATCGAGCATAAATTATTGCTCATAATTTAATATTTATGCTAGAAAAAAAATTATAATAAATCTTGTTCACATGATTTTTTGGCAATAAATGTAGTGTGCCTTGAAACAAAATTGGACTTTTAATACTGATCAACATTTATAAATTGAATTAGTATGTATAATCAGTTTAGAAGATTCAACACAATTTATCAACCAACTGAACAAAATAAAGGCTAGTATTTTTTAAAGTTTACAATACTTCAGTGTTTTATAAGCGTGGCGCATGAAGTAAAATTTCGAGTTTAGAAAAGCCCCGTGAAAATTTGTCTCGGGTCGCTGCGCGACCCTCGACAAGTTTTCTACGCGGGGCATTTCTAAACTCGAAATTTTACTTCCTGCTTAGTCTGGGAGTGGAACGTCAAGATTTTCAACATGTCGAGATTTTCGATATTTATAGATTTTTTCGATTTATTCACAGTTTATTATATTAAATGCAACTTTAATATTTAATAAATACTGTTTTTCTTAGGAATAATATATTAACAAGTGTTTCCACTCCCAGACTAAGCATGAAGTAAAATTTCGAGTTTAGAAAAGCCTTAAAATTTGGTTTGGTTGCGTAGCGCTACGCGACCAAACCAAATTTTCAGGCTTTTCTAAACTCGAAATTTTACTTCATGCGCCACACGTATAAAGCACTGAAATTTTGTGAAGTTATAAATATACTCAAAAAATAAGTAATAATCGAAATATTAAAATAAAAAAATATTTTCATTTTTCCTTTACTCTTATTCTATATTTAGTTATAACTGAGGTACTTATTTGTTGTTTCGTTATTATTAATGGCATAACCTCACAATAAATGACATTTGTCACTTTTTTTACAAGGCACACTAATTATAATTTTTAATTCCCGGTATTATAAAACGTTTTATTCCCTAAATAAAAATTACTTTAGCAATAAATGAATTTATTACAAAGGTTTCGGAATTATAAACACAAAATAAGTTTATTTGGCTAATAAATCTCCTCAGTAAATTATTTGTTTGTTTTTCTACCAAGTAAATTTTATTCTCTAAATAATCTGACAGTTAAAAGTCAAAAGTGTATTATATTATTATAATTACTTTAGATTCTACTACTTGTATTTATTAATTTCATTACGTTTATCATGTCTACCATATCAACCATGTCAGATTTAAGTTCGCTCATAGTATCTTCCCTGGCAGTGATTAATTCGAACCACAAGACCTAGAGTTCTTCAAGTCAGACATAACCAGGGATTTTTATACTTATGCATACGCTTTTTTTAAATTAGTTCCATTTAAAGTTTTAAACGAGTGTTTTCCACTCACAGACTAAGCATGAAGTAAAATTTCGAGTTTAGAAAAGCCTGAAAATTTGGTTTGGTCGCGTAGCGCGAAGCGCGGAGCGACCAAACCAAATTTTCAGGCTTTTCTAAACTCGAAATTTTACTTCATGCGCCACGCGTATTAAACACTGAAAACACTGAAATATTGTGAACAAGTGAACTTCACTTGAAATCAGTGTCTTGTACGCGTGGCGCATGAAGTAAAATTTCGAGTTTAGTAAAGCCTGAAAATTTGGTTTGGCCGCTCCGCGCTTCGCGCGACGCGACCAAACCAAATTTTCAGGCTTTTCTAAACTCGAAATTTTACGTCATGCTTAGCCTGGGAGTGGAAAACACTCGTTTAAGTCGGTTTTCGAGGTCTGCGATTACGAATTTGATGCCCGCCAGGTATAATGTATTGTCTGTTGACAGATAACGCGATTCCCGCCAACGATACTCGTAGAATAGCATGGCCGGTAGTTTACGCACTGCAGCGCGCTGCTCAGTAAAACCGTCATTGTAAGAAAACTAGCAGGTAGTAGCAGCTAGTTTTTGGTTTTTCCTCTTCAGTATAAAAATACGAAGCAGGGAAGCTATTTTTAAAAGCGGAGACACACGGAGACATTTTTGTATGCTATAATTTGTAAATATTTTACACTATGGAAATGAGGTTAAAAGAAACGCGAGATTTATGAAGATATATTCAATATATTCTTGTGTATAATTTTGCTAATGGGCAAATAAAATTGCGTATTATAATGCAAGCCTACTAAATAAATAGCAATTCGCGCTACGCGACCAAACCAAATTTTCAGGCTCTTCTGAACTCGAAATTTTACTTCATGCTTAGCCTAGGAGTGGAAAACACTCGTTTAAGTCTTTTATAATTACTAATAAGCTTTCTTTTTCTTGTTCTGTGTAATTCTGTCCTATTCCATGGTTATTCTCTATAATTATAAGGAATTATACTAAATTTCCAATTTGATTGACAATTTAATTTGAAATATTGACAATTCAATTTAAAAAATTGGTGGTTGCAGCTATGGCCACAATGAACATGTTTAATTTCGGTCTGTAATCTACTCATTAAATTATTTATTTCTAGAATTGCTATTTATTTAGTAGGCTTGCTTTATAATACGCAATTTTAGTTACTCCACAAATAGTTATCTAATGATTTATTAATCGTTTATAATACCGGGCATTAAAGATATCATTTTAAATAGAAGATTTAAATCAAAATCGACCAAAACATTGAACAAACACAAGAAATTTGGCGTTATTGGATTCAGATAAACAATGTCTAATGTAATAAAATTAAAAAATTATAGGCAGCCATTTAAAAATCTTAAGTTGGCTATTATTTGGGAATGAAGTTATAATTGAAAAAAATCAATATTTATGTTGTTTTTTAGTATCTAAACGGCCATTGACTTTGGTTTTTAGTTCAATAAAATCGGTCAATAAATGCAAGAGTTATGGCGTTGGTCGTTTTTTTATTGAACACCTGGTATCTATGGCATACTACTTTAGTAGTATACTTTGAACTTTACTTGAAATCAGTGTTTTCTACGAGTGGTGTATAAAGCAAAATTTTGAGTTTAGGAAAGCCTGAAAATTTGATTTGGCAACCAAACCAAATTTGAAGGCTTTTCTAAACTCGAAATTTTACTCCATGCTTAACCTGGGTGTGGAAATCACTCGTTTAAAGCTTCAATTTGAATATCTGAAAATGCACAGCATATACAGTATATTGGTTTATGTATACTTAAACGAAAATCTTTCTGTATATTTATTAGTGAAGGGCAAGATCAAGTATATCAATAATCGCGTAAGCGATAATCCAACAGTAAGGAAAAAAAGTGTTTTAATTAAAAACATTTTATGATTACTACAAATATTTCATATTGTGCTTTATTTATTTAAGCATTACTTAAAATTAGCTAATCAGATTGAGTTTCGTTGATATAAAAGGTAACCTTTAATGCTAGTTAATTTTTGACGTGGCCGAAGATTAATTAAAAGTATATTTCACAGTGCGTTCGGAGCGGGTCGACGTTTCGAATACCGCTAATGGCCCATTTGTGTGCACTATATCCTCAGTATCGTGCGTATCAATTTCTCCGTCCGGAACCACCGGCTGTGATGATCGATATTGCTAATCCGTGCCTGCTAATAATTAATTATTTCAGGGAACTCCGCACCGCACCACAAAACGCCACGCCACACGTTTTCGAGTTAATAAGATTTGAGAAGATAATAAATTTCGTTTGATATTTCTTTTCTTCAATAAGTAATAAGATTAAGTTGTGGGAATGGTAGCGTAATTTCTAATCCGTAATCCTGTTTCCATCGCATCACGGACCGCCGCTTGAGCGCATCGAAGCGTCGTTTGATGCACTTGTGTTAATCTAGTCGAGAGTGAATAACCAATTTCAAGTTAATCACTAGTCTTGTTAAGGTATGCGATGATACAGCAGCCATTGTGTGAGAGCCAGGTAGAGTTATATTGTAATCCTTTTAAGGCCCGTAATCCGTTTAGTGGTCGCCGTCAGGTCTGGCAATACAAATCAACGCGTACCTGGCCGAGGCTCGGGCATTGTCTCTTCGTCTCTTTTAGAAGGCCCATCCCTCCTCTCCTCTCCTCTTCTCTTCTTTCCCTATATCACTGCTTTGCATGTCAAAATAATTCCTCAAATTGTGAGGGCTCACCATTAAATGCACGGCCTGGACAATGGCCAGCCACCGACAGTCCTTACTTATTTCGGTCGGAGGCCATTCTTTCCCTTCTGAATGTCTTTTCCATCCTAAGCACTTGCACGTTCCATTATAATCCTCTGCCTGCACAATACAAGACACTATTTCTTTTTTTTCCACTTACTTCTTATTTTCGTCCTCCGATGTCCATTCAAATTACATCCTATTTAACGTTCACATTTTCATCTGCTTAAGCACATTTTTAAAAACTTGTCTCTATATAACAGCATTAACAATCTTCACCTGAAGAAGCTACAGCGTAGCGAAACAATTGTAGTGAAAATAAGTACAAAACGTTGAAAATCAGAAATAATTTAAAGTAAAGAAAAAAAGTTTACCGACCGAATTCTAATTCATAAAATTAGATGTAGATGGCATTAGTGTACACTGATTCAATGCTGGAATGACATTCCCGTCATCAATCTCCTTTGAATGACCCGCTGAAGACAAGTAAAACCAAAATAGTGAAAAGTGGCCGTTTTAAAAGCTGCAATTGCGAGTGTGCTGCACGAATAATTTGCGATTTTGGCCTTGATTTGCGTCTTCCAATAATGGATTGCACTCCAAAAGGAAAGTAAGTTTAACACACGAATATATTGAATATGTCTTCACAAATCTCGCGTTCTTTTTAACCTCATTTCCGAAGTCTAAAATATTTACAAATTATAGCGTACAAAAAATTTTCCACGTTTCTCGCTTAAAAAAATAGCTTCCCTACTTCGTATTTTTATACTGAAGACAAAAAACCAAAAATTAGCTGCTACTATAATCGAATAATTTGCAATGCTGGCCTCGATTCGCGTCTTCAAATAATGGATTGCATTCCGAAAGGTAAGGTTGATAGATATACACACGAATATATTAAATATATCTTCATAAATCTCGCGTTTCTTTTAACCTCATTTCCATAGTGTAAAATATTTACAAATTATAGCATACAAAAATGTCTCCGTGTGTCTCCGCTTGGAAAAATTGCTTCCCTGCCTTGTATTTTTATACTAAAGAGGAAAAACCAAAAACTAGCTGCTACTACCTGCTAGTTTTCTTACAATGACGGTTTTACTGAGCAGAAAACTACCGGCCATGCTATGCTACGGGTATCGTTGGCTGGAATCGCGTTATCTGTCAACAGACAATACATTATACCTGGCGGGCATCAAATTCGTAATCACTGACCCCGAAAACTTATGTGTTGTAAATTTTGTACGATTTAATGAATTATTAAATTTTGATCCGTCGATTTGAATTTTGAATTTTTGACATTTAATTTATATAACTCGTAATTAGTGATCTCGAAAACCTTAATGTACACGTTTTAGAAAATCAGTATAGACATTTGCTAACTATATACAGGTTTTTGGATATTTGATCCGCCATAGTGGATCCGCCGATTTGAATTTTGAAATGTGGACATTAAATTCGTAATTACCGACACCGAAAATGTATAGGAACCAATTTAAGTTTTAAAATTTTGACATCAAATTCGTAATCACCGACCCCAAAAACCAATTCTTCATACATAGGCTACAGGAACCAATTCTTCACACATCTTCATATTTTGACCAGGGTTTTTCATGCTTTGGCCCACTGTGCGGCTGTTAGATTTTCAACAATATGATACTTTTTTGACAACCTTGAACGGTATTTAACTATTTTGATAGTGCATTTAGTTCGTATGACCACGATAGACACGTCACCAGTGTTTTGGTGTATTCGTCGTTTTTTAACGGTTATCGATATTGATATTTATACTATGATAGTTTATCGACTATTTTATGACCATTGCAATATTAACTACAAGTCTCTAGGTATGCTAGGATTTTGTATTCAATCGCTCTGTTGACTGTATATTGACATTTGTGACATTATGACTGTAAGTCTCTTGGTTGATTGTCTTTGATTTTATCATATTATGACTATTGCGACATTATGACTCTAAATCACTTTGTCCTTGTGTGGTGGCCAAAAACCCAAAAACTAGACACGCAAAAGAAGCTGGGTAGGCATCAACGGCTAGCATGTCTAAGTATCACAGGGGTCATGCAAACGACCCCTACCGCGGGAATGGAGGCAATCATAGGTCTCCCACCGCTCCATCTGGTGGTACAAAAGGAGGGACTCGCGGCGGCCCTCCGACTACACCAGAGGAGGAAAACTCTGCCGGGAGACTGGACAGGACACTTAGAAGTACTGCAGCAAATTGACCCGGTCCTCCTGTCCAAACCAACGGACATCATGACCAGAAGGCTCGAATTCGAAAAACCGTTTAAGGTGTTGATAGAAGACCCCAAAGCGGCTTCGAAGAAAGTCAACGAGCTTGGTCGAGGCACATCAGCTTGGTACACGGATGGTGCCAAGAACAATAGAGGTACTGGAATAGGCATCTATGGGCCTAACCAAAACCACATGAGCTTCATGGCTCTGGGTAAGACACCCACGATTCTGCAAGCGGAAGCAATTGCAATTGATATGTGCGCCAGGGAATGCCTGGGTAGGCACCTAAACGGCGCGCATATATATATTTGCTCAGACAGCCAAGCCGCACTAAAGGCCGTTCGGGGCTACAGCCACGGCTCACAGACTGTCTGAGAATGCCGACGATCCCTTTCGCAACTGGCTAAGAACAACTCGTTGACCCTCATGTGGGTCCCAGGGCATGGGGGTATCAAAGGCAACGAAGTGGCAGATGAACTCGCCAAAAGAGGTGCAAATGCCACTAGGACCAGAGCCGTTTTGCGGACTAACCATGGCGCACCGAAGAGAGGTGGTGCAAAAATGGGAAGAGGACAGAATACGCAAACACTGGAACAACGTCCCAGGCCTACGTCAATCAAAACGACTCATCAAGTTAGACCACAGCCATAAGGTGCTCGAATTCACAAGGAACGAGCTGAGAACATTCACGGGACTCATGACAGGGCACTGTGCCCTTTGGTACCATTTGTGGAAAATGGGAAAAGAGGAAAGTGGAAATTGCAGGTTATGTGATTCGGCGGATGAGACGACCGAGCACATACTCTGCACTTGTGACGCGATTGCCCACAAGCGTTTTTCACACTTCGGCAGGGACCGATTATCCCACGAAGAAGTGAGTAGCATCACTCCCAAGGAAGTTACCAGGTTCATAGAGGACGTGGGACTGCTTGGGAAGTGACTGGGTAAGGGCAGAACAATAGATCGGATAGGTCGCAGTTCACGAGAGGCTGACTCGCCTCACAATGGCCCTATATAACCTATAACCTATAAATCACTTTGTTAACTGTCAACTTGACATAAATCGGCGATAATCGACTTTTAGTGCATTGTGTCAACTTGACACAAGTCGGCATCAGCAGAAATTAGTCTATTTCGTCAACTTGACATGGGTCGGAGTCAGCCGACTGACTCTCTTGGTTGATTGTCTTTGAGCTATTATAGGATTTTATCATATTATGACTATTGCTATTGCGACATTATGACTCTAAATCACGTTGTTAACTGTCAACTTCACATAAGTCATCGATAACCGACATTTAGTGCATTGTGTCAACTTGACACAAGTCGGAGTCAGCCAAAATTAGTCTATTGCGTCAACTTGACATGGGTCGGAGTCAGCCGACATATACAGGAATGTATCAACTTGACATAAGTCAGCAAGAGCTGACATTAGAACTATAATGACAGTTGACATTAGTCGGCTTCAGCCGATAATTAGACGATTGTATCAATTTGACACAACTATTATTTGAAACATATAATTAGCTGGTAATTTTATTGTTTCTGCTCATGACTCTTGCAACACACATTTTGCTAGTTGTGACATATTTTACAGTAAGAGTGTCTTCCACTCCCAGACTAAGCATGAAGTAAAATTTCGAGTTTAGAAAAGCCCCGCGTAGAAAATTTGTCGAGGGTCGCGCAGCGACCCGAGACAAATTTTCACGGGGCTTTTCTAAACTCGAAATTTTACTTCATGCGCCACGCCTCTATACCACTGATTTAAAGTAAAGTTGAAAATATATACTGCTGTGATGTGACAGATATTTACTAAGATATAGTGAACAAAATGCAAAAAATATTTATTTTGTGAATATTTTGTAAATGTGATTATAATAATAAAAGTAGAACAAGTTTAGTTTAAGACACTTTTCCATATTCCTAATATTTAAATCATCATACCTATAACGAGGACAGTGCTATGATGGACACATCAGCAGTTTTTTTATTATAAAATAAACACATTTCAAAAATTAAAACAATTACTGGACCAAAATCCGAAAACCGCAAAAAACCTTATTTTTCTGGAACGAAAATCGGAACTGAACCGATATATATTTTATTAATTGAACCAGAATGAAAACCATATATTAATTTTTATTACAGAAACATAAAATAATTAGTACTTTAGTGAATAACACATTTGATTAAGATTTGACTCTTTAAAATAATTAGATATACAAAAATATTCAAATATTTAATGATCATTATCAAATTCTGATAAAAAGCAACTTTTAAGGTAAAAACAATTTTCCAGTTAATTATTATGTAAGCAAAATGTTTTGTATTCATTCCAGTGTGTCTCATTTTTAATATGGGCGATAATTTATGGCAATTTTATAATTAGTCATGTCTCGTTGTTTTCGGCATCGTTAAAATAATCTTAATACCCGTTTGATGTGAACGTGCATGAATTATTTATGAGGGTACTTCGGAGAAAAATGTGATTTTACGTGTTTCATTCAAAATCGGTACGATAAATCGTCAGCGGATGCACGGGCCCACATAAATTAAGTCCACGACCGTGTCGGGAGATGGATATTTTAATTTAATATGTGTAGTTAGTACACCTTTCTTTATTCTTATTGAGATTTCACATTGAGTTTCATCAAAAGTTTTCAACATTTTTTCCACGAAATATCAACAGAATTATAGGTAATATATTTTACAAACAATATAATAATGATACCTCCAAGATTCAAGAATATAATAATATTATTATATATATTATTATATTCTTGAATCTTGGAGGTATCATTATTATATTGTTTGTAAAATATATTACCTATAATTCTGTTGATATTTCGTGGAAAAAATGTTGAAAACTTTTGATGAAACTCAATGTGAAATCTCAATAAGAATAAAGAATGGTGTACTCCTGGTACATTTTTAGTTTTAATATAAAGAAAACACTTAACTTTTCAATAAAAGTGGTATAAAAAAGTAAAGTGTTTTCTTTATATCAAAACTGAAAATATACCATGAATTATTATATATTATTGAATCTTGGAGGCGTTTAGCCTCCAAGATTCAAGAATATAATAATATATATAATAAATTGTGGTACACTTTCAGTTTTGAAACAAACAAAACACTTAACTTTTACAATAAAAGTAGTATAAAAAAGTAAAGTGGTTTCTTTATATCAAAACAGAAAATTTACCATGAATTATTATATATATTATTATATTCTTGAATCTTGGAGGCGTTCAGCCTTCAAGATTAAAGAATATAATAATGGTGCTTGCTTTTGCTAAAAATTCTTGAGCAATACATTTTTTATGAAATTATTTATTCACTTAATTTAAAAGCTCTATAAAATTCAAACACAAATTAGAACACTATTTTAATCCATTACGTTATCAAAAACAATATAAAAAAATCTGATACACACGCGAAAGCTCCGTAACCAGAAGCCCTGGATAAAAACTCGAGCAGACACATTAATATGTTAAACAATATCGCAAATTCCCCAACCCCAGTAGGAAACCACGTCGTGGTGTTATTTTTATAACGATAAACGTGAAATGTAATTAGTGCAGCCATGGCTCAAAATCACCATAACAATACTTTAATCCCGTAATAATTTAAACGTCCAACAGACACGCGATGATATTTTACACATAATGTGCTCGTTTGGGGAGTGTTTATGCGGTTTCGAGTAAGAATTACCCACCTTTTGCATATAGCATATGCTATCGGTTATTTTGCGCAAGTTATTGTTGTATTTTGTATGGTTCTTCAGCCGTTTAAAATTATTTATTGTCAGTTTCAGAAACGATTTTTATCTTTGTTGAGAAAAAAGCTTGTGTGGTAATTGATATTAAAAGTTATGAATTATCTTAAAAAAAACCTTATTTATTATTATATACGGTATGAAGGTGATTCCCCTTTGATTAATACAGGGTGTCCGTATTTCGACAGAATGTATAGGGATCTCTGTTATTTGAAGAGATAGAGAGTCGGTTATTGGGACAAAGTTGCGTATTTTAAGGCCTAACAATAATCTGAAAACAATTTTTAAATATCTATTTTTTTTTTGAGATATCAACAAAAAACTGTTTTTTTGAAAAATCGTTTTTATTTACATTTACATTTAGAACTATGACAATATACAGGCACTTTTTAATGAGGAATCTAGTAGCATATTTTTTCAAGAAAACTATAACATTTACCCGGGGACCATAGCTAACTTTTGTTTTTCTTATGGGCGGCATTTTGGATTTTCATATTTTTTGAAAGAATATTTTTCTCTGAACTCAGTGGTGTATCACACTCATAATTTATTTTAGATTTAATATTTAAAATTATATTTTCTCTTTTGCAAAGAGGGCCTTAGAAACAATGACGTCATATCTGTTATTCAATACAATCTTGACAGCAGTCAATCATTGTTAGCAATCAAAATTAATTAATAACTGTCAATCTTTTGTAATAATCGAATATCGATCATCACATAAAAGTTGCACAAACTAAATTTATTATACTTTTATTATTATTATTCCAAAACTCTTCACAAAAAAAGTAATTCTTGTATTTTTTCGCTAAATCTCTGTAAATATTGATCACCATCACATCTAAGCGTTATATATTTTTAACTTTACTGTAAATCAGTAGTTTATACGTGTGGCGCATGAAGTAAAATTTCGAGTTTAGAAAAGCCCCGTGAAAATTTGTCTCGGGTCGCTGCGCGACCCTCGACAAATTTTCTACGCGGGGCTTTTCTAAACTCGAAATTTTACTTAATGCTTAGTAACACTCGTTAGTTTAAAATACATGGCAATTGTTAAAATATGTATCGTTGGATGCCCGTCTTTAGGGGTGATATGTAAGCAAATTATGGGTCCTAGGAGTTGTCAAATGAGTGAGTTACCCAAACAAAAGATTTACAAAAAACAAAAGATTATAATTTTACATATAAAATGTACCGGGTGGGCAAATAAGCGAGGTAAGCGGCTGTATCTCAGAAACTAACGATCGTAGAGAGTTACGGTGACAAAATTTATAGGTAAAGTGGGCAAGGGAAAATGCTGGAAATTATTTTCAAGTTTCCAAGATGGCTGCCAGTGGGCGTTTCCACCATCTTGAATTACATAAAGTTACGTTTCTCGCGATTTTCCCCAATGAATATAACAAAAAAGTATTTGCGTTTTAACGTTAACTTAAAGTGGAACATTTTTTGTAAAAACAATTTTTCTCTATCTTTCGAAATAAAGTGGTGGAGGGTATTTTAATGTTGTTTTAAATAAATGCCTGTAACTTCGAAACGGCTTAATGGATTTGGATAAATTTGGTATCATTGAAAAGAGCATTTCTTGGGCTTTTAGGTTTCTCATAATTATGACAGTTGTGACCTACGCGGCCGCCGATAGAGGGCGTTATTTGATATTATAACCAAAATATTGGATTTTCTCAAAAAATGTAAAGGCGATATTATGATTTTTTTTAGACTAGAAAATAGACAAATGACCAACCAATAAGCCTGCGCAAACCGTATCTAAATATCTAATAATAATAATAATAATCTTAGTAATAAAGATATTAAGATGCGGTTTGCGCAGGCTTATTGGTTGGTCATTTGTCTATTTTTTAGTCTAAAAAAAATCATATCATCGCATTTAAATTTTTTGAGAAAATCCAATATTTTGGTTATAATATCGAATAACGCCCTCTATCGGCGGCCGTGTAGGTAATAACTGTCATGGTTACAAGAAACCTGAAAGCCCAAGAAATGCTCTTTTTAATGATACCAAATTTATTCAAATCCATTAAGCCGTTTCGAAGTTACAGGCATTTATTTAAAACATCATTCAAATACCCTCCACCACTTTATTTCGAAAGATAGAGAAAAATTGTTTTTACAAAAAATGTTCCACTTTAAGTTAACATTAAAACGCAAATACTTTTTTGTTATATTCATTGGGGAAAATCGCGAGAAACGTAACTTTATGTAATTCAAGATGGTGGAAACGCCCACTGGCATTTTTTGTAAAAACAATTTTTCTATATCTTTCGAAATAAAGTGGTGGGGGGTATTTACCCCCCACCACTTTATTTCTAAAGATATAGAAAAATTGTTTTTACAAAAAATGTTCCACTTTGGGTTAGCATTAAAACGCAAATACTTTTGTGTTACATTCATTGGGGAAAATTGCGAGAAACGTAACTTTATGTAATTCAAGATGGTGGAAACGCCCATTAGCAGCCATCTTGGAAACTTGAAAATAATTTGCAGCATTTTCCCTTGCCTACTTTACCTATAAAAATTTTTACCGTAACTTTCTACGATTATTAGTTTCTGAGATACAGTCGCTTACCTCGCTTATTTGCTCACCCGGTACAATAAACTATAAGTGTCATACATCATTGAATTCAGAAAAAAATATTCTTCCATAAAAATATTAAAATCCAAAATGGCGCCCATAAGAAAAACAAAAGTTGGCTATGATCCCTTGGTAAATGTTATAGTTATCTTAAAATAAAATATGTTACTAGATTATTCGTTAAAAAGTGCTTGTATAATGTCAAAGTTATAAATGTCTGGATTCAATAGTTTATATATGAAAAAATAAAAACGAAATATCAAAAAATACGTTTTTTGACAATATCTCAAAAACTAGATATTTTAAATTTGTTTCTAGATTATTATTGGGCCCTAAATTGCGCAAATTAACCGACTCTCTATCTTTTCAAATTACCATATTCTGTTGAAATACGGACACCCTATATTTAGTTTTGATCAAAAATTGTTTGTATTAGTTGTTTCAGCCTAAACTAATACAAACAATTTTTGAGCAAAAATAAATATTAATTAAAAGCGAATTGTTAACTTCTATTTGATCATATTAGAACACCGTTTTTGTTATATTTATTAATTTATAATTCTTTTAACAAATTTAGTTCACGACTTTTGTTACATTCGTGCAAAGTTTTATATTTAGGGTTGGAGTTATGTTGATTTTCGATTAAATGATTGGCATAGGTTGAGGAAGTTTTCTTGAATTAAAACCATTGACAAACTGGACGTAGCTTTCCTTACTGTTCTGAACATTCAAGAAATTCGGTCAGGGAATCTACGTCCAGTTTGTCCAACGTATACCTTGGGACAACCCCCACATTCTAACCAATATACGCCAGAGCTCGTGGCTTTATTAGATTTTTTTTCAATTATTGATGAATTTATTGAGTGATTTGTTGTTCGTTCTGAAGGAAGCAATTAAATTAAAAGATTTAAGTTTTTTGCTGATGGCTGCTGGTAGTTCATATTATATATAATAATAATAACTTTATAATAACTTTATTTGTCCAACAGATAACCAATTACAGGACAAAATTAAGTACAATATATGTGTATAAAACGTTTAAAAAATTACAGCATTAAATAGTTTCAAATAAGTAAAGAAATAGAAAACAAATGCATATACAGGTAAATATTTGACTTTAAAGAGACATATTAACATAATTATGCTTACAAGTTTTTTACAATAAAATAATAAAGTAAAAATTCGAGTTTAAAAAAGCCTAAAAATTTGGCTCGGGCGCGTAACAGCGGAGCGACCTAGCCAAATTAGTTTTGTCTAAACTCGAAATTTTACTTCATGCGCCACGCGCACAATACGCTGATTAATTGTGAAACGGTCTTTAAATAATTTATGAGTGAAATAAGTTTAGTATGTCAATTATCAATTGTTTAGGCGCTGGGGAAAGTGCTATGATAGACACATCACTATTTTTCATCAGTAATTATATTTAGGGATTTTTTCTTTTAAAAACGTTATATTTCCTAAATAAAATTTATTTTATGAATAAATTAATGTATTCCAAAGATTTCGGTATTATAACCCCAAAATAACTTAATTTGGCTAATAAATCTCCTTAGTAAATTATTTTATTTTATTTATTTGACAGTTAAAAGTCAAAAGTGTAGTATATTATTATAATTACTTTAGATTCTAGTACTTACTATTTATTAATTTCATTACGGTTATGTCTACCATATTATCTGTGCCAGATGTAAGTTCGCTTATAGTGTCTTCCTTAACAACAATTAATTTGACCACCAGAAATTCTTAGGCGTCGAAGACCTAGAGTTTTTTTTAAGTCAGACAAAACCGGAGATATTTTTTTTTATGTATAGATATGCATACGCTTTTTTTTAAATAAGGTCATTTTGAAGCCTTAAACGAGTGTTTCTACTCCCAGATTAAGCATGAGGTAAAATTTCGAGTTTAGAAAAGCCTGAAAATTTGGTTAGGTCGCGTAGCGCGAAGCGCGGAGCGACCAAACCAAATTTTCGGGCTTTTCTAAACTCGAAATTTTACTTCATGCGCCACGTGTATTAAACACTGAAAACAGTGAAATATTATGAACAAGTGAACTTCACTTGAAATCAGTGTCTTATACGCGTGGCGCATGAAGTAAAATTTCGAGTTTAGAAAAGCCTGAAAATTTGGTTTGGCCGCTCCGCGCTTCGCGCTACGCGACCAAACCAAATTTTCAGGCTTTTCTAAACTCGAAATTTTACTTCATGCTCAACCTGGGAGTGGAAAACACTTGTTTAAGTCTTTTATAATTTCTAAAAAGCTTTCTTTGTCTTGTTCTGTGTAATTCTGTCCTATTTCGCACGGTTATTCTCCTAAATTACAAGTGATTATCCTAAATTTCCAATTTGTTTGACAATTCAATTAGAAAAGCCTGAGATATAAAAAAATACATGTTAAAAGTTATAAATTGACTGTTTTTATAAAAACCACCAAATTTACAAAAAGCTGTAATTATATGCTTAAAACAAAAATCCCCTGTATATTAAATTTGAAGAAGGGGAAACGTTACAACGTCGTGTAAGTAATGAAAATAATAATTAAATTTCGTTTTAAATTAAAGCGAAAGCGCGCCTTGGAAGTTATTTAAAGTTGGAACGTCGTCGGGAGCGGAGGTGGCGGCGCCGGGAACGGAACCTCTCCCTTTTTTTAATGAAAAATTCCTGATAAAAAAAGCCGCGCGTCCGAAATAGGAAATAAAGCGTTATATAAAAGAATGTCAACTGCTGAAAAGTATTTAAAAGGCGGCAATAAAACCCACACATAAAACAAACATAAAATTACACATTTAATTTCACTGGAGAGAGAGATATAGACGGCGAGGGGTTCTTATTAAGGCCATAAAAAATGTCGAAACGGCCGTTCGGGGATGATCTAATAGTTCAGGTTTATGTGTTATTAGTTTAGGGATTGGGTTTATGTGTAAACATAAAGGACGCAGAGGATTTTAATTTTGATGTATTTATTTTCAATAAGGTGTTTTTATGAATTGACTAGAATGAGAAATGATTCGTTTTTTTCATGGTAGGGGGTGAGGACATTAAATTAGGCTCCCTTACGTGGGCACCAGCGGGGGATGATGTATAATAATTTCGGCAAAACATTATTCTTAATAACTTAATCGATATTCGCAGAGGGGGAGGGAACACACGCGTACATTTCCGTTTTTGTAATGGTTAATAGTTATCAAAGCGGGACCACAAGAAAACGGAAACGAGGGCGACTGCTATCGTTACATCTGCCTCGCATTAGCGAATCCATTAGCGCTCGCAAATCTGCACCTACTAATATTTATTTCTATCGATATACGGGGAGAAGGATTTGCGTATCTTTCTAGAAATGTAAGTGGATTTATCTTTTAATCGATATTAGAGAGACGGTAATTATTTCGTGCAGGTGTGTGGGGCGTTAAATAAAGTTTTACGACTTTGCTCATGTTCGAGTTTTAAGGAGTGGAATGATTGTGTACGTGTGCCCTTTTAATGGGCAGGTGTTACATTAAGAATATTTACTTTTCAATGTTTACATATACTGCTTATTTCGTCTAAACAAATGTGCGAGTGCGAGTGTCCAAACCGCGCCCAGGCGCAAATTGCCACCTTTTTTTATATAAGATAATATATCAAATTCTCGCCATATTGCCCGTGCAACGATCGAGCATTTTTCATCGCTCAACTTTTTTGGAGTAGCAAGAGACGAATTGTAATACAAAAATATTTTTCACTAATCGTATTATAAAAATAAATTTTTCATAAAATCATGTCGGAGGTTGAAAAAAAATGTCTGTATAAAAATCTTAGTATATTTGATTTCTGAGGCACTTAACTTTTGAAACTTTAATAAATTGATAAATGAAATATTTGTGATTTTCAACTTTTAATATTTACTTTCACTACAATTGTTTTGCTACGCTGTAGCTTCTTCAGGTTAAGAAAATTCTTAACCTGAAGAAGCTACAGCGTAGCAAAACAATTATAGTGAAAGTAAATTTAAAAAAATTGAAAATTTTAATTATTAATTTATTTAAAAAAATCTGTGTTCATTTTATTCGTAATTATGGCGAAAATAAGAAAATTCTTAACCTGAAGAAGCTACAGCGTAGCAAAACAATTGTAGTGAAAGTAAATATCAAAAGTTGAAAATCACAAATATTTTATTTATCAATTTATTAAAGTTTTAAAAGTTAAGTGCCTCAGTAATCAAATATACTAAGATTTTTATAGTAAAAGTAAATTTTAAAAAGTTAAATATCACAAATATTTATTTATTAATTTATTTAAAAAAATCTGTGTTTGTTTTACTCGTAATTATGGTCAAAATCATTCACTACCACACATACTAGCAATATTTTTCCATAAATTCCTTTAATCCATACATATTTTAAACTAAATGCAAAGAGCGGCAACCAGCATGCAACATCATTTAAACGAAGCGTGGATATACGCCAGTTATTTTTACTATTTCTCCGAGTAATAACATTACAAATGTGACGTTATATAAATGCAATAATTTACACTCCTGATAAGTTAAGTCCTCGACGTTTTTAACAATGGGCTAAAAATATGGATCATAACGGTCTTGACACGAAATTTCGCCGTAAATTAAATTAACTATCACGGATGGGATTTATGGTGCTGTTGACTTCGCAATCAGGGTAAAAATTCCTAGTGATATTTATAAATATGCAAACATCCGCGCGCGCGTCGCAGCACCAACTGATATTTATATATATTTCCATTTCTTCTGGGAATTAGTCTACCGTTTTAATCGCATAAATATTTATTTAAATTTAATAAATAGTTTGCCGATAAATTTACATTTTATTTAAATTTTTTGAATTGACTTTAAACCTATTTAACTACATATATCTGCATAAATTCACTTATCAGTTAATTAATGTTAATACTATACATATACAGAGATTTTTTCTTATAAATATAAGTTAAAAGTGCCATTCTTCTTGCAATCTATAACAAGTTAGTCTTACAAAGACTATATCAAACACTTATTGAAACAACTACTTCCCGAGCTAATACCCCGACGGACATTGAATTATACAACAATTGGCAATTTCATTTATACTTATATTTGAACGGTAACGTGACCGCCAGTTAAAGGTGTCAAATTTTTTAGAGGGAATGGCAAAGCTATACTGATGAGAGATAAATCTCGAAACACGTCTATAGATGGCCTGAATAATTTGACCCAAATTTTTACATTTGCAGTAGGTTACTTCATGTAACAGCAAACACTTGTTGTATAATTTTATGTCCGTCGGGGTATTAGCTCGGGAAGTAGTTGTTTCAATGATTGTTTGATATAGATATAGTTAGTCTTTGTAAGACTAACTTGTTGTAGATTGCGAAAAGAAAGACTTTTAATGTTTGAAGTATTTTGCGTCGTTTTTCGAGATGTTGCATACCGACAGTTTATAATTCAACATCGTAGGCTCCTAAAATATTAAATTTATAAGAGATATAATTTAGAAACCTCCGCTGAGTAAAACCGAGATATCTTTTGCTGTAAAATGGCACCATATAACAGAGCAATACTCCAGCTCTCGCCTAACCAATGTCTTGTAAAGATAGAATACTGTTTCGATATTAGTGAAATGAGCAGTGTTATTCTTAATGAATCCAAGCATTTCGTTTGCTTTAGATGATATAATGGAAATATGAACTGAAAAAGACCAATTACTGGTTAGAACAACCCCCAGATCTTTAATTTGGTATACTCGATTTAGTGGAATACCACCGAGATTATAAGCACTTTGCATTGCAGTTTGTTTTCGCGAAAAAGATATAGTGATACATTTGGCGATATTTAATCTCAGTCTATTCGAGATACACCATTGGCTCAATCTATTTAGATCCCCCTGCATATTCTGCGGTTCAGTGTAGTCTTTAATATTAAGAAATACCTTCATGTCATCGGCATATAGTAGGTACTGGCAGTATTTGAAACAGTCGGAATCGTCGTTTATAAATATATTGAATTATTATTCAGGCCCCAGGTGGGACCCTTGAGGCACACCTGAGGTAACTTTAATAGGGATTGATATTAGATTACCAATACGAACAGATTGCGTTCTGACAGTTAGATGCTACTCAATCCAACTTAATAAACCACCATCAATACC
Source organism: Philonthus cognatus (assembly GCA_932526585.2). Classification (NCBI taxonomy): domain Eukaryota; kingdom Metazoa; phylum Arthropoda; class Insecta; order Coleoptera; family Staphylinidae; genus Philonthus; species Philonthus cognatus. Next base: position 33,153,977 of record OW052242.1, read on the forward strand.
AATATGGTAAAGCTTCCGTACCAAAAGTGTATGGTACACGGCACAAGGTACAAGGCATCCGCAATATACTGACCATAAACCAACAAGTTGGTTGCAGTCGAGCAACCAGCTCTGAAACCATGTTGATGTTCTATTAGCATTGGGTTTGAATGGTAAGTCAGATATTGTGACATAATTTTATCAAAAATCTTGGGAATTGTTGACAAGATGGAGATAGGTCGATAGTTACCAACATTATTCTTAGGACCAGACTTATGAATTGGCGTGATCAGTGCATACTTTCAGCAGGACGAAAAATAGCCCAGTTTTAGAAATACATTATGTAATAGCCAAATAGGTCTGCTTAGTACGAATGCGCATTCCTTGAGTAATACACTCGCAAGCCATCTGGAACGAAAGAGTTCGATGCCTTCAGTTTTGACAATTTTTCGTATACAGTAGAAATCGCAATTTCAGGACCATGCTGTAAATTGATGTGATTCGAGTCAATAAAAGTATGTTCCGTTGTTAACGGGACATACTGAATATATACAGAACCAAAACAATCAGCAAATAAATTTATAATATTATCTTGGCCCGAAATTATGACACCATTGCTGAAAAATGAATCAGGCAATAAGGAACAACTAGATCTAGTCGAATTAACATATCTCCAAAACGCGCTTGAATTACATCTATTATTATTTCCGATCCGCGAAATATAGTTTCTATAACAAGTGCTAGATAATACTCAGCCCGCAACGTTTTAAATGCATTATAATGTAGTGACGAATCAGAATTTTTGAATTCTATGTGATATTTCTTCTTCATGATGATTTTATTAATCAATCAATTAATCCATTTATGAAAACGATAATCATACATGTTTTTCGTGAATACAATCGGCACGAACCGGTCAATTGCAGCAAATAACAAAGAATAAAATAAATCAACAGATGCATCAATCTTGTCACCACTGATTAAATCATCCCACTGAAAACAACCGAGTACGTATTTTAAAGAGTTAAAATCAACCTTGTTAAAATTATACTTGTAGTCAGCGTACCACAATTGATTACGTACAGATGTATCATTACAAGAAATAATTAATATTAGTGCTGGATGATGTGAGTCGCATGTAACTAGAGGGCTATCATTACTGGCTACCGAGCATTTTTCAATACTGTACTAGGACGGTAGGTTTACTGTTCACTGAACGGTAAGTACATACCGTTTTGTTATTCATAGCATTACCAGGTTGCTATGAATAACAAAACGGCATGTACTTCCGTTTTGTTATTCATAGCAACCTGTAATGCTATGAATAACAAAACGGTATGTACTTACCGTTCAGTGAACAGTAAGTAAAAACAACCAAGTATTGGTAATTTCATTTATACTTAAGTAAAAAGTAAATAAAAAACATGAATTTTACGATATATTTAAGTTAAATATACAATTAAGAATTACCTAGCTACATTTTGAAATAATTTTATATTGCCATTTGAACTAGAAAGTCTTCATCTGGTGCTTCATTTAAGAATTTGATTATGCCATCTTTTGGGAAAACGTTAGCTTTTTACATGCATTAAAAAGCTAACAAAGAAAGCAATTACTCTAAAAAAGGAATAAATATTGTAATAGATCAGTAGGGGTCATGAGCAAATATTATGTTTGACGAAATTAAATTAAAATATTATTACAAAAATCACCCAAGAAAATAATAAAGAAAATTCAACATCCAGTAAATACGAGAATAACATTAGTCGATCAAAATTTTTTATGTGAAAGAAATAACAAATGCAGCATCGCCTTAAAATAATAAACAAGTTCCAGCGCGTGGAGAAATGCTAACATATATAGAAATATTCAGTTCAGGGTTTAACGAACGCAATCACAACAAGTGTGCAAAGTCAGGGAAATTAAGTTGACGTCAGAGAGGGATGGGTTTTGTGACCATATATGGTAGTAGATAAAGGCTAAGCAACAAAATTTGGGGAGGGGAGAACTTTGAGAACAGCAAAGAAACGATTCTAAAAATCAGTTCGTATTGGGACAGGGACTAAGATAGTCAGTATTTGAATGTAAATGGGGACAGTTGAGAATAGGAAGTTTCAGTGGGATGTGAGTTAGTGAAGTAATGTTGATAAAAAGAGTTAAGTATTGAGAATGGAGTTGAAAGTGGAGAATGGAGTTAGGGATAACAGCGCTGGAGAGACTATCACGTAAGAGTAAAATTAATTCTACATCAAACCGACTAAGTTGAAATGAAACAAACAAAACCAGCGAAATAATTTAAACATCTGGGAAAAGGGGGAAGATGGAGGGGGGGGATGAGAATGAGGGATGTATGGTGATTGATGTGTAAGGCCGAATCGAGCGAGAAAACGAGGTATGTCCTACTAACTAATCGACCTAGTCGATTCATGTGTAAGGCCAATCCGAGTTACTATTGCTCTAAGTGTCCTACTAACTAATCACAAGAAAAAAATAATTCGATTATGAGTGGAACGAAGTGAAAGGTCGTTCTACTCATTAATCAGAAATGAATGGCGATTGATGTGTAGGGCCGATGTAAGAGATTGTCCCAATAACTAATCGCAAGTGTGTCTAGTGTGTGTGATGCTAACTCCGAGATGGTTTTTGTGGGTTTCCCATCTCGTAATGCAAATGCTGGTGCTAGTTAATTTTGCTCCCACAAGTAGAGTCATACATTTTTTTTGAGTTTAACTAAATGCACATGACTTCTAAGCATAAACGTTGGGTAATATATTTTGTTAATATAAATAAAATAAGACATACCAATTCATTAGAAATGTCATGAAAGGTCAATAAACTTTGCATACGTTAAGCTCATATCCTGTTTTATTTATTGTCCACACATCCTCCTAGTCAAATTAAAAGGGATGAAAGACACAGTATTGACGATAATGCATATTGACACAAACAACAAACCTGGGAAATAAATAAAAGGGTTACTACATACACAACACAACGTAAACAATAATACAAATTATAAATTTGTACAATACCTAGGGTCGAATCATTACAATATCTACTGAATTATAGAGAAAAGGGAAAATAAACCAATAGACTTATATCAATAATATTCACTTTATATTTTTCACATCATGTCTTGAACATGTTGTATTTTCGTACCGAAATTTTAAAGTTTCCCAAACTATTGAAGATCATCCTATTTTCCATGGTTCTTCTAAATAAAACTCTTCTACTTCGGAATCATTTATAGTTCATTTCCATTCTTGTTTTACGCGAAAAGATTGCGAATCTATAAAAACCGGCAAACTTTGCACAGTTCTTAATTATTTTATTCACAGTTTATGACGCGTTTTTTCCCTATTTCCAACATATATTAATAGAAGTGACTAATACATAATAAATACAGGGAGTTTTTCTCTAGAGTATACGTTTTCCAAATTCAGCTTATTTAAATTTTTAGATATTCGTTGTTTTTTTAAGAGTTCAATTTGAAGCTTTATACGAGTGTTTTCCACTTACAGAGTAAGCATGAAGTAAAATTTCGAGTTTAGAAAAGCCCTGTGAAAATTTCTGGGTTTTTCTAAACTCGAAATTTTACTTCATGCGCACGCTTAAAAACACTGGCTTACAGTGCAATTCAAAAAAACACACATACAACAACAATTATAGGCAACCTAAGATACGTTGGAGTTATTGGGTTGCCTATAATCATTGTTTTAAAGTATTTGTTCAGCGCAGAATTTAGCTCACGTTTTATTCACATCTACATATTAGATTGCTAAAGCTGCATATTTTAAACTTTCCGATATTTCAGTGTTTTATACGTGTGGCGCATGAAGTAAAATTTCGAGTTTAGAAAAGCCTAATTTGGATTGGCCGCTCCGCTACGCTACGCGGCCAATCCAAATTTTCAGGCTTTTCTAAACTCGAAATTTTACTTCATGCTTAGTCTGGGAATGGAAAACACTCGTTTAAAGCTTCAAATTGAACTCTATTAAAAACACAATTATATATTTGCAATCCGTATACTTTAAAGAAAAAAATGGTTAGGCTTTTCTAAACTCGAAATTTTACTTTATGCGCTAAGCGCGTAAAACGCTGATTAATCCCGAAGTTCAAAAATACACACACAAATTTCCTGCCTAATGTATTGAAATTTATTATAGCAAATTATTATAAAAATATCAACAATTATTTCGTGTATATGCATTACGATCGTGCAAAAACGCTATAAGCATCTTGAACAGTAAGGAATACCAGTCTCAGACAATAATTGGTGTCGTCGCTCGCTCCGCTCGCTCCTCCTCCAAACAATTGCCTTTGATCGGTAAAAAATCCTTACTGTTATTGATACTTAGTATACTATTGATCAGTTTCAGGGGTATACCTCGGGGCAGAGCTGGGACGAATCCTGGTAAAAAGGATTCGAATCACAAATCCGAATCACCTAATATGATTCGAATCACGAATACTCGTAAGAAATAAATATGATTCGAATCAAAGATTCGAATCCTGTTTCTTCGAATCACGAATACAAGTCCTTTGAGAATAAATTAAATTTTATTATTTTTTTGCAACCATTAATATATAAATATCAGTACTAGTTTTTATTTAACAAAAATATTTAACAAAAATATTCAAAACCTAATTATTTATTATTAACACTAAACATCGTTGATAACAGACTAAATATCTGATTCCCTGTAACTCTGATTAAAGATGTATTTGTGTGTTTCTAAACTTCACTTCAAATTAGTGGTTTGTACGCGTGGCGCATGAAGTAAAATTTCGAGTTTAGAAAAGCCCCAAAATTTGTCTCGGGTCGCTGCGCGACCCATGACAAATTTTCACAGGGCTTTTCTAAACTCGAAATTTTACTTCATGCTTAGCCTGGGAGTGGAAATACTCTTTCAAAACTTCAAATTGAACTCAATTATAAAATCGACGTTTGCCTGAAAATTACGTAAATAATAAATTTACTGAATATCATTAAAACCGGGAAAGTCAGAGAAAAGTCATGGAATTATATTTAAATTGACCAAAACACTATCAAAATAGCCATATGATTTTATTAAATTTATAAAATTAACTTGAATATTAACAAAAACAATGAAAACAGTTTAACAAAATAAGGCTTCTTACAGAAGCAAGTTATATTAAAAAAAAAATTGAATCAGGGAAATGTCGGAAAAATTTAACATTTCAGATTGTGGCTATCCTGTCAGTTTTACTTTGAATAATATTAAACAAAATTTTAAAAACTAGATTATTATCTTTAAAAACATTTTCAGTCATTTAATGTTCCTATCAAAGCATTCAGTTTGAAGTTTCAAACGAGTGTCGTCCACTCCCAGACTAAGCATGAAGTAAAATTTCGAGTTTAGAAAAGCCCCGTGAAAATTTGTCGAGGGTCGCGCAGCGACCCGAGACAAATTTTCTGGGCTTTTCTAAACTCGAAATTTTACTTCATGCGCCACGCGTATAAAACAGTGATTTAACGAGAAATTTAAAAACGCACAAAAGACATTTTTCATGTGAATCCTCACAATTAATTCGAATTATTTTTGACGATTCAAATCAATTTGTAAGTATTCGAATCATTTTATCAAAATTCGAATCCTTTTATAAATATTCGAATCCTTTTATAAATATTTGAATCCATTTATAAATATTCGAATGTCTTTATAAATATTCGAATCCTTTTATAAATATTCGAATCCTTTTATAAGGATTCGAATCGCCCATATTTGGATTCGAATACGAATCCTCTTAAAATAATGTAACGAATCCGGATCACGAATCCAGTTGAACTAAAATATTCGAATGCCTCTTTTGAATCCTTTAAAAGGATTCGAATCCATGATTCGAATCCTGAATGATTCGAATCCTGCCCAGCTCTGCCTCGGGGTATGTATTGTTGTAAGAAAAAATCCCTGTATATTATTTTAAATATTGTGAAGATATAAAGAAACATGATATTCTTTTAATTGTATTTTATTAAGAGGAATTGATCAAATATTCATGTTATTGATACGCTCACAACTTATTGTACTTGAGTATATCCTAATTAGCATCGGATTCAGTTAGGTAAGTCCGTCCTGATGGATGGCATTATAATTCGAATGTGTTACTCTCTGTGTGTGTTTGCGCCAGAAAATGACTTTTGTGTGTCTGATTACAGCCATCCGATTCCACGCGAGCCTTCATTGTTCTCGAACAATACGTGTAATCCGAGGCGATTTATTATTATTATTTTTATTGTTGGGTATAAATAGAGGAAGAGTTTTCGTAACACGTAGCCGTAATCATTAAGATAATGATAGGAGCATGGAAGCCTACCTGTTAATAAAAGGTGGGCGCGAGCGAGAGAAAGAGACCTGGAAAAGAAGAGGGACCGTAATGATTTGTTTTGAGTGTCCCTTGCACTATCTGATGTCGTTGACGAGGCGAGATCTGATCTACGGCCTGTCACACGCTGACAGCGGATGCTGGGAATGAAAAATCGAACACACAAAAAAACACAACTGGAAATATTCAGAACGGCTATCTGATATACGTTCCACGAGTTCTTCTCTCTTTTCTCTGTCCAGTTTGTCCACCGGCCAAACGGGGGGGAAAACAAGAACAAGAGGTAGGACATGCGGGTATAAACAACGGGTGTGTGGCGGGAAAAAATTGGTCGTGGGGGTTTTACACAAAAAAAAAATCCGGATGTTGATTCGACGGTCGTGAAAAAAAAGTATTTTTGCGAGAGGGGTTGGTTTCGGCAAATCGAATAGGAAATTAACAAAAATAAAACGCAAGGATCAATAATCATGAGTGTATCTACTCGTATCCAGACTGCATCAAAAGTGGACATGTTAGGTTTGAATTTGCTTTGTGTTAATAAATGAATTTGCAGGGATACATGTAACTGTTATTAAAGCTTGGCCTGAAAAAAAAAAAAATAACAGGAATAATTTCTTGAATTAATCTCTCATCTGGCACTTGGTGAAACATATTAGAATATGTAAAGTTATTTAAATTAAAAACACTTGGTATTGTTTCACAAATTAAAACTTCACATTCCTTTGAAAATGGTCTAACAAACCGAAACTAGTCGGAATAAAGTTTTAATTTGTGAAACAATACCAAGTGTTTTTCTTTTAAATAACTTTACAGGAATAATGCATATTGAGGAAATTTGCTATAAGTCCAAAAAAGTCCTATCTACAACTAATATATTTTAAGTATAAATGAAATTGTTAATACTGGGTTGCAGAATACTTTAAAACAACAAAAGTGCCGAGATTCTTTACGCAATCTACAACAAATTTGTCTTACAAAGACTAAATCGAACACTTTTTGAAACAACTACTTCTCGAGCTAATACCCCGACTAATATACAGAGAGTTTTATGTAAAACCGAACATTACAACACACATCCAATGTTAATTTTCGTATGTTCGATTTGTACTGAAGCGAGTCTAAGCATGGAACACAATTTGACACGTTTAATTTTGAGGTTAGGTGTCAATTGCACTATTAGAAATGACGGGTAATTAAATGGGATTCAGTGCGAATCGTACAATGTTCGGTATTACATAAAACTCTCTTCATCTTAGTAAGATTATAAGTATTACTATTAGAAATTACATTCATTGAAATTGTAAATCTTAGTAAAAGTAGCACTTTTTAATACCTCTTGAAATATTATATTACCTCAACGTTTGTCTTATATTTTAATATTTTTTTGAAATAAAACAACACAGTTGGGAGGGTTTCACTTTAATTGTTGAACACTGCAACATGTTTCACCACACAGTGGCTTCATCAGGCAGATGAAATAATTATTTCATGTGCCTGATGAAGCCACTGTGTGGTGAAACATGTTGCAGTGTTTAAAAATTAAAGTGAAACCCTCCCAACTGTGTTGTTTTATTTCAAATAGTATTATGGAGTTTCATCATGTATCCGCCTCATCAATTACATATTATATTTTAATTATAACAGCTCATTATCTTAAGAAATATAAATTATTTATGTTTTTAGATTCTGTTGACGTTTCAGATCGCGTTTTTGCTTAATAGAAAGCTCATTTTATTTAACTTGGCAAGGAATGTATGTGAAGTTTATCATTGTGGAAATATCTCGCTCACATTCAAAAATGCATTTCTAATACTCTAAATTTAGAAGATATAGATGTAACATGTTTAATTAATACTGTTTTCGTTATTTCTGCTAAATTATTAATTCTCGTTATTTCTACCAGGGTTGTTACAAAGAAAAACGTTTTTTTCACTTTAATTAAAACAAACAGTTTTTTTAAACAAAACGAGTTTTTCATTGAAACAGCGTTTAAAACATTAACAATTAAAAACATGTTTAAAACGTGTTTAAAATATATTTAAAACACATTTAAAACGTTTTTAAAACAGAACATACAAGGCATTTTTCTTTTAAGTATACATATCTCGATAATTACCGCGTTTTTTAAATTTGCGGGAATTCGTTGTTTCAAAGCGGTTAATTTGGGGCTTTTAACGAGTGTTTTCCACTCCTAGACTAAGCATGAAGTAAAATTTCGAGTTTAGAAAAGCCTAAGAATTTGGATTGGCCGCGTAGCGAAGGGGAGCGGCCAATCAAAATTTGGCTTTTCTAAACTCGAAATTTTACTTCATGCGCCACGCTTAAAAACACTGATTTACAGTGCAGTTAAAAAAACACACATACAACAACAATTTTAGGCAACCTAAGATACGTTAGAGTTATTGGGTTGCCTATAATCATTGTTTTAAACTATTCGTTCAGCGCAGAATTTAACTTACGTTTTATTCACATCTATATACTAGATTGCTACGGCCGTATATTTTAAACTTTCCGATATTTCAGTATTTTATACGTGTGGCGCATGAAGTAAAATTTCGAGTTTAGAAAAGCCTAATTTGGATTGGCCGCTCCGCTTCGCTACGCGGCCAATCCAAATTTTCAGGCTTTTCTAAACTCGAAATTTTACTTCATGCTTAGTCTGGGAGTGGAAGACCCTCGTTTAACGATTTGAATTGAAATCTTAAAAAAAAAGAAACTAATGTCGTAAAATTTACAGTGTATGCATACGTATGCCTCAAAGAAAAATTGCCTGTACTTAAAAATCACATCTATGCGCACACAGTTGTGATATTTTATTGTAATAAAATGTTAAGTTAAATAATGTAATTTAAAATATCTTCAAAATTTAGTTAAAATTTAAAAATGTGAACAAAAAATCTTAATATATTAGTATAAAATATAATTTAGCAAATTTAAGATAATAAAAAAAACGTTTCAAACAAATTTAACGTTTAAAACATGTTTTAAACAAATTTAAGATTTAAAACATGTTCAAAACAAAACCGTTTAAAACACGACGGCTGTTTTTAAACATGTTGAAAACACTATTTTAAAACAAAGTGTTTTAAACATAACAACCCTGATTTCTACACTTATTTAATCGATTCTTTATCTCTTAAAATAAGCGAGAACCATAGTACAGCTCGAAAAACGGACACCCTGTATACTCACGTTTAATCACATTACGTGAATTTAAAGAAACTCTTGTCTAACATTTGAAAATAGTACTGCGAAATAATTTTGATACTTACCTGAAACTTAAAATAATTTTTTGTGTAGAGTTAAATGTTAATACGAACATTTAACTTTACACAGAAAATTCTTTTAAGTTACAGGTAAGTAACTTAAAAGAATTTTCTGTGTAAAGTTAAATGTTCGTATTAACATTCAACTCTGCACAGAAAATTATTTCAAGTTTCAGGTAAGTATCAAAATTATTTCGCAGTACCATTTTCTCTTAATGTATATTATTATTCATACTTGAGATCATAAAATAATGTTCCCACGCATCGTAGAAAAAAATCAACATAGCTTTTCATTCCATTTTCATCGTTACTCCCAGATATGGGCATTTCTGCAAATCAAGTTAATTGAGAAATCAATTTTACTGAAGAAGAGCTTAATCATTCAACGATGTCACTTTAACTAGGATATTACTCAGAATGTGAAAGTTGAAGTAATGCTCGTTTATTATGTTTTGTTTTTACTACCATATTTCAGTCAGTAAAATTTTCGCGAAAACTATGCTTTCTTTTTTGTTTTACATATGGAGTAAAGTAATAGTATATTTCATTAGGAGTCTAGAAAATGGGATTTTTCCGTGTCCGCGTGACATTTCCCGTGTGAGGCGTAGCCGAACACGGGAAGTCAAGCAACACGGAAAAATCCATTTCTGGACGTGTAATGAACGCTATTTTTTATTATACTTATCTGAAAACGTTATACTTACCTAAAAACAAATTATTTTTTTATTCTTAAACTATTAATTTTTATGGTAGTGAAAAAATACAACTAATTCGAAAGAAAATGAAATTGAATACCAGTTTTTCGAAATTTGATCGAGTTAGCACTGTCTTTTAAAGCCAAACATCTTTTTATCGTGGCGAATCAACACCATAAGGTGTACGATTGGCTTTTTCTGAAAATAATATTAAAACACTAAACTTTGTTTTACCACTTTAATTAACTTTTTACAGTGACTATAGTTTCGACTACAAGCTAGTCATTATCAAACTGAGTTCAGTTTGATAATGACTAGCTTGTAGTCGAAACTATAGTCAATGTAAAAAGTTAATTAAAGTGGTAAAACAAAGTTTAGTGTTTTAATATTATTTTATAAAGATGTACCACAAAGTGAACGCCAACCAAATCAAAGATTTTTTTTCTGAAAAATAAAATAGAAGAAACTTTGTTTCTATTCATTTAATTTTATATTTTCTAAATTGTATTTTGCTGACACATTTTCATTTATATGTATTACCTTGTAATTACTTATTTCTTGAAAATAAATTACTATTATTATTATTATTAAGTTATACTGAAATTTCGCCTGTGATCGTGTCTATATCTGGATTTTACTAGCAGTCATTCTACGCTTACTTGTGCCGCTTGGGTTAATATAACATGCGAAATATCGTCTACAAAATCAATTTCTTCTAAGTCTGCGTACGTTTCAACCAAACTTACGTATTTTACTGACGGAAAATAAAACGTCAGTGACAAATACATTGTTGCTATGGAAACATTTCAGAGCGCACGGAAAGGTGCACAAACAAACGTTTTCCGTGCAGTGGCTTGAAAAAGCGACGTTTTCATTATTCTAGAGGCATTTGGAAACGAAGTGTTTTCAGATAAGTATAATAAAAAACGTATTGCCTTCAATCGAGTATTTTGTTTTATAAATATGTATTAGTAGGTCGTGTAATTGGAGGGTGTGGTTTTTCAAGGGGGTTGAAATGAGAGGTAATGGAATGTACCTGGTAACCTGTAGTAGTGAAGCAAGTTATTTGTGGGCGAATTTATTTGGCAGATTTTAAAGTAGTTCTGTTCGGGAAGTTATGAGCGGATAAACGGATGAAGGGATTATCCGGGACAAAGAGGAACGGTAAATAGGACGTCACGCCATACTTAGTTTTCGTGTATCCAGACAAACTAGTTAGGAGGTGTATGTATGTATTTATTTTTGAGCAGACAAAGCTACTAATCGGAAATGCTAATGAATGCGCGGATTAATTGATGGCCGTGTTTATTCTGTAAATGCTAATTCCAGCTTTATGTAAATACGTTTAATGAATACGTTTAGTGGAGTATCAATCCTTTCCTCGCACACACACACATAGAAGAGCACACACACACAAACATAACGCACCCCAGCGCGGCTCAATTTGAATAATGGAATAATTTTATCGTTATTTGTCCGTCCGTTATCTAAAAGTCAAATGCATAGAGTGGAAGAATCCGCAGGCGGAGAGGGCGGGAAATTCGGGAAATTCAGAACGCCATTACACGTCTGATTTCAGCCCCTCGATCGTCCGAATGACGTCATACACAGATTTGTGCCGGGATTTGCATGGCGAAAAAATGCACCCCTTTATTGGTTTTCCATAAACACGAATTGCTCGTGCGGCTTCCGGCCCGACAAATATTATCGTCTCCTCGAACAAAAGCGCGCGGGGAAAAGGATGGCCCTCTCCGGATTATGTTAATGCCTGCGTGTTCTCCTTGCTCCTGTTCCTCCCGTTTCCTTTTCCTTACACACACACACACACACACACGAGGACATCCTTTATCCTGGAAACGTCCCGGACACGTCCTATCACCAGTCTGGGGAATGGGGAAAAGAAAAAATGTAAACGGCGCTCTCCGTGTTTCAAATCTGGGTGGTCGTTCTCGTCTTTCAACCCGACGCGCATCCATCCCTTGGATTTCCAAGAATTTACTTAGGTAATGATCAAAACGTGAATATATCAAATTACGTAGTTCATTTATAACAACATTGATTCAATCGTAACAATGAAAAGCTATTCAATTTGTCTTATTGATGTGATCAGCATTAAGCGGATTTTCCGCCTACAAAACAACCACAAGAATATCCTAATGGTAACCATCATTATTGTGGGTTTTCCACCCACCCAACCACAACAATATCTGATTCAATATAATCATTTATTTGAAAAAAGTGACATTTTCGGTAGGGATTGTAAATTTATTTATTCTTTATTAAGATGTGAATGAGCATTGATTAAATTATTTACAAAAATGTATACCTGATGTGAAACTAAACTTTCAGGCTTTTCTAAACTTGAAATAATACTTCTTGCGCGAACTACGTAAAACACTTGTTTATTCAGCGTTAATCTGATAGTGATGATAAAGATCACGATGTAGGTCAAATATAAATAAACGAATGCCTGAAAATATACAGGATACCAGAGCTGAGCAGGATTCGAATCCTGGATTCGAATCCTTTTAGAGGATTCAAAAGACGCATTCGAATACTTTAGTTCAACTGGATTCGTGATCCGGATTCGTTACATTTTTTTTTAATAGGATTCGTATTCGAATCCAAATGCGGGTGATTCGAATCTTTATAAGGATTTGAATCATCCGCATTTGGATCCGAATTTTTATAAAATGATTCGAATATTTATGAAAGGATTCGAGTACTTACAAAAGGATTCGAATACTTACAAAAGGATTTGAATCGTCAAAAATAATTCGAATTAATTGTGAGGATTAATATGAAAAATTTGTTTCGTGTGTTTTTAAATTTCTCGTTAAATCAATATTTTATACGCGTGGCGCATGAAGTAAAATTTCGAGTTTAGAAAAGCCCCGCTTAGAAAATTTGTCGAGGGTCGCGCTAGCGACCCGAGACAAATTTTCACGGGGCTTTTCTAAACTCGAAATTTTACATCATGCTTAGTCTGGGAGTGGAAACACTCGTTCGAAACTTCAAACTGAATGCTCTGATAAGAACATTAAATGACTGAAAATGTTTTTAAAGATAATAAAAGGATTCGAATATTTATAAAATGATTCAAATATTTATAAAGGGATTCGAATACTTACAAAAGGATTTGAATTGTCAAAAATAATCGAATTAATTGTAAGGATTAACATGAAAAATTTGTTTCGTGTGTTTTTAAATTTCTCCTTAAATCAGTATTTTATACGCGTGGCGCATGAAGTAAAATTTCGAGTTTAGAAAAGCCCCGTGAAAATTTGTCTCGGGTCGCTGGCGCAACCCTTGACAAATTTTCTACGCGGGGCTTTTCTAAACTCGAAATTTTACTTCATGCTTAGTCTGGGAGTGGAAACACTCGTTCGAAACTTCAAACTGAATGCTCTTATAAGAACATTAAATGACTGAAAATATTTTTAAAGATAATAATCTAGTTTTCAAAGTTTCATTTAATATTATTTGAAGTAAAACTGACATGGTAGCCACGATCTGAAATGTTAAATTTTTTCGACATTTCCCTGATTCAAGATTTTTTTCCTTAACGTTTTAATATAACTTTCTTCTGTCGGAAACCCCCATTTTGTTAAATTGTTTTCATTGTTTTTGTCACTATTTAAGTTGGTTTTATAAATGTTTACGTGTTTTGTAATTTTTATGAAGCCTGTTGATTTTCACAAATTTAATAACATCATATGTTTTTCTTATTAGTGTTTTGGTAAATTTAAATAAAATACTATGACTTTTCTGACTTTCCCGGTTTTAATGATATTTAGTGAATTTTTTATTTACGTAATTTTCAGGCATTCGTAGATTTTATAATAGAGTTTAATTTGAAGTTTTGAACGAGTGATTTCAATCCCAGGTTAAGCATGAAGTAAAATTTCGAGTTTAGAATAGCCCCGCGTGGAAAATTTGTCGAGGGTCGCGCAGCGACAAATTTTCACGGGGCTTTTCTAAACTCGAAAAACCCGACGTATATTTTGAACTTCACTTTAAATCAGTGGCGCATGAAGTAAAATTTCAAGTTTAGAAAAGCCAAATTTGGATTCCAAATTTTCAGGCTTTTCTAAACTCGACATTTTACTTCATGCTTAATCTGGGATTGGAAGAGACTCGTTTAGGTTTTGAAAGTGTCGATGAATTTTCAAGATATTATGTAGTTTTAGGTAATTAACAACGATTTTCGTATATTTCCAAGATTTCCTTAAATTTTCAATACTCTGACGGTTTTCCTGAATTTCCTAAATTTTCGTTAATCCTGAAAATGGTAATACTTTACATAAACATTTTGAAACTTAACGAAAATCTTGGAGTTTCATGAAAAACTTCAACGTTTTTCAGGTTAACGAACATTTAAGAAATCTATGAAAATTACCAAAGAATCACCAAGAATTTGAAAATTGAAAGAAATTAGAAAATTTATAATAACTATCGAAATTTTTAAAATTAACGAAAATTTAGGAAATTCAGAAAAACCGTCAGAATTTTGAAAACTAACTGAAATCTTAGAATTTCATGAAAAATCAACATTTTAAGTTAACGATTATTTGAGAACTTTGTGAAAATTGCCAATAGTTTGAAAATTGAAGAAAATTTAAAAAATGTATGAAAAGTATCAAAACCTTTGAAATCAACAGAAATTTAGGAAATACGTCACAATTTAGCAAATTAAAGGGATTTTTGTAAATTTACGAAATTGAGTAAAATTATGGAAATTCACTAAAAATCATCAAAGCTTTGATAATTAACTAAAACCTTGAAAATTCATCAAAAATTTCAAAATATTAAACAAGTATCTTCTACTCCCAGACTAAGCATGAAGTAAAATTTCGAGTTTAGAAAAGCCTGAAAATTTGGCTCGGGCGCGTAGCGAAGCGGAGCGACCGAGCCAAATTAGGCTTTTCTAAACTCGAAATTTTACTTCATGCGCCTCGCGTACAAGACACTGATTTGAAGTGAAGTTCGAAAACACACAAATACATCTGTAATCAGGGTAACACGGAATCAGATATTTAGTCTGTTATCAACGATGTTTAGTGTTAATAGTTAATAATTCGTTTTTGAATATTTTTGTTAAAACAACTGGTAACGATATTTATATGTTATTGGTTGCAAAAAAATTATAAAATCAAAATTATTCTTAAAAAAATTGTATTCGTGATTCGAAAAAACAAGATTCGAATCTTTGATTTAAAGAATTCGTGATTTGAATCATATTAGGTGATTCGGATTCGTGATTTGAATCCTTTTTACGGGGATTTGTCCCAGCTCTGCAGGATACGCACTGGGATACTTAAATAAAAGAATCCCTACATCCATGGGCATAGCTAGGATCGATATCAGGGGGGGACAAAAGACAAAATATTGTGTCCAGGGGGGACAAGACAGGGATTTTTATGTAACACCGAACATTTTTATAACGAGAAATTTTCTTTTAAATATACATAAGCATACGTTGTACATTTGCCGATGCTAGGTTTATTAAAGAATTTAATTTGAAGCTTTAAACGAGTGTTTTCCACTCCCAGGCTAAGCATGAAGTAAAATTTCGAGTTTAGAAAAGCCTGAAAATTTGGTTTGGTCGCGTAGCGCGAAGCGCGGAGCGGCCAAACCAAATTTTCAGGCTTTTCTAAACTCGAAATTTTACTACATGCGCCACCGGTACGAAACACTGATGCAATGTAAAGTTTAGCGGTGTGTTTTAAACTTCGTAATATGTCAGTGTTTTGTACCGGTGGCGCATGAAGTAAAATTTTGAGTTAAGAAAAGCCTGAAAATTTGGTTGAAATTTTCTTTTAAATATACATAAGCATACGTTGTACATTTGCCGATGCTAGGTTTATTAAAGAATTTAATTTGAAGCTTTAAACGAGTGTTTTCCACTCCCAGGCTAAGCATGAAGTAAAATTTCGAGTTTAGAAAAGCCTGAAAATTTGGTTTGGTCGCGTAGCGCGAAGCGCGGAGCGGCCAAACCAAATTTTCAGGCTTTTCTAAACTCGAAATTTTACTTCATGCGCCACCGGTACGAAACACTGATGCAATGTAAAGTTTAGCGGTGTGTTTTAAACTTCGTAATATGTCAGTGTTTTGTACCGGTGGCGCATGAAGTAAAATTTCGAGTTTAGAAAAGCCTGAAAATTTGGTTTGGCCGCTCCGCGCTTCGCGCTACGCGACCAAACCAAATTTTCAGGCTTTTCTAAACTCGAAATTTTACTTCATGCTTAGTCTGGGTGTGGAAGACACTAATTTCAAGTTTCAAATTGATTTTTTTAACAACAAGTATCTAAAGTTTTACGACATATACGGTGTAGTTGGGACATGTATACTTGAAAGAAAAACTCCCTGTATGTACAAGTTGAGGCATTAATTGCGATTGATTGGCTCCAATTTTTAATAGTCAAATAGGCAACCCAATTTACACATAACTCAAAAAATAAAGGTGTCAAACTGTATTGGATGAACATGTTCGGTGTTACATAAAACTCTCTATATGTGTACATATATAAATTAAATTAAGTCAATACACCTCAAAGTACTCATAAAGTAAACATATGTAGGTAGTTAAAAGAAAAGAAAATAATTGACAACCAGAACTAACAAAATTTGATGCGGGATGGACGTGTGCCATAATCGATGGTTACACGATCGCGGTCGTTACAAACGAATGAAAATATTATTCCGTGGCGCGCGTAACAATATTATACCTACGTCAATTTCGATTTTCCCGCCAAACAACGCGAAAAACGATAATCGGGCGTGCCTTGGCGCGAAATTAGCGGAGGAAAATCGCGTAATTACGGCAGTGCGTTATTAAATTAGGAATTTTAATTGTTTCCGAATGGCGTTTGCGCTACGTGTGTGATGTTCAATTTCGGAGCGAGCTCACCGAAGGAAGGGAGGGGGACGTTGTTTATGGCCCTCCTGAGATTATACCGTTACTCATTGATTAATCTGCGTTTCCACTCTGGATGAGTCTTGCGTAACTGTTTGGGATATTTATGGTGCCGAGGATGCGGATTTGTCGGCGTTGGATATACTGCCATATCAATATTTATTAGAATGTGATAGGAATATATACATTTCTAGGTAGCATCAGTAAATTCATCTATGAACTCAAATATTCGATAATTTTTCCTAAACTCTCATTTGAGAGGTATAATTCTTACGAGTGTCTATAATTTGTGGGCATTCCAGTAGGTTTTGACTTTAGAAACATACGTCGTAAATAAATTCAAATAAAAAGAAACAAACGTCAAGACTATCAAAAGTAAATTTTATTTGTCAAACAACGTGCCCCTTCAAACAGAGCAAGTAATTACAAAAGGTGTTGAATATTGTGCCCATACTGCCGAAGACACAAAGCAATTCTTCACTTTATGCTTTTGAAAGCATTTACCAGCATTTTAGAAGGTGCAAGCCGATATCTTTCTTAAATCATTATGTACAGTTGAGCGGCGTAAGTTAAGTTTTTGCAAAGTCTTCCAATTAAAGATGTAGGTCGCGTTTCTAACCGTATTTACAACATTTTCTGTACGAACCCTTGGCCTTCCATCTGCTCCACTGTAATCATCAGAACCAGTTTATCGAACATTTTGTAATCACAACGTTTGGAAACCGCAATATGAAAACATTTTTACACGTTTTCGTGGAATATTGCCATTCACCATCTACTAGTGTCCAATTTCTGAAATAACTCTCGAGCAGAAATGCTTTTTGTTCCACCGTAAACATGCTTTTAAACTCAAACAACTTAACATTCTGTGACACGACCCAATGACTTATAAAGGGTGTCCCAACAAGAGCGCCGGATTTAAATTTGCCGCCATTTTGTTACTACGAGTTGTACGGTGATTTTTTATTTTGACAGTTGTCAAGTACAGACCACGCGATTTAAGAATATGGAGAAGTATTCAAACGAACAACGTTTAATTATTGTAAAAACACATTACAAAAATGGTGAAAGTTTTGCGAAAACAATTCGCATATTACGTCAAGTTTTCGGTCGCCATTATGCGCCAAATGAATCGATAGTAAGGCGTTTAATTAGAAAATTTGAGACCAAATTTACGCTAATGGATCAGAAGACCATTCTTCGTCGTCGTCCTTGTCGGTCACTCGAAAATATAGACACAGTAAGGGAATCTGTGGCCGAGAATCCAGGAACTTCCATTCGGCATCGTGGTCAAGAATTAAACATTTCCAAAACCACTATGCAACGAATTTTGGTAAAAGATCTGCATTTGCACGCGTACAAGATTCAATTGGTGCAAGAAATCAAGCCAAGGGACCATGAGCAGCGCCGTGGATTTGCTGATTAAGTGTTGGAACATCATCAAATTAATCCGGATTTTTCGAAGAAAATCATTTTTTCAGATGAGGCACATTTTCAACTCGACGGATACGTAAATAAACAAAATTGTCGGATTTGGGGTGCTGAAAATCCTTGTGTGGTACTCGAACAGCCAATGCATCCACCGCGAGTAACGGTTTGGTGCGCATTTTGGGCTGGCGGAGTGATTGGGCCGTATTTCTTTGAAAATGCGGCTGGAAATGCGCTAACTGTTACTGGTGTGCGGTATCGGGAAATGTTAACGGAGTTTTTGTGGCCCGAATTGGATGTAATTAATGTGGAGCACATGTTTTTCCAACAAGACGGTGCGATCTGCCACACAGCACGTGAAACAATGGTGTTACTGCAGACCAAATTTCCAGGCCGTGTCATTTCTCGATTTGGCGATCAACATTGGCAACCAAGATCGTGCGATCTAACGCCGATGGACTTTTTTCTTTGGGGCTATGTGAAGCAAAAGGTGTATGCAAATAAGCCTGAAACAGTTCAACATCTTAAAGAGGAAATCCGGCGCGTTATTGGTGAAATACAGCCACATTTATGCGAAAACGTTATTCAAAATTTCAACAAAAGAATAACCCTGTGCCAGAGGTTTCGTGGTGGCCATTTGCCTGATGTTGTATTTCATGTTTAATCGGAACTATTTTTCTTTATGTTGAAACAAAAATGTTTGCTTAATTCAAAAAATAAATATGTTTTTCTTTATAATTAAATCCGGCGCTCTTGTTGGGACACCCTTTATAATTAAATTTAGTTGACGTTTCCTAGATTCACCATTTTGTATGACATAATCCAAGATATGTAATTTGTTTTTCAAAGCAACCGAGTTTATAGGCAGGCGTTATTTAATTTCTGTTGATAGTATATAACATTTTAAACATAAGCACGGATAAAATTGCCAATACTTGGTTGTAGAATACTTCAAAATATTAAAAGTGCTGAGATTCTTTACGTAATCTACGTAAGATTTCGCAAAGAATTGCACTTTTAATGTTTTGATATAAAATTCTCATAAATTCTGCATATATTTCCAAGGTTTTCAATATTTGGTACAAACATTTAATTATTGTCACAAACATATGGGTAGAATCAATTCCATTCGCTAATTTATTAACCATTGCCGACAGAAAGCCGAGCCCGACTCGCTTAGGTATTAATTTAATTTAAAAATTATGAAGTTAAGTAATTTGCTTATCTTGATTCATTTAATGATTTTGAATTTTAAAAGTGTTAATCAACATAAATTTAAGTTTTTACAATAATACAATAAGTAGTATAGTTGTAGAACACAATGAATTAGTGTTTTATACGCGTGGCGCATGAAGTAAAATTTCGAGTTTAGAAAAGCCCCGTGAAAATTTGTCTCGGGTCGCTGCGCGACCCTCGACAAATTTTCTACGCGGGGCTTTTCTAAACTCGAAATTTTACTTCATGCTTAGTCTGGGAGTGGAAAAAACTCGTGAGAACAATTTTGAGACAATTCAATAAAATATGGGTATACATATGTATGTGTCAAGAATTCAATGTTTATGTGTGAGCACCCATATCACCCCCCCTTGGCTACGGCCTTGGATGACACTATAAACTTGAGCTTTTTATTACAATTGTACCGTGTGATAGTATAAATTATGATTTAGAGTAACCGGCATATTTTTGAGCGGTTGTGCAGTTGCCCAGAATGCTAACTGAATGGTGAAATAAATTTGGGGTTATGCTAAACTATGTGTTAACAGACAATAGTGCCAATATAATTTAAAACTCAAAGCCTACTCCAAATCATGTTTTAAACGATCGCACGGTAGTATCCAATCAACATTTGGTGAAAATGCGGAAACCGGAAATGGTAGTTTACTCTTTGAATTTATTTGGTTTTAAAATTATAATTTTTTTTCCATTGAAGTATACCTTTACATATTCCATATAAACATTTGCAAAATTAATCAACCCGACGTATATTTTGAACTTCACTTTAAAAAAATCAAATGCATATCTTACAAGCAGTATCTCAATACTTGCCCGAGTATAAACCCTCATTAAAAAGAGAAATAGCCAAATATAGAGATTTGTTAGCTAAAGAGCGTTGTTCGTATTATAAAAATACGCTCACACGATCAAATAATAAATCAAAAGCAGCCTGGACAATTATTAGCGATGTTGTAGGTACTCGTAATACCAAGTCAATTACATTACCAAAATCTGATAATGCAATTCGACAAGCAAACGCTTTTAATAATTACTTTCATCAAGTTTCATCAAATATAGTGACTAGTAAACTGTCATCAAACAGCAGTTAATATGTGTGTAATGTATCTCTAAACAGTATCACGATGTCTCTTGAGCCAATCACCAATACGGAATTAATAAACACCATTGCTAGTATGGAGAATAAAAAATCAAGCGGTTATGATACTACGCCAATCTCTATAATTAAACATTCAATACACATCATTGTAAATCCATCAACTGATATATTCAATAGCTCATTTTCTACTAGAGTTTTTCCCGATAATTTAAAATACTCCATAGTCACACCAATTTACAATAAGGGCGACTTTAATAACTATAGGCCCATATCTATACAAAGTACCTTTTCTAAAATTTTAGAATCAATTATGGCTAAACGTTTAATGATTTTTTTTAAAAATAATAACATATTTTCAGAGAACCAGCATGGCTATACTCCTGGAAAAAGTATAGATACCGCACTTTTCCAATATATAAATTCAATCTTAAATGGTTTAGATAAAAAAGAATGGGTATGTGGTGTGTTACTGGACTTTTCGAAAGCTTTTGATACGATTGACCATTCCATACTACTATCCAAACTAAACCACTACGGTATACGGGGAATTGTTAAAGAATGGTTCGAGTCGTACCTAAATAACCGCTTACAGTCAGTGAAAATTTAAAAAAATGGCCATGAAACTGTATCCGATCCATTGCAGATTAATATAAGTATTCCCCAGGGAAGCATTTTCGGCCCAGTATTATTCATTATATATCTAAATGACATACCTCACAATATTAAAAATAACTGCAGTCTTGCTTGTTATGCAGATGACCCGAACCTTTTGTTATTTGGTAAAACGTATAACCATATAACAGACACCGGTGATTCTCTCATGAAAGAATTTAATGAGTGGTTTATAAAGAACATATTAATTCTGAATACTAATAATGAATATTTAAAACATGCCAGTCTATGATAACGCCTACTAACATCACATTAAATAACACCATAATTGAATTTACAAGTAGCGCAAAATTCCTTGGAGTCACAATTGATGCCACATTAAGCTACAAGGACCATATAGACAATCTTGCATCCAAACTTCATAAATAATAATATATAAAATTACGAAAAATCTATTCGTGAATATGCAAACAATGTCTTAATTAATAAGACAACTTAAGACGATAAATATCCATTGAAACAACTACTTCCCGTGCAAATACACCTCCGGATATTGAATTATACAATGAAATATTTAAAATCTAATTTAATTTGATTTGTTACAACGCTCTATTAAAGTATATGTAACGTTTAGGTCAAATTCTCTTCAAACCAACTAACAATACAAATTTAAAATGAAAGGAGAGATAGCAACAAATTAGAAGTGAAAGGACTTGGATTAAAACTAATGTCTTAGGCCATCTATAGACGCGTTTCGAGATTTATCTCTCTTCAGTATAGCTTTGCTTATGACGTTTAAAAAAATTAGGAATAAATTTAAAACAAACTTACTTGGAAAAAGTGGTGTGTGTGTGGAATCAACAGGTACACAGAAATGGAATGAGTGAAAATGATGGTCGGTATTTATAGGTATAGGTTATAGGTAATGTTATGGTTTAAACATCCTATCAAAAATACGAACAGTGATATTGTAAAAATATTTTATTATTCAAACTTCTACAGTCACATGAAATATGGAATCATATTTTCGGGTAACAGTGCACACCTCGAAATTGTGTTTAAAGCTTAGAGACGCGCCGCGCCGTAAGAATAATTGATAAAATGAAGCATCGTGATAGTTGTCAGGGAGTATTCAAACGTATGGGCATTTTGACTGCGCCAGCTGTTTACATTTTATGAGTGTGTCAAGTTTTTAATAAAAAATAGAAATCTGTTTTCTGATCACATTTCAAATAGCACTCATAATACAAGGCATGGTAATGTGTATGTATATCCTTCGCACCGACTAACTATGTTTGAGAAAGGCCCACTATATAATTGTATAAAATTCTATAATCATCTGCCGCTTGGTATAAAACAAAAAAACAACTTTTATAAAATATAGCGATTGTTGTATGATCTGCTGTGCATATTAGAATCATATGACATTAACGCCTTTTTAAAGGTAATATACAATAATTATCTGTAATTCAATACTACTTTACGTTTTGTTTTTTCTCTTTTTTGACGTAGTTCCATGTTTATGCTGTATATGTATTTGTACTTGTATTTTACACTGGAAATAAATATGCTTGTTATTATTATCAAGAAAAAGCCTAGTTTGGATTGGTCGCTCCGCTTCGCTACGCGACCGATCCCAATTTTCAGGCTTTTCTAAACTCGAAATTTTTAATTGATGAGGCGGATACATGATGAAACTCCATAATACTATTTGAAATAAAACAACACAGTTGGGAGGGTTTCACTTTTATTGTTGAACACTGCAACATGTTTCACCACACAGTGGCTTCATCAGGCAGATGAAGATCGAAATTTTACTTCATGCTTAACCTGGGATTGGAAGACACTCGTTTAGTTTTTGAGTGTCGATCAATTTTCAAGATATTATGTAGTTTTAGTTAATTAACAACGATTTTCGTATATTTCCAAGATTTCCTTAAATTTTCAACACTCTGACGGTTTTCCTGAATTTTCTAAATTTTCGTTAATCTTAAAAATGTTGATACTTTCCATAAAAATTTTGAAACTTAACGGAAATCTTTGAGTTTCATGAAAAACTTCAACGTTTTTCAGGTTAACGAATATTTAAGAAATTTATGAAAATTACCAAAGAATTACCAAGAATTTGAAAATTGAAGGAAATTTGAAAATTTATGATAACTATCAAAATTTTTAAAATTAAAGAAAATTTAGGGAATTCAGAAAAACCGTCAGAATTTTGAAAACTAACAGAAATCTTAGAATTTAATGAAAAATCAACATTTTTTAAGTTAAAAATCATTTGGGAACTTTGTGAAAATTGCCAATAATTAGAAAATTGAAGGAAATTTTAAAAATGTTTGAAAAGTATCAAAACTTTTGAAATTAACGGAAATTTAGGAAATGCGTCACAATTAAGAAAATTAAAGGGATTTTTGTAAATTTACGAAACTGAGTAAAATGAAGGAAATTTACTAAAAGTCATCAAAACTTTGATAATTAACTAAAACCTTAAAAAATCATCAAACATTTCAAAATATTAAACGAGTATTTTCCACTCCCAGACTAAGCATGAAGTAAAATTTCGAGTTTAGAAAAGCCTGAAAATTTGGCTCGGGCGCGTAGCGAAGCGGAGCGACCGAGCCAAATTAGGCTTTTCTAAACTCGAAATTTTACTTCATGCGCCACGCGTATATAACAATGATTTAATGTGAAATGGTCTTTAACCAATTTTCAAGTGAAATAAGTTAATTATGTCAATTATCAATTGATGGGGAAAGTGCTATAATGGACACTTCACAATTTTTTAAGTTTGTTTTTTAAATTGACAACACTTTTTCCAATTATAACCAATTTGATAACTGACAGCTGATTTGCACTTAGTTTGGTTTGTCATTTTATCTTAGATAGACTTACGCCAGAACAACGCTTCCAAATTGTGTACATTTATTTTGAAAATCGTGATTCAATTCGCGAAACTTACCGTCCATTTCTATTCAAATTTTATAATTTTAAACCAGAACATTACAAGAACCCGACACCTTATGGCAAAAGGGTATTGATTGATTGATTGACATTACAATTACTTACTAAAAATTAGAATCTCTCGAAACCAAGAATCTTTATCCAAAATTAAATTCTTTCAAAACAAAATATGAATCATCAAGGAAGTAGCCAGAAAAAGAATTCGGAGGGTGTTGTACAAATGTCGGAGGGGGGGGGGGGGGGGGGGCTTTAGTGGTGAAAATATTGTATTTATTCATACATGGCCGCTACAACATATACAAACTTAACATTTTGGCAATTTCGGGGAGGGGGGTTGAACCCCCATACCCCCCCCCTGGCTACGGCCTTGCAAGCATTCATAAAAAAAAATGTTTGAAAAGAACTACCTAACCAAATTGTTTTTAACAGTTTTTGTGTTTCCTAAACATTTTTGTTCATATCAAATAGAAGGTTTTATTAAAATAACAACGATATGCAGAAAAAATCAAAAATTTTCAATAATTTACTCTCAATTACCATTTATTTATGGTAGTTGAATGTAATTTCCATCAGGTGTATCTTATTCACTATTAAATTATACAATATTGAATAAGCTTTAACATAAAAAAATAATACATTGCACTTGGAGAGTTTTACTACATTTATTGTAGTTTTATTTAAATTTCACAAACTAATACATTATCTTAACCTATAACTCAAACCGACGCAAATCACGTATAAATTAAAACCCCCTGCTAATTAATTTGTAATTAACTTCCCTTTCCGATTTTTATTGGCGGTTTTAATTATGAGCAATTGATTTAAATGAAAAGGTAGTAAATTTTATGGAGTGTGTGTGCTGCAGCTCGCCCGGTTGGGTTAGTCGATCTCGGCGGAGGAGAAATGCGAGTTTAATATACTAACACCGGCGTAGTAAAGCGTACCAACATCAAATATCTAAGATTGATGATCCCTACTAAAAGGTGACTTGGAAGTTTCTCGGCTCCGCAAGGCGCGACAGCTGCTGCTAAAAATCCCCTCCCAGACAAAAAATTACAGTCGGACTTAATTAATGCCTTGCACTATATACCTTTTCGACTTAAAATTGGAACACTAATCAATATCAAATTGAGAATAAATAATTTCAAATTGGGACTGTTAATTTAAATACAATTAAATTGGGATTAAACAACATCAAATTGCAAATAAGCAATTTCAAAAGGGGATCAAACAAATGTTATTTAAGGAAAAAACATATATTTTCTAATTTAGTTATTTGAGTTACGTGAAGATTTTAAGTCGCTTAATTAAACCGCAGTTATATTCCTTTTTTCTATTTTATTTTCTAAATTTAGAGCCGTGGGAATGTATTTTTGATGTAAGCGTATTTTAAATACATATACATATTTCGATGTGTACTTTGTACATTTTTAAATACAGGGTGCAGCAAAGGTGCCCAAAAGTACACATTTTTAAACCAAAATCTACGTAATTGTATAGCATATCTTGTAGCCCGTGAAATTCTCTACAAACTTTGTTTGTTTTGTAGAATCGTTTCCAACGTTTTACATTTAAGAGCTCTAGGTATGATCGAATCACGATAACACTGGTCTGCAAAATAATTTTTTTTTTCGAGCCCTGACACCATTCCTGCTGATTCTTATGTAAAATGACCTCCTGAATGCGAATATGACCACCGTTTTCCCCCATCACCCACCGTTTTCGGGGGAGGCCCCCCCACCTATTTTTATCACTTTTCGATAATTTGGAGGGATGAAAAGGATTATTTTAGCCTTTACATTTCTTCTGAGGGGCTAGAGGGGTGAAAAGTTCCAAAACATGAACATTTGTAGCAAGGAGGTAGATTTGGGGGGGATTTGCCTCCTTAAATTGTAAAAAAATCATTAAAAATGATCAATTTTTTCCGTTTTTTTCGCAGTTTTTTCACTTATTTTCTACATATTCCAGCTTCAATTCCCCCTCATCCTCACCCAAACACCCCCAAATAATAAAAATATATTGCAACAATATATAGCAACAATAATAATAATATATATATGTCAAAGCATGAAAATTCCTGGGCAAACCTGTGCGCGCGAGGTATTGAGAGCGCCAGCGTGGTACAGTGAATCTTTCGAACTGTTGCTATATATTTATTTTATTGTTGCTATATATTTTTATTATTGTTGCTATATATTGTTGCTATATATTTTTATTGTTTGGGGGAGGATGAGGGGGGATGGAAGCTGGAATATGTAGAAAATAAGTGGAAAAACTGCGAAAAAAACGGAAAAATCGATCATTTTTAAGGATTTTTTTACAATTTAAGGGGGTAATTCCCCCCCCCCCCAAATCTACCTCCTTGCTATAAATGTTTATGTTTTGGAACTTTTCACCTCTCTAGCCCCTCAGAAGAAACGTAAAGGCTAAAATAATCCTTTTCATCCCTCCAAATTATCGAAAAGTGATAAAAATAGGTGGGGGGCCTCCCCCGAAAACGGTTGGTGATGGGGGAAAACGGGGGTCATATTCGGATTCAGGAGGTCATTTTACATAGGAATCAGCAGGAATGGTGTCTGGGCCGATTTTCATGCCGACCAGTGTAATCAGACTTCGAATTGGGGAAATGGGCTGTAGGTATCGTATAGGACCTCTATGTGTCAAGACTTCGAATTGGGCAAATGGGCTGTGGGTATCATAAAGGACCTCTATGTGTCAAGACTTCGAATTAGGCAAATGGGCTGCGGGTATCGTAAAGGACCTCTATGTGTCAAGGACAGTCTATGACGCCATTAAATGGTACAAAGAGTTGAACATGACTGAGGACAAACCTCAGAGTGGAAGACCGAGCATTCTGACGACTCCAAAGAACCTAAAGAAACTCGGGTGCGGTTCTTGCAGTGGTTTCTGGTTTCTGATCAAAAAAAGGTTAAGAACCACTGGTTTAAAGGAAGACAAAAAATTGAACTTAAAAAACTAGATAAATATTATATCTACAAGGGTCGTTTGTTGAAAAAGCAAGTAATACACATTTTGTTGAAGAAAAGTGCATAATTTTTCAACATAGTTTAATTTTGTTAAGAAAATATGCAGTTTTTAACTTAATTGAAATTCTTTATGAAAAATAGTGTTTACAAATAGATGGGCTTTATTTTGAGTTGACGTGCGTTTTTGTGACTAAAAAATTGTGTTTAGTAGAAGCCCTCAAACTTAAAACTGTAAGATCAATCAGTAAATATTAATTGGACACATCAATAATTTTTTTTTTCTTACGAAAATAAGTAGTTTATTATAGCTTGTATCTAAGTTTAATAGAAAACTTCGTAGTTTTTTTTAAATTAAAAATTTCACGTCAAAAAGTGAGGATTTTGTTCTTTCAAAAAAAAAAACTAAAAAAATCACATACATACAATTTTAGATACAATCTGGGTTATCTATTTTCCCTAAAAAAAATGTTTACACCAACTTTTTCCACTTTTATAAACATTACAAATTTTGAGATTTTTTTATTGTACCGTCATAATATTATTCTCACGAGTGTTTTCCACTCCCAGACTAAGCATGAAGTAAAATTTCGAGTTTAGAAAAGCCCCGCGTAGAAAATTTGTCGAGGGTCGCGCAGCGACCCGAGACAAATTTTCACGGGGCTTTTCTAAACTCGAAATTTTACTTCATGCGCCACGCGTATAAAACACTAATTCATTGTGTTCAAAATATATACTACTTATTGTGTTTTTGTAAAATTTCAAAATTATTTAATGAATTAAGATAAACAAACCTTTATGATTTTTAAAGTTAAATTAATGCCTAAGCGAGTCTGACTCGGCTCTTTCGCTTAGGATGTTGGCAATAGCTAATAAATTAGGGAAAGGAATTGATTGTGATGATATTTTCACTGTTTGTTAGGCTTATGTATGAAGTAATCAATCACCAATAAAACACCGTTACATTTACTGTTTTTACTAATTTATTCATTACTGTTAGATGTACATTTCGAGTATCATGTATTTTTTTAATAACTGAATTAGTTGTTAAAAAAGAATACACTGTACTCGAAATGTTTGCTGATGATATTATTTCAAAACTTGCAGGTAAGTTATGTAAAATAGGTTTAAAGTGTTTAAATAAAAAAATAACATTTGTACCTGTACGTATTTCATTTCCTCTTCTTTTAATGATTTAAAAGTGTGTATTTAGGAGGCGACAACAAATTTAATTTCTACACCAGGTATCACCTGATCTTGCTAAGATTAGGGAAAAATCGCGTTGTGCCAAATCCGGAGAATAGGGTGGATGAGAAATCAATACATAGCCCAATTTGTCTAATCTTGCTACGATCGACTTGTGGGAACATTTATGCTCACCAATCTTGTCCTATTTTTTCAAACGGCACTATGATTTTATTATTTGAAATCAGGAAAATATCGTGTGTGGCCAAATCTAGAGAATAGGATGGGTGAGAAATCAATCAAGATTAGGAAAAAATGGCGTGGGGCCAAATCCGGAGAATAGGGTAGATAAGAAATCAATGCATAGCCCAATTTGTCTAATCTTGCTACAATCGACTTGTTGGAACATTTATGCTCGCCAATCTTGTCCAATTTCTTCAAACGCTACTATGATTTTATTATTTGAAATCAGGAAAATATCGCATGTGGCCAAATCTAGAGAATAGGATGGGTGAGAAATCAATTCATAGCCCAATTCATGTAATAATAATAATAATAATAATATATTTATTGCGTGCCAGTACATAAAGTTTACACTAGTCATAAAGTAGTATTTGAACGATCTTGCCACGAGCGACTTGTGGGCATATTCATGCGTTCCAATCTTGTCCGATTTATTCAATCCATCCAAAAATGCTGCATAATATTCTCTTGATATTGCCTTACCCTGTAAATGAAACATTTACATTTAATTTAAAGTTACCTAAACTTTCAATGAAAACACTAACACTATCTTCACAATAATTTTACCCAATTTTATGCAAGATATCTTAGTTCTGGAACACTTGTTATGTCGACGATTGAGAGACGATTTTCTTCGAGAGGTCCTCGAGAGCATCAAGCAGCAGGAAGTCGTCCTCACGGGCGAGGTTATCCCCAGTCCTCTAATCAATGTAATGCCCGCAATGATGATCCTCGCAGCGAGACGCTGGGGAAATAATGGCAATAACACAGCGGTAATGACCTGGCGTCATCTATTTTTATTAAGTTATACGGCCTAATGTACAGAGATTTTTCGGGTCTCCTCGGAGGGTGGACCCGGTGCCGTTACGAAAATGATTGTTTATTGTGGATTGCGACCCGGGGCCCGGTTTTATTCGAACGGACGCCACTCCGTCAATGATTGCGGAGGAAGACGACGATGCCATTTGGGGAATGGATATTGTGCTATTAGGGGATGGGATATTGTACAATAAGACTACTTCATTACGTCTTTATTTGATAGACAGAAAATGATTCTGT
This sequence comes from Philonthus cognatus, assembly GCA_932526585.2. Classification (NCBI taxonomy): domain Eukaryota; kingdom Metazoa; phylum Arthropoda; class Insecta; order Coleoptera; family Staphylinidae; genus Philonthus; species Philonthus cognatus. The sequence continues at coordinate 33,183,988 of OW052242.1, forward strand.
ACAAATAAGATCTTTATGTTTCTTTTCAAGTCTTTTAATCGTTTATTTTTCAGAATTTCCATAAAATTCATTAGGTTTCTTTGTTTGTACTGCACTAAGTTGAACTGAGTTACAGTTTGTCGCGACACAGTTCAAGTTAGTGTAACTTAACATTTACAATTAGCTAAAGATGGATATGAAATTAAAATACAAAATTGCGTCTGTTCGTTGCATAAACTAGTGCAGCACTTTATACACTTTTTACACTGAATCTGTTTGTTACATGAACAGGGCCCGTATTCACAGTACCGATGCAATTTGTCATCGGTGAGATGCTGCACTGAAATAACGTCATTTTGGGAAAAATTTACCAAACAGTTTGGAGTAACTTCTCATCGATGACAAATTGCATCGGTACTCTGAATACCCTGTTCATGTAACGAACAGATTCAGTGCAAAAGTGTACAAAGTGCTGCACTAGTTCATGTAACGAACAGGCGCAATTTTGTATTTTAATTTCATATCCATCTTTAGCGTATACAAGGGGTAAAAGTTTGGTAAATTTCTCTGCAATATGCGCTTTAATTAATTTGGTGACGCGACGCGACGCCTCAAAGAATCCACACTTTAACCCACGACATGCTTAAACATGTATTGCAAACCTATATTAAAAACAGAGTTAGGCAATATACATTATCGAATACATATCATATTTATCATGATATATATCGATAATTATAAACCTTAATATTTATAAAGTGCAAAAAAACATAAACATCGCGCGTCGCTGAGTAAAATGCTCCTAAATTTAAACTGGATTTTGGAAGATACTCCTATTCCTGAGTCAAACTTCATGGAGTCTTCTTCTTTAAGAAGTTGATACAGAGATTTGCATATCGGATAAATATCGAAATGTATCCGATATGTTGATAAATATCAATTTAACTACCTCTATGACTTTAAGTAACAATAGTTATGTTTAAAAGTGTTTTTAATAAGATAATGGTGACCAAGGCCGTAGCCAGGATTGAAACCCCCCCGAAATTTGCAAAATGTAAAATTTTTGTATATACTCTGTAAGAGCAAAAACAATATTTTTACTATCAATCCCCCCCCCCGAAATTATTATAACCATCGCCGAAATGTGTTTCTGGCTACTTTGGCCTTGGCCTTGGTTGTGAATATCCATAAAGTTTGTTTCATATTTCAATCATCTATAAAGAGTGATTTTTTCATGTTGTTTGTGGGGATCTCGAAAACTATAAGAGATAGAAAAAAGGTTAAATGGTTTTACGAAAGACATTTACAAAATTTTCAAAAAGTCAAGGGTAACTAGATATTTTGAAAAATGTGAAAAGTGTAAATTTTTTCCAACCGACTTTTCTTAATTTACACTAAATAATAACATTTTTTCAGATTTTTTCTATCGACACAATCTTACATTTTTTTTAAATGAAAACCATAGTTGGCTGTGCCATCATTAGAAAGGGATTTTTTTTTCTCTTTAATTAGATATATCACTTGACATACTTATTTAGGAAAATAACCGAGTTATTAACTATTTTCTATTTTATTTACAAAAAAATTGTTAGCCATGAAATATTGACAAAAATAAAACAATTGCGAGTGTTTGTAACAGTGAGTTTCATTGTTGTATTTTTCTCAATTAATTTAGTGTTAAAAACAACTGCTTTTTATGGACATTTTTTTCTACCAATTTCACTTTCTTCCCACACATAACTTCTAAATAAGTATAAATGAAATTGCCAATTCTTGGTTGCAGAATACTTCAAACATTAAAAGTGCGATTATTTTCGCAATATACAACAAGTTAGTCTTACAAAGACTATATCAAACACTCATTGAAACAACTACTTCCCGGGCTAATACCCCGACGGACATTGAATTATACAACAAGTGTTTGCTGTTACATACAGTAACCTACTGCAAATGTAACAATTTGGGTCAAATTATTTAGGCCATACTTCTAAATAAACTTTCCACTGAGCAAACACAATAAAGTAATGTTTCATCAACATTAAAACAAAGTTTAATGTTGCTACAATGTTGATATAACGTTATTTGTTTGTTTTTTGCTCAGTGGGTTATTTTATAAAAAAAATGCAAACTCCTGTGTTACATAATTTTATAGTTATCATTTTTCATGGCCAACTGTAATTTGTCTGATTCATAAGATAAAAACAAATGAACATTTACAGATTTTTAAATAGGCAAATTGAATTATTTCCTATATATTTTCAGCATACTAAAAATTCTTTTTGAGTAATTTAACGATCTCAGCTTTACAGTCCTGTCCCCCAAATTGAGTTTCCTACAACAAGAACTTCTCCTTTTTTGTGCAATTCATGTTTCAGGATGTGTAAAATTAATCCTAGAAGTTCACGCTTTGTGCACTAGGTGGCTGCACGAGTACCGTAAGGATTATTTTCAGCGAAAATCGTGCGCGCTCTGGATTTATTCGAGGCATAAATGATAAATTTTATTTGTCTGTAGAAAAAAAAAAATGGGGCGTTGTCGCTATTACAAAATTTACGGGGCTGACACAGTGACGGCCCATTAAAATTCCATGGCGTTTTTATGTCCGCGCTGGCGATTTTTGGGTAATAAAAGTGAGAAGCGCGCCCGTCGGATGCTTCACACGTTTTCATACGTGTCGCTCTTGTGGTAATTTTCATGAAAAAAAAAATACATTTCATACAAACATTTTGTTTTATAATATAAATTAAGGAAACGTTCGAATTTTCTTTAAAAGCTATTTTAATATAAATTAATGACAATTCCCATAAAAATTTAGAAATTTACATTCAGTGTCTTATATAGGGAATTTTCATTTTAAGTAAACATATGCATACGCTGTAAATTTTCTGACATTCTTTGATTTTTTTTAAAGTTCAATTTAGGGCTTCAAACAAGTGTTTTCCACTCCCAGACTAAGCATGAAGTAAAATTTCGAGTTTAGAAAAGCGTGAAAATTTGGTTTGGTCGCGTAGCGCGTAGCGCTACGCGGCCAAACCAAATTTTCACGCTTTTCTAAACTCGAAATTTTACTTCATGCGCCACGCGTTTAAAACACTCGTTTTAAGTGAAATTTAAAATACACGTCTTTATTACTGTTTTAGTAGCATATTGTAAACTTCATAATATGTCAGTGTTTTATACGCGTAGCGCATGAAGTAAAATTTCGAGTTTAGAAAAGCCTGAAAATTTGGTTTGGCCGCTCCGCTTCGCGGAGCGACCAAACCAAATTTTCAGGCTTTTCTAAACTCGAAATTTTACTTCATGCTTAGCCTGGGAGTGGAAAACACTTCTTCCACAGCTATTAGAACCCTTAATGAGATCACTAGTTTCTTCAAGAAAACAGGAAACAAACGCAAGCTGTAGTTAATTTTTGAAAAATTAATTATCTTGTTAATTTTTTTTTTAATTTCGATGTTGTCATTAAAGGTTTTAATTGTTCTCGAACAAGGGTTTTCCACTCCCAGGCTAAGCATGAAGTAAAATTTCGAGTTTAGAAAAGGCTGAAAATTTGGTTTGGACGCGTAGCGCGCAGCGCTACGCGGCCAAACCAAATTTTCAGGCTTTTATAAACTCGAAATTTTACTTCATGCGCCACGCGTTTAAAACCCTCGTTTCAAGTGAAGTTTAAAATACACGTCTTTAGCATACTGTATACTGTAACTTCATAATATGTCAGTGTTTTATACGCATGGCGCATGAAGTAAAATTTCGAGTTTAGAGAAGCCTCAAAATTTAGTTTAGCCGCGTAGCGCTGCGCGCTACGCGTCCAAACCAAATTTTCAGCCATTTCTAAACTCGAAATGTTACTTCCATGCTTAGCCCGGGAGTGAGAAACACTCGTTTAAAGGTTCAATTTATTAAAAAGAAAACAACGAATATCTGCAGATTTACAGCATTTACCCTGTATTGGGACATGTATACTTAAAAGTATTAAACTAGTATTACCAATTATTTACCAATATTAGTAATATTGCGTTACCAACAAATGAATCTAAACCTTTAGAACTTGTAACTCCAATTTATTCAATTTTGCACGTATATCCCTTGGTTTCTAGGGTGCTTAATTATGATACAAATTATCGATCTTTACCTAAAAAATAAATTTTTGAGTTGTTCACGTATAAAAAAGCTTCTGATAAAATTAAAAAATATATGACTGACAGTTCTAGAATTCGCAAAGCATCATCAAAGATGGTAAATTTACTTGAATCAAGTATCTGCTGAGATTTGACAACAGAATTCGCAAAGTATCATTAAAGTTGGTATATTTGCTTGAATCAAGTACTGATATTTAAAAAACTTATGACGCTAGTTCTAAAATGAGCATAAACTAAAAATTAAATGAAATTTGATTGTTCGTTTTACTATACCGTACAGTGGGGTCAAAACCCGAAAAGCCTTTTTACCCAGTATTTTATAAACGGATAGATTTTCATAAAAAAGATCGACTTTTATCAGAAAAAACGACATAAGGATATTATGTTCTTTTTTTGATAGAAATCGATCTTTTTATTAAAATTTTACATTACTTAACTAAAATACAAGGTGCGGCAGGGAAACTTGCTGATTTAAATTGGGCGCCAATGAGCGAGACGTGGTCAGAAAGGGGTAGGGAGGGTCTCATTCGATAGAGAGGGTCTTGAAGTTTTTTTACCGCTTAAGCCAGTTGTCGTCATGCGTTGGAAAAAAAAGGGCCTGGAAGGATAATTGGGCCTTACTTTTTCGAGGAAGAAGGAAACACTATTACTGTGAATGCAGTTCGCTACAGAGAAATGATTGAGGCATTTTTTCTCCTAAAACTTGAAGAAATGGACCTGGAACTGAAATGGCTCCGTCCTACTGGAACCTTACGTCCCCATGGTTCCAGTAGGACGGAGCCACGGCACACACAGCGAGAACTTCAATGGAACTTTTGAGGAAAGACTTCCACGAGCGCCTAATCTCCTTGAGGGGTGACGTACTGTGGCCGGCGCGCTCCCCCCATTTTGGCTCCCTGTGACTTCTTTTTTGGGGATATCTCAAATCTATTGTTTACAATGACAAACCACGGACCCTGCAACGCCTGAAGGACAACATTCACCAAGCCGTCGCTAATATTCCCGTCGATATGCTCCAAAGAGTGGAGCGACACTTTAAAAACCGGGCGGATCAGTATATCGCTAATGAGGGCCGCCATTTGTCCGATGTCATTTTTAAAACCATTTGAAACAAAAATTCAGGATGTGTACAATAGGATAAAAAAAATAAATCGATATGTGAAATACTTGTTCTTTTATTGACCATCAAATCAGAAAGTTTCCCTGACGCACTCTGTAGAAGGATTTTTGTGATGTGTCACTTTTCTTGTACACCGACGATATACACTAATCATACATTCTGCAACCAAGAATTGGCAACTTCATTTATACACTAATCACCTTCCACTAGTAAAATTTTGGTCATCAACATTTCTAGTTTTGAGGCTTTGGCCAGCTTGTCAGGAATTGACTCTAAAGTGTACCGTACTGTAAGTAAAAACTAATTCTAAATCCTATCAATCACAAAAAATGTAGTTACCTAATTACAAATTACAGCAATAAACCTCCTCTCTAGAGGATTTACAAGAAAATTACTTTATGTCCTCCCCGCACGCAAATATTTAAATCAATTAACATTTTAACGCACGTAATTACGACCCTCATTCGCGAATTATTGCCTGATTGTGAGTGTGTGTGTGTGTGTGCATCAGGTAATGAGATGTTAATGCAAGTTGAAGTTTAATTGCCCGTTGCGCTATACAAACACTTATTTACGTTCGGAACAATTATATCCTTTAATTTCATTGTGTTTATATATTTAATTCCGAAACTCAGGAAATGTGTGTAAGTGCAATTAATTGAAATTTTCTAATTAACGGCGCGCACAGGGGTAATTAAATTGTGAGAGAGGAGCTCGCTAACCAACACATCATAAATTTTTATTATGGAGATTATCTGTGTTTATTTTAGATTAAGAGAAAATTAATGAGATATTGACATGAATGTAATTATTTTATTTATATACAATCAGCAGCGTACAGAGAGTTTTATGTAACACCGAACATTTTCACAATTTGACACTTTTAATTTTTAAGGTATGGGTAAATTGGGTTGCCTATATGACCATCCAAAATTGTAGCCAATCGTAATTAATACACACAGGAAGTATTTCTTTCAAGTCTACATGTAACAATTACAGTGTATATGCCGTAAATCTGTAGATACTCGTTGTTTTTTTAACAATTTGAAACTTGAAATGAGTGTGTTCCACTCCCAGACTAAGCATGAAGTAAAATTTCGAGTTTAGAAAAGCCTGAAAATTTGGTTTGGTCGCGTAGCGCGAAGCGCGGAGCGACCAAACCAAATTTTCAGGCTTTTCTAAACTCGAAATTTTACTTCATGCGCCACCGGTACAAAACACTGACATACTGCCATGTTTAAAACACACTGCTAAACTTTACATCGCATCAGTGTTTTGTACCGGTGGCGCATGAAGTAAAATTTCGAGTTTAGAAAAGCCTGAAAATTTGGTTTGGCCGCTCCGCGCTTCGCGCTACGCGACCAAACCAAATGTTCAGGCTTTTCTAAACTCGAAATTTTACTTCATGCTTAGCCTGGGAGTGGAAAACACTCGTTTAAAGCATCAAATCTATTAATAAACCGAGCGTCGGCAAATGCACAACGTATGCTTATGTATACTTAAAAAATCCTCGTTATGAAAATTTTCGGTGTTACATAAAACTCTCTGTATGTATTTCGATATACAGTTCCTTTTGCTTTACTGTGCTCACCATTGGGATCTCGTAAACTATTAAAGATTCGTATCTAAACGGTTAAATTAAATAAAAGTTTCAATTTTTTAAATTGGGTAAAGTAAGGTACTAATAAAACACGGTTTGATTTTCTTGCTTCACTAATTTATTTTTACTGTTAGATGAACAAGGTGCAGCAGGGAAACTTGCTGATTTAAAAGGTCAATAAAACAACAAGTATTTCACATATTGATTTAATTCTTTTTTTATCGTATTGTACACATCCTGAATTTTTGTTTCAAGTGGTTTGATAATTTGTTGATAATACAACAAAATAAACATAACACTTAACTTTTTTATAACATTTTTATTTTACTTTTGTGACTAGTTTTAATTACACGGTAATTATTATCAAATTAAGTGTAAGTTAACTGTTTTGTGTTGTAGGCGTTCACTTTGTGGTACATCTTAAATACACTTGTAAATAAAACACTTTTTACTAAGCTTAATCACTATGTTTTGCACTTAATTTATGACTATAGTTTCGAATATCTAGTAGTCATTAATGACTCATTATCAAACTAACTAACACTTATAAGTAAAACACTTTTTACTTTGTTTAACCACAATATTTTGCACTTAATTTGTGCCTATAGTTTCAACTATCTAGTAGTCATTAATGACTACTAGATAGTCGAAACTGTAGTCACACATTAAGTGCAAAATATAGTGGTTAAACAAAGTAAAAAGTGTTTTATTTATAAGTGTAAGTTAGTTTGATAATGATTACCGTGTAAACTAGTGACAAAAGTAAAATAAAAGTGGTATCAAAAAGTTAAGTGCTTTCTCTATATCGAATTGAAAATGTACCACGAAGTGAACGCCTCCAAGATTCAAGAACAAAATAATCGGTTACTTAATAAGAAAATGTACGATATTTGAATCTTTTACATAACTTAAATGAGTCATTAATGAGAAAATGTACGATATTTGAAACTTTTACATAATATAAATGAGTCGTTAATGAGAAAATGTACGATATTTGAAACTTTCTAAAGAATAAAAAATCAATTGAATCGATTACTAAAATGATATTTGCTTTTTATTACTTAACATACTTTATTATTTTGTCTAATTTCAGGGGTCATTTCCTTTAAAATATAATTTAATCATAACTAATTCTTGTTTTAATTCATCAATCTTTTTAAAATTGATTTATTTCATGCTGTCTTCATAAAACAACAAAAAAGCAGTTACTTTGATTTATATCATCATCGCATAATTCCATCCTAAAAATTACCTCCAAAATCTTCCCGAAACTGCCTAACTTAGCAATAGAATATTAAATAAGACCCTCTAGCTCTTACCTGTGTTATGTTTGTTGGATGGCGACCGGGGGTCATTCTGGACGCTTAAAAAGGCATCATTTCCCCCGTAAACTGACGTTTATGACGACGACGAGTATTTGTTTTCTTGACAATAAAAGCTGTACACTCGTTGTCAACCCGGTTGAGAAATATGGATATATTTCTGGGCATACATTTTTTGTAATTATGTCAGCGGACGTGTGCGCGGGTTTATTCATAGTTTAGGATTTATTTCTGTTATTTATGACGGATTTGAGACTTGATTAAGTCAGGGTTGGAGGATTGTTTGTTTTTAATGGTGGTGTAAAAGGTGAGATGATATGTGGGCGGTGAAAATGAGTTATTGAAAAAGTTTGTTATGTCTGCAGATTGTTTTGATATAATTCTAATTTAATCTGTTATAATTCTAATTTCCTGATAACCCATAGGGTAATTAAAGTAGTTAGCCATGTCTTTAGACTGTTCTGATGTTATTTTAACTCTTTTATGCTTATAGACTCTTGTGATATTATTTTAACCCTTTTCACCCCAGAGATGATATCACTCCAGTACTCCAACTCTGCCATGTCTGCAGAGTATTTTATTATAATTCTAATTTAATTCGAAATAATCCTGATTTTCTGATAAACCAAGGGTCATTAAAATATTTAGTCATGTCTTTAGACTCTTCTGATGTTAATCTAACCCTGTCATGCCTATAGACTCTTTTGATATTATTTTAACCCTTTTCATTCCAGAGATGCTAAATAATATCACTTCAATACTCTGCTGTTAATAACACAGCCCAACAAATTTTGACTTTTTGAAAGTTGATTCGATCTGACATCTGATTTTGTATAATTTTGATCTGCTAAATTCAAATCCGAGTATCATTTTGCCCTATCACGTACGGTTTTTTTTTTATCTATGTTGAAAATAAATTAATAAAAAAATTGGTCAAAATAAACGCTACTTTTATTGATACAGAGACAAAAACAAATTACAAATAGTAAACTAAATTGAAAAAAGTCTTAAACAATCTTTAATTTCTTTTCTTTCCAGAAGATCTTTCCCTCTTGGACGAAACACTTTGTTTAGTGGATTTTCTTCTGTATTCCCTTTTTATTGACCAGCAGTAATCAGCCATCATTTAAATATTCCACCGACCTTGATACCTGCGTTCCATTTCTTTCATGGCTTGGTGCAACCTCTCACCTTGCTTCTCACTCACATCACCAAGATTTTCGGGAAAGTAATCAAGATGCGAGTGCAAAAAGTGAACTTTTATGCTCATATTACATCCCAATTCCATAAATTTCTGTAGCATGTTTTTCACAATTTTCTTGTAGTTAGGAAAGAAAAAAGACCTTTAATAACATTAGCATAAGAAATCCATGCATCTTTCTCAGTTTCGGTCATGGTATTAACAAATGCTTAATCTTTCGTTAATCTCCTTATTTGAGAACCGACAAAAATTCCTTCCTTTAATTTTGCACCTGAGATAGCGGAGAATTTTCTACAAAGGTATTTGAAACAGTCTCCATCTTTATTTAAAGCTTTAAGGTATTGTTTCACTAATCCTAGTTTAATATGCTGTGGAGGTAACAAGATTTTTTGTGGATCCACAAGACTTTCGTGCAGAACATTTTTTGATCCGAGAGCTAAATTATCTCTTCTTATCCAGTCCTTTTTTTGATGTCTACTTCGACTGTCCCATTCACAAAAAAAAAACATGGGTACTTTATACACCCTGACTGCTTTCCCAGTAGAAGTCCCACAATTTTCAAATCCCCATAAATTTTCCAACTATGATTATTGTATATCTTATTCGCCGATTTTTACTTTACTATACTATTTTATTGATTTGTACACAATTCAATCTCAGGGGCGTAGCAATTTTTAGAATGTCATTTGAATATTTAAAAAGCATACATTTATTTAAAAGCCACCAAAACTTAAAAAAATGAACATATCCAAATAAATTGTGATTTGGATTTGTTCATTTTTTAAAGTTTTTGTTGGTCTGTGTAATTAATATCAATATTTTATGTAAAGCCATCATCGGGCTTTACATAAAATATTGATATTAATTACACAGACCAACAAAAACTTAAAAAAATGAACAAATCCAAATCACAATTTATTTGGATATGGGCATTATTCGTTCTGTAATTTTATAAGGTATTCTATGATAAGATTACATTTTATTCAATTGGTTTTCGTTTTTTTTTTTTTTTAATATTTGTCTTACACGTATTGAAAATGAACAAATTAACGATATGAAAATGAATTGCTTTGTATAAACTGATCATGCAAAACGAGTCAATTCCAAAGGATTCACATTCACTCTAATTATCTAAAAACCAGCGGAATGCAGCCCGGTAACAACATCCTGAACCATCACCATCGTTATCCCTGTTATATATTTAAATGTATTCACGCAAACATAACCCAACATTGCCGTTCGCTTCTTTATGCGAACGGTCAATTTAAGTGACCGTTCCATAATGAACGGGGAATGATAAATCCGCGCCACTCAACCGCTCCTAATTAGAGTCCGCGAAGATACGGATGGACGATAGTACCCCAGATTCGCCCAAACGCCTTAATTGCCCTCTTCGATTTTTTTGTTCTCGTTGAAAGTTTATTTTCGAAAGTAAGAGATAAAGACACTTTTTGTATAAATAATTCATACCGGCAGATAGCTTAAATAACGAATATGTTTCGCTAATTGTCCGTCATCAATTTAATGCCTTAAACCGCGCCCGGGACAAATAATGTCATTAAAGTAATTCATTTTTTTTAAAGTGCCGAGCACACGAGCGCAGGTGATATTAATGGGCCACAATTGGTTTTAATTAAATCCAATTGATTCGACTTAATTATGGTATTAAGTTGATCGGTGTATTTAATATGTTGGTATTTCTGTAGATTTGATGATTACATTTTAACAATTTGTTACTTTTCTTATTACTTATTAACTTATGTTATATATATTCTTTTAAGTATACATTTCCCAATTAGAACGTATATGCTGTAAATCTTCAGATATTTGTTTTTTATAAAAGAGATTAATTTGAAGCTTAAAATGAGTGTTTTCCACTCTCAGATTAAGCATGAAGTAAAATTTCGAGTTTATATAAACCTGAAAATTTGTTTTTTTTAGGTTTATCTAAACTCGAAATTTTACTTCATGCACCACGCGTCTAAAACACTGAACTATTAAGAAGTTCACAGTATGCTACTAAAGCAGTATGCTATAAATGTATATTTTGATCTCCACTTAAAACCAGTGTTTTATACGCGTGGCGCATGAAGTAAAATTTCGAGTTTAGAAAAGCCTGAAAATTTGGTTTGGCCGCTCCGCGCTTCGCGCTACGCGACCAAACCAAATTTTCAGGCTTTTCTAAACTCGAAATTTTACTTCTTGCTTAGCCTGGGAGTGGAAACGCTCGTTAGAAGCTTGAAATTGTAAGATTTTATAAAAGCATCGAATCTCTGAAAATATACATAAAAAAATCGAGATTTTTATACCTAAAACAATATTTCCTTTATATCTACATTGTGTACCATTTTAAAGAAAATCTGTCAAAAGCTTCTCTATTAGTACAATCTGGAAACGCTTTTATTTTATGAAAATTAATTCATTTTATCTCATTTCGTGTTATTAAAATATCAAAATATTAACAAATGTTACCCAGTTCACCAAACAAATAAAAACATGAAGCGAAGTAGAACTTACTTTTATTGTAGAAAAAAATGTCTTCGAATTTTAATATTTTTAGAGTTTTAACTAAGCAAATTTTTAAATATTAATTGTTCATATTATATCACATATTCTTGAATAAACATATAAATAAAAAATATCACGATTTGTGTAATAAACAACAAGAAATATGTAACAGTTTTGTGTTGCAGTCTCCTCTCAATAGGACTTCGCATGTAGGCGAATAAAAAAAAACTACCGAGTATTTCGCGCCCCGGCCCATTTGAATATTTTCGCAATTTTTATTGGAAGCGGAAACGAAAATGAGAAGATGCTCCAGTGCGAATGAAACGCGCATTTAAAATGTTTTCTCCTTGATTTATGGGGTAGATATTGCTCGGAAAAGGATAAATAAAAGATTGAGACGCGATGAGAAATACCCGAAATCAAATGTTGATAATAGACAGAATAAGAAATTTTTCAACACATTTCGTATTATCAAAAATGCGATATATAAATACTAATAAATTTGTTTTATACTTAGTCATCGTTAGTTTTTTTTTTTTTGTTTGGCATAGGTTCTCGCCATTCAGCCACTAACGATGATTATATTAATTAATTTAACATATATGTGGACGTCACGACACATTCACACCACACCCAGGGACACGACGAGAAATTATTTTTTTAAATAAAGTCTCCCCGTGCACGGGAATCGAACCCGAGTTTGTGGCTCGCCGAGCGATACAGCCCGACGACGTTACCGCTCGGCCACCACCTGCCCACATCGTTAGTTTAAAGGTAAAATTTGCTAAGCGCTACACGATTAAACCAAATTTTCAGGCTTTTCTAAACTTGAATGTTACTTCGTGCTTAATCATATGAATGAAAAATACTCAATTTAATCTTCAATTTAAACTTTTATCAAACACGACAAATATCTGAAAGTTTACAGCATATACAGTATATTATGGTATGTATACTTAGAAGAAAAACTCCCTGTATATAGCGGACCTAAATATTACAAATATATCATATACAGGTTTGTTCAAAAAGAAAGAACAGATTTCAAACATTTCTTTCTTCCAAACTACAAAAAGTAGAAACATAATTCAAACTTAACTGAATAGACAAAAGTTTAAAATTTGAACAATACAGGTAAAAGTTTCAATCACGATTGTCTTGATCTCACTCCTTGTGATTTTTGTCTGTGGGGTAACGTAAAAGACCGTGTTTTTATCCCCCCCTGTGCCTGACACTCTTAAAAATCTGCAACATCGAATTGTTGAAGCTGTAAAGCTGGATTTGATAACTTAAGACCAGCTGATTCGTGTGTGGCAAGAATTGTGCCATCGTTTTGATATTTGTGGTGTACCACATCTTGCTCATATTGAATGCATAAAAAATTGAACTTTTCTTTTTTCAGGAATGTAGAAATTGTGTTTCTATCTTTTGTAATTTGGAAGAAATAAATGTTTGAAATATGTTCCTTTATTTTGAATAACCCTGTATACTGACGTGGGACTAGGTTGGTATAAGTGTTACTTGCATTTTTAACCTCCCATAATGTTTTTGCTTCGGGACTCTATCAAAACATCCACACTATTTTTGCCAGCCGTAATGCTGGTCTTCTATCTACTTCTTTGGCATAATTTAGATAATTTCATTTAAGTAAAAAATTAAAGTACTTATTCGTATGTACTAAGAATTAAAATATGCAATTTACATTAAACCAACTCTAAATATCTGCAAATATTATCTTAAAAATCACCAGATTTAATACCTACATATCCCAAAGCAAATTTATTACATTTTAAAAGCGCAAGATTTTGTTAGACGAAATGAGCTTTTGAAATATATTAACATACGTTCAAACACAAGGGGAGTATATTTTGAACTCCACTTTAAATCAGTGGTTAAAAATAGTGTGCATAATGTTTTGCAAATTGTAAATATTTTCTTTAAAACCAATCGTATTGGTTTTGTTTCCAAAGCTCACTTTGCTTAAAAAAAAAAACTATTTTGTATAAGAAATCTCTGCTCTTTAAAATTCATTCTTAGGCATTCTTCAGAGAGACTGTGTAGATGTTTTGATCGGGTCCTTTTGCTTCTCCCGTAAAATTTTGTTTTGGCGCTTACCTCCTTTTCAGTGTTAACGCCTCAATTATGAATCTATTGGGTAGCAGCTGTTGATTTTATTGTATTGAAAACTGAGTGTAATATTCGTGTGCTTGTATGCGGGTGCGATATTTTAGGGTTCGGCAAGAGAATAAGAGTAAGCAAACAGAGTGCGGATGTAATCCACACGGGTTTATAGAGATGAGCAATTAGACGAGGAGAAGTGCATTACGCGTTCGGGAGTCTCATGTGTGAGGGCGCCATTCGTCGATTACTCCTGCGGGCCTTCCGCCACTGCCAGATGGGACTAATTACCAACTTAAGCTGCACAACACCAAACCAACCGTGCCCGGCGTCCCGACGCACGCTGTCCCGCCACCCCCTTCCTCTCTCCTTCCAAGCACATAGATCGTTGTTTCACTCATTATGTAATCCCACCCCCCGGTTTCCCCGGCTAAAACATATCCATCAAATTGGATCACCTATACTAGCACAGTCCTAGAATAACAAAGAGGATCCATTTCGCAATTGGGGCTCGCTCAATTATTCAAATTTTATCTTTCCGTACGCAATTAGAGCGTTTCGGTTCGACGCATCTGTGGCCGCTAGATTGGCTCGAGGAAAGGAGTTAATTAAAGGGTGTTTAAAATCTTATCAACATTTATTACGGATATTCACAGCAATTTATATAAGAATAAAATGTGCAGTAGTTGATAAAAAAAATAATAATATCTACAGATTTTCATACAACTATGAAATATATCGTGGTTGTACTGCTAAAAATTGGCAAAAAGGAGATAGTGTGTCTAAATCGTTTAAACGCCTGTTACCTTTATGGAAGAAATTACCCAAGTCCATATACGAAGCTAATTATACCCTTCTAACATGGGCCGAAACTAACCAAGTCTCTTAGATCAAAATCTTTACAGTTAAAAGTTTATTTAATTAATTTACTAACAGCAATACACATTTGACTTGGTCACTTTTGGCAGTACACCCAAGATATAAGCTATATTTTACTGTTGGCAAATGTGGGACTTTTTTAAAATTCCGCTGAATGGCAGAGCAGTTTGTCAACAACAGGGACTTTCCCGCCAAAATCTGAAGTTTTATTCGCCTAGCAGTGTCGCCGCTAGGGTCACTGGCGCCCGCCTGCAAAACTAATTGAAGCGCCCCATATTGTCTTTCACAAAATCTGATGTTTTTCACTTTTAGATTTAGATCAATTGTTTGAGATTCACACATGGCTAAATTCCAGTTGTTATCGTAGGGCTTTAGTGACAAATAAAGTAAGAGAGAGGCGAACACATTTTATTATAATGCGAGAACAAAAATAAGCAAATGGAGTTTTTAAAAACATTTATATAGGTATATCATCTTTCAAAAAGCAAAACTTGTCTAAGCGCAATAAAAAATTATGCGACGCCTGGCGCATAAAATAAAATTTCGAGTTTAGACAAGCCTCAAAAATTGTCCGAAACTGAAAGAAAGCGTCAGAAGGGTTGCCAACTCTAAATATCTGCAAATATTATCTTAAAAATCACCAGATTTAATACCTACATATCCCAAAGCAAATTTCTTACATTTTAAAAGCGCAAGATTTTGTTAGACGAAATGAGCTTTTGAAATATATTAACATACGTTCAAACACAAGGGGAGTATATTTTGAACTCCACTATAAATCAGTGGTTTATATTTGTGGCGCATGAAGTAACATTTCGAGTTTTGATAAGCCTGAAAATTTGGATTTAAGGCGCGACTCGCTTCGCTCGCGCGCGAGCCGAAAAATCAGAGCCGAAATTGTCAATATAACAATCGGGATGATTGAGGGAGTGGACCGAAACATTAGAATTCGACTGAATCAGACAATTTAAGGCGACATTTACAAGATATTTTTTTGCTAAACGGTAAATTTCCCGTGTTGTGTGATAAGAGAAACATAACAATAAGTAGTTTTGAAATGTGTAAAATTGTTTATTTCATTTTCAAAAAAGGAAGTTTCCACGCCCCACCCTGCATATCGGAATACGTGAAATCCATACACGACACCTTTCTGTAGCTCCAATAGTTTTCTGGTTGCGGTGCCCCGATGTCAATTATCAATTGTTTTAATGATGAAACGAGTGTCTTTCACTTCTTGATTAAGCATGAAGTAAAATTTCGAGTTTAGAAAAGCCTGCAAAATTTGGTTTGGTCGCTGCGCGAAACGGAGCGGCCAAACCATTGACATTTACAAGATGTTTTTTTAGTAAACAGTAAATTTCCCGTGTTGTGTGATAAGAGATAAATAACAATAAGTAGTTTGACATGTGAAAATTTGTTTATTTTATTTTCAAAAAAGGAAGTTTCCACGCCCCACCCTGCATATCGGAATACTTGAAATCCATACACAACACCTTTCTGTAGCTCCAATAGTTTTCTGGTTGCGGTGCCCCGATGTCAATTATCAATTGTTTTAATGATGAAACGAGTGTCTTTCACTTCTTGATTTAGCATGTAGTAAAATTTCGAGTTTGGAAAAGCCTGCAAAATTTGGTTTGGTCGCTACGCGAAACGGAGCGACCAAACCATTGCCATTTACAAGATGTTTTTTTAGTAAACAGTAAATTTCCCGTGTTGTGTGATAAGAGAAAAATAACAATAAGTACTTTGACATGTGAAAAGTTGTTTATTTTATTTTCAAAAAAGGAAGTTTCCACGCCCCACCCTGCATATCGGAATACTTGAAATCCATACACAACACCTTTCTGTAGCTCTAATAGTTTTCTGGTTGCGGTGCCCCGATCTCAATCATCAATTGTTTTAATGATGAAACGAGTTTCTTTCACTTCTTGATTAAGCATGAAGTAAAATTTTTAGTATAAATGAAATTGCCAATTCTTTGTTGCAGAATACTTCAAACATTAAAAGTGCGATTCTTTTCGCAATCTACAACAAGTTAGTCTTACAAAGACTATATCAAACACTCAATGAGTGTTAGATATAGTCTTTGTAAGACTAACTTGTTGTAGATTGCGAAAAGAATCGCACTTTTAATGTTTGAAGTATTCTGCAACCAAGAATTGGCAATTTCATTTATACTAATGTTTGAACGGTAACGTGACCGCCAGTCTAAGGTGTCAAATTGTTTAGAGGGAATGGCAAAGCTATACTGAAGAGAGATAAATCTCGAAACGCGTCTATAGATAGCCTGAATAATTTGACCCAAATTGTTACATTTGCAGTAGGTTACTGTATGTAACAGCAAACACTTGTTGTATAATTCAATGTCCGTCGGGGTATTAGCCCGGGAAGTAGTTGTTTCAATGAGTGTTTGATATAGACTATGTAAGACTTGTTGTAGATTGCGAAAAGAATCGCACTTTTAATGTGTAAAATTTTTAGTTTGGAAAAGCCTGCAAAGTTTGGTTTGGTCGCTGAGCGAAACGGAGCGGCCAAACCAAATTTTGCAGGCTTTTCTAAGCTCGAAATGTTATTTCATGCGCCACGCATATAAAACACTAATTTTAAGTTAAGTTTTTACAAAAATCGACAAAAAAATTGCTAAAGTTGTTTTTCTGGAGAAATTAAGTAGCCCCCGTGATTTCTAAATCTGTTTGGAGTGTCTGTAAATTTTTGAAAATGTCCACGTTTTTTTTTCCATACCTACAAAAAATGCACATTTTTACCAGATATTTTTGGTTTTTAAAAATTCTGCAATAAATCACAGATGCAGTTCTTGAAACTACGGGAGTAATTTTTTTGAGTTTATAATTATTACATCCATTTTGTCTACTTTTATATACAGCAGACAGTTGATAAATCCAGTAAAACCCAACTTTGAGCGCATGTGCTGAGCTTAGCTTTAAATTCTCAAAAATCTGTTTTACTTTAAATCATAGCCCTTTTAACGCTAAACTTTCTTGGCTAAAATATTATTAAATTTATTTAAAAAAGTAAAATTAATCCGGATTCAAGTGAAAAACAAGGATTTATCAATGTTTTTACTGTTAGCATTCAATACGCTCTCCTTCGTATAATATTGATTTGGGTTAATTTATTAATTTATTATTAAAAAAGCTTGTGATTTAGAATTTATTCAACTTTAATTTGATGTTTCACAGTTGTTTCACACAATAAAATCGTGCTTACTAAAAGCGGTCAAAGTTAGATTTTGATGATACGTGAATTTTCTCTTGTCTTTAAAGTGAAGAAAATTGGTGAACCTATTTCTTTTTATGGAAAAATAAGTAGCCCTTTTCTTCAATATTGATCATACCGGTTGTTGACTTAGCGGACGCATCATAGGAAATCGCATGTTAATTTTAAAGTGTTCAAATATTGGCTTCCCTATTTATTTTAGAGACAAAATGTATTTCACTTTTTTGTAGAGGGAAAAATTCTAAATTTATTAATGTTCACACTTAACACTTTACGTTTCTCTAAGTTAAAATAATTAAGAAAAAGTAATGTGATTTTATAAAAATAATGTCATACCATGGAATTGATACAACAATTGCGGATATTCCCTGTTTTTTTTAAGTTCAATTTAAAGCTTTAAACAAGTGTTTTCCACTCCCAGACTAAGCATGCAGTAAAATTTCGAGTTTAGAAAAGCCCTGTGAAAATTTGTCGAGGGTCGCGCAGCGTCCCGAGACAAATTTTCTGGGCTTTTCTAAACTCGAAATTTTACTTCATGCGCCACGCGTATAAAACACAGATTTTAAGTGAAGTTTGAATATACATAAATTTGACAATATTATAGTGTTTTATACGCGTGGCGCATAAAGTAAAATTTAGAGTTTATAAAAGCCCAGAAAATTTGTCTCGGGTCGCGACCCTCGACAAATTTTCACGGGGCTTTTCTAAACTCGAAATTTTACTTCATGCTTAGTCTGGGAGTGGAAATCACTTGCTTAAAGCTTTAAATTAAACTTTAAAAAAACAGGGAATATCCGCAATTGTATCAATTCCATGGTATGTCATTATTTTTATAAAATCACATTACTTTTTCTTAATTATTTCAACTTAGAGAAACGTAAAGTGTTAAGTGTGAACATTTATAAATTTAGAATTCTTCCCTCTAAAATTTTCTGGGCTTTTCTAAACTCGAAATTTTACTTCATGCGCCACGCGTATAAAACACCATAATATTGTCGAATGTATGTATATTCGAACTTCACCTGAAATCTGTGTTTTATACGCGTGGCGCATGAAGTAAAATTTCGAGTTTAGAAAAGCCCAGAAAATTTGTCTCGGGTCGCTGCGCGACCCTCGACAAATTTTCACGGGGCTTTTCTAAACTCGAAATTTTACTTCATGCTTAGTCTGGGAGTGGAAAACACTCGTTTAAAGCTTTAAATTGAACTTAAAAAAACAGGGAATATCCGCAATTGTTGTTTCAATTCCATGGTATGTCATTATTTTTATAAAATCACATAACTTTTTCTTAATTGTTTTAGCTGTAAATTTTCTGACATTCGTTGATTTTTACAAGAGTTCAATTTGAAGCTTTAAATGAGTGTTTTCAACTGCCAGACTAAGCATGAAGTAAAATTTCGAGTTTAGAAAAGCCCCGTGAAAATTTGTCGAGGGTCGCGCAGCGACCCGAGACAAATTTTCTGGGCTTTTCTAAACTCGAAATTTTACTTCATGCGCCACGCGTATAATACACAGATTTTAAGTGAAGTTCAAATATTCATTAATTTGACATTATTATAGTGTTTTATACGCGTAGCGCATGAAATAAAATTTCGAGTTTAGAAAAGCCCAGAAAATTTGTCTCGGGTCGCTGCGCGACCCTCGAAAAATTTTCACGGGGCTTTTCTAAACTCGAAATTTTACTTCATGCTTAGTCTGGGAGTGGAAAACACTCGTTTAAAGCTTTAAATTGAACTTTAAAAAAACAGGGAATATCCGCAATTGTTGTTTCAATTCCATGGTATGTCATTATTTTTATAAAATCACATAACTTTTTCTTAATTGTTTTAACTGTAAATTTTCTGACATTCGTTGATTTTTATAAGAGTTCAATTTGAAGCTTTAAACGAGTGTTTTCCACTCCCAGACTAAGCATGAAGTAAAATTTCGAGTTTAGAAAAACCCCGTGAAAATTTGTCTGGGGTCGCGCAGCGACCCGAGACAAATTTTCTGGGCTTTTCTGAACTCGAAATCTTAATTCATGCGCCACGCGTATAATACACAGATTTTAAGTGAAGTTCAAATATTCATTAATTTGACAATATTATAGTGTTTTATACGCGTGGCGCATGAAGTAAAATTTCGAGTTTAGAAAAGCCCAGAAAATTTGTCTCGGGTCGCTGCGCGACCCGAGACAAATTTTCACGGGGCTTTTCTAAACTCGAAATTTTACTTCATGCTTAGTCTGGGAGTGGAAAACACTCGTTTAAAGCTTCAAATTGAACTCATTTAAAAATCAACGAATCTCTGTAAATTATCTGAGATTTTTAAAATTTTTGTAAAATTTCGCGTATTTTCCATACTCACCAATTGCAAAAAATGCATATTTTCACCGGTTTTTTTTTAATACACGAGTATCGGGGACAGAATTTTGCTAGCATAAATAGTGTTTTTTTTTAGACTAAGTAACCTATTTGCAAAATGACCGATTCAATTGTTCTGCGTAAAATAACACAGTATAATTAATTAGACATTGCAATTCCATTAGTAGGGAATAATTTTAAAATGTGGAGCCTTTGTAGGTAAGTGTATTAATTAAATGAATATTTGTTTCTACGTAGCAGCTAGCTGTTCGGTAAAAGAGCTTGAAAATTTATGTATTAATTAAGACACAAACAAGTAATGCAATAACAATATAAGCACGCCTGGAGAGGTAATTGGCTCCACTTATCTTTAGCGTTCGGCGACGTTATTGAGAAGTTTAACTGGGAGGAGGGAGGAAGTAGTTCGCAGCGCGTGTTCCTCCCTGCGTAACGGATGAGGGATGTAAAATTATAACTAATTAACGCCACGTTAACAAGGCATAAATTCAAATCCACGTCCGTATAAGGGGGCGCAATTACACTCCCAGGCGTCCGCACGATTCCGTTAATTTTTGCCGTCGGAATTCCGAAAATATTTCGGGCCGCTGCTATTGCAACATCGCGCCCTTTTTCCTTCCCCCCTTTCTCTCTCTCTCTCACTCACTATTTGTGTTTGGGGCCATTCGGCACTCAGCGGGGCCATTTCAATAAATCGGTTCGCGGCTCCCACTAACATATATTTAGAAACGCGCACACCGGAGAGCGCCGCGACGCCCCCGTGTATTTTTAAAATCACCACATGTAAATTAGATAAACACGTCAACGTAATGAGGTCGATTTTAAATAATTAGGTACTTGCTCCTTGGCCTGTCACCTGACGCAATAGCCTGGATATTTAATGGCCTGATGAAATCTATAGCAGGGTTGTAAATTATAAAGTCTTCATCACTGTAATACTTTTATATGAACTTAAAAAAATCATTTTTTATGTAACATAAATTTTGATAAAAAATACTTTCGAATGGATCATCATTTATTTATTGTATAAGATAACCAGAGAATGATGCCTGTTTTGTATTAATCCACAATAGATCTGCAAAGGTCGCAATGGTACCAGGGTTGTTATGTTTAAAACACTTTGTTTTAAAACAGTATTTTAAACATGTTTAAAAACAGCCGTCGTGTTTTAAGCGGTTTTGTTTTAAACATGTTTTAAATCTTAAATTTGTTTAAACCTGTTTTAAACGTAAAATTTGTTTGAAACGTTTTTTTTTATTATCTTAAATTTGCTAAATTATATTTTATACTACTTTATTAAGATTTTTTGTTTACATTTTTAAATTTTAACTAAATTATGAAGATATTTTAAATTACATTATTTAACTTAACATTTTAATACAAACAAATATCACAACTGTGTGTGCATAAATATGATTTTTAAATACAGGGAATTTTTCTTTTAGGTATACGTATGCATACACTGTAAATTTTACGACATTCGTTTCTTTTTTAAAAGACTTTAATTTAAATCTTTAAACAAAGGTCTTCCACTCCCAGACTAAGCATGAAGTAAAATTTCGAGTTTAGAAAAGCCTGAAAATTTGGATTGGCCGCGTGGCATACACTGTAAATTTTACGACATTCGTTTCTTCTTTAAAAGATTTTATTTTAAATCTTTAAACGAGGGTCTTCCACTCCCAGACTAAGCATGAAGTAAAATTTCGAGTTTAGAAAACCCTGAAAATTTGGATTGGCCGCGTGGCATACACTGTAAATTTTACGACATTCGTTTCTTCTTTAAAAGATTTTAATTTAAATCTTTAAACGAGGGTCTTCCACTCCCAGACTAAGCATGAAGTAAAATTTCGAGTTTAGAAAAGCCTAAGAATTTGGATTGGCCGCGTAGCGAAGCGGAGCGGCCAATCCAAATTAGGCTTTTCTAAACTCGAAATTTTACTTCATGCGCCACACGTATAAGACACTGAAATATCGGAATGTTTTAAATATACGGCTTTAGCAATCTAATATGTAGATGTAAGTAAAACATGAGTTAAATTCTGCGCTTAACAAATAGTTTAAAACAGTGATTATAGGCAACCCAATAACTCTAACGTATCTTAGGTTGCGTATAATTGTTGTTGTATGTGTGTTTTTTAACTGCACTGTAAATCAGTGTTTTTAAGCGTGGCGCATGAAGTAAAATTTCGAGTTTAGAAAAGCCTAATTTGGGTTGGCCGCTCCGCTTCGCTACGCGGCCAATCCAAATTCTTAGGCTTTTCTAAACTCGAAATTTTACTTCATGCTTAGTCTGGGAGTGGAAAACACTCGTTAAAAGCATCAAATTACCTGCTTTGAAACAACGAATTCCCGCAAATTAAATTAAATAAATAAATGAAGTAAAATTTCGAGTTTAGAAAAGCCATGTGAAAATTTGTCGAGGGTCGCGCAGCGACCCGAGACAAATTTTCGGGCTTTTCTAAACTCGAAATTTTACTTCATGCGCCACGCGTACAAAACACTGATTTGAAGTGAAGTTCAGAAACACACAAATACGTCTTTAAACAAAGTAACAGGGAATCAAATATTTAGTCTGTTATCAACAATGTTCAGTGTTAATAATAAATAATTACATATCTTTAATTAATTTCTCACTTAACCCGTGGCGAAACATTTTTTAATCTAATACTGGATGATTTAAATTAAATTAAATAAGTGAAACAAACCAAGTGATTTAATTTAAATTTAATTTAAATCATCAAATTTTTTTTTTTTCGTTAAAACAACTGGTAACGATATTAGTTGGAGCTCACGCTCACTCTTAACGGACATTGTGTCCACCCGGGCTATAAACCCCCCACCCGGGGTTTCTTAGATTTAGTTGTAGTAGTAGATAGTTTGTAAGAATTATGGAGTCAAGCAATAGACGTCAATGAATAAACAAAAAAAAAAAAAATTAAAAAAATCGCTGTAATTATCGGAATATGTATACTCAAAAGAAAAATGCCATCTATGTTCTGTTGTTGTTGTTTTAAACACGTTTTAAACACGTTTTGAACACTTTTTAAACACGTTTTAAACATGTTTTTAATTGTTAATGTTTAAAACGCTGTTTCAATGAAAAAAACACGTTTTGTACAAATAACTGTTTGTTTTAATTAAAATGAAAAAAAACGTTTTTTTCTTTAACAACCCTGGGTGGTGCAGGCCAAGAGGCCACACCAACAATTATCTATCTGTATTATTTCAGAGATTTTACGGCTTGTTTATCGATTATTTCGAGAAATATTAAAAATGTGATCATATTTCTTAAATAAATATAGAACATGGCGCAGTCGGAAGAATCAACCTACACGCTTATAGTCGTATACTATAACATTAGTATGATAGTGGCGCCTTAGTAGTAGCAAAAGCACATCACACAATACAATAATTTCCACATTATCCGGGCATGAAAATCCCCTCTAGAGCGTAGACTGTAGACCGTAAAAAATCTTCCGTAATTTTTGAAATACAAGCCCTTATATAAGCATTACCGGTGTCACTTATAACGTTATAAAGTCAGTACGCGCCGAATAACCGCGTGCATAAATACACACTGGCTGCGGACTATGGCAAACTTGAATCATTTTAATACCGCGCGACAAGGTATAATATATTCATGCTTATCCTACATATCGGTCCGCGGCTTGCATATTAAATGAGAGACTTGTAACAAATCGCCTGGTAAGGATTAAACTTATCGACTTTTATATTGAATCCACTATCTCGGAGTTGTTCCATCGCGGACCATTAACGATGCCAATTTATAAAATATTTAGAATTATATTAATGAACGTATGCGTACCGTGGCTCGCTGCTGGAAAGCGAACAAAAAGCAAAAAAGGAACGACCGGGAAAAAGGAACGAGACCTTATACAAAGTCAGGCCGAGGAAAAGAGTCGCGCCCGGCTCTCACGTTTTGCCTTCTTTCCTTTTCATCCTTCCTATGCGATCTAATTAAATATACATACGTACGGTGGCTAAGTGATATTCATCAATTATTTTTATTCTGCATGCCGGGAAGGTCTGTGTATTTTATTTAATGTACAACTTAATGAATTCATTAAGTTGCAATAATTTATTATTCGGTATTTATTTGATCTAATTTAGATATAAAGGTAACCAGCCATACTCAAATTAATCTGACCACACTGTATGAGGTTAATCTATTAAGTTTGCTGTGCCTCAAACGCCAAGTTTTTTCGTCTGCAAGCATGCGCTACCCGCAGAATTTTTTTCAGAGGAAACGACGAAAGTATTCAAATACGAGTACATCTTTTCAATCCTTTAAAATTATGCAAAGCCTGATTGAATTTTTAAGTGCATAAATATTCGCATGTATTTAAGGAAACAACAAACATTAAAACCGGTTACAATCAATAAATCTATTCGCTTATCAGGGTAGGTGGTGGCCGAGCGGTAACGTCGTCGGGCTGTACCGCTCGGCGAGCCACAAATTGGGGTTCGATTCCCGTGCACTGGGAGACTTTATTTCAAAAATAATATCTCGTCGTGACCCTGGGTGTAGTATGAATGTGTGTGATTGTCCGAATGAATAGTTAAATACTACAAATTGTAATAAATTAATTGATACAAAAATATATAGATTGATGATGGCTAATGGGCAAGTTCCCAAGGCCAGGCAATAGCAAAAAAAAAATCACCAAACACGCAAAAAAAACGCAGGCGAATATCCGGCATTCTTAATAAATTTGGAGAGCGCCTCTATCCATTCCACCTTTTAAACTCCAGTTGAGATCGTGTTTTCGCTTTTTAAAGAAGTCAGATTGTTAAAACAAACGTTTTCTTCCATTTTAATTAAAAGAAACAGTTTCTTTTACAAAACCTGTTTTTTTTTCATTGAAACAGCGTTTAAAACATAACAATTAAAAACATGTTTAAAACGTGTTTAAAACAAAACATTCAGAGCATTTTTCTTTTGAGTATACATATCCCGATAATTACAGCGTTTTTTTTTAAATTAACGGGAATTCGTATTTTCAAAGCGGTTAATTTAGGGCTTTTAACGAGCGTTTTTCACTTCCAGACTAAGCATGAAGTAACATTTCGAGTTTAGAATAGCCTAAGAATTTGGATTGGCCAATCCAAATTAGGCTTTTCTAAACTCGAAATTTTACTTCATGCGCCACGCTTAAAAACACTGATTTACTAGTACTATTACTATTGGTTATTGAGTTATTGGCAACTTTTCCAAATACCATGCAAATATTTCAGTACTTCTTTATGTTGCATAACATTAATAAAATCTGTAAATCATGATTTTATTAGTTCAAAATTGTATTGGGTATCAAAACAAACGAGCTCATCGATTCAGGAATGTTACCTGTTATGTATATTTTTTTTTTTGTTTCGTGAAGCAATAATTGTTCGTTAAAGGCCCCAAGTGTGGAAAGAATGGAAACCCGGTGCACCCCGCGGTGCGACCGGCGTTAATTAATAAATCATTAAGCGAACGTTACATTCCACCATCGACGTCGTGTAATGAACGCTGGCTCTAATTATAATCTGAAAATAATCCATTAATGACTGTTGGCTCGCACTAATTATTATACGATTAGTTGTGTGTGGGAGGGTCTCCATTGTCGATCGGGACATGCCATCACAAAAGAAATCGTTAAGCTCACGATGCAAATTGCTGTTCCAGAAAACGAAAATTATGTGCGTTTTCTCATCGCCTCGGGCCATTTTCACGAGTTTAGGTGTTATGAATATTAATGTGTTTGGCATCGAAGGATTGCGTTTTTAATTGAATGTGAATAGAAATGATCATTACTGAAATATGGTGTTTAAAAACTTGAAATAAAATACTTTTGTTTAGGTTTTATAAATCTTTTTAATACAAAATTTAAGATACATTTTTCTTTAGTTACTGAAATATTTGTTATACATTAAATTGATTGAATTGTATAATAAATATTTCAGTGGGAGTTTCAACTAAAGAAACATTTATTTTTAATACCAAATCCTACAACTGCCCCATATTCATAGCAATGGGCCATACATACAGAGATTTTTTCTTTTAAGTATATTTTTACATATTCCAAAACAAATTGCTAGAGATGTTCGAAATAAACATAATAAACATTTGTAAAATGAATTTAGATGAGATCAAAAACAAGCAGTATATTTTGAACTTTTCCAGTAATTGAACGTTGTTTTTAAGAGATGATCTACGCGCTACGCGATCAAACCAAATTTTCAGGCTTTTCTAAACTCGAAATTTTACTTGATGCCTAATCAGGGAGTTAAACGCTTTTTAAAAAAAGTAATGAGTTTGTCTTGGGTGTAGTATTTCGATGTATATAGGTTTAAAAACACGAGCCCCCAGTCCATCACACCGCGCACCCAGAAATTTGTCTTAGCGGGTCTTGGGGGGGGGCCCGCTAAGACAAATTTCTGGGTGCGCGCCTGATCTAACTTAACCGAACTTTACTAAATCGCTTGCACCAATCAATTTTGACAGCTGTCAACTCGGTCAGGTGTGCGGCAAGTTTGTTTCATAAAATAATTATGATTATTTTTATGAATATTTTTAAAATACCAAGCAAAAATATAAAAAAAAAACAATTTAGTTCGGGTTTTGACATTTGTTTATAGTCTATAAGGTTTGTAACAACATTGACAACAGTAGTTTTCATTTATTATCATAATCCTTAGGTACTAGATGTATTTAGTACTTTGTACTCGTATACGGGCCAATTTTTACTGGTTGTGTGTGTCTGGGATACGAAATGGCGCAGAAATAGCAAAATTACAGAAAGTAGTTCTGACTATGTATTGGTTTATAGTGTCTGGCGAATTTTATCACAACGAATAATAAAAATGATGAGTGCGTAGCTCGTTGTTTGTTTGTTTACATAGCGCCGTGCGAATGAATGAATGGGTATTGAATTACAGAAGACACAAGTAAACTGGATAAATAATCACGATTTTAATTTCTATCGACATATAAAAAAATGACCTTTATTGGCATTTTTCATTACAAACAAAACTTTACATTCTATTCTAAAACTAAATCCCCTCCCTTTTACCCTCCCTTCTGTTTTCCCTTTCCCTCCCTAGCTTCTCTAACGTCCTTACCCCTACCCCATCCTATCTCATCCACTCCATCACCCTTCTACTCCCTTTCGCTCCCATCCATTTCTCCTTCACAACCTCGCATTCCTCCGACAAGTGGCCCCACGTATCCTTCCCATGCTCACACAATACACACCTTCCATATTCTTACCTTATTCACACTTTCCTTTCTCTCTCCTACGATCCACACCTCGCCCTTGCCACAATCACCCTCTCCTCTCTACTTCATCCCCTCTCTATCAGATATCTCGGCACTCTTCCAAACACCTGCCACCTCCCATACATATCATTGTACTCACTTCTCTCGATACGCCCTTGCCTTTCCTGCCCTTCCACCTCCTTCCCTTTTCCCTTCACCCACTCATCCAACTTCACCCCATTCCCTAGCCATTCCATTACTTTCGCCTCCGACAACCCTACCCTTTCATACATTTTCCTCCTCTCCCCCCTCCATCTACCTTCACCCCCACACACGCTCGTCACCCATACATCCTTCACCAATCTCTCATCCCCCAGTTTCCACAACCTCATCTCATACCTCACCACTCTCACCATTGCCTCGCACTCTAAACTCTCCCTATTAGTCTCCTGAAGCACTATGCACCTGGGCGTGGACCTTTCCACTCCCAACATGCGCTTCAGGAACCACATCTGCTCCCTCTTCATGCACTCATACCCTTTAGTCCCCCACACTTCCACTCCATTCATAAACACCGATCTCACAAACGCATCCCATATTTTACGTGCCACTCTCACATTATTCCCCATCCACTTCCCCCACTTTCCCTACGCCATCCTCCACGCTATCCTAGCCTTACTCTGCACCCATTTCACATGCTCCTCATACCCTCCCGTCCCTTTGAACATAAACCCTAAATACTTAAAACTCTTTACCCTCTCAATAACCACCCCCTTCCACTCCAGTTCTTTCACCTTCCCCTCCCTCCCTCTATTTCTGAACTTCACCCACTTTGTTTTTTCCACATTCATACTCATCCCTCTCTTATCCATGAACCTCTCCGCTTTTTTCAACATGTCTTTCATCCCTTCATGCTCTCTTGCCATTAACACCATGTCCTCTGCATACGCTAACATCCACACTTTTCTCTTACTCATCAATACCTCCCCGCCGCCTGCCCTTTCCTCATCACCTCTTCAAATTCACTCATGTATATATTAAACAACATCGGGCTTAGCGGCCACCCCTGACTTAATCCCTCTAAGTCCTGAAACACTCTGACACATCCGTCCCCACTTTCGCCATCACCCATGTCTCCTCATACACTCTCCTCACTCACTCAACCATCCCCTCACTTACTCAACCATCCCATCACTCACCCCTCTCCTCCTCAAGCATTCTATCAGACTCGCCCTCGGTATGGAGTCATATACTGCCTATAAATCTAGGAATACCGCATATACGCATCCTTTTTGTTCCATCACTCTCTCCACCATTCGCGCCAGGTTAAAGACCTGCTTCCTCGTCCCTCTATTCTTTCTAAAACCTCCCTGCGTCTATGGCAGTATCCGCTTCTCCTCTACCTCCACCTCCATCCGATTCCTCACTATCATCATTGCCAGCTTGTACCCAATACTTGTTATAGTTACTCCTCTATAACTCGTCGCATCCTTCTCGTCCCCTCCTTTATACACCGGGCACATCATCCCCACCCTCCACGCCTCCGGTAAGCTCACCTCCCCCATCCACATCGATTCAATAGCTCTCTGAATTTCTTCTTCCCCTTTTCCCCAATCTCCTTCCACATCTCCGCTTTGAGACCATTCCTCCCCGCCGCCTTTCCACTGTTTATTTCCTTGAAGTCCTTCTACACCTCCTCCTCCGTGAACTCTTCCCCTCTGTCTCCCCGTCTGTCGTCTCCAATCCCTCCTGATACTTCGCTCCCTTCCCTGCATTTCCTTGTCCATTCTTTCCGTGACACCCCTACCTGCCTCCTCCTTTCCTCTCTTTTATCTATCGACACATATCATCACCATTGATGATTTCAATTTGATATTCTTTATGAGTATATACAGGGAGTTTTTCCTTAAAGTATACGTATTCTAAATTCAGATTATTTTCTTTAAATATTTAGATATTCATTGTTTTTTAAAAGAGTTCAATTTGAAACTTTAAACGAGTGTTTTCCACTCCCAGACTAAGCAGTTTTTTCGAGTTTAGAAAAGCCCCGTGAACATTTATCGAGGGTCGCGCATATTAAACCCAATTTCTTTTTACATGTTTTTGGAAATTACAGTATAATTTTAAGATATTACTAAAATAGCACGATGCTGCTACATTGCTCTTATGGAGATTTCTAAGCAACGATTAATTTTGTTTATCATTTATTTTAGATTAATCTGTTTAATACAACATTTTTATAATAATTACTTTAATAAATTAAAGCAATATGAAGAAGAAATAATGTTTTCCATTTAAGTATTGCACGGATTTATGTGATCATTTAAGAGTGTTCCATTATTTGATTTATATATAATTTAAGAAGCATTTTTTGAACAAAAGAATAGTGTCAATTTATTCGTAAAGCTTCAATGTGCAATATGTATAAGTTTCAAAGTCCTATTCTTATTATTGTCGAAAATCATTCGCTGTTCGTTCTTATAGCCAAATAACATGTGAATTTCCGACCTTAAGTACTCATGGTTACATAAGTTACTTGGTATACCTGTACATTTTGCGTATATCATCAATTCTCGAGTACATTTTATTGGTACTCGGAACAGCTCTGATATCCAGTGACCGACTATGTTATAAATTCATATCGTACCATTTTCACCCTGTAAAACGACCACAATGGCGAACGGGGGACGCGAAACGATGCGAGAGTAAAACGGGACGACGGGCGACCGCCGGCGCTCTTCAATGGTCAGTCGGCTTTAAAACTTAAGCTCTTTAGCGTCGAGCTTTGTTTAATCGCGCGAAACTCGTCATGAATAAACGTTATTAAACGGATCCACGATTTAAACCCGTAATTCCTCTCATAATACCTTCTATATTGCATACTTACACACACACTTGGATCAATAGAATCGTATTCAAAAGCCCCATATGCTGCTGCTGCACCAGGGACGAGAAAGGATCATCGCTTTTTATTTATTTTCGCTAATCCACCTAATGGCGTCCAGAGATTTTATACTTAATCTACTTTATGGTATACTGACACATTACCAATATCCTCAACACATACATAAACAAAATTTTGAACAAATATTTGTATGGTTACATCCAAAGAAGGACAGATTTACTGTAAGTAAATACAAGAAGATACTCTTCGTACATTTTTTTCAATTCAATTTCAATTTTTTTGCAATTTAAATTTTTTTTCTACAAAATTTTCTAATAACCTTATCGCTCTACAAAGCCTATTAGTAGCTTTCAATGTTACGATTGCAATAAAATTGTATAATTATTAAAAACATCTCTATCATTATTAAGTTTTAAAATACAGGGAGTTCTCCTTTTAAATCTGCATATCCCAATTACAGCGTATATACTTAAATCTTCGGATATTCGTAGTTTATTAAAAAAATACAATTTTAAGCTTTAAATGAGTGTTATCCACTCCCAGGCTAAGCATGAAGTAAAATTTCGAGTTTAGAAAAGCCCCGTGAAAATTTGTCTCGGGTCGCGCAGCGACCCGAGACAAATTTTCTGGGCTTTTCTAAACTCGAAATTTTACTTCATGCGCCACGCGTATAAAACACTAAAATACTGTGAAATTTATGTATATTTGAACCTTACTTGAAATCAGTGTTTTATACGCGTGGCGCATGAAGTAAAATTTCGAGTTTAGAAAAGCCCAGAAAATTTGTCTCAGGTCGCTGCGCGACCCGAGACAAATTTTCACGGGGCTTTTCTAAACTCGAAATTTTACTTCATGCTTAGCCTGGGAGTAAATAACACTTATTTAAAGCTTAAAATTGTATTTTTTTATATTTAGATTTAAGTATATACGGTGTAATTTTCACGGGGCTTTTCTAAACTCGAAATTTTACTTCATGCTTAATCTGGGAGTGAAGAACACTCGTTTAAAGTTTTAACTTGAACTCGTTTAAGAAACAACGAATATCGGAAAATTCACAGCGCATCCATATGTATACTTAAAATAAAAATTCCCTGTATAACCTAACAGCTCATACAATTTCACCTTTGCAAAATTAATGTTACAATATCAACATTTTGGGATCAAAACGTCAAAAGCTTTTTCTACGGCTGCTATTATGTTCATTTTGGGAAAGTTATAAAATTGAACCACTACCAATCCTTAAACAGTTAATTAAACCTCATGTAAATAAACTCCACTCATCTATATTAGCTTACTTATCTTCAAAATAAATTTATAGATAGTATCTAACACATGAAAGCCTAGATACCAGTCAGTATATCTAGCCTTTCGCAAAATTTACATACTAAGATGCTTAATATTCAAACAAGTTTTTTCAAACTTGTAAAATGTTAATGAACACTCTGTTTAATCTCGCGATTGCGCACATATCATAAAATAACACACCCCCGACGACGGTTTTAACCGTTTAATTTCTCCGCAGATACGCGCAGAGCCGTATTTATATTTACGTTCGACTTCCTGCTTACGCCCAATTATCCTGAAACGGTGGATGGGTGTATCGGGACCGTTAGAGGAGTGTAAACGCAACCGCACGATTACGAAGAGTGTGTAACAATAAAGATGTTTACTGGTGTCGTTCCATTTCGCTAATTATACGCTTGTTTTAGTATTGGTTAATAAATTAATTTTCTTGTTGTGTACTTTTTAATTAGGCAAGTTTCAGAAATAAATACATTTAGATCATGTCTTAAAAAACGTTCAATTACAAAATACGAGGGTCATTCCAAAAATAATGCACATATTTTTTGATTTCCTTACATGTTTATTTTTTTTATATAATCTCTTAAGGGGTTAGGCCACTCTAGACTAGGAAAAAAAAGGCATTTTCTAGATTTTTTTAAACAAAATCTACAAATGCTACTTAAAAAACTGTTTTTATATCTTCATTGTATGCACATTGAACTTTATTTCCAAATTTTTTCAAAAGAAAATTTTTAAAAATGAGGTCACAATATAAAGAAAATGGAGGTCCCTCTCGGAGCGTAGGTCAAAACGGGCGAAAAGATCCTGGAAACAGCAATGGACCTGGAACAAAAAAGTAAATGTTTTCTGAATCTCTGATGTATACTCTAAAAAAATACAGACCGGATTTTGAAATTTTTGATTCTAAACAAAATGGCGCACGTTTAAAAAAAAGTTCATTTTTCGGGCTTAAATTTTCATATAAAAACGTTCATAAAGAACGAATAAAGCACTTAAATTTCATATAAATTTCATATAAAATTTCATATAAAAACGTTCACAAAAAACGAATGAAGCACTTAAACTTCTCGCTTAGCGAGAAATTTAAAAGCACACAAAAGACATTTTTCATGTTGATCCTCACAATTAATTCGAATTATTTTTGACGATTTGAATCCATTTGTAAGTATTCGAATCATTTTTAAGTATTCGAATCCTTTTATAAATATTCGAATCCTTTCATAAATATTCGAACCCATTTATGAATATTCGAATCTTTTTATAAATAGTCGAATCCTTTTATGAATATTCGAATCCTTTTATAAAGATTTAAATCACCCGCATTTGGATTCGAATACGAATCCGGATCAAGAATCCTGTTAAACTAAAGTATTCGAATGCCTCTTTTGAATCCTCTAAATAGATTCGAATCCTGAATGATTCGAATAAAGCCCAGTTCTGGTTTCTAATAGCGCAACGTGCTACGCGACCAAACCAAAATTTCAGGCTTTTCTAAACTCGAAATTTTACTTTATGCGCCATGCGTATAAAAACACTGAAATATTGTTAAATTAAATATATACTGCTAAATCATTATTGAAAATAAACTGGTAAAGAAGGTTTAAAAATATATAGCTCAATAAAAATACTCAACTACGCGCTACGCGACCCAACCAAATTTTCAAGCTTTTCTAAACTCGAAATTTTACTTCATGCTTAATCTGGGAATGGACACCACGCGTTCTAATTGAATTCTTTTAAAAACTCAACGAATTTGATTGATTGCAATACAATTCAGGTTTTTCAAAGTTGTCGACTCTTATCAAACATGTTTACTTTTCAGCACACAAAAAGTGTAGACATTGTTTGTTTCTAAACTGATTACTTTTTGTACATTTCTCACTTTTTGAGATCTTGACATTTATACCTTGATCGATGTACACGTTGTACAATTTCGGGCATTTGTTTTTATAAAAGCGTTTAATTTGAAGCTTCTAACGAGTGTTCTCCACTCACAGATTATGCATGACGTAAAATTTCGAGCTTAGAAAAGCCTGAACGTATGGATTTGGACTTAATCCAAAATCAGGCTTTTCTAAACTCGAAATTTTACTTCATGCGCTACGCGTATAAAACACTGATTTATTCTAAATCGTAAAATCATACACACACATTAACTACGAATAATGTAAGATCAGATTTATTCAAGATTTATTTTTTTACGTATAAGTAAATAATTCTTTGTTTTAGAATACTGGACCGAAAGCTCAGTTGAAAACCTAATATCCAGGAAAGAGAACGGAAAGCAACCGTAGCACTGTATTCTTATATATATATTAGATATTATTGGCGTAATTAGCATAAATTATAATAACGTTTTTGACTATATTTATTAGTGTTTTTTCCTATGTTTATTAGTGATAATAAAAATTGTTGCTAAGTACCGATGCTAAGCCTTTTTGCTGGCTGGTTAAACGGGCCAGTCCGCTACTATTGTCTTTTATTAATTAATAAAGATGAACTTTGATGTCATATTTATTTATTTATTGATAATACAACTACAGATTTTTTTTTTACAAATTTCCTAAGTAT
The DNA here is from genome assembly GCA_932526585.2 of Philonthus cognatus. Classification (NCBI taxonomy): domain Eukaryota; kingdom Metazoa; phylum Arthropoda; class Insecta; order Coleoptera; family Staphylinidae; genus Philonthus; species Philonthus cognatus. The sequence goes on from OW052242.1 coordinate 33,218,484, forward strand.
AAAATTGATTGAGTGAGTTACGTGAAGATCGAATTTATTTGATAAATAAAGCACTAATAACCTTTCTTCACACTTTTATTTTTATTCCATATGTACATTTCGGACACAATGTGACCATTATCAATGGATTAATACTAACCAACAAAACTAAAATTTAACACATATATACACAAACGATTACATACAAAGCGGTGGGAGTGAAGGCAAGAAATTGGGGAAAAAAACATGATTAACAATTCCAAGAAAAAATAAGGGTAGCGGTATGAGCGGGGTAAGGGTATTAAGGCTATTCGGTATGGACAGGATAAGCGTATTGGGGAAACCCGGATTAAGGTGTACAAATTAAATCTAATAAGGTATTTTGGATTGAGCTAAGATCAAAATTCATTAAATAATTTTCGGATTTTTTCATTTCGATAGCTTCAAGCATATTTAATTGATAATTCGACGAATGCTTCAGTAATTTGATATTTTTAACAGTGATTTTATGTGGTTAGCTACCGCTAATGTATTCCCTAATAAGTGGCTAAGTTTTGAATTAACATAGAAGGCTGGTGTTAAGTTAAATTTTTTATATAATTTATTAATTTGATTAAAAAACACTTAGAACCTTTCTTCAATACTTTATTTTGTAACCAAATGTACATTTCGGACACGATGTGTCCATTATCAATGGTTTGATACTAATACGAAAAATATACATTTTACACTGATATATATACACTAAAAAAGAGGGAATTAGAGGGTGTCGGTAGGGGGTGTGGTTATGGTGGTAATAAACTAATTTTAGCCGAAAAAAGGTTATCTGTGGGTAAGTAGGTACGTGTTTGATGGGGATTCCAAGGGATTAGGAAAACACCCGAGTTTCAGGTGGACACACTAAATCTAATAAAACATTTTCGAGCGGACTTAAATCGAAATTTAACAGTAGGTTTTCTTGTTATTTCATTTGAATTGCCTCCAAGATATTTAAATGATAGTGTGTAGAATGTTTCAGAAATTTTACGTTTTCTAAAATGAACTTATGGCCCGTTTCAATTGAATGGTTAGCGACCGCTGATTTATCAGGATTCAGGTGTTTAATGTGTGAGACATGTTCCTTGAATCTAGTTTGAATGTTTCTTTGTGTTTGTCCTATGTATATTTTGTCACAACACAATTTTGTCCGAAATGTACATTTGGTTACAAAATAAAGTATTGAAGATAGGTTCTAAGTGTTTTTTTAATCAAAGTATAATTATCTTCAAGTAACTCAATCAATCCAAATATAATTTATTAAAATAGATTTCTGAGGTGGGGGAATAAAAGATAAAAAATTCGTGCGACTAATATATTTCCCCACCTCAGAAATCTATTTTAATAAATTATATAAAAAATTAACTTAACACCAGCCTTCTATGTTAATTCAAAACTTAGCCACTTATTAGGGAATACATTTAACAAAATAGAAAAATTAGACCAATCAGGTATTTGTTCAATTAGTTGTAGTAACTGTGAAAAGTTGTTTATTGGTCAAACGCAACGCAACCTAAGAATTAGATTTAAAGAACATATAGCACAAGCACGTAATCTAAATCAAGATAAATCAGCAGTAGCTAACCACATAATCGAAACCGGTCATAAAATCACTGTTAAAAATATCAAATTACTGAAGCATTCGTCGAATTATCAATTAAATATGCTTGAAGCTATCGAAATGAATAAATCCGAAAATTATTTAATGAATTTTGATCTCAGCCCACTTAAAAATACCTTATTTGATTTAATTTGTACTCCTTAATCCGGCTTTCCCCAATACGCTTATCCTGTCCATACCGAATAGCCTTAATACCTTTACCCCCCCCCATACCGCTACCCTCATTTTTTCTTGGAATTGTTAATTATGTTCTTTTCCCCAATTTCTTGCCTTCACTCCCACCGCTTTGTATGTAATCGTTTGTGTATATATGTGTTAAATTTTAGTTTTGTTAGTTAGTATTAATCCATTGATAATGGTCACATTGTGTCCGAAATGTATATATGGAATAAAAATAAAAGTGTGAAGAAAGGTTATGAGTGCTTTATTAATCAATTCCTAAGTATAGTTGTATGCTACTTATATTTAACTATAGTCTACATTACAAAAATATAATTACTGTTCTAATGTTAAGACTTGTGCAGTATTTTAATAATACGTATCTTGAAAATGAGACACCCTGTATAAAACATTACCATTTTTTTGTGTTACTCGGATGTTATTTTGGATACGTTTCAAATTTCAGGTTATTATTGTTATAATTAACAAAGTTATAGCAAAACGTATGATTTTGTCGATTTTCACATATTTTGTCATAACTTGAAAACAACTGACGCGGGATGATGTTTGTTAGCGCAATTTTATTTTGTATTAAAAATGGAAACTTTTGTCTAATTTAACCGTCTTCGTATCTCACGATAAAACAAATGAACAGCATACTCTCTATCAATACTCTACATTTTCAGGGCTGCGTGGCTTCTGAAAAGCGTTCAATTTGAAGCTTCTAATGAGTGTTTTCCCCTCCCAGAGTAAGTATGAAGTAAAATTTCGAGTTTAGGAAAGCCTGAAAATTTGGATTGGGCGCGTAGCGCAGCGAAGCGCCCAATCCAAATTATCAGGCTTTTCTAAACTCGAAATTTTACTTCATGCGCCACGCATATAAAACAATGGTCTAGTGCAGTGTTTCCCAACGTGGGGCCCACGCCCCACAGGGGGGCAATTTGATTGTTTAAGGGGGGCAATTTGAAAATGTACTCGACACAGATTTATCGCATTTTAGCGAATTTAAATAAAAGCTTGTTTTTATTTTTTTACTTTTATTTTATTTTTTACTTTTTGCGTTCGCGTCCGCTGTAATTACCTTTTCTCTAGCCGTCTCTTCCTTTGTCTTATAATTTCTTTCTTTTATCTATGGCTATTCATATTTCAAATATTATTTGACATCCTGCTCGCGTGGTGTCAGACATGTACACATCTGTATGTGTACATTGTTGCCTATACTGGACGAAACACTTAGTAGTAATGGCAACAATGCGTTGCTTGCGACGCCAGTCTGTCGTCAGCTGTATGTTAAAATCGTAGTTATTTGCAACTGAGTGGCAATCACAACTCCTAGTGTTTCACAGCATTCAGATAGTGTTAATTTGAAATAAGTGTCAGGAGAAACTGTTGTTAAATCTTCAAAATTTAATAAGTACATAAATTGTTCAGATGTAAATGGTAAGTATTTGATTATATATTTATTTATTAAATAGAAAAATGCGGAGTCCTTTGGGTAAAATATATATAATCAAATGTAAAATGCTGCTTCAACCCAATCGTGTTTAAACACGATTGGGTTGAAGCAGCATTTTACATTTGATTATATATATAGATTTATTTATTTGAATATTTTTGTGATATACATCAGGGTAGTGAAACTCATATGGCAAATTCTCAGATTGAGAAAATGCTTGTCTACCATGTTGTATGATGGCAGCAGTTATCACATTTAAACACATTTAAATGAATAAAAACAATGACTGCAACCATATATACTGCTGACTTATAGATGAGAATAATTCTGAAAAGTTGAGTCAGCTGCGCAACTAAAAATTCTTAAAATTTATGTATCATATTTAAATTTTGATGATTTTGATTTCATTTGATTGCATTGTTGCAATGGAAACCATCGTGCGCGATTATTAATTATGATGGAAGTGCTTCTTCCAGAGGATTTCGATTTTCACATTCAACTAAACAATATGATTTAATGTTGAAGTGAAAACGATAAGTTATTATCGAAATCAATTCAGGATATTTATGAACATTGCCGTTATTTATACCACTATTATTTAATATGTAAAGTCTGTTTAAATTGAAGCATTTGTTTAAATTATTTATTAATACCATTATAAATAGTTAAAACATTTTAAAATTGTTTTTATTTAATATGATTTTATATATTAAATAAGTTTAATGGTTTAAGTTTAATAAGCATTCAATTCTATATATTTGAACGATTTAAATTATGGCGCGTTTTCAGCTACTTCAGCTACCAAGCCGCCTAGATGTCGCTAAGTATGCAGACTACAAAAAATAACATTGAGTTTCCGTGCTGTGATATACATACTCGAATTTTAGTTTTTATTTGACCTTATACTCGTATTTATCTCTTTCAGCCCTCGGTAAAATGAGTGGTGCAAGCAAAAAGAAAATTCGTCAATATTCGGAAGAATATTTAAAATTTGGGTTCATACCCGCTATCCACGATGAACGGATTCCTTTTTGTCTTTTATGTCAGCAATGCTTATCCAACGAATCAATGAAACGAGGTCGTCTTGAGTCACATTTGAAAGCGAAACATAGTGCTCACATCAATTCCGATTTGAATTACTTCAAAACTTTGAGGAAAAGTTTTGAAAAGAGAACAACAATAAAGACTCTATTTACTGCTCATACTTCAACTAATAATCGCGTCCTTGAGGCTAGCTATCAACTTTCTTTACTCATCGGTAAAAATGGAAAAAATCATACCATAGGAGAGAATTTAATAAAACCGTCAATATCAGTATTTCTTAAAACGGTTCTTGAAAAAGATGATAAAGATGTAAGAGCAATGCCGCTCAGTAACAATACTGTTAGCAGAAGAATAGACGAAATGAGTGAAGATGTTGAAAAACAACTTGTTGAGAAGCTAAAAACAAGAAATTTCTCAGTGCAAATGGATGAATCAACTTTGAGAGATAGTGAGGCAGTATTGATGACTTACGTGAGATATATTGATAAAGGGCAATTTGCTGAAGAAATGTTATTCTGTAGAAAATTAGAAAGCACCACTACCTCAAAAGATATATATAATGAACTAAAAACCTACTTTGATATGAATGATATACCAATGCAAAATATAACATCTTGTGCTGCAGATGGTGCTCCTAATATGATGGGCAAAAAAAAATGGCTGCCTAAAATTGCTGAAAGATGCTAATCCAGAATTGATTATTGTGCATTGTGTTATTCATAGGGAAAACTTGGTAGCTAAGAACATCTCGCCTATTCTGAATGAAATACTACATTCAGTTATTAAGTGTGTTAATGCTATTAAAGCGAATGCCAAATGCGAGCGTCTTTTCAAACTATTTTGTGAAGAACAAAACGAAGACCATCTGAGACTCTTACTGCACACGGACGTTAGATGGCTTTCCAAAGGAAACTGCCTGAAAAGATTCATTGAACTGTATGATACTCTTGGTGATTTTTTAACAGAAAAACCTGAAATGAAGTATCTATTAACGATCGATGGCAAAGCATTTTTAAGTTACTTAGCCGATATATTTGAAAAACTTAATATTTTAAACAAACAACTTCAAGGAAAAAATAAAACTCTGGTCGATGCAAAAGCAAAGATATTTGGATTCATTGCCGTTATTGAGTTATGTCAAAAACAAATCAACAACAAAAACTTCGAACAGTTTCACTGGCTCAAACAATGTGAAGTGACTGATACTGCTATACTTGTTATAGTCAATCATCTTAATTTTATTTCGGCTGATTTGAAGGAAAGATTTTCTGATTTAGAACAAATTCATTTTCCAGCATGGATGATGCAGCCAATGTTAGTAGATTTGTCTGACATATCAAACATGAAGTATCAGGAAGAACTTGCAGAATTACAAAATGATGAGTCAGTTAAGACTCTATTTAATTTAAAAGGAACAATCGCTTGGCTTTGTGAAGAAACAGAAACCAAATACCCAAATCTAACCAAATGTTCAAGAAAACTGTTGCTACCATTTCCATCTTCGTATTTGGTTGAATGTGGATTTAGTGCAGTAAATGATTTATTAATAAAAAAAAGAAATCGGCTAAGTATAACACAACGTGGCGACTTGAGGCTGAAGCTAACCAACTTGGAGCCTAATATAAAATTTTTGTGCAGCCAACATCAAGGGCAAGGTTCTCATTAAAATTAAATAAAAATAACAAATGGATTTGAAAAGATATTGATTAAAATTATATGGAGTTCAAATTTCAGTTTTTCATTAAATGTGTGATAAATTTACCTACTGTGTTTCGTCAACAATTCTCTAGTGATTATTTCCTAATTTAAGTTTCTTAAGTTAGCAATTCAATTTTTGTATAATAAAAATTATGTTACAAAGGGGGGACATGAGAATTTTAGAAAGGCGAAGGTGGGGCATGGCACAAAAAAGGTTGGGAAACACTGGTCTAGTGTGAAGTTTAAAATATACTGCATACTTGATAATATTTTTGTTTTACACGCGTGGCGCATGAAGTAAAATTTCGAGTTTAGAAAAGCCTGAAAATTTGGATTGGGCGCTTCGCTGCGCTACGCGCCCAATCCAAATTTTCAGGCTTTCCTAAACTCGAAATTTTACTTCATGCTTAATCTGGGAGTGGAAAACACTTGTTTTAATAGTTTTTGGCTAAATCGGAAAATATATTTGTGAAAGCAATAACATTCACAACAAATAGCTCAACGTTGACCAAATATAATTTTATGACAAATTAAAAAATGTATCGAATACCTGGAATCCAAGATTCGAATCCTGCTCAGTTTTGGCGTTGAGTCAAGCGAAAATCGAAAACCAGTACCAGAAGAGGTATTGCATTATCTGCACGTTAATTATAATATTAAAGAGATATTTGTTTGATTTGGTATGTAAATGTAAATGTGTAAGATAAAACGAAAAGTGAGATAAAGCTAGAGTTAGAAATAGTGTGGAAGTAGACGTGGAAGGGTCGTTTTTTATTTAATATTTATCAGCAGCAGGAAATTCCTTGGCGCGAGTGGAAACGTGCTGGAGAGAAGCGCAGCGTCGGGTTCTCTCTTCTCCACAGTGTGTATGTGTGCGCTGGGAGATAAAGGCAAACATGTAATTGCTATAAGTTTCGTTTTAAATTTGTTTCCAGTGGAAACGTCTTCCTGTGACAACCGTTATAAAATAAGTTGAGGATAAGATTTATATGTGCGAGCCCGATCCCATTCCTTCTAACGCATTATTCCATTCGCTACATCAGCTACACCGAGCTACACCAGCCGCTATACGCTATATGCTATACATGCAGCGCGCTCTTAATATGCTGCGCGAGAACAAAGGACATGACAGCGCACCGTTTATATTTACAGCCGTCACTCCGTTTTCTCACTGCGCTATCTCCACACACACACACACATACAAAAAGAGGCTTCTTCTTCGGTTTCGTGGATGTTTGGGATTCATATTTTGTGTTTGTTGTCAGACCCTGTCTTTCTGTCTTTTCCTTTTCCCATTCTCTTCTTCGCAGTTCGGCTCGGGATACGTTCATTATTCTCAGCCGGTGCATTCATCGCGTTCCATCCGAGCCACGATCCAAAACGCAGATAGACTCTTTTAATTCTCTCCGAACTGATGGATTGCCCCCCTTTTTTCCGTTTGGCCTTTGCGCCTTCTTCCACTCTTTTCGAAAATGGAAAAAATAAAGCGCACGGACCGTCCTTCTCTTTTACGTCTTTATAGCCAAAGACACCGACGTGGAAGGCATCCACGAATAATTTAAACCCTCCCATTCCCGTGGAAAAAAAGCTAATGCATTTTCAAGCACCTCCGCAAATTTCATTATGACCACATTAAGTCTCGTAAGTTATTCCAGGCCAAAATTGCCTTGCGCAAATTATTTTCCTCGCGTGTAATTTACTTTAGGTATATACAAAAAATGATCATCCTTACAAAAGTATACACAGAATTTTTCTTTTAAGTAAGCATATCCTGATGTATACGCTTTGAATATTCTAGAATTCGTTCAATTGGAACGTGTGTTATCCACTCCCAGATTAAGCATGAAGTAAAATTTCGAGTTTAGAAAAACCTGAAAATTTGGTTTGGTGGCGTAGCGCGTAGCGCTACGCGACCAAACCAAATTTTCAGGTTTTTCTAAACTCGAAATTTTACTTCATGCGCCACGCGTATAAAACACTGATTTAACGTGAATGAAATTTCCCAGAACGCACAGTACACGATTTAACCAATCTAGCGGGACAAAATTCATGGACCAGTTTTTATGGTCCATTTTGGATCATAGCGTTCAAATCCAAACTCAGGCTTTTCTGAACTCGAAATTTTACCTTATTCGCCACGAGTATAAATCACTGAAATGTTGTTAAATTAAAAATACAGTGTTAAATCAGTATTAAAGATAAAAGCTAAAGCAGGATTAAAAATATACTGCTAAACAAGAATATTTCAAACTTCACTTGAAAGCAGTGTTTTATACGCGTGGCGCATGAAGTAAAATTTCGAGTTTAGAAAAGCCCCGTGAAAATTTGTCTCGGGTCGCTGCGCGACCCTCGACAAATTTTCTACGCGGGGCTTTTCTAAACTCGAAATTTTACTTCATGCTTAGTCTGGGAGTGGACAACACACGTTTATAGCTTCAAACTGAACTCTAAATTGACTATGTATACTTAATAGAACTCCCTATATAAAATAAATACGTAGGGAGTTAGAAAATACGATTTGAGTTATTTAAAATAGAATCGGATAAGTTCATTTGAACAAACGTACATATTATTAAATTAGAAAAAAAAAACGGCATAAGTTTGCAGTTGATATAGCTATATTATACTATATTATTTTTTAATTAACAGTATTTTAAGAAATATTGACAATAAACAAGGCGTGTTCACTTAATTTGTGCACCTAAAAAAATGTTAAATATCTTAGTAATCGCAAAAAGTCGCACAATTTAACAAGATTCATCGTAAATAAGACATCTTAAGGATTATTAGAAAACAGGTAGTAGTTTATGACGATGTATGACACAAAACATATGAATGATTTTATAAGTTGTTTATATTTGTTTTTTTATAAATTGAATTACCTATTATGTTTTTGTATATTATATTATATTTTCACAAATAATATATGATATTGTAGCTATACTTTTGCACCAAAGAGAAAATATTCTTCAGCATTGATGAAACGATGCAATTTTAAAATAATTGATAATAAAATTTTACAACAAATGAAATTAGTTGTTTCGTTCAATTTTGCTTCTCGATATTGCAGAGAATAGAAAGTAAACTGAAATAATTCTGTATCAGGAATCTTGTTCTGATGTATGTGAATAATTTGTAGTAAAGCATTTGTAATTTTCATATTTCAATAATTTGTATTTTGTTCCGCTGGAACGGTCAAATCGTATACTGTGGAACGCTTGAATTTTGTTTATTGATTGGTTGAAACAATCTTAAGATAAATTCAAATTCAAAACTATTTGAATTCGAGAAAATAAGCTGACGCGTAAGCTTATTTTCTCGAATTCAAATAGTTTGCGCACTTTAAACATAATATATAAAATTACGAAAAAACTATTCGTGAAAATGCAAACAATGTCTTAATTAATAAGACAACTTAAGACGATAAATATCCATTGAAACAACTACTTTCCGTGCAAATACACCTCCGGATATTGAATTATACAATGAAATATTTAAAATCTTATTAAATTTGATTTGTTTAATAGAGCGTTGTAACGCGCGTAGCGCTACGCGACCAAACCAAATTTTCAAGTTTTTCTAAACTCGAAATTTTACTTCATGCGCCACGCGTATAAAACACTGATTTAACGTGAATTTCAAAAGAACATATCATTATCTTTAATTAGAATAATTTTAATTTTAATAGATTATCATCGATAACTTATCCTCGATGTTCAGTTATAATAATAAATAATTAAGTTTTGAACATTTTTGTTAATTAAAACAGATAGCGATATTCAACATTTTAAAATTTGCAGAAAAAATATATTTTTTAAATTATTCTTGACTTCGGTTTTCACCGCATAGTCAACTACATTAACACTAATAACCTAAAGCTAAAATAAAGGGTAAACAAGGGATACTTTCCTTCTCATCTAGGTGTCCTTTAGGGTAACTATCGCATGTTCAATAAAATAAAACCTCTAGAGTGCCAATAGAAAATATTGTAGGTTGGCAACTCTGAAATTATATATTGTAATTATTGTGTCTGACGTTTTATATGTCAATTCCTAAAGCGCGTAGCCAACTTAAATTTTAAAAAAGATAAAATCATGGTATTCTAGAGGTATTTTTTTATTGAACATACAATAGCTTAAGACATAAGACACAAACATATTCAGACAACGGCTCAAAGGAGTAACCACATACCAAACAAACATATTTTATGATTAATACTTACTAAAAAATTATAAACTGCACTGGATATATTTTCATTTTCCAATGACATAACAAAACAAAGATTATAGAAACTATTTGATATTTTGTTTATGGAAAAAAATATATTTTTCAAGAATTTATGTTCGTGATTCGAAAAACAGGTTTCGAATCATTTATTCGAATAATATCGTATGTTCAATTAAATAAAACCTCTAGAGTTCCATTGAAAAAAATGTAAGTTGGCAACTCTGAAATTATATATTAAAATTATTATGTCTGACGTTTTATATATCAATTCCCAATGCGTATAGCCAACTTAAATTTAAAAAAAGATGAATTCATGGCACTCTAGAGGTTTTTTTATTGAACATACGATATTATTCTCTTACTAATCCTTTATTCAAGTATTCGTGATTCGAATCATATTGGCTACTTCGAATTCGCAATTCTAATAATTTTTTTGTGTGAATGGTCCCAGCTCTGTTAAGTATTACCAACCAATACAACTAAATCTAAGAATTATTCAAAGCAGAAACATGGTATTCCGATCTCATTTGAAAAACACATGCAAATACAAATCCGCCTCTTTTTGATCTAAACTCGCAATTCCCGTCATGTAGGATATCACTGGAGCAACTATAAACTTCGCATGCATTTCCTTTATTGTTCACCCCTAAATCAAGTGAAACCATTATCCATTTGGTGATCATTATTTGGAGATTTAGACGATTCCCCGATCTGAATAAATTCGAGTGTGCATCTTTGGCATCTCGCTGAGGGGGTCGGAAGCCGCCCCGGCCCGGGGATTTCGCATTTCCTCCCCCGGCCCGGCCTGATGTATTCCTCTCATTCCACCCCCCTTTCCGCATCATTTCTCCGTTGACATTTCCTGCGGGGCCCGATAAAATAATTAAAAAAAGAGAGCGCGCACGGGAAAAAGTGTCATTATTACATTCGGAATAAATGAAATTGTATTTTATACATGTGAAACAGCCGGCAGGGGTGGAATGTAAAAGCGACTTTTAATATACCTGCGCGCTTTTATTTGTTTCTCTACGTGCATAGGGAGGGTGATACAGGCGAGGAATTCTCTTATATAAAGGATTAGAACTTGACTCTGGGTATTTTTTTTTTTCGGGTTGTTGTTGTAAATGATAATTCTGTGCGAGTCGGAAGCTGGGCGCAGTGGGAGCAAGTGTACGGGGATCCGGAGAGAGTTTTATATAAAGCCGGAGGGTCCCAGCGAACATAAATCACCGACTTGGGGGAGGCTTTCATAAAACTCGCTCCATTCACAATCCAAATTGAAATTGTTTTGTTTCCAATCTGTTCTGTCTCACCCTAATGACTGTGTTCCTTTAATACCAGCACCGATGTGTATATATATACACAATCCCACCCCCTAGGTCCTACCCATCCAGATATTACTTTATGCGATTTTTATGGATTGTCCCCTTTGTTAGAAAGTCGCTTCTGGTGTACCTCCTTCATTACACCCGCGGAATTGCACGAAACTAAATGCAGCTTACAACATCCTTTTATGAGGCAACAACATAAATGATATTGAAATTGCTTGAATTAAGCCCTTGAGTTCAAAATAAAGAACAAATCTCCATGGGTTAGTGTTCTTATAAAACAAAGCACAATTGAATTCATAAATTAATATCTTAAGATTGTTCGTGAAAATGCAAACAATGTCTTAATTAATAAGACAACTCAAGACGATAAATATCCATTGAAACAACTACTTCCCGTGCAAATACACCCCCGGATATTAAATTATACAATGAAATATTTAAAATCTTATTTAATTTGATTTGTTTAATAGAGCGTTGTAACAAATCAAATTAAATAAGATTTTAAATATTTCATTGTATAATTCAATATCCGGAGGTGTATTTGCACGGGAAGTAGTTGTTTCAATGGATATTTATCGTCTTATTAATTAAGACATTGTTTGCATTTTCACGAATAGTATTTTCGTAATTTTATATATTATGTTTAAAGTGTGCAAACTATAAGCTTATTTTCTCGAATTCAAATAGTTTTGAATTTGAATTTATCTTAAGATTGTTTCAACCAATCAATAAACAAAATTCAAGCGTTCCACAGTATACGATTTGACCGTTCCAGCGGAACAAAATTCAAATTATTGAAATATGAAAATAACAAATGCTTTACTACAAATTATTCATATACATCAGAACAAGATTCCGGATACAGAATTATTTCAGTTTACTTTCTATTCTCTGCAATATCGAGAAGCAAAATTGAACGAAACAACTAATTTCATTTGTTGTAAAATCATAATAATAATCGTAATAATCATTTCTTTATTTCCAATAGAATTACATATAATTCGAGGGTGGGTCAAGTAAAATAGAATTAAAATGGTATGAAATAAAATAAAAACAGTTTGTGGGACATTACATACATATTAAAATATAAATAAGAATAAAATATAAGTAAAATATTAATAATTAAATAAATAAAAGTTACTGCGTATAGGACATTACGACATAGTAAAATTGAGATTACCCATATAGGACATATTACAAACACATTAAAACTTGAATATAGGACAACACTACAAATAAATTAAAATTTCTGTATAATTGAACATAACAAACATATTAAAATATTAAACATTATTAAAATAAGCCTTCAGTTGAACATTACAAACATATTAAAATTGGTGTATAATTGACAACAACAACATAAAATCAATAATGAAAAAATGATGTAAATTACAAAATTATATATCACAGGCATTGAGATATTCATCTACTGTATAAAAACTATGATCAAATATAAATTGTTTGAGAGCTTTTTGAAATCTTTTCTTTGGAAGCTGTTTTAACCCATCAGGCAATGCATTGTATAGTTTGATTGTTTGTATTATACACGAGTTATGATAGTAACTATGGCTGTGTTTCGGAAGCCTTATTGTATTTGCTCTGGTGTCATGGTTATGAAGCACTTGATTTTTACTAAACAGCATTGTGTTATTTTTAACAAATTTGACCGATTCATAAACATACAAGCTGGCTAAAGGCATTATTTTTAGACGCTTGAACATGTTGCGGCAACTACTACTCGGGTTAATATTTACTGTTGCTCGTATTAATCGTTTTTGTGTAATAAATACCTTATTGCGTAGTGCAACCCCAAACGATGATGCCGTATGTCAGCTGTGATTGACAGTAGGCCATATATGTAATTCGTGCGGCCTCCTTATCATTTCATTATCAATTATTTTAAAATTGCATCGTTTCCTCAATGCTGAAGAATATTTTCTCTTTGGTGCAAAAGTATAGCCACAATATCATATGTTACTTGTGAAAATATAATATAATATACAAAAACATAATATGTAATTCAATTTATAAAAACAAATACAACCATCTTATAAAAACATTCATATGTTTTGTGTCATACATCGTCATAAACTACTACCTGTTTTCTAATAATCCTTAAGATGTCTTATTTACGATGAATCTTGTTAAATTGTGCGACTTTTTGCAATTACTAAGATCTTTAACATTTTTTGTAGGTGCACAAATTAAGTGAACACGCCTTGTTTATTGTCAATATTTCTTAAAATACTGTTAATTAAAAAATAATATAGTATAATATAGCTATATCAACTGCAAACTTATTCCGTTTTTTTTTTCTAATTTAATAATATGTACGTTTGTTCAAATGAACTTATCCGATACTATTTTAAATAACTCAAATAGTATTTTCTAACTTCCTACGTATTTATTTTATATAGGGAGATCTATTAAGTATACATAGTCAATTTAGAGTTCAGTTTGAAGCTATAAACGAGTGTTGTCCACTCCCAGACTAAGCATGAAGTAAAATTTCGAGTTTAGAAAAGCCCCGCGTAGAAAATTTGTCTCGGGTCGCTACGCGACCCGAGACAAATTTTCACGGGGCTTTTCTAAACTCGAAATTTTACTTCATGCGCCACGCGTATAAAACACTGCTTTCAAGTGATGTTTGAAATATTCTTGTTTAGCAGTATATTTTTAATCCTGCTTTAGCTTTTTTCTTTAATACTGATTTAACAGTGTATTTTTAATTTAACAACATTTCGGTGATTTATACTCGCGGCGAATAAGGTAAAATTTCGAGTTCAGAAAAGCCTGAGTTTGGATTTGAACGCTATGATCCAAAATGGACCATAAAAACTGGTCCATGAATTTTGTCCCGCTAGATTGGTTAAATGGTGTACTGTGCGTTCTGGGAAATTTTCTAAACTTGTTCTGAACTGTTCTGGAATCATGTCAATGAATCGCGTAAAACGGACGGTTTTCCAAAATCTATGTTTTATAATATTCTATTCTATTCTATTGAAAGTGAGTGGGTAGTTATGCTACCCTCCACTGCGACCGCAAGGATATATTGTGGCTCACAATTAAGGTCGAACATCCGACCTTACAGCTCACCTTCCAAGTCCATCTTCTTGATGAAGTCAAGGATCTTGTCAGGTGAAGTTTTCTCCAGGTCCTTCAGGTTTAGCTTCGGTGTGCCAAACACCGTGGTCCTGATCTGGTTGCCAGCTGGACAGGCACATATGACGTGCTCTGCTGTTTCATCATCCTCTAGGCATAGGCGGCACTCAGTGGTGTCGCTTAGTCCTAGTTTGTTAAGGTGATGCCTTAGACGGCTGTGTCCAGTGAAGAGAGCAGTTAATGTGTGAACATCTGATCTGCTCAGCTTCAACCATGAGGCCGTCCTGGCCGCAGATGGTCCACTTGTTACCGCTCTGAAATGTCTCATCCCAGGGCGGTTTTGCCAGAAATCCTGTGCCTCGTGTCTCATCCATCCGTTGTTACGGTCTCTAGCTGTTGATCTGGGTATCCCCAGAGCGGGTTCTGGTCCGATGTAGGCTGTACGCGCCCCCTCTCTGGCTAGGGAATCGGCTAATTTGTTTCCCTTCACGCCAGAGTGGCTTGGCACCCACATCAGACTGACCCCGTTTACCTGTGCCATTTGGCAGAGGGCTTCCTTGCAGTTCCGTACAGCCAGCAAGGAGCATCTAGAAGATGCCAGGGCCCTAAGGGCCGCCTGGCTGTCCGAACATATTTTTATTGTCCTGCCCGCCCAACCTTTGTTATTATGTTTTATAATAACAAAGTGAGTAACAATACCTATGAATGTGTTGATCTATTTGCAGATTACTTTTCCACTGTTTACGCTGTAAGTCCTGAATTTAATCTATCTTCCTATATTGGCTCCGCAATTAATCTTAATGCTTTCACAATTAGTATCTCGGATGTTTTTAAATCTATATTAGAATTGAGTGATTCATGTACAGTAGGATATGATGGCCTCTCTCAATATTTTATTAAGAAATGTATCTATCCTCTTTGTACTCCTTTGCATAAAATTTTTAAGTTATCTCTAGAGTCGGGTACGTTTCCCTGCTATTGGAAAAATAGTTTTATACTGCCATTCTTTAAAAGTAGTTCGAGGGAAGATATTTCAAACTATAGAGGTATATCGATCCAATCTGTGATTCCGAAGATGTTTGACAAACTTATTACACAACAATTAATTTGGTCTTGTAAATATTTGGTGTGTGAGGAACAACATGGATTTTCTAAAGATAAATCTACCATGACTAATTTATTATGCTTTCAATCATATATACGGAATGCGTGGAAAAGTGGAAGCCAGGTTGATGCAGTGTACGCCGACTTCGCTAAGGCATTTGACAGAGTTTGTCATAAAAGATTAATAAATAAATTAGCTCACCTTGGCTTTGGACCTGCAATAACGAAATGGATTTTTAGTTATTTAAGCGGGAGACAACAATTTGTAAAAATCAATGATGTTGTATCTAAACCAATTAGCGTTCTATCTGGTGTTCCGCAGGGTTCTCACTGCGGCCCGATTCTATTTTCATTGTTTATTAATGACATAGTTAATTGTATAAAACATTGTGAAGTATTATTGTTTGCGGATGACTTAAAATTATTCAGATCATTTTCAAATACCCAAGACATTGAATTAATCCAAGAAGATCTTCAAAACTTAAACTACTGGTGTGCGAATAATTGTTTATTTTTAAACATTAGCAAATGCTATTATATATAATTTTATACAAATAAGAGTACACACTCCCAGTATGTATTAAATGGCCAAGTATTAACACAAGTTAGCGTAATACGTGATCTTGGGGTTATATTTGATAGTAAACTCTCATTTGCTAATCACAGAGACAGTATTTGCCGTAAGTCACTTCAAACTCTAGGATTTATCAAAAGATTCGGCAAAGCATTTTCTACAGACACTATTAGGATGTTATATTGCTCCTTGGAAAGACCTAAATTAGAGTATGCTACCTGTATCTGGTCGCCGCACTTTGATAATTCTATTTACCAGATTGAACGTATGCAAAATAAATTCTTACAACATATGTTTTATCGCACCAGATCACATGGCGAAATCTACAGTCGCAGTAGTATGCTTGCTCGTATTAACTTAAAATCATTGGAAGAGCGACGCATTATAATGGATCTATGTTTCTTGTGCAAATTAGCTAATGGTTTGATAAATTGTGGTCATTTATTAGCACGCCTAAATTTTATTATACCATGTAATACACGTAGTAAGTTACTGTTTCGCGAGAATTTCTACCGTATAAAGTATGGTAGAAATGAACCCATTAATAGAATGATGCGTTACTACAATAATATATATAAAGTTAATCCGAATCTTGATATGTTTAATATTCCAATTTCAACATTTAAAAATAAATTAAATTGTATGACTCTTATTTAGCTCTGTTGTATTAAATTATGCTAAGAGTTCTGTAATTTAAGTTTACTTGTTATCAATTTGTATATATTTTTTTTCTTTCTTGTTATATTTTGTTAAATAGGTGTACCGTTTGAATAAATAAATAAATAAATTCTCAATAAACGAAAATAATTATATCTAATACTTTAACAGACAATTTATTGACAGCAAATTATTTCCTGTCCGGTTCGTTTTATATTGATATTAATTTATTATTAACACAAAAAAAACACTTAAACTTTGTTTGTATAACTAAGGTTTTTATTGTGACTATAGTTTCGACAACTTTAACTTGTTGTTAAAAACTAGATAAAAATGTAAGCCTTGTTAGGCCTATCTTGCTTTAGAATACCTCTTTTGAAAGGATTAAAATCATGAATGATTCGAATCCTACTCAGTCCTGATACTTAAGTGAATAATTTTCAGATTATACATCTCGTGATCTCAACAGATTTTTATTTTCTAATAATTCATCTAAAAGCGACGTTTGATTCGTTTATAAATCCATGTTGATCTCGGTGTGGACGAGGCCATAAAACGGCCGTTTTGATTTCTGCCCGGGCGCCAATTAATTTTTTCCGTACGATAAAGTTTCCCATAAACCGGTAACATCGGTCCGACACGATCAACACGGGCCACCCATTTTTCAGTAATTTCCTATAACAACAGCAGGGGAGCTCCAACGGGGGGCCGACGTTTCGTAATTAATGCGCAGGTTGCATGTGTAGCCGCCCCCTCATGAATATGCACTCAAGATTTCTCGGAATATCAAAACCTTAATGGACGACACTAGTGCTGCATACTATACACACATACTGTATCGATTACAGTAATCTAGAAGAAATAAGTGAAATATTTAAGAGATTTGTAATAGTGATTATAAACCAATACGGTAGACGCTTAAATGATAAAAAGTTGTACTAAAATTAAATTTGTGTTCATTTTACTAGCAAATTGGAGTTTGAATTTAAAGAAGCGGGGGTAGGTAATCCACACAGAATTGAAGTATGTATTCTAGCCAGCGGCGGCTCGCAGCCTAACTTCAGGGTAGGTTTCTAAACTCAAAATTTTACTTCATGCGCCACGCGTATAAGACATTGATTTCAAGCGGTTTACTCGTTCACAATATTTCAGTGCTTTCAGTGTTTAATACGCGTGGCACATGAAGTAAAATTTCGAGTTTAGAAAAGCCTGAAAATTTGGTTTGGCCGCTCCGCGCTTCGCGCTACGCGACCAAACCAAATTTTCAGGCTTTTCTAAACTCGAAATTTTACTTCATGCTTAGTCTGGGAGTGGAAAACACTCGTTTTAAGCTTCAAATTAAACTCTTTAAGAAAAGCGTACGCATTAATCCGATGACTATTTTCCAAGTCTACTGAATCCGCATTCGATTCAACTAACATTTTTGTTTGAGGTTACACAAAATCAACATAAATGCAATATTTATTTTTGTAAATATTTGAACTATTTAGTAGATGTGGAAATTGGAATTATACCACTTAACTTGCATTTAAAACTATTGTGCACATTAATTATGAGCAATCCCTTGTATTTATAAAGCGCGATCCCAATCTCAAATTTTGAGTGCCTAGGCGCTGTGGCCGACCCTGAAGTTAGGCTGCGAGCCGTCGCTGATTCTAGCATTGTTTTAAAGAAATTATTTTAATAATTTAAAAATATGTCGACTTTAAAAAATATAAAGCCATTAAAGATTCCTTATAAAAACATACATTTCACGTTAATCCATCACAGCCCATCTAAAAATTCGTAATGGGTACCCCACATATTCATGTTTATTACATATTTAAACCATTCTTATCCCCCGCGTTCGTAATATATTTACATGATCCCACCTAAGAGAATGAGGAGGATTCCTCCGAATATTCCCCGACGTAAAAAAGTGCTGGATTTAATTTATGTAGCAACCTATTAAGGTAGCGCACCGCTAGTCGTTGCAGCAGCTACCACTCCCGCTTCTTTAAATTCAAATTCCAATTAAGACGTGACGTTACCATTGCTCAACTCCTCTAGAGGATAACTAATGCCCCGCTCGTGGTGGTTACAATTGCGCCAACGTGCATACAAATAAATTAACTACTAGACATTTTTGAGTAAGAGTACTTTTTTGTACAGCTGCTGAGGCTTGGTTGGATGTATTTATGGGTTTTGATTAATTTGAGGAACACGACAACATACGTGAAGAAATATTTGTAGATTTTTTTTCCCGGAGAAAATCCTAGTTGAATTTAAAAATGTTAAACATCCATCAAAGACGATTTAATTTATACTATCAGAGAAATAATATTTGTGTATGTATTTTGGGTTTCAGAAAGGAATTTTTGACGCTTTTAATGATGGTTCCACTATAAAAGAATATATATTGATCAGTCAATAATATATATTCAATTTCTGTACAATATTGTGTCAATAATAAATATAATTGATTACTTAATAATATACAGGGAGCTCTTCTTTTAAGTATACATATCCCAATTATGCAGAAAATCTTCGGATATTCGGTTTGGCCGAAGCGACCAAACCAAATTTTCAGGCATTGTAAAACAACAAACAGATAATGGCAAGTTGAGTTACCGAAACTGCAGTCACGAAAATTAAAATATTTTCACCGTAATACAAATTCCACTGGTATGTTTCAATTGTTTTATAAGCGTAAGTGTACGTTTTTCTCCTTACAACTTTCCCCCCTGGGAACTTACGGGGCAGCTTTTACATAGTAAAATTTAACATTTTGAAAATTTCGGGGGGTTTGTACCCTTATATTCTCCCCCCCCCCTGGCTACGGTCTTGCTTCACGTAAACTCAAAAACATACAGTTATTAGCTTTTTCAAATGTTTCTTTATATATATTTTAGTAAATATAGAAATAATTTTATGATTTAAACATTTTTCGATTGATTGTTCGCAGACACGCCCTGTTTTACTGTGAAAGTATTATAATGGACACCACCATTTTTTGTGGTAAAAACATGTGAAATATAAGATGTAAATCTAAAAAATCTCTCGTGAGTTTCTCCGTGACTCGCACAAGGAATAATGGAGGTGTTTACAGCAGGAATAATCAGTAGTTAGCAGTGGAGCGCTGCCTGCATAGGAATATAATGAAGGTGGCCGCTGAAATGGTAAAACTGGTAAAATGGCGGAGACGGGCGGTATTGTTGTGCCAGTTTAATTAGTGGCAGACTTGTGTGTGTCGATAGCATCTCCTCGCGGATGGGCCGCTGATTTATGGGCCCCAAATATGGTGCACACTGTATCTAATTACAGAGGATTTATGGCGACCGCAATTCGACGGTCCGCAGAAACTGCTCTCGCTCTTCAGGCCCGCAGACCCACCGCAATTGATGCGACCACTTTGTTTCGTGTCTTTCAGATGTCTTATCAAAATACAACAAACAGAAAAAAGGCCCCGGTCCGCCCCGTTTGATTGACAGCTCTCTTTTTATTATTTACACGCCCTTATATATTAACCAGCGAACCGTGGCTATATTTCAGAGCTGGACCTCCTCCATGTAAAATATACCAGGTGCTCTTTATTTATTTATTGATATATCCATCAAAACTCATAATACTTTTAAATGTAGCTTAATGTTACACATAAAAATCAATAAAAAACAATCATACCAAGCAATTTCAGTATAAACAAAATAATGATAGTTAGCTTCGCTTCGCGCCGGGAAATCCAAATTTTTAGGCTTTTCTAAGCTCAATACAGCCCGTTAATGTGGGGAAATGGCTTAAGCATAGATTTCTGCGATCAAAATGTGATGATTTAACATAACTTATGTATATCCAATAGTTTACGGTTAAGCCGGAATTAATCTTCAAAGTTCAAAACAATATTATTAATTTTATGTATAACAATTGAACGCTATATTCGTTCCGATTTAAATATATTATGGTTGATTATCATAATATAACACACAATTTCAGTTAATATGGTCATCATTGATTGACAATAAGTATAAAAAACAATAGTACCACAACATAAAAACTAAAATATGTTTTTATTGGCGTAAAAATGTAAAAAATAAATCTTGAAAGATTAGTTCATTTAAAAGCTTTTTTGTCTCTTAATAATGTTTCATATCTTGTACGGTATAAAAAAATACATCTTGAAAGATTAGTTCATTCACAAGTTTTTTTTGTCTCTTGATAATGTTTGATATCTTGTACGGTTTTGCTACAAAAAATAAAATGCAAATACATGATTTTTTATTATTTAGTAAAATAAAATCTAGTTTTTCGGGTGATAAATAATACATGTTTTTTCTTTGTCGCCGCTTTTGTTTATCAAACGTTAATTATGTATAATATTAATTAAAGAGTGTTTTTTGAGAATTAATTGTTATCTTCATTATAGTTTATAATGATTCATATTTCTCCGGAGCAAACAGATACAGTGAGTTTTTCTTTTAAGTATGCGTATTCCAAATTCAGTCTATTTTCTGTAAATCTTTAGATATTCGTTGTTTTTTTTTTCTAAGTTCAATTTGAAAATTTAACGAGTGTTTTCCACTCCCAGACTAAGCATGAAGTAAAATTTCGAGTTTAGAAAAGCCCAGTGCAAATTTTCTGGGCTTTTCTAAACTCGAAATTTTACTTCATGCGCCACGCGTATAAAACACTAAAATATTGTGAAATGTATGTATAATTGAAGCTATAAACGAGTGTTGTCCGCTCCCAGACTAAGCATGAAGTAAAATTTCGAGTTTAGAAAAGCCCCGCGTAGAAAATTTGTCGAGGGTCGCGCAGCGACCCGAGACAAATTTTCACGGGGCTTTTCTAAACTCGAAATTTTACTTCATGCGCCACGCGTAAAAAACACTGCTTTCAAGTGAAGTTTGAAATATTCTTGTTTAGCAGTATATTTTTAATCCTGCCTTAGCTTTTTTCTTTAGTACTGATTTAACAGTGTATTTTTAATTTAACAACATTTCAGTGATTTATACTCGTGGCGAATAAAGTAAAATTTCGAGTTCAGAAAAGACTGAGTTTGGATTTGGACGCTATGATCCAAAATGGACCATAAATACTGGTCCATGAATTTTGTCCCGCTAGATTGGTTAAATCGTGTACTGTGCGTTCTGGGAAATTTTCTAAACTTGTTCTGAACAATTCTCAATAAACGAAAAAAATTATATCTAATACTTTAACAGATAATTTATTGACAGCGAATTATTTCCTGTCCGGTTCGTTTTATATTCATATTAATTTATTATTAATACAAAAAAAAATCACTTAAACTTTGTTTAATTTTCTGGGCTTTTCTAAACTCGAAATTTTACTTCATGCGCCACGCGTATAAAACACTAAAATATTGTGAAATGTATGTATAATAGAACCTCACTTAAAATCAGTGCTAAACACGTGGCGCATGAAGTAAAATTTCGAGTTTAGAAAAACCCAGAAAATTTTCACGGGGCTTTTCTAAACTCGAAATTTGACTTCATGCTTAGTCTGGGAGTGGAAAACACTGATTTAAAACTTCAAATTGAACTCTTTTAAAAAACAACGAATGTCGGAAAATTTACAGCTTATACATGTGTTTACCTAAAAGAAAAATTCACTGTATCTTGCTTGTATTAGGATTTTGCCAAGGAAATTAAAGATACCATATTCATATTTGATATTTTTGTGGCAAAACCGTACAAGATATCAAACGTTATTAAGAGGCAAAAAAGCTTTCGAATGAACCAATCTTTGAAGCAATTTTTAAAATTTTTAAAAGCTGCGCCAGTGAAAACATATTTTAGTTTTTATGTTGTGGTATTACTGTTTTACTGAATAAAACGTACATTGGGCCAAGAGGGGCATCGGTAATTGATTATGTGGCGGTCAAGGGAATAGAAAGAGGAGATATAAGAGGTATGGAGGTAGAAGAGTTGTTAGGATCTGACCACCTACCGTTAACTGTGGATATGTGGATAGAGAAGGGAAGGGAAGCGAAAAGGGGGCAAGAAAACGAATACAAGGGCGAGGCTGGCGAGAATTCAATGGGAAGAGGTCAATACAATGGAGGAGATGATAATGGGATGTAGAAGGAAAAAGAAGGGAGAGAGAAGAGGGGGGAGTGCGTGGTTCGATGAGTAGTGTAGACAGGCCAAGAGGGAGTTGAGGAAGGCAGTGGGAGAATGCGTTAAAAATGGAGGAAAAGAGAGGAAGTGGTGGCGGCAAGAAACAGATATGATGGTATATGTGAGAGGAAGAAGCTGCAGGCGTTGAAAAGAGTGAGCGAGGAATTGAGGGAATGCAGGAACGAGGCGGAAATGTGGAAGGTGCTGAGGAGAGGGGAAAGGAAGAGGCAGTTATAGATATCGTTGAAAGAATGGACAAGGAAGTGCAGAGAAGGTTGTGAAGTCCCAGTGGGGATAGGAGAAGGCAGGCGAGGGGATGGAGAGGAAGAGTTCACGGAGGAGGAAGAGGGTTCAAGGAGATGAAGAGAGGGAAGGCAGCAGGGAGGGATGGGCTGAAGACAGAGATGTGGAAGGAGATTGGGGAAGTGGGAAAGAAGAAATTCAGGAAGCTACTGAACCAAATTTGGAGGGGAGCACTCTCTTCCCCTCCAAATTTGGTTCAGTAGCTCCCTGAATTTCTTCTTACCGGCAGCATGGAGGAAGGGGAGGATGTGCCCGATACACAAAGGAGCAGATCAGATTGCGGATTGCTATAGGGGGATAACAGTGATGAGCACGGGATACAAGATAGCCATAATGGTGGTAAAAAATAGGCTAGAGGAGAAGAGGAATAGATGAGTGACGAAATGGATGAGAGAGGATGGGGCCGGGGTAAGGACACTGGAGAAGTTGGGGGAAAAGAGGGAAAGCAGGAGGAACGTGAGGGGGTAGGAATTAGTGTAGATGTAATGTATTATTATGCCAATGAAGTAATGTATTATTATGCCAATGTATTATATTGCCATAATAACTTAAATGTTATATTATGATAATCAACCATAATAAATTTCAGTCAAATTGAATATAGCGCTCAATCGTTACAAATGAAATTAATAATATTTTTTAAAACTTTATAGACTAATTCCGGCCTAACCGTAAAGTTTTAAATATAGATAAGTTGTGTTAAATCATCATATTTTTATCCCAGGAATCTATGGTTAAACCATTTCCCTACATTAACGGGGCACCATTTATTATATTTATAACATTCTTATGTTCTACATATTTGACTTAATCAGAGGTTTAATCAATGATTAGTGGATGATTAAAGCTAATCAATCGAGATGCAAATGGACCTTAGCGTGGAATAAAAAAAGAACTTTATTCATTATATTAACAATACAAAATAAACAAAAAAGTATTAAGAGATTGATATTTACCATATTTATAAGTCGACGATTTCTATTCCAACTTCTGGGGACATTTAATAATATTCGAGTAATCGCAGTTAATCTGGTAAATACGAATATAGAAAAGTAAATTGAATATGAATAGAGTCTTATCAATTTTTAAGTTTTTGTCGTATTGTCATAAATTTGTTCAACCCTTTGTCAATTTTCAACGAAATAAGTCCATAATTTCAATAATCTAGACCAGTGGTCTCCAAACTACGGCCCGCGGGCCAAATCCGGCCCGCCACTTGCATGAATCCGGCCCGCGATTGTTTGTAATTTTTTTTGTAAATGTCATATTTTGAAATATTGTAACAATTGTTCCTTAAATTTTTCATAATTTTATAAAATTAATCGGATCTTGGCCGACTTTATTATATAGAATTGTATTTGTGGCCCGCGAAGAAGATAGTTTGGAGACCCAGGATCTAGACACATTTGAATTTTTGTAAAAACATGATCGTATTTGATTGGTATTGTTTCTGGGAATATTTATTTTGAAAAATAAATAGTGTGTATTGTTTAAACAAACCGGGCGACTACTGTTTTAAATACGGCAAGAAGCGTTTATCTATGGGATTCCGTGTTATAAATAAACATTTTTAGTGCGCCAGTTTAGATTTGAGTAAATTACATAATTCAGGGCAAACATGCGTGCGTATGTGGGCGTGTGTATATTTGTATGGGAATGTTGTTTAATGTTTGATATGATGTTAAAAGTGTTATTGTTCTGGGCCGTGATAAAGTGGATTCCTGTTAGAAGTGACAAGTTACAGGGGCCATATATTAACGTATTATTTGCGCTAGAAACTGGTAGCTTTATGGTATTAGATGTACAAGATATACAGCCCGGAGGTGGTGACGTGCAGCAGTATTGTAAAGCGATAAGAGCATATCTGGGGGGAGGGAAGATGTGACGTCCGAGCAGTCCTTTGCTGCTCCATGTTCCTGCTACTTACTGCTGCTGCTGGGCGTAAATAACGGACGCGGGATCAGGATCAGGACGGGATGGGACGCCTGGAGATGCGGACCCCGAATCCAGGAATCCAGATTCCGGTAACGAGGTGTCCCGGTGAGTTATGGGGACGTGGACTGCCCGGAGAGATAGACTCGTTTTCCTCCCCCCCCCCTGTTCCTATTTCCCATTTCCCATTTACCGAGCCCCCTTCGAATTTCGCCGTGTACACGTACACGTGGGACCATCCGCGCCTCGGGCCGCCCCCGATCGCCGCGATTTTCAAATGCGGAGGACGATTTATTGCCGATTTCACCTTCCCATTTCCACAGCTACAGGCACTGAAACCCATTTTCAATATATACGACTCCCTCACACCTATTTTAATTATATTGAATTCGTAAATAGCAAACTCAAAAACATGCTATCTTAAATACATTATATTATAAGTCGTCTTCTTAACATTTTTATGATTATTTTTAATTTTGTACGTTGTTTTTTTATACAGGGAGTTTTTCTTTTAAGTATACATATCCCAATTATGTGCTGTAAATTTTAAATAAAAAGAGTAAATTTTCAAAATTTTGAACGAGTGTTTTCCACTCCCAGACAAAGCGTGATGTAAAATTTAGAGTTTCGAAAAGCCTAAAAATTTGGTTTGGTCGCGTAGCGAGTTCAATTAAAGTTCACTTGTTCACAATATTTCAGTGTTTTCAGTGTTTAATACGCGTGGCCCATGAAGTAAAATTTCGAGTTTAGAAAAGCCTGAAAATTTGGTTTGGCCGCTCCGCGCTTCGCGCTACGCGACCAAACCAAATTTTCAGGCTTTTCTAAACTCGAAATTTTACTTCATGCTTAACCTGGGATTGGAAAACACTCGTTTAATGCTTCCAATTTAACTCTTAAAACTAAACGAATATTTAAACATTTACAGCACATAATTAGGATATGTATACTTAAAAGAGAAACTCCCTGTATAAAAAACAACATTTTTAAAATTAAAAAAAAATGATCAAAAGCGGATCCAAAGAGCAATTTTTATGTTAAATTCCATTGATAAATTAGTCGTTTAGAATTAACAATTTTTGTTGATTTTGTTAATTTTTACATTTGTGTCTATTTGTCCCAAGTATTACAGTTGTGAAGATTTTGTAAAATTTTATGATGTGTGTTGGTTTTGACGATTTTATTAAAAATATTAATAATTTTTTATTTTTGTCAGCACTGTTACAATTAGGTAAACGATATTCGTTCGGATTTACGATTCCCTTGTTGTTTTCTGCAAAAACATATAATGCCAATAATATTACTCTTTGATTTTTTAAATTTGTGTATCTTAGTAAATTAATTAAACACAAGCGACTACAAAAATTAGTTAACATGCGTGTTAAGCCTCTACGCGAAGTGTGTATCACGAACAGCTAATTAAAATGGCGGTGCAATTAGGTAAAGTTCCTCCCTGATATTTTCGATAGCGCCCTGCCTTAATTACTAAATGCGAACGCCATCACCGCCATCATACAATACACGACCTAGAGGAAAGAAAATAGAGGAGCCTCGAAATGCGATGGTGGCGGGGCAAGGTACTAAAATACGACCGGGCGGTAGGAATAAGCCCGTAAACAACCATCCTAATTCCAAAGTGCACCGCGACAAAGCGCTCACTCGCACTTTTGTTATTCCTCTTTCGGAACGAGCGGAGAACGAGAGACCCTTAATGGTTATTAGCGGGAATATTTAATGGAATATTGAGAGGGATAATGGACTGGCTTCAGGGAAAGAGATGAGCAAGGATGTGGCCAGAGCGAGTGCGAGAATCTATACACACTATACCGACTATGTAGTGTAGTACATAGTATGTGTGTCTGGGCTGGGTTAATGGGGGGGCATTGTTTATGACGTGGAGTGGAGTGTTTACGGCCCTTTACACATGTAAATACTGCTAATTACGAAACAAAGATTCTAATTATATCTGAAATATTAGCGCGACTCTATATCTACTCTCAGTGCACGCTGAGTAAGTTATTACTTATTAAATGTCTGTGATTATTTATAACTTCTCAACTTTTAGTAAACTAGCATTTACAAATAAATAATATAAAAGTCATTGTAATTATTTGTAATTTAGGTAGTGTCAATTTTCTTGCTACATTTATAACAAAAATATAAAAAAGATGGAATGTCTACAATACAAAATAGAAGAGGAGAATTTTAAGTGAAGAGGATAATAAGAGTCTCACGAAATCTTAATAGAAGTTAGTATAGAACTCTCTTCTAACTAAATCTCTATTAAATATTTAATTGATGAGGCGGATACATGATGAAACTCCATAATACTATTTGAAATTAAACAACGCAGTTGGGAGGGTTTCACTTTTATTTATATAAATCTCTATTGAAATACAGCCAGGAGAAAGTAGTATTGGTAGAGTTACCACTACTACTTTCTGTTCATTGTATTTCAATAGAGTCGGCTGCAAGTTGTACTGGTATAGTTAGAAGACAGTTTTAAAATTTTGTTTCTGTATTAACCCTTTAGGCGCCATTGATACATACATACATACATACACGCAACATTATTTTTTTTGTTAATTATATTACTAAATAAGTTAATTTGATATGTTATATTATTTGATCTGACTTAAAAATGTATGAAGAAAAATGTAAATATTTTGTTATTTAAATATACCGATTGACTCATTAAAAAAAAAAATTGGTGTATTTCTAACATCAAAATATTTCAGTGTGTTATACGCGTGGCGCATGAAGTAAAATTTCGAGTTTAGAAAAGCCTGAAAATTTGGTTTGGCCGCTCCGCGGAGCGATCAAACCAAATTTTCAAACTTTTCTAAACTCTAAATTTTACTTCATGCTTAGTCTGGAAGTAGAAACACTCGGTCGAAACTTCATATTGCACGTTATTATATAAAATCGACGAGTGCTTAACAATGTACAGCGTATACATTATGTATATTTAGAAGACAAATTTAAAGTATTTAATACAATAATTCATTCATAGAAATCATATAAAGAGGTTCAGAGTTTTACCTAAAATCAGCTTTTAGAGTTAACTTTATAATTGCTGGGCCATTAATAGGTTAAATTCTACCGTTCAATAATAAATATCAAGGCTTTGTTAGAGTGTTAAATTTTCTAATGAAAATTATTAATAAGATTAAACCTTAAACCATAGTCCGGCTCCAAAAAGTTTCAACATTTTTCAAATTATGATTTGTATTAACCCTAAATTAAATCATATTAAGGCATTGCCGTGCCTGAGTACATTTACCCTTTACAAATTATAAAAACAAAACAAGAATTCTTATTTGGCCAGAATGATTTGTAGTTTTAAACCGGACAGCGGGAGGTTAATAAGTTAATTCCTCACCCATTCCACCATTAATACATTTCGACAGGACTGCAGGATATTATGCAAATAGCTGCTACGGCATTTTTGCACTGTTTGGTGAGTATCCGTTACGATACGCGATCTTCATCATAAATTATCGCCCAATGTATCCGTCTTGCTTGTAAGTCGCTGGATGGCTGTCAGCTTTAGTTTAGTTCGCAACTTGTAGACAGCAGCTGATGTGGACATTAATAAACAAGAGGGTGGATGCCTTACACTAAGAGAAACAAGAAGAGTATTTAAAGTGTTTATAAGGAATTAATTACTAATGTTTCAAAAAAGCTGGAAGTGATCCTATAAAATATAATAAAATAATATCAAAAATATGAATGTGTGTTCAGTACTCAATTATTCAACGGATAACCATACACTGAACACAAATTCATATTCTTGATATTTGTATTCTATAAAATAAAGCCCTGTTGTGGACGAACAATTGCTGTATATAAACGTTTAGTTTAGTTTAAATTTATTCAATGTTTTACCTAATAGTTATCGGACCCTTGATAAAAAAGTTATTTAAATCAAGGATCAAGATAATATTACTAGAAAACGCATTTTATTCCGTGGATGATTTTCTAGGCCAAACATTCTAACTTTTATAAGTTCGATTGCAAATTGTGTTTTATTGATAGTAGTAGTGATAGAAGTATCACTATTATTACTTTAAATTATATATTTATTAGTATTGCAGGAAGAGGTTTTAATTATATATGTTTCCTTTTGTAATTTTAAAGTGAGCTGTCCTCTAATTTATTATATTTTAATATACTTGTGCGTCTAGTTCATTTTTATTTGTGTTATATTTTAATCATATATGTTTACTCTTGTAATTTTACAATGTTCTATTTTCTCGCACTGATAACATCTGTCTATTTTTGTCTGACCTGTGTAAAACTTTTGTTTACAGCACGAATAAACTATTATTATTAGTTTGCCAGCTATTGACGATGCTACTTAAGCTAATGGGCATTAGATGGCGTTTACGCTTTCGAACATATTTAATATAATAATTCTTGGGCAAACAAGAATAATTCAAATTCAAAACTATTAGAATTCAAGAAAATAAGCTTACGCTTCTTATATCCAGAGGTGTATTTGCACGGGAAGTAGTTGTTTCAATGGATATTTATTGTGTTAAGCTGTCTTATTAAGACATTGTTTGCATTTTTACGAATAACATGTTCGTAATTTTTATATATTATAATTCTTGGATTAAAATGTTTGAGAGATTACATGAGGTATTGTATAAATAAATTAATAAAAATGTAGATAAGAATCAAAATTGGAATATTAGTACGTAGGATGATTCCTTTTTATTGTTTTACGAGCAGTAGCGTTCTTTTTATCTGGTGCGATATTTGCATCTCCGGTGTGTAATTCCGGGTGCTAATGTAGCCATAAAAGTTACTGTAATTGCAGCAGCTTTGTTAAACGGCAGCTTAATGAATTTATAGGTATCATCGTAACGAGTAATCTGGCCGCAGCCGTTACATTAGCCCTGCCTATTAGACTTTCATATTCCCTTTCTTAATTACACCTGAACACCCTTTAGCCGGGCAGATTCGCCCCCCTTTTTGCGCGGAAAAATTCACGCATCAATAATGGACGGGGCCGCTCCTTAATCTCCTCCTTTTATGTTCCAAAGAGTCTTTTAAAGGAAAACTTATAAATTGTTCAAGTTTTAGTTCGGGAGGAGCGGCGGAAAGGCGAAAGGGGCGCCGCTTCCGAGAGGGAGGCGGTTTTACTGGGGCGTAATTAATTGTGAAACGATTTTATTTTCTTGCCATCTTTAAGGTTTTACACGACTTAAGTGGTTAATTAATGAAAAAGTTTTAATCGAATTCAAGAAATTGCTACAAAAAATGAATGAAGTTAATTTAGAAAGTGATTTGAATTACATTATTATATTTACTGTGACTTGAAATAAAACACTTTTAATCTTTCTTCAGAAATTTATTCTTTACCAGATATACTGTTAGATGACCACCCAAGTGCTAGACGGACTGTCGTCATATAAAGACTATCTACCCTAACGTTCGTGGGAAACAACCCCATTATATAGTATCTTAAGTTTAGCAGGTGTACTAGACACCCTTTTTGTATTACATTTCATTATTTTCCATTAAGTGACTTTTACCATTAGTGTCGTAGATATATGTATATTTATTAGGTACCATTCTCTTTTAATTTCATCAAGTAACTTTTACCATTAATGTCTTAGACCTGTATTTATTAGGCACCCTTAAGTCTGAAAGCCTTTTTCTGTATCGACGATAGGTAAATACCACCCTCGTGGGAACGTCCCCAAAAACGGGCCTCTGTCTGTCCTCACGCGTGTGGTCTTACCTCCATATATATACCCTTTCTAGAACTTAAGCAGTTAGTTAGTACCCAACCGTCATTCTGAATACATGCTGTATTGTAATTATTGTTATAAGAATAAAGTTAAGTTAAGTGTTTAAGTGCAACATTGACTTTTCACTCCCGGTATCCAACATATTATTGGTGTCAGAAGTGGGATAGTCGGGACGTTCATCCGGTTCGCGAAATAAGCCAACGAATTCGTCTTCCCAGAGGAAACTCCTGGTGCAACATAAGAAGATTTCAGGCCCGATCCAGAGAACGGCGATCAGCAACATTCCGACTGTCTGAAAATATTGGAACAACGGTGAGTCGCTTTTTATTCAGTCTTGCATCCTTAACTCTTTTTTCCTAAACAAACAAAAACATCATGCCTAACTCCGAACAAAATGACAATGCTAACTCACTTTCACTTGATTTCTTAATTAAACTTATTCCGAATAACTTCGACGGAGATAGATACAAAATAAGAAGTTTTATTAAGCAAGTCGATTCGGTTTTCGAACTCGCTAGTGATCAACAAATACCTCCACTTCTTTTATTTGTCAAAAGTAAAATTACGGGTAAAGCTCGCGAACAGATCGATATTCACTGCAACTTAACCACATGGGAGGATATTTCAGAATTATTAATTAATTTATATCAGGATAGGAAATCTCTTGATCAATTACTTGAAGAGCTAACTAATATTAAACACGAACAACATGAAAACGTGTCACAATTCTACCAGAGATTAGAAGATTTAACTTCCCGTACATTAGCTATTATACATTCAACCGAAAATGATAAAGAACGCCTAAAAGGACGCCTCCTAATGATTGAAGACATTGCATTGAACCGTTTCATCTATCACTCGAATCCTAATTTATCTCAAATGTTAAGGTATCGCGAATTTAAAACTATTAACGAAGCGCTTACCGCAGCAATTGCCGAGGAAAAAGCGTTGAGATTAACTTACAAGTCTATTGAAATAAAATGTAAAACTTGTGGAAAAAATAATCACCTTACAAAAGATTGCTTCCGCAATAAACCTCAAATCCGCACGAAATCTATACATTTCTCTAACAATTCTCATAACTATCAAACTCCTAGAAATCCAGCGAATCAACAAAAACAATGTAGATATTGCAAAAGGCCAGGTCACGTACTCGAGGAATGTCGTAAAAGGCAATATAACAATTCAAAAAAATCAACATCACAAAATCAAAATAATCAAAATGCGTCAGTAAATTTTCAGGAGCGACTGATAAATCGAGTCCCTCCTCCTATACCAAACCAACAAAATCAAATCACTCAAGCACTGGAACAATTCCATTTATAATGAATTCAAACTTGCATCCAATCGCAAATTCCGAAATAAATTCTAATTCAAACTCGCATGCAATCGCAAATCCTAAATCCAAATCAAACATCCAAGAGAATCAATCTCTAATAAAAATTAAATCAAATCCTAAATCTAAGTTGCATCCCATAACTAATGAAGATACAAAATCAAATGTTGAAACGATCCAACACGTAAATATTTCTAATTCATTCTTCAGTTCAAATGATTTAATTTATGTTACATTTCAATCTGACATGTCCAATTGTCCAGATAAAACGATTAAATTATTAATCGACACGGGCGCTTCCATATCTTTAATTAAAGCTATGAGCTTATCAAAATTCAAAATCCACGATAAAAATCCAGTTGCTCTTAACGGATTAGCACCAAACATTCCAATTTACACCTTAGGTGAAACCGAAATCAACCTCCAAATTCACAATAAACGAATAAAATCTAATTTCCAAATCATAGATGCAATCACTAATATCCCTTTCGACGGCTTACTAGGCGACGATTTTCTAAGAACGCATAGCGCAAAAATCGACTATAGTTCTTTTTCTCTAATTCTAAATTCAATTTCTATTCCAATTCCAATTCATCGTAATACGCCTCAATCATCATCAATAAATATTACTGTTCAACCTCGAACGGAAACTGTCGTCAGAATCAACGTAAATAATCCACTCAACCTCAAAGAGGGTATAATTATTAATCAAAATCTCGCAGCCAATCAATCTCTTTTAATTCCAAATTCAATGGTTTATATCAATGACCAAAATCAGTGTTTAATTACGCTAATAAACAAATCATCAATAAAACAAATTGTCACAGTCCCTTCTATATCAATTGAACCTATTTCTAACACTCATTCAATCTTTCAAATAAATCAAAATTGCATAAACAATCCTGAAAGAGAAAAACTACTAAATCAAAATTTAAGGCTTGATCATCTCAACTCAGAAGAGAAAACTTCAATCACGAAAATTTGTCGAGAATTTAAAGATTTATTTTATTTACCAAACGATAACTTAAGTTATACAAACGCTACTTGTCATAAAATTCCCATTACAGACCCGCTTCCAATTCATACAAAATCTTATCGATATCCAGAGGTACACAAGAACGAAGTAAATAAACAAATCGAGAAGATGTTAAGTCAAGGGATAATAAAACCGTCCACCAGCCCTTGGTCCAGCCCCTTATGGGTTGTCCCGAAAAAACTAGACGCCACAGGCGAACGGAAATGGCGGATAGTTATCGACTACCGCAAATTAAATGAAAAAACGGTCGGTGACGCCTACCCTTTACCTAACATCGAAGATATCTTAGACCAATTAGGGCACGCACAATATTTCACGACGCTAGATTTAGCCAGCGGATTCCATCAAATATTAATGGACACTGATGATGGTCCAAAAACTGCATTCAGCACCCCCAATGGCCACTATGAATACACGAGGATGCCTTTTGGATTAAAAAATGCGCCTAGTTGTTTTCAGAGGCTAATGAATAACGTACTCATGGGGCTCACTCACAATCAATGTTTTGTTTATCTCGACGATATTGTCATTTATGGAGTCTCACTCGATGATCATAACCGTAAATTAAAAAACATATTCTCTCGCTTACGGCAGAACAATTTAAAACTACAGCCAGACAAATGCGAATTTCTGAACAAATCGTGTCAATATCTAGGACATATAATTTCAGACGAAGGTCTTAAACCTAATCCTAATAAAATAGAAGCTATTAAATCAGTACCTCGTCCACAAAATCCGAAACAGATCAAAATTTTCCTAGGCATGATCGGCTACTATCGCAAATTTATTAATAACTTTTCCACAATAGCCAAACCCCTGACGGTGTTATTAAAAAAGGATGTCGAATTTCATTGGAAAGATGAACAAGAAACAAGCTTCCAAACCCTAAAAAATAAATTAATTCGAGAGCCTATATTGCAATATCCAGATTTTACACAACCCTTTATCTTAACTACAGACGCCTCGAACGTAGGAGTCGGTGGTGTTCTTTCACAAATGAAAAACGGAGAAGACCTCCCAATCGCCTATTACTCCAGGTCATTAAATAAAGCGGAAACAAACTATTCAACCACGGAAAAAGAACTTCTAGCTATTCTAAACTCCACAGAACATTTCCGTCCTTATTTATATGGAAGAAAATTTACCATATACACCGATCATAGGCCATTACAATGGCTCTTTAACATGCAAAATCCCTCGTCACGGCTCGTTCGTTGGAGACTTCGTCTCAGCGAATATGAGTATGAAGTAAAATATAAACCTGGACGCATAAATTCAAACGCCGATGGACTTAGTAGATTATTTCCTGAAACAGGAATTGTTAACTATGTTAACAGTGATTCTTATGGAGAATTCATTAAATTCCATTATAACAATCAAGAAGTGATTATTTATGATAAGGAAAATCGACCACTAACTTCAATAAAAACTCCTATAGTAATGTTTTGGTCTCAGGATCTCGATGAAAGTAATCCATACTCAGATTTTATTCAAAGTCATTTTAATTTAGAAAATATTAAACCAACCATAAACGGTTGTAATAAACTGAGTAATTCTAAACAAACTGTCTATTTACTATTCCCTACTAATTTTCACTTCGATAAACTCGAATACAAGAACATTTTACATTGCTTGCAAACATTTAGAAAAACGATTAAAGATAATGAATTCACTTTAATACCACCAGATCATCATAATAACATTAAATTACCGCAATTGTATGAAATGCTAAAATTTGTCTTTAAAAACAATTTAATAAAAATATACAACACAACTAAAATCACTCCAAAGAATCAAGACGAGATAAAACAAATATTAATTGACAATCACGACAGCAAATTCTCAGGACATTACGGATTCAACAAAACCTATTCAAAAATTAAAGAACGTTATTATTGGCCTTCAATGAAATCAGACATAAGAAAATACATTAAGAACTGCCAGTCATGTCAGATTAATAAAACCGATTTTAAACCAACAAGACAACCTATGGAGATCACATCTACGTCAACCGAACCACTAGAACGTTTAGCATTAGATATTGTAGGTCCCCTACCAATAACAGAAAATGGCAATCGATTCATCTTAACAGCCCAAGATGATTTAACTAAATTCAGTTTCGCCGAACCAGTCCCCAATCACGAATCTAAAACAATTGCTAGTGCACTCACTCGAATAATCACATACTTCGGAATTCCTAAAACTTTATTAACCGATCAAGGTCCAGATTTTATGTCCAAATTAATTAAGGAATTAACGCGACTATTTAAAACTAGACATATATCCACCACACCTTACCATCCTCAAACTAACGGGGCATTGGAAAGATCACATCTAACTTTAAAAGATTACCTAAAACATTACATCAAACCTAATCAGTCTGATTGGGATGAATACATCCATTTTGCTATGTTTAGCTATAATAGTTCTACTCATAAATCGACTAATCATACCCCTTACGAACTATTATTTGGTCATAAACCATATTTGCCATCTTCCATAACACAGGAACCTAAACTACTCTACACTTATGATGATTACGTCAAGTCACTACAAAACAAATTAAACAATTCATTCAAAATAGCCCGCGAAAATATAATAAATTCAAAAAACTCAAGCAAACGTCTTTACGATAGAAAGAATAACTCGTGTGAATTTAAGGTAAACGATAAAGTCTACATTAAAAACAAATCAACTAACCCCAAACTTTCCAAGAAACTTTGTCCGAATTTCAAAGGACCATACAAAATAACACGAATCTTCGATAACCAAACAGTAGAATTGCAATTGAAAAACAAAAAGGTAAAATATCATAAAAACTTACTGAAACCTTCCTCGTTTTCAGATGACGACGATTGTAATCTTGATCCTATCGATCCTACCGATCCTGGTCCATTGTAATGATCTCTATCAAATATATCAATTAAACCAAACAAGCGGAATTTACTACAATAATTTAGGAAACGCTAGAATATCAAATTCAAAAATAACATTACTATCCCATTTAAACATTTCTTTCTTATCTGAGGCTCGCGGAACACTTGAGAATTCAATCCTCAAATCAATAAATCTTTGTGGTTCTCTATCAAAAGGCAATAAGAATTCACATTCGTCAATTTATTGCGAACAAAATTTAGGAAACATTAACGATCAACTAAAACTAATTTATAAAAAACAAGAAATATTGAATCATTATATTGGCAAAGAAAACAGGAAACGCCGTGGTTTAATAAATGGCGTATCTACAGCACTACGTTGGCTAATTGGTACACCCGATGCCAATGATGCGAAATACTATTCCGATAGTATTCACTCGATAATAGACGATAGACAGCAAATCAACGGTCTCTTAAAATCACAAATTCAAGTAATTTCGAGCACGATTCGAAATTTTAATAACTCTTTTGTTGCATTAAAGGAAAACGAATCAAAATTAAATAAAAATTTATTCAAAATTGCAAATCTTGCACAAAACAATCAAGGAAAAACCAATGATTTAGAATTGGATTCAATCATTATTCAACATATTTCAACATTATCCAGTCTTGCAAATAGAGTAATGGAGGAATTTGATAATTATATTCACGCCATTAATATTGCTAAACATGGAATTCTATCTCCGGAGATTGTCACTCCAAAAATCTTAATTAATGAGCTATTGAAATACAAAGGCGAATATGAACTTCCTTTATCACCATCTTATAAAAACGCTCTAACTTACTACAAATTAATACATTTAGATGTCATTGTTGATGAGCGAAACATTGTCATATTTGCATTGAATATTCCGTTATTAGACAAACTATCCTACACTATTTTTGAAATGATCCCGTTACCTATGCAACATCAAGATCCTCTAATATATTCCTACATACAACCTAGTTATCGATATCTCCTAATATCACAACCAAAAACCTTATATAACCTTATGCAAGATTTGAATAAATGCGACGAATTCATCAAAGGATCGTTCATCTGCCAAGGAGTCTCCACCACAAGAAGAACTGAAATCGCCAATTGCGAAATCCAATTGTTGTCGCCGCATCTCTCCAAGATTCCAGAAGAATGTTCAACTAGAACCATCAGAGCCGATATCCAGACTTGGAAATCCATCCGGAATAACGAATGGATATATGTGTTGCTGAAATCAACAACGTTAACAATCCTCTGTGATGACCACATGGAGGACGTAATTCTTAATAAAACAGGAATCATCCGATTGTATCCCGGTTGCAAGGGATACACCGATTACTATGTTCTCGAAGCAACCAGCGAAATGTTCTCCAACATATCCGTCG
This sequence comes from Philonthus cognatus, assembly GCA_932526585.2. Taxonomy (NCBI): domain Eukaryota; kingdom Metazoa; phylum Arthropoda; class Insecta; order Coleoptera; family Staphylinidae; genus Philonthus; species Philonthus cognatus. The sequence continues at coordinate 33,256,249 of OW052242.1, forward strand.
ACTACGTTCCAAAAATTAATATTTTGCAAGACGAATGCTGTGTCGACAAGAAAATCAACGATTCCATACCACTTCGAATACAACCCATTAAACTATCAAATATCGACCTCACCGAATTAAAGTATGCAGATAAAAAACTCAACGAATTCGACGAGTTGTTAGACCACGAAATGAACAAACCGTTCATCGTAAAACATACTAGCTGGTATACACTAATCCTTAGCCTGCTAGGTGTTACATTAACGCTAATGTTGTGTTGTAACATCTGTCGTTGGTGTGGTTGGTGGAATTTGTTAAGACGTCTTTGCTGCTTCACAAGGAATCCAAGGAATGGAGAATTGATGCCACCCATTATAAAAAACTTCGTCAATTGCAACTTCGAATCGGACCTCCGATCTGAACGTCAATATCACACCGGAGAAATTGCAATTTACGAACGTGCCTCCGAAGAAATCGAACTTCAACCACCTCGTTACAATGCAGTAACGGCCTCAGCTCCCAGACGAGACGACAGGAGTTTCCCAAAATCCAGACGCAGCACCGTTCCTTTGTAGGACGAAACCTGTGTCTTCCCCCCATCTTTCGTCTTCAGCGGGGAGGTGTTAGATGACCACCCAAGTGCTAGACGGACTGTCGTCATATAAAGACTATCTACCCTAACGTTCGTGGGAAACAACCCCATTATATAGTATCTTAAGTTTAGCAGGTGTACTAGACACCCTTTTTGTATTACATTTCATTATTTTCCATTAAGTGACTTTTACCATTAGTGTCGTAGATATATGTATATTTATTAGGTACCATTCTCTTTTAATTTCATCAAGTAACTTTTACCATTAATGTCTTAGACCTGTATTTATTAGGCACCCTTAAGTCTGAAAGCCTTTTTCTGTATCGACGATAGGTAAATACCACCCTCGTGGGAACGTCCCCAAAAACGGGCCTCTGTCTGTCCTCACGCGTGTGGTCTTACCTCCATATATATACCCTTTCTAGAACTTAAGCAGTTAGTTAGTACCCAACCGTCATTCTGAATACATGCTGTATTGTAATTATTGTTATAAGAATAAAGTTAAGTTAAGTGTTTAAGTGCAACATTGACTTTTCACTCCCGGTATCCAACAATACATTTCGGACACAAAGTTACCATTATCAATGGTTTGATACAGTATTTAACCATTGATAATGGTCACTTTGTGTTCAAAATGTACATCTAGTATAGAATAAATTTGTGAAGAAAGGTTAAAAGTGTTTTATTTTAAGTCACAGTAAATAAAATAATGTAATTCAAATCACTTTGATAATGGACACAAAGTGACCATTATCAATGGTTTGATACAGTATGAAACCATTGATAATGATCACTTTGTGTCCAAAATGTACATCTGGTAAAGAATAAACTTGTGAAGAAAGGTTAAAAGTGTTTTATTTCAAGTGATTATCATCTTCACGTAACTCACCCAAATGAATTTATTCACTGTGAATGCAGTTTTGGCAAATTTAGCTTGCAACTATGTTTAACAAAATTTAAAGAAACTATTGTAATAGGTCAGTAGGGGTCATGTGCAAATATTATTTTTGACGAAATTAAATTAAAATATTAATACAAAAATCACCCAAGAAACTAATAAAGAAAAATCAACATTCAGTAAATACGAGAATAACATTAGTCGATCAAAATTTTTTATCTGAAAGAAATAACAAATGCAGCACCGCCTTAAAATAATAAACAAGTACCGGCGCGTGGAGAACTGCTAAGACATCCAGAAAAATTCAGTTCAGGGTTTAACGAACACAAACACAACAAGTGTGCAAAGTCAGGGAAATGAAGTTGACGTCAGAGAGGGAAGGGTTTTGTGACCATATATGGTAGTAGATAAAATTTAAGCAACAAAATTTGGGGAGGGGAGAACTTTGAGAGCAGTTAGTTTTGGGACCGGGACGGGGACAGTCAGTATCTGAATGTAAATGGGGACAGTTGAAAATGGAAAGTTTTAGGAGAAGAGTCATGAGAGTCAAGAAACAGTTCGGAAGAAGAACATCACGAAAAGCACCACAAGTTCCAAATCATAGAGGAAATAAGAATAACACAACAAAAACAAAATTATACAACAAATATAAAAACTATACAACAAAAAAGAATACAAAACAGTTGACGGGTGTGGTCGAGCTGTGCGTGGAAAACGGAGGAGTGTTCCCGCTAGTTAATTGCTGATCACAATTAACGGGTGTGGTCGTCCCGAGTTAGTACTGCAGAGTTATGTTCCCGCTAGTTAAATGCACAAAAAACAATTGACGGGTGTGGTCGAGCTGTGCGTGGAAAACGGAGGAGTGTTCCCGCTAGTTAATTGCCTGAAAACAATTAACGGGTGTGGTCGTCCCGAGTTAGTACTGCAGAGTTATGTTCCCGCTAGTTAAATGCACAAAAACAATTGACGGGTGTGGTCGAGCTGTGCGTGGAAAACGGAGGAGTGTTCCCGCTAGTTAATTGCCTGAAAACAATTAACGGGTGTGGTCGTCCCGAGTTAGTACTGCAGAGTTATGTTCCCGCTAGTTAAATGCACAAAAACAATTGACGGGTGTGGTCGAGCTGTGCGTGGAAAACGGAGGAGTGTTCCCGCTAGTTAATTGCCTGAAAACAATTAACGGGTGTGGTCGTCCCGAGTTAGTACTGCAGAGTTATGTTCCCGCTAGTTAACAGCACAAAAAGCAATTGACGGGTGTGGTCGAGCTGTGCGTGGAAAACGGAGGAGTGTTCCCGCTAGTTAATTGCCTGAAAACAATTAACGGGTGTGGTCGTCCCGAGTTAGTACTGCAGAGTTATGTTCCCGCTAGTTAAATGCACAAAAACAATTGACGGGTGTGGTCGAGCTGTGCGTGGAAAACGGAGGAGTGTTCCCGCTAGTTAATTGCCTGAAAACAATTGACGGGTGTGGTCGTCCCGAGTTAGTACTGCAGAGTTATGTTCCCGCTAGTTAAAAGCACAAAACAATTGACGGGTGTGGTCGAGCTGTGCGTGAAAACGGAGGAGTGTTCCCGCTAGTTAATTGCCTGAAAACAATTGATGGGTGTGGTCGTCCCGAGTTAGTACTGCAGAGTTATGTTCCCGCTAGTTAAATGCACAAAAACAATTGACGGGTGTGGTCGAGCTGTGCGTGGAAAACGGAGGAGTGTTCCCGCTAGTTAATTGCCTGAAAACAATTAACGGGTGTGGTCGTCCCGAGTTAGTACTGCAGAGTTATGTTCCCGCTAGTTAACAGCACAAAAAAGCAATTGACGGGTGTGGTCGAGCTGTGCGTGGAAAACGGAGGAGTGTTCCCGCTAGTTAATTGCCTGAAAACAATTAACGGGTGTGGTCGTCCCGAGTTAGTACTGCAGAGTTATGTTCCCGCTAGTTAATAACACAAAACAATCAACGGATGACGTCGGGATCTGCTTGCTAATCAGAGGAGTGTTCCCGCTAGTTGGTTGTCTGGTAAGCTCCGAGATGGTTTTTGTGGGTTTCCCATCTCATAATGCAAATGCAGGGGTTATTTAATTTTGCTCCCACAAGTAGAGTCATATACTTTTTGAGTTTAACTAAAATGCACATGGCTTCTAAGTACAAACGAAAATAAAGTATTTCGAGAATATAAATAATTTAAGAAACACAAATTAATTAGAAATGTCATAATTGAGGTCAATAAACTTTGCATCCGTTAAACTCACATCCTGTTTTATTTATTGTCCACACATACTCCTGGTCATTAAAAGGGAAGAAAGACACAGTATTTCCGATAATGCATATTGACACAAACAACGAATCTGTTAAATAAATTAAAAGGGTTACTACATACACAACACAACGTAAATAAAATACAAATTATAAATTTGTATAATACCTAGGGTAGAATCATTACACTATAGTCACTTAATAAAGTCTCAGTCATACAAACAAAGTTAAAATTGTATTTTAATTGTGAACATTCAAAGTGTTTTAGTACTTCATTGATTGATTGATTATTGAAATTAATTCATTGATTAATAAGCATGTCTATTTCTTCATCGTTTTCGCAGTGAGATAAATTAATTCCGGCCACCGCCATGCGTTCGTTAATTGCGCTGAAAATTTGTTTATTTACACGAATCAATTACGCTTATAAATATTTAGCGCAGCATCCAATTTAGGATGCGCACCGTGACAGAGAGTTTTTTTTTTTCGCCGACGTGTCCTCCGGCTAATTGACACGCACCAATCTGTTCTTCTGTCAGATATAAACTAGCGTGTTTATATAATTACGCCAGGTTGATTAATTCCATCCGTTTTGCTGTATCTTAATAGTTATTGAAATTCTATACGTGACCAACATGTGTTATTCTCGTCGTGATATAAACTCGAAGGTTATTACAAGCAATGGGAACGGAATATAAAAATGTATATGTTTCTAAAAGATTTAACACGAAATTTACCAATATTTATCAAATACGGTATGACAACGCTGTTAATAATTTAGCATAAAATATAACAAATATATCCTGCCGGTAAGATGTTTGAAGATAAAATACATCAAAACTACGATTCTTTACGTAATTTACAACCAATTTACATACAGGGAGTTTTTCTTTTGAGTATACATATTGCATATAATACTCTATATGCTGCAAATCTTTAGACACTCGTTGTTTTTTTAAAAGAGTTCGTTTTGACGCGTAAACGAGTGTTTTCCTCTCCCAGGTTGAGCATGAAGTAAAATTTCGAGTTTAGAAAAGCCTGAACATTTGGTTTGGTCGCATAGCAAAGCGAAGCGACCAAACCAAATTTTCAGGCTTTTCTAAACTCGAAATTTTACTTCATACGCTACGCGTGTAAAACACTGATTTAGAGCGAAATTCAAAATGTATTGCTTATGTTTTATTTCGAGTAATCAAATCTACTCTAATCAGAATTTAACGCTTTTATAAAATCGACGAATGCCTAAAAATGTACAACGTATGCATTGTGTACATTTAAAAGAAAATATTCTCAAGATGTAATACAACAAGTATTTCATAGAACTTATAAAAAAAAGTGCAGAATTGTATCTAAAATCAACTTTAAGAGTTAACTGGGAAAAACATGGGGCCTTAATCCAAAAATGACCATGTGGATATATAATGCAATAGTAAAACCCATGATCACCTACGGATGCACCACTTGGTGGCCGAAAGTAGAACAAAGTACTGCGCAGGCAGCTCTATCTAGAGTACAGCGACTAGCCTGCTTATGCATAACTGGCGCACTGCGTACAACACCAACAGCCTCAATGGAAACCCTACTAAACCTCCAACCGCTGGACCTAGTGGTTAAAAGCGAGGCCAGACTAGGGGCATATAGGTTGAGGACAACTGGAAACTGGCACCCCACAGGAAACCACTCCAGAATAGAACAGGTAGTTACCAAACCTCTACTACAAATGGGAAGTGACTACATGATACCACGCTACTCCCTGAAGAGACCCTTCACAATAGAATGTGAGGGGGACAACGAGAAGCGCAACCCTTCACCTGGAACCCTGATCTGGTATACCGATGGGTCAAGAAGAGAAGGTGGAGCAGGCGCTGGGATTCACGGCGTAACCCCAAAATGTGACATCTACGTGTCTCTGGGGAGGATGGCAACTGCACATCAAGCCGAGATCTTCGCGATCAACCAATGTACCATGGAAAATCTGCGACGGGGATATAAGAGGCAAAAGATTCTGATCCTCACCGACAGCCAAGCCGCTCTAAGAGCACTCAACAGCTATAAGATCCAATCTGAGCTAGCATGGAAGTGCATCCAAAACCTGACGAAACTGGCGACGGAAAACACCGTAACACTACGCTGGACGCCGGGACACACAGGGGAGGATGGCAACGAGAAAGCCGATGCTCTGGCAAAGATTGGATCACGCAGACCCTACATTGGACCAGAACCAATGCTACCGATTCCCAAAAAATCAATAAGACCAAGCGCAAAAGAGTGGACCCTAGAAAGACACACCGAGCGCTGGAAAAACCTGACAGGGCATAGACACAGTAAACTACTGATGGAAAAACCCTGCCAAGAACTAGCAACTGAGGCCCTCAGACTCAGTAGAAACAACCTTAAAATAGTCACAGGACTGATAACTGGACACTGTACCCTAAGGAAGCACCTGCATAACATGAAACTGTTCACAGAAGATCCAATATGCAGACTATGCCTGGAAGAGGATGAAGACGCCTCACATGTACTATTCGAGTGCGAGGCACTTTCCACCTGGAGGGAAACAAACCTTGTCCAAGGGAATCCAAGCCACTTCCCGAAGGGAAAGATGATCGAAAGGCTGCTGGGACTAGCCAAGGAGACAGAGCTTTTTGATTAACTACGGTAACGGAAGAAGTACAATAAGCCACACGGCTGCGGTGCTAGGGCAGAAATAACCCTAACTTCCGTTTCCTGCCCCTAAAAAAAAAAAAAAGAGTTAACTCTATAATTACCAGACGAGCAACTATAGAGTGAACTCTAAAAGTTTATTTTAGGTACATTCTTAATGGGTTTATGTACCTAAACTTAACCCAATAAGAATGTACCTAAAATAAACTCCAGGTATGCACGATGTAAATTTTATAACATTCGTTGTTTTTTTTTATAAAAAATCAGTTTGAACCTTTAAACGAGTGTTTTCCACTCCCAGATTAAGCATGAAGTAAAATTTCGAGTTTAGAAAAGCCTGAAAATTTGGTTTGGTCGCGTAGCGCGAAGCGCTACGCGGCCAAACCAAATTTTCAGGCTTTTCTAAACTCGAAATTTTACTTCATGCGCCACGCGTATTAACCACTGATTTCATGAAAAGTTCACAACGTGCTACTAAAGCAGTATGCTAAAGACGTATGTTTTGAGCTTCACCTAAAAAAAAAGTTTGCGCTTAAGATCATAAAAAAAAAACGTGAGATTTTGAGAAAGAAAAAAAAAATGTCGGAGATTGTTAAAAGATTAATAAACACTAGTTCTAATGTTGGAAAATACTAAATTGATTGACTCTTGACAAACTTACAATTGCACAAAGTTTACTAAATAAAATAAAAAATTATTAAACTTTGTGCAATTGTAATTTTGTAACGAGTCAATCAATTTTGTATTTTCTAACGTTAGAACCGATGTTTACTATTTTCTTAACAATCTCAGACATTTTTTTAAACAAAATCTTTCATTTTATTTTTTAGAGTATAGAGTGATTTTTTCTAATTTACGTATACTTTCACATATTCCATATAAACATTTGCAAAATTGAAGATCATGTGATCAAAAGTAAGCAGTATATTGTGAACTTCATTGCAAATCAGTGCTTAATACGCGTGGCGCATGAAGTAAAATTTCGACCAAACCAAATTTTCAGGCTTTTCTAAACTCGAAATTTTACTTCATGCTTAACCTATGAGTGGACAACACTCGTTTAAAGCTTCAAATTATACTTTAAGATATTATCTTTTTCAAATTTAATTGTCATTTCAATAGTTTTATAAATACAAATCATTATTTCATGGTTTAGACACAATTCTAGGCATGTTTTTAGACTTTTTCAAAAGTGGGCATATTTTTTAATTTTACAGTTAACAAATTTCAAACTTTTAATTGTTTTCAATTAAAATATACTATTAATAATGAAGATTTTGACGCAATAAAACGTCATAAGCATCTCGAACAATATGTACAATACCGGTCTAAGACAATAATTTAAGTCGTCGCCCTCTTCTCCTCCAAACAATTTTTTTCGACTGGTAACAAATCCTTACTGTTCTCAATAACTGTTGAAAAAAGTTTTTGATTTTTACAGTTACAGTTTCAATTAAAATGTAGTATTATTAATGAAGATTTTAGCGCTCCCGGAATTATTAACCCCCTTCCCCCGCTTGCTAATTAAACTAAAGTGTTTTTGATGTGTATAATTTGGCGATAATACAACGTATGTATATATATATATATATATATATATATATATATATATATATATATATATATATATATATATATAAATTTATATAATAAAAGCGACCGTTTGCATGATGTTTTGATGGCGCCATAAAATCGTTTCCATGTTTGCCATAAAATTAAGGAAGTTAAAAACTCCTCTTTCTCGGCTCGTTATTAAATGCGGCGAAATGAATTAACGGCCGATTAAGTTTTACGGCCGCGATTAATTCAACGTGCTCCTTATCAAATATTTACTAATATAATTTAGGAATTGTGTCAGAGGGGACACGCGTGTCTCACTTATTATAATTTTATTAAGGGGCCTTCCTCGTAAATCACTTAAGAAAAAACGACTTTGTTATTTTTTTTGAGTATTCTTTTATTGATCATAAAAGAAGTTATTGCATATGAAAGTACACATCTTCGACTATCTCTCAAGTTTTTGTTTTGTTTTTTTGTATTGACATGCGTACTTCAAGAACGCCGGTGCGAAGGCGAGTCCTCATTTCGAAAACGCAAACTTGCTGATACTGTAGCTCTGCTCCTGTTGAAGATAGCGACAAAAACAAAATTCAGATTAAAGTAGACATTTAAACTTAGGGTGTGAACCACAATTTAATCAATTTACCGATTTTTTTTTCGACATTAGAGCCAAGTTTTGCCAATTTTCTAGAAGCCAATTTTTGCAATCTAAGGTCAAATTATGGTGTAGTCCATGCGGAATTTATTTAGTAACAAAATGCCTAAAAATGTAAACCGATCGGACGTATAGATTTTTGTCAGCGGCAGCAAATTTTAAAAATGCCGTTTTGGGAAAAACACTGAAAAATTTAAACCGATCGGACGAATAGATTTTTGTCAGCGTTGGCAGCAAATTTTGAAAATGTAGTTTTGGGAAAAACCCTTCAAAATTTAAACCGATCGGACGTATAGATTTTTGTCAGCATATGCAGCAAATTTTAAAAATGCATTTTTGTGAAAAACGCCTTAAAATTTAAACCGATCGGATGTATAGATTTTTGTCAGCGTTGGCAGCAAATATTGAAAATGCAGTTTTGGGAAAAACCCTAAAAAATTTAAACCGATCGGACGAATAGATTTTTGTCAGCGTGGGCAGCAAATTTTGAAAATGCATTTTTGGGAAAAACCCTTCAAAATTTAAACCGATCGGACGTATAGATTTTTGTCAGCATTGGCAGCAAATTTTAAAAATGCATTTTTGTGAAAAACGCCTTAAAATTTAAACCGATCGGATGAATAGATTTTTGTCAGCGTTGGCAGCAAATTTTGAAAATGCAGTTTTGGGAAAAACCCTAAAAAATTTAAACCGATCGGACGTAGATATTGTGTATTAAATAAGTGTACAGTCAAACAAATTTAATACTAGGGTGTTACTATATAGATTTTTGTCAGCGTTGGCAGCAAATTTTAAAAATGCATTTTTGGGAAAAACGCCGAAAAAATTAAACCGATCGGACGAATAGATTTTTGTCAACGTTGGCAGCAAATTTTGAAAATGCAGTTTTGGGAAAAACCCTAAAAAATTTAAACCGATCGGACGTATAGATTTTTGTCAGCGTTGGCAGCAAATTTTAAAAATGCATTTTTGGAAAAACGCCGAAAAAATTAAACCGATCGGACGAATAGATTTTTGTCAGCGTTGGCAGCAAATTTTGAAAATGCAGTTTTGGGAAAAACCCTAAAAAATTTAAACCGATCGGACGTATAGATTTTTGTCAGCGTTGGCAGCAAATTTTAAAAATGCATTTTTGGAAAATCGCCGAAAAAATTAAACCGATCGGACGAATAGATTTTTGTCAGCGTTGGCAGCAAATTTTGAAAATGCAGTTTTGGGAAAAACCCTAAAAAATTTAAACCGATCGGACGTATAGATTTTTGTCAGCGTTGGCAGCAAATTTTAAAAATGCATTTTTGGGAAAAACGCCGAAAAAATTAAACCGATCGGACGAATAGATTTTTGTCAGCGTTGGCAGCAAATTTTGAAAATGCAGTTTTGGGAAAAACCCTAAAAAATTTAAACCGATCGGACGTATAGATTTTTGTCAGCGTTGGCAGCAAATTTTAAAAATGCATTTTTGGGAAAAACGCCGAAAAAATTAAACCGATCGGACGAATAGATTTTTGTCAGCGTTGGCAGCAAATTTTGAAAATGCAGTTTTGGGAAAAACGCGTTTAAAGTTTTGGGTACTTTCACTGATAATATTTTCACAAAATGCTGTATTATCTCGAGTTCTATTATAAACAATGATCTAAAATTTTAACTACACATTCTTGAGACTGTCGCGAACACATTTAAGTAAAATAATAATCATCGAGTTTTTGAAAGTGATTTGCGGTGAAGACCCATTGCGATATTTATTTGACGTATAAATTAGAATTAATTAGCTAATTTATGAAAATACGATTCATATTTTAGCTGATTTAAAACAGTTTCCAAAATTAAATTCAATGTATGTTCATGTTATAAATTTAATCAACATGTGAAAATGTACAGTGTGCAGCATTTTCGATGGTATTTTCAAGTAAAGTACCATTTTTATGTATAAAATTACATCTTTATTTAAAAAGATATTGACATGCTGTTAAAACTTTCGTATGCACTTTTTTAAGTAGAATAAGCTGTTTGGATTTAGGGATTCCTTTTGACTGTAGATTGACCTTTTATTTTCATATCATTTCAATTTCGAACAGAGCTTTTAAAACACTTGGTGCAATAAGTAGATATTCTTTTAATTTTTCAATTCAAACTATTAAACTCTTATATATCACATTAGTAAGATGTCAACTTAAATATGGCTCGATAATTTGGAATCCGTTCTACGCTATACATTCTAACAAGATAGAAGCTGTGCAAAGTAAATTTTTTGAGAATGATTTCATTTGGGTTAGGAATATTTTACGTCAATTTTAGTTATTGAAATATGTTACAAACTTTAAATTTAACATCATTAAAGTATAGGCGGATTATATATGATGTATCATATGGCTTTAAATTAATTAATGGTTTTGTTGATTGTAGTGTGTTGTTATCTAGTTTAAACTTTAACTTATGTTCCACGAAGATTACACGATCCAAACCATTATTTCGCTTAATGTCGCATACCACTAATTATGCAATGCATAGTCCTATAGATGGAATTATGAAGTATTGTAACATTTTAAATTCTAATTCTAATTTTGATGTATTCGTTGACTCGATTATTAGATTTAAGAAACGTTTGCGGCTTATAGATTTAAATATTTGTTTGTAATACTGATCCTTTATACTTTATTATCGTTGTATTATTTCTTTTATATTATTTTTATTATATTATTATAAACTCCATTTTTCCCATTATTCCTATTTTTTCTATTTGAATTACTACTTTTAGTTATCTAGTTTTTGTGATAACTTTTGTTGAATATTATTAAGTTTGAATGTGCATTCTTAAGGTTACATGAATTTAGTTTTAATATCTATATATTTTCTGTATATTGTTTGCTTATACTCTTTCTTTTGTGTATATTATTGTAATAGGTAATTATCCGCCAATAAACTAAACTAAACTATATTTTTGTAAAGATAACACAAAATGCAATCGACTGAAGTCTAGACAAACTATAATTTGTATTTAAAATAACTCTACTTTTTGGTATATCTCATAAACGTTAAACCTATGACAAAATCTGATATGATCAGCATATTCTATTAAAACAAGTGCCATAAGAATGTTATTCCGCATGTCAATATCTTTTTAAATAAAAGAGTTATTTCAATATTTCAAAATGGCCAAATTTTGAGTTTTGACGTATAACTCGAAAACAATTGAAGATAGACAAATTTTGATTAGGTACCATCGGTGGAAACAAAATTTTGGGACACGTAAAAGTTTTTTAGTGTGTATCAAACTTTGGACTTGCTATTTAATTGTTCATTTGATGTGTCGAAAATGAATATAGTGTTTCGATAATTTCTTTCATTTGCATATTTTTGTTGTCACATTCATAACCTGAATTTAAAAAAACCTGACATAACCGATATGAATTTGCTTATGTTTGACATTATCCAGCTTTCGATTTGTCCCAATATTTTATTCCCACCGATCGTAAATGAAATATGCTCTAAAAAAGAGCTCTGAAAGTATATGTTAGTTTTTGTCTATCATTCATATTTATGATACTTTACTTGAAGAAACCATCGAAAATGCTGCACCCTGTACGCTCACATTCTATCGTCGTGATGAAAATGTTCGAATGCAGTTTTAAATAATTCGAACAGTCCGGATGAATCGTGCGATTACACACTAGAATTTTAACGGGGCTCATCTCTGAGATGAAATATTCAGTTAGATCGTGAGTAGAGATGAAAATTCAGGACGGAGCATTTGTCATACAGGTGAATTTCGGTTTGTGTTTCAGTTCCGATAATGATCGTAACACGTCTAGCACAGTTCACTGTCACTGCCGGCATTTATGATTTATACGAACGCCGGCGACGATTTATTTCATTTAACAGCAATTCGTTATATTTCCAACTATTATGTACACACACAAATATACACGATAAATAAATTGAATAAAAAAGGCATACAATAAAGAAATGAAATAAAAAATTAAGTATTGTGTTTATTGCTTAGTGAACACATTTATATAAAACTAATAAGGTCGGTGAATTTTTAGGAGTATTGCGTTAAATAATTACTAATTAGCAGAGCTGGGATGAATCCTCGTAAAAAGGATTCGAATCACTAATCCGAATCACCTATACGAATCACCTATCCGAATCACCTATCCGAATCACCTATATAAGGTGATTCGAATCACTAATACTCGAATAAAATATTCGTAAGAGATTAATATGATTGGAATCAAAGATTCGAATCCTGTATTTTCGAATCACGAATACAAATCCTTTAAGAATAAATTTGATTTTATTATTTTTTTGCAACCATTAATATATAAATATCGTTACGAGTTGTTCTAACAAAAATATCAAAACCTAATTATTTATTATTAACACTAAACATCGTTGATAACAGACTAAATATCTGATTCCCTGTTACTCTGATCAAAGATGTATTTGTGTGTTTTGAATTTCACTTCAAGTCAGTGTTTTGTACGCGTGGCGCATGAAGTAAAATTTCGAGTTTAGAAAAGCCCGAAAATTTGTCTCAGGTCGCTGCGCGACCCTCGACAAATTTTCACAGGGCTTTTCTAAACTCGAAATTTTACTTCATGCTTACCCTGGGAGTGGAAACACCCTTTCAAAACTACAAATTGAACTCTATTATATAATCGACGAATGCCTGAAAATTACGTAAAAATTCACTGAATATCATTAAAACCGGGAAAGAATTTTATTCAAATTGACCAAAACACTAACAAAAAAGCCATATGATATTATGAAATTTGTCAAAATCAGCAGGCAAATTACATAGCACGTAAAACTTTACAAAATTAACTTAAATATTGACACAAACAATGTAAACAATTTAACAAAATGGGGGTTTCCCACAAGAAAGTTATATTAAAATGTCAGACAAAAAAATTTTGAATCAGGGAAATGCCGGAAAACATTAACATTTCAGATTGTGGCTACCATGTCAGTTTTACTTTAAATAATATTAAACAAAATTCTGAAAACTAGATTAATAATAGTAATAATAATAATAAACAATCTTTATTCCTTTAAAAATATACATAAGAAAGAAAATAAACACATACTTAATATAGGACTTTGCGTCAAGGGAAACACGTATGTATAGCAATGTTATACAATTTTATAATGAAAGAATTCTTCCAAATTACTATCTTTAAAAACATTTTCAGTCACTTAATGTTCTTATCAAAGCATTCAGTTTAAAATTTCGAACAAGCGTTTCCACTCCCAGACTAAGCATGAAGTACAATTTCGAGTTTAGAAAAGCCCCGTGAAAATTTGTCGAGGGTCGCGCAGCGACCCGAGACAAATTTTCTGGGCTTTTCTAAACTCGAAATTTTACTTCATGCGCCACGCGTATTAAACAGTGATTTAACGAGAAATTTAAAAACACACAAAAGAAATTTTTCAAGTTAATCCTCACCATTAATTTGAAATATTTTTGACGATTCAAAACCTTTTGTAAGTATTCGAATCCTTTTATTAATATTCGAATCCTGTTATTAGGATTCGAATCACCCACATTTAGATTCGAATACGAATCCTCTTAAAAAAATGTAACGATTTCGGATCACGAATCCAGTTGAACTAAAGTATTTGAATGCCTCTTTTGAATCCTCTAAAAGGATTCGAATCCAAGATTCGAATCCTGAATGATTCGAATCCTGCCCAGCTCTGCTAATTAGTAAAATATAGTACAGTAATCTATGAAGTGGTTACACAGTCCATTTGGTGACGTGGTATCTCGAAAGATCCACTCTTGAAATCCTTTCAGGCCAAATTTCAAACAAAAGTGACATGTAGTTCACGTTCGGTAATCATTTGAAGCAAGTGGCTTAGCAGTTTCTGAAAAAAAATAGAAATTAACAATTTCGTGCAATGATAAAATACTTTTACACAAAATTACACGAAATGGGCTATGAATTGATTCCTTACCCACCCTGTTCTCCAAATTAGGAACCGTGAGATTTCTTTCCTTTCCCAAAGTTGAAAATTTTACTGGATGGGAGAAAATGTTCATCGAATGATACCCGAATCATTATTATGCAGACTTTTGGACAATATTTTTTTATGGTATTAAAAAAATTGGAATCTTGCTGGACTAAGTGTATAGCCCTCAAAGGAGACTATGTTGAAAAATAACACAGATTTGTTAAAAAAAAATGTTTTGCTTTCTTTTTTTACCAAACTTATCAAACGACATTTTACATTCCCTAAAAAAGGTTTAATTTGTTTCTAAAATTTATCTTGTCATCAATATTTTATTAAAAAGCAAATATATCGATTTTTTCACTTAGTCTATTTAAAGCGTTGTATTTCCTAAAGTACTAAACCGATTTAATTCATTCAAAAAGTACGTGATTTAGAAAAAATAGCTTCAATTTGACGTACACGCATTTTTTCAGGGTAAAAATTGTGCTTAGCACGAGCGCTCAAATACAGATTTTGTACGTGATTTAGAATGAAAAGAGCTGCAATTTGACGTACAAACATTTTTTCAGGATAAAACTGTGTTTAGCACGAGCGCTCAAACACAGATTTTGGTAGGTTTAGTTATTTTCTTAAAATATTCAAAGTTGTATAAGTTGATGAAATATTTTTTTCTTGTTGAAATAAATAGCACGAATTATTTTTAATATTGGTATAAGTGTCTGTGATTTTTTGTAGAATTTTTAATAAATTAAAAAAAATTGTCTTGAAATCTGGATTTTTTCCACAGAAATTACTAAGTTTTGATTAAAAATTTTGATTTTAGAAAAATCTGAAAAAAATCACACACATTCTACTTAATATTAGAAATAACTTTGGGTAATTTTTAATTTTGCAAAGAAAAAAAATTGTTAATTTTTTTATAACATTTATTTTGCTAATAATCTAAATATTTAAATATGTAGATTAATAACAAAAAAATGTTTTGAGTGTGTTTCTAACTTCATAATATTTCAGTGTCTTATACGCGTGGCGTATGAAGTAAAATTTCAAGTTTAGAAAAGCCTGAGTTTGGATTTGGACGCTAAGCATTCAAATCCAAACGCTCATTTATCTATTTATATTTTTTGTATATTGTTTGCTTATACTCTTTCTTTTGTGTATATTATTGTAATAAGTGATTACCCGTCAATAAACGAAACTAAACTATATTTTTGTAAAGATAACAAAAAATGCAATCGACTGAACTCTAGACAAACTATAATTTGTATTTAAAATAACACTACTTTTTGGTATATCTCATAAACGTTAAGCCTATGACAAAATCTGATAAGATCGGCATATTCTACTAAAAAAGATGTCATAAGAACGTTTTTCTGCATGTCAATATCTATTTAAATAAAGAAGTTATTTTAGTATTTCAAAATGGCCAAATTTTGAGTTTTGACGTATAACTCAAAAACAATTGAAGGTAGACAAATTTTGATTAGGTACCATCGGTGGAAACAAAATTTTGGGACACGTAAAACTCGAAATTTTACTTCATGCTTATTCTGGAAGTGGAAGATACTCGTTCTTGCGACTTTAATTCACCAATTCTGAAAGTTCGTGTAATGCGCAATTATTAGGTCAAGATAATAAAAAGCGTTTGAGATGAAAACCTATTTATTTTTAATATATATATGTATATATATATATATATATATATATATATATATATATATATATTTAATAATTCTACCATGTGATTTTAAAATGACAAAAATGTTTTTCTTGAGACAAACTTTTCAATTGGTTCATACTATCAAATTATAAATAATATGAAACCGTGTTCGGTATAAAATTTAAACTTAAGTAAGTAATAAATGTTTTGAACTTCAGTTAAAATCGCATTTTATACGCGTGGCGCATGAAGTAAAATTTCGAATTTAGAAAAGCCCCGTGGAAATTTTCTACGCGGGCTTTTTCTAAATTCGAAATTTTACTTCATGCTTAGTCTGGGAGTGGAAACACTTGTTCGAAACTTCAAATTGAACGTTTTTATAAAATATATTTATAAAAATGGCTGAAAATTTACAACGTATACATTATGTATATTTAAAGGGATATATTTCCATATGTAATACAATAAGTCATTTGTAAACATCATTGATTTCTTATTATTTTAAGTAAAAGTTATATCTAATTACATGAATAATCATTTTTTTTCTGGGATTAAACTTAAACGATATTTTATGGCAATACAGTTTAGCAGTAAACTCGGCTATTGAAGAATAAGGAAACTAATTTTAAATATGAGGAAAAATCAATGGACAACTAAAAAGGTTAAAAAAAGCATAAAATAATTTCAATTGCGCACGATGCAATCGGTATCATCATCAAAACATGCAATTACACGTGTACACTTCCCATTCAAGGTTCAGCATGGATGGATAATTACAGGCGGAGCACTAATTACAGTAATGAGGCTCGCCGTATTAAAATTTCAGCGTGCAGAAATCTCCGCCGACGATCTGACGACTCTCTTTGCTGATTTAAGACGAATCCAGTGGACAATCGCGCACATAAATTAAGACAAACACGCCGTAATTAAGCAGATGGCTTTCAAAGAGAAGAAACGTATACGCATCAACAACTATTTAATCATAAATCACGCTGTAATTTATTGGTGATAATTTGCATACAGGCATTTTTTTAAAGCATACATATCCCGATGGTTATAACCGTCTTTTGTCATAATATTTAATTAAACCAAACGTATTTAATAAATATTACTACATTAAATATCAATCGTCAAAACCAACCCACATCATAACATTTTACAAAAACTTTAAAACTGTGAAAATTAGGACAAATTGACAAATACGTAAATATATACGTAAATATATAGTAATTGATTATTGGAATTTAACGTAAATTTTAAAACTGTCTTAGAAAGATAATTGCCTTTACCCCACACACAATTGAGGGGCTTAGTGGAAATGTAGTGCAAGTGCTATTTTAAAAAAAAAATGGTATAAGTACAGATATCTACAAATGAGATTCATATTTAGTGATAGAAACAATGGTACAATTAATTATGTGTATCTTTGAATATACTCGTAATATATAATGTTATTGATTAGACGTCCACGGATTTTTCTATAAAAGTTAAACCTTATCTCCAAATTACACAAATAATCTCATGTCACTTGTACTACTTTTCTATTAAGGTCGGAAATTCACATGTTATTTGGCCATAAGAACGAACAACGATTAATCTTCCACAATAATGAAAATAGATCTTTGAAACTTATACATATTGCACATTGAAGCTTTGTGAATAAATTGACACTATTCTTTTTTTTTTAATTTCTCTTTTGATTAGACGTCACAGATTTTTCTATAAAAGTTAAACCTTATCTCCAAATTACACAAATAATCTCATGTCACTTGTACTACTTTTCTATTAAGGTCGGAAATTCACATGTTATTTGGCCATAAGAACGAACAACGATTAATCTTCCACAATAATGAAAATAGATCTTTGAAACTTATACATATTGCACATTGAAGCTTTGTGAATAAATTGACACTATTCTTTTTTTTAATTTCTTAAATTATATACAAATAAAATAATCGAACACTTTTAAATGATCACATAAATCCTTGCAATGCTTCCATAGAAAACATTATTTCTACTTCATATTGCTTTAATTTATTAAAGTAATTATTATAAACATGTTGTATTAAATAGATTAATCTAAAATAAATGATAAATAAAATTAATCGTTGCTTACAAATCTCCACAATGTAAATGATGATTATGCTTTTAATAAATAGGAGGCAGCATCGTGGTATTTTAGTAATATCTTAAAATTATACTGTAATTTCCAAAACTAAGTGAAAAGAAATTGGGTTTGATATTTAGAATTCGTGTACGGCATTTGTCGCGACACGGGTTCCCGGTGCGCCGCCTTAAATTGCGAATGTATTTTTTCTGCCGCGGACTGTTCATTGCTTATGGTGTATGTGTGTATTAAACATTACAAAAAAAGACATTATTATTTTTTTTATTTTATTGGGTTTTGGCTTTTGCCTGGCCTTAGTTACTAGACTATTAGCCATCATCAATTTTTATTATTTGTATACATTTGTTTGTTTTTAACTTATTACTAAGTACATATAACTATATATTTGGACGTCACAACACATACACACACACCCATAGACTCCGGGACGAATATTTTTCGTTGGAAAAATTACTCGAATCGAACCCAGATCACCGTCGTGAACGATTGGCGAAACCAGCGGCTCAACCTCTCGGCCACGGCGGGCCTAAAATAGACATTATTAAAATATTTCCCAATACATCCTTTAAATATAAATGCATTTCTGCATTCATGTTTTGAATAGGGATGTGGAATGCCGGTATATGTTGATTCAACTGATAAGTCGGAAAAATTCAATTTCATTTATTTACCAAATTGAATGTGCAACACTCGACACGCGATTTGATTACCGAGGCACTTAGTCAGCTGAGCGTCTAGAGTTCGAATTGGGTTATTGTAATCTCTCATTTTTTGTACGGCTTAGCCTACTCAGCTTGAAGTGTCGCCTACTCAGCTTAGAGGGTAGACCTCCTCTCGTGTTCGCATCTATTCTTTTTGTGTGCTTCATTGCAATTTACCAAATAAAGGAGTGCAGCACGCGACAGTCATGTATGATATATGATTTTTGATAGTAATCATTAAAATCACTTATGTACTTGCAAATAACATGAATGTATATTTTATGTTGCCAGAATTTAACTGTTTGTCTAAAATATAAATACAGGGAATTTTTCTTTTAGGTAAACATATGCATAAGCTGTAAATTTCCGACATCCGTTTTTTTTTTTAAAAGAGTTCAATTTGAAGCTTTAAACGAGTGTTTTCCACTCCCAGACTAAGCATGAAGTAAAATTTCGAGTTTAGAAAAGCCCCGTGAAAATTTGTCGAGGGTCGCGCAGCGACCCGAGACTAATTTTCTGGGCTTTTCTAAACTCGAAATTTTACTTCATGCGCCACGCGTATAAAACATTGATTTCAAGTGAGGTTCAAATATACATTAATTTCACAGTATTTTAGTGTTTTATATGCGTGGCGCATGTAGTAAAATTTCGAGTTTAGAAAAGCCCAGAAAATTTGTCTCGGGTCGCTGCGCGACCCGAGACAAATTTTCACGGGGCTTTTCTAAACTCGAAATTTTACTTCATGCTTAGTCTGGGAGTGGAAATCACTCGTTTAAAATTTCAAATTATACTCTTTTAGAAAACAACGACTATCTAACGTATTCTAAATTCAGATTATTTACTTTAAATATTTAGATATTCGTTGTTTTTTAAAAGAGTTCAATTTGAAATTTTATACGAGTGTTTTCCACTCCCAGACTAAGCATGAAGTAAAATTTCGAGTTTAGAAAAGCCCCGTGAAAATTTATCTCGGGTCGCGCAGCGACCCGAGACAAATTTTCTGGGCTTTTCTAAACTCGAAATTTTACTTCATGCGCCACGCGTATAAAACATTGATTTCAAGTGAGGTTCAAATATTCATTAATTTCACAGTATTTTAGTGTTTTATATGTGTGGCGCATGAAGTAAAATTTCGAGTTTAGAAAAGCCCAAAAAATTTGTCTCGGGTCGCTACGCGACCCTCGACAAATTTTCACGGGGCTTTTCTAAACTCGAAATTTTACTTCATGCTTAGTCTGGGAGTGGAAATCACTCGTTTAATATTTCAAATTAAACTCTTTTAAAAAACAACGAATATCTAACGTATTCTAAATTCAGATTATTTACTTTATATTTCGATATTCTTTGTTTTTTAAAAGAGTTCAATTTGAAATTTTATACGAGTGTTTTCCACTCCCAGACTAAGCATGAAGTAAAATTTCGAGTTTAGAAAAGCCCTGTGAAAATTGGTCGAAGGTAGCGCAGCGACCCGAGACAAATTTTCTGGGCTTTTCTAAACTCGAAATTTTACTTCATGCGCCACGCGTGTAAAACACAATATTTTAGTATTTTATACGCGTGACGCATGAAGTAAAATTTCGAGTTTAGAAAAGCCCAGAAAATTTGTCTCGGGTCGCTGCGCGATCTTCGACAAATTTTCGCAGGGCTTTTCTAAATTCGAAATTTTACTTCATGCTTAGTCTGGGAGTAGAAATAACTCGTTTAAAATTTCAAATTGATCTCTTTTAAAAAACAACGAATATCTAAATATTTAAAGTAAATAATCTGAATTTAGAATACGTATACTATAGTTCGAATATAAATAAATTTCACACTATTTTAGTATTTTATACGCGTAGCGCATGAAGTAAAATTTCGAGTTTAGAAAAGCCCAGAAAATTTGTCTCGGGTCGCTGTGCGACCTTCGATAAATTTTCGCAGGGCTTTTCTAAACTCGAAATTTTACTTCATACTTAGTCTGGGAGTAGAAATAACTCGTTTAAAATTTCAAATTGAACTCTTTTAAAAAACAACGAATATCTAAATATTTAAAGTAAATAATCTGAATTTACAATACGTATACTTTAAAGAAAAACTACCTGTATATACTCATATGGAATATCAAACTAAAACGGCATGTGTTTCGTTATACAGTTGTATGTATGTCGGTAGAAATTAAAATCGTGAATATTTATCCAGTTTACTTGTGTCTTCTGTAATTCAATACCCATTCATTCATTCATTTGCACGGCGCCATGTAAACAAACAAACAACGCGCTAAGCACTCATCATTTTTATTATTCGTTGTAATAAAATTCGGCAGGCACTATAAACCAATACATAGTCAAAAGTACTTTCTGCAATTTTGCTATTTCGGCGCCATCTCGTACCACAGAAACACACAACCAGCAAAAATTGGGCCTCTTAAGCCCCTCAATTGTTCTCTTCAGATAAATTAGTAGAGACACTTTATTTAATAACATTTTTGGAGACAACATTTTGATATCAAATTTTCGTCTCAAAAGTTAGTGCCAGATCGCACTCCCTTAATGTACGTTTTGAATAATTTGAGTAACCTTGAAGGAAGACATCATTAATTATACGCAGGAAATGTAAGGGAATGGTTTGAATTTCCAGGGAAATGTAGGTATGTATAATTTAGTGCACACGGTTTGATCTCGTGATTTGGGAGCTTCGCAGGTTTCGGGTGTTGTGCACTCGACTCCAACTCCAGGGCCGAGAGCTCGGGAGCCGGGTGAAACGTTGGAAGGTGAGTTAGTGGAGTTTTCATTAAAACAGGGCCCTCTCTCGCATTCGCAATTCGCAATTCGCATTCGCAATTAGACGTAATGAGGGAGTAGCTCATATTCTCGTTGCTCGCGAGGCATTTGAATGGCGATATCTTATCTGCAATCTAATTTTAATTAATAGTAACCGTCTGGGGGCCGCATAGCTGCGAGATAGCGCATCAAGCCCCCTGGAATTCCAGTCATCCTGTTCATCAGGAATACCGAGCCAGCCGGGGCCCTTTTCTCTCTCTTAACGCATTTCTGAATTTATAATTCACTCCTCTCTCTAACTGCTCCGAACTGTTGTAACTGATTGGCCGTGAGATAACCGCGATACGCCCGATTTACAAGCGCACTTGTCGGTTTCGGTATACTTATTATTCATCGGTTCAAGCGGGTATATCTTCCTATACACATTCACTCGGAGCTCCATCTCAAGAATTCCCCAAACGGAACGTCATAAGCCGCATAGTCCGTGTATACCTTGCTCGTGGAGACCCCCGAAAACCCCTTATCGCGATTATTCCTGAATTTATGTCGGCCCAATTTGTTTGCTCTTTGATAAGCATCACGTTCGGCTATACAACATGCAACTATATAACTAAACAGAAACGAAAACGCTATTCCACAATATTCACATAATTGATCTGGTACTCATATACTCAGTAACTTACCGTACAGCCTGCATATAAACAAGGATCCAAGACTAAACTTAACTGCTAATATGGGTATTTTACACTGTTTATACTAAGACTTTTTATTGTGACTATGGTTTCCACAACTTAAATTTGTCATTCTCAAACCAGAAGTCCAGCTTGATTATAATAATAATAATAATAATAATAATCGTTTATTTCTCAGTACAATAAATTCTATTTACAGAGAAAAATACAGTTTTTTTAAAATATACTTTATGACAAGGTAAGGTTGTCGAAACTATAGTCACAATAAAAACCTCTGCTATACAAACGAAATGTGTCTTAATCGTATAAATAATAATGTATAACAAAGTAGAAGCAGGGTTGTTATGTTTAAAACACTTTTTTTTAAAACAGTGTTTTAAACATGTTTAAAAACAGCCGTCGTGTTTTAAACGTTTTTTTTTAAACATGTTTTAAATCTTAAATTTTTAAAACATATTTTAAACGTTAACTTTGTTTAAAACGTTTTTTTTTTATTATCTAATTGTTATCTTCATTAAGATTTTTTGTTTACAATTTTAAATTTTAAGTAAATTGTTGAAGATATTTCAAATTACATTATTAAACACAACATTTTATTACAATAAAACATCACAACTGTGACTAATACGATTTTGAAATACAGGTAATTTTTCTTTCAGGTATACGTATGCATAGGGGAAAGGCGGGAGGTTTCTGACGGTTTTCATAAAACATATAGTTTCACTGTTAATAAAAGCAAGAACTCCCCCAAAAACTTATCAGGATAAAGAAAGGACCTTTGCAAAATAGAACAGAAACTTTAATTTAAAAAAATTATATTATAAATTTTTCAAAAATGGCATCAGGTGATGAAATACAAACGTCCCAAACCTCCCTCTAACAGGGACGTTTGGACTAGGTAGGTGGCAGGCTTGGGACACATACAAAATAAACTCACAATTAACGAATTAAACCTTTGTGATGACAAATTAACGTAAGTTTCCGAACATCTCTAAATTATCGACGAAATATAAATATTTGCATAACCTTTTACTTGACGCATTGATTTTAGGTTCTTTTAATTTTCAGACAATTTCTTCTTGCAAAGTTCGCCAACGTGGAAAAAAGAATCTATTGGTTTTTGCGTTCTTTCGCAAATACTTTACTCTCAAGTAGGAGGTTTCATTATGCAGAAGCTATTAAACCTTGCCTATGTAGTGGACAAAACTTTCCTTTTTGCCTTCCACTTTCAACTTAACTAATATATAATCTCCTTAATTACAATCCTTATCCTCAATATTCACATAGTCACATTCATCGCTTCCAAACTCCAAATCAGAGCTGCTATCTTTAAAGATTGTTTTTTCATCTATGTTTTCGTCCTCAGAAGATGTGCTTTCATTTATCGTTTTCATTGGCAACTTCCTTGTTACAACTTTCTTCTTTTGTAACAGTATCTTCCTTGTCTTACATAACTGTTGTTCTTCAATATAATTTTTCTCTCGGGTGTTCGTTATCATTCTGGATTTTCCAGGTTTTCTGCCACCGCCTATTTTGATACATGAAGGGAGCTGCTTTTGGAAATGGCATGATTTTTTCTGGGATAAATATGTTCTTTTTTTGGTTGCTGCCAAAGAACATAAAGCTAGGATTTCTTCATCCAATTCGAGGATGAGAATGTTGTTCCGGTAGATCTCGATCCGTGACATATGCTCCCAAAAAGTCATCTTCAGAAAAGGTATTTTCGTTAAAGGGATAAATGCCAGTACACCTAAAACCGTTCACAATACTTGAAAGAGTACAAGCCTATTCTATAGCTTCTCTAGAAAGATCAGGAATATCATAGATCTGTATAGGTTTTCCTGGTTGTCTTATTATCAGACTCTCAGCAGCCGCATTGAAATAAGTTTTAAATGGGCCGTAAACAGAGACGTCTAGTGGCAGCAGTTTATGGTTGCAATGCGGAGGGAGAGTTAGTAAAATCACGTTATTCTCCCTAGCCATATTGATGAGATCAATTTGAATATGGCTATCGTGATTATCAAAGATAACTAAGATATGCGTATCCTTAGAAGGTTTGGCGTATTCCAAAAAATGCTTAAAAAAAACCAAGAAATTCGCACTGGTCATCCAGCTGCTTGGGTGGGCTGCTTTCTTACAGCCAGTGGGACCACCTTAAAATAAATTTAAAAAGTTGATTTAATTAGTTTTGCATGTATATCAATGAGACTATTACCTTTTATTATAATTTCACGAAAATTCACTCTTGGAAATATATATGTAGAATGGTGGAATAGTTTGTCCAATAGCATTTATACTGCAGCACACCGTAACTAGAGTACCCCGCCCTGATGTTATTTGACCAACTTGTTTGGCACCCTTTTGAGTTAATACTTTTTTCGGTTTATGAACGGTTGCTAGGCCCGTTACGTCGATGTTCCAAATATCTTCAGGTCTAATATTTGTATCCTCCATAACAGTCTTTAAATGTTGATAAAATGTATCAACATTCTTCTTGTTGAAGCTCGTGGATCTGCTTAGGCTAGTTGCCTCTAGCTTTCTCAAAGAAATGTTATTGCGGGCATAAAACCCTT
Organism: Philonthus cognatus; assembly: GCA_932526585.2. NCBI lineage: Eukaryota > Metazoa > Arthropoda > Insecta > Coleoptera > Staphylinidae > Philonthus > Philonthus cognatus. Next base: position 33,281,308 of record OW052242.1, read on the forward strand.
GCAACCAGTCCTTTGTAGCATTTTCATCAGCATCCTACGCTTTCGGATAGTTAATATTGTTACTTTTTGCAAAATTTTATGCCAATTTCAGTGCTGCCTTTCGATTCAGACCATAGTGTAGTTTTGAGGCATTAATATAGTATTGGGCTAACATAGCTTCTTCGTCTTTCAAGAAAACTTGTTTGCTTGAATGTTTTGTGGAATAATCATTCCTTTTAAAAGTATTATTTTTTGAAAGACGGAGTGTGTTTTTGGGAATACCAAACTTCTTAGCTGTAACCTTCATCAATCAGATGTTGAGGTAATATTTCCCTATTAGTCTTCTTTTTATATGTATGAGGCATGATTCACATCTAAAAAAAAAAATCTAAATTCGGGGAGGTTTGGGACACTGTCCCAAACCTTTTTCCCCCGTGTGGTCCAAACCTCCCTCTTTATTTATTTATTTATTTATTTATTTACGGAAAAATCCTTTATACATAATATGTTATAGTAATACAATTCAAATTTCGTAATACAAAATATATATAAATACAAAAACATGTCCACAAATTGGCCAATTAAAGAGAACAATAAACATTTAACCGCTTAAGATTAGATATAAATTTAGGATACGAATTAACAAAAAGATCGAAATTTGGATTTAAGGATAATTTATTTGACGTACGCATGAACCGAGAAAGTGGACTATTAAGACCGTAGTTGGATTTATGGAACGGAATGGAAAACAGTGTTGGATGTCTGATTTGTCGATTCGAAGGGTTAATACAGAAATTAATTTGATTAAATAGATATAAACAATCCGCTTGGTTACTAATTAATTTATAAAAGAAGCTCAAGTCCGCGAAAGTTCTTCTACAACATAATTTATCGATAGTAAGCTCCTGACGAACTAAATTTATATTTTTATCTTTGTTGTAACCTAATTTAAATAGCATTATTTTCAAAAATTTATTTTGAATTGTTTCGATCTTATTGCTATACGTTACTTGATATGGTGACCAGACACATGATCCATATTCAAGAACGGAACGAACATAAGCAAAATAAATGACTTTGAATGCTGTTGAAGATAAATCGACTGCCAATCGTCTTATATAGCCAAGCATCCTTAGAGCTCTCATACAAATTGTATATATATGGCTACCGAATGTCAATTTTTTGTCGAGCGTTATGCCCAAATCCACAATTTCATCAAGCTCATCTAATTCAAAACCGTCTATAAAGTAAGAAGGAGAAAAATCCAAAGGAGTAAATTTCCTGGAAAACCTCATTATTTTACATTTATTAATATTAAATAAAAGATAGTTTTTGCAACACCAGTTGAGAATTGAGAATAAGTCCTCTTGCAACAATAAGCAATCATTTGGTGAGTCGATTCTTTTGAATAGCTTCAAGTCATCGGCAAAAAGCAAAAAAAAAACGAATGTTTAATGACTCGATGTATATCATTAATAAAAATTAAAAACAGCAACGGCCCGCAATGTGATCCTTGCGGAACACCCGAATCCACTTTGATTTCCTTAGAAAGATGGTTTTTAATTTTTACGCACTGAATACGATCAAATAAAAAACTTCTAAGCCAATTGACTACATTAGCATGGATTCCTAGGGCAGTAAGCTTTCCAATTAGTATTTCATGGTTGACACGATCAAATGCTTTAGCAAAGTCAGTAAAGATAGTGTCGACCGAGCTATTAGCTTCAAATGCATTTATAATGTATGAACTGAAAGATAAAAGGTTAGTTGAGGTAGATTTGCCAGATCGGAATCCATGTTGCTCATTTATGAACATATTTTTACACATCCAATTCAATTGAGTTGAGACTAAGCTATCGAACAGTTTCGGGATAACCGATTGTAATGAGATGCCTTGGTAATGTTTAATGTCATCTTTTTTGCCGCATTTAAACAAAGGTATAATATAACTCTTCTTGTGCGATATATTTAATTAAATTCCGTTTTAAAAATTAAGGTTACATTTTATAGATGATAAATGCGACAATATATACTATATATAGTACATAATATCGTAGCCCCACGGAATTTGTTATAATAATTTATAATTCTAGTCAGTTAAAGAAAGTAATTGAAGGTAAAAAATTACGAAAATGTGCTAAAAAAAGTCAATTTTCTTATGTAAAAACAACTAACAACAGCACAACAGCGGTTTACTCACGCACGTGACACTAGACGAGAAGATCATCCAGTGTCGTAGTTTGGTAACACTCCAAGCTATTTAAGGAGGTAAATTTGAACGTGTGCCAAACCAAACCGGTCCCAAACCTCCTGCCTCCTGCCTCCTGCCTCTGGGAGTGGAAAACCCTTGTTTAAAGATTCAAATTGAAATCGTTTAAAAAAGCACCGAATGTCATAAAATTTACAGTGTAGGGGACACTGTAAATTTTATGACATTCGGTGCTTTTTTAAACGATTTCAATTTGAATCTTTAAACAAGGGTTTTCTACTCCCAGACTAAGCATGAAGTAAAATTTCGAGTTTAGAAAAGCCTGAAAATTTGGATTGGCCGCTTAGCGAAGCGGAGCGGCCAATCCAAATTAGGCTTTTCTAAACTCGAAATTTTACTTCATGCGCCACACGTATAAAACACTGAAATATCGTAAAGTTTAAAATATACGGCTTTAGCAATCTAATATGTAAATGTGAATAAAACGTAAGTCAAATTATGCGCTGAACAAATTGTTTAAAACAGTGATTATAGGTAACCCAATAACTCTAACGTATATTAGGTTGCCTATAATTGTTGTATGTGTGGGTTTTTAAACTTCACTGTTAATCAGTGTTTTTAAGCGTGGCGCATGAAGTAAAATTTCGAGTTTAGAAAAGCCTAATTTGGATTGGCCGCTCCGCTTCGCTATGCGGCCAATCCAAATTCTTAGGCTTTTCTAAACTCGAAATTTTACTTCATGCTTAGTCTGGGAGTGGAAAACACTCTATAAAAGCCCCAAATTAACCGCTTTGAAGCAACGAATTCCCGCAAATTAAAAAAATATGCTCTAATTATCGGGATATGTATATTCAAAAGCAAAATACCTTGTATGTTCTGTTTTAAGCACATTTTAAACGTGTTTTAAACTTTTTTTTAAACACGTTTTTAATCATTAATGTTTTAAACGCTGTTTCAATGAAACTGTGGAGGCTTCTACTTAGGGTTGTAGAAAAAAAAAACGTTTTTTTCATTTTAATTAAAACGTGTATTTACGTTTTAATTAAAATGAAAAAAAAAGTTTTTTTTCTACAACCCTAAGTAGAAGCCTCCACAGTTAACAATTTCAAAAATATACTAAAACTCTTTGTCCTTCTGAGGTGAAGTTTTCAACCACCTTAGGAAGGAAGTAAGCTCTAATATCACAGGTAAAAGTATCTTATAATAATTTACAATATATATCTTTATTTGATGACAAATTTTACGGATGATTGCATACCTGTTGGCAAACTTAGCAATTATTAAAGAATTTATGGCCGTTATCCAGGACCGGAGAGCGTGTCTCGATTAGTTTAATCCACTGGGCGGTTCGGGCGCGTTTTCGAAATATTTACGGCCAGAATTATTTAATGCCGCGCGGCCCTGCACGATTAAAAAAAAGAGCATCAAACCCAAACTGCACAGCGCAAAAAAAATCAAAAAGAAATCGGCGGTATGCAAATGCGCGCGATTTACAATTCATAAAGTAAATGCGCGAAAACAAACTATCCGCTTATTTGGTAGGGACGTGGGCCGCACGTATTATTTACGGCCCCGCTTTCCTGCAGACCCGGCCTCCATTAAAATTGAGATATCAAAATGAACGCGATTGTCTTTCATTCTGTGTGCGCTATTGTGCTTTTCATTTTCTGAGATATCGGGGGCGGTGTGTTAAGTGGTATGTCGTGTACGTCTGGCAGGTGCTGAGAGCTACCTCAGCGCTATCGGTCACCAGTTTTCTCTCACCTTTTCGTGTGATACTCTTTGGTATTTTTCTGTTCGAGATCTCTCGTTTTTGTGGTTGTTTTTGTTTTATTGCAAACCACGGACCGGACGGCTTTTTTTATCTCGGGAAGCACGAATATCGCTTACGTTGGGATATGCAAATATGTCGAGAGATTTTATCGCTACATGAAAAATTAAGAAATCGCTTGTGGCGCGGTTGCAATTAAACTCGGATCCCTTCAATTCAAATATTTATATCTTAGTCAAATCTTTCTCGAGCTCTTAAATTGAATATTTTAAATTTATAGTAATAATTAAAGGGTTCTGCGCATAAAGGGGGTAGCTCTATATTTTACATACAAACATGATCAAGGTTTTAGTAACATTAAAATTTGTCTAAAACTTGACTCTTTGTCAAGTTTCAATTAAAATGCAATTAATATAAATCCTTATTATTCAATGGGAGAATTTTTTAATAGTTAAAACTATTTATACAATCTATTGTTACATACAGAATGTATGAGGATCTTAGTTATTTGAAGAGATAGAGAGTCGGTTGAATTGGGGCAAAGTTGCGTATTTTAGGGCCTTACAATAATCTGAAAACAATTTTGAAATATATTTGTTTGTTTTCGAGATATCAACCAAAAACTATCAACATTTATTATTAACTGTTAATCTTTTGTAATAATAACGATAAGTATCGATTATCACACAAAACATAAAGTAAAAAAATTGTGATGTGATGACTTAAATATTGACAGTATGGAAAAGTTGAACAAACTAAATGTATTCTACTTTTATTATTATTATTCCAAAACGATTCACAAAATAGTAATTCTTGCATTTTTTGATACATCTCAATAAATATTGATCACCATCCCATCTAAGCGTTATATATTTTTAACTTTACTGTAAATCAGTGGTTTATACGCGTGGCGCATGAAATAAAAATTCGAGTTTAGAAAAGCCCCGTGAAAATTTGTCTCAGGTCGCTGCGCGACCCTCGACAAATTTTCTACGCGGGGCTTTTCTAAACTCGAAATTTTACTTCATGCTTAGTCTGGGAGTGGAAGACACTCGTTAGTTTAAAATACATTACAACTGCTAAAATAAACATTAAAAGTGCGATTCTTTTCGCAATCTACAACAAGTTAGTCTTACAAAGACCACATCAAACACTCATTGAAACAACTACTTACCGGGCTAATACCCCGACGGACATTGAATTATACAACAATTGTTTGCAGTTACATACAGTAACCTACTGCAAACGTAACAATTTGGGTCAAATTATTCAGGCCATCTATAGAATAATTTGACCCAAATTGTTACATTTGCAGTAGGTTACTGTATGTAACAGCAAACACTTGTTGTATAATTCAATGTCCGTCGGGGTATTAGCCCGGGAAGTAGTTGTTTCAATGAGTGTTTGATATGGTCTTTGTAAGACTAACTTGTTGTAGATTGCGAAAAGAATCGCACTTTTAATGTTTGAAGTATTCTGCAACCAAGAATTGGCAATTTCATTTATACTACTGCTAAAATATGTATCGTATTAGTATTTTGTCATTAAATCACTGTATTGACTATATTTATTATAGTGATTTAAGTGACTTAAGGGAAAGGCGAGAGGTTTATGACGGTATTCATAAAACATACAGTTTTACTCTTAATAAAATCAAGAACCCCCCCAAAAACTTATCAGTATAAAGAAAGGACCTTCGCAAAATAGAACAGAAACTTTAATTTTAAAAAATTATATTTTTTATAAAATTTTCAAAAATGACATCTGGTGATGAAATGCAAACGTCCCATACCTCCCTCTAAGAAGGAGGTTTGGAGGAGGCAGGTGGCAGGCTTGGGACACATACAAAATGAACTCACAATTAACGAATTAAACCTTCGTGATGACAAATCAACGTAAGTTTCCGTACATGTCTAAATTATCGACAAAATATAAATATTTGCATAACCTTTTACTTGACGCATTGATTTTAGGTTCTTTTAATTTTCCCACAATTTCTTCTTGCAAAATTTTGCCAACGTCCTCCTTAGAAAAAAAGAAACTATTGGTTTTTGCGCTCTTTTGCAAATACTTTACTCTCAAGACGAAGGTTTCATTATGCAGAAGCTTTAAAACCCTGCCTATGTAGTGGACAAAACTTTTCTTTTACCTTCCACTTTCAACTTAACTAATATACAGAGAGTTTTATGTAACACCGAACATACTAAAATGTACCCAATGTTAATTTTCCTATGTTCGATGTGTACTGGGACGCATCAAAGCATTGAGTGCGATGTGATTGGCTACAATTTCTAATTGTAATATAGTCAACCTAATTTACACTCTTCCCTTGAAAAATAAATGTAATCTGTCAGTTATCGCAAGCAAGTGATATTTGCTGTTCTATCACTTGAAGCAGACGTAGACGAAGAACGGAGAGTTAAACATATCAATAATGTATACAAAAGAGGAAAAGATTATTCTGATAAACTTATACCATGGAAAAAAGAGTTCAAGAAATTTCCATGGTTTATTTTCTGAAAAATTGTCTGGTCAATCGGACTACCATTTATTTCAATCATTTCGAACCTACTAGAACAGTTTGTTTGGATAAATTCACAAGGGAGGAGTTAGACGTCCGTCGATATTATCGGAAGAAATGAAATTAAACAATTTCTGTTATGTCGAAGAGTGTCTAACAATAAATATCCTTACTATTGCAAACTCATTTAATATTTAAAAATCCTTTGTACGTAGGAGTTCTACAAGAATTTGAGTTTGGGTCCTACAAATTCCAACATTACTAGTTGCTGTATAACAAAATTAAGCGATAACATTTTTGTAGAATTGTATTTAATATGTTGAATTTAACAACGAAATGTTGCAAAAAATTGTGTTTACTGATGAAACGTTTATATCTTCTTACCTTCTTTAACTAGTATTTTACTGATTTAAAATATAACAAAAGTTGATAACCATTCCGTTGTACTAAAATATTTATAATACAACATATTGTGGTTGACATAATAATTGACTTTAATTTATTTTTGACGTGAAAAGTGTACATTGGGTTGACTATATAACCACTAGAAATCGTAGCCAATCACATCGTACTCAAAGCTATGATGCGTCCCAGTACACATCGAACATAGGAAAATTAACATTAGGTACATTTTAGTATGTTCGGTGTTAGATAAAACTCTCTGTATAATCTCCTTCATTACAATCCTTATCCTCAGTATTCATATAGTCACATTTATTGCTTCCAAACTCCGAATCAGAGCTGCTATCTTTGCAGAGTGTTTTTTCATCTATGTTTTCGTCTTCGAAAGATGTGCTTTCATTTATCGATTTCACTGGCAGCTTCCTTATTACAACCTTCTTTTTTTGTAACAGTATCTTTTTTGTCTTACATAACTGTTGTTCTTCAATATGATTTTTCTCTTGGGTGTTCATTATCACTCTGGATTTTCCAGGTTTTTTGACACCACTTTTTTTGATACGCAGAGCTGCTTTTGGAAATGGCATGATTTTTTCTGGGGTAAATTTGTTTTTTTCGGTGGCTGCCGAGGAACATAAAGCTAGGATTTCTTCATCTAATGTCGAGGATGAGGGTTATATGCTCCCAAAAAGTCATCTTCGAAAAAGGTATTTTCGTTAAAGGGATAAATGCCAGTACGCCTAAAACCGTTCACAATATTTGAAGGAGTACAAGCCTGGATTTTCCAGGTTTTCTACCACCACTTTTTTTTGATACGTGGAGGGAGCTGCTTTTGGAAATGGCATGATTTTTTCTGGGGTAAATTTGTTTTTATTTGGTTGCTGCCAAAGAACATGAAGCTAGGATTTCTTCATCCAATGTAGAGGATGAGAATGATGTTCCGGTAGATCCCGATCCGTGACATATGCTCCCAAAAAGTCATCTTCAGAAAAGGTATTTTCGTTAAAGGGATAAATGCCAGTACGCCTAAAACCGTTCACAATATTTGAAGGAGTACAAGCCTATTCTATAGCTTCTCTAGCAAGATCAGGAATATCATAGATCTGTATAGGTTTTCCTGGTTGTCTTATCATCAAACTCTCAGCAGCCGCATTGAAATAAGTCTTAAATGGGCCGTAAACAGAGACGTCTAGTGGCTGCAGTTTATGGCTGCAATGCGGAGGGAGAGTTAGTAAAATCACGTTTTTCTCCCTACCCATATTGATGAGATCAATTTGAATATGGCTATCGTGATTATCAAAGATAAATAAGATATGCCTATCCTTAGAAGGTTTGGCGTATTCCAAAAAATGCTTGAAAAAGACCAAAAAATTGGCACTGGTCATCCAGCCGCTTGGGTGATCTGCTCCCTTACAGCCAGTGGGACCACCTTAATTTTTTTTTTTAAAAGTTGATATAATCAGTTTTGCATGTATATCAATGAGACTATTACCTTTTATCATAATTTCACGAAAATTCACTCTTAGAAATATGTAGAATGATGGGATAGTTTGTCCAATAGCATTTATACTGCAGCACACTGTTACTAGAGTGCCCCGCTCACCTGATGTCATTTGATCAACTTGTTTGGCATCTTTTTGAGTTAATACTTTTTTCGGTTTATGAACGGTTGTTAGACCCGTTTCGTCGATGTTCCAAATATCTCTAGGTCTAATATTTGTATCCTCCGTAATAGTCTTCAAATGTTGATAAAATGTATCAACATTCTTCTTGTTGAAGCTCGTGGATCTGCTTAGGCTAGTTGCCTCTGGCTTTCTCAAAGAAATGTTGTTGTTTGTTTGTTTTGAACGACGAAGGAGTGTGCTTTTCGGAATACCAAACTTGTTAGCTGTAAGTCGTATACCTTTTCCTTGTCTAACCTCATTTACTGCTTCATTAGTCAGATGTTGAGGTAATATTTCCGTATTAGTCTTCTTTTTATATGAATGAGGCATGAATCACATCTAAAAAAAAAATTCTAAATTCGGGGAGGTTTGAGACCCCTCCCCGCATATATAGTACATAATATCGTAGCCCCACGGAATTTGCTATAACCATTCATAATACTAGTTAATTAAAGAAAGTAATTGATGGTAAAAACTTACGAAAATGTGCTAAAAAAAGTCTATTTTTATGTAAAAACAACTAACAACAGCACACCAGCGGTTTGCTCACGCACGGGACACTAGACGAGAAGATCATCCAGTGTCGTAGTTTGGTAACACTGCAAACAATTTAAGGAGGTAAATTTGAACGTGTCCCAAACCAAAGCCGTCCCAAACCTCCCGCCTTTGCCCTACAATCATAAATCACAATAGCCAAAATACTGGCACAGTCCATACAGAGACATAATCAGACAAAATCCTATCATAGTCAAAAGACACGTCCTATTACAGTCACAATAGTCAAATAAAGATATAATATGACAGCATCCTATGATAGTCCAAAGACAGTCAAGCAATTTATTAAGATTTAACATGTCACACTAGTATTTCGTTTATAAACAAATACATTTTCTATTAGTACAGTAATTAATCAGCTGGATGCCCTTCCTTAGCGGTGATAAGTAAGCAAATTATGGGTCCTAGGAGTTGTCAAATGAGTGAGTTACTCAACTGTTTCCAAGGCACTCTTTACAAAAAACAAAAGGTTAAAATTTTACATATAAAATGTACAATAAACTATAAGTGTGGTACATAATTAAATTCAGAAAAAAATATTCTTCTAAAAAATATAAAAATCCAAAATGGCGCCTATAAGAAAAACAAAAGTTGGCTATGATGCCTGGGTAAATGTTATAGTTATCTTAAAATAAAATATGTTACTAGATTCCCCGTTAAAAAAGCGCCTCTATATTATCAAAGTTGTAAATGTCTGGATTCAATAGTTTTTGAATAAATAAATAAACACGAAATTTCATAAACCAAGGTGTATTTGCACGGGAAGTAGTTGTTTCAATGGATATTTATCGTCTTAAATTGTCTTATTAATTAAGACACTGTTTGCATTTTCACGAATAGTTTTTTCGTAATTTTATATATTATGTTTAAAGTGTGCAAACTATAAGAAGCGTAAGCTTATTTTCTCGAATTCAAATAGTTTTGAATTTGAATTTATTTCATAAATTCCGTTTTTTGACAATATCTCAAAAACGAAAATATATCTGTTCAAATAACCGAGATCCTCATACATTCTGTTGAAATGCGGGCACCCTGTATACAACAAAAAAAAAAATTCTACTGTTTTCATATAGATGTTAGATGTTAGTGAAAAAAATTAAACAGTTTGATGGAGTGCAAAGAAAGTAAAGAGTGATTTAAAAAGTTCGAGGTCGAATTTAAAACTTAAAACTTTCATTTCCTCTTGTCTGTAACCATCTTTATAGCCAAACTCTGGTCGTTTGAGCCACCCTCATGTCCCCATTATTATATCCCACAGACAAAAATAATTCACCATTTCTGTGTGTCTGTGTGTTTGGGGGGCGGCAATTAATTCATAGTGAACGCGTTGTTTTCGGGAAAATGAAAATCGAGTTTGTTTGGTCTAGGCCCTGAATAAATGGGGGTAGCAGTTATATTTTCGGAGGGGCGGCAATCAGCGAAGAGTGACACCAGAGATTAAGGCCCGTCAAGTCTGGTTACTCGCCACCCTCGTCACGAGAGACTTATGGCCTTTTTAATCACCACTCTAAATATACCGGGGCTGACCAACACCAGGATTTCATTACGACTAGCTCTAGCCGGGCTTGGGCTTGTTTACTTGTTTTATTGCGCTATTAGAGCTTGTCTCTCCCTTTTAAATATACATCACAGTTCCACTTTACATGCTTCACTATACTCTTTCTAAACTATTCTAATTATACAGTTTATATATTTCAACCAGGTTGCTGTTTCTTTATTTCACTTTGCCTAGCGCTGCAGTTTATTATGTCGTTTTTTTTAACTCTCACTTAGACTAAATACATTCGACTCGCTGTCTGTAAGGCAATTAATATTATGTACAAACCTGGCAAACAGTATTGATACACAGTATGATCGTTTGATCACGTTCTGGGCACAGGATCCGCAAAGAGGGGGTTGAATTGCCGATGTTTTATAAGCAAGTATGTTTGGAATGTTTTACTTAGTTATATATTTTTAAATAGGTAATACTTCTTTGTAAAATGATATGTTATTTTGTAAAAGTATTTTCAATATTCAGTTGATGAAGATGTTAATCTGAATAATTTATAGTAATAGCATTAAAATAAAATGCATTGAGCATCCAGGTTGTCAAGCCGTTGATTTTTTCATGGGGCACAATTATTCAAGGTACCTTCATGGGAATGCGAGTTTCGTGTGGTATGTGTGCACACACATACGAATGCAGATAAATAGATGGGTGTAAGAGGCCCCGTCTCCATGGGCTGTGGATAAAGGTGAATTTTTACGAGCAAGTTATGTGGCCCGAGGCGTAGACGACCATGAAATGACGATCACCTATCCACATGCATATACATACACTTAGAAGCTACCATTAAAGGAGGAATACAGAACAACGCTGGAGAAGAGAGTGTCTTTATTTTGTTCTTGTTGCGCCTCCAGATTAAAATGGCCATTCCGCCGGATCGCGGTACAAATTGCCATTGAAGAACATCGAGCGCATAATCTCTTGGAAAATAAGAGAAAAATATATAAGCGCGGCATTATCGGTGATATTTATGCCCGGCACCGCGACCGGAACAACAAGAATAAAATACAAAAAAGGGCGCACTCTCCACCAGATTGTACATAAAGTACGATTTCATGAATAATTCCGATTTTTTTTCCTTATTTTCCTACATATACACCAACGGCTTTTTTTCTCCTTTTTTTCCTTTTCGTGGGAGCATATCAATATGCTAAGTACGAGATGATCCTTCCTCGGTCTTCTTATTTGTGTAAGGATAAGCGTGGGCCGTTATGGGACCGGGGGGCCGCGGGTCGCCTTATTATTTAGAGGTGCACGGGGCAGGTCGTAAAGTGTGTAGTTAACGGGCCCGGAGCGACCTCCGGGGTCCCGGAGCGTCCCGCTGATCCAGGTCCCTCCCGCTGCACAATACCAGTCAGGTGGTCTCTCCGCCACCCGTAAAAAAACAAATAATGGGAAAGATAACTGCAGCCAAGATACCCGGGATACCCCTCCAGGCATTCTGAAACAAAAGGATCCAACCGCAATTACACTACACTATACTGATCGATAACGGAAAGGATATCTTCTTCTTCTTCCACTGCGTGTTTAAGACAGAGCTCAGCAGGATTCGAATCATTCAGGATTCGAATTCTTTTAGAGGATTCAAAAGAGGCATTTGAATAATTTAGTTAAACTGGATTCGTTACATTTTTTTAAGAGGATTCGTATTCGAATCCAAATGCGGGTGATTCGAATCCTCATAAAAGGATTCGAATATTTATAAAAGGATTCGAATACTTACAAAATGATTTGAATACTTACAAAAGGATTTGAATCGTCAAAAATAATTCAAATTAATTGTGAGGATTAACATGAAAAATTTGTTTTGTGTTTTTAAATTTCTCGTTAAATCACTGTTTTATACGCGTGGCGCATGAAGTAAAATTTCGAGTTTAGAAAAGCCCCGTGAAAATTTGTCTCGGGTCGCTGTGCGACCCTCGACAAATTTTCTACGCGGGGCTTTTCTAAACTCGAAATTTTACTTCATGCTTAATCTGGGAGTGGAAACACTCCTTAGAAGCTTCAAATGGAACCTTTTATAAAAACGACGAATTCCTGAAAATGTACCCAACGCACGCTGTAATCATCGGGATATATTCCTGGATTCGAATCTTTTTAGAGGATTCAAAAGAGGCATTCGAATACTTTAGTTCAACTGGATTCGTGATCCGGATTCGTTACATTTTTTTTTTAAGAGGCTTCGTATTCAAATCCAAATGTGGATGATTCGAATCCTTATAAAAGGATTCAAATATTTATAAAAGGATTCGAATACTAACGAACGGTTTTGAATCGTCAAAAATAATTTGAATTAATTGTGAGGATTAACTTGAAAAATGTCTTTTGTGTGTTTTTAAATTTCTCGTTAAATCACTGTTTTATACGCGTGGCGCATGAAGTAAAATTTCGAGTTTAGAAAAGCCCGAAAATTTGTCTCGACCTTTTCTATTATCAAAGCAATCAGTTTGAAGTTTCGAACGAGTGTTTCCATTCCCAGACTAAGCATGAAGTAAAATTTCGAGTTTAGAAAAGCCCCGCGTAGAAAATTTGTCGAGGGTCGCGCAGCGACCCGAGACAAATTTTCACGGGGCTTTTCTAAACTCGAAATTTTACTTCATGCGCCACGCGTACAAGACACTGATTTAAAGTTAAGTTCAAAAACACACAAATACATCTTTAATCAGAGTAACACAGATATTTAGTCTGTTATCAACGATGTTCAGTGTTAATAATAAATAATTATGTTTTCAATATTTTTGTAAAAACCACCGATTACGATATTTATATGTAATGGTTGCAAAAAAATAATAAAACCAAATTTATTCTTAAAGGATTTGTATTCGTGATTCGAAAAAACAGGTTTCGAATCATGTTTATCTCTTGTTCGAATATTAGTGATTCGAATCATATTAGGTGATTCGGATACGTGATTGGAATCCTTTTCACAAGGATTTGTCTCAGCTGTGGTTTAAGAATAATTTGATTCAAGCAAAATGATTTAAAGCTAATTCAAGTGGTCTTGCCATTTTATGTATAGAAAAATAATATCTTCAAGAAATATATTGTGTGTGAATGAATTGCTCATGCATTTATGTACATCCTAAAATCAGGCACGATCATCATGGAGCCAAGAAAGGATAAGAGGCGGCATTTAGTACAAAAGCCGACGTATCCGTTACTCGGAGCCAAACGCCGCAATAAGTCTTAATGATACATTTGTATGACAGTTCGTTGAATCATTCGAAGGCAAGGTAGACATTTCCGGGAACGAAAGGGAATGAATTATACGGATGATTGACACTCGAGCTGAAGATCTCTTCCCCCATTGTTCGAGCTGCAACGACGCTCTTTTCCTTTTACGTATGCAAATGCGCGCACGTACACGCTAATTAAATTAAAGTGAGACTCGACCGCCGTTGTTTTGTTTCGTTTCGTTGCGATATTGCGTTTCCTTTGATTTGCATGATGCATGACATGGCCGCGCCTTATTCGCGCTATCTCGGATCGGCAGCCAACCCCCGTGTCCACATCGCGGCCCCAAACGGCCCCACCGTCAGCTCGTTCCTCTGAAACAATAAAACAGGGCCGTCGCTCGTAAATCTTTTCGGGGCTTCAGCAGTTTTGAGCCGTCACGTCACGTCATTGGCCCGGTTTATTTTTTTTTCGGCCCTCTGTTTAGTCCGTTTAAAGCCATCGATTTGCCTACTTTAATGATCCTGCTACAAATTGGACCTGTTCGAAATTACGGTTGCGCCCATCTTTGATTGATTTTATGGGTCAGACTACGTTTATGTTGCTCAAGCATAAATAGCTTAAAATTGTAAGTCATTTAATAATAAAAAATGAGTTATTTCATAACATGCTTACATTTTAAATATTATCATTGTGAAAACGTTTGAATCATATTTACTTTGTCCCACATTTAAAATAAAGGAAAAGTATTGTTTTCGTAATTTTTTTCAAATAAAAAATTTTATTGACTATAATGGATATCCACTAACATTTTTGATTTGTAAAAAAATTAGGTTCCTCAGGTTGATTAAGATTACGACCATTTTTGAAAAATGTCTATCTGTCCTTATGTAATTGTGTTCCGTACAGCCTAAACCGATGGAAATATTAAGATGACACAATAAACTTAAGTTTTTTATTAAAGATTTGGCCCATCGAAGCTACCACCAAAGGAGGTTATAAATGTTTAATTTCCGATGTGATGCCTTTGTTAAAAATACGGAAACCAAAAGTAGTAGTTTACCTTTAGCATTTTTTTCGAATTTCGTTTAATATTGATCATATAAATGAATCTGGGTAATAAAAGTTGTAGATAATATATATATTAGCATTTAATGCATATGTTACAGACAAAATACTAAATTGGACAAAACGCGTTTTGCTTAGACAAAACGCGAAAGGTAGACATTTTGCGTTTTACAGACATTATCCGAATTTAAACTTAATTTCGGGTTTTGTCCGCAGACAAGTCTTACTCTAATTTTTATTTTATTTTACTATGTTGGTAATGTTGAAAGGAAATATATAGGCTTTGTTTTTATATAAAAAAAAAACAAACAGAATTAAGCTTTTATTGGCTCAATTTTGTTTGTTTTTTTTGAATATAAAAACAAAGCCTATTCATTCAGATAATATTTCAATAAAATCAGTTACACCACTTTAAAATAAAAATAACTCAAAAACTACAAGTGGATATTTTTAGATTTTGACATATTTTCAAAGAGATATATTTTTCTAACATCCACACAAAATGTCATAAGGATTTCTCTAAAACTTTTCAAGTTATAAGTGTTCAATTTCCTGTTTACCTCAATATTTTGAGAAAATCACAGTTACTTGACTTTAAAACGAACATAACTCAAAAACTATGGAAAGGGTATTTTTAGATTTTTATATATTTTAAAAGAGACATATTTTTTTAACACCCACGCAAAATTTTATAACGATATTTTCAAAACTTTTCAAGTTGTGAATGTTTAATATTCTATTTACCCTAAAATATTGATAAAATCGCACTTACACAACATTAAAATGAAAATTACTCGAAAACTGTGGATGGGGTATTTTTAGATTTTGATATATTTTGAAACAGAAATATTTTCCTAAAGTCTACACAAAATGTCATAAAGATTTCTCTAAAAATGTTCAAGTTATAAATGTTTAACTTCCAGTTTACCTCATATTTCCAGAAAATCACAGTTTCTCTACTTTAAAATAAATATAACTCAAAAACTATGGATAGGGTATTTTTAATTTTTAAATATTTCAAAAGAAAAATATTTTTTTTATATTCACTTTCATGAAGATATCTCCTAAGCTTTTCAAGTTATAAATGTTTAATTTCCTATTTACCCCAAAATATTAATAAAATCACAGTTATACAAGATTAAAATGAAAATAATTCAAAACCTGTGGATGGGGTATTTTTAGTTTTTGGCATATTTTGAAAGAGAAATATTTTTCTAACATCCACACAAAATGTCATGAAGATTTCTCTAAATCTTTTCACGTTATAAATGTTTAACTTCCTGTTTACCTCAATATTTCCAGAAAACCCCAGTTACTCCACTTTAATATGAATGGAACTCAAAAACTATAGATGAGGAATTTTTGATATATTTCGAAAGATAAATATTTTTTTAATATGCACTCAAAATTTCATGAATATATCTCTTAAACTTTTCAAGTTATGAATGCTTAATTTAATTTATATTTACTCAAAAATATTGATAAAATCACAGTTATAAAAGGTTAAAATGTAAATAACTCTAAACTGTGGATGGGGTATTTTTGGTTTTTGACATATTTTGAAAGAAAAATATTTTCCCAACATCCACACAAAATTTCATAAAGATTTCTCTAAAACTTTTCAAGTTACAAATGTTTAATTTCCTGTTTACCTTAATATTTCCAGAAAATCACAGTTACTCTACTTTAAAATGAATATAACTCAAAAACTATAGACAGGGTATTTTTAGATTTTTAAATATTTTAAAAGAGAAATAATTTTTTAATACCAACACAAAATTTCATAAAGATATGTCTAAAACTTTTCAAGTTAAAAATGTTTAATATCCTATTTACCCCAAAATGTTAATTAAATCACAGTTATACAACAATAAAATGAAAATAACTCAAAAACTGTTAATGGGGTATTTTTAGATTTTAGTATATTTTGAAAGAGAAATATTTTCCTAACATCTACACAAAATGTCCTGAATATTTCTCTAAAACTTTTCACGTTGTAAATATTTAACTTCCTGTTTACCTTAATATTTCTAGATAATCCCAGTTACTCCACTTTAAAATGAATATAACTCAAAAACTATGGATAGGGTATTTTTAGATATTTCAAAAAAGAAATATTTTCTTAATATCCATTCAAAATTACATGAATATATCTCCTAAACGTTTCAAGTTATAAATGCTTAATTTAATATTTACCCCAAAATATTGATAAAATCACAGTTATACAAGATTAAAATGAAAATAACTCAGAAACTGTGGATGGCGTATTTTTAGTTTTTGACATATTTTGAAAGAGAAATATTTTCCTATCATCTACACAAAATGTCATAAAGATTTCTATAAAACTTTTCAAGTTACAAATGTTCAATTTCCTGTTTACCTCAATATTACGAGAAAATCACAGTTACTTAACTTTAAAATGAATATAACTCAAAAACTATGGATACAGTATTTTTAGATTTTAAGGTATTTTATAAGAGAAATATTTTCTTAATATCCACACGAAATTTCATAAGGACATTTCTAAAACTTTTCAAGTTATAAATGTTTAATTTCCTATTTACCTCAAAATATTGATAGTCAGTTATACAACATTAAAATGAAAATAACTCAAAAACTGTGGAGGGGTGTTTTTAGATTTAGATATATCTTGAAAGAGAAATATTTTTCTAACATCCTCACAAAATGTCATGAAGATTTCTCTAAAACTTTTTAAATTATAAATGTTTAATTTCCTGTTTAAGTCAATTTTTCAAGAAAATCACAGTTACTCGACTTTAAAATGAATTTTACTTAAAAACTATAGATGGAGTATTTTTAGATTTTCAAATATATTAAAACAGAATTTTTTTTATATCCACACAAAATTTCATGAAGATATCTTTAAAACTGCTCAAGTTAAAAATATTTAATTTCCTATTTACCCCTAATTATTAATCACTTCCATTTGTGAAAAATAGATATTTTATACAAGTTTTATTATAAAAGTGTTCGGTTTTAAACTTCTCCCACTCCCACTCCCAGACTATGCATGAAGTAAAATTTTGAGTTTAGAAAAGCTTGCAAATTTGGATTTGCCGGGGCGCGCGAGGGAAGCAAGTCGCGCCGCTGCAAATCCACATTTTCAGGCTTTTCTAAACTCGAAATTTTACTTCATGAGCCACGCGTATAAAACACTGATTTCAAGTTAAGTTCAAAATGTACTCCTCATAAATAATTTGTCAGTTTGGGTATAAACAAAGTGATGTTTTCCATTAACTTTTAGCTCCGAAACACACCGCATTTTGTCTAGACAATGTTCGAAATTACAGACAAATGCAATTTTGTTCACAGTTGAAAAAATACCTTAGACAAATCGCGTTTTGTCCGCATGATCCTTGGTTTTGAGAAACTTTGCAAATGTACTAACTTGTAGAAAAAAGATGGTTTTCACTTTATTATTTTTGTTTGTTTACTGGCATAGGTTTAACCATTCAGCCACTAACGGGTTTTCACTTTAAATCAGTGTTTTAGACGCGTGGCGCATGAAGTAAAATTTCGAGTTTAGAAAAGCCTGAAAATTTGGATTTACCAGGACGCGACTCGCTTCGCTCGCGCACCCTGGCAAATTTCCAGGCTTTTCTAAACTAGAAATTTTACTTCATGCTTAGTCTGGGAGTGATAACACTCGTTAGAAATTTAAAATCAAAAGCTTTTAAAATAAGTGCAGACACTTATTATAATTATCTCGCCAAATGCATTTTCAAGACTGATTCCAAAAAAAAGACTTCTTCAACGTACAAAGACTGAAAATTGGGCAATGTTTCAGGCTTTCTTAAACTTGAAATGAAACGCTTTTATCAAATCAACGAATGCCAGAAAAATTACAGCGTACACATCAGGATATGAATACATAAAAGACCAACATTCAGTAAAGTTAATCAGTAAATAGTGTACTCGTATAAGAATTCGCTTGGGTTTAATTTAATGAATATAATATTTAAATAAAGTTATCCTTTAATTAATGGGCCCGGCTCGACGGCGAAGAAAGTGGCAAAAGGAAGTGGATTAAGGCGGAAGATGTGGGCAACGGAGCAATACGACAGGACTCCCATAAATTACGGCCACTTTTATTTCTTTGGGGATTATCACCTCCACCCAGATAACCGGCAATTACAGACAGAGATAGAGATTCGGAGACTGCCTTCCGTGTAATTGTATCGCAGTTATCCCGTAATAAAACTGAAGGGAAATAATTACGAACGCCAGAAAAAAAAGATAAACATCTTTATATCAATAATAATTTGTTTTGGAGTCTGCAGAGATACTAATGGCTGAATCAACAGTGTTTCAGAAAACCTTCACTTAACTCGAAGTTATTCAATCAACGAGTGGAAATACTCGCTTTGAACACTATTATAAAAACAATGAAATCCGCAAAATTTAAAAATTTACAAAACGCTGTAATCATCGGTATATGTACACTTGAAAGAAAAATTCCCTGTATATAGCAGTAGCAATGATTCATTAAATCTCCCCGGACTTAATAAGCACTTAATATTTTTGTTAATTACAAATAATTACGCGCACCGTTTAATGGCGTATTAAAGCGGAGATTACGATTCTTGAAATTTATTAATAATTTCAATTACCGACTATTAATTTTATGCCTCGGCGTAATTATTAACTGGATCACGTAGTCGTAAGTAATTCGGAATGCGGGATGCCATTTAATTGCGCACAGTTCGTTTATAATTACTCGTACTTCTCGATTTTATTACGAAAATGTCTGCTCGGATTTTGTACTTACAACTATTAAATGTATATTAAAAAAATTGTCTAACATGTAACGTTAAACAGGAATAAATTTGAATGTTAAGCAAACGGGCTGAAGCAAATATCATATGTTCAATAAAAAACCTCTAGAGTGCCATGGAAAATATTGTAGATTGGCAACTCTGAAGTTATATATTTAAATGATTATGTCTGACGTTTAATATGTCAATTCTTGAAGCGAGTAGCCAACTTAAATTTGAACATAGAATGAATCACGGCACTCTAGAGGTTTTTTTTTTATTAAACATGCGATATAAACTCTGTTCACATTTTATTCTCATCGCAGTAGGCTTTGTTAGGGTGATATTTCTGTTGGTAGTAAAAAAAAAATACTAACAATTTGGTTATGTCATTGCACTTTTTGGTTATGTGAATTGCAATATTGCATTTTATAATATCGTCGTTTAAGTTTTAACAAGCATATTCAAAAAAATGCGAAATTGAGTTATGCATACTGGTGAATTTATATTTCCTAGCCATAGTGTTGGTAGCAATAATTCATCGTTCTGATGCTTGATAGCGCCACAATCGAGGTTCTTATCATCTTCACATATCTCAAATTACAAATCTTCACATATCTGAAAACAGTTTTTTTGTTCTCCTGTAAAGTAGGGAAAAGTAAGATATACGACGTTGAAACCTAAACGACGATATCCTTCATTCACATGTAAAAATATTACTTTTGGCCTTTTTCCACAATGTCTGGCAACGTTTTATTGAATTTATAGGTAAACAACATACTTCAATTATTACTATCAAAAATACAACATGCCAATATAGGTAAAATGAAAGAAGCCTACTGCGGTGAGAATAAAATGTGAACAGAGTTTAGTTTGTTTAAACAATAGTGAAGTGATCTTAATCTAAATTGCTAGTGTATATCAATCGCTGTATTCTTATTATAGATACTGAGTGTTAACAACTAGTGGAAGCATGTCTGTTTTGAAAAAATGCTCCTCTGAAATTAATTGTGGACGTGTAAATTAAGCTTAAGATATTTAAATGAAGTACATCTGAACACGGTTTAACAAGATCTTGATTTATGAGAAGGCTGACTAGTCGCAGTAAACGTACCGTGTAAGACTTATGTCCTGTTGGCGGGTATTGTAATCGCCCAGCGAGAGACGCGTCTCATCTCTTGACTGACAGCATCCGTCCATAATCACCACGGATCTCTTCATAATCCCCCTGCGATGGTAAATTGACGCGTTGGTGGAGGTGTCGGTCTCCTGCTGGCGACGCCTCCGGAAACAATCCCCGATGTTTATTTCGGAAAATAATAAAAATAAACGCGCGCGCTCGAATGCGCCGAGGATGGATGTATGGCCCGGTGTCTGGCAGCAGTCCTCAAAAATTTTGGATTAATTTATGGCAGCGGGTGATTGACGCTGCTAATTATAGAAGCGAGGCGATTTATTACACGCGACAATGCAGTTAGAATTTAAAAAAGATTTATTTATTTATTTATTTTGGTGTATAAGTGGTGATTTATCTTAATTTATTTCCTTACATTATTATATTTCTAAATTAAGTACCACTTCTTGCTTGAACTTGTATCAATAAGTTTTGAAGGGCATTTTGCGACTTTCCGGCAAATTGTTAAGACCCTTTACCGGTAACACAATCCCTAGAAACAGTTTGCATGAGAAGAGCTTTTGTTAATAAATATTTTATGTTCAATAAAAAAAAACCTCTAGAGTGCATGATTTAATCTTTTTTAAATTTAGGTTGACATAAATTGACATATAAAACGTCAGACATAATGATTATAATACACAATTTTATAGTTGCCAACCTGCAATATTTTCCATGGCACTATAGAGTTTTTTTAATTGAATATAGGATATAATTAATAATAAGGGATCTATATGCAAATTAATTTGAGTTTTCCGCACAAAAAACTTTGTTGCAGTATTTTCGTAAAATAAATCAAGATAGTTAAATTCTCTTTAAAGAAGGGTAAAAATTAATTACTTAAGGGATGGTTCAAAGTTACTCTTATAATTTTTTTTGTTAAAATTCACTAATATTTTGTTTTTTTATTTCAACTAATTTCGACATAGTCATTCTCTCACTCCTTGAGAATGACTCAAAGTCGAAATAAGTTGGAATAAAAAACCAAAATATTAGTGAAATTTAACCAAGTGTTTTGTTTTTCAAATTATAGTTAAATATGTTTCACCACATGAAAGATGAAGAACTTGTTCAAGATATATTTTTTGTGCTTTTCTGAATATTTCTGTCTTTGCCTGCTATACGAACTAGGAATCACAATCCTAGTCTTAATATCGACAAAATCATTCCAAGGAAAATTGTAGGTTTCAAACCCTTGTAACAGAAAGTTTGAAGTTAATCCGTGTAAAAGTAATATATTTACAGATAGACATATTTTATAATATTTTTGTTACTCTTGTGAGATATCGATATGTGCAGATTTAAAACTTTTATTTCTCCCTATGATTTTAAGTTATGTACTTACAATTTTTGTCAGACGTTGAGTGATGTACCATCTTATCACGGAAAAAGAAAGAATTTTATAAAGTGCAGTAGTTCATAAGAAACTCTCAAATATCACTTGATTTTATAACAATTTTAAATTAGCGATCCACTGTCCATTTGAAAAAGCTCTAAGTACCCATTAATTTTACTTTCATGGAAAATACCATCAGTTTACGTTGATATAGAATATCATAGACCTAATAAAGCAAAAATTATTTCAGAAAACACATTTTAAATTGTTTAAATATTTTTAAGAATAATTTAGACGTTCCCTTAAGTAAATCCAGTGGAACTATTTGAGATATATTTATATTTTATGTAGTAGGATTTATTGAGTTTTTAACGATTTTTTAAAGAAAATATTTCATACAGTTTTGAGTATGCAATTTTCTAGTGGCAGCTCGAGAATAAAAATAGGCGAGACTGCAGACAAAAACATACAGCGACTTTTCTTTCAAGTATACATATCCCGATTCAGCGTATGCATTTTGAAGCATTCCTCGTTTATTTTTATTGAGTTTAATTTTAAGTTTCGAACGAGTGTCCACTCGTTCGTGACCAAACCAAATTTACAGGCTTTTCTAAACTCGAAATTTTACTTCATGCGCCAGGCGTATTTTGAAGCATTCCTTGTTTTTTATTGAGTTTAATTTTAAGTTTCGAACGAGTGTGTCCACTCGTTCGCGACCAAAACAAATTTTGCAGGCTTTTCTAAACCAACACGGAAATATTGTGTAATTCAAAATATTCTTGTTTAGCAGTATAAACAAGAATATCTTTAACTAATTTTTCACTTAACCCGTGGTGAAACATTTTTGAATCTAATACAGGATGATTTAAATTAAATTTAAATTAAAACACTTGGTTTGTTTTACTTATTTATATTTTCTCCGACTAGTTTCAACCATTGGTCATCTTCAAGGAGGAATGTAATAAAATATCTAAACAACAATATATATACAAAATCAAACTATCATAAAATTTCAGGTAATAAGAGCGGCCGTTAAGTACATTCCTCCTTGAAGATGACCAATGGTCGAAACTAGTCGGAGAAAATATAAATAAGTAAAACAAACCAAGTGTTTTAATTTAAATTTAATATAAATCATCCAGTATTAAACAAGAATATTTTGAATTTCACAATATTTCTGTGTTAAATACGCCCTTTTAATCCTGTTTTAGAAGTTTATTTTTACATACCAGATTGTTTCATTTAACTAGGCGAGAAATTGGGACATATTTGTATGTGTGTGTTAAAAATAATGCAATTTTGATACCGCAATTCACTTTGATAAGTTAAAGAAGTCGCATCTTAAGACTTTTGGTGTTATGAGCACAAATATGTTTTAGTTGCTCGCCTAGTTAAATGAAATGAACTATAGCAGTCTATTTATAATTTTACAATATTTCAGTGTTTAATACGCGTGGCGCATGAAGTAAAATGTCGAATTTAGAAAAGCCTGAAAATTTGGTTTGGACGCTCCGCTTCGCGGACCGACTAAACCAAATTTTCAGGATTTTCTAAACTCGAAATTTTACTTCATGCTTAGTCTGGGCTTGGAGACACTCGTTAGAGGCTTCAAATTGAACGCTTTTAAATAAAGCAATGAATGCTTAAATTTTTACAGCTCATGCATCGGAATATGTACACCTAAAAGAAAAAGATATATTTATCTTCGTTATTTGTGCAAAAATATATTTCAGAAAGAAAATAAACTAGAATGCGTCTCAAATATTTATCTTTCGATTTACATCTATTTATAATTTTACAATACTTCAGTGTTTAATACGCGTGGCGCATGAAGTAAAATTTCGAGTATATAAAAGCCTGAAAATACGTTTACGTTTATGTCAATGTGTCCTAATTTTCACAGTTCTGAATTTTTTTGACGTTTGACGTTTTTATTTAAAATAGTAAAAATTATTTAAAATTTGTGGTTTTTTCAAATATTGACATACTGGGATTTTTCATATAGACATTATTAAAATTAATGAACATGTGATCAAACCTAAGTCGAAATATATTTTGTACTTCACCTTAAATCAGTGTTTTATATGCGTGGCGCATGAAGTAAAATTTCGAGTTTAGAAAAGCCTGAAAATTTGGTTTGGCCGCTCCGCTTCGCGGAGCGACCAAACCAAATTATCAGGCTTTTCTAAACTCGAAATTTTACTTCATGCTTAATCTGGGATTAGAAACACTCGTTAGAGGCTTCAAATTGAAAGTTCATTCTTCCCCCCGGTTAATGCTCAACTTAGCACTATTTAACTTTGAGTTTAAGAGTAACTGTCTACTAATTTACATGAATCAGGCGGATCATCTTTATAAAATATATCAATGATATTAAATTTTTTTACACTTGAATATCTGAAGTATTATTTTTCTTCTGTGACCAATAAATAATTTTGATAAAGTCACTTCTCATCTCATTCATCCTAATATTAAATTTAGCTTTTGCTGCGCGCGTATTAAATTTTTAAAAGCGACAAAGAGCGGTGTCTGAAATTAGTACGATGTGTCGCTATGATTATGCCCGTGATAGAAATGCACGCTGGAAGCGTATTTATAGAAACCCCAGTAGACGAACACATGGGTATATTTTCGGGGGGTGATTACTGTACAGAGTGCTCTAAATTTATCTACGCGCATAAATTAAAACGCGCGCAGGAATTTGTTGTTTCGGCAGAGGAATTATTAACACCCTCGTTACCCCTTTTTTCTCAAAGTTCGATTCGGATCTTCTGGAATTTAGCCGTAAGCCAAGACAAACACGGCCCGGATTAATTTATAACGAACGTTTCGAGAAATCACTCAAGAGTCTGAGTGTAAATCAATGTTGGAGGCGCTTGCCAAGAAGTTTTTTTTTCAGTTTGTTCGGTTGCTATTTATCTTGAGAATGCTTCTGATATTAGAAGGGGAATTTAATTTTGTATTTTCAGACGTGTCAACAGGACAATTATATCCTTGTCTTAGTTTAAATGAAACAACATATTTCAATATATCTTCGTTGTCTTCTTGCGATATTATTTAAATATTTATATTTTTTTACACGGGGGCCTCATTCGGTCTTTGTAACGCAAGGCAGGGAAGATCCTACTATTCCAGCTCATGGACCGAAAATGAAATATAAGGTTCCAATTATAGTTCTAGAGCTATACATTTATTGTAACTCTAAAACTAATCAATAATAGACCCATATGTGAGATATTTTGGAATAGAAGTAGAATAATGTGCCTTGTACCATTAAATGTCTCATTTATAATTTTATAGCGTTTATTGACATTGAATCCATTACTTATACGATCCAAACAGAAGATCTGGAATATTAAATTATGCAATCAAACTGTTGATACTTTACAGCACACACGATGGCAATTTGCACTTGCAGCACACAGCCGATATAATCTCCTTTAACAAAAAAGCCATCCGATAATATAATTTTATTGTTTACGCCCGTTAATATCAAGTGGGACACATTTATGGACCGTTTTTGCCGAGGACCGGCTCAATACGTTATGCATCAGGAACGGTAGTAAAATCGTTAACGATTCCTGTAACAAATTTTACGATCAAAAATGCAAATCCTGCCGTGACACCTAATACACCTTATTCTCGATTTTGACGATGCCATAAAATATGTGTATAGGTGTGTGGCTGTGTGTGTGTGTGTGCTGGTAACGAGTAAAATAAATACCGCACTCCCTTTATCAGAACACACTCACTTATCTTTCGCGTTTCGCATTTGCATATCGCCATTTTTACGGCCGCACGCTAATTTATTTAGCGCGTTTTTACGGCCCCGGAATTAAAACTACAGGAAGGTGGACATGGGAGGCTAGGCGATTTATCGCTTTGGTTTTAGTGCTGTGTCAATTTATCGGTTCTATGATGGTTATGTAAATTATTTTATTTTGTTTTGAAATTTAACAGCATTTCATCAATTTTTATCAAGTATTTACAGATTACAACAAATTTCTTAAATTACAAACACCTAAACTGATTTTTTTTTTTCTTGAGAATGACTCAAAGTCGAAACTAGTTGGAATAAAGACCAAAATATTAGTGAAGTTTGACCAAGTGTTTTCTTTCTTTATTAAATCATAGTTAAATATGTTTCAGCACGTGAAATGAGAAACTTGTTCAAGACCTTAACTGAAAACACAAGGGTTAAAGAAAGTTAATAGTATTATATTTAAAAGTTATCTGAAAGTATTTTGGTGAATTTAAATATTCCTTCTTTATTGTTGGGCTTTGTAAAGCTTGTATTAGACCACCCTATTTTCTTGTACAAGAAAATACTAAAATACTATTTTATATCACGTTGTACACTTCTGTGCAATAAAATTAAGCACACATAATATGGTATAGTGTAAAACGGACGTGAAGAGTTTCCTAGTTACAAAAATATGTAAATATGTCAATTTCTCTAACGGCTAAATGCTGCGTCTTTTAGAAATTAATTCAATAATTCGAATTCTAACTACAATAGATTTTCTATTTCGGCCTTGTTGTATTTACTACGAGTGTATTTTTCAAAAGGCCAAAGTTGTGTTTTTTAATAAAGGTGTGATTTTTAAGTTATAGTGTTTTATCATTTATTGAAACTGCTGCTAGGCAATTAACACAGACCTAAATTATACAACTAGAATATTGTGAAAAATAGTTATAAGAGTTGTGCTTAATTTTATTGCATAGAAGTGTACCAAATAGAACATCTTATTTCCATTATACAAAACTGTACAAGATTCGCGTTTGGTTATGATTTGTGTATTACACCATGATAGAAAATAGTATACTATTTTCTTGTACAAAAAGTGTCGTCTAATACAAGCTTTAGACCTTACACTCATAAACAATACACTTTGTGTATACATATTTTAAAATAGCCAGACGTCAAAAAATTAAACGAAAATTTAGTTATGTATTTATAATCCAATTTCCTCGTTATTGAAATGAATTACAACAAAAGGTGTAGAATGTATTGAATAGTAAACCTTTTTAGAATATATTAACGTGAGGATTAAACATAAAAGGTGGGTGTCTTTTGAAATTCACTTTAAATAAGTGTTTTATACGCGTGGCGCATGAAGTAAAATTTCGAGTTTAGAAAATCCCGAACATTTGGTTTGGTCGCTCCGCTTCGCGGAGCGACCAAACCAAATTTTCAGAATTTTCTAAACTCGAAATTTTACTTCATGCTCAACCCGGGATTGAAAACACTCGTTAGAAGCTTCAAATTGAAAGCTTTTGTCAAAACAACGAATGTCTAAAAATTGATAAAGAAAAATCATATAATGTTGTATACCTAACAGAAAAATTCCCTGTATGTGGCCAGAGCCAGATACATCAAATTTGAATTGGAATTTACGAAAACTGTGAAAAATTATGAATTTCGCAAACTATAAAATTTTCAGAGTTCGTTAAAAACGGCAAAGTTGTCGATGAAAATGATTTATAAATAATTCAATTACAATACATTTTCTAAAAATTGTCAAAAAAAATAAATGTCAAATGAAACTATCCATTGACAGTTTCATTTGACATTTATGTTTTTTGACAATTTTTAAAAACGCCAAAGTTGCCGAAATCTATGAAAATGATCTGAATTTATAAATAAATCAATTACAATACATTTTCTAAAAATTGTCAAAAAACATAAATGTATATTTTTTGACAGTCTCATCTAAGATTAACGTTTTTTGACAATTTTTAGAAAATGTAATATAATTGATTTATTTATAAATTCAGAATGCTTACATGGATTTCGACAACTTTGACCAATCAATAAAATTTGTAAATATTGACAATTTCAACCAAAAGAATATGCAATTATAACATTTTCGATATCTATCATTTTTCGTACAAATCGACCAAATTAAATGTATTTATGTATTTTCGAGATAAATTTACAATATAAAATACTACAATTTTATTGAAAATAGGTATTAAAATTTAAAAAAAATATTATTAATAATGTTGAAATCAATAAAATGAAAAGATAAATACAGGCAATTTATCTTTTAGGTATACATATTACGATTTTTTGATCTAAATTTTCAGACAATTGTTGTTTTATTAAAAAGTTGGAATTTGAAGCCTCTAACGAGTGTTTCTAATCCCAGACTAAGCATGAAGTAAAATTTCGAGTTTAGAAAAGTCCCGCGTAGAAAATTTGTCTCGGGTCGCTGTGCGACCCTCGAAAAATTTTCTACGCGGGGCTTTTCTCAACTCGAAATTTTACTTCATGCGCTACGCGTATAAAACACTGATTGAAAGTTGAAGTTCAAAACGTACTGCTTAGGTTTGATTACATATCATTAATTTTTTAAAATAAAAATGTAAAAGTATACCCAGGGTGTATGTCGTTATTTAAAAATTTTAAAATTGTCAAACCGAAACACATCATAAAATTTTACAAAAACTTCTGAATTGAAAATGATTACAAAATGACAAAAATGTAAACAAATTTTAAATCAACAACAATGTAAAATTCCAAACGAGTAATAATTTAATGGAATTAATCTAAATTTTAAAACTGTCGTTGAAAGATAATTTTTGACTTATCCATCTAAAAGCATTTTTCTTTTTTTCTTGACGTTTGTTCTTAATTACATAAAAGCGCATCCCACTATAATACACACAGAAATTGGTTCTGAATACTTATATATAGTGCGATCATTTAAATTATGATTTAGAGAAGACGGCATTTTTTTGTGCGGTTGCCCAGACTGCTAATGGAATGATGGAATAAATTTAAGGTTATGCTAAACTATGTGTTAACAGTCAGTAGTACTAATCTAATGTAAAACTCAAAGCCTACTCTAAAAACATGTTTTAAGTTTTAGAGTTATTGGTAAGGTGGATTGGGCTGGATTGTAAGGTGGGTTGGGATGGATTACCACCTATATTTCTAGCAAAATGTGCCTTTTCACTTGCTAGGCCATTGTGGTTATCTCTAAATACTGGTATTTTCCCAAACATTTAGAAACATTTACTTATTTCGCCACTTTTTAAGAAAGGCAGTAGAAGCGTAGCAGTGAACTACCATCCAATATCGTTATTGTCATCAATTCCTAACATATTTGAAAAAATAGTTACAGAATACTTCTGTAATGACTAAGACTCTATCTTAACCAATAAACAGCACGGTTTTCGACCAGGATACTCTACCACATCAAACCTACTTATCTTTGGTGAGGCTGTCACTAGATCGTTGGAGGAAGGATGCGAAGTAGATACTATCTACACGGATTTCTCCAAAGCGTTTGATAGTGTGCATCATGGTATCCTGGACGAAAAACTTGCTAGGTCTGGTATTCATGGCATTATGCTTAAGTGGATCTATTCATATTTAACAGATAGATCACAATTAGTGCGCATGGATGGCTGCTTATCACGTCCTATATCTGTGACCTCTGGTGTCCCACAGGGATCACACATAAGACCACTACGTTTTAATATATTTATTAACGATATTGTCGGTTGTTTTCAGCATTCTAATTCTCTTCTGTTTGCAGACGATCTCAAGTTGTGTACTCCTATTAAGGATACATGTTCATATAATAATTTTCTACATGATTTGAATTCCCTCAGTAATTGGTGTATTTTAAATTGCTTAAAGTTGACTGTTTCCAAATGCTTTATTCTTTCTTATTCCAAAAAGAAAATTAATACGCAGAGAAATTATTTGCTATTGAACACGCAATTAAATCATACACACATTATAAGAAATGTTGGTGTAACCTTTAATAGCTTATGGAAATTTAACAACCACATTGATATAATCACATCTAAAGCATCTCAGATGTTGGAGTTTGTAAGGCAATGCAGAGATTTTAATAACATAAATACTTATGTCAAACGTTATGTTTTCCTAGTTCGGCCCCACCTTGAGTACTGTTCATTGATATGGTCACCCAGTGTACAATTTGGAAAACATCAAATAGAACGCGTGCAGCAGAAATTTCTAAGGTTCATTTGCATTTAAGTTTTATCCCGGTATTCATACACTGAAATATTATTAAATATTAGTTTGCAAACGCTCAAGCAACGTCGATTTAATACGGACATAATTTTTGTATTCAAACTAATTAATGGTTTGACGTGCTGCCCAGAACTGTTGAATTTAATTAATATTCATGTTAGAAACCGTCCACTGCAGAATACTATGACATATTTTGTTCAAATGCGCAGAACAAATTATTGCACTCACTTCGGTTTAAGTAGATTATGCGCTGTAATAAAATTGACTTTGATTTTTTTCAATGGCAATTTACAATGTCTTCGACCCTTTTTAACCCTTAGTAAGTTTTAAGCTAATTTTGAGTTTTATACCTTAACCAATTAAATCAATGTTTATATTTTTGTGTTTTTGTAAATGGCTACCGTTGATTTGACAGATGAAATAAAATAAAATAAAATATTTGGAAAATTCTCAATGAGACAAAAAATGTTTGCAAAAAAATAAACTTAAGTTGGTATGTTGAAGTGAATTAAAAAGAAAATTAGGACAAAATACGAGTTTACAAAATATGCAGAATCAACAGACTATATAGGTGACAAATTTTAAGCCTTAGTTATTAGATTTAAGTTAGTTTCAAGTATTATACCTTTACTATTGTAATTCATGTTTATATTTATGTATTTTTGTAAATGGCTTCCGTTGATTTGACAAATATATAAAATAAATAAATAAATAGACGATCGCACGGTACAAATCCCCATTTATGCACAAACAAGAAACAAACTTCATAAAATAACAACTAAAACACACGCGTAGTATAAATTAGCACGTTACCCGAACATTATCGCTAGGCAATCAATATAAACTATTAATCATCAGCGGCGTGATTTATTTCCGAAGCCAGCGCGCCAACGACGAATTCAACAGTTAAATATATTATTTCGTTGTCAATAAGTTGTCTACTAAGTTTTACGGCAGTCATCGCTTAATTTTAACGCAACCGCGCGGCGCGCGCTTCTCGGAAAAACATTAACCGGACTACAATTTAATTTTAGAGCGGTGTAATTATTTTTTTACAATTCCCGAATAAACGGTGTCATAAACTTAACTGCTCCTCTATATTTATCTTTGTTCCTGCGCCACGGTTATTTCCGTTTTTCTATATAAGGGGAGTTACTTTGTGGTTACTAGGAATTTGGTTTTTATTAGATTTTTACAACTTTTAGTGGTATTCAAATGTAAAGAAGTGAAACATTATAGTACTTTGTATTAATATGCATATCTTATTCTTAAGATGTATCGCCCTGTGTTTACTTTACGAAAAGTAAAGATGTATTTTAAATTTATGGTTGTGAAACGTCTAACACTTTTTAACTACATTTGTATTTAGTATTAATTTTATTCTTTAATAACGAGTGTCTATACACTGTGGACATCCTGGTTGCTTTGAAAAACAAATTAAATTACATATTTTAGATTACGTGATACGATTCGGTGAGTCTCGGAAACGTGAAATAATAATATATTACGTAACGAGAGTGGTATGCAGCATATTATATATGAGCGGACATGTTGCGCACGAGCCGCGCAGCGGCGAGTGCAGTATTCCGCGAGTAAGTAATTGCCATACCACTCGAGAAACGTACGATACTTTACCTACGCCCTAACAAAATAAACAATGAGTATATAAGTACAACTTATTTATTGCAATCATTTTAATAGTAACATGACAATCATGAAAACTAAATTACTACTTGATCAATATACAGGGACATTTTCTTTTAGGTAAACATATTTATGCATATGTTTACCTAAAGTTCCCTGTATATTGATCAAGTAGTAATTAGTAATTAAAAATTTCCGACATTCATTGCTTTTTAAAAGAGTTCAATTTGAAGCTTTAAACGAGAGTCTCCACTCCCAGACTAAGCATGAAGTAAAATTTCGAGTTTAGAAAAGCCCCGTGAAAATTTGTCGAGGGTCGCGCAGCGACCCGAGACAAATTTTCTGGGCTTTTCTAAACTCGAAATTTTACTTCATGCGCCACGCGTATAAAACACTGATTCGAAGTGAGATTCAAATATACATAAAGTTCACAATATTTTAGTGTTTTATACGCGTGGCGCATGAAGTAAAATTTCGAGTTTAGAAAAAGCCTGAAAATTTGTCCCGGGTCGCTGCGCGACCCTCGACAAATTTTCACGGGGCTTTTCTAAACTCGAAATTTTACTTCATGCTTAGTCTGGGAGTGGAGAACACTCATTTAAAGCTTCAAATTGAACTCGTAAAAAAAACAACAACGAATAACTAAAGATTTAAACAAAATAATAATAATTAAGAAATCAGCTGTTCAGCTGTCAGCACGTAATTTACTTGTCAAAGCTATTACGTGCATGTGTACGTAATGTCAATCATACTTGTCAAGATGACAGTGTGGTATGATGCGGTTACTAGGTAGGGCGTAGGTAAATTTAGTTAAATGTCTAATTATGACGTATGTTTCTGAAGTCAGAACCTACTGGGATGACGACAGTTTATAGACACTTGTTATTGCAAAAAATATACCCTTAAATAAATAACTTAGTTTAAGTTAAATAAGATTATACATTTATATGGATTCAGTTATAATGTTTGGAATCTACGGTAACATTCTTAGAAAACTATTGGTTTATGTAAACGTTCCAGAGAATCTAAAATCTATTAATAAAACACTTCACTTTGTTTTACCACTTTTACATATAAAAGTGGTAAAGTTAAGTGTTTTAATATTATTTTGATGAAGATGTACCACAAATTAAATACCGACCAAATTCAAAGATTTTCTAGAGTGCGATTTCCCAGCATACTCATAGCTTGTTATATAGCGAGTGTCTATAAACTGTCGGCATCTCAGTAGATTCTGACTCCAGAAACACACGTCATAATTAGACATATAATTTTGACGTTTCCAAGATTCACCGGTTCGTATGACTTAATCAAGATGTGTAATTTGTTTTTCAAAGCAACCGAGACACCGACAGTATATAGACACTCGTTAGTTTCAAATAAAATCGTTTATGATTGCAGATACTATCACATTAAGCCCGTTCATCAGAGACAACAGTTGGGAGTTTACTGCCAACCGTTGGGGAATTCTCTGATGATCTGATTGATGATCGTGAACGTATTTGGGATTTTTGTAATCGTACGAAATATACAGACCGGAGTACCATTCATTAGACACCAACATACATCACAAACAAATCCAAGCAGTTAAATGTTGAACATTTTGACGAACGGGCCCCAATTGATTCCTCTTTTGTATTGTTTAGATTCTTATGATAGATAATCTTAAAATCAAAAATAGCTTCTATTTCAATTTCAGGGTACACATTCAATTGTTAAGCTTTCAAGACTGTTAATAGGTGCAGTCTTTAAATATATTTAAAACGAATCTTGAGGAAGTGACTAAAAAAATGCTTGATTAACGCGAATCCAAGGAATATCTTTCATCGCGAAGGCGCGTATTTTCGTTGGCTCGCCCAAAAAACCCGACGTCTGGCAATAAAAATAATCAACGCCGGGCGCGAGAGCGACTTATCACCCTGACAACTTTAACAATTTTTTTTTGCTTTTCCGCGGCGATTAAAACACTTTGTACTGGCGTGCCAAAACGTGTGATATTCGGAGGAGTCACAATATTTGCGTGTAGCTGTTGAGTTTATTAAAAGGCGACATGAGTGATAATACATCAACGCTAGGTGGTGGGAGTGTTGACTGGCTTAATTGGGTAAGTGGGTGGGATGTTTGCGGCGATTCATTATATTATTAGCATGTTAATTATTTTTTGTTGTATTTAAAAAAAAATAATGGTTCGTTATGGGATTGTATAATTCGTTAAAAATGTTAATTCGCGATGAAGAATAAGAGCTATTGTTTTGAACTGTCGAGAACTTCAGGAAATTTCTCCAATAATATTAACATTGAGTAATTATTACAAAGAGAGGTAACCAGTAGGGTTTTCAGCGTCACGCACTAATGTTAATTCGCGATGAAGAATAAGAGCTATTGTTTTGAACTGTCGAGAACTTCAGAAAATGTCTCCAATAATATTACCATTGAGTAATTATTACAAAGAGAGGTAACCAGTAGGGTTTTCAGCGTCACGCACTAACCGTATTTATCCGATAGAAAATGGGCCCGTTCATCACAATATTCAACATTCAAGATGTTTCGATTTGTTTGTGATGTATTCTGGTATTTCATGAACGGTACTTCGGCCATTTTGAAAACTTTAACCAGCCTACAGCAATCGCCAACACCAATCGGTCTATTTTATACGATTGCAAAAATCTAAAACACATTCACGATTAACAGAGAATTCCCCAACAGTTGGCAGTAAACTCCCAACTGTTGTCTTTGATGAACGGGCCCTATGCTGCCACGGGGGATACGGTGGAGACTTTATGAACTGCTTGGTGAATGTGATTCCGATTGGCACTGCTCGCAAGAGCTGCACGCAGCAGCGTTATCTCGTCAAGGACGTTTAATATAAACATACACACATTCACGTCAACAAAAAAATCCTGTCTGCTTTTTGCTTTCCTAGCCGAACTTTACTAAGGCCAGGATACTTTTACATTGTAACAAATTAATTGCAGCACTAATTACAATTATAAATATGTAAACTATTATTTATATCATGTTATAATTATTTAATAAAAAAAAATATTTAAGATCACGACAATACCATTTATTGCTTTTAAGAATTATTATTTATGATGCGGATTAATTTGTCAAAGTTAATAGATTGTTAAACGAAATAATTTCTTATCTAACAATTATTTAATATTATATTTTATTCCATTATGTAACTTCAAAAATATCGTACTAGATATGTTGTAAACATGGTATACGTTAATCGACATATGAATGTATCATCAATGACAATCATATTGTAGTATTTTTATTAGCGGTACAATTTAAATGCGCTCTATATTTGGCCCGTTCATCAGAGACAACAGTTGGGAGTTTACTGCCAACTGTTGGGGTATTCACTGATGACCGGATTGTTAATCGTGAACGTATTTGGGGATTTTGCAATCGTACAAAATAGACCAACCGAAGGACCGTTCATTAGATCCCGACATAAATCACAAACAAATTCAAACATGTTGAGTGTTGAACATTTTGATGAACGGGCCCATTGAATAGAATGCACATTTATTGTAACTATTTTAGAAAACATGTTTGCCATGGAAAAAATATAAACTCCTTAAAATAAATACGTTGGTTAGGTTAGATTCTGATAGATCTAAACCAAATAGGAGGTCGGTGTTGGGGTAGTAATTTTTTTTTTCTATATAAACATAAATATTTAATGTGTAATTTACTATTTTTAATGCATACTACAAATATAATACTACAATTGTTATTCATAATATTGCAAGTTCTCAAAAGTTTCAATTTATTTTTATATTAAATTATATTTTTTTGAAAATTTTAATTAGTGCGCCTTGTAAAAAAGTGACAAATGTCATTTATTATGAGGTTATGCCATTAATAATAATACGGAAACAACAAATAAGTACCTACGTTACAACTTAGTGTAGAATAATAGTAAAGGAAAAATGTAAATATTTTCTTATTTCAATATTTCGATTATTAATAATTTTTATAGGTGTATTTGTAACTTCACAACATTTCAGTGTTTTATACGCGTGGCGCATGAAGTAAAATTTCGAGTTTAGAAAAGCCCAGAAAATTTGTCTCGGGTCGCTGCGCGACCCTCGACAAATTTTCACGGGGCTTTTCTAAACTCGAAATTTTACTTCATGCTTAGTCTGGGAGTGGAATCAGTCGTTCGAACTTTAAATTTAACTCTTTAATAAAATCGACGTATGTAATATAATAAATCATTCATTGAAATCATAAAAAAAGATGCAAAAGTTTACCAAAAATCAGCTTTTAGAGTTAACTTTATAATTTTCCCGGCTCTTAATGAGTTGATATTCTATTCCTAAGAAAACAGTATTTATTAAATATTAAAGTTGCATTTAATATAATAACAAACTGACGGTCCACTCCCAGACTAAGCATGAAGTAAAATTTCGAGTTTAGAAAAGCCCCGCGTAGAAAATTTGTCGAGGGTCGCGCAGCGACCCGAGACAAATTTTCACGGGGCTTTTCTAAACTCGAAATTTTACTTTATGCGCCACGCGTATAAAACACTGAAATATTGTAAAGTTTAAAAAATACTAGCCTTTATTTTGTTCGGTCGGTTGACAAATTGTGTTGAATCTTCTAAGCTGATCTAAATTTATTAATACTAGTCCAATTTTGTTTTAAGGCACACTACATTCATTGCCAAAAAATTATATGAATAGATTTATTACAATTTTTATAGCATAATTCTTAAATTCAATACGATTTCAGCGATTTAATCGCTGGTATGAGCATTCACGCTATTCGATCAAGTCATTGACCTCTGGGTTTATTTCTGTGATTTCAAACAGAAAACTTCTCACTTCAGCTAATAATGAGTTTTCAACAGTCGAACTAAATGTCGACACCCGCGAGAGGGCGAAAATGCGTGACGCTTTTTTTAGCTGGGGTTGCAGCTCCGTAAATTTGTACTCAGTGATATTACTGTAGATTCTAAAGCGGAACGACCAATCCAAATTTACAGGCTTCTCTAAACTCGAAATTTTTAGTTCATGCGCTACGCGTATAAAACACTAATTTTACTAACTACTAAACTAAATTATCATCTGCACGACTTTCAGAGAACGCTGTTTATTCTGATTCTCGCTCTATTCTAGTTAAAAATTGCGTCTAACTGTAAATTATTCCAAATTATCCACAAAACACTAATAAAAATAATATTAGCATTATAGGTCAATAGTTTCCATTAGTCCTTTTTTTTATACCGTCATCTACTTAATTCTCAACATAATGCAATCAAGTTTGTAAAAAAGAAGAAAACCCAATCTCTAACATCCGAGTTCAAAGAACCGAATTGTGTTGGTCATGATTGTAAACTAGATCACCGGTGTTATAAAATAATTGGTGAATGCGACCTTCACCGTGAGTGAAAGACTTAATGCTCCGGCGATCCTTTCTCTCCTACCATCGGAAAGTGATAACTCGCACATCTAGATGAAAGTAAAAACAGAATGCGATACGATTCTTACTCTGACGGAACGCTCGCGAGATTCTTGGATTGAAAGGATTTAATTTATCCGCGTTATATCATAGGAAGTGGCTTTCACGCGCAGGAAAGCCGATCTAGTTTGCATAAAGGAAATTTTTGATGAGTTTTTCCGGCGCGACTGACCGGTTGAACTCTTGGACCGAATTTTGTCTTAGGAAAGTGGAACTGTTGGATAATTAAGCGCCTAGGAGGTTAATTTATGCGCCCATCTGACCGTGAAATTCGGATTCGATTTGATTTTTTTGGCCTACTTTTATGTAGCGTTGTTTGGATAGAAAACTGCGGTAATTTGTAGTCATTTATATTTAAGTGTGATGACTTTGCACGGATGATCTCTAATTAGTGAACATGTGGAGGATGCAGGGATTAGTTTTTTTGTTTGTTTGTAATGTGAAACGTTTGCGTGCAAAACGCGAATTTGAAAGTTATGGAATCAGAAAGTTTGTATTTATATCGTTAACTTGTTCCTCATTGATCACTTGGTAAAACTCTTCTACTAATATAAAGGTTTTTAATTTAAATTCACTTGGTGTATTTTACTAATAAATTATTAGTGAAACAAACCAAGTGAATTTAAATGAAAAACTATTATATTACTTTGTATATTTGTTAAAAGAATTTGCTAACGAAGTAATTTCATAGAAAGGATATACAATTTTACAATTAAGAGGATGGTGTTTGCAAAATACATTTTTTTTATTCCATATAATTTACAATTTATATATTTCTGTTTATTTTCATGAACGTAGCCAGGATTTTTATAAGAAAATGGTCACGAGACAAAAAATATGCCATAATTAGTTAGGGCCAGTTGCACTAGATATGTTGAACTGGTTCAACATGTTAAAAACATTTTTACAAATTAATATATGTATAGCATAATATTTTGAAAAGATTTGACTAAGTGATGATTTGATGTAGTTGTAAGTCATACTTATCTTCTAAGAAATCTTGTAGCCTATAATATTCTTTTATAACAAGGTATGATTTAAGGTTGGTTTTAAACTTTAGACTTTAAACACAAAAAAAATTATTTCGAAAGCGTAAACGCCATCTAATGCCCATTAGCTTAAGTAGCATTGTCAACATAAAAAAGTTAATTGTTCATTTATGCACATTATACCTATTCCTAAAGGCGACATTGCTAGCCACTCCCGCATTGCAGGGTCTTCCACTCCCTAGTTACGCTGCTGAACCAACATTGCACCTTAGTACACAATATATTCTTTTTGAAAGTGCGAAAAAATGTTGTTTTTTTTTCAAAATTCCTAGTAACATTTTCCTTTATCTTTTTGTACAATGGAACAGATAATGTAAACTCATCGCACAAACAAAGATTAATACACCGGTATCAATTAAACCTTAAGCCTCCACGGACAACAAAAGTGAATTCAGCGATTCATCACCGGTGATCAGTAAAGCCGATCCTCTCTCCGAGAAGAAGAAAAAAAAAGCACATCCACCCTCGACGCGAAACAATGAACAGCCTCTCCTCGGGGCCGGTAATTATTTCATAATTGCATGCACCTCGTGTCGTTTAAACAATGCGATAAGATTGAAAGGACGGGCGAGAGGAGTATGATACGGCCCGAGAGTAATGAAGACATCAGCTGTCAGGGCTCGAGCTCTTCAAGTCATCCGTAGGTGTGCGCTAATGGCACACTCGCACACTGCGATTCCTCGTTACGTAACAGACTGGCGTAAATGCCCTCGTTTATATTAATAGCTTTAATATACTGTTACTTATTCAGCGAAGAGAGTTGTTGCTGTTTGTGTGAGTGTGTGTGCTGGTGATTATGGGTAATGTGATTGCTTGAAAGGACGAAGATTTATTTCTTAGTGTTTCGTTGTTGGAGTTGATTAAAATGACTGAGATGTTTTATAGCAAGCCAAACCTGATAATAACAAACACAAAATTCAAACATAAAAATATCCATAAATACACAATAGTGCAAACATCACGAAACGAACAATCCATAATAGACTACTTTCTGATAAACAAGACATAATAGAAAGCGGTCAAAAACGTAAAAGTAAACAGACAAGCAGAAATTGGTAGCAACGATCACCTACTAAGAATAGATATAAAAATAAATAAGGATGGAAGAAATAACAGAAGAAGACTAAAGATAAAGGAAAAAATAAGAGCGTACAATCGAAAAGAAAGCACAATTAGGCAGAAATATCAAGAAGAAATTAGAGCAAAGATAGAAGAAGAAGAGCCACAAGAAGGAGTACAGAATATGTGAACTACTAAAAACAACATACTGTTTTGCTTTCTTTACCTCCTGTGTTACTTCTTTTCTTGATTTTTAATATTCTTCATAGTCTTCTTTTTTCTTTGTGTTTAGGTATTTTTTCCATTTTGTTCTTTTATCCTTGATTTTGTTTTCAAATTCGCCGTTCCACCATTTTGTCTTTTTGCCTACGTTATTCATAATTTTGAATAACGTAGGCAAAAAGACAAAATGGTGGAACGAGGAATTTGAAAACAAAATCAAGGATAAAAAGACAAGATGGAAAAAATACCTAAACATAAAGAAAATAGAAGACTATAAAGATTAAAAATCAAGAAAGGAAGTAACACAAGAGGTAAAGAAAGCAAAAGAAAAATCCTGGATAAAATTCGGAATGATTACAAAGAAAGAAAAATAAAAGCTATTTTATGGAACACTGAAATAACTCAGACAGAAGAAGGAACATACCATGATGAACATAAAAGACAAAAAGTCAACATAATCAGAGACGAAACTAAAATACAAACAGAAGAGGTAGTAGAAGCAATAAGAAAAATGAACAATGGAAAGGCAACGGGAGTGAATGAGGTAACAACGGAAATGATAAAGAACCTAGGAGAAGAAGGCATCGTGAAACTAACCAAACTGTTAAATGAATCAATGAAAAAAGAGAAAATTCCCCACGATTGCAATATATGGGAATTGTACTGCCAATATATAAATCAGGTGACCAAAGAGATTGCATTAATTATAGAGGATCACAATACAAGTGTTCCAGGCAAAATACTAACTACAATCCTATAAGAAAGGATAAGAGACAAAGTGGATAGCACATTAGAAGATAACCAATGCGGATTCAGAAAAGGAAGAAGCACACAAGATCTAATCTTCTCTGTAAGACAAATAAGTGAAAAATTAATCAAAAAGAAAAGAGAAATACACATCTGCTTTGTGAACTTAGTAAGAGCCTATAACAGAATAAGAAGAGAAGACATCTGGGAAGAACTAGAGAGGAAAGGGATAAAATAGAAAGAAACAATGAAAGAAGAGAACATTCCCCACGATTGCAATATATAGGAATTGTACTGCCAATATATAAATCAGGTGACCAAAGAGATTGCATTAATTATAGAGGATCACAATACAAGTGTTCCAGGCAAAATACTAACTACAATCCTATAAGAAAGGATAAGAGACAAAGTGGATAGCACATTAGAAGCTAACCAATGCGGATTCAGAAAAGGAAGAAGCACACAAGATCTAATCTTCTCTGTAAGACAAATAAGTGAAAAATTAATCAAAAAGAAAAGAGAATACACATCTGCTTTGTGAACTTAGTAAGAGCCTATAACAGAATAAGAAGAGAAGACATCTGGGAAGAACTAGAGAGGAAAGGGATAAAATAGAAAGAAACAATGAAAGAAGAGAACATTCCCCACGATTGCAATATATAGGAATTGTACTGCCAATATATAAATCAGGTGACCAAAGAGATTGCATTAACTATAGAGGATCACAATACAAGTGTTCCAGGCAAAATACTAGCTACAATCCTATAAGAAAGGATAAGAGACAAAGTGGATAGCACATTAGAAGATAACCAATGCGGATTCAGAAAAGGAAGAAGC
The DNA here is from genome assembly GCA_932526585.2 of Philonthus cognatus. Classification (NCBI taxonomy): domain Eukaryota; kingdom Metazoa; phylum Arthropoda; class Insecta; order Coleoptera; family Staphylinidae; genus Philonthus; species Philonthus cognatus. Next base: position 33,322,532 of record OW052242.1, read on the forward strand.
ACACAATATCTAATCTTCTCTGTAAGACAAATAAGTGAAAAATTAATCAAAAAGAAAAGAGAAATACACATCTGCTTTGTGGACTTAGTAAGAGCCTTTAACTGAATAAGAAAAGAAGACATCTGGGAAGAACTAGAGAGGAAAGGGATTAAAAATAAAACGATATGAATGATGAAAACAATGTACAAATGCAATAAAAATATAGTTAGGGTAAACAAAGAAGAGTCAGAAGAGTTTATAACAAAGAAAGAAGTGAAGCAGGGATGCCTTAATATTCACGCTAGTGTTAGGTAAAGCGATAAAGGTGGCAAAAAAACCATAAAACCACAAAACATCGGATTCTGGAAGATGGAGAAAATGAAAATACTAGAATTGATGATTTGTAGATGATATCTCAATAGTAGCAAAAACGGAAATCGACTTACAACGTAATATGGACATACTCAAGAGAAACCTCAAGAAGATAAACATAAAAATAAACCTAGACAAAACAAAAAGCTTGGTAATACCAGGAAACAAGAAAACACATAAAGTATGGATCGAAGGAAAACCGATAAGACAGGTCGAGCATTTCAAATACCTGGAGACATACAGGGAATTTTTCTTTTAAGTATACATACGCATACGCTTTTTTAAAGGGTTTAATTTAAATGAGTGTTTTCCACTCCCAGACTAAGCATGAAGTAAAATTTCGAGTTTAGAAAAGCCCCGCGTAGAAAATTTGTCGAGGGTCGCGCAGCGACCCTCGACAAATTTTCACGGGGCTTTTCTAAACTCGAAATTTTACTTTATGCGCCACGCGTATTAAACACTAAATTCACTGAAATATTGTAAACAAGCCAACTTCACTTGAAATCAGTGTCTTATACGCCTGACGCATGAAGTAAAATTTCGAGTTTAGAAAAGCCTGAAAATTTGGTTTGGTCGCTCCGCGCTTCGCGCTACGCGACCAAACCAAATTTTCAGGCTTTTCTAAACTCGAAATTTTACTTCATGCTTAACCTGGGAGTGGATAACACTAATTTAAAGCTTTAAATTAAACTAATTTAAAAAAGCAACGAATATCTGCAGATTTACAGCATATACGCTGTAATTGGTACATGTATACTTAAAAGAAAAACTCCCTGTGCATACAGTGCGATAGAAGAATTGATAGAGAAATAAATGAAAGAATAAGATAAACAGAAATAATATTTAACATTATGAAAAACATATTGTTTTAATAAAAAAGAGATACCAAAGAGGATTAAAACAGAAACAGTGAAGAAGGTGATAAGACCGACATACACGCACAGCAGCGCATCATGGACGATGACCGAAGACATAGAGCAAGTATAAAAGCAATAGATATGAGATTCCTCAGAAAAATAGAGAACAAACAAGAATAGACAGGATAAGAAATGAAATAATAAGAAATAGCCTTGAAATAGACCCCGTAGAAGACAAAATAAAATAAGGACAACTGCGATGGTTCGGCAACAGAATGAAAAATACACAGAATGAAAAAAGGAAGAAACATCAGGAGGATCAATGAGACCTAAACACAAAAAAAAATGAAAGGCCGAGGAAAAAATGGAAGGACGATATCAGACAAGAAACGGAGAGATAGGGGATCACATGGGCGGAAGCCAAACAACTGACACAAGACAGAAAGAAGTGGAAAGAAATGTACTCCAAAAAAGCCTTACGCTGTAAAGTAGATAGGCAATTTAAATAAATAAATAAATTAGATTTAACTTTAACTTTAACTTTATTTACGGAAATCTCCATTTTAATGTTTACATTATACAATCATTTACACACTTGTTTATAATCCTAGGTAATCCTAAATAGTATTAATGAGTAACAGAAATTGTATATAACAGACATGCCAAGACAAAACGTTAACAACAAACCTAACAAACAACAAATTAATATGAATATACAATGATAATTATCCATATTTTATGATTTTATCGAATAAATAATTATCCGCATTTTATGATGTAAATAATTATCTACAATTTATGATTTTATCAAGAAAATAATGGTCCACATTTTATGATGTTATCAAATAAATAATTACCGACATTTTATGATTTTATAAAAAACATAATTAACCACATTTTTTGCTCGGTTTGTTGAGAAGGTAGCACTTTTGAGCGAAAGTCTTAATTATCAAGAGCAAGGATTGAAAACGTCAGTGAAAGTGGTCGACGCCTAACATTTTCAAAAATCCAAAGCACCACAATTAATTGGTAAAAGTGAGCAAACGGCGTTGAATAAATGGATTGTGCTGGTCACTTCATAAGGACTCCTTCCGCATTTTTATATCAATCCCAGAATTGCTCTCTGATTTAATTTATTTTATATAATTGACAAACGCAAGTGTTACATAAAACGAGTTCAAAGTTTTAAATAAGATTATGGAATTAAAGCGTTGTTTTCTTTCTCTTGCTCCGTTCTATTTTTCTCATTTCTCTTGCTCATTTCTTAGAATCGTGCGAATACAGAGTTTATACTATTCGGCAAATACTTTGTTCACTGCACTCTTGATAAAACGAAATTATAATATTAGGTAATTTTAAATTAAAACACCTGTTTAGTTTCATATTGTTATATTCAGTTATTTTTGTAATTCTTTTGCGAATGGCCGTCATTAACTAAAACACGTTTTAGGAAACTGAATATAACTATATGAAACTAAACAAGTGTTTTAGTTTGAAATTATCTAATATTGTTCTTATAATTATTATTCTTGTGTTATGTGAAGATTTATAGAAGAAAATAATATCAGTGACTCTTATTCAAGCATGTCGAAGCTATTCTTGGCATTTGACTTTTTCTTAAAATAATGAATTGTTTAAAATCACTCTCTCTTGTTCGCATTCCAATGAAATAATTTTTTCGAGAATAAACGGACAAGCAGTGTTAACCTTTTTGTCGTCGATGTCATGAATATGTCTATTTCAATCGAAAAAATAATTTAATTTTTGAATAAGATTTAACTGAAGTTGGTGAAACCGAACAGTATCCTTTTTGTTGTAGTTGCTGTAGAAAATAATAGAAATCAATTAAACACGCGAAAAAATCAAATAATACCACTCAATTAAATTTGATGTGACTTTCTAAAACACGAATCGTTGCATGAATGATATCAACAATTCTTGACAAAAATTACGGGCATTAACATTACGCCACCGGAACTAATTGTTGCTACATACACATTAAATCGACGTTCCTGTTTCCATTTAATTACTCTCGATATTCTTCCGCGAGTTCGTCAACAATCTTGTTACGACTGTATGCGATACGCCTTTGATTCGAATAATACTGATTTAATTAATAATTAACGTCAATCAGAAACAAGTCTTTGTAACGTGCAAAAGCGTAATGCTGTAATTATTTAACTTCATTCGCACACTTGTATTAATGAAAAAGGAAATATTAAAAATATCTTAAACATTATTAAAGATAAATCCATTTAATTATATATTACTTATACTTAACTTTTAAGCTCTAAACATATACTGCGAAGTGAAAGGCTTAGGCTCATATCACAATAAATTTTAAAAAAAGTAACAACTGATTCTGTTTTTTGAAAATGATGAGGAATTGTTTAATATATCTTGAAAATGTTGTTAACCTGGAATTCAAATGATTGTGGTGGTTAAAATCGCTTCGTCCAAAATGTTGTAATGTCTACCCCAGATATTTAGATTTTAAAAATGACTGATAATTTGGATTCGCTAGTTGGGATGTTTTGTTTTTATGTATTTAAAAAACCCAGAAAGACGTTATCTCCAGGTATTTTTATATACATATAACTGAACATCACAGCCAGCAAATCCGAATTTTGAGGCATTTTTAAAATCGAAAAATATTCACTTCTTTCTACCAGAAAGAGAACAGGCACGTAATAAATAGAGACATTTTTTTTTTTAATATACATTATACATTATACATTTCTACGCGCTACGCGACCAAACCAAATTTTCAGGCTTTTCTAAACTCGTAATTTTACTTCATGCTTAATCTGGGAGTGGAAACATTCGTTAGAACCTTCAGTTTGAAATCTATTCAAAAACCACCAATTCCTGAAAATTAACAATATTAACATACCAGGTATGTATACTTAAAAGAAAAATTCCCTGTATAACTAATTACATCCATATTTTTCCTGAACACTTATTATTTTTTATTACATTAATAATTTATTTAAATAAGTTTAATAAATAAATTACAATATTCACGTTTTATAACTTGTATAGATAAAAATAAATATAAAATTAAGCGTATGTTATAAATTGCGAGAGAGGCCTAATCAAATATTAAACCGTCGGCTGTAGACATTTAAATCGATAACTATGCATATTACATTCTCCTGTGGTCTACATTGTATTTACACAATTGGCATAATTGTGCATTTGAAACGTTTGATGCAATTTATAGTTAAGAGTTTTAATAATTGAAGAGCGCTCGGTGGTGCTTTCTATTAAACCGTTCTGCTGTCAATCACACTCAAACACACCGTTTATTTTTTTAACGGTCTATAAATTTTGCAGTGAACGTTTGTACAATTACTACATCATTTTTAATGTTCTTGATTTTATTACATTCTGTTAGCTGATATTTAGATTTTGTTGCTTAAACCAAAAATATGTTCATAAAGAAAATCTTGGGCCCGCCGCCACAGTGGTCGATTTTCAAATTTAACTGAACATTTCGTTATTATTTGTTTTGTTTTTTTTTAATTCTGTCTAATAGAAAGAAATATTTTTTCAATTAAGTATTTAATTGTCATTTATGTTATGGACACATTTTCCACCCCACTACCAACCCCTAATAAAAGATTTTTTTGTAAAAATAATCTTTTTTTTAATATTTTAAACAAATATAATGAGTCATTCTTCGTAAAATAAAAAAAAATAATAAAAAGTTTTAAACAACCCCCACCCATCTGATTTATATAAAAAACACTCTCATATTTCAAAATAATTTAAAATTTTGTAACAAAATATGAGATTATTTTACTTGGAATGGTTCCTATAAAGATTACATGTTTATTTTATACTAGAAACACAAGGCCGTAGCTAGGGGGGTGGGGAATATGGGGGTTTGAACCCCCCCCGTAATTCTGTGCGAAAATATAAAACGTCTTAGCGAATTTTGTAGACTTGTATGAAAATAACAAAAAACAAATTGTTTTGTAACCCCCCCCCCCCCCCCGTTCAAAATCTTTTTTTATTTTATTTTGTGTTTAAGGGTAATCCAATTAATTGCATTAGAGAATGTTTCTATTATTAGAAAACTATATATTTACAACATTATTTACACAAATATATTATATATACATATTATACATGGACACACTATATACACATAAATATATATACACATGTTCAATTGAAACCAGAATATTAGGTACATAATGCAAATACACATTTACACCAAACTATTCAGTATCACTGTCGGAGTTTGAATTATCTGATAAATCAAAATTATTTGAAATGTGTACCAATTTAACAGCCTCATCGTCAAATGTTTTAATTCTAGCAGATCTTGATATATGATTTCTTTTTGATATAGTTGAAATATATGGATCAGAAGAATATAACAATGTATGTAATAGGTCTGTGATGGTTTGTAAGCGGGAACATTTTCGAGTGTGATGTTCTCGGTATTTCCTTAAATCTTTATTGCGAGCTTCTAGTGCCTCTTCGGATAACATCCCAATTGGCAATGTTGCTGATTGAATTATATCCGCACCATGAATTAAAATTTTATGCAAAGAGGTGGGCATGTAATACCATGGATATAATTCGATATATTTTTTTGCTATTTCATCCAAATACAAACGAAACGCTTCTATATTTGTAGCTTCTCCGCAAGAAATGACTTGCAAAATTATTTTAATTCTTTTTAAAAATTTTTCGTCTAACCCTGTAATTTTTGATGTAGTCTTATATTCTTCAAAGAAACGACTTGCGGTATTACCATCATTTGTTGTTCCGAAATTAGGTTTTACCACATCAACTAATAATCCTAATTTAGATTTTAATTCCTTTTGAATTTTTAATTTTGTAATTTCTAATGTTTTTTTTTTTTTCATTGATATCTCGAACTTGCCATTTTTTGATATCGAGACGATATGCTATATGCAGCATGCATTCTAATGAACGAATCCAAGCATGTAAAGAAGAAATACCATAATCATAGTATTTTTCAATTTTCGGTAAATTTTTTACTTTTTCTAATTGATTCATTATTTTAGGGGTAGCTCCACATATAGCACACGATTGAGTTGAAGTGTCTGTAACTGTGCTATAAGTCTTGCCATTAATCATAGTCATTTTAAAACTATGATTAATTATAATTTGTATATTGTTTAACTCTACATTCGTTGGTGAAATGGTTTCAATTTGATTTTCAATATCATTTACCACAAGTTTTATAATTTCTTTAGACTCCTTTTCAAACATAATCTTAATTGGTCTACAAAATCTTGTTGAGGATGGTTTCGGATTTTGCCATAAAATATTATCATCTTTTATTGATATTATTTGAAGAGGCACTAAGCACGCAGAAAATATATATTCATCACTTTCGGACTCATTAGAGAATTTTTGCTTATATGAGTGACCTGAACTACCATTACAGCCCCATTTGTACATAATTTTAAACTCGTTTCCAATTTCATCAAATGAACTCAAATTTCCCAGAGAAATGAATAGTCTTTGACTAGTATGGTCGACCAAGGCTTGCAAAGTAACTTCTGCAGCAGTTTCAGTGTATGATATAATAACTTCTGGGGATAACATGCTTTTTTTGCTTTCAAAATACTATCATAGCTTGGGTAAATATTTGCATTACGTACCTTAGCTCCAGATTGTATCAATTTATAGGAATGCTTTGTAAATCTTCCGTCGATATATAACGCCAAGGCTTCATCTGGTGTATATTTTTGAACTTTTTGTTGGGGTGATTTCCAAGCCTGCTTAATACGGGAACCTCTTGTTGGTGAATTTGTTGTAACCTCGTTCACTATTTCTGCACTATCCCTCTTTCCAGATGCTCGTAAATTAACCTGAGTGGCGAACGCCATTTTCTCTTCGGAATAATTTTCCATCAATGGCCTAACTTTTCTTTTTTTCGAAAAATTTGATAAATAACTAAATGATTTGTACGGCCCTCTCGAAGATGGTCCAGGTACAGGTTCATCGATTGTATCAGTCAACGAAAATGTCTGTGTTTCGTTTAGCCACTCTGCATAATTATTTTCAAATCGGGAACATACTCTAAATACTTTTTGCCACTTAGAATTTCAAGATGACGTAAAAGAACGTATTTGATCTTTTAATATATTTATATTTTCATTTTGGTCTTGGACATTAAAGTTCATTAAATCAAAAATATATTTTTGAACGGCGCTGTATTTCTCTTACACCGTGCGCTCCATACGCCAAACATTGAAGAGAGCGCTTCGGCGAACGGTTACGCGGCCTGAAAAAAAATTATTACTTTAATGGTTGCACGTGACTGCATATAATTTTTGTTTATATGATAAGTTAAATAGTTGCTCTATAACTGAAAAAAATCCCAATGCGTACCGCTGCGTACGGAATATACTTTTTCTCTATCATACTTAAGAAATTTTAATTTACAATGAAAAATTGTATGAGTAATTTATGTCATTATTTATTATTGTTGCATAAAAATATAAAAAAACAAATAAACACAAATGATAAATACATACCAGTAGAATGTATATCCATCGTTGTTTTAAAAATTTCACTTCACACAACTGAAAACTAAATATTTAAAACTTATGCGTTTGAGAGCGTACAAACAACTAATGATCGATGTCTCAATAGGGTGTACTTTGGGTACCGATAATTACCAGGAAAGAGGGTTGAGGGGATTATGCTTTTACCTGCGCACCAATGGGTCATTATACTAATGATATTTACACAAATATTAGTTTTTCTAAATACTTTATTTTTCGCGAAATGTTCGGCTAAATCGACCACTGTGCGCCGTGGCCGAGCGGTTGAGCCGCTGGTTTCGCCTGGGTTCGGGGACGAGTAATTTTTCTAACGAAAAATACGCGTTTCCGGTTCCATGGATGTGTGTGAATAAGTTGTGACGTCCAAATATATGTTAACAATTTAATAATAATAAGTAACATTACAAAAATACATTAATAAATGGTTGATGACTAATGGTCCTTGGACCAAGGTTAGGCAAAAGCCAACCCAAAAAAAGAAAAACTTTTTATTCCCTACTTCATATTTTTTAAATTATTATAAAACGATATCATTTCTGGAAAAATATTTCCTTAAATTGGAAAATTTGAAATTGTTTTCGTATTTAAATAAAATTCGTGTTAAAGTTATCTGTTATATACTTCATCTGCTGAGGTCAAGAAATATTAATCAATGTAAGAAAGTTTGCTGGAAAATGGGTAAATTATTGCAGGATTTCTCCACTACTATTTGCTGTTTGTGTCCGCAGATGGTAATTTTAAATTAAGAAAATTGCAATGAAAATGATCAATTATGTTGGCAGGAATGCTAATAACTTAATTTCATATGTAATCAAATTAATTTTATCATAAAATGTTTTATAGCTAGGTCAATCACACCGCACTTTATTTTTTTTTTATGAATTGCTTTCACATCGTCGGTTTAAATGTAACAATCATTAAGTGCTGTTAATTTTCTAAATAATTGGTGTCTTCTAGGTAATTTCTAATAATAAAAAAGTCGTCTTTACTATTTACACAATTCAATTATAGATTAATGAATAGTTGTGAGGTAAAATGCATTATATTATGTGACTGGTGACACAAATCGGCATGAGCTGACTATTGTCAATTTAAGACAACTATTATTTGAAGTATATTATTCGTTGGTCATGTCATTGTTGGTCGTTATGACACTTGCGACACACATTTTGATATTTGTAAAATATTTTAAAGTAACGAGTGTCTTTCACTCCCAGACTAAGCATGAAGTAAAATTTTGAGTTTAGAAAAGCCCCGCGTGGAAAATTTGTCGAGACAAATTTTCACGGGGCTTTTCTAAACTCGAAATTTTACTTCATGCGCCACGCGTATAAAACCACTGATTTAAAGTAAAGTTGAAAATATATACCGCTAAGATGTGCTATGATGATCACATCGATTTTTTTTTAATGCAAAATCAAAACATTTTAAAAATTAATACAATTATTTTTTCTGCAACCAAAACCGAAATCAAACCGATATATATATATATATATATATATATATATATATATATATATATACATATATATATATATGTATATATATATATATATATATATATATATAAAATATATATATATATGTATATATATATATATATATATATATATATATATATAGAAAAAATAACGGTCTTTTGCGGTTTTTGGTTTTCGGTTCAGCTCCAAGTGATTGTATTAATTTTTGAAATGTTTTGATTTTGTATTAAAATATATACAGGGTGTTTATTTGAAAACTTCCCAACGCGGATTTATGGAAAACCACTGATTAAAAGAAAAAACGCCAAGACACGTCCAATGATTTCCCAAGAGGGACAACTGTTTAACCAAAAACGACTTCACCCCCTTTTATCCTCTGCTCCCCGGGGTCATCCCCTTAAACATTTTAAATGACAAGGGGTATCAAGTAATAGCTTGTTTGAAAGGTTTTTCAAAGTGCTTTATTTTGACGTTTGAATTTTTAAAATCGGTCGATTTGTTTACGGAAAAATTAGAAAAATCTTTATTTATCTTAATTTGTTCAGATAGAAAAAAAAAACACACGAAAATATCACTTTTCATTTTATTAAGTGTTCAAAATGTTGCCCGTTATTGGCCAAACAATGATATAGGCGATCTTCAAATTCCTGCCGGACATTTTCAAAAACATGTTGTGGGAGATCATGGCAGCTTTCGGTGATGCGTTGACGAAGTTCATCTAAACTTTCAGGTTGGGGAGTGAACACAATAGATTTTAAATGGCCCCATAGAAAAAAGTCTAATGGCGACAAGTCAGGAGATCTAGCAGGCCATTCTATAGGCCCTCTTCGCCCAATTGCCGAACCGGAAGAACATAGTGAGGAGGAGCGCCGTCTTGCTGGAAATATATTTCAGCCTCATCAAGTATAGGGTTTCCATCGTCTCCGATTTGGATTTCAATGGTTTCAGTGATAAGCGGATTGATGATATTTTCCAACATATCTAAATAAATGCCTCCATTTAAATTCCCATTAATAAACAATGGCAGAATCACTTTGTTTCCTAAAATGCCTGCCCATACATTAATTTTTTGGGGGTACTGAGTATGCCCTTCTACAAAAGCATGAGGATTTTTATTGCTCCAATACCTGCAGTTATGCTTATTAACAAATCCATTTAGATAAAATGTGCATGCATCAGTGAAGCAGATATTCTGTACATGAATGGTATTATCATTAATCGCTGCAGTCATTTGTTCACAAAACTCAACTCGCCTATCGAAATCACCCTTGGTTAACTCTTGCAATATTTGCATTTTGAATGGATGAAATTTATGTAATTTAGTAACTGTGTGTACAGAGCCTAATGAAATACCAGTCGCATCACCAATTTTGCGTAATGAAGTATTAGGATTTATGCCAAAATGACCCAAAACTTCAATTTGAGCGGCTTCATTTAAAACTCTACGATGATTACGTTTTTTATTTGCAACAGATCCAGGTTGAGTAAATTTAGTAACAAGGTCCAAAACATACCTATGCGAAGTTATCTTGTCCGGATGTCTGGCGTTAAATGTGACGGCAGTTTGCCGAGCACATTGATTTTGGGCACCATAAATTAGAATAATTTCCACTCTTTCGGCTAGTGTGTAAACCATTTTGGAAGTAAAATATGAATCAATAAATTTATTTTCACTATCCCAAGATTGTCACAAAGGTAACTGACAGCAAATGGAATTGTTTCTTTTCCATAGCAACTAACCTAAACTAAACAGGTATAAGAATAAATGTTATCTCCGTATTGATGAAAAGAAGGCGAAAAAAATTAGGGTTTTTGTTTGGTTGCTGCCAAGTTTTGTTGGTCTTTGAACACTTATTAATAAAATAAAAAGTGATATTTTCGTGTGTTTTTTTTTTCTATCTGAACAAATTAAGATAAGTAAAGATTTTTCTAATTTTTCCGTAAACAAATCGACCGATTTTAAAAATTCAAACGTCAAAATTAAGCACTTTGAAAAACCTTTCAAACAAGCTATTACTTGATACCTCTTGTCATTTAAAATTTTTAAGGGGATGACCCTGGGGGGCAGAGGGTAAAAGGGGGTGAAGTCGTTTTTGGTTAAAAAGTTGTCCCCCTTGGGAAATCTTTAGACGTGTCTCGGCGTTTTTTCTTTTAATCAGTGGTTTGATTTTGAACACCCTGTATATTATTAATTGAAACGGAACGAAAACCGGAACACAAAAAATAAAGGTTCTTAGCATTAACACAAATTTAAAGCATATTTAATTCTAAATTTATTCCCATAAAACAATTTTTATTAGCTTATTTTAAAATTTAACTGCAAATCAGCGGTTTTTACGAAAAGACAAACATCTCGATTTATTCACTGATTTTATTCATTGTGCTCTATAACATTTAATTCTGAACTGATTTGATTTATTTAAAAAGCACTCGATTTAGAAAAGAATGGACTTTTTTTTGATGTATAAATAATTTTTAGGATTTAAAAATTGTGTCTAGTACTTGCACTCATAGTTCAATTTTGGTGAGTTTATGAATGTTCTAAAAAGTGAAAAAAAAATGACCAATAAGTTTTTTCCTCAATAAATTAATAGCTTACGTTATTTTTAACATTAGTAAGGGTGTCTGTGATTTTTCTTGAAATTTCTTAAAAAATAAAAAATTTAATATGAACATCTGGAATTTTTCCATACCTACTCCACATGATAATTGTCAATTTCAGATAAAAAGAAATATTTTTTAAAAAATCTGAAAAAAACTAGACTTTCTCCTTACTATTAAAAATAGTGTGGACTACTATTTAAAAAAAAATATTTTACTGAAGTTGGACTCAGAAAGTCACTTGAAAACTTCGAAACAAATTAAATTCTAACTTCTAGCTCCTACCATGAACGTAATTTTAATGCTAGAAATAAGTAATTACAGCAAATTTAAAGTTTATTTAATCCTAAATACATTGCTTTTAAACAATTTTCCTTATTTTTTTAAAATTTATTTTTAAATCAGCGTTTTATACGAAAAGACAAGAATCTCGATTTCTTCACCGATTGAATTCATTGCGCTCTATTACATTAAATTTTGAACTGGTTTGATTTATTTAAAAAGCACGCGATTTAGAATTAAATGGCCTTTCATTTGATGAATAATTAGTTGTTAACACTTAAAAATTGTGCTTAGTACGAGCGCTCAATGTTAATTAATTTTCTGTGTTCTGTGTTCTAAAAAGTGAAAAAATTGAATAATAAATGTTTTCCTTAATAAATTAATGGCATACGTTGTTCTTAACATTAGTTGGAGTGTCTGTGATTTTTTTGAAATGTTTAAAAAATAAAATCTTTATGTGAAAATCTGCAATTTTTCCATACCTCCCCCTAATGATAATTGTTAATTTCAGATAAGAAGAAAATATTTTTTCAACAATCCAAAAAAAATTACAGACTTTCTCCTTGATGTTAAAAATAGTGTGGACTACTATTTTCTTTATGAAAACAAATATTTTATTGAAATTTCTACTGTAAAAGTCACTTGAAAACTTGGAGAAAAATTAAATTCTAACTTCTAGCTTCCACCCTAAACGTAATTTTACTGCGAGAAATAAGTAATTAACACACATTTTAAGCTTATTTTATATTGAATACATTCCTATAAAATAATGTTCATTAATTTTTGTGAATTTATCTTTAAATCAGCGTTTCATGCGAAGAGACAAAAATCACTTATTTTATGTAATGCTTTCTATTGCATTAAACTTTGAACTGATTTGATTTCTTTAAAAAGCAGTTGATTTAGAATTTAAAAGAGTTTTAATTTGATGTACTAGTAGTTTTTAAAACTTGAAAATTGTGCTTATTACGAGCGCTCAATGTTGATTTTTGGTGAATTTATTTATTTTTCCTATGATCTAAAAAGTGAACAAAATTGAATAAAATTTTGTTTCTTAAAGAATTAATAGCTCTTATTGTTATTTACATTGGTAGAAGTGCCTGTGATTTTTTTGATTTTTTTTTAAATAATTAATTTTATGTGAAAATCTGGATATTTTTTCATACCTACCTTATGATGATTATAAACTTTAGATGAAATTTTTCAATTTTTTAAAACTCTAAAAAAAAATTACAGACGTTCTCCTTGATTTTAGAAACAGCGTGGGCTACTATTTTCTCCGACAAAAAAAATATTTCACTGAAATTTCGGCTATGTAAAGTCACTTGAAAAAAAAATGTTAACTTCTAGCTTTCACCCTGAACGTAATTGAAATCATAGAATTAAGTAATTCATTAAATATACTACATAATTATATCCTAAATAACTGTATTCTATCTCGTGTTGGTTCCGTTAGAGATCTTGGAGTGATTTTTGATACGAAGCTCACATTTATGAATCACATAAACCATATTACAAATTTAGCTCTACAATCACTTGGATTTATAATATTTATTTTGGCTACAAAATTTCTATTAACACTAAACGAACATTGTATTTGTCATTAGTAAGATCTAAACTAGAATATGCGTCGAATATTTGGTCGCTATATTATAAAAATTCTGTGAACAGCATTGAAAGAGTACAAAACAAATTTTTATTAAATATTTTATTCACTCTGGGCATATCTCGCGTTAATTACAGCAGATCACAAATGTTAGCACTTTTAAATTTAAAATCACTCCATGAAAGAAGGTTTTATTTGGATTTATGTCTCTTATATAAAATAGTAAATGGTTTATGCGATTGTGTTGAGCTTCTTAACATGATTAATTTTAGTATCCCTACCAATACTAGATCCAAACTAACTTTTAGAATTAAAATGTTTAAATCAAATTATGGGAACAATGAACCACTTTCTAGAATGTGTCGATATTGGAACAAAATATGTGATAGTAGAAACATTTGTATCTTTGGTAACACATTTAATAAATTCAAAAAATTATTATTAAATACTGATGTATACGTCTGTTTATAATGTTATGTATTCTTATTATTTTTTTTTAGACTTAGATTCATATGAATGTATTGTTATGTATTTCTTTTTTGTTCACTGCCTACATTTGTATCTATTTTCTATTTGTTTTTTTATATCATTAAGTATCATGAATTAAATTTATATTGTATTATTATAAAATGGTGATAAGCCGTCAATAAAGTAAATTAAATTAAAAAATTAAATTAAAATTTAAAGCTTATTTAATATTGAGTACATTCCCATAAAACAATTTTCATAAATTTTTTCATTTTTGTAAATTTATCTTTTGATCAGCGTTTTATACGAAAAGACAAAAATCTTAATTTATTTAGTTTTTGTATTTAATGCTTTTTATTACATTTAACTCTGAACTGATTATTGATTTGTATAAAAAGCAGGTGATTTAGAATTATAAGGGCTTTCATTTGATGTACAAGTAGTTTTTAAGACATAAATATTGTGCTTAGGTACGAGCGCTCAAAGTTCAATTTTGGTTGGTTTATTGTGTTTGTCTGTTTTATTTACTATTTTATTATATTATATTTTAGGAAATAATATGTGTTACTATTGTAAAGAAAATATTTCCCTTTATAAATTTTAATTATTATATTATATTTTAGGAAATAATACGTGTTAGTATTGCAAAGAAAATATTTCCCTTCATAAATTATTATTATTATATTATATTTTAGGAAATAATATGTGTTACTATTGTAAAGAAAATATTTCCCTTCATAAATTATTATTTATTTATTATTATATTATTTATTATAATGCATATAATTATTTTCAATTAATTATGTCAATGTAATAAATATTACATTATAGACTTAGACTTTCTTTCGAGTTAATTTATTTAAATGTATTCCAATTTTGAATTTAAAAAAAAGCTGCAAACTTGAATGTACGAGGCCGGCTGTAGCATTCTGAAGATGGTTATCTGCAGCCGAATAGGTGGATGGTTGTTAGATCGCGAACGTGGAATCTGCATAATAACTGCATCTGGGTGCAAATGTGTTTTGCTATAAATATTCAGGCTATTAAGGTGCTGAAGCAGATTTCGTTTAAGTTGAAATTATTTAACTTGAAATAACTTGTAACTTCTTTACCAGATGTACATTTCGGACACAAAGTAACCATTATCAATGGTTTCATTTTCATTATTGTAGAATTTAAAAATGAAATAAAAAAATCTTACCAGAAATGTTTAGTGTACATGTAGCAATTACCGAATAATACAACCGACCATTCTAGAATGAATCGGATGTACGAAATTGTAACGAGTGAATGCGAATTATGTGAAGGGATAATGGGGTGACCGTGCAGTTTAACTGCCGAATCGTTCCGCGGAGTCAGCAAACTGTGAAAATTACATTTGATGCAATTAAAGAGTTCTGCAGGCAATTCTGACCTTTTCCCAAAAAGACAATGCCCTCCCTCGATCGCATGTTCGAAAATGTGAAATTTCGCTCCGCCGTTTGTTGACCGCCAGCGCGACATGTGAGATTCACTGTTTTTATCCGCCATACTCCAGATTAGCCTTTCACTAATGTTCTGGCCCCACCTAGAGACGAGTATAAAAGCACCCGAAGACAGTCCAGTGGTCATCAGTTGCAATCACATCTCATCAACAACGACCAAGTCAATCAACATGCGTTATTTTGTAAGTGCAACTACAATACACAACATTAAAAATCACGGTTTTTAACATCAAAGGATTTTTCTCAAAAATCACACACTCAGATTTTAAGGATTATTCCAACTTTTAAAATATTCAAGGATTAATCAATCATTGAATCAAACACTTTTCAATTCGAAAACTATTTAAAGCTTCAAATTTCAAACATACCCATATATTGATAATGAAGGTTTAAATTAAATTACACTTGGTTTGTTTCACAATTTTTTACTTTACTATTTACTCGACTAGTTTCGCGTTTTACAGCATTATCAGGAGTAAAATACCCATATATTTAAAGGATTATTACAGTTTTCAAAACATAACAATTTGTCATTGAACGATTTTTCAATCGCACACTTTTTGAGGATTAGCATTCGAAGACTATTTAAAGGTTCCAGAAAATTTGGAACATATTAAATTATAGGCAAAGATTTAAAGGATTGTTCCAACTTATACAATATACAAGGATGAATCAATCATCTAATCATACATTTTTCAATTCCAAGACCATTTAAAGCTTCGAATTTTAAATATACACAAAAATACACTTTTCATTCAAAGGATTATTTCAATTTTCAAAACACAACAGTTTGTCATTGAATTATTTTTCAATCGCACACTTTTTAATCATTAGTATTAGTAGACTATTTTAGGCTTTAAGATAATTTCAACCATTTACATTTTACACAAAGATTTATAGGATTATTTCAACTATCACATTAAACTGAAGGATTAATCAATCATTCAATCATTTATTTTTCAATTACTAAGCACATTCAAAGCTTCAAATTTTAAACATACACATACATTTAAAGGATTATTTCAATTTTCAAAACATGACTGTCAATGGCATTTTTTTCAGTTGTACACTTTTTAAGGATTAGTATTCGAAGACTATTTTTCGCTTTAAGAATATTTCGAACAAAGTAAATCATGCACAAATACATTTTTTATAATTCAAACAATATTTAAAGGAATATTTCAATATTGAAATACACAATTACAAAGGATCATTTCGTCACCTCAGTGCTACAACAAGATAACTCAAATTTACTAGTTTTCAGAAAAAGTAGTTCAAAGTTTTTTGGCGATACCTGAAGATAAAACCAAGCGTTAGTAATGTTTTACATACAGGGCATTTTTCTTTTGTGTATACATATCTCGATAATTACAGCGTTTTTCAAAGTTGCGGTAATTCGTTGTTTCAAAGCGGTTAATTTAAGGCTTTTAACGAGTGTTTTCCACTCCCAGACTAAGCATGAAGTAAAATTTCGAGTTTAGAAAAGCCTAAGAATTTGGATTGGCCGCGTAGCGAAGCGGAGCGGCCAATCCAAATTAGGCTTTTCTAAACTCGAAATTTTACTTCATGCGCCACGCTTAAAAACACTGATTTACAGTGAAGTTAAAAAAACACATACATACAACAATTATTATAGGCAACCCAACAGGCGTTAGAGTTATTGGGTTGCCTATATTCACTGTCTTAAACAATTGGTTTAGAGCAGAATTTGACTCACGCTTTATTCACATTTACATATTAGATTGCTAAGGTCGTATATTTTAAACTTTACGATATTTCAGTGTTTTATACGCGTGGCGCATGAAGTAAAATTTCGAGTTTAGAAAAGCCTAATTTGGATTGGCCGCTCCGCTTCGCTACGCGGCCAATCCAAATTTTCAGGCTTTTCTAAACTCGAAATTTTACTTCATGCTTAGTCTGGGAGTGAATAACCCTCGTTTAAAGATTTAAATTAAAATCTTTTAAAAAAACAACGAATATCGTAAAATTTACAGTGTATGGGTTACTAGTAAGTACTTGAAAAACAAAATAAGAAATTACTTTTCTTAATATAAAAATCGATATCGAAATTTTTGAGTTATCTAGTTGTAGCACTTGGTTGACGATTTATAAAAAATACTTGTAAATAAAACACTTTTTATTTTGTTTAACCACTATATTTCGCACTTAATTTGTGACTATAGTTTCGACTATCTATTAGTCAGTATCAAACTATAACTTAACTCACAAATTAAGTGCAAAATATAGTGAATTGTTTGGTGTTGTAGGCGTTCACTTTGTGGTACATCTTAAATACACTTGTAAATAAAACACTTTTTACTTTGTTTAACCACTGAATTTTACATTTAATTGTGTGACTAGTTTCGACTATCTAGTAGTCATTCTCAAACTAAAGTAAATACAAATTACACGTTAAACACTATTTATACGGCTTCTATTTACAAAATATAGTGGTTAATCAAAGTAAAAAGTGTTTTATTTACAAGTATCTTTTTATAAATCGTCACCTAAGTGCTGCAACTAGATAACTCAAAAATCATCTATATCGATTTTACTAAGAACAGTTATTTCTTATTTTGTTTTTCAAGTTCTTTATTTACAAGTGTATTTAAGATGTACCACAAAGCGAACGCCTACAACAAAAAACAGTTATAAAAAGATAAAGACAAATCTAATAATGATCAGATAAATCGGGTCTCTACATTCAATTTTATCAAAACTGATTTATAATTTAATTTTATTTTCAATTAATTTTAGACGGTTGCAATAATCGTGACGTTAGCCTGTGCAGCCCATGCTGGATTCTCCAGCAGTGGTTATGACGGCGGACACGGTGGCGGTGATCAAGGAGGTCACGGGGGTGACGTCGGCGGCGGAGGACACGACGGCGGTCACGGTTTCGACCTAGGAGGCGGCGGTGGTGGCGGCGGGCACTTCGAATCCAGCCATTCCGAGGAACACCACGAAATCCCAACGAAAACCATCGAATACACCAAACCGGTGCACGTTCCCGTGGTCAAGAAAATCGGTATTCCAGTTCCACACCCGGTAGGAGTACCAGTACCCCAAGTCATCAAAGTACCAGTACCACAACCCTACCCAGTCCACATCTCCGTGCCGCAACCCATCGCCGTGCCAATCTACAAGCTGGTACCTCAGGAAATCGAGAAGAAAATCCCGATTACCGTCGAGAAACCAGTGCCTTATCCAGTAGAAAAGCCCTACAAGATCGAAATTGAGAAACACCACCCTGTCTACGTACCAAAACCATACCCAGTCCATGTACCAGTGTACAAGCACGTGTACCACCACGTGCCAAAGCACGGACATGGAGGCGGTGGACACGGCTGGCATTAAGTCCCAAAAAAGCTCGAGATACTTTGCCGCATCGGAGCGGCACAAGTAGCTCGTAATTTTGACTGAGTCACGAATCATTGTCATCATCTCATCATCATCTCTCTTTTTACCAAATGATAGTCACTTCGTTACTATTATTGTTATTTTTTACTTGTTTATTTTTTTGTTGACTATTTTGTAAAATAAAAACTAATTTGAAAGTTTATAATTGCCTGCCTCTTTGATTTCACTTTCACTTCCACGGTCAGTGCCGAGACCGCGAAATTACGCTACACACACGTCGACCTCTCTATGCCCCTTTTCGATTCCGTCGTGATCGCTTTCATAAGGATGTCGGTCAGCGCTCCGATCTGCATTGTGGTCGAGAGAAATTTAATGGCATTGATAGCATCAAATGATTGGTTTACTTTGTGATAAATATGATAACTAGTTTCTTGGTAAATTATATCCTTACCTCAGGTGATTTCATTGGAAAGTTGATTTAGACTAATTAGTAGATTTTCAAGCTACTAAAAAATATCAAGACAAATAATATTTTATAGATTTACAAATATCAAGAACAATTAAGTCGCATATTTCCAAAAACCCCTAGATACATGGTTTTCAAATGGATTTAGGGGTTTTTGGAAATAGGCGACTCAATTGCTGTATACAAACGTTTAGTTTGCCAGCTATTGACGATGCTACTTATACTTCATTCGTGTTAAGTTTAATGTTAGGGAAACATAGGGCTTATTTGACCTTGATCGCTGATTAGCCGAAATTCGAGAAAAACTCACAAAGCCAATACATACACAATTCGTTCTATTCCCCACTCACTCTTACTTTTAATGAAAAATGAATTGTCACAATTGTCACTGTGTTTTCAAATTTTTGGTTATAATGTCTAATAACGAAAAACTAATGACTGTTTCTTGTTCTAAAAATCAACAAGAGAAAATAACTCAAGATGGACTAATGGCCCTCAAAATTTATTAAAAGTAGAAGTATGTGGGATAAACTGAAAAGTGAAGGTATAAATCTTGCGGTTGCTGATGAGGAAATATCAATTTTTTCCATGTTTAAAATTATGGCTGAAATGAACCATCATGAGAAGTTAAAACATAGCCAAAGAAGAAAGTGCATCGTGATACTTATTCAAAGATGATTGAATGTGAAGAAAAATCCATACGACATTTGTTCACTCCCTTCTCAAGAGAAAGGGTTAACCTAATAAGTATATATGTACGTATGTTAAGTCACCCTTAGCACTATATGTTAAATGAGATCAATTTAAAGCTATAAACGAGTGTTTTCCACTCCCAGACTAAGCATGAAGTAAAATTTCGAGTTTAGAAAAGCCCCGTGAAAATTTGTCGAGGGTCGCGCAGCGACCCGAGACAAATTTTCTGGGCTTTTCTAAACTCGAAATTTTACTGCATGCGCCGCGCCTTTAAATCGCAGATTTCAAGTAAATTTCGAATATACATGCATTTCACAATATCTTACTGTTTTATAAGCGTGGCGCATGAAGTAAAATTTCGAGTTTAGAAAAGCCCAGAAAATTTGTCTCGGGTCGCTGCGCGACCCTCGACAAATTTTCACGGGGCTTTTCTAAACTCGAAATTTTACTTCATGCTTAGTCTGGGAATGGAAAACCCTCGTTTAAAGCTGCAAATTGAACTTAAAAAAAAACCAAGGAATATCTAAAGATTTACTAAAAATAGGCTGAATTTGAAATACGTATACTTAAAAGAAAAACTTCCTGTAGCTCTATATGTTAAATGACTTCAATTTGAAGCTATAAACGAGTGATTTCCACTCCCAGACTAAGCATGAAGTAAAATTTCGAGTTTAGAAAAGCCCCGTGAAAATTTTCTGGGCTTTTCTAAACTCGAAATTTTACTTCATGCGTCACGCCTTTAAATCACAGATTTAAAGTAAAGTTTGAATATAATACATTTCACAATATTTTAGTGTTTTATACGTGTGGCGCATAAAGTAAAATTTCGAGTTTAGAAAAGCCCAGAAAATTTGTCTCGGGTCGCTGCGCGACCCTCGACAAATTTTCACGGGGCTTTTCTAAACTCGAAATTTTACTTCATGCTTAGTCTGGGAGTGGAAAACCCTCATATAAAGCTGCAAATTGAACTTAAAAAAAAACCAAGGAATATCTAAAGATTTGCTGAAAATAGGCTGAATTTGAAATACGTATACGTAAAAGAAAAACTTCCTGTAGCTGTATATGTTAAATGACTTCAATTTGAAGCTATAAACGAGTGTTTTCCACTCCCAGACTAAGCATGAAGTAAAATTTCGAGTTTAGAAAAGCCCTTTTCTAAACTCGAAATTTTACCTTATGCGCCACGCCTTTAAATCGCAGATTTCAAGTAAATTTCAAATATACATACATTTCACAATATTTTAGTGTTTTATACGCGTGGCGCATGAAGTAAAATTTCGAGTTTAGAAAAGCCCAGAAAATTTGTCTCGGGTCGCTGCGCGACCCTCGACAAATTTTCACGGGGCTTTTCTAATCTCGAAATATTACTTCATGCTTAGTCTGGGAGTGGAAAACCCTCATTTATAGCTTCAAATTGAAGTTAAGAAAGAACAAGTAATATCTAATGATTTACTGAAAATAAGCTGAATTTGAAATACGTATACTTAAAAGAAAAACTTTCTGTATGTATAAATACAAATAAAATATTTCCAGAAGAAAGTTATTGTTACTGCAAAAATGTTCAGCAAATGTATTAAAGGGAAAAGTATTTCTTACACAGTGCGTTTTATTTAAGTATGTCCATAGGGATTTACATGGTAAACATTGTATCCCATGTTAACTGTTGTTGTCGTACAAATATGAAACAATGTTTTGGTTTTATTAGTAAATCAAACATTTTTCTACGAAATTTGTGCTATTAAAAGGACATAAACATGGTGCAATTCTTTATTTTGGTTTTTAAAGTTAAAATTAATAACACAAATAATTAAGTGAAAAGATCAACTTGGCGAAAATGTAATAATGCTTATTGAACAGTAAAGCTGCAAATTTTAAAACGTTTTACACTAAAAAAGACTGTTATTCCTTACTTCACCTTTTATTTGTATCGTTAGATGTACATTTTGAGACACAAAGTGCTCATTATCAATAACAAACAGTTTGTTATTGATAATGAGCACCTTGTGTCTCGAAATGTACATATAACGATACAAATAAAAAGTGAAGTAAGGAATAACAGTATTTTTTAAGTAATAATCACTTCACGTAAACTCAAAAACATACAGTTAGTAAAACGTTTTAACATTGACTAAGTTAGCTGCAGAATCTTAGAAACCTGCGTAAACATATTTAGTTGATGTTTTTTTTTTTTTATTAAAGCAATAAAACTATAAAGATAAGCTAATACAATGTAAACAAAAAATTATTTATTAAAGAAACTCTTTAAACCGATCGTAAAAATAAGTTTAAGTGTTTTGCAACTCTCTCACTGTGATGAAGTTGCAAGCTTCATTAATGCGTATCTTTAGCTCCTCTAGATTTTCGGGCTTGTCTCGGATATTGTCGTACACTTTATTCGATAAATGACCCCACAAAAAAATATCGAGACGAATGATGTCTGAGCTTCAAGTAGGCCATTTAAACGGTCCAAATCGGCGTATCCAACTTTTAGGAAAAGTGTCTTTCAATAATGTGGTAACAACAGCGGCACTATGAGCTGGCGCTCCATCCTGTTGGTAAATAATCAAATCCTCTAGGCTAGGGCCCACTTCTATTTAAAGTAGATCTAAGGATTTGTTTTAATTCAGATTACCGACAATTCCAATCCAGACATTAACTTTCTCAGGCCAAAGTGTGTGCGTTTTTTGAATTTTGCATGGATTTTCTCTTGCCCAAATGCGCCGATTTTGTTTATTTACTTTCCTATTTAACACAGTACGTTTGTGTTAAATAGGAAAGTAAATAAACAAAATCGGCGCATTTGGGCAAGAGAAAATCTATGCAAAATTCATCAGAAAATAGGGTTTTGTTTAAAACGTTGAAATCATTATTAATCTTTTCTATCCAAAGTTCACAACATTTCATTCTTGTCAAGTAATGTCGTGGTGATAATTTGTGCACATTATTAATTTTACATGATTTATACTTTAGGCTTGAGTGCATGTGTTGGACACTGGTTTTTTTTTCGACGTTTTTGACCTTTTTGAGAACTTTTTTTAATGGAACTGTCTGCGTTTGTGTGTGACAATGAAGAATCGAATATATGTTTTTGTCTAAAACTTACCGTTTAGTCACAATTTGTGTTTTAGGTTAATGTTTTTATGAGATGTCCTTTTTGCCTTTTCTTGCAATTTTATGCCACATTTCAGGGTAAAGTGAAAACACAGCATAACTTCCTTATAAATTGCTACATATCTGCACCAATTTTGATCTTTTACTTGTATTTTAACGTGAATACACTACACAAATTTAATGTTAACATCGTTAACATATAAACGGTGACATTTGAGATTTGTTTATCCAAAATTCAATTGTCACCGCTGGTATCGCTATGATTAGGTGTGTAAAAACTAGGTGGCGCTAGTACATAATCAAATGCTTTTATTAATCAAATTATATAACAAGTAATAATCGAAAAAGTTAATAATAAGTTATTCATAGAAATCATAAAGAGAATTGCAGAATTTTGCCAAAGATCAACTTTCAAAGTCAACTCTATAATTGCTCGGCCTTTAATGGGTTAAACATAATACATTTATTTTAACTAATCAACTATAAAATTATAGCGCATGTACATAAAGAACATACATTGATGAAATAAACCAAATAAATAATACGCTAGCGCCACCTGTTCTTTTTTTCATGAAATTATATCAATCTGAGGCATTAGTCGGTATTACACATATTTCATATAAATAATTGTCAACAAACGTCACTTTTATAGTGTAAAATTAAATCAGTGTATTCGCTTAAAATTTAAGACAAAGTAATAAATTGCAAATAATACTTGAGAACTTGTATCTAAGTTGAAATGTGGGTCTATTTTATTCAGGAAATGTGTATAAAATCACACATATGAGCGATAAATAATTTCTAAAAATCGACAACTTTAAAAATTAATTTCGCTAAAACGGTAAGTTTTCTAAAAAAATGGACTTCAGATTCGTTATTTTCTCATAAAAATACATATGTTTAAAAAAAAAAGTTCAAAAATTGTACTGTCCTGCACATGCACCTTGACCCTTCTGTAAGCCTTTTCACACACGGGTCGGGAACGTTTTTGTCAATGGACTTAACGAGCACTCGCATGCGCCTTTTCCCGCATCGTCTACCAGCGCTCGTTTAACTCCATGTGTTGAAACTCTTCCGTTCCAAACCGTCCCGCCGGCAACCTCCTCCGTGTGCGACGGGACTAAGAACTAAAGATTTTTTAACGCGTTTTACATGCGCAATATTTACATAACCTTTTGTGCGAAAATCTTCGTATATTTTAAGTACTGTAGTAGTTTTACTTGAAATAGGACGATTTGGATGTGCCGCAGCTAAGTTATTTTTTTCAAAAATTTACATTAACAAGCTATCGTGCGATTTTATAATATTTACTTGTCAAAAAGCATTATGACATTTTTGCCGAGTTAATTTTTTGGCTTAATTATTTGTGTTATTAATTTCTACTTTAAAAGCGAAAATAAAAAAATCTAACATGTTTATGTCGTTCTACCAACCAGAGCTGGGCAGGATTTGAATCATTCAGGATTCGAACCCTGGATTCGAATTCTTTTTAGAGGATTCAAAAGAGGCATTCGAATACTTTAGTTCAACTGGATTTGTGATCCGGATTCGTTACATTTTTTTAAGATGATTCGTATTCGAATCCAAATGTGGGCGATTCGAATCATAAAAGGATTCAAATATTTATAAAAGGAATAAAACAACACAGTTGGGAGGGTTTCACTTTAATTGTTGAACACTGCAACATGTTTCACCACACAGTGGCTTCATCAGGCAGATGAAATAATGATTTTACAAAGTACAGGTAAGAGCTTATATACTAATGCAATTAAGTTAATAGAAGGGGGGGGGGGGGGGGTTAATAAGGTAATTAGGCTGAAACTAATACAAACAATTTTGATTAGGGGTGAGTTGTTTACTTCTATTTGGTCATTTAATAGAATACATTTTTTATTATATTTATTAATTTCTAATTCTTCTAATAAGTTTAATTTACGACTTTTGTTACATTCGTGCAAAATTTTGAATTTAGGGTTAAAGTTATGTTGGTATTCGATTAAATGATTGGCGTAGGTTGAAGAGGTTTTCTTAAATTGAAAGCATTTTTGATGTTCTGAAATGCGATCTGGGAAGCTACGTCCAGTTTGTCCAACGTATACCTTAGGGCAATCTCCACACTCTAGCAAATACACGCCAGAGTTCGTAGTTTTATCAGATTTGTCTTTAGAATTATTGATGAATTTATTAAGTGAGTTGACCGTTCTAAAAGAAGGAGTTAGGTTTAAGGATCTGAGTTTTTTGCTGATGGCAATCGAAGGGGGACCGTTAAATGTTAATGAGCAATATTTATTACTCTGATTTTGAAAATTGGTGGGATATACTAATTTCAGGGCTTGTTGTCTTTGTTTTTTAAAAAGGATGTCTAAGATGAGCTTTTGACGAAAGCCGTTGTTATTAGCTATTATGAGGATTCTGTTGAGCTCATTATTAAAATTATTAATTGATAGGGGGATAGTGGTTAGCCTATGCAACATGGAATGGTAAGCTGCTAGTTTATGTTGCATAGGATGGAATGATGTGCTATGGATCGTAGTATCTGTATGGGTCGGCTTGTGAAAAATATTGAATTCATGTTTTTGACCTGGATGTGAAATTGTTAAGTCTAAAAAATTAATAGATTTATTAGATTCGATCTCCCTAGTGAATGAAATATCCTTGTGAATTGAATTAATGAAATTTAAAAGTTGATCTAGCTGTCTCTCTGTTCCTGTGAAACAGGTGAGAATATCATCAACATATCTAAACCAGTATAGGCATTTATTAAAAAATTTATTGAATTGAAAGTAATTTTGTCGTAAACATTCATTAAGGTGTGTTGTTTTATTTCAAATAGTATTATGGAGTTTCATCATAGTATTATGGAGTTTCATCATGTATCCGCCTCATCAATTAAATATTTATAAAAGGATTGGAATACTTACAAATGGTTTTGAATCGTCAAAAATTATTCGAATTAATTTATTTATTTATTTATTTAACGGAAAATCCATTTTACAAGTTAATATTTAACTAAATATAATTACTACAACAACAACAAAAATTTAATACAAATAATACAATACTAAAATATAAATATAATATAATATAATATAATATAAATTTCACTTATTAAACTAAGAAAAATTACAAATATTTATTCGCTTAAGTCTTGCCATGAATTGTGAGGGTGAGAAAGAGTTGAAAATGTCAACGTTTGGATGTACAGATAATGTATTGGCTGTTCGCATAAACCTTGAAAGTGGGCTATTATATCCGTAATTTGTCTTATGAAGTTGAAGACGAAATATAGGTAAATGTCTAGTTGGGCGATTGGTTTAATTAATACTGAAATTAATTTGTGATAAAAGATATGGACAATTAACAGCATTACAAATTAATTTATGAAAAAACAACAAGTCGGCATACACCCGGGACAACATAGTTTATCAATACATTGTTCCGATGATAATATCTCTAAATTTGTGCTAGAATCGAAACCTAACTTGTACGCAAGCACCTTTAAAAATTTGTTTTGTACGTTTTCCAAAGCACTGATATAAACGCGTTGTGATGGTGCCCATACACAAGATCCATACTCTAGATGAGAACGTACAAAAGCGAAATAAACCCGTTTAAATGCTGCTGGCGACAAGTCCTTAGCCATTCTTTTTATATAACCCAACATTTTCAAAGCTCGATTACAAATTGCGTTAATATGACTGGCAAAACATAATTTCCTATCAAAGGTAATACCCAAATCTTTGGTGACATTTAGTTGTTCTAAGTGGTAACCATGAATTGCATAATCAAACCGTACAACAGTTGTTTTTCTGGTGAAAATCATTGTTTTGCATTTTTGAACATTAAAAAACAAATGATTTTGTAAACACCAATTAAAGACAGATGATAAATCATCTTGCAGCAATGAACAATCGTCAACCGATACAATTTCCTTATACAATTTCAGGTCATCGGCAAAGAGCAAAAATGAGGAATGTTTTATAACCCGTGAAATGTCATTAACAAATAGTAAAAACAGCAATGGACCACAATGCGAGCCTTGGGGAACTGCTGAGGGCACTTGAATGGTGTTGGATATAAAATTCTTAATTTTTACGCACTGCACACGATTGATTAAAAAGCTATATACCCACTTGACAACATCGGCATGGAACCCTAACGTTAATAATTTCGCCACTAAAATTTCGTGATTAACGCGACCAAAAGCCTTGGCAAAATCGGTGAACACGGTATCTACTAAATGGCTAGATTCGAATGCATTAATGATAAATGAAGTATAAGTTAGAAGATTTGTTGATGTCGATCTGCCACTACGGAATCCATGCTGTTCCTCTATAAGTATGTTTTTACACATCCAATTGAGTTTGACAGAAACAAGTTTATCAAACAACTTTGGTATATTAGCAATATCATCCCTTTTGCCAGACTTAAAGATTGGTGTTGTATAGCTTTTCTTCCAGAATTCGGGAAATGTGTTTTGTGTGACAGATGCCTCAAATAAAATGAATAATGGCGATGCGATAGAAAAAATACAATTCTTTAAAAAAGTTGAAGGAATTTCGTCAGGGCCTATGCCATTGCTATTTTTTAAATTATTAATACTTTCGAATATTTCACTTTTAAATAATCTGATTGGTATATAAGCTGCCTCAGAAGTACATGGAAAGGTCGGTATAAGTGTAGGTTTATCCGTACTATATACGGTGGAGAAATAATCCGCAAATAAATTAACACATTCTGAACCATTGCTACTTCTATTGGCGTTAAAGTACATTACATTTGGATATTCAGGAACAGAATTAGTTACTTTTACAAAACTCCAGAATTTTTTAGGATTATTAGGATTAACTTTAAAAATGTCTTTTGTGTGTTTTTAAATATCTCGTAAAATTACTGTTTTATACGCGTGGCGTATGAAGTAAAATTTCGAGTTTAGAAAAGCCCAGAAAATTTTCACTGGGCTTCTCTAAACTCAAAATTTTACTTCATGCTTAGTCTGGGAGTGGACACGCTCGTTCGAAACTTCAAACTGAATACTTTGATAAGAACATCAAATGACTGAAAATGTTTTAGAAGATAATAATCTAGTTTTCATTATTTTTATATATATTAGTTGATTTGGTCAATTTGAATATAATTCCATGACTTTTCTCTGACTTTCCAGGTTTTAATGATATTCAGTGATTTTTTATTTATGTAATTTTCAGTCATTCGTCGATTTTATAATAGAGTTCAATTTGAAGTTTTGAACGGGTGTTTCCACTCCCAGGCTAAGCATGAAGTAAAATTTCGAGTTTAGAAAAGCCCCGTGAAAATTTGTCGAGGGTCGCGCAGCGACCCGAGACAAATTTTCGGGCTTTTCTAAACTCGAAATTTTACTTCATGCGCCACGCGTACAAAACACTGATTTGAAGTGAAGTTCAAAAACACACAAATACATCTTTAATCAGAGTAACAGGGAATCAGATATTTAGTCTGTTATCAACGATGTTCAGTGTTTTTTTTTATTATTATTATTATTTGCAAAACACCTAGTTGAATTTTACTATAATTACAATCTGATCACAAATGGATCAATGAGTAATATTTAGCTAACTTAATTTACTAAAGGTTATTTGTTATTAAAATCTAAGAGATACTAAAGAGTAAACCCTTAGTATGTTCAGTGTTAATAATAAATAATTAGGTTTTGAATATTTTTGTTAAAACAACTGGTAACGATATTTATATATTAATGGTTGCAAAAAATAATAAAATTAAATTTATTCTTAAAGGATTTGTATTCGTGATTCGAAAAAGAGGATTCGAATCTTTGATTCGAATCATATTTATCTCTTACGAATCCTTTATTCGAGTATTCGTGATTCGAATCATATTAGGTGATTCGGATTCGTGATTCGAATCCTTTTTACCAGGATCCGTCCAGCTCTGCTACCAACTAACATTTCGTAGAAATATGTTTGGTTTATTAATAAAATCAAACAATTGCTTTAAATTTGTACGACAACAATAGTTAACATGGGGTACAATTTTTACCATGTAAATCCCTATGGCAATACTTAAATTAAATGCACTTTATTTGACAAGGTGAAAGATATTTGGAATATAGTGAATCTCATTTGATTAATAGTGAAATGCAATAGAATAACGCTGTTAGTTATGTAATTTTAATCATAAAAAATTCTTTATTAATAATGAAAAATATTGTAAATAGATGACTCCTGATATCCAAAGAAACAATTAATTATAAATACTGTTGTTTAAAAGTTTTATTTGAATAATTATCCTTTAAAAAAAAAATTGGTCTAACCAATTTCAGGTCAACATACGTCTCCCCCAAATTTTAAATTCCGCGCCCAAAAATGTAACCAGATTCCGCCATTTTAGCCGTTTAAACCAAGCTTCTAGTTGTAGTTGTATGATGCATTCATAATATAATTGTAAAACTCTGGATGATTGCAAATAAATTTATTATTATTATTATTAATCTTAAAACAAATGGAGTATAAGTTAATGGGCATTAGATGGCGTTTACAATGTCGAACATATGCTTCATAGGTTTTCCCACAGTAAATAGTTCTTCATAGGTTTTGTCAATTAAGTCAAGTCAACAGTTTACACGCACCTGCTAGGAATTATCATTTTGGTCAATTTCTTCCTGAAAATAAATTTGAATATCATTCCATCTCATATGTATAAAATTAGAATATTCCATCCAATAATTAACGATTCGCGCCGTTAGTTGGTAGCATCCGTAGGTGTTGGAAGACGCACTAAAAATTCGATAATACAATAAATCCAGAGATTTTCGAGATAAGGCGCACACCCGGACGTGGGGGTAATGCGAGATACACATAAATATGATCGTTATAAGTATAATTTAAAACTCGTTTTTCCCTTTCGGTGGTATTTATATTTATAGTGAGGCCGGGGCACTCGAAAACGTATCCGAGGCGGCGCGACCCGGTGCACGTGAGTTATTTCCCAGAAGAAAAACTATTAATTTCCGGACGGCACGGGCTTTTCCTAAGATGATGCTGCACGGAAATTTATGCTCGCGACGATATTGCCCGTCATACATTCAAAATTGTTTAAGATGAAATACTCGAAGTGTTTCTATATCAAAGCAAAATAAATAAAAACATAACTTCAAATTTATTTTTAAGGCAATCGTCAGAATTACAATCAGATTATCCAACCACATATCCAACATTTAAAAAAAATCACAAGGGCCATTGGCCATTAAAATAAAAAACCGAATATGACTACGGTTTTTTTTAATGGCCAACCAGACCTGGTTATTTTTTTAAAATGTTGGATATTTAGTTGGATATTTAGTTGGATATTCTGATTGTAATTCTGACTTTTGCCTTGAAATTAAATTTGAAGTTGTTTTCCACATGACTTCAACCATGTGGAAAACATAATCTTAAATGTGTTTATTTCATGCTTAATTACCCTTATATAAAGATTACATAGCGGTACATTTGATTCGGCATTTTATTACCACTTTTCTGTCAAATAATTAATCAATTGCAATATGACTCTCATATATCAATGTCAATACATGACAAACAATAGAGACACCTAAATAATCAAAGAACCTAACAAAAATAAATCCCAAATCTGGTTAGCCAATTAAAAAATAAACGAATATACATCGATCGCAAGGTAATCGCAACTCAAAAATTAAGTTTGAGTGTAGGACGCAAGAAATAATTCAAGCTGGGTATTAATGTAATTGAGAATACAATTGGTATACTCAAAGAAGGTTTACCAGTTATTTATTAATTTTTAGTTGTATCGACGAGAAATAAAAAGGATTTACAAAAGTTTTAATTTGAAGTTTCTAACGAGTGTTTCCAATCCCAGATTAAGCATGAAGTAAAATTTCGAGTTTAGAAAAGCCTAAAAATTTGGTTTGGTCGCGTAGCGCTTAGCGCTACGCGACCAAACCAAATTTTCAGGCTTTTCTAAACTCGAAATTTTACTTAATTAATCAAATGCAATATGACTCTCATATATCAATGTCAATACATGACAAACAATAGAGACACCTAAATAATCAAAGAATCTAACAAAAATAAATCCCAAATCTGGTTATCCAATTAAAAAAGAAACGAATATACATTGATCGCAAGGTAATCGCAACTCAAAAATTAAGTTTGAGTGTAGGACGCAAGAAATAATTTAAGCTGGGTATTAATGTAATTGAGAATACAATTGGTATACTCAAAGAAGGTTTACCAGTTTTTTATTAATTTTTAGTTGTATCGACGAGAAATAAAAAGGATTTACAAAAGTTTTAATTTGAAGTTTCTAACGAGTGTTTCCAATCCCAGATTAAGCATGAAGTAAAATTTCGAGTTTAGAAAAGCCTAAAAATTTGGTTTGGTCGCGTAGCGCGTAGCGCTACGCGACCAAACCAAATTTTCAGGCTTTTCTAAACTCGAAATTTTACTTCATGCGCCACGCGTATAAATCACTGACTTAATGTGAAGTTCAAAATATACTGCTAAATCAGTATTAAAAATTAACTGCTAAAGACGGAATAAAAATATACTGCTAAACAAGAATATTTTGAATTTCAAGATATTTCAGTGTCCAATTTGCTTGGCGCATAAAGTCAAATTTCGAGTTCAGAAAAGCCTGAAAATTTGGTTTGGTCGCTCCGAGAAGCCAAATTTTCAGGCTTTTCTAAACTCGAAATTTTACAACATGCTTAATCAAGGTGTGGAAAAACTCGTTAGTAGTTTCAAATTCAACTCATGAAGAAGACAAAGTCATTTTTCAAAATGCATACGCATCGACATACAAGGTGCATCAATTAAGTAATAAGACTGATTTTGTTCTTTACCTTTATTCAAATTGTTATACTTCAATATTGTCTCCTTTAAAAGAACTTCCTTGGGAAGCCACACAGCGCTGAAGATGGTTCCGTCATATTCTTATAGCCGTGCTAGAACTCGAATACTGAAATAGACTTCAGCTAATCGGTTACAGTCGTTAAAATGTTTAGGAGTGTCTGAAAATGAGTTTCTTTGAGGTGATTTTTAAATCTCGGGAGAAGGAAAAGGTCACAAGGACTCAAGTCAAGCGAATAAGAAGGCCGAGGAGCCACAGGAACCAAAAACTCGTTTATTGAACTTACAGTTTTTGCGCAGATTTTCCTCATCCCCAATTTATTGGTTAAAGTCTGATGAACGCTGGTGTGAGTCAATCTCTTCCCCGATCATTCTGACAATTAATAGACGGTCTGAACACATAATATACAGCATTCTGTCGACATGTTCATCGGTTCTTTAAGATCAAAACCTTCTGCTGCGTGATTCATTTTCAATTGATTCTCTTCCTTTTAAAAGTGCTCTAAACTATCGAAAAATCTGTGCCCTTGGCTAAACACCGTTTTTGTAGGTCTACTGAAGTTTTGCAAAAGTTTCCGTTGCACTGTATCCAAGTCTAAAGCAAAACCTGATATCACAGAGTTGCTCAAAATTGATGGTACTCATTTTTTGAACGCACTAAAAGCAAATAACTCTAGCGGATTCAAACTCGTACTGAAGACCTATCACATATTCACCTGCCGCCTCTTTAAGCCTGGGTCTCAGGGCTTGATAAGGCGGCACGTGAATGTGATAGGCCTTCAGTACGAGTTTGAACCCGCTAGAGTCATTTGTTTTTTGTTGCTTGTTGCCAGACCGAACTCGACGTTGCCCGTCCCATTACTTAATTTACACACCTTGTACGTATAAGTGAAATAAAAATTATCTTTATACAGGTTGACTGACAGGAATCGGACGTTTTTTTAAATGGTTAGTACTCACTTGTTTTTTTAATGAAAACGCATTTTTATTTCACAAACATCTTCGTAATTATATGCTATTTCATATACATTTTATGATAATGTCAGACAGGTGGTGTCCACAGGGGCGGCCTTAGTTTAGTGGGCTCACTGGTTTACTAGCGCCCCCAGTCATAAAATTAATCGTAAATTTGGAATTTTTTCCCCTAAGCTTGTAGATCACTTTGCTACTAGTGCCCGAATGCTATACATCCGTTGCCGTGTGTTTCGAGCCGACCATGGTTGTTCACTTTTTTGAAAGTAGTTTTCGAACCATTACCGAAAATTGGTGTATACGCTTTCTAACATCACATGATCAATCTGTGATTGAATTGAGATTTACTTACAAAAATAAGTCACACATAGTCAAACATGGGTAGATTAGATTAGATTAGATATTTGTAGGGGTGGCCTCATCGGGCTGTACCACCGCGACCTTTGCAGATCTATTGTGGATCTCTGTTATCCTAGACGACGTGCTCGAGCTTCGCCTTTTTGATTAGCCCTATAAACCCTGACAGTGAGCCTTGGGTGTAGCTCTCTGCGCTTGGTTTAGTGTTGCCCAGCTTTAGGTATCTAACCCTTGCTAGGGCCTCACATTGGCACAGGATATGGAGAGGATCCTCCTCTTCTTCCTGGCAGAATCTACATATTGTATCCTCTGCCAGACCTATTTTGCTCATGTGTTTGTTGAGCCTACGGTGTTCTGTCAGTAGACGTACTATAGCTTTAACCGTTTTTCTCTCTTGGTTGAGAAGATCGGTCGTGAAAACCGGCGATTGTTTTTTAAGAAACTGTTTCGCCTGCCTCTGCCCTGGTGTATTCGTCCACCAAGTTTGAGTTTGTGTTTTCGTCCATTTTTTTATGGATTTTCTAACTGTGGATTTTGTGATACCGCAAGAGGGTTCCGAGCCAGTGAATGCGCTTGACGAGCCTTGTTTGGCCAGTTCGTCTGCTTTATCGTCTGCTTGATGACCCTTGTGTCCTGGGACCCATATCATTGTCACTTTTTTGCGACCGCCCATTTCGTTGCGAGCGCTTACACAGTCCCACACTAGCTTGGAATCGACCTGTGTGGTGCTTAGTGCCCTTAGCAGCGCTTGGCTGTCCGAAAAAATAGCTACTGATCGACTATTGTTGTCCTGTCTTGCTATTTCTCCAATGAACCGCGATCACCTCTGCTGGAACTCTGTGGTGTCTCTCGCCGGCTCCGACTCCGGCGGCTCCGACTCCGTCATCTGTCTTTGAGTCGTCAGTATACCAGTTTGATTCCGCGTTGGTACTTGGTAAATATGGGTAATTGAGGTAACGAAATATCGTCAAAAAGTGAAATGACCCTTCCTAGAAGCATTGGACGATTCACGAGCGCAGTGTTCGTGGTATCACAAAGTTCTCCAAATTTAACCACTTGTGGTTTTTTTGTGTGGGAATACCTCAAATACCGTGTCTTTACATGCAAACCCCACACCTTGACCGTTTTGAATAAGGAAGTCAAGCGCGAAGTGGCAATAATTAATCGCAAGATGTTGGAATACGCATACAACGATTTCCAGCAAATGCTTAAAAATTGAATTCAAGAAAGTAGACATCACCTGCACCACTTTATATCTAATTTACAATATGCATATAAAATGGCATGTTTTTACGAAGATTTTCTTATATTAAAATTATTTTTTTATTGAAAAATAAGCGAGTACTGATTATTTAAAAAACGTGCGGTTCCTGTCGGTCACCCTGTACTTATGTCTGCAGCCAAACTAATAAAAATTGCACGTTTTTAATAATATTAAAAATCTTGAATTTCATGTTTCCGAGTTTATGTATAATACTACATAACACCACTATTGTTTGAATGTAAACTCAATTTTCAAATGGTAGACATTCTCCATCAGGTGTGCCTCTGTGTCTATCTGTGTGTGTGTGCTACGTGAACCCAACAAAGCCGCACTTCAGCCGGGAAAATTTATGGCGTCACGCTCCGAAAGAAACCACCCGACTTCCCAACACTTAATTACACGCAAAATTATCTCAGTTACAAATTTGTTAATTTCACATTGATTGCCCAGAGTGGCGCGTCCCGTAATCCTAATCTCAGCGGGCTGCGAGGAGATAAAAGGGAAAGAAGTGAAGATGAAGAGAGGAAAAAAAAAAGAAAAACGAAGGGACGCAAAGCCCTGAACTTTATTTAATACAAATTAGGGACGAATTAAAGTATCATCGATGTTAGAGGAGATCCTCCCCTCCTGGAATTATCGGTTTATGGAAGTTGTGAAGCTGCAAGAGTTGGTAATTGATTTTTGGAAGAGACTTTGTTTTAAAGGGCTGTGAGTGTGTTTGTTTATTTAAGAGTTAAAGGTCCTTTTGAATCATTTTCTTTACATCACGCTGTGCAAGGTGTATCGTGAGCTATAAAAATCATTTTAAAGGGATTTACGAAAACTGTCAAGGTTTTAAAAGTCGATTGAACATTTAAATATCCATTGAGCAGTATATTTTGAACTTTACACTAAATCAGTGTTTTATACGCGGGACGCATGAAGTAAAATTTCGAGTTGAAAAAAGCCCTAGTTTGGATTTTGGACGCTGTTGCTAAAAGTACATTTCATTGATTTAAAGTATGAATCTTCGAAAGAATTAAGACTGAGTCGGCCCGATTAGCATTTTCTGTTGCTAAAAGTTTATTCGATATGTAATCACCTTCATTAACGACGTCACACGTGGAATTCCTCGCATGACGTGAAAAATCAAAGCAATTAAAATAACAAGGTTGCCTCAATTTAAATCGAGCCGACCTTGCATGTTTAATTACCTTGATTCCTGACGTTACGCGTGAAAGTCTTAACGTGACGTCAACAGTCAAGGTAATTAAACAACATGGTTGTTTGAATTTAAATCGAGGCGACCTCGTATGTTTAATGACTTTGATTCCAGACGTCACGCGTGGAGGTCCTTACGTGACGTCAAAATCAAGGTAATTAAAAATACAAGGTCAGCTTGGTTATAACTAAGCCAACCTTATATAGTAATGACCTTGGCAGATGACGTCACACGCGGAAATCCTCACGTGACATCATAACCAAGGTCATTACTGTAAAAGGTCGACTCGGTGTAAATGGAGACAACCTTATACAGTAATATAGGCTAATGACCTTGATTACTAACGTCACGCGTGGAAATCAAATTTAATTAGAATGGGGTTGGTACACATGCAAATGTGATGTCACGTTTACTCTATCACTATAGTCTGTTTAAATACTAGAAGGAGTAAGTGCCAAAGCCCAATTTACACTATAAAAAGTTACCAGAAATATCACTAGATAAATTTGGCGGCAGTTTTAAATAATTTCATAATTACTCTTTAAATAAAATCAAATATCCATTTTGTACTTCTTAATTATGGTTAAGTATTTTCTTTTCCATGGTACGATATCGTCAGTTGAATTAAAATGCTTGTATCGTTACCAGTTGTTTTAGCAGAAATATTCAAAACCTAATTATTTATTATCACTGAACATCTTTGATAACAGATTAAATATCTGACGCCCTGTTACTCTGGTTAAAGATGTATTTGTGTGTTTCTGAACTCCACCTAAAATCAGTGTTTTGTACGCTTGGCGCATGAAGTAAAATTTCGAGTTTAGAAAAGCCCGAAAATTTGTCTCGGGTCGCTGCGCGACCCTCGACAAATTTTCACGGGGCTTTTCTAAACTCGAAATTTTACTTCATGCTTAGCCTGGGAGTGGAAACACTCATTCAAAACTTCAAATTGAACTCTATTATAAAATCGACGAATGCCTGAAATTTAGTCAGAGAAAAGTCATGGAATTATATTCAAATTGACCAAAACACTAACAAAAAGCCATTTGATATTATTAAATTTGTCAAAATCAGCAGACAAATTACAAAACACGTTTTATAAATTTATAAAACTAACTTAAATATTGGCAAAAACAATGAAAACTATTAAACAGATTGGGGGTTTCCCACAGAAGAAATTTATATTAAAAGGCCAGGAAAAAATTCTTTAAATGTCGGTAAAATTTAACATTTCAGATTGTGGCTACCATGTCAGTTTCACTTCAAACAATATTAAACAAAATTTTGAAAACTAGATTATTATCTTTAAAAACATTTTCAATTATTTAATGTTCTTATCAAAGCATTCACTTTGAAGTTTCGAACGAGCGTATCCACTCGCATAAAACAGTGATTTAACGTGAAATTTCAAAACACAAAAAAACATTTTTCATGTTATTCCTCACAATTAATTCGAATTATTTTTGACGATTAAAATCCATTTGTAAGTATTCGAAACCTTTTACAAGGATTCGAATCCTTTTATAAGGATTCGAATGACCCACATTCAGACTCGAATACGAATCCTCTTAAAAAAATGTAACGAATCCAAGTCACGAATCCAGTTGAACTAAAGTATTCGAATACCTCTTTTAATGCCTCTAAAAGGATTCGAATC
Organism: Philonthus cognatus; assembly: GCA_932526585.2. Lineage (NCBI taxonomy): Eukaryota > Metazoa > Arthropoda > Insecta > Coleoptera > Staphylinidae > Philonthus > Philonthus cognatus. The sequence goes on from OW052242.1 coordinate 33,360,164, forward strand.
CAGGATTCGAAACCTGAATGATTCGAATCCTGTCCAGCTCTGGTCTCTATCTTACTTAAAATGTATGTATGTATTGCTACAGTGCCGTTAGTAATTTCTCTATCATAGCTTTTTCGGAAACTTGGCTCTCCGATAATGTTTCTAGCAGTGAACTATTCGATAAACATTTTATAGTGTACCGCAAAGACAGGAACTTTTACTTAACTAATAAAAGTAGAGGTGGAGGAGTATTGATTGCGGTGCAATCCTCACTTCAATCTTCTGAAATATTATTTGACTCCAGTAACTTATCTCGCCTCTGTGTAGATTTAGTAATTGTTAAAGTAGTTATTGCAAGAACTGTAGTGTTCCTTATTAATGTGTATTTCAGACCACCAATTAGCCTTGACCAATTAACGCAGTTTGCTAACTTGTTAGATAGCTTCCCATTTCTACTAGACAATGCAACTATTTTGTTTGGTGATTTTAATTTAAATGATTACGTAATCAATTCTGAACTTAGCTCTTGTTCGAAAACCCTTAAAAATTGTGTAGAGTTTTTTGGCCTTGATCAATATAATTCTGTCTACAACCACCACCACAGGATCCTTGACCTGGTATTTAGTAATTTAACGTGTTCTATAAATCACATGATGGATCCTATTGTGGTTCAAGACATTCACCATCCCGCTCTTACTATCGATTGTACCGTAAAAATGCCTAATTTAATTGATTCATTCGCACAAAACTTAAATTTTAAATCGTTTAATTTCAAAAAGGCCAATTTCGTAAGATTATATGAATTAAATTCAAACATTGATTGGAATGATGTTATGTCTTGTACCAATATCAACAATGCTTGTATGCGTTTTTATGAAAAACTGCACTCTATATTTAAGGTCTGTGTCCCCTTCGTAAACCATCAAATAAATATCCCATATGGTTCTCTTCTAATCTAAGAATTAAAATTAAAGAGAAGAAAAAATACTTCAAATTGACAAAAAAATATCCACTATCTCAATTCTTCAGACTTAAACTATCTAATCTCCGGCGGCAAGTAAGAATATTAAGCAAACACGACTTCTCAACGTTTGTTAAAGATTGCGAGAATTCTGTTCGTAAAACGCCGAAAAAATTCTGGAGCTATATTAATACAATGAAAAATAATTATGCAATACCACAGACTATGAGTTATGATGGCCGTGATATAACATCAGCCCAAGATATTGTAAATAGTTTTGCGGCAAATTTTTCTAAATCTTTTGAGTCAGCTACTGCTACGTCTCCCACTTGTACAAAGTCAATACATAATAATTATATACACATAATAGGGTTTGATCAACCTGATATTGAAGATGCACTTAGCAAATTGGGTAATAAATTGTGCTCTGGGCCAGATAATCTTCCTGCACTCATATTAAAACATTGTCGTTACGTATTATCAGAACCATTGAAGCATATATTTAACTTATGCTTAAAACAAAGTATTTTTCCAGATATGTGGAAAAAGACTCGCATAATTCCAATTTATAAGTCGGGCGATAGAAACTTGATTATCAACTATAGGCCTATAGCAATCATTTCCAACTTATCAAAGTGCTTTGAATTTGTTTTGCGTGATCGAATAAGCGCATTTGTTAACTTGAATCTGGCTGATAATCAACACGGCTTTAGACCAAAGCGATCAACGCTTAGTAATCTGATGCTCTACACGCAGCAGTTAACAAACTCCATCGATCGCCAGGTTCAGGTTGATGTCGTGTTTACTGACATCTCCAAGGCCTTTGACAGGTTGGATCATAACATCTTGTTGTCCAAACTGTATAATTTTGGGTTTTCGCTAGCTCTCTGAAATTTATTAAAAAGCTACCTGCTTGAAAGACCGCTATTTGTAGAATATATGGGCTATAAATCTAACTTATTTTTGGCAACATCAGGTGTTCCTCAGGGATCAGTCTTAGGTCCGTCGCTTTTTAACTGCTTCATAAACGATATTGTTGAGAACTTAGATGTTGATTGCTTATTATTCGCGGATGATATGAAAATTTTTAAACCAATTAATTCTATTACCGACTGTCTGTCCTTGCAACACAATATTGATATTATCCATTCTTGGTGCAGTTCCAATAATTTATTACTTAATACGAATAAGTGCAAAGTGATGTCCTTTTCACGAAATAAATCTTCCATAACACACAATTATAATATAAATGGCGTCCAACTATCGAGTGTGAACCACTTTAAAGATCTAGGTATTTTCTTTGATGCGAGCCTTACATTCAATTTTCACATAGAAAGCATAGTCTCTTCGGCCAATCGTTTCTTAGGATTTATTTTTCGCAATTCCAAATTATTTGAAGGTTGTGATGCTATACTATCGTTATACTATGCGTACGTTCGATCTCGGCTCAAATATGGTTGTGTTTGGAATCCATGTTATGCTAAATATTCTAATTTAATAGAATCTGTTCAAAAACGCCTAGTTAAGTATTTATATTTTAAGAAGTCAGGACTCTATCCAGACTACACTATAAGCTATGAATCGCTACTTCAAGCTTTTGGACTACAATCTTTGGAACGTCGACGTAAAGCACATCTTATAACTGCGCTTTACAAATTATTAAATAATTCAATTGATTGTCCAGAGATTGTTGCTCAGATGAAATTTCACGTTCCCCATGGCTTAAGACACAACAGATTTTTTCAACTTTCAATTCCCAAAACAAATGTTATGATTAGATCACCTATATTTTCAATGTGTGATGTGTACAATAAATTACTATCATTAGATCCTGCTCTTGACATTTTCAATATGATTAATTCAAAAATATGTTTTAACTATATATTAGAATTAATGCACGGCTCATAATTATCTTTTATGTATTCATTGTTTTATGTTTTATATTTAGTTATATTAGTTTAAGTGATGTACAATCTTATATAGGAAATGTAATTTCCGTGTTGTATAAATAAATAAATAAATAAATAAATAAATAAATAAATAAATAAATAAATAAATAAATAAATAAATAAATAAATAAATAAATAAATAAATAAATAAATAAATAAATAAATAAATAAATAAATAAATAAATAAATAAATAAATAAATAAATAAATAAATAAATAAATAAATAAATAAATAAATAAATAAATAAATAAATAAATAAATAAATAAATAAATAAATAAATAAATAAATAAATAAATAAATAAATAAATAAATAAATAAATAAATAAATAAATAAATAAATAAATAAATAAATAAATAAATAAATAAATAAATAAATAAATAAATAAATAAATAAATAAATAAATAAATAAATAAATAAATAAATAAATAAATAAATAAATAAATAAATAAATAAATAAATAAATAAATAAATAAATAAATAAATAAATAAATAAATAAATAAATAAATAAATAAATAAATAAATAAATAAATAAATAAATAAATAAATAAATAAATAAATAAATAAATAAATAAATAAATAAATAAATAAATAAATAAAATTGATTTGTTTCATAACATTATACAAGGTAGAACGACTCATCTTCGGCATGCCTGCATGATCGTATACTTCTTTGAAAACTTTATTCAAAGTTGGCAGTTCATTTTTATAGAAGAAACTATGCACAGATCTCTTTACTACGTCATCAAAACTTGTAATTATCTCCTCCAATCTGTTTAGGGCTACAAATCTCTCCGGATTTCTTATATTCACTAATGGTACAATAGACAGTGGAATTTACAACTCCTAAAAATTAAACATTTTATTATTGATGCATATTCCTATGCTATTTGATATCTCACCTACTGCACCAACTGCATACAACAGCAGTCATTTTCATATGTGGATCATCTGTTATCTGCTTATACATATTTATTATGCACTATTTTTCAGACAGAAATAAATGACCCAAATCCAACTTCTTACGCTTTTTTGGAGGTGAAGGTGATATTATCACCGAGCTTGTATTGGGTCCATAATCCATCACAACAATATAAACAAAACTAACTTTTAACTATGCTAAAGAAACACCGCACAAAGGGTTATTACGAAACAGACAACGTTGCAACTTGGCAACTCTTCGAATTAAGGTTATGTCGGCTGTTGCGTCTAATAATGACGTAATTAGCATTGTGTAAAATGGGCGCGCTCTCGGCCAATCAGAGTTGTAGGTTTTGCCGCGTGAAATTTAAAACGCTCCTCCTAGTTATTAAACAGAATATAGTTCAAAAGTAACTAACAACATGATTTTGTTCTATAAATACGAAATGATTGCATCATGTTTGTATGGCTTTCATAGAAATTAGCTAGCATTACACTATAATGATATTAGTGACAGTGGACCGTATAATTTTCTATTTGTTAAAGTTAAAGACAGTCGTTAAGTTTATTTGGCTCTGTTATGTATGTCAATTTTGACTTATTTTTACTCACTCGTCATATAGTTAACGAAAGCCTTAACAAAGGAAAAATCATACGAGCCATTTTTATTAATAAGGCTGTAAACCTTAAACAAGCTTAAACCCAGCACATCAGTTCACAACCTTAAATTTTAAGATGGTATCTTCAAGTTAAAAACATCGGATTGCAAAATTCTTGAAGAAAACAGAAATCTGTTGTCCCTTGTCTTAGATGTTTCATAAAATGATATTAGATGAAAAATCAAGTTAAATTAATTTACTATCACTTGTTACTCAATGACGTCAGATTATCGATATTTTGAAACTCGTCGATTTATAAAATTCTTTGTGACAGTTACGATACATATTTTAACAGTTGTGACATATTTTAAAGTAACGAGTGTCTTTCACTCCCAGACTAAGCATGAAGAAAAATTTCGAGTTTAGAAAAGCCCCGCGTAGAAAATTTGTCTCGGGTCGCGCAGCGACCCGAGACAAATTTTCACGGGGCTTTTCTAAACTCGAAATTTTATTTCATGCGCCACGCGTATAAAACCACCGATTTAAAGTAAAGTTGAAAATATTTAACGATTAGATGTGATGGTGATCAATATTTACCGAGATGGGGCGAAAAAATGCAAGAATTGCTTGTTTTGTGAATAGTTTTGGAATAATAATAATAAAAATAGAATACATTTAGTTAGAGCAATTTTTCCATATTGTTGATATTAATATCATCATATCTTTAACGGGGAAAGTGCTATGATGTATATCACAATTTTTTTGATAAACGTTCAATTCTGGCGTATTTCATAGAAATTTACCAGACTTATCAAACGACTTACGTACGACAGTGAAAATGATATAAAAAGTTTTGTAGTAGAATAGAGTAAAAGCGGAGAATATTCGAATGCATATTTCATGTAAAGATGATGAAGAAAGGAAAATATCGCAGTGTTGGCCTGAATAGTTGATAAAAATATGGATTCGATCAGAAAAGTAATTCCGTGGAAAGCGCGTGCAGGTCTCCTGCGAGTGAAATAAAGTATCGCCGGGGCTTCTATAAAAATCGAGCCCTAATGGGAAGATACATCGCAGTTATAATGATTTAAGTATTCAAAAGCGACAAAAGCGATGAATCGCCGGGATGTGCAATTGGACAGGAGAGATTTTGAGAGATGAGTGGAAAAAGTCGAGGAGGCTGCTCTTCCATTATTTTTATTAAAAATTGGGAACCGAGCGCATGAGGGGGAGGAGGAGGAAAAGGAGGAGAGATGAATTATTCGTATGGAAAAGGGAGCAATTCTTTCCGCGCAATAATTTGTCAGGATGTGTCTCATGTGAGGAGTAACATAAAGACATTATGTGCCGGTGGTGTTCGGGGTAGGCGGTGGAAGGGCATGAACTGCGCATACATATGGGTAAACAATGAGGTAAGGGTCCAATAAAAGGCAATCTCCCGGCCGATTTAATATCAGCGCAGTGACGGCCATAAATAACAGTGTCTAACCGTTAGTTTTGGGAAGCTAACGACATTCCAGTCGTTATCAGACAGCCGGCAATATCAGCGCTGCTGTCAGCAAAGGGCGGCCGGATTCCAGAGTAGAAGGAATGCGGATATTGCAGTTCTACCAGGGCTCACCCCCTTTTCCCCTTCATATTATAATTGGTTCGTGTAAATCACCGCGCAAAAATGAAAATGTTTACATTTCCCTTTTGCTACTGCTGCTGCTGGATGGGGGGAGGGTTAACAATGGGAAATGGCCGTCGCTCAAAACTCAGCCTGATACTACTGGTATTGTTATGCATATCCTATCGATCTATTGGGTGTCGTAAAGATATTGCCGGTATCGGGGAGAAAGGGCTGATACTATGAATTATTTCCTGCGATTTCTCCAAGCCTGCCCGGAGAGATCGGGTTTTAAAAGGGCCAACCAATAATTCTTCCCGCAACCCCAGCCACGTACATATACACCACTCACGATTCCTGCCATCAGGCATTTGTCCTTTTTATATTTCACACATTTTTCATTCACACTAAAACTCGAAAGAACACTAATTTTATTAAGAGGGGGTTAGGCCATGTAATATTTGTATGTTGGGACTTTGGTTCCAGCGTTGTTATAAGATAATATTTTACAAATGCTCTTTTACACAGATATGCATTGAACCATTTGTAATAAAATGGCGGAAACAGATTTTTTTTACTATTTTATTTAACTCAGAAATATTGTCTGTTTAGAGGTCTATTTTGACATAAAGTAATTTATTGTTTTTATGGAAATAAAAGTTCATGTAAAGATTCTATTTTCACCATTTTGTTTGTCTTGATGTGTGAAAGACAGAGAGCAATACATCTTTGAATTCGAAGTAGGTTTGCTTCCATATAATAATAATAATAATAATAATAATAACTCTTTTATTTCCCAACAGAAGTACAGGGAACATTTCCATGTACAACACATGACACTTAACTAAAGTTTAAATTTATTAGTTTTGTAAAATTAACAAAAGTAGACAATACATACGAGGATTATAAGTGAGGCATAATATCTCTTATACATTTTACAATACTGTGATCAAAAATATCGGCTGAGTTGCGAACAGTGTTGTATAATCGCATCATTTTATTTAGTGGTGAATTAAAATATAAATTCGTTCCACTGCGATTACAAAAGATCATTAACGCATTTCTATTATTATAACGCGGAACATAAATATTTATTAATTCAAGCAGATTTGGATCATTAATCTCGTTATGTAATAAGTTGTAAATAGTTATAAGTAGTATTATGTTTCTTCTGATTGACAGATGTTGCAAATTAAACATTTCTAAAAGCATATTGTATTCTATGACATTACTATCTGGATATACTGAGGACTGCTTGAAATAAAGGTACATTACAAAAATTGTTTGTATTCTTTCAATTTAATTTATATGCGTGTTGAACGTAGGAGACCATACAGCGGCGCAATACTATAATTTCGATCTCACACAAGATAGAAATAATTTGCGAATAGCCCATACAGAAGTGAATGATTCAGTCGCACGCCTAACAAAACCTAGCATCTTCAAGGCCTGCTTACAGATTTTATTGATATGGGACGTAAACGATAGTTCCTTATCAAACGTTACTCCCAAATCATTCACCTCAATAACGCACTCTACGATATTACTATCTATTATGTACGGAAACACAATATGCTGCATTGTGTTATAAAACGTCATAACCTTACATTTTGAAATGTTGAGTTTAAGTTTATTTCGGATACTCCAAGCGCAAATCTGTTGTAAGTCATTTTGTAGTATTAAGCAGTCGTCTAAAGATCGAATACAATTAAAGATTTTAATGTCATCGGCATATATGAGAATATGCGACTGAATATTATAAACAATATCATTAATAAATAAAGTAAAGAAGAAGCGGCCCAAAGTTCGAGCCTTGAATACATCATGTATTCAACTTGATTGGTTCTCTCAAGCAGGTAAGACCTTATTAAAGCAAGAGTACGGTTGCTAAAACCCCGCGTATACAACTTCCCCAATAGGACACCATGATCAATAGAGTCAAATGCTTTCCGAAAGTCTGTATGTATCACATCAACCTGTACACGCTGGTCAAGGCTATGTGACACATACTCAGTAAAATTAATCAAGTTTGTTGCAGTTGATCTATTCCTCATGAAGCCATGCTGGAAGTCAGATATGCGTGATTCAACTTGATCATAAATTTTGCTTGCTATAATAGATTCAAACAGTTTTGCAAAGTTGCTAATTAAGGAAATAGGTCGGTAGTTCGAAATATCAAATTTATCTCCTGATTTAAAGACTGGGGTGATACGAGTTGCTTTCCATTGAGTAGGGAATATTGATGTTTGTAAAATTACACTGAAAATATGCTTTAAGGGTGCAACTAGTGCACTTGCACAATCTTTTACCAAAAACGATGGAACATTGTCATTACCTGAAGTAAAATTATTGCTGAGGTGTTTTGCAGCATCAATAATGTCTTCGTTCGAGATATCGCTGATATCAATAATGTCAGCACCAATAGTGACCTCCACTGGATGCTGACCTGAACTACTTGCAGAAAACACTGATGAAAAAAATTCTCCGAAACTGTTCACAATACCCGTGGGATCACTAAGAGTGCGGTTCTCAAATTGCATACAACTAGGAATTCTGGAGCGAGACTTCTTTCGTGTAATATAGTTCCATAGTTTTTTTGGATCACTGCAAATTGAACGTTCAGCCTCATTTATGAAACATTCTTCATCATTTTTAATAGAAGACCGAATTTCCTTTCTGAGTCGCATTACTTTATTCTCATATATGCCATATTTATACTTTTTAGCAAGTTTTCTAGTGTTCTTTACGTTTAACAAGCTTAATTGTATTTCGACTAAACCAGGATGGATATTTATTTCTATTCGAATTGAACGTTTTTAAAGGTACATGTTTTTTGAACAACAAATTTAAGATCCTGTAGAATTCTGCGCAACATTGATTAGCATCATTAATTTCAAACAAACCGTTCCACACACAAGTATTAACATCCGCATACAGAGCCAAGAAATTTGCTTTTGTAAAATTAAAATTAAATTCATCACAAGTTGCGCTCGCGCATAAGTTAACCTGATTAATACACAGCATTTTTATTTGGAAGTCTAAAGGTGGATGATGATTGTCAATTTTAGTAATCGCTAAATCATTGTGAAATGTAACAGATATATTGTTCGTAGTTAATATTAGATCCAGAAGTCTTTCATTGACATCAAGAGTTTTATTATGCTGAGTCATATTATTAAGCGTTGTGAAATTATATAATTCAGTTAGTTTAGCATCATTTATTTCCAAGATTTGAGGGTTGTAATACTGTGGAATGTTGAAATCTCCGCATATTATGACAGATTTATTTGTACTGGCTAAGTTATCCAATTCCGAAAATAACAAAATATATGAGCTAAGTTTAGCTAAGTATAACCAATTTAAATGTTCCGCAATCTTATATGACGTTAAGAAGTGACAGTAGAAGTTCAAATGACTTGCCCCCTCTTAATTTGAACGTTCTACAATCCGACAAATAAATATAAAACGATTAAAACGAAATAAATCATCTAAAATTTAATGATTGTTATTGACAAATAAACATAAAACGTTTTAAAGAAAATACATCATTTAAAATTGATGTAAATTGTTAATTCTGTTTCAAATCTAAATAACAACCCTGATTACAATTGGTCTTTCAAACTTTATTATTGAATGGCAATTTAACAATCAAATTTCAAAAATCACTTGCGAATAAAAATGTATTATAATATAAAAAATAAATTTACTATTTACTATCTATCCCGATATATGCACTGTAAATGTTTAGGCATCCATTGATTTTACAAAAAAATAAATTTCATACCAAAGCGTTTAGTTTGTAGCTTCTAACGAGTGTCTTCCACTCCCAGATTAAGCATGAAGTAAAATTTCGAGTTTAGAAAAGCCCCGCGTAGAAAATTTGTCGAGGGTCGCGTAGCGACCCGAGACAAATTTTCACGGGGCTTTTCTAAACTCGAAATTTTACTTCATGCGCCACGCGCATAAAACACTGATTAATTGTGAAGTTCTAAACATATTGCCTAAGTTTTATCACGCTTTAATAAATCCTACAAATGTTTATTTCGTGTGAGCAAATCTTCCAAAACTGAAGCAATTTGCTTTCTGGTTTTTAGAAAAGCCCCGCGTAGAAAATTTGTCGAGGGTCGCGTAGCGACCCGAGACAAATTTTCACGGGGCTTTTCTAAACTCGAAATTTTACTTCATGCGCCACGCGCATAAAACACTGATTAATTGTGAAGTTCTAAACATATTGCCTAAGTTTTATCACGCTTTAATAAATCCTACAAATGTTTATTTCGTGTGAGCAAATCTTCCAAAACTGAAGCAATTTGCTTTCTGGTTTTTTTTTTAGTTATACTTAAATAACCCCAAAGCAAATTGCTCGAGTTTTGAAAGAGCAGGATTTGGTTAAACGAAATAAACATTTGTAAAATTTATTAACATGAAATTAACTTAAGCGCTGCGTTTTAAAATTTACTCTAAATCAGTGATTTATACGCGTGATTTATGATTTATACCCCGTGAAAATTTGTCTCGGGTCTCTACGCGACCTTCGACAAATTTTCTACGCGGGGCTTTTCTAAACTCGAAATTTTACTTCATGCTTAGTCTGGGAGTGGAAGACACGCGTTAGAAGCTACAAATTAAACGCTTTGGTATAAAATTTAATTTTTTGTAAAATCAATAGATGCCTAAACATTTACAGTGCATATATCGGGATAGATAGTAAATCTGAAATCAACGATATGTTGTGTTAAGAGGGGGGTTAGGCCATGTAAAATTTGTATGCTGGGACTTCGGTTATTATAAAATAATATTTTACAAATGTTGCTTTACAAACACATAGAACCTTTCGTAACAAAATGACGAGAATAGATTTTTTTACTGTTTTATTAATCGCAGAAATATTGTTTGTTTAGAGGTCTATTTCGACATAAAGTATTTTAATCATTATATGGAAATAAAAGTTCATATAAAGATTCTGTTTCCACCATTTTGTTGTATAATTTTCACTCTTGACGTGTAAAAGAACGACAGAAAGCAATACATCGAAGTAGATTCAAAGTAGTTTTGCTTCCATATAATCAATGTAAATGTTCCGCCATCTTATATGATGTTAAGAAGTGACATAAGAAGTTCAAGTGACTTGCCCCCCCCCTCTTAATTTGGACGTTGAGCCATCTTATATAACGTTGAAAAGTGACTATGAAGTTCAAGCGATGTTTAAGCCAAAATTGACAACCGAGCACCTAACCCCCACCTTAATTAATTGCACAGATAAGCTCCTCAGAGATACAAATATGTGCGTTTGTTAAATAGTTAAATAAAATGAGCTATACCTTTGTTAAAATAAAAAATACCGCTCTACAATGATGGGGATAGGGAAATTGTAATCATTTTCAATTTATAAAAACAAATTAAAATTAATATCGACTTTCTGCAAAAATGTAGTCTTATTGAGACAAGTCTCCAAAGATTCATTGAAACAACTAGTAGTAAACCACTAGTAGTTGTTTCAATGAATATTTAGAGACTTGTGTCAATGAGACTAAATTTTTGCAGAAAGTCGATATTAATTTTAATTCGTTTTTACATTTTGTAAATATTCTGCAAACTATTGACAAACTCAATTTTTCTTTACGTTAAATTTCCTTTACATTTTCAATTTGATTGATTGATGACATTTATTGACAGAACTAGATAATTAAAAAAATGGTATAGCGACAGAGGTAAACTTACATGAACAAAAATTCAAAATATAACGTGATGAAATTCATGACTATGAAGTTTAAGCGATGCTTATGCCAAAATTGACAACCGAGCATTATTAGTCTTACCCATAGAACACACGTTTAGTGTATATTCATTAATACGTTAATACATCAATGAATAACCTAATGTTTCAGAAAGCAAACACTAAATAAAGAAAACAGATGAATAATGATTTATGCATGTCAAGGTGGGCAGATCACAGTAGGTAGACAAATAGTGTATGATTTACGTCGTTAACACCGTCTTCCTGGGCAATTCATCTTTCTACTCCACTGGCTACCAAAAATGCTAAAACCACCAAGTCAAGTCGTGTCTGAACGCTTATCTATTTTTTGTCCCTCGCGCGTAGTCAATCGAAAGCACCCGGAGGCCTTTTAATCAGCAATAAATACCAAACTCAATTATTTAATAATAGCATATTTGTGTTTGCCGTTATCGCCTCTCGCTCGTTTATATATATTTTTTCAAATTCATAATTACACGGCGTTATCTTTCATTTACGACCGTGGGTGTAGTGTCGTGCACGTCGGAAACGTCAAAATTTCCGATAATTTTTCCATTAGAGATGTTTTTTTTTCGAGTTGCAGGTGTGGATGCCTTCCGTTGTTGGTTGTGCGGTTGTAATTAGATAAAACCTGTCATCTCGGGGAATATGTAGATTAATTATTGAGGCTCCTGTTGTAACATGGTAATATTTTGATAGCGGGTTAATTTATGCGTCGTTAGATGCGGTTGTTCGTATTTATTGGAGAATATGTTGCGCAAGAGAAATGAATTACATGGGATATAATTGGCTTCTACAGTGGCGCTGCCAGGATTGCGTCTTAGGTGAGGCCCAACCAAAATTGCAAATTAAATATGTACAATACATACAGGAATTTTAAAAAAGAATATACTGTATAAATTTGATCTTACGTTAATAAAATTACAAATGATTATTTCGTGTAACTAAATCTTCCAAAAATTCAAGCTGGATTTGCTTTCAGACTTTTCTTTTAATTATACTTATATCCTAGGGTGACCATACGTCCCGTTTTTAACGGGATTGTCCCTTTTTTAGGTTCGTGTCCCGTTGTCCCGAAAAACTTAAAACGGGACGTGAACTGTTCCGTTTTGTTTCATATTACTGTTTTTAGTGCATGTACTCATACGCGCGGAAAAAGAACAAATAAAGGACTAAAAGAACTAATAAATAAACCAAATATTGGAGCAATAATAAAAGATCAAAGAATAATGTGGTTGGGCTACATAATGAGAATGAAGAACGAAAAATTGATAAAAACCAACATAGCAGGAAAAAAGAAGAAGGAGAAGACCAAAAGTGAGATGGAAGGACGAAGTCATCAAAGAATTTTAAGAATAAATAGTTACCAGATGGAAAGAGAAAACCCAGGATAGGAAAACATGGAAAAAAACTGTGCAATAAGCCATGGGCCTACTAAATCCAACATCTTGAAAGAACGGGGTGGCAAGCAATCGGAAAAGTCCGGGGATTTTATTCATCGGGAAAAATCAGGGAAATTTAGCTTTTTTAGCGAGAAGTCAGGGAATTTTTAAATAAATAAGAATAATAATAAATATGCAATATACAGGCCTATTCAATAGAAAGGAACAGATTTCAAACGTATATTTCTTTCAAACTGCAAAAGTTATAACTATAATTCCAACGTTCCTGAACAGACAAAAGTTTAAAATTTGAGCAGTCCAGGGCCGCATTGGCGCTGTAATTTGTCATGTTGATTGTCTGTAGTAAAATGGCGACACAACAAGAAAAATCATTTTGTGTGCTGCAATTAGCAAAACTAGAGCCCATTATTGAAGTTTAACGTGCTTTTCACCGTCAGTTTAATAAACAACCGCCTCGTCATGAGCAGATTTACCAGTGGTATCGAAAATTCGTAGACGATGGTTGCATCTGCAAACAGAAAAGCACGGAATGTCCATGCACATCGAATGAAAATGTCGAGCGTATTCGTACACTTTACGAAAAGGAGCCCAAAAACCTTTCTTAAAAATATGCGACATCGAATTGTTGAAGTTGTAAATTCGAGACCAGCTGATTCGTGTGTGGCAAGAAATAAGCCACCGTTTTGATATTTGTCGTATAACAATGGTGGTCATATGAATTCATAAAATTTGAACTTTTCTCTTTTAAGGAACGTTGGAATTGTGTTTCTATCTTTTGTTGTTTGGAAAAAATAGTGTTTGAAATCTGTTAGTTTATTTTGAATATCCCTGTATATAATATTACAAAAAAACTAAAAAAATTGTGAATTATCCATCATAGCACTTTCCCTGTTATTGGCATACTAAATTTACTTCTATCTAACCAATAGGTTAAAGATTTCACATGAAGTTAGTGATTTATACGCGTGGCGCATGAAGTAATATTTCGAATTTAGAAAAGCCCGAATATTTGGATTTGCTGCGGCGCGACTCGTTTCGCTCGCGCGCCCCAGCTTTTCTAAACTCGAAATTTTACTTCATGCTTAATCTGGGAGTGGAAACCCTTGTTAAACGATCAATCGGAAACTTATTTTGCAGTTTCCTTTATTGTCAAGTTTATGGCATAAAATAAGTTGATGTTATTCTTAGTTCAAATTAAGAACAAAATGAAGACGAAAATATCCGAATTTGGTATGCATTATTTGTTATTTTATGAGGTCAGAGAAAAAATCTAGAATTAAGGAAGAGTCAGGGAAACTTAACATTTTAGATTGGTTGCCACTATGAAAAAAGAACGCAAGGCAATTAAATTATTAAAAGAATACACATCTTAAATCGTTCTACCCGCAGACAAGGGGAATTCCACTGTTGTAATGAACTGGAATGACTGCAAAAACAAAATTTGTCAGCTTTTAGATGACTCATTGTATAGAAGAAAGCATCTGGTCCAACTACATATCTACAAAAAATACTAAAAACAAAATTAAATCCGCTAAGTTACCAGACGAAGTGAAAAATTACACCAAACGAAAAGCTATCTTTGTGCCCTTACGACCAACTGTAAGTGTAATCGGATCTCCTACACATAAATTAGCAAAATGTATTGAAAAACAATGGCAACCTTTTCCGGAAGAAATTGTATGAAACTTGTCTCATCTTCTGGAAATTATTTACGATGTTAAGTTGGACAGTGACGACCTTCTTATTAGTTTTGATGTTAAATCTCTATTCACAAAAGTGTCTAGTGAATAAACTATTTACAGAAGAGAAGCACAATCCTCCGAAGGATATTATGTAATTGGCAGGTTTGTGTCTTTTTTCCATATGCTTTACGTATAACAACCAAAAATATAAACAAATAGGTGCTCTGACAGGTTCACCACTATCACCAATCTTAGCTAATATTTACATGAAGTTTTTTGAAGGAAGGAAAAGCGTTGAGCAGTCATAATTTAAAACCAAAACTATGGTTAAGATATGCTGAAGCGATAGTATTATACAAAAGGAAATACCTGCTAGATTGACTAAGAAATTTACCGATTGGCAGAGCTTTAAACTTCTACTTGAAGATACTATCAACTTGTCATCCTCAATAAGAAACGAAGACCAGCTAGACTATGAAGCGGAAAAATTTGTTGATAATATCCAACAAGCTACATGGGATAATACCCCTATTATTACCCCACGAACCAAACGTAATAGTTACCCCAAAGGAATTCGAGCCCTTATTTTCGAAAAGAGAAGACTCAGAAGAATCTGGCACCAATCTAGATGTCCAGCAGATAAGAGTAAATAACGCAACACAACAACTCAAAAGAGAGATTCAAAAAATTAAAAATGACTCTATAAGTGGACTAACAAATGACGGTAAAATTGATTATTCACTCTGGAAAGCTACTAAGAGACTGAAGAGACCAATCTTGCAGAATTCTCCAATTAGAAGTGCAGATGGGACATATGCAAAAAGCAATAATCAAAAGGCTAATAGGTTTGCCGAATATCTTGAATGGACTATCCAACCGAATGAGGGTGTAGCCATTCTGGACTGGGAAAATATTACCCAGGAAGAAGGTGAAATCAGACCCTCTACCCCAAGAGAAATTGAAATGATAATTAAAGATCACATTAACACTAAGAAAGCTCCAGGATTTGACTTAATTACTGGCGAAATTCTGAAACAACTACCTCGTAAAGCAATAGTAAAACTTACATATCTTATTAATGCATCGTTTAGATTAAAATATGTTCGTAAGATATGGAAAGTAGCAGAAGTGATAATGATTCCTAAACCTGGAAAACCACCAAATGAAGTTTCTTCGTACAGACCAATCTCTTTATTACCTGTAATCTCAAAAATGTTTGAAAAAATACTTTTTAAAAGATTAAAACCAATTATTGAAGGCAAAAACATAATACCAGAACATCAGTTTGGTTTCAGAGAATGTCATTCAACTATAGATCAAGTCCAAAGAATAACGAACGCAATTGAAAAGACACTGGAAGAAAGAAAGGCTTGCTCTACTATCTTTCTTGATGTAGCGCAAGCATTTGACAAAGTGTGGCACGACGGACTTAAATACAAATTAAGAAAACTTCTACCCAGACTATATTCACAAATACTAGAATCATACATTTCAGATAGAGTTTTCAGAATTAAGCAGGAAGATGCTTACTCTGAACTAACAGAAATAAAGGCAGGTGTGCAACAGGGCAGTGTGCTAGGACCAGTCCTCTACCTATTATACACCAGCGATATACCTGAATTAGACCATGATACGATAGCCACATTTGCCGACGACACTGCTATATTGGCTGTAGGCAAAGATCACGAAGAAGCAGCAGTAAATCTGCAAACCTCGATAAATAAAATTAACATCTGGACTAAGCAATGGCGAATCAAATTGAATGAGACTAAATCGGTCCACGTCAATTTCACAAATAAACGAAATCAACATATCCCTGTTAGTATGAATGATATCCAGGTACCATATGCTGATACAGCAAAATATTTGGGTTTTACACTGGACGCTAAGCTACGCTGGAGAGCTCATGTCAAAAAGAAAAAAGAAGAACTGGACATCAAATTTCGAAAAATGTATTGGCTGCTTGGTCGGAACTCCACCCTGTCAATCTACAATAAATTACTGCTGTATAATCAAATTCTTAAGCCCGTATGGACATATGGCATCCAGCTGTGGGGTTGTGCCAAAAAGAGCAATATAGAAATAATCCAGCGATACCAAAATAAAGTACTGAGGAGTATTGTCAATGCTCCTTGGTATTTCCGAAACAGTGACCCCCACAGGGACTTGGAAATGGATACTGTTAATGAGACAATACACAAATTTGCCAAGAGTCATGAACAGCGACTTCTTCAACACGTCAACATCGAAGCCATCCAGCTCCTCGATAACACGAATTTGACCAGAAGACTACAGCGGACTAAACCGTTTGAGTTAGTTTAATATTGTGTTAGTGCAAAAGCAGAGCATAGGGCTAGTGTACATATTAATTAGTGTAATTAATTTATTAAAATCTAAGGGATACTAATGAGTAAACCCTTAGTATTAAACCTTTAGTAAATTAAGTTAGCTAAATATTACTCATTGATCCATTTGTGATCAGATTGTAATTATAGTAAAATACAACTAAGTGTTTTGCAAATAATAATAAAAAAAAGATATGCTGACGACACATTAGTGGTTTGACCTTATGATAGAAACAATGCAGACATGTGTTCAGAACATTTAAATAGTATTCATTCTAACATTCAATTTACCATAGAAATATAATGAAATGACAAGCTCCCTTTTCTAGATATTTTACCCCATAAAACATCAGATGGCAACCTAGGACATTCTGTTCATAGAAACAAAACTCACAGAAATCGATACCTCAATGCCGACTTAAATCATCATCTAGCTTAAGTTAGTTCAGTAGCCAAATCATTCATGCCAAATTTTTTAAACTCACAGACCAAAACAACAAGAAAAAACAATTAACAAACTAATTGATAATTTCAATACACCAAAACCTACAAAAAGTTTATAAAAACTAATTTAAGAAATTTTATATGTAGTGATTTCTACAATTTTCTTCTGACGAAGCCAAAATTATTACAAGGTATTAATGGATCTGATAAATATACAAGCCAAGAAACGTCTTCTTTTATATCCACTATGTAGTGCCTAATTTTATAATCCAGAGAAAATTATAAAATTTGTTTACGTTTAAACATTAAAAGTAAGGTTATAATAAAAATATTATTTTAATTATTTATTTTCCCCCGCCCCTTCCTTAAATATCTTCTGTTATGTATTTTTTATCTTACAAATCTGGTCACCTTATTATATCCCGAAAAATATCACCTAACCAAATGCTGAGCTTTTAAAATTCGAGCAATTTTCTTTGGGGTATTAGTATAATTAAATGAAAAGTCTGAAAGTAAGTCCTGCTTGAATTTTTGATGATTTAGTTACAGGAAATAATTATTTGTAATATTTATCGCAAAAAATTTCGAGTTTAGAAAAGCCTAAAAATTTGGTTGGTCGCTCCGCGCTTCCTGTTACACGACCAAACCAAATTTCCAGGCTTTTCTAAACTCGAAATTATGCTTCATGCCTAATCAAGGATTGGAAACACTCGATAGTAGCTTCAAATTGAACTCATTAAAAAAAAAAACATCGAATGCATTCAAATGCATACGCTGAATCGGGATATGTATACTTGAAAGAAAAAAATCCCTGTATGCTTGTGTCTGCAGAGCTATCAAATAACATTCTTACAAGCCGCCACTGCAGCCGACCACAGACAAGTTTCTCACTATTTGTTCCTCATCAGTATGGTATATGTTATTTGGTTTTGTGCAAATGCTAAAAGTACAGCGCAAATTATGCGCGTATAGATTATTTAGTAAATAATTCAAGGGCGGGATTTACAACTGGCAAGCTTAGCAATGCAAGCTTGTAATTTTTATTCCTTCTTTGTTTTTAGGCCATCATGTTATGTAAATCAAGATAATGCAATTTTACAGCGAACACACAACGCATTAATTAAAACCACTTGTCAATATTTAAGTTGGTTTTATAAATGTTTACGATTTTTGTAAATTTTATGATGCCTGTTCATTTTGACAAATTTAATAATATCATATGGCGTTTTTATTAGTGTTTTGGTCAGTTTGAATAAAATTCCATGACTTTTCTCTGACTTGCCCGGTTTTAATGACATTCAGTGAATTTTTTATTTACGTAATTTTCAGGCATTCGTCGATTTTATAATAGAGTTCAATTTGAAGTTATAACTGATAGATTCCACTCCCAGGTTAAGCATGAAGTAAAATTTCGAGTTTAGAAAAGCCCCGTGAAAATTTGTCGAGGGTCGCGCAGCGACCCGAGACAAATTTTCGGGCTTTTCTAAACTCGAAATTTTACTTCATGCGCCACGCGTACAAAACACTGATTTGAAGTGAATTTCAGAAACACACAAATACATCTTTAAACAGTGTAACACGAAATCAGATATTTAGTCTGTTGTCAATGATGTTCAGTGTTAATAATAAATAATTAGATTCTCCATATTTTTGATAAAACAATCAAGGATTGGAAACACTCGATTGTAGCTTCAAATTGAACTCATTAAAAAAAAAACATCGAATGCCTTCAAATGCATACGCTGAATCGGGATATGTATACTTGAAAGAAAAAAATCCCTGTATGCTTGTGTCTGCAGAGCTATTAATAAACATTCTTACAAGCCGCCACTGCAACCGACCACAGACAAGTTTCTGACTATTTGTTCCTCATCAGTATGGTATATGTTATTTGGTTTTGTGCAAATGCTAAAAGTACTACCAAACAGCGCAAATTATGCGCGTATAGATTATTTAGTAAGTAATTTAAGGGCGGGATTTACAACTGGCAAGCTTAGCAATGCAAGCTTGTAATTTTTATTCCTTCTTTGTTTTTAGGCCATCATGTTATGTAAATTAAGATAATGCAATTTTACAGCGAACACACAACGCATTAATTAAAACCACTGCGCTTAATTAATCCCATAACCCTCTTTTGATAAACGGCCGGCGAAAAAGCCATTCCTCGCCATCGGCGAGCAGAAAGAAGTATCAGTTTGTATGCCAGAACGAAATAACGAAATGAAAATGAAAAAAAAACAAAAAATAAACGTTGATGGATGTTGTTACGATTTTCCACGGTGGTAGTGGCAAGCGTGTAAACGCAAGGTGTCCATGCTCCGGACAGACATCACATTGCGACCGTGAAGACATAAATTAGCTCTCGCCCTTTATTTGTTCAAATTGTATTCAATATGTTCTCTTCGAGTGAGACCGTAAAAATTGGGAAACCTGTAGGATCGGGGCCGGGGCCCCCCATACATACTTTACGAGATGATCATCCCCACGCGATACGCTCATTTTTATAACTCCTTATTATTCTCGCATCTCACTTTTATTGCGGATAACACGGGACCAGATTGACTTTACAAACGCGCAAACTGTTTTTTTTTATTCTCATCCTGGTGGCGTTTTATAGCGCCTGGGGACTTTTTACATGCTACGCAAATTACTTTCGCTGTGTCATAAAGACAAGGGAAACAGGGCAATGATTGTGTCTTGTTTTAAATTAATTTCAAAGCCATAGGCTCATTTCATGTAAATAATAACATTATAATTAATAAATTATTCAATTGCATTTTCACTTGCATACATTAATAAATATTATACATCAAGTGAATTAAACACGATTTTATTCACGAAAAGATTTTTGATTTCGCGAGTGAAATCATTTCTTTGAGTGAATAAAGGTGTTTAATTCACGTGGCGTATATATGTTTTTATTCAATTTTGACGAAATTGTAAAGAAAATGTACTTTACATTTATTTTTAAATAAATGTTGAAAAACTATGTAGACTATGAAATCCATTTTCATGACGACGTAATATTTATAATTTTCAAAATTCGTAAAACTTCTATCTCGTGTCACAAAAATGTCTGAACTCACTGGAGTATTTCAAGAAAAACCAGATAATGAAGTATTTGTACCGTCTGAAGTTCTGGAGGAGGCTTTGGAAGCAGTAAAAAAAAGTGATACCTGCAAAATCAAAAATTTCGTATGAAAATGAATACGCAAAATTTTGTAAATGGAGGGATCAAAAGCAAGCAAAAGGAGTAGATGAAAGTATA
Organism: Philonthus cognatus; assembly: GCA_932526585.2. Taxonomy (NCBI): domain Eukaryota; kingdom Metazoa; phylum Arthropoda; class Insecta; order Coleoptera; family Staphylinidae; genus Philonthus; species Philonthus cognatus. The sequence continues at coordinate 33,381,082 of OW052242.1, forward strand.
ATTTTGGCATATATTTCGGAAAAATCCAAAAAATCTAAATCTTCATCAGTGTGGTCTTACTACTCCCAATTGAAAAAAATGTTATCTGTAAAAGAAAATGTAGACATAAGCAGATTTCATCAAGTCTCTGCTTTTCTCAAGCAACAATCAGTAGGGCACAGACCAAAGAAATCTAAGGTGTTCACATTAGAGGAAATGGAACGATTTTTGGATGCTGCCTCTGATGATGAACATTTATTAATAAAGGTTGTATTAATTGTTGGACTTTTTGGAGGATGCAGAATTGGCGAATTGGTTGCTATTTCAGTTGATGACATAGAAGACAGGGGTAACGTAATTGTAGTAAAAATACCGGATACCAAAACTCATAAGCCTAGAACATTCACCATTATCAATGGATGTAACTCTGTTCCAGCTATTGACGTAAAGTTTAATTGTTGTAATTGTTTATATAACAAATTTTTTAACTCACTAGTGATCTAAAAGAATTTTAGTTCACTAGTGAATAAAACCTTGTTTATTACGGTTGTTATGGAGTTAATAATGTCGATTTAAATTAACAAAATTGAATAATAAATAATATAACAAATTTTTGAACTCACTAGTGACCTAAAAAAATTTTAGTTCACTAGTGAATAAAACCTTGTTTATTACGGTTGTTATGGAGTTAATAATGTCGATTTAAATTAACAAAATTGAATAATAAATAATATAACAAATTTTTTAACTCACTAGTGACCTAAAAAAAATTTTAGTTCACTAGTGAATAAAATCTTGTTTATTACGGTTGTTATGGAGTTAATAATGTCGATTTAAATTAACAAAATTGAATAAAAATAATTATAGAACTCATGTCAGATTGATCAACCACAATGTGTTGTTCAAACAAAGTAGTTTCTCTTCATAGACGTTCCATCCAGCTTCTAGGTAAAAAGTTCGAAATGCAATAGAATATATGTTTGGAATATAGGGTCATGTGCTTAGATGAAAATTAAGATTAGAATCCATATTTAATATTAGTTTTTTGATCGAGGATTTGTGATCGGAATCATTATAATCTAGAGGATTGATTCTACCCCGCCAGAGCTGGGCAGGATTCAAATCATTCAGGATTTGAATCTTTTTAGAGGATTCGCAAGAGGCATTCGAATACTTTAGTTTAATTGAATTCGTGATCCGGATTTGTTAATTTTTTTTAAAAGGATTCGTATTTGAATCCAAATGCGGGTGATTCGAATCCTTATAAAAGAATTCGGATATTTATAAAAGAATTGGAATACTTACAAAAGGATTCAAATACTTACAAAAAGATTAGAATATTTATAAAATGATTTGAATACTTACAAAAGGAGTCGAATCGTCAAAACAATTCGAATTAATTGTGATGATTAACATGAAAAATGTGTTTGTTTGTATTTTTAAATTTATCTTTAAATTATTGTTTTATACGCGTGGCGCATGAAGTAAAATGTCGAGTTTAGAAAAGCCCCGTGAAAATTTGTCTCGGGTCGCTGCGCGACCCTCGACAAATTTTCTACGCGGGGCTTTTCTAAACTCGACATTTTACTTCATGCTTAGTCTGGGAGTGGAAACGCTCGTTCGAATTTTCAAAATGAATGCTTTGATAAGAACATTAAATGACTAAAAATTAATTTTAAAGATAATCTAATTGTCAAAATGTTGTTTAATATTATTTGAAGTATAAATGACATAGTAGTCACAATCTGAAATGTTAAATTCCCCTGATTCAAGATTTATTTCAATGACCTTTTAATATAACTTTCTTGTGTGAGAACCCCTATTTTGTTAAATAGTTTTCATTGTTTTTGTCAATATTTAAGTTGGTTTTATAAATGTTTACGTGTTTTGTAATTTTTATGATACCTGTTCATTTTGACAAATTTAATTCAAATTCAAATTCATTTATTGTGCTAACAGCATCACCCTTACACGTGTCAATACATATAATATATAAACCTTAATCTAAAAACTTATACAAAAAAAAATAAACTAAATAAACTAAAGTACACAGAGAGGTTACACTTACATATATTATAAACACTATAAATAAATAATTAAATAGATAATAAAATAAATAAATAGTTCAATAAATAGTTTAAAACAGTCTCTACTAAATAACAAATAAATAGGTGAAGTGTATATAAAACAAACATTTAAGTCCTAAAATTAAAATTCAAATATTCGTTCCAGTTGTAAAATGCATTCTCAGTCAATACAGTTTTAATATAGGATATGAAGCTTTTTAAAGGCAAATTCCTTACATGAGAGGGCAGTACATTAAAGAATTTAACGCCATAGTAACGTACTCCAGTTTGGGATTTGGTCAACCTAATCGAGCTTTGATATATAGCAATAATATCATATGGCTTTTTTATTAGTGTTTTGGTCAGTTTGAATAAAATTCCATGACTTTTCTCTGACTTTCCCGGTTTTAATGATATTCAGTGAATTTTTTATTTACGTAATTTTCAGGCATTCGTCGATTGATTCCACTCCCAGGTTAAGCATGAAGTAAAATTTCGAGTTTAGAAAAGCCCCGTGAAAATTTGTCGAGGGTCGCGCAGCGACCCGAGACAAATTTTTGGGCTTTTCTAAACTCGAAATTTTACTTCATGCGCCACGCGTACAAAACACTGATTTGAAGTGAAGTTCAAAAACATACAAATACATCTTTAAACAGTGTAACACGAAATCAGATATTTAGTCTGTTGTCATTGATGTTCAGTGTTAATAATAAATAATTAGATTCTACATATTTTTGATAAAACAACTGGTAATGATATTTATATGTTAATGGTTGCAAAAAATAATAAAATCGAATTTATTTTTAAAGGATTCGTGATTCGAAAAAAAAGGATTCGAATCTTTGATTCGAATCATATTTATCTCTTACGAATCCTTTATTCGAGTATTCGTGATTCGAATCATATAAGGTGATTCGGATTCGTGATTCGAATCCTTATTACCCAGCTCTGTTTTCAATGAACGCAGAGCCTCTTATCGGTAGAGTCGATTTTGGCAACTTGGTCATCAAACTGATTTTGTTTTGCGATGAAATTAGTTACCCAATTAGTAGAATAAATATAAGTAATGTAATTAGTTACCTTTATTCTACAGGATTACTGTGTTATATTTAGATAGATTGCAAGTGTATGTAAATTGTATAAAAGTATTTGTTTTATTTGATGTTATTTCGAGTTTGCAAAACATAAAAACGGCCACAAACAGAACATGTTCTAGTACGTTTCATTAACGGCCGTTCTACCCCGCGTTAGCATCGCATAAGGAAGACCACCGTGACTATTTATAAATCTTGCAGACCATTAAAGTAACTCCACTTCATGAGTCGTTAAAGAGCAATGAAAAGTTTTAATGGCGCGGCCATCGGAGATGATCGAACATCTCGCAATTTATTTAAAGAAACGTACCTCGGAGCCGCTAAATCCAATTTACCGAAATGATCACGTGCGAGTAAAAATAAAGAATCGATTCCCGGCGCTGGGCTTCATTAGACTTTGAGCTTTAAAAGGGGAGGGTTGAATGGAAACCCTCTCTTATATATATTTTTTTCCTCTCTTTCGGGGAAGTTTCAATTTTTTTTTGCGGAGTTTAGACACAGTAAACTGCGGATCTTATAGATCCCCTGTGCATATCTCGTATGCCCGACACGCTCGGTGAACATTTAGGGGCTTCCAGCCGAGGAATTATTCAGCAGTAACTCCAAAAACAATTATGGCTAAATTTCTGTTTCTGTGTGTGCGCGCGATACAGTAATATTTTACGAAAGGATCGATCTCGAGGTATAAATAAAAAATGGACCGCCATGCGTGTAATCAAATATGATAATTCCCCAGCTCGGAGCAGTTTCTGGTTCAAAGGTTCCACAACCGGAGAATATATCTCTCCGGTCGAGAGGAGAAGCATAATGTATAATGAATCCCAAGATTGTTATTGTGATTGTAATGAATGCATTGACATGGAGTTAGGTGATGTATGTACGTAGGATGCGAATATTATTCGACCCCCGAGCGAAACTAATTCGATTCGTATGAAATATAAAGACGCCGATGTGAGTTTTTTTTTTCTTGTGGTGTAAATCAGTTGACTTCATAAATCTGTCTCCTCGGAGAGTTTTAGCACTTTTTGCAATCCCCGCGCCGCTTTAATTTATGGCATCGGTGCGATTTTTACAGGCTCCCTAATTCACACCTTTCAGCGGTAACCATCTCTACGATAATTAAGTGGCCATCTCTCATTATAATATAATTAATAGATCCCTCCGTATCTTTAGCGCCGATCTGGCTCGGATAACGCGCTCTGTGCAACCGAGTACTGAATAACAGATTGTTTTTCGTAATAAATCACCGCGCGCGTTGATTTTTTCCCGGGAGGATTAAAGCCAATTAGAAAAATTCCTTGGCCCAGGAAGCGCCCGAGATTAATTGCGATGTAAGGGAGACTGCTTAATAATTCATAGTCCGGCTTTTTTTTAAGAAGCGCCAACCACGATTTTGAATAAGTTAATAAGCTCTCAAACTTTTTAAATCTTTACATACTAAAATAGCTAAATATAGTCCTCACTATAATTACTTTATTAATTCTAACAAGTATTATAAGTTATCATAAACTATTATTAAATAATTAAGCATTATAAATATGGGCTAACAAATCAATTTAGATAATTGATCTTAGAGTTGAGTACAAAGCTGTTCCGAGTACATGTAAAATGTGCTCGAGTATTGAGTACAAATACTCTACTCAAATTGTACCCGAGTACCACGTACAAGTACGTAGCCATGAGAATTTAAGTACGTTTTTTTTCTTCCTGTAGGGACCGTCTTCTTTGCGGATCCGGATACACTGCAGCCTAGGTGGCTTATTGTACTACCCCATATTGTCGTCCTAAAGCAATTATTCCAAACTCGATCCCCTGCACTAGCTTGTGCAGGTCCTTCAGGGGTTGCGTGTGGAAATCATTTGGTACCATTTGACTGTTTCTAAATACAGGCGTGGAAAATGTGTGGTTTCAACAGGATGGTGCAACCGCCCACACATCGCGACGATCAATTAACATTCTCAGGGAAATGTTTCCCGGACGCCTCATTTCTCTGAGAGGTGATAATGGCTGGCCGCCGCGCTAACCGGATCTCACTCCATGTGACTTCTTCCTTTGGGGTTACCTCAAATCAAAGGTATTCCAGCATCGACCAAGGACCCTTCTTGCTTTACGAAGAGAAATTGCTCGGGCAATTGAAGAAATTCCTGTGGAAATGACGGTGAAAGTCATGGAAAGTACCGCGAGCGCCTAAATCAGTGTATCCGCTCCCAAGGACGACATTTGAGTGATGTGCTTTTCAAAACTTAAATTTAAAAATGGCATAAAATTTGCGATATGTTAATAAAAAAATTTTATTGTTAAGTTGAGTGGTTTTAATTTTATAACGTTTTGAAATCGGATAGGTTTTTCTGCCCCACCCTGTATAAGCTGTTTTTCGTTTTCCAGCGCATTGCAGCTACATAGAATGTGCATTGTTGTTTCCGGGGTGGTATCACAAAGCCGAAAATTGGTGTCGCCGTTGTATAGACCGTTCTCCTTAGGTGATCCTTAACAGACATGTGGCCTGTTAGTAGTCTTATAGTTGTTTTTAGCTGTGCCCTACTTAGTGTCAGTAGTTCTGCAGCTTGGTTAGAGTTAGGTCCATTTATATTGCCCTTACTGTGGTTAAGGCCTAATCTGTTTACCCAGTATTCCTTGTGTTTGTTGCGAATCCACTTTCTGACTTCTAGGTGACTCGATTTTTTTGTGGTGCCCAAGACAGGTTCAGGTCCCATAAATGATATGGTACTCCCTGCCTTACTAGCCCGTCAGCTTTTTTATTTCCCTCGATACCTGAATGATCCTGCGTCCAGACAAGTGTGACCTTGTTCTGTCTCGCCAGGTGATTCAGTATGTCGAAGCAGTCCAACACCAGTTTGGATGAAGTCTTTTGGCTCTTTCGGATATAATAAAGATTTGCCTGTAACGACAGTCCTTCTTTATTTGGTTCTCGCACATTTTATAATTGCGAATATTACGGGTTATAAAACAGGTAGCCTAGCTAGTGGGCATAGCGACCGCAACGAATAGAACGACTTTAGGGAAGACTAACAAATATAGCATGATCTGGTATACGGATGGTTCTAAATCAGGCACTGGTACTGGATCAGGAATCTACAATGAGTAGATTCCTGAACCAGTACCTGTGTCTGATTTAGAACCATCCGTATACCAGATCATGCTATATTTGTTAGTCTTCCCTAAAGTCGTTCTATTCGTTGCGGTCTAGAATAGTGACTTTCTTTAAAGCGTGCGTTTTCAAGATATCTGACTGTCATATGGTCCCACCTCATCTGCAAGAGAGGTCCCCCTATGTCTGTTAAGAGTCTTCTGTGTGGCGTGTCAACTCTTATATTGATGATAGCTGCAGCCTGTGGAGTGCCAATCTTGCCTCCCCCACTATCATAATATGAAGTGGTGTAAGGTCTAGGAGCGTCTCCATGGCTGCAGTAGGTGTAGTTCTCATAGCCCCCGTTATTCTGACACAAGCAAGCCTTTGAATCTTGATGAGGGTTTGTATGGTTGTATGTTGCGTGACTTTAGGCCACCACACCAAGGCAACATACATGATTGCGCGTCTGACCACTCTGTATACAGCCGGTATACCATCCCTGCTGAGTCCCCATTGCTCGTCGTACGTTCCTCTAATTACCGCAAGGGTAATTTCCGATTTACGTTTGATTTTTGAGATGTGCGAGGTCCAGGTGAGCTTGGTGTCAAAGATTACTCCTAAGTACTTAAGTACTTATATGAGTACACAGTACTGAATACACCTAGTGACTAAGGGATCTGATAAAAACAAGTTTATTTTTAACTTTCGTTCGGTATATTAAAGTAAAACAATCAAGTTCTGTTAGATGACAAACTGCTAAGCTAGCTTAGGTCTTTACAATTTGTCATCTAATTGTGAAATGTACTTGACCGACTTCATAATTTAGTGTAGTTGAGTTAGATGTCAAGTTGTGAAGTTAGGTTAGGTTCGCAATTTAGTGTAGTAGGGTTAGATGATAAATTGTGAAGTTAAGTTAGGTTCACAATTTAGTACAGTTGAGTTATGTGACAAGTTGTGAAGTTAGGTTAGGTGATACATTGTATTGTGGTTGGGTTCAGATAGTTATCCAACTTTAAAGTTAAACTAAGAACTACCTAAAATGTGAATTATGCCAAAAATCTAGAAAAATGTAAGTACGTTAAAATTTTGAAAAATCCACGAGAATTACCTACTAAAAGTGGTAAATAGTAAAAATAGTACATTTTTTGAATTGATAATAAGCTCTCATTTTCCAAGACTTTCGATAGTGACAGTCGAGAGTCAAGTGACAGTATTCCGAATAGCTCTATTGTGTATGCTAGGTTAAATTAGATGACAGTTGCACATATTTGGTTTTGAGTTATAGGTTAGGTTAGCTGACAGTTGCAGAAGGAGAATTTTTTATTTAAGTACACATATCCAAATGCATACTCCCTAAATTTTCAGATAATCGTCGTCTTTAAAAAGGTTCGATTTGAAGCTTCAAACGAGTGTTGCCACTCTCAGGTTAAGCATGAAGTAAAATTTCAGGCTTTTCTAAACTCGAAATTTTACTTCATGCGCCACCGGTATAAAACACTAAACTTCAAGTGAAGTTTAAAATATACTTCTAAATTAGTATGTTAAGGCAGCATATTTTGAACTTCAGACTATTTTACTGCTTTATACCGGTGGCGCATGAAGAAAAATTTCGAGTTTAGAAAAGCCTGCAAAATTTGACCAAACCAAATTTTGCAGGCTATTCTAAACTCGAAATTATACTTCATGCTTAGTCTGGGAGTGGAAACACTCGCCAGAAACTTCAAATTGAAAGCTTGTAAAAAACAACGAACGTCTGAAAATTTACAAATAAAATCGAGATTTGTATACAAAAAAAAATCTCTATGTTGGTTAGGTTAGATGAAAGTTAGTGAAGTGGGTTATAGGTTAGATTAGTTAACGATTGCATACCTAACTATTGCATCCTATAACCCAACTTGACTAACTGTCATCTAACCTAAGTTGATAGTTGTATATCTAACATATGCAACTGTCGACTAATCTTTTGACATGTCATCTCTTTTTAACATATGTAAATCACACTTTTGAAACATTAGACATATATAAATCACACTTTTGACACATTCGACATTCAACGCCATTTTTTTGACACATTCAAAATATGTGACGTGGTGAAGAATTTAAAAATGGTTGGATAACTTTCTACATTTTAAGATGTTTTATAATACATTTTATGTCACTTTCCACATTTTCCATAATTTTCCATAACATATGATATAAGTTGACAATAAGACAAGTCCGCGTTAGCCGGCATTTGGACTACAATGACAGTTAACCCACATGTAGATCGGCATTAGCCCATATTTGAACTATATTTACATAGGTCGATATTTAAACTATAATGACAGATGAAATAATGATATATCTTTCACAATGTTCTCATTAATCACTTGGTGAAACATGATTAAAATAAAATTTGAAATAAAAACACTTGGTTTGTTTCACTAACGTTTTACTTATTATTCCGACTAGTTTCGGCTTCTAGCCATTATCAAGGAATGTACTTGATAATGATAATTGATAATGGCTAGAAGCCGAAACTAGTCGGAATAATAAGTAAAACGTTAGTGAAACAAACCAAATGTTTTTATTTCAAATTTTAATGAAATAATGATAGTTGACATAGGCATTAACGGACATTGTCCCTATAGTGACAGTTGACATAGGCATTAACGGACATTTGAACTATAGTGACAGTTGACATAAGTTGATATGAGGCGACATTTAGTCCACAGAGTGATATCTAACCTAACCTTATTTGACAGAGTGATATGTAACCTAACCTAACTTGACAAAGCGAAATCTAACCTACCCTAAATAACGTAACTCTTACAGTTTCATCAGTTAATTCATTGATAATCGTTACTTTGTGTCCGAAATGTATGTACATTTGGTAATTCAAATAAACGCGTGAAGAAAGGTTATTAGTGCTTCATTGGCAAATTAATTTGATCTTCACGTAACTCAATCAATCAACTTAACATGAAATCTTGTTTGAGGAGAATAAACATCCTTACAAAATATAATTCCGAATCAGGAATACTTTTTCAATAAAGTTTTCGAATACCTGTTTCAAATCCTCTGAGAGGATTCGAATAATCCGAATCCTACCAAGCTCTGTTACCAATGTTACCGAATACGCTGAGCAATGTATCGTAATTTACGGTCAATTCCTAATGGAAATTGTCCAAGCGTAAACAACTTTGACGTAACCTGCCGCATAACTCATGAACGACCCCAAAAGTTCTCCAGGCGTAAATCTAGAAATATCTTCACTTAATCTAACGCATATTTCCTAAACTATTTTGAAAGTTGACGACGTATTAATCTAGAACAATTTCGAACTAACCTGACGCATAATTTCTGGACAATCACAAAAGTTCACCACACGAAAGTAAGAAACAATCTCGACAGTTCTCTATGTGTAATTCTTTGAAGATTCTCATCCATTAGCGGATTCCGAGTTAAATTGCATGAGAAGAACCAAGAAATAATTAAAACATTAAAAGTGCCGAGATTCTTTATGCAATCTACAACAAATTAGTCTTACAATGACTAAATTGACACAACTACTTCCTGCGCTAATACCCTGACGGAAAGTGGGTTATACAACTGTATCAATTTCATTCATACTTGAACAAGGAATAATTCTTGAATTTCTGGTTTGCAAATATAAATCTTACGTCCACTGTACACAAGCATCCAAGATAGCACCGACTTAGTTAAGTTCTGGGTGAGGGTGGTTGGCGAGGGGGGTGGCAAAAGGTATATAAGGGCCTGGTCGGTTGTAACGTAAGCCCTCCCGAGTGGGTGGCGGCGGTGTATTTAGACCGCAGAGAGCATGCAACAATCACATCGCCTCGCAATAAATTAGGTGGCTTTGTGCGGGCAGGCCATTCACAGACGATAGGCTTCATTAAATCCGTTATCGCGACTCCTTCAGAGGGAAACTTTTAAATTTATTTCACTTATCGTTATTCCGAGCCCGCCGCTCGACACTTAATATCGCCTCGTCTTAATATCCACCCCCCGGGGGTCAACAACTAAAACTCTCGGCCTCCCCCGCGCAAACCCCCCTCCCTCTCTCAAGACCATTCAACACGAACCATTACTGAAACTGAAACTGAGACCCTCCCCCGGACGGAAATTTTCCCATTTGAATAAGAAAGAAATCACTCACTGGGCTTTCCCTACATTGAATTACCATTTTCAGATTGCTAATTCCCACTCTCGTCTAATGATACTGTGTAATTGAATCAGGAACATTCTGTGTACATGGAACCATTCAATTTAATAATCAGATTAGTATTATTATCTCAATCTTTAAATAGCCATACCTAATGTAGTCAGAATTCCTATTTAAACTTAATTCTGTATTATAAGAGATATCAGGAGAATTCTATGGATAAATAATAATTTCTTGATTTGAAATTAGTTACAGATGCGCTGATAATTATTAAATAAACTGTGCTGTTTTCTTTCGAATAGTATTATGAAGTTTCATCATGTATTCGCCTCATGAATTAAATAATTAGTAACATATTTCATCAATTTTAATAATAAGATTTATTTTTTATATTTGATCGATTTTCATGAACTTAATTAAAACGCAGTAATATTCCTTTCTTAATTCTTATTTTTTGATGCTAGATGTACATTTCGGGTACTATGTACCAGAGCCGGGACGAATCGTCAAAATAAGGATTCCAGTCACGAATCCGAATTACCTAATATGATTTGAATCACGAATACTCGAATAAAGGATTCGCAAGAGAAAGATATGATTCGAATCAAAGATTCGAATCCTATTTTTGCGAATCACGAATAGAAATTTAAAAATAAATTTGATTTTCTTATTTTCTGCAAAGATTAATATCATAAACAAAAATGTTCAAAACCTAACTTTTTATTAACACTGATCATTTTTTTGTTTTTGAACTTTATTAAAAATCAGTGTTTTATACGCGTGGCGGGCGCATGAAGTAAAATTTCGAGTTTAGAAAAGCCAGAAAATTTGGTTTGATCGTGTAGCGCGTAGCAATTTTACTCCATGCTTAATCAAGGAGTGGAAATACTCGTTTGGAACTGCAAATTGAACAGTTTTTAAATACAAGGTATGCCTCCAAACTACTTACAAGAAACAATTATTATATATCATTAAAACCCTGGAATGTCAGGGTACAGTCTGGGAATTTTATTTTTTGGTAAATATCATGGAAAGTTGATCGAAACCTTTAAACGAGGTATGGAAAATATAAAAATCATGAATTAATAAAACAAAAATTATCAACATTTTTAGTAAATAACAAACTTGGCTAAGATTTCACTGTTTATTGATTGACACTGCAACAATTAATAAAACAAAAATTATCTGCTTTATCAGGCAGATGAATTATAATGATAATGTTATTTACTAAAAGTGTTGATATGGAATTTCACCAAGTAACAGCCTCAACTATTAAATTATTAAAAATTATCAATATTGGTAAAATAAATTAAAATAAGAAATCATAAAAAAATTTACCAATACTAATAGAAATGTGGAAAATTATTAGAGCGAATAAAAATCGCGAATATTTATAAAATTGTCTTAGTTTATATAATTTATAATGGAAATAATAATGAAAATTGTCAACATTTAAAATGAATAATAATAACAATACATTTTGTCAACGCTAAAAAAAATGCATAAGACTAATTGATCAAATATACTAGACATGACGGATATTTTCTAAACCATACACACTTTATGTAAATAATATTCATTTTTTTTAAATCCCTTATCTTGAGAAACTTATTCAAATCAACTTGAGAAACAAAACCTTTTTAATATTGACAATTTTAAGAGTAATACGACGCTATAATTATTAAGTAATAATAATCAACAAACAAAATTGAAAGAATAACTAGTAAAAAATCAACAAAAAGAACTAAAATATGGTTAACATTAATAAACAATTATAATAGCTTCTATTGACAATATTTCTAAATCGATAAATTTCAAAGAAATGATTCTAAACAAATGGTCAAATTAATAAAAATAAAAAAATAGTCAAAGAAATCAGAATCAATAACATACAGTGATAATAAATTTTCGCACAAAATTCATATTTGCTCTATTGAATGTTATTAAGAAAATCACTCGGACATATCGATTTTTGATCACTAATGCCCCCTTTTTTGCGCGCTCAAAAATGTTGTGACGTCATCGTCAATTTTTGTAAATGATTTTTTTAACTTTTGTAGAGCTCTTAAATCTCTTTAAAATCACCATTTTTTTTTAATAAAAAACAAACAAACTTTAAACAAAATTGTCAATATAAACAAACATTGGCGAGGCAAATATGTCAAAAACATCAATATAAGTGAAACCTACTTATGTACAGTATGGTTATTAATTTACAGTACTGATATTCAATTTAAAAGTTTCAGTTTCAGTACTATAAATTAATAGCCATACTTTTCTACTAATAAATTTCAAAATCAGGTTTGGAGTAAATTTTAAATCTTCGACTTGTTTTAACTTATTAAGCGCCATTGATGCAATAACACAACATTATTATTTTGTGTTAAAATTACCAACTAAATAAATTAATTTGAAATATTATCTTATTTGACCTGACTTCAAAATCTGTGGAGAAAAATGTAAATATTTTGTTGTTTCAATATTTCGATTAAATCCTTATTTAAAAAAAATAAGTATTTTTCAGTGTATTTCTAACTTTACAATAATTCAGTGTTTTATACGCTTGGCGCATGAAGTAAAATTTCGAGTTTAGAAAAGCCTGAAAATCTGGTTTGGTCGCTCCGCTTCGCGGAGCGACCAAACCAAATTTTAAGGCTTTTCTAAACTCGAAATTTTACTTCATGCTTAGTCTGGGAGTGAAAACACTCGTTCTAAACTTCAAATTGAACGTTATTAAAGAATCTACGAAGGTCTGAAAATTTATAGAGTGTACATTATGTATTAGTTTTTCTTTAAATCCAGTTATTTTCTTTAAATCTGTACATATTCGTTGTTTTTTTTTCAGAGTTCAATTTGAAGCTTTAAACGAGTGTGTTTTACTTCCAGACTAAGCATGAAGTAAAATTTCAAGTTTGAAAAAGTACCGCGTAGAAAATTTGTCGAGGGTCGCGCACCGACCCGAGACAAATTTTTGCGGGACTTTTCTAAACTCGAAATTTTGCTTCAATGTAAAATAATTTTCGCGGGACTTTTCTAAACTCGAAATTTTACTTCATGCGCCACGCGTATAAAACACTGAAATATTATTTTTTGTAATTTCTGTTTTTTATTGGTACAAATTCAATTGTACCCAAACAAAACATCAAAATTAAATAAAATTTAAAAACCAATATAATAAAAACGGCAAATTTTGAATTTAAAATAATATTTTAATTTTATAAAAATCTTTAAGAGCAACAAAAAATTATAAAAATTGCAAAAATCTTCAAAATTGCTAAAATGTTTACCAAATAAAAAAATGTATAACTTATAAATTTCTAAATTTCTACAGAAAATGAAAACAAATAAGTAATGGATATAATTAACTAAAAAAACAAAAATAGTAGTTACTCAATTGAAAAATTAAATAAACAATGCAAAAAGTAATAAAATGGAAGGCATCAAAAAACAAAAATCCTAACAATTGACTAACCATATAATATAATTAAATTTGTCGACATCAACAAGCATTATAAAAATTACAAAACACGTAGATATTAATCGAATTTTCAGGCCTTTTTAACCCATTAACGGCCCAGCAATTACAGAGGTAACTCTAAAAGTTGATTTTAGGTAAAATTCTTCAGCACTTCTTTTTATGATTTGAATAATTTACTTATTGTAATACATACTGTGCATTTTTCTTTTTAACATATATAATGTATACGCTGTAAATGTTTAGGCATTCGTCGATTTCATATAAAAACGTGCAATATGAATATTAGGTAAATTAAAACACTTGTTTGGTTTCATATTTGTATATTCAGTTTCCTGACACGTGTTTCGGTCAATAACGACCATTCTCAAAGGAATTACAGTAATTCCTTTGAGAATGGTCGTTATTGACCGAAACACGTGTCAGGAAACTGAATATACAAATATGAAACCAAACAAGTGTTTTAATTTACCTAATATTACAATTTCGTTTCATCAAGAGAGCAGTAAACAAAGTATTTACCGTGCAATATGAAGTTTAGAACGAGTGTTTCCACTCCTAGACTAAGCATGAAGTAAAATTTCGAGTTTAGAAAAGCCTGAAAATTTGGTTTGGTCGCTCCGCGAAGCGGAGCTGCCAAACCAAATTTTCAGGCTTCTCTAAACTCGAAATTTTACTTCATGCGCCACGGGTATAAAACTCTGAATTATTGTGAAGTTAGAAATACACTGACATGTTTTTTAAATGAGTAATAATATAAATATTTATATTAAAAAAAAAAGATTTTTCTTTATACATTTTCAAGTGAGGCCAAACAATATAATATATTAAATTAACTTATTTAATTTAGTAATTTATCTTTAATTAATTTCTCACTTAAGGGGGTATTACCAATCTTTTTTTTCAAAAAATCGATTTTTTTTCCATTTTTCGGTACTTTGGAATGTTTACTTTCATCCCTCCAAGCCGTTTTCCGATCCGCGAATGCGTTCTCCAGTTTTTCGCGCATTGAATGAAGAAGTGCAGAGGCTCGAAAACGACTCACCGCGCGCAGCTGTGCGGTCGGGAATGATAATGCTCTGCTATGATGTTGTCAATCTCAGATGTTTATTATTTCGGTTGGAATCAGTGTACATGTGACTTGCGTCCCACGTGCTTAACCTCAGTTGTAAACATGCCGAATTTAAAGCGCAGAGGCAAAAAAGGTGGTGCTGGTTTTGTCACCAGGAAGAAAACGAAGCATTTTGCGGAAAGTCAACACACCATGGAAAATGATACTTCGCGAGTGAGCACGTCGGCCGAAAAGATGCGCAGTGGGTTCGAAGATATTTCGGACGACCCCAACAGCTGCTACGTGTTGCTGAACTTCCTGACGGTGTTCAACTTCCTGTCAACAACTCTGAAGTGCAAATCTTGTGATAGGGACGTCACTTTCTCGCGGTCTGCAATTCGAGGCCTTGGATTTAAACTACTGATCGAATGTGAGTGCGATCCGCGTTCAGTGTCGTCTTGTGCTCGAATTGGACAATCATACGAAGTCAATCGTCGTCTGATGTTCGTAATGCGTCTTTTCGGAGTCGGACAGCGGGGCGAAAACTTGTTCTGCGGGCTGATGGACCTGTCAGATGGATTCGGAAATTCAGCGTACGTCGCCTTCCTGGAGCATCTGTACGTTGCGGCGAAAGCTGTTTTCCAGTGTGTTTGCAGCAAAGCAGTTCAAGAAGAAATCACAAAAAATGAACAACATGGAAACACACCAACCCAACTGTCAGTGTCGGGTGACGGCTCCTGGAAACGGCGCGGTTTTTCATCTCTCTACGGTATAACTTCGCTGATTGGGACTTATTCGAAAAAAGTCCTTGATTGCGTCATAAAATCATCGTATTGTCACGGGTGCAGTTTGAAGAAAGGTTGTACGGGCACTCCTGAGTACGAAAAATGGCTGGCTCAACATACAGAGGAATGTCTTGTCAATTATGACGGAAGTTCGGGGAAGATGGAAGTCGACGCGGTTCAAGAGATGTTCGCCAGGTCAGAAGAGCTGCATGGAGTTCAGTACAAATACTACATCGGGGACGGCGACACGAAAACCTTCAAAGCTCTTCTCTCCATGGATCCCTATTCCGATTTGACCGTGCAGAAGAAAGAATGTGTCGGGCACGTTCAAAAGCGGATGGGTAGCAGACTTCGTGCAGCGAAGAAGCAAACCAAAGGCATTGGCGGTAAAGGATCAGGCAAGTTGACAGACAATTTGATAAAGCAGTTGACGATATACTACGGTTTGGCGATCCGACGACATGCTAATTCGGTTGAGGACATGAAGAAAGAAGTGTGGGCTACGTTTTTACATAAATGTTCAACCGACAAGGACCCGAAACACGACAATTGCCCGGAAGGAAGCGACAGTTGGTGCAAGTGGCAGGCGGCGAAGGCTACAGGTACCCTGGACCAGTTTCACCACGATGCGCCGCTAACAGACAAAGTTCAGAACGTCATTCGGCCCATCTACGAGGCTCTTTCTGAGGACGATCTGCTCAGGAGGTGCCTCGGTGGGCACACGCAGAATTCTAATGAAAGCTTTAACGCCTGCGTGTGGAAACTGACGCCAAAGCATTTAAACTGTGGGGCGAAAACAGTTGCAATTGCAACTTATCTGGCAACCGGAATATTCAATGATGGGTTTTCGTCGGTGTTAAAAGTAATGAGCACCCTGGAAATCCGCATCGGCCTGCAAGCCAAGGCTTTTCAGGCGAAGATAGATGAGGAACGCAAGCAGCGAGCGGAGCAGCGGCTGACTCCAGCGGCTCGGGAGGCCCTCAACCGCTGCCGACAGGAGCAAACATCCCGAAACCAGTTTTACGAGAAAGAGGAGGAAATCTGGTATGGTGCTAGGATAGCTGACTAGTGGTAAGAACCCCCAAAATGGTTTTAAATCATGCCAAATCTTTAAACGCGTTTTTCTCGAAACGACATTTTTGTTGACGGGCGAAGACTTTTCTCAAAAACTATAACTCATATTGACTTGAGCTTTTGTGATTTCTGTTCCCTATTAAATTCTCTGGAGCTTCTCCCACGGCCAATTGAAAATATTAACATTTAATATTTTTTAAGCGCGTTGAAACAGGAAAAAATGGGGTCAACATCGACTGTTTTTCTTCACATGGCCGCCATTTTGTTAATTTTTGAGATTTTTGCATGACAGAGGGAGAAGCTCCAGAGAATCTTATACAGATTATTAATTGCATACCAATTTCTGTTTCAGATGAGTCATCTCCGAAAAAACTCTTCACCCGTCCAGGAAAACACGGCGAACATGCACCCATTGGCCGCCATTTTTATAAAAAAACCACGGGTCAAAAACAAAAAAAAAAACTTCTGGATACTCTTTTTCGTTCAATAAACAATAATCAAAAGTCAAAAGGGCGAATAGTATTCATTTTACCTCGAAAAAAAATTGTTGAAAAACGGTCTGAAAAAGGCCGAAAGATTGGTAATACCCCCTTAACCCGTGGTGAAACATTTTTGAATCTAATACTGGATGATTTAAATTAAATTTAAATTAAAACACTTGGTTTGTTTCACTTATTTATATTTTCTCTCCGACTTGTTTCGACCATTGATCATCTTCAAGGAGGAGTAATTTAATTAACAAAAAATGTATAATGTTGCGTGTATGCATCAATGGTGCTTAATGGGTTAAAGGCGACTTTTTACTTAATGCGCCAGGCATATTAGTTTAACTGATTTAACGTGAAGTTTAAAAACACAAAAAAAACAAATTTTCGTGCAAATCTGAACAATGAATTAAATTTATTTTTGATGATTTAAAACCCTTTGGAGGATTCGAATCCTCTTGTAAGTATTCGAATCATTTTATAAGTATTTGAATCACCTACATTTGGATTCGAATACGAATCCTATTAAAAAAATGCAACGAATCGGAATCACGAATCGTTTTTCTACTTTAGTGAAAAAGGATTCGTGATTCAGATTCGAATACCTATTTTGAATCCTCTAAAAGGATTCGAATCCAGGATTTGAATCCTAAATGATTCGAATTCTGCCCAGCTCTGTTATGTACCCATATTTTTCTTGAATAACTTTGTAATGATTCGACCCTAGGTATTATATAAATTTATAATTTGTATTATTGTTTACGCTGTGTTGTGTATGTAGTAACCCTTTTATTTATTTACCAGGTTCGTTGTTTGTGTCAATATGCATTATCGTAAATACTGTGTCTTTATTCCCTTTTAATTTGACTAGGAGGATATGTGGACAATAAATAAAACAGGATATGAGCTTAACGTATGCAAAGTTTATTGACCTTTCATGACATTTCTAATGAATTGATATGTCTTATATTATTTATATTCACAAAATATATTACCCAACGTTTATGCTTAGAAGTCATGTGCATTTGGTTAAACTCAAAAAAAATGTATGACTCTACTTGTGGGAGTAAAATTAACTAGCCCCTGCATTTGCATTACGAGATGGGAAACCCACAAAAACCATCTCGGAGCTAGCATCACACACTCGACACACTTGCGATTAGTTAGTGGGACAATCTCTCACATCGGCCCTACACATCAATCACCATTCATTTTCGATTAATGAGCGGAACGACCTTTCACCTCGTTCCACTCATAATCGAGTTATTTTTTTCTTGTGGTTAGTTAGTAGGACACTTAGCGCAATACTAACTCGGATTGGCCTAACACATCAATCGACTGTCTCGATTAGTTAGTAGGACATACATCGTTTTCTCGCTCAATTCGGCCTTACACATCAACCACCATACATCTCTCATTTGTGTGGTTAGTTAGTAGGACACTTAGTGCAATACTAACTCGGATTGGCCTAACACATCAATCGACTGTTTCGATTAGTTAGTAGGACATACCTCGTTTTCCCGCTCAATTCGGCCTTACACATCAACCACCATATATCCCTCATTCATGTGGTTAGTTAGTAGGACACTTAGTGCAATACTAACTCGGATTGGCCTAACACATCAATCGACTGTTTCGATTAGTTAGTAGGACATACCTCGTTTTCTCGCTCAGTTCGGCCTTACACATCAACCACCATACATCCCTCATTCTTGAGATTAGTTAGTAGGACTTACCTCGTTTTCTTGCTCAGTTCGGCCTTACACATCAACCACCATACATCCCTCATTCGTGTGGTTAGTTAGTAGGACACTTAGTGCAATACTAACTCAGATTGGCCTAACACATCAATCGACTGTTTCGATTAGTTAGTAGGACATACCTCGTTTTCTCGCTCAGTTCGGCCTTACACATCAACCACCATACATCCCTCATTCTTGTGGTTAGTTAGTAGGACACTTAGTGCAATACTGACTTGGATTGGCCTAACACATCAATCGACTGTTTCGATTAGTTAGTAGGACATACCTCGTTTTCTTGCTCAATTCGGCCTTACACATCAACCACCATACATCCCTCATTCTCACCCCCCCCCCCCCCATCTTCCCCCTTTCTCAGATGTTTAAATTATTTCACTGGTTTTGTTTGTTTGATTTTAACTTAGTCGGTTTGATGTAGAATTAATTTTACTCTTACGTGATAGTCTCTCCAGCGCTGTTATCCCTAACTCCATTCTCCATTTTCTAACTCCATTCTCAATACTTAACTCTTTTTATCAGCATTACTTCATTAACTCACATCTCACTGAAACTTCCTATTCTCAACTGTCCCCATTTACATTCAAATACTGACTGTCCTAGTCCCTGTCCCAAAACTAAACTCCTTTTTAGAATTGTTTCTTTGCTGCTCTCAAAGTTCTCCCCTCCCCTGATTTTGATGCGTAGACTTTATCTACTACCATATATGGTCACAAACCCCTTCCCTCTTTGACGTTAACTTCATTTCCCTGACTTTGCACACTTGTTGTGTTTGCGTTCGTTAAACCCTGAACTGAATCTTTCTGTACGTCTTAGCATTTTTCCACGCGCCGGTACTTGTTTATTAATTATTATTTTAAGGCGATGCTGCATTTGTTATTTCTTTCACATAAAAAATTTTGATCGACTAATGTTATTCTCGTATTTACTGGATTTTGATTTTTCTTTATTATTTTCTTGGGTGATTTTTGTATTAATATTTTAATTTAATTTCGTCAAAAATAATATTTGCACATGACCCCTACTGACCTATTACAACTTTCTCATTTATCACTTGGTGAAACATTTTGAAATAATATTAAAGGATAAATTAAAAACACTAGGTTTGTTTCACTATTTGTTTCTGTTTATAAAGTAAGTAGAAAAAAATAGTGAAACAAACTAAGTGTTTTTAATTTATCCTTTAATATTATGTATCCATTATCATTAGCTATTGATAATGGGTATATAGTACCCGAAATGTACATCTAGCATCGAAAAATAAAAGTGAAGAAAGGAATATAACTGCGTTTTAATTAAGTGACTTAAAATCTTCACGTAACTCAAATTACTATGTTAATTCACGAACTTGGTTAATTTTAATGATTTTCACTTTCCATTTTTGCTTGCAATGTTTAATCTTTTTTTTTTTAGTTTAGTAAAAACCGCAAGGGATTTATCTAAGATCCGTTTGTGGGATTAGGAAGTGACGGTATTTCAGTATATAATGACCCGTCCCGGACGGCCGTTTTAAGAGACGCAATAACATCTTGAACTGCTCCGCAATTATTTTAAGTTCACTTCAACCATAATATCTCACCGTGAGAGGTCGTGTGTACCGTAAACCACACATTACTGGATATTTATTATCCCGTAAATATTCCCTAACATGACAAACGCCACATTAACCGGCAACGCCGTCGGCAATTACGTAATACGCTTCGATCCCGGGAGGGCGTCGCGACGTTCAGGAACTCAAAGTACGATTTTAACATCATCATTTCAATCATATATGTACATATATACAGAGAGTTTTTCTTTTTAAGTGAGTCGCCTATTTCCAAAACTCCCTAAAACCACTTTGATTGGTTTCGAGTAATTTAATATTTTTATATTCACTTAATGAATGATGAATAATAAAATTGCAATAGCAATCGCTAGTATTTACAATGATAAATAAGAGGCTCTAATAAATAAAATCTTACTTTTATACTCTTTCTTGAATTATCAAAAAAAACAATTGGATTTAGCTGGTTTTGAAAATTAATCGGGATTTAGGGGTTTTTGACTTTTATTCATTTATTTTATTTTTGTACATTATATCTAGTCACTTAGTTATATATAAAAGGTATAAAAATGAAAACATAAATAAATTAAATGTTATTCTCTAAACATGTAACACAAAACTTATTTGTTAAAATATGTTATCTGAAATTTCAATTTTTCGCAAATGTCTTCATTTTCGGCCTCATCATTAAAGCACTATGATTTAAACTTCAGTTGAAATTTGTGTTTTATACGCGTGGCGCATGAAGTAAAATTTCGAGTTTAGAAAAGCCTGAAAATTTGGTTTGGCCGCTCCGCTTCGCGGAGCGACCAAAGCAAAATTTCAGGCTTTCCTAAACTCGAAATTTTCCTTCATGCTTAATCTGGGAGTGGAAAACACTCGTTCTTCAAATTGAACTCGAAAACAACAAATGTCGGAAAATGTCTAGAGGATTCACTTAAAAAAATCCTTTAGTTTTTTTTTGTAAAGAGTCCCTAGTGGAAATGAATCTTGTAGCAATATTATACAGGGAGTGTTTCTTTAAAGTATACGTTTTCTAAATTCAGCTTCTTTTCTTTAAATCTTTAGATATTGGTTGTTTTTTAAAAAGAGTTCAATTTGAAGCTTCTAACGAGTGTTTTCTACTCCCAGACTAAGCATGAAGTAAAATTTCGAGTTTAGAAAAGCCCCGTGAAAATTTGTCGAGGGTCGCGTAGCGACCCGAGACAAATTTTCTGGGCTTTTCTAAACTCGAAATTTTACTTCATGCGCCACGCGTATAAAACACTAATTTCAAGTGAGGTTCAAATATATATAAATTTCACAATATTTTACGCGTGGCGCATGAAGTAAAATTTCGAGTTTAGAAAAGCCCAGAAAATTTGTCTCGGGTCGCTGCGCGACCCTCGACAAATTTTCACGGAGCTTTTCTAAACTCGAAATTTTACTTCATGCTTAGTCTGGGAGTGGAAAACACTCGTTTAAAGCTTCAAATTAAACTCTTTTAAAAACACAACGATTATCTAAAGATTTGAAGAAAATAAGCTGAATTTGGAATACGTATACTTTAAAGAAAAACTCCCTGTATCTATATTGTTATGTTGATTATACAAAAAAATTGTTATACAATGTGCATACAATATAGAAACAATATTGTGGTGTGATATTGAATGTCTTTCACCATTATCCTACAACAGGCGCGGATTGGCACCTTTAATAGAATTCCGGAAAAATCGGCCCCATACCCGAGTTTCACCGAGTTTCACGGCCTACCGGATCCTAAATTCTATAACATCTCTTATTTAAATAGAGCTTAGCTTTAAATTGTTGTTATTTGAATATTATTATAAATAGTTCACGTAGATATTTTGAAGACAAATAACGTTACAATATAGTTTTTTATAAAAATCCTAATTAGACATTCTATATTGTTACAAGATTGAATTACAACTTGAAAATCAAGATTAAAACATTATTGTATCAAGATTTTTTTAACATGACACCATTGACCTATGACTAGGCTATACTTTGACCTGCGGTAATGCTGTATATCAACCTGCAATACGACTATATTTGGGCCTGAGGCAAGGCTTGTCGTAAGTCAAAATATAGCCTTGTAACGTCAAAATGTGGCCACATTTTATATAGCTATATTTTGACCTGTAATAATGCTATAATTTGACGTGTGACTGAGCAATACTTTGACCTACAATAGGACAATATTTTGACTTACGATAAGGCAATATATTAAACTGAGACAAGGCTTTAATTTGACCTACGATACTGTAATATTTTAACTTGAAACATAGCTTAATGTAGGTCTGTGACAAAGCTATATTCTGACCTGGAAGAAGGCTACATTTTGACCTACAATTAGGCTATACTTTGACCTGCAATAAGGTTATATATCAACCTGTGATAAGACTATATTTGCCTTCCTTTAGCTTTATATCTTCTAATGACGTTTTTGTAGTAGTTGGGGTTTTCTTCTATCGCTTTTCCCTGCCACTCAATGCCGTAGTTTTGAGAGGAGTTCATTTACATTCTTAATTTTTTCTGGGTTTAGTTTTACTTTGTCTAATTTTACAAGTAATGGCTAAGTTGGGCCAATTTGTTTGCCTCTTTTGTATATGGTTTGAGAATAATTGTTAATATCTGAGTTGTAGTGTGGTTTATCATGAACTAATATGACTTGTTTTGCTTTTTGTCAACACAATTAATATACAAAAATTGTATTTGAGTTCAGTATTTCGGCACCGGATACCCACAGACGCGTTTCGGACTTCAAGGTCCTCTTCAGTGTGGTTCCGACCCAGTGCTGAAAAATACTGAACATTTCTTACTATATCAAACCGATATGTGAACACTATTAAGTGAATTAATATAATGGCCAAATGGCAACATAATGCATTTAAGGGTTAAAAGATAATTTATATAAGCGCTTTTACTTTCGCCGTATGTAACACGAGGTATTATTTTTACTTTATTCGTTTTAAGTAGAGTTAAACAGAAAACGTATTCAATTTCCGCTAGTGCTAACACCACCCTTATAAACAATAAATTCTCGCAGCACAATTAAAAATTATCAAATCATCAACATCAAAACTCGCTTTAAGTCCCGACTTATAAATACATCCAACCACCGCGGAGTCGTATTATTTGCGGGGTGCGAAGATCATTATCTTGGGATCTATGTGACGTGCAATTTAGTTAAAAGCGATTACACGCTCGCCTTTTTTGTTTTCGAAAATTAAAAGTGCACGAAGGCGGGTGTGCTGCTGTCGGGGGTTTTTCTTAACTGGAGTATATCAGTTTTTCCCCCTCACTTAATATATATATAAAATTGGAGTAGATTTCTTCATTTAGATAAACGCGCAACGATCGCGCGGGCGGCGACGTTTCGATTGCGGATTCCATTAAAAATTTAAATTGAGAATAAAATGCAGAGATTAACATGGCGCAATTTTTATCAGATAATTTTTCAATTAAAACGTGTTTAATTAATGCCTTGCCATAAAAATTGTATTATTATTTATTAATAGTATAAGGTTTAAGTCAAGCCAAGCCAATTTCTTCTTGATGCTTTGTAAGAATGAAGTCAAGTGGATTGCATCTACACCGACTTCTCCAAGGCATTTGATCGTGTCCACCATGGTATACTCGTTTCTAAACTTTCCAACATGGGTCTAGATGGTATGAGTACGAAATGGATTAATAGTTACCTTACCAATAGAACTCAATTTGTTAAAATCGATAACCACGTTTCTAGGTGTATTGATGTCACCTCGGGTGTGCCCCAAGGCTCGCATTGCGGGCCTTTGTTATTCTTATTATTCATCAATGACATTTCGCTCAATTTTAAAGCTTGTACATTTCTTATTTATGCCGATGACCTAAAATTATTTAAACAAGTTTTAAATGAAAGTGATTGTAAGGCGATTCAGGATGATTTAATGCATTTAGAACGGTGGTGTTTTATGAATAAACTTGATCTTAACGTAATGAAATGTTGTAAAATTACTTACTCTCGGAAAAGAAATATCTTTGATTACACATATACAATTAACAATAGTTCGCTCTAATCTGTTAAAGTTGTAAATGATTTAGGTGTTTTATTTGACCAAAAATTGACTTTTAAGGAACATATATCTCAAATCACATGCAAGGCCAGTAAAACGTTGGGGTTTGTTAATCGGTTTTCGTATAATATCTCAGCTAATACTTGCGCCACTTATATATTTCGTTAGTACGTCCTATACTCGAATATGCTGGGACCATACAGGTGCCCCTCATGTCAGCTGTGATGTCACCAGAGTGGAGAGAATCCAAAATAAATTCTTGAGACTTTATGCCCATCGAAGAGGACTGAATAATTATGATAAATTGTACATTCGCAATGTTTTAAATATTCCCTTGTTACACACACGTAGACTTGTTGCTGATTTATGTATTTTATATAACTTAATTAACGGAGATTTGATATGCAGTAATTTGTTAGTTCAACTTAATTTTAGTATATTGCCGCCTCATTTACGTAGACATAATAATCTTTTTAAAATAAAATTCCATTCGTCAAATTACGGATTTAACAATACTATATGCAGAACTATGAGATTATTTAACACATTGCCGAATGATATTGACTTGTTTAATTCATCAATCTCATTGTTTCGTAAAAAATGTTTAGACTACTTAAACTCTAGTAATCAATAACATGTGTCTTTATAGTTTATAGTTCGTAGGTATTTTGTTACTCATACAAGTATAATTTAACTTTTAGTTTATTTGAATAATCTTGTAGTATCTAAGCCAGCATAAGCGCCCATTTTTGTATTTTTGTTATCGATGTGTTTAATTTTTGTATTATTGTAAAAGTCGAAAAGTAAATAAATAAATAGCCAGAAAAAAATTCGGAGGGCGTTGTACAAATGTCGGGGAAAGGGATTTTATGGTAAACATTTTGTTTTTGCTCCTACAAGGCCGATTTTACATGGACAAATTTACCATTTTGAAAATTTCGCGGGCGGTGTTTGAGCCCCCATGTCCTCCTCCCTGGCTACGGCCTTGGTTTAAATCAATTCTCACCACCTAAACGAAATTTTATTTCATGCGTTAGGCGCACAAACACTGATTTATTGTGAAGTTTTAAACATATTGCTTAAGTTTGATCTCGCTTTAATAAATATTAGAAACGTTTTTCGTGTAACCAAATCTTAAAAAATTCAAGCGAAATTTGATTTTTGCTCTTAATTTGCTTTGGGTTATGTAACCCAAAGCGAATTGCTTGAATTTTCAAAGGGCATGATTTGGTTAAACGAATTAAATTATAAAATTTAATAGCAGTGTATTTTAAACATCAAATAAATCAGTAATTTATGCGCGTTGCGCATGAAGTAAAATTTCGAGTTTAGAAAAGCCCCGTGAAAATTTGTCTCGGGTCGCTGCGCGACCCTCGACAAATTTTCTACGCGGGGCTTTTCTAAACTCGAAATTTTACTTCACGCTTAGTCTGGGAGTGGAAACACTCGTTAGAAGCTTCAAATTGAACGTTTTTTTGTAAAATCAACAGATGCCTGAACATTTATAGTGCATATATTGGGATAGACATTAAATCTGAAATCAACGATATGTTGTGTTAAGAGGGGGGTTAGGCCATGTAAAATTTGTATGTTGGAGCTTCGGTTCCGGCGTTGTTATAAAATAATATTTTACAAATGTTCTTTTACAAAGACATGCAATGAACCTTTCGTAACAAAATGACGAAAACAGTTTTTTTTGTGACTGTTTTATTTAACGCAGAAATATTGTTTGCTTAGAGGTATATTTCGACATACAGTAACTTAATTAATTATATAGAAAAAAGCTCATACAAAGATTCTATTTTTACCATTTTGTTGTATAATGGTCACTCTTGGCGTGTGAAAAACAGAAAGCAATACATCAAAGTAGATTCGAAGTAATTTTGCTTCCATATAATCAATTTAATTATTCCGCTATCTTATATGATCTTAAGAAGTGATATAAGAAATTTAAGTGACTTGTTCCCTCTTAATTTGAATGTTCTGCCATCTTATACAACGTTGAAAAATTACTTTTGAGTTCAAGCGATGTTTAAGCCAAAATTGACAACCGAGCACCTAACCCCCCTCCTAATAATATATAATTGGGTTTTATTAATTTATTAAATGTTAAAATGAATTGGTGTATTATGATACTTAATAAATGTATTTATTAAAGTGAAGTAAAGATGGCTCGATGTTTTGAAGTAAAACTTAAAAACCCTTTACACCAGCAATAATTCGTAGCGTCAACATCACCCAGACTTCTGTTGGTTTTATTTCACAGGACTGGAAGAACTATTTGTACTTCCTTGGATTGTGCAGTTGGAGTTGTAACAGCGCGAGGTCCGTCTGTCTTCCACCACCTGTGTACACCATCCATCTTCCACCCTCTACAATTAACATGTTTGCCTTTGCCACTCCACCTCGAGCTCCTGCACCTTTCCGATTAAAATAAATAACGGCACATCTAAAAATAGGTACCCCTATTTAATCCCCACGATCCGTATATATTATAATATTAATATCTATTTTTTTTTCTTCTCCTTTCTTCTTCTTCCCTGCGGAGCGTCGAGCTTTGATATGGCCGAAAGATGACATAAATCTGAAAGGCATTCATTCCACCATTATGGAAGATGATGGAGATGCACTTTAGGAGCGTCCTTTATTACTGGAACGGCCATAAATCTACGGGCTCAATGCATCCACACTCCGAGCGGAATAAAGAATCGGCCGGGCATCGATTCGTTGTGGGATTTTGGGAATTCGATGGAAACGCCGCGCGAGGACCGCATCAGGTGGGAGACCCTTTATGGGAATATTATGTTAATGCAGGCTTTTCAATTCGAACTTGTTTATAGGTCAGTACTAATAAAGCCAGTTCGGTATCAGGAATTATTATTCCGTTTCCACGACGGTTAACAATGAGGCTCTCCAAACATTTTTTGGGGAGCTATTGTGCTTTGGATTTATCGTGCTTACAAAAGATATCCTGCACACAAGTCATTTAATGCACAAAGCGAAAATACCGTAGCTAATTTTGTTACTACTACAAATTATATGCAGAAAATTTACCAACAACATATAGAGAAATTAGTGCCCATCAGAAGAGTGGGATCACTATCCCACTCTTCTCTGATAGGCACTAATTTCTCTATAGTTGTTAGTGAATTTTCTGCATATTGAGTGGGATCCGCATTATTAGAGAATAGTCTCTTCTCCGATGGGCACCTATTTCTGTATATGTTGTTGGTAAATTTTCTGCGTATAGAGTGGCATCCCCATTATCAGAGAAGAGTGAGATCCCCATCCCACTCGGAAGGAAGCACAATGGGCCTAATTAAGCAGTACAGAAATGCGCACTCCCCAAAGAACCAGAACCAAATAATCGCACTCATCTCTGATGGGCACTAATTTCTCTATATGTTCTCCTCCCTCCTCGGAGGAGGAGCAAAATAAAAAGTAAAGGGGGTACACTAATTTAAATAGTTTCAATTATTAGTAGTAAATAAAACTTAAAGATCCAGATGATAAGTGTTTAAACGCGCACCATTATTTCCCAACAGTGCACCCTTTTCCATAATGAAGTAATTTATATTCATGCGGTAATTAGGAATTTGGACGTAATGGATGGGAATCGCGGTGCGTTATTTAATTTTAATAGAGCGTGCCCCCCTCGTTCCGGATGCCCCACTGATTCTCGCCTGCGTGAGAGAGAGAGAAAAAATTATTTTAATAAATTTCAACTCTTCTTTGTGTTTCACTAATTGATTTCCTCCTTTTGGAACTTCTTACATGCCTATGAATATTTATGAGGCGCGCCGAGCGGAGCCGCCGCCAAAAACTTTCGCCCGACACCGCCCCCCGCCGCCGAAACGGTACTTCTTAATCCCGGGAATAACGAATAAGGACTGTTAAATTATTTTCCCGGGACGTAATTGAAGATATTACCGATGCAAATTTATACCGCGCCGGTCTTTCTGAAATTTCTTAAATCACTTAGAATTTCAGCGTGCTTCATAATTTTCTACTTTTCAACTTTTTATTCGTAATTTCAACATGCACACTAGTTAGTGGACTTACTAAGTGCGTAATCACCGTCAAAATCTAGCTTTTATCGAACCAAGTTCTAATTAAAAGAGAATAAATAAGACTCGATTTTTACTTCAAACGATGTTTCTACGCCCGAGAGACAGAAAAAATAATGAAACTATTTTTTCAGTCACCCGGGAGTACAAACATTATTTGAAGTAGAAGTCGAGTCTTATTTATTTATTTTACTCTTTTTTTGTTTAAAATAATTAATATTATTTTCCTAATCGAGTCAACAAGTTGTAACCTAATTTGGCGTTACAACTTGCTTCACTTTCGTTGTGTTTCATACCTTCGAAACTCAAATATTTTAGTAGCTTTTGTCTATCATCTAAGGAAGAAATTATTTTTATTACAAATATAAAGTATTATTTGTAATAAAAATTATTTCGTCCTCAGATGATCGACAAAAGCTACTAAAATATTTGAGTTTCGAAAGTATGAAACACAACGAAAGTGAACAGTATAATTCCTGAATTTTAACATCATCTTAAACTCTGATTAATTCTACGTGCAATTCCAGGTTTTAAAAGCTCTTAAGCAAAAATTGAATTTTCTATCAATTTTCAAACATAAATCCAACAAAAACGCAATAATTTCAATAAAAATCCGACTCTGAATGACTGAAATCCTATGTATAATTCTTAGATTTAATTTAAATAGTAAAGAAAAGCGTTTTTAACAGCAACGGCTCGCAGCCTAACTTCAGGGTCCGCCACAGCGCCAAGGAACACAAAATTTGAGATTGGGATCGCGCTTTATAAATACAAGGAATTGCACAACGAAGTCACCTTTCAATAGAGGATACATATTACCACAGTTCATATATATCCAGTTAGCCAGTCCCCATATAAATTTTGGGTACACGCGAATGGGAGCAGAGCGCTGGATGCCAAATTGGTGTATATGGCTGCCTATATACGCCAGTCTGGCTTCCTGCGGTCGGTCGGTTACGACTATTTTACTCCAGATGTCGCGAAATCAAGTCTCAGAGAGAGAGAGTGAGAGAGAGACAATTTCTTTCTCCCTCTATTCCGCGCTTCTCGTTGTATCATATTCCAGATGTTGATTTTTCAATCTTGAAAACACGTTTTTTTTTTCTTATAACAAGCTAAGGATGCGTGTTACATTCATTCATGCGTTTCCTTCTACAATTTTATTTTCTGTGTTATTAGAGAATAGATTTTATGAAATTATATGTGAACGTTGTAAAATTCATTAAGTATTATTTATTTTGTACAAGAAACTTAAAATACAAAACTATTTAACTTTTGATAAAAAGTAAAACAAATACATCAACTTATCATTTTATTAACTAATCAGATCAATCCTATTGATCAGATCAAATCTACTTACTGATCGATAAGGGTTTCTTATTTAATTAGAGGGGTCAGTGCAAAATGCAGCTAAGTCATTTTTTTTAGTTTTTGAATTATTACCGTTTAAAGTTTTTAACCCATTAAGCGCCGTTGATGCATACACGCAACATTAATATTTTTTGATAATTAAGTTACTAAATAAGTTTATTTGATATATTATATTATTTGACCTGAATTGAAAATGTACCAAGAAAAATTTTAATATTTTGTTATTTAAAGTGTATTATAAATACTTCACAATATTACAATGTTTTATACGCGTGGCGCATGAAGTAAAATTTCGAGTTTAGAAAAGCCTAATTTGGCTCGGTCGCTCCGCTTCGCTACGCGCCCGAGCCAAATTTTTAGGCTTTTCTAAACTCGAAATTTTACTTCATGCTTAGTCTGGGAGTGGATACACTCGTTCTTAACTTCATATTGCACGTTTTTATATAAAATCGACGAAAAAAATATTGAATACTCTATTTCCAGTTTACAATGTTTTGTATGTCAGGTTAATTCAATTATTTCAATGGTTATATTTTTAGTCAGATTACAGATTAATTTTTAAACACGTTTTTATTAAAAATATATATAATAACTAAAAATGTTGGAAATATATTTTACATTACATATATTTCATTGTAAAATGACTTTGTTTATTTATACAAATTATGAATATTTTAAACAATAATCTATTAATCTAATAATTTTAACAATTTTTTTATTAAAAATAAAAAAAATAACTAAAAACGTTGAAAATATATTTTCGAATTGTTAATTTCATTGTAAATTTGTTTTTATAAAATATATTCCCGAATTTCATAATTTCGAACATGCTGGAAATCTCAAAATAATGGAAATATTTTCGAATAGACTTTTTGTGGTGATAATAAATTTTATTATTCGTCTACCACAGTTCATATACAGGAAGTATTCCGTTAAAGTATACATATTTCAAATTAACCTTATTTTCTTTAAATCTGTAGATATTCGTTGTGTTTTTAAAAGAGTTCAATTTGATGCTTTAAACGAGTGTTTTCCTCTCCCAGACTAAGCATGAAGTAAAATTTCGAGTTTAGAAAAGCCCCGTGAAAATTTGTCGAGGGTCGCGCAGCGACCCGAGACAAATTTTCGGGGCTTTTCTAAACTCGAAATTTTACTTCATGCGCCACGCGTATAAAACACTAAAATATTGTGAAATTTAAATATATTTGAACCTCACGTAAAATCAGTGTTTTGTGCGCGGGGCTCATGAAGTAAAATTTCGAATTTAGAAAAGCCCAGAAAAATGTACAGTGTATTCTGTATATTGAGTTATTTATACTTAAACTCTCTGTATAACTAATCAATAATATAAATTATTTGCCAAATTTGGTACATACCAAAGTTTTAATTGAATTTATGAAGAAAAAAAAACAATCAAGATAAAAATAATATCAAATGAATTCTTTAATGTAAACTCATTGAATTTTATTTTTTGATTTTTAGTTAAATTTTAGGTCTATTTAGGAGCTTTTTAAATATATCTGATTCCCAAAGTCCATAATTTTGAACACGCTGGAAATCTGAAAATAAAAGAAATGTTTCGGAACAGTTTATTTTTTCTGAAGGTCATCAAATTTATCATCGTACAAGTGGTGTAGACGGGATCAAATTACACGACGAAATAAGAGCGAGCGCGTTTGTGTGTGTGCGTGTGTGTGTAGACGCAACCGGAGCAGTTTTCTCTAGAATACTTCTACGTTTACTCTATTCATAAGTAGATGGACCCACTTCCCGACCACAGTCTCTCCTTTTCTATCCTCGAAAACTCGGAATCCAGGTCTCCCATAAGCATTGTCTACCCTTGATATTACCTTGGTCTCTGGCCTACCCTGAAGTGAGGCTGCGAGCCGCAGCTGGTTTTTAAAGTTTTTTTTTGTATATTTACAACTTTTATTATCAAATTGCAGTATTTTTTTAACGTTTTTAATTTCTGTAATAATTATGGTCAAGATCACCAAAAAAGAGAAAGGCGCTTAATGTATTAAAGACCCTAGGCGGTTCATGTTACAAATCCAAACCTAAATCTGTAGAACCGGGATTAGATTTTCAGTAGATTTTTTTGTACATTTCAATGTTTTGTTCGTAATTTAACCTCACGTCGTTTCACCATGAGTATCTGTTTGACTTCTTTTGACGTACATCATTGATTTTAATTTCTGTAATAATTATGGTCAAGATCACCAAAAAAGAGAAAGGCGCTTAATGTATTAGAGACCCTAGGCGATTCATGCTACAAATCCAAACCTAAATCTGTAGAACCGGGATTAGATTTTCAGTAGATTTTTTTGTACTTTTCAATGTTTTGTTCGTAATTTAACCTCACGTCGTTTCACCATGAGTATCTGTTTGACTTCTTTTGACGTACATCATTGATATATTCATTATATCATCCTGAATACCGCAATTAATTCCCATTATGAAAACCGCACTGGCGCACACACACCCATAAAAAAAGTACTTGTCAAAGTGTTAGTCTCGTATTGCGGTGGCGGTTCTCATGAAATTAATAACTTGTCCGTGCCTCCCCCTAGGGAGGGTGGTTTCGTGTGAATGTGCTTTATATATATATCTATATAAAAATGGGGTGGTGGACTTAGCAGTTGTAGTATTTTCGAAATGCAAGTGTCAATCAATCGCTCGTGCTAATTCCCGGCACACTTTCTGTAATTGCCGGCAGTAATCCAACACTCACCCCGAACTAAGCAGCTTAGGATTTCATACCCCGCCGGATTCGCTCTTATAATTAGCGGGTACATAACACCCATCCCCTGCGAATCCCACGGGGCCCAAACAACGCCAAATTATTATTTCAATGTCGATTTAATAACATTTGCGCGCGCGAATTATTTTAATACGAGCCCTAGTGTGTCATAATTAAGTTTGTAACACTAGATATTTCTGGGTGCATATGAAATGACTCCAGGAGCACGGGGGGTGGTAAACGCATTACGCGGTGTACGTCGAGATTCAATTATCCCGTATGAAATTTTAAATATTCACCCCTTTTCGCTTCGATATTTAATGCCTTAATTTTCTTAATTGTTTTAAACGCGAAAACTTTCTTAAATTTTATCTCTACTACGCTCGAGCGCAACTAAATTTCACGATATAAATTCATTAGATTTACATAAAAAAAAGAAAATCGTGGGCCCAAGTTTAACTTTGTACAATGGGAATCCGTCGCTTTTGTGCTCTCCAAAAATGTAGAATTTGTATATTTAAAACCGGGAGAGAAGAAGAAATAAAAAGAGGAACGGGTTACGTCGCCCTGTCGGACGGGATGTGAGACGTTTGTCGTAAGTAATTCATAAAAGGATACTGAAACATTTAACTCCCACTTACTTTATGTCTCTGTTAGCATTAAAGGCTCTCATAAATGTTGCCGAGAACAATAAGCGACCAAATTAGGGAATGATTAAGTGGTTTGTGATTTTAAAGTATGCATTATTCTTAGAGTCAATTGTGTACACCGCAAAATACGTTGTATAGTAGTCGTTATAGCGAAATGACCTTTACTTATTATACTTCAAGCAAGTAAAAGAAATAAAAACATCTTACATTGATAGCTGTATGTATTCTCCGAAGTTTCGAACGAATGGTTCCACACTTAGAATAATTTCGAGTTTAGAAAAGCCCCGTGAAAATGTGTCGAAGGTGTTAATTATAATAAACGCAAAAAATAAAATTTAGTGGTATGTGTACATTATTTTTATCTTATAGAAACAGAAAATAATGCACAGGAAATTTTTCTTTTAAGTATACGTATTCCAAACTCAGCCTATTTTCTGTAAATCTTTAGATATTAGTAGTTTTTTTTTAAGTTTAATTTGAAGCTTTAAACGAGTATTTTCCACTCCCAGACTAAGCATGAAGTAAAATTTCGAGTTTAGAAAAGCCCCGTGAAAATTTGTCGAGGGTCGCGCAGCGACCCGAGACAAATTTTCTGGGCTTTTCTAAACTCGAAATTTTACTTCATGCGCCACGCATGTAAAACACTAAAATATTGCGAAATTTATGTATATTCGAACTTCACCTGAAATCTGCGTTTTATACCCGTGGCGCATGAAGTAAAATTTCGAGTTTAGAAAAGCCCAGAAAATTTGTCTCGGGTCGCTACGCGACCCTCGAAAAATTTTCACGGGGCTTTTCTAAACTCGAAATTTTACTTCATGCTTAGTCTGGGAGTGGAAAACACTCGTTTAAAGCTTCAAATTGAACTTACAAAAAAAAACAGAAATATCTTAAGATTTACAGCTGAATTTGGAATACAGTGAATTTTTCTTTTAGGTAAACATATGCATAAGCTGTACATTTTCCGACATTCGTTATATTTTAAAAGAGTTCAATTTGAAGCTAATCGAGTGTTTTCCAGTCCCAGACTAAGCATGAAGTAAAATTTCGAGTTTAGAAAAGCCCCGTGAAAATTTGTCGAGGAGCTTTTCTAAAGTCGAAATTTAACTTCATGCGCCACTCGTATAAAACACAGATTTGAAGTGAAGTTCGAATATACATATATATCACAATATTTTAGTGTTTTATACGCGTGGCGCATGAAGTAAAATTTCGAGTTTAGAAAAGCCCAGAAAATTTGTCTCGGGTCGCTACGCGACCCTCGACAAATTTTCACGGGGCTTTTCTAAACTCGAAATTTTACTTCATGCTTAGTCTGGGAGTGGAAAATATTCGTTTAACGCTTCAAATTGAACTTAAAGAAAAACTAGGAATATCTAAAGATTTTTTTAAATAGGCTGAATTTTGAATACGTATACTTAAAAGAAAAATTTCCTGTGCATTATTTTCTGTTTCTATAGGATAAAAATAATGTACACATACCACTACCACATACATACACATACCACTAAATATTATTTTCTGCGTTTATTATAATTAACAAAATAGTTTTCATAAAATTCCTATCAATATTTTCGAAAACTAAATACAAATTATTTAGTAAAAAGAAGTTCCTAATTATAAATGACGATTATTGTTACAATGATTTAATATCTCTTTAGAAAATTAATAAGAACTTTACAGCACAAGTTTAAAAAAAAAACATTTGTCGATGGTTATAAGAATTTACATGTTATCATGATTTAGTTAAACAAAAAAAAAACGGAAAGATTATTATTAATATATAAAATTACGAAAAAACTATTCGTGAAAATGCAAACAATGTCTTAATTAATAAGACAACTTAAGACGATAAATATCCATTGAAACAACTACTTCCCGTGCAAATACACCTCCGGATATTGAATTATACAATGAAATATTTAAAATCTTATTTAATTTGATTTGTTACAACGCTCTATTGAAATATATGTAACGTTTAGGTCAAATTCTCTTCAACCAACTAACAAATACAAATTTAAAATGGAAGGAGAGATAACAAAAAAAATAAAAATTAGAAGTGGGACTTGGATTCAAACTAATGTCTTAGGCCATCTATAGACGCGTTTCGAGATTTATCTCTCTTCAGTATAGCTTTGCTTATGACGTTTTTGAAAAAATTAGGAATAAAATAAAATTATCTTACTTGGAAAAAGTGTTGTGTGTGGAATGAACAGGTACACAGAAATGGAATGAGTGAAAAATATGGTCGGTATTTATAGGTAAGAAAGGGGATTATGTCATTAGCAGGTATGAAGAATGTGAGACCTTATTATTTACCTTACGGTACAGTTCAAACAAGATAAATACAAATTCTCGAATTCAAATAGTTTTGAATTTGAATTTATCAAGATTTTTGTTTTTGTAGATGGTGTTGGGGGGTTAATTAGCATAAACATAATTTATTTCTTTTATGCCCGGTATTATAAATGATTAATAAATCATTATATAACTATTTGTGGAGTAAATTTATTTACCTAGTAAACTAATGGGCAAATAAAATTGCGTATTA
The DNA here is from genome assembly GCA_932526585.2 of Philonthus cognatus. Lineage (NCBI taxonomy): Eukaryota > Metazoa > Arthropoda > Insecta > Coleoptera > Staphylinidae > Philonthus > Philonthus cognatus. Next base: position 33,417,087 of record OW052242.1, read on the forward strand.
TAACGCAAACCTACCAAATAAATAGCAATTCTAGGAATAAATAATTTAGTTAGTAGATTACAGACCGAAATTATACATTTTCATTGTGGCCATAGCTGAAAGCACCAATTTGTCAAATTGAACTGTCAATATTTCAAATTAAATTGTCAATCAAATTGAAAATAGTATAATTCCTTATAATTATGGAGAATAACCGTGGAATAGGACAGAGTTACACAGAACAAGAAAAAGATGGCTTATTAGATATTATAAAAGGCCTAAACGAGTGTTTTCCACTCCCAGGCTAAGCATGAAGTAAAATTTCGAGTTTAGAAAAGCCTGAAAATTTGGTTTGGTCGCGTAGCGCGAAGCGCGGAGCGGCCAAACCAAATTTACAGGCTTTTCTAAACTCGAAATTTTACTTTATGCGCCACACGTACAAGACACTGATTTCAAGTGTAGTTCACTCGTTCACAATATTTCAGTGTTTTCAGTGTTAATACGCGTGGCGCATGAAGTAAAATTTCGAGTTCAGAAAAGCCTGAAAATTTGGTTTGGTCGCTCCGCGCTTCGCGCTACGCAACCAAACCAAATTTTCAGGCTTTTCTAAACTCGAAATTTTACTTCATGCTTAGTCTGGGAGTGGAAAACACTCGTTTAAAACTTTAAATGGAACTAATTTTAAAAAGCGTATGCATAAGTATAAAAATCCCCGGTTATGTCTGATTTAAAAAGCTCTAGGTCTTTGACTCTTTAGAATGTCTTGTGGTTCGAATTAATTACAGTCAGGGAAGATACTATGAGCGAACTAAAATCTGACCCGGATGATATGGTAGACATGATAACAGTAATGAAATTAATAAATACAAGTAGTAGAATCTAAAATAATTATAATAATATAAGACTTTAAACTGTCAAATTATTTAGAGAATAAAATTTACTTGGCAGAAAAACAAACAAATAATTTACTGGGGAGATTTATTAGCCAAATAAAGTTATTTTGTATTTTTAATACCGAAATCTTTGGAATAAATTAATTTATTCCTAAAGTAAATTTTATTTAGGGAATAAAACGTTATATAATATCAGGCATTAATTAAAAAAAAAAAATGAAATGCACAAACATCTTACTCTTTAACGAGTTACTTGTTGAAGCAAGTAACATTTTTTATTTTAATCGTAATTAGGTATTATACCTCTTAAAAATTATATTTTTTTCGGGGGTAATGTTTGTTGGTAGTGATGATTAAATTCTTATATAATTATCAATATTTTACTATTATTTTACTTTCATCGATTATTTTATGAATTATTTAATACAGAATAAAGAATAACTTCTTATTTGAATTTCTGAATACATTTAGCCTGCAAATGTTAAATAATAATAGTAGCAAAACAGAAGTAATTTATTTACTTTTAAAGTTTAAGAATTCCCCAATCAATCAAATTAAATTAAATTAAATAGTGTGATTGTTCAATGATACCTCCTAGGCCGATCGTTCCGTTCGAAAATAGCTTAAAATAGCTCTATAGCATGCAGCTAGAGTACCTCTAACCGTATAACCTGATCAATTGTCTCGAGCTGACCGATTTGATCAATCTGCTCGAGCCGATTGATCAATCGACTAGCTCGACAAGTTCGAAGAGATCGAGCGACCTGAAACGATCGAGCCGCCCGAAAAAAATCGAGCCGATTGAAAAGATCGAGCCGATCAAGAAGATCGAGCCGATCAGAAAGATCTAGTTGATCAAAAAGATCGAGCCGATCAGAAAGATCGAGCCGATCGACAGATCGAGCCGATCAAAAGATCGAGCTGATCAAAACGATCGAGCTGATCAAAAAGATCGATCCGATCAAAAAAATCATGCCGATCAAAAAGATCGTGCTACTCGATTACTTGCAAGGATCGATCAATCGATCTTTTTTGATCGATCCTGCCCATCACTAGTCTAACTGCAAAACTCCACTTTTTGTGAAAATTGCGTTGGCAGTTGTTTTATGTTCTCCATATTAAAGAACACGTGTTTTTTACTATTTGCCAAAAGTTTTCAAAAATGGGGAATGTGAGGTTTGCAGTTAGACTACTCAATTATTACAGAAAATAAAAATGGTGATGTGTCAATCATAGCACTTTCCCCATCAATTAACTATTAACATACTATACTTATTTTACTTGTCAATTGGTTAAAGACATTTTATATTAAATCAGCGTTTAAAACGCGTGGCTCATTAAGTAAAATTTCGAGTTTAGAAAAGCTTAATTTGGCTTGGTCTCTCCACTTCGCTGCGCGACCTAGCCAAATTTTCAGGCTTATCTAAACTTGAAAATTTACTTCATGCTTAATCTGGAAGTGGAAACCCTCATTAGGCGATCAATCAGACACTTATTTTACAGTAAGAGTTATAGAGTTAATTTAAATTTTATCTTATAGAAAGAAAATTAAATTATCTCGACGCATTTTTCTAAAATATTCAGCCAACGTTGAAATTATGCAATAAAAATCAACGATTTTAGTTGAAAGTTTTCTTTAAAAAATTAGAATTTTATATCATTAACGTGAAATTTACAGAATTTACATAAAATTGATTGTACTGGCCACCGGTCGATAGCCATTTTGCAGAGAGCTACTATCATTTTCTTTGTTTTTACATTTATATTTTATTTTACGATCCTTGGCTATCGACCATCAGTCTTTCAGCCTGAGTTGTAGTTGTCCTTGTCTTGTCAGTTAGTTATGATTCATGTGAGATGAAATGAATTGATGAATGGTGGTTTCTGGGTTGTTGAATTTGGGATAAATATTGGAGTTTCGTACTAAACAGAGGTGATTAAGCATGTCATGGATGTGTGAATTAGATGCGAATTTTTGGGATAGTTGGGTAAGTCGTTGTTGGATAGGGATTATTTCTGTTTTTTCGTACAATAAGGTATTGGAGGGGTTGTGGAGTGGGTTATTGGGGTGTCGGATTTTTGTGAGGATTCTAAGGGCTGATCGTTCTGCGACTTCGATATTATTTAATGTTGAGGGACGAGGGTTTTATTATTATTAATTATGAATTATTTTATTTTTGTATGTTGTCTGTAAATAAACATTAATATTATTATTGATTGCACTTACATCTTATAAAAAGAAAATTAAATCATCTCGCCACGTTTTCTTAAAATATTCAGCCAAAGTTGAAATTATGCAATAAAATTAATGATTTTATTAAAATGTTTTTTTAAATAATTGTAAAATACTAACAGATTTTATTATTATTAATTATGAATTATTTTATTTTTGTGTGTTGTCTGTAAATAAAGATTATTATTATTATTATTATTGATTGCACTTACATCTTATAAAAAGAAAATTAAATTATCTCGCCACGTTTTCTTAAAATATTCAGCCAAAGTTGAAATTATGCAATAAAATCAATGATTTTATAAAAATGTTTTTTTTTTAATAATTGTAAAAAACAAACAGATCAAATCAAAAGACAATTCTAAGAATCTACACAGAAATGGATAAACTTCGATTGGTTGTAATTGAAATTTGAATATCTTTACAGGATATTTTAAAAGTATCCGATTAAAGTTGAAAACTTGATTTATATTTATTTGATTAAATTAAATTCCATTCTGTTTGAATAATCACTGATCGTTTTAAATGTTTACAATTTTATTTCTGATTGATCATCTAACGAGGGTTTCCACTCCCAGGTTAAGCATGAAGTAAAATTTCGAGTTTAGAAAAGTCTGAAAATTTGGTTTGGTCGCGTAGCGCGAAGCGCGGAGCGGCCAAACCAAATTTTCAGGCTTTTCTAAACTCGAAATTTTACTTCATGCGCTACGCGTATAAAACACTGATTTCAATTAAAGTTCCAAATTTCGATTCCTTGTATAATTTAAAATTTCTGATTTAATTTAATAAAAACGTTGATGTCTGGCTTCGACGGCGCCCCTTCGCTAGATCCGTTTGGGGGCCGTCGCCTCCTTATTGCGTAGGGCCGCAATAAGGAGGCGTATACGATACAGACGATACAGGGGTTTGAACACTGAAATATTGTCAAGTTATACAATATAAAAAATATTCTACTCAAGCAATACGCTAAATACGTGTATTTTAAACATCAATAGATTTCTTCAATATGGTGAAAGTCTACAGGCAACCAAACTATCATACACACACAAGCTTGCCGACAACATTTAATAAACAAACGTCAATCTTTCTTTAAAGCAGGAAATTTAATAACATCTCGTTATTCTTAAACAATTCCGTTAATCTCAGTGATGACGTGAAGGAATATTAAATCCAGTAGGGTGGTGAATTTTTTTCTGTCGTAGCTGGTGGCAATTTGTAATAAAATTGAGATTTACGAAAACCGCTTGTAGGATATTGCCATAGTTTATTCATTTTGAACTATCCTAGACACCACAAAGACAGCAAAATTAACACAAATAGAGCATATAGCAATATGCTTTTAATTTCACAATATATCAGTGTTTTATACGCGTGGCGCATGAAATAAAATTTTAGAAAAGTCTGAAAATTTGGTTTGGTCGCGACCAAACCAAAGGAGTGGAAACACACGTTCGAAAATTCAAGTTGAACGCTTTAAAAATGCTTAACGGCGCACAGTGGGGCCAGTGGCCATATAAGCGGGTATAAAATCAAAAATTAAAGTGCAGCAAATACATTCGCTTTTATGGCACTAGTGTAGCCAACACTAGGGCGCATAGAACTGCACATATTTCGGGACCGACCGCGACCTTCGTGTCCCTTGCCGAAGTCGAGAACATTCAGTTTGTGGAGACCGCGCATGGCGTTGTAAGTAAGACAATTTGTTGAGTGAACTGTGAAGATTTTGTTGTTTGTTTTAAATAGTTCTAAATTTTAAATTTTTGTCAACCTCAGATATGTATTATATTTTCATTAATTTTAATTTTGCGTGAAAGTAATAGCACTTAAATAATAATGTACGCGGATGACACAACATCGATAAATAAAGCAGAAACGTTCGCAAATGCTCAGCAAGATAGAACCAATAAAAAGGTCTTCGAGTGGTTTACCACAAACAGGCTTTCTTTAAGTGAAACTAAAACCGTAAGTCTCACGTTCTCTTTAAAACAAGGAAACGAAGAGGGTGGTCTCTGCAAGTATCTTGGAATTACCCTTAATACCAAACTGAGCTGGAAGGAACATGAGAAACAGCTTAGTGGAAAACTGAGCAAAACTACTTACCTCTTAAGACATCTTAAAAAGTCCCATCCAGAATATGCACGAATTTCTACATACCATGGGCTATATTTTGGTATCGGGACACTCCAGTATGGCTGCTAAGATTTTTAAATTACAGCGTAGAGCTATTCGAATAGTGGCAGGAATCGGATATAGAGATGAATGTCGAGATCAATTTATAAAATTTAAAGTTTTAACATTACCTACCCTATTTATTTTTGAGTCATTGTTGTATATTCGTAAAAACGTTGATTCACATGTGACGCATGATCAGATCCACGGCTACGATACTAGAGGAAGCCACTTAATATGTCCTGCGCGAATAAGAGTTGTAAAATATAGAAATGGAGATAACTACTCTGGGCCAAAACAATTTAACGCTTTGCCACAAGCTGTAAAATCTGTATCCTATAATGATTTTAAGAACGCTATAAAATCATTTTTACCACAAAAAGCATTTTACAGTATTACTGACTGTATTTCTAATAGATTTTTAGATTTTAAAAAGTAGTAATCGTTCCTTAGAGTTTGTACTCCTCTCATGTTTGTATTTTATATTTATTATTGTACACGAATTTTAATTTTAATTAGGTGTGCCGTTATATATATATATATATATATATATATATATATATATATATATATATATATATAGGTTCTATTTTAATTACATGTTTATTTTACTTGTTTTTAAATATTGTTTGTAAATTCTGTTGTTTCGTTTTATACATTTTACCGTATTTAAATTTCTTTATTATTCTATTATATTATGTTGACATTGGTATTAACAAGAATAAATTACATTACATTACAAATATAAGCGTTTAGATGTCATCATTGTAAAATCTTCTGCAAAATAGTGTGTTCATTGAAATAGGTAAACTTTCAGTTGTGTATCGAGCTATATCGAGCACTTTTGTTTGCATGATTAAAATGTGTAGTCATGGTAGAATTAGGGCGCATTTTAAAATTTAGCGATTTTTTGTGATCTTCGTTTTAAATAACAATATGGCTCACAGTAGGGCATATTCCAGATAAGCTGGTTACATGTTATACACGTTCATTATGTTCATTTTTTCTGTTTGAGATGTAGTTCTTTACAATGTTGACTTCAGATTCGTAATCAGCGACCTCAGAAGTCCGTGTAATTTTTGGGGTCGCTGATTACGAAACTAGAGTCAACATTGTAAACAGACAAAATACTTTATTTTAATTAAATAAGAGTTTTTTTGTGTATCATTTATTTTTCTCAAGTCAATAAATTAAAGATTCTTTTTGGGATGCGATGTTTTAATTATTCGTGAAAGTATTTCTACACCCTGTGAGAACGAACGAGATTTTCTTAACTACTTAACTATTTTTCCATTGATTTCTATATACATCCGAAGTTGCAAGGTTTTTTAAATTGTTTTTAGGGTTTAGCTACCTTAAAACCACCCTTTTTTACACTACATATTTTTTTAACTATTTTTTTCGAGAAATCTTGGGCTGAACTCTATACGAATTCGCAGTTTCAGAATTTTACTCGGCCATTTCCACCCATGGAAATGGAAATTAACACGGATAAGACTAAATATATGATACGTGGAGACAATTCAAGAGGACATGTAAAAATTGGTTCACATATTTTTGAAGTGGTGGGTAAATTCAAATATCTGGGAGTACATTTAACAAACAACGGAAAAAGACAGGAAGAAATTAAAGAAAAAATACAAGCGGCCAATAGAGCAATATATGCTAATAAAAAGATACTGTGGAATAAGCCATCAACAGAAAGAATAAATACGGATGTGTACAAAACCATGATCAAACCAATTATGACCTACGCGGTCGAGACAATGACGTTGACTTAAAAAGATCGACAGGAACTACTAATAATGGAAAGGAAAATAATGAGAATAATACTTAGACCTATAAAAATTAACGACAATGAATATTGCAGAAGGACAGACAGGGAAATACGCGAAGAGTTAGGAGATAAAGACATAATTAGCGACATAAAGAGGCAAAGACTAAAATGGCTCGGACATGTGTGGAGAGCAGACCCTAATAAGGACTGTCCTTGAGTGGAACCCAGGAGGAAAAAAAAAACGAAAAGGAGGGCCCAGATCTAGGTGGATTGACGAAGTAGAGGAAGATCTCAAGAAGATGGGCATTAATAATTGGAAAACAAGGACAAGCAACAGAACAGAATGGAGAAAAGTACTAGATACAGCTAAAAGTATTTTATAAATCAAAATTGAATACAAAACAATTGGTAAAATGGGGACCTATCCACTCCACAAAACCGGATCATGAAAACTTCAAAAAATAAGCAGCCAGACTCCACATGGGGTGTAGTGCTATTATATATAATAACCACCCAAATTTCTTTATGCTATTTTGTATTTCATTTCTCCTGTAATCACAAGCTTTATTTGGAGCAGTTTCATAAGTTTCAGAATTTTTGTGTGTTGTTATTTAAATGTTGAGCAAAGTAGCCCTTTTTATATTTTAAATGTAAGAGGTCTCAAAGTTGTATTTGCTTAATATAATTGATTATTCTTCATTATTCAATTGGAGAGTACTATTTTAAATTGTTAAGTAAGGTTCATTGATTATATTTATGACTAAAACAATACTTCACTCTCAATTAAATATGAGGAAAGGTAAATAAAATAACATATTTAAATACATGTCGAGGGTAAAATATACAAATAGGATTATTTCGTGTGTGTACGTATGTATGCAAATGATGTGTGTGCGCGTGAAATCTTATTAAAGTTTTGACGATGATTGTTTGCGGCCCGTTTGAATTGAATAAGTCGGCCATCACTGTAAACATAATAGCGGGGTGGCCTGGCCCGTCCGTAATGAATATGCAAAGTCTGTTTGTATAACAAACGATCGGTGGTGGAGCGAAATGCGAAATGCAATATCACAATTGAGCGAATGCCGTTCGCACGGCGATATGAGGCGATGATGGCAATTACATGCGGTGTCGCTCTGTCACACATCATGCAGATTTATCGGTCCACAATCGAATAAATACGACCCCACACACACACAGATACGCACGCTCACTCGCATGTGGGTTGGATTAGGGTTTAGGGTATTTTTACCAACAATACTTGGACGTGGGATACTCGTAACCGTAACCCTAATGTATTGAAAAGTTTAAATTTTACAGTTTTTATAATCTGGTTTAAATGCCCACAAATGCTTCGTCTGTTTTTTTATCATAATATGATTTGAATGAGTCGATTAAAAAATATACGAGGCCTGTTCAGATAACAACCGAACATTTTGAACGGAGATATTTAATGATATGCTGTTGGCAGCACTGCCTTGTGCATAACCTTCTTTGTAAGCGCATGTTCTTGGATTGTTGATATCTTGTTTAGTTTTCGTGATATTCTTATTTAAGTCAGCGTGTTTAAGTGTTAGTGGAGATTTTTGAAATGTCCGAGTTTCTGGAGTAACGATGCAACACAAAGTTTTGCATAGAACTGGGGAAAACGTTCACAGAAACGTTAAATCTTTTGAAACAAGCTTACGGAGAAAAATTGAACATGGGTAGAGTTACAACAAAATTTGTTTTTCGAGTGGGCATTTGTCGACAACTCCTTGAACAAGTAAATGACGATGAAACATTCATGCAAAGAATCATAACGGGAGACAAAAGCTGGGTTTATGGCTACAACATTGAAACAAAAGTTCAATTATCACAGTGGATTGGCAAAGGATCCCCACTCCCTAAGCAAATTCGTCACTGACCTTACTGGCCATCTCAAATAAAGCTATCTAGTACTGCTTCACGAAATGGAAACACCGCTGGAAAAATTGTGTGAATTAGGGAGGGAAGTACTTTGAAAGGGATAAGGACCAATAATCTGTAAAATGACTAACATTGTTTAAAAAAAGAAAGTTCGGTTATTATCTGAACAGACCTCGTATACTGTTTATGTTTGTTTGATAAAAAAATCTGTATTTTAAACTTCATAATGTTTTAGTGGATTGTAAGTGAAAATACCTGAAAATGTACAGCGTATATATTGCGATAAGTGTACTTAAAAGAAAAATGTCCTATATGGGTACATTAACATTGACCTATTTTATTTACTTAAGGATATTTCAATATTATTCCAGGTGTATTGAAGTTGTGTATTACGTTAACATTTATTTAGTAGCAATGTAATAAAGGTTTATTAACGTTCTTTTTTTAAATGTTCGTTGATTTAAAAGATAAACTTCATTATTCAGAAGATTAACTATACCTTTTAAATAATATTCAAAGTCATAATTACGAAAGTTTGAGTAGACTGAAAATAAATTATGAAAAATAGACGATATCGTTATTGAATTAACCCTGATCGAAATGGCAGTTTCGTGCCGTCGAGAAGATTTACCTCCGCCGATACCGGTCGCTGTTTTGTTTCCTCTCCTTCACATTTAACATATTCTGACGTGAAATATAGACGGCACCGGCGATACGGCCCGAAATTAATTAATTCGGAACGTGTGCGCCCAACTTTGATCGGCCATTAACATAATTAAAGTATTCGATGTCGTGCGGACTCGAATGCAGTTATGCGGCGCCCCCCTCGGCCGCCCCACCGGGGGCCAAACCTGAAAAATATTCAATAAAATCCGATATCAAACTGTGGCGTTAATTTGTATTCATTGCGCGTTTACAAAATCCGCTCCGTTAATTAAAAAAAAAAAAACTGCGCCGTGTATATTTAAAATTAACTACACGCGAATATTCAGCTTGCTAAATGTGATTTCATTAGTTTCTTAGGAGATAAATAACATGCACTTTTCTATAAGAATCGCTTTTGTTTATATTATTAGAATTTACTTTTTATACATTACGATCCAGTGAAAATTCTATTGACTGGGGGTGAGTTGTAATACACTTGATTTTTGAATATAGTACCTATTGTTGCTTTTCAAACATTTTGACTTATCAAATTTGAATTCGAAATTTAGGAAATTTACTACTGTCAGAAAAGAGGATCTAAATTCTATTTAGTTTCATTTTTAAATTCTGAATGTTTATCTTATGCTTTTTTCGCGCACAAGGTGATGATATTGAGAAATGCACCGGCCCTAGTATCGATCCTTGGGGTATTGCTTTTCATAAACAGGGATTTTGTTAAATTATTGATATACAGATTTATACGCTGGAAATGTTCAGACCTTTCATGTTTTTGGAAGCCTGAAAATTTGGTTTGGTCGTGTAGCGCTACGCAACACCAAATTTTCAGGCTTTTCTAAACTCGAAATTTTACAGCATGCTTCACGCGTATAAAGCACTGATTTAACGTACAGTTTAAAACACACTGCTAAATCAGTATTAAATTTATACTGCTTAAGCAGGCTTAAAAATATGCTGCTAAATAAGAGTATTTTGAATTTTACAATATTTCAGTGTGTATACGCGTGGCGCATGAAGTAAAATTTCGAGTTTAGAAAAACCTGAAAATTTGGTTTGGCCGCTCCGCTCCGCGGAGCGACCAAACCAAATTTTCAGGTTTTTCTAAACTCGAAATTTTACTTCATGCTTAATCAAGGAGTGGAAACACTCGTTAGTAGTTTCAAATCAAACACTTTTATAAAAACAACGAACGGCTAAACATTCACAAAGTGTGCATCGACATATGTATATTTACACAAATAATTCCCTCAACTTTAACGGACATTTTAAATTCTATCGCCATTAGGGGCCTTCGTAAATTTTTTCAGACTTTTTCGAGGAAACATTTTTGCCATCAAAATCTCAAATTTTGGCGAAAATTCTTAACTCTCAAAGTGACTTCATATTATACCAAAACGTAGCTAAAGAATGGGAGCACGAGTTTTGTAAAAATGAACAGTATCCAAGAAATAGTTTTCGCTTATGAAGCTCGCAAAGTATGCGCTCGAAATATGGTCGAAAAAATTGTTCGACTTTGGGATTATTTTGGCGCGGCCACAGACGACACATAAAGATGAACATTGGTCAAATTGTAGTTAAATCCTTGGGAAATCGAAATTTTACAAATCGCAACATTCTAGATCATTTGTGGGCCGAGCAATCGCATTCAGAACGGTATCGCGTCCAAAGGCGCCAATCGCCGGACCTTGCTTAAACCGTTCCCATAAGGCCTTATGTGTAAATAGGCCGGCCCGACCCATGAGGGCTACATGGCCTATTTACACGTAGGGTCGGAGATGAGTTTTTTTGACAAAATAAATGCTTCACCTATTATTTATCGCCATTGAGGACCTTCGTAAATTTTTTCCGAGTTTTTAGGTTAAAAATGTTTGCCATCGAAATTTGGACTTAGAGTATGGACAAATCTCAATTTTTTTCCGAAATTCTTAAAATGACTTCATATTATACCAAAATATAGCTAAAGAATTGGAGCATAATCTATGTATAAATAAATCATATCCAAGAAATAGTTTCCGTTCACAAAGCTCGCAAAGTGGGCGCTCGAAAAGTGGTCGAAAGAATTGTTCGATTTTGGGTTTTTTTTTGGCGCGGCCACAGGCAACACATAAGGATGACCATAGGTGAAAATATATCCAAATCCTTTAGGAATCAAATGTTATAAGTCCCAACGTTCTAGGTTATCTGTGGGCCGAGCAATTGCACTCAGAACAGAATCGCGTCCAAAGGCACCAATTGGCGGACCTCGCTTAAACCGTTCCCATAAGGAATCGTGTAAATGGACCGGCCCTACCTAAGTGGCCCCCGTGGGGTCGGAGATAGTTTTTTTTGGCAAAATAAATGCTTCGCCTACTTTCTATCGTCATCAAGGGCTTTTGTGAATTTTTTCAGATTTTTTTGAAGAAACATTTATACCATCGAAATTTGAACTTTTCGTTAGAGAAAATAATGTTAAAAATGTCAAATTTTAGCAAAAATCCGAAATTCTCAAAATGACTTCAAATAATACCAAAATGTAGCTAAAGTATGGAAGCGTAACCTGTGCAAAAATGAGCCATATCCAAAAAATAAAAATAACTCGCAAAGTGGACGCTCGAAAAGTGATCGAAAAAATTGTTCGACTTTGAGATTTTTTTAATGCGGTCACAGGCAGCACATAAGGATGATCATAGGTGAAAATGTATCTGAATCCTTTCGGAATCGAATGCTAGAAGTCCCAACATTCTAGGTCATCTGTGGGCCCAGCAATCACACTCAGAACAGAGTTGCGTCCAAAGGCTCCTGTGGGGTCGGATATGAGTTTTTTGGCAAAATAAATGCTTTGCATACTTTCTATCGCCATTAAGGCCTTCATGATTTTTTTCAGAGTTTTTCAAGAAAATATTTCAGCCATCGAAATTTCAACTTTTCGGAAAAATGTTTCGTATGGAAAAATGTCAAATATTAGCGAAAACCCGAAATTCTCAAAACTACTTCCTATTATACCAAAATGTATCTAAAGAATGGGAGCATGATCTGTGCAAAAATGAGCCATATCCAAAAAATATTTTCTGCTCACGAAACTCGCAAAGTGGGCGCTCAAAAAGTTGTCGAAGAAATTGTTTGACTTTTGAATTTTTTCGGAGCGACCACAGGCGGCACATAAGAATGATCATAGATCAAAATATAGCAGAATTATTTTGAAATCAAATGTTACAAGTCCTAACATTCTAGGTCCTCTGTATATCGAACAATCGCACGCACAACGGCATCGCGTCAAAAGGCGCCAATCGGTGGACCTCGCTTAAACCGTTCCCACAAGTCCCTGTGTAAATGGGCTGGCCTGACTCATATATCCCCTGTGGGGTCGGAGATGAGTTTTTTTGACAAAATAAATGCTTCGCCTGCTTTCTATCGTCATCAAGGGCCTTTGTGAATTTTTTTAGATGTTTTCTGGGAAGCATTTTGCTATCGAAATTTGGACTTTTCGTGTGGAAAAATGTCAAATTTGGACGAAAATCCGAAATTCTCAAAATAACTTCATATATTAAAATATAGCTAAATGATGGGAACATAATCTTTATAAAAATAAACCATATCCAAGAAATCGTTCCCACTCACGAAGCTCGCAAAGTGGGCGCTCGAAAAGTAATTGTTGTTCGACTTTAGGATTATTTTGGGGCGGCCACAGCCGACACATAAGGATGATCATAAGTCAAAATGTAGGTAAATCCTTTGGAAACGGTATTTTGCAAGTTCCAACATTCTAGATCATCTGTAGACCGAGCAATCACATTCAGAACGGTATCGCGTCCAAAGGCGCCAATCGGTGGACCTCGCTTAAGTGGCTTCTGTGGGGTCGGAGATGATTTTTTTTGGCAAAATAAATACTTCCCCTACTTTCTATCACCATTAACGGCATTTGTGAATTTTTCAGGAAATCATTTTTGCCATCGAAGTTTGGACTTTTCATAAATTTGAGGCTTCTATCGAGTGATTCTAATCCCAGATTAAGCATGAAGTAAAATTTCGAGTTTATAAAAGCATGAAAATTTGATTTGGTTAGGTTTGGTTTGGTTTGGTAACACACCTATTGAGAACAAAATAAATTTAAAAAAACAAACGGTGATTCGATATACAAAAAAATTGGTAAATATCCATTCTTAACTTGATTGAAACAACACTGGGTAATTTTTTTTTTTTTGGCATAGGTTTTACCATTCAGCCACTAACGTTGATTTATAATATCTATATTAACATATATTTGGAATTTAACACTTTAATGTATTTCAACCAATTCCAACTTTTCGATAAATAACCATTTACTCCTGAAACAACACAAACTCATTCATACTACATCCATGGACCCGGATGGAATAATTTATTATTCATAAATTATTCCACCGGACAGGATTCGAACCCGCGACCTCTTGGCCAATGGGCAGGGTCTCTACCCTCTCGGCCACCGAAACTACTAACGAGTGTTTCCACTTCTTGATTAAGCAGGAAGTAAAATATCGAGTTTAGAAAATCCTAAAAATTTGGTTTGGTTGCTCCGCTTCGCAGCGATCCTTTGATGACGTTTCTGCACGATATTCATTCTAGTGGGGTTCTACTTTTTTTCCAGAATGGTTTATAAATGAAACACGATTTTAACTTTGTTTGTATAACTGCGACTTTATTAAAACTCAAAGTTTTGAGTTTTAAAATGACAAGTTAAAGTGGTCGAAACTATAGTCACTTAATAAAGTCTCAGTTATACAAAGTTAAAATTGTGTTTCATTTGTGAATTATGATGTATAACGAAGAAGAAGCCTCCAACGTTAACAGAATGGTTTATGTCAACTAAACAATTGTACTTTTCCTTGAATATTCTCCAAGTATGCTTTTTAATTGATTGCAATCGTTTCAGTTACTTATTTTAAGTTTACCACAAAATTATACTGTATCAATTTTGAACTTTGTCGTCGATTCACACTCTGTAAAAGCTCAGAAGCTAGAAAACTGGGCTAAACCATTTAGCTAACATTTCCCACCACCGATTATTTACGAAGATTCCACTTCCAAACCCTTAGGCGCAAAAAAAATCATTCTCATTACTTTCCGGACAAATCATGTAGCAATTCAATTGATAATTATGTATTAAAGATAGATGTAATATCTGTAACAAATATTTACATAAAATGTAAAAATAAATTAAAATTAATTCGACTTTCTGCAAAAATGTTGTCTCATTGAGACCAGTCTCCAAATATTCATTGAAACAACTACTTCTCGAGCTAATACCCCGACAGATATTGAATTATACAATGAATATTTGAGTTACACAGCAGCTTTACTGTTCCATGCATAATTTATATGCTATCAGGTCAAATTATTCTCTCACCAAACTAAATGAAACAATATTTAGATGTTTTTTTAATTAGCGCAATGTTTATTTAATAGCAGCCCCTAGCCCTTCTTCCCTCCCCAGTTTGCATTGTTTAGGATGTTTAACACCAAACGGCGGAATAATGTAATGACAGTGGAACGTAGTTTAGCCCCCATAATAAACAAAGTGGGGTCCCGGAAAATTAAATTAAAATAACAATAATCGATGGTAGTGGCGCAAGTTACAGCCCCTGCGAGTGCTGTAATGAACGCAGGGGCCTAATAATAATTGCCAATTGAGGGTGTCTTAAAAAGAGCAGTCGCCGTTCGCACAACAGACGTGCAGGGTGAAAAAGGGAGAGACCGAGAACGCGCAATTACCTTCGGAACAAATATGTTTCAATATTTTAATTAAATTCTCATGAAGTTTAATTTTAATAACTTACAAAAGTTGAATCGCATTCCAAACATTAAAGTTAAGGTCTAGATATTCAATACATTTTTAAACATTACATGATTTCATAATAGCGTTCAATTTGAAACTATTAACGAGGGTGTTCCACTCCCAGACTAAGCATGAAGTAAAATTTCGAGTTTAGAGAAGCCTGAAAATTTGGTTTGGTCGCGTAGCGCGAAGCGCGGAGCGACCAAACCAAATTTTCAGGCTTTTCTAAACTCGAAATTTTACTTCATGCGCCACGCATATAAAACACTGAAATATTGTGAAATTTACAATATGCCAGAATTTCACAATATGTCAGCGTTTTATACGCGTGGCGCATGAAGTAAAATTTCGAGTTTAGAAAAGCCCCGTGAAAATTTGTCTCGGGTCGCTGCGCGACCCTCGACAAATTTTCTACGCGGGGCTTTTCTAAACTCGAAATTTTACTTCATGCTTAGTCTGGGAGTGGAAGACACTCGTTACTTTAAAAAATGTGAGTGCTGTAATGAACGCAGGGGCCTAATAATAATTGCCAATTGAGGGTGACTTAAAAAGAGCAGTCGCCGTTCGCACAACAGACGTGCAGTGTGAAAAAGGGAGAGACCGAGAACGTGCAATTACCTTCGGAACAAATATGTTTCAATATTTTAATTAAATTCTCATGAAGTTTTAGAAAACATAAAAATTGGGTAAATTTGTTTGGATAGGTATAGCCAAGAGAGGACAGAGGAAAATTTGTCAACACCTCAATTAATACATGACGGAAAGTGTAATGTTATCTTCCTTCTGTTCAAAAGTTAATACAATTAATACATGAGGGAAAGTGTAATGTTATCTTCTTTCTGTTGAAAAGTTGTACATAATTTATGGACATGTGGAAATGATACACACAATGTGCGAATTGAAACGAATCCAGGCAAACGGGCCATTGTGCACGGGGCGCCGTTTAAAGGATAATACAACAATAATTTTTCCATTAATGTGAAGGGCCCGCATTGTGGACGTGCCAAGTTTTCCGCGTGCTCCTCCACGTCGTGACTGATGGATAACTAATGACACCGCCCCGTGGTGTGTATAACTCCTGAATTATGTGATTATTCAATATAAAACAATGCCCTCTCCCATTTTTCCGCCTGTTTCCAGAGCGTAGGTTTTCAAGTTATTTATAATAATGAGCGGCTGTGTAAGTAGCCATCGCTTCGCCGGGGAAAGAGTTAGTAGTAAGTTATAAGGTCTGGGGTATTAGAGGGCCGCGTGGGAGGACACTACGAGATGTAAACCATGAAAAGCAGTAAGCGTCACGTCTGCTGTCTGCTGTCTGTTCGTGTTCAGCCTCCCGCAGTCCTTCTGTATAATATGTGGGAATTTGTCACTATAAATATCCCGGCTAGCAGCCACATATCAGATGGGATTCCGATTCCGGGATATTAAGGTGTTGTATCCCGCTTTTTATGTCTCTCGCGCCATTTAACCGGCTGCTGCCACCCATCCTCCCTTCGCAAACAGAAAACACTCATACACTCACACACTTACTTTTTTTTTTACTAAGCACCGTGTGCAATAAAACAAGCTTAGGTAAAGTAATTGTAATCGAAAATTTATTGCGTTTTTGAATGCTGTCTCTTGCCAAAATAATACCCAACTACATTTATTTTTTTACAAAAATGACAAAAGGGCGTTTTATTGATACATTATTTATGTTAAAAGGATACATTCCTCAAAAACGAGTTGTCTTGGGCTGCAATAAGTGAAGAACAAAAAAACCGGTTCACATATTTCTACTCACAGTAAGTACAGAGAGTAAAAATGGTGATGTGTCCATCATAGCACTTTCCCTGTTAAAGGTTTGCTTGAAGCTTGAAGCATTTGTAATTGATAAAAATGTACTAGTAATTGCATTAAGTGAACACTGGCTCACACCAAACGAATCTTATGCTTATAATATTAATGCTTTTCGTATTGCAGAATGTTATAGTAGATCTATCTCTAAACATGGAGGTTCACTTATGGTGAAAGCAAGCGTTGAGTATACAGTCTTAAATTTTGTCAAAGAACTTTCAATTGAACTCATTTGCGAAATGTCAGGAATACTATTAAATTCCCTCAATGTAGTAGTCATTGCAGTATAACGCTCACCAGATGGCCTATACACAACCTTTCTTGAAACCGTAGAAAAAATGCTAAATCGCATAAATATTTTATCACACAAGATTTATATCTGTGGTGATTTCAACGTATATTTTAATAAATATGACAACAGAGCTCTTGAGTTAAGTAATCTTTTCTCAAGTTATGGATTATGTAAATTAACTGATCAACCTACAAGAGGAAACGCCTGCATTGGTAATATATTTTCAAACATAAATGGATGGAACAATATAACATTATACGATATAGGGGTCTCTGATCACTTAAGACTATACGTTGAAATCAATCACACGCGTGCGGTAAAAACTCAAATCGTAAGACCTATTACACAACTAGGTAAATTTTTGTTTCATAAGATGTTAGACCAATTTGACTGGAAACAATTTGCATTCAGTCCTGAAAGTGTTGATGAAGGTTGGGATGTATTATCTGACCGATTATATCACTGCTATACTTCAGCCTTTCCCGAGCGGGAAATAAGATGTGGTTTGGACCTGAACTTATTAAATTAAGAAACGAAGTACAATTACTTGGAAGTCTGAATATCAAATATAATAATAAATACACCAATTCTGCATATAAATCACTTAATATGACTTACAAATATAAAATTAAAGAGGAGCAGTTAAAAGCAAATGAACGATATATTAATATATAAAATTACGAAAAAACTATTCGTGAAAATGCAAACAGTGTCTTAATTAATAAGACAATTTAAGACGATAAATATCCATTGAAACAACTACTTCCCGTGCAAATACACCTCCGGATATTGAATTATACAATGAAATATTTAAAATCTTATTTAATTTGATTTGTTACAACGCTCTATTAAAGTATATGTAACGTTTAGGTCAAATGCTCTTCAAACCAACTAACAATACAATTTAAAATTGAAGGAGATATAGCAACAAATTAGAAGTGAAAGGACTTGGATTAAAACTAATGTCTTAGGCCATCTATAGACGCGTTTCGAGATTTATCTCTCTTCAGTATAGCTTTGCGTATGACGTTTAAAAAAAAATTAGGATTAAAATTAAAACAAACTTACTTGGAAAAAGTGTTGTGTGTGGAACGAATAGTTTTTTCGTAATTTTATATATTATGTTTAAAGTGTGCAAACTATAAGAAGCGTAAGCTTATTTTCTCGAATTCAAATAGTTTTGAATTTGAATTTATCTTGTTTGAACGATTTATTACTTCATCTAGTAACAAATCTAAAGCTATCTGGAATATCGTAAAATCTAAAATGCATACTAACAAAATAAACAATGACACAGATATTAGTGCATATGATTTTAACACATTTTTTGCAAACGCTGCTGAAAAAGTGATAAAATCTATTAATAAATCCGACTACGATCCAATGAAACTTATGTTAAGAAACGGTACTTTATTAAATCAAACACCAACATTTAATTTCCAAGAGGTGTCTTCCGTTAGTGTGAGGAATACAATATTTAAATTAAAAACCAAGTCTAGCAGAGATATATTCGGTCTAAATTTGGAATTAATTTAAACTGCGGTAGACATACTGATAACTCCTATTACACACCTGATTAACAATTCCCTAAGATCTGGGGTCTTTCCAGAAGTGTTGAAAATAGCGAAATGTGTTCCAGTATTTAAAAAAGGCAACAGACTAAACTTGAATAATTATCGTCCGATAAGTATTCTGCCAGTACTCTCTAAAATATTTGAATCGATAATCTCTGAGCAAATAACAAATTATTTTGAATCCTACAACATCCTATCAGTGACACAGTTTGGATTCAGGAAGGGGAGATCGACAGTGAAGGCCGCAAATGAATTTATTCAGTTTGCGATTGACTGCTTTGGAAATAATGATATTGCCGCTAGTTGTCTGCTTGATCTGAGCAAAACATTCGACTGCGTCAACCATACAATTCTATTGCAAAAGCTATACTTTTATAAATTCAATCCAGTCAGTTGCAGATTGTTATCTTCATATTTATTGAATAGAAGACAACGGGTAATATTCAACAATATATTATCCAGCGAGGAACGCATTACACACGGTGTTCCACAAGGATCTATTTTAGGTCCCCTTCTATTCTTGATCTATATTAACGATCTGCCTCTCCAGCTATAGCATGGTTCAAGTGTTTTATATGCCGATGACACCACAATTTCATTTAGGGGTAGTACCGTTATGGAGATAGAGAATTGTCTTGATGAAGATATGAGCTCTATAAAATGTTGGTTTGATTGTAATTGCCTTAAACTTAATGCGGACAAAACTCAAAAAGTATTTTTCACCTTGAAGCAAAACCAACCTATAGAACACTCATCAATAAAATTCCTAGGCATATTTGTCGATTCAAAACTAACCTGGATAAAGCATGGACAAAAACTTGAAGCCAGACTTGCCAAGCAAGTATATGTCTTAAGAAACGTATCCAGGTCTATCACGACCAAAATGCTAACAAATATCTATTATGCTTATTTTCATTCGCACATGTCCTACGGAATTATATTGTGGGGTCATTCAAGCATCTTGTCAAACATCTTTCGTTTGCAACGTCGAGCTATTAGAGTGCTGGCAGGAATAAGTTATAGATCGGACTGTAAACAATGCTTTATAGATTTGAACATTTTAACAGTCGCGTGTGTTTTTATACTGGAATGCGTTTTGCATTTAACAAACAATAAAGATAAATACGAAAGTAATAGGTTTTATCATGAGCACAATACAAGAGCAAAAAATGATATCCGGATACAATTTCAAAGGCTCACAAAAGCTAAAACCGGAATACGATACCACTGTATGCAATTCTTTAATGCTCTTCCTACACAAATCCAACAGCTAAAACCAAAACATTTAAAAGTTTGGTGTAAATCGTTGTTGGCTCAAAATGCTTTCTATTCCTTCGAGGAATACTTTCAGGAGTGCAAGAAACACAAATTTTAATATGTTTGTTTTGTTCAAAACAATGTTTTATTATATACAACCATATTTTCATCATGTTTCTGTTTGTTCATAGTAAATGTTTGTTTTAGATCAATTATTTGTAATTTATGCTTTTAATATGTTAGTTTTGTCCAGAACATTATTTTATCATATACAACCATATTTTTAACATGTTTTGTTTGTTCCTAGTAAATGTTTCATACCAATAATCTGTGATCTGCTATAAATAATGTATACTTTTAATATGTTAAGTGGTCGCCATTGTGAATGTTATTATATATTATACATAGTAGTATTTAAAATTACCTGTGACCTGTGTAAACAATCTTGTATTAACATCAATATATATTATTATTATTATTATAATTATTATTATTATTATTAAAGATATGATGATTTATATATCAAAAATATAGAAAACTTGCTCAAACTAAAATATTCTACTTTTATTATTATTTCAAAACTATTCACAAAAATAGTAATTCATGCATTTTTCGCTACATATTGGTATATATTGATGGCCATCATATATAAGCGTTAAATATTTTTAACTTTACTGTAAATCAGTGTTTGATACGCGTGGCGCATGAAGTAAAATTTCGAGTTTAGAAAAGCCCCGTGAAAATTTGTCTCGGGTCGCTGCGCGACCCGAGACAAATTTTCTACGCGGGGCTTTTCTAAACTCAAAATTTTACTTCATGCTTAGTCTGGGAATGGAAAACACTCGTATAAAGCTTAAAATTAAACCCTTTTAAAAAATGACAAATATGCATACTTAAAAATAAGTCCCTGTATATAATAATGATAAGACATTAATTATAAATATACAAACGAATTTGTTAAGTTCTAGAAAAGAATCACATAGCAAAAATTAAAGTTTAGCTCTAGATATTTAATAAATTTTAATTTTGATAACTTACAAAAGATGAATCACATGGCAAACATTAAAGTTAAGCTCTAGATATTTAATACATTTTTAAACATAACATGATTTCATAATAGCGTTCAATTTGAAACTTTTAACGAGGGTGTTCCACTCCCAGACTAAGCATGAAGTAAAATTTCGAGTTTAGAAAAGCCTGAAAATTTGGTTTGGTCGCGTAGCGCGAAGCGCGGAGCGACCAAACCAAATTTTCAGGCTTTTCTAAACTCGAAATTTTACTTCATGCGCCACGCGTATAAAACACTGAAATATTGTGAAATTTACAATATGCCAGAATTTCACAATATGTCAGCGTTTTATACGCGTGGCGCATGAAGTAAAATTTCGAGTTTAGAAAAGCCCCGTGAAAATTTTCTACGCGGGGCTTTTCTAAACTCGAAATTTTACTTCATGCTTAGTCTGGGAGTGGAAGACCCTCGTTACTTTAAAATATGTTGCAAGTTTTAAAATGTCTATCGTAACTGTCACAAAAAAAGTAATATGGCGATCTCATTATAGTTCAATTCAAACTCGCGTTAAGTTGGCACGATTAGTTAAATGCCGATTTGCGCCGACTTATGTTAGAATTAGCAATGTAGTTATCATAACGTATGTGTGTGGTCATTTTGCGGCTCTTAAACTTTTGTTATTTCTTATTTTGTATTATATCAATGTTAAAGAGGTATCTCGTGAATAAATAAATAAATAAATAAACTGTCGTTATAGTTCAAATGTCGGCTGGCGCAGACTTATGTCGACTGTCATTATAGTCCAAATGTCGGCTGACGCCGAATTATGTCAAGCTGACACGATGGACTAAATGTCTACTGTCATTATAGTTCAAATCTCGGCTGCCGCCGATTAATTGGTATAGTCCAACTGTTATAGTCCAAGTATCGGCTAGCGCCGACTTATGTGAACTGTCATTAAAGTTCAAATATCGGCTTATGTCAAGCTGACATCGGCTTATGTCAAGCTGACACGATGGACTAAATGTCGGCTGGTGCCGACTTTTGTCACCTGCCATTATAGTACAAATGTCGGCTGCCGCCCACTTATTTCAACTGTTATTATAGTCCAAATGTCGGCTAGCGCCCACTTATGTCAATTGTCATTTTAGTCCAAATGTCGGCGGACGCCGACTTATGTCAAGTTGACGCAATGGACTAAATGTCAGCTAGCGTCGACTTATGTCAAGCTGAAACGATACACTTATGTCAGTCAACCTAGTGATAAATTAACATTTTTACTATTGTAACATTATGACTGTAAGTCACTTGGTCATAAGCAATCGAATAAACGTCAGTGATTTAAACGTTTTAGCAAGTTTCTTCAAACTCAAGAACTTGAAAATTACCGAAAATCGTGAATTTATAATGAATTTATAATTTATGAAAAGAGTTAACATTTTTAAATGTAACGAAATGTTATAAATTTACGAAAAACTATTTTAGAAACAAAATATTATAAATATTACAAGCAAAAACCAACATCTTCAAATCTCATGAAAAATTGAAACATTTTTAAAATTAACAAATATTCAGGAAATTCACGAAACTCTTAAAAATTGATGAAAAGTTTCAAGTTTTTTTTTGTAAATTAACGATAAGCTTGGAAATTCATGGAAATTGTCTACATTTCTAATTTTAATAATAATTTAGGAAATTAATGAAAGGCGTCAACATTTTAGAAATGAACTAAAAACTTGGAAATTCACGAAAAGATGCCCAAGTATTTGAAAAGTAACCAAAATCGTGAAAATTCAAGAAAAGCGAAAAATATTTTAAATTTAACAAAAATGTTGGACATTCACAAAAATTGCCCAGATTTAGAGAATTGACAAGTGTCGACATTTTTAAAATTAACAAAAGTCTACGAAATTAAGGATAACCGTAGGAATTTTAAAAATAAAGAAAACATATATTCAAATTATTTTACAAAGAAAATAACATAAATATTACAAACAACGACCAAAATAAAGATTTTAGTTGTTATTTGTAATATTCAAAAATTCAAATTTCATGAGAAATTTAAACATTTTTAAAATTAACGAATATTCAGGAAATTCACGAAACTCTTAAAAGTTCATGAACAGTTTCAAGTTTTCTTTTTGTAAATTAACGACAAACTTGGAAATTGATGTAAATTGTCTACATTTCTAATTTTAATAATAATTTAGCAAATTAACGAAAGGCGTCAACATTTTAGAAATGAACTAAAAACTTGGAAATTCACGAAAAGATGCCCAAGTATTTGAAAAGTAACCAAAATCGTGAAATTTAAAAAAAAGCGAAAAATATTTTAAATTTTACAAAATTTTAGGACATTCACAAAAATTGCTCAGATGTAGAGAATTGACAGGTGTCGGCATCTTAAAAATTAACAAAAGTCTACGAAATTAAGGATAACCGTAGGAATTTTAAAAATAAAGAAAACATATACTGCCTATCAAAAAAATCAGAACACAAAGTATTTATTGTACGATTTTCACAATTTGATCATGTAAACGAACTGCATCGATGATAAAAAATCAACTCGAAAAACAAAAAAACAAATGAATAAAAATTAATAATGTGTTGGGCCTCCACGATTTCCCAAACACTCAATAACACGTTGAGGCATGCTAGAAATCAGGCTGTCAATATCGACTTGGGGTATTTCATTCCAAACTTCGATAATTTGACCTCTAAGTTCCATTACAGTGTTAGCGGAGCGCTGTAAGTTACTTATTCTAACACCTATCATATCCCAAACATGTCCTATTGGCGATAGATCTGGAGAACGAGATGGCCAAGGTAACAAATTGATTTCGGCACTATCAAAAAACTGTCTTGTAATGGCCGCTGTGTGAGCTCGAGCATTATCTTGCTAAAAAATGGGGTTCTGCAAGCCATTTACATAGGGCACTAACACTGGCCGTAAAATGTTGTCAATATACCGAATCGCGTTAAGACTTGCTTCTAAAAAAACTAGAGGAGACCGACTACCATATGCTATCGCCCCCCAAACCATAACTCCCTGTGTAAGAGCCGTATGTCTTTCAACAGCAAATTGTAAAATTCTGCGTTCACCGCGTCGACGTCTCACTCTTCTGCGACCATCATGAGCCCATAAACAGAACCGAGACTCATCGCTGAAGATAATGTTATTCCATTCATGGGTCCAATGTTGTCTTTCCCTGCACCAATCAAGTCTTGCTCTGCGATGCTGCGGAGTAAGAGGTAGACACAATTGTGGACGGTAGGATCTTATACCAAAACTGCGGATACTCTTTGGCCATTTAGAGCCAACCAGTCATTTCCCAATGCCCGCGACGTTGTAAATCTGTCCCTTAAAGTTGTAAGACGAAGAGCTCGATCTTCACGCTCAGTGGTGCTTCTTGGACATCCTGATCCAAGTCTACGTCGATTCTCCCCAGCTTCGGACCATCTAGACCAGCAGCGTACGATCACCGATACACTACGGCCTACCCTTTCAGCAATAGCACGAACCGAAAAACCCGCTTCTCGCATTCCAATAATGCGACCCCTTTCAAATTCACTTAGATGATGATATTGTGCACGCCAACGAACACGGGGCATCTTTTTATGTTTTACAAACTGAAACGTCAAACTACTCAGAGGCTACTTGGATATTTGAAGCAATTACATTAAAAAATCAGCAGTTCTTCATAATGGTGAAATCAATGAAAAATACCATTAAATAGTAACCAAAACAATTGATTTTTTGATCATCGATGCAGTTCATTTACATGATCAAATTCTGTAAATTTCATTAAAATCGTCCAATAAATACTTTGTGTTCTGAATTTTTTGAAAGGCAGTATATATTCAAATTATTTTACAAACAAAATAACATAAATATTACAAACAACAACCAAAATAAAGATTTTAGTTGTTATTTGTAATATTCAAAATTTCAAATTTCATGAAAAATTTAAACATTTTTAAAATTAACGAATATTCAGGAAATTCACGAAACTCTTAAAAAATCATGAAAATTTTCAAGTTTTTTTTTGTAAATTAACGACAAACTTGGAAATTCATGGAAATTGTCTACATTTCTAATTTTAATAATAATTTAGGAAATTAACGAAAAGCGTCAACATTTTAGAAATGAACTAAAAACTTGGAAATTTACGAAAAGATGCCCAAGTATTTGAAAATTAACCAAAATGGTGAAATTCCATGAAAAGCGAAAAATATTTTAAATTTAACAAAAATTTTGGACATTCACAAAAATTGCCCAGATAAAGAGAATTGACAAGTGTCGACATTTTTAAAATTAACAAAAGTCTACGAAATTAAGAATAACCGCAGGAATTTTAAAAATAAAGAAAACATTTATTCAAATTACTTAACAAACAAAATAACATTCATATTACAAACAACAACAAAATAAAGATTTTGGTTGTTATTTGTAATATTTATGTTATTTTGTTTTTTTTTAATTTTACGTAAAACTTCGGCATTTTTAGAATTAACGAATATTTACTAAATTTACGAAAATCTTGAAAATTCATGAAAATTATTAAGTTTTTTTTATTTAAATTAACGAAAGTCTTGAAAATCGTTAACAATTTTAATTTTAATAAAAATTTAGAAAAATCACAAAAAGCGTCAACATTTTGATTAAAATCTTTAAATTTCGCGAAAATCGTCAACATTTTGATTAAAATCTTTAAATTTCGTGAAAATCGTCAACATTTTGATGAAAATCTTTAAATTTCATGTAAATCATCAGGATTTTAAGGAAAATCTGGAAACTCACAGAAACTGCAAGGGTTATAGGAAACTAAGAAAATCACGAAAACCGTCAAAATTTTAATTAAAATCTTTAAATTTCATAAAAATCGTCAACATTTTGATAAAAATCTTTAAATTTCATGAAAATCATCAATATCGAAAATTCATGAAACTATCGACATTTTTAATACTAACTGTCAATTTTCTAAATCTGGGCAATTTTTGTGAATGTCGTAAATATTTAGTTAATTTACAGTTTTTTTTCTCTTCATTTTTTAAATTCTTACGGTTATCTTTAATTTCGTAGACAAAATTCCTTTCAAATTCCTTTAAAAACAAAATAACATAAATATTACAAGTATCAACCGAAAGCTTTGAATTTTACGGAAAACTTCGGAATTTTAAAAATTAACGAATGTTTACTAAGTTCACGAAAATCTTGAAAATTATCAAGTTTTTTATTTAAATTAACGAAAGTTTTGATGAAAATCTTTAAATTTTATAAAAATCATCAATATCGAAAATTCATGAAAACTCTCGACATTTTTAATACTAACTGTCAATTCTCTAAATCTGGACAATTTTTGTGAATGTCCTAAATATTTAGTTAATTTAAATTTTTTTTCTCTTAATTTTTAAAATACTTACGGTTATCCTCAATTTCGTAGACTTTCAAAATTCCTTTCAAATTCCTTTACAAACAAAATAACATAAATATTACAAATAACAACCGAAATCTTTGAATTTTACGGAAAACTTCAGAATTTTTAAAATTAACGAATGTTTACTAAATTCACGAAAATCTTGATAATTATCAAGTTTTTTATTTAAATTAACAAACGTCTTGGAAAGTCATGAAAATCGTTAGCATTTTCAATTTTAATAAAAATTTAGGAAAATCACGAAAAGCGTCAGCAAAAATCTTTAAATTTCATGAAAATCATCAGGATTTTAAGAATCAATTAAAATACTGCATAAAGGAAATGTGATAAAATGTGTTAAAAATTAACGAAATTCACAAAAAGTCAATACTTTCAAAATTAACGGAAATTTCAGAAAAAAATTAACTGAAAACTTCATTTTTTGAGTTTCTGAAATTTCCGTTTATTTTAAAAATATTGACGTTTTGATTTTTCTGAATTTTCGTTAATTTAAAACATTCCAACAATTTTATCACATTTCCTTAATTCTGAAGACCCTGGCAGTTTCTGTCAATTTACAAAATTTCAGGATTTTAATTGAACCTTAATATCTTGATGATTTTCATGAAATTTAAAGATTTTCATCAAAATGTTGACAATTTTCATGAAATTTTAAAATTTTAACCAATATGTTGACGGTTAGATTTTTGTTAGTATTAAAAATGTAATAATTTTCATGAATTTTCGATATTTTCGAGCTTTAACATTTTTAAAATAACAAATATTTAGGAAATTTACGAACATTGCTAAGAATTTGAAAAGTTCTTAGTAATTTTCCGAAATATTTGTTAATTTTAAAAATGTTTATATTTTTCATACGATTTTCGTTAGTATTCGTTAATGTTGATCATTTTCATGAATTTTCGATATTTTGTAGCTATATCAATTTTAAAATTAACAAATATTTAGGAAATTTACGCCATTGCTAAAAATTTTAAAAGTTCATAGCAATTTTCGTAAGTTTCGAAAATAGTCGTAAATTTCCGAAATATTCGTAAATTTTAAAAATGTTTAAGTTTTTCATACAATTTGAACGTTTTCCTCAATTTGTAAGATTTTCCTTAATTTTAATAACATTGATAATTTTCATAAATTTTCGTCAATTTTTTAAGAAATGTTAGCAGCGTTCGTTACTTTTCAAGATTTTTGTTAATCTTTAGAATTTTTATTTACACTTCGCGAATTTATTTCTAAGACATTCGTTAATTTTTAATATTTTGACGCATTTCATGAATTTTTAATACTGTGACGGCTTTTATGGATTTTAGTGAATTTTCTAAATGTCTGTTAAGTTTTTATTTCCGTCTACTTTCTGACGATTTACGTTTATTATATATCTTTTAATTTTTACGAATTTCCAAGATTTCCTTTATAGATTTTTAATTTCTTGGCGCATTTTATAAATTTCAAAGGCTTTTGTCGAATTTTAAAATGTTGACTCTTACGGTAAACTTCTAAGATTTATATAAAAATTCATGTTTTGAATTATTAACAAATTTCATTTCTTTTTTTAATATTCATAATTTTATTACTTCTTTTATTCATATCGCTTACTTTGTTTTATATAAAACAGAAAAAAATAATATAACCAACCCACCAACCCTTCCACTCCCAGGTTAAGCATGAAGTAAAATTTCAAGTTTAGAAAAGCCTGAGCATTTGGTTTGGTCACGTAGGTTGCTAAACTCGAAATTTTACTTCATGCGCTGAAATATAATTTCATGTGATGGTCACTTGTTAACAATATTTCAGTGTATTCAGTGTTTAATACGCGTGGCGCATGAAGTAAAATTTCGAGTTTAGAAAAGCCCAGAAAATTAGTCTCGGGTCGCTGCGCGACCCTCGATAAATTTTCACGGGGCTTTTCTAAACTCGAAATTTTACTTCATGCTTAACCTGGGAGTGGAAAACACTCGTTCGGCAACTGTGCATGGGTTGATTATATTGTTTTTTCTGTATTATATCAAACAAAATATGCAAAATTAATAAAAGAAGTAATAAAATTATGAATATTAAAAAAGAAATGAAATTTGTTTTGTTGTTTCTAAACTTGAAATTTTACTTCATGCCTAATCTGGGAGTGGAAACATTCGTTCTAAACTTCAAATTAAACGCTTTTATAAAATCGACGAAGACCTGCAAATTTACAACGTATACATTACGTATGTTTAAAAGAAAAAATCCCAGTATGTAATATAATAAGTTATTTACAGAAATCAATAAAATAAGTGCAGAATTGAACCTAAAACCAACTTTTACAGTTACATCATGAACGGTGGAGGCTTCTACTTCGTTATACATGTTAATTCTATAAAATAAAACACTTTACCTTTGTTTGTATAACACTATATTTTTATTTTCGTGCCTGCAGTTTCGACAACTAAACTTGCCATTATCAAACAGAGTGAATTTTACAGTTACATTAATATAATTACTAGGCCGTTAATGGGTTAATTTAAAAGTTGCAACGGAAATTATATTTCTTGTCTTCTATACCTGTAGAAGAAAAGGAACAGATCAATAAATAAAACTTGAAATAAACCAGTATTAACATAAAAACAAAATTAGTTATTAGGTGGTCCTATGTCGGCCGATCTTTCCATCCAAACCGCAATTAACGAATCTATAAAATACCTGACCTTTTACCAACCTCATTAATACCAAACTGATATTTAATAAACTCCCCGGATCTTTTCCAAATAAATAATTCATAACTGAAACAACTCGCATCATCCGTTCAACTTCCTCCTTAAAATTTGCAGCTGATTGCAACCAGGGGAATTATAAATGGCTAATTCCACGTTTATTATTTATTTATTTATCCTCCTGTGCGACATCTGTTTATTTTTCTTGTTCGAGTGAATTATTTAGCGAGGGAGGAGGAAAGGAGGCCGAATGTGCAATTTGGGTGGTCATCGTGTTTTTAAGGGGGGCGCGGGGTGACAAGTGGCCATGTGAACACTGTCTGTCAACATTGCGAGTCTATTAAAGCGCCCTACAAGTATCTCCCTTGACAGCCACGATAATAACTCAAAAGATTTCCAAACACACATTTCACTCTTCGGCCCACTTTAAACACTAACAGACACGACATCGGTATTTTTAAATTTATTGCTACTGTTTATAAGTGTTCTACTGAAATATATAAAAGGATATTTCATAAAAAACAGTCCAGTAAGGTAATGTTTTGAAACATATTTTTCAAAAAGATAAAAAGGATAAAAAAATACGATAAGCTGTTGACTAAATTGATTGGGTGAGTTACGTGAAGATCAAATGTAATTGATGTTGACTACAGATTGACATAGAATGTAATAATAAAGGATTGTAAACTTACCGATTTTTTTAATTACCGGGAATTTGGTACATTTGTTAGTCGCTCTTTCTTGGCGAACCAAAAATGCATCTATCGAGTGTCTAGCAATCATTCAAGTCCTGGGTGGCTGTGGAATTAAGCATAAATATCGATTCTAACTTTAAAATTATTAAATCTGACGTTTGCAGAGTCATAACCTATTTTAAAGATGTAAGATTTGACATTCATGTTTGATTCCACAGCCACCCAGGACTTTAATAATTCCTAAACACACGATATATTGATCAATAACTTCCGAAAAAGTTAGATATTATTAATTTACCAATACTAGTATAAACCAGAGCTGGGACGAATCCTCGTAAAAAGGATTCGAATCACGAATCCGAATCACCTAATATGATTCGAATCACGAATACTCGAATAAAGGATTCGTAAGAGATAAATATGAATCGAATCAAAGATTTGAATCCTGTTTTTTCGAATCGCGAATACAAATCCTTTAAGAATAAATTTAATTTATAATTTTTCTACAATCATTAACATATGAATATCGTTACCAGTTGTTTTAACAAAAATTTTAAAAACCTAATTATTTATTATTATCACTGAACATCGTTGATAACAGACTAAATATCTGATTCCGTGTATCTCTGATAAAAAATTTATTTGTGTGCTTTTCAAATCAGTATTTTGTACGCGTAGATCATGAAGTTAAATTTCGAGTTTAGAAAAACCCAGAAAATTTGTCTCTGGTCGCTGCGCCACCCTCGACAAATTTTCACGGGGCTTTTCTACCCTCGAAATTTTACTTCATGCTTAGCCTGGGAGTGGAAACACCCGTTCAAAACTTTAAATTGAACTCTATTATAAAATCTACGAATGCCTGAAAATTACGTAAATAAAAAATACACTATATATGATTTAAACCGGGAAAGTCCGAGAAAAGTCATAAAATTTTATTCAAATTCATGAAAACACTAACAAGAAAGCTATTTGATATTATTAAATTTGTCAAAATCAACTGTCATCATAAAAATTACAAAACACGTAAAAATTTCAAAACCAACTTAACTATTGACAAAAACAATTCAACTGTTTTTTATTTCCTCATTGGCAACACTGACGCGCTTGACATATTGACATAAATGTAGTGTCAAACCTCCGCTGTAAGATATAAATCGTTTTTATTTGGAACAACGTTGGGAAATATTGAAAAATTATTTCTAAAGTGAGTGTTGTGTCGCAATGCAGTGCGGTACAGAGATATGCTGGCTGATTTTTTGTGGCTATTAGGCGATTTTGACTTGGGCGAGCTGTGGTCCCAGCAGGATGGAGCAACATGCCACACCAGCCGTAAAACTATCGATCTTTTTCACAGTAAGTTTGGTAACTGTGTTATCAGTCGTTTTGGAGACATTAATTGGCAATCGCGCAGTTGCGATTTGTCGTCGTTGGACTATTCTTTGTGGGGATTTGATTTTATTTAATTTGTCAAAATCAACTGTCATCATAAAAATTACAAAACACGTAAAAATTTCAAAACCAACTTAACTATTGACAAAAACAATTCAACTGTTTTTTATTTCCTCATTGGCAACACTGACGCGCTTGACATATTGACATAAATGTAGTGTCAAACCTCCGCTGTAAGATATAAATCGTTTTTATTATTTCCAAAGTGAGTGTTGTGTCGCAATGCAGTGCGGTACAGAGACATGCTGGCTGATTTAATGTGGCTATTAGGCGATTTTGAGGCATTTGTTTAAAGCTCCAATTGAAATTTCCTCTAGCTTAAAGTTTAACAGTCACTATCGATCTATTTCACAGTAAGTTTGGTAACCGTGTTATCAGTCGTTTTGGAGACATTAATTGGCAATCGCGCAGTTGCGATTTGTCGTCGTTAGATTTGATTTGTGGCAAGGACTTTCTTGAAAAAAACAATCATTATTAAAAAATATTCAACGGTGTAGTTTAAAAGCAATTTCAAAAAGAAACCATCAGATGGCCCACCCTTTATTAGTTATTTACATTATGTATTCAAAAAACCGGATTACCTGAGATTTAACGATGAGTAGGGATTTTCCTGATGGTTAAAAAGCATCATAGTTCCAAAGAGATCACACTAAACATTAACTCTAGCGTATTTTTGTGACTTTTAAAAAATCCGGATGTTATACTGATTCGGACAAACAAAAATGGGGGTATCCCACAGAAGAAAGTTATTATTATTATTATTATTATTATTCTTTATTTACGGAATTCACCTTTTTTACAATTGAAATTAACAACATTAAAGCAATAAATAACATGTAGGAATAAAATATTGAATTAAAAGATAAATATAAATAATTATGATCACTGGTCATTGTATGAAATTTGTCAACTTAAAGTTATATTAAATGGTCAGAGAAAAAAATCTTTATACAGGAAAATGTCGAAAAAATTTAACATTTCAGATTGTGGCTACCCTATCAGTTTTGCTTCAAATAATAATAAACAAAATTTTAAAAACTAGATTATTATCTTAAAAACATTTTCAGTCATTTAATGTTCTTATCAAAGCATTCAGTTTGAAGTTTCGAACGAGCGTTTCCACTCCCAAACTAAGCATGAAGTAAAATTTCGAGTTTAGAAAAGCCCCGCGTAGAAAATTTGTCGAGGGTCGCACAGCGACCCGAGACAAATTTTCACGGGGCTTTTCTAAACTCGAAATTTTACTTCATGCTTAGCCTGGGAGTGGAAACACCCGTTCAAAACTTTAAATTGAACTCTATTATAAAATCTACGAATGCCTGAAAATTAAGTAAATAAAAATAGTCTAAATATGATTTAAACCGGGATAGTCCGAGAAAAGTCATAAAATTTTATTCAAATTCATGAAACCACCAACAAAAAAGCCATATGATGTTATTAAATTTGTCAAAATCAACTGTCATCATAAAAATTACAAAACACGTAAAAATTTCAAAACAACTTAACCATTGACAAAAAGAATTCAACTGTTTGTTATTTCCTCATTTGCAACACTGACGCGCTTGATATATTGACATAAATGTAGTGTCAAGCCTCCGCTGTAAGATATAAACCGTTTTTATTTGGAACAACGTTGGGAAATATTGAAAAATTATTTCCAAAGTGAGTGTTGTGTCGCAATGCAGTGCGGTACAGAGACATGCTGTCTGATTTTTCTGGCAGTTAGGCGATTTTGACTTGGCGAGCCGTGGTCCCAGCAGGATTGAGCAGCATGCCACACCAGCCGTAAAACTATCGATCTTTTTCACAGTAAGTTTGGTAACCGTGTTATCAGTCCGTTTGAAGACATTAATTGGCAATCGCACAGTTGCGATTTGTCGTCGTTGAACTGTTCTTTGTGGGGATGTGTTAAGGGCTTTCTTGGATAAAGCAACAATTATTAAAAAATATTCAACGGTGTAGTTTTAAAAGCAATTTCTAAAAACAACCATCAGATGGCTCACCCTTTATTAGTTATTTACATTATGTATTCAAAAAACCGGATTACCTGAGATTTAACGATGAGTCGGGATTTTCCTGATGATTAAAAAGCATCATGGTTCCAAAGAGATCACACTAAACATTAACTCTAGCGTATTTTTGTGACTTTTAAAAAATCCGGATGTTATACTGATTCGGACAAACAAAAATGGGGGTTTCCCGCAGAAGAAAGTTATATTAAATGGTCAGAGAAAAAAATCTTTATACAGGAAAATGTCAAAAAAATTTAACATTTCAGATTGTGGCTATCATATCAGTTTTGCTTCAAATAATAATAAACAAAATTTTAAAAACTAGATTATTATCTTAAAAACATTTTCAGTCATTTAATGTTCTTATCAAAGCATTCAGTTTGAAGTTTCGAACGAGCGTTTCCACTCCCAGACTAAGCATGAAGTAAAATTTCGAGTTTAGAAAAGCCCCGCGTAGAAAATTTGTCGAGGGTCGCGCAGCGACCCGAGACAAATTTTCACGGGGCTTTTCTAAACTCGAAATTTTACTTTATGCGCCACGTGTATAAAACATTGATTTATTCTAAAGTTCAAAATATACTGGTTAGATTAGTTTATGATTTATGCAAGATTGCTAAAAAATATCCTCTCCTTAAGATACCACACTTTTGACGAGATAATCACGACACGAACACGATACGAGCACGAAGCGTTTACGACACGAGTTGAACGTCCCGTGCTCGTCTCGTGTCGTGCACGTCTCGTGCTCGTGTCGTACTCGTGTCGTACTCGTGTCGTACTCGTGTTGTAATTGTGAAGTGAAGTCTATAAGATATCACTTAGATAGTTTATAAAATCGTCCGATTTAAGGCTTTAAACGAGTGTCGTCCACTCCCAGACTAAGCATAAAGTAAAATTTTGAGTTTAGAAAAGCCCCGCGTAGAAAATTTGTCAAGGGTCGCGCAGCGACCCGAGACAAATTTTCACGGGGCTTTTCTAAACTCGAAATTTTATTTCATGCGCCACGCGTATAAAACATTGATGTATTCTAAAGTTCAAAATATACTGGTTGAATTAGTTTATGATTTATGCAAGATCGCTAAAAAATATCCTCTCCTCAAGATACCACACTTTTGGCGAGACGATCACGACACGAACACGATACGAGCACAAGACGTTCACGACACGAGTGTGTTGAACGCCCCGTGCTCGTCTCGTGTCGTGCACGTCTCGTGCTCGTGTCGTACTCGTCTCGTAATTGTCTAAAAGAAGTGAAGTGAAGCGATGTCTATAAGATATCATGAGTATCATGCTCAACATTCGAGCAATGTTTAAAATGTCTCCGTGTTCAGTGAGTAGTTACCAGTTACTTAGATAGTTTATAAAATCGTCCGATTCAAGGCTTTAAACGAGTGTCGTCCACTCCCAGACTAAGCATGAAGTACAATTTCGAGTTTAGAAAAGCCCCGCGTAGAAAATTTGTCGAGGGTCGCGCAGCGACCCGAGACAAATTTTCACGGGGCTTTTCTAAACTCGAAATTTTACTTCATGCGCCACGCGTATAAAACATTGATTTATTCTATAGTTCAAAATATACTGGTTGAATTAGTTTATGATTTATGCAAGATCGCTAAAAAATATCCTCTCCTTAAGATACCACACTTTTGACGAGACGATCACGACACTAACACGATACGCGCACAAGACGTTCACGACACGAGTGTGTTGAACGCCCCGTGCTCGTCTCGTGTCGTGCACGTCTCTTGGTCGTGTCGTACTCGTCTCGTAATTGTCTAAAAGAAGTGAAGTGAAGCGAAGTCTATAGGATATCATGAGTATCATGTTCAACATTCGAGCAATGTTTAAAATGTTTAAGTGTTCAGTGAGCAGTTACCAGTTACTTAGATAGTTTATAAAATCGTCCAATTCAAAGCTTCAACGAGTGTCTTGCACTCCCAGACTAAGCATGAAGTAAAATTTCGAGTTTAGAAAAGCCCCGCATAGAAAATTTGTTGAGGGTCGCGCAGCGACCCGAGACAAATTTTCACGGGGCTTTTCTAAACTTGAAATTTTACTTCATGCGCCACGCGTATAAAACATTGAAATATTATTATTATTATTTTGTAACAGGTGAGTATTGATAATTTTGTAACCGTCATTAAACTATGGACTTATTATCGGCTGACGCCAATTTATGTCAACTGTCACTATAGTTCAAATGTCAATTAATGTATATGTCAACTGTCATTAATAACCTAACCTAACCTAACTGTGAAAATACAAGCAATGCGCTCGAAATGTCAAAAAGTCACATACAATGTGGATAGTACGTTAAAAAGTGATACAACTTTAAGAGTTACGTTGGTTAGTTAGGTTAGGTTATATTTCGCTTTGTCAAGTTCGGTTAGGTTAGATATCAGTTTGTGAAATAAGGTTAGGTTATACTAAATGCCTAAATGTCAGCTCACGCCAACTTACGTCAACTGTCACTATAATTCAAATGCCGGTCAATGCCTTCGTCATCTGTCATTGTATCAACTGTCATTATAGTTCAAATGCCGGTTACTGTTTACGTCAACTGTCATTGTATTAACTGTCATTATAGTTAATTTGTCGACTACCGCCGACTTATGTAAATGTAGTTCAAATACAGGCTAATGCCGATCAACATGTAGGTTAACTGTCATTATAGCCCAAATCTCGGCCGTTTTTTTTTGAAAACTTGATTATTATATTTATAAACATTTTCAGTCATTTAATGTTCTTATCAAAAAAATCAGTTTGAAGTTTGGAACGAGCGTATCCACTTCCAGACCAAGTATGATGTAAAATTTCGAGTTTAGAAAACCTAAAAATTTGGGCTTTTCTAAACTCGAAATTTTACTTCATGCGCCACGCGTATAAAACAGTGATTTAACGAGAAGTTTAAAAACACACAAAACATATTTTTCATGTTGATCCTCACAAATAATTCGAATTATTTTTGACGATTCAAATCCTTTTGAAAGTATTCGAATCCTTTTTAAAGTTTTCGAATCCTTTTATAAATATTCGAATCCTTTTGTAAGGATTCGAATCACCCGCATTTGGATTCGAATACGAATCCTCTTAAAAACATGTAACAAATCCGGATCACGAATCCAGTTTATCTAAGGTATTCGAATGACTCTTTTGAATCTTCTAAAAGGATTCGAATCCTAAGTGATTCGAATCCTGCCCAGCTCTGGTATAAACCATAGGTCTTCTACCTTATTTTGCTCACCGCCCACTTTAAAATTTTTTTTTTCTAGAACCCTCCAATTTTTTTCACTTAGCATCTGTCGCAAATCTGAAACAGCTATTGCCATGATAATATTTAAACATGTAATATTATACGCTCCCTAATATTCTCTAGGTTTTCTACTGCCCCCCTGAAAGTCTCAAACGCCCACAGGGGGCGTCATCGCTCACGTTGAAAACCTATCGTGTAAACCATCTACTTAAAATACTTAAAAATCGTTCATGATAAAGTTATATGTACCACATAAAGATAATTTATCATAAAGAAAAATTGAGTTTGTCAATAGGTTGCAGAATATTTATAAAATATAAAAAACGAATTAAAATTAATATCGACTTTCTGCAAAAAGTTTGTCTCCAAATATTCATTGAAACAACTACTATTATTATTAGCTCGAGAAGTAGTTGTTTCAATGAATATTTGGAGACAAACTTTTTGCAGAAAGTCGATATTAATTTTAATTCGTTTTTTATATTTTATATGTACCACAAAAAAAAAAACAGGATTACGCAGCTTATATGATAATTAACTAGTATTTTGTGTTTCCTGTAAAGTTCGATGTTTTGGACTTGGACAAGGTTTCAGAAGTAATTGATCGATATATTAGCGCAACCAAGGCCGTAGCTAGAAAAAAAATACGGAGGGGGTTATACACATTTGGGGGGGTTTTAATCGTAAAAATATTCTTTTTTCTCTTACAAGGCCGCTCATACATAGAAAAATTTAACATTTTAAATACAACCAAATTTATTTGTGTTATATTTATATTACTTTTACAATTTCTACGAAGTGTTGAGTAAATTACAAGAAACGATAAAATTCAAGCAATCAAGAAAACACAAATTACATTTTTCACGAAAACAAATGATTAATGCTAATACAACACCAAATTAAAACCACAAAATCCATTATTCATAATCCCCGCACACTGGCTCCAAGGAAATAATTCGCTGGACTGACTTTACAGCCGGAAACTGTACAAGCAGTAAATGCAGGTAAAAAAGATTTACAACCGGAGCAAACAGTTGAGCACAATAAAACATGCAATGAAAACTATTTAACCTTATTATCACGCAATATATTAATGGCAATAAAACGAAAAGGTACGCCCGGCCGGCCGCTGGGATCGCAGAGACGTGAAAAATGAAGTGATTTTATCGGCGCAATCCGCTGTCAAATTAAGGTAAATAAAGTCAGGCCGATTTAAAAAAAAAAATAGCAGGAATGTCCCAAAACGCCTGGAATTCTCTGGTTGTATAAATTACGCTAGGATTTTTATAAATATTTATATTCTTGACTGGGTTATATGATTTATGCAAAAATTGCAGACAATTTAATTGTTCTTGCAGATAAAGTTGTATTAAATAAAGTTATTGTACAAGTTGTATCGCAACTAGGGCAGGATCCAAACAACAATTATGGGGGTGGAAGAGGTAATTATCTTACAAAAACAAAAGTATTTTTTCGCTGATTTCGATATTTTAAAAATTTGCCATTCGATAATGTCATGAAAAGAAAGTCTCTACGTGTTTTTTTTTTTTTTTTTCATTGAAACAGCGTTTAGAACATTAACAATTAAAAACATGTTTAAATCACGTTTAAAACTTGTTTAAAACAGAACATACATGGCATTTTTCTTTTGAGTATACCTATCCCGATAAATACAGCGTTTTTTTTTAATTTGCGGGAATTCGTTCTTTAAAAGCGGTTAATTTGAGACTATTAACGAGTGTTTTCCACTCCCAGACTAAGCATGAAGTAAAATTTCAAGTTTAGAAAAGCCTAAGAATTGGGATTGATGCGTAGCGAAGCGGAGCGGCCAATCCAAATTAGGCTTTTCTAAACTCGAAATTTTACTTTATCCGCCACGCTTAAAAACACTGATTTACAGTGAAGTTCAAAAAACACACACATACAATAACGATTATAGGCAACCCAATATACGTCAGTTATTGGGTTGCCTATAATCACTGTTTTAAACAATTTGTTCAGGGCAGACTTTGATTCACGTTTTATTCACATATACATATTGGATTGCTAAAGCCGTATATTTTAAACTTTACGATATTTCAGTGTTTTATACGTGTGGCACATGAAGTAAAATTTCGTGTTTAGAAAAGCCTGATTTGGATTAGCCGCTCCGCTTCGCTACGCGGCCAATCCAAATTTTCAGGCTTTTCTAAACTCAAAATTTTACTTCATGCTTAGTCTGGGAGTGAAAACTCTCGTTTAAAGATTCAAATTGAATCTTTTAAAAAAACAACGAATGTCGTAAAATTTATAGTGTATGCATATGTTCACCTAAAAGAAAAAATCGCTGTATTTAAAAATCACACTTATGCACACATATTTGATATTTTATTGTAATGAAATGTTCTGTTTAATAATGTAGTTTAAAATATCTTCAACAATATACCTAAAATTTAAAAATGTAAACAAAAAATCTTAATGAACTAGTATAAAATATAGTTTAGCAAATTTAAGATAATAAAAAAAAGTTTTAAACAAATTTATCGTTTAAAACATGTTTTAAACAAATTTAAGATTCAAAACATGTTTAAAACAAAGCCGATTAAAACACGACGGCTGTTTTTAACAATGTTTAAAACAGTGTTTTAAAACAAAGTGTTTTAAACATAACAGAATTTGACACAAGACCATAAAAATCATTTTCAAGATCTAAAAATCTAACACCTATCAGTTTTTTTAAATAAAAATAGTGGAATGCGTGTGGTTTTGGATTATTTTTTATTCAGTGCTTTAAAAGCCTTTCGCATGCAGTAAATATTTCTACTTTAGAGCCTGAAAGTCTTAATTGGTCCTTTAGTAGTTTCAGTACCCATGGTGAATTCAATACTTATAGTGAGCTAAGTATTTAGTCATAGTAGTCTATTTAGTGTCAGTAGACATATAAGTCACTGGTGTTTTTAATTTTATTTAGTAATTGTTAGAGATCCTCAATAAAATAGAATAATTAAGCAACAAAACCTACCCTATACAGATTACCATGTCAAGTCTCTGGTAATAAAAGGGGTCTTTAGTGATGTGTACACACACTCGCACGAGAGCGAGCATACACATAAAGGTGTTAATCTGCAGGTAAAGCTCGACGTAAAAAATAATAAAACAATAATAAAAAATAAAAAAAAAATGTAAATCCACTGATAAGCGCCCGATACATCCGAGTGCTATTGGTCATATAAAACGTTACGCAAGAGATTAAACAAATAGTTTCGGTTGTAAAAGAGCTATTTACGAGCGGCAGCAGAGAGTGCTTTCCGCGGGGTCATATAAAGTAATTACTTTATGGAGAGCACGTTATAAACCTAATATTGTTTTGTGTGCGTGTGTGCGCTAGTGCGAGAGGGCTATCGCAAATGGAATTTGTAATTTCTGGATTATAAAACTTGCTATACACATATTTTACACATACAGAAAGTTTTTCTTTTAAGTATACTAGTACATATCGGAATTGTATGCTGTAAATTTTTAAATGTTTGTTGGTTTTTATAAAGAGTTTAATTTGAAACCCTAAACGAGTGTTTTCCACTCCCAGGTTAAGCATGAAGTAAAATTTCGAGTTTAGAAAAGCCTGAAAATTTGGCTTGGCGGAGCGGCCAAACCAAATTTTCAGGCTTTTCTAAACTCGAAATTTTACTTCATGCGCCACGCGTATAAGATATTGATTTCAAATAAAGTTCACTTGTTCACAATATTTAAGTGCTTTCAGTGTTTGATACGCGTGGCGCATGAAGTAAAATTTCGAGTTTAGAAAAGCCTGAAAATTTGGTTTGGCCGCTCCGCCAAGCCAAATTTTCAGGCTTTTCTAAACTCGAAATTTTACTTCATGCTTTGTCTGGGATTGTAAACACTCGTTCGAAACTTGAAATTGAACCTTTTATAGAAACAACAAATGCCCGAATTTTATTTACAGAGTATGCATCGGGATAATTATACTTAAAAGAAAAATTCCCTGTTTTGGTCTGGTTTTTTAAT
This sequence comes from Philonthus cognatus, assembly GCA_932526585.2. Classification (NCBI taxonomy): domain Eukaryota; kingdom Metazoa; phylum Arthropoda; class Insecta; order Coleoptera; family Staphylinidae; genus Philonthus; species Philonthus cognatus. Next base: position 33,458,001 of record OW052242.1, read on the forward strand.
ATTAATTTGGAATGAAAACACTAACACATTCTTCACAATATTGTAAAGAAAGTTCCTCACAATATTGTGTAGGAAGTGTTAGTGTTTTCATTCCAAGTTAGTTGAAATCCTCACGTAACTCAAAAAAAATATATTCCTATTGGTAATATTACTTGTATACAAAAGTTCAAAAGTGTTCTTTAATCAACAATTAGTTTTATTTAAGTTTATAAGGATATAAGATCCAAGTACTGCTCTGATATTATACACATCAATCATTTTGATTGGAAGATGATTTTTTTGCAACTTAATTTATATGTATAATTTAATAGTGAGCTCATCTATTCTTTTGGGTTTAGGTTGTCGACGACGGCGTTAATCGGAAACAACCAATCAATCATCGGCGAATTATAAAGTCGCACTCAATCATCCATTTAATGAGAACTAAATTATTTCACCACCCTCAATCATCCAATCAGTCCGTTACAATTCTGGCACGTCATCACTTCTTCTCGATCGCCGCCGATTACACAAACTCAACCCTTTACGCTCTCTATACGTCAAACTTCGACATAATTAAGACGGCCGATTTTCGCTGTTCCGCTTAGAGCACGCTATTATCATCGAAAAGTAAGAAAATTTACGTGAAGAATTGATACATATTTTTGATTGATATGGAGTTCTAATTTGAATAAATGTTTCTAAATGGGATGGCTATAGAAATAATAGATGAACTACTGATTGTTTTAGGGCGCCTAAGCACGAGGACCTTAGGAATCTATAGACGCGTTTCGAGATGTCTTACTCATTATACTGACACTGTCAATATAAAATACATACTGAGACTTTCAATACCAAGACTATACTGAGACTCTGAGACTTTCATTGCTAAGACTATACTGAGACTTTCAATACTAAGACTATACTGAGACTTTCATTACCAAGACTATGCTGACACTTTCAATACTAAGACTACACTGACACTTTCAATACTAATACTATACTGAGACTTTCATTACTAAGACTATGCTGAGACTTGCAATACTAAGACTATACTGAGACTTTTAATACTAAGACTATACTGAGACTTTAGATGAACTACTGATTATTTTAGAGGGCTCAAGCACGAGGAGCTTAGGAATCTATAGACGCGTTTCGAGATGTATCACTCATTATAATGACACTGTCAATATAAAATACATACTGAGACTATACTGAGACTCTGAGACTTTTATTATCAAGACTACACTAAGACTTTCAATATAAAGACTATACTGAGACTTTCATTACTAAGACTATGCTGAGACTTTCAATACTAAGACTATACTGAGACTTTCAATACTAAGACTATACTGAGACTTTTAATACTAAGACTATACTGAGACTCTAAGAATTTCATTACTAAGGCTATACTGAGACTTTCAATACTAAGACTATACTGAGACTTTCAATACTAATACTATACTGAGACTTTCATTACTAAGACTATGCTGAGACTTTTAATACTAATACTATACTGAGACTTTCATTACTAAGACTATGCTGAGACTTTCAATACTAAGACTATACTGAGACTTTAGATGAACTACTGATTATTTTAGAGGGCTCAAGCACGAGGACCTTAGGAATCTATAGACGCGTTTCGAGATGTATCACTCATTATACTGACACTGTCAATATAAAATACATACTGAGACTTTCAATACTAAGACTATACTGAGACTCTGAGACTTTCATTACCAAGACTATACTGAGACTTTCAGTACTAAGACTATACTGAGACTTTCATTACTGAGACTATGCTGAGACTTTCAATACTAAGACTATACTGAGACTTTCAATACTAAGACTATACTGAGACTCTAAGACTTTCATTACTAAGACAATACTAAGACTTTCAATACTAAGACTATACTGAAACTTTTATTACTAAGACTATTCTGAGATATTCAATATTAAGACTATACTAAGACTTTCAATACTAATACTATACTGAGACTTTCATTACTAAGACTATGCTGAGACTTTCAATACTAAGACTATACTGAGACTTTCAATACTAAGACTATACTGAGACTCTAAGACTTTCATTACTAAGACAATACTAAGACTTTCAATACTAAGACTATACTGAAACTTTTATTACTAAGACTATTCTGAGACTTTCAAAACTAAGACTATACTGAGACTTTCAATACTAATACTATATTGCGACTTTCATTACTAAGACTATGCTGAGACTTTCAATACTAAGACTATACTGAGACTTTCAATACTAAGACTATACTGAGACTTTAAGATGAACTACTGATTATTTTAGGGGGCTCAAGCACGAGGACCTTAGGAATCTACAGACGCGTTTCGAGATATATGACTAATTATACTGACACTGTCAATATAAAATACTAACATACTGAGACGTTCATTACTAAGACTATACTGAGACTTTCAATACTAAGGCTATACTGAGACTTTTATTACTAAGACTATACTGAGACTTTCAATACTAAGACTATACTGAGACTTTCAATACTAAGACTATACTGAGACTTGCAATATTAGACGCAAACAGAGAAAACAATTAGTATTGGGGATTAGATTATTCTCGCCAACTGCACTAATGTCTTGCTAACATTTAAATTAGATAAAATTATTACTTTATTTTTCACCACTTATAATAAAAGTGGTAAAAGGCATAGTAATAGTTTCATTTAATTTTGATATGGATTACCACGTAGTAATGGTCAAAACTATCGTGATGTTGCTAACATATAAAGCAAAATGTGATTTATTTTTTATAATGATGAATTAATTGTTAAGATGTATAACTTTATGATCGGGTACAATCGCAAAGCAAGCATAAGCACATTCCGTGCGAAATGACTGCTTACAACTAATTATAATATTCATAGCTGCCTCTACCTGCGAAAGCAATTAATTATAAACGATTACCTCGAGGAATGGGTGCGCGTTATCAGATGAAACCCATTCCGACAAATTTTTCGAAATACCAGCATTTTTGATGAATAGCCAGTGAGCCGGCGGCGGATGGTGGAAAGTCGTTAGGGCTCGTTAGCAAGTGTTGATTGGAGTGAATTATAATTTCTAATTTCTAATGGCCGATTGTTATAAGGCCGAATCGCTGTCGGGCTGGCATGCAGATGTGGGTTTAGCTATTATTATTATTATTACATCGACTGGGTAAGCTAGTGTACAGTCACGGTGGCTGGCTATCCGCTATCTCCGGTCTCCATCATTATAGGCGCTGAGTACGGGGCGGACTCCATTCTAGATATTCATAATTGATATTTCATATTTATTACTGATGCCCGATAAGGTATGATGCATGCCGGTTGGTTGTACTAATACACAAGCCTTACACTTGTCCACCGCAGCACGCGTTTTCCTCTTTCGTTTCCACAATGGAAATGCGTTGGGTTATAGCATTTGTCAAGGCAAATTAGGCCCTGATGAAATATGGCGGGACGATTGTCGTTTTCGGTATTCAGGATTTCGGGGAGGAAGGCCGATAAAGTTTGTATCGGATGATAAGATCCGGAAACCGGGATGATATTAATGTTCCGAGGGTTTCCCGCTACGGGGGCTGGTTGACCTCACTTCACGAACAACACCCGTATACATCGAGATTTAGCATATATCATTAAACATACACGAACCGGTGTCGAAGTGATTAATTATTTAGAGTTAACTGTCGGTCCAAGTTGTATTCCTTGGAATAGCACAGATAATTCTTTTGAAAAATCAAGATTAATTTTACTAAAGAATTAGAAAATGAAAAATTTTAAACACTATTGGAGATTTTTCGAGAAGTTAACGTAGTTCAGCATATACGCTTCATCTATTTGACTCTTGCTCTAGCAAATACAAATGTTTAGGCTTTTCTAAAACCAAAAGAAAGAAAATGATTATTTGTACTACAAATAGCATATAATTTATTTCTAAACAATAGTTGTAAATATACAGTCGACTGCATACACTGCAGATACAGCTGACACAGCAAACAGATACAGCAGACACAGCGAGCACAGCAGGCACAACAGACACAGTACGCATAGCAGAGACAGCAGACAAAGCAGAAACAGCAGACACAGCAGATACAGTAGAAACAGTAGATACGGCAAACACAACAGACGCTATAAACAGCAGACACACATTACACAGCAGACACACCAGAAACAGTAGGCACACCAGACACACCAGACCCAGCAGAAACAGCAGACACCAGACATAGTAGACACACCAAACACAGGTGACCGACAAACAGACAGACACTGCAGACACAGCAGAAACAGTAGACACACCATAAAGTACACTGCATACACTGCAGATACAGCAAACAGACACAGCAGACACAGTAGACACAGCACGCATAGCAGAGACAGCAGACACAGCAGACAAAGCAGAAACAGCAGATACAGAAGATACAGTAGAGACAGCAGATACAGCAAACACAGCAGACGCCATAAACAGCAGACACACCATACACACCAGACACAGCAGACGCAGCAGAAACAGCAAACACCAGACACAGCAGACACACCAAACACAGCTGACAGCAGACACAGCGACCACAGTAGGCACAGCAGACACAGCAGACACATCAGACATAGCAGAGACAGCAGACAAAGCAGAAACAGCCAGGGTTGTTATGATTAAAACACTGTTTTAGATCAGTGTTTTAAACATGTTTGAAGACAGTTTTTTTATCAGATTTTAAAATTTTAGCTAAATTGTTGAACATATTTCAAATTACATTACTAAACATAGCATTTTATTACAATAAAATATCAAATATGTGTGCATAAATGTGATTTTCAAATACATTGAATTTTTCTTTCAGGTATACATTAACTGTAAATTCCACGACATTAGTTGTTTTTTTAAAAGATCTTAATTTGAATTTTTAAACAAGGGTTTTCCACTCTCAGACTAAACATGAAGTAAAATTTCGAGTTTAGAAAAGCCTGAAAATTTGGATTGGCCGCGTAGCGAAGCGGAGCGGCCAATCCAAATTAGGCTTTTCTAAACTCGAAATTTTACTTCATGCGCCACGCGTATAAAACACTGAAATATCGCAAAGTTTAAAATATACGGCATACACTGTAAATTCCACGACATTAGTTGTTTTTTTAAAAGATCTTAATTTTAATTTTTTAACGAGGGTTTTCCACTCCCAGACTAAGCATGAAGTAAAATTTCGAGTTTAGAAAAGCCTGAAAATTTGGATTGGCCGCGTAGCGAAGCGGAGCGGCCAATCCAAATTAGGCTTTTCTAAACTCGAAATTTTACTTCATGCGCCACGCGTATAAAACACTGAAATATCGCAAAGTTTAAAATATACGGCTTTAACAATCTGCACTGAACAAATTGTTTAAAATAATGATTATAGGCAACCCAATAACTCTAACGTATACTAGGTTGCCTATGATCGTTGTGGTATGTATGTGCTTCCTAAATTTCAATGTAAATCAGTGTTTTTAAGCGTGGCGCATGAAGTAAAATTTCGAGTTTAGAAAAGCCTAATTTGGATTGGCCGCTCCGCTTCGCTACGCGGCCAATCCAAATTCTTAGGCTTTTCTAAACTCGAAATTTTACTTCATGCTTAGTCTGGGAGTGGAAAACACTCGTTAAAAGCCATAAATTAACCGCTTTTAAACAACGAATTCCCGTAAATTTAAAAAACGCTGTAATTATCGGGACATGTATATTCAAAAGAAAAATGCTCTGTATGTTCTGTTTTAAGCACGTTTTAAACGTGTTTTAAACATATTTTAAACACGTTTTAAACATGTTCTAAACACGTTTTAAACATGTTTTAAACACGTTTTAAACATGTTTTTAATTGTTAATGTTTTAAACGTGGTTTCAATGAAAAAACACGTTTTGTTAAAAAAAATGTTTGTTTTAATTAAAATATAAAAAAAAGTGTTGTTTTAACAACCCTGGAAACAGTAGACAAAATAGAGACAGCAAACACAGCAGACGCCAGAAACAACAGACACACTATACACAGCAGACACAGCAGACACACTATACACAGCAGACACGCAGACACAGTAGACACATTAGACACAGCAGACACAGCAGACACAGCAGACACAGCAGACACAGCAGACACAGCAGATACAGCAGACACAGCAGACACAGCAGACACAGCAGTCACAGCAGACACAGCAGACACAGCAGACACAGTAGACACAGCAGACACAGCAGACACAGCAGACACAGCAGACACAGCAGACACAGCAGACACAGCGGACACAGCAGACACAGCGGACACAGAGAAACAACAGACATAGCAGACACAGCAGACACAGCAGACACAGCAGACACAGCAGACACAGCAGACACAGCAGATACAGCAGATACAGCAGACACAGCAGACACGGCAGAGAAAGCAGACACACCAAACATAACAGACACAGCTGACATAGCAAACAGACATAGCAGACTGACACTGCACACATAAGATACTATAATTAATGCAATCATATAAAAAGCTGCCAAAGAAGTAAAATATTGAAGCAGTTATGCCAATCTGGATCAAATACGAAATTGAGCAAAATAATTGTAGAGATAAATTAAATTTTGAGCAACTCTCTTCAAAACAAGCCCCAGCAAAAATAAAATTTATGATCATTAGTGGTTGTAGAACGTAAATATGCAGATTGTACGGGCGAATGTAAATCCACGTTGTTGATATATTAATTCAGGCTGGTCGCCAATAAATAGGGGATCCGGTATCATGATTGGAGGCAGTTAAAAGTACTAATTATGCGGTGTGCATGTATTATGGCAGTACGTGCACTCTGTATATGTCCACGGCTTTGTCTCAATCGGCTACTGGCCTACGCGACCACCCTGACCACTCAACCACAATGACCACTAGACATGCACTCAAAATCTACTCCTCCAATACATCTTCCAACCAAAACAAACCGAAAACCCACACATAAAAATAAAGAAAGCGGACTGTATAAAAGATGGCATGTTTTCATTAATCCATCCATTCCATCATCATCATCTCCAAAGGTAATTAAAATAAATAAAAAATCGACCACGCGAAAAAATGTATGCGCTCCGCAATTTACAGCGGCCAGTCGTGTATTATGCAAATTAATAAATAAATAATATAAAAAAAACCGAGCGGGTAAATGTGAATGAAATAAACACAGAATCAGTAGCTTTGGGAATTCTATAAATTTCATAGGCACTCAATTACGCGCCCGAATGCATTAAACCGAATTTATGGACACTTTACCGTTTCCCGGCAAACAATAAAAGATGATACACCTGCATCTTTATTGTGGAATTAAAGGAATTGTTTGTGCTGCTCGTTAAAATTGACTGCTGATCTTGATGGATGATCGCCTTGTGCTGCACGATACGTTCTGTCTGTGAAAAATTGCTACAAATTCTTCTCTCTCATAGATTTTTTAAAAAAGAAAACTATATCCTCGTTTAATGATCGCAAACAAAAGGTAAAAACAATGTATTAACGATTTTAATTTACTTACTTTTATAGACGCTGATATTTTGTGGATTATTTGAATAATATCAACATAGGCGCACATATGGGCATGGGGGCCACTTGCTTATATTATCAATATAATGCGCATTAATCAACACTTAAAATTGTTGATTTTTTATACCGGGTGTTGACTTGGCGGACGCAACATAGGAAATCCCATGTAAATTTTGAAATGTTCAAATTTTGGCTCCCCTATTTATTTTAGAAACAAAATGTATTTACCTTTCTTGTAGAGTTTATTACTTTACGTTTCTCTAAGTTAAAATAATTAAGAAAAATTAATGTGATTTTATAAAAATAATGGCATGCCATGGAATTGAAACAACAACTGCGGACGTCAAAATGGCAAAATATATCGTAGTCACTTGATTAAAGTAAATGTTTTCGAAATGATTTACACTATACAAGAAAAATCTCATTATTTTTATAAAATCACATTACTATTTCTTAATTATTTTAGCTGTTAATTTTCTGAAATTCGTTGATTTTTAAAAGAGTTCAATTTGAAGCTTTAAACGAGTGTTTTCTACTCCCAGACTAAGCATGAAGTAAAATTTCGAGTTTAGAAAAGCCCCGTGAAAATTTGTCTCGGGTCGCGCAGCGACCCGAGACAAATTTTCTGGTCTTTTCTAAACTCAAAACTTTACTTCATGCGCCACGCGTATAAAACATAGATTTTAAGTACAGTTCGAATATACATAAGTTTGACAATATTATAGTGTTTTATACGCATGGCGCATGAAGTAAAATTTCGAGTTTAGAAAAGCCCAGAAAATTTGCCTCGGGTCACTGCACGACCCTCGACAAATTTTCACGGGGCTTTTCTAAACTCGAAATTTTACTTCATGCTTAGTCTGGGAGTGGAAACACTTGTTTAAAGCTTTAAATTGAACTTAAAAAAAAACAGAGAATATCCGCAATTGTTGTATCAATTTCCATGGTATGTCATTATTTTTATAAAATCGCATTACTCTTTCTTAATTATTTTATCTTAGAGAAACGTAAAGTGTTGAGTGTGAACATTATTAAATTTAGAATTTTGTCTCTAAAATAAATAGGGAAGCCAATATTTGAACACTTTAAAATTAACATGCGATTTCCTATGTTGCGTCCGCCAAGTCAACACCCGGTATTATATTAAATGTGTAAATTTCGATTATTTTTGTAATTTATAATTTTCAATTAATATTGGTTAATTTTTACTATTTTATCAGTAATTTTTTAGAAATGTTGACAAATATCATAAGATTTGTAAGTTTTAGCAATACAAATGTTTTTGTTATTAGTACTTTAGCAATTGTTTTACACACGTCAATAATACTTATTTATTTTCCAACAGAAATATGTTGAAAATGTTATAAATCGTTGAAAATCTCATAAAAATAATATATACACTCTTATTATTATAATTTTAACTCGCGTAAAGTAAGAGTAACATGAAGATGTCTAATACAATGTTTTATTTTCTGTAATTCACTCTGTATATATAAATACACTAATTGTCATATATTTGAAGTTATACTAATATTGTAAATTTATGTAAAAGGAGATTCGGTAAATAAATAAAATTAAATAAAATTGAAAGTTATTTGAATTAAAAAACACTTGATATTGTTTCACAGCCTAATTTGTGAAACAAAACCAAGTGATTTCTAATTAAAAATAATTTAATATTTGAGATTTTGGTCTATTATTTTTTCATTTCATTTAATTTCTAGAATTAATGTCTCGGCACTTGGTAAAACATATTACAATATGTAAAGTTATTTAACTTTACATATTCTAATATGTTTCACAAAGTGCCGAGAAATTAATTCAAGAAATTAAATGTAATGAAAAAAAATGACTAAAATCTCAAATATTAAATAAATTTTTCATTAGATAAGCAATAAATTGTAAACTTTCCACTAAATCAGTGTTTAATACGCATGGCGCATGAAGTAAAATTTCGAGTTGAGAAAAGCCCGAATTTGGATTTGGACGCTGCGCGTCCAAATCCAAATTCTTAGGGCTTTTCTCAACTCGAAATTTTACTTCATGCTTAGTCTGGGAGTGGAAAACACTCGTTAGAGAATAATCGATGGCTTTTCAAGTTTTTAGTTGATTGTTTTAAAGATTTTCGTCACTTATTGCACTTTTCATGAATTATAATATAATCTTTATCATTAATTTAAAAAAAAAATACTTTTTCATAAATTTCCAAGGTTTTCTTGATATTCAAATTCTTGACGATTATACTTGAATATCCATGTTTTCGTTAGGTTTTTTAAGTCTTGGTGGTTTTTGTGAATTTCCAAAATTTCATTTAATTTTCAAAAGTTTGGATGGATTTTCCAGAATTTCGCATTTTTTTCGTTAACTTTTACAATGAATATTTTAAGATTTTCGTAAATTTTTAAATTGTTGGCAATATTCGTAAATTTTCTTAATATTCGGTAATACAAAAATGTAATTAAAACACTTAACTTTGTTTCATCACTTACATATTTACTTTTCAGTGACTTTCATCACTTATATATTTACTTTTCAGTGACTATAGTTTCGACTACAAGCTAGTCATTATCAAACTAAGTTTGATAATGACTAGCTTGTAGTCGAAACTATAGTCACTGAAAAGTAAAAATAAAAGTAGTAAAACAAAGTTAAGTGTTTTAATTAAATTGTTATGGAGATGTAGCACAAAGTGAACGCCAACCAAATTAAAGATTTAAATACAAAAATGTTAAAGTTTTTCATAAAATTCCACAATTTCTGTTGATTTTGATTTAATTTCTATAATTGTAATAATTTTTTTATATTCTGAGTTGTCGTGAATTTTCTAGATTTTTGTTAAATTTAGTTTTTCGTGAAATTCCAAAATTTCTTATGATTTTATTAAATTTTTATATTTTTAATAATATTTTTTAAATCTAGAAGTTTTCGTAAATTTTTAAAATTTTTGTTGAATTTAAGAATGTTAATATTTTTCATGAATTTTCAAGATTATTGTCAATTTTTAAAATAGTGAAATTGACACTTTATGACGTTATATCAACTTCAAAAATGTTGACGTATTTCGTGAATTTTCAAGAAAACAATAATAATACATTTAGTTAATTTTTAAAATCTTATTACTTATTTTTAAAAATTATACGCTTTTTATAAATTTTTCAAACTGAACGATGATTGCAAAGTCAACATTTTTAAAAATTCTTGAAAATCGTCGAAATGTTGAAAATAATCATGGAAAGTGTCGAGATTTAAGGATCTGAGATAATTAAATGAAATGAAATGATATTGAAAAACCTAGGATTTTTGAAAATAAACGAAAATCTTTGAAAATCACGGAAACAGTCAAGATTACGTTTAAATGAATGGATAACTTAAAAAAAATTTAAAAAATTAACCTGCATTTCTAAATGATCGTTTGTTAGAAAATTGACAATAACTGCCTAGATTTTAAAAATCTAAGACATTCATGGAAATGATCAAGAGTTTAAACATTGATAAAAATCCTAGAATGTGATGAAAAGTATAAAACATTTTAAACTTAACGAAAACCCAGGAAATTCACAATAATCATCAAAATTGTGAAAATACGAAAGTTTAAGAAACTTACGAAAGTTGCCATGGTTTTTTATGAAATCAAAGGAATAGTTTAAAATTTATTGTTTACTTAATAAAAACTAATTTTAATACATGAGAATCGACAAATATCTAGAAAATTCATAAAATACGTCAACATTTGAAAAACTAAAGAAAACACCAGAATTTCTCAAAATTTTTCAAAATGTTGAAAATTAACGATCATTTAGGATTTGCTTTCGCGAAAATATTTACTGAAATCATACAAATTTACTACATTTATCGACTGTTGTAGAATTTTCATCAGATTTATTAATTTTTAAAAATATCATTTTATTTTTATAACTTTAATGCCCGGTATAATGAACGATTAATAAATCATTAGATAACTATTTGTGGAGTAAATTTATTTACCTAGTAAACTAATGGGCGAATAAAATTGCGTAGTATAAAGCAACCTACCAAATAAATAGCAATTCTAGAAATAAATAATTTAATTAGTAGATTACAGACCGAAATTAAACATTTTCATTGTGGCCATAGCTGGAACCAACAATTTTTTAAATTGAGTTGTCAATATTTCAAATGAAATTGTCAATCAAATTGGAAATATAGTGTAATTCCTTATAATTATAGAGAATAACCGTGGAATAGGACAGAATTACACAGAACAAGAAAAAAAAAGCTTATTAGAAATTATAAAAGACTTAAACGAGTGTTTTCCACTACGAGGCTAAGCATGAAGTAAAATTTCGAGTTTAGAAAAGCCTGAAAATTTGGTTTGGTCGCGTAGCGCGAAGCGCGGAGCGGCCAAACCAAATTTTCAGGCTTTTCTAAACTCGAAATTTTACTTCATGCGCCACGCGTACAAGACACTAATTTCAAGTTCACTTGTTCAATATATTTCAGTGTTTTCAGTGTTTAATACGGGATAACCGTAATGAAATTAATAAATACAAGTAGTAGAATCTAAAGTAATTTTAATAATATAATGGACGTTTGACTTCTAACTGTCAATTTATTTAGAGAATAAAATTTACTTGGTAGAAAAACAAACAAATAATTTACTGAGGAGATTTATTAGCCAAATAAAGTTATTTTGTGTTTATAATAACGAAATCTTTGGAATAAATTAATTTATTCCTAAGGGAATCAAACGTTTTATAATACGGGGCATAAGAATTGCAATAATTAAATAAATACATTTCTATATGTTTCAATTTGAGTCCCCCTCCCCTATTTGGCTGCACCCCTGAATATTATTATTATATTTTGCCCCTCATCCCTGAAAAAGACTGCCAGCGCCCATAAATATCAAACATTGTTTTTCAACATATAAACATTAATTTTGTATTTCTTATAATAAATGCTCATTTACTAATTTGTGAAAGTGCATCTATCTTATATTTTGATATTGATTAAGAAAAGCGTTTAGAGAGATGAATAATTTAAGTGAAATTATGATCGGAGGCAGGAATGATAATTTTGACGGCGACTTTAATAATTGAGAAACATTTAGTAGGACGGATATGAGCAAATCCAATCTGTCAAGAGATGTACGAGTTGATTAAGAATCCTCGTGTATCGATTTTCCGCTCGGCGGTTATATTATTAATCCCCATATGAGTGCAGATAATCGAATTAACCGGCGGAGGCACGGGGGCGGGTGGGACGTAGCTATATAATAATAATAATGCAATATTCGGAAAGTCTGGCGTACTTATCACAGGTGAGCATTGTCTCTAATCAAAGGTGACACATTCAATAAAGTATGAAAATGTATTCTATGAAATATTCATATCTGGTTGCCATGGCGATGCGTGATTTTCCCCGCTGCACGGTGCTGCTGGATGACAGTTATTGCATTTTCCCGGGCAGATATCGGCAAGAATGCAGCGGGAAATGTCGCTTGCCGACATCGGGACTCGGCTCGACATCAGACTTCCCTCGCATTCTTCACGTCACGATTAATATGGGCAAAAAGTTACGTTTCATTGTCACATCGCCATTATATCGCATTACACCCGCCTGACATATATACGAATATATATACAGATGCGAGCACAATGCGAGAGCCAATACTGCCGTGAAATGCGTGCTCATTGCTCATTTGCTCATACCTCATTTCACGCGCCTGTTTCACGTATTTCACCGCGTTTATGTTCTCTCGCTCAAAATTTACACATGCATCCACGCTAATATCACATACTATTTACATATTACCCGAAATATTATCGTATGTTCAATTTAAAAAAAAAAACTCTAGAGTGCCATGATTTAATCTTTTTTCAAATTTAAGTTGGCTACCCACTTTGGGAATTGACATAAAAGACGTCAGACATAACAACTAATATATAACTCCATTAATTCATATAGTTTTAGAGTTGCCAACTTATGATATGTTCAATAAAAAAAAAAACCTCTGGAGTGCCATGATTTAATCTTTTTTCAAATTTAAGTTGGCTACACACTTTAGGAATTGACATATAAAACGTCGGACATAATAGTTATAATGTATATTTTCAGAGTTGCCAACCTAGAATATTTTCCACGGCACTCTAGAGATTTTTTTTTAATTGAACATACGATACAATATTTGCCATGGCACTCTAGAGGTTTTTTTGAACATATGATACTGCCGTGATTCTTAACTAACTAACTTCAGGGACGGATCCAGCGAACAATTATCGTAGAAAAACAAAAGGTGCTTATCGTCAGCCTCATAAGAAAACCTGGTAACTCCAAAACTGATAATTTTACAAGAGGCACAAAAGTTTCTTTTACACCTTCCCTTTTCGCGTTTATATGCTCTACAATATATTTTCTACATAATAATACGTTCTTTGATATTATTAAGTAAGAATTTTAATACTAATATTTAACAGGTGACATTTTTAGGTGTTACAGCTGTTATCTGTGGCGCATGAAGTGAAATTTCGAGTTTAGAAAAGCCCAGGAAATTTGTCTAGGGACCCTCGACAAATTTTCACGGGGCTTTTCTAAACTCGAAATTTTACTTCATGCTTAGTCTGGGAGTGGAAAACACTTGTTTAAAGCTTTAAATTAAACTTTAAAAAACACAGGGAATACCCGCAATTGTTGTATCAATTCCATGGTGTCATTATTTTTATAAAATCACATTACTTTTTCTTAATTATTTTAGCTGAAAATTTTCTGACATTCGTTGATTTTTAAAAGAGTTCAATTTGAAGCTTTAAACGAGTGTTTTCCACTCCCAGACTAAGCATGAAGTAAAATTTTGAGTTTAGAAAAGCCCCGTGAAAATTTGTCTCGGGTCGCGCAGCGACCTGAGACAAATTTTCTGGGCTTTTCTAAACTCAAAATTTTACTTCATGCGCCACGCGTATAAAACACAGATTTTAAGTGAAGTTCGAATATACATAAATTTTACAATATTATAGTGTTTTATACGCGTGGCGCATGAAGTAAAATTTCGAGTTTAGAAAAGCCTAGAAAATGTTCACGGGGCTTTTCTAAACTCGAAATTTTACTTCATGCTTAGTCTGGGAGTGGAAAACACTTGTTTGAAGTTTTAAATTGAACTTAAAAAAACAGGGATTATCTGCAATGGTAGTATCAATTCCATGGCATGTCATTATTTTTATAAAATCACATTACTTTATCTTAATTATTTTATCTGAAAATGTTCTGACATTCGTTGATTTTTAATAGAGTTCAATTTGAAGCAATAATCGAGTGTTTTCCACCCCCAGACTGAGCATGAAGTAAAATTTTGAGTTTAGAAAAGCACCGTGAAAATTTGTCTCGGGTCGCGCAGCGACCCGAGTCAAATTTTCTGGACTTTTCTAAACTCAAAATTTAACTTCATGCGCCACGCGTATAAAGCACAGATTTTAAGTGAAGTTCGAATATACATAAATTTTACAATATTATAGTGTTTTATACGCGTGGCGCATGAAGTAAAATTTCGAGTTTAGAAAAGCCCAGAAAATTTGTCTCGGGTCGCTGCGCGACCCGAGACAAATTTTCACGGGGCTTTTCTAAACTCGAAATTTTACTTCATGCTTAGTCTGGGAGTGGAAAACACTTGTTTGAAGTTTTAAATTGAACTTCAAAAAAACAGAGATTATCCGCAATGGTAGTATCAATTCCATGGCATGTCATTATTTTTATAAAATCACATTACTTTTTCTTAATTATTTTAGCTGAAAATTTTCTGACATTCGTTGATTTTTAAAAGAGTTCAATTTGAAGCTTTAAACGAGTGTTTTCCACTCCCAGGCTAAGCATGAAGTAAAATTTTGAGTTTAGAAAAGCCCCGTGAAAATTTGTCTCAGGTCGCGCAGCGACCCGAGACAAATTTTCTGGGCTTTCCTAAACTCAAAATTTAACTTCATGCGCCACGCGTATAAAACACAGATTTTAAGTGAAGTTCGAATATACATAGATTTTACAATATTATAGTGTTTTATACGCGTGGCGCATGAAGTATAATTTCGAGTTTAGGAAAGCCCAGAAAATTTGTCTCGGGTCGCTGCGCGACCCTCGACAAATTTTCACGGGGCTTTTCTAAACTCGAAATTTTACTTCATGCTTAGTCTGGGAGTGGAAAACACTTGTTTAAAGCTTTAAATTAAACTTTAAAAACACAGGGAATACCCGCAATTGTTGTATCAATTCCATGGTGTCATTAGTTTCATAAAATCACATTACTTTTTTTTAATTATTTTAGCTGAAAATTTTCTGACATTCGTTGATTTTTAAAAGAGTTCAATTCGAAGAAAAGCCCCGTGAAAATTTGTCTCAGGTCGCGCAGCGACCCGAGACAAATTTTCTGGGCTTTTCTAAACTCAAAATTTAACTTCATGCGCCACGCGTATAAAACACAGATTTTAAGTGAAGTTCGAATATACATAAATTTTACAATATTATAATGTTTTATACGCGTGGCGCATGAAGTAAAATTTCGAGTTTAGAAAAGCCCAGAAAATTTGTCTCGGGTCGCTGCGCGACCCTCGACAAATTTTTACGGGGCTTTTCTAAACTCGAAATTTTACTTCATGCTTAGTCTGGGAGTGGAAAACACTTGTTTAAAGCTTTAAATTAAACTATAAAAAACACAGGGAATACCCGCAATTGTTGTATCAATTCCATGGTGTCATTAGTTTTATAAAATCACATTACTTTTTTTAAATTATTTTAGCTGAAAATTTTCTGACATTCGTTGATTTTTAAAAGAGTTCAATTCGAAGAAAAGCCCCGTGAAAATTTGTCGAGGGTCGCGTAGCGACCCGAGACAAAGATTCTGGGCTTTTCTAAACTCAAAATTTAACTTCATGCGCCACGCGTATAAAACACAGATTTTAAGTGAAGTTCGAATAAACATAAATTTTACAATATTATAGTGTTTTATACGCGTGGCGCATGAAGTAAAATTTCGAGTTTAGAAAAGCCCAGAAAATTTGTCTCGGGTCGCTGCGCGACCCTCGACAAATTTTCACTGGGGCTTTTCTAAATTCGAAATTTTACTTCATGCTTAGTCTGGGAGTGGAAAACACTTGTTTGAAGTTTTAAAATGAACTTAAAAAAAACAGGGAATATCCGCAATGGTAGTATCAATTCCCGGGCATGTCATTATTTTTATAAAATCACATTACTTTTTCTTGATTATTTTAGCTGAACATTTTCTGACATTCGTTGATTTTTAAAAGAGTTCAATTTGAAGCTTTAAACGAGTATTTTTCACTCCCAGACTAAGCATGAAGTAAAATTTCGAGTTTAAAAAAGCCCCTCGTCGAGGGTCGAGACCCGAGACAAAGTTTCTGGTCTTTTCTAAACTCGAAATTTTACTTCATGCGCCACGCGTATGAAACACAGATTTAATTATAGTGATGTTTAAATAACACGTATTCTTTTTACCCATAGCATATCCTGACTTTATGTACCAATATATTTATACACTTTTTGCTGTAGCTGTTGATGTTTTAGATATTTTATAATAAATCGTCAGTAACGAGGAAATAGTATATTAAAGTATAAGTGGATATTTAGGTCTTTAAAGCACGCACGATTTTGCAAGCACGACGGCGCCAGCCGGAGTGCTTGCAATAGAGTAAGTGCTTTAAAGACCAGATATCCACGCATACTTTACGCTATTTTTTTTTTATTGATGCATTTAAAGACCATAAATTGGCCCGAAATTTTGAAATTTCGAGCATGTTTAAGATGACGGAATCAATGTACCTTTGGTTGTCAAGGTGTGAAATAAACAAATTATCAATTTCTCATCAGTTTGTCATTACCCTTTGAAAATGCAATCAAAGATTGATAGCTTGAGCGCTAAAGCTGAGAATCGGTTGATTCCGCAAAAGTCGGAAGTAGCCTACAAAAAAGAGTACAACCGTTTGATTAAATGGATGGAAGAATGCCAAGTTGCCAGTGTAACAGAACAAGTTATGCTTGCGTACTTACAGGAATTGTCAGAGAAGTACAAGTCGTCCACAATGTGGGCCATACATTCCAAATTACAATGTATGTTACGATTACAACAGGGAGTGGATATCAAATCATTTGGAAAAGTGCAAGCATTTATGAAGGCGATTAGTAAGAATTGTAACGCAAAAAAGTCCTATGCCTTTAGAGAGGAAGATTTAAGAAAGTTTTTTGAAGATGCTTCAGATATAACGTATTTGTTTTTGAAAGTTGTTGCCATTTTTGGAATCTTTGGTTCTTGTCGCAGATGCGAATTGTGCGATATGCGTTTATCCGACATTAAGGAAGAGGGTAATACCTTACTTATTCTCATACGTCCGTCTAAGACAGAAAAGGCTCGGCGTTTTACTGTCGCTGACAGTAATGGTATACCCTACGTTGGGTTTATTAAGAAATATTTGTTGTTCCGTCCTCAAAATGTGAGTACTGACCGTGTTTTCTTACGCTTTGATAAGGGAAAGTATACTAAACAAGTAGTGGGTATTAATACTTTTGGTTTATGCCCATTTCAAATTCCACTTTTCCTTAACTTAGACGAACCAAAGAAGTACACAGGACATGCGTTCCGGCGTACTTCTGCAACTATTATGGCCAACGGTGGGATGACTATAGATCAAATACAGCGGCAAGTCGGTTGGAAATCGTCATCGGTGGCTACTGGATATGTCCATCAACAATAAAAACAGTGTTTCCAATATTATATCAAATGCTATTAGCGGAAATACGAATGCATGCACATCTGGAAGTAAATCAGTTACCAATGTTCATGTGAGCAATGTTGATTCCGAGTTAAAGCACGGAAATATTAATTTTTCAAATAATACAGATTGTATATTCAATATTTATTATAAATAAAATGAACGAGTTATTAAAGTTTAATAGATAGTGACATTTATGTTTGACTTTAAGTTTGAATTGACGTTGTTGTCCTTAGCAACTTTAAAACACGCGCGTGTTTTAATATTGAATTTAAACACGCTGCGAAGTATTTGAAATAAGACATATGATGCATCAATAAAAAAAAAGTATTGTGGACACATATATGTGTCCACAATACTTTAATGGATATATCCATTTTTCGTCTTTCGTATATTAACTTTTTTTGTCGCGTTACCATTTTTAAAGTTCCCAGTCTTAATAAGTGTAGCCATGAATAAAAAAACTTAAAGAAAAATTGAGTGTGCCAATAGTTTGCAGAATATTTACAAAATATAAAAAGTCGATATTAATTTCAATCCGTTTTTATATTTAATAAAAAAACGATTTACGTAAAGGAAAGAAATAATCATCTATCAAGCTAACTGTATTTTAGTAGATTTCACTTCCTACTATGGACCGTATAAACCGCTAATTGCCCGTTTAAGCTGATTCATTTGCAGGCAGCGCACGAGCATTACCGCTAATTGCCGTTTGCAATTTTAAGGAGGCGATCACAGACGGCATCGGATCGATCCCCGGGTCCCCGGTGGTGCTGCGGTGTCGGGCCGTGTCTGCGAGCTGTCACTAATTAATCGATAAATATTAATCGGGACATAAATCAGTTTCCGTTAACTCTCCGATATTTTGTAATCATCACCGGCCGCCGTAAATATTCATGGGCGTTGATTAGTAAGGACGCCGGGATTAAAATGTAATTAGCGTTTCGGCTTGTCTGAATGTTGTTCGGATTTGTCTAGTTTGATTTATCGCTCGCCTCGTTTCACTTTTTCGGCTTCTTTAGATTCTAGTCGATTCCAATTATTCCGAGTCCGGTGATTGAATTATAATTACCGATTCGAGTCGTTAACTCAATCAATGGAAATTTAACTCAGTATGAAAATTAAATTATTTTTTTGCGTATTTGTTGGCCTTGCCATCTAAGGCCTCTTGATCAATCATATTTAAATTAACCACAATAATGTTAAACATTTGAAAAAATAAATAAATATAAATATATGGGTAGTTATAATAATAATAATAATAATGGGGGTTCAAACGCCTCCCGAAAATTAATTAATTTTTGTATGTAAAAGCGGCTCTGTAAGAACAAAAACAATATTTTTACTAAATTGATTGTGAGTTACGTGACGAATAAAGCACTACACTGTTAATCCATTGATAATGGTCACTTTGTGTGTACATTTGGTAATTCAAATAAAAGTGTGAAGAAAGGTAATTAGTGCTTTATTCTTTAAATATTTTTACAATTAAACATATTTTATTTGTATTTCTGTTATTATTAGCAAATTAAAAACATGTGACGGAGAGTATTAGAAATGATAAGGATATAAGTAGTAAGTCATTAGTAATAAAATTGAACTGATTCAAAACTAAGTTTATATGTTTTTTTATATGCAAAATCTGCCGTGAAGTGAATGCTACAATTAACTTCTTAATATTAGTAATTTTGAATTACCAGAATTTTAACTAACTAAACATCTTTATTTATGAATTATGTACATAATATAATTATAATAAATATTGAAAACAAATACTAGAATATATTTAAAAAACAATTAACAACATTCAAAAAATGGCTATCGACCAGGGGTCTTTCAGCTTGTCTTTATCAGGTACATGTCGGTTTTTTAAAGGTCATGATCGTTAACATCGTTTTCTAAGTCCGGATGATTAGATGAGATGAATTGGTGAAGCGTTGATGCTGGGAACTTGAATTTAGGTTGAATGTTGGGGTTACGGGGTATACAGAGGTGTCTATTAATGTTGGGTATGTAAGGATTAGTTGCAAATTTTACGGATAGGAGTTAGATGCATTCTGTAATTGGCAGGATGTGACACATTTCATATAAGAGTACATTTGGAGGGTTATGTAAGGGATTATTAGGGTGTCTAATTTTGGTTAACACTCGAAGAGCAGAGCGTTCTGCAACTTCGATGTTGTTCAGGACATCGGTACGGGGATTGTGGTACAGGATAGCAGCATATTCGAGCAGGGGACGGCATATCATGGCGTATATATGGACAACGGTTTTTGTGGAAATGCCCTCATTTTTGTATGTCAATGCCCTGATATGCCGAGCCTTGCCCTTTATGCTAGCTTTTAGGTTTCGGGTATGTGTTTTAATGGTAAATTTAGGATCGAATGTTATACTTAAGTATTTTCAATGGGGAGATGGTGAGATAGGGTGGTTATTAATTAAAATATGGTATGGTGAATAGGAGTTGCGTTTTATTTGGGCTTATGGATATTCTCCATTTCGCAAACCAGGTTTGTAAGGTATCAATGAGCTCTTGCAGAGTGTTTAACGCTTTTGAAAAGTTAGGATGGTGAGCTATTAATGCAGTGTCATCCGCATATAGGAGGGAGTACACGGAGGGATTAAAGTATAATGGGTCGGGGATGTACAGGTCGTGGACAAATATATTATATAATATGGGAGACAGTGGTGATCCTTGGGGAAGCCCTTGCTGGGGAGTGAATGATTGGGAATGGGAGTTTCGGATTCGGATTATTAGATATCGGTTTGTTAGGAAACTGTCGAGGATATGGATTAAATTGGGTGGTGATCCTTGGGGAAGCCCTTGCTGGGGAGTGAATGATTGGGAATGGTAGTTTCGGATTCGGATTATTAGATATCGGTTTGTTAGGACACTGTCGAGGATATGGATTAAATTGGGTGGTGATCCTTGGGGAAGCCCTTGCTGGGGAGTGAATGATTGGGAATGGGAGTTTCGGATTCGGATTATTAGATATCGGATTGTTAGGAAACTGTCGAGGATATGCATTAAATTGGGAGATATGCCTATCGAATTGCACTTAAACAACAAGCCTCGGCACCATACTGAGTCATATGTTTTTTGAATGTCTAAGAATACAACGGCTGACTTCTGGTTTTCGAGGTGGGCTGTTTGGCAATTCGATGTAAGGATTGCTAATGGAAGTAAGGTAGAGCTGTGTTCAACAAAACCAAATTGGTACATAAGGATGCGGTAGAGGATGAGGGATGACAGTTTTTATCTGGATAAGGGACTCAAATAACTTACCAAGGACCGGAAGAAGAGTAATTAGACGATAGCTTGAGACTAAAAACGAATCATTGCCTGGTTTGTGTATGCACGTGATAATCCCTCTCTTCCACTCCATTGGTATAACCAGAATTTTATTTTAGGCTGTTTAATTTGTTCCTATTTCTCTAACATTTCAGAATTGCTGATATAAATTCAGTAAAATTTGAAATGTTATTTGCCTTTTAATATTAAGCTGATATTAAAACAGTTGATCTATTCTCATTTATACAGCTTTTACAGGGATATGTGGAATACCGTATAAACTATTTTATTTTCAATTTTACTCCCATGGTAGTGACCAATTTAAAATGTTAAATTTCCCTGACTTTTTTCTGACTCTTCCCTGATGCCAGTTTTTTTTCCGTAACCGCTTAAAATAATTTCATATAACCAAACCAAATATAGGGGAGAAAGAAGTGATTCAAGTTATATTAAGAGGTGAAAAGAAAAACATATTATAAAGCACGAATTTAGAAATTGCAAGAATTGATAACACAGGCCGACAAAAAAAAGTTGCTGTCCTTGCGATCAAACCTATCATTTCTTATCTATTTCTGCCTGCTAAATCCGAATTTTCATCATAGAAACATTTCTACCGCGTAGTTTTTGAGTAAATCACGATCTCTAGGATTCATTTTCTGAAAATATGAAAACTTGAGCATATAATAATAATAATAATAATAATAAGTATTTATTGCCCAACAGGAAATTTCACAATTACAAGACAATGATAATACAATAAACAATGTATGTATGTACATAAATAAATTTAAATCTAAACAATATGAAGACGCTCGTGAGTGTGACAGCTATTTGACAGATTGTTCATCAACGATTTAACAGAGTCGTGCAGAATATCACAACAGGGTGGTAATTTATTACACATGCATATAACCGTGTTTAACTCAAAAACTACACAGTAATTTTTTTTTTAAGATAGAAATTCGGATTTAGCGGGAAAAAATACATAAGAAAAGATAGGTTTGACCTCAAGGACAGCAACTTTTTTTGTCAATTCTTTATTATTAATTTAAAAATCATTGTTTCGCTAAAAGGCCGAATTTCCCTGACTTTTCCAAGACTATTTCCGATAAATAAAATCCGAGTAGCGCTACGCAACCAAACCAAATTTTCAGGCTTTTTTTATACTCGAAATTTTACTTCATGCTTAACCTGGGAGTGAAAAACAATCGTTAAAGCTTTAATTTTAACTCTTTGTAAAGATTTACAGCGTGTTTTATTGGTTCAATAAATAATACACAGATATTTTTTTAAGTATACATAAGTATGTGCACGCTGTTAATATTTAGATATTGAAGCTTAAAACGAGTATTTTCCACTCCCAGATTTAGCATTTTACTTCATGCGTCACGCGTATAAAACACTGATTTAATGTGAAGTTCAGAATATACGTCTTGAGCATATTGCTTTAGTAGTATAGACCAAACCAAATTTTCAGGCTTTTCTAAACTCGTGATTTTACTTCATGCTTACCCTGGGAGTGGAAAACACTCGTTTAAAGCTTCAATCCGGACTCTTTGTAAAGACAACAAATCTGAAGATTTACAGCATACCGGGTGTTGACTTGGCGGACGCAACATAGGACATCCCATGAAAATTATGAAATGTTCAAATTTTGGCTCCCCTATTTAATTTAGAAACAAAATGTATTTACCTCTTTTGTAGAAGGAAAAATTCTGAATTCATTCGTGTTAACAATTTACGTTTCTCTAAGTTAAAATAATTAAGAAAAAATAACGTGATTTTATAAAAATAATGACATGTCATGGAATTGAAACAACAACTGCGGATGTCAAAATGGCAAAAAATATCGTAGTCACTTGATTAAAGTAAATGTTTTAGAAATGATTTACACTATACAAGAAAAATGTCATTATTTTTATAAAATCACATTACTTTTTCTTAATTATTTTAGCCGTTAATTTTCTGACATTCGTTGATTTTTTAAAGAATTCAATTTGAAGCTATAAACGAGTGTTTTCCACTCCCAGACTAAGCATGAAGTAAAATTTTGAGTTTAGAAAAGCCCCGTGAAAATTTGTCTCGGGTCGCGCAGCGACCCGAGACAAATTTTCACGGGGCTTTTCTAAACTCGAAATTTTACTTCATGCGCCACGCATATAAAACACAGATTTTAAATGAAGTTGAAATATACATAAAATTGACAATATTATAGTGTTTTATACGCGTGGCGCATGAAGTAAAATTTCGAGTTTAGAAAAGCCCAAAAAATTTGTCTCGGGTCGCCTTGACAAATTTTCACGGGGCTTTTCTAAACTCGAAATTTTACTTCATGCTTAGTCTGGGAGTGGAAAACACTTGTTTAAAGCTTTAAATTGAACTTTAAAAGAACAGAGAATATCGGTAATTGTTGTATCAATTCCATGGTATGTCATTATTTTTATAAAATCACATTACTTTTTCCTAATTATTTTAACTTAGAGAAACGTAAAGTGTTAATTGTGAACATTAATAAATTTAGAATGTTTCCCTTTACAAAAAAGTGAAATATATTTCGTCTCTAAAATAAATAGGGAAGCCAACATTTGAACACTTTAAAATTAACATGCGATTTCCTATTTGCGTCCGCCGAGTCAACACACGGTATACAGTATATTGGGGTATGTATACTTAAGAGAAAAACTCCTATTATTTTGATAAAGACATTTTTTTACCAGTTGTATTGAGAACTTCTTTATTTCAATTACTTCAACTTGTGTTATCAATAGATATAAGTTGAGTTGGTAAGATAATTGCAAGTACTGAGAAATATTTTTAGTAGACAACAACTGCGGATGTCAAAATGGCAAAAGATATCATAGTCACTTGATTAAAGTAAATGTTTTCGAATTGATTTACACTATACAAGAAAAATGTCATTATTTTTATAAAATCACATTAATTTTTCTTAATTATTTTAGCTGTTAATTTTCTGACATTCGCTGATTTTTAAAAGAGTTCAATTTGAAGCTTTAAACGAGTGTTTTCCACTCCCAGACTAAGCATGAAGTAAAATTTCGAGTTTAGAGAAGCCCCGTGAAAATTTGTCGAGGGTCGCGCAGCGACCCGAGACAAATTTTCTGGGCTTCTCTAAACTCGAAATTTTACTTCATACGCCACGCGTATAAAACACAGATTTTAAGTGAAGTTCAAATATCATAAATTTGACAATATTATAGTGTTTTATACGCGTGGCGCATGAAGTAAAATTTCGAGTTTAGAAAAGCCAGATAATTTGTCTCGGGTCGCTGCGCGACCCTCGACAAATTTTCACGGGGTTTTTCTAAACTCGCAATTTTACTTCGTGCTTAGTCTGGGAGTGGAAAACACTTGTTTAAAGCTTTGAATTTAACTTTTTAAAAAAACAGGGAATATCCGCAATTGTTGTATCTATTCCATAGTATGTCATTATTTTTATAAAATCACATTACCTTTTCTTAATTATTTTAACTTAGAGAAACTTAAAGTGTTAAGTGTGAACAATAATAAATTTAGAATTCTTTCCTCTACAAAAAAGTGTATACATAAGAGAAAAACTCTTATTATTTTGATAAAGACATTTTTTTCCCAGTTGTATTGAGAAAATGTTTATTTAAATTACTTCAGCTTGTGTTATCAATAGATATAAGTTGAGTTGGTAAGATAATTGCAAGCACTAGAAATATATTTAGTAGACTGAAAAATATGCGAAACAAATAACGGGGTCATAATCATTTATGCTGACGTTTAATAATTAGGAAATAATTTACTTACGAAAATTAAATGTCTACAAGTATCAAACAGTATGGACAAGATTCTAGAGCTGAGACCAAGTTCTTAATGCAGATGTTTGACAAGCTGAATAAGTCGCATTTATAAGACATGGATTTAATACCAAAAATGTATAATCTTATAATTTAAGTTTACTTCATAATACTTTCTTAGATTTAATTGTATCACCTCAACCCATCACTCGCCGGAATTCAAAAATTTAAAAAAAATTTAAAACAATTAATGGTAACAAAAATTTTTATCCAGAACTCAAATTCATTGAAAAAAATATTATTGAATTTTCGACCTAAAAAAGGGCTCTTTTTTGGGACGAAAATTTAATAATTCTTTTTCAATGAATTTTAATTTGAGTTCTGAATAAAAAATGGGTTTCTGTGTTTCCCGGCGCATTCATCAGATGAACAAGTGCGACAATAAAATCTACTACTAAAAAATGTAATGTTAGTTCTGTATCACCCAAGCTTTATCTCACTTTCGTATACTTTCTTTCTGATTTTCTATCACTTTATTTCACAGTGAATTCAGTGAATTTACAGTAAAGCCTAATTTTGAAAATTCATATTTCCATAGAAACTGAAAACACATTTTTATAGTAATATAAATTTACAAAATTAGACTTCACTGTAAATTTACTTGCCTGTATTAGCACTGGTTTCTCACCTCTATGTAACTTTACCCTATCAAGGGAGAGAATGAATTGTACAATACGCAGCAAATAAAAACATTGATTAGTATAAACTAGTGTCGCCATGTTGTGACAGAAGGGGTTGTTACAGTTACTGTTACTACCTGTGCGTGTAACAGTTCGCGTCTCGTATGACTGCGAATGCCCGTGGAGTTACGGGGAGGGGGGTGGAAAGAGGGTAGCGAGTTCGGTTGGCCGTGCCTGAGGGGTCGGGGGGTTGTGATTAATGACTACTAGAAGATTGGAAGTAATTAAAGCGGCCCTGGATAAATGGCAGCAACGTTCCGTTCCGTTCGGTTGTTGCGGTTCCGGTAACAATGCAGCCCGCTGTGCTGCTGCTGTGCCATCACATCCCCTACACACTCGCCCCGGCCATGGCTTACTACACTTCTCCACACAGTTCTGTGTTCCATCCCCCCGGCCGGGCGCCAGACTTTGCCCAAAAATCAATAATTAACTAATCTATTCCGGATATTTTAAATGTTTCAAACCGGGACCCCGGTGTTTCGGAAATTACGGCCAGTGGAGCCGCGAAAACCGCAACAAATTCGACCTGGCCCCAATTTCCACCGCATCTATAATCCTAGAGATAGCTTTAAAACAAATACCTAACTAAAGTTTTTCATCATCAAGTAAATTATTATTGAACTATTATTGGCAACCAAACACTCGAAACTAAAAAACGGAATGAGATAAAAATTAAAAAATATAAGGACCCCAGAAGCCAAGGGATACAAGTGCATAAAATTTGATTTTTAGAAAATGTATTTCAAGCTGGATAAAAATAAGTAGTTTACGGAAAATTTTCATTGAATGTTTTATGTTCAACTAGTATTACCAATTATTTATCAATATTAGTAATATCGTGTTGCTAACAAATGAGTTAATGTATTCAAAACCAATATCAATACTTGTAACTCCAATTTTATAAATTTTGCACTTATATCCCTTAGCTTTTAGAGTCCTCATATATACAGGGTGTCCATACTTCGACAGAATGTATAGCGATCTCAGTTGTTTGAAGAGATAGAGAGTCGGTCAAAGAAAAGTTGCGTATTTTAGAGCCTAACAATAACACAGGTTTACAAAAAAAAAAAGTCCGGACAATTTGACCGGACCATGGTATCCCGGGGTATTTTTGCGTCCTGAATCCGATCCCGGGGTCAGCTGAGCCCCAACACGTCAGAAAAACGAGATTTCAAGGTCGCTTAGAGGTTAAAATGGTCATATTTTGGAACTGGACCCGGGACAATGTTGCCGCATGAAATTAGTTCGTGTTTTCGATCTGGGTGCACCACTATACAAAGCGACCCATTTCTCGATTTATAACAACACTATAAAACGAATATTATTGAGATATATGAAAAATGTTATTAATAAAATATATTAAATGTTTTTTTAATTAGGCGGAATGCATTCCGTTTTTTGATTACATAAAATTGATGATTTTAAAATCCATTATAAAACAAATACAAAAAAATAAAATGCATTGCGCATATATCAGTAATAAAATATTCTTATTTTGTACAATCAAGTATCTAAATGTTTATTATAATTTAATTAACAACGAACTATTGTTTTTGTATTTTGTATTTTGGGACAACAGAGTGGATTTACAAATTACCCTTGTTTTCTCTGTGAATGGGATAGTCGAGCTCATGATGAGCATTATGAAAGAAAGGTTTGGCCATCAAGGGAGAATTTTCTTGTTGGTCAGAAGAACATAGAGCAAGAACAGTTAGTGGATCCCAAAAGTATTTTACTACCTCCGCTCCATATTAAATTAGGGTTGATAAAACAATTCATCAAGGCTCTTAAAAAAAGAAGTAGCGAAGCCTTCCAATATCTCTACAAAAAATTCCCAAAGTTGTCAGATGCCAAAATCAAAGAAAGGGTTTTCAATGGGCCGCAAATAAGGGAACTTATAAAAGATCCAGAATTCCCGAAGACGATGACGGTGGATGAGGAAGAAGCATGGAAGAGCTTCGTGAATGTTGCTCAGAAATTTTTAGGAAACAATAAAGACCCAAACTATAGGGAATTGGTGGAGGGCTTGCTCCGGAATTACAAAACTATTGGATGTTTGATGAGCTTGAAGGTCCATTTCTTGGATTCACATTTGGACAATTTCCCAGAAAACCTTGGACATTATAGCGAAGAACAAGGTGAAAGATTTCACCAAGATATAAAAGAGATGGATAGACGCTACCAAGGTTTCTGGGACATCAACATGTTGGCAGACTACTGCTGGAACTTGAAGAGGGATACGATCAAGGGGCATAAGAGAAAGGCACTTAGAAGGAGTTTTGAGCAAACCTGCAGACCCCATAAACAAGCGCGGAAAGATTGAAAAATTAGGAGGGAGAAAAGTGAGAGGCAAGGGGACTCACTGTAAACAAGAACCTCGAAGGGAACAGAATCTGCAAAAATTGGGAGGGAGAAAAGTGAGAGGCAAGGGGACTCACTGTAAACAAGCACCCCGAAGAGACCAGAATCTGCAAAAATTGGGAGGGAGAAAAGTGAGAGGCAAGGGGACTCACTGTAAACAAGCACCCCGAAGGGAACAGAATCTGCAACGTCCACATCGTTGTTCCTGGGTGATGCTAATAACAGAGTTCAGTTTAATAGCAGGGCTGGATTCCCTGTCAATATCTCACAGCGAACGGATCGCCGGAATTGGATGCCTTGACAGGGAGATCGAAATCCGCGAGATAAAACAATCATGGCAACATTTTATCCACTGGGGTGGCACTGTGATAGTCCCGATCGAGATTTAGGGCTCCTTGCCGATGTTTGGAAGATATTCAAGACCTAAACAGTTACACTCTAACTTAACAGATCGCTTGAGAAATTGTCCCGGGTCCAGTTCCAAAAAATGACCATTTTAACCTCTAAGCGACCTTGAAATCTCGTTTTTCTGACGAGATGGGGCTCAGCTGACCCCGGGATCGGATTCAGGACGCAAAAATACCATGGTCCGGTCAAATAGTCCGGACTTTTTTTTTTGTAAACCTGTGTAATCTGAAAACAATTTTGAAATATCTTATTTTGTTTTCGAGATAGCAACAAAAAATGGATTTTTTGAAAAATCGTTTTTACTTTTTTATTCAAAAACTACCGAATTTGGACGTTTACAACTTTGCCAATATATAGGCACTTTTTAATGAGGAATCTAGTAGCATATTTCTTTTAAGATAACTAAAACATTTACCTGGGGACCATAGTCAACTTTTGTTTTTCTTATGGGCGCACCATTTTGGATTTTCATATTTTTTGAAAATATATTTTTTTCTGAACTCAGATGTACCACACTCATAATTTATTTTAGATTGATATTTAAAATTATAATATTTTTTTTTTTGCAAAGAGTGCTTTGGAAACAATGACGTCATATCTATTAATCAATAAAATCTTGACAGCAGTTAATCATTGTTAGTAATCAAAACTAATTAATAACTCACTGACTATAGAGGCTTCTACTTCGTTATACATTGTTGAACATAAATAAAACACTGTTTATCACTTTGTTTGTACAACAATTGGTTTATTTGGTGACTATAGTTTCGATACTACACGTATCATTATCAAACCATCATTATCAAATTAATAACTGTCAATCTTTTGTGGTAATAATAGTAATAATCTTTTGTAATAATAAGTATCGATTATCACACAAAACATAATGTAAAAAAAATGGTGATGTGTCCATCATAGCAGTTTCCTCGGTAAAGATATGATGACTTAAATAACTAAATTTATTACTACTAAACAAACAAAGGTGACATTAAAAATATTTTTGGATCATAACTTTTAGTATTTAAAGAAAATGAATCTTTCAAGTTCTAAAGAAAACTTTTTTTACCAAAATTAAAAACAATGGGAGCTAATTATTTCCCCAAGACACAAATATTTTATCAACTTTTTTCACTTTTAAAAAGTGCAGAAAATTACTCAACCCAACAAAATTGATCTTTGAGCGCTCGTACTAAGTACAATTTTTGAGCGTTCAAAAACATTTACAACTGAAATTGAAACATTTTAACTCAAAATCACTTACTTTCTGTATAATTTAAATCAGTTCTATAATTTATGAAACAAAGCGATTTAAACAAAACAAGTGAAAAAATCGAGAAATTTGTACTTTCCGCTTAAAACCTCGATGTAGAGTTGAGTTTTAGAATCAATAACAAAAAACTGAATGGCATGTATTTACGTTTAAATAAGCTTTAAATGTGCGTTAATTGCGTTTTAAAACCATTAAAAGTGCATGGTGAATGTTCAAATTTGGAATTTCGGCTTTTTAATAGTTTTCAATTGATTTTAAATAGGCCAAATTTCAATGTAATATTTTTTTACTACAAAAAAAGTACCTCGAGTCATTTCTATAACTATGTAAATTAGGTGAGATTTTTTTCAGATTTTATTTTTAAATAAAAATATTAACCGAAAATTTGCAATTTTTGTAAGAGGGTAGGTATGGAAAAAAACTCATAAATCTTCATGTAGTCCAATTTAGGACTCAGACTGAATCTCACCTTATGATTTGTAATGTAAAAGAATTACATTGTTTATTTTTATATTATTTTTGGGGTTACAAATAAAGCTGTTTATTATTATTATTATATTTTCATGACAAGTTTTTTAATTATCTAAAATTCCCAAAATAATCAAAAACTTTCTTACTAACATTATAAACAATGCGAGCTGAATATTTTCCCAAGAAAAAAATATGTTATCAACTTTTTTCACTTTTAACAAGTCCAGAAAATGACTCAACCCAACAAAATTTATCTTTGAGCGCTCGTACTAAGCACAATTATTGAGCGTTCAAATACATATACAAGCTTTTTAACTCAGACCGTACTTCCTGTATAATTATACTTCCTGTATAATTTAAATCAGTTCTATAATTTATGAAACAAAGTGCTTTAAACACACCAAGTGAAAAAATCGAGAAATTTGCCTTTTTCGCTCAAAACCTTGCTGTAGAGTTGAGATTTAGAATCAATAATAAAATCTTTAACAGCGTGTATTTAGGATTAAAGTAGCTTTAAATGTAGGTTAATAACGTTTTTCAATCATTAAAAGTGTGTGCATGTTGAATGCTCAAATTTGGTATTTCAGTTTTTTAATAGTTTTCAATTGATTTTAAATAGGCTAAATTTCAATGTAATATTTTTTTATTACAAGAAAAAGTAGCTTGAGTTATTTTTATAACCATGTAAATTAGGTGAGATTTTTTTATAAATAAAAATATTAATCCTAAATTTGCAATTTTTATAAGGAGTAGCAAGTAGATATAGAAAAAATCATTATTTGATGCACATTTTTTAAATGTATTAAAATTTCCAAGCTTTCAAACTAATGATAATTTAAGTGCAAGCTATTTATTTTCTCATGAAAAACAAGATTTCATCAATATTAATTTAATTCAATTCAATGCAAAAAATTTGTAAATTTACTTGTACTATGCACAATGTTTAAGTCTCAGCAAATATTTATTAAATAACTCAAAGCCCTTTTAATTTTGAATCGATTACTTTTCTAATAAATTAAATCAGTTTGGCATTTTATATATTTTAAGTACAATAAGTGATAAAATCCTGAAATTTGTTTATTCGAATAAAACGTTGATTTAAGGTTACATTTTTTAAATAGGTTATAATTATATTAGGGAAATGAATTTAAGAGTAAAAAAGCTTTTAATTGATGTTAATTTTATATTTTTATCTTTAAAATTGTTTTCATAGTGGTTGCCCAAAGTTGGAATTTCAGTTTTTTTCGTGCTACATTGCCGAATATTAAATCAGTAATTTTAATAATTAATAATAATACATGTTTTGATCTCTAATCAGAATCAAACCTTTCCTTAATCTTTTTCAAGTATTATAGTATAAGAGTACAAATGTAATATATGTAAATCGATTTTTTTTTTGAAGTATTCATATCCCTACGCCTACGCTGTCCATTTTTAGGCATTCGTTGTTTTTTAAATAAGTTTCATTTAAAGCTTTAACGAGGGTTTTCCACTCCCAGACTAAGCATGAAGTAAAATTTCCAGTTTATAAAAGCCTTAAAATTTGGTTTGGTCGCGTAGCGCTACGCGCTACGCGACCATACCAAATTTTCAGGCTTTCCTAAACTGGAAATTGTACTTCATGCGCCACGAGTATAAAACGCTTAAATATTGTGAAGTAAGAGGTATACTTTGAGCTTCAATTGAAATAAGTGTTTTATACGCGTGGCGCATGAAGTAAAATTTTGAGTTTAGAAAAACCTGAAAATTTGGTTTGGTCGCCTCGCTTCGCTCAACGACCAAACCAAATTTTCAGGTTTTTCCAAACTCTAAATTTTACTTCATGCTTAACTTGGGAGTAAAAGACACTCGTTAAAAGCTTCAAATTAATCCCTTTAAAACAATTACCAATATTTCATAATTTACAGCACACAATTGGGATATCTATACTTTTAAGAACAACTCTTTGTAACATACAGACATCTAAATATTTGTTAATGTAAACGGGTTTTCTTAATTTAATTTTATTGATGTAAGAAACAATTTTCAAACATATAAAATTATTTTATTTTCTAAATTTATTCTACTTTTATTATAATTATTCCTATTCACAAAAAAGTAATTCTTGCATTTTTCGCTACATCTCAATAAATATTGATCACCATCACATCTAACCGTTATACATTTTTAATTTTACTGTAAATCAGTGGTTTATACGCGTGGCGCATGAAGTAAAATTTGGAGTTTAGAAAAGCCCCGTGAAAATTTGCTACGCGGGGCTTTTCTAAACTCCAAATTTTACTTCATGCTTAGTCTGGGAGTGGAAGACACTCGTTACTTTAAAATACATTACAATTGTTAAAATATGTATCGTAACTGTCACAAAGAAAAACCACAACATGGCGATCTCATTATAGTTCAATTGAAACTCGTGTCAAGTTGGCACGATTGGTTAAATGAGAAAAAGTGTTGTTTGTCTAAAAATGTATATAAAACTTTATTTATGGTTACTCTTTGTATTAGGAAACTGAAAATAAAAGCAATATAAAATGGTAAGTTAAAAGTCACTGGATCACTTAACATGGGATGACCCTTACATAAAATGCGCAGGTATTATTTTAAATAAATATTTGTTTTTGAATAAAATTCTGAATAGTCTGAAAAATACCCTCTTTTAAGTTTAAACAAACAAATTCAATAAATGCAAATAAAATCAAGTTTTCACTAACCAAATGCAACTTTAATGTGATTAGTGACAACTTGATTTTGATTAATGCCAACTTGAATTTGTTTAGTGCCAACTTAAACTTGAAAAGGTATAGTTGCCCCGGGCCTCACATTTTCTCTGAAAGGTCCTGAAAACGAAGTTTTTAAATTTGTATCTGCAATTTTATAGAATCCATATTTAAACTTTTTGCTCCAGATTTTATAGTTTTCTGCATGTTTTATAGGTTTCACATCCTGGTGGATTCGCCGGGTATCACGTAAACAATTAAATTGTTGCTTTGTATAAATAAAATTCTGAATAACATTATGATTTTCAGAAACATTCAGAATTTCATTCAGAATTTTATATATACAAAGTGAATATGGATTTTCCACACCTAAACGCTTTATCAATCAACCAATTAAATTTTTCGTCATTGGTTTTACTATTTTCTTTTCTGTTTTGTCCAAAAAGTTAATCAATTGTAATAATTTTTTCAAAAAAATAATCAATTGTAATAACTTTTCCAAAAAATGTATCAAAAATCCGCTTCGCTCGCGCGCCTCAGCAAATCCAAATTTTCAGGCTTTTCTAAACTCAAAATATTACTTCATGCGCCACGCGTATAAAACATTGATTTAACTTAAAGTTTAAAATGTACTGCTCAAGTTTAATCTGACGTTAATAAATTGTACAAATATTTTCTGTAGTGTGGAGACTTCTACTTTGTTATACATGTTAATTCCACAATAAAACACTTTTTACTTTAATTGTATAACACTTTTTTATTGAATGTGACTGCAGTTTCGACAAATTTAGCTTGTCATTATCAAACATGTTTGATAATGACAAACATGTTAGATAATGATAAGATAAATTTGTCGAAACTGCAGTCACATTCAATAAAAAAAGTGTTATACATACAAAGTAAAACGTGTTTCATTGTGTAGAAATATTTATTTTGTCTAAGCAAATCTATTATTTAACCATATTCTTTAATTCGATAACTGAATAAAACGCGAGTCAAACGGTATGAACCAATTGTTTAAACTAGTGATGGTAGGCAACCTAATACCGTTAATGTGTATTGGGTTGCCAATGTCATCACGCCACTGTCAAATTTAACTAAATCTATATGATTAATAATAATTAAGTCGCTCAAATTGTATATTCTACCCATATTAAACTGGATCAACGGTTTAATCAGTGAATGCCTCAAAGAAAAATGCAACCGTTATACATTTGCATGCAATTTCACTATTTAATCCCTTTTAGACATTATCGAAAGGGGGCGATAATACAGTTATACATTTTCCACGGTGGGAAAACAACAACAAGCCGACAATAATGGCCCAGTATTGACTTTCATCTTGGTACGTGTGCTTTGCGTTATTGTGTTGTGTGCAGAAAACAATGGGGCATGAATAGATGAATGGCGAGCGCGTGTGTGTGTGTGTTGTTTCTATGTGTGTGCGTGGAAGTCAGTGGCGGGTGAAACGGAGGGTTGCCAATTCCCCGGGGCTCCTGAAAAGAGGGGGTGCACGTACACACAAACACACCCCCTAACGCCGCACTTGATGCATGGACCCCTAATCGCCCGCTAATTATTTACCTAAATACACTCGCACGAATATCACGTTACACCTCTCTATATCATTACCCTAATTCACGTTTTTGATGGCTCATCGTAAATTTTTCATTTGCTTAATGCGGAGCGCGGGCCTGAAAAAAAATAATTCTCGCGTTTCATTCAGGTATATCTGGAGATTATGAAACTACAGCACGAATAGTCATAAATAGACTCATATACTAATTAAATTTTGATAAAAAATAATTTCCATATAAAGTTCTGATGATCACAATTTTTTTATGATCAGCGGCGTAACTAACCAAACTTTAGACAACGACTGCTATACTGCTTCAAGACCCAGGGAGGTGGTTTAAATGAAGTAATCTTTAGGAACTAAAATTGCACATAATTAAGTTATATTTATCTCAAATCTATTTCAATTCATTACTTTTTTTATCCCAAGGGCAAGACTTGGAAAATAGGTGATGAGTACCAGTTGCTGGACCCTGTATTTGCCCACTTTATTCTTAACAATAAACTATAATTTACATATCTTGAAAAATCTATCTGAAAACCCCACATTCGTGGTTGAAAGTTTTCGAAAACATACACACGAATAAATAAATGCGCCGACCGGTTAAATTTCCATTTCTGTATGTATTTTTCATTCGGAGCAATCGCTCATTCGCCATCGTCGCTTAGAAAAGGGGGAAAAGGATAGGAAGCCGGCGGAGTATATATTTCACGTGTAAGCCTTTTTCACGAAATTTGGAGGGAATAAATCAACCCCCATTGGGGCCCCCACTCCCGTGCACACCCACCTCAAAACACCGACCCCTCATCCGCACTATTCAATATGCAAGAGTTTTTTTTTTTAATGCAAAAAAAGGAGTATACATAACTGAAACGTTAATGTTATTTATTCGGCACCATTCTATAGATATAATAATAACCAGGGTTATTAAAATAACGTTTTTTTTTCATTTTAATTAAAACAAACAGTTTTTTTTTTACAAAATGTGTTTTTTTCACTGAAACAGTGTTCAAAACATTAACAATTAAAAACATTTTTTTTTGAAATAAAACAACACAGTTGGGAGGGTTTCACTTTAATTGTTGAACACTGCAACATGTTTCACCACACAGTGGCTTCATCAGGCAGATGAAAACCACTGTGTGGCGAAACATGTTGCAGTGTTCAACAATTAAAGTGAAACCCACCCAACTGTGTTGTTTTATTTCAAATAGTATTATGGAGTTTCATCATGTATCCGCCTCATCAATTAAATAATTAAAAACATGTTTTAAACGTGTTTAAAACATGTTTACAACATAACCAGCCCTATTAATAGACGTTAGCACACAGTTCTAAGGATGATAATGACATTTTCAATATTTTATTGTCGCTATCAAACATGTTTAATAATGACAAGCTAAATTTGTCAAAACTGCAGTCACCTTCAATAAAAAAAGTGTTATACAAACAAAGTAAAAAGTGTTTTAATGTGAAATTAACATGTATAACGATGTAGAAGTCTCCATAATACAGAAAATATTTGTTCAATTTATTAACGTCAGATTAAATTTGAGCAGTATATTTTAAACTTCAAGTGGAATCATTGTTTTATACGTGTGGCGCATGAAGTAAAATTTCGAGTTTAGAAAAGACTGAAAATTTGGATTTGCTTGGATTTAGATTTGCTCGCTTAGCTAGCGCGCCCCAGCAAATCCGAATTTACAGGCCTTTCTAAACTCGAAATTTTTCTTCATGCTTAGCCTGACAGTGGAATCAGTCGTTAAACATTAGTTATTGATTGCTATTAATTTTCCATGTATTTATTAACTTTAACCCCTTAAAAACAAGCTTTGGTGAAACATTTTTTCTCTCCAAAAAATCTGAAAAAAATCACTAATGCCCGGTATTATAAACGAATAATAAATCATTAGATAACTATTTGTGGAGTAAATTTATTTACTTAGTAAACTAATGGGCAACTAAAATTGCGTATTATAAAGCAAACCTACCAAATAAATAGCAATTCTAGAAATAAATAATTTAATTAGTAGATTTCAGACCGAAATTATACATTTTCATTGGGGCCATAGCTGGAACCACTAATTTGTTAAATTGAATTGTCAATATTTTAAATTAAATTGTCAATCAAATTGGAAATTTAGTATAATTCCTTATAATTATAGAGAATTACCGTGGAATAGGACAGAATTACACAGAACAAGAAAAAGAAAGCTTATTAGAAATTATAAAAGACTTAAACGAGTGTTTTCTACTCCCAGGCTAAGCATGAAGTAAAATTTCGAGTTTAGAAAAGCCTGAAAATTTGGTTTAGTCGCGTAGCGCGTAGCGCTACGCGGCCAAACCAAATTTTCAGGCTTTTCTAAACTCGAAATTTTACTTCATGCACAATGCGTACAAGACACTGATTTCAAGTAAAGTTCACTTGTTCACAATATTTCAGTGCTTTCAGTGTTAAATACGCGTGACGCATGAAGTAAAATTTCGAGTTTAGAAAAGCCTGAAAATTTGGTTTGGCCGCTCCGCGCTTCGCGCTACGCGACCAAACCAAATTTTCAGGCTTTTCTAAACTCGAAATTTTACTTCATGCTTAGTCTGGCAGTGGAAAACACTCGCTTAAAGCTTAAATGGAACTAATTTTAAAAACGCGTATGCATAAGTATAAAAATCCCTGGTTGTTTGATTTGATAATCTCTAGGTCTTCGACTTCTAGAAATAAATAATTTATTTAGTAGATTACAGACCGAAATTATACATTTTCATTGTGGCTATAGCTGGAACCACCAATTTGTTAAATTGAATTGTCAATATTTCATTTAATTGTCAATAAAATTGGAAATTTAGTATAATTCCTTATAATTATGGAGAATAACCGTGGAATAGGACAGAATTACACAGAAAAAGAAAAATAAAGCTTATTAGAAATTATAAAAGACTTAAACGAGTGTTTTCCACTCCCAGACTAAGCATGAAGTAAAATTTCGAGTTTAGAAAAGCCTGAAAATTTGGTTTGGCCGCTCCACGCTTCGCGCTACGCGACCAAACCAAATTTTCAGGCTTTTCTAAACTCAAAATTTTACTTCATGCGCCACGCGTACAAGACACTGATTTTAAGTAAAGTTCACTTGTTCACAATATTTCAGTGCATTCAGTGTTAAATACGCGTGGCGCATGAAGTAAAATTTTGAGTTTAGAAAAGCCTGAAAATTTGGTTTGGCCGCTCCGCGCTTCGCGCTACGCGACCAAACCAAATTTTCAGGCTTTTCTAAACTCGAAATTTTACTTCATGCTTAGTCTGGGAGTGGAAAACACTCGCTTAAAACTTTAAATGGAACTAATTTTAAAAACGCGTATGCATAAGTATAAAAACCCTGGTTGTCTGATTTGAAAATCTCTAGGTCTTCGACTTCTAAAAATAAATAATTTAATTAGTAGATTACAGACCGAAATTATACATTTTCATTGTGGCCATAGCTGGAACCACCAATTTGTTAAATTGAATTGTCAATATTTAAAATTAAATTGTCAATCAAATTGGAAATTTAGTATAATTCCTTATAATTATGGAGAATAACCGTGGAATAGGACAGAATTACACAGAACAAGAAAAAGAAAGCTTATTTGAAATTATAAAAGACTTAAACGAGTGTTTTCCACTCCCAGGCTAAGCATGAAGTAAAATTTCGAGTTTAGAAAAGCCTGAAAATTTGGTTTGGTCGCGTAGCGCGAAGCACGGAGCGGCCAAACCAAATTTTCAGGCTTTTCTAAACTCGAAATTTTACTTCATGCTTAGTCTGGGAGTGAAAAATACTCGTTTAATACTTTAAATGGAATTAATTTAAAAAACGCGTATGCATAAGTATAAAAATCCCTGGTTGTCTGATTTAAAAAACTCTAGGTCTTCGACTTCTAGTAATAAATAATTTAATTAGTAGATTACAGACCGAAATTATACATTTTTATTGTGGCCATAGCTAGAACCACCAATTTTCTAAATTGAATTGTTAATATTTCAAATTAAATTGTCAATCAAATTGGAAATTTAGTATAATTCCTTATAATTATGAGAATAACCGTGGAATAGGACATAATTACACAGAACAAGAAAATGAAACCTTATTTAAAATTATAAAAGACTGAAACGAGTGTTTTCCACTCCCAGGCTAAGCATGAAGTAAAATTTCGAGTTTAGAAAAGCCTGAAAATTTGGTTTGGTCGTGTAGCGCGAAGCGCGGAGCGGCCAAACCAAATTTTCAGGCTTTTCTAAACTCGAAATTTTACTTCATGCGCCACGCGTACAAGACACTGATTTCAAGTGAAGTTCACTTGTTCACAATATTTCAGTGCTTTCAGTGTTATATACGCGTGGCACATGAAGTAAAATTTCAGGCGCTTCGCGCTACGCGACCAAACCAAATTTCCAGGCTTTTCTAAACTCGAAATTTTACTTCATGCATAGTCTGAGAGTGGAAAACACTCGTTTAAAACTTTAAATGGAACTAATTTTAAAAACGCGTATGCATAAGTATAAAAATCCTTGGTTGTCTGATTTGAAAAACTCTAGGTCTTCGACTTCTAGAAATAAATAATTTAATTAGTAGATTACAGACCGAAATTATACATTTTCATTGTGGCCATAGCTGGAACCACCAATTTGTTAAATTGAATTGTCAATATTTCAAATTAAATTGTCAATCAAATTGGAAATTTAGTATAATTCCTTATAATTATGAGAATAAACGTGGAATAGGACAGAATTACACAGAACAAGAAAAATAAAGCTTACTTGAAATTATAAAAGACTTAAACGAGTGTTTTTCCACTCCCAGGCTAAGCATGAAGTAAAATTTCGAGTTTAGAAAAGCCTGAAAATTTGGTTTGGTCGCGCAGCGCGAAGCGCGGAGCGGCCAAACCAAATTTTCAGGCTTTTCTAAACTCGAAATTTTACTTCATGCGCCACGCGTACAAGACACTGATTTCAAGTGAAGTTCACTTGTTCACAATATTTCAGTGCTTTCTGTGTAAAATACGCGTGGCGCATGAAGTAAAATTTCGAGTTTAGAAAGACTTGAAAATTTGGTTTGGCCGCTCCGCGCTTCGCGCTACGCGACCAAACCAAATTTTCAGGCTTTTCTAAACTCGAAATTTTACTTCATGCTTAGTCTGGAAGTGGAAAACACTCCTTTAAAACTTTAAATGGAATCTATTTTAAAAACGCGTATGCATAAGTATAAAAATCCCGGGTTATGTCTGATTTGAAAAACTCTAGGTCTTCGACTTCTTAGAATGTCTTGTGGCTCGTATTAATCACTGTCAGGGAAGATACTATAAGCAAACTTAAATCTGACACGGATGATATGGTAGACATGATAACCGTAATG
The DNA here is from genome assembly GCA_932526585.2 of Philonthus cognatus. Classification (NCBI taxonomy): domain Eukaryota; kingdom Metazoa; phylum Arthropoda; class Insecta; order Coleoptera; family Staphylinidae; genus Philonthus; species Philonthus cognatus. The sequence goes on from OW052242.1 coordinate 33,498,263, forward strand.
ATATTAATAAATACAAGTAGGAGAATCTAAAGTAATTATAATAATATAATACACTTTTGACCTTTAACTGTCAAATTATGTAGAGAATAAAATTTACTTGGTAGAAAAGCAAACAAATAATTTACTGGGAAGATTTATTGGCCAAATAAAGTTATTTTGTGTTTAGAATACCGAAATCTTTGGATTAAATTATTTATTCCTAAAGTTAATTTTATTTAGGTAATTAAACGTTTTATAATACCGGGCATAAGTAGAAAGAACGTGAAATATTTAGTTTCCCGAAAAGTAATAATTTCCAACTCTTTTGGGCCACTTGGGTCGCTATGTGAAATTAACGTGGGGCCTTATAAGGTTTAAAGGAAGCCCTCCGACTGGCCGTTTCGGATGCGTCTGTGGTTCGACCCAGATTACAAGATTCATAGAAAAGATAAAAGGACGGGGTTTTAGCATTGGATTCTTAAAGAATGCAGCTACATTTTTACTGAAGATCAGTTTCCTAGGTCGTTTGTGACCGCCAGAAAAAAATCGCAAAGTCTAGCAAAATGTTCGCCCACTTTGCGACGGTCCACTTTGTGTGCGGGTTGCCTGAAAACAAATGTCTCGATGTGGCTTAAGTTCTCACAGATTATGCTTCCACTCTTTAGCTAAATTTTGATGTAATATGAAGTCATTTGCCAATTTTCAGATTTTCGCCGAAATTTGATTATTTTTCATTATTTTCCCTTTCGACATTTCCAAATTTTGAAGGTTTTTTTTTCCAAAAAATCTGAAAAAAATCAATGCCCTTGATGATAGTAAAAAGAACGTGGAATATTTAGTTTCCAGAAAAATAATAATTTTCAACCATTTCGGGCAACTTGGGTCGCCATGTGAAATTAGCATGGGGCCTTATGGATCATACTGATGAGGGTCAGGACGTACTAAATATGTCTGCGTTTCGATGAATTTCAATTTTTATGCATCCACTAATAAAAATGTTGATTACACCAACACGGTTATCATATCGTGGACCCTGGTCTTACACAAATTAGTAATTTGTATAAAAAAAACCGATGTTGTGTATGTAGTAACCTATTAAATTGAGTAACAGATTCGTTACAAGTGTTGATGTGTGCAAAAGAATTAAGATTATTTGTTCACCTATCTTCTCTTCTGAATGAAAACGCATTCTTGTTATTGTTTTGTTATGCTGAAGTTAACCTGTATTTATAAACTGAAATCGAAAGAAAAAGGTCAGGAAAGTATACTCAAGATTGAATAAAATTGTGTTTTATTCAAAAAAAACAAAATGTTACAAGCAAAGTTAAACGATCATTTTGTGATTAAATTATAAGGAACTGGATAAGTAATAATCGGGAAATACAATAACGAGAATGAACAGGTACATCCGAAGAACACAAAAATACGTTTGAGCAATATAATAAGAAGATAGAGTCTATGCCGAGGCTTGGTAACCAGGATACAAGGTTTTCTTTTTATGTGAATCAAAACGATATATTTTCTGCACAATATCAATGAACGAGATCAAAAGTAAATAAGCGTTTTGCAAGCCTCACTCCACCCTTCCCCTCTGTTAAAACCAATGTTTCGTAGATTTAATTTATACTAAAATACTTCTCACTATAATTTTATGAAACAAATGACATCAGAGTGTGATTAAGTAAGGTACACAGTACCATGTCCATCACATCTGACCTCACACATCTCGACAAAATAATGAAAACTAAATGAATACAAATTTTCTATCAGGTGTATGCGACATATAAATGTAATTAAGTAAGGTACACAGTACCGTGTCCATTACATTCAACCTTGCAACTCCCTTAGAAAATCTAATAAATGTATTATAAAACATTTTCTAAACTTGTTTACCTAGTGAAGTTCGTGATGCTTGCAGAACGGATGACCAAAGAATCATCTCGATACCCTTTTTTGATCTAGTTTTATAGGCCACGTAAGTGTTTGCCCAGTTGAATCTTGAGTACTGACTTATTTCGAAAAACTACTCAAAATTGTTTTGTATGCTTGCCCTTCGATCCGTGGGAATCGTTTACGTTACGCATTCTCTCCCTGATTCAGCGGAAAGCGCTCAAGCCTCCACTTGACTCCATCTTCCAGACTAAACAATGATAATGCTGCTCATGAGACAAAGAATTATAATAATAAGAATATAGAAATATACGCTAAACATTATCATTTCATACAATACATTTTAATATTTTTCGGAAGCACCCCCTCAATATACCACACGGTTAATTTCCATGCAATTACATAAAAATGGCAGGCAATTAACCGCAAATTTCGCGTATGATAATTCCCGTGAAAAGTGCTCATCTGATAAGAGGCCGTGTATAAAACGTCCAGAGTAAAAATGTCGTTTTTTTGTATAAAGCATTTCATGTTAATTTTTCATTCAAACGTGCAGTAAATAAAGAATCTAAACCCGGGAATTCGTTTTTAATAGTCGCCGCGGTCGGAATTGATTTGTAGTTTCGCTAGATCGCATCGCGCGCCGCCCGATAAATAACGCCCGGCTAATTAACGCAATCGAAGGCGTAATTAGTCGGCTCCCTTGATTACACACTCCGGAGCGAATGATGAATCGGGACAATATGCAAAATTTGGATTTGCATTTTCGTTTGTGATTTTTAAGTGCTGTTGATATTAACATACAAAAATGCTGACAACACCACACGCGCGAAATTCTAATTCCTAATGAAAGTCTATCTCGTTCAAACTAGCATTAATTTTGTGAAGTTATTAAGAAAATATGGTTCTTTTAAGATATGTGAAAATCTAATCGATAGTTTTTAAGTTATTTCTTTCCGAATGTCTAAAGTGTGTTTTATATTCAAATTTTATTGATTGCAAAAAATAAAACACTCATAACTTTGAAATTTCTCATCAGATCTTTCTAAAATTTTGTGAGGATATCAAGAAAAGATTGCGTTTTCAAGATATGTAATAATCTAAATATACCCTATCAATAGTTTTCGAGTTGTTTTTATCAGAATGCTAAAAAGTGTTTTTTGAATGAAATTTTATCGATTGAAAAAATTAAAACATTCATAGCATTACAAATTGTCATCAGATCTTTCTGAAATTTCGTAGGGATATCAAAAAAAGATTGCGCTTTCAAAATATGTAAAAATCTAAATATACCCTGTGAATAGTTTTCGAGTTGTTTTTATCTGAAGGCCAAAAAGGGTTTTTTAATTAAATTTTATTTATTGAAAAACTTAAAACATTCAAAACTTTATATTTTTTCATCAGATCTTTCTAAAATTTTGCGGGGATATCAAGAAAAGATTGCGCTTTCAAAATATGTCAAAAAGTGTTTTTTAATCAAATTTTATCGATTAAATAAATTAACTTTGAAATTTCTCATCAGATCTTTCTAAAATTTGGTGGGGATATCAAGAAAAGACTGCGCTTTTAAAATATGTAAAAATCTAAAAATAACCTATTAATAGTTTTCGAGTTGTTTTTATCAGAATGCTAAAAAATGTGTTTTTTAATCAAATTTTATCGATTGAAAAAATTAAAACAATCATAGATTTAAAAATTTTCATCAGATATTTCTAAAATTTTGTGGGGATATCAAGAAAAAATTGCGCTTATAAAATGCGTGAAAATCTAAAGATACCCAGTCAATAGTTTTCGAATTGTTTTTATCTGAATGCCAAAAAGTGTGTTTATTATTCAAATTTTATAGATTCCAAAAATTTCAAACATTCATAAGTTTGAAATTTTTGATTAAATCTTTCTGACGTTTTGTGGGGATTTTAAGAAAAGATTGCATTGTTAAAATATGTAAAAATCTAAATATAACCTATCAATAGTTTTCGAGTTGTTTTTATCTGAATGCCAAAAAGTGTTTTTTAATCAAATTTTATCGATTGTAACAATTAAAACATTCATAACTTAGAAATTTTTCATTAGATCTTTTTGAAATTTTGTGGGGATCAAAAAAGATTGCGCTATGAAAGTATGTAAAAATCTAAATATACTCTATCAATAGTTTTTGAGTTGTTTTTATCTGAATGCCAAAAAGCGTGTTTTTTATTTAAATTTTATCAATTAATATATTTAAAACATGTATAACTTTGATTTTTTTTAACAGACCATTTTAAAATTTTGTAGGGATATGGAAAAAAGATTGCACTTTTAAAATATGTAAAAATCTAAATACACCCCATCGATATTTCGAGTTACTTCTATCTGACTGTCAAAAAAAGGTTTTTTTTTCAAATTTTATCAATCGAAAAAAATAAAACATTCATAACTCTAATTTTTTTTTAAATTTTGCAAAGTTATCAAAAAAGTATTGCGCTTTCAGAATATGTAAAAACTTAAATATACCCCATCGATAGTTTTTGAGCTATTTCTATCCAAATGTCAAAAAGTGGAATTTTCATTCAAATTTTATCAATTGAAAAAATTGAAACATTTATAACATTATATTTTTTTACTAATTGTTTGATTTGAGTTATGTGGAGTATTTAATCACAATGAAAAAAACTGTTTTTATTCCTTACTTCACTTTTATTTTTATGTGTTAGATGTACATTTCGAGTGCTAAGCACTCATTATCAATAACTAATTAGTTATTGATAATGAGTGCTTAGCACTCGAAATGTACATCTAACACATAAAAATAAAAGTGAAGTAAGGAATAAAAACAGTTTTTTTCATTGTTATATTTTTTTATCAGATGTCTCTGAAATTTCGTAGAGATGTCGAGAAAAGATTGCGCTTCTAAAATATGTAAAAATCTAAATACATCTCATCGATATTTTTCGAATTATTTTTATCCAAATGTCAAAATGTGTGTTTTTATTTAAATTTTATCGATTGAAAAAATTGATACATTCATAACTTTATGATTTTTTATCAGATCTTTCTAAAATTTTGTGGGAATATCAAAAATAATTTGCCCTTTCAGAATATGTAAAAACCTAAATATACCCTATTAATAGTTTTTGGGTTATTTCTAACCAAATGTCAAAGAATGTGTTTTTTGAAAAATTGAACTGAAACATTCATAACTGCATAATTTTTTCTCAGAACTTTTTGAAATTTTATGGAGATTTCGAGATAAAATTAAGCTTTCAAAATATATAAAAATTTAAACATACTCCATCGAGAGTTTTTGCGTTATTTTTATACAAATAACGAAAAGTGTGTTTTTTATTCAAATTTTATCGATTGAAATAATCGAAACATTCATAACTTTATAATTGTATATCAGATCTTTCTGAAATTTTGTGGGGATGTCGAGAAAAGATTGCGCTTTTAAAAATTCTAAATATTTTGTAAAATTCTAAATATTTTTATCCGAATGCCAAAAAGTGCGGTTTTTATTCAAATTTTATGGATTGAAACAATTAAAACATTCATAACTTTAAAAAAAGATATCACATCTTTCTAAAATTTTGTGGGGATATCAAGAAAAGATTGCGCTTTCAAAATATGTGAAAATCTTAATATACCTCATTGATAGTTTTCGAGTTATTTCTATCCAAATGACAAAAAGTGTGTTTTTTATTCAAATTTCATTGATTAAATAAAATTAAAACATCTAATAAAACTTTCAAATTTTTATCAGATTCCTATAAAATGTTCTAGGGATATCGAGAAAAGACTGCTTTTTTAAAAATATGTGAAAATCTAAATACAACTCATTGATAGTTTTCGAGTTATTTCTATCTGAATGTCAGAAGAGTGTTTTTTATTCAAATTTTATCCATTGAAAAAAATAAAAGTTTACAAAAGTCTAAAATTTTGCTTCATTCTTAATCAAGGAGTGGAAACACTCGTTAGAACTTAAATTTAACGCTTTTGTAAAAAATACTAAATTCTGTAAATTTATTAAACTCTGTAATTATCAGGACATGTATATTTTAATGATAGATTCATTCTATGCTTATTATTATATAAGTTAATGCTAACAATTACACTTAATAATAACGTATGGTCGATAATATAATTTTTGCATATGATTTATTATCTGTTTATATTTATAAAAACTGTGAATATTCTATAAATAAAGATGTGTATACGTTTTTTTTTAAATAGTTCAATTTGAAGCTTTAAACGAGTGTTTCCACTCCCAGGTTAAGCATGAAGTAAAATTTCGAGTTTAGAAAAGCCTGAAAATTTGGTTTGGTCGCGTAGCGCGAAGCGCGGAGCGGCCAAACCAAATTTTCAGGCTTTTCTAAACTCGAAATTTTACTTTATGCGCCACGCGTACAAAACACTGATTCCAAGTGAAGTTCAAAATATACTACTAAATATACTACTAAAACATTATGTAGCGACCAACCCAAATGTTCAGGCTTTTTTAAATTCTAAATTTTACTTCATGCGCTACGCGTACAAAACACTGATTCCAAGTGAAGTTCAAAATATACTACTAAATATTCTACTAAAACATTATGAAGCGACCAAACCAAATTTTAAGGCTTTTTTAAACTTGAAATTTTTCTTTATACGCCACGCCTATTAAACACAGAAATCACTGAAATATTGTGAACAAGTAAACTTCACCTCAAATCAGTTTGGCAGCTCCGCTTCGCGGAGTGACCAAACCAGATTTTGAGGCTTTTCTAAACTCGAAATTTTACTTTATGCTTAACCTGGGAGTGGACCACACTCGTTTAAAGCTTTGTCGTCACTAAAACATTATGAAGCGACCATCATAATGTTTTAGTAGTATATTTTGAACTTCACTTGGAATCAGTGTTTTGTACGCGTGGCGCATGAAGTAACATTTCGGGCATTTCTAAACTCGAAATTTTACTTCATACTTAACCTGGGAGTGGAAAACACTCGTTAAAAGCTTCAAATTAACCTCTTTAAAAAGTAACGAATATCTGAAGATTTATAGCATATAATTATGATATGTATACTTAAAAAACAAGCACCCTGTAATAATAACGTACACACATCTGTCATTCCTGACTTTTCAGAGGAAAAAATCGTAGTTGATTACAAATGTCGTTCTGGACCGTTGGGCAGTGTAATTCTGACCATTGGGTGTGGGTCGAAAAGGGTGCGGGGACCCGGGATGAGGGCTTAATATGCAATATACGAAATGAAGGTCCTGTAATGTGTTGATAAATGAGTGAGCGGCCCGCCGGAGAGGGTACGCAGGGAATCCCTAAGGGCGCACGCACTCTTTCCAAACTGGAAAATGTAACGAGTTACTTATCGATCGTTCCGACCCGAAAAGTATCATTTAAACTTGGTATAAATTACAAACGGGGAGGAAAGAGGGAAAAAAACGGGACGTGTCAAGGGTGGATTTTTATTCGTCCCTTCATAACTAATCCGAATTGTCACTTTTCTTGATCAAAGAAGAATATTAAAATTATATACTCTAATATACATAAATGTGATAAAAATAGGCGAGATAAATGTATACAGGGTGATAATATTAAAACACTTAACTTTGTATACAGGGTGATTCAGTTTGGTGTTCCACCCGCTTCTAACTTTTTTATTCTAATAGTTAGGTATAACAAACTATATATATATTTGTAAACGGCAGAAAATTTTCTAGTTAATGGGGTCATCAAATTGACAATACGATGCCAACTGTCAAAGTTGCGATAGTCAACTTGTTTTTCTCAAATGACACCATACCTTTTTTTGTTCAATTCGGATAGACAGCACTTTCCTACATCCGCATAATTATCTCAACTATATGCTTAGATAAAAAAAAAATCGATTTATTTTATAAAAAAAATCGTATGCCTATAGAATAGATATATGAGGATTCACCAAAATATCCACTTTTTTCTATCTTTATTTGTACCTATTTTTTATTTAAGAATGTTTTAATTTCTTAAAAGACCTACATTCAAGAATTAAACACTTAATGAAATAGTTTGTTTAATTTTTAATAATTTTCGTAGCCACATATGATTTTTTTATAATTTTTTGTTTAGCTAAGTGCATAGTTGTGAAGGATGTTCGGAAGCAGATATTTAACAAAAAGTCGGTATGGTGTCATTTGAAAACAAAAAGTTATCTATCGCTACTTTGACAGTTATCTTCGTATTATCAATTCGGTGACGCCATTGAATAGAGAATTTCCAGCCGTTTACAAATATATATGGTTTTTTTACTGTACTCTCAAAATAATAAAGTTAGAAGGGGTGAAACACTAAACTGTATAACATACTAGTATTAATATGCACTTATAAATTATTATTTCTTCTGGAGAGTAAGCGAAAACATTCTATAGATAATAAACAACCACGTGACATCATATCTTCGAATCAAGTGTAAAAACCACCGAGAACTAGTATTCTCTCGCGCACTGACTGAGTTTTACCTTTAAATCGATTAATCGTACATTGTATATTTTCATGAATTTCCGTGAATTTTTCGAATCTTGGCAGTTTTCATGGATTTTGTAATCTAAAAAAAAAATGATAAAAATAAAAAAAATTAAAAGAAAACTGATTAAATATTTAAATCATCAATTTTTCGACATTTTAAAAATTGATTAAAACAATAAACGTAAATAGTTAAGAATTTTAATATTAACGAAAATCTAGGTTTATGAAAACCGTTCAAGAATTTGAAAGTTAACGAAAATTTAGGATAACAGTTAATGTTATGAAAATTAACGAAAATATTGGAATAATATGATGTGTCAGCATTATTAATAGTAATTTAGAAAATTCATGAAAACTACCAAGATTTGAAAAATGAACAAACACTTATAAAAAGTGTCAACATTTTGAAAATTAACGAAAATCTGCAAAATTCAGGAAAATCGTCAATATTTTGAAAATAAACGGAAAAACCTACATTTCAAGGTTTGTTTTTAAAATTCTGACTATTTTTCTGAATTTCGCAGATTTTCCTCAATTTTCAAAATATTGGATAACTTCAAAGTATTAAAATTAAAAATCTTACGAAAATTTCGAAATATTGAAATTTTATGAACAAGGTACAAATCGAAAAAAATCTTGAAATATATAAAATCTCATGGAACATTTTATTTAATAAATTGACGAAAATTAAAAATATCGAAAACCTACAAAATTTTGAAAATATCATGAAAATTTTATGAATCGAAAAAATTCTTAAAATATTGAATGAAAATCTTATGAACATTAAATTGACAAAAGTTTTGAAATATAATTTGATAAAAATCTCGAAACGTTGAAAGTCTGATGAAAACGATAAATCCGATAAACATTTTAAAAAACGACGAAAATATTGAAAAGATGACGAAAATGTTATAAATTGATAAAAATTTTAAATGAAAATGTTGCGAAATATGTGAATTCCAAAAAAGTTTGAAGACTTGTCAACAATTGTGAAAAGTACAACTTATTGATGCGTATATTAAATTATTATTTATTAAATGATGAGTATATTTTAAACATTACACTAAATCAGTAGCGTATTGCATGAAATAAAATTTCGAGTTGAGAGAAGCCAGAGGTTCATTTTAACTACTATCAAAACTAACATTTTGTTTCAACGTTATTGTCATTTTTTGGTTTGATATAATTTGAAAATTTTTAAATAACTTGACATTTTTCTTGTGTAATATGTTTAAAAACGTCTAGTCGATATAAATTACCATTTACCCTGGTAACCTGTTGATAACGTCAATTCGACATAAACTAACATTTACCTTTTGTAATGTGTCAGAAACGTCAATTTACCAAAAATTAACATTTACTTCTTGTAATGTGTCGAAAACGTCAATTCAACATAAACTTACATTCACCTCTTGTAATGTGTTAAAAACATAAATGGTGGTGTTTCTCGTGTAATACATTTTTGACGTAAGAGATGACTTTACTGACGTAAGGTGGACACTCAAAATTTTGTGGTAACTCGGACTCTTAATAATTTTTTACATTTTTGTAAATAAAACTGTCACGAAAACAAAGCTGTCCAATCGCGATAGCTCGCTTATGTCAACAGATAGAGAAAAACTTTTCAAACAAAATCGACGCGGAATTTAATATAGTTTCCATCCGTCAATAAAACAATAATCTATTATGTAAAGTGTTTTAATGTTGAATCGAGTATTTTCCACTCCCGGATTAAGCATGAAGTAAAATTTCAAGTTTAGAAAAGCCCCGTAAAAATTTGTCTCGGATCGCGCAGCGACCCGAGACAAATTTTCTGGGCTTTTTAAAACTCGAAATTTTACTTCATGCGCCACGCGTATAAAACACAGATTTTAAGTGAAGTTTGAATATACATAAATATGACAATATTATAGTGTTTTATACGCGTGGCGCATGAAGTAAAATTTTGAGTTTAGATAAGCCCAGAAAATTTGACTCGTGTCGCTGCGCGACCCTCGACAAATTTTCACGGGGCATTTCTAAACTCGAAATTTTACTTCATGCTTAGTCTGGGAATAGAAAACACTTGTTTAAAGGTTCAAATTGATTTTTTTTTTAACAGGGAATATCCGCAATTGTTGTATCAATTCCATGGTATGTCATTATTTTTATAAAATCACATTACTTTTTCTTAATTATTTAGCTGTACATTTTCTGTCATTGGTTGATTTTTAAAAAAGTTCAATTAGAAGCTTTAAACGAGTGTTTTCCACTCCCAGACTAAGCATGAAGTAAAATTTCGAGTTTAGAAAAGCCCTGTGAAAATTTGTCGAGGGTCGCGCAGCGACCCGAGACAAATTTTCTGGGCTTCTCTAAACTCGAAATTTTACTCCATGCGCCACGCGTATAAAACACAGATTTTAAGTAAAGTCCGAATATACATAAATATGACAATATTATAGTGTTTTATACGCGTGGCGCATGAAGTAAAATTTCGAGTTTAGAAAATCCCAGAAAATTTTCACGGGGCTTTTCTAAACTCGAAATGTTACTTCATGCTTAGTCTGGGAGTGGAAAACACTTGTTTAACGCTTTAAATTGAACTCTTTGACAAAATACAGGGAATATCCGCAATTGTTGTATCAGTTCCATGGTATGTCATTATTTTTATAAAATCGCATTACTTTTTCTTAATTATTTAGCTGTAAATTTTCTGTCATTCGTTGATTTTTAATAGAGTTCAATTTGAAGCTTTAAACAAGTGTTTTCCACTCCCAGACTAAGCATGAAATAAAATTTCGAGTTTAGAAAAACCCCGTGAACATTTTTTGAGGGTCGCACAGCGTCCCGAAACAACTTTTCTGGGCTTCTCTAAACTCGAAATTTTACTTCATGCGCCACGCGAATAAAACACAGGTTTTAAGTAAAGTTCGAATATACATAAATATGACAATATTATAGTGTTTTATACGCGTGGCGCATGAAGTAAAATTTCGAGTTTAGAAAAGCCCAAAAAATTTGTCTCGGGTCGCTGCGCGACCCTCGACAAATTTTCACGGGGCTTTTCTAAACTCGAAATTTTACTTCATGCTTAGTCTGGGAGTGGAAAACACTTGTTTAAAGCTTCAAATTGATTTTTTTTTAAACAGGGAATATCCGCAATTGTTGTATCAATTCCATGGTATGTCATTATTTTTATAAAATCACATTACTTTTTCTTAATTATTTAGCTGTACATTTTCTGTCATTGGTTGATTTTTAAAAAAGTTCAATTAGAAGCTTTAAACGAGTGTTATCCACTCCCAGACTAAGCATGAAGTAAAATTTCGAGTTTAGAAAAGCCCTGCGAAAATTTGTCTCGGGTCGCGCTGGGCTTTTCTAAACTCGAAATTTTACTTCATGCGCCACGCGTATAACACAGATTTTAAGTAAAGTCCGAATATACATAAATATGACAATATTATAGTGTTTTATACGCGTGGCGCATGAAGTAAAATTTCGAGTTTAGAAAAGCCCAGAAAATTTTCACGGGGCTTTTCTAAACTCGAAATTTTACTTCATGCTTAGTCTGGGAGCGGAAAACACTTGTTTAACGCTTTAAATTGAACTCTTTGACAAAATACAGGGAATATCCGCAATTGTTGTATCAGTTCCATGGTATGTCATTATTTTTATAAAATCGCATTACTTTTTCTTAATTATTTAGCTGTAAATCTTCTGTCATTCGTTGATTTTTAAAAGAGTTCAATTTGGAGCTTTAAACAAGTGTTTTTCACTCCCAGACTAAGCATGAATTAAAATTTCGAATTTAGAAAGGCCCCGTGAACATTTGTTAAGGGTCGCACAGCGACCCGAAACAACTTTTCTGGGCTTCTCTTAACTCGAAATTTTACTCCATGCCCCACGCGAATAATACACAGATTTTAAGTAAAGTTCGAATATACATAAATATGACAATATTATAGTGTTTTATACGCGTGGCGCATGAAGTAAAATTTCGAGTTTAGAAAAGCCCAGAAAATTTGTCTCGGGTCGCTGCGCGACCCTCGACAAATTTTCACGGGGCTTTTCTAAACTCGAAATTTTACTTCATGCTTAGTCTGGGAGTGGAAAACACTTGTTTAAAGCTTTAAATTGAACTCTTTAAATAAAAACAGGAAATATCCGCGCTTGTTGTATCAATTCCATGGTATGTCATTATTTTTATAAAATCACATTACTTTTTCTTAATTATTTTAACTTGGAGAAATTTAAAGTGTTAAGTGTGAACATTCATAAATTTAAAATGTTCCCAACTACAAAAAAGTGAAATACATTTTGTCTCTAAAATAAATCGGGAAGCCAATATTTGAACACTTCAAAATTAACATGCGATTTCCTATGTTGCGTCCGCCAAGTCAACACCCGGTATGATTAGGACTGACTAAACTAAATGAATTAATAATAATGTAATAAACAATACAGCTAGCTAGCCTTATTGAATATTCTGAGATAAGATATATAATAAAGATTAAAAGACAGTATTTACTTTCCCATTATTTATAGCCGACATAAAACTTAATATCGATATTATTACTTAATAATTTGCAATTCCGATTTATTAATAATTAAAGCAATTAGAATTTAATGAGCGGCCGACACGCACCGGCACACGTAATTGAATTTCGCGTTCGACCGTCCGTTTGTGCGTTTATTTATTTATTTATCTGTGAGTATGTGTACTTCGTACGGAAGATCTGTTGATAGTGTTATTAATGCGACGTGGGAATGAATAGTTGCGCCTTCGAATGCCCATTAATATTAACGAAGCCGGAGACAGGTGCGCAAGATCCGAATCCCCGGATGCAGAAAAGTTCGCTTTGCTTCAACTCGTTTGATTTGCATGCGTGATGTTTATACGTGTTTTAAATTCGTTTTTGTCGCCAATAATTCTACATTCTGCGTGAAGTTCTACTACCTACAAATTTATTTAACTGGAAAACATAATTTTTATAATCTGAGTTGTTAGAATCCAACCGACTGCGCCTAGTTTTGCATATGGCCAATTAGATCCTTGCAATAAAAATCAATCTTAAAATTGAAATTCACAACCGACTGTGCCAAGTTTTGCATAACGCCAATTGGATCCTCGCAATAATAATCAATCTTAAAATTGAAACTCAACAAATTTAAGGATGTGCATGTTGCAAATCAATAAAGTAAATATTTGCTGAAAGAACAAAAAATCTTAGTTTTCATAATTTGAATATTTATTCGTTACAATTGGGGATTATCTGAGGAATATTTGACGAGTTATACAATTATGTTAATTTCAATTAAATGTATAAATGAGTCATTAGGATTTGATTGAGGAATATTGTAACGGCTATTAAAATAGAACATATCGCCATAACTCAGTTTTAACAAATTATTCCTACTGCAATCATTAAAAACGAATAAATATTTATAACGGTAAAACGACCTAAAATATCCCAGTATATGTAATTTCCTCATCCATATTAAGTGATTTAAAATTACGCAAATTACACAGTTTGGGGTAAAATTTGAATTCACGTGATCCATTCCACGACCTCTCGCCATTTGCATATAGCACTCTTAATTGTGTTTTCTTGAATTGCAAATGATCGCCGCCTCCCTAAAAAAAAAAACAAAAAATAGAAAAGGAAAACCGGAATATAATTATTTGTACTTTTCGACTTGCACGCGCCCGACAAAACAAGGGGGACCGCGATAACGAAAATACCGACCAATTGCCGGTTCTGAATTATTAATGGCAGTTTCGAATTAACGTGGCATTTACATTGTATTTGAATAGATAATGGGTTTTTGTTGAAAAAAAAAAATGGGGCGAGGTTTTTTGTGGGAAGACAAATTTTAGTCAAAAATTCGGCACTTGAATATTGTACTTCTAATTATTAATTGTTCGCTATTAAAAAATCGTTGAAAATTTCGTTTTTTTAATTTAATAACTTTGTTTGCAAGGAATCAAAACATGATTTTTTAATTTGCAAATTAACAAGATGGCTTCTATATAAAACAACATTCCATGTATATAATTTATGTATTTTGTGTAATGTAATCATTTTGATTTAAAAAAACGACATTTTTTTCCGAACAAGATAATACTTTATCAGATATCTTTTTAAACTATGTCTGATCAGATTAATTGGTTCTTCTGAATTTACGTCAGACAGGATTTTTTTTGCTATTAACTTACTACACATATCACGATTTGTAAATTTTCAGGCATTCGTAGTTTTTGATAATCGTTTAATTGAAACTTGTAACCGGTGTTTTTACTCAAAAAACACTTTTCGACATTCAAATAGAAATAACTCGAAAACTATCAATAGGTTATACTTACATTTTTACATATTTGGAAAGGGAAATATTTTCTTGATCTCCCCACAAAATTTCAGAAAGATCTGATAAAAAATCCAAAGTTATAAATATTCTAATTTTTTCAATCAAAAAAATGTTAATAAAAACTTACTTTTTGACATTTCGATAGAAATAACTCGAAAAGTATCAATAGGGTATACTTATATTTTTATACATTTTGAAAGAGCAATCTTTTCTTGATATACCCACAAAATTTCAGAAAGATCTGATAAAAAAATGCAAAGTTATGAATGTTCTAATTTTTTCAATCGAAAAAATGTTAATAAATACACACTTTTTGACATTTAGATAGAAATAACTCGAAAACTATCAATAGTGTACTTATATTTTTACATATTTCGAAAGCACAATCTTTTCTTTATACTTCCACAAAATTTCAAAAATATCTGATACAAAATTTCAAAGTTATAAATGTTTAAATTTTTTCAATCGATAAAATTAAAAAAAAAACACTTGTTGACATTCATTCAGAAATAACTCGAAAACTATCGATGGGGTATATATACATTTTTACATATTTTGACAGCACAATCTTTTCTTAATATCCCCACAATGTTTCAGAAAGATTTGTTAAAAAAAGATTTGATAAAAAAATCCAAAGTGTTCTAATTCTTTCAATCGAAAAAATGTTAATAAAAACTCACTTTTTAACATTCAGATAGAAATAACTTGAAAACAACCATCGATAGGGTGTACTTATATATTTACATATTTTGAAAGCGAATTTTGATTATCCCACAAAATTTCAGAAAAATATAATACAAAATTTTAAAGTTAGGAATGTTTTAATTTTTTCAATCAATAAAATTTCAATAAATAACGCACCTGTTGACATTCATATAAAAATAACTCGAAAACTATCGATGGGGTATATATACGTTCTTGATATCCCCACAAAATTTCAGAGAGATCTGATAAAAAAAATCGAAAATTATGAATGGTTCGAATTTTTCAATCGAAAAAAAGTCAATAAAAACCCACTTTTTGACATTCAGATAGAAATAACTCGAAATATATCAATGGGATGTATTTAGTTTTTGACATATTTCGAAAGCGCAATCTTTTCTTGATATCTCTACATATTTTTAGAGAGATCTTATCTTAAAAGTTTAAAAGTTTCGAATGTTTTAATGTTTTCAATCGATAAAATTTGAATAAAATCACAAATATCACATATTTTCAAAGCACGATCTTTTCTTGGTATCCCCACAAAATTTCAGAAAGATCTGATTAAAAATTTCATAGTTATGAATGTTTTAATGTTTTCAATCGATAAAACTTGAATAAAAACATACATGTTTCATATAGAAATAACTCGAAAACTATTGATGGGGTATACATACATTTTTACATATTTTGAAAGCACAATCCTTTCTTTATATCTCCACAACATTTCAGAGAGATCTGATAAAAAAATCGAAAGCTATAAGTGTTCTAATTTTTCCAATCGAAAAAATGTCAATAAAAACTCACTTTTTGACATTTAGATAAAAATAACTCGAAATCTATCGATGGGGTATATTTAGATTTTCACATATTTAGAAAGCGCAATCTTTTTTTGATATCCTTACATATTTTCAGAATGATCTCATAAAAAGTTTTAAAGTTTCAAATGTTTTAATTTTTTCAATCGATAAAATTTTAATAAAAACACACGTATTGACATTCAGATAGAAATTACTCGAAAACTATTGATGAGGTGTATTTAGATTTTCATATATTTTAAAAACGGAATTCTTTCTTGATATTCCCACAAATTTCGGAAAAATCTGATAATTTTAACGATTTTTCAATCGTTAAAATTTGAATAAAAATCACACTTGTGGCATTTAGATAGAAATAACTCGAAAACTATCAATGAGGTGTATTTAGATTTTCATATATTTTAAAAGCGCGATCTTATCTTGATATCTCTACACAATTTTAAAGTTATGAATGTTTAAAATTTTTTAATCGATAACATTTGAATAAAAAACAAACATGTTGATATTTAAAAATAGATATTTAGATTTTCATATATTATTCAAGTTTTTAGGTTTTTCTAAACTGGAAATTTTACTTCGTGCTTAATCAAGGAGTGGAAACACTCGTTAGAAGCTAAACTGGAAATTTTACTTTGTGCTTAATCAAGGAGTGGAAACACTCGTTAGAAGCTTCGAATTGAACGCTTCTTTAAAAACAACGGATGTCTGAAAAGTTACAACGTATACATCGTGATATGTAAACTGAAAAAAAACATTTCCTGTATAAAGTCGTATAGTAAAGTATCTAATCAGACAATTCGAACCAAACTTTTAATTTTTCACCCATCAACTCTGTGTGAAACATATCTCTAACAAATTGTTTTACTTTTATCGAAATGACTTTGTTAGATAATAATTTAAATAAAAAAATAATTAAAATAATTTTCTAATGATTTACTTATGAATAATTCATCAAGCAAAGCCGCGTGCACGGATACAAACGAAACAGGGTACAAACTGTACGTAACAAAAATTAAAGCGAATCGTGCATCTTTGCTTCAATTATTCTTCCAGCGGGGGGTGACTCACTGTCAGATAAAAAACTGATTACGGGCTTCACGCACAACGATGATTATTCCACGGAAAACGAACCTGTAATTAACGCAAACACCAACTGTGCCTTATTATACACTAAGTAAAAACGTATTTATAAGTAAAAAAATACAAGTTTAAATGGTTAAACATTAAAAAAAAATGTTTATAAAGTAAACGATAATCTGATTGTTTTACTGTAAGAAATTTCAGAATCAAAAATATTGCTGAAATGAAGGATTGAATACTGCACCGAGATTTAAATTATTATAACGAGTGTCTATAAACTGTCGGCATCTCGGTTGCTTTGAAAAACAAATAACGTATCTTAGATTAAGTCATACAATTGTGAATCTCGGGAACGTTAAATAAATTTAATTATATGTCTAATTACGACTCATGTTTCTGAAGTCAGAATCTACTGGGAAGTCAACAGTTTATAGACACTCGTTAGATAAAAATGCAAACGGCTGTACCTTTCTTAAAGTATACCAATTTTTTTCAAAATATTTCATCTCTGAATAAGAATATAGTGAAGACGATAATATGCTCAGTTTTATACGTTTAGAGAACGGTCGACTTTCTCCTAATTACACATATGTTAGGTTACATGTTAGTTACATATGTTAGGTTAATTTGTGATAACGATCAAATTTTGTATGTAATAAATCTTAAACGTCAAAAATTGGATCGTTATCCCCAAATAACCTAACTGACATCTAACCTAACATATATGTAATTTGCATCTAAACTATGTGACTAATATCTAACCTAACCAAATCTTAAGGTTAGGTGTCAGTTATATAGGTAAAGTAAGGCTTAAACGTTCAAAATTGGATCGTTATCACCAAATAACCTAATTCACATCTAACATAACATATTTGTAATTTGCATCTAAACTATGTGACTGATTTAACCTAACCAAATCTTAAGGTTAGGTAAGGTTAGGTTAGATGTCATTATAAAGGTAAGGTTATATGTCAGTTACATATGTTAGGTTAGATGTCTGTTACATGTGTTAAGATAAATGTCAGTTACATACAGATAATTTTTCTTTTAAGTATACCTATGCATACACTGTAAGTTTTCCGACATTGGCGTTTTTTTATTAAAGAGTTCAATTTAAAGCTTGAAACGAGTGCTTTCCACTCCCAGACTAAGCATGAAGTAAAATTTCGAGTTTTGAAAAGCCCCATAAAAATTTGTCGAGGGTCGCTCAATACAAGTGTTTACCTTTATCCAATTTGAAAATTTGGTTCTATCAAGACAGTAGCAGAACAAGTATCGAATATATGTAAAAATATATATCTATCTAAATGTCCGCAATTCTCGCCTAGTTAAATAAAATACGCTCTAATTCTACTTAAAATCAAAAGATCTATTCAATCACACAAAGAGAAAAAAACCCGTCAATCAATAACAATTTCATACCAACAAACTTTTCACAATATCTCAATTATATTATCGATGCGAGCGATCGGTTATTCGCATGAATTAACGATTTCGGTCGGCGGCGCGCACGCGATTTTTTATTCGAAAATTTTATGCAACGATCCGGGCGCCGCCGGCTTCAATTAAACAATTGTTCCGTGCGCCCGAAACGCAGGTGCGTCCGTTTTGGGCGGCCTCTCCGTAATCGGTAATTCAATTAAACTTCACTTGACGTGGGTATTTTGATTGAATATCGTGTTATGAAGATACAGTCAATTATCTAGAAACGAATCTGCATATATGAAAAATAAATGCACAAAAAACAACGAGAGAATGAAAAGTATGCCAGGGAGTGAGAATGAGAGGTACAATTTTGCAGCTGCTGTTATGAAGGTGATTAAAATTGAAAATAAAGTTTTGCTTCATTTGGCGCAGTCGATATAATCGTGAATCTTACAGATTGCGCCAAATTCTAATATTAGTCATCATTACATTATTTTATCTAACACATGTCTATAAACTGTCGGCACCTCGGTTGCTTTGAATGAAAAACAAATTACATATCTTAGATTAAGTCATACGATTCGGTAAATCTCGGAAACGTATAATAATACAAGAAGAGAGGTAATTTAAATTTTATGTTTACGCAATAAGGGCCGTCATGACGGGTGAGCTCAACAGATCTTCGATGTCATTAACTATTGGTTTTCCTGAAAATTTAAATAAGTATCACCAAAGAGAAAAATTAAAAAAGGCTTTCAGTTTTGTAAGACCTACACTTGGGCCGCGACTAAATAAAGGGATGAAGTCAGTCAAAAGTTTCTGTTATTGTTGAGTGGAGATTAATTTAGACTTGTTGAAAACTTGGCGCAGTCGATAGGATTCTTTAACTACTCGTAATTATTCCCTCTTTTAACAAACTTCAGTTGTTTACATTTATTCTTAAAATAAATGTAATTGCAACAAATTCTTTTTGACAACATTTTTTTCAATACAACTATTATCAATAATAATGTTTTTGCTAGAACTTATTTCATTTAGCTAGGTGAGAAATTGGAATACATTTCTCCACTAAAAGTCCTAAAAAGCGGCTTATTTATCTTATCAAACGGTGATTTACTTTTGATAAGATTAATATTTAGATCTCATTATTTTTAAAGAAATGTTCTACTAATTAGTCACTAGATAAACTCCACAGACATTCAAATAATTTTGTTTTTTAATATACAAAAATATCTGTTAAAACATACATTTTATTGTGTGAATGATTGTTTGTCGTTAAAATTTAAGAATATAGCAGATAGATGGTATAAAATTACAGGATTATATTTTTTCGAAGAAATATAATTCTCTCTAAGCAATCACTTGAATTTTAAACTTTTTTTCTGGCACACCTCATCAAATCCACCCCTTAACGACGTCGTGACTGCACGGACGGTGATCGTTTTGATTAATGCCGTTTATCTCTCCGACTTTATAATTGGAATCATCAATGGAGGCGATCGGCAGAGGGCCTACCGTGCCTCGGCGACGGTTATCACTGCACTCCCTTAAATCATAATGAAAGCGTTATCTCGGCCCCGGCTCCCCCTGCCGTCAAAAATAATGGGGCGGCGGGCGCTCCGGCGCAAGATTGATGGTTAGTTTTTACTCATCTAACGCCCTTGTCCTTTAAATAGAACGCCCGGAAATCGCACACTGACGAACACGGGATTTTTATTCAATCGGCGCCGTTTTCATTCACTGCAGAATTTGTTTATTGGGAGGTCAAGCGACGGGGAAATATATTGTATTTTCAAAGTGAGTTGTCGTTTTTGTTCTACTAGTATAAATCATCTTGTATTTATTTGTCATATATCAACACTAAAACTATTTCATTTTTTGTGTAATTTACACATAACAATTTCAGCGCTAATTGTGTAATTAAAATAAGTATTCCAGAAGAAGATTCTAGAACCAGTACTGGGCGTGGCTTATATGATTATAAAACAATAAAAGTGCCGAGATTCTTTATGCAATCTATAACAAATTTGCATTTTTCTTTTGAGTATACATAGCCTGATAATTACAGAGTTTTTTTAAATTTGCGGGGATGCTTTGTTTCAAAGTGGTTAATTTGAGGCTTTAAACGAGTGTTTCCCACTCCCAGACTAAGCATGAAGTAAAATTTCGAGTTTAGAAAAGCCTAAGAATTTGGATTGGCCGCGTAGCGAAGCGGAGCGGCCAATCCAAATTAGGCTTTTCTAAACTCGAAATTTTACTTCATGCGCCACGCTTAAAAACACGGATTTACAGTGAAGTTAAAAAAATACACATGCAACAACGATTATAGGCAACATAATATATGTTAGAGTTATTGGGTTGCCTATAATCACTGTTTTAAACAATCCAGAAAGAGATTCTAAAACCAATAGTGGGCGTGGCTTATATAATTAAAAAACACTAAAAGTGCCGAGATTCTTTAGGCAATCTATAACGAATTTGTCTTACAAAGACTAAATCAAATATTCATTAAAACAACTATTTCACGAGCTAATGCTCCAACTGACATTAATGATGTTTCAGCATTTTCCTTTTGAGTATACATAGCCTGACGATTACAGCGTTTTTTTTTAATTTGCGGGGATTCTTTATTTCAAAGCGGTTAATTTGAGGCTTTAACCAAGTGTTTTCCACTCCCAGACTAAGCATAAAGTAAAATTTCGAGTTTAGAAAAGCCTAAGAATTTGGATTGGCCGCGTAGCGAAGCGGAGCGGCCAATCCAAATTAGGCTTTTCTAAACTCGAAATGTTACTTTATGCGCCACGCTTAAAAACACTGATTTACAGTCAAGTTAAAAAAAATACTCATACAACAACGAGTATAGGCAACCTAATATACGTTAGATTTATTGGGTTGCCTATAATCACTGTTTTAAACAATCCAGAAGAAGATTTTAGAACCAATAGTGGGCGTGGTTTATATAATTAAAAAATACTAAAAGTGCCGAGATTCTTTAGGCAATCTATAACAAATTTGTCTTACAAAGACTAAATTAAACATTCATTAAAACAACTACTTCCCGAGCTAATACTCCGACGGGCATTAATGCTGTTTGGGCATTTTTTGTTTGAGTATACATAGCCTGATAATTACAGCGTCTTCTTTTTATTTGCCTCGATTCTTTGTTTCAAAGCGGTTAATTTGAGGCTTTCACCGAGTGTTATCCACTCCCAGACTAAGCATGAAGTAAAATTTCGAGTTTAGAAAAGCCGAAGAATTTGGATTGGCCGCGTAGCGAAGCGGAGCGGCCAATCCAAATTATTCTTTTCTAAACTCGAAAATTTACTTCATGCGCCACGCTTAATAACACTGATTTACAGTGAAGTTAAAAAAAATACACATATAACGATATACGTTAGAGTTATTGGGTTGCCTATAATCACTGTTTTAAACAATCCAGAAGAAGATTCTAGAACCAATAGTGGGCGTGGCTTATATAATTAAAAAAAACACTAAAACTGCCGAGATTCTTTAAGCAATCTATAACAAATTTGTTTTACAAAGACTAAATCAAACATTCATTAAAACAACTACTTCCCGAGCTAATGCTCCGACGGACATTAATGATGATCCAATGAATATTTAATTTAGTCGATGTAAGGAAAATTTATTTTGATTGCGTAAAGAATCGCACATTTAATGTTTTGAAGTATTCTACAACTAAGTATTGGCAATTTCATTCATACTTTTCTGATTACTATATTTCCATAAAGAATAAATTTGATTTACCACTTTGTTGCTAATTTTATTTGTATTCGCGTAAATCAATGAGGTGCATCTAATAAATAACAAGAGTGGTAAACCAATAGTGGGCGTGACTATTCAAAACATCACGTTTCCTGCGAGAATCTATAATTTTGATTTAACAATTTATTATGATTTACTAACAGTGCTTCAATTAATTCGACACATACCATCGCGATTAGGGAATGTGATACAGTGACGGCTCGCAACCTATCTTCAGGGTAGGCCACAGCGCCAAGGCACACAAAATTTGAAGTTGGGATCGCGCTTTATAAATACAAGGAATCGCACAACAAAGTCACCTTTCAATAACGGATACATACATATTACCTTGGGTCTCTGGCCTACCCTGAAGTTAGGCTGCGAGCCGCCGCTAATGTGATACCGATAAACCGTTTTGCCGATTTACCGAGTATCGAAAAAATAAGTAATGCTCTTTATAATGTAGATTCTTAAATGGGCAGTATCACAATAAAAATTACTAATTGGTTTTTAGTAGGATTCAATTTGGAAAATAATAAAAAAATTAAAAATTGAAACTTTACATTGGATATATCTATAACATTTTATTCATATTAAGGAAGACTTTTCAATTTTTGATTTTCTAGAAAGCATCGAAATAGTTTATTTTATTTTAAAACTTTTATAAAAACAATTGAGCTGCAAATAATAATAGAATTATAAGAAACGACTGTAGTAATAAAGCAGTTAAAAATACTATTGCAAAAAATTGCAGTTATATTTCTTCAAAGCATTGAATTTCTGAAAAATCATTGAATGTGAGATATGAAGAAATGACTTACTAATTAAATATTTTCTCTAAAATTGCAGTTATTATCACTACAAAAATAACAAATAAGTTTTGAGTAGGATTTAACTAGTTGAACAAAAAAAAAAAAACAATCAAAAAACGTTGATTAGAATAGAATCTATGATTTAATAAAGAAAACACTTGGTTAAATTTCACTAATATAAAATAAATTTAACCAAGTGTTTTCTTTATTAAATCATAGTTAAATATGTTTCACCACGTGAAAGATGAGAAACTTGTTCAAGATATAGAATAGAATCATCGATATGTACAAATTAGTCTAAAAATACTAATTTTGGCAAACTTAACTAATGTTTCTCAATCACCATGATTTAAATCCCGACATTCCATTGTTTTGGGGTTAAGTTTTATGTGATAATGAAAACAAACAATACTTAGAAAACTATATACATTTTTTTTAGTTTATATGAATTCGACATAAAATTATGACGGACCGGCAGAATATGTCCTGCGGACCGGTACTGATCCGCGGAACTCACTTTTGGTAGCGCTGTTATAGAGTACTAATTTTTTGGGCATTGAAATTGAATTGTAGAACCTTTACTAGGCGTGGCTTGATGAAGTATCGTATTTCCCGCCGAAAGCAATGATTTTTATTAGCAGAAACAACCCTTTGTGTGTTTGCGTGCGTAATTGTAGAACCAATAATAGGCCTAGCTTAGTAGCTTAACAAGACATTGAGGTTCCCACCAAAAACCAGGGTTGTTAAAAAGAAACGTTTTTGTTTTCATTTTAAATAAAACAAACAGTTTTTTTTTTCATTGAAACAGCGTTTAATACATTAACAATTAAAAACATTTTTAGTAAATAACAAACTTGGTTAAGATTTCACTGTTTATTGATTAACACTGCAACAATTGTTTCGCCACACATCGCCAGGCATCTGCCTGATGAAGCCACTGTGTGGCGAAACAATTGTTGCAGTGTCAATCAATAAACAGTGAAATCTTAACCTAGAGTGTTATTTACTAAAAGTGTTGTTATGGAATTTCACCTAGTAACAGCCTCAACTATTAAATTAATTAAAAACATGTTTAAAACGTTTTTAAAACATGTTTAAGACATGTTTAAAACACGTTTAAAACGTGTTTAAAACAGAATATACAGGGCATTTTTCTTTTGAGTATACATAGCCTTTAAGTTATAATTTATATAAATTAGATACAGTTTAGCGACGGACCGGCAGAATTGAAAATTTCATGAAAAAGCACTACCTTTTTTTGGTAAACATACGCCGAATATATATTATCTTTGACATTAAAATTCTAAAAAAAAAATCATCACATGTACAAATGATGTATCTTTATGTGGTTTAAATTTCAAAACAATCGACCCCATCGACTTCAAAATATTTAACTTCAAAGTGACATGCCTCGCTTTTTGAAAAGGATAGTAGTCCCGCGGACTGGATCCTACTATGAGTAGCGCTGTTATAAAGGACTAAATATTATTGGGTATTGAAATTGAATTGTAGAACCAATAGTAGGCGTGGCTTGATGAAATATCGCATTTTCCGCCGTAAACAATGATTTTGATAAGCAGATTGTGTGCTTTAACGCGTGCGTAATTGTAGAACCAATAGTAGGCGTGGCTTAACAACACACCGAGGTTTCTGACGAAAACTATGATTTAGATTAGTAAATACAACCTCTTGCGTATTATAACGCGTAGGTCAACCAATCGTACACTCAGCGTATACATGATTCAAGTTAAAACCCGCACCAGAAGCATCAAGAGGTTTTTAAATGTTAATCGTATGTTTAAAACCCGCACCAGAAGCATCAAGAGATGTTCAAAGTTTGATAATATGTTATGGAGTGATACATATTGGGTATTGAAATTGAATTGTAGGACTTATAGTAGGCGTAGCTTGATAACGTATCGTATTTCCCGCTGTAAACAATGATTTTGATTAGCAGAAACAACCCTTTGTGTGTTTGCGTGCGTAGACTCATCAGATGCACGATTCAAGTTCAAACCCGCAGGAATATGTTTAAAACCAGTACTAGAAGCATTAAGAGAAACAAACCATGTGTTTTAGTCAGAGTTCTACTATTAGTATCAAGAAATGTTTAACGTTGGGTAGATAATATGTTTTAGAGCAATAAATATTGGATATTGAAATTGAATTGTAGAAGCAATTGATAAAATATCGCATTTTTCGCCGTAAACAATGATTTTGATTAGCAGATTGTGCGTTTTGACAGGTGCGTAATTGTAGAAGCAATAGTAGGCGTGGCTTGACAACACATCAAGGTTTCTGACGAAAACTGTGATTTAGATTAGTAAAAACAACCACTTGCGTATTATAACGCGTACCTCAACCATTTGTACACTCAGCGTATGCAAGATTCAAGTTCAAACCCGCACCAGAAGCATCAAGAGGTTTTTAAATTTTCATCATATGTTTAAAACCCGCACCAGAAGCATCAAGAGATGTTCAAAGTTTGTTATTATGTCATGGAGTGGGCAGAATTAGTCTCGCGGACCGGATCCCACTTTGAGTAGCGCTGTTATAGAGTAATAAATATTATAGACTAAGTAAACAGCTGTTCGCGCCGTGGCACCCGCCACCTAGCGGATTTCTGTATAAGCAGCATCAGTGTCGGTTGCGTATGAGTTGCATGGTGTCAGTTGGTTTTTTATTGTGTAACGTCATAATCAAAACGGTTGACACAACCATTTTCTGACGGAAAAGCCTGTCGAAAGGTAGGAAGCTTTGTGAAAGTTCGCACGTAACCGACGTATCCGAAGAAATAAGAAGAGACGAGAATAATATCTTGCGCGGTGTTGTTTTACGAGAAACGCCCGGGGCATTGAACTCCAAAGCAGACACCCTGTACTACAAACCGTCGGTTGAGGTAACCTATACAAAATTGTAATGTTTCTGTGTCATAATGAGATTTCATCTTCAACAAGTTCATTGTAGCACGTAGAATTGTTTGGAAATGTTGTTAAATTATTAATTTACTTATTATTTACAATTACAAATAGAACGCATAATAAGAAATATACGCATTTCATTTAAGCTTTTTAAGTTTCTGCTTATACAATTTGATATACAATTTCAAACAATGTTATTTTCCTTACTCGTAACAGAAGTGCCACTTTCTCCTACTGTTTCAGTTATGTGCTGAAATATTAACTTTGACTAATAACAATATACATACTCGACACGTCGTACAGCGGAAATCCACCTCGCTTTCCGCTCCGTTTCCCATGGTTTGTATGGGAACGAATAAAAAGAGACAGAGGCATCACTTTTCTATTTACTGGTGCATCCGACGACACAACAACTTTGATTGCATTTAGCTCGCTTCGGCTCAGAACTCATACTTCTGCTCAGAACTCCCGTATGACGAAATGACAACCGGCACCGATGCTGCTTAGGCTTAAAACCGCGTGGCGGCGCTGCAATCGCCGCTTACTTAGCCTATTGGGTATTGAAATTGAATTGTAGGACTAATAGTAGGCGTGGCTTGATAAAATATCGTATTTCTCGCCGTAAACAATGATTTTGATTAGCAGAAACAACCCTGTGTGTGTTTGCGTGCGTAATTGTAGAACCGATAGTAGGCGTAGCTTAACAAGACATTGAAGTTCTCGCCGAAAACCAGGGTTGTTAAAAACGCTTTTTATACAGCGTTTAATACATTAACAATTAAAAATATGTTTAATACGTTTTTCAAACATTGTTAAAACATGTTTAAAACACGTTTAAAATGTGTTTAAAACAGAATATACAGCACATTTTTCTTATGAGTATACATAGCCTGATAATTACAGCGTTTTTTTTTAAATTTGCGAAATTCGTTGTTTTAAAGCGGTTAATTTGAGTCTTTTACCGAGTGTCTTCCACTCCCAGACTAAGCATGAAGTAAAATTTCGAGTTTAGAAAAGCCTAAGAATTTGGATTGGCCGCGTAGCGAAGCGGAGCGGCCAATCCAAATTAGGCTTTTCTAAACTCGAAATTTTACTTCATGCGCCACGCTTAAAAACACTGATTTACAATGAAGTTCAAAAAATACACACATACAACAACTAATTATTATATATAATTATATATAATATTATAATTATAGGCAACCTAATATACGTTAGATTTATGATGCATTAATTTCTCACTTAACCCGTGGTGAAACATATTTAATTAATACGCTTTGATTAAAACACTTGGTTTGTTTCACTGATTTAAATCAGTGAAACAAACCAAGTGTTTTAATCAAAGCGTATTACGTTAGATTTATTGGGTTGCCTATAATCACTGCTTTAAACAATTGGTTCAGCGCAGAATTTGACTCATGTTTGGTTCACATTTACAAATTAGATTGCTAAAGCCGTGTATTTTAAACTTTACGATATTTCAGATTATTATACGCGTGGCGCATGAAGTAAAATTTCGAGTTTAGAAAAGCCTAATTTGGATTGGCCGCTCCGCTTCGCTACGCGGCCAATCCAAATTTTCAGGCTTTTCTAAACTCGAAATTTTACTTCATGCTTAGTCTGGGAGTGGAAAACCCTCGTTTAAAGATTCAAATTGAAATCTTTTAAAAGAAACAACGAATGTCGTAAAATTTACAGCGTATGCATATGTATACCTGAAAGAAAAATTACCTGTATTTAAAAATCACATTTATGCACACACAGTTGTGATATTTTATTGTAATAAAATGTTATGATTAATAATGTAATTTGAAAAATCTTCAACAATTTAGCTGAAATTTAAAAACGTAAACAACAAATTTTATTGAACTGGTATAAAATCTAATTTATCAAATTTAAGATAATAAGAACAAACGTCAAATTTTACGTTTAAAACATGTTTTAAACAAATTTAAGATTTAAAATATGTTTAAAACACGACGGCTGTTTTTAAACATGTTTAAACCACTGTTTTAAAACAAAGTGTTTTAAACATAACAACTCTAGTCAAAACGGTTTAAAATAGGACAGGAATTCTTGGAAGAAGGCGCAAGATAAGGATCTTATGACTTAAATTTGAAATTTGCAATATGATAGGCTATGAAAAGTTTCTCCCTAGAAGCGAAATGTTAGGCAAGAATAGCGGAAAAGACTGCATTTTTAAAAGATCATCATTAATTAAAATCAATAGTTCGGTTAATAAAATGTGGAAGCCGGTTTCTCCTTTCAGGAAATTATTTTCCTTATCAGCGTTTTTATGATATACTTAATCGAAATTATCTCTCAAGTAGGCTGTTTTGTATCAATTCATTGACTTTTAAAAAATGTGCTTGGGTTAGTGATAATACAAAAAATAGAGTGATGTGCCCGCAATTGAAGTCTCCTTGTATTTTTAAGCAAATAGAATTATTTAGTTATTACCGGAAATAGTTTTTTAATATTACACAAATGAAACACTTTTTAACTTTGTTTGTATAACTCACACTTTATTGAGTGATTATAGTTTGTTTTTAAACATGTTCAAAACAAAGTATTTTAAACATAACAACTATGATTTTGATTAGTAGAGACAACCACTTGCGTATTATGACGCGTGCATAATCCAACCGTAGACTCATCAGATGCACGATTTAAGTTCAAACCCGCAGAAAAATGTTTTAAACCAGCACTAGAAGCATTAAGAGAAACAAACCATGTGTTTTAATCAATGTTCTACTATTAGTATCAAGAAATGTTCAACGTTGGATAGATAATATGTTGTAGAGCAATAAATATTGGATATTGAAATTGAATTGTAGAAGCAATAGTAGGCGTGTCTTAATGAAATATCGTATTTCCCGCCATAAACAATGGTTTTGATTAGCAGAAACAACCCCTTGCGTGTTTTGACGCGTGCGTAATCGAGTCGGACACTCACCGTAAGCAAGATTCAAGTTCAAAACCGCGGCAGAAGCAGCATTCGGGTGAATGGAGCACTAGGTCAGTGCCTGCACACCTAATAAATCATATCGGGGGGTTGGTTCGGATCATATATCCTGATGCTTATCGGACGACGTGCAATATTTCTGTCAACGGAGCGGCGCGCATCGCGACGCACGTGGCGCCGCTACTCTCTTCGAACACGTGGCGGCGATCACGTGACGACGCCGAGCCGCGAATCCGTGCAACTGGTGCCGGTGGGCGTCCCCCGACGTCAATCAGTCAAGTCGAAACCGGCAGGTGGGCGTCGGCGGTTCAGCCAATCGCACCTCTGGCCATATTGCGGCGGGGGCGGGGCCTCGGCCCTTCACCGGTTGCGTGTTGCGTCATGCGGGCCGGGCGCCAAGGTTTGAATGCACGCCGCGGTTCTGTTCCCCCCCACTCGGCGCCCCGAATACATGCACGTGCTTGCACGCCGCTGCGCAATCGATAACGCGCTCGCGGAGCGCACAAGTTTCTACGTGCACTCGCATAAAAACTTACGCTATAAAAAAAAAAAAACGCACGTTCACACGAATTTCAACGAAAAGATGCGGATCTGGGAATTACTTTCCCAAAAAAAGTATGTGTTGCGTAGTTTACTTTCATTGTTGCGTGCCAGTGGGGCTTGACGAGGACTCGGCGGGACGTCAAGTATTGTGGGAATCACCGACAGAAGGTTGCTAAAAACATGTATTTCAGTAAAATGCAAATTTAAATTCTCAAATACGTTATTTTAGTGGCGCAAGTAGGATTTCGAGAAATTGAAATGTTTAAATAATTAACACTTATTACTTTTTTGTATTCACTTTTTATTTTGTACTGTGACTAGTTTCGACTCAACAGCGAGTCATTCTCAAACTAACTACTTAAAACTAACATTGCAATCTTATATATACTTAAAATTATTTTATCAGGTAGAAAAGCGTCAAATAGAGGAGTATACATAAGTTCCGTCTGGTCGTTTATTGTTGTTGAGTCGAAACTAGTCACAGTACAAAATAAAAAGTGAATACAAAAAAGTAATTAGTGTTAATTATTTAAATATTTACAATGTATCACAAAGTAACCGCCTCCACCACAAAATATATAAAAGTTGAAATGTGTCTAAATTGAACTATTGATTAAATTACGTGAGAATCAAATTAAATTATTATTAACCTTTCTTCACACTTTTATTTAAATTACCAAATGTCTCAATTAGTAGAATTATGAACTTATTTATTTAATAATTTATAAAGGGTTGAAGAAATTTATCGGAAATTGATAAAAATCTATTCGTATTTGATTTACTTTTCTATTCGCATGCAGCAAATTTATTGCGAATACTCGAATATTTTTTTAATAATAATAATAATAATATTTATTTATTACCCAACAGGAATAATCCTAATTACAAGGCAATATGTACAATAATATAGTAGAAATAATATGATACTTAACAAATAATAATAAACAAAATAAATGATATGCCTAAACAATAAAATGTTAAGGTTTATGTTACATATTAAATTAACAATTAAACACAGAGCAAAATTGATTCTAATGAGTCATGAAATATGTCACAAGTGACAGGCAAACTATCTAACTAACTAACTATCAAAATATTAATAAATAGAGCCAGAAAAAGTAGAAATAGAAAACGACACGATCAAAACATCCACACAGTATCTCTGAAGAATGCCTAAGAATGAAATTTTAAAGAACAGAGATTTCTTTTACAAAAGTAATTCTTTTGTTTAAGCAAAGTGGGCTTTGAAAACAAAACCACTATCAAAATATTTACAATTCGCGAAACATTAAGCACACTACTTTTAATGTAAATTGCATATTTTAATGGACAAACTGCAAAATATAACAGGTATTTAAATTTTTTAAAGATTGTACACTTTTGTGCAATAAAATGAAGCACACAAAATATGTTAGTTTTAAACGGACGTCATGAGTTTCCTAGTTACAACAATATGTAAATATGTCAATTTCCTTAATGTGAAAATGCTGCGCAATTTAGACAACAATTCAAAAATTCGAATTCTAACTAAAGTAGAAGATGGTTTTTTTATTTCGGCTTTGTTGTATTTATTACTAGCGTTTTTTTTTTTAAAGGTCATAGTTTTTTTTTAATAAAGGTGGTATTTTTAATTTATGGTGTTTTGTCATTTATTGAAACTGCTGCTAGGCAAGTAACACAGACTCGAATTATACAATTAGAATATTGTGAAAATTAGCTATGAGGCTTGTGTTTCATTTTATTGCACAGAAGTGTACATACCAGAGCTGGGCAGGTTTCGAATCATTCCGGATCCGAATCTTGGATTCGAATCCTTTTAGAGGATTCAAAAGAGTCATTCGAATCCTTTAGTTAAACGTGATCCGGATTAGTTAATTTTTTTTAAGAGGATTCGTATTCGAATTTAAATGCGGGTGATTCGAATTCTTATAAAGGGATTCGAATATTTATAAAAGCATTCGAATATTTATAAAAGGATAATACATTATTCGACAATTAAGCTCTTTAATGCTCTCCCAGAGAACATAAAAACTTAAAAAATGACCTAAAACGATTCAAGAGATCCTTATTAAATTACTTAATTGAGAAGGAACCATACTCACTGCAAGATTTATTATTATAACTAATTTATTATTATAATTAGTTTGTCTTTAACATTATTATTACTTTGAGTATTTGTGTATGTGTGTGTGTATATGTATGGGAATGTAGTGTGAATGTATACTTTACTTATTTTGTTCTGCTTTGTTATTATGTGTCTTTGTGCATATTTGTGATTCATGTTTTGTGTCTTACATTTTAAACATTAAAAGTGCGATTCTTTTCGCAATCTACAACAAGTTAGTCTTACAAAGACTATATCAAACACTTATTGAAACAACTACTTCCCGGGCTAATACCCCGAAGGACATTGAATTATACAACAAGTGTTTGCTGTTACATACAGTAACCTACTGCAAATGTAACAATTTGGGTCAAATTATTGAGGCCATCTATAGACGCGTTTCGAGATTTATCTCTCATCAGTATAGCTTTGCCATTCCCTCTAAACAATTTGACACCTTAGACTGGCGGTCACGTTACCGTTCAAACATAAGTATAAATGAAATTGAGATGGCCTCAATAATTTGACCCAAATTGTTACATTTGCAGTAGGTTACTGTATGTAACAGCAAACACTTGTTGTATAATTCAATGTCCGTCGGGGTATTAGCCCGGGAAGTAGTTGTTTCAATAAGTGTTTGATATAGTCTTTGTAAGATTAACTTGTTGTAGATTGCGAAAAGAATCGCACTTAATGTTTGAAGTATTCTGCAACTAAGAATTTGGCAATTTCATTTATTCTTACATTTTAGTTATGTTTTTGGCTCTACATTGTAAATGGCATGTCCGTTGATAAAGAATTATTATTATTATTATTATTATTATTATATTTAGTTAACCTGACACAATTTTCACTTTGTACAAATTTTGTCACTTTGAAAATAAAGACATATTATTATTATTATTCGAATACTTACAAAAGGATTCGAGTATTTATAAGAGGATTCGAATACTTACTAAAAGATTAGAATACTTACAAAAGGATTCGAATCGTAAAAAATAATTCGAATTAATGAGGATTAACATACAAAATTTGTTTGGTGTATCTTTAAATTTCTCCTTAAATCACTGTTTTATACGCGTGGCGCATGAAGTAAAATGTCGAGTTTAGAAAAGCCCCGTGAAAATTTGTCTCGGGTCGCTGCGCGACCCTCGACAAATTTTCTACGCGGGGCTTTTCTAAACTCGACATTTTACTTCATGCTTAGTCTGGGAGTGGAAAACACTCGTTCGACAACTGTCAATAGCTTATTTTGTGTTTTTATGTTTAATTACAAAAATATATGCGATATAAAAAAGAGTCGTCAAATGGTAAATATTAAAAAACGCTATAAAATTTGTTAACAGTGAAGAAACTTTGATTCTTCGCAGTAAACATTGACATCATCAATTTCTATAAAAATCTTGTAAATTCACGAAAAGTGTCATCATTTTAAAAATGGTAATATTGAAAATGTATGGAAAACGTCCTAAAATTTGAAAATCAACAAAATTCCACGAATTTGACGAAAATCCTCAAGATTAATTTTTTTTTTATAAAAATCTCAAATATTAAAGACGTCAATTGTTACATTTTAAAAATTTGCAAGAGATTTCGAAATTTTGAAGACTAACAAAAATGTCAAAAATTTACGCTAATCGACAAATTTTTTGACTAAGTGAGGTTCAAATATATATAAATTTCACAATATTTTAGTGTTTTATGCGCGTGGCGCATGAACTAAAATTTCGAGTTTAGAAAAGACCAGAAAATTTGTCTCGGATCGCTGCGCGACCCTCGGCAAATTTTCACGGGGCTTTTCTAAACTCGAAATTTTACTTCATGCTTAGTCTGGGAGTGGAAAACACTCATTCGACAATTGTCAATAGCTTATTTTGTGTTTTTATGTTTAATTAAAAAAATATATGCGATATAAAAAAGAGTCGTCAAATGGTAAATATTAAAAAAACGCTATAAAATTTGTTAACAGTGAAGAAACTTTGATTTTTCGCAGTAAACATTGACATCATCAATTTCTATAAAAATCTTGTAAGTGTACGAAAAGCGTCAACATTTTACAAATGTTAATATTGAAAATGTGTGGAAAACGTCCTAGAATTTGAAAATCAACAAAATTCCATGAATTTTACGAAAATCCTCAAGATTAATTTTTTTTATAAAAATCTCAAATATTAAAGACGTCAATTGTTACATTTTAAAAATTTGCAAGAGATTTCGAAATTTTGAAGACTAACAAAAATGTCAAAAATTTACGCTAATCGACAAATTTTTTGACTAAAAAATCGAAATTATCTAAAAGCGTCGGCATTTATGAAGATCGTCTACATTTTTAAGTCTTACGAAATTTAGGAAATGCACAAATTAAAAGAATATTTTAAACTTAAGAATAAATCATGGTTTTATACGCGTGGCGCATGAAGTAAAATTTCGAGTTAAGAAAAGCCAGAATTCGGATTAGGACGCTGCGCGTCCAAATCCAAATTCTTTGGGCTTTTCTCAACTCGAAATTTTACTTCATGCTTAGTCTGGGAGTGGAAATCACTCGTTCGACAATAGTCAATAGCTTATTTTGTGTTTTTCTGTTTAATTAAGAAAAAAATATGTGATATTAAGAAAAGTCGTGAAATGGTAAATATTAAGAAAAGCTGTAAAATTTCTTAACGGTGATTTTTTTCACTAAAAATTGACATCATCAGTTTTTATAAAAATCTTGTAAATTCACGAAAAGCGCCAACATTTTAAAAATCGAAATATTGAAATTGTATGTAAAACGTCCTAGAGTTTGCAAATCAACAAAAATCCATGAATTTCACGAAAATCCTCAAAACTTACTCTATGTAAATATGCGGATGATACATCCTTAACCATCAGCAACTCATCCCCGCAAATTGTCGAAGAGCTAGCAAATGATGCGATTACAAAAATTTTCTCGTGGTGCACTTGCAATAAATGAGTGCCAAATTTATCTAAAACTGGCTATATTCAATTTAAAAATACCAGAAATAAAAATTTACCAACAGTTGCTGGTCTGAAACACAATGAGCAATCAATAGAGCATGTAACATCGGAGAAATTCTTAGGAGTAATCTTGACACCTACATTAGATTGGGGAATGCATATTGATAACGTATGCCAAAAGCTCCATTCCAGTTCCTTTGCTATTTTGTCAATAAGGGACTCGGTCAGTCGCTCTTCACTCTTAGCTTACTACTATGCTCATGTCCAGAGCCATCTAACGTACGGTATTATTTTTTGGGGTCAATCAAGTCAATCACACAGATTGTTTATACTGCAAAAAATGATTATTCGAAGAATTATGCATGCTAATTATCGTGATAGCTGTCGTGACTTTTTTAGAGATCTGCAGATAATGACATTTTATTCATTGTACATATATAAGTCCTGTTTATATGTTTTTTGTAACAAAAATAAATTTTGTACAAATTCTAAATTCAACAAAGTTGCAGTAACTCGTAATCGGAATGAACTTGCTGTGCCTTCTCATTCCACGACACTATTTAAAAAAGGTCCTTATTATATGTGTGTAACTTTATTTAATAATTTGCCAAAAAATATAAAACATTAATCATCACTTAAGGACTTTAAATATCAGCTTAAATTACTGCTAATAGAGAAAGCATAATATTCAATACCAGAATATTTAAATGAATGATGTTTGAAATTGTTTTAATGTTTTGTGTGTGTTTCTGTTTAATTTGATAATACTATTTATATTAGATTTTAAGAAAATTATATATATAACCATGTTGACTATTGTAATACATATTTATATGTCTACTTACAAATAAATAAATTATTATTATTATTATTAATTTTTTTTTTTTAAAAATCTCAAAAAAATATTAAAGACGTCAATTGTTACATTTAAGAACTTTGAAGAAGATGTCGAAATTTTAAGAACTGACAAAAATTTCAAACATTTTTTTGACTAGAAAATCGTCGACAATTTGAAAATTAACTAAGAGCGTGGGCATTTATGAAGATCGCCTACGTTTTTAAGTTTTACGAAAGTTAAGGAAATGCACAAAAACTTCCGAGATTTTAAAAATTGGCAATGTCATAAAAATTATCCAATTTTTTTAAATTAAAGAAAACTATGGAAATCATAAGAATTTTGAAGAATAACGGGAATCTTGTAAATTTACGCAAACAGACAAATTTTCAAACATTAACTAAAAAATTGTCGACAATTTGAAAATTAACTAAAAACGTGGGCATTTATGAAGATTGTCTACGTTTTTAAGTTTTAAGTTAAAAATTGTACAATTTTTTAAAATTACTGGAATCTTGTATATTCATAAAACAAAACGTCCTAATTTTTAAATTTAGTGAACACTTTGATAAAAAGTGTGTTACGATTAACTAAAACTGACATGAATCATCACGATTAAGTTCAACGTTCCGAATTTTCTTCAAAATTTTAATTAATAATATACTGGGTTTTCTTCTTTTAGATAAACACATATATAAGCTATAAACTTGCCGACATCCGTTGTTTTTTAAATGAGTTCAATATGAAGCTTTAAACGAGTGTTTTCCACTCCCAGACTAAGCATGAAGTAAAATTTCGAGTTTAGAAAAGCCCCGTGAAAATTTGTCGAGGGTCGCGCAGCGATCCGAGACAAATTTTCTGGGCTTTTGTAAACTCGAAATTTTACTTTATGCGCCACGCGTATAAAACACTGATTTCAAGTGAGGTTCAAATATACATAAATTTCACAATATTTTAGTGTTTTATGCACGTGGCGCATGAAGTAAAATTTCGAGTTTAGAAAAGCCCAGAAAATTTGTCTCGGATCGCTGCGCGACCCTAGACAAATTTTCACGGGGCTTTTCTAAACTCGAAATTTTACTCCATGCTTAGTCTGGGAGTGGAAAGCACTCGTTCGACAATTGTCAATCACTTATTTTGTGTTTTTCTCTTTAATTAAAAAAATATGCGATATTAAGAAAAGTCGTGAAATGGTAAATATTAAGAAAAGCTATAACATTTGTTAACAGTGAACAAACTATGATTTTTCCAGTAAAAATTGACATAATCAATTTTTATCAAAATCTTGTAATTTCACGAAAAGCGTCAATATTTTAAAAATCGAAATATTATAATGTATGTAAAACGTCCTAGAGTTTCAAAATCAACAAAAATCCATGAATTTCACGAAAATCCTCAAGATTATTTATTTTTATAAAAGTCTCAAAAAAATATTAAAGACGTCAATTGTTACATTATAAAAATTTGCAAAAGATGTCGAAATTTTAAAGATCAACAAAAATCTCAAACCGTCAAATTTTCAACATTTTCAAAAAAGTCTTGTAAATTCATAAAATAAAACGTCCTAATTTTTAAATTTAATGAACATTTTGATAAAAAGTGTGTTACAATTAACTGACAAAAATCATTAACATTAAGTTCAACGTTTCAAATTTTCTTCAAAATTTTATTTAATGTTATACTGGGATTTTTTCTTTCAGGTAAACACATGTATAAGCTATAAATTTGCTATAAATCTTTAGATATTCGTTGTTTTTTAAATGAGTTCAATCTGAAGCTTTTAACGAGTGTTTTCCACTCCCAGACTAAGCATGAAATAAAATTTCAAGTTTAGAAAAGCCCCGTGAAAATTTGTCGAGGGTCACGCAGCGACCCGAGACATATTTTCTGGGCTTTTCTAAACTCGAAATTTTACTACATCCGCCATGCGTTTAAAACACTGATTTCAAGTGAGGTTTAAATATACATAAATCAATTGTTACATTTTAGAAATTTGCAAAAGATGTCGAAATTTTGAAGGTTAACAGAAATCTCAAACATTTACGCAAACCAACAAATTTTCAAAAAATGACTAAAATATCGTCGACAATTTGAAAATTAACTAAACGCGTGGGCATTTATGAAGATCGTCTGCGTTTTGAGTTTTACGAAAGTTTAGGAAATGCACAAAAACTTCCGAGATTTTAAAAACTGGGATAAGTCATAAAAGTTGTCAAAATTTTTAAATTTAAAGAAAATCACCAGAATTTTGAAGATTAACTGGAATCTTGTAAATTCATAAAACAAAACGTCCTTATTTTTAAATTTAATGAACATTTTGATAAAAAAAGTGTATTACGATTAAATAAAACTGACAAAAATATCAACATAAAGTTCAACGCTCCGAATTTTCTTCAAAATTTTATTTAATATAATACTGGGATTTTTTTCTTTTAGGTAAACACATGTATAAGCTATAAATTTGCTAAAAATCTTTAGATATTCGTTGTTTTTTAAATGAGTTCAATCTGAAGCTTTTAAAGAGTGTTTTCCACTCCCAGACTAAGCATGAAGTAAAATTTCGAGTTTAGAAAAGCCCCGTGAAAATTTGTCGAGGGTCGCGCAGCGACCCGTGACAAATTTTCTGGGCTTTTCTAAACTCGAAATTTTACTTCATGCGCCACGCGTATAAAACATGATTTCAAATGAGGTTTAAACATACATAAATCAATTGTTACATTTTAGAAATTTGCAAAAGATGTAGAAATTTTAAAGTTTAAAAAAAATCTCAAACATTTACGCAAACCGACTAATTTTTAAAAATTGACTAAAAAATGGTCGACAATTTGAAAATTAACTAAAAGCCTGGGCATTTATAAAGATCGTCTACGTTTTTAAGTTTTACGAAGGTTATTTAATGCACAAAAACTCCTGTGATTTTAAAAATTGGCGATAAGTCATAAAAATTGTCCGAATTTTTAAAATTAAAGAAAATCATGGAAATCATCAGAATTTTGAAGATTAACTGGAACCTTGTAAATTCATAAAACAAAACGTCCTAATTTTTAAGTTTAATTAACATTTTGATAAAAAGTGAGTTACGATTCTACAACTGACAAAAATCATCGACATTAAGTTTAACGTTCCGAATTTTCTTCAAAATTTTATTTAATAATATACAGGATTTTTTTTTCAGGTAAACACATGTATAAACTAAAAATTTGCCGACATCCGTTGTTTTCAAAATGAGTTCAATTTGAAGCTTTTAACGAGTGTTTTCCACTCCCAGACTAAGCATGAAGTAAAATTTCGAGTTTCGAAAAGCCCCGTGAAAATTTGTCTCGGGTCGCGCAGCGACCCGAGACAAATTTTCTGGGCTTTTCTAAACTCGAAATTTTACTTCATGCGCCACGCGTATAAAACACTGATTTCAAGTGAGGTTTCAATAATATACATAAATCAATTGTTACATTTTAGAAATTTGCAAAAGATGTCGAAATTTTGAAGATTAACAGAAATCTCAAACATTTACGCAAACCGACAAACTTTCAAAAAATGACTAAAATATCGTCGACAATTTGAAAATTAACTAAAAGCGAGGGCATTTATGAAGATCGTCTGCGTTTTTAAGTTTTACGAAACTTTAGGAAATGCACAAAAACTTCCGAGATTTTAAAAATTGGCGATAAGTCATAAAAATTGTCCACACTTTTAAAATTAGAGAAAATCATCGAAATCATCAGAATTTTGCAGATTAACTGGAACCTTGTAAATTCATAAAACAAAACGTCCTAATTTTTAAATTTAATGAACATTTTGATAAAAAGTGAATTACGATTCTAAAACTGAAAAAAATCATCAACATTAAGTTCAATGTTCCGAATTTTCTTCAAAATTTTATTTAATAATTTACTGGAATTTTTTCTTTAAGGTAAACACATGTATAAGCTTTAAATTTGCCGACATCCGTTGTTATTTAAATTTCTAACGAGTGTTTTCCACTCCCAGACTAAGCATGAAGTAAAATTTCGAGTTTAGAAAAGCCCCGTGAAAATTTGTCGAGGGTCGCGCAGCGACCCGAGACAAATTTTCTGGGCTTTTCTAAACTCGAAATTTTACTTCATGCGCCACGCGTATAAAACACTGATTTCAAGTGAGATCCAAATATACATAAATTTCACAATATTTTAGTGTTTTATACGGGTGGCGCATGAAGTAAAATTTCGAGTTTAGAAAAGCCCAGAACATTTTCACGGGGCTTTTCTAAACTCGAAATTTAACTTCATGCTTAGTCTGGGAGTGGAAAACACGACCTGATAATGGTTTTTTAAATTAAGGAGAACTAATAAATAACTAAAAATATAATTGTATGATTTTTTTTGTAAAACGTAAAAAATTAGAAACAAAGGAGCGTTTAAAATAAAATATTATTCCACACAAAAAACAGAATATACGAATTCTAAATACGATTGTTTAATGTACGAAATCGAAAGGTAAACTCATTGTACATGTAGATATTATTTAATATTATTTAATAATATTCAAACACTCGTTTGAATATTATTGAACACTTAAATTAATATGAAGATTTTATAGTAATAAGTCAAATTAAATACATAATTTAATAATTGTTTAATTAATTTAAAGAAAACTATCTTGCTTTGTAAAATTATTAAAGCACAATTTAATTTGATTTGCAAAGAAAGTCGGTATTTTGGAGAAAATTTTGTTAAAATTTGATAAACAACACTCGTTTAAATATTATTGAACACTTAAATCAATATGAAGATTTTATAGTAGTAAGTCAAATTAGATACATAATTTAATAACTGAATTAATTTAAAGAAAACTATCTTGCTTTGTAAAATTATTAAACCACAATTTAATTTGATTTGCAAAGAAAGTCGGTATTTTGGAGAAAATTTTATTAAAATTTGATAAACAACACTCGTTTAAATATTATTGAACACTTAAATCAATATGAAGATTTTATAGTAGTAAGTCAAATTAGATACATACTTTAATAACTGAATTAATTTAAAGAAAACTATCTTGCTTTGTAAAATTATTAAACCACAATTTAATTTGATTCGCAAAGAAAGTCGGTATTTTGGAGAAAATTTTGTTAAAATTTGATAAACAACACTCGTTTAAATATTATTGAACACTTAAATCAATATGAAGATTTTATAGTAGTAAGTCAAATTAGATACATACTTTAATAACTGAATTAATTTAAAGAAAACTATCTTGCTTTGTAAAATTATTAAACCACAATTTAATTTGATTTTCAAAGAAAGGCGGTATTTTGGAGAATATTTTGTTAAAATTTGATAAACAACACTCGTTTAAATATTATTGAACACTTAAATTAATATGAAGATTTTATAGTAATAAGTCAAATTAAATACATACTTTAATAACTGTTTAATTAATTTAAAGAAAACTATCTAGCTTTTTAAAATTATTAAGCCACAATTTAATTTGATTTGCAAAGAAAAGCGTTATTTTGGAGAATATTTTGGTAGTAAAAATCTTTAGTTTACACAAAAGTGAACACTTTATACATAATTTTAAGATATGTATTTGAAGTATTCCAATATTTACTCAAAACGTATTTAAATTCAAACATTTGAATATGTTTTTGAATGAATATTCGAATACTTCAATTTTAAAAAGTCCCAGCCTTAA
Organism: Philonthus cognatus; assembly: GCA_932526585.2. Lineage (NCBI taxonomy): Eukaryota > Metazoa > Arthropoda > Insecta > Coleoptera > Staphylinidae > Philonthus > Philonthus cognatus. The sequence continues at coordinate 33,539,554 of OW052242.1, forward strand.
TTATAATAATACACGTAGAATATTTTAAAAATGTATATTTTATATAAAACGTCCATTAAATATGATTTTATACGGTATCAACAATAAAACCCATTAAAAACGAAAACCCGAATGGCCCACCTTTTCATAAAGTGTGGTTTTAATTACAATTAGCCCGTATAAACGTCCATATAATTCACGCCTATTACAAACAAGCGATCCGGCATTAACATATCGAATAATAAAAAAAGAGGACCAATGGCTTTTCTTGAAAAAAAAAACGAAACAGAATTATACACGCACATGCTGCACAGGTAGGATTCGAAATAAATTCCTGCGTTAATTAGCATATCGGCCTTCGGATTGGCCGCGGAGGAACGGATCGAAATTATTATGGAAATCAAGGGCCATATTTTAACATTTGTCTTGAATTATGAGTGTCGAAATAAAACATTATTTTTTTGTTCTTATCGGGGGCCGATCTGCTGCTCGTTCGGAAAGCAGATCGTATCTGACGTCTGATGGAAATTCATCTCCGGCTAAAAGGGAGCCATTAAATCACCATTTACAGTTTGTTTTGTCCGAAAGGGACACCTAGGCCGGCCGAAAATGACACGCGGGTCGTCCGCCCACTTCATTTCTCAAAAACTGATGGTGATCTTTTGTTCTGTTAATTTTGTTATGACTCCCGGAAAATATGGTGCGAAATATATTGATTTTTAAATATGCATTCATTGCATTTATCATTCAGTTACTCTCTTCAGTAGGCTCTACAAATTTCATTAATGAAATTACTGAATTTACGTGGATATTTACGAAATATTGAAACTGTAAATATGAGGTAGAGTATAAATGTGTGATTTTGGGATCCTAGATTGAAAGTTTTGAAATTAAGTTATTATTTCTGTATGTGGCAGGTAAACTACACAAAGTCACATTTTTGAAATTTTAGTGATTTATTCACATGTGTCACCATATTTATCACAGTAGCAACATGGTTTTGTACCTAAGCGTTCTACCGTCACTAATTTAGCTATTATTACCCACGATATAGCAAATTCATTAGATTCTACTGGGCATATTGATGTAATTTATACCGATATGTCTAAAGCTTTTAACAGGGTGGACCAAGGTCTTTTGTCAGAAAAGCTAAAGTATTTTGGCTTTTGTTCTAATTCAAGTTCACTTTTGGCGTCGTATCTCTCTTGCCGTGAATCCTATGTTACAGTTAACAATTTTAAGTCTATGTCGTATTTTCCGGCTTCTGGGGTTCCGCAAAGATCTATCTTGGGCCCACTTCTTTTTAATCTTTTTATTAATGATCTGTCAAGCGCACTAAATTGTAAACATTTATTATACGCAGATGATTTAAAGATCTATTCTACCATTAATACTATTGATGATTGTTTACGTTTGCAAGACCAACTCAATATTATCTCTAACTGGTGTAACAACAACAACCTTAATCTTAATCCCGATAAATGTAAATATATGACATTCACTAAAAAAACTAAATATATTACATCGAATTACACAATTAACAATAGTGATATCGAACGAGTGCGATCTTTTAAGGACTTAGGCGTATGGTTTGATGAAAAACTTACATTCAACAATCATGTAGAAATGCTTGTAAAGAGTTCTTTTAAGGCATTGGGATTTATTCATCGAAATTCTGCAAATTTACAGAATCCTAATGCCTTAAAATCTCTGTTCAATGTATATGTGAGGTCAAAGTTGGAGTATGGATCATTGATTTGGTATCCCCAGACCCAGCAGCAAATCAACTTGGTTGAAAGTGTTCAACGCAAATTCGCTAAGTTCTTGTACTTCAAAAATACTGGTAATTACCCGGCAAGAGGCTGTGACCATGTGTTATTGCTTGATCGATTTGAACTCGAATCACTTAAACAAAGACGAAATAAATCATGTGTTTCATTTTTATATAAATTAATTCACAATCATATCGACTGTGCTGACATTTTACAACTAGTCAATTTTCACACTCCGTCTTTCAATAGTAGAAATAAGTCTACATTTTATGTAAATTTTAATAGAACAGTGACCGGTTCAAAATCACCTCTAAGTGTGATGTGTAACGTGGTCAATGATCTACCCCCAACTTGTGATTTATTTTATGATCACCTATCGTCAATTGTCGCTCTATGTTAATTTAAGTATTTTTTGAATGTGTTACTTTACTTACTTTTTGCTGTACATTTATGTTTTCTATATTGTCCTATAATTGGGTCTTTTTGTTTCCTGTTGGGCAATAAATGTATTTATTTATTCATTTATTTATTAAAAGACCCAGGTGGAATCATTTTGTACTTTTATGTCCTACCACTGCATTATTTGCAATTAATAGACCTTCTTTTTGTAACGTTACTGGACTTATAATGGAATACTGCGACAAAATTTTTCATAATGGCCCGGTAATTATTTTATTTACTTCTTCGTTGTCATGGTAATATGGTTCGAAATGACAAAAAATGAAATTTGAGACAGAATGAAAATTCAATTTATTTAAACGAAAAATTCTACATGACTATTTATCATAGCCAATATTAAACGTACAATTCGTAAAAGAACCCGAAATAAGAGGGGCAACTGAACTTGAAACATTAACCGATTTATTAGTTTGTATATTGGACATCGTCGATGTCGGTGCAAGAAATTCATCTCTCGATGATCCAGCAATCAATGTCACATTATTGATTTTTGATTGCATATTAGCATCTACATAGCTTTGTGCAATGCAGAAGCTCTTCCAGCTTCCTAAACGTTGCAAATTTTCTATGCTGCCTCCAGCATTTGAGTGTAACGTTGCAGCATTACACCTAAAGCAATGCCCAGTGTATTTAGACGCTTCTGGCAAACCTAAATATTTTGCAATTTTTGCTGGTATACTACCAAATTTATTTTTGCCAACGGACTGTAGTGTACATTTTTTCTTCTGGTAATTAAGAAAAAAAATTATCTATATTGCAATTCTTGGGTCTCAGCAACATGTACTTTCTTATGAGACTAACGGCATTAATTTCATTATCCTGTATAACTACAAAGCTCCTCGGTTGACCATTTTTACTACAAGGAATTGTAATTTCAATGTTTGAAACCATATCTTTAACATTTCCAACTTTAATTTGTAGAAATTCATGACGCCTACATGCGCCGAAAATGCCTATCACCAAAATTACCATATCCAAAAGATATTCATCAACAGGGGCAGTTTTTAAAAATAACACTACCTGTTCCCGCGACAAAACTTTTGATTTTTTAGGTACATAATTTTTTAAATTTTGTTTTAAAAACGCCTCTAATTCCAAACATTTTTCAGAAATATTTACCAATTTCTTAGCCATCATTTGCTTCTTCAGCATCGAATACTTGGTCCACAACGAATTAGGAGCAAAGTTCTCGGATAATTCTTGGAAATATCCCAATAAGACCATTTCATTAATTTCCGCTATATCGTGAATATCGGACCATTCTTTAAAATTATGAAATTCCTTTTCGTAGGCTTCTTTTGATTTTATTGGCACTATAGCCTCTCTGGCTTTATTTACTCGATGCAACACATCTTCTGGTAAATTGCTTGTAGCCATTACACGTTTCAAGTAAACTATTTACTCCGTCAAATATTACAAATATTTCAGTGTCAACATGACAGCTGATACTACGATCCATGTGGAATAAAATACTGATCATATTTCTCGTTTTAAATTAATAAACAGGTAGGACATAAAACGTTGAAGGCACCACAGAGCGTTAGTAGGAAATAATGCCCTTCACCGACGTACAACCCTCGGGCCAGAGGCCCTCGGGCTGTACACTGTCGACGGCAGGCATTATTTCCTTACTAACGCCCTCGGTACCTTAATTACTATAAAATGACCCCACCCGGCGGGACTCGATTCTGATTCTAACAGTATAAAAAAAAAACGTATTTTGAAAAAATGTGACTTGCTGTAGTTTACCTTCCATGATAACTTAATTTCAAAACTTTCAATCTCCGAGCCCAAAATCAAGTATTTACACTGTACAGTCGACGCAACCCAAATGTGAGCGCTCTTTGGTTGTCATAGTATTTTTTACTGAAATTAATTCCTGTAATTCTGGCTTTGGTCACTGGTATTACAAAGAGAGGGGAGAATATTAATATTGACAATCATTTTTGAGAGCTGTCAAATTTAATTGCGACAAACGACTATGATGCAATGTATAAATCACACTATTAAATTTTTGCGTTCAGATTTAGGTTGCGCCGACTGTACCTCATATTTACAGTTTTCGAAATTGTATACAAAAATATCATAACATACGTGAATTCAGTAACAATATTCGATGATGAGTGTTACCAGAAAAGTTGTCGAAGCCCATACACAGGGCATTGGATCCGACCACAGTGACGAGGCTAATGAAGTCCGAAACGCGTCTGTGGGTTATCCATACGGAATTGTATTTATAACTAAGAGTTGGTTCAATATCAATACGTATTGTAATCAATTATTTGCTAATTTCAATAATGATACATGTATATGATTGAAATTTCGTGCAAGTGCAACATTTTCAGTTTATTTCCCCTATTTTCCCGATCGTTTTAAGTTGGTTATTTTATGAAGACAATCGGGGACGAAACTGTCGAGACTGCACTAAACTTGCAAATTTGTTTCTGATTGTGGGCTTCATAGCGAGCACGCTGAATATAAATACGGTGACTTTTCGGGCTCGGTCTCGAATTTACATTTTGAATCTGAATCTGAATCTTCATACGGCGCGTAATTAATTGGCCGGATTTCGTGCGCTTGGATTTTTACTAATGCTATAATAAACCGCGGTTTTTAATGGGATTCCATGTGGGATTAAAATAATTTAAAATTTTGTTCGTAAGTGCTTATTGGAATGTGGCATTATTACCATGGAAATAACAAATTGTAAAAATAAATTCTCATAGAAGAATAACTTATAATAATGTAAGAATTATGACTAATTAATTTAGAATATTCGATAATTTTCTTTAAATATAAAAGCATTATTAACTATTTTTTATTAATCATAATCCTAAGTTATCTCATTGCCTGCAAATCATTAGTTTCACGTGGAATTCCAACAATATACAATATTTGAAATATATTATTATTGTTTATCTCTATGACACTTACGACACACATTTTGATCTGACATATTTTAAACTAAGGAGTGTCTTCCACTCCCAGACTAAGCATGAAGTAAAATTTCGAGTTTAGAAAAGCCCCGAGTAGAAAATTTGTCGAGGGTCGCGCAGCGACCCGAGACAAATTTTCACGGGGCTTTTCTAAACTCGAAATTTTACTTCATGCGCCACGCGTATAAAATATGATTTAATCTTTTTTAAATTTAAGTTGGCTACACGCTTTAGAAACTAACATATAAAGCGTCAGACATAATAATTATAATATATAATTTCAGAGTTGCCAACCTACAATATTTTTCATGGCACTTATAGTTTTTTTTTTTTAGTTGAATATACGATATAACATCTTTATATATTTACGGAATACATAGTAAAATAAAATTAATTGTGTATAATAAATAATTATAAGAAATACATTTAAATTTTGTAAATTGGCCATCGACCCTGGGGTCTTTTAGCTTTATATTATTATTTAATTTAAATATAATTAATATTCCGATTTTTATTCTTATTTTTTTTAATTTTAAGTGAGTCCAAGCACGAATACGCGAGCACCTACATCCTAATTTTATCACATGTGCATATCTACGAGTGTTCGCTACCTACGCTCCCTTTTCTCCTATCTCTTATCTTTCTGCTGTGTGTATTTATTCTGCAGAAAATCGCGGTCGTATTCCATGTTCTACTTTTAATGGGCGGCCTGCATGTTATCCTAAATCATAACCAAATTAAGGGGAGAGGGCAATTTAAATGCAAAATACCTAATATGAAGGCTTAAAAATATTTCATCATCAACATTGTTTATCAATATGATTTATCTCTTAATAAAACTAGAAAAATCAAAAAATACAATCGTGTGAACAAAAAATGAATGATTGCAATAATAATCGTTTAACGAATATTCTCTTGAAATTGTGAACAAGCATTATTAATTAGATAGTGGATGGTTACTCAATACACATTAGCGCTTGCGGGTTGTCTATAATAGTTTTTTTTAATCAATTGGTTCAGTTCGTTTGACTATCGTTTTATTCGGGTTACGTATTTTTTTTGTAAATGCTAGCATAAAAAACCCGCTGTTGAACAGAAGTTACTTAACTAATATTTAATTTGAATTAAAGCCACTTGGTTGATTTAAGTGAAACAAACTAAGTGCCTTTAATATAAATTTAACATTAATTCAAATTTTTCATAAAGTGTTCAATGAGAACCAAATTACATCTATTTAACTAAAGTTTGACTAACTTACATTAAACAAATCTGTATATTACACAGTGCAACACATAAAATGTTAACTATTTAAATAATTAACACTGATTACTTTTTTGTATTCACTTTTTATTTTGTACTGTGACTAGTTTCGACTCAACAGCGAGTCATTCTCAAACTAACTACTTAAAACTAACATTGCAATCTTATATATACTTAAAATTATTTATCAGGTAGAAAAGCGGCAAATAGAGGAGTATACATAAGTGAGAATGATTCGCTGTTGAGTCGAAACTAGTCACAGTACAAAATAAAAAGTGAATACAAAAAAGTAATCAGTGTTAATTATTTAAATATTTACAATGTATCACAAAGTAACCGCCTCCACCACAAGATATTTAAAATGTTAACTAAATTCTGACTTCAGTTTCTGGAAGTATTCACCCAAACCAGCAAAACCCTGTTTTTTTTTGAAGACAGTTATGCTAAATTATGCACGGTTTGTGAGTTATGGCCGAAAATGTAAAAAAATTGCATTTTCGGGCTTTCTGCACTAAAAACACCCCCGAAAGAGTGAAAATCTGGTCTCGACATGTTCACAAAAGTTGTGTATTTGAGACCCTCTCAAAACATCCACACGTTTTTTCTGACCGTTTTGCTGGTAATCTATTTACTTAAAATATACCGATATTATATAATTTCAATAACCTATTTTGAATTAAAAAATAAACTACATCTATGTATTAATTTTTAGAAATTTAAATAGTTGCAATATTTTGCAATTTTAAATAAAAAATATTATGGTTAATAAAATACGAACTGTAAATATTATATTTAAAACCAATTGTATTGATTTTGTTTCCAAAGCCCACTATGCTAATACGAACGATGTATGTTTATAAGAAATTTAAAATGTTATTCTTAGGCATTCGTCAGGTAGACTGTGGATGTTTTGATCGGGTCCTGTGTATTTTGGTGTGAAGAATATTTCGTCTGAAGATTGCGTTGAAAAATTCCCAATAATTTACAAGATATAGCCGTGCAAAAACCAAAGCTCGAGCAAAAAACTTCATGATGGCAAAAAAATCGAACTAAACTATTAAAACCCAAATAGGGTTGTGCTAGTTTGGGTGGGCTGAAGTCTTCTTTTAGTTTACATTCGATAATTTCGAAAATGTTGCAATGTGTTATTAAACAACTCGTAATTCTCTTGTAACTTTTACAATTTACATATGCATCACTAAAGTTACACGAGAATTGTGAGATATTTAATAACACACAAATTAACAAATTCATCGAATTTCAGCAGATATTTCCAACAAAATCGCTAAAATACATACGCATAGCATGCTTACAAAATCATGGAAATTGAGAAAAGAAATAAAAAATTCTTTGTCTTCTAATGTTTCACGTGTGCACTGGCTGTAACCTTTTACCGTGTGCACATTTTTAACGTGTACCTAGCGCAAAAATAATAATGTTTAAAGTCTTTACGGTTCGAAAGCAAGCATGTTTAATGCGATTTTAATTACTATCATATCAGATTACAATACTATTTCGAGTGTTTACCTGACGTGCGGCAATAATTAATTGTATGTAATAACTAATGCATAAACAAGCTAATGAAAAAGTCATGTAACGCGTGTACCGTAACACAAATACACACAGGGTTATACGAATTTTATACATTTCATTACGATTTCGCGAAACAGCATTTATATTCATCGCGAAACAAAATAAAAATCACCGAACATCATGGTGAGTTTTAATATTTGTATTGGAATGCAAACATCTCTTTCCAAAACTAAATGAAGTACAAATTTTGCATCATTATACCAAAGGTATCAATTTCTTGGATTAATTTCTCATCTAGCACTTGGTGAAATATATTACAATATGTAAAGTTATTTAAATTAAAAATCACTTGGTATTGTTTCACAAATTAAAACTTTACTCCGACTAGTTTCGGTTTGTTAGACCATTTTCAAAGGAATGTCTAGGTATATATACAAATATTTTTGTTTCAGGTAATAAGAGAATTCCAGAATTTCGACTTCCCTTTTTTTTCTTCCTGTGGGGGCCGTCTTCCTTGTGGACCCGGGTGCACTACAGCCTAGGTGGCTTATTGTACTACCCCATATTGTCTCACGCAATCATTCCAAACTCGATCGCTTGCACCAGCTTGTGCAGGTCCTTTAGGGGTTACGTGTGGAAATCATTTGGTACCATTTGACTGTTTCCAAATATGAGCTGTTTTTTGTTTTCCAGCGCATTGCAGCTACACAGAATGTGTATTGTTGTTTCCAGTGCCTTATCACAGAGCCGACAACTGGTGTCGCCGTTGTATAGACCGATTTTTCTTAGGTGCTCTTTAACAGTCATTTGGCCTGTTAGTAGTCCTATAGTTGTTTTAAGCTGTGCCTTACTTAGTGTCAGTAGTTCTGCAGCTTGGTTAGAGTTAGGTCCATTTAAAATGGCATTACTGTGGTTAAGGCCTGGTCTCTTTACCCAGTATTCGTTGTGTTTGTTGCGAATCCACTTTCTGACTTCTAGGCGACTCGACTTTTTTGTGATGCCCAAGACAGGTTCAGGTCCCATAAATAATATGGTAGCTTCCTGCCTTGCTACCTCATCAGCTTTTTCATTACCCTCGATACCTGAATGACCCTGCGTCCAGACAAGTCTGACCTTGTTTGGTCTCTCCAGATGATTCAGTGTGTCGAAGCAGTCCAACACCAGTTTTGATGAAGTCTTTTGTCTTAGAGTCTTCAGTGCCGCCTGGCTATCGGACATAATATAGATTTGCCTGTCATAACAGTCCTTCTCCATGTTAGTTCTCGCACATTCTATAATTGCGAATATTTTGGCTTGAAAGACTGATGGCAGCCCAGCGAGTGGGCATAGTCTGTCTTCAAGTTTTCATTGTAAATTCCTGATCCAGTACGTGTCTGATTTAGAACCATCCGTATACCAGATCATGCTATGTTTGTGAAAGTCTTCCCTAAAGTCGACTTTCCTTATTACCCTAAACAAAAATATTTGTAAATATACCTAGACAACAATTTTTCTGTACATTCTTTAGAAAATGGTCTAATAAACCGAAACTAGTTGGAATAAAGTTTTTATTTGTGAAACAACACTAAGTGTTTTTTAATTTAAATAACTTTACACAAAGGTAACAAATTGAATTATTTAGAAGCCGCTAAAATTTTCAAACAATCCCGTAATCCCTGTGTAAAACTTATCAACGGACAAACGGATGTCTTGTATTTAATACGTTTTAGTCATAGAAACATTGTAAATTTGTCCAACTTGAAAATGACACTAAATATGTCGAAATTCGAGTCGTAGAAATAATACAATAAAGTGGTATAAAATATTGAAACACTTCTCAATATTGATTAATGGTGATTTTTATTTTGTTTTGTGAAGAATATAAATTGTGTTACAATGTTCTGGAATATTATAAAACAAATTCTATTTTGAAATAATATCCTACTGACTGCGCCAGTTTTTCATATTAAATTAATGTTTCTGCTAGAAGTCACAATTCTTGTTTCTGGGTTGAAAAATTCTTGTTCTTTTTATCTCTAATTCAAAAATGTTTGTGTACAGAGAGTGTTTCTTTTAAGTATACATATCCCCAATGTAGACGCTATACAATTTCAGGCAGAAGCTGTTTTTGTAAAGACTTTAATTTGAAGCTTCTAATGAGGGTTTCCACTCCCAGATTAAGCATGAAGTAAAATTTCGAGTTTAGAAAAGCCTGAAAATTTTCAGGCTTTTCTAAACTCGAAATATTACTTTATGCGCCACGCGTATAAAACACTGAACTATTATGAATTTAAAAATGTACTGCTAGATCAGCATTAAAAATGTATTGCTGAAGCAGGATTTAAAAAATACTACTAACCACGGGTTAAGCGAGAATTTAATTAAACATAAACAAGAATATTTTGAATCTCATGAAATTAAAAATATATTATATCTTTCACTATGTTCTCATTAATCACTTGGTGAAACAATTAAATATTTATGTATGAATATTAATTTGAATAAAAATTACTTGGTTTGTTTCAAAAAATATTTTGTTTAACAAACCAATAGATTTTTATTTAAATTAATATTTAAACACATAAAAATATACTGCTAGATCAGTAATAAAAATGTACTGCTAAAGCAGGATTTAAAATATACTGCTAAACAAGAATATTTTGAATTTTACTTGAAATCAGTGATTTATACGCGTAGCGCATGAAGTAAAATTTCGAGTTTAGAAAAGCCCGAAAATTTGGATTTGCCAGGGCGCGACTCGCTTCGCTCGCGCGCCCTGGCAAATCCAAATTTTCAGGCTTTTCTAAACTCGAAATTTTACTTCATGCTTAGTCTGGGAGTGGAAACACTTGTTAGTAGGCTCAAATTAAACTCATTGAAAATCAAAAATTTTTTTTGTCTTTCTAAATGATCGCCCAAATATGATTGAATATGTTATGAAGTACTAGTGTTCTGAAATTTTGATATTTTGAAAAACAAAGCACATCTTTAGTATCTTATCGACTGCGCCAATTTTTCATATGAGTCGCCCAGATGCAAAACCAGCCATACAGCTTTTTTGATTTTGAGATTTTGGTATCCTTGTATTCTACTCGTTTTAGGCTACAATTACAAAAATAAATTAACCTTCAAAACCCATCCTAAACCCTACAAAATTAAGTTAGAAAAATCCTGTAGAATGCAAAGCCTGCTACATTTCTCGGTTACAAAACCTAACACATATTTTCAGTAGCAAAACCTGCCAAGTTTTTACTTAGTTTTAGATAATTTTTCGCTTGCGCGCCCGGACAAATCCAAATTTTCATTCTTTTCAAAACTCGAAATTTTATTTCATGCTTAGTCTGGGAGTGGAAACACTCGTAAGTAGACTTAAATTGAACTCATTGCAAATCAAAGATTTTTTTGTCTATCTAAATGATCGCCCAAATATAAATCAATATGTTATGAAGTATTAGTGTTCTGAAGTTTGATACTTTAAAATACAAAGCACATCGTTATTATTAGGATTTGATGTTTTGATACATTTATTCAATGGGCTTAACAATTCTTCTATTAAGCTTATGAATGGTCTATAAGGTGGTAGAAATACAGTGGAAAAATCATTTGATAAAAGGGGACAGTAATTTTAAAAATAAAAAATAATTCATATGTAGGATTTGTACTTCTCGTTATTTATATTTTAATATTCTTTAAACTAGTTCCGTTTAGTTTATTTTATAAAATGGAAATTTTATTTGATAAATAATTAACACTGTTGTATCCTTTCTTCACACTTTATTTTCTAATGGTTAGATATATATTTCAAGTGCTAAGCACTCATTTTCAATAACAACTAATTCTTACAACTGTTGCGCGGTTTCTTTATACCTACAGTGGATTAAAGGGAAAAACCCCAGATAAAGGAAAGACCTTTGGGTGGATTAACAAATTTTATTGCGTGTTGTTTATGGAGGTAAAAGTAAAAGAGAATTCATTGAAAAATCTGGAATTTATTCAATAAAATGTGATAACTGTGAGAAAGTGTATATCGGCCAAACAACCCGCAATTTAAATATTAGATTCAAAGAACACAGTTATCACATAAAAAACCAGAATCCAGAAAAATCTGCAATTGCACATCATAACTTTACAACAGGTCATAAATTCAGCATCAACAATATGAAACTCCTAAAAGAGTCCAATAAGTATCAATTAAACATGTTGGAAACCATAGAAATGCGTAAAAATAAAAATAATTTATTGAACTTCCATTTTAGTCCCTTAAATAACCCGCTTCTAAATTTGTACCTCCATAAACAACACGCAATAAAATTTGTTTACCCACCCAAAGGTCTTCCCTTAATCTGGGGTTTTTCCCTTTAATCCACTGTAGGTATAAAGAAACCGCGCAACAGTTGTAAGAATTAGTTGTTATTGAAAATGAGTGCTTAGCACTTGAAATATATATCTAACCATTAGAAAATAAAGTGTGAAGAAAGGATACAACAGTGTTAATTATTTATGATTATACTCTTCACGAAACTCAAAAACAAATATCGGTTTTATTTGATACATAGTGAAAATCAAACGAAAAACCCTATAATCAATAGACGTTATAATGTTCACACCCAAATGATTTATTTACTATTTATATTGATATCAGTAATCAATCAGTAATAAAACACTGTTTAATTTTCCTTTCTTCACTAATATATTTTTTACCATTAGATGTACATTTCGAGTGCCATGTACTCGTTTTCAATAACTGAAATGATTTGATTTACATTACTAAAACTTTTACAACCGTTCTAAATCTAAACACATAAAACTTTCTCTATATAAACCATTTTTTCCTATAACAATAAAACCACTTTTCGGATCACTCAATAATTTTTTGGCTCGCCGAGAAAGCAACCGGCTGAATTTATCGGTGTCTATTTCTGATCTTTACAAAGAGCACGTAATCGAATCCGACCATTATCTGTTTCGTTTCTTTTTTCACTTCTTCTCAGGCACATTAACGTATCCATGACCTATAACTGCGGATGGAATTTATGCGCGCGATTTAATGCAAATAAATTCTTGTAAACACTCGGCGCCAATAAAAAGGTCAAAGAATGCGATCGAACGTTTATTGCGTTATGTCAGCGATAGGTGAGAAGTAATTAGTTGTAAAAATATATATAGTTTTTTTAGAAATACAGTTAGTTTGTAGAAATATGTTTATTTATAGGTTTTAATTGAAATATTTACTATGTGACTAATAGCCCCACTGAGCAAAAAACAAACAAATAACGTTATATCATCATTGTAGCAACATTAAACGTTGTTTTAATATTGATGAATCATTACTTTATTGTGTTTGCTCAGTGGGAGCTGTAGAAATACATTGTTTAGTGTGCGAAATTATTAAAGAAATATAATAAAGGGTGTCCCAAACGTAAGTGACATTTTAAATTTACCGCCATTTTTTTGCGGTGAGACTAGCGTACAGATATTTATACACTATCATTAGTAAACATTGAGGTTAAGTTATGAAAAAGTACACCATCGAAAAACGGGTAGAAATTGTAAAAATTCACTTCAAACTTGGTGAGAACTTTGGTGAAAGAAATACGGTTTCAACAAGACGGTGCAACATGTCATACCGCCAATGAAACCGTGCAATTATTGCAAGAAACATTTAAGGGTCGTACAGATATTTATATACTGTCATTAGTAAACATTAAGGTTAAGTTATGAAAAGTACACTATCGAAAAACGGGTAGAAATTGTAAAAATTCACTTCAAACATGGTGAGAATTTTGGTGAAAGAAATACGGTTTCAGCAAGACGGTGCAACATGTCATACCGCCAATAAATCCGTGCAATTATTGCAAGAAACATTTAATGGGCGTGCTATCTCTAAGCGAGGTAATATGAACTTGCCACCAAGGTCATGTGACTTGACACCGTTAGACTTCTTTCTGTGGGGTTATCTTAAGGATAGAGTATACAGTAATAAACCACAAACAACTGAGGAACTTAAAGATAAAATTCGACACAACATTGCGAATATTTCCCAGCAAGTATGTGAACATGTGAACATTTCATTAAAAGAGTGCTCCATCAGCACAGGCGGTCATTTGTCAGAGGTTTTGTATGATATATAAACTCCATGTCTCTACTTTCCAAATCAATAAAAATATTGTTAAACATTAAAAATGCCATTTTTTTCCAATCTACAAGTTAGTCTTACTAAGACTATATCAAACACTCATTGAAACAACTACTTCCCGAGCTAATGCCCCCGCGGACACTGAATTATACAGGGTGGCGCAAAACTACCGATATGGTTTGAATGTTTAATAACTTTTTTATTTAATGGTTAATTATTATTATTATTTTTTTGTTATACAGTATATTATTGGGGAATATTTTTGGCTTAAATATGAAAAATTATATCCCGCAAGTGGTGGCCATTTTCGGCTTCGCACATTCGTGCTCTTTCCAGTACATTTTACATAACTTTTCGTAAAATTTCCGGTGGTATGGCTTGAATATTATTGCGAATGTTTTGTTTTAGCTCTGGTATGGTCGCTGGCTTATTTACGTATACCCTTTCTTTCAAATAACCCCAAAGAAAACAGTCTGGAGCTGTTAAATCCGGTGAACGTGGAAATAATGCGTTAATTGTGTCCCTTGCAGCGTGGGCTGTGGCTCCATCTTGTTGGAACCACAACTGTGGATGGTTTTCTACAGCTGGCCTCAAAAAATTGTCCAGCATCCAGGCCTGAATAATTTGACTCAAATTGTTACATTTGCAGTACGTTACTGTATGTAACAGCAAACACTTGTTGTATAATTTAATGTTCATCGGGGTATTAGCTCGGGAACTAGTTGTTTCAATAAGTGTTTAGTCTTTGTAAGACTAACTTGTTGTAGATTGCGAAAATAATCGCACTTTTAATGTTTGAAGTATTTTGCAACCAAGAATTGGCAATTTTATTTATAAAAATATTATCAGTTATCGAATATAAAATATGTTTTATTACAAATTTAAAATTTCAGTTACATTTGTGACCAGTGGCGTAGCCAGGAAGGGGTTACAGGGGGTTAGAACCCCCCCTCCCCCTAGTCGCTGCTATCAATTTTATTTTACCTTTTTAAAATCGCCGCGTGTTTAAAATAATTGAAAAATTGTGCGTTAGTAAGCATCTGCACATGCCCTGATTTAACGCGAAATTATATTATAAATAGTTGTTTTTTATGTAATATTTTATGTTTATGCAAATTATATTATTCTGTCTAACCTGTTTTCTCTTTCTGCGCTTCAGTTAACCCCCCCCCCCCCCCCTATGTAAAAATCCTGGCTACGCCACTGTTTGGGACACCCTTTAATTAAGTCGTATTAATAAAGAAACTCATTATTAAATAATCAGTTAGTTATTGATAATGGGTACATAGTACCCGAAATGTACATCTAGCATCGAAAAATAAAAGTAAGGAAAGGAATATAACTGCGTTTTAATTAGGTGACTTAAAATCTTCACGTAACTCAAATAACTACATCAAACGATTCATAAACTTGCTGCAATGGATTTAACTTCATATGTGGGTGATTTAAATGATGATAATCGATTTCGGGGTAATAATTTTCGTATATGCAGAGAGTGATAATTATTGCAGACTGTGAGTTGCAAATTATTTTAATCTCTGTTTGCAATAACAGCCGTGACACGCTCCTGCAGGAATTGCTGCATAAACTTTGCCACTTATGAGTTGGCAACGACCTTTGCTCTGCAACTTCGGCCCTGATTTGCCCCCGAGTTAAACGGTGTTGATCTAAGCCGTCGTTTGAATTATTATACCCGGATTTATTAATACAACTTACTGTTTACTTTAATCATTGCACGTATAAATATCTACACAAGTTTCTAAAATACAGGAAATAAATGCATTTTTTAATCAACAAACAAGAGTTGAGCGTTTTCTAGCAGAAACATATGTTTAATTCATTTATTAATCTTTATTGTGTTATCAGCTAATTTGCCTTAATATATGAGTCGCTCAGATGCAAAACCAGCCATACGTGTTTTGACAAACTTGTGGCAACTTGTGACAAAAACTGATTGTGCGGCTCCTTTTAAATAAATGAAAATAGCGTCTAATCGAATAGGGATAGGAAAAATTATGCAAAACTAAGTAAAAAGTTGGCAGGTTTTGCAACTGAAAAAATATGTTAGTTTTTGTAACCGAAGAATGTAGCAGGCTTTGCATTCTACAGGATTTTTCAAACTTAATTTTACAGGGTTTAGGATAGGTTTTTAAGGTCAATTTATATTTATAATTGTAGTAGGAGACGAGTAGAATCCAAGGATACCAAAATCTCAAAATTAAAAAAAGGTGTATATCTCGATTTGCATCTGAGCTACTCATATGAAAAACTGGCGCAGTCGGTAAGATACTAAAAATTTAAAAACAGAGTTTGTTTTATAAATATTTAGAATATTATAAACTTGTAGTTTACTTTAGTCATTGCATACGTAAATATACAGGGATTTTTTTTATAAGTATACATTTCCCGATGTATACGCTGTAAATTTTCAGGCATTCGTTAGTATTTGAAAGCGTTTAATTTGAAGTTACGAACGAGTGTTTCCACTCCCAGACTAAGCATGAAGTAAAATTTCGAGTTTAGAAAAGCCTGAACATTTGGTTTGGTCGCGTAGCGCGATGCGCGGAGCGACCAAACCAAATTTTCAGGCTTTTCTAAACTCGAAATTTTACTTCATGCGCCACGCGTATAAAACACTGATTTAAAGTGAAATTCAAAAATATACTGCTAAATCAGTATTAAAAATGTAGGTACTGTCAAAGCAGGATTCAAAATATACAATGTCAATTTCTAGGGTTTATGATGGGTTTTGATGGTCAATTTATTTTTATAATTGTAACCTGAGACGAGTAGAATTAAAGGATACTAAATTCTCAAAATCAAAAATAGGTGTACGGCTGATTTTGCATCTGAGAGACTCATATGAAAAATTGGCGCAGTCGGTAAGATACTAAAAATTTAAAATAAATATTTAGAATATTATAAACTTGCAGTTTAGTTATTGCAGACGATTTTTTTTTATAAGTACACATTTCCCGATGCATACGCTGTAAATTTTCAGGCATTGGTTGGTATTTTAAAGCGTTTAATATGAAGTTTCGAACGAGTGTTTCCACTCCCAGACTAAGCATGAAGTGAAATTTCGAGTTTAGAAAAGCCTGAAAATTTGGTTTGGTCGCGTAGCGCGAAGCGCGGAGCGACCAAACCAAATTTTCAGGCTTTTCTAAACTCGAAATTTTACTTCATGCGCCACGCGTATAAAACACTGATTTATAGTGAAATTCAAAAATATACTGCTAAATCAGTATCAAAAATGTAGGTACTGTCAAAGCAGGATTCAAAATATACAATATCAATTCTATTTATGAAATTTATAAAGGTTACAAAATTGCCTTAAACATTTCAGAATATATTAGATCAGTCTAATCTGAACAACGAAGTTGCAGAGTTATTTGTTAATTTATGAGTTTTTGAATTTCGAGTTGTTCAGTTTGGGGCACTCTTTAAGATGTTTGTTATAATATTAGTAAGTTGAAAGAAAAATTCCTTGTATTTTAATTATTATTAATAAAACAAGCATTTTATTTCATAAAAAGAGTCATTTGACAAAAAAAGTGAAATAAGTTAATACAAAACTGACACGTGGGATTTCAATTTAAGAGGGCCAATTTTTGCTGGTAGTTTTGACTATGTATTGGTTTATAGTGCCTGCCGAATTTTATTACTTACAACGAATAATAAAAAAAATGGGCTTTTCTAAACTCGAAATTTTACTTCTTGCGCCACACGTATAAAACACTAAAATATTGTGAAATTTACGTACATTTGAACTTCACTTGAAATCTATGTTATACGCGTGGCGCATGAAGTAAAATTTCGAGTTTAGAAAAGCCCAGAAAATTTGTCTCGGGTCGCTGCGCGACCCGAGACAAATTTTCACGGGGCTTTTCTAAACTCGAAATTTTACTTCATGCTTAGCCTAGGAGTGGAAAACACTATTAGACTAACACTATTATGACATGATCATATTAATTGTTGATTTATACTAAATAATAATAATAATTCAGAAATTCCTAGTACGCGAAGAATGTCCACTATATATTTACGGGACCTAAAAAATCGCCGTAATTATAAATGAAAAAATAATTTTTCCGACTCAGCACTTGAATCAACATTTACTGGCATTCCACATTCCTATTCAAAACATGAATCCAGAAATACAATTATATTTACAAAATGTATTGGAAAATATTTAAATAATGTCTTTCTTTGTTGTGTATCAATAGCATAATAATTGAATGAACGGTCCGCGTCAGAAAAAATACATTCGCAACTCAAGGTCGGGAGCCTGGAGCCCGTGTTGCGACAAATGTCGTACACGAATCAATCCTAATTTCTGTCCACATGTTTTTAGAAATCACAGTATATTTTTAAAATATAACTAAAAAGGCACGATGCTGCCCCTTATTTATTGAAAGTATAATCAAAATTTACATTAATCTTGTGGAGATTTCTAAGCAACGATAAATTTTATTTATCAATTATTCTAGATCAATCCATTTAATACAACATGTTTATAATAATTACCTCAGTAAATTAAAGCAATATAAGGAAGAAGTAATGTTTTCTAAAATCTATGCATTACTTCCAAATACACAGATTTATGTAGTCATTTGACAGTGTTCCATTATTTAATTTATATTTAACATAAGAAACATTTTTTTGAAAAAAAAACTATTAATTTATACGCAAAACTTCAATGTACAATATGTATAAGTTTCAATGCTCTATTTTTATTATTGTGGCAGATTAATCGTTCGTTCTTATGGCCAAATAACATGTAAATTTCCGATCTAAACAAAAAATAAATAATTTGTTACATGTGAAAATTATATGAAGAATTCTGTATTGTCGCAAAAATTATATGTGCTAATAAATTGGAATTAAAATTAAAGTTTTCTCAGAACACGTAATTGGTAAACTTTAAAACAAAGGTGTGTAAGTAGTCTAAATTTAGGCCAAGAGTTTAAACCAATTACACACCTTTGTTTAAAAGTTTCTCAAACCTGCGCAAAATGCCTCTGTTTTCCAATATGACATTAAATTCTGCGAAGTTTTTAGTTTTAATTCCATTTTATTAACAAATATAATTTTTGCGACAATACCGGATAATAACTTAAATCAGAAATAATTTATCCATGATTAAATATAACCAAGCCTGATACAAATAGTCATTCAATTGTTTATTTAGTTAAAAAATAATAATTTTGTTAACCGTTTGTTGTTTACTTGAATATCTGAATAATCTCAAACTACCGTAAAAAATCCTAGTTATTTACTTCAATAACAATCATTATCATGTCTAAAAAATATTTCGGTTTTTTTTACCACAAAGTAACAATTATATACAACGAATAGGTAAACAAATTATAACATTACCAACGTTCTGGATAAAATTGTTGACGCCATAATTTGTATCGACTGAATACCGTGCATTCACAATGAAATTATGCAAAATATTTCGAAGGTAAATTTCAAACCATCATAACTGCGATTCTTTTTGACGTTTATGCCTTTTCAGCATATTTCTCTAATGAATTGTATTTTAATGACGACGTTGATTAATTGTTTTATACTGGCTATATTTCTATGACTTAAAGTGTTAAGTGATGCGTAATTTGTTTTAATTCTTATTTTGTTTTAGATTTTATTTGTATGTACTTATTGTATTTATTTTTTTTATTCAGACAACGAAGTCCATTTAAAAAATTTATAATATAGTACAACTTAAAATATACCATCACATATTAGAACATAATTAAAACTATAAATATTAAATAGTTAATTGGACAAAGAGAAATTTATTTAAGACAAATTGCATACCAGTTTAATACATTAGTTTTTAATGAACTTTTATATACAATGTATATATATATCGAGGTACTAATACTCAAATGAAAAATTTCCTGTATGTCGTATTTAGTAGTTTTTCCCCATTAACGGTCTAGCAATTATAGAGCTAACTCTAAAAATTGATTTGAGTTAAAATTCTGCACTTCTACGCGTTTATTAACTTGCGGGAGTTCGTTTTTCCAAAGCGGTTAATCTGAGGCTTTTAACGAGTATTTTCCACTCCCAGACTAAGCATGAAGTAAAATTTCGAGTTTAGAAAAGCCTATCCAAATTAGGCTTTTCTAAACTCGAAATTTTACTTCATGCGCCACGCTTAAAAACACTGATTCACAGTGAAGTTAAAAATACTCACACATACAAGAACGATTATAGGCAACCTAATATACGTTAGAGTTATTGGGTTGCCTATATTCACTCTATTAAACAATTTGTTTAGCGCAGAATTTGACTCACGTTTTATTCACATCTACATATTGGATGGCTAAAGCCGTTTATTTTAAACTTTACGATATTTCAGTGTTTTAAACATGTGGCGCATGAAGTAAAATTTCGAGTTTAGAAAAGCCTAATTTGGATTGGCCGCTCCGCTTCGCTACGCGGCCAATCCAAATTTTTAGGCTTTTCTAAACTCGAAATTTTACTTCATGCTTAGTCTGGGAGTGGAAAATCCTCGTTTAAAGATTCAAATTGAGATCTTTTAAAAAAACAACGAATGTAAAATTTACAGTGGATGAAATCTGAAATTGAATCTATCCTCGAACAATATCCTGAATCTAAGCTTCTCTTGTGCGGTGATTACAATCTATCTGCAGTTACCTGGTCCAATGATGAGCTTGGTTTGATAAATAACAATTCATCATCAATGCCAGCCCAATTAATTAGTGAGACATTTAGTGTTTATAATTTATTTCAAATTTGCAATCTACCGAACGAAAACAATATTTTTCTTGACTTAATTTTTGCTCACGAAGGTTTTACAGTATCAACAGCAACCGAGTTATTGTTTGAGGTTAAACAACATCATATACCATATTTAATTTCTTTGCCTATGTGTTCCTCTGACGAAAGGCTTACATTCAATGAATACGTATATGATTTTGTTCGTGCTGACTATTCTGTCATTAATGACTATTTATCAAACATCGATTGGCAAATGATATTAGACGGTACGATTGATATGATGGTTGATTCATTTTACGGTATACTATATAATGTTCTTGAGCGATATATACCACTGAAATGCATTAAGCCATCAAGTTATCCAGTTTGGTTTAATGCTGAACTAATTAATGTAATTAATCGAAATCGGACCGCTCACAAAAACTACAAACAGTGCCAAACTTCTGAAAATTACAGTAAATTCAAACATTTGCGCACAAAATGTGTAAATCTAAGAAATATCTTGTACACTAAATATGTAAATTCAGTAAATGTAAGCATACATAATAATCCCAAGAAGTTCTGGAGCTTTGTGAAGTCTAAAAATTCGCTATCTGATTTTCCAAACGTT
This sequence comes from Philonthus cognatus, assembly GCA_932526585.2. Classification (NCBI taxonomy): domain Eukaryota; kingdom Metazoa; phylum Arthropoda; class Insecta; order Coleoptera; family Staphylinidae; genus Philonthus; species Philonthus cognatus. Next base: position 33,560,971 of record OW052242.1, read on the forward strand.
ATGCGTTTTAACTCTAAGACCAGCACCAATGGTTCAGATTGCGTAAATTTATTCGCGGACTATTTCTCCTCAGTTTATAGCAAAGATAAACCTTTAAACATGCTATCTTTCAATGTTTCATCAGAAGTTAATCATATGCCACTTAAAATATCCAAAAGCGAAATATTTGAGGCTATATCAAATTTAAAACACAGCAAGAGCACAGGCCCTGATGGAATACCCACCATATTTCTTAAAAGTTGTATTTACTCCATCACAGTTCCAATATTTTTATTATTTGAAGCATCGTTGTCGCAAAATGTCTTCCCTAACTGCTGGAAGAAGAGTTATATTATACCTTTGTTTAAATCCGGCAAAAAAAGATGACATTAAAAATTACCGAGGCATCTCATTACCATCGGTTTTTCCGAAACTGTTCGATAGCTTAGTCTCAACTCAATTGAATTGGATGTGTAAAAATATGTTCATAAATGAGCAACATGGATTCCGATCTGGCAAATCTACCTCAACTAACCTTTTATCTTTCAGTTCATACATTATAAATGCATTTGAAGCTAATAGCTCGGTCGACACGATTTTTACTGACTTTGCTAAAGCATTTGATCGTGTCAACCATGAAATACTAATTGGAAAGCTTACTGCCCTAGGATTCCATGCTGATGTAGTCAATTGGTTAAGAAGTTTTTTAATTGATCGTATTCAGTGCGTAAAAATTAAAAACCATCTTTCTAAGGAAATCAAAGTGGATTCGGGTGTTCCGCAAGGATCACATTGCGGGCCGTTGCTGTTTTTAATTTTTATTAATGATATACATCGAGTCATTAAACATTCGTCATTTTTGCTTTTTGCCGATGACTTGAAGCTATTCAAAAGAATCGACTCACCAAATGATTGCTTATTGTTGCAAGAGGACTTATTCTCAATTCACAACTGGTGTTGCAAAAACTATCTTTTATTTAATATTAATAAATGTAAAATAATGAGGTTTTCCAGGAAATTTACTCCTTTGGATTCTTCTCCTTCTTACTTTATAGACGGTTTTGAATTAGATGGAGCTTAATGAAATTGTGGATTTGGGCATAACGTTCGACAAAAAATTGACATTCGGTAGCCATATTAATAGAATTTGTATGAGAGCTCTAAGGATGCTTGGCTATATAAGACGATTGGCAGTCGATTTATCTTCAACAGCATTTCAAAATAATGCTATTTAAATTAGGTTACAACAAAGATAAAAATATAAAGTTAGTTCGTCAGGAGCTTACTATCGATAAATTATGTTGTAGAAGAACTTTCGCGGACTTGAGCTTCTTTTATAAATTAATTAGTAACCAAGCGGATTGTTTATATCTATTTAATCAATTTAATTTCTGTATTAACCCTTCGAATCGACAAACCAGACATCCAACACTGTTTTCCATCCCGTTCCATAAATCCAACTACGGTCTTAATAATCCACTTTCTCGGTTCATGCGTACGTCAAATAAATTATCCCTAAATCCAAATTTCGATCTTTTTGTTAATTCGTATCCTAAATTTATATCTAATCTTAAGCGGTTAAATGTTTGTTGTTCTCTTTAATTTGCCAATTTGCAGACATGTTTTTGTATTTATATATATTTTATATTATGAAATTTGAATTGTATTACTACAACATATTATGTATAATGGATTTTTCCGTAAATAAATAAATAAATAAATAGAAACAAAAATTCGCTGTTTTTCCAAATTTTATACTTTTGTGATATTTTATTATAATAAGATGTTGTGTTTAATGATGTAATTTGAAATATCTTCAACAATTTAGCTAACATTCAAAAACAAAATCTTAATAAAGTAGTATAAAATATAATGTATCAAATTTTAAGATAATAAAAAAAAAACGTTTTAGAAAAATTTTACGTTTAAAACATGTTTTAAACATGTTTAAAACACGACGGCTGTTTTTATACATGTTTAAAACACAACGGCTCTTTTTATACATGTTTAAAACACTGTTTTAAAACAAAGTGTTTTAAATATAACAATCCCGATCAAGAGTGAAATCTACAAAAAATGTTTAAATTTTCCTTTTAAATATACATAATGCATACGCTGTAAATGTTCAGGCATTTATTTCGAGTTTAGAAAAAGTTTAGAAAAGCCAAATTTTCAGGATTTTCTAAACTCGAAATTTTACTTCATGCGCCACGCATTTAAAACAATGAAATATTGTGAAGTTAGAAACACACATAAAAATACTTTTTTAAAATGAGTATTAATAAAATTATTTAAATAACAAAATATTAAATTTTTGTCCACACATTCTCAAATTAGGTCGAATAATGCAATGTATCAAATTAACTTATTTAGTAATTTATAAATAAAAAAACTTATTAGTTTCAAAAACACTTCATTGTACTTACGACAATTGTTTCGTTACACAGCAATGTGGCTTCTTCAGGCAAAGAATAATTCTTCGACTGAAGATGCCACAATAAAGTGTTTTTGAAAGTAACGAGTATTTTTTCTATAAAATAAAGCTCTGTTGTGGACAAACAATTGGTGTATACAAACGTTTAGTTTGCAAGCTATTGACTGCTACTTAAGTTAATGGGCATTAGATGGTGTTTACGTTTTCGAACATATGTACATTTCACAGGCCATAATAAATGATCAAAGATGTTCAGTATTCTTCAAGCATTGATTCGGGACTATACTGATTATGGCGCTGAAGCCTGAAACGCGTATATAGTTATTTGGTGAATGAATGGGAACTGAACACAAATTCATATTCTTGATATTTGTATTCTATAAAATAAAGCTCTGTTGTGGACGAACAATCGCTGTATACAAACGTTTAGTTTGCCAGCTATTGACGATGCTACTTAAGCTGATCGGCATTAGATGGCGTTTACGCGTTCGAACATATATAATATTTTTTTTATTTAAACTAAATTTAAAGGGATAATGAACTTTCAACTATTATCTGCCTCAACAATTAAGTTATCAAAAAGTAATATGCTATCAAAACTTTTTAACTTATTAATATCTTATTTGTATTAATTATAAATCTTTTTAAATATTGCTTAATATTTTTACTAAGTTACTTAGAAAACATATTGATTATGAATGAAAGATTCAACTTTAACATTTTGAAGAATAAGGCAATTCTTCATTTTATTCATGCGCTCCACTGAGCAGATATGAATCTTTGTATCAATTGATGTGAGTAGATTAACATCCCCATTATAACCCCATCAATTTCCAGAACACGGACCAGCCCCCTCAAATTTTCGAAACAAAAAAACCGAACCCGCACAAAGACCATTCCTCCTTTGAGGTGGCAACGCGTAATTGAGTTTCTGGTTGGTTGTTAAGTGAACTAAAGCAATTTAATTTAAAATGAAAGGAGTGTTCCCTGGCTCCCGGTACCCGATATTAATTCCGAGAGCCTATAATCGCTTTCGAGCGCGAAAAAACGCCCAATAAGAAGAAGAAGACTCGAAAAAGAGAATAAACGGCAGTAATGGACTCTCCACTCGCTGTTCGCCCGTTTCTAAGAATGCGAGGGTACAGAATCGGTCATAACTTGTTTATGGTCTCTCCTCTCTGCCCAACCTCAAATAAAATGTTTATTTATAGGCGTCTGTATTATGCGAAACCCAAAAAAGAGAAAGAGAGTGCAGAACATGATCCTCAATATGTTTTTTTAAATTAAAAAATGTTGGTTTTCTCTTTTTGCTTATTGAGCGTTTGGAATGATTGAGCTGTGATTCAATGTTGAAATAAAATATAGTATATTTTTCCGATCACTGCCTGATTCTAACAGAAAAAATGGAAATTGATTTGTTCGAAATAAAATTACAGAAACTTGATTCTAAAATATATACCATAGTTTTAAGAAGTGTAGAAAATAACAAAATTGAATTTGTGTTGAAACTTCCGGCTACCCACAGACGCGTTTCGGACTTTAAGGTCCTCGACCGTGTGGTCTCGACCCAGTGACAAGGGGAGCCAATGCTTATAGGAGAACTGAAAATCGAGTAGAAAAGGAGCGACTATGGTCATACTTAGGGTAAGAGTAAAACTATAAGGCGACTATATACACCAATCAAAGGTCTCGCTTCTGGATGCAGCATCCAAACGCTGTTACCAAATTTTATATAGAGATTGGCTAGCTGGATGTACTGGGTGTTGACTTGGCGGACGCAACATAGGAAATCGCATGTTAATTTTAAAGTGTTCAAATATTGGCTTCCCTATTTATTTTAGAGACAAAATGTATTTCACTTTTTTGTAGAGGGAAAAATTCTAAATTTATGAATATTCACACTTAACACTTTACGTTTCTCTAAGTTAAAATAATTAAGAAAAAGTAATGTGATTTTTTTAAAATAATGACATACCATGGAATCGATACAACAAAGCGGATATTCCCTGTTTTTTTTTAAGTTCAATTTAAAGCTTTAAACAAGTAAGTGTTATCCACTCCCAGACTAAGCATGAAGTAAAATTTCGAGTTTAGAAAAGCCCCGTGAAAATTTGTCGAGGGTCGCGCAGCGACCCGACACAAATTTTCTGGGCTTTTCTAAACTCGAAATTTAACTTCATGCGCCACGCGTACAAAACAAAAATATTGTGAATTTATGTATATTTGAACCACACTTGAAATCAGTGTTTTATACTCGTGGCGCATGAAGTAGAATTTCGAGTTTAGAAAAGCCCAGAAAATTTACTTCATGCTTAGTCTGGGAGTGGAAAATACTCGTCTCATGTCAGAATATGTACAGCTAAAATAATTAAGAAAAAGTATTGTGATTTGATAAAAATAATGACATACTATGGAATTGATACAACAATTGCGGATGTCAAAATAGCACAAGATGTTGCTGTTACTTAATTAACGACAAAAAACATAACGCAAACATCGTGATAACTGTGGTCTGCGTAATGCCACTTTATTAGGAGGATTTTTACTTGTAAGTGTAAATCATTTCAAAAACATTTACTTTAATCAAGTGACTGCGATCTTTTGCCATTTTAACATCCGCAATTGTTGTTTTAATTCCATGGCATGTCATTATTTTTATAAAATCACACTACTTTTTCTTGATTATTTTAACTTAGAGAAACGTTAAGTGATAAACGTTAACACGATTGAATATAGAATTTTTCCCTCTACAAAAAAGGTAAATGCTTTTTGTTTCTAAAATAAATAGGGGAGCCAAAATTTGAACATTTCAAAATTTACATGGGATTTCCTACGTTGCGTCCGCCAAGTCAACACCCGGTATATGAACTGTGCCAGTGCTAAGGAACACCGAACATTTCTGACTATTTTACGCCTATTTGGGATTTTCGATAGCGTGTAAAAAATATGTTTGTTTTAAGAAACCAAATGGAATTTCAAGAGATTATTAAGAAGTAAATAAACCTCGTGTGCTGGGTAAAAAAATAGGAGTCGAGCGTGTGGAAGTTGTGTAAAGGTATACCAAAAATATATATTTTTTTTGTTCGTTTATAGATAGCTTAAATAATTTGACCCGAATTTTTACATTTACACGAGGTTAATGTATGTAACAGCAAACCCTTGTTGTATAATCAAATATCTGTCGGGGTATTAGCCTGGGAAGTAGTTATTTCAATGAGTGTTTGATTTAGTCTTGCAAAAATAATGGCACTTTTAACGTTTTAAATATTTTTTTTGTATACCTTTGTACAATAATTACAAATTATTTCTTTATGTCATATTTTATTTGTCTCTTTTGTTCATATTATCGGTCAATCACATTATCATTTTAACTTGACTGATAAGAGTTCTATGGCTTTCACGTAAACTGAAACAACAACATTTGTGAACTTGCTTTAGTTATTTTGACATTGATTAAAACAAAATAGAATAATATCTATTGTTTTTGCCGGACCGAACCCCTTTATTTGTTAAATAAATAAAAATCGATTAGGATTTGAATTATTTAACGACAAAAATAAAATGCTTACAATTGTTTGTCAACGTGTGTATAAAAATTATATGAATATTGTTTTTACTAAAGAAGCTGAGTATACTAATATTATTAGGTACAATTAGCTGAAACAAGAAAACTAAAACTAAAATTTATATCTGGGGAAATTATCAAAATCATGAATCCCGGGTATAAAACACTGATTTCAAACTTAGTTCAAAATATACTACTTTAGCTTACTGCATACTGTTTTATACGCGTGGCGCATGAAGTAAAATTTCGAGATTAGAATAGCCCGCAAAATTTGGCTCGGTCGCCAAATTTTGCTCTAGGGCTTTTCTAAACTCGAAATTTTACTTCATGCTTAGTCTGGGAGTGGAAACACTCGATTGAAAATCATTTTAAACGATTTTATAAAATTTTGAGTTTAGAAAAGCCTGAAAATTTAGTAAAACACTGCAATATTGTGAAGTTAGAAAAACACTTAAAAATATATATTTTTTTAAATGAGTAGGTAATGATTAAAATATTTCCGTTATTCTTCAAACATTCTCAAGTCAGGTCAAATAATATAATGTATTAAATTAACTCGTTTATTTTCATTCCCCCTCGTACAAGGTGTCCCCCAAAGTTCTCCCTTATCTCCAGTATTGTACAATTTATACTGCTGTTTAGTATACAACCCAGACCCTAAATACTTCACCCTTCGCGATATTTGCTCCTTTTGACGGATGATACAGCCCTCATCTCCCATGCTGAAACCTAACAAATGCCCAAAAATTCTTGGACTCTATACAAAAATGGTGCTCAAAGTGGCGAATCAAAATAAACCCAGTAAAATTCCCTACCACAAAATCACTTCTAGATCACCATATGTGTCCCTTAATAACACTCCAATTCACCCAGTGTAGTCCTGTAAATACCTTGGTATCCTATTCGACTCAAAATTATCCTTTAAACATACTCTCTAAAAATTCTAAAATATAGACAAGGGCTCGGCACTTCAGAGGACTAACATACAAAAATCATGGAATTTCTATTAAAACTGCAGTCCATATTTTTACATTAATTAGTCGCCGCTTGTTGGACTATGGGTGCATCATCTTTAGCCAGATATATTATTGTAGATTTTGGATTAGAGATAACCCCAAAGAAAGAAGTCGTTTGGCGATGAATCGAGGGACCGAGGTGGCCAAGCTATGGCAATCCAGCGATCCTGGAAGGTTTCATTTAGGAAACGTGTAACAGGGCCTGTGGAATGTAGTGGAGCGCCGTCCATTTGAAACCATGCGTTCTCAATATTGAAGACTTGTAGTTTAGGTATAATGTCTCTTCGAAGAAGTTCAAAAATAAAATAGCAGTTAGGTTGCCCACAATAAAAAGGGACCTAAAAGGGTAGTGTCAATTATTGCAGCCCAAACATTAACTCTTCTATATAATGGTTTGTACATTAAATTCACTTGGTTTTGTTTCACTTATATGTATTTTATTTTCTACTAGTTTCGGCTTAATGCCATTATCAAGAATGATGTACAAATGGATTTGTTTGGGAATATATATAATAATAATATATATTCCCAAACAAATCCATTTGTACATCATTCTTGATAATGGCATTAAGCCGAAACTAGTAGAAAATAAAATACATATAAGTGAAACAAAACCAAGTGAATTTAATTTACAAACCATTATATTTTAAAATGTTTTACCAAGTGATTAATGAGAAAAAAGTGTCCGATATATTAACTCTTCTATTGTGTTGAGTGTGTGCTAAATTTTGAACATGTTCGTTTTTTATACGTGACCAATATCTGTGGAAATATGAACAAAAGGATAAGGAGAAAAGGGAGAGATGCGTTAGGTACAAACCGATAATTCTGTGAATTAACCATTCCATCCAAACAAAACGATGACTCATCTGTGAAAACTACCGTGAAATAAATGAAACAATGTTTTGACATGGACTTTCAAAAACTGAACATAGGAAACCTATTTTTAGCGAAAAAAATCCTCTCCGTATATATAACTCATTTAGTAATTTAATTAAGAAAAAAATAATAAAGTAACGTTTTTGCATCAATGGGTTAAATCAAAGATCTCTAATATTAATCGTTTCGCACACAATTTATTTTATCTGATCTCATATTTGATCAAACAGAGAATGTAGCAAGACTTTCGCTCCCATACACTTAAATTGTTGCAATTCGCAGAAGAAAAATACTAGAAACGCCAGTTATTTAGTTAATTGAAATTTACAAATCACACTCTGATGCGATTTTCCGGGGTTGTACGACATCACCTCAATTTTCAAATAAGGCCATCCTCAACGGCTTCTCCTTTTTCAGAACCGGCGTACACGTCGCGCGACACACCCGATCCCATGTTCCCCGATTAGTGCAAACCCATGCTCTTCCACCTGATCAAATTAAAATTGTATCGGGTGTTGGAGTGTCGGTCCAATTAGACACGACAGCGTTTGGGACATTTAATTTTTTTGTCGTTTTCGGCTCGATTGAGCTTTTCTGATCCCGACTCCATCACAGCCCGCCATTCAATCAGTGCAGAATGCATTTTCCCCGCGCCGCATTCATGACGTCGGTATTAATAGTTATCTGGTGGCATATGCGTGTTTGCGGTGCCATTACTTGACTAAACACGGCCAGAGGGCCCCTGTCAATCACACGTCAGTCCCTGATTGCTTATTTACTCCAATAATCCGCCGAATAATGGGGCGCCCCCCATCGACCATAAAACACAGTCATCGTTCCTAATGTATTATTGCAACCAAGAACGATAACTCTATTCCATTCCATTCAATTCCGTTTCTTTTTATGTTTTTTTTTTTTGTTTTTGATAGATAGAAGCCATATGGGTGCTATTAAAGGATTTACAGGTAGGATCAAGGGATTATCCAGTATATTTTATCGGATTCAGATTAGCTCCCACTGTGAGGAGAGATAAGATAGGTGCGGTTGATAATGGGATTAGAACAAAATGGCAAATGCATGTTCTATTTTAATCTAACATTATATAAGTCAATATAGGTACACGTGTAGGTACACACTTTGTGACTACTTAGAATTGAGTGGCGGCTCGTGAGCATTTTTATTGGTGGAACTGCAGATATAAACATTACTGTATGTTTTTGAGTTTACGCGAAGTGATTATTACACTAAAAAAGACTGTTATTACTTACTTCACTTTTTATTTGTATTGTTAGATGTACATTTCGAGACACAAGGTGCTCATTATCAATAACATACTCAATAAATTATTGATAATCAGCGCCTTGTGTCTCGAAATGTACATCTAACGATACAAATAAAAGGTGAAGTAAGGAATAACAGTCTTTTTTAGTGTAGATATAAACATATTGATCAACTACTTCCAAAACCTCGTAAGTCCCGATTTTCTTTTTTTTCCTGGTAAGCCAGATATTAATAATTAATCAATATTAGTGTAAACCATCTACATAAAATACTTATTAAAAATCGCTCGTGATGAAATTATACGAGCCTAAAAAAAACATAAAAATTACGCAGCTCATATAATAGTTAAGTAGTATTTTGTCTCCTGTAAAATTTGGATTTACGAGGTTTCAGAAATAGTTGATAGATATGCATTTCACAGGACCCGATCAAAACATCCACACAGTTTTTTGCCACCCCTAGAGCGGGTCGTGTACTTACTTCAAAACAAACACTTTACATACAGAGAGTTTTACACCGAACATTTTCATTCAATACAATTTGACACGTTTAATTTTTAAGTTATGTGTCAACTAGGTTGTCTATATGACCATTACAAATTGTAGCCAATCAGTTGCAATTAATGTCTTAACATACAGGGAGTTTTTCTTTCAAGTATACGTGTCCCAATTACAGCCTATATGCCGTAAATCTTTAGATAATCGTTGTATTTTCGAAAGAGTTCAATTTGAAACATAAAACAAGTGTGTTCCACCCCCAGACTAAGCATGAAGTAAAATTTCGAGTTTAGAAAAACCTGAAAATTTGGTTTGGTCGCGTAGCGCGAAGCGCGGAGCGACCAAACCAAATTTTCAGGCTTTTCTAAACTCGAAATTTTACTTCATGCGCCACCGGTATAAAACACTGAAATATTACGAAATTTGAAACACCGATAAACTTTACCTTGAATAAGTGTTTGGTGCCGGTGGCGTATGAAGTAAAATTTCGAGTTTAGAAAAGCCTGAAAATTTGGTTTGGCCGCTCCGCGCTTCGCGCTACGCGACCAAACCAAATTTTCAGGCTTTTCTAAACTCGAAATTTTACTTCATGCTCAGCCTGTGAGTGGAAAGCACCGGTTTAAAGCTTCAAATGATTTATTTTAATAAACCGAGCGTCGGAAAATGTACAACGTATGCATATGTATACTTAAAAGAAAAATTCCCGTTATGAAAATATTTGGTGTTACATAAAACTATCTGTATAATTTAAATAGATTTATTAGTTTTCTAAATAACAGGAAAAAAACACTGGAAAATATATTTATTGATTTCTTAATTGGTCGAAATAAAAGTATTCAAATACATCTATTAAATCTTCTAAAACGATTTGAATCCTGGTCGATTTTTAAGTGCATAAATATTAGGGTGGGTCGATTTTTTTTCAGAGTGAGTCTCATTTTTTCTAATTCTACGATCATTTCTAAGAAAAAAAGTCCGCAGGACTACGGGTCTACGGTGAATTTCGAGCCGCATTAATTTTAATTGAAGATTTTACTGCTGCTGGCTGTAATATTTATTTGTATTTCATTTCTGATTTGAACTTCAGACTTTTTTTCGAATTGTTCTAATATTTTGAGAATTGGCTGGTGGGAGCAAATTTGTTCAGTGTAATTAGATTTTACAAGCAATTTTTATAATTTTGGTCAGCAAAAATTGCACTAATAACAAATACGTACCTAAATATTTATGGTTTCTTGACAGTTTATTTTAGTTAATTTTACGATTTCAATCCATTAACGGTCGAGCAATTGTAGAGTTAACTGTAAAAGTTGATTGTAGGTAAAATTCTGCACATCTTTTTATGATTTCCTTATAAAAGGATTCGAATATTTATAAAAGGATTGGAATATTTATAAAAGGATTCGAATACTTACAAAAGGATTTGAATTGTCAAAAATAATTTGAATTAATTGTGAGGATTAACATGAAGAATGTCTTTTGTGTATTTTTAAATTTCTCGTTAAATCGCTGTTTTAATCGCGTGGCGCATGAAGTAAAATTTCGAGTTTAGAAAAGCCCAGAAAATTTGTCTCGGGTCGCTGCGCGACCCTCGACAAATTTTCACGGGGCTTTTCTAAACTCGAAATTTTACTTCATGCTTAGTCTGGGAGTGGAAACGCTCGTTCGAAACTTCAAACTGAATGCATTGATAAGAACATTAAAAGATTGAAATTGTTTTTAAAGATAATAATCTAGTTTTCAAAATTTTGTTTAATATTATGTGAAGTAAAACTGACATGGTAGCCACGATCTGAAATGTTAAATTTTTCCGACCTTTCCCTGATTCAAGATTGGTTTCCCCGGCCTTTTAAAATAACTTTCTTCTGCGGGAAACCCCCATTTTGTTTAATTGTTTTTGGCAATATTTAAGTTAATTTTATAAATGATTACGTATTTTGTAAATTGCCTGCTGATTTTGACAAATTAAATAATATCATATGGCTTTTTTGTTAGTGTTTTGTTCAATTTGAATAAAATTCCATGACTTTTCTGTCTTTCCCGGTTTTAATGACATTCAGTGAATTTTTTATTTACGTAATTTTCAGGCATTCGTCGATTTTATAATAGAGCTCAATTTGAAGTTTTGAACGAGTGTTTCCACTCCCAGGCTAAGCATGAAGTAAAATTTCGAGTTTAGAAAAGCCCTGTGAAAATTTGTCTCGGGTCGCGCAGCGACCCGAGACAAATTTTCGGGCTTTTCTAAACTCGAAATTTTACTTCATGCGCCACGCGTACAAAACACTGATTTGAAGTGAAGTTCAGAAACACACAAATACATCTTTAATCAGAGTAACGGGGAATCAGATATTTAGTCTGTTATCAACGATGTTCAGTGTTAATAATAAATAATTAGGTTTTGAATATTTTTGTTAAAACAACTGGTAATGATATTTATATATTAATGGTTGCAAAACAATTATAAAATCAAATTTATTCTTAATGGATTTGTATTCGTGATTCGAGAAAACAGGATTCGAATATTTGATTTGAATAATATTTATCTCTTGCGAATCCTTTATTCGAGTATTCGTGATTTGAATCATATTAGGTGATTCGGATTCATGATTCGAATCCTTTTTACAAGGATTCGTCGCAGCTCTGCTTCATGCTTAACCTGGAAGTGAAAACGCTCGTTTTAAGCTTTAAATTAAACTATTTTAATAAACCTAAAGTCGGAAAATGTACATCGTATGCATATGTATACTTAAAAAAATTCTCTGTATGAAAATGAACATTGAAAACGTTTGGTGTTACATAAAACTTTCTATATATATTTTATTTATTAATTTACAATCTCGACATCCAAAAGGGTTTAAGAGATGTAATAGCTTATATATATTATATTATATATATATATATATATATATTAATTTATTAAATATGCAAATATGAGAGGTCAAAATTTTACCAACTATTATGCTAAAATGATTGAACGAACAAGAAAATTGTAACTGAAAAAAGGTTTAAAGTGTTTTAATCAAAGTTATCATTATCTTTAAGTAACTAAATCAATCCAAAAAATTGTAAGAGTTTGATCAAATAAAATAAAGAAAAAATGTCAGAAACCCCCATCTTTGAATTTTCAACGCATTGTTCTTTACTGTTGAATAAATTTCATGTTGTCTTGGATTGCATTTTTCATGAGTTTGCCGATAATTAAGTGGCGGGCCCGAGTAATAATTAACGAGTTTTTAAGTAATTGTCGTTAAAATAAAATGATTTGTCCGTACATGGTATTATAATAAATTTAAATAAATTAAGCGCGCGGTCGACGTCTGCGCCGCATAAATTTGGGCGTTAATTTCCACCGCCATTTTTGTATATAATTATTGGTTGGTTTCTTTGTACTAAATTTACACCAAAGTTATTGTTAATTAAAGGCGATAAAATAATAAAATTTATTTGTTGCTACCGTTAGTATTTTACGGTGCGTTTAATTATTATTAATGAATAAATTATAGATATTTTTTGAATCATAAGTTTTAAGAAATAATTTTTTATAAATTAACAACATTTATAAAAAATATTTCTTAAAACTTTACTAAAAAATGCATATTTCTGATTTTATATAAGTCCCCGATATTATTTTATTGAGAGTTTGCATTCCTGAGCCCGTATCCACAGCAACCATGCAATTAGTCATCGGTGAGAACTTGCACCAAAATGACGTCTCCTTTACTCCATACAGTTTTTCAAATTCTTCCCAAAATGACATCTCTGTGAATAGGGGCCCAGTTAATTAGTAAAATCTTAATTACATAAAAACAAACAAACGAAACACTAAATCCTCACACACTCGACACTGAAAATATTAGCATCCAGTCAACAATGGGCAAGTACATCAAACAAGAATCTAATTTACAGCGGGCATTCATATGCCGTCCATAAATAACAATTTTCTGGGAATGTTTAATTTAATTACATAACGTAAAAATTCTACCGCGCAACTGTAAATCTCCGGTTATGATTCGTGTTAATTTTTTTTTATTTATTCAAATTAGCGCCTGTAAATTAAAATGCAACTCCCGTGGATTTTCGGCCATTGATTTATGGATGCCAACGAAAATTATTAGCGTCATTAGAATTTCGACTTTTTGCATTCCGCGTTAGCGAATGAGACGAAAAAAAAAGTTTAGCTCGCGAATTTATGGTAATCGCTGCGGATTAACAGTTTTTGATGTATTATTTGTGAAAGGTGAAAAAACGCGCGGTTTTGCAATTTAATATGGGTTAACTGTTATTTTTAAATGTCTCTATAAATTATAAAATGTGTGTTCTTATAAATTGATTTTTTTTAAAGAATACATATCATATTTTGTTATTGATAATTTATGTCTGTTTGTATGTGATATATATATATATATATATATATATATATATATATATATATATATATATATAATGTCATGATTTTATCTTTTTTAAAATTTAAGTTGGCTACACGCTTTAGGAATTGACATATTAAACGTCAGACTAAACGTCAGACATAATAATTATAATGTATAATTTCCGAGTTGCCAACCTACAATATTTTCCATGGCACTCTAGAGTGCCATGATTTTATCTTTTTTAAAATTTAAGTTGGCTACACGCTTAAGGAATTGACATATAAAACGTCAGAGATAATAATTATAATGTATAATTTCCGAGTTGCCAACCTACAATATTTTCCATGGCACTCTAGAGGTTTTATTTTATTGAACATACGATATATATGGCTTAATGTATTTATTAAATTAATACCTTTTAAACTTATTTTGTATTATTAATTTTATTCTTAATTTAAATGTATCTTCTAATTAACTACCTACTTACTTGACTTGTGTAAACATGTAATTATGTATAAACATTAATAAACATTATTATTATTATATCCCGACGATACACTGAAAATGTTCAACCATTCGTTGATTTTATAAAAGCGATCAATTTAAAGCTTCTAAAGAGTGTTTCCACTCCTTGGTTGAGAATGAAGTGTATTTCTAACTTCACAATATTTCAGTGTTTTATACGCCTGACGCATGAAGTAAAATTTCGAGTTTAGACAAGCCTGAAAATGTGGTTTGGTCCCGAAGCGCTACGCTCTACGGTTGGAGTGGAAAACACTCGTTTATAGCTTCAAATTGAACCCTTTTTAAAACAACGATTGTTGGAAAATGCACAGTATATTCTAATGGAACTTAACATAAAAATTCTCTGAATTAAACTGACGCTATTTTACTGAAGAAGACTTCTCATATGAAATTAAGGGGCCATCTTAAATCTTATAATCTTATAATATAAACCCAAGGAGGTTTTTATCAATAATTAAAAATTCTTCTGGTTTAATTGACTTGTGTTTTTTTTTTATAAATGAATGGTAATAAAGTGTGAAACACAACAGGGTATAAATCACGATAAAGCTTCCATCAACATCAACATCATCGTTATAACTTAGTCAGACACAATAGATCATTTTAGTGACAAATAACAGGAAGAGGCACTGGACGAGAATTATGTATAAACTGCGCCACCGACAACCGAAAACGATACGCCCACCCAAACGTAAGGGATCATTTTCATATGCCCAAACATCCAAAACAGACACGATCATGCATGTCAATTTGAATAAAAAAACTATAACCTTATAAATGGAAGTTAAAACATCAAGAATTCGACGTTTCGTCACAAAATAGCAATTTTTCTTTCCTCAAATCATCGAATCCAGATTTTTTTTTATTGTGTCTAAAATTACGATATAAAATCGACAAGAATTCAAGGACATTCAATTCTCAAAAAATAAAAAATAGCACTAGGGACCCCGGTAGGGCAGTAGGTAGAGACCCTGCCTCCTAACCCAGGGGTCGCGAGTTCGAGTCCTGCCGGTTGGGGTCATTTTAAAGTACAAAATGATTCCACCACCCATGGATGTGTGTGAATGTGTTTTGTGGCGTCTAAATATAGTTAAATACAAAAATATGGTCTGAGACCAACATCCCAGTAAATGTATAAATAATAGCATTTTTTCTTTCCCTATATCCTAAAAATTGAGATTTTTTTTAACCGGTACAAAACACTGATTCAATGTGAAGTTTAGCGGTGTGTTTTTAACTTCTTAATATGTCAGGCTTTTCTAAACTCGACATGTTACTTCATGCTTCAACTGGGAGTGGAAACCACTCGTTTTAAGTTTCGAATTGAACTCTTAAAAAAAACGATTATCTAAAGATTTACGGCATACACGCTGTAATTGAAAGAAAAATTCCCTGTATGTACAATTTGTGTTGAAATAAGTTGACGCGTTAATTGCGATTGATTGACTACAATTTGTAATGGTCATATAGGCAACCCAGTTTACACATAACCTAAAAATTAAAAGTGTCAAATCGTATTGAATGCTTTGGTTTGACAAATCGAACATACGAATACGAACATTGAAAATGTTCGGTGTTACATAAAACTCTCTGTATATAAATATATATTTATATATATAAAACTACAATTTTTGTTTTTATCTTTTATGTTCATTTATTTAATGAATATGCAAACATGAGAAGGAAAACTTGTAGCAACCGTTATGCAAATATTATTTGGAAAATTAAAAGATTGAGAAACATGTGAAGTTATAATAAATACCCGTACTTTGTTTTTTTTTTTTTTTCAAAAATTCAATAAATAGTCTTTACAAGTAGAATTGAAATTGAGGAGTAATTGTTGTCTGGGGGGATTTTTAATTGAGGCGGGCGCTATCATTTAATTAAATTTATTGAGGACGTTCATTAGTACACAATTATGTTGTTGAGTTAATCACTTGATATTTTTATGAAAATTAGATAATTATTTCGTTTATCATTAATTTAATTGAGAATTAATTGAGTTTATGGTTAACATATATACAAACTTAAAATAAATAATAAAATTGCATTTAAAAGGCAGAGGAATACTTTTGTAGCAGATTTTTTTTATCGAGTACTGTTCATAAAAAAGGAGTATTGTTTGAGTACATGTCTTAATATAGATTAAGTAGGTTATAAATTCCTAGGGTAGTTGAGCCGTCTAGATGCAAAATCAGTTATATCCATTGTATTGAAGAAACTAAACTAAACTAAAATGCTGATTATATTTAAAACTACAACATTTTGGCAAAATTTCTTTTGGGCCTTTAGCTATAGAATGTATTTATACCATATATATATATATATATATATATATATATATATATATATATATATATATATATATATTTATTTTTAGGTTTTCGCGAGCAAAATATAACTTGCTTGAGTTTTTTGGGCTGCTTTCTCGCGTTGGTTGGTTTATTTGCGCTCTACGTTTCGGCAGCATCACTTCTGCCATCCTCAGGAGCTTTTTTGTATACTGAGTGATGGATGTCACGTTCACTGTCAGTACATTTGTTTTGTAAACTAGGGACTTGTAGTCTAGATCTGCTGAGTGTTATTGGTCCACTCGATGTAGAAGGTGCTAAAATTTCTTGATTTGTGTCCGATGTATCTGCATTATTGAAATTACTTGAATTTGTCTGAATATTCCGAAAATTGTTGGATATTGGAGGCAAGTCATTTTTTGTTGTTTTATTATATTCATCAAAGGTTTCCATGTGGTTTGTAATCTTGTGCCATCATCTCGTTTATTGAGGCACAAAGGATGTTTTTCTATTTCTATGGCTTCACGTACGATTCTTTCTTCAAATTTTGGGATAGAACTAATTACCGAAGTATTTTCAAAATCTATGTTATGGTCTGTATCAAATTTATGTTGGAATAATGAGGAATTTTGGTCGTGATTTTTTATGGCTAATTTATGTTCTTCTCGTCTGACGCTAATTCTTCTGTTGGTTTGGCCGATATATGATTTATGGCAGTCTTTACAGGGAATTTTGTATATTCCTTGTTTTTCAAGGAAAATTTTGTCTTTAGGGCTACGTAAAAGTTGTTTTATCGTAAGATATGGTTTGAACGATGTGTGTATGTTAAATTTTCTGAAAATATTCGAAATTTTGTACTGACAGTGAACGTGACATCCATCACTCAGTATACAAAAAAGCTCCTGAGGATGGCAGAAGTGATGCTGCCGAAACGTAGAGCGCAAATAAATCAACCAACGCGAGAAAGCAGCCCAAAAAACTCAAGCAAGTTATATATATATATATATATATATATATATATATATATAGGTAGGGTTTTTCAAAAGTAAGTCGTATTTTGAAATACTAATATTTTTATCAATCATTAAATAATTTAAAAATGCCTGTATGTGCATAAAGAAATGGGATTTATAAAAATATTGCGTTTATCGTAAATGTTGCATGTTTATCGTAAATGTTGTATGTGGTATCGAACAAGAAGTTACCTTTCTTCAATACTATAAACCGCAGCTCTGAGTAGGTCTGCTAGAATATTCGTTTTCAATTGCTGTATTTTGCGTTTCCTGTAAAACTTCAGCAACTGCAGCATCTGTTACCACAGGGGGTCTTCCTGCTTTCTTTTTATCCATAACAGAACCACTTTCTTCAAATGTTGCTACTAGCCTTTGAAAAGCTCTCAAAGTGCATGGGACAGCTCTTAGACCTTTAAGGGTACAAAACCGTCGGAAAAATGCCGAGAAAATCCGCCCACATTCGTAATAACATTGGACAAGTCCAATGCTAGTTTTCAGATGCAAAACCTTTCTTTTCACAAAATAAATTGTGTTCTAATAAGAAAAACCTGTGATGACACTTGCATACAGTGTTATTACCCATGCAACTGTTTTTAAACAAATTTGTTGCCATGACGACCAAAACATGAAAATAACAAAATCCCGTTTTCAATGTGACCGGATACTGTCATTATTTTCAAAAATGCATAAAAATCAGCTACGATATGAGTAGTTTAAAATACTACTTAAAAAGCCCTATATATTATCAAGGCTCAGCTAGTAAAGCGCTTGTTTGCTCTCCAGAAACAAAAAAAATTGTTTGGATTTAATCGATTTTGTATCTACACGACTCCATTCATCTTTACAGGTAAATTGAAGGAACAATAAAGAAGAAATGACGATTCTCATACAGAATTAAGCTTCAGAATTCATTTGAACCACATGTCTTTATCCTCCCCAATTCATAGAATTGTAAAAATAATTTCCCCCTTAACACAACTTTTTCTACCTTGTCAAATGGTCATTCTCCGAAAATGATTTGTAGGCGTGCCTCGTCCGCCGTACAAATTAAAAGTTTCGGTATATCGCTTTCTCTCCACGTGTTTTCACGAGAAACACGAAATTTCGAGCGGGGTGGGCGTTTCGGTTTTTCGGATTTTCGGCGACCCTTTTCTTGGAAAAAGTTAACATCTGTGGGGTGTCCGGCTGACTTGAATGTCCCAACACGGCCATCCCACGCTATTCAAAAGCGACAATGCATCGTAGATGCCGATCTATTTTTGCAGCCCACATTGTTTGTTTCTTAAGCAAAGGTAATGACGAAAGGGGACTTTCACTCGTAAATCTTTAGATGGGCGCACTGTGAATATGAAAAGGTTTTAAGAATCCTGGGTATCATGTAATTATGAAAAAAATTCAAATTTCGCTTATTATTAGTGTATATGAGTCGCCTATTTCCAAGAAACCCTAAATCCATTTGGAAACACTGGATTTAGGTATTTTTGGAAATAGGCGACTCATATATTTTAAATATTTTGCGAGGATTTGATGGAGGCGCAGGTATTTAATAATTTGTGAATTTTATATAGATTAACATAATAAATATTAAATTGAATAACCTAGAAGCAAAAGTTACACCCTTTTGCTTCTAGGTTATTCAATTTAATATTTATTATGTTATTCTATATAGAATTCACAAACTATTAAATACAAAATTAAAAACTACAGTTTGAAAGTTAAAGTTATATTAAAACTAACAAACAAATTGCAAAATTGTTACGTGGATTTACAGATAATATACTGGGTAGCAGTACCTATCAATAAAAGCTCTATATCTCTTTGCTAAGTAACAAAAAAACGGTCGCCCTTGCATGTGCTCCATTTTTTTCAAATCAGCACTTATACAGAGGTTTGCTTCTAAGTGCCTCAATTCGATGTTTTTTGGACACCATTTTTTTCAAATCTCATATTAGTGAGATAATTACTTTCCTATAATTTTGTTCATTGGCGAGTTTTTCTTTTAAGTATACATATCTCAATATACTATACAGGGTGCCCGTATTTCAACAGAACGTATGGGATCTCGGTAATTTGAAGATTATTGCATTTTTCGCAACATCTCAATAAATATTGATTACCCTAACTTCTAAGCGTTATATATATTTTTAACTTTACTGTATATCAGTGGTTTATACGCGTGGCGCATGAAGTAAAATTTCGAGTTTAGAAAAGCCCCGTGAAAATTTGTCTCGGGTCGCTGCGCGACCCTCGACAAATTTTCTACGCGGGGCTTTTCTAAACTCGAAATTTTACTTCATGCTTAGTCTGGGAGTGGAAGACACTCGTTAGTTTAAAATACATTACAACTGTTAAAATATGTATCGTATTAGTATTTTGTCAGTAAATCACTATATTGACTGTATTTGATAGTGATTTAAGTGACTTACAATCATAACATCACAATTTATTAAGCTTCAAAATGTCACACTCGTATTTCGTTTATAAACAAATACATTTTCTACCAGTACAGTAATTAACCCCCAGTCAGGGGTGATATGTAAGCAAATTATGGGTCCTAGGAGTTGTCAAATGAGTGAGTTACTCAACTGTTTAGAAGGCACTTTTTACAAAAAACAGAAGATTAAAATTTTACATATAAAATGTACAATAAACTATAAGTATAATTGTTATAAGACACAAATAAATATTATTATTATTATTATTATTATTAAGTGTGGTACATCATTGAGTTCAGAAAAACATATTCTTCCAAAAAATATAAAAATCCAAAATGGCTCATGAGAAAAACAAAAGTTGGCTATGGTCCCTGGGTAAATACTATAGTTATCTTTAAATAAAATATGTTACTAGATTTCTCGTTAAAAAGTGCCTCTATAATGTCAAAGTCTTAAATGTCTGGATTCAATCGTTTTTGAATAAAAAAATAAAAACGAAATTACAAAAAATCGGTTTTTTGACAATATCTCAAAAATGAAAAAAGATATTTCAAATTTATTTTCAGATTATTATTGGGCACTAAAATACGCAACTTTGCCCGAATTAAACCGACTCTCTATCTCTTCAAATAACTGAGATCCCCATACATTCTTTTTAAATACGGGCACTCTGTATACGTTGTAAACCTTCAAATATTCGTTGCTTTTGTAAAGATTTGAAATTTAAACAATTGATGTCCACTCCCAGACTAAGCATGAAGAAAAATTTCGAGTTTAGAAAAGCCTGAAAATTTGGTTTGGTCGCGTAGCGCGAAGCGCGGAGCGACCAAACCAAATTTTCAGGCTTTTCTAAACTCGAAATTTTTCTTCATGCGCCACCCGTATAAGACACTGATTTTAAGTGAAGTTCAAAATATACTACTAAAACAGCATGCCATAGACGACTATTCTAAACTTCACATCAAATCAGTATTTAATACCCGTGGCGCATGAAGTAAAATTTCGAGTTAAGAAAAGCCTGAACATTTGGTTTGATCGCGTAGCGAACGTACATTTTCCTGTGAAAAATGTAGACTGGACTGGACTAATGTCGGGTTTACATTTAGATATAAACACAATTGTGATATTTATATCTAAACTGTGCAATATATATGAAGATAATTAAGAAGAGGAAAGTAACCTATTTTCCAAGAATATAGGATACGTAAGTATACAATTATTTCCAATCAAACTTTAATTAAAATCGACGAAAAAAAAATGTAATACGTACCTCCTGGATTAAATACATCTCAATGTATGGGAAAATGTTTTAAAGCGAGCGAGAAATCTTGTTAAAAAATGCAAATCTCGTGTAATATCACTCATCTACTGCTTATTAAGAGCCATCGGTATAATTATATGGAGTCTACGGCACTCTGCGGCGTTGTTATGATATTAATAAAACAATTATAATCAATTTCTAAGCGCATAAACCCGCGGAACGATCCAGTTTTATGGCGGATCGTTAAATATAAAAGTTTCCTTGCGGACCCGACCGCACTAATAATACCATTACGCAACTGAAACCCGCGTCTCTCTCACACATGTGAACCATTCCAAATTCGCAATTATGTGAATAAAATAATAACAGTTTAATCGTCCGGATAAATCACTCTTACAAAAAGAATTTGATTTCTCTATTATTTTGCAAGAGGTTGTTCTTTTTTAATATTATTATAAAAGCCTTCGTTTCTCGGTGTGCTCGGAATGGAATTTCGGTTTTATATCGATGTTAAGTATTTAATTGATCGTTTCTTTATTGTGCTATAAAACTGAATGTAATTCCTTTTATGCAATCATCATAATCACCATAAAGTCAAAAGGAGCATTGAATCGGGAATAAAATGTTCTTTTATGTAAATGATGTTTTAATACCAAATATAGGTGGATGGGGATTTAATTTATGGAAATTTTAATGTTAATAATTATGGGCTATTTAATAAATACAAAGTTATTATTGCATACATGCATACAATTTTATTGATATGTCAAGGACGATTTCTTGTGAGGGTCATGTTCGCCAAGTATTTATGAAAACGGTCAATTTAAAGCTTCTAACGAGGGTTTCCACTCCTAGATTAAGCATGAAGTGAAATTTCGAGTTTAGAAAAGCCTTAAAATTTGGTTTGGTCGCGTAGATTTAAGGTTGCGATTTACTAGAGTGAGACAGACTCTTTCCAACAAACAAACAAATAATTTCAAATTGGAAACAAACAACTTCAAATTGGGAACAAACAGTTTCAAATTGGGAACTAACAACTTCAAATTGGGAACAAACAGTTTCAAATTGGGAACTAACAATTTCAGAATGGGAATATACAATTAAAAATTTAAAAATGAGCAAATAATTTGACAGTAATTTTGTACTTTAGTTTTATTTGCAATACTCTATCCCAGGGGTCTCCAAACTTTTTCCTTTGCGGGCCACATATGCAATTCTACATAATCAAATGGGCCAAGATCCAAATTATTGTATAAACATTTTTTAAAACTGTAATAGAAAATTGTATTTTTGTTTACTGTTACATAATGATAATTATTAGAGTAATTTATTTAATAATAATTAATAACAGTCTATTTTGATCTTCACATCAAATCAGTGTTTTATACGCGTGGCACATCAAGTAAAATTTCGAGTTTAGAAAAGCCTAAACATTTGGAATAACAAAGTTGCAAATAACTCAATGACTAATAGGAATACAGAAAAATTGTTGAAATAAAAGTTTTAGATAATTTAATTTTGGACAATTTTTCCATTTACAAACTTTTTCGTAGCTATCTTTTTACTTGGAGAAAAACGACAGACAATTTGGATTTGGTCGCAAATCCAATCTTGCGAATAACTCAATGACTAATAGAAATACAGAAAAATTATTAAAATTCAAGTTTTAGATAATTAAATTTTAAACAACTTTGCTATCTTCAAATTTTTTCGTAGCTATCTTTTTTCTTGGAGAAAAACGACAATTTGTTGATAGATTCGCAAAAACTTATAATTTTTACAAAATCATGGAATAACTTCTTAGAACTATTTATTGGAATTTGTGTATGTTTTTGAACTTCGGGATAAATTAGGTTTTACGCGCGTGGCGCATGAAGTAAAATTTCGAGTTTAGAAAAGCCTAATTTGGCTCGGTCGCTTCGCTTCGCTACGCGCCCGAGCCAAATTTTCAGGCTTTTCTAAACTCGAAATTTTACTTCATGCTTAGTCTGGGAGTGGAAAACACTCTTATATATAATATTAATAACTTTGATAAACACTTGCCTTCTTGGTTTAAAAAAACAAATGAGATTTTATTTTAGATACTTTATGGATTACTCTGTATACAAATAAATAAACTTGTAGATCTTGTAGATCTTGTTGAAATAGCTGAAATGCATGTATTATACTTTTCTGTAGCTCTATTAGTTTTTGAGTTATAACTTTTTTGTTAAAATTAAAAAAAGGCGAGAATTTACGCGACTGCGCTCGCTTTTTTGTATTTCGCAAAAGTTGCGAATAACTCAATAACTAATGGGAATACAGAAACATTTTCAAAATAAAAGTTTTTAATAATAAAATTTTGGACAGTTTTCCTATCGTTAAGTTTATTTGTAACTATCTTTTTTCTTGGAGAAAACCGACAGTTTGTAGAAAGATTCGTAAAAACTTATAATTTACACAAAATCAACAACATCCAAAATACACAAATTCTAATAAATACTTCTAAAAAGTTATTTAGAACTATTTATTGGAATTTGTGTATGTTTTTTAACTTCAGGATAAATCAGCGTTTTACGCGCGTGGCGCATGAAGTAAAATTTCGAGTTTAGAAAAGCCTGAAAATTTGGTTTGGTCGCGTAGCGCTACGCGCTACGCGACCAAACCAAATTTTCAGGCTTTTCTAAACTCGAAATTTTACTTCATGCTTAGTCTGGGGGTGGAAAACACTTATATATAATATTGATAACTTTGATAAACACTCGCCGTCTTTATTTAAAATAAAACAATTGAAATTTTCTTTTAGATACTTTATGGGTCATCCTGTATGAAAATGAATATGCCCAGCTTATATATCTCGTCGAAATAGCGGAAATGCATGTATTATACTTTTCGGTAGCTTAAGTAGTTTCTGAGTTATACCGTTTTTTTTGTGAAAATTGAAAGAGTTCAGACTTTAGGCGCATTTTTGTATTTTGCAAAAGTTGCGAATAACTCAATAACTAATCGGAATACAGAAAAATAGTTTAAACAAAAGTTTTAAATAATAAAATTTTTCTATCTTTACGTTTTTCGTAACTATCTTCTTTATTACAGAAAAATTACAGTTTGTTGTAAGATTCTTAAAAAATTATAATTTTCACAAAACCAAGGAATAACTTAGAATTTTTTTATTGGTATTTGTGTGTTTTATGTCTAACTTTAAATTACCAATTGTTACCATGTTTTCGGTAATATTATTGGGCTTAGAGGAAGATCAATCACAGCAAAAGGTTTACACCGAATGCCGTGAATAATCTAAATCCCTTTGAAACATCAAATTGTATTGTTAAGTTAGTTTTCTACAGTATTTAATTTTATATTATTGTAAAAATGCAATTTGTTGATAGATTCGTAAAAACTTATAATTTTTACAAAATCATGGAATCTTCTTAGAACTATTTATTGGAATTTGTGTAATTTTTTGAACTTCGGGATAAATTAGCGTTTTACGAACTTCGAACTTCGAGTTTAGAAAAGCCTAAAAAATTATTCATATTATTACCCAATTTTAAATTACCGGTAATGTTACATCACTAATTGTATAATTATTTTAAAAAATGTTAAAACTAAATCGTTTTAAAAATATTTCATATACGCAAAATGTATCTCTAGTCGCGAGCCAAAATCATGATAGCGTGGGCCGGATTTGGCCCTCGGGCCGTAGTTTGGAGACCCCTGCTCTATCCTATTAAAAATCTTCCATATATTTATTTATTTTACTTATTTATTTGTTTTAACGGCTTATAATATAATATACAAAAAAAAAACATATATATACAAACACTGAACTTAAAACTAAACAAGAAAAGTTACAATTCTTTTAAATGGCGCTTTAATAATGAAAAAGACCCATCAAAAAAGTCAAATTGTAAAATATTCATGTGACTTAAAACACGAACAGACGCGGAATATTTCCGTGCGCCTGTAGCCGATATGAAATGTAATGCCAGACCAAAGAGCCCGTATACCAACCAATTCCAACAGATCAGGGCAATCCAAATACCCATTCAGTAGTTTGAATACTAACTTAATGTCCGCTTCTACACGCCTTTGCTTAAGGCTGCGAGGGCCAAGAGTCGTGATTGACCTTGTACTTCTTGAAAAAGTAATGATATTACACTTTTTGATGTTTAGCGTTAACCTGTTATCGTTACACCAGCTATAAAACTGATCAAGTTCATTTTGCAGGTTTGTTGCATCAGGAGTCGATTTAATACGTATATATATTTTCATATCATCAGCGAAAAGTCAACAATTTGCATTCTGAAAACAACTTGTAGCGTCGTTTATAAATATATTAAAGAACAAGGAACCCAGGTGCGAGCCCTGAGGAACACCAGCTGTAACCTTTAGGGGTCTTGTTGTTATTTGCCCAATTTTAATCACTTGCAACCTACCTGTTAAGTAGGACTCTATCCAATGTAAAAGAATATCAGTAATGCCAACATAATGAAGCTTGTTGAGTAATAGCGTATGATCAACAGAGTCAAACGCTTTAGAGAAGTCGGTATAGATGAAATCAACTTGTCAACCGCATTCCAAGGCGTCGATAATATAAGAATCATATAACAATAAATTAGATTCCGTAGATGCCCCCACTCGAAACCGATGTTGTTTGTGAGAGATTGAAGATTGCAATAAATTAGTCAAGAAATCCGTCATCAATTTTCAAAAATTTTTGGGATTGTTGCAATTATGGATATAGGGCGATAATTTTGAACAAGTTTGTTATCGCCATTCTTATATATTGGAATTATGTTTGTTAATTTCCAGCAAGATGGAAAACAACTACTAGATAGTGACAATTTAATAAGGACCATATTGGTCTACTAAGCGCCAATGCACATTTTTTTAATAGGGAAGCAGGCAGACCATCGGGGCCAGGGCAATAGTTATCTTTAAGAGATTGTAATGCATTGAAGACCTCCGTGATTTTTATATCAGCTGTTCGATTTAAGTGAACAGATGGTGGCCAAATCAATGAAGATATCATTTGTTCATTATGCGAACATGGAGCTCTATACATTGATTCAAAATGTTTAGCAAACAAATCAGCTGTACTTCTTCTGTCGTTAACAACCTTATTATCCTTAAAAAATTTAGCCGGCATACCCCAGCCCTCTTCGATCTAACATGAAACCAAAATGATTTTGGATTTGTATTCATTTCGGACTCAATATTCTCTACGTGATTATTGTAACACAATCTGGATAAGAGCTTGCGCTCTTCCCGTGTTGAGGAAAATGCTAAGTAATCACAATGAAAACGTGACAACATGTACTTTTTATGTAACGTTTTTTTGAGAATAGCTAGAGATTTTAGTTCTTTACTAAACCATATTGGAAAACTATTCTTAATGTTATACACTGCAATCATTAAAAATAGAATCCCAATGTGTATTAATTAACAGATTATTAAGGGATAAATAATCCGCTTTCTTAAAATTATAACTAACAGTATTGTCTGTCCAAGAGTTGATATATTCTGATGATAGATGCAGGTTCAAGCTAAGAGCTGGATGATGCTTATCGCACAATACAAGAGGAAAATATGTTGCCTCAAGTAGAGAATCCAAAGATAAAATAGAGTCTATAAATGGCAAATCAAGAAGCGCATTATTTATATTTCTTACAGAATATACCTGATGTAAATTTAAATAACTATATATGTTGGCTACTAATTCTGAATTTGGGCATACAGTGTTATCGCGTACGCCAAACTCCTCATTAATACAAGTTGCATTTGATAAGTTATAATCACCAAAAATGCACATAATACCGTAATCAGTCATCGATTCTATAACATTGCAATGACTTGAATAGACCGACAAATCAGAGTTTGGAGGTATGTAAACTGGGCCAGCAAAAGTGGAGTAGCACTCAGAATTAATAGCTACATACAGTTCATCTGAAATACAACTTTTTCCCATAATCTCATGAGAGTCAAAATTATTAGAGACTGCTATAAGATAGCCGCCACCACGAAATTTATTTGACAACATAATCACGATCCCACCTATAAACACTGAAACTATCAAAACCTAATTTGGCATTAAAAATTTTGTCATGAAGCCAAGTTTCCTTTAGAATAAGAACTTCATAATCCATTAGTGGTATGGTTGTAGTTATATCCATTAGTTTTGTCCGAAGACCGCGAACATTCTAGTAATAAACTTGTAGTTTGGGCACAGGCGCAGCCACATTTACGGACGATGTAGAATATTGGGTTATATTATTATTACCGAAGACGCTGTCGTTTCTGGTAAAAAAAGTGTTCGATTTCCGTTTCTTCGGTCGATTTGAGAAAAGAGGAACAGTAACTACATTTAGCCATTTATCAGCTACTATAATAGAATCCACTTCATCGCAACCGATGCCAATTTTAAAAGAACTATCAAAACCTAATTTGGCATTAAAAATTTTGTCATGAAGCCAAGTTTCCTTTAGAATAAGAACTTCATAATCCATTAGTGGTATGGTTGTAGTTGTATCCATTAGTTTTGTCCGAAGACCGCGAACATTCTAGTAATAAACCTGTAGTTTGGGCACAGGCGCAGCCACATTTACGGACGATGTAGAATATTGGGTTATATTATTATTACCGAAGACGCTGTCGTTTCTGGTAAAAAAGTGTTCGATTTCCGTTTCCTCGATCGATTTGAGAAAAGAGGAACAGTAACTCCATTTGGCCATTTATCAGCTACCATAATAGAATCCACTTCATCGCAACCGATGCCAATTTTAAAATAACTGTATAGATTATTGCTGATAAGTGGAATGTATACTGTGTTATGTACATCCATAGTATTTACCCAGGAATTAATATCGTCAACTTTCGTGTTCGGGGCGCAGTTGCCAACATAGTCAAAAAGGTAAAGCAGACAATATTAAAATGCAAATTTGTGCAACGTACAATAGCAATAGCTAATCGATCGGTAAATCACCAAGACAGTAAAAAATAACGTGGTGGAAAAAGACATACCGAAATTACAGCTAAACATCATGTTTTTATGGAATGTTATGTAGAAGAAAATCTGAAAATAACATCGAAAGTTTCTAAGGAATGTTTGCGAAAACATCTGGATGGGATGATGGTTTCATTAAAAGACATTCGTAATGAGTCGGAAAGAGCAAATAGGGAAGAAAATAAGTTTAAAAGAACAATTATTATTTGGAATATATCATAAGATGGTCATGTTATTGTTTTCCTTTATGACACTTGCGACACATATTTTAATAGTTGTGACATATTTTAAACTAACGAGTGTCTTCCACTCCCAGACTAAACATGAAGTAAAATTTCGAGTTTAGGAAAGCCCCGCGTAGAAAATTTGTCTTGGAACATTAAAATCCTACAAGTTTCAGCATTATTTTGATGCATCATGCATGAACATCGATAGTGCTGGAACTAGTGACTACTCAAAACGTTGAATTTTACCTATCATAAATCGCAACCTTAAAGTGAAGTTCAAAAAATACTTAATTTTTACAATAATAATGTGAAGAAAAGTTGAAAAGTGCTGCGTACTACAAGTAGATACAAGCAAGAGCTGTTCAATTTAAACATAATATGAAATTGTATACAAAACGTAAAATCCTACAAGTTTCAGCATTATTTTGATGCATCATGCATGAACATCGATAGTGCTGGAACTAGTGACTATCCAAAACGTTGAATTTTACCTATCATAAATCGCAACCTTGAAGTGAAGTTCAAAAAATACTTAATTTTTACAATAATAATGTGAAGAAAAGTTTAAAAGTGCTGCGTACTACAAGTAGATACAAGCAAGAGCTGTTAAATTTAAACATAATATGAAATTGTATACAAAACGTAAAATCCATTAAATATTTGGCATCAGCAATTTGTATGGTAATCAGCAGGAAAAAAGAACCAACCAGAACTCCTCGGTGGAGCGAGTGCGAACGTCCAGGTGCAAAAAAACATGGCGATGCCCATTATAATTATAATTCAAGCATATGGAAATGTAATCTTTAATTATAAGCAGCGTGCAGCTATAATCATCAATTCATCGAATTAACTGTTATTAATTCGGCTTATTAATGTCCACCACGGAGATTTCGAGTCCGCGGAGGCGATTATCAATTAAAAATATTATTCTTCCTCCGTGGATTCTCTCGTATGTTGGTGTGTATACGTGTGTACAGTAATATTAGTTATGGATGACTTTAAATTTTTCAAGCCGAGACGTTGTTTATAACGGGGACGTCTCGTACAGCGTGAAGTTTATTGTAAGAGGTCCAGAAACGGTTGTAAAGTATACATGTAACGCCATGCTCTCTCCACGGTGCACCATGTGCTGGATAGTTTAATTGTGAAATACTAGGGACTCTTCGGAGACAATTGTGCAAGTACTCAGAATGTACGTACGTATTTATGGTGATTTCTTGTGTTACTTACTTACCCACACCGAAAGGTATTGTGATCGGTCTAAAATTAACCACCTATTATTTTTTTACATAAATATCCGTTTTAGGGTCCCAGGAATCTGAATCAAGTGTTATCTCAATGATGTTGTTAGTCTCTCCAGTCGTTTTGAGGAGAGATTTCAGCAAAAACAACTTATAGGATTTTCATAAAATTTTGTATTTGGGTTTATATCACGAACATTAATTTTTGGTTGAAAGCCGAAAACGGAAGTTTGTGTTTATCTGTTGATGTATCTAGTAAATTATCGACATAATCGAAAAATGTTTTAAATAAAAGTTTCAGAGAATACAAACATGTCGTAGCTCTTTTAGTTTTATGGTTATCATGAAAATTGTTAATTTTCAAATTTCATGTTTTGAATGTTATGTGAATGTCAGTAAGGAATAATCAATTTAATAATCCTATATTATTTTAATTCGCGGTCGGTACGTGTGTTGGCCACAGCAGATGATATCAAAATAAATATTCCTTAGATCACTTTTAAAAAAAAATCTGTAATTTTAGTGTAGTTCGATTTTGTTTTTCCCGCCAACAAAACAAAGTTTATACATTTCGTAATAATCTCTGTGTGTTTTAGAAAATTATAATGTTTCCTTGATTTTTTTAAGACGATCAGAAGATCTATTATTATTATCCCTTACTGACATTTACATAACATTCAAAACATGAAATTTAAAAATTACCAATTTTCATGATAACCATTTGTCAAGACAATTTATTCTTTAAAATTAAAAAAAAAACAATTAACTTTATGTGTATGTAATTTTGAGTAGCTTGATTTCGTTATTTCTAGCATTAACAAAAACCAACCATCTGTAATTTTGTTTGCAGAAATTTGATTTAAGTGTATTTAACATTAAATTAAAGTCCATGCATCAACAACAATTTCCGTGATTATCATCAAAATCTGACATTTCGATAATTTTTTAAGATAAAAAAAAGAATGAGCCTTTATTAAATCCATTTTGACTCAAAAAAAAAATGGTGATGTGTCCCCGTCATTTAAACAATTGATAATTGACATAATAAACTTATTTCACTTATCAATTGGTTAAAAACCGTTTCACATTAAACCAGCGTATTATATGCGTGGCGCATGAAGTAAAATTTCGGGTTTAGAAAAGCCATAGAATTTGGTTTGGTCGCTCCGCTCCGCGGAGCGACCAAACCAAATTCTAAGGCTTTTCTAAACCCGAAATTTTACTTCATGCTTAGTCTGGGAGTGGACTCCCGCGTTACACGACCAATCAAACACTTATTTTGCAGTTTCCTTTATTGTCAAATGTATGACATACAATAGGGTTGAACACAAATGTTGTGCATGCCTTTAATAGGAAATAAAGGAAAACACAATTGACGTTTTTATAGAAATAAAAATTGACATTTTTTTTAAACAAACCAAAAATAATTAATGAAAATTAAAAAAACGAGCTTGTTTACAAAAATTTATAAAAAATTACAAAACAATGTAGAATTTTAAAAATTTCAGATATTATTAGGAACAGAACAACCATTCGTATTTCGATTTTAAAATAAATCTAAATTTACGGCGTGAGGATAAAGTTACAAACGCTTGAAATGATAAATCTACCTAAAATTTATATAAAGATACAAAACGTCAAATTTACAATAAATCAACTTAAAATTAAAAAAGAAAAGACCTAAAGACAAATTTCTAGTTTTGCTAACAAAAAAATGGTAGAACATCAAGAGACCATAAGAAACGAAGAAATACTAATTTGAATAAAACAACGCAGTTGGGAGGGTTTCACTTTTTTATAGTTGAACACTGCAACATGTTTCACCACACAGTGGCTTCATCAGGCAGATGAAATATTATTTCATCTGCCTGATGAAGCCACTGTGTGGTGAAACATGTTGCAGTGTTCAACAATATAAAAAAGTGAAACCCTCCCAACTGCGTTGTTTTATTCAAATAGTATTATGGAGTTTCATCATGTATCCGCCTCATCAATTAAATATTTAGAAGAAATACTAAATTATATTATGAACGGTCGAGGCTTCTACCTCGTTATACATGTTAATTCAATAAAATAAAACACTTTAACACATACTGTGTTATACAAACAAAGTTGAAGTGTTGTATTTTATTACTAAATTATACCTTAACTTTGAAGCCAGATTTCTGTCGGTCCTCGAGGAACTTGCTTTGGGCCAATATTATGTATACTTTTTTTGAATGAAACTTCTACCAAGTGTCTTCTCTTTGGTTAAGCATGAAGTAAAAATTCGAGTTTAGACAAGCCTGAAAATTTGGATTTGCGGTCGCGCGAGTGATGCGAGTCGCGCCGGCGAATCCAAATTTTCAGGCTTCACTAAACTCGAAATTTTGCTTCATGCGCCACATGTATTAAACGCTGATTTAAAGTAAAGTTTAAAAGCACATATTCCAATAGTTGTCATCATAATCATCATTTTAAACAATTAGTTCAATGGATTTATACACAGATAAAAACGTTGTTTGATCGTAAAACGTATTTGCCTACGCCCTATCTAGTAACCGCATCATGCCACACTGTCATCTTGACAAGTATGATTGAAATTACGTACACATGCACGTAATAGCTTTGACGTGTACATTACGTGCTGACAACTGAACAGCTGATTGCTTACCGTACAACCAAATGATATTTCTTTGATGTACAGAGAGTTTTTCTTTAAAGTATTCTTGGAATACGAATACTTTAAAGAAAAACTCTCTGCTTATTTTCTTTAAATCTTTAGTTATTCGTTGTTTTTTTACGAGTTAAATTTAAAGCTCTAAACGTGTGTTTTCTACTCCCAGACTAAGCATGAAGTAAAATTTCGAGTTTAGAAAAGCCCCGTGAAAATTTGTGGGCTTTTCTAAACTCGAAATTTTACTTCATGGGCCACGCGTATAAAACACTAAAATATTGTGAACTCTATGTATATTTGAACCTCACTTGAAATCAGTGTTTATACGCGTGGCGCATGAAGTAAAATTTCGAGTTTAGAAAAGCCCAGAAAATTTGTCTCGGGTCGCTGCGCGACCCTCGACAAATTTTCACGGGGCTTTTCTAAACTCGAAATTTTACTTCATGCTTAGTCTGGGAGTGGAAAACACTCGTTTAAAGCTTTAAATTGAACTCTTTTAAAAAACAACGAATGTCGAAAAATGTACGGCTTAATTCCTTGTATATCGATCAAGTAGTAATTTAGTTTTCATCATTGTCATAGTACTATTAAAAATTATTACAATAAATAAGTTGTTCTTTAATGCTCATTGTTCATTTTGTTAGGGCGTAGGTAAAGTATCGTACGTTTCTCGAGTGGTATGGCAATTACATACTCGCGGAATACTGCACTCGCCGTTGCGCGGCTCGTGCGCAACATGTCCGCTCATATGTAATATGCTGCATACCACTCTCGTTACGTAATATACCATTATCTGTGTATAAATCTATTGAACCAATGGTTTAAAATAGTAATTATTATACACTAATTTACGGCAAAAAACCCTAAATTACCGATACATTTTAGAAAACATTTTAGACAATTTATCAGTAAACCTATATTACATTTTATATTAACAACTACTCCCGGTTTCCGGAATTCTATAATTTTTTCTAAGAACCAAAGATTGCAATAATAATAAAGGTTTCAATCCACATTGTTTGATGGTTTTTACTGTACTTAACAGCCATTACAAAAAACTTTAATCGACTCCTAGGAACTTGAAACAAATATATTGATAGTAATTTTTGTAAAAAACATTTTAATCAAAATTTTGTTATCCTGCACTTTGAGGTCCCGTCAAGATTTTATAAACTAATGAAATTCTTGAAAAAACTAATAATTATTCCCTTACGAAGATTTTTTAATCCCAGATTAAGCATGAAGTAAAATTTTGAGTTGAGAAAAGCCTGAAGAATTTGGATTTGGATGCGCAGCGTCCAAATCCAAATTCTGGCTTTTCTCAACTCGAAATTTTACTTCATGCGCCACGCGTATAAAACATAAAGAATTTATTAGATTTTTTTTATTAAATTTTATTAATTTTGTTCACAGTAGCTCGATTTTTCTAATTCTAACATTAAAACAAATCCCTTGACTTTTAAGACATTAATTTTACTACTTTTGACTGCTCTCTTTTAAATCGTTTGTATCGTCTGTGATTTTATTTTACTGTTTATTGTTTTATTATTTTAAAACTGTATTTGTATCATTTATATGTTTCTATTGTTTGGGGTCGATGATCTCACACTTCTTCTCACATCTGACATTTGATTTTTATTTTTTAAAATTTTTTGTCACATAGGTATAGATATTATTATTCATATTTACGATTATTATATATATTGTTACTACTATTTTTATATTATATGTATTATTGACGTGTGTAAAACAATTGTTAAAGCACTAATAAAAAAAAGCTTACACATTTCCTAACAATTTTGTTAGGTGAGATACATAAAAATGTGACTTATCGTTTATTTTTTGAATGGTTATCGAATGAATGAATTTTCATTAAATCACTTTGAAAACACAATTCTACTTTGAGCATCAGTTTTTTTATAACTCGATTTTTTTTTTTGCAAAAAACAAAGTTTATATATTTCGTAACAATCTCTGTGAGTCTTAAAAAAATATGACATTTCGTTGATTTTTCTGAGATGATCAAAAAAAAGTTTTTTTTTAATGTTACCAAAAGAATTAATTTTCATTGAATCACTTTGAAAGCAAAACTTCTCTAATTTAATTTAAACAGGTTAAATTTGTTTTTTCTGACAACAAAAAAAGTGTATAACACTACTTAACAATTTCCGTAAGTCTTAAAAAAATATGACATTTCGTTATTATTTTAAGATGATCAAAAGGATGAATCATCATAAAATCAATCTAGCTTTAACAACGAAAAAAAAAAACAGTCAACTGTAATTTTGTTCACAGTAGCTCGATTTTGTTATTTCTAGCATTAAAACAAAGCTTACACATTTCTTAACAATTTTGTTAGGTGAGTTATATAAAAATGTGACTTATCGTTTATTTTTTGGAATGGTTATCGAATGAATGAATTTTAATTAAATCACTCTGAAAACGCAATTCTACTTTGGTTTTTTATAACTTGATTTTGTTTTTTTTTTGACAAAAAACAAAGTTTATATATTTCGTAACAATCTCTGTGAGTCTAAGAAAAATATGTCATTTCGCTGATTTTTTGAGTTGATCAAAAAGAAGTTTTTTTTTGATTATCAAGAGAATTCATTTTTATTGAATCACTTTGAAAACAAAACTTTACTTTGAGCATTAGTCATTTATTTTAAATAGATTAATTTTGTTTTTTCTGACAACAACAAAAAATGTATATACTACTTAACAAGTCTTAGAAAAATATAACATTTCGTTATTTTTTTAAGATGATCAATGGATCCCACTAAGCAAAAAACAAACAAATAACGTTATATCAACATTATAGCAACATTAAACGTTCTTTCAATGTTATTAAAACATTACTTCAATGGATTTGCTTAGTGGGATGAATCATCATGAAATCAATCTAGCTTCAACAATGAAAAAAAAAACAATCAACTGTAATTTTTTTCACAGTAGCTCGATTTTCTTATTTCTAGTGTGAATACAAAGCTTGCAAATTTCAACGATAAGTCTCATTTTTATAAAAACTAACAACCATTAAAAAAAACTAAAATCGACTCCTGGGAACTTGCAACAAATATATTGATAGTAATTTCTGTAAAAACAAAATAGCGAATCTAATATAGCGAACTTAAAATTACAAAATAATCCGATTTTAATCAAAATTCGGTTATCCTGCACTTCGAGGTCCAGACATGATTTTAGAAACGAATGAAATTCTTGAAAAACCCATTAATTATTCTCTAACGAGTGTCATTTAATCCCAGACTAAGCATGAAGTAAAATTTCGAGTTAAGAAAAGCCTGAAGAATTTAGATTTGGACGCGCAGCGTCCAAATCCAAATTCAGGCTTTTCTCAACTCGAAATTTTACTTCATGCGCCATGCGTATAAAATACTGATTTATAGTAAAGTTAAAAAAAAACGCTGCCCATTTAATAAAAAAATAAATAAACTCTTCACACCTTTTCAGAATGCTCACAATTTTTTACATTTCATCACTTTTTATTCCTTGATTCTGAAATGGTAAAAAAACACTGCTCTATGCTAAGATTAGACATTTTATCACTTTGTATTCCTTGATTCTGAAATGGTAAAGAATCACTGCTCTAAGCTAAGATTAGACAGAAAAAAATGTAGAAACATATAATGCACCTTTCACATTCCTCAAATTAATTTGCCTCGCGACTAAAGAAAAAAACCACGAGCCGCCACTGGATTGTATATTAGAAGAGGTGAAATAAATAAACGTATTCCCATGAAACATTACCGATAATTAAGGTTCAGTTCAGAATAACAAATCAATTGCTAATAATTAAGGGCAATTTAATGGGTGGGTGTGACATTTGCAACACGTTTCGCAAAGGCGACGGATTTTAATAAGTTTGATTGTAATTGTCGTCACATGTGTCCCTGAATAGATTATGGGCGTAAACCGCCCCCGTTAACTCTAACCCTGCATCCCTGGGAAAGCACACTCCAAAACAGGGGTTGTTCGACCCCCTTTCCCTTAAACGTCATTAACATTGTATAAAAACAAATTTGAAAATTTCATTATCTGCATATTTTATCTGATTGATGAATAATTTTGCATTTTTATTAAAAAACAAGAGAGTGAGAGGGAAGCGGGGCATCGATTTAATGGAGTATGAACATTCGAATATTCACCCCGGGAGGGGGATGATAGATAAATAAATGATCGCCCGCTCTTTTTCGTCCTCTCGCCGTTGAGCTTTTCTCCATTTCGCGTTTCTATTTAATTACTTAATCGTCGTGCGATCGGAGCTCCGTTGGACGAATGCCGCCGTCGTAAAGCATTCCAGTAATTATTTACACGTTTTTCCCTTTTTGTCCGCCATTCCGCACGATTTCAATTATACGGATAAATATTTATTTGTTATTCATTTACATCCACCGTGTGTTTACGTGTGCGCGAATTTATGAACGTCTTTAAAATTCACGGGCGTCGCGATTTATTGCATCTTTCTTAGGATTATTTCCTACAAGCATACGAAAAAAAAAGATTTAAATACAAAATATTCGTATACAGTATGCAGGGTTGTTATGTTTAAAACACTTTGTTTTAAAACAGTGTTTTAAACATGTTTAAAATCAGACGTCGTGTTTTAAACGGTTTTGTTTTAAACATGTTTTAAATCTTAAATTTGTTTAAAAAATGTTTTAAACGGTAAATTTGTTTAAAACGTTTTCTTTCTATTATTTCAAATTTGCTAAATTATATGTTATACTAGTTCATTAAGATTTTTTGTTTATATTTTTAGATTTTAGCTAAATTGTCCACTATTGTTAACATGGAGAAATGCATCCCTTCGTTGGTTGTTAAAGATCCTCATCATCCTGCCATAACGTTTTCCGCTGTAATTAATACTAAACCAACATTGACCACTAAGCCCATTGCATTTAAGTACAATTTTCGTAAGGCGAATTTTCCACTTTTGTATGACTGCCTATGTAAAACAGATTGGCATGAACTTTATAAATGCACTGATGTTAATACGGCCTGTGATATGTTTTATTCGATCATTTATAAAAATTTTGAGAAATGTGTTCCTCGATCTAAACAAATATTTGAGAATATATGCTCCCCATGGATTAACTCGGCTATCAAAAGAAAAATCAAATTAAAAAATAAGTATCGCAAGAAATATTTAAAATGGCATAGAAGTGGTGATCGTGATAAATTTAGGGAGCTTCGTCGATCTTGTAAACACGATATTACCACTGCGCACTTAAAATATATTGATAAAATACAGCAACGGCTGTCACATGATCCAAATTTGGTATGGAGCTACATAAACAATAAAAGAAAAAGCTCTCGTCTTCCTGACGTTATGACACTGGATAATACATCGCTCAATAATCCACATGATATTGCTAATGGATTTGCTGACCATTTTATGAAGTCATACAGTAATTCTTATATTTACGATAACGGATCTAATGAGATACTAAATAAAACTCATTTGGGCGATTACTTGATAGATTCTGCTGATGTTCTGAAAAAGTTAAAACGTTTGAAACCTAATTTTACCATGGGGTTAGATTTGATACCAGCGCTTCTATTAAAAGATACATCAACAATTCTATGTAATCCAGTAACACATCTATATCAACTAATTCTGAAGACAGGTGTTTTTCCTACTAAATGGAAACAAGTTCGAATATGCCCTGTATTTAAATCTGGTTCAAACAAGGCCATCGAGAATTATAGACCTATCGCCATCCTGAGTAATTTATCTAAGGTTTTCGAATCGCTATTAGCCAATTATATCTACAGTAAAGTTAATCCCTATATTTCCACTCAACAACATGGCTTTGTAAAATCTCGATCAACGACAACAAATCTTATGGAAATAACGCAG
The DNA here is from genome assembly GCA_932526585.2 of Philonthus cognatus. Classification (NCBI taxonomy): domain Eukaryota; kingdom Metazoa; phylum Arthropoda; class Insecta; order Coleoptera; family Staphylinidae; genus Philonthus; species Philonthus cognatus. The sequence continues at coordinate 33,599,507 of OW052242.1, forward strand.
GACATACTCGATGCTACGAATGATGGACACCAAGTTGATGTTTTTTATGGTGACCTAACGAAAGCCTTCGATAAACTGGACCACAAGATTATGTTTCATAAGTTGATATCATTTGGCCTAAATAATAATATTTTGAATACTATCACTTCATATCTACATAATCGCAGGCAACTTGTTGAGATATACGGTCACAAATCCAAATGGTACGTAGCATCCAGCGGGATCCCCCAAGGATCGAATTTGGGACCTCTGCTGTTTTTATTGTTTATGGATGATGTGTGTGCAACTCTAAAATGTAATATGGTGCTATATGCGGATGATATTAAACTTTACAGTGTTGTTAGTAAAATTGATGATTGTATGCAATTGCAAAATTATATAGACGTTTTTACAGATTGGTGTTATGCCAATAAATTATCACTTAATACATCAAAGTGCTCCATAGTAACTTACACCAGAAAAATAAATTTAATTGCGTACCCATATAAAATTGATAGTATAGATTTATGTAGATTAACGGAAACAAGGGATCTTGAAGTAATTTTTGATACTAGATTGACATTTAATACTCATATCTAAATGTTAACTAAGAGTTGTTATCGGATATTGGGTTTTATAATTCGCAATTGTAGAGAATTTACAAATATAAAACTCCTACTTTTGTTATTTAACACCTTTGTATTAGGCATAGTATCGTATTGTGTATTGATTTTGGTATGCTTGAAAATGTTCAAAAAAAAATTCTTAGGTATCTATATTATGTAAAATATCGTCAGTACAGATTTGACATACCCTACAATGACCTACTTGCTGAATTTGATTTAATTTCTATCCACAACAGAATTTTACTTATAAATATTTGTTTTCTTTATAAACTCATGAATAATATGATTGACGACATACAGTTTTTGAATCGTTTTAAATTTAACATTCCTAGAGTGTGTTCTAGATTTTGTAAAACTTTTGTGTATGCTACTCCAACTAATAATTATTATGCAAACTCACCTATTATAAGATTATCTCGACTTTATAATCATTACGCTTACAATCTCGACATATTCACTTCAACATTCAAAGTGTTTAAGCATAATGTTAGTGATTCTATAAAATTATTATCTATGTTACCTTAGTTTATGAGTTAATTTTTAATATTGTTTATTTCTTTATGGTTTTATGTATTTCTGTTCTGCATGCATCTTTTGTTATATATTTGTATAAGTTATATTGTATTTAATTTGTAATAATGATATAGCCCTGTTATTGGACTTTACAGTCTGTTGGGTTATTACCAAATAAATAAATAAATAAATAAATATTTCAACATAACATTTTATTACAAGAAAATATCAAATATATGTGCATAGATGTGATTCTTAAATACAGGGAATTTTTCTATCAGGTATACATTAAACATAACATTTTATTACAAGAAAATATCAAATGTATGTGCATAAATGTGATTTTTAAGTACAAGGAATTTTTCCCTCAGGTATACACATACATACACTATAAATTTTACGACATTCGTTGTTTTTTTTAAAGATTTCAATTTGAGTCTTTAAACGAGGGTTTTCCACTCCCAGACTAAGCGTGAAGTAAAATGTCGAGTTTAGAAAAGCCTGAAAATTTAGGTTGGCCGCGTAGCGAAGCGGAGCGGCCAATCCAAATTAGGCTTTTCTAAACTCGAAATTTTACTTCATGCGCCACACGTATAAAACACTGAAATATCGCAAAGTTCAAAATAAACGGCTTCAGCTATCTAATATGTAGATGTGAATAAAACGTGAGTCAAATTCTGCGCTGAACAAATTGTTTAAACAGTGATTATAAGCAACCCAATAACTCTAACGTATATTAGGTTGCCTATAATCGTTGTTGTATGTGTGTGTTTTTTGAACTTCACTGTAAATCAGTGTTTCTAAGCGTGGCGCATGAAGTAAAATTTCGAGTTTAGAAAAGCCTAATTTGGATTGGCCGCTCCGCTTCGCTACGCGTCCAATCCAAATTCTTAGGCTTTTCTAAACTCGAAATTTTACTTCATGCTTCGTCTAGGAGTGGAAAACATTCGTTAAAAGCCCCAAATTAACCGCTTTGAAACAACGAATTCCCGCAAATTTAAAAAAACTTTGATATTATCGGGATATGTAAACTCAAAAGAAAAAAGCCCTATATGTCTGTTTTAAACATGTTTTAAACATGTTTTAAACGTGTTTTAAACATGTGTTAAACGTGCTTAAACATGTTTTAAACATGTTTTTAATTGTTAATGTTTTAAACGGTGTTTTTGTTTACGTTTTTAAATATTAGCTAAATTGTTGAAGATTTTTCAAATTACATTATTAATCATAACATTTTATTACAATAAAATATCACAACTGTGTGTGCATAAATGTGATTTTTGAATCCACGGAATTATTCTTTTAGGTGCTGGCCATATGGACAAGTATCCGAGGCCAATAAAGAAAAGAAAAAAAAAATCTTTCAGGTGCATACACTGTAAATTTTACATTTGTTGTTTTTTTTTAAAACATTTCAATTTGAATCTTTAAACGAGGGTTTTCCACTCCCAGACTAAGCATGAAGTAAAATTTCGAGTTTAGAGAAGCCTGATAATTTGGATTGGCCGCGTAGCGAAGCGGAGCGGCCAATCCAAATAAGGCTTTTCTAAACTCGAAATTTTACTTCATGCGCCACGCGTATAAAAATCTGAAATATCGTAAAGTTTAAAATACACGGCTTTAGCAATCTAATTTGTAAATGTGAACAAAACATAAGTAAAATTTTGAGCTGAACCAATTGTTTAAAACAGTGATTATAGGCAACCCAATAACTCTAACGTATATTAGATTGCCTATAATCGTTGTTGTATGTGTGTATTTTTTTAACTTTACTGTAAATCAGTGTTTCTAAGCGTGGCGCATGAAGTGAAATTTCGAGTTTAGAAAAGCCTAATTTGCATTGGCCGCTCCGCTTCGCTACGCGGCCAATCCAAATTCTTAGGCTTTTCTAAACTCGAAATTTCACTTCATGCTTAGTCTGGGAGTGGAAAACACTCGTTAAAAGCCCCAAATTAACCGCTTTAAAACAACGAATTCCCGCAAATTAAAAAAAAATGCTGTTAATATCGTTATATGTAAACTCAAATGAAAATAGCCCTGTATGTTCTGTTTTAAACATGTTTTAAACGTGTTGTAAACATGTGTTAGACGTGATTTAAACATGTTTTAAACATGTTTTTAATTGTTAATGTTTTAAACGCTGTTTCAATAAAATAAACGTGTTGTTAAAAAAATTGTTTGTTCTAATTAAAATGAAAAAAAAAACGTTTTTTTTTACAACCCTGACAGTATGAGGAGCATGCGGAGCGACCAAACCAAATTTTCAGGCATTTCAAAACTTGAAATTTTACTTCATGCGCCACGCGTATTAAACTCTAAAAACACTGTAATATTGTAAACAAGCGAACTTCACTTAAAATCAGTGTCTTGTACGCGTGGCGCATGAAGTAAAATTTCGAGTTTAGAAAAGCCTGAAAATTTGGTTTGGCCGCGTAGCGAAGCGGAGCGGCCAATGCAAATTAGGCGGAGCGACCAAACCAAATTTTCAGGCTTTTCTAAACTCGAAATTTTACTTCATGCTTAGTCTGGGATTGGAAACCACTCATTTAATAAAACTTCACGTTAAAACAAAAATCCCCATATTTACTAATTATTTTGAAGTTTTAATTTAATAAGTGTATATAACACATATACTTTAAAGTTTCATGAACAGATGATACTACAGAAATGGTTAACAATTATTGAAAATCAGAAAGTTTTTTTTTTTCATATAATTGATATCAAAAACGATAATTTCAATCCATCACATTCATCGCATTCGGAATGGATTGTACGCGTGTGGTCACAGTTCGCGTAGTAATCATCAATTCATGATTTACAGCAGATACAGCGTGTGTATATTATGTTAACACCTAATTAATGTCGTAGGAATTACGCGGCGCGTATTAGATTACGATTGAAATTATCCGGCTCTGCGCACTTTTCCGCGTTTTGTCCGGATTAATTCAATCGGCGCGCGCGCTCTCGCTCTTTCTAATCCGCGTTAATGATTTAATCGCTTTATCAAATTGTTTTAATTTATCGCGTATAATTCAGAATCTAATTATATGTTGATGTCGGAGCTGAATGGCTAATTATTACTAGGAGGTGCATTAAAATTGATATGTGTGCACTTCAGTCAACGAGTATACATAATGTATTCTTACTTACTTAAGTAACTATGTAGTGTGTAGGTACATGCGCAATGAAAACCGAAATGGTAGTTTTAATTCGTTCCCTTTTGTGTAAACATTATTTAATTTTCAAATTTAATTACATATTTTAGAAAAACAATTTTGTTCCCACTTTTTCAATCGTTAAGTTATTAAACTCCATTTTCTAGACATTTCTGTTAGAGGAAAATGTCATGTAGTTATAGAATTGTAATTACATTGAGATTTGAAAATGAACCCTTTTGTGTAAACATTATTTAATTTTCAAATTTGATTACATATTTTAGAAAAACAATTTTGTTCCCACTTTTTCAATCGTTAAGTTATTAAACTCAAATTTCTAGACATTTCTGTTTGAGGAAAATGTCATGTAGTTATAGAATTGTAATTACACTGAGATTTGAAAATGATCCCTTTTGTGTAAACAATATTTAATTTTCAAATTTTATTACATATTTTAGAAAAACAATTTTGTTAATACTTTTTCAATCGTTGAGTTATTAAACTCCAATTTCTAGACATTTCTGTTTGAGGAAAATGTCATGTAGTTATAGAATTTTAATTACATTGAGATTGGAAAATGATCCCTTTTGTGTAAACATTATTTAATTTTCAAATTTTATTACATATTTTAGAAAAACAATTTTGTTCCCACTTTTTCAATCGTTAAGTTATAAACTCCATTTTCTAGACATTTCCGTTTGAGGAAATTGTCATGTAGTTATAGAATTGTAATTACATTGAGATTTGAAAATGAACCCTTCTGTGTAAACATTATTTAATTTTTAAATTCGATTACATATTTTAGAAAAACAATTTTGTTTCCACCTTTTCAATCGTAAGGTTATTAAACTCCATTTTATAGATATTTCTGTCTAAGAAAATGTCATGTAATTATGGCATTGTAATTACCTTGAGATTGGAAAATGAACCCTGCATTTAGGTGATAAATTATTAAAACTGAAAAAAAATAGAGTAGAAACATGTTTCAAAGTTTAACCTATATCACTCCAATAATCTATATTCATGCATGGACTCAGTGAAGTGACTGAAAAAACCATATTGTTGAGTTATTTTGCACAACATTTTGAATGAGTTTATGGTTACCGTACACTTTCCCGAATATATGTCCCGAATGACCTTTTTCCCGAACGCCATATTTCCTGAAAATAGAAATCCCGAATCCCATTTCCCGAATCCAATTTCCCGAAAGGTATTTTTCCTGAATAAAATATAAACTATTTGGAACAGAATATCATCGTACGGTTTACACTTATAGCAGTCCACTTTCGAGGATAATGCGTTTTGCAAATTTGTTACAGCGTTTTGAAAATTTTGATTTATTTGCTGATTCTATAAATACTTTTAAACGTAATTTGCTGCGTACCAATTTAGAAAGTATTTTTGCAAAACTCCATCACCTTAATATTTTTTGTTCCTCATTAATATGCATAATGTACCTATTTTTAGGTAAATAGACTTCAGGTATTAGATATAAGTTATATTTTGTAATCATTGTATAAAATTGGAGATTTTCCGTTTTCGAAAGAAATAAATACAATAAATACAATTTTGAAACCTAAACAAATTAAGTGTTTTATTAAAGTGATATTATGGAGTTTTAACAACTAACAGCCTCAACTAAACAGTAAATATAAGCTAAATTCTGACTTCAGTTTCTGGAAGTATTCACCTAAACTAGAAAAACCCTATTTGGGTTTTGATAGTTTAGTTCGGGAAAAACATCATTCGGGAAAGTTGATTCAGGAAAGTAGTATTCGGGAAAGTGTTTTCGGGAAATGTATTATTCAGGAAAAACGTAATTCGGGAAAAATATATTCGGGAAAATGTATTCGGGAAAATGGGCGGATACGTGAGTTTATTGTTCATCGTCTGCCTTTCACAATACGAAAACATCATCTAATGCACTATCTTGTTACAAATATCCCTCATCCACCAAAGTTTAAGATTACTGAGATTTTAAACTCTCTCTGCTCACTGAAAATAAATCATAGTCCAGGTCCCGATGGTTTACCTGCCTCTTTTCTGAAAGAATGTGCCTTTTCTATGTCTAGAGCTTTATGGATATTATTTAATAAATCCCTATCCAGTGGTATGTTTCCTGCATGTTGGAAGATTGCAAATTATGTTCCAATTTTTAAAAGCGATGATAATAAAAGATTTCAAAATTATCGACCTATATCGATCATATCAGCTATTCCAAAGATATTTGAAAAACTGATATCATCATGTTTAACCGACGCTTCACATTCCACAATATATTTTAATCAACACGGGTTACGTGCTGGGGCTTCGACTGCCTCTTACCTGTTAGTATATGACTTGAATCTGTGTATACCGACTTCTCTAAAGCATTCGACAGTGTAGATCATGGTAATTTAATGAGCAAGTTGGCACATGTCGGAATTTCTGGGGTTTTACTCTCTTGGGCAGAATTTTATATCACCTGTCGTACACAGTTTATAAAAATAGGTCAATCGACGTCATGATCTATAAGCGTCACATCAGGGGTACCTCAAGGCTCCCACTTTGGACCCCTCTTATTTAACGTATTCATTAATGATGTTGTTAACTGTTTCATATGCCGAAACTCTGTTATTCGCGGATGATATGATCTTTTTACGTATTAATTCATTGCAAGACACAAATAACCTTCAGGTAGACCTTACTTATTTTTGTAACTTGTGTAGGGTGAACAAACACCCTGTGTCTAAATGTAGATAAATGCAAAATAATTTGATTTTCAAGACAAGCAATCTCAATAGATGCAGTTTACCATTTAAATGATAAGAATATAGAGCGAGTCAGTTGTATAAGAGATCTTGGAATTATAGTAAACAATAATTGGAATTTTTCAAGCCATATTTCAAAAATTGTTATAAAGCATATCAACTGCTAGGTTTTATCAAGCGTAACAGCAACGATTTCACTGACGCAAAAACAATATTACTCCTCTACAATTCCCTAATACGTCCACATTTGGAGTATTGTTCATCTGTTTGGTCACCTCACATACAGTGCAACATAAATAAAATCGAGCAGGTACAAAGGAAATTCTCGAAGTATCTTGCATTTAAATTCGATGTGCAGAATACATACGAAGGATTGCTATATAGATATGGTCTCAAGAGTCTGGAGCAGAGACGCGTTGACGCTGATATACTTTTTTTGTCCTGATTTCCTATAAAAATTGGCATTCGCGTTCCAGCTAGAATGCTGCGCAACGAGGACACTTTTCATGTACCATTTAAAAGTACAGATTATGCAAAATATTCGGCCTCTGTGCGTATTCTGCGCCATGCTAATATGGTACAATTCGATATGCTTGCGGGAGAGTATTCTACTCTAAGAGCCCATTTGCATAGCCAATAAAATGTTATGTTTTATTATGATCCTTTCTATTGCTATTTTGTGTATTTATCCTTAAGTTGATTATATTATATTTTGACATTTACTTTGTATTTATTATTTATTTTAAGTAATTTAATATTTATTACATTTTGTGATATTACTATTGTAAATTAATGTTTTTGTAAATGGTCCGCCGTGTATATTAATAAAAAAAATCTATCCATTCACTGCCAGAAGACATACACAATAAACACTTAATTAAAATTTAATAAAACATCAGAGAATGATTTCCTAATAACGCGAATAAATATTTACCCTTCTCTTCACGTTTAATAATTACAGCGCAACTACAAATCTAATCGATTATGAAATAAATAAAAAAACAAATTAATTCCATAACTGGCGTAAAAACGGGAAACTGTTAATAACTACCTGCAAAAGCTACCAACAAAGCAACAGTCCGATTCTTAGACAAGACGTAATAACCACCTGTCAAAGTGGGAGTGATACTGTTTTAAGGCATTTCGTTGGCCCGTCAATGTCTGCGTGGCACTTCCTGTATTGAGCAAGGTAATTAATTACACTCTCTGGGAGTTGTTAATAATATTTATGTAAATGAAGATGTTTTTCGTGCGAGCGTAAGTGTGCGGGAGATGATGATGATGAAGAAAAAAAAAATAATAAATGGGTTGAAGAGTGTTTTCTTTAGTCATGAGTCGGTTGTAAAGACAGAGGGCCGTTTCGTCGGGACTATGTGCCAGGGTTTTAGTCCGTTTCGAAGCGATGGTGTATGAAACGTTGGCTGTAAACCATCCGGGACGTAATTACTGCCCGTGAAGTAACCGCTTCAAATAATCTATTCGAGGTGTACAGTTTTTGGAACGTTTTCTCCATTGTATTCTACTAACTATTACAATTGATTGTATAAGTTATACAGGGTTTTTCTATTGTGTTTCACTATTAATTAAATGAGATTCACTATATCCCAAATATCGTTCACCTTGTCAAATACATCGTTGGGGGTCATTTTTCCCCTACAATTTTCCCCCTAGGTTATTTTTCCCCGCGCTATTAATGTTCACCTCAAATTTTCCCCCGGCTATTATTTTCATAAGAAGATGAAACTTAGACTCAGAAATGTATTCAATTGCGTGCAATGATTGTAGCAAATGTTATATAAGCCAAACTCAAAGGATTTTTTTTTAATATTTAAGGAATATAAAGGGTGTTTCACCTAAAACTCCCCAGACTAAATAACAAGAAACTAAAAATGTTAAATTGCGTATTCCCAATTCGATTGTGTTTTAATTGACAGCAATGTTTTAAGTTCCAATGGGAAATTGTTTTATCAGAATTTGATGTTAATTAGTCTCAATTTGAAGTTGAAAAGTTATAGCTTAAATATCAGTTGCGTAGAATATATTTGAGCTTAGTAGAACTATTTTGTTTTTATTTTTATTAATATTTGAAAAATATGATATTTTGTATAAATATAAATAGTTCAAATATTCGAATACTCAAATATAAATATTACAATCACTAAATTTTTAACTTTAAATCAGTGTTTTCTACGTCTAGTGCATGATGTAAAATTTCGAGTTTAGAAAAGCCTAAAAATTTGGATTAGCCGGGCTTCGCTTCGCTTGCACCGATAAATCCAAATTTTCAGACATTTTTAAACTCGAAATTTTACATCATGCTTATTTATGGAGTACAAACACTTGTCATGACCATGATGCGACAACTCTCGCTAGGACAGCCCATTAGAAGAGCCAAATCGCATGACCAGAGAAGGATTGAACGTCGAATCAAAAACATAGTCGCGAAATATGATGATTACAGGGAGGAAGACAAACTTTTAGATTATTTACGAAATAATGGTTGTAATATAACTTTATAAATTTTGTAATATAACTTAATTAATTTGATTGTTGCGTTATTATTCATTTGGGGGAAAATTAGATTAAGGGAATATTAATTTGGGAGAATATTAATTCGTGGGAAAAATATAAGGGGAAAATTTGCCGGGGGAAAAATTTTAGGGGAAAAATGAACCCCAATCGATTTCCCGATTTACGAAATCAGTTTTACTATATAGGGTGGTCCATCTAGCGGTTTCTTTTTAAAAAAGCTATAAAATAAACTCAGATTAATATTTTTAATAATTGAATAAAATTTAATTCATGTGACTGCCTCAGCTGGCATGACAGAAACCTATCTTGTCAACCCAATTTTTTAGTACATCTCGATGGTTGAGGGTTCTATCTCACGAATAGCTCGATTAATATTGTGCTTAAGCGCCTGAATCATTTGTGGATTGTCTGCATAAAATAAATATTTAACAGCACCCTATAAAAAAGAGTCCAACGGCATCAAATCGCAGCTCCGTGAAGGACAATTGATATCATTAAAACGACTAATTACACGATTACCGCACTTAATGCACAAAAGATCGATTGATTGATAGGCTGTGGTATGTCGCGCCATCTTTCTGAAACCAAAGATCGTTCAAGTCCATGTCCTCAATTTCTGGCCACATAAGTCGATAATCATGCCTTTGTACTGCTCCCCATTGACCGAAATGACGAGTTGATGTTTTTGAATTGGCTGTCATACTTTGGGCTACAATAGCAATATTGTTGTCTGTACGCACTGGACGAGGAGGTGGAGTGGCTTCTATGGTCCACTAAAATTCCAATCTTATGAACTATTTGCACAGATTTGCGTACAGCAGGCGCGTTTAGTGTTTCATTTTGACCGAAACTTCTTTTCAGAATTCGCACTGTTTGGACAACAGAGCCGCTACTTTAAAAATAAGTTTTCAATATTTTCCAAGGTTGTTAAACTTCGGACATTTCGTACCGCGGACATACGATACTGAGTTTTTGTCAATATTTTATGCGCAAAAGATTGGTCAGAGTCAAAATAGCATGTGATTAAGAATAAACCGCTAGATGGACCACCCTTTATACCAAATACGTTTCCCTTTAATATTTTTGTTGAACATTTTTGCAGTAATAATAACTTTCTTCTGGAAAGATTTTATTTGTATTTATACAAATGTAACACTACTTACGCCAGCATCCACTCTCCGGATAAGGAGTTCTCTTAGTTCATTGCTAACATGCATTTTTCGAGAACCTGCCATTTTGCTCACAAGTGAAATGTAATTGACAAACTGTGATAAGGTTCTGACATATAGGGAAATGTCGTGGTATGTAGGGAAATGTATTTGATAAATGGAAAATATATTTGAGATAAAGGGATACATATTCGATATGAAGTGGAATGCAATAGAAAATCTCTGTAAGTGCCAGTATTCTAAGAGTTCTTCCACCAAACGTATTTTAGTATATGTGTGGCGGCTATTATTGTGGTCTATGACAAAATATAATCAGACAGATTCATGAAAGAGGAATGTGAAAATTAAATAATTTAGTAAGGTAAACTTAGAAGCAGATACAGAGGATAATTGGGGAAGAATCACTCTGGAGGTTTTTTTTAATTCAACATACGCTATTAAGAATATAAAAAAGTGTCAAACTAAATTTATTGAACTTTTCTTATTACTATTTATACAATATTCAAAAAAAGTAATTTTTGCTTTCTTTCGCTATATATCGGTAAATTTTGATCCATCACATCTCTGCAGTATATATTTTTAGCTTTACTTGAAATCAGTGTTTATATGCGTGGCACATGCAGTATAATTTCGAGTTTAGAAAAGCCTGAAAATTTGGTTTGGTCGCTCCGCGCTTCGCGCTACGCGACCAAACCAAATTTTCAGGCTTTTCTAAACTCAAAATTTTACTTCATGCTTAATCTGGGAGTGGAAGACACTCGTTATTTTTAAATTTATCACAACTGTCAAAATATCTGTCATAACTGTCACAAAGAAATACAATACCATGACCATCATTATAATTAAATTCAAACTTGTGTCAAGTTGACACGATGGACTAAATGTTGGCTGAAGCCCACTCGTGTCAAATATGTTAATATATATGTCAATGTCAATGACTGTCAAAAAATTACGCATTATATAAAAAAGTGAGTAATTTTGAAAATCGTCGAGGAAGACAGAAACGATGTCAATATTTTCAATTGAAATAAAAGTGAGTTTGGATTTATTTTTAAAAAAATATAAAATTCTATTAATGAAAAATTGTTAAATGAATTTTGTAATTTTTAATAAGTCATCTAATAAAGGGTGATCTAAATTGGACTTTAGGATTTGTTCTTTAATCAAAACACAAGATATTTAAAAAATCCGAATTTTATTGTTAATAGTGTAAAGTATAGACTTGGCAATTATGTATGAAATATGATGTCGTCCAAATGCCCTCCACGACTCTGCTGACATGATACCATTCTTTAGCGAAGTTTTTCGTAACATGTTTCAATAAATGCGGTTCGATTTCAGTAATTGCACGTCTGATGTTCTCCTTTAGCTCTGGAATCGTAGCAGGTTTGTTGTTTTCCCTTCAAATGGCCTCAGAGAAAAAAGTCTAGATCGCAAAACCTCAATTTTTCTGTTAAAGACAGTTTCAATTAACTAATCATTTATCGATTTGTTGCATTCATTGGTTTGCCTGGACCACATCGGACTTCCCGGACTTTCCTCGCTGGACAATTGATGCCCTTCTGAAAGATAGCATGACCAGAAAATTTGGTTTAAAGTAAAGTGGCTGTTTCAAGTGCTGTGTAACATGTGACTCCATCTCGTTGAAACCACTTGTCATTTAAGTTCAAATCATTGGTTTCATGGAAGAAAAAGTTGTTTAGCCTCTCCCGATAGCGTACACTATTGACTGTAACAGTTCTATCGGATTCGTCCTGAAAAAACTACGGACTAATGATTTTTGCAGTCCACAGTGCACACCAAACAATGCATTTTCCTGGATGCATTAGTTTTTCTTGAATAGCGTGTGGATTTTTACTACCCAGATGCGACAATTTTGGCGATTCACAGACCTATTCATGAAAATGGGCTCCATCTTGTTGAAACCAGTTGTCATTTAAGTTCAAATCATTGGTTTCATAGAAGAAAAAGTTGTTTAGCCCCTCCCGATAGCGTACACCGTTGACTGTAACAGTTCTAGCGCCATCGTCTTCAAAAAAGTGCGGACTAATGATTGCTGCAGCCCACAGTGCAAACCAAACACTGTATTTTTTTGGATGCATTAGTTTTTCTTGAATAGCATGTGGATTCTTACTACCCCAGATGCGACAATTTTGGCGATTCACAGACCCACTCGAATGAAAATAGGCCTCATCGCTCCATATGATTTTCTTGCAAAAATCAGCATCCATGTGAAACCCAGTTCACAAATGTACGGCGTTTCTGGTGGTCCGCTGATTTAAGTTCTTGGGTCAATTGAATTCTATACGCCTTTAATTGCAGGTCATTTTTTTAAATTCGTTGAGTAGTGCCATATGAAACATTCAATTGCTGTGAACGGTGACGGATTGACGTGCTTGGTTGTTCCTGCACATTATCACGTATTATACGAGCAATATTTTCATCTGAACGACCTCTGCGTTGATAGTGCACTCTCGGTGCATTAATAACCATACTACTTGTTTCAAATTTTTGTAGTAGATCACGAATTGCATGCTTACTTGGAACATTATTGCTTTCAAACAGTTGTCGAAGTTTTCTTAGCGTAATCGTATCTGAATGCCTGTTTTCGTAATAAACTTGCACAATATTTACGCGTTGCTGCACCATGATAAATTTGCCATGTGTTTAGATACCAATTGTTAAAGTGGAAACTTCCAATATTCATAGAACTAAAATTGGATCACCCTTCATTATTAAAAATACCATAAGAAAGTGTGAATGACACATTTGTATAATTATGACAATTTTAGTAACTTTATAACTAAAGTTTCAGGTTCCTGACTGTTAACAAAGCCTTGCTTTTTCACTTTTTTTTTCACACAACTAACATACATTCTGTTAAGTAAGTGAGTTTCGCCAAGTGCCAAATGAGAAATTAATTCAAGAAATTAACATACCTTCATTCGAGTTTTTTTTTCTGTAACAGTGTAACTCATATATTTCTTAATATCACTTTTATTTTATCCCACACTTTCTCTTCAGATTTGTGATTTCTTCTTTGCAATCTTCATTGTCATGCTTACTGGGTCTTTCCTACAAAGCTCCTGTTGATCAGATCTTAAGACTCTTAATTTGTCAATTTGACATTTAATCCGTCAACTTGACATGAGTTTGAATTGAACTATAATATATATACACGATTCCATTTGTTTCTGGATCTCGCCTAGCTATGGAAAAGTGACAGTTTAAGTATTGTAAATGGGGCTGGTTGTGTTTTAAATCAGGGTTTTTAAATGTCACTGTCAGATGTTCGATTTTAAGGTTATAATTTCTGACTATTGTGATCTTACACTGTTGCCTGTTTTACAAATTTTCAGATATAAAAGGATAATAATATGCAGTTTTAAGATTAACAAAATTTTCTACTTGGTTTTTGTACATACAAACACAGCAATAATATTGTATATAACAAATATAATGAATTCGGCTCTGCAAACTTATTTCGTCATCCATTTGTATTTCTCGCTTGGGTCTTCCCGTAACACATTTTGATCAACTCCATCCATCCACCTTAATTTTGGTCATTCTCTCTTCTGTTGGCCCTCAGTATTTTTTTGTAGAATTGCAAATTTATTCCCACCCTCTTGTGATACTGATAATTTTCATGTCAAACAGAGAACCTGCATCTGAATCTTCTGATGTTTGTTCTGAGCCAGATTCCCCAAGCGAAATAATAAAAGGAGGAATAGTTTCAAAAGAAAGGTTCCCCATGTGTTTTGTCCAGTCATCCGAAATAAGTTTTTCACAATGATCACAGAAATTTTGCCACATATCGGATGTACATTTTGAGAGAGACTCAAGCCATAAATAATTGTTGCAAGATTAACAATAAACCTCTTGAAAATTAAAAAGAGGATTACTTATGATATCATAAATTATTGCAACACTGTTAAAATAAGGATTCAGGAGTGCCAATTAATAAAAAATGTAAATGTTGATACTGCAACATAACAACACGAAAGCATGGCTAGGCGAGATCCAGAAACAAATGGAATATATTATAGGTATTTGATTGAAATTCACTTGGTTTGTTTTCTAATAAATTGTTTTATTTTCAACTAGTTTCGGCTTAATGCCATTTTCAAGAATGGTGTACAAAAGAGCAAAATTGATTATATATACTAGATGTCGGCATTTCAGATAATAAGCGCTCTAATTATCGGGGAATTCCAAAGGTCCTCGTTGTCATTGAACACGTTATTTCCCGCCTTTATGGCTTTACTTATTTCTAAACCCTCCCGATAATTCAAAACTAATCCCTTATTACCCGAATGCAACATTTTACAGTCGTTTGAGCTGAAAAAGTGATTAGCCGTGATGCAATGTTTAGCGAACCCCGTGGTCTGTTTATTATTTAGAATATCTTTCCTATGTTCTTTTAATCGCGTTTCAAAAGACCTGCCCGTTTGTCCTATATATATTCCATCGCAGTCATCACATTTCAACTCATATACTCCGCTTTTTTTAATATGACTATTGTCTGTTTTAATTTTATTATTCACTAATATTTTCCCTAAGTTAACAGAATTAGTCAAAATTATGTTATTGTCCTTTCCCTTAACTGTTTGTTTAATTTTCTGTGAGAGGTTATTGACGTATTCTAATCTATTCCAGTAGGTTTTCTCTATTTTTGTCACACTATAAAAATACTTTCGCAATTGTTTTTGTTTTATCTTTTTAATCATTTGATCAACTAATGCCTGTTTATAACCGTTATTTTTTGCTATTGTTTTAATTGTGTTTAGTTCGATTTGATAATCTATTTTACTAAGTGGAATATTAATTAATCTGTGTATAAATGAATGAAAAGTACTATATTTAATTTGGTTGTGTGTGTTTGAGTTTATAGGTATTATTGTATCCGTACATGTTTCTTTTCTAAATATTTTATATGTTAGTGTATTGTTGGATGATTTCGTAATCGTTAAATCTAAAAAGTTAAGACTATTGTTAAGTTCCTTTTCTATAGTAAATTGAATTTGACTATTTAATGAATTTAAATATTTTGTAAAAATTTCTAACTGTCTTATTGACCCTGTCCATATGCAGAAAATATCATCTACATATCTATTCCAAAATTGAATATGTTTGCTTTCTGGTTGTTTTAGTAAATTACTTTCGAAATCATCCATAAAGATTTCTGACATTAAAGGGGACAACGGTGACAACAATGCAACCAAACCAAATTTTCAGGCTTTTATAAATTAAAAATTTTACTTCATGCGCCACGCGTATAAAACACTGATTTCAAGTAAGGTTGAAAATATATACTATTGAAATGTGATGGATTAGTATTTACCGAGATACAGCGAAAAAATGAAAAAAATAGTTTTTTATGAATATTTTAATTATAATAGGAAAAGTAGGTACAACCAATTTAATTTAAGACTTTCTTTCATATTGTTAATATTAAAACCATCATGTAGGGAATTTTTCTTTTAACTATACATACAGTGGGTTTTTCTTTAAAGTATGTGTTCCAAATTTAGCTTATTTTTTTTAAATCTTTAGATATTGCTCGTGTTTTTAAAAGAGTTCAATTTGAAGCTTTAAACGAGTGTTTTCCACTCCCAGACTAAGCATGAAGTAAAATTTCGAGTTTAGAAAAGCCCTGTGAACATTTTCTGGGCTTTTCTAAACTCGAAATTTTACCTCATGTGCCACGCGTATTAGACACTAAAATATTGTGAAATTTATGTATATTTGAATCGCACCTAAAATCAGTGTTTTATACGCGTGGCGCATGAAGTAAAATTTCGAGTTTAGAAAAGCCCAGAAAATTTGTCTCTGGTCGCTGCGCGACCCTCGACAAATTTTCACGGGGCTTTTCTAAACTCGAAATTTAACTTCATGCTTAGTCTGGGAGTGGAAAAAAATCGTTTAAAGCTTAAAATTGAACTCTTAAAAAAAACAACGAATATCTAAAGATTTATAGAACATAGGCTTAATTTGGAAAACGTATACTTTAAAGAAAAACTCCCTGTATCTTTAACACATCACCATTTTTTTATTTATATTTTTTTATTGATATAATGCTATTCTAAACCCTAAGATAGGGTTGCCCGCTAGACAACCTGGCTTGGGGACCCGAGATTGGATGTGGGGGACATGCTCGTAACAGCTCTGATTGCAAATGAGCATCAATAATACGTTGGATTAAAATAATATCATGCGGTTTAATGATTGGAAATTATGTTGATTTTACGCGTGGTGTTCTGGCTGTGGAATAATTTCAATCACTTTAAGAACGTTGATGAGTATAAGAGGTATAAAAGTATTGGGGGCAGACAATTAGCGCTCGCTTTTATAATTGGCAGGATTAACTCGGGGGGTTGCGCTCGGGCCGTTCGCGTCCAGACCGGGCCGGAATTGGCAATTAAAAACGAAAAGGCGATAATAAATACCCGAGAGGCCCTTCGTTTTTTCTTTTTAATAATATATTTATAAACTGATGGTATGTGGACGATTACGCGGTTTTATTCATCCTCGTTTTTTTATAATACATATTTTATTCGGTTTTAAAGTTGATTACGGTGAGCGAGCCGGCCAGCGGGATACGAACCCCCGCAGTGCCCGGAGTGCTTATCTTGGCCATATCGGGCCGTTATAACATGGAGTCGGCCGTTATTTATGGGAGAGACTGCCCGCTTCATTAAGGAACACATTACCGCACCAGTCGACGAAGACGACGGCTCTCGCCCGTTGCCCCATTGCGGTACCGCCGGTGCATAGCCGATTGATTGGCTTAAGGGAATGGAAAAGGTCCGACAAGAACAAGAAGAAAAAATGCGTATGTGTGTGTGTGTGAGTGTATATAGAAACGTTACTTAATAACACACGAAATTCGGCCATTTCCATTCTCGGACCGTCGCGGACCTACGCCCGAAAGTCATATCAGTTATTAGTACGTGATGTGCCACCCCTGGCTGTTCCATTAACCCTCACACGTTCCTGCGGCCCTGAATGGTGCTTTGACTGCTCACACACGGAATTCCCAATTCTGATACTCATTCTGCGGGTGTCAGTGCGAAAAATTTAATGAATTACCCTACCCGCATATTTTCCAACACAAAAAATCCTTTTCACAGGGTGGCGCAAAACTACCGATATGGTTTGAATGCTTAATAACTTTTTAAATTTATTTATATTTTTTATTTTTATTTCAGAATTTTATGAAGAAAACTTGGGGAATATGAAATGGAACAGTACACAACAGAACAGCGATCAAAAATTATTGAATTTTATTTTTAAAATCAACGGTCAATTGTTTTGACGCAGCGTGCTTATCGTCGTTTTTTTAATGTGCGTACTGGACCTTCAGCATCAACAATAAACCGCCTGGTTGCAAATTTTCGATAACATGGTACAGTAAGACACCTTCCATGTATCGGAAGACCACGTAGGTCCACACGGAAGAAAATATCCAACGTGTTGTGGATAGCGTGCAGGACAGTCCAGAAGCATCAACAAGAAGACGTTCGGCACAACTGGGTCTATCGCGGAGGTCCGTTCAGAGGATTTTGGCCACATTGCACATGTTCCCGTATAAGGTTCAGCTTGTGCAAGAATTGAAGCCGATAACCTACCAACAACGGCTTGATTATGCCATTTCATTCCGACAAAAAGCAGAAGAAAATCGCGATTTCATTAACAATTTGATAATGAGCGATGAAGCCCATTTCCAATTGAATGGTTTTGTTAAGAAGCAAAATTGCAGGCTATGGGCTACGGAGAATCCAAGAACAGTTCATCAGCGATAATTACACCCACTTAAGTGTACTGTTTGGTGCGGTGTATCGTCTGAAAGGATCATTGGCCCATAATTTTTTGAAAATGCGCATGGCGCCTGAGTTACGGTTAATGGTGCTGAATATCAAACGATGCTGGACAATTTTTTGAGGCAGCTGTAGAAAACCATCCACAGTTGTGGTTCCAACAAGATTGAGCCACAGCCCACACTGCAAGGGACACAATGGCTCTGTTACGGGACCTCTTTGGCGAACGCATTATTTCGCGCAGAAGCGTTTTCAATTGGCCCCCACGTTCACCGGATTTAACAGCTTCAGACCGTTTTTTTTTGGGGTTATTTGAAAGAAAGGGTATACTTAAATAACCCAGCGACCATACTAGAGCTAAAACAAAACATTCGCAATGAAACTCAAGCCAGAACACCGGAAATTTTACGAAACGTTATGAAAAATGTACTGGAAAGAGCACGAATGTGCAAAGCCGAAACTGGCGACCACTTGCAGGATATAATTTTTCATATTTAAGCAAAAAATATTCCCCATTAATATACTGTATAACAAAAAAATAAATAATAATTAACCATTAAATAAAAAAGTTATTAATCATCCAAACCATATCAGTAGTTTCGCGCCACCCTGTATGATCATTTTGATTCCTCATAAGAGAATTAATCATATTTGTAAGGATTTGAGATGTGAAATTACCAGTAATTTATAATTAAGTTCTTAGTAGTATTACCAGTAACATGATAGTGATCGGTAATTTAATGTTTTATCGACTTTTTCACACAACTTTGGGAATCGAATAAAGCTTTAAACTAGTCTAGAAAGGGGGTGTCCAGCCTAGAGCCGCGAACCGCATGCGGCCCAAGGCGAATGTCGAATGCGGCCCAAAAGCAAATTGGTAAATTCTTTGTACAAGAAAATATGTCATCCGTTTTTTTTTGTTCTCGTCCAAATTTTCAGGCTTTTTTTAATCGTGTATAAAATAATAAAATATTATGAAGTTCAAAATATACTGCATCACCATATTGTTTTAGCTTTAGTATATCTTAAATTTTACAATATTTCAATGTTTTATACGCATGGCGCATGAAGTAAAATTTCGAGTTTAGAAAAGCCCAGAAAATTTGTCTCGGGTCGCTGCGCGACCCTCGACAAATTTTCACGGGGCTTTTCTAAACTCGAAATTTTACTTCATGCTTAGTCTGGGAGTGGAAAACACTCGTTTAAAGCTTCAAATTGAACTCTATTAAAAATCAACGAATGACAGAAAATTTACAGCTAAATAATTAAGAAAAAGTAATGTGATTTTATATAAATAATGACATACCGTGAAATTGATACAACAATTGCGGATATTCTCTGTTTTTTAAAAGAGTTCAATTTGAAGCTTTAAACAAGTGTTTTCCACTCCCAGGCTAAGCATGAAGTAAAATTTCGAGTTTAGAAAAGCCCCGTGAAAATATGTCGAGGGTCGCGCAGCGACCCGAGACAAATTTTCTGGGCTTTTCTAAACTCGAAATTTTACTTCATGCGCCACGCGTATAAAATACAGATTTTAAGTGAAGTTCAAATATACATAAATTTGACAAT
Source organism: Philonthus cognatus (assembly GCA_932526585.2). NCBI lineage: Eukaryota > Metazoa > Arthropoda > Insecta > Coleoptera > Staphylinidae > Philonthus > Philonthus cognatus. The sequence goes on from OW052242.1 coordinate 33,619,617, forward strand.
ATTATAGTGTTTTATACGCGTGGCGCATGAAGTAAAATTTCGAGTTTAGAAAAGCCCAGAAAATTTGTCTCGGGTCGCTGCGCGACCCTCGACAAATTTTCACGGGGCTTTTCTAAACTCGAAATTTTACTTCATGCTTAGTCTGGGAGTGGAAAACACTCGTTTAAAGCTTTAAATTTAACTTAAAAAAAAAACAGGGAATATCCGCAATTGTTGTTTCAATTCCACGGTATGTCATTATTTTTATAAAATCACATAACTTTTTCTTAATTGTTTTAGCTGTACATTTTCTGACATTCGTTGATTTTTATAAAAGTTCAATTTTAAGCTTTAAACGAGTGTTTTCCACTCCCAGACTAAGCATAAAGTAAAATTTCGAGTTTAGAAAAGCCCCGTGAAAATTTGTCTCGGGTCGCGCAGCGACCCGAGACAAATTTTCTGGGCTTTTTTAAACTCGAAATTTTACTTTATGCGCCACGCGTATAAAACACAGATTTTAAGTGAACTTTGAATATTCATTAATTTGACAATATTACAGTGTTTTATACGCGTGGCGCATGAAGTAAAATTCGAGTTTAGAAAAGCCCAGAAAATTTGTCTCGGGTCGCTGCGCGACCCTCGACAAATTTTCACGGGGCTTTTCTAAACTCGAAATTTTACTTCATGCTTAGTCTGGCAGTGGAAAACACTCGTTTAAAGCTTTAAATTTAACTTAAAAAAAAACAGGGAATATCCGCAATTGTTGTTTCAATTCCACGGTATGTCATTATTTTTATAAAATCACATAACTTTTTCTTAATTGTTTTAGCTGTACATTTTCTGACATTCGTTGATTTTTATAAGAGTTCAATTTGAAGCTTTAAACGAGTGTTTTCCACTCCCAGACTAAGCATAAAGTAAAATTTCGAGTTTAGAAAAGCCACGTGAAAATATGTCGAGCGTCGCGCAGCGACCCGAGACAAATTTTCTGGGCTTTTCTAAACTCGAAATTTTACTTCATGCGCCACACGTAGAAAACACAGATTTTAAGTGAACTTTGAATATTTATTAATTTGACAATATTACAGTGTTTTATACGCGTGGCGCATGAAGTAAAGTTTCGAGTTTAGAAAAGCCCAGAAAATTTGTCTCGGGTCGCGTAGCGACCCTAGACAAATTTTCTGGGCTTTTCTAAACTCGAAATTTTACTTCATGCGCCACGCGTATAAAATACAGATTTTAAGTGAAGTTCAAATATACATAAATTTGACAATATTATAGTGTTTTATACGCGTGGCGCATGAAGTAAAATTTCGAGTTTAGAAAAGCCCAGAAAATTTGTCTCGGGTCGCTGCGCGACCCTCGACAAATTTTCACGGGGCTTTTCTAAACTCGAAATTTTACTTCATGCTTAGTCTGGGAGTGGAAAACACTCGATTAAAGCTTCAAATAGAACTCTTTTAAAAACAAAGAATATCGGAAAATATATAGCTCATGCATATATTTACCTAAAAAAAAATCACTGTATATGGGGAGTTTGCCATAATTAAAATTATTTTACTATTATTTTACTTTTATCGTTTATTTTATGAATTATTTAATACAGAATAACTTTTTATGTGATTTTTTGAATACATGTTTCCTGAAAATTTTAGACAATAGAAGCAAAATAAAAGTAATTCATTCCGCTCGAAAATAGCTCTGTAGCATGCAGCTAGAGTACTTCAAACCAAAAAAGATCGAGTCGATCAAGAAGATCCGATCAGAATGATCGAGTTGATCAAAAAGATCGAGCCGATCAGAAAGATCGAGCCGACCGACAAGATCGAGCCGATCAAATAGATCGAGCTGATCAAAAAGATCGAGCTGATCAAACAGATCGAACTGATCAAAAATATCGAGCTGATCAAAATGATCGGGCGGTACGAGAAGATCGAGCGGCTCGATCGCTTGCAAGGATCGATCTTGCCCATCACTACAAATAATGGGATATACTAAAAAATCAAATAAACATTTTTTTTATTTTTTATGCAAATGAATTAACGATTTTAAAGAAAGAAGGTTGCCATTGTTTTAATTAAACCGTTAATTTAGGGGGGGGGACATTTTTCCCCACCTGTTTTTCCCCACCTATTTAAAATCGGAATTATTTTTTCCCCACTCATTTCAAACATTCGATTGTTCGAACTTTTTTCGAACTTCTTTTCTTCATGTCACGTCTACCTTCATGTCAAACAAATTTTATGTCAAACGTCAGTTGTGTCAGTTGTGTCATCAAAATCAGTTGTGCTATCAATATGTCCGTAATTGAATTGATTCCTAATAAAACTGGATTTCTATTGCACGTCGACGGTTACCTCTATTATAAGCATACGGAAACATCAGGAGGAAATGTCAGGTGGAAGTGCAAGCAGAAACCTCGTTGTTATGCCTCGGCAACCACAACTGCACGCGGCCAAACTGTCGAAATTGTCCGTGGGGACCGCTTGAGTCTGTTCACAAATGTATTCCAAATGCGGAAGAGGTTAGCGCGCTGAAATGCATCAATGCAATGAAGAGAAAGGCTCTCGAACATCCCGAAGCTCCTCCAGTGCAGATTATGCGAGCTTTGAGCGAAGTGCCTTCAGAAGTTCTGGCAGAGCTCCCCGAAAGAAGCAACTTGAAGAAAATCATCACGAGACAACGAAACAAAAATCTTCCTACCAATCCAGTCAATCTTTCCGATTTGGGCGAAATTCCTTCGATTTACAAAACTGCTTTGAGTGGTAATTTTTCACTGATCTGATTTCCAGTAATTCGTCACTAATTCCTTTTTCCAACTATAGGCGAGGCATTTCTGCTTTACGACTCCTATGAGGAGGCGGACTCGGATGAAGAAGTTGAAGATTCGGAACGAATTGTGATTTTCAGCACTCAACAAAATTTACACGCACTCGATAAATGTCGCACTTGGTTTTTAGACGGAACTTTCGAAACGGCACCCTCAATTTTTGTTCAATTATTTGCTATAATGGGTTCCGTAGTTCAAGTATCTAACACTGGCTTAGAACAAGAAATAGCTTTACCCTTCATCTACGCGCTGCTAGAGAGCAAAAATTAAACAGCGTACGCAACAGTCTTCGACATGGTTTTATCGAAAGGCCGGGAACTTGGTCTTGCCATGCAACCTCAATACATCATGTCGGACTTCGAATTGTCAATAATTAATGCATGCGCCACTTTTAACGCAACTGTAAAAGGATGCTTTTTCCACTTAAAGCAATCAGTGTATCGTAAAGTTCAAAGTGAGGGTTTAGTTACCGAATACACAAACACCGAAGACAGAACATTTAAAAAAAATGTACAAATGATGACGGCACTCGCATATGTACCTGTCGAAGACGTAAAACACTGCTTTGACATCTTCAAACGACATATTCCACCAAATTTTGCACCAATTGCAGAGTACTTCGAAGTTAGTCTCATTAGTCAAGTTAGTCTCACTATTTCACTTTAATTCTAATTACTGTATCTAATTAGGTGTATTATGTACGCGGAAAAAAAGCAGTTGGGCGACGCAAAGCCGTGAAACCCAGATACCCACCGTCTCTTTGGAGCGTCCATGAATCGGTTATCCAGAATCTTGCCCGTACGAATAACCTATCAGAGGGGTGGCACAACCGATTTCGTGTGGTGGTTGGAAAGAAGCATCCCAGTTTGTTCAATTTCATCAAGGAGATTCAGAAGGAGCAAGGAGACACTGAAGCTATGCAGAGAGAACTTCGACTAGGACGCGTTGTTAAAAAATTAAAACCCAAAACTCAACAATTGAAAGAAGATCGAATTTTAAAACTTGCTGCAAATTACGATACTGATAATACTGATGATGACGTTTTAACATATTTGGAATCCATTGGCTACAACATTCATTTTTGTTAGTTTTACACATTTTTACAATTTTACACATGTATTTGTACCTTTTACATCTTTTGTAATAAATGTATTCTCATAGCAGGGAAATTATTATTTACTGGGGAAAATTATGATGGGGAAATAAACGATGGGGAAAATAAGTAGTGGGGAAAAAATGGTAGGGAAAATGTAGGTGGGGAAAAAATGGTACGGAAAATGTAGGTGGGGAAAAACGGGTGGGGAAAAATGTCCCCCAGTCGTTAATTTATTTGTAGATTTATCTCCTTTCTTACAATTTACAGTAGAGAAAATAGATACAAAATGTAAATGTTTTTATTAATAGTGGATCAAACAGTGTGAATAAAATTTATGTGTATGTTATTAATAATACAATTAGTACCCACAGCTCAGCAATTTATTGGTCAAACAAAATGAGACTTTAAAATTTATGATCCCCCGTTGAAGGGCGCGTATCCTCATTAAATTAAACATGATGTTTACGTAGTTATCCGTGAAGGAGCTCACACAGCCCAGGTACACAAGAGAAGATGTAATTTTCGAATTTAGTCAATTGACGGGCGCTACTCGAGCAGTCGACCAGAAACCCGGGCATTATCCAATAAATTGATTGATGCCCAAACTATTCCAACTTATGGAATAATGCAAAGGTATGCCTAATACCTGTGAACAAGTCAGGTGGTTGGTTCCTCCCCCGACCTGAAACCCTCACCCTCATCACCCGGGCTGACGTTTACTTTATTTGAGAGAAAGAGGCATTCCGTAAGCCACTATTTTTTAATTGTGCGGTTTTAATCTCTAACCCATGACACATGTCATGGCGTTACGTAAAACGTTCCTCTTGCTCTTTCCCCGGTGTGTTTTATTAAAGCGGCGCTCTTCTCAGATTACGCCTCGATACGCCGACTCCTGTCATATCACTCCTCGGCGGCGGTTGAACGACACCTCTTCTGCCTCTCGCAACAAATAACACAAGAAGGATCTTGTTGAGCACATGTTCAGGTAATCGGGTAATTGCCCCGCGTGTGTCTGAAAGGCTAATTCGGCGAGGTCCAATCGAAACGGCCGAAAGGAACAAAAGCCGCTCCCACCAATCTAATCGCGATTTGATCCGCACCTGGTCACAAATCACGGATTACCTCTTTCGGTCCTCGAACGGCTTAAGTCCGTGCATTAATTGTACGCTTATTGGATCAGAGCCCGTAAAAATGCGCATTAAGGATGCTGTGGTAATTAAAGTTCTGTAATGCAATTAGCTTAACAAGATTTTTTCATGTAATTTATATATTTTCACGTTAAACATATGAATACAGAAAATTAGAAAACTTGGACTAAATACATTATAATTCATAAATGTTTTGTAGAAAAGAACGAAAGGATTAAAAAAATTAATAAAAATAGATTTTTCAGAAGTGGGACAAAAATCCTTTCCTTTTAACCGTTACGCAGTGTTTCGAGCAATGGACAAAAATTAAAAAAATGAACATTTAATTTTAAGGATTTTCATATTACCACAGCAAAATAGATAAGCCATTACTCCAAGAATTCCATTTAACAGCTACCTGAGTTTTGCTAATTTTTTATTAATGTACACTTAAACCCAGGTAGTAATCGAGCGGGTACTTGTCTTTAATATCAGTTCTATTTTATCAATTGTTCATAGTGTTATACTACAATTGCTACGAAGTGTTTTTAAATAATCAATGATGGATTCTGTAGCTCAGGGTATGTAGTTTAAGATATCATTTAAAGTTTATGTTTTGGTGTACGATTTACTCCGCAAATAATTTTTAAACAAACTCCTAAATTTTGTATGAAATAAATGCAATTAAAAACTTTGAAGAGACTTAAAATAAACGTATAAAAACAAGATAAATTCAAATTCAAAACTATTTGAATTCGAGAAAATTAGCTTACGCTTCTTATAGTTTGCACACTTTAAACATAATATATAAAATTACGAAAATGTTATCCGTAAAAATGCAAACAATGTCTTAATTAATAAGACAACTTTAGACCTGCTAATGACATAATCCCTTTTTTACCTATAAATACCAACCATATTTTTCACTCATTCCATTTCTGTGTACCTGTTTATTCCACACACAACACTCTTTCCGAGTACGTTTATTTTAATTTTATTTCTAATTTTTTTAAAGCGTAATAAGCAAAGCTATACTGAAGAGAGATAAATCTCGAAACGCGTCTCTAGTAGACATTAGTTTTAATTTAAGTCCTTTCACTTCTGATTTTTTGTTATTTCTCCTTTCATTTTAAATTTGTATTTGTTAGTTGGTTTGAAGAGAATTTGACCTAAACGTTACATATACTTTAATAGAGCGTTGTAACAAATCAAATTAAAAAAGATTTTAAATATTTCATTGTATAATTCAATACCCGGAGGTGTATTTGCACGGAAAGTAGTTGTTTCAATGGATATTTATCGTCTTAAGTTGTCTTATTAATTAAGACATTGTTTGTATTTTCACGAATAACATTTTCGCAATTTTATATATTACGTATAAAAACGTTTTGTGGGTGTTAACATCCCCTTGTTAGAACATTAATATACTTTAACATTTTATAAGGATCATCTGCTTTCGATTGCTCTTTTACAAGTTATGATTTTTTTGTAGAGAGAGGTACCGTCATAAAAAAAATGATCTAGCAAAAATGTGGTTAAATGCTCAGAAAAGTGACCATAAACAGTGTGTATTCGACGATATATGTTCGCGTTTGAATATTGCGTGTTGTGATGGTGAAACACGTGACAGTATTAAAGGTTTAAAGTTATTTTTAAGTAAATTTACCAATGTTATTTAAATATAGTATTATTAATCATTATTTGTACGTTATAATAAGGTAATACTAATTTTAAAATAATAACACACGCGCTTAAGGGGGTTTTTATCGCTTCTACGTGTCAAAAACGTTTACATCAAATACAAAGCTCAATTAGTGACAGAGATTTATAAAAAAATACAGGGAGTTTTTCTTTAAAGTATACGGATTGCAAATTCAGCTTATTTTCTTTAAATCCTTAGATATTCATTGTGTTTTTAATTTTAAATAAGTTCAATTTGAAGCTTTAAACGAGTGTTTTCCACTCCCAGACTAAGCATGAAGTAAAATTTCGAGTTTAGAAAAGCCCAGTGAAGCCCATTCGAAATTTTACTTCATGCGCCATGCGTATAAAACACTAAAATATTGTGAAATGTATATATATTTTAACCTCACTTGAAATCAGTGCTTTAAACGCGTGGCGCATGAAGTAAAATTTCGAGTTTAGAAAAGCCCAGAAAATTTGTCTCGGGTCGCTGCGCGATCCAAGACAAATTTTCACGGGGCTTTTCTAAACTCGAAATTTTACTTCATGCTTAGTCTGGGAGTGGAAAACACTCGTTCAAAGCTTCAAATTGAACTCTTTTAAAAAAACAACGAATATCTAAAGATTTAAAGAAAATAAGCTGAACTTGGAAAACGAATACTTTAAAGAAAAACTCCCTGTATATATTTTGTATCAATCACTTCTATTAATATATGTTGAGAAAAAATGATTTTCTTTAAATCCTTCGATATTCATTGTGCTTTTAAAAGAGTTCAATTTGAAGCTTTAAACGAGTGTTTTCCACTCCCAGACCCGAGATCCGAGACAAATTTTATGGGCTTTTCTAAACTCGAAATTTTACTTCATGCGCCATGCGTATAAAACACAAAAATATTGTGAAAATGTTGTATATTTTAACCCTACTTGAAATCAGTGTTTTATACGCGTGGCGCATGAAGTAAAATTTCGAGTTTTGAAAAGCCCAGAAAATTTGTCTCAAGTCGCTGCGCGACCCTCGACAAATTTTCACGGGGCTTTTCTAAACTCGAAATTTTACTTCATGCTTAGTCTGGGCGTGGAAGACACTCATTTAAAGCTTCAATTTGAACTCTTACAAAAACAACGAATATCTAAAGATTTAAAGTAAATAAGCTGAATTTGGAAAGCGAATACTTTAAAGAAAAACTCCCTGTATATGTTATGTATTAATGTCTTCTATTAATATATGTTGGAAAAAAAAAGAGAAAAAACGCGTCATAAACAGTAAACGAAATAATTAAGAACTTATTTTCAAATCTATTTTACACTCGCTTATTAATTTTTGCATTTTATTTTATTAGGAAATTTTTAAAAAATAATGATTTTGTGATGTGATCTAGAACATACATAGAACATTTCAAAATTTTTAAAGCAACAATATAAAAGTTTATTTTTTAAGCACCGGTAAAAAAAATATATGTATGTAAGTGTTAAACGATGAGAATATATATTTATTATTAAAATATAATCAAATAAAAAAATTGCAACCACCATATACTCGATACACTGTACGTTATGTTGTTTGGAAAAAAAATCGTTAAAAATGTCGTTTTTTTGAAATTTAAAAACTTTGTTGGCAAGGTATCAAAATATGATTTTTTAATTTGTAAACTAAGAAGATCACAACACATTCACACCACACCCAGGGACACGACGAGTTATTATTTTTAAATAACAACTCCCCGTGTACGGGAATCGAACCCGGTCTGTGGCGACGTTACCGTTCGGCCACCACCTGCCCTATTTATTATGTATATTGTGTAATATAATCAATTTGAATTTAAAATAAAAGATTTTTTTTTTCAACAAACCTAATATTATGTTCTGTTATTTAAGGGTTTCACTTTAGACACTGTTTGCACTGAGTCTGTTCGTTACATGATCTGCACTGTGCGAGTTCAGCTATAATGAACATACCCTTTCTGTAGCAGTTCTACCAGTGTCAATATTAAGTTTAGATCATTTACACTAACATGAACTGGTGAAGTCACAAACTTGAACTCATTGCATCACAAACCAACCCAGAGCTTGGACGAATCCTCGTAAACAGGATTCGAACCACGAATTCGAACCACCTAATATGATTCGAACCACAAATATTCGAATACAGGATTCGTAAGAGATAAATATGATTTGAATCAAAGATTCAAAGATTCGAATCCTGTTTTCTCGAATCACGAATACAAATCCTTTAAGAATAAATTTGTTCTTATAATGTTTTGCAACCACTAACATTTTAATATTGCTACCAGTTGTTTTAACAAGAATATTTAAAAGATAATTATTTATCATTAACACTGAAAATCGTTGATAACAGACGAAATATCTTATTTCGTGTTACTCTGATTAAAGAAGTAATTGTGTATTTTTGAACTTCACTTCAAATCAGTGTTTTGTACGCGTGGCGCATGAAGTTTTGAGTTTAGAAAAGCCCGAACATTTGGTATGGCTACGCGACCAAATCAAATTTTCAGATGAAATGAAGCTCAAAAATACACGCGAAGCGTCAAAATCCAAACGTTCAGGCTTTTCTAAACTCGAAATTTTACTTCATGCTTAACCTGGGAGTGGAATCACTCGTTCAAAACATCAAATTGAACTCTTTTATAAAATCGACGAATACTTCAAAGTTACGTAGAAAAATTCACTAAATATCAGTAAACTCGGGAAAGTCAGAGAAAAGTCATGGAATTTTATTCAAATTGATCAAAACACTGAAAAAGCGTTTTAAATAAATCACGAAAAGTAAAAAAAATACACAGAAATTCTGGAAAATATCAAAATTATTGACAGTTATTAAGAATCATAAAACAATAAAAAATATCAATGTTAGCAGAGTAATAAGAAATTATGAAAATATATAAATACCGTCAACATTTATAAAAATCTGGAAAATGATTAAAGTCAATAAACTTGAGTATTAGTTGTGTAATGTTTAAATTTTGAAGATTTTATTTCTAGTTTATTTTATCAATTAGTTTTGTTAGCGTTGAAAATATTTATTGTTGTCATTATTTGTTTTAAATGTTGACAATTATCATTATTATTCCAATTGTGACAATAACAAATTCCATAAATATAATTTATAATGGTAATAATAATACAAAATTTCAACATTTTAATTGATAAAATAAACTAGAAATTACAGAAATCTTTTAAATTAAACATTATACAAATAATATTTATAAAAAGAAAACGTTATAATTGCAAAAATCATTTAAATCAACTTAATCAGCAAAAAATTGTCAATATTGACAAATTCCAGAATAATGCAACCTCAAAGTTTCACCTTGACACTACTGATGACATTAACAATCATGACCCTCTTTTACACCAATTATGACAATGACACACAAGAATAAATTCAGGCGGAAAGACCATTGGTCGATAGCCAATTGACAGATGGATTTTTTATTTAATGTTATAGTTATTTGTACATACTTATTGTTTGTTTGTTGTATTTACTGTTGATATCTGTCAATGAAGATATGTATATATATATATATAACCTCAAAAATATTAAATTATAATAATGAACAAACAAAATTTCGAAGAAAGCTTGTAAAAAACAAATATTACCAAAATTTACAAAATCTTTATTTTTGGTTATTTTATTCCCGTTATATGTATTATTTTATTATTCTGAGAAGTTATCTTTTTGTAATATTATTCTGTAACTGGGTTGTCCTGTTGGGTAATAAATTTTATTATTAAATTAAAAAGACGGAACACTGAAAATAATTTAACATAACTGAATAAAAAAAATATAACATTTTTAATTGATAATTTTGCTAAATCAATAAAACTTATAAATAGGAATACGGTTTTTTGAGTTACGTGAAGATATGAATTAAACTTGAATGAAAACACTAACACTTTCTTCACAATACGTTTTTATTTTGCTAGATGTACATTTCGAATACTAAGTACTCATTATGAATAGCTTACTTATGAAAGTGATTCTAAACAAATCGTCAAATTGATGAAAAATAGTCAAACAAATCAAAATCAATTATATATACATGAATATTAAAAAAAATTAAAAAACAAATTTTCAATAGAATTGTTAACATAAACAAACATTGTTAATTATGTTTTAATGTGTATTTTATATTTTCAGTTGTACTATATTATATATTTTTAAATGTACTCCGTGGACTAAATAAATTAATCAATAAATTGGCAAATACGTGTCAAAATCTTCAAAATCAAAAAAATGTATAATTATATTTTTTCCGATTTCCGCATTTTTTACTTAATTGACAAACTCAATAATAAACAATATAATAAGTAATAAAATAGATGGCATCAAAAAATTGATTAATCATATGATATTATTAAATTTGACAAAATCAACATGCATCATAAAAATTACAAAACGCGTTGACATTTATAAAAGTAACTTCTATATTGACAAAAACAATAAAAACTGTTTAACAAAATATGGGTTCCCCACAGAAGAAAGTTATATTTAAAGGTCAGGGAAAAAAATCAAGGAAATGTCGGAAAAATGTAACATTTCAGGTTGTAGCTACCATAATATCAGTTTTACTTTAAATAATATTGAACAAAATTTTGAATACTAGATTATTATCTTTACAAAACATTTTTAGCCATTTAATGTTCTTATCAAAGCATTTAGTTTGAAGTTTCGAACGATCGTTTCCACTCCCAGACTAAGCATGAAGTAAAATTTCGAGTTTAGAAAAGCCCCGCGTAGAAAATTTGTCTCGGGTCGCGCAGCGACCCGAGACAAATTTTCACGGGGCTTTTCTAAACTCGAAATTTTACTTCATGCGCCATCCGTATAAAACATTGATTTAACGAGAAATTTAAAAACACACAAAACAAATTTTTCATGTCAAGGATTAACATGAATAACATGTTTTTGAATTTCTCGTTAAATCGCTGTTTTATACGCGACGCGTATGAAGTAAAATTTCCCAAATAATTCGACTTATTTTTGACGATTCAGATCTATTTGTAAGTATTCGAATTCTTTTATAAATATTCGAATCCTTTTATAAATATTCAAATCCTTTTATAAATATTCGAATCCTTTTATAAGGATTCGAATCACCCGCATTTGGATTTGAATACGAATTCTCTTAAAAAATGTAACGAATCCGGATCACGAATCTAGTTCAACTAAAGTATTCGAATGCCTCTTTTGAATCCTCTAAAAGGATTCGAATCCAGGATTCGAATCTCGAATGATTCGAAACCTGTCCAGCTCTGAACCAACCTATCAACTAAAATTCTATTAAAATTGGAACTTATCGGAGAGAAACAAATTGCGAAGTTTAAAAACACATACATCATATTAATTGAAGAGTATGTTTGAATTTTACTTTAAATCAGTGTTTAATACGCGTGGCGAATGTAGTAAAATTTCGAGTTTAAGAGAGCCTGAAAAGCCGCTACCCGCTACGCGACTAAACCAAATGTGTTAAATATCAAATAAATTGTTTTGCATGCACGAAATGTCTGTTTGGAGAACTAATTTTAGAAAATATGAGTTGAAAATAACATACTTTCATCAATTTTGTAAACCCATTCTGAATAATTCAAACTATTGATATTAACAAACAGAAAACAACGACATACCCAATAATTAACACGCAATTCAAATGAAGACCGCACTTCCTCGGTTGTGCGCGCAGAGGAGCGATTCATTGTCTTCGCGAATTATTAATCGTTATAATTACGTGGCAAGTGCTTTGTTATAAATTGGATATTATAAATTACGGCCCTATTTGCGCGCGGTGGTTCATTAAATGATCGCTCCGATAACTACACGAGAGCTAATAATAATTTTTATTCAGATCGTATCTGCCCAACTGGCCCCCACGGTAGTGACGTCGCGTCGGGAGGAAAAATTAACAATTTGCAAATGGTTGCTGTTTTTATGCTAATCAGATTTTTGTTAGAGCGGTTATACGAAATTTAATCATGCAGTAATATTTTTAGTGTCCAGTGAATGAATGAGTACTAACCACAAATTCATATTCTAAATATTATTTTATCCAAATGGACAAAGATAAGAAAATCTTCTTACATGTGACGGAGGATACAAATATTTTGTTTGGGGGTCCATAAGTGAAAAAAGCTGAGAAACACTAATCTAAACAATTATGAATAAAATTTAAAAATGAAATAAAATTAATATCGCCTTTCTGCAAAAATGTAGTCTCATTGAGACAAGTCTCCAAATATTCATTGATACAACTACTTCTCGAGCTAATACCCCGACAGATATTGAATTATACAATGAATATTTGAATTACACGACAGATTTACTGTTCTATGTATAATTTATTTGCAAAATGCAACATCAGGTCAAATTATTCTTTCACCAAACTAAATGAACCAACAGAAAGTGAAATGATATTCATTCCCTGTAATTTTTTCAATTTTTTCAATTTATTACACTTCCTGTTGGTTTATTTAGTTTAGTGAGAAAATAATTTGACCTGATGTTGCATTTTGCATATAAATTATGCATAGAACAGTAAATCTGTCGTGTAACTCAAATATTTATTGTATAATTCAACTCTGTCGGAGTTGTAGCTCGAGAAGTAGTTGTTTCAATGAATATTTGGAGACTTGTCTCAATGAGACTAAAATTTTTGCAGAAAGTCGATATTAATTTTAACTCGTTTTTATATTTTGTAAATATTCTGCAAACTATTAACAAACTCAATTTTTTCTAATGTTAAATTTTCTTTGTGTTAAATTATGAATAAAACGGATGTTTCTTATACACGGTATAAGGTTCTATTTTAAAATTTATGGAATTTAAAAAAATCGTCAAGAAATGGGAAACGACTTCAAGTTTCAATTAAATAGCGACCCTATCATAGGAAACTAAATACAGGTGAGCTGGAAAATACATAATTGGCAACTTGTATATGTCAAATTCCTATCTAACCGATTCAACATCCGATATAATCAGTAATTGTTATAATTCTGGATATTTAATTAAAACACTTGGTTTGTTTCACTGATTTATATTTTCTCCCTCTAGCATCGACCATTGGTTATCTTTAAGGAGGAAGATAACCAATGGTCGAAACTAGTCGCAGAAAATATCGTATGCTCAATAAAATAAAAAAGTGATAAAGTTAGTGTTGATTAAGATTGTGAATTGTCAATGGTGTACATTCCCTCCTTTAAAATGTGTTTTATATGTGTCTATCGTTCGCCTTGCGGTGATTTCAATGTTTTTCTCAATATTTTATCATCTTTTTTAGATAAGTTAAATTATAATAACTGTGATGTGGTAATGGCTGGCGACTTTAATATCAGGTTTTCTGCCCAAGACCCTAGAGAAATGCAACTTGTTGACCTGCTTGCAACATATGGATTATATAAAACCGTATATTTCAACACACGTAAAAATAATTGCATCTACAACATATTCACTAACTGTCATGAATCTAAAATTAAAATTGAATACTACAATACATGCCTATCCGATCACCAGGGCTTACTATTATCACTACGCACTAATACTCGTGAAAAGAAAAATATGGAGTTCTTTTGTAGACCTTTCTCTTTGGAAGGTAATTAATTATTATACTATTCTAGAAAATTCCGATTGGAGTTTTCTTGACAATCCAGCTGTGCAAATAAATAAAAAGTGGGAAGACCTGCGTACTACACTAACAAATGCATTAAACACGGCTTTTCCAATGAAAGTCTGCAAAAAAAGGCTAAGTCACACCGTATTGAGTGGTTTAACTCTGATGTTAGAAATATGCGTGAAACCTTGCACCCCGTTGAAGAATACCACACTAAATATCCTTCAACAAATTCTGAACAACTTCTTAAAGAATGTAGGTTTAAATATAAACTTTGTATAATATCCTCCAAGCAGCAGGCTTATGACCAATTTATTAATAAATCAAAGAACAAATTGGGAGCTTTTTGGGATATTACAAATGATTTACGAAACAAATCAAATAAAACCTCAACTTGTGATATATCCTGTGATAATTTTAATACATACGTTGTCAATGTTGCTAATGAACTTTTAAAGAATTTACCCGCTCACCAGTCAGTAAATACAAACAATTATTCTAAGTTTAAAGAAAAGGTATTTTTCTCATTTAAAGAAATCACACATAATAAAGTACGTGAGACTATAATCAAATTAAAATCTCGAAAAAGTTCTGATATATATGGTATTACAGTAGATATTATAAAAGGGGTGAAGGACCTACTTATATCACCTCTAACTAAATTAATCAATGGCATCATCACATCAGGCATATTTCCTGACGCATTGAAATTTGCAAAGCTCATACCTATCCACAAAGCAGGGGATATTAATGACATACAAAATTATCGACCTATATCTTTGCTCCCTATTATCTCTAAGGTAGTAGAAATTATATTAAAGGAACAAATAGTTGAGTATCTGGAATTAAATCAAATATTAAATTCGCAACAATTTGGTTTTAGATCCCAACGATTAACGACAGATGCAATTCTATCTTTACTTAAAATAGTTTCAAATTGTTTCGAAAAAAAAAGGTTCTGTGTAGGCTCCTTTCTGGACATGAGTAAAGCATTTGATTGCATATCTCATGAATTGATATGTGACAAATTGAAACATTATGGATTCACTTTGAATAGTCTAAAACTCTTATCGTCCTACCTTTCAAATAGGTTTCAAGTGGTAAAGTATGACTACAACATATCAAGTACGCTACCCATACAGCATGGTGTTCCTCAAGGATCAGTCTTGGGTCCAATTCTGTTTATAATTTATATTAACGATATGCCAAACTGTATCAATTCTGATGTAATATTATTTGCAGATGATACCACCATGGTCAATGTGGCTAATACAGTTGAGGATGTCATAGGTATTAGTAATGATACCCTCAACGAAGTCGCCACGTGGTGCAATAAAAATAATTTAATTTTAAATGAAACTAAAACGAAGCAAATATTATTTACCTTAAATAAAATCGATATCACGCTTGAAAAATCTGTAAAATTTTTAGGCATCCACTTAGACCCCAAACTCAAGTGGGACATTCAGGGAGAAAGTTTAGCCAAGAAGTTGTCAAAAAATATTTTTTGCCTGCGCAGTGTATCATATTATACAAATTCAATACAAGCTTTAAAAACAGCGTATTTTGCGTTATGCGAATCGTACATTAGATATGGTCTCATTATATGGGGACACTCTGCATCAAGACACAGAATATTCTCCATACAACGCAGGGCCGTAAGACTAATTTCAGGAGCCAAATATACAGAAGATTGCAAACAATATTTTATTAAAGGCAAAATATTAACATTGCCCTGTTTATATATACTGGAATGTCTTATATATATTAAAACAAATATAGACTTATATCCAGACCACAAACATCATGAGCATAACACCAGGAATAAAAATAAGTTATATCAGAACCAAATCCGACTACAAACTGTAGATACTGGTACGAATTACTATAGCATCATATTTTATAACAAATTACCGCATCATATAGCATGCATGCCATTAAATAAATTTAAAGTAGTGATCAAAGAATATCTTCTGTCAAATGCATTTTACTCATGGAATGAATTTTTAAATTGCGATATTATTATTTAACCAGCTTTTTAACATGTTTGTGACGTACGTATACATTGATGTTTTATCTTTTTAACTAGTTTTCATCACTTTTAACTATTTATTTTAATTTATTTACAATTATATCTATTTACACTTAATATTAAGTAATCTTAGTCTGTTTGTGTGTGTTGACTTTTATTTATTAATTGATTTGCATATAAAACTATATTTAATAAATTTAATTTATTTATTTATTATCAGGTATTATTATTATTTATTTTATTATATACGGATAATATTATTTTATCCTTACCACGTCACAGTTAATCATTTAAACATACTTAATATTTATTTAAAATTTATATTTGAATTCTACTTATACAATCTTTACTTTACTTATTACATATGACTTGTGTAAACTCTTGTTGTTAAACACTAATAAATATTATTATTATTAAAATAAAACCTCTAGAGCAGGGTTTCTCAAAGGGGGGCGGGGCAAGTTATTAAGAGGTGCGCGACAGATTTCTTAAAGGGTAGGTGAAGTGAAATAAGGCTATGATACTGTTTCGATCTAACTAAAAAAAACAAATTATATCAGGGAAGGGGGCGCGGAGTTATGAGGGGGGGGGCGCAAACTGAAAAAGGTTGAGAACCCCTGCTCTAGAGTGCTATGATTTTTTTTAAATTTATGTTAGCTACACGCTTTAGGAATTGTCATATAAAATGTCAGACATAATAATTATTATGTATAATTCCAGCGTTGCCAACCTACAATATATTCCATAGCACTCTAGAGGTTTTATTTTATTGAACATATGATATAACTCAGTGAAACAAATCAAGTGTTTGAATTAAATATCCAAAATTAAATTCAAAATGTTTCATGAACCACGGGTTAAGTAAAAACTTATTTAAACACGTAATTGTTATAGTTCTGTAGTTTATAAGTTGTATCGTATGTTCAATAAAAAAATAACCTCTAGAGTGCCATGATTTTATCTTTTTTAAAATTTAAGTTGGCTACACCCTTTAAAAATTGACATATAAAACGCCAGACATGACAATTATAACACATAATTTCAGAGTTGCCAACCTACAATATTTTCCATGGCACTCTAGAGGTTTATTTTTATTGAATATACGATATCTTACCTTTAAAAAAAAAAAATATAAATATACAAAATGTAAGTATCATTTATTTCGTTCGAATTTATCAAATTCTTCTATCACAATAAATATTGTTATCAAAGCAAGTTATTTCACTACGACATTAATTATATCGTTCTCGGACAAATTCTTGGCATAAAAATGGGACCGTTACCTGCGCGATGGACGCACTAATTCAAAACTATTTCGGAATCGGCGTCTAATTTTAAAGAATAAACGTCCGAAATATAATGCCGAAATGTCGCCGCTGGGATTTTAAATAAAAATGTTTACTGCCGCGGAAATGGCAGTAGGATGCGCTTAATTGATTTATAGCGGACCGTCCATACAAAAGACGTCACGTCTTTTTTGGACGCCGAGAAACGCACACCTTTAGTTCCTAGGCTAGACAATTTATAAATACACTAGGATGTACACTACATACAGGAATTTTTTTTTTAAGAATACAAACTTTGATGTATACGCTATATATGTTTAGGCATTCGTTCGTTTTATAAAGAAAAATCAATTTGAAGTTTCTAACGCGTGTTTCCACTCCCAGATTAAGCATGAAGTAAAATTTCGAGTTTAGAAAAGCCAGAAAATTTGGTTTGGACGCGTAGCGCGAAGCGCGGAGCGGCCAAACCAAATTTTCAGGCTTTTCTAAACTCGAAATTTTACTTCATGCGCCACGCGGGTATAACACTAAATTATTGTGAAATTTATAAAGTTTAAACTTGGCTTGAAATCAGTTTTGATACGCGTGGCGCATGAAGTAAAATTTCGAGTTTAGAAAAGCCTGAAAATTTGGTTTGGTCACTCCGCTTCGCGGAGCGATCAAACCAAACTTTCAGGCTTTTCTAAACTTGAAATTTTACTTCATGCTTAATCAGGGAGTGGATAACATTCTTTTGTACCTTCAAATTGTACCAAATCAAATTTTCAGGCTTTTCTAAACTCGAAATTTTACTTCATGCGCCACGCGAGTAAAACACTGAAATATTGTTAAATTTATCTAGTTTAAACTTGGCTTGAAATCAGTGTTTAATACGCGTGGCGCATGAAGTAAAATTTCGAGTTTAGAAAAGCCTGAAAATTTGGTTTGGTCACTCCGCTTCGCGGAGCGATCAAACCAAACTTTCAGGCTTTTCTAAACTTGAAATTTTACTTCATGCTTAATCTGGGAGTGGATAACATTCTTTTGTACCTTCAAATTGAACCAAATCAAATTTTCAGGCTTTTCTAAACTCGAAATTTTACTTCATGCGCCACGCGAGTAAAACACTGAAATATTGTGAAATTTATCTAGTTTAAACTTGGCTTGAAATCAGTGTTTAATACGCGTGGCGCATGAAGTAAAATTTCGAGTTTAGAAAAGCCTGAAAATTTGGTTTGGCCGCTCCGCGCTTCGCGCTACGCAACCAAACCAAATTTTCAGGCTTCTCTAAACTCGAAATTTTATTTTATGCGCCACGCGTATAAAACAGTAAAGTATAGTGACGTTCAGAATATACTGATATAGCAGGCATTTTACTTTATGTTTAATCAAGGAGTGGAAAACACTTGTTAGAAGTATAAATCAAATCCAAATAACTCAATGTCTTGGTTTGGTGGTTAACACTCGGTATATTTATTTCGCCTAACCAAATTTTGCGCCTTCAAAATTCGTGCACCGAATTTGCTCCATTCTAGCTTGTATCTACAAACTTTGTTTTCCCTATCTTAAATTTTGAAGAAAAAAAAAACAACCGATACCAATTAATTCTTGATCAATTTCTTCTAAAAATTTAACCTTTGGCAATTAATCCCCCAAACAAAACATGCATTCCCAAACTTTATAATCCTTACCTCTTGGAAAACTATCTATCACCGCTGATCTCAATTTAAACGTGGAAACACGCACTCGGCGAACGTAAATACATAAACCCGGAGTCGATTTTTAACACTCGGAATCTCCGGCAATAATCTAACAATGCGAAAAGAGGCCGGAGCCCCCGAGTCCGATAAATATTCGTAGAGCGTAAGCATGCACGCTTGTCGCCGTAATTAGCGAAACATTCCTTTCACCTCTTTATCGCCATTTTTACGGCCGCCATATTTCATCCGAGATCGCGGTCCGGCGATAATTTCGCGTCCGCATTGCGAAAGAATAATTGAAGTTTATACCTGAATGTTTAAAGGCCTACAATACCGAAGGATTATCCTTATATAGGCGCAGAGGTTGGATTATTATGTAGTTATGTACTTTGCGAAACAGGATGGATTTTAACTTTTTCTTGTTTTCTTTGGAATTGTTGTATGGGATGGAAAGTTTTAGAAAATCTTAAGTCGTGAGAGAGACTCGAACATAAATGCAATATAGTCATTCACGAAAGGTTTCCTGTGACATTTAAGTTCAAAGTAAAATAACTATAATAATATGAATTCCCTGGTTAAGAGATTTTACTATATAAGTTGCAATTGAGCACACAAAAATAGCAGAAATAATGTTAATATGAAAATACCTCAAGCTAAAGTTGTACCATACATTTTAAATCTGTAATCAAAGGACATCTCTCGTTAATTCTATTCTACATTTACAGGGAATTTTTCTTCTAAATTCTGTTTTTTTTAATATGACCAAACTTAGGGTATATTTACTGCGAACAGTTGTAGTCCTGCTTTAACAGTAGGGTATTTTAAACATCAAATTTTGAGATGTTGGTAAATGATTATCAATGTGACAAATAAATCATAATTTGTCAAATAAATTGTCACGATGCAGAGATTTTCAAAAAAGAGAACGCTACAACTTGCAACTTTACAACACATACAGGGATTTTTTCTTTTAAGTATACTTTCACATATTCCAAATAAATATTGTTAAAATTAGTGAACATGTGATTAAAACTAAGTAGAAGTATATTTTGAACTTCACTTCAAATCAGTGTTTTATACGCGTGGCGCATGAAGTAAAATTTCGAGTTTAGAAAAGCCTGATTTGGCTTGGTCGCTCCGCTGCGCTACGCGACCAAGCCAAATTTTCAGGCTTTTCTAAACTCGAAATTTTACTTCATGCTTAGCCTGGGAGTGGAAAACACTCGTTAGAGTTTTTCAATTGAAAGATTTTATTAAGATCACGGATGCCTGATAATGTCCATTGAAATTTTTTTAAAAATTTGAACATATAATCTGACAGATAATAAAGAAGACAGATATTCCTGAGCAAGGAATATTACCTGATCCTCCTATCCTAGCTAATCCTCAGACACTTTATTAAATTGGTAGTAGATACAAATAATTTGAGTATGCTTAAATTTAAAAAAACCCTCTATCATACACAATCTAAAATTTTGTAGAAAGAGAAAATATTCAGAAACTAGTCGGCCAGAAGCTTGCTAGTGAAAACCCCTTATTATATTTTTAATCAGAACATTTTCTATTTCTTTACTAACTTTTAAAAATGCATTATTTGGTCTTTGATCCAAACTAGTATTTTCCAGTCCCTTCGAATTCATCAATTAAAAACTTTTTACGAGTTTCCCTAGCGCTGTATGAATTATTCCGCCATCCGCGCGCGGTTCGGAATGTCTTCGCGTGAAATTTTCAGGCGTCCCATTTCGAACCAGCGACGGCAAAAATTACCGTCGGAATTGTTTTATGAATTGGAAACTTCCCGCTCCGGAATTATTACATGTTTTCCCACTATATTAAACCACCCCTCGCACCTTGTGTCTCGCACGTCCTTTATCTCCAGATAAAGAAAGGAAAAAAATAAACTCACCCTAATTGCTAATACATAAAAAAATCGAACTTCTTATACTTGAAAATAGAGAGTGTGAAAAATAAAGGAATTGTCAAATAAAGATGTTCTTGTTGATGGAAACGTTGTTGATGCAATGGAAATGGAAACACGATAAAGTAAAACATATTGGTCAGAAATTAAAAAATTGTTAAAATACAAAAAAAAACAGACAGAAAAACAGAAATCAAAGACCCATTTATTTAAGAGAGGATAACTGATAAAGACATAAATACTTACAAATTTGCAAATTACTATCACTATATTAAACTACCCCTCGCACCTTGTGTCTCGCACGTCCTTTATCTCCAGATAAAGAAAGGAAGAAAAATAACTCACTCCAATTGCTAATACATAAAAAAAACCGTACTTCTTCTACTTGAAATTAGAGAGTGTAAAAAATAAAGGAATTGTAAAATAAAGATGTTCTTGTTGATGGAAACGTTGTTGAAGCGAAGGAAATGGATACACGATAAAGTAAAACATACTGGTGAAAAATTATAACATTGTCAAAACACAAAAAAACAGACAGAAAAACAGAAATCAAAAACCTAATAACTCAAGAAACGATAACTGACAAAGACATAAATACTTACAAATTTGCAAATTACTTTGTGAAATGGAGATGATCTTGTAAAAGGAAACATGTATTTCTTGAATAATTTTTTCACTTATCACTTGGTGAAACATTTTTAAATATTGATAATGAAGGTTTAAATTAAATTACACTTGGTTTGTTTCACAATTTTTTACTTTACTATTTACTCGACTAGTTTCGTGTTTTACAGCATTATCAGGATAATGCTGTAAAACGCGAAACTAGTCGAGTAAATAGTAAAGTAAAAAATTGTGAAACAAACCAAGTGTAATTTAATTTAAACCTTCATTATCAATATGGAAACATGTAGTTGTAAAAGATAAGAAATACGTTTTTATAGAAGGAAATTCAGTTTCTGTAAAAGGTTATAAAATAGTTCTTATTGAAGGAAATTAACTGGACATTAACAATAAACATCCTTTTACAAGAGTTTCATTTCCTTTAAAAAATTCCTTGGAATAGAATATAAAAAATAAAGGAAGGGCAAAATTAAGATGTTCTAGTAGAAGGTAAAAGAGATGTTCTAGCAAAAGAAATGAAACACGTTTTTGTGAAAGGAAATAAGATTCTCGTAAAAGGGTATAAAAAATTTCTTGTAGAAGAAAACGAACAGGACTTCAACAATGAACATCCATTTACAAGAATTTCATTTATTTATTTCCTTCAAAATCTTCTTTGGAACAGAATATAAAAAATAAAGGAAGAGTAAAATTGAGATGTTCTAGTAGAAGGTAAAAGAGATGTTCTTGCAAAAGAAATAAAACACGTTTTTGTTAAAGGAAATAAGATTCTCGTAAAAGGGTATAAAAAAGTTCTTGTAAAAGGAACCGAACAGGACTTCAACAATGAATATCCTTTAAAAATAATTTCGTTTCTTTCAAAAAAATCCTTGCAATAGAATATAAAAATAAGGTAATTACAAAACTGAGATGTTCCAGTAGAAGGAAAGAGAGTTGTTGCAAATTTTTACGTATTTGTAGAAGCAAATTAAGTTCTCGTATAATGACATAAAACAATTCTGATAGAAAGAAACGAACAGGACTTCAACAACGAGCATCGTTTTACAAGAATTTCATGTCGTTAAAAAAATTCCTTGAAATAGAATATAAAAAATGAAGGAACTGCAAAATTTAGATTTTCTAGTAGAAAAAAACAAGTTGTTGCAAAAGAAATAAAATACGTTTTTGTAGAACGAAATGAAGTTCTTGTAAAAGGATATAAAAAAGTTCTTGTAGAAGGAAACGCACAGGACTTCAACAATGACCATCCTTTTACAAGAACTTTATTTATTTCGAAAACTTCCTTGGAATAGAATATGCAAAATAAAAGAATTGCAAAATTGAGATATTCTAGTAGTAGGAAAAGGAGTTTTTGCAAAAGAAATGAAACACGTTTTTGTAGAAGGAAAGTAAGTTTTTGTAATAGAATAATAATAAGTTCTTGTAGGAAGAAGCGATCTGGACTTCAGCAATGAACATCATTTTACAAACACTTAATTTCCTTCAAAAACTTCCTTGAAATAGAATTTAATACATAAATAAATGGAAAAATTGAGATGTTCTAGTAGATGGAAGATAAGTTGTTGCAGAAGATATGAAAAACGTTTTTGTAGAAGGAAATTAAGTTCCTGTAAAAGGGAATACAAAGGTTCTTGTCGAAGGTTATGAAAAGGTTTAAGTAAAAAGGATTGGAAAATAAACAATCTTGTATTAACACCAATATATATTATTATTATTATTATTATTATTATTATAGAATAGAGACGTTTTGGAGAATAAAAACATGTTGTTGTAAACTTAATGAAATTCGTTTTTGTAAAAGGAAATTAAGTTCTTGTAAAGTGTTCTACAGTAATTTAAACATCTATAATAAAATGAAAAAGGTTACCTAGACAAAAAAGTGATCATTTTAAAAAACATTAAAAAATATTAATAAAAATAGTACAGAAATGTTGAAATCAAAAAAATAAAAAGATAAATACTGAGAATTTTTCTTTTAGGTATACATATCACTATTTTTCAACGTACATTTTTGACGTTCGTTGTTTTATTGAAATCTTTAAATTTGAATCCTCTAACGAGTGATTCCAATCCCAGGTTAAGCATGAAGTAAAATTTCGAGTTTAGAAAAGCCTCAAAATTTGGTTTGGTCGCGTAGCGCTACGCGCTACACGACCAAACCAAATTTTCAGGCTTTTCTAAACTCGAAATTTTACTTCATGCGCCACGCGTATAAAACACTGATTTCATGTGATGTCATCGCTAATAATCCAATTATTATTAATGTGGTAATCATGTTTAGTACAGATAATTTTGGAATTATTTCTAGCTCCACAAATTTGAAAATTTACATTTGTGATTATGTTTTCTGCATTCGTTTTACGAATACAGAAAACAGATCATATTTACATTTTATTTGTTTCCTAGTATTAATGCCGACATAACTTGATTAGTATTAAAATATCAAATAAATCATTAACCTTTAATGCTAAAATAAGCATAACTTTTGCTACAGACATGCAATTCAGTTTTTTTTGTAGTTATAAAAAATAAATTAAATTAGCTTTTATTTAAAAATATTCTTTTGGTATATCCAACAGTATTTGATATTATTTATTTCCTTCAAAAAATATTATTTAATTTTTGTCAAATATAAGCTATTTTAATAGTATACATATCTTGATAACTGTAAGTCTTTAGATATTTTTGCAGAGAATTCAAATTGAAGCTTTAAACGCGTGTTTTCCACTCCCAGACTAATCATGAAGTAAAATTTCGAGTATAATAAAGCCTTAAAATTTGTAGCGCTACGCGACCAAACCAAATTTTCAGGCTTTTCTAAACTCGAAATTTCACTTCATGCGCCACGCGTATAAAACACTGATTTCAAGTAAAGTTCAAAATACACAGTTTTGGTATAAAATTGGAAAATTTGAAAATGTGTTGTTGTAAACTAAATAAAATTCGTTTTATTTTTTGTTGAAGGAAATTACGTTCGTGTAAAGTATTTTACAAAAACTTAAACATCTATAGAAAATTAAAAACGTTGGTATGACAAAAATAGTGATCATTTTAAAAATACGGCTAAAAATATTAATGAAAATAGTATAGAATTGTTGATGTCAATGAAATACTCATACATCATAATAAAGATCTTATAGAAGAAAATGAAGACATTTTTCTTAATGAAGTTTCTATTAGTATTTAAGTAGTCTGTAAATTAGGATAGGTATTGACACAATTTTATTTTGTACATTATATAGGGTGTTTCACCTAAAACTCTCAAGACTAATTTACAAGAAACCAAAAATGTCATTGACGATTTGTTTGTTGGAATCAGTAGATGTTATTCAAGGCTTCAAATTAAGATGGAATTGGTATCATACAAAAATACGATTTCGGTGTCAGAGGCATGAGAAAATGTCATTCAATATTCAAAGCTTTGAAAGTGACTCTTTCTGAAGGAATGGAATATTTAAAGACATTTTTAGTAATTGTATATTTTAAATTGCTTTGGCCATTTTTAAGATATAACCAGTTTTCATATTCTCAAGAACTTTTAATACACACATTTAAAGTAGTACAAGTTCTTAAAATTAGCACATCTCACATTAAAAATTATTAATATAAATCAAAAATGTTATAATACTAATAATAACAATAATATGAATTGATTATAAAGGGTGTCCTAACAAGAGCGCCGGATTTAATTATAAAGAAAAACATATTTATTTTTTGAATTATGTAAACATTTTTGTTTCAACATAAAGAAAAAAAGTTCCGATTAAACATGAAATACAACATCAGGAAAATAGCGACCACGAAACCACTAGCACAGGGTTATTCTTTTGTTGAAATTTTGAATAACGTTTTCGCAAATGTGGCTGTATTTCACCAATAACGCGCCGGATTTCCTCTTTAAGATGTTGAACTGCTTCAGGCTTATTTGCATACACCTTTTGCTTCACATAGCCCCAAAGAAAAAAGTCCATCGGCGTTAGATCGCACGATCTTGGTGGCCAATGTTGATCGCCAAATCGAGAAATGGCACGGCCTGGAAATTTGGTCTGCAGTAACACCATTGTTTCACATGCTGTGTGGCAGGTCGCACCGTCTTGTTGGAAAAACATGTGCTCCACATCAATTACATCCAATTCGGGCCACAAAAACTCCGTTAACATTTCCCGATACCGCACACCAGTAACAGTTAGCGCATTTCCAGCCGCATTTTCAAAGAAATACCCAATCACTCCGCCAGCCGAAAATGCGCACCAAACCATTACTCGCGGTGGATGCATTGGCTGCTCGAGTACCACACAAGGATTTTCAGCACCCTAAATCCGACAGTTTTGTTTATTTACGTATCCGTCGAGTTGAAAATGTGCCTCATCTGAAAAAATGATTTTCTTCGAAAAATCCGGATTAATTTGATGATGTTCCAACACCCAATCAGCAAATCCACGGCGCTGCTCATGGTCCCTTGGCTTGATTTCTTGCACCAATTGAATCTTGTATGCGTGCAAATGCAGATCTTTTACCAAATTTCGTTGCATAGTGGTTTTGGAAATGTTTAATTTTTGACCACGATGCCGAATGGAAGTTCCTGGATTCTCGGCCACAGATTCCCTTACTGTGTCTATATTTTCGAGTGACCGACAAAGACGACGACGAACAATGGTCTTCTGATCCATCAACGTAAATTTGGTCTTAAATTTTGTAATTAAACGCGTCACTGTCGATTCATTTGGCGCATAATGGCGACCGAAAACTTGACGTAATATGCGAATTGTTTTCGCAAAACATTCACCATTTTTGTAATGTGTTTTTACAATAATTAAACGTTGTTCGTTTGAATACTTCTCCATATTCTTAAATCGCGTGGTCTGTACTTGACAACTGTCAAAAAAAAAATCACCGTACAACTCGTATTAACAAAATGGCGGCAAATTTAAATCCGGCGCTCTTGTTGGGACACCCTTTAATTAACATTTATTATCTTTATTGTTGAGCAAAAGCTATAAAAGATACGCCAACGCTTTGCAGTGATATAATATTGAAAAATACACACTTCAGACTTGAATCATAAGATTTACGCAAGTTGTGTATCAATTAGATAACGATCTGTTTTAGATGTACACTTCTGTGCAATAAAATTAAGTATACAAAATATGTTATAGTTTAAAGCGGACTTCATGAGTTTCCTAGTTACGTAAATATGTCAATTTCCTTAATGTCAAAATCCCGCGTCATTTAGACAATAAATCAAAAATTCGAATCCTAACTAAAATAGAAGATGGTTTTTCAATTGGACAAATTGTTCGATAGGTGACCATCAGTATAGACACTGTTTTCAGAGTTAAGAAACGTTGGGAGCAAGAAAGAAATGTTATGGTGTTTATTATTTATTGAAACTGCTGCTAGGCAATTAAAACAGACCCAAATTATGAAAATGGAATATTGTAAAAAAGAATTATAAGACTTGTGCTTAATTTTATTGCACAGAAATGTACGTTTTCGAAAATGATTTTATATGTGTTTTTGAGTCTGGTCAAAAGTTTGAGCGTCTCATAACTTTTTTCAACAATTAAGAAAATAAATCTAAACTATAATTAGGTTAGATAATTGTTATTTTTAGTGTTTTGTAATGTTCAATTTATTTTAATAATATTTATGTGTGTTAAAAGTTCTTGAAAATAGAAAAATTGGTGATAACTTAAAAATGGCCAATGAAATTTAGAATATGCATGTGATAAAAATGGCTTAAAATATTCCATTCTTTTAGAAAAAGTCAATTTCAAAGTTCTGATCATCGAATGACATCTTCTCATGACTCTGACAGCGAAACCGTAAATATGAGTGAGGCCATCTATCTTAAATTGAAACATTGAATAACATAATAATAATAATAATAATAATAATCTTTATTTCTTACCAAATAAGTATACAAAATATAGAACAACACTACAGTAAGAAAATGGCGAGGTTCAGTGTATAGTGTCCGATACACTTACTGTTCTTCCACCTAACCAGGAAAAATTAAACTAAATAACAGAATAATAAAAAAAATTTAAAAAAATGTACAATTTACAGACATACAGGTACATGTATTGATTACTACATACAGAACTTTAATAACATTTTTAGTTTCTTATTAATTAGTCTGGGGAGTTTTGGATGAAACACCCTGTATAATGACACTCTGAAATAAAGATTGTTATTATTATTATTAGATGAAAAATTAGTAGTTATAAATTAATTAAAGAATATAAAAAAATATATAAATTTATCGTTTATCTACAATAATTTTCTCTCGTTGATACTTTTCCAAATATTCATTGAAACAACTACTTCCCGAGCTAATACAATCAATGACGTTTTTGTATAAGTAAAAGGAGACATAATAAGAACAAAATAAATAATTTCTTGTAGATATAAAAGAATTACGTGCCTGTTGATATTATTTTTTATAATTGTTTTCAATTCGCATAAATCATTGGCATAATTAAACGTCGCGCGATAAATAATCGCGTTCTATAAACAATTCGCGCATAAATCAACGGGAACGCTCACCGATTCCGATCGCTCATGTCTGTTGCTAATGAATTTTATATAATTAGATGTTAATCGTCGGCTTCGACGGGTTTACTCACCTCCTCTATCAATAAGCCTTCGTCGTCGCCTTATCGCTCCTTTATTATTATTATTTCCCGAGCTGAAACGCATTTCAATTAATTACGCTAAATAGTAATCACAATGCAGCATTATGTGTCCATGTTAAATGCTTATACTTAATTCACTGAACCCAGCGATGACCTTTATATTGATTTTCAGTGATTTTATTTTCTTAATATTGTTTTATGAAATTAATTCCGATTTATTAATCTCGATAGTTCAAAATTTGTTTTATTGTTAATAGTCCATATTTTAACTTTTTAACTTTAATTCAGAATAAAGTAGAAATCTCTAAATGTGGATAGTTTTTTTTTTTAATTTTTAGAACATGTATAAATCGTGATTTATTAACCCATTAAGCGCAATTGATGCAGTAATGCAACATAATTATTTTTTGTTAATTAAACTACTAAAGAAATTAATTTGATACATTGTATTATTTGACCTGACTTGAAAATGTGTGAAAAAATGTTAATATTTTGTTATTAAAATATTTTGATTACTACTTACTTTAAAATGTATTTTTAAGTGTATTTTTAACTTCAGAATATTTCTGTGTTTTATACGCGTGGCGCATGAAGTAAAATTTCGAGTTTAGAAAAGCCCAGAAAATTTGTCTCGGGGCTTTTCTAAACTCGAAATTTTACTTCATGCTTAGTCTGGGAGTGGAAAACACTCGTTTAAAGCTTTAAATTGAACTTAAAAAAAAAACAGGAAATATCCGCAACTGTTGTTTCAATTCCATGGTATGTCATTATTTTTATAAAATCACGTAACTTTCTCTTAATTGTTTTAGCTGTAAATTTTCTGACATTCGTTGATTTTTATAAGAGTTCGCGACCCGAGACAAATTTTCTGGGCTTTTCTAAACTCGAAATTTTACTTCATGCGCCACGCGTATAAAACACAGATTTTAAGTGAAGTTAAAATATTCATTAATTTGACAATAATATAGTGTTTTATACGCGTGGCGCATGAAGTAAAGTTTCGAGTTTAGAAAAGCCTAGAAAATTTGTCTCGGGTCGCTGCGCGACCATCGACAAATTTTCACGGGGCCATTCGAAACTCGAAATTTTACTTCATGCTTAGTCTGGGAGTGGAAAACACTTGTTTAAAGCTTTAAATTGAACTTAGAAAAAACAGGGAATACCCGCAATTGTTGTATCAATTCCATGGTATGTCATTATTTTTTTATAAAACCACATTACTCTTTCTTAATTATTTTAGCTGTGAATTTTCTGACATTCGTTGCTTTTTATAAGAGGTCAATTTGGAGCTTGAAACGAGTGTTTTCCAGTCCCAGACTAAGCATGAAGTGACATTTCGAGTTTAGAAAAGCCCCGTGAAAATTTGTCGAAGGTCGCGCAGCGACCCGCGACAAATTTTCTGGGCTTTTCTAAACTCGAAATTTTACTTCATGCGCCACGCATATTAAACACAGATTTTAAGTGAAGTTCGAATATACAAAAAGTTGACAATATTTTAGTGTTTCATACGCGTGGCGCATGAAGTAAAATTTCGAGTTTAGAAAAGCCCAGAAAATTTGTCTCGGGTCGCTGCGCGACCTTCGACAAATTTTCACGGGGCTTTTCTAAACTCGAAATTTTACTTCATGCTTAGTCTGGGAGTGGAAAACATTTGTTTAATGCTTTAAATTTAACTTAAAAGAAAACAGGGAATTTCCGCAATTGTTGTATCAATTCCATGGTATGTCATTATTTTTATGAAATCACATTACATTTTCTTAATTATTTTAACTTAGAGAAAGATGAAGTGTTAAGTGTGAACATTCATAAATTTAGAATTTTTCCCTCTACAACAAAATGAAATACATTTTGTGTCTAAAATAAATAGGGAAGCCAATATTTGAACACTTTAAAATTATCATGTGAATTCCTATGTAGCGTCCGCCAAGTCAACACCCGGTGTTTAAAAAAAATCCTAGTATGTAATATACATGTATACATGTTTTGTTGTGATTAGTTTGTATTGTTATTTTCTGTATTTTTCTTAGTTTAGGGATTATATTTTTACTCTATTTATTTATTATATTTTTTGTCTTTTTAATTCGGATTGTAATATTCTTACTATTAAGTCATATTTTGTAAATGGTCCGCCGTATATTAATAAAGATAAAGATGATATACGAGGTGTGGAAATTAAGTGATGAGACTGATTTTCTAAATTAGTTTTATTCGAATAAAATTACAATTGAATGGTGTCTCCTTCAAAGTAATTCCCTTGGGAAGCCACATAGCGTTGGAGACGTTTCTTCCACTCCTCATACCAGTGCTGGAACTCGGATACTGGGATAGCCTTCAGCTGGTCGGTTACAGCCGTTTTAATGTTTTCGAGTGTCCCAAAATGACGTCCCTTCAGATGAATTTTCAATTTAGGGAAGAGGAAAAAGTCAGCAGGACTCAAGTCAGGTGAGTAAGGAGGCTGAGGAGCCACAGGAATATTTTTATTGGTCAAAAACTGGTTTATTGATATTGCTGTGTGACACGGCGCATTGTCATGATGCAGGATCCAATTGTTCTTGATGTGCGATCTCACACGAATGATCCTTTTTCGGAGTCTTTCAAGAACCTCGCGGTAAAAGTGTTGATTTACTGTTTGGCCTTGAGGCACAAACTCTTTGTGGACGATTCCCTGGCTATCAAAGAAACAAATCAACATGCATTTAATTTTTGATTTGCTAATTCTTGCTTTTTTGGGCCTTGGAGAGCCTGGCGTACACCATTGCATGCTCTGGCGTTTTGTTTCCGGGTCGTATTCAAACACCCAACTCTCGTCACCAGTGATGACATGTTCTAAAAAATGTGGATCATTTTCAATCGATTCCAAAAAGTCAAGGCACCTTTCCCTTCTAATGTCCTTTTGTTCCCGCGAAAGGTTTTTTGGAACCATTTTCGCGCAGATCTTTCTCATCCCCAATTCATTGGTCAAAACGTGATGAACGGTGGTGTGACTCAAATTCAACTGTTCCCCCATCATTCTGATCGTTAACCGACAATCTGAACGCACAAGTTCCCGGATTCTGTCGACATTTTCATCGGTTCTTGCTGTTGCAGGCCTTCCGCTGCGTGATTCATCTTCCATCGACTCTCTTCCCTCTGAAAATGCCTTAAACCATCGAAAAACCTGGGCTCTTGACAA
Source organism: Philonthus cognatus (assembly GCA_932526585.2). Taxonomy (NCBI): domain Eukaryota; kingdom Metazoa; phylum Arthropoda; class Insecta; order Coleoptera; family Staphylinidae; genus Philonthus; species Philonthus cognatus. Next base: position 33,651,303 of record OW052242.1, read on the forward strand.
AACACTGTCTCCGTAAGCCTGCTGAAGTTTTGCAAAAGTTTCTGTTGCACTGTACCCAAGTCTCAAGCAAAACCTGATAGCACACCGTTGCTCGAAATTAATATCACTCATTTTTAGAACGCACTTCAAAATACGGTTTCACGAGAACAATGACTACGCACAGCGTAATGACTCGATCAAGTTCAAACTTGTACTGAACGCCTATCGCATGTCCATCTGTCACCCCTCCAAGCCACGTGCTTCCAGTGTTGCCGTATCGAACGCTATGCTGCCAATCTCATCACTTAATTTCCACACCTCGTATTTGATTTATTTGGTACATCCCATTTTATATTTACGAACATTGTAAATAAAACTCAGGCCACGAGCAGTACATTGTCTAATTGTAATTGACTTGATAGAATACTTTTAGGTTTGTTTGTTTAATTCAAGTTAGTATAACATTTATAAGTAAAATAAAGATGTATCTTAATTTTTGTAATCGAATTTATAATGTTAATATTTTGTAAAAAAAAGTGTTATTCGGTAATAAATAATAAATAATCAATAAATATACAGGGTGACGCAAAACTACCGATATGGTTTGAATGTTTAATAACTTTTTAAATTTATTCATATTTTTTATTTCTATTTCAGAATTTTGTGAAGAAAACTTGGGGAGTTTGAAATGGAACAGTACACAACAGAACAGCGATAAAAAATTGTTGAATTTTATTTTGAAAATCAACGGTCAATTGTTTTGACGCAGCATGCTTATCTACGTTTTTCTAATGTGCGTACTGTACCTTCAGCATCAACAATAAACCGCCTGGTTGCAAATTTTCGACAACATGGTACAGTAATATACCTTCCATGTACCGGAAGACCACGTACGGTCCACACGGAAGAAAATATCCAACGTGTTGTGGATAGTGTGCAAGGCAGTCCAGAAACATTAACAAGAAGACGTTCGGCACAACTGGGGCTATCGCGGAGGTCCGTTCAGAGGATTTTGGCCACATTGCACATGTTCCCGTATGAGATTCAGCTTGTGCAAGAATTGAAGCTGATAGACTACAAACAACGGCTTGATTATGCCGTTTCATTCCGACAAAAAGCAGAAGAAAATCGCAATTTCATTATCAATTTAATAATGAGCGATAAAGCCCATTTCCAATTGAATGGTTTCATAAACAAGCAAAATTGCAGGATATGGGCTACGGAGAATCCAAGAACAGTTCATCAACGACAATTTCACCCACTTAAGTGTACTGTTTGGTGCGGTGTATCGTCTGAAAGGATCATTGGTCCATTTTTTTTTGAAAATGCATATGGCGTCTCAGTTACAGTTAATTCTGCTGAATATCGAACGATGCTGGACACTTTTTTGAGGCAGCTGTAGAAAACAATCCACAGTTGTGGTTCCATCAAGATGGAGGCACAGCCCACACTGCAAGGGACACAATGGCTCTGTTACGGGACCTCTTTAGCGAACGCATTATTTCGCGCAGAAGCGATTTCAATTGGCCCCCACGTTTACCGGATTTAACAGCTCCAGACTGTTTTCTTTGGGGTTATTTGAAAGAAAGGGTATACGTAAATAAGCCAGCGACCATACCAGAGCTGAAACAAAACATTCGCAATGAAATTCAAGCCATAACACAAGTTATGGAAAATGTACTGGAAAGAGCACGAATGTGCGAAGCCGAAAATGGCCACCACTTGCGGGATATAATTTTTCATACTTAAGCCAAAAATATTCCCCATTAATATACTCTATAACAAAAAAAAAAAAAAATAATTAACCATTAAATAAAAAAGTTATTAAACATTTATACCATATGGGTACATAAAGTAGAGCACAATTTTACCTAAAATCAACGTTTAGTCTTAAATCTATAATTGCTCGACCGTTAATGGATTAACCACAGCACAATCGACTAAATTATTATAACTGAGTCTAATAATTTGTACAGGGACTTTAGGTAAAAAAATCCCATTTTCTTTCAATGTTTACTACATGCTAAATCAAGGAATAGAAAATGGACTTTAAGTAAAAAAATTCCCATCTCCTTTAAATGTTCGTATTAAAAAACCCTCATGCATACATTAGAATAAGTTACAAACATCACCAAAGTATTTCTTTTTCAATCACCACAATTACCATAAAACAGCCCATCATTCAAAAAAAGCGCAGCAAGCTACAATCCCAAGATAAACACATACACATGCCAGAATCAATTACCTTCAAATGTGAATACATTATAGACGAAATTTCGAAGCGTTTCATGATTTATGGCGAGCCGTACACATTGAGAAGAAAATAAGAAGAAGAATAAAAAAAAAACATGAAGAGGAACTAAATAACCAGCGGAGAGTGTGTCTGGTATCTCTGGTATCCCGGGGTTCGGTTTCCTTCATTAGCTGCTGGGAAATCGTACGGCTCGCACCGAGGTATTTCAAGAATATCATTCTTGAACTTGGTACATGTGTCACGCACATAAGGCTAGCATAAATAATATGCAAATGCCAACAGCGCAGATTATAATATCCAAAGATATGGATATACGTACTAGGACATATAAAGAAGAAAATCTTCTCTTATAATGTTACGAAGTTGTCTTGATTAAATCGCAGGCGCCTAAGTTAAATCAAATCAAAATCAAATCAAATCAATTTATTTGGTGCTTAACAAACGTTTACACAAGTTAGATATATATAAATATTATTTATCAATCCTTGTAAAATTTATAAAATTATTATTAAAAACACATAAACATTGTTTCACACAAGTATAAAATATAAAATACATGCTTAATACATATAGAACGTTTATTTAAAAGTTAAAATACAACACAATCATCAATCACACAAGAGACCAGAGCTGGGCAGGATTCGAATCATTCAGGATCCCAGATTCGGGTCCTCTTAGAGGATTCAAAAGAGGCATTAGAATACTTTAGTTCAACTGGATTCATGATCCGGATTCGTTACAATTTTTTAAGAGGATTCGTATTTGATTCTAAATGTAGGTGATTCGAATCCTTCTAAAAGGATTCGAATATTTATAAAAGGATTCGAATTTTTACAAAAGGATTCGAATATTTATAAAAGGATTCAAATACTTACAAAAGGATTTGAATCATCAAAAATAATTCGAATTGTGAGAATTGAAATGAAAAATGTCTTTTGTGTGTTTTTAAATTTCTCGTTAAATAACTGTTTTATACGCGTGGCGCATGAAGTAAAATTTCGAGTTTAGAAAAGCCCAGAAAATTTGTCTCGGGTCGCTGCGCGACCCTCGACAAATTTTCACGGGGCTTTTCTAAACTCGAAATTTTACTTCATGCTTAGTCTGGAAGTGGACAACACTTGTTTTAAGTTTCAAATTAAGCTCTGTTAAACAACGGATGCTGGGACGTTTAAAGATTATGCATGTGTTTACCTACAAGAAAAATGTTCACGATGTTTTTTTTAGAAGAGTTCAATTTGAAGCTATAAATGAGTGTTTTCCACTCCCAGACTAAGCATGAAGTAAAATTTCGAGTTTAGAAAAGCCCTGTTAAAATTTGTCGAGGGTCGCGCAGCGACCCTCGACAAATTTTCTAGGCTTTCCTAAACTTGAAATTTTACTTCATGTGCCACGCGTACAAAACAAAAATATTGTGAACTTATGTATATTTGAACCTCACTTGAAATCAGTGTTTTATACGCGTGGCGCATGAAGTAAAATTTCGAGTTTAGAAAAGCCCAGAAAATTTGTCTCGGGTCGCTGCGCGACCCTCGACAATTTTTCACGGGGCTTTTCTAAACTCGAAATTTTACTTCATGCTTAGTCTGGGAGTGGAAACGCTCGTTCGAAACTTCAAACTGAATGCTTTGATAAGAACATTAAATGACTAAAAATGTTTTTAAAGATAATAATCTACTTTTAAAAATTTTGTTTAATATTATTTGGAGTAAAACTGACACAATATGAAATGTTACATTTTTCCGACATTTCCCCAATTCAAGATTTTGTTCCCTGGCCTTCTAATATAATTAATTTTCTTCTGTGGGAAACCCCCATTTTATTAAATTGTTTTCATTGTTTTAGTGAATATTTAAGTTAATTTTATAAATGTTTACGTGTTTTGTAATTCGCCTGCTGATTTTGACAAATTTAATAATATCATATGGCTTTTTTGTTAGTGTTTTGGTCAATTTAAATATAATTCCATGACTTTTCTCGGGCTTTTTAATTTACGTAATTTTTAGGCATTTTTCGATTTTATAATAGAGTTAAATTTGAAGTTTTGAACGGGTGTTTCCACTCCCAGGCTAAGCATGAAGTAAAATTTCGAGTTTAGAAAAGCCCCGTGAAAATTTGTCGAGGGTCGCGCAGCGACCCGAGACAAATTTTCGGGCTTTTCTAAACTCGAAATTTTACTTCATGTGCCACGCGTACAAAACATTGATTAGAAGTGAAGTTCAGAAACACACAAATACATCTTTAATCAGAGTAACAGGGAATCAGATATTTATTCTGTTATCAACGATGTTCAGTGTTAATAATAAATAATTAGGTGTTGAATATTTTTGTTAAAACAACTGATAACGTTATTTATATATTAATGGTTGCAAAACAAAATAAAATCAAATTTATTCTTAAGGGATTTGTATTCGTGATTCGAAAAAACAGGATTCTAATCTTTGATTCAAATCATATTTATCTCTTACGAATCCTTTATTCCAGTATTCGTGATTCGGATTCGTGATTCGAATCATATTAGGTGATTTGGATTCGTGATTCGAATTCTTTTTACGAGGATTCGTCCCAGCTCTGCAAGATACCATACATTCATTAAAATAAAATCACTTATATATTAAAATTATTCGATAAATACTCATCTAAAGAATAAAGTGCATTCTCAAGTAATAGTTTTTTTGTGCTTATTTTAAACAATTTACCTTTGAGAAGTTTTATATCTTGTGATAATTTGTTAAATAATTTTGGTGCATGATTGCGTGTTCCGTTTTGGGCTAAAGTTAACCGGCTTCTCGTCTGTCGTATTTTATTATTATGTCTAGTGTCGTAATTGTGATGTTAATTATTTTCCAAATAGCTTTCATGCTGATCTTTAACCCAGAGTAAACTTTTCAATATATATTGACAAGGCAAAGTTAAAATACCCAGCTCCACAAATATATTCCTGCAGTCTTCCCTGTAAGCCGCGTTAGCCTAGAAACTTGGCTGAATCAACGACAAATCCTTCTTGATGATTTTTTAAAATAAATAATAAGCTCACAGCTTAAGCTTCCATCAGTCATGCAAAGACTGTTTGCATCAAACCATATTTCAGAAGCTCTCCTTGCATCAACTTCAGATGTTAATAGTTGGTCTATGTTAGGATTAGTGATAAAAAGTGAAGTATCATCAGCAAATTGAGTGACTCTAACCTGACTGTTACTAAATATACATGGGAAATCATTCGCGTATATCAAAAACAAAAGAGGCCCTAAGTGACTTCCTTAGTAACAAGAAATTCACGCCATAATGTATTATGGCGATAAGAAACAATCTGTTTTCGATTAATTAAGTAAGACAATATCATTCCGGAACTGGATGGCATGAAATTATAACTATATAATTTAGTTATTAATAGCTCGTGCGATACGCAATCAAATGCTTTTGACATATCCATAAAATGTACAAGTACAAATGATTTTGATTTCAAACCACTCAAAATAGCATCAATAATATCTTGAACAAGTTTCTCGTCTTTCACGTGGTGAAACATATTTAACTATGATTTAATGAAGAAAACACTTTGTTAAATTTCACTAATAATAGTGAAATTTAACCAAGTGTTTTCTTTATTAAATCATAGCATCAATAAGTTCTACAATTTCATGAATTGTCGATTTTCCCTTTCCAAATCCAAATTGATGTTCTGCCAATAGGCCATTGTCTTCAAAATACTGTGATACTTGTCTGTGCATTACTAACTTCAAAATCTTTGCAATGAGAGGAATTATTGACACTGGCCGGTAGTTTTTCAGATCAGATGGGTTGCTCTTTTTAGGTACAGGAATGCACTTTAAAGTCCAAAACGCAGTAGACTATAATGATATGTGTTCTTACGAAATATGTGCACATTTTAATTCTCAGAAACTTTTATTCAGTGTATTTTTGATACTTTCACTAGTTACTGAGATATTTTCAAATAAAATTCTGAACATTTAAGGCTCATCAAATACTTCAACTAAATATACAGAAAACCAGTGTTATATCACAATAAAAAACTTTTAATTCTTTACTTCATCTTTATTTTTATTCGTTAGATGTACATTTTAAGTAATAGCCAGTAATTATCAATAACTAATAACCAGTGATATATGTCCCAACTTATAACAAAAATATAAGTGAGAAATTAATTAAAGATATACAAAAAACATCCCTATCTTAAGTATACTGTACAATGAAAACTAAAGCTGAGATTCGAATACGAATCATTCAAATATTTGAATATTTGAATATTTAAATATGAATATTTCAATCACCAAATTATTCATTAAATTGAATATTAGAATATTCAAATATTTGAATACTTGAATATTCAACAGGAATATAACAAGACCTTTTCAAATAGCCGCCTATTAATTTTTATAAATCTTTCGAGAAGGCTTGCATTTTGACAATTTAAATGAGACCAAATATCAAGCATTAATAATCTGATTAAAGCCCAAGAGCTTTAGTTCGAGGGCTTTAATCATTGATTGTTAATGCTTGATATGTCTAGTTGAATTGTCTAAAAATGCAAGACTTCAAGATAAATTATTTAAAAAAAATAATAGTCGCTATTTGCGAAGGTTGTGTTATATTTATAAATATTATTCATTGAATCATTTCACATAACTTTAATTGTATATTTCTTATAGTCATCCCCGTTCTCCTTTCGCATATTCTAAGCCCAATCCTTTAAAATTTCAGCTATCACTACATTTCAAATATTTGTTATGTTAAAAATGTTAATACATTAAAGTGAAATCTTCATTCATGTTTATGGACATGTAATGATGCAATTTGACATTTATATCAAAAATTGACATTCACGGCATATAGCTCTCTCTTTATTATACTAAGATAATTTGCCGTTTAAAACACAATTTTTATTTTTTTATTTAAATCGATATTTTTAGTGTAACTTGTCACTATTGACGCATTGTAATTCCATATTAAAAATATTGAATTATTGAATATTGAATGTAACACCATAACAATATATGTGAATAAAATGGACGTTTTTTTTTTCTTTCGCATAATATGATATTTTCAACGCGGAAATCAATTTTTACCAACTATGACATTTTAGCATATTTTTTCGTTTAAAACTTAATAAAGTTAGGTTAGGTTAGATGACAAGTTGTGAAGTTAGTTACAGTAAGTTTTAAAACCGCCAAGATAAACGAAAAAAAAACATTTTTTTTAAAACCTTGCCTGTTTTTTAACTATCATAATATTTTGACATTATAAGATTGATTATTTTTACAGTAAACATTAAATCACTGCGTTAATTATTTTTTAACTAATAAAATCACTTAGTCTTTTGACTGTGGTAGAATTTCATTAATCAATAATTATTGTAACATTCGCGCGAAGTGACCAAACCAAATTTTCAGGCTTTACTAAACTCGAAATTTTACTTTATGCTTAACCAGGGAGTGTAAACACGTTTCTTACGTCGACTGTATTTTTATTATTATTGCATTTTGACGTTAAGTCCCTTGATCGATCTAAATTTTCATTTGACCTCTGACAGAAAAAACGATTGCTTCCTTTTTAACTTGTATCAAAATGGACATTCTCTTTTTACGTTATAAAACTTTCTCTGCCAATAAAACAAAAATGAATGTATTATGTCAAATGTCAATTGTTTTAATGCTAGAACGAGTGTCTTCCACTCCCAGATTAAGCATGAAGTAACATTTCGAGTTTAGAAAAGCCTGAAAATTTGGCTCGGGCGCGTAGCGAAGCGAAGCGACCGAGCCAAATTAGGCTTTTCTAAACTCGAAATTTTACTTCATGCGCCACGCGTACAAAACACTGATTTAATGTGAAATGATCTTACACTTAACCAATTGACAAGTGAAATAAGTTTAGTATATTAATGATTAATTAATGTATTTTAATTACTGACATTGTTAAAAATTTAATTTTGACACAAAGAAAGGTAATTTGTTTAATCATATATTGTCATAATTATAACGATTTATATTTATAAAGTGATTCTTTGATTGTAACAGAATCTCATTTTCGACAAATATATTGGCATTTTTGGCAGTATTGTATTACTGTTTTTTTTTTGGCCATTGTGATTTTTTTGGATATATTTGAATATTCGAATATTTAAATATTTCTGTATTGTGGAGGCTCCATGTTTGATAATGACAAGCTAAATTTGTCGAAACTGCAGTCACATTAAATAAAACGTGTTATACAAACAAAGTTAAAAGTGTTTAATTGTGTATTTAAATATTTGAATATTCGACTATTTGAATGTCCAAATATTTGAATAATTCGATTATTGGAATAATTTGATTATATTTTTAAATAAATATTCAAATACTTAAATTCGAAAAATTCCTTAATGTCTTAAAATATTCTATTCTTTTGGAAAAAGTCACTTCTAAAGTTCTGATTATCGAATGACATTTTCTCACGCCTCTAACAACCAAACCGTAGTTATGAGTGATACCAGTTCTATCTTAACTTAAAGCTTTGAATGACATCTATTAATTACAGCAAACGAAACTTTAATAACATTTTTAGTTTCTTGTTAATTAGTCTGGGGAGTTTTAGGTGAAACACCCTGTATATACTCTCAAGATTTTTTTTTGTGAGAGGTAATCCATGGAGGACAGTAAAAAATGGAAAAAGCTTCTGCTTTTAAGTGTATTAAACATGCATGAAACGTCGATTAAGTCCAATCAAGTCGCCAATAGATATTTTAATGGCGACGTAAAATATTCACGCGGGCAATGAATTAAATTGCTTTTATTATATTAATATTTATACAGGCGCTGAATCAATACCCGACACTGCCGGGCATTAAGCCCAATTAGGGGCTTTATTTAATACTTGATGCGGAATAAGAATGCCCTTCCTCAACACCCTCTAATATCTTTCCGGTGTTTACAATTACAAGAGATCTCAAAAACGCGGGGAGGGGAACGAGATCCGGAACATTTACTTTCTAATTGATTTTTTTAACAAAAGTAGAAATTGAGAAATAAATCTTTTTTTTTCGTTCGTACTCGTAAATCAAAAATTCACATAATCTGATTTAATTAAGGTGAGATAATAATAGGCCTTACATGATTTATTGATTCCCACGTAACGTTAGTTGCTTTACAATTTAATATGCACATATTCAATAACCGGTCAATTTTGTGGATTATTATAATTATCAGGGTAATTATATTTAAATATTACTTTAGTTAATTACATAATAATTGCTTTAGAAAATATGCTACAAGAAACAGACATCTTTAGCGAAATAATAAAAGAAAAACATTGATTAAATTGGACATTGATACAATTGGAATTAACAACAAACGACAAATTCTCCAGTACCAGAATTGATTTAAATAATCAATTTCTGTTGGAGATAAATTTCTACAGCAACAATGGTTATAAATAATAACCAAAGAGTAAAAAAAATATATATATTTTATTAATTTTAAACCAAATAACTCGTATTCCATATACTTACATATAATTTTTCTGTTTAGTCTACAGGGAGTCCCGTTAATGTGAAGAAATGGCTTAACTATAGATTCCTGGGATCAAAATATGATGATTTAACACAACTTATCTATATCCAAAAGTTTACAGTGGAGCTGGAATTAATCTTCAAAGTTCAAAAAAATATTATTTATTTTATTTATAACAATTAAACGCCCTATTCGATCCAACTAAAATTTATCATCGTTGATTATCATAATATAACACACCATTTAAGTTATTATGGTCATCATTGATTGACAAGAACTATAAAAACATTAGTACCACAACGTAAAAAACTAGAATATGTTTTAGATCCGTCAGTGAACCAAACTATCGAGGAGTCTTGTAACTGCTTGACTTTCGCTGAAACATTATGGCGGTCTTGGATAACCAAGTATACAGTGCTGAGGATTTTTAGGTGCCCAGTAAAATGTCAAAATTTTGGAGTATCTGTCTAGATTATTCCTAAGGCGTCTGAAGCAGCTTGCCTTTTCGAGTGAAGGTGTAGAGGTGTGAGGTTTAGCATAGCCTCCATTGCTCCAAAAGAACAAGCGCTCATAGCCCCATGTGATGCCCAAACATGCCAGCCTTTGAACCTTACTGAGCTTTGTTTGGTTCTTTGTCCACCAGACAACGAAACCATAGCTGATTATTGGTCTTATCATCGTTACGAAAAGTCAATATATCATCTTGGGGGATCTAACAGCTCGAACGTGGTCAGAGACTGTAAAAAATCACTAAATAGGCTTGCAAATAAGTGTGACGTGGGACTCATATGGGTACCTAGTCACAGTGATATCAGGAGGAATTCAATTGCCGACGACATTGCAAGGAAGGGGGCAAGATTGAAAGACCTGTCTACTGAACTCTCCACCCACATACCTCTTGTGGAGTGCAAGAGACTACTTAGGGACAAGATGATAACATCGGTCAACCATAGGTGGAGAGAAGAAGATACGTGTCTCATAACAAGGCAGCTATGGCCTATATGGGATACTATAAACAGCAACAGATTAATTGCACTTAGCAGAGTCGACATATAGAAGGCGGTAGGCATCCTCTCGGGTCACTGCCTCCTAGGCAGACATGCACAAAAGATGGGTCTTGAGCACAACAACTTTTGCAGAGGATTCCTGGATGTGAAGGAGGAAGAGACGGTTCTCCACTATCTGGGACAATGACCTGCTCTTGAAGGGAAAAGAATCAAGTACCTTGTTATGTATAACGCGAATGGACTAGCAGACCTAACACCTCTAGATGTGAGAAATCTGATCGGGTTCATTAGGTGCTCGGATTGGTTTGTATAGGTGGGGAGGGAGGGGAGATCTGACTCTTTTTTACCCTTATGGTATCTCAAACATTGATTTAATTGGACATTGATACAATTGGAATTAACAACAAACAATAAATTCTCCAATACCAGAATTGATTTAAATAATCAGTTTCTGTTGGAGATAAATTTCTACAGCAACAATGGTTATAAATAATAACCAAAGAGTAAAAAAAAATAAATATTTTATTAATTTTAAACCAAATAACTCGTATTCCATATACTTACATATAATTTTTCTGTTTAGTCTACAGGGAGTCCCGTTAATGTTAAGAAAAGGCTTAACTATAGATTCCTGGGATCAAAATATGATGATTTAACACAACTTATCTGTATCCAAAAGTTTACAGTGGAGCTGGAATTAATCTTCAAAGTTCAAAAAAATATTATTTATTTTATTTATAACAATTGAACGCTCTATTCGATCCAACTAAAATTTATCATCGTTGATTATCATAATATAACACACCATTTAAGTTATTATGGTCATCATTGATTGACAAGATCTATAATAGTACCACAACGTAAAAACTAGAATATGTTTTTATTAGCGCAACTTATAAAAATTTAAAAAATACATCTTGAAAGATTAGTCCATTTAAAGGCTTTTTTTTATTGATGCATCATATGTCTTATTTCAAATACTTCGCAGCGTGCTTAAATTCAATATTAAAACACGCGCGTGTTTTAAAGTTGCTAAGGACAACAACGTCAATTCAAACTTAAAGTCAAACATAAATGTCACTATCTATTAAACTTTAATAACTCGTTCATTTTATTTATAATAAATATTGAATATACAATCTGTATTATTTGAAAAATTAATATTTCCGTGCTTTAACTCGGAATCAACATTGCTCACATGAACATTGGTAACTGATTTACTTCCAGATGTGCATGCATTCGTATTTCCGCTAATAGCATTTGATATAATATTGGAAACACTGTTTTTATTGTTGATGGACTCTTCGACATATCCAGTAGCCACCGATGCCGATTTCCAACCAACTTGCCGCTGTATTTGATCTATAGTCATCCCACCGTTGGCCATAATAGTTGCAGAAGTACGCCGGAACGCATGTCCTGTGTACTTCTTTGGTTCGTCTAAGTTAAGGAAAAGTGCAATTTGAAATGGGCATAAACTAAAAGTATTAATACCCACTACTTGTTTAGTACACTTTCCCTTATCAAAGCGTAAGAAAACACGGTCAGTACTCACATTTTGAGGACGCAACAACAAATATTTCTTAATAAACCCAACGTAGGGTATACCATTACTGTCAGCGACAGTAAAACGCCGAGCCTTTTCTGTCTTAGACGGACGTATGAGAATAAGTAAGGTATTACCCTCTTCCTTAATGTCGGATAAACGCATATCGCACAATTCGCATCTGCGACAAGAACCAAAGATTCCAAAAATGGCAACAACTTTCAAAAACAAATACGTTATATCTGAAGCATCTTCAAAAAACTTTCTTAAATCTTCCTCTCTAAAGGCATAGGACTTTTTTGCGTTACAATTCTTACTAATCGCCTTCATAAATGCTTGCACTTTTCCAAATGATTTGATATCCACTCCCTGTTGTAATCGTAACATACATTGTAATTTGGAATGTATGGCCCACATTGTGGACGACTTGTACTTCTCTGACAATTCCTGTAAGTACGCAAGCATAACTTGTTCTGTTACACTGGCAACTTGGCATTCTTCCATCCATTTAATCAAACGGTTGTACTCTTTTTTGTAGGCTACTTCCGACTTTTGCGGAATCAACCGATTCTCAGCTTTAGCGCTCAAGCTATCAATCTTTGATTGCATTTTCAAAGGGTAATGACAAACTGATGAGAAATTGATAATTTGTTTATTTCACACCTTGACAACCAAAGGTACATTGATTCCGTCATCTTAAACATGCTCGAAATTTCAAAATTTCGGGCCAATTTATGGTCTTTAAATGCATCAATCAAAAAAAAATAGCGTAAAGTATGCGTGGATATCTGGTCTTTAAAGCATTTACTCTATTGCAAGCACTCCGGCTGGCGCCGCCGTGCTTGCAAAATCGTGCGTGCTTTAGAGACCTAAATATCCACTTATACTTTAATATACTATTTTTGTCTCTTAAGAATGTTTGATATCTTGTACGGGTTTGCCACAAAAAAATAAAATGCAACTAAATTATTTTTTTATTATTAAGTAAAAAAGAAATCGAGTTTGGAAAAGTCCCGAGACTAATATTCTGGGCTTTCCTAAACTCGAAATGATACTTCATACGCCACGTGTATAAAACACTAAACATTGTGAAATTTATGTATATTCGAACTTCACTTCACATTGAATTTAAAAAAAACAGGGAATATCTATTTTATTTTAAGTGTACGTATTCTAAATTCAGCCTATTTTCCGCAAATCTTTATGTATTCCTTGTTTTTCGTTTGAAGTTCAATTTGAAGCTTTAAACGAGTGTTTTCCACTCCCAGACTAAGCATGAAGTAAAATTTCGAGTTTAGAAAAGCCCCGTGATAATTTGTCGAGGGTCGCGCAGCGACCCGAGACAAATTTGCGGGCTTTTCTAAACTCGAAATTTTACTTCATGCGCCACGCGTATAAAACACTAAAATATTGTGAAATATATGTATATTCGAACTTTACTTGAAATCTGTGTTTTATACGCGTGGCGCATGAAGTAAAATTTCGAGTTTAGAAAAGCCAGAAAATTTTACATCATGCTTAGTCTGGGAGTGGAAAACACTCGTTTAAAGCTTGAAATTGAACTCTTTTAAAAAACAACGACTGTCAGAAAATTTACAGCTTATGCATATGTTTACCTAAAAAAAATGACTGTAGTTTGCTTGTATTAGGATTTTTCCAAGGAAATTGAGGATACCATATTTATATTTTATATTATTGTGGAAAAACTTGACAAGATATCAAACATTATTAAGAGATGAAAAAGCTTTCAAATGAATTTAATTTAATTTCTACAAGGTGCACCAGTAAAAACACAATTTAGCTTTTATGTTGTGGTACTACTGTTTCTCATACTTCTTGTCAATCAATAATGACCATAATAACTTAATAATGGGTTATTTATGCTAACCAACCATAATAAATTACAGTAAAATCGAATATAGCGCTCAATCATTACAAACAAAATTAATAATATTTTTTTGAACTAATTCTAATTCCTGTTAAATCCCAGGAATCTATGGTTAAACCATTTCCCCACATTAACGGGACACCCTGTATACAAGGAGATTTAGTTTGAGGTATGCATATTCCAATTACAGCGTATATTCGGCTTTTCTTTGATTGTGCAACCAGATATTGTGATTTTATTATAATGTTGGATATTTGGTTGGATACTCTGTTTTGTTCTATTTTCTGTAAAAACTCATCTCTTTAACACACACAAAAATTTCGTCATAATCTACCGGAAAAGCAATTTCCGCTCGAAAATTCCGTGAGCCCAAGCATCAACAACAAAAGTACCAACAGGTCGCGGGATCGCGGAGGCTGTCTGCCACTCACACTCGTAATTTTCGTGGAAACTTAATCAGATGTGCAAGTAGCAATTAAGAAGTTTTGAAAGCGTGTAGAAAATTTCAAGAGCTCGAGGATTAAAATCACGATCGTTATTTCGGAATGTTTTCCGCGTCTCTTTTTCTCTCTTCATCTATGCACAAGTGTCTGTGTGCGATGGTGTGTGCGTGTGTGTGTGTGTGTGAAACTCTTGGTGAGTGTGTGTGTTTGTGTGAAACTCTTAGTGTGTGTGGTAGTCTTCAGTTTAATTACCGGCGTATAATATTCCCGGGACAAGCACCGAAGTAATTAAGTGCATGTCCGAGACGCTGCATGATCTCTAACCTCTCACCTTTCTTTCTCTAGTCATCTTAGCAAGGTAATTAAGTTTTTCGACATTTTTTCCGGGGAAATTGTTTATTTGATGTAATTCACGTGTGCTTGACATCACCATCAAGAATGATTAAGAATCATTGGTAATATTAATACTCACACTCATTTTTAAAATAAAGAATATTAATAGATACCCCAAAGTTATTAAATAGTATACAGAAATAGGCCAATATTTAAGATCTTTAACAAGGTTTTACACCATTAAAAATACCCCTTTCGAAAAAAATAATAATAATAAGGCTAGCAGTATCCTTTGAGATTCTTCCTTTAAAATCCCAGAAATGTAGTATAAATATTGTAATTATAAGATGTTATGAGGCAACTTTCAAATTTCACCTCTTTTTTCAGCGAGTGGTTCCTTCTTAAATAAAGCTATTTCACCTAAAAAAATGAAGAATTTTTGCACTAGGTCGCATTATTAATCAAAATGAAGTAATAATAGTTTTTACACGTTTAAATGAATGGTATATGTTGGTTTATCTCGTATTAGAATTTTTATTATTATTTTAAATAATGGACAATTAAGCGTTAAAAAATAGGTGTTTTCAGCAGTTAATAAAACTGTAATAAACGCTGAAAACCAAAAATACTTTTATGTTATGTTATGGAGTCGGTGGGTCCTGTGGCCTTTAGGCCTTCCGAAATTACTTCGACCTAAAAGATCTTTTATAATTATCCTTGACCTACTTGAGTTCCTCTATGTTTAGACTTCTTGTTTAGTCTACAATAACTTGAGGGTTAATGTTTACTAATTCATCAGGCTTTAAAATGGCAGAGCATTCACAAAGTAGGTGCTCTGCTATATCTTGTGAGTCGTTGCAAAATCTGCAATTGGCATCAGTTGTCTGACCCATCTTAATAAGGTGGTATTTTAAAGAACAGTGTCCGGTTAGAAGGCCGGTTATGAGCCTTACGTTGCCCTTGCTTAGCCTTAGAAACCCTTACTGCAGAGAGGCGATAAACCTTTTTGCCTGCCTCAAGCCAACCAAAGTACTCCCCTGATAAACACAGGGGAGTACTTTTGGCAGCATCTTCCTATTCCTGGATCATTCCCTTGATGCAGGCCTAAGCTATTCCACTATAGGGTTCTGGTCCGACAAATGGAGTTTTAGAGACTTCTTTGGCAAGGCTGTCGGCAATTTCATTGCGTTTGATCCCTGCATGACCTGCCACCCAGAGCAGTTGTTGTTTGTATCCAGCTGCTTTAGGGATATTTTGCACTCCCAGACAGATATAGACTTAATGTGTTTGATTTTATTGTCTTTAGTGCAGCCTGACTCCGACTTCATTCTCAGTTTTAGATCCGTCAGTGAACCAAACTATCGAGGAGTCTTGTAACTGCTTGACTTTCGCTGAAACATTATGGCGGTCTTGGATAACCACGCACACAGTGCTGAGGATTTTTAGGTGCCCAGTAAAATGTCAACATTTTGGAGTATCTGTCTAGATTATTCCTAAGGCGTCTGAAGCAGCTTGCCTTTTCGAGTGAAGGTGTAGAGGTTTAGCATAACCTCCATTGCTCCAGAAGAACAAGAGCTCATAGCCCCATGTGATGCCCAAACATGCCAGCCTTTGAACCTTACTGAGCTTTGTTTGGTTCTTTGTCCACAAGACAACGAAACGATAGGTGATTATTGGTCTTATCATCGTTATGAAAAGTCAATATATCATCTTGGGGGTCTGACAGCTCGAACGTGGTCAGAGACTGTGAAAAATCGCTAAATAGGCTTGCAAATAACTGTGACGTGGGACTCATGTGGGTACCTAGTCACAGTGATATCAGGAGGAATAAAATTGCCGACGACATTGCAAGGAAGGGGGCAAGATTGAAAGACCTGTCTACTGAACTCTCCACCCACATACCTCTTGTGGAATGCAAGAGACTACTTAGGGACCAAATAATAGCATCGGTCAACCATAGGTGGAGAGAAGAAGATACGTGTCTCATAACAAGGCAGCTATGGCCTATATGGGATACTAAAAACAGCAACAGATTAATTGCACTTAGCAGAGTCGACATAAAGAAGGCGGTAGGCATCCTCTTGGGTCACTGCCTCCTAGACAGACATGCACAAATGATGGGTCTTGAGCACAACAACTTTTGCAGAGGATTCCTGGATGTGGAGGAGGAAGAGACGGTACTCCACTATCTGGGACAATGACCTGCTCTTGAGGGAAAAGAATCAAGTACCTTGTTATGCACTACGCAAATGGACTAGCAGACCTAACACCTCTAGATGTGAGAAATCTGATTGGGTTCATTAGGTGCTCGGATTGGTTTGTATAGGTGGGGAGGGAGGGGAGATCTGACTCTTTTTTACCCTTATGGTATCAAAAGGGGCCCTTTGGGCCTAAGTGAGCGGTCTAACTGCTGCCATTGAAACCTAACCTAACCTCACCTAATCAGGTAATCACTTTTGGCAGCTTCTTTCCATTGCTGGATCATTCCCCTGATGCGGACTTTAACGATTCCACTATAGGGTTTTGGTCTAACAAATGGAGTTTTAGAGCCTTCTTTAGCAAGGCTGTCTTGATCCCTGCATGACCTGGAACCGAGCAGTTGTTGTTCGTAGCCAGCTGCTTTAGGGATAGTTTGCACTCTCAGACAGATATAGACTTATATTTGTTTGATTTTATTGCCTTTAGAGCAGCCTGATTCCGACTCCATTCTCTGTTTTTGATACGCCAGTAAACCAAACTATCGAGGAGCCTTGTAACTACTTGACTTTCGCTGAAACATTAAGGCGGCCTTGGATAACCACTTCAATCGTTGTATCGAAGTCGTAGACAGTTCCAGTCTTTAGACATATATATAGTGGAATTTTTCAAATTAGGCACTCTCATGCGCAGTATTGTATTTCCGCTGTTTAAAAAATGTGAAAGTGAAACCTGACTACGTTAGGCGCACATTTATTTGAAAGAAAGGAACTCGCGCGCACAAGCCAGGTGGTGCATCGGACGAAGACCCTTCGGGATTTCAGTGGTGTTATCTCTGCGAGAGCCACCGCCGAATGGTACATTTACAGCCCAACGTTTTCAGGATTGCCTTGCTTACGTTCGAAGAATGCTGATCTACCGCGCAAGTGCCTACTTTGGGTAATACATCTATACCGCTTTTTCGCACACAGTGCTGAAGATTTTTAGGTGCCCATTAAAATGCCCATATTTTAGAGTATCTGTCTAGATTATTCGTAAGGCGTCTAAAGCAGCTCCCCTTTTCGAGTGAAGATGTAGAGGTGTGAGGTTTAGCATAGCCTCCATTGCTCCAGAAGGACAAGTGCTCATAGCCCCTGTGATGCCCAAACATGCCTGCCTTTAAACCTTGATGAGCTTTGTTTGGGCTGTACTCTCCGTTGTCTTTGTTCACCAGACAACAAAACCATTGGTGATTATTGGTCTTATCATCGTTATGAAAAGCCTGTATATCATCTTGGGGTGTAAACCCTATCTTCTGCCAAATAGTCTACGGCAAGCTCATGTTGCCCTTACTGCTTTGGCGGTGATGTTGTTTATATGGGTTTTCCAATTTAGCCTCTGGTGCTTTATAACAGAAACACAGTTAAATTCCTTAGTAATAAAATGTTTTAAGCCAACTAAGTTTTACATTAAAATATGGAAATTACGCAAGAGCTACTCCTTTCCTTGTTGCCTTAAAGTATCGTCCTCTCGGCAAAATTTTAGGGGGACCGTAAAGTAATGTCGTTATTTTACATTAAATTCAAGCATTTTTATCGATATTTTAATTTAATCAACAACATAATTACCCCCATTTCCCACGACCTTTTGCCATCTAGTGTGCAAGTTTAAATTCACGGAACGATAAAAATCACCAAGTTTCTCATAAAAATATCTGGAGATGGCATATTCAACTTCTTTAGAATTTTTTAATTTTTTTCCACCTAAAAAATGCTGTAGCGATCTAAACAAGTGGAAATCAGATGGCGCAATATAAGGTGAATATGGTAGATGCGGAAATACTTCCCATCCTAGTTCATTAATTTTTTCTAGGTTTTGTCTTGCGCAGTGCGGTCTTGCATTGTCGTGTTGCAAAATTACACCTTTTCTGTTAACAAGAGCTGGGTACTTTTCAACTAAAGATTGATGTACTCTATCCAATTGTTCAAAATAAAGGTCTGCATTAACAGTTTGACCAGGTTTTAACACTTCAAAATGAACATCCCCCCGAGTATTCAACCAAACACACAAAAGCGCCTTTTTGGTATGTAAACCTGGTCTTGTTGTAGCTCGTGGCGCGTCATTTGAAGAGAGCCACTGCCTTTTGCGTTTTGGGTTATCATAAAGGACCCAGTTTTCATCCCCGGTAATCAGTCTATAAAAAAACGCTTCTGTGTTATACCGCTGAAGCAATAAGTTGCAGGTATTGGAACGATTAGATTTGTTTTCCTCGGATAGATTGTGCGGGACCAAAACACCTGCTTTGCTTACTTTCCCAATCTGCTTCAAATGTTCCTGAATAGTTGACCAAGGTGCGTTAATATTGTCCGAAAGTTCTTCAATGGTTTGACATGGATTTGCTTCCATTTTCGCCCTTAAAATGTCATTATCCAGAGTTGTTGGTCTTCCTGATCGATGAGAGTCAGAAAGATTGAAATCGCCAGATTTGAACTTGGAAAACCACCTTTGGCATTTATAAACATCTAAAATATTCGGATAAATATCGCAAATGCGTTGGGTAGCAACCGTTGCATTATTACCCTTATGAAATTCAAATGGCATACAATGCCGGATATGTATCTCTTCTGGTTTTTGACTGACCATTTCACCAAACATTGTAAAAAAGCTATAAAATATTATAACTTACAAGAAAACAAGTCACTCTAACCTTAAAATATCTTTGACTTACCCAATAAGGTGCTAGGCGACCACAAAAACCAACATGCGCAAAAACGACATTACTTTACGGTCTAATAGTTCACGGAAGACGGCAGGGGGAAAAAGTGTTAAGGGCAGCGTTGGAAACTAGGAGGGAAATTCCATTTTTAGAGGATTTTGTTTTATTCAATAAGGGATAAGTTCAAAATATTTATTATCCCACTGAGCAAGCACATTTAAGTAATGTTTCATCAACATTAAAACAACGTTTAATGTTGCTACAATGTTGATGTAACGTTATTTGTTTGTTTTTTGCTCAGTGGGATGTAACTGGCCATGAATGAGAATTTCATGTAGAAGGTAATTTTTAATTTTGACTACCGAGCTATGAACTTAGTTGAAGATATTTATACAACCAACTCATGCTTAGAGATGAAACCTAATTTATCCTTTCCACAAATAATTTAGCTTCAAAATCTATAAAATTCTTTAGTTTTGGGCAGGTTTTTCATGGTGTAAAATATCTTGAAGTTTATTTTTCACTTAAACACATTTATCATCACGTTCAAGTAGTTAATTAAATTAAGCTTGGAGGGTTTATTTATACATAAACCATGATTAAATTTTCATAAATAGATGCATACAAGCACATAAGTTAATCAAGTCAACGTCTAGGAAAATCGATGGACCAAAACAAGGCGATAATAACGTATAATTTCCCTTCAATCATGCCCATTATTTTATTACGCCGACGTTAATCCCGCAAATTTGCATCTAGCGGCTATGCAAAGTTAATTGATAATTCGATTACACTCCAGGGCTCCCTCTCTCACTCTCACACACACTCTTACGCTTATTTTATTGCGCCCTTTAAGTTCCAATTTCCAATTAAACGTGTGCCGAGAGGAATAAATCCCTCCCACCTTCATCGTCTTATTTTTATTTTCATTCTTCTCCTTTTTCGGGATGAGCGATGATTTGTACACGGATGGGGTTTAGGCTTTGGCCTTTATCAAAGCGCGGCCGTTTGCTCATTTGCATCGGTTCGTCATTTAGTGGATTTGCATAATTCCGCCATTTGGCGGTCTCTTGGCCCGGAGAAAAATTTACTCTCTCGGCCCGAATAATCCTCATTAAATTTTATTAGATTGTGTGTTGGATCTTTTTTTCTTCTTCTCTCTACTGGGAATTACTTTCTGATAAATCGCCTATGATTTATTAACTCAACGCAGTGGTTCGGTGTTCGTAATTAATGTTCTCGCGATGAAGTAATTTAGTCTACATTTTTGAAGTTAGGTATAAAATATGTTGTTAGCAGTGGCGGTTCGTCCACAAGAACTGCAGGGCTGCAGCCCCATCCCTACCAGATCAAAATGATAGATAAATATAAATACGAATTTAAATATCTGGCAACAATTGGCAAATTAAATTTATAATAATAATAATAATTTATAATAATAATTATAATAATTTATAATACTATAATAATAATAATGAATAAATATGATAGATATACAGTGTTTCAGCGAGGACAGAAATAATATATAAAATTACGAAAATTCGTGTAAAATACAAATAATACGTATTAATTAATAATGATTTTTGTTCTACAATAAAGGAAACTGCAAAATAAGTGTCTGATTGATCGTGTAATGAGGGTGTCCACTCCCAGATTAAGCATGAAGTAAAATTTCGAGTTTAGAAAAGCCTTAAAATTTGGTTTGGTCGCTCCGCGAAGCGGAGCGACCAAACCAAATTTTCAGGCTTTTCTAAACTCGAAATTTTACTTCATGCGCCACGCGTATCAATCACTGACATATTATAAAGTTCAGAAACACACGTACATCATCGTCTTAATAATAATACGTAACAAGATTAATGACATAAAACTTCCGAAAATCATTAAGAATGTTCATTTGGATAAACTTTATTGTACTGTAGCCTATCATATCGTTTTTCTACAATTAATTAAATCCTATTCTGATGGATCCCCTCGCGTCACACGAAAATATTTCAAACTATTTTTTTTTCCAGCACACGGTCTGTCACGTTTCCCTTTAATTTTTCAAAGTTTAAATATAGCCCGACAAGCGCATTCCCATCCCAACGGCATGGCAATCTAATTAAGAGATAAACGTGAATATGCGTGGGTGTTTTTTTTTTTCTCTCCCTTTCCTACGAGGGTAGTTTTCACTGGATACTACAGATATTTGACATAGTGCCAGCTAATTTTATCCCTGTAAATGTGTGAACATGTGGATGGAGGGCGTCTCGGGATGGAATGCGTCTTCTTCCGCCATAAGTCACCGGTGAAGGCTCCGTTTAGGCCCCCGGATTATTCGGCTATTTATTACGTGTCTGCACCTTCTTATTCACGGTACGCCACCCCCTTTTGTCTTGAGGGGTGAGGAGGAGCTGGAAGAAGAAGAAGAAAAAAGTATAAAATTCGCCCCCCGGATTACAATTACGCCCTCATCCACCCCGGCGTAAAGATTTTATCTTTACGACGCACTACGCCATCACAATCACTCCTGGAATAGTTTCGCCAGAGAATAAAATCAAGGAAAACATCCCCATTCACGGGGGCATAACAATTACTGTATAATCGGCGAGGAGACTTCCTTTTACCCACTCTTTAAGTTATCGTTAAAGTTTAGTTAAGGCATCATCAAATTTCTGATTATTTTATAGTTTTACTTATCTATAACTTGAGATCGATAACGCTTAAAATTAGCTAAAACACAAACAAATCTGTTTGTTTTGAATTTGAACAAAAAGAAACATCAATTTATTTTGTCATAAATTCTAAAAAAAAGAAAACTGCAAACTAAGTGACTGATTAGTCGTGTTACGAGGGTGTCCACTCCCAGACTAAGCATGAAGTAAAATTTGATGAAAATTTGTCTCGGCTTTTCTAAACTCGTAATTTTACTTCATGCTTAGCCTGGGAGTGGAAAACACTCATTTAAAGCTTCAAATTGAACTCTTTTAATAAATTACGAATATCCGAATATTTAAGTATATACATATATATATATATATATATATATATATATATATATATATATATATATATTTAATTAGTATATGTATACTTAAAAGAAAAACTCCCTGTGCAATTGAAATATTGTTAGATTAGATTACTTGAAATGCAACCCAATATACAATTGAAATATTGTTAGATTACATTGCCCAAAATGCAACCCAATATACAATTGATACATATAATGCAATAAACGTATATTGGGTTGCGTTTCGTACTTTAACACAGATAATGTTTTAGATAAGTCTAACAATATTGTCATACAATATAAAACACAAAGATTATCAAAAACAGATAGAAACAAACATATTAATCCGCTCGTCGTAAACTTCCCCGTGTGGGTGAGTTATTCGAGCCGATGACATGCACATTCCTAACCTAACATTTATCGGGGCATTGCATAAATACCATCGGTCATGCGATCTAGCGGCCGGGGCAATAAAACAACTGCGAAATGATGTGAATTGCTGGGACAAATTGCGTGCGCCCGCGGAATAAGTGCACCGGCAATGGGAATTTTCATATTTTCATAAATTATAAATCGTGTGCGAATACGACATCAACACAATCGCTCGGGGAGATTAAAAAATTCACTCGTGAATAAATTGTGTGTACACGAGACACACATGCGGATTAATAAAATTCTAGGCGATGTACAAGATAACGTTGAGTGGAGTAATTATAGCATTGAGAAAAGAAATGGGCTTTATTTGTAGTGTAATTACCTCTTTTTGCACGATCGCTCGTTACTTTGCATTAATATTAGTCTTTTTATTCCCATTTAGATTTAAAGACATCATCTTTAGGCAGAATTAAAACCCTCATCTTTAGCTGGAATTAGGATTAAAGCCCTAATTTTTAGCTAGAATTAGAATTAAAGCCCTCATCATTAGGTAGAAGTATCTCTCTTGTATCCAGGAAATAACTAATAACTTCCAGTCTGCAAACTCAATATTCTTCATTTCTTAACGATGGAAAAGATTAACATTAATAATTGTGCCTCGTTGTAGTTGAAAAAATGTTGAGTTGGGACGAGGCGAGATCCCTTGCGGCGATAGCATTAACATGAGGCCGATAAATAATATTTGGCATAATTTATGCCGCATCAATTAATCACGGGGTTTATCGGCGCAGAAGAACCATTTACATCTTTATTAACATAAACAGTACATCTGCAAAAGGTAGATGATGTATCGCGGCGAGGAAAGCCAAACAATGCAACCACCTGCTTCAGAAAGAAAGTAAGCGATAAGTCGTAAATTTAAAAAAGATATGTATGTGTTTTAAAGGTTTTGTTGGGTGCAAAATTGATATTTGTTTCAACTTAAAGCTCAAGTACTAGACATTAAGACAAAAGCTATAAAAAAGATGAGTTTGTAATGTTGTGTTTTAGGTTAAAAAGTATGGTAAAATTAAATTAAACTAAGCCCTAATTTAAATTTATAAACAAGCACATATTTTGAAAGAGCTCAGTTTATTTAATATTCTAAGTAAAGGGTGTTTCAATGGCTTGGATCGATTTTAGGTCTGAATGAGGCTTAAGCGCAAATAATTTTTGACGTCTGGTTTTAATGTTTATCAAGTTCAGTCTTTGGCAATTTTAACCGTAAAAAGATTAACAATCGAACAACGTGTTGAAGTTATTGCAGCCTATTACGAAAATGGGCGTTCAAACAAAAATGCATTTCGCACACTTTTTCGCGATTTTTTTGGAAAGCATAATTGCCGCATTAGGGCTGATAAAAATCCAAAGACGATTGTTGATAAGCCGATGCATCCACAAATGTCACTGTTTAGTGTACATTTTTTGCTAGCGGAATCATCGTCTTTCCTATACAATGATGTCGAGAATTCTGTTATGATAAATTGTAAGGGTTACCGTGCCACGATATCCAATTTTGTATGACCTGAATTGGATGCTATAGATGTCGACAGTTTTTGGTTTCAGCAGGACGGCGCCGCATGCCATACAGCCAATACAACAATGACGTTATTACACTAAAAAATACTGTTATTTCTTACTTCACTTTTTAATAATAATCATAATAATAAAAAGTGAAGTAGGGAATAACAGTCATTTTTAGTGTAATAATCACTTCACGTAAACTTAAAAACACACAGTTAATGACGTTATTGAACAAGAAGTTCCCAGGTTGCATAATCTTTTGAAACAGCGAAGTCAATTAGGCACCAAGATCATGTGATTTATCCGCTTTGGACTCCTTTGGGGTCACCTTAAGAGTAAGATTTATGCCAACAAGCCAACAACAATTCAACAGCGAAAGTCTAATAAATTACTAGTATCGTATGTAACAATATCGTTCATATGGTATCGATATTAGTGATATATCATAAAAAGAAATATCGATATAAATAACGATTATTTTGAATCATCGTTTTTACTGTTTATTATGCATGAGGAAATTGATGTTTCAGGTGGTTGTAAAAACACGTGTCAAAAAAGGGGTATCATTTATAAGAACACGAACGTCCTGTCCTAAGTGTCAGGGATGACAGGGTCGGTAAAAGTGCGGCATCATAGCCCGTCCAGGAGCCGCTGTCATCTCGGGGATGGAGAGCGCTCGCAGAAGGTGGTGGGTGTCTCGCTGCGAAAGGTACAGAAGACAGAATGTTGAATGGTAAACCACCTCCTTCTCTGACGGTAGTTTTTCACTGTGCAGTATCTGTGTCAGTGGAGAGAATTAATGATTGTTCCCCGGGCACGCGACCTACCTCAACACCAAGATAAATGTATATTTGATAGTCCACCATGACTTGAACTTCCCGGCTTATGAAGTCGTTACCCACCGGATGACGGCCTCCATTAATATCTTATGAATTACAATCGCCGATGACGAAACTGCAAATGGGAATGCATCTCCAGGTGGGGAGGGTATTCCTCGCTAATGCACGACCATCGATTTTAACAAGACACTGCAAATGGTCTCGGAGTTACGCGTCACGGGGGGTCAGCCACAAAAGACATCTCCGCATCTTCAACATCTACACGTACCGATCTACTTTATCAATCATTGTCCGTCACACCGGTGCACGCCTTTCAAAAAAATTAAAACTTGTAACATCACTCTTTTTCCTTACAGTACAACTTTTTTATACCTGCAATGTAATCGTGAATACATAAATACAGTTTTATTCACAAAATAAACCACTCATTAAAAAAAACTACACAACTTTGGTTTTGATAATAAGTTAGTAGAACTCACTGTATGTTTTTGAGTTTATGTGAAGTGATTATTACACTAAAAAATACTGTTATTCCTTACTTCACTTCTTATTTGTATCGTTAGATGTACATTTCGAAACACAAGGTGCTCAAAAAAATATCAATTACAAAAAGTTATAGAGTTGGTAGAACTGATCAAAAGATAATAATCGAGTAGCATATCGTCGTTATTTTGATGAAACCTCCTATGTGAGTTTAACAAGCATTTTCAGGAAACACAAAAACTGTTTAAACAAACTTAGTTAAGTAGTTCTTTTGAAACATTCTCCGACTAGTTTCGACTTATCATTATTCTCCAAGAGTACTCCCTACATCTAATAATGACAATAAGTCGAAACTAATTTGAGAGAATAAAAACAGTAGTGAAAAAAACCAAGTGACTTGTATTCAATTATCAATATTGTAAACAAGTTTCATCAAGTGATTAATGAGACCAAAATTAATATAATTAATAATGAATTTACATGAAGATAATTATATAAACAAGACTGACATTTTACGTTGTATTTGGGAGCTTTATTTAATACTTGCATTCAACTGTACTCGTAATCGTAATGTAATCGTTTAAATGTTGATTTAGAGTAGGCGGCATTTTTTTGTGCGGTTGCCCAGAATGCTAATTTAATGATGGAATAAATTTGAGGTTATGGTAAACTATGTGTTAGCAGTCAGTAGTGCCAATCTAATTTAAAATTCAAAGCCTACTCTAAATCATGATTTAAACGATCGCGCGGTGTTTGCGAAGAATCAACGAACAGTTGAATGCAAGTATTAAATAAAGCACCCAAATATGTAACCAAGCCAAATTCGCAAGCATTAAACAAAGTACCCAAATATATAACCAAGCCAAACTCAACAGGTGTTCCATATAATTTTATTCCTATTTTTTTATTATTCAGGAAAGTACAAGCGCCTAAAATGATATCTACTGTGTGTACAGTAGTTCTTCATTAAGTCCCGCGCCCGTTCAGGAGGGATGATTTACAAGGGCCGTCGGCGCGGATCGGGAAGGTCCTTATCATCCCGTGCATACAGTCGCCGTGGCATTAATCCTTTAATATAATTTATAAGGGAGATGGCCTTATCAAACGGCCGGGCCCTTAGCATTAAGAATTATATATGCGAGCAATTAGGCCTCTGTTTGCACCCGCCGCGTGAAAATATTACACCCCCAGACACCGGAGAGGGGGAAGTTTTATTATCTACAATGAGCGTTTAGTTTGTTCATCGTTTAATTTTCTTGTTTTAAGGGCGGACTGGTTTAATAATTGTTGTCAACATGTTTTGTTCATTATTCATTAGTAAGACTCAGATTATATGTAAAATGCATATTTGTTATTAAGAGGTATATCAACAAAATTGTAAGTTTTCTATGCATATCTAATGTTTGGCTTATTTTAATAAAAAAAAACATTAGATATGCATAGAAAACTTACAATAATGTTGATATACCACTTAATAAAAAAATACATTTAAAAAGTTATCCAGGTGTATTTCTCGTAATTGGAACTGTTGACACTGACGTTTTTTAAAAGTTACAATTACGAGAAATACACCTGGATGGCTTAAAATGCTCTGAATGGCCAAATTAAAATGTTTTTTTCTCAAATATCGTTCAAACTAGACAATTTTTGTTTGTGATTACTTTCATGTTGTTTTTTTGGAGATATATCTTTTTCTCTATGGGAAGCGAGTTCTGGGACACACTGTATATTATCAAAGCTCAATGAATAAAACGCTTTTTTGCTTTCCAAAAATGAAAAAACTTTTTTGGATGTAATCGATTTTGCATCTACACGACTCAAGTGCAGGGTTGTTAAAAAAAAAAAAAACGTTTTTTTTTCAATTTAATTAAAACAAACGTGTTTTTTCATTGAAACAGCGTTTAAAATATTAACAATTAAAAACATGTTAAAACATGTTTAAAGCACGTTTAAAACGTGTTTTGAGCAGAACATAAGGTCATTTTTCTTTTGAGTATACATAACCCGATAATTACAGCGTTTTTTAAATATACGGGTATTCGTTGTTTAAAAGAGCTTAATTTCAGACTTTTAACGAGTGTTTTCCACTTCCAGACTAAGCATGAAGTAAAATTTCGAGTTTAGAAAAGCCTAAAAATTTGGATTGGCCGCGTAGCGAAGCGAAGCGGCCAATCCAAATTAGGCTTTTCTAAACTCAAAATTTTACTTCATGCGCCACGCTTAAAAACACTGATTTACAGTGATGTTAAAAAAATACACACATACAACAACAATTATAGGCAACCTAATATACGTTAGAGTTATCGGGTTGCCTATAATCACTGTTTTAAACAATTTGTTTAGCGCAGCATTTGACTTACTTTTTATTCATATCTACATGTTTTAAACTTTGTGATATTTCAGTGTTTTATACGTGTGGCTTTAGCTATCCAATATGTAGATGTGAATAAAACGTGAGGCAAATGCTGAGCTAAACAAATTGTTTAAAACCGTGATTATAGGCAACCCAATAACTCTAACGTATGTGAGGTTGCCTATAATCGTTGTTGTATGTGAGTGTTTTTTAACATCACTGTAAATCATTGTTTTTAAGCGTGGCGCATGAAGTAAAATTTCGAGTTTAGAAAAGCCTAATTTGGATTGGCCGCTCCGCTTCGCTACGCGGCCAATCCAAATTTTAAGGCTTTTCTAAACTCGAAATTTTACTTCATGCTTAGTCTGGGAGTGGAAAACCCTCGTTTAAAGATTCAAATTGAAATCTTAAAAAAAACAACGTATGTCGTAAAATTTATAGTGTATGCACATGTATACCTAAAAGAAAAAATCCCTATATTTAAAAACCACATATATACACATATTTGATATTTTATTGTAATAAAATGTTATGTTTAATAATGTCATTTGAAATATTTTCAACAATTTAGCTAAAATTTAAAAATGAAAAATGTAAAACAATCTTAATGAACTACATATTACAGTTTTTGGAATTTTATAAAAACACGAGCCAAGCTGTGAAATTGAAGTTCAAAATAGCCGTGGCCGCAAAAAACTAACCTCACAATAATATGTCACAATCTAGTAAGTTATAAGGGTGATTCAATAAAATGTATTTATTATACGCGGTGATTTTTTATTAAAATTTTGACGTTGTCAATTAATATAAAAATCAAATGAACTATATATTCGGTTTTGTTTTGTATTCGCTGATTGGCAGTAATCAGATAATTTAACAAATTTAAGATAATAAAAAAAAAAACGTTTGAAACAAATTGAACGCTGAAAACATGTTTTAAACAAATTCAAGATTTAAAACATGTTTAAAACACGATGGCTGTTTATAAACATGTTTAAAACACTGTTTTAAAACAAAATTACATCTAATTAAAGCATTCAAAGTTGAATTTATGTTTTGAATCGTGATTTTAAAGAAATTGTAATTTAAACTAGGTGCTTTAATTCAAAAATTCGTTTTCTGCGAAAGAAAAGAAAGAAAAGTCTGAGATTTTTTTGAGAATGAAAAAATCATAGAATGTATTTTGTTAGAGATATCGGGATTTTTTAGAAAAATTATCCTAAAAATATCTAAATAATTTAAAGATTACAAACACGGCTTTTTACAGCGAAGAAGAAACATCTCACGAGTGTCTTCCACTCCCAGACTAAGCATGAAGTAAAATTTCGAGTTTAGAAAAGCCCCGCGTAGAAAATTTGTCGAGGGTCGCGCAGCGACCCGAGACAAATTTTCACGGGGCTTTTCTAAACTCGAAATTTTACTTCATGCGCCACGCGTACGAAACACTGATATATTGTGAAGTTCAAAATAAACAAAACAACTCTGCTCAAGTGTCACTAGTTTAAAGAAACCAAGTGTTTTTTAATTAATTTTCGGGCATTTCTAAACTCGAAACTTTACATTTCATTCATTCTATTACTCATTTTAATACTTTATTAGATGTTTGAAAATTCCACCTTTCAATGAAATTCTATTCAACATCTTTTTCTTTTAAGATTACAGAGAATTCAAACTATGCAGTTTTTCACAACTTCTTCCAGGAATGAATGGAAATATCGTCCAACTCATATATTGCAATTTCCAAACATCCATCATCTACCCACCTAATCTTGTGCAGTGCGACGTTTGAACAATCACTGATCTTAATTTCATTAAGATTTACATACACCGTATCTCGTGTTTACATTATTAATCATCTTTAGTGACATGCTTAAGTAGAACTGGCGCGGAACAAGCTACTTAATATTTATATTATGTATTGGTCAAAGCTTCTAATTATCCTTCAAAAGCACTTTCATATCACTAACTAAATACACCTAAGAAATCGTAAGAAATACTGCACTAAAAGTAAATCGATTTATATTTCTAATTTGCACTCATTTTTCTTGCTAAGCTTAAAACTAAAGTAGATGACTAAACGTTCTAATTATCTAATTATCCTCAAAAGCACTTTCATATCAAGAACTAAATACACCTAAGAAATTGTAAGGAATACTGGATCATAAGAAAATCGAAAGTGTTTTTCCTAATTTGCACTCAATTTTCTTGCTTAGCTTGAAACTAAAGTATATTACCAAAAATTCTAATTATCTAATAATCCTTCAAAAGCACTTTCATATCAAGAACTAAATACACTTAAGAAATCGTAAGAAATACTGCACTAAAAGTAAATCGATTTTTATTTCTAATTTGCACTCAATTTTCTTGCTAAGCTTAAAACTAAGGTAAATGACTAAACGTTCTAATTATCTAATTATCCTCAAAAGCACTTTCATATCAAGAACTAAATACACCTAAGAAATTGTAAGGAATACTGGATCATAAGAAAATCGAAAGTGTATTTCCTAATTTGCACTCAATTTTCTTGCTAAGCTTGAAACTAAAGTATATGACCAAAAATTCTAATTATCTAATAATCCTTCAAAAGCACTTTCATATCAAGAACTAAATACACCTAAGAAATCGTAAGGAATACTGCTCCAAAATAAAATCCAAAGTTTTTTTACCTAATTTGCACTCAATTTTATTGCTAAGCTTGAAACTAAAGTAGATGACAAAAAATTCTGATTATCAAATTATCCTTCAAAAGCACTTTCATATCAAGAACTAAATACACCTAAGAAATCGTAATGAATACTGAACAAAAAGAGAATCGAATTTTTTTTTCCTAATTTGCACTCAATTTTCTTGCTAAGCTTGAAACTAAAGTAGATGATTAAATATTCAAATTATCTAATTATCCTTCAAAAGCACTTTTATATCAAGAACTAAATACACCTAAGAAATCGTAAGGAATACTGAATAAAAAGAAAATCGAAAGCGACCCGAGACAAATGTTCACGGGGCTTTTCTAAACTCGAAATTTTACTTCATGCGCCACGCGTACGAAACACTCATATATTATGAAAAAAAAATTATGCAAGAACATTAAAAACTGCTGTACATTTTTATAAAATAAAATAGATTTTTAATTTAATTTATTACGGGATTTTATAACTTCAAAATTACATCCAGTTAAAGCACTCAAAGTTGAATCTATGTTTTAAATCGTGATTTTAAAGAAATTGTAATTTAAACTAGGTGCTTTAATTTAACAATCGTTTTCTGGAAATAAAAATATAGATTGTTTCTAATATCGAAGGAAAAGTCTGGAATCTTTTTGAGAATAAAAAAATCATAGATTTTATTTTTTAGAGTTATCGGGATTTTTTAGAAAAATTATTCTAAAAATATCTAAAAAAATCAGAGATTACAAACTTGAACGGCTTTTTACAGAGAGAAAAGAAAAATCTCAAGAGTGTCTTCCACTCCCTGACTAAGCATGAAGAAAAATTTCGAGTTTAGAAAAGCCCCGCGTAGAAAATTTGTCGAGGGTCGCGCAGCGACCCGAGACAAATTTTCACGGGGCTTCTCTAAACTCGAAATTTTACTTCATGCGCCACGCATACAAAACATTGATATATTGTGAAGTTCAGAATAAATACTAGTCACAGTATTTGATAGTACGTATTAATTAATAAAAAAGTGAAACCTTGCAAAGTTTATCTTGATGAACAAATTCTTGTGATGTTGACTTCGAAAAATACATAAATATATTTTGAAACATTAAACGTTAAGAAAAATCATGATAAATTAGAAAATGTATAAACATTGAGAAAATCGTAAGGAATACTGAACAAAAAAAAAATCGAAAGTTTTTTTTTCCTAATTTGCACTCAATTTTCTTACTAAGCTTGAAACTAAAGTAGATGACTAAAAATTCTAATTATTTAATTATCCTTCAAAAGCACTTTCATATCAAGAACTAAATACACCTAAGAAATCGTAAGGAATACTGAACAAAAAGAAAATCGAAAGTTTTTTTCCTAATTTGCACTCAATTTTCTTGCTAAGCTTGAAACTAAAGTAGATGACTAAAAATTCTAATTATCCTTCAAAAGCATCTTTATATCAAGAACTAAATACACCTAAAAAATCGTAAGAAATACTGGACCAAAAGAAAATCGAAAGTTTTTTACCTAATTTGCACTCTATTTTCTTGCTAAGCTTGACACTAAAGTAGATGACTAAAAATTCTTAATTGTCGAGTTACCTTCTTCTCATATTCAGTTGATGATACTAAAGGAAGAGTTTTAAACCTTATTTTTATTTTTCCATCATTTTGGTGGTCATAGAAGAAAGTGAAAACTTATTGAAATACATATTTCCACAATCAAACAAAAAATGTCTGTCGCGTTTTCTAACGTAATAATTCTGTGTTTTTATTCAGAATTTGCATCTAAAATGGATAGTACATTCTGACTTTTTTCTATTTTCGTCAAAATAAAAAATTAAAAAATTTCACACATAAACTTACCAATATCATTATCATTATGATACTAAAAACAATGTTAATCGCTCACTTTCTGCTCAGATATATTTTCTATAAATTTTTAGATTTGTAAACATCAAAAAATAAAACAAGATAAATTCAAATTCAAAACTATTTGAATTCGAGAAAATAAGCTTACGCTTCTTATAGTTTGCACACTTTAAACATAATATATAAAATTACGAAAAAACAATTCGTGAATATGCAAACAGTG
Source organism: Philonthus cognatus (assembly GCA_932526585.2). NCBI lineage: Eukaryota > Metazoa > Arthropoda > Insecta > Coleoptera > Staphylinidae > Philonthus > Philonthus cognatus. The sequence continues at coordinate 33,684,496 of OW052242.1, forward strand.
TCTTAATTAATAAGACAATTTAAGACGATAAATATCCATTGAAACAACTATTTCCCGTGAAAATACACCTCCGGATATTGAATTATACAATGAAATATTTAAAATCTTATTTAATTTGATTTGTTACAACGCTCTGTTAAAGTATATGTAACGTTTAGGTCAAATTCTCTTCAAACCAACTAACAATACAATTTAAAATGAAAGGAGAGATAGCAACAAATTAGAAGTGAAAGGACTTGGATTAAAACTAATGTCTTAGGCCATCTATAAAACTGTTTACTGTGGAGGCTTCAACTTCGTTATACATCATTATTTACACAAATAAGACACTTACACTTACACAAATAAGACACTTAAACAAGGTTTTAAAATCAAAATGTTTTTTCCTAATTTGCACTCAATTTTCTTGCTAAGCTTGAAACTAAAATAAATGACTAAAAATTCTCAATTATCGAGTTACCTTCTTCTCATCTCTTCTTCTCTGTTGATAATACTAAAAGAAGAGTAAACAAAGTTTAAGTGTATTATTTGTGTAAAAAATAATACAATCTTACAACTATCACATTAGGGGGTTTGTCTTAAGCACAATTTTAAGGTTTTAATAACAGTTTACCCAAATTAAAATCACTGTTTTAATAAATAATTTACGATGAAGATTTAATAAATCAGAGCCTTTCATATGAAGCCAAAGACAAATTTATTAAAGTGAGTATTTAAAAAAAAATGATGCAAGAACATGTAAAGTTATTTAAATTAAAAAAAACACTTTGTATTGTTTCACAAATTAAAACTTCATTCCGACTAGTTTCGGTTTGTTAGATCAAACAAGATAAATTCAAATTCAAAACTATTTGAATTCGAGAAAATAAGCTTACGCTTCTTATAGTTTGCACACTTTAAACATAATATATAAAATTACGAAAAAACTATTCGTGAAAATGCAAACAATGTCTTAATTAATAAGACAACTTAAGACGATAAATATCCATTAAAACAACTACTTCCCGTGCAAATACACCTCCGGATATTGAATTATACAATGAAATATTTAAAATCTTATTTAATTTGATTTGTTACAACGCTCTATTAAAGTATATGTAACGTTTAGGTCAAATTCTCTTTAAACTAACAATACAAATTTAAAATGAAAGGACAGATAGCAACAAATTAAAAGTGAAAGGACTTGGAATAAAACTAATGTCTTAGGCCATCTATAGACGCGTTTCGATATTTATCTCTGTTCAGTATAACTTTGCTTATGACGTTTAAAAAATTAGGAATAAAATTAAAACAAACTTACTTGGAAAAAGTGGTGTCTGTGTGTGTGGAATGAACAGGTACACAGAAATGGAATGAGTGAAAATTATGGTCGTTAGATCATTTTCAAAGGAATGTACAGAAAAAATTATTGTCTTATACCTAGACAATAATTTTTTCTACATATATATATATATACATATTTTTGTTTCAGGTAATAAGGGAAGTCAAAATTGGGGAATTTAAAATCTCCTCGTTATCGTTTACGATATTTTTCCCCATTTTTATGGCCCTGTTAATAACCAGGCCTTTTTTTAGATCTAGTGTGTGATGCAAGAACATTAAAAAATGCTGTACATTTTTATAAAATGAAATAGTTTTTAAATTGAGTTGTCACGTGATTTTATAACTTAAAAATTACATCCAATTAAAGCACTCAATGTAGAATTTATGTTTTTAATCGTCATTTTAAAGAAATTGTAATTTAAACTAGGTGCTTTAAATTAACAATTCGTTTTCTTGGAAAGAAACAATATTTTGTTTCTAATATCGAAGGAAAAGTCTGCGATTTATTTGAGAATACAAAAATCATAGATTTTATTTTGTTAGGGATTTCGGGATATTTTTAGATAAATTATTCTAAAAATAGCTAAAAAATTCAAAGATTACAAACATGAACGTCTTTTCACAGCGAGAAAAGAAAAATCTCACGAGTATCTTCCACTCCCAGACGAAGCATGAAGTAAAATTTCGAGTTTAGAAAAGCCCCGCGTAAAAAATTTGTCGAGGGTCGCGTAGCGACCCGAGACAAATTTTCACGGGGCTTTTCTAAACTCGAAATTTCACTTCATGCGCCACGCGTACGAAACACTGATGTATTATGAAAAAAAATTATGCAAGAACATTAAAAACTGCTGTACATTTTTATAAAATGAAATAGATTTTAATTTGAGTTTTTACGGGATTTTATACCTTAAAAATGACATCCAGTTAAAGCACTCAAAGTTGAATCTATGTTTTAAATCGTGATTTTAAAGAAATTGTAATTTAAACTAGGTGCTTTAATTTAACAATTCATTTTCTTTAAATAAAAATATAGATTGTTTCTAATATCGAAGAAAAAGTCTGGAATCTTTTTGAGAATAAAAAAATCATAGATTTTATTTTTTTAGAGTTATTGGGATTTTTTAGAAAAATTATTCTAAAAATATCTAAAAAAATCAGAGATTACAAACTTGAACGGCTTTTTACAGAGAGAAAAGAAAAACCTCAAGAGTGTCTTCCACTCCCTGACTAAGCATGAAGTAAAATTTCGAGTTTAGAAAAGCCCCGCGTAGAAAATTTGTCGAGGGTCGCGCAGCGACCCGAGACAAATTTTCACGGGGCTTTTCTAAACTCGAAATTTTACTTCATGCGCCACGCATACAAAACACTGATATATTGTGAAGTTCAGAATAAATACTAGTCACAGTATTTGATAGTACGTATTAATTAATAAAAAAGTGAAAACTTGCAAAGTTTATCTTGATGAACAAATTCTTGTGATGTTGACTTCGAAAAATACATAAATATATTTTGAAACATTAAACGTTAAGAAAAATCATGATAAATTAGAAAATGTACAAACATTGAGAAAATGACTGTTTGTGTGGCAAATGAATGAGTTTTATCTTATTTCAAAATATATTCATCATTACATTTCTGACATTTTATTGAATATGAATTTTTCTCATTTCGTGGCCTCTCCCTAGTGAAAATCCTGGCTGTACCCATGTAACAATATATAATTAGATGTTGAAAATCTACAGAAATATTCTGTTGTTTCGCTAGTTTCTTGATAGAACCAAATTTTGAAACTGGGTAAAGTAGAACACTCGTTTTGATCCATATTTTTATTTTCAGTTGCCTGACACGTGTTTCGATCCGTTGCGATCATTTTCAAAGTTAAAACTAACTTGAATTTAATAATTTGTTACAATATATGAGCCGTTTATTTTAAAAGTGGCCTAAGTCCTTTTATCAATTTTTTTTGTTGACTGTAACAACCTTAATAATTTGGGATTTTGAGTCATAAAAACCAATTTGTGGTTAAGAGTATTCAAATTTTATATTTCCCTCGATTCCGTGCGTGAAATATTAAATTTATCGTATACGTTTACCGTCACGATCTAAGTTTATATATCAAGTACTGATGTCAGAATAACATGTACGTTAAATTTTATTTCGTGTACGGAATAGCTCTGATGATATATTTTAAATATGCTTAACCAGAAATTGTTGTTTATGACAGAAAACCTGAAATTTTTGAAGATTATTTCAGGCGACAACAAAAAATTGAGAAATGGTGTTAAGCCACTTTCAAAATAAACGGCTCATACATACAGAAATAGAAGAAATTTACCTTTATTGACACAATAAAATAATACATACTAATATACAAATTTGAACATATTTTTCTCGTATCCTACATTACAATTATATAAATGGAAAAAACACATACACAAATATACAAAGACTAATTGTTTTCTTTCAGGCACTAAAAAATGATCCTTAGTTTTGAAATTCATCTAATAAATGATACTCTCAAGCCAAACCAATTCTCTCATTATTACGCCATTATTTCAACCAGTTTATTTTTATACTGTAGTTTGTTCGTATTCGTCATTCGTGACTTGATCCAGAGCGCATAAATCGGCGGCCCAACAATTAAATTCGATTTCTTCCAGTTTCTCCTCGATTATAAAGAACACGTCATCGATTTAATTGAAAACCAATCGAACATCCAATGGAAAAATCCAATTTAAAGAGCTCGATGCCGACAGGCGGTTCAACAAATTACGCTAAATGAGTGCTTTAATGGAATTTACGGTGCACACGAAGCGGAAAATTAATAAACGATATTAAAATAATTAGAAATAGTTATGTGGGTGGAATAAAATTAAACACAATACTATTTCTTACACTTTTAGATATTCATAGTTAAAACGCTTGAACCAATAACGTCTAAAATATTAAAAAAAGCTGATAAATTTAAGATAAAATCTGATGCTCAAAATTGATTAAATAAGTCGCCCAGATGAAAAACCAACTAAATAAACACTTATTTTTCATGAAGACCTATTTTTTGTTTTGTTTTGAGGTTTTGGTATCCCTGGATTTCATTCGACCCGTGCTACAATTTTGATGAATTTAAGGTAAAATCTGATGCTCAAAATTGATTAAATAAGTAGCCTAGATGAAAAACCAACTAAATAAACACTTATTACTTTCCCCCATATGTAAAAAGGGAAAGTATTGTTTTCGTGAAAATTTTCGAATCAAAAATTTTAGCGGAAATATCCGTTTTGAGGTCCCCTGAGTCGAATAAGACCGTTTTTGAAAAATGTCTGTCTGCCTGTCTTTCTGTGTGTCTGTGTGTGTGCCTGTGTGCGCTGTACCGCAAAAACCGCTAAAGATATCGAGATGAAACTTGAAACTTAAGCTTTTTGTTACAATCGGAAGAACTGAAAAGCTTTTGGTGAAAATCAGAAAACCGGAAGTGGTACTTTACTCTTAGCGTTTTTCAGTTTTTTCAGATTTTTTCAATAAATATTCATCAAACATTAATTTTTTTCAAATAAAAGTTGTAGATAATAACAAAATGAAGATGTATTGTTTACTTACTTTTTGTCATAGCACTCTTAGTTTTTGAGATATTTCAATAGTTGTGTGTTTTATCTAGTTATTGGTGTGTGACAGTGTATGTGTCGATAAAATTGAAAAATATTTCAAATAAAAGTTGTAGGAAATAAAAAACTAAAGATTTTTTGTAGATTCACTTTTTGTCATAGCACTCTTAGTTTTTGAGATATTCAATAAATAGTGCTTTTTATCTAGTCATTGGTTTGTGTCAGTATGTGTTGATCCAATTGAAAAATGTTTTAAATAAAAGTTGTAGTTATCATAAAGTTGAAGACATTTTGAAAATAATAATGCTACAAATATTTTAAAAGTGATTTAATACGCAATTTACGGGGGAAAGTACTATGATGGACACATCACCATTTTTTTTTGGATTTTAAGGTTTTGGTATCCCTGGATCCCACTCGTCTCGTGCTACAATTTTAAAAATAAATTGACATATAAAACCCATTTTAAACATTTTAAAATTTAGTTTGGAAAATGCTGACGAATGCACAACCTGCTGCAGCTCTCGGGCCCGTGAACTAGGGTGAACCAGGGTCAACCAGGGTGAAGTGGACCAACCGGGGTGAAGTGAATCAAAATAATCGATTTTTTGCCGATTACGTCAAAAAGTCTAAATGAAATCTAATGAAACTCGAAGTGTAATTTTTCTAATTATTATTCTTGAATTATCCAACAAGTCAGTTATGTGCCTTGTTTTTTTATATTGAACTATTTTTTGTTATTTGTAGAAATGTGATCCACTTCACCCCAATATGGTAAAGTAAATCACCTAGTTGATATAATGTATTGTCTACTTAAACCAGCTCATGGAGTGAAGTATATCACCTAAAAATTAAAAATAATAATATATACATCAAACTGCGAGAAAAAAAACAAAGAAATTTGAAACAAAATCTACATCCTCTATTAAAACAGTATGAACTATAAATTTAAAGTAATGTATATTTTAGAAAAATTAGACCACTGTAACTTATATAGATCTTTTCGTAATTTCGAGGAATTTCAGAAAACGTTACTAGCTATTTTACAAATACTTTAGCGTTAGTGGGTCAGGCGTGTTGATCAAATTTAAACTCTACCTCAAAAACAACAAGAAATCCACTTGACTCCTGAAATTGCGAGATTTAGTATAATTCAATATTCTTCTTTTAGTTACGTGAAGTGTTTTCTATTAATTATTGTAGTAATTCCTTTTTTCACTGAATTAATTAATTAATTAATTACTACAATAATTAATTTAGTATAATTATTGAATATTTGAAAACCTAGATCAAAATGCAAAGTGTATTCACGTAGATCGCTTGTTAAATAAATTATCTTTCGGCTATGTGTGCTAAAATACATGCAATTCATACGAATTGCCGCGTGGAACTAAACGAAAATGAACGTGTCTCGAATCAACTGTTTGTGGATTAAGTTGTTTCAATTTTTCTAGCTCAATTCCATTTCGATACATGTAAATGTGACAACTACTGACTCAATCCACTATCCGCCGCAAAGATGCGAAGCTAAAATTATTTGATTGCAATTTGTTTTAAATCTGCACCTGAAAATCTCAGCAAAAATACGACTGGTCCACTTCACCCCAACTGATCCAACTGTATGTTTTTGAGTTTACATGAAGTGGTTATTACACTAAAAAAGACTGTTATTCCTTACTTCACTTTTTATTTATTTCGTTAGATGTGCATTTCGAGACACAACGTGCTCATTATCAATAACAAACTGAATTCTTACAACTATTTGTGCGGTATATATATCTAAAGGGATTTAGGAAAAACTAATAAGTAATTAAGCTAGGTTTTACGTGGGCTAAGGTTTCGGCATGGTTGTCGGTGGGATTATATTCTCTGTGGGGCTCTTTTTGGGTAATAAATCTAATAATGGATTATCTAAGGGACTAAGATCAAAATTTAGCATAACTTTTTATTTTTGTACATTTCAATTGATTCAAGCATATTTAATCTACGATGACCTGACTGCCTTAAAAGTTTAATATTGATGACCGAAAATGTGTGTTCTGTTTCTAACGAATGGTGTGCGACCGCTGATTTGTCCGGGTTTTGAATTTTAAAGTAATATTGGTGTTCTTTAAATCTTTTCAATATATTGCGTTGTGTTTGACCCACGTATATTTTATTGCAATTGTTGAACTGATCTACTTCACCTTGGTTGACGGTTGCAAAAGCTGACATATTTTTTTAGTTGCCAACATTTTACATAGTTTCGCATAATTTTTCTTGTCCCCATTCCAAACAAGGCATATTTAACACTATTTAAATTGATTTAGAAGACGCTGCAAAATCAGTTTTTGTCATTTTAACACAAGTTGTTTGACAAACAAAACGCAAGTTTTGCATCTGGGTGACTGAAATGTTGATTGAATATTGTTTTTGTAACTGTAAAAGCATGTATTTTCCTGTAAATTATTAGTCTGGAGATTTTTTCCCTTTTCCATTTCTATCTTTAGTCTGCGGAGATATTTTTTCTATCTATTAAATAAACTCTGTTAATATCACAATAGAAAATATCGTTTGTTAGTAAAGTGGATAGATTGTAAACACCGATAGATCAGATGATTTAGTGTAGAACTTTCGCTCTCTTGCGTCGGCGTCGTTTTCCATCATTGCGAAAAACGAAGCAGAAAAATCGACTGACAGCATGTAAACAGCTCTCGGAGAAAATGTATCACAGTCGAAACCGCTTTCTGTTAACTCGAAGTTCCCACTCGGTTAAATGATAGTCCCGTGTACTTGTCAACAATTTACAACACTCGATATTTATAATAATTTTAAATTATATTGTTCTAACTTATGAATTCCGTGTATAATAAATTATAATTTTTCAAAAATCATTTTCTTGTTTGATATTTTTTGATGAATGGATAGTAAAAGTAGGAGACATTTTATTGAAACAGACACAAAGTTTGTACTTTCCTTAAAAGTATATCTATTTGTTCACAATATTTAATGTAGTGCTGGGAATTGGAATATTCACGGATATTCAAACACCACATTAATTATTTTAAATCACTCACTTTTTCATATATTTAATTAATGAAGCTATTTACCCACTGAGCAAATCCATTTAAGTAATGTTTTATCAACAATAAAACAACGTTTAATGTTGCTACAATGTTGACATACAGTTATTTGTTTGTTTTTTTCTCAGTGGGTAAATATTTAAATATTTCAATAAATTAGTGTTAAAAAATGTCTAATAGGCTTTATAAAACTAAACAATTTGTAAATTCAAATAAGTTTTTTGTTTAAATATTTCATATTTGAATATTCACGAACATTCGAATTCCCATCCCCTAATGAGGATGTGTATAATCCCATTAACGGCCGAGCAATTTATAGAGTTAACTCTAAAAGTTGATTTTAGATAAAATACTGCAGTATTTATTTTTATTTTTATGAAACATTTCTTATATTACATACTAGGAATTTTCCTTTTAAATATACATAATGTTAACGCTGTAAATTTTTAAGCATTCGTCGGTTTTATAAAAACGTTCAATTCGAAGTTTCGAATGAGTGTTTCCACTTCCAGACTAAGCATGAAGTAAACTTTCGAGTTTAGAAAAGCCCTAAAATTTGGTTTGGTCCAAACCAAACCAAATTTTCAGGCTTTTCTAAACTCGAAATTTTACTTTATGCGCCACGCGCATAAAACACTGATATATTGTGAAGTAAGAAATACACGTAATACTCTTTTATAATGAGTAAAACTAAAAATATTTAAATAACAAAATATTTATATTTTTCTTCACACATTCTTAGTTCAGGTCAAATAATCCAATGTATAAATTCAATTTATTTAGTCATTTAATTAATCAAAAATAACCAATATTGCATTAAGTGAGTTTAACATATTAGCTTTTGTGTTTCACTATGTTTTCATTAGTCATTAAAATAAAATTTGAAATAAAAAAAAACACTAGATTTGACTAGTCGGAATAAATTAATAAGTTAGTAAAATAAATATATTTTATTTCAAATTTAATCTGCTTTTGAATCATCATGAGAAGAATAGATTCGGAAATTTATGACATCAAAACTGAGTGAAAAATTTAAACGTGAGTCATACTTCGAAAACACTGTCAAAATATTGACATTATTGACAACGTACATAAGGGCGAGAATAAAATAGGTTATGTTTGGAGGCTTACTGTAACGCAATTTTACAAATTTACGAATTTAATTGCTCTGGTTTGCTAAATATAATGCATTATGTAATGTATGGAACGAACACATTAGCTGAAAATGACGGAAATATGTTTTAAATTTAAAATGAAAAGTATAAGGTACTTCAGCAGATTTATTTTGTGATAATATTGTAATAATTTTGTGAATTTGTGAAATATCATATTCTTGAATGAATCTTAAACCTTTTCTTTTCTAATCTTGTTAATAACTAGTCATTTTCTTGATATTCTTTCGTGAACATCCAGAAAATGAGGTAGCAAATATGAAACACTCACACTAAATGCATTGTGTACACACCCAGAAAAAAATGAACGCAACATTGAAACAAGATAATAACATAGCGCACTCCTAACCGCAACTAATCTGGCCGCTCCCGGTTACTTAATTTCTAAATCCAATTTATCTTTTTAATATATATTATTAAAAGAGATTATATCAAACACCTCACAAAATCCATTAAGCGCAAGTGAACATGTTTTTAGACCAGTTATTAATTTTTAGAAAGCGATTAATTCATCTAAATCTACATCAAAAAAAAAACGGACACAATCCTCCCAGATTTAAAGAACCCTCCATCCCATTCTGGATATGGCAAAATACGCTGAATTTATTTTTCCAGCTCTCAGGTTTAGAGAACCTTTCATAGTTAAACCTAAGAATTTAGTCTCTTCTTGTGAACATACGGTGTCATTATTTATGTTCAGTTCTAGGTGTACATTTAAGTTTGAAATATGAGCTTATTGTTTTTGTTATGTTTAACATGAGCTTATTTTTCTGACACCATGATTAAAAGTCAAGCACAGTTGTTTTAGTTTTTTAGCAGAAATTCAGAGTGCAAATAAGTGGCCAGATTGTTAATAAATATTAGAAATATTAATGGCCCTATCACAGATCCTTGAGGTACCCCCTCGTGAATGTCATAGATGGATGATTTACTTCTATTCACATTAACACAGAATTTCCTATGTTTGATGAACGATTCTATTAAAATAAAGAAAAATTAAATTTGCCAATAGTTTGCAGAATATTTACAAAATATAAAAACGAATTAAAATTAATGCCGACTTTCTGCAAAAGAAAAATTAAATTTGCCAATAGTTTGCAGAATATTTACAAAATATAAAAACGAATTAAAATTAATGCCGACTTTCTGCAAAAGAAAAATTAAATTTGCCAATAGTTTGCAGAATATTTACAAAATATAAAAACGAATTAAAATTAATGTCGACTTTCTGCAAAACATTTTAATAGAAATTCAGAGTGCAAATAAGTGGCCAGATCGATAATAAATATTAGAAATATTAATGGCCCTATCACAGACCCTTGAGGTACCCCTCGTGAATGTCATAGATGGATGATTTACTTCCATTCACATTAACACAGAACTTACTATGTTTGATGAACGATTCTATTAATATAAAGAAAAATTAAATTTGCCAATAGTTTGCAGAATATTTACAAAATATAAAAGCGAATTAAAATTAATGTCGACTTTCTGCAAAACATTTTAACAGAAATTCAGAGTGCAAATAAGTGGCCAGATCGATAATAAATATTAGAAATATTAATGGCCCTATCACAGACCCTTGAGGTACCCCCTCGTGAATGTCATAGATGGATGATTTACTTCCATTCACATTAACACAAAATTTCCTATGTTTGATGAACGATTCTATTAATATAAAGAAAAATTAAATTTGCCAATAGTTTGCAGAATATTTACAAAATATAAAAACGAATTAAAATTAATGTCGACTTTCTGCAAAACATTTTAGCAGAAATTCAGAATGCAAATAAGTGGCCAGATCGTTAATAAATATTAGAAATATTAATGGCCCTATCACAGATCCTTGAGGTACCCCCTCGTGAATGTCATAGATGGATGATTTACTCCCATTCACATTAACACAGAATTTCCTATGTTTGATGAACGATTCTATTAATATAAAGAAAAATTTAATTTGCCAATAGTTTGCAGAATATTTACAAAATATAAAAACGAATTAAAATTAATGTCTCGTTGAGACTTCTTCAAATATTCAATATCAATATTAAGTAGTTGTTTCAACGAATATTTAGAGAAGTCTCAACGAGACTAAGATTTTTTGCAGAAAATCAATATTCATTTTAATTCGATTTTATATTTTGATTCTATTAATGCTAGGAAGCTTCCACAAAATACAATACGGTTGAGATTGTCTAATATAAAGTTTATGTTAAAACTGTTGAAAGCTTGTGACAAATCAAACAGTAGACCGCATACATGTTTTCCCCTATCTAAGTTGTCGTATATACAGGTAATAAAGGAATAACTAGTGCTTTCTGTTGACTTTTTTTCTCTAAATCTATACTGCGATGTTATATTTATTGAGAAAATTTCACATTTTTTTACAAATAATTTTTTCTATAATTTTTGGGGAGTTTCCATTCCGATCACCTTTGTGTTTTTAACCCATTAACGTCCGAGTAATTATAGAGTTAATTTTAAAAGTTGATTTTAGGGAAAATTCTGCACTAATTCTTATAATTTCTATGAACGACTTGTGTTATATTATATACCGGGATTTTATCTTTTAAATAAACATAATGCTGTAAATTTTCAGGCATTCGTCGATTTTATAAAAACGCTCAATTTGAAGTTTCTAACCAAAGATTCCACTCCCAGACTAAGCATGAAGTAAAATTTCGAGTTTAGAAAAGCCCCGTGAAAATTTGTCGAGGGTCGCGCAGCGACCCGAGACAAATTTTCTGGGCTTTTCTGAACTCGAAATTTTACTTCATGCGCCACGCGTATAAAACACTGAAATATTGTGAAGTTAGAAATGCACTTAAAACATTTTTTTAAAGGAGTAATAATCGAAATATTTGAATAACACAATTTTACATTAGATTTTCTCCACACATTCTCAAGTCAGGTCAAATAACTCAATAAATCAAAAAATGAATTTGGGTGAGTTACTTGAAGATGAAATAAAATATTTTTAACCTTTCTTAATCACTTGGTAAAAACATATAATATGAGTGAAACAAAACCAGGTGAATTTAATTTACAAACCAATATATTTTTGATATATTAACTTGAAATTTAACACTTTTAACATTTCTTCACAAATTAATTTTTTACCAGATGTACATTTCGGACATATTGTGAACATTATCAATAGTTTGATCAAACCATTGATAATGGTCACTTTGTGCCCAAAATGTACATCTGGTAAAGAATAAATTTGCGATGAAAGGTTAAAAGTGTTATATTTCAAGTTAATATATTATAAATATATTGGTTTGTAAATTAAATTCACTTGGTTTTGTTTCACTTATATTATATGTTTTACCAAGTGATTAATGAGGAAAAAGTGTCCGATATATTCTTTTATCAAATTAACTTATTTAGTAATTTAATAACAAAAACTTAATAATGTTGCGTTGTAATGGGTTAAATAAAATACCCATATTATTGATCCATAATTCATTATTTTTAAAATAACGAAAAAAAGAGCCATATTCTTTTTCCGATCGATTTTCCCCCGAGGGCATAAATTTGTAAAAATGTAGAACAAATATGAATACATTTGCATGCGTTTGCGAGTTCGCCTCTTGATGTATTTAAATTTTATTTGCGTTACCATATTTATATTTAGCCGCGCGATTATTTGCACGGCACTTTTATTTTCCAGCGTCCGCGCTAAAAAATAGCGACAATCATTTCCTTTCCGCGTCGCCGGTGATTAAATATTGCATAATTACGCCGGTAATTTGTCTAAAAATATCTTCGCACAAATGACCCCGCATACAGAACGATTTTATCGGGCAATATTAATTACCATATTACTGAAACAACGTGTTGGTACTCATTCCTTTGTGTATCTTTAGATTTTGCGTATTATCTTTTTGAGTATAAATGTTTTGAACGGTAACGTGACCGTCTAAGGTGTCAAATTATTTAGAGGAATTGGCAAAGCTATACTGATAAGAGATAAATCTCGAAACGCGTCTATAGATGGCCTGAATAATTTGACCCAAATTGTAACATTTGCAGTAGGTTACTGTATGTAACAGCAAACACTTGTTGTATAATTCAATGTCCGTCGGGGTATTAGCCCGGGAAGTAGTTGTTTGAATGAGTGTTTGATATAGTCTTTGTAAGACTAACTTGTTGTAGATTGCGAAAAGAATCGCACTTTTAATGTTTGAAGTATTCTGCAACCAAGAATTGGCAATTTCATTTATACTTATGTTTGAACGGTAACGTGACCGCCAGTCTAAGGTTTCAAATTGTTTAGAGGGAATGGCAAAGCTATACTGATGAGAGATAAATCTCGAAACGCGTCTATAGATGGCCTGAATAATTTGACCCAAATTGTTACATTTGCAGTAGGTTACTCTATGTCACAGCAAACATTTGTTGTATAATTCAATGTCCGTCGGGGTATTCGCTCGGGAATAGTTGTTTCAATGAGTGTTTGATATAGTCTTTGTAAGACTAACTTTTTGTAGATTGCGAAAAGAATCGCACTTTTAATGTTTGTTATTTTTTTTTTATAAAGAGTTCAATAAATAAAATCCTCAATTGTGATATTAATAAAACACTTATTTTATAATTTTTAATAAAAAAAATAATAAGCAGTCTTTATTCCTATTTACAAGTTGACGCCACCTTTATAACAATAAAAATATTACCCCAGGCCACTGCTTAAGTTTTTGTTCCAAATATACAGAATAATAAAGCAAACATTTGAAGAGACATAAACGTTTTTAAACGTTTAGGCCACCTAGTTTATATGTCTATATAGTTATACTAGTTCCGCGGCACGGGCAGCACGTTGCTTCAAAAGTTGTTTCTAGATGCGGCACAAGGTACATGCCGCGGGGCCCTAACGCAAATTTAACTGCGGCACAAGTGAATGCCGCGCGGCGATCAACGTATTAAAATATACATACAAGGAGTTTTTCCTTTAAGTATACATACCCTAATTACAATGTATATGCTATTATTCTTCAGATATTCGTTGTGAAGAATTTAATTTGAAGCTTTAAATGAGTGTTTTCCACTCCCAGGTTAAGCATGAAGTAAAATTTCGAGTTTAGAAAAGCCTGAAAATTTGGTTTGGTCGCGCAGCGCGAAGCGCGGAGCGGCCAAACCAAATTTTCAGGCTTTTCTAAACACGAAATTTTACTTCATGCGCCACGCGTATAAGACACTAATTTCAAGTGAAGGTTACTTGTTCACAATATTTCAGTGTTATCAGTGTTTAATACGCGTGGCGCATGAAGTAAAATTTCGAGTTTAGAAAAGCCTGAAAATTTGGTTTGGTCGCTCCGCGCTTCGCGCTACACGACCAAACCAAATTTTCAGGCTTTTCTAAACTCGAAATTTTACTTCATGCTTAATCCGGGAGTGGAAAACACTCGTTTAAAACTTCAAATTGAAATCGTTTAGAAAAAACGTATGCATACGTATACTTAAAACAAACATTCCCTGTATGTAGAAAAACATGTACTTAGTCTATATGAAAAAAATACTGTGTTACTTTTGAGGATCGGTCTTTGAAATGAAGCATTCTTTGATCATTTATGAATAAATACATTGTTACCTTTTGCTCTGTTTTTACCGCATAAATTATGGGATAAAAACGTAGTTGTTGAATATCAAAGAGTTTTCGGGTGAAGAGTACGAGAGAAAATCGCACCTAGCGGCAGCAGTCGGGGGGGCTATGAATATTGCATATCGGCGGAATATGATCGACGTCTCGGGCGTCGGGACGCCGGGGCGTCGGGACGTCCCGTTTCCCGCTTCCCGTCCCGCATCTGCCACTGCTGATTTGCTCAATTTGCGCACGTCACTCCACGTCGTTCCGAATGAGATGTAAAGTGTCTTAAAAATCAAACTCAATCTGCTCACCGCAAAAAAAGAGAGAGAAAGAGTGAGAGAGAAAGGGAGGGCCCCGCATCTACTTGCACACCCGGATACGTGCAAAGTTGAGTTTCAATATTTTAGTGTTTTTATGTACCGCAAGAGAATTGGGAAGAATCCACTTATTATTGAAATTTTGATACTGTTATTCCCGGCGCATTCACTATTATTCTACAAATCTGATTATGTACTATTTAATTATAATTAAATTTATACATAACTTTGTATATTAAAAATTTAATTCATGCTTACAATAGTTTTACAATAACAATAAATATTATTAGTAACATATACAGGGTGATGAATTTTGGAGGTGCCACACATGGAAAACTATTTTATTTAAAGAGATATTAAAAAACCGTTTTCGCGAGTCAGGGTCACTTTTTGGTGTTTTAATCAATGGCCTAAAGAAAATAGATCTATCTCTAACCGTTTCCGCTTTATAACCGAAAATTAATAAAATATCGTTTTTATGGTATATAATAATAATATTAATAAACTTTATTTCTAGTAATATACATAATAATATACAATATAACTTAAAAGTGCGATTCTTTTCGCAATCTACAACAAGTTAGTCTTACAAAGACTATATCAAACACTCATTGCAACAACGACTTCCCGAGCTAATACCCAGACGGACAACCAAGAATTGGCAATTTCATTTATGCTTATGTTTAAACCGCAACGTAACTGCTAGTCTGAGATGTCAAATTGTTTAGAGGTATTGGCAAAGCTATACTGATGAGAGATAAATCTCGAAACGCGTCTATATATGGCCTGAATAATTTGACCCAAATTGTTACATTTGCAGTAGGTTACTCTATGTAACTGCAAACACTTGTTGTATAATTCAATGTCCGCCGGGGTATTAGCTCTGGAAGTAGTTGTTTCGATGAGTGTTTGATATAATCTTTGTAAGACTAACTTGTTGTAGATTGCGAAAAGAATCGCACTTTAAATGTTTGAAGTATTCTGCAACCAAGAATTGGCAATTTCATTTATACTTACAATATAACTACAGTAGAACAGTAGAACCTCGCTATACCGGGCCTCGAGATACCGTGATTCGGATATATCGGGGTCATTTTTCAGGTTTCTAAAGATGTTAATTTTAACAATTGACTGCGTACCGCCCTGATTAGGTAAAACGTTCCGGCGTCATTATTGTATTATATAGTATGTCTTGTTATGTAGGTGGCTACTGCACATATGTATATGTATATGTATATATATATATATATATATATATATATATATATATATATATATATATGCGCGTGTGTGTATGTGACTATTATACAGATTACATATATATATATATATATATATATATATATATATATATATATATATATATATATATATGCGCGTGTGTGTATGTGACTATTATACAGATTACATATATTCGGATATACCGTGTTTTCCTTATATCGTGCTAGGTATAGCCAAATGCCATCCCGGTATAACGAGGTTCTACTGTACTTACAATACTCTACAAACCATAAGATAAGATTCAATTTAAGCAATAAACTCTCATCTGGTCTTCCAGTTTGTAACTCATTTATTTTTAAATTTATAACCAAACTGTAAATACTTTCAAATGGCAACTTTTTACGCCCATTAAAATTACGTACGTGTTTTGTTTCAAAGACGTTTCGTTTTTGTTTTTCCACACCAAAGGTTTTCCAACCAACTAAACCAAATTTTCAGGCTTTTATTAACTCGAAATTTTACTTCATGCTTAATCTGGGATCGGAAACACTCGTTAGAGGCTTCAAATAAAAAAATATTAATAAAACCACGAATATCTTAAAATATATATAGAAAAATCGTGATAGAAAAGAAACATTGCCTGTATGTAGTTAGTTTTATAATGAAGCAAATATTCTTCAAGATATGCATACTAACTTATTTTTTTTTATTTATACGTCAATGTTGGTTATGAGCTTATATTATAAATTTTGTATTTTCCTTTAATTTTGTCCGTATTTTTTTTTTATAATTTTTCTATCCGTTAAAATTATGCTAATTTATTACGAAATCAATCGCGTGCCTCGCTATTATAAATTTACTCTACCTGTAAAAAAGGACAGGTGCTTTACCAGAATTTTCGAATTTAAATATTTAATTTCGTCGTGCGTTTTTTTTTTTCGTTTCGCTCTCATTCCCTCCACAATTTAAGTAGAAATGGTGGTCGCATGTTCGCCGGTTAATTGCCATTGAAACTTTAATTGCGTTTGATTGGTTATTATTATTGATAGTCGCATTAATATTCCATTCGCTGATTATATTTCGACAATAGACTGTCGACGATAATGAATAATTAAACAAGTGCAGAGGTAAAACTGTGTATAATATAAAATCGTCATTAATATTGATAAAATTTGCAGGAGTTCGTTGTTTTCATAAAAATATAAATAAAGGTCTGTATATTGTAGGTAACATTTTATTAGGCGTCATTAAATTCGTAGGTACTTAATGAATTTGACCTGTAAACTGATGATATTTAACTGGTATACCAGTTTCAAACTAAACGCATTTAAAAAACAATGAAAAACTTTCCGTATGTTTTATACTTATCATTCTATAATAAAGATCAATTATAATTTCGTTAATATTTTCATTATCACTTGTATTGTAATTTCTTTTCTTTTCAGTTATTTTCTGTTTATATATATATATTTTATTTTTTGTAATTTGTTTTAAATACCAGTTTATATATTATACTTATACTTGCACATACCTCATTGTAATCTGTTGCATAATTTTCTTTTATGTAATAATAATTATTCTCTATGTAATTTAAGTTAAGCTCGTAGAAATATAACAAAGTGAACACTTAGTGGGCTCATCCTGTTGTGTTCCCATCTCTATTAAATAAATAAAAAAATATATATTGTATTATATTATAATATTGATGTTTATTATAGAATGATAAGTATAAAATATACAGAAAGTTTTTCTTTTAAGTATAAATACTGACATTCATTGTTTTTAAAATGCGTATAGTTAGAAACTTCTAAGGTCCATTTGCACCCCGACTGATTAGCTTTAATCATCCATTAATCATTGAGAAAACCTCTGGTTAAGTCAAATTTCTAGAAAAAAAACATGTTATAAATTGTAATATATCCCAAGAATAAAAGAATTTGTAAATACAATTGTTGTGTTTTTAAAAAGAACTAATCACTGATTAAGTTAATCGACTTGGGTGCAAACGGGCATAAGGCTTTCCACTCCCTAATTAACTGTAAAGTAATGTTTTGACATAATTTACAACCTCTAAAATACATTTTTTGAACTCGCCGCCTCAAAAGTGAGGTTTTTTTTTTTTAACACCGTTTTGACAAGTCGAACGTCGCATTTCCAGTATTTTACTTACGACACGAGTTCAGGAAGTTAAATCCACGCACGCAAAATTTGACAGCTAAACTGTCATTTCAGTTGAATTATTATTTAATTATGGAATGTAGAATTTAAGGATTTTAAAGAATGACAAAAAATAATGTATTTGAAGAAGTTTCCGAAAAAGGTTGTTGGTTTGAATATAACAAGGAAAGTATACTACGTGCTGAATGAATTTGTCGTAAGTCAGCTACAGGTGTAAGCTACGATACAGAGAGACAACTGTAACGGATAGGAAGAATATTTGCCCCAAGGTTTCTACGTAGGGAAGTGTGCCTGAGAACCTGAGAAGATAGAAGAGAGTTTTGAGTTTTTATTTGGACGCTTCGCTCAGGCTTTTCTAAACTCGAAATTTTACTTCATGCTTAGTCTGAGAGTGGACAGCACTTGAAAACTGAACGCTACAACCACAAAGAATTGTTAAAAATTGATGAAATTTAGGATGGATTGCGATATTTGGGAGTATTTGCTAGAGTCAGGTTGTAATAGAAGGGAGATACGACCCCAAAAAGAGTAGAACAGGGTGAGTACTCCTATAAGCTTTTTATTTTCGGAAGTTATTGAATTTTTTAGAGTTAGGTTGTTAAACAAGGGAGATACGACGTTCCTGTTGACTCCAGAATAAGTAGAACAGGGTGAGTTTCTCTTTATGTTAGGTTGCATATTAATGCAAATACGGCGGCCCTGATAACAACAGACAGAGTAAAGTAGAACATAAAGACAATTTAACATAAAGAAAAATTGAGTTTGTCAATAGTTTGCAGAATATTTACAAATTATAAAAACGAATTAAAATTATTATCGATTTTCTGCAAAATTTTTGTCTCATTGAGACAAATCTCCAAATATTCATTTTTATTTAGGGAATTTGTTGAATTTTTTAGAGTTAGGTTGTATAATAAGAGAGATCCCTGGTGACCCTAGAAAGAGTAGACCAGGGTAAGTTCCCCTTTATGCTTTTTATTCTCGGAGTTTGTTGAATTCGCCCTGTTCTACTCTTTCTAGCATCACTTTTAGAGTTAGGTTATTTAATAAGAGAGATAGGGACGTCATATCTCCCTTATTAAATAACCTAACTCTAAAAATGATGCTAGAAAGAGTAGAACAGGGTGAATTTCCCTTTATACTTTTTATTCTAGGAGTTTGTTGAATTTTTTAGAATAAAGTTATATATTAAGGTAGAAATGACGGCCCTGTTAACAACAGAAAGAGTAAAATAGGGTTATTCTGGGAATTTGTTGAAGTTTTTAGAGTTAAATTGTGAAATTAGGGAGATACGACGTCCCTGGTGACCTCAGAGAGAGTAGAACAGGGTGAGTTCTATTATATGCTTTTCATTCTCGGAATGTATCGACTGGAGTTAGCCAATCAAATAATTATTATTTATTTCTCGAATACGATTTTAAGTACAGATTATCTGAACTAATTATTCTTTATGCTTAATCTTAGCGTAAAAAAGCAATTGTTAGAAGCTTTCAACTGAACATTTTGTTTCGACATTCTTCTGTTGTAGATGTGACGTTTTATTTGGAATAAATTGAAATTTATTGAATTGCACGAAAAATTACAAAAGTCGAAAAATGATAATTGTAATTGTTTGTTGATTTTGATGATGGTTAACTGAAATCTTGAAAATTTACTTTACTTTTTGCAAACTAAACGAGTGTCTTCCACTCCCAGACTAAGCATGAAGTAAAATTTCGAGTTGAGAAAAGCCCGAAGAATTTGGATTTGGACGCGCAGCGTCCAAATCCAAATTCGGGCTTTTCTCAACTCGAAATTTTACTTCATGCGCCACGCGTACTAAAGACTGATTTTAAATGAAGATATTGTTGGCATTTTACATTGAGGAAAATTACGAATGCCAACTGTTACAATAATTTAAATATTATGCGATATTTGATGAAATCATAATTAATTCCTTTTTGAATTTTGTGTTTCTAGAAAATAAACATGTTATAAATTTGTAATATATCCTAAACATGTCTCTTTCATCAATATACAATAGTGTGTAAAAAATTTGTAAATACAATTGTTGTGTTTTTAAAAAGAACTAATCACTGATTAAGTAAATCGACTTGGGTGCAAACGGGCATAAGGCTTTCCACTCCCTAATTAACTGTAAAGTAATGTTTTGACATAATTTACAACCTCTAAAATACATTTTTTGAACTCGCCGCCTCGAAAGTGAGGTTTTGAACACCGTTTTGACAAGTCGAACGTCGCATTTCCAGTATTTTACTTACGACACGAGTTCAGGAAGTTAAATCCACGCACGCAAAATTTGACAGCTAAACTGTTATTTCAGTTGAATTATTATTTAATTATGGAATATAGAATTTAAGGATTTTAAATAATGACAAAAAATAATGTATTTGAAGAAGTTTCCGAAAAAGGTTGTTGGTTTGAAGATAACAAGGAAAGTATACTACGTGCTGAATGAATTTGTCGTAAGTCAGCTACAGGTGTAAGCTACGATACAGAGAGACAACTGTAACGGATAGGAAGAATATTTGCCCCAAGGTTTCTACGTAGAGAAGTGTACCTGAGAACCTGAGTTTTGAGTTTTTATTTGGACGCTTCGCTCAGGCTTTTCTAAACTCGAAATTTTACATCATGCTTAGTCTGAGAGTGGACCTTGAAAACTGAACGCTACAACCACAGAGAATTTTGATAATGAAGGTTTAAATTAAATTACACTTGGTTTGTTTCACAATTTTTTACTTTACTATTTACTCGACTAGTTTCGCGTTTTACAGCATTATCAGGAGTGAATTACAAAAGATACCAACAAGCTTATATATGGTCAGGTAATAGCTTGTTGGTATCTTTTGTAATTCACTCCTGATAATGCTGTAAAACGCGAAACTAGTCGAGTAAATAGTATAGTAAAAAATTGTGAAACTAACCAAGTGTAATTTAATTTAAACCTTCATTATCAATATTTAAAAATGTTTCACCAAGTGATAAGTGAGAAAATTATTCAAGAAACACAGAGAATTGTTAAAAATTGATGAAATTTCGAATAGATTGCGATATTTGGGAGAATTTGCTAGAGCCAGGTTGTAATAGAAGGGAGATACGACCCCAAAAAGAGTAGAACAGGGTGAGTACTCCTATAAGCTTTTTATTCTCGGAAGTTATTGAATTTTTTAGAGTTAGGTTGTTAAACAAGGGAGATACGACGTTCCTGTTGACTCCAGAATAAGTAGAACAGGGTGAGTTTCCCTTTATGCTTTTTATTCTCGGAGTTTGTTGAATTTTTTAAGAGTTAGGTTGCATATTAATGCAAATACGACGGCCCTGATAACAACAGACAGAGTAAAGTAGAACATAAAGACAATTTAACATAAAAAAAAAATTGAGTTTGTCAATAGTTTGCAGAATATTTACAAAATATAATAACGAATTAAAATTATTATCGATTATCTGCAAAATTTTTGTCTCATTGAGACAAATTTCCAAATATTCATTGAGACAAATCTCCAAATATTCATTTTTATTTAGGGAGTTTGTTGAATTTCTTAGAGTTAGGTTGTATAATAAGAGAGATATGACGTCCCTGGTGACCCTAGAAAGAGTAGACTAGGGTAAGTTCCCCTTTATGCTTTCTATTTTCGGAGTTTGTTGAATTTTTTTGAGTTAGTTTATTTAATAATAATAATAATAATAATCTTTATTGTCCAACATTCACCAATTACAGGACAATGTAACTAAATATGATATAAATTAAAACACAAATAGGTATGTATATATAAGAAACAAAAAATAAAAGAGAAAAAAAAACATATATAAAGAAAACTTAATTACAATACTTAAAGACTAGACGTGTGACTCACTTAACATTCACTCAACAAAAGACATCATCAAAAACTTTATTTGCATTTCTGGACATATGAAATAGTGGCGATTTATGTAAAGTGTTCGATTTGGGCAATTTTGTGTAGAACGTATTATTATGACGTGATTGAATTCTTGGGACAGATAGGTTGACTTGCGATAATAATTGTGAAAAATCTATATCATTATGTAGTAGCTTGTACATGAATTTCGCACTATGGAACTCTCTACGTACTGACAAAGATTCAACTTCAAACCTATCCAATAACCGAGCATAAACAATGCCTTGTACAGGATATTCCCCATCTAGTTTGTAAGACAGGTATTTCAGAAATCTTCTTTGAATACCCTCAATTGCTATGGATAGGTAAGCATAGTGGGGATGCCATACTACAGAAGCATATTCCAATTTGCTACGCACAAATGAAAAATAAACTGATTTAAGCAATTCGACATTGTTAAAATATTTAGTTGTACGTATAATGAAGCCTAGCATTTTAGAAGCACTTCTACATATGGTTTGTATATGTTTGGAAAATGTTATACGGTTGTCAAAAAATACACCGAGATCCTTTATCTCTGACATTTTCTGCAGCGCTGTTCCCAAAATATTATAATAAAAATTGTTAATACGAGTTACTCGACCAAAACTAACTACAGCATATTTCTTGACATTTAGTTTTTTTTTTTTAAGGGAGATAGGGACGTTATATCTCCCTTATTAAATAACCTAACTCTAAAAACGATGCTAGAAAGAGTAGAACAGGGTGAATTTCCCTTTATACTTTTTATTCTAGGAGTTTGTTGAATTTTTTAGAATAAGGTTGTATATTAAGGGAGATGAGACGGCCCTGTTAACAACAGAAAGAGTAAAATAGGATAAGTTTCCTTCTGGGAATTTGAAGTTTTTAGAGTTAAGTTGTGAAATTAGGGAGATACGTCGTCCCTGGTGACCCCAGAAAGAGTAGAACAGGGTGAGTTCTATTATATGCTTTTTATTCTCAGAATGTATCGACTGGAGTTAGCCAATCAAATAATTATTATTTTTTTCTCGAATACGATTTTAAGTATAGATTATCTGAACTAATTATTCTTTATGCTTAATCTTAGCGTAAAAAACAATTGTTAGAAGCTTTAAACTGAACATTTTGTTTCGACATTCTTCTTTTGTAGATGTGACGTTTTGTTTGGAATAAATTGAAATTTATTGAATTGCACGAAAAATTACAAAAGTCGAAAAATGATAATTGTAATTGTTTGTTGGTATGATGTTTACTCATTTTATAGATTTGGTAATTTTTTATGGTTTTTGTTGATTTTGATGATGGTTAACTAAAATCTTGAAAATTAACTTTACTTTTTGCAATCTAAACGAGTGTCTTCCACTCCCAGACTAAGCATGAAGTAAAATTTCGAGTTGAGAAAAGCCCGAAGGATTTGGATTTGGACGCGCAGCGTCCAAATCCAAATTCGGGCTTTTCTCAACTCGAAATTTTACTTCATGCGCCACGCGTACTAAACACTGATTTTAAATGAAGATATTGTTGGCATTTTACATTGAGGAAAATTACGAATGCCAACTGTTACAATAATTTAAATATTATGCGATATTTTATGAAATCTTAATTAATTCCTTTGTGTGTTCAATGAAAACATTTATTTTGCAATATTTCCAATGTATTTTTTATCAAACCATAAATAATTCTTTTTTGTGTTGACTGGTAACATCTTAAAATAAACAAATATTTAAAGTCAACAAAAATAAATCATAAAACATTACAAAACACACAATACTTTGTGATATTTCAAGTTTACTTTAATTTTATTTCACATTTATTTGCTCTGTTTATTTTTTACATTAGCTGTTTTCGTAAATTCGTTTAGTTTGTAACTTCAAACGAGTGTTCTCCACTCCCAGATTGAGCATGAAGTAAAATTTCGAGTTGAGAAAAGCCCGAAGAATTTGGATTTGGACGCGCAGCGTCCAAATCCAAATTCGGGCTTTTCTCAACTCGAAATTTTACTTCATGCGCCACGCGCACAAAACACTGTATGAAAGTGAAATTTTCTTTTTACTATTCATAGTATAATTTTCAATTCGGATTGGATCTTGCGCATTTTTAGAATATTCAAGTTTATTTTTTAACTCGGGTGAGAAATCAACTGAATTTGCTGTTTTAATTAGCAGAAATTGCTGTAAAATTAACATTTTTATTTCAGAGTAGGAAAAAAGACCATCGATTTTCATCAAGTTTTATGATTTTCTTGATTTCCTATGTGATTTATTTGGTCGTTTTTCGAAATCTTCAAAAAATCGCCAAAAACCCATTTTTAGACCGATTTTGATGCGTTTCCGTGTGCATTTACAGCTTGCAGTCGCAATTTTGACGCACCTTGCACCCTTGTTATCAAAATTAAAAATTATTTTGAAAACTGTTGTCTTATGTAGCTCAATCTAAAATTATCCTCAATGCAAACGGGTATTTGCATTGAGGATAATTTTAGATTGAGCTACATAAGACAACAGTTTTCAAAATAATTTTTAATTTTGATAACTGTTGTTTTATGTAGCTCAATCTAAAATTATTTATATAAGTGATCTTGCACATTTTCCATGACAGCAATATTGTGATGATTTTGCTCGTTTCAAAAAATATTGTACAATCCTCGTTCGTGAACAATTTTCCCGAGTTCACGCATTTAAAGGCACTCGCTCCATCGTCGCTCGTGCTTCAAAAATGCTGTCACTCGGGAAAATTGTTTTCCCGCACCTGTTTCGTAAATAACTATTACAAAACTTCCAACGAGTGTTTTCCACTCCCAGATTAAGCATGAAGTAAAATTTTGAGTTTAGAAAAGCCTGAAAATTTGGATTTGCCGGGGCGCGCGAACGAAGCGAGTCGCGCCCCGGCAAATCCAAATTTTCAGGCTTTTCTAAACTCGAAATTTTACTTCATGCGCCACGGTATAAAGGACTGAAATATTGTGATTTTAAAACATACTTCTAAAGTAGTACACCAAAGTAGTATATTTTCAACTTCACGTTATGTCAGTGTTTTATACGCCTGGCGCATGAAGTAAAATTACGAGGTCAGAAAAAATTCAAAACTTGATTTAATCGCTCCGCTTCCTAGGATAAATAATATGGACAGGAAAATTTTAAAGTGTAAAACACTGATATAAAGTGAATTTTAAAAGTTTGGTCCCGTTAATAAATAATACGAATATTCATTTCTTCTAACCAAATCGAACGCTTTCAAAATTGGAACAATTTTCTTTAACCATATCACGATTTACTTAATAAACTACAAGTAGGAATACTATACATTAAAACTTAACACACAGTAAATCAACATAACGCTCGACTCCGAACAGTTTTATCAGTAGAAATTAAAATTTTAAATACCTTTATCTAAATGTAATTCAACGCTGGGCAGCCTCATTACTTAATTTCCCACTTAAAATATGTATCCGAAAACGGCACTTTACAAAAATAATGCACACTTACCAAATAACTCATTCCCTCTAATTAATTCCAACCGTCAAAGAGGCATTCATATTTTTACATAAATACGCAATCGGACATTCTGTACGCATCGTAATGACGCCGAAACTTGAATAAAAACGCAATTTTGAATGGTAATTTTCTTCTTTTTAATAGATACACGCATTTTGTTTTTGTTTTATGATTGCGATCGTGTTTAATTTGTTAAATTGTTTAAATTTGATTTAGTGACTATTAATTATTATAATAGTTATGATACAGACAATAAAGTTAACGGAGTTAGGAAATTCAAGAAAACTACCAGGAAATTGAAAAGTGATGAAAATTCATAAATATTATTAACATTTTTAAAATTCAATTTTTTTAAAAAGAAAATATTGCAAATTTAGAAAAACCGCCACAGTTTTAAAAATTAATGGGTATTCTAGTTGGATTATTTTATTTATATTTTACAAAACATTTCTTTGTTTACTAAATTTTTAACTGCATTGAGTTCTGAATTATTTGTTTCCAATTTTCTTCTAAAGAGTTTTAATTTATTACGATTGCTTTTGTTTTTGTTAAAAGATTATAATAATATTTAATCTGTTTATCTTTATCTTCAATTGAAATCGGCGTTTTATACGCGTGGCGCATGAAGTAAAATTTTGAGTTTAGAAAAGCCTGGTTTGGTCGCTTCGCGCTACACTACAAAACCAAATTTTCAGGCTGCTCTAAACTCAAAATTTTACTTTATGCCTGGGAGTGGAATCACATGCTCGAAGTAAAATATTTCAATCAGAAGATATACATGTCCACAAACAAACAAAAATCAAGTGTTATAATTAACTATTACCAGAAAAAAATTAGCAGCTCGATTTTTTTTTATTTGGTATGCTTTTGTAAGCCTTCTGTTTTTGTCTTTTTCCCATTTTTATTTTCTTTAATTGCCCTAAATGATTTGTTTTAGAATTAGTATCAGAGTGTTTGTTTTTTGATTATGATTGCTTTTGCTTTTTTTTTTAGATACATGATCGGTAGAATTACCTTACAACAAGTGATTGAAAATTAGATATTTACGTATACCCTCAGAGTTTAAAAACTAAACGGAAATCTGTCAATTTTCAAATTCTCGGTTGTTTTTTGAACTCGTCTTTTCAGAAAATTAACGACACTCTCCAAGCCAAATCCGAGATTATAAGAAAAAAGGCAAAATTGACGTTTGCCGAAAAACGATTCGCATCGCAGTACAAGTTGGTCTTTATTATAAGTAAGTACGACGGTGATCAAAAAGTAAGGTTACAAAGCGTGAACATTTTGTAACCTTATTTTTTTATCACCCCTCGTATTTCGCTACCACGAAACATAAATTCAGTGGCAGTCCTTTTTACATTTTTAGGTGGTGCGAAATCTTTTAGTGGCGCCCCTCCAAACACAAAATTCAGAGCTTAATTTAGTGTTCGGCTCTTTTTAGCGCCTCTACACGACGGCGCCCGCTGCAGCCGTCGAACCGCTTTAGGGCCGCCACTGCATAAATTGCTACATTATTTTAAATCTAAATAAATACTTGAACATTAATATTATTCAGCACTTGTTTATAGCTCATTTCATTTAACTAGGAGAGAAATCAGTAAACATTTGAGTCACCTATTTTACGAAAAATGAAATGAATTTCAAAACTAGGTAAATTCTTTAAACTGACAAGATGTAAAAAAATGACGAAAATTCATGAAAAATTAACGAAAATCTTTAAATTTCACAGAAAGCTTAATAAATTTTAAAATTAACGAACACTTAGGAAATTCACGAAAATTACCAAGAGTTTTAAAAGTGATGAAAATTCACGACAGAGTCGCTTTTTGCGCTTAGTTTCTGCTAGGCTACGCAACACTAGATACCAATTCAGCACTATATAGTACTATGCATAATATGTTGTGTCTTAGCTCGTTGGAAAATAGAAGAATAATAAATGATTTGTGTTTTATATTTAAGCTTATACACGGCGAGATAGACTGCCAAAGCTTATTAAAACAATTAGACTTTTATGTGCCTGCTAGAGGTCCCAATAGATCGAAATTTTTATTTTATTTGCGCTATCATGCAGTTAATTACGCAAAATTTAATCCAATATGCAGAATGATGAGTTACTGTAACGAATTAAACAATAACAATCATTTTTTATTACATCATTCTTCATTTTCAACATTTAAGGCTAATGTGAAACGAATCAATTTATCCGCTATTGTTAATAATGTTTTATCTTAATTTTAATTACTTAGTTTGTGAACTCATATAATTTTAATTCGATATTATATTATACAATCTAGTCTTTACTGTGATATTTTGCTCATCAATTACTGATATTAATTTCAATATGTTATTTGTACAATTTATTAGTTGTTTATGTATTTGTCTTTGTACCGATTTGTTGATTTTATCTCTAAATAATGTATTCACTCTTTAGTATGTTTTATTATTATCATTTTAACTCGCGTAAAGTAAGAGTAACATGAACATGTCTAATACAATTGTTATTTTTCTGTTATCCACTCTGTATATATAAATATACTAATATTATGAATTTATGTAAAAGAAGATTCCGTAAATAAATGAAATAAATAAATAAATACAAATTGTATCAAAAAAATAGTTTTAAAAATTACTGGATATCTTAGAAATACACAAAAGGCGTTAAGATTTAAAAAATTGACTAAATATAATATTGAAACTTCACAAAAAACAATCGAGAATTTGAAATTTAAAAGATTTCCGCTCAGTTTTTAAACTCTGAGGATATTCGTGAACATCTTAAAATATTTTAAAATATTTCATGAAGTTTCGCGAATTTTTTAATTTTTGTTCGAAGAATTTACGAATATTCTCAGAGTTTAAAAACCGAATTTTCGTTAGTTTTAAAAATGTTGATACTTTTTATGAATTTTCACCACTTTTTAAATTCTTGGTAACTTCCTAAATATTCATTAAGTTTAAAATTTTTAAAGCTTTTTGTGAAATTGAAAGATATCCTAATTTTAACCATTTTATAAAGTTTAGTCAATTTTTAAATTCTTGTTCTAAGAATTTACTTATTTTTCGAACAAGAATTTAAAAATTGACGAAACTTTTGATGAAATGTCTTAAAATTAAGAATTTACGAAAATCCTCCGAGTTTAAAAACTGAATTTTCGTTAATTTTAAAAATGTTGATACGTTTTAAGAATTTTCACCACTTATCACATTCTTGGCAATTTCCTAAATATTCATTAAGTTTAAAATTTTTAAAAAGCTTTAAAAATTTTAAACTTGATGAATATTTAGGAAATTACCAAGAATTAGAAAAGTGGGAAAAATTCATAAAAAGTATCAACATTTTTAAAACTAACGAAAATTCAATTTCACAAAAGGCTTTAAACATTTTAAGCTTGATGAATATTTAGGAAATTACCAAGAATTTGAAAAGTGGTGAAATTCCATAAGAAGAATCAACATTTTTAAAGCCAACGAATATTAAGGAAAACCGTCATAATTTCAAAAGTTAATGCGATTGTACCCCATTTTTTCCACTCCATTACTTCCACCAGTACTTTTCTTCCACCAATTCTTTTTTCCACTGTACATATTTTTCTTCGAATTCTTTTTTCCACTAATTTAGTTCCGCTATTT
Organism: Philonthus cognatus; assembly: GCA_932526585.2. NCBI lineage: Eukaryota > Metazoa > Arthropoda > Insecta > Coleoptera > Staphylinidae > Philonthus > Philonthus cognatus. The sequence goes on from OW052242.1 coordinate 33,713,960, forward strand.
CTGGTTCCACTTTTTTTATTCAAACATTCAAAATTTGACGTCTATAGCCAACTTCAAAGTAAACAACCAAACAAGTCTTTGTAACTTTGATAATCGACACTTTTGAGCGTCGTGAATTATTTCGTTCACTATGGGGACAGTGCCCAAAAAGACAGAAGCAGTTTATTCTATTGCAAACCTTTCTCCTAACCTAACCTAATCTAGAAGTATGTGGCACAGGAATCGTTCGCAAAGAGACTTGCGCAATGTATTCTATAGCAAACCTTTCTCCTAACCTAACCTAACCTAAAAGTATGTGGAACAGGCATCGGGAGCAAAATGACTTGCGCAATGTATTCTATTGCAAACCTTTCTACTAACCTAACCTAACCAAACCTAGAAGTATGTAAAATCGCTAGCGTGTGCAAAGATACTTAAGGAATGTATTCAATTTGAAACCTTCCACTTAAACCACAAACTAGTAGAAATGGCTTAACCACGGTGAAGTATCTGTGGTCCAAGTGGGTATTGGATAAAAGTCATATGCTCTTACCTACACAGAACATTATATTAACTATTACACACAACGGCACTCGGCGGCGCAGTGAAAATTTGATGGAAGAAAAGTCTTGGTGGAAGAATAGTCTTGGCGGAAGAAAAGTGCGGTGGAAGAAATAGAGTGGAAAAAATGGAGTGGAAGAAATATCCCCCTACCAGTTAATGCCTAACTTACAAATTCAGGAATGGCGTCAAGATTTAAAAAATTTACTATATAAAATCTTGGAAGTTTACGAAAATTGATTAGGAATTAGAAAACTAAGTAAATTTTTGGAAATTCATGAAAAGTGTCAATATTTTTTTAAATTTTATTAAAGTTCCTAAATTTTCGTCTTGAGAATTCATGGAAAGTATACATTTTTTTCAAATTTACGAAAATTTAGGAAATTTAGGAAAACAGTCATATTTTTTAAATTAGAAAACAATTTTGAAATTCACAAAAACCGTTGAGATTTTAAAATTTAACGAAAAATTTGTAAATTTATGAAAAACCTTCAAATCAACAAAAATCCTGTTTAAATTTAAAGAGAATGTAGGAAGTTCTCGAAACCTGGCAACATTTTAAAAGTTTACGAAAAATTCAGAAATTCACGCAAAATGATGAAATTTTTTTAAAAATGTTCATGCTTTTCTAAACTCTAAATGTTACTTCATGCTTGACCTAAGAGTGAAAGCACACGTTAGAAGCTTCAAATTTTATGATTATTTATGATCAGTGGATGATAGAAGTTAATCAGTCGAGATGCTAATGGGCCTGAAAGAGTTAAGTTTTCAGTATTTTTTGCACCGAAATCTAGTCCACATAGTCAGCTCAATATTTGACAACTCTGAAAAGATGGAGCAGTCAGTTGAATTATTTCAAATGTTACTGTTTAAATTTTAATAAATTATCCGAATAATTTACAAGAAAATATTGGATACCTCAGAAATACACGAAAGGCGTGAAGATTTGAAAAATTGACTAAATTTAATCTTGGAAGTTCACAAAAAACAATCGAGAATTTGAAAATTGAAAGATTTCCGTTTAGTTTTTATACTCTGAGGGTATTCGAAAATATCTAATTTTATTTTGATAGAAGTTATTCAGTCGAGGTGCAAATGGGCTTAAAAAAAACAGTTTTGAGTATTTTTGGCACTGTAATCTAGTCCACATAGTCAGCTTAATATTTGACAACGCTGAAAACATGGAGCAGTCAGTTGGATTATTTTAAATGTTACTATTTAAATTATAATAAATAATTCGAATAACTTACAAAATTTACATAAAGTTGTTCTTTAAATATAAGTGTATTATTAATTAAACAAACGTTAACTAAACTCATATAAACACTGATTAATTCGTGCGATTCAATGTTTTCTGTTTCCCAAGCGCACAAACGCAAAGCCGTTTGCAATGGAGGCGAAAGCATAAATTGGCGGCGTAATGAGCCTCATTAAAATATCTAGTTAAACAATAAACAAGATTACAAAACGAGACCGACAGATCGGAGCCGGCGATAAGTTTTCCCTTTGGAGGAGGAAAAAAAAAAGGAAAAGAATAAAGATCGGAAACTGACGGCCGACTGGAAAAACCCAAACTGGAGCAGAGGAATAGTTTCAGCAAGCCGTTTATTAATGAGAACACTCGTCGCAAAAAGCTCTTGATGCAAATTCGCACGTCTCTGCATCTGTTGAATATTTGCTCCGAGGCAAAAAGTCGTACAATTGTATTTGAGTTTTTCTTTTATTTACTTTTCTGGGTTCGCCCCAGCATTGTTTGTTTTTGATTTATTTGTTAGAATTAAAATATTTGTTTTAATTGTAAAAAAATATAAACTTTGAATTAACATAAACCAATTTTCATATTTATTATTTGAGATATGTGGATATATTAAAATCATCTTTAACATTAACCATTTAAAATACCCTTTTTGAAAATATAAATATTAGTATTTATATAAGCAAATATTCAACAGCAACGGCTAGGAGCATTCTTTGACGTTCTTACATTTAAATTTTATCAACGTAGTATTAATATTGTGTTTTTAAGGTCGGAAATTCACATGTTATTTGGCCATAAGAACGAACAACGATTAATCTTTCACAATAATGAAAATAGATCTTTGAAACCTATACATATTGCACATCTTTGCGAATAAATTGACACTATTCTTTAAAAAAAAGTTCCTTAAATTATATATAAATCAATTAATAAAACATTCTTAAATTATCACATAAATCTGTGCAATACTTCCATAGAAAACACATTTTTTTTTTCATATTGCTTTAATTCAGTGATGGGGAAACTACGGCCCGCGGGCCAAGTCCGGCCCACTGAAAGGTTTAATCCGGCCCGTTTAAGAGTGCCGTCGTGAGAATGTTTGAACGCGTTCTTACTTCGTAATGTGACGACCCGCATAAAAACTACCTACCTACGATTAAGCATTATTCTTTGGCCCGCTACGATTGTCTGGTTATTACAAATGGCCCGTCTTAAAAAAAGTTTCCCCACCACTGCTTTAATTTATTAAAGTAATTATAATAAACATGTTGTATTAAATAGATTATCCTAAAATAAATAATAAATAAAATTATTCGTTGCTTAGAAATCTCCATAAGAGCAATGAAAATGTTGATTATGCTTTTAATAAATAGGGGGCAGCATTGTGCTATTTTAGTAATATCTTAAAATTATACTGTAATTTCCAAATACATGTGACAAGAAATTGGGTTTGATATGTAGAATTCGTGTACGGCATTTGTCGCGACACGGGTTCCCGGTGCGCGGCCTTGAATTGCGAATGTAATTTTTCTGCCGCGGACTGTTCATTGATTATGTTGTTGATACACAAAAAAGTAAGACATTACTAAAATATTCTTCAATACATTCTTTAAATATAAGTGTATTTCTGGATTCATGTTTTGAGTAGAAATGTGGTATATGTTGATTCAGCTGATGAGTCGGCTAAATTCATTTTTCATTTATTTACCAAATTAAATGTGCGACACTCGGCGATTTGATTATCGAAGCACTTAGTCAGCTTAGCGTCTAGAGTTCGAATTCTGTTATTGTAATTTCTCATTTTTTGTACGGCTTAGCCTACTCAGCTTGAAGTGTCGCCTACCCAGCTTAGAGGGAAGACCTCCTCTCATGTTCGCATCTATTCCTTTTGTGTGCTTCATTGCAATTTACCAAATTTAAGAGTGCAGCACGGGGCAGTCATGTACGATATTTGATTTTTGATAGTAATCATTTAAATCACTTATGTAATTGCAAATAACATGAATATATATTTTATGTTGCCAGAATTTAACTGTTTGTCTACAATATAAATACAGGGGATTTTTTTGTAGGTAAGCATGCGCATAATCTGTAAATTTTCCGTCATGCGTTTTTTAAAAGAGTTCAATTTGAAGCTGTAAACGAGTGTTTTCCACTTCCAGACTGAGCATGAAGTAAAATTTCGAGTTTAGAAAAGCCCCGTGAAAATTTGTCGAGGGTCGCGCAGCGACCCGAGACAAATTTTCTGGGCTTTTCTAAACTCGAAATTTTACTTCATGCGCCACGCGTCTAAAACACTGATTTCAAGTGAGGTTTAAATATACATAAATTTCACAGTATTTTAGTGTTTTATACGCGTGGCACATAAAGTAAAATTTCGAGTTTAGAAAAGCTCAGACTTCTTTAAAATAAAAACAACGAATATCTAAATATTTAAAGAAAATAATCTGAATTTAGAATACGTATGGGAATTTTTCTTTTAGGTAAACATGTGCATAAGCTGTAAATTTTCCGACATGCGTTGTTTTTTAAAAGAGTTCAATTTGAAGCTTTAAACGAGTGTTTTCCACTCCCAGACTAAGCATGAAGTAAAATTTCGAGTTTAGAAAAGCCCCGTGAAAATTTGTCGAGGGTCGCGCAGCGACCCGAGACAAATTTTCTGGGCTTTTCTAAACTCGAAATTTTACTTCATGCGCCACGCGTATAAAACACTGATTTCAAGTGAGGTTCAAATATACATAAATTTTACAGTATTTTAGTGTTTTATACGCGTGCCGCATGAAGTAGCATTTCGAGTTTAGAAATGCCCAGAACACGGGGCTTTTCTCAACTCGAAATTTTACTTCATGCGGCACGCGTATAAAACACTAAAATACTGTAAAATTTATGTATATTTGAACCTCACTTGAAATCAGTGTTTTATACACGTGGCGCATGAAGTAAAATTTCGAGTTTAGAAAAGCCCAGAAAATTTGTCTCGGGTCGCTGCGCGACCCTCGACAAATTTTCACGGGGCTTTTCTAAACTCGAAATTTTACTTCATGCTTAGTCTGGGAGTGGAAAACACTCGTTTAAAGCTTCAAATTGAACTCTTTAAAAAAACAACGCATGTCGGAAAATTTACAGCTTATGCACATGTTTACCTAAAAGAAAAATTCCCATACGTATTCTAAATTCAGATTATTTTCTTTAAATATTTAGATATTCGTTGTTTTTTTGTGTCTGGGAGTGGAAAACACTCGTTTAAAATTTCAAACAGGACTTTTTAAAAAAAACAACGAATATCTAGATATTTAAAGAAAATAATCTGAATTAAGAATACGTATACTTTAAAGAAAAACTCTCTGCATATACTCATATGAAATATCAAACTAAAAAGGCATCTGTTTCTTTATACAGTTGTATGTAAGTCGATAGAAATTTAAATCGTGAATATTTATCCAGTTTACCTGTGTCTTCTGTAATTCAATACCCATTCATTCATTCGTACTGCGCTATGTAAACAAACAAACAACGCGCTCTGCGCTCATCATTTTTATTATTCGTTGTGATAGGCACTATAAACCAATACATAATCAATACTACTTTCTGAAATTTTGCTATTTCTGCGCCATCTCGTATCCCAGAAACACACAACTAGCAAAAATTGCCCCTCTTAAGATGTCATGAGCCAACATTCAAATATTACATCTATTTTCAGCGAGTGAGAGAAAAATCGTGCTTGTAACATCATAATAATTATGTAAATATTAACTAAAGAAGAGATGATCTGATTTTACAAGCATTTTCGTGAATCATCTCCGATAAGTGTCTTAACACACCGCAAAGATCAGGTATTATAATGAATGCACATGATTATCCGTGATAGAGTCACGATGAATAGACAAAAGGTTACGGTGCGGGCCGATGAAGATGAAGAGCAAGAACAAGAAGAAGAAGGGATTATATAAATTTAAGCAGAAGAACAAGAAGGAGTGCATATACAAGTCTAAGTAGATATTGTTTCTGTAAGCCGATACTGGCGGCGTGCGGGGGGAAGGCGGTCGGGGCGGCGGCATTTGAATAGCCGAAGCGATGGGATCGAAGCGGTCTTTTTTTTTAATTTGTTCTTTTTGCCTTTTGGACGTTATCTGTTGGAGTCCTGCGGCTAAGCTTTGACTGCAACACATGTCTTGGCTCGCTCGAACAACAATCACGGACCGTCATACGCCGGATTGTCTGTCGGCCATCGTGAGAACTTTTGCTCACTGTGATCGCCGTGCCTTACAGATTATTAACGTCGATTTTATTACAGGAATATTTTCTTCATTGTATGTGTATTATAAAGATTGATTGCTTGTCGTGGAATCAAGAGATGCCCTGGATCGACACAAGTAAACCTTTCAAATAAAATAAAGGCCAACGCATCTATGCCTATTCCTAAAAAATAACGATGAAGTTAATTAGGATCATATTATATTAATATTTACTAATATACTCAATACTTGTTGTAGTAGAACTATATTTATAAACTGGGTAAAAAAAGAAAAATGTGTCGGGCAACTGCAAATAATAATAAGGAACATAACAAGTGTTTTGCTTTATCCAATTTAAAATTTACTACAAATAAGATACTTAAATTTTGCTTGTATAACTGAGGTTTTTATTGTAACTATAGTTTCGACAACGTCAACTAGTCATAATTAAACTAGGAGTCATTTTAACTAGCAATTTGTTAGGTATAGATATATATATATATATATCATCATGACGTCACACTTTTTTGGGACATCATGTATAATAAAAATGCAGGACCCTGTATATCAGAGTTTTTTTAAAAAAAACCTTTTTTTTCATTTTAATTTAAACAAACAGTTTTTTTTGATAAAACGTGTTTTTTTCATTAAAACAGCGTTTAAAATATTAACAATTAAAAACATGTTTAAAACGTGTTTAAACCATGTTTAAAACACGTGTAAAACGTGTTTTAAATAAAACATATTTTAAATCACAAATATACACACACAGTTTTAATATTTTATTGTAATACAATTGTGTGTTTAATAATGTAATAATTTAGCTAATATTTAAAAATGTAAACAAATCTCAATAAAGTAGTATAAAATAGAGATCTTCCGATCTCAAAAAATTATCGATTAATTCGTATATCAGAGTATCAATACGGTAAAATATCGTAATAAAAAGTGTCGATATTCAAAATATCGATTCTTTTTGGTACCAGATATTTTTGATTTTATATTTATAATTATTTAATACCGTAAATTAATTTTTAAATGACCTTTATCTAAGATAAATAATATTGCCATAAATAGTTTAATGACGGTCACAAAATTATCAAAATTCAATTATTAGGAAAAAATATATATCTAACAAGTCAATGTTTTATACGTGTGGCGCATGAAGTAAAATTTCAAAATGTTCAGGCTTTTCTGAACTCGAAATTTTATTTCATGTTTAGTCTGGGAGTTAAGTGTCTTATTTGTGTCAATAATGATGTATAGCGGAGTAGAAGCCTCCAAAAACACATTCATTTATTTTATATCAACGTGCAATTCAAAGCTTCTAACGAGTGTTTCCACTCCTAGACTAAGCATGGAGTAAAATTTCGAGTTTAGAAAACCCTTAAAATTTGGTTTGGTCGCGTAACGCGTAGCGCTACATGACCAAATAAAATTTTCAGGCTTTTCTAAACTCGAAATTTTACTTTATGCGACACGCGTTTAAAACACTGTTTTCCAGTAAAGTTGAAAACATACTATTAAGTCTTGAACAAGTTTCTCATCTTTCACGTGGTGAAACATATTTAACTATGATTTTATAAAGAAAACACTTGGTTAAATTTCACTAATATTTTGTTTTTTTATTCCAACTAGTTTCGACTTTAAGTCATTCTCAAGGAGTACAGGAAATTACATTTTTACAAACATTATATACAAGAGAGGTTAATTTAAGGCAATAAGGGCTGTCATGATAGGTGAGCTCCACAGATCTCCGATGTCATTAACTATTGGTTTTCCCTGTATTATTGCTTTCTGGATTTTCAGTCCTTCGCGATAGTTGAGATGACGTCATTTATTCCCTGTGTATAAAATCTTTAGCGTTTGATTATTAAAGAAGTGATTATTGTCAATGCAGTGCTTAGCTAACCCAGTACAATATTTTTTATTTAGGATTGAAGCTTTGTGTTCTTCCAATCGTTTTGAGAAATTCTTTCCGGCTTGGCCAATATATATTAAGTCACAATCGTCGCACTGGATTTCATACACTTCACACTTTTTAAATTTATCAGTTTTTTGTTTGCTATTCACTAGGAGTTTGCCTAAATTTATTGGGTTAGTCATGAAGAATTTAACATAATCATGACTAACTCAATAAATTGGGCTTTATAGGAACGGTTTAAGGGCGGCCCGCCGATTGGCCGTTTCGGACGCGTCTGCAGTTGGACCAAGATTACAAAGATCACAGAAAAGATAGAAAAACGGAGTTTTCAGCATTGGATTTTTAAAAAATGCAGCTACATTTCCATTATGGTCATTTTTTCAGGTCATCTGTGACCGCCAGAAAAATTCGAGCAAAATTTCTCCCACTTTGCAAAGGCCCCTTTTAAAAGTGGGCTAACCAAAAACTAATTCCTCGATTTGGCTCAATTTCTCACAGATTATGCTCCTATTCTTTACCTATATTTTGGTACAACATGAAGTCATTTGGCGATTTTTGCCGAAATTTGGCTATTTCCATGCACTCACCAGGATTATAAAGTTCACAGAAAAAATAGAAAGACGGGGTTGCGAATCGGAACCTTATTAATAGCGATGATTCGAATCTTTTTTGAGGATCCTATTCGATTCCTGAATGATTCGAATCCTATCCAGCTATGGTAGCCCTTAAGTTTGACATGCATGTATTAGGATGTCCATTATATTCTCGGAGTTTTGGCATACGTGTATTTGTGTTTGTATTACAAATTTGTTTAAAAAATAAAGAACGAAATTAAGAATAATTTTTTTTAGTAAAAAGAAATAAATAATCAAAGCGATTTGTTTATTTTTACTGTTTCTAGGCAAAAAATAATTGAAATCTCTTTGTATTTATTCAATAACAACCGAAAACTGTCCAAATACACAAACACACATGCGATAAAACCGTGACGCTGTTTAAACCTCCTAAAATTATCAATCTTATTGACCAGCGAATTTATCAATCCACAAACAGAACTGACCACAGACTACGTTTTCTTTGTTATTAACAAAAATTCCGTCCCCGACCTACGACAACTATAAGTTACACGCCCCAGGTCAGTTACCGGATTAAACAAACACACGTTTTATTTAATAAAATCATTTAACATACACACGAGATTTTTCCAGAAATTTATCTGTAGTTGATGCACACTCACATTTATAGAAAAATATTGATATCGAACATTGTTGAGAATTTCTTCAGACATGCGCTGTATTATCATCATCAAGTGTTTGCTTAGAATCAACAGAAATACGGATTCTTGCGGTTTGTTGTGTCGGTCAGTGATCGTGATTGACAGTTATGTGATTTTTGAGTGCGGTTAAGTAAATTCGGATAGGTGAGTTGCTTCTACATTTAAGTTTACTTATTCTTGCGGAAAATATAAATTTAATTTACTGAGCATAATCTGCGCACTTGTTTAACCCATTAATGGCCGAGCAATTGGAGAATTTACTCTAAAAGTTAATTTTAGGTAAAATTCTGTATTTCTTTTTATGATTTATATGAATGACCTATTGTATTAAATACTGTGATTTTTTTTAAATATACATAATGTATACGCTGTATATTTTTAGGCATTCGTCGATTTTATATAAAAATGTGCAATATGAAGCTTAGAACGAGTGTTTCCACTCCCAGACTAAGCATGAAGTAAAATTTCGAGTTTAGAAAAGCCTGAAAATTTGGTTTGGTCGCTCCGCGAAGCGGAGCGGCCAAACCAAATTTTCAGGCTTTTCTAAACTCGAAATTTTACTTCATGCGCTACGCGTATAAAACACTGAAATATTGTGAAGTAAGAAATACACTGACATTATTTGTTTTTTGTAAATGAGAATTTTCCGATAAGAAAATCAAATTATAACTGCAGTTACATTTGCAATAAAAGGTATTATTTTTATTCTCGCTGACTACCAACTACCAAATAAATTACTATTTTTAAAAGCGTACTTAAAACGTATCCATACTAATATCGAAAGTTAACTTAAAGCTAGAAACTATTAATTAAAACTTTTAACTATTTTAACACTAATCCCGTAATTACATGCAGGTGAATCGATCCGGAGATGAGTTTCCAGCGAAAATCTATTTGTTCGCAGTGTGTCTTGTTAATGGCCCTGAAAGGGCGACAGGGGCCCAGGACCCAGCCTGACCTGACCACTGCCCACCGGCAAAAGGTGTTAAATATTCACCATTGTTGTGCACACACACGCCTACCGACAACCCTCACCACTCCAGACGTTTTTGCATTTATTATTCAGATTCGCCCAACTCGTTACTTTCCGGCTTAATCTTTTTACCTGTCGCATAATCTAATAGCTTTATACGCCACAACCGCAAGCGCTATTCAACAGAAAGTTATTTTTTACTTAATTCAATTTAAATAATATAATTTTATTACAAGTTCCATTAAAAATAAAACTCAATTAGTTGGTTTTAATGAGTAATTATTTTATAAAGTAAAGTGAGCAAACCTTTTGTTATATATAGAGTCCGCCAAAAAAATGTATACTCACTTTAAATAATAAAAACTATTTGTTGTGTGTTTGTTTTACATATAAATACTGATCACAACATTTTAAACATCTAAGCAGTTAATGTTGTATATACTTTAAGGAACAAGAACTATTTATTGTGAGTTTCTTTCACAATCTTAAATTATCACACATGTAGTACTTTCTTCAGTTAAGCGCACTTTAAGGAACAAAAACTATTTATTCTGAGTTAATTTTGCATTTTTAACTGATCACACATGTAGTACTGTATGCAGTTAAGCACATTTTTTTATATTACTGCAGACAGTACTACATGTGTGATCAGTAGAGAGCCGATTTCTAGCTAATATGCTTATGCTTAATATTTATAGCACTGAGAGAATTTCTTAAAATGTATACTAATCATGAAAAATCTGATAATTTAGCACTAAGAATTTTTTCAATTTTTTTTGTTCTTTTGTGCTTATTTGAAATGTTTAGGGTTATTTTAGATTATAATGCTTATTTAGAGCATTTTCTTAAAGTTTTGAGAAATATATCCCTGCAATAAATATTGTACGCTTTCTTTTTAAATAATGATGTTTTTTGCGTCGCAAAAAGCGCTCTGAGGGCAGCATTCTGTCAGCGGGCCGCGGGTTGGCCAGCCCTGAATTAACTCATCTAAATTTAAATCAACTTTTTAGTATTTTCTAAAAGTTCCTTATCTAAATTTAAATCCATTTTGCAGTATTACTTAATCTAAATCCATTTTTCAGTATTTTCTTATCATTCAAATTATTTCATCTAAATTTAAATCTAATACTGAATGATTTAAATTAAATTTAAATTAAAACACTTGGTTTGTTTCACTTATTTATATTTTCTCCGACTAGTTTCGACCATTGGTCATCTTCAAGGAGGAATGATTAGAATAGAATACAGGCTTCTATCCTTTCTCCTTGAAGATGACCAATGGTCGAAACTAGTCGGAGAAAATATAAATAAGTGAAACAAACCAAGTGTTTTAATTTAAATTTAATTTAAATCATCCAGTATTAGATTCAAAAATGTTTCACCACGGGTTAAGTGAGAAATTAATTAAAGATAAATTTAAATCCATTTTTCAGTATTTTCTCATTACTAAAATTATTTCGTCTAAACTTAAATCCATTTTTTCAGTGTTTTCTCATCACTAAAATTATTTTATGCAAACTTAAATTCATTTTTTCAGTAGATTCTCATCATTAAAATTATTTCATCTAAATTTAAATCCATTTTCAGTATTTTCTCATCATTAAAATTATTTCATCTAAATTTAAATCAATTTTTCAGTATTTTCTCATTATTAAAATTATTTTGTCCAAACTTATTCCTTTTTTCACTATTTTCTCATCATTAAAATTATTTCATCTAAATATAAATCCATTTATCAATATTTTCTTATCATTAAAATTATTTCATCTAAATCTAAATCCAGTTTTCAGTATTTTCTCATAATTAAAGTATATTATTTAAATTTAAATCAATTTCCCAGCATATTCTCGTTATTCAAATTATCGCATCTAAATATTAATCAACCTGATATCAATTTCTAAGTACCTAATCCATGTCGATGATAAATGGAGCTCAAAGCAGGCTAAAAAAAATATGGGGAGGAAATCCCATTGAAAATGTGTGCACATGTGTAACAAAATATTTATCTATTTTCTTTCAGCTATATTAACCCAAATGCATTTTAATATATCGTATATAAATCGAGTGTAAAAATTCACGTCGTTAAAGTCCACGTGATTACGAGGGTCGGATCAAATTTCGAGAGAAAGAATTTTCCGAATTGATACACAGCGAAATTTTGTCTATCCCGGTTAAAAGCGTTCAATTTGAAAATTCTAACGAGTGTTTTCACTCCCAGGTTAAGTATGAAGTAAAATTTCGAGTTTAGAAAAGCCCCATGAAAATTATTCGAAGGTCGCGCAGCGACCCGAGGCAAATTTTCTGGCCACGCGTATAAAGCACTGATTTAAAGCGAATTTTGAAAATATACTGCTAAATCAGTATTAAAAATAATCTGCTAACGCTGTATTGGGAAAAATACTGCTACACAAGAATATTTTTAATTTCGCAATGCTTCAGGAATTGACATATAAAACGTCAGACATAATAATTATAATGTATATTTTCAGAGTTGCCAACCTAGAATATTTTCCATGGCTCTCTAGAGATTTTTTTTAATTGAATATACGATAATAACCAACAACAAACAAACAGATCAATAGATAATGTCAATTTGATGTTCAGTTCAGAGATTTTTCTTCAAACGTACGGTTCTTTGAATCAAAATTTCTGTGCATGTTCTTAAACTAATATTCCCAAAGTTGCAACCTAAAATTATTCGAATTTATTATGTGTATGAATCCACCAGTAACTTAAATTCGAGTAGTTTTGCAATTCGCGCATTTTGAAGTTAGTTAAATTGCTCTGTATTTCAGAAATTGTGTGTGGTTAAGGCCGAGCATCGTCCAGTTTGTCCAGCTGCTGTAAGCATGTAACAAGAACACTTAAAGAGGGTGCAAATTTGAAGTTTTAAGATCGTTGTACGGTTATCACCCAAGTAATTCAATGAGGGATTATTTAATATTAATGTTAGGTGTTAAATTGTAATTTTCTTAAGTAAACGTTAACGCTAACGTTAAAACAATCCTTGCATATTTGTAAATAATTAATATGTACGTTTTTGTGGTATATATGTTTTGTTAAAAAAGACTAACAAAATATATCGTATGTTCAATAAAATTAAACCTCTAGAGTGCTATGAAAAATATTATAGGTTGGCAACTCTGAAGTTTTATATTATAATTATCATGTCTGACGTTTTAAATGTCAATTTCTAAAGCGTGTAGCCAACCTAAATTAAATAGTGGCACTCTAGCGATTTATTTTTATTAAACATACGATATATACTACAAAAAGTTACATATTAATATTTATTTGTACAATTTAACACAATACTTGGTATTACTCTCAAATTCATTGATTTATTTAATAAATTATATCTATATCAGTAATTTATGCAACACTGTAATTCCATGTCAAATCAACACACTTGCAATTTAAAATATTGTTTTTTAATTCTGGAATCTTGGAGGCGTTCACTTTGTGGTACATTTTCAATTTGATATAAAAAAAACTTTAACTTTTTTATACAACTTTTATAAAAGTGGTATAAGAAAGCTAAGATTTCTTTTAATGTTGAGCTCGTATTGCTTATACCAGGTGTTTCATTAAGCGTGGCCACCGGCTGTATCTCAGAAACTATGCAGTGTAGCATGTTAGCGTAAAAAAAATCATAGTAAAAGTGGCCAAGAGAAATCACTGGAAATTATTTTTAAGTTCCTAACTTCGACGCTAGAGGGCGTAACATTTATCGCCAACTACGAAAATCGGTTTTTATCATAAAACTGCTAACTGAAGCTAGATTAAAAATATACAAATCATAATCTACGCTGAATTTTACTCAATTTTAACTACTCACTTGTCTTACATATATAAAGTAGGGGAGAGGCAGAAAGTGTGATCATTAAGCTGCATGTAACTTTGGTTACGATTAACGAAAATTATTGAAATAAGTCTCATGTGATAGGTAATGCAAAGCAAGTTTATAAAACGTTTTACTATCCTTTACTTTAGTTCTTGTAATAAGCGCCACAGGGCCTTTTGGAAGAATACACTATTTTCTAAAGTTTGTTAAAAATTTCAAATTGTAAGGTACAGTTCTCTTACACTAATTTATTACAGGGTGAAATACTGAGAAAAATAGTAAAAACTTCATCCTAATATCTTTATCCTAACCGAAGTTATAGTAAAAAGTTTGGTAAATCATTTCCAACTACGCACCATATAAAAATATATTTTTAAATAGATGGGTAGGTAGTAGGTATTTGGGCTCATTTGTTTTATGTCCAAGAGGTCAACGAAAATTTAAAAATAACAAAGACCACGTTTCTCTATTTATTTGTCATGTTAATCCAATATGTGAGTAAATCCAAGATTATTTACAATCTTTACAATCTCAAATTATAGCAGGGTATGAGATTAGTGGCGTAGATAGCTTTTTGTGATGGGGGGATTTGACTTAGTATTTTGTTTCATAAATTAATTTTTCTAAAGTTCTAAAGATCAAGTGTTCATCGTAGTACTTTCTCATTTAAACAATTTATGATTGACATACTAAACGTATTTTACTTGTTAATTGGTTAAAGACCATTTCACATTAAATCCGCGTTTTATGCGCGTGGCGCATGAAGTAAAATTTCGAGTTTAGAAAAGCCTAATTTGGCTCGGTCGCTCCGCTTCGCTACGCGACCGAGCCAAATTTTTCGGCTTTTCTAAACTCGAAATTTTACTTCATGCTTAATCTGGGATTGGAAACACTCGTTAGACGACCAATCATAAACTTATTTTGCAGTTTTTTATTGTAAAATTTATGACTAAAATAAATAGTCAACTTTTGACGTATAGGATTTTCCTTCCAGTTTGACTAATTTTTAATTTGATAACGTTGAAAGAATGGTAATAGTAATATTTATGAGTTTCATACAAGTAAATCTGAAGTTTAGTTTAGATTTTTTTCAGAATAAGCCTACATTTTTTAAAATCACAATTTTTATTTATTCACACCAGAAAATGATAAAATTGTGTCGTAAATTTAAATTATCAGACCCCCAAATAATACAGTTTAATTCAAAGGCTTACGAGAAACGTATCAATAGCCGAATTTAGTTAATATTTTCAAGATCCTCTAAGTAATAAGTATATTTTAATATGCGACACACAAAAATATAAAATTCTTTCACGTCTTAAAATTATGAGACCCTAAAGTAGATTTGCATAAATGAAAATATATAATAGATTTTCTTTTAGACATTTTTTGGATTTGTATTTGTTTATTTATTATGGAATCTCCAATTGAACACGATACATTAAAAACAGATTAAGATGACGTGTTAAAATTAAATACAAGAAATTTTTCTTTTAAATATACATATGGATAAGCTTTTTTAAACGAATTCAATTTGAATCTTTAAACGAGTTGTTTCCACTCCCAGGCTAAGCATGAAGTAAAATTTCAAGTTTAGAAAAGCCCCGTGAAAATATGTCGAGGGTCGCGCAGCGACCCGAGACAAATTTTCTGGGCTTTTCTAAACTCGAAATTTTACTTCATGCGCCACGCGTATTAAAAACTGAAAACACTGAAATATTGTTAACATGTGAACTTCACCTAAAATTAGTGTCTTATACGAGTAGCGAATGAAATAGAATTATAACAAAATAAATCGCTTACAGAAAAAGTTCATTCATTGAACTAAAATGAATGCACGTTTTCTGTAAGCGATTTATTTTCTTATAATTCTATTTCATGCGCCACCCCTTCTAATTTTCAAGACTCATGGGGAGGATTGATTCCCTAAATCCATCCCCTATCTAAGCCACCGTATGAGATTAGTAGAATGTTTAAAAATGCGTATATTTACTACAATTAAAATCACTTATTACAATACTTTTTTAAAATAATACCAAACAAAACATAACAAAATAACGAATATAATAATTATATATCTAGCTTTGCAAAGGAAAAAACAAGGTTTTATAAAAAATGCCAAATTAAGCTATGTCAAAAATATATTTTTTCAAGTACCTAAATAGATAAGACTAACCATTAAAGTGATTGCAACTAAAAATAGGTTCACCCAAATTTAATAAACACTCCTTAATAATGACGGTAAGTCGAAACTAGTCGAAGAGAATACATTAATAAACTGAATAACTCGATAGATAATTGACAGCACTTTAAACTATTATGTACTTTGATTTATTTTAGTTTCTATCTTAATGGCCAGAGGGTTCTATTAGTGTAAAATACCCCATTCTGTCAAATTTTCACTGTATCTTCGGTTAGGATAAAGATATCAAGATGCGGTTTTCACCAGTTTTTACACTATTTCTCATTTTAATTAACTAATGGAACTAACATATACCTTCCGATTTGAAAATTTAAACAACATTGAGATAATATGGTGATTGTCTCAATCACGTTATCTGACGTTTAATATCTAAACTAAAGTAAATCTGTGTAGATTTTATTATATTTATAAAGTACATTCAATTATCTATCAAAAGAGCCTAAGTTTGTTAAATTCGATAAAACCTAACTTAAGTTATAGGCATTTAAATGATTAGACAGTTTTATTCTCCCCTACGTCTTATGTAAAAGCGAAAGAAACGAGAAAATATTTAAAATTTAGTAAAATTCGGTGTAGGCAATTATTTGGTAAAAAACTTGTTTTTATCTTGTATGATAGATATTGCGCCCTCTAGCGGCAAAGCTAGAAACTTACAAATTTTTTCCAGCGATTTCTCTTGGCCACTTTTACTGTGATTTTTTTTTAGTGCAACATGCTACGATGCATGTTCGCTTTTGTTTAATTCCCGTGAAAAGAACCAAATGTAGATGTTATAGATCGGTTATTTGAACATAGTTAAATCTAGTTAGTTTAGTTGTCAACATAACTCTGTCAACATTCGCAATTCTGTAGTACAATTTTAAGTTCAATAAAGCCTTTAAATAGGTTAATTATTACAACAATTTATTGAACTTAGACTCTCTTAAGTATGGACCGTTTGTTAAAACCCGATAAACTCGATTTAGATCCAGACTCACGCTCAGCTGCTCTACAATGGCATCATTGGTATAAAACCTTTATGAATTTCATCAAGTCGGTAAATCCCAGTGATGAAGATAAGTTACAGATATTGATTAACTTTATTTCGCCGCAAGTATATGAACGGGTGAGTGATGTTAGTTCCTTCGATGGAGCGATTAGCTTACTTAGAAGTATTTATGTAAAACCTGTCAATGAGGTGTTCGCTCGTCATAAACTTGCTTATCGTCACCAAAACTCTGGCGAAACCATAGATCAGTATCTCGAGGCGCTGAGGCTTCTTGCCAAAAATTGTAATTTTAAAGCTATTACGGCCGAGATAAACAGAGATGACTGCATCAGGGACTCATTCATTGGCGGCCTACAATCAAATCACATCAGACAGAGACTACTCGAGAATCCCTCACTTACACTTGCTGAAGCCTATACACAAGCACGTTCCTTAGAGCTAGCCCAACAACAATCTCAGACATACGTTACACCACCTATAGTAAATGCAGTTGCCGATAATCAACCTTGGACTACTCCCGATAATTTAGTAAACATTGACTTTAAGGGGCCTCTTCCATCAACATCGAAGAATCGCTACTTATTAACTATTGTCGATGAGTGCTCCCGATTCCCTTTTGTTTTTGGATGCCCTGACATGTTAACATCTACCGTCATATCGAACCTGAAACAACTGTTTGCCATTTTTCGAACACCTGCCTATATTCACTCAGACCGAGGCACTTCATTCATGTCACAAGAGTTGAATATTTTCTTAACATCATTGGGCGTTGCTACTAGTAGAACTACTCCTTATAACCCTCAAGGAAACGGGCAAGTCGAGCGATACAATAGAATTGTGTGGAAAACCATTCAGTTATCTCTGAAGAACAATGGAATGAACATCACTCAGTGGGAATCAGTCCTACAGGAGGCTCCTCACTCTATCCGTTCGTTGCTTTGTACCTCGACAAATACTACCCCTCATGAACGAATGGTTTCACACCCAAGAAGATCAAGTTACAGCCAGTCTATACCCACATGGTTACTAGAGTGTGGACCTGTTTTACTGAAACGTACTGTTCGTCAATCGAAGTATGACCCGATAGTTGACGAGGTTACTCTGTTGGAAGGTAACTCCGAATATGCCCACGTAAGATATCCAGATGGCAGAGAGACTACAGTTTCCACTAGGCTTTTAGCTCCTGCTGGTGAGAACGTTCAGGATATATGGACAGTAGCGGCCCACCAAAAGGTCAAGACATGATCCAGGAAGAAATTGAACCGGCCGAAAATACGGAAAAACTTCCCGAGCCTACACTTGCACAGGGTCCCACACCAGATGCTGCTTTGCGGTTGAGTCTGAATCCTGCTATAGATCCCCCTTTGCGGCGTAGCTCTCGTGATCGTCGGCCTCCGACTTATCTGCAAGACTTCGTTAGCTCATAGGGAGGAAGAATGTTATAGATCGGTTATTTGAACATAGTTAAATCTAGTTAGTTTAGTTGTCAACATAACTCTGTCAACATTCGCAATTCTGTAGTACAATTCTAAGTTCAATAAAGCCTTTAAATAAGTTAATTATTACAACAGTAGAATATTTGATCTTTGATTTATATTTTCAATATTCGCGCGCTTGGAAAGTACGCGCGTAAGGGGTGACGCTCATAGCGCCACTTGCAGAGAAGAATTCAAGTGAGACGCGTGCAACTCGAGTGTGTTCGTTAAAATACAACTCCAACTTAAAAAGACTATCGTGTCTTTAGGCCATCCAACCACCAAAGCACACATAACACAAAACCGGGGTAAGTCACTTTCAATACACCACTTTCCAGCGGGGTCCGCAGATCAGTAAAATAAATAATTAGTGTAAGCGCCTGTATACGCGCATCACAACCCTTCAGCTAAAAACTGAAGTTGTGAATTATACAATGCATAGTTTCTGAGTTACAGCCGATGGCCATCCTTAATCAAACACCCAGTTTATAGAAAAAGAAAAATATCCAATTTTAGGACTAAATTTCAAGACATTTTGAAGATACACGCATTAAAATGTCTGAATCACAAATCGCAAAATATTTAAATTACGATTACTGCTTTCCAAACTGAGCTAGAAATGTAGAAGTCTTATTTTTGATATTTTTCAAAATTTCGGAATATTAAAAGTCTGAGATGATAATAATAATAATGATCCATTTATTGTCCAGCAGGAAACATTGACCAATTACAAGACAAAACCAAAAAATAAGCCTGGTTCATATAAAAATATAACAATAATTAATTTACAATAATTATCTAACATAAAGTGAAGACTGTGTTGATATAATATAGAATTACTTATGTTTATAGTAAATACACAATCAAAAATTCATTTAATCGTTTAAAAATGGTGAATAGTATATTGCATATAACCAGGTCAGTAAATAAGGCAACTAAATGTACAATACCATTATATCGTATGTTGAATTAAAAAAAACCTCCAAAGTGCTATGGAAAATATTGTAGGTTGGCAATTATGAAATTATATGTTATAATTATTATGTCTGACGTCTTATATGTCAATTCTTAAAGTGTGTAGCCAACTTAAATTTTAAAAAAGATCAAATCATGGCATTGTAGAGGTTTTTTTATTGAACATACATTAGTTTACTCAGTAAAATTAAAGGCTAGCTGTATAAATGTTTAGATAAGTTCAAAATGACATTAGAACAGTAGTATAATAATAGGAAATTTTGAACTTAAAAATTTTGAAGATGAACTTAGTTCAAGCTGGCAAGCTGGCTGATGATATATATCTCATATCACATTTTTGCGATATTTTTGTTAAAACAATTGAGTCGTTTATTGAGAATGTGGCCTTTTCTCAATTTTTGTTGTTGACTGTAATAATCTTCATATTTTGAGGTTTTATGTCTTAGACAACAATTTGTGGTTAAATATATTCAAAATATATATTATATACATTTTTATTTTACTTTACCACAAATTCGTGTTAAAGTCAAATTATAAAGATTTGTAGAGTCAACAAGTAAAACATAATACATAAAATTACGAAAATGTATTCGTGAAAATGCAAACAATGTCTTAATTAATAAGACAACTTAAGACAATAAATATCCATTGAAACAACTACTTCCCGTGCAAATACACCTCCGGATATTGAATTATACAATGAAATATTTAAAATCTTATTTAATTTGATTTGTTACAACGCTCTATTAAAGTATATGTAACGTTTAGGTCAAATTCTCTTCAAACCAACTACCAAATACAAATTAAAAATTAAAGAAGAAATAACAAAAAATTAGTAGTGAAAGGACTTGGATTAAAACGAATGTCTTCAACAAGTAAAAATTGAGAAATGGAGTTAGGCCACTTTCAAAATAAACGGCTTAATTATATTGTATGTTCAATAAAAAAAAAACTTCTAGAGTGCCATGATTTCATCTCTTTTTAAATTTAAGTTGGCTACACACTTTGGGAATTGACATATAAAACGTTAGACATAATAATTTTAATATATAATTTCAGAGTTGCCAACCTAAAACTTTTTCCATGGCACTCTAGAGGTCGTTTTTAATTGAACATACGATAGTTATAATAATAATTAATAAACACGTAGTTAATTTCTATCCAAAATAAGGGATGACTTCACCATTATTAATTAATGAATTATTTGCACTGTTTTCTTTTTATTTAAATCCACTTAAAGCAATTGGATTGGGTCATGAGCCGCGGAATTTGGGTCAATTGGTGTTTTATTGGGCTGGAATAGAGTGAGGCTGAGATTCAGGGACTACCGAAAATAATTCACATGCATGACCACACACGAGCCAAAACCATTCCGAAATAGCCACATCTACTTAAGTGCGACTAATTATTATTAAAGCGAAACCGCGACGACGAAAACGACGCCATTCATTCTTGCCACTAATTGGAAAGAACTGAGCAATTTAGATTTTTTTTTTCAAAGACTGCAAAGATGTTTTATTTAATTTTGATTCATAGATGAATTTACAAAAACAGATCAATTATTTTCAGCCTTACAGGGAATTTTACTTTTGAGCACCATACATATTCCGATGTATGGGCTGTAAAACTTTACTAATTGCGTTTAATTTAAAATTTCTGACGAGTGTTTTCACTCCTTATTAAAGCGCAACACGTATAAAACATTAAAATATTGTGAAGTTCAAAATAGACTATATATATGTATATATATATACAAGGTGTTTCATCTAAAACTCCCCAGAGTAACTAACAAGATACTAATAATGTTATTAAAGTTTTTTGTTGTAATCAATAGATGTTATTTAAAGCACTATTTTGAAAATATTTACTATTTTTGACATGTGTGTCGATTTTTATAAGAACTGTCGGCTATAATTGAGTTATATAATATTTAATATTATTTTTATGTAATTTTCAATGTATTTAAATTATTTTTATTGTTAGATAAGAACATTTTAGAAGTTGCATAACTTTAAATGTGTGTATTAAAAGTTCTTGAAAATATAAAAATTGGTTTTAACCTAAAAATGGCCAATCCAATTTAAAACACAAATGAAAAAAATGTCTTAAAATATTTCATTCTTTTGGAAAAAGTCACTTACAAAGTTCTGATCATGGAATGACATTTTCTCACGCCTGTATATACTAAAGCTGTTAAGTCAATGTTCAGCTTAGGTACCTAAGCAGGCGTGAGAAAATGTCATTCCATGATCAGAACTTTGTAAGTGACTTTTTCCAAAAGAATGAAATATTTTAAGACATTTTTTTCATTTGTGTTTTAAATTGGATTGGCCATTTTATGTATGTTTTCTTAACATTTATTTTTTGAGCGTATAAAACACTAAACTTTAATAGACTATTAAAGCAGTATGCTAAAGCATTTAAGTCAATTTTCAGCTTAGGTAATTGTGTATGTTTTCTTAATATTTATTTTTTACGTGTATAAAACACGAAATTATTGTGAAGTTCTAAATAGACTATCAAATCAGTATGCTAAAGCAGTATATTTTAAAGTTCACTTTAAAATAATGATTTATACGCGTGGCGCATGAAGTAAAATTTCGAGTTTAGAAAAGCCTGAAAGTTTGGTTTGGCCGCTCCGCTTCGCGGAGCGACCAAACCAAACTTTCAGGCTTTTCTAAACTCGAAATTTTACTTCATGCTTAGTCTGGGAGTGGAAACACTCGTTCGAAACTTTAAATTGAACGCATTTATATAATCGACGAATGCCTGAAAATTGACAGTGTATACACTATGTATAGGTACTTAAAAGAAAAATTCCCAGTATGTAATATAATAAGTCGTTCATAGAAATCATTAAAAGAAGTGCAGAATTTTACCTATTTTTTTACCCTATCTATAAGACTGAAATATACTGTTGTGCCCAGTATTCTAAAGCAGTATATTTTAAACTTCACTTGAAAATCAGTGTTGTATCGCGTGGCGCATGAAATAAAATTTCGAGTTTAGAAAAGCCTGAAAATGTTCAGGCTTTTCTAAACTCGAAATTTTATTTCATGCTTACTCAAGGAGTGGACACGTTCGTTAGCAGCTTTCATTTGCACGCTTTTGAAAAACAACGAACAAATGAAAAAGTTAGTGTATATTAGAAGTTGTAAAAGCTTGGTCATGAAAAAAATTAGTATTAATCTTTAATTATATTCCAGTTAGAATTAAAATTTTCACTTAAAAGTTTTTATTAAAAAATGAGAATTAATCTTTAATAATTTTCCAATTGGAATTCGAATTTTCACTTAAAAGATTTTATTTCTATAAAAATTGTATATTTTAAATATTTCATATTTCATTTCATTTCAAACATATTTCATTCAAACAGTCTGCAAAACTCCAAATTAATTCAGCTTCTATTCAAATTCTCAAACCTACCTATTCCTTTTATTGTATCAACACTTCTCGCCTTCAAAATTTATAACACATTAAACGCCCTCGGTTTTCACGAGAGAGAAATTATCCTATCTGCTGTAGGCTGCAAGATTGATAGCAAACAAACGCAACGGTCCATATTCAATCAATCACGATCGTTATCACTGATATCCAGAAAATTTGCATGCGCGTTGTGTAATCCACTGACTGATTAGATCCGAAAGGGAATAAGAGGCACGTGTCCGAATCTCGATCGGGTTTAGAAAGGCTTGCACAATACACAAATTGTGTGAATTCAGATACCAATCTGACGACTCTTTCTAGAATTTTTTTGTAGGATTGGAATTTTGATGGATTGATTTTATTGATCTTTTCAAATAAGATATCGTGACTATTAGCGTAGAAATCTAAAAAATTGAAAAAAAAAAACATGAATCTTGAAAATTTCATAC
Source organism: Philonthus cognatus (assembly GCA_932526585.2). Lineage (NCBI taxonomy): Eukaryota > Metazoa > Arthropoda > Insecta > Coleoptera > Staphylinidae > Philonthus > Philonthus cognatus. The sequence goes on from OW052242.1 coordinate 33,737,526, forward strand.
CATTTTTTAATCTCCATTAAGTAATTTGTGTTCTTTCAAAACTTTCAGTAGTGGGATAGTGCTTCTGATTCCATGAAGATTTTTTTAAAGATTTTTCATGTTAAACATTAATTTAACTAAATACTCGTATTTTCAGGAAATTCTACTTTTACGAATTTCAATTGAAAATAGCTGAAAAACTGTCGTTGGTGTATTTTTTGTTTTTGACATATTCTGAAAGAGAAACATCTTCTTAACAACCACACAAAATTCCATGAAGATTTCTCAAAGAATTTCCATATTGGGAATGTTTCAAACTTTAATTTAAATAAATATTTCCATAAAATTAGCCTTTTTCGAATTTCAATTGAAAATATCTCAAAAACTGTTAATGACGTATTTTTTGTTTTTGGCATATTCTGAAAGAGCAATGCCTTTTTAACATTCCCACAAAATGATCTTATCATCCACACGAAATTTCATGAAGATTTCGCAAAGTATTTCCAAGTTGTGAACGCTATAAACTTTATTTACCTAAATACTCGTATTTCCATAAACTTAAACTTTTTCTACTTTCAATTGCAACATGCTCGAAAACTATCAATGGCGTATTTTTCGTTTCTCAAAAAAAGTCCATGTGAATATTTTAAACTTTAAATTAACTAAAATTCTACTTTTTCAAGTTTCAATTGAAAATAACTGGAAAACCGTCGATAGCGTATTTTTTGTTTTCGGCATATTCTGAAACATCTTAACAACCACACGAAATTCCATGAAGATTTCTCAAAGAATTTCCATGTTGTGAATGTTTTAAACTTTAATTTACCTAAATATTTTCATAAAGATTTCTTTAAAAATGTCCATATTGTGAATGTATTAAACATTATTTACCTAAATACTCGTTATTTTTATAAAATGCTACTTTTTTAACATTCAATTAAAAATAACTCGAAAACTGTCGACGGCGTGTTTTTTGTTTTTGAAGTATTCTGAAAGAGCAAAGTCTTTTTTACATCTAGACTAAATTTCATAAATATTTCTTACAGAAATTTCATGTTGTGAATGTTTTAAATTTGAATTTACCTTAATACTCATATTTTCATAAAATGCTACTATTTCGACATTCAATTAAAAATAACTCAAAAACTGTTGAAAGCGTATTATTTGTTTTTCCCATGTTCTAAAAGAGCAATGTTTTCTTAGCATTTACACGAAATTCCATGTAGATTTTTTAAAGATTTTCCATGTTGTAAATGTTTTAAACTTAAATTTGCCTGGGTAGTTCCATAATATTCTACTTTTTGACTTGCAATTGAAAATAATTTAAAAACTGCCGATACCGTTTTTTTTTTTTTTTTGTTTACAGGTTCTGCAAGAGCAATGTCTTTTTAACATTCACACAAAATTTTATGAAGATCTCTCATAGAATTTCCATGTTATGAAGGATTTAAACTTGAATTTACCTATATACTCGTATTTCCATAAAATTCTACTTTTTCGACTTTCAACTGAAAATAACTCTAAATCTGTCGTTAGCGTACTTTTTGTTTTTAGCATATCCTAAAAGAGCAATGTCCTTTTAACATCCAAACGAAATTCCACGAAGATTTCTTAAAGAATTTTCACGTTGTGAATGTTTGAAACTTTGGTGTACGTAAATACTCTTATTCCCACTAAATTCGACTTTTTCGATAATTATTTGAAAATAACTCGAAAACAGTCGAAGGCGTATTTTTGTTTTTGGTATATTCTGAATGAGCAATGTTTTTTTTAACATCTGCACGTAATTTTAAGGAAATTTATCAACAAATGTCCATGTTGTGAATGTTTTCAACTTTAATTTGCCTAAATACACGTCTTTTCATAAAATTCATCTTTTTTGACTTTAAATTGAAAATAACTCTAAAACTGTGAATGCTGTGTTTTTTGTTTTAACATATTCGGAAAGTACACTGTCTTCTTAACATTCACACGAAATTTCATTAAAATGTCGCAAAGTATTTCCAAGCTGTCAACGTTTTAAACTGTAATTTACTTGAAATACTCGTATTTCCATAAACTTTAACTTTTTCTACTTTCAATTGCAAATGGCTCGAAAACTATCGATGGCGTATTTTCGGTTTTTGACATATTCTGGAAGAACAATGTTTTTTTAACATCCACACGAAATTTATTGAAGATTTCTCAAAAAGTTTCCATGTTGTGAATGTTTTAAACTTTAATTTACCCAAATACTCGTATATCCATTAAATTTTTTTTTTTCGACTTTTAATTGAAAATAACTCAAAAACTGTCAATAGTGTGTTGTCAGTTCTTGTCATATTTTGAAAAAGTACTGTATTTTCAACATACACACGACATTTCATGAAGATTTCTCAAAGAATTTCTATGTTGTGAGTATTTTAAACTTTAATTGACCTAAATACTCGTATTTCCATAAACTTCAACTGTTTCTACTTTCAATTGCAAATAGCTCGAAAACTATTTTTCGTTTTTGACATTTTATGAAAGAGCAATGTTTATTCAAATATTCACATGAAATTCCATAAAGATTGCTCAAAGATTTTCCATGCTGTGAATGTTTTAAACTATAATTAACCTAAACACTCGTATTTGCATTAAATTCTTGTTTTCCGACTTTCAATTGAAAATTACTTAAAAACTGTCGATAGAGTGTTTTCTGTTTTTGGCATATTCTGAAAAAGCAATGTCTTTTCAACATCCACGCGACATTTCATGAAAATTTCTCAAAGAATTTCCATGTTGTGAATATTTTAAACTTTTATTTACCTAAATACTCGTATTTCCATAAAATTCTACTTTTACGACAATCAATTGAAAATAGCCCGAAAACTGTTGATGGCGTATTTTTTGTTTTTGACATATTCTAAGATAGCAATGTTTTCTTAGCATTTACACGAAATTCCACGAAGATTTCTTAAAGATTTTTCATGATGTAAATGTTTTAAACTTTAATTTATCTGGGTATTTCCATAATATTCTACTTTTTCGACGTTTAATAAAAAATAACTCGAAAAATGTCGATGGCGTATTCTTCTGTTTTTGGCAAATTCTAAAAGAGAAATGTACCTAAATACTCGTATTTCCATAAAATTCTACTTTTACGACATTCAATTGAAAATAGCCCGAAAACTGTTGATGGCGTATTTTTTGTTTTTGGCATATTCTAAGAGAGCAATGTTTTCTTAGCATTTACATGAAATTCCATGAAGATTTCTTAAAGATTTTTCATGATGTAAATGTTTTAAACTTTAATTTATCTGGGTATTTCCATAATATTCTACTTTTTCGACGTTCAATAGAAAATAACTCGAAAAATGTCGATGGCGTATTCTTGTGTTTTTGGCATATTCTAAAAGAGAAATGTATTCTTAGCATTTACACGAAATTCCATGAAGATTTCTCAAAGATTTTTCATGTTGTAAATGTTTTAAACTTAAATTTATCTGGGTATTTCCATAATATTCAACTTTTTCGACTTTCAATAGAAAATAACTCGGGAACTGTCGATGGCGTATTTTTAGTTTTTGGCATATTCTGAAAGAGCAATGTCATTTCAACATAGACACCAAATTTTATGAAGATTTCTCAAAGAGTTTCCATGTTGTGAATATTTTAAATTTTAATTTTCCCAAATATTTTCATAAAATTTTTATTTAGGCATATTCTCAAAAAGCAATGTTTTCTTAGCATCCTAATAATCAACAAATAAATTAATATTAAAAACGTAAAGAATTTTTGCTTCGATAATTGAACCATACGATGTTAAATAATATCCAGAATTTGACCATATGATATAAAATTGGAAAATATTTCAAATAATTTTGTCTTTTATTTTTATTTACTCTCTTCGCGTAGCGCTACGCGACCAAACCAAATTTTGAGGCTTTTCTAAACTCGAAATATTTACTTCATGCGCTAGGCGCACTAACGCTGGTTTAGTGTGGAATTTTCAAAACACTATTCATTTTATAAAAGCACAAAATCAACAAAAAAATCTTTACACTTTTTGTTTGTTTGACATTTTCCATGTTTATTTGTATTTCAACTTCTTTTAGCTATATTTAATAATATTCGAGTTTCGTAGCAAATTTGGTGAGTACAAATATAGAAAAATAAATCGAATCAATCAATTTATAAGATTTTTGCCAACTTCAGATAAATTTCTTCAACCCTTTCTTAATATTCAGGTAAATAAGTGCATAATAGGCTGAAAGACTTATGCACTAGTACATATTTTATATGGACATAATTTATCAATTTTAAACTACTTTATTATATTTAGAATGAGTTAAAAGTCTATAAAAAAAAAGATAATTAAAAGATATAATGACATAATTTCACTAATTTATATACTATGATTTAAATAAGGAAAACACTTGGTTAAATTTCACTAATATAATTATATAAATTAGTGAAATTTAACAAAGTGTTTTCCTTTTTTAAATCATAGTTAAATATATTTTACCACGTGAAAGATGAGAAACTTGTTAAGATAATTTAGATACACTAATTTTTCTAGAAACTTAATCATCTTTGATTTTTATTGCGAAAATCGAAGTATTGGCATTGCATAATTTCACTAATTTAGACACATTTTAATTTTTCTAGAAACTTGATCGTATTTGATTTGTATTGCGAAAATCTAAGAGTATTAGCAATTTTTTCGTGCGAATATTATTGAACACTTAAATCAATACGAATATCTAAGAGTAATAAGTCATATTAAATACATACTTTAATAATTGTTTACATAATTTAAAGGTTTTGTATTACACAAATTATCATTTTGTCTAATCTAATTGTACAGTTTGCTCCAACTGATCCAAGATGGTGCAACTATATGTTGAGAATTAAAACGAAACTTGCTGAGTGAATCAAAATGAAGTTATATAATTAACATTGGAATGTTTTTTATTTTTTAAACACATAACACGTGTAAACATTTTTCTTTTGTGAGAACGTTAACAATCAGTTGAATAAAATCAGTCGTCCGTGGGCAATTATAATAACTCTTAGCCAGCAATCTCAAAAAACAATCAGCATTTAATGTAAACGCCGAACGGAAATAATCCCATCAATTAAAACCCACAATTATTTTATTACCACCACATAGACGTTAAAAATTTAGCAATAACCATAAACCACAAACCCAGTCCGCATAGAAAATGCTCAACGGTAATTAAGACCTCGTTTCTATTTTTCCATCTAATTCAATTTAATACATATTTTAATTTAATTTATGTCACGGCCCGTAAACTTTATTATTATCGGCGGGATTGATTTATTCGCGGCATTGTTGAAAACGCGATATCGTAAATCTCGGACTCGGCGGGATTATCTAGCGTGGCACACTTAAAATACTAATGGATAAGAATTGATAAGTTCTCGAATTGGTATTCCGTTTCATGTTCTCCGTGTCGTGTAGTACTGTTTCGCCTCTTTAACTCGGATAATAAATAACGGTCGCCGGTCTCTGCGACGTTTACTCATGTCGCTTTTGCTATTAAATTAATTAATGGGTCATTCCGGATTGTGATCTTGAAATGAAAAGAATCGAGGAAAAACAGGAACGTGATTAGTCAATTTATTTATTAAAAAAACTCGAGCTGGGAGATTAATAATAACAATTTCTATAAAATTCAAAACACGCCGCAGAAAAGACGCAAAATCGTATGAAAAAAGATATTTCAATTTCAATTTCAATTTATTGATGTTATAACAAAAGTTTTACACAAGTCAAGTTACAATAGATAAATAATAAATAGATGTACAAAAAGAAGTGTATAAAATACAGAAGATACATACAGATTAAAATAGACAATATGCAAGAGTATAGGTCCAAAAATAAAGTGTACATACCTTTTATCAATTTTAATAATAATTTCAAGTAGCACCATTATTTTACCGTGTGAATAGGCAATCGTTTCCATTTTTATTACAAAATAAAATAACGATAACAAATTTTAATTAGTCTTATTTGTTTTCACGATATAGCGAAGAATTTGAAATTCGTCAATTTTTTTTTTTTTTTTTATTTAGCGTGATATTATTTTCGCATTATTATCGACTCATTTTAGTTATGTATACTTTGTTAATACGTGTGTCTGTAATTCTAAACTTTACAATAAATCAGTATTTTATACGCGTGGCGCATGAAGTAAAATTTCGAGTTTAGAAAAGCCTGAAAATTTGGTTTGGCCGCTCCGCGCTTCGCGCTACGCGACCAAACCAAATTTTCAGGCTTTTCTAAACTCGAAATTTTACTTCATGCTTAATCAAGGAGTGGAATGTCTCGCTAGAAGCTTCAAATTGAACGTTTTTAAAAATTTACTTGACAGAAAAATAAACATTTATAAACATCCTTTATTTAAGACTATTTGTTAAGTGTTGTTCAATATTATTGAAACAATTAAGTGTTAAGATTCTTGAAAGTTTATTCAATTTCGCGATATTTAAAATTCATATTCTAGTTTCTTTAAATAAGACGAGAATATTCGAAAACCAGGAGTATACTTATTTCAAGAATTAAACATAATTAATTTTATTTATTTTCTCTCTTTACGTAACTCAAACCAAATTCATTATTTATAGAAATTTAATCGTTGGCATCTTACTTATATTTTTTTTTCTTTTCTATTCTGTTTCAATGAATATTTGAAAAAAGTCTTAAATAAACAACATTTTTACAGAAAGTCGGTATTAATTAGTTTTTATATTTTTCCATTAATCTCAAAATTCCGATGTTCCCTTCTACTTTTTCATGCTTTTCTTCATTCTTCTTAAAGTTTTTAATTGTTTTTCGGTTTTACTTTTCGTAGAGGTGCTCAGATTTTTTCTTTTCTAATAGACTAAATTTTTGCAGAAAGTCGATATTTATTAGTTTTTATATTTTTCTCAAATTTATCTCAAAATATCAATGTTTCCTTCAACTCTTTTATGTACTTCGTTCTTCTTAAAGTTTGTAATTATTTTTCGTTTTACTTTTCGTAGAGATGCTTAGATTTTTTCTTTTCTAATAGACTAATTTTTTGCAGAAAGTCGACATGAATTATTATTTTAATTTTTTTCTCAAATTTATCTCAAAATGTCAATGTTTCCTTCAACTCTTTCATGTACTTCGCTCTTCTTAAAATTTGTAATTATTTTTCGTTTTACTTTTCGTAGAGAAGCTCAGATTTGTTCTATTCTAATAGACTAAATTTTTGCAGAAAGTCGATATTAATTCGTTTTTATATTTTTCTCAAATTTATCTCAAAATTTCAATGTTCCCTTTAACTCTTTCATGTACTTCGCTCTTCTTAAAATTTGTAATTATTTTTCGTTTTACTTTTCGTAGAGATGCTCAGATTCTAATAGACAAAATGTTTGCAGAAAGTCGATATCAATTCGTTTTTATATTTTCCTCAAATTTATCTAAAAATTTCAATATTTCCTTTAACTCTTTCATGTACTTCGTTCTTCCTAAAATTTGTAATTATTTTTCGTTTTACTTTTCGTAGAGATGCTCAGATAAAAACGGATTTTAATCTTCTTGCTCGTTAAATCACAGGGGTGTTAATTTATGGACGTTTAGGCATGCGGATGCGCTCCATATTTCTTGTTTGAATTTTAAATTCGGTACCGAAAAGGGGGACGTTTAGGTGTGTCAATTAAAATTGTACTAATTTTGTACCAATTATCTCGGGGGCCCCGAATTAGTTTCAAGAATTGTTTAATTGGGATGTTATTTATGTGCGCTCGTTAAACTTACGATAACGACTTGTTTTACCTTTTCTGTTAGTTTTCTGGTTTTATTTGGCTTAATCAATAGAGTTTCTTAATTTAAATGGGTTACACTATCGAAAAACTTTAAACATCTTTAAACAATAAATACTCATTAATCTTTAACATGTGATTTAAGGGGTTGTAGGACTATACAACGCTAAAATAAAGCGTTTTTAAAATTATTTTTTTTAGTAGAAGGAAAAATAAGAGGGTAGCAATATTCAAGCATTTTGTTAATCATGTCTTTACTAAGTGTTTACTAAAAATGTTTTATTACATAAAGTTACAAAATGGCGGCGCTGGAGTCGTTCCCGCAAGCCAGATTTAATTTGAAACGCTCTGCTGTACGCAAAATACGTGCCGTAAAATCGAATTTGGAATTAAATAGAAAAACATTTCTTAATCTACATTTACTCATACTATATCTCTAAAACAACATTTTGCAGAGAAATACGTACGGAATTTTCGATAAGTTGAATTTAAGATTATATATGTACAAATCAATGCCCCTTTTTAGATTAAAAGTTGAACTATTAGCTTCAAATTCTCGACAAATTCACACAAATGAATATTTTCAAAATCTACGTAGCACGTACGTAGATTTTGAAAATATTCATTTGTCGAGAATTTGAAGCTAATAGTTCAACTTTTAATTTGAAAAAGGGGCGTTGATTTGTACATATAAAATCTTAAATTCAACTTATCGAAAATCCCGTACGTATTTCTCTGCAAAATATTGTTTTAGAGATATAGTAAACCTTTGGAGTAAAACAATTTAAATTTGTTTCAGTTATGCTGCGTGTCATTTTGAATATATCTGTTTCGGAAAAACCGCGTTTAAAATTTTAATTTCGTTTTATAACTTCAAAATGGATAACAATATTATTTTGAAATCGTTCTCCTGAAGAACAAGGATTTTTGAGATGTATCACGTTTGTAATGCACTGACGATATGTACATTGCAAAAAAAGTTTAACAGTTAAAATATACATATAGAATTTAAATAAATAACTGTAGATAAAGGAATATAACTACTATTAATCTATAACTAAGACTTCACGTAACTCCAACAAGAATATTTTTAACTCATTATAAGCGCACTTGATTGAAAAATATTGAAGATAAAGGAATATAACTACCACTAATCTATATTTTTCATTTGTTATTTTTAAACTACAAATTGTTACATTTGCAGTAGGTTACTGTATGTAACAGCAAACACTTGTTGTATAATTCAATGTCCGTCGGGGTATTAGCCCGGGAAGTAGTTGTTTCAATGGGTGTTTCATATAGTCTTTGTAAGACTAACTTGTTGTAGATTGCGAAAAGAATCGCACTTTTAATGTTTGAAGTATTCTGCAACCAAGAATTGGCAATTTCATTTATACTACATTTTTTGTTTCGGTATCCAATTTTAAATTAAGCTTTTATATAATTTGTATTATAATTATATCCATACGATTACATGACGTAATAAACACACACAGTCGTCGATATATCCCACTCTTATACATATACACAAACACGCACATTCTTCGTACTAGATAGAACATACAATACGTCAATAGTCCAATACATAAATAATCATCACGGCACAAATCACACAGATGTGTACATATAGTCAAACATAGTAATCTGTGCATTATCTTTCGCCGTGACCACCGCAACAAATAAACAAGACGTGTAAATTATGGCCAGTCCAATCAATAACTTTCCTCCGCACACGAATCAATTCCGAGGCCCATTACATTAAAAACACATAAATCAGATATGATTTCGAATGCCTAATGAGAATTTGTCACCGTTAGATTTTTATCTTTAAACGTGTAGCTTTTTATAATCGCACAATTAATTGAGCACATTGTTTAATAAATCAGTTTTTTGTTGTAATAAACTTTGCATATACTTTTAAATTATGTTGAATTTAAATAATTTTAATTAAGGGTATTCATTTTTATTTATTTAGTCAACAAAGTCCATTTACGTGGGGTCTAATAAGAACGGATTTAGCGAGGCCCGTGGGTTGGCGCTTTTGGACTGAAATTACTCAGCACGTAGATAACCTAGAATATTAAGACTTACAGCATTCTATTCTTAAAGGGTTCTACATTTTGACCTATACAAGTGTTTTTCACTCCCAGACTAAGCATGAAGCAAAATTTCGAGTTTAGAAAAGCCCCGTGAAAATTTGTCGCGGGTCGCGCAGCGACCCGAGACAAATTTTCTGGGCTTTTCTAAACTCGAAATTTTACTTCATGCGCCACGCGTATAAAACACAGATTTCAAGTTTGAATGTACATAAATTTCACAATATTTTGGTGTTTTATACGCGTGGCGCATGAAGTCAAATTTCGAGTTTAGAAAAGCCCAGAAAATTCGTCTCGGGTCGTTGCGCGACCCTCGACAAATTTTCACGGGGCTTTTCTAAACTCGAAATTTTACTTCATACTTAGTCTGGGAGTGGAAAACACTTGTTTAAAGCTTTAAATTGAACATAAAAAAAAACAGGGAATATCCGCGATTGTTGTATTAATTCCATAGTATGTTATTTTTATAAAATCACATTACTTTACTTTTTCCTAATTATTTTAGCTGTAAATTTTCTGACATTCGTTGATTTTTAAAAGAGGTCAATTTGAGTGTTTTCCACTCCCAGACTAGGCATGAAGTAAAATTTCGAGTATAGAAAAGCCCCGTGAAAATTTGTCTCGGGTCGCGCAGCGACCCGAGACAAATTTTCTGGGCTTTTCTAAACTCGAAATTTTACTTTATGCGCCGCGCGTATACAACACTAATATATTGTGAAATGTATGTATGAAATATAAAAACGAATTATTAATAATATTAATATTCGTTTTTATATTTTGTAAATATTCTACAAACTATTGACAAACTCAATTTTTCTTTATGTTAAATTTTCTGGGCTTTTCTAAACTCAAAATTTTACTTCATGCGCCACGCGAATAAAACACTAAAATACTGTGAAATGTATGTATATTTGAACCTCACTTGAAATCAGTGTTTTATACGCGTGGCGCATGAAGTAAAATTCAGCACGTAGATAACCTAGAATATTAAGACTTACAGCATTCTATTCTTAAAGGATTCTACATTTTGACCTATAATCATATTTATGTTTCACCTGTGACCGCCCCAAAAAATTCCCGAAATGGACCAATTTTTTCTAAAATTTGACATTTTCCACACTACCACCCCTTTCGAAATTTTCAAATTTGCATGATTTTTTTTTCCTAAAAAAATATGAATACATTCAGAAGGGTTCTTGATGGTGATGGAAATTAGGTAGAACAATTATTTTACCTAACGTTTGACAATTTATTTAGCGTGCTAAGTGGCAGCATCAATAGCTGAGCATACTGAACGTTTGTAAGCATGCCGGTCGGACTAAGATTACTCGACTCACAGATAATCTAGCATGTTAGGACTTAAAGCATTCGATTCCCAGAATTCAGCTATATTTTGACTTATGATTATTTCTATGTGTCGTCTGTGGCCCTCCCAAAAAAAAATCCAAAGTCGACCAGTTTTTTCGACCAAGTTTCGAGCGCCCATTTCGCGAGCGATTTGTGCGAAAACTATATTTTGGATATGACCCAAATTTGCAGAGATTATGCTCCTATTCTTTATCTACATTTTGGTATAATATACAGGGTCCCCGTATTTCAACAGAATATATGGGGATCTCGGTTATTTGAAGAGATAGAGTCGGTTAAATTGGGACAAAGTTGCGTAATAAACGGATTTTTTGAAATTTCGTTTTTATTTTGTCATTAAAAAACCATTGAATGCAGACATTTAAAACGTTGACATTATACAGGCACTTTTAAACGATAAATCTAGTAACATATTTTATTTTAAGATAACTATACCATTTACTCAGGGACCATAGACAAGATTTGTTTTTCTTATGGGCGCCGTTTTGGATTTTCATATTTTTTGTAAGAATATTTTTTTCTGAATTCAATGATGTATCACACTTATAGTTCATTTTATACGTAAAATATTAATCTTATGCTTTTTGTGAAGAGTACCTTGGAAACAGTTGAGTAACTCACTTATTTGGTGAAAGGTGAAACCGTTAAATAAATAAATAAATAAATAAATTTGACAACTCCTAGTACCCATAATTTGCTTACATATCACCCCTGAAGACGGGCATCCGACGAGACATATTTTAACAATTGTAATGTATTTTAAACTAACGAGTGTCTTCCACTCCCAGACTAAGCATGAAGTAAAATTTCGAGTTTAGAAAAGCCCCGCGTAGAAAATTTGTCGAGGGTCGCGCAGCGACCCGAGACAAATTTTCACGGGGCTTTTCTAAACTCGAAATTTTACTTCATGCGCCACGCGTATAAACCACTGATTTACAGTAAAGTTAAAAGTATGTAACGCGGAAAAATGCAAGAATTACTTTTTTTGTGAATAGTTTTGGAATAATAATAATAAACGTAGAATAAATTTTGTTTGTGCAACTTTTATGTGATAATCGATTCTTAATATTATTATTACAAAAGATTGACAGTTATTAATCAATTTTGAGTGATAACAATGATTGACCGCTGTCAAGATTTTATTGATTAACAGATATGACGTCATTGTTTCTAAAACACTCTTTGCAAAAAAGAAAATATAATTTAAAATATCAAATCTAAAATAAATTATGAGTGTGATACATCACACTGAAAAAATATTCTTTCAAAAAATATGAAAATCAAAAATAGCGCTCATTAGAAAAACAAAAGTTGGCTATGGTCACCGGGTAAATGTTATAATTATCTTAGAAAAAATATGATACTAGATTCCTCATTGAAAAGTGCCTGTATATTGTCAAAGTCCTAAATGTCCATTTTCAGTAGTTTTTGAATAAAAAAATTAAAACGATTTTTTCCAAAAATCACTTTTTTGTTGATTTCTCGAAAACAAAAAAAGATATTTCAAAATTGTTTTCAGATTATTGTCAGGCCCTAAAATACGCAACTTTGCCCTAATTCAACTCTATCTCTTCATATAACTGTGATCCTCATACATTATGCCGAAATACGGACACCCTGTATATTTATTCTGCTTTTTCGAATTTTTAAATATTTTTCCATACCTACCCCTTTCGAAATGTTCAAATTTGCATTAAAAAATGTTTCCGAAAAAATCTAAACAATTGCACGAAGGTCGTTAATGGCGATAGAAAGTAGGTAGAACAATTATTTTGTCAAAAATAATTAATTTTCCGTCGCCAGGAGCCACTTGGGTCGGGCCGTTCCATTTACATAGGGTCTTATCAGAAAGGTTTTAGCGAGGCCCGCCGATTGGACGCAACATCGGTTGGACTGAAATTAGTCGGCACGCAGGCAACCTAGGATATTGGGGCTTAAAGTAGTCTATTCTTAATGGATTTAGCTACATTTTGACCTATAATCATCTCTATGTTTCGTCTGTGACCACCCCAAAAAATTCACAAAGTCGACCAATTTTTTCAACCAATTTTCAAGCGTCTATTTCTTCAGCAAATCGTGCGAAAAGTATTTATTGGATTTTGCCCAAATTTGCAAAGAATATACTTCCATTCTTCAGTTAATTTTAATATAATATGAAGTTATTCTGAGATTATCGGATTTTCGCTAACATTTGACATTTTTCTATTCGAAATTTTCAAATTCAACGACGCCGCGACGTCAACTTCTCATTTTTAAACGAAACATGTTTTATTTGTGGAGTATTGTTATATAAGTCAATTTTTTAATTAAATAAATTCCATTCATTTAAATAATTTCTGATAATTTTGAACTTTTGCAATTTTGTTAAAAATTGATCGATTAAAATTTTTCCAACGTTACAATTAAAATTGTTAAATTTATAACATTTCGAATATTATTACTAAAACTGTTTCTTTAGTAGTTTATTTATAAAGCATTATTTTATATAATATCGGTATAATTTAAACTCTAGCAATTTCATGCAATAAAACAAGGTTTTTTCATCCTCTATAACTTTTATCAAGATTCATATTTTAAAATTGTAGAAGCTAAGTTTACTAAAACACAAATAATGCACACGAATTTGTGTTGGTTCTAAATTTGAATAACAAAATAAAACAACATCAATTCTATTTCTTTTATGTCATAAGTTTTACTACAAAATAAGTTTCTGGTTGATCGTCTAGCGAGGGATTCCACTCCCAGACTAAGCATGAAGTAAAATGTTGAGTTTAGAAAAGCCCCGCGTAGAACATTTTTCGAGGGTCGAAAAAACACTAACTACATTACAGTCTTGCAACAAGATTTGAATAACATTCTTCAATGGTGCTTGAATCACCGTCTGTATTTTAACAATGACAAGTGCGTATTTCCTTTGGTCGTGGTCATGTCATTAAATCAAATTATGAAATCAATGGATACCAGCTATATACAGTTCCACATGTCAAAGACCTAGGAGTAATATTTGACTGTACCTTGTCATTTACGAAGCACATTGACAGCATTGCAAGTGCTTGGCTTTGTAAACAGATTTGGTAAGGATTTCTCAATGAACACGTACAAGCATTTATTTCTTTCTCTGATAAGAACTCAACTACAGTATGCTTCCTCTGTTTGGTCACCATTTTATAACAATAAAATTGATCAAATAGAGAGGGTACAAAACATTTTTTTTGTTGTCAATATCTTTTTGATTGGGAATTTCCAGAATTAATTATAGTCGCAGTTTTACGCTAACTTTTTTAAACTTGACATGTTTGAAAGAGAGACGTGTTCTATCTGATTTAGGAATTCTTTTCAAAATAGTAAACGGCCTAATGTACTGCAAAGAATTTCTGACTGGTTTAAAGTTTCTAATCCCATCTAATACACGTTCACAATTAATTTTTAGAGAAACAGTTCATTGTAACAACTACACGAGCAATAATGCACTTTGTCGTATGACAAAATTATGTAATTTGGTTTGTATATCACCACATTTTGAGCGGTATATCTTTTAAATAATTTATGAAACAATTAAAGCTGACCCATCTTTATATAACCATGTTTAATTGTTTTTGTCTACAGCGCAGGGAGTTTATTGTAATTAATTATTTCGAATATGTATGTTTATATATTAATTGTTTAATATATATTATAAGTGTGTAAAATTATAATTAAAATAATGTATAAATTAATAACACATCGTTTAGCATAACCTTAAATTTATTCCATCATTCAATTAGCATTCGAGACAACCGCACAAAAAAATTACTGGTTTTTTTAATTTATAATTTAAATGATCACACGGTATTATAATGACAATATCGATAAATATACTGATTGTTAACCACCAAACCTGGCCATAGGAAAATAGCGTTATTAAGAATTTAAATTAATTTTAATACGTTGCCATGACTATGGCCATAACACATTTGTGTTTTGTGTGATGTTGAGAAATATATTTCTATTGAAGAGTGTTCATGATTAATTACTTCTACTCTGGTAGGTAATAGTGTTAAGAGTGAGATATTTTTGCTCTAAATTTCAATAAATGTATTATATTTTATTGAAATTGTAAATGACTATATTGCTATATGCAGGTTTGCTGGTTAACACTCGGTATAAATATTCCTTCCTAAGAATTAAATGACATTTGTAAATTGAAAAATACTAATCAACCACACTTCGGCATTGACCCAAAAAATTCAGACTCAATCGATAAATCAGGTGTCTCTAAAAAAAATCTCACCCACCGCGTTTCCGAAATGATTTACTGAAGCCGAGCAATCACTGAGCAATTATGAAAAATCAAAAAAAAAATACAACGAATGGAGAAATTTAATTACCCGTACTCAAAAGAAAAAAAACTCGAACATTTTTCATTCATAGAAAAGTGGCTGATCGAAAATTCAATTTGTGAGATGTGTAAATCATCGCTTTGATTTACGACAGACTAGGCCATTAATTTTATGTAATCAGCACTAATAAATGTTAGTTAAGAGTTTGATAGAGCATGCGTAGTTTGTTATTTACCTTCACTAATAATAATAATAATAATGATAATCGTTTATTTCTCAGCAGAATAAATTCTATTTACAGAGAAAAATACAGTTTTTTTTTAAATATACTAACTAAAAATAAACATTAATACTAAAAATAAACATTAAGTGATTGTTAGAATAATGATTTTTTTAAAGTTATCAATACCCTCAATTTAACTAAATTTGATGTAAATCACATCTTTCTTCTAACATTTCAACGCATATCTTTGTTAATATGCTTTTATTATCATTCAAGTACAAAAATAAAAACTTCATCGATCGGTTTAGGATTAAAAACAAACTTAAACAAAGAAATGCGTTTATTATCATTGAAGTACGAAAATATACTCAATGACATTAGAAGCGTAACACCCAGAAGGAGTTCTCTTTTAACTTGTTTTTTTTGCCAGTATGGTAGTCTTACATCAAGAATAAAATGATTACATTTTCAAGAAATTTTATTAAAAAACAATCTAAAAAAAATTAATAATGTGTTTGGCGACCCCTTTGCTGTATACACTCCTGTAGACGTCTGGGCATCGACAAAATGAGATGGTCGATGTCTTCTTGAGGCATCTCGTTCCAAGCAACTTGAATTTCATCGATCAACTGTGCTAGAGTCTGTGGAGGATGGTGCAAAGAGAATATTCTTCTTCCCATGATATCCCACACATGTTCAATGGGATTTAAATCCGGCGAACGGGGCGGCCACGCCAAAACATTAACACCAGCTTCATTAAGAAAGTTCATAGTTCGACGAGCAATATGGGGACGTGCGTTATCTTGTTGAAAAATTACGTCTGGGCGGCCATCTAAATAAGGCAACAAAGTCGGTCGTATGACGTCTTCAACATAACGCACAGCTGTCATACTGCCTCGAATGAATACAAGAGTTGATCGACTACCATAAGCAATAGCCCCCCAAACCATTACTCCAGCAGTCCTGTGTACATGCCTCTCAATAGCAAGCCTAAGATCAGGTCGTTCTCCACGGTAGCGTCGTACCCTTCTACGGCCATCATGCGTGCCTAGACAAAATCGTGATTCATCGCTGAATACGACATCGTGCCATTCTGC
Organism: Philonthus cognatus; assembly: GCA_932526585.2. Classification (NCBI taxonomy): domain Eukaryota; kingdom Metazoa; phylum Arthropoda; class Insecta; order Coleoptera; family Staphylinidae; genus Philonthus; species Philonthus cognatus. The sequence goes on from OW052242.1 coordinate 33,754,387, forward strand.
CTCCCAATGCTGCCGTTCTCTGCACCAGTCCAACCTTTGGTGACAGTGTCTCGCTGTTAAAGGAAGCACTAATCTTGGACGGTACGAAAGAAGCCCAAAGGATTGAATGCGGCGATATAAGGTTCGCATACTAACGGGCCTACCTTCTTCTCCAATCCATTGATCACCGATTTGACGCGTAGTAGCGAAACGGTCTCGCAGGGCTATTTGTCTTAAGCGCCGATCTTGACGTTCTGTGGTACGCCTTGGTTGACCAATTGGTCTTCTTCATGCTCCTCTACCTTCTTTTATCCATACCTGATACACACGTATTACAGTTGCTGCAGTGGAATCAATACGGCGGGCAATTTCGCGATAGGACATACCGACATCTCGATAAGCAACAACTCGACCCCGGTCAAAATCGCTCAAATGGTGATATTGTGGACGTCTTCGGACTCGAGGCATTTTATTTAAGCTTAACACACTCAATGGAAACACGAAAACTAAAAACATCTGTACTAAACAGCTCATATAAATAGTTTTATCAAAAAAGAAAAAGTGAAATATATTTTTTTTTCACAATAAATATAAAAGGCACAAGGTTGAAATTGTTATCAATGTATGCTTTAAATATAGTCACTCTGTTGCTAAAATATGAATTCAAAAAAATCATTCCTTCTTGGTGTTACGCTTCTAATGTCATTGAGTATAAAAACTACATCGATCAGTTTAGGATTAAAAACAAATTTAAACAAAGACATGCGTTTATTATCATTGAAGTACAAAAATAAAAACTGCATCGATCGGTTTAGGATTAAATCGGTTATCTCGCGAACACAGCGATAAATCATTGAAGATCTCACCTATCATGAGCGTGTACATATTTTCCAGAAACGGGGAAAAGGCCGTAAATTTCCCGGGATTGTCGTCGGGACGTCGAAATGGGAGTCATCGCCGCGGCACGCTCGTTACACGCCGATAAATCTCAAAAATTTTCGAAAAAGAAAAAAAAAAATAGGAAACGAACGTCGACGCCCATCCGAGATATTTCATAGTTCCGTCGACTTCATTATTGGCAAATGGGTGGGCTGTTACAAATCGTGAACGTGTTACAAACTACACTATAAATCCTAGGAAAACCTTCCTGTCTAAAAAGAAAGAAATAATGTGTTATTCTTTAAAATGTTTTAAATTCATTTTGCACGATCGTTAATTTTTTTAAATATTTTCCATATATTTTCCAGAACGGTAGTTTTCGTTTTCCAAGTTGCTTTGAATAACAAAGCAGTAGGTAACTTAAGTTTAACTTACCGTTCAGTGATCTGTAAATGAAACAATCCATAGCAACTGGCAAAAACAACTTTATTAGAATTGAAAGGAGTCACATTTTAATAATCACATCTAACAAACTATTAGTAGCATATTCATAATAACTAAGAAAAAATGTTGTACAGAGAGTTTTATGTGACACCGAACATTTTCATAACAAGAATTTTTCTTTGAAGTATCCATATGTATACGTTGCACATTTTCGATGCTTAGTTTATTAAAATAATTTAATTTGAAGCTTTAAGCGAGTGTTTTCCACTCCCAGGCTAAGCATGAAGTAAAATTTCGAGTTTAGAAAAGCCTGAAAATTTGGTTTGGACGCGTAGCGCGAAGCGCGGAGCGGCCAAACCAAATTTTCAGGCTTTTCTAAACTCGAAATTTTACTTCATGCGCCACCGGTACAAATCACTGACATATTACGAAGTTTAAAACACACCGCTAAACTTTACATTAAATCAGTGTTTAGTACCGGTGGCGCATGAAGTAAAATTTCGAGTTTAGAAAAGCCTGAAAATTTGGTTTGGCCGCTCCGCGCTTCGCGCTACGCGACCAAACCAAATTTTCAGGCTTTTCTAAACTCGAAATTTTACTTCATGCTTAGCCTGGGAGTATAAAACACTCGCTTAAAGCTTCAAATTTTATTCTTTTAATAAACCGAGCATCGGAAAATGTGCAACGGATGCATATGGTTACTTTAAAGAAAAATTCTCATTATGAAAATGTTCGGTGTTGCATAAAACTCTCTGTATGTCTTGTCCGATCATGATCAAGCGTTATAAGCATATCGAATAGTAAGTATAATACCGGTTTCAGACAATAACTGAAGTTCTTGTTCGTTAAGATCATTCCTTCTCCAAACAATTGAGGGGCACAATGGAGAAGTAGTACAAGTGCTATTTTCTTATTTAGGGCGGTCTTAGATGGACGTTTTTAGCGCGATAGCGGAGCGGGACGGATCGTTTTTTCCGCTCCTCTTTTAGCTCTTATATGGAGCGGATTGAACGCGTTTTGCAAGCGGGTGCTAGGCGAGTTCGCCGCCGAGCCTTCGGTGCCGTCTATCATTCAGTTGTGCTACGGTGAGTAATAAGTGTGAACGAAATAGATTTAATAACGTCAGATTATTATTTATTTATCCTTTATTATTCATAGACGTTACTGTATTTATGGATTTAATGTTTTTATAAATATAAATATTACTTACCTAAATTCCACATGCACTCTGCCCACTGAGCAAAAAACAAACAAATTACGTTATATCAACAGTGCAGCAACATTAAACGTTGTTTTAATGTTGATGAAACATTACTTAAATGGATTTGTTCCTTGGGCGGTGACTGAATTTCTAAGATAAAACTTTCTGTATCAAACTTATAATATCATGTTTTAGCGCTAGGATATAGGCAATTACTTTTTTCCTTTTATTTAACCCGTAACCGGCATACAAATTTCTGTCAAAAATTTCACACACTTTGATGGGTAATAACCTGCATATTAAAAATAGACTGTGAAATGAGCATTTCCCTAGTATGTTGGCCAATTGGAGAGTCAGGGAAAAGAGAAGCTGCTGGCGGTACAAAATTTACGAGCACAGAGACCGCTCTAAAAAAAATGATTATTAATTCTTTTAATTATTTTGTTCTCATCACACTATTTTTACAAGAGATTGGGGGCGATTTTAAATTGTTAGTTATTTTATTTTTCGCAATTTCTAGAAAATATCAAAGATTTTTTAAATATTAAATAAAATTATACTCATATCTTAGAGAAGGAAGTTTGCCTAAAAATTTATAGTTTATATTTTTTGTTTATTAATTTTTTAAATTTTGTACACTTATCTAAACGCAAAAATATTTATTTTTGCGTTAAGACTAAATATTGTGAGGAAAATATTACGAATTTAACTCGCTTTGGCCGATTTTTACAAAAATATTGCAAAAAACGCCCGCTTTGAAAACGCGTTTCACCCGCCCATATAAGAAGGCGCATAAGAAACCATGTGTTAAAACTGAAAAACGCGTCCGTCCCGCTCCGCTCAAATTTAAACAAACGCAAGTGCTGGCGTTTTCTCCGTCTCGCACCCGTTCGTCTACGGACTCTCATATAAACCCATGTGTTAAACGCAAACGCTTGCGCCCGCTCACGTTCCGCCTCGCGTTTAAAACGTCCATCTAAGAGGTCCCTTAGTGATTGGTGAAAAAATGGTACAATTATTTTTCATATCTAGTGATTAGTGAAACAATCTTAGAATTGAATATGTGTGTTTCATTATAATATTCTTTTAAAAACACTATCAAGAAGGCTTAGCTTTTTTGATAGAAAGAAATGGAACGAAAGAGTGAAGTCGCAGCTTAATTTACGTTTTGTCATACTTGACATAAATGTCAGATTGTGTTAATCAGTAGCTCATTAGTTTACCTTGTTCTTATAGTTGTCGTGTTATTTCTTCTTATAAAAGGTGATCCAAGTAGAGATACTTTTTTCAATAGCCTTTTTTTGACAGATCACGTGTGAGTCGTGTCATGCTGTCATGTTATTTTTGTTTAGTATTGTTTGGCATTTCATAATGGAAAGACTTACGCCTGAACAACGTTTACAAATCGTTCAACTTTATTACGAAAGATCACGTTCTGTGAGGAATGTTTCGTGCGCTTCGCATAACTTATGGTCAACATAATCGGCCTACTGAGCGTACTATTCGCAACACTATCACCCATTTTGAGACCCAGCATTCATTATTGGATAATATTCGACCGAATAGGCCACGTCCAGCACGCTGTGAAGAAAATATAGCGGCCGTAGCTGAGAGTGTACACGAAGACCGTGGAGAGCCGATTCGGCGCCGTTCGCAGCAACTCGGAATGACGTATGGAACGACAGCTTGTGCAACAACTGAAGCCGCTCGACCTTCCCAAGCAACATCGCTTCGCTCTATGGGCTCTTGAAAAGTTCCAAGAAGATCCGACGTTTTCGAGGCAAATTTTGTTTAGCGATGAGGCCCATTTCTGGCTCAATGGGTATGTAAACAAACAAAATTGCCGCATTTGGGACGAAGAGCAACCTGAAGAGATTCAAGAACTGCCACTTCATCCAGAAAAAACAACGGTTTGGTGTGGTTTGTGGGCCGGTGGAATCATCGGTCCATATTTCTTTAAAAATGATGCCGGTGCGAACGTAACCGTCAATGGCGACCGTTATCGTGCCATGATAACCGACTATTTGTTGCCTGAAATTGAAGCTCGTAATCTCGGCGACATTTGGTTTCAGCAAGACGGCGCCACTTCCCACACATCGCATCAACAATCAATGGATTTATTGAGAGAACATTTCGGTGAGCACATAATTTCACGTTTTGGGCCGGTCGATTGGCCACCAAGATCGTGTGATATCACACCGTTAGACTTGTTCCTGTGGGGATATGTAAAGTCTAAAGTTTATGCGGACAAACCCGCTTCGATTCAGGCCTTGGAGGAAACATCACGCGTGTCATTCGCCAGTTACCAGTCGAAATGCTCGAACGAGTCATCGAAAATTGGACTCAACGGATGCACCATCTGCGACGTAGCAATGGTCAGCATTTGATAGACATAATCTTCAAAAAATAAATGCCAAAGAATGTTCTTTCAAATGATAATAAACATTCTCCAATAAATTTGAATTTTCTTTTTTTTTTTTTTCTTTAAAAAAGTAGGAACTCGAAATGGATCACCCAGTACATCAGCTGTTTTTTCAATAGCAATTGCAATATAGAATAAAATATAAAACTTTTATAAAACTGGGTTACATTTACATTGACAGGAGTGACAAATTCAGGTACAGCCTACTTCACAATGTTTTGAAAATTTCACAGACAACTCGATCGGGTTTTTAACTGAACACCTGAACTATGTTCTTGGTTAGACGTCCACAGATTTTTCTCTAAGAGACGCTCAAACTTAAACTTTATCTCTAATTTACACAAATAATCTCATATCACTTGTACTACTTTTCCACTGAGCCCCTCAATTGCCTTCCACCGGTAACAAAATCTTACTATTCTCAATACTTAGTATACCATTCAAACTGAATCACTTTATGCCCAACATTGTGTTAATCCTGACAAATTACACATTATTGATTATGTTTTTTTTACGTTCCTTTGGAAAATCGATATTATTTAATTCCTCTCAGCTGATTGAGTCGCTCAGGAATATTGGCATGTGCACGTGACACTGCGCGAGAGAGAGTTTAATTAAGTGCAGATTTACAAGGGCCAATAAACGATATCTGCCCGATATATGAGCGGATGGCCCATAAAGTTTTATCGGCCGTGGCAGAGGAGGAGATTGTCGTCGTCGGCTGCACGCAGCATTCATTCCGCAATAAGCGCAACTCTAAAAGTTTTTTTTTACCGTCCAACTCTTCATAAAGTATTCAATACGATCGACTTAAGTACACCTTACGCTGAGACTTTCATGCCTCTTTACGACCGACACAACCACCCTATAACACACATAAAAAGTAAATAATAGAAAAATGTTCGAAAAAAAGTAAAAAATAAATAATAGAAAAATGACTGTATGTTTTTGAGTGTACGTGAAGTGATTATTACACTAGAAAAGACTGTTATTCCTTACTTTTTATTTGTATCGTTAGATGTACATTTCGAGACATAATGTGCTCATTATCAATAACAAACTGAGTTTGTTATTGATAATGAGCACCTTGTGTCTCGAGATGTACCGGGTGGGCAAATAAGCGAGGTAAGCGGCTGTATCTCAGAAACTAATGATCGTAGAGAGTTACGGTAAACAATTTTATAGGTAAAGTGGACAAGAAAAAATGCTGGAAATTATTTTCAAGTTTCCAAGATGGCTGCCAGTGGGCGTTTCCACCATCTAGAATTACATAAAGTTACGTTTCTCGCGATTTTCCCCAATAAATGTAACAAAAAAGTATTTGCGTTTTAATGCTAACCTAAAGTGGAACATTTTTTGTAAAAACAATTTTTCTCTATCTTTCGAAATAATGTGGTGGGGGGTATTTGAATGTTGTTTTAAATAAATGCCTGTAACTTCGAAACGGCTTAATGGATTTGAATAAATTTGGTATCATTGAAAAGAGCATTTATTGGGCCTTTAGATTTCTTGTAATCATGACAGTCGTGACCTACACGGCCGCCGATAGAGGGCGTTATTCGATATTATAACCAAAATATTGGATTTTCTCAAAAAATTTAAATGCGATGATATAACCTTTTTCAGACTAGAAAATAGACAAATGACCAACCAATAAGCCTGCGTAAACCGCATCTTAATACCCTTTTCCTAACTCAAATTATTAAAAAAATACTAAACCAGGAAAATTCATATATCCCCATTTAAAAATGTATCGGTTGCGTTCGATAAGAAGGCAAGTAGTAGGCCATGGATACGACAATCGCCTAACAAAAATATTGCCAAGTAACGTCAAACTGTTGTCACACGCAGCCCAACATTGTTGATTGCGCATAATTTGAGTACTTTTTAATCAAAATGCCTCTCACAAATAACGAAGCCGTTGATATGATTGCGATTTACTTCGTGTGTTTTCAAAATGCAGCTATAGCTGCAAGACAGTACGCGGCACGGTATCCAGATCGCCGTCATTACGGGAGAAGAATGTTTCCGCGCTTGGTACAGCGATTACGCGATACTGGAAGATTTCGTCGTCCTAAACGTCGCAGGCGTCGCAATGGAAGAACCGAAAAAAACATTATCAATGTCTTGGCTTACATAGAATTTGATAGACATGTAGGAACTAGAACATTGTCTCTAGACTTGGGAATAGCACGAACAACTGTTAGAAATATTTTTGAAAGATTATAGGTAAATCATTTTATCTTATTCCAAGTATCTTAGTACATACTCTCAGATACACAATTCAGTGTTATTCTGATTATATTATTTTTACGCATATGTTGTTTTTTTTACTTTTAGATTACATCCTTACCACATACTCTTGCACCAGGCGCCAAATGAACAAGTTTTCGATAATAGATTATGTTGGGTGACTTAACTTAGCCGCCGCACTCTTCAGAAAAAAAGGGGAAAAAGTAAAAGGGACTCACCAAACTCCTCTCTTCTAAAGCCACTAAAATCCCGGAGGGCGATCAATGTTGCCGGAGGCCTTATTTGAGATTTTGGAAACCACGCGCTTTTCCCGTAAAAAACGTCTGGCTCGCACCGTTTCTTTTACGATTGTGTGTCGTCGTAAGGCAAAAGGATATGCGCGGTATAAAGAGAATTTTAAGCAGACAACCCTGTTTGCACCAAACAGATTAAATTATTGTCAATGGCTAGCATGCTTGAGGAAAACAGAAATTTCTTAACGGAAATTCTCTTGACCGACGAGGCTACCTTTAGTAGTGATGGTAGAGTAAACCGTCATAATATGCATTATTAGTCCGCTGAAAATCCGCATTGGTTAAGAGAAGTGCAGCACCAGGGACGCTGGAGCTTAAATGTATGGTGCGGTATCAGACCTTATTTTTTGGTCAAGCTTTAACTGGTAACCGCTTCTTAGAGTTTTTGATCAACGACTTGCCAATTTTGTTGGAAGACGTGCCACTCGCAACTAGGAGAACTATGTTTCTGCAATTAGATGGTTGTCCGGCACATTATTCAATTAATGTCCGAAACCATATTAACGGGACCTTCCGAGAACGCTGGATAGGAAGGGGAAGCCTATTTCCTTGGCCGGCAAGATCTCCCGACTTGACATATCTTGATTTTTACTTGTGGGGACGCTTAAAAGATATAGTTTTTCAAACTCCACCAACAACACGAATGGATATGGAAAACAGAATTCGAAACTCAATTCGTCAACTATCGGCAGAAATCGAGGCTGTGGTTCTGTCGACTCAAGAAAGACTGAAACAATGTGTGGAATATGACGGAAGGCAATTTAAACATAGAAGGCATTAATCTTTTTGCAAAATTAGTCCTTTTCAGGACCACAACTTTATTTAAATGGACAATCGCTTATAAATACGAAAACGTGTGACTTAAAATCACAGCACTAAATAAACTGACATTTCTTGTGAATATTTTAGAGAGGGGCTTGTCTTTTTTTTTCAATGGCCTACTACTTGCCTTCTTATCGAACGCAACCGATGCATTTTTAAATGGCGATATATACATTTTCCTGGTTTAGTATTTTTTAATAATTTGAGTTAGGAAAAAGATATTAAGATGCGGTTTGCGCAGGCTTATTGGTTGGTCATTTGTCTATTTTCTAGTCTAAAAAAATCATATCATCGCATTTAAATTTTTTGAGAAAATCCAATATTTTGGTTATAATATCGAATAACGCCCTCTATCGGCGGCCGTGTAGATCACAACTGTGATCATTGATTTTAACCGCCAAAAATGAGACATATCACTTAAAATTATTTTAAGTGATGAGTCTTATTTTTGGCTGAATGGGCTGGTGAATAAGCAACATCGCTTTACTGTGTGGTGTGGATTGCATGCTGGAGGCATCATTGGCCCCTAGTTTTTCAAAAATGAAGACAGACCCAATGTTACTGTCAGTGGCGAGCGCTACAGGTCAATGATTCGAAGTTTTTTGATCCCTAACGTCAATGCAAATTTGTTGAGAACTAAACGGTTTCAACAGGACGGCGTATCTTGCCATACCGCGGGTGAAACCCTCGCATAGTTGAGAGAGAAGTTTGGTGATTAAATTATTTCGAGACATAGGCCTGTTAATTAGCTCCTAGATCATGTGATTTGATACGCTATCGGGAGATGCTAAACAACTTGTTCTTCCACGAAACCAATGATTCGAACTTAAATGACATGTGGTTTCAACAGGATGGAGCCACATGTCACACAGCATGTGAAACAGCCTCTTTACTTTGAACCAAATTTCCTGGTCATGTTATCTTTCAGAGGGGCGACATCAATTGGCCAGCAAGGTCTTGCGATTTAACCCTACTAGACTTGTTCCCATGGGGTCATTTAAAGGGAAGGGTCTATGTCAACAAACCTGCTACGATTCCAGAATTAACGGAGAACATCAGACGTGCAATTGCTAAAATTTGCTAAAACTTCGCTAAAAGAATGGTATCATGTGAGCAGAGTCGTCTAGGTCAAATGTCCTAGAAGACTCTGCTGACATGATACCATTCTTTTAGCAAAGTTTTTCGTAACAAGTTTCAATAAATACGGTCATATTTCATACAAAATTGCCAAGTCTATACTTTACACTAATTAAAAAAATATCGGAATACATTAATTTAAAAAATGCTGACTTCATTTTCAACCAAAGTTTTATGCCTGTGGCGCATGAGGTAAAATTTCGAGTTTAGAAAAGCCCTGTGAAAATTTGTCTCGGGTCGCTGCGCGACCCTCGACAAATTTTCTACGCGGGGCTTTTCTAAACTCGAAATTTTACTTCATGCTTAGTCTGGGAGTGGAAAACACTCGTTTAAGCTTCAAAATAAACCCTTTATAAAAATCAACGAATGTCCGAAGATGTACAGAACATAATTGGGGTATGTATACTTAAAAAAAAAACTCCCGGTATGTATAACATAATGAAAGGCAGAAATGTAACCTGTCTGAGGAACATGCATTTTTCTATATTTAAAAGTAGATACTAGGGAGTAATCTTTGTTTCTATATTGTTAATTGTTTCTTGACCGTGGCAGTGCAACTAATCTAATTTGTAATCTTGTTCAAAATCGGACTCTTGAGTAATTTTTTACGACAACTTTGCTGGTGGTGTAAAAATTAATCTATAAAAGGAAAATTTACATGTAGTTTATTTTAACTTTTTACTGTAAAGGTGTTTAATACTATATTATAGATTAGTAGCACCTTTAAAACTAGCAACAAGAAATATACAGAGAGTTTTATGTAACACCGAACATTTTCATAACGAGAATTTTTTAAGTATACATAAGCATACGTTGTGCATGCTCCGACGCTCGGCTTATTAAAAGATTTGAAGCTTTAAACGAGTGTTTTCCACTCCCAGGCTAAGCATGAAGTAAAATTTCGAGTTTAGAAAAGCCTGAACATTTGGTTTGGTCGCGTAGCGCGACGCGCGGAGCGGCCAAACCAAATTTTCAGGCTTTTCTAAACTCGAAATTTTATTTCATGCGCCACCGGTATAAAACACTGAAGCAATGTAAAGTTTAGCGGTGTGTTTTAAACTTCGTAGTATGTCAGTGTTTTGTACCGGTGGCGCATGAAGTAAAATTTAGAGTTTAGAAAAGCCAGAAAATTTGGTTTGGCCGCTCCGCGCTTCGCGCTACGCGACCAGACCAAATTTTCAGACTTTTCTAAACTCGAAATTTTACTTCATGCTTAGTCTGGGAGTGGAACACACTCATTTCAAGTTTCAAATTGAACTCTGTTAAAAAACAACGAGTATCTAAAGATTTACGGCGTATACGCTGTAACTGGGACATGCATACTTGAAAGAAAAACTCCCAGCATGTACAAGTTGAGGCATTAATTGTGATTGATTGGCTACAATTTTTAATGGTCATATAGGCAACTCAAATTACACACAACTTAAAAATTAAAGGTGTCAAATTGTATTGGATGCAAATGTTCGGATTTATATAAAACTCTCTGTATATTTACTGTAAAACATTATTTTTGTACATTCCTTGAAAATGGCTAATAACCGAAACTAGTCGGAATAAAGAAGTAAAATAAGTGAAACATACCAAGTGATTTTATTTAAAATTACATTTTTTTTAAAATACATATATCCACTGCGGAAATGCGACTTCGAGCCTTGCGGGGCGAATAGTTTTTCTGACGAAAAATACTCGTCCTGGATGCCATGAATGTTATGTGTTGTCCACATTTTCATTAATATAAAAAATGATAGTAATAAACTGGTTGTGACTAATTGGCTACAGCCAACGAATAACGATTTCTATTCATTACGGTTCCTTTCAAGTAAAAACAAAAGAAGTATGCATTTACTGTTTTTGTATTAAACAATTTCAACCTAATTTAACAGGGCCAATCCATTAGAAATCACCCAGGCCAAGTTGCTCAACATTTTTGCTTTTCGATTTATTTGTCAGTTATTCCCCAACACTATGTAAGTCCAAAACTATAGTTAGAATCGTTTTTAGGCTCATACTTTTATTCTGGCGGACATTTTAAGTTTGCTTCGTAACCTTTTTTTGGGCCGAAAACAAGTTATACTCAAATGTATCTAACTCTAATAATTTCATAGATATCAAGACAGAATAAAGAGCAAAACAATCAGAATGATGCTCTAGATTTTTTGTTCTTACCTTTTATTATCTAAGTAGTTAGAAAAGTGCAGAAAAAATATCACAACTATAATTAAAAATTGACCGGACACGGGAGTTTTGGTGCTGCGAAATTATTAGAAGGAAGAAAAAAAAAGCCCAAGAAATGCTCTTTTCAATGATACCAAATTCATCCAAATCCATTGAGCCGTTTCGAAGTTACAGGCATTTATATAAAACAACTTTCAAATACCCTCCATCACTTTATTTCGAAGGATAGAGAAAAATAATTTTTACAAAAAATGTTCCACTTTAAGTTAGTATTAAAACGCAAATACTTTTTTGTTATATTCATTGGGAAAAATCGCGAAAAACGTAACTTTATGTAATTCAAGATGGTGGAAACGCCCACTGGCAGACATCTTGGAAACTTGAAAATAATTTCCAGCATTTTCCCTTGCCCACTTTACCTGTAAAATTTTTTACCGTAACTCTCTACGATCGTTAGTTTCTGAGATACAGCCGCTTACCTCGCTTATTTGCCCACCCGGTACATCTAACAATACAAATAAAAAGTGAAGTAAGGAATAATTGTTTTAGTGTAATAGAAAAATGCCCGACAAAAGAAGTAAAGTGAAGATCAAAGTGTGAAGAAAGGTTATTAGTGCTTTTTCTGTTAACTAGGAAAAGTGTGAAATATGTTTGAATTGAATTTGAGATTAACATTCCTTAAAGACGGGTTTCGGACTTCACGGTCCTCGTCAGCATGGTCTGATCATACTGCGCTGGATCAAACCACATTGACAAGGAGATAGAAGTCTGAAACCAGTCTTTTGGCTCAAAGTAAAGCTAACATACAGGGAATTTATCTTTTGGGTATACATATCACGATGTATATGTTGTACATTTTCAGGCATTTGTTGTTTTGATCAAAAAAATCAATTTAATAGAGGCTTTAAATTGATTTTTTTTTTGTCAAAACAACAAATGCCTGAAAACAAAACAACAAATGCCTGAAGAGTCTTTCTAACCGCTTTCAATTTTCTCCAGATTTGATATAATATTTCTAAGATATTACATAAATATATGATTTGATTTGCTGGGCAGTATATTTTGAGTTTCACTAGAAATCAGTGTATAATACGCGTGGCGCATGAAGTAAAATTTCAAGTTTAGAAAAGCCTGAAAATTTGGTTTGGCCGCGTAGCGCTACGCGCTACGCGACCAAACCAAATTTTTAGGCTTTTCTAAACTTGAAATTTTACTTCATGCTTACTCTGGGAGTGGAAAACACTCGTTACAAGCTTCAAATTGAACTTTTTCAAGAACAACGAATGCCTGTTGTCTATTATATTTCTACAGGAAGTTGCACTAGAGTTTCTGCGTAAGTTTATATCACTGAACAATTATTTCTCATTACAGTTGTTTATCCGCATCTTTATAATTCTGTGCAGTTATTTCTCTATTAGATATTTTCTAAAACAATTCTACGTACGTTTATTTAACTCTTCAATGCCTAAGTATTTGTTTTCAATTATTATATGAAATTATTAAAAATATGTATGCATTCAAAGGAAAATAGGAAAAAAAAGTTATGTAACCAAAAATATTTATTACAAATTTAGTTTTTCTGGAAAAATGGCTCCATTATATATTTTATTAATATGAAAAATTATGTAATTTATGTATATATTTTTGAGGTAAAAGATAATCATTCAATATTCAAGCAACGAACGATAGGATGCTGAACCTTCCTGCTAAACAAACACATTTAAGTAATGTTTTATCAAAATTAAAATAACGTTAAATGTTGCGACAATGTTGATATAACGTTATTTGTTTGTTTTTTGCTCAGTGGGTTTTAGCTAAAATAGGTTTGTTGCTAAATGGCATCATATAAAACTACTGAACATAAGGCGTAAGTAGTATTATATCTAGGTCTGTATCTTCCTACAGATTTTTTTGCATACGTTAATGTTTCTATTCTTTATGATGAAGACTCCTCTTATTATTCCATTCTACAATTATTTTTCCATTAGGTTGTTTCTCAGTGCCTACATACTTCCATACATTTGTTTATTCACATCAAAAATTCAATTTTTGGGTAGTTTTCCTTGTAGTTATACTTATGTAATAAATGCTTATACATATTCATACAAGCCATAAATATTTATGGTTTAATTATGTTTTTACTATTAGTACAAACCTAAATTACACAACCATAGCAATCATCATATAATTACATAAAAGCATTTTTTCTTTCTAATATCACCTACACTTATAGGAACACATTAAGAAATTGTAATCAACTCTATGCAAACAAACACGCAGTAACGAATTAACCCTATTTGTCACTATCCGGCTCTCTCAATCTCATTACGCATTAGTAATTGAATAATTTATCGACACGGTAACGTACCGCAGTAAATAACCGTCTTACTCGAATCCCTCCCACCCCGCAACAATCACAATTATAATTATGAGAATATGGATATTTTCACTCTATGCATAAATTAGTTCATGTAAGCTGTTTGCACTCTGCCCAAATGACACGACGTGCTCGTTTGAGTGGTGTCGGGTTTACCGAAATTTCCGTCCCATCATCATATTTACTTTTTTTACTGTTGTATGTAGTTTCGGACGATGGTAATCATCGCGATATCGCGTTTCCTTTTCGTATTATTTATCGTATTTGTTCACACGTCCGAATTGTGGTGTTGTTATGAATTACCGTTTGGTTTTTACTACGGGAATATTAATATAATTTTTCTTCGAGTAATTACGCACTTTGTTGTACAGAGAATTAGGTATTATTTTTGACATTATTTAACGACAAATTGAATTAAGTAATTGTTTTAAAAAATTCAGCAATTGTATTGAAATCAGTTTTATTGAATGTTGAATGTTGATGGTTGAGAGATGCATCTCAACTGTTACTGTTTTAAATAATGGTAATAAATTAATAATTCTACACTTCAAACATTAAAAGTGCGATTCTTTTCGCAATCTATAATTAATCTAAACGCGCCTATGGATGGCCTGAATAGTTTGACCCAAATTGTTACATTTACAGTAGGTAACAGCAGACAGTTGTTGTATAATTCAATGTCCGTCGGGGTATTAGCCCGGGAAGTAGTTGTTTGAATGAGTGTATGATATAGTCTTTGTAAGACTAACTTGTTGTAGATTGCGAAAAGAATCGCACTTTTAATGTTTGAAGTATTCTGCAACCAAGAATCGGCAATTTCATTTATACTTAATTCTACACTTCATAAATTGATAAATATTAGTGTTTTATTCATGAATCTACACTTCATGATTAAAATATATCAAATTGAACCAAATTCGAGCAGTGGCGAAGTTATGGGGAGGCTTGGAGGGTTTAAAACCCCTTCCTTAAAAACTGTAATCGTACCTAATATTATATTCCCAAAAAAGGCTAACTGTGCCACTGTACATCTTTTGTCAGTGGCGCAACCTGAATTTAAGATGAAATTCAGGTTGCGCCACTGATAAAAGATGTTCAGTAGCATAGTTAGCCTTTTGGGAATATAATATTAGGGGGCCCAAACAAAGCAGTTGCTTCAATTTTTCCAGAAAGTCGATATTATGTTGAATTAATTTCTTACTTAACCCGTAGTGAAACAAATTTAATTAATAGTAGAACTGGGATTAAAACACTTGGTTTGTTTCACTGAAACAAACCAAGTGTTTTAAGAGGGCCAATTTTTGCTGGTAGTATGTTTCTGAGATACGAGATGGCGCAGAAATAGCAAAATTTCAGAGTTTTGACTATGTATTGGTTTATAGTGTCTGCCGAATTTTATCACAAATAATAAAAATGATGAGTGGGGAGTGCGTTGTTTGTTTGTTTACATAGCACCGTGCGAACGAATATAATATAGCATTAATATAAAACATAAATTTGCATTAATGAAAAATACAGATGAAGGTAAAAATGCAGATAAAAACAATAAAACATCATTTTTAAAATCCTTGAAATATAATAGTAATCTTATGAGCTAATTTCTCACTTAACACTTGGTAAATCATGTTCAAAGAATTAAGTAAATTTTACCACCGTGGCTTGTTTCATATAAATGAAAAGCAAACACAATTTTCGTTCTAACTAATTTCGACTTTTTCATCATTTACAAAGCATACGTTTCTTTAAAAAAGATGTAAAAATCAAACCAGTCAGAATATGTTTTCTTTAAATTTATATGAAAAACCCTGTGTTTAATTACTATCTAATTGAGAAACATCTCGTTGATTTGCTATAAAATTGTATGTTCCATTTTCACTTTAAATTATTTTTACTTTATCAAAATTAAAATGATTTTCACTTTACTTCAATCCTGTTCAAACGATTTTGTTGAAGATTATTCATCAATGAATAATCTTTATATTTATAAATGAATAATCATTGTTTAATTTATGCCCGATATTATAAAACGATTTATTCCCTAAATAAAATTTACTTTAGGAATAAATTAATTTATTCCAAAGATTTCGGTATTATAAACACAAAATAACTTTATTTGGCTAAGAAATCTCCCCAGTAAATTATTTGTTTGTTTTTCTACCAAGTAAATTTTATTCTCTAAATAATTTGACAGGTAAAAGTCAAAAGTCTATTATATTATTATAATTACTTTAGATTCTACTAATGCCCGGTATTATAAACGATAAATAAACTAATCGGCAAATAAAATTGCGTATTATAAAATAAAACAAACGTACCAAATAAATAGCAATTCTAGAAATAAATAATTTAATTAGCAGATTACAGACCGAAATTAAATATTTTCATTGTGGCCATAGCTGGCACCACAAATTTTTTAAATTGAATTGTCAATATTTCAAATTAAATTATCAATCAAATTGGAAATTTAGTATAATTCCTTATAATTATGGAGAATAACCGTGGAATAGGACAGAATTACACAGAACAAGAAAAAGAAAGCTTATTAGAAATTATAAAAGACTTAAACAAGTGTTTTCCACTCCCAGGCTAAGCATGAAGTAAAATTTCGAGTTTAGAAAAGCCTGAAAATTTGGTTTGGTCGCGTAGCGCGAAGCGCGGAGCGGCCAAACCA
Organism: Philonthus cognatus; assembly: GCA_932526585.2. Taxonomy (NCBI): domain Eukaryota; kingdom Metazoa; phylum Arthropoda; class Insecta; order Coleoptera; family Staphylinidae; genus Philonthus; species Philonthus cognatus. The sequence continues at coordinate 33,771,040 of OW052242.1, forward strand.
AATTTTCAGGCTTTTCTAAACTCGAAATTTTACTTCATGCGCCACGCGTACAAGACACTGATTTCAAGTGAAGTTCACTTGTTCACATTATTTCAGTGTTTTCAGTGTTTAATACGCGTGGCGCATGAAGTAAAATTTCGAGTTTAGAAAAGCCTGAAACCACAAGACATTCTAAGGAGTCGAAGACTTAGAGTTTTTCAAGTCAGACATAACCAGAGATTTTTATACTTATGGATACGCTTTTTTAAATTAGTTCCATTTAAAGTTTTAAACGAATGTTTTCCACTCCCAGACTAAGCATGAAGTAAAATTTCGAGTTTAATACGCCTGGCGCATGAAGTAAAATTTCGAGTTTAGAGAAGACTGAAACCACAAGACATTCTAAGGAGTCGAAGACCTAGAGTTTTTTAAGTCAGACATAACCAGAGATTTTTATACTTATGGATACGCTTTTTTTAAATTAGTTCCATATAAAGTTTTAAACGAATGTTTTCCACTCCCAGACTAAGCATAAAGTAAAATTTCGAGTTTAGAAAAGCCTGAAAATTTGGTTTGGTAGCGTAGCGCGAAGCGACCAAATCAAATTTTCAAGCTTTTCTAAACTCGAAATTTTACTTCATGCGCTACGCGTATTAAACACTGAAAACACTGAAATATTGTGAACAAGTGAACTTCACTTGAAATCAGTGTCTTGTACGCGTGGCGCATGAAGTAAAATTTCGAGTTTAGAAAAGCCTGAAAATTTGGTTTGGCCGCTCCGCGCTTCGCGCTACGCGACCAAACCAAACTCGAAATTTTACTTCATGCTTAGCCTGGGAGTGGAAAACACTTGTTTAAGTGTTTTTTAATTTCTAATAAGCTTCCGTTTTCTTGTTCTGTGTAATTCTGCCCTATTCCACGGTTATTCTCCATAATTATAAGGAATTATACTGATTTTACGACATTTTTACCACTCCATTTTTACCACCATATATTTTTTACCACCAATTCTTTTTACCACTCCGGTTTTACTATCATATATTATTCACTACTAATTTTTTACTATTAGTTATCTTACAAATATTTCTAAAGTATTTACAAGTCTGTATAAAACATTCATTCGGTTCTATTTTTGATTTTTTGATTTCCTGGTTTGATATGTGTCTGTCAAATGTTAATTTAAACTTGACATTTGAGGTTTGCTAGTCGTTTGAAGGTTTTTATGTTTATACCTTTTTGCTAACGTTTTTACTGACGGTTTTTATGATGGTCGTGGAGCTTATTCAATCCATTTACTTGCTCCATATAGATGGTATTTTGTATTACAAGCAAGATGAAAGAAAGGGAAGAGTTTTTTGGAGGTACAGAAATTATCCCGCATGCAAAGGGCGAGCAACCACTCGATCTCATTTGACTCACGGCCAGGTAAACAATAAAGGCGAAATTACAAAACTAACACAAAATTACAAACATTACAAATTGATCGTAGGCGATTGAAGTGATCAAGAGTACACCTTTGGTTGATCACTCTGGTCACGCGCCAAATGTCGAAGAGGTTGAAGCCTTAAAAATTAAAAATAATTTGAAAAGAAGAGCGGCAGCTCACCCTGAAGCTCCACCTGCGCAACTTTTGAGGACGGAGTTACAAAATGTTCCATCAGGCGTACTGGCAGAACTTCCCGAAAGACCAAATTTGACGAAGAGTATCCAGCGTATGTTAATCAGGAAAAATATGATTTGTAATAAAATATGATGGTAATAAGATGGTGGAAAAAAATATAGTGGTACAAAAAAATAGTGGTACAAAAATATAGTGGTAAATATAGAGTGGTAAAAATGGAGTGGTAAAAATGACCCCTAACGAATTATACTAAATTTCCAATTTGATTGACAATTTAATTTGAAATATTGACAATTCAATTTAAAATATTGGTGGTTCCGGCTATGGCCACAATGAAAATGTTTAATTTCGGTCTGTAATCTACTAATTAAATTATTTATTTCTAGAATTGCTATTTATTTGGTAGGTTGCTTTATAATACGCAATTTTATTCGCCCATTAGTTTACTAGGTAAATAAATTTACTCCACAAATAGTTATCTAATGATTTATTAATCGTTTATAATACCGGACATTAGAAACACAAATCTACCAAATATAAAATTACTTTAGCTTGAATTATTTTCAATTGTTTTTTGTGTATTTTAAAACTGCTTCGAAACGTTGTTGCTTCTTTAGTTGAATCATTAAGTGTTTTATTTAAGTAAAAAATAAATTGATTATTTATTTCATATTTATAGAATACAATAGAATATTAGAATATGCCAAGAATTATTAGAAATGTTCCATAAATGAGTAAACTTTGTTGTTTAGTAAGACAAAATTATTATGAATACAAACAATTATTCAAAACTTCAGTTTCTTTTTAATAACACAAGAGGAACTTAAAAAAGGATAAAAGTAATTGTGGATGTTAAGAAATCACCACACTTTGTTGTGATATGAGAAAAATTTAAACGAAGGCTTAAATAAATATTAATTAAGACATTGTTTGAAGTTTCACCAATAAAATTTTCGTAATTTTATATATTAAAAACACAGGGGTTCCTAATTGATACCAATTATGTTAAACAACAGATATTTATATTTAATTAAGGCAATTGTAAAAAGTAAAACAAATGACAGACTTTTATAAAAGTACCATAGATGTATTCGTTAAAATGTCCATCATATATTGGATTATTGTATATAAATTAATTGTTCTTTGAGTTGCCTATACTTAAATAACAGTTTTATAAGTTAGTCTTTACTAAAAATAACAATTATTAGGGTTTAAACTCTCATGTAAATTTTCAGGCATGCGTCGAACTTCTAAAAGTGTTCAATTTTAAGTTTTAAACGATTGTTTCCACTCCCAGACTAAGCATGAAGTAAAATTTCGAGTTTAGAAAATCCTTAAAATTTGGTTTGGTCGCTCCGCTTCGCGGAGCGACCAAACCAAATTTTCAGGCTTTTCTAAACTCAAAATTTTACTTCATGCGCCACGCGTATAAAACACTGAAATATTGTAAAGTTAAAAATACACATACAAATCTTCTTTTTTTAATGTGAAATAATTAAAATATTTGAATAACAATAATATTTACATTTTTAAAATATTTGCGATTTTTTTCTGAAACACTTCAAAATAATCATTCAAAAATATAAACTATAAACAAAACAACACACAATAAAACAATAATTAATTAGTTTTTGTATTGTTATTCACTTCAAAATAATTATTCAAAAATATAAACTATAAACAAAACAACACACAATAAAACAATAATTAATTAGTTTTTGTATTAAGTTATTCACTTCAAAATAATTATTCAAAAATATAAACTATAAACAAAACAACACACAATTAAACCATAATTAATTCGTTTTTGTATTAAGTTATTCTAAACGATTTCTTTGTGAAACATTTTGAAATAAATGACCATTTCAAAACACTTGAAAAAGCGAAACTAGAATAATTAATCTAATAAAATTTCGTGAAATACATATAGTAACTATTTATTATGCATCATATTTATTTATTTATTTAACGGATTTACCTCTTTACAAATATTCTACAAATAATTATGCAATTAATGAACTATACATTAATGTTTAACATGTTATTAGTTTTCCTTATGTTATTATTGTTTTTAGATTTTGTTATTTCTATATAGAATAATTGCTGTAATTATTACCACCATTTATTGAATTTTAGTTATTAATGTTAATACGTTTTATCAATTTTTAAATATTATTTTTATTATTTTGTACATATTCTTTGTAAAAGGGGTTTCCCGTGAGAGAATAAATAAATAAATAAATAAATACATGTTTGCAATTAACATAGAAATGTTGAATTTTATTTAATTCGCACAGAAATAACAACTGTATATTTAAATACAATTACATTTCTAATAATAAAAAGTTAATTTTAGAAAAATGAAAAAAGAGAACGCTGCGAACAGGATTCGAACCTGTGCGGGCAAAGCCCATTTGATTTCGAGTCAAACTCCTTAACCACTCGGACATCGCAGCTGTGTGAAATTGAATCGAGTTGATGTTATATAAGTGCAAAACTCATTCTTTTATATAACATAGGTATATTGACATAAGATTAAACTTAATTAGTATATTTTAAAACTTTACGTTAAATCAGTGTTGTATACGCGTGGCGCATAAAGTAAAATTTCGAGTTTAGAAAAGCCTAATTTGGCTTGGTCGCTCCGCTTCGCTCCGCTTCGCTCCGCTTCGCTACGCGACCAAGCCAAATTTTCAGGCTTTTCTAAACTCGAAATTTTACTTCATGCTTTGTCTGGGAGTGGAAACACTCGTTAAAAGTTTTGAATTGAACACTTTTATAAAATTGATGAATGCCTGAAAATTTACTGCGTATACACCGGGATATGTATACTTCAAAGAAAAATTCCCTGTATTTAATGGATACTGAAAATAATTACTCATTGCAGTATTAATTTTAAGCACACACAATAGTTTTTTTTAATTTGTATTTAAACAATTTATTTTATTTATTCATTTATTCAATCAAATAAATGATAAAATAAAATAAATCCTTTAAATACATATTGAAAAAAAAACTATTGTGTGTGTTTAAAATTAATGCTGCAATTAGTAATTATTTTCTTATTCCATTTTAATATTGTAAATACAGATAATAAAACAAACTCTAAGTCAACTAGTAACAATAAAAGAGTGATAAGGCGGAATTTACGGTTCGTGAAAGAAATATCTCAATCGCACTCGTACGATTTACGATACCGAGTGGAATCCGTTGTCGTAAATCATCACCGCGGGCGGATCTATCAAAACCTATTAATTTGTTTTATTAAAACGGACCGAATTAAATGTAAACAGTAAACATAAAACACGGAATCGCCACATAAATCAAATTGCCGGACAAATTTTATGCGCGTCCGATAACGACAATTAAAACCACATAAAATGATAACTTGACATAAGAAATGAAAGATTTTGTTTTATTGAGATTATTTTGTTATTTATTTATTTATTTTTTTATTGACGGATTCACCTTGTACAATGTATAACAATAATACCATTACATTTTTTACATACGTATACATAATACACTCACGGGCGTCTTCATATTGTTTAGATTTAAATTTATTTATGTACATATATACATTGCTTATTGTATTATCATTGTCTTGTAATTGAGAAATTTCCTGTTGGGCAATAAATACTTATTATTATTATTATAAGTGTGAATTATTATATTATAAGTACAAAAGAAAATACGGGAAAAAAATAAGTATATATAGATATGAAAAAAATATTAATATTAACTGCGTTTCATGCAAGCTGAATAATCTATATACCTCATGATAACTGGCTACCGACCAGAGGTCTTTCCGCCGAGAATTGATGATGGTACTATTTTCTTTAACAGTTAGCGTGGGTGGTGAGATGAAATGAAGTCGAAAATGGTAGATGTGGGATTTTTGTGTTTTCGGGTAACATGAGGGTTTAGACGTTTACAGAATTGGGAAAGAAATTGGAAGTTTGAAGGGTTTGTTGCGAATTTGTCTGCGAGGTATTGTAGCCTATTTTCGATTGGGGATACATTGGTTGTGGTATAGAGGAGATGGTTGGATGGGTTGTACAAAGGGTTGTTAGGATGGCGTATTTTTGTAAGTGCACGGAGAGCTGATCGTTCACTAACTTGTATGCATTTTATAGTTGGATTGGAGGATTCAAACAGGAGTATGGATGCGTAATCAAGGAGTGGACGACAGATTATTTTGTAGATGCGGGTGGCGGTTAGGGTGGAAATACCCTTATTTCTAAATGTTAAGCATCTAAAATGCTTCGCTCTACAAATTATTTTGTTTTTAATGTTTGCCGCATGTTTTTTAAATTTTAACTTAGTGTCAAATGTGACACCTAAGTATTTAATATAAAGGGATCAAGTATATGAGTTTGTGAGATGAATACGTTATACGGATAGTTAGGGGAGAGTCGGTGGAAAGGAATTATTAGTTGGGATTTTTTGGGGTTAATTTTGATTCGCCATTTTGCAAACCATGTCTCGAGTGTCTCTATTAGTTCCTGCAGGGTTTGTAGGGCATTTGGAAGGGGAGGTTCGTGAGTTATGAGAGCGGTATCGTCAGCGTATTGGATGTAGGATTAAAGTATTTGGGATCAGGATTATACATGTCAGTGCAGAAAATGTTGTATAGTATGGGAGAGAGGGGTGATCCTTGTGGAACCCCTTGCTCGGGGGAGAATGTTGTGGAGAAATAATTATCTATTTTAACTTTTAAGGTTCTATGGGATAGGAAATTGTTGAGGAGTAGGATGAGATGTTTAGGAATATTTAGGAGATGACACTCGAACAGCAAATCTCGGTGCCATACAGAGTCGAAGGCTTTTTGTATATCCAGAAATAGGGCTGCAGATGCTTGGCCTTCGAGGTGTGCCGTTTGCAAGTTGGATGCGACTATGGAGAGCGGGAGGGTAGTGGACTTTTTTGGGAGGAATCCAAATTGGTAACTGGGTATTCGGTGAGAGATGTAGGACAGGATTTTATGTTTAATTAGGGATTCGTACAGTTTGCCTATTACAGGGAGAAGAGTGATGGGCCTGTAGCTGGAGATTAAGGACGGTTTGTGATCTTGTTTGGGGATACATATGATGGTTCCAATTTTCCACTCAGGAGGAAAGTATTGGGATTGGTAGCTATAGTTAAGGATTTCTAGGATGTATTCGTGGATGTGAATAGGGATGGATTTAATAATAAGTCTATGAACAAAGTCATGACCTGGGGCTGAATTTTTTCCTCTATGGAGGATTTCGTAATAATCTTCTTCTGAAAATTTGTCAGTCACTGTCAGAGAGAAGGGGCATTGGATGTAGTCCTTGTACCAGCCATTTACGGTGTCATAAAAATTGTTGTCAAATGAAGGGTCTTCTGTTAGTCTGTATGTAGTGTCAAAGTAATTTGCAAATTTGTCCACAATTATGTGATTTCTGTTATTCTATCTGTTTTTTTGTATTTTGACAGTTTTTTTTATTTCTGACCAGTAAGTTTTTCCTTGTGCGTCATTGATGCTTTGACAGTATTTTAGCCAGTGTTCTGTTTTGTTGATTAATATTTTGATGTCCTTGTTTAGTTTGTTGAATTTTTGTCGGAGTCCGGGAATGTCAGTTTGTTGAATGTCTCTGTATATCTGTCGTTTATGTTTTATTAACCGTAAAATGAATTTGGGGAGGGGGTATTTGTAGTGTTGTTTCTGGAATTTAGGAGTATTGTTTTGGATGGATTGTGATAGAGTGTTATTAAACTGTAGGATGGAGGATGGGTCGATATTTGGGTGACTGGTGATGTAATCCGTTGTATCTGAGCACACTTTATCGACGTTACATTTTCGGAAGTTTAAGTAGAAGGATGGTGATTGCGGTGTTAATTGAAGTTGAGTATTTATGAGGAATTGTATAGATAAATGATCAGAACATAGGTCAGGAATTAAGTTTACAGAATGAATAAGGTGACGAATACTTTGTGTACATAGGAGGATATCTGGAGTGGTCGATTGATCATCATTTATGATATATGTGGGAGGGGTAGTTACACGGACGAAGTTTGAGTTGGTAAGGAATTGGGAGAGATGTCGGGATTTTTGTTTGTTAAGATTAAAATCACCAATGATTATGGCGTTGTCGTAGAGGGATGCCTTAGTGAAAATGGAATCATCAATTGAGGTGTATGTATACTAGGAATATGTGGATAACAGAGGAGGGGAGGGTGAAGGTACAATGCAGGCATTCATTTAGGGGATTATTTATTTTGGGAGGATTAGCTTTACCAAGTTTTACGGTAGGGATTGCAGCAACTAATGAACCGCCCGCTTATTTTTTTTGTTAATAGACGCCGAGATTTGAATAGAGCGCCAGTCTTGAAAGGTGAATGGGGTCGTGAGTTTAGTTTCTACGAGCATGGTGACATGAACAGGATTGTTGGCTAGGTAATAGGATAGGAAATGGGATTTATTGGAAATGGAGTTTATGTTGTTATATAAAATGCATAGATTAGTCATTGATAATATTTGAAACGGTAGCACGTACGCCCGGGACTGGAACAGTAGGAGGAACACTGTCAGGTTGATCAAGGTCAAACATTACAACGAACATTCTGTTACCCGAAAAGGAAGCATGAGTGTCGATGTTAAATGAGGTGATAAAACGTTCTCGTGGTTTTTTAATGAGGGAGGGTCGATCAGTGTTAGTTGGGTTATTAGCTTCTGAGATGTATGAATCGAGGATGAAGTCATGTGCAGTAATGGGTTTATGACCGCGTGACTTTTTAATAGAACATCATCAATTTCGTGGAATTTTTTGTTTGTTGAAATAATTTTTATGTTTGGAATTCCCGCGATGGGCTGCGTTGGACGGTTGGGGCACTTGGTGGACCAAGCGCCGTGGTCTGTTTTCCCGCAAGACGTGCATTTGATCGGTAGTTCGGTGGTACAAGAAGATGTTGGGTGTTCGCCTGCACATTTTGCGCAACATATTTTTTCCTTGCAATTTTCAGTGATGTGGTCGAAATTACAGCATTTTTTACATGGAGCTGGTAGCGGTTGTGATGCATGGCTCTCTTCGACTGGGTATATTTTGCACATAAATTTGAAATGATCTCTTAAGAGTTTCGTGTAGGATTTGTGGCATGCAGTGAAGATTCTGACGATGAACGTTTTTTGTCCGGTGGCTCGAGCTACTATGTGGCGACAGTAGCGATGTTTGATTCCAAGCGCGTTTAATTGCGCGCTGATTGCTGTGTCTTCGATCTCCAGTTCGACACTTCTGATAACGCAGCAGTATGACGGCTCGGCTGAAGCGCGCGCCTGATGCATCGATGAGTGCGCGGTCGAGGCCGCGACGGAGAAATTTGTTATTATTATCTTTTTTCTTTGCAGAATTCGTAGGTTATCCTCGCACGTGGATTTTTCTTTATTCGATTTTAAAATAAATCCTGAACTCGTTTTAATTATTAACGCATCTCTGTCATTCACGTGGATATACCAAAATTGCACTAATTGTATGCGTGTGTAATCTGTGCTAGTGTAAATATGAAATGTGTGTTCATATTGTTTTTGTAGTGTTCTATTTGTCGCAGTTTTTTGTGATGGATTGGTTGTTTTTTGTGTTAGAATTTGAGTGGAAGTTGTCGTATTTTGTTGTGATGTGGTGCTGGATGCTTTTCTAGTGTATGGAAGTGGTTGTGTAAATAGCGTTGTAGTTGGTTGTGGCTTACTTGTCTGTAGTTGTGTCCTGGCGCGGGTGTCTCTTGAGCGGTTTGAGCTGTCGGAAGCGGTAGCTGAAAATTCTCCCTCATCGCCATCTTTCCGGGGTCGACCTCTTCTTTTTCGTTTTACGGCGGAAAAATCACCCTCCGTATCCGATTCCATATTTCCATTCATTTATAAAATGTATTCTCACTAGCCAGAGCAGAGCGCGTGTGTGCCAGTTGAAAGTCTTGACCGGACTGTGTAATCTATATATTTTATTTGATTCTTAAAATTACTAAATGTTAATCCAAAAAGCGATATACATTGATTATTATTAATTATATTGAAAAATCTCATCATTCTACTCATTGGGGTATTAGTGCCATAGTTGAATCGATGAAAATGTTCACGAAATGTGACGTTAATTCGAGTATTAGTTGGTATATTAAAATTAATCATACTTCACAAATCGGAGCAATCAACTATAAAATTAACAATTTTGAATAAAAAACATAAATCAAAATAAATACGTCTATTTTCAAGAGATTTTAGATTTAGCACGGTTAACATTTGAGTACGACTATGGTTATATCGACTGATCCCTAATTTGAAACTCATATTTAGCAAAAATTTATGTTGTACTCTTTCTAGCCGTACTATATTATTAGGATATTGTGGAAACCAAACAGTGGACGCATATTCCAATTGGGATCTTACCAATGATAAGTATAGAATTTTTTAAGTATTAATAGAAAATTGTTTACCAAACCGATTGATAAAGCTAAGAGTTTGCATACCTTTGCAGCAAATATTATCAATATGTTTAGTAAAAGATAAAGAAAAATCAAATGTTACACCGAGATCTTTTATGTGTTTGACTGGTGATAAACTATTATCGTTATTATAATAAATATTTTCTGATACTCGACCTCTACCAAAAGATATAGAATAACATTTGCCGATATTAAAAAAAAGAGAGTTCTCAGTACACCAACGATATATATTGTCAAGGTTAGTCTGCAGTAACATACGATCTGAGGGGTTACTGATAATTCGAAAAATCTTAAAGTCGTCGGCAAACAATAATAACCCAGAATAAGCAACATATGATTTAATGTCATTAATAAACAATAGAAACAATATAGGTCCGCAGTGGGACCCTGGAGGAACACCAGATGTGACTGTGATTGACTTATAAATAAAATTATTTAATTTAACAAATTGCGTTCAATTGCTCAAAGAATCCTGTAACCATTTAACAACTGGTAACCCAAATCCAAACTTTTCAAGTTTTCTTATTAAAATTGAATGGGAAACAAGGTCAGAAGCCTTGGAAAAATCGGCATAGACCGCACCAACCTGTTTCCCATTCTCGAACGAATCTAATAAAAATGATTGATAGATCATCAAATTGGTCACAGTAGATTTACCTTCACAGAACCCATGTTGCTCATTGCAGATTACCTGCTTACTAGCCCATATTAACTGGTTGGTAATAAGTTTATCAAACAATTTTGGTATAACTGATGGAATTGCGATACCTCTGTAGTTTGTAACATCCTCACGATTTCCTTTTTTTATGCAGAGGCCCAATATAACTTGTTTTCCAAACATTGGGAAATATACCTGATTTTAATGAGGTCTGAAATAATATATGTAATGCCGGGCACATGAGGTAAATATAGCGTTTTATAAAGTAGGCAGGTAAGTGATCAGGATCATATGAACATGAATCAGGTAACAAATTAATACAATCAAAAATATCCGCAAGATTCATGTTAAATGAATTAAGATTAACACAATTTTTTTGACCAAGGCCAGCATTAGACACTTAAGGGTCACTGTATACTTTAGAAAAGTATTCAGCAAATAAATTTGCGCAACCTTACCCCGAATCACTAGACTTATCGTTAAAATGCATCACTTTTGGGTAGCCATCGGTTTTTCTTGTTTCATTGACGTGTGACCAGAAAGATCTTGAGGTTACATTAATCTTCTCTTCTACCTTTTTCAAATATTCTGCAAGTACTCTTTCGTTGAGTTTCTTACATTCAGCCCTTAACCATTGGAATTCTGCATAGTCATTGGGCGACGCACTTGATTACATTAGTATACAGGATGTCCGTATTTCAACATAATGTATGGAGATCTTGGTTATTTAAAGAGATAGAGAGTCGCTTAAATTGGGGCAAAGTTGCGTAATTTAGGGCCCAATAATAATCTATAAACAAATTTGAAATATTTTTTTTCGTTTTTCAGATATTGTCAAAAAACGGATTTTTTGAAATTACGTTTATATTTTTTTTATTCAAAAACTATTGAATCCAGACATTTACAACTTTGACATTATACAGGCACTTTTTCACGATAAATCTAGTAACTTTTTTTTAAGATAACTATAACATTTACCCAGGGACTATAGCCAACATTTTTCTTCTCATGGGCGCCATTTTAGATTTTCATATTTTTTGGAAGAATATTTTTTTTCTAAATTCAATGAGTGTAATACACTTATAGTTTATTGTACATTTTATATGTAAAATTTCAACTTTGTGTTTTGTGTAAAGAGTGCCTTAGAAACAGTTGAGTAACTTACTTATTTGACAGCTCCTATGACCCATAATTTGCTTACATATCACCCCTGAATACAGGCATCCGACGATACATATTTAAATATGTATCGTCCTTAGAGTTGTCAAATAAGTGAGTTACCTTTCTGTTTCCAGTTGTGATGTATTTGAAATCAACGAGTGTCTTCCACTCCCAGACTAAGCATGAAGTAAAATTTCGAGTTTAGAAAAGCCCCGCGTAGAAAATTTGTCGAGGGTCGCGCAGCGACCCGAGACAAATTTTCACGGGGCTTTTCTAAACTCGAAATTTTACTTCATGCGCCACGCGTATAAACCACTGATTTACAGTAAAGTTAAAAATATGTAACCCTTAGATGTGATGGTGATCAATATTTACCGAGATGTAGCGAAAAAATGCAAGAATTACTTTCTTTCTGAATAGTTTTAAAATAATAAAAATAATAAAAGTAGAATACATTAAGTTTGTGCAACTTTTGTGATAATCGATACTTATTATTATTACAAAAGATTGACAGTTAATAATCAATTTTAAGTGCTAACAATGATTGACTGCTGTCAAGATGTTATTGATTAACAGATATGACGTCATTGTTTCCAAGGCACTCTTTGCAAAAAAGAAAATATCATAATTTTAAATATCAAATATAAACTAAATTATGAGTGTGGTACATCACTGAGTTCAGAAAAAAATATTCTTTCAGAAACTATGAAAATCCAAAATGGCGCTCATAAGTAAAACAAAAGTTGGCTATAGTCCCCGGGTAAATGTTATAGTTATCTTAAAATAAAATATGCTACTACATTCCTCATTAAAAAGTGCTTGTATATTGTCAACGTTCTAAATGTCCAGATTTAGCAGTTGTTGAATAAAAAAATAAAAACGATTTTTAAAAAATCAGTTTTTTGTTGATATCTCGAAAACAAAAAAAGATATTTCAAAATTGCTCTGAGATTATTGTTAGGCCCTAAAATACGCAACTTTGGCCTAATTTAACGAACTCTATTTCTTTTCAAATAATTAAGATCCCCATACATTCTGCCGAAATACGGACACCCTGTATAGCAAGTTTTAACAACATACTATATAAATTTTTGCAGAAAGTCGATATTAATTTTAATTCAATTTTATATTTGTAAATATTCTGCAAACTATTGGCAAATTTAATTTTTCTTTATGTAAATATACTATTTTATAATTCACTGATAAATAAGCGAAGTAATACAAAAAAAAAACCTCTCATAACACGAACCTGAAATAAAAAAAAAAGAAAATCAAGTAACAATTCAAAACCCTCAATTGAAAATCACGGACCATGTGACGTTCCCCTCTTGTTCACGGATAAACCAACAAACACCGAACTATTAACTAGTCCTCATTTCCTTTGATCGAATTATAGGCAAATTGTCATGTAAATCGCCCATTCTAAAGTTACCTCCTTGATTTCTTTCAACTTCAATTCACAATCATTCATATTTTTCGGGGGGGACAGAGGGTCGCATCCCGAACACCTTGACACACACCTCGGTGCCCTAGCGTTTGATTGAAAGAGAAAGAGGGCGAAATTTATTCAATTGAAAATGTTAGGTGTTTATGTCAGGGGTACACGGGGTTTTTGTATTATGCGGATGTCCCCTTTTTGTACGCTTGCATTTTGTGTGAGTGAGTGCTTTTTTAGAAGGTATCTCAAGATGGGAATTTTTGACTTATACGGGTGATTAAAGTCGTCGGTTATTTATATTGTGTGGTCTAATTTGAGGATATTTGTCACTTCTCTACAAATATAGATGACTTGGGTTTCGTGGTTTTGGTTGATGGTTTGTTTGTGTCATTTTCTTACGAATTATCTCCAACTTTTTACACGAATAATTGTACGAACGATTGTAAAATAATAATAGAAGAGACTATTCGACAAATAACTAATTGTTATTGATAAGAGTGGCGTAGCCAGGAAGGGGTTACGGGAAATTAGAACCCAACCCCCCAGCCTAGTCGCTGCTATCAATTTTATTTTGTATTTTTGAAATCGCCGCGTGTTTAAAATCATTGAAGAATTGTGAGTTAGTAAGAATCTGCACACGCCCTGATTTAACGCGAAATTATATTATAAACAGTTGTTTTTTAATGACTTTGTAACATTCTTGATTAATTTAGTTATATTTTACTTTACTTTTCTTGACTGCCCAGTATTGTTGAGTAAACTACCGTTTAATATTCCTTCAATTTCAACGAGAAATGTATGCTGCTTTTATAACAGAACCACGCACTCAAATATAATGGAGCACTCTCCTTTATTCCGGATTTGTAAATATCATAATACAGTATCAATGAAGTGTGGTATATTTTTATATATATTGTTTTTCCTTGCATTAATTATGACTTAGAATAGTTAATAGTTTTATAATTTTTAGTTCTAACTAGTTTTTAAGTTTACTACATGATGTATTTTATTTGAAAATGGGGACCTCCCGTAAATAAACCATTTATTTATTTATTTATTTAACTGTACTTTAAAAGAATTAAAAAATGTATTTTCGACTAAGTAAGTTATAAATTAATTAATTTCTCATTTGGTATTTAATTATAAGGATTTAATATGTACTCTAGAATTTTGTATTTCTGTGTAATACAATAAATGTAATTAGTTCTAAGATTTACACATGTACAAATATATTGTATTTTACTCTGTAATTCGGTTGGTTAAACCTGTTGGATGAATAAATATATTATTATTTAAATTCAATTCACACAAAAATCACGTTAAAATAATACAATTTCGACTTTAAGTGCAAATAAATTGAAAACTATCAAAGGGACATTTTCTAATTTTGACGTATTTTGAAAGACCATAGTTTTTTCAACACCCGCAGAAAGTTTTATGCAAATCCATGATTGGGTTTTTGAGTTATGATGTTTTTTTAAATCCAAATGCTACAAAAATCATGGTGAAAAAACACAAATTTTGACTTTGAGTAAAAATAACTTCAAAACTATGATATCGGTATTTTCTAACTTTAACATATTTCGAAAATTCATAGTTTTGTTAATACCCACAGAAACTTTGATAAAAATTCATGCTTATTTTTTATGATTTATGATGTTTTATAAATTAAACTTCTTCTAATCAGGGTGAAAAAAACACAAATTTTGACTTTTAGAGAAAATAACTTAAAAACTGTGATAACGGTATTTTATAACTTTTACATATTTTAATAGAGCATACCTTTGTTACCACCCACAGAAGGTTTTAAAAAAATCCATGATTGTTTTTTTAATTATGATGTTTTCAAATCCAACTTCTACATAAGTCAGGGTGAAAAAACACTAATTTTAATTTTTAATGAAAATAACTAAAAAACTATGATAAGGGTATTTTTCAACTTATTTATCTATTGTAACTTGACTTGTGTAAAACTTTTGTTATAACACCAATAAATTGAAATTGAAATTGAAATTGTACATATTTTGAAAGAGTATAGTTTTCTTAACATTTGCAAAAAGTTTCACGCAAATCCATGCTTGGTTTTTTGAGTTATGATTTTTTTAATAAAAATGCTACAAAAATCATAGTGAAAAAACACAAATTTTTACTTTGAGTGAAAATATCTGAAAAACTATGATATGGGTATTTTGTAACTTTTGCATATTTTGACAGAACGTAGTTTTGTTAACACCCAGGGAGAGATTAATAAAAATTCATGCTTGGTTTTTTGAGTAATGATGTTTTTAATCCAACTTCTACAAAAGTCAGGGTGAAAAACACAAATTATGATTTTGAGTGAAAATAAGTTGAAAACTATCAATCGGTTATTCTCTAATTTTTACGTATTTCAAAAAATCATAGTTTTCTTAACATCCGCAGAAAGTTTTATCCAAATCTATGATTGATTTTTGAGTTATGATTATTTTAAATCCAAATGCTAGAGAAATCATAGTGAAAAGACACAAATTACTTTGAGGGAAAATACCCTAAAAACTATAGTGTAGATATTTTCCAACTTTCACACATTTTGAAAGAGCATAGTTTTGTTAACACCCACAGAAAATCCATGCTTGGTTTTTTGAGTTATGATATTTTTTAATCCCACTGCCACAAAAATCAGGGTAAAAAACCACAAATTTTGATTGTTTGGTGTTGTAGGCGTTCACTTTGTGGTACATCTTAAATACACTTGTAAATAAAACACTTTTTACTTTGTTTAACCACTGGATCTTACATTTAATTGTGTGACTAGTTTTGACTATCTAGTAGTCATTCTCAAACTAAAGTAAATACAAATTACACGTTAAAAACTATTTATACGGCTTCACAAATTTTGACTTTGATTGAAAATAAGTTGAAAACTATTTGATAGGTTTGATTAAAAAACACTTAAAACCTTTCTTCAATACTTTATTTTGTAACCAAATGTACATTTCGGACACGAAGTGTCCGAAATGTACATTTGGTTACAAAATAAAGTATTGAAGAAAGGTTCTAAGTGTTTTTTAATCAAAGTATAATTATCTTCAAGTAACTCAATCAATCCAAATATTTGATAGGTATTGTTTTATTTATTTCGAAAAAGCTTAGTTTTTTCAATATCAGCAGAATGTTTTATGCAAATCCATGAATAATTTACTGAGTTATGGTTATTTTAAATCCAAATGCTAGAAAACTAATGGTAAAAAACACAAATTTTGACTTTGAGTGAAAATAACTTGAAAGCTATGAAATGGGTATTATCTGAATTTTATATATTTTGAAATAGCATAGTTTTGTTAACACCCACAGAAAGTTTTTAAAATTCATCTTTGGTTTTTTGAGTAATGACGTTTTTTTAATCCAATTTCTACAAAAATCAGGGTGAAAAACACAAATTTTGACTTTTAGTGAAAATAAGTTGAAAACTAAAAATAGGTTTTTCTAATTTTTACGTACTTTAAAAGAGTATAGTTTTCTCAATATCAGCAGAAAGTTTCATGCAAATTCATGATTGATTATCTGAGTTATGACTATTTTTTTAAATCCAAATGCTGGAAAACTGCAGTTTCTATAGAAATATTTTATGTTTATGCAAATTATATTATTCTGTCTAAACTGTTTTTTTCTTTCTGCGCTTCTGTTAGAAACCCCTCCCATGTAAAAATCCTGGCTACGCCAATGATTGATAATAAATGCTTAGCACTTTAAATATGTATCTAACGATTAGAAAATAAAGTGTGAAGATCGGATACAACAGTGTTAATTATTCGTTAATAACTCGAGATAATAATAATCCATTTATTGTCTAACGGGAAACAATTCCAAATTACAAGACAAAAACAAAAAAATAAGGATGGTACATATAAGGATAAAACATAAGCAGTATAAATAAATTTGCGTGAGTTACGTTAAGATGATAATAACTTAATAAAACAATTTTAACCTTTCTTTACAAATTTAAAAATATACTGCTTATTTTAAATAAAACACTTATATTAACCTAAGTGTTTTATTTAAAATAAGCAGTATATTTTTAATTGCACAACATTTCAGCGTTTTAAACGCGTGGCGCATGAAGTAAAATTTCGAGTTTAGAAAAGCCTGAAAATTTGGTTTGGCCGCTCCGCGCTTCGCGCTACGCGACCAAACCAAATTTTCAGGCTTTTCTAAACTCGAAATTTTACTTCATGCTTAACCTGGGAGTGGAAACCCTCGTTAGAAGCTTCAAATTGAACGCTTTTAGAAAATCATTGAATACCTGTAAATTTCCAGCGTATAAATCGATGTATACTGTAAAGACAAATTCCCTGTAGTTCCACAAATTAGTTTTTATAAAATTGAAATTCGTTATCTAAATCTTCATCCTTCGATTATTGAAGCCAGGGGCGCTTAACGTTTGTTTGAAGCAGAGCTGGGACGAATCCTCGTAAATGGATTCGAATCACGAATCCGAATCACCTAACATGATTCGAATCGCGAATACTCGAATAAAGGATTCGTAAAAGATAAATATAATTCGAATCAAATATTCGAATCCTGGTTTTTTCGAATCAAAGATTCGAATCCTATTTTTCGAATCACGAATGCAAATCTTTTAAGAATAAATTTGATTTTATTATTTTTTTGCAACCTTTAATGTGTAAATATTGTTACCAGATGTTTTAACAGAAATATTCAAAACCTAATTGTTTATTATTAACACTGAACATCGTTGATAACAGACAATATATCTGATTTCCTGTTACTCTAATTAAAGATGTTTTTGTGTGTTTCTGAACTTCACTTCAAATCAGTGTTTTGTACGCGTGGCGCATAAAGTAAAATTTCAAGTTTAGAAAAGCCCGAAAATTTGTCTCGACAATAATTACGTTTCGAACCAGCGTTTCCACTCCCAGACTAAGCATGAAGTAAAATTTCGAGTTTAGAAAAGCCCCGTGAAAATTTGTCTCGGGTCGCGCAGCGACCCGAGACAAATTTTCACGGGGCTTTTCTAAACTCGAAATTTTACTTCAAGCGCCACGCGTATGAAACAATGATTTAACGAGAAATTTAAAAACACACAAAAGACATTTTTTATGTTAATCCTTATAATTAATTCGAATTATTTTTGACGATTCAAATCGGTTTGTAAGTATTTGAATCCTGTTGAAAGTATTCGAATCCTTTGATAAATATTCGAATCCTTTTATAAGGATTCGAATCACCCGTATTTAGATTCGAATACGAATCCTCTTAAAAAAAGTAACGAATCCGGATCACGAATCCAGTTGAACTAAAGTATTCAAATGCCTCTTTTTAATCCTTCAAAAGGATTCGAATCCTGAATAATTTGAATTCTGTTCAGCTCTGGTTTGAAGTAAAATAAAACTAATAGTTAGTACTTAAGAAAATGTGAAGCTAATAACAAGTTTGGTGTAGACTTGAAATGGTTGAACGTTTAATGAGCTTATGATAAAAAGATACCTACTTCACAGGAGTTAATTTTATCCTATTTTGTACATTCTTGAAATTCGATCTAATGCATTTCGAGAATGTAACAAAACAGGATAAAATTAACAAAATCGTAAAAATAGTCATAAAATCAACAAATTTTAATAGATCAATAAACATCGTTAAAATTTGCAAAATTGGAACAATGAAAAAAATACACGTTATTTCTATAACTTTTACTAAAATTTGCTAGCGTGAAATCATTTACAGAATTGATGACAATAAAAACATGACAAGTTTTATAGAACCCATAAGTATTTACAAATATTGTACAATTTGTTAAAAATGTCACTGTTGTTGAAAATTGTGAATATTGTCTAAATTTATACAGTTAATCCATTATTCGTCTTTTAGTTACATGAAGTTGTTTGTTGGATATTTTTATTGTTTTATTCCTTCCTTCACTATTTTATTGTAAAGTGAAAGAAGGAACCTAATTAAAAAAAAGTTAGTTAATTGATTACAATTGCAAATTACAAATGAAAAAGCACAGATAAATACAATAATACCTAAAATTTATCAGAGGTTGCGTTATTAAAATATGGACAACTCTAAAAAAAATATTAAAATAATAACAAAACTTGGTTCAATTTTTTGTTTGTTTTTTTTTGTTTTTGGCTTTTGCCTGGCCTTGGGAACTTGCCCATTAGCCATCATCAATGTTTATTTTTGTATCAATTAATTTATTACAATTTGTATTATTTAACTATTTATTCGGACAATCACACACATTCATACCACACCCAGGGTCACGACGAGACATTATTTTTCAAATAAAGTCTCCCCGTGCACGGGAATCGAACCCGAACTTGTGGCTCGCCGAGCGATACAGCCCGGCGACGTTACCGCTCGGCCACCACCTGCCCTACTTGGTTCAATGGAATTCATTTATTAACTGAATAAATTGCACCTGTCCGCAATATAAAAAAAAAAACGTCGTCAAAAACACCAATGAAATAAAAATAAATCTTTCATTAACTTAATTCAAATAAACACAATATGTGACACTGCCATTAGTATCGTTGTGACTATCTGTAAGTAATCTGTGCTCTTTACTTTAAACTTGTTATTAATTTTTATAAAATTGTTTACACCACCGCCGAACCAGTTTAAATTATTTTTATATATGGTTCTAAAAACCGTTGTACTAGACAAACTACAATTTCATTCAATGAATTACATTCTGAAAAAAATGTACGTCACCAGTATGTCCTAGATCTAGTTTTAAAATTTGAACAAACAGGATCGGTCATAAACAACAAAAGAGATCAACCTCGGCTCCTAAATGAAACGGCTCAAATTGAAGTCCTGGGCCAAATTGCTATGGACCCTACTTCATCACTTCGTTGTATGTCTAGAGTAACAGGATTGAGTCATGAATTCATTCGCAAAGTCTTTAAAAAGGCACCTATAAAATGCATATTACGCAAGAACTTGGAGATGATAATCCAGACAGAGGAATTGAGTTTTGCGAAATGATGACTCATAAAATTATAGCTGAGCCTGACTTAGTGAAAAACATTTGTTATAGCGACCAATGTACTTTTTATCTTAATGGCAATGTAAACAAACAAAATTGTCGACATTGGAGTGGTGATGACGGTTGTAAATGTTTATAGCTTATTAGAGAAGTCCACACGTAGTATCCCGAAAAATTAATGTCTGGGCAGGTATTCTTGGAGATTCCATTATTGGCCCATTATTTATTGATTAAAATTTAAATGGTCAACTATACTATGAAATGTTAGATCAATTAATACAGCCCCTTATAGTTCATGAATTAGAAAATCAAAGAGATGAAAATGATGAACTAATCTTGAATGACAATTTATTACATTTTCAACAAGACGGAACACCTTCACATTATGTAGTACCTGTTAGACACTGGCGAAGCCACACTTTTGGGAACCGATGGATTGGTAGAAGAGGACCAATTGAATAGCCACCTAGATCTCCAGATTTGACCCCATTAGACTTATTCTTATTGGGCCACTTAAAATCTGTCCTCTATAAAACTCAGCCCGAGTCTATCGCAGATCTGCGACAACGAATAATACAAGAGTGTCGAGCTATTCCACGACAGACGTTCCAAAATGTACGGACAGAAATATGAGAATAGACTTTATTATTGTCTTGAAAATAATGAAAATCATTTTGAGCATACTATAATTTAATAATTAATAGTTTTTTACATGTTTTATGTAACAATAAAAAAATAGTTGGTACTACTGATTAGCATTTTGAAAGACCTTTGTAATGATATATCACAAGTGGGGTCATGCCATTTAAAAAAATGGGCAAGGGTGGCTACAGCCTATAGGGTTGGTTGCAGAAGATTGTTATGTGGATCAAAATGGTTTCCCCTCCATATCCTAGAAACGGTTTTGAAAAATGTTCTCTAACTGTTACGGTTAGATATTGTGACTGGCTTGTGTTCAAATTGACACCCCGTAAATATTTTAACTTCTCTATAAGCAAAATAATCCCAATGTAAATATATAAAAATGCCTTCGATAAATTCCGAAGACCATTAACGACTAGGTTTTTTTGTACGTTTCACACCGCGCGCACAAAAGATCCGTCTTCAGTTGAGTGAAACCGGTGACACTTGATTGACGTGATCGCGTCTGGTCTCTTAATTATCGGTGTTTTGTGTTACAATTTTTCGATTAAGACATACGTTTTTGTGTAGTTTCATAAAATACGCGATTGAGTTATAAATAGGTACGTGTTCACTTGGCTTTGCCATAATTTAGTTTTATATCTATAAACTGCTAATTAAAGCTCTCGGTATTGTTTCACTTATTAGTGAAATCAGTGTAACAATACCAAGCGTTTTAATTAATAGTTTATATCATTGATTGTTAAGGCATTTAAGTGTAGAAAATCCATATTACTTTACTTATTTTAAAATAATAACTCGTTGATTTTCAACCACTAAAGTAGTTTGTATATAGATAAATAGTCATAAGAAATCTGTACATTTTGTAACACTCTTCACCTAAGGTAGCAATACATTTGCGAAACAATTGTAGTGAATAAACATTCCAATTTTTTAAAATCAACGAGTTTTTTCTTTAAAAAAAGTAAAGTAATAGTTTATAGTTCAAACTGTTTCTCCACTGATTAAGTGATAAAATAATTGCAGATATCGTTTTTATCCCTGTTACTTAAAATATTTGACAGACTTGTGAAGCTAAGTCCATCAATTACAAGTTACTTGAGATAGGTAAATATTTAATTTTGATTGGATTTCATACGACTGAAATAATTTTAATAGTTTCCTCGTGTGGATTTCCATGGCCTGCCATTTTCTCTATTTTAGTGTGCGCGTATTGTGTTTATGGCGTTTCGCATTCGTGTTTTAAGTAATAATTTATATTTAGTATCCAATTATTTCATTGAACTGCCACAACATGTGTTTAGTTGGCCGCTGGGCGCTGCTGCAATTAAATTTTGCAACTCTGGCCACTGTGAGCTTGCCTGCGTGAGTGTTTTTGTTCTTACTAATACACAAGACCCATAACCAATTAATGTAATTAACACATTTTCATACAAAATCATATTTATATCTCTATATTTTTGAAAATAATGCTTAGGACGAGTTCCAAACACGTTAAACTGGTTCAACACTGAACTTGAGTTTAAAATGACATTAAAACAATAGGAACTGTCATCTTAAACTCGAGCTCAACATTTTTAGTGCAACTGGGTCTAAGCATTATTTTTACAAATCCAGAGATATAAATATGTGTTAATTACAATAATTTGTTCTTGTTCTTTTTTTTAGTAAAATAGTAAAATTGTGCTGTTGAATGAATATTAGTAGAAATAGTAAAATTGTGCTAATTAAACTTTTTGGTCTGAATGTGATTCTAGCACCGGAGTTGAGTTTATAAACTGCAACAACTCAGATCAATGCTGCAGTAAAATGTTTCAGTTACGCAAGTACTGCTTTAACTCTTTCAGCCCTGGAATTTTTCTGGTGCCCAAAAAAATGTTTTGTTCACGACAATCTTATATATATATAGGTAGGTAGGTATAGGTATAGGCTTCTAAATGGTCATTTTGTATGGTGTGATTTTTCACCGGCTCGCTGAGTTTTATTTCTGCTCAGTGTATCTTAAACATTGATCTTTATTTGTGCAATGTTATACAGGGTGCGGCAGGGAAACTTGCTGATTTGAAAGGTCAATAAAAGAAAAAGTATTTCACATATCGATTTAATTCTTTTTTTATCGTATTGTACACATCCTGAATTTTTGTTTCAAGTGGTTTTAAAAATGACATCGGACAAATGGCGGCCCTCATTAGCGATACACTGATCCATCCGCTTTTTGAAGTTTCGCTCCACTCTTTCGAGCATATCGACGGAAATGTTGGCGATAGCTTGGCGAATGTTGTCCTTCAGGTGTTGCAGAGTCCGTGGTTTGTCATTGTAAACAATCGATTTGAGATATCTCCATAAAAAGAAGTCACAGGGAGCCAAATCGGCGGAGCGCACCGGCCACAGTACGTCACCCCTCAAGGAGATTAGGCGCTCGTGGAAGTGTTTTCTCAAAAGTTCCATTGAAGTTTTCGCTGTGTATGCCGTGGCTCCGTTCTGCTGGAGCCATACGTCCCAAAGTTCCATTTGTTTAAGTTTTGGGAGAAAAAAGTAAGGTGTTCTGGAAGTCCCTTGACCTCCAGGCCCTTTTTTTGAAACACTGCCACTTTCCCTGAATGCGTCTACCCACGAAACGATTTATTGCCAGCCAGGAACGGAGCCCGTGGGATGAATATTGAACCTAGTTCGGAAGGCATGTTGGGTGGCAACCACCGAACGGCCATTGGAAAAGTAGGCCTCGACGGCAAACGCATGCTCCTCCTTTGTCCAACGCATGACGACAACTGGCTTGAGCTGTAACAAAACTTTTAGAAAAGCCTGAAGACCACGTCTCGCTCATTGGCGTCCAATTCAAGCAAGTTTCCGCACCTTGTATCTTAAGTTCTCATAAATTTCAAACATATTTTTAGGACTATAAAACTTTGATACAAAAATTCGATACTAAAATATTCCATAATTAATTCTTGAGGATATCTTGTCATAATTTTTAAACTTATTTACTTTATAAAAAGCTAAAACTACCTATAATGGTACCTAACGATAGAATATTATCTATATTTCAAGAAAATTCTAATTGGCTTATACAGTGCGTTTTATTTAAGGGATTTACATGGTAAAATTGTATCCCATGTTAACTGTTGTACAAATATGAAAAGATTTTTTGGTTTTATCAATAAATCAAGCATTTTTCTACAAAAGGTTCATTGTTAGAAGGACATAAACATGTTAAAATTCCTTATTTTCGGTTTCAAAGTTGAAATTAATAACACATGTAACTTAGTAAAACGATCAACTTGGCGAAAATGTTATAAACAGTTATTTTCTTCAAAAATTCATATTAACAAACTTTTGTGCGATTTTATAACATTTACTTGTCAATAAGCATTATGTCATTTTCCCCAAGTTGATTTTTTGGCTTAATTATTTGTGTTATTAATTTCAGTTTTGAAAGCGAAAATCAAAAAAAAATCTAACATCTACCAATGTACATTTCGTAGGAAAATTTTTGTTTTATTAATAAAAATGAAAAAGTGTTTAAAATTTGTACAAAAACAAAAGGTAACATGGAGTCCAATTTTTACCATGGCCATATTTAAATAAAACGCACGGTATACTGAGTTTAACTAGTCCGGCATTAAACTTTATTTTATAAATTTGTTGCCGCTGGATATTTAAATAATTTGTGCGGATTAAGAAGAAAATGTAAAACAAAAAAAAACTTTGTTAGATTCGAATTATTATATATTAATGGTGCGCAATATTGGAAATTCAATTATTATAAAATCGAATGGAGTAATAATAAAAGGACATTAATATCTGTCGAGCGGATGGATGTTGGATTTATATGGTATTAAATTACCTTAAATTAGCGGTGAACGGTAGAGTGGACGTTGAAAGAGAAAAGTGGAAAACGGATCCGTGGGTCAGTTAAAAATATATTAGGCATAAATGCGTTGGGATCGTTATCCCCGGGACGTGCGGTTAAAGGGTGTCCCATATATATATTTTTTGCGCGGCGGAGGAAAGCCGTGGGGAAATCGTCGCCGGGGATGAAATACAGCGGTCCTCTCTCGGATCGAAAACCAAGAGCCAAGGCGAAGCGAACCATTTCCAACCAACCATCCGAGCAACCCCTCAGAGCACGCCTTTGTCCGGACGATTTATGAGTTGACACTTTCCAATACGGACCGCCGAGGGAAAAAAATAGATCCTCCGGCCTTTCTTAAGGAGCATACGGCATAAATCACGGCCGCTCGTTATTTGTGTCACTCATATAAACTATTCTTGCATCGGTTTGTTTTGCAACACTCGGATTTATACGCGACGGTTTCGAAAAGAATTTCGAGTTGTATCCAACAGTGGAACTAATCCAACCCCACAGAAAAAAAATCGACACCACAATACGAATTAAAATCATATTTCTCATCCTTGAAATTAAATTAAATAATAATACGAAATTATTTACACTTCAGTTGCTGTATACGCAACTGAAGTGTAAATAATTTCGTATTGACTTATAATGTTTTCTTCTTATTTTTTGTATCACATCGGAAATTTATCTTTCTTTTTTGCTGATAGTTCACATCCTTAATGTCTTTCTTTATCGCGCGGTTTTCTCGAAGAGCCAGCGGAGCGGAAAATTTTATCGCGGAAAAATTAACAATCGCGAGGGTGGGTGCGCTCGGTAAACAAACAAAGAGCCGTTCCGTCCCGGTCTCCGAGTGCCTTTTACCGACTGTGACCGGTCTCGTTTTGTTTTTGCCGTTTTACCGTAAAAAATACCATGAAATTACGTTAGGCCGTGTAATTACCGGTCATTACGCACGCTCCATTTTGCATACCAGTTTGATGCGTTTCAGAAGACTGACAGACTTAAAACGGGAGCTTTTTCTGATTGTTTTGTTAAAGTAGTTTATTGTTATTGACAACTTGGAAATACTAAACACATTTCTACAACAACTATGAAAAAAGCTAGTGAAACAGAGAATATCTTTAGAAAAAATGAATTTGTGTTCAGTACTCCGGGATCAGAGCGTTTCGGACTTCAAGGTCCTCGTCAGTGTGGTCAAACGAAACAGTGACCTGTATATTAGAGATGGTAACTCCTAAACAAATCGACTCAAAGATTCAGCTCAGTGAAGTGAGCTGGTGAGCCAAGTAACAGTTCGAAATATGTAGCTATTTTTGAGCCAAGACTCATTTTGATTAGCCCGCTCTTCTAGAGTAAAAGTAGATGCGCAATGCATAACCCATTAAGCGCCATTGATGCATACACGCAACATTATTAATTTTTGGTTATTAAATTACTAAATAAATTAATTTGATATATTATATTATTTGACCTGACTTGAAAGTGTATGACAAAAAATGTAAATATTTTGTTATTTAAATATTTTGATTGTTACTCATTTAAAAAAAAAATAATGTGAATGTATTTCTAACTTCACAACATTTCAGCGTTTTATGCGCGTGGCGCATGAAGTAAAATTTCGAGTTTAGAAAAGCCTGAAAATTTGGTTTGGCCGCTCCGCTTCGCGGAGCGACCAAACCAAATTTTCAGGCTTTTCTAAACTCGAAATTTTACTTCATGCTTAGTCTGGGAGTGGAATCACTCGTTCTAAACTTCATGCTGCACGTTTTTATATAAAATCGACGAATGCCTGAAATTTTACAGCATATACACTATGTGTATTTAAAAGAAAAATTCATTCATAGATATAAAAAGAAGTGCAGAATTTTACCTAACATTCACTTTTACAGTTATCTCTATAATTGCTCGGCCGTTAATGGGTTAAGGGCCAGTTGCACCAAACAAGTTAAACTGGTTCAACCCTGAACTTCAGTTTAAAGTGACATTAGAACAATAGAAACTATCATCTTGAACTCAAGTTCAGCTTGAACTCGGGTTCAACGTTTTTGGTGCAACTGGGCCTAAGTATTAACAGATCTTGATTTTAACGCCGCTCGCGGATCGACAGGCCGGCTTCTCTTAGCCTTGCTGAACATGCTATTTACTTTTTGCGTTTGTACACTACTCAATTACTTTGTAAAAATTGAATACTTTTCCCTCCAATTTCTAAATCTGTGTTACTAATTTATTTAGATAGAGATTCGCCTCTTCTTAGTTCACAGATACTATAATTTAAAATATTATAAGCAAACCCTTGTTTACTATCTAGAAAACATTACATTACAAAAACCCAAGCGTTATATATTTTTAACTTAACACTCGAAATTTTACTTCATGCTTAGTCTGGGAGTGAAAGACACTCGTTACTTTAAAACACATCACAACTGTTAAATATGTATCGTCGGATGATTCAGGGGTGATATAAATAAATAAATAATAAATAAATACGTTTATTGTCCAACAGAATAAACCAATTTAGGACATATAAATTAACAAAATTAATATGCTATAATATGTAAAACTAACAAAAATCAATATAATATAGTATGAAAATTATACAGTATGACATTTAATAAAAATAAATCGATTAACCTCAATGATAATTGGAAATTACAAAAATTATCCGCAATTAAAGGAATAATTATAAAATTAATTCAAAAAACTATTCAAAACAATTACTTAGACCCTTTCCGCGCACAGACAAATTTATAATATAAATAAAATATAATTTGTAAAATTTACAAAAATTAAATATTATGTAAATAATCAATGCAATACAAACGAATAATCAATAGTATTATTTTCAATAACAATATTAGACAATCAAATATTCAGTAAATTATATAAATATATCCTGAAACAGGTTATTAGCATTGCGGCTCATATGATTAATGGGCGCTCTCAGCAAAATATTGGTACATGCAATGGGTAAAGAAAAAGTCATTATTTGTCGCGATGTTAGTCGAGGGACATGAAATTGGACCATGCTTAGCAGTTCGGACGAGTTCACTTCATTGCAAATAATTTTTTTCAAAAATGATGCGCTGCATATATCTCTCCGTTTAGACAGAGACGAGCACTCATGCTGTTCAAGTAAGTCA
Source organism: Philonthus cognatus (assembly GCA_932526585.2). NCBI lineage: Eukaryota > Metazoa > Arthropoda > Insecta > Coleoptera > Staphylinidae > Philonthus > Philonthus cognatus. Next base: position 33,798,983 of record OW052242.1, read on the forward strand.
CTATAATCTGTCTGTCTGTCAGGATATATGCCACTAATTTTGTAGGTAAGGTATTTAAGAAAGCGCTTCTGAACTCTTTCAATTACTAATGAATCTGACACATAGTACGGGTACCATATTACCGAAGCGTACTCTAGTCTGCTGCGTACAATAGCATAATATAAAATTTTTAATAAGTTGGTATCATGAAAATAACGTGATGTCCGCATCAAAAACCCTAACAACTTATAAGCTGATTTACCAATCTCATGAATGTGATTGGAAAATGTGAGTTTATAGAAATAAAGCCACCGAGATCTTTAATATTATTTTCACGTCGTATAATTGTATCGCCAATTTTATAATTAAAAAAAATGTTGTGATCTTTACGAGTATATGATATTACTGCACACTTGTTTATATTTAGAGTTAGTTGGTTCCCAATACACCAATTAGTTATACGAGTTAAGTCTCTTTGCAGCAAAGCACAGTTCTGTGGTAACCGCACCATAAATGTTTAAATCATCTGCATAAGCTAATACCCTACAGGACAAGGAGGAAATTAAATAATCTATATAGATATTGAATAATTAGGGACCCATATTAGAGCCTTGCGGCACCCCAGGCGAAGAAATGAAATAATTTGATTTAAACCCATTATAAGAAACGTAATTATTACGACAATCTAAGTACGATGCTAAGAAGTTAACTAGGCTTAAAGAAAGGCCAAATGAGCAAAGTTTATTTATTAGAATTTCGTGATATGTAAGTAATTAATGGTTCCTAGAAGTTGTCAAATAAGCGAGTTACTCAACTGTTTTTAAGGCACTCTTTACAAGAGCCCCGCTCTAGATACCAAAAAGGCAAGTTGCAGGAAAACTAAATATATAGTTTGAAATAAATAAAAACAGCCAATTCAAAAATAATAAATTACTCTATTAACCCATTAACGGCCAGCAATTATAGAGTTAACTCTAAAAGTGGATTTTAGGTAAAATTCTACTTCTTTATATGATTTTTACGAATAACTTATTGTATTACATTCTATGAATTTTTTTTTTAAATATAAATAATGTATGCGCTGTAAATGTAAGGCATTCGTCGATTTTGTATAAAAACATGCAATATAAAGTTTAGAACGTGTATTTCCACTCCCAGACTAAGCATGAAGTAAAATTTCGAGTTTAGAAAAGCCCCGCGTAGAAAATTTTTCTAAACTCGAAATTTTACTTCATGCGCCACGCGTATAAAACACTGAAATATTGTGAAGTTAGAAATACACTGAAAATATTCTATTTAAATGAGTAATAATTAGGATATTTTAATAACAAAATAATTACGTTTTTCTTCATACATTTTCAAGTCAAGTCAAATAATATAATACATCAAATTAAATTATTTAGTAATTTAATTAACATTAAATTAATAATGTTGCGTATATGTATCAATGGCACATAATGGGTTAATTAGGGAAAAATGATTTTTAATAAATCAATAATTACAAATATTAAAATTGACCAACATTTTCAAAAGTAGCAAAAGTAACATTACATCAATAATGTTTTTTTAAGTTAAAAATTTCAAATAAAAATCAATTCTAATTTTATTCAGTTTTTCGTGTTTTCTTGGAAAATAAATGAACATGAAAATAAAAAAAATCGAAATAGAAGAGAAATTACAAAAATTCAAAAAAATTATTGAAATAAAAATGCTTGATATTTAATTATTTCTTTCCAATTTTGTTGTATTTAGAAAATACTAATACTGATTAATTTTTTAATTGATTTGTAATTAATATTATAATTTTTATTTTAGATAAAATATACAAATATAAAAATTAACAGTACTCTTCTAAATTGTGAAGTTAACACAAATCTATCTATCCTATATTTCAACAGAATATTGACAAAAAAACTACAAATAAATCTTAAATAATAAAAATAGCAATAATATGTATTATCGCTAAGAAAACTAGAAAAAATTAAAAAACCGATTAAATTCTTCAAAAATCAAAAATAAATTATTAATAGATGACATAATAATTTACCATTTTTATATACCATACTCGTATGTACTCGTATACTCTGTACATTTGCGGGCATTCGTTGATTTTATAAAAGAGTTCAATTAAAAGTTTGAACGAGTGTTTCCAATCCCAGACTAAGCATGAAGTAAAATTTCGAGTTTAGAAAAGCCCCGCGTAGAAAATTTGTCGAGGGTCGCGTAGCGACCCTAGACAAATTTTCACGGGGCTTTTCTAAACTCGAAATTTTACTTCATGCGCCACAAGTATAAAACACTGATTTACAGTAAAGTTAAAAATATATAAGCTTAGATGTGATGATCAATATTTACCTAGACGTAGCAAAAAAATGCAAAAATTACTTTTTCTGTGAATAGTTTTGGAATAATAATAAAAGTAGAATACATTTAGTTTGAGCAAATTTTCTATATTGTTGATATTTAAATCATCATATCTTTAACGGGGAACGTGCTATGATGGACACATCACCATTTTTAAATGTCATTTCGGGTGAAACCAGAAGTGAAAATACGGTTTATGGATGATCTGTAAACTCGAGTTTGTGTTCAGTATAAGTATACCAAATTTCAAATTGATATCTCATAAAATAAAAAAAAAACTGTAGTGTTTTGTCGCATTTTTGTCGGTTTCAGACCACTGTGCGTCGCTCAATTCAATGAGTTGGCGAACCAGATGTATCTCCAAGAGTCAGAACTCTTAGCGGATCGCTCGCTCGTAACTGAGTCATGTAACTCGTTTGAGCCGGCTCACTGAACCCGCTCTTTAAAGTGAGTCAGATCTTGTTGCTCACCGAAAAGAGCCATTTCGCCCATCTCTACTGTATACAGAGAGTTTTATGTAATACCGAACATTTTCATAACGAGAATTTTTCTTTGAAGTACCCATATGCATACGTTGCACATTTTACGATGCTCGGTTTATGAAAGGAATCCAATTTGAAGCTTTAAGCGAGTGTTTTCCACTCCCAGGCTAAGCATGAAGTAAAATTTCGAGTTTAGAAAAGCCTGAAAATTTGGTTTGGTCGCGTAGCGCGAAGCGCGGAGCGGCCAAACCAAATTTTCAGGCATTTCTAAACTCGAAATTTTACTTCATGCGCCACCGGTACAAAACACTGATTCAATGTAAAGTTTGGCGGTGCGTTTTAAACTTCGTAATATGTCAGTGTTTTGTACCGGTGGCGCATTTCTAAACTCGAAATTTTACTTCATGCTTAGCCTGGGAGTGGAAAACACTTGCTTAAAGCTTTATATTAAATTCTTTTGATAAACCTAGCATCGAAAAATGTGCGACGTATGCATTATGGATACTTCAAACAAAAATTCTCGTTATGAAAATGTTCGGTGTTATATAAAACTCTCTGTATGTACTTTGTGCATTAGTGTCATTGACGATTCCACTATGTAGCATTAGATGGCGTTAGCTATCGAATCCATTAATAATCTTTAGAAAAGTATACATAGGTGTTATAGATCGGTTATTTGAACATAGTTAAATCTAGATAGTTTAGTTGTCAACATAACTCTGTCAACATTCGCAATTCTGTAGTACAATTCTAAGTTCTAATAAAGCCTTTAAATAGGTTAATTATTATAACAATTTATTGAACTTAGACTCTCTTAAGTATGGACCGTTTGTTAAAACCCGATAAACTCGATTTAGATCCAGACTCAAGCTCAGCTGCTCTACAATGGCATCATTGGTATAAAACCTTTATGAATTTCAACAAGTCGGTAAATCCCAGTGATGAAGATAAGTTACAGATATTGATTAACTTTATTTCGCCGCAAGTATATGAACGGGTGAGTGATGTTAGTTCCTTCGATGGAGCGATTAGCTTACTTAGAAGTATTTATGTAAAACCTGTCAATGAGGTGTTCGCTCGTCATAAACTTGCACCAAAACTCTGGCGAAACCATAGATCAGTATCTCGAGGCGCTGAGGCTTCTTGCCAAAAATAGTAATTTTAAAGCTGTTACGGCCGAGATTAACAAAGATGACTGCACCAGGGACTCATTCATTGGCGGCCTACAATCAAATCACATCAGACAGAGACTACTCGAGAATCCCTCACTTACACTTGCTGAAGCCTATACACAAGCACGTTCCTTAGAGCTAGCCCAACAACAATCTCAGACGTACGTTACACCACCTATAGTAAATGCAGTTGCCGATAATCAACCTTGGACTACTCCCGATAATTTAGCAAACATTGGCCCCTCTAATTCGACTCTAGCGGGCAACTCATCGCCGTGCTATTTTTGTGGATTTACTTTCCATCCCAGAAACCAATGTCCTGCTAGAAATGAAGTTTGCAGGCGTTGCTTGAAAAAGGGGCACTACGCTAAGGTCTGCCGATTTTCCGGTAACAGAAATAAAGTTTCGACTTCCAATAAAACAGCCTCCTTACTAGCTGGTCTTATAAATTGTACAGCCACTGCACCACCTGGTTTAACTTCAGCCACTGTATCTGCCCTTCTAAACGGAATCACAGTATCTGCGTTGATCGACACTGGAAGTACTCTGAGTTTTATAAACTATGAAACAGCCCAAAGACTTAAGTTAAAGATCAACCCATCACAAGGGAAGGTGTGTATGGCTTCCACCACGCTTACTTCAAATATTATTGGAATCTGTAATATAAATCTTGAAATTGTTGGTCGCCGCTATACAAATATCCAGCTCAATGTCCTCCCAGACCTCTGCGCGGACATTATCCTTGGTCATGATTTCCTGAAATCACATTCTGGCATCGAGATGTCTTTTAGTGGAAAGAAAGATCGGCTAATAATCTGTGGACTTGCTGTTGCCAAAGTAAAACCAGCTTCACTATTCTTTGATCTGTCTCCTGAATGTAAGCCCGTATCTATTAAATCCCGTCAGCAATCTGAAAGCGACGCTAAGTTTATAGAAATTGAAGTCCAACGTCTACTGAAAGAAGGTATAATAGAACCAAGTTTTTCCCCATGGAGAGCCCAAGTGCTTATTACTACAAACGAAAATCATAAAAGACGAATGGTAATAGATTACTCAAGGACCATAAATCGGTTTACCCAACTAGGCTTTTAGCTCCTGCTGGTGAGAACGTTCAGGATATATCAATGGACAGTAGCGGCCCACCAAAAGGTCAAGACATGATCCAGGAAGAAATTGAACCGGCCGAAAATACGGAAAAACTTCCCGAGCCTACACTTGCACAGGGTCCCACACCAGATGCTGCTTTGCGGTTGAGTCTGAATCCTGATATAGATCCCCCTTCGCAGCGTAGCTCTCGTGATCGTCGGCCTCCGACTTATCTGCAAGACTTCGTTAGCTCATAGGGAGGAAGAATGTTATAGATCGGTTATTTGAACATAGTTAAATCTAGTTAGTTTAGTTGTCAACATAACTCTGTCAACATTCGCAATTCTGTAGTACAATTCTAAGTTCAATAAAGCCTTTAAATAGGTTAATTATTACAACAATAGGCATAACCAGGATTTTCGCTAGGGGGGGGGAGTCTCGACATAAAAATATGAGAAATTTAGTGAGTATACATACAGTGATTTTTAAATGTACACGACTTGCTTATTTTATCTAACCCACAATGAAATAAACAACGAAGCCAGACTTTTTTTTTATTTTGGGAATTCCAAGAACCTAAATTCCTGACCATCTCAAGAGATGATGAATCAAAACCCTGATCAACAAATACCGTTCGGAAACCCGCAACTGCAAAACAATCAAAACAACTCAATAACTTTGTTTTGGAATTTATGCCGTGCCGGATGGCGAAAAAATGAAAGCTTGAGATTCTTCTCGACCATCCACTAAATATCCTAGGCTCGCGAAGCGATTCCCCGCCATTTTTCGCTGAGTAATAATAGCTGATATATAGCGGCCGCGATTAATTAAGCAAACATTAATTAATTATGAAAATGAAGCGATTACTCAATGTAATTAATGCGCGAGCATGTGAGACTCGCCGGGATTCAACTGCTCGATTATTTATGTCTTGTTCTTTAATGATGACGGTTGTAAATGTTAATAGTGCAATTTTGAAAGAATTTAATAGTTTCACACAGTTAATAAATAATTTCAGATATATCCCGAAAATAACAAAAGTAGGTAAAATTAACTTTGACTAAAACACTTAGAACCTTTCTTCAGCACTTTATTTTTTAACCAAATGTACATTTCGGACACGAAGTGTCCATTAAATTAATGGTTTGATACTAATAATTGTATTAGTATCAATCTGTTGACAATTGACACTTTGTGTCCGAAATGCATATTTAGTTACAAAATAAAGTGTTGAAGAAAGGTTCTAAATGTTTTAATTAAAGTTATAATTATCTTCAAGTATCTCAATCAATCCAAATAGGTAAAATTAATTCAAAACTCTACAAAAAGTTTACCTAGGACTTTATAATAGAATTCACAAGAGGTGTCCTTTGATTACAGACTTTAAATGTATGGTACAGCTTTTCTTTGAAATCTTTTCATATAAAAATGATGTCTTCTTGTTCTGCTTACTCAAATGCAACTACAGTCTATTTCACGAATGTTTACACTCACGTCATCAATTATAAAATTCCGAATCAATCTGTTCAAGGTCATATGTAATTGCGCGCATTGGCGTAACGTTAAAAAGGGGTTTGGTGTTTAATTTTTCTACTGAATCCTGCATTGAAACCATAGAAATTGCATTCCAACATGTAATCTTAGGAAGAACCCATGCCAATGAATACGTTATTGGAATGCACTTACAAAATAAAATCCCAAAAGAATGATTACTGTTATGCGATTGACATTATTCCATTTACAATAATAATAAAATGCAATACAATTAATTTTAATAAAAAAATATTTATTTTCACTTCTATCGCGATTTCATGATTTTTAAAATGGACGCGATAGAAATCTTGTTTGTGTGGGTGTTCATGAGGCTATTTATTTTAAATTATCTAATTTTCAAACCACGATTAAAAATAGTTAACGACGTTGGATATTAACCAAATAGCGACCTTTCCTCTAAAATGACCGGAGAAGCAGGAAAATGCATAAATGTGGTATTACATGATAAACCCGTATTCTTGATCGAATCAACACCCGGAAATTTGGTGGAAGTTGATTTAATCATTATTACTGCCTGTTACATCATCGTCTGAACTACTCCCATCCCCAATACGAATAATAAATTCTGGCACATTATCCAGAACGTTTTGGCTGATGTACCATCTGTCGATAATTGATTCTGTGCGTCTAGCAACAGAGCCCCACCTTTCCGGAGTACTTTTTTCTAAGGATTTGTGCCACATGACCAACACTTCATTGTCTCCATATCCTTTTTTGCCTATATGAGCATCATAATATTGTTTTGCCTGTGCCCATATTAGTTCTATGGCGTTAAATTCGCAGTGATATGGTGGAAGTCGCAATATTTCATAGCCATGTTCGAGCAGATATTCGTCTACCACATATCTGTTAGGTCTAGCATATCGTTTGGCTAGGGCTAACAGTTCCGCCTTGAACTTGTTACTTCCACAGGTTTATTGCTATCTTGTAGCCAATGTGTGATTTGTGCCTTTGTCCAAGAAATTTTGGGCTACTTTTCTACGAATACGCTGTGGTAAGGTGCATCCATACCCAGTCTACAAGTTTTGAAGTTGTTGCATAAATAAGGGAAGCATTCTCCACAAAACCTGTACTCTGACCAGCATGCAAAATAACGAAGCGCTTTCCCTCACCGACAGCTCTCCTTATTTTAACAATTCACCTCGTAGACTGCATTTAAAGGTAAAAGGCGGACCTCCATTGCATTTTTCCTGGTTGAAGTAGTCCATTACTTTTATAATCATATCTCGGGCTACTTCAGTAAGTCTTTTTTCAGGCATTTTGAGTTTATGGTTATAAAAAACTAGATCTAATCACAAAACAATTAATTCTAAACGTACTTACACTATGAAAAAACACGAAAAACTCACGAAAAAACTAAATCAAACAGAAATACTTGGAAACTTGAAAACTTGGAACGGATAGTGACGCTACTGACGTTTCTGGGAAGCGTTGTGCTGGAGTAGACAAGCACTATAATGGCGTCTTTCTCTAATGCATCGCCTCATGTTTCCAAACGGTTAGCACTGTTGTCGGTACTTATATCAGGAGTCACAAGACATACGTTTCTATTATTTACTACGATGATGCGCATATAATAGTATAAAATGGTAAAATAACTGCTTGTCTTTGATACATACGAGGGTTGCCTTTTATATTTCGGGATTAGAGAACAAAAATAAATATTAATCATTGAAAATCGCTTTATTGTTTTTCAAAATATTCCCCATTAAGATCTATACACTTTTGCATGCGTTTGAACCAATTGACGAAGCACTTTTGCCACTCTGATTGAGGTATCTCCAAAACATGCATTCTGAACGCATCAACCGCTTCTTCAGGTGTCGAAAAACGATGACCTCTCATTTTATTTTTTACGGATGGGAATAAAAAGAAGTCATTCGGTGCCAAGTCAGGACTATATGGCGGATGACTCATCAAATCGATGTTTTGCGTGCTCAAAAATGCAGTTGTTTGAGCCGATGTGTGAGAGCTCGCATTGTCGTTGTGAAGAGTGATCCGTTTTCGGCGGTTGGTTTTCCTGATTTCTTGGATGACAACTGGCAAACAAATGATTGTGTACCACTCAGAATTGACTGTTCTGCGTTGTTCTAGTGGTACGGTTGCGACATGTCCAGTTTTTCCGAAAAAACAGGCGACCATTTGCTTGGAAGTGCTTCGTGCGCGAACAACTTTTGTTGGATTTGGCTCATCTTGAAACACCCATACGGTCGACTGCTGTTTACTTTCGGGCTCATACGCGTAAATCCATGATTCATCACCTGTCACGATGTCATAGACGTGCTTCGGAGCACCGCAATCGTATTTTTTGAGCATTTCTTTGCACCAATCGACACGAGCCTTTTTTTGAGCGATTGACAAATTGTGTGGAATCCAACGCGAACAAATTTTTTTGACAGTCAAATATTCATGCAATATTGAATGTATGCTGGTCCCATTAATGCCTAAGGTTGTCTCAATCTCACGATAGGTCACATGACGATCTTGCAATATTTGTTTGCGCACAGCATCAATGGTTTCCGGAACAACAACTGATTTTGGACGACCTCCACGAAATTCGTCTTGGAGTGAACTACGACCTCGGTTGAATTCACCATACCATCGATAAACACTGGTCCTTGATGGAGCTTCATCGCCAAAAATTGAATTAAGTTCATCCATGCACTGTTGTTGAGTTAATCCACGTCAAAAGTTGTAAAAAATAATCGCACGAAAATGTTCACGATTTAATTCCATTCTTTGGCCGAGATAAATCTTTTAAGTTAGTGTAAACGACACAAATAACGCTCATATGCCAAAACGTTCTGAGTACGTATAACCTCAAAAATGTCAAACTTTACGATAGAGCTCTCAGTTGCGAGATTGCAACACTAGGGTTGCCCAATCCTGAAATATAAAAGGCAACCCTCGTACATAAATTTATGAGGTGACTGCCAACATTCGTGAAAAATACTGTAATGCTAATTCCTTTAAACTAGGGGATTTATATTATTAAAGTTATTTAAATTTTATATAATATACCACAGGACACCTCTCGTAAACTCGACTATACTTAAAAGTTACTTTTATGCTTGAACTACATTTTTCAGAAAAATGCGAGGATCTCAGAAATATTAGTATTTTCCAAAATTGTATTGAATACGGGCATTTTCAGGATTTATTATTGGACACCACAATCTAATTTAGGCTAAAGGGTTTTTTTTATTGGTTTTATGCGCAATTTTCAGATAGAAATAATAATAAAACTGCAGTGCATTTACCTTTTAATAACACATCACACACGACTAATAAATCCAAGCACACCCAGAAACTCTAAATATGCAAATGAGGTATGCACCAAGAAAACTGACATTCGCCACCCCACTGTGTGATATAGCACCAAACCATTACAATGAAGTGCATAATGTGGACTCAAAAATGGCACGGCGCCGCCACGCAATTGCACAATCCAACATTTTTAAGTGACAAATATTTATTTCGACGGCACACATAAATTTTATTAACAAAATGTACTAATACATTTAAATCATGTAAAATGTACTAATACATACATATCATCACCTGAATGTAAGAACTATGTAACCTAAATTTGATTTATACGGAAAACTTATTAACCCATTAAGCGCCACTGGTGCATACACGCAACATTATATTTTTTTGTTAATTAAATTACTAAATGAGTTAATTTAAATATTATATTATTTGACCTGATTTGAAAATGTATGAAAAGAAATGTGAATATTTTGTTATTTAATTTTTTCGATTATTACTCATTCAAAAAAATACATCAGTGTATTTCTAACTTCACAATATTTCAGTGTTTTATACGCGTGGCGCATGAAGTAAAATATCGAGTTTAGAAAAGCCCCGTGAAAATTTGTCTCGGGTCGCTGCGCGACCCTCGACAAATTTTCTACGCGGGGCTTTTCTAAACTCGAAATTTTACTTCATGCTTAGTCTGGGAGTGGAAACAGTCGTTCTGAACTTTATATCGCACGTTATTATAAATAATCGATTACCGCCTGAAAATTTACAGTGTATACATTATGCATATTTATAAGAAAAATTCTACATACTGTGTATTATTGTTTTAAATATGCAAAATGTATACACTGTAAATTTTCAATCATTAATCGATTTTTTATAAAAGTGTGCAATATGAAGTTTAGAACGAGTGTTTCCACTCCCAGACTAAGCATGAAGTAAAATTTCGAGTTAATAAATGTGAATATTTTGTTACTTAATTTTTTCGATTATTACTCATTCAAAAAAATACATCAGTGTATTTCTAACTTCACAATATTTCAGTGTTTTATACGCGTGGCGCATGAAGTAAAATTTCGAGTTTAGAAAAGCCCCGTGAAAATTTGTCTCGGGTCGCTGCGCGACCCTCGACAAATTTTCTACGCGGGGCTTTTCTAAACTCGAAATTTTACTTCATGCTTAGTCTGGGAGTGGAAACACTCGTTCTAAACTTTATATCGCACGTTTTTATAAAGAATCGATTACTGCCTGAAAATTTACAGTGTATACATTTTGCATATTTAAAAGAAAAATTCTACATACTGTGAATTTTTGTTTTAAATATGCAAAATGTATACACTGTAAATTTTCAGTCATTAATCGATTTTTAATGAAAGTGTGCAATATGAAATTTAGAACGAGTGTTTCCACTCCCAGACTAAGCATGAAGTAAAATTTCGAGTTAATAAATGTGAATATTTTGTTACTTAATTTTTTCGATTATTACTCATTACAAAAAATACATCAGTGCATTTCTAACTTCACAATATTTCAGTGTTTTATACGCGTGGCGCATGAAGTAAAATTTCGAGTTTAGAAAAGCCCCGTGAAAATTTGTCTCGGGTCGCTGCGCGACCCTCGACAAATTTTCTACGCGGGGCTTTTCTAAACTCGAAATTTTACTTCATGCTTAGTCTGGGAGTGGAATCAGTCGTTCTAAACTTTATATCGCACGTTTTTATAAAAAATCGATTACTGCCTAAAATTTACAGTGTATACAGTTTACATATTTAAAAGAAAAATTCTACATACTGTGAATTATTGTTTTAAATATGCAAAATGTATACACTGTAAATTTTCAATCATTAATCGATTTTTTATAAAAGTGTGCAATATGAAGTTTAGTCCCAGACTAAGCATGAAGTAAAATTTCGAGTTTAGAAAAGCCCCGCGTAGAAAATTTGTCGAGGGTCGCGCAGCGACCCGAGACAAATTTTCACGGGGCTTTTCTAAACTCGAAATTTTACTTCATGCGCCACGCGTATAAAACAGTGAAATATTGTGAAGTTAGAAATACACTGATGTATTTTTTGTTAATGAGTAATAATCGAGAAAACTAATAATAAGTTATTCATAGAAATTATAAAGAGATGTGCAGATTTTTACCAAAAATCAACTTTTAGAGTTAACTCTATAATTGCTCAGCCGTTAATGAGTTAAGTTAATGTTTTTAAAAGAAGAACTATTTATTATAAAATACTGTATTGTAAGTAATTCATAAAAATCATGAAGAGAAGTGCAGAATTTTACCAAAAATCAACTTTTAGAGTTAACACTATAATTGCTCGGCCGTTAATGGGTTAAGGTAACTAGTACTGGATATTTAATTAAAACAGGTGGTTTGTTTCACTGATTTATATTTTCTCTGACTAATTTCGACAATTGGTAATCTTCAAGGCGGAATGAAACCAATGCGAAACTAGTCGGAGAAAATAAAAATCAGTGAAACAAACCAAGTGTTTTAATTAAATATCCAGAATTAGATTCAAAAATGTTTTAACCCGTGGTGAAACATTTTTGAATCTAATTCTGGATCTTTAGTAAGAAATTAATTAAACATAAGGTAACTAGTGTGAGAAGTAGGGCTTTCGACACGATTTACAAGTTTAGGCCTCAAGCAGTTGACAAGAACATTTTATCTGGGAAATCTAGCAGTTCTTTATTTTTAATTTAATTTACTTTATTAACGGAATCCATTAAATAATTTCTTAACCATATTTTATTATCTTTTAAACTAATATTATTATATCTTTAATTAATTTCTCACTTAACCCGTGGTGAAACATTTTTGAATCTAATACTAGATGATTTAAATTAAATTTAAATTAAAACACTTGGTTTGTTTCACTTATTTAAGTGAAAAAAAACCAAGTGTTTTAATTTAAATTTAATTTAAATCTTCCAGTATTAATATTATTATTATTTTCTCTATAAGAAATAATACATTTATTTGTAGTGAAATCTAGTATAACCCATACATAATTCACATCAACAAAAAACACGAGAAACCTTTCCCTATTCATAATAAATATATACCGGCAACGACAATCGACCAATCAAACAATACAAGCGCAAAAAAGGCAAATAAGCCACGAGATTTAATAAATTACAGTAATAATCCGGTGCGCTCAATAGTTTTCGATCCGGATTGATTGATGGCTTCATTATATGCTTTCGTTTGGAGTGTGTTTGACTGTATGTGTGCGTTCGTTCGGCCCGATTTCAGCTCTGGCAAAGTGCACAACATCCGAACGAAATGCGATTTTTTTAACACAACAAATCGATAAAAATCAACAACAAATAAAATGGAATTAATTTAATAAGATGATTAATCTCTAATTACACCAACACAAGTTACTTAACCCATTATGTGCCATTGATGCATATACGCAACATTCATAGTTTTATGTTAATTAAATTACTAAATAACCAAATTTGATATATTATATTATTTGACTTGACTTGAATACGTATGAATAAAATCGTGAATAATTTGTTATTTAAATATCTTGATTATTACTCATTTAAAAAAAATGTTTTCAGTGTATTTCTAACTTCACAACATTTCAGTGTTAATAATCGAGAAAACTAATAATAAGTTATTCATAGAAATTATAAAGAGATGTGCAGATTTTTACCAAAAATCAACTTTTAGAGTTAACTCCATAATTGCTCGGCCGTTAATGAGTTAAGTTGATGTTTTTAAAAGAAGAACAATTTATTATAAAATACTGTATTATAAGTTATTCATAGAAATCATAAAGAGAAATATTTCAGTGTTTTATTCGCGTCGCGCATGAAGTAAAATTTCGAGTTTAGTAAAGCCCCGTGAAAATTTGTCGAGGGTCGCTGCGCGACCCTCGACAAATTTTCTACGCGGGGCTTTTCTAAACTCGAAATTTTACTTCATGCTTTGTCTGGGAGTGGAAATACACGTTTTAAATTTAATATTGCATGTTTTTATACAAAATAGACAAATGCCTTACATTTACAGCGTATACATTATTTTTATTTAAAAGAAAAATACATAGAATGTAATACAATAAGTCATTCGTAAAAATCATACAAAGAAGTGTAGAATTTTACCTAAAATCCACTTTTAGAATTAACTCTATAATTGCTCGGCCGTTAATGGGTTAAACTATAATAAAATCATACATCATCTCTAAAAAGAGTGCGTAAAAAATATATAGAAAAATGTATGGAAATGTATGACATAAAATTACAATTTTTAAAAAATTTGATTTTTATGAGAATCGAAAAATAACACCGGGCAGGTTGGTTATTAGTTCTTGATGCGGTAGACCAAAATAGTTTTAGCCTTCGTAAACGATCGAACGTTTTCAAATAACGCGCCAAAACATCGCAAGTTATTTTTACTATTTGGGGGTGCCAGGAACCGGTAATCCGTATCTCGTTTTATTTTTAAATCCTCGTCCTATTGTTCGTGCACCGATCAAACGCAACATTATTAATTTTTGGTTATTAGATTACTAAATAAATTAATTTGATATATTATATTATTTGACCTGACTTGAAAATGTATGAAGAAAAATGTAAATATTTTGTTATTTAAATATTTCGATTGTTACTCATTTAAAAAAAATAATGTGAATGTATTTCTAACTTCACAATATTTTAGCGTTTTATGCGCGTGGCGCATGAAGTAAAATTTCGAGTTTAGAAAAGCCTGAAAATTTGGTTTGGCCGCTCCGCTTCGCGGAGCGACCAAACCAAATTTTCAGGCTTTTCTAAACTCGAAATTTTACTTCATGTTTAGTCTGGGAGTGGAATCACTCGTTCTAAACTTCATACTGCACGTTTTTATATAAAATCGACAAATGCCTGAAATTTTACAGCATATACACTATGTGTATTTAAAAGAAAAAATCGCAGTATTTAATAGAATAAGTCATTCATAGATATCATAAAAAGAAGTGCAGAATTGTACCTAGTATCAACTTTTAGAGTTATCTCTATAATTTCTCGGCCGTTAATGGGTTAAACAACAATATTTTTAACTAATCATACTGAAAAATATATTATTTTACGCAAAATCTCACTGGAGTTTGAAACCCGTAGGCGATCGACCGGTGGATCGCGATCAATGGGTTGAGCACCCTTGGTAAAGAACCTTCATATCTGTACTATTAAAGCACTATAACCATCCTTATTGGAGTCTTAAAATTATTTTCTAACTTCTATTAATAAGGTGGTTAGTTAGTTAGTTAGTACAATAAGTCACCTAGGCTGCAGTGCATCCGGATCCGAAAGGAAGACGGCCCCCACAGGAAAAAAAAGGTAGTTAGTTAATTTTAAGACAATTCTTTGTTGACTTTCTGTAAGTTAATCTCTGGATGAAAAGAAAGTCGTTAACATTTTTCTCTACCTGCCTCGTGCTTTTGTAATGTTTCTACTGAGAAACAGGTGATAAAGATCTGGTTGCGCTTTTTCTACTAAATAAAGTCTACTTACTTTCGCATGACACGGTGCCTCCCATAATTACCTGCATAATTGCCACTGTCAAAGATGTCAGTGTAATTATTGGTTGATATTTTTATGCGTCACCTTTAATACTTGTGCGAATGGATGGATGTCTTTTAGCCTCCAGACATTTACATTCTCATAAATTAATAACATTTTCTAGACAGACACGAATAATTGTGACATATTTTGTAATTAATGCACCTATCGATAAAATAGTTTACTTGTGTTAAGTAATTTTTGAACGGATTTGAAGTTAAATGGTAAAATTATATTTTTTGCGCCATTTTAATGGGGGCAAAAAGTTGCTATAACAAATTTTTTACAGTTTTTACAGCGAATGGATGGATGACTTTTAGCCTCCAGACATTTACATTTTCCTAAATTAATAACATTTTCTAGACCGATACGAATAATCGTGACATATTTTGTAATTAATGCACCTATCGATAAAATAGTTTACTTGTGTTAAGTAATTTTTGAACAGATTTGAAGTTAAATGGTAAAATTATATTTTTTGCGCCATTTTAATGGGGGCAAAAAGTTGCTATAACAAATTTTTTACAGTTTTTACAGCGAATGGATGGATGTCTTTTAGCCTCCAGACATTTACATTTTCCTAAATTAATAACATTTTCTAGACCGATACGAATAATCGTGACATATTTTGTAATTAATGCACCTATCGATAAAATAGTTTACTTGTGTTAAGTAATTTTTGAACAGATTTGAAGTTAAATGACAAAATCATATTTTTTGCGCCATTTTAATGGGGGCAAAAAGTTGACATAAAAAATTTTTTACAGTTTGGTATAACTTACAAACAAATGAGTTACAGTTACTTTAGTAAAACGACATTTTATTAACTTATAGAGAGGAAACGGTTAGAGAGTAATTTTATTTTTGCCATTGATTAAAACAAGAAAAAGTGATTATGGCTAGCGGAAACTGTATTTCAATATGTCTGCAAATAAAAAACTTTTCTATACAGAGAGTTTTATGTAACACCGAACATTTTCATATAGAGAATTTTTCTTTTAAATATACATATGCATACGTCGTATATTTTCCGACGTTCGGTTTGTTAACAGAGTTTAATTTGAAGCTTTAAACGAGTGTTTTCCACTCCCAGGCTAATCATGAATTAAAATTTCGAGTTTAGAAAAGCCTGAAAATTTGGTTTGGTCGCGTAGCGCGAAGCGCGGAGCGGCCAAACCAAATTTTCAGGCTTTTCTAAACTAGAAATTTTACTTCATGCGCCACCGGTACACAACACTGACTCAATGTAAAGTTTAGCGGTGTGTTTTAAACTTCTTAATATGTCAGTGTTTTGTACCGGTGGCGCATGAAGTAAAATTTCGAGTTTAGAAAAGCCTGAAAATTTGGTTTGGCCGCTCCGCGCTTCGCGCTACGCGACCAAACCAAATTTTCAGGCTTTTCTAAACTCGAAATTTTACTTCATGCTTAGCCTGGGAGTGGAAAACACTCGTTTAAAGCTTTAAACTAAATTCTTTTGACAAACCGAGCGTCGGAAAATGTACGACGTATGCATATGTCTACTTAAAAAAAAATATCTTTATTAAAATGTTCGGTGTTACATAAAACTCTATGTATGTGACATCTCCAAAATGCACCACCAAGTACTAGTACAATTTTTTCACTTATTGCATTTTATAAACTACCGAACGGATTTAATTTATTCAAAAAGCAAGCGATTAGGAATGAAAACGGCTATAATTTGATGTGTGAATTTTTTTTTGGATTTGAAAATTATGCCCTGTACAGGCGTTAAAAATTACATGTTGGTATACTTATTAATTTCCTAGAATTCTTAAAAATGGAAAAAGTTGATTAAATAATTTTTTTCTTAAGGAAATAAATAGCTAGCATTGTTTATAATGTAATTAAGAGTAGAATTATGAGTTACTGTAACGAATTAAACAATAACAATCATTTTTTATTACATCATTCTTCATTTTCAACATTTAAGGCTAATTTGAAACGAATCAATTTATCCGCTATTGTTAATAATGTTTTATCTTAATTTTAATTACTTAGTTTGTGAACTCATATAATTTTATTTCGATATTATATTATACAATCTAGTCTTTACTGTGATATTTTGCTCATCAATTACTGATATTAATTTCAATATGTTATTTGTACAATTTATTAGTTGTTTATGTATTTGTCTTTGTACCGATTTGTTGATTTTATCTCTAAATAATGTATTCACTCTTTAGTATTTTTTATTATTATCATTTTAACTCGCGTAAATTAAGAGTAGCATGAACATGTCTAATACAATTGTTATTTTTCTGTTATCCACTCTGTATATATAAATATACTAATATTATAAATTTATGTAAAAGGAGATTCCGTAAATAAATGAAATGAAGTGTCTGTAATTTGTATTCGATTATTTTAAAAATTAAAAAATATTGTGGAAATCGTGATTTTTATTGGTGGATTTCAATTTTCTTAAATTCTGGAAAAAGTTGAATAAACATTTTGTTTCTTGAAAAAATAAATAGCTAGCATTGTTTATAATGTTAATAAGAGTGTCTGTGATTTTTTAACGATTATTGTAAAAATTGAAAAATTGCGAATTTGTGATAACTTTTTTTTAAATCTGTAATAAATATAAGGTATTAGAAATAGGTTGAGTAAATTAGTTTATTACAGAAAAAATATTTTACTAACCATTCAATAAAAAAAAGTAAATGTACCATTTTTTTTCATTTATTGCATTTAAAGTGCGCTATTTTATAAACTGCCTAATGGATTTTATTTATTCAAAAAGCACGCTATTAAGAATGAAATCGGCTTTAATTTGATGTTTAAATATTTTTCGAGACTTGAAAATTATGTCCGGTACAGGCGATCAAAATAATACACTCGACCGCAAAAAAAAACGCGCCACTTGAAAATTCACGTTTTTTCGTGAATATTCAAACAGCCATAACTTCGGTCGATGTGGATAAAATTTGATGAATTTTTGAGTTTTTGGAACGCTAAAGTTTTCTCTTTAAGGACACATAAGTGGATGTAACGAAATTTAAGCATTTCTGCATTTAAAAGTCCTACCAACAAAAAAATGTTCAGTATGTTAAAAATGATAAAAGTTGAGAAGTTATACTGTGCCCAAAAAAAAATCGTAGCTCTACTTCAAAAAAAGCGCAACCAAATTCCATCATTTTCCTTTGAAATAAGCGAAAAATCATGTCGATCCAATGATTTGGTTCGAAGTTATGGCAGTTTTTTTAAAAAGTGTATGCATAAGTTAGCGTCAAATTTCAATTTGCAATGAAAATGCAAAAAATTGTCACCCAGCCAAAACATTTATTTGGCAGTAGGTTTTTTCGGTAGAGGTGAAATGCAAGTTTATGTAAGGCTTTTGCCTTATCTCAGGCCAAAATTAATGCTCATTGAGTTTGGGGAAAAAATCATTTTTTCTCAAATTGTCATAACTTTACTCCAAATCAATTTATCGATCTGAATATTTGCGCATATTAAAGGAAAAGGACTAAATTTATTCTGGATGTCCCTTGCTAGAAGCCACAATTTTTTTTGCGCATTGTACAAGTTAACAAAGTTAAAAGTTTTAAAGTGAAAAACGTTTCATCGCCTTTAGGGGGTAGAGGGGGGTAAAATGTGCATGTTTGAAGATCTGACTAACATGCCCTTAAAGAGAAAACTTCAATCTTTTTATATCGCATAATGTCACAGGTTTGCGAGCAGAGTTATGCCTGTGCGCCAAAGTTATGCCCCAAAATACACCTTTTAAAAAAACTGCCATAACTTCGAGCCAAATCATTGGATCGACATGATTTTTCGCTTATTTCAAAGGAAAATGATGGAATTTTGTTGCGCTCTTTTTGAAGTGGAGCTACGATTTTTTTTGGGCACAGTATAACTTCTCAACTTTTATCATTTCTAACATTCTGAACATATTTTTGTTGGTAGGACTTTTGCAGAAGTGCTTAAATTTCGTTATATCCACTTATGTGTCCTTAAAGAGAAAACTTAAGCGTTCCAAAAACTCAAAAATTCATCAAATTTCATCCACATCGACCGAAGTTATGGCTGTTTGAATATTCACGAAAAAACGTGAATTTTCAAGTGGCGCGTTTTTTTTGCGGTCGAGTGTATATTAGTAGATTTTTTAATATTCTAGAATTCTTAAAAGTGGAAAAAGTTAAATACATATTTTTTTTCTTGAGTAAATAAGTATTATTTCTAATGGTTATAAGAGTGTCTGTGATTTTTTTTGGGATTTTTTTTTAAATAATTCTTTTTTGTAAAAATCGGGATTTTTCCATACCCACCGCTCACAAAAATGCGAATTTGCGTTGGAAAAAAAAATATTTAAAAAAACTCTGGAATAAATTTAAGATATTAAAAATTGCCCAAGTAAGTTAGTTTCTTATTGAAAAAAATTATTTACAAAAATTTCAATAAAAACAGCAAATGTACCATTTTTTGGATTTATTACATTTAAAACTGCTGAACGGATTCAATTTATTCTAAAATCAAGCGATTAGGAATGAAATCGTCTTTAATTTGATGTGTTAATATTTTTCTAGACTTTCTAGACTTGCCTGGTACAGGCGATTAAAATTACATATTGGTGGATTTATTAGTTGTCTAGAATTCTTAAAAATGGAAAAACTTGAATAAATCATTTTTTCTTGAGAAAACAAGTAGCTAGTATTATTTCTAATGTTAATAAGAGTCTGTGATTTTTTTTAATTACTTAGAAAATTACAAAAATTGAGTGTAAATCGAGATTTTTCGATATCTACCCCTTACAAAAAATGCCAATTTGCGATAAAAAAATTTTTTTTAAGAAAGCTGAAAATATCTAAGATATTAGAAATACGTTGAGTAAATTAGTTTCTTGTAGAAAAAAATATTTTACTAAAACTAATCTATAGAGAGTTTTATGTAACACCGAACATTTTCATAACGAGAATTTTTTAAGTTTACATAAGTATACGTTGTGCATGCTCCGTCGCTCGGTTTATTAAAAGATTTGAAGCATTAAACGAATGTTTTCCACTCCCAGGCTAAGCATGAAGTAAAATTTTCGGGTTTAGAAAACTATGACCAATAAAAATTGTAGCCAATTAATCGCAATTAATGCCTCAACTTGTTGGGTAGTTTTTCTTTTAAGTATACATGTCCCAATTACAGCGTATATGCCGTAAATCTTAAGATACTCGTTGTTTTTTAACAGACTTCAATTTGAAATAAGTGTGTTCCACTCCCAGACTAAGCATGAAGTAAAATTTCGAGTTTAGAAAAGCCTGAAAATTTGGTTTGGTCGCGTAGCGCGAAGCGCGGAGCGGCCAAACCAAATTTTCAGGCTTTTCTAAACTCGAAATTTTACTTCATGCGCCACCGGTACAAAACACTGATGCAATGTAAAGTTTAGCGGTGTGTTTTGAACTTCGTAGTATGTCAGTGTTTTGTACAGGTGGCGCATGAAGTAAAATTTCGAGTTTAGAAGAGCCTGAAAATTTGGTTTGGCCGCTCCGCGCTTCGCGCTACGCGACCAAACCAAATCTTCAGGCTTTTCTAAACTCGAAATTTTACTTCATGCTTAGTCTGGGAGTGGAACACACTCATTTCAAATTGAAGTCTGTTAAAAAACAACGAGTATTTTAAAATTTACGGCATATACGCTGTAATTGGGATATGTATACTTAAAAGAAAAACTCCCTGTATGTACAAGTTGAGGCATTAATTGCGATTAATTGGCTACAATTTTTATTGGTCATATAGGCAACTCAATTTACACACAACTTAAAAATTAAAGGTTTCAAATTGTATTGGATGCAAATGTTCGGTGTTACATAAAACTCTCTGTATATAAAATTATTAAAATTATGATGCGAGATATTTAACCGTCCATCGTTAACCTCATTTTTATCATAAAAATAAGTATTTCAAAATTAAGCAATATATTTTGAACTTCACTTTAAATCAGTTTTTAATACGCGTGGCGCATGAAGTAAAATTTCGAGTTTAGAAAAGCCTGAAAATTTGGATTTGCCGGGGCGCGACTCGCTTCGCTCGCGCGCCCCTGCAAATCTAAATTTTCAGGCTTTTCTAAACTCGAAATTTTACTTCATGCTTAATCAGGGAGTGGAAACACTCGTTAGTAGCTTTAATTTATCCGTTTTTTTTTTAAATCAACGAAAAAGAAAATTATCAAACGCTGTAACTATCAGAATATGTAAACTTAAAAGAAGACATTAAGCTCGCAATCAAATGACTCACCCAAGAATGAATTTACTTATACTTTCTGGAAATAAATTAAATTCAATTAAATTAAATTAAAAAGTGTTGTACAAACAAAGTAAAAAGTGTTTTATTGTGAAATTAACATGTGTAACGAAGTATAGTTGAATTCACGAGAGGTGTCCTACGATTACAGATTTAAAACCTATGTTACAACTTTTTGTTGAGGTATTTTTTTATGAATTTCATTTTTTCTACTTTGAAGTGTGCTTAATTGTAACTTATGCTTAACTCTCTTAACTAGGGCATTCATATTGTTATAGTTATTTTAATTTGAACCCAAGTGTCACAGGATACCTTTCTTGAACTGGACTATAGAACCCTTCATAATACAGAATTTAATAAAATTATATAAATATATATGAAAATCAAAAATTGCACAATACTAACATAATAAATTATCTTATGTGTATTCAATCTTCTATCGAGACCATTACAGGAAAGCCTCGATCCGGTAACGACCGGCCATTCGTTATGCGGCTAAAAATCAGTGCGACCGAGTTCGTCGTTGCTCGTCGTATTTTTTTTTCTGCTCCTTTTCGTTTTCCCCGGTCTTTGCTGAAAGTCCGGGGCCGATCCGGTGGCTCCTTGTTTTATTTATCATCGCGGTCGATTTCGTGTGACCGATGTGTGCCCCTTAAAAACCCACCAAAATTACGACCGGAGGAATTCTACCGGAGCGCCCGGAGATTGATGGCCCGGATTTTGGGCCACCAGGGAAAAACCGCAGCCAATAAGATCAAATACACGAATTTGATAAGATTTTATCAGAATGAAAGACAAAAAATATATTTGGATTCATTGAGTTACTTGAAGATGATAATAACTTTGATTGAAACACCTGGAACCTTTCTTCATTAAATTGTTGAAGAAATGTTCCAAGTGTTTTTTTAATAGAAAAAATATATATTTTTTAAATACATCATAATGTATACTTCTAATACATGTCGGCCATTCCATAAATAAGTGCACACTTTTTGGGGGTACATCAGAGATTTTAGCGAATTTCACATATATTATAAAGGCTATCAAGACATGGTTTTTGGTTGTTACTAGAGGTTAAACAAATTATTTTGTCAAAAGTTATAACAATATAAACTTTTAGTACACTTTTATTTTGAGCTCAAAAATATCGTAAACCGTTACTGATACAAAAAAATTATTCCTGACTTTTTTATGCTAAAATGTTAAAAGTTTAAAGTACATTTTTTCCAAAACGAAAAAACTTTATTTAGATAGATTTTTTTTTAATAAATAAAACAAATCTTAAAAAATAATCAAATACTCATGTTTTAATTTTCTTGAAAGAAATATATGTTATACCCCAATCCTTCCTAAGAATATTTTTGTTTTTAAAAAGATGGGCACTTTAAAACTTTTTGAGATATGACTTTTTTTAACAGAGCGCTGCATTGACGCGCGGCGAGTCCCGCTTAATAAACACAGAAAACGTTATTTATTCATTGTTTAACCTAAAATTAGGTCACTAATATAGTTTATTTAATTTTATAAAGGATTTCCACTCTTAGCCGTAAAAATTATATACCGATAAGGTCAGTGAAAAATGCCGTATACAGAATTTTCACTGATCTTATCGCGATATAAGTTTAAAATATTTCAAATCCAAAACTATTTTGAATTCTAAAAAAAATCCGATATTTTGCATATCGATACTTTTCACTACGATGTGATGTATTTTAAACTAACGAGTTAATTCCACCCCCAGACGAAGCATGAAGTAAAATTTCGAGTTTAGAAAAGCCCCGCGTAGAAAATTTGTGAAGGGTCGCGCAGCGACCCGAGACAAATTTTCACGGGGCTTTTCTAAACTCGAAATTTTACTTCATGCGCCACGTGTATAAACCACTGATTTACAGTAAAGTTAAAAATATACAACGCTTAGATGTGATGGTGATCAATATTTACAGAGATGTAGCGAAAAAATGTTTTTTGTAAAGAGTGCCTTGGAAACAGTTGAGTAACTCACTCATTTGACAATTTCGAGGACCCATAATTGTTGGTAAAATACATCATCATCACCAGTTGTGAATTGTTCTAAACTAACGAGTGTCTTCCACTCCCAGACTAAGAAAACACTGATTTAAATAAAGTTCTCTTAATTTATTAAGCGGGACTCGCAGCGCACAACGCGATCCGGGCCATTCACCATTGGCGGGAGCGCCTCATGTCAATGCAGCGCTCGGGTAAAAAAAATAATTTTTGAAAAAGTTTTAAAGTGCCCATACTTTTGAAAACGGAAAAATTTCTAGGAAATATCTGGGTATAACATATATTTTTTTTAAGAAAATTAAAACAGGAGTATTTGATTATTTTTGAGATTTGTTTTTTTATTGAACACAATCTATATAAATAAAGTTTTTTCGTTTTGGAAAAAAACTTATTTTAAACTTTGAACATTTAAGCACAAAAAAGTACAGAATAACTTTTTTTGTATAGGTATGTTATGTTATGTTATGGGGTCGGTGGGTCGTGTGGCCTCTGGGCCTTTCGAAGTTACCTCGACCTAAAAGATCTTTTGTAACTATCCCTGACCTACTTGAGTCCCTCAATATCTAGACTTCTTATGAAGTCTGCTATAACTTGAGGGTTAATGTGTACCAATTCCTCGGTGTTTAAAGTGGCCGATGACAGGTAGTTCCCTTTTTGAAGGGACAAGGCAGGGCATTCACAAAGTAGGTGCTCTGCTGTTTCTTGTGCCTCGTTGCAGAACCTGCAGTTGGCATCAGTTGTCTGACCCATCTTGGTGAGGTGGTACTTCAGAGAACAGTGTCCAGTTAGAAGGCCGGTTATGAGCCTTAGGTTGCCCTTGCTTAACCTGAGAAACTGTCCGGCTCTTACGGCAGAGAAGGCGATGAACCTTTTCGCCTGCCGCAGACCAGGTGTGTTTCTCAGGTGAGCACTTTTGGCAGCATCTTCCCATTCCCGGATCATCCCCTTGATGCGGACTTTAGTTATTCCACTGTAAGGTTCTGGTCCGACAAATGGAGTCTTGGACCCTTCCTTGGCAAGGTTGTCGGCAATTTCATTCCCTTTGATCCCTGCGTGTCCCGGAACCCAGACCAGTTTGACTCTGTTGTTCCTAGCCAGCTGCTTTAGGGATAGCTTGCACTCCCAGACAGATTGAGACTTGCATGTAGGCGATTTTATTGCCTTTAATGCAGCTTGACTGTCTGAGCAGATGCAAACCCTCTGTTTGTTGTATCCCCTGTCTAAACATATGTGGGCGCATGTGTTCAGGGCCTCGATTTCTGCCTGAAATATCGATGGGGATCGTCCCAAGGCCCTTGATAACTCGCATCGAGGGCCAGTGATACCGATTCATGGCGGCCATAGATGGCCACTTCAATCGTTGTGTCGAAGTCGTAGTCAGTTGACATGTAGTCTTTGGGCATGTATATCGCTCTTTCACACACAGTGTTGAGGATTTTTAGGTGCCCGTTAAGGTATCCATATTTTGGTATGTCTGTCTGGATTATTCTTAATGCGTCTAGTGCTGCTTCCCTTTTCACGTGCAGATGCAGAGGTGTGAGATTTAGCATAGCCTCCATTGCTCCAGTGGGGCAGGTGTTCATAGCCCCTGTGATGCCCAAACATGCCAGCCGTTGAACCTTGCTGAGCCTTGCTTGGGTTGTGATCTCCGTTGTCTTCGTCCACCAGACAACGGAACCATAGGTGATTATTGGTCTTATCACCGTAATGAAAAGCCAGTATATCATCTTGGGGTGTAAACCCCATCGTTTACCAAATAGCCTGCGGCAAGCCCATATTGCCCTTACTGCTTTGGCAGTGATGTTATCTACATGGGTTTTCCAGTTTAGCCTCTGGTCAAAGGTGAGGCCGAGATATTTAACTGTGTTGGAAAGCCCAATGCGTGTCCCATTCATGGTTAGTGCCTTAAGATTTAATTTTCTACGACCTGTAAATGGGACAATTACAGTCTTGTTGGGATTGATAGTGAGCCCCTTCTGCACGCACCATGTACTTACTTTCCGAAGGGCTGACTGCATGCGGTTGGACACCGTATCGTCATGCTTTCCCCTAACTATGATGACGATGTCGTCAGCATAGCCTTGTACGTCAAAACCGTCGTTGGATAACACCGATATTAGCTCATCGACAACTAGTGACCACAGCAGGGGCGATAGAACCCCGCCTTGTGGGCACCCCTTTACTGCGAACACAGTTGCCGACTCATCGCCAATGGACAGTGTGATCCTACGACCTTTGAGCATAGCATGGATCCATTTGGATGTGGAGACATCAATTCCTCTTGATTTGGTGGCCGTGTCTATGGATTCATAGGAGGTGTTGTCAAATGCACCTTCGATGTCCAAGAATGCGCATAGAGCCACTTCTTTGCTTGCGATGCTCTTCTCTATTACACTTGTTAGTGCGTGAAGGGCATTTGTTGTTGATTTGCCTGCTTGATAGGCAAATTGGTGTTTGTGAAGGGGAAACGACTGAAGAGCTTTCCCTCTGATATTTCTATCAATGATTTTCTCCATTTTGTATAGGTAACGGTTCACGATATTTTTGGGTTCAAAATAAATGTGTACTAAAAGTTTATATTGTTATAACTTTTGACACAATTTTTTTTTTTAACCTCTAGTAACAACCAAAATCCATGTCTTGATAGCCTTTATAATATATGTGAAATTCGCTAAAATCCCCGATGTACCACCAAAAAAAGTGCACTTATTTATGGAATGGCCGATGTATGTATACTTACAAGAAAAATTCCCTGTACGGATTTTCAGTAAACTTTACGTTTTTAAGTTTACTGAAATCTGAAAATGTTTCTTTTTATTAAATGCTTATGGTAAACATTTTGTTGGAATTCTAATAAATCCGTGATGCATTTCTCATGGTAATAAAAGTTGTCTGCAATGTTAGCAACTCAATTAACCTGAATAATTGCAAGCCATTTGAGCAGTAAACATCTCCCCATGAGCAATCGCGTCCTAAAAAACTAGAAAACAGGGAAGAGCCGAACATCACCATATGCACAACAGTTCCCATAAACACACATCGAAAAAAAAAATCATTCCGAAGACCCGTAAAAAATACCATTTATACCCAGCGTGACTCTTATCGGCCACAATTATACCCAATATATTACTCGTGGCTAAGAGCGAGCTTGAACCGAACCTGTGTAACTTAATCCCCGGCCAAGAAAGCTCGGGCTGTGGGAAATGTTTCCCACCTGTTAATCCGGAACCGATTTTTCAAAAGCGTGAAAGGGCTGCGATAATTAAGTATGTTAATTGGAGGTATTTGTGTGTCGGTGGGGGCAGCGATAAATACGAGAGGATTCAAGAGAGGATGATCAATGTCCGATGATTATAAGAAAATGTTGCTTAATTAATATCGTGAAAAAGTTCATTTGCATATTTAATGGCGGTGCATTTTCAACGTGGATGTTCGGGATGGTTGGGAGTCTATAATCTACTACGCGATGAGTTGGATAGTTCTCACAAGACAGGATTATCTAATTGGGTTGAATGTGTATTAAGAATACAATTAGTCTTGTAATTATGAAATATTATTTTTGTATTCATTTACTTCCAACGATGTATTGTCATAAATATTATTTAACAACTATTTTGTAAATGCCAAGACAATTACCAGCTAGAGCAGGAAATTTAGCTTGCATCCTTATGCATTATTATACTATTTAAGTATAATATTAATTATTACTGTAAAGTTCTTTTTCGCAGAGGAAATAAAATAATAAAACTTGAAATTCTTATTATTTTGTATAATGTTAATACTCCTTATTAAATAGCGTTATGCAATTATAGTTAACATAATATATAAAGTTACGAAAAAACTATTCGTGAAAATGCAAACAATGTCTTAATTAATAAGACAACTTAAGACGATAAATATCCATTGAAACAACTACTTCCCGTGCAAATACACCTTCGGATATTGAATTATACAATGAAATATTTAAAATTATATTTAATTTGATTTGTTCCAACGCTCTATTAAAGTATATGTAACGTTTAAGTCAAATTCTCTTCAAACCTACTAACAATACAAATTTAAATTTGAATGTGTATAATTCAATATTCGGAGGTGTATTTGCACGGGAAGTAGTTGTTTCAATGGATATTTATCGTCTTAAGTTGTCTTATTAATTAAGACATTGTTTGCATTTTCACGAATAGTTTTTTCGTAATTATATATACTCAATGATATTAGAAGCGTAACACCCAGAAGGAGTTATTATTTTAACTTGATTTTTTGCCAGTATGGTAGTCTTACATAAAGAATAAAATGATTACATTTTCAAGAAATTTTTATAAAAAACAATCTAAGAAAAATTAATAATGTGTTTGGCGACCCCTTTGTGAGAGAGAGATGGTCGATGTCTTCTTCTTGAATATTCTTCTTCCCATGATATCCCACACATGTTCAATGGGATTTAAATCCGGCGAACGGGGCGGCCACGCCAAAACATTAACACCAGCTTCATTAAGAAAGTTCATAGTTCGACGAGCAATATGGGGACGTGCGTTATCTTGTTGAAAAAGTACGTCTGGGCGGCCATCTAAATAAGCCAACAAAGTCGGTCGTATGACGTCTTCAACATAACGCGCAGCTGTCATACTGCCTCGAATGAATGCAAGAGGTGATCGACTACAATAAGCAATAGCCCCCCAAACCATTACTCCAGCAGTCCTGTGTACATGCCTCTCAATAGCAAACCTAAGATCAGGTCGTTCTCCACGGTAGCGTCGTACCCTTCTAAGGCCACCATGCGTGCCTAGACAAAATCGTGATTCATCGCTGAATACGACATCGTGCCATTCTGCCTCCCAATGCTGCCGTTCTCTGCACCAGTCCAACCTTTGGCGACAGTGTCTCGCTGTTAAAGGAAGCACTAATCTTGGACGGTACGAAAGAAGCCCAAAGGATTGAATGCGGCGATATAAGGTTCGCATACTAACGGGCCTACCTTCTTCTCCAATCCATTGATCACCGATTTGACGCGTAGTAGCGAAACGGTCTCGCAGGGCTATTTGTCTTAAGCGTCGATCTTGACGTTCTGTGGTACGCCTTGGTTGACCAATTGGTCTTCTTCTTGCTCCTCTACCTTCTTCTGTCCATACCTGATACACACGTATTACAGTTGCTGCAGTGGAATCAATACGGCGGGCAATTTCGCGATAGGACATACCGACATCTCGATAAGCAACAACTCGACCCCGGTCAAAATCGCTCAAATGGTGATATTGTGGACGTCTTCGGACTCGAGGAATTTTATTTAAGCTTAACACACTCAACGGAAACACGAAAACTAAAAACATCTGTACTAAACAGCTCATATAAATAGTTTTATCAAAAAAGAAAAAGTGAAATATTTTTTTTTCACAATAAATTTAAAAGGCACAAGGTTGAAATTGTTATCAATGTATGCTTTAAATATAGTCACTCTGTTGCTAAAATATGAATTCAAAAAAATCATTCCTTCTTGGTGTTACGCTTCTAATGTCATCGAGTATATATTATGTTTAAAGTGTGCAAACTATAAGAAGCGTAAGCTTATTTTCTCGAATTCAAATAGTTTTGAATTTGAATTTATTATAGTTAACATTTTTTCAAAAGTTTAGAATTATGTAATTGATTCTGTGTTTTGTGTCGTAATAATAATTCATTTTATTTTCGTTAAAAAAGATTCGTGATCCGAATTCGTTATATTTTTTTAGGAGGATTCGTATCCGAATCCAAATGTAGGTGATTGGAATCTTCATAATAGTATTCGAATACTCTAGAGAGATTCAAATCGTAGTAAACTAAATTCTGTATTTTGGAGGCTTCTACTTCGTTATACATGTTAATTTCACATTAATTTATTGCGTAGTAAACTAATTTGCACATTACCATTTACGGTGTCTATATCATATAATAAAAAAATGAAAAATGAAATAACCTATTAAATAAAAATAATAATGAATTATTTTATTGTAAATTTTTTATATACATATATTTAGCGCAAATGTATGTATTTATGAAGATATCTGCAGTCGATAATAATAAAACGCACACATAATACACGGGCTATAAATAACAGGATTTAATGGAGTGCAAATGATTCCCAGGAAGTGCTTCTATGTAATTATAAAATTAACTAAATTGGCCTCATTATCGATTTGACGGGATGCGTATTAAATTGCCGCCCATTTATAATTAAAATTCAGCTTTTACTCAAAGAGCACCGAGCATAATGTAAATTTTATAATAATTATTATCGATTTTGACTACTGGTGTATTAGAAATATTGGATAATCGGGCCGATTTGGTATGTTAAATTTAACATACAGAGAGTTTTTCTTTTAAGTATACATATCCCAATTACAGCGAATATTAAAATGCGTTACCTTACTTTGGGGATTTTCTTCTAGATACAATACCATTCTTTATATTTTTTTTCCTTTTCAGGCCAGCCTTGGAGCTATGTGGAAGGCTATGAGAATTCAGAAAAGTAAGTAAATTGTAAATTTTAAATCAAAAAGCTAGGTAATTGAGTACTAAGTGAAGAATTGGTAATTGAATGTAATAAGGAAATTTCACATTATTTTACAAATGAAGTCGATTGTGTTCTCAACAACGTAACGATAATTAGAAAATTAAGTAATTTAATCTTATTTAATAGAGCAAGTGGATGAAATAATTATGTAATATATTTTTATTTATTTATTTATTCAACGGATAACACCTTATCTTAAATAAGTGTCTCATCTTTTACGTGGTAAAACACTTTTAACTATGATTTTAAATACTTAGTTAAATGTCACTCGTAAAAAAACTATTTTTATTCCAACTACATTCGTTGTTACTTAATATGTATACAGAAATACTGAATTCAATCAAACAATCTATCTATCATTGGATTCAGTCCAAGTCCAAATCTCAATCCATCCCTCTGTAACTTGAGCGCTTATTCTGAGACTTGAGGCTTTAACTCAGACTCCGGGATGGAATCAGGTTACATTAATTGAATGTAATCAGGTAATTTCACATTATTTTACAAATGAAGTCGATTGTGTTCTCAACAACGTAACGATAATTAGAAAATTAGGTAATTTAATGTTATTTAATAGAGCAAGTGGATGAAATAATTATGTAATATATTTTAATTTATTTATTTATTCAACGGATAACACCTTATCTTAAATAAGTTTCTCATCTTTTACGTGGTAAAACACTTTTAACTATTATTTTAAATACTTAGTTAAATGTCACTCGTAAAAAACCTATTTTTATTCCAGCTACATTCGTTGTTACTTAATATGCATACAGAAATACTGAATTCAATCAAACAATCTATCTATCATTGGGTTTTGTCCAAGTCCAAATCTCAATCCATCCCTCTGTAACTTGAGCGCTTATTCTGAGACTTGAGGCTTTAACTCAGACTCCGGGATGGAATCAGGTTCAGATTTATCGTAATTCAAAGTCAAAGTCTTGCCTCAATTCAGTTTGGCTTGTTCAAAGTTTCAGTTTATCCCAAAATCTTGAAAGGCAAAGTCTTGCCTCAATTCAGTCTGGCTTATTCAAAGTTTTAGTTCATCGTAAAATCTTGAACCAAGTCTAAGTCCAGTTTTCCAAGTTTCAGTATATTAAAGCCCAGAGTAGTAGTCTAAACCCAAATTGCAGTCTAATAATACATTCCCTAATTCATAATTAATCACTCATTCTAACTAATTCCAAATATAAGTGACTGCTTTAGTTAGTCCAGGTCCAATCTCAGTCAAACTTCAATATACCCTTAGCCTAAGTTTATCAAATCTTTATCTAACTTTCGCTTTATATTTATGCAGAATTATTTTTTGAATAACTTTCTCATTTATTACTTGGTGAAACATTTTGAAATAATATTAAAGGATAAATTAAAAACACTTGGTTTGTTTCACTATTCGTTTCTATTTACTCGACTAGTTTCGCTTTTTACGGCATTATCAAGAGTGGATTGCAGAAGAAACCGACCCGCTTATATATAATCAGGTAATAAGGGATTTTGCAATTGGGGAATTCCAAATTTCCTCGTTGTCGTTGACGCAGAAATACTGTATTCGATGCAACAATCTATCCATCATAGGGTCCCAATCTCATTCCATCCCTTAGTGACTTAGGCGCTTGATCTGAGACTTAAGGCTCTATATCAGATTCTGGGATGGACCTAAATTCAGATTTATCATAATTCAAAGTCAAAGTTATGCCTCTATTCAGTCTGGCTTATTCAAAGTTTCAGTTCATCCTAAAATCAAGATCCAATTCCTGCGTCCAGTTTTCACTCGGTCTCAGTCTAAGTATCAGTATATTAAAACCAAAGTTGCAGTCTAAGCCCGAATCACAGTCAAATAATACATTTCTTAATTCATAATTAATTACTCATTCCAATCCTCTTAAATTTTAGTCTTATTTCAAATATAAGTGACTGACAGACTCTGAGATAGACTTAGATTCAGATTTATAGTTATTCAACGTCAAAGTCTTGCCTCCGTTCAGTCTGGCTTATTCAAAGTTTCATTTCATTCTAAAATCTTGATCCAAATCAGTGTCTAGTTTTCAGTCAGTCTCAGTTAAAGTAACAATATCATTTAATTGATGAGGCGGATACATGATGAAACTCCATAATACTATTTGAAATAAAACAACGCAGTTGGGAGGGTTTCACTTTTATTGTTGAACACTGTAACATGTTTCACCACACAGTGGCTTCATCAGGCAGATGAAATAATTCAAATTTATTTCATCTGCCTGATGAAGCCACTGTGTGGTGAAACATGTTGCAGTGTTCAACAATAAAAGTGAAACCCTCCCAACTGCGTTGTTTTATTTCAAATAGTAACAATATCAGTTGCAATTGAACCTCAAATCGCAGTCAAATAGTATATTCCTTAATTCATAATTAATCACTCATTTTAAATCCAAACCTTCTTCCAATTTTCAGTTTGTCTCTCCTAAAATCTTGATCCAAGTCAGAGTCAGTCTCAGTTAAAGTATCAGTTGCAGTCCAAGCCCAAAACGAATCCTTTCAAATTTCAGTTTGTCTTATTTCAAATATAAGTGACTGACAGACTCTGAGATAGACTGAGATTCAGATTTATAGTTATTCAACGTCAAAATCTTGCCTCCGTTCAGTCTGGCTTATTCAAAGTTTCGGTTCATTCTAAAATCTTAATCCAAGTCAGTCTAGTTTTCAGTGAGTCTCAGCTAAAGTAACAATATCAGTTGCAGTTCAAGCTCAAATCGCAGTCAAATAGTATATTCCTTAATTCATAATTAATCACTCATTTTAAGTCCAAACCTTTTTCCAATGTTCAGTTTGTCTGTCCTAAAATCTTGATCCAAGTCAGTCAGTCTCAGTTAAAGTATCAGTATCAGTTGCAGTCTAATCCCAAATCGCAATCCTTTCAAATTTCGAATATAAGTGACTGACAGACTCTGAAATAGACTGAGATTCAGATTTATAGTTATTCAGCGTCAAAGTCTTGCCTTCGTTCAGTCTGGCTTTTCAAAGTTTCGGTTCGTCCTAAAATCTTGATCCCAATCAGAGTCCAGTTTTCAGTGAGTCTCAGTTAAAGTAACAATATCAGTTGCAGTTCAAGCTCAAATCGCAGTCAAATAGTATATTCCTTAATTCATAATTAATCACTCATTTTAAGTCCAAACCTTCTTTCAATTTTCAGTTTGTCTCTCCTAAAATCTTAATCCAAGTCAGAGTCAGTCTCAGTTAAAATATCAGTATCAGTTGCAGTCCAAGCCCAAATCGCAATCTTTTCAAATTTCAGTTTGACTTATTTCAAATATAAGTGACTGACAGACTCTGAAATAGACTGAGAGACAGATTTATAGTTATTCCGCGTTAAAGTCTTGCCTCCGTTCAGTCTGGCTTATTCAAAGTTTCGGTTCATCCTAAAATCTTGATCCAAGTCAGAGTCCAGTTTTCAGTCAGTCTCAGTTAAAGTAACAATAGCAGTTGCAGTTCAAGCTCAAATCGCAGTCAAATAATACATTCCTTAATTCATAATTAATCAATCATTCTAAGTCCAATTCTTCTTCCAATTTTCAAATATAAGTGACTGCTTTAGTTAAGGATTGGTTGTCGGGAGGGCAGCTGCAGCTGCCAAGTTTTAGGCCAAGTTTTAGGCCGATTGTAGTGCCTCCCTCCTGATGGTCAGACCGACTCCGCACTACTGGCAATTGCCAATATTTGTGCGACGGACCAGTTCCATCCGGTCCTTCACGTTTGGGCTGGGTTTCCCTTAAGATATTATCCTTTAGTTTTGACAGGGCCGGACACTCGTGAAGTATGTGCCTTGCTGTCTCATCCTCTTTGTTGCATCCTCGGCATGTGGTATCGTTGGTGGAATGCTTCAGTTAGTCGAGGTCCAATCTTTAAAAATTAGACAAAAATTTGATAAACTTAGACACAAATATGTTGTAGATTGAGTAAAGAATCGCACTTTGAATGTTTTAAAATAAGGGATGTTAAAACATTCCAAGTGCGATTCTTTACGCAATCTACAACAAATTTGTGTATAAGTTCATCAAATCTTTGTCTAACTTTCAGTCGAAGAAATATTCAATTGGTGAATTTGGACTTTAACACTTCGACTTAGAGCCAGTCCATTCCAGAGTTTTAAATGTAAGGATGCCCGTCCAGCTTTTTAATGGCTGAATTATAAATGTTTTAAGATATACACTTGGACAAATCTGGCGAATTCATTCATTAAAAGACTGAATGGGCATTCTTACATTTAGGATGGACTGACACACAGCCGAAGTGTTTAAGTCCAAATCTTGTCTCAATTTCTTTCCAGAATTTCCAGTGTAAGGATGCCTGTCCAGTCTTTTAATGACTAAATTAAAGATATATTAAGATATAGCTTAGACTAATCTGACAAATTCCGTTATTTACAAACTGTATTAGTATCCTTGTATATGAAACTCTTGGATGAAGTGACTCAGTCGAAGTGTTAAAGTTCAAATTTTATCTCTATCTCTATTTCTTTCCAAGTTGGTCCCTAAAAAGTTTTTCAAACTCTGTCAAATATCAATATAATTCCAAAAAATGGCATGAAGTAAAAGACTACAGTTTCTTTATAAGTATTGGAATGACAGTAAGTATTGGAATCACAGTAAAATATCAATACATTCCTTAGTCCAAGTCTGAATTTACCTTTTAGTCAAGGTTTAAGCCGTACTTATCTCTTAGCCTAACTCCAAGGCTTAGGTAGGCTTCCAAAATGTTCTACTGTGAGCTTTTTATACCTAAATCTTAGTTCATATTCAATATCAGTCAAATTTCAAGATTCGGTCCAAAAAAACAATCTAGGCACATTTTTAGCCTTTACATTTAAGTGCCTTAATTGTTTTTTTGGACTGAATCTTAAAATTTGTGCCGATTTAAAAAAAAAACAATGTTTTTTTGTTCGTTTTTTGTTAATAAGTAAAGATATATACAGGGTCTTTTTCTTTTAAGTATACATATCCCGATTATACACTATAAATCTTCAGATATTATTTGTTTTTGAAAACAGATCAATTTGAAGGTTTAAACGAGTGTTTTCCACTCCCAGATTAAGCATGAAGTAAAATTTCGAGTTTTGAAAAGCCTGAAAATTTGGTTTAGTCGCGTAGCGCGAAGCGCGGAGCGACTAAACCAAATTTTCAGGCTTTTCTAAACTCGAAATTTTACTTGATGCGCCACGCGTATAAATATACTGATTTGATGTAAAGTTCAGAATATTTGATCTCAAAGCAAATTGCTCAAATTTATTCATCGCAAGATTCGAGTAGAGGAAATGAACATTTATAAAATTTATCATGATAAGCTGTGTATTTTGAACTTCACTTGAAATCAGTCTTGTATACGCGTGATGCATGAAGTTAAATTTGGAGTTTAGAATAGCCTGAAAATTTGGTTTGGTCGCTCCTCTTCGCGGATTTTACAGAGTTGCATTTCACTTTATATCGAATATGTATTTCTTTATGTCAAACATATTTTCCATTTATCAAATATATACACAAATAAGACAATTAACTTTGTTTGTATAACTCAGTTATACAAACAAAGTTAATTGTCTTATTTGTGTAAATAATGATGTATAACGAAGTAGAAACCTCCACAGTGAACAGTTATCAAATATATTTCCCTATATACCACTACATTCCCCTATATACCACTACATATCCTATATACCACTACATTCCCCTATATAATAATAATAATAATAATAAACTTTATTTGTAGTCAAGTAGGTACATAATATACAATAAAACTATTTAGGTATTCTACAAACCTTAAGGCGAGATTCAATTTGACCATTTATTGCTCAACTGGTCTTCCATCTAAACCTTAATGTATGAATAAACAATTATTGAATACTATGCTTACGCAAGAACATGAAATATGAGTAATATAAAAATAACACAATGGAATTGTCAACCAAACTAATGAATACCACTACATTTCCCTATATGTCAAATCCGTATTACAGTTTGTCAATTACATTTCACTTCTCAGTAAAATGGCTGCAGTTCGTCAAAAAATGCATCTTAGCAATGAACTAAGAAGACTCGTTATCCGGAGAAGGGATGGAATGTTTTTTACATACAGTGGATTATTCTTTTAGGTAAACTTATGCATATAAGCTGTAAATTTTCCGACATTCGTTGTTTCTTTAAAAGAGTTTAATTTGAAGCTTTAAACGAGTGTTTTCCACTCCCAGGCTAAGCATAAAGTAAAATTTCGAGTTTAGAAAAGCCTGAAAATTCGGTTTGGTCGCGTAGCGCGAAGCGCGGAGCGGCCAAACCAAATTTTCAGGCTTTTCTAAACTCGAAATTTTACTTCATGCGCCACGCGTATAAGACACTGACTTAAAGCGAAGTTTACTTGTTCACAATATTTTAGTGCTTTCAGTGTTTAATACGCGTGGCGCATGAAGTAAAATTTCGAGTTTAGAAAAGCCTGAAAATTTGGTTTGGCCGCTCCGCGCTTCGCGCTACGCGACCAAACCAAATTTTCAGGCTTTTCTAAACTCGAAATTTTACTTCCTGCTTAGTCTGGGAGTGGAAAACACTCGTTTAAAGCTTCAAATTGACCTCTTTTTAAACATAACAAATTTCGGAAAATTTAAAGCGGATGCATACTTAAAAGACAAATTCCTTGTATAGCTTTCATTGATATGTACTGTTAACCAATTTATTTTCTGTAAATCCATATAACGACTCTGTTATTTTATTTGTTGGTTAGTTTTAATATATTTTGAACTTTAAAACTAGATATATCTCTTATTAGTCACTTACACCCCTCTGATTTTAAGTGTTTCAATTTATTTTTGAATCCAACGGTTAAAATATATCTTTAATTTAAATTGAAAGTCTGTGATGAACTAAAACATTAGATTATTTCTCACACACACCCTGCAATTTAAATAAAAAATACTTTACACAGCTATACAATAATTATTCTAACAACACACGATTTTTTTCCTTATTCATGTTAGCAGAATAAATGTGTTATTTATAATACATATATAAATTCACGATAATCACGATATACTAATTAAAATAAGTGTGCATAATGAATCCTGTCGGTGAATAAATAAATTTAAAAAAAAAATGGTAGCGCGCGTGCAATTTCAAAGTGCGATTACGAAAAAATCTGTAGAATTAAAAGCCGCATGAAATTGCGTGACATCACGTTTTTACATTATCACTCATTTTAATAACGCAATCTCCGACGTTTGGTTACATTGCGTTTCTCTCTTGCGCTTTTCAATGGGCGCACGGTGTAATTTAATAACGCGAATTTTATTTATTTAAAGTGCGCTTGTTGATTTTAATTGGGGTTACGTGTGGATTTCCGAAGGGTAATTTAGACATTCGAAAGGCGAAAATATTTAACTATTGTGAAAATCCACGAATTACCTATAGATGAGAAAACGAATTCCCCAATACAGATTTTCAAAAATCCTACTTTTACATCAAAAATCTTGCAGTTGACTTTATCTTCTATTAAGATGATACATGTTGATACACTATTGATTCAATTGTTATTTTCTACTACTTTAAAATCCAAAGCCTACTCTAAATCATGTTTTAATCGATCGCACGGTATGTATTTACCGTGCGATCGATTAAAACATGATTTAGAGTAGGCTTTGGATTTTAAATTAGATTGGCACTACTGGCTGCAAACATATAGTTTACTATAACCTCAAATGTATTCTCAATAAAGATTTTCAAAAATCCTACTTTTACATCGAAAATATTGCAGTTGACTTCATCTTTTATTAAGATGATATATGTTGATACACTATTGATTCACTTGTTATTTTCTACTAAGGTAAATACATACCGTACGATCGATTAAAGTATGATTTAGAGTAGGCTTTGGATTTTAAATTAGATTGGCATTACTGGAGGCAAACACAGTTTACTATAACCACAAACGTATTCCATCATTGGCATTCTGGGCAACCGCAAAAAATGCCGCCTACTCTAAATCATAATTTAAACGATCGCACGATACAAAACAATATTATTATTATTTTGAAACTTCGTGTTATTCAATGTTATTCATTATTATTACAGTATTAACATGTATTGAATATCTATAATGAATGATGCCAATGATACAATATTGTACATATTTTAATAATAATCCATTTTTTTGTTCAACAGGAAACATTTCCCAATTACAAGACAAAAACAAAAGATAAGCCTGGTATATTGAATGTTTATATTAAAGAATGGATGATATATTCATTATTGATATAATGTTGTACAAAAATGAAATATCTATTACTGAGTGTTCAATTATATTTATTATTGACTCAATATTATACAGAAATTGAATATCTATATTGAATCATACCATGGATACAATGTTGTACATATATTGAATATTTATATTGAACGATCAATGATAATTATTATTCATACAATATTGAAAACAAAATTATTTTTGTACAGGATTTATACAAAATTGTATCTTTAATGAATATTTATATCAATAACTAAGATTTATATTGTAACTATATTGTGTGCACATTGATTAACCATTTGAAGTTATAAATATAGATACAATATTACTACAAAAACCCAAGATTAATTTCTACTAGGGAATATTAAAAATTTACACATTTTCTTTGTTAATAAATATATCGAGTATTGGCTCAATATTATGCAGAAATTAAATATCTATATTGAATCATACCATAGATACAATGTTGTACATATATTGAATATTTATATTGAACGATCAATGATAATTATTATTGATACAATATTGAAAACTAAATTATTTTTGTACAGGATTTATACAAAATTGTATCTCTAATGAATATTTATATAGTATCAATAATCATGATTTATATTGAAACAATATTGTGTGCACATTGATTGGCGATTTCAAGTTATAAATATTTATTTATTTATTTATTTATTTACGGAAAAATCCATTATACATAATATGTTATAGTAATACAATTCAAATTTCATAATACAAAATATATATAAATACAAAAACATGTCTACAAATTGGCAAATTAAAGAGAACAACAAACATTTAACCGCTTAAGATTAGATATAAATTTAGGATACGAATTAACAAAAAGATCGAAATTTGGATTTAGGGATAATTTATTTGACGTACGCATGAACCGAGAAAGTGGACTATTAAGACCGTAGTTGGATTTATGGAACGGAATGGAAAACAATGTTGGATGTCTGATTTGTCGATTCGAAGGGTTAATACAGAAATTAATTTGATTAAATAGATATAAACAATCCGCTTGGTTACTAATTAATTTATAAAAGAAGCTCAAGTCCGCGAAAGTTCTTCTACAACATAATTTATCGATAGTAAGCTCCTGACGAACTAAATTTATATTTTTATCTTTGTTGTAACCTAATTTAAATAGCATTATTTTCAAAAATTTATTTTGAATTGTTTCGATCTTATTGCTATACGTTACTTGATATGGTGACCAGACACATGGTCCATATTTCAAGAACGGAACGAACATAAGCAAAATAAATGACTTTGAATGCTGTTGAAGATAAATCGACTGCCAATTGTCTTATATAGCCAAGCATCCTTAGAGCTCTCATACAAATTCTATTAATATGGCTACCGAATGTCAATTTTTTGTCGAACGTTATGCCCAAATCCACAATTTCATCAAGCTCATCTAATTCAAAACCGTCTATAAAGTAAGAAGGAGAAAAATCCAAAGGAGTACATTTCCTGGAAAACCTCATTATTTTACATTTATTAATATTAAATAAAAGATAGTTTTTGCAACACCAGTTGTGAATTGAGAATAAGTCCTCTTGCAACAATAAGCAATCATTTGGTGAGTCGATTCTTTTGAATAGCTTCAAGTCATCGGCAAAAAGCAAAAAAGACGAATGTTTAATGACTCGATGTATATCATTAATAAAAATTAAAAACAGCAACGGCCCGCAATGTGATCCTTGCGGAACACCCGAATCCACATTGATTTCCTTAGAAAGATGGTTTTTAATTTTTACGCACTGAAAACGATCAATTAAAAAACTTCTAAACCAATTGACTACATCAGCATGGATTCCTAGGGCAGTAAGCTTTCCAATTAGTATTTCATGGTTGACACGATCAATAGATACAATATTACTACAAAAACCCAAGAATAATTTCTACTAGGGAATATTCAAAATTTATAATTTCTTTGTTAATAAATCTATCGAATATTGACTCGATATTATGCAGAAATTGAATATCTATATTAAATTATACCATAGATACAATGTTGTACATCTATTGGATATTTATATTGAACAATCAATGATAATTATTATTGATACAATAGTGAAAACTAAATTATTTTTGTATAGGATTTATACAAAATTGTATCTCTAATGAATGTTTATATAGTATCAATAACCAAGATTTATATTGTAACAATATTGTATGCACATTGATTAACATTATTTCAAGATATAAATATAGATACAATATTACTACAAAAAAACTAAGATTAATTTCTACTAGCGAATATTAAAAATTGATATTTTCTTTGTTAATAAATATATCGAATATTGACTCGATATTATGCAGTAGTTGAATATCTATATTGAATCATACCATGAATACAATATTGTACATATATTAAATATTTATACAAGATAAATTCAAATTCAAAACTATTTGAATTCGAGAAAATAAGCTTACGCTTCTTAACAACAACAAATCAAATCCAATTAAATAAGATTTTAAATATTTCATTGTATAATTCAATATATTATTTGCACAGGAAGTAGTTGTTTCAATGGATATTTATCGTCTTAAATTGTCTTATTAATTAAGACACTGTTTGCATTTTCACGAATAGTTTTTTCGTAATTTTATATATTATATTTGAATATTTATATTGAACAATCAATGATAATTATTTTTGATACAATATTGAAAACTAAATTATTTTTCTACAGGATTTATACAATATTGTATCTCAAATGAATATTTATATAGTATCAATTACCGCTATTAATTTGATATACAATTTTAAGATATAAATATAGATACAATATTGCTACAAAAACCCAAGATTAATTTCTACTAGGGAATATTAAAAATGTATATATTCTTTGTTAATAAATATATCGAATATTCATGTTTTGCTCACGCTACAAATAAAATAGACTTTGGATTTGTTTAGAGAAATCTTACGAATTACACATAAGCGAGAAAAGAAATTCTCAAACACACCTTATCAAAAATCCTACCCTCACACCACAAAAATCCCCCAGTCTGCTTCTTGAGGCCAATGAAAACGGACCGTACTTGTTTTGATCTAATTGTTTGTAAGTTTATGTGTGAAATCGGAATTGGACAACTTTACACCCAAATAAATAACAATGGGACGAACCGTTTTCGCCCCCAGGAGTTGAGTCGGGTTTGGTTAAAAAGGGGGAGAGGGTTGAACATTATACGGGGGATGGACGAATGGATGGGGTAAGTGCATTCGTTCGCGTTTATTCATTATGCAAGTTCAATTTTAAGGTTGTCGATTAACTCCATCCCTTAATGACATTGTTGTGTGCGTGCATTGTAATTCTCTGCGTGGATAATTTCCGATTCTGGCCACTGCGAGAGGGTGCAAATCCAGTTACAATAACATCAATGTCGCACGTTCCAGGGGGATGATGCGCAAATATTTGGATGTTTTGTGTTTGCTCAAAAATTAGATTATTGCATGTGATGTGTGTAATGAAATCATTAGAAAATAATTATATAAATATGAATTAATTTATTCATAAAGGGATTTTTTGTAAGTATACATGTTTTGATTTGTAAATTTTCAGATTAATGATTCTAACGAGTGTTTCCACTCCCAGACTAAGCATGAAGTAAAATTTCGAGTTTAGAAAAGCCTTAAAATTTGGCTCGGGCGCGTAGCGAAGCGAAGCGACCGAGCCAAATTAGGCTTTTCTAAACTCGAAATTTTACTTCATGTGCCACGCGTATAAAACGCTAATTTAATGTGAAATCGTTTTTTACCAATTAACTAATTAACAAGTGAAATACGCCACTAAATAGCACTGTAAAATTTCAAAAATGTGACTTGGTGTAGTTTACCTCCCAAATACAGGTATAAATTGTTCAAAATACATGACAATTCTTGTCCGCGAAGCGGAGCGACCAAACAAAATTTTCAGGCTCCTCTAAACTTGAAATTTTACTTTATGCGCCACGCGTATAAAACACCGATTTCAAGTAAAGTTAAAA
This sequence comes from Philonthus cognatus, assembly GCA_932526585.2. Lineage (NCBI taxonomy): Eukaryota > Metazoa > Arthropoda > Insecta > Coleoptera > Staphylinidae > Philonthus > Philonthus cognatus. Next base: position 33,841,528 of record OW052242.1, read on the forward strand.
ATATACCGCTTTAGAATCCCGCTTAGACGGAATATTTTGAACTTCGCGACATTTCAGTGTTTTGTACGCGTGGCGCATGAAATAAAATTTCGAGTTTAGAAAAGCCTGAAAATTTGGTTTGGTCGCGTAGCGCTACGCGCTACGCGACCAAACCAAATTTTCAGGCTTTTCTAAACTCGAAATTTTATTTCATGCTTAGTCTGGGAGTGGACACACTCGTTAGTAGCTTCAAATTGAACACTTTTAAAAAACAATGAATCGCTGAAAATTTACAATGTACCATGTGTTTTTGTTATCTCTCATATATGTAGTATTTAAATACTACATACCTATATGATATGTATCTATCTTTTAAATCCTGTAAACGGATTTGAAACCTGATTGATTCGAATTCTTTCCAGATCTTTTTAAATAATAAAATATTCGCAGTTATTTAACGAAACAACACAAATTAAAACAAGTTTCAATCGATAATCCGCTTATCACCAAACGCGCAAAAAATGCAAAATGTTCAACAACAGTTGAGTTCGATTGAATATACAGTGCAAATCACGTCTTCGCTGTTTCGAAAAAAATGATCGGTTTCGTGTTTGATTCGAGTTTTCAAGTGCTAGAGTTTACACCTACGACAGTATATGACAGTTTCAATCAATAATTCGCTTATCACCAAACGCGCAAAAAATGCAGACGAAAATCGGAGATAATTCACCTTTTCAACAACAGTTGAGGTCGATTGAATACACAGTGCACATCACTTCTTCGCTGTTTCAAAAACAATAATCGGTTTTCGAGTTTGATTCGTGTTTTCAAGTGCTAGAGTTTACATCTACGACAGTATATGACAGTTTCAATCAATAATTCGCTTATCACCAAACGCGCAAAAAATGCAGACGAAAATCGGAGATAATTCACCTTTTCAACAGCAGATGAGGTCGATTGAATACATAGTGCACATCACGTTTTCGCTGTTTTAAAAACACTGATCGGTTTTCGAGTTTGATTCGAGTTTTCAAGTGCTAGAGTTTACATCTACGACAGTATATGACAGTTTTAATTAATAATCCGCTTATCACCAAACGCGCGAAAAATGCAGACGAAAATCGGAGATAATTTACCTTTTCAACAACAGTTGAGGTCGATTGAATACACAGTGCGCATCACGTCTTCGCTGTTTCAAAAACAATGATCGGTTTTAGAGCTTGATTCGAGTTTTCAAGTGCTAGAGTTTACATCTACGACAGTATATGACAGTTTCAATCAATAATTCGCTTATCACCAAACGCGCAAAAAATGCAGACGAAAATCGGAGATAATTCACCTTTTCAACAGCAGTTGAGGTCGATGTGCACTGTGTATTCGCACATCACGTTTTCGCTGTTTTAAAAACACTGATCGGTTTTCGAGTTTGATTCGAGTTTTCAAGTGCTAGAGTTTACATCTACGACAGTATATGACAGTTTCAATCAATAATTCGCTTATAATTCGCTTATCACCAAATGCTCAAAAAATACAGACGAACATCGAAGATAATTCACCTTTTCAACAACATTTGAGGTGGATTGAATGCACAGTGCACATCACGTCTTCGCTGTTTCAAAAACAATGATCGGTTTTAGAGCTTGATTCGAGTTTTCAAGTGCTAGAGTTTACATCTACGACAGTATGTGACAGTTTCAATCAATAACTCGCCTATCACCAAACGCGCAAAAAATGCAGATGAAAATGGAGATAATTCACCTTTTCAACAACAGTTGAGGTCGATTGAATACACAGTAGATATGGGTCGTTCGTGAATGATTCGTTCGAAAAGAACGATTCTGTATGGTGATTGGAATGAACTGATTCCGTATTTCAAGAAGAATTGGTTCGTTAATGATTCATTTACTCGAGACGACTGACCGAACGATTTTGGGCGAGCGGAATCGTATTCTCGATTTGGATTTATACATGCGGTCTGAATCCGCCCGAATCGGATGACTAATTCGTTCGCTCGAATCCGCGCGCAACTTAAACTCCGCTTTGTACATTAGTTTTGTAAGTTGGCGAAAATTCGGCAGCACGTTCTCTATGACCGAAATTGCGAAATATATAGAACGTTCTGTTGGGGGAGCGCATTTAGCCCGCTGTTTTCTCGCGCGCTCAATGCGCTGTCATCAGTTTAATTTAATTATCTTACTCACACTGTTACATTCTCTCTTTTTTTTTAGCTAACTAAGGACATCGTCAGGGTTGCTAAATCAGTGATTTTGTCATCAAATCTGGTGTTTTCCACTTTCGGATTCAGACAAATTGTATGTGATTCAGACGTGGCTAAATTCTGGTGTTTGTTGGAAGTTTTCAGTAACAATCTTACTCACACTGTTACATTCTCTCTTTTTTTTTTTTAGCTAACTAAGGATATCGTCAGGGTTGCCAAATCAGTGATTTTTTCATCAAATCTGGTGTTTTCCACTTTCGGATTCAGACAAATTGTGTGTGATTCAGACGTGGCTAAATTCTGGTGTTTGTTGGAAGTTTTCAGTAACAATCTAGTGATTTACTGTCATCAGAAAATGATTAAAGTGAAAACGGTTGAAAGTGGAAAAATACTGTCAAAACTATTAAAAATTGGGAAATATTCAGCATGTTATTGATAAAATTCTTCATGTCCAAAGGGTCAAACATTTGCAAGAGAATACTCTTTGATCAATCTTTTATGAATCATATTTAAGGAGTATATTTTAAACTTCATTTGAATTCAGTGATTTGTACGCGTGGCGCATGAAGTAAAATTTCGAGTTTAGAAAAGCCCAGAAAATTTGTCTCGGGTCGCTGCGCGACCCGAGACAAATTTTCACGGGGCTTTTCTAAACTCGAAATTTTACTTCATGCTTAGTCTGGGAGTGGAAGACACGCGTTCGTAAATTTTCGAATTATCATAAAGCTGTGTATTTATTATCAAAAAATCTTTCTCGGTTTATTGAACAAAAACAAATAAGCTGAGGTGAAAAGTGTTAAGGTAAAAGTGGATTGTCTTTTCGTTGGCTACAACTTTTGTTTAATTGAGACATAGAAATTTTTGATTGAGACATGGAAAGCCATAGTCAGTGAGTTGTTGATCTCCACTAGATGTTTTAGTTACTAGTTCATAAACTAAATAACTGAGATGAAAGGTAATTAACCAAAAGTTTTGTGTTGTATTTATTTATTTTTTTTTGTTTGAAACTTTTTTTGATTATGTTAATAATAAAGCAGCAATTTGTAAGTAATTATCAAATAAATATCTCCGCTAGGCTTTTTCGTATACTGATCATAAACAAAAGATAATACCTATAAACTCAAACTCACACAACCAAATTAAATATAGTACTTTTCATTCATTTATACACAGATTAATTAATATTCCACTTAGTAAAATAGATTATCAAATCGAACTAAACACAATTAAAACAATAGCAAAAAATAACCGTTATAAACAGGCATTAGTTGATCAAATGATTAAAAAGAAAAAAACAAAAACAATTGCGGAAGTATTTTTATAGTGTGACAAAAATAGAGAAAACCTACTGGAATAGATTAGAATACGTCAATAACCTCTCACAGAAAATTAAACAAACAGTTAAGGGAAAGGACAATAACATAATTTTGACTAATTCTGTTAACTTAGGGAAAATATTAGTGAATAATAAAATTAATACAGACAATAGTCATATTAAAAAAAGCGGAGTATATGAGCTGAAATGTGATGACTGCGATGCAATATATATAGGACAAACGGCCAGGTCTTTTGAAACACGATTAAAAGAACATAGGAAAGATATTCTAAATAATAAACAGACCACGGGGTTCGCAAAACATTGCATCGCGGCTAATCACTTTTTCAGCTCAAACGACTGTAAAATGTTGCATTCGGGTAATAAGGGATTAGTTTTGAATTATCGGGAGGGTTTAGAAATAAGTACAGCCATAAAGGCGGGAGAAAACGTGGTCAATGACAACGAGGACCTTTGGAATTCCCCGATAATTAGAGCGCTTATTACCTGAAATGCCGACATCTAGTATATATAATCAATTTTGCTCTTTTGTACACCATTCTTGAAAATGGCATTAAGCCGAAACTAGTTGAAAATTAAACAATTTATTAGTAAAACAAACCAAGTGCATTTCAATCAAATACCTATATATTAATAGAAATGTTTTACCAAGTGATCAATGAGAAACAAGTTAACGATAAACAAAAGAGTTAAGGTGAAAATTGTTTAGGTGAAAGTTGTGTGTTTTTTCATTATCTACAACTTTTGTTTGATTTTTTTCAAACTATATATTAATTTAATGCATTAGGAATATGTAAGCATTAAATTTATAAAATTTTGAAAAGATATTGCCTAAAAATGTTTATAAATAAGTTTTAAATGAGAAAATATATGCCAAATAATTAAAATCTATTTAAAAATTCTTCAGTCTCACAAAGATCTGAACTATTTAAAAGTTTTTCGTTGTTAACATAATTGAAATTCGTTTAATAAAGAAACCGAAACATCTAATGAAGCAGATATCATTAGATGTTTCGGTTTCTTTATTAAACGAATTTCAATTATGTTAACATAAGACTTTTATACATTTGATGATATAATTAATATTAAATAACTAAAATAAGTATTTATTTTTTAATTTATTCGTAAATATACGAATTAATTACAATGTAAGAAATAAAGTATAAAAATTAATAAGCGTGTACAATAGCTTTGAAAATAAGTACTTAATTATTTTGCTAACAGTTTATGGCGCGTTTTTTCTCTATTTCTTTCCAACATATATTAATAGAAGTGACTAATACATAATATATTTAGAGTATATCTTTTCCAAATTCAGCCTATTTTTTTGAAATATTTAGATGTTTGTTGTTTTTTTAAAAGAGTTCAATTTGAAGCTTTAAACGAGTGTTTTCCACTCCCAGACTAAGCATGAAGTAAAATTTCGAGTTTAGAAAAGCCCCGTGAAAATTTGTCGAGGGTCGCGCGGCGACCCGAGACAAATTTTCTGGGCTTTTCTAAACTCGAAATTTTACTTCATGCGCCACGCGTATAATACACTGATTTCAAGTGAGATTAAAATAAGTACTTAATTATTTTGATAACAGTTTAACGGCGCGTTTTTTCTCTATTTCTTTCCAACATATATTAATAGAAGTGACTAATACATAATATATTTAGAGTATACGTTTTCCAAATTCAGCCTATTTTTTTGAAATATTTAGATGTTTGTTGTTTTTTTAAAAGAGTTCAATTTGAAGCTTTAAACGAGTGTTTTCCACTCCCAGACTAAGCATGAAGTAAAATTTCGAGTTTAGAAAAGCCCCGTGAAAATTTTTCGAGGGTCCCGCAGCGACCCGAGACAAATTTTCTGGGCTTTTCTAAACTCGAAATTTTACTTCATGCGCCACGCGTATAATACACTGATTTCAAGTGAGATTAAAATAAGTACTTAATTATTTTGATAACAGTTTATGGCGCGATTTTTCTCTATTTCTTTCCAACATATATTAATAGAAGTGACTAATACATAATATATTTAGAGTATACGTTTTCCAAATTCAGCCTATTTTTTGAAATATTTAGATGTTTGTTGTTTTTATAAAAGAGTTCAATTTGAAGCTTTAAACGAGTGTTTTCCACTCCCAGACTAAGCATGAAGTACAAATTTTCTGGGCTTTTCTAAACTAGAAATTTTACTTCATGCGCCACGCGTATAATACACTGATTTCAAGTGAGATTAAAATATATATAACTTTCACAGTATTTTAGTGTTTTATATGCATGGCGCATGAAGTACAATTTCGAGTTTAGAAAAGCCTAGAAAATTTTTCTCGGGTAGAACTATATTATTATTATTATCATTATTTTCTTTTATAAGTGATTCGTTTACGAACGATTCATAAAGAACGAATCACTTTTAAGAAATGATTTGGTTAGTTCGAATCACCTAAAAGATTCGAACTTCCCATATCTAATACACAGTGCACATCACGTCTTCGCTGTTTTAAAAACAATGATCGGTTTTCGAGTTTGATTCGAGTTTTTAAGTGCTATCCACGACAGTAGATGACAGGACTATGAAGCAACGGGCATTAATTTCATAGAAAAAACGTTTCCGAAGGGCATTACCTGTTCAAATGTGATAATTTATAAACTGCAGTCTCGAATTTCTAGAAAACGCCCCTATTCCACTGAGGCCATAATCAAAGCGACAGGTAAAGACCACTTTCCACCCCTCATTTCAAAATACTCCGGGGTAAACCGTAAAAAAGCCCGTAATTACCGTTTAAAAGATGTGTGTGCCGTCCACGTGCTTTCAAAATCGAAAAATAATCACAAAATTCCATAAATAACTTTTTATCTTAATAAATCAAAATCATTTAAGTACTTCCGAAACCTCGTAAGTCCAAAATGTTAAATTTTACAGGAGACACAAAATACTAGGTTATTATTATATGAGATGCGTAACCCTTCTGGTTTTTTGTTTCAAGGTACGTAAAACTTAATCATGAGCGTATTTAATAAGTAACCCTTCTGGTTATTTGTTTCAATTTATTAAATACGCTCATGATTAAGTTATACGTACTTAATCATGAGCGTATTTAATAAGTAGTTTGAGTAGATGGTTTATACTATTATTGGTAAATCAATAATTTCTGACTTACGAGGAAAATTTTTTGCAAAATCGGTACTTACGAGGTTACGAAAGTAGTTGATCGATATATAAATTGTTAAAAATACTTGCTCAGCTTTTCGTTTTAATAAATCTATTGCTTGAGTTTGGAATTTGTTAATATTTATTTAACAATCTAGTGTATTAATCGTTTATTAATACTAGAGATAATATTTGATAAAATGGATAAAATAAAAAACAATCTAATACATTTAACTAATACAGTGCGATTATTTAAATTATGATTTAGAGTAGGCGGTATTTTTTTGTGCGGTTGCTCAGACCGCTAATTGAATGATGGAATAAATTTGAGGTTATGGTAAACTATGTGTTAACAGTCAGTAGTGCCAATCTAATTTAAAACTCAAAGCCTACTCGAAATCACGTTTTAAACGATCGCACGGTACTTAGGGCCAGTTGCACCATACACGTTGAACTGGTTCAACTCTGAACTCGAGTTCAAAATGACATTAGAACAATAGGAAGTCGATTTCAACGCTTTTAGTGCAACTGGGCTTTAGTTGGTAACCCTAATATACGATAGTTGACCGCTGAACCGCTAAACGGCGTTACAGTCATTATAAACATTATAATTTGACATTGACAGACGAGATGTTGTTCATTAGTTCGACCAGGGGAGTGACACCGCAATGTAAATTGCATGTTTTGACAATAGTCAAATCAGCCACGGTCATTTGGCGCTGATCGCGAACTAATAATGATTTCTAAGCGATTTTTTCGTTTTTTAGAACTCAATCGGCCATTATTCTCATTTTTTAGTGTTTATGATTTTATTCACTAAAAAGTATATCGCTGCTTTGCTTTGATAGTGGAACTAAAAAAAAGTATTTATGTCTTGTATTAAATCTATTTAAAAGTCAGTGAACTTTTATTGTAGAGAACGCGTATTAATTTAATTTTATTTTAAACTTATTGATTAATGACTTAAACGCATTCATTTGATTCGTAAAATTTTTTATATACTTCCCAGCAAACCAAATCATATAATATATACATAATATTTATGTGATATACATAAGATATATATATATATATCTTACATACAGAGAGTTTTATGTAACATCGAACATGTTCAATGTTCATTTTCATAAATATGTTCGATTTGTAAGAACAAAACATTCAATACGATTTGACACCTTTAGTTTTTAGGTTGTGTGTAAATTCGATTGCCTATATGAATCGCAATCAACGCCTTAACTTATTTCAGTACAAATTGTATATACAAAGAGTTTTTTTTTCAAGTATACACGTCCCATTTACAGCGTATGTGCTGTAATTCTTTAGATAACCGTTGTTTATTTTTTTATAGAGTTCAATTTAAAACTTAAAAGGAGTGTTTTCCACTCCCAGACTAAGCATGAAGTAAAATTTCGAGTTTAGAAAAGCCTGAAAATTTGGTTTGGTCGCGTAGCGCGAAGCGCGGAGCGGCCAAACCAAATCTTCAGGCTTTTCTAAACTCGAAATTTTACTTCATGCGCCACCGGTACAAAACACTGACATATTACGAAGTTTTAAACGCACTTCTAAACTTCACATTGAATCAGTGTTTCGTACCGGTGGCGCATGAAGAAAAATTTCGAGTTTAGAAAAGCCTGAAAATTTGGATTTGCCGGGCTCTCTTCGCTCCGCCCGGCAAATTGAAATGTTCTGGCTTTTCTAAACTCGAAATTTTTCTTCATGCTTAATCTGGGAGTGGAAACACTCGTTTAAAGCTTCAAATTAAATTCTTTTAATAAACCGAGTGCCGGAAAATGCACAGCGTATGCAAATATATACTTAAAAGAAAAATTCATTGTATGAAAATTAGTATTGAAAATGTTCGGTCCCGGACCCGAGACAAATTTTTTGGGCTTTTCTAAACTCAAAATTTTACTGCGTGCGCCACGCGTATAAAACATTGACCATATTGTGAAGTTGGAGATATACTTCTTATGTTTAATAAATTTTAACCAAATCTCGAGCTATCAAAATTCGAGAAATTTTCAATAAATTTTAAGGAATACTCATAAGAAAGACAATTTTATATACTGTTTTTTATTTGTTTTTATTATCTATAACCTGTTGATCGCCAATTGGTATGCAAAAGTAGCTCGCGAATGACAAAAGGTTAAACATCCCTGCTATATAACATATTTTCTTCCTCTATGTGTGCGGAATGTTTCCTGAAGGTTTGGCCATACCTTTTTGTTCACCCTGTATATTTTTTTTGTTGTATTTTGGCTTTTGCCTGGCCTTGGGAACTTGCCCATTAGCCAACTTCATTTATTTATATATATTTTGTATTAATTAATTGTTTAACATTACAATTTGTAGTATGCTATTATACGGACAAACACTCACATTCATACCACACCCAGGGTCACGACGAGAAATAATTTTTAAATAAAGTCTCCCCGTGCACGGGAATCGAACCCGAGTTTGTAGCTCGCCGAGCGATACAGCCCGACGACGTTACCGCTCGGCCACCACCTGCCCCCTGTATATGTACCAGTTCAAAATTTTACTTCATGCTTAATCTGGGAGTGAAAACACTCGTTTAAAAATACTAGAAACGCTTGGATTTGAGGTTTTTGGCGCCCAACGTGGGGCCAGGCTAACGCTGTGGCCCCTGGTTGGGCGCCATAAATCGCGAGCGTCCAAATTAAGCGCTTGGCCCTTGTTGGGTGCCATAAACTGCGAGAATAACAGTTGAAAACTTCTCACTGAATCAGCGCTTTGTACGCGTGGAGCACATCTTATTTTCCTCTGGATAGCCACCAGAGTACATTTGTGCAGGTATCAGCTTAAAAACAATATACAAATGTATATAATATAAAAATAAGCCAATTATATTTGTGCCATTATCAAAGCAGAGCAGCTATATGACATTTTTGTAGTTTTTTGCCGTAAGGATATCAAAATTATTAAAAGAGTTTCGGGGAAAGCGGCAGTTTTCAAAAAACTATCCCACTTTCCCCAAAACCTTAGTAATAATAATAAATATATTCATTTATGCATTCACACATATGAAAAGTGATGTCCATGCGTGAGTGAAGTTCATATTATAGTTTTTTGTATTTGTCACTAAAACATACACACATCTGAATGCACACCAACATGGATGATAGGTGCAAGTATGTTTGTGATAGTTACAGTTGACGCCACGAGATGGCGATAAAAATGAAACATAGTAAAATGTAAACTGGAGATTCCGTAAATAAATAAATAAAATAAAATAAAATAGGCTGTCGCACCCTTGAGTTTGACGTTTTACCTTGTATGTTCAATCGTTTATTAATAAAAAGCAGTGAGTCATTAATACACGATTGTAAGGGCGTTAATTCACTTAATAATAATATCTCCAACAAGATAATCCAATTACAGAACAAAAAACTGAATAGAAAAAAAGAGAAAAATACATGTAGAGTACAATTCACGAGAGATGTCCTATGATTACAAATTTCAAATCCATCATACAACTTTTCTTTGAGGTATTTTCATATAAACATTATTTCCTTTACTTTTGCGTACTCAATTGCAACTTATGTTAAACTCTATTAACTAGGGAATTCATATTATTATAGTTATATTAATTTAAACTTAAATGTCACAGGACACCTCTCGACTTGTTCATTTCATGTAAAGCCCAGACATGAAATGAACAAGTTGAAATAATATAAATAAATGGTTGACTAAAAATCAAATGAAAAAGTTTTTTTCTTCTTTAATTAGAAAGATAAGACTGTTTAAAAATCCACGGCTGAAAATGCAATCAATGAGGAAATGGCATATCATCGCTTATCCGTCGGATGGCGCGCGCGTGTGTATTTTTATTATTACTTAAGTCGCGCCAAAGGGGGTTAAAGGGTGAGATTTATGGGGGAATTTAAATTTTAAAATTAGAAAATGCCTTTGTAATTGGAAGTGATTTATCTGCAAGAGGGGGGGGCGAGGGGGTGGAGCTGGGGGTCGCGAGTTTTTCAGGTTCGGGTGTAATTGAAATGTAGGAGCGGAATCAGCGGTAATTTATCAGTAAAGCCCCAATACGGCTTCATGTGGGGCGCCAAATTGTTATTTTTATTTAAGCGCCCGGGAGTTTAATCGCCCTTATCGTTTTTATAAGGTGCTGGAGTTAAGGGGGTGTTTTTTTTTAGTAGAAAGACACCCCTCTTTCTGTTCGATACTTTTTTTATTGTGTGTAACAATGGGTTTCAAACTTCTGAGTTCATGAGGCCCACGCGAGATTTATATTGATAATCAGGAATTGTTTAAAGAAAGTCGACTACTATTTAAACGTATAAAACTCTGCATATTGTGGTCTTAGCCACGGCTTTATTTTATGATGAAATATTTTGAAAAAAAATATGTATTTTAAGGAAAGTACAAACTTAAACAACAATCTTATTAAAATGTTTCCTACTTTCACAGTTGTTTAATAAAAAAATGTTAACTGTGGAGCTTTATACTTCCTTATACATCATCATACGCGCTACGAAACCAAACCAAATTTTCAATCTTTTCTAAACTCGAAATTTTACTTCATACTTAGTCTAGGAGTGGAAGCACTTGTTATAAACTTCAAATTGAGCTTGTTTAATAAAATCAACAAATGCCCAAACATTTACAGCGTTTACATTGGGATATGTATACTTGAAAGAAAAAATCCCTATGTAAGACTTATTTATTTATTTATTTGTTTTGTGTAAAGACACGTCTACTACAATTTCACAAAAGACACGCCTACAATAGGTTGCGTAAAAATTCGCCTACTATACTTTCATAAAAGACACTCCTACAATAGGTTGTTTTAAAGACACGCCTACTATAATTTTACAAAAGAAGCGCCTACTAGAGTTTCTCAAAACTTATAACTTAGCTCATCTTTAAACTGAAATTCAAATAATTTTTAACGTCAATTTAAACTTAGAGCTAAATTATTATTTGCTTTTTATTTTCTTTGGGGTAGAAATTATTTATTAAATATGTGTATAAAATTAAATAAATGTTACAATCAACAACATAAATAATTGAATGTATCCGCCTCATTAATTAAATACAAAAATAATTATTTACTTTTTCATCGTTATAATTCAGAGTTTTATACGCGTGGCGCATGAAATAAAATTTCGAGTTTAGAAAAGCCTGAAAATTTGGTTTGGTCGCGTAGCGCTACGCTCGAAATTTTATTTCATGCTTAGTCTGGGAGTGGAAACACTCGTTAGATGCTTCAAATAGAACTCTTTTATGAAATCAACAAATTATTTAACATTTACAGCCAGGGACGTAGCCATGGGGGGGATGGGGGGGGGGACGCTCCCCCCCCCCAAAGCTAAGGCTGTTGGCAAATTTTACTTTATAATGAAAAATTGCTAAACCAGTTGGCAAATCTAAAAAAATTATATGATATAAATGGATATGTTCCCAGAAAATGGGTTAGGGCTTAATGCAGTTGGCAAATCTCGGACGAAACAAATTGATGAACATTAATAAGTTTTACTAAAAGCATTTATTATTGGATAATAAATTAAGCTGAATTTATATAAATCAATGTACTACGTTATATTGAGTTGTTAAAATAAAATAATATAAAAATAGAAATTTTTATTTTAATTTTGAAGTTGGAAAATTATAGGTGTTTCCCCCCCCCCCCCCCCAAAAGTTAAGGCTTCGCTACGCCCCTGTTTACAGCGTATACATTAGAATGTTCAGGCTTTACTAAACTAGAAGTTTGACTTCATGCTTAACCTGGGAGTGGAATCCCTCGTTAGAAGCTTTAAATTGATAACAAAAACAACGAACCCCTGCAAATTTGCCAAACTCTGTAATTATCGTAAAAGAAAAATTCTCTGTATATTTCAAAAAGACAAATTTGCTCATAAAACTCGCTCAATCCAACTCACATTGTGCGAAACTTTTTGAATATTATCGCGCGCGCCCGCTTTATTAATTATGCCGCCCGGAAACCGCCTCCTCTCACACACACATACGAGTTTGAAACATCCTGCGCCGGCCTTTCCGAGCCGAAATTATTTGTTTAATTAATAAATTGTTTTATCGTTTTATTGGACCCGTAAATCCATAAAATTATTAGGAACGAGTACGCTGATGAGAGTCGACTTTAATGGCCGCAATTTACTTTTATTTCGGTACTACCATTCGACGACATCGATTGCTTCATTCAAGACGACTTTATTGTTGCTATTAAGGTTTATTGTGGCGTTTATGTCTAAACGCTTGACGGATTCCAATTTTGACATATCTGATGATGCCTGCTCCAAAAAAAAAACTCCGTTAGAAATTATAATAAAATTGAACGATTTCATACACAAAAAACACATAAAGAATGGATTATACAGGGAATTTTAATTTTAGGTATACATATCAACATTTTTCCGTGTACATTTTCAGACTTTCATTATTTTATTAAAAACGCACAATTCTCTACGAATCTCATCCAGGTATTTTTTAATCTGTAGCCTAATGCACTATTGCTCCGTCCTTACACACTGAACTTGACTTAAATGTTAGTGATTTACGTAGGAACTGACCCGTCCAGGGTCCGCATTCAGTCTCTGTAAGGCAAATCGAACGTAAAATGTTTTGAGATTTATCACTTTTTTATTCGGAACTTTTGAGCGTCGTGAGTAATATTCGCGTGTCGGGGGCACTGATTTACGTCAGAATTGACGCCTGTCGGGGAAAATTATAATAAAATTGAACGATTTCATACACAAAAAACACATAAAGAATGGATTATACAAAGAATTTTTCTCTTAGGTTTATATAGTACGATGTTTCCATGTAAATGTTCAGACTTTCGTTGTTTTATTAAAAACGCACAATTCTGTACGGAATTCCTCCAGGTTTTCTTCAACGACTTAAAGATCACTGATTTACATCGGAATTGACCCGTCCGGGCGCCCCATTCGGTCTCTGTAACGCAAGGCGAACGTAAAATATTTTGAGATTTATAACTTTTTTATTCGGCACTTCTAAGCGTCGTAAGTAATATTCGCGTGTCGGAGGCACTGATTTACATCGGGATTGAGCCGTCCGCAGGCCCCCCATTCGGTCTTTGTAACGCAAAGCAAACGTAGAATGTTTGGAGATTTGTCAGTTTCCAATTAATACTTAACTTTTTTTCGCGAGTGATATCCGCGTGTCGAGGGCACTGATTTACGTCGAAATTGACCAATTAATGCTTACATTTTTTATTTGGCACTTTTGAGGACCCCCCCCATTCGGTCTTTGTAACGCAAGGCGAACGTAGAATATGTTTGAAGATTTGTTAATTTCCAACGAATACTGAACTGTTTTATTCGGCACTTTTGAGTGTCGTGAGTAATATTCGCGTGTCGGGGGCACTAATTTACTTCAGAATTGACCCGTCCGGAGGCCCCCCATTTCTGTCTATAACGCAAAGCGAACGTAGAATGTTTGGAGATTTGTCAGTTTCCAATTAATGCTTAATTTTTTTTTATTCGGTACTTTTGAGCGTCGGGAGTGGTATCTGCGTGTTAGGGGCACTGATTCACGTCAAAACTGACCCATCCGGGGTGCCATTCGGTCTGTGTAACGCAAACCGAGCATGTGGTTTTTACGGATCGCGGGCTCTGATTTACTTCGAAATTGACCCGTCCGGAGGGGTCCGAATGGGGGGCATTCGGTCTTTGTAACGCAAAGCGAACGTAGAATGTGTTTGGAGATTCGTCAATTTGAAATTAATACTTAACTTTTTTATTCGGCACTTTTGAGCGTCGCAAGTGGTATCTGCGTGTTAGGGGCACTGATTTACGTGAAATTGACCCATCCGGGGGCCCATTCGGTCTCTGTAACGCAAACCGAGCACATAAAATTTGGAATTTCTGACGTTTGTCATATTCACGTACTCCATCGCTCGCATGCGCCGTGGAGTGCGACCTCGAGTACGTGAATCTGACAAAATGTTAGACATTCCAAATTTTATGCGCTCGGCTTGCGTTACACAGACCGAATGGGACCCCCGGATGGGTGAATTCCATTTAAGTATTTTTTTATTATGTGGTCGTTGCCATAAAAACCATTGCAGTTCTAGAGTAACAATACAGTTATTGTAACTGTAGAACTGCAATGGGTTTTATGGCAACGACCGCATAATACAAAATCGCATATAATGCATTTCATTTATTAATCAGTGATGGACCCCATAAGTAACACATTTAAGAATAGAATTAAAAAAATATTTTTATTTATACAATTAGGTAAAAATTAAACACTTGGTTTTATTTATGTTCGCGAAATCTGAGTTCTCTGACGTATCGACTACATTTTTATTTTCGAGTAAAACAATCGTTTTCTTGTATGTTCATACGGCACTACTTAATTTATTTTTATTACCGATGAAAACCGGTGTTTTCCAATTAATCGTTATACACTCGCTATCCTTAAAACTGTCCCATTTTAACGACCCTTAAACCGCACCCAGTGATTTACAGCCGTGTCCCTTCTTGACTCTGAAAATATTTTCGCCACCGGCGATCGACCATAAAACCCCAAATTATAAACACAGGTAAGATAAATTCGATTCCAGATGGTTATGCTCGAAGATTCTAAAGCAGAAAAAAATCATTCCACATGGAAACACAACCACAGAAAATAATCATATTACACAATGTTAAAACAGGTGATGCATTTGAAATGAATTTATTGAAGGGTGCAGTAGTGAAGGACAGGGGTGTAGCTAACGTGGAGCAAACTGCTCCGGGCGCTTAATTTTTTGTAATACGCAAAATTAGGTTAGACGAAATAAACATTTATTAACGTGAGATTAAACATAAAATCAAGCCGAGTTGGGTATGAATCATAAATGCACATATGTTAGCCGTTTCAACTTAATTTGAAATCATTGTTCTGTACGCGTGGCGCATGAAGTAAAATTTCGAGTTTAGAAAAGCCTGAAAATTTGGATTTGCCGGGGCGCGACTCGCTTCGCTCGCGCGCCCCGGCAAATCCAAATTTTCAGGCTTTTCTAAACTCGAAATTTTACTTCATGCTTAGTCTGGGAGTGGAAACACTCGTTAATAGTTTCAAATTGAACGGTTTTAAAAAACAACGAATGCTTGATAATTTACAGCGTATATATCGAGATATGTATACTTACAACAAACGCGAATAACTTTATAATTTAATTTCGTGTCACTGACGATGCTACTATGAAGCATTAGATGGCGTTAGCTATCGAAATCATTAATAGTTTTCACATATTGGCTTGAAATAGTCAGAAATGTTCAGTATTCCTCAGCACTGGGTCGGGACCACACTGAAGAGGACCTTGAAGTCCGAAACGCGTCTGTGGGTATCTGGTGCCGGAATACTGAACACAAATTCAACTTTTATAATTTAATTTTAGTAATTAATATTATTCATTCCAAAATGCAAAACACAAGTTACAGTCACCACTTTCCAGCCCGGCAATTTGAACCTCCCGCTAAAATTCAATGCATAACTTTGGCGGAAGTTTCAAATTGTCGAGAGCATACCACAACTACAGTGACTTGATTAAACACAGTAGCGACAACTTACTGTCATCCGCCATGCTGGGTCCAAATGAATCAAGAAAATAGGTTATAATACAAACATCTGATATTTAATTGTGACAGTGAGTGTCACCTTAAAATTCATTGTCATTGTCATCTTTCACTTATGGCCGGTTTCTCCAAAGTTACTTAAGTCCTAATCGTGTCTCAAACCATGTCTTAAATCATAACCGCGTCGTAAAGTGTTGCCCCAACTGATTTACGCCAAAAAATCGCTTAAATCATGCTCAAATTGTAAGTCACCGTTTGCCAGGACTTAGGACACGGATTCTAACCTAAAAATTACGACAACGGTAAAATTATTATCTAATTAAAATAATACTTCTCTTTTGTTTTCTACAATATGTTAATATTTGTCTACAAGAGAAGATAGAAGACGTTTTTCTTCTGCGGTATAGTTTGCACTGCTCATTTTAAAATGTAGCTTCGCGAAATTAGATATGTTGTGGCAGAATACGGATGGCAGATTATAAACAATGAATTCTTTTCTTTATAAATGGCGTACATTTTTCCACGAATCAGGTGGGAGACATTTAAAATAAAAATGCCCGCCAAATCGACAGCCAATACAATTTGTGTAAATCGCTACGTTGCCATTTATTTGCATAACTAGGAATGACTTACATAAGCCATTGCTTAAATCTGTTGGTGCAACACATTTCAATTATAAGCCCTACTTAAAGTTAAGCCCTGCTTATATAAGCAACGTCCTAAGTCATGTTGCAGAAACCGGCCATAAGTGTGATAGGATTTTGTCATTAAATCACTTGATCGATTGTATATTGACATTTGTCACATTTTGCATCTTAATACATTGCGTGACTGATGTTGTGGCAGAATCCGGATGGTAGATTATAAACAATAGATTCTTTTCTTTATAAATGGCGTACATTTTTCCATGAATCAGGTGGGAGACATTTAAAAGAAAAATTCCCGCCAAATCAACAGCCTATACAGTTTGTGTAAATCGCTACGTTGCCACTTATTCGCACAACTAAGAATGACTTACACAAGCCATTGCTTAAATCTGTTGGTGCAACACATTTCAATTATAAGCCCTACTTAAAGTTAGGCCCTGCTTACATAAGCAACGTCCTAAGTCATGTTGGAGAAACCGGCCATTAAAGCGGCATCGATGGGTAGGGATTCGTCTCTTAATTTTGAAATAGAAACATATCAATCAACTACTTCCGAAACCTCGTAAGTCACCGATTTTTCAAAAATCACTTTTTGAAGTCAGACAAATGTGCCCGCTGACCAAATTCTGAAAACATTTTGTACTACCTTGATAGTCTACAACCCCATTTATCTTATACGTACCATAAAAAATCTGAAGGATTGCACAGCTCATATAATAATTAACTATACCTTCTCAAGTTCAAGTTGGCACTAAATCAAGTTGATACTAATCAAATGCAACTTGAGACAACATGATTTTGATTACAGCAGACTTGAATTTGTTTACTGCCAACTTGATCTTGAAAAGGTATAGTATTTTGCAGAGCTGGGACAAATCCTTGTAAAAAGAATTCGAATCACGAATCCGATTCACCTAATATGATTCGAATTACGAATACTCGAATAAAGGATTCGTAAGAGATAAATATGATCCTGTTTTTTTTCGAATCACGAATACAAATCCTTTAAGAATAAATTTGATTTTATTATTTTTTGCAACCTTTAACATATAAATATCGTTATCGGTTGTTTTAAGAAAAATATTCAAAACCTAATTATTTATTCTTAACAATGAACATCGTTGGTAACTGACTAAATATCTGTGTTACTCTGATTAAGGACGTATTTGTGTGTTTTTGAACTTCACTCTAAATTAGTGTCTTGTACGAGTGGCGCATGAAGTAAAATTTCGAGTTTAGAAAAGCCCCGTGAAAATTTGTCTCGGGTCGCTGCGCGACCCTCGACAAATTTTCTACGCGGGGCTTTTCTAAACTCGAAATTTTACTTCATGCTTAGTCTGGGAGTGGAAACACTCGTTCAAAACTTCAAATTGAACTCTAATACCCATTATCCTCATTACTAAATAGATGTATCGAACTTGGCGTATACCCAAAATCGTTAAAACACGCAGTTATAACTCCAGTTCACAAGAACGGTAGTAAAGAATTTGCAAAACACTACAGACCAATTGCTATTACGCCATGTATATCAAAGATATATGAAAAACTGATAAAAAAACAAGTAAGTGCTTTCTTAAAAAAATGCAACATACTCGCTTCAAATCAGTTCGGGTTCCGTGAAGGATGCGGTACGGAGGGTGCCTTGGTTCACTTTATCACCACAGTATATGACGCAATGGATAAAGGAAAACCATCCATGGCCATAGCACTAGACTTGTCGAAGGCGTTCGATACCCTGTCTCACGACATACTATACGAGAAACTAGAGCTATATGGGATACGTGGAAAGCCACTGGAACTAATCAAGTCATATCTGCACAAGAGAATGCAATATGTCAAAATCAATAATATTATTAGCGAAGCCAAGGAAGTAAGTATGGGTGTCCCACAAGGCAGTGTGCTGGGTCCCCTCCTTTTTATTATATATACCAACGACTTAATAAAAAGTGATGATAAGGAAAATATACATATAACAACCTACGCAGACCACACAATGATCCATGTAGTAGCGAGCACTTGGAATGAAGTGTACAATAAGGCAACGGAAACCATAAACAAATTAAAAAAAGTCTATGATCACAATTTACTTAGCTTAAATTTAGAAAAAAACAAATGCATCTCCTTCACCTCATACAAGAATACATTACCTAGTTTTAACGAAATCATAATTCATAAACCGCAGTGTGAAAAAACTGTAATTGCTCACGAATTAACAGAGATTATCTGGGGATACGAATTGACCAACACTTAAGATGGGATTCCCAAACGGCACATGTCACTAAAAAAATAAGAAGCTTTGTTTACTTATTTAATACAATAAAAAACGTGACTAGAGGGGACACACTAAAGATGGTATACTATGGGTTTGTGCAATCTACTATCACCTACGGCATATCAGTATGGGGAGGCTGCTTAAAAACACATCGAGACCAAGTTGAAATAGCGCAAAAATTGATATTAAAAATTATGCTAAAAAAGCCATACAGGTACCCAAGTGCTAAAGTGTTTGAGGATTCTGGTGTTCCGGACCTAAATAAACTATATATCACTGCGATTGCAAAATACATATTTAAAAACAAAACTAACCCATCAATATTATACATGCATACACATAACTACCAGACCAGAATTGCAGAAAATAACTTTGCATATAATAAAAAAATTAAAAAGACGATAGGAAGATCAGACATATTATATTACACTGCCAAAGTCTATAATTACTTAACAAAAGAATTGAATATCAAAAACATTCATAACTACAACGAATTTAAATGCAAGTTGAAGAGACTATTGAAAACAAATTTGGGAAGGGAAGCGTAATAGTTAGGTTAATTTTATTATTATATTACTGTGTTAGCAAAATAATTTTGTTTTTTCATTTTTCATTTTTCTTCTTATTTCTTTTCTATTTTTTCTCTTCTTGGATTTTTATATGTTATCTTATTTACTAGTTAATAAGAAAAATAATAATGAAGTCTCCTCCGCCTCTACAAGCTATTAGCTTCGAGGCAATGAAACTACTAAATTACAATACTTAAAAAAAAAACGTATTTGTGTGTTTTTGAACTTCACTTTAAATCAGTGTCTTGTACGCGTGGCGCATTAAGTAAAATTTCGAGTTTAGAAAAGCCCCGTGAAAATTTGTCTCGGGTCGCTGCGCGACCCTCGACAAATTTTCTACGCGGGGCTTTTCTAAACTCGAAATTTTACTTCATGCTTAGTCTGGGAGTGGAAACACTCGTTCAAAACTTCAAATTGAACTCTAATATAAAATCGACGAATCCCTGAAAATTACACTAATAAAAAAGCCATATGATATTATTAAATTTGTCAAAACCACTAGACATCATAGAATTTACAAAACACGTAATAATTTTTAAAACCAGCTCAAATATTGACAAAAACAATAAAAATAATTTAACAAACTGGAGGTTTTTCACACAAGAAAGTTATATTAAAAGGTCAGAGTGAAAAATCTTGAATCAGGGAAATGTCGGAAAACTTTGAAATGTTAAAGATTGTGGCTACCATGTCAGTTTTACTTCAAATAATGTTAAACAAAATTTTGATAACTAGATTATTATCTCTAAAAACATTTTCAGTCATTTAATGTTCTTATCAAAGCAATCGATTTGAAGTTTCGAACGAGCCTTTCCACTCCCAGACTAAGCATGAAGTAAAATTTCGAGTTTAGAAAAGCCCCGCGTAGAAAATTTGTCGCGGGTCGCGCAGCGACCCGAGACAAATTTTCACGGGGCTTTTCTAAACTCGAAATTTTACTTCACGCGCCACGCGTATAAAACACTGATTTAACGAGAAATTTAAAAACACACACAACAAATGTTGCATGTTAATCCTCACAATTAATTCGAATTATTTTTGACGATTCAAATCCTTTTGTAAGTATTCGAATCCTTTTGTAAGTATTCCAATCCTTTTATAAAGATTCGAATACTTACAAAAGGATTTGAATCGTCAAAAATAATTCGAATTAATTGTGAGGATTAACATGCAACATTTGTTATGTGTGTTTTTAAATTTCTCGCTAAATCAGTGTTTTATACGCGTGGCGCGTGAAGTAAAATTTCGAGTTTAGAAAAGCCCCGTGAAAATTTGTCTCGGGTCGCTACGCGACCCTCGACAAATTTTCTACGCGGGGCTTTTCTAAACTCGAAATTTTACTTCATGCTTAGTCTGGGAGTGGAAAGGCTCGTTCGAAACTTCAAATCGATTGCTTTGATAAGAACATTAAATGACTGAAAATGTTTTTAGAGATAATAATCTAGTTATCAAAATTTTGTTTAACATTATTTGAAGTAAAACTGACATGGTATTGTGGCTACCATTTAACATTTCAAAGTTTTCCGACATTTCCCTGATTCAAGATTTTTCACCCTGACCTTTTAATATAACTTTCTTGTGTGAAAAACCTCCAGTTTGTTAAATTATTTTTATTGTATTTGAGCTGGTTTTAAAAATTATTACGTGTTTTGTAATTTCTATGATGTCTATTGATTTTAACAAATTTAATAATATCATATGGCTTTTTTATTTGTGTGATTTTCAGGCATTCGTCGATTTTATATTAGAGTTAAATTTGAAGTTTTGAACGAGTGTTTCCACTCCCAGACTAAGCATGAAGTAAAATTTCGAGTTTAGAAAAGCCCCGCGTAGAAAATTTGTCGAGGGTCGCGCAGCGACCCGAGACAAATTTTCACGGGGCTTTTCTAAACTCGAAATTTTACTTCATGCGCCACGCGTACAAGACACTGATTTAAAGTGAAGTTCAAAAACACACAAATACGTTTTTAATCAGAGTAACACAGATATTTAGTCAGTTACCAACGATGTTCAGTGTTAATAATAAATAATTAGGTTTTGAATATTTTTCTTACAACAACCGATAACGATATTTATATGTTAAAGGTTGCAAAAAAATAATAAAATCAAATTTATTCTTAAAGGATTTGTATTCGTGATTCGAAAAAACAGAATCATATTTATCTCTTACGAATCCTTTATTCGAGTATTTGTAATTCGAATCATATTAGGTGAATCGGATTCGTGATTCGAATTCTTTTTACAAGGATTTGTCCCAGCTCTCCAGTTTGTTAAATTATTTTAATTGTTTTGTCAATATTTGAGTTGGTTTTAAAAATTATTACGTGTTTTGTAATTTCTATGATGTCTATTGATTTTAACAAATTTAATAATATCATATGGCTTTTTTATTAGTGTAATTTTCAGGCATTCGTCGATTTTATATTAGAGTTTAATTTGAAGTTTTGAACGAGTGTTTCCACTCCCAGACTAAGCATGAAGTAAAATTTCGAGTTTAGAAAAGCCCCGCGTAGAAAATTTGTCGAGGGTCGCGCAGCGACCCGAGACAAATTTTCACGGGGCTTTTCTAAACTCGAAATTTTACTTCATGCGCCACGCGTACAAGACACTGATTTAAAATGAAGTTCAAAAACATACAAATACGTTTTTAATCAGAGTAACACAGATATTTAGTGAGTTACCAACGATGTTCAGTGTTAATAATAAATGATTAGGTTTTGAATATTTTTCTTAAAACAACCGATAACGATATTTATATGTTAAAGGTTGCAAAAAAATAATAAAATCAAATTTATTCTTAAAGGATCTGTATTCGTAATTCGAAAAAAACAGGATCATATTTATCTCTTACGAATCCTTTATTCGAGTATTTGTAATTCGAATCATATTAGGTGAATCGGATTCATGATTCGAATTCATTTTACAAGGATTTGTCCCAGCTCTGCAAAATACTATACGTTTTCAAGATAAAGTTGGCAGTAAACAAATTCAAGTCTGCTGTAATCAAAATCATGTTGTCAACAATCACATTCAAGTTGCATTTGATTAGTATCAACTTGATTTAGTGCCAACTTGAACTTGAGAAGGTATAGTTAATTATTATATGAGCTGTGCAATCCTGCAGATTTTTTTATGGTACGTATAAGATAAATGGGGTTGTAGACTATCAAGGTAGTACAAAATGTTTTCAGAATTTGGTCAGCGGGCACATTTGTCTGACTTCAAAAATTGATTTTTGAAAAATCGGTGACTTACGAGAAATTTAACACACATAACAAATGTTGCATGTTAATCCTCACAATTAATTCGAATTATTTTTGACGATTCAAATCCTTTTGTAAGTATTCGAATCCTTTTGTAAGTATTCCAATCCTTTTATAAAGATTCGAATCCTTTTATGAGGATTCGAATCACCCGCATTTGGATTCGAATACAAATCCTCTTAAAAAAATGTAACGAATCCAGTTTAACTAAAGTATTCGAATTCCTCTTTTGAATCCTCTAGAAGGATTCGAATCCTGACTGATTCGAATCCTGCCCAGCCCTGGGATTTTGTATGTTAAACGCACTCTTAACGGGTTTAGGTTGATTCTATTTACCGTTGCGAGTTTTTGGGGTACAATTTTGGGCTAAGTGAAATGAAGTACAAATTTTAGACAGAATTGCTATGATAAACTTTATACCTTGTAGCTGCGCCGCTGTTTGTCCGCCATAGGGGGTCAAAATTACAACTAATCAAAAAAATACCATAGTTGTCACCATTATACTATGTAAAGTTAATTAAAGGAAAGGCACTTGGTATTGTTTCACAATTAAATCTTTATTCCGACTAGTTTCGGTTTGTTAGACCATTTTCAAAGGAAAATGGTCTAACAAACCGAAACTAGTCGGAATAAAGATTTAATTGTGAAACAATACCAAGTGCCTTTCCTTTAATTAACTTTACATAGTGTAATATGTTTCACCAAGTGCCAGATGAGAAATTAATTCAAGAAATTGTCACCATTATGTTTAATTAAGTCACTGTAATCACAACAAGAATAATTAATTTTGACGGGACCTATAAATTATCACAACTAGCACCCAAATTATCAAGGTGCTTCTGCATTAAGGGTTGCACTTTCTTTTGATGCTGCTGCCTTTGAAGATCTCTTAGATATTAGTGGAATACCCTGTGATTGTTTTGTATACTTCTAGTATTACATTTGTGGTGAACTGGTATTTCTGCTTGGAATTGTTTTGTTTACTCCTGCTATTTTTCAAAATAGGTATACCTAATAGATACAAAACCTTCAACATGTTTGTGGTATTCTCTAGAAGTATTTAGGGTTAGGATATTTTCTTCTGATATTTGTATTTATAAAATTAGATACCGGGATTGCAGAGAGATAATTGTGGAATTCCCTGAGTTTGGTATTGGCTAGCTTATTCCTAATATTTTTTTTTAAATATATACTCATCTGTAATTGTTAATTCTAAGATTAAAGTATTGTTCAAACAAGATAAATTCAAATTCAAAACTATTTGAATTCGAGAAAATAAGCTTACGCTTCTTATAGTTTGCACACTTTAAACATAATATATAAAATTACGAAAAAACTATTCGTGAAAATGCAAACAGTGTCTTAATTAATAAGACAATTTAGACGATAAATATTCATTGAAACAACTACTTCCCTACAACTACTTAAATATTTCATTGTATAATTTAATATCCGGAGGTGTATTTGCACGGGAAGTAGTTGTTTCAATGAATATTTATCGTCTTAAATTGTCTTATTAATTAAGACACTGTTTGCATTTTTACGCATAGTTTTTTCGTAATTTTATATATTATGTTTAAAGTATTGTATTTGTGGTAAACCGTAAGGGTTGGTATTTCTGCTTGGAATTATTTTGTTAACTCCAGCTATTCTTCAAAATAGGTAAACCTAATAGATAAAAAAACCTCCAACGTTTGTGGTATGCTCTAGAAGTAGTTATGGTTGGGATATTTTCTTCTGATATTTGTATTTATAAAATTAGGTACCGGGATTACAGAGAGATAATTGTAGAATACCCTGAGTTTGGTATTGGTTAGTTTATTCCTAATATTTAACAAAAATATATACTCATCTGTAATTGTTAATTCTACGATTATAGTATTGTAATTAAGGATATAACCGTCGGACAGAGAGTGTTCGTTGCATGTGGTATTCATGTGTCGCTTTCGAGGGGTTTGAGATTGTAGTAGCCGTTTGTAGTGGATGTCTTCAACGAAGGATGAAAACGAGTTTGAAAGCCGTGAGTGTATGCGTAGGCCTTTTGTGGAGGGCAATCGATAGGGTTGTTAATGCGGGCCAGCTGATCGCGGCGTCGTCGACGTCGGAATCCCGGCACTCTCACCCCCGATGTCAGAACCAGAGGTATCAGTTGTTCGCGTTTGAAAGATTTATCCGGGGCGCGCTCAATCATTTTTCACAAGAGGCGCGCATCCTAGACGAAGCCGCAGGAGACGCTGCCGGTGATTGGCACTGACAACTTGTCAACGCGACGGTGCGCGCTGTACGCGGAATACCATCGTAAAACGGAGTGCGCATGCGCGCGCGCCGGGGCCCCATTGGACGTGGGGCGGGGCCCCCGACTGACAGATCATTCATCCGAGCCCCACTCTGCCCCCGCGGACGGCCGTGATTGACAGTTGGCAGACGACTGCGGAGCGCGCAGGACCTCCGCACGCATACTCTGTAAAAGCCACGGCGGTGAGCCCCAGGTGCAGCACGTGGACGACGCGTGTGATGTGACAGCGCCCCCCTCCGCGAGTGGACAGTGATACGGGCCCGGGCCCCGCGAGTGTGTGTTGTGAAGTGACCAATACAAGGAGACACGGTGGCCCAAGCATCAGAATACCCCAGCGCGGCGGCGGCCAGGGCTTTCATGGCTCAGCCACGGGTACGGCGTCCAAGTCCTCTTCACACAACCAAACGGCCCGCTCAGTGCTCCAAAATCTAGTGCGCCCGCAAACAAAAGAGAAATAAGAAAATTCAAAAAACGCGCGCCAAAATTCACCGGCGCGGCGATAAAAGCCCGCGCTAAATCAAAACCTATTCACAGGCGGCGGCGGCATTCGTAGAGCATTGAAACTTATCGCACCCCGGCATCGCATAAATCATCCGGCGAATTTCGGGACGGTAAAGTTTCCGACGGACGAATGCGCGGGAAATCGCCTCGAGTGCACACAGAGCTTGTACTAGTGTAGCCAAAAAAATTGGAACGAGTGCAAATAGTGATGAATATCCATATGCATTAATATGTGCTACGAAAAGTGCATTCCGGTGATACTTTGTCCAACGTCGGGATAAGTGCTTTCATTCGGATATCCCGAAAAAGCAAAAAACTATTGAATTACTCATTAATAAACATTAATTGACAAGATGCAAATGGCAAAGGTTTGTTGACAATAATTTTCAAAACACAAAATAAACATGGATAAATAGTTAGGTTCTTAGGAGGTACAAAATATCCTAAGAAAATCTTGGCGGCAAACAGAAATCCTCTGGTTTCTCATAGCAATAAAAAGACCCATGGCAATTTCTGATAGCAATAAAAACACCCGTCGCTATTTGGATTACCTGAAATGTCAAAATCATAGCACATTATCTCAACTTGACCCGAGAAAGATGCTACAACTAAATCATATTATCCCCCTATAGGCCTAATGAGGCCTAAGTGCAGTGCAGAAATACTCCCCAAAGAACCAGAACCCTATTTGATATTTCGTGATCCGCTATTTATTTGGTCCGATTGAAAAGTGTTCTTAGTCCAGACCCATGGATATATCATCAAAATCCGAAAAGTTATTCAAGTTTTAATCTAAACAGGCATCAAAATATAGGTATTGAAGTAAAATTCCAAAAGGTCTAATCTAAATCGTTTAGATAAAATTTCCAAAGTGTAGCAAACCAATAAATAAAATAGTACCCGATGGGAAATAAGTATGCGAGAAAGGGTTTAAGTTCACTAAACACCATTAAAATATTCATAACTAATTTCAACTTGATAGGAACATTGGTGAAAATGAATCGTATCAAAACACTGGTGATGACTAGAAATGTTAGGAACTCAATTTCTATAGGTTTGGAGTCTAAAGAAATGTTAGGAACTCAATTTCTTTAAGATTGGAGTCTAAAGAAATGTTAGGAACTTAATTTCTATAAGTTTGGAGTCTAAAGAAATGTTAGGAACTCAATTTCTATAAGGTTGGAGTCTGAAAAAATGTTAAGAACTTAATTTCTATAAGTTTGGAATCTAAAGAAATGTTAGGAACTCAATTTCTTTAAGTTTGGAGTCTAAAGAAATTTTAGAAAATCTGTAGCGAACATACACCGTTAGCTGTAAATTGCTACTGACATCAGTAGTCTCATCAAGCTGAATAGCAAAATATTTAGCCTATCTTAGTGAAATAACCTGTTCCTTCACATGTTCTGCCAAGAGGAACATTATTTCTTTTGCAATTCTTGCAGACAAGGGCACTGAATTCAGTTTCTTTAAGGTTGGAGTCCAAAGAAATGTTAGGAACTTAATTTCTATACATTTGGAGTCTAAAGAAATGTTAGGAACTCAATTTCTATAAGTTTGGAGTCTAAAGAAATGTTAGGAACTCAATTTCTATAAATTTAGAGTCTAATAAAATCCATTCAAATGTAGATATAAAAATTAACCGAGTAGGAACTATTGTAAAAATGGTTTAGAATCCACAAAAAAATGTGACTGGTGATGATTTTAGATTTTGGAAACTATTCTAATTTTAATTATACTTATTGGATTTCAAATAATAATATTTTCAAATTTGAAATCCAGTATGTGCAATTAATATTCCGAATTCCTGCTAAGTACGAAATAGCTGATTATTTTGATTTGTGTAATAAACCAAATCCAGTTTTTTTCTTTTGGATGAAAGAAAGGCAACTATATCGAATGAAGCAAAACTTCTAAATGATCTTAGGTTCCGATAATTTTAAGTCCAATGGGTAAAGTTGAAATTGAGAAACTGTCTCTAATATCTAAAATCAAGAAAATGAAAACAGTATGATATATTTCCAAGAAGTTATAGTTGAAATAGTGAATTTTCGTAGTTCTAATAATTGGATTCCAATTGGATCCTATGATATAGAATATATATCCCAATTATATGCTGTAAATCTTTGGATATTCGTCGTTTTTTTTAAGAGTTTATTTTGAAGCTTTAAACAAGTGTTTTCCACTCCCAGACTAAGCATGAAGTAAAATTTCGAGTTTAGAGAAGCCTGAAAATTTGGTTTGGTCGCTCCGCGAAGCGGAGCGGCCAAACCAAATTTTCAGGCTTTTCTAAACTCGAAATTTTACTTCATGCGCCACGCGTATAAGACACTGATTACTAGTGAAGTTCACCTGTTCACAATATTTCAGTAATTTAAGTGTTTATACATATATTATACAGTGAATTTTTGTTTTAAGTATACATATGCATACAAAGTTCATTTTCCGACATTCGTTGCTTTTTAAAGGACTTCAATTTGAAGCTTTAAACGAGATTTTTAAAATAGTTTCAATTTAAAGCTATAAACGAGTGTTTTCCACTCCCAGGCTAAGCATGAAGTAAAATTTCGAGTTTAGAGAAGCCTAAAAATTTGGTTTGGCCCAAACCAAATCAAACCAAATTTTCAGGCTTTTCTAAACTAGAAATTTTACTTTATGCGCCACGCGTATAAACACTGGTTTTTAATGAAGTTCAATATATACATCTTTAGCATACTGTTTTAGTAGCATATTGTGAACTTCACATGAAATCAGTGTTGAATACGCGTGGCGCATGAAGTAAAATTTCGAGTTTAGAAAAGCCTGAAAATTTGGTTTGGCCGCTCCGCTTCGCGGAGCGACCAAACCAAATTTTCAGGCTTTTCTAAACTCAAAATTTTACTTCATGCTTAGCCTGGGAGTGGAAACACTCGTTTATAGCTTCAAATTGAACTATTTTAAAAATAGTATAAATCATTTGCAGTAACAAACTTGATTCACTGCTGTCATTCCAATAAGCCACCATGAAAATTAAAAGTATTAGTTCATTCCAATTGGACCAAAATTAACTTAGAAGTGCAGTCTCTATTCCAATAAGTGAAAATAAAATTCAAATATACTGTTTTAATTCCAATAAACCTTTATTCTAATAAACCAGTGCAGTAACAAACTTGATTCACTGCTTTTACTTCAATAAGTCATCATGATTATGAGAAATATTAGTTCATTCCAATTAGGCCAAAATGAACTTAGAAGTGCAGACTCTATTCCAATAAGTGAAAATAATATTTCGAAATACTGCTTTTATTTCAATAAACCAGTATTAAAATTAGAAGAACCGTTTGTATTCCAATAAGTCAAAATCAAATTTTAAAACGCTGCCTACATTCCAATACGCATAAATAAAAGTAAGAAGTGCTGATTATTCCAATACGCATACATGAAAGTAAGAAGTGCCGATTATTCCAATACGAAGATATTAAATAGAACACAATTTCTGTCGTTCTAATAAGTTGAAATGAAACTAAGATGTGCTGTTTTAATTCCAATACTTCAAAGTAGAACTTAAAAATGCTTTATTTCATTCCAAAAAGCTAAACTGGAACTGAGCAGTGTTGGTTTCTTTCCAATAAATCTAAATTAAATAGAGATCCTTTTGTTTATTCCAATAAGGCAAAATTGAACTTAGAAGTGCCGTGGCGTCTTCCTTCCAATAAGTCGAAATGATATTTAGGAACTCTTTTCTCGCAAAAAAGTTTACATTATATTGAAATAACCAATACAACAAAATTAAATAAAAAACAATTTCTGTCATTCAAATAAGTTCACATGACACTAAGATGTGCTGTTTTAATTCCAATACGTTAAGGTGAAACTTAGAAATGCTTCATTTCATTCCAATAAGTTACACTAGAACTATGTGATGTTTTAATTCCAATACGTTGAAGTAAAACTTAGAAAAGCTTCATTTCATTCCAATAATTTACACTGGAACTAAGAATTTTTATTTAATTTACATTTATTGGAAAGAAAATAACACTTTCTTTCCAATAAATGTAAATTAAATAGACATTCTTTTGTTCATACCAATTAGGCACAATAAAACTTAGAAATGCGGTCTTCATTTCAATAAGTCGAAATGATTTTTGGGAACGCTTTTTTCGCAACAAAGTTTTACTAAATTTACATTGTATTGAAATAAAAACCACTAATATGAATTTAGTTTAGTGTTTTTCTAACCAAGCAAAATAAAATAATTGGTTTAGTTAAATTATGAGAACATTTATTGAATCCAAGTTTCTTCAAAGATCAAAATCGGTTCTACCTTGAATATGATTGATCGTAATATTATTTTTCGTTTTGGAGTTTCCAATTCTGCAACAGCAATTTTCTAGCGTTAAATTTAGTGACTTTATAAATTCCAAATCTGTTGTTAGGACAAAATATATTCAATGTCGTGTAGAAGATTAAAAATGAATTTAAAATAATTGCTTTTATCTCTTGGTATTCTCGTTCCTACACCATCAATTTTATTAGGTTATTAAAATTCCAACACAATTATTATTTTCCTTATAGGTATAACTTGGAGTTGGTATTCCGAATAGAAAACTAAGTCTTGTGTTCTGAATCAAAGTGTAATGCTTTTAACAACCCAAAACGCTACGTGAGTTTTTTTGTTATTCCAAATGTTTTGGTTGAAATTATTGCTCAAATATTCATTGCGAACTTCCATAAGGCAACAAAATCAAATTTCAATTTATAGTTTCTGGAGCAATAAAACAAGATGAAAATAAAATATGTGAGCCATAAGGAATACCTTTCTATTTTTCCCTTTTGGTAGATTTTTGAGGTTACTTTTTTGTAATGGTTTTATCTACGAACAACATCCGTCGGCATCTTTCATTATTATTTTTTTTTTGTAAGAGTAATAATTTATTATAAAGAACGTTCATAAGCTTGTTTTTCAAAAGTGAAAATTGCCTTTTTTCGTTAATTTTCTTAGTTTCCAAATCTGTTGTCAGGTCAAAATATATTGAATGTCGTGTAGGATTAATTTAAAATAATTGCTTTTATCTCGTGGTATTCTCATTCATATACAAGCAATTTTATTAGGTTCTTAAAATTCCATAACAATTATTATTAATTATCCGTATATTTAGTAATAACTTGAAATTACTTTAGAATTGGTATTCACAATAGAAAATAAAGTTTTATGTTCTGATTTAAAGTGGGATGCTTTTAACAATCCAAAATACTATATTCCAACAATTATTATTAATTATCCTTATATTTACGAATAACTTGAAATTACTTTAGAACTGGTATTCAGAATAGAAAATAAAGTCTTGTGTTCTGATTCAAAGTGCAAAGTGCAATACTTTTTTTTGTAAGAGTAGTAATTTATTTTAAAGAACGTTCATATACTTGTTTTTCAAAAGTGAAAATTGCGTTTTTTCGTTAATTTTCTTGAATTCCAAATCTGTTAGATCAAAATATATTGAATGTCGTGTAGGATTAATTTAAAATAATTGCTTTTATCTCGTGGTATTCTCATTCCTACACTAGCAATTTTAATAGGTTCTTAAAATTCCATAACAATTATTAATTATCCGTATATTTAGGAATAACTTGAAATTACTTTAGAATTGGTATTCACAATAGAAAATAAAGTTTTATGTTCTGATTTAAAGTGGGATGCTTTTAACAACCTAAAATACTACATGAGTTTTCTTTGGTTATTCCAAATGTTTTAGTTGACAATGTTTTTAAAATATTCATTACAAAATTCGAGAAGGCAACAATATCAAATTTCAATTTATTGTTTATAGAAAAATAAAACAAGATTCAAACAAACTATGCGGGCCATAAGGAATGCCTTTCTATTTTTCCTTCTTAGTAGATTTTTGAGGTTACATTTTTTGTAATTGTTGTGTATAAAATAAAGTCTTATGTTATGATTCAATTCAAAGTGGAATGCTTTTAACAACCCAAAATACTACGTGAGTTTTTTTGGTTATTTCAAATGTTTTGGTAGAAAATATTTCTCAAATATTCATTACAAAATTCCAAAAGGCAACAATATCAAATTTCAATTTCTTGTTAATAGGAAAATAAAACAAGATACAAACAAACTACGTGGGCCATAAGGAATGCCTTTCTATTTTTCCTTTTTAGTAGACTCTTGAGGTTACATTTTTTGTAATTGTTGTGTATACGAATAACATCCGTCGGCATCTTTCATTATTAATTTCTTGTAAAAGTGGATAATTTATTTTAAAGAGCGTTCATATACTCGGTTTTTAAAAGTGAAAATTGTCTTTTTTGTTAATTTTCTTGATTACGCAGCAATACAATGAAAGTAAAACAATTGAAAAGCGAGCAAATAGCCATTGATAATTTCTTGAATTCATTTCTGATCTTGCCCTTGGTGAAACATATTACATATTATGTAAAGCTATTGAGAGAAAAAACACTTGGTATTGTTTCGTAAATTAAAAACTTTATTTCCGACAAGTTTCGGTTTGTTAGGCCATTTTTTAAGGAATTTACAGAAACATTTATTTTCCAGGTATTTGGTTTGAATATTTAATAATTTTATACATTTCACGATAGAGTTTTGTCTTCAGCAATTCAACAAACTTCAACTAGTAATTCAATAGCAATAAGTTATTGATAACATGTCCGAAATGTAAATTTAGCGAAAATATTTTTTTTAGTATAGAAAGTGTTTGGATTGATTGAGTTACTTGAAGATAATTATAACTTTAAATAAAATACTTAGAACCTTTCTTCAATACTAATAAAGTATTGAAGAAAGGTTCTAAGTATTTTATTCAAAAAGAAAGTGTTGCTGTTTTATTAAGTTAATTATAATTCAAAGACATTGCATAAATGCTAGAGTTAGAAGGCGATGTAACTCTAGCATTTATGCAATGTCTTTGAATTATAATACTCATAGAATTTGAAAGTAACATCTCTTATTCCTTTATTAAATCACATTTTTTCAATTAAACAATCTTTTTAAATTGTACAACCTTCTATCATTCTCAACAGAATAGTAAATGTTTACCGTCGGACGCGAATACAAGTTATGAAGCTTGTTTTATAAACAGGATCATGCATATTATACGAGAATAATCATAAATCATAATTATGAATAAATTTCTTGGTTTATTATTTTCGCTTTATTTCCACGGTCTTCGGGTTTTCGCACGAAAAAACAAAAACTCTTCATCGCCACAAACCTTGCCAGTTTACTCTGCCGTATTAATTAAATGTAATTTGGTATTTAAGTTGGATTAGTTGATTTTAAATGTCAGTATGTTTTTAATAAATAAATTATCAAAAATTCGGTTTGGTTGATTGTATAACAGATTTACTGTCTTATTACTGGATGTTCGATTCGAGTTTTAAGAATCTACTAAAGATAAAATGGTATACTAAGCAGATACTAAAAAGTGTTTTCATTATTTTATTATTTAGTAATATTATTGATTGAATTTTTGTCAACTTTACGCTTCAATCTAAAATCCCTCCCATTTTACGTTTACTTAAAAATTACTCAAAAACTATCAATAGGGTATTTTTTGATTTTTGCATATTTTAAAAAAATAGTGTTTGCTTTAGACCTACATGAAATTTAATGATGATATCCTAATGCATTTGCAAGTTATAATTTTTTGAATATTAAATATCCCCGGAATCATCTAAAATTCCTTCCATTTTACGTTTACTTAAAAAATAAATCAAAAACTATCAATGGGGTATTTTTTGATTTTTACATCTTTTAAAAAACAGTGTTTGCTTTAGACTTACATAAAATGTAATGATGATATCCCAATAAATGTCCAAGTTATGATTCTACGAAAATTAAATTTCCCTGGAATTCATCTAAAATTCCTTCTCTTTTACGTTTACTTGAAAATAACTCGAAAACTATCAATGTGGTGTTTTTTAATGTTTGTATATTTAAAAAAACAGTCTTTGCTTTATAACTACACGAAGTTTAATTAAGATATCCCAATAAATTGCCAAGTTATGATTTTTTGAAAATTAAATTTCGCTGGAATTCATCTAAAATTCCTTCCATTTTACGTTTACTTGAAAATAACTCAAAAACTATCAATGGGGTATTTTTTGATTTTTACTTCTTTTAAAAAACAGTGTTTGCTTTATATTTACATAAAATTTAATGATGATATTAGAATAAATGTCCAAGTTATGATTCTTCTAAAATTAAATTCCTTGGAGTTCATCTAAAATTCCTTTCATTTTACTTGAAAATAACTCAAGAACTATCAATGGGGTATTTTTTTTGATTTTTGTATGTTTTACAAAAATAGTGTTTGCCTTATACCTACATAAAATTTAATGATGATATAATAATAAATTTCAAAGTTATGATTCTTTGTAAATTAAATTTCCCTGGCATTTATCTGAAATTTCTTCCATTTTGCGTTTACTTAAAAATAACTCAAGAACTATCAATGGGGTGTTTTTTTTTTTATTTTTGCATATTTTAAAAACGCAGCATTTGCTTTATACCTACACGAAATTTAATGATGATATCCCAATAAATTTGCAAGTTATGATTTAATGAATATTAAATTTCTCTGGAATTAATATAAAATTCCTTCCATTTTAAGTTTACTTGAACAAAACTCAAAAACTATTAATGGGGTATTTTCTGATTTTTACATCTTTTAAATCAACAATGTTTGCTTTATAGTTACATAAAATTTAATGATGATATCCCAATAAATTTCCAAGTTATGATTCTTTGAAAATTAAATTTCCCTGGAATTCATCTAAAATTCCTCCCATTTTACGTTCACTTGAAAATAACTCAAAAACTAT
Organism: Philonthus cognatus; assembly: GCA_932526585.2. Taxonomy (NCBI): domain Eukaryota; kingdom Metazoa; phylum Arthropoda; class Insecta; order Coleoptera; family Staphylinidae; genus Philonthus; species Philonthus cognatus. The sequence goes on from OW052242.1 coordinate 33,876,161, forward strand.
CAATGAGGTATTTTTTGATGTTTGTATATTTAAAAAAAACAGTATTTGCTTTATACCTACACTAAATTTAATTAAGAAATCCCAATAAATTTCCAAGTTATGATTTTTTGAAAATTAAATTTCCCTGGAATTCATCTAAAATTCATTCCATTTTACGTTTATTTGAAAATAACTCAAACTCAAGAACTATTGATGGGGTATTTTCTGATTTTTACATCTTTTAAATTAACAATGTTTGCTTTATAGTTACATAAAATTTAATGATATATCCCAATAAATTTCCAAGTTATGATTCTTCGAAAATTAAATTTCCCTGGAATTCATCTAAAATTCCTTCCATTTTACGTTTACTTGAAAATAACTCAAAAACTATTAATGAGGTATTTTTTGATGATTGTATATTAAAAAAAACAGTATTTGCTTTATACCTACACTAAATGTAATTAAGAAATCCCAATAACTTTCCAAGTTATGATTTTTTGAAAATTAAATTTCCCTGGAATTCATCTAAAATTCATTCCATTTTACGTTTACTTGAAAATTACTCAAAAACTATCAGTGGGGTATTTTTGGATTTGTACATATTTTAGAAGAGCAATGTTTACTGAATATCCATATCAAATTTCATAATGATATCTAAATAAGTTTTCAAGTTATGATCTTTTTATTATTTATTGTCCATGAAATTTATATAAAATTTGACATATACTTGAAAATGAAAATACATAGAACTTTTCTTCCGATATTTTTTTCAATATTCATTGATTTTATAAAAACGTTATATTTGAAGCTACTGACGATTGTTTTCCATACTTTTAATTAAAAAATGTGTTTAATGCTTTAGTAAAACCAGAATTAAAATTGCCTGTATTTTAATTCTGGTTTACTGTTATTTTAAATACGTTAATGAAGTCAATTTAAAGCTTCGAGCGAGGGTTTTCCACTCCCAGGCTAAGCATGAAGTAAAATTTCGAGTTTAGAAAAGCCTGAAAATTTGGTTTGGTCGCGTAGCGCGAAGCGCGGAGCGACCAAACCAAATTTTCAGGCTTTTCTAAACTCGAAATTTTACTTCATGCGCCACGCGTATAAAACACCGATTTCAAGTGAAGTTTAAAATATACTTTTGAATCAATATGTTATAATAGTGTGTTTTGAAGATCACTTGAAATCAGTGTTTTATACGCGTGGCGCATGAAGTAAAATTTCGAGTTTAGAAAAGCCTGAAAATTTGGTTTGGTCGCTCCGCGCTTCGCGCTACGCGACCAAACCAAATTTTCAGGCTTTTCTAAACTCGAAATTTTACTTCATGCTTAGTCTGGGAGTGGAAAACACTCGTTTAAAGCTTTAAATTAAACTATTTAGACAAAAACGCAACGAATATTTAAAGATTTACAGCATTTAATTGGAATATGTATACTTGAAAATAAAACTCCCTGCATACATACTTTTTTTTAAAAATATTGTGAAATAAACCCTAAAGTTTTTCAAAATAGTATGCAGGAAGTTTTTATTTTCAAGTATACATATCCCAATTGTATGCTGTAGATCTTCAAATTTTCGTTGCGGTTTTGTTAAATAGTTTACTAGAATATGGTGCGATAAAACAGTATTTATATTTTCTCAAGATAATTCAGACATTTGAATCAAAATTAAATTTGAAGGAAAATTATGAATACATTCAGCAATTTTAATATAATGCCCTATTTTTGTATAACATAATACAAAATAAACAAATATTAATATATCTTTAATTTGAAGAAGTTAAAATTGTAGCGGAGCTTTTATTTACAAATAATTCCAATTCAAAAATATTTGAATTCGAGAAAATAAGCTTACGCTTCTTATAGTTTGCACACTTTAAACATAATATATAAAATAACGAAAATGATTTTCGTTTAAAATGCATTTTACACGAAAAACATTTTCGTAATTTTATATTTTATGATTAAAGATGTTTACTTTAATCATAAAATATAAAATTACGAAAATGTTTTTCGTGTAAAATGCATTTTAAACGAAAATCATTTTCGTTATTTTATATATTATGTTTAAAGTGTGCAAACTATAAGAAGCGTAAGCTTATTTTCTCGAATTCAAATATTTTTGAATTGGAATTATTCTTGCGAGAAGCTAAAATTGTTCCGGTATTTTTATTTATATTGTGTGTAGAATTTAAACAGGTGTAATATTATACATGAAATAGAAAATATTTATTTAGCATCAACTTCGTCGGATTTTCTGGAAGGCTGCGAGGAAAACCCTGTGATCACGAGATCGACGCCTTGATTTAAAAGAAAAAATAAAAGTGCTAGTGTTTTCCGAAAAAAAAGTTTAAAAGTGCTAATCTTAAAATAAGTTGTTTTAAACACGGACGATGAGTGCATGGAAAAATGTAAGTTACTTTTATTAATAATTATTTGCGGATTTTACGTAACATACAAGGATTTTCGTAAAATGTGATAATAGTGAGCGATTTTTAACAAGTGGAACACAGGCATAAAGTGATGTAGAATTATTTAGGGGTGAATTATTTAAATGTAAATGCAATTAAAAGTTAATAAAAATAAGAAAAAGTTGGTGAATTTTATTCTCTTTGAGCAATTTTCAATGCGACGGGAATATCGCATCTAAGTTTTACATTGATTATTTTATTTGCCCAATCTAATGAACAATTTATTTTATCTAGTAGTGCAACAATTATCTCCTTTACAATTAAATTAAAATAATAATTCACCATATTTTATTAAAATAATTCGTGGAAAAAATTGAATAATTTCTTTATCTTGTAGTGCAACAAATAACTCAAAGCTGAAATAGTTTAAACAATTTACTTAGTGGAAAAGTAGTACAAGTGACATGAGATTGATTTGTGTAAATTGGAGATAGGGTTTAACTTATATAGAAAAATCTGTGGACGTCTAATCAAAAACATTATATACTATTGAGAGATACACGTAATAAACTCAAAAGTTTTTCTAAATAGTATGCAGGGAGTTTTTATTTTCAAGTATACATATCCCAATTGTGTGCTGTAAATCTATAAATTTTCGTTGCGTTTTTTTTTTAATAGTATACTAGAATATTCATATTCATATTTATTAATGTATTAACAAAAGTACATATTTTACATATGTCGCCTTAACCTACGAGTATATAATAATAAAAAATATAATAATAATAAAACCTTATAAGCTAGTTTGTATAGTGAGAAACATCGAAGTAAGTAAGTAAATAGATCTATAGTAACATATTAAAATAACTTATATGGTGCGATAAAACAGTATTTATATTTTCTCAACATAATTCAGACATTTGATCAAAGTTAAATTTGAAGAAACATTTAGCAATTTTAATATAATGCCCAATCTAATGAATAATTTATTTCATCTATTAGTGCAACAATTATCTCCTTTACAATCAAATTAAAATAATAATACACCATATTTTATTAAAATAATTCGTGGAAAAAATTGAATAATTTCTTTATCTTGTGGTGCAACAAATAACTCAAAGCTAAAATAGTTCAAACAATTAACTCAGTGGAAAAGTAGTACAAGTGACATGAGATTAGTTTGTGTAAATTGGAGATAGGGTTTAACTCATATAGAAAAATCTGTGGACTAATCAAAAACATTGTATACTATTGAGAGATACACATAATCAATTGTACCATTTTTTTCTATCAATATATGTGAATCTCATTTGTAGATATTACAGATACTTATACCAATTTTTTTAAAAATAGCACTTACACTACTTTTCTACTGAGCCCCTCAAATGTCTTATTTACAATCGCATTAAAATAATGATAGAGTGTAAGATTTTTCAACATTTTTAAATAATTTTTCTGAAATAAATTATATTTAATAATATCGAAAATAATGATTTTAATTTCTATTGTTTATCTATAATACGATAATTTTTGAATCCCTAAAAAATATTGTCCTAATTACTTGGCTTACAAAAATTAGAAAAACATTTCTTCCTTAAAATAATGATTGACTATTGATATATTTTCTGGAAAAAACGGTGTAGGATTTTTCAACATTTTTAAATAATTTTTCTGAAAAATTTCATTATATTTAATTATATCGAAAATATTAAATAAATATTTTTTTTTAAATAAATTATATTTAATAATACCGAAAATAATGATTATAATTTTTATGCTATATCAATAAAACGATATGTTTTGAATCTCTAAAAAATATTGTCCTAATTACTTGGCATAAAACAATTAGAAAAACATCTCTCCATTAAAATAATAATACACAAAAAAAACGGTGTAGTATTTTATTTTTAAATAATTTTTCTGAAAAATTACAATATATTTAATTATATCAAAAATATTTAATTATATCGAATTATACCAATAGATGAACGCTATCCATTTCTCTTTGAAAAATTCTGGAAATCAGAATCAAATTTCCGCATAATAATAATAATAATAAACAAACTTTATTTCTAAATAAATGGTCACAAAAATTATCACAATTTTAGAACATAAAAGAAATTGTGTCATAACAAAAAAAAACATACATATATAATTATATGCTGTTAAATACTCAGACAAATAACATTATGTAAATAAATTACATGCTTCAAAATATTCTTCCACACTGTATATCTCTGATTCCATAAGAAGTTTATATACCGCTGACTTGTATGGCTTTAACGAATCTAAATTCTTTATTTTGCTTGGCAGAACATTATAAAATTTAACACACCTATGACATGAATTTCGCTCAGATAACGTGAGTCTGTGTCTCGGGTACAATATATCCCTATTTCGTGTATTGGTACTTCTCTGTGTTGGTGCTAAATTGATGTTTATTTTTAAAAATAAACATCAGACATTCATAGACAAAGACTGCAAAGACTGTCAGAACTTTATTTGCCTTAAAAATACCTCTACACGGCTGCCTGTACTTTAATGAAAAAATAGTTCGTATACATCTTTTTTGTAGTACAATTTCCCAATTGTTGAACTATTCCCCCAAAAAATTATCCCAAATCTTAAAATTGAGTCAAAACATACGCTCACTCAATTTTGCATTAATAGAAATCTTAACATCGCACCCAAATACAAATTTCCCCAAAGAAAACAATTTTTCAATGTGTAATTTTTTCACAATAATACTATATAGCTAACACATACAAAAATAAAACAATAGGCAGAAAGACTAACGGTCGATAGCCTTTTTGACATTTTAAAATTAATTTCTCGCTTATGTAGTAATAATGTATTATTGTATTTACTATCACTGTCAAATAAAGATATTATTGTTGTTGTTGTTGTTAAATTAATTTTTCTGAAATAAATTATATTTAGTAATATCGAAAATAATGATTATAATTTCCATAGTTTATCAATAAAACAATATGTTTTGAATCTCTAAAAAAATATTGTCCTAATTACTTGGCATATAAAAATTCGAAAAACATGTCTTCACATGTTACGTTAGACACCGTTAGAGGCTCTGATAATATAAGCATGTTTGGCATTTGTTGATATAGAAAATTCTTTGATGTTTCGCATAACTTTCAGTCGACATGTTTTGAGTACACAGCATTTTTCAACATTGCTACACCTTAGTTATTCCTGAAATGATTAAAAACTTGCAATTAGAGTAGAGTGAATTTAAAAAAATATATAGGTTTAAACATTGAGGCATTGAAATAAAAATTGCGCTTTGGAATTTAAAAACGGTCGTGAGAAATTTAACAAGCTCAGAAATCATTCATGAAAGTTAAAAGAATTTAAGGAGGAATTGGGAATTCAGAGGACTCGTGAAATTTTGAAAAGCGCGAGTGAATTTACAAAAAAATATATGGAGATATTGAAATTCTAAATTGCACTTGGGAATTTAAAAATGGTCGTGAAAAATTTAACAAGCTCGGAAATTATTAAATAAAAGAATTGAGTCTCCTTTCTTCACAGGATTTATTTAAAAATGCGATTTTTAAATAAATCCTGTGAAGAAAGGAGACTCAATTCTTTTATTTAATAACTTCGTTCACCTTCACGTAACTCAACAATAATTTAATTAAGCTCGGAAATGATTCATGAAAGTTACAAGAATTAAAAGAGAAGTCAGAAATCATTTATGAAACTTACAAGAATTGCGCCACGCGTATAAATCACTGATTTTAAGTGAAGTCCGAAGATACATAAATTTGACAATATTATAGTGTTTTATACGCGTGGCGCATGAAGTAAAATTTCGAGTTTAGAAAAGCCCAGAAAATTTGTCTCGGGTCGCTGCGCGACCCTCGACAAATTTTCACGGGGCTTTTCTAAACTCGAAATTTTACTTCATGCTTAGTCTGGGAGTGGAAAACACTCGTTTAAAGCTTCAAATTGAACTCTTTTAAAAATCAAAGAATGTCAGAAAATTAGCAGCTAAAATAATTAAGAAAAAGTAATGTAATTTTTTAAAAATAATGACATTTTTCTTGTATAGTATAAATCATTTCGAAAACATTTACTTTAATCAAGTGACTACGATATCTTTTGCCATTTTGACATCCGCAGTTGTTGTTGTTCCATGGCATGTCATTATTTTTATAAAATCACATTATTTTTTCTTAATTATTTTAGCTGCTAATTTTCTGACATTCTTTGATTTTTAAAAGAGTTCAATTTGAATTTAATTATTTTAACGTAGAGAAACGTAAAGTGATAAACGTTAACACGAATGAATTCAGAATGTTTCCCCCTACAAAAAAGGTAAATACATTTTGTTTCTAAAATAAATAGGGAAGCCATAATTTGAACATTTTAAAATTTACATGGGATTTCCTATGTTGTGTCCGCCAAGTCCGGTATAGAAGTATAATATGAATATTCGAAACATTAAAAATGCGATTAATTCGCATTACGGAGAATTTTTCTTTTATGTATACATATGCATACGCTTTTTTTTAAAGAGTTAGCTTTAAAGCTTTAAGCGAGGGTTTTCCACTCCTAGGTTGAAGAAAAATTTCGAGTTTAGAAAAGCCTGAAAATTTACTTCATGCGCCACGCGTATAAAACGCTAAAATATTGTGAAGTTTATATTAATTAAGAAAATAAATAAATTTTGATTTTCTTAATCAAAAATCTAGATGAATCCTTTAATATATATATATTTAAAAAAAACTGCATTTTTCTCTGTAAATAGAATTTATTCTGCTGAGAAATAAATGATTATTATTATTATTATTTAATTATGTACTGTATTCAATCAATAAGTTAATTCTTATTTAACTTTTTTATTAAAAATAATAAAGTGGTAATTACAAATAATTAATAATTTAAATGTTTCTTAACTCTATAGAATATATTTTACATTATGTCCAATTTGTATTTTAAATAAGTTACTTCTCAACTTTTTAAACAAATTTTATAAATATACAAACATTATTTTAAAGAAATATTGAGAGTTTAATTTATACTGTACTAACAAAAATCGTTGTAAATATATTTATATAATGTAAAATTTCTATTTTGAAGAAAAATAATTAGTTATTTAAATAATTTTTAAACTTTTTAAACAAGTTTTAATAATATGCAAACATTATTTTATCGAAAAATTGAGAGTATAAACTGAAACTTTGTTGAAAATATATTTATATAATATCAAATTTTTATTTTAAAAAAAACTAATTAATTATTATCAACTCTTTGAACAAATTTTAATAATATGCAATTATTGTTTAAAAGAAATATTGAGAGTATAAACTGAAACTTTTAACGAGTGTTCCACTCCCAGAAACTTTTCTGACAATATATTTAAATAATGTTAAATTTGTATTTTAAATAAATATAATTAATTATTTAAAACATTTCCTAGCTTTTAAACAAATTTTAATATTTTATAATCATTATTTTAAAGAAATATGGAGAGTATAAACTGAGACTTTGCTGATACTCAATATAAAATGTATCCGTCGGAAACTCGCTCAAGTCTCGCGTACGCTTAAAGACTGGTTTTCATATTATATGACGTGTAACCATAACTACCTATATAACCATATTATATAAAAAATAATTTATCGAGCACTAATTACATACATATTTGTGCATTAGTTTGTTTGCACGTCCGTTATCCAGGAATCAATTTACAATTAATTTATACAACTAGAAAAAAAGTTAATTTCTATATTAATCCAAACTACAAGAAAATGTTCAATTAGAATTCTTTGAATTAAAATATATATATATATATATATATATATATATTTATTAATATATATATTTATTAATATATATATACAGGGTGCCCGTATTTCAACAGAACGTATGGCGATCTTGGGTATTTGAATAGATAGAGAGAGTTAAATTGGGGCAAAGATGCGTATTTTATAGCCCAATAATAATCTAAAAACAAATTTAAAATATCTTCTTTCGTTTTTGAAATATTGCCAAAAAACGGATTTTTTGAAATTTCGCTTTTATTTTTTTATTCAAAAACCATTAAATCTAGACATTTACCACTTTGACATTATACAGGCACTTTTTAACGAGAAATCTAGTAATATATTTTATTTTAAGATAACTATAACATTTATCCATTGACTATAGCCAACTTTATATATATATATATATATATATATATATATATATATATATACAGGGTGCCCGTAATTCAACAGAACGTATGGCGATCTTGGGTATTTGAATAGATAGAGTCAGTTAAATTGGGGCAAAGATGCGTATTTTATGGCCCAATAATAATCTAAAAACAAATTTAAAATATCTTCTTTCGTTTTTGAGATATTGCCAAAAAACGGATTTTTTAAAATTTCGCTTTTATTTTTTTATTCAAAAACCATTAAATCTAGACATTTACCACTTTGGCATTATACAGGCACTTTTTATCGAGAAATCTAGTAATATATTTTATTTTAAGATAACTATAACATTTATCCATTGACTATAGCCAACTTTTGTTTTTCTTATGGGCGCCATTTTGGATTTTCGTATGTTTTGGAAGAATATTACTTTCTGAATTTAATGAATGATACATCATCATATAGTTTCTTGTACATTTTATATGTAAAATTTAATCTTTTGTTTTTTGTAAAGAGTGCCTTGGAAACAGTTGAGTAATTCACTCATTTGACAACTCTTGTTGTTAAAATAGATCACCAGTTTTGATGTTTTTTAAACTAACGAGTGTCTTCCACTCCCAGACTAAGCATGAAGTAAAATTTCGAGTTTAGAAAAGCCCCGCGTAGAAAATTTGTCGAGGGTCGCGCAGCGACCCGAGACAAATTTTCACGGGGCTTTTCTAAACTCGAAATTTTACTTCATGCGCCACGCGTATAAACCACTAATTTACAGTAAAGTTAATAAAATATAACGCCTAAATCTGATAGTGATCAATATTTATTGAGATGTAGTGACCAGTTTCGGAATAATAATAATAATAAAAGTAGAATAAATTTAGTTAGTAATTTTTTCATACTGTTGATATTTAGGTCATCATATCTTTAACGGGGAAAGTTCTACGATGGACACATCACCATTTTTTTTAATATATGTTTTGAATAATAATCGATAGTTATTATTATTATTACAAAATATTGGCAGTTATTGAATAATTTTGACTGCTAACAATGATTGACTGCTGTCAAGATTGTATTGATTAATAGATATGACATCATTGTTTCCAAGGCACTCTTTGTAAAAAAGAAAATATTATAACTTTAAATATCAAATCTAAAATAAATTATGAGTGTGGTGCATCACTGAGTTCAGAAAATAATATTCTTTCAAAAAATATGAAAATCCAAACTGGCGCCCATAAGAAAAACATAAGTTAGCTATGGTCCTCGGGTAAATGTTATAGTTATCTTAAAAAAATATATGCTACTAGATTCCCCATTAAAATGTGCTTGTATATTGTCAAAGTTCTAAATGTCCAGATTCAGTAGTTTTTGAATAAAAAAATAAAAACGATTTAAAAAAAAATAGTTTTTTGTTGATATCTTAAGAGATATTGAAAAATTGTTTTTAAATTATTGTTAGGCTCTAAAATACACAACTTGGCCGACTCTCTAACCGACTCTCTATCTCTTCAAATAACTGAGATCCCCATACATTGTCGAAATTCGGACACCCTGTATATATATATATATATATATATATAATATATATATATATAATATATATATATATATATATATATATAATATATATATATATATATATATATATTTGTTTGAATTAAAATATATATATAAATCCCACTGTACAGAAATAATCCCCATTAAAGAACGAATTACCCAACTATCCCAAAAATTCGCATCTAATCCTCAATCACCTCTGTCTAGTACGAGACCCAAACATTTCTCCTAAATTCAGCAAACCAGATCAATTCATCTCATCTTATCGCGACGTGAATTATGACTAACCGACTAGACAAGACAATGACAACTTCAAGAAATACAGACTAAAAGACTGAGGGTCGATAGCCTAGGAATCAAATGCATGAAATATTATTGTTAAAATAAACAAATTGTAATTTTTTGTGCAAAATATAGATGCTTGTATATTTTAATTTTGATTTAATTTATTTGTTGGTTCACTTTTACTTTAGTTAATGTTGCGAATGATTTTATAAAGAATATGTGCTTCCTCAAAAATGATTGATTAATGGTGATCGGATTCTGCTAGTCACGATTTTTTCTTCATTCTGATTTTCCATTGAACGAATTCACGAGTGCTCTTGAACACCCAGTTCGGCTTTTTCTACCAAAAATATTTCTATTCAAGCATAAAATATGTCTTAACTCAATGAAGAAATAAATTTAATTTATAAAGGAATTAACAACTCAATGAAAAAAAGAAAAACGTAATTAGTCAAACGTTTGATCGCGAAATTAACCTCTCTTCTTGTATATAATGTTTGTAAAAATGTAATTTTCTGTACTACTTAAAAATGACTTAAAGTCGAAACTAGTTGGAGTAAAAAACAAAAATATTATTGAAATTTAACCAAGTGTTTTCTTTTTCAAATTATAGTTAAATATGTTTCACCGTGTGAAAGATGAGAAACTTGTTCGAGATAGTCAAATTTTCTAGGCTTTTCTAAACTCGAAATTTTACTTCACACGCGTATAAAACCCTAAAATATTATTGAAATTTAACCAAGTGTTTTCTTTTTTAAATTATAGTTAAATATGTTTCACCGTGTGAAAGATGAGACTTGTTCGAGATAGTCAAATTTTCTGGGCTTTTCTAAACTCGAAATTTTACTTCATGCGCCACGCGTATATAACCCTAAAATATTGTGAAATTTATGTATATTTGAACCTCACTTGAAATCAGTGTTTAATACGCGTGGCGCATGAAGTAAAATTTCGAGTTTAGAAAAGCCCAGAAAATTTGTCTCGGGTCGCTGCGCAACCCGAGACAAATTTTCACGGGGCTTTTCTAAACTCGAAATTTTACTTCATGCTTAGTCTGGGAGTGGAAAACACTCGTTTAAAGCTTCAAATTAAACTCTTTTACAAAACAACGAAGGTCGAAAAAAGTACAGCTTATGCATATGTTTACCTAAAAGAAAAATTCACTGTACTTTTCACTTAATTAAAACGCTGTTGTATTTTTTTTTCATTTTTATTTTAATAATTTATATAAAAAATAATGGTTACAAGTTTTTCATAAATAAACAGTAATGAAATTTCAATTTTAATTCATATACTTTTTAAATTTATTTTGAGTTTTCACAAGTCGTCCTGACATTTGTCTCGGGTCGCTGCGCGACCCTCGACAAATTTTCACGGGGCTTTTCTAAACTCGAAATTTTACTTCATGCTTAGTCTGGGAGTGGAAAACACTCGTTTAAAGCTTCAAATTAAACTCTTTTACAAAACAACGAAGGTCGAAAAAAGTACAGCTTATGCATATGTTTACCTAAAAGAAAAATTCACTGTACTTTTCACTTAATTAAAACGCCATTGTATTCCTTTTTTCATTTTTATTTTAATAATTTATATAAAAAATAATGGTTACAAGTTTTTCATAAATAAACAGTAATGAAATTTCAATTTTAATTCATATACTTTTTAAATTTATTTTGAGTTTTCACAAGTCGTCCTGACTAAATTTTTAAGTCCCTGACTAAATTTGAAAGTTGTTGTCGTGATTAAATTCGGAAGTCATCGTCTTGACTTGACAAGACGATAAGTGAAATTTTGAAAAATCAAAATATTTATTAAAATTAAAATATTATAAATTTAAAAAGGAAATGGATCACTTTTTTTATAGAAAACTGAATTTTTATAATTTTTGAGCTTTACAAAATTTCACGATGTGATGTTTCTACTCGATTCTTAATTTCTCCTTTAATTCATGTAACTTTGATGAATGATTTGTGAGCAATTAGTTAAAAGATTAAAATATTTATAAAAATTATAGGAATTCAAATCTAAACCTATTTTAATTTTATTATACAGGGTGTCCCATTTTAATCCGCCAGTAGCGATAATTCTGAAACATTGCATTGAATCAAAAAGTGTTCCAAATGAAAAGTTAATGGTTCTGAGGGGGACATCTGATGCCGTAGACTTTGCCCCCCAGCCCCCCAAGGGGGGCGGGAACAGGTGGCAACTTTAATATCTTAAATGGAAACCCCTATTTTTTATTGCAGATTCTGATAGAGGGTTAAAAAGTATGTAAGTTTTATCCGAAACATTTTTTTTATTGGTCGAGAGATGGCGCTGCAAATGTAAAAGTTAGGTTTTTTGTCAATTAAATTGCGAAAATCGTCACGTAATTAACTGTTATTATTACTTAAGACTTACTCACAACCTTACATGGTTGTTTTTTTCTCAGATTGTTTTGTTTACATTGAAAAGAGATTTCTTGGATTTTTTTTATTTTCGTTCCTTTTTTAAATTTAGTTTTTAAAAATGAGTTCAGTACGCAAAGCCAAGTCGTTGAGTAATCATGGACTACTCACCGACCGAAATTGTGGACATCCTAAAAGTCATTGGAGAGTCGCTGAACAATTACACCAATGCAGTAGAACTGTATCGCCAAAGATTCCCGGATCGTCGGTGTCCGTCTCGCAGTACAATGCGAGGGCTGGAAGAACGTTGTAAGGTTGTGAGTAAGTCTTAAGTAATAATAACAGTTAATTACGTGACGATTTTCGCAATTTAATTGACTAAAAACCTAACTTTTACATTTGCAGCGCCATCTCCCGACCAATAAAAAAAATGTTTCGGATAAAACTTACATACTTTTTAACCCTCTATCAGAATCTGCAATAAAAAATAGGAGTTTCCATTTTAGGATTTTTTTGTTACAAAAATTGTTAGATATGCTGATCAACAACTAAATTTCATTTGTTTTTATTTTTCGTTTGTTTATCAAAAGACATCCAAGTTTATAACAGTAACATTATAATACTAAATAATATTCATATTATACTTCTATAAAATATTAACTTTTGACTACTATAATAAATTAAACATTTTTTCTGTTAAAAAATTCTCTAATATTCTGATCACCAACTAAATATCATTTTTTTCAAGTTTGTTAGAAGACATTTTTCTTTGTGGACAGATACTTGCTTCAAGAGCAGAGCCTAAACGGCTTTCTGTTAAAAAAATTCTCTGATATTCTGATCACCAACTAAATATCATTTTTTTTAAGTTTGTTAGAAGACATTTTTCTTTGTGGGGACAGATGCTTGCTTCAAGAGCAGAGCCTAAACGGCTGTACTGAAACCAGTTTTCAAAAAGCCATTCCGTCCGATAAAGTGCGTGGATCTTGTAAAAATAGAAAAGTGTGTCGATGCGTTTATGCGTGAGTGTCAGTGTGTCGGAAAAAGTCGAAAACCTGTTTAAAATGATAAACCAGACGACGATATTGATGAAAAATAAAGTGCGCTCCGAAGTGTAATTAAAGTTTAATAAAAATTAGCGCTGCTTTAATTTGTTTATATCATTAGTTACAATCATCATATTTTTAGGATTGTGTGAAAATTGGAATGAATACAGAAAACCTTTTTAAACAATATGAAGAGATTTTGTTAGGTTCACAAAATCTTTCAAGCGCGCGTTTCACACGCACGCATGTTTAAAAGATTTTGGGAACCTGACAAAAGCTCTTCACATTTTTCAAAAAAGTTTTTTATATTCATTCCAATTTTCACACAATCCTAAAAATATGACGATTGTAACTAATGATATAACAAAATCTAATCTTTAATTTGGTTGGCGTTCACTTTGTGGTACATCTTCATAACAATTTAATTAAAACACTTAACTTTTATAAAAGATGTAAAACAAAGTTAAGTGTTTTAATTAAATTGTTTAAAAAAATAACAAAATCTCTTACCGGTACATTTTGAAGAGCCAGTTTCATATTTCATATTTATTGATACACTAACAATGGACATGTTTTACATAAGTCACTTCTTAAATAATTAATAGTAAATTAATAATAAAAATTATAAAATATAATATTAAAAGTTGAAATTTAAAATTTAAACGCTTCACTAAAATTAAAATCGAGATACTCCTCCCAGCAGTAAAATGCATTACTTGATAGGAACCCCTTCATTGTTCGATAAAACTTATTGTGGGATAATTCCTGGATGGTCGTAGGCAGGACATTAAAAAATTTGATGACGTAGAAACGTTCTCCCGTCCGCGCTTTTGTCAGCCTTGTAGCTTTTAAATACAAATCTGTCGAGTATTGTATTTATTAATATCACTGCATGTCAGGTAATCATTTAAGTTGCGTTTGATATGGGAAAGGCGAACAAGTATGTAGAGTGATGGGAACGTCAATATGTTCAGATCAATAAATACTTGTCTGCAGTCGTCTGTTTAGTTGATCCCAGCGATGACTCTGACTGCTCTTCTTTAGAGTCCAAAAATCCGGTGTCGGATGGCGGCGTGACCCCAAGCAATAACCCCATAAGATATTTTACTCTGAAATAGAGAGAAATATGTCGTCTGAACAATATCTTTTGAAACCAAAGGTACTAGACTGCGAATAAGAAATATAGTAGAACAGAGCTTTGCAGCAAGTGTGTCCTCATGGGTATTCCAAGATAGGAAAGAGTCAATATGAACTCCCAGAAACTTCGTAGAAGCCTGCTGCTGCACTCTGCTCTTTAACGAAAAAGTGAGCGTAGCTGATTTACTGCAATTGAGTTTCAGACGGTTATTTAGGAACCATTCTGAAACTTCGTTAAGTGATTGATCGTGAAAAGCGGTAGCTGAGGTCAAATTCGGCGCTTTATTAATAATGGTGGTGTCGTCCGCATATAAAATGGTTTTCATGGCAGACAACGCCCAGGGTAGGTCATTAATGTAGAGTAGAAATAAAAGCGGTCCTAATACCGAGCCCTGCGGTACCCCATGTTCAATAGCTGAGGCTTCAGATATGGTTCCGTTGGAGTAGACACACTGCGTTCTTTCAGAGAGATAGGAGAGTAAGAGCCGACAGCTATCTGGGTGTATATTTTTTTTTTCCTGTGGGGGCCGTCTTCCTTTCGGATCTGGATGCACTGCAGCCTAGGTGGCTTATTGTACTGCCTGGGTGTATATTGTAAAAATACAGCCTTAGACAAGTCCAGGAAAATTGCCATAGATACTGAGCCTCAAATGCATCAATAATTGTTTCGGCAAAGGTAAATATCGCCGCCGCTGTTGATCGACCCTTTCTGAAGCCATATTGCTCAGTTACTAGGATGTTCGTTTCTTCCAGATAGAAGACTAAGTGGTTCAGCATAATTTTTTCTAATATTTTTTCAAATTGAGGCAGAAGTGAAATGGGACGGTAATACCCTGTATTACAATTGCTACATAATTTTTATTACAACTTCTACTTTAGTTGTGTTTTTTTGTTTTTTTTGTTTGTTATTAAAGTGTAGAAAATTCCGCAAGAATAAAAACGAAAAAGGTCGCCTCAAACTATAATTTTATGTACACCATTTGCAGAAACGGTCCTGTGACGTATAATACTGACTAACTGAATGTTACGATTCTTCCGCTATCGACGTCATTTACACTTTTTCGCATTAAAACCTTATCGTATTCATATTATTACATTACAATCTTATCGTAATAACCAATATCGTAAAAAATTCCAATCCCACACGAAAATAAAATTACGTCCACTTCACGAAATCGCAATTTTTCTCTTCAACTCGCAGGCGCGGTTGTTTTGGTTTATTAATTCGCAACAGGTTCACTTTAATGGTTTGTGTCACATTACGAGATATTTTATGGAGATATATATTTTTTTTACAATTGAGCACACTTTTACGATCTGTAGGATTGACTTTTACGACCCAATCGGTGGAGGCCAGACTACAAAAGATGCAACTCCATAGATTTTTACCCACCGTTCGAGAGATATCGCGTTATTACTCGTAATATATGACTTTATGTATCGGCCGCAATAAATATTTGCTGTCACGATGTTATAATAGTGATAATGGTGATTTTATTTGTTAAATCTTTGCCTACTTGAAGTATATTCATTGATAATATTAATACATTATACTTCAATCATTATTAACTGTATGTTTTTGAGTTTACTTGAAGTGATTATTACACTAAAAAAGACTGTTATTCCTTACTTCACTTTTAATTTGTATCGTTAGATGTACATTTCGAGACACAAGGTGCTCATTATCAATAACAAGGTTATGTTATTGATAATGAGCACTTTGTGTCTCGAAATGTACATCTAACGATACAAATAAAAAGTGAAGTAAGGAATAACGGTCTATTTTAGTGTGGTTTAATCATTATTTTTACAATAAATCTTTTATTTCAATACAAGAACTTAACCCGTTTTTTAAATTATAACAAAACACATTTATATTTATAATAATTTTCCCGTATTCCCTGACAGTTTTAACATAACTGTCAGGGAATACGGGAAAATTATTGAAAAAAAATGTGTATTTTTGCTTTTATTTATTATTAATAAAAATCTGCATATATTCTACATATATTTTAAGCGTTTTCTAAATTAATTTATAAGATCATTTAAACACAGTAGATGGATAAAATCAACGTACAGACCTCTTTAAACAGTAAAGTATAAAAACATGTAATTA
Source organism: Philonthus cognatus (assembly GCA_932526585.2). Classification (NCBI taxonomy): domain Eukaryota; kingdom Metazoa; phylum Arthropoda; class Insecta; order Coleoptera; family Staphylinidae; genus Philonthus; species Philonthus cognatus. The sequence continues at coordinate 33,893,242 of OW052242.1, forward strand.
ATATGGAATATAAGTACTTTTTTGAAAGCAGTAAATTGGAGAACGTAACTCAATCCAAACGCTAGACTCGGATCTGCTTAAATAAACGGAAATCCATAACACGAATACCAAACAATTTTGTACGTTAAAACTATGTACATACAGAGAGTTTTATGTAACACCGAACATTTTCATAACGAGAACTTTTCTTTGAAGTACCCACATGTGCATACATTGCACATTTTCCGATGCTCGTGTTATTTAAAGAATCCAATTTGAAGCTTTAAGCGAGTGTTTTCCACTCCCAGGCTAAGCATGAAGTAAAATTGCGAGTTTAGAAAAGCCTGAAAATTTGGTTTGGTCGCGTAGCGCGAAGCGCTGAGCAGCCAAACCAAATTTTCAGGCTTTTCTAAACTCGAAATTTTACTTCATGCTTAACCTGGGAGTGGAAAAGACTCGTATTAAGCTTCAGTTTGAACACATTTAAAAAATACCACGCGACCAAACCAAATTTTTAGGCTTTTCTTAACTCGAAATTTTACTTCATGCGCCACGCGTGTAAATCACTGATTTCAAGTGAAGCTCAAAATATACTACTAAAGCAGTATGATGAAGATGTATATTTTGAACTTTACAATAATTCAGTGTTATACACGCGTGACGCATGAAGTAAAATTTCGAGTTTAGAAAAGCCTGAAAATTTGGTTTGGTCGCGTAGCGCTACGCGCTACGCGACCAAACCAAATTTTCAGGCTTTTCTAAACTCGAAATTTTACTTCATGCTTAGTCTAGGAGTGGAAAACACTCGTTTAAAACTTCAATTTAAATTTTAAAAAAACAACGACTGTATACTTAAAAGAAAAATTCCCTGTATTTGAAAATGTTTTACCAAGTGATAAATTATTAAAAATTATTAGCATGCATTACATTACGAAAATTACTAAAAATAATAATATATTATGAAATTAATAAACATTGATTACTAAATTATTCTTGTTCTTTTTCGTGCAATCTCAAAAATTTTGGCGTATACATCAGGAAATGTAAAACTTTTTAATAACGCCGCATGTTTTAGGTTTTTCTAAACTCGAAATTTTACTTCATGCGCCACGCGTGTAAATCACTGATTTCAAGTGAAGCTCAAAATATACTACTAAAGCAGTATGATGAAGATGTATATTTTGAACTTTACATTAATTCAGTGTTATATACGCGTGGCGCATGAAGTAAAATTTCGAGTTTAGAAAAGCCTAAAAATTTGGTTTGGTCGCGTAGCGCTACGCGCTACGCGACCAAACCAAATTTTCAGGCTTTTCTAAACTCGAAATTTTACTTCATGCTTAACCTGGGAGTGGAAAAGACTCGTTTTAAGCTTCAGTTTGAACACATTTAAAAAATAACAAATATCTCAAGATTTACACCGTATGCAGTATATTGGGATATGTATACTTGAAAGAAAAACTTCTAGTATTATAGGTTTTGCAAATCACATTCACTGGGTTTTGTTTCACTTAAATGTATTTAATTTTTCTACTAGTTTCAGCTTAAGGCCAATATAAAGAATGATAATATTTTTTATAATGTAATCCATACTAAAAACTAATAAAGAACAAATAAAATGTTTCACAAACTGACAAATACATTTTTGTTGACTTTCCGTAGGTTAATTTAATTCTTACATCGAGTTTTATAGAGCTCCTAAAATCGTATTCAATTCACTGATTTCGTTGTGCTCTGAAGAATAAATTATTACACTCACTATAAAAATGAATTATATTTTTTTTGGAGCGCATACTAATCAAGAGGAATTAAGATATTAAATGTTAACTCAATGGAGCAATTGAGCTCGCTTTTTACGACCTCAAAGACTGACTTTTACGACCAAAAATTAACGTTCCTAGGACAGTTATCTGATAAAGAAAGACTATTCTTTTGTCTATAATTTGAACACTCTTTTTAATTTAACCCAGCCAACTTTCACTTTTTGTCTACATAATAAATCTAATAATTCACAGTTCAAACCTTGAGAGTGCGTCCTTCTACCTTATGGAAACTAAGAATATTGATTTTTTTGTTATTATTTTAAATTTTTGATTTTTTTCTTTACACATCTGTCTAAAATTAAATTGCAGAGGGCATGATGATTTTATTTAATTTTTTATTTTAGTATAGTTGAAAATAAAATTAAAAAATTAAAAAACTTTAAAATGTGATTTCATCGTGCCCTCCACAATGATTTTGTGATTATATAATTCTAATATCATTTTCTCATAAAATGTATAGTTATCAAAAAATCCACTTTTTCCTTTGAAAAAAGGATCGTTCATAATATCGCATGTTCAATAAAAAAAACCTCTAGGGTGCCATAATTTAATTTATTTTTAAATTTAAGTTGGCTACATACCTTAGGAATTGACATATAAAACGTAAAATATGATAAGTATAATATATAATTTCAGAGTTGCCAACTTACAATATTTTCCATGGCACTGTAGAGGTTTCTTTTTAATGACATACGATATCAATACAGACCATTTTATCGGATAATTACATTTTTTTTCCAACAAGAGTGCACAATTATGTACCAAAATAAACATTTTTAAACCAAAACTTCATGTGCCTTTATCTTATAAAACGATTGTAAATTGAAACAACAGTACGGGTTGAGCGCAGCCTTAAGGTTTTTTATCTACATATATGTATATAAATTTTGATTTATTTCTGAATTAAAATAAATGTAGACCTTCAGTTTTTGTTTACATAACTAAGGCTGCATTTTCTGATTGTGTGAAGTACAAACCTTTATTTTTCCTATTTTAGTGTTTACAACCTTTACTACTCAATTTTATGATCAGCTCTAGATAGACATCAAAAAGTTTGTAAAGAAAGACTTCTTTACTTCTTAAATAATGTGTTTACGAACTTTCTCAAAGCAACAGAAAAAAATATTCACCTAATGGAACGTTTTGTCTTTCGAGTGTGTGTACCTATGTGTGTGTGTTGAAAGCGGTTTATAAATCATGCGCACTCAGAGGTTAGGGACAAAGTTTCGACCGCTGCCAGGCGCGCAGAGTGTTTCTCGGGCCGGTCAAAAAATTTTCAGCTAATTGCATTTCTAAAACTGGTCCACCGATCACCGTCACTTAGCGTCTGACAGCTACCAAAACATCATCTGCACGCTCCAAGAAATGGGAAAATTACACTCCTCCTGCTCAAACGGTGTGCAATCAATTATCAATACTTAACAAATTAATAATGTCCGAAGGAAACAAATTAAGCATTCGAAAGATGCATTTAAATATACTGTAAATATGTTAGGAGCATTTTGATTATTTGAACTTGTGAACTTTTTCTAACAATTTTCAGACATTTGTTATTTTTTAAAAAGCGTTCAAATTGAAGCTTCTAACTAGTGTTTCCAATCCCAGATTAAGGATGAAATAACATTTCTAGTTTAGACAAGCCTAAAAAAGCCTACCACGAAGTGAACGCCACCAAGATTCAAAAAATAAAAGTGGTATAAAAAAGTTAAGTGTTTTCTTAATATCAAACCTACAAATTTGGATAGACGGTTTTAATTCAAACTGTCTTCTTGTTTCTGTTGATGACTCCGACAGTGCACCAAAATAGTAGACAGTTTCAATTTATCGCCGTACGTTTAAAAAAAGAAATTTAATTTTCTCGCCGTGCGTTTAGGGAGCCGTTTCAGGAGCAATTCAAGAGCGCGAATATCAAATTGTCCGCATCACTGATTGAAATAATAGCCATATTTTCTGTTTGAGTGTGCACACTAATTTTGAATTATTTTGTATATAAAGATTACACTTCTAGTAATTGATATATTGATATAATATACTCACAAACGGAAGGGTTGCCAATGGGATCACCATTATCACCTCTATTAGCTGAAATCTTTATGTCTGACTTTGAAGTGACTCTTCTCAGTAAGACAGAGGCTAAACCAATATTTTACTGGGCAAGGTACGTAGACGATATCTTTTTTATTTGGACTGGAACGACAAGACTATTAAATGCATTTGAAAAATACCTAAATTCCATCAATAATAATATACAATTTACTACTGAAACAGAAATGAACAATAGCTTAAACTTCCTTGACATAATCATTATTAAAAATAATAAAAAACTAGAATTTAAAATACACAGAAAAGAAACATATACGGACTCAATCATTCCAGCCAATTCAAACAACAAACAAATAAAATTAAGTACATTTCACTCTTTTATTAATAGATTAATTAACATTCCTCTAAGTGAATCTGATTTCAGACAAGAATTAAACGTTATTACAAAAATTGCCGAAAATAATGGTTATAACAAGGAAATTATAAATAATTTATTAAAAAAGCACAAACAAAAACATTTAATTAAATACTTTTACGCACCTGAGCAAACAATAGAATATAAATGGCATAAATTGAATTTTGTCAATGACCTGTCATATAATATAGTCAGTCATTGTAGGGGAAAAGACTTTAATATTATATGTTCAAACCCTTTAAATTTAGGCAAACTATTAATAAACAATAAATCGAAAACTGATAATTCAAAGAAATGTGGAATTTATGAAATACAGTGTGATGAATGTGATGCAATTTATATTGGACAAACCGGCAGATCTTTCGAAATCAGAATGAAAGAACATAAAAAATCTGTTTTAGATAATAAACCAACAACTGGCTTTTGCAAACATTGCATCGCATTCAATCACTTCTTTAATCCGCATAATTTTAAGATTTAAGATTCAGGTAATAAGGGATACGCACTAAACCTTAAAGAGGGCCTGGAGATTAACAGGGCCATAAAAATGGGGAAAAATATCGTAAACGACAACGAGGAGATTTGGAATTCCCCAATTCTGACTTCTCTTATTACCTGAAACAAAAATATTGTATATATACTTAGGAAATAAATGTTTTCTGTACATTCCTTTGAAAATGGTTTAACAAACCGAAACTAGTCCGAATAAAGATTTAATTGTGAAACAATACTAAGTGCCTTTCCTTTAATTAACTTTACATAGTGTAATATGTTTCACCAAGTGCCAGATGAGAAATTAATTCAAGAAACTTCTAGTAAAGATTACACCTCTAGTAAAGATTACACTTCTAGTAAAGATTACACTTCTAGTAAAGATTACACTTCTAGTAAAGATTACACTTCTAGTAAAGATTACACTTCTAGTAACCTATCCTAACCTAGCCTAATCTAACCTATTTTTTCAAATATTTCATCCTAAAATGATGAGGTGCTGAAGACGTAAATATTTAGACTTGTAAATAAAACACTTTTTACTTTGTTTAACCACTGTATTTTGCACTTAATTAGTGACTATAGTTTCGACTATCTAGTAGTCATTATCAAACTTACTAGATAGTCGAAACTATAGTCACAAATTAAGTGCAAAATACAGTGGTTAAACAAAGCAATAAGTTTTATTTACAAGTGTATTTAAGATGTACCACAAAGTAAACGCCTACAACACAAAATAGTAAATATTTAGACTTTTTGCGTTATATATAGCGGTCGACCTCCTTTTAAATCGTGAATGGATTTGATGTCATTAACAATATTATTATTATTACTCTTATTTGAATTTCCCGCCGTTCGTTTAAGGAGACATTAAATTTCCCGCCATACGTTCCAGGAGCAATCTGAATCTCCAGCACTATGATTCAAGAGCACGAAATTCAAATTGTTCAAATGACTAACTCATAGGATTATTATTTCTTTAAAATTGTCTACACTAATATTGAATTATTTTATACAGGATTACATTTTTAGTAAGCTATTTATTAAAAATATTTCATTCCAAACTAAGGATGTAGTTACGTTAATAGGTACAGTATTTTATGTTTAGATAGAGGTCGAAGTACTCTAAACTTATTCTGCCGGTCCGTAGATATTATATGTCAAATTTAAATAAATTAAAAAGATTTCTGTTTATCTCAATATTTGTTTTCATTTGAACACAAAATTTTTCTACAAGCATAATACGATGTCGGGCCACTTGACCACAGACCATGTGACCAAAATTATGCTAAATTTAGTTAAAAACTTAAGAAACAATTCAGGTTTCTTAATAAATGAGTCTAAATGAATTACTTAAGTCTTATTTATAATGTATAAACTTACGAAAAAAACTATTCGTGAAAATGCAAACAGTGTCTTAATTAATAAGACAATTTAAGACGATAAATATCCATTGAAACAACGTCTTAAATTGTCTTATTAATTAAGACACTGTTTGCATTTTCACGAATAGTGTTTTCGTAATTTTATATATTATGTTTAAAGTGTGCAAACTATAAGAAGCGTAAGCTTATTTTCTCGAATTCAAATAGTTTTGAATTTGAATTTATCTTATAAGTCTTATTGTTTGCTGTTTTTACAAGAAATACGTTTATTCGTAATTTTATATATTATATTTAATGTTTTGCTAGCTAAAAGAAGCGAAAATTATTCTCTCAAATTTAAATAGTTTTGAATTTAAAATATTCATGTTAAAAAAAAAAATTTAAAAATGTTTCTTAAACGCCAATAAACTTGTTTTTATTATTACTATGAAATCGAGAATCTAATATTTAAATTTAACAACTCTACTATTATATCTATGGAATTTCACGCAAGTTCGTGTAAGTGAAGTCTCAGATTTTCAATTTTCATGAGAGAATGCCTTGAGAATGACTCAAAGTTGAAACTAGTTGGAATAAAAAACCAAAATATTGGTGAAATTTAACCAAGTGTTTTCTTCTTTAAATAATAGTTAAATATGTTTCACCACATGAAAGATGAGAAACTTGTTTAAGATATAATTTACTTTGCTTTTCTATATTGGATTATCTTAAAAATATCTAAGAATTTTTAACTTGCTATTATTTTCGTTTTATTTTCGTCATTGTCAAACTTTACATTAAATTACCAAAGTCATAACAAACCAAAGAATTACTGGTGATTTACATGACAGTATTTAATTTTTTTTAGTTTTTTCAAATTTATAAATGTTACAGAATTAATTAGATCAATCTAAAAAATGGGGTTCTTTTGTAGCATATTATAAACTTCAAAATATTTTAGGGTTTTGTACGCGTGGCGCATGAAATAAAATTTTGAGTTTAGAAAAGCCTGAATAATTGGTTTGGTCCAGTTTTAGCTTGCTATCTTTCTAATTAACAAAGTTATAACAAAAAGAAAATGTTCATGATTTTGACATTATTATATTTTTGAAACAAATAAGACTGGTAGACATTTGTTAACCAAATTTTAATAAAAATGGAAACTATTGTCTAATTTAACTGTCTTCGCATCTCTAATAACTTACAAGATACTAATGGTGGGCGCAATAAAACAAATAAACGATATACAGGGAATTTTTATCTTGAACAAGTTTTTCATCTTTCACGTGGTGAAACATATTTAACTATGATTTAAAAAGGAAAACACATGGTTGAATTTCACTAATATTTTGGTTATTTATTCCAACTAGTTTCGACTTTCAGTACTTGAAAATGACTCGAAACTAATTAGAATAAAAAAAACCAAAATAGTAGTGAAATTTAACCAAGTATTTTCTTTTTTAAATCAGGGAATTTTTATTTCAGGTATTCATATTACGATTTTTCGAAGTAAATTTTCAGACATTCGATAATTTTATAATAGCTTCTAATTTGAAGTTTCTAACGAGTATTTCCAATCCCAGATTAAGCATGAATTAAAATTTCGAGTTTAGAAAAGCCTGAAAATTTGGTTTGGTCGCGTAGCGCGTAGCGCTACGCGACTAAACCAAATTTTCAGGCTTTTCTAAACTCGAAATTTTAATTCATGCGCCACGCTTATAAAACACTGAAATATTGTGAAGTTTTCAATACACCGAAAAACACTTTTTTTAAATGAGTAATAACTGAAATATTTAATTTTTTTAAACAATTTCTTAAGTGAGGTCGAATAATACAATGTATTAAATTAACTTATTGAATTAGTTAAAAAAAAATGCGCTATTGCATCAATTGCGCTTAATGGGTTAAATACAATGGAAGAACAGAACTTTATTACAAGTTGCTAATATCCAATTATTATTACTTTCAATTAGTTAATCTAAAAAGGATACAACTATTCAAATATGAGGGTTTATACCTCTTCTAAAAAAGGAAAGGTATTCTAATTTTGGAGAAACGCGTTAGAATTTCTCGTCGTCTTAATACCCGCACATAAATTGTTATAAGCAGTAAATATATTGTTGGTACACCTTTCTGTAGGTCTGTACGTCCGTCGGGCAGGTCTTGAACCCGTCTCAGATCCACATGCCGGGCATACCACGATGACAATCAGATTTCTAACCGTTTTCCGCCGCGTAATCGGCCATCCCTCGAACCTGCCTATTCATCGATTTTAAAAGAAATTAAAGAGAATAAAAAAATGTAATTTTTAATCACTCATCCCCGCGCTATTTGCATTTCTCCCGGTCCTACATCATAAATAATAACGGGCGGTAGCCGCTTAAGTGAATAATAAATTTCACCTAATATCTAATTATACCATAAGAGTAATTATGGGTACCCACTTTAAATCTACATAAATTATCATTTACATTAATACGTACCTGCACTTGTTTCCCCGCTGGAGAGAGCCCTCCTTTTTTTCCTCTCTTATTCTCCACTCTTCGGGATTTTTCGATCTAATAGAGACATTTAATTGCGGCCGGCGTTTAATTGCTGCATAAAACGGCTAATGAATTATTTTGGTGCGCGTTCTCCTATTGTAATTATAATGTGTAATTATCTCCTGTAAGTGTTATGAATACTAATGTGTGCGCTATTCCCACAGCGGTTCGTATATACACTCTCCCGGGGTCTCTTTTGTTTGTATGTGTGTGTGTGTGTGTGTTTGTGTACACTTCAACCCCTCTTGCATAAGGTGAAATTAGCGAGTTTGCGTCGTGGGGGTTCCCCGAATCTTCTCATTGCTGAATAAGTAATAATCGGGTTTTGAGCTTCTGGTATTGATCAGATGCTGCTAGTATTCACTTGACATTCCGATGTTTACTTATTTATTAACTCATTAAAATATAGAAAATATAATATAAATAAAATTGTTGAAAAACGCGGTCATATCTGTTAAAAAACATTCGAACCTATTATCACCTAGGTTAATAAAAAAAAGACCTTTTGCGGTTGTTTAAAAAAACGCGCGCATCAAATCAAATCAAATCAAATCAAATTGTTTATTGGTCCTTCATTGTTTAATTTTACAATATTAGACACGTCAAAGAAATAAATATATGATATAAATAAGTAGAAATAAAATATTACAATATAAACTACAGAGTATAAGAACATTTGATTACAGTGATACATTAAAATGTTGATATGCATGTATTAAATAAAAAATAAAATTTGGTCAGTTGGATAATTTTCAGTTATTTCCGAATTATTAAAATGTTCAAAATCTTATATACTGTAGAATGCATTTATTTGGAGACAAGCTTTTAATTTGGACTTGAATTTACTTAGTGTCAATCCTGTCAGCGACTCTGGAAGTTTGTTATACAGGTTAATACCGGCTTGCTGAGGAGCTTTACCAAAGTAAATAATGTGTGTGTTGGTATGATACTAATTTCTCTTTATTTCTAGTTTGGTAGCTATGAATGTCACAATGTCTTATGAAAGTAGATTTATTTGAGTGAATATAACATAACATTTTTAAAATGTAAATGCAAGGTAGTGTTAAAAGCTTTTCTTGAATAAAAACCATTTTGCAAGAATCTAAGTAATTTAAGTTGAACATTAAGCGAATAACTCTTTTTTGTAAGATAAATAATTGGTTTGTTTGACATGACTGTCCCCACAGGGTAATATTATAGGATAAGTATGAGTATATAAGTCCATAGTATATGTTTACGATGAAGTTTTTATGAAATTGATTTTTTATTCTAGATATTAAATAATAAGATTTATTCATTTTTGACTATTGACTATTCCACTGTAGATGTTGGTCAATACTTATCCCTAAATATTTTGTTGAGTCGACCGTTTTTATGTCATTACCCTCGAAATTAAAGCAAATTGAGTCAGACTTGTTATATATGTTAGACATACGCATTACTACCGTTTTATCAACATTAACAATTAATTTATTTATGTTACACCATTTACTAAATTGCGACAATACATTAGCTACTTTTATTCTGGCTTCATCAATGTCATTTGCTGTGACTAGTACTGCAGTGTCATCAGCAACCTTGACAACCTCACCCTCAGTGATATAGTTGGGTAAATCATTTGAGTACATTAAAAAAAGTAACGGACCCAGATTGAAGCATCACTTCACAGTTTAAAAGAAGCGCGCGCATCTTTTAACAGCTGAGTTTAAAAGAAGCGTGCGCATCTCTTGACAGCTGCGCACGCATCCTAAGACAGCTGATTTTAAAAGAAGAGCGCACAAGTCTTGACATTTAATTTATTTTCAAATGAAAAATTACATTATAGATGTGGTACCCAAATTAGGCACTTGCGCGGTAGAACAGCATTTCCCGAACGTAAGCAAGACAGTCCTGAAAACGTTGGACCGTAACACCATTAAAATCCTCGTCCGATGCACCACCTGGCGCCTAACGTAGTCAGGTTCCACTTTCTCATTTTTTGAGCAGCAGAAATACACGAACGGAGCTGGTTCTGCGCATGACAGTGCCTAATTTGAAAAATTCCACTAAACATAAATATAGCAAATTTTAAAACTAGCTTAAGACTACCCTCCCAGGAATTTGTAGGTAAAATAATGATCCCCTTTTCTTTTTATATTTTATTTACGCCCATGTTATGTTATATCCCCTTAATATTGAAATAATACACAGTAAAACCTTTTTAATTTTTTATTCACACACCGCTTTCTAAATCTAAATTTTCTATATCCACCCATCGGAATATCAGGCATTTTTTGACAGCTTGAGTTTAAATGATGCGCGCGCATCTCTTGACAGCTGAGTTTGAAAAAGCGCGCGCATTTCTTGATAGCTGAGTTAGAAAAAACGCGCGCATCTCTTGATTAATCTTAATTTTCTATATCCCCCCATCGGAATATCAGGCATCTTTTGACAGCTTGAGTTTAAATTAAGCGCGCGCATCTCTTGACAGTTGAGTTTGAAAAAGCGCGCGCATTTCTTGATAGCTGAGTTAGAAAAAACGCGCGCATCTCTTGATTAATCTTAATTTTCTATATCCACCCATCGGAATATCAGGCATCTTTTGACAGCTTGAGTTTAAATGAAGCGCGCGCATCTCTTGACAGTTGAGTTTGAAAAAGCGCGCGCATTTCTTGATAGCTGAGTTAGAAAAAACGCGCGCATCTCTTGATTAATCTTAATTTTCTATATCCACCCATCGGTATATCGGGCATCTTTTGACAGCTGACTTTAAATGATGCGCGCGCATCTCTTGACAGCTCAGTTTGAAAAAGCGCGCGCATTTCTTGATAGCTGAGTTTTTTAAAACGAGCTCACGCATAGCTTAACAGCTGAGTTTCAAAGAAGCGCGCATATTTCTTGACAACTGAGTATAAAAAAAGCGCGCGCTTCTTTTGACAGCTGAGTTGTAAAAAAGCGCGCGCAAAATTGCGAGTTTTCGATACAGTTTTTTATAAAAAAAAAAATCTGAAAAATATCTTATTCTGCTTGATATTTAAATTATTATTATATTATCTTTATATCAAACAGAATAATTAAGATTTATTCAGTTTTTAATTTCAGCTTATTTTGTACTAGCAAAAAAAAATTTTTAATAAAATGTTGGCTACATAAATTGTAAGCAATTAAAGAGAAAAAAAAACATGAAATTCTAACTAAATGGAATAGACAGTATATTTTGAACTTTACAATATTTCAGTGTTTTATACGCGTGGCGCATGAAGTAAAATTTGGAGTTTAGAAAAGCCTGAAAATTTGGTTTGGTCGCGTAGCGCGTATGTTGAGATATGTTTACATAAAAGGAAAATTCCCTGTATTTTATATTCCATTAATTTTCAATATAGTGAATTATTTATTTTAACTTATTAATACGTCAAATTAAATTAAGTTTTCGGTTGGTTGGATACATTCTGAGAAGGGTGTGTATATGTATGTATGTATGTGTGCAATTAAAAGGGCGAGATAGAGTGTGAGAGAAAGAAAAGATGACACAATTGAGCGGGTCCCAATTTTGCGGGCCGTATCCCCAAGAAGAAATCGTGGGGAGAAACGCCCGGAAACGGAATTACTTTATCGAGGGGCGGCTTTCCTCGAGGAAATCCAAATCGTCCCCGCAATTACCTGCGACCGGAATAAAACAAGTTATAAAGACGTGATTTTTTTCTTCCGCCCGAAACACAAATTGTCCCTCCATAAAAAAAAACACACACACACATAGAGAGAAAACGCGCTCGCACAAAAGGAAAATCCGGAATTGAATAAATTCGAAATCAACAACACATAAAAACGCCCCAAAACATGGGCATTAGAGGCACTTTTAGGGATCGGTTTCTATAAACACCCTGGAAAAATAAATCCATAATGCGCAGATTTTTATTTTATGAATATAAGCACTTTTTTGTAGACTGTAAACTAAACGTTTATAGATAAAAATGAAAAGGTTACATACAGGAAGTTTTTTTATTTTAAATAAACGTATTCCAAATTTAGCCTATTTTTTGTAAATCTTTAGATATTCCTTGTTTTCTTTAAAGTTCAATTTGAAGCTTTAAACGAGTGTTTTCCACTCCCAGATTAAGCATGAAGTAAAATTTCGAGTTTAGAAAAGCCCCGTGAAAATTTGTCGAGGGTCGCGCAGCGACCCGAGACAAATTTTCACGGGGCTTTTCTAAACTCGAAATTTTACTTCATGCGCCACGCGTATAAAACACAAAAATATTGCGAAATTTATATACATATTCGAACGTCATTTGAAATTAGTGTTTTATACGCGTGGCGCATGAAGTAAAATTTCGAGTTTAGAAAAGCCCAGAAAAAAAAAATTGACAAAAATTGTCACGGGGCTTTTCTAAACTCGAAATTTTACTTCATGCGTCTTGCGTATAAAATACAAAAATATTGTGAAATTCATGTATATTCGAACTTCACTTGAAACCTGTGTTGTATACGCGTGGCGCATGAAGTAAAATTTCGAGTTTAGAAAAGCCCAGAAAATTTGTCTCGGGTCGCTGCGCGACCCTCGACAAATTTTCACGGGGCTTTTCTAAACTCGAAATTTTACTTCATGCTTAGTCTGGGAGTGGAAACCACTTGTTTAAAGCTTTAAATTGAACTCTTAAAAAAAAACAACAAATGTAGGAAAATTTACAGCTTATGCATATGTTTACCTAAAAGAAAAATTGACTGTACATGTTAACCCTTTCGGCCCTGACGATGGCATTTGCCACCACTAAAAGTTGGTAAACATACTAGGAATTTTTCTTTTATGTTTACATACATGTATGCATGAGCTGTAACTTTTCTGATAATCGTTTGTTTTTTGAAATAGTTTAATTTGAAGTCTTAAACGAGTGTTTTCCACTCCCAGATTAAGCATGAAGTAAAATTTCGAGTTTAGAAAAGCCCCGTGAAAATTTGTCGAGGGTAGCGCAGCGACCCGAGAGGCTTTTCTAAACTCGAAATTTTACTTCATGCGCCACGCGTATAAAACACTAAAATATTGCGAAATTTATATATATATTCGAACTTCATTTGAAATCAGTGCTTTATACGCGTGGCGCATGAAGTAAAATTTCGAGTTTAGAAAAGCCCAGAAAAAAAAATTGACAAAAATTGTCACGGGGCTTTTCTAAACTCGCAATTTTACTTCATGCGTCTTGCGTATAAAATACATAAATATTGTGAAATTCATGTATATTCGAACTTCACTTGAAACCTGTGTTGTATACGCGTGGCGCATGAAGTAAAATTTCGAGTTTAGAAAAGCCCAGAAAATTTGTCTCGGGTCGCTGCGCGACCCTCGACAAATTTTCACGGGGCTTTTCTAAACTCGAAATTTTACTTCATGCTTAGTCTGGGAGTGGAAACCACTTGTTTAAAGCTTTTAATTGAACTCTTAAAAAAAAACAACAAATGTAGGAAAATTTACAGCTTATGCATATGTTTACCTAAAAAAAAATTCTATGTACATGTTAACCCTTTCGGCCCTGACGATGGAATTTGCTACCACTAAAACTTGGTAAACATACTAGGAATTTTTCTTTAATGTTTACATACATGTATGCATGAGCTGTAACTTTTCTGATAATCGTTTGTTTTTTGAAATAGTTTAATTTGAAGTCTTAAACGAGTGTTTTCCACTCCCAGTTTAAGCTTTTCTAAACTCGAAATTTTACTTCATGCGCCACGCGTATAAAGCACTGATTTTAGGTGAAGTTCAAAATATTCTACTAAAGCAGTATGCTGCAAACGTGTATTCTAAACATCATATCACATTAATGTATAGTACGCGTGGCGCATCAAGTAAAATTTCAAGTTTAGAAAGCCTGAAAATTTGGTTTGGTCGCTCCGCGCATCGCGCTACGCGACCCAACCAAATTTTCAGGCTTTTCTAAATTCGAAATTTTACTTCATGCTTAATCTGGGAGTGGTTAACACTCGTTTGAAATTCAATTTAAAATAGTTGTAAAAACAAAGAATATCTGAAGATTTACAGCGGATACATTATACTGAGATATATACTTTAAAGAAAAATACTTTCTGAATATCTGAGATAGTAATAAATAATATGCAGTGTACAAAACATTTTTTTGGTCACCGGACCAGGGTTGAATCACTCTAGAAAGTGTTGCCAATTCCATATTCGCGTATTTTTTAAACTAATTTTCTTTTTAATTAATAGAACTAAAAAATGCGATAATATTCGCGAATTCTGATCATTTACGTCGATCCACGTTTAGAAAATCATATAGGGTGAAACAAACCAAGTGACTTATTCAATTATCAAAGAAATAATACAGGGTCGCTACAAAGTATGGAAACACGGCTCTCACGTGAAAACGGCTAAAAACTGAACCACCAAAATTGGGATTTCTAAATGGGATATTTTCTTGAACAATTTGGCGTGAACAAATCAAAAATGATTCTCAGGATTTTCACATACGGACGCCATCTTGATTTTTTTTAAATGGAATTCGATTTTTTTTATTTTACAACTTTTATAGACCTTATAATTCTGATTACAACCATATACCTTTTTTTAAAAATACTTGTCTTTTTATCGATAAACCGGACTTTGAAAAGTATGGAAACAGCGAAATATTTTGAGAACGGTTTATCGGAATGTCCTGAAATTTTGCAAAGGTTTAGAGTACGTTAAGGCCTTCAACTTACTCTAAACCTTTGCAAAGTTTCAAGACAAGTATTTTTTAAAAAAGGTATATGGTTGTAATCAGAATTATAAGGTCTATAAAAGTTGTAAAATAAAAAAAATCGAATTCCATTTAAAAAAATTAAAGATGGCGTCCGTATGTGAAAATCCTGAGAATCATTTTTGATGTTTTCACGCCAAATTGTTCAAGAAAATATCCCATTTAGAAATCCCAATTTTGGTGGTTCTGTTTTTAGCCGTTTTCACGTGAGAGCCGTGTTTCCATACTTTGTAGCGACCCTGTATATTACATTGGTCTGCAGTTTTAAGAATCAATTTGTGGAACTGCACTTAAGTAAATTTGAAATTTGACGAATCAATTATACTGTGCTTTTCGCGTTACTCGGTGTATTTTTAATAACGTTTATTAGTTTAAAACTCGGTGCATGCGCTCCGTAGAAAATTTATATGTCACTGCACGTAAACATCAGCGCAGTTGTATGTTAATTAACGGACGGACGTGCACCCGGATCTAAACGCGAACACGGACCGAAAACTGAGAAAAAAAGTGAAACACGTCGCAATTCAAGTCCATTCTCAAGCTCGATATTAAATTAATCAAACGCACACTCTGCACCTTTTGAGATAAAAGATTTAAGAGAAAAGCACGAAAAGCAAACCAATATGCAAGTATGTACATTGGGTTACATATCGATTTCGTAAGGGTCTAAGTAGTGTATGTAAGTGTAACACGTCGCAGATCAAGTCCATTCTCAAGCTCGATATTAAATTAATCGAACACACACTTTCCAAATTTTGAGATAAAAAATTAAAGAAAAAAACATGAAAAGCAAACCAATATGCAAGTGTGTACATTGAATTACATATCGATTTCGTAAGAGTCTAGGTAGTGTATGTAAGTGAAACACGTCGCAATTCAAGTCCATTCTAAAGCTCGATATTAAATTAATCAAACGCACAGTTTCCATCTTTTGAGATAAAAGATTAAAGAGAAAACCACGAAATGCAAACCAATATGCAAGTATGTACATTGGGTTACATATCGATTTCGTAAGGGTCTCTAAGTAGTGTATGTAAGTGGAACACGTCGCAGATCAAGTCTATTCTCAAGCTCGATATTAAATTAATCGAACACACACTTTCCAAATTTTGAGATAAAAAATTAAAGAGAAAACCATAAAAAGCAAACCAATATGCAAGTATGTACATTGAATTACATATCGATTTCGTAAGAGTCTAGGTAGTGTATGTAAGTGAAACACGTAGCAATTCAAGTCCATTCTAAAGCTCGATATTAAATTAATCAAACGCACACTTTCCACCTTTTGAGATAAATGATTAAAACGAAAACCACGAAATGCAAACCAATATGCAAGTATGTACATTGGGTTACATATCGATTTCGTAAGAGTCTGGGGTAGTGTATGTAAGTGAAACACGTCGCAATTCAAGTCCATTCTCAAGCTCGATATTAAATTAATCGAACACACACTTTCCAAATTTTGAGATAAAAGATTAAAGAGAAAACCATGAAAAGCAAACCAATATACAAGTATGGACATTGGGTTGTATATCGATTTCGTAAGAGTCTTGTTCTGTGGTGTTGTGAACGAACAATTGCTGTATACAGTCGTTCAGCCACTTAGGAAATGAGTAACAGATGGCGTTTACGTCGTCGTGTTAAGTGAAGATTTCATAGACCGTGATATAGTGATTTAAGATGTTCAGTATTCTTCAAGCACTGGTGTGGGACTATACTGATAATGGCCAAGGATGGGCAGCGTCAACAATGTCATTGTCGACGCGTCGAATTTCTATTAGTAACTATTTGTACGACATGCCTGACGATGTCGACAATCATTTTGATTATTATAACAATTGAACTATTCAGCCTAATGTGATGCAATTTTGTCAGATAGCTTAGTAGTTAACAGAGTATCCAAAACTTCCAAAATCCACCGCAACATATTAGGTCTGTAAATATAAAACCGAAATTTGCTTATAAATGGCTTTAGTTGTCAATATAGTGACTGTTAAGTCGCGTTATTCGTCCCTTATTCTTGTAACATTAAAAGTGCGATTCTTTTCGCAATCTACAACAAGTTAGTCTTACAAAGACTATATCAAACACTCATTGAAACAACTGCTTCCCGGGCTAATACCCCGACGGACATTGAATTATACAACAAGTGTTTGCTGTTACATACAGTAACCTAATGCAAATGTAACAATTTGGGTCAAATTATTCAGGCCATCATCTATTAGCCCGGGAAATAGTTGTTTCAATGAGTGTTTGATAGTCTTTGTAAGACTAACTTGTTGTAGATTGCGAAAAGAATCGCACTTTTAATGTTTAAAGTATTCTGCAACCAAGAATTAGCAATTTCATTTATCCTTATTCTTGTGTTTACATTTGTCAATGACTCTAAACAAGTTTCATACAACTACATATGTTTTCATAGCGTTGAAGATGACTGTTTTTGAGCCTAAAAATTATGATTTGCTTGCAATGCGGCGTCTTGAAACTTTCTCGGTGGTCTTCCACGTTATTGGTTTCCCACGTGAAAATCACCACTTTTAAATATTTTAAATCTCTCAAAGCACTGTGTTTTACCAAGAGCATGCTCACCGTAAGCTTCGACAAACATTCGATGCGATGCGATTCTGCAGCAGTTTTCGTCGATTGGTAACAGCAGAATCGCATCGAATGCTTGTCGAAGCTTACAGTGAGCATGCTCTTGGTAAATCACAGTGCTTTGAGAGATTTAAAATATTTAAAAGTGGCGATTTTTACTTGAGAAACCAAGAACATGGAAGACCACCGAGAAAGATTCAAGACGTCGCATTGGAAGCATTATTGGATGAGGAAGACGCTCAAACGCAACAACAATTTGGGTATCACTTAAATGTCACACGAGAAGCTGCCTCCACACATTTGAAAGCCGTAAGAAAGATCCGGAAGGTAGGAAGATGGGTTCCATATAAAAGACAGCAGGAAAACCGAAAAACCCCCTACGAAATACTGCTCACCAGGTACAAAAGAAAATTATTTCTTTATTAAATTGTGACTGGCGATAAAATACTTCTGCATGCGGCTTACCCACCAGACTTGGCTCTATCCGATTACTGCTTATTTGCTTCAATGGGACACGTACTTGCTGAGCAGCGCTTCACTCTTACAAAAATGTACGAAAATGGCTAGATGATTAGTTTGCCTTAAACCAGTGGTCTCAAAACTACGGCCCGCGGGCCAAATCCGGCCCGCGACATACATGAATCCGGCCCGCGATTGTTTGTACGTTTTTTTGTAAATGTCATATTTTGAAATATTGTAACAATTGTTCCTTAAATTTTTCATAATTTTATAAAATTAATCGGATCTTGGCCGACTTTATTATGTAGAATTGTATTTGTGGCCCGCGAAGAAAATAGTTTGGAGACCCAGGCCTTAAACGATCAACAATTTTTTTGGGCGTGGCATCAACAAATTGAAAAAGAGATGGGAAAAATATGTAGCTAGCGATGGGCAATACTTTGAATAAAATGTTTTGTACCATTTTCATACAATAAATGTGTATTTTCTATAAAAAAAATCTGTTTCATATTTACAGCCCTGCTATAATAACATAACCTTTAAATGGTATTCTTGACATAGTCGACATTGTTGACGTTCTCGACATTGTCGACGTTGTCGACGTGCTGTCACGTCGACTATTAAAATCGACGCATCGAGGCCCATCTCTGATAATTGCGTTGATGTCTGAAACGCGTACATAGTTCACCGGTGAGGGAATAATTTCTGAATACAAATTTATATTTTTGATATCAACTGAAAAAAAACTGTCAATTAATATTTGAAATAATTTGTTATTCCTGTTATTTTCGTCAACACTAATTATTCTATTCTCAATGTTAAATTTAGATTGTTGAACGTTACAACACTGAAATGCAACCCAACATTTAAGTTTGTATATTGGGTTGCTTATCTCCTCCTTCCCATTTAAGAGTGACCCTCTGCATATTAAAATTCACATTCGAAAACAAGCTCTCCATTATTTTCAAATAAATACTATTTTTTAAATTCCTGTCATTACCAACATATTAATTCTATATTCAATACTGCTGTGTGCACCGGCGAGGAAATAATTTCTGAATACAAATCTATATTTTTGATATCAACTGAACAAAAAAACTGTCAATTAATATTTGCAATAATTTGTTATTCCTGTTATTTTCGTCAACACTAATAATTCTATTCTCAATGTTACATTTAGATTGTTGAACGTTACTACACTGAAATGCAACCCAACATTTAAGTTTGTATATTGAGTTGCGTATCTCCTCCTTCCCATTTACGAGTGACCCTCTGCATATTAAAATCCACATTCAAAAACAAGTTCTCCATTATTCTCAAATAAATACTTTTTTTAAAATTCCTTTCATTACCAACATATTAATTCTATATTTAATACTGCCGTGTATTAATTACTCGAAGCGATAATAACTTTGCGTATTAATTACTTTACACTAAAAAAAAATTGTTTACATGTAAATAAGATAATGAGAGCCGTGACGAGTGTAGGTGTTTTATTTTTTGTAAATTTAATAATAATGAGGCATAAACACGTATCGACCGAATCAATCGGCCCAATAGCGAGATCAAATGCTGGTTATGGGAGTTTTAGTACGTTCTAAAGTCGGAACTTGTCGGAATGGTTGTCATAAAATTTCATGGAGTACTAAAAACAGAGCTTGTAGATGTATCTGTGTGCATGTGGATATGCGAGTGTTTTGGAATTGCTGCATTTTTAAAGATTATGATTACAAGTTTGAATTTATGTTTACTCCGTTTACTTTATTTACAGTTTTATTCAATAAAAAAAGGTACACTTACTGTTTTACATTGTAAATGTGGATTATAATTCACGTTCATATGCGATGCGTACAAGACACTGATTTTAAGGGAAGTTCACTTGTTCACATTATTTCAGTGTTTAATACGCGTGGCGCATGAAGTAAAATTTCTAGTTTAGAGAAGCCTGAAAATTTGGTTTGGCCGCTCCGCGCTTCGCGCTACGCGACCAAACCAAATTTTCAGGCTTTTCTAAACTCGAAATTTTACTTCATGCTTAACCTGGGAGTGGAAAACACTTGTTGAAAAGTTCAAATTGAAGTCTTTAAAAAAAAGCGAATGTATATGTATACTTAATAGGGTTGTGAGTGTGTTTGTTTACTTATAAGTGTCCTTTTGAATAATTTCCTTCACATCAAGCTGTGCAAGGGTGTATCATGAGGTATAAAAAAACATTTTCAAGTGAAGCTATCGTTCTCTTTTACACTTTAATGGCTAAATATCAATAGAAAAAAGCCTTATTGTTAACCCAAAACTAAAAATATTTATATAATACTAAGAATTAATTGTAACTGTAATGGATCTAATGATATTAAGGCAAGGTGCTCTAGTTATTTGTATTTAATTTTAATAAATATTTACATAGTTATTGAGGTGGGAACAGAACGCCGCAATTTCTGTGCAAAATTGCATTATTTATTTCATCGCAAAAATAGGTTTATTGAGAAATCAACAAAAATAATAAGGGCAACGTCTAGTAAACAATAATATAGTTAATCGTGTCAAAACAGAAAAAAGATATTTTAAATAGTTCTTCTTCAATTTGGGTTACTAAGAATAATTGAAATTCAAAACTATTTGAATTCGAGAAAATAAGCTTACGCTTCTTATAGTTTGCACACTTTAAACATAATATTCTTAAAACAAGTTCAATTTTAAGCTATACACGAGTGTTTTCCACTCCCAGACTAAGCATGAAGTAAAATTTCGAGTTTAGAAAAGCCCCGTGAAAATTTGTTGAGGGTCGCGCAGCGACCCGAGACAAATTTTCTGGGCTTTTCTAAACTCGAAATTTTACTTCATGCGCCACGCGTATTAAACACTGATTTCTTGTGAGGTTCAAATATACACATTTTAACACAAAGACAAATTTAACATAAAGAAAAATTGAGTTTGTCAATAGTTTGTAGAATATTTACAAAATATAAAAGCGAATATTAATATTATTAATAATTCATTTTTATATTTCATACATACATTTCACAATTTATTAGTGTTGTATACGCGTGGCGCATAAAGTAAAATTTCGAGTTTAGAAAAGCCCAGAAAATTTGTCTCGGGTCGCTGCGCGACCCTCGACAAATTTTCACGGGGCTTTTCTAAACTCGAAATTTTACTTCATGCTTAGTCTGGGAGTGGAAAACACTCGTTTAAAGCTTCGAATTGAACTCTTTTAAAAAATAACAGAATCGGAAAATTTACAAAAATGTTTAAAAAATACCAAATATTCTCCTTATTAGAGAAAATTAGCTTACGCTTAATTTTCTTTAATTCAAATATTTTTGAATTTGATATATTCTTATTCTCCTTGATGTTAGAAATAATGTGTACTGGTTAATTACTCGAGATTATTTTTTTATTAAATAAAAATATATAACTATTAGTGTAACTTTATGCATTTTATCTAGTGTTAGCTTTCTTTTTGTTAGTAAATTATTATTAAAGCGCATATAACTCAATTTAATTGTACTCTGGAAATTTTGTCTCGGGTCGCTGCGCGACCCGAGACAAATTTTCACGCGGCTTTTCTAAACTCGAAATTTTACTTCATGCTTAGTCTGGGAGTGGAAAACACTCGTATAAAGCTTCGAATTGAACTCTTTTAAATAATAACAGAAGTCGGAAAATGTAGAGTGTATGTATATTAGGGTGTTTCGAAAAAAATCGAAACAGCTGGCTCACCGCTTAAATTAAAGATTTTGGTCTACAATAGATGTGGGCAAAAGCATTTGCGATTGAAAAAATATTTAGAGGGTCCTCCGAGCCCCCAAACATGCCATTTTTAGCCCTTTTTTAGATAATCGGCCAAAAACTTGCCTTATAGTCATCGGATCAAGGCGAATATTTTATATTTTGTGCCCAGATAAATATTCTACAAGCAATATATGCAAAATCTAACTTGGCGTTAGGTCTAGGTAAGCTACGAATTTTTTAAATAACTTTTTTTCACGATTTTGAAGGGTTTTTTCACCTTTTTTTGTTAAAAAGTGGGTTTTAACGACAAGAAATCAAGTTGCACCCGCGATTTGTCCTGAGAAGTATATTTAATAATGTAAGCATGCGAACTGCGTATCTCACCCACGTCCGATTGTGTGGCAAACAAAAATCAGGAAGATGGAGGAAGAACTGCAGACACCTTTGCATTAGTTCATTTGCCAAATGCACGCCAACGAATTGATACTGCGGCATTTGTTGGAACATTACGACGGTGGAAAAACGGGCCCGTCAACGTATTCTGGTCCTATCAGTAAAGCTTTATTGACTTGTGAAGAGAAACCAGTTGTTTCGTTTAAATTAGTTGAAGCGGAAGTGAAGTTGCCTGAAATCGATTCGCGAAACCTGAGTAAAGATCAACAATACCTTTACGAAATCAGCCAAGCAGTTTCGAAAGGTCATTGTCCAGAAGACTTAAGCAACAGAACTCCGGGAAAAATGTCGCATTCTCGTTGGCTTACGACAGGAAACCGCATTTTGCGACTGTACATAGCAACTGCAGAGCCTTCAACGAATTTGCAAAATCTTGTTAATCTGATTATCAAAGTCTACACACCAGTATGGTTTTCCATCAAAGCGAATCCAGAATGTTATAACGGTGCGCTTCACCTCTGGAAATCTATTTCTCTGTCTCGAAATCTGGATGCAACAGTGAAACAAGTCATTGATCCCGTAATAAGACGCACTGCATATTTCGCCCACCCTGAAAACTTACTTTTGGCAATGGTCGTTGACGATTTATTGGAAGTTAGAGTAGATGCCATGAACAAAATTTTGCAGTGCCGAAAATCGTCAAATGATAACTTGCGAAAGTTTAAAATACCCGACATAGATTTTGAGGCTCAGAATTACACATCCATGATAAACTGGAACGAAGTTTCTGAACCTCCTCTGATTAAAAATTTTCCAACCGATTAACCTACCTGATAATGAATGACAACGTAAGTTTAAAGAAACTGCTCGATTACCCATGCCACACTCAATCGGTAGAAAGACACATAAAAATGGTAACAGAAGCTTCGCGTTCAGTTA
The DNA here is from genome assembly GCA_932526585.2 of Philonthus cognatus. NCBI lineage: Eukaryota > Metazoa > Arthropoda > Insecta > Coleoptera > Staphylinidae > Philonthus > Philonthus cognatus. Next base: position 33,916,747 of record OW052242.1, read on the forward strand.
TTATTATTAAATTTATTATTATTATTATTATTAAATTTGTACAACTAAGGTTTGAAGAGAATTTGACCTAAATGTTACATATACTTTAATAGAGCGTTGTAACAAAACAAATAAGATTTTAAATATTTCATTGATTCTTCACAAGCGTTTTCATACTCATAACTAATCCCACTTTTTGTTAATATGTCTTTTTAGCTACAAACTAATAGCAATATATGTAACTATCCTGAACTATGTAGGTATATGTAAACATTGCATTACAAATTATATTAACAACACCAGCATAAAGCAGTGTATATTACTTTATAATTGAATATAGGAGGCATATAGCGTGTCCAAATGCTCACATTCACACACTTACACAAACAGAGACCGTTGTAAATTATTTTTGGCATTAAAACCTCTCCGCCCCTGCTACCTGTTCCGTAATTACGCGCCGATGAAATTATTAATAATAAAAAAATACATTTAATTGCGCGTATTAATACCCTTCGCATACAGTATTAAAAATCGTAAAAGAAATTGAAGAGAGAAAGAGAGAAGTTAAATAAAAGGAAAGGTTTTTTAGTGCGATCGTTTAAAAATTTTAACGACGTTTGTACAACTTTACGACCCGGTGATCAAGTTCATAATAAAGTTAATACCGAACACTATACTACTACTAAATATTTTATGAGTATTACTATTATTATTATTAGTATTTTCTCGAGCGTGTGCTTCTTCTGTCTTTCTTCCTTCCCTTCATTGTTTCTTCCGTCTTTCTTCCTTCACTTCATTGCATCTCCTCTTGCGCGTTTCTTCCACTTTTTCTCATTTCTTGTTTTTCTTTGCGGCCATCTTCACTTCTTCAGCATACACCGATATAATACCGGTTGCTTGAATTTTTGTATTTGTATTTATTCCTTCTCTCTTCGAGCGGCAATTGAAATTCTGCCGCGCAAAAAAAAACTTTAATAATAATGCAAGAATTATACATTTACGCACAACGTGTGCAGTTTAATAAGAAATGCGTTTTGTTTTTTTTTTTTAGTTGGGTTTTGATAATCACTGCAAAAGTGCATTGCTGAAATAGCACAAGCGCGCGAGGTATTCCCGTTTTGTGTTGTGCTCGTGTAGCATAACCCAAACATGGACTTGAAAACACTGCGTTATTCCGTATTTGTGCGCGACTGGAAAGTGAGTTATAAAATTTCAAGTGCATTTCTTCTTAAGAATTTGGATCAGATTGTGTATTCTTGGATGAACTTTAATCGGATTATTGTATTTTTTTTCAAGAAAATACTAAAATACTACTACAAAGAGTGTACTTGGGTTTAGGCTTCTGATCGTTTTATGTAAGAAAAAAGAAGACAATGTTTACAAGTGAATATTTGCTCGTATAGTCTCAATGAAACAAAAAAAATATTATGTATTTATAATACTATGTCCTTATTGAAATGACGATTAAATATGAAAAAGATAATATCTCAAGAGCCAAGAGTTACAATAAAACATGTGAAAATTGTTACTCTGTAATTGGGTTTTTTGTCTGTTGGGTACTAAAGTATTATTATTATAAAATACTAGTAAATAGTAAACATTTGTAGAATATATTGGAAGGATCAAGCATAATGGGTGTGTGTATTTTGAAAATCAAGTTAAATCGGTGTTTTATACCCGTGGCGCATGAAGTAAAATTTCGAGTTTTGAAAAGCCTGAAAACTTGGTTTGGCTTGGTTTGGAGCGGCCAAACCAAGTTCTAAATTGTACTTCATGTTTAGTCTGGGAGTGGAAACACCCGTTCTAAACTTCATATTGCACGTGTTTATATATAATCGACTAATGCCAAACATTTACAGCGTATCAGAGCTGGGCAGGATCCGAATCATTCAGGATTCGAATCCTTTTAGAGAATTCAAAAGAGGCATTCGAATACTTTACTTTAACTGGATTTGTTACATTTTTTTAAGTGGATTCGTATTCGAATCCAAATGTGGGTGATTCGAACCCTTATAAAAGGATTCGAATATTTATAAAAGGATTCCAATGCTTGCAAAAGTATTTGAATCGTCAAAAATAATTCGAATTAATTGTGAGGATTAACATGAAAAATGTCTTTTATGTGTTTTTAAATTTCTCGTTAAATCGCTGTTTTATACGCGTGGCGCATGAAGTAAAATTTCGAGTTTAGAAAAGCCCAGAAAATTTGTCACGGGTCGCTGCGCGACCCGAGAAAAATTTTCACGGGCTTTTCTAAACTCGAAATTTTACTTCATGCTTAGTCTGGGAGAAAATTTGTCTCAGGTCGCGCAGCGACCCAAGACAAATTTTCTGGCATTTAGGCTATTGTGGCGAGATCTACAAGATGACAGGGTGATCCATAAAGTATCTAAAAAAAAATCGATTGTTTTTTTTTTCTAAATCAAGAAGGCAAGTGTTTATCAAAAGTTATCGATATTATATACAAGACTGTTTTCCACTCCCAGACTAAGCATGAAGTAAAATTTCGAGTTTAGAAAAGCCCCGTGAAAATTTGTCGAGGGTCGCGCAGCGACCCGAGACAAATTTTCGGGCTTTTCTAAACTCGAAATTTTACTTCATGCGCCACGCGTACAAAACACTGATTTAAAGTGAAGTTCAGAAACACACAAATACGTCTTTAATCAGAGTAACGGGAAATCAGATATTTAGACTGTTATCAACGTCGTTCAGTGTTAATAATAAATAATTAGGTTTTGAATATTTTTCTTAAAACAACTGGTAACGATAGCAGATTTTTTGTAGCAATTGGTCTTGAAAATCTTAAAATTCCCGTTTAACCATCTATAATAAAATAAATACGGGTAATAAACTAAACAGCGCACGGTATTAAAAACTGGATTCCGCGACGCGTAAAGTGCACCTTTGCGCGCCCCGCGTCCGAAAATTCTCAAATTTATCGGCCACTCCCAAAAACCGCCCATTTTTTTTTTATGGGCGACTATAAATCGGACCTAATTTACGACACGCGAATACAGGGATACAAGGGCCTCATTGAAAAGGTGTGCACGATCGAAAATTTATTTGATCGATAGCGATCGGGGCGCTTTGCTGCCGGCTAATTAATTCCAATGAGTCGTTAGAAATCAGCTTGATTAATTTTACACACGCCGGTTTAACTGGAACATTATTTTTAGTTTGCAATACCAGAGTACAATTAAATTGAGTTATATGCGTCTAATAATAATTTACTAACAAAAAGAAAGCTAACACTAGATAAAATGCATAAAGTTACACTAATAGTTATATATTTTTATTTAATAAAAAAATAATCTCGAGTAATTTCCCAGTACACATTATTTCTAACATCAAGGAGAATAAGAAAAATTGAAATTCAAAAATATTTGAATTAGAGAAAATTCAGCTTAAGCTAATTTTCTCTAATAAGGAGAATATTTGGTATTTTTTTAAACATTTTTGTAAATTAAAAATTTTGGACAAAAATCCGTAATTTTTATAAAGGATAGGTATGGAAAAAATCCAATTATGTCCGATTTTTGCTTTCAATTATTAAAAATTCTCAAAAAATTCCCAGTTATTCTTATGAGCATAATAAAAAATTCCGGCCACTTTTCTTTTTCTAATGAAAAATTTGTAGAACCACATTTATCACATTTATTTCAAATTGAAAATTGATGGAATCGCAAATTTCCAACTTTGAGCGTTTGTTGTGAATACGATTTTTAAGTTCTTAGTATGTCTTGTACCTTAAATTGCAGCTTTTTAATTCCTAATTTAATTCTGTAAATAATATAGAGATAAAACAAACGGCGACTTTATAATTAACGTTAATTCATTTTAGTGCTTTTATGCTGATTTGCACTTTTCTCGCGAAATCCGTTGTAAATAAAATAATCCGGAACTGATTTATTTTGCTTAGAAACGGATTAATTAAAAACGGAATACGCTTTAAATTGATATAACTTGAGCTTTTGTAACATAAAAAATCTGTTAGTGGTGGACGTGGGTGCAAGTGATTTTAAAAAAGCTTTAAAGTAGGTAAGATGATTTTTGGTGGAGTAAATAATTAGCACATATTGTTTCTAACATCAAGGAGAATAGCTGGAATTGTTTTAAACATTTTTAAAAATTAAAAATTTTGGACGAAAATCTGTAATTTTCATAAGAAAAAAATCAATTATGCTTGATTTTACTTAATTTTTGAAAATTTTTAAAAAATGCACAGTTATTCTTATGAGCATACAAAAAAATTGTTATGAGTACGATTTTTAAGTTTTTAGCAAGTTTTTTTAGCCTAAATTAAAGCTCATTTAGTTCTTAATCAAGTCCTGTAAATAATGTAGAGATAACATTTTTGAAAATTGAAAATTTGGGACGAAAATCTGTAATTTTCATAAGGGGTATGGAAAAAATCTTGCTTGATTTTTTTTTAAATTATTTAAAATTCTAAAAAAAATCACAGTTATTCTTATGAGCAGAAAAAAATTCCGGCAACTTTGTCTTCCAAAAAAAAAAAAATTTTATAACTAGTATCACATTTAATCTAAAATGAAAATTGATGATATCACAAATTTCCAACTTTGAGCATTTGTTGTGAATACGATTTTTAAGTTTTCTACAAATTTTTTATCTTGAATTAAAGCTTATTTAATTTCTATTTAAATCTTCTAAATAATATATAGATAAAACAAACGGCGACTTTTATAATTATTTTAGTGCTTTTATACTGAATTGCGCTCTTCTCGCAAACACCGTTGTAAAGAAATTAAACCTCAAACGATTTATTTCACTTGAAAAGGGATTAATTAAGAATTGAATAAGCTTTAAATTGATGTAACTTGGTTTTTTCTAACATAAAAATTGTGTTAGTAGTGGACGTTTAAAGTCATAATTTCATTTTTAAAGCAGTTTTCGAGTGATTTTAAAAAATCTTTAAAGTGGGTACGATAATTTTTTCGGGAGTATATAACTAGCACACATTGTTTGTAACGTCAAGGAGAATGGCTAGATTTTTTTTTAAACCTTTCAGAAAATTAAAAATTTGTGACAAAAATTCAATTTTGCTTGAATTTTTTTTAATTTATAAAAATTTACAAATATTCGCAGTTATTCTAATGAGCATGAAAAAACAATTCGGGCATCTTTTTCTTCCAAATTAAAATTTTTAAAACCGCTTTTTCACATTTAACACAAATTTAAAATTGATGAAATCACAAATTTCCAACTTTGAGCGTTTAGAGTTTAAAGTTCTTGATAAGTTTTGTAACTTAACTTAACTGGAATTTTTGAAAACTTAGAAATTTTGGAGTGTAATTTTTATAAGGGGTAGTAGATGTGGAAAAAGACCAATCTTGCTTGAATTTTTTTTTAATTTTTATAAATTCCAAAAAATAGGTAGGTATGGGCAAAATTCAGTTTTATTTATTTATGTATTTATTTATTCACAGTACAAACCATTTTTAACAATATTTAACATAAAACAAATTTCTAAGTAAAAAAAATAATTAAATCTATATTCTAAAAAAAAAAAAAATATCCAAAGATGAACAAATAACTTAATTATTTTCGTTTAATATGCAATTAATGAAACCCAATTAATAAGAGCACTGAAAAAGACAATAAATATCCGTTGAAACAACCACCTATCGCACAAACACACCGCCGAACATTGAACCATACACTGATATGTTACAATAAATTGCAGTTGATATAAAAAATATATATAAATTAGTATAAAATCTGCGCAAGATCAACAGATCATAACATACACAATAACCTAAAACGTTGTATCCAAATTTTTTACTATCAAAGCTCTCCGAAATGACAAATAATTATTGGTAAACAGGTCAAAATTAGGCGAAGAAAGCAAGCAATTTGCTGAGTGCATTAATCTGTCTACGGAATTATTACTACAGTATTTTTATACATGTTTTTTAGTTTTTAAAAATTCTCAAAAAACTCACAGTTATTATTATGAGTTCAATGCAATCCGCTCTTTTCTATCTACTTGAAACTAACCACAATCAACACACACATTTTTACATCCCTGTCAAAATGATTCCTTTCATAACAATTTCCACGAACACCCAATCATCCCCAATAAATCAACCGAAATCCCTGTTATTTCCAACCCTGACCATATCGACTTATTGCTTTATGACTTACAAACAGCGAAGGTCATCTCCGAGAAAATGAAATTCTTTTACAATCGAAACCCTTTTAGTTGTAAATACCGTTTGCTCTTTTATTTAAAGTTCGATGCTACGCTCCCTTTAGTGGTAATTTACGGCCACCCGGGGGTCCGGTTTACTGCCTCCACAATAAACCACCTTAAACAATTTCGCGCCATTGTGATCCGGGAAAAAAAAGGGCCATCGCCAAGGGTGTCCACCAAGGCAATAAAATGGCAATCGCGCTAACAAAATCGTTGCTTTGCTGAGATCTAGAGGGTAGTGTAAAAGAGTTTTATTTTGTAATTGAAAGTAGAAGTATTGTTATGGAGTAGGAATTTAAGAATCTATTCAACTCATGATTTCTAGTTATTAGGGTATTATTAAACTATGATTTTCTTGAAATGTTCGATAGTTTTCACAAATTAAAAACTGAGATATTCGTAACTCCAATATTTATTTAAGAGGACTGTAAGTGTATAAATGCTTATAGGGAATTAATGTAAAATGGTAATTCAAATTAAAGAAGAACCATTTCAAATATCGTATTGTATCTGTTTTCACAAGATTAACATATCCGGAGGTGTATTTGCACGGGAAGTAGTTGTTTCAATGGATATTTATCGTCTTAAATTGTCTTATTAATTAAGACACTGTTTGCATTTTCACGAATAGTTTTTTTCGTAATTTTATATATTATGTTTAAAGTGTGCAAACTATAAGAAGCGTAAGCTTATTTTCTCGAATTCAAATAGTTTTGAATTTGAATTTATCTAGATTAACTACATTACGATTTACTAGACGTTTTGCTTATTAGTTTTATTGATTTCTCAATACACATATTTTTACGATGAAGTAAATAATGCAATTTTGCACAGAAATTGCGGTGACCTGTTTTCCCACCTCAATAAGTATGTAAATATTTATTTAAATTAAACACAAAAAACCGGAACGCCTTGCCTCAGAATGATTAGATCCATTACAGGTACAATTAATTGTTAGTATTGTATAAAAAAACAATTGTTTTGGGTTAGCAATAAGGCTTTTTAATAAAGTAAATTAAATGCATTTGATGATTTTTTTAATTTAAATAATATAAATTTATCAACAAATGTTAAGGTGTATCAGTAAGATAAAAAAATTGTTTTGGATAACAATAAGGCTTTTTTATAAATTAAATTAAATTTGTTGATTTTTTTAATTTAAATAATATAAATTTATCAACAAATGTTAAGGTGTATCAGTAAGATAAAAAAAAATGTTTTCGATTAACAATAAGGTTTTTTTATAAATTAAATTAAATTTGTTGATTTTTTTAATTTAAATATTATTAATTTATCAAGAAATGTTAAGATGTTTCAGTAATTATACCATGACTCGTAAATGTTGAAACGTTCAATGCTCTTAAAATTCATTCAATTTAAAGCTTCTAACGAGTGTTTACACTCCCAGACTAAGCATGAAGTAGAATTTCGAGTTTAGAAAAACCTGAAAATTTGGATTTACCAGGGCGCGCGAGCGAAACGAGTCGCGCCCTGGCAAATCCAAATTTTCAGGCTTTTCTCAAACTCGAAATTTTACTTCATGCGCCACGCGTGTAAACACTGATTACAAGTGAAGTTCAAAATATACTACTTTAGAAAACCGCATAAAGAGTATATTTTGAACTTCACTTGAAATCAGTGTTTTATACGCGTGGCGCATGAAGTAAAATTTCGAGTTTAGAGGCTTTTCTAAACTCGAAATTTTACTTCATGCTTAGTCTAGGAGCGAAAACACTCGTTAGAAGCTTCAAATTGAACAGTATTCAAAAACAACGAATACCTGAAAATCTACTATGTATATATCGAGGTATGTAAACTTAAAAGATTATTGTGTATATATTGTTGTATTTTTAATGGTCTCCCGTCATAAAGAATATATATTATATTAAGAAAACTTCCCTGTATACATGTTAAAAAAACTGTCAATTTAAATTTCCCTGTTACCTTTTATGAATCATTGAGAGATAAATCGCAGTTTTATATCTCTTGATACCTTTTTTTGTTGGAACAGTTTTTGGAATCTCCTGCAACTCCGTTTTTATTTTTTGTGGAGTCGTTCATGGGTGATAGAAAGCCATTGTAAAAATCGCGTTCGCAAAGAACAATAGTGTTCGCTTTTTGCACAATTAATTAAGTGACCAATTAGGTTTTTATCACCGCTTTCGACGTGCGTTAATGACATGATAACGAATAGCTTGTCGACATAATGCACACCGCTACCGGTGCCACTCGATAGCAATTAAGCAACGATTTATTTTTTCAGTGTCATTTAGGACAATATTTTAACTTACTTTAATAAAAAAAAATTAAGGGAATTTGATTATCTCACATTGGTTTTAAAATAACTTACGTTTTCAGCTGGGGGTTACATCACTGAAGAGCGCTAAAATAAAGCGTTTTTTTAGATATTTGTTTTTTTTTGTTTGTTTAAAGGAAAGATAAAATTATAATAATATTTAAGGATGTTGTTAACCATGTCTTTAAGTTATCTTCAATTTGGTTCTCATTAATCACTTGATGAAACATGTTTACAATATTGATAATTAAATAAAAGTCACTTGGTTTGTTTCACTACTATTTTTTATTCTCTCCGACTAGTTTCGACTTATCGTCATTCTCAAGGAGTAATTACTCCTTGAGAATGACGATAAGTCGAAACTAGTCGGAGAGAATAAAAAATAGTAGTGAAACAAACCAAGTGACTTTTATTTAATTATCAATACATGTCTTTAAGTGTTCACAGACAATATTTTATTACATACAGTTACAAAATGGTTATTGGAGCCGTTCCTGCGAGCCAGGTTAAATTTAAGGCGGTCCGCTACACGCAGCATAAGTGCCCTAAAACTGAATTTGGAACAAAATTTAGAAAATTCTCTTAATCTACATGAGTACAGCTAGAGAAATACGTACGGGATTTTTCAAATATACATTTTTGCGTAACTGGCGAGAATTCAAAGTTAAAAGTTCAAATGTTTCCCTAAAAAAGGTATTTCTTTATTGGTACATATAAAATTTAAAATTCAACTTATCGTATTTTCCTGTGGAATGTTGTTTTAAAAATTTAGTAAAAATTTGAATGCAAAAAAGATTGCACTTGTTTGAGTTTGCTGCGTCCCGTTTTGAGAAAAAAAAACGTGTTTCGAGATAAACGCCTTTTAAATTTTGAACAGTCGTTTCGGAGCAGTCCGAAGCGCTCTGGAAAAAGTTATTAATTTTAATAAAAACGATTTCAGACGGGTGTGATACTGTTTTTCCCTTATTTTAGAAGGCTCAGAGTATCTTTTAAGACAATAAAAAAAATCGACTTCTGGAAAATTCTACAGTTGTGTAACCCCTTAATATATTAAGTTTTTCATACGATAAATCTTACAATATACATTTAATCCATTAACGGTCTAGCAATTATAAAGTTAACTCTAAAAGTTGATTTTACTTAAAATTCTGCACTTCTATTTATGATTTCTATAAATGACTTATTGTATTACATACTGTGAATTTTTCTTTTAAATATGCACAATGTATACTCTGTAAATTTTCTGCTTTTCGTCGATTTTATATAAAAACGTGCAATATAATGTTAAGAACGAGTGTTTCCACTCCCAGACTAAGCATGAAGTAAAATTTCGAGTTTAGAAAAGCCTTAAAATTTGGTTTGGCCGCTCCGCGAAGCGGAGCGGCCAAACCAAATTTTAAGGCTTTTCTAAACTCGAAATTTTACTTCATGCGCCACGCGTACAAAACACTGATTTCAAGTGAAGCTCAAAATATACTCCTTAAGCAGTTTTCTAAAGTAGTACATTTTGAACTTCACTTGAAATCAGTGTTTTATACGCGTGGCGCATGAAGTAAAATTTCGAGTTTAGAAAAGCCTGAAAATTTGGATTTGCCGGGGCGCGACTCGCTTCGCTCGCGCGCCCCAGCAAATCCAAATTTTCAGGCTTTTCTAAACTCGAAATTTTACTTCATGCTTAGTCTGGGAGTGGAAACACTCGTTAGAAGCTTTAAATTGAATGATTTTTAAGAGCATTGAAAGTCTCAACATTTACGAATCAGGAGCGGCTAAACCAAATTGTCAGGCATTTCTAAACTCGAAATTTTATTTCATGCGCTACGCGTTTAAAACACTCAAATATTGTGAAGTTAGAAATACACTGACGTTTTTTGTAAATGAATAATAATCGAAAAATGTAAATAACAAAATATTTACATTTTTCTTCATACATTTTAAAGTCAGGTCAAATAATATAACAAGATAAATTCAAATTCAAAACTATTTGAATTCGAGAAAATAAGCTTACGCTTCTTATAGTTTGCGCACTTTAAACATAATATATAAAATTACGAAAAAACTATTCGCGAAAATGCAAACAATGTCTTAATTAATAAGACAACTTAAGACGATAAATATCCATTGAAACAACTACTTCCCGTGCAAATACACCTCCGGATATTGAATTATACAATGAAATATTTAAAATCTTATTTAATTTAAACAAATAATATAATTTGATATATTATATTATTTGACCTGACTTTAAAATGTATGAAGAAAAATGTATATACTTTGTTATTTACATTAATTAACTTATTTAGGAATTTAATTAACAAAAACTTAATAATGTTGCGTGTATGCATCAATGGCGCTTTATGGGGTAATACATTCAATAACTAATATTTATTTTTTCATCTTATCATTTAACCTCCTATCTTAAATAAACTCTAATAAACCCTCGCTCCCTTCCTCGATGTTTCTTTTCATATCACCCCTTTGTATGTATATATATACATATATGTAAAAGAAACATAATTTACAATAAATTCCTAATTAATTAGCGAAATTCGCAGAGGTGAAAGTGAAATTTATCCCCGAAAAAAAAAAAAAAAAACGCGCGAGGAAAAAATACTGCAGCCAGCGCAACGCACACACGGGCTCATAAATATTCCTCGAATTATACAAAACTAGACGTTATGTCATGGCAATTACTATTTAACATTTTTGCTTACTTATGCCTTATGAATAAAATTTACATGGCAAAACAGTTACTTAAAATGCAATTAAAATTATTCAAAAATAAGCAAATCTCGGGTCTTGCGAATGTGACGAAATCAAACGAAATCTAATGAGCCTATTATGCATGTAAAATATATTCTAAATAGAAAAGCAATAACATTTTTATCTTTAATATCAACTACTAATGAGTATGATTATGAGAGACAGGCATCAAGTTTGCACTTTTCCTAAAGTATGTCTATTTTTTCAAAATATTTCATCCCTAAATAAGGATGTAGTCAAGACAACAATATACACACTTTTATGCGTTTAGATAGCGATTGATTTCCTTTTAATATTTGCGCATAACTATTGAGTGTTCAATTTCGACATTGCTAAGTATATCTTCAATTTTATTCCCCTACCTTTCTAATCTATTTGTAGGTATGATTAATACTTTTTTACAGACAATATTAACAAACACATATGTATTTTTAAATCTTTCTATTGAATAAATAATATATGCAAACTAAACTATCGTATGTTCAATAAGATAAAACCTCTAGAGTGCCATGGAAATTATTGTAGGTTGGCAACTCTGAAATTATACACTATAATGTTTATGTCTGACGTTTTATATATCAATTCCGAAAGCGTGTAGCCAACTTAAATTTAAAAAATAGATAAAATCATGGCACTCTAGAGGTTTTTTTATTGAACATACGATATAAGAGATTGCAGGTTAAAATCCTGTCGTATATATTATAATTTTGATATAAAGAAAACACTTAACTTTTTTATACCACTTTTATTTGTTCTTGAATTTTGAAGGCGTTCACTTCGTGGTACATTTTTCATAGAATCCTCGTATACAATACTGATTTAAAGTGAAGTTAAAAATATATGCGAATACTAATTAATACGGCTTGAGTTTATGTTATTATATAAAGAAATAATATTATTATTGCTTCCGAATTGAAAATAAAACTCACAAATTGCCCTTGAACATAACTTACGTTTCAAACAACGCTGTTTGTTAAATAAGTATATTCAATTGTTTTTCGTATACAAACTCACTCAAATGACAGGCATGTTAATTTTTCTAAATATTTGAAAACCAAATTTACTGTATATATGTGAGTTATGTGCGAAACGCTTTAAAATTATGTAGAGATAAAATGGGAAAGGTCATAACTGGATAGAAAAGTTGTTATTATTATTACTTCCTAATTGAAAATGTACCACAAAGTAAAGATAAAAAAACTTGACAGAGTGACTCAAAAATGGAACTGTACAATTTTTTTTAAATATAATTGTGTTGGTAACACTTACATTTCAAGTGCTTAAATAAACAGCGATGTTTATTTGTGTACAAAACAATATTTAATTGTTTTCCGTATAGAAACTGACTCTAATGACAGAAATGTTAATTCTTTTAGAAATTTGAAAACCAAATTTACCGCATGGAGAAAAACGCTTTCAAATTAGCTATAGATAAAAGGAAAAAGGTCATAAATTATAATTGGATATTGAAAAACAATTATGTCAAAAAGTAAATAATAGTTTAAAATAAAACAACGCAGTTGGGAGGGTTTCACTTTTATCGTTGAACACTGCAACATGTTTCACCACACAGTGGCTTCATCAGGCAGATGAAATAATGATTTTACAAAGTACAGGTAAAAGCTTATATACTAATGCAATTAAGTTAATAGAAGGGGGGGGGGGTAATGAGGTAATTAGGCTGAAACTAATACAAACAATTTTGAGCGACTAAATATTGATTAGGGGTGAATTGTATTTGCTAGTGTGGAGATTGCCCTAAGGTATACGTTGGACAAACTGGACGTAGCTTCCCAGATCGCATTTCAGAACATCAAAAATGCGTTCAATTTGAGAAAACCTCCTCAACCTACGCCAATCATTTAATCGAATACCAACATAACTTTAACCCTAAATTCAAAATTTTGCACGAATGTAACAAAAGTCGTAAATTAAACTTATTAGAAGAATTAGAAATTAATAAATATAACAAAAAAAGGTATTCTATTAAATGACCAAATAGAAGTAAACAATTCACCCCTAATCAATATTTAGTCGCTCAAAATTGTTTGTATTAGTTTCAGCCTAATTACCTCAATACCCCCCCCCCCCCTTCTATTAACTTAATTGCATTTTTATATAAGCTTTTACCTGTACTTTGTAAAATCATTATTTCATCTGCCTGATGAAGCCACTGTGTGGTGAAACATGTTGCAGTGTTCAACAATAAAAGTGAAACCCTGCCAACTGCGTTGTTTTATTTCAAATAGTATTATGGAGTTTCATCATGTATCCGCCTCATCAATTAAATATTTAATAGTTTAAATCTAAATACAAAGCCCCTTATTTTAATTGAGTTTAAAAGCAAATAAATTAAATTAAATTAAATCGTAATTACATTCGTGTAATTTAATGTAATTCAATTTATTTAATTTAAAACTCAATTAAAATAAGGGGCTTTGTATTTAAATCTAAACTATTAGTTACTTTTTGACATGAGTTTACTTATTATATTTGGAAAGGAAATTATAATAATTATTAAATCAGTGTTGTATACGAGGGTTGTATGAAAAGTTTCCGACCTAACAAAGATGCAAAACATTTTTTCTTCAAATTTAATTTTATATCTCTACATAGTCTTCTTGTAAGTGTATACTCCAGTGATGCTCCAATTTCTTTAACCCGTCCGAGTATCATCTTTCTCTGAAAATAGTTGTTTACGAAGGTGATAACCTCCTCATTCGACGAAAATCTCTGTCCCCGAGCGCAACTTTTAGCTTAGGAAACTTAAAAAATCGCATTGGACTAGAGTAAGGGGTTAGTCAAGCAGTCCAAAGCGTAATTGATGGATATTCGCTATGGCAACCGCTGAGGTGTGAGACGCCGCATTGTCTTGGTGGAGTGAGATTTTTTTTGCTGATAATGTTTCCGTTTTTCCGCAATTTCCGCCCTCAGCTTGTCAAGTAATGATGCGTAAAATGCTACTGTTTTGAAAATGATCAATAAAGATAACTTTATGACTGTCCCAGAAAACAGACGCCATCACTTTCCCAGCCGAAGGAACAGCCTTTGCCTTTTTCGGAGCCGGTTCCCCCTTGGCAGTCCACTGTTTTGTCTGTATTTTTGTTTCTGGAGTGTAATGGTGTATCCAAGTTTCATCAATAGTAATTAGCCGGTGCCAAAACTCTGATTTATTGCGCCTAAACTGCGCCACCAGAGCGTTGGAAATGTTCATTCGAAGACGGTTTTTGGTTCAAAGTGAGCAAACGCGGCACCTAACGTGCAGACAGCTTTCTTATGCCTAAATATTATTATATTATATTAATTTCTTCTATCTGTTAACGATGGAGGCTTCTACTTCGTTATACATAGTAATTCACAAATACACCTTGAGTGGGAAAATGACAAGTTAAAGTTGTTGGAACTATAGTCACCTAATAAAGTCTCAGTTATACAAACTAGTTTAAAATTGTGTTTGATTTGCTTCTTCTATCTCTCTAACTTTAATTCGACGGTTATCTAGTACCATTTGGTGAACTTTAACAACGTTATCGTCAGTGGTTGCAGTTTTTGGACGTCCCGAACGTTCATCGTCCGGGAAACTGATACGACCACGTTTAAATTCAGATGCCCAAAATTTCATGGTGGTCAATGATGGTGCAGAGTCCCCGTTCAACTAGTCTTTGACTTGGGTAGGCGTATTGCCTTTCAAAAATAAATAATTAATGACGGCTTCATACTCGAATTTTTCCATTTTCACAAAAATACTCATATCGACTCATTCAAAGAATTGTCAAACAACAACTGCGGGTTCAAAATGGCCATTTTGAACCCGCAGTTGTTGTTTGACAATTCTTTGAATGAGTCGATATGAGTATTTTTGTGAAAATGGAAAAATTCGAGTATGAAGCCGTCATTAATTCGGTGAGTACTTTTCAACGCATGCGCAAATACACTCCCCCACTTTTGTTGACGAGTGCTGCCTTCTTAATGTTGAGGTCGGAAACTTTTCGGACAACCCTCGTACGCCTGCCGCATGTAAAAATTTAGAGTGAAGAATAATTAAGATAACATAAATTTTCTGGCGTTCGTAATTTTTTTTTTGTAAGAATTCAATTTGATTCTAAAACGAGTGTTTTCCACTCCCGACATTACAAGTAAAGAAGAAGTAAGGGTAAAAGCCAAGTGAGGAGGCAAGCAAGGCTTTTGTTCTGAAAAAGATATTTAATAAAGTAAGTAAAAAAATTCTATAGAAATGCATACTTCAAAGTTTTGGGACAATTTAGCGAAAAACAAAATTACAATTTAAAGTAATATTTATTCAAAGAATTTTTATTCATATGTCAAGATTCTTTACAAACATTTTGTTAATTTGAATTACGTATTTTCTTCAAGCAATTTCACAACAAATCTACATGACAAACTACAATAATCTACTTTAAGAATAAGCTACAGCGTAGCGAAACAATTGTAGTGAAAATAAATACAAAAAGTTGAAAATCAGAAATATTTTATTTATTAATTGATTAAAGTAATCATGAATTTTCAAAAATCAAGTGCCTCAGTAATCAAAGATAATCTACTTAATGCCGAAACAAATATTTTTCTAGCATTCTGCCATATTTTATACACATTAACAATTATTCAAATCAGCCTGATTTTAACACTGATGCTCGGTTGTACTTTGTTGCATCCTGAAGAGATAATCTCGCTATTAATTTTTCTTTTTAATTCTTTCCTTTCACTGTTGGCATAATTCATAAGACCTGAGCCTTTTGATACAATTTAATCTTTACATCACAATATTTCCAGCGAGCAGAATTTTAATTGCAGATTAATTGCTCAATTATGAAAGCAGGTGAAGAGGACGTAACGCAACCGTTCCGTTTCGTTGTTTTCTTTTTCGTCAACTTTGTGCTTTTGTTTGCGATTCTAAATTTTCTTAGACACTCCTCCAAGTAATTACTGCACCACCTTACAATTATTAAAAATGTTTTACTTTGAGGTTTAGCAAATTTAAGGTTACTTACATTTTGTGTTTAAACAACTGCAAACACAAAATGTAAGTAACCTTAAATTTGCTAAACCTCAAAGTAAAACATCTTTAGGTGGTGCAGTAATTTCTTGGAGGAGTATCTAAGAAAGTTTAGAAAACTGTTAAAATGAAAAGAAAATTCAAAGCATTCTTCGTTATTTCAAAGACACTAATGTGAAATACGCAAAAACACAATATTTTCGAGAAATTGCTGGCAGTAATTTCTTGGAGGAGTATCTAAGAAAGTTTAGAAAACTGTTAAAATGAAAAGAAAATTCAAAGCATTCTTCGTTATTTCAAAGACACTAATGTGAAATACGCAAAAACACAATATTTTCGAGAAATTGCTGGCAGTAATTTCTTGGAGGAGTATCTAAGAAAGTTTAGAAAACTGTTAAAATGAAAAGAAAATTCAAAGCATTCTTCGTTATTTCAAAGACACTAATGTGAAATACGCAAAAACACAATATTTTCGAGAAATTGCTGGTAGTGCGTTAATTTCTTGGAGCAGTGTACAATGTGGTGCATTTTGGAGGTGTCACAAATGGAAAACCTTTTTATTTGAAGAGATATTGAAAAACCGTTTTCGCGAGCCAGGGTCACTTTTTAGTGTTTTAATTGATGGTGAACAAAAAACTGATCTATCTCTAACCGTTTCCGCTTTATAACCGAAAGTTGATAAAATGTCGTTTTTATAAAGTTACTTTAACTCATTTGTTTTTAAAGTTATAACCAAACTGTAAAAACTCTCTTATGGCAATTTTATACGGCTATTAAAATGACGTACCTTTTTTATTTCAAGGACGTTTCGTTTTTGTTTTCTTATATCAAAATCACATTTTTCTTATGAGCGCACATAGAGATATGCAAATCATTGAACATCATTTTTAACCCTGATTTCAATAATGTGCCTCATGCACACTTTAAAAAAAAATGCCATTCCCAAAGTTGCCATGACAACCGGTAAACATTTTAGTTACTAGGAGATGCTTGCGATATGTTTGAAAATATGACTACTATCGATGTGATATATTTTGTTTTATAAAGAGGCACTTTTAATTGACATAAAGTGATTCTTTGCTTGTCGTATATAACAAAAAATATTTTTTTTCACAAAGGTATACAAACAGCACATCGTTGAAAGCAGCATTGAATATGCTGCTCATTGATGTGCATATCTTCATATGCGCCTATAAGAAAAAAGTAAATTAGGTGTAGGAAAACAAAAACGAAGCATCTTTAAAATAAAACACGTACATCATTTTAATGGGCGAAAAAAGTTGCCTCAAGAAAGTGTTTACAGTTTGCTTATAACTTTAAAAACAAATGAGTTACAGTAACTTCATGAAAACGGCGCTTTGCCATCTTCCGGCTATAGAGTAAAATTGGTTAGAGCCAATGATTAAAACACGAAAAAGTAACCCTGGCTCGCGAAAACGGTTTTTCAATATCTCTTCAAATAAAAACCTTTTCCATATGTGGCACCTCCAAAATGCACCACCCTGTACATAAATTCGAAATTTAAAAAATAAATCGTGGGTGTTACAAAAACTGTCAACTGAGGCTCTTTGCCAAGACCATTAAATTAGAAATGAAAAGCACTTTTGAATTTTACTTTTAAAGCGATGATATACAACGATTTTTCATTTTTGTACTTGATGGCTTTTACTTTTAAACCTATGATACACAATGAATTTTTAATTTTTTTCGATAAACTATTTAAATTTACTACTAATTACCACCATCAAAAGCCCGAAAAAAAGAAATGAATAAATATCATCGCGTTTGTCTGTTTGATGATAACTTTTTCGTCGCCCATATATGTGATATATAAATTCGTGCGGTGCGACAACGATTTGAAATTGTAATTGCGGCCTAAAACGTTTTCATTTTCGTTTTACCGTTTTTTTAAATTACCACTAAAAGTCGGCGTCGCCTCGCCGCGATAACCGGTGCCCGAAAATATGCAAATTTGTTAAATTTTAATGGCATTTAAAAATACTGTTAATGAGCGGCCGTAAAATCATTTTAATATGCACACTTACGATATGCCCCGATGGTTTATTGCTTATTTATTTTATGGCTTTGTGCGTTCCTCGAGCGGGTGAAAGAATCAACTACCCGCTTTAAATTCACTCGAAACAAAAATCAAAACTATTTCATCAATGTATATCATTTTTTTTTAATAGGTAGTTATCACAATATATTTTTCTTAGTAATATATATCTAACTACATCGTTATCACAAGAAAATGGTTGTTAAAGTTGTCAGAAACAAGGAAAGATTTTAATTTAACTGACTTAAGCAATTCTCGCTTTTTGCATCAATAAATAAAAATACAAAATATACCATTTAAACAGAAGAAACTTCAAAAATAAAATTATTTACAAATAGGCGTGATATTTATTGTCTGAAATGTTCAGCATTTATAATTTAATTATTTAGATTTTCTGTAAATTTAAAATAGGAGATTCCGTTAATTAAGAATTAAATTTAGAAAATGAATAACAGATGTCGTTTACGTCGTCGTGTTTTGTACAAATTGCATAGACCGTGATATAATGATCAAAGATGTTTGGCATTCTTGATGCATTGGTTCGGGACTGAAGCCTGAAACGCGCATATAGTTAACCGGTTGAATTTAAAGCTATAAACGAGTGTTTTCCATTCCCAGATTAAGCATGAAGTAAAATTTCGAGTTTAGAAAAGCCTGAAAATTTGGTTTGGTCGCTCCGCGAAGCGGAGTGGCCAAACCAAATTTTCAGGCTTTTCTAAACTCGAAATTTTACTTCATGCGCCACGCGCATAAAACACTGTTTTCAAGTAAAGTTTGAAATATATAGGAATATAAATTTTATAATATTTCAGGCTTTTTAAAAGTTGAAAGTTTACTTTTTGCTTAATCTGGTAAACACTTGTTTATAGCTTCAAATGAAACTATTTAAAAAAATACTAAAATAAATTAATTCATGCGCCACGCCTATAAAACACTGATTTCAAGTGAAGTTTGAAATATATATAAATTTTACAATATTTCAGTGTTTAATACGCGTGGCGCATGAAGTAAAATTTCGAGTTTAGAAAAGCCTGAAAATTTGGTTTGATCGCTCCGCTTCGCGGAGCGATCAAACCAAATTTTCAGGCTTCTCTAAACTCGAAATTTTACTTCATGCTTAGCCTGGGAGTGGAAGACACTCGTTTATAACTTCAAATTGAACTCTTTAAAAAAATAACGAATGTCAGAAAATGTATCTATGCATAGAGGACTGTGAGTGTAAAAAATACTTATGGAGAATCAAAGTTAACTGGTAACCTAAATTAAACGAAATCCATTTAAAAAATCTTATTTCTGTTTCCACACGATTACCTATATTATTGTTTACTAGATGTTGTGCTAATTATTTTTGTTGATTTCTTAATAAACATATTTTTGCGATGAAATAAATTATGCAAGTTTGCATAGAAATTGCGACGTCCTGTTTCCACCTTAATAACTATGTAAATAATTTTTTAAATTAAATACAAATAACCGGAGCGCCTTGCCTTAATATCATTAGATCCATTATAGGTACACTTAATTCTTAGTATTATACAAATAATTTTAGCTTTGGGTTAACAATGAGACTTTTATCTATTGATATTTAGTCGTTAAAGTGTAAGAGAGTAAGATATCTTCACTTTAAAATGTTTTTTATAGTTTAGGATACACCCCCATAGCGTGATGTGAAAGAAATTATTCAAAAGGGCCTCTAACTCTTTAGTAAACAAACGCACAGCCCTATGAAAAGAAAAATTCCCTGTATAATTTTTCTGTAATCGCCCAGGAGCACAATATTTATCTAATAGTACACGTCCATCATTTTAACAAGTACATTAACGAATGTAATAACAACAACACCGACATAAACTATCTTCCTTGTACACACACACACGCATAACACAAGATAAGAAACAAACAAAAATGCACATTTAGATCCCTATCTAGCACGTTTCCCATCCGAAATGTCACCATTAAAAAACCGTTCCCGCTTTTCTCTCTTTGGCGATATTATAAAGGCGCGTATTTTTAATTAAGTCGACGTTAAGTTGATTGAAATAACAGTTAGCGCTTTAATCGGCCGGTTTATAGTTGAATTATCTTTATACCCCAATAAATTTATGCCATAACTTGTGTTGAACGCTCTATGCGCAATTAATTTTTGATATCCCAATAAAATGTGTACGCGTATAGTAAAATTTATTTATATTTAAATTGTCGAGTGGAACAAAAAACAAGGTGCAGGAAGCTATTTTTTGACAGTCCAGTGCGTTTTATTGAAAAGAGTTGAAGGTTGGCTGTTAAAAGAATTAAACGGAATGGGTAATTAAATTAGGGAGTAAGTAATGTTTTGCGTTTTGGTTGTTTAATTATTTCTTTCAAGTATAAATATCTGGATAACTGTAAGTCTTCAGATATTTTTGCAGAGAATTCAAATTTAAGCTTTAAACGCGTGTTTTCCACTCCCAGACTAAGCATGAAGTAAAATTTCGAGTTTAGAAAAGCCTGAAAATTTGGTTTGGTCGCGTAGCGCGTAGCCGTACGCGACCAAACCAAATTTTCAGGCTTTTCTAAACTCGAAATTTTACTTCATGCGCCACGCGGGTAAAACACTGATTTTAAGTGAAGTTCGAACTATACTAGTAAACAAGTATGCTAAGGACGTACATTCCGAACTTCACATCAAATGTGTTTTGTACGCGTGGCGCATGAAGATAAATTTTGAGTTTAGCAAAGCCTGAGAATTTCCACTTCCTCGTTGTTGTCAAATCGGTTGCTTCTGGGGGCCTAAACAGGTGGAAACTGAATGGAGACAGGTTTGGACTGTAAGGTCGATGTTCAAGTGTTTGTCAGGTATTTTCCATCATTTTCTGCTGTCTTGCAGCTTTTCTGTAGGGTCTAGCATTGTGATGGAGGAGCAATACTTCGTAGATGAGACAATCTCGTATTTTTTGTCAATTCTGAAGCCTAACGTAATTCAGGAAGTCGAAGTTCAAGTGTTTGTCAGGTATTTTCCATCATTTTCTGCTGCCTTGCAGCTTTTCTATAGGGCCTAGCATTGTGATCGAGGAGCAATACTTCGTAGATGCGACAATCTCGTATTTTTTTTATCAATTCTGAAGCTTAACCTAATCTATGAAACAAGAGTAACTAATTGCGTTGTTGGTTCGACGTCGATGAAGGAAATTCACCATGTGGACCCTTTTCCAGTCCCAAAAAACCGTAGTCAACTCAAATAATCTCATGGAAAAAGATTGAGGTGCATCGATATAAAGCGAGACGCAAAGGCCGAGTGAAACCTGCAAGAGCCAAATCACAGGTTTTCCTTGGCCTTTGCTTCTCGCTTTATTTCGATGCACCAAATCTTCTTCACAATCTTTTTCCATGAAATGGTATCTTCCCCACACTGAACACGCAGTCGACTGGTTTCACGTTTTCACGGGTAAGGAACTGTAGAATCACGCGTTGCGCAAAAGGGAAAGGTCCACTGTTCACATTTATTGCTATATGTAAAGTTATTTAAATTAAAAACACTTGGTATTGTTTCACAAATTAAAACTTTAGTTTTGGTTTGTTAGACCATTTTCAAAGGAATGTGCCAGATGAGAAATTAATTCAAGAAATTTATTGCTATAGCTATTAAATAAAGGACAATGCAAGCCCGCTGGTGTGGTTCCCTAAATTTAGGCATTCTAACCTATAGACCTTAGCAGCCAAATCACAAATAAATACCATTCCCAATGCTCGGAAGACAAAGGCTCAATTATATTTGATCGGCCCACGTATTATCAAAAATTAAGTATACAACAAATCACACAGTTGATTGAGTCATCTTTCAACAATGCTCACAATTATCACATTATCTCCTAACCAAACCAATTGAATCAACACACAACTTAGAAACATTACTTGATTCTTCCAAGTAAACCAAATAGCGTCCAGTTCCAGTTAAAATCCCGGCAAAACAAAGTTCTCCCATTACACGCCGAGGCGAAACCACAAAGCCGTGAATGAATCACGAGCGGCGCGAGGAAATCTCAGGCGGTCTCCTCGTTATCTCCCCAGAAAATTCAATTTTTGCCCCGGCGAAAAAGGAGGGCGCATTTTTACAACTTCCTTCCGCCGACGCTCCGTGCACTTGACCACCGACAATGGCGATTAAAATGCAAATGCCCGACCGTTTAGATCCAGAATTTCGATCCTCGGCTCCGCTGACGGCGAGAAAATTGTTGTTTGTTCGGCTTTTGTTTGTGGGCGTTGAATGCGAATGGTCTTATAATGTGGAAGACTACAACGTCTTTAATACACTTGAAACGGAATATTACAAGCAGGATTAATTTTAATTGATTAAATAGCAAAGTCAATAGTTTTAACAGTTTGAAGGAACAAATCTTCAGAGGAGACAATGTTCGCAATTAGAATAAATGAACTTTTTTAATTTAATACATTTTTGGTCAATTGCTGCTTTTTAATATCTCAATTTGAACGTATAACAAGTGTTTCCACTCCCAGACTAAGCATGAAGTAAAATTTCGAGTTTAGAAAAGCCTGAAAATTTGGTTTAGTCGAGTAGCGCGTAGCGCTACTCGACCAAACCAAATTTTCAGGCTTTTCTAAACTCGAAATTTTACTTCATGCGCCACGCGTGTAAATCTCTGATTTTATGTGAAGTTTAAAATATATTTAATGTTAACTTATTCAACATTAGGATGAAGTTCCCAAATATATTGTGAAATATATGGATTTTATTAATTTCTCAATACTTTTGCGAATTTCAACAACATCTGTAGTTTCTTTCAATTTATGTTAAAGTTAAATCTTATTTAGAAGTTGGATCTTTGGTACCAAAATAGACAGCAAATATACAAAATTTTGTTGAGTGAAAAAGAAAAAACAAACAAACAATACTAACTAACCCCTAGTAGTGGCGTTCCACTTGTCACTATTAGGGGTTAGTATTTTCTTTGTACCCGGGAACTTCTGAAGGGACTATCTGGTTGTATACCGGGGCCAAAAATACAAAAGAAACCGGAATCTATGGAGACTGCAATCTATGAAGGCTGCTGGAATCTATGGAGGCTGTAATCTATGGAGGCTGCAATCTATGGAGGCTGCAAACGGAGCAAACAATTTGCGGTTGCTCTGGAGAAACATGCCTCCATCTTCCAGGCTGAAATAGCCGCCATTGACTGGTGTGCTCATCACATAATGGAATCGAGACACAACAAAGGACCATTATGTCGGACAGCCAAGCAGCAACTAAAGCTCTAGCCTCGCCGATAGTGCACTCCAGGCTGGTTATGGCCTGCATAGACAGGCTGGAAGCACTGTCGACAACAGTAAAAACACACCTTGTATGGATACCCAAGGACCAAAGAATTATTGGATACTCGGGGGCCGACTTGCTAGCTAAACAAGGGGCATCAAGGGAATACATAGGACCTGAACCCGTTTTTAGAATACCTCATGAAACCGAAAAGTAAATAATCCGACGCAAGTTAGCAGAAGAGCACAAAAAGGTATGGCACAACCAAAAGGGAATAAGGCACACAAGACTCTTCCTAGATGGTCCAGTACCTAGCAGCACATTGACACTATCAGGACTGAGTACAATAAAACTACGAAGAATCACAGGACTAGTCACTGGACACTGTAACCTGAATAAGGACAAACATAGGATGGGAATTGAGAAAAGCCCCCTACGTCGTGGGTTTTTGGAAGAGGAGGAAACTCCCCAACACCTATTGTGTACATACAATGCCTATAAAAGGCAAAGCATGGAGCAATTCGGGAAGCCTGTGCTTCATGAAATAAAGTTCAATAAAATCCCCTGGCTGAAGCTTCTGAACTTTATAGAAGACACAGGAGTACAAAGGGAGTAAACCATCCAGAGGCGCACAAATGGACCACGTAGACCACAGTGCAGGGACGGTAAACGACACCACATCATGTGACAAAAAAACCTTAGTAGGAACGATTCTTCCTGCCACAAGTCGAAAGTAAAGAACAATTTATTTGATAAAGTGACATTGAATTTGCCAATTTCCTAAGAAGAAACGATTCTTCCTGTCACAAGTCGAAAGTGAAGTATAAACTGTACTTTACTTTAGACGTGTGGCGGAAAGAATCAGTCCTCCTTAGGAAATTGCCGAAAGTAATTTCACTTAATCTAATAAATTTTATTTTACTTTTGACTTGTGGCAGGAAGAATCGTTCCTACTAGGGATTTTTTGTCACATGAGGTGGTGTCGCCTAGCGTCCCTGCACTGCGGTATCCGTGGTCCTTTTGTGCGCCTCTGGATGGTTTACTTCCCGTGTACTCCTGTGTCTTCTCCTTGGGGTTTGCATGTTCTTTATTTTTTTCTTTTTAGTAATAAAAGTTATTGAAAGAAGATATCCATTTTCCGTCATTTATAAACAAAAACGTGAGCGCGTAATAAAAGAAAATCCCAACAACTAAATAATTACCTTATTACCCATTCAGTATTAACAACAGTCAAAGGAAAATTTTCATATCATCGTGGAAAATCAATTTTCGTTAAGCATTCCGGAAGATATCGACTTTCGAATTATCATTTCTATGGCAACTCGTTTCCTCGTTAGTTATGACAATATAAGTGGTGGAAATTATTTCGAACGTGCGTTGTTTTTATTTTGTTCTCCTTTTTATTTTGTCTCCGTTGTTTGAGAACATATTAAGCTCGACCGAAAACAATATCAGAATTACTGGTGATGATGAATCGTCTGGGGAATCGACTACCAGGCGTGTTATTACGCGTAATTTTCGTCCACGAAATTCGATTTTGTGTAACTAAACTATACACGTGAAATATTGAATGAGTTCATTGTGTTTTTTCTGAGTTGAAAGTTATTTTCGGATCATAATAGTATTTTTTTATAGGCGTATAAAATCGTAAAGTACTGTGGGTTTATTAAAATTTATGGATTCACATTAAAAAATTATAACCGCAATTATTCAGAAATAGTTACCAGTACCACAGTTCATATATATCCAGTTAGCCAGCCTCTAGATAAAAATTGAAAACTGTTTTTGGATGCCGTTGTTCAACAATCGTTGGCTATTATGTTATGTATTTGGTTTGAGTTACGTAAAGAGTTTAATATAATAAACTTAATAAAACAGTAACACATTCTTCACTAAAACAAATATTTTCGCTAAATGTACATTTGTTTTATTTATTTATTTATTTATACGGGAAAACCCCTTTTAACAAAAATAGAGCACTAATAATTCAAACAACAATCAAAATTACATTATTAATGAATTGCAGAGACAAACTTCTAATGCTTGAAGGATACATGAAAACAAGCATCTTTTGTTTATAAATGTATAGTCAAAAGTATCTTTCTTCAGAGCTGGAGATCCTCACAGATTTTTCAAGAAGCGATTAAATCTAGGCAGCTTAATTTACTACTTACCCTTTGTTTCCATTACGACGAAAATTATTGCAAGAAAACTAAAGAAATATCACCTAAATATTGAATTGTGTCAAAATTGACGTTATTTGAATACCTGTCTAGATTGCTTTTTTAAAGTTCCGTATGACTTGTGCAAAATAATTGAAAATGCAATGTGGGTTGCCTATTTTCAGGTACTTCTTAAAGAATCTTCAAGAGTATATGTAAACTACGTGCTCATTATCAATAGCTAATAGCTAGCTATTATGTTGTCTATAATATTTATGTTCATTGATTTATCTACATCTACTCTGAATAATTCCACTAAAGATTTTCCGTACCAATGCCTTAGATTTTTGAGCCAGGAATGACGAATTGAGAGATCTAAAACAGTTGTTATTTATGACTTTTTGCTCATGTGAAGTTACATAATCCATCTATTGTAGCAACAAATCCAAGTTCTTGAAATTATTCAACTTGTACACGAATGCACGAATGTGAGTGTAAGGTACACTCACTCTTACATACAATCATCAACCCACACCAAAACACAACAAACAAGCAATAACCCTGGTTTATAGGTCACCGGGGCTTTATCGAAACCATTCCGTGCGATTCTTTACCAACAGTTATCGCCAGCACGATAGCAATAACCAGTTAAAGGTAAATCAACCAAGTTAATCCGTCCATTCCAATCATCCGCTCCGTTGGCGTAATTAAATTCGCAAAGGCGCAATCACACCCTTATCACTCACTAGATAGAGAGAGAAAAGGTGATAAGGTGATGGCTGAGTTAAGGAATTAATAGCTTCACGCAGTCGAACCGATTCAGTTATTGAGAGATAGGGAGTAGCGTGAAAATTTGCGGGGGCTTTTACGATTCCGGTTGGAGTGATTGAAATTGGTTGATTATAAATGTGGCCAGAATTGTTTGGGAATACAATGGGCTATCAATGACATATTAAGATTAAAAGATGAATTGTCGTACTAATTTTTTGATTAACGGATTGACCAAAAAACATGGAAAATTATTGAAGAAACATGGAATTCAGACGTTGGATAATAAATTTTCTCCTGGTTAATGTACATTTTTTTTATCTAAAGATTGTACTAGGCGCGTTCAATTGAAGCAGAACCCTATCAAAACATCCATACTATTTTTGCCAGCCTAAATGTTGGTGTTCCATCCAGTTGTTTGGCATAATTTTAATAATTTCTTTCAAGTGAAAAATTAAAATACTTGTTCGTATGTTTTTAGACATTTAAATACCTTACAGTTTCTCCATACAATATGCAATTTACATTAAAAATAGTGTGCTTAATGCTTCGCGAATTGTAAACATTTTCTTTAAAACCAATCGTGTTGGTTTTATGTTCAAAGCTCACTTTGCTTAAACAAAAGAATTAATTTTGTACAAGAAATCTATGCTCTTTAAAATTTCATTCTTAGGCATTCTTCAGAAAGGCTGTGTAGATGTTTTGATCGGGTCCTATTGAAACCCATTTTTACTTTATAAAAAAAATATTCAGTTAAGACAACTATTCCATTGTTTTACTAACTAACACATACCTTGCTCATTACATTTTTGTAGCTACTGAATGAAAAGTTTTTCACAGTTATCTGTATTTTTGCATCAGATTTAAAAATCCAACTTTTTAACGTCTTTTCCATCGGTCCAAAAATATGGAAATCGCAAAGCGAAAGTTCTGAACTATAGAGTGGATGCTCTATATTATTAATTTTCCTAAATTGAAGATTTTCTTTTGCGACATAAGCAACAGAAGGCCTAGAATTATCGAGAAGTAAAATGACCTCACGCGTAAGTTTTCTCAAACGTTTCCGTCTTATTCTGTGAAGCACCTTGTTTAAAGTTTTAATGTATTGATTTCATTAACATTTACTTCGTTTTCTTGAATTCAATAGGATTTGGGTACCACAAATTGTGCAGCAATTTCCAAACATTGGGAGTTTACTTGAATTGTTTCTTCTCGTAAAACTAGCACGAAATCAACAAGATCTTCTGACATTCTGGTGTAAACATCCAAACAAATATACTTAAGCAGTATATTTTGAACTTAAACAATTTTAAACAGGTGTTTTCCCACACCCTGGCTAAACATGAAGTAAAATGTTCAGGCTTTTCTAAACTCCAAATTTTACTTCATGCGCCACGCCTATAAAACACCGATTTTAAGTGATGTTTGGAACATACGTCTTTAGCATACTGCTCTAGTATCATATTGTGAACTTTACATTAAATTAGTGTTTACTACGCGTGGCGCATGAAGTAACATTTCGAGTGTAGAAAAGCCTGAACAGTTTTTGCTAAAAAATATTTCTGTATGTTCACAATTTTTTTAATTTATATTAAAGTACGTTCCTGCTAATTCTATTAATTAAATATCATAATAAATCCTAGTTTAACATAACTGTAATATTGAAAAACGAACTAATTATTTATAATAATACTACGTAAAAATTCGATCTAAATTAAAATCCAATTTTCACGTTCCGAAAAAAAAAAAAATACGCTGATCGCAGCAAATTCAAAATCCGGCGACAGCTGCTGTGGCCCGATAACGTGATTAAGCTTCGACCATAATTAAATTTACATTTACAAATGGTAGGCCATAAATAAAACGCTCGACACGTCTGTACCGCTAGATGGTGCACGATCTGTCACCTCAGAGAAAGAAACGAAGAGCACGAAAAGAAAAAAAGAAAGAAATCAGAGCCAATTTACGATTTATGAAAATGATGAATGTTCACTCGGAAAATAAATAATTAACAACTGTTATAAATTTTAAAATATAAATAGGCATGTAGTTAAGATTAATACGCTTTATTGAACTTAAATTATAGTTACAAATGGCCGTAGATCTTGCATATTTTAAAAAAATATTGATCATCCTTACTGCCATTACTATCTGATAATGTATATAACTTTCTAAATATTTATTTTTCGTACATTATTCCTTGAAAATGACTATAAGTCGAAACTAGTTAGAGAATTAAAGATATAAGTGAAACAAACCTTTGCCTTTAGTTTAAATTCAATATTGGTTATCAAGTGATCAATGAGAACCAAATTAAATGTATATCAGAGTAGTGTTTCATTTGTAAATATTGTTTGTGATGATGCACAGAGTTAATCAAAAATATTAGTGTAATATAATTTATTGTAATTCATTAAAAATTGTTAAGAACATAAAACTAATTCAGTAGATTACAATGAATTACATCACACCAATATGTTTGATGAACTTTTGTACACTTTCATTACAATTTCATTTACAGTAGTAGTCTAAAAATACTGTTATTCCTTACTTCACTTTTTATTTGTATCGTTAGATGTACATTTCGAGACACAGTGCTCATTATCAATAAGAAACTGTTTCTTATTGATAATGAGCATTTTGTGTCTCGAAATGTACATCTAACGATACAAATAAAAAGTGAAGTAACGAATAACAGTCTTTTTTAGTGTAATAATCACTCCACGTAAACTCAAAAACATACAGTTACAGTAGCAGTGATATTGTTATTCGAGTTACGTGAAGTGTTAGTTATAGATATGTAAGTAGTTAAATTCCTTTATCTTCATTGTTTTATTTTAATTCTAGATGAATATTTCAAGCAGGATGTGCTTTTTTTCAATAGTTAAACCATTGAAAAAGGGCACATCGTGCCTAAAATGTACATCCAGAATAAAAATAAAACAGTGAACATAATATATAAAATTACTAAAAAACTATTCGTGAAAATGCAAACAATGTCTTAATTAATAAGACTATTATTATTATATATTATAAGTCTTATTAATTAAGACATTGTTTGCATTTTCACGAATAGTTTTTTCGTAATTTTATATATTATGTTTAAAGTGAGCTAACTATAAGAAGCGTAAGCTTATTTTCTCGAATTCAAATAGTTTTGAATTTGAATTTATCTTGTTAAAACAGTGAAGATAAATGAATTTAACTACTTACATATCTATAGTAGTAGTGATTGTATTTGTTAGGCTTTGTTTAATTTGTGTACACTTTTATGTTTCTTTCAATTTTACGACGTTTAAAACTGTAACAAAACCGTTTTTTTTTAAGAAAAAAAAGGCAGGTTTCTTTCAAAGTGACCAAAAACAACGGACGAAGAATTTTCATTTCATTTTTATAGACGTGTAACCCATTTTAATAGCCGCTCGTTATCATTTTGTAAAGGGTGTTTCCTCCACATCAGGCCCATCTTTCGATTCCACCTTAAATGCCAGGGTGCGCTCTTTCCATATTTTTTCAGGTAGGCCGCAGGTGAAAGATTTTTAACGTGATAATTTCCACCGGGAGCGATCGCATCTGTGAGAGGCCGGGTCTCGGGTCATTTGTCAACATTTTTGGTTTCAAAATTTGAATAATGCACACGTTTTTCGTTTACCAAATTACCGGTCTTGTAGATTAGATACGGAACCTGTTATTTTGGTATTATACAAATAAACGTAAATATAGGTATTATTCTGTTGTTCATTATGTCACCTTTTTGTGGGGGAATTGCGGTTGATGAGTTTGTTTTTGAGTGATTTTAGGCGGATGTGCCCATTTTAAATTGAATTTAACGCATTCAACTTTCTGAGAATTTATTACTTTGAAAGTTCATTCAAGTTTCTTTAAGAGAAATATACAGGGAATTTTTCTTTTAGGTATAAATATCACGATTTTTAATGTAAATGTTCAGACATACATTGTTCTATTACAAATATAATTAATTTCTTATCATTATTATATACAGGGACCTTTTCTTTCAAGTGTGCATATTCGTAATTTTTTAAAAGAGTTCAATTTGAAGCTTTAAACGAGTGTTTTCCACTCCCAGATTAAGCATGAAGTAAAATTTCGAGTTCAGAAAAGCTTGAAAATTTGGTTTGATCGCGTAGCGCGTAGCGCTACGCGACCAAACCAAATTTTCAAGCTTTTCTGAACTCGAAATTTTACTTCATGCGCCACGCGTATAAAACACTGAAATACTGTGAAATTAGAAATACACTAAAATATACTTAAAAATGAGTAATGATTAAAATATTCAAATACTAAAACAGTTACATTCTTAGATCGGGTCAAATAATTCAATTAATACATTGTATTATTTGACCTGATTTTAGAATGTGTGAAGAAAACTTTTAATATTTTGTAAATATTAACTTATTTCGTTAGTAATTAAAAACAAAATAACGTTGCGTTATTGCATCAATATCGCTTAATAGGTTAAATATGGACGTTTAGCATGTGTAGCCCACGCAACTTGATTTTATGTTTCATCTCCATTTTTTTTATTTTTATTAAGTTTAAATAAAAACCCAATAAAAAACCTTAATTGGCATGAAAACTAAAACATATCTCCAAATAAATACAATACAAAGTAAAAACCCAATAAAATTTACGCAATTTAAAAAATAAACACTAGCAAGCTAGCAACAATTAACTCCTCCAACACGATGACACTTTAAATATAAAACGCGTACCGCAATCTAGCCAATTACCATTATTCACCTTTTTAAATGGTAGAGCATCGTGCGTTCTGCTTTGGCCGTCCATTAAAGGCGATTTCCTAATTAATAATTAAAGCGTTATTAATTACGCCATTACGCAATCTAATGCATATTAAACGGAACACAAGTCGGACTTAATTGACAACAAAACGCGCCTTCTCTCTTCGAATTTGAAATTAAAATCGGGTACAAATTACCGGAAAACTGTTGCATCCGAAGAACAATGGTTAGAAGTGTGGTTGCCGATGGAATTCGTGTACGGGTAATTAGTTCTAGTCGATGTAATGTTATTCAGTAATTTAGTACATAGATTTACATAGAAATACTTGTTTTTTGGGTTAATTAATAAGTTTGATTAAAAAACACTTAGAACCTTTCTTCAATACTTTATTTTGTAACCAAATGTACATTTCGGACACGAAGTGTCCATTATCAATGGTTTGATACTAATACTAGTAACTCAATCAATCCAAATAATTAATAAGTGATGAATCAAAAGGCGATCTTTGTAAAAGGGGTTTCCCGTGAGAGAATAAATAAATAAAAAATAAAATAAAAAAGGGTCGAATAAAGTAGTTACAATTAAGATTTACAGCCCAATTTTAGTTTGTATTGATGTTTTCAACAATATATCTAGAGTTCTTATTGATTTGGTGCGTTAAACGAGGGTTTCCACTCCCAGACTAAGCATGAAGTAAAATTTCGAGTTTAGAAAAGCCTGAAAATTTGGTTTGGTCGCGTAGCGCGAAGCGCGGAGCGACCAAACCAAATTTTCAGGCTTTTCTATACTCGAAATTTTACTTCATGCGCCACGCATATAAAACACTGATTTAAAATGAAGTTCAAAATATATTGCTAAAGATGGACGTTTATTATCTATTGCCCACCCAGCTTGATTTTATGTTTCTTCTTTAATTTTTATATCTTGAACAAGTTTCGTGGTGAAACATATTTAACTATGATTTGAAAAATAAAACATGGTTAAATTTCACTAATAGTTTGGTTTTTTATTCCAACTAGTTTCGACTTTAAGTCATTCTCTAGGAGTACTCCTTGAGAATAATTTAAAGTCGAAACTAGTTGGAATAAAAAACCAAAATATTAGTAAAATTTAACCAAGTGTTTTCTTTTTTAAATCATATTTAATTTTTATATTTTTGATCAAGTTTGAAATTATATTCAAAGTTAAAACTGATCAAAACACGTGTCAGGCTACCGAAAATAAAAATAAGTGTATTGCTTTATTAAAATTTTGCAAACTTGTAATGAAAACAGTAACACTTTCTTCGCAATATTTTTTTATGTTTGCTAGATATACATTTCAAAATCTATTTACTCAATAGCTCAATTAGCTATTGATAACGAGTACATAGTACTCGACATGTACATCTAACAAAAATAAAAAATATTGTGAAGAAAGTATTTGTTTTCATTCCATGTTAGTTGAAATCTTTACGTAACTCAAAAAAAAAACATATTCCTATACCATTTTGCAAATTCAAATATGTCACAATTTAATATTTGTCAATCCCTTGAAACAGATACTACTAAAAATTAAAATTAGTGTTTCCCTTCCCTAACATTTTGCAAATTTAGATCTATCACAATTTGATATTTGTCAATCCCATGCAACAGATACTTGGAAAAGTCTTGTCTTCTCTGTTAGTCTTTAATCTTAAATTTCTTCATTTAATAAAATAGAATCTATTGCAAACCACACTAGGCGGCATTTTTTTAACCATTCAGATATAATTTGAAATAAAACAACACAGTTGGGAGGGTTTCACTTTTATTGTTGAACACTGCAACATGTTTCACCACACAGTGGCTTCATCAGGCAGATGAAATAATGAATTATTTCATCTGCCTGATGAAGCCACTGTGTGGTGAAACATGTTGCAGTGTTCAACAATAAAAGTGAAACCCTCCCAACTGTGTTGTTTTATTTCAAATAGTATTATAGAGTTTCATCATGTATCCGCCTCATCAATTAAATATTTATTCGGATATAAAATTAAAAGCATTTTTTCGTAATAACCCGTTAATGAAGGTTTGTAACACCGACCTACTTCTAGGGCTCAGGTAAGAATGCCCCAACTATTCTTCCAAGTTTTTCTAGTACATGTAAAAAGAAAAACATTAATTGCGACGGCCCTTATTACTTGAAACTTGCTGTGATATTTGTATAAATATTGGTATGTTTGCAAATTTCTGTACATATTTCCTTGCTAATGACCTAAGGTCGAAACTAGTTGGAAAATAAAAAAACAATTAAACAAACCTAGTGTTTTAATCAACCTTTTAATATTAATTAAATATGTTTCGCCACGGGTTAAGTGAGAAACCATATAAAAAACCTAGTTTAAACCTCTGATTAATAGCTCTTGAATCAGTTTCTTACTTTCTTTGAAAATCATGTAAAAATCTAAACTAGTTAGAATAAAAATGATTTTTTAAATTTGATATGAAACAAACCACGTGTTTAATTTTCACCTAATTCTTCTGATTAATATTTAAATAACGATAAAATGACAATAAAACAATTGAACCATTAATTAACTGTTTCGTGTTGTAGGCGTTCACTTTGTGGTACATCTTAAATACAGTTGTAACCAAACCACTTTTTATTTTAAAAATTGAATTTGTGTTCAGTATTCCGGCACCAGGTACCCACAGACGCGTTTCGGACTTCAAGGTCCTCTTCAGTGTGGTCCCGACCCAGTGCTGAGGAATACTGAACATTTCTGACTATTTCAACTGACGATGCCACTATGAAGCATTAGATGGCGTTAGCTATCGAAATCATTAATACTTTTTATTTTATTTAACTACTGTATTTTGCACTTAATTTGTGACTATAGTTTCGACTATCTAGTAGTAGTTTGACAATGACTACTAGATAGTCGAAACTATAGTCACAAATTCTATGATTGTCTATTGTAGTGGGTTTCTTAAAATAATCACAAAACTCGCAAGTAAGTAAATTTCTTAGTTACAAGCGTTCGAACATTATGCAAAGTGTACATTTAAAAAGCAAATTTGTGTTATCGTAATGTTGGTGCTGTGAAAGAGTTTCGACTTCCTCGAAGCCGTTCATTAGTTTTAATTATGATTGAGCGTTTGATGCTTTTGCATTTTTAATGCAGGTGATTGACCACCACCGTTGAAATTATTTATCTATGACGAAAAAGAACTTTCAAAACCCATTATCAGCATACACATAATATTTTCAATTAATTTCTGTAACCGTAAATCGTATTGAAAACATAATTTATGATATCGAAATTCTAATTTGTATAAACAGTTACAATTTGTCAAATTATATAACTATAAACTCCATGAAAATGGGGGTGGTGTAAAGATTTTGATGAGGCGGGTGGAAAAGGGAAAGGAAAAATGTAGAATCAATTTGTTTGTAATTGTAATGTCGGAATTGTTTAGTTTTGATGTATGATGCCAATAATAGTATATTACGTAACGAGAGTGTTATGCAGCATATTACATATGTGCGGACATGTTGCGCACGAGCCGCGCAGCGGCGAGTGCAGTATTCCGCGAGTATGTAATTGCCATACCACTCGAGAAACGTACGATACTTTACCTACGCCCTAACAAAATGAACAATGAGCATGAAAGAACAACTTATTTTTTGTAATAATTTTTAATAGTACCATGACAATGATAAAAACTAAATGACTACTTGATCAATATACAAGGAATAAAGCTGTACATTTTCCGTCATTCGTTGTTTTTCAAAGAGTTCAATTTGAAGTTTTAAACGAGTGTTTTCCACTCCCAGACTAAGCATGAAGTAAAATTTCGAGTTTAGAAAAGCCCCGTGAAAATTTGTCGAGGGTCGCGCAGCGACCCGAGACAAATTTTCTGGGCTTTTCTAAACTCGAAATTTTACTTCATGCGCCATGCGTATAAAACACTGATTTCAAGTGAGGTTCATATACACATAGAGTTCACAATATTTTAGTGTTTTATACGCGTGGCGCATGAAGTAAAATTTCGAGTTTAGAAAAGCCCAGAAAATTTGTCTCGGGTCGCTGCGCGACCCTCGACAAATTTTCACGGGGCTTTTCTAAACTCGAAATTTTACTTCATGCTTAGTCTGGGAGTGGAAAACACTCGTTTAAAGCTTCAAATTGAACTTTAAAAAAAAACAACGAATAACTAAAGATTTAAAGAAAATTTGGAATACGTATACTTTACAGAAAAACTCCCTGTACTTCAAAGAAATGTCATTTGGTTGTACGGTAAGCAATCAGCTGTTCAGCTGTCAGCACGTAATGTACTTGTCAAAGCTATTACGTGCATGTGCACGTAATGACAATCATACTTGTCAAGATGACAGTGTGGTATGATGCGGTTACTAGATAGGGCGTAGGTAAAGGTCTTTTATATATATAACTGTAAACTATTAATAAAAACAAGTGTTACACCGAAACAATACTAAGTGTATTAATTAATAGATTATTGTTCAAAATGTTTCACCACGGGTTAAATTAGACATGAATTATAAAAATTATATTACACATAAAAAGACTGTTATTCCTTACTTCACTTTTTATTTGTATCGTTAGATGTACATTTTGAGACACAAGGTGCTTATTATCAGAAACAAACAGTTTTTTATTAATAATGAGCACCTTGTGTTTCGAAATGTACATCTAACGATACAAATAAAAAGTAAAGTGAGGAATAACAGTCTTTTTATGTGTAATAATCACTTCACGTAAACTCAAAAACATACAGTTAAATTATATTACGATATTTTAAAGTTCCATTTTTTCAAAATCTAAAACCAACGTTGTAATTTCAACTGGTGCTTTTCGAGGAATTATTCTGGGACAAATCCAGAATAATTCAACGAGGAACATCAGTTGAAATTACAACGCTGGTGTAAGATTTTGAAAAAAATTGAAATTCTTTGAGTACAGCTTTTAAAATCAAAATTCGTCTAAGTTATAATTTCATCTGGTGTTCCCCAAGGAACAGTTCTGGGCCTAATTCTATAAATTGTTACGTTTATAGTAAATGAAACAATCTATCATTGTAATTTTAAATTGGCTCCCATTAACCAAGTAGTACATGTTAACCTTGAAACTAGAATTAAAAATCAAACATAGACCACATTATAATTTTAACTGGTGTTCCTCAAGGAACAGTTGTGGGCTCAATTTAATAATAAGTTAAGTTTATAGCAAATGAAACAAATAGTTATTTTAATTTCCAGGAGGAACATCATTTGAAATTACAACGCTGGTGTAAGATTTAGAAAAAAACTGAAATTCTTTGAGTATGGCTTTCAAAATCAAAATTCGTCTTAGTTATAATTTTATCTTGTGTTCCCCAAGGAACAGTTCTGGGCCTAATTCTATAAATTGTTATGTTTATAGTAAATGAAACAATCGATCATTTTAATTTTAAATTGGCTCCCATTAACCAAGCAATACATGTTAACATTGAAACTAGAATTAAAAATCAAACATAGACCACGTTATAATTTTAACTGGTGTTCCTCAAGGAACAGTTGTGGGCTCAATTTAATAACAAGTTAAGTTTATAGCAAATGAAACAAATAGTTATTTTAATTATGAACTGTGTAGGCTTCTACTTCGTTATACATGTTAATTCAATGAAATAAAACACTTTAACTTTGTTTGTATAACACACTATTTTTATTTTCGTGACTGCAGTTTCGGCAATTCAACTTGCCATTATCAAACAGAGTAACTTAAATTACGGTATGGTACAGGTATATATACACAAAATGGTTATTTAGAAAATAGCATTAAAAATGGGGGTATACACTAGATCGACCTGGTCGTTAATTAGGGGGATTCCCGGATTAGCGCGGGCTTTCTGTATCTCCAGGGATTCTAGGAGGTTCATTTTTCGGCCCTTTTCGGCATAATGGATGATCTTAAGTACATCCTCGCCAAAAGAATGGTTTTCATCGATTAGATGTTTGGCGAAATTTGATTTTTCTATTTGATTAAGCCGAAAAGAGCGCTGATGTTCTTTGAGCCGAGTGCTAAAATTACGACCAGATTGACCAATGTATACTCCTTCACAATCGGGACAAACAAGTTAATATATACCGGATTTACTAAGATTACAATGTTTTGTTTTGTTATTAAAAATGTGGTTTTCTGTTTTACAATATGTTTTAAAAGCAACGTTAACATTATGTTTTTTAAGGATGTTTTTAATTTGTAGACTAATATTACCGAAATATGTAATTGATCGGAAAGGTGTTTTCAATGTTGATGGATTACCAGCATATAATAATTTTTCGATTTTCTTGATATTATGTTTTTTCAACATGTTGTCAATTAAATTAGAGTTGTAACCATTGTTAGTTGCAATCTGTTTTATGGTATTAATTTCTTTGTGTAAGACAGTTATTTTAATTTCCAATTGGCTCACAGTAATCACATGTTAGCATTGAGACTAGAATCAAACATTAAAAATAGACAACGTTATAATTTTAACTAGTATTCCTCAGGAAACAGTTCTGGGCCCAATTCAATAAAATATTAAGTTAATAGTAAATAAAACAAATAAATATTTTAATTTCAAATTAGCTCCCATTGATCACATAATACACGTTAACATCAAGACCCGAATTACACATCAGAAATAGACAACGTGATAATTTTAACTGGTATTCCTCAAGAAACAATTGTGGGCCCAATTCAATAAAATGTTAATTTTATATAAAATAAAAGAAAAAAACGTTTTAATTTCAAATTAGCTCCCATTGATCACTTGATACATGTTAACATTAAGACCCGAAATAAACATCAAAAATAAAGAACGTGGTAATTTTAACTGGTATTCCTTAAGGAATAATTCTGGGCCCAATTCAATAAAATGTTAATTTTATAGAAAATAAAAGAAAAAAATGTTTTAATTTCAAATTAGCTCCCACTGATCACTTGATACATGTTAACATTAAGACCCGAAATAAACATCAAAAATAAACAACGTAGTAATTTTAACTGGTATTCCCCAAGGAACAATTCTGGGCCCAATTCAATAAAATGTTAATTTTATAGTAAATAAAACGAATAAATATTTTAATTTCAAATTAGCTCCTATTGATCACATGATACATGTTAACATTGAAACCAGAATTACACATCAAAAAGAGACAACTTGATAATTTTAACTGGTATTTCTCAAGGAACAGTTCTAAGCTCAATTCCATAAAATGTTAGGTTTAAAATAAAACAATTAATTATTTTAATTTTAAATTGGTCCTTATTAAACACATGATACATGTTAATATTGAGACCTGCATTAAAAATAAAATATAGACAACGTGATTGTTGTAATAAAACACGGTTTGATTTTCTTTCTCCACAAATTCATTTTTCACTGTTAGATGTACATTTCAGTTATTGAAAATGAGTACATGGTAATCGAAATGTACATCTAACAGTGAAAAATATTCACGAAGAAAGAAAGTCAAACCGTGTTATATTAGTGATTGATAACTTCACATAACTCAAAACGAACAGTGAATATGTTATTATTCTAACTGACGTTCCTCCAAAAACTGTTCCGGGATTAATTTAAGGGGGTATTACCACTAGGACAGCGTTTTTTTTTTTTACGGTTTTTAGAATTTTTATTTTTGGAAAATTTAATACATGCGATCTTGCGGTTTCTTGCAACTTGTTTATAGATTCATAAACTATAAAAAATGAATTTTAATTCTTTTCAATCGTCCGACTAAACCTCTAAATCTGGCCTCAAATAAGGCCGTGTCCGCCGTGTTTTTCCTCATGGCCGGAAAGATTTTTTCGATTCTGTGATTTGAAACGTAAAATGAAGTAGTAGTCATTAATCTGTATTAAATTATCTGGAGTTTGAACCACCGACAATAAAAAATCTCGATAAATAACAAAATGGAGGCCATTCGAAAAAAGTGGTCGCTTTTTGCCCCCCTTTTTCTGACTTTAAGGCTCTATGAAAAATATCAAATGTTAATATATTTGAATGACGGTGGTTCAAACTCCAGAGGAAAATGTGGAGAACCGAACACTAAAAGCTCAAGTCAATCCGTTTCATAGTTTGAAAAGAAAGTTTCCGGCCAGCGAAAAAAAAAGTGATTTCGAGAAAAACGCGTTTAAAGTTTTGACACAAGTTTTAACTATTTTTGGAGATTTTTGGCTTTAGTCAGCTATGCCAGCTCCGTACACTAGGCCCTCCTCTTCCTCTAAAAACTGGGTTTGAATGATTTACTCCTGCCAGCGTTGTTGGATGGCCCTATGAGTTGCTGGAGTCAGGCAAAATTCATCCCACATCTCGCGCTCCGCGTCGGTCCGCACCGGAAAGCCTTGGCTTGCAGGCCGATATGGATTCCCAGTGTCTCTATCGTCTTAAAAACTGCCGAGTATCCGTCGTTGAAAATGCTGGTAGCTATGAAAGACGCGATAGCGACGATTTTTGCACCGCAGTTGAGGTGCTTCGAAGCCAGCTTCCAGACACAAGCATTCAAACTTTCGTTTGAGTTCCGCGTATTTCCACCCAGCCACCTACTCAGCATTGTTTACTTCAACAAGCAAAAATCTAACTAACGAATTCGCCTATTGTAAAACGGCTTTCGGACATGAAACTAGATACTATCAAGTATCAATACATGCAAAAAAAATCAATTTTTTAAAACTTCCGAATGGTAATACCCCCTTAAGAAAGTCTATAGATGATACATGTCAACATTGAGTGCAGCATTTGAAATCTAATATAAACAACGTTGAAATGTTAACCGGTGTTCTTCAAAGAACTGTTCTGGGACCGATTCAAGAAAATATTAAAGTTTTTTTTTTTGCTTTCCTTGATCACATGATGATAGATGTTAGTAATAGAATATAACGGATTTTCTTATTTAAAACACTTTGAAAACTTAAATGAGTGTTTTCCACTCCCAGACTAAGCATGAAGTAAAATTTCGAGTTTAGAAAAGCCCCGAGTAGAAAATTTGTCGAGGGTCGCGCAGCGACCCGAGACAAATTTTCACGGGGCTTTTCTAAACTCGAAATTTTACTTTATGCGCCACGCGTATAAAACAGTGAATTATTGTGAAATTCAAAATATACCTACTGCTTATACTAAATAAAAATTATATCCTTGTGTCAAAAAGTTTCTGTCATAATCAACTTCTTTCATTGACATTAAACTTGTCAATGAAATAAGTATAGGGAATCGGTCGAATGATGCTTCCTTGGGGAACACCAGCTGAGAATCACAATTGTGCGTGTATTTTTTGTTTGCTTACTTTACCCCAAAAGTTTCGTTATTGTGAATTTCTATTGAAAATTAATTTTCAATAGAAAGTGTAAAACATTTTTATTTTAATTTTCCATGCTCAATAAAATAAAAACAATAGTTTTAACATTTACATTACATGCAACATCCCATCAGTATAATTACTAGTCAAAATATTCTGTATTAAGAATCGTTGATTTTTCTATAGTTTCAATAATTTCGACTTGTTGTTAAGCATCAAACTGAAGAACATAGGCAATAGATGGCGTTTGCCTTAGTTATTTACATTACAATTTATTTAGGCGCAAAATTTGAAATTCTTTTTTTTCAACAGGAGCAGTGCACGGCGTTAATGTCAGTTATTTATATTACAATTTAGTTAGGCGGGAAATTTGAAATACTTATTTTTCAACAGATAGCATTTATGTCAGTTAATTATTTTATAATTTACTTAGACGGGAAATTTGAAATACTTATTTTTCTACAGGAGCAATAGATAGCATTTATTTCAGTTATTTCAATTTACTTAGGCGGGACATTTGAAATACTTGTTTTTCTACAGGAGCAATAGATAGCATTTATTTCAGTTATTTCAATTTACTTAGGCGGGACATTTGAAATACTTGTTTTTTCAACAGGA
This sequence comes from Philonthus cognatus, assembly GCA_932526585.2. Classification (NCBI taxonomy): domain Eukaryota; kingdom Metazoa; phylum Arthropoda; class Insecta; order Coleoptera; family Staphylinidae; genus Philonthus; species Philonthus cognatus. Next base: position 33,957,929 of record OW052242.1, read on the forward strand.
GCAAACTTGAACTCTTTCACAGTTCAGTTCCTCTACACAGCAATTGCAAAAGCCATGATATATTTTATGAATGAATGTATATATTAAATTATTACGAATCAACAACTTCTACAAACCGTTTTTTTTTTTTCACGTCCCCCGTTCTCCCAAGATATCACTTATTATTCACTTGTTTGCGCACAATATTATCGCGTTTCCTTTGAAGACAACCAGTTTAAGGTGATGATATACATCCCCTTTTCCTCCTGAATGCAAACGCGCAAAAAAAAAATACAAAAAGGGGGCCCTTCCCTTGTATCCCTTGTATTCCTCCTCGTACGTACACACAAAAATCCCGGCGCGCACACAAACAAGCCCGGGACACAATGCCTGCTCTGCCCCCTGTTTTTCCTTCCCGTCTCTTCGCGCTCCGCATTCATCCGCCCGTGACTTGTCATTTGTCATATTTTTCCTCAACAGGAAGCGATAATTACGGGCGGGCGGCCATTTTGCCGCAATTAAAAAAAAATAATCGGAGCGATTGTTTAGGGATAATAATACCTCGCGATTTGACTATGTTGTTTGTGCGGTGTGTGGGTGTGTGTAACGCGGGGGTGGGAAAAAGGTGTACACATTTCGGCGGCAATTAGTCGTTCAGAAACCGGAAATGAGTCGTCGTCGTCGTCGCCGGCGGCCATTTTGTTCGGGTCGTGATTGACGCTAGCCTCGTTGCTAATTGCGACCGCACTTGGAATTTGCTAATTGGTAATGATATTTTTTCGGAGAATTTACTCGTTGAAATCCATAAATTTAACAATTTCCTTATTTACTTTATAAGATTCTTTGAATTAATTTTTGTATAATCATCAACCTCATTGATTTCTTTAATAAAGTGCATAAATATATATTTATTTACAATTATTGAAATTAATGTAGAAGTATGTGTTTATATGAATTTAATGCCAATAAATTCAAATTAAAAGTAATGTTTTCATGGAAGTTGATTCTTTATACTGAATCGATTTATTCCTTGAAATATGCATATGATATTAAATTATTTATGCCAATTAATGCAAATAATTCTAAAATATGATCAGATTGATTAATAGCTAAAAAAAAAACCTCTAGAGTGCTAAGATTTTTTTTTAAATTTATGTTGGCTACAGGCTTTAGGAATTGTCATATAAAACGTCAGAAATAATAATAATAATGTATAATTTCGGAGTTACCAACCTACAATATATTGCATAGCACTCTAGAGGTTTTACTTTATTGAACATACGATATATTTAATCATGTTTCACGAAGTGATTAATGAGAACATAGTGAAATGTATAAAATATTGGAACTGTTAGGCAAGCACAATTTAAATATTTTGTTCCAGATAGAAACTTAATAATTTTTAACTCTAAGTTAATCATTTTTATGTGAATAGAGGAGATATAATTGAATCAATTCGTTCCTCTTATTGTATCATTATAATTCAGTGCAATATTTCGAGTCCCACCGGTGGGAAATGCACTCGGCTCCCCCTTGTGCAGCCCCGAAATTTGCGAACGGCCGTAACTTTACACCGGCACACGCAGTGCTGCCAACCCCGGGCTGTCCGGCTTAAACGGGCCTCATGAAAAATTCAAGGCGGCGGTGCCGAATCCCGACAGTGCGACTCAATCATCCGAAAAATTGAAAAGTCTGAATTATTTAGCGGGATGACCAATTTAGGGGAGGGCGTGAGCGGAATCCAGATGCAATTTTAAGCGACATGGGATTCGACACTGCGAAAGGGGTTAATTATTAAATTAGCATGGTGGAAAAAATTGTTCGCAAAGAGTAGAAATAAATGGGGTTGAAATGTGTGTGGTTATAAATGAATGATGAAGATAACGATGTTAATCGAGCGTTGAAAGTAATCTTTTTTTGCTGAATCAATTTGAGATGCAAAATCAGTTGCATCAATTTTTTGTTTTATTGCATGTTACTACAGTCTTTTATGTAAACACAAAGCAGATTAGTTTAAAAACAATTACATCCCATAGTAAAGATGGGCCAAAGGTTAGGGAAAATTACTTTGAATCAGTGTTTTGTGCGCGGGGCGCATGAAGTAAAATTTCGAATTGAGAAAAGCCCGAATTTGGATTTGGACGCTGCGCGTCCAAATCCAAATTCTTAGGGCTTTTCTCAACTCGAAATTTTACTTCATGCTTAGTCTGGGAGTGCAAGACACTCGTTCGGCATTTGTCAATTGCTTATTTTGTTTTATTCTGATTTATACAAAAAAATATATAACATATTAAGAAAATAAATGGGGTTGAAATGTGTGTGGTTATAAATGAATGATGAAGATAACGATGTTAATCGAGCGTTGGAAGTAATCTTTTTTTGCTGAATCAATTTGAGATGCAAAATCAGTTGCATCAATTTTTTGAAAAAATGTTTTATTGCATGTTTTTACAGTCTTTTATGTAAACACAAAGCAGATTAGTTTAAAAGCAATTACATCCCATAGTAAATATGCCAAAGGTTAGGGAAAATTACTTTAAATCAGTGTTTTGTGCGCGTGGCGCATGAAGTAAAATTTCGAGTTGAGAAAAGCCCGAATTTGGATTTGGACGCTGCGCGTCCAAATCCAAATTCTTAGGGCTTTTCTCAACTCGAAATTTTACTTCATGCTTAGTCTGGGAGTGCAAGACACTCGTTCGACATTTTTCAATTGCTTATTTTGTTTTATTCTGATTTATACAAAAAAATATATAACATATTAAGAAAAGTCGTGAAATGATAAATATTTATTAATTTATTAACGAAAGTCCATTTAAGTACATAATATTATAAAAACTAAAAGTAAAAATAAATAAAATATAAATACAAATACATAATAAATATATGTACATAAAAGAGTAAAAAACAAACAACACATTTAGGTACAAACAACAGATTAAAATATGTAGACTATTTACCCTGTCGGAAGATGTTCTTCAAGGCATTCCTGCTAATTGCACCAAAGTCGGGATTGATGGCGTTACAATTATTGGCGATTCTGGATATACCAACATTTTTACCATAGTCCGTCCTACAATATGGTACATAGAACAGATCGAAGGAACGCAAACTTCTAGCTGGCACATTGATTTTAAATTGGCTAAGTAAATAGGGGCAATCAATCGCCCCATTTATTAAATTGTATCCTAGCATATAAGGATAATATAGGAAATTTGTTAAAAAATGAAAAAATTGTTTAATTTTATTTTGATTGAATAAAATATTGAAATCAACAATTTTCATAAAATTCGATAATAATCTTGGATATTTACGAAAAGTGTCGACATTTTATAAATCGATGTGAAAATTATCATCTGAAAATTTTAAGAAAACCGTCCGGATGTTAAAAATTGACCAAGAATATGAAAATTCACAAAAACAGAAAATTACAAAAAATTACGAGAATTTATGAAAAGTGAGAAAATTCATAAAATGTATTAATATTTTTAATTATGATTATGATGATTATGATGATTATCACATCGAAATTACAATTTATGGTGTTTTCTGTTGCTATAAATTATAAACTTACAGTATATTTTGAACTTCGCTTGAAATCAGTGTTAATACGCGTGGCGCATGAAGTAAAATTACGAGTTTAGAAAAGCCCAGAAAAATTGTCACGGGGATTTTCTAAACTCGAAAATTTACTTCATGCTTGGTCTGGGAGTGGAAAACACTCGTTAGATAACTTTTTCAAGTTTTTAATTGATTTAAAAAAATCTCGTTTTCAAGATTTTGGTCAATTTTTAAAATGTTGGCAGTTTTCGTGAATTTCTATTCGTCAACTTAAAAAATAATTAAACAAAAAAAAAATACGAATATCAAACATTTTTCTCGTAGTGAATTTTTTTTTACAATTTATGGTGTTTTCTGTTGATATAAATTATAAACTTACAGTATATTTTGAACTTCGCTTGAAATCAGTGTTAATACGCGTGGCGCATGAAATAAAATTACGAGTTTAGAAAAGCCCAGAAAAATTGTCTCGGGTCGCTGGGCGACCCTCGACAAATTTTCAGGGGGCTTTTCTAAACTCGAAATTTTACTTCATGCTTGGTCTGGGAGTGGAAAACACTCGTTAGATAACTTTTTCAAGTTTTTAATTGATTTATAAAAGCTCGTTTTCAAGATTTTCGTCAATTTTTAAAATGTTGGCAGTTTTCGTGAATTTCTATTCGTCAACTTAAAAAATAATTAAACAAAAAAAATACGAATATCAAACATTTTCCTCGTAGTGAATTTTTAAGTAAGAGTTTTCGTCAGTTTCCCGAATTTTCGTCAACTTAAAAAATATTAACGCCTTCCGTAATTTCGGATGATTTTGGTAAATTTTCAAAATGTTTTCGTTTTTATTCTTATTCGTAAAATTTTAAGATTTCCATTGATTTCCAATATGTTAGAGGTCATTATTTTTTAATTTTTACACTTTTCGTGTATTTCCGTCAATTTTTCAAATCTTGGCAGTCTCTAATTCCCTAAATTAATAACGATATAAAAAAATGATAAAACTGAACAAATAAAAAGATTTAAGCGTTCTGTTTTGAATAAATAATTCTAATAAAATAGATTTTTTTATTCTTTTGTTTTATAAAATAGATGTTTTTATTCTTTTGTTTTTATAGTCATTTCTTTATTCTTTTAATTCACCTTTATTTGTTTTATTGCATATTTATAATGTTTTGAATTAATAATTATAATAAAATAGATTTGTTTTATTCTTTTGTTTTATAAAATAGATGGTTTTATTCTTTTGTTTTTATTGTCTTTAACTATTTTTTTTAATTCATCTTTATTTACTGAATCAATTTGAGTCGTCTAGGTGCAATATCAGTTATAACAATTTTTTTAATGTTTTATTGCATATTTATAATGTTTCTACAGTCCTTTATGTACACACAAAGTAAATTAGTTTAAGAGCAATTACATCCCATAGTAAAGCTGTGCCAAAGGTAAGGGGAAAATACTTTGAATCAGTGTTTTGTACGCGTGGCGCATAAAATAAAATTTCGAGTTGAGAAAAGCCAGAATTTGGATTTAGACGCTGCGCGTCCAAATCCAAATTCTTAGGGCTTTTCTCAACTCGAAATTTTACTTCATGTTTAGTCTGGGAGTGCAAGACACTCGTTTGACATTTGTCAATTGCTTATTTTGTTTTATTCTGATTCATACAAAAAAATATATATAACATATTAAAAAAAGTCGTGAAATTTAACAAATTGCACATCTTTTCTAAATATTCATCATTTCACGACTTCTCTTAATATGTTATATATTTTTTATTAATATTAATACTAAGAAAAAATATGAAATTTGTTAATAATGAAAAAATTGTATAATTTTATCAACAATTTTCATATAATTCAATAATAATCGTGGATATTTAGATATTTTTTTATTTAGACTTTTAATTGCAGAGTTATGACACAAGGTTGCATTTTTTGAAATGGAACACCCTGTATGTTTTTATGTCATTGAGAAGAATTTTAAATTAGGTTTACGTTGATAGATTTGGACGCTACGCGTCCAAATCCAAATTCTTAGGGCTTTTCTTAACTCGAAATATTACTTAATGCTTAGTCTAGGAGTGCAAGACACTCGTTCGACATTTGTCAATTGCTTATTTTGTTTTATTCTGATTCATACAAAAAAATATATAACATATTAAGAAAAGTCGTGAAATTTAACAAATTTCACATCTTTTCTTAATATTCATCATTTCACGACTTTTCTTAATATGTTATATATTTTTTATTAATATTATATTAATATTAATACTAAGAAAAAATATGAAATTTGTTAAAAATGAAAAAATTGTATAATTTTATCAACAATTTTCAGAAAATTCAATAATAATCGTGTATATTTGGATATTTTTTTGTTTACAATTTTAATTGCAGAATTATGACACAAGGTTGCATTTTTTTAAATGGAACACCCTGTATATTTTTATGTCATTGAGAAGAATTTTAAATTAGGTTTACATTGACAGAACAAAGTTAATCAAAATTTAAGAAAATAGAGGAAAAAATAATACATTTTTTTTCATCTATTTTCTTGAATTTTGATTAACTTTGTTCTATCAATGTAAACCTAGCTTAAAATTCTTTTCAATGACATAAAAATATACAAGGTGTTCCATTTAAAAAAATAAGTTCAAATTAATAATTAATTTTAATCTAACTGCAAACTAAATGAAATTCCTAGTACGAACTTTATTTAAAAAATAACAATTGAACTGTATTTTTACATTTTTTGAAATGATAACATGTGTTTTATCCAATATATTGGTTTCTTACTTTGTCGTAAGAAAGACTATTTTTGCAATATAAAACGCAGTTCATGTTTTTTTAAAAAATACATACGTGAACATACTAGGTTATTCCCCAAAACAACAAAATATAGTATTTTGAAATTGTGTAAATATATATTTTATTTTAATTAACGTATTCACTAAATAATAACAATTTGTTTATATATCACACTTGAATTTTTTCAACATTCGAATGTATTTATTTGTTTTAGTTACCATGGTAACAGGTGTACAGGTGTGTACAATCTGGCAAAGTAAAATTACTTCTTATTTTATCTTTTAATTTAAATCATTGACTTGGTTTTAAAATAGTTTTGACGTTAAAAATAAAAAATCAATATTTGCGGACATAATCTCCTAGATTTCCGTTAATTTTAAAAATGTTCACACTGCTCGTGAGTTTTCATAAATTTTCAATATCTTGACGTTTTCGTCAACCACCTAAATTTTCTGTACATTTTTAAGATATCAGTTAATTTTTAAAATCTGTACGTTTTTCGTAAAATTCTTTAATTAAAAAAATTGATGGTTTTCCTAAACTTCCCAGATTACTCTTAATTTTAAAAATATTAATACATTTTATGACACTGTCAAAATTTTATAAATCGATTTAAAAATTGTCATCTGACAATTTTAAAAAAACCGTCCAGATTTTAAAATTGTCTAAGAATATTCAAATTAACAAAAACAGAAAATTAAAAAAAATACGATAATTTAAGAAAAGTGAGAAAATTCATAAAATGTATTAATATTTTTAAAATAGTACGAAACCCCAATATTTCTCCCAAATTAAACAACCCAGAAACCACCATTTATCAATTCATTTCATCTCACATGAATCATAACTAACTGACAAGACAAGGACAAGTACAACTCAGGCTGAAAGACCGATGGTCGATAGCCAAGGATCCAAAGAATAAAATATAGTGTAAAAATAAACAAACTGTAATTTTTTTTTAGTGCACAATAAAGATGTTTATATATATATTTTTAAAATTAAGAGTATTCTGGGAAATTTAATTAATAATTGAAGAAATTTACGAAAAACGTACAGATTTTAAAAATTAACTGAAATCTTAAAAATGTACAGAAAATTTAGGTGGTTGACGAAAACGTCAAGATATTAAAAATTTATGAAAACTCACGAGCAGTGTGAACATTTTTAAAATTAACGGAAATCTAGGAGATTATGTCCACAAATATTGATTTTAAGAAAAGTCGTGAAATGATGCATATTAAAAAAAGATATGAAATATGTTGAAAATAAAAAAAAATTTAAATTTTATTTTGATTGGATAAAATATTGAAATCAATAATTTTTATAAAATTTTATATTATTCTTGGATATTTACGAAGAGTGTCATCATTTTATAAATCGATGTGAAAATTATCATCTGAAAATTTTAAGAAAACCGTCCAGATTTTAAAAATTGACCAAGTATATGGAAATTCACAAAAACAGAAAACAAAAAAAATTACGATAATTCATAAAAAGTGAAAAAATTCATGAAATGTATTAATATTTTTAAAATTAAGAGTAGTCTGGGAAATTCAGGAAAACCATCAATGTTTTTAATTAAAGAATTTTACGAAAAACGTGCAGATTTTAAAAATTAACTGAACTCTTAAAAATGTACAGAAAATTTAGGTAGTTGACGAAAACTGCCAGGATATTAAAAATTTATGAAAACTCACGAGCAGTATGAACATTTTTGAAATTAACGAAAATCTTTTTTATTGTATTGGAAGTCTAAAGCATAGCTATAGTGATAAGAGATAAATATTGAAACGCGTCTATAGATGGCTATAGACATTTAATATTCATTCCCTGTAATTTTTTCAATTTATTTCAATTTCCTGTTGTTTCATTTAGTTTGATGAGAGAATAATTTGACCTGATGTTGCATTTTGCATATAAATTATGCATAGAACAGTAAAGCTGTCGTGTAACTCAAATATTCATTGTATAATTCAATATCTGTCGGAGTATTAGTTCGAGAAGTAGTTGTTTCAATGAATATTTGAAAACATGTCTCAATGAGGCAAAATGTTTGCAGAAAGTCAATATTGATTTTAATTGGTTTTTATATTTTGAAAATCTAGGAGATTACGTCCACAAATATTAATTTTTTATTGATTTTCGCTTATTTCTTCAAATCCCTAAAGATTCTAGTTTTCTCTTGTTTACGTTTACTCGTGAGTAGGTCTTGTGGCCGATGGTGCGATTAATTAAAATTTCGTCGATGATTCGGTAACCCGGCGAGCGCTTATAAATTGCTCATTAAGTTTCTGGAAAGTTGGTAAAAATTTTCGCCGGATCCGAGCCGTTCCGGTTAATTGGTGATTTGAATTAATTACCGTCGGTGGAATGCCGCGCTTCAAAGCCCGCAGAAGAAGCCGGAAACGCGTCGCTTTTTTTTCTTCTTCGTTTCGAAAAGCGATAAGCGGCTTCCAATAGAGCTATTCGGGCAAAAATGGAGGTTAATTGTTATTAGGTAAAATCTTTATTTAAATAGGAAATTAATTTAGCATCTTTGTGTGCATAAATTAAAAAATTAGCTCGTTATTATTGGCTTTAGCAATCAGAGTGAAGAAGTTGTTTGAATTGAATGACCAGTTAAAAAAGAAATAATAAAAAAAATAAAACAAATGTTTCTTTAATCTAACCAAAACTTGCGGCTTCAAAATTTGGTACAATTTACTTTGGGTTAAGTAAGTACCATAAAATGGTACTAATATCTCAGTGCATTCGTTGCTTTTACAAAAATATTCAATTTAAAGCTTTAAACTAGTGTTTTCCACTCCCAGACTAAGCATGAAGTAAAATTTCGAGTTTAGAAAAGCCCTGTGAAAATTTGGCGAGGGTCGCGCAGCGACCCGAGACAAATTTTCTGGGCTTTTCTAAACTCGAAATTTTACTTCATGCGCCACGCGTACAAAACACTGAGATTTTAGAAGTTAGAACTGCACGTATTTTTACTTTAAATCCATTTTTGGTACTTACATATCCCAAAGCAAATTGTACCAAATTTTGAAGACGCATGTTTTGGTTAGATTAAAGACATTTTTTTATTATTACTTTTTTTTGCCTGGTCATTCAACGCGTACATGGCGCATGAAGTAAAATTTCGAGTTTAGAAAAGCCCTGTGAAAATTGGGCTCGGGTCGCGCAGCGACCCGAGACAAATTTTCTGGGCTTTTCTAAGCTAGAAATTTTACTTCATGCGCCACGCGTACAAAACACTGAGATATTAGAAGTTAAAACTGCACATATTTTTACTTTAAATCCATATTTGGTACTTACATATCCCAAAGCAAATTGTACCAAATTTTGAAGACGCATGTTTTGGTTAGATTAAAGAAATTTTTTTAGTATTACTTTTTTTGCCTGGTCATTCAACGCGTACATGGCGCATGAAGTAAAATTTCGAGTTTAGAAAAGCCCAGAAAATTTGTCTCGGGTCGCTGCGCGACCCTCGACAAATTTTCACAGGGCTTTTCTAAACTCGAAATTTTACTTCATGCTTAGTCTGGGAATGAAAAACACTCGTTTAAAGCTTTAAATTAAATATTTTTGTAAAAGCAACGAATGCATACTAACTTTAGAGCTAAACATTGGGATATAAATCCTTATAAGAAAAATTCTCGAGTTTAGAAAAGCCTGAAAATTTGGTTTGGTTGCGTAAATTGAATAACCAGTTAAAAAAAGTAATAATAAAAAAATAAAACAAATATTTCTTTAATCTAACCAAAACATGCGTCTTCAAAATTTTGTACAATTTGCTTTGGGATATGTAAGTACCAAAAAATGGACTTAAAGTAAAAATACGTGCAGTTTTAACTTCTAATATCTCAGTGTTTTGTACGCGTGGCGCATGAAGTAAAATTTCGAGTTTAGAAAAGCCCAGAAAATTTGTCTCGGGTCGCGCAGCGACCCTCGACAAATTTTCTCTTGGGGCTTTTCTAAACTCGAAATTTTACTTCATGCTTAGTCTGGGAGTGGAAAACACTTTAAAGCTTTATATTGAATATTTTTGTAAAAGCAACGAATGCATACTAAATTTAGAGCTAAACATTGGGATATGAATCCTTATAAGAAAACTTCTCTGTATGTATATTAATAATATTAGGATACGAGAAAAATATGTTGGAATTTATATCATATGTTCAATAAAAAAAAACCTCTACAGTGCCATGGAAAATATTGTAGGTTGGCAACTCTGAAATTATGTATTATAATTATCATGTTTGACGTTTTAAATGTCAATTCCAAAAGCGTGTAGCCAACTTAAATTTTAAAAAAGATTCAATCATTGCACTCTAGAGGGTTTTTTTTTATTGAACATACGATATAATAGTATGTATTATTTTTATTGTGCCAATAAAGGTTCATTTCTTCTATTAATAATATTTATTTTAAGAGTTGCAAAGTACAATCAAAAATAATCCTAAATTGAAGTATAACATGATTTTTAATGAATGTTTGTTTTTGAGTTTCCTGAAAAGTGTAATTATTTATTTATTTATTTATTAACGGAATCTCCATTTTATTACATAAGTGTACATATACATATTGTAATATATGACAAAAATAACAAAAAACATAAAAATCATATAAAGAATTACATTGATTACAACCGACTAAATTATTACTGAACAAAAATAAAAAAATAAATAACAATAAATGTTATTAACGAATAATAAACACTGTTGTGGAAATTATTCGATAATTTTTTTAGAATATGTGTTTAATTCGTGATTTTTACTAAATAAATGTGAATACATAAAAAAGTTGTTTGAATTGAATGACCAATTAAAAAAGTAAACTACAAAAGTAAGTTGTTAAAACTGTCCATATCACCAAACAATTTTCTCTCCGAGTTTTTGAATAAATGTGAATAAATGAAAAAGTTATTCAAATTGGATGACCAATTAAAAAGGAAACTACAAAAGTAATTTGTTCACACTATCCAAATCACCAAACAATTTTCTCCCCGACTTTTTAAAGTAGATACATATTTCCGCATTAAATCAAAGCCAAAGAATAATTTCTCTAGGTACCCAACCAAAAATCTCCTCCACGTTCGGCTTAGAATTACCGATTTTTTTGACAAAAGGGTGAGTTACAAACGAATCTACCCATAGCGCACCGGAGACAAGGGCGACCCTGGCGGCCCGCCGCTGCCCTAAAAGCCCTTTTTTTCGGGCCCATTGGTAGTAGGGCACAGACTCTCACGCGTAACTGCAGCGTGGTGGCTAGGGGTTTACTCGGGTTTCCGGTTCTGCACGTCGGATTTGATTACTCTCCTCCTCACCGACGCGAAAGGACGTGTTTTCCATCTGCGCGCTCTTCTCGACCCTCACGTGCTTTTTTGTTTTGTTTTGTTTTCGCTACTCGACTTTACAGTGAATGTTAGTGCTTTTTAATAAATTTAATAAAAATATAATCAAAAAACCAGGATTACTTACAAAAGTGTTTTTGTAAATTAAAATCAGTGAATGTGGTTTTTTGAAAGAAAGCTCTAGTGCGCGCGCTTTTTCGTGTGTTTACATTTTTTTTGTGAAAATCGGGATTAATCACCAGGATTTTGTTAATGGTATGGTTTGTTTGTTTTATTTATGGATAACTTTGTGGCTCGGATTTACTGAAGGAACTCGGATTTGTGTTTGTTTTCGTAGTGTTTTTAAACGGATGCAAATATTTGGGTTTTGGAAGCACTTTGAGAAAAAAGTTTTTACTGGTTGAACATTCTTATAAAATATTATTTCATATTACTAATTGTTTATTTGAGTTATGTGGAGTATTTAATTACAATGAAAAAACTTTTTTTTTCTTGCTTCACTTTTATATTTATTCGTTATTTCAAAATTTAGAACAATTTGCTTTAGGATATGTACACTTCTGTGTAATAAAATTAAGCACAAGTCTTATAACTGTTTTTCACAATATTCTAGTTGTATAATTCGGGTCTGTGTTTATTGCCTAGCAGCAGTTTCAATAAATGATCAAACACCATAATTTGAAAATAAAACCTTTATTAAAAAATCAAAACTAAGACGTTTTGCAAAAAACCCTCGTAATAAAAACAATAAAGCCGAAATAGAAAAACCATCTTCTAGTTTAGTTGGAATTTGAATTTTTGGATTGTTGTCTAAATGATGCAGTATTTTGACATGAAGGAAATTGACATATTTACATATTTTCGTAACTAGGAAACTCACCACATCCGTTTTAAACTGTAACATATTTTGTGTACTTATTTAATTGCACAGAAGTGTAAGTATCAAAAATGGACTTGAAGTAAAAATACGTGTATTTTTAACTTCTAATATCTCAGTGTTTTGTACGCGTGGCGCATGAAGTAAAATTTCGAGTTTAGAAAAGCCTTAAAATTTGGTTTGGTCGCGTAGCGCTACGCGCTACACGACCAAACCAAATTTTAAGGCTTTTCTAAACTCGAAATTTTACTTCATGCTTAGTCTGGGAGTGGAAAACTCTCGTTTAAAGCTTCAAATATTTCTGTAAAAAGAACGAATCTTTTTTAAAATCATTTATTATTAGAATTTACAAGCGTAACGTTATTTTCTATATTTTGTGTAATCATTTTATTCGTATGTTTAATATATGATTTGATCGGGAACGACAAAATTATTTTTTTCCGTCGTTACTTTTCTTAAAATCCAACCTACTTTCTTTTGAAATCATTTATTAATACAATTAATAAACTTAACGTTATTTTCTATATTTTTGATATAAAATGTATGTGATATCTGATTTGATCGGGACCGACGAAAATATTTTTTCTCCGCCGTTACTTTTCTTAAAATCTAATCTAAAACCTTAATCCGCTGGCAAACACGACGTGTAACTTAATAGAATACTGAAGATTAAGATAATCCTCGAGTTGCCTCGTAGATAAACACAAAAATTATCTTTACGATGCGGACGCAATGAATCAAAAAAGTTATCAATTTACAAAAAAAATATATATATTCTTAGCTACTAAAATATGGCAATAACTGTAGTAAGACTAAAGATAATAAAAATATTTAACTTCAGTAATTATTATATTACAATTAATAATAACTATTATTATTATACTTTTGGAGAGTTTAATGCTTATTAAATATGTAAAGTTATTTAAATTAAAAACATTGGTATCGTTTCACAAATTAAAACTTTATTCCGACTAGTTTCGGTTTGTTAGGCCATTTTCAAAGGAATGTACAGAAATTAATATTGTCTAGGTATATATACATATTTTTGTTTCAGGTAATAAGGGAAGTCAAAATTGGGGAATTCTAAATATCCTTGTTGTCGTTTACTATGTTTTTTGCCATTTTTATGGCCCTGTTAATCTCCAGGCCTTCTCCAGGTTTAGTGTGTAACCCTTATTACCTGAATGCAAAATCTTAAAATTATCCGGATTAAAGAAGTGAAAAGTCAGTTGTTGGTTTATTATTAATTCAAAAAAAAAAAAAACAATTAAATGCTTGTAAAACTAAATCCTTTCGTTTTCAAAACAAAACAAGATGAATAGTTAGTAAATCTATTAACCCTTAAATGCATGCCACTTCTAAAATAATTGATTATTGCATTATTTAAATAATTCAGAATGGGTTTCCTCAAGGATCTAAATTTAAAAGACAACTTTTCACGAAGTAAATATGCACAATTTTTCATTACAATATTTATATAAAGAATTCAATGGAAATTATTAAAAAAATATGATTATATTAATGAGAAAATGTCCAGCAGAAAAACAAACTTATTTTAGCTAAGCAGTTCGTGAAAAGGATTGATCTTTGAAAATTGGAATTTTACTATTTATATCAAAAATGTATACATAAATTGATACATTTTTTATATTGTTCAAAAAGCAAATTTAATTTAGTTTTAAATATTTTTTTACACATTAGAATTGGCTGCAATGTGTATTTTACAAATATAAATTATCAATTTATATTGTGCATATTTGATGTAAAAGGTAAAATTCCAATTTTCAAAGATCAAAACTTTTTTGGAACTGCTTAGTTAGCTAAAATAAGTTTGTTGCTAAATGGCAACATGGTTAACTTAAATATCTTAGTTTTAAGTGTTACTCATTGTTTAGTATACTCTTAAAACTATCTCTTAATCCATTATCATTATTCATCCATAGAGACCCTATCAAAACATCCACACATTTTTTTCTGGCTGTTTTGCTGGTAATTTATTTACTTCAAAATACACCGATATTACATAATTTCGATAATTTATTTTAATAATTTAATAGTTAAGGCTGTTACTTGGTGAAATTCCAAATCAACACTTTTAGTAAATAAGACACTTGGTTAAGATTTCACTGTTTATTGATTGACACTGCAACAATTGTTTCGCCACACAGTGGCTTCATCAGGCAGATGAATAATTTATTTTAAATAAAAAAAAATAAATTACATCTATGTATTAATTATTAGAAATTTAAATAGTTGTAATATTTCGCAGTTACTCCTTTTAAAAATGCAATTTTAAATAAAAAATATTATGCTTAATAAAATGCGAACTGTAAATATTAAATTTAAAACCAATTGTATTGATTTTGTTTCCAAAGCATACTATGCTAATACGAACAATGTATTTTTTTACAAGATATTTAAAATTTCATTCTTGGGCATTCTTCAGGAAAATTCTGTGGATGTTTTGATCCATACAGAACATTTTTCTTTTAAGTATACATATGCCTACGCTATTTTTAAAAGATTTTGAATTGGAGTGTTTCCACTCCGAGATTCAGCATGAAGTAAAATTTCGAGTTTTGAAAGGCCTAAAAATGTAGTTTGGTCGCTCCGCTTTGCGGAAATGTAAAAATATTCAAGTTGAATCAAATAAGGCTTAACTAAAATCCACATGACTTGAATATTTTACACACAACATAAAATTGTAACTATCATAACTCTGCGCTTTTATCATGATCCCCTACAAGTTATTAAGTAAAAGTTACAGCAAAATTCAACAATATATTAATTTTATGTTTAATTAAACATCCAGGCTGCAATTATTATTTTCCATGTCTATTAACATTGATTGTTACACGTATTTTATTGTCAAAGGAAGTAAATAGCACACCTATAATTAATTATGTATGTATGACTATGTATGTTGAGAAGTAGTCCTAATTCAGAGCCTTGGGGAAACCCATTTCTTATTTAAATAGTCCACCAGTCTGTTTCCCCAAGGCTTAAATTGGGACCACTTCTAAAATACTTGATTATTGCATTATTTAAATAATTCACAATGGGTTTTCTCAAGGATCTAAATTAAAAAGACAACTTTTCACGAAGTAAATATGCACAATTTATCGTTACAATATTTATTTAAAGAATTCACAATGGGTTTCCCCAAGGATCTAAATTAAAAAAACAACTTTTTATGAAATAAATATGCACAAATAATCGTTACAGTATTTATTTAAATAATTCACAATGGGTTTCCCTAAGGATCGAAATTAAGAAGACAACTTTTCATGAAATAAATACCACACATTTAATGCACAATTTATTGTTACAATATTCATTATTAAATCAGTGGTTTGACATTTTTTTAATTCAAATCCATTTTGAAATATGACCGACAAGATACTGTTTACTAAATTACTAAATTAAAAAGAAAACTCTTCACGAAGTAAATATGCACAATTTATCATTACAATACTTATTTAAAAAATTCACAATGAGTTTCCCCAAGGATCTAAATTAAAAAGACAAGTTTTCATGAAATAAATATGCACAAATAATCGTTACAGTATTTATTTAAATAATTCACAATGGGTTTCCACAAGGATCTAAATTAATAAGAAAACTTTTCATGAAATAAATATGCACAAATAATCGTTATAATATTTATTTCAATAATTTACAATGGGTTTCCCTAAGGATCGAAATTAAGAAGACAACTTTTCATAAAAATAAATACCACACATTTAATGCACAATTTATTGTTACAATATTCATTATTAAGTCGGCGCTTTAAAACATTTTTAATTCAAATTCATTTTGAAATATGACCGACAAGCTACTATTTACTACATTTCTAAATTAAAAAGAGAACTGTTCACGAAGTAAATATGCACAATTTATCGTTCCAATACTTATTTAAAGAATTCACAAGGAATTTCCCTAAGGATCTAAATTAAACAGACAACTTTTCATGAAATTAATATTATTTGTGCATATTACAAGTAAATATGCACAATTTATCGTTACAATATTTATTTAAATAATTCACAATGGGTTTTCCCAGGGATCTAAATTAAAAAGACAACTTTTTATAAAATAAATATGCACAAATAATGGTTACAATATTTATTTAAATAATTCACAATGGGTTCCCCTAAGGATCGAAATTAAGAAGACAACTTTTCATGAAATAAATACCACACATTTAATGCACAATTTATCGTTACAATATTCATCATTAAATCAGCGCTTTAAAACATTTTTAATTCAAATCCATTTTGAAATATGACCGACAAGATACTGTTTAACGACTTGGAAGATAGTGCGGGTCTTTCATTTGAATTCCGCCGTCCGTTGAAATTAATGGGCCGCGATATCGAAATTAGCGCTTCCATTAAACGGCGACCGAAAAAGGGCCGGCGCTTAATTAAAAACAAAATCTAAATTTTCAACAAATCCACTGAGAATGAAAGAAGATGGAAAAAAAACGGTTCTTGAATTGTAAATTTATGCGCGGACGCGGTGTACATCATTAACGGGGTTTTAGATAAGCAAACTTATATTTTAAATAGAAGTGTTTTGTAATTGAGAAATGTGTTTTTGTTATTTGGTTACATGGGGAATAATTTGTTACTCTGGGTTTGAGTTATTGAGGAAGTGTGATGGAGACTTGTTTTTTTTTTGTTTACAGTTAAAATGTGGAATTCTAAATTTATTTCTTATACGATCCAAAAGCAATATTGACGTGAACAACATTGTTGATTTTATTACTAAAGATTAACCTATTAAGCGCGATTAATGCAATAACGAAACATTAATAATTTTTTGTTGATTAAATTACTTAATAACGTAAGTTAATTTGCTACAATGTATCATTTGTACTGGCGTTTTTTTCTTTTTTATTCTTTATTAGAAAGTCGATATTAATTTCAATTCGTTTTTATATTTTGTAAATATTCTGTAAACTATTGACAAACTCAATTTTTCTTTATGTTTAATTTTCTTCGTTATAATAATAATAATAATAATAGTAATTTATTTTCAAGAAATAAGTAATTACAAGGTTATACATATAAATGAAAATGTGTCAGCAAAATACAATTTAGAAAATATAAAATTAAATGAATAGAAACAAAGTTAGAAAATATAAGATTAAATAAATAGAAACAAAGTTAACAAACGGGAAACAAACAAAAAAGAACTAAGAGAAAAATGCATATCAACATGAATATATCCTATTTCGAGAAGGCGTTTTTTTTAAATTTATTTCTTTATTTATTTATTTTTTATTTGATGTATTTCAGAGGTCGTTATTATTATTATTGTTAATCACATACAAATGTGTTACACAGGTCAATATAATTATAGTACTACAATGAAAAACTAAAAACTAAAAATATTAACATTAAGAATGTGTAAGAGAAATGTAAATATTTTGTTATTGAAATATTTCGATTATTACTCGTTACAAAAAAAATATTTTCAGTGTATTTCTAACTTCACAATATTTCAGTGTTTTATATGCGTGGCGCATGAAGTAAAATTTCGAGTTTAGAAAAGCCCCGTGAAAATTTGTCTCGGGTCGCTGCGCGACCCTCGACAAATTTTCTACGCGGGGCTTTTCTAAACTCGAAATTTTACTTCATGCTTAGTCTGGGACTGGAAGACACCCGTTACTTTAAAATATGTCACAAGTTTAAAAATGTGTATCGTAACTGTCACAAAAAAATAATCTTTAATCTTTAATCTTTATTAAAACGGAAGGCCAATACATAATTACATAAATACAAAAAAAATAGAACAAAAAACAAATAAAAAAAAAAGACAATAACGCGCACTATAAAACAAATAGTGTAAAAAAAACTTGGTAGATGACACTTTCACATATCAAGTTTAAACATAACAATAAAACAACAGACATTTACAATGATGTTAACGAGCGCCGTAGGGTGTTGTACGAGTCCGAAAAGACGTCAATATTGGTGATCTCATTATAGTTCAATTCAAACTCGTATCCAAGTTGGCACGATTATTTAAATGTCGGCTTTAAACGAGTGTTTTCCACTCCCAGACTAAGCATGAAGTAAAATTTCGAGTTTAGAAAAGCCCCGTGAAAATTTGTCGAGGGTCGCGCAGCGACCAGAGACAAATTTTCTGGGCGTTTCTAAACTCGAAATTTTACTTCATGCGCCACGCGTATAAAACACTAAAATATTGTGAAATTTATTTATATTTGAACTTCACTTGAAATTGGTGTTTTATACGCGCGGCGCATGAAGTAAAATTTCGAGTTTAGAAAAGCCCCTTGCCAACTGTTGGGGAATTCTCTGATTACCGGATTGTTTATCGTGAATGTGTTTGGGATTTTTGCAATCGTACAAAATAAACGGACCCGAGTACTATTCATTAGATACCAATATGCATCATAAACAAATACAAACATGTTGAATGTTAAACATTTTGATGAACGGGCCCATTAGAACAAAAAAATTCTATTTCATAAACACTGCATAAATAAAAATGATGAAGTGTTATTTTTTTCTGGTTATGATGTTTTGATTGAACTCTGACACTCGTCATTAATTAAATGCCAGTTATTATTATTAATCGTTCTCACTTTCGGCGAGTCCAAAATCCTTTCTTTTTCTTACTCAAATTGATGATAATTTAGTACTCTTATCAGAAAATTAGTCCGTGTTTACAGAAACAGAAGTGGTTGCCAAAATAAATCCAATTGCGAAAGTTTTCGAATAAACACACATGTGTAACTTCAGAAATTTACTTAACCTTATTTGTAAACATTACATGGATTTAATTAAAATTGCAAAAGCTTACATTTAAAAATTCAGGTTGTAATTTGGAAATAATAATTCTTCAGTTAATGTTCAGATTATTCGAATTAAACATGATTTGTACGCCATTTTGACAGTTTATGTTACGGTCGATTTATCCATGGTGCACAGTCCATTTGTTTATCTAACTTCGGTGATGAGCAGCCGTCATTCGGCATTAATTAGTAAACAGATGACTGTTTGGAATCCGATAGGTCAAATAGATTAACAAATGAAAAGGCGAATTTCAACTCGAAGTGTTACATCATGGAAATGTGAAATTGTTCGATGGGTTATTTTGAAATTAAAGAGGAGGTGACGATTTTTCGTTAAATATACACAACCACGCAAAAAACTTAAATTAAAGTGTGACATAATTTTTATTTAATCGAAGAATTTTCATGGAGTAAATATTTATTCATTATCGCTATTTTTGGTTGTACGAGTTTTGCAGAAATAATTGTTCAGATTCTTCCGAATGTTTCCACTCCCAGACTAAACTCGAAATTTTACTTCATGCGCCACGCGTATTAAACACTGATTTAAAGTGAAGTTCAAAACATACCGCTAAACTTCTATACAGCGAATTTTTCTTTCAAGTGCGCATATCCTGGTGCATGTAAATGTTGAGACATTTGTTCTTTATAGTTCAGTTAGAAATTCCTAACGAGTGTTTACACTCCCAGGTTAAGCATGAAGTAAAATTTCGAGTTTAGAAAAGCCTGAAAATTTGGTTTGGTTGCGTAGCGCGAAGCGCGGAGCGACCAAACCAAATTTTCAGGCTTTTCTAAACTCGAAATTTTACATCATGCGCCACGCGTATTAAACACTGAAATATTTGGAAGTTCACAACGTACCGCTAAACTTCTATACAGCGAATTTTTCTTTAAAGTGCGCATATCCTGGTGCATGTAAATGTAGAGACATTTGTTCTTTATAGTTCAGTTAGAAATTCCTAACGAGTGTTTCCACTCCCAGGTTAAGCATGAAGTAAAATTTCGAGTTTAGAAAAGCCTGAAAATTTGGTTTGGTCGCGTAGCGCGAAGCGCGGAGCGACCAAACCAAATTTTCAGGCTTTTCTAAACTCGAAATTTTACTTCATGCGCCACGCGTATTAAACACTGAAATATTTGGAAGTTCACAACGTACCCAGTTTTTTTTTACAAATGTATTCCGTCTAATCAATTTCTCGAATTTTGAAAGCGTATGTTTCAAAATTAGATCAATTACCTTTTATGATATGTAAGTATAGTTAGAAGATCAAACTTAAGCAGTATATTTTGAACTTCACTTTAAATCAAATTGAAACAAATAGATTGGTTCACATCTAAGAATACTGTTTTGTTTATTTTTTAAAAAGAATGTAAAATAGTCTGACTTTACACAGTAACATTTTCCGATTTTTTTTCCGATGTATACGCGGGATTTGTTCAGGCATTCGTTGTTTTTAAAAATCGTTTATTTTAAGCTATAAACGTGTGTTTTCCACTCCCAGATTAAGCATGAAGTAAAATTTCGAGTTTAGAAAAGCCTGAAAATTTGGTTTGGTCGCGTAGCGCGTAGCGCTACGCGACCAAACCAAATTTTCAGGCTTTTCTAAACTCGAAATTTTACTTCATGCGCCACGCGTATAAAACATTGGTTTCAAGTAAATTTCAAACTATACAGCTTTTGAATACTGCTTAAGTAGTATATTTTGAACTTCACTTGAAATCAGTGTTTTGTACGCGTGGCGCATAAAGTAAAATTTCTAGTTTAGAAAAGGCTGAAAATTTGATTATACGTCACGCGTATAAAACATTGGTTTCGAGTAAATTTCAAACTATACAACTTTTGAATACTGCTTAAGGAGTATATTTTAAACTTCACCTGAAATCAGTGTTTTGTACGCGTGGCGCATGAAGTAAAATTTCGAGTTTAGAAAAGCCTGAAAATTTGGTTTGATCGCCCCGCTTCGCGGAGCGATCAAACCAAATTTTCAGGCTTTTCTAAACTCAAAATTTTACTTCATGCTCAGCCTGGGAGTGGAAAACACTCGTTTATAGCTTCAAATTGAATTCTTAAAAAGAATAATTAATATCTAAAGATTTACAGCATATACGCTGTAATTGGTATGTGTATGTAGTTTCAAATTAACCGCTTGTATAAAAACAACGAATTTATAAACATTTACAGTGGAATATCATAAATTTACAGTGTTGAATACACTTTCATCGGAATGTATTATATTAACTTTAATAGTTGCAAAGTCCAACCAAGAAGAGGAATATACAATAAATAATTAAGTAAAAAAAATATAGAAAACATCCAAAATAATAATAATAATAATAATAGCCTTTATTGCCCAAACGGAAAAACCCAATACAGGAAAAAATCAAAATAATATTATAGATTCAAAAATTACAGTAATAACATTACAGATCTAGAAAATGTAAAAATGCAAAATGATCACTTATTAAATTTAATTTTATTGAAGTAAAAATATATGATTAGTATTAATGTCCTTGTTTGATATACGAAGAAACCAAAAATAAAGGAAAGAATCTATTTATAAAATCGAAGTGGAACTGCACTTTAAAACGTAATGAATAATTCAAAGCAACGAGCAATAAACACCAACTCGACGACCATCGCCCATTGTCAATTTGAATAATTTGAATAACACCAAGCAATCATTCAAAAAACCTTTCAATAACCGACGAAAGTCACATCTGCATAATCCCCACAATTACACCCACCCCTCCTGCAACTTAATCCTTTCCACCCTCATTACCTCCTTGACTCTTTAATCCTCTCCCCCGAGGAACGCACAAAAGACCATTTTTGGAAAAATCTCTAATCCTCCAGTCAGAGATTTCTTCGTAATTTCAATATCCGAAGAACGGCCATTGTTCGTCCACCGGGGGGACAATGAGGGCAGGTAGCCGTGTAGTCGGGATGGAGTGAAATTTTCGAAATGGCCAGCGCTCCGAAAATTTGCATAAAAGGGCCATAAAGGGGATTGACTCCACGAAGTCGAATTTTAATAAGCGTCGCAGGGAAGTTGTTGCAACTGTTAAACCGGGGCCCACCCCAGGGGTGTTAAATTATTTTTGATGTAATTATTTCGGGCGTAATGTATAATTTTGGGGAGGTTATAGGGGTTTTTTAATTGAATCTTTTCGGTTGGTGTTATGTTGCATAAGTGATTTATTTAACATAGAAATATCATGTTCAGAAAAGTTGTTAATTTTAATATACGCAACATGAGATGACCATTACATGTTTAAGATTTAAAAACATATAATGGTCATCTCATGTAGCATTATTCCATTATTTAAAGATTTATGTTTCTTAACACGCGCTACACGACCAAACCAAATTTTCAGGCTTCTCTAAACTCGAAATTCTACTTCATGCTTAATTTGGTACTTTATTTAAAGATTTATGTTTCTTAGCAAGCGCTACACGACCAAACCAAATTTTCAGGCTTTTCTAAACTCGAAATTTTACTTCATGCTTACTCTGGGAGTTTAAATCACTCGTTTATAGTATTTAACATTATTAGCATTGTTATAACGGTTTTTACTGGCGGACAGAAGGATATGACTGGCGAGTCGCTAGAGGAGCCAGTCACCTTCTGGAGCCAGTAAAACCCGTTAACTTGCGTATATTGTTATATATTTTATTTGTCAATCATTTGTAATTAATTAAAATACAATTATTTGGTAAATTTAATCAAATTGGAATTACAAAAAAATATGTAGTAAGTTATGAAACATTTCCGTGGATACTTATGTTGTTTATTTGATTAAATCAAATTAAATTATTTCGCAATTCGTTTAACATGATCGCGTCAGTTCACGAAAAACTATAAATTACTATTCCAGTACTAACTTGTTAAATTTTAACAAGTTAGTATACTGACTTGTTAAAATTTTATAAGTCAATAGCTTGAAAACATAACCTTACTTGTTTAATACTGTCTATTGCTAAATTGACGTTTACAAATGAGAGACAAATAAAAGTTTTTAAAGCTCTTTTAATAAAAAATCTGCTATATATACTTAAAAGAAATGTATAGTTATAGTTATTAAAAAATCAAGACCACACATAACACACCCAAAAATTCCATTCCTCCTCACATTTCCACGCTCAACCTTTGAACTTATGCCATTCCGACCAAACTCGAACTCGAAATCGAACTCGTGTTCCACCATCCAATACTTCCATCATCACGATCCATACAACATCTAACCTTGAAAAATACGAAAAAAAAATCTATATTTAGCCTTCCAATGGGAAACGATGTTTTTTTTTTTCGTTTTCGTCAAGGGCTCACAAAACGCCGTTTCGGCCTCGACTCCACAATGTTTTCCCCTTCTTCGGCTGGGAGAATGTTGTTACACGATTTCATCTCAAAAGTATCGATTACCCGGGCCAGAAAACATTTATACCTGCCAGACACAATGAAAACAATGTCTCCGGACTCAACTTTTGACTTTCCTGGAAAAACGCAGGCAACCGTAATATTCGGTGGACCCAAGGTCTCGGTTATAGAAATTTCGCTTTATTGTCCTCTCAAAATTTTAGAAACTCGACAAAGGAATAAAAAAAAGGTATTATAATTGTGTTGTCATTTTTTTGACCACGGTAACGTTAAAATAACCAAGGAATGTGAGTTTACTAGGGTTGCTCTGTGAATATTCTTTACGAGAAATATTACACAATCCCAATCTTACAGTTTTAACAGTAAGTTTGGGAAATCTAAACATTTACAGTTCTAGCTTCATTGTCCTCTAAAGTCTTAGAACCTCAACAAACGTATTAAAAAAATTAGGTATAATAATTGTGTTGTCATTTTTTTTACTACGGTAAAGTTAAAATAACTGAGGAATGTGAGTTTACTAGGTTTGCTCTTTATACATTATTTCGAAAAAATATACAATCCCAATCCTACAGTTCTAGCAGTAAGATTGGGGAATCTAAACATTCACAGTTATAGCAGAAACCTTCTTATTGTAACTTAATTATGTATAAGTTACAAAAAGAAGGTTTTTGCTAGAACTGTAAATGTTTAGACATCACAATATTACTACTAGAACTGTCATTGTTGAAATTTGAGAATCTTACTGCTAGAACTATCATTGTTGCAATTTCAGAATCTTTGTGGTAGAACTGTAAATGTAGAGGTTTGTGAATCTTCCTGCTAGAACTGTAAATTCTGAAATCTTAGAATCGTACTGCTAGAACTGTCATTATTGAGAATTCAGAATCTTTGTGGTAGAACTGTAAACGTTGAGATTTGTGAATATTCCTGCTAGAACTGTAAATGCTGAAATCTCAGAATCTTACTGCTAGAACTGTCATTATTGAGAATTCAGAATCTTTGTGGTAGAACTGTAAACGTAGAGATTTGTGAATCTTCCTGCTAGAACTGTAAATGCTGAAATCTCAGAATCTTACTGCTAGAACTGTCATTATTGAGAATTCAGAATCTTTGTGGTAGAACTGTATACGTTGAGATTTGTGAATCTTCCTGCTAGAACTGTAAATGCTGAAATCTCAGAATCTTACTGCTAGAACTGTCATTATTGAGAATTCAGAATCTTTGTGGTAGAACTGTAAACGTTGAGATTTGTGAATATTCCTGCTAGAACTGTAAATGCTGAAATCTCAGAATCTTACTGCTAGAACTGTCATTATTGAGAATTCAGAATCTTTGTGGTAGAACTGTAAACGTAGAGATTTGTGAATCTTCCTGCTAGAACTGTAAATGCTGAAATCTCAGAATCTTACTGCTAGAACTGTCATTATTGAGAATTCAGAATCTTTGTGGTAGAACTGTAAACGTAGAGATTTGTGAATCTTCCTGCTAGAACTGTAAATGCTGAAATCTCAGAATCTTACTGTTAGAACTGTCATTATTGAGAATTCAGAATCTTTGTGGTAGAACTGTAAACGTAGAGATTTGTGAATCTTCCTGCTAGAACTGTAAATGCTGAAATCTCAGAATCTTACTGCTAGAACTGTCATTATTGAGAATTCAGAATCTTTGTGGTAGAACTGTATACGTTGAGATTTGTGAATCTTCCTGCTAGAACTGTAAATGCTGAAATATCAGAATCTTACTGCTAGAACTGTCATTATTGAGAATTCAGAATCTTTGTGGTAGAACTGTAAACGTAGAGATTTGTGAATCTTTCTGCTAGAACTGTAAATGCTGAAATATCAGAATCTTACTGCTAGAACTGTCATTATTGAGAATTCGGAATCTTTGTGGCAGAACTGTAAACGTAGAGATTTGTAAATCTTCCTGCTAGAACTGTAAATGCTAAAATCTCAGAATCTTACTGCTAGAACTGTCATTATTGAGAATTTAAAATCTTTGTGGTAGAACTGTAAACGTTGAGATTTGTGAATCTTTCTGCTAGAACTGTAAATTCTAAGATTTTAGAATCTTACTGCTAAAACTGTCATTGTTGAGATTTTAGAATCTCTGTGGTAAATCTGTAGACATATAGATTTGTAAATCTTTCTGCCAGAATTGTAAATGCTTTTTCATTGTTTTGAGATTTCAGAATCTTTGTGGTAGAAATGTAAACGTAGAGATTTGTGAATCTTCCTGCTAGAACTGTAAAGCTGAAATCTCAGAATCTTACTGCTAGAACTGTCATTATTGAGAATTCAGAATCTTTGTGGCAGAACTGTAAACGTAGAGATTTGTAAATCTTCCTGCTAGAACTGTAAATGCCGACATCTCAGAATCTTACTGCTAGAACGGTCATTATTGAGAATTTAGAATCTTTGTGGTAGAACTGTAAACGTTGAGATTTGTGAATCTTTCTGCTAGAACTGTAAATTCTAAGATTCTAGAATCTTACTGCTAAAACTGTCATTGTTGAGATTTTAGAATCTCTGTGGTAAAACTGTAGACATATAGATTTGTAAATCTTTCTGCCAGAATTGTAAATGCTTTTTCCATTGTTTTGAGATTTCAGAATCTTTGTGGTAGAAATGTAAACGTAGAGATTTGTGAATCTTCCTGCTAGAACTGTAAAGCTGAAATCTCAGAATCTCACTGCTAGAACTGTTAAGAATTCAGAATTTTTGTGGCAGAACTGTAAACGTAGAGATTTGTAAATCTTCCTGCTAGAACTGTAAATGCTGACATCTCAGAATCTTACTGCTAGAACGGTCATTATTGAGAATTCAGAATCTTTGTGGTAGAACTGTAAACGTTGAGAATCTTTCTGCTAGAACTGTAAATTCTAAGATTATAGAATCTTACTGCTAAAACTGTCATTGTTGAGATTTTAGAATCTCTGTGCTATTGTTAATGGAACCATATAATTTGGAAGAATTCTTTCATTATAAAATTCTATAACATTGCTATACATACGTGTTTCCCTTGACGCAAATTCCTATATTAAGTATATGTTTATTTTCTTTCTTATGTATATTTTTAAAGGAATAAAGATTGTTTATTATTATTATTATTATTATTATTAAAACTGTAGACATAAAGATATTTGAATCTTTCTGCTAGAACTGTATGTAAATGCTTTTTTATTGTTTTGAGATTTCAGAATCTTTGTGGTAAAACTGTAAACGTAGAGATTTGTAAATCTTTCTGTTAGAACTGTAAATACTAAGATTTCACAATCTTACTGCTAGAATTGTCAATGTTGAGATTTGAGAATCTTACTGCTAAGTTTCAGAATTTTTGCGGCAGAACTGTAAAAGTAGAGATTTGTGAATCTTTCTGCTAGAACTGTAAATGCTAAAGTTTAAGAATCTTACTGCTAGAACTGCTATTGTTGAGATTTCAGAATCTCTGTTCTAGAACTGTAAAAGTAGAGATTCTACTTCAAATTGGGAGTAATCAATACCAAATTGGGAATAAGCAATTTCAAATTGGGACTTCAAACATGAACACAATTAAATTGAGATTAAACCACATCAAATTGAGAATAAGCAACTTCAAATTGAGATAAAACAAATGTAATTTAATCAAAAACGTGTATCTTTTAAATTTAAAGCATTTAGGAATGTATTTTTGAATGTGAGTGACATACATGTAATGTATTTTTGAATGTGAGCAATATATAAGAATGTGTACTTAGATTTCTTTTGTTACATATATGTTATTTTTAAAAAGCGTTCAATTTGAAGCTTCTGACGAGTGTTTCCACTCCCAGGTTAAGCATGAAGTAAAATTTCGAGTTTAGAAAAGCCTGAAAATTTGGTTTGGTCGCTCCGCGAAGCGGAGCGACCAAACCAAATTTTCAGGCTTTTCTAAACTCGAAATTTTACTT
Organism: Philonthus cognatus; assembly: GCA_932526585.2. Taxonomy (NCBI): domain Eukaryota; kingdom Metazoa; phylum Arthropoda; class Insecta; order Coleoptera; family Staphylinidae; genus Philonthus; species Philonthus cognatus. Next base: position 33,985,606 of record OW052242.1, read on the forward strand.
CATGCGCCACGCGTATTAAACACTGATTTAAAGTGAAGTTTAAAACATACCGCTAAAGCAGTATACTAAAGCAGAATATTATGAACGTTACATTAAATCGGTGTTTTATACGCGTGGCGCATGAAGTAAAATTTCGAGTTTAGAAAAGCCTGAAAATTTGGTTTGGCCGCGTAGCGCTACGCGACCAAACCAAATTTTCAGGCTTTTCTAAACTCGAAATTTTACTTCATGCTTAACCTGGAAGTGGAAACACTCGTTAGAAGCTTTCAAATTCACCGCTTTTTAAAAATAACGTATATCTAACAAGCTTCAAACTGAACTATAAAAAACAAACGCCCAAACTGAAAATATCCGTAATCTTATTTAGGGATGAAATTTACTGATTAAGGAAAGTACAAACTTTCTGTTTGTTTTAATAAAAAGTTTCCTACTTTTACCCGTATTTTATAAAAAAATCAAACATTGATAAACTAGACGAATCACGTCTTAAATTTGATTTTTTCCGCAATTTCTATAAAATCGATTGGAAAACGAATGCGCGAAGATTTGTAATTTTTTCCATTCATTTTCTATCTTAGAATAAACACGATGAGGTGTCGGGCGCGATTGCTTTTTCCAAAGATTTAAAAAACTGATTTATGCGTGACAACCCAGTGAGTTTATTCTAAAAAAGAAATAAATAAAACGAATTGAATAAGAAAAAAAATACAATAAATACACTTTAAATTTGTTTAAAGAAAATCAAATACAATTTCTTGTTTTCTTAACAAGAAATTGTATTTGATTTTCTTTAAACAAATTTAAAGTGTATTTATTGTATTTCTTTTTCAATAAAGATATTGTACTACGATAATATCTTTATTGAAAAAGAAATACAATAAATAAACTTTACATTTTTTAAAGAAAATCAAATATAATTTCTTGTTTTCTATTTCTTCACAAAGGCCATCGAATAATAGTATTTTATTCGATTACAAATAATGCGTTTAATGAGTAAAATGTTACAACAGTTAACGTCAATCATCTTGGCAGGAAATAATGTAGCTGTCTAGTTCAACTGTTTGCGTAGTTTTTTTTTTACAGAAGATTCGATCTTTATATTATAATAATAAACGTATGTTGTTTGCGTAGTGGGTATTTTGGAGCACTGAAGCGGGCTTGTGTATGCTGTAATTACATTCAAGTTCGAATAACAAAAAAAATGGGTGGTAATTCAATGGACGTGGGGTGGTGCACAAGCGTGCCGTGTTGACGCGCACCCCACGCCACTGGCCCCGAGGGGCGCAGGGCATTGAATTATTATCGACGCGTTTATTAATTACATAATTGCATTAATAGTTGCTCACTTTTTTCTAACGTTTTCTCTTTTTTGTTTTTCTGTGCAGTATGACGACGGCATCCACCCCGGCTATATGGATGGAGGGGCGCCGGGTGGGGGGTTGTACGAGCCCCACGTGGCGCATCGACCCTCCATACACCATTCACCACACCTAAACCATGCCATGCACCCCTACCATGCGAACCACGTCGCCCCCGCAGCTAACCATGTTATGGGTGGTGCCGTGCCGGACGTCGGGAAACGGGATAAGGACGCCATCTATGGGTAAGTTTATCATTTGTTTTTCTAAGGTGTTAAGTCAGGTTAGATCAAGCTATATTAGCTACATGCGATTATATCAAAATAATCTACAAACTGCATTGTATTACACCAGGCACGGCTCGTGGCCAACTTCTGAGGGGGCAATGGGCTCGTTCAGCAGAGACAATAGTTGGAAGTTTACTGCCAACTGTTAGGGAATTCTTTGATGACCGGATTGTTAATCGGGAACGTGTTTGTATTTTTGCAATCGTATAAAATAGACCAACCGGAGAACCGTTCATTAGGTACCAACATACATCAGAAACAAATCTAAAAAACATGTTGAATGTTGAACATTGTGATGAACGGGCCCATTGAATCCAAGGTACAAAAAGTGAGGTTAACTTATCTTCGTGTACATGTCGTTATTCAAAGCCCGTTACGTCATAGAACTTGGCTACCGGCAGATAAGTCTTACGAGTAGACCATGCGACCTTTTATTAACGAAAAGCTTATTGCCCACCTAAAGAGAGGTCAAAATTCGCGCCTGAATTACACTAGTATGCAAGAATATGTTGTTTTAAAATGAATATGGATTTTTTGCGCAAATTCCAAAAATGCTCCTCAAAATTACGTCACGTTTTTTCACAAATGACGGCAATGTGAAAGAGGAAGTTTAAAGGGGATTCCAGTGGCGTATATTGGGTATGTTTGCCTATCATATGTACCTTTGCGGTTGAATATGTATTAATGGGCTCGTTCATTAAAATATTCAACATTCAACATGTTTAGATTTTGTTTGTGATGTATTTTGGTATCTGATGACCGATAGTCCGGCCATTTTGATTTTGTGTGTTGTTTGTTTTCGGTTTAGCTGTATATTAAATACATTTATCGATGGATAATGTCCAATTACACTTTATTTTATTTGATGGCAGAGAAAATTTAGTTCCATTGCTGAATTTAATTAGTTAAATACTTCATTTACACAAACAATACTCTATTTACACAAACAATAATTTATTTACGCAAACACTATTATTTTCTGACCTTACAGTAATAGACGAATCTCCTTACGTTTAGTAGTTTCATAATAATAATAATAACTTGTCAAATATCCGTCACAAACTAAAATACCCCGCAATAAAGCGTGAATCTCTAAATAATAATAATAATAATCTTTATTGTCCAACATTCACCAATTACATGACAATGTAACTAAATATGATATAAATTAAAACACAAATAGGTATGTATATATAACAAACAAACAAAAAATAAAAGAAAAAAACATATATAAAAAAACTTAATTACAATAGATATTATTTAATACATAATTGCTCACATCCATAACCTCGACTAGCTTAAAAGTTTGACCCGCCAATACCAATCGCCAACACCAATCGGTCTAAATAGCACTATTGCAAAAATGGGGACCGCTGCCCTAACATGTTCACGATTAACAGTCCGGTCATCAGAGAATTTCCTAACAGTTGGCACTCAACTCACAACTGTTGTCTCTGATAACCGAGCCTAATGTTTATCTAATCCTTTAACAATCGTTATGCCCCATTAGGGAACATTTTTACACGTTACAAGCGTAGCCATATAAAGTCGTGTTCATTTTTAAAAGTAAGGTTGGCAATCGTGCATTTTTGTACTTTTATACGTTGACAACCGAACCTGACACCACTGACACTAGACCCCCATTCACTCCACACAATTTTGCAAAATTTACTCTAGGGAGTGAACGGATAAAAATAGACACCACTTTAGCTATGTCATTAAAATATAACGTTTAATTTTTTTATTTTCATATTTCCCTCATTTGTGAAAAAACCTGATGTGATGAGGAATTTGGAAGCTAATTTTCGGAATCTGTACTAAAAATCCATTCAGATACACCAATTCATTTGAAAACAACTGAAAAAAGTTGAAAAATAATTGCAGATTAGTGCTATAAGAAAAACTACATTCTGATGATTTAAGTAAACAAAATTATCGTAACAGAGCGGGTTAATTTTTACGATTTCATATTCCCTTATTTTACTCATGAACTTTTTTAAACTAGCTCTGTGCAATTAAAGTAATTATTAATTGCTGTGCTGAAATGTTGAGTCGTTGTTTATTAACACAGTTACTTTCCTTGCGTTGACTCGTCGTCTATATGCATAAACAGTTATTTATTTTTATTTTTAAGATTTATTTTTCATTTTCATTTATTACAGATCTCCCAAGTCTAAGTGTTTATCAGTATTATTTTCATGAACTCCTTCAAGAGTGAATGTAGTTTTTTGATGCTTTAGTAAACAAAATCATCGTAATACCCATGTATTATTATTATTATGCACAATGTGCGTTAAATTTTTATGATTTCGTATTACCTTATTTTACTTATAGACGTTTTTAAGCTAGCTCTCTGCAATTAGACTAATTATTATTTTCTGTGTTGAAATATTTAGTCGTTGTTTATTAACACAGTTACTTTACTCACGTTGAGTCGTTTTCTGTATGCATAAACACAGTAATTTTTTTCATTTTCAACATTTATTTTCCATTTTCATTCATTAAACATCTCCCAAGTCTAAGGTTTTATCAGTATTATTTTCACGAACTCCATTAAGAGTGAATGTAGTTTTCTGATGCTTTAGTAAGCAAAATCATCGTCATACCCATGTATTACGATAATTATTATTATTATGCACCAATATGCGTTAAATTTTTATGATTTCGTATTACGTTATTTTACTTATAGATTTTTTAAGCTAGCTCTGTGCAATTAGAGTAATTATTATTTGCTGTGTTGAAATATTTAGTCGTTTTTTATTAACACAGTTATTTTCCTCGCGTTGAGTCGCGTCGTATATATATAAATACAATTATTTTCCTCATTTTCAACAAATTTATTACCTATCTCACAAGTCTAAGCTTTTATGAGTATTATTTTCATGAACTCAGTTGATTCTTATTCAACTTCATTTCACGCACAAGTAATATCCTCACTCCATCTTATTTTTTTTCCTGTTTCTGTACGGCAAAGTAATATTTATATCCCATAGCTTTAACCCCGGGATTTCTCCTCGCTCCCTCTTTGGAAATATTTTAAAATTGTTTAGATCCCCTGCCGGAGGAGATAAGCCCCTTGGAAAACGTTAATAGTTTCCTCCCCCTTTGCGCCGCGCGCGCGCTTGTAAAAAATCCCGCCCGGAATTCGAATTCACTTTGTTTACCCATAAATCACCAACCACCCGCAATATTTACGCGTTATACAGAGCGTTTTTCTTTTAGGTATATGTGTCCCAATTATAGAGAATATGCTGTTAATTTTCAGAATTCGAAATCAGTTTGTTTACCCATAAATCACCCGCAATATTTCCGCGTTATACAGGGTGTTTTTCTTTTAAGTATAGATGATCTAATTATATAGAATATGATGTAAATTTTCAGATATTCGTTGCTTTTTCAAAAGATCAATTTGAAGTTGTAAACGAGTGTTTTTCACTCCCAGATTAAGTATGAAGTAAAATTTGGAGGTTGAAAAAGCATGAAAATTTACATATAAAATAATAATAATAATAATAAATCATGTATTGACAAATTGAGAGTATTACAAGAAAATAATAATTTATAAACAATGCATACAATGTAAATTTTCCGTCACTCGTTGCCTTTTAAAAGAGTTTAATTTGAAACTTTAAACAAGTGTTTTCCACTCCGAGACTAAGCATGAAGTAAAATTTCGAGTTTAGAAAAGCCCTGTGAAAATTTTCTGGGCTTTTCTGAACTCGAAATTTTACTTCATGCGCCACGCGTATTAAACACTGATTTCATGTGAAGTTCACAATATGCTACTTTTAGATTTCATGTGAAGTTCACAATATGCTACTTTAGCAGTATGCTAAAGAGGTATATTTTAAACTTCACATAAAACCAGTGTTATTTATTTATTTTTTATTTAAGTCAATAATTTATCAATACTTGTACATAGATACTTAAAAAATGATAGGTATTTATATCAATATTTATGCTGCTTTCCAAAATTCCTACTTTTTTAATTCGAATTAAAAGTGTGATGAGTTTATCACAGTACTTTTCCTATCATGCGATTACATAAAATAACATTTTCATCAATTTAAACAAATTAACAGCTGCCAGTTGGTATTTAATAAAATGAAAAGTTAAAAACTTAATTATTTATTATTAACAGTGAAAATCGTTAATAAAACTATTTCGTGTTATTATCATTAAAAATTATGTGTGTGTGTGTTTTTGAACTGCACTGTAAATCAGTGTTTTATACGCGTGGCGCATGAAGTAAAATTTCGAGTTTAGAAAAGCCTAAAAATTTGGTTTGGCCGCTCCGCTTCGCGGAGCGACCAAACCAAATTTTAAGGCTTTTCTAAACTCGAAATTTTACTTCATGCTTAGCCTGGGAGTGGAAAACACTCGGTTAATGCTTCAAATTGAACTCTTTTAAAAAGCAACGAGTATCGAAAAATTTACTTTGTATGCATTTGTATACTTAAAACAACAATTTCCTGTATAATATATACATTGCACGTCCCACATTTTAATTACGCTAATAATACCGTCAAATTGAATTTAAATTTGTGATTTGTCGCTATATTTGTTCGGTTTGTTCACTTATAAAAGGAGTATTAATTAAAGAAATTGTAGCTAAATAAACATACACTCTAGCTGGTTAATAAACATTTTCTGGCTTTTCTAAACACATTTACATTTAGGATTTAGGATTAAGACACTGTTTATTACAGTAATTTAATAATCTTATACGGACGCCAAAAGTCGGTGAATAAAACTCACAAAAACGAGTGTTTTCCACTCCCAGGTTAAGCATGAAGTAAAATTTCGAGTTTAGAAAAACCTGAAAATTTGGTTTGGTCGCTCCGCTTCGCGGAGCGACCAAACCAAATTTTCAGGCTTTTCTAAAATCGAAATTTTACTTCATGCGCCACGCGTGCAAAACACTGATAAAAACACACACACACATCATTTTTAATGATAATAACACAAAATAGTCTTATTAACGATTTTCACTGTTAATAATAAATGATTAAGTTTTTAACATTTCATTTTATTAAATACAAAATTTTCAGGCCTTTCTGAACTCGAAATTTTACTTCATGCACCACGCATATAAAACGCTCTATTCGGAAGTACTATAGCAGCTATTTCAACTTTTATTACCTTATGTTGCCAAAAGTGGAGTTCAAGATATGAAAAATAAAAGTAATAGGGCATTGATAAAAGAAATAGGTAATTCTGCTTTTGCTTGTTTCAAAAATGTTAGTTTCCTCCGGCCTCAAATTTAGTCTGAAAAGCACTGTTAGTGTATGTGTATATAAGTTGAAAATATCTTCAATTTGGTTCTCATTAATCACTTGATGAAACGTGTTTACAATATTGATAATTAAATAAAAGTCACTTGGTTTGTTTCACTACTATTTTTTATTCTCTCCGACTAGTTTCGACTTATCGTCATTCTCAAGGAGTAATACAGAAAATTATTTTACAAGATATATATACATATTTTTGTGACGGTCAGGTAATTGCATCGCATCCAACCACTTCTTTAATTCAGACGATTTCAAAATATTATATTCGGGTAATAAGGGACGAGAATTAAATTTTAGAGAAGGCCTGGAAATAAGCAAAGCAATAAAACAGGGAAAACACATTGTAAATGAGTACGAAGACATCTGGAACTCTCCAATTCTTAAAGCCCTTATTACCTGACCTTCACAAAAATATGTATATATATCTTGTAAAATAATTTTCTGTATTACTCCTTGAAAATGATGATAAGTCGAAACTAGTCGGAGAGAATAAAAAATAGTAGTGAAACAAACCAAGTGACTTTTATTTAATTATCAATAAGTTGAAAATTTTGTCGGGCCACAAAAATTTAAGATAGGGCCGCGAGTTTGACACCCCTGTCGCAAAACAACAATATTTGTATTTACAGACAAATTATAGGTGCACAAAAATTATGGGCCACAAAAACGTAAAATAATTCCGCGAGTTTGAGACCCCTGCCGTAAAACAACGATATAGTTATTTATAGATAAAATATGGGTGCATTGAAAATCCCTAATAATAACATTATACAGGGTTATTCAAAAAAAGGAAAAGATTTTAAAAATTTATTTCTTCTGAACTACAAAAGGTAGAACTATAATTCCAACGTTCCTGGACAGACAAAAGTTTAAAACTTGAACAGTCCAGGCAGAATGGGCCTAATGAGGCCTAAGTGCAGTGCAGAACTGCACACTCCCCTTTGCACCAGTCCAGGCAGAAGTTCCAACCATTGGCGCTGTTACTTGTCATGTAGATTGTCTGTAGTAAAATGGCGACACAACAAGAAAAGGCATTTTGTGTGCTGCAATTAGCAAAACTGGAATCCATCATTGAAGTTCAACGTGGTTTACGCCGTCAATTTAATAAACAACCGCCTTGTCATGAGCAGATTTACCAGTGGCATCGAAAATTCGTAGAGGATGGTTGCATCTGCAAACAGAAAAGCACGGCATGTCGATGCACGTCGAATGCAATCGAATAAAAATGTTGATATTTGTCGTGTAACACATAGTGGTCATATTAAATTCATAAAAATTGAACTTTTTTCTTCCTAGGAACGTTGGAATTGTGCTTCTATCTTTTGTAGTTTGGAAGAAATAAATGTTTGAAATCTGTTCCTTCATTTTGTATAAACCTGTATATTGATTTTGTAAATTAAATTTACTTGTTTTTGTTTCACTTAAAGTATTTTATTTTTCTAATAGTTTCGGCTTAATGCCGTTATCAAACGAAGTGAACTTAATTTACAAAACCAATATATTTGAAAACGTTTTACTAATGAGAAAAAAGTATCCGATAAATAACATTATATTTTGATAAACTCAAATCACCTATTTAATCAAATAAAATGATTTTATTTTAATATATTTTTTAAATAATGTGCTTTATGAAAATACACAGGAAAAAAAAATTGTTCACTGTGGAGGCTTCTACTTCGTTATACATCATTATTTACACAAATAAGACAATTAACTTTGTTTGTATAACTGAGGATTTTATTGTGACTATAGTTTCGACAACTTTAACGTCATTATCAAACATAAAGTATTTTTTACTTTATGTTTGATAATGACAAGTTAAAGTTGTCGAAGCTATAGTCACAATAAAATCCTCAGTTATACAAACAAAGTTAATTGTCTTATTTGTGTACACAGGAAAAAAGTTTATAGTAGGATTTACGAAAGGTTTCCTATGATTACAAATTTAAAATCTTTGGTACAATTTTTATTCGAGGTATTTTCATTTTAACATAATTTCTTCTACTTTTGTGTACTTAATTGCAACTTATGCTAAACTCACTTAACCAGAGGATTTGTATTTTTATAGTTATTTTTACTTAAACTTAAATGTCACAGGACACTTCTCTTGATTAGATATTTGGGCCACCTGATGGTTTTGTTTTGAAATTGCTAATAAAACTACACCGTTGAATATTTTTAAACGATTGTTGCTTTATTTAAGAAAGTACACCTTCAGATTATTTATGGAAAACAATTGCAGTTAAATAACCGCCACAGCTAGCTTGACAGTAGTCCATATAACCCAATTTTGCTGTACATTTTCGGTTGTTTGTGGCTCTATTTAGACTTCAGTGCGTCAATTGTTTGTGGATCGTTGGAGTAACAGCGGTCCTTAACATATCCACACAGAAAATAGTCCAACGGCGACAAATCGCAGCTGCGCGATGGCCCATTAATGCCTCCAAAACGACTGATAACACGATTACCAAACTTAGTGTGCAAAAGATCGATAGTTTCACGGTTGGTGTGGGATGTTGCTCCATCCTGCTGAACCAAAGCACGTCCAAGTCGAAATCGTCTAATTGCGGCTACAAAAAATCAGTCAGCATGTCTCTGTAACGCACTCCATTGCGACACAGCACTCACTTTGGAAATAATTTTTCAATATTTCCCAACGTTGTTTCAGATGAAAACAATTCAAATCTTACAGTAGAGGTTTGACACTACATTTATAATAATAATAATAATAATAATAATAATAATAATAAATCTTTATTGCCCAGCAGGAAAATTACATCCCAATTACAAGACAATATGTAAAATAGATTTATGTCAATATGTCAAGCGTTTCAGTGTTGCCATTGTGGAAATAACACTCAGTTCAAAAAGAAACTAATAGATGGCCCACCCTTTATAAGGGTGGCCTCATTGGCCTGTACCATCGCGATATTTGCAGATCTATTGTGGACACCTCTCGTGAACTTAACTATACATATTTTTTTTATAACAAATATTGTTTGTTCTAAAAAATGTATTTAATATTCAAACAAGGTTGCGTATATCCCTATCAATAATCAAAAGATTCATTAACAAGCAGCTCTACACGATGCTTACACGTTTCCTCGTGAAAGATTAATAGACTATTACAACTACCAACTCCAACCCAAACAAATCAGACATTGACCGTACCAGAGGCGATTAATCATAAATCTGTTATCGGGACGCGCATGCACTCGAGGAGAGAACTCGGATGTAATTTACGGACGCGAAAACGAAAAAAATCTTGTCACTCTGCGCTAATTTATGGACCACCGTTGGAAATTTCGTGCATTAATTACTCAATTACAGGTTGGCCGCCACTTCTGAGAGACGGAGAGGGAATGAGCGAGGCCCAATCCTGAAACTTATTTATTGCTCTCGAGACGAATCAATTAACCGCTATCTAATCGCAATCGCCCGAAATTTTCCCGGACGACGCATAAATCTCGTGTGGTAATTATACTGGACGGGCACTAGGAGGTGGGATTATTTATGTTTTAGTGTTTAGAATTAGTCGTTACTTGATTTTAATTATGGGGTTATATTTAGTATGTAATTACTATTTGAGAGTTGTATCCTTACAAGTACAAATAAATATGTTCTAATGTCAGGCCGTAGCCAGGGGGACATGACATTTTTTAAATGTTAAATTTTTGTGTGTAAAAGCGGCCCTGTAGAAGAAAAAAACAATATTTTTGTTTACCCGCCCCCCAAATTTTGATAACCCTATTAGAATTTTTTTATGGCTACGGCCTTGTTTCAATTTATCGCTATTTGCTACGAGTCCGTAGCCAGGGTGGTAGGGGTTCAAACCCCTCCGAAATTTTTAAAATGTTAGATTGTTGTATGTAAAAGCGGCCCTGTGGAAGAAAAAAACAATATTTTTAGCATTTACTTCGCTTGAAATCAGTGTCTTATACGCGTCGCGCATGAAGTAAAATTTCGAATTTAGAAAAGCCTAAAAATTTGGCTTTAGGATCATATTGTGAATTTCACTATAAGTCTGTGTTTTATACGCGTGGCGCATGAAGTAAAATTTCGAGTTTAGAAAAGCCTGAAAATTTGGTTTGGCCGCTCCGCGCTTCGCGCTACGCGACCAAACCAAATTTTCAGGCTTTTCTAAACTCGAAATTTTACTTCATGCTTAACCTGGGAGTGGAAAACACTCGTTTAAACTTCAAATTGACCTCTTTTAAGAAAACAACAAATATTTAAACATCTACAACACGTAATTAGGATATGCATACTCAAAAGAAAAAATTATGATTTAAAGCTTTTCTAAAAGAAAGAACACTAATATACACGCGACCTAAACAGTGTGACATTTTCATGTAATGTCAAAATTGATACAATTAGGAAAAATCGTTGCAGATACAACTGTCGACATACTCTAAAAAATTTGAACAACACATTCCGCATCAATAAGTCATAGGACATCTCTCCCGAATTCTACTACACTAGTACATTATAATCAAGTTATTATAAAAATTAATATACTAACATTATATTTAGGTGACAGTCGGAATACGAATTTACGTCAGTCGTATTGCATTTTATTTTTTTATTTTCGTAAGTTTTCCTGTTTGGTTACACAAAACGCGAAATTGTTTGTGCTACATTGAAGTAAATTTATTTGCACGGCGAGCAGAAGTCAAGTCGTAAATTCGCAGTGGAACCAAAACCGGTGCCAAAATTTAGATAACCCAATTACATCCGTCAAGGAGTAGGTGCATAGTTTACGACCTGTCAATTTGTATTTTCAACATTTCAATTTCTCCATCATTTTTATTTTCACTGTGGTTTAAGCATTCTTTTGAGACACATGTAACTATTCTTAGCCATCCAATTTCTTAACAATAATCCCCATTTCGATAAAAAGATCTGTTTATTTCTGGATATATGTTCAAAAATATTGCGTTTCTTTAACCCATTAACGGCCGAGCCGTTTATGGAGTTAACTCCAAAAGTTTATTTTACGTGAAATTTCGCCCTTTTTTCATGATTTCTATGAATGAGTTATTATATTATATACTGGGAATTTTTCTTTTAAACATACATAATGTAAACACTGTATATTTTCAGACATGCGTCGATTTTGTAAAAGCGTACAATCTGAAGTTTGGAACGAGTGTTTCCACTCCCAGACTAAGCATGAAGTAAAATTTCGAGTTTAGAAAAGCCTGAAAATTTGGTTTGGTCGCGTAGCGCGAAGCGCGGAGCGGCCAAACCAAATTTTCAGGCTTTTCTAAACTCGAAATTTTACTTCATGCGCCACGCGTATAAAACACAGACTTATAGTGAAATTCATAATATGATACTAAAGCAGTGTGCTAAAGACGTATGTTCCGAACATCACTTAAAACCAGTGTTTTATACGCGTGGCGCATGAAGTAAAATTTCGAGTTTAGAAAAGCCCAGAAAATTTGTCTCGGGTCGCTGCGCGACCCTCGACAAATTTTCACGGGGCTTTTCTAAACTCGAAATTTTACTTCATGCTTAGTCTGGGAGTGGAAAACACTAGTTTAAAGCTTTAAATTTAACTCTTTTAAAAACGATTTTTAGGTTTATTTCTAACACTTAAAAATACGTTTAAACAATGTGTAATGATAAAAACTTTTAATTAACAAAATATTTACATTTTTATACACATTTTCTTCAGTCAATTTGAATATTTTTTTATTTATTTATTTATTTATTCACGAGATACCTCTTTAACATTGAAATAATACAAAATAAGAAATAACAAAAGTTTAAGAGCCGCAGAATAACTACACACATACGTTATGATAACTACATTGCATTCTAACATAATCTTAAAAAGTTTTATCCAGCTTAATGGCCACCAGTGCTCTTAATTAACAATATTGCGTTATTGCATCAATGGCACCTTAATGGGTTAATACATTGTTGCATAGTATATTATTTTTATTTTTATTTTCTAAATAAAATAAAATAGAAGATTTTCAAATAATAGTATTTATTTACAACAATAATGTTTCACTATCTTGAATAAGTTTATCATCTTTCACATGGTCAAACTTTTTTCCCTATGATTCTAAAAGGAAATCCAGAACGCAATAAAACAGAGAAAACCAATAGTGAATGACATTGAAGATTTGAGGAATTCACCAATTATGACAGCGCTTATTGCCTGAACCATAAAATTAAAATTAGCTTCTCCTTTTCTATATAATGTTTGCAAAAATGTAAATTTCTTGAGAATGACTTAAAGTCGAAACCAGTTGGAATAAAAAAAACCCTAAATGTTTTGTTTTAAAATCGTTATTTCACTACACTACACATTTCTATTATTAAAATGACTACAAGAATCATCCCAGCTGCTTGAAAGAAAATTGTAGATCTCCTCGATAATGACCTAAAATCGAAACTAGTTTTCTGTATTTCGTGAAAATGACTCAAAACTAGTTGGAAGAAATAAACCTAAATGTTTTGTTTTAAAATCATTATTTCACAACACTACACATTTCTATAGAGAAAATTTAACATAAAGAAAAATTGAGTTTGTCAATAGTTTGCAGAATATTTACAAAATACACTGGAGAAAGAAATTAACGCATCACATTAATTTTTTTAATTTAAAACTAAAGTTTTGATGTTTAAAAACAAAAAAAATAACAACAAAACCAACTGAACTATAATAATGATTTTCAACACATTTTCTTTCATTAATGACTAAAATAATGTCATAAATAAAATGAGGAAAAAGTTAACATGTGATTATAAGACTTAATATCTAGTGTTTCCTCCTCTTGCTCGAATAACTGCCTGACAGCGACGGCTCATACTGTTAATTAATGATCCAATTTCATCCTGGTTAATATCTTCCCAAATTTCCTGCAATCTTTGTCCAAGCTCTTGTTGATTGCTTGGACGCCGAGGAAGTGCTCTAAGGCGTCTGCCCATCGCGTCCCATAGGTGTTCGATCGGATTAAGATCGGGACTCCTGGCTGGCCATTGCATTGTGTTGATACCCACTAGGTCAAGATACTGTTGTACAATTCGGGCACTGTGTGGTTTTGCATTGTCATGCATAAACAGGAAATCGTTTCCTCCAAAGGGAGCAAAAGGCATTACGGATGGTTCTAAAATGTTTGCAATATAAGACGCTGCCTTGATGCTTCCTCTTGGTATGACCACCAACTCCGTACGAGCCTCTAAAGTGATACCACCCCACACCATAACAGAGCCTCCACCAAACATAACAGTCGGAACAATGTTACACTGCGCATAACGTTCACCTGGCCGTCTGTACACATGCATTTGTCTGTCACTGCCGTAAAGACAAAATCTGGACTCGTCGCTAAACATAACATTAGCCCAATCGGCCTGTAACCAGTTTACATGTTCTTGCGCAAATGTTAACCTAGCTCTGCGATGGTCTGCGGTTAATTGTGGTCCTTTTGCCGCTGTTTTCGGAGTTAAATTAAAACCACGTAACCTTTTTCTGATGGTAACGGAACTTACATGGACATTGTGGATCTCTGCGAGCATATTTTGTAGCCTAGGAGCCGTAATAAACCGTTTGCGTAACGTCTGCATCATTAAAAAACGGTCTTGAACAGCAGTTGTGGCCCTTTTTCTCCCTTGTCCTGGCCTTCTTGAGTATGCCTGAGTTTCCCGATGTCTCTTCAAGACACGGGATACGGTCGATTGATTAACACCAAGACGCTGACTGATGTAGCGCTGACTCCTACCTTCTTCTGCAAGTGTAACCACAATCACAGCTTCTTCACTGCTTAAATTAAGATTCGGACGTCTATCCATATTCATTCTTCACTATTTAGCACTTAATTTTAACAATTACTTGAAAACAAACTCAAAAAGAAATTTTATATGAACCTTTCTTACAGTCAGAATAATGAAAAGTGCTTCATTTTATTTATTGACAGAAAACCATGAGAACAAAAGACAAAACACAACATGTAAAACAGCATGCTTGATAAGATTTCTTATTGTAAAAATATGTTTGTGTTCAAAGAAAACTCGATTCCAAAATATCAAAAAAATCACAAATGATGCGTTAATTTCTTTCGCCAGTGTATAAAAAACGAATTAAAATTCTCTTTCTGCAAGAAAGTTGTTTCATTGAGACGTCTCCAAATACTCATTGAAACAACTACTTCTCGAGCTACACATTTCTGAAATACTAAGATAGCTACAAAAATCATCCCAGCTGCTTAAAAGAAAATTGTAGATCTCCTCGATAATGACCTAAGGTCAAAACTAGTTTGAATAAACATAAAAATACTGATTTTTATTTTTACTCCGTCTAGTTTCGACCTTAGGTCATTATGGAGGTGATCTACAATTTTCTTTTAAGCAGCTGGGGTGATTCTTGTAGCCCTTTCAGTAATAGGAATGTTTAGTGTAGTAAAACAATGATTTTAAAACAAAACATTTAGGGTTTTAATTAAAGTTCTGTTATTGTAGGTCTAACATAATATCCTGTATTTATTGGCTAGATTTTTAGTTGGTTGGTACATATGTACTAGACATGTTCAAATCAAAAATATCTGTGATGCCCAAATATAAAATATTTGTAGTCATGTCATTATTTTTTGAACCATTATTGATTGAATTCAATGTACTAGACAATATGTCAGCTTCCTAGGACCAAGTTATTTAATTTAATAATCTTTAAAAATAATATAATGACATAAAGAAAATTTAACATAAAGAAAAATTGAGTTTGTTAGCAGTTTGCAGAATATTTTTGCAGAAAGTCGATATTAATTTTAATTCGTTTTTTATATTTTTAAATATAATGACGCCGATACTGTGAAACATGGATGCCAATATTAACAGATTTTAAATTTTACCTGTAAATCCCTATAACCCGCTTTACAATTTACCACCCTATATATTAAAAACAATAATGACATTTAATGTATCGTGTCAACTTGACAAGTTTAATTTGAACCATATAATGCGATGGCCATGTTATTGTTTTTTTTGTAATAGTTGTGACACACGTTTTGACAGTTGTGATATATTTTAAACTAACGAGTGTCTTCCACTCCTAGACTAAGCATGAAGTAAAATTTTGAGTTTAGAAAAGCCTGAAAATTTGGTTTGGTCGCGTAGCGCGTAGCGCTACGCGACTAAACCAAATTTTCAGGCTTTTCTAAACTCGAAATTTTACTTCATGCGCCACCCGTATTAGACACTGATTTGTTGTGAAGTATTAAAAATACTTTATTCATGTTAACAAAACATTTTCAACAAATTATATACATTTTGTATTTATAATTTCTATAAAATTTGTCATGTTTTTTGTTGTCATCAACTTCTGGGATTTCTATAAATGTTGTTGTATTTCACGAAGTTAGTAAATGTTAGTAAAACTTTTTGGTAATTTAGTCAATTTTTACTGTTCCAATTTTGGCAATTTTGACAGGTTTTGTTGATCTGTTGAAATTTATTGATTTCGTGGCTATTTTGATTATAAAATAATATTTTATCAAATTCACAAAATTCGGTCTAATGTCTTAGCTTTAAAACGTTCCTGCTGAGTAATTTTTTTGTAATTTTAAACTTTTCGGAATCCTCTTCCAAAGCTTAATTGGCTTAATCTCGAGCTACACATTTCTGAAATACTAAGATAGCTACAAGAATCATCCAAGCTGCTTAAAAGAAAATTGTAGATCTCCTCGATAATGACCTAAGGTCAAAACTAGTTTGAATAAACATAAAAATACTGATTTTTATTTTTACTCCGTCTAGTTTCGACCTTAGGTCATTATGGAGGTGATCTACAATTTTCTTTTAAGCAGCTGGGGTGATTCTTGTAGCCCTTTTAGTAATAGGAATGTTTAGTGTAGTAAAACAATGATTTTAAAACAAAACATTTAGGGTTTTAATTAAAGTTCTGTTATTGTAGATCTAACATAATATCCTGTATTTATTGGCTAGATTTTTAGTTGGTTTTAAGGATGCAAAATGTTGTATTTGTTATATGAGTTAAATCATTATTTCACAACACTACACATTTCTGTTATTAAGATGGCTACAAGAATTATCCCAGCTGCTTAAAAGAAAATTGTAGATCTCCCCGATAATGACCTAAGGTCAAAACTAGTTTAAGTAAACATAAAAATACTGATTTTTATTTTTACTCCTACTTTCAAGATCTTACATAATATCCTGTATTTATTGGCTAGGTTTTTAGTTAGTTTTAAGGATGCAAAATTTTGTATTTATTATATGGGGTGATCTACAATTTTCTTTCAAGCAGCTGTCATGATTCTTGTAGCCATGTTAGTAATAGGAATGTGTAGTGTAGTAAAACATTGATTTCAAAACAAATCATTTAGGGTTTTAATCAAAGTTCTACTATTGAAGATCTTACATAATATCCTGTATTTATTGGCTAGGTTTTTAGTTAGTTTTAAGGATGCAAAATTTTGTATTTATTATATGGGGTGATCTACAATTTTCTTTCAAGCAGCTGTCATGATTCTTGTAGCCATGTTAGTAATAGGAATGTGTAGTGTAGTAAAACATTGATTTCAAAACAAATCATTTAGGATTTTAATCAAAGTTCTACTATTGAAGATCTTACATAATATCCTGTATTTATTGGCTAGGTTTTTAGTTAGTTTTAAGGATTCAAAATTTTGTATTTATTATATGAGTTAAATAGAAGTGGTAAGATGATCTGATAACGATTCGTAAACTTTCCGTATTTGCGGTGAACTTCT
This sequence comes from Philonthus cognatus, assembly GCA_932526585.2. Classification (NCBI taxonomy): domain Eukaryota; kingdom Metazoa; phylum Arthropoda; class Insecta; order Coleoptera; family Staphylinidae; genus Philonthus; species Philonthus cognatus. The sequence continues at coordinate 34,003,284 of OW052242.1, forward strand.
GCGGATCCCAATGATTACTCCCGAAGGCGGTAACCCTCATTATTTCACGGTCCCTTTATCTTGGGCGAGACGAGTCGCGCCGCCGACGAGGGAACGAATTTCCCTCCGCCATGGAAACTCCCTTTGATCTACTCGATAAAATTTAACGCGCTTAAAGGGATTAAAGCCACGCACAGAGACACACACGGAATTTCCAAGCTTGAGTTCGACGGAAAGTGAAAAATTGAACTCACTCGCGGATTTTTCGAGCGGCGCGGGAGAAGTAATTTCTCGGGGAGAGAGGAAAAAGAAGAGGAGAAAGAAGAAAATTGCGCGGGATGAATTATGACCGTGGAAAATTCAGCGCTGGCTGGCGCTGGGAAATCTACTGCCGGGGAAGTTTCCGCATGCGGACGGGGCGGAAAAGTTATAGGGAAGTTTTTAATATTGAAATATGCGCGCTATGGGTTTTTGCTCGTGAGTGTATGTTGGAAAACAAACGCTGAGTAAATGTTTAAAAATAATAAAACAGCGATATGCAAATAGTTATAAGAAAATTAAAAGCATTATAATAAAAGAAACCGTTTTAAGGACTAATTGCATAAAAGAAACTTTAAACTAAGTGCATCTCTAAACAAAAATCCAAATTCTTCATTTTGAATCCTGTCCAGAGGAGGTTCAAAGTTTTTGACCAAAGTTTTTGATGCACCTAGACTGCAGACATAAATGTTGTAGGGAATGTTCAAAGATGATTGTGCGACGCAACTTCCACTCCATTTCTTCCACTGACCGTTACTTCCACTAGTTCTTATTTCCACTAACCATCACTTCCACTAGTTCTTTTTTCCACTCCATTTCTTCCACTCCATTTCTTCCACTCCAGTTCTTCCACTTACCAATACTTCCACTACACCTTTTCTTCCACTAACCACCAATTCCACCATACCTTTTTTCCAATTCAAAATAATTGTACAATTTATTCAAATTACATTATATTATTCCACATTTTATACAGTATAAGAATCACAGAGAGATATTGTGGCCTACAGCTTGTAGGTACTCCAGAATCCTATTTTCTTCGTCGAATTTACTAAATTTTTTGACAATGTTTGCTATTCGTTCCTCGGCTTTAATTTTCGATTGTAATTGCCCTTTTTTGATTTTGTGTCCCAAGTCAAGTTGCTGCATCATCGTCTCTGTATCGCCCTGCTCTTTTTGCACTTCCAAAAGGAATGCATACATGCTGGGATGATTGCGCCCCACCACCACGGAGAATCGGTTGTGCCATCCTTCTGAGGCGTTGTTGGTCCTAGACTCGTCCTGTAATGTGGCGTTGTACTGGTTCCAGAAATCTGGTGTATATCGAGGCTCCGTTGCTTTGCGTCGTCCAACAGCTTTCCTGCCTCGAACGTAGTTGACCTGAGATTGTAAATATTGTAAATAAAACTACCCCTCGAAATACACATTGTATATACCCATACCTCAAAATATTCCGCGACTGGAACAAAGTCTTCTGGAACATCATCCATGACCATACCGAAAATTTCTTTTACCCTGTCCACTGGAACGAACGCAAACGCACAGATCATTTGCCCAGCGATTTTTATTGACCTGTCATCAACATTGTCGTACGCTCGCTGAAGTGGAAAAAAGAACTAGTGGAAGTGATGGTTAGTGGAAATAAGAACTAGTGGAAGTAACGGTCAGTGGAAGAAATGGAGTGGAAGTAAAGGTGTAGTGGAAGTATTGGTAAGTGGAAGAAATGGAGTGGAAGAACTGTCCCCCTACGTTCAAAGATATTTAGTTAATAAGAAATTTTAAACTAAGTACATCTTTAAACAAAAATCCAAATTCTTAATTTTGAATCCAGTCCAGAGAAGGTTCAAAGTTTTTGATCAATGTTTTTGATACAACTAGAGTGCAAAGCAAACATAAATGTTGTGGGGAATGTTTAAAGATTTCCAGCTAATAAGAAACTTTAAACTAAGTACATCTTTAAACAAAAATCCAAATTCTTAATTTTGAATCCAGTCCAGAAAAGGTTCAAAGTTTTTGATCAAAGTTTTTGATACAACTAGAGTGCAAAGCAAACATAAATGTTGTGGGGAATGTTTAAAGATTTCCAGCTTAATAGAAAAGACTCATAAAAATATTCTAGGCATGCATAATATTTTAAAGTATTAATAGTGTTAAGTTCTGAAACAGTTGGTAAAATCCACATAGAAGATTCTCTAGAAACGCCCATCGAATTCATAGTTCTAAACAGGGATGCAGCTAGGAATGGGATTGGCCTGCTTTTATTAAGATATTTTAAAAGCAACCACAATCTGTTTTCTAGTAACATTCAAATCAATGATTTTGACAAAATATACAGAGCATTTACAGCTGCGAGCTTCAAAATAAAAGTTTTCTTGTAGAAGAAATTTAATCATGTCAAAGTTTTTCTAAAAAATGAAACATTTTAAAGTATTGGTGTTCCGCGTTTTTTTTTTGTTCTTCTTTTTACAAATCATAAGAAATTAAATAATGCTTAAGGGTTTGAATTACTTACAAACCTTCTATTAACTTTCGTGTAATCTCCACAATTACCATCATCAACAGTATTAATCAAGAACAAGCCATAATCTAACCGATTTAACCGTTTTGCACAGACTCGAAATTTCTTGTTTGTATGCCCACCAGATCTGGCCGTAGATACATTTTAAGTACGTGTACGGCTTGTCACGCCACTTACTCATCTACGGACGGACGAACGGACGGACAGCTGTCCGTCGGCCCATTAGAGGCCCATCGCCAAAGTAGCAACTGGTGCTAACTAATGGGCTTTATACGAAAATTGGATAACACGTGGAATTAACTTGGAATTAATGGGCGCAATTTTGCGCACACAACTTACGAAAAGAGAATGCCTTGGCAAAGCAAAAAAAAAAAAAAAATTGGGAGCAGGAAGGAGGCAGTTTACGTGCTCACCGGATTTTTCGGATGTGGGTTTTATGTAATTGGATACGAGTGCGCACACACACGCAGAATGATTCGAATTATAATTTTTGCGGTTTTCAAGCAATATGTTTTATTAGTTAATGTGTAGTCATGTGCAAATTCAAAAAGTGTGTGGTTGTGTACATATGTACTAGACATGTTCAAATCAAAAATATCTGTCATGCCCAAATATAAAATATTTGTAGTCATGTAATTATTTTTTGAACCATTATTGATTGAATTCAATGTAATAGACAATATGTCAGCTTCCTAGGACCAAGTTATTTAATTTAATAATAATATAATGACATAAAGAAAAATTGAGTTTGTTAGCAGTTTGTAGAATATTTTTGCAGAAAGTCGATATTAATTTTAATTCGTTTTTTATATTTTTAAATATAATGACGCCCATACTGTAAAGCATGGATGCCAATATTAACAGATTTTAAATGTTACCTGTAAATCCCTATAACCCGCTTTACAATTTAACACCCTATATATTAAAAACAATAATGACATTTAATGCATCGTGTCAACTTGACAAATTTAATTTGAACCATATAATGCGATGGCCATGTTATTGTTTTCTTTGTAATAGTTGTGACACACGTTTTGACAATTGTGATATATTTTAAACTAACGAGTGTCTTCCACTCCCAGACTAAGCATGAAGTAAAATTTCGAGTTTAGAAAAGCTTGAAAATTTGGTTACGCGACCAAACCAAATTTTCAGGCTTTTCTAAACTCGAAATTTGACTTCATGCGCCACCCGTATTAGACACTGATTTGTTGTGAAGTGTTAAAAATACTTTATTCATCTTAACAAAACATTTTCAACAAATTATTTACATTTTGTAAATATTTATAATTTCTATAAAATTTGTCATGTTTTTTTTTTGTCATCAACTTCTGAGATTTCTATAAACGTTGTTGTATTTCACGAAGTTAGTAGTTGCCTTGTAATTGGGAAATTTCCTGTTGGGCAATAAATACTTATTATTACTTATTATTAAAATGTAAGTAAAACTTATTGGTAATTTAGTCAATTTTTACTGTTCCAATTTTGGCAATTTTGACAGGTTTTGTTGATCTGTTGAAATGTATTGATTTCGTGGCTATTTTGATTATAAAATCCTATTTTATCAAATTCACAAAATTCGGTCTAATGTGTTAGCTTTAAAACGTTCCTGTTGAGTATTTTTTTTGTAATTTTAGACTTTTCGGAATCCTCTTCCAAAGCTCAATCGTTTCAAATCTATATTCTGTTTTGTTTTGTGGCCAACCAGATCTGGTTATTTTTTTAAATTGTTGGATATTTGGTTGGATACTCAAGTTGTAATTCTGACGTTTGTCTTAAAAATAAATTTGAGGTTATGTTTTCCACATGGTTGCCATGTGCTTAATTACACTATCATAAAGATTAATTAAGGGCCGAACATTACTTTCGGCATTTTATTACCACTTTTCTGTCAAATAATTAATCAATTGCAACATGGCATCAACTTTCAATGTCATTACATGACCAATATTAGGGGCACTTAAATAACCAAAGAACCTAAGAAAAAGAAATCCGAAAGCTGATTGGCTAATAAAAAAAACCGAAAATACATCTAGCTTCAAACTTTTTAAAATATTAACTATTCCATTTAACATAAAGACAATTTATCATAAAGAAAAATTGAGTTTGTCAATAGGTTGCAGAATATTTATAAAATACTTTACCTATAAATAACATTCCTTCATTTTCACTCGCCCCAGTTTTGTGTACCTGTTTCGACGACACACTTCGACATTCCTGTAAGTTTCCTGTTTATTTTATTTTAATATTTTTGTATTGAAAGTCTAAAGCAAAGCTATACTGATGAGGGATAAATCTCGAAACGCGTCTGTAGATGGCTTAAGACAATTAAAATTCATTCCCTATAATTTTTTCAATTTATTTCAATTTCCTTTTGTTTCATTTAGTTTGGTTAGAGAATAGTTTGACCTGATGTTGCATTTTGCACATAAATTATGCATAGAACAGCAGTGCTGTCGTGTAACGCAAATATTCATTGTTTCAATGAATATTTGGAGACAAACTTTTTGCAGAAAGTCGATATTAATTTTAATTCGTTTTTATATTTTATTCCATTTAAGCTAAATTTCTTACTTGATAACTTAATTAGATTTAATCTAGTTTTAAATGTATACCTTAACTATTGCAATTAATGTATGTGTTATTGCAAATGGCTTTCGTTGATTGGACATATAAATAAAAGATAATAAATTACATGGCCAATTGAACAACCAGTAATTCTTGTTGAAAAGGCATTTCTTAACCCGTACTATTAAGTAATAGAAGACCGTCATTATGAACCATAGGTCTATTCATCATGTGTAAAAGATAAACTAAAATTATCATCACCAAAGATCAAGCAGAAGAATAGAGAAGTGCATTTATTCTTTTAAAAGCGACGACTTTCTCTCAATCCCATTTAATAGCCCTCCTAGGATAATTAAGCACAGCTAAAAATGAAAAACTCCCGAGCTTCTTAACATTTCCATTTTCAATCAAACATTGATTATCCATAATTACCCGCACTTTGCTGCAATGAGCAAGGCCACTCGATTATCTCCGAAGGCATCTCACCTCAACGAGAATTAATAGAAAAGCGCAACCATTACCGGACCCCCCCTGAGGCTTTCAAACTTCCGGAGCTCTCCACACAAAAATTGAATGTTAATTTCCTGCTCCTCTTTGCGGAGCAGATACAATTTGCCGATTTTGTTTTCCCTTTTCGCTTCTTGAAAAATATTTATTTAGAGTCTTCGTAGTCGGCGGGTAATTGCGGTGCGCGAGCTTATTATAGTTAATTGCTCACGAATTAATTAAGAGCCGCGGAAAAACGCCCGGTACGTGATCGACAGCCAATTACGGCCAATTAAGGCGTCTCAATTAAGAGCCGATGATGACGGTATTGTTGCATAAATTGTTTACCGAGCGCGCCGGCAGATGTTGCCGTCCTCCTTTAATTTCGTTTCTTGCGTTCTTATAAATCTCGTGGATTTTTAATTGGCGACGGGCACGCGATGGCTTCATTTACTTTTCAGTCCTTTAACTGCTCTCAATAAGGATTTCCTTATATTTATATTACTTTCTGCTACACTGCTACGTCTCAAAAGTAGGACCACAACAAACTTTCCAGTTTACATAGCAGAAATATAAGCGAATATCTTGATGAGTGGAGAGGTGGCACAGAAATAATCACTTTAAATACTTTGACAACACTGTTCAAACACAAGATGTGTGAATAAACAAAACCGCCACTTGGCAAAGAAACGTCAGTTGTCACTTTAACATGACGGCCGCAAAATTTAGTCTCCGCTTCAGTGTGAATTTGCCTTTTCAGCAATTTCAGCAGCCAATAAGGTCGAGTAATTTGATCAGCTGACTTTTGTTGTGGTTCTATTTTTGAGGCAAACCATAATACGTGTAACTCATGCAAAACCACATTTCTGTTGGATCTGTCAAACAGAAATACATTTTTTTGGTGGAAAGAAAATCTTCAAATATGCATAGCTTTAGCTTCTCTTTCTAAATCAAAAGTTATTTGACTCCACAGCGCGAAATGTCCAGGTTATGTTGTTGGTTACAAATTTATACATTTTCTGCTGATGAAATCGTTTCGAAACGTTTGAAATTCACGCGCAGACTTGCCCCACGGCTTTTCTAGACACTTTACAACTGATTTCGCACTGCCTTTTGGGTGTTTTCACTTATGTTTCGCGAACACGAGACGAAAACATGCGCACAAATTATAATGTATGCACTGAAAACTAAAATGGCCGTTGTGAAACCGACACGGGTCCGTTCGTGACGTCAGAGATGATTCGTGACGACAGTGAAACTCGTGACGTCAAATGTCTCTGACGTAATATATTATTTATCTTTATTACCATAGGCTGGGAAATTCCATGAGTGTCTAGGTGATAGCGCTGTCATCACTCCTGTCGGTAATATTGATTCTTACTTTTTTAAATGAATATTTCGACGTTGGTAGCAATGATCAAAACAATTTGTCTAATCTCAAATTGGTCAAAATGTAATTGCCTAAGTGATAACTAACTCGATTTCGATCTCTTTCTCTTTCTTTTTGTATCGTATGTTCAATAAAAAAAAACCTCTAGAGTGCCTTGATTTTTAATTTAAGTTGGCTACACGCTTTAGGAATTGTCATATAAAACATCAGACATAATAATTATAATGTATTACTTCAGAGCTGCCAACCTACATTATATTCCATGGCACTCTAGAGGTTTTATTTTATTGAACATACAATAAGACAATTTCCAGTTATTATTTGTTTTACTTAGAGATCTTCTGACATTCAATCACGACCTACCCAGATTTCTGTTCTCACAACATCTTTATAACGACATCAAAAATGTCATTAACTTTTTAGCCTTAAAAAAGCCCCATAATAAATTGAAGAATACAGCACTAACAACCTTTCGTCCCACTTTTATTTGAGTTACCAAATGTACATTTAGAACACATAGTGAACATTACCAATGGATTAATAAATACTTGTATGGATTAACATTTGGTAATTCAAATAAAACTGTGAAGAAAAGTTATTAGTGCTTTATTTATTCATTTACTTTGATCTTCAGGTAACTCACTCAATAATAATAAACTATTCATAATAAATATTGCTAAATAGTTATCAAAAAAATGCTTTTAATGAAGTTGTATCATCAAATTTTTGACATGCAGCACTTTTTGTCTCTGCTTACTTACCCACACCTTTGGCAACAATTATCATCAGCTGAATTCAATCAACAAAATCCCAACAAAAAATTAAAGCAACACAAATCCTTGCCAAGGAAATTACAAAAAAAAAACACTAACACAAAATCGACAAATTCCACCACTTTCGCCACATCCACGAAATTTTTCAAAAAAACCTAAATTTAACACACAAACACGACGGAAATAAACCGAAAAATTCCACGCTTCACTCTCATTAATATTAATACCCTTATATTCCATTTTTTTTTCATCGCTAATTTGATGGTAGGAATTAATAGAGAGGCCGAAACGTTTCAATTACTCCACTATTAACTTTTTTCCCTTTGCCTAATTTATTCGTGGAAATGTGCGGAATCCACGTGACGTTTTCATTTCACTATTTTGAATATTAAAACCATTAAAAATGTACGTTCGTGTCGTGATTGGACTTTTAAAGTATGACAGCTAGCGGGGAGTGATATATTTCACTTTAATAATCCCCTTGATACGCCCGCGGGGATATCTAAATAAATATGTTTTTCTAGTGTAATTTATTGACCCTTTGAAGTAGTTGTCGTCCGCGTATTGATCTTTTGCTTGTGGGACGAAATTGTTTGTCGTTTTTGATATCGACATTATTTTCATTCTAATAAAAATTATTTGTCTCAAAGTATTGAGAACCAATAAAATTGGCCGAATTTGCTTGAAGGAATGTGAAATGGTTTTTTACATTTATTTAAACTTCATAGTCCCCATGTGTAGACCGTGAAAGTTTTAATAAATGGAAAAACTCTGTTTAAAAACAGCCGTCGTGTTTTAAACTGTTTTGTTTTAAACATGTTTTACATCTTAAATTTGTTTAAAGTTTAAAATATGATTAAATTTGTTTAAAACGTTATTTTTAATATCTTAGATTTGTTAAATTAAATTTTACACTACTTCATTAAAATCAGTTGTTTACATTTTTAAATGTTAGCTAAATTATTGAAGATATTTTAAATTTCATTATTAAACATTTTATCACAGCTGTGAGTGCATAAATATGATTTTTAAATACAGGGAATTTTTCTTTGAGGTATTACACTGTAAATTTTACGACATTCGCTGTATTTTTAAAAGATTTCAATTTTAATCTTTAAACAAGGATTTTCCACTCCCAGACTAAGCATGAAGTAAAATTTCGAGTTTAGAAAAGCCTGAAAATTTGGATTGGCCGCGTAGCGAAGCGGAGCGGCCAATCCAAATTAGGCTTTTCTAAACTCGAAATTTTACTTCATGCGCCACGCGTATAAAACACTGATTTCAAGTGAAGTTCTAAATATACTGATAAAGTTTGCATATTTATGATTTATTGGATTAATCAATAAATTCTAACTAACCCTATTTTGTTCTGAGAATTCAGGTTATGTATAAAACTTAAACTAACTCTAGTTTAAGTCTTATACATAACCTTAATTGTCATAACAAAATAATGTTATTTAGAATCTAAATGCTATTAGTTAGTTTTAAAATAACGATGACGTGGCAACACAACATTTTTATGTTTTCCAACACTGTTTTTTTTTTATTGCTGTGAAAATGTATTTCTTCTGCTAAATTTGATAACAATTGACTTCTAACGAGTGTCTCTACTCCCAGACTTAGCATGAAGTAAAATTTCGAGTTTAGAAAAGCCTGAAAATTTGGTTTGGCCGCGACCACGCCAAATTTTCAGGCTTTTCTAAACTCGAAATTTTACTTCATGCGCCACGCGTATAAAACACTGATTTCAAGTGAAGTTCAAAATATACTGATAAAGTTTGTATATTTATGATTTATTGGATTAATCAATAAATTCTAAATAACCATATTTTGTTATGACAATTAAGGGTATGTATAAGACTTAAACTAGCCCTAGTTTAAGTCGTACACATAACCTCAATTATAACAAAATAGGCTTATTTAGAATATTAAATTATTAGTTGTAAACTAACAATAGTAATCTACTAAAACGTTTTATTAATTCGAAAATATTAATATCATACTTAGAACTGTGTTAAAGCTGTATGCTAACATCTAATAACAAGGCTGATGATGATTTAAAGATTAAGAACATGGGAAACTGTCTCATACTAAATGAATTATATTTTTCTTATTGTTATTATTGTTCACAAAATATTCTCAAATATTAAGAATATAGGAAACTATACACAATTCCATTTGTTTCTGGATCTCGCCTAGCCATGCTTTCGTGTTGTTATGTTGCAGTATCAACATTTACATTTTTTATTAGTTGCCACTCCTGATTCCTTATTTTAACAGTGTTGCAATAATTTATGATATCATAAGTAATCCTCTTTTTAATTTTCAAGAGGTTTATTGTTAATCTTGCAACAATTATTTCGCCACGCGGTCGCTTCTTCGAGCATTTTATTATTAAATCAAACTGTGATCATTGTGAAAAACTTATTTCGGATGACTTGACAAAACACATGGGGAACCTTTCTTTTCTTTAATATCTCATACTAAATTTATTGTACTTTTCTTATTATTATTATTTTTCACAAAATATTTACAAATATTAAGAATGTAGGAAACTGTCTCATACTAAATTTATTGTACTTTTCTTATTGTTATTATTGTTCATAAAATATTCACAAATATTATGAATATAGGAAACTGTCTCATACAAAATTTATTTTACTTTTCTTATTGTTATTATTGTTCATAAAATATTTACAAATATTAAGAATATAGGAAACTGTCTCATACTAAATTTATTTTACTTTTCTTACTATTATTATTTCTAAAAAAAGCAATTTTTGCATTTTTTCGCTGTATCTGAGTAAATATTGATCATTTACATCTCAGCAGTATATATTTTTAATTCTCCTTTAAATTAGTGGTTTATACGCGAAGCACATGAAGTAAAATTTCGAGTTTAGAAAAGCCCGCGCAGCGACCCTCGACAAATTTTCTACGCGGGGCTTTTCTAAACTCGAAATTTTACTTCATGCTTAGTCTGGGAGTGGAAGACACTCGTTACTTTAATATATACCACCACTGTCAGAATGTGTGCCATAACTGTCATAAAGAAAAAAAGTATGTTTCAAAGAGTTTGTAATGAATGATGTTAGCATAATTAAATGTAATAATTTTCTTCTGATTGACGTATTTAGCATGTATGGAAATTTAATTCTTGTGTTTTGATCGGCGTATGGAAATAGAGTTCTTATGTAAAATACATTTTCGTATGTTAATTTTTTCGTGAACCATTCTCTGATGGACGCGGATGTAATTGTGAAAATGTTGTAATTACAATGCAACGTTTTTTTTCAGCTATAATTATTCGGGAGGATTTTTTTTAAATAGTCGTTGATGCAATAGTGAAAATTTCGTAATTACAATGCAAAGACCTTTTTTAGCTATAATTATTCGGCAGAATTTTTTTTAAAACTGTGTTCTACTTCGTTAAAAATCATTATACAGGGTGATTCAGTTTGGTGTTCCACCCCCTTCTAACTTTTTTATTTTGATAGTAAGGTATAACGGTGAGGATTTTTTTTTCGCTGAACATAGGTTTCCTATGTTCAGTTTCTGAAAGTCCATGTCAATACATTGTTCCATTTAACAATTGCTGTTAAATTTTTGGAACTTCTTCGAAGAGACATTATACCACAATTACAAGTCTTTAATATTAAGAACGCATGGTCTCAAATGGACGGCGCTCCACCACATTCCACAGAAACTGTGTTCAGTTTCTAAAAGTCCATGTCAATACATTGTTTCATTTAACAATTGCTGTTAAATTTTTGGAACTTCTTCGAAGAGACATTATACCACAATTACAAGTCTTTAATATTAAGAACGCATGGTCTCAAATGGACGGCGCTCCACCACATTCCACAGAAACTGTTCAGTTTCTAAAAGTCCATGTCAATACATTGTTTCATTTAACAATTGCTGTTAAATTTTTGGAACTTCTTCGAAGAGACATTATACCACAATTACAAGTCTTTAATATTAAGAACGCATGGTCTCAAATGGACGGCGCTCCACCACATTCCACAGAAACTGTTCAGTTTCTAAAAGTCCATGTCAATACATTGTTTCATTTAACAATTGCTGTTAAATTTTTGGAACTTCTTCGAAGAGACATTATACCACAATTACAAGTCTTTAATATTAAGAACGCATGGTCTCAAATGGACGGCGCTCCACCACATTCCACAGAAACTGTGTTCAGTTTCTAAAAGTCCATGTCAATACATTGTTTCATTTAACAATTGCTGTTAAATTTTTGGAACTTCTTCGAAGAGACATTATACCACAATTACAAGTCTTTAATATTAAGAACGCATGGTCTCAAATGGACGGCGCTCCACCACATTCCACAGACACTGTTACACGTTTCTGGAATGAAATCTTTCAGGATCGCTGAATTGGAATATTTGAACCCATAGCTTGGCCACCTCGTTCCCCCGATTTATCGCCAAACGATTTCTTTCTTTGGGTTTATCTCCAATCCAAAATCTACAATATTATAGCAATAGAGAGTACAGAAAAACTAAAAAAACAGAATAAGTATGCCTGCAATGAAATAAATCCAGTTTTTTTAAAGAAATACTGTACAAGGATTTTATAATCGCTTGGCATATTGCTTGGAGCAGGAAGATTGAACATTTGTACCTAACCTTAAATAAAATATCAGCCCCTTCAAAAGCATAAATATAATATCTGTAAGTTTGGTTGCCTAATCCGTGAAATTAATGAAATTATGTATTGACATGGACTTTCTAATACTGAACATTGGAAACGTATGTTCTGCGAAAAAAATCCTCACCGTATATTTGTAAACGACAGAAAATTATCTAATTACAGGCGTCACCGAATTGACAATTCGATGACAACAATCAAGATAGCGATAGTCACCTTTTTTTTCTTAAATGATACCATACCTATTTTTCGTTCCTACATCTGCACATTTATCTCAACTCTGCGCTTAGGTAAAAATTAATGAATCTGTTCGTTTTATAAAAAAATCTTATGTCTATATAATAAAAATGATTTACCAAAATATCCACTTTTTTACCTTCATTATGTGCCTTTTTTTTAAGAATGTTTTAATTCCTTAAATAACCTACCTTCAAGAATTAAACACCTAATGAAATGGTTCGTTTAATTTTTCATAATTTTCGTAGCCACATATGAATTTTTTTATAATTTTTTTTTGTTATCTAAGCGTACAGTTGTGAAGGATGATCGGATGCAGGAAAGTGCCGTCCTACCTAATTGAACAAAAAATAGGTATGGTGTCATTTGAAAAAAAAAATTGACTATCCCTACTTTGACAGTTGTCATCGTATTATCAATTCGGTGACACTTTACTCTCAAAATAAAAAAGTTAGAAGGGGGTGGAACACCAAACTGAATCACCCTGTATACACATACAAGACACTTACGGTCGGTTTCATAATAATTGGTTTAGAGTATCTTTAACAAAAGTTGACCTTAGGTTAAAGCCTGCTTTAAATATTAATGCGTTTCATAACCAGTTTCCGATCTGACTTTAGTAAAAGTCGACTTTAAGGTAACGAGTAAAGATTGGTAACGCCGTTTTATAGTAATTTTTACTTTCCCCCGTATGTAATACAAAGGGAAAGTATTGTTTTCGTGAAAATTTTCGAATCAAAAATTTTAGCCGAAATATCCGTTTTGAGGTCCCCTGAGTCGAATAAGACCATTTTTGAAAAATGTCTGTTTGTCTGTCTGTCTGTGTGTCTGTCTGTGTGTCTGTGTGCGCTGTACCGCAAAAACCGCTAAAGATATCGAGATGAAACTTGAAACTTAAGCTTTTTGTTACAATCGGAAGAACTTTTGGTGAAAATCGGAAAACCGGGAGTGGTACTTTACTCTTAGCGTTTTTCAGTTTTTTCAAATTTTTTCAATAAATGTTCATCAAACAAAAAATTCTTTCAAATAAAAGTTGTAGATAATAACAAAATGAAGATGTATTGTTCATTTACTTTTTGTCATAGCACTCTTAGTTTTTGAGATATTTCAAAAGTTGTGTGTTTTATCTAGTTATTGGTGTGTGACAATGTATGTGTCGATACAATTGAAAAATGTTTCAAATAAAAGTTGTAGGAAATGAAAAACTAAAGATTTTTTGTAGATTCACTTTTTGCCATAGCACTCTTAGTTTTTGAGATATTCAATAAATAGTGTTTTTTATCTAGTCATTGGTTTGTGTCAGTATTTGTTGATTCAATTGAAAAATGTTTCAAATAAAAGTTGTAGTTATCAAAAAGTTGAAGACATTTTGAAAATAATAATGCTACAAATATTTTAAAAGTGATTTAATACGCAATTTACGGGGGAAAGTACTATGATGGACACATCACCATTTTTATTATTCAATTTTGCATAAACGTCATATTGATTATATATCTTTCAATTGTGTCATTGCAAATGTCTAAACTACTAACAAGTAAAAATAATAGAGGAATTAATTTTAGAGAGGAAAGGAATTACTTTTAGTTTGCCTCGTTAAATGTGAAAAGAACATAACTGAGTGCAATATTAAACAAATAAATTGTCAATTAGAGAAAAGGTAAAAATTCTACCCCAGGTCATATCTTAATTAATGTTCAATTATGTATTTGCTGAATTGGCTGAATATAATTGATAAATATGAATTAACCTGTTCGATTCAAGTGATATCTATCTTATCTTTAATTTAGTACAACAACATTATTTGCTTTTGATAGTCGGAATTTTGGAAAAAATCCGTGTCTTTGAATATCTCAAAACAATTTGCTCTCATTCTCATTAAATCGCTTGATGAATTACTATCTAAAATGCGTTTGATTCTTCTTCTCCTTCTAGAAAATTATTGGCCCTCGCTTTGCAGCTCTATTGAGCATGCGATTCATACTTTTTAACATTCGAGAACATTTTAAGGTTAGCTTTAAAGCCGGTTTTATCTATTTAAAGTGTCAAGAATCCGACTTTAACTTTAAAGTCGACTTTTACTTTAAATTTGCATTATGAAACGGAATTTAACGTTAAAGTCGACTTTAAATATTTAAAGTAGCTTTAACTTGATTATGAAACCGGCTGTTAAACTTTGTTTGCATATATCGTTAACTTGTTTCTCATTGATCACTTGGTAAAACATTTCTATTAATATATAGGTATTTGATTGAAATTCACTTGGTTTGTTTTACTAATAAATTGTTTTATTTTCAACTTAATGCCATTTTCAAGAATGGTGTATCTTGTTTGCATAACTGAGGTTTTTATTGTGACTATAGTTTCGATAACTTTAACTTGTCATTATCAATCAAGAAGTATTTTTTTTAAATAACAAGTTTTATACAAATACTGTTATTTTCTCGACTTTCATCAATATTTAATTTGTAGTAAATTTTATGTAATTCCATGATGCATAAATGAAAACCGTTACCTGCAAGCCTGAAAATCTATTTAATTTTTTTGAGTAAATACCCATTTAAAAACACTTGAAGACAATTAAGCTAACCTGCAGCTCAGGGAGAAACAACGCGGGCGGCGTTTACGCTCACTTTATTGCGAATTTAATTGCAATTAATAATTTTATATATATATATATATATATATATAGGTATATAATAAATTCCTTCGCCTCTGAGCACAATGAAATAATCCAATTACAAAATGCAAATTCGAACACTGGGAGCAAACGAGGCCTGTAGATGCCGCGATAACTACCACTTGCAGCCAACCTCCTCCTCCCATGCCCGTAGGTGTCGCACCTTAAACGACTCGGAAATTTATCAGGCTCTTTCTCTCGGCTCTTTGCAAAAACACGTGTTTTGTTTTAATTGACGTTAATCTTCGGGCATTAATCTACGTCCCGTGTGCGGTTTTTGAAAAATCGCTGTTTGCTAACTTTGTGGGATTAGATAGTGATTGAATTGAACTGCATAGATTGAAAAGTTTATAAAATTCTCAAATAGCGTGTGTCTATGACGAAAATGGAGACCAAATTCTAATTCCTAAAGGGGAGTGCGCTTTGTTGCACTGCACTTTGACCTTCTTAAGCCCATTGTGCTGCCCCCCACTACGGGTCACCTATCCTCAGCTCAACCATCCCACCTAGGTAGTCCAGTATTACTGAGGTGGGCAAATCCCTGATGATGTCCATCGTTGGCCATCTTTCAACCAGTATGGATCCTCTCGTAGACGAGAGTGCCGGGTATTCGCTGAGGATGTGCCTGGCAGTCTCGCCATCCATTTGAAGTGAACTATTCCCATCTTGTATAAGTGTCCATTGAGCCTGCAGTGACCGGTTAAAAAAGCGGTTATCCATCTGAAGTTCCTTCTGGTCATCTGCAGGTACTGTTTAGGTGAAATCTCGTTAGGGTACAGTAATGTCTCCTTCGAGAGGTTGCAGCTTTCCGTATCATCGTAACGCTTCCTGAATTTATTAAGTGTGTTGGAATGTAACATGTTACATAGTGACGGGGGTGTTCCTATTATACATACAAGGATAAGTATATATGTATGTATACTTGAAAGAAAAAATCCCTGTATGTATAATAGAAATTGGCTAACAAGATTTGGGATTTTTTTGATGGTTCATTGATTATTTAGGTGCCTTTACTGTTTGTCAAAAGTAATGACATTTATATACGAATGCTATGTTGCAATTGATTCATTATTTGACAGAAAAGTTGTAATAAAATGCCAAAAGTAATGTTCCGCCATTTAATTAATCTTTATGATAGGGTAATAAGTACATGGCAACCACGTGGAAAACATAACTTCAAATTTATGCATGAAATTCATATAATGGAATTTTCATAAAATAGAATTTTTGTCTTCGTTTATTTCTACAAAAATTATATTACTTATAATTTCTTGAATTAATTTCTCATCTGGCACTTGGTGAAACATATTACACTATGTAAAGTTAATTAAAGGAAAGGCACTTGGTGCCTTTCCTTTAATTAACTTTACATATTACTTATAGTAAATAAATTACTTAAAAAGGAAATAAATTACTTAAAACCGAAAATAAATTACTGAAATAAACTAGAATACGTCTAAAATATTTACCTTTGAAATTATATTGAGAGCCACCATTGGAAAAATTGATACTAAGATTTTTACATGGAAAATCGGTATGAATGCAAATTGAGTTGCCTATACAATTGTAGTTGACAGCTAAGGATAGGCAAGCAAATATACACATATTTGTTGAATTAGTCTATTTAAAGATTTAGAAAGTTGCGTTTTGTAAAAATCAACAGGATTTATACTTATGTATCATATTTAGGAAACTTTAAATAATTTGTAGTAGCATTTACTGTACTCATTAAGAAAGTAAATACACTTTGAGCAAAAAAAATCTGCGCGTATTAACATCTAGACTCCATTAAGTATGCGTAAATAAATTCGTGTGAGGATTTAAATCGCGTCCGGAATATTAAATAGAAGTAATTATTATTCATGTAAACATCCTCTATGTAACGAGCGGGTAATTAGTGATTTAGAGAGAGTGGCCAGTCTGCATATTTACACGGGGCCCTCTCCTGTTTACTTTTAAGGTGTCGGTTAATTACTTAGCACATACACTCTGTATCAATACGGAACACGCGCCCCCGATGATTTATGGGCACGACTTCCCCTCCTTATACACCTAGGCGAGGCCCTTAATTGAGATAAGGGCTTTGTCCCGGTTATTATTAAGAACTAAAACGGAATGAAAGGAAAGGGAAAAAAACCACACCGCTATGCTGAAAATAAATTAAAAGAAGCACGCTCTGTAAGGAAAAGGGAAGGAAGAAAACGGGCTTAACGAAAATAAATTCGTAGCCGAAACAAGATACCGCGGTCGCGCACAAAAGCGCGCGTTCTCAAATTTCACGAATATGAGACGCGAGCTTATAATACAGATAGCTTTGTTCTTGATTCGCGTTGTTTTTTTGGTGTATGAATTACCGCGCCTAGGGAGGAAAAGGTAGAAGGAAGGGTTTGCCGGTCAAGTGAAACTCGAATGCGCTTCGGTATCAATCACGTGCGAGTTCAAACACATCAATCCCGCTAACGTTTATATCGGGGGGCCCCCGATAAACTGTCAGTGTCAGTATGAATGAGTGCAAGGCGCGCATTCATAAATGTTGCGATTTATTTATGGCGTGCCATCTCTGTAATTTACGGGTCATAGGTCGAGATACTGCGGCCATAACGCACACTTCTAAATTGTCCCGCTTTGTGGGAGGCTTTTATAACTGGGATAAGCAACTGTTAATTTCATTTTTTTTTATTTCAACATTAATATTATCTTTATATACACTTAGCTAACATCTTTCTACTAATTCAACATTCAGGGATTTTTTTTTAAGTATACCTATGTACATACCCCAAGCGCAATGTTTTCTTATTATCTTATTACAGGGGATTTTTCTTTTAAGTATGCGTATGCAGTTTTTTAAAAAGTTCAATTTGAAGCCTAAGCGGGAGTTTTCCACTCCCAGATTAAGCATGAAGTAAAATTTCGAGTTTAGAAAAGCCTGAAAATTTGGTTTGGTTGCGTAGCGCGAAGCGCGGAGCGACCAAACCAAATTTTCAGGCTTTTCTAAACTCGAAATTTTACTTCATGCGCCACGCGTATTAAACTCTAAAAACACTAAAATATTGTTAACAAGCGAACTTCACTTGAAATCAGTCTTTTGTACGCGTGGCGCATGAAGTAAAATTTCGAGTTTAGAAAAGCCTGAAAATTTGGTTTGGCCGCTCCGCTTTGCGGAGCGACCAAACCAAATTTTCAGGCTTTTCTAAACTCGAAATTTTACTTCATGCTTAGTCTGGGAGTGGAAACACTCGTTAGTAGCTTCAAATTGAACTTATTAAAAAAAAGACAACGAATGCCTGAAAATGCAAACGCTTAAGAATGTGTCTTATTACAGGGGATTTTTCTTTTAAGTATGCGTATGCGGTTTTTTAAAGAGTTCAATTTGAAGCCTAAGCGGGAGTTTTCTACTCCCAGATTAAGCATGAAGTAAAATTTCGAGTTTAGAAAAGCCTGAAAATTTGGTTTGGTTGCGTAGCGCGAAGCGCGGAGCGACCAAACCAAATTTTCAGGCTTTTCTAAACTCGAAATTTTACTTCATGCGCCACGCGTACTAAACTCTAAAAACACTAAAATATTGTTAACAAGCGAACTTCACTTGAAATCAGTCTTTTGTACGCGTGGCGCATGAAGTAAAATTTCGAGTTTAGAAAAGCCTGAAAATTTGGTTTGGCCGCTCCGCTTCGCGGAGCGACCAAACCAAATTTTCAGGCTTTTCTAAACTCGAAATTTTACTTCATGCTTAGTCTGGGAGTGGAAACACTCGTTAGTAGCTTCAAATTTAACTTATTAAAAAAAGACAACGAATGCCTGAAAATTCAAACGCGAAGAATGTGTATACTTAAAAGAAGAAATTCCCGCCATGTTTATGTCTGCAGTCCCACCAATAAAAATTCTCACGAACCGGCACGAGTTTATCTTGGATTTTTTTTTTCTAATTTGAAGGACCTACTCATTACGTCCATATTGACTCGACAAAAATGTAAAATGGAAGACCAAATTCTAGAATTGTAACCCACCATTTACAAATGATTCTAACATTTCTAGAATTTATTCGTCGTGTGTAATTACTTCAATAAATTAATATATTTTGATAAAGATAATTTTTGCATTAATCACGTGATTTATTTGAATCAATTACTTCAACATCTATCAAATTACCTTATTAGTTGACATTAGTTGAGAATGTTAAGACAATTTTAAGGACTGGAAAATATTCTTACTAGTTTCTTAAAACTTTATAAAACAATAATTCACTATTTCCCAAAATTGCATTTTTTTAATGTCAAACAGTATAAACAGGATTTTAGAGTGTAAACTATGTAATGCAATGACCTTTATGAAAATATACAGACCTATATTATTTATCGAATTAACAGAACATGAATAGAAAATTTAAACAATTGCTCCTCATTTTATCAATGTTTACGAAATAAGTAAGTCGCTAATTTAACACCCTTTGCCTTTTCAACTAGCCTCAGTTAGCTGTTGATGTAGAAAGCCTCTTGACAGTATAAAAAATGATTGGTATCCCACAAGGTTTGTGCTTTGGTCCAAGGAAGTAACGAACCTTGTGGGATACCAGAGTTTTCCTAAAATTGCATTTTTTTAATTGTGAAACAGTTTAAACAGAATTTTAGAGTGTAAACCATGTAATGTAATGACCTTTATGAAAATATATAGAAGTATATTAATTATCGAATTAACATAACACGAACAGAAAATTCAAACATTTGCATCTCATTTTTATCAATGTTTAGGAAATGAGTAAGTCGCTAATTTAACACCCTTTGCCTCAGTTAGCTGTTGATATACAAAGCCTCTTCACAGTATAAAAATAAATGATTCTTATCCCACAAGGTTTGTGCTTTGGTCCAAGGAAGCAACGAACCTTGTGGAATACCAGAGTTTTCCCAAAATTGCATTTTTTTAATTGTGAAACAGAACAAACAGGATTTTAGAGTGTAAACCATGTAATGTAATGACCTTTATGAAAATATATAGAAGTATATTATTTATCTAATTAACAGAACACGAATAGAAAGTCAAACATTTGCTTCTCATTTTTATCAATGCTTGCGAAATAAGTAAGTCGGTAATTTAACACCCTTTGCCCTTTCAACCAGCCTCAGTTAGCTGTTGATATAGAACGCCTCTTGACAGTATGAAAATAAATGATCGGTATTCCACAAGGTTTGTGCTTTGGTCCAAGAAAGCAACGAACCTTGTGGGATACCAGAGTTTTCCCAAAATTGCATTTTACCAGAGTTTTCCTAAAATTGCATTTTACCAGAGTTTTCCCAAAATTGAATTTTTTAATTGTGAAACAGTATAAACATGATGTTAGAGTGTAAACCATGTAATAATAATAATAATAATAATAATAATTCTTTATTAACGGACAAGCCATTTACAATGTAGAGCCAAAAATATATAACTAAAATGTAAGACACAAAACATGAATCACAAATATGCTCAAAGACACATATGTTAATCTGCGTAAACCACAATAGGGTTATAACATTTAGTGCACACCATCCGCGAGACTCATCCTAATTAAACCTAAAGATGAGTTAAAAAAAGTCAATACCGCTACAAATGTCATTAGCCGTGCGCGTTAATCGAGTCATGGGGCAATTTAAACTGCAAGTCGTCCTGCAAAATTCGTTATGAAGTAGCATGCGGCTACGTGCATGTCTAGGTGGTACATGATAATTAATCATACTAACAATATGACTTGAATGCAATGGCCTTTATGAAAATATATAGAATTCCTTGAATTTTGGAGGCGTTCACTTCGTGGTACATTTTCAATTTTGATATAAAGCAAACACTTACCTTTTTTATACCACTTTTATAAATAATAAATAAAAGTGGTATAAAAAAGTTAAGTGTTTTCTTTATATCAAAATATATAGAAGTATATTAATTATCGAATTAACAGAACACGAACAGAAAATTCAAACATTTGTTTCTCATTTTTATCTTTGTTTACGAAATGAGTAAGTCACTAATTTAACACCCTTTGCCTCTTTAACCAGCTTCAGTTAGCTGTTGATATAGAAAGCCTCTTGACTGTATAAAAATAAATGATTGGTATCCCACAAGCTTCGTGCTTTGGTCCAAGGAACCACCGAACCTTGTGGGATACCAGAGCTGTATTTGCGCATACGACATTGCATTCCTGTGTATTATTATTGAAAATGTTTTTAACTTATTTCTTGTGATTTTTTTGTTTTATTATAGACACCCGCTATTTCCACTACTAGCTTTAATTTTCGAAAAATGCGAGCTGGCAACATGCACGCCGAGGGAACCGGGAGTGGCGGGCGGAGACGTCTGCTCGTCGGAATCGTTCAACGAAGACATCGCCGTTTTCTCGAAACAGGTAAGAATCCGCACAATCAACCGAATAAAATAAAAAAAGCAAAAAACAATACACGCCGCCGGAAACGGGCCAACGTAACGCGGAGGCGCTCGATTGTTTTCTCCTCTCCTCCAGTCGTCACAACTTTTTTTCGTGTCCTGTCTCTCTGCACTGTGTGTGCCAGTGTGTTTGTTTCACAATATCACGACCCAGTTGATGGAATCGATCCGGCTTGCGACATGTAAAACCATATCGCCTTATTGGCCGCAGCACGAATATGCCAGTTATGTTATGCGATTCACTCGTTTTCCTCTCCTTCAGAGACTATCTCTTTCTGAATCAATGGCTCTTGCTTGATTTCAATAAACTATTAATATGAGTTAAGAATTCATCAATGCCACATCTCTGCACATGTTGGATAAACGACCCATATTTTCTATTTATCATTACTTGACATCAAATTCAATTTTTAAACTAATTGGTGTTCAGTCTTCAAGGTTTTTCTACATAAATTCGGCGCAATGTAGTAATATGCAAACACACAATGATTTTTCAAAATGCAGTTACAAAAGTTGATGTTTTCAAGAATTAAGATGTATTTATTAGTGGTTTATTCGTCAAATTTAATTTAGATGTATTTCTCCATCTAAAGTTTAGAAAATATCATCTTTTGCAACTGCATTTTGGGGCAGCTTGGTGGTGTAGTGGTTAGAGTGTTGTACTGCCACGCCACGGACCGGAGTTCAAATACCGGCCTAACAAGTTGTCTGCATTTATATAGGTTAGGATAAAAATGTCAAACACTCCGTCTTCTTGGATATGACGTTAAATGCATGTAGGACCCGTGTACTGCCTGGATGTTGCGTGCACGTTAAAGATCCCTACCGGTGGGTTGGAACTCTCACCGGGTTCGGCAAAATTCCCGGAGGCTGTAGACCTAATCTCCGGCGTCATGATTGGCCTTAGCAGAGGAAATAGATGACGTAAAACCCAAAATAAAAAAAAAATAAAAAAAACTGCATTTTGAAAAATCATTAGGTGTTTACTACACATTACTATATTTTCTGTAGAAAAACCTCGAAGACATTGGAGGTTTTTCTACAAAAAATATAATAATGTGTAAACACTTAATGATTTTTCAAAATGCAGTTGCAAAAGTTGATGTTTTCAAGACTTTAAATGTATTTATTAGTGATTTATTCGTTAAATTGAGATGTATTCCTCCATCTAAAGTTACACAATACTATATTTTCTGTAGAAAAACCTCGAAGACGGCAATATTTGAACTTCAATTAGTTTAAAAATTAAATTTGTGTTTAGCATAGGACTTGCCTTCATCTATTCTGAACATCAAGAAATCGTATTTTTTTTTTTCGTTTCGTGTGAAAACAATTTACATTACATGAGATTTGAACTAGACCTAGCATGTTTGTCTATTGCTCCTTCCTGGTCAATCTCCTGGCCACGTCCATGGTGTTCAGTATTTCAGCAAGCCTCAAACGAGTTTAGGAGTTCTAGGTCCTCATCAGTGTGGTCTGGGTCTTCATCAGTGTGGTCTAGGTCCTTATCAGTGTGGTCTAGGTCCTCATCAGTGTGGTGTAGGTCCTCATCAGTATTGTCTAGGTCCTAATCAGTATAATCTAGGTCCTCATCAGTGTGGTCTAGGTCCTCATCAGTGTGGTCTAGGTCCTCATCAGTGTGGCCTAGGTCCTCATCAGTGTAGTCTAGGTCCTCATCAGTGTGGTCTAGGTCTTCATCAGTGTGGTCTAGGTCCTCATCAGGGTGGCCTAGGTCCTCTTTACTGTAATCCCGATCCAGTGCTGTGGAAACTTTAAGTTTTCAAGGTCCAGTTGCTCCAAACACGTTGAACTAATTCAACTCTGAACTTTAGTTCAAAGTGACATTAGAACAATAAGAATTGTCATCTTGAGTTTGAACTTAAGTTCAACGTTTTTGGTGCAACTGGGTCTAAAACAATTAAAACTGGAAATGTCCAAATGATGGGCATTTCAAGATTTAACATTCTAAAAATAATGTGTAATGATAAAACGAATGTTTTCCACTCCCAGACTAAGCATGATGTAAAATTTCGAGTTTAGAAAAGCCTGAAAATTTGGATTTGCTGGGGCGCGCGAGCGAAGCGAGTCGCGGCCGAGCAATTCCAAATTTTCAGGCTTTTCTAAACTCGAAATTTTACTTCATGCGCCACGCGTATAAATCACTAACTTTAAGTAAAATCTTTAACCATCGGTTAGAGAAAAATAAATTTAGTATGTCAATTATCAATTGTTCAAATTACGAGGGGTGGTATGATGGCTACCGTATATTTTTTTTAAATTTTGTTTAATATTATTTAATGTCACAATGAAAACTCTTTTTGTTCCTACCTTCACTTTTATTTTTATTTGTTGGATGTACATTTCGAGTGCTAAGCACTCATTATCAATAACTAATCATTGTTATTGATAATGAGTGCTTAGCACTTGAAATGTACATTTAACGAACAAAAAATAAAAATGAAGTAAGGAAGTAAGAAAATCCCCGCGTAGAAAAATATGAACTTCACAATACTTCAGTGTTTTATACGCGAAACTCGCACTTGAAATTTTACTTCATGCGCTACGCGTACAAGACACTGGTTTCAAGTTAAGTTCACTTGTTCACATTATTTCAGCATTTTCAGTGTTGAGTTTCGTGTATAAAACACTGAAGTATTGTGAAGTTCATAATATACAGGTTATGTATATGATTTGTAACATTATAATTAAATTCATTCTAAATAATTTGTGTCTTTTTGCTATGGCCAGGTTTGCTCAAAATTTGGTTTGATCGCCACGCTTTGCTACGCGACCAAATCACATATTCAAGCTTTTTTGAACTCGATGTTTTACTCCATGCTTAATCAAGGAATAAACACTCGTTTGAAGCTTTAAATTGTCCTTTGTTTTTAAACAGCAAATGACGCTGTGAATGTTCAGGCATGTTAAATGCGTTAATAGTAAATACTAGGATTAGTAACTACATCGCCCTCGTACATAAATGAGGGTTTTAATTAAAAACTTGAATTTTCAATGTATATTGAAATGAGGGCAGAAAATTAATAAAACCATCTCCGGTTTACAGACAACAACAACACAAGAAAATTCCGCCCGTTATCACCGCTTATTATCTCTAATAAACCAGCTACCTATTCTCTCTTATCGCGCGGTTATCAGTAGCGCCTGGTTATTATTAAGCCGACGGTATTACGTTTAAAAACAAATATTAAACACCGTAATCCGTTTTTATTGAGACTGGAGCCGTATTTCGACCCCGTTTGTTATTCTAACTTTTCAGGAGGGAGCAGCCCAGCATAAACAAATCAACTAAATGATAAATAATAATGAGCCCGATTAGTCCCCCAAGGATTCCTTCCACCACCCCCGGATTACTCATAGATTTTGATTCGTGGCGTTGGTCATCTCTCATGCGTGGGGGTTGGGATCGTGGAAAGCAACCCTTCGTTGCAAAGGGTCGTGATTGGAGATTTTGACTTTGTAATTACACATCCCTCGAGCGCACCGCAGCTCTGTTTGCGCGCACCCGTTAAATAAATCAAGGGGGTATGAATTTGAATGCATCCCCGCTTTAACGAATAAATAAATATAGTTAGGCAAATTTACACGTTCAGCTGTTTAAAACTACAACGAGGGGGGCGCATTGTCAGTCATCCTGTGTTTGTAATTCGAGCGGTTATCATTATTATTTTTTTTCGTTCGTACAGACACACACAATAATAATCCCATTTTCGCAGCGACCAATAAATTTTGATGGAGTGCACGTTGTAATTTGTACGTACACGTACATTTTCGGTTTCAATTTCGGGCCCATAAAACGACGATAACATAAAACACATTCACGGGGCGGATTCATGAAAATCGATACATTTATTGGCTATGAATATTTTTTATTCACACGCGATCTGACCGAAACCACAAAAGCAGCCCCCCCAACGCCGCTCATGAATAAATATTTAAATGCAAGCGTTTAACTGCAAAACTGATTTTCCGCGTGTGTGTTTGTTTCGTAATATCGGATTTTTTTTCTCGTTTCTTTGGGGCTGATTTATTTCTGGGCGGGAAGGCAGATGCGTTCGCCGGGGCTCTTCTCAGAAGGTCGGAATTTTTAGGGGTTTTCGTGTCACAACACATGCCCTTACTGATTTATAAATACCCTCAGGATTTTCGCTAATGCACAGGGGTCGGGGTCGTGCTGTGCGAATCCATCAAAATCCGGTGATCAATTCATAGCAATATTTCATTTGTACCCTACTACTTTCTCTCTCTATATACATGCTTGTATATCCTAAAGATTTCAATACAATCTTGTATTTCTAAATTGTGAATGAATTACAAAAATGAACTCAGTTTAGAATAAATACTTAACTATAGTTTATTTGCACTACTTAAAACACGCATTACTAAGTTACTACTAAAACTACAATTATACATGGTCCGTCAAATAGGACTGACTATTTTTTTTTTCTAAATTAATATTGACAAAAATGGTTACAAATGGTAACACAAAATAGTTACAGGTTGGAAGTTTTATGTCAGAAATTGTCAGAAAAAGGCAAAGAAGCTAGAGATGATGACAAATTAACATATAGTCATCTGCTGTATGCAGATGACCTCAAGCTTTATTCCACTATTAAAAACATACATGACAGCCTACAACTGCAAGATGAATTGAATTTAGTTGCCCTCTGGTGTGAAAATAATGGACTCAAACTAAATATAAACAAATAGTTACACTAGATTATCCAACCCTGTCAAATTTAATTATTCAATTAACAATTGTTACTTATAAAATGTTACTCTCATTAAGGATCTTGGAGTTTATTTCGACTCCAATCTTAATTTTAATCATCATGTTGAGTCAGTGGTAAAAAATTCGTTTAAAGCACTAGGTTTTATTTATCGCAGTACATCAGACTTCAGTAATATTAATGTATTAAAAAAACTATTTTATTCAAATGTGCGCTCTAAGCTCGAATATGCTGCTTTAGTGTGGTATCCACAATCACAAAATCAAATTAAAATGATAGAAAGTGTACAGCGAAAATTCCTAAAAATGCTATCTTATAAGCGTAATGGTCTATATCCGGTTAGAGGATTTGATCATGATACATTGTTAAACACATTTAATTTTGAATCACTTGAATTACGTCGTCAAAAGACATCACTCATTTTCTTGTATAAATTACTACACAATTCAATCGACTCCCCTGAACTTCTTTACAAAGTGCGGTTGCGCATACCAACTTTTTGCAGCAGACAAAAGTTTACGTTTAGTATACCACCATATAGAACCAACTATAAACTTAAATCGCCAATACTTATTTAGTGTAGTGTTTATAATGCGTTACCTTATTCCTGCGACATATTTTATGACAACATTAAATCTCTATTATCACATTTGAAAGAGCAAATAACTTAACATAATATTTTCACGTATCTGTATTTTTTGTTTATTTGTATATGTATACACGCATACGGCCATGTAATTAATTTATTTTACATATTGTCTTGTAATTGGGATGTAATTTTCCTGTTGGGCAATAAAGACTTATTATTATTAAAAAAAAAATTAAATCAGGACTAGAATTTAACAACGAATGTCAAAATCTGACAATGAAAAAAAAATCGCTTGTATCTCGCTTGTTTTTTAGATCGATTTTAGTTCTAATTATTTGCAATCAATTCATCGCGAAAATTAACAGTCCATCTGTTTATTCAGTAACGCAAAAAGGATTTATTAGGGTGCGAGAACAGGGGCAAAAGATAAAATATTGTATCCGGAGGAATGAGGGGCAAGAGTCAAAATATATGCCAAATTTAGTTGAAAACTTATACAGAGAGTTTTATGTAACACCGAACAATTCCAATGTTAATTTTCATACAGAGAATTTTACTTTTAAATATACATATGCATACGTTTATTAAAAGAAATTAATTTGAAGCTTTAAACGAGTGTTTTCCACTCCCAGGTTAAGCATGAAGTAAAATTTCGAGTTTAGAAAAGCCTGAAAATTTGGCTCGGGCGCGTAGCGAAGCGAAGCGACCGAGCCAAATTAGGCTTTTCTAAACTCGAAATTTTACTTCATGCGCCACCGCTACAAAACACTAATTCAATGTGAAGTTTGCGGTGTGTTTTAAACTTCGTAATATGTCAGTGTTTTGTACCGATGGCGCATGAAGTAAAATTTTTACTTCATGCGCCACCGGTACCAAACACTGATACATTACGAAGTTTAAAACACACCGCAAACTTCACATTGAATTAGTGTTTTGTAGCGGTGGCGCATGAAGTAAAATTTCGAGTTTAGAAAAGCCTAATTTGGCTCGGTCGCTTCGCTTCGCTACGCGCCCGAGCCAAATTTTCAGGCTTTTCTAAACTCGAAATTTTACTTCATGCTTAGTCTGGGAGTGGAAAACACTCGTTTCAAGTTTCAAATTGAACTCTTAAAAAAAAAAACAAGGATTATCTAAAGATTTACGGCAGATACGCTATAATTAGGACTTGAAAGAAAAACTCCCTGTATGTACAATTTGTACTGAAATAAGTTGAGGTGTTGATTGCAATTGTCTATAATTTGTAATGGTCATATAGGCAACCCAGTTTACACATAACCTAAAAATTACAGGTGTCAAATCGTATTGAATGCTTTACTCTTAAGTATACATATGCATACGTTGTACATTTTCCGACACTTGGTTTATTAAAAGAAATTAATTTGAAGCTTTAAACGAGTGTTTTCCACTCCCAGGTTAAGCATGAAGTAAAATTTCGAGTTTAGAAAAGCCTGAAAATTTGGCTCGGGCGCGTTGCGAAGCGAAGCGACCGAGCCAAATTAGGCTTTTCTAAACTCGAAATTTTACTTCATGCGCCACCGCTACAAAACACTAATTCAATGTGAAGTTTGCGGTGTGTTTTAAACTTCGTAATATGTCAGTGTTTGCTACTGGTGGCGCATGAAGTAAAATTTTGAGTTTAGAAAAGCCTGAACATTTGGTTTGGTCGCTCCGCGCTTCGCGCTACGCGACCAAACCAAATTTTCAGGCTTTTCTAAACTCGAAATTTTATTTCATGCTTAGTCTGGGAGTGGAAAACACTGGTTTCAAGTTTCAAATTGAACTCTTAAAAAAAAACAAGAATTATCTAAAGATTTACGGCAGACACGCTATAATTATGACTTGAAAGTAAAACTCCCTGTATGTACAATTTGTACTGAAATAAGTTGAGGCGTTGATTGCAATTGTCTATAATTTGTAATGGTCAGA
The DNA here is from genome assembly GCA_932526585.2 of Philonthus cognatus. Lineage (NCBI taxonomy): Eukaryota > Metazoa > Arthropoda > Insecta > Coleoptera > Staphylinidae > Philonthus > Philonthus cognatus. The sequence goes on from OW052242.1 coordinate 34,032,302, forward strand.
TAGGCAACCCAGCTTACACATAACCTAAAAATTACAGGTGTCAAATCGTATTGAATGCTTTACTTTCAAGTATACATACGCATACGTTGTACATTTTCCGACACTTGGTTTATTAAAAGAAATTAATTTGAAGCTTTAAACGAGTGTTTTCCACTCCCAGGTTAAGCATGAAGTAAAATTTCGAGTTTAGAAAAGCCTGAAAATTTGGCTCGGGCGCGTAGCGAAGCGAAGCGACCGAGCCAAATTAGGCTTTTCTAAACTCGAAATTTTACTTCATGCGCCACCGCTACAAAACACTAATTCCATGTGAAGTTTGCGGTGTGTTTTAAACTTCGTAATGTATCAGTGTTTTGTACCGGTGGCGCATGAAGTAAAATTTCGAGTTTAGAAAAACCTGAAAATTTGGTTTGGTCGCTCCGCGCTTCGCGCTGCGCGACCAAACCAAATTTTCAGGCTTTTCTAAACTCGAAATTTTACTTCATGCTTAGTCTGGGAGTGGAAAACACTCGTTTCAAGTTTAAAATTGAACTCTTAAAAAAAACAAGGATTATTTAAAGATTTACGGCACACACGCAATAATTAGGACTTGAAAGAAAAACTCCTTGTATGTACAATTTGTACTGAAATAAGATGAGGCTTTGATTGCAATTGGCTACAATTTATAATGATCATATAGGCAACCCAGTTTACACATAACCTAAAATGTCAAATTGTATTGAATACTTTGTTTTGACAAATCGAACATACGAAAATAAACATTGAAAATGTTCGGTATTACATAACACTCTCTGTATGTCAATTATTTTTACGTGAAACGTCAAAAATATACGATTTCTGGGTAATTGTGGCACTATATTAAGTTATGGTGTTACCCTGTTACTGGATTCTGCATCTGTTGGGTAATAAAGTATTACTATTATTATTATTATTATTATTATTATTATTATATTTGCTAAGTATATAAAAAATCTGCAATTGTCTTTAATTAATTTCTCACTTAACCCGTGGTGAAACATTTTTGAATATAATTCTGGATATTTAATTAAAACACTTGGTTTTGTTTCACTAATTTATATTTTCTCCGACTAGTTTCGACCATTGGTCATCTTCGGGGAGGGATGTACAAAAAATATCTAAACAACTATTTATATACAAATACAGGCTATCATAAAATATCGGCAATAAGGGCGGACGCTATCGGAGAGTTCCAAAGCTCTTCCATATTCCCGAAGATGACCAATGGTCGAAACTAGTCGGAGAAAATATAAATTAGTGAAACAAAACCAAGTGTTTTAATTAAATATCCAGAATTATAATCTGCAATTGTTTTATACAGATCTCCAAAGCCTACCCTTTAAAATATATCATCAATTTTTGATATTCATCACTTTACCAGTACTTGTATATATCTCATATCTAGATTTTTAAAGAAGTGTTTTGTTTGAATTTTTTTACATTATTCCAACAAAAGTATCGGTCGATATCCATTTAGATTGACTGTATACCTAAAACAAACGCCGTCGACGCGCCGGACTCTCAATCGAGCGCCCCCCGCGATCAATCCACCCGCCCTCGCTCCAGGTCCGGCTCCGCCCGATCGATAAGGAAATGTTCTTTAATGTGCTGTGTAAACAAAAAGTCAGCCCCGCCTCGGATAATTTAGGTGCACGCGGGGGTGAGAAAACGACACCGCCTATACACTTTTTTTTCCCTTCTTCTCTTCCAAAGCGCGCCCCCACGGAATCCGTGAAATCCATATTGGATTCGTCCGGACGATGTTTTCTATTCAGGAATATTACAATGGCCCGCTTGCTTGTAGACCGTAATGCGAGATGAATTTCGGAATTATAGCATGAAGGAGGAGAAAAAAATGCCTCCGGACTGACAGGGATTTACATTGTTGTTCGGATGGGAACGTGAATGGAACGGTTTAAACCTTTTGCTGGAGATATTTGTAATAATAAATGCTAACGAGGGTCCAAATATTACGATTTGAATACCAAAATTCGCTTATTGTTGATTTTCATTTATTACATCACATACATGAATTACATGTAGATTCGTTACACAAAATACAATATAGACTGACGCGTTTTGGACTTCAAGGTCCTCTTCAGTTGAGGCCACACTTATAAAGATTTCGTTACACAAAATAGAAAGTAGACTGACTCGTTTTGGACTTCAAGATCCTCTTTAGTTGAGGCCACACTTTTAAAGATTTCGTTACACAAAATAGAATATAGACTGACGCGTTTTGGACTTTAAGGTCCTCTTCAGTTGAGGCCACAGTTATAAAGATTTCGTTACACAAAATAGAATATAGACTGACTCGTTTTGGACTTCAAGGTCCTCTTCAGTTGAGGCCACACATAAAGATTTCGTTACACAAAATAGAATATAGACTGACGCGCTTTGGACTTCAAGGTCCTCTTCAGTTGAGGCCACACTTTTAAAGATTTCGTTACACAAAATAGAATATAGACTGACGCGTTTTGGACTTTAAGGTCCTCTTCAGTTGAGGCCACAGTTATAAAGATTTCGTTACACAAAATAGAATATAGACTGACTCGTTTTGGACTTCAAGGTCCTCTTCAGTTGAGGCCACACATATTAAGATTTCGTTACACAAAATAGAATATAGACTGACGCGTTTTGGACTTCAAGGTCCTCTTCAGTTGAGGCCACACTTATAAAGATTTCGTTACACAAAATAGAATATAGACTGACTCGTTTTGGACTTCAAGGTCATCTTCAGTTGCGGCCACACTTTTAAAGATTTCGTTACACAAAATAGAATATAGACTGACGCGTTTTGGACTTCAGGGTCCTCTTCAGTTGAGGCCACAGTTATAAAGATTTTGAAGACAGAAACGCGTCTGTGGGTACCAGTACTGTGAAAAGCTGAACATTTCAAACTCGAAGGCGAGTATTTATAAAATTCCGAGGAATCCATCATTTGGATATTTCCAGTTTTAGTTGTTCTAGGCCCAGTTGCACCAAAAACGTTGAACTTAAGTTCAAACTGAACTCGAATTCAAGATGACAGCTCTTATTGTTATAATGTCACTTTGAACAAAGTTCAGAGTTGAATCAGTTTTACGTGTTTGGACCAACTGGCCCTTAAACAGTTAAAGTTTCCAGAAAACTGGATCGGGACCACAGTGAATAGGACCTAGGCCAAACTGATGAGGACCTAGGCCACACTGATGAGGACCTAGACCACACTATTTTTCTGAATCCAGTAATGCCCAGTATGTCATTTTTAAAAAATATTGTCGTCGAAACTAAATTGAAATAAATCTTCTATTTGAAATTTAATTTTTTTTAAATTAAATTAGTATGCCTTGGAAAAAATATTCGAATACATCAACTTTATACATGCGGACTTCATTTTGAACCAGTGTCTTATACCCGTGGCGCGTGAATGAAAATTTCGAGTTTAGTAAAGCCCCGTGAACATTTGTCTCGCGCTACGCGACCAAACCAAATTTTAAGGCGTTTCTAAACTCGAAATCTTACTTCATGCTTAATCTGGGAGTGGAAACACTCGTTGAAAGATTCAGGCTTGTCTAAACTAGAAATGTTACTTCATGCTTAACCTGCGAGTGGAAAACACTCGTTTAAAGCCTTAGATTGAATTTAAAGAACAAATGCTTGTTTCGTCCAGAGCTAGGCAGGATTCGAATCATTCAGGATTCGAATCCTTTAAGAGGATTCAAAAGCCATTCGAATACTTTAGTTCAACTGGATTCGTGATCCGGATTCGTTACTTTTTTTAGGAGGATTCATATTTGAATCCAAATGTGGGTGATTCGAATCCTTATAAAAGGATTCGAATATTTATAAAAGGATTCGAATATTTATAAAAGGATTCGAATATTTATAAAAGGATTCGAATACTTACAAAACAATTTGAATCGTCAAAAATAATTCTAATAAATTGTGAGGATTAACATGAAAAATGTTTTATGTGTTTTTAAATTTCTCGTTATATCACTGTTTTATACGCGTGGCGCATGAAGTAAAATTTCGAGTTTAGAAAAGCCCAGAAAATTTGTCACGGGGCTTTTTCACGGGGCTTTTCTAAACTCGAAATTTTACGTCATGCTTAGTCTGGGAGTGGAAACACTCGTTCGAAACTTCAAACTGAATGCTTTGATAAGAACATTAAATGACTGAAAATGTTTTTAAAGATAATTATCTAGTTTTCTAAATTTTGTTTAATATTATGTTAAGTAACACTGACATGGTAGTTATAATCTGAAATGTTAAATTTTTCCGACATTTCCCTGATTCAAGATTTTTTTTTCTGGCCTAAAATATAAGTATATATAACTTTGTATAGTAGTATATAACTTTCTTCTGTGGGAAACCCCCATTTTGTTGATTTTTTTTCATTGTTTTTCTTAATATTTAAGTTAATTTTATAAATGTTTACGTGTTTTTTAATTTGCCTGCTGATTTTGATAAATTTAATAATATCATATGGCTTTTTTGTTAGTGTTTTAGTCAATTTGAATATCATTCTATGACTTTTCACTGACTTTCCCGGTTTTAATGATATTCAATGATATTTAATTGATGAGGCGGATACATGATGAAACTGGATAATACTATTTGAAATAAAACAACACAGTTGGGAGGGTTTCACTTTTATTGTTGAACACTGCAACATGTTTCACCACACAGTGGCTTCATCAGGCAGATGAAATAATTATTTCATCTGCCTGATGAAGCCACTGTGTGGTGAAACATGTTGCAGTGTTCAACAATATAAGTGAAACCCTCCCAACTGTGTTGTTTTATTTCAAATGATATTCAATGAATTTTTTATTTACGTAATTTTCTGGCATTCATCGATTTTATAATAGAGTTTAATTTGAAGTTTTGAATGAGTGTTTCCACTCCCAGACTAAGCATGAAGTAAAATTTCGAGTTTAGAAAAGCCCCGTGAAAATTTGTCGAGGGTCGCGCAGCGACCCGAGACAAATTTTCGGGCTTTTCTAAACTCGAAATTTTACTTCATGCGCCACGCGTACAAAACACTGATTTGAAGTAAAGTTCAGAAACACACAAATACATCTTTAATCAGAGTAACAGGGAATCAGATATTTAGTCTGTTATCAACGATGTTCAGGATTTGAATATTTTTATTAAAACAACTGGTAACGATATTTATATATATATGGTTGCAAAAAATAATAAAATCAAATGTATTCTTAAAGGATTTGTATTCGTAATTCGATAAACAGGATTCGAATCTTTGATTCGAATCATATTTATCTCTTACGAATCTTTTATTCGAGTATACGTGGTTCGAATTCTATTACGTGATTCGGATTCGTGATTCGAATCCTTTTTACGAGGATTCGTCCCAGCACTGGTTTCGTCTAATCAAATTTTGTCTAATCAAATCTTCGGTTTTCAAAATTTGAGTATTTGGGATCATTTGCGTTAACATACTTAAAAGAAATAAATCCTGTATGTCAAATATACAAGCTATTAGAGCCTATAAAACAACTGGTAACGATATTTAATGGCTGCAAAAAAATAATAATATCAAATTTATTCTTAGAGGATTTGTATTCGTGATTCGGAAAAACAGGATTCGAATCTTTGATTAGAATCGTATTCATCTCTTACGAATCCTTTATTCGAGTATTCGTGATTCGAATCATATTAGGTGATTCGGATTCGTGATTCGAGTCCTTTTTACGAGGATTCGTCCCAGATCTGGTTTCGTCTAATCAAATTTCGTCTAATTAAATCTTCGGTTTTCAAAATTTGACTACTTGGAATAATATGCTTGAGGATACTTAAAAGAAAAAATCCTGTATGTCAAATATAAAACAATTTGATTTACAGGTAATCGTTGTGAAGATGGATTTAACATAAAAAAAGTTAATTAATTACACTAGCCAACAGAATTTGACTTTTTCTCTGTTCTTGGGACTAGACCTGAATTTTTCGATTGCTTGGGTGTAATAAAGTACCGAAATCGCGATGAAACCGCCGAGACTTTGGTTTTGAGGTTAGGATTCGCAAAAAAAATTTTTTTTTACTTTTTTCACTATAACTTTGGAACAAAGCAAGATAAATTGAATCTGATAATACTGCTTGAAAGCTTATACCCAGGGCTACATTTGGTATATAAATGACCTTGGTCGGGTAATGGAAAGCCCAATTAAAAAAAAAAAAAAATCCGTTAAAAAACCGCAAAAATCGCGTGTTTTGAAACATTTTTGCGATTTCAATCGATTATAAAATAAAACTACGCTAGATAGCTCAGATCAGTTTCGCTGACCTGAAAGCCTATTAAATGGGCTACAATTTCTGTATGGAACATCTCTGAGACTTAATGAGAAGTCTTCGAAATATTGGGTTTTGTTTGAAAAAATCGCGAAATTTGCAATTTATTTTGTCTTTTTCCCTTTCAAATAGAAAATTCCACAACACATTTAAAATCTGTCGTAACCATTCAAATGCCTATTAAATGGGCTACAATTTCTGTATGGAACATCTCTGAGACTTAATGAGAAGTCTTCGAAATAATGGGTTTTGTTTGAAAAAATCGCGAAATTTGCAATTTTTTTGGTCTTTTTCTCTTTCAAATAGAAAATTCCACAACACATTTAAAATCTGTCGTAACCATTCAAATGCCTATTTAAAGGGCTACACACCTCTATTACGTGTTCAGAAGTCTTGTAAACATTAATTTGTGTTTGAAAAAATCACGAAAACTGCATTTTTTCGAATTTATTTTTCATTATTCATCAATATTTTTCGATCTTTTTCTCCTTCATTTATAAAATTCCACAACACATTTAAAATCTGTCGGATGCATTTGAATGCCTTTAAAAAATCTTGTTTGTAATGTAAATAATTATTTGTCTACAAGCAGAAAACTTATTGTAATTTTAAGTTGTTAATCTATGTGTAGACATTGAATCTCCTTTTATAATCAAAACCTTTAATTACACCACGGTTATTACAACAAACAGAAGAAGTCCCACATGTGGAATCAAAGGAAGTAGTTGTGTGCCCTGGACAAACAGCGTTTATCGCCGCCAACATCCACACCGGAGCACAATACACACACAATTCTGAAGATGCTTTACATGTGTTTTCGTTTTTATCGTGTTTTGATAACATAATCGCTGCCCAGATAACAACGGCCTAGCGTCTATCAAAAATCAACAAAACGCGGAGGTGCGCATTACCATATATACCTGCTCTGGAGAGGAGTTAATTCGGTGTGCGCATTACAAACGTTATTAATCAGGCGAGCGTTAATGTTTACCATCGATTGTAATAAACTTGACATCGATGGGGCATTACGGGCTAATTGAAGAATGGCCAGATACCCTCTCCCTTTCGAAAATTGGAAATTTATGAGATGGAATGGATCGGGTGTTGCGAGTTTGTAATGTTGTACACGGTATAATATACATTTATTTGAAAATGTTGCACACAAATTTTAATCAGCATTTTCTCAGAAAAATCAAGGGTCTAAATAAGTAGCAAAATATGGATTTAATTATAAGCACTTATTGCTTGAGTTCTCTACAGGGTTATATCGTCAACATATTTCTTGAACACTTGAAAAAAAAATTGTTCTCAAGAAATATGATGACGATATTACCTTTATATAAATCTTTGATTACTTAGGCACTTAATTTTCGAAAATCCATGATTACTTTAATAAATGATTAAATAAAATATTTCTGATTTTCAACTTTTTTGTATTTATTTTTACAATTGTTTCGCTACGCTGTAGCTTCTTCAGGTGAAGAATGTTAATGATGTTATTTACAGACAAATTTACATTATATGTACATAGTTTTAAAGTAAAGTTCGAATATACATAAATTTATACGCGTGGCGCATGAAGTAAAATTTCGAGTTTAGAAAAGCCCAGAAAATTTGTCGAGGGTCGCTGCGCGACCCTCGACAAATTTTCACGGGGCTTTTCTAAACTCGAAATTTTACTTCATGCTTAGTCTGGGAGTGGAAAACACTCGATTAAAGCTTCAAATTTAGAGTAAGTCGGATACTATCTAAACGTATGAATCTCAACATATGTTCTTGACTAGGGCATTATTTTAGGATGAAATATATATTTTTTAAATTTACATATTTTAAGGAAAGTACAAACTTTTTAATTATCTAATTAAAATGTCTCTTACTCATACTTAGTCTGGGAGTGGAAAACACTCGATTTAACCTTCATGTTGAACTCTTTTAAAAAACAACGAATGTCGGAAAATTTACAGCTTATGAATGTGTCTACCCAAACGAAAAATTCACTGTATGTTGCTTGTATTAGGATTTTGCTAAGGAAATTGAGGATACCATATTCATATTTTATATTTTTGTGGCAATCCCATACAAGATATCAAACGTTATTAACAGACAAAAAAGCTTTCAAATGAACCATTCTCTGAAGTAATATTTTTTTAATTTTTATAAGGTGCGCCAATAAAAACATATTTTAGTTTTTATGTTGTGGTACTACTGTTTTTTATACTTCTTGTCAATCAATGATGACCATAATAACTTAAATGATGTGTTACATTATGATAATCAACCATAATAAATTTCAGTCAAATCGAATAGAGCGCTCAATCGTTACAAATAAAATTAGTAATTTTTTTTAAACTTTAAAGACTAATTCCGGCTTAGCCGTACATTTTAGGATATAGATAAGTTGTGTTAAATCATCATATTTTTTATTCTGGGAATCTATGGTTGAGCCATTTCCCCACATTAAAGGGACACCCTGTATAATCCTGTTTACTTAGTATGGTTTTGATTTGATACCGGCGCATACACGACAAGCCTAAATAAGCACGTTATGATTATTATTTCAGCTTCCGAATAACATGTGCTCCCTGTCGAACGCCGGTTATTCAACGTCGAAAATGTTTATTTAAAATACGCGAGAAAACAATCGTAAAATCTAATTACGAACCATCTCGTTATCACTTCCCATTGGAAAGACGACTCGGACGATGGGTGATTTAGGACGGTGCGTTTATCGCGTCCATCTTAACGACGTGACCATTTTGGTCCTGTCTTTTCTGTTTTCTGTTGTTTTTTTTTTTACACACACACCGCCGGTATAAATTCTCGAAATCCCCGGGATGCTTTTGTGTTATTTTCCAGTGTTTATTTATCCCGGGGTAAGCCACGCATTGTTGGCAATTTCTGCTGAAAGGGAGTACTCAAAATAAAAGTGAACAATAAAATACCCCGCGGTGATCCAAAAATGAGCAACGTGGATCCCTTCCATTGCGTGTTCAATTTTTTTAAACGCGCGCGCGCCCTTAGTTTAATTTTGTGGTATTTTAATAGCGGTTTTAATTAGTAGACCCAGTTCCCACGTGCAATCAGTCCTTGAGGGTAGTTGCCATGATTTATGGCCTGTTTCAATGTCTTCGGTACAAATCCGGGTGAGGGTACCCACAATTTCTACCTGACGCTAGGGCTGATTTACGACAAGGAACGCGATGATATATCTCCGGGCCTGTAATTTCAACATAAATATAGATATTAGGCATTCGTAAGTGGGAATTTTCTAAAACGGATTTCGCCTTCTTTTTTTGTAACTGTGTGTGCCAGATGGGTCGGAATGTAAAGGGAATAATGCGCTGCGTTTAACATTATTAAGCGTATTTATATTAAACGCTCGTTTTTCTATCGATTGTCGACATTGCTACACGCCGCATTCCAAGGCCCGTACCCGGAGATACAAGGTGCATTTTATTCCCGCCAGGATTAATTGTACTCTCGAGTAAGAAATTAATAATCTTTACTGTACTTAATAACCGGGGCAAAAACAATTGACGCAGTCGGGTATAATTTTCACATTTTCCCGCGGTTTCTATAAGGAATGATTGAAATAAGACATTTATTTCAACTTAAAAAAAAACTACTGAGTCAATAAAAATGTTAATTACTTCTTTAATAGCTTTTTGTGAATACACTATTTTTCTTTCTAGAACTCTATTTTAGGAACGTTATTCTCGGAAATATATTTTTAAATTTTTATATAAATAAAACACTTTCAAATATATATTGTGCATTCGCTACAATTGTTTCGCCACACTGTGGCTTCTTCAGACGAAGAATAAGTATTCTTCGCCTGAATAAGCCACAATGTGGCAAAACAATTGTCGCGAGTACAATAAAGTGTTTAAAAGTAATAAGTGTTTTATTTAAACTAAAATCAGAGTTTATTTATCCCATTATTTATTTATTAACGGAATCTCCATTTTATTACATAAGTGTACATATACATATTGTAATAATGACAAAAATAACAAAAAACATAAAAATCATATAAAGAATTACATTGATTGATTTATTTAGTTATGTTTTAAGTCCCAATTTAAAATTGCCTATTCAAAATTTGAAATTGCTTATTCCGAATTTGATATTTGATTAGTCTTAATTTGAAGTTGGAAGGTATAGAACTAGAGTTCTTAATTTTTATGCAACTAGATTTGAGGAAAAAACATGGTGATGTGTCCATCATCACTCACATCTAGTAAGCCTTAAACTCCATTGCTTATACTAACATTTCAGTAGCTTTCCCAGAATTTGTAATATTTCAAAATTCAAGAGCTCGAGTTTTACTCCTTCCACTGTAACTACAACTTATAACAATACTTCTGTCAAACATTTTTAAAAGAGTTTTTAATGTCGCTCTTTGTAATAACTGAAACGGGGGGAACTTTTTTACGGTTGCGTAAAAGAAAAGCACACGAAACGCCGAAAATATTACTTTCGAGTCTAATTTTATTCCAGATACGCGATCCCGTTTCTACAACTTCCTCAATCCGCCCCCGCGATTAAAGTTTCTCGGCACGCACTCGAATACCTGCGTTCCACCAATTAACATTTTCACGTCGATTTTCTCGGCGCTGTTCGTGGCTTACGGGTCTGGCACGTTGTGGGTTTTCCTCTCGAGTGTTTGTTATCATTAAAAGAAACGGGCGATTCGAATGGCATGGCTAATTATAAATGGTTCTCATTCGTGCGTTTCTTTGATTTTAGGGAGATATCTTTTTATTGCGGCTAATTCTGAATGATTGTTAATGAATAAAATAAAAACACTCAATCAAACGAATAATCTGCACGACTTTTTGATTATAACTGATGATTTTTCTGTTAGTCCCATGACAAGATCAATGCGGTATATAGCAAAGTTCAGACGATACATATCATCAGATATTTATCAGATATATATAGATATTTATAAAATATGATATATGGCAGGGTCCGGATGATATATATCATCAGGTATTTATTATGATATATATCAATATTTTTAAACTACGATATATATCATGGATATTAATAGAATGCACAAAACCATTAATTTGCGCGTCCCCGGGTATTCCCCTGTTTCTTGAATATTCCTAGTTACAGTTTTTCGAATTAATTGAAGAATTGCTATACACATATCATCAGATATTTATCAGATATATATATATATATCGATATTTATAAAATATGATATATGGCAGGGTCCGGACGATATATATCATCAGGTATTTATTATGATATATATCAATATTTTTAAACTACGATATATATCATGGATATTAATAGAATGCACAAAACCATTAATTTGCGCGTCCCCGAGTATTCCTCCCCTTTTTCTTGAATATTCCTATTTACAGTTTTTTTAATTAATTGAAGAATTGCTATACACATATCATCAAATATTTATCAGATATATATTAAAGAATATCATCAGTTATTTTTCAAATATATATCGATGTTTATAAAATATGATATATGGCACAGTCCGGGCGATATATATCATCAGATATTTATCATGATATTTAGCAATATTTTTAAACTACGATATATATCATGGATATTAATAGAATGCACAAAACCATTAATTTGCGCGTCCCCGGGTATTCCCCTGTTTCTTGAATATTCCTAGTTACAGTTTTTCGAATTAATTGAAGAATTGCTATACACATATTATCAGATATATATATATATCGATATTTATAAAATATGATATATGGCAGGGTCCGGACGATATATATCATCAGATATTTATCATGATACATATATATCAATATTTTAAACTACGATATATATCATCGATATTAATAGAATGCACAAACCCATTAATTTGCGCGTCTCCGGGTATTCCCCTCTTTCTTGAATATTCCTAGTTACAGTTTTTCGAATCAATTGAATAATTGCTAACAGTTGATGAAACAACCCGGACTCCAGAGACAGTTTTCATTATTTGGCTAGGTGCAATCAAAGTTAAGAAATAGTTTGTGATAAGAAGGCTGCCAAACTTGCGTTTATATTTTAATATTTAAATTGTGAAAATGTTCCTAAAAATTGGAATTTAAACTGAATTTAGGAAGATGATCCTATTCCTGAATCAAACATCAACCTAATATGCTAAGATTACTAAGTATTTATACAATTTATAAACAGCTTAATTGTTATATTTTTTACTATTCTGCAATCAACTATGTTTTTTTTTTGTAATGAAATAAAATTAATTTTCCGACATTCGCTGTTTTTCAAATGAGTTTGAAGCTTTAAACGAGTATTTTCCACTCCCAGATTAAGCATGAAGTAAAATTTCGAGTTTAGAAAAGCCTGAAAATTTGGTTTGGTCGCGTAGCGCGAAGCGCGGAGCGGCCAAACCAAATTTTCAGGCTTTTCTAAACTCGTAATTTTACTTCATGCGCCACGCGTATAAAACACTGGTTTCAAGTGAAGTTTAAATACACTTTTCGAAAAATATGCTGAAATAGCGTATTACGAACTTCATTTGGAATCAGTGTTTTATACGCGTGGCGCATGGAGTAACATTTCGAGTTTAGAAAAGCCTGAAAATTTTACTTTAGAAAAGCCTGAAAATTTTACTTAACCTGGGAGTGGAAAACACTCGTTTAAGCTATAAATTGAACTTTTAAAAGAAAAACAACGAATATCTGAAAATGTACAGCTTCGCTGCGCTACGCGCCCAATCCAAAATTTCAGGCTTTTCTAAACTCGAAATTTTACTTCATGCGCCAGTCGTATACAACACTGATTTAATGTAAAGTTCACAATACATATACTGCCTAGGTTAGGTTAGTTTACGATTCTTCTATTAATAAAAACAGATCGTTTACTTGATTCGTACAAATTACTTCAACTATTGGATTATTGCTTACTCGATTATTGAGATACTCGATCTTGCCCATCACTAATAAATATACATTTAGATTTGTATCAACAGTTTCCATTTTTTCTCTTACAAATACTTTAAAAGTATTTGTGATTCGAGTCATATTAGGTGAGGAATTGTTTGAGCTCTGGAATACATCTATAGTGTTATCTTGTGGGTTATTTTGAAATGGATTGTTATCAGTTCACGCCTGATATTTTTTTTGGGAATTAAAATAAAAAGATTACATACTATTCAGAAATAAATCTTAACGTTGGTTTCGATAATGTTTACGTTTTTGTAGAAAAGGGTCCCTTTTTTATCTGTGCCCGTTTTTGTAAGCCAGAGGTGTGCGTTTTAAAGCTTGTTTTTTTTTATCCGCCGGTTGTCGAAACACCACAAGCCATTTCCCCCAAATAACGACATTCCACACTTAATCCGGCAACAAAGGGACCCCAGAAACCCGATCCGCGCTCAGTGGGCCTCCGGCATAATTAAAATTCTGTGCGCGGCGTCGACAATTAAAATTGACGGAGCGAGGTGTTCCCCAAGGATCGCGGTATGTGACGCACGGCGTTGTGTAATGTATGAGCGGCCGGCCGAATAGCTGCCGTGCCGATCAGTTCTTGTTGCCATTAATCGCCACCTTTTAATTACCGGGCCAGTAAATTACGGCCGTTGTCCTGCATTATTCATTACATATATTTCACTCGGTCGCGCGCGTCGGTGTCCGGTGTCGCATTGTCTGCTCCTGTTACGCTTTTTACCGCGTACCGAGCGGAGTTTTCCGAGAAGGAGCACCAAGCAACCAACCACCGGTTTTTCCAAAGTCGCGTACTCGAATTCCCCGGGTTTATAAAGTAGTTAGCGTTTAAGGGACCATTAGTCGGACGACCGAGAGTGTATATATACGGTTATGGCCGTAAATATAACGTGTAGTTATTTACAGGCTGACATAAATTATTTTACAAGCCCCGCTATAAATTATTGCCTCTGCGTTGTAAACGGCAGGTGAGTGTCCGGCGGGGGGCGCTTTCAACCCTCTCCGACTCCTACGCTTTGCTCCTCGTGTGCTTTATTTCGCGTTATTGGTTTGTTGGGTCTACAAAGGCGAAAACGCTGCGATTGAAAGAAAACGGACGTCTTTCAGTGAGCGAGCGATCCAGTTCGGTCGCGGACAAAGGAGGCTGCATTCTATTCATTCCGTCTCACCTGTGTACCTGCATCGCATCCTGTGAACCGATAGAATAAGCAAACAACGGCCCTATCGCCACCACGTTGCCGCTTCTCTCCCATCCATCCCCATCATCACGTTGCCAAACCTACCTAAAATTTTGGATGTCTTCGGATCGTCCAACACATGGCCGCTGTATATAAATATAAAAAGCAGATGATGCTACTTTTTGGCGGAGCAGTACCTGAAATTCAGACCCCCGCTGGGTGACTTCTACCCGGGTAGAAAAGAGCAACATACAATGCGCTCCATGCTCGGCTGCACCACAATTCAACTCCTCTCTCTGCGTGCATATGTCGGTGCTGTTAGCGTCCGCTTAACTTGCCAATCCTTTTAATGGCCGGCTCCCCTCGACACTTTTGATACAATTACATCGATTCAGAATAAAAAAGAAATTAGATTACGCCATTCAGCTCGACATATGTATGCAGAATGTATATGCTACGAACGGATTCGGCGTTCCTAATTTGATTGAGATGTGTGTCATAAGTTAAGTCGTCGCTCGCTCCGAAAGCCTTCTAATTAATAGCGCTGCGGAATGTTTTTCTTGCTCAAATGTCTTCGCGACCTTCCCACATAAATTGTTTTTAATATCAAATGTTAATCGATTAGGTTTTTAAATCTTATCCATCATACGAGCGTTTTATTATTCATGAACCATTATATTGATAGAACATTTTCTAATTTTTAAATCATAATAATCAATTTGACTCACTTTTTTGAAAACTCTCGTATCAGCAACAACTCTCAAATATTTAATTTAATCTGTTGAATTATTCATTTACTAAATTTTCTTGTTCTAATCACCGTACTTCTATAACAGTAACCACCTACCAGAGGTGGGCAGGATTCGAATGCTAGATTAAAATCCTTCTAGATTGTTTGCAGTTGATCGTAATTTTGTATATTATCCTTTTTTTAGAGGGTTCAAAACATATATCTAATATTAGTGCAAAAAGGATTCGCGATACGGGTTCGTTACAATTTTTGAAAAGGATTTGTATTCGAATCCGAATGTATGTGATTTAATGTTTGGATTGATTGAGTTACTTGAAGATAATTATAACTTTAAATAAAATACTTAGAACCTTTCTTCAATACTTTATTTTGTCAACAAATGTACATTTCGGACACGAAGTGTCCATTATCAATGGTTTGATACAAATACGAAAAAATATACATTTAACACGAATATATATACACAATACTGGGGGATTTGAGCGTGTCGGTCGGGGGAGGTGTTGTTTTTAGTATTTAGGATTCAAATCCTTTCTGAGGAGAAAGGAATCGAATCTTTAAAAATGATTTCAATCCTCGTAATATTTCGAATTATTATTAACGTAAAATCGCACATAAAAGCAAACTGAACAGTCTTAAACATACATACCTAAGCAGTATATTTTGACCATCACATTAAAGCTCGAAGCGAATTTCTAAACTCGAAATTTAACTTCATGCTTAATCAAGGAACAAAAACACCTGTTTAAGTTTCAAATTGAACGCTTTTATGAAAACAACCTGAAATAGTATCAAACAAGATAAATTCAAATTCAAAACTATTTGAATTCGAGAAAATAAGCTTACGCTTCTTATAGTTTGCACACTTTAAACATAATATATAAAATTACGAAAAAACTATTCGTGAAAATGCAAACAGTGTCTTAATTAATAAGACGATTCAATGGATATTTATCGTCTTAAATTGTCTTATTAATTAAGACACTGTTTGCATTTTCACGAATAGTTTTTTCGTAATTTTATATATTCTGAAATAGTATGTTGTACAATGAGCATGGAATTATTTCATTTTCCTAAAAGTATGAAACAGCTATTAACATGAGTGAGAAATGGTCAATCGATGCGAATTGTATACTGCACTTTTTCTACGACAGTACACATATTTTAAAAAAATGACCTATCTTGGGCGGCCATTCGGTCTCTGTAACGCAAGCCATTTATTCCAGGTCGCACTCCACTTCATATTGCGCGCATATGAAGTGGAGTGCGACTTGGAATAAATGGCTTGCGCTACAGAGACCAAATGGGGCCTCCGGATAGGCCTTTTTTTAAATATTTGAGCTGTCGTAGAAAAAGTTCAGTATTCTTTTACTGTGTGGTCGTTGCCATAAAAACCATTACAGTTCTAGAGTTACCATACACCTATTGCAAGTCTAGAACTACAATGGTTTCTATGGCAACGACCACATAACAAAAAATCGCTTATAATAATTACATTTACTAATCAACGATGAATCCATAAGTATCCAAAACAGAACAGAACAAAACAGGAGAAGAAAAATTTATCAAATTTCAAATAAAACGTGGTAAATATTCAAAAAAAATATTGAGAACTTTTTTCTGAGAAACATTGAGATTTTATGGTAAAACTGACTGGTACAAAATTTTCGACAATTTTATTGTTTTCTTTATGGACATTTCCAAACATTTTTTTATGATATTTGTGACTATAATTCATTTGTTTTAGGTTCAATGTCTAAGTCCACTTTTTGGCCAAAATTAGTTATATTTATATTCTTGTACAGTTTAAATTCGGAATCATCGGGTGTATAAAAAGCTCTATGGGCTTATAAAACAATGTGTATAATTGAAATGAAAATAAGATGTATGTAAAAGAAGAAAGTTAAAAGGAACAAATTCGATCATGTTATTTATGTCTCTGCACCAGAATTCAATAATCATAAAAATTGAAATCAAATTTTATTTTATTTCATTTATCCACATAAACAAAAAATCAAGAAACTTTGTATTAACCAGTGAAGATCATTGTCTTTTTCCCCGTAGCTCATTTATTTATCTACTTTAAGGCTTGATATAAAAAAAATATGTGATGGGAACTTCTACAAAGGACATAAAAATATAAACATTATCAGTATCTAAAATTCGAGCTCAAAACTGTTTTTTACTTCTCCTCAACATTTTGCCTTACGTGACTCAGCTGGTTTATGCCTTAGGCGCCTTAGTTGTAATAATAATAATAATAATTATATTTATTTGCCCAACGGAAGACCAATACAGGGACCCAATATAAATAAAAACTAAATAGTAATACAAAAATAGCACAAAAAGATACAATTTAGGAATTTAAGTACAAGATAATTTTTAATTTATGGTATGAAGTGTTATACACGGTCACCAACAAAAATATCGCTAAATAAATTATTTGAATTAACAGACATATGAAAGATGGGTGACTTACGTAAAATATTTGTTCTTGAGTGTGGAATATGAAATGTGCTGCTGTGTCTTGACAAGTTGTGATATTTTTAAGCGATCGTTAGTCAAAATCATCGTGAAACCGGTCAGTGATAACTTGGATTTATCTTCTACACATACTAAATACAGGGAGTTTTAATTTTAAGTATACATGTCCCAATTTTATGCTGTAAACCTTCAGATATTCGTTGTTTTTTTAAGAGTTCAGTTTGAAGGTTTAAACGAGTGTTTTCCACTCCCAGGCTAAGCATGAAGAAAAATTTCGAGTTTAGAAAAGCCTGAAAATTTGGTTTGGTCGCGTAGCGCGAAGCGCGGAGCGGCCAAACCAAATTTTCAGGCTTTTCTAAACTCGAAATTTTTCTTCATGCGCCACGCGTATAAAACGCTGATTTCCAGTGATGTCTAAAAAATACTTTTAAATCAACATGCCTAAATAGTGTATTTCGAACTTCGCTTGGAATCAGTGTTTTACACGCGTGGCGCATGAAGTAAAATTTCGAGTGTAGAAAAGCCCAGAAAATTTGTCTCGGGTCGCTGCGCGACCCTCGTCAAATTTTCACGGGGCTTTTCTACACTCGAAATTTTACTTCATGCTTAGTCTAGGAGGGGAAAACACTCGATTAAAGATTCAAATTGAACTTTTTAAAAATTAACGAATGTCGGAAAATTTACAGCTTATGCATATGTTTACCTAAACTGTATTCCAAACTCAGCTTATATTCCTGTTTTTTTTTTGTAAGTTAAATTTGAAGCTTTAAACGAGTGTTTTCCACTCCCAGGCTAAGCATGAAGAAAAATTTCGAGTTTAGAAAAGCCTGAAAATTTGGTTTGGTCGCGTAGCGCGAAGCGCGGAGCGGCCAAACCAAATTTTCAGGCTTTTCTAAACTCGAAATTTTTCTTCATGCGCCACGCGTATAAAACGCTGATTTCCAGTGATGTCTAAAATATACTTTTAAATCAACATGCCTAAATAGTGTATTTCGAACTTCGCTTGGAATCAGTGTTTTACACGCGTGGCGCATGAAGTAAAATTTCGAGTGTAGAAAAGCCCAGAAAATTTGTCTCGGGTCGCTGCGCGACGCTCGTCAAATTTTCACGGGGCTTTTCTACACTCAAAATTTTACTTCATGCTTAGTCTAGGAGGGGAAAACACTCGATTAAAGATTCAAATTTAACTTTTTAAAAAATAACGAATGTCGGAAAATTTACAGCTTATGCATATGTTTACCTGAACTGTATTCCAAACTCAGCTTATATTCCTGTTTTTTTTGTAAGTTAAATTTGAAGCTTTAAACAAGTGTTTTCCACTTCCAGACTAAGCATGAAGTAAAATTTCGAGTTTAGAAAAGCCCCGTGAAAATTTGTCGAGGGTCGCGCAGCGACCCGAGACAAATTTTCTGGGCTTTTCTAAACTCGAAATTTTACTTCATGCGCCACCGGTATAAAACGCAGTTTTCAGGTGAAGTTCGAATATACATAAATTTCGCAATATTTTAGTGTTTTGCACGCGTGGCGCATGAAGTAAAATTTCGAGTTTAGAAAAGCCCAGAAAATTTGTCTCGGGTCGCTGCGCGACCCTCGACAAATTTTCACGGGGCTTTTCTAAACTCGAAATTTTACTTCATGCTTAGTCTGGGAGTGGAAAACACTCGATTAAAGCTTCAAATTTAGAGTAAGTCGGCTACTATCTAAACGTATGAATCTCAGCATATTGTTCTTAACTAGGGCCTTATTTTAGGATGAAATATATTTTTTTTAAATTTACATATTTTAAGGAAAGTACAAACTTTGTAATTATCTGATTAAAATGTCTCTCACTCTCGCGGTTATAGTATATTAAAAATCGCTAAAGCAGCATAATAACGTCTTAAATGACATGTTTTTCTACAATAATTACAACATATAATAAAAAACAAATTCACTCATATTGTAAAAGATTCTATTGCAAAGATTTCTATTTTTTTCATTCATATAATTACTTCAATAATGCCACTAGAATGTCGCACGTAAAACATTTTTTCAAAATTTCGGAAAATTCAATCTTGCACGACATTCCAATGAGATTTTATTGCAGGAATAAATGGAAAAAAATACAAATCTTCACAAAGGAACCTCTTTAATGTGACTGCTTTCATTTTTCAATATTTTTTATAGATATTGCAGAAAAAACATTAAATGATTACGCGCTACTTCCCAGTTTTTGATATTTGATATTTATGAAATAACGGTAAATGTAGGAAACATTTTATTGAGACAACCAAGAAATTTGTACTTTCTTTCAAGTATACCTATTTTTCAAAATATTTCATCCCTAAATAAGGATGTACCCATTGAGCAAAAAACAAACAAATAACGTTATATCAACATTGTGGCAACATTAAACGTTGTTTTAATTCTAATGAAACATTACTTACATGGATTTGCTCGGTGGGTAGCTAAGACGACAATATAAAGAGGTTTATACGTTTATACGAGCGGTCGATTTCTTTTAAAAACTCGTTTAAGAAACAGCGAATGTCGGAAAATTCACAGCATATACATATGTATACTTAAAAATGAAATTCCCTGTATCCCCGGGGAGAGTAACTATAAAAAGGGCAGATAATTATTACATCAAAATGTGACGACGTCTCGGTATATTGTTTTGGTAATTTATTATAATTTACTACCGTTTCCCTTAATATATTATTTAATTATTTAAAATGTGTACTTAAAATAAAATTATGACGTTCCGTTGTGTGCTTCCCATTCGCAAAAAAAATAATACGGATGCATTAACTAAACACCGACCAAAAGACATAATACCTGTTATCCCAGCAAGTACGTGGGGGCCACGAAAACGAACCATCCAAAGGGTGCAATTAAGCCGCGCCAGGAAAAGCCATTTTTACATATTTTTAATACCGCCACAATCGTTATTGTTATAATTTTCCCCGGCTTGCCGACCTAATATATTATTTATTGAGCCATCAAAACATCGCCTTGATTTATGTGTTTTTCCATAAACCGCTCGTGTCACGAGACATCTGTGTTTGTAGTTTTGTAACCGGCGCTTTACTTTTACTTTTGCTTTTACAAACCCTCGAAACTCAAATTATAGGTCTCTTTGACATCAAGCTGTCGACATGGGATGAGTGTCGTTTGTGCGTTTGGCACCTTTTCGGTACGAAATCTCCGTAATAAAATGCCGGGGCATCCTCAAATAGCTATAATTATAATAAAAACTGTATAAAAAGCGGTTGCGGGCACGTGGGCCATCAGGGGCGTTTCTGAACCCCGGGTAATTACACGTCTTGCGTCCCAAGCTCTCTAGTTACTCTTTGGGTCGTCCTCTGGTAGCACCGATGGCTACCAGCTACCAGGACAAAAATGCAAATGCGAAGCAAAGCAAGGGGCCAGTTTCCGGCAATTTGCGAAAATTCGGGTTTTGCAATTATAAAAGGAAATTTATAAACACGCGAATGTTGTATCATGCATGAAGCCGACCGGAATGGTATAAAACCCGATTCCCCGATATTAATTCAACGTCGGCTTTTTTTCACTCATCCTCCTCTCTCGCTCGCTTTTTTCCCTTCTTCTTTCTCGATCCTCGCATACACACATGAGCTAACCCGCTGTGAGAAGAATCTAAGCCAAGCCGATATACCTTTTTTTCCCAACATGCGAGCTCTCTGAATTTAAATTAAAAATGTTGGATTCATTCCACGCCGCGTGTTTGTTATTTGAGTTTATTGTTCATCAATTAAACTCATGGAGTTGGTTAATGCGAATGGTTTTAAATAGTAATAAAGTAATCTTTATGGCGCCGAAGAAGAGCCCGTTTCGCTTCTTGATTTAAGTTTTTTGCGTTTATTAATGTCGTTTTTTGTTTCAGATCAGACAAGAGAAACCCTACTACATAGCGGATCCAGAAGTCGATTCACTGGTGAGCGTCCGTTTTCTAAATGTATAAATACACATTCGTGCTCGAAATTAAGTTGTACACCCGTGGAATATCTAATCGAGCCCCGTTTTAATCTACCTCGTATTTAAGTATTATTCAGTTATTGTATGCGACGTTTATGCCTGTATTTGTTCGTACGTGTGTGTGTGTGTGTTTGAGTTGGGGGGCAGCTAGGTGCTGAACGCCCCCGTGTATTTACATCAGATATACACAGCCCGCTTACGACATTCGGTCACGAGATGATAATTATAATTTTTATTTGTAGAATATTCATTCGAAATTATTTCAATGTGGCAATAATTAAAAACTACATGTATTCAAAGATCTATTTATTAAAAACTAACAATAATACAATAACATATTATTAAATAATGGACATTAGTGGCAAAGCAAATGAACTGCATTTCAACCAAAATTATTTTTTAACTGGGTTTGTTGCCATGTATAACTTATTTACTATAAATCTAGTCAAAAAATAATATTGGTTGAAACGCAGTTCATTTGCCCTACCACTAATGTCCTCAGGGGTTGATTTTGAATTAAATCCATTCAAAATCAACCCCTGAGGGTTGAATGACTTTTATAGAGAAGTTATAATTAAACACACTTTTAATTTTATAGTGCAGTAACGATAACACTCTAATGCATAAATGTTTTTTAGTTTGCAATAAACCATACGTTTTAATAAATTATAAGAATAAATAATGATTAGGTGTTACCTCTTGCCGAATACTAGTTGTTGTTGTTGTTAGTAAGATGTAATTGTGAAAGTGAGAACTCTTCTTTTTCGACCTTTTTTTTTAGTTTCCTCCTGTTGTTAAAAGGTATCAGACATCTGTCTATGACCAGTTAGCTTTTGCCGATTCAAGGGAATCAGCGAATGTAAATCCAATTTTGTAATTGGTATCTTCTTTTAAGTATGCTTTCACATATCCCTCGCAAAATTCAAAATCGAGGTCCTTTCCAGAACCTCCACTTCGAGAGTGGATATCTTCTGGGTTGGTGGTAGTTTTGCTGGGTGTCATCGGATCTTCCAAGGAATATCAAAGTCGACACCCAACACGAATTGCATGATGATGATGATGGTGTGATGTGATGATGGTACACGATTCGTTGTGAACTACTACCACCATCCTCTTTCGACCTTTTTCTATTTCTTTCCTGTTGTTAACATGTTTCAACCTTTCGGTTATTCCAAGTTAGCTTTTGCCGATTCAGGGGGCATCAGCGAATTCAAATCCAATTTTAAAATTGGTATCTTCTTGGGAGTATGCTTGCACATATCCCTGCCGCAAAATTCAAAATCGAGGTCTTTTCCAGAACCTCCACTTCGAGAGTGGGTATCATTAGGGTTGGTTGGTGGTAGTGCCATCGGATCTTCCGTACAAGATCAAAGTCGACACCCACAACGGCTGCACACCGATGATGATGATGGTGATGAAGGTGTGGTGTGGTGCACTAACCGTTCTAAACTACTCTTTCGACCTTTTTCTGTTTCTTTCCTGTTGTTAAAATGTTTCAACCTTCCGGTTATTCCAAGTTAACTTTTGCCGATTCAGTGGGAATCAGCGAATTAATTCCAATTTTTAAAATTGGTATCTTTTTGGGAGTACGCTTTCACATATCCCTGTCGCAAAATTCAAAATCGAAGTCCTTTCCAGAACCTCCACTTCGAAAGTGGTTATCATTGGGGTTGGTTGGTGGTAGTTCTTCCGGGTGCCATCGGATCTTCCGGGGAAGACCAAAGTCGACACCCTCAACGGCTGCACGCCGATGATGATGATGGCGAGTGTGGTGCACTAACCGTGAAAATGGATGATGATGAAGGTGTGGTGTGGCGCACGAACCGTTGTGAACTACTCTTTCGACCGGTGGCGCTGCGCTTTTATATCTACGATATTTACCCGCGGCGGACGGTAACAAAAATTCTTGGTCCGCGCTTGCGCTAAATTTTAACACTGTGATTTCAGAAATTCCTGCTTATTGGTTTTACTTTAAATTAATATTGCAATTAAAGTTAAAGTAAAAAATAGATATCGTTAAAGATAAATGTGTTTTAACATCAGCCGCAATATTTAACATCAACGAACAAGTTTGCTGTGAATGCATGTCTTTACTTATCTTAATAAATTTTATTTTTTATCATTCTTGATTATGGCATTAGGCCAAAACTAGTAAAAAAATACAAAGAGTTTACCTTTTAAATATACGCATCCTAATTGTAAGCTATACATTTTCAGTTGTTTGTTGTTTTTTTTTAAGACTTCAATTTGAAGCTTAAACGAGTGTTTTCCACTCCCAGGCTAAGCATGAAGTAAAATTTCGAGTTTAGAAAAGCCAGAAAATTTTTTAAACTTCACTTGAAATTTTACTTCATGCGCCACGCATATAAAACACTGATTCCAAGTGAAGTTCTAACTGCATTATTTTATAATATATAAAATTACGTAATTTTATATATTATGTTTAAAGTGTGCAAACTATAAACAACGAAAGCTTATTTTCTCGAATTCAAATATTTTTGAATTGGAATTATTCTTGTTTACATTATTTTAGCATATTAATTCAAAAGTTTATTTTAAACTTCACTTGAAATCAGTGTTTTATGCGCGTGGCGCATGAAGTAAAACTTCGAGTTTAGAAAAGCCTGAAAATTTGGTTTGGTCGCGTAGCGCTACGCGCTACACGACCAAACCAAATTTTACTTCATGCTTAACCTGGGAGTGGAACGAGTATTTTCCACTTCAAATTGAACTTTTTTAAAAAAGCGTATGCATATGGATAATTTGCATATAAAAAAGAGAAAGTATGAAGTAGTAAAATAATGATCTATAATATTGCTTTAATTTATTATTTTTTTTCACCTTTAAAACACTTAAAATCAAGAATTCTTAAATGTGGCATAAGTTAACTAGTAGTATTAAAACCAGACTAAGATTACAATTCGATTTTTTTAAATACAACAGTAAATCTCAAGGAATGGATAATTTGGATTTACTACAAGTTTATGGTGTATTTGTTTATACAGAAACAAAGGAATTTTTTTTAAATACAACAGTAAATCTCAAGGAATGGATAATTTGGATTTACTACAAGTTTATGGTGTATTTGTGTATACAGAAACAAAGGAAAATCATGTTGACCATATTATCATTATTAATTAATAAACCCAAATAAAAATCGCATTCTTGTCCTTCTCTTCTACGTTCGAGAATCTCCGCTTTAGTAAACATTTTACCCATAGTTTAATTTATCTTTTTCATAAAAACATGTTACTTTTTATATTCATATCAAAATGTATAAACAAAAAAAGGTTTTGTGCTATTTAAAGTCCACGGTAATATCAATTAATTTAAACATTAAAAGTGCGATTCTTTACGCAATCTACAACTAATTAGTTATAGATTGTGTAAAGAATCGCACTTTTAATGTTTAAAGTATTCCGCAACCAAGTATTATAAATTTCATTAATTTAGCCATTGTAATTGCCGTTTTGGCCATTTTTGAGGCTCTGTAATTATTTACACAGAAATCAAAGATTGCTATCTTGGAGGACATGTGTAAGGCATTACTAATTGTGTTATGAACTATTTAAAATGGTCCGTTATAGATAATAAATCACGGCCATGGTAATGTCATGAATAAAAACTCTTATCTTAAATTCATACTTTTTAATGCTCCTGCACAACACTAATTCATAAACAAGACTCTTTTAATCAGTGAATTATGTTTCTGTATGTGTCGAACTTTATTGTAATAGTAACCTACACATAAATCGGAGAGCAATTTAAAAATTGATTATTAAACTTGGTAATACAAATTTTACTTGCTTTTGCGGACAAATGAAAAATTAAGAAATCACTTAATTACAGTCATTATTTATATTCTATCATTATTTACAACTGTTTTAAAGTAATTGGTGAGAACCAATTTGATATTTTTGCTACTTATTTTCCAGAAATAACATTTGCAATGTTTCAACAAGATAAATTCAAAACTATTTGAATTTGAGAAAATAAGCTTACGCTTCTTATAGTTTGCACCCTTTAAACATAATATATAACATTTTATATATTATATTTGTAATGTTTGTTTTAAAGATGAACAACTGAGAGGTATGGAAACAAAGGCGACAATCTTCCTCTTCATGTTTTCATGAACTGATACTAAAAAAGACTGATATTCCTTACTTCACTTTGTATTTGTATTGTTAGATGTACATTTCGAGACACAAGATGCTCATTATCAATAACAAACAGTTTGTTATTGATAATGAGCATCTTTGGTCTCGAAATGTACATCTAACGATACGAATAAAAAGTGAAGTAAGGAATAACATTTTTTAGTGTAATAATCACTTCACATAAACTCAAAAACATACAGTCATGAACTTATAATTTCTTATCGTATTTGTTCATAAACCTCTAGTAAGGAATAATAGTATTTTTTAATGTAATAATCACTTCACATAAACTCAAAAACATACAGTCATGAACTTATAATTTCTTATCGTATTTGTTCATAAACCTCTAGTAAGGAATTACAGTATTTTTTAGTGTAATAATCACTTCACATAAACTCAAAAACATACAGTCATGAACTTATAATTTCTTATCGTATTTGTTCATAAACCTCTATGTGAATTTGGTTCAAACTTGCTTATATCTCCATCTAATTCTATTCTACTGAATAGCAAAACATGCAGTATAATTAATGTGTGTATCTTTAGGGATACAGGTTTTTGTTATTTTTTACAAAAAACATTAAAGTTGAGAATGCTAACTTCATTTCTATACCCCTCAATTGAATCTGAAAATGTACAAATGAGACAGCTCTGGTAATGTCATTAATGGCCTTTGAATATTTTTGCTTTCTCTCTTTCTTTGCCAAGCTCTTAGATTTTATGTGATATGACTAATTATAGGTTATATGAAACTACAAAAACCTAGGGATACAGGTTCTTGTTATTTTTTACAAACAACAATAAAGTGGAAAGTGCTAACTTTCTTTCTATACCCCTCAATTGCGGTACAAATCTGAGAATGTGCGAATGGGACAGCCATGGTAATGTCATTTTTGGCCTTTTGGGTATATTTGTTTTCTCTCTTTCTTCGCCAAGCTCTTAAATTATATTTCATATGACTAATTATAGATTATATGAAACTACAAAAAAATGGCCAGCATTGATTGGCCCATATTTTAGTTATGAGGCCCGGACAAGCAAATTTCCCTTTATATGCAACTCACCCTTTGGATTCTTAAAAGAAATACTTCCTGTACAAGAGAAACAAAACCAAGTGAATTTATTTAAAAAACCAATATATTAATAAATTCAAATGGAAAGTGTAAAATGTTTACAAATGATTGAATCTTAATTCTGAATGAAATGAATATTAAAGATGAGAATTAAGCAGCGCAATGGCTTATAGGTGGAGAGAAGGCCAGTAATTACTGCGACGCATGTTAAACACGCGGCCAACAAAGCGAACAGCGATATCAGATACCCGGCCATTGTTCATCCGCAATTGACTATGACCGAAAAGGGGGGATGCGTTTTCGAATCCGAATTCTCTCGCTTCCCGACCGTCGTAATTCCCGATTATATAAACCCCCCTCGATCCCCCCCGATCCATGAATAATTACCACCAAGTGGGAATCGATTATCCATCGACGCACAAAGGACATTGAGTCGTAATGCTATCGTATGCTAATTACCATCGAGCTAAGTACCAGCAACACGCTATTAGGTATTTTAATTATATAGAAAGAGATTAATATCTAGATGGAGTTTCCTATGGCGGGCTGGTTTTTAATTTACTGAGCCGATCCGGGGGCCGCGATGAGAGAATGCGGCTACCGTTTTCTGATTAATCCCAAGCGCGTTCCTCTCCTCATCCTCATCCTCTTCTCATCTCAACCATGCATCTCCGACAACAGCGCAGTCCATCCCCTGAAAACGCTAAATCAACACACTGCGCCAGGTTTGATTGTTGATTTATTGCCGACGTGGGACCATCGCCGAATCATTACGTCGTTTTTAATGGGGGAGAAGGGTTGTAATTTCATTTATATTAATTAATACGGTGTAATGCGAGCTCAGGGGATACGACCCGTGACTCCCGCGGAATATGGGTGGTCCCCCTTTCGCCGCAGATGAAATGTGTTTGCGCTGTCGGACACTCGATCTCGAAAACGTGATATCTGTGAAATTGACATTGCCGGCACGAAAACCAAAGTTTCTGCGTAGATGTGGGTTATAATTGGGGGGATTGTTTGGAGGGAAAACTTTACTTACAGTATTACCAACTTTTTATTTAATAATAATCACTTTATTTCACAAACTTTTATTGATATAACTTTTACTTTTATTTATTACAAATACGTTTGTATAAAATATCTTACATTAACTCATAAACATCTTGTTTTTTATTAAAAACTAAGGTAAGGTACGATTCACGAGAGGTGTTCCATGGTTTCCTTGATTTGTAGTGCTTTCTGTGCAGGTATTCCTGAAATTGATCGCAGTATCGGTCGCTCGCTAACTGTCAAATTTACATGTTAAATCCCTATCTAAATGACAGATTTCGTACGACCGAATTGTACGACCAATCTCGCGAATGCGGGCCCTGCACCAATACGAAAATAGTTTGATGTCATCAAATTACGTGTGTGAAAAGAGACAGAAAACTTTATAATATGTCTGCTATGGTTTAAACGCATGTTCCGGTTTGCAAGTTTAAAATTTTATGGTTAAACGTCACATTTTCACAATGTCTTCGTAAAACTAAATCTGCAAAAACCCAGCCACAAATCATTTTAAATAATGTGCACAATCGTTTTAAATGTGAGTTTAAGTGGTATAATTCCAATTTCCAGATGTACTAAATAGTTGAGGTATTAACAGAAATATATAATGCATTTATGTTGATTTTGTGTAAGCTCAAACGAAAATATTAGTTTAATCGAATTCAACTCATTTCAGTTGGTTTGGCAAATAGTCATCGGATTAATCTGTTAATACAGGCAATTTTTGTTTTAAGTATACATACAGGGAAATTTCTATTAGGTATACATATCCATACGCTTTTTTTAAAGAGTACACTTTAAAGCTTAAAACGAGTGTTTTCCACTCCCAGACTAAGCATGAAGTAAAATTTCGAGTTTAGAAAAGCCTGAAAATTTGGTTTGGTCGCGTAGCGCGAAGCGCGGAGCGGCCAAACCAAATTTTCAGGCTTTTCTAAACTCGAAATTTTACTTCATGCGCCACGCGTATAAACACTAAAAGCACTGAAATATTGCGAACGAGTAAACTTCGCTTGAAATCAGTGTCTTATACGCGTGGCGCACGAAGTAAAATTTCGAGTTTAGAAAAGCCTGAAAATTTGGTTTGGTCGCTCCGCGCTTCGCGCTGCGCAACCAAACCAAATTTTCAGGCTTTTCTAAACTCGAAATTTTACTTCATGCTTAGTCTGGGAGTGGAAAACCCTCGTTTTAAGCTGTAAAGTGTACTCTTAAAAAAGAGCGTATGCATATGTATACCTAATAGAAAATTAGAAAATTAGGCCTGAAAATTTGGTTTGGTCGCTCCACGCTTCGCGCTGCGCAACCAAACCAAATTTTCAGGCTTTTCTAAACTCGAAATTTTACTTCATGCTTAGTCTGGGAGTGGAAAACACCCGTTTATACTTCAAATTGACCTCTTTTCAGAAAAAAACGAATATATAAAAATCTGCAAGGCGTAATTGGGATATGTATACTGAAAAGAAAAAAATCACTAGAAATTATGATTCGAAGCTTTTCTAAAAGAAAGAACACTAATATACACGCGACCTAAACAGTATGACATTATCATGTAACGTCAACATTTGACACAACTAGGAAAAATCGCTGCAGATACAACTGTCGACATACTCTCGAGAAAATTTGAACCACACATTCCACCTAAATGAGTCATAGGTCATCTCTTCCGAATTCTACTATATTTATATATGATACATATCTTAGGGTTATTAAAACTAGTCTTATAGATTAACCATTTATTTTACAATATATTGAGCATAACAATTTGATAAATAAATTTCGATTGTGTTAGGCACAACTGAAAGAGAAAATTATTTATATTAACATATTTTTTTTTTAAATAAATTTAGGAAAAACAAGGTTTTATACTGTATGAGAAACATAATTTATACATTGCATTATATGTAAATGCATAATTAATAAAAATATTAGTTTATAAGTTGGGTAGATGTTTGAAACGCGACGGAGCATGTCCGAGAGAATAATAATTAATGCGAGGCAAGTAGCCGAGTGGAAAGAATGTTAATTTGATACCGATACACGGGGCCATACATAATGGGGTTGTGTGTGTGTGTATAGTCTAGTGTATATATGGCGTTAGTCACTAGAGATGACGTACCGGGGGGTGGCTTGTTTGCTGACCCAACAAGAGTTTCTGGCTGCCACCGATAAAGGCCGTCGTTCATTCACGGACACGTATGTTTACTGAATCTGTACGCACTGGTTTTAGATAATCTCTCCGAAATATATTTAAAAAAAAGTACTAAAACTAATTTCCTATTGCAGATGGTGCAGGCGATACAAGTGCTGCGGTTTCACCTCCTCGAATTAGAAAAGGTAAGTTGAAGTTGAAGTTGAAGTTAGTCTGTGATGGTGGCTAATTGTAGTCATGGAGATGGGCAGCCTGGTCGCGCATCCTAATGAAGCACGGGGGCCGGTCAATAACACCGATCGGGCCTTCTCGTTTACATTATATTTGGTCCGGGCGCATTAAAAACTCGAAATTATGGAAATACGAGCCGTGGCTTTGCATGCGCTGCACATTTAAATTGCTAAAAGGGGACACTATCTGGCGAGTTATCTCTCTTTCTCTGGATATTATAATCTGGTTGCGAGGCAAATGCACATAACCGGTTAGCCCGCCGCCGCCATCTTAGCCACAATATCAGACTGCATTCTGCAAAAACACATCATTCTCACTAAAACAATACCGGCGGGAATCGGTGAGGTCACATCAGATCGCTATCGCGCGGCATGATATCGCGTATCAGTTTGGCCGGTTTGTTTTGTGTGCCGTGCGGCGGCAACGGCGGCGAAGGTCGCCGTCGTCGTCTCTCGCTCACTTTCAGTTCGTGCATGCAAATAAACTCTGGGTTGTCAAACGCTTATATGTATTCATGTATTTCAGGTGCACGAGCTCTGCGACAACTTCTGTCACAGATATATCAGCTGTCTGAAGGGCAAAATGCCCATAGATTTAGTGATAGACGAGCGGGACGGGACTAAGCCCCCGGAACTGGGAGGCTCCACGAATGGAGATGGTGGTACAAGGAGTAATGCCGATTCCACATCACACACGGACGGAGCAAGTACGCCGGATGTTGTAAGTATTAATTTTCCTCGAAATATTAGAATCTAGGGATTAGGTATGACAAAGCGCGGAGAGTGCGGTTGCTGAATTATGCACGCCCTCGCATTCCACTCGTGTTGTTGTTGTTTCTTGGCGGCGAACTGGATGGAGAGAGTGAAGCGGCCGGGAGAGAGAGTGTATTAGCTGGGGGAGCTCAAAGCAGGGAGTTTTACTGGTAATTGGTGTCAATTTAGTCTGACGCATCGCTCATGCGAGTGAGGGATTGAGTTACACCCTCCTCTAGCTATGCGGTCAGCGTCCTTTTTATCTATAATTCGAGCTACCACCGTCGCACTTTTATATAATAATCTCAAGTGCGCTCTCCGCCACCCCATAACCTCAGGTTGTCTGATGCGGGCGTGTTCGTTCCATTATCGGCAGATTCGGTGACAGCGGCGGAATGCGTCGGTAAAAATAGACAACGGAGACAGCGAGCGGTATGCCAGTAAGTGAAGCCCGGGTTGTGCTTTGGAAGGCGCTCAAAATGAGAATACTTCATACCTCGGGCTGCCAATAGCATCTGTAGCGCGCGTCTGAGCGGTATAATTACCGCGGTATTTATAGTGCAAGGGCAACGGCAGCGATCAGATTGACGCGTGCACGACGACATCACGGCAAAGATATAAATGGCACTGCGCATCTTCTCTCTTCTTCACAGCGTCGTCGTCGGGGGCTCCTTCCTTCCTGATACAATTTGCATCGTCTCGGAATCACTTAGCCGCTCGGTCCCTAGCCGCTTTTATTGAGGCATTATCATTTTATTGACTTCAAATAGCTTGTAAAACGCGGAGCTTGCGAGCAGAGCCGGGAAGCGATTTCGCCGAAACAGCCTAATTCAGGAGACACTGATGGCTTGTAATCGCCGGCATGGCTTCGTTTGCAAACAGGTGGATTTGTCGATTCCCTCTCTATACATGTATATCCATCCGCGTGCTCTCTATTTCTCCATTCTATCCATGTGTGTGTGTGTGTATAATGTTTGCGGCAATCCATCTATTGCCCCGGTCCCCCGATTAAAGTGGATAATCTGAGAGAGGTATAGAGAGGGCCAGTGATGTATGTTTTGCGGACTGTGCACAAAGAAAGCCATCAATCCTCGCAGGATTGTTTCCTGCTGCATCAAACTAATGGTCCCAGTGGCAAAAGTAAACTTGCAGGAGAAACAGTTTAATGGAATCCGGGGCCGCGGGGACCATTAAAATGAAATAGTGACCGGTCCACCTCCGTCGGCGAATCAATCTCTCTAAGCAGGACGGATGGCCGTCGCTCCATTACTACGGCCAACGCCGGTAATGGACCGTAATGACGTATGGTAGACTACACTCTACTACACTAGATTCCTATATTTCCTTCAAAGTAAACACAATAATAACAATAATGTATTCAGTGCGTTTGTGTCTTTTGGTGTACGCATGTAGATAGGGAGTTTTTCTTTTAAGTATACATATCCCAATTATATGCTGTACATTTTCAGATAGTCCTTGTTTTTTTTAATGAATCAATGTGAAGCTTAAACGAGTGTTTTCCACTCCCAGGTTAAGCATAAAGTAAAATTTAGAGTTTAGAAAAGCCTGAAAATTTGGTTTGGTCGCGTAGCGCGAAGCGCGAGCGACCAAACCAAATTTTCAGGCTTTTCTAAACTCGAAATTTTACTTCATGCGCCACGCGTATTAAACATTGTTTCCAAGTGAAGTTCGAACTACACTCTTTTAGCATATTGATTTAAAAGTATATTTTAAATTTGACTTAAAATCAGTGTTTACTACGCATGGCGCATGAAGTAAAATTTCGAGTTTAGAAAAGCCTGAAAATTTGGTTTGGTCGCTCCGCGCTTCGCGCTACGCAACCAAACCAAATTTTTAGGCTTTTCTAAACTCGAAATTTTACTTCATGCTTAGCCTGGGAGTGGAAAACACTCGTTTAAAACTTCAAATAGTGACCGGTCCACCTCCGTCAACGAATCAATTTCTCTAAACAAGACGAACGGCCATCGCTCCATTACCACGGCCAACGCAATGACGTATGGTAGACTGTATAGCAATGCTATACAGTCTACCATACATTATTGTGTTGGCTATACTATAGCATACAGTATACTACACTAGATTCCTATATTTCCTTCAAAGTAAACACAATAATAACAATAATGTATTTAGTGCGTATGTGTCTTCTGGTGTACGCATGTAGATAGGGAGTTTTTCTATTAAGTATACATATCCCAATTATATGCTTTAAATCTTAAGATATTTCTTTGGTTTTTTTTATTGAGTTCAATTTGAAGCTTAAACGAGTGTTTTCCACTCCCAGACTAAGCATGAAGTAAAATTTCGAGTTTAGAAAAGCCTGAAAATTTGGTTTGGTTGCGTAGCGCGAAGCGCGGAGCGACCAAACCAAATTTTCAGGCTTTTCTAAACTCGAAATTTTACTTCATGCGTCACGCGTATTAAACATTATTTCCAAGTGAAGTTCGAACTACACTATTTTAGTAAATTGATTTAAAAGTATATTTTAAATTTCACTTATAAAGGATGTTTTATACGCGTGGCGCATGAAGTAAAATTTCGAGTTTAGAAAAGCCTGAAAATTTGGTTTGGTCGCTCCGCGCTTCGCGCTACGCAACCAAACCAAATTTTCAGGCTTTTCTAAACTCGAAATTTTACTTCATGCTTAGCCTGGGAGTGGAAAACACTCGTTTAAAACTTCAAATAGTGACTGGGTCCACCTCTGTCAGCGAATCAATCAATCTAAAGAAGACGAACAGCCATCGCTCCATTACCACGGCCAACGGCCAACGCAATGACGTATAGTAAACTGTATAGCAATACTATACAGTCTACCTTTTTTTTTTTTTTTTAGGGGGCAGGAAACGGAAGTTAGGGTTATTTCTGCCCTAGCACCGCAGCCGTGTGGCTTATTGTACTTCTTCCGTTGCCGTAGTTAATCAAAAAGCTCTGTCTCCTTGGCTAGTCCCAGCAGCCTTTCGATCATCTTTCCCTTCGGGAAGTGGCTTGGATTCCCTTGGACAAGGTTTGCTTCCCTCCAGGTGGAAAGTGCCTCGCACTCGAATAGTACATGTGAGGCGTCTTCATCCTCTTCCAGGCATAGTCTGCATATTGGATCTTCTGTGAACAGTTTCATGTTATGCAGGTGCTTCCTTAGGGTACAGTGTCCAGTTATCAGTCCTGTGACTATTCTAAGGTTGTTTCTACTGAGTCTGAGGGCCTCAGTTGCTAGTTCTTGGCAGGGGTTTTCCATCAGTAGTTTACTGTGTCTATGCCCTGTCAGGTTTTTCCAGCGCTCGGTGTGTCTTTCTAGGGTCCACTCTTTTGCGCTTGGTCTTATTGATTTTTTGGGAATCGGTAGCATTGGTTCTGGTCCAATGTAGGGTCTGCGTGATCCAATCTTTGCCAGAGCATCGGCTTTCTCGTTACAGTCTACCATACATCATTGTGTTGACTATACTATAGCATACACTCTACTACAGTAGATTCCTATATTTCCTTCAAAGTAAACACAATAAAAACAATAATGTATTCAGTGCGTACGTGTCTTCTGGTGTACGCATGTAGATAGGGGTGGCGATTTATGGGGGCTGCGTGTCGCCGTATATTCATCCCCTTAACACAATATTGGCTTCTTCGCGCGCGCCTTATCTCCTCCGCGCACTTTTATGAATAGGTAATGTCGGGTATTGATTTTAATATTCCGGCCGCGGGTGCAGGTGTGATGAATGTGTAATTGTCGGCCTTATCGGTGGCGGGGAGGCCACGGGGACGCATACATCACTTTGCGCTCTCCCATGCCCGATAAATCACCGGGACAAATTTAATTATCCTGCTGTCTGCGATAAGACGCCGCCAGGACCTTCCTCCGTCCGGATAAGCCGAGGGGGCAAACCGGCGTGTGTGCATACACCATGGGGATGAGATGGAAATTCTCTCCCACCGACCGACCGACCTGGGGGTGTTGCGTTGCTCAAAAACGTTGGTAATTACATACGTACATACAAACAGAGGCCACGGTCGCTTTTTAGACCGTGTGCGAGCTGTCTCCGTCAGATGTGCGTTGGCCGGCGTGCGCCGTCTTTGTTCGCCTGTCAGGCCCAGCTGTTCTCAATTTGGTGGCTATTTGTTCTCAAGAGTTCGTTCACTCGCCCCAGCTAAACGTGCATTAACGAATTTCCACCATGCACTTCAATTTTCATAGCTGTTTTGCCCGTGCTATTTGTTTTAATTTACGGACATTCCTAATATTTTATTTAAAGAGAAAGAAGGCAAAGGCGCACCGGGGAGATGTAAAGGAACGGGCGATTCTAGTTGATGAGGGTCAAACAAAGTTACTTTTCCCTCGAATTCTTTGAAAGAACGGCCGTTCCCTACGGGGGGTTGGTGACTTTCTGATCGACACAGCGGGGACCTCCTCGCATAAACCTACCTGTCGATATTCCGGTGGCAGCTGATCGCTCTTCGTTTTATACAGTTCATCTCAACTCGACCTTGAATAATCGACATTACCGTCGTTTTTGAGGACGGTACGTGTGATGAGGTATTCATTCCATCAAGTTCTCATGCTCGACACGGCCGCACTGTTTGTAAACAGCATAAGCGAGTCATGCCGCGAATGGAGAATCAGCTGTGCATGCCTGATTTAATAAAGGCTCGAAGGACGCACAGACGAGCGCCATCATACTAATGCACTAATGCATCTAATCACATTATGCAGGAGCACTCCGCTAAAATCACTAATCATAACGCATCAGTGAGTGGATGGGTGCGAGAAGAGCGAGGGAAGGAGAGACCGACCGGTTGTAGTAGGATCATCACGGTAATTGACTTTCAGCTAAATGCTAGAAAATGGATAAGTCGTGTCGGAGGGCGAGCGGGAATCTAATAACTGAGATGAGTGTTGGGGAGCCGCCCTTGCAAACACCAATTGGCCACTTGACGTGCTATATGCAGATCAACCCTGATCTGATTTGGCCCGTATTCAAGAGTGACCTACAGACTCGGGCTTTATTCAATTTCCGGCGGCTGATGAGTGTCGTCAATCTCGGCCGCGTTTGTAATTGACGCGGAATGCGGGCCCGCTCTTCAAGCCAATATAACTCGCTCGTAACCTTTCACACTACCAAATAAAAAATACACTATTCAACTCAACAGTGGTGTGTATTTTCGTGTAGCATATGTTCATGCAGATGTTGCTCTCAACACCGGCGCTAATACGTGTCATTACCAATATATCGAGTGAATGTTCAGAGGTGCCAATACTAATTGCATTATTCGTGCATATGTTAGACCGGAGGCGGAAGCCCTCGTTACGGCCCACTTGTCCCGTCCGTATGTTTACTAACGCGTTCGCGCTTTTTCACACTGCTCATATTTAATAAAACACACCGTGCATTATTTTTTTTTTCACGCTAATTGAAATTCCAACTGGCCCGAAGAGGAAATCATGCGTTGCGCGCACAGGTACATTTTTTGTCCGGAATTCGTGGCGTACCGGATATTCGGGCCAATTAATTTGTCAGGCCCGGTGGTATTGACGGATTGAGATGCATGCGTCGCGAACGGTCGTGTACATAAATCAATGCAAACTGCACTTTCTCCTCGACCCAACACTGACCCACTACCCGCCGATTCGCTTTTAATTAGCCCGGCATTGTTCATCGCCGTCACCACACCCCCATAATGGTATAATTAAACCGTTAATGTCTTGCGCGAGTTGTTGCGAGACCGCGCACGGCCGGCTTTGAGATTTCTTCAAGGCCGACGTCTCATCATGAGCCATCGCCTTCATGAGAACTATAAAAAAAAAACGTTACGAGCTTACAATAAGCGTAACTGTACACCAGACGTACTCTGTTGCAGATTTCATATTTGTTTTACGAGTTAATTGTGTTGTCAAATCTTCCGGAGGGAATTTTTAATGATGTTTATTACTGCGTGTCACTATTTATTTGCGAAGTTTCTTATGATTCACCACTATTAGACAACTTCGACATATCTTGGATTCACCACTATTAGATAACTTCGACATATCTTGAATTCGCCACTATTAGATAACTCTGGCATATCCTGGATTCACCACTATTAGATAACTTCGACATATCTTGAATTCGCCACTATTAGATAACTCTGGCATATCTTGGATCACCACTATTAGATAACTTCGACATATCTTGGATTCACCACTATTAGATAACTTCGACATATCTAGAATTCGCCACTATTAGATAACTCTGGCATATCTTGGATTCACCACTATTAGATAACTTCGACATATCTTGGATTCACCACTATTAGATAACTTCGACATATCTTGAATTCGCCACTATTAGATAACTCTGACATATCTTTGATTCACCACTATTAGATAACTTCGACATATCTTGGATTCACCACTATTAGATAACTTCGACCTATCTTGAATTCACCATTATTAGATAACTTCGAGATATCTTGGATTCACCACTATTAGATAACTTCGACATATCTAGAATTCGCCACTATTAGATAACTCTGACATATCTTTGATTCACCACTATTAGATAACTTCAACATATCTTGGATTCACCACTATTAGATAACTTCGACATATTTTGAAATCATCACTATTAGATAACTTCGACATATCTTGGGTTCACTACTATTAGATAACTTCGACATATCTTGGTAGAAATCAATCATATCCAAACTCCAGACCTGCAATACTGCGTCACCGATCAATTATTCATGCAATTTGTAGCTCTACGACCATTTTTCTCATCAGAAAATGGTTTCGTGCCTACTATCATGGGAATATGGTTGTAGATTTAAGTGTGTGGGTATATTTTTTATATTCATATTCCTCCCCCAAAAAAGCCATCAGATGCAGACACCAGAGCTCCCCTGCAACGTGCGGTCCTCATTAGGGCCCCGCCGTATCGGTTTCATATTTCGGCGTTTTTTTTTTGCATGCCAGTAAAGTGAAGTGTCGTGTCACGGATCTCAGGGGACCGCACGCACCTCGCTCTCTCATATAATATTTATCTGGTTGCCGGTTCTGGCACCATTCAATATATACGGGCGTCGGAGTGAGCGGGTAATCCCCGGTGACGGCCCGTCATCTGCATCATGCAGGACGGCACCGCGGCGCGTTCGCGTCGCGGTGAAAATACATCAGCGTCGAAGATGGAGTGCACCCTCAATATTTTATGGGTGGGGGCGCGTGCATACAGCAACACCGCAAATGATGTAAAAAAAGTTTAGGTTATTTATAGCTAATATGTTTTAATCCAGAGCAGGCAGAAAATTGTTTAGATGAGACTATGTGTCATCAGTGTTATTTCTGATTGCAGCGGCCGCCCTCTTCGTCACTGTCGTATGGGGGCCCCGTGAACGACGACGTGAGGTCGCCGGGCACTCCGGGCCCCCTCTCACAGCCACCCGCCTCGCAGCAGACCCTCGACGGATCGGATCCAGGTAAGGCGTATATATATTTTCATTAACTAAAACCATGTATGCCCATTAAAAAGTATCATTCCTTTAAAACGTAATTATAATATTTTGTACATATATACAGAGAATTTTTCATTTAGGTACACATATCAATGTTTTTGAAAAGCATTCAATTTGAAGCTTCTAGCGAGGGCTTCCACTCCCTAATAAAGCATGAAGTAAAAATTTGAGTTTAGAAAAGCCTGAAAATTTGGTTTTTGTAAACTCGAAATTTTACTTCATGCTTAATCTGGGGGGTGGAAACACTCGATAAAAGCTTCAAATAGCAACGAATGCCTGAAAATGTATAATGTATGTATACAGGGAATTTTTCTTTAAAGTATACGTATTCCAAATGCAGCTTATTTTGTTTAATCTTTAGATATTTGTTGTTTTTTAAAAGAGTTCAATTTGAAGCTTTAAACGAGTGTTTTCTACTCCCAGACTAAGCATGAAGTAAAATTTCGAGTTTAGAAAAGCCCCGTGAAAATTTGTCGAGGGTCGCGCAGCGACCCGAGACAAATTTTCTGGGCTTTTCTAAACTCGAAATTTTACTTCATGCGCCACGCGTATAAAACAATAAAATACTGTGAAATTTATAAATATTTGAACCTCACTTGAAATCAGCGTTTAATACGCGTGGCGCATGAAGTCAAATTTCGAGTTTAGAAAAGCCCAGAAAATTTGTCTCGGGTCGCTGCGCGACCCTCGATAAATTTTCACGGGGTTTTTCTAAACTCGAAATTTTACTTTATGCTTAGTCTCGGAGTGGAGTTTAAAGCTTCAAATAGCAACAAATGCCTGAAAATGTAAAATGTATGTATACAGGGAATTTTGCTTTGAAGTATACGTTTTCCAAATTCCGCTTATTTTCTTTAAATCTTTCGATATTTGTTGTTATTTTTAAAGAGTTCAATTTAAAGCTTTAAACGAGTGTTTTCTACTCCCAGACTAAGCATAAAGTAAAATTTCGAGTTTAGAAAAGCCCCGTGAAAATTTTCTGGGCTTTTCTAAACTCGAAATTTTACTTCATGCGCCACGCGTATAAAACACAGATTTCAAGTGAAGTTTGAATATACATAAATTTCGCAATATTTTAGTGTTTTATACGCGTGGCGCATGAAGTAAAATTTCGAGTTTAGAAAAGCCCAGAAAATTTGTCTCGGGTCGCTGCGCGACCCTCGACAAATTTTCACGGGGCTTTTCTAAACTCGAAATTTTACTTCATGCTTAGTCTGGGAGTGGAAAACACTCGTTTAAAGCTTTAAACAGCAACAAATGCCTGAAAATGTTTTTCTACAGGGAATTTTGCTTTAAAGTATACGTTTTCCAAATTCAGCTTATTTTCTTTAAATCTTTCGATATTTGTTGTTATTTTTAAAGAGTTCAATTTAAAGCTTTAAACGAGTGTTTTCCACTCCCAGACTAAGTATGAAGTAAAATTTCGAGTTTAGAAAAGCCCCGTGAAAATTTGTCGAGGGTCGCTCAGCGACCCGAGACAAATTTTCTGGGCTTTTCTAAACTCGAAATTTTACTTCATGCGCCACGCGTATAAAACACAGATTCCAAGTGAAGTTTGAATATACATAAATTTCGCAATATTTTAGTGTTTTATACGCGAGGCACATGAAGTAAAATTTCGAGTTTAGAAAAGCCCAGAAAATTTGTCTCGGGTCGCTGCGCGACCCGAGACAAATTTTCACGGGGCTTTTCTAAACTCGAATTTTTACTTCATGCTTAGTCTGGGAGTGGAAAACACTCGTTTAAAGCTTCAAATAGCAACAAATGCCTGAAAATGTATGTATACAGGGAATTTTGCTTTAAAGTATACGTTTTCCAAATTCAGCTTACTTTCTTTAAATCTTTCGATATTTGTTGTTATTTTTAAAGAGTTCAATTTAAAGCTTTAAACGAGTGTTTTCCACTCCGAGACTAAGCATGAAGTTACATTTCGAGTTTAGAAAAGCCCCGTGAAGATTTGTCGAGAGTCGCGCAGCGACCCGAGACAAATTTTCTTCGCTTTTCTAAACTCGAAATTTTACTTCATGCGCCACGCGTATAAAACACTAAAATACTGTAAAATTTATGTGTATTCGAACCATACTTGAAATCAGTCTTTAATACGCGTGGCGCATGAAGTAAAATTTCGAGTTTAGAAAAGCCCAGAAAATTTGTCTCGGGTCGCTGCGCGACCCTCGGCAAATTTTCACAGGGCTTTTCTAAACTCGAAATTTTACTTCATGCTTAGTCTGGGTGTGGAAAACACTAGTTTAAAGCTTTAAATAGCAACAGATGCCTGAAAATGTAAAATATACAGGGAATTTTGCTTTAAAGTATACGTATTCCAAATTCAGCTTATTTTCTTTATATCTTTAGATATTTGTTGTTGTTTTTAAAGAGTTCAATTTGAAGCTTCAAACGAGTGCTTTCCACTCCCAGACTAAGCATGAAGTAAAATTTCGAGTTTAGAAAAGCCCCGTGAAGATTTGTCGAGAGTCGCGCAGCGACCCGAGACACATTTTCTGGGCTTTTCTAAACTCGAAATTTTACTTCATGCGCCACGCGTATAAAACACTAAAATACTGTAAAATTTATGTATATTCGAACCATACTTGAAATCAGTCTTTAATACGCGTGGCGCATGAAGTAAAATTTCGAGTTTAGAAAAGCCCCGTGAAAATTTGTCGAGGGTCGCGCAGCGACCCGAGACAAATTTTCTGGGCTTTTCTAAACTCGAAATTTTACTTCATGGGCCACGCGTATACAAACTAAAATATTGTGAAATTTATGTATATTTAAACCTTACATGAAATCAGTGTTTAATACGCGTGGCGCATGAAGTAAAATTTCGAGTTTAGAAAAGCCCAGAAAATTTGTCTCGGGTCGCTGCGCGACCCTCGACAAATTTTCACGGGGCTTTTCTAAACTCGAAATTTTACTTCATGCTTAGTCTGGGAGTGGAAAACACTCGTTTAAAGCTTCAAATTAAACTGTTTTAAAAAACAACGGATGTCGGAAAATTTACAGCTTCTGCATATGTTTTATAAAAGAAAAACTCCCTCTATATCGAGGTATGTATACTCCAAAGAAAATTTCCTTGTATATAGCATAAGAACATTAGCATCATGAATCCAAAGTATTATTAGGATTCAGAGAGTATGTAGTGGATTGTTGATATTTTCTGATGCATTAAATACTATTGAAGAAATTAGTTCTGGATAACATATTTAATTTCTATTGGAATTAAAATAGTATAATATATTTATAGGAGAGTAAATTGTTTATTAGAAGTAAAAAAGCGTACCCGCGTAATCATATTAATGGTTGTAATTTTATACCATTATCGATTTAGCCATTAGTGTTATCGCGGCGTGGATCTGAAGAAGCGCGCGAACTCTTCATTAGTCGCCGGTTTTCAATTACCCGTTCATTCCATTACCGATTGTCGCTTAATATATTGACATGTGCCGCTGTAATAACAGTCCTTCTGTCTGTCTATCGCTAATTACTCGTTATGGTGAGCATTAGCCACTATTTCACGATTACATCAGGAATCAAAAACGCGTGTTAGTTATGATCATGCGATGACGTGCATTAATGCGGCCGTAATAAATTCAGATTTGTGCGTCAGATAGATGCATGTGTGTGAGTGCAGGTTTGAATATCGAGTTGCATTACGGGCAGAGGTGGTTGTGTGTACACAATTACACATTGTGGTGACATTAGTTTAATTCAGAGTTGCTAATGAAAGTTTACGAGCCGGGGCCACGTGACCGGCTTTATGGCTCGTCCGCGCTCTCCGTTCGAGTAAAAATTACATGGTACTTCGATTTATGTGCCCGTTTCACTTAGCCTCACTTAACTGGTCCGCGAATGTAAACACATATAAACGGGCGACTTCTGCCGGATGAAATATGCCACGACAAATAACAAAACACCCCGTGTATTAAATATTCCATTCAGATGTAATGCGACGCATGATGTAACGGAGCGTTCGGCGTTATCTGCGCCCGCTGGAAATGACTGATCCCCAGATCGGGCCTCGGCTAAATAGAGCTGAATGTCACCCCCGGCCAGATCCGTCCGATTCGGAACTCTAGTTAAATTGGCCGCCGTCCGATAACGGCTTTAATTGCACGACTCGCAGATAAACCTAGGGATTTATGGACACGTTAACGTTCCTCCTCAAAAGTCCCATTTTTACTCCCTCAACTAGAATACTAACATCTAGAAGGCTCTTTACAACAATTACCTAATCATCACAAAACATGTTCTTGTTCCATGTTCCATGGACATGCAATAGGTCGATAGTAGTGATTGTATTTGTTAGGATCTTCCCTAACTGGCCAACGACCACGAGGTCCTTCAGCCGTGTAAGTTGTGTGGTTGTGTGTGTGTATGTAACCGAGCTTGTTACTTCAGAAAATCACCCCAGTTACTCTAAAGCAGTGGTCTCCAAACTACGGCCCGCGACTTGCATGAATCCGGCCCGCCATTGTTTGTAATTTTTTTTGTAAATGTCATATTTTGAAATATTGTAACAATTGTTCCTTAAATTTTTCATAATTTTATAAAATTAATCGGATCTTGGCCGACTTTATTCTATAGAATTGTATTTGTGGTCCGCGAAGAAGATAGTTTGGAGACCCAGGCTCTAAAGCATCATTAAATGTATCCCAATGACGAATGACACCGGTCACCCATCCAACTTGTGAACCGCGCCAACTTGACTTGTATCCTAATGACGAATGATACCAGTCACCCATTCAACTTATGAACCGGGCCAACGTTTCTTGACTTAGCATACGTCGGTGCGGTTCCGTAATCGGATGCGCCCACCCCCGGCCATTCTCAGATATGTTTGT
This sequence comes from Philonthus cognatus, assembly GCA_932526585.2. NCBI lineage: Eukaryota > Metazoa > Arthropoda > Insecta > Coleoptera > Staphylinidae > Philonthus > Philonthus cognatus. The sequence continues at coordinate 34,075,684 of OW052242.1, forward strand.
AGGATTTCTCACTTAACCCGTGGTGAAACATTTTTGAATCTAATTCTGGATATGTAATTAAAATATATATTTTTAAGGAATCTTTATTTTCACTAACTCACAAAATTTTACTGATTCTTATTAATTAATATGAATGTAGTTTTTATTATGTTATCTTTCTATGTAAAGTTAATTAAAGGAAAGGCACTTGGTATTGTTTCACAATTAATTATGAAACAATACCAAGTGCCTTTCCTTTAATTAACTTTACATAGTGTAATATGTTTCACCAAGTGCCAGATGAGAAATTAATTCAAGAAAAAATGTTATCTTTCACTTACTACTAAATATATTGTCTATTTCCATCATCTGTTCTTCATTGAAATGCAATTTTTGTAACGAAAGACCATTCAGTCATTGATAGATAAGTGCGTAAGCCATTCGATAAGACCGTCTGGCTTCCAAGAAACCGAATCCTTCATCAACGCGATGTCATAGGTTATCCTCCGCATACCACGACACATGATCAATCCAGCGGTGCCTCTTGCTCACCAAGAGCTCTATCTGCTTTATAAAATAATTTACATCCCATTATATCTCGCTCGGATTAAAATAAACAACAACATTTCGTGAGAGTTAATGCTTTCCACGGCGCGTAATAACTCAGATCCAACGACAAATTATGCTAATTGAAAGACAACATATACATATTAATAGAGGAGACGGTCTAAAAATAAGTCCGTGGCGATCTTTAATTAACGCGAAATTATCTGTTTAATTTCTCGGAATTATAATTGGGATTCTGCTCGCTGAACCCTGTTAAGGGGTCAAGCCGCACATGCAGCTGTACCATCCAAGACATGTGCTTATTCAAAAAATGTATTTATTTATATTTTCAATAAAGTTATCTCAATAACTTTATAGAAGAAATATTTTTTTGAAATCAATAAATTTCTAACCTAATCCATTTACACTTTCAATACAGTTTCATTAAAGTTTTTTCGTAGTAGGGAAGAGCATTCTTTGAAAATCCAAATGTAAAGGATAATATCTCCTTTCTGTTGGAAATTTCATAATTTTTTTAATCATTGCAGATATGAGCAAAAATCATGTAGGTGATTTTTTTTTTTCATCGTTTTACTATGTAATTTTGAGATATAATGAAACATATAGGGATTTTTTCTTTTGAATGCGCTGTAAATTTGAGCACATTCGTTGTTTTTTTTTTAAAGTTCAATTTGAATCTTTAAACGAGTTTTTTCCACTCCCAGGCTAAGCATGAAGTAAAATTTCGAGTTTAGAAAAGCCCCGTGAAAATTTGTCGAGGGTCGCGCAGCGACCCGAGACAAATTTTCTGGGCTTTTCTAAACTCGAAATTTTACTTCATGCGCCACGCATATAAAACACTGATTTCAATTAAAGTTCAAAATATACTATTAAAATAATATGTTTAAGCAAATATACTGCTTTAACGTACTATTATTTAAACTTCACATTAAATCTGTTTTGTATTCGCGTGGCGCATGAAGTCTAAATTATACTTCATGCGCCACGCGAAGTTTAGAAAAGCCTGAATTTAGATCCAAACGTTTGAAGTGAAGTTCGAATATATATAAATTTATTGTAAAATTTGTATATATTTGAACTTCACTTGTAATCTGTGTTTAATACGCGTGGCGCATGAAGTGAAATTTCGAGTTTAGAAAAGTCCAGGAAATTGCGCTGTAAATTTGAGCACATTCGTTGTTTTTTTTTAAAGTTCAATTTGAATCTTTAAACGAGTTTTTTCCACTCCCAGGCTAAGCATGAAGCAAAATTTCGAGTTTAGAAAAGCCCCGTGAAAATTTGTCGAGGGTCGCGCAGCGACCCGAGACAAATTTTCTGGGCTTTTCTAAACTCGAAATTTTACTTCATGCGCCACGCATATAAAACACTGATTTCAATTGAAGTTCAAAATATACTATTAAAATAATATGTTAAAGCAAATATACTGCTTTAACGTACTATATAAACTTCACATTAAATCTGTTTTGTATTCGCGTGGCGCATGAAGTATAATTTCAAGTTTAGAAAAGCCTGAATTTAGATCCAAACGTTTCAAGTGAAGTTCGAATATATATAAATTTATTGTAAAATTTGTTTATATTTGAACTTCACTTGTAATCTGTGTTTAATACGCGTGGCGCATGAAGTAAAATTTCGAGTTTAGAAAAGCCCAGGAAATTTGTCTCGGGTCGCTGCGCGACCCTCGTCATATTTTCACGGGGCTTTTCTAAACTCGAAATTTTACTTCATGCTTAGTCTGGGAGTGGAAAACACTCGTTTAAATGAAGACAACCTTGTACAAGACTGTCTCAGTTTAAACCGAGTCGACCTTATACAGTAAATTTGATTTTGACTTCATGTGAGGATTTCCGCACGTGATAAAGTCGGCTCGGTTTAAATCGGGACAACCTTGCACAGTAATGAGCTTGGTTTTGACGTCACGTACGGATTTCAACGCGTGCTGACATCAACCAAGGTGTGTAAGTAAGGTTGTCTCAATTTGAACCCAGCCCACCTTGTATTTTTTAATTACCTTGATTGTTGACGTCACGTGAGGACTTCCACGCGTGACCTCAGCAATCAAGGTGGTTAGTGTATAAGGTTGTCTTAATTTAAAACCGAGTCGGCCTTGTTAGTTTAATTACAATGACTTTTCATGTCACGCGAGGAACTCACTGTATTTCTCGGGACATAAATATTCCTAATAAAATCAAACTGAATTTGCTATGAAATTCAAACATAATAAGTAAAAACGAGTATATTTTCAATTTCACAATATTTCAAACCAAAATTTCAGAAGTTTGTAAACTCTATATAAACAAGGATAGTAAATCTATGTTAAAAAACAAAAATCAACATTTCTTAAGATATAAACTTTTTGTCTCGTGTAATATAAGGTGGGGCAAAAGGAATGTCATAATATGAATTGGCTGCCATTTAATTAGAAACAGAAAAAATTGGCAATGTTTTGACTGAAAGTTTATTTAAAAGTGTAAAATTGATAATATAAAGTTAAAAAAAATTATATCGGTCAAATTACCATCTCCTGAGTTGATGTTGATTGTGCTCGTTTTACAGCATTTTGAATTGTTCTTCGTAAAACATCTAGCCCCAAATTGGTGCTTTCTACTTCAATGTTAGGGCACTGTTCTAACTGAAATTTTAATTGGAAGGTGTAAAATTGATAACATTAACTTGAAAAAATGATATCGGTCAAATGCCCACCTCCTGAGTTGATGCATATTTGTGCTCGTTTTACAGCATCAATGTTGGCTTTCAAGACTTGCAAGGTTTGAAGTTTGTTGTGGTAAATGCGAGATTTCAAAAAGACCAACAGGAACAAATCTAGCGCCGTCAGATCTGGCCAGCCGGTTTAAATCGCCAAAACAGCCGTCCCAGAAATTGGTGTTTCAAAATCTCCATCGTTGCTCGAACTGTGTAAGCCTTTGCTCCGTCCTACTGGAACCAACAATGCTCAAGACCCAATTCAGCAACATTCGGCAAAATAACTCCTTTAACATCTGTCTGTAGCGCTCACTAGTTACAGTTACGATGGTGCCCCAAAAAAATAAAGGCTAACCACTTTTTCACTGCAAGGGCTTTTTGAAATCTCGCGTTAAGAACAACAAATCACAAATCTTGCAAGTCTTAAAAGCTAACATTAAAGAAGAAATCACCAATCTTGCAAGTCTTGAAAGCCAACATTAAAGAAGAAATCATCAATTTGAAGTCAGATGTTCAACGAGCAGCAATTCAAAATGCCGCAAAACAATCAACTCAGGAGGTAGTCATTTGACCGATATCATTTTTCCAACTTGATGTTATTAATTTTACACCTTAAATAAACTTTACGTTAAAACAGACCCCCATTATTTTCATTACTAACAAAAAAGCAGCCAATTCACGTTATCACATTACTTTTGGGCAGGTGGTGGCCGAGCGGTAACGTCGCCGGGCTGTATCGCTCGGCGAGCCACAAGTTCGGGTTCGATTCCCGTGCACGGGGAGCCGTGCACGGGAATCGAACCCGAACTTGTGGCTCGCCGAGCGATACAGCCCGGCGACGTTACCGCTCGGCCACCACCTGCCCAAAAGTAATGTGATAACGTGAATTGGCTGCTTTTTTTGAAAAAATAATGTCTCGTCGTGGCCCTAGGTGTGGTATGAATGTGTGTGATTGTCCGAATGAATAGTTAAATAATACAAATTGTGATAAATTAATTGATACAAATATAAACATTGATGATGGCTAATGGGCAAGTTCCCAAGGCCAGGCAAAAGCCAAAACCAAAAAAAAAAAAACATTACTTTTACCCCACCTTGTAAAATGTTTTAAGATTCAACAAAATTTTATATTAAAAAATATAAGTTTTCAACTTCACTTCTCTTCCATTAGGAGTGAAGGGGTGAGTGAGATAAGATAAGAGAAGACGCGGTCGCGCGAGAAAGGAATATACGCCAAGCGATAACCATCAGATTACTGCCATTAAGACAGTGACATCCACCGGGAATTCATGAAACGATAATAATAATCGGAGACGGGATCATAAATCCGTGTTGGATGGAATCGAGGCCCCGCTAAGAATTCCAAATCTCGATAATGGGGGATGGGCACGACGACTGCGACGAGGGAGATTCTTCCCGATTGGGGGACGGGGAAACAATGAATCAGTGGACGGCTAATGCCCAGGACATAAGTCCTAATAATGCGGACACGGCTCCTGATTTAGGAGATTTTCCCTAGATTCTGTGGGTCCTTTCCAAACATGTTTTTATCTTGGAATTTTCTTGTTTTCAATGAATATAACTTATAGTTTTTTTGTACTTTGTGGCAATGCTTCTCCATAATCAATGATATATAGTTACTTTAAAGAACACCACGTACTACGTAATAAATGCAAACAAATACAAATTTTTATACATTATCGTATAATAAAAACATGTTTTAGTAATATGCTAAAAAAATTATAGTTTCCATTAATTCTTGAATCTTGGAGGAGTTCACTTCGTGTAACAATTTCAATTTTGATATAAACAAAACACTGAACATATCTTATACCAGTTTTATTTTACTTTGTGACTAGCTTCGATTACACGGTAATCTTAATCACAAATAGAAATGTACATCTAACATAAAAATAAAAAGTGAAGTAAGGAATAACAGTCTTTCTATTTGTGATTAATCACTTCACGTAAACTCAAAACAATACAGTTAATCATAATCAAACTAAGTCTATTAAAATTAATAATAATATCAATAAAAATGCAATGTTCTTATTATAGAAAACATGTTTTGTATTTGTTAGTATCTATGTAGAAATTGTTGTTTAGTTAAATTCTAAAATCGTTAGTTTGTAGAGCATTACCCCCAAGTCATACGTTTGTGAAGTAAATGCACTAACAATTATCCCATGTGTCAGATGCCGCTGGTGCGAACAAGCGCCCCGCGTTATTTTCGGCATCCGCAGAGACGTGGGGTGGCGTTTTATAAATGGTATAAGGGTTTAAAGAGGGGTGGGAGAGCCATGAGTAACTTTGTCTCGGAGATTATTTTAGGCAGGAGTTGCGGAAATGTTGGAGCAAAAGTTGACGAGGCGGAAAGAAAGACGCCGACGTAGTCGAAGGGGGATTTTAAAACCGAAGACGACCCCCAGAACAACAACCCCCCATCATTTGCGTACAGGCCGAAGCGTAATGATAAGCGTTGCGGCCCGACAACGTATTTTCTTCCTACTCCATGTGTTGTTTGCGTGTGGGCTATTTTTAAACGGCGATAAGAAGGGCGAAGGGCTTGTCTGCTCCGAACCTAAATATTTAACCGAACGCAAATAAACAAATGCGCGCTTATTTGATTTATGTAACCACAAGTGGGTTCGTTAACTACCCTTGCGGTTTCCATACGGTTTGCGGTGCAGCGAAGGCCATTAAAGATTCAAGAGTGTTTTAAAATTATGTGAAACGGGACACATGATGTGAGCGTGCCGAGACGTTCAGTCATCCATCCCTTTCCTACAAATATAAATGCAATTACATTCATGCTATCTTTATCTTTCAATTTTATTGTGTGTGCACAATAACATTTCATACATCGAGCTGTAATCAACTGGAAGCTTCATTTATCAATTTTGCTTACAGTGAACATTTCGAATTTAATATAATAAGGATGTTTCAATATCTTGCACCGTATTGTAATGGATATATTTTTTGGAGGGATCGTGTGAAAGGAGTCTGATCCACACATCAATGCAATGCAGATAGTTGATGTTCGAGTGATGTGTACGTGTGACACGCAATCAATGACGAGGTTCCGGACGACCATGAGGGCCCTCGACTGGAGCACCCTTACTACCCCGTGTTGCTCGTCTTTACGGTATACGGTTACTGTTATCATCACCCCACAATGCCGCAAGTCGTGTAAGCCGTATTGTCCTCCCCCACGAGTCACAGTTTAACGTTGTTTTCCATTACAACGGACCCGTGGAGACAACAATGGATGAGCGGAGGGCGCGTTTTGTAATTCGGATGGGTGAATGGCGCGTGTAAAAAACAGCGGAGCCCCCTTCTCTTCTCAAGCCGATTTGAAATTCAAAGTATCAGTGCGCCCGTCATCAGCAACATCCGTATAGCCCCCGGTTTGATTAATCGAATCCGCTGGTGGTATCAGATAGTGAGTGATAGTCTCGGCTTTTCCCCCGCGCGCACCACGGTGGCTTTAATTAACCGGTGGGAAAGTTAGACACCTTCCCGAGGTCTTAAGAGCTGATAAGGGACAAAGCAGAACGGGAAATGAGGCTCGCTCCGCCGCCCCGCAGTATTGTCTGACATAAGATCCGGCCCGGCGGGTATCTGTCCGCATTATCTTTGCATTATACGTTGTCACAGTTAGCTTTTGATCCCCGGTACATACAAACACCTATGTATGTGTGTTGGTTGGAATGCGAGTGCCGCGGTGCGTTACTGAGTCCATTGTAGCGGCTCATTAGACCCCATTCAAATAGGTAACCATATGGGCGACCTCTTTTCCCATTCAGGTTAATTCCACAACGCTCCAGCGTTGATAAAAACAAATTACACCGACGACGGCGTCCCTCCCGATGGAAATGACTTCGGTTCTGCCGCACTTACTTATTCATTTCACGAGGCGAACTTTTTAAATTGTGTAATTTAGCAAACGCGCTTTTTTATTTCCACGTATCAAGAAGGTGGCGCAGTTTCCCTGTCACGCGGAGGGGAATAAATTGGCAACTTTAATTAAGATATTGGGCAGCGAGATATTCTTTTGTTTCGCCGGGGACGATTCATCACTTGCGCTAATGAACATTTTAAATTGGTAGATAACGCCGCGCGCCCTTATCTCCCCGTGTCGGGGTAGCTCTAGCTAGCGATCTCCACCTCCAACCATCCAACCCCCCAGGCGCATTTGAATATCAACAGCCGCGCCCAACTAACGTGCAAAACGATATATATGTCCTCGCATTAATTGAAAACTACAGGATGTCGTGCGCAAAAAGACCGAGCCACACACACAATATAAATCCCGTCGTCCTGATTAAGATATATCGGGCTGTTACACCTCGAGGGGGTCCGAGAAATTGCACGTGTCACCCCGTTTGTTGGTTAGCGGTGTGCTTTTTTATTCTCCGCAACGCAGAGGGTTGTGGTATTATCAAAGGGAAACGCGCGATTTTCACTAGATCTGTGGCTTAACGCAAACAATCTCCGTCAAATAAACACGGACTTCCTAGCAGCGCTTTACGAACTATAAAATGTCGCGCCTACAAAGAGATCAAACGCGCCGTTTATATATTTATCTAGTTTTATGATTAATTCAGGACTGGGTACACGTATTATTTCAGGCCGCACGGAAAATAATAATAATATTCAGAAAGGTGCGCTCCAGCATACACACACACACATGCATAACATGCGAGACGTTTCTCTAACTCAGCTCTAATTCCGAATCCAATTCCAGCTTTATATGGTAACGATTAGAAAACGTCGGAATAAGGACTATAGTGTGCGCTTACTTTTATGGCGTGATCGATACCAGCCAGGGCACTCTATGTAAAACTCATCGGGAACCTCTAATTCCGCTCAAGTGGTCCGCGCGGTGTCGTTGTTGGGTCATTCCGAGGCGGCCAGTCCGTAAAAAGACAGTAACGGGGCTGGATTCGCGGTTAAGACCCCGTAACGGCCGAGACATAAACTTTATAGCGCATTACACATTCGACACCGTTTGCCTTAATAAAACACTCCTTATACCACCATTATATGCCGCGATTAGGACTCTCTCCTCGTGCGTTTTTTCCTTCTCGTCTCTTTCGTGAGGTGACTTCACCCCACACACGTGGATATTGTAATTACACACGTATTTACACCTCGGGATTATTGTGTGTTATCTTCTTTACGCGATGATTTGACAATTTTGTATGGTTGATTCATAAAGTAGTGTGTCTGAATCACTTCTCACCATGAACTGGTGTTTATGTTGACAATTTTTATTAATATCCACATATTCCACTAATATTGTTGGGTACGGAACAAGTTTTTTTTTATATTGTTCAATACTGTTGAACGGTGGGTGGTTAGAAAATTGTACTACAGCAAAAGTGGTAGCTATAAAAAAGTCACCAACTCCTGATCTATAGTTTCGAGTTGTTACGTGTATTGCTAATTAAGTGATTAGTTTAGAGGTAAGCTGACGGTAAATCGGTATAAAATATTTGGCCTTGAGAATTGAATATCTGAAGGCTCCTTGAATAGTGTGAATATTTGATGGTGTCCATCACTTCTGACAGGGCATCCCATTTTATTCTTTCAGACCCCTGCATATTTTATCGTCGAGTTAGTGGGGGATGATCCGGATGGAAAGATGCTGTTGGGTTATTAATCTCTCAGGTCGCGTGATGTAGGTGTGATGCCGCGCATTTAGTTGGGGCGGGCCGGGGTGTTATGGGCCTTGGACATGCACGGGAACCGCCACCTGCAGCTCATTGATGGATCGCACCTATTCCTGTGTTATGTTATATTGAATGTAGGAGGCGTCCACACGCAAAACCCTCCTGGGTGACTGCAGCAATCTGTGGGCAGGAGGAGAAGTATAAAACATTAATTAGAGGGTTGGGATAAGGAAATGCACGTTACGAGGCGATTGCGGGGGTGGCTATTGCTTTTTTAACCAAATACCTAGGGTGATAATAGGCCGTTAGCGGGAACATTTCAGACAGACCTAATTATCGCGGGCGGGAAGATATTGTTATCGCTTTACAGCCTCCTCCGCTGCAGTAGACTTTTATGATGGGCCTAGGTGGAATGGAAGAAACGAACGTGTGTACTCCGCGCGACGGGTTTTTATACAAAACCATCTCCTCTTCATCTGTATTGTTGGCCGGTTGGTTTTTGCAGCGTCTTCTGCGGCAGCGGTTTGTTTTCTCCGGTTATTACCGTCAGGAAGCGTCCGGTATAATCAGAATCGATACATCAAAATGATGGTGTGTGCGCGAGGGCGCACCCTTTCGTTTCTTCGTAAATTCGGATTTGCATTCGAAATTCCGCAGGAACAAAGGACGGGCATAACATGCATGCAGTGGGAAAGGGTTTTCGGTCGTGTTGTTTTTAATGCGCGTTTGTGGAATGGCAGCGGCGATGTCGCGTCGCGTTCCCCGCATTTGGTAGGCGGATTACAGTCCTCCCAAAACGGTCGATCATTTAAATATAGCGGTGTACGCGATCCTGCAGATAGACATGTTGGTATTGGTATGGTAGTCGGCAGGAATGCCGACCAGTTTCAGTACGAGCAGAAAAATCCGAGTTTCTCGAAACCGGGCGCATATTAGCCTCGAACCGCTCGTTACATTTTCTGTTAAATTTACCCCCTCTGTATCGAATTATTCCGGCACATTTGCATTCCTCCCGTTTGAATATAATCTTAATTTGATGGAATGCCGGCTTCCATCCCCGCTCGATAAACATCACCATCCACTCCGCGTGTAATCCCAGCACACCTAATTATAAAACGCAATTAAGGAACAGCCCTTACGGTAAAATAATAAAACCGGATCGGGCAAAAACTAAATTAGTTCGCGTCGTGCCAAAAGTGGGAGTGGCGGCTATTAAGAGCCAGTGCGTGTCTGGCTCATCGGGTAATAGGGAGAGTCGCACCCGCACTGTTGTATTCCTCGTAAATATATATCCTATTCATTTCTTATAACCACCACCAGAATAGTATTCGTAATGTAATTACATAACAATCCGCGCTTTGCATACCTCAATAACCATTAAAACCTACTCCGCAATGGAATTCATTAAATCACTAACCTCTTTTTTCTCTTTTGTTGCAGATGCCATGGGTAAGTGGTTTAACCCTAGAAGGATGACCTTAACTCAGTACTGATTGATCAAACCAAATCGAGTACGAGAAGGTAGGACTTAAAAAAACCACTAATGTATACGTAAAACACCCCCATATCGTTCCTTGTTTGTAAATCCCTATTTTTTTTGTATATGTAATCCTCCTAACATGTATGTAGTTGTATATTAATGGTTAATAATAAACGTTGAACGTTCAGTTTAAAAATAACTCTCTTGTTTTGTTTTGTTATGTTAATTTTAACAATGCGGTAACCGTTGCGTGTCTACTCTCCTCACACACACTCACGTATTTGTATTTTTAGTTTTGTTTAATTTTATTTCAAGCATACATTTACCCATCTACATAATTATTAACGGTAGTCGTGTATTTTCTGTAGGTTGTGTTTTATTCGAAAATTGTGATGAAAATATTTAAAGAAGTTTCAAATAAATACAAACAGAAAGTCTAGAACAGTCATTCTTAACTTTATCAGAATCACGGAATAATTACAAATTTGTCTTTAAAATCTACTTCAAGCGTATACAGAGAGTTTTTCTTTTAAGTATACATATCCTAATATATTGTATACGCTGTTCAGCGCCCATATTCACACTACCGATGCAATTTATCATCGGTGAGAAGTTGCAATGAAATTACGTCATTTTAGGAAGAATTTACCTAACCGTTTGGAATAAAATGACGTCATTTTAGTGCAACTTCTCACCGATGACAATTTGCATCGGTACTATGAATACAGGCCCAGATATTTGTTGTTTTTGAAATGAGTTCAAATTGAACCTTTAAACGAGTGTTTTCCACTCCCAGACTAAGCATGAAGTAAAATTTCGAGTTTAGAAAAGCCCCGTGAAAATTTGTCGAGGGTCGCGCAGCGACCCGAGACAAATTTTCTGGGCTTTTCTAAACTCGAAATTTTACTTCATGCGCCACGCGTATAAAACACATATTTCAATTGAAGTTCGAATATACATGAATTTCGCAATATTTTAGTGTTTAATACGCGTGGCGCATGAAGTAAAATTTCGAGTTTAGAAAAACCCAGAAAATTTGTCTCGGGTCGCTTCGCGACCCTCGACAAATTTTCACGGGGCTTTTCTAAACTCGAAATTTTACTTCATGCTTAGTCTGGGAGTGGAAAACACTCGTTTAAAGCATTAAATTGAACTTTAAAAAAAAACAGGGAATATCCGCAATTGTTGTATCAATTCCATGGTATGTCATTATTTTTATAATATCACATTACTTTTTCTTAATTATTTTAGCTGTAAATTTTCTGACATTCGTTGATTTTTGAAAGAGTTCAATTTGAAGCTTTAAACGAGTGTTTTCCACTCCCAGACTAAGCATGAAGTAAAATTTCGAGTTTAGAAAAGCCCCGTGAAAATTTGTCGAGGGTCGCGCAGCGACCCGAGACAAATTTTCTGGGCTTTTCTAAACTCGAAATTTTACTTCATGCGCCATGCGTATAAAACACAGATTTCAAGTGAAGTTTGAATATACATACATTTCGCAATATTTTAGTGTTTTATACGTGTGGCGCATGAAGTAAAATTTCGAGTTTAGAAAAGCCCAGAAAATTTGTCTCGGGTCGCTGCGCGACCCTCGACAAATTTTCACGGGGCTTTTCTAAACTCGAAATTTTACTTCATGCTTAGTCTGGGAGTGGAAAACACTCGTTTGAAGCATTAAATTGAACTTTTAAAAGAAAAACAGGGAATAGCCGCAATTGTTGTATCAATTCCATGGTATGTCATTATTTTTATAAAATCACATTACTTTTTCTTAATTATTTTAGCTGTAAATTTTCTGACATTCGTTGATTTTTGAAAGAGTTCAATTTGAAGCTTTAAACGAGTGTTTTCCACTCCCAGACTAAGCATGAAGTAAAATTTCGAGTTTAGAAAAGCCCCGTGAAAATTTGTCGAGGGTCGCGCAGCGACCCGAGACAAATTTTCTGGGCTTTTCTAAACTCGAAATTTTACTTCATGCGCCACGCGTATAAAACACAGATTTCAATTGAAGTTCGAATATACATGAATTTCGCAATATTTTAGTGTTTAATACGCGTGGCGCATGAAGTAAAATTTCGAGTTTAGAAAAGCCCAGAAAATTTGTCGAGGGTCGCTGCGCGACCCTCGACAAATTTTCACGGGGCTTTTCTAAACTCGAAATTTTACTTCATGCTTAGTCTGGGAGTGGAAGACACTCGTTTAAAGCATTAAATTGAACTTTAAAAAAAACAGGGAATTGTGGTATCAATTCCATGGTATGTCATTATTTTTATAAAATCACATTACTTTTTCTTAATTATTTTAGCTGTAAATTTTCTGACATTCGTTGATTTTTGAAAGAGTTCAATTTGAAGCTTTAAACGAGTGTTTTCCACTCCCAGACTAAGCATGAAGTAAAATTTCGAGTTTAGAAAAGCTCCGTGAAAATTTGTCGAGGGTCGCGCAGCGACCCGAGACAAATTTTCTGGGCTTTTCTAAACTCGAAATTTTACTTCATGCGCCACGCGTATAAAACACAGATTTCAAGTGAAGTTCGACTATACATGAATTTCGCAATATTTTAGTGTTTAATACGCGTGGCGCATGAAGTAAAATTTCGAGTTTAGAAAAGCCCAGAAAATTTGTCTCGGGTCGCTGCGCGACCCTCGACAAATTTTCACGGGGCTTTTCTAAACTCGAAATTTTACTTCATGCTTAGTCTGGGAGTGGAAAACACTCGTTTAAAGCATTAAATTGAACTTAAAAGAAACAGGGAATATCCGCAATTGTTGTATTAATTCCATGGTATGTCATTATTTTTATAAAATCACATTACCTACTCTTAATTATTTTAGCTGTAAATTTTCTGACATTCGTTGATTTTTGAAAGAGTTCAATTTGAAGCTTTAAACGAGTGTTTGCCACTCCCAGACTAAGCATGAAGTAAAATTTCGAGTTTAGAAAAGCCCCGTGAAAATTTGTCGAGGGTCGCTCAGCGACCCGAGACAAATTTTCTGGGCTTTTCTAAACTCGAAATTTTACTTCATGCGCCACGCGTATAAAACACAGATTTCAAGTGAAGTTCGAATATACATGAATTTCGCAATATTTTAGTGTTTAATACGCGTGGCGCATGAAGTAAAATTTCGAGTTCAGAAAAGCCCAGAAAATTTGACTCGGGTCGCTGCGCGACCCTAGACAAATTTTCACGGGGCTTTTCTAAACTCGAAATTTTACTTCATGCTTAGTCTGGGAGTGGAAAATATTCGTTTTAAGCTTCAAATTAAACTTGAAAAAAAAAACAAGGAATATCTAAAGATTTACAGAAAATAGGCTGAATTTGAAATACGTATACTTAAAAGAAAAACTCCCTGTAGATAATGATTGACTTGAACATATGAAGCATTTTACATTAATAATATATAGTTTTGTTACATTGATAATATTCTAGCCAGAATTCAGCATGCATCCAATATTATTATTGTTAGTTTCTTTATATTAATATACTTGTCCAGAAGTATTATAATTTTTGTAAATATGTAAAAGTTATTCAATAAATAAATACATTTTGCTGATAATGGGTTATACTTTTGCACATGAGAGAGACATTGAATACAACATTATTGACTATTAAATGTCTTTCTTTTATGTTGCAAAAGTATAAACCAACATCAAAAAAATTGACTATTAAATGTCTTTTTTTTATGTTGGAAAAGTATAAACCAACATCAACAAAATGGTACATACATTCGAGTCAATCCCGAGAACCAAAACCGTCCATAAATTTGAATAAATTTCAAAAGGAACGTGTACACACGTTTCTCAATCGGCGCGAAAAGAGCGCCGACGACGTACGTTTACAACCTGGGATTATTAAAGTAATCGCTCTCGGATTGAAATATATGCAAATTAATGACCGACATTTTCGTTACGTAAAGACCCAGGCTACGCGCAAAGTCGTATTTTTTCGATTGGTTTTTCGCTTGCGTTTCTCGGGCAGACGGCCAATGCAGATTTCCAAGAGACAAAGAAAATAAAGATGAGATTAAGATGATGAAAAAAACTAGTCCGTCGCAGAAAAACGAGATTCGCTCGAATTTGCTCGGTCTCAAGGTGAATATGTCTCCAAACGGTACTCATAGAATAAGGTCAGGGTCTTTATAATTTTGTTTTGATAAGTTTGTGTGTGTCACTTTCAAAAATTTCACACTTCTTATTTATTTGAACTTTACAATATTTCAGTGTTTTATACGAGTGGCCATGAAGACAAATTTTGAGTTTAGAAAAGCTTAAAAATTTGTTTGACGAATAAGGCATTAATAACCTTTCTTCACACATTTAATTTAATTACCAAATGTACATACATTTCGGACACAAATTGACCATTATCAATGGATTAACACAGTGTTAATCCATTGATAATGGTCACCTTATGTCCGAAATGTATGTATATTTGGTAATTCATATAAACATGTGAAGAAAGGGTATTAGTGCTTTATTGGTCAAGTTAATTTGACTGTTTTGTGTTCTAGGCGTTCAGTTTGTGGTACATCTTAGATACACTTATAAATAAAATACTTTTTACTTTGTTTAACCACCATATTTTGCACTTAATTTGTGACTATAGTTTCGACTATCTAGTAGTTATTATCAATCTAAAACTTTTAGTTTGATAATAACTACTAAATAGTCGAAACTATAGTCACAAATTAAGTGCAAAATATAGTGGTTAAACAAAGTAAAAAGTGGTTTATTTACGAGTTAATTTCACTCGTAAATAAACCACTTTTTACTTTGTTTAACCACTATATTTTGCACCTAATTTGTGACTATAGTTTCGACTATCTAGTAGTTATTATCAAACTAAAAGTTTTAGTTTGATAATGACTACTAGGTAGTCGAAACCATAGTCACAAATTAAGTGCAAAATATGGTGGTTAAACAAAGTAAAAAGTGTTTTATTTATAAGTGTATTTAAGATGTACCACAAAGTGAACGCCTAGATCTTCATGTAAATCAATCAATCAACTTGAAAATTTGGTTGGACCAAACCAAATGTTTAATTTTGTGTTTGTGTGTCATTTTCAAAAACTGCAGACTTCTTATTTATTTGAACTTCACAATATTTCAGTGTTTAATACGCGTGGCGCATGAAGTAAAATTTCGAGTTTAGAAGAGCCTGAAAATTTGGTTTGGTCGCTCCGCGCTTCGCGCTACGCGACCAAACCAAATTTTCAGGCTTTTCTAAACTCGAAATTTTACTTCATGCTTAATCTGGGAGTGGAAACACTCGTTAGTAGCTATAAATTAAACCCTTTTATAAAATCGGAGAAAATCTGAACATTTACAGCGTATACACTCTAGGATGCGTATATTTATAAGACAAATTCCCTGTATGTTTAATTTAGTTATTTGAGTTACGTGAAAATTTTAAGTCACTTAAATAAAACGCTGTATGTTTGTTTGTCGTAATGTAAGTTCATTTGACATTGTAGAAAAAAAGTTTATGTTTAAGTTTATGTAAAAGTTATGTCTGCCTCTGCAAGTACTAACAAACATTACGAAAGCAAACATAAACGAAAACGACTGAAATCTGTATGCAATCCTCGCAATTGAAACTAATTACGTTTAACTCGCAAAAACCAACTTTTTAATCAACACTCGGCCAATTAACAGCTCATTACACGTACTGTGCATAAATCAATTAGCGGCCCGAGGATAAACACAAAAGTAGAAACAAATACGCCGACAATAAATTACACCCGCAAAAAAAAACATGTAAATTACACATTTCCAAAAAGGAAAATTGAAACAGAAACGTGTTCAGAATTCCAAGCAAAATTACTATATTTAAAATATCCAATACTTTTCTCTTATTACCAAAACCAAATATTACTATATTTAATTCTTTATTTAATGTAAATTTGATTTATATTTAGTAAAACTATAATTTTTTAAGTTATGTAATTCCAAAATTTTCCAAACTATAAGCAAAATGACTAGATTCAAAATATCCAATACTTTTATCTCATTACCAAAACCAATTATTACTATATTTAATTCTTTATTAGATGTAAATTTGATTTATATTTAGTAAAACTATTATTTTTTAAGTTGTGTAATTCCAAAGTTTTCCAAACTATGTATAAGCAAAATTACTATATTTAAAATATCCAATACTTTTATCTTATTAAGAAAACCAAATATTACTATATTTAATTCTTTATTACAGTGGTCTCCAAACTACGGCCCGCGGGCCAAATCCGGCCCGCGACTTGCATGAATCCGGCCCGCGATTGTTTGTAATTTTTTTGTAAATGTTATATTTTGAAATATTGTAACAATTCACTTAATTAAACACAGTTATATTCCTTTCTTCACTTTTATTTTTCTTGCTAGATGTACATTTCGGGTACTAAGTACCCATTATCAATAGCTAATAGCTATTGATAATGGGTACTTAGTACCCGAAATGTACATCTAGCAAGAAAAATAAAAGTGAAGAAAGGAATATAACTGTGTTTAATTAAGTGACTTAACACCTTCACGTAACTCATACAACTACATTAATTGTAACAATTGTTCCCTAAATTTTTCATAATTTTATAAAATTAATCGGATCAAGAAACGTGTTATAGTTTGGAAAATTTGTTTCAATTCTTTGAAGTTATGATCTATTTTCGGAAAGCTTTCCGTTCCCCCAAGTCAAAATGTAATTAGACGCTTTGAGCGCGTCCAAAATATAAAAAAAAATTATCAAGAAACGTGTTATAGTTTGGAAAATTTTTGAATTACACAACTTACAAAAATAATAGTTTTACTAAATATAAATCAAATTTACATCAAATAAAGCCTGGGTCTCCAAACTATCTTCTTCGCGGGCCACAAATACAATTCTACATAATAAAGTCATGTAGAATTGTATTTGTGGCCCGCGAAGAAGATAGTTTGGAGACCCAGGCTTTATTAGATGTAAATTTGATTTATATTTAGTAAAACTATTATTTTTGTAAGTTGTGTAATTCAAAAATTTTCCAAACTATAACACGTTTCTTGATAATTTTTTTTTTATATTTTGGACGCGCTCAAAGCGTCTAATTGCATTTTGACTTGGGGGAACGGAAAGCTTTCCGAAAATAGATCATAACTTCAAAGAATTGATACGCAAGGCACGCGAGGGGGGAAAACGCGTTATTTTCGATTAGAAACATTTTGTTGTGGATTCTCGAGTCTGCTTCCTACAGACGCAACGTGTCTGCATTTCTGGCAGCTGTGCCAAAAAACTGTTTTTTTCCTCTCTTTCGGCCGTCTCTTCAAAAGCATCCCGACGTGCCTAATTAAACTTTTTGGTCTGAATGGGATTCTAGCACCGGAGTTGAGTTTATAAACTGCAACAACTCAGATCAATGCTGCAGTAAAATGTTTCAGTTACGCAAGTACTGCTTTAATTCTTTCAACCCTGGAATTTTACTGGTGTCCAAAAAAATGTTTTGTTCACGACAATCTTATAATATATGATAATATTAAAACACTTAACTTTGTTTTACCACTTTAATTAACTTTTTACAGTGACTATAGTTTCGACTACAAGCTAGTCATTATCAAACTGAGTACCTAAAATAGCAAATATTATTCATAATCCAAAAACAATTATAAATAGAAACAAAAAATCAGGTATTTACGAATTAACTTGCGAAACATATAAAGGAGCATACATTGGTCAGTCTGGTAGAAATTTTGAAATAAGATTAAAAGAGCATTTAAATTCAGTCCGTTTAAAGAATAACAAGTCCACTTTTGCAACTCATTTAATAGAAAACAACCACACCTGCACAGAAGACAGCATGCTATCCGTAATCCATTTGGCGGACAAAGGCCGAAAAATGGATTTACTAGAAGCGCTGGAAATTCACAAGTTGAAAGCTAATCTGGAAATTCCCCTCATCAACGACCAGACCGACATAATGTATACTCCCCTCTTTGATGCTGTAATATAAAAACAATGTACAATGTATTTTAGGTACTCAGTTTGATAATGACTAGCTTGTAGTCGAAAGTATAGTCACTGTAAAAAGTTAATTAAAGTGGTAAAACAAAGTTAAGTGTTTTAATATTATTTTATAAAGATGTACCACAAAGTGAACGCCAACCAAATCAAAGATTTTATAATATATGCATTATATATTTGTGTGGGCAGCATAAATGGGGTGCATTCAAAGTCAACTACATTAAACACAGCATTTGCGTATTAAATGTGGTTTTTTAACACGAATATAAATAATTGCCTAGTTCGATGTTTGCCGCTATACAGTAACAGCGCTGTGCTAGTCAAACAGCTTCTTTTGTCTTATATTTGACATGGTGGTAATGACGTCGTCTACGCCATTTTGTTAAAGTACGAAGTAATCGCGTCAACATCTCCGCCGTTTTCACTAATTTAACCCGCGTAAAGCGCGTTTGTAAACATAAATCATTATCAAATCGGTTAAACAATTGTGCTTCTATCCGTCGCGACTGTTTTTTAAAGTTGAACAAACGTTAACACCGTGAAAACTCCATCCAAACGGAAGAGTTCGTTTTTTATGCAAAGAGCGTGTTTCTATGTAAGTTAGGCGAAAGTGTAGACTGTGTGAGTATTATTTATTGTTAAACGATTGTTTATATTTGTGTTAAAGTGGAATTAACCATATTACACATTCAAATCATAATACCACAATCTTTCATCATTTATCTGTTAAATGATTGTAAAACAAAACCGACTATTAAAACTGACGCGTATTTCATAAATATATATAATAAAAGTTTGATAATGGCAAGCTAAAGTTGCCGAAATTGTAGTCACGTAAAATAAATAAGTGTTGTACAAACAAAGTTTAGTTTTTGATTGTTAATGAATGTTTTCTTCTATATTATTATTTTTGTGAACAAAGTATAGTGTAAAACTCGCATATAATGGCTATTAATCACTCAAATGACTTGCTCCACTCGCCTTCAGCTCGTTCCGCAAACCTAGTTCTCGTGATTAATAGCTATTATTATATGCTCGTTGTACAATATACTATTGTACACTGCATATTATTTATTATTATCTTAGAGATACAGAGACTTTTTCTTTTAAGTATACATACCTCAATATAGTGTATACGCTGTTAATCTTCAGGTATTCGTTGTTTTTACAAATATTTCAAATTGAACTTTCAAACGAGTGTTTTCCACTCCCAGATTAAGCATGAAGTAAAATTTCGAGTTTAGAAAAGCCTGAAAAATTGGTTTGGTCGCGTAGCGCGTAGCGCGATGCGCGGAGCGACCAAACCAAATTTTCAGGCTTTTCTAAACTCGAAATTTTACTTCATGCGCCACGAGTACTAAACACTGATGTGATGTGATCTTCAGAATACACTTTTTTAACATACTGATTTAACATAATATTTTGAACTTCACCTAAAACCAGTGTTTAATACGCGTGGCGCATGAAGTAAAATTTCTAGTTTAGAAAAACCTGAAAATTTGGTTTGGTCGCGTAGCGCTACGCGACCAAACCAAATTTTCAGGTTTTTCTAAACTCGAAATTTTACTTCATGCTCAATCTGGGAGTGGAAAATGCTCATTTAACACTTCAAATTAAACAATTTTAAAAAACAAACGATTATCAGAAAAGTTACAGCTCATGCATACACGTATGTATATTTAAAAGAAAAATTCCCAGTATGTTTACGAAATTTAAGTAGTGGCAAATGCCACCGTCAGGGCCGAAAGGGTTAAATATGATTTATATAAAGTTAGAAATATATCGGGTGTCCAAGAATTATTAAAATCCTGGCTGGTTGTGGAGTCAAACCTGAATTTCGATACTTACTTCTCTGAATTAGGTTATGATGTTACAAACATCAAATTACGGCCCAGTTACACCAAAAACGTTGACCTAAGTTCAAGCAGAACTTGATTTTAAGATGACAGTTCCTATTATTCTAATCTTCAATAATATTAAGTCAAGTTCAAGCTGAACTTGATTTCAAGATGACAGTTCCTTTTATTCTAATCTTACTATAACTCAAGTTCAGAATTGAATCAGTTCAACGTGTCTAGTGCAACTAACCCTAAACAATTTTGAAGTAAGAACCGATATTTATGTTTGAGTTCACAGCCACCTGGAACTTCAATAATATGAACTTAAGTTCAAGCTGAACTCGATTTCAAGATGACTGTTCCTTTTGTTCTAATCTTACTTTAAACTCAAGTTCAGAATTGAATTAGTTTAACTTGTGTAGTGCAATTGGCCCTGAACAATTCTGAAGTAAGAGCCGATATTTATGTTTGAGTTCACAGCCACCTAGGACCTCAATAATATGAACTCAAGTTCAAGCTGAACTTGATTTCAAGATGACAGTTCCTTTTATTCTAATCTTACTATAACTCAAGTTCAGAATTGAATCAGTTCAACGTGTCTAGTGCAACTAGCCCTAAACAATTCTGAAGTAAGAATCGATATTTATGTTTGAGTTCACAGCCACCTGGAACTTCAATAATATGAACTTAACTTTAAGCTGAACTCGATTTCAAGATGACTATTCCTTGTGTTCTAATCTTACTTTAAACTCAAGTTCAGAATTGAATTAGTTTAACTTGTCTAGTGCAATTGGCCCTGAACAATTCTGAAGTAAGAACCGATATTTATGTTTGAGTTCACAGCCACCTAGGACTTCAATAATATGAACTCAAGTTCAAGCTGAACTTGATTTCAAGATGACAGTTCCTTTTATTCTAATCTTACTATAACTCAAGTTCAGAATTGAATCAGTTCAACGTGTCTAGTACAACTAGCCCTAAACAATTCTGAAGTAAGAATCGATATTTATGTTTGAGTTCACAGCCTTCCCAAGCCTTCAATAATACGGATTTTCAACATCTTAATGCCTTATCAATTTAACCACTTCAATAATTGTTAGACACCTGATACTTACTTATCGCTGCTTTTCTTTGATAGTGGCACAACTAAAAAAGGAGATTTTTCAAATACAGTTATATAATAAATACATCTTTAAGAGGCACAAATAAAAATACGTGCAAAAAGTAACGTATGCTCATTAAAAAAAAACTCTAGACTGCCATGGAAAATATAGTAAGTTGGCAACTCTGAAATTTTATATTATAATTATCATGTTTGACGTTTTATATGTCAATTCCTAAGGCGTGCAGCCAACTTAAATTTAAAAATAATTAAAATCATGGCACTCTAAAGGTTTTTTTTTGTTGAACATACTATACAATAAATTAAGTAAAGAAAGCGACTCCTATATTTAAATAAATGTGTCTTGTAAACTTTTGCAGGCACCTCCAGGAAAATTAACAAATTTCACTTGTGTCATTATCAAAGCAAAGCAGCGTTATGTTTAGATTTTATAGCGAACTCGGTTTGATTTTAAATATGAAAGCATGTTTGATTTCACACTAATACATTTTACAAATGCACAAAAAATATTGTACAACGAGCATATAATGATAGCTATTAGGCTCAGTATAATATTTATAATAATACTTTATATAATTGTCAACATTCATTTTAATAAATATATTATAAAATAAATGTTGTGTTATATATTGTTGTTGTCGTGAACAAAGTATAGTGTATAACTCGCATATAATAGCTATTAATCACGAGAACGATGTTTGCGGAACGAGCCGAAGGCGAGTGGAGCAAGTCGTTCGAGTGATTAATAGCTATTATATGCGAGTTATACACTATACTTTGTTCACGACAACAACAATATATAACACAACATTTATTGTATAATATATTTATCATAAAGAATGTTGAAATTATATAAAAGTATTATTATAAATATTATACTGAGTCACTGATTCACTGATTCATTTGACAGATAAATGATGATACACTGGAACGACTTGCTCCACTCGCCTTCGGCTCGTTCCGCAAACATCGTTCTCGTGATTAATAGCTATTATATTATACACTATTCTTTGTTCACGACAACAACAATATATAACACAACATTTATTGTATAATATATTTATTAAAATGAATGTTGACAATTATATAAAGTATTATTATAAATATTATTCTGAGTCACTGACTCACTGATTCATTTGGCAGATAAATGTTGACAGATTGCGGTATCATGATTTGAATTTGTAATAGGACTTTTATCAAAATGCGAATTAGCGTGGTTTACAAACCACATTAAACACGCCTGTGTTTAAAAACCACATTAAACACGTCTGTGTTTAAAAACCACATTAAACACGTCTGTGTTTAAAAACCACATTAAACACGTCCGTGTTTAATGCACCCCGTTTATGCTGCCCACAAAATTAAATAATGCAGATATTATAAGATTGTCGTGAACAAAAACGTTTTTAAAAATGAGCAGCCTGGAACAATTTTCTTTGGGAGCACTAACTTTAAATAAAAAAAATCAAATCCCTTTGTGTATTTTGTTAATACATTCTGATTTTAAACCAGAAAACACAATAAAATCTTTATTTATCACCAATCAAACAGAAATCTATGATTTCGTGTTGTCGCGTCGAAAAGTCGAGACATTCACGTGAGTAATTTCTATTTCGATTTCACGTGATCAACCCGAGTTCCCCTTAATTTTATGTAAATTGCTCGGATGTTTGATTCGAGTGGACTTTTTTTGTTCGGCTTGTAGATTCGTACAGATTGTGGAATGTCGGTTTTCGTGTAAATTAATGAAGTTTTTTTGGGCGCGGCATTTTTGTATTTCGTGAAATTGTCTCGGAATTCTACGGTTGTTCTCCATCTAAATAAGGACCTTGCATAATTAGGGCTCTGAATGAAAAACAAAAACATAAGTTGTAGTTCTGTGCATAAATTTAGCTTCGAGAAAGCTTGGTGGGAAAGTGGGAGTTTAAGAATGGTATTTATTGATATTTATGTATATTAGACGTAATATAAATGTGGATAGTTTTTCTGACCAAATTTTCAGATTTTTCTAAACTCGAAATTTTACTTCGTGCGCCTCGCGTATAAAACATTGAAATATTGTAAAATTCAAAATATTCTTGTCTAGCAGAAGATTTGTAATCCTGCTGTAGCTGTTTTTTTTTTAAATTTCAATTTAGCAGTATAATTGTAAGTTCAAAATAATTCAGTGTTTTATACACGTGGCGCATGAAGTAAAATTTCGAGTTTAGAAAAGCCCAGAAAATTTGTCTCGGCTCACGGGGCTTTTCTAAACTCTAAATTTTACTTCATGCTTAGTCTGGGAGTGGAAAACACTCGTTTTAAGCTTCAAATTGAACTTAAAATAAAACTGTACTACAGTTCTAATTTTGATTGTATACAGGGATGTTTTTATCCCTATTCCAGTTTTTTTAGGCATTCACTGATTTTATGCACGAGTTGAATTTGAAGCTTTAAACGAGTGTTTTCCACTCCTAAATTAAGCATGAAGTAAAATTTCGAGTTTAGAAAAGCCTGAAAATTTGGATTTGCCGGGGCGCGCGAGCGAAGCGAGTCGCGCTCCGGCAAATCCAAATTTTCAGGCTTTTCTAAACTCGAAATTTTACTTCATGCGCCACGCGTATTAAACACTGATTTAAATTGAAGTCAAATAAAGTGTTTAATTGATGAGGCGGATACATGATGAAACTCCATAATACTATTTGAAATAAAACAACACAGTTGGGAGGGTTTCACTTTAATTGTTGAATACTGCAACATGTTTCACCACACAGTGGCTTCATCAGGCAGATGAAATAATTATTTCATTATTTCATCTGCCTGATGAAGCCACTGTGTGGTGAAACATGTTGCAGTATTCAACAATTAAAGTGAAACCCTCCCAACTGTGTTGTTTTATTTCAAATAATCAAATAAAGTGTTTTCTTTAAAATCATTAAATTAATTGATATTATATCGTATGTTCAATTAAAAAAATCTCTAGAGTGCGATGGGAAAAATTGTAGGTTGGTAACTCTGAAAATATATATTAAAATTATTATGTCTGACGTTTTATGTCAATTTCTAAAGCGTGTAGCCAACTTAAATTATTAAAAAAGATGAAATCATGGCACTCTAGGTTTTTTTTTTAATTGAATATACGATACATGTAACTGCATTAAAGTTTCCTGCAAACGAAATTTCCTTTCTTCTAATTTACACACTTTTCGAACTGTTAATTATGGAAATTTATAAAGAACGATATTTGGATATTGCTTATCGTTTCCCATCTATTTCAACATGAGAAAGGCCTCTTTTTTTTTTCTCCCTCGGTCAACCCACACTCGCCATCACGCGAGCAACATATGCTCCGATAAAACGCACTAATTCCAATCCCCGGGCCTAATTAATATTCAAATGCATTCAGGTCCGATTATCATTTTCGAATCGAATCCGAATAAATTGTTATTCACAATATACGAAATTTACGGCATCGCCGGCGCATTTCGTTCTCCCGAAAATTCGAACGTTTTATCTTTAAAATCATGAAGATGCAGAAAAAAAAAATTGAAAGAAAATTCGGACGTTTTATGTTCCAAATCATTAACATGCAGAACTAAAATTTAAAAAATGTAAACGTTTTATCTTCAAAATCATGAACACGCAGAGCTTTTAAGAAATTGTGAAATGGTTGTTAAGAAAACGATGTCATGTTATCGGTTGATTCGTCAAATCGAGATTAAAAGATTTTGGAGATAAAATCCTCATTCATAAAATCAGGATTTTAAGATCGTTTAAGATAAGCACACTACTCTATCTTGAGTGGATGGTAATGTTTAGTAGTTTATACAATTTTCGGTTAAAAATAAATTCCAAACAAAAATATACAGAAGAATGAATAAATGATTAAACTCTGTTTTATTTTAATATGACCAAACTTAGGGTGTATTTACTGCGAACAGTTGCAGTCCACTAGGGTATTTAAAACATCAAACTTTGAAATGTTGCTAAATGATTATTAATGCGACAAATCAATCATAATTTGTCAAATACATTATCACGATGTCTTTCTGCATCGACGCTACAACGCTATAACTTGCAACTTTACAACACATACAATGATTTTTTCTTTTAAGTATACTTATGAATATGTGAATCCATATAAACATTTCTAAAATTAATAAACTAAACAAAACTAAGTCAATGTATATTTTGAACTTCACTTTAATTCAGTGTTTTATACGCGTGGCGCATGAAGTAAAATTTCGAGTTTAGAAAAGCCTGATTTGACTTGGTCGCTCCGCTGCGCTACGCGACCAAGTCAAATTTCCAGGCTTTTCTAAACTCGAAATTTTACTTCATGCTTAGTCTGGGAGTGGAAAACACTCGTTAGAGTTTTTAAATTGAAAGTGTTTAATAAGATCACGAATGTCTGAAACTTTACATTGAAAAATCGTAACATGTATACCTAAAAGAAAAATTCCGTAAGTTTCAAATAAGAAATAAAATATTAAAGCAGTCTTAAAAATTGATAAATAAAATGCCTGAAGTTTTTTTTGTTTCAATTTTCATGATTTTCGTACTTGGGATATTGACAAAAAAACAATTTTTACGTATTTCGCCGTGAATTCTATCAACGTTTCAATAAACAATAAACAATTTTGCATGCTGTAATTTTGTTTTTAGCAACTCGATTTTGTTTTTTCGGCGAAACAAAGACTGCGCTTTCGTGAATAAATCTTATAAAATTGGTTTCAATTTTTTCTTAATATTTCATCAATGCATCAATAAACACACTTTTTATATGAAAATATCTTAAAAACAAAAGAAAATAGGTATAGTACAAAAATACAGTATGTTACATTAAAAACAATCGAGATTTAATGGTTTGAAATTGGAATTTCGAAACCCCTTTATAATTTTCACTTATTTTATTTAAATGAAAATATCTCGAAAACAAACGAATATGCCTGAATGGTATAGATCAATGCAGAATTGAATTCTGCAGCGGAATATGTATAAATATACAGGGCGTTCCATTCACAAAAGTCGAGATTTAACAGTTTAAAGTTATCCAAAATACAGTATGAAATTTTCAACACGCTTTATTTTATTATTCCAAAGAAAACATCACCCTTGGATACGTTTGCGTATCAGCTTTTCAGAGCCAACATTGCGTCGTTTCGATTTTCTTTTGTTTGGAGATGCGAATTTTTGAAGTGAATCACGAAAACGCACCTAATTCTTAAAAAATGTCACATATCTCTAAAACGATTAAATTTTGAGGTTATGTAATTAAATAATTTTTTTCACGGTATTTAAAGACAGATATTCCTGAGCAAGGAATATTACCTGATCCTCAGAAACACTTTATTACATTGGTAGTAGATACAAATAATTTGAGGCGGTGATAGGTAAATACATTTGTAATCGTAATCTTTGCGAGTTAATTGAATTGTTATATTAATGTCAGATTTACCTTCACATAACCTACAAATTAAAAATTGATTACAACATAAAATGTGATTAATCGTTTCCTAACCTAAAACACACAACTAAATTCTTGAAATGTCAAATTTGATTTTTTTTTTTTTTTATTAGTGCTTTAACTATTGTTTTACACACGTCAATAATACATATAATATAAAAATAGTAGTAACAATATATATAATAATCGTAAATATAAATAATAATATCTATACCTGTGACAAAAATTAAAAAAAAATAAAAAACAGATGTCAGATGTGAGAAGAAGTGTGAGATCACCAACCCCAAACAATAGAAACACATAAATGATACAAATACAGTTTTAAAATGATAAATAAATAAATAAACATTCAAATAAATAAACAATAAAATAAATAAACATTATAATAAAAATAAACATTAAAATAAAAATAAACATTAAAATAAAAATAAAATCACAGACGATACAAACGATTTAAAAGAGAGCAGTCAAAAGTAGTAAAATTAATGTCTTAAAAGTCAAGGGATAAAAATAGTGTTTAAAATATAAATAAATTAACATAATAAAAAAAGAATACTTAAAATTTAACTGACGATAAATAGAATTACTAACGATACAAACGATTTAAAAGAAAGACATCAAACGAAGTAGAATGTCAGTTCGCTACTATACTAATGTGGTAAAATCGTACTCAAGGTACTCCTCCCAACTGTAGAAGGCTTGTGTAAGAAGGATCTCTTTAATCAGTTTTGTAAATTTGTTTACTTCTATGGATTTAATTTGATCAGGAAGGACATTAAAAAATTGAATGGCATGGTATTTAACACCCGTCTGTGATTTAGTTAACCTATTCCCCTTTGAATAAATATTTGATTTGTGTCTTGTATCATAATTGTGAATATCACAGCTGGTCTGGAAAAGGTTACTATGATTTTTAATATACGTCAGGCACTCAAGAATATAATAACATGGCAAAGTTAGTATTTTCATGTGTATGAAGACCTGACGACAATCCTCTGTATACCCACAGCCAGACATTATGCGGATAACTCTGCGCTGTAAACCAAAGATTCGATGCCTTATAGCAGAATGTCCCCATACAATCAGTCCATAGACCATGTGGCTTTGAAACAGAGCGAAATAAGCCACTCGTAATGTTTCTTCTGAAACAATCTTTGTTAAATTACGTATGGCGAAAGTGCTGGAGGACAGTCTAGCAAGAGCATCGCTATGTGAATCCCAGTTCAATTTAGAATCGATATGCACACCTAAACATTTTATTGAGGCCTTTTCTTTCATTTCTTTGGAGAGTGAGAAAGTAAGAGTCCTGGATTTAGAGTCATTAAGATTGAGCTGATTACTTAAGAACCAGGACGAGACCGTTTTTAGGGATTCGATATGCATTTCTTTAACGTCATGATTGGTCATATATAAAATGCAGATTATATATAGCAGTGATGGGGAAACTACGGCCCGCGGGCCAAGTCCGGCCCGCGGAAAGGTTTAATCCGGCCCGTTTAAGAGTGCCGTCATGAGAATGTTTGAACGCGTTCTTACTTCGTAATGTGACGACCCGCATAAAAACTACCTACCTACGATTAAGCATTATTCTTTGGCCCGCTACGATTGTCTGGTTATTACAAACGGCCCGTCTTAAAAAAAAGTTTCCCCACCACTGATATATAGGTTGTATTTTTGTATTTTAACTTTTACAGTGATTGTAATTTCGATCACTGTAAAAGTTTATATCAAAGTAGTAAATTAAATTCAATTGTTTACAGAAGAAGACCTAGCTGGATGACCGTTTCTTACAGAGTTAAGAGGAGGTCGACCACAATCTAAACGTATAAAACTTAGCATATTGTCATCTTAACTACATACTTATTTAAGGATGAAATGTTTTGAAAAAAATACTTTAGAGAAACTTAAGGAAGTATCTTTATACCTGTCTCAAGAAAATATTTCTTACTTCTACTGTTGTTTCTTAAAAAAAATATCAAACATTGGTAAACTAGCGTAATCGTGTTTTAAATTTTATTTTTTTCTGTAATTTTTATTTTAAAAAGAAAACATTGAAAAACTAAATCACTCACATTGTAGAATATTCTTTTGTAAAGAATTTCAATTCTTTCCATTCATTTCTATCCTAAAATAAATTCGCGCTATTGAATTTTCAAGAAATTTAAAAAACTGTTTTACGCGCGATATCCTAGTGAGTTTATTTTAGTAAATAAATAAATTTAAAAAAATCATATATCTCTTCAAAGGAATCTTCTACAATATAACTCGTTTCATTTTCCAAAAATGTTCCTAGATATTAAAAAAAAAATAGAATTCAATCGCTATTACGCTAGTTTAGCAATGATTGATATTTGTTTATGAAATAACGGTAAGCAGTAACCTGGGAGTGGAATCACTAGTTAGAAGTTCCTAATTGAAGTATAGAAAACAAATTCCTCAACGTGCATCAGGACATAATACTTAAAAAACGCGATTCTAGAGTAGTGGTCTAAAAACTGGTCGCCCTCTGATCAAAAAAGTTCGGAGACTACTGTTCTAGAGTATTCTAGTATTCTAGAAACAAACGAAAAGCAATCTGCAAACTCTTTAAACTATTCTAGTAGTTGGTGAACTAACTCTTTTAACTATTCTACTAGTTGGTGAACTAACTCTTTGAACTATTCTAGTAGTTAGTGAACTAACTCTTTGAACTATTCTAGTAGTTGGTGAGCTAACTCTTTGAACTATTCTAGTAGTTAGTGAACTAACTCTTTGAACTATTCTAGTAGTTGGTGAACTAAATTCATTTTCTAAAGAAGTAATTACATTTTTAATTCCTTATTCTATTGTCTCTCAAGTGGAAAGACAATTTCACTCAAAACCATACCATTGAGTAATTTTATGAAGACACATTACGAATCATATTTCATACTGCTATACTTTTTTTCCACGTCAATTTAAGCAAGGAACGAAATTTGCCACTAGATTAGCGCTTAATGCCATTCCGTTTCGTGGCTCGTTTTTTCAATTTCACAATTGAGATCTGTGTGAGATAGACAAACAGACCGTGAACGCGTCGAGAGCGACACCTGCGCCCGCGCGCTCTGACCTCCTCTCGACCCCGAGAGAGCGCACACATGCTCGTGATTTCCATATCTTCCCGATTAAGACGACACCGTGAACTCTGCCGAAGGAAAATAGTAGACGTCTTCTTGACGTGATCGAGATCCCCCACACATTCAGACGTTAATGCAATTATTGCCGTGTTGTAAAGTTTATTAGGAATGAACATCATGATGGTGATGAAGAGACCGCCCCGGTAGAGATTCTTGTTGGTATGGAGGTATATACAGAGGAATTTGACAATTTGAAGTTTCGAACGAGTGTTTCCACTCCCAGACTAAGCATGAAGTAAAATTTCGAGTTTAGAAAAGCCTGAAAATTTGGTTTGGTCGCGTAGCGCTGCGCGCTACGCGACCAAACCAAATTTTCAGGCTTTTCTAAACTCGAAATTTTACTTCATGCGCCACGCGTATTAAACACTGAAATATTATGAAAATAAAAATATACTGCTTAATCAGTATTAAAAATAAACTGCTAAAGCAGGATTAAAAATATACCGACGAACGAAAACGTTTTAAATTTCAGAATATCTCTGATCCAAAAAGAGTTGCTTTCAAGAAAATCCACATTGTTGGTATTATAGGTGTTTCATTAAATTAATCAACAACACAATTGAAAGAGTCGATTCTTACAAATACCTTGGAACCAGGCTGTAGCCAACAGGGGACCAGGCATTGGAAATGAAAGCAAGATCAGCGTTTGTGAAAATGAGAAAGTTTCTGCTTAGCAGAGATATCAGTAAAAAAACTACTAATGAGAATACTTCGGTGTTACGTGTTTCCCATAGTAGGGTGGGAAACACATAACACCGAAGTATTCATGTAGTTGAGGCCTTAATCCTGGAACAACTTCAAGTGAAAAAGATAGAAGCTTTCAAGATGTGGTGCTACCACAGAATGTGGCGAATACCCTGGACTGTTAAGTCACCAACAAAAGGCCCTTTAATTCGTTTTTATATTTTGTAAATAATCTGCAAACTATTGGTAAATTCAATTATTCTGTATGTTAAAAGGTCCTTGAATGAATGAACAAGAAATGTGAAGTTCTACTCTCCATAAAGAAAAGGAAATTAAAATATCTGGGCCAGGTTATGAGAGGTCCCAAATATGCCCTATTGCGACTAATTGTGCAAAGGAAAATTAAGGGAAAAAGGAATGTTGGTAGGCGTAAAGTGTCATGGCTGAAAAACTTGAGTCAGTGGTTTGCTTGTACCAGCACAGAATTATTCTAAGCAGCGGTGAATAAGATAAAGATAGTCATGATGATGTCCAACTCAAGTGAAAAAGCTAGAAGCATTCGAGATGTGGTGCTACGGCACTATGTGGCGAATATCCTGGACTGATACAGTCACCAACAAAAGGTCCTTTAATAATAATAATAATATTTATTACCCAACAGGACATCCCAATTACAGAGTAATATTACAAAAGTAAAAATTCTTAAAATAATATATATAAACAAAACAAAATAAAATTACAAATATAAAGATAAAGATCACGTGATTCTATTTAAACAAAATATATTAAATATTTAGAAATTATAATAATAAAATAATGGCAAAATAACTAAGAAATAACAATAGTTAGTCTATGCAGCCGTTTGTTGTTATTAATATCAAGTACCAGAAATTATGTTCGTGAATTCACGTAAGTCCAAGTGAAAAATATCACAATGAGTGGCAAATATGTTGTGATACTCACAAATGCGACGCACTGGGGACAGTTCCAAGACATTAGTTTGAGCTTTTTGAACATAAAAGCTGGTACAATGACGTGTCCAGAGTCTAGGTACACAAAAATGTATCCTTTGCAAAAGTTCCGAACAATCAACTGAATTATGTAGTAACTTAAACAAGAAGTTAGTTCGTTTTTATATTTTGTAAATATTCAGCAAACCATTGGAAAATTCAATTTTTCTTTATGTTAAAAGGTCCTTGAATGAATGAACAAGGAATGTGAACTTCTACTCTCCATAAAGAAAAGAAATTTGTGTAAAGGAAAATTAAGGAAAAAGGAATGTTGTTGGTAGGCCTAAGGTGTCATGACCTGAGTCAGTGGTTTGCTTGTACCAGCACAGAATTATTCTAAGCAGCGGTAAATAAGATAAAGATAGTCATGATGATGTCCAACCTCCGATAGGAGAAGGACTACAAGAAGAAGATCAAAATAATATTTTAATTTAGGATGTTTTGCGAAAAACTAATCATTTATCTTCAAGACTTTCTGTTGAAGCCGTAATATCAAATACTTCGACAAATTTTTGTATGAAATCTCAATTAGCACAAAATTTACAACGCTGTCCATCAAAAAAGTAAAAAAGAACACGAGAAATCATAGCTATAAAATTAATAGCGATACTATTTATTCACCCAAGTGCCTATAACTATAAAATTAATTAACTGCACATCACCTGGTCATCCTTTAACGATCCCCTTTTAAAAATTATTATTGACACCGTGTGTGCGATGAAAAACACGGCCGGAGTGTCGTCCGGTCTTCAGGTGGCCCATTCGGAGATTACGCCAGAAATTCCGGGGACGCGGCGCTCGTAAAACTCCTATCCTTTATATCCACGATTAAACTGGTATTGTTGTTTTATGTCCCCGTGTGCTCATCTCCTCGTCCTCGAAATTTCTGTTTATGCATTCGCGATTAGGTTTATTGTCGAGAGACGTCTGCGGTGAGAACTCGTGAAAAGTGAATCGTTTTATGCCCACTTCGGGATTTTGCTAGTGCTTTTGTTAAATGCTCGTACCAATTAAATTTCACTTATATCTTCCATAACTTGATATTTTGATTCAATTTTCAAACTGTTATGATTCATTCTGAAATAACGGTAATCCAAAATTGAATTTGTATTCAGTATCCCTGCACACAGACAGACGCTTTTTCGGACTCCACATAGAACATTTGCAAGGTGCGCGCAAAGCTAGGTAGTACAAATTTTGAGTACTTCTACTCGAGAGTACTCAAAATTTTTACTCTGAGTATCTTTCGTTTACTCGGTACTCAATCCACGAGTACTTTATTTTCCAAGTACTTCTACTTGCACTCGACGCATTTTTACACCACAAATGACCTCGAGTACATTTGGATAAGACTTGAAATATTTGTCCGTCTCAATTTTGGCATTTTTGTGTGACAGTTGTCAGAATTCCGTTTGAGCAAAAGACTAGACTAAAATCCATACAAATTTCATCTGTGAAGTTTTACTTAATTGTTAAAACTAATGAGACACGAGTAATTACAAATTTATGTTGACAGCAATGCCATTTTTGCCAAGCAAATAATAATAATAATTTTATTTCCCAACAGAAATTAACATCCATTTACAGGGAAAATATATAAGACTACTTAGACTAAGTGTAAATTTAAACTAACAAAAAAAACAATGCTTACATACATACACAAACATACATAAAATTAAGGAGACGTATTATATATAATATATTTTTGATACATTTTATAAATTCTTTTGGACTAAGCATAAATATATGTGCATATTGTTGAACATCAAGATGTAACAGTTTCATGAAATTAATTGGAGAATAATAATATAAATTAGTGTAGCTATGGTTACGTATGAATGTTGTACAATTTCTACTAGACGCTCGAGGAACATATATATTTATTAGTGCCAATAAATTGGGATCATCTATATCGTTTGAATGATCTGATGTAGACATTTTAGAAGTAAGATTTTGCGCCTTGAGCCCAATTCTTGTAAGTCAAACATTGACAACAAATCACTATAAGATACAGCAGTGTCGAGGTAAACCGAATGTTTTTTAAAATACAAATATTTAACAAACATTTTTTGCACTCGCTCTAATTTTTGCATATGCACATTGTAATTCGATGCCCAAACACAAGCACAATATTCCAATTTTGGACGCACATATGTTTGATACAATTTATTTATTGTATAAATGTCCCGAAAAGGCTCACTGATACGCCGAATAAAACCTAACATTTTTAAGGCATCTTTCTGTGTTGCATTATAATGGGGTATAAACGATAAATCTTTATCAAATAAGACACCGAGATCTTTTAAAATAGTTACTCTTTCTAGTGAAACATTGTTCATGTTGTAATCAAATGCTATATGAGTAAAGGTTCTAAAAAATGATATAGTCTTGCACTTGGATATGTTAAGATGCAGTTTATTATTGAGGCTCCATTCTATGATGTTATCCAAGTCGTTTTGTAATGATTGGCAATCATCTACAGATTTAATACAGCTAAAATTGTTGACATCATCTGCGTATATTAGGATTTTAGAATTGATATCTTTAACTATATCATTAACAAATAAAATGAATAATAAGGGCCCAAGGTTTGATCCTTGAGGAACACCACTTAAGGGGCAGTACGAGTGAGATTTGTACTGTTTGTATTCCACGTATTGTAGTCTATTAAACAAATATGAGCGCATTAAAGATATCATATTAATACTAAAACCCCATTGTTTTAATTTACAAAGCAGAATATTGTGATCGATAGTATCAAAAGCCTTGCTGAAATCGGTATGGATTACATCGACTTAAAGACGTTGATCTAGCTGACAAGCAATAAATTCAGTAATATTTAAAAGATTTGTTTGAGTTGATCGTTTCTTTATGAATCCATGTTGTCTAGTTGTTAAATTTGCCTCCACATGAAGGTATAACTTGTCAGCTATGACCACCTCCAACATTTTAGCAAGATTGTTTAGAATCGATATTGGTCGATAATTTTCGATAGCATTTTTACATCCAGATTTATGTACTGGTGTGATTCTCGCGGTTTTTCAGATAATCGGAAAATGTGAATGATTAATTATACAATTAAATATGTGGACCAGTGGTTCAGCAAGGCTTTGGATAGTATCAACCACAAATACAAACTATACTAAATCCCACACACTGGAAGGGATGTACCCACCTCGGCTTTGCTAGACTACCTAAACTAGGTAGGCTGGCTGAGCTGAGGCTGGGTAATCGACGGGAGAAAGCACAATGGGCCTAAGTGCAGTGCAGAAATGCGTACTCCCCAAAGAACCAGAACCAACCCACACACTTTCTATTGGAGAAATGTTGTTCTAACTGTCAAAATAAACATGCTACGCGCTAGAAATGCCAAAAGTGACATACAATGTTGAAAATACGTCAAAAAGTGATAAAACTTCAAGAGTTAACTTAGGTTAGATTTTGCTTTGTCAAATTAGAATAGATAGGAATCACAAAAAGTACGCCAAAAGTCCCGAAATTGTAAGAGTTAGGTTGTTAGATTTCTCTTTGTCGAGGTAGATTAAGTATAAATGCCAAAAGGTGACGTACATGGTCGAAAGTACGTCAAAAAGTGAGGAAGCATTAAGAGTTAGCTTAGGTTAGATGTCGCTTCGTCAAGTTAGGTTAGGTTACACATAGTGAATATAGGGGAGTGTTGCGCTGCACCGTATCAATTCACGGGTTAAAGTAATCGATCCGTTACATCGTAGCGTGTCACCAAGTGTTACGTTACGGTGACACGCAACGGACAAATGTTCAAATCGTAAGTGTCGACTTTTTTTATCCATCGAAAAAAATGCTTTCTAAAATTTATCAGTAGTTTTCCGATCCTTTGTCGGTATTTTGTTTTATTGAGCCAATCTAATCTAATTTATTTTTCTACAAACCTAAAACAACTTAGGTTTACCAATCTGAATTATCTCTGTGTATCAAGCCACATTATCTGAGCAATTTAAATTTCTCTTTTTAACTTCTTGTATTTTTGACTTGTGATTCTTTCCCATTCAAGTATTGCAGATGATTCATGTGGAAAGGGCGAAAATAAGGACGCCAGGCGCTTTCGACAAAAAAGTAATTACAAGCCCCCGAGTCCGTTGCTTTGCTTTTGCTGAACAGCCCAGATTTATGCGCTCATTGTAAAACGGAATTGCTTTTCTCTGGACGTGCACTCTTAATTCGAATGTTTCACTTTTAGTGTTATGTCATTTTTAAGTGCCTTCGGTCCATTATCCGCACGACTTGGAACTCACAAAAATGGTCAATGGATGGCTCCAGATATCACTAACAGATGACTTGAGAACTTTTCTGCGGTATTGTATTTTGATGTTTTTAAAATCTTAAATTTATAAAACAGCAAGAAAAGTGTTAGATTTACAAGAATAGTTGGTTCGATGGAAATGTACAAGCGCAAACAATAGTTTTGTAATTCATTTAAGAATGGTCGTCAATGACTCAAATATTTGTCAGGAGACATAATAATAAAACATTAAACGTGCGATTTTTACGCAATCTACAACTTGATTTTATACTATTACATGTATGTTTTGACGTGTGTACAGCTATGCTTTTAACACTAAATAAATTGAAATTGAAATTGTTTTACAAAAACTAAATCAAATACTCATTGAAGCAACAATAAGTGTTTGATTTAGTCTTTGTAAGACACATTTGTTGTAGATTGCGTAAAGAATCACACTTTTTATGTTTTAAATTATTCTACAACCAAGTATTGCGAATTTCATTGGTATTTATGTTTACGTTTATAATAATAAAACCAAATAATGACCAAAGGATTGTTTTAATTCAAAATTATCAAAACATTAATTTGCTTAATGTTTCTTCATGAAAGTTTGATCTTTGAAAACTTCTATACAGCGAATTTTTCTTTAAAGTGCGCATATCCTGGTGCATGTAAATGTTAAGACATTTGTTCTTGATAGTTCAGTTAGAAATTCCTAACGAGTGTTTCCACTCCCAGGTTAAGCATGAAGTAAAATTTCGAGTTTAGAAAAGCCTGAAAATTTGGTTTGGTTGCGTAGCGCGAAGCGCGGAGCGACCAAACCAAATTTTCAGGCTTTTCTAAACTCGAAATTTTACTTCATGCGCCACGCGTATTAAACACTGACAACACTATAATATTGTAAACAGGCGCACTTCACTTGAAATCTGTGTCTTATACGCTTGAAATTTTACTTCATGCTAAATCGAGTGGAAACACTCGTTACAGATTTCCATTTTATTAATTTTTGTGATTTTTTTATAAAAATTAGATAGAAAACAGGTTTTCCGTGTGGGTTGTTTAAACCAACCTAGCTGTGAAAATATGTTTTTCATACAAAATTCCGTGCGGTGCGTATCGATTGACCGTGTGTGTACGCTGTCGATGGGTGATTTGCGTTTTATTTATTTTTATTTTTTCGGTCGGCAGTTCGCGCTATTTGAATATCGAACGTCGCCGGGCGTGATTTATAGCACGCTCGCCGGTGAAATTGGCTTTTTACATTTACACACTGTGGCAAATTTTTATTTTCGGGTTCTGCAGCAGCAGCAGCAACAGCAGCACCTAGTTAGCGACGTCAAGAGAAAAGAGACCCACCGCGCGCTACTCTTTGCACACGCGGCCCAGGTGCTGATTTATAGCCGAAGAGATTTTTTTTTGTTTTTTTTTTTGCAAAAAATCCCGAATAATTGTATTGTCGAAGGTGGTGTCCCAAAGGTCTGCGGTGGCCGCACAACACGGGGCCCCGTCAGTCACAGTCACGCCGCTCCGTTCGGATTTCACGCGCATTTGTTGCCACCACGAGCGTGTTCACTTAACGCCTGTGTAATAATTAAAACCGCGCTAAAAATTATACCTTGCATTTACGACATGAAAATAATACAAGAAAAATTAGAAAAAAAATACTCGTATGGCCTTTTTTAAATTGGTTTCATTTACAAACCATTACAGCGCCATTGATTACTTTTCGAGGCAGTTTTACGATTTCGTACGGTTCACGCTTGTACGGGCTGTTTGTTATTAAATAAGGCGCAGTCGGTTAATAGTACACATCCCAAAATAACCCTTTCAATTTTTTTTTATTGTCCCAAAGCAATATGCCCTTATTTTCTTTTAGCCAATATATTCCTAATATTCCCCGTTTCTCCAACATCAGACACTGCTATTATTAAGATTTTGTCTTCAATAGGACTGCGAGTGTAAAAACGCTTATGGAAATCAAAGTAAACTGGTAACCCAAATAAAAATAAAAATATTTAAAATATCTTATTTCTGCTTTCACAGAATTAATTTCTTAATATCAATCAATATCAATATATTTTTGCGATAAAATAAATAATTCAGTTTTGTACAGAAATTGCGACCTCCTGTTGCCCCTTCAATAATAATAATAATAATAAACATTCTGCGAATACAGTACAAATATAAAACAATAATAATAAAACAAGAATGAAACTCTAAATAATTGGAAAACCATAAGGCGAGATTCAGTTTAGCATGAAAATGCTAAAGTGGTCTTCCATCTAAACCTTAAATATTATCAATGAACATATTAATATATGAAATGGTAACAGAAGAACATATAAATCAGTCACGCGTTGTATAGACAGATCGAACAAACATTACACATAACATTACATTTTAATTCTTTTAACAAATGTTGTATAATTTAGACGTTTTAAGTCAGAAGATATGGCATTATAAACAATATAAATTTGAAAAGAGAAAGATCGTTCAAAGAGGGTGGTTCTATGTTTGGGCGGTGATAAAGACCCCTTGAATCTAATATTAAGAGTGTGAACATCATTCCTGAATTTAATTTTCTCAAACAAGTAGAAAGGTGCTTTTGCAGTAATGACCTTGTGATAAAAACAGGCAGTTTTAATTTTTCTTCTTGATTCCATGTTGACCCAGCCTGCTTCTATTAGTTTGTGAGATATACGCTCAAATTTACGTATACCATAAATATATCGTAGGCACGAATTTTGAACATATTGATATTGATAAGTCGAAACTAGTCGGAGAGAATAAAAAATAGTAGTGAAACAAACCAAGTGACTTTTATTTAATTATCAATATTGTAAACATGTTTCATCAAGTGATTAATGAGAACCAAATTGAAGATATATTGTATTCGTTTGGAAGTCGATTTATCAATAGCAGGGTTGTATAAGGTAGAGCAATATGAAAAATGAGAAAGTACATAAGCGTTGCAGAGCATAATTTTAGTTGATACTGGTAAACAGGATCGATGAGGATATAACTTTTTCAAGTTTATATAGACTGTAGTAATGTATTTATTTATTTGTTTTTTGTATCTAAATGAGTTATCTAATATTACTCCTAAGTTTTTAGTGTATTCTGAATAACTAATTGATTCATCATTTATAATTATGTTAAACTGATCTTTTAAAGCATCACAAATCTTTTTCTTGCCAAATAATTGGAACGACATTTTGGAGGGATTTAAATTTAAACATAAAAGAGTAGATATACTTTGAATACGTGCAAGGTCAGCGTTCAGACATCGTTCCGCGTGTTGCCATTCGTTGGGAGTAAATGATAAATAAATTTGGCTACATATGTCCTTTAGAATGATGTAGGCTATTTAAAACAGCACTTGTGTATATAGTGAATAACAACGGGCCAAGAACGGAACCCTGTGGAACACCTTGCATAATGCTGATAAAATTTGACCTATTATTGTCTACTTCTACACACTGCTTCCTTCCTCTGAGGTAAGATCTTAGTAAAATTATAGCAGAATTTTCCAATCCAATGTGTTCTAATATACTTTCAAGGACGTCAAAGTTAACAGTATCGAAAGCCTTGCTATAGTCCAACAGTACTAACAAGGTAATTTCTCCTCGATTAGTGGCTGCTAATATATCGTCTGTGATTTTAATCAAAGCAGTTTCACAACTATATCCCTTACGAAAGCCCGATTGCATTTCAGGAAGTATATTATTCTCACTGACGTAAGAGGTAACTATGTAAATATTTTTTTAAATTAAATACAAATATTTTGAATAACTTTTTGATTTTCAAAAAAGTGTGTTTATTTTCACAACAATTGTTTGGCAAATTTATTGCTTCTTCAGGCTGCACAAGCAATAAATTTGCGAAACAATTGTTGTGAAAATAAACACACTTTCATGAAAATCAAAAAGTTATTCAGAATTTTATTTATACAAAGTGAATATGGATTTTCAACACCCCTTATAAATCAACATATTCAATACAAATAACCGGAGATCCTTGCTTTAATATCATTAGATCAATTACAAGTTCAATTAATTCTTAGTACAATACAGGGTCCGGCAACCGGTATTGACAATTTTTTAGGTATGATTGTGAGTTTAATAACTGACACACATAGATTAGTATGACATCTATTTCTAGGATACATAATGTAGTTTTTAATGCAACCTAACTTTTAAAAATTACATTTGACAAATGCGCTCCATTTCGTCTTTCGTATTCTTGGAGCCGTTTATGAAATGACTGCATTATACGATGCAAAGTATCAGTACCGATATCTCTTAATTTATTTCTAATGTTGTTTTTTTAATTCTTTCAATGTATGAGGCCTGTCTATGTACACTTTCGATTTCAAATACAGCGTTAAGAAAAAAACACAATGCAATCTGATGATATTTCCGGCCAATTGAAATTACTGCGCCGAGAAATTATTCTTCCAGGAAACATTTGTTTCAAAAATCTAATACAGGCTCGAGCAGTGTGACTTGCTGCCCCATCTTTTTGAAACCATAGCTCATTGATGTCCCTTCCTAACCTCTGCAGTTCTATTGGTAAAAATGTTCCAAGCATTATCAAATATCGTTGCAAATTAAAAATAACCGTGCGATTCTATTTTTTTTTCTAAGAAGTAAGGTCCAAGTAACCCGAAAACAGATACGCCACAGGACACTGTGACAATCTGGGAGTGTAAGTGTTGCTGTTAATTTGTTGGCGTTGCTCTGTTGATCAGTACCGCGTGTTTTGTTTGTTTACATAAGTATATATATAGGTATATAGGTTATATAGGGCCATTGTGAGGCGAGTCAGCCTCTCGTGAACTGCGACCTATTCGATGTATTGTTCTGCCCTTACCCAGTCACTTCCCAAGCAGTCCCACGTCCTCTATGAACCTGGTAACTTCCTTGGGAGTGATGCTACTCACTTCTACGTGGGATAATCGGTCCCTGCCGAAAAAAAAAAACGCTTGTAGGCAATCGCGTCACAAGTGCAGAGTATGTGCTCGGTCGTCTCATCTGCCGAATCTCATAACCTGCAATTTCCACTTTCCTCTTTTCCCATTTTCCACAAACGGTACCGAAGGGCACAGTGCCCTGTCATGAGTCCCGTGAATGTTCTCAGCTCGTTCCTTGTGAGTTCGAGCACCTTATGGCTGGCTGTGATCTAATTTGATGAGTCGTTTTGATTGACGTAAGCCTGGGACGTTGTTCCAGTGTTTACGTATTCTGTCCTCTTCCCATTTTTGCACCACCTCTCTTCGGTGCGCCATGGGGAGTCCGCAAAACGGCTCTGGTCCTATGGGAGTGGCATTTGCACCTCTTTTGGCGAGTTCATCTGCCACTTCGTTGCCTTTGATACCCCCATGCCCTGGGACCCACATGAGGGTCAACGAGTTGCTCTTAGACAGTTGCGAAAGGGATCGTCGGCATTCCCAGACAGTCTGTGAGCCGTGGTTGTAGGCCCGAACGGCCTTTAGTGCGGCCTGGCTGTCTGAGCAAATATATATATATATATATATATATATATATATATATATATATATATATATATATATATATATGCGCGCCGTTTAGGTGCCTACCCAGGCATTCCCTGGCGCACATATCAATTGCAATTGCTTCCACTTGCAGAATCGTGGGTGTCTTACCCAGAGCCATGAAGCTTCTATGGTTTTGGTTAGGCCCATAGATGCCTATTCCAGTACCTCTATTGTTCTTGGCACCATCCGTGTACCAAGCTGATGTGCCTCGACCAAGCTAGTTGACTTTCTTCGAAGCCGTTTTGGTGTCTTCTATCAACACCTTAAACGGTTTTTCGAATTCGAGCCTTCTGGTCATGATGTCCGTTGGTTTGGACAGGAGGACCGGGTCAATTTGCTGCAGTACTTCTAAGTGTCCTGTCCAGTCTCCCGGCAGAGTATTCCTCCTCTAGTGTAGTCGGAGGGCCACCACGAGTCCCTCCTTTTGTACCACCAGATGGAGCGGTATGATTGCCTCCATTCCCGCGGTAGGGGTCGTTTGCATGGCCCCTGTGATACCTAGACATGCTAGCCGTTGAAGCCTACCCAGCTTCTTTTGCGTGTCTAGTTTTTGGGTTTTTGGCCACCACATAAGGGCGGCATAGGTGACAATGGGTACCACCGCCGTTCTATACATCCAATATGTGATTTTAGGCTTCAATCCCCAAGTTTTCCCCATTAGCCGCCGACAGGCCCAGAACGACGCCGTTGCTTTGGCCATGGTTTTGTCGACATGCTGATTCCACGTCAGTTTGGCATCTAGAATTTGTTTGTTTACATAACCCGTTAGATGAATGATTTAATAAAGAAAACACTTGGTTAAATTTCACTAATATTTTGGTTTTTTTATTCCAACTAGTTTCGACTTTGAGTCATTCTCAAGGAGAATGAGAATGACTCAAAGTCGAAACTAGTTGAAATAAAAAACCAAAATATTAGTGAAATTTAACCAAATGTTTTCTTTATTAAATCATAGTTAAATATGCTTCACCACGTGAAAGATGAGAAACTTGTTCACCGTTAGATGAAAATGTGCTTCATCGGAATTGCCGCTGAAGCTCAATTATGGATTCGGTTCGAAGAAACACCGTAACACAAAAAATACGCTGCTGCATCGGCCAAGAATTCATGGTTACTAAAACTGCATTGCATACGGAACAAGTTTTGCACCACACTTTCCTCCACTTGTTGTTAATAACCCCCCCCCCCCCCACAACCCTTTAAAATAAGTGAGTACCTGTTGCCGGACCCTGTATAAATAAATACCACCAAGACAAACCTAGCTGGCTGCGTCACTGCTGAGCTCCAATACTCTATACAGGGTGTCCGTATTTCAACAGCATGTATAAGGGAATTTCGGTTATTTGAAGAGATTAAAGAGTCGGTTAAGTTGGGGCAAAGTTGCGTAATTTAGGGTCCAATAATAATATAAAAACAAATTTTAAATATCTTCCTTCATTTTTCAGATATTGTCAAAAAATTTAGGGCATAGTTGCGTAATTTAGGACCCAATAATAATATAAAAACAAATTTAAAATATCTTCCTTCATTTTTCAGATATTGTCAAAATATGGATTTTTTGAAGTTTCGTTTTTTATTTTTTTATCTGTCGCATGAAATAAAATTTCGAGTTTAAAAGAGCCTTTTCAGGCTTGCTTCAACCGCAGCTTATCTACGGCCATCCTCAAATGCATATGATATATTTTATTTGTCACATAACCCCACAAAAAGTCATAAACATGGAATTAGGATCATTTGACAAATATTAAACAAACTTTGTAATATATTACAAAGAACTGTACTTGTTTAATAATTGTTATTGTTTCATGGCTAACAATTTTTTTTATTTTTTAATGAAATATAAAATTGTAAATAACTATCGTTTTACATTTCTTAATGGCTTGCCACGCGTACACAACATTCAATAAATTAAAAAGTAAGTGAAACAAACAAAGTGTTTTTATTTCAAATTTTACTATGGTTTTCATTAAAAAATTAAGTTTGTGTTATATCGTATATTCAATAAAATAAAACCTCTAGAGTGCCATGGAAAATATTGTAGGTTGGCAACTCTGAAATTGTACATTATCGGAATAAATTAAAAAGTAAGTGAAACAAACAAAGCGTTTTTATTTCAAATTTTACTATGGTTTCCATTAAAAACAATAAGTTTGTGTTATATCTTATATATTTAATAAAATAAAACCTCTAGAGTGCCATCGAAAATATTGTAGGTTGGCAACTCTGAAATTGTACATTAAATTTATTATGTCTGATGTTTTATATGTCAATTCCTAAAGCAAGTAGCCAACTTAAATTAAAATAAAAGATAAAATCATGGCATATTAGAGGTATTTTTTATTAAACATACGATATTTCGAAAACTAATTTTAATAAAAAAATGGTGATGTGTACATCAAAGCACTTTCCCGTAATTTAAACAATTGGTAATAATTGACATACTAAACTTATTTTACTTGTCAATTAGTTAAAGACCATTTCACATTAAATCAATGTTGTGTACGCGTGGCGCATAAAGTAAAATTTCGAGTTTAGAAAAGCCTAATTTGGCTCGGTCGCTCCGCTTCGCTACGCGCCCGAGCCAAATTTTCAGGCTTTTCTAAACTCGAAATTTTACTTCATGCTTAGTCTAGGAGTGGAAAACACTCGTTTCACATTAAAACAATTGATAATTG
Source organism: Philonthus cognatus (assembly GCA_932526585.2). Classification (NCBI taxonomy): domain Eukaryota; kingdom Metazoa; phylum Arthropoda; class Insecta; order Coleoptera; family Staphylinidae; genus Philonthus; species Philonthus cognatus. Next base: position 34,119,824 of record OW052242.1, read on the forward strand.
AGGGGTCCAATGCAATAACTAGCCAAGTCCAGTTTTATAAAATGTTGAGGAGAGACAAAAAACTGTTTACATGCAAGAGAAAAAAACATAATGATTATTATGCATGCAACTAACAATACACTAATGCACTGAAAATGTACACCAGATTGTTGCATGATGCTATAACACAGAATTTTAAACTTTATAAGAATATTGAATACTTAATCCATTTTCTTATAAAAATGGACTTGGCTGATTATTGCATTGGACCCCTCAATTGATTATTGTTGTTTTATTATCACAGTTTAAAGAAAACAAGAGAAAACTAATAAAACAAATATCGAGTTCTATCAAAGTTCGAGATTTAATCAATTTGTGCAATTTTCTAAACATTTTCCCCAAATTTTATACATGTTTAACTGTTGTGATGTATTATAAGCTAACGAGTGTCTTCCACTCCCAGACTAAGCATGAAGTAAAATTTCGAGTTTAGAAAAGCCCCGCGTAGAAAATTTGTCGAGGGTCGCGCAGCGACCCGAGACAAATTTTCACGGGGCTTTTCTAAACTCGAAATTTTACTTCATGCGCCACGCGTGTAAACCACTGATGTACAGTAAAGTTAAAAATATATAACGCTTAGATGTGATGGTGATTAATATTTACCAAGATGTAGCAAAAAAATGCAAGAATTACTTTTTTTGTGAATAGTTTTGGAATAATAATAATAAAATTTAAATAAATTTACTTTGTGCAACTTTTATGTGATAATCGATTTCATAAGAAACACAAAAGTTGCCTATGGTCCCCGGGTAAATGTTATAGTTATCTTGAAGAAAAATATGCTACTAGATTCCTCAATAAAAGTGCCAGTATATTGTCAAAGTTCTAAATGCCAAGATTCAGTAGTTTTTGAATAAAAAAATAAAAACGATATTTTAAAAATCAGTTTTTTGTTGATATCTCGAAAACAAAAACAGATTTTTTAAAATTATTTTCAGATTATTCTTAGGCCCTAAAATACGCAACTTTGCCCCAATTTATACGCGACTTTGCCCCAATTCAAATAACTAAGATCCCTATACATTTTGACGAAATACGGGCACCCTGTAGATATTCTGTTAATCAGATTATCCTATTCTAACCTAACCGCTCTGGGAAAAAATATAGCCTCTCTATGGAATATAAGATAAAACAAAATAAACCTTCAGTATTTCAGACTGTTTAGAAAAAATAAAGTGTTTGGTCTACAAGCACTTTACATATCCTAAACAGCCTGATATCCCGACGCCCTGCCCATTTTTGTAACTCTTCCGATATTCCACAGCCTCTCTTTTTTTTCCATCCACTCTGTTATGCCAGAGGCGTACAGATCCGCGGGTTCAGGTGATTCGGCGCAACAAGAGATTAGGCCTTATCCGGGGGGTTATTAATCTAGTTTTTGTCGCCCGTACACGTATGTAAGCTCCGCTTAGGGTGCTGGGCACGTCAGCCGAACCCACCGCAAATAGATTACGTGATCGCATCCCTGCACATACAAATACAGAGTCTCTCGCATACGGAGAGAGACGACGCGCAGCAGGGTTTTTCCTTATTAAAATTAAAACCAGGCGCTGGGCTAATTAACTCTCCGGGAAGACACAAAAAAATAGCGGCCTGTATTAATTACACGGCCCTTCCGAATAAACGCACCCGAGATAACAAAAAAAAGGGAACGAGGAAACCAGAGGACAATTGCGAATAATAAAGATAGAGCGAGTTTTATGAAGACGCGGAATGATAAGGGCGAGAAGAAAGTTAACTTACTGTCATATAAGAATGAGTTCAAAGATAATTCCTTTCTTTTTTAAAGTAAGACAATCTTTAGAAAAGTTGTTCCTTCAAAGTGGAATTAAGAATTTACAAAACCTTCTGGAAGCGGTATCCCAGCGTAACTCCCAATGAGTCTAGTTGGGAGCTTGATTTTCTATAGTGAAGTAAAATTAAATCTCATCGCTTTTTCTAGCAAGTGATAAGTAACATTTTTACGCTTTAAAAAAATAAGTTTAGTATATATATATAAATATCTTTATTGACAGAATTATATACATACGCAAATCAAAATTAATACATATAAATATAAATAAAAATACAATTAACTCTTCAGCCAATTGGCTATCGACCATTGGTCTTTCCGCCTGGATTGTGCAGTTTCTGTCACTGTCTATTATGGTGTACAAAAGGGTCATCATTGTTAATCTCATCAATTGTCTTGTCAAAATGGTATTGTCCTTCAGTTGTCGTAATCGTTAATTTAAAAAAATTAATAGTTGAGGCTGTTACTTGGTGAAATTCCATATCAACACTTTTAGTAAATAACACACTTGGTTTAAATTTGACTGTTTATTGATTGACACTGCAACAATTGTTTCGCCACACAGTGGCTTTATCAGGCAGATGAATGATGAAGCCACTGTGTGGCGAAACAATTGCTGCAGTGTCAATCAATAAACAGTGAAATCTTAACCAAGTGTGTTACTTACTAAAAGTGGTAAATCGTTAATGTTATAAAATGATAAAATAAAATCATGAATAGTGGTGGTGGGGTGTTGTAAGATAATTCCTTTCTTTTTTAAAGTAAGACAATCTTTAGCAAAGTTGTTCCTTCAAAGTGGAATTAAGAATCTACAAAACCTTCTGAAAGCGGCATCCCAGCGTAACTCCCAATGAGTCTAGTTGGGAGCTTGATTTTCTATAGTGAAGTAAAATTAAATCTCATCGCTTTTTCTAGCAAGTGATAAGTAACATTTTTACGCTTTAAAAAAACAAGTTTAGTATATATATAAATATCTTTATTGACAGAATTATATACATACGCAAATCAAAATTAATAAATATAAATAAAAATACAATTAACTCTTCAGCCAATTGGCTATCGACCATTGGTCTTTCCGCCTGGATTGTGCAGTTTCTGTCACTGTCTATTATGGTGTACAAAAGGGTCATGATTGTTAATCTCATCAATTGTCTTGTCAAAATGGTATTGTCCTTCAGTTGTCGTAATCGTTAATTTAAAAAATTTAATAGTTGAGGCTGTTACTTGGTGAAATTCCATATCAACACTTTTAGTAAATAACACACTTGGTTTAAATTTGACTGTTTATTGATTGACACTGCAACAATTGTTTCGCCACACAGTGGCTTTATCAGGCAGATGAATGATGAAGCCACTGTGTGGCGAAACAATTGCTGCAGTGTCAATCAATAAACAGTGAAATCTTAACCAAGTGTGTTACTTACTAAAAGTGGTAAATCGTTAATGTTATGAAATGATAAAATAAAATCATGAATAGTGGTGGTGGGGTGTTGTGTTCTTGTCTCTGGGAATACACAGCGGGTTAAGGTCATAGAGGATAAGGTTTGAGGCATTTTTTTTCTGCTAAGTGGGCTAGGCGATCTTCTATGGGGATTACTTGAGTTAGCTCATACAGGAGCGTGTTTTAAGAATTATGGAGGGGGTTTTGGGGGTGTCGAATTTTGGTTAGCATAAGTTTAGTGTTTGACGTCAATTCTACCTGTGTATTAAAAAGGGTTGTTATAGTTGACTGTTGCGAATTTACGTTTTACGGTAGCGCTACAGCGAATCTCGGGACTTAGTAAACCTTGGTAATCTAGGCTTCCGGTCTTTTGGCTTAATGGTGAGCCTTGCACGCGTGCCTCCTTTCTCTTCTAACTTAACGATAACGAACAATTCTGATAATACGACACAAACACTTACGATGCATTGAAAAGGGTTGTTATAGTGGACCGTATGCGAAATCATATTTTACGGTAGCGCTGCAGCGAATCTCGCGACTTACCTTGGTGATCAAAGCTTACGGTTTTTTAGCTTAATGGTGAGTCTTGCACGCGTGCCTCCATTCTCTTCCAACTTAACGATAACGAACGATTCTGATAATACGACACAAACACTCACGATATGTTCTTTCAACCACCATCTTTGGTCTTCATCTACGGACTCGCCTTTTGCGAGTTTATGCAAAGTCGCGCGTGGTAACAGCCCTTAAATACACAAAACGCGGCAAATTCATTGATTATTTTCGATGCAACTACCGAACAGTATTTCTTCATATAGCTTTTGTTTGAGAATCAGATGATAATCCACCATAAAAAAGTTATCAATTTCATCCGTACTTGAAATGCCAGTGCTGCATATATCTGTTTCATTATTGATATGTAATAAAAGTCACTTGGTTTGTTTCACTACTATTTTTTATTCTCTTCGACTAGTTTCGACTTATCGTCATTCTCAAGGAGTAATGACGATAAGTCGAAACTAGTCGGAGAGAATAAAAAATAGGAGTGAAACAAACCAAGTTACTTTTATTTAGTTATCAATATTGTAAACATGTTTCAACAAGTGATTAATGAGAACCAAATTGGAGATATCTGTTTCAAACTTTAAAAGTTTCTGACGTTCTTGCTTCAGATTCTTTTTTACAGCCATAGCAATCTTATCTTCATTTATTGCAACATCCTAAATCTCTTACTTCGAATCAATTTTCTTCAAATTCATGACAAATTTATTTGTTTGATACCTTGCTTGAAATGTAATCACCCTCTTGCTTCAGAATCGTCCCTTTAAGAACCATAGCAATCTTGCATTAGATCCACTTTCTTTTTCGATTCAAAGCATCTAATTCACAATTTCCTTGCAATTTTCACACTCTCTTATTTCAGGTCCACCTTTTTTCAATCCTAGGAATTTTATCTTTACTCCATGCCAAGTCCTCAATCTCTTGCTTCAGATCCATCTTTGGCAAACTTTTCCTATTAAAACTCCAATTTTATAAAGTTTGCACTTACATCGCTTGGCTTCTAGGGTTCTCATTTAAAATCCATCCTTGTTTTCAATCCATTACAAATTTATAGTTTTCTTACATCTCTTTAAATATCGTCGCCTCTTTGCTTCGAATTTGTTTGTCTATTTGTAATCCAAAGCATTTAATTGAATTTGAATTAAAGTCAGTTGAAATTGAATTTGTGTTCAGTAATCCGGCACCAGATGCCCACAGACGCGTTTCGGATTTCAAGGTCCTCTTCAGTGTGGTCCCGACCCAGTGCTGAGGAATACTGAATATTTCTGACTATTTCAAGCCAATATGTGAAAACTATTAATGGATTCGATAGCTTGGCTTGAAATAGTCAGAAATGTTCAGTATTCCTCAGCACTAGGTCGGAACCACACTGAAGAAGACCTTGAAGTCTGAAATGCGTCTGTGGGTATCTGGTGCCAGAATACTGAACACAAATTAAATTTCGATATTTGTTTTCTGGTTTCACAAACAAAGTTTAGCTCGTTTGTGGACGAAACAGTGACCTGTATATGCACCTTGTGCATTCGTGTCATTGACGATGCCACTAGATGGCATGGCATTAGATGGCATGAGCTATCGAATCCATTAAAGTTAGTTGGTTTGTTTAACCTTATATAATAATAATATTTCTTTTCCAACTCATTTCGACTTATCGTTATTCTTAAGAACTAATATACAGAAAATAAATTATTTACAGAGTTATAAACGATTAATTCAACCTTTTGATTACCTTTTAGTACAATCTTTAAACATAAACCAGCTGGATCATTACTTTTATAATCATCACGCTTTTCTACACTTGATTCGAAATTAAATCACTCGGTGCAATTTTCTCACCCTCCTGCTAAGAGATCCATCTTTCCAGTGGAGATTCCGGGATTCGGAGAGTCCCATTTAATTTTAATTAGTCCAATTTAACGATCTTATCAACCGTGCGACCATAAATCAGCGGGGAACGCGCGCCGTAATGCGTAATTAAACGGCAATAAATTTATATATCGGAACATAATTATTCCCGGGGCTCGATTTGTTTTTTTCAATTGTTTTTAGCCCCGGCGACCGTCCGGGGAAAATTCTAAAACCGCCACACAAACACCGACTGTGGGATCGATAATGTTACATTTACACGTGTTTGTTTTGTACTTAACGTGGAAATGTATTGATGTATTCATAGTTCAGTGCAAGTTGAGTAACATTGTGTGTAATTTGTGTTCCTATTTATTCATATAAGTAAAATCGAGCGAGTTGGCTTAATTTCGTGTGTGAAGTGTAGTATTATTAATCTCAGAAAGCCTATGAATGATTTCGATATCTATATTAGTTTTTTTTTTATTGGCCAACTAGATCTGGTGATTTTTTTATAATGTTAGATATTTGGTTGGACACTCTGGCTGTGATTCTGACTTTTGTTTTCAAAATAAATTTGAGGTTATGTTTTCTACATGGTTGCCATGTACTTAATTACCCTATTATAAGGATTAATATTACTTTCGGCATTTTATTACCCTTTTTCTGTCAAATACTCAATCAGTTGCAACATGGCATTCAAATATTAATGTCATTACACAACAAACAGTAGAGACACCCAAATAATCAAAGAACCTAAGTAAAATATATCTTAAATATGGTTGGCTAATAAAAAAACTAATATAGTATTAATCACTTATGGTTTAAACTAGAATAAATCTGTCGATATCTGTCGGGGTATTAGCTTGAGAAGTAGTTGTTTCAATGAATATTTGGAGACTTGTCTCAATGAGACTAAATTTTTGCAGCCAATCGATATTAATTTTAATTCGTTTTTATATTTTAGAATAAATCTCATTGATCATTTGATAAAACACATTAACAATAATAATTATTATAGAATAATTAGGCTTTTGGAACTAGAAAATTTCTGTTTCGTGAAATTTTAATATTCTATGGTTAAACATTATTAATTTTGACGAAGGATTGTTTTCTTTTGAGTAGTTCAAAGCAAATTGCTGCTGGCGCTCAAATTTTGAAAGCACAAGTTTTATTAGATGAAATTAACGTTTGTAAAGTTTACTGACATGGGATCAAACATAAGCAGTATATTTTTAACATCGCTGGAAATCAGTGTTTTATACGCGTGGCGCATGAAGTAAAATTTCGAGTTTAGAAAAGCCTGAAAATTTGGTTTGGTCGCGTAGCGCTACGCGCTACACGACCAAACCAAATTTTCAGGCTTTTCTAAACTCGAAATTTTACTTCATGCTTAGCCTGGGAGTGGAAAACACTTGTTCCACGGTTATTAGAACCTTTATTGGCAACACTGATTTCTTAAATAAAATGGAAAATAATCTGAATTTGTGGTTATTTTCATAATATTACAAGTTTTGTTAACTATCTTGTTTAATTTTTTAACAATTTTTCTTTAAAGTATACATATGTATGCATATGCTGTAAATTTTCCGACATTCGTTGTTTTTAATAGAGTTTAATTTGAAGCTTTAACCGAGTGTTTTCCACTCCCAGACTAAGCATGAAGTAAAATTTCAAGTTTAGAAAAGCCCCGTGAAAATTTGTCGAGGGTCGCGCAGCGACCCGAGACAAATTTTCTGGGCTTTTCTAAACTCGAAATTTTACTTCATGCGCCACGCGTTTAAAACACTGATTTCTAGTGAAGTTCACTTGTTCACAATATTTCAGTGTTTTGTTAGATTACTCTATGTACATTATAAACTGGTGAATACATATTAATACTAGTTGTATATCGTCGGTCTTATGTGAATACGTAGAGTTTCTCCACGTAACAAATTCTATTTAAATAAATGACAAAAATTGCTGATTAGTTCCAACAAGATGGAAAGTTATACCGTCTTGTTAGAACTATTTTACATACACTATGAATTAGTGAGTACATGAGATTCATATTATCAGCTGACAGAGAAAATTCTTTACGCTACACGACGAAACCAAATTTTCAGGCTTTTCTAAACTCGAAATTTTACTTCATGCTTAGCCTGGGAGTGGAAAACACTTGTTCCACAGTTATTAGAACCTTTATTGGTAACACTGATGTATTAAATAAAATGGAAAATAATATGAAACTGTGGTTATTTTCATAATATTACAAGTTTTGTTAACTATCTTGTTGAATTTTTTAACAATTTTTCTTTAAAGTATATATATGTATGCATATGCTATAAATTTTCCGACATTCGTTGTTTTTTAATAGAGTTTAATTTGAAGCTCTAACCGAGTGTTTTCCACTCCCAGACTAAGCATGAAGTAAAATTTCGAGTTTAGAAAAGCCCCGTGAAAATTTGTCGAGGGTCGCGCAGCGACCCTCGACAAATTTTCTGGGCTTTTCTAAACTCGAAATTTTACTTCATGCGCCACGCGTTTAAAACACTGATTTCGAGTGAAGTTCTCTTGTTCACAATATTTCAGTGTTTTGTTAGATTACTCTATGTACATTATAAACTGGTGAATACATATTAATACTAGTTGTATATTGTCGGTCTTATGTGAATACGTAGAGTTTTTCCACGTAATAAATTCTATTTAAATAAATGACAAAAATTGCTGATTAGTTCTAACAAGATGGAAAGTTATACCGTCTTGTTAGAACTATTTTACATACACTATGAATTAGTGAGTACATGAGATTCATATTATCAGCTGACAGAGAAAATTCTTTACGTTACACGACGAAACCAAATTTGCAGGCTTTTCTAAACTCGAAATTTTACTTCATACTTAATCTAGGAGTGGAAACACTCGTTAAAAGCTTCAAATGTAACGCTCATATAAAATCAACGAATGTCTGAACATTTGCAACGCATACATCGAGCTTTCTATACTTCCTTTACCATTCGTTTTTAATCTCTGAATATACGAATTTCGAGCATATAAAATTTACTATGTTCAGTTTTAAAAAACACACATCAAATTGTACGTTTGATTACGAACTGTCATGGTGCAATGCGATTGAAGTGTATTTTTTAAAACTGAACATAGAAATATCTTCAATTTGGTTCTCATTAATCACTTGATGAAACATGTTTACAATATTGATAATTAAATAAAAGTCACTTGGTTTGTTTCACCACTATTTTTTATTCTCTCCGACTAGTTTCGACTTGAGAATGACGATAAGTCGAAACTAGTCGGAGAGAATAAAAAATAGTAGTGAAACAAACCAACTGACTTTTATTTAATTATCAATATTGTGAACATAGAAAGTTTTTTATGCTCAGAATTTTATTTAAAAACGCATGGTATATAAAACGTACTCTTTTACTCTTCGATGTTACATTGTGTTGTCGTGTGTAATGAAATCCGGATCTTTTAATCACAATTAAACTGTCGTAGCAGTAATTCACCGTTGGTTGGTGTGGGGGTGTCCCGCGTGGGGCCTCATCTTCGGCCCGCAAAGAGTTTTATTGCGGCGCGGTGAATAGATTAAAGAGGGGGAAGCCCCGTGTCATTGTTTCAAATGCATTAAAATCTGTTTAGGGTGCGCGTATTATAGCCACATGGGACCTGCTAACAGGTGAATCGCATGTCACATACACACATCAGGACTCTGCCTGATCGATAAACAGTCCGGTACACGCACACGCATCACTGCTCTGTGTTTTGCTTTTTTTCGTTCGTTCATTCTCGTATTAATAAAGTGCAGGTTTCACTTTCACAAAATAAAATATTCATAAAATTAATTCACTGAAAATATAAATAATAGAATTTTCTCTGTCAGCTGATTATATGAATCTCATGTTTAGTGAGTACTTGAGATTCATAGTATCAGCTGACAGAGAACATTCATGTGTATAAAATAGTTCTGACAAGACGGCATAACTTTCCATCTTGTTGGAAATAATCAGCAATGTTTGTCATTTATTTAAATAAATTTGTTGCATGGATCGATATATGTTTTTGAGTTTCGTGAAGAGTATAATCAATAAATAAATAACACTGTTGTATCCTTTCTTCACATAAAGTGTAAAGAAAGGATACAACAGTGTTAATTATTTATTGTTACGTGGAGTTACTTGGTATTTACATTAGGCCGACAATATGCAACTAGTATTAATATGTATTCAACACTTGGTTAAATTTCACTAATAATAATATACAATATTAGTCAAATTTAACCAAGTGTTTTATTTTTCAAATCATAGTTAAATGTTTCACCACGTGAAAGATGAGAAAGTTGTTCAAGATATGTATTCACCAGTTTATAGTGTATTTAGAGTAATCTAACAAGTTATCGGACACTTTTTTCTCATTAATCACTTGGTAAAACATTTTAAAATATAATGGTTTGTAAATTAAATTCACTTGGTTTTGTTTCACTTATATGTTTTGCTCTTTCGAATTTTACTAGATTCCATTTATACATGGTAATGAGTTTTGCTGTACTGGCTGTTTCATATAAGTGAAACAAAACCAAGTGAATTTATATCTTTAATTAATTTCTCACTTAACCCGTGGTGAAACATTTTTGAATATAATACTGGATATTTAATTAAAACACTTGGTTTGTTTCACTAATTTATATTTTCTCCGACTAGTTTCGACCATTGGTCATCTTCGGGGAGGAATGTACAAAAAATATCTAAACAACTATTTATATACAAATACAGGCTATCATAAAATATCGGCAATAAGTGAATTTAATTTACAAACCATTATAATCTAACAAGATTGAAAGTATTACTCCATCTTCTTAGAACCAGTCAGAATTATATGATTAAGTAATACCTTTTATGATTACTTAATATAGTTTATAATGGTAATTCCCCTTTCAAAACATAAAATTTCAATTGTTTACGTCTCCTAACTTGTTAATAAGCAAACGCCCCAGCCAACGCCCCCTCGATGATGATGAGTTATGTCCCAAATTACGCTTCGATGGAGTTTTGTGTACCGGCAGCGCGCTCTTTCCTCGTTTTATTACGTATTTTTTTCTCCAGTAATTTGTTCCTCAGTCGATTTGTCATGCGGTAATTTCCACGCACGCAACCATTGTTTTCCAAACTATTAAAATGTAATGAACTAATGAACAATATAATGGTTACAATATCGTTATCTCGCTGTCTAAATATCCCGCCTTAATTACACTCGCGGTGGGATTAGGCCGAGCAAACTTTAGGCTCCGGAGATACGTGGAAATTCCCAATTTTTCGCACACTTGCTAAGTTCCCACGATTTTTCCGATATTATCATGCAGATATTTTTATTATTCTCATTTCATGTTTGATAAAGATAACTCTACTTGTTGTATATTTAGGTAAATGTGTTTACAAGAGACAATTTGTAAAAGATAGTACCTACTAGTAATGGGCCACTCAAGTGAATCATTCGATTTTTAAATTCATCGATTATTTAATAATCTGTTACTATCATTCGAATGATCATTTAAATGATAATATTATTAATCATTTAAATTGTAATATTAATGCTCATTTAAATGGTTATACCCACAGGAAATTTATCTTTTAAGTACGGTAGAGTAGGGCAGGTTGGGACATGGGGCACCTTCGGACACTTCAGATTTGCATCTTTCTAAAAGGTCTACACATTCAGTATTTTGAGAATTGATAGCAATGACAATTTAATTGGGGACTGTAAGTATTACAGAAACATTATAAAGTGCTGCACAAAGTAGTCGTGTGCTTATTAATTACTCGCGTAGTAAATGTTTGATAAGATAGCATTTCAAATTGTTAACGAAGTAAGTTAGAGAATAGATATTTGTGCACTACAAAAAGCATATTTTATTCCCCTTGAGCATTGAAAAATATACAGAGAGTTTTATGTAACACCGAACCCTTTTATAACGAGATTTTTTCTTTGAAGTATCCATATGCATACGTTGCACATTTTCCGATGCTCGCTTTATTAAAAGAATACAATTTGAAACTTTAAGCGAGTGTTTTATACTCCCAGGCTAAGCATGAAGTAAAATGTCGAGTTTAGAAAAGCCTGAAAATTTGGTTTGGTCGCGTAGCGCGAAGCGCGGAGCGGCCAAACCAAATTTTCAGGCTTTTCTAAACTCGAAATTTTACTTCATGCGCCACCGGTACAAAACACTGATTCAATGTAAAGTTTAGCGGTGTGTTTTAAACTTCGTAATATGTCAGTGTTTTCTACCGGTGGCGCATGAAGTAAAATTTCGAGTTTAGAAAAGCCTGAAAATTTGGTTTGGCCGCTCCGCGCTTCGCGCTACGCGACCAAACCAAATTTTCAGGCTTTTCTAAACTCGAAATTTTACTTCATGCTTAGCCTGGGAGTGGAAAACACTCGCTTAAAGCTTCAAATTAAATTCTTTTAATAAACCAAAAATCGAAAAATGTGCAACGTATGCATATGGATACTTCAAAGAAAAATTCTCGTTATGAAAATGTTTGGTGTTACATAAAACTCTCTGTAGATTCATCACATGTAAACATGGGGCAGTTTGGGACATTAGAGATGGGGCACTTTGGAACAGCTAAATGTATAGACCAAATTATAAAATTGGTGGAATATACTTTATGTCAACATTTTCAGGCAATCAAAAAACGATGTCGATATATCTTTTGTTAATGATAAATTATCACGAAACTAAACCAAATTTTCAGGCTTTTCTAAACTTGAAATTTCACTTCATGCACCGCGCGTATTAAACACTGAAAACACTGAAATATTGTGAACAATCGAACTTCACTTAAAATCAGTGTCTTGTACGCGTGGCGCATAAAGTAAAATTTCGAGTTTAGAAAAGCCTGAAAATTTGGTTTGGCCGCTCCGCGCTTCGCGCTACGCGACCAAACCAAATTTCCAGGCTTTTCTAAACTCGAAATTTTACTTCATGCTTAGCCTGGGAGTGGAAAACACTCGTTTAAAACTTTGAATCGAACTCTAAAAAAAAAAACAACGAATATCTGAAAATTTGGTTATTAAGATCATTCAAGATCAGTTGATTATCAAGATCATTCAAATACCGATCATTCGGTTATTAAAATCATTCTTTAACGCCCATCACTAGTACCTACATAGTTTACTTTATGTTTAAACATTTAATTGAATTTTAATGTATGTATTTACTAGTTGAGTAATGTGATAAATATATATATATATATATATATATATATATATATTTACGAGTCATTTCTCTGTTTCAGCAGATTTATTTATTGATTTAAAGATTGTTTATCATTGATTATGCAGAAAAAATATATTTAATACTAATTATCAAGGTAACTTGTGTCAAAAGTAGGGGTTTTCCGCTTGTAGCTAAAATCGAATCCACTTTTTTGCTACAAACTTAGGATTCAAGCACACATTGACTCGTTAGTTTGTAACTAAAATAATAATACAGATACATATTTCGTTTTTAATATATCGCAGTTACTTTTCTTGCCAACAAGTTGGAAATATATTTTTGTTGGATTTAAATTTATTTGTAAACGCAAAAAAGTAGATATATTGTGGATTTTTGTTCTAAATTAGAATTCACACTAAACTCTGGTTGCTGAAATTCTTTTGGATGAAAAGAAAAATAAATTTGGCTGTCGTCTGCGTACATATGACCATTAGAATATTGGATAGTGTTTAATACAAACTGTTTGTTTGTATAACAGGTTTTTATTGTGACTATAGTTTTGACAACTTCGTTTGTTTAATATTGTGCTGGTATATATAGAAAATAATAGCGGACTACAAATTGATCCTTGAGGAACACTTTGATTGATATCAATAACATTTGACCTATCATTTCCTATTTCTAGACATTACGTTCTGCCCCGGAGATAACACCTTAATAGTGATACAGCGACGTGGTCTAGCCTAATATAATCAAAAATATTTTCTAATATTTATTGTGACTATAGTTTTGACAACTTCGTTTTTTTAATACGGTGCTGGTATATATAGAAAATAATAGCGGACCAAGAATTGATCCTTAAAGAACACTTCGATTGATATCAATAAAATTTGATCTATCATTTCCTATTTCTACATATTGCGTTCTGCCCCCGGAGATAACACCTTAGTAGTGATACAGCGAAGTGGTCTAGCCCAATATAATCAAGAATATTTTCTAATATATCAAAGTTGACCGCACCAAAGGTCTTAGTGTAATCCAGAAGTAATAATATCGATATTTTCCCTTGATCAGAGGCTGTTAAAATATCATCAGTAATTTTAATCAATCCTTGTAAAGTTTTGTAGAAATAGTACAGATAAAATATCCAACCAAAACTCTGATTAGCTCTCTAGTTTTAAAAATGTAATAGCTGAGGCTGTTGGTTCCATATTAACACTTTTAGTGAATAACACACTTGGTTAAGATTTCACTGCAACAATTGTTTCACCACAGTTGACCGCCCCGAAGGTCTTAGTGTAATCCAGAAGTAATAATATCGATATTTTCCCTTGATCAGAGGCTGTTAAAATATCATCAGTAATTTTAATCAATCCTTGTAAAGTTTTGTAGAAACAGTACAGATAAAATATCCAACCAAAACTCTGATTAGCTCTCTAGTTTTAAAAAATGTAATAGCTGAGGCTGTTGGTTCCATATTAACACTTTTAGTGAATAACACACTTGGTTAAGATTTCACTGCAACAATTGTTTCACCACACAGTGGCTTCATCAGCCTGATGAAGCTACTGTGTAGCTAATCAGAGTTTTGGTTGCATCTGCCTGATGAAGCCACTGTGTAGTAAAACAATGGTTGCAGTGTCAACTAATAAATAACCAGTGAAATCTCAACCAATTGTGCTATTTACTAAAAGTGTCTCTAGTTTTATTTTGGCTCCGAATAAAAAGAACTCAAACGCCAAGAGTGTCTACTTATATTCAATGCTTCTAAAATAAAAATGTATTTTTCAAAGCTCCATTACCGTCGTCCGCTTACAAAAAATCATTACTCTCCCGCACTAATTGACTAGGATTTGAAAAATTATGTGGGGGCTTTTTATTCTTAGCTCAAAACGAAATTCCGTCCGTCAATTCGTGAGAGAATCGGGGACTCTTCTTCCAATGCGTGACTTTGTGGGTGATCCGAAATTATAATGTTAAAATTATTACACTGGCTATAAATCAAATTGTTTGGACGTGGAACGCTTGTAATGTAATTTTAAGGATTTGTAAATCAGTTTGGTTTTAAATCATCTTGACTAAATTACAAAATCACAGTGTTTTTTTTTATATATACATATATATAAGCACTTGTGAATTCACATGGCCAATTTATGTGAATTCACAGGCGCTTATACCTGAAAAAAAAAACACTATAATTTTGCAATTTATTCAAGATGATTTAAAACCAAACTGATCGTGAAAAACGTGAATAACTTTAAATATTTAATTGATGAACCGGATACATAATGAAACTCCATGATACTATTTGAAATAAAACAACACAGTTAGGAGGGTTTCACTTTTATTATTGAACACTGCAGCATGTTTTACCACAGAGTGGCTTCATCAACCAGATGAATACTGATTCATTTATCTGCCTGATGAATATGTAAAGTTATTTAAACTAAAAAATAGTGTGTGTGTTGTCCATTATAGCAAGTGTTAATTTAACTAATTGGAGTAGTGGAGAGAAAGAAATGTACTTCTTGATATTATTTTAAGAATTTTATTTTCTATACATGTTTCGGCTTAGCCATCATCAGTAGAAAACTAAAAAACAGATTTACACTAAGTTTAGATTATTTATAATTTTGTATAAGGTACATTGAAATAAAACACAGTTAAAATAAGTCACGTAAATAAAATGATCGAGATAGTTTTATAAATAAATAAAAGGCGGCTAATCTTGGATAAAAATTATTAAGTATTGGGATAGATGTTGTAGGAGTATTATTAGGTAATATATATGAGATAATTATATTACTTAGTATTATTCTGGGGGAAGTATAAGATTTTATTTTATTTTTATTTACATAAATTATTAAATTGTAGGTTATTTTTTATTGTTTGTGTTAGTAAACTAAAAAACACTTGGTATTGTTTCAAAAAATGTTTTATTAATTTGTGAAACAAAACCAAGTATTTTTTAATTCAAATAACTTTACATATTCTAATATGTTTCACCAAGTGCCAGATGAGAAATTAATTCAAGAAATTATTAGTGCCTGATGAAGTCTTCAAGAAGTTTTAAACTATGTCGCCAAATATTAAACAAGTATGTATCTTTATTAAACAATTAAGAATTGTGACAATTGTTGTAATTAATAGTGCAATTATTGTAGGTAATTGTACAATTTCCTTGAGATAAAGACGACGAAACGGTGTCTCATCGTCAAATTGTAAATAGGGTTTGATGAAGCTTCCAGATGAGTATTCTGTCATTTTGATATTTGTCAGTGTCATTTTTATTTGGCATTAAAAAAATAGTCGCTGTAATCAGCTACTATGAAAAAGTCAGTGTAATTTTGAGGCTATTGACCGCTTTGATGAAGCTTCCAGATGAGTATTCTGTCATTTTGATATTTGTCAGTGTCATTTTTATTTGGCATTAAAAAAATAGTCGCTGTAATCAGCTACTATGAAAGAGTCAGTGTAATTTTGATGCTATTGACCGATTTAAAATCGTTTCTTATTACGATTGGCTGAGAGGACTGTTTAAAAAAAAATTCATAATTTATATAAGAATAAATATTAATTGTTGTAAATTACTAATTATCATTTCTTCGCAATATTTCTTTGCTTGCAACATTTAAAATCTCATGTATATATCTGTTAAATTTGGCACAATTTTAACATTTCCGCATCAAATTTTTTGGCAAATCAAATATGTAAATACCTAATTATGATACACACAACACGTCTAGGTCGCAACAAATATCTATATATTTATAGTCATTTGCATGGCCAGGAATCACTCCGCACTTTACATAATGGTCATAAATAATAAACTAAACGCATACAGCTTGTATTAATTACCGGCGACCGTAAATACCCGCCTGATTTATTATTTATTAATATCGTATCATTACCAGCAGCTCTTTAAACAGTAGCTTGGCGATACGGTGAATATAAATATTGGGTACGTTGCTCATTCAATATTTAATGCAGAGTGTTTAGCCATGAAATTTGTTATTTGTTAACGTGTAAATATGTGCATTTATTGTAGATAAAGTTGATAAATGTGATTATGTCCATTGCAAATGTAATTAAGACAATTTTTCTATTAAAAAACAAAATAATTTTGTTATTTCAGCCTAACAAAATTATTTCTGATGTCCGATGAGCCAATGATGTACATAGTGATTTATAAAACTCTGTTTATTTGCCGTTATTTCCATTTAATTAATATAAACTGTTTGGTGAATACAGTTTAATTTAATATACATTATATTAATAACAATAACATAAACGTAACCAAACGGGAGATGTACCTCAGACATTTCATACAGTTTTGGATACTTTTCCCTATTTCTTGACGAATTGCAAAAACTTGAAAAGTTTATCTCACAAAACACATATTTTTTTCATGACATAGAAATATGAAGAGAGAAATATAAATAAATAAAATCACTTACGTAAAGTTTGCTTATATCTGCAATCATTTCAAAATAAATGAAATCAAATTTTAAAATTCTTGCAGATATAAGCAATCTTTATTTAAGTAATTTTATTTCTTCATATTTCTTTGTCTTCATATTTCTATGTCATGAAAAAAAATATGTATTTTTCGAGATACACTTTTCAAGTTTTTACAATTCGTCAGGAAATAGGAAAAATGTATCTAAAAATAAGGGATGGGTATATTTTAAAATTCAATTTAAATCAGTGTTTTATACGCGTGACGCATGAAGTAAAATTTCGAGTTTAGAAAAGCCTGAAAATTTGGTTTGGTCGCTCCGCGCTTCGCGCTACGCAACCAAACCAAATTTTCAGGCTTTTCTAAACTCGAAATTTTACTTCATGCTTAGTTTGGGATTGGAAACACTCGTTAGAAGCTTCAAATTGAAGGGTATAAAAACAACCAATATCTGACAAAGTCCATATGGAAAATTTTCCAGATACAGCAAACAAAATAGTTAAATTGGAATCGTGCAAATTGACTAAATCACTAAACGAGTTTTTATTACAATTAGAATTATTAGAATTTTTAATTCATTAAATCTATAAAACTCGTAGAATTGATAAGGGAATTGTCAACTTTTTAAAAATAGTTTTTTTTTTATTATTTGCAAAACACTTAGTTGTATTTTACTATAATTACAATCTGATCACAAATGGATCAATGAGTAAATGAGCTAACTTAATTTACTAAAGGTTTATTTTCTCAAAGCGGCAAAACACATAAATTTTAGCTGAAATCGTCAAAAGCAACAAACATAAATATTTACCAATCAATAAAATTTGTAAATATTAACAGTTGCAACCAAAAATAAAATGCAATTATACAAATCGATCAAATTAAATTTATTTTTTGTTTTTTTAATCCATTTACAATTTTATTGAAAACTGGTATTAAATTTAAAAAAAGTTACGTAAAATAAATATTAATAAAAATAGTACAGAAATATTGAAATCAATAAAATGACAAGATAAATACAGGAAATTTTCCTTTTAGGAATACATACCACGATTTGTAGTTGTAAGTTTTCAGATATTCGTTGTTTTATTAAAAACTTTAAATTTGAAGTCTGAACGAGTGTTTTCAATCCCAGACTATGCACCAAGTAAAATTTCGAGTTTAGAAAAGCCTGAACATTTTTCAGGCTTTTCTAAACTCGAAATTTTACTTCATGCGCCACGCGTATAAAACACTGATTTAAAGTGAAGTTAAAAATACATTGATTAGGTTTAATCATATGTTCATTAATTTTAAGAATGTTTATATGGAATATATATATGAATATATGAAAGTATACTTAAGTGAAAAAATCCCTGAATGTCAATAATTAACAAAAATCAAATTTTAAATAATTGTTTCTGTTTTAAATAAAATCGTCGAAACCAACACACACAATAGAATTTTACAAAAACTTCAGAATTGTGAAAATGAGGATAAATTGACAAGAAGATAAAAAAAATTACTAAATCCAAAAAATTTAAAATTCCAAACGAGTAATTGGGTCGTCTATTTCCAAATACCCTAAAATCCATTTTTTTTTTTTAAATAGATTTAGGGGTTTTTGGAAATAGGCGCCTCAATTAATTTCATTAATTAATTTATCACGTAACTAATAATACCAAATGTATTAATTAATAGTTTATAGAGTAATTGATAAGTGGAATTTAACTTAAATGCTAAAACTATCTTTGAAATATAATTGCCTCGCCGAAAAAATATCTGTCTGCATCCACTCCTGGTTTCTACACAATGTGTTAATATCCATATTTATTTTTTAAAGTATTTCAAGTTCTTTTATAAAAGTTCCTTATTTTCTTTTTCAGTTAATTTCATTCCACCTCCACCACTCGTATTTATCTCTCTCGTTCTTTCTTTTTTTTTCAATTGGAGCACATGTCAAGCACATGCACGCCTCTGAAAATTATGAACAAGCCGAATTCTGTCCATTCGATCCGTATTGATGGCAGAGCACGGTTGTGTTCGTGCACAGGGGGCCATTCATTCGGTCTATAAATATTTCGTTACGATTTCAGTCCAACATGGAGAAAAAAAAAAGTACGGCATGAACAAAAAATATACGTATAAACACAACGCGACAAGCAACGAAAACAGACGTGCTCTGATTAATTTGTTCCGACATATTAGCTTTTTTGTCGTAGGCGTAGTTAAAAGGTTGTTTTTTCTATGGTTTGTTTCAAACAAATATTTTTCGATTAGGCTTCGAAGTCATCCAACCAAGTTGCTTAATTAAAATTCAACTTTATATTCCTCGGGGAACAGGCTTCATTTACAACCAATCAAATTGCTAGGTTCAAATTCAACTTCAAATTTTATAGGGATCTGCGTTTTCATCCAATCAAATTGCTTAATTAAAATGCAACTTCATATTCCTCGGGGAACAAGCTTCATTCACAACCAATCAAATTACTTGTTTCAAGTTTAACTCCAAATTCTGTAGGAATGTGCCTTCTGGTCCAATCAAATGTCTTAATTAAAATTCAACTTCATGTTCCTCAGGGGAACACGATTCACTCACAACCAATCAAATTGCTTAGTTTAAATTCAACTTCATGTTCCTTGGGGAACAGGATTCACTCACAATCAATCAAATTGCTTAGTTCAAATTCAAATTCAACTTCAAATTCTATAGGAATCTGCCTTTTAGTCCAATCAAGTTGTGATTCAATTCAATTTTAACTTCATATTCTATAAGGATTATTGGGACACTTCTCATCTAATCAATTTGCTTAATTCAAAGTTAAGTCTAAAGTTCAAATGGTTGGGGGGGGGGGATATTGACTTTCGGCTGAAATAAAGCAATTAATACGGCTGCTGTTAGCAAATTTGTGCAAAATGTTCATTAGATGGGAAATTTTCTAAACCATAGAAGCGATCCCCGTTCTCGTCCAGTGGGCACAGGCGGGAATACTGCTATTGTAGGCCAAAGTGTGAGCCAATCCAAAAACCTCAACTCGTCATATTAACCAACGGGAAGCTCAACATAGGCATGATAACCGACTTTTTGTGGCCAAAAATTAAAGACATAGATCTAACCGATCTTTGCTTTCAGCAGGATGGCGCACATGCCACACAGCCTCAAACAATCGATCTTTTGCGCACTAAGTTCGATTATCAAGTAATTAATCGTTTTGGTATGCCAATTGGCCTCCACGGAACTGCAAATTGACGTCATTGGATTATTTTTTATGGGGTGCCGTTTAAGGTCAATGTTATGATTCACAAACAATTCAAATGCTTAAGCTATTCGTGAAATAGAGCCCACAACCATAAAAAATGTACTATTAAATTGGCATGTCAAGATGGGCTTCTTTCTGTCTTGTATTCCATTACACTGGGCAACAAAACAACACTTTTTGTCTGTTTTCTGGTTCTAAATAGGCAAATCTTGTTAATTTTGGGTAAAAAAAAAACGAATATCGCGATGATATATTTTTATTAGCTCTTGTTTTTAAGATACTCAATAGCCCATTGAAGACATCGATTTAAAGGTAAATTTAAGAAGAAACAAAATTCTGTGTAATAAATATAATACAATAACATGTATATGATCATGTTTCATTAAAGAATCTTCATTTTTCAGCTGCATAAGAAAGGAGTGGTCGATTTTATCTTATTCGTGTGTCCATTTCCTTTTGGATTGCCTCTTGCAGCATCTTGATATGATAGCAGAAAATACGGGTTTTTAGTCGTCTGTTAGATTGATTAAACATTTAAAACTTGATTCTTAAGGTCAAAAAGGCGCATTCAAAAGGCTCAAGTAGATTTTGTATATTGAAAACAAAAGCTAATTTTAACTTTTCATGGTGATTTTCGTGTTTACCGAGACAAAATACTTCGGAAATAATTATTTTGAGTCGGAAACATTTTCGGTGTTGGTCAGTGTTGGATAACTTTTTCCAAGAAAACATTAATACAGCGTGTAAACGAACTACTGTACAGGCTCTCTACCACATAAGGGGCAGCGTTTAAATAAACAATACCTGCATTTGAAATTACCATACCTTTAGTAGATAGCTCACAAATAATTATTAAAAATAATTAATAATAATAGGCCACATGTTTGTGGTATCTGGTATACGCGCACATTGCGTATTTTAAGAGAGATTCCACATAGACTGGTAGTTTTTAAACGATTTGGATATCGAATTACACCATCCAGAGAAAAGTAGGTCAGATTGTGAAGAATTATGTCTATGTTATCGTTTTCATAAGTACCCATTGCTGACTAAAGTTTAGTGCGTGCGAAGTGATTTATGCACCTCGTAGTAGTAAAAGTAAATAAAAAATACAACAACTTACGCATCCACGAAAAATATCATGAACACAGGTAACCAGAAGTTCTCAAAAAGTAAAAAATGCATGAAAAATTATGAAAAATCCAATATTTTTTTTCCGATTTTATTTTTGCTGCAATTGGTGTCAAAATATTTTGTGTATACGCCCTTAAGAGGATGTACATTAGTTCGATTACACGCTGTATTTTCAAAAATATTGATCCGAGTTTATTTTATAGCATTTTTTAAAAATAAACCGCTGGATATATTAAGTGAAATTTAGCATCCTAGATTTCTTCAACTTTAGAAATTAATAGTTTAAAAGATTATAATCTGTGTAACTATTAATCACAATCGTTTTGAATTTGTATAAGCGTTTACTTGATGAGTTTATCAATCGTCGCTGCGTGCACACAATTTTGCAGAACAGAAACGCCAGGGAAAAAAATTGTAAAAAGATCGCAATCGCACATGTAATAATTCCGCCTCTCCCACGCAAATGCACACGAGGCGATTATTATTTACCGCGGCGGAATTTAATGAAGCATCATAGGTTAATTAACATGTCAATCAGCCGCCGTGAAATCTGCCGTGTTTGCGTAACTCGCGGTAATTGAATAAAAACCGCCGACTACGGTGTTGTTAAGAAATTTAAGTAAAATCATCATCGAATGTCACACAATTTTCACTAGAATCGATTGATTGTTATTTAATTTTAATTTATACAACATTTAAAAACATAAAAAAATTGTCTTCATCGAACGTTAAGAAGAAGTGGTGCAAATCCTAGAAATATTTTCTTGAATTAATTTCTCATCTGGCACTTGGTGAAACATATTACACTATGTAAAGTCCAAGCAATATATTTAAACTTCAATACAGTGATTAAACAAAGTTAAAAGTGTTTTATTTACAAGTTTATTTAAGATGTACCACAAAGTGAATGCCTACAACACAAAACAGTTAATATATTTAAAGGTTATAATATCAATCCACGTTTGTGCCGACAAATTAAGCATACTTACCTTATATACATTAAGCATCCTTACCTTATATATACAATTCCAATCCACCATAAAACATAAACATCGCAATAATCTACATCGTTTTTATATATAAACATTTATTACCAGTAATAATTTCGATGCACAAATTCGATACGTTAATATATCGTAGGGTTAAGTCAGAGTGATTTAATCGCTGTGCACTGTTTACTAGCAGTGCCGTTTCATATGCAACCAAACAAGCTAGCATCTCGTTTGAGCACTTAGCGAATCGCGTCACGCTTCCTCTTTTTCGTTCCAGTTTGCCTTTCTCGCTTGTTTTATCCGTTTGTTTGCCTACACAACACCAAACTGGTATACAAAATAATTTAATACTTCTATCAATTTATACACACCCACGAGATTTTAATACTAATAGAAGAAAGCGGTTTTTATAAAAACTGTTCTAAATTGAAAATTAGTCAACGATTTTATAAAGCAAATCAAAGTATAGATAGATTCTCGCTGGATTAATCAATGGAAGTTTAGGCAGAGTTTGTAAACACTAAATATTGCTATAGTTCGTATACATATATCCAGTTAAAAAAGATTTCCGTCCAAATATATTTGTACTCTGATTTAACTTTTAGTATTAACTTAACAAGTAATGACCCCTCCATCAATCCAGTTGCACAATCTCTACATTCAAATTAAAACATCACACCCACTAACGTATCACACACCCTTACTAAAAAAACAACACTTCTTAATCCTATTAAATAGGATTATTACCCTCTCGTTTACAAATCGAATCGGATTAAATTTTGTGCGCGTTTTGAATTTTTCCACCACTCCTCCTTGTTGTCACCGGCGTTAAGTCCCTCTATAAATTACGCCCTGGCGATTCGCCGCCGATCAGTCACGCTGTTTATTTGACGTTTTCAGTTCAGACTTAAAATTAAACCGCACCTGGGCGGATAAATTCGATTGTTGCGTTGTGCTGAAGATGCTATTTTCACTACCCTCGCGCGTCGGGATTTTTCCGCGGAAACGCCGCAGAGATTTAAATTGGCAACGGTTCGCGGGATTAGTTACGGATTTAATTTGAATACACAAAACCAATTTTATAGTAAGCATTGCCAGAATTAAAGCAAAGATTAGATATATCGTTAACTTGTTCCTCATTGATCACTTGGTAAAACATTTCTACTAATAAAGGGTGTCCCAACAAGAGCGCCGGATTTAAATTTGCCGCCGTTTTGTTAATACGAGTTGTACGGTGATTTTTTTGTACAGTTGTCAAGTACAGACCACGCGATTTAAGAATATGGAGAAGTATTCAAACGAACAACGTTTAATTATTGTAAAAACACATTACAAAAATGGTGAAAGTTTTGCGAAAACAATTCGCATATTACGTCAAGTTTTCGGTCGCCATTATGCGCCAAATGAATCGACAGTGAGGCGTTTAATTATAAAATTTGAGACCGAATTTACGCTGATGGATCAGAAGACCATTGTTCGTCGTCGTCCTTGTCGGTCACTCGAAAATATAGACACAGTAAGGGAATCTGTGGCCGAGAATCCAGGAACTTCCATTCGGCATCGTGGTCAAGAATTAAACATTCCAAAACCACTATGCAACGAATTTTGGTAAAAGATCTGCATTTGCACGCGTACAAGATTCAATTGGTGCAAGAAATCAAGCCAAGGGACCATGAGCAGCGCCGTGGATTTGCTGATTGGGTGTTGGAACATCATCAAATTAATCCGGATTTTTCGAAGAAAATCATTTTTTCAGATGAGGCACATTTTCAATTCGACGGATACGTAAATAAACAAAACTGTCGGATTTGGGGTGCTGAAAATCCTTGTGTGGTACTCGAACAGCCAATGCATCCACCGCGAGTAACGGTTTGGTGCGCATTTTGGGTGATTGGGAGTGATTGGGCCGCATTTCTTTGAAAATGCGGCTGGAAATGCGCTAACTGTTACTGGTGTGCGGTATCGGGAAATGTTAACGGAGTTTTTGTGGCCCGAATTGGATGTAATTGATGTGGAGTACATGTTTTTCCAACAAGACGGTGCGACCTGCCACACAGCACGTGAAACAATGGTGTTACTGCAGACCAAATTTCCAGGCCGTGTCATTTCTCGATTTAGCGATCAACATTGGCCACCAAGATCGTGCGATCTAACGCCGATGGTCTTTTTTTCTTTGGGGTTATGTGAAGCAAAAGGTGTATGCAAATAAGCCTGAAACAGTTCAACATCTTAAAGA
Source organism: Philonthus cognatus (assembly GCA_932526585.2). Classification (NCBI taxonomy): domain Eukaryota; kingdom Metazoa; phylum Arthropoda; class Insecta; order Coleoptera; family Staphylinidae; genus Philonthus; species Philonthus cognatus. The sequence goes on from OW052242.1 coordinate 34,144,775, forward strand.
GGAAATCCGGCTCGTTATTGGTGAAATACAGCCACATTTATGCGAAAACGTTATTCAAAATTTCAACAAAAGAATAACCCTGTGCCAGAGGTTTCGTGGTGGCCATTTGCCTGATGTTGTATTTCATGTTTAATCGGAACTATTTTTCTTTATGTTGAAACAAAAATGTTTGCTTAATTAAAAAAATAAATATGTTTTTCTTTATAATTAAATCCGGCGCTCTTGTTGGGACACCCTTTATATAGGTTTTTAATTAGAAATCACTTTGTTTGTTTTACTAATAATTGGTTCAACAAACCAAGTGATTTTTAATTAAAAACCTAGAGATTTATAATTTGAAAATATAGAAAAGAATCAGATTTAATAAGCAATGAGTCAAACTTGGATTAATCTTAATAAAATGTCAATTATTAGTGTTTTATTTAATTTTTTAACGTAGGTGTCCACTCCCAGACTAAGCATGAAGTAAAATTTCGAGTTTAGAAAAGCCCCGCGTAGAAAATTTGTCGAGGGTCGCGCAGCGACCCGAGACAAATTTTCACGGGGCTTTTCTAAACTCGAAATTTTACTTCATGCGCCACGCGTATTAGACTCTAAAATATTCAGCGGTTTAAAATATACTTACAGAGAGTTTAATGTAACACCGAACATTTTCATAACGAGAATTTTTCTTTGAAGTATCCATATGCATACGTTGCACATTTTCTGATGCTCGGTTTATTAAAAGAATTCAATTTGAAGCTTTAAGCGAGTGTTTTCCACTCCCAGACTAAGCATGAAGTAAAATTTCGAGTTTAGAAAAGCCTGAACATTTGGTTTGGTCGCGTAGCGCCAAGCGCGGAGCGGCCAAACCAAATTTTCAAAATTGACTCTTTTTTTGTAACATTTATTAACATGAGATCAAACATAAGTATATTTTAAATTTCTTAATATTTTAGTGTCTAATTTGCGTGGCGCATGAAGTAAAATTTCGAGTTTAGAAAAGCCCCGTGAAAATTTGTCTCGGGTCGCTGCGCGACCCTCGACAAATTTTCTACGCGGGGCTTTTCTAAACTCGAAATTTTACTTCATGCTTAGCCTGGGAGTGGAAACACTCGTTTCTCGTTATAAATACCCTCAAAAACTACAGATATACAGCACACACTAATATTTGAAATGAAATTTATAGTTATGCTTGTTTTACTAAGAATTGGTAAAACAAACCAAGTGATTTTTAATTAAAAACCTAAAGATTTATAATTTTCAAATATAGAAAAGAATTAGAATTAAATAATAGAAACCACAACGAGCCCAGCAATGAATAAAACTTGGATAACTTTTAATAATATTGTCAATTATTAGTGTTTTATTTCATTTTTTAACGTAGGTGTCCACTCCCAGACTAAGCATGAAGTAAAATTTCGAGTTTAGAAAAGCCCCGCGTAGAAGTAATAAGTCAAACTTGGATTAATCCTAATAAAATGTCAATTATTAGTGTTTTATTTAATTTTTTAACGTAGGTGTCCACTCCCAGACTAAGCATGAAGTAAAATTTCGAGTTTAGAAAAGCCCCGCGTAGAAAATTTGTCGAGGGTCGCGCAGCGACCCGAGACAAATTTTCACGGGGCTTTTCTAAACTCGAAATTTTACTTCATGCGCCACGCGTATTAGACTCTAAAATATTCAGCAGTTTAAAATATACTTACAGAGAGTTTAATGTAACACCGAACATTTTCATAACGAGAATTTTTCTTTGAAGTATCCATATGCATACGTTGCACATTTTCTGATGCTCGGTTTATTAAAAGAATTCAATTTGAAGCTTTAAGCGAGTGTTTTCCACTTCCAGACAGCATGAAGTAAAATTTCGAGTTTAGAAAAGCCTGAAAATTTGGTTTGGTCGCGTAGCGCCAAGCGCGGAGCGGCCAAACCAAATTTTCAAAATTGACTCTTTTATTTGTAACATTTATTAACGTGAGATCAAACATAAGTATATTTTAAACTTCTTAATATTTTAGTGTCTAATACGCGTGGCGCATGAAGTAAAATTTCGAGTTTAGAAAAGCCCCGTGAAAATTTGTCTCGGGTCGCTGCGCGACCCTCGACAAATTTTCTACGCGGGGCTTTTCTAAACTCGAAATTTTACTTCATGCTTAGCCTGGGAGTGGAAACACTCGTTTCTCGTTATAAATGCCCTCAAAAACTACAGATATACAGCACACACTAATATTTGAAATGAAATTTATAGTTATGTTTGTTTTACTAATAATTGGTAAAACAAACCAAGTGATTTTTAATTAAAAACCTAAAGATTTATAATTTTCAAATATAGAAAAGAATTAAAATTAAATAATAGAAACCACAACGAGCCCAGCAATGAGTAAAACTTGGATAATTTTTAATATAATGTCAATTATTAGTGTTTTATTTAATTTTTTAACGTAGGTGTCCACTCCCAGACTAAGCATGAAGTAAAATTTCGAGTTTAGAAAAGCCCCGCGTAGAAAATTTGTCGAGGGTCGCGCAGCGACCCGAGACAAATTTTCACGGGGCTTTTCTAAACTCGAAATTTTACTTCATGCGCCACGCGTATTAGACACTAAAATATTAAGAAGTTAAAAATATACTTATGTTTGATCTCATGTTAATAAATGTTACAAAAAAAGAGTCAATTTAACAAATGTTTATTTCGTCAAGTGTATAAAACTGTGCAGTTCAAAATACACACATTATATTCAAATACACGTATAAACAAAATATGCAATTATTTGATTGGCCAATAAAATCCTGCATTTTAAACTTAAAGAAATAAAGTAAAATTTATTAACGAAAAATCAAACATAAGTACATTTTAAACTTCGCAATATTTCAGTGATTAATACGCGTGGCGCATGAAGTAAAATTTCGAGTTTAGAAAAGCCTTAAAATTTGGTTTGGTCGCTCCGCTACGCGGAGCGATCAAACCAAATTATAAGGCTTTTCTAAACTAGAAATTTTACTTCATGCTTAGCCTGGGAGTGAAAATGAAAACACTCGTTTCTCGTTATAAATACCCTCAGAAACTACAGATATACAGCACACACTAATATTTATAATAAAATGTATAGTTATATTAAATAAAAGTAATAATATAACGACTGAATTCCATGTTTTAACAAGAAACAAACAACTAACATGTAATTTTACATTTTCCAGCAGAGCAATAAAAAAAAAACAGATGGAAAGTGCATGTCGTGTCCGTACATAATGTTTAAACAAATGTAGTAAAAATAGCTGCGTAACGACCGGAAATAAAATTCGCGCTAAAAGTGCGCGCACGGGGTGCGGGAGGCGGCGCAGTTTATATCAGTTGGCCAACAAACGGGGGGCGGCAATTAACCGGCTCTATACTTCCTGCATTGCGCCTCTTATTTAGATACTAATGGGTTAACTACACATTGTAATTAAACTTAATGCGTTCAGGAGATGGCGCGCTCGCTAATTAATTATTCAATAAAACGAATTGGATATCTCAATTCGGAATCCGCCAAAAGGGGGGTGGTTCATCAACAAAATGCTCCGACATGACCTTTGAGATTAATATGCAAATGGTTTTTGGTCAGGTGGCGGGGCAGCTGGGCCACGCGAAGTGTGCATTAGCTAAAATGCACCCCTTGATTCGATTCGTCATACGTCGTACTCAACGCAAGTATGTCGATAAAGTTGCATATAAATATACAACACCTATTTCATCAAATAAATTAGTTCGCCTTAACCCATTTACGGCCGAGCAATTACAAAGTTAACTGTATCTTGAACAAGTTTCTCATCTTTCACGTGGTGAAACATATTTAACTATGATTTAATAAAGAAAACACTTGGTTAAATTTCACTAATATTTTGGTTTTTTATTCCAACTAGTTTCGACTTTGAGTCATTCTCAAGGAGTGAGAATGACTCAAAGTCGAAACTAGTTGGAATAGAAAACCAAAATATTAGTGAAATTTAACCAAGTGTTCTCTTTATTAAAACAAAGTTAACTGTAAAAGTTGATTTTAGGTAAAATTCTGCACTTATTTTTATAATTTCTCTGAATGACTTATTATATTACATACTGTACATTTTATTTTTAAATATAAAGGATGATCCAACTAGTGCTTTTAAATTTTTAAATAAAATAGAACACAAGTGAGTAATGATTACTTAGCATTATGGGCTTGCGATTTGTTCTAATATGCTGTAACAGTTCATTGAACTATTAATTGCAAACCCATCAATAATTATCACTCACTGCACATCGATGTGTCGCTAAAATGTTTTCTTTTTATTCAGAAGATTAACTAATTACAATTATGTTTTGAAAATAATATCGGTCAAATGTGCACCAAAATGTTGTTGACAATAGCGCATTCGATCAGTCCAATTTATTATTACGTTTTAAAACATTTGGACCGGTATCTCACGAATAACATTTCTGATGTTGGGTTTTAAATCCTCAATTGTTCTGGGATTGTCAGCGTAAACCAGTGATGGGGAAACTACGGCCTGCGGGCCAAGTCCGGCCCGCGGAAAGGTTTAATCCGGCCCGTTTAAGAGTGCCGTCGTGAGAATGTTTGAACGCGTTCTTACTTCGTAATGTGACGACCCGCATAAAAACTACCTACCTACGATTAAGCATTATTCTTTGGCCGCTACGATTGTCTGGTTATTACAAATGGCCCGTCTTAAAAAAAGTTTCCCCACCACTGGCGTAAACATTCGGCTTTTCATAACTCCGCAGAAAGAATCCACACGGCATAACATCCCAAGATCTTGCTGGATACTTCACAAGACCATTTCTTGAAAGTGAGAAAGTTACTCACCAAACTGCTCTTGCAGTACCGTCATGGTTTCGTTGGTGATATGGCACGCAGCGCCATCCTGTTCGAACCAGAATTCCTCCAGTTGGTTTTCGATATCTACTGGGAAGAAATAATCGTTCAACATTCTCTTCTTGAGCATTCTTAAAGAAATAAAGTACTATGATACCAAAGGCACGGATGGCACACCACACTGAAACTTTTTCCGGAAGGACGGTGTATCTTCATAAGCATGAGGAAAAACGGCGATTCTTTATATAACTGAGAATTCTTTTTGCTCTAAATTCTGCAGTTTTGCTTATTAACATAACCATTTACCCAAAAATGAGCCTCATCGGTGAATATTACAGTATGATGAAAAAACGGATCTTCAGTAAAACGTTGAAAATTACGGCGAATACAAATTGGGCTTTAGCTCTTAAACTAGTTGAATTTTGTTTGGATGTCCTTCCGTAAACTCCTCCAGAGTAGATAAGCTATGGGGGTTCTGGCTCAACATCCCATAAGGTTTACATGGGGGGTCTAAATTCGTTTTACTTCCGATCGGGCCTACAGGAGAAGCGTTCTAGCGTTGAAGGTTGAGTTGTGGTTATCGTAGAAAGCGCGATCTTAAAATGAGCACCTCTTTTTAAAAAGAGCAGCTGATTAAGATACCTCTATTTAAAAATGAGCACCTCTTTTAAAAAAGAGCTCCTCTTTTTTCAAAAAGAGCAGCTTATTTTTAAAAGAGGTATCTTAATCAGCTGCTCTTTTTAAAAAGAGGTTCTCATTTTAAGATCGCGCTTTCTACGATAACCACAACTCAACCTTCAACGCTAGAACGCTTCTCCTGTAGGCTCGACCGGAAGTAAAACGAATTTAGACCCCCCATGTAAACCTTATGGGATTTAGAGCCAGATCCCCCCTAGCTTATCTACTCTCCAGGTTGATCCATATGTAAGGTCCAATTGCTGAGAACATCGACTAACAGACAAATTTAGATTATCTCGAACATTTTGTCTTACAGCTTCAACATTGTTAGCATTTCTCATATTACTGACTCGATTTATTCTTGGATCATTTATTAGATATTTCTTGAATAACTCATTTATCACTTGGTGAAACATTTAAAAATAATATTAAAGAATAAATTAAAAACACTTGGTTCGTTTCACTATTTCTTTCTATTTACTCGATTAGTTTCGTTTTTTACGGCCGTAAAAAGCGAAACTAGTCGAGTAAATAGAAAGAAATAGTGAAACAAACCAAGTGTTTTTAATTTATCCTTTAATATTATTTATTAGATGTTCTTATGCGATAACATTTATAATATGTGGATTATTTGATGCACCAAAATATGAAGAACCCTCTAATCTGCAAAACTAAATATATGGATGATTTGATGCGCCAAACTTGTAACATGCACTTTTGAGCTCAACGAACTGTAATCACATGCACTTTTGAGCTCAACGAACTGTAATCACATGCACTAACCTTAAGGCTATTTAACCTTAAGGTTAGTGCATCTAAGACTGAGTGAATTTTGTGAGTTACGTGATAATGATAATAACTTTAAATAAATCGTTTCTTTACAAATTAAAATAAAGAATAAATTTGTAAAGAAAGGTTGAAAGTGTCTTATTTAAAGTCATCTAATACTGATTTATTCCATCAAAATACCTCTGCCTAATACATTTTGTTAGTATTGAACTTCCTTAAAAAAAATCCCCTCACTTTACCATCTTAGATGTTAACTTGCCATTCATACAATTCAAAAACTTGTTGACAAGTATTGCAATCCTGATTTAAATTTCCCTGTCCATTATGTCCAACGCAAACAACGAAGCACGAAAAAAAACCTCCTGATATCTTGTGTTAAATAAACATTAAATAGACTTTAGTTGTGCATCACTGCCGAACCCGCGCGGAATAACAAAACGGCGCAACACACGCAGGTTGCATTGCATATCATCCACGTTTTACATGTGTCGGAATAATTCAACGCTCATTGTAATACATAAACATACAATTACATTAGCCCAACAACTGTTTAGAAATGCTCAGGAGCTGCGTTTATTCAGAGCGGATTTTGATGGTCCGCATGCCGCCTACTGAATGATATACGCGCGGACGCTAAATATTATTGGATTATGTAAATCCAGCGCCCGCAACTATAAACCACTTCCCTGTGGATAAAAAAAATAAAATAAAACAACCACGTGTATGTGTGTGTGTGCAAGCCGAGGATCTATTATTTAGTAAATACAATGGAGTATAAATATTTGGATTCAATCGACCGATATTTTAATGGTTTTATATAAAGTCAGAGTATAGTTTTCCTGGTGAAGTTCTATTTTTACAATTGCTCTAATTAACATATATTATAATCTAGATCATGTGTTTTTGAACACACGGGACCACACTGAAGAGGAACTTGAAGTCCGAAACGCGTCTGTGGGTATCTGGTGCCGGAATACTGAACTTAAATTCAATTTTGTCTTTGAACACTTTTCTAAAATCAATGAATGCCTGAAAATTGAACTTTCATTTGTTTAATTTATGGATACTATCTACTACTTGGAATTAGAAATATGACCTTTGGCGTAGCTAGGATTTTTTCCGTTGCGGGGCACGTGGAATAAAATATTTCAAACTTCAAATTTAAGGAAATATCGATAACTAGTGTGCGCCCATTAATATAACTCATATTATGCCAATCTTTAATTCAATCGATGATTCTTTACATTAATATTCTTGCAATAAATCTGGATATAGTGGAGGAGAGACGATCGGTCTCGAAAAACAGTTATCCAATTTGCTAGCACTTAACCTCTCCACTATATCGAGTTAAAAAGTTTTCACGATGCACGGAATCCGCAATTGAATCAATGATAATTACATGAAAGAGTAAACCTTTATCCGACACAGACTGCAACAACCAACGCCTTAATAGCTTTAAGCGTTCATGCTTCAACTTGCAAATGAAATTAGCCGAGGCTCCTGAAAAATGTTGTACACTTAGATTTATTATTTATACAATACAGATTGAGTAAAGTGGAAAATTATTAATTTATTCTTAGATTTAGTAATTTACAGATTTTAATTTTTAGGGGGAGTTAATTTTAATTTAGTCCATTGTGTCAACTTGATATGAGTCGTCGTCAACCGACGTTAGTCCTGTCAACTTGAAATTACATTTAGGCCCAGTTGCATCAGAAATGTTGAACTTAGGTTCAAGCTGAGCTCAAGTTCAAGATGACAGTTCCTATTGTTCCAATGGCACTTTGAAGTTCAGAGTTGAACCAGTTCAACGTGTTTGGTGCAACTGGCCCTTAGTTTATTGTATCAAACTTGACACAAATTGGCGTCAGTCGACGTTAGGACTATTGTCAATTTGAGACACTATTATTTGAAATATGTTATTAGATGGTCATGTTATTGTTTTTCTTTATGACACTTGCGATACAATATTTGATAGTTGTGACATATTCTAAACTAACGAGTGTCTTCCACTCCCAGACAAAGCATGAAGTAAAATTTCGAGTTTAGGAAAGCTCCGCGTAGAAACAAATTTTCACGGGGTTTTCTAAACTCGAAATTTTACTTCATGCGCCACGCGTATAAACCACACATTTAAAGTAAAGTTGAAAATATATACTGCTGAGATGTGACAGATACTACTTACTGCGATATAGCAAAAAAATATTTATTTTGTGAACATTTTGTAAATGTGATAATAATAATAAAAGTAGAGCAAATTTAGTTTAGGACACTTTTCCACAATCGTAATATTTAAATCATTATATCTATAACGAGGATAGCGCTATAATGGGCACATCAACATTTTTTTAATATGACATAAAAACATTTCAAAAATTAAAACAATCACTTGGAGCTGAACCGAAAACCTCAAAAAAAAACGACACTTTTTCCGGAACGAAAACCGGTTCGACTAACTTAACCTAACCTAACCTAGCCTATCCCAACCTAACCTAACATAACCTCAAAAACACAATCTTTTTTCTGGAACAAAAACCGGAACGCAAAAAAAACGGTTCGAAACCCTGCTTTAAAGTAAAATATAAATGTGTAACTAATTTCATCATAAAGATGAGCTTTTGCTTAAAAAAATACAATTTGCCAATACAGGAGTATCTTACTTTTTCAATACTTAATCAATATGATATTTTGTTGATGAACTTAAAGAGCAGTTGCATATGTAGGGAACTTTTTGAAGAAGGGAATGAGATTTAAAGAAGTTAAATAAAGGATGAATAAGCAGGTCGTCTTATATCAAGTTGATGTTGTTTTTTTTTTATTTGTTGTCTGATGTTAACGGTTGGGCCGGATGCCGTGTGAGAGCCGAAACGTGTGCTGGCGTAGGAATAACGCGTATTCATGTAAAATAATGGCGGAGGGCCGCAGCTGATGATGATTAGAAGAGTCCAGGTGCGGGGCTGAGTTCGCAAGTCACTTCCTCGTCTCTGCATTACACTAAAAGCAGTCTGCATTAATCGATTATATCGCGTAGTAGTTGGTGGATATATATACGTGTTGCGTATATATTGGTGCCATGGCTGTCACAGCCATGTGCGCTGCTGGCTACTATTCCTGCTTTTACTGCTGGTGACGTAATATCGATTTTCCCGTCCGGGCCCATCACGGGAAACGTCACTTTATTACGAGATGTTTTTATGTGTCCGGGACTCAGCTGATTTTTATGATCGCGGCGCTGTCGATAGCGCGACGTCGGAGGAGCGCGTCGCCACGGAAGCGTCCGACGACTCCCACACCGGCTCCCCGCGCGCGCTCCACGTCGTCCCGCCGGCTTACGTCAGTCACCCAATTTCACGGATGTGCATTTTACAATTACCGTTCCGCTTATCGGCACGGCCATTTGGGAGATTGCGACCAAGATGGCGTTACGGCGTCGCGACGGACGCCCGGGCGCGCGCCCCCCCGCCGCTGCGCCGACGCCGGGGATCTATTTCAGTTTGTGATGGCCCTCCTCTCGATTTTGATGGACACTGGAACGACCGCGCCCTCGTTACCGGCTACAAATCGCGCCTTTATCTCGCCCGACCGTGGATTTAAATTACTCGCCCACTCGACCCGCCATTCCGATACTCGTAAACACGGAGCATTGTAAGGAGAGCCGGGGCTTCTCTGGCCAGCTGGAAATCAATGGCCATTTCGGTGTCGACCCTCTTTCTCATTAACATCCCATGACCTATTGGCCGTCTAAGAGGATGCCCATTCTTCGATCTTGACCCTCGCGTGCATTCACTCTCTAAACACTATACTTTTTCATCTAATTAAACATGCTATCCCTATTAGCATTTAAATTCCATTGATTAAAAAACTTAACAAATTAAATCCACTTCTCAACTTGACAACCATAGAATTAGAAGTTTGACAAAATTAGAGACTTCTTATACGTTGCTCTTTTATGATAGCTGCCACTATTTGGACATACATATTTGTATATTCTTATATTGCAACCAATTCTTATACTGTAACCATCGTTGTTTTATACAAATTTGATCATTCCTTTGATTCTTATAGATCACTTTTAATTTTGATCGTTCCATCTAATCTTGTGGACCAAAAACATATTTATAATTTTTCTGAACGAGTTTCATACAAAAAACTAAGCGTCCTTCCAACAACAATCAAATATAATTGATATATTTATTATGTAACTCAGATTTGTGATCTAAGCCTGAGATTTACAAATCTAAAATTTAGTAACTCAATACCCTTCTCCTTTCGTTACTTCCAAATTGGTCAATTCCACTTTAGAGGCAATTACACCCCCTTCTTGGCGCATCTCTTCTCATCTCTGGGCGACCGGAGAATGCGAATCGCATAGCAGTTTAATTTGTCCGTCTCGCTCTCGGTATAAATAGAGCAATCGCCAACTCTCTTCGCGATTGAATCGGCCCCATAAATATGGAGGTATAAAGACGTCCAGGCCGAAGTTATGGCGACAGTTGCCCGGCTTTTTTCCGGCATCGGAATCTCGATCCGGCTCAATCGCGCGCGTATACCTGTTATCCCAAAAACTAGTCCCGATATTAACTAATACATTACCGCTCACACATGTCCCCATCTCTCTACGAAACGAACATATGGTGTAAATCGGTGCGTTCCTCCAGCGATACTGGACGAATACAGTTTTTGGCGTGGGTGGTCCAAACAAACAAAATGAAATAATCACTTTTTGTTACATTTATTTCTTGAATAACTTTCTCACTTATCATTTGGTAAAACATTTTGACAATAATAAGGATAACAAATAAAATACTTGGTTGGTCGCATTTATTTAAAAAAAAATTAACAGCAGTTTCTCAAATAAAAACAAATGTACAAGTCTCCATCAACCATGAACCTTCTTAAATAGTGTCAGCATTGGGCCCGTTCATCAAAATGTTTAGCTTCAACATGTTTGGAATTGTTGGTAGCTAATGAAGGGTACTCCGGCCATTTTGAAAACTTTAACCCGCCAACACGAATCGGACTATTTTGTACGATTGCAAAAACCCCAAACACGTTTACGATTAACAGTCCGGTCATCAGAGAATTCTCCTACAGTTGGCAGTAAACTCACAACTTGTCTCTCCGATTGATTTTAAGTTGCATCGAAAATAATGACCATTAACGCCAACTAAGCTCAACTGATCAATTATTATTACAGTAAATAGTGATTTACGTTTATATAGCTTCCTCAATAATTTGTATTTAGGCATATTTCCTAACTAAAATAAGTACAATCAGTGGTATAGTCAACATATTACCCTTCCACCCTGACGTCATTAACTTCCATCTGTTTTCAATCAATGTATTATGGTTCAAACAGAACATCTTCAATTGTTTGGCACGTCGGATGTTGAGTTTGCGTGTTTATCATCATGATATTTATGATACCTGTCAAAATACTTCAAAAGCGCCAATTTTACAAAAATGCTCAAAATCTCATTCGAACTGTGGTGAAACTATTTAAGGAGGAAACTAATCAGATTTCCAATAGTGGGCAAAAGGTTAGCATTAAAAGTAAGTGAAAGAATAATTAAAATGTTTAAAAGAAAGAGGATCCATATACATTGATCACTTACAATTTGTAGCAGAACCAAGAGGAGATTATTGTCATTCAAAAGGCATATTTTCTTCAACATTGTGACTAATCCAATGTGCTAATGTCCAATTTAACTGAGATTTGTTTTCTAGGGATTTCCGTTCGGTCTTGTTTTTCGATTGAAATGTTTAAAATAAAGAGGATCCATATAAATTGTCACTTACAATTTGTCGCAGAACCAAGAGGAGATTATTGTCATTCAAAACGCATATTTTCTTTAACATTGTGGCTAATCCCATGTGCTAATGTCCAATTCAACTGAGATTTGTTTTCTAGGAATTTCCGTTCGCTCTTGTTTGTCGATTTTTTTTTAAGTATACATATCTATTTATCCTTTAAATTTTCACATATTGCTTATTTTAGTGTTAAATTTAAAGCTTTAAACGAGTGTATTCCACTCCCAGACAAAGCATGAAGTAAAATTTCGAGTTTAGAAAAGCCAGAAAATTTGGTTTGGTCGCGTAGCGACCAAACCAAATTTTCTGGCTTTTCTAAACTCGAAATTTTACTTCATGCGCCACGCGTATAAAATACTGATCAAGTTTAAGCAGTATATTACAAAGTTCACTCTGAATAAGTGTTTTATACGCGTGGCGCATGAAGTAAAATTTCGAGTTTAGAAAAGCCTCAAATTTTGAGGCTTTTCTAAACTCGAAATTTTACTTCATGCTTAACCTGGGAGTGAAAAACACTCGGTTAAAGCTTTAAATTTAACATTAAAATAAGCAATATGTCAAAATTTAAAGGTTAAATCGTTAAAGCTGAAATTGAACTGTTCTAAAGAAACAACCTATGTCGGAAAATTAACTTCATATAGATATGTATACTTAAAAGAAAAAATCCCTGTATATAGATAATTTGATTGCCCATTGATAGGCTTGTCAAATAAATAATAAATAAAACCAAACAAAAAGATAGACATACGTTTGTGATGCTGTATTTTGTTTTTTGTGACGTCAGGGTAAAAGGGTAATGTGTTGACTATACGTAAATATTGCAATTCGTACAACCATTCCCACTTTGTCTGGTATCAGAAACAGTCATTCGGATGATTAATGCGCATTAGCCACATAATCTTAATGCTTTCAATTGAGACTAGAGTTTGTACTCTACAAACTCGTTTTCGAGTGTTATCTTCGATCATGTTTATTTTAATTTGCAATAAATCCATTCCTTCAACGTATATTAAAATAAATGCTTTAATCGACCAAACATAGTTTTATTTCCGTTTCTATCGCAAAGAAAGCTGTGTTCTTTGGATGCAACTTTAATTGCTACTTCGTTCGAATTTGCAATATGAATAATTTTACTTGTAAATAAACGTGTAATTTGTATTTACTTTAGTTTGAGAATGACTACTAGATAGTCGAAACTAGTCACACAATTAAATGTAACATCCAGTGGTTAAACAAAGTAAAAAGTGTTTTATTTACAAGTGTATTTAAGATGTACCACAAAGTGAACGCCTACAACGCCAAACAATTGAATAATTTTAAGATTTTAAGGTTAAAGATGTGTCTTTCTTTGGATGCATCTTTAATTAGTACTTTGTTCGTAGTTGCAATATGAATATTTATTAAGATTTTAGTTTAAAGATGTGTCTTTCGACATTAAATAAAAGCCTTTCTACAAATAATTGTCTTTGCAAAATATTCCAATCTTATCTGTAATACGAACTTGTACAACACTTCTCTCCTTATTTGCATGCAACAATTATGCATGAATATCGAATTTCGTTTTGATATATTGTTATCAAAAGTTTTAATCACGGCGATTCGTCACTTTCCCAATCTCGAATTTTTAATTGGCCGCAAACCGCGGAGGATTTCACAATCGCCTAACCGCGGACAAATTGCTAGACGACGAGATAATAAAACGACGGAGTTTCATCATTTTGACGTTGATTTTTTTTGGCCAAAGACCGGACTCGCTAATTTATACCCGTGCTCGTCCCACAGGAGAGTTAATTAGGGCTCGTGTTTCCAACTAGAGAAACTCAAGTTACAGAGAAAACTTCACGAACGTTGAAAATACCGTGACTGCAAAATGGGATGACGTCGAATTGATGCTATATGATATCGTCCCCCATGAATCTACAAATTTGACGGTTTTAGAAAGTTGCATTTAAATGTTGTAACCACTGTGAAAATTAAGGAAATTGATTGTTTTGAATATATTCAGAATTGTTTTGAATATATTCAGAATTGTTTTGAATATATTCAGAGCTAATACCTTCCATTGTTAAATTATTTTCATATTTTGGCACGACGTAGTACAGGCGAAACCACATTCAGATCACCAAAAAACTGAAAAACATAAAATTTGCAAATTCGTGGTTTTGACATGAACGTTGACGATTTGTAAAATAATTCTTCTTAAGAGCACAGCATGTTTGGAAGAAGTTAAAATAATCTCAAAATCTAATTTATTTCTTATCAATCTCTTACTTGAAATAATGATCCTTTCAAGTTCTATAAACATACAATCTGTATGCATAATCTCTCCCCTTCACCTCATATAGTTCAAAAACAAGGCCCATTTACACCAGTTGCACCTTAACAATATCCGGCACGTTGACAAACACACATCGCTGTTCTTCTCGCGGTCAAGCGAATAAAAAGAGAGCGTGCCGATTGTTCAGCGTCAGGAAACAAGCCGCCATAAAGCCAAAGCGAAACGGCCATTACGCAATATCGGCTGAAATTGTATGTGTGTGTGCGTACGCGTATTTTGAAAACAATACATAATGGGCAGACCGTGCGTTCCGATGTAAATTGCTGCAAATATGGGGGGAATGGGAGGGAGGACGAGATGGACGTTATGGCGGCGGCGACGTGCGGACCCAGCGCTTAAATTAAGATGTTTGGTCTCGTAATTGCCGATTGTTATGGCTGTGCAGATTTATCGTGTGAAGTTTCGATTTTTTCTTTCTGCGGTTTTCACTGAACTGAGGAAGAGGTGATTTTATGTGAGAGAGTGTGGTTGGTTGATTGCAGCATCATGAAGTTTTGTAATAAATAGTTTCAGGCTTAGTACACTCTCATTATTTAAGTTCTCCGTTTCTTAAACAACCCCGAGTTGCACTAAAGTTCACTTTCGTCTTGATATATGTCGAGATTTTAATTGGATGCAACATTTCTAGTTTTTTTTTTCACTTTTTTTTAATAAGTGAATGAGTGATGTCATCTGCAAATCAACATCTGCTCAGCTCATATAGCCTTGATTTGAGAGGATTTCGGGGTCGTGTGAGAGCATCTGGTTTGGATTTGATCCCAACCCAAAAACTCGTCATCGTCCCGTGGGTGCTTATGTAGTATCAGGTTTCATAATTTAGGAATCGCTGTCTCGTGTTTCTTGATGTTGAACTTGCTGATCTAAAAATAAGAGAAACATAGAGCAATAATATATACAGGGTTTTTCTATTGCATTTCACTATTGATTCACTATATCCCAAATATATTTCACCTTGTCAAACAAATGCCAAAGATTTCCCGATTTACGAAATGAGTTTCACTATGTACGAAATACTTTTCGCTTTAGTATTTTTGTTGAACATTTTTGCAGTAATAGTAACTTTATTTTTGGAAGTATTAATAGTTGTATTAGAAACACAAATTTCTTAAAGCTTCAAACTGAACTCTTTTAAAAAACGCGTATGCATATGTATACTTACAAACTTCATAGGTAATTTATGCAGGGAGTTTTTCTTTTAAGTATACATACCCCAGTTATATGCTGTAAATTTTTAATCTTCGTTATTTTTTTAGTTCAATTTGAAGCTTGAAACGAGTGTTTTCCACTCCCAGGTTAAGCATGAAGTAAAATTTCGAGTTTAGAAAAGCCTGAAAATTTGGTTTGGTCGCTCCGCGAAGCGGAGCGGCCAAACCAAATTTTCAGGCTTTTCTAAACTCGAAATTTTACTTCATGCGCCACGCGTATAAAACATCGATTTTATGTGCGGTTTAGAATATACGTCTTTAGCATACTGCTTTAGTAGGATACTTTGAACTTTGTAACTTGCAAAAAAAATCTCTTTATGTCCATTGTAAAAAAAGCATTATGTAAGTACATTGGTACTATCTGTATTATGTGAATTATTCCATTTATGGAAGGCCAAAATGTGGGACATGATCTGCTTAAATGGGATCTTTCTCGTGGACCCTCATTTACATTTCTCTAGACACTCGAATTTTATATGATTTAGACCATAGATTCTTAAAGTGGTCTATATTGACCACTAGGGGTCGACTACGAACTGCAATGGGCTCATGTTAGCGAAAACCGAAATTAGGGGTCGGTTTTCGCTAACATGGGCCCCTTGCAGTTCGGAGTCGACCACTAGTGGTCAATATAGACCACTTTAAGAATCTATGGTCTAAATCATATAAAACATCGATTTTATGTGCGGTTTAGAATATACCTCTTTAGCATACTGCTTTAGTAGGATACTATGAACTTCACTTGAAATCAATGTTTTATACGCGTGGCGCATGAAGTAAAATTTCGAGTTTAGAAAAGCCTGAAAATTTGGTTTGGCTGCTCCGCTTCGCGGAGCGACCAAACCAAATTTTCCGGCTTTTCTAAACTCGAAATTTTACTTCATGCTCAGTCTGGGAGTGGAAAACACTATTTTAAAGCTTCAAATTGAATTCTTTTACAAAACGCGTATGCATATGTAACTTGCAAAAAAATATCTTTATGTCCATTGTAAAAAAAGCATTATGAAAGTACATTGGTACTATCTGTATTATGTGAATTATTCCATTTATGGAAGGCCAAAATGTGGGTCATGATCTGCTTAAATGGGATCTTTCTCGTGGACCCTCATTTACATTTCTCTAGACACTCGAATTTTATATGATTTAGACCATAGATTAAAGTGGTCTATATTGACCACCACGAAAACCGAAATTAGGGGTCGGTTTTCGCTAACATGGGCCCCTTGCAGTTCGGAGTCGACCCCTAGCGGGGGAATCTATGGTCTACATCAGTATAAAACATCGATTTTATGTGCGGTTTAGAATATACCTCTTTAGCATACTGCTTTAGTAGGATACTTTGTGAACTTCACTTGAAATCAATGTTTTATACGCGTGGGGAATCTATGGTCTACATCAGTGGTCTCCAAACTACAGCCCGCGGGCCAAATCCGGCCCGCGACTTGCGTGAATCCGGCCCGCGATTGTTTGTAATTTTTGTTTGTAAATGTCATATTTTGAAATATTGTAACAATTGTTCCTTAAATTTTTCATAATTTTATAAAATTAATCGGATCTTGGCCGACTTTATTATGTAGAATTGTATTTATGGCCCGCTAAGAAGATAGTTTGGAGACCCAGGGTCTACATCATGTAAAATTCGAGCGTCTGGAGACATTTTATTTGGAATATGTAGGTATACTTTAAAGAAAAAATCCCTGGGTAACTGATATTACTTGAATATAGTTAATTTTCAAAAAACTGCGGGATCAAATAGATATAGGAAATATATTGATTGACTGCTATATCTTGAACAACTTTCTCATCTTTCACGTGGTGTGAATATTAGTAATATTTAACCAAGTGTTTTCTTTTTCAAATCATATATTGACTGCACCTACTACTGCCATTTGTTCATATTAAACAATTGTTGACAATTCATGAGATTTCCATAAAGTCCAGTTATAGGGCCGATCCGAGGCAGGAAGCGTGTCATCCTAGCGCAGTTAGCAACATTTGCGATAATTTTAATAAACCAAAAAAAAAAAGAAGTTGAAATGCAATACCAAGGTCCTAAAACAAAATGATTATTTTTCTGCAAAACCACACTAAAATTACATATATTTAAATAGATATTAGTGACCATTAGCGCTCCAACCGAGTGCGCACGTGTTTGTCAATACACTCGAACTCGAGTGATAACATGCGGTTGATTTTTTTTGTGTTGTTCAACATGTTATTGTTTCGCGTTTAATGTGTTTGCACAAGGGGTGAGCGAGCAATGACGTAAGGTCAATCGCCACGTTTGAAGTGTTTTTTGATTTGCGGTTTGGTGCGCTTAGACCCGTTTCAGTGTGTCGTTGTGTGCGTGCGTGGGCTTCAATTGCGGTTTTACGATATTGAGTTAATAACGGCCGCCTCTCGAGATTATACAATATTAATTTCTTATATATATATACACACGAGACTGCGTATGTATCTGTGTTTGTGCGAGTGAATATATGGAATCGTGGGCGGTGTGTGTTTGTTAAAGATACAAGTAGTTATTATTAATATGACAGCGTGATTTATGCGGGGAGTTGACAATAAAGCGAGCTGGCGGACATTGCCTTTCCGGCGTGTGGATCTTGATGTTTTGAAAATAGATAACGTTGGGTACAGGTATTAGAGGGTCGCGGTGATTTAGTGAATGTTTTAGGGCAGGTCGCGCTGGTTATTAATCGCGGCCCGCTTGTGCCAATTAGCGATGCGCGCCACGAGAACTCTGTCACAGTAAATTGTGATGAATCATGGATGCTAAATCATCTCGCGGATCTGTTTACTCTATTAACGAGCGCGTTTTAATTATGCACATGGCCGAGCTTTTTTCCCCAATTAGCTCTTTTCTGGTTGGCAGAGGAGGGTCATCTCGGGATGACTGCGAGGGTGGTTTCGCGTCGCGATTTTGATTTACGAATAGAATCGACATCGACGGGATCCAGTCGTGAGAGGGCGAGTGCTAACCAATCGCGACGCTCCAGACTGGCGCTCTTGTTCCCTTCTAGAACTTTAACTACAATGCAAGGAACGTTTTTCCTTTTCCTGCGGGGTTTTATTTCCTTCTTTTTTTCTCATAGTTGTTTATATGTATGTAATGTGTGCGTATTATTGATTGAATTAGTGCAGGAGAGTGGAGTGTGCGGCTGGTGGCGACTGGTAATCGATGGTAAACAGATGACGGGCTCGAAGAACCTCGTAGGGCAATAACAGTGCCGTTCAATTTGACGGCGCAGTTTCATTATCGTTCCGCCGGATTATGTTATTCCCGCTCAACGGGTGGTCGGTAAACGCAATATTCCGGTGCGGTAAAAGATGTTGAATTTCATTGTAATGCGGAACAAGGTTTTTCCCTATTGTAATTCACTCACCCTCTAACTTTTTTGTGATCCCCCATTTCTACTCCCACACACGGGTTTTTGCGTAATGTTTTTTATTGCTGCGAGGGCGTGTAATTAAAGTTTGTTTGTTTTTCTAGGTAAATGGTGTCCGCGAAGAGAATGGTCGTCGCCTCCAGACGCCCGGGCGGCGAGCGACGCTGCCAGAAGAGGCGTCCTGTATTCCTCCGTCTTCCTCGGCAGTCCCGGTGAGTGCATCCCGCTACATACTACATATACATACAAAAAAAGAATACAAGAATCTCCGATCCGCAAAATTGCTCGCGTGTTTGTGTGAGCGCGCGCCTCTGCCTTTTCATTACCGCCTGCCCGCCTCGCGGAGCGGTGGTGGGGGACGCGTTGTCAGGGCAACCGCCGCATTCCCGCCTCGCGGCCATGGTAACGGCGGCGCAGGCGCATCTTAATTCACGCCGCCTCGCGGCTCCTCGGAGATCCAAGCCGGCCGCTCGATATATACACATTCAGGTTGACCTCTCCGCTGACCTGGTGCAGTATGGGCCCCTCTCTGATTGGGTCATCCATCACCCGATCCGTAATTGGTTCCCATGGACCCGTAATTGTTACCTTGGCTCCTCTCTACAGAAAAAGACCCTCTCATTTCGAGAAAACAGCGATGCGTGCATTAAACCCCCGCGGCCTGCGGATGACAGGCCCTCTCCATACAAACTCCTCTCGCACAACCTACCACAAGTACCGTCGTTTCAAAAATATTCCAATTACTTTCTTTTTATTCCGTCCCGAATTTATTACCCCGGTTAATTGGACCCCGGCTCTCTTACAGAGATTCCGTTATCACATGTGATAGCAATTCCCCGGCGCGTAAACATCTCCGGGCGGTAAACATGTGGCCCCGCTGGAACCCTGCCAACCGGCCGAATTAAAATAATGTCCGTCGTGCAAAAACATAAAACGCATCATTAATGAAGTCTCTCATACGGACTTTTACTGATTTGCCCAAATTTATGACCGCCATAACTAACACCCCGCCTAATTCCTAACTGACAATAACGCATTCATTCATTCTAAATTTAATAAGTTCGACTTTTATAATTAGACCAGCGCCGCACACGTGACACACTTACACTTATTAAGAGCTTGTTAGTCGTTGTTTTGTTTCGCTCCTCCACGTCGAGACGGCGACGCCGGTTTGACATCGGTGACGAGGCCTAGCAGGTGTCGAAACGACGCTCTCGGCGCCAGCACTTATAAACACGCTAAGACTGTTTTGTCTATCCTGACATTGGCCCGGGTCAACGCTCTGTCACGGGACTCCATTCCACGTCGTCTTCAGAGAGGTGCGCGCCCGATTCTCTCTTATTTAATCGCATCCTACCATCCATCATCATCGGCAATGACAGCGCACGCACTCGTTAATTCATACTCTTACCCGTGACTGACAAGTCTAAACAAATGTCATCCCGTGAGAAACCTTTGACAGTCATTTGTTTTCACGTCGCGCCGACTCGACACAATTAAACGATACACACACTGAAAAATCTTGTTGGCACTTTTTTTTATACATACACACACACAAAAAACTGCACGGCTTACTCATGACTGATGCTCACAACTCACACCATACGTGATGATAAAGTTGTCCACAATATAAATCAGCCTACTCATTTATGCTCTCATAGATCTATTTTAGCCCAATTCTTTCCGCAATTAATAAATTATCACTAGAGTCCGGAATTATAAGCATTTATTTTTCAATTAGAAGCACCTATAAAAATGAATAGAAAGCACGAAAAAAGAAAAACATGAACTAAACACCAATAGCAGAAACATGCACAAAAAGCACAAAAGCACATTAATGCAAAAAATGAAAATTTAAAAAAAATTTACATTTCCTAATCGATAACGCATCATCAAGCACACATTCTTGAAATATTCTGCAAATATTCTGCATAATGTATTGTAGCTTCCGCCTCGTTAAAATGGGCTTTAAAAAAAATCGTTTCCCATTTGAAGGGTTAAGGGGAAAAACCAAATAAGTCCAAAAAATTCCGAAAACCTAGCTTAAAGTTTAGCAGTCACTTGTAGAGCTAGGTCCCCCAGAAATTTCAGCAATCCTCGAAAACTTACCTTGGCATTTAAACAAGCCCCTAAAAACTTAGACGTTTGTTTAAAACTCCTATTGAAAATTTCCTCTAGCTTAAAGTTTAGCAGTCACTTGTAGAGCTAGGTCCCCCAGAAATTTCATTTTAAACTAAATCTCCTTCGTGTTATTTTAGACCTAATAAAATCCAGTCCCTCAACTAAATCTCCTTGTAAATAAAACACTTTTTACTTTGTTTAACCAATAGTGGTTAAACAAAGTAAAAAGTGTTTTATTTACAAGTGTATTTAAGATGTACCACAAAGTGAACGCCTACAACACCAAACAATTAAATCTCCTTCGTATTATTTTCGACCTAGTAAAATCCAGTCCCTCAACTAAATCTCCTTCGTGTTATTTTCGACCCAATAAAATCCAATCCCTCAATTAAATCTCCTTGGTATTATTTGACGTCATCGTGTAGCTTAGAGCACGTATTTTCAAGTAAGCAAACTTCACGGGAAACAAACAAATGAGTCACTAGTTATTCACGAAGAAAGAAAACCAAATAACCTGTAAAACATAGAGTTCCGACATTTCATTTTGTTCCCTTGCAAAATTTCAAAATTTGGACTCATTTGGTTTTTTCCTTAACTCTTCCTTTGTTATTAACTTATTGACTAATGGAAACTGAAGCCTTATTGTTTCAGCAACTCGTAATAGTCCAAGGACTAGACAAGTACAGTGTATTAAATTTTTATTAAATATTCTCAGGGCACTTCCTGCTAACAAAAAATTGCAGAATAAGCTAAAATATGCAAAAAAGCAAAATAAACTAAAATATGCCAAAAAAGCAAAATAAAAGTGGTCTCAAACAATTGCATTCTTCGTGAAACATGGAGATTTCAAAACCAATCTGTTCTGCTTATAAAATGGAGAATAAGCAATTGTGCTTAATGCTTAATATCCGGACTAACTATTACTATACAGTATATTTTTCTTTTAAGTGTATCAATGCATATGCTTTCTTTAAACAAGTTCAATTTAAAGCCTTAAACGAGGGTTTTCCACTCCCAGACTAAGCATGAAGTAAAATTTCGAATTTAGAAAAGCCTGAAAATTTGGTTTGGTTGCGTAGCGCGAAGCGACCAAACCAAATTTTCAGGCTTTTCTAAACTCGAAATTTTACTTCATGCGCCACGCGTATTAAAAACTGACAACACTAAAATATTGTGAACAGGCGCACTTCACTTGAAATCTGTGTCTTATACGCGTGGCGCATGAAGTAAAATTTCGGGTCCAAGGACTAGACAAGTACAGTGTATTAAATTTTTATAAAATATTCTCAGGGCACTTCCTGCTCACAAAAAAATTGCAGAATAAGCTAAAATATGCAAAAAAGCAAAGTAAACTAAAATATGCCAAAAAAGCAAAATAAAAGTGGTCTCAAACAATTGCATTCTTCGTGAAACATGGAGATTTCAAAACCAATCTGTTCTGCTTATAAAATGGAGAATAAGCAATTGTGCTTAATGCTTAATATCCGGACTAACTATTACTATACAGTATATTTTTCTTTTAAGTGTATCAATGCATATGCTTTCTTTAAACAAGTTCAATTTAAAGCCTTAAACGAGGGTTTTCCACTCCCAGACTAAGCATGAAGTAAAATTTCGAATTTAGAAAAGCCTGAAAATTTGGTTTGGTTGCGAAGCGCGGAGCGACAAAACCAAATTTTCAGGCTTTTCTAAACTCGAAATTTTACTTCATGCGCCACGCGTATTAAAAACTGACAACACTAAAATATTGTGAACAGGCGCACTTCACTTGAAATCCGTGTCTTATACGCGTGGCGCATGAAGTAAAATTTCGGGTTTAGAAAAGCCTGAAAATTTGGTTTGGTCGCTCCGCGCTTCGCGCTACGCAACCAAACCAAATTTTCAGGCTTTTCTAAACCCGAAATTTTACTTCATGCTTAGTCTGGGAGTGGAAAACACTCGTTTAAAACTTCAAATTGAATTCTTTTACAGAAAGCGTATGCATATTTATACTTAAAACAAAAGTTGACTGTATGGTGATAGTTAGATACGTTCAGACTTTTCTAAACTTAAAATTTTACTTCATGTCTGAAAGTGGAAACACTCGTTAGAACCAATAAGATATATGCTGGAAACCCGAAATTTTACTTCATGCGCCACGCGTATAAGACACGGATTTCAAGTGAAGTGCGCCTGTTCACAATATTTTAGTGTTGTCAGTTTTTAATACGCGTGGCGCATGAAGTAAAATTTCGAGTTTAGAAAAGCCTGAAAATTTGGTTTGGTCGCTCCGCGCTTCGCGCTACGCAACCAAACCAAATTTTCAGGCTTTTCTAAACCCGAAATTTTACTTCATGCTTAGCCTGGGAGTGGAAAACACTCGTTTAAAACATCAAATTGAACTCTTTTACAGAAAGCGTATGCATATTTATACTTTAAACAAAAATTGACTGTATGGTGATAGTTAGATACGTTCAGACTTTTCTAAACTTAAAATTTTACTTCATGTCTGAGAGTGGAAACACTCGTTAGAACCAACAAGATATATGCTGGAAGCCCCTACAAAATATGATTACTGAAGATACTCTTGTTTAGGTAATCTTAGTCAAGAACGATTTAAAATTAGTTGCCTCCCAACGAAAATTCCCCTTAGCTAAAAAATAAACAACCCTGAACCTCCTTTTATTATTCCTTTTCGAAAAAAAAGCGCAATTTACATACCAGCCCGGATAAACGCGTTGTGTCCAGGGGGCTTCGGTCCGAATCAGAGGCGTACCCACGGAAAATTGCCCCGTGGAGAATTCGGCCCTCTCTCCGCATGTGATCTTCGGTCGAGGGGGGGCATTAAAAGCAATTTCGATATTAAATTCGAGTGAATCACGACTCTCGCTCGCACACACACCAAGACAAAAATCGGTAACGCTTTATTTTATATGGTGAAATTTAAAACGAATTATGCCCGATTAGAAGGAAATTATCGTCTCGCGAGCAATTTGTTTTTTGTTTGTGTGGCATGTCTGATCGGGAATTCCTTTGCTTGGATTAGATTTTAAGTACGGAAAGAACGCCCGGAGGAATTTTTAAGTTTATGAGAACTTTGTTGCATTTACATTGTATGGGAAATATTAGCACTTTCTTATCTATTTTTTTTTAAATACTGGACAACGCTCGGAGGAATTTTATGTTTATAAGAATTTGGTTGTATTTTAGATATTTGCACTTTCTTATTTACCTAAATTAATATAAACAAAATACCACATGAGCGAAAAGTTTGATCCTCTAGCATGCCATGACTTTTGTTTGCATTTAAATGTGAGTTGGTACAACTGACAAATCCGCGTGATCTAACGCGGCCCAACATTTAACGCGCGACGATAATGTTATGTATGTATGGATTTTGTCACTGATCTTTATATGAGCCGTTTATTTTGAAAATGACCTAACTCCATTTCTTATTTTTTGTTGTTGACTGAAATAATCTTCATAATTTGAGATTTTCTGTCATAAATAACAATTTCTGGTTAAGTATATTTAAAAAATATAATATATATTTTAAATATACTGAACCACAAATTGTTTTTTTATGGCTAAAAACCTCAAATTATAAAGGTTATTAAGATCAATAACAAAAATTTGAGATATGGAGTTAGGCCACTTTCAAAATAAACGGCTCATATAACACTGGATTGGGCTTAACCGCTAGGGCGCGTTCTCACATGAGCGCCGCCATGTTGGTCAAAATTGAGGTCTTGTGACACCAATTTGACATGAACCCGTCAATCAGTGTTTATTAATATGGTGTTCCAGTGCATTTTCTGCGGAAGAAAATACGACTTATCGGAAAATTTGACGCTGCACAAGTAAGTAATCGAAATAAACTGTCAAAGTAAATATCATCTATTTATATTGTTATATTATAATGTGGCTACTTCTAAGATTTCCATCTGATGAAGAATCATCCAGAAAATGGCTAGAACAAATGGGTTTGCCAAATAACCAAAACAATGAGATTGTGTTTCTTCAAACATTTTGTTGCATCTGTGCTCAAGCAAAACAAGAAAGAAAGAAGTGATTTGAATTTGCCGCAAAAAAAGGATCACAAAACCTCAATATGCTGCCGTCAAAATGGGCACGCTGTGAAATAGCGGAATATGGTTTATGCAATATCCAGTGTTATATAAAGATAAAATAAAATAATTTAAAACTTTCAAATATATTATTATTATATTTGAAAGTTTTAAATTATTTTATTTTATTTATATAAAAGTGAAGATGAACTTTCAACATTTATCAGCCTTATCAATCAATTATTATATAAAGATTTTTTTGTATACAAAATATTGATAGTGACAATTGCAGTGAGAATTTTTACAGTTTTCAATAATTTGTTACCAACATTACATTTTTTAGAAATAATTACATAGCCTTCTAGAAGATAAAACTTTTAGATCACATGGTACTACTATTCGTTGTATTTGAAAAAAGATCAAATTGAAGCTTTAACCGAGTGTTTTCCACTCCCAGACTAAGCATGAAGTAAAATTTCGAGTTTAGAAAAGCCCCGTGAAAATTTGTCGAGGGTCGCGCAGCGACCCGAGACAAATTTTCTGGGCTTTTCTAAACTCGAAATTTTACTTCATGCGCCACGCGTCTAAAACAAAAATTATTGTGAAATCAATATATTTGGAACTTCACATTAAATCAGTGTTTTATTTTTATTTACCTGGCGCATGAAATAAAATGTTCTTGTATAAACACAGAGCTAAAACTACCTTTTTATCTATCTAAAATTCTATAACTTGTCTTTCTGAAAACTTTAATTTTGAATCCAAAGTATCCATCTTTAATTCTTCTTGACTTGACACTATTACCCTGCGCATGAAATAAAATGTTCTTGTATAAACACAGAGCTAAAACTACCTTTATCTATCTAAAATTCTATAACTTGTCTTTCTGAAAACTTTAATTTTGAATCCAAAGTATCCATCTGTAATTCTTCTTGACTTGACACTATTACCCTGCGCATGAAATAAAATGTTCTTGTATAAACACAGAGCTAAAACTACCTTTATCTATCTAAAATTCTATAACTTGTCTTTCTGAAAACTTTAATTTTGAATCCAAAGTATCCATCTTTAATTCTTCTTGACTTGACACTATTACCCTTATAGCATATAAATTCTATGGCCGCACAATGTGGGCGTTAATCAACTTGGTTATCTGATTGGGAGTTTTGTTGGGCGCGCTCTCTATAGTACTGAAAGGAACTTACGTAATGCCTTCAGTGTGATCTTATCCGTGTCTAATTGAACCGTTTAAAATCCTGATGTATTATAATGCCCGTGTAGCAAATGCATGTATGTGCGCGCCCGGTCATCAACTGATTGCCTCGAGTAAATCCTAAATTGGCTTTTGTAACGAATTAGCGGCGTTTCTCTGTGTGTAATTTTCCAGAGGTGGTTTTTTGCGTCGTCGTTATTTTGATATGAATAAGGCTAAAAATAAATCTTCGTTACAAAGGTAATTAGCCGTGAAGTGTTGGTTATTCTAATTCTAAGTTCACTAGAAGATATTGTACTAATGAGTTAAGGTACAAACAACTAAATTATAAAATAAATGTCATATTTTAAAATAAGAAGCATCAACATTAAATGAGACACTCTGTTTTTTTATTATAAAAGTGGTAAAAAACATAGTAATTGGTTAATTTCATTTTGGTATGGATTACCACGTAGTAACGGTCAAAACCATCGTGATGTTAGAAGCATCAATTTCATCTAAATAAAATATAATAAATTAGCATCAATACAGTTGTTTGAAATTCATTAGGTTTTTGGTTGAATACCATTAGTTATTGATTAGACCCTATTAACCCAAATGATATTTGTTGAGTGTTGAGTAGTTATTGTTTGAATTATGTTAATTTTAGTTTGAAAAATATTGGGGTTCTTGTTATTGTAAAGTAATTACTGATTATGGGTGGTGATTGGTGATCGCAAATGGTGGTTGGTGGTTGTCGTGCGCGCTTCACATAGGAACTCACCACGCAACCGGCCATTATGAGAGGACGATTATAGAAATTACGTTTTTATAAATTATTATAATTTATGTAAATATGGTAATGGCGCGGTATTATAAGGCATTAGCCCGCGGTCAGTTGTGTGTGTGTGTGTGTTAGTGTTAGTGTTGGGCTGGAGAGCGAAGATGGAGGTATAAGAGTCGATAAGGTCGCGACGGCGGAATGTAGACGTCAGATTGGAATCCCACAAAGCCGACACGAGGTGAACTTGTAATATTTTTATGAGCCGGCTCGAAGCCAATGGATGAGTGACGTGACCCGTCATTAGTCCATCCGCTCGTGATATATGTGCCGGTCTCTGTCTTCGGGCGTGTTCTCAGTCGAACACAATTAGAAATATGCTGACATCTCGTGGAGGTGATCCTCCGGCCCGAACAATGGGAGTAGATAGTACTGATTAATTGCCCGATGATCCGGCCGGTTTTTGGCGATCGGTTCCAGATAGGAATGGGATTTCGGAATGCTCGCGATCGGCCGCCGGCGATAAGGGGGAGAGTTCTTTGAATTTATTAAAGGGGGGACCTGTTGTGTGCAAATGACGGGGCCGCACTATTACGAATCAGTTAGGATGCGGTACACTCGACACTTTTACTGTCGTTTTACGGCGCTGACAAAGACGCCGGGCGTCTCGTAAAACCAGTCGTTGGCTTTGTGTAAGGGGCGAGCGTTATCGCGGGGGAATACTCAAACACCCTAATTATTAAGATAGCGACAATCAAGCTAAACCTTTTATGCGGACATAAACGACTCCCACGCTCCTTGCTGCAAACCGACAACACCGAAACTGTTGCATAATATTATCAGCCCTAGTCTCGGCTAATCGCAGTTTGTGTTTTTCCTTAAAATAAAATCTCTTGTATTAATAAAATGGGTTTTCAAAATTCTAATTGGGAAAAATGGTTTTGCAGGTGATGCGAGCAACGCGAGCATCGGAAGCGGTGAAGGAACGGGCGAGGAAGACGACGACACGAACGGCAAGAAGAACCAAAAAAAGCGAGGCATCTTCCCCAAAGTGGCCACGAACATCCTGAGAGCGTGGCTTTTCCAGCACCTGACGGTGAGTCCGAAACGAAATCGAAATCCGGGACGCGTCGCGCTCGTTTAGATAGCCATCGCAATCTCGTAAAACAGAGAATTGCAACTCGGGGGATTTGCATGACCGTCTAAGAAAGGGTCCCTGATTCCCAACACGGCCGTTTAAGTAGGCGATATCCATACCATTGTGTTTACATGTAGTTTACAAGCCGTACCACTAATACACCTCCCACTCTGTCTCTCTCTCCACCCCGCGCTAGATATCCAGATTACTTTGCTATCGGCTAGTCCCAGGCGGGATTGAGTCCCACCTGTCAGGAGGAATTAGGGCCCGCGGGCTGACCGGGCACTTAGTGCGACCCGCCGCCATTGGGCCATGAATATTTGAGCGATGCATCACCCGACCCGCCGCTATCATGCGCTGATCCCGGCTTACTTGCACGACTCATTAACCCCGCGCTAATCCCACCATCGGATATTGCGAGGGGCCGCACGATCGATGCTCTCTCTGTCCACCAGCGCCATCTTACCGCGTTAATTACACTGATGTCGCATTATATGCTAATCCGGCGTCGCCTTCCCTTTAACCGTCTCGAGAACAACTCCGTGAAACGGATTTTCAACCCCCACCACCCGCACGGAAACTTTTTATAAGCTCGCAAATATTAATTAAAAAGCGTCGTCTTAGTAACGACATCTCGCGCCGGGGCGGTAATTACTGTCACGTGACCGGCTAAGGTAGAGCCCTCGCTGCAATTTCATTAGGGTCTTAACGCGAGCCATAAATCAGCACACCCCGGCACAAGAAAAAAATCTCATCATTAGCATTTTCATTTCTGCAAACCGTACGTCCATATCTGTATCTCCCTGTATATACGTCTATATTAAAGCCCCCCTTTCCTTCCGACCATCCCCCGCTGCGCTTATTTGTAAAGCGCGCAGATATTTCCAAGACCGCAGAACCCCTCGACTTTTACGGTTATTTCGATATGTCTGGAACGAAACGAAAAAATAGTCTTTCCGGCTACGAGCTTCCATTTCCGGTTGGGCTGCATCAGGGCTATATTTCCGGCGCGGTTATCCCAGTTTATCCGTCGGGAGCTCTCGCCGTCGACATGTGTCCTGCTTACCCGCCTGATAGGAAATCCACTAGGATTTTCGTCCCTATTCTGCAATACGTTCTCATCATAAAAGTCCCCGCTAAATTCGGAATAGTCCCCACGTCCCGCCAATATCGATCAGATTACTTTTTAACGTTTTTAATAACAACCTTCAGGAGATTTCAATCCCGGAATCCCGTGTTTATTTATCAACATCCGCGCAGTGGGTGATATGTGTACCCCAGGGTGCGTTGAAATCATGCCCGATTTACATATAGCCGAATGCCGCCCCCTTCAATTTTCTACCCGTTTCACATATTCGATATAGATAGAGGTGGGTAGGGAACGTAGGGCCGTTTCGGATTCCCAACATAATCATAAAAATCACTATGCGTCCCCCCTAGCGCACTCCAAGACTCCGGGTCTAAGGGTTATCTAGCCCCCGAGATGGGGTTATGGGTCTCCGCGGGGCCCTCTGATGAGGAACGAATGTCTGTAATTCACTGCCACAGATTCCGCAATTCCACTCCCATGTAGATCTATCCAAAACAAATTACAAAATCCTACTTCCCCTCCTTAATTCTATCAACATTCACTATTTCCAAAAATATTACTCCACTATTTGGTATAGTAAACTTATTTTAACAAAAAAACTAATCACAATAAATTTGATGAAATAAAATGCAATTTAATTATACTTCTTGACTAGCTAAAAGACTAACACTTTCTTCACTAAAGAAAGTGTTAGTCTTTTATTAAGTAAATTATATTCAACTCTTCACGTAACTCAATCCAAATACATCTTGACTAGCTATTGAATAGTAATCATCTTTAATTAAAGGGACAATATAGTTTTCCAGTCCACAATTTCCGAAGAAACGGCGTTGCTTTGTAATCCCATGTCTACCATTGTATAGACTTTATACTTAGTGATTATTTTAGTAGGCGGTGCATTTTTGTTCGATTGAATCGGACCGTGTGAAATAAACCCAACGCATCGGCGTGCACCACCTCATTTTTTTGTCCCTGCAAGGTTGTAACTTCTGCAGGGGGTTTTCTATAGATGACGATAACGCGTGGCAGCGACAGCGCGTCATGTTGACACGCCTCGAATGATCGCAGTCACGAAAAACACGGATAATCACGTGTCGCGCCTCCACCCCCCAAACTTGCTGACCCGTTAACGAGTCAGCAGTCACTCAGAGATATTCCCTAATAATGCAGCATTAGATATTATTAGCGGCGAACGCCGCCGTGCGCGCCATTGTTTCCTCCGAAATTGGATTGTCGGCAATCGCACGCCCCCTCCAATTACCTAGATTGCTTTTCTTGTTGTCCTCCGAGAGGAGAGTGACGTGCGCCTACTGTATGTATGTGTACGTATGAATTAGTAATAATCGTTTGTCGTTTGTTTGTTGCAGCATCCCTACCCTTCGGAAGACCAGAAGAAACAGTTAGCGCAGGATACGGGGTTGACGATACTGCAAGTAAACAACTGGTAAGTCATTTTTATTATTTTAAACACTGACAAATAGTTTATCTTTATCTCCCATTACAACAAAAGTTTGATGGAATTCAAGTTGTTTTTTTTTAAATTTTACTTGACAATCAAGGGCAAGTTGATAGATTGATTACAATTACTGAGGACCTACTCATTTCGTCTTCACCGACTTGTCTATTAAAAATTTTAAAAGAAACAATGCAAATTTTTAGTAAAGCACTTTCGCTTTATGCTTTTCTGCTAATTTGATAGAATGTATTTAAGAGAGGGCTGGAAATAATATTTGGTGGTAATTCGTAGGATACAGGGAGTAAGAAAAGTATTTTTGTGAATGGATGGGGATTGATTAATCGCCGTAATTATCGATCAGGCTCCCTCGCGCTAATTAGATTTCTGGTCCCCTCCCGCTACTGGCTGCCCTCCTCTCTCACGGCAAATGAGATTACAGCTGAAAATGGCACTCGGGCGCGCACGCGTTAATTGTCATCGATTTTTATAATGGCATTAGGTGGGTACACAGTTTATTACGTTCGATGGACCCGTCGTGTGCGTAGGGTAGGCATTCTGGCGCGCGCTAATTGCCGCCGGTAATTGCGCGAATGTATTATGCAGGAGGCGGCATTAAAGTTGCAGGCGGGTCGAAGCGGGTCCGAGCCGAAATCCATTAAGAGCCATCCCGCCGCGTCTCAGCGGTCATTTTAGCCTGTTTACGAGCCTGAAGAGGGCGATTACTGTCTGCTCTCCGCGGAAATGGCCGCCACATACGTGCTTCACTTCGACGAGCCCGTTCCGCTCACTTGCTGCCATTGTTACGGCCCGCACTCCTCCGGACGAATAAAAACCCGCCCTAATAGGTTACGACCCGGCGGGTGAAGTAGAAGGAAAATTCACCGATGCACAAAAGTTCTTGCATTGAAAATGCGAACGAAGGAAGAGGAGGAGAGGGTGGTGAAGGTGTATGTGTGTGTGTGCGTGGGACATCCCGCGGGAGTTCCGTTTTTCACGAGTCCATGTCATCATCATTTTTCATAGCGCCGTACCATTACCGCTCAGGGACATTGTCTCGGCGAGTGAGTGTGTGTGCGGGGGGTGTTCTGAGGGTTCACCTGGGTTAATGCGGCCCGGTGATAAATCGTCGCCGGTTCGCGAGGGGAGCCCTTATCAAGTCCGCATTGACGCTCTCTCGCTCGAATTTCTTAATTCCGCCACCGATGCCGCCGGTCGCGCTCTCTGCCGCCAATTTACGACCGAGTTTCATTGTCGTCGGATGCTGCCGTCGGCGAATGACTCTCAGAGGAGTAATATCGGGCCACCTAATAGCTTACCAAATAGCCTCTGAAACACCTTTTTAATGAACTATTGTAGGAGGAAATGAAAATGGGGTTCCAGGGGTCGTGATATGCAGGGCTCTGGATGTGTCATTACAACCCTTCGACACGGTAACGACCCACGGGTATGCGGTCTGTCCCGTGAGCGTGCTTTAGCTACTTGTAATTATACATTCGCGATCCATTAACTAAGTACGGCCCGCGATTATCCTTCGCATACACGTGCGCTCTCAGAGATGAAGGAGTGGGTGTATATGAGTGTGTGTGTGTGCGAAGGTCTCTAAGGAAATCATCGGAATCGCACGCGCCGAATTTATTTGATTTTGATTTAGAGTCCTCGCGGTTTGCGTAGAGTAAACGGATCTCCTTCGTACGGAGCTTCTGGGAAATTGGATATGTTGTACCTGGAAATTGAAAAGAACGCCGAGGCGCTGGTGGAGCAGCGTCAATACATCATGGCTTCGGGATTACGGCTCCATCCACTATGATACGTTCTTTATACGGCACAGCGCCAAGTGGGAAAAGCGCCATAAATAATGCTCAACCTGCACCAGTCGAAATATGGGGAAAAAGTGTGAAGCGACTGTGCCGGCAATAAATAAACAGGGTGGAAACAGCACTAGCAGAAATAGTTGGTTCGCATGTCACTGCAACCGCACTTATAATGCCTAATGTCATACTTGACATGTATTCCAGTGCCCACGCTCGCCACACGCGATTATTCACTACCCGTGTGAGAAGAAGTGGCCAAGATGGGGAAGAGGAATAGGAGGAGTACCCGCGCTCCATACCCGGTGGTAATTACATTTGCGCCGCGGAATGTATGCGCCATGCAGATCACATTTTAATGCAATTCCATCCATTATTCCGACAGCGCCATTAACACCAGCCCTGATGCAATTTGGATTGTATGGAGCGGTGTAGATTCGGAAAGCTATCTGCTTTATTTGGCTAACAAAGGCGCGCGCTGATGACATTACTCGCTGCTAATGCCGCGCCGGTGATTTGTTGGGCCCGCTTTTTTGTGAGCAAATGCGTCATACATCCAGAGAAAACGAACCGAAGAACGAACGGAATGTCACCTCGGCTTTCCCACAGCTCACGACATTGGCGTGATGCTATTAATTATGGGCCGAACCAGAGGGTTGGACAATGGGCCCAAACACTTGTCGCCCATTCTTCTAAAATATTCAATTACATATCATGCGATGTTTATACACAATGGGTTATTCAGCCCGAGCCAGGCACAATTCTTGAGCAACTATCGATTGCCACAGAATAAACAACAACCTACCACGGTGCATATGCATAATCGATACTGGGTGTAAAGGAATCGGTTTCAAGTTCCATCAAACAGGGCATTCGATCATGAAATAGCTTGACTGGTGTAAGCGAATTGTTTTGTTTGCAATTTGGCTGTGTCCTGCCCTCCCTCCCCCGCAGCTTCTCCTCCCTTTACGTCTCTCCCTCGTCCTCCACCCACCCCCCGGTTCTGTTTTTCAGCAACCCCGGGGATGCGAGCCGGCGGCGCGCAGATAAGAGAATTGCACTGTCAAGCCAGAATGATATATTTGACCAACATTTCCATACAGCAGCTCGCACGAGGATTTCCAATGAAGCGCGCGCTCCGAACGTGCGTAATCTCTCTGATTCAAATTAACACGCGTCCTCCTATCGTACCTGACTCTCTATCCTCTCATACACACTAATAAGAATACTGAAAAAAAAAACTATATACCTACAAACTTAATTTCAAAAGAGTTTTTAAAGTTTAATAAACCACAAAGAAGAATTCGCTGTATTAAGAAATCCAATTAAACCTACCTTGTAGGAGAATGAATCGTGTATCGTTGTTATTCATTGATCTTTTTCCCAATCATTAGTGCATGTTTGATTTCTTCATATTTTATTTGAAACCAGTACCTACTTATTTCGTCCACACCGGCTTGACAAAGAAGAGTCGGTATAAAATCGAACATTAGTTTGGTAGTTAATAATTAATTCTAATAATTTCTTGAACTAATTATTCGTCTTTTATTCATTCAATAAATAATATATGATACAGGAAATTTGACTAGTTGTGTGTAATACTCAACATTTTAAGGCCAAGTACGTAAAAACAAAAATGTAAATAATTATGAACATTACCTTCAACATCTGTTGAATAAATTTGAATTTGAACGAATTCGCAAGAAATGTAATTCGAATCTCGGAACAACATCTTTGATATGGGAATGGCAACACTGCGGCTTCTTCTTGTCAGATTTGAGCGCGATTTTTAAATATTTGTTAAAAAAAATTTATGAATTAACGCAAGTGGAATGTGTTTTAAACTTTACATTAAATCAGTGTTTTACACGCGTGGCGCATGAAGTAAAATTTCGAGTTTAGAAAAGCTCCGTGAAAATTTGTCTCGGGTATTTTGAATTTATGTAATATCGGGATTTATATGGGAATAACAACACCGTGGCTTCCCGACTTTTTGCTGTTGTTTTGAGCGGAAAATTTGAATATTTGTCAAATTAAACTTATTAATTAACGTGACTGGTGTACACTTGACATAAAATACAACACTGACATAGAATGACCGAAAATTACGATATCAACATAAAATGACAATATCGACCGAAAAAATCACAATGATATCGTTCAATTTGAAAATCAAGAATGGTTAGGTTAGATGTCGTTTTATGGAGTTAGGTTATCTAAAGTTAGAATTATTGGTTAGATTAGGTTAGAAGTCACTTTGAGGACTTAGGTTAGACATTTTTAATCATACTATAGGTTATGTTAGATCAGATTCAAGTGGTATTTTTTTTAATTCACTACAACTTTTTATTCAAGTCCCCCAGTATTATTCTAATTCTAATTATTGATTGAGTCAGTATTTTAATGCAATAAATAAGAGGGTACTACAATTTAGATATAACCAATTCCATTACAATAGACAAACATCAGCAATTTAAAAGTCCCAAGTAACAGGGTCCTCCACCAATGAAACTTTCCACTTTATCTGCAGACAGAGTTTTCTTATCTTGCAACACTTTTAAATTGCAATTAATTATTTAAATCTCCCCGTAGTCCGTAGAAGCGATCCTTCTCATTCTCGCCGGGCACTCCCTTGTGCCGATTGGCTGTTTCATGTGTTCGCTCGATATTTATTGCGTTTATTAACCGTCGAAGGCTGGGAGATGAAATGCCAGGTCGTTAATTAGCATACGGTATGCCACGATGTTTTTGAAAACAAAACAGTCAGTCGGACAGAAAAATACGTTAACGAGCGACGATGTATGTGGATGATTAAGGAGGAGGAGAATTGAAGTTTGTTCAAATAAATAAGAAATAGTTGTTAACATGATTTTATTGAGTATGAGTGAGTTAAAAGGAGAAACGGTTTGTTGATGGTCATATCTTGCAATTCTTGGAGCGTAATTGGGCGCATTAATAATTCCGTAGAAATACAGCGAGCTGGCATAATGGACCCCTTAAATTGTTTCGAATGAAATCCCACCCCTTCCGATCCATCATTTGTAGAAAAGGGGTGAGTGGAACATTTCCTCGTAGTCCCTAATCCGGAAACGATAATTGTGAACAGAAATGGAAATAACAGTCGTTTATTTGTAATCGGGAGGGAAAGGGTGAGAGAAGAGTGGCCGAGCAAGTGTCGGCGCAGAAACAACTGTTTACCGTTGGCGCGGGGGAGGATCATTAGGCTGGATTACTCTGTAATAATGGATGAAGAATAGCGAAACCTGAGCCCCGTGAAGGGTTGAGGGTTGACGGCGGCGGGAGCGCACAATGCCAAGAGGGGGGCCTTGTTTGGCACTTGCAGCGCAAATCAATATGTTCCAGATCAGGGAGGCTAATTGCGTTCTCTCACCCCCTTTTGTCGGTCTGTGATTGTGTTGTAGTGTCCGCACTACTTAAGGACCATATCTATGCGTGACCTCTCCTCTTGCCGCCCCCGCCGGCTGGTCAATATGATTTGTTCGATACGTGCGGAACGATGTAAGTATGATTGGGCCGGGGGCGGTAATTGCTAACGGCAGATGTCGCCAGTCCGGGTCAGCGCGTCAGCTTGCGACCCCGCACCTCATTTATGTGTTGAGAGATATTAAACGGTGAATTTATTGCCCCCAGCCCTCACGGCCCTCGGCCTGGTACCGCTCTAGACGCCCATTTTTATGGGGCCGTAACGGATTCAATTTGCAATTACTCTTTTGTTTATACGCGGCGTCACATGTGTGAACGTGTTTTCGGAAGCGTCTTGTTCGCAATCCCCGCCTTCCATTTCTCCCTTTGAAACCGTAGGTCCGTATGATTAATGTTCCGCGAACAAATTGCGTAGAAAAAGAGAAAACGTACCCTAATCTACCCTCTCCGTTCCCGTCCTGCCAATTTAAATTCCGCTTATCTGCGCCCGTTTATACCGGCGCGCACATACCTAATATTCGGTCGCATATGTCCGAACTGATATTGGCCGACCCTTATATATCGCATAAACAAAATTACTCGGAATTTGGTGGGATCAGCATCCCCCTATCCATTACGCGCCGCCTTTCCCACAGCGCCTATTACAGTTGCAACCATGCCTTGTATTATTCATAAAAAGCGGAAGTGAATATAAACCAACACAACATCGATTCACGATCGTTCAGCCCAGCTACGTCTTGCTGGAAAACCCAATCATTTCCGGTGTCAGCGTGCATTAACGCGCCATGACGAAAACTGACATGCCAACCCCAAATTGAACCCCCCTTTTTTTCTCTGTTCCAGGTTTATCAATGCGCGGCGGAGGATAGTCCAGCCCATGATCGACCAGTCGAACAGAGCAGGTGAGTTTTTCAAAACGTCAGACCAACACATTCCTGCGAGACCGAACAAACCTACCCTGCACCGCGCGCCCCCCTTTTATCAACGATTTTTTTAATGAATTGAAATTTCCATTAAAGCTCAGCGCCGTTACATATATTTCGTTCTTTTTTCGGCGATATGGGCCGATCCCAGGTAGTATCGGCCGATATGAGTTGTAAGTGGAAAGTCGTGTACGCGTTCCGACATTATCACTCCGCTCCGCGAAACTCCCAGCCCATACGTTCATCATTATACGGTGTGCCCGGACTTCTCTTATATACGTCTCTCGCGATAACTTCTAATGAACCCACGCTCTCTCGCCTCTCTCGCTCCATCTCGGTTTGATACCGCCTGCCATGGTGCAATCGTTATTGTTTAACAAAGAACTAAATCTGCAATAAAAATTTACATATACACACATAAACATTCTATATAATATTATCACTGAATATTTACACTTTTATTGATTGCAGAATCAATTCCTATCAAAATATGTATTTTCGATATTCAATATGATTTGGATAATTAGATATTTTTTCAAAATTACCTGATAGTTTAACCTGTTTCACCAAGTAAAACATTTTAAGCGAGTATACCGGGATATGTATACCTTGAATATAATTGATCACTCAATAATTGATATTTAATGTCTGTACAATATTGTATTAATAATGAATACCAATGATCCTTTAATATAAATTTTAAATATTAAGTCAACGGTATCATTCAATATAGATATACAATTATTGTACAATATTGAGTCAATAATAAACATAATTAATCACTCAATAATAATATTCAATTTATGTACAATATTGTATCAATAAGGAATATCATTAATCCTTTAATATAAGCATTCAATATAAAGTTAGTTCTTCTTTTAAGTATATATATCACAATTACAGAGTATATATTGTAAATCTTCAGACACTCGTTGTTTTAATTTTTAAATCCCACTGTCTTCCGGGAAAATCGGCCCTCGTAGTAGAGTTTCACCAAACACCATTTACCTTAGTAGAAATTAAAACTTGTATAAATACATACTTTACAATCTTGTAATAATAATTAAATATTAACACGAGATCATACTGTAACAATATAGAATAAAAATATAAAAATTGGCATTGAAATTATGTTTGTTTTCACATTGAATCAATAGTGTATCAACATGTATCATTTTAAAATTGATTATTTGTTCAGTATTCCGGCACCAGATACCCACACACGCGTTTCGGACTTTAAGGTCCTCGTCAGTGTGGTCCCGACCCAGTGCTGAGGAATACTGAACATTTCTGACTATATCAAGCCAATATGTGAAAACTATTAATGGATCTGATAGCTAACGCTATCTAATGCCCCATAGTGGCAACGTCAATGAATGCACAAAGTGCATATACAGGTCACTGTTTCGTCCACGAACGCGCTAAACTCTGTTTGTGAAATCAGAAAACAAATATCATCTTGATACAATAATTAGTCAATATAGAATACAAATATATATTCTGAATAACGATTGTCATATTTGAATTTTATATTGTTACAATATAATCTCGTGTTAACATTTAGTTATTTTTACGTGATTGTAAAATTGTTCTTCAATATTTATACAAGATTAAGTTTATACTAGAGTGTGGACAAGATTCTAAAGCTGAGACCGAGTTCCTAATGCAGATATGGACAAAATGAATAAGTCGCTTGATACGACGATATCCAAACTAAAAAGCAAAGTTTCCTGTATATACAAATTAATATGAGTGTAATTGTGTATAAGAGTATAAGGAAATCATTTGTTTTATATTATTAGAATTGTTTGATGTGTATGCGCGGAAGTAGTTTTTTTTAAGGCAGTAATTAAAACGAGTAAAGCATAAAGAGTTTATTGTTTTGAAGGAGGGTATTAGTTACGGGTTATTGAATAGTCTGGTTGTGTCTTTCGGAAGTCGGGCAACAAAGATTCAATTGATTTGGTTTGAAAGAAACGAATCCATCAGATGTTGTTATGTTGGGTTGGAGAACGTGTTTTGTGTAGTTTGAACGATCGTGGTAAATAAAAGCATGTACTTTTCGGGCGAGAGTGTTTATGTGCGGGGGCTGGTTATTGGAGACATATACGTATGTATGTATGTAAGAGTGAATGGGGGAGATCACATTAATCACGGCTGTCAGATATCCTAAGCGCATTAGCCATTGTCCGGTTTGTTTCCATACGCATTGAGATGCGGGCACATTAGCTCTCTCTCCGCATAGTATCGATTCGCCGTTTTCTGTTGGAGACAGGCGAAGAGAAATAGCGGAAGCCATTGACCTACGCACGGCGATCCATCACTGACAGCCGACGACGGAGAGAGTAAAGTAGTAAAAGGGGGATGGGATGGGGATGGGAATGGATATGGGATCGCCTAGTAAAGTGTATGAAATTTCGGAATCGCGGTGCAGGGTAGCGTTTTAGCTCATCGAGTATGTCCAAGGGCAGCTCTTTACCC
This sequence comes from Philonthus cognatus, assembly GCA_932526585.2. NCBI lineage: Eukaryota > Metazoa > Arthropoda > Insecta > Coleoptera > Staphylinidae > Philonthus > Philonthus cognatus. Next base: position 34,184,294 of record OW052242.1, read on the forward strand.
CACTCATGCAGTTTTCTCTCCGCATGCAGGTCCCAGCGGAGCATATAGTCCGGATGGCACCATGAGTTACATGATGGACGGCCAACAGATGATGCATCGACCTCCCGGTGATCCGGCCTTCCACAACCAGTACGCGCACTATCCCGCAGAGTATTATGGACATCATCTGTGAGGTGAGTACACGCCGTGAAATTTATATGGAGAGGAGATGTATTAATTTTGTTCTTTTCTTATTTTGCAGGTCATACGCATACAACGATGGACATTCAAATATGCAACTCTTAAATGTGATTATTCTTTGTACAAAGTGTAAATGTAGTGCCCCAGTGTTTAGTAACGGGAAGGACTTGTACAAATAAGTATTAGACACTCGTGAGTGCGAGTTTGTACATAACTAAATAGACAGTGCGTAGAGCCGGCAGCCGGAGTGACGGACGGGCGGACTCTTTGTATTAATAATTATGCTGATATGACTGATGACGTGATGTGGTCTCGTAGTTAGGTCCTCGATGTTACCGGCGCCGCCTCTGGCCTTTCCTGAACCCCCGGAGCAGCCGGAAGCGCCGCCCTCCACCAGCCGAACAGATTTATATAAAAAAATACACACAAAAAGGTACTTCGCGGTACAAAAAAATATTTCAAAGGTTGTGCTGTTGTAAAATAATAGTTGTTATATCTGTTGTGATTTTTTTGCTATTTCTCAAAAGACCCGATTACCCTTGTCCCGATATACGATATACGTAAGTTTGAAACCTAGAAGAGATGTGTGTGTCTCACGCGCTAGGCTATATCATACACAAGTATACAGAATGTCGCAAGTCTCAGGTCAGGCAGGCTGAACCAACCATAGAGATTACTATGTACTAAACTAAACGATATTATTATGTATTTAATTTATATCCATAGCTGTACTCTTGCCAGACCGCAGCGATGGCCCGCGCGCGTCCGTTCCATCCACCGCGCGTTATTTCTTCTCATATCTCCGTTATTATATTATAGTTTTGTTGGCCATGTTTTAAGGGTCGGATGGCGGCGCGCGCGGGGCAGCGCCGGGCCGCGAGCGAAACCCGTCGGCTTGCCCTCTCGCAATAAGGTATACGAATTTGGTGATCCTCATGTTATATTAGTCATTATGATATATTATTATAATTAATAAATAAAAAGGAGAGGGCACCGACGGTGCCGATAAAAGGTTCGCCCCGCCGCCCTCCCGCATTGTTTATATGTTTGTTACCCGGGACGAGCGGCGGCGGAGGCCCGCTAACGGGACGGCTGTGGACAGGTCGGCTGCCCAACCCCACCCCACAATGTATACTTACCCCGAGTACTGTACTGTACTGTACATATACATACAGTCTGTACAATAATCTAGTTTTTGATCTATATATAAATATGAAGAATATTATATATATTGTAATTACTAAAGATACAGCAGTATACCGGCGGCCGGCCCGCTCCCCGGCGGCAATCAGGAGGTAGACCGACGCCGCCCCCAGCAGCCCAACATCTCCGCCGATTCGGTGCGTCTCTCGTGCAATCCACTGTTACACTCTGTTACTCCTCAAAAAAAAAAAAATTGCTCGACGGCGGATTGTTGCTCGGCTCGGGGGGCGGCGACGCCTCTCTCTCCCGGTCGCCCTGTACATACAAATACCTCCAATAAGAATGTTGGCTGTTCGTTTTAAGTGATTTCCATCATGAATCATTGTTCGCCTTATCCAATGTATACGACTAAATCAATACAGATCAGAGATATCGTACCTCTATGTTATGTATGAGAGGACTTTATTGTGTTCTGCTTTTTAATGAAAGTATATTAATATAATATAAACGATATGGGACGAGATACCTCTACACTACTTTGGTAACGCCGTGTCCTCTGTATAGTGTTTTTGAAACGTGAGCATTAAATGCTACATCTTGTGTACTTATATAAACTGTGTTTTAATCATCATACCTCACATTCACTACTTCCTTATATCCTACATTAAAAAAAATTAAAAAAATACATAAAACTAAAAAGAGAATAATTTAAACAAACATCAATCTAGAAACTAGGGTAAATTTTAATGCAAAATAGTGATATTATACTCAACTCAACAGCATGAAGATCAGTAAAAGATAAACGCTTAAATAATGTGAAATTAAAAATATACTGCTTACGTTTGATCTCACGTTACTAAGTTTTACAGATCGTCTAACCAAATATTGCGCTTTCAAAGTTTGAAGTATAATTTAAAGAAGAAATCTGAACAAAATTGCTCCAGTCGTTTGAATTTTTGAAAATTTGATTACACGAAATAATAATTTAAGTTTGATCTCACGTTAATAAAAGATTAACGTGAGATCAAACTTAAGCAATATGATATGAACTTTACTTGAAATCAATGTTTTATACGCGTGGCACATGAAGTTAATGCAACTTCACATTTACATTACAGATCTCCAATTCACGTAACGAACAGATTCAGTGCAAAAAGTCAGGACCTACTCATTTCGTCCACACCGGTTTGTCAAAGAAGAGTCGTTGTAAAATCAAACATTAGTTTGGTAATATATAAAATTACGAAAATCCAAGTCCTTTCACTTCTAATTTGTTGCTATCTCTCCTTTCATTTTAAATTTGTATTGTTAGTTGGTTTGAAGAGAATTTGACCTAAACGTTATATATACTTTAATAGAGCGTTGTAACAAATCAAATTAAATAAGATTTTAAATATTTCATTATATAATTCAATATCCGGAGGTGAATTTGCACGGGAAGTAGTTGTTTAAATGGATATTTATCGTCTTAAGTTGTCTTATTAATTAAGACATTGTTTGCATTTTCACGAATAGTTTTTTCGTAATTTTATATATTATGTTTAAAGTGTGCAAACTATAAGAAGCGTAAGCTTATTTTCTCGAATTCAAATAGTTTTGAATTTATCTTATTAGTTTGGTAGTTAATAACACAGGAAGTTTTTAAAAAATACAAGAGAACTATTCGCTGAGTTTTATGTTATTTGTTGTGATGATTTCGAAAATGACCTTTATTTTTTTCCATCACATCAGGATTTTTTGTAAAATGGATATCGATATGTTTGTTAATATCCTATTTGAAAAAGAAATCTCTCGAAAAATTTTGCATCTTCTATGTGGTAATTTTATTTATCTATTTAAATCTATATAAAATAATCGATTCTTGGTGAGACAACTTTATTTTTCAGCAATCGATTAATTTTTTTATTGGGTTATAGGTTTATTATTATGCAGTTTTTGTAAGAAAATCACAAACATACTATTTTAATTTGTTTTTACTAAGGTAACTTCCATGAAATAGACGATTGACCAAGAGGAGCAAATATTCTGTATGTGTATATGAAACTTTGAAACAAATTTTTTAAAAACTTATTTTCAACATTCTTCTTTTATGTTCAATCTCTGGCCTATCTCGTGGTAACATCCAACAGTAGTCGGCGAGTATGTTCTTGTCCCATATTCCTTGATATTTGCGCTCCATATCTTTATGTCTTGGTGAAACCTTTCACTCTGTTCTTCACTGACTGATCCTAAAATTTCTGCGAAAAAAATGCACATATGCTTGTATTTTGACACTCATAGAGCAACCCAATGCTTGAAATTTGTCCAGCATATTTATAACAATTGTATTATAGTCAGGATCCTTGCAATTACCCAGAAATTTACTTACATCTTTGAAGGCAAACCAAGCGTCTTTTTCCTTTATTGTCATACTAGTTTTAAATTCTGTAACCCTTATAAGCTTGCGAATATCTAGACCATCAGATATTCCCTCTTTCAACTTGGCTTCGAATAAACCTGCAAATTTTTTGCACAGGTATTTGAAACAATCGCCATCGTTTGGAATAGCCTTGACAAACTGCTTCATAACACCTAATTGTATATGCAGGGGGGGTAACAATACTTTTGTTGGTCAACTAAGCTGTTCCGAATCACGTTCTTAAAGCCTGGTTCAAGATTTTGTCTTTTAACCAATCTTTGTTGACCCAATGTTGAGTCTTATCACGGCTGTCCTACTCACAAATTAAATATGAGAACTTTGTATATCCGCCTTTTTGACCAAGAATCATGGAGATAACTTTCAAATCACCGCAAATGGTCCAAACTTGGTCGGTGTATTTTATTTTGCTGAGGACGAGAGTCAGGTTTTCAGAGCGTTCCTTTCAAGGCACTGAGTGTCCAACTGGTACAGATGCATACTGGCTTCCGTGATGAAGGATAGCTTTAATGCTCCTTTTTCAATGAATCTATAAACAGCCTCTGTTCATCTTTATCGTAACATTTACCGAAACATTTATCGTAGGTTATATTAAATTTCCTCATCAGAACAATAGACCAATAAACCAGGCCCAGTTGTTCATTTGTTGTTTTTGAAAAGCGTTCAATTTAAAGTTACGAACGAGTGTGTCTCCTCCCAGACTAAGCATGAAGTAAAATTTCGAGTTTAGAAAAGCTTCAGTGTTTAGATTTGGACGCGTAGCGTCCAAATCCAAACTCAGACTTTTTTAAACTCGAAATTTTACTTCATGCGCCACGCGTATTATACACTGATTTCAAGTAAAGTTTTAAATATACTGCTAATGTAAACAAATATCAAGTTTGCTCATAAATCCGGGAACATCAGAACAATAGACCAGGTTCTCCTGTTCCTCAAAGTACTGAGCAAACTCATTCTCTTGATTTCTGTAAAAAAGAGGTTCCTTTGCCCAATAAGTTTTTTCTTTTAATCTGGAGCCCAACAATTCAGCTGCCTTTTTCGAAAGGCCCAGATCTCTCGTCATATCATTAAGTTCAACCTGAGAGAAGGACTGAAGTGGATCGCCTCCATATGGCTTATATTCGGTATCAGAGCCTTGAATTTTTGGATGTTCCGAGTCTGAAGACTGAAGAGATGGCTGGCAATTCAGTTACAGGCAAAAGCACTGGCACATCAGGTCTGGATAAGAGATTCGTTTTTTATTTTTGCAGTTATACCCACGGACATGGCACGAACAAAAGTAACAGTCACAAGAGTGGTTTTTTGGCTCACTTCATGTCACAGGAATTTAAAATCGTGCAACAGTCTTCTTTCCTTCGAGTCATAAGCGTAGATCATTGAGATTCTGCACAAAATATTTATGAGGAGAATTTTTCCTAGTCTCCAAGTTTCATGCAAAAATAAGCAAGATCAAGTTGTCTTATTCACAACGTCTCGAACTAGATAAGGATCTGAGATAAGGATTCGCTCGACTCTATTGGTTAAGAGAGATTGCGACGGGGAGGGAGGGATGGCGACAGAAAGGTGTCACAGAGAAGAGTATTCTGTAGGTTTCACCACGGTAGAATGACGGTCAGGCAGGAAGGGATGAAATTCAACAGAATAATTTTTTTTATGGTAAACCCTAATAATAATAAACGTCTTTTTTTATACTAAAAAGATACAAGGTGTAGAATATACAACAAAATAGCATATGCGAATTTCAGTTGATCCAATAGTTAGTCAGATCAACTGCTTCCACTTAACCTATCTATAACTTAACATACTCGATAAATCGATACGTTAGAGCCAAAGAGATCATTAAAAAATTAATAAAACAAATGGCATTAGTTCATAAAAGTCTAAGTAAAATTGATTTTTTTCTAAGAGAACGTGACGTGATAGAAATTTTTCATTATTTTGTTTAAAATCAGCACTAAAAAATACATAAAGTTCAGCTATCAATTTCCTTATATTTTTTTAATTGCAGGCCTGTGTAATTAATTCTAATAATTTCTAGAACTCACTATTCGTGTTTTATTCATTCAATAAATAATATACAAGGAATTTTTGTTTTTAGATATCGAAGTTTAAAACAAGTGTTTTCCACTCCCAGATTAAGCATGAAGTAAAATTTCGAGTTTAGAAAAGCCTGAAAATTTGGTTTGGTCGCGTAGCGCGAAGCGCGGAGCGACCAAACCAAATTTTCAGGCTTTTCTAAACTCGAAATTTTACTTCATGCGCCACGCGTATAAAACACTGATTTCAAATTAAGTTTAGAATATACGGTTTAAACATACTGCTTAAGTAGTATATTTTTAATTTCACTTGAAATCAGCGATTTATACGCTCGGCGCATGAAGTAAAATTTCGAGTTTAGAAAAGCCTGAAAATTTGGTTTGGTCGCTCCGCGCTTTGCGCTACGCAACCAAACCAAATGTTCAGGCTTTTCTAAACTCGAAATTTTACTTCATGCTTAATCTGGGAGTGGAAAACACGTGTTTTAAACTTCAATATCTTAAAACAAAAATTTCTTGTATATTATTTATTGAATGAATAAAACACGAATAGTGAGTCCTAGAAATTATTAGAATTAATTACACAGGCCTGCAATTAAAAAAATAGCTGAACTTTATGTATTTTTTAGTGCTGATTTTAAACAAAATAATGAACAATTTCTATCACGGGTTTTTCTAAACTTGAAATTTTACTTCATGCTTAACCTGGGAGTGGAAAACATTCGTTTAAAGCTTCAATGTTAACTCTTTGTAAAGACGACGAATCTGAAGATTTACAGCGTTTACAGTATATTGAGGTATACTTAAAAGAAAAACTCCTTGTATTTTGATAAAGATATTTTTATTCCAGTTGCATTAAGAACAAGTTTATTTAAATTACTTCAAAATGTGTTGTCAATAGATATAAGTTGAGCTGTTAAGATAATTGCAAGTAGTGAGAAATATTTTTGTAGACTTTAAAAAGTATGCAAAACAAATTAAATTATTTCATTTCTGCTAACGTTTATTAATTTGGGAATAAGTCACTTCCTAAAATTGAATTTCAATAAACATTAAACACAATGGACAATATTCTAGAGCTTAGACCAAATTCTTAATGCAGATGTGGACATAATGAATAAGTCGCAAAAAGTGCTGCACTAATTGATTTAACGAACAGACCTGCTGTATTTATCGTGAAAAATATACTTAAAAAAATCGCTATATCTTTCATTCCAACGGCATATTTTGTCATAAAATTCAGATTTTAAATTAATTTTTAATTCTTTTGACGTAAAAATTTAGATTTTATTGAACTTTAATAATTTGTAATCCTAGTGTTAAATCAAGTCAAATATTTTCGCCGTAAAGATTACGTAGTGGAAAATCAACCGGTCGTCAGAGGTGCAACAATTTCTAATCTAACTTAAACAGGATGCTTGCACCTTAACAAGGAACTGAGGATCCCCAGCGCAAGGATCTGCTCCAGTTTCATAGATCAATTAACTTAAACAAATACTCCGCTCGGGCTATTGTAACTCTAGAGGGAACGGATCACAATGGCATCACTTCGAGCAAACTCTGATACGATGAGCCTTTTATATAACCACGGTATTAATAATAACTTATTTAAGGTAAGTATCTATTCTAGGCTAATATTACCAAATTCTAATTTAAATACGCACTCTATACGCATTATATAAATCACTGTTCTATTGTGATGATGAATATGTTTATCAATACTGCTCAAACTGAAAGAAATAAAACAGATCAATCCTTACAGCTAAAGACTTGGTTCTTTTTTATTGACTTATTGACTACAATTTATTTGAATTATAGATTTTTTTCAAAATACACTTAGGTGCAAGAATAACAGTGTACCCATATGAAATGTAAAGATATGCTGTCCATTCGACATTATGCATAAAGTATCGTATGTTCAATAAAAAAAACCTATAGTGATATCATCTTTTTTTAAATTTAAGTTGGCTACACGCTTTAGGAATTGACATATAAAACGTCAGATCAAGGATGGTCGAGTATACGGTATGAAGGATCGACAGAATCGAAGATTTTGGAGTGTAGCTAGAGATCGCTTACGTCACAAATGCGCCCTGAATTTAAATGTGGTTACTTTATGGTAAACTTTAGGTAACATGCATAAACTGTACATTTTCTGACTTTCGTTGTTTTTTTAAGGAGTTCAATTTGAAGCTTTAAACGAGTGTTGTACACTCCCAGACTAAGAATGAAGTAAAATTTCGAGTTTAGAAAAGCCTCGTGAAAATTTTCTGGGCTTTTCTAAACTCGAAATTTTACTTCATGCTCCACGCTTACAAAACACAGATTTTAAGCGAAGTTCGAATATACATAAATTTCAGAATATTTTAGTGTTTTATACGCGTGGCGCATGAAGTAAAATTTCGAGTTTAGAAAAGCCCAGAAAATTTGTCTCGGGTCGCTGCGCGACCCTCGACAAATTTTCACGGGGCTTTTCTAAACTCGAAATTTTACTTCATGCTTAGTCTGGGAGTGGAAAACACTCGTTTAAAGCATTAAATTGAACTTTAAAAAAAAACAGGGAATATCCGCAATTGTTGTATCAATTCCATGGTATGTCATTATTTTTATAAAATCACATTACTTTTTCTTAATTATTTTAGCTGTAAATTTTCTGAAATTCGTTGATTTTTGAAAGAGTTCAATTTGAAGCTTTAAACGAGTGTTTTCCACTCCCAGACTGAGCATGAAGTAAATTTTCGGGTTTAGAAAAGCCTCGTGAAAAATTGTCGAGGGTCGCGCAGCGACCCGAGACAAATTTTCTGGGCTTTTCTAAACTCGAAATTTTACTTCATGCGCCACGCGTATAAAACACAGATTTCAAGTAAAGTTCGAATATACATAATTTTCGCAATATTTTAGTGTTTTATACGCGTGGCGCATGAAGTAAAATTTCGAGTTTAGAAAAGCCCTGTGAAAATTTGTCGAGGGTCGCACAGCGATTTCACAGTATTTTAGTGTTTTATATGCGTGGCGCATGAAGTAAAATTTCGAGTTTAGAAAAGCCCAGAAAATTTGTCTCGGGTCGCTGCGCGACCCTCGACAAATTTTCACGGGGCTTTTCTAAACTCGAAATTTTACTTCATGCTTAGTCTGGGAGTGGAAAACTCTTGTTTAAAGCTTCAAATTTAACTTGTAAAAAAACAGGGAATACCTAAAAATTTACAGAAAATAGGCTGAATTTGGAATACGTATATTTTAAAGAAAAACTTCCTGTATAATATAAATTCTTATTTAAGGAAGGTGCGACAAGGGGACATTAATATTTAAAACATGTTAATAATTTTATTTATTTACAATTTATCAAATTTTCTCCTCTTTGCATTATATTTTATTTAAGAGATTTTGCTTTCAAAATCTTTGTTCCTTTTAAAAACTTAATATTAGTAATTTAAATAATTAATTCTTATAAATAATCTTTGTTTCAAATATGTTTTTATTATAACCCAATCAACGTCAGCATATTTATAAGTTTAATTACACGTAACACAAACTGTTATTTTAATTACACTTAACACTAACACAAAGTCTTATTTTAATAACACTTATTTTTAACACAAAATATTAAAAAATCTATCTATGAAAGTACAACGAAACCGGAACCTTTAACACATATGAATTGCCTATTTCCAAAAATCCCTAAACCCATTGTTTCCAAATAGATTTAAGGGTTTTCGGAAATAGGCGAATCATATATTTCTTGAATAATTTTCTCACTTATCACTTGGTGAAACATTTTTAAATATTGATAATGAAGGTTTAAATTAAATTACACTTGGTTTGTTTCACAATTTTTTACTTTACTATTTACTCGACTAGTTTCGCTTTTTACAGTATTATCAGGAGTGAATTACAAAAGATACAGACAAGCTTATATATAGTCAGGTAATAAGGGATTTTAAGATTGGGGAATTCCAAATCTCCTCATTGTCGTTGACGAGGTGTTTTCCGTCTTTTATTGCCTGAATATAAAATTTTGAAATTATTAACATCTATAAAGTGGTTGTTAATTATACAATGTTTTGAAATCCCTGTACACTGTTTGTTATTTATAATTGATTTTTTATGTTCTGCTAGTCTTGTCTGAAAAGTTCTTCCTGTTTGTCCTATGTATAATGCATCACATTCACTGCACTTTAGTTCGTACACTCCACACTTTTTAAATTTGTCTATTGGGGATTTATTATTTATTAGTAGTTTTCCTAAATTTGTCTGGTTAGTGCATATGATGCGAAATTCATTACCCTTTATATTGTTTATAATTTTATTTGACAAATCCTTAACATAATTAAGTTTGGCCCATTTTATTTCATTAATTTCTTCGATATAGAAGTGTTTCATCAATTGTTTTTTCTTTTTCTTTTTTAAGATGTTATCAACAATTTCAGCATTATACCCATTGTTGCGAGCTATTGTTTCTATGGTTGCTAATTCGATGGCGAAATCTTGATTACTCAATGGAATGTTTATTAGCCGATTTATGTATGAGTTAAATGTACTAAACTTAATTTGGTTTGTGTGATTTGAAGAATTGGGGATTATTGTGTCAGTAAATGTATCTTTTCTATATATTTTAAATTTTAAATGGTTAGTGTCAGTTTTTTCTATTGTTAAATCTAAAAAGTTGAAACTATTGTTGATTTCTGTTTCTGATGTAAATTGAATTTTTCGATTTATTGAATTTAAATATTGTTCAAAAGAATTTAATTGTCGGTTTGTGCCTGTCCAAATGCAAAAAATATCATCCACATACCTACTCCAGAATAAAATGTTATTTTTATTTTTAAAATCAGGATTGGTGAACATTGATTGTTCAAAATCGGCCATGAAAATTTCGGCAAAAAGGGGGGATAATGGTGACCCCATAGGTAGGCCATCAGTTTGCGTATATATGGTGTCATTGAACTCAAAGTAATTTTGTTCTAGGCAGATGTTGACCAATTTCATAATTTCGGACTTTTCGTCATTGTTGTTATCTGACTTATTAATTAAATTGATTATAATTGATTTTAATTCCGACGTTGGTATTGAGGTAAATAAATATATGTTCATATGTGTTACGCCCATCGACGTACCTTGCGTCAGACATAATAAATATATAAAATTATTATCTATGTTATCTTAGTTTATGAGTTAATTTTTAATATTGTTTATTTCTTTATGGTTTTATGTATTTCTGTTCTGGATGCATCTTTTGTTATATATTTATATAAGTTATATTGTATTTAATTTGTAATAATGATATAGCCCTGTTATTGGACTTTACAGTCTGTTGGGTTATTACCAAATAAATAAATAAATAAATAAATAAATAAATAAATAAATAAATAAATAAATAAATAAATAAATAAATAAATAAATAAATAAATAAATAAATAATGTATAATTTCAGTGTTGCCAACCTACAATATTTTCCATGGCACTCTTAGAGGTTTAATTTCATTGAACATGCGATATCAAGATGTTTATTGTAGTGTCTTTAAAGTGACCTAATATCATAATAATTAAAAACAACGGTCGTTGTTAGTTAAAAAACTTATTGAATGAAGTCATAATAGTTTAAGTAACATAACGTCAAAATACAGTCTACTAAGTAAGTTACCAAATTTTGTCAAAAACCGGTCGATTGGCTAAATGTTAAGCAGTTGATCAATGTTCGGTCCTGTAAGCTTATTATTATTTCAAAATTATATTAAATATATTCGTTTATTGGGTTGGGATGTAGCAGCGATTTAGAAATCAATCACTTTAATTAAAAAATAATTAATAATAAAAACAACATGTTTGTCTTCTTCTTCATTTGATATTTCACTCTCACTTTATCATACCGAATCATACACGAGAAATATTATTAATGCAAATAACCAGAAATTCTCAAAACACTTGTATTGTTCCATATTTTTTTATTTATGCATAAATATGGTAGAAACAAGTGTTTTACTTTACCCAATTTTAAAATAAGCTTCCGTCAAGAAAGTGTCGAATAGTTTGTTATATTTTAGATTCGTGAAACACAGTTACAAGTATTTCAATATCTTCAATTTGGTTCTCATTAATCACTTGATGTGTTTTAAAATACAAACACTTGTGGAAATATGAACGCTTCTAAAAAAATTGTCACTGACGCCAATAAAAAAAATACCATCAATCAGCAACTTTGTGTTACTTTTTACTTAGTTTCTCTCTATGTAAATAACATGAACATGTTGAACATTCACTGATACACACGCTAGTACACGATAATGGAGTCATGTTAAAATGGCAGTAGAAATAATTATTTTTTTCTGCAAACAATACAATTTCTAATCAGTTGATGGTTCTATTTCCTACAGAACGCTAGGCAGTAAATTTTGCGCGTGCAATTACACGCCATGCTTTTTTACACACGATTTAATTTATATCACACCGTCGAATAAACACGTCTTAAGCCACAAACAATCTTATCTGGCCAAATTTTTTGGCACAAACAACAAAAAATTGGGTTATCTGCAAGTGTTTTTTTTTAAGTTTGAGTATTTTACGCGTTTACGACAAAGTTATATATAAATCAAAAAAATAGTTAATTAGTTTTAGATAAAGAATAATTTAGGTTGCCAATAGTTTACAGAATATTTACAAAATATAAAAACGAATTAAAATTAATATCGACTTTCAGCAAAAATTTAGTCTCATTGAGATAAGTCTCCAAATATTCATTGAAACAACTACCTTTGGAAAAATATAAAAACGAATTAAAATTAATATCGACTTTCTGCAAAAAGTTTGTCTCCAAATATTCATTGAAACAACTACTTCTCGAGCTAATACCCCGACAGATATTGAATTATACAATGAATATTTGCGTTACACGACAGCACTGCTGTTCTATGCATAATTTATATGCAAAATGCAACATCAGGTCAAACTATTCTCTAACCAAACTAAATGAAACAAAAGGAAATTGAAATAAATTGAAAAAAATATAGGGAATAGTTTGACCTGATGTTACATTTTGCATATAAATTATGCATAGAACAGCAGTGCTGTCGTGTAACGCAAATATTCATTGTATAATTCAATATCTGTCGGGGTATTAGCTCGAGAAGTAGTTGTTTCAATGAATATTTGGAGACAAACTTTTTGCAGAAAGTCGATATTAATTTTAATTCGTTTTTATATTTTATAAATATTCTGCACCCTATTGACAAACTCAATTTTTCTTTATGATAAATTGTCTTTATGTGAAACTACCTTTCGAACTAATACCCCGACAGGTATTGAATTATACAATGAATATTTGAGTTACACGAGACATTTACTGTTCTATGCATAATTTATATGCAAAATGCAGCATCACGTTAAATTAATCTCCCACCAAGCTAAGTAAACCAACAGGAAATTCAAATAAATTGAAAAAAATATTAGTTTTAGTTTGATAAAATAAATGACAAGGTATACTGAGTGGCCATAGCCAAATAGGATTATTTACAATTAGTTAAATTATAAATCATTGAGTGGGATGTGAATCGTGAGCGTACATATCGTATGTTCAATTAAAAAAAAAAACCTCTAGAGTGCCATGGGAAATATTGTAGGTTGGCAAGGTTGGCAACTCTGAAATTATGTATTAAAATTATTATGGGTCACGTGTTAAATGTCAATTCCTAAAGTGTGTAGCCAACTTAAATTTAAGAAAAGATAAAATCAGGGTTTCTTTTTTATTGAACATATCGTCGGTGTAATTCTAATAGCTGGTAACCCAATTTTTTTGGATTTTGGGGTTATCAATTATTCCCTTAGTAAAAAGTGCACTCATTTGAGTAAAAAATCAATTTTAGCAGGTCGTGCTACAGCACAACAACTAATTGCTCTAAAGCTTACGATGTATTTTCCACTCGATTCAGAGCACTATTTACAATGGGACTAGTTCATAACCGCAAAAACAAAAAAAATGGCTTTATGTTTGATAATGACAAGTTAACGTTGTCGAAACTATAGTCACAATAAAATCCTCAGTTATACAAACAAAGTTAATTGTCTTATTTGTGTAAATAATTTACACACATTTATTATTATATATATATTTAATGTAAAATGGAGATTTCTGTACAAATAAATAAATAAATAAATAAATAAATAAATAAATAAATAAATAAATAAATAAATAAATAATGATGTATAACGAAGTAGAAGCCTCCACAGTGAACAGTTTACAAAAAAATGGGTTACGAGGTATTAGAATTACACCGACGATATGTTAGTTATGCTGTATAATTTGAAATTCACTTTAATCAGTGTTTTATAAGCATGGCGCATCAAGTAAAATTTCGTATTTAGAAGAGCCTGAAAATTTGGTACAAACAGCTACAGTTCCAATGTCCGAATTGGCAACCAATATTTTCTCTTTAACTGTACTTCTTTTTTAAAAATTAGAATACTTGAATCTGTCTTGAAGCAAATTACAACAAAACAACCTCCTTAAGTACCCCACTCTTATTTTTTCCTCCCGTTTAAATTACAATCTTACAAACTAGCATTATAATCAAATAACGGCCCATTACCGATGAATCCGCAACGTGTATACCCATTGCTCATTAAAAATTCATGAGTGAAATTAACATTTTACTTCGGAAATCGGCAACCGATTGACTTCGAGCTCGAAATGTTTGCCCTTTCCTGTTCGATGCAGAAGAGGAGGAAGAAGTAAAAAAAAAGAACTGCCGAAACGAGGCAGGCTGCTTTTTCGCCCAATGGCCGATCGGAGGACTAAATTACCTTAAATTTCGACAAGTTCTGCGACGGCTTTACCTGTGTGGCCATCTCGTTATTAACGAGATATGGCTAGTAATATTAGCAGTGTTTATTTAACGATGATTTAAATATTTATTGGAAAATCAGTTTTCTTTTTATTTTTTGCATTTTTAACAAATTTGATAATTTTTTTTTAAATTAACGAACATTTATGAAAACTATCAAGATTTTATGAAATCTATTAATGAAAAGTGTCCAAGTTTTAAAAATGAACGAAGATTTAGGAAATTCAGAATAACTGTAAACAATTTGAAAATCAACGGAAATCTTGAAATTTTATGGAAACACCAAAAATTATTTCATAATTAACGAAAATTCAGATTACAAAAATTGATGAAAATTTATGAAAACTCTCACAATTTTAAAAATGAACCAAAATTTAACATAACTTTTAAAAATGAACGAAGATTTAGGAAATTCAGAATAACTGTAAAAAATTTAAAAATCAACGGAAATCTTGAATTTTTATGGAAACACCAAAAATTATTTCAAAATTAACGAAAATTCAGATTACAATTGATTACATTGATGAAAATTCATGAAAACTCTCTCAATTTTGAAAATTACCTAATATTTAACATAATCAATATTTAGAAAATCAACGGAAATTTTATGAATACGAAAATTCGAAAATAATTTAAAAATTAACTAAAATTTTGCAAAATTTATGGAATTCATCAATATTTTTTTAAGTTAACGAAAATATAAGAAGCTAACGAAAAATCTCTCTCGAAAAAAAGACAAATATTGGGTGTTCGTGATGCAGCTTTTTTTATTAGTGACTTTACACTAAATCAGTGTTTTATATGCGTGGCGCATGAAGTAAAATTTCGAGTTGAGAAAAGCCCGAATTTGGATTTGGACGCTGCGCGTCCAAATCCAAATTCTTGGGGCTTTTCTCAACTCGAAATTTTACTTCATGCTTAGTCTGGGATTGGAAAACACTCGTTAGAAAATAATCAATCGATAAATTTTTAAAGTTTTTAGTTGGTTTATAAGACTCGATTGTTTTGAAGAATTTCTTCAATTTTTAAAATGTTAGCAGTTTGCGCGAATTAATGATAGAAATTCGCGCAAACTGCTAACATTTTAAAAATTGAAGAAATTCTTCAAAACAATCGAGTCTTATAAACCAACTAAAAACTTTAAAAATTTATCGATTGATTATTTTCTAACGAGTGTTTTCCAATCCCAGACTAAGCATGAAGTAAAATTTCGAGTTGAGAAAAGCCCCAAGAATTTGGATTTGGACGCGCAGCGTCCAAATCCAAATTCGGGCTTTTCTCAACTCGAAATTTTACTTCATGCGCCACGCGTATAAAACACTGATTTAGTGTAAAGTTCAAAATATACTGCTCATTTAATATTTAAAGTTTCAGTTTACTTTTAAAGCCTTGGCAGTTTTCCTAAATTTATTAGATTTTCGTAATTTTAATGAAATGTTCATGAGTATTTCAATATTTCGAGAGTTTCGTCAATTTATAAAATTATCATAAGATTTTACACGATTTATACAATGTTTGTATATAAACATTAAATGACATTTAGTAGTTTTTTTGCCGTCAAATTATTAAAAAGTTCTATAATCTTTTGGGGAAAAGCGGCCGAATTCAAATAATTATAATTCAATTTTTTTTAACCAGTTCTTTATTTTAATTAGCCAATATTTCGCCCTGAAGAAGCTAACAAATGTATAGCGAAATATTGGCTAATTAAAATTAAATTCTGGTTAAAAAAATAGAATTATAATTATTTGAATTCGGCAGCTCTTCCCCAAAAGTTTATAGAAGTTTTTTTATAAACATTAAACGCAATTTTTTTGATTATCTACAACGTTTCTTAACAGGAGTTTTTTTACAATATATGATCAATATTAAAGAAAAATCCAAAAAATGCTAAGAGTAAACTACCACTTCCGGTTTTCGCATTTCTTTTTCTTTTTATTCATTTTTAACAAATTTAATATATTTTTTTAAATTAACGAACATCAAGATTTTATGCAATCTATTAATGAAGAGTGTCTAAGTTTTAAAAATGAATGAAGATTTAGGAAATTCAGAACAACTGTAAATAATTTGAAAATCAACTGAAATCTTGAAATTTTATGGAAACACCAAAAATTATTTCAAAATTAACGAAAATTCAAATTACAAAAATTAATGAAAATTCATGAAAACTCTCACAATTTTAAAATATACCAAAATTTAACATAACCGTTAATATTTAGAAAATCAACGGAAATGTTATGAATACGAAAATTTGAAAATAATTTAAAAATTAACAAAAATTTTGCAAAGTTTAGGGAATTCGTCAATATTTTTTTAAGTTAACGAAAATGCAGGAAGCTAATGAAAAATCACTCTCGAAAAGAAAGGAAAATATTAGGTTTTCATGATTAAGTTTTTTTTGTTTTTTTTTTTATTAGTGATAATGATAGAAATTCGCGCAAACTGCTTACATTTTAAAAATTGAAGAAATTATCTAAAACAATCGTGTCTTATAAACCAACTAAAAACTTAAAAAAATATTCGATTGATTATTCTCTAACGAGTGTTTTCCAATCCCAGACTAAACATGAAGTAGAATTTCGAGTTGAGAAAAGCCCCAAGAATTTGGATTTGGACGCGCAGCGTCCAAATCCAAATTCGGGCTTTTCTCAACTCGAAATTTTACTTCATGCACCACGCGTATAATACACTGATTTAATGTCAAGTTCAAAATCTACTGCTCGTTTAATATTTAAACTGTTAGTCGGCTTTGAAAGTCTCATTAAAATTACAAAAATCTAATAAATTTACGAAAACTGCCAACGTTTTAACCTTGGCAGTTTTCGTAAATTTATTAGATTTTTGTAATTTTAATGAAATTTTAATGAGATTTTCAATATTTCGAGAGTTTCGTCCATTTATAACATGTTTATGAGATTTTCAACGATTTATAAAATGTTTGGATATTTCTATATAAACATGAAATACAATTTTTTTGATTATCTACAACTTTTCTTAGCAAGATTTTTTATATGATCAATATTAAAGAAAAATACAAAAAAAATGCTAAGAGTAAACTACCACTTTCGGTTTCCGCATATTCACTAAAAGTTGATCGGATATCACTATTATAATAAAAAGCTTAAGTTTATAGTGTCATCTTAACAGCTCAATCGGTTTAGACTTTATCATAGCGACATAAGGACAGAATTACAGAAGGACAAAATTATAGGACAGAATTACAGAAATACAGAATTACAGGACAGAATTACTGAAGGACAGAATTACAGAAGGACAGAATTACAGGACAGAATTACAGAAAGACAGAATTACAGGACAGAATTACTGAAGGACAGAATTACAGGACAGAATTACAGAAAGACAGAATTACAGGACAGAATTACAGGACAAAATTACAGGACAGCACTACAGAAAGAATTACAGAAGGACGGAATCACAGGACAGAATTACAGACAGAATTACAGGACAGAATTACTGTAGGACAACATTACAGGACAGCATTACAGAAGGACAGAATTACAGAAGAACAGAATTACAGAAATACAGAATTACAGGACAGAACTACTGAAGGACAGAATTACAGAAGGACAGAACTACAGGACAGAATTACAGAAAGACAGAATTACAGGACAGAATTACAGAAGGACAAAATTACAGGACAGAATTACAGGACAGAATTACAGAAAGACAGAATTACAGAAGGAAAGAATTACAGAAGGACAGAATTACAGAAAGACATAATTGCAGAACAGAATTACAGAAGGACAGAAATACAGGACAGAATTACAGAAAGACAGAATTACAGGACAGAATTACAGATGGACAAAATTACAGGACAGCATTACAGAAAGACAGAATTACAGAAGGACAGAATTACAGAAGGACAGAATTACAGAAAGACAGAATTGCAAAACAGAATTGCAGAAGGACAGAATTACAGGACAGAATTACAGAAGGACAAAATTACAGGACAGCATTACAGGACAGAATTACAGGACAGAATTACAGAAAGACAGAATTACAGGACAGAATTACTGAAGGACAGAATTACAGAAAGACAGAATTACAGGACAAAATTACAGGACAGCATTACAGAAAGAATTACAAAAGGACGGAATCACAGGACAGAATTACAGAAAGACAGAATTACAGACAGAATTACAGGACAGAATTACAGAAGGACAATATTACAGGACAGCATTACAGAAGGACAGAATTACAGAAGAACAGAATTACAGAAATACAGAATTACAGGACAGAATTACTGAAGGACAGAATTACAGGACAGAATTACAGGACAGAATTACAGAAAGACAGAATTACAGAAGGACAGAATTACAGAAGGACAGAATTTCAGAAAGACAGAATTGCAGAACAGAATTACAGAAGGACAGAATTACAGAACAGAATTACAGAAGGACAAAATTACAGGACAGCATTACAGAAAGAATTACAGAAGGACGGAATCACAGGACAGAATTACAGAAAGACAGAATTACAGACAGAATTACAGGACAGAATTACAGAAGGACAACATTACAGGACAGCATTACAGAAGGACAGAATTACAGAAGAACAGAATTACAGAAATACAGAATTACAGGACAGAATTACTGAAGGACAGAATTACAGAAGGACAGAATTACAGGACAGAATTACAGAAAGACAGAATTACAGGACAGAATTACAGAAGGACAAAATTACAGGACAGCATTACAGAAAGACAGAATTACAGAAGGACAGAATTACAGAAGGACAGAATTACAGAAAGACAGAATTACAGAACAGAATTACAGACGGACAGAATTACAGACATTTTTCAAAAATGGTCTTAATCAACTCGGGGGACCTCAAAATGGATGAGGACTCTAGAAGCCTGAGTATATAAGTGTAAATTTTCAAAAATTTGAGTTACAAATTTGGAAATGGGTTTTAAGATACATTCAATTATTTGTTGACAACAGGATATTACTGATATTAGTAAATAAATCTTGAATCTTTATTAATCGGAATGCCAATACATAGATATAAACATACAGAACAGGAACATAAAAATAAATAATACAATACAGCAATCAGCACACTAAAACATGGTACTAATAATAAAGGCGTATAACAATTAAGGACAAACCAAAACAATAATTCGAGTTTAATATAAGACATTGAGTGCAACTTTTCCTTAGTTAACTCTCTTTTCTCAACTTTCAAAATTAGTTTTCCCAAATCTATTTGTATACACTTATATCCCTTGGCTTCTAGAGTATTTATTTATATATCCACTAAAATTTTTGATTTTAAAATTTTCGCGAAAACAATACTTTCCCTTTGTTTTGCATATGGGGGAAGTAAAAAGCCATCCATTTCTTGTGTATTTCAGAAATTATGGTAAAGTTATTAAAACCAAACAATTTATTTCCTCTTTCCGCCATTTTCAATTTTAAGACAAGTAATTTCAAATTCCTACAAAAAATTTGCTGCTATTAGATTCTTCTCACATGGAACAGCAACACAATGGCATCCATATTCTCATATATATTCTCTCCCAACAACGAAAAATACAAAGTATGGTCTTCCGCTGTACACGGCTACCAGAACTAATCGACGCGATCATAAACCCCAACAAAATTAGCTCTCATTTGACATGTACAATAATAACCGACATTTAATTGCGCCATTGTGTTGCGCCGAGGCGAAACGCGAAAATGTCATGGCTGCGTCCATTCCGACATTTTTACCATCCGACAATTAACCCACAAAACACCGATCTTACTCAATTACACGTAATTACATTACAAAGGAATTGAATAGTTTTAGAATGGAAAGGTTTTGTACATTACGGTTAATGATAAAGGATATCGCGTTGGTGTTGATTGAATGTATATTTTCTCTTGCAAGTGAGGAGGTAAATTGTTATAATTCAATCAATCAAAGGTGGAAGGATTTGCAGCTTTACGTTGCCTTCAAAATCCAAAGAATAACTTGTATTTTGAAGACAAGATTTCTTAATTAACTAAACTATTTCCATTGTTTCCACGAATTTGTCTTACAAGTATACATATTCCGATGTATATGCTGTAAAATGTCAGGCATTCGTTGTTGTTTTTTTAAACAGTTTAATTTGAAGCTTAAACGAGTGTTTTTCACTCCCAGGTTAAGCATGAAAAATGAAGTAAAATTTCGAGTTTAGAAAAGCCTGAAAATTTAGTTTGGTCGCGTAGCGCGAAGCGCAGAGCGACCAAACCAAATTTTCTGGCTTTTCTAAACTCAAAATTTTACTTCATGCGCCACGCGTATTAAACACTGAAAACACTGAAATATTGTGAACAAGTGATCTTCACTTGAAATCAGTGTCTTATACGCCTGGCGCATGAAGTAAAATTCCAAGTTTAGAAAAGCCTGAAAATTTCAAGTATACATATTCCGATGTATATGCTGTAAAATTTCAGGCATTCGTTGTTTTTTTTTAAACAGTTCAATTTAAAACTTAAACGAGTGTTATCCACTCCCAGGTTAAGCATAAAGTAAAATTTCGAGTTTAGAAAAGCCTGAAAATTTGGTTTGGTCGCGTAGCGCGAAGCGCGGAGCGTCCAAACCAAATTTTCAGGCTTTTCTAAACTCGAAGTTTTACTTCATGCGCCACGCGTATTAAACACCGAAAACACTGAAATATTGTGAACAAGTGATCTTCACTTGAAATCAGTGTCTTATACGCGTGGCGCATGAAGTAAAATTTCGAGTTTAGAAAAGCCTGAAAATTTGGTTAGGTCGCTCCGCGCTTCGCGCTACGCGGCCAAACCAAATTTTCAGGCTTTTCTAAACTCGAAATTTTACTTCATGCTTAACCTGGGAGTGGAAAACACTTGTTTAAGCTTCAAATTAAACTGTTTGATAAAACAACGAATGCCTGAAATTTTACAGCATACACATCGGAATATGTATACTTGTAATTTTCAAGCTTTTCTAAACTCGAAATTTTACTTCACGCACCGCACGTATAAGACACTGATTTCAAGTAAAGATTACTTGTTCACAATATCACAATACGCGTGGCGCATGAAGTAAAATTTCGAGTTTAGAAAAGCCTGAAAATTTGGTTTGGTCGCTCCGCGCTTCGCGCTACGCGACCAAACCAAATTTTCAGGCTTTTCTAAACTCGAAATTTTACTTCATGCTTAACCTGGGAGTGGAAAACACTCGTCAAGCTTCACATTGAACTGTTTAAAAAATAAACAACGAATACCTGAAATTTTACAGCATATACATCGGAATATGTATACTTGAAAGAAAAATTCGGAGCGGAGCGACCAAACCAAATTTTAAAGCTTTTCTAAACTCGAAATTTTACTTCATGCTAAACCTGGCAGTGGAAAAAAAAAAACAAGTTTTCAGGCTTTTCTAAACTTGAAATTTTACTTCATGCTCAATCAGGGAGTGGAAAAACTCACTAGAAGTTACAAATTGAACGCTTTTGTAAAATCAACGAATGCCTGAACATTTACAAAGTATATATGTACACTTATAACAAAAATTCCCTCTTCGACCTAATTATTACGTATATTATTCTTTATAGGATTCTATGATCTATATTTTATACAACTTTTTTGTAACAAATGAATTGCGGAGAACGAAATTACTTAAAAATACATATTACCATCTGGTCCATAAATTTAGGACTTACTCAAAGCAATTTCAAGTGAAAATGTGTTATTTTTTATATCATCATCGTCTCGAAATACAAGATATAAATCTTTTGTAGCAGTCGAAGCCAGCAATACTCTCGACGTCAGGCACCCGTATGATTTGTCGTCCATTAAATCTCGCCCATTTGCACAAACAGGCGAAGAAAACAAACGCGTCGCACTCCATATTTAAAAACACGGGAAAAACTGTGTCCCGGGCTAGCTAAAATTAATCATATCTCCGCGCGGTGTGATGGATGCAGCCTCGTTTTCGACTATTGTGGCCCAATAAATTTCCCCTCAGTCGTTTTCATTGCCAGAGAATTGTCTCCATAAAAAAAAGCGCGGGCTCCTGATAAAGGAGTGCGTGACACCTCGCAATTTTATTTACATACGTTTTTGATTGGCCAATGGGATCACTCGGCTACTGTTATGCGTGAGGCGGAAGGTAATTTTAAAACATGGCAGGATATATGTATGTACGAATATTTATATACTTACTTGTGTATGTGTGTGGATTTCTTTCCCCCGCTATAAATTTTATCGGTTTGGTAAGCGGGCATAAAAATTGTTTACGAGGTAAACAATCGTGTGCTTTTTAATATTTCAGAATTAAAGTCATCCTTAATCTTAATAGCATAACTCTATTATATAATATTGAATATTACATCCTTTATATCTTTAATATTTACCATTATTACCAATATATTCCGTTTTAAATCAACTATATTTATAAATGCTTGTACATTGGGTTGCCTATATTTATAATTGCTTGTACATTTGGTTGAATATATTTATACATGCATGTACATTTGGTTGCCTGTAAAGAGCTAAAATTTCACTGAGGAAAAACCCAGGGTAACCAAAAGAAGCGCAGGCAGACCCCCACTACGTTGGATATATGATATACCTGTAAAACGAACTGCTGGAAAAAAATAGCGCCAAAAATCGCAAAACAGATATAAATGGAAACAATTAGGAAGGGCATATATCTCGGAGTGGAAGATGGGTCAGACAACTTATGCTAATTGCAGATTCTGCAACGAGGCACAAGAAACAGCAGAGCACCTACTTTGTGAATGCTCTGCCCTGTCCCTTCAAAGAAGGATCTACCTGTCATCGGTCTCTTTAAAGCCTGATGACATGGTACACATTAACCCTCAAGTTATTGTAGACTACGCAAAAGGTCTAGACCAGCAGTCGGGGAACTTTTTTAACCATTACCCCAAAATATTTTTGCGTAATTCAATATTACCCCCTCATTTTGAAAAGGAGACAAACATTTTTTATTGAATTAATTTACACGGAAAATAAAAAAAGTAAGTATGTAATAGACCAGTGGTCTCCAAACTACGGCCCGCGGGCCAAATCCGGCCCGCGACTTGCATGAATCCGGCCCGCGATTGTTTGTATTTTTTTTGTAAATGTCATATTTTGAAATATTGTAACAATTGTTCCTTAAATTTTTCATAATTTTATAAAATTAATCGGATCTTGGCCGACTTTATTATGTAGAATTGTATTTGTGGCCCGCGAAGAAGATAGTTTGGAGACCCAGGTAATAGACAAAATAAAATTCTCATATTGGAACAAACAAAAATTAATTGAGAACTTCCCCCCTTCAAGTTTTGGAGAAATTATGTTGCTTCATGTTTCGAGAGTATTGCTGGCTTCAATAACTTCAAAATTAGGGCTTTTTGATGTAAGAGCAATTTGAATACAGTCTTCGCCGTTTAAACGATTTCAGTTCTTCGTTTTTATGTTCATTAGAGTGGAAAAGCCTTGTTCACAAAGACAGGTTGTTGCAAATGACAGCAACTTTTTTATCACCTCCTCAAATGCCAGCCTTTGCAGCTTTTAACATCTAAAACGAGAACAGATTTTCTTTGCTCTTGAGTTGAATGCGTGCTTCAGTATTAGATCGAAGTTTAAGAATTGCCTCTGCCAAACCTGGAGGTTCTTCTTGTATGTTAGCAATTTCACATTTAAAAGGATCTACAACCCAACTGACAGTATGATTATCAAGATCTGAAAAGTAACAGAGAACCGCTCTCTAAGTTTGGTAAGATGTCTTATAACTGTATCCTTGCTGTCATCAAAAGTTATACTTTCACAATCTTCCAAAAACAAAGCTAACTTTATAAAAGAAGCTATCTTGTTCTGTTCTGCTTTCTGTCTCCAATATTGAAGTTTTAATCCAAACGCTGACACTATTTCTCTGGCTGAAATGATATTAATATTTTATCCTTGCAATTCTTTGTTCAATATGCTTATATTTTTAAAAATGTCAGCTAAATATGCGAGATGTGCAAACCACGAGGCGTTTTTAAACTTATCTGCGAAAATATTCCATTAGCTGTGAATTGCTACTGACATCTAGTAGTCTCATCAAGCTGAATAGCACAATATTTAGTCTGTTTTAGTGAGAAAATAACCTGTTCCTTTACATTTTCTGCCAAGAGAGAAATTCTTTTACAATTTTTGCAGACAAGGGCAGTGAATTCAGTTTCTTCGCCTCTTTCTGACTACACATGATCTCTGCCGCGGAACGCTGATCAAAGGTACCTAACAAGTTGTTGTCCAATCTTTCTCTTTTAACAGACATTTCTAAATTTACAAAGTATTCTCGCGGTTTGGAAGACAGATGTGAATGCAAATTGTCAAAATATTTCTTCAATTGACTTTTTTTGAAAGATTCTGGACAAGCATACAACACAATGTGGTTTCATGGTACCTTTGTCTTCTATTTGTGTAAAACCATAATTAAGGAATTTTTCCTGGTATGTACTCTTCCTATTTCTATTTGCTGCCATCTAAAAGGTGACAGAACCAGTTGTAGAAAAACACTTATATTAAATTAAATGTTCAAATTGCGGGTTACCTTGATCATTGAAATTGGCGATGAAATGATGTGTCTCATCAGTTATAACTAGAAACTCGAGCGCTCGAAGACGTGTGAACATCACGTCCTCTGACTCGTTTTAGTAGTGGTGGGGAGTGAGATGGCCCGGTCCGTATATACTCAATGACATTAGAAGCGTAACACCCAGAAGGAGTTATTATTTTAACTTGATTTTTTGCCAGTATGGTAGTCTTACATCAAAAATAAAATGATTACATTTTCAAGAAATGTTATTAAAAAACAATCTAAAAAAAATGAATAATGTGTTTGGCGACCCCTTTGCTGTATACACTCCTGTAGACGTCTGGGCATCGACAAAATGAGATGGTCGATGTCTTCTTGAGGCATCTCGTTCCAAGCAACTTGAATTTCATCGATCAACTGTGCTAGAGTCTGTGGATGATGGTGCAAAGAGAATATTCTTCTTCCCATGATATCCCACACATGTTCAATGGGATTTAAATCCGGAGAACGGGGCGGCCACGCCAAAACATTAACACCAGCTTCATTAAAAAAGTTCATAGTTCGACGAGCAATATGGGGACGTGCGTTATCTTGTTGAAAAAGTACGTCTGGGCGGCCATCTAAATAAGGCAACAAAGTCGGTCGTTTGACGTCTTCAACATAACGCGCAGCTGTCATACTGCCTCGAATAAATACAAGAGGTGATCGACTACCATAAGCAATAGCCCCCCAAACCATTACTCCAGCAGTCCTGTGTACATGCCTCTCAATAGCAAACCTAAGATCAGGTCATTCTCCACGGTAGCGTCGTACCCTTCTACGGCCATCATGCGTGCCTAGACAAAATCGTGATTCATCGCTGAATACGACATCGTGCCATTCTGCCTCCCAATGCTGCCGTTCTCTGCACCAGTCCAACCTTTGGCGACAGTGTCTCGCTGTTAAAGGAAGCACTAATCTTGGACGGTACGAAAGAAGCCCAAAGGATTGAATGCGGCGATATAAGGTTCGCATACTAACGGGCCTACCTTCTTCTCCAATCCATTGATCACCGATTTGACGCGTAGTAGCGAAACGGTCTCGCAGGGCTATTTGTCTTAAGCGCCGATCTTGACGTTCTGTGGTACGCCTTGGTTGACCAATTGGTCTTCTTCTTGCTCCTCTACCTTCTTCTGTCCATACCTGATACACACGTATTACAGTTGCTGCAGTGGAATCAATACGGCGGGCAATTTCGCGATAGGACATACCGACATCTCGATAAGCAACAACTCGACCCCGGTCAAAATCGCTCAAATGGTGATATTGTGGACGTCTTCGGACTCGAGGCATTTTATTTAAGCTTAACACACTCAACGGAAACACGAAAACTAAAAACATCTGTACTAAACAGCTCATATAAATAGTTTTATCAAAAAAGAAAAAGTGAAATATTTTTTTTTTCACAATAAATATAAAAGGCACAAGGTTGAAATTGTTATCAATGTATGCTTTAAATATAGTCACTCTGTTGCTAAAATATGAATTCAAAAAAATCATTTCTTCTTGGTGTTACGCTTCTAATGTCATTGAGTATATTTCGCTGAATTGTTTAAGTTTAAAGAATGGTTTGTAAAAATATTAACACGTTTATAAAATAGAAAATTATAAAAATTTCCTTATTACCTCCAAAAAATTCGTTTTTACCCCATTTGTGGTAATTTACCCCGGTTCCCCGACCGTTAGTCTAGACATTGAGGGTGTAGTGACGGTTATCGGCACCTAATCGCCGACTGCCAAAAATGCATTGCGAGCATTCGTCAATGTCAATACGTGATACTCGCAAGGTATTTACTATTGTTTACTACGTGGTGCGTCAGCTAAACAAATGCACATTCGAAATATAATTGTTATCATAACATATGTAAACATCAAACAATTACAATGTATATAATCTCAGCACTAATTTTAAGAAGACATCATACAGATAATTCGAATCACACAGAATACAGAATGTAGAATATCACCTATTTATAAGAAATCACCGAGCTGTTCAACTTGTGAAGAACAATAAATAAATTAAATAAAACCATTACAAGGGACCCAAGTAGGTCAAGGATAATTACAAAAGATCTTTCAGGTAATTTCGGAAGGCCCAGAGGCCACAAGACCCACCGACTCCATAACATAACATGTCCAGGAGTGGACGGAAACAGGCTGGAGAAGAAGAAGAGAAGAGATACTGAAGACTCAATGACATGTTCGGATTTCCCACTAAGCCCACTAGGTATATTAAGAAGAATATATATCAAGAAGAGGGTTGCATGATAAATCTTCACCGAAACCAAAAAAGTGTACGCTGTGGAATGTCAATAATATTCATAAAATCATGGTTATTTCTCAACAATCTTAATCTAGATCAGTGATGGGGAAACTACGGCCCGCGGGCCAAGTCCGGCCCGCGGAAAGGTTTAATCCGGCCCGTTTAAGAGTGCCGTCGTGAGAATGTTTGAACGCGTTCTTACTTCGTAATGTGACGACCCGCATAAAAACTACCTACCTACGATTAAGCATTATTCTTTGGCCCGCTACGATTGTCTGGTTATTACAAATGGCCCGTTTTAAAAAAAGTTTCCCCACCACTGATCTAGATGATGAGTTGAGCGCAATTCAAAACCTACCGAAATTGCCAAAAAGTTCTACTCTCCAGTTCAATTTCAAATGTCTAACAAGTGTTTCTACTCCTTGATTAAGTATGAATCAAGTTTAGAGTTTATATAAATTCAACGAGTTTAAATAAATGAAAACGTTGTATACTTAAATATTCTACATACCTTCTTTTACACCCTTTATCAAACAGAATTAAAAAAGGCCCTTAAGTAAAAAGTTACTCGCATTTGAAGTAACAGTGATATTTCGGAGCCGCTACACGTTTTTCACGCTGTGCCAAAAACGGTAACGTTGAACTAACGTAGATATCTGACTTTCCTTTTGGAATAACATGCACCAAAGCTAATTCTAAAAAAATCCATGGTAGTAAACTCATTCGGTGACTTTAATTTTTTCGATTTTTGGCCACATTTTTTAAGACCCAGACCACCGTGCGTCGGACAGATTGAAATGGTTGAGTAATACTGATGTAATCTAATGAACGCTATCTTAATTCTATCTTAATGTTGCTTCTATAAAAGTATTTTTCTAGATATTTAAAATAAAACAACACAATTAGGAGGGTTTTACTTTTATTGTTGAATGCTGCAACATGTTTCACCATACAGTAACAAATATTTTTGTAGATGAATTATGTTGATGTTATATGATACATTAATGTAATGTTGATTAATAGAGTTAATGAAATATATAAAGTAAATCCATTTTAATGATTATGATTGCTGTTTTGAATCAGTTAGCAAAGTGATTTAGCATAAGCCATAAGTAGCTGGCCGTGTTATCTGAAGCGCCGTGAAAGTTCGCGAAACTTTTAATCCCGAGATAAGTGTACTTTATGTGTACGGATCCAGGCGGAGGTAAGTGTCTTTCCCTGTGCATGTTATCACGTTTAATAATAACAACCGAGCGGGATCAAGGGAAGAAGGGTGCAAGGGATCCGTTCCTCCGCTCCCATCCTGCAGGAGGGGGAAGAAGAAATTCCCGGCCGGTGATGAATGCCGGCTGGAGACACATTAGACCGGATCTGGCGGCCATTGGTCATCCTAGATTGCGCTCTATATAGGCTTTGGCTCCGGAAATTGTGTCCAGTGCCGTTGGCCGGCTTCCGGTTCCGTTCCTTGCCTGCTATCTCATCATCCCCGCTCGCTGTAATTACACCACCCCGGACAGGACAAACTCCTGCTTTCTGCTTGCTACACACCTCTATTCAACGCCAGCTTCCATCTCTTCCCTCATTTGCACCACCCCGAGAAATCCTTGTAATTCACATGCCTCCCACACACACACATACGTACAACTACTATACACTAACTAATTTATCACACCATTAACGAAAAGTAATATTCTTACTTGGATACACCTCAAAATTACATTCACTATTTAATTAAACATCATTTTATCTAATTCTTCAAGAACTATATCATATACCATCAATTTTTTGTAGGTACAATAAATCCGAATGAACCATTTGATATTACTACTGTTGCTAGTACACCATCTTGTGTAAAGTCAGCTCTTCGAACGGTAAGCTATTAAACGCACAGGGAATTTTTCTTTTAAGTATTACATATGCATACGCTTTTTTTAAAAGGAGTTTAATTTTAATTTAAACGAGTGTTTTCCACTCCCAGGTTGAGAATGAAGTAAAATTTCGAGTTTAGAAAAGCCTGAAAATGTTCAGGCTTTTCTAAACTCGAAATTTCACTTTATGCGCCACGCGTATTAAATATTGAAAACACTGAAATATTGTATACAAGTAAAATTCACTTGAGATGTGTCTTATACGCGTGGCGCATGAAGTAAAATTTCGAGTTTAGAAAAGCCTGAAAATTTGGTTTGGTCGCGTAGCGCGTAGCGCTACGCGGCCAAACCAAATTTTCAGGCTTTTCTAAACTCGAAATTTTACTTCATGCTTAATCAGGGAGTGGAAACACTCGTTAAAAATTTCAAAATGAATGATTTTCAAAAACAACGAATACCTGATAATTCACAGAAAAATTCCCTGTATGTGAAGATGATTTTAAAATCGAGGAACAGATTTTGAAAATATCTTCGTCTTTTGCTATTCCGAATAGAAGCAATATTAAGCGAAATTTTTAATCGTTTCAGATACAAAAAATGTAGATAAAAAGTTTAAAGAATAGTGTATACTACATATTACGTAGTGCGTAGTAAAAACGATTTTTTTTACTTCTTGGTAAATATTGATCACTATCACATCTAAGCGTTATATATATTTTAACTTGACTGTAAATCTGTGGTTTACACGCGTGGCGCATGAAGTAAAATTTCGAGTTTAGAAAAGCCCCGTGAAAATTTGTCTCGGGTCGCTGCGCGACCCTCGACAAATTTTCTACGCGGGGCTTTTCTAAACTCGAAATTTTACTTCATGCTTAGTCTGGGAGTGGAAGACACTCGTTAGTTTAAAATACATCACAACTGTTAAATATGTATCGTCGGATGCCCTTCTTCAGGGGTAATATGCAAGTAAATTATAGGTCCTAGAAGTTGTCAAATAAGTGAGTTGCTCAACTGTTTCCGAAGCACTCTTTACAAAAAACAAAAGATTAAAATTTCACATATAAAATGTACAATAAACTATCACTGTGATACATTATTAAATTCAGAAAAAAATATTCTTCCAAAAAATATAAAAATCCAAAATAGCGCCCATAAGAAAAACAAAAGTTAACTATGGTTCCTGGGTAAATGTTATAGTTATCTTAAAATAAAATATGTTACAAGATTTATCGTTAAAAAATGCCTGCATAATGTCACAGTTCTAAATGTCTGGTCTGGATTCAATAGTTTTTGAATAAAAAAACAAAAACGAAATTTAAAAAATCCGGCTTTTTACAATATCTGAAAAACGTAGGAAGATATATTAAATTTGTTTTTAGACTATTATTGGGCCCTAAATTACGCAACTTTACTATAATTTAACAGACTCTCTATATCTTCAAATAACTGAGATCCCCATACATTCTGTTGAAATACGGACACCCTACCCTGTATTAAGCAAAACTTTCATGTGTCAATAAAAAACGTTTTAACTTTGTTTGTATAACACTATTTATCTTTACGTGACTGCAGTTTCGGCAAATTTAGCTTGCCATTATCTAACATGATAATTGATACAATAGCATGTACATCGAAGTAGGAGCCTCCACAATACAAAACATGTATGCATTGGGAAATCCTCAAGATAAAATGAAGTAAATTTTTTGTTTAATTATTGTAAGTAGTGTTGTTGTTTTATTGTTAGCATTTTAAAGTCAAGCGCTCTTTAACATTTTAATATCCTGATTGAATACAATCCCCTGTTTTTGAGTCGATTTTCCACTACGCGCTACGCGACCAAACCAAATTTTCAGGCTTTTCTAAACTCGAAATTTTACTTCATGCTTAATCAGGGAGTGGAAACACTCGTTAAAAGTTTCAAAATGAATGATTTTCAAAAACAACGAATACCTGATAATTCACAGAAAAATTCCCTGTATGTGAAGATGATTTTAAAATCGAGGAACAGATTTTGAAAATATCTTCGTCTTTTGCTATTCCGAATAGAAGCAATATTAAGCGAAATTTTTAATCGTTTCAGATACAAAAAATGTAGATAAAAAGTTTAAAGAATAGTGTATACTACATATTACGTAGTGCGTAGTAAAAACGATTTTTTTGTAGAAACTTTTCATTGAAAAATCGAGTCAACTTTGACGCGTTCTTCTCGAATGAATCCTGAGAATATTGTTAAATTCCAATACATTTTAAATGTTTTCTCAGCGTTTTAATAAACACGCTTTTAAAATTGAATTTGGTGTTAAGTTGGTAAAACTTCATTCAACTTTGAGCGTCTGTAATTCCATCAAAAACAGCTCGATTTAGTTTTTTTTAATTGTAACACAAGGTATATTTAATCCCCAATAAACTCTGATGATTTCATCCAAAATGTTCTTATTAATCTAAGCTTGCAATAAAGCGGAACTGCATTGAAAAATTCAATAAATTTAAACAAAAACTCAATTTAAACGGTTGTAAATCCACTTCTAAATCCCGGATTTAATCCCCACTTAGCTTACCCTAAACTGCGATTAATCATAAGCATAAATCCAAGTTTTTATAACTCTAGCGCAAAAATTGAATTTATTAAAAAAGTTCAAACTCAACTAATTACCCAGCATTTTTTCAACGATATCCCGATTGTTGTAGAAGATAACAAAAAATTAGCGCAAAAATTAAATTTATTAAAAAAGTTCAAACCCAACTAATTACCCTGCATTTTTTCAACGATATCCCGATTGTTGTAGAAGATAACAAAAAAATTTTCCACCAAAAGCTCGCGCGCGGGTTCAAACTCTCTACATTTTCGCATGAACATTTTTTTTAAATCGCGGAAACGTCAACCTAACCTAACCTAATCTCACTCACCGCACCTATCAACTACCACAATCCCACGCGTAATTCTAAATTTTTAAAGCGCTAGAGCGAAATATGAATTAATTTCATATTTACCAACCTATAATTGTTTATCCAACGACATCTCGATTAACTTGGAATGAAAACACTTTGTTCACAATATATATTTTTTTATTTTTGCTAGATGTACATACATGCAAAAATAAAAAAAATATTGTGAAGAAAGTGTTAGTTTTCATTCAAAGTAGTTGAAATCTTCACCTAACTCAAAAAACGATATTCCTAGGAAATTGTTGTACAAAATAACATAAAATGTTTAAAACAAGACACGGGCGGTATCAAATTCTCGACATTTTCGCAGAAACAATATTTTTGATAAAACGCTGCGTTTACGAGATGTATATATTTTGTTTCACAGTTTTGTTTATTACTACAGAGAATGCACTTTCCTCCGATTGTATCCGGCCCGATTAGCGGAAACTTCTACCTAACCTAACCTCACTCATCTCGCCTGTCAACTCGATCAATCTAACGCGAGACTCCAAAATTTTAAAGTCCTAGTATGACTAATGAATTTATTACAATTTTTCAAATTATAAAGTAACCTTTAATTGATTAATTGACTAAAAATATTTCAAACGAAAACGTTCGGCATCGAATTTTCTACATTTTTAGAACATTTTTTCCATAGCACACTCCATTTACGAGGTAATCGACTTAAATCGTGGACACGTTAACCTAACCTCACTCAACTCACCTGTGAACTGTATCAGTTTCACACGCGATGTTTAAAGCACTAGAGCGAAAAATGAATTTATTACAATTTTTCAAAGAATAAACTATCCTATAATTACAAAATATAAATACGAATTAAAATTAATATCGACTTTCTGCAAAACTGTTGTCTCATTGAGAAAGTTTTTGCAGAAACTCGATATTAATTTTAATTCGTTTTTATATTTTGTAAATACTCTGCAAACTATTGAGAAACTGAATTTTTCTTTATGTTAAATTTTCTTTATGTTAACCTATAATTGTTTATCCAACGATATGTAATATTTTTAAGTTCAAACTATATTATGTCTAATACATATAACAAATCTT
Source organism: Philonthus cognatus (assembly GCA_932526585.2). Classification (NCBI taxonomy): domain Eukaryota; kingdom Metazoa; phylum Arthropoda; class Insecta; order Coleoptera; family Staphylinidae; genus Philonthus; species Philonthus cognatus. The sequence goes on from OW052242.1 coordinate 34,217,620, forward strand.
TATTTCTTAATATAATAATAATAGTAAACTATTGATGATTTTCAACTTTTTATTTTATTCACTACAATTGTTATGCTACACTGTAGCTTCTTCAGGTGAAGAAATATAATACAAACATTTTTACAAACTTATTTACATTATATACCGATTTCAGAAGTGTGGGTGGAGGGTGTATTTTTCTTTAACTTCAGTAGGGGGGAGTTGGAGAGTTCTAGTTGGTCGTTCAACAAATTTCCTGAATGAATATTTTTATTTATTTCTAAATTTTCCAATAAATTTAGTTTCCGTCCTTTGTTGGAAATGTGGAGGATTTTAAAATTGTTGTCAAAGTGGTGGTTTTCTTCAACCAGGTGGTTTGAATATGTAGACGTGTTTTTCTGATGAATAAATGCTTTACTTTATTACTAATCTTTATTTCGTCTTACCAATACCTGTGCTATCAAAATTCGAACAAATTACAATTACATTTAAAGGTCTACTCAAAAGAAAAGTACTCTGAATGAACCATATAATTATTATATATAACCCGTCTATCTCCAAATAACTTAGTATGCAAAAGTAGCTCGCGTAGCACAAACAGTTAGGATCTACATGTTTCTGGTTTTGTTAGAAAAACCATAAAACATCATTTATTTCAAATTAGTGGTCAAAACCAAGACGAATGATCTACGTGTATGTGGTTTTCTTAGAAGAAACATAAAACAGCAAGTATCTTTTATTTTGGAACTAGTGGTAACACTCAAGATTTAAAGAGAAACCCGCGATTCGATTTGTGTATGTGTATGTGTTTTTGTTACCATTCCGGATTTAATTATTTTTTGGCATAGAAAAGCGGCTTCGATTACACGAAACATTGAGCAATCGATTCGGGGAGAAAATGAGGAAAATTATTAGCGCGGCGCGCTCCTCGCTCTTGCCGAACTTTTAATTTAACTACATTGCTTAGTTTATGATTGAAAGTCCGAACTGCTGTTATTGCGGATCCCAGATATAAGAATTTTCCCCCAGCGCTCCTCCGGATCGCTAAACTTCTGCACTGCGGACGAAAAAATCCACTTAGCTCCAGACACTTTTAAAATTACTTCTGGAAACTATCGCGACTATTATTTGCATACGTAATCCGAAATGATGATGATGATGAGAAGAAATGTATGCGTTGGGAATCGTAATTTCTTTGTACTGTATTTAAATTTTTAAAAAGTCGATATTAAAATAAATATGAGGGATGATCAAAAAGTAAGGTTACAAAGATTGCAATGAAACGTGTAAATTTTGTAACCTTACTTTTTGATCATCCCTCGTAAATTAATGAACATGCTGCTCTTAAAGCGTTACACCACTGTCGAATTTATAGAAAGTCGTTTCTTTTATTGTCTTAAAATATACTCTGAACCATCTAGAATAACGTGAAAAAGTTACACCTGCCTGAAATCGTTTTCATTAAAGTTTCGAGCTTTTTCCCAAGCGCTTCGGACTGCTTCTAAACGACTACTCAAAACTTTAAACGCGTTTTTCTCGAAACAAGTTCTTCAAAACGGGACGCAGCATAACTTAAACAAGTTTAATTTTTTTAATCCAAATTTTTACCATATTTTTAAAACAACATTCGCCGGGGAATTAAGTACAGTTGCGAGAGAAAAAACTAGTGCAGCAGGGAGCTTTAGCTACTACTAAAATATCGTATTTTTTTCTTGTAAAACAATCTTGTCATGTACAGGGTGTTCTAGTTTCGATGTTGCTTATGCGCATCTCGGTAAATATAAGAGTTAGAAACAAACCAATGGCGTAACTGCGATCTGTTTTTTTGAGACTAGGATAATGCTAAAAACAAAAATGTAACATCTTGTTTTTTTCAGAAGTTATGGGGCAAAATCTGGTTTTCTTGATTTTTAACTTCAATTAATATCTTGCGTAATTTGTAAGATAGAAAAAAACTATAAATACCTTCTTAAGACACTTTTTTAAGTAGAATCCAGTGGCGTAGGCATTTTTTTATTTTATGCACACATTTTCGAGTTATGGCCAAATTATTATTTTTTTAAATGTAAATCATAGTTGGCTTTGATACAATTGAAAAGAGTGTTTTTCACTGATTTCAAAAATATATACTTTTGTAAATTTATCCTAAAAAACAATGGTATTATAGAATAGAAACTAGCTTTTAATCTGCTAAATAATATAATACCGAAGACAATAGCTGTTTTTGATCATTTGCATGCTCAATTTTAATTAATTATTCTATTGCAATAGCAATGAGTTCTGTTGTTCCAACAAGACTGGAAAATAAAATTATGTTCTGCCTAATAAAATAAAACATTTATTACTCAAAAAAGAATTATTATTATTTAAACACATTTAGTTTATAATGTTTATCATAATTAAAACTAAGCATGCAAATGATCAAAAATGGCTATTTTCTTCCGTATTATATTATTTGGCAGATTAAAAGCAAGTCTCTACTCTATAGCAACACTGTTTTTTAACATAAATTCACAAAAATTTATATTTTCGAAATCAGTGAAAAACCTTCTTATTAACTATATTAAAGTCAACTATGATTTACATTTAAAAAAATAATAATTTGGTTATAACTCGAAAATATGTGCATAAAATAAAAAAATGCCTACGCCACTGGATCCTACTCAAAAAAGTGCCTTGAGAAGGTATTTATAGTTTTTGTCTATCTTACAACTCTTATATTTACCGAGATGCCCATAAGCAACATCGAAAGTAGACCACCCTGTACAGGTTAACAAGTTTTTTTTCTTGGCCAACAAGAGGGTGCTTTTGTTGACATGCACTTCATTAGCAACGTCTGTCATGCTAATACCATTTCTAAACGGGTCGTTATTATCGCTTTTTGCGTTTCATTCACTTGAGGCATGTCGACGTAAATTAAATTTCATTTGAAATTTCCACAGATTTGTCAATTTGATTGACAATTTGAAAAATCAAGGTGAGTTCAGTGCACATAGCAAAATATTTTGCTCTACTAGTTTTTTTCTCTCGCAATTGTACGGGATTTTTGATAAGTTGAATTTTAAATCATATATTTACAAATGAATGCCCTTTTTAAGGTAGAAAATTGAACCTTTAATTTCAAATGCTCGCCAATTACACACATATTAATATTTTCAAATCCCCATACGTATTTCTCTAGCTATACTTATGTAGATTTAGATTTTTTTTTAGTTTTGTTCCAATTTTAATTTTACGGAACTTATGCTGCGTGTCGTGGAGCGCCTCAACTTAAACTTAGCTCGCGGGAACGGCTCCAGCGTCGCTATTTTATAACTTTATGTAATAAACCAAAATTGTGAACACTTCAAGACATGGTTAATAGCATCATTGAATATTATTATCCTCTTTTGTAAATTAACTTGTAAATTAAACACATTTTTATAAAATTTTCCATCCACATAAAAAAAAAATCGCAAAAACCGTTTATTTTAGCGCTTTATAGTGATATTTTATTACAGAAACTCTATGATTTATATTTTATGTATTTACCCAATATTTTGTATCAATTCTTGTAACAGGCTGTAAACAAATGTCTTTTAAAGAACTTTATTCAATGATCTGGCACTGATTTCAAGAATATCCAAAGTTGATGATCTGTTGACGCTCCTAATAAATCACAACGAGCTCCTCTTAATTCACACACAATTAATTTAATTGCAATTATATTTATTTAGATAAATTAGGTAAGGCCCCCCTTCCGTTGTTTATTTACCCGAGTGGCCGTGCTTTGGCGGAATGGTCGCGATGATTAATCCCACCAAATGGCCGGAGTCGGAGTGAAGATCCGAATGTCCGCTGACTAATGAAACTTGGCAGCGGGCGATATTAATTTTATTCCAAATAAATCTAATTCCGTATCTCTCCTTGCGCGTGTCAAAATTTGTCTCGGTCTCGTTAACTGGCGCTGGGTATCGCCCTGAATAATTGCGGGGTGGACAGGACGCGGAGATATATTGCCAATACCAAAAATGCACCATCAACGAAATCCCTCGTGTCGACTCAAAAACAGGGGATTGTATTCAATCAGGATATTAAAATGTTAAAGAGCGCTTGAATTTAAAATGCTAATAATAAAACAACAACACTACTTACAATAATTAAACAAAAAATTTACTTCATTTTATCTTGAGGATTTCCCAATGCATAAAAGTTTTGTATTGTGAAGGCTCCTACTTCGATGTACATGCTATTGTATCAATTATCATGTTAGATAATGGCAAGCTAAATTTGCCGAAACTGCAGTCACGTAAAGATAAATAGTGTTATACAAACAAAGTTAAAACGTTTTTTATTGACACATGAAAGTTTTGCTTAATACAGGGTAGGGTGTCCGTATTTCAACAGAATGTATGGGGATCTCAGTTATTTGAAGATATAGAGAGTCGGTTAAATTAGGGTAAAGTTGCGTAATTTAGGGCCCAATAATAGTCTAAAAACAAATTTAATATATCTTCCTTCGTTTTTCAGATATTGTCAAAAAACGGATTTTTTAAATTTCGTTTTTGTTTTTTTATTCAAAAACTATTGAATCCAGACCAGACATTTAGAACTGTGACATTACGCAGGCATTTTTTAACGATAAATCTAGTAATATATTTTATTTTAAGATAACTATAACATTTACCCAGGAACCATAGTTAACTTTTGTTTTTCTTATAGGCGCTATTTTGGATTTTTATATTTTTTTCTGAATTTAATGATGTATCACAGTGATAGTTTATTGTACATTTTATATGTGAAATTTTAATCTTTTATTTTTTGCAAAGAGTGCTTTGGAAACAGTTGAGCAACTCACTTATTTGACAACTTCTAGGACCTATAATTTACTTGCATATCACCCCTGAAGAAGGGCATCCGACGATACATATTTAACAGTTGTGATGTATTTTAAACTAACGAGTGTCTTCCACTCCCAGACTAAGCATGAAGTAAAATTTCGAGTTTAGAAAAGCCCCGCGTAGAAAATTTGTCGAGGGTCGCGCAATTAAATTAATTGTGTGTGAATTAAGAGGAACTCGTTGTGATTTATTAGGAGCGTCAACAGATCATCAACTTTGGATATTCTTGAAATCAGTGCCAGATCATTGAATAAAGTTCTTTAAAAGACATTTGTTTACAGCCTGTTACAAGAATTAATGACAAAAAATTTGGTAAATACATAAATTATAATTCATAGAGTTTCTATAATAAAACATCACCATAAGCGCTAAAATAAACGGTTTTTGCGACTTTTTTCATGTGGATGGAAACATTATATAAAAAAGTGTTTTAGTTACAAGTTAATTTACAATAGTTAGAGGATAATAATATTTAACCATGTCTTAAAGTGTTCACAATTTTTGTTTATTAATTTATTACATAACGTAATTTAATGGCGGTGTTGGGGCCGTTCCCTCGAGCTAAGTTTAAGTTGAGGCGCTCCACATCACGCAGCATAAGTTCCGTAAAATTAAATTTGTAACAAAACTAAAAAAAATTCTTAATCTACATATGTATAGCTAGAGAAATACGTATGGGAATTTGAAAATAGTAATATTTGTGTAATTGGCGAGCATTTGAAGTTAAAAGTTCAATTTTCTACCTTAAAAAGAGCATTTATTTGTAAATATATGATCTAAAATTCAACTTACCGAAAATGCCGTACGATTGCGAGAGAAAAAAACTAGTACAGCACCATATTTGGCTATGTGAACTGAACTCACCTTGATTTTGCAAATTGTCAATCAAATTGACAAATCTGCGGAAATGTATGATCTAAAATTCAACTTATCGAAAATCCCGTACAATCCCGAGAGAAATAAACTAGTACAGCAAAATATTTGGCTATGTGAACTGAACAAACCTTGATTTTTCCAATTGTCAATCAAATTGACAAATCTGCGGAAATGTCAAATAAAATTTAATTAACGTCGACATGCCTCAAGTGACTGAAACGCAAAAAGCGATAATAACGACCCGTTTAGAAATGGTATTAGCATGACAGACATTGCTAATAAAGTGCATGTCAACAAAAGCACCGTCTTGTTGGCCAAGAAAAAAAAATTTGTTAACCTGTACATGACAAGTTTGTTTTACAAGAAAAAAATACAATATTTTAGAAGTAGCTAAAACTCCCTGCTGTACTAGGTTTTTTCTCTCGCAACTGTACGTATTTCCCCGGCGAATGTTGTTTCAAAAATATGGTAAAAATGTGGATTGAAAAAATTAAACTTGTTTGAGTTATGCAGCGTACCGTTTTGAAAAAACTTGTTTCAAGAAAAACGCGTTTAAAGTTTTGAGTAGTCGTTTAGTAGCAGACCGAAGCGCTTGAGAAAAGGCTCGAAACTTTAATGAAAACGATTTCAGGCAGGTATAAAACTTTTTTCACCGTATTCTAGATGGTTTAGAGTATATTTTAAGACAAGAAAAGAAACGACTTTCTATAAATTCTACAGTGGTCTAACGCTTTAAGAGCAGCACGTTCATTAATTTACGATCAATGATCAAAATCAAAAAGTAGGTTACAAAATTTACACGTTTCATTGCAATCTTTGTAGCCTTACTTTTTGATCATTTCTCATATTTATTTTAATATCGACTTTTTAAAAATTTAAATACAGTACAATGAAATTACGATTCCCAACGCATACATTTCTTCTCATCATCATCATCATTTCGGATTACGAACTTTTGTTTTTCTTATAGGCGCTATTTTGGATTTTTATGTTTTTTGGAAGAATATTTTTTTCTGAATTTAATGATGTATCACAGTGATAGTTTATTGTACATTTTATATGTGAAATTTAAATCTTTTATTTTTTGCAAAGAGTGCTTTGGAAACAGTTGAGCAACTCACTTATTTGACAACTTCTAGGACCTATAATTTACTTGCATATCACCCCTGAAGAAGGGCATCCGACGATATATATTTAACAGTTGTGATGTATTTTAAACTAACGAGTGTCTTCCACTCCCAGACTAAGCATGAAGTAAAATTTCGAGTTTAGAAAAGCCCCGCGTAGAAAATTTGTCGAGGGTCGCGCAGCGACCCGAGACAAATTTTCACGGGGCTTTTCTAAACTCGAAATTTTACTTCATGCGCCACGCGTGTAAACCACAGATTTACAGTCAAGTTAAAATATATATAACGCTTAGTTGTGATAGTAATCAATATTTACCAAGAAGTAGCGAAATAATCCAAGATATTACTTTTTTGTGAATAGTTGTGGAATAATAATAATAATAGTAGAATTCATTTAGTTTGAGCAACTTTTATGTGTTAATCGATACTTATTATTATAACAAAAGATTGACAGTTATTAATTAATTTTGAGTGGTAACAATGATTGACTGCTATCAAGATGTTATTGATTAACAGATATGACGTCATTGTTTTCAAAGCACTCTTTGCAAAAAAGAAAATATCATAATTTTAAAAATCAAATCTAAAATAAATTAGGAGGTACATCACTGAATTCAGAAAAAAAAATTCTTTCAAAAAACATGAAAATCCAAAATGTCTCTCAAAAGAAAAACAAAATTTGGCTATGGTCCCCGGGTAAATGTTGTAGTTATTATAAAAAAAAATATGCTACTAGACTCCTCATTAAAAAGTGCCTGTATATTGTCAAAGTTCTAAATGTCCAGATTCAGTAGTTTTTGAATAAAACAATAAAAACGATGTTTCAAATAATCAGTTATTTGTTGATATCTTGAAAACAAAAAACAAAATTGTTTTCAGATTAATGTTAGGCCCTAAATTACGCAATTTTTCCCCAATTCAACCGACTCTCTATCTTTTCAAATAACTAAGATCCCCATATAATCTGTCGAAATAGAAACGCTACTTACAATAATTAAATAAATAATCCACTTAATTTTGTCTTTAATATTTCCTAATGCTTGAAACTTTTGCCACCCTAATGATAGATTCTTTAACAAGATAGACTATAAAAACAACCAACATGTAAATAATTACCCCATAAAAACAACCACGCATTTCAAACACTGTTAGCCATAAATTACCACTTGACACCAATTACATGCATAGTTAAAGTGAGCCAACAATTACTTCACGATTCCTTCTAGCGAAGGTAAGACAAATGAAAAAAAACACAATTGAGAAATTACAAAATTGCAACCGCACGAATCGATTTTGATTGCTAAGCTAATTTTAGCATGAAATTACTAAATATAAAAATTAGTGTAAATTTATATTTATCCAGCCATGGAGACAATAAAATATATTGTTTATTAACTCTTAGATCTTGAAGTGATTTATTTTAAAATAATTAATAACAGTATATTTTGAACATATTAAATTGGGGTTTTACACGCGTGGCGCATGAAGTAAAATTTCGAGTTTAGAAAAGCCTGAAAAGTAGCGTAAATTTTTATTAGTGTAAATTTATATTTATCCAGCCATGGAGAAAATAAAATATATTGTTTATTAACTCTTAGATCTTGAAGTGATTTATTTTAAAATAATTAATAACAGTATATTTTTAACTTTATATTAAATTGTGGTTTTATACGCGTGGCGCATGAAGTAAAATTTCGAGTTTAGAAAAGCCTGAAAATTTGGATTTGCCGGGGCGCGACTCGCTTCGCTCGCGCGCCCTGGCAAATCCAAATTTTCAGGCTTCTCTAAACTCGAAATTTTACTTCATGCTTAGTCTGGGAGTGGAAAACACTTGTTTGCAATATCAAATTGAACACTATTATAAAAATGCTTAAATATTACAAACTCTGATCTATAATTTGATACGTTTACCCTAAAGAAAAATTCCCTGTACGATTAATGAATAATATTTAATTTCCTGTTAAAAGAAGTAATATGATATTAGATATGAAACACTGAATAATTCGCACGTAGTCGGGTGTACTAATCGGATATTCAAAATCCGAAGGGCCAGGCCATAAAGCACGTTAAAAACAAATGTCCTAGCACAAATGGCCGCGATAATTCGTCTCCTCTTAAATTACGTCCATCCCAACACCAGAAGGGACATCGGGGGTGTCCATTTAAGTGTCCCTCCATGCGAGCGATAACAGTGTCCGTTTGCACTTCGATTCAGTTATCGGCCCTCGCCCCTTAATTTCCCACCACCCCCTTTTGCGACATGCACAAATCCAATTATCTCTTATGAAAATACAACGTTCCAAATCCGCCCGGATCGAATTTCGCCCAAAAATTTCACTTAATTATAAAATCCGCATTGCATTAGGAAAAGGGAACGCGGGGGGCGGCGGCGGATGGGGAAAAAACTGCAGGACGAGTGGCAGGAAAAAAATGTAAGAGCGAGGGCGCCAAATGAATGCGGCGATGCTGATAAAAAAGGAATTAAAGAAAGAATACGAAAAAATGAATTTCTCTGTTTTTGACAGGCCCTTAATCGCGCACACGAGATATTGCGTTAAAGGGGAACAGTTAGTAATTATTTTATATATACAGGGTGAACGATGAGGGGGAGACGGATAATGCAAACTGATCGTCATCGTCACATGTTTAAAGCGTGATTTGTGTATTTTACATCATCAAATGATTTATGCATCTATAACGTTATATAAAGTCATTAAATGAAAAAGTGTATAAATTCGAATTAACATTAGCAAAAGTAAAAAATAATGACATTAGTTATCTCAATTTTACTTACTAAATTTTCAGGCTTTTATAAACTCTAAATTTTACATGCTTATAAAACACTAATTTAACATGCTGTTAAAAACATACTTAAGGGTGGGCCATCTCTTGAATTTTTTTTGAACTACCACTTTATTTTTACTATCATGATATTTGACATCTGATGTATGACAGTTCTTATGCTGATGACATAGTCATTCTTGCAAGGGGCACGGATGAAAACCAAATCTGTGAAGCCATGCAGGAGGCACTGGATGCGACTCAGAACTGGTGTATAGGGGAACGGTTAAACGTAAACCCTAGCAAAACATCAGTTGTCCCGTTCACGAGAAGGAGGATCCTGAAATTGAGACCTCTTACTCTACGGGGAGAAACCATACCATTTGTGGAGGAGGCGAAGTATCTAGGAATCACCCTGGATAAATCGCTGAATTGGAACTCCCACTTGGACAAGACAATCCGCAAAGCAAGGTACGCCCTGTGGACGTGCCATAGAATTTGCGGGAAGTCATGGGGATTAAACCCCAAGCAAATGTACTGGCTATATGGTTCGGTCATAAAACCAATAATAACCTATGGCAGTATCGCCTGGTGGCCGATTACAACTCGAAAAACGGCCATATCAAGGCTCTCCTCACTGCAGAGAATGGCGACAGTGGCGGTAACTGGAGCCATACGCACTACCCCATCAGCGGCGCTAGAAATGCTACTGAACCTCACCCCCCTGCATATCCTAATACAGGGCGAGGCCAGATTGGCAACGTATCGATATCACCACGCGGCCCTATTGGATCCGAAGGTGATAGTCTTCACACCAAATGGGCTGTCAACTGCCATTGAGGCGGATGACACCCTAAGTATGAGGACTGACTACGCAGTCACGGACTACTGCGAGGATCAGCCGTACAAGGTCCTGTTCCCAAGCAGGGACGACTGGGAGCGACACAAAATCACCCCAGAAAAGGCTGACTCCTACTGGTACACTGACGGCTCAAAACTGTCCACTGGAACAGGAGCCGCAGTCGTCGGACCAAGGACTGAACTTTACTACAGCCTTGGCAGGTATGCTACCATACTTCAGGCTGAAATATACGCCATTGAAATGTGCGCCCACGAAATCCTTTCAAAGGGTTGGGCGGGCAGGACAATAAAAATATGTTCGGACAGCCAGGCGGCCCTTAGGGCCCTGGCATCTTCTAGATGCTCCTCTCTGGCTGTACGGAACTGCAAGGAAGCCCTCTGCCAAATGGCACAGGTAAACGGGGTCAGTCTGATGTGGGTGCCAAGCCACTCTGGCGTGGAGGGAAACGAATTAGCCGATTCCCTAGCCAGAGAGGGGGCGCGTACAGCCTACATCGGACCAGAACCCGCTCTGGGGATACCCAGATCAACAGCTAGAGACCGTAACAACGGATGGGTGAGACACGAGGCACAGGATTTCTGGCAAAACCGCCCTGGGATGAGACATTTCAGAGCGGTAACAAGTGGACCATCTGCGGCCAGGACGGCCTCATGGTTGAAGCTGAGCAGATCAGATGTTCACACATTAACTGCTCTCTTCACTGGACACAGCCGTCTAAGGCATCACCTTAACAAACTAGGACTGAGCGACACCACTGAGTGCCGCCTATGCCTAGAGGATGATGAAACAGCAGAGCACGTCATATGTGCCTGTCCAGCTGGCAACCAGATCAGGACCACGGTGTTTGGCACACCAAAGCTAAACCTGAAGGACCTGGAGAAAACTTCACCTGACAAGATCCTTGACTTCATCAAGAAGATGGACTTGGAAGGTGAACTGTAAGGTCGGATGTTCGACCTTAATTGTGAGCCACAATAGATCCTTGCGGTCGCAGTGGAGGGTAGCATAACTACCCACTCACTTTCAATAGAATAGAAATGACAGTTCTTCAGTATACAACACCCGGTTAACGAAATGGCACGCTATACGCTCGATGAAAATTCGGTCGCGAATATGCACCCAATGCAAGTGTTCTGAAGAAATTTGTGCACAAAGTTCGTGAAACTTGCTGTGCTGGTGGACCGTACTAAAGTTCCACACGCTCGTCCGATTCGTACACCCGAGAATATTGCTGCTGTAGCCCGTAGTGTGCAAGCCAACCTGAGAACATCGACTCGTCATCGCTCTTAGCAATTGAACATTAGTCGCACTACCTTGAGGCGTATTTTGCATAAAGACATCTGTTTATTCGCCTAAACGATCCAAATAACACAGCAGTTGGAGAGAGTTAACCATCCACTTCGATACAACTTTGCTAATTGGGCCTTAGAGCAGCTAGAAACCGATGGTGAATTTTGGCGAAAAATTATCTTTTCCGATGAAGCGCATTTTTACCTCGGGGGCTATCTAACCAAGCAAAACTACAGGATTTGGGCATCGGAAAACCCACACGTGATCGTGCATCCCGAACGAGTGACTGTATGGTGCGGATTATAGGCCGGCGGCATCATCAGCCCATTGTTCTTTGAATCTGGCGAAACGCTCAACGGAAACCGCTATAGGACCATGATAGCAAACTTTTTTTGGGAGCAAATTGTTGGTTTGGACGTGAGCAACATCTGGTTCCAACAAGATGGGGCGACATGCCACACTAGCAACGAAACTATCGACTTATTGCTGTCAAAGTTCGAAAATCGTGCAATCAGCCCTCGTGGAGATCTGAATTGGCCAGCAAGGAGCTGCGATTTGACGCCCATGGACTTTTATCTCTGGGGTGCCGTTAAAGAACGTTGTTATGCCATCCAGCAACGATTGATGATTTTAAAGTCAATATCTAAAATGCCATTGCTGAGATAGAACCGCAGACGTTGGAAAAAGTTCTGAAAAATGGACTATTGTAAGGCCAGCCGTGGGAGCCATTTGGCTGATGTCATATTCCATGTATAACCGGATACTCTTAGCTACAAAATAAATTCAAGATCATGAAATTCCATCTAGCCGTTTGTGTTTTATTACCATTTTAAAAAGATTCCTTGCGATGGCCCACTCTTTACTTTAGAATATTGATTTTGCAGTATATTTTAAATTTCACAATATACAGTGTTGTATATTTTTTATACGCAGATAGCGCTACGCGATAAAATCAAATTTTCGGGTTTTTCTAAACTCGAATTTTTACTTCATGCTTAATCTGGGAGTGAAAACACTTGTTAGAAGTTTCAAACTAAACGTTTTTCAAAAACAACGAATGCCTGAAAATTTGCAGACTACACATCAAGATATGTGTACTTTAACACGTTCGCTGCCGGACCGCTCGAATTGATTTATTACGTTCCGGCCAAGTGGTTATCCATATAAGTAAAAAAAAATTACCTTCCATGCCACTGTGCGCTAATATATATTTATATGTGTAGCAATGGCTCATGTGAGAAATTTCTCAAAATTTCTACTCATAGAGCAGACATTTACAAAAAAGTGTCGGCGTAGTGTAAAACTTAGTATTACGCTGCGCTGACTCAGTCATTTATTCGGTCAGGCCGCATGAACATTGAACTGCTGATTTAACCCTGCGCGCACACTGCACGTGTTTGTGTATTTTGTCATATTATATTGTGTTTCAAAATCATGTCAGGGCAAAACAGACATTACGACAGAAGGCCACTAACGGACGAAGAACTGCGTAACATTCTGAATGCGTCATCTGGCCTAGAGGGTAAATTTATTTTTCTCGCGCTATTTCAGGTTATGTTATAATTTATTTGATTGTTCTCATAAATATAGATGAGTATGACACAACTGACGAAGAAAGCAGTAATAAAGACCTGGAGGGTACAGTACGTGTCAATGAAGATATTGAAACTGCAAATTATGTTGAAACCGATTCGCATTCTGATGACGAAGAAGATGAATCGGATACTGCACGTAAGAATATTGTCGGACCTGAGTGGAAGACACCTAGAGGTAAGCAGCCAGTACTCATTTAATTCACGAAAGAATCCGGAGTCGAACAACCGTTATCTGAACTCTTGAATGGTGAAGAGCCTATAAGCTTTTTTTCTGCATTGATAGACATTAATATTTTTGAATTCATTGCCGAACAAACCAATTTGTATGCAACACAAACTGTTGTTGCTGGGAACGATGCTAGCGCTCATTCTAGATTACACAATTGGATTCCCACAGACATATATGAGATAAAGCGTTTTTTCGGATTACTGTTGTACATGGGAATAGTTCGTTTGCTAAGAATTTCAGACTATTGGAGCAGAGAGCCAATGTTCAAAAACGAGTTTGCTCCTGCGGCAATGAGTCGAAATAGGTTTGAACTGATTTTGAAGATGGTTCACTTTGCTGATAATGAAGACAATATAAATAATGATAGACTCCATAAAATTCAAACGTTGATCAATAAAGTGGTTCACAACTTTCAAACGGTATTAGTACCTGGAGATACTGTCTGCATTGACGAATCATTGATACCATTTCGTGGTAGATTGATAATGCGCCAATACATAAAAAACAAAAGACATAGGTACGGTATCAAGATTTTCAAGCTATGCTGCAATGGAGGCTTTACTTATAATCTACAAGTTTACGCCGGCAAAAATCTGGGCAATAATCAAACAACACCGTCGGGGGTAGTGATGAAACTAGCTGAACCTGTACTTGATTGCGGAAGGACCATGGTTACCGATAATTGGTACACCAGCCTACGATTAGCAGGACAACTTATAAATAGGCAAACGCATCTAGTTGGTACATTGAGAAAAAACCGCAAAGGTAATCCGAAATTTGTAGTCCAGAAAACACTAAAAGTTGGAGAAAATATTGCACAAGAAAATTGCAAAGGAAAGACTGTGCTTTCGTGGAGAGACAAGAGATATGTATTGATGCTCTCAACAAAACACTCCAATTCAATAGTTCAAGTGAGAAACCGTCGAGAACAAATCAAAGAAAAGCCCGAAATGATAATGGCCTACAACCGAGGAAAATCGTCTGTCGATCAGCCGGATCAAATGACCGCATATCAGTCGCCTCTTAGAAAGACCATAAAATGTTACAGAAAGCTAGCTTTCGAAATCTTGCTAAATACTGCTGTGGCAAACGCGTGGATTATGTACAAAGAAGTAAATAATTCCGACACAGGCATTCTTGATTTCCGTAAATCCATTGCGTACAAATTATGCAGTGAGCGTCCCCCAGTCGCAGAAAATGTAGAAGCCGAAGAAAACCATACACCAAACAAAAAACGTCGACCGCGTCACGAATTAGGAGAAGTTGATATCAACAAACGAAAAGTGTGCAGACGCTGTTATGAGACTGCGAAGAAGACCCAGGGCTGGCGCATAGCAAGGAATTTGGGCAAGATTAGATTATTAATGATTTCGATAGTTAACGCCATAACGCGCAACAAATTCAATTTTAAGATTAGATTATATTGTAAAGGTTGTGAAGGCAAACCTCATATGTGCCTAAAGTGTTTCAACAAAGTACACAGGTATGGTGTGGAATGACTTCTAAAAGAATTTCGTTTAATTTCATAAATTTACATTTATTCATGTCTAAAAATGTATAATTTACGTTTTTTGAAATTTTGAGTACATATTGTTTTGTCAAGATTCGCCGTTTTTGTTTTACAATAAAGTTTGAGTTTGTATAGAATTTATATTTTGATTTTATTTTGTACCTAAATTTCAAAGTGTGGAAAACTGCACGCCAAAAACTGGCATGTCGCACCCGATCCTACACGCCTACTCGGTCACTCAACATTGATCAACGTATGCCAGACCGAGTAGTTGGCGTGTGGGACGGGAAAAATTGACTCGGTCACGTGGATCGAGTCGGCGCAGCGAACAAGTTGAGGTTCTCGGTCATATAGACCAAGTCGGCCTGGAAGGAAACTTTATTTTCGGTCATATAGGCCGAGTCGGCAGCGAACGTGTTAAAGAAAAATTCCCTGTATATGCACTCTAATAAAATATAAAGAAATTGTTGTTTCTAACACATTTTGTATTTACTTCATGTGTGAATATATGGAACATTTCTAATTGATCATTATGTAAAAGTTGGATCTACATTCTAATTAAATATGCACCATTCGTTTTTTGGTGGATTCGCCGGGCAATCAATAGTATTCTAATGATGAGACTTAAAAGATACTAAAACTCTATATATAATAAAATGTTTTGAATTATTTTATTTATACAAATGTGAAGACGAACGCTCAATAAAACAAAAGAAAGCAATCATTAGCCTCATCGGTCTTTTTTAAGATATAATTTTTTGAGTTTCATAAGTTTACAATTGTATATTAGAACTATTATTGCATTAAGCTTGTAAAAATTAAACAAAAGTATTTTTAAATAATGATTACATTTTTTAAATCATGAATTGTTTATGAATATCAGAGCTGGGACGAATCCTCGTAAAAAGGAATCGAATCATGAATCCGAATCACCTAATATCATTCGAATCACGAATACTCGAATAAAGGATTCGTAAGAGATAAATATGATTCGAATGTTTGATTCGAATCCTGTTTTTTCGAATCACGAATACAAATCCTTTAAGAATAAACTTGATTTTTTTTAACATAAATAAGACACTTAAACTTTGTTTGTATAACCTCAGTTATACAAACAAAGTTTAAGTGTCCTATTTATGTTAATAATGATGTATAACGAAGTAGAAGTCTCAACAGTTAACACTTTGATTTTTTTATTTCTTTGCAACTATTAATATACAAATATCGTTACCAGTTGTTTTAACAAAAATATTCAAAACCTAATTATTAATTATTAACAACATCGTTGATAACAGACTTAATATCTGATTCCCTGTTACTTTGATTAAAGATGTATTTGTGTGTTTTTGAACCTCACTTCATATCAGTGTTTTGTACGCGTGGCGCATGAAGTAAAATTTCGAGTTTAGAAAAGCCCGAAAATTTGTCTCGGGTCGCTGCGCGACCCTCGACAAATTTTCACGGGGCTTTTCTAAACTCGAAATTTTACTTCATGCGCCACGCGTATAAAATAGTGATTTAACAAGAAATTTAAAAACACACAAAAGACATTTTTCATGTTAATTCTCACAATTAATTGGAATTATTTTTGACGATTCAAATCCTAATGTAAGTATTCGAATCATTTTATAAATATTCGAATCCTTTTATAAATATTCGAATCCTTTTATAAATATTCGAATCCTTTTATAAATATTCGATTCCTTTTATAAGGATTCGAATCACCCACATTTGGATTCAAATACGAATCCTCTTAAAAATACGTAACGAATCCGGATCACGAATCCAGTTGATCTTCACGGGGCTTTTCTAAACTCGAAATTTTACTTCATGCTTAGTCTGGGAGTGGAAAACACTCGTTTAAACCTTCGAATTTAAATTAAAAAAAAACAAGGAATATCTAAAGATTTAGAGAAAATAGGCTGTTTTGCGGAAAACACTATTTCTACTAGCAGCCAGTACTTCTAGCTCAGATGGTTGTATCTTCAGATATCTTGCTACCAGCAGACGAGGCTTATACTAGTACTACTAAGTACTATTAGCCGAAAGAACCACTACTACAAACTGTAACGTTTACTTGTTTTCAGTTAAAAACAATTTGTTCACTAGCAGAAAGAACTGCCGCTATTAGCAGACAGACAGACAGAGCTTCTTGTTCCTCCGTAATTCACAGTCCCGCTTTTACATACAATAATTTATCATTTTAAAAATTTCGGGGGGGTTCGAACCCCCACATCCCCCCGGCTACGGTCTTGAGAACTGCTACTAGCTAAAAGAATTACTACAGAGAAACAACTACCGCTATTAACGGAGCTTCTAGTTCAGATAGTTCTAGCTTCAGATGTCTTGCCATCAGCAGACGGAACCTGTAGTACAGGTTCCGTCCGTACTAGTAGTAGAAAGACCTACTCGTAGTAGAAGGAATAGTAGTTGTTCTTTTTACTACTGAAAGGACAAACGCTACTAGGACAAAGACATTGTACTACTAGCTGAAATGACTTCTACTACTGATAGAAACGTTTAGTTTTTAGCAGAACACGCTACTTCTACTAGCAGAAACAACTACCGCTATTGGCAGACAGGGCTTCTGGTTCAGATGGTTCTAGCTTCAAATCTTACCACCGGCAGATGGAGCCTGTACTACTACTAGTAGCAGAAAGACCTAGCAGTCGTTTTTTATAGCAAAAAACACCATTTCTACTAACAGAAAGAACTACTGCTATTAGCAGAGCGTCTAGTTCAGATTGTTCTGGCTTATCGTGTCTTGCCACCAGCAGACGGAGCCTGTACTACAACTAGTTGCAGAAAGTCATCTACTACTAAAAGGACGATTGCTGCTAGCAGAAAGAACTTGTACTACTAGCTGAAAGATAGATAGTTTACTTCTTTTAACATAAAACGCATTTCTACTAGAAGATTAAAAATACATGTTTTTTCTTTGTCGCCACCATTGTTTAACAAACGTCAATTGTGTATAATATTAATTAACGAGTGTTTCTTGAGAATTAATTGTTATCTTTATTATGGTTTATAATTATTCATATTTCTTCGGAGCAAACAGATACAGGGAGTTTTTCTTTTAAGTATACGTATTCCAAAGTTAGCCTATTTTCTGTAAATCTTTAGATTCTTCTTGTTTTTTTTTTTCAAAGTTCAATTTTTTTTTTAAATGAGTGTTTTCCACTCCCAGGCTAAGCATGAAGTAACATTTCGAGTTTAGAAAAGCCCTGTGAAAATTTGTCGAGGGTCCCGAGACAAATTTTCGGGCTTTTCTAAACTCGAAATTTTACTCCATGCGCCACGCGTACAAAACACTGATTTGAAGTAAAGTTCAGAAAGACACAAATACATCTTTAATCAGAGTAACAGGGAATCAGATATTTAGTCTGTTATTAACGATGTTCAGTGGTAATAATAATTAATTAGGTTTTGAATATTTTTTCTAAAACAACTAGTAACGATATTTATATATTAATGGTTGCAAAAAAATAATAAAATAAAATGTATTCTTAAAGGATTTGTATTCGCGATTCGAAAAAACAGGATTCGAATCATATTTATCTCTTACGAATCCTTTATTCGAGTTTTCGTGATTCGAATCATATTAGGTGATTCGGATTCGTGATTCGAATCCTTTTTACGAGGATTCGTCCCAGCTCTGGGCTACCATGTCAGTTTTACTTCAAATAATATTAAACAAAATTTTGAAAACTAGATTATTATCTTTAAAAACATTTTCAGTCATTTAATGTTCTTATCAATGCATTATGTTTGAAGTTTCGAACGAGCGTTTCCACTCCCAGACTAAGCATGAAGTAAAATTTCGAGTTTAGAAAAGCCCCGTGAAAATTTGTCGAGGGTCGCGCAGCGTAGTATCGATATGTTAATATTACTAAGCCATTTTGTATTACCTGGCGACTCCACCATAATAATCATTGATTATTTCACTAAAATATTTATGACATAACTGTTTAATAAAGTAAACCATTGTTAGGTAGAAATGTGATGGTTATATTAAACATACATTCAGAAAACATTGGTAAAAGCAGTAACCGTGGCGTGCTCTCTATCCCCTAATGTTCCCGCTAATGTCTATACGGGCTCTTCAAAATGGCAGTCGCTTTATAATTGGATTAGAAGGAAAAACGTGTTCTCTAACCTACGCAAATTTCCGCTAATTAACTTATAAGACGCATTTTAACATCCGAATATTAATTAATTAAAGCTGAAAACGGGTCGATGTCTGGGGAAAAAACGGGAAAATGCGCTCTTTTACGCAGTAAATTATGAAAAGTCCGCTTGTTAAACGGCACCTATCCGAAGTTATGAGGCAGCAGATTACGAAAGTGCTGATTAAATATTAATGAGGGAAAAGTTGTGCTTTAACTTATGTGTGTGTGTATGCCTGGATGGTTGAAAAAAATGATAAGTTGCCTCACGGTGCCGACTCAAGTCCACTGCATGTGTGTACGCGAGGATTTATCTAAATCTCACTTCAACTTCTTCATTTGCATATATCATTACCTTAAAGATTGTGAACTATTATTACCCGGCTTGATGGAGTCGTAATAATAATAAGTCAAAGTCTTTGCCTATTTTTTACATGAATGATTTTTTTACATTTCAAAGAATAGTAATGTGCCCATCATAGCACTTTCCCCATTACCTAAACAATTGATAATTGGCATAATAAACGTATTCCACTTGTCAATCGGTTAAAGGCCATTTTACATTAAATCAGCGTTTTGTACGCGTCGCGCATGAGGTAAAATTTCGAGTTTAAAAAAGCCTAATTTTGCTCGGTCGCTCCGCTTCGCTACGCGCCCGAGCCAAATTTTCAGGCTTTTCTAAACTCGAAATTTTACTTCATGTTTAGTCTGGGAGTGGAAGACACTCGTTTATTTCATTATTGAAACAATTGAAAATTGACGTAATAAGTTATTTGTCGTTTTATTGACGAAGAATGTTCTGTATTGTTAAAACGGAATGTCAATTTTGATACAAGTTCAAAAGATGATAGGTAAATTACAGTCAATTAACTGATTGCGCGCATGCTCCGTGGAGTGGGACCTGGAATACGTGAATCTGACAAAACGTCAGAAATTCCAAGTTTTATACGCTCGGCTTGCGTTGCAGAGACCGAATGGGGCCCTCGGATAGGTCAATTTCGACGTAAATCATTGCCTCCGATACGTGAAGACTACTGGCGACGCTCAAAAGTGTCGAATACACAAATTAACTATACATCGAAATTGAGACTGTTACCCTTTTAAGTCGAGTGTCACCTAAACAATTGATAATTGGAATAATAAACTTATTCCACTTGTCAATCGGTTAAAGACCATTTCACATTAAATCAGCGTTTTGTACGCGTGGCGCATGAAGTAAAATTTCGAGTTTAGAAAAGCCTAATTTGGCTCGGTCGCTCCGCTTCGCTACGCGCCCGAGCCAAATTTTCAGGCTTGTCTAAACTCGAAATTTTACTTCATGCTTAGTCTGGGAGTGGAAGACACTCGTTTATTTCATTATTGAAACAATTGAAAATTGACGTAATAAGTTAATTGTTGTTTTATTGACGAAGAATGTTAAAACGGAATGTCAATTTTAATACAAGTTCAAAAGATAATAGGTAAACTACCGTCAATTTATTGAATGCGCGCATGCTCCGTGGAGTGCGACCTAGAATACGTGAACCTGACAAAACGTCAGAAAATGTATACGCTCAGCTTGCGTTGCAGAGACCGAATGGGGCCCTCGGATAGGTCAATTCCGACGTAAATCATTGCCCCCGACACATAAAGACTACTGGCGACGCTCAAAAGTGTCGAATACACAAATACATCGAAATTGAGACTTTTACCCTTTTAAGTCGAGTGCCGTTGTGGGGTTTACTGTGTGCGAACGAAGCAATAGTGCGAAACGGGCTACACGTTACAGAAAATCCGGAGACATTTCGTGCATTGTGCGTTCAAAAGTTAAAATGGCGAAAAGTAGTGCTAGTTTTATAATAAATTAAGGGGGTATTACCACCAGCACAGCGTTTTTTTGAAGGTTTTTCTGAAATTTTTTTTTTTCGGGGCAAATTTAATACATGCGATCTGGCGGTTTATTGCAACTTGTTTATAGATTCATGAACTATAAAAAATTATTTTTTTATTTTTTTAAATCGTCCGGCTTGACCTCTAAATCTGGCCTCAAATAAGGCCGCGTCCGGCGTGTCTTTTCCTCATGACCGGAAAGATTTTTTCGATTCTGTGATCTGAAACATAAAATGAAGTAGCAGTCATTAATATGTATTAAATTATCTGGAGTTTGAACCACCGACAATAAAAACTCTCGATAAATAGCAAAATGGAGGCTATTCGAAAAACGTGGTCGCTTTTTGCCCCCCTTTTTCTGGCTTTAAGGCTCTATGAAAAATATCAAATATTAATATATTTGAATGATGGTGGTTCAAACTCCAGAGAAAAATGTGGAGAAGCGAAAACTAGAAGCTCAAGTCGATCCGTTTCATAGTTTGAAAACAAAGTTTCCGGCTAGCGAAAAAAAAAGTGGTTTAGAGAAAAACGCGTTTAAAGTTTTGACACAAGTTTTAACCATTTTTGGAGATTTTTACCTTTAGTCAGCTATGCCAGCTCCGTACAGTAGGCCCTCCTCTTCCTCTAAAAACTGGGTTTGAATGATTTGCTCGTGCCAACGTTGTTGGATGGCCTTCTGAGCTGCTACAGTCAGGCAAAATTCGGCTCCGCGTCGGTCCGCACCTGGAAGGCCTTGGCTTACAGGCCGATATGGATTCCCAATGTCTCTATCGTCCTAAAAACTGCCGAATATCCGTCGTTAAAGATGCTGATAGCTAGGAAAGAAGCGATAGCAATGGTTTTTGCACCACAGTTGAGGACACAAGCATTCAAACTTTCGTTTGAGTTCTGCGTATTTCCACCCAGCCACCTACTCAGCATTATTTGCTTCAACAAGCGAAAAACTAACTAACGAATTCGCGTATCGTAAAACGGCTTTGGGGCATAAAACTAGATACTATCAAGTATCAGGAGTGGACTTTGTTTATATAAATGTATTAGGGTTGTTTGAGTTTAGCTTTAAGAATGTTTTTTTTTAATTTTGAATGTTTTTTTGAATATTTTTTGATTTGTTGAGTATATAAACACAGTTCCCTGTGTCCAAAACGTGTGAATGTATTTACATATGTATATACACATGTATGGATGTGCATATGTATGTACGTATGTGTATATTGTTTAGTATTAATTTTTATATGGAACTTTTTTGTTATATTCATTTAATTTAATTTAATTTATTTTATTTACTACTTTATTATTGTATTTATTTTACCTTGTATTGAATTTTTCCGTTGGGTAATAGAAATTATTATTATTATTATTATTATTATTATCAATAAATGCAAAATAAATAAAATCATTTTTTTTAAATTCCGAATGGTAGTACCTCCTGAATTGTTTTTTTTTAAATATATGTGTACACTCGTAGACAAAGTACAGTGTGCAAATCGGATGGAATGGTCATTTCCCACTCTGTGATAAATTGTTGCACTCGCCTGCGGCTCGAGCAGCAAGTTTTATACTCATAGGAAATAGTATCACTTCATGCTCATTGTACAATATACTATTATAGCACAATGAAAAACTTTGTATTCCTTACTTCACTTTTATTTTTATTCATTAGATGTACACTTCTGTGCAATAAAATTAAGTACACAAAATATATTATAGTTTAAACTGGACATTATGTTTTCTAGTTACGTAAATATGTCGATTTCCTAAATGTCAAAATGTCTCGTCATCTAGACAACAATTAAAACATTCGAATTCTAACCAAAACAGAAGATGGGTTTTCTATTAGACAAATTGCTCAACTGGTAAACATCAGTAAAGACACTGTTTTCAGAGTTAGGAAACGTTGGGAGCAGGAAAGAAGTGGTAAGATGTTTTATTATTTATTGAAACTGCTGCTAAGCAATTCAAACAGACCCGAATTATACAACTAGAATATTGTGAATAATAGACTTGTGCTTAATTTTATTGCACAGAAGTGTACATTACGAGTGCTAAGCACTCGTTATCAATAACTAATAGTTATTGATAATGAATGCTTAGCACTCGAAATGTACATCTAACGAATAACAATAAAAGTGAAGTAACAAATAAAACGTTTTTCATTGTGATTAACTGCTCCATATAACTCGCTTAAACAATTAGTGTTACTATTATAGTTCATAGGGTTCAGAGTATCCCCATATTAATAGCAACTTGAACAATACAGGGTGTCCCCGAATGGTCTGTACAACGCTCTACCACATATTCTCTGAAACAAAATAAGACGATTTAACTAAACTTATCTCTATCCAAAAGTGGTTCCTAAGCCATCTACGAGGCCTCAAAGATATTATTTTTTTTTTCATTATTTTTCAAATATTTTTATTTTTGAATTAGGTAAGAAAACCTAATTTGGCACATTTAATTACATTGATACCATGCACTTTTTGCGATATGTTTCTTTATCCTACGTTTAAAGTACGTGGCCAAACTAGGACCATCAACTTCTTAAGATACCTAAATCTTTTTATTCAACAGGTCAAATCATAAGGAATACTTTTTTTCTGCAAGATCATTCAATTTTACGTATTTTTTGTCTCTTATAAAATTTTGCTATTTTCCCCACAAAAAAAATATTTTTATTTGTCAAAACAACAAAGAAATAAAATTCTAAAAAAAACTGATTCTGTATTTACAAAAATAGAAATTGAGACACCTGTGAAATTCAGTTATCGGTGATTTTGTGACAACGTCAGTCATGTACTCAATTAATGAATTAACTGATATTGTTTTAGTTTTTGGGTTTTGTGAAGGTAATGGCCGCAAATGTGTAAGAGTGTACAGTGAAAGATTTCCAAATCGCCGAATACCAAACCATCAAACATTTGCTTCCGTAGAAAGGCGACTTCGAGAAACTGGCCGCTTAGAATACTCTGCGAGGGATTGTGGTAGAAGACGCACTGTACGAACTGTGGATGTTGAAGAAGAGATTTTAGAACGGATAGATGAAGATCCATCTAAAAGTACCCGGCGTTTGGGTGCTGAACTAGGCGTATCTAAAAATGTTGTGCATAAGGTGTTTAAAGAGCAACTGCTATACCCATATCACATTCTAAAAGTTCAAGAGCTAATGCCTTAGGATCACGATAAGCGACTTCTTCAGTTTTGCCAATTTATTGTTAATAACCAAATTGACAATTTGAATTTCGCCAAGACAATTTTGTTTACAGACGAAGCGTGTTTTACCTGAAGAGGGATAACAAATCTTAAAAATTAGCATGTTTATTCCGAAGATAATCCACATGCAACTAAAACCATGCATTTCCAACGGCAATTTAAAATAAATGTTTGGGCCGGTATAGTAAATGATATTATTGTAGGGCCAGTAATTTTACCACAAAATTTAAACGGAGAACAGTACTTACAACATCTTCAGGAATTGCCAGTCTTACTGGAGGATGTGTCGCTTTTACTTAGGCGTGATATGTGGTTTATTCATGATGGGGCTCCACCTCATTTCACTTTACCAGTGCG
Organism: Philonthus cognatus; assembly: GCA_932526585.2. NCBI lineage: Eukaryota > Metazoa > Arthropoda > Insecta > Coleoptera > Staphylinidae > Philonthus > Philonthus cognatus. The sequence continues at coordinate 34,242,354 of OW052242.1, forward strand.
TACTTTTTTAAACCAAAAGTATCCCGGTAAATGGATTGGGAGAGGCAATGACGCACCAGTGCCTTGGCCTCCACGTTCCCCGGATATCACCCCAATGGACTTTTTTTTGTGGGGAACTATTAAATCTATTGTTTATGGTAAGCCCATAAATACGCACGACGAATTATGGGCGCGAATACAGAATGCGTTTCAAACAGTTAAAAACAATGTTGGTGTTTTACAACGTGTCCATTTTAATTTTTTGCGACGTGTAAATTGTTGTATTGCTGAAAATGGCAATCAGTTTGAACATTTGTTGTGAAACTAATAAATTTGTGTTTATTGTTAGGTACCTATCTTTATTTCTACTTTGTTAATTGTTTTGAGAAGCAAAATATTGTTCATAATTTTATTACTTTTTTTTGACAAATAAAAATATTTTTTGTGGGAAAAATAGCAAAATTTTATATGAGACAAAAAATACGTAAAATTGAATGATCTTGCAGAAAAAAAGTATTCCTTATGATTTGACCTGTTGAATAAAAATATTTAGGTATCTTAAGAAGTCGATGGTCCTAGTTTGACCACTTACTTTAAACGTAGGATAAGGAAACATATCGCAAAAAGTGCATGGTATCAATGTAATTAAATGTGCTAAATTAGGTTTTCTTACCTAAGTCCAAAATAAAAATATTTGAAAAATAATAAAAAAAAATAATATCTTTGAGGCCTCGTAGATGGCTTAGGAACCACTTTTGGATAGAGATAAGTTTAGTTAAATCGTCTTATTTTGTTTCAGAGAATATGTGGTAGAGCGTTGTACAGACCATTCGGGGACACCCTGTATAACACAAAAATAGAGTTTAAAAACCTTCCAAGTTGCTGCTAATATGATTAATTGTGGACCATTAAAAAATTTGGAAATATAGAGGAAAATATTATATGTTAGGGCTGAAAGACCTCTGGTCGTTAGCCCTTCAAAGATCAAGATCAAATTTTAAGATGTATACATTTCATTCCATATTGTAAACAATTATTTTGTACTGATCTTTAATAAAGATTATTATATATATATTATATGTTATAAATTAAAGCACCTTATACTTACAACGGCATTCTAGGTAGGTATGTTTTGTATGGAGTTTCTTATTGCAATCACTAGCATTTAATAAGATTTATGAAAAAACAACACTAATTAATTAAGAATATGCAAAATATTTGTGTGTATTCCATTAGAGAGAGCATTGAATCGGAATTAACGATTCCAACAAATTAACATCTCTATCGAAACAGCCGTGTTATGTTAATTGTAGGAAATGGAGTAGGCATGAAGACATCGAATTAATTTGCGGGTATAACGGTTTTCTGGTAGACGCTGGGTGTTTACCAGCGCACACGCCCAGCGGTTTTCTGCTAGGAGGAAAAAATCAAATGCTTCGCATGCAAACCGGCGATATCCGATTTCGCAAAAATGGGAGAGCTTCAATTAAAAATTCGCCAGATATGCTAATGTTATCGGTTACGGGGGATAGTGCGTGATAGTTTGAAAGTTTCCGCGCTGATTTGCATACTTGGCTCGTATAATATTCTATGTGGGAAAAATAAGAAGGTTTTAAGTTATTTTTCTGTGAGTAAAAAGAAAAAAAAAATAGAGTGGGAAAGCGAAAAGTGAAGGGCAGATTAGTTTTATGTATATTATTTAACTATTTAATAAAAACTGAGTTTCTTTCACACGTTTTGGTTCATGGTAACTTCACATAGAGAAGGACACTTTAAAGAGAAAGAATGGCACCGTAAATACGATTGGTTCATTCAAATTCAAGATGATTTCCATCGAATGTTGTTTTTTTTATATCCAAATTTTCAGGCTTTTCTATACCGTGCGATCGTATAAAACATGATTTAGAGTAGGCTTTGAGATATAAATTAGAGTGCATTACTGACTGTTAACATATAGTTTAGCATAACCTTAAATTTATTCCATTATTCAATAAGCATTCTGGGCAACCGCAAATGATTAAACGATCGCAGGGTACTACCGAAATAATGTAAGAAAAGTTTCGAACGAGTGTTTTTACTCCCAGACTAAGCATGAAGTAAAATTTCGAGTTTAGAAATGCCTTAAAATTTGGTTTAGTCGACGCGAGCAAACCAAATTTTCAGGCTTTTCTAAACTCAAAATTTTACTTCATGTTTAGCCTGGGAGTGGAAAACACTCGTTTATAGCTTCAAATTGAACCTTTCTAAAAAAAACAACGAATATCTAAAGATTTAAAGAAAATAAGCTGAATTTGGAATACTAATACTTGAAAAAAAAAACATACAAAACAAAAATATTGTTCAATTATGTATATTTGAACCTCACTTGAAATCAGTGTTTTATACGCGTGGCGCATGAAGTAAAATTTCGAGTTTAGAAAAGCCCAGAAAATTTGTCTCGACAAATTTTCACGGGGCTTTTCTAAACTCGAAATTTTACTTCATGCTTAGTCTGGGAGTGGAAAACACTCGTTTAAAGTTGGGCTCTTTTGAAAACCAACGGATGTTGGAAAATTTACAGCTTATGCATATGTTTACCTAAAAGAAAAATGTTGACGTTGTTTATTTTTAGAAGATTTCAATTTGAAGCTATAAACGAGTGTTTTCCACTCCCAGACTAAGCATGAAGTAAAATTTCAAGTTTAGAAAAGCCCCGTGAAAATTTGTCGAGGGTCGCGCAGCAATCCGAGACAAATTTTCTGGGCTTTTCTAAACTCGAAATTTTACTTCATGCGCCACGCGTATAAAACACTGATTTCAAGTAAGGTTCAAATATACATAAATTCACAATATTATTGTTTTGTACGCGTGGAGCATGAAGTCAAATTTCGAGTTTAGAAAACCCCAGAAAACACTCGTTTATAGCTTCAAATTAAACCTTTCTAAAAAAACAACGAATATCCAAAGATTTAAAAAAAATTTACTGAATTTGGAATACTAATACTTGAAAGAAAAACATACAAAACAAAAATATTGTTAAATTATGTATATTTGAACCTCACTTGAAATCAGTGTTTTATACGCGTGGCGCATGAAGTAAAATTTCGAGTTTAGAAAAGCCCAGAAAATTTGTCTCGGGTCGCTGCGCGACCCTCGATAAATTTTCACGGGGCTTTTCTGAACTCGAAAATTTACTTCATGCTTAGTCTGGGAGTGGAAAACACTCGTTTAAAGTTTCAAAATTTTACAGCTTATGCATATGTTTACCTAAAAAAAATGTTCAAGTTGTTTTTTTAGAAGAGTTCAATTTGAAGCTATAAACGAGTGTTTTCCACTCCCAGACTAAGCATGAAGTAAAATTTCGAGTTTAGAAAAGCCCCGTGAAAATTTGTCGAGGGTCGCGCAGCGACCCGAGACAAATTTTTTGGGCTTTTCTAAACTCGAAATTTTACTTCATGCGCCACGCGTTAAAAACACTGATTTCAAGTGAGGTTCAAATATATATAAATTCACAATATTTTTGTTTTGTACGCGTGGAGCATGAAGTAAAATTTCGAGTTTAGAAAAGCCCAGAAAACACTCGTTTATAGCTTCAAATTAAACCTTTCTAAAATAACAACGAATATTTAAAGATTTAAAGAAAATAAGCTGAATTTGGAATACTAATACTTGAAAGAAAGACATACAAAACAAAAATATTGTAACATTATGTATATTTGAACCTCACTTGAAATCAGTGTTTTATACGCGTGGCGCATGAAGTAAAATTTCGAGTTTAGAAAAGCCCAGAAAATTTGTCTCGGGTCGCTGCGCGACCCTCGACAAATTTTCACGGGGCTTTTCTAAACTCGAAATTTTACTTCATGCTTAGTCTGGGAGTGGAAAACACTCGCTAAAAGTTTCCAAATTTTACAGCTTATGCATATGTTTACCTAAAAAAAATGTTCACGTTGTTTTTTAGAATAGTTCAATTTGAAGCTATAAACGAGTGTTTTCCACTCCCAGACTAAGTATGAAGTAAAATTTCGAGTTTAGAAAAGCCCCGTGAAAATTTGTCGAGGGTCGCGCAGCGACCCGAGACAAATTTTCTGGGCTTTTCTAAACTCGAAATTTTACTTCTTGCGCCACGCGTATAAAGCACTGATTTCAAGTGAGGTTCAAATATATATAAATTCACAATATTTTTGTTTTGTACGCGTGGAGCATGAAGTAAAATTTCGAGTTTAGAAAAGCCCAGAAAACACTCGTTTATAGCTTCAAATTAAACCTTTCTAAAATAACAACGAATATTTAAAGATTTAAAGAAAATAAGCTGAATTTGGAATACTAATACTTGAAAGAAAAACATACAAAACAAAAATATTGTAAAATTATGTATATTTGAACCTCACTTGAAATCAGTGTTTTATACGCGTGGCGCATGAAGTAAAATTTCGAGTTTAGAAAAGCCCAGAAAATTTGTATCGGGTCGCTGCGCGACCCGAGACAAATTTTCACGGGCCTTTTCTAAACTCGAAATTTTACTTCATGCTTAGCCTGGGAGTGGAAAACACTCGTTTAAAATTTCTAAATTAAGCTTTTTTGAAAAACAACGCTTGTCGGAAAATTTACGGCTTATGCATATGTTTACCTATGTTAAAAACCAAACAAGTATTTTATAAAAAGACACACGAATCAACTGACTGCAAAAATTAAAGGTTATAATTCAGGGTTACGTACCAGCAAATATGAAATTTACCAAAAGGCTATATACAATCTATTGCCAACAAATCTTAAAATGACATTTTCTTAAAAATCCTTTACAAAGATTCATAATACACATGACAATTTTAAATGTACCTTTAGCCTAAACATCATTCAACTAAATGTCTGTTTAAAAAAAGTTGATAATACCGGGCGTTAGTAATTTAATTAGCAAAAAATGTATAATGTTGCGTTATTGCATCAATGGCGCTTAATGGGTAAAATAGATTGATGGCTAACCAAGGCCAGTAAAACAAAACAAAAATGATTAATTGATAGTAGAACGTTTTAAGAATTCACGTCTTCAGTAAAGTTAGTACAGGAAATTTAGTACCGCAGAAAATTTGAATACTCGATTATAATTTTTTAACTCTTCCATGCTCATATTTGTTTCTAAAAAACACCATTTCCATTAAATATAACTTTTTTTTTATTCGGAGCAGTGGCATAGATAGGGAGGATTTAGGAGATCAATCCCCGCCCCTATGAGTCTTGAAAAATAAGATGATGAAATAAAAGGCTTTTTTTTCTGTTAGCGATTTATTTTGTTATAATTTTTATTTTATTTTTATATTTCCGTCATTTGTGAAAATTCTGACATGATACGGAATTTCGAAGATCATTTTCGAAATCTGTGCAAAAATTCCATTCAGATACAGATACACCTATTCATTTAAAAACAAGAGAAAAGAGTAGAAAATTGCTGATCTGTGTTATTTATGCGTGAGTGTGTAGCAAAAAATTAAATGACAATCATAATTTAAAAGTCAATTTTGATTGGAATTGTCAGTTATGATATACACTGCGCCGCAAAATTAACGCAAAATTCGAAATTTAGTTTAAAAAAAAATTATTTTATTGTTTTTCTTGAATTGAGCCTTCTTCTCTTTTTCTGTTTATCACAAAAACTGGAAATATGTATTAGTAGGCTAAAAACAAACCTTATTATCTGCCAAACAGGTCTTTATTTTCTTGTTAAAAAAGGCGAGTATCGTTTGAAAAGTGAGTTCTTTGATTTCTGGAAGCTTATTTAGAAAATTGTAAAAACAAACAAAAATGAATCCCCCTGGACGAGTTTCAAGAAATCTTACACATGAAGAATGTGCTGTTGTAGTGGCGCTGCAAGAAGAAGGGTTTACTGCAACTTACACTGCCCAACGTTTGCATGTTGCTAATTCCACAATATCGCGAGTTCTTTCCCGCTTCAGAGAAACAGGACGTCACGAAAGAAGACGCGGCCAGGGTCGAAAAAGAATGACAACGCCGAGAGAAGACAGATTTATGCAACTTCAAAGTTTAAGGCAACGATTCCTAACGAGCACTTACCTGCAACAACAATTTGTTATAACCTATGGTCGTCGACTAAGTCAGGATACGGTCAGAAGAAGACTTGCTGAAGTTGATCTTCGACCCTATCAAGCCGCTAAAGGTCCTTTGTTAACCAGAGAGCACCGACGAGAGCGCTTAAGGTTTGCACAGGAACATCTTAATTGGAACAATGCTGATTGGGGTAGAGTAATGTTTAGTGACGAGTCCAGATTTTGTCTGTATAGTGACGACCGCCGTAGAAGATTATATCGAAGTCCTGGTGAAATATACAGCCAGGCGTGCATACGAGGAACGGTGCAATATGGCGGAGGCTCTGTCATGGTATGGGCAGGCATCACGTCGCAAGCAACAACAGCGTTGGTACACATTAATGGTGGTCGGTTAAATGCACATCGATACATCGAAGAGGTGCTTGAGCATCATGTTGTACCATTTGCCCCATTTATTGGGGATAATTTCCTTTTTATGCAAGATAACGCCAGGCCGCATATCGCAGGAATTGTGAACCAGTACTTTGACCATGTGGGAATTGTTCGTATGAACTGGCCAGCACGAAGTCCCGACCTCAATCCCATAGAGCATCTGTGGGACATTGTAGGGCAGAAGATTAAAGACTTGCAGCAACCTCCTGCAAACCTTCCAGAGTTAACACTCAGATTAACGCAAGTGTGGGAAGAAATTGAGCAGCAAGAAGTCAGAAGTTTTATTGACAGTATGCCACGAAGGATGCGAGCTGTCATCAATGCTCGAGGAGGCAATACTCGCTATTAAGACCAACTGTACGACTGTTACACGCTATTTTGCGGATCAGAAGAATCATTATTTTTTTGTATTATTGCAGTTTGTTGTTTATTTTCTCATTTTTTGTTCACAAATAAGCAAATTAGTTTTAATAAGTATCTATTAGGAACCACTTCGGGAAAAAAATGGAGAAAAAAAAATAAAAAAACAATAAAATGAATTTTTAAACGAAATTTCGAATTTTGCGTTAATTTTGTAAATATTCTGCAAACTATTGGCAAATTCAATTTTTCTTTAAGTTATGATGTTATTTGTGAATTGCAAAAGTATTCAATTTGGAGTCTCACAACTTTAATTTACGATACAATATTATCGTTTTCTGGACTGGATAATTAAAATTGGTAATTTCTAAAAAAAATTGGATTTTCAGTTACGTTATCTAAAAGTAAACCTTGTTCTAAAAAAATCAACTAAACTTCAGATTTACTTGTATGACATTCACAAAAATCACTATTACTATTTTTTCAACGTTATTTATTTATTTATTTAACGGTTTCACCTTTTACAATAGTATATATATATATAGATATATATAGAACTTTAATGCAACAATAATGTTCCACAAAAATATAACAAGTGGGGTGTGAATATACATAATATAAATCAAACACAAGTTTAAAGTAACTAATTAAAGTAAAAATAAAAGAAATAAACAATAGTAGCACTATAGCAAATGAATAATATAGAAATAAATTGTATCTCAACTAAGAATTGAAAAATCAATAGATCTTAATTGAGATTTGAAGGCTGTAAATGAAGTCCCAAAGAGAGTGATGGTTCTGAGTCGATCAATTATATTATAATGTCTCATCATTCTGCTCAATGGACTATTTCTGCCAAATTTTGAGCGGTGAAAATGCTCACGAAATGTTAGGTTAATACGTGTATTGCTAGGCACGTTGAAATTAATTAAATGGAGCAACTCAGAGCAGTCTATTATCAAATTTACATTTTTGAAGACAACACAGAAATCAAAATAAATGCGCCTATTTTCAAGGCTGGCTAAGTTAATTATAGCCAGCATATGAGTGCGACTATAATTTATTCTTAAAATGCCAAATTTGTAACTAATATTTAATAGGAATTTGTTTTGCACTCGTTCGATTTGGTCTTTACGGTTGGAATAATGTGGAAACCATATACATGACGCGTATTCTACTTGAGTTCTTACTAATGTGATATAAAGTAATTTTTGTGTGCGAATGGAAAAGTTTGTACCATACTTAAAAATAAAGCCTAAAGTTTGCATGGCTTTACAACAAATGTTATCAATACGCTTCGCAAAAGACAAACGACAATCGAAGGTTACACCCAAGTCTTTAATGTGTTTTACTGATGATAAAAGTTGATTATTAATATAATATTGGTTTTCCGATATGTGACCTCTGCCAAACGATATTGCATAACATTTATTGATATTCAGAAATAGAGAATTATCACAGCACCATTGATGTAAATGATCAAGATCGGATTGCATCAATATCCGGTCAGCAGGATTGTTAATAATACGAAAGATCTTTAGATCGTCAGCAAACAAGAGTAACTTGCAATGAACAACTTAACTGGTAATGTCGTTAATAAATAATAGGAATAAAATGGGATCCTTGAGGGACACCAGAAGTTACCGTAATTGGATTTGAAACAAAGCTGTTAAATTTCACAAATTTTTGCCTACTATTTAAGTAACTGAACAACCACTTTGTAACTTGCGGCCCGAAACCAAGATTTTCGAGTTTATTGATTAAAATGGATAGGGAAACACTATCAAAGGTTTTTGAAAAGTCAGTGTAAACCGAGTCGACCTGTTTCCCGTCCTCAAATGCACTTAACAAAAATGACTGATATAAAATAAGATTCGTTAAAGTAGATTTTCCTTCACAAAATCCATGTTGTTCATTGCAAATCACATTCTTACATGCCCATATCAACTGCTCAGATATTATTTTATCAAATTATTTTGGTATTACTGACGGCGTTGCTATACCTCTGTAGTTCTTAACGTCGCCCTGATTTCCTTTCTTGAATAATGGTGTGATAAAACTTGTTTTCCAATAACTGGGAAATACGCCAGATTCAATAGAGGCTTCGAATAATATGTGGAGTGGAGTACATATAGGGTAGACACATCGTTTAATAAAATACGCTGGTAAATGATCAGGACCATAGCTACACGAATCAGGTAACAACTGAATAGAGTTAAAGATATCCGCCATGTTTACCTTAAAACTGGTCATATTAACACTATTATTACGATGGTAACGCACACTTGCACTTGGTACATGATCATTAGAATACACTTCCGAAAAATATTCCGCAAATAGGTTTGCACAGTCTTCGCCAGAATCACTAGATTTTTCGTTGAAATACATAACCTTAGGGTAGCCATCTGTTTTCCGTGAATCGTTGACATGCCTCCAAAAAGATCTTGAATTAACACTGATCTTATCTTCAACCTTTTTAATGTATTCAACATATAGCTTTTCACCGAGGTCCTTACAAATATCAAATTGAAAATTGGTCAAAGTGGAAGGAAAATCTTGTACGCCGAAAGTTAACTAAAACATTAACTCTATTTTATTCATAATTTTTTTTCTAAAAAAATCAACTAAACTTCAGATTTACTTGTATGAAATTCACAAAAACCACTATTACTATTTTTTCAACGTTATCAAAATGAAAATTGGTCAAAGTGGAAGGAAAATCTTGTACGCCAAAAGTTAACTAAAACATTAACTCTATTTATTTTATTCAAAATTTTTTCTAAAAAAATCAACTAAACTTCAGATTTACTTGTAAGAAATTCACAAAAATCACTATTTCTATTTTTTCAACGTTATCAAACTGAAAATTGGTCAAAGTGGAAGGAAAATCTCGTACGCGAAAAGTTAACTAAAACATTAACTCTATTTATTTTAGTCATAAATTTTACAATAAAATAAATTGATAAAGAGTTTATGATCGATCGTCTAACGAGTGTTTCCAATCCCAGACTAAGCATGAAGTAAAATTTCGAGTTTAGAAAAGCCTGAAAATTTGGCTCGGTCGCGTAGCGAAGCGAAGCGACCGACCCAAATTAGGCTTTTCTAAACTCGAAATTTTACTTCATGCGCCACGCGTATAAAACGCTGATTTAATGTGAAATGGTCTTTAACCAATTAACAAGTGAAATACGTTTAGTATGTCAATCATTAATTGTTTAAATGAGGGTAAGTGTTTATTTATTTATTTACGGATTCTCCTTTTACATAAATCTACAAAGATTAGTTATATATATAGATGTAGTAAAAATTACAATAAATTATATAGAAATACAACAATAACAAAAAGTACCAATAACCTAACAGATAATAATACAAATATACTAACGTAAATGAATAATCAAGAGAACATACAAAATGCCTCAAATTCTAAACTATTTGAATTCAAGAAAACAATCTTACGTTTCATATAGTTTCCAGAATTTAAACATAATCTATAATACACAGTATACGTACAGAAATATCGTTATAAATGTACATGTATTTAAGTTAAGCATTGATGCAGCTGCCGCTTAAATAAACTGTTATGATGGATATATCATTTTTTGTAGTTGTTTTTGTATAACTTAATAACAGTGAATTTATGAAACAAAACGCTGATTCAATTCTCCTCTTATTACAAAAAGTTATGTACGCCACTGATTCGGAATATAAAACTGTATCTATGCGTTTTATTGGTAATCAATTATAAAAAATATGTTGTTTTTTTATGTGCAAACGGTCTCGCTTTAAGAAAAATGTGTATAGAACTCGAATGGGTTAAAACTTTCTAATAAAGCCTCGTAACTCAACGCTATGTTGCGCACACAATATCGAATTGAGCTCTTACATCGCTGTGAGCCTCGACGCTAGGCTCGCCACTATCCTCGACGCTTCACTATGTTTTAACCCAAAGTCAGTGAATATTAAAATTAAATATCTAGAATTAGATTCAAAAATGTTTTACCATTGGTTAAGTGAGAAATAAATTTATATGTTTAATTAATTTCTCACTTAACCAGTAGTGAAACATTCTTGAATCTAATTCTGGATATTTAATTTTAATATTAAAATTATTGTTTCTCACTAGAAACGTTTGAATAAAATATAAAAAAACTCGCACAGTACAAAATTAATGAATGCGTAAAATCTACTAAAGTCTGTCAATAAGCCGAGTAACGACGCTATGTTGCGCACGCAATATCTGTTGAGCACTTAAGCGGCCCATAGACGCAATATTTGGGTTTGTGCAATATAATTGATCGTGTGTCGACAATATTGAAAGGTTGGGTAATATATTGCACGAATTCAACATTTTTTGAAATATTTTGCGCAACCTGGAAAATATTGTGCCGTCTGTCGTAAATATTGCGCAAGATCCCGTCAGTCGGTATCGAGAAGTGGTTTCGCACGTGTCGTGATAGATAAAAACATGGATAAGAAGTTCTTTTTAGAGTTCATCAAAGTTTACCATGGACTTCCGGCTCTATGCGACGTTAAGAGCAAGGACTACAGTAATCGCATAAAAAAAAAGTGAGCAATATAACGTGCTCGTCGAAAAATATCACGAAAAAGACCAGGATGCCGACAAGAAAGATGTTGTAAAAAAAAATTAATTCTTTGCGGACAAACTTCCGCGGCTCAACATTACTTCCGGCATAAAATACCGACAGGGAGTGCAATATATTGACAAGCATATTATACGTCTATGCTCGTGATTGCGCTAAATTTTGCACAACTGTCAATATCGCCTCCATACGATTCAATTTATTGCATAAACCTAATTATTATGCAATAATATTGAACGTCTATGGGCGACCGTCAAAATATTGTGCAATACATATTGCACAATAATATTGACCGTTTATGGGCGGCTTTACATTACTGCTGCGAACCACAACGCTAGGCTCGCCGCTATCCTAGACGCTATATTATGTTTTGACCCCTCAGCCAGTAAATATTAAAATTAATGTTTCCCGCTGGAAACATTTGAATAAAATAAATAAAACTCGCACAGTACAAAATTAATGAATGCTTAAATTAATTATAAATTTATCTTCTCGGCTCTTTCCATGGCTAAATGTTTATATAGCGTTTTTTTGGAAAAATGTTGGTAAAAGCTCGCCTCAACTTTACCTCTGAAAGAGGCTGCGGCTTTATTTATTTATTCCATAAACATAAAATGTGAAAGGGAACGTGATTAATTAATTTTCGGAGTCGGGCCGAGGAAAAATGGCGTTTGGATTGGGTAGTGAAAATTTATATTTAAATAATTCGGCGCCTATTAATTCCGGCCCGTTGGGCCTGTTATTAAAATGTATTCCCATTGTTTCGGAAGGGTTCTACGGGGTAATAAAAGGCCTCCGTCCGGGACGCCGAGGATATATAATTTTTATGTTTACAGGAGTCGTCAGAATAGTTGGATGAGGTTAAATGGGGGTAGATGGGGCTTAATGAGTTATTGAATTCAGAGGGTTAAAGGATGATTAATAAATGGATGTGTTAATATAATTTTTGTTAAAAAGATCTGATTTTAAATAAAAATATATTTTATCAACAGCCAAAAAACTGTAGACCCATTGATAGAGGTCTATCAATGGGTCTACAGTTTTCTTTTATTATTATTAAAATAACTTAAACAACTTACAATAAAACACTTTATACCTTCTGTATTGTGGAGGCTTCTACTTTGTTACACAAATAAAACACATTTTACTTTGTTTGTATAACACTTTTAATTGAATGTGATTGCAGTTTCGACAAATTTAGCTTGTCATTGTTAAATATAAAGTGTTCATGTTTAAAAATGATAAACTAAATTTTTCGAAACTGCAGTCACATTCAATAAACAGTGTTTTACAAACAAAGTAAAAGGCGTTTTATTGGGACTTTATACTTTGTTTGTATAACACTTTTTTTTAATTTAAAGTAAAACAGTGTTTTATTGTGAAATTAAAATATATAACGAATTTCATAATAAAACACATTTTACTCTGTTTGTATAACACTTTTTTGTGAATGTGACTGCAGTTTCGACAAATTTAGTTTGTCATTATTAAATATAAAGTGTTTATGTTTGATAATGAGAAGCTAAATTTGTCGAAACTGCAGTAACATTCAATAAAAAGTGTTTTACAATTAAAGTTTTTTAGATTAATTTACGAACCAAATTTATGTTTATTAAACAGTGTTTTTAAGAAATTTAACATTACTCCTGCGTACTATTCACAAATTAAAATAAAATCAATTAAGGGAGTACTTTCAAAAAAACAAATGATTTGGAAAAATCCGGTATCTACTGAATAAATTGTAACAATTGTGATAAAATCTATGTAGGACAAAGAAGACAAAATTAAAGAACACATATACCATATAAAATCATTTAACCCCGATAAATCTTCAGTAGCACATCATACCTTAAATAACGGACATACATTTAATATATATAATGTTAAATTGTTAAAAGAATCAAATTTTTATAAACTGGACATGTTAGGAGCAATTCATATGTTTATAAATAAAGATAAGCTACTAAATTTCGATTTAAGCCTCCTAAATAATTCCCTCCTTGAAATTTTTGTTTGAGTGACTGTCAATTAATAAAATAAACATATTTGTCAATTTTATTTCTATTGAAAATGAACACATAGTATTCGAAATGTACATATAGTAAATAAAACTAATCAGCGAAGAAAGGAATTACTACAATAATTATTAGAAAACACTTCACGTAACTAAAAGAAGAATTTTAAAGTAAAAAGTATTTTATTGTGACTTTATACTTTGTTTGTACAACACTTTTTTTTAATTTAAAGTAAAAAGTGTTTTATTGTGAAATTAACATGTATAACGAATTTCACAATAAAACACATTTTACTCTGTTTGTATAACACTTTTTATTGAATGTGACTGCAGTTTAGACAAATTTAGCTTGTCATTATTAAATATAAAGTGTTTATGTTTGATAATGAGAAGCTTAATTTATCGAAACTGCAGTAGCATTCAATAAAACGTGTTTTACAATCAAAGTAAATAGTGTATTATTGTGACTTTATACTTCGTTTGTACAACACTTTTTTTTATTTGAAGTAAAAAGTGTTTTATTGTGAAATTAACATGTATACCGAAGTAGTAGCCCCCACAATACAGAATTTACACAACTTACTTTTCAACTCTGGTTAAGTCAAAAGGGTCTAGTTCCCAAGGCTATTATGTAAGACAAACTTGCTTTTCTTCAATATAACAAAAATAAATTACTCAAGTTTCCATAGCTAGAACGCCATCTAAAATTTAGTTGTATAAGTTTTTAATATTTACATTATAAAAACAGGTGATTATAATTTAGAAACCGAAATTGTGTTAGACGCGACAGCACAGCACATCCCAGAGATTATTTCCAGTGACACGTTAAATTAGTTATTACATTCCCAAAGACGAAAGCGTCTCCTGCTAGACAATTAATGAGCGTTGAATAACAACACCAGAATCCGGCCATTTTTAGGCTTGAGGGGGGAAACCGGGGAGGTGGAGCGTCTCTTCTCCTCGGCGGAGCAACAATGAAACATTCAGCCGTTCACCAGCGAAATATCAAAAGCTACATGACAAGTATCTGCGGAGCTCCCAACTTGGATTATTATAATTAGCGAGTTTGATTGACGGTTCACCTTAGCTTAATTAAACCCTCCGTGCTCCGTGCCATGATTTAAATACACATCTAACCATCGCGCATTCATAGTTCGCAGCGGTATATTGAATTAATACGTAACGTGCTGCTGGCTCTCCTCCGGTGATAGATTGATTTTGATAATGTTAATTATAATTCGAATCAATTTAATGGAAATGGCCCGGATCGACGCGATGGATGGGTTGGTTCATTCGGAACGAGAACGAAAAAAAAAATGGAACGAGTTTGCGCCCCCGGGGTACATGGAACAATCTAATTATCCTAGCCCTGGTTATGAGTACGTAAATTGCTCATAATTTTCTGAGCTTTTATTTAAATATGTTAATTGGGGTACGAGTTCTTTGCCTGGTAATTTGAGCATGCCTTTTATAATTCCATTCACGTTCAACAAACGAATCGAATCTTCCAAAAGGATTTGAATCTTCAAAAGGGAAACAATAATTGTAATCCATTGTGAGGTTAGATAAAATTAATTAAACACAAGAAGTATATTTTCAACTTCACTAAAATCAGTGTTTTGTACGCGTGGCGCATGAAGTAAAATTTCGAGTTTAGAAAAGCCTTAAAATTTGGTTTGGTCGCATAGCGCGAAGCGCTATGCGACCAAACCAAATTTTAAGGCTTTTCTAAACTCGAAATTTTACTTCATGCTTAGTCTGGGAGTGGAAACCCTCGTTTAATAACAGTAAAAAGTTGACTGGAAACACTCGTTAGAAGCTTCAAATTGTACGCTTTTATACAAACAAAAAATACATACAAATGTATTTAAAGAAAATCTTCTTTCCATAATTGGAACTTCTTTAAATTTAATTCCTTCCTTTAAAAGGAACAATTCGCTCAATAAATTGATCAATACTTGAAAAGTCAAATCTGATCAAACCACGAGCTCTAGCGTATATTTGCTGGAATGTGAGGATTGCCCCAAGGTATACGTTAGACAAACTGGACGTAGCTTCCCAGACCGTATTTCTGAACATCAAAAAGACTTTCAATCTAAGAAAACTTCTTTAACCTATGCAAATTAAAAAGTGTTATACAAACAAATAAAAAACCAAAGCTGGATAGGATTTGAATCCTGGATTCGAATTCTCTTAGAGGATTCGAAAGATGTATTCGTGATCTGAATTCGTAAAATTTAGGCGATTCGAATCGATCTAAAAGAATTCGAATCGTCGCTGTTAAGGCTGAGATTCGAATACAAATACAAATCATTCAAATATGAATACACAAATCACTAAATTATTTATGATTATATGAATATTTTTTTGAACGAATGTTTAAATATTCAAATGTTGGAATAATTCAAATATTTGCGAATGCATATTCGATTTCTTAGATTTGAAAAATTCACAGCCTGAATAATATATTTTCAACTTCACTTGAAATCGTGTTTTATACACGTGGCGCATGAAGTAAAATTTCGAGTTTAGAAAAGCCTGAAAATTTGGTTTAGTCGCTCCGCGCTAAGCGACTTCTTTAACCTATGCAAATAAAAAAAGTGTTATACAAACGAATAAAAAAGCAAAGCTGGGCAGGATTTGAATCCTGGATTCGAATTCTTTTAGGGGATTCGAAATATGTGTTCAAATACATTTTTGAAAAAGGATTCCAGATCCGGATTCGTAAATTTAGGCGATTCGAATCGATCTAAAAGAATTCGAATCGTCGCTATTAAGGCTGGGATTCGAATACAAATATAAATCATTCAAATATTAATATTCGAGTCACTAAATTATTTATAATTATATGAATATTCTTTTAAACGAATGTTTAAATATTCAAATGTTCGAATAATTCAAATATTTGTGAATGCATATTCGATTTCTTAGATTCGAAAAATTCACAGCCTGAATAATATATTTTCAACTTCACTTGAAATCAGTGCTTTATACGCGGGGCGCATGAAGTAAAATTACGAGTTTAGAGAAGCCTGAAAATTTGGTTTGGTCGCTCCGCGCTTCGCGCTACGCGACCAAACCAAATTTTCAGGCTTTTCTAAACTCGAAATTTTACTTCATGCTCAGTCTGGGAGTGGAAACCCTTGTGTAAAAACAGTCTAAAAATTTACTAGAAACGCTCGTTAGGCGCTTCAAATTAAACGCTTTTATAAAACCTAAAAATACCTAAAAAGGTATTTAAAGAAAATCTACTTTTCTTATTTCTAATTTCTTTTAATTCAATTCTTTTCTTCAAAACGAACAATTCACTCAATAAATTGATCAATAATTAAAAAGTCAAATCTAATCAAACCACGAGCCTTAGCGCATGTTTCTTGGAATATGAGGGTTGCCCCAAGGTATACGTTGGACAAACTGCATGTAGCTTTCCAGACCGCATTTCTGAACACCAAAAATGCTTTCAATGTAAGACTTTTAAACGAACAGTTCACTCAATAAATTGATCAATAATTGAAAAGTCAAATCTGATCAAACCACGAGCCTTAGCGCATGTTTGTTGGAATGTGACGGTTGGCCCAAGGTATACGTTAGACAAACTGGATGTAACTACCCAGACCGCATTTCTGAACACCAAAAATGCTTTTAATCTAACAAAACTTCTTCAACTTATGCCAATCATTTAATCGAATACCAACATAACTTTGACAAACTGAGTGTAATAGTTCAGGGTAGAGTAGTGGATTTAAAATAGGTATATATTGTGACATAATAACTTAAATACATGACATGGTAGTTAATGGTTTGAGAGTCGAAATAACTCTGGTCAGTTGGCCTCCTCGCGGGTATTTATATTTGGTGTTGGTGCTGACTGGTAGCGTTGGCCCGGTGATTTGGGACGTCGATGGTCACAAAGTCCACAAGTCTGTTGCTGAGTTGCAGAAGTTGTTGCCGTGGATCGGCCGGACAGCCGCTCGTCATTCTTGCGTAAGTGGGGCATCAGGTAATTGTCCGGAATTGTGTTGTGTTATGATTGCATTTTTGAACGAATGATGCAATCGTAATAGAATAATTCTGTGGCTAAAAGGAATAACCAGTTAACTCCACTTTTTTCGAAAAATGAGTTAGCACCATAATTCATACTATTTTTGTGTCTATTTTCATTTTTTACAACAATATCAGCCCAAAACCCTCATAATTTTGTGATAATCACAATGGAAAAACAAGTAAAATGGGGTACATTTGGGGTAAAACCAGTTAACTCCACCGGGAGACGGAAAAATCAGATAACTCCATCATCTTCCATAATAATCGTACTAGTTATGCAAATAACCATATAATTTACTACAATTTAGTGTTAATACATAAAAACAACTTAGGTTTACACTATTAAGAGTATCAATATGTCTTATAAAACAGATAAACAATAATCACCGACGAATCGAGTCGAGTATGGCCAGTTTATATCGGTATTTTTTTAACTTAAAATAATGATTTGCCAGCTCACTGACGAATCCGGTATCGGTTTCCTCGAAAGCGTCTTCTTCGGTGGCCCATGTGTTTAGAGCCGGCAACAGTGCGATTAGTCTTTCAGCGATCGTTTTCAGGGTCCATTCGGCTCAG
This sequence comes from Philonthus cognatus, assembly GCA_932526585.2. Taxonomy (NCBI): domain Eukaryota; kingdom Metazoa; phylum Arthropoda; class Insecta; order Coleoptera; family Staphylinidae; genus Philonthus; species Philonthus cognatus. Next base: position 34,260,404 of record OW052242.1, read on the forward strand.
GATACTGCTTCCCGCACGACTGGACTGTAAAATCATGTTATATGTATTAAATTTGTTTTCAACATCACTAAACAAAGTTGTAAATCAAATTACCTTAATGCTTAGAAGACAATCGCGTCGATCTTCTTGGGCGTGTCTCCGACGTGTCTCCGGCGGATTCGCGGTTGGATGTATCTACTTTGCGTTTCTTCCTGGGAACTTCGCTCTCATTTTGCTCCAGATGGTCCGGGACTTCAGGATCCAAATCAAGCCGATCAAGGTCGGGATCCAGATTGATGTCCGATTGATTCGTGTAAGCAGGTAGACCGTTGTAGAAATCGTGTACGTCTGGTCGCAAGAGGGGCAGAAGGCTCACTAGGTCTCGCTTTTTCTCTCCTGTTATCTTCAGCATCCCGTTGTAGCAAGGCTTCAATAGATCAATTTTTTGGGGGATTTTTTTAAAAGTTTTTTGGGTCCTCGGGTGACGCTAAGCATTAATATCAGTCACAAAAGTGGAAAAAACAGACAACTCCACACGTGTGAAGGGAAAAACCAGACAACTACACACGTGTGAGGGGAAAAATCAGTTAACTCCAAAAATCGATATTTATTGCATTTAGAGTTGATGAATTTTCGATTTTATGATTTACATAAATTACTATTATATCGTTCTACATGATTGCACTAGTCAAAAACCATCATGCTAAAGCATTGTTTCTGTAGCTCAAATGAACTTTTCAGAATTTCAAACGCATTTTTCTCGAATTATTGAAAAGTGGAGTTAACTGGTTTTACCTTTTAGCCACAGAATTAATAATTAAATATATGTCTAATCTTAAGGATTAGACATTCTGCCCCCCGGGAGTGTGGGATATCAGCGGTCGTAGTTGGATGGACTTTGTCGGTGATAAGTTCCTTGGAAGTGGGTGTGTGTTGACAGTTTTTGGTGTCCTCTGGACTGTACAGTATTCTGGAGATGCTCTGGAAGCTGGACTTGGAACCATTTGAAATTCTTCTGGATTACCTGCCGGTGAGGTTTCGCCACCTTGCTTTTTCTTCCAGATGTGCCGAATGATTGCGATTCCTAGTCCTAATACGCCAAATGTGCCTATGGTTGTTACAGCACTGGTCCAGGACGAGTGGTATCTGATGTGTTTCCAGTTGATGTTCGAAAGTTGGTCCCTAAGTTCCTCTTCTTTGTTGATTATATCAGTTGCCATCTTATTGTTCTGCGATCGTAGAATAGATTTGAATGAAATTGGATTTATAGGCGGTACTGTTTGTCCACTTATAAGTGAAACGTTAGCCTTCTTTGAATATGTGGCCAGTATTGCTTTGGATTCCATCTGGTTAGGCGTTAGCATCACATGTTGTGTGTGTATGATGCAATCCTGGGTTATTTGGATTACTCCTGTGTTGCTAAGTTGAACATCCTCTCGTGTACCATTGCAGGATATGGCTATTTTGATGGGTGATGGTGTGATGAATAACCATGTGTTTGACATATGTAGTTGCTTCCATGTAATTGAATGTAATGGAAAATTTCTTGTTCTGCAATGTATCTTGTCATCTCGGTCGAATATTTGACTGATGATGCATTCGGGATGTGTCTCGATGTCCATGATTTGGGTGGGTGCGCAGACATACTTGTGTCGTGTCAGTGTTCTGCAAGCCGAAAATTCTGTTTCTTGCAAATGGAAGTAGAGTTGTTGATTGTAGTCAACTGCGATGATGTCTTGAGATATATCCAGCGCCTCGTAGTATGTTTTATGAATTTGACATGGTGTCGTTGTTGCTTTCATTATTGTGAACTGTGATGTATCCACAATAAGGAAGTGCCCACAAATGTGTATTGTGTTGCTATCCTGTTTGCTTTGCACATTTGTGATAGGTGCGGATAGTATTTGTAGATTGGATGGGAGCTTTAGGTTTGCATGTTTTATGATGGATTGAATCTGAGAAGGAGGTATTAGAATATGGAAGTTATTTTGTCTGTGGATGCTTAAAATTTTGGAGAGGTGTTGGTAGGTTTCGCTGAGCAAATTATGTGCTGTTTAATACGCACCAAGGAGATGGATATTTAACTGGTTGGAATTGATGGCTGCATACCATTTTGACATATCATGGATTAATTGGAAACCTTGGTTTATCTTTAGTTGAAATTGTTCCAACTTCTTTGCCATGACTTCTTCTGTATTGCTGAATGTTGCCATGACAGATATCATTAATTTAGTTTGATGTTGTGCTGAGTGGATGAGCTGCTTCTGGTTGGCATCAAGGCGGTCAAAAAACAAATAAATAACGTTATATCAACATTGTAGCAACATGGAGCGTTGTTTTAATGTTGATGAAACATTACCTAAATCGATTTGCTCAGTAGGTAACCCTAAATTTAACATTTTTCATGAATACAATAAAAGCCGTAAACTAAATTTGTTAGAAGAATTAAAAATTAATAAATAAAACAAAAAAGGTATTTTATTAAATGATCGAATGAAAGTTAACAACAATTCACCTTTAATTAATATTTAGTTTTGCTGAATTAATTACACCTTAATTATCTTTATTATTACACCCCTCTTTCCCACACCTCCATAACCGAAATTTCATAAGTATGTAAGTCCTTGTCTGTAATTTGTAAAATCATTATTCATCTGCCTAATGAAGCCACTGTGTAGTGAAAAATGTTACAGTGTTCAACAATAAAAGTGAAACCCTCCTAACTGTGTTGTTTTTGTTTCAAATAATTGGAAGTGTTTTTTTTTTATAAAATAATCAAGTTTAGTTTGATATTATTTCAAGTATTTTTGTAAATGTTACTAAACAAGGGTTTCCACTCCTAGACTAAGCATGAAGTAAAATTTTGAGTTTAGAAAAGCCCCGTGAAAATTTGTCGAGGGTCGCGCATCGACCCGAGACAAATTTTCTGGGCTTTTTTAAACTCGAAATTTTTCTTCATGCGCCACGCGTATAAAACACAGATTTCAAGTGAAGTGAAGTGAAGAATATACATAAATTTCGCAATATGTTAGTGTTTATACGCGTGGCGCATGAAGTAAAATTTCGAGTTTAGAAAAGCCCCGTGAAAATTTGTCTCGGGTCGCTGCGCGACCCTCGACAAATTTTCGACGCGGGGCTTTTCTAAACTCGAAATTTTACTTCATGCTTAGTCTGGGAGTGGAAAACACTCGTTTGTAGCTTCAAAATAAAAATGCGTTTATGAAAACAATAACTGAAAATTTATTCAAACAAATCTACTGTTCATAATTGGAAGTTTTTCATAAACGAATAATCAGGTTTTCTTTGATATTATTTGAAGTAAAAGTGATAACTATATATTTTTTAATTGTTATTAAACGAGGGTTTCCACTCCCAGACTAAGTATGAAGTAAAATTTCGAGTTTAGAAAAGCCCTGCGTAGAAAATTTGTCAGGGCTTTTCTAAACTCGAAATTTTACTTCATGCTTAGTCTGGGAGTGGAAAACATTCGTTTGTAGTTTCAAAATAAAAATGCGTTTATGAAAACAATAACTGAACATTTATTCAAACAAATCTACTGTTCATAATTGGAAGTTTTTCATAAACGAATAATCACGTTTTCTTTGATATTATTTGAAGTAAAAGTGATAACTATATATTTTTTAATTGTTATTAAACGAGGGTTTCCACTCCCAGACTAAGTATGAAGTAAAATTTCGAGTTTAGAAAAGCCCTGCGTAGAAAATTTGTCGGGGCTTTTCTAAACTCTAAATTTTACTTTATGCGCCACGCGTATACAACACTGATTAAAAGTGACGTATACAATATGCTTCTAAAGCAGTATGCAAATGACGAATATTTTGAACTTCACTTAAAACCATTGTTTTACACGCGTGGCGCATGAAGTAAAATTTCGAGTATAGAAAAGCCACGTGAAAATTTGTCAAGGGTCGCGGCGCGACCCTCGACAAATTTTCTACGCGTGGCTTTTCTAAACTTGAAATTTTACTTCATGCTTCATAAAATTGATGACTACTTTAAATTATCGTTATGTTTGTGCATTACATTAATTAAGCATATGTATCAGAAAACCGGCAATATCTCCTTAGTCGTTTGACATAACCCCATCAAACCCGGTATCATTGGATTCCTAATTAAAATCTCTAACCGAACGTAAAATAAAAAAGAGGGTGTTGAATCCAAAAATCTCGCCTACGAATTATTTTAAATGCTTAGGTTTAGAAATAATCAAATTAGAGGGGGGATGGGTTGGGGAGGTCAATTATGGTGAATCACCCTGCACACTTTACAAAAGCACCCACTTACAATTTTGCTACGCTAATTACTGCTCATTTGACAATTCAGGCTTATTGTACCTGAATATAATAAATAAATCATTCAGAATAAATAATACAATTTAGATGGATGCAATCAAACAACTACTTACAATTTGATTCCCACACACTAACTTATAATAACCCAAAATTATAATTACAAGTTAATTATACAAATTTTCTGAATGGAAGTTTACGAGCGCGAGCACGTCATCGAAATTATACAATCGTACTTTATAATTTATGCAAATAATTAGGTCCGTCCATTTTTCAGGGGCGCCATAAATCCGTGGTAATCTTGCGTTACGGGAGCCCCGGTAATTTATTAGGTTTTAAATGATAAATTTATTAAATTACACAAACTATAATCACCATAAATAATGTCTAAACAAGACTTCTGAGCGTGCGTATATTAGAGTGTGTAATGTATACAATTTTCTCCGGAGACAGATTGCCTCGCAAATGGATTTCGGTTTCCCGTAAAACTTTGGCGGATAATTGAATTCACGCCACATACGTATTAAACTATTCACGGTGTGGTTAATTGTGGGAGTATTAGTAAGAAGCTGGATGTGGGTTCGAATTAAACTTTGGATTTTATATTCAAGACAGAGATAGTTAAATTACTCGTGGAAAATTATATATGTTAAAGAAATTATACCTGTGTTTTTGAGTTTACGTGAAGTGATTATTAGACATAAAAAGACTGTTATTCCTTACTTCACTTTTTATAATAATAAAAAGTGAAGTAAGGAATAATAGTCTCTTTATGTGTAAAGAAATTATCAAAAAATTATATATATACTATCTTTATTTATAGACTTTTAACAACTTCATTTTTACAACTCAAATAAATAATTTGATTAAATACGTCTATAAACGGGCTATCGACTCTAAAAATATTTATTTTAATTAATCATTTTTCTTGTTCTTCAACCGAATAATTACTCGCGTTTATGTTGAACAAATTTCAGTGCTACTTTTTTTCTGTCTTTCTTTCTCGAGTACACGTTATAGGTGAATTTGGTGCACAAATGGGACCACCAAGAACTGGATTAGATTATGCCGGCTTTAATTGTATTAAATTAGACCACTTTATTTTATATTAGATTAAATTAAACGGGATCGTGTCGCGTTAATTATGACAAGGATCCGTTTGCTTGTGTGATTGTTGAAATTGGTATCAATTAAAACAAATTGATGGCGGCGGTTCGAAAACAACATGTGTCGCTCTTTTCGGAATTTGCATTTTATTGAAATCAACGCGACTCGACGCGATCATCAAGGTATTTGATTTATTCTAGGAAATGTTGTTTATTGGATAGTCGAACCAAAAATATTTCAGTTCGTGACTATCATAAAACAAAACACTATATTTTTCTGCGGGTTTTACCTTTTTCAGTTTATTTGTTAAATGTATCGAGTGTCCAGCAATTATAGACGTCCTGGGTGGCTGTGGAATCAATCATGAATGTCGATTCTTACTTCAAAATGATCGAATCTGACGTTTACACAGTCATAACCTATTTCAGGCTTACTTCTCTGAAATAGGTTACGACTTTACAAACGTCAGATTCGATAATTTTGAAGTGAGATTCGACAATTATGTTGAATTCTACAGCCTCCTAGCAAGACATTAAAAATTATTGAACACCTGATATTTGGGATGCCATAATATAACCTATTTCAGGCTTACTTCTCTGAAATAGGTTATGACTTTACAAACGTCAGATTCGATAATTTTGAAGTGAGAATCGACATTTATGTTATATTCCACAGCCACCCAGCAAGATTTTAAAAATGATTGGATACCTGATATTTGGGTGCCACAATATACTCACACACATCCTTGGAATACGCGACGAGTATTCCTCGTCAAAAAAAAGTATTCACCCCTGCGCGAATTCGAACCGTGGTTTCCGCGAAGAACGAAACCAAGTCCAACAGCTGAACACTACATATTTCACACATGAAGTACTCTACAAACTCTCTCAGAAATTCCAAATGAACCTATTAAATAACAGTATAAACCATTTGATGAAAATAAACACACCTTTTTGAAAATCATAAAGTTATTCAGAATTTTATTTATACAAAGTAAATATGGATTTTCAACACCTCAACGCCTTATCAATCGACCTATTGAATGGTTTAGTTTTGTGGTGGTTTGATGTTAGGGTTCTGGTGCAAAAGGGAGTGTGCAGTTCCGCACTGCACTTAGGCCTCATTAGGCCCATTGTGCCACCTCCCGTAGATCACCCATCCTCAGTTTAGCCAGCCCACTTTGTTTAGGTATTCTAGCATTGCTGAGGTGGGTAGATCTCTTATGTAGGCCATCTATCACCCAATATGGACTCCCTGATTGACGATAGTGCCGGGCATTCACAAAGAAAATGCCATGCAGTCTCGTCTTCCATGCTGCAACCTCTACAAGATGGGGAGTCAACTATCCCCATCCTATAGAGGTGCCCGTTTAGTCCACAGTGACCAGTAAGGATGGCAGTTAAGCGCCTGAGATTCCCTCTAGCCAGCTAGAGGTACCGTTTCGCTGATCTCTCATTGGGATACACAAGTGTTTCCTTAGAGAGCTTGCAGCCCTCGATATCATCGCAACGCATCCTGAATTTCTCCAGGGCATTGGTTTGTAACATGTTACACAGGGAGAAAGGAGCTAACCGCACTAGCGGCTCCGGTGAGAGTAGATTCATCCCAGCCGCAGCTCTTGCCAGCGCGTCAGCTCTCCCGTTACCTGTGTCTGTATAATGCCCTTTTACCCAGCAGACTTCAATGTTGTTGTGCATTGCTGCCTGTCTGAGTTTCCCGTGGCACTCTATTTCGGTCTCTGACGAAGCATAGGCTTTCTGCAGAGACAGAATCGCTTGCCTGCTATCCGTTAAGATTAGTATGGCTACATTTGTCACCTTGCGGTTTATGATGTACTCAGCCGCAAGTGTTATTCCCATCAGCTCCAGTTGCGTGATGGTTCCATGAATTCCCATCGGAACCTTTGCTTGGATTTTTAGGGTTTTAGAGAAAACTCCAAGGCCCGATCCTTCTCTCCTTTTAGATCCATCTGTGTAGATCCTTATAGTAGACTCTCTCATCCGCTTAGTGGGTTGAATAGTAACGTTGTAGGGTGTGTTCCGTATTAGTGTTGGTACACAGCAGTCATTAACAGCCTCTAAAAGAGGTATATCTCTACAGACATTCCTCCAGAGGTGTCCTCTAACTTCCCCACAGCTGTTACTGTTCCAAATCCCACTGCACTGAAGGCGAAGTATAGTCGCCATGGCCTCCTTCTCCACGTGGATATCAAGTGGTGGAAGGCATAGCATGACTTCCATCGCCATCGTCGGAGTAATGTGCATGGCGCCTGTTACACTAAGACAGACTGTCCGCTGCTCTTGCGAGATTTGCTTCCTCGTGGCCTTCTGTTTGGCTCTAGGCCACCAAACTGAAGCTCCGTAAGTCAGCATGGGTCTTATGACAACTTTGTACAACCACAGAGTCATGCGTGGTTTCAAACCCCAGGTTTTCCCCCACTGCCCGACGACATTGCCAGAAGGCCCTTATAGCTTTGTCTGTTTTGATGTCGATGTGCGCTTTCCAGCTCAGTTTCCTGTCGAGAGTGATGCCCAGGTATTTCACCTCGTCGCTGTACTGCAACATCGTATTCAATAATTTTGGTGCTTTTTTCGACACCTTCCTTTTCTTGGTGAACAGGACCATCTCCGTTTTGGCAGGGTTTACCGATAGGGAGTGATCATTTCACCACCTAGAAACTATGTTTAGAGCTCCTTGCATCTGGTCGCATAGGGCGTCTTCAACTTACCACATACTACTATGGCCAGATCATCAGCATAGGCTGTCATGTGATGTTAGGGTAATAAATTTTACAATTATTTATTTTGTCTAACCAAATCTTGCGCTATCAAAATCAGGGTTGTTATGTTTAAAACACTTTGTTTTAAAATAGTGTTTTAAACATGTTTAAAAACAGCCGTCGTGTCTTAAACGGTTTTGTTTTAAACATGTTTTAAATCTAAAGTTTGTTTAAAACATGTTTTAAACGTTAACTTTGTTTAAAAGGTTTTTTTTATTATCTTAAAGTTGCTAAATTATATTTTGTACAACTTCATTAAAATTTGTTGTTTACATTTTAAAACTTTAATGAAATTGTTGAAGATATTACAATTACATTACTAAACTTAAAAATTTTATTACAATAAAATATCACAACTGTGTGTGCATTAATGTAATTTTTATAAACAAGGAATTTTTCTTTCATTTTACGACATTCGTTGCTTTTTTAAAAGATTTTATTTTGAATCTTTAAACGAGGGTTTTCCACTCCCAGACTGAGCATGAAGTAAAATTTCGAGTTTAGAAAAGCCTGAAAATTTGGATTGGCCGCGTAGCGAAGCGGAGCGGCCAATCCAAATCAGGCTTTTCTAAACTCGAAATTTTACTTCATGCGCCACACGTATAAAACACTGAAATATCGTAAAGTTTAAAATATACGGCTTTAGCAATCTAATATGTCGATGTGAATAAAACGTAAATCAAATTATGCGCTGAAGAAATTGTTTAAAACAGTGATTATAAGCAACCCAATAACTCTAACGTATATTAGGCTGCCTATAATTGTTGTTGTATGTGTGTGTTTTTGAGCTTCACTGTAAATCAGTGTTCTTAAGCGTGGCGCATGAAGTAAAATTTCGAGTTTAGAAAAGCCTAATTTGGATTGGCCGCTCCGCTTCGCTACGCGGCCAATCCAAATTTTTAGGCTTTTCTAAACTCGAAATTTTACTTCATGCTTAGTCTGGGAGTGGAAAACACTCGTTAAAAGACTTAAATTAACCGCTTGGAAACAACGAATTCCGCAAATTTAAAAAACGCTGTAATTATCGGGATATGTATACTCAAAAGAAAAATGCCCTGTATGTTCTGTTTTAAATACGATTTAAACGTTTTTTAAACATGTTTCACACACGATTCAATCATGTTTTTACTCGTTAGTGTTTTAAACGCCGTTTCAATAAAAAAACAACACGTTTTGTTAGAAAAAACTGTTTGTTTTAATTAAAATGAAAAAAACGTTATTTTTAACAACCTTAATCAAAATTCAAGCAATTTGCTTTGGGATGTTTAACTATAATTAACTAAAAAATCCGAATGCAAATTCCACCAGACGAATTTAGAAAGATTTGGTTACATGAAATAAAAATGCTTAATATTTATTAGCGTGAGATTAACTTTAAACTTCACGTTAAATCAGTGTTGTATACGCGTGGCGCATGAAGTAAAATTTCGAGTTTAGAAAAGCCTGAAAATTTGGATTTGGGCGCTTCGCTTCGCTCAGCGCCCAAATCCAAATTTTCAGGCTTTTCTAAACTCGAAATTTTACTTCATGCTTAACCTGGGAGTGGAAACACACGTTTGAAGCTTCAAACTGAACCTTATTTAAAAAACAACATGTATGCAATATTTATACTTTAATAAGAAATTCCCTGTATTTGCAGCATTAATAATGGTAAAAGTACGTTATATTAAATTAAAAATCAATAACCTTAATTAAATCAATTGGAGATTGATGGATAACCAGTTATGATACATAATCCCATAAAATACTTAATTGTTAAATATTTCCATCATTAACTCATTCACCCTGTACTCAATTAAATAAACGACACCCGGGAGTAGAGCATAAAACTGGAGGCAGGCAAAAAAAAAAACAACGAGAAAAGCCGTCCAATTTATTTACATCTTATCCCATCATTTGAGGCCGTTCCGACCGTTTGAACCGATCGGCTTTGCGTTTATTACAAGTGATTGAAATTAACTAATTAATCGATCGCGGCCTATTAAGCGTATAAGAGACCGGATTAATGACGACACCGGCGGAAAGGTCACCGGTCATTAGTCATTCCTGACCGCTATCTCTTAGAAAAAAACTGTAAAGATTCAATTATGCAGAACTTTGAAGTTGAATTTTTATAATTGTGTTCATTTCCGCGCGCGCGAGTCTTGATATACTCAGAGATTTTAAGTGGAATGACCAAGAGGGGCTAATAACGCGGATGGGCTAGATTTAGTTGATTTAGATCAATGTTCAAGTGGACACCCAAGTAGACGCTTTAAATAGAGCTGAAACGGAACACGGGATATGTGCCATGCAACATCACTTGAGTGTTTAATTGGTCTTTTTTAGACGTTCAATAACTGAAATAAGATAAAACACAAATTATCACTCACTACAGTGAATCTTATTTAAGAAAGTAACGATACCCAAAGGAACGTAACAAAAGGTGTGATTCGTGCTCTCTCTCTCTCTCTCTCTCTCTCTCTCTCTCTCTCTCTCTCTCTCTCACTCTCTCTCTCTCTCTTTCTCGCTCTCTCTCTCTCTCAGTGACCACATTAACGGGTCTGGCAAAAATATATCAAATTATCGTGTAATAGTTTCAGCAGCAATGTGACCATTCGCTCTGCTCCGTCTTGTTAAAACCACATGTCTTGTGTTTCGATTTTTGTTATGTTTACATATCTCGGTGTATACGCTGTAAATTTTCAGGTATTCGGTGTTTTTATAAAAGCGTCTAATTTGCACAAACTTAATACGACACTATACATATATCAGGGTCAGCCAAACCGCGCCCCGCAGCATTAATTCATTAATGTGTTTTTTAAAATACTCAAGTAATTTTATGTTTCCAGCAGGAAACCAGTACCCGTATTCGATTTGGTGAATGTACTTTTCTATATTCGTATTCGTTAAATTTATTGCGCATGCCTGAATATTATTTATATTGTCAATTTTATTAAATGTAGCCATAATAGGTTAAATAGGAATTGCCGGGGAAACCCTTATCTGTTAATACTTTTTAGGTTGGTATGGTAATTTTCTGAAAATTAAGTGTTCTTTAAACGTTACATTAAAATCGTGTTTTACCCGCCTGGTACATGAAGTAAAATTTCGAGTTCAGAAAATCCAAATTGTCAGGCTTTTCTAAACTCAAAATGTTACTTCATGCGCCACGCGTATACAACATTTCATTTCATTTATTTACGGAATCTCCTTTTACATACATTTATAATATTAGTATATTTATGTATACAGAGTGGATAACAGAAAAATAACAATTGTATTAGACATGTTCATGTTACTCTTACTTTACGCGAGTTAAAATGATAATAATAAAAACAATACTAAAGAGTGAATACATTATTTAGAGATAAAATCAATAAATCGGTACAAAGACAAATACATAAACAACTAATAAATTGTACAAATAACATATTGAAATTAATATCAGTAATTGATGAGCAAAATATCACAGCAAAGACTAGATTGTAAAATATAATATGGAATTAAAATTATATGAGTTCACAAACTAAGTAATTAAAATTAAGATAAAACATTATTAACAATAGCGGATAAATTGATTCGTTTCAAATTAGCCTTAAATGTTGAAAATGAAGAATGATGTAATAAAAAATGATTGTTATTGTTTAATTCGTTACAGTAACTCATCATTCTGCATATTGGATTAAATTTTGCGTAATTTACTGCATGATAGCGCAAATAAAATAAAAATTTCGATATATTGGGACCCCTAGCAGGCACATAAAAGTCTAATTGTTCTAATAAGCTTTGGCAGTCTATCTTGCCGTGTATAAGCTTAAATAGAAAACACAAATCATTTATTATTCTTCTATTTTCCAACGAGCTGGGACACAACATATTATGCATAGTACTATTGCTGAATTGGTATCTAGTGTTGCCTAGCCTAGCAGAGACACTGATTTAACGTGAAGCTTACAGTTAATCTCACGCTAATAAATAGTTATAGTTACAAATTCCAAAGCAAATTGCTTAACTTTTGATCAGGGTTGTTAAAAAAAAACGTTATTTTTTTCATTTTAAAAACAACAAACAGTTTTTTTTAGCAAAACGTGATTTTTAATGGAAACGGCGTTTAAAACATTATCGATTAAAAACATGTTTAAAACGTGTTTAAAACATGTTTAAAACACGTTTAATACGTGTTTAAAACAGAACATACAGGGCATCTTTCCTTTGAGCATACATATCCCGATAATTACAGCGTTTTTTAAATTTGCGGGAATTCGTTGTTTCCAAGCGGTTAATTTGGGGCTTTTAACGAGTGTTTTCCACTCCCAGACTAAGCATGAAGTAAAATTTCGAGTTTAGAAAAGCCTAAAAATTTGGATTGGCCGCGTAGCGAAGCGGAGCGGCCAATCCAAATTAGGCTTTTCTAAACTCGAAATTTTATTTCATGCGCCACGCTTAAAAACACTGATTTACAGTGAAGTTCAAAAACAAACACATTCAACAACAATTATAGGCGTTAGAGTTATTGGGTTGCTTACAATCACTGTTTTAAACAATTTGTTCAGCGAAGAATTTGAACGCTTTTGTGCGGCTCGCAGCAACAAACGCTGTTCTTAATTCATTAATGTTTTTTTTTTCTTTTTTTGGGTTTTGGCTTTTGCCTGGCCTTGGGAACTTGCCCATTAGCCAACATCTTTTATTTATATTTGTATTAATTGTTAGGATTACAATTTGTAGTATGCTATTGTTTCATACGGACAAACACTCACATTCATACCACATCCAGGGTCACGACGAGAAATTATTTTTAAATAAAGTCTCGCCGTGCACGGGAATCGAACCCGAATTTGTGGCTCGCCGAGCGACGTTACCGCTCGGCCACCACCTGCCCATTCATTAATGTGTTTTTTAAAATACTCAAGTAATTTTATGTTTCCAGCAGGAAAACAGTACCCGTATTTGATTTGGCGAATATACTTTTCTATATTCGTATTCGTTAAATTTATTGCGCATGCCTGAATATTATTTATTTGTCAATTTTATTAAATGCAGTTAAATAAAAATTGCCGATTTATCAACTAGGAAACTTTTATCTGTTAATACTTTTTGGGTTATTATCGTAATTTTCTGAAAATGAAGTGTTCTTTAAACGTCACATTAATATCGTGTTTTACCCGCCTGGCGCATGAAGTAAAATTTCGTGTTTAGATAAGCCTAAAAATTCGCGCAGATTTTCAGGATTTTATAAACACTAAATTTTACTTCGTGCTTAAGCAAGGATTGTAAACACTCGTTTGAATATTATTGATCACTTCAATAAATGTAAAGATCTAAAAAAAGGAAATTAAACTATGTATTACTAGTTTGAATTTATTTTTTAAATAAACATTGTGTTATGAAGAGTGGATTTTCTTTTGACAACTTTTTTTTAAATATAAACAATCAACAGGTTAGGAAATCAGTTTACTTAAAAATAATTAGCCTATAACTTTTTAATAGATAATTAAATAATCCATACATGTTTTTGTAATAAACTGACGAAAACTTAAATAAAAATTATAAAAAATTAGACTAGTATCTGTACATTTTGTCAATGAATCTAAAGTTGAAAAATTATTTTTATTTTATAAAGAAATTAAAGTACGAGTATCTACAGGGTGGCTGGGTAGTAACTAGGTATTGAAAATTGCGAATAAATTCTATCTCTATCTAACAGCAATAATTCATTCAAATTTATTTATTTATTTATTAACGGAATCTCCATTTTATTACATAAGTGTACATATACATATTGTAATTATGACAAAAATAACAAAAAACATAAAAATCATATGAAGAATTACATTGATTACAACCGACTAAATTATTACTGAACAAAAATAACAAAAACCATATAAAGAGTTACATTGATTACAGCCACCTAAATTATTACTGAACTAAAGATCTAACAGTCAATGACATTGGATGGCCTAATAATTTGACCCGAGACAAATTTTCACGGGGCTTTTCTAAACTCGAAATTTTACTTCATGCTTAGTCTGGGAGTGGAAAAGCTCGTTCGAAACTTCAAACTGAATGCTTTGATAAAAACATTAAATGACTGAACATGTTTTTGGAGATAATAATCTAGTTTTCAAAATTTGGTTTAATATTATTTGAAGTAAAAGTGACATGGTAGCCACAATCTGAAATGTTAAATTTTTCCGACATTTCCCTGATTCAAGATTTTTTACCCTAGCTTTTTAATATAACTTTCTTCTGAGGGGAAAGCCCTGTTTTGTTAAATTGGTTTCATTGTTTTTGTCAATATTTAAGTTAATTTTATAAATTTTTACGTGTTTTGTAATTTGCCTGCTGATTTTGACAAATTTAATAACATCATATGGCTTTTTTCTTAGTGTTTTGGTCAATTTGAATATAATTCCATGACTATTCTCTGACTTTCCCGGTTTTAATGATATTCAGTGATTTTTTTATTTACGTTTTTTCAGACATTCGTCGATTTTATAATAGAGTTCAATTTGAAGTTTTGAATGGGCGTTTCCACTCCCAGGCTAAGCATGAAGTAAAATTTCGAGTTTAGAAAAGCCCCGTGAAAATTTGTCGAGGGTCGCGCAGCGACCCGAGACAAATTTTCGGGCTTTTCTAAACTCGAAATTTTACTTCATGCGCCACGCGTACAAACACTGATTTGAAGTGAAGTTCAGAAACACACAAATACATCTTTAATCAGAGTAACAGGGAATCAGATATATATATATTTTTTAAATAACTTTATTTTTTATAATAATAACTTGTATTGCAATACTTGTAAGAAATTATCATTACATTGTTGGTCTTCTTCCCTTCGTCCTCACCTCGGGATTGTTGGGCGTTGACTCCCATCTCGGGTTAACGGTATTGAGGGATGTAAAATGTCGTATCCGCCCATTTTCCCGAATACATTTTCCCGAATATATTTTTCCCGAATACTACTTTCCTGAATCAACTTTCCCGAATGATGTTTTTCCCGAACTAAACTATCAAAACCCAAATAGGGTTTTTCTAGTTTAGGTGAATACTTCCAGAAACTGAAGTCAGAATCTAGCTTATATTTACTGTTTAGTTGAGGCTGTTAGTAGTTAAAACTCCATAATATCACTTTAATAAAACACTTAATTTGTTTAGGTTTCAAAATTGTATTTATTGTATTTATTTCTTTCGAAAACGGAAAATCTCCAATTTTATACAATGATTACAAAATATAACTTATATCTAATACCTAAAGTCTATTTACCTAAAAATAGGTACATTATGCACATTAACGAGGAACAAAAAATATTAAGGTGATGGAGTTTTGCAAAAATACTTTCTAAATTGGTACGCAGCAAATTACGTTTAAAAGTATTTATAGAATCAGCAAATAAATCAACATTTTCAAAACGCTGTAACAAATTTGCAAAACGCATTATCCTCGAAAGTGGACTGCTATAAGTGTAAACCGTACGATGATATTCTGTTCTAAATAGTTTATATTTTATTCAGAAACAATACCTTTCGGGAAATTGGATTCGGGAAATGGGATTCGGGATTTCTATTTTCAGGAAATATGGCGTTCGGGAAAAAGGTCATTCGGGAAAATATATTCGGGAAAGTGTACGGTAACCGATTTTTGCTATGTGTTTTTTCGTCGTGTTTATATGTTCTTGTTTATAATTAGGTTTCTAATTTTTAGTTTATATGGAATATATTGAAGATTTTTTATATATTCGTCTAATTTGTTGTATTGTCTTATTGTTTCCGTTGTTAGAGCTTGCGTGTGTTTCATTGTGGTAAACATTTCTGTTCTAATGTCTGATTTTCTTGTCGTTTCATAGTTGTGGATTTGTTTGTTTATTTTTAGTTTAATTTCTGATTTAATTTGTTTATTGTTGATTTTGTATATCAGCAATAGATTGCTAAGTTTGATCATATTTTTTATATTTAGTTCTTGTGTTTGCATATATAGTTGATGTGTATCGGTTCGTTTATCTAGTTTGTATAATATTTTTAGTATTTTATTTTGTTGAATCTGTAATTTTGCTAGGTTTTTGAGTGATGTATCTCCCCATATGTTGTTAAGGTATATGTTTTGTGATGTAAAAAGTGCATTATATATACGTTTTCTGTTTGTTTTTGGGATGTAATTTCTGATTTTTAGTAATGCTGCTATTGTTTTGGCGTTTTTTCTTGTTAAGTTGTTTATGTGTTCGTCCCATTTGAGGTCTTCCTGGATTTGTAATCCTAGGTATTTTGTTTGGTTTATTCGATGAATTTCTGTTTTGTTGATTTTTATGTTCAATTTCACTGTTTTATCCTTGTTGTTAAATATCACGTATTCCGTTTTTTTTTCGTTTATTGTTAGTAGGTTGTTGAAGTACAAGTCTTCCAGTTGTTTAATGTCGTTGTTTATGTTTGTTTGTATATTCTGGTAATTATTTTCTGTGTATACTAGGCAGGTATCATCTGCATATATATAAGGGCGTCCGGTTAGGTCTATTTAAAAAATGTCGTTAGTATAAATAATGTACAGTATGGGTGGTAGGTTGCCTCCTGGTATTGGTATTCCATACTCAGCTTCCGTCGATTTGCTTTCGGTTCCATTAATTCTTGTTGTTTGTGGTCTATTTGCTCGCAGTTTTTGTAATAATTTTTTTTTATATGGTATCAAACGCTTTCTTCATATCAACGAATAGGGCTACTACTGGTTTTTTTTGGTCTAGGTTTGTTTTTATGAAATTTACCAGGTCATTTGCAGCTGATGTTGTCCCAGAGTGTTTTTGGAAAGCGTATTGGTTTTGATGGATTATGTTATGTTTATTTAGATGGTTGCTTAGTTGAACTTGAATTGATTTTTCCAGTATTTTATTTAATGTCGACAGTAGGGATATGGGTCTATAGTTTTCTGGAAGTGTTTTATCTCCTTTTTTGTGTATTGGGATTATGATAGATTTTTTTAGATAGTCTGGGCAATGCCGCGATGGCGATACCGGGGAAGAGAGGGGGAAGGGTTTTAGTCGGTATCAGAACCCGACACTATTGGCCGTTCAGATCAAAGGTCACTGTCTGTTAGCAGATTTCCAATCCCCTCTATAAACAAAAAAAAAAAGATAGTCTGGGTAGTTTCCTTCGTCTTGTACTCTGGTTAAAAGTTTTGTTAGCAATGATGTTAATATATTTTTGTTTTCTTTTATAACTTTGTTTGTAATTTTATCAAATCCGGGTGATTTGTTATCCTCTTGTTCTGATATTATTTTGTCTACTTCTTGATCTGTCATATGCTGGAATTACATGTTTTGGTATTTCTTTTTCGTTGTCGTTGTTATGGGGATTATTTTTGAATTTGTAATTTGTTTTTGTACTAGAGTTTCTCCTACATTTGCAAAATATGAGTTTATTTCGTCAGCAATTTCTTGATTGTTGTCTGTTTGGGTTCCGTTTTCTTTGCATATTTTCTTTATGTGACGTTCTTCTTTTTTCCACTTTAATTTGTATATTAATTGTTTTCCATAATTGTTTAGAGTCATTTTTGTTTTTTTCGAATATATTTTGATAATATTTCATTTTTGTATCTCTTATGATTTTGTTTGTTGTTTTCTTATAATTATAATTATCCAAAGTTGGCTATTAAACATCAAACTGTCGATTAATCAGTACACTGTTTCGACTTCCAAGTGCTCATAGAGTTTAATTCTTGCGCTTTAATAGCTTTTTTTAAACTCCTTTAATTTTCTCTTCAACGGAATTGATAATATTTGACTAACCCTATCGATATGCGGCGTGAATGATAATTACTCAGACCCCGTAACTTTTTTTCAAACACAGCATCCGGCAATTTGCGCCATCAGCACGAAACCAGGGTTTAATTAATTTAAAGTTATTAAACATCCCCCTCCTGCCCTCCCCCGCACCTCCCGTACCGATGCCAGTCGGCCGATGTGTTCGAATTTATTTAATTAAAATATTTCTGCTCAAATTCTGTTTCAGTTTTATTACGGTCGGGCGTAATAAGTTTAATTAAAATTTATCATGTTGTAAACGCCATTTGCTGGATTGTGTGTAAATGTGTGTTATGATCTGTAAAAGTTTATTAATATTATATTAGCGTGGTACTTTTCTGTTATGACAATTTTAGCTTTTCTTAATTTTTAAGAGTTCTCTATAGTAAATTTAAGATTTGACGACGCAAGTAGTGTTTTCAATTCATTCAAAACTTTTTGTAAAGAATGACTTTTTGTCGAAAAATGAACAATAAAAAGTGTTCTCCATTCGAGCAGTTATCCGGGGACATCCCCACTGAGCAAAGAAACGTTGCATGACACGTTGCATTAATGTTACCGCGCAACACGAAACGTTGCGTTTTAAGTTGCATGAATGTTGAAAAAACGCTGAATGTTCGCCTGCAGGAACGTTGCATACTAACGTTCAAAGAAAAATGTTGCTGCACCGTTGACAAAGCAACGCCTATGCAACACGAGTGATTACTCTTATTTATATGCAACCCAACATACAAATGTATGTATGTTAAGTTGCATACGATAAATGCATAGAATCCGTATTGTATACAACCCGATATGCAGCAATTAAATGAACGTTATAGGAATGTTTCTCTCGTAATCTTAACGCATAATTCATTTCTGGGTTTAAATGGGTCAAAAAATACAAATATGTTTTGGTAACAAGAAAAAATTAGTCTTACAAAAAGTAATGTGTAGTCTAGGGAAGACAGTACCCCGGAACCTAAGTGCCCTAAGTACCCTTAAACTCTGAAAACATTAAAATATTGTTAACAAATGCATGAACTTCAATTGAAATTAGCGTCTTATACGCGTGGCGCATGAAGTAAAATTTCGAGTTTAGAAAAGCCCAGAAAATTTGTCTCGGGTCGCTACGCGACCCTCGACAAATTTTCACGGGGCTTTTCTAAACTCGAAATTTTACTTCATGCTTAGTCTGGGAGTAGAAAACACTCGTTTAAAGCTTTCGGTTGAACTCGTTTTAAAAAACAACGAATATCTGAAGATTTACAGCATATAATTGGGACATATTTACTTAAATAAAAAACGCTCTGTATGTTCAATGTCCATGAAATGTGTAAACAACGATGCTGCATTACAGCAACAGTTTCAACAATTATACAATGTTAAAAATGTAATGTTACCATTTTCAATTTATATCTAATGCTTACTTAACAGCATACGAATGTATGTATGTTAAGTTGCATACGATAAATGAATAGAATCCGTATTGTATACAACCCGATATGCAGCAATTAAATGAACGTTATAGGAATGTTTCTCTCGTAATCTTAGCGCAAAATTCATTTCTGGGTTTAAATGGGTCAAAAAATACAAATATGTTTTGGTAACAAGAAAAAATTAATCTTACAAAAAGTAATGTGTAGTCTAGGGAAGACAGTACCCCGGAACCTAAGTGCCCTAAGTACCCTTAAACTCTGAAAACATTAAAATATTGTTAACAAGTGCATGAACTTCAATTGAAATTAGCGTCTTATACGCGTGGCGCATGAAGTAAAATTTCGAGTTTAGAAATGCCCAGAAAATTTGTCTCGGGTCGCTACGCGACCCTCGACAAATTTTCACGGGGCTTTTCTAAACTCGAAATTTTACTTCATGCTTAGTCTGGGAGTGGAAACACTTGTTTAAAGCTTTCGGTTGAACTCTTTTAAAAAAACAACGAATATCTGAAGATTTACAGCATATAATTGGGACATATTTACTTAAATAAAAAACGCTCTGTATGTTCAATGTCCATGAAATGTGTAAACAACGATGCTGCATTACAGCAACAGTTTCAACAATTATACAATGTTAAAAATGTAATGTTATCATTTTCAATTTATATCTAATGTTTACAATGCAATGTTGCATAAAAGTCAAATTGTAATGATTATATAGCGTTGTGTTACTTTGCCGCAATATTTTTGAAACGTTGTAAAACAAAGTTAAATTTTAGTATCATTTTTATCATTTAGGTAATATATATAAATCACTATTGCACGTAAAACGTTTATACAATGTTTGTAACGTTGCTAAAACTGTAATAATTTTATTACAATGTTTTATTTTAGTAATAATTTTGTTCTAGCTTCACAATTTTCACGCACCGATTTTCAACATGGAGGAGTGATGCAGCTCGTAAAACATCATATCCCATATGTTAACATTGCTAATACAAATAGTCTATCACAGGAAAAACACTGTGAAATAGCTGCATCCCTCCTCACAACACATAATATCGTAGTTGTCACTATTTACCGCTCGCCGATAGGAGATTTTAATACGTTTCTGTGTATTCTAAATAATCTATTGGATAATCTGCATATTAACAGAAAAATTATAATTGGAGGTGATTTTAACAAATAAAAATAAATTCAATAGCGATGACGCACGGGCAACTCAACTTTGCGATCTCTTTACATCCTATAGATTGGCTGGTATGGTTACATTTAACACTAGGAACACTAACTGCCTGGATAATGTTTTTTCTAACATTGATAATGCTATATTATCAGTTCTCCCAATCGACACAGGCCTGTCCGATCATGTGGGAATTCATATTCAGCTAAAACTCCATCGGATTTCCCATGTAAGAAATAAATATCGCATTGTAAGACCGATTACAGTGTTGGGTAAGTTCAATCTGTATAAACTATTAAAAGATACCGATTTCAGTTTTGTCCAGGAACATGATATGGACTTAGAGGCAAAATGTTCAATATTTCTCCAATAAATATCAAATTATATGTTAGACTGTTTCCCAGAGAATTCAATACGTGTGAGTAACAAACACAGCAATAGAGTTAAATGGTTCAACGCTCATCTAAAACAAATGCGCGAAACAGTCCTTTTAATGAAGGAAGGAGCAAATAAATATCCTGAACTAAAAATCACTTATATAAATTATAAAAAAAAATATCAATTAGCACTAAAAAATGCCAGAGTGTCTGCTAATGATACATTTATAAAACAATCCAATAACATTCCAATGGCAATGTGGTCACTCATGAAAATTAATCATCATGTAAAGGAAAGGGTAAACGATATTCATCAGGATTCATTTAATATTTTTTTAGCACCGCAGGAGCTGAACTCTCTAATAGTCTGCCACTCTCAAATACAGATCCCACAGAATTCCTATACAGATCTAACCTAACGCACAATGCATATTTCCAATTTAAGGAAGTAAGTATGAATGAGGTAGGGAGTGTAGTCAGATGTCTTAAAAATTTTCATGCACGAGACATATACGGAATGTCTACAAATTTGTTTAAAGGCATGATTAATGTAATTATTTCACCACTGACAAAATTAATCAACTGTTGTATAAACGAGTCCATTTTCCCAAGTGTACTTAAACGAGGCTGCATCATTCCAGTCTTCAAAAAGGGGAGTAAGTCGGGTATTAATAACTATAGACCAATATCCTTGCTGCCTATCATCTCAAAAATAATAGAAAAAATTCTGTGCAAACAACTTTCTCTATTCCTTGATTCACAGAATACGCTCAGTGACTGTCAGTACGGTTTCCGAAGGGGTATGTCAACCGAGGACGCAGTTCTTGCACTTACGGAAGAAGTTGCCCGAGGTTTCAACTCAGGTATGTCTACAGTAGCATCTTTCCTAGATCTGAGCAATGCTTTTGACTGCGTTTTTCATGAGATTCTCCTTCGCAAGCTGTATTTTTATAATCTGCATCCACATAGTTGTAGAATGTTAGCCTCTTATTTGAGTGATAGGCGGCAGCAGGTATTGGTCAGTGGTACATTATTGGCTGAAACAAATATTGACTTAGGTGTACCACAAGGATCAATCCTTGGACCGTTGCTGTTTATACTTTATACCAACGACTTGCCTTTGCAAGTAAATAAATCGGAAATAATCCAGTATGCTGATGATACCACTCTGATTAACCGATCTAGGGATGTACATTCGGCTCTACAGAATAGTGCAGTGACAGCATTGAAGGCATCGGAATGGTTCTCATCCAATAAATTAGCACTTAACGTAAGTAAAACCGAGACATTAACATTCTCACTGCGAAACGGAAACGAGCTTAATGAGTGTGTTAAATTTCTGGGTATACATGTTGACAACAAACTAAATTGGCGTGCACATGGAGACGTTGTTTCTGGGAAGTTGTGTAAAATTATATTTTTGCTAAGACACCTGACCCATTCCTTACCCCAATCAGCATTAAAAACTGCGTATTTTGGCTATTTTCATTCGAATCTTACCTATGGAATTCTTGCATGGGGCCACTCACCTATTCTTGGTGGACTGTTTGGCATTCAGAGTCGGGCCATGAGAGTAATCTCCTCCCTTCCTTACAGGGCTGATTGCCAACCAGTCTTTACTGAAATGAATGTCCTTACACTACCTTGTGTATACATGTTAAGATGCATTGCGTATGTTAGAAAAAAATTAACCAGTACACAACGCATGATGTAATCCATAACCATCTAACTAGGCGTAGGCATCTGATATACCCAGCCCAACTACGGTTAACTAAAACCAAAAATGCGATCAACTTTTATGGACCTAAACTGTACAACGCCATACCACAGGGCATAAAAGACCTGACTGATGTCAAATTCTATAATTGCCTCAAAAAATACTTTATATCTAAAGCATTTTATGCTATAGAAGATTGCTTATCCAATAGATTTACTGATTTGATTGTAAGTTGCCCACTTTCTCTTGAGCCTTGAATTATTTTTGTAATTAATTTTAACGTGTCTGTATTGTCCCTTAATTTATTTTAATTTTATTTACTTACAACCTTTGTATAGTTAGCTAATTAATTGATATGTATTAGACTTGTGTAAACTTCGTGTATTAGCACCAAATAAATGATTTGATTTGATTTGATTTGATTAGTATTATGTTCAAAACTCGCGCAATATTTTAAATGTTTCCGTGTTTAGTGGGCCGGTATATTCTTAATCACGATTTTTATATTTGAATTCTATATTGTTACAATATGATCTCGTATTAACATTTAATTATCGATACAAAATTGCAAAATTGGTTTTCAATATTTATACAAGATTAAATGTATACTAGGGACATTAAAGTGTACGATAAATGAGAGTTTTTAATACCGCACATATTTGCACTTTAAATAGTTTGTTTGGAAGATGTTGTTTGATGGGATATGTGAGATAGGAGCACATGTGTAATATAGCATTATCAAGGCATATTCTCGCATGCTATCTGATCAATAAATAACGCAATTAAAAATGTAAATGCAGCCATGAAATTCCCGGAATATAATTACGTCCACGTTGGAAAAGTGGTTGGCTCTGGTCGATTGTTGTACCAACACAAACAGCCACACACACACACACACACACACACACACACACACACATACATATACATACATATATATATATATATATATATATATATATATATATATATATATATATATATATATATATATATATAGCTTTCTCGATTGTTTACGTAATTCAAGAGTGACATAATCAAAATTAGCTCTTGACGGACTGAATAAATACAGGAAGTCTGGCGGTCACGAAGGATGCTCACTTGATTGACAGGGAATAAGGAACGGGGATCGTGTTCCAACACCAACACAGTAATACGGAGCGTATATATATACACGTTCTGTTTCAGACGCAAACAGAAACAATTGATAATGTAGTCCAATTACCAAACACTCTTGGCTCTATCGATTGACTCGTTGTATTATTCAGCAACCGTAAAGGTTAACAATGTCCTAAAATATGCATTGGACGTCACTCCTGTCGGACTTCCACTTGTCTAACGCATTTTATTTTATTAAAAGTCTCGAGGGCATAGAGCACCCCACGGAACATTTCCACTTCTCAATTTTATCAATATTACATGTACCGTATTTCGCTGCGGGAAAACTGGGAAAGGCGGAGGCGAAGTCGGAGGAGAAAACAACTTTTGCCCATGGACGTATCAGCCCGACACTGCCCACCTCCATTAACAATATGAAATTCGCGCGCGCTCTCTTTTTTTTTATTTTTCCTCCCTTCTCTTATTTAATACTGTTTCTTGTTTCCAACTGCTTGCTTGCTATCTTCCCTTATAACTTTCCGTTTACAATAAACTTTAAATTAAATGTTCCCCACATCTCATAAATAACGCACACCGCGAAAGACAATGGGATAAGTTTATTTCCTTCGCCTCAATCTGACACACCGGTACACGGATGTTTATCGATACCTTTGCAATTTTCTGTTTCCAATTTTTTATTCTTCTCACACTTCTAACAAACAAAAAAAAGTATCCTTTTCAAAAATAGATGATCTATTATTCACAATAGTTTAGGAAAATTGAATTAGATTATAATTCCAAGGAATAGAAAATTGGAGATCAATTATATATTTATATTAAGTGATACCATTGATACAATATTGTACATTAATTGAAAATTTATATTGAAGGATCGATGATATTCATTATTGACAAAATATTGTACATAAATTGAAATCAATTATTAAATTTTATTGTCGGTACAACACTGAAATCTAAATTACTGGCTTTATACAACATTGTATCTGTAATGAATATTAAAATAGTATCAATAACCGCAATTTATCTTGTGACAATATTGTGTGCACATTGAATAACAATTTTATGATATAAATGTAGATACAATACTGCTACAATGTAAATACAAGATTCATTTCTACTGGGGATTCGAATACTTTAGTGAAAAAGGATTCGTGATCAGGATTCGTTATATTTTTTTTATGAGGATTCGTATTCGAATCCAAATATAGGCGATTTGAATCTTGAATGAATCGAATACTTACAAAAGGATTCGAATCATTTATTTTGCAAAACAAACTCGACTTTGACCCCACAGGGGCCACTAGAACGGTTTAAGCAAGGTCCCCCGATTGGCGGCTTTGGACGCGATACCGTTCTGAGTGCGATTGCTCGGCCTACAAACAACCTAGAATGTTGCGACTTGTAACATTCGATTCCTAAAGAATACATTTTCACCTATGATCATCCTTATGTGTCGCCTGTTGCCGCTCCAAAAAAATCCCAAAGTTGAACAATATTTACGACCACATTTCGAGCGCCCATTTTGCGAGCTATTTGAACGGAAACTATTTCTTGGATATGGACCATTTTTAAAAATATTATGCTCCAATTCTTTAGCTACATTTTGGTATAATATGAAGTCATTTTGAGAATTTCGAATTTTCGCCAAAAAGTCCAAATTTAGATGGCAAAAATGTTTACCCGAAAAAATCTCATGACATTCACCAAGGCCCCTTACGGCGATAAAAATTCAATTCAATTCAAAAACATTTATTTCCAAATAGAATAGATTTACATTCATGGGTGGGTCAAATTTGGCTTGGCGCCAATGTTCAAATAATAAAGTAAAAATATTTATTTGTCTCTCATTTGTAAACGTCAATTTATCAATAGACAGTATTAAACAAGTAAGGTTATCTTTTCAAGCTACTGACTTGTAAAATTTTAACAAGTCAGTATACTAACTTGTTAAAGTTTAACAAGTTAGTACTGGAATAGTAATTTATAGTTTTTCGTGAATTGACGCGCTCATGTTAAACGAATTGCGAAATAATTTAATTTGATTTAATCAAATAAACAACATAAGTATCCACGGAAATGTTTCATAACTTACTACATATTTTATTGTAATTCCAATTTGATTCAATATACCAAATAATTGTATTTTAATTAATTACAAATGATTGACAAATAAAATATATAACAATATACGCAAGTTAACGGGTTTTACTGGCTCCAGAAGGTGACTGGCTCGTCTAGCGACTCGCCAGTCATATCCTTCTGTCCGCCAGTAAAAACCGTTTTAACAATGCTAATAATGTTAAATACTATAACATAGAGAATAAACATAATCACATAGCTACCATATAGACGGACAATTGACGATTTCAAATTATAGGCGAAAGTAGAATTGGTTAAAATAGTTAAAAATCTTAAAGTAGTAA
The DNA here is from genome assembly GCA_932526585.2 of Philonthus cognatus. NCBI lineage: Eukaryota > Metazoa > Arthropoda > Insecta > Coleoptera > Staphylinidae > Philonthus > Philonthus cognatus. Next base: position 34,286,583 of record OW052242.1, read on the forward strand.
ATGAACATAATCACATGGATACAATGTAGACAAACAATTGACACTTTAAAATTTGAGGCAAAAGTAAATATAGGTGAAATACTTGAGAATAGTAAAAATGTTAAAATAATATTTAAAAAAAACTCATCTCCGACCCCACAGGGTACACTTGGGTCAGGCGGGCCCATTTACACGGGGCCTAATGGGAACGGTTTAAGCGCGGTCCGCCGATTGGCGCCTTTGGACGTTCTGAGTGCGATTACTCGGCTCACAAACGACCTAGAATGTTGGGACTTGTAACATTCGATGCCCAAAGGATTCAACTACATTTCTGTTATGGTAATTCTTACGAATCGTCTGTGGCCGCCCCAAAAAAAATCTAAAAGGTGAACAATTTTGTCTACCACTTTTCGAGCGCCCACTTTGCAAGCTTTGTGAACGAAAACTATTTTTTGAATACGGTCTATTTTTGCAAAGATTATGCTCCGATTTTTTAGCTACATTTTGGTATAATATGAAGTCTTTTTCAGAATTTCAGATTTTCGCCATGTTTTTGTACCAACATACCAAAAACCCGAAAAAGTCTGAAAAAATTCACCAAGGCTCTTCATGGCGTTAGAAAGTCGGTGAAGCATTTATTTTCCCAAAAAAACTCTACTTCGACTCCACAGGGGCCACTTCAGTCGGGCCGGCCCATTTACACGGGGCCTTAGGTTTAAGCTAGGTCCGCAGATTGGCGGCTTTGGACGCGATTCCGTTCTGAGTGCGATTGCTCGGCCTACAAACAACCTGGAATCGTAGGACTTGAAACACTCAGCAACATTTTCAATCATGGTCATTCGTATGTGTCGACTGTGGTCCCACCAAAAAAATTCCAAAGGGGAAAAAAATTTGACCACTTTTCGAGCGCCCACTTTGCGAGCTTTGTGGATGGAAACTATTTCTTGGATATTGCCCATTTTTGCAAAGATTATGCTCCAATTCTTTAGCTGCATTTTGGTATAATATAAAGTTATTTTAAGAATTTCGGTTTTCGCCAAAATTTGCCATTTTTCCATACGAAAAGTCCAAATTTCGAAGGCAAAAATATTTCCCCGAAAAAATCTGAAAAAATTCACAAAAGCCCTTGATTGCGATAGAAAGTAGATGAAGCATTTATTTTGCAAAAAAAAAACTCATCTTCGAGTTCGGTCGGGCCAGCTCCTTATGAGAACGGTTTAAGCGAGGTCCGAGGTTACTTCATTCGACCACTTTTCGAGTGCCCACTTTGTCAGCTTTGTGAACGGAAATAATTTTTTGGATGTGGCCTATTTTTGCAAAGATTATGCTCCAATTCTTTAGCTACATTGTAGTATAACCCTCGTTTAATAACAAAAAACAATTATAATTATCACTTTTACTCCAAATTATATCAAAGAAAACTTGAATATTCGCTAATGAATCGCTTCTAATTATGAAAAGTATATTATTGAAAAATAAAATTTCAGTCATTTGTCGTTTTTATAAAAGCATTCAATTTGAAGCTTCTAACGAGTGTTTCCAGTCCTTGATTAAGCATGAAGTAAAATTTCGAGTTTAGAAAAACGTGAAAGTTGGCAAATCCAAATTTTCACGTTTTTCTAACCTCGAAATTTTACTTCATGCGCCAGGCGTATAATGCACTGATTTAACGTGAAGTTTAAAAACACAAACATTATCTGGTGTTTGCGTTGTGATACATACATACATTGAGATATGGAAAACAATTTTAACAAGAGAGACTTGGTTGATTAATAAGAGTAATCTCGTTGAATAAATAAATTATTAATATAAGTGGAATAAAATTGTGAACTGTTTTCTTAATTTATCGATTGGTTGCATACAAAATTGACGTTTTCTTTACAAAACTATTTACGAAGACAACTGACTTTTATATGTTTATAAAATTCTCATAAATTGCAAAAAAAATAGTAATACAAAAGCCAGAAGGAGACATGACAGGGCCCAGTTAAAAACAATATGTAAGAAAAAGATTCGAGACAAATTTATATTATAGTTAAAATTATTTAAATTTCCCAAGAACCATTAAAACAAATCTTGATTCCTAGGATCCGTTAAAAAGTAATACCTAATTTTATTAAACGACGATTTCCACTCTCAGGTTAAGCATGAAGTAAAATTTCGAGTATAGAAAACCCTGAAAATTTAGATTTGTCGGCGCACGAGCGAAGCGAGTTGCAAGACAAATCCAAATTTTCAGGCTAAACTAAACTCAAAATTTTATTTCGTGCGCCAGGCGTATATAACACGGATTTCAAGTGAAGTTCATATTCATATTCATATTCATATTCATATTTATTGATGTATTAACAAAAGTACATGTTTTACATATGTCACCTTAACCTACGAGTATATAATAATAAAAAATATAATAATAATAAAACCTTATAAGCTAGTTTGTATAGTGAGAAACATCGAAGTAAATAAGTAAATAGATCTATAGTCACATATTAATATAACTATTAAGAAATAACATATTAAAATAACATATTAAAATATCATATTAAAACAACATATTAAAATACCACATTAAAATAACACATTAAAATAACATATTGAAGTAACATACGGACGTTCACAATTTAAAATGAGTTTTAAAATCAAATTTAAGGAATTCTTCCCAGCAGTAAAAACCTTTATCCTCAAGTAGCGTTTTCAGACGATTTGCAAATTACTTGGGAGGCAATTGCTGTATGTTTTTCGGTAGTGCGTTGAAGAATTTAACAGCGTGGAATCTAGTACCAGTCTTCGCTTTCGAGAGTCTTGTTGTTTGTAGATATATGTTTGATTCTTAGCGAGTATGATACTTATTGATGTCGCTACAAGTTTGGTAGCTATCCAAATTGTGTCTAATATGAGACAAGCAGGCAAGAATAAATAGTGATGGGAATGTTAATATTCTTAAATCAATGAAAGCTTGTCTGCAGTCATCACAGTAGTTCAGGCCAGCTAACACTCTTACTACCTTTCTCTGAAGACCAAATATTCGGTGTCGAATAGCGGCATGACCCCAAGTAAGTATCCCATATGCGATGTTGGACTGGAATAGCGAGAAATATGTCGTACGAGCTACGTTCCTTGATACTATGGGTGCCAGGTTTCTAATAAGATATATACTCGAACTAAGCTTTCTAGCGAGTATATCCCCATGAGTAGTCCAAGATAGAAAGGAATCAATGTGAAAGCCAAGAAATTTAGTTGATTCATATTTAGTTGATTCATATTTCCCTAATGTGAACGTTAGGAAAGCAGATTTGTTGATATTCAGTTTTAGTCGATTACATATGAACCACTCCGATACCTGCCCGAGTGCTTTATCATGCAAATTATTAGCAATAGAGTAATCATTAGATTTGTTAATAACAGTGGTATCGTCTGCATATAATATTGTATTGGTGTTTGGCGTCGCATTAGGTAAGTCATTGATGTATATCAGAAACAACAGAGGCCCAAGAATAGATCCCTGTGGTACACCGTATTTAATGGGCAAGGCCTCAGACATGATTCCATTTGATAGTACCCTCTGAGTCCTTCCAGTGAGGTATGAGAGTAAAATCCTGCAAGTGTCTGGATGAATATTGTAAAAATAAAGTTTGCGCAGTAAAATGTCGTGAGATACGCTGTCAAAAGCCTTAGACAGGTCTAGAAATTTAGCTCTTGCTATAGATCCATCTTCGAAGACATTGATAATTTCTTCAACTAATTTCGATAAAGCGATCCCCGTTGAACGTTCTTTCCTAAAACCGTATTGCTCGCTTCTTAATGTTTGATTGTTCTAGGTAAGTAGATAGTTGATCTTGCAAGATTTTTTCAAATATTTTTCCAAACAAGGGCAGCAGAGAAATTGGACGATAGTTGTCAGGATCGTTTGGATCTCCTTTCTTAAGGACCGGTATGACCAAGGCTCTCTTAAAAGCATCCGGAAAGGTGTTATTTCTAATACACATATTGAGCATTTTTGTGAGTGGAGATAAAATAGTGTTCAATACGGATTTGATGACATCAATTCGTAATCCGTAGATGTCCCTGCTTGAACTGGGTCGTAATCTACTTACTGCATCTCTGACAATATTCATCGATATTTGACTGAAACTGAAAAACTGAGTACTGTTATTAAATTCTGAAGACATTAAGGTTATTGGGTCTGTATTTGAATGAGGTAAGGATGATATAATATTATCAGCAATTTCAGTAAAGTGCTCATTGAAGGTCATTGCAGAAGTGGTTGGACGCGTAATTGATTTTGAGGGTCTTAAGCAATTAATAATTTTCCACACGGCTTTTGGTTTAAAGTTGTTCTTTACAATGTACAAGTTATTGGCCTGCAATTTGCTACATTCAATTGCTCGCCTGTAACATTTCCTATGATTGTTCCTTAATACTTAATATTATGCTCAAGTCACCAGTGTATTCAATGTGTTCATTATATAATAATGTGTTATCACTTCATCCGGATATTGACATTTTTAATTGCATATCTTCTAAGGCGTTATTCGACTTGATTGTTAAGTATTTCGAATAATTTGCGCTCATATTGTATTGTATTTTGCGTATACTGTTTTTTCCTTTACTGTTTAGTGTCAATCTTTATTTTATATTGTCTCATATATTTTAATCAATCTGTAACTGGATTCGTCCGTTGATTGAAATAAATAAATAAATAAATACTCGTACTTCTGGATCACGCGTGGTGTTGTATATTTCGGATAGTAGGTGTAGGTGTTCTCTCATTTTTTTTAAAGAATTATTATACCATCTGATATGATTTTCCTGTGTGTCCGATTTGGTTGTTTTGAGTGGAAAACAAGACCCAAAATATACAAGGAAGACAGACAAGAAGTTGTCCACACATTCGTTGGTATCACTTATTATATTCAGAAAGCTCCATGATTCCTCTTCCAATAGTTTAAACAGGGTATGTTTTCCAGCCGCAGTGATTTGTCTTATCGGTCTGTTATGTTTGGGATTCTGATTTTTGTTTAGTGGAACGGTAAAAATAATTCCTCTGTGGTCTGATAATCCTGTTTCAAGAGGATAAGATGACAGTATGAAAGTTCGTCGCTATGTTGTCAATGCAGTTATTTAAGCGTGTGGGAAAGTTAATCATGAATTCTAGATCATAGCTATGAATAACATCCACGAGGCTCTCTGTATTGCGATTGGAAGTATTGGTGTTAATATTGTAGTCGCCAATCACATATATGTGCTTTTTATTTTGCTTGATGGAGTCAAGTACAACAGAGAGTGTATTCAAGAATTGATTGAGATCGCCATTAGGAGATCTATAGACTGTGATTATTATGTTACAATCTGTTTCAATTCCCGCTATTTCGCAGTTTTTCTCCGATGAAAATTGGCTGATATGTAAGAATGTGAATGCTATGTTATTCTTGACCATAATTAGAATTCCACCGCCGGATATTGATTTTCGAGAATAGCTGGTTGCTACTTGAAAGTTTGAGAAGACAGTGGTTTTTATAGCATCGTCGGTTAACCAGTGTTCGCATAAACATAGTACAGAAATATTTAATGTTGTGTCTTTAAGGATTACGTCAATTTGATTTAATTTGGAGCGAAGAGATTGGATGTTTATATAAAGACAGTTTGCAGTTGTATTGTCAATACTGTTTCCATCGACGTCGAGGATGTTCAGTTTTTTGGAGAAGTTCAAAAACACATACATCATCTGTAACTAGAATAACACGGAATCAGATATTTAGTGCGATGTTCTGTGGTAATAATAAATAATTAAAATTTAAACATTTTAGTTACTAAAAATCAGGGTTGTTCAAAGAAACGTTTTTTTTTTTTCATTTTAATTAAAACAAACAATTTTTTTTAATAAAACAGGTATTTTTTCATTAAAACAGCGTTTAAAACATTAACAATTAAAAATATGTTTAAAACGTGTCTAAAACACGTTTAAAATGTGTTTAAAACAAAACATACAGTGCATGTTAACGAGTGTTTTCCACTCCCAGACTAAGCATGAAGTAAAATTTCGAGTTTAGAAAAGCCTAAGAATTTGGATTGGCCGCGTAGCGAAGCGGAGCGGCCAATCCAAATTAGGCTTTTCTAAACTCGAAATTTTACTTCATGCGCCACGCTTAAAAACACTGATTTACAAAGAAGTTCAAAAAACACACACATACAACAACGATTATATGCAACCAAATATACGTTAGAGTGATTGGGTTGCCTATAATCACTGTTTTAAACAATTTGTTCAGCACAGAATTTGACTCACGTTTTATTTACATCTACATATTGGATTGCTAAAGCCGTATATTTTAAACTTTGCGATATTTTAGTGTTTTATACTTGTGGCGCATGAAGTAAAATTTCGAGTTTAGAAAGCCTAATTTGGATTGGCCGCTCCGCTTCGCTACGCGGCCAATCCAAATTCTTAGGCTTTTCTAAACTCGAAATTTTACTTCATGCTTTGTCTGGGAGTGGAAAACCCTCGTCTAAAAATTCAAATTAAAATCTTTTTAAAAAACAGCGTATGTCGTAAAATTTACAATGTATGCATATGTATACCTGAAAGAAGAATTCACTGTATTGAAAAAACACATTTATGCATACATATTTGATATTCTTGTAATAAAATGTTATGTTTAATAATGTAATTTGAAATATCTTTAACAATTTAGTTAAAATTTAAAAATGTAAACAAAATTTTTAATAAAGTAGTAGAAAATATAATTTAGCAAATCTAAAATAATAAAAAAAGTTTAGTTCAACAAATTTAACGTTTAAAACATGTTTTAAACAAATTTAAGATTTCAAACATGTTTAAAACAAAACCGTTTAAAACACGACGGCTGTTTTTAAACATTTTCAAAACACTGTTTTAAAACAAAGTGTTTTAAACATAACTAGCAGGGTTGGTATTAAAAATGTTAATGATTGCAAATTTATTTTCAATTTGTATTCGTGATTCGGAAAACAGGATCCTAATCTTTGATTCGAATCCCATTGTTTTTTATTACGAATCCTCGAATTAAGTATTTGTGATTCGAATCATATTAGGTGATTCAGATTCGTGATTCGAATCCTTTTTTCGAGGATTCGTCCCAGCTCTGGCTGCAACCAGGGATGTGCGGCATCAATAATGTCAAGTCGACGCGTCGAATTTCACGTCGACGCGTCGAATTTCACGTCGACGCGTCGAATTTCACGTCGACGTCGAAAATTTGCACAACGTTCCTGACGTCGACAATGTTAAAACCATTGCTATAAAACTAGTCAGCCTAATGCGATGCGATTTCGACAGTTAGCTTGAAAGTTAACAGAGTATTCAAAACTCTCAAAATCACCCAAAACCGCAACACATACATTATAATAACATAACCTTTAAAAAGTATTGTTGACATTGTCGACATTGTTGATGTTCTCGACATTATCGACGTGATGTCATGTCGACTATTAAAGTCGAAGCGTCAAGGCCTATATCTAGCTGCAACACGTTATCACGGGGGATATTATGGACTTTGACTTTTCGAGTCAAAGGCTCCCGATCAAAACAAGTTAATATAAAAAAAACTGGCCTGATGTCTGATTCGGTACCCCCCTGATTACCCGATTAACTCTTAATCTAACACAATCACTTAATAATTAAAATACTGTACTTACCCTAACCGGTGAGGAGCCACTCACGAGATTTATTTTATTTCACTTATAAATTCGTTAGTCAGGAAATAATTTCGTAATTGTTATTCAAAATGAAAAAATAAAGATTTTTGTTTGTTTCAAAATAATAAAAAAATATATACAAAGGTTTATTATAAACAATAAACAAAATAAGGAATAACAAATGAAGAAAAAAATGAATGTACGATAATGGAGAAATGAACGAAAAAGAAATAAATAAGTGAAATAAAAAAAAAATACAAAATAACGGCACACAAAACACAACTTACTATAACTTTTTAGGCGACGGACTGATAACTCGATTATACTTGTTTAAACACTGCCTTGAGTTATCAGCCCTTGGCCTTGTATATGATAGCCCGAAAATCGCATCCCCCATTACAAATTTTGGGACACGCTAACCATTTTTCGCGCGTCCGCCCTTGGGGACACTTCGAAGAACCCGAATTATTAATTATGAATAAACTAGTTGTGAATAATGTTCTTCCATGATAAATACATTAGCATGCGAAGAAAATTATTTTGTACACAAATGTTTAACTTAAGTTCAGGCGAAAAATGATTAACCAAATAAAGAAAGCTGAATGAAAAGTAGTATGTGTTCTACATGCCCTAATAAAAATATAAATGATCTAAAGTATTTACAAATCGAAAATATGGTTATGTTGATTTTTCCCAGGGAAGAATCATATCACGAAAACCTACTTTCCCATCAAGCAGCTAGAAGTGTTAGATTAAATAAGAACATCTTTGTTCGTGATGTATATCACATTAAAGGTCTTTCTCTCAGCTATTTAATTGTGCATTTGCAGAGTCGATGTGATTCGCGATTTTCTTGGAAACCGTGAAAAGTGAAAAATGCTGGGGATTTTCCAATCTATTGTTGGTCGAATATTCCGTACATGTCTTTGTCTAATTATTCTGACGTCACAAGCGTTTTTGGAATATCCGCACCAAATGTTGGCTCGGCCTTTTGGGCCAGGTAATCGGCTGCGTGTTTGCACGTGAAACAACGGTCGTAAACCGTTTAGCCTATTGTCTCTTGCACTTAGGTAGCTAAGAGAAAGGACCAGTTGAGGATTACTGAAATCTTGGAAAAATCTTCTAGCTGGCATGATGGGCGTTTCAGTATTCATGACATTCATTAACACAAATTCTAAGAGACGCGGATTTTACCAGTTTGCAAATAATAAAATAGGATTAGGTTAAGCCCACAAATGAATTTGGGGTGTAACCGAATTCTTGTTATCCTCACTTGGAAAAAGCGACGATAACAACGTTATGTTGTTGATTATTTGTTATGTTGTTATGTGTTGATTACAGGAAAATATCGTTCTACTATAATTTTAGAGTCCTGAAAACTATGCATTCTGATTTATTGTATCGCAAATACCCAAAAGATTGAGAATCGAGGTTCTAGAACAACATAGATCAACACTTTTATTTGAAATCCTTTGAAGATGAATATGCATGGATATCCAATTGAATTTATTAATATCAGGAATTTGTTAGGATGTCTAAAACGCTTGTCCAGGAAAGGGCCCTCCTCGCGTTTCCCTCTCGTCCTCCTTCTGCTTTTTTTTCAGAAGGGCGATCCTTTCTGCAGTTGGCGGTGGCAGAGGCAGATAAAGTAAGTCGATACTGGCGCGATAAATTGATTTATTCGGGAGTGAAGTAATGAGATGGTGGGCCCGGTCCCGGGCTCTCCCATCGATCAGGCTCTGGATGTGATTGTAAATCCCCCCGACTTGAAATATCCAATATAATTAAGTTTCCGGTCGAACAGCTTTCCGCGTTTCCATCCCGTGTTACTCTCCGCAACCGCAGCGAAGCGGCAACTCCACCGATGGAACTAACTAGAAATACAACCGCAACCTGGAACGACGAATATTGGAATTTTCACATACACCCACGCACACAGATACAACTAATACATACGGACCCTTATCAATTCTAGACGAAAAAGGATTTATGTACCGAACGCCACAAATCACCGGAGTTGAACAGAGAAAAAGTGAGAGAGAGCGTTGGTTCAATTATTTCCATGCCTAATCAGAACGGGAAAAAGGCAAGCAATTGCGTTCTCACAATAATGTAGATAATTTTCCCGGCTTTATGAAAAGCATGTCCGTGTAATTTCGGCTAATTTAGGATAATCGCCCGTCCAACGCTAATTACTAGAAAACTGAAAATATAATCGTCCGTCAGTTTTAATTTACTATTCCCATGCACATCTGGACCTGTCTCCTCTTATCAAAATTATTGTAATCGGTTGTCTCCTTTATAATTGTGCTGTATTTTTCTGTAATATTATTGTCAGTGGAATAATAGCGCGAATTTCTTTAAATATTTGGTTTCTTAACCTAATGATTTTTTTATTTTTATAAGTTATCAAACGTGGTATTAAATCCTAACAGGATTTTTGTTAATACCTAATAATAATAGAATAATAATTTATTAACGGATATATCCTCTTTAACTTTGAATAAAATACTTAGAACCTTTCTCCAATAGTTTATTTTGTCACCAAATGTACATTTCGGACACATCAATAATTTGATACAAATACGAGTATTTGTATCAAACCGTTGATAATGGACACTTCGTGTCCGAAATGTACATTTGATGACAAAATAAAGTATTGAAGAAAGGTTCTAAGTATTTTATTCAAAGTTATAATTATCTTCAAGAAACTCAATCAATCCAAATATCCTTTTTACAATAGAATATAATAAAAAAGTAAATAAAACAGCAAACAAAACAAATATACGCTCTAGTCACAATATACATTTTTACTCACTACTAAACATATAAAACTTACTCCGAAAATATTAACACGATTATGATGTTCATTAAAAATTATGACTCTTATATTTTAACATTGAGTCAAAGATAATATATAAAAAATTACAAAAATATTCGTGTAAAATGCAAACTATACGTCTAAATTAATAACACAACTTAAGAAAATAAATACCCATTGAAACAACTACTTCCCGTGAAAATACACCTCCGGATATTGAATTATACAATGAAATATTTAAAATACTATTTTATTTGTCAAAGATAAGTTAAATTCAATGTACAATAAGTCCAATAATTGAACACTTTAGACTTACCTACTAGTAGAGGTGTTGCAACAAAGGGTTAAATTCAGAGTATCATATATAATAGCAATAGTTACAGCCATCTAAACCGTTTTATAATCTTATATGTTAATCTCAAGATTATTTCGAATGGCCCGAGGTCAAATATTAACGTACCTCATTCTTTTTTTTACTTTTTTTCCGAGTACATGTCGAAAATTAAAGTTGATTATTTTCTGCGGGACGCATCGAAAAAGGACGGGCAATAAATTTCCATTCGATGATAACAAATTTATGCATAATAATGCGCTGCTGGCACTGCGCTCGGTTTTAGCATCGCATTAACGCTCCCCAAAAAAAGAAAATGCATTTACTCGTAAAACGCTTTCGGCCATATTTTAATTTTAAACGCGAAAAATATCAACAGCGTTACTAGGCGTTTAATTTTAAATAAAGTAAATTTAAAACACAATTAAAATACAAAAAGCACCTACATATGTATTTATAAGTAATAATTCACTGTTTCATATTTTTTAACTTGACATTAAATCAGTGTTTCTACGACTGGCGCATGAAGTAAAATTTCAAGTATAAAAAAGCATGAAAAGTTGAATTCAGGCACGGGTATTTCCGTTAAAATGTTTGATTCGTTTACATGGAATATGTGTTTAATATTGATAATTAAATAGGCCTGGAAATTAGCAATAAAACAGGGAAAACACATCATAAACGAGTACGAAGACATCTGAAACTGCCCAATTCTTAAAGCCCTTATTACCTGACCTTCAAAAAAAATATGTATATACAGGGTGTGCGTTTTTGGAGCTCAAGCATGGGGATCTCGGTTATTTAAAGAGATACAAGGCCGGTTAAATTAGGGCAAAATTGCCCAATCTGGAGTATAACATAATGCCGTTTTGAAACATAAAATACTCCGAATACTTCCGAAGATATCCGAAAAAAATCGAAATTTTCACAAACGGTTTTTATTTTTTTGCGAGACTAATTGAAGAGATACTTCGAAACAATTCACACCTTATCATTGCCACTTTGTACGCTCTACAACGTGGTGATATCATAATAAAAATTCGACGTTTCGATTCTCGGCAAACATCATCAACTTCGTTTTTTCTTGGATTTTTATATTTTCGAATACAGCTTTTTTTTCTGATTACGGTGATGTGTCATGTGTTGGGGTTTGGTCTAGCAGTTTAATAAAAATGCCAAAAATCCTGTTTTTGCAAAGAGTGCCTGGGAAATGATTATTAAGCAATAATACAAAACTAACGCAAAATTGTTTCTATTCCTATTTTATTATAGGATATAAAAAGTACAAAAATATTATTCAAATTCATAACATAGAATAAAACTAGAGCATGAGAAACGAATAAATGAAAGAAAAAAACAATTATAAGAGGTGTTCGAATGGCTCACCCTCCATCTCCAAGCATATGCGTCTTAGACTTTATATTGATCTTAAAACATCCCTTCTTCTTATTTTGGTCCTTAAAATTGTAATGATCTTTCTTCGCAAGTTATTGATATCGGTAGGTACAGATTGATAAATTATGTTTTTTATAGCTTCCCATAAATAATAATCTAATGGGGAAAGATCTGGCAAACGTTCCGGCCACCGTATGTTCCTACTATTTGAAATGACTCTATTGGGAAATATTTCAGACGAGTAATCAGACTCTCCTAGCGTTGTATGGCGGAGCTCCATCTTGCTGGAGCCAAAGGCTATTTAGGTGGTTGAGGCAAGTGTTGACATCGATGTAATCGGTCAGGTAGGTCATTTAAAAGTGCAAATACCCATCTGCAGTCAAATTGTGTTTGAAAATGTACTGGTCAATGATCTTATCTCCAAATAAACTAATCCATAGGCGTCCTTGGTGTTCGTATAGATTATCAACGGACCATACATGTTCATTGTGACGACTGAACATGCCTGTGCTGCTAAACTTGCACTCATCCATGAATATCACGTTAGAAAGTACATGGGGATTTTGCAATAACAGCGTCGTGATGTTCCTACAGAACTTCTTCTTCGTTCAGTGTCTCCCGGATGCAAGACTTACGTGATATGGATTTTAAAGGGAAGATACTTATGTTTTCAAGACTCTCCACACTACCTGATGAGTTACATTAATTTCTCTGCTATAGCCTTTGTCGAAGTAGTAGAAGTAATTTAATTCTCCATTAGATTCAAAATAATCCTTATTTTGAATCTAATGGAGAATTAAATTTAAACCCGTTTATTATTTTTCAGAAGGTTTTAGCATTTTACTTACTGCTTGTAAAATTTCCATTTCATTGGGCCTATGAACGCGTCTTCTATTCTTAGAAAATGCACCAATCTCAGCTAAATTTCTATGAAGAATCAAAAAATAATTTTGAGCAGGTTTGAGCCGTTTGAGCAGGTTTGAGCGGTATCCAGAAAGACAACAACAACAAAGTTGTAGCATATCGCGTTTTCTTCAATTGAAAACGGCATTTTGTTATAGATTCGACTAGTTTTGTAACTGTAGGCCAGGATTACCTTACCTTACTAAACAAAAGTGTAGCTGTCATTTCCAAGGCACTCTTTGCAAAATCAGGATACTTGGCATTTTCTTCAAACTGCTAGACCAAACCCCAACACATGACACATCACCGTAATTAGAAAAAAAAGCTGTATTTGAAAATGTAAAATTCCAAGATGGCGCCCATAAGAAAAAACAAAGTTGATGGCATTTGCCGTAAATCGAACCTTCGAATTTTGATTATGATATCACCACGTTGTAGAGCGTACAAAGTGGCAATGAAAAAGTGTAAATTGTTTTGAAGTATCTCTTCAAATATTCTCGCAATAAAATAAAAACTTTTTTTGCAAATTTTGACTATTTTCGGATATCTTAGGAAGTATTGGGAATATTTTATGTTTCAAAACGGCATTATGTTATACTTCAGATTGGGTAACTTTGCCCTAATTTAACCGACCTTGCATCTCTTCAAATAACCGAGATCGTCATGCTTGAGCTTCAAAAACGGGCACCCTGTATATCTTGTAAAATATTTTCCTGTATTACTCCTTGAGAATGACGATAAGTCGAAACTAGCCGGAAAGAATAAAAAATAGTAGTGAAAGAAACCAAGGGACTTTCATTTAATTATCAATATTGTAAACATGTTTCATCAAGTGATTAATGAGAACCAAATTGAAGATATGTGTTTAAATTATGGATGTTCGATATATATCGATATTGTAAAATATCGATATTTTTATGCAAAATAGTCGATATTTATATCGATATTTAACTTCTCGATATATCGCTAGTATTGATACCATATGATAGGTATCGATGCATACGATATTTATTATTGTATTGTACTAAATTAAGAACAAAATGAAACTCATTTTATATAAAGTAGAAATCGACGTTTATGTAAAACTAAGGTTACGTTTGCAAGGTGAATTGCCTGTGTTTTTCTAGTTTTTTAAAGAAAAATTTGAAATGTATAAAAAATAGTGATATTATTTTTTTTAGTACACCCACAATTGTAATTTTTTGTTAGGAAATAACGATTCAATAATCATGACTACGTATCTGAAAGCAATTACTTGAGGCCATGAAATTTCGAAAGAATTGATAAAGCAGCGTATTTCGAACTTCACTTGAAATCATTGGTTTGTAGGCGTGGTGCATGAAGTAAAATTTCGAGTTTAGAAAAGCCTGAGTTTGGATTTGGATGCTCCGCGTCCAAATCCAAACGCACAGGCTTTTCTAAACTCGAAATTTTACTTCATGCTAAGTCTGGAAGTGGAAAACGCTTGTTAGTAGCTTCAAATTGAACGCTTGTCTAAATCAGCGAATTAATAAAAAAAATCATAATAGCATGTCAAGTATTTATTTTCGCTAATATTTTAAAAGTTTAAGTAACATAATTACCTAAAATTATTTCGGCAAAATAAGCCAAGTAGCATGAAAATCTAGTCATTTCTTAAAAAGTAGTAACAGCAAAAGTTATTAAGTGTAATTCATTTTCTATACAATTTTTAATTGACAATATCCTAGTCTTCTTAAAAAAAATACTCAAATGTTGATGAAATTTAGAGAGATTATAAATCCTAATATCACGTTGAAAAAATGAAAATAGAGCAACTTAAGTTCAATTTCGAATGCTCTAAGTTGATAAAAAAATAATGCGATTTTTGAAAATTATTGACTTTAGGAAAAAAAAACAACAACCTTCAGTTTAAAGATAAACACTGATGTTTGTTGTTTTTTTTTAAATCGAGTATCGTTGAAAATATCCTCTCTAAATTTCATTAAAATTTGAGAATTTTTTTCAAGAAGACTGGGATATCGTCAATTAAAAATTGATAATATCCCAGACAAATTTTTTGGGCTTTTCTAAACTCGAAATTTTACTTTATGCGCCACGCGTATAAAACACTAAAATATTGTGAAATTTATGTATATTTGAACCTCGCTTCGCGCTGAACGACCTAACCAAATTTTCAGGCTTTTCTAAACTCGAAATTTTACTTCATTCTTAGCCTGGGAGTGGAAAACACTCGTTTAATGCTTCAAATCTTTTAATAAACCGAGCGTCGGCAAATCCACAACGTATGCTTATATATACTTAAAAAATTCTCGTAATGAAAATGTTCGGTGTTAAAATCTCTGTATATATTTTTTATTTTATGCAGTGAATTATTCCCTGACCCCTTCAAATGTATTTCCCATTTTGCTTTCGAATAACAAATTTTACATGTAAGTTTCGATGTAAATTTTTGTTTGTATACGGAAAAAAATTGTTTAAAAGAAAAAATACCTAGATCAGCTCTTGTGATTATTTTCACAATCTGTAAATAATTTCAAAGTAACGTTTTATAACTTACCAATCGATTCTAAACAGAATTGTCGCTGTGTTTGAATAATCGAATCAATTCTTAAAACCTTCTCTACACAGAATATTCTTTGAGCAATCGGCCAGCACTCCATATACAACAAAACTTGAGATATGACAGTACATTTTACATATATAATCATTACAATTACATGTTTAAAATATTTGTACTTAATAATTCAAATGCGGTTACTTATAATTTGACACCCTTTATATTTAGCACTAAACGAGAAGTTTATCAAAAATCATTGATTCAACGTAAGCTCGTTCTATTCAACTAGGCGAGACATTGAAACACATTTTGGCACATAAACCAAAGCCTAAAGAAACGACTTGTTTAAGTCATCAAAAGTGAACTACATTATCTAAATGTTATTATTTTAGGACAAATCACTTAATTATCCATATTTAGACACTTAAAATGTTAAATTTTTGTACGTAAAAGTTGCCCGCAAGAGCTAAAACAATATTTTCATCATTAAAACCATAAACAAACGTATTTTGTTGTAAGTTATCAGACAGTCAATTTGTCATAAAAAATTGATGAAGTAAAATTTCAATGAAATTGTCAATACTATAATATTGTCAAATTTATGTATATTCGAACTTCACTTAAAATATGTGTTTTATACGCGTGGCACATGAAGTAAAATTTAGAGTTTAGAAAAGCCCAGAAAATTTGTCTCGGGTCGCTGCGCGACCCTCGACAAATTTTAACGGGGCTTTTCTAAACTCAAAATTTTACTTCATGCTTAGTCTGGGAGTGGAAAACACTCGTTTGAAGCTTCGAATTGAACTCTTTTAAAAATCAACGAATGTCAGAAAATTTACAGCTAAAATAATTAAGAAAAACTAATGTGATTTTATAAAAATAATGACATATCATGGAATTGATACAACAATTGGCGTTATTCCCTGTTTATTTTAAGTTCAATTTACAGCATTAAACAAGTGTTTTGCACTCCCAGACTAAGCATGAAGTAAATTTTCTGGGCTTTTCTAAACTCGAAATTTTACTTCATGCGCCAAGCGTAATAATAATAATAATAATATTAACCGTATTAAAAACAGATTTTAAATGAAGTTCAAATATACATAAATTTGACAATGTTATAATATTTTATACGCGTGGCGCATGAAGTAAAATTTTAAGTTTGGAAAAGCCCAGAAAATTTGTCTCGGGTTTAGAAAAGCCCCGTGAAAATTTGTCGAGGGTCGCGCAGCGATCCGAGACAAATTTTCTGGGCTTTTCTAAACTCGAAATTTTACTTCATGCGCCACGCGTATAAAACACTAAAATTGTGTAAATTTATGTATATTCCAACTTCGCTTAAAACCAGTGTTTTATACGCGTGGCGCATGAAGTAAAATTTCGAGTTTAGAAAAGCCCCGTGAAAATTTGTCTCGGGTCGCTGCGCGACCCTCGACAAATTTTCACGGGGCTTTTCTAAACTCGAAATGTTACTTCATGCTTAGTCTGGGAGTGGAAAACACTTATTTAAAGCTTTAAATTGAACTTAAAAAAAGCAGGGAATATCCGTAATTGTTGTATTAATTCCATGGTACGTCATTATTTTTATAAAATGACATTACTTTCTCTTAATTATTTTCGCTGTAAATTTTCTGACATTCCTTGATTTTTAAAAGAGTTCAATTTGAAGTTTTAAACGAGTGTTTTCCACTCCCAGACTAAGCATGAAGTAAAATTTCGAGTTTAGAAAAGCCCCGTGAAAATTTGTCGAGGGTCGCGCAGCGACCCGAGACAAATTTTCACGGGGCTTTTCTAAACTCGAAATTTTACTTCATGCGCCAAGCGTATTAAAAACAGATTTTAAATGAAGTTCAAATATATACATAAATTTGACAATGTTATAGTATTTTATACGCGTGGCGCATGAAGTAAAATTTTAAGTTTAGAAAAGCCCAGAAAATTTGTCTCGGGTCGCTGCGCAACCCTCGACAAATTTTCACGGGGCTTTTCTAAACTCGAAATGTTACTTCATGCTTAGTCTGGGAGTGGAAAACACTCGTTTGAAGTTTCGAATTGAACTCTTTTAAAAATCATCGAATGTCAGAAAATTTACAGCTAAAATAATTAAAAAAAACTAATGTGATTTTATAAAAATAATGACATATCATGGAATTCATACAACAATTGCGGTTATTCCCTGTTTTTCTTAAGTTAAATTTACAGCATTAAACAAGTGTTTTGCACTCCCAGACTAAGCATGAAGTAAAATTTCGAGTTTAGAAAAGCCCCGTGGAAATTTGTCGAGGGTCGCGCAGCGACCCGAGACAAATTTTCTGGGCTTTTCTAAACTCGAAATTTTACTTCATGCGCCACGCGTATTAAACACAGATTTTAAGTGAAGTTCAAATATACATAAATTTGACAATGTTATAGTATTTTATACGCGTGGTGCATGAAGTAAAATTTTAAGTTTAGAAAAGCCCAGAAAATTTGTCTCGGGTCGCTGCGCGACCTTCGACAAATTTTCACGGGGCTTTTCTAAACTCGAAATTTTACTTCAAGCTTAGTCTGGGAGTGGAAAACACTTATTAAAAGTTTTAAATTGAACTTAAAAAAATAACAGGGAATATCCGTAATTGTTGTATTAATTCCATGGTACGTCATTATTTTTATAAAATGACATTAATTTTTCTTAATCATTTTAGCTGTAAATTTTCTGACATTCGTTGATTTTTAAGAGTTCAATTTGAAGCTTTAAACGAGAGTTTTCCACTCCCAGACTAAGCATGAAGTAAAATTTCGAGTTTAGAAAAGCCCCGTGAAAATTTGTCGAGGGTCGCGCAGCGATCCGAGACAAATTTTCTGGGCTTTTCTAAACTCGAAATTTTACTTCATGCGCCACGCGTATAAAACACTAAAATTGTGTAAATTTATGTATATTCCAACTTCGCTTAAAACCAGTGTTTTATACGCGTGGCGCATGAAGTAAAATTTCGAGTTTAGAAAAGCCCCGTGAAAATTTGTCTCGGGTCGCTGCGCGACCCTCGACAAATTTTCACGGGGCTTTTCTAAACTCGAAATGTTACTTCATGCTTAGTCTGGGAGTGGAAAACACTTATTTAAAGCTTTAAATTGAACTTAAAAAAAGCAGGGAATATCCGTAATTGTTGTATTAATTCCATGGTACGTCATTATTTTTATAAAATGACATTACTTTTTCTTAATTATTTTCGCTGTAAATTTTCTGACATTCCTTGATTTTTAAAAGAGTTCAATTTGAAGTTTTAAACGAGTGTTTTCCACTCCCAGACTAAGCATGAAGTAAAATTTCGAGTTTAGAAAAGCCCCGTGAAAATTTGTCGAGGGTCGCGCAGCGACCCGAGACAAATTTTCACGGGGCTTTTCTAAACTCGAAATTTTACTTCATGCGCCAAGCGTATTAAAAACAGATTTTAAATGAAGTTCAAATATATACATAAATTTGACAATGTTATAGTATTTTATACGCGTGGCGCATGAAGTAAAATTTTAAGTTTAGAAAAGCCCAGAAAATTTGTCTCGGGTCGCTGCGCGACCCACGACAAATTTTCACGGGGCTTTTCTAAACTCGAAATGTTACTTCATGCTTAGTCTGGGAGTGGAAAACACTCGTTTGAAGCTTCGAATTGAACTCTTTTAAAAATCATCGAATGTCAGAAAATTTACAGCTAAAATAATTAAAAAATACTAATGTGATTTTATAAAAATAATGACATATCATGGAATTCATACAACAATTGCGGTTATTCCCTGTTTTTCTTAAGTTAAATTTACAGCATTAAACAAGTGTTTTGCACTCCCAGACTAAGCATGAAGTAAAATTTCGAGTTTAGAAAAGCCCCGTGGAAATTTGTCGAGGGTCGCGCAGCGACCCGAGACAAATTTTCTGGGCTTTTCTAAACTCGAAATTTTACTTCATGCGCCACGCGTATTAAACACAGATTTTAAGTGAAGTTCAAATATACATAAATTTGACAATGTTATAGTATTTTATACGCGTGGTGCATGAAGTAAAATTTTAAGTTTAGAAAAGCCCAGAAAATTTGTCTCGGGTCGCTGCGCGACCTTCGACAAATTTTCACGGGGCTTTTCTAAACTCGAAATTTTACTTCATGCTTAGTCTGGGAGTGGAAAACACTTATTAAACGCTTTAAATTGAACTTAAAAAAATAACAGGGAATATCCGTAATTGTTGTATTAATTCCATGGTACGTCATTATTTTTATAAAATGACATTAATTTTTCTTAATCATTTTAGCTGTAAATTTTCTGACATTCGTTGATTTTTAAGAGTTCAATTTGAAGCTTTAAACGAGAGTTTTCCACTCCCAGACTAAGCATGAAGTAAAATTTCGAGTTTAGAAAAGCCCCGTGAAAATTTGTCTCGGGTCGCGCAGCGACCCGAGACAAATTTTCTGGGCTTTTCTAAACTCGAAATTTTACTTCATGCGCCACGCGTATAAAACACTGATTTTAAGAGAAGTTGGAATATACATAAATTTACAAAATTTTAGTGTTTTATACGCGTGGCGCATGAAGTAAAATTTCTAGTTTAGAAAAGCCCAGAAAATTTGTCTCGGATCGCTGCGCGACCCTCGACAAATTTTCACGGGGCTTTTCTAAACTCCAAATTTTACTTCATGCTTAGTCTGGGAGTGGAAGACACTTGTTTAAAGCTTTAAATTGATCTTTTAAGGAAGGTGCGAAAAGGGGAAATTAATATTTAAAACGTATTACTAATTTTATGTATTTCGTTGATTTTTAAGAGTTCAATTTGAAGCTTTAAACGAGAGTTTTCCACTCCCAGACTAAGCATGAAGTAAAATTTCGAGTTTAGAAAAGCCCTGTGAAAATTCTGAAATCTGGGAGTGGAAGACACTTGTTTAAAGCTTTAAATTGATCTTTTAAGGAAGGTGCGAAAGGAGGAAATTAATATTTAAAACGTGTTACTAATTTTGTTTATTAACAATTTATTAAATGTTCTCCTCTTTGCATTTTATTTTATTTGAAAGATTTTTATCTTAAAATCTTTGTTATTTTTAAAAACTTAATACTCTTATATTAAAAATCTATCTATGAAAATGCAGCGAAGCCGGTAAGAGAGGTTATATGTTCATATGTGTTACGCATATCGACGTACCTTACATTCAATTAGCATTCTAGGCGAGCGCACAAAATATGCCGCCTACTCTAAATCTTAATTTAAGTGATCACACGGTATGTTGTACATTTGAAGCGACCCTTTTATTCTTAACTAGCGAAGTACCTGGTGTTGCCCAGACAATTATTTATCTCAGACATAAATTCCTGCCTAATAGAAGATAGGCAGGAATCTATGCCTGTCCGGCGCATTCACCACGTTTGCACTTGTTTGTTCCTGTGCAGAGCACCCACAACCTCCAGAGGTGCTACCCTAACCCTCCCCCCGCCCCCATGTTTGTTCAGAGGTTATAACTACAGGTTCGATTCTTCCTTCAAAATGATTAAATCTGACGTTTGTTGTTTCAAGCGTTTAAGAGTGCATAGAGAATATACCCGACATATTCTCTATGCACTCTTAAACGCTTGAAACAACAAACGTCTAGAAATTATTGAAGTCCTGGGTGGCTATGAAATTAAACATGAATGTCGATTCTTATTTCTCTAAAATAGATTAAAGTCATAACCTATTTTAGAGAAGTAAGAATCCACACTCATGATCGATTCCATAGCCACCCAAGACTTCAATAATTTTTGGACACCCAATATATTCTCTATGCGCTTGAAGCGCCAAACGTCAGATTTAATAATTTTGAATTATAATTGAATTATGTTTGATTCTACAGCCACGCAGGACTTAAATAATTTTTGGACACCCGATACATTTATTTATACGGTCTTTTTTATCGTGTTGATTACGATGTAAGCAATAGCGTTTATGGGCTACTTGATTTTACTTTTGATCGTACAGTGAAATCTTAACCAAGTGTGTTATTTACTAAAAGTTTTTGATCTTACGTTTTTACAATTCACCTATTGTAAAGCTTGTAGTAGACGACACTATTTTCTTGTACAAGAAAAAAGTATTCTATTTTCTATAGACACAAAATATAACCAAGCGCAAATCTTGTACAGTTTTGTATAATGGAAATAGGACATATTCTATTTGGTACACCATAATAGAAAATAGTATACTATTTTCTTGCACAAGAAAATAGTGTCGTCTAATACAAGCTTAAGAAGAAGAAAGACAAAACTGTATTTTTTTATATTTCGGGGACTGTGTTTTATTGATTCGATAATGCGTCGAGTTTATTTATTTATCGGGACGTATAAATTTTCCCCCCGGTGTCCGTGCCCATTTTTTCCTCCGTGTAAAGTGCTGAAGCGTATTGTGTATTTAAAGTGACAAAGGGATGCGACCCGAAAAGAGCTATCGCGCGGGGGCGGTTATAAATAGGGCACGCTGAAATATTTAAAATGTTAGTTGTGTGTATGTGTGGATTTATAGTAATTGTAAGTAATGTGATTTAGATGGGTTGCATTTGGGGTTGAGTTTCTGTACACTTTCAGGGATGGATTCCAGTGTGTGAGTGTGTGTGTGTGTGTGTGTGTGTGTGTGTGTGTGTGTGTGTATGGAAGGAACAGCTGGCGTTTTAGGGTTGGAGATGTTTTTAGGCCGTTTCTCAGCACTTTGAGGATATTCGAGGGGTTAATGATAAAATATATTTTGCAGCGAGGTTATATTGTGATATTCTCAGCGATTCTATGGGAATTAATCAATATAGCATATAACAGGATATCATCGACAGAATAAAACTTAAAAATGGTGATGTGTTTATCATAGCATTTTCGTCGTTAAAGATATGCATATAACACTGGTCTGCAAAAAAAATTTGTTTTTCGAGCCCTGACACCATTCCTGCTGATTCTTATGTAAAATGACCTCCTGAATCCGAATATGACCTCCGTTTTCCCCCATCACCCACCGTTTTCGGGGGAGGCCCCCCACCTATTTTTATCACTTTTCGATAATTTGGAGGGATGAAAAGGTTTATTTTAGCCTTTACATTTCTTCTGAGGGGCTAGAGAGGTGAAAAGTTCAAAAAAATGAACATTTGTAGCAAGGAGGTAGATTTGGGGGGGGATTTGCCCCCTTAAATTGTAAAAAAAACATTAAAAATGATCAATTTTTTCCGTTTTTTTCGCAGTTTTTTCACTTATTTTCTACATTTTCCAGCTTCCATTCCCCCTCATCCTCCTCCAAACACCCCCAAATAATAAAAATATATTGCAACAATATATAGCAACAATAATAAAAATATATAGCAACAATAATAAAAACATATAGCAACAGTTCGGAAGATTCACTGTACCACGCTGGCGCTCTCAATACTAGCGGGTGAAAAGGATTATTTTAGCTGTAAAAAATAATAAATAAAAAGTAAAATAATAAATGTAAAATAATAAATGTAAAATAATAAATGTAAAGAATAATAAATAACTAAGATAAGTACCTTCATTTTGTGCTTGCTTTCCTTTTGTACCCTGAGGTAGAAGTTTCTCGTATCAAAAACCAGCAGTACTCTGCTAACATGCTCGCATTCCACTTCCCCGAAAATCTCCTCTCGAACTTAGAGATGTCTTGATGAAACCGTTCCCCGTGTTCATCCGAAACTGCTCCTAAATTTTCAGGGAAGAAGTCCAGGTGTGAGTGAAGGAAATGCACTTTAAGAGACATGTTACACCCCATGGCCTTGTACGCTGACAGCAATTTCTCGACATGAGCGACATAATCATCACTTTTGTTGTTACCCAAAAAGTTCTCACACACGTTTTGGAATGCAATCCAAGTTCGTTTTTCTTTTCGATTCAGGTGTTCAATAAACGTCGAATCTTGGAAAAGTTGTCGAATCTGGGGGCCCACGAAAACTCCTTCCTTGATTTTAGCCTCACTAATACGAGGGAATCTAGTTTTCAAAAATTGAAATGCATCACCGGTCTTGTCCATTGCTTTCACAAACTGTTTGATCAATCCTGTGCGCGTGAGGTATTGAGAGCGCCAGCGTGGTACAGTGAATCTTCCGAACTGTTGCTCTATATTTTTATTATTGTTGCTATATATTTTTATTATTGTTGCTATATATTTTAATTGTGGGGGGATGGAAGCTGGAATATGTAGAAATTAAGTGAAAAAACTGCGAAAAAACGGAAAAATCGATCATTTTTAAGGATTTTTTTACAATTTAAGGGGGCAAATCCCTCCCCAAATCTACCTCCTTGCTACAAATGTTCATGTTTTGGAACTTTTCACCTCTCTAGCCCCTCAGAAGAAACGTAAAGGCTAAAATAATCCTTTTCATCCCTCCAAATTATCGAAAAGTGATAAAAATAGGTGGGGGGGGGCCTCCCCCGAAAACGGTGGGTGATGGGGGAAAACGGGGGTCATATTCGGATTCAGGAGGTCATTTTACATAAGAATCAGCAGGAATGGTGTCAGGGCCGATTTTCATGCCGACCAGTGTAATTACCGCTAATATCATTATAGTTTAATGCTAGTTAATTGTTATGAGACCCTAACAAACATAATGCTATCGGTTCGTATTAATAGAACAAATTCTACATGTTGTTTATTTAGTTGTGAACTATTAATTAAATGAAAGTGGCAACATCGCATTTTCATGTGTACTAACTTCGATTTAATTACATTTTAATTATTTATTATGTTATGTTACATTGTTTATGTTTGTGAAATAGTTTCTTCTGCTGAATTGTTTAATTAAAATTTATTGCTAACGAATAATTTCACTCCTTGGTCAAGCATGAAGTAAAATTTCAAGTTGGTAGCTACGCGACCAAACCAAATGTTCAGGCTTTTCTAAACTCGAAATTTTACTTCATGCGCCACGCGTATAAAACACGGATTTTATGTAAAGTTCAAAATTATCTGTTAAGGTATGTACATTTATAAATCTTAAATAAATCATAGCATTATAATTAAATGAATTCGTTTTACTATGGCATTTGAGGTTATGTATAACGCGGATCTCATGCCTTAAACCAGGAATACCATTTTATGAAATTATTAGTTGTAAACTAACAATAGTAATCTACTATAATGTTTCATTTATAGAAAAATGTTAATATTATCCTTGTATAATATTAAAGCTGTATGGTAAGTTCTATTAGTAAGGCAAATTATGATTTAAATATTAACAATGTGGAAAAATTACTTAAACTAAATTTATTATTATTATTTAGAAAATATTCACAAAAATAGTAATTTTTGCATTTTTTCGTGAAAATTGATCTATTACATCTAAGCAGTATATATTTATAACCTAATTTTCAATCAGTGGTTTATACGCGTGGCGCATGAAGTAAAATTCCGAGTTTAGAAAAGCCCGCAAAATTTGGTTTGGTCGCTCCGCTTCGCGGAGCGACCAAACCAAATTTTGCGGGCTTTTCTAAACTCGAAATTTTACTTCATGCTTAACCTGGGAGTGAAAGACACTCGTTAGTTTAAAATATGTTACATTTGTCAAAATGTGTGCTGTAACTGTTACAAAGAAAAGCAATGGCATGGCCATCTCATAATTTAGTTTAAATTCACTGACTATAGAGGCTTCTACTTCGTTATTGTTGAACATTAATAAAACACTGTTTATCACTTTGTTTGTATAACAATTGGTTTATTTGGTGACTATAGTTTCGATACTACACGTATCATTATCAAACCGTTAGTAACAAAAAACTTGTTACTAACGGTTTGATAATGATACGTCTAGTATCGAAACTATAGTCACCAAATAAACCAATTGTTATACAAACAAAGTGATAAACAGTGTTTTATTTAGTTTAATTTATGAAAACAAAGTCGAGTTTTTCTTCTCCTACGATTTTCAACAAAACGGAGCAATCGAACCAAATTTTCAGGCTTTTCTAAACTCAAAATTTTATCTGGCATTAAAAACACTCATTAGAAGCTTCAAACTAAAATATTTTATAAAAATAACGAACGTCGGAACATTTACATAGAAAAATCATATGTGTACCTAAAGGAAACATTCCCTGTATATGGCCAAGCCCAAATCCAAAAATAAAGAAATAGCTAAATTTGAATCGTGAAAATTGACCAAATTACCAAATAAATTTATTAGAATTTCTACAAATTGTGACAAATTAAAAAGTTCGCGATTTTTATATAACGATAAAATTAATAGAATTCATAATATGCTGTCTCTCCTTTTATTTTAAAGGAGACATGCTGTCTCTTCTTTTATTTTAAATTGTATTGTTAGTTGGTTTGAAGAGAATTTGACCTAAACGTTACATATACTTTAATAGAGCGTTGTAACAAATCAAATTAAATAAGATTTTAAATATTTCATTGTATAATTCAATATCCGAAGGTGTATTTGCACGGGAAGTAGTTGTTTTAATGGATATTTATCGTCTTAAATTGTCTTATTAATTAAGACACTGCTTGCATTTTCACGAATAGTTTTTTCGTAATTTTATATATTATGTTTAAAGTGTGCAAACTATAAAAAGCGTAAGCTTATTTTCTCGAATTCAAATAGTTTTGAATTTGAATTTTATCTTAATAGAATTCGTTGAAAATAACAAATTTGTTGATAACCATGAAAATTACTAAAATTACAATTAAAGCTAACGAATTTGAAGTCTCTAACAAGTATTTTCATCCTAGATTCAGGATGAAGTAACATTTCGAGTTTATAAAAGCCTGAAAAGCAACCTTTCAATTCAAGCTTATTCCATTTTTTTTGATGTTGTTCAAATTTGTTTTTTTTCTCGTTTCTCAATGAGGGAATTAATTGGCTTCTAAATCAGTACTATGCATTTTTAAAGTCAATTGGAAGGATTATAAAATACGTGTATTATAAACAATAATAAAGGTAATAATGAAAATGAGAAGGGTTTTTTGTCTTGATTTTTGTTTGTTCATAAATAGATAAAGCATGATTTGAAAGTCTGCTTTTTATCTGTTCACATCTTTCACAGTTAAAATTGGTTGAAATTTTGGTGTATGGAGAATTGAAAAAAAAAGGCTACGAGAAATATGCATCAGATGATGGTAGTAGCCGGCGAAATCCGGTCCTTGTTGAAAGGGGGAGCGAAACAGGCGAGCCGGCCAAACAACCTCCAAAATGCAATTCGAATCTTTAATGCATTATCGAATTTGCATACATCCGAGCGCGCAAATTCAATTGCGGTTCGACTGGATTATAATTTATACGATCGTCCACCCTCGCCTGGGAATGAAATTATGAAAGGCAGAACAAAAAAATAAACGGACTGCCAGGGGAGTGTGGAAAAAGGCAAAAGGAAGAAGACGAGCGCACGTTCCCACTTGTGTGGCATTTTAATCCCGGCGAGAGGCATCGCCGCGGCTAAATTCGCTCCACTATAAAATTATCCAATTACCTTCCGCCGCGCTATAACACTATGATTTTTATTAAGCGCTTATTCGTTATTCGCCATATTCGCCCGTTGGAGCCGGGCGCGATGCATATTTAAGTGGTGAGAAGGTATTCCATTACGTTTTGTCTCCCCAACATCTCGAACGCAATTTTATTACAGGCAGCAGCACCTACTAGAGGACCCCATACGGCCATGCTAAAGCGATTTTTTTCTTAAATTTATACATGAGCGTACGAGATGATGGGGTGTAGTAGGAGTCATTAGGGTGATAACCCGGCCTATACAATACCCAGGAAGTTAGGATCGCGCGAAATGACATGTGCATGATGCGATTATTACATGAATATGTAGCGACCCTGAATTTCAAAATTAAACTCGCTCACTCCACTACATCCGACCCAACGGCATGGAATACGAAAACGGGATGGGAATCCATAATGCACACCCTCTCTCATACCCACACCCTGTACTCACACACACACATACACACATATACAGGCCTGGCAATAACGATTTCACACTTTTATAACTGAGACATATTTAAACGGTGCCGTAAAGATATAAAAGCGCCCCGCTACGATGAAATTGGATCCGTCGAAATACGAAAATCTCCCGCACCTCGGCTTATATTTATATAATGTTGCGATTTTTTGACCTATTCAATTACACTCGCCCGCTTCTTGCCAAATATAAAAATAAACCCAAACTGGATATTTTATGTAACTATCAACTTATATTTGACATCATCTCGATTTTATTAGATTTCCGTGGTATCAAACAATTCTTGAACTTTTCACTATAATCCAAAAATAATTCCATTCTTTTGAGAACTGATCAAATTTAAAAAAAAATATAATGAACACTCTCGATCTTTTTACAGATACTCGTATCTGTAGAAACACTTGATAGATATCAGAGCTGGGACGAATCCTTGTAAATAGGATTCGAATCACGAATCCGAATCACCTAATATGATTCGAATCACGAATACTCGAATAAAGGATTCGTAAGAGATAAATATGATTCGAATCAAATATTCGAATTTTGTTTTTTCGAATCACGAATACAAATCCTTTGAGAATAAATTTGATTTTATAATTTTTCGTCAACCATTTATATAAAAATATCGTTACCAGTTGTTTTAACAAAAATATTTAAAACCTAATTATTTATTATTAACACTGAACATCGTTGATAATAGACTAAACATGTGATTCCCTGTTACTCTAATTAAAGATGTGTTTGTGTGCTTCTAAACTTCACTTCAAATCAGTGTTTGTACGCGTGGCGCATGAAGTAAAATTTCGAGTTTAGAAAAGCCCGAAAATTTGTCTCGGGTCGCTGCGCGACCCTCGACAAATTTTCACGGGGCTTTTCTAAACTCGAAATTTTACTTCATGCTTAGTCTGGGAGTGGAAAACACTCGTTTATAGCTTCAAATTGAACTCTATTAAAAAAATCGACGAATGCCTGAAAATTACGTAAATAAAAAATTCACTGAATATCGTTAAAACCGGTAAAGTCAGAGAAAAGTCATGAAATTATATTCAAATTGGCCAAAACACTAACAAAAAAGCGATATGACATTATTAAATTTTTCAAAATCAGCAGGCAAATTACAAAACACGTAAAAATTTATAAAATTAACTTAAATATTGACAAGAACAATGAAAACAATTTATCAAAATGAAGGTATGTATATTAAAAGGCCAGGGAAAAAAAATGTCGGAAAACTTTAGCATTTCAGATTGTGGCTACTATGTCAGTTTTACTTCAAATAATATTAAACATAATTTTGAAAACTAGATAATTATCTTTGTTTAGTTTAAAAATATGTTACATCTATCAAAATGTGTGTTGTAACTGTTACAAAGAAAAGCAATGGCATGGCCATCTCATAATTTAGTTTAAATTTATAAATTTATGAAAACAAAGTCGAGTTTTTCTTCTCCTACGATTTTCAACAAAACGGAGCAATCGAACCAAATTTTCAGGCTTTTCTAAACTCAAAATTTTACTTCATGCTTAATCTGGCATTAAAAACACTCATTAGTAGCTTCAAACTAAAATATTTTATAAACACTCACGAATACTCGAATAAAGGATTCGTAAGAGATAAATATGATTCGAATCAAATATTCGAATTCTGTTTTTTCGAATCACGAATACAAATCCTTTGAGAATAAATTTGATTTTATAATTTTTCGTCAACCGTTTATATAAAAATATCGTTACCAGTTGTTTTAACCAAAATATTTAAAACCTAATTATTTATTATTAACACTGAACATCGTTGATAATAGACTAAACATGTGATTCCCTGTTACTCTAATTAAAGATGTATTTGTGTGTTTCTGAACTTCACTTCAAATCAGTGTTTGTACGCGTGGCGCATGAAGTAAAATTTCGAGTTTAGAAAAGCCCGAAAATTTGTCTCGGGTCGCTGCGCGACCCTCGACAAATTTTCACGGGGCTTTTCTAAACTCGAAATTTTACTTCATGCTTGGTCTGGGAGTGGAAAACACTCGTTTATAGCTTCAAATTGAACTCTATTATAAAATCGACGAATGCCTGAAAATTACTTAGATAAAAAATTCACTGAATATCGTTAAAACCGGTAAAGTCAGAGAAAAGTCATGAAATTATATTCAAATTGGCCAAAACACTAACAAAACGCGATATGACATTATTAAATTTTTCAAAATCAGCAGGCAAATTACAAAACACGTAAAAATTTATAAAATTAACTTAAATATTGACAAGAACAATGAAAGCAATTTATCAAAATGAAGGTATGTATATTAAAAGGCCAGGGAAAAAGTCTTGAATCTGGGAAATGTCGGAAAACTTTAACATTTCAGATTGTGGCTACCATGTCAGTTTTACTTCAAATAATATTAAACATAATTTTGAAAACTAGATAATTATCTTTGAAAACATTTTTAGTCATTTAATGTTCTTATCAAAGCATTAAGTTTGAAGTTTCGAACGAGCGTTTTCACTCCCTGTGGATCTTTTTGAAATTTCGCATTTACTACAACAAACCGCAAACCTTGCAAGTCTTGAAAGCCAAAATTGAAGAAAAAATTACCAATTTGGAGCCAGATGTTTTACGAACAACAGTTCAAAATGCTGTAAGACGAGCGCAATCAATATCAACTCAGAAGATGGTCATTTGACTGATATCATTTTTTTAACTTTATATTATCAATTTTACACCGTTAAATTAAGTTTCAGTCAAAACATTGCCCATTTTTTTCATTCCTAATAATATGGCAGCCAATTCATAATATGACATTACTTTAGCCTTATATTACACGAGACAAAAAGTTTATATCTTAAGAAATGTTAATTTTTGTGTTTTAACATAGATTTACTATCCTTATTTACGCACAAAGTAAAATATAGAGTTTAGAAAATTCTGAAAATTTGGTTTAGTTGCGTAGCGAAACGGATAAAACACTGAAATATTGTGAAATTGAAAAAATACTGGTTTTTACTTATTATGTTTGAATTTCATAGCAAATTCAGTTTGATTTTATTAGAAATATCTATGTCCCGAGTTTTTCTGACGTCAATGTAATTAAACTAACATGGTAGACTCGGTTTTAAATTAAGACAACCTTATACACTAACCACCTTGATTGCTGGCTTTTGATTGTTGACTCATCTAACACTTGGTGAAACATCTTTACACTTTTTATATAAGGTTGATAGAATAAAACACTTGGTTTTTGTTTCACAAATTCAATATTTTATTTCCACGACTAGTTTCGGTCAGACGACCATTATCAATGTGGTTTACAAGGATTACTATAATAGTAATCCTTGTAAACCACATTGATAATGGTCGTTTGACCGAAACTAGTCGTGGGAAATAAAATATTGAATTTGTGAAACAAAAACCAAGTGTTTTATTCTATCAACCTTATATAAAAATTGATTGCTGGCGTCACGCGTGGATGTCCTTACGTGAGGTCAACAATCAAGGTAATTAAGCAATACAAGGTCGGCTCGGTTTAAATCAAGACAAACTTACTTACAAACCTTAATTAATGTCGTCACGCGTGGAAATCCGTACGTGACATCAAAACCAAGAATATCACTGTGCACTTGATTTAAACCGAGCCGACCTTATCACGCGCGGAAATCCTCACATGACGTCAAAATCAAAGTAATTATTGTATAAGGTCGACTCGGTTTAAACTGACACAGTCTTGTATAAGGTTGTCTTCATTTAAACAAGTGTTTTCCACTCCCAGACTAAGCATGAAGTAAAATTTCGAGTTTAGAAAAGCCCCGTGAAAATTTGTCGAGGGTCGCGCAGCGACCCGAGACAAATTTTCTGGGCTTTTCTAAACTCGAAATTTTACTTCATGCGTCACGCGTATAATACAGTGATTTAACGAGAAATTTAAAAACACACAAAAGACATTTTTCATGTTAATCCTCACAATTAATTCGAATTATTTTTGACGATTCAAATCCTTTTGTAAGTATTCGAATCCTTTTATAAATATTCGAATCCTTTTATAAATATTCGAATCCTTCTTTTAAATATTCGAATCCATTTATAAATATTCGAATCCTTTTATAAATATTCGAATCCTTTCATTAGGATTCGAATCCTTTTATATGGATTCGAATCACCCACATTTGGATTCGAATACGAATCCTCTTAAAAAAAATGTAACGAATCCGGATCAAGAATCCAGTTGAACTAAAGTATTCGAATGCCTATTTTGAATCCTCTAAAAGGATTTGAATCCAGGATTCGAATCCTGAATGATTCGAATCCTGCCCAGCTCTGATAGATATACACGGGGAGTTTTTCTTTAAAGTTGGGAAGGGGACATTTATCTTTCAAAGACAGTTTTAAAACTGCGTCTTATTCAATTTGTCCACACGTGCATTAAAAACTTAGTCTCAGCTCTAGAATCTTGTCCATACTGTTTGATATTTATAGAAATTCAATTTTAGGAAGTAACTTATTTCCTAATTAATACAACTACAATTTTGGGGGGGGGGGTTGTGTGACTTATGTCTTTAGCCTTTCAGTCACGGTCTATTTATATTTAATAATTAAATAATTAAAAATACTAATTATAAGATTCATTAATAAATGTCAAACTACTAGTAACGCTAAATATCCTTATAGTTTAATTGATTGCATTGGAATAATTAAACATTATCAAAATTTATATTTAAATATTAGAGTTCTCAGCTTTATTATAATTTGTTTTGTATAAACCACTATTTTGTCACTTTAATGCTAACTTATAAAATTTAAGGTGTAACCAGCCCGAATTTCTAATTTTAGTTGTTAATACTTATAGATTGGAAATTTAAATCATATTACAATAAAAATAAATATGAATAAAGTACACATCAATTGCAATATTACAAAGAATTAAATGTGGAAATACATAATGTTGCTAATGCTTTTTTCAAATCGAATTATGTCTTTAATCTGAGATAATTTTTATATTATTAATATAATATAATAGTAACAATTAATATTCAGTTACTTCTTGGATTTTGGAGGCGTTCACTTCGTGGTACATCTTCAATTTTGATATAAAGAAAACTCTTAACTTTTTTATACCACTTAGTTTGAGAATGATTACCGTGTAATTGAAACTAGTCACTGAAGTAAAATAAAAGTGGTATAAAAAAGTTAAGAGTTTTCTTTATATCAAAATATTCAGTTACTTTAATCACTTGTAATTATCTAAATCATGAAGTAACCACATTTAAATTAAGCGCACATTTGTGACGTCAGCGATCTCTACCCCCACTCTAAAATCTTCGATCTGTCGATCCTTTTTACCGATTACTCGACCGTCCTTGAATTGAGTGATGGAATAAATTTGAGGTTATGGTAAACTATGTGTAAACAGTCAGTAGTGGAAATCTAATTTAAAATTCAAAGCATACTTCAAATTAAGTTTTAAATGATCGTACGATATTTATTTATTAAGGGAGGAGATATTTTTAAATACAATTTATAGTATAAATTAAGTGACGTCCAAGTTTAAATGTACCCAACAAATATGCCAAAAATTTAAAGTTCAAACGAAAACATTTCTCTGCCGCGCGTATGTGTGTATTATTTTACACGTGTAGAAAATTAAGTGGGGTGCATTAACAGTGTGAAATTTCGTTTCGGGGCGCACTTGAAGCGCGGCAGTGGCGCGTAAACATGAACACCGACGCGATATTTTAGCATAATTAATACAATATTTTGCACGGGTGAATTTGTAACAATACGAGGGACGTAATTTATAGTTTCAGACGGTGAAACGCGGTAATTTATTCTTTCTAGGGGGGCGGCGCTCCGCGCGTATGCAGTTTGCAGTTTCAATTTTTAATTTCATTATCAAATATTCAGCGGGGAATATGCGCGCCGCCGTTTACAAATATCTCTTGTACGAGGTGGTAATTATTTATATGGAATAGTTGGGTTTTTTGTAAGTGGGGTTGTGTTTGCGCCGCCCCCCGCAAACGACGCCGCTGTTTAAATTTAAAATGGACGGTCGGTGTATGGTTTTTCAATTATTTACGTTCCGGATATCCGGATACGTAAGTTGTGTTTCACTAAAACGTGGCTGAAACTCGTGGATGGTAATTACTGCAAAAACCATCATATTTGCACTACACTATAGAAATCGATTACTCATTCTTAAGTCAATTGACTTGGCTCGAAATCGGGTCTAATCGCTAAATTATAATTGAATCGGTCATTTTAAAAAGATGCTACATCCACAATTTTAAAATTTTCAAACTGTCTAAGTTCCATTTATTATTACTAGTGATGTAATTTAAAATTGGGTTATAATCTCGGTAATATTACCGAAAACATGGTAACAATTGGTAATTTAAAGTTAGACTGTATAGTAAAGGGTGATCAACAATGATTGTAGACAAGTTAAATTTCCCGCCGAAAAATCTGGGGAATTTGATACAGATATTTTTGTATGTTCGATGGTTTTTTTAATTCTTCAAATAAACACATATTATCTTTGATTTATAAATAACAAACTGTATTATTTCGTGTAGAAATTAATAAAAAGTGAATCTTTAAGAGCAAGTTCAATTTTTTTCTAAAATATATACAAATAAAATTATTAAGAGTATCTGTTATTTTCTTGGGAATTTGACATTTTAAAAAAAAACTTCATATACTTTTTTGTATGACAGCTGGTTTTTTTTAATTGTTAAAATAAACAGATGTTATTTTTGATTTATAAATAACAACTATATTATTTCCTGTAGAAAAATGATTAAATTTAAAAAAATCAGATATTATAAATTACTACAAAACGATTGCATTTTTAACTTTACATGAAACCAGCGCGCCTGGCGCATGAAGTAAATATTTCGAGTTTAGAAAAGCCTGAAAATTTGGTTTGGCTACGCGACCAATCCAAATTTTCAGGCTTTTCTAAATTCGAAATATTTACTTCATGCTTAATCAAGGAGTGGAAAACACTCGTTAGACAACTCAAATAAAACAATAAAAAAATCAAGACTTCTTACACAAAATGTCTGTCATCTTACGTAACCAGTGTCATTGTTTTTTAACCTAACTAATTCACTGTCATCATTAACATTTAAAAGTTGTGAGTGAAAAAAAATACATTTATATTTTTTCATTTCTGCACTTTTTTAATAAAACGTCAACAATAATAAAAGTAGACAAGAAATATAGAAATAAAAAATCAAAAGGAAATACCTAAACAGTTAAAAAAATGCATTAATTTTAAATTATAATATTTTTCTATGAAATAGAAAATTACTAGAAAATTCGTATAATACAGGGTTTGGCTTTTGACGTGTTTTTCGCAAATATTTCGAAAACAAAGCATTTTACGCGGAAATGACCTGAGTAAAGAATAATCGTACAGAAAGGGCCCATAATTATGTAATATTAGTTTTCTTACAGGTGGCGCTGTTGTCGCTAAAACAAGGTCAAATCTTTTTTTTTAATGGAACCCCCTTTTATTGCAGTTTCGGATTCCTCGTAAAAAAATAAGAAACATTTATTTATTTAATTTTTTTGTCAGCCTGATAATGGCGCTGTAATCGAGACAGGTGAAACATGAAAGATGTTCTGGTGTCTCAGAATGAAATGCTTGTTTTTAGAGTGTCAGCACGTCCATTTATTATTACTAGTGATGTAATTTAAAATTGGATAATAATCTCGGTAATATTACCGAAAACATTGTAACAATTGGTAATTTAAAGTTTGACTGTATAGTAAACAATGTATCCCTAAACAAAAAAACAATATTATTATTTTATTTTTTTGTCAGCCTGATAATGGCGCTGTAATCGAGACAGGTGAAACATGAAAGATGTTCTGGTGTCTCAGAATGAAATGCTTGTTTTTAGAGTGTCAGCACGTACAAATGACAAGTAGCATTAACATTTTCACGATTAAAAATTGTATAATTTAACTTTATAAAAAATAACTAGAATTTGACCAATGCAATATTGGTTGTCCATTTTG
Organism: Philonthus cognatus; assembly: GCA_932526585.2. Lineage (NCBI taxonomy): Eukaryota > Metazoa > Arthropoda > Insecta > Coleoptera > Staphylinidae > Philonthus > Philonthus cognatus. The sequence goes on from OW052242.1 coordinate 34,322,179, forward strand.
TGGATAATTTCTTAAGTGAACAAAAATAAAAAAATGACTTTTGTAAAAAGTCTTCTGCTTGTTTCGAAGCACTTTCTTTGTTTTTTCAGCCATTATATCTTAAATTGAATCTACCCGCAAATCACACGAACATCCGAACGCATTTTTATTTTTCGCGATTACAGCGCAATATATCAGGCTGATAAAAACATTTATTAAATAAATTATTCTTATTTTATTTACGGGGAATCTGAATCTGCAATCAAGTATATGGGTTCCCGTTAAAAAAATTGAGTTGACATTGTCTTAGCGACAACAGCGCCACCTGTGAGAAAACCAATATTACATAATTATAGCCCCCTTCTATACAATTAATATTCACTCAGGTCATTTCTGCGTAAAATGCTTTGTTTTCGAAATATTTGCGAAAAACACGTTAAATACCCCACCCTGTATAATATTTTATTTTGTAATTTTAATAATAATAATTATTACCTTAAATTAAATTGTCTGAACCAGTTAACATCATAAACATAAACAAATATTTTCAAAATCGTTAAAATTTACACAAATTGACAAAAACGTAAAACATTTTTACAAAAATATTGAGAAATTATGAAATATCAAAACTTGACAAATTTTACAAAATGTTTGTATACAAGTAGCAATAAAATCTACACTATCAACAATAAAAAAAACTACACATTAAAAAAACATAATTAGACAAATCGTCAAAATTTATCGAAATATTCGCTTAAATAAAAATAAAGTTTTCTGGCTAAGAAGCACAAATTTAATCTTTGAATTCTGCCGCTTTTCCCTAAAAAATTTTATAGAAGCTTTTAAACTTGACGGCAAAAAACTACTAAAATTGTTAAAATTAACACAAATTGACAAAAACGTAAAAAAGAACAATCTTTACAGGAATATTGAGAAATGATGAAATAGCCCAACTAGACAAATTTAACAAACAGTTGCTACAGTAGCAATAAAATCTACAATATCAACAATAAAAAAAAAACTACACATTATTAAAAAAATATAATTAGACAAATTGTCAAAATTTGGCGAAATATTGGCTTGAATAAAAATAAAGTTTTCTACCTTAAATTAAATTGTCTAAACCAGTTAACATCATAAACATAAACAAATATTTTCAAAATCGTTAAAATTAACACAGATTTTTAGTAAATAACACACTTGGTTAAGATTTCACTGTTTATTGATTGACACTGCAACAATTGTTTCGCCACACAGTGGCTTCATCAGGCAGATGAATAACAATAAACAGTGAAATCTTAACCAAGTGTGTTATTTACTAATTTCGAGTTTAGAAAAGCCTAAGAATTTGGATTGGCCGCGTAGCGAAACGGAGCGGCCAATCCAAATTAGGCTTTTCTAAACTCGAAATTTTACTTCATACGCCACGCTTAAAAACATGTATTTACCATGAAATAAAAAAAACACACACATATAACCACAATTATAGGCAACCTAATATACGTTGGAGTTATTGGGTTGCCTATAATCACTGTTTTAAACAATTTGTTCAGCGTAGAATTTGACTCATGTTTTTTTTCACATCTACATATTAGATTGCTAAAGCCGTATATTTTAAACTTTACGATATTTCAGTGTTTTGTACGTGTGGCGCATGAAGTAAAATTTCGAGTTTAGAAAAGCCTAATTTGGATTGGCCGCTCCGCTTCGCTACGCGGCCAATCCAAATTTTCAGGCTTTTCTAAACTCGAAATTTTACTTCATGCTTAGTCTGGGAGTGGAAAGCCCTCGTTTAGAGATTCAAATTGAAATCTTGGATTTAGATTTTACATTCTGGAAGAATTGGTCTATGTGTTTGAAAACCCCATTCTTTATGAAGGATAGCTCTCTATGTAGAGTTACTAGGTAAGCGCCAAAATGTTTCGGCTTGACATAGAACCCGGTATGGCAGCGTGTCAAAATGTTGGCAAGACATTGGTTTAGGTCTTATTAGCCTTGGAAAAGCAGAAATGGATTTTTTGTCAGTTAGTTTTCTTATAAGTAACACTCGTTTATCACGATGTCAGAAGCCTTAAAAACTAAGCAAAGTGATGTCATTAAATTTCTTTCTCGAGAAGGTATCTCTTCTCAAAGCATCAAAGATCGGTTGGATGGAATGTACAGGAAACATTCCTCGTCTTATTCTGTATTCTGTAAAAGATTAGTCAAAACCAGGGCTTTTTTTTCAGGTATACACATGCATGTACATTTTACGACATTCGTTGTTTTTTTTAAAGATATCAATTTGAATCTTTAAACGAGGGTTTTCCACTCCCAGACTAAGCATGAAGTAAAATTTCGAGTTTAGAAAAGCCTAAGAATTTGGATTGGCCGCGTAGCGAAGCGGAGCGGCCAATCCAAATTAGGCTTTTCTAAACTCGAAATTTTACTTCATGCGCCACGCTTAAAAACATGTATTTACCATGAAATAAAAAAAACACACACATATAACCACAATTATAGGCAACCTAATATACGTTGGAGTTATTGGGTTGCCTATAATCACTGTTTTAAACAATTTGTTCAGCGTAGAATTTGACTCATGTTTTTTTTCACATCTACATATTAGATTGCTAAAGCCGTATATTTTAAACTTTACGATATTTCAGTGTTTTATACGTGTGGCGCATGAAGTAAAATTTCGAGTTTAGAAAAGCCTAATTTGGATTGGCCGCTCCGCTTCGCTACGCGGCCAATCCAAATTTTTAGGCTTTTCTAAACTCGAAATTTTACTTCATGCTTAGTCTGGGAGTGGAAAGCCCTCGTTTAGAGATTCAAATTGAAATCTTTTAAAAAAACAACGAATGTCGTAAAATTTACAGTGTATGCATATACCTGAAAGAAATTTCCCTGTATTTAAAAATCACATTTATGCACACACAGTTGTAATGCTTTATTGTAATAAAATGTTATGACTAACAATGTAATTCAACAAAACTTAGCTAAAATTTAAAAACGTTAACAATAAATCTTAATAAAGTAGTATAAAATATAATTTAGCGAATTTAAAAAAAAACGTTTTAAACAAATTTAACGCTTAATACGTGTTTTAAACAAATTTAGCATTTAAAACATGTTTAAAACAAAACCGTTTAAAACACGACGGCTGTTTTTAAACATGTTTAAAACACTATTTTAAAACATAGTGTTTTAAACATAACAACCCTACTCAAAACGGTTTAAAATAGGACAGGAATTCTTGTAAGAAGGCTTATGACCAATCAAAGGTAGGCTCAAATTTGAAATTTGCAATATGATAGGCCATGAAAAGTTTCTCCCTAGAAGCGAAATGTTAGGCAAGAATAGCGGGAAAGACAGCATCTTCAAAAGATCGGCTTCAATTAAAATCAATATTTCGGTTAATAAAATGTGGAAGCCGGTTTCATGAAATTATTTTCCTTATCAGCGTTTTTATGATATCCTTAATCGAAATTATCTCTCAAGTAGGCTTTTTTGTATCAATTCATTGACTTTAAAAAAATGTACTTGGGTTAGTGCTAGCACAAAAATAGAGTGATGTCTTCGCAATTGAAGTTTCCTTGTATTTTTAAGCAAATAGAAATGTTTAGATATTACTGGAAATAGTTTTTTTTATATTACACAAATGAAACACTTTTTAACTTTGTTTGTATAACTGAGACTTCATTGAGTGATTATAGTTTCGACAACTTCAACTTGTCATTTTCAAACTTTTAATTTGAAAACGACAAGTTGAAGTTGTCCAAACTATATCACCTAATAAAGTGTCAGTTATACAAACAAAGTTAAAAAATGTTTCATTTTTGGAATATGATGTATGACGAAGTAGATATATAGTTCATATTCATTTAACTAGTTGAGAAATTATAACAAATTTGTGCTCATAACGCTAAAAGTCATAAGATGTGAGTTGTTTAACTTCTCAAAAGTGAATTATGGCATTAGTTTTAGGGAAATCACTTAATTAGTTACGCAAATAAACTCCACAGAGATACAAATGTGTTCGAATTTCTCGTCTAGTTAAATGATATAAGCTCTAACAGTTTTATATTATTTTCTATTCAATCAAATATTAAACAAGAAATTTTCATTTATTTTTAAATAAATCATCTTCAACTATTCATAACATCAATATTATATACTAATAATTAAACATTGACATTGTACGAGGGTTGCCTTTTATATTTCGGGATTGGGTAACCCTAGTGTTGCAATCTGGCAACTGAGAGCTCTATCGTAAAGTTTGACATTTTTGAGGTTATACGTACTCAGAACGTTTTGACATATGAGCGTTATTTGTGTCGTTTACACTAACTTTAAATATTTGTCTCGGCCAAAGAATGGAATTATATCGTGAACATTTTCGTGCGATTATTTTTTACAACTTTCGACGTGGATTAACTCAACAACAGTGCATGGATGAACTTAAAGTTTTTGATATGGAATTTCACCAAGTAACAGCCTCAACTATTGAATTTTTAACACAGATTGACAAAAACGTAAAACATTTTTACAAAAATATTGAGAAATGATGAAATAGCTAAACTTGACAAATTTTACAAAATGTTTGTATACAAGTAGCAATAAAATCTACACTATCAACAATAAAAAGAAACTACACATTAAAAAAACATAATTAGACAAATCGTCAAAATTTATCCAAATATTCGCTTAAATAAAAATAAAGTTTTCTGGCTAAGAAGCACAAATTTAATCTTTGAGTTCTGCCGCTTTTCCCTAAAAAGGTATATAGAAGCTTTTAAACTTGACGGCAAAAAACTACTAAAATTGTTAAAATTAACACAAATTGACAAAATCGTAAAAAAACAATCTTTACAGGAATATTGAGAAATGATAAAATAGCCCAACTAGACAAATTTAACAAAATATATATATACAAGTAGCAATAAAATCTACAATATTAACAATAAAAAAAAACTACACATTATTAAATAAATATAATTAGACAAATTGTTAAAAATTGTCGAAATATTGGCTTGAATAAAAATAAAGTTTTCTGGCTAAAAAAAACAAATATTTTTTTTTGAATTCTGTCGCTTTTTCACAAAAAAGTTTATAGAAGTTTTTGAACTTGACGGCAAAAAACTACCAAATGTCACTTAATATGAAATAACAAAAATCTTCATAATCCGGTAAAATTGCAATAGAACACAAGAATATTTTCCAAGCCTTTTGGGAATATATTTTTTTGGGGTAAGTTTCCGGGCAATTCGGTAAATTTGTCAATCGAAATGGGTTAATCGATAAGACATGATCGATTAACCCATTTTGATTGACAAATTTACCGAATGACTCACAATTTCGATGTTTAAACAATAAAAGTCATTTAATACATTGAAAATTAATAGCATTAAATGAATTGACTTTAACGAGTGTTTTCCACTCCCGGATTAGGCATGAAGTAAAATTTCAAATTAGAAAAGCCTGAAAATTTCGCGTAGCGCGAAGCGCGGAGCGACCAAACCAAATTTTCAGGCTTTTCTAAACTTGAAATTTTACTTCATGCGCCAGGCATGTAACACACCTATTTGATGTGAAGTTCAAAATAAAGACAATTTATCATAAAGAAAAATTGAGTTTGTCAATAGGTTGCAGAATATTTACAAAATATAAAAACGAATTAAAATTAATATCGACTTTCTGCAAAGAGTTTGTCTCCAAATATTCATTGAAACAACTACTTCTCGAGCTAATACCCCGACAGATATTGAATTATACAATGAATATTTGCGTTACACGACAGCACTGCTGTTCTATGCATAATTTATATGCAAAATGCAACATCAGGTTTTGCATATAAATTATGCATAGAACAGCAGTGCTGTCGTGTAACGCAAATATTCATTGTATAATTCAATATCTGTCGGGGTATTAGCTCGAGAAGTAGTTGTTTCAATGAATATTTGGAGACAAACTCTTTGCAGAAAGTCGATATTAATTTTAATTTCGTTTTTATATTCTGCAACCTATTGCCAAACTCAATTTTTCTTTATGATAAATTGTCTGTATATGAAACTGTAGCGTTAAAGGCGGTATGTCACTCTCTCTCAGGTATCAAATTGTTTGCACCTACTAATAACTTAATCCTTTACCTATAAATAACATTCCTTCATTTTCACTCGCCCCAGTTTTATGTACCTGTTTCGACGACACACTTCAACATTCCTGTAAGTTTCCTGTTTATTTTATTTTAATATTTTTTGTATTGAAGGTCTAAAGCAAAGCTATACTGATGAGGGATAAATCTCGAAACGCGTCTATAGATGGCTTAAGACAATTTAAATTCATTCCCTGTAATTTTTTGAATTTATTTCAATTTCCTTTTGTTTCATTTAGTTTGGTTAGAGAATAGTTTCACCTGATGTTGCATTTTGCATATAAATTATGCATAGAACAGCAGTGCTGTCGTGTAACGCAAATATTCATTGTATAATTCAATATCTGCCGGGGTATTAGCTCGAGAAGTAGTTGTTTCAATGAATATTTGGAGACAAACTGTTTGCAGAAAGTCGCTATTAATTTTAATTCGTTTTTATATTTTGAAGTTCAAAATATACGGTTGGTAATTATTTTGAAATAATAACTTACAATATAATGTAACATAAATATAAACATAACATTTTACTTATCTGAGTAAATAAAAGTGGTATAAAAAAGTTAAGTGTATTATATACGAGTCTTCTATTTCCAAAAACCACTAAATCCACTTGAAAACAATGGATTTAGGGGTTTTTAGAAATAGACGATTCATGTATTAAAAATAATTTTTTATTTTTTTGGGTAAGTCTTTTTGACATTTTATCATCTCTTGCGCATGCGCACTAAAGAATGTAAGCAATGTAACCAAAACAGCTCTGTAATACACCGCAATTTAAATTAATTACATACGCTTTTCAGGCTTCAACGCCATCATCAGTATAGTCCCGAACCAGTGCTTGAAGAATACTGAACATCTTTGACTATTTATTATGGCCTGCGCAATTTACATATGTTTGCCAGCGTAAACGCCATCTAATGCTCATTTGCTTAAGTAGCATCGACAGTAGCTTAAGCAAATCGGCATTAGATGGCGTTTACGCTGTCAAACATACAGTGATTTTTTTTTAGGTAAACATATGCATAAGCTGTAAATGTTCCGACAATCGTTGTTTTTAAAAGAGTTTAATTTGAAGCTCTAAACGAGTGTTTTCCACTCCCAGACTAAGCATGAAGTAAAATTTCGAGTTTAGAAAAGCCCCGTGAAAATTTGTCGAGGGTCGCGTAGCGACCCGAGACAAATTTTCTGGGCTTTTCTAAACTCGAAATTTTACTTCATGCGCCACGCGTATAAAACACATATTTCAAGTGAAGTTCGAATATACATACATTTCGCAATATTTTAGTGTTTTTGCGGGGCTTTTCTAAACTCGAAATTTTACTTCATGCTTAGTCTGGGAGTGGAAAGCACTCGTTTAAAGCTATAGATTGAAGTTTACCAGTGATAATTACCGACGTAAATTAATTATATACGCGTCTCAGACTGCAGCGCCATCATCAGTATACTCCCGAACCAGTGCTTGAAGAATACTGAACATCTTTGACCATTTATTATGGCCTGCGCAATTTACATATCTTCGACAGCTTAAACGCCATCTAATGCCCATTTGCTTAAGTAGCATCGTCAGTAGCTTAAGCAAATGGGTATTAGATGGCGTTTACGCTGTCGAACATACAGTGATTTTTTTTAGGTAAACATATGCGACATTCGTTGTTTTTTAAAAGAGTTTAATTCGAAGCTTTAAACGAGTGTTTTCCACTCCCAGACTAAGCATGAAGTAAAATTTCGAGTTTAGAAAAGCCCTGTGAAAATTTGTCGAGGGTCTCACAGCGATTTCACAGTATTTTAGTGTTATATATGCGTGGCGCATAAAGTAAAATTTCGAGTTTAGAAAAGCCCAGAAAATTTGTCTCGGGTCGCTGCGCGACCCTCGACAAATTTTCACGGGGCTTTTCTAAACTCGAAATGTTACTTCATGCTTAGCCTGGGAGTGTAAAAACACTCGTTTAAAGCTTCAAATTGAACTTTAAAAAAAACAAGGAATATCTAAAGATTTACAGAAAATAGGCTCAATTTGGAATGCATATACTTAAAACTGTATGTAAATTGCATAATAAGAAGACAAAATATGTTGAGCACCATTGTAATTAAATTAATGTTAGTCATTTTTATTACATCCTTGTTTTGATACAACGTAGGGAGAGTATGATTGATAGTAGTAAATGGAAATAATTGGCAGATGGAAGCCGTCTATTTGTATACAAAATTCATAGTTAAATAATTAAATAAGTCGGCTTATAATCCACAAACATCAATAATATATAACGGGCGGCGCAAATAAACATCTGGAAAATATATGTGTGTGTTTATACAAATGAAATGTGTCGTTGTAAAACAAACAGCGGGCGCGGATGTATTTGTACGCCGCTATTATATTTCGCTGATAATAAATAATGCGCGAGTTTGCGAGTTAGAAATACCTATCCGGTGTATTATTATAGATGGATGCGAGCGGAGGAAAAGGTGCATGTATAAATGATGCGATGGTGTTGGGTCGGGTTAGGTTGTATAAGTGCGTAGAGAGAGAGCGGGCCCTCATTCCCTCCGCCCGGAGAGCCCTTTCCATTCCGGGCATCTCCGGGCCCTGGTGCAGCAGTTGCTAATACAGGCGAGTGTTCTTTTCCTCCGGGACCAGAGAAATGGATTGGAAAACTTCCATCCATTGATTTGTATTCGCCGAGTGCCGCCTCGCCGACCTTATATTTACTGGCTCGCCCAACGGAACAACATCTTGCACTCACTCCACTCCTCCACTCGTTCGTTCCATTCGACTTCTAACCCAACAGGAATGGGAGGGTGAAATGCTACTATCTCTAAATTATATGGAATTTAAAAAATATATACTTTCCTTCCAATTTTTTTAAATTCAGCAAATACAATTTGAAATCAATATGGTATTACAAATGATATTGGATAGAGTTGGTAGCTTCTTCACACTTACTTAAGGTCAGAAATTCACAAGATATTTGGTCATAAGAATAAACAACGATTTATCTTTCACAATAATGACAATAGATCTTTGAAACTTATTCATTAGGGTGGTCCTTAGTTACTATTGTGAAAAAAAAATGTCGATTTTTTTTGCAGGACCGGCTGAAATTGTTCTTTTTAATGAAAAAACAGTGTTCCCAAAGTCTTATGTCAATAAAATAAGTTTAACCCGTGCCGCAAAGCGATTAAATTTGCTTATGATTTTTCCACAGAGTATAATTAAGGAGACTAATACTCCGTGGTAGTATACAGCTAACTCACGTTTTTAGTCAGATTTATACAGGAAAATATCGTTTTATAGATAACATATATTGTAGGAAGATGTATAAATAATGAATAAATGTATGTATAAATAATTAAAATGCAACATGGCTGCCAAAAAGTAGTCAGCTGTTGGAATGTAGTTCTAGATTTTCCCGCACTGTAAACATACAAGCTGTTTAATACGTTTGTGTTGTAATTGTTTTACTTTTCTCAAATTCGGTAACGTGTTTCGTATTTCTTTAAAATGCCGCGATCTAAAATATATTTAATCGGTACAGTGAAAAATCAAATTCTTGGTAGCAAACTCCCTTCACAGAAAGATTGTTTGAGTGTTTTATTTTATAACATGCGAGTAGTGAAATTAAATATATCGGATGCTGCGAATTTAGTTATCGATGAGTGTTTAATTTTTTGGAAGAAAGCTCGGATTCCAACAACAGATCGAAGTGATTGTGTTAAAAAATTGAAGAAATTATATGAAACTTGAAGAAATTTAGAAAAAAGCTACAAACGAATCAGTGAAACACATAAAAACAATGTAAAAACGTTTGAAGAAAATTTGAATAATTTGTTTGATATTGCCCATGCAAATGCTTTGGACTTGATAATTATTGAAGAGGACAAAGCGTTTTTGCTTGCACAACGAAAACCGAACAGAGAAGGTAGTATGCTTGGGATTGATTTAAAAGTAACGACATCAGAATAAGAAAAGCCGAAAGAGAAGAAAGGGAAGAACTAAAAAAGCGGAAAGGTAAAGCAGAAATGGAAAAACTAACATTAGGTGAGTTAAACAAAATTACGTTTAATGTATTTGATCTAAATAATCTTCATTAAAATTGTATCACATTTCAGTTCACACTTCCACCTTTTTGAGTTCAGATTCAGAAAATACCGATCCAGAAAGTGTTTCGAATAAAGAAGATCTCCGGATGGGAATTTCTGGCGTCACCAATTTTCCTGGTTCTAGTGTATCCAACAAACATTATAATCTCTCCCAAGTTTCTCCTAGGACTGTTGTTCAAAGAGCGAAAATATCAATTATGACTGAAAGACTATCAGCAGCCTTGGATAAATGCAAAGTAAGTGATCGAGATGCGGTTCATATATTAAGTGCATGCGTGGAAAGTTTGTCGTTAAACCCGATGGATTACATTATAAATCGAGCATCAATAAGAAGAGAACGGCAGCGAATTCGCGAAGAGACTGCGAACAAAATTCAAGCAGATTTCTTAGAATTGAAAGTCGATTATGCTATAGTGCATTGGGATCCAAATTACTTCCAAATGTCACTGGGATTGAAAAAGTCGACCGGCTACCTGTTATAGTAAAAACACCAATAATGTAGCAGCTATTGGGAGTTCCGCAGATTCCTTCAGGAACTGGTCAAGAAATTGCTAGAGCAGTTTTTGATACATTGGAAAACTGGTCATTACAAGAAAAAGTCCAGCCATTTGTGTTCGATACCACAGCTTTTAATACTGGCAGAATTAATGGAGCTTGTGCACTGTTGGAAATTAAATTGGGACGTGATATACTGTTTTTGTCTGCCGTCATCATATTTTCGAATTAATTTTACAGGCGGCTATTTCGACAACGAAATTATTTTCTTCAACTGGCCCCGATATTCCATTATTCAAGAAATTCAGAGCATGTTTTCCAAAAATCAATTCCAGTAATATATCGAACTGCGACTCCTGCATGGAGCTGGTAAAACTTATTGATGAAAAACGCGATGAAATTCTCCATTTCTGCATCACAAAACTCAAGGATGAACAACAACCTCGCGATGACTATAAAGAGTTCTTAGAACTCACCGTAATCCTTTTGGGAGGAACTCTTTCTAACGGAAATAGAATACGTCCACCAGGCGCATATCATCAGGCAAGGTGGATGAGCAAAGCGATATATTCATTGAAAATATTTTTATTGCGAGGTGAATTTACCTTAACACAACATGAGGAAAAGGCCTTAATTAGGATATGCGGTTTCATTGTAGTAAATTATATTAAGCCTTGGTTTACTGCAAATAAAACAACAGAAGCCCCATGGAATGACATTTCACTACTCAAGACACTGAAGAAATACATAGAAAAGGGTGCTGATATTGCAGAAGCTTGTTTAAAAAAAATAATAAATCATCTTTGGTATCTGACAGATGAACCGATCCTCTTTGCTCTGTTTGATGAAAACGTACCACTCGAAGAAAAACAGAGAATGGCTGAACAAATTCGCGAATACTTGAATGATGATCAAATAAAAGCCATCGAAGACGAAATTTCTTCTTCGAAAAAATATTTATTATCTTATACAGAACTATCTAATTTTTTTAAGAAAAATTTACCAAGTGATTTATTAACTAAAACTTCCTTGAATTTATTTAAACGTTTTAATATGGATACTTCATTTCTCCTAACTGATGCCACTCAGTGGTTTTATAACGACGGTTATATGAAAGGGAAACAAACAATAAGTTCCATTGATGTAGTTAACGATTCTGCTGAAAGGGGAGTCAAATTGATGGAAGAATTCAACAAATCTTTTACCAAAAACGAATTCCAAAAACAGTATATTCTTCAAGTAAGTGAAACTTAAGAAGGGGTACCTCGAATTCAGGATTTAACATTCGATTGTTTTGTTGTAGGTTGTACAGAAATATAGAAAGAAATATCCCCAGTGCACGAAAAAAAGCAATGAATGCACTATTCGACGAGTAATGGTGAAAATGCTTTATAGAATTATTTTTTAAATATAGAAACATAACAATTACCAATATTTATTGAATTTTACTTAATTTCACTTATATATAATCATTCAGTAGTGTATCATCATTATTGATTTGAAAATAAAAATAAAAAACACAAATTTCCTTCCTAATTGTGCGTTTTCAACTTTTTCAATCGCTTTGCGGCACGGGTTAATATTTATTTTTCGACTTGAAACTTGAAGAATACTATTTTTTCAGTAAAAAGGACAGTTTCAGGGGGTCCTGCACCCAAAAGTCCGACATTGAAAAATGCACATTGAAGCTTTGCGAGTAAATTGACACTATTCTTTTTTTTTAAATGTTTCTTAAATTATATATAAATCAACTAAAGGAACACTCTTAAATGATTACATAAATCCGTGCAATACTTCCATAGAAAACATTATTTCTTCTTCCCTATTATACATATTGCACATTGAAGCTTTGCGAGTAAATTGACACTATTCTTTTTTTTAAATGTTTCTTAAATTATATATAAATCAACTAAAGGAACACTCTTAAATGATTACATAAATCCGTGCAATACTTCCATAGAAAACATTATTTCTTCTTCATATTGCTTTAATTCGTTGAAGTAATTATTATAAACATGTTGTATTAAATAGATTAATCTAAAATAAATAATAAATAAAATTAATCGTTGTTTGAAATCTCCATAAGAGTAATGTAAATTTTGATTACGCTTTTAATAAATAGGGGGCAGCATCGTCCTATTTTAGTAACATCTTAAAATTATTCATATTCATATTCATATCTTTATTGGTCATGCGAGGTTACATATTTATAGCATATGACAAGTCAATTAAAAAAAATATATATATATATATAAAAGTTAGTTAGGATAATAATAAAAAATAAATATAGTACAAACAATAAATGCACAATAAGTAGACAGTACTTCTGAGGGTAGCATATACATGGTGTTCATTTAAGACCCTTAATATAGGTGACAATCTCAGTCATATTGTAGAATGCATTAACTGCAAATATATGTTTAATTCGTGATTTAAATAAACTGTATTTTAGGGACTTTATGTATGTTGGTAAATAATTGTATAACGCAATTCCTGCATGGTTCGGAGATCTCTCATAGAAAGAATGTTTGTGTTTATTCAGTACCAGGTTTTCCCGTAATCGTGTTGGGTAGTTATGATGTGATCCCTGCGCCATGAATTTATTTAAGTTTGTATGTACATAACACAATAATTTAAGAGCATATATACAAGGCAATGTCAGTATTTGTTTAGACTTAAATACATATTTACATGTTTTAGTAAAATGCAGATTAAATATGCAATACATTATATTGTAATTTCCAAAAACATGTGAAAAGAAATTGGGTTTGATATGTAGAATTCGTGTACGGCAATTGTCGCGACAAGGGTTCCCGATGCGCGGCCTTGAATTGCGAATGTAATTTTTCTGCCGCGGACTGTTCATTGATTATGTTGTTGATACACAACAAAGAAATACATTATTAAAATATTTCCCAATGCATTCTTTAAATATAAATGTATTTCTGGATTCATGTTTTGAGTAGGAATGTGGAATGCCGGTATATGTTGATTCAAGTGATGAGTCGGTAAAATTCATTTTTCATTTATTTACCAAATTAAATGTGCGACACTCGGCGATTTAATTACAGAGGCACTTAGTCAGCTTAGCGTCTAGAGTTCGAATTCGGTTACTGTAATTTCTCATTTTTTATACGGCTTGGCCTACTCAGCTTGAAGTGTCGCCTACCCAGCTTAAAGGGTAGACCTACTCTCGTGTTCGCATCTATTCCTTTTGTGTGCTTCATTGCAATTTACCAAATTAAGGAGTGCAACACGCGACAGTCATGTACGATAATTGATTTTTGATAGTAATCATTTAAATCACTTATGTAGTTGCAAATAACATAAATATATATTTTATGTTGCCAAAATTAAACCGTTTGTCTACAATATAAATACAGGGAGTTTTTCGTTTAGGTAAACATGTGCATAAGCTGTAAATTTTCCGACATGCGTTGTTTTTTAAAAGAGTTTAATTTGAAGCTTTAAACGAGTGTTTTCCACTCCCAGACTAAGCATGAAGTAAAATTTCGAGTTTAGAAAAGCCCCGTGAAAATTTGTCGAGGGTCGCGCAGCGACCCGAGACAAATTTTCTGGGCTTTTCTAAACTCGAAATTTTACTTCATGCGCCACGCGTATTAAACACTGATTTCAAGTTAGGTTCAAATATACATAAATTTCACAGTATTTTAGTGTTTTATATGCGTGGCGCATGAAGTAAAATTTCGAGTTTAGAAAAGCCCAGAAAATTTGTCTCGGGTCGCTGCGCGACCCTCGACAAATTTTCACGGGGCTTTTCTAAACTCGAAATTTTACTTCATGCTTAGTCTGGGAGTGGAAAACACTCGTTTAAAATTTCAAATTGAACTCTTTTAAAAAACAATGAATATCTAAATATTTAAAGAAAATAATCTGAATTTAGAATACGTATACTTTAAAGAAAAACTCCCTGTATATGCTCATATGGAATATCAAACTAAAAAGGTATCTGTTTCGTTATACAGTTGTATGTATGTCGATAGGAATTGAAATCGTGAATATTTATCCAGTTTACTTGTGTCTTCTGTATTCAATACCCATTCATTCATTCGCACGGCGCTATGTAAACAACCAAACAACGCGCACTCATCATTTTCATTATTCGTTGTGGTAAAATTCAGCAGGCACTATAAACCAATACATAGTCAAAACTACTTTCTGCAATTTTGTTATTTCTGCGCCATCTCGTATCCCAGAAACACACAACCAGCAAAAATTGGCCCTCTCAAGTCTGGTCAAAAATTAATTGTAAAAAATTAGGTTATTTAGTAATTGAATCAACAAAAAATGGATGATATTGCGTTATTTCATCAATTACTATTAATGTGTTAGGTTGAACTTAATTTTTACCCAGCAATCGACTTTAAATAAATAAAAATTGAGTTATCTAGTCCTTGTCTTCACTAGTCGCTTTGGAAACATTTTGCTTTGTGCGAATGACAGGGAAATGTAATAGTATATTACATTACAAGTGTGGTAAACAGCATATTACGTGCGAGTGTAGAGTTAAACACGAGCCGGCGAGTGTGTTAACTCCACGAGCACGTAATATGCCTACCACACGCGTATTGTACATAGTTTTACCTGCAACCACCTATATAGTTTTCATGCGAACACCAAATATAGTAATGTAGATTTAAGTAGCAACTGGCAAAAAGTTTTATTTTTATCTATTTTCATATTATTTTGTGCAAACTAGTTATTATAATGATAATGATTATTTATAACTACAGAACAGTTATTAAAAGAAAAGCTACCATTTCGCATTGAGTTTTGTGTATTAACTGCAATATGTTGATTTTCATTGCTTTCTGCATTGCTTCTGACTTCAGGTGCTTGTGAAATGTAAGGTTGTTTATCACAAATTAGCGCAGGCTCAATAGCTGTTTCCGTGTGTTCGTTTTCATAGTTTTCTCTGTTGCTTGCAATTTCAGGAGATTGTGCAGCTGTTCTTCTAGGGCCATGTGAAGTGGAAGGTTGATCGTCAGTAAGCAGACTAAAATAGCTGCACTAATTTTTTTTGAAATTGCATATTTACTGCTTATAGATTCATGTACGTAAGACTCAGCTACCTTTGGGGACTGCCATCGGCCGTGTTGTTTTAGTTGGAGTAAGTCACCACCGGCGTTCGCAAAAATAGTTGCTGACGAGCGTCTGTAACTGTGTCCTGTGAACGACTTAGCATCTGGCTAGGTACAAGCCCGATTTTATTGATTCCAACGAGTTGCAGGGTACACTTTTCATTTTGGTAATTGATAAAAAAATGGCAAATTTTTTAAATTTGCTTGGGGAGGACGAAGACTCATATACTTTTTAATTATACAGTATTGGTTTCCGGTCACTACAAAAGTCCGATCAATTTTTGTTTTTGTGTCCAACAATTTTACTATCAAGTGGTTTCCAGTATCTTCTACGTCTTTAGGGTATAAATTCCTCAATTCAATTTTTCGGCAAGCGCCGCTAATACCCATAATTAGTAGCACCTACAATTTTAAGCTAATTATTCAAAGTTTCTAATCGTAATGGAGTGTGTTTCAAAAAATCAATAGAAACGAATCAGTGCTCTTGTAAGTTAATATTAATTGCATTAAATTAAAAATCAATTATTGCTGTTAATATTATTATTTTTCCATTTTTTTTTGTGAAGTTGTATTATTTTGGTAGATATAAGACTGTAGCGAGGACCCTAATCGGGGTTGCGTTATGCATGCATGGCAGGGGTGCACTTACATCACCGTTATGGTTATGTGTAGCAGTTTTCATCTTTTAGACTGACTGACACCCCCATTCCGCGTGCTCCCAAAGTAATCTAAGGAAGAAAACGGCACCGCCACCTTATTACTCATTCATGCCATTGCAAATTATCCATCAAGAATTCCCCGGCAAAATTTGATTCACTTCTCCCCTGCCCGAAGAATATATAACAAGGGCAATTTCCCCGGGAGCTGTTTTCACACACAAATACGTTCAACCCTTCGGAGAGAGAGAAAAAAGGGAGTAATTAAATTAATTTGGAATAATGAAAAAAGCATATGTTGTAAGGGTTGTTTCCTAACATCTAAATAAATGATGTTAATATGATATGGAAATGGATTTAAAGGGATTACAAATATATGGATGGGTTACATTTTAGTCTAAATGAACTGAACAGTGGCAGATGTCTGGTGTTCAATTTGCAAACATTTTTTAAAAACAACTAAAATCTAAGAAAATAGTTTTTTTTATAATTAACGAAAATTAGGATGTTTACGAAAATCGTTTAACAATTTAAAAGTTAACGGACATTATTGAAACTTCACGAAGTGTATTCAGATTTTGAAAATTGAAGAAATTTATAACAAATCCGTCATGTCCGTTATAATTAAAAAAATGGTGATGTGTCCATCATAGTACTTTCCCCCGTAAATTGCGTATTAAATCACTTTTTAAAGTTTGTAAAGAGGCTAATGAATCACCCTGTAGAAAATTGTGTTTGAAAGATCCCGAAAAACGTTCTTCTTTTTACAACATTTTACGAAGTGGTCCTCAATAACTAGATAAAACACACAACTTTTGAAATATCTCAAAAACTAAGAGTGCTATGACAAAAAGTAAGTGAACAATACATCTTCATTTTGTTATTATCTGCAACTTTTATTTGAAAGATTTTTTTGTTTGATGAACATTTATAATAATAATACTTTATTTACGGAATAAACCTTTTTACATAATTTCAATTATAATTTTACACACTTATAATATATAATAACAATCAATACACAAACATACATACTCGATATAATTAATACAATATACTCCCAAGCCCCGTAGACAAAAACAATTAAACGTGGTTGTATAAAGATGGATCAATCAGCTTTAATCGTTTCATAAATGATTTAAAAGATACACCGTACAGCTCAAAATGTGGCGATACACAAACCAAATTGCATAATTTTGTCATACGACAAAGTGCATTATTGCTTGTGTAGTTGTTACGATGAACACTTTCTCTAAAAATTAACTGTGAACGTGTATTGGATGGGATTAGAAACTTTAAACCAGTCAGTAATTCATTGCAGTACATTAGGCCGTTTACTATTTTGAAAAAAACTGAAAAATGCTAAGAGTAAAGTACCACTTCCGGTTTTCCGATTTTCACCAAAAGCTTTTCAGTTCTTCCGATTGTAACAAAAAGCTTAAGTTTCAAGTTTCATCTCGATATCTTTAGCGGTTTTTGCGGTACAGCGCACACAGACACACAGACAGACAGACAGACAGACATTTTTCAAAAATAGTCTTATTCGACTCAGGGGACCTCAAAACGGATATTTCCGCTAAAATTTTTGATTCGAAAATTTTCACGAAAACAATACTTTCTTTTTGTATTACATACGGGGGAAAGTAAAAATCTGAAAGGGACATTGGGGCGGTTCAAATTAACAATTATTTTGGAAATTCACGAATTAAAGAATCCATGACATACCTTTAATTAATGAAAATCTTGAAAAAAAACGATTTTTGAAAAATTACGAAAGTCTTAAAATTTCATAAAAATTCATGAAAAGAATCAACATTTTTAGATCTAACGTTTAACCCAGAATATTCAGGAAAACCGTAAAAATTGTGAGAAAACTACGAAAATCTAAGAAATACAAATATCTAACGAAATTCTCAAAATATTGAATATCTCATACGAATGTTAAATTTTATGAATTAACAGACATGTTAAAATTAAGGAAATCGGAGACATGGACAAAAATTACCAAGATTTTAGAAATCCTAGAAATTCATGAAAATTGTCAAGATTTTAAAAATTGATGAAAATTAATGAAAAATAAATCAATAAGAATCGACTAAATTTTTGAATATTTGACGAAAATCTCGAAATATCGAAAATGATACGAAAATTTCCATGTTAAAAATGTTATAATTTGAGGAAAATCTCGACATATTAAAATAATGGGTTTTTAATATGTCGAGATTTTCCTCAAATTATATTATATAAATTGAAAATCTCAAAATATTTTAAATCTTAAGATTGAACATCTTTTATGAATTGACGAAAATTTGACAAAAATCTCGAAATATTGAAAATCTAATTAAAATTTTATCAATTGAAAAAATTAAAAAATTTACGAAAATCGCGAAATATCGAAAATCTTTATGAACATTTTATAAATTGATGAAAATCTCGAAGTATTGATCTCATAATATTTTTCCGAATGGACAAATATGACAAAATATCAAAAATCTCAAAATATCAAAAATCTCATTTTATACATCGACACAACGAATGTTTTCCACTCCCACTAAGTATAAAGTAAAATTTCGACTTTAGAAAACCCCCGCGTAGAACATTTGTGCTAGTGCTATTACATGGCAGCAACTTTTTGTTACAATAACCAGTTGCTGCACGAATGGCAGTTTAAATAATTGTGTAATGCTTTTATAATCAAAGATTTAAACGCTCTGTAAACACAAACGACAATAAATAAGATTTATATTTCTGCCGTTGAGGTTATGTTTGTATACAAACTCACGCGAATCAAAGTGCGCATGCCTTCGTGCTAAAATGTGAGGGAAATAGAACATTTCGTACAAGAATTCAGTATCATCACATTTTCTGTATTACACGGTGTTAAAAAATTGGATACAATTGTTTTGTCTCAACAATTAGAATCGTTTCATATGGCTTTTAGAAACGAGTTCTCATTAATTTTATGTTTGGTTTCACCAAGTTCAATTAAATCTTACCAACGTCTTGACCAACGGCAATTAATTCATCGATTAAAATCTAGTAATAGTTACATAGATGTCAAAAAATTATTCAATTCACATGAAATTGATATTTATGACATGGAAAATGTCTATTCCAACCTAGAAATAAATGTATTTCTAGGTTGGAATAGACATTTTCCATGTCACAAATATCAATTTCATGTGAATTGATTAATTTTTTGACATCTATGTAACTATTACCAGATTTTAATCGATGAATTAATTGACGTTGGTGAAGCCGGGCATTAATCTTATTAATATTGCCCTAAGAACTTTTTATGAAAGATCTTTAGTTCAATAGAAAGCCCTGATTACAATTGCTACACTTTATTTGATAAAGTAGATATTTGTTAAATTATAAACTCTCTGCTTTATCAAGTAACTTTTTTGCTAAATCAAGTTAATATGATCGAAGAATAAAAACAATAAACACTCCCAAGGTCATCCTTCTGCGAGAATTCCAATTTGGAGAGGCAGAGCTGCCGTTTTTCCCCGATAGCAGTTGTTCAATGCCAATAACCGTATTTCTTCTTGCGGTTAGGAAATTCCGGTTCATTTCATCTACGGTTCCGATTGAGCACAGTCGGCGGAGGAATATCTGCGCCCCCTTTCTGTGCTGCCACCCCATTGCATTACTGCTGCTCCTGCTGCGGGGTCGTGCGTATCTCTCCATCTAAATCCATTCGTCATTTCTTGGGGCTTTTACGCAATTTCGCGGAAATATGTTATTTCTCTCTCTATATATACTATATACTATATTGTGTATACAGCAGAAACAAATTTGCTCAGGCTATTATAATTGGGGTCTATACAGAATATTTTCTGTGTGTGTGTGGAAAATCGATGTATTCAACTTTAGAAATGCCGTGAGAATAAAAATCACTTCTGTAGAGAAACGTAAATATAGATTTCATTAATTTATGACTGGGGCTAGTCTCTCTGGGCTGTAAGCAAGCCACCGATTGATCTAAGACTGAGACTGAAAGAGACAACCAGTCTCTTTCAGAGTCTCAGAAAGAGACAACCAGTCTCTTTCAGAGTCTCAGAAAGAGACAACCAGTCTCTTTCAGAGACTCAGAAAGAGACAACCAGTCTCTTTCAGAGTCTCAGAAAGACACAACCAGTCTCTTTCAGAGTCTCGGTCTAAGTTTATTCTGATCAATCTGGGAGAGAGATCAATCTGAGAGGGAGATCAATCTGACAGGAAGATCAATCTGAGAGAGAATCAAAGACTCTAAATCATAGGTTCTCAACGTGGGCGATAACGCCCCCCTGTGGGCGTTTGAGACTTTCAGGAAGGCAGTAGAAAACCTAGAGAAAATTAGGAGGCGTATAATATTACACGTTTAAATACAATCATGGCAATAGCTGTTTCAGATTCGCGACAGATGGTAAATACAAAAATTTGGGGGGCTCTAAAACAATAATATACAGAGAGTTTTATATAACACCAAACATGCTGCAAATTATTCAATGTAAATTTTTCTATGTTCGATTTGTTCTGGGACGCATCAAAGCATTGAGTGTGATGTGATTGGCTACGATTTCCAATTGTAATATAGTCAACCCAATTTACACTCTTCTGAGTGCGACTTCATTGGTTACGATTTTTAGTAGTTCTAATGCAAATTAGGACTAATGTAAATAGAGTACATCTATCGTCAAAATAAAATATGTCAGTTATTAAATCTTGTGCGTTTATAGTAAGTGGAATGTGTGGAAACATGGAAGCCCAAAGCGAGACATCGGCATTTCAAGACAATCAAGATTAATACTGTCGTAAAACATATCTTCAATTAATTATAAGTTAGACAGTCAATAAAGTAATGAATACACCTACATTATCTTTATTGAGTATTATGTAAACAAATAAAAGAAAATTGAAATGTTTGCCAAATAAAGCAGCACACCTAACACACCAGTGTTGTTGTGCTAGCGGCAGACCTAGGGGCGGTACTTGCAAACATTTTGACCTGCCTTGCCACGCTCGTCCCATTTGAAATATTTATATTTAAATTTGTCGAAAGGCAGTTTTGGGACAGCATTTTTGCTAGTACAACCGAAGCAACGTACCGTGAGGTGGTCCTGATCACACGGTTTACACAATACGTTCAATTGAAATTCTTAATAATCTTAAGTGAAATTGATGCAATGTATAAACTTAACTTAAAATATTAGCAACCGGAAGTAACAGGAATCTGTTATTCTATTATTTTTGCATTTAAGCAAAATATGTTCTCCTCTTGCTTATTCTTCTTTGCTGTTTAATATTAATATTATACTAGTGATGTAGGCGATTAATGAATGACAAATTTCATTTTGACGTTAAATGCGTTAGAACTACTAAAATCGTAGCCAATGAAATCGCACTCAATGCTTTAATGCGTCCCAGAACACATCGAACATAGGAAAATTTACATTGAACATTTTCTGGCATGTTCGGTGTTACATATAACTCTCTGTATATTCTCAAATTGGACGGTGGGCAAAAGAAGGTTAAGGTGTTACATATAACTCTCTGTATATTCTTAAATTGGACGGTGAGCAAAAGAAGGTTAAGAACCTATGCTCTAGATGGAACTGGGATTGAGATTCGAACTGACATTCTGAATGTGACTCAAACTAGTATTGCACTGCAACTCTGAAACTGTGAAAGCGGCTGGGGGTGGAAGACTAAAGCTCCAAATGGAACTGAGAGCGAGACTCGAACTAAGACTCTGAATGAGGGTGACTTGAACTGAGGCTTTCACAGTAACTGGAAATGGGACAGTAACTGGAAATGGGACTTTTAACGGGACGTGATTGAGATCACCACTGAGACTCTAAATAGGTGTGGAAGTAAGACTTGAACTGATACTCTAAAAGAGGCTGGGCCTAGGACTCGGACTGAAACTCTGAATGCGACTCAAATTAGACTTGGACTGAGGGTCTAATACCACTGGGAATAGGAGTTAAACTCAGACTTTAATGCCCGGTTGCATAAAAGTTCCAGTCAACGTCTAGTTGACCAACATTGGTGGTTCAACTTCCAATCGATGACGTATGGATTAGATCCAAATCTAAATCCTTGTTGTATATATGTATATGGCATAGGTTAATGTTTTTATACGTTTTTGTGTATGTATATGTATATATTTACTTGTGTGAATTTGATTTTTATACTTATCTTTATTTATTAATTTAATTTGTCCTGACATTTTATCCTCTGTTTATACGATATGTTAACGTTTGTATATACTTATGTATGTTTATATGCATATATATTTCTCACATAATTCACTACCACCCCCCACCCCTTTCCCTAAGCAAGACCACCTCCTCCACGTCATTAGTATTTAAGCGTTAGTTTAAGTTTGTAATTCATTATTCATCTGCCTGATGAAGCCACTGTGTGGCGAAACAATTGTTGCAGTGTCAATCAATAAACAGTGAAATCTTAACCAAGTGTGTTATTTACTAAAAGTTTTTAAATCCTAATTTTCAGGCTACATCTATATACTCGAAATGTTACCTCATGCTTAATCAGGGAGTGAAAAGACTCGTTAGAAACTGCAAATTGAACGTTTTTTTTTATAAAAGCAGTGGTCTGAAAATTTACAGCGTATACACTACGATATGTAGGCTTAAAAGAAAAATTCCCTATATTTCGTATCAATAATGTTACATATTTGCTTAATATTTTGAATATAAATATTTTTTCGTGATTTATGACCCATTCAGTCACTATTTTGAATATAAATATTGTAAATATAATTATATAAACTTAACTGAAATTATACTATTATACAATAATGATACACAAATATTGTAATATCAATAATTGGTACTCGTTTTCCAATTGCTTATTTACAAGACGTTTACATTCAGGATTGTTGAGCTCCCGACGCACGCCCAGCCCCATTAATTTCTACAAATCATCTCGCCCGAAAAGGATAAATAATAATACGGCGCATTACAATATCGGGCCTTGTTATCTCCGATTTTCCAATGCCCTCGAAATTTGAATAATACGAAGAGAGCGGATAAAAGTGTAGCAATTAAGTCGGCGTCCTTTTCGGTACTACCGTGCCCACACGATGTCGCCGTCTTCGTCGTCGGCGGCGCGCAGTTTATTGTTATCTAGAATCAATGGGATAATGGACGGTTTAATTGCTTTGAGGAGCTATTAATCTGTGGAGTGAGTATCGTGTGCTGTTGTTTGGAACGGTTGTAGGTTGGTGATATTGATGTCTTATTAGTGTTGTAAAGAATTGCTTATATTTATGAATGAAAGAAAAATAAGTACTTTTAAAGATAATGAAAGATAGTTTCAAGAATATATAGAGAGAAAACAATGTGTAGTAAGATGTCCTATGATTCATTGATGGGGAATGTGTGGTTCAATTTTTTTAGAGAATATGTCGACAGCTGTATCTGCAACGATTTTTCCTAGTTGTGTCAAATTTTGACGTTACATCACAATGTCACACTGTTTAGGTCGCGAGTATATTAGTGTTCTTTCTTTTAAAAAAGCTCACAATTTCTTGTGATTTTTTTCATTTGAGTATACATATCCCAATTACGTGTTGTAGATTTTTGAATATTCGTTGTTTTCTTAAGATAGGTCAATTTGAAGTTTAAACGAGTGTTTTCCACTCCCAGGTTAAGCATGAAGTAAAATTTCGAGTTTAGAAAAGCCTGAAAATTTGGTTTGGACGCGTAGCGCGAAGCGCGGAGCGACCAAACCAAATTTTCAGGCTTTCCTAAACTCGAAATTTTACTTCATGCGCCACGCGTATAAAACATTGATTTCAAGCGAAGTTTACTCGTCTACAATATTTCAGTGCCTTCAGTGTTTAATACGCGTGGCGCATGAAGTAAAATTTCGAGTTTAGAAAAGCCTGAAATTTTGGTTTGGCCGCTCCGCGCTTCGCGCTCCGCGACCAAACCAAATTTTCAGGCTTTTCTAAACTCGAAATTTTACTTCATGCTAAGTCTGGGAGTGGAAAACACTCGTTTTAAGCTTCAAACTGAACTCTTTAAAGAAAAGCGTATGCATATACCTAATAGAAAATTACCTGTAAGTATACTTAAAAGTCAAATTTAATACAGGGAATTTTTCTTTTAAGTATACTTACAGAGAATTTTCTATTAGGTATACATATGCATAGGTTATTTTTTAAGAATTCAGTTTGAAGCTTAAAACGAGTGTTTTCCACTCCCAGGTTAAGCATGAAGTAAAATTTTGAGTTTAGAAAATCCTGATAATTTGGTTTGGTCGTGTAGCGCGATGCGCGGAGCGGCCAAACCAAATTTTCAGGCTTTTCTAAACTCGAAATTTTACTTCATGCGCCACGCGTATATGACACTAATTTCAAGCGAAGTTTACTCGTTTACAATATTTCAGTACTTTCAGTGTTTAATACGCGTGGCGCATGAAGTAAAATTTCGAGTTTAGAAAAGCCTGAAAATTTGGTTTGGCCGCTCCGCGCTTCGCGCTACGCGTCCAAACCAAATTTTCAAGCTTTTCTAAACTCGAAATTTTACTTCATGCTTAGTCTGGGAGTGGAAAACACTCGTTTTAAGCTTCAAATTGAACTCGTTAAAAAAGAGTATGCATATACCTAATATACCTAATAGAAAATTCCAAGTAAGTATTCTTAAAAGAAAAAATTAATACAGGCAATTTTTCTTTTAAGTATACTTACAGGAAATTTTCTATTAGGTATACATATGCATACGCTTTTTTTAAGAGTTCAATTTTAAGCTTAAAACGAGTGTTTTTCACTCCCAGACTAAGCATGAAGTAAAATTTCAAGTTTAGAAAAGCCTGAAAATTTGGTTTGGTCGCGTAGCGCGAAGCGCGGAGCGACCAAACCAAATTTTCAGGCTTCTCTAAACTCGAAATTTTACTTCATGCGCCACGCGTTTTAAACACTGAAAGCAACGAAATATTGTAAGCGAGTAAAGTTCGATTGAAATCAGTGTCGTATACGAGTGGCGCATGAAGTAAAATTTTGATTTTAGAAGAGCTTGAACATTTGGTTTGGTCGCTCAGCGCTTCGAGGAGATTAATCCGATGACTATTTGCCAAATCCACTGAATGCGCATTCGATTCAACTAACATTTTCGCTTGAGCTTACACAAAATCAACATAATTGCATTATTTATTTCTGTAAATCCCTGAACTATTTAGTACATGTGGAAATTGGAATTATACCACTTAAACTCACATTTAAAACGAGTTTGCACATTAATTAAAATGATTTGTGGCTAGGTTGTTGCAGATTAAGTTTTACGAAGACATTGTCAAAATGTGACGTCTAACCTTAAAATTTTAAAGCTACATACCGGAACATATGTTTTCACATGTTCCATCTAAAAACCATAGCAGACATATTATGAAGTTTTCTGCCTCTTTTCACACACGTAATCTGATGACATCGAACTATTTTCGTATTATATGTATTGGTGCAGAAAGCACTATAAATCACCACCTCTCGTGAATCGTACCTTTTATTCTTGATTATAGTATATATATACAGAAGGTTTAGTACCTTCTGTATATATACTATAATCAAGGATTATAATAATTTTTTTGTATCACATTGTATCTTATGTTTTTCTTGTCTATCCAGTAGAAATTTAATTTAATTTTTGTCAAATATCTACCCCTTCAAATTACAACTCTGCAATTATTGCAACCACGACAAATTTCCAGGAACGCATTTCCCCCGGTTCAGTTTCCCCATCGTCGATAATGATCTTGTCAGTTCTGATTGGAGCAGATTTGAATTTGTTTCGTCGTCGTCTTCGCCGGCGAAATCGCTGAGTAATCGGGCCGTGCCGGAGTAACCTTTTGTGTGTGTCGCAGAGGAGCGACCGGAAAAAATCAAAGTCATATTTCAGATGAAGTCCGCGCAACGTAGACGTCATAGAATCTGACGTTAATATGGCAGTTATCCGATTATTAATGTTTGCCGAATGGGGAGAGCCTCATTTGAGCACTCCGTCAATTGTCAGACGCCTCGATTGTGTCGGATATCGCCGGCTAACAGATAAATTTCATGTTTGTTGGGATAGGTTGAATATATATAGATATATAAAATACTATTTGTATTTACTTATACGCTACAGCAAGATTTTATCCATTCACTTACACATAAAGATACAGGGAATTTTTTGTTAAATATACACACTGTATAGTAGGAAGGTTCCGATCCTAAAAAAATATCGATATTAGGTATCGATTATATTGTATAACCAACTATCAATACCATAAAATATCGTAGTGAAAAGTATCGATATTCAAAATATCGATAATTTTCGTTAACAGATATATTAGATTTAATATTTACAATTATTTAATGCTGTAAATTATTTTTTAAGGCCCTTCACCTAAGATTCATAATATTGCCAAGAATAGTTTAATGACGGTTACGAAATTATCAATAATCACCTTTTACAAAATAATAATAATAATATGTCCATGTTTTATACGCGTGGCGCATGAAGTAAAATTTCGAGTTTAGAGAAGCCTGAAAATTTGGTTTGGCCGCTCCGCGCTTCGCGCTACGCGACCAAACCAAATTTTCAGGCTTTTCTAAACTCGAAATTTTACTTCATGCTTAGCCTGGGAGTGGAAAACACTCGATTAAAGCTTCAAATTGAATTCTCTTAATAAACCGAGCATCAGAAAATGTGCAATAATCACCTTTTACAAAATAATAATAATAATATGTCCATGTTTTATACGCGTGGCGCATGAAGTAAAATTTCGAGTTTAGAGAAGCCTGAAAATTTGGTTTGGCCGCTCCGCGCTTCGCGCTACGCGACCAAACCAAATTTTCAGGCTTTTCTAAACTCGAAATTTTACTTCATGCTCAGCCTGGGAGTGGAAAACACTCGATTAAAGCTTCAAATTGAATTCTCTTAATAAACCGAGCATCAGAAAATGTGCAACGTATGCATATGGATATTTCAAAGAAAAATTCTTGTTATGAAAATGTTCGGTGTTACATAAAACTCTCTGTAGGCTTAAAGCATATGCCAATAACTACAGAGAGTTACAAATATATGGTGGTTTTTATTATCAACGATATTATCAATTAGAAGACCATCTAAACTTTAAGAGTTTTTTTTGTGATCTATTAACGTTGGTTCAACCACTACCGCTGATTTGAAATAAAACTTTAGCAAAAGTATGTAATATATTAATGTCCGGTTTTACCAACTTTTTATTCGTAGATTAAATTTTATTTGATTAAAATAGACATTTTCCACGTCATAAACATCAATGCCATGTGAATTGATTGATTTCTTGACTTGTATGACTATTACTAGATTTTAAACGATTTGGTCGATTAAACAGAAGTTAGTTACTCAGCATAAGAGTTTTCTTTTTAAATAATACTTTTAAAATAGCATCACAAAATGAGTAAATAAATATATTATTCTTGATTTGATACATTACTCTGCCTGTGTGAGATTGAATGAAAACAAAATATAACGTATTTTATTTGTATGCACATCAACATTCAGTAAAACTTTCCGTATTTTTCCTGCGCACGAAAATAAGAAATTTTGAGGACGTCTGCAGTAACCGAAGGGAGCCGGAGAGTTTTTGTGTGTTATTGCCCGACCACCTTTTCTTTTCTATCGGCGTCTTTTGGCAGCTGACTTATAGGTTTCCTTTCCTCCCGGATCCATAATTCTACCCGGATCAGACCGTTAAGCTTAGCAGCTCATGACCAAATCACTGGCGGAAAAACTTTAATTATCTTAATGTGAAACGCCGACGACGCCATGACTTCTTTTTTTCTCCACCAAATGCGACGCCGGAAAAAATAATATAATTCGATCGTCGAAACTTTACAAATTCCATTTGAAAAAAAAATTAAAAATCAATTATAAAAATTTGTACACATAATAAGACTGATTACTTACTTCACTTTGTATTTAAAAGTGAAGTAAGGAATAAAAGTCTTTTTATGTGTAATTATCACTTCACGTAAACTCAAAAACATACCCACTGAGCAAATCCATTTAAGTAATGTTTTATCAACATTAAAACAACGTTTAATGTTGCTACAATGTTGATATAACGTTATTTGTTTGTATTTTGCTCAGTGGGTACAGTCATATGAATTTGTGTTCAGTACTCATTAATTCACCGGATAATTATATACGCGTTTCGGGCTTCACCGCTATCATCAGTATGGTCCCGAACCAGTGCTTGAATGGCAAATAGGCATTAAATGGCGTTTACGCTGTCGAAACATAAAAATCAATTATTACAAATACATAAAAACAGCACAGTTATTTTTTAAGGAAAAAAAATACTGTATTTCTCTCATGAGAAACAAAATCACTTTTCCCAACTTTAATCTTCAATTAAACCAAATTTTCAGGCTTTTAAACTCGAAATTTTACTTCATACTTAACCTGGAAGTGGAATACACTGTTTAAGAGAAAGTCGACCGCTCTCTAAACGTATAAAACTAAGCATAATGCCGTCTTAACTACATCCTTGTTTAGGGATGAAATATTTTGAAAAAATAGGTATACTTCAAGGAAAGTAAAATCTTCAAGCCCGTCTCAATAAAATATTTTATACTTTTACCGTTATTTCATAAAATAATATCAAACATTGGTAAACTAGCGAATTCGCGTTCCTAATTTTATTTTTGTCTGCAGTATCTATAAAAAATATTGAAAAACTAAATCAGTCACATTGTAGATAATTCCTTTGCAAAAATATGTGATTTTTTTCATTTAATTATTTGGGTAAATATAGTCACTAGGATGTCGCGCGTAAAACAATTTTTCAAATTTTCTAAAACTTCAATATCACGCGACATCCCAGTAAATTTATTGTACGATAGAAACAATTGGAAAAAATTAAAATTCTTCGAAAATAATTCTTCTACAATGTGACTGATTTAGTTTCCCAATATTTTTTATAAATGTTGCAGAAAAAAATTATATTGAAGATGCGATTACGATAGTTTAACAATGTTCGATATTTCTTTATAAAAGAACGGTCAAAGTGGGAAATATTTTATTAAGACAGGCATTAAGATTCCACTTTCTTTATAGTATGCATATTTTTCAAAATACTTCATCCTTAAACAAGGATGTAATTAGGACGGCAGTATGCTTAGTTTTATACATTTAGAGAGCGGTCGACTTCCTCTTAAAGCTTCAATTTGAACTTTTACAAAAATAACGAATCGCTAAACTCAACGATTTTAGGAGAATCTTTATTTTAAAAAAGTTGTAATAATTCAACGAATTATCAAATCAACCTCAAATTTATAGAATCTACACAGAAATGAATAAACATTGATAAACCGTAATGAAAATTTATATATATTTACTGAATTTTCAAAAATATCAACCCAAAGTTGAAATTATGCGATAAAATTCACAATTTGGGGAGAATGTTGTTTTCTTTGAAAAAAATTGTAAAAAATTAAAAATGTATACCATTAACGTGAAATTTACACAATTTGCTTGAAATTGATTGGAATTGCATTTTATAGAAAGAAAATATAATTATCTTGACGTATTTACCGAAAATATTCAGTC
This sequence comes from Philonthus cognatus, assembly GCA_932526585.2. Lineage (NCBI taxonomy): Eukaryota > Metazoa > Arthropoda > Insecta > Coleoptera > Staphylinidae > Philonthus > Philonthus cognatus. The sequence continues at coordinate 34,352,234 of OW052242.1, forward strand.
AAAGTTGAAATAATGCAATAAAATTAACAATTTTTGAGCAATGTTTTCTTTGAAGAAATTGTAAAAAATTAAAAATGTATACCATTAACGTGAAATTTACACAATTTGCTTGGAATCGATTGTAATTGCATCTTATAGAAAGAAAATATAATTATCTTGACGTATTTACCGAAAATATTCAGCCAAAGTTGAAATTATGCAATAAAATTAACAATTTTTGAGCAATGTTTTCTTTAAAAAAATTGTAAAAAATTAAAACTGTATACCATTAACGTGAAATTTACACAATTTGCTTGGAATTTATTGGAATTTCATCTTATAGAAAAAAAATATAATTATCTTGACCTATTTTCAGCCAAAGTTGAAATTATGCAAGAAATTAACAATTTTTGAGCAATGTTTTCTTTAAAAAAATTTGCTTGAAATTGATTGGAATTGCATCTTATAGAAAGAAAATATAATTATCTTGACGTATTTACCGAAAATATTCAGCCAACGTTGAAATTATGCAAGAAATTAACAATTTTTGAGCAATGTTTTCTTTAAAAAAATGGTAAAAATTTTAAAATGTCTACCATTAACGTAAAATTTACACAATTTGCTTGGAATTGATTGGAATTGCATCTTGTAGAAAGAAAATATAATTATCTTGACGTATTTACCGAAAATATTCAGCCAAAGTTGAAATTATGCAATAAAATTAACAATTTTTGAGCAATGTTTTCTTTAAAAAAATGGTAAAAAATTTAAAATGTCTACCATTAACGTGAAATTTACACAATTTGCTTGAAATTGATTGGAATTGCATCTTGTAGAAAGAAAATATAATTATCTTGACGTATTTACCGAAAATATTCAGCCAAAGTTGAAATTATGCAATAAAATTAACAATTTTTGAGCAATGTTTTCTTTGAAAAAATTGTAAAAAATTTAAATTTGATACCATCAACGTGAAATTCACAGACTTTACTTAGAATTGATTGCACATATATATTATGAAAATAAAATTAAATTATATAACCACGTTTTCTTAAAACATTCAGCGAAAGTTGAAACTGTGCAATAAAGTTGACAATTTTTTGAGAATGTTTTCTTTGAAAAAATTATAAAAAATTAAAATTTTACATCAACATGAAATTCACAGAATTTACTTAAAATGAATTGTGTAAATGTAATTAATTCTAAGTAAATTCTGTGAATTTCACGTTGATGTTTTAAAATTATATTATCTTACCTCATTTTCTAAAAATATTCAGTCGAAAGTTAAAATTATTTAGTATAAATGAAATTGCCAATTCTTGGTTGCAGAATACTTCAAACATTAAAAGTGCGATTCTTTTCGCAATCTACAACAAGTTAGTCTTACAAAGACTATATCAAACACTCATTGAAACAACTACTTCCCGGGCTAATACCCCGACGGACATTGAATTATACAACAAGTGTTTGCTGTTACATACAGTAACCTACTGCAAATGTAACAATTTGGGTCAAATTATTCAGGCCATCTATAGACGCGTTTCGAGATTTATCTCTCCTCAGTATAGCTTTGCCATTCCCTCTAAACAATTTGACACCTTAGACTGGTGGTCACGTTACCGTTCAAACATTAGTATAAATGAAATTGCCAATTCTTGGTTGCAGAATACTTCAAACATTAAAAGTGCGATTCTTTTCGCAATCTACAACAAGTTAGTCTTACAAAGACTATATCAAACACTCATTGAAACAACTACTTCCCGGGCTAATACCCCGACGGACATTGAATTATACAACAAGTGTTTGCTGTTACATACAGTAACCTACTGCAAATGTAACAATTTGGGTCAAATTATTCAGGCCATCTATAGACGCGTTTCGAGATTTATCTCTCCTCAGTATAGCTTTGCCATTCCCTCTAAACAATTTGACACCTTAGACTGGCGGTCACGTTACCGTTCAAACATTAGTATAAATGAAATTGCCAATTCTTGGTTGCAGAATACTTCAAACATTAAAAGTGCGATTCTTTTCGCAATCTACAACAAGTTAGTCTTACAAAGACTATATCAAACACTCATTGAAACAACTACTTCCCGGGCTAATACCCCGACGGACATTGAATTATACAACAAGTGTTTGCTGTTACATACAGTAACCTACTGCAAACCCAAATTGTTACATTTGCAGTAGGTTACTGTATGTAACAGCAAACACTTGTTGTATAATTCAATGTCCGTCGGGGTATTAGCCCGGGAAGTAGTTGTTTCAATGAGTGTTTGATATAGTCTTTGTAAGACTAACTTGTTGTAGATTGCGAAAAGAATCGCACTTTTAATGTTTAAAATTATTTGAAAAAATTGTAAAAAACTAGAAATCTATACTATCAACCTTACATTGACAGAATTGACTTACAATTGATTGTACCTACATCTTATAGAAAAAGAAAATTAAATTATCTCGCCACGTTTTTCGAAAATGTTCAGTGAAAGTTAAAATTATTAAACCAACGATATTAGGTGAAAGTTTTTTATTTAAACAATTGTAAGCAATTAACAGATTATTAAATTAACATAAAATTCTAAAAATCTACACAGAAACAAATAAACATCGATTGCTTATAATTGAAATTTGAATATCTTTAGTGGATATTCCAAAACTTTCAATTAAGTTTCAAGTCAAAGTCTGTGTTTTAATGATTAAGAAGAATTTCTTGAATAACTTTCTCATTTATCACTTGGTGAAACAGTTTGAAATAATATTAAAGGATAAATTAAAAAACACTTAATTTGTTTCACTAAAAAGCGAAACTAGTCGAGTAAATAGAAACAAATAGTGAAACAAACTGTTTTTTTAATTTATCCTTTAATATTAATTCACAAGAAATAGTCGCTCAAATAATTAAACGCAACTCTTTTAAACTTGATATTTTCTCAAAACAAAAGGCGAACGACAGCCGAAGAATGTGGCTTTGAAGTGATGTAACGCTCGATTGATTTCAAACTTAAATCAAGGCTTTAATATTAAGTCTAAGTCCGTTTTTTAATAATTAGTAAATAAAAAAGGCTTGCTTAAATAATTAAGCGTAACTTTGTCCAAGGATTTAATATTTTCGTTAAATGAAAGGCAGACGACAGCCAAAGAATGTGGCTTTGAATTGAAGTAAAACTCAATTGTTTTCGCGCTTAAATCAAGGTTTAAAATGAAATAAAAATCACAGCTTTATCGCCGAGTGAATTAAATTTAATACAACCAACCATAAAAAATGGATGGCTCAAATAATTTAGCCCAACTTTTTTGAAAAACTTGTAAATTTCACGAAACAAACGGCAAACGACTACCAAAGAATCAAACTTTGATGCGACGCAACGTTCAATTGTTTTTACGCTTAAGAGGGCCAATTTTTGCTAGTTGTGTGTTTCTGTGATACGAGATGGCGCAGAAATAGCAAAATTGCAGACAGTAATTTTGACTATGTATTAGTTTATAGTGCCTACCGAATTTTATCACAACGAATAATAAAAATGATGAGTGCGGAGCGCGTTGTTTGTTTGTTTACATAGCGCCGTGCGAATGAATGAATGGGTATTGAGTTACAGAAGACACAAATAAACTGGATAAATATTCACGATTTTAATTTCTATCGACATACACACAACATTATAACGAAACAGATGCCTTTTTAGTTTGATATTCCATATGTATTCTAAATTCAGATTATTTTCTTTAAATATTTAGATATTCGTTGTTTTTTAAGAGTTCAATTTGAAATTTTAAACGAGTGTTTTCCACTCCCAGACTAAGCATGAAGTAAAATTTCGAGTTTAGAAAAGCCCCGTGAAAATTTGTCGAGGGTCGCGCAGCGACCCGAGATAAATTTTCTGGGCTTTTCTAAACTCGAAATTTTACTTCATGCGCCACGCGTATAAAACAGTAAAATACTGTGAAATGTATGCATATTTGAACCTCACTTGAAATCAGTGTTTTATACACATGGCGCATGAAGTAAAATTTCGAGTTTAGAAAAGCCCAGAAAATTTGTCTCGGGTCGCTGCGCGACCCTCGACAAATTTTCACGGGGCTTTTCTAAACTCGAAATTTTACTTCATGCTTAGTCTGGGAGTGGAAAACAATCGTTTAAAGCTTCAAATGAATTTAAATAAAACAAGGGATATCTACAAATTGCACAAAAGGTCTCCTTAATGCGATTTATTTATTTTATTCGGTGTCCATTATTTTGATTGAAAAGAGATGATTCCCTGTATGCATTTTTTAAAATAGTTCAATTTGAAGCCTTAAACGAGTGTTTTCCACTCCCAGACTAAGCATAAGGTAAAATTTCGAGTTTAGAAAAGCCCCGTGAAAAACAAATTTTCTGGGCTTTTCTAAACTCGAAATTTTACTTCATGCGCCATGCGTATAAAACAGTAAAATACTGTGAAATGTATGCATATTTGAACCTCACTTAAAATCAGTGTTTTATACACATGGCGCATGAAGTAAAATTTCGAGTTTAGAAAAGCCCAGAAAATTTGTCTCGGGTCGCTTCGCCACCCTCGACAAATTTTCACGGGGCTTTTCTAAACTCGAAATTTTACTTCATGCTTAGTCTGGGAGTGGAAAACAATCGTTTAAAGCTTCAAATGAACTTTAAGAAAAACAAGGAATATCTACAAATTGCACAAAAGGTCTCCTTAATGCGATTTATATATCTTTAGTCGGTGTCCATTATTCTGATTGAAAAGAGATGATTCCCTGTATGCATAAGCTGTAAATTTTCCGACATTCGTTGTTTTTTAAAAGAGTTCAATTTGAAGCTTTAAACGAGTGCTTTCCACTCCCAGACTAAGCATGAAATAAAATTTCGAGTTTAGAAAAGCCCTGTGAAAATTTGTCGAGGGTCGCGCAGCGACCCTCGACAAATTTTCTGGGTTTTTCTCAACTCGAAATTTTACTTCATGCGCCACGCGTATAAAACACTAAAATACTGTGAAATGTATGTATATTTGAACCTCACTTAAATTCAGTGTTTTATACGCGTGGCGCATGAAGTAAAATTTCGAGTTTAGAAAAGCCCAGAAAATTTGTCTCGGGTCGCTATGCGATCCTCGACAAATTTTCACGGGGCTTTTCTAAACTCGAAATTTTACTTCATGCTTAGTCTGGGAGTGGAAAACAATCGTTTAAAGCTCCAAATGAATTAAAAAAAAACAAGGAATATCTACAAATCGCACAAAAGGTCTCCTTAATGCGATTTATTTATCTTTATTCGGTGTCCATTATTCTGATTGAAATGAGATGATTCCCTGTATACATAAGCTGTACAATTTCCGACATTCGTTGTTTTTTAAAAGAGTTCAATTTGAAGCTTTAAACGAGTGTTTTCCACTCCCAGACTAAGCATGAAGTAAAATTTCGAGTTTAGAAAAGCCCCGTGAAAATGTTTCAAGGGTCGCGCAGCGACCCGAGACCAATTTTCTGGGCTTTTCTAAACTCGAAATTTTACTTCATGCGCCACGCGTATAAAACACTAAAATACTGTGAAATGTATGCATATTTGAACCTCACTTAAAATCAGTGTTTTATACGCGTGGCGCATAAAGTAAAATTTCGAGTTTGGAAAAGCGCAGAAAATTTGTCTCGGGTCGCTATGCGACCCTCGACAAATTTTCACGGGGCTTTTCTAAACTCGAAATTTTACTTCTAGCTTAGTCTGGGAGTGGAAAACAATCGTTTAAAGCTTCAAATGAATTTAAAAAAAAAACAAGGGATATTTACAAATTGCACGAAAGGTCTCCTTAATGCGATTTATTTATCTTTATTCGGTGTCCATTATTTTCATTGAAAAGAGATGATTCCCTGTATGCATAAGCTGTAAATTTTCCGATATTCGTTGTTTTTTAAAAGAGTTCAATTTAAAGCCTTAAACGAGTGTTTTCCACTCCCAGACTAAGCATGAAGTAAAATTTCGAGTTTAGAAAAGCCCCGTGAAAATTTGTCGAGGGTCGCGCAGCGACCCGAGACAAATTTTCTGGGCTTTTCTAAACTCGAAATTTTACTTCATGCGCCACGCGTATAAATCACTAAAAAAAATGCGAAATTTATGTATATTTGAACCTCAATTGAAATCAGTGTTTAATACGCGTGAAGTAAAATTTCGTTTTCATTATTTCAAAAAAAATATCTAGATTTTACAAAAAATCGAGCATAACTCGACATTTTTATGAGACAAAAAAACTACAAATAGATTTATTTGTAGTTTTCTAGACTCTTATTATTTAAACATTTAATATTTTTTGGTAAGACTGAGTTATTTTTTGCTCTCTCAAAAAAAAACTGAATTTTTATTTCATGAAACCGAATGATCACAATTGCTAAGCATCGACACTTTGAGATAATCGAGAATTGAACGTTTTGAACTTAAGGGGAAGCTTAAATTTTAAGTTAATATTTTCGAATTAAAATTGACTTGTTGAATCAAACGGTTGTAACTTTAACCTCTTGTACCTTATTTTCCAAGTAATGAATTTTATTTATTCCCACGTGACAGTAAAGCGCATGCTTTGCGCTCGCGATTCCTGAACAGTTCATGAAAATCCGAAGTTTTGCTAATTTTACACAATTTTTTCAAAACGCAACAAAAATGTTCACTTTTATCCCAATGTTCACTCACTTATTAATCAACTTTAACCACCTGTAGTTTATTTCTTAAGTAAAGAATTTGATTAATTTCTACTTGACCGTAAAACGCATTTTTTCCTTTAGCGATTTCTAATGAACACAACATAAATAGGATTTTAACCTTGTTTTAAACATGTTATATTTTAAACGTGTTTTTAATTGTTAATGTTTTGAACGCTGTTTCAATGAAAAAAACACGTTCTGTAAAAAAAACTGTGTGTTTTAATTAAAATGAAAAAAAACGTTTTTTTTAACAACCCTGGTTAGTATACATTTTTTTGACGGACTCTGTATTTATATGGGGGGAAATAGTTTTGCAGGGGGGCTCCAAAATTCTAGTTACGCCATTGATTATTACTTTATATCACTGCTTAGCCTTTTCCTATAGATACACATTATCCTAAGTGCCCCCCTAAAGAAACCCAACCACTATCTCCTTATATTCGGTGTTGTTTTTATGTAACTGGGAATAGTTTAACGTGGATATTCATCTTTTGTGTGTAGGGGGCTACGGCCATGGATGGCCATTAGCTTGTCCGTGTAATGGACCGTGGAGAGAGGCGAAAAGGGCCCCCGGCTCTCACGTGGACGCGCCACTGGCACTGCCGCTGCCGCCGCCGCCGTCGTTACCATGGCATCGTGTGCCGCCCCCGGACAGTGACAAATGACAGACAAAGGGTGAGTGGGCCGCTCTCGTTTTACATATGCAGCGACACCCATTTGTCTGCCGTCACCTCACCCTCTCCCATCCACCATCCCTTCATCTCTCCACCACTTACTACTCAAACTACTGCCTACTGATATCATAACAGTTCCATCTGATAACCGTTTTCTTTACTGTACTACTCTGGTGCACACTGTCACAACGCCTAGGGGTCCTTTAATCATGGGGATACCGCATGTTTCAAAATAGATGTCATCCTCAATTGAAATATTTAAATTAAAACTTAGATCCATCTTTGAATTAATCAATTGGTTGCAAACAATGATTTATTTAGTAGATCATTGGTTGCAATTGGTATATTAATGTATCAAAATTATTATTAATTTATTATACAGGATGTCCGTATTTAATAATAATAATAATAACCAGCTTTATTTCAAGAAATGTTAACAAAAATGAATTACAATTCTGAGAACATAAGTGAAATTGTGTCAAAAGAAGGGATATACAACAATATTAAAAACAACTTAAACTAATGATTCTACCTCATAATATCCATCGCAAAAATCTCATTAATATTATATAGTTCCGTGTTTAACAATAAATTATACACAGTGTTTTTATATTGTTTAAAGTTATTTATTTCTTGTATCCTCTTAGGCAGGGTGTTATAAAACTTAATACATCGGTACATCGCGTTTCTTTCTGTCAAGGTCAATCGGTGTACTGAATACATTATGCTTAATGTTCGCGTAATATATTTGCGCTCATTTTCTTCGTCCTGGAAGAGATGTTTATTTTTGAAAAGAAATATTAGGCACTCAAATATGAAGACTTAGTGCTCAGTTAGGACTTTATTTGCCTTAAATATTCCTCGACAGAAGTCCCTATATTTTAATCTAAAAATGTTTTTTATGCATCTTTTTTGGATTTTAAAAATCTTTTCAATTCATATTCATATTCATATTCATATTAATTGATGCAACAGCAATGTACATGTTTTACACGGGTCAGTTCTTAACTAAATAATAATTAAAAAAAAAATAAACTACATATCAAAGTAAAAATAAAAAAGTAAAAAAGACTGCATTTTAATACAGCGTTTAAACTGCAATTACAGTTTAAACGCTGCATCAAAATTAAATTCAAGATAATCCTCCCAGCAGTAAAAGGCATTAATTGATAAGAAATCCTTCAGTACTCGGTAGAACTTCTTGTGTGGTAATTCCTGGATGATTTTTGGCAGGACATTAAAAAATTTAATAGCGTAGAAACGTTCTCCCGTCCGAGCTTTAGTCAGCCTCGTAGCTTTTAAATACAGATTTGATTGTTGTCGAGTGCTATATTGGTTGATATCACTGCATGTCAGGTAATCATCGATGTTGAGTTTAATGTGGGAAAGGCAAACAAGTATGTAAAGTGATAGGAACGTCAATATATTCAGATCAATAAATGCTTGCCTGCAGTCGACTGTATAGTTGATCCCAGCGATGACTCTGATTGCTCTTCTTTGGAGACCAAAAATACGGTGTCGGATGGCGGAGTGTCCCCACGCAATAACCCCGTAAGTTATCTTACTTTGGAAAAGAGAAAAGTATGTCGTCCGAACAACATCTTTAGACACCAAGGGTACTAGACTGCGAATAAGAAATATACTGGAACAAAGCTTTGCAGCAAGTGTGTCCCCGTGGGTACTCCATGTTAGAGATGAATCAACATGAACACCAAGAAACTTCGTAGAACCTTGCTGCCGCTCACTACCCTTAAGCGAGAAAGTTAGCGTAGCAGATTTGCTGTTGTTCAGTTTCAGGCGGTTATTTAGGAACCACTTTGAGACTTCATTAAGTGATTGATTGTGCAAAGTGGTAACAGATGTCAAATTTGGCGCTTTCGTAATTATGGAGGTGTCGTCCGCATATAATATCGTTTTGGAGGCTGATATTACACGGGGTAGGTCGTTAATGTAAAGTAGGAATAATAGTGGCCCTAATACAGAACCCTACGGTACCCCATGTTCTATAGCTGACGCTTCCGATATGTTTCCGTTGGATAACACACTCTGTGATCTTCCAGAGAGATAGGACAATAAGAGCCTACAGCTGTCTGGGTATATGTTGTAAAAATACAGTTTCCGTAACAGTATTTCGTGAGAGACACAGTCGAGGGTTTTAGACAAGTCCAGGAAAGTGGCCATTGATACTGAGCCATCCTCAAATGCATCAGTAATTGATTCACCGAGATTGGATATCGCCGCCGCTGTAGATCGACCCTTTCTGAACCCATATTGTTCATTTTCTAGGATGCCCGTATCTTCTAGATAAGTAACTAATTGGTTCAGCATAATTTTTAAAAATATTTTCCCAAATAGAGGCAATAGTGAAATTGGACGATAGTTATCGGGATCGTCTACCTACCCATTTTTGAAAAATGGTATTACGATGGCTCGCTTAAAATCATCTGGAAACACGTTGTTTCTTATACATTTATTAATCGTTTTGGTAAGTGGGGATAAAATAGCGCTGATTACCGACTTGATTAGATCAATTCGAAGTTCGAAGATATCTTTGATGAACTATTGCCCCAAAAAATTATCCCATACCTTAGAATTGATTCAAAACTTCCATAATATATCATTTGAATGGACTCCATAGTTACATATGACTTAATATTATATAGCACATTTTAGCCGTTTTCGTTACTAGGGAGTCAACGTGTGAGCTCCAATCCAAAAATTTATCAATGTGGACGCCCAAGAATTTTACAGTCGGTTTTAGTTCGATAGTATTATTTCGTAACTGTAATTGTTGAAGTGTTGCTGATTTGTTTCGTCTTGTTTTAAATAGTACTGCTTGGGTTTTGTCTTTATTTAATTTCAACTCGTTCGCTGAAAATCAATCGTCGAATTTTCCATATACCTGATCGCACATTTCTACAAGTTCTGGGAGGAGGTTTGCAGTTGTTACAAAATTGGTATCATCAGCATAATTAGTTATACAGATGTTGAAATTTACATTTAATTGATGCATATCATTTATACATATAGATGATGAAATAAAATAGACCTTTCGAATAATGACATAAAATAGGGAGCATTCCATTTTTAAAAAAAATGGGTTATACCGCTTTGAAATTTGCAAAGTTTGGCATGTTTCTCTGAACATCCTGTATTACTAAATTTAAATTGCTCATTAATAAAACGTTGCTTATTAACTACACTGAGATATTTGCTAAAAGTTATTCTTACCTTCAAAAAACGAGGTCGCTACGATTTTTTAAAGTTGAGCTTGCTTATGCATGATACTTGGAGAAAATAATTGTAAATTGGCAACACTGTAACATAATAAAAAACTAAATGGATAACAATGTAGAGGTTGAAAAATGTCATTGGAAAAGTTGAATAAATACAGGGTGTTCCATTAAAAAAAACAAATATTTTTGTTATACCGCAAAATTGGGACACCCTGTATGTTTGAAAATAATTTTACGCCATAAAGATTTTTAAATCAATAACTTTTTGTACGAAACATTTTTTTTGTTTTTTTCACAGGAAAGGCGCTAGGAAAGCCCGACGCACTGTTGCAGGACCCTGTATAGATGATGAAAATAATTGGCCCTATGATACTTCCTTGGGGTATTTCTACACCTCCGCAGAATATATGGGGATTTCGGTTATTTGAAGAGATAGAGAGTCGGTTAATTGGGGCAAAGTTGCGTAATTTAGGGCCCAATATTAATCTAAAAACAAATTTGAAATATCTTCTTCCGTTCTTTAAATATTGTCGAAATAAACGGATTTTTGGATATTTCGTTTTTTTTTTATTATTCAAAAACTATTGAATCCAGACATTTACAACTTTGACATTATAGAGGCACTTTTAAGCGATAAATCTAGTAACATATTTTATTTTAAGATAACTATAGCATTTACCCAGGGACCATGGCCAACTTTTGTTTTTCTTATGGGCACCATTTTGGATTTTCATATTTTTTGGAAAAATATTTTTTTCTGAATTCACACTTATAGTTTATTGTACATTTTATTTGTACAATTTTAATATTTTGTTATTTGTAAAGAGTGCCTTGGAAACAGTTGAGTAACTCACTTATTTGACAACTCCTAGGGCCCATAATTTGATTACATATCACCCCTGAAGACGGGCATCCGACGATACATATTTAACAGTTGTGATGTATTTTAAGGTAACGGGTGTCTTCCACTCCCAGACTAAGCATGAAGTAAAATTTCGAGTTTAGAAAAGCCCCGTGTAGAAAATTTGTCGAGGGTCGCGCAGCGACCCGAGACAAATTTTCACGGGGCTTTTCTAAACTCGAAATTTTACTTTATGCGCCACGCGTATAAACCACTGATATACAGTTAAGTTAAAAATATATAACGCTTAGATGTGATGCTGATCAATATTTACTGAGATGTAGCGAAAAAAATGCAAGAATTCCTTTTTTTGTAAATAGTTTTGGAATAATAATAATAAAAGTAGAATAAATTTAGTTTGTGTAACTTTTATGTGATAATCGATACTTATTATTATTATTACAAAAGATTGACAGTTATTAATTAATTTTGAGTGCTAACATTGATTGACTGCTGACAAGATTTTATTGATTAACAAATATGAAGTCATTGTTTCCAAGGCACTCTTTGCAAAAAAGAAAATATCATAATTTTAAATTTCAAATCTAAAATAAATGATGAGTGTGATACATCACTGAGTTTAAAAAAAAAACTCTCTCAAAAAATATGACAATCCAAAATGGCGCCTATAAGAAAAACAAAAGTTGGCTATGGTCTCCGGGTAAATGTTATAGTTATCTTTAAAAAAATATATGCTGCTAAATTCCTCATTAAAAAGTGCCTGTATATTGCCAAAGTTCTAAATGTCCAGATTCAGTAGTTTTTGAACAAAAATATAAAAACTATTTTTCAAAAAATCCGTTTTTTGTTGATATCTCGAAAACAAAAAAAAATATTTCAAACCATCTCTCTATCTCTTCAAATAACTGAGATCCCCATGTATTCTGTCGAAATACGGGCACCCTGTATGTAGATATTTCAATGTATTGAGTTTCGTGATAATTAACGAATAATTAACACTGTTGTATCCTTTTTGCACACTTCACAGTTGTTATTGATAATGAGTGCTTAGCACTTGAAATATGTATCTAACGATTAGAAAATAAAGTGTGAAGAAAGGATACAACAGTGTTAATTACTCCTGTTATAGATATTACAACTTCTTCGTATCCTTTAACTAAATAATTTGCTAGAAACAATATACATTTTCATTGCTACAAAAAAAAAGAACTGCTAAAACTAAACCCCCAGCCTGGCGAGAGAAAAAAAGTGGGGGAAAGTTATAAATTAAAAAGCATTGCAGTTTGGCGTAGTCAGTCGCGTTAATGGTGTATAAAACTTCAAGGCGCCATAAATCTAAATCTCCTCTCGTTACGGGACCCCGTAGGAGCTCTTACTTGGTTTTTGGGTTTACTAGAAATACATTTTAGAGAATGCGCCGCCTCCGCCTCGCACACTTCAACGAATAACTATCCATCAATTGTTGATCTTATGGGGAGCAGAGAGACCCTTGCACAGCCGCCGTAATAGTTCCCTCATGGTGAATAAGCTCCCCCTGTCCTCCCGTGCTACCCCATGCGTGTCACTTTTATATTCCTCTTGCCCTTCCTGGACACGACTCGGCTTCCTCTTTACCATCCAGTTGGATAGCAAGAAAAGGAGATCACATGTTGATCTATTGCAAATTTATTAAAATTATGTAATAGATTTCGTTTATATTTAAGGAATCTTAACATGATCAATGACAATTTGTTTTATATCATATGTTCAGTTAAAAAAGCCTCTAGAGTGCCATGATTTAATCTTTTTTTAAATTTAAGTTGGCTACACACTTCAGGAATTGACGTATAAAACGTCAGACGTAATAATTATAATGTATATTTCAAGAGTTGCCAACCTAGAATATTTTCCAATGTTAAGTATTATTATGTGATAAATTTATTATACATACACAATTTATAGATTAAGGATGATCAAATGTTTATTTTATATATATATATAGATATACATATATTTTTCTATGTTATTATATAGCAAAGATGCTAAATAAAGATTATTATTATTATACTTTAGAGATTTTTTTTAATTGAACATACGATATTATAAATGTCTGACAAAATCGGACTAAACCTACCTCTGGGTTCTATCAACACACCCAGAGATAGGTTTTGTCCGATTTGGTTAAACATTTATAATATTTATTAACAATATATCAAACTTAAGCAGTATCTTTTAACGATGGGCAAAATCGAGTATCTCAAGGATCGACCAAGTAATGATAGATCAGTAAAAATATCGACCAGATCGATCAAAACATTGGTGATGAGATTATTCTGAGGCAAGACGTTTTTACAGCAAAAATAAAATATCTACCATACATTTTTCCGAGTAAGGAGCACCATCGATATCGATGACAAGTAAAGAGCAAAAAAAGGTCTCTCATGTATTTCTGCAGCTGATATAAGGAAAAAATCGAAACCATCATCTATGAAAAGTGAAGAGCAACAAAAAATGAAGGTCTCACAAGACATTTCTCAATTATCGTATCCACTATTGATAGTCGCTACTAATTTGTTACTACATACCAGAGCTAGGACGAATCCTGGTAAAAAGGATTCGAATCACGAATCCGAATCACCTAATATGATTCGAATCACGAATACTCGAATAAAAGATCCTGTTTTTTCGAATCACGAATACAAATCCTTAAAGAGTTAATTTGATTATTTTTTTGCAACCATTAATATATTAATATCGTTACCAGTTTAACAAAAATATTCAATACCTAATTATTTATTTTTTTTTTTATTCATAAACATTAATTTTCCCAATAACTTATACAATTATATAACAGAGTATGGCAATTAAAATAAAATAAACGCTTATTCCAAAGTATTGTAATTTAGTAGTTTCCTTGTCTCGAAGCTAATAGCTTGTAGAGACGGAGGAGACTTCATTATTATTTTTCTTATTAACTAGTAAATAAGATAACATATAAAAATCCAAGAAGAGAAAAAATAGAACAGAAATAAGAAGAAAAATGAAAAATAAAAAAACAAAATTATTTTGCTAACACAGTAATATAATAATAAAATTAACCTAACTATTACGCTTCCCTTCCCAAAATTTTTAAGGCAACATCGGGATCAACATCTTTCAATAGTCTCTTCATATTAACACTGAACATCGTTGATAACAGACTAAATATGTGATTCCCTGTTACTCTGATTAAAGATGTATTTGTGTGTTTCTGAAATTCACTTCATATCAGTGTTTTGTACGCGTGGCGCATGAAGTAAAATTTCGAGTTTAGAAAAGCCCGAAAATTTGTCTCGGGTCGCTGCGCGACCCTCGACAAATTTTCACAGGGCTTTTCTAAACTCGAAATTTTACTTCATGCTTAGCCTGGGAGTGGAAACGCCCGTTCAAAACTTCAAATTGAACTCTATTATAAAATCGAAGAATGTCTGAAAAAACGTAAATAAAAAAATCACTGAATATCATTAAAACCGGGAAAGTCAGAGAATAGTCATGGAATTATATTCAAATTGACCAAAACACTAGCAAAAAAGCTATATGATGTTATTAAATTTGTCAAAATTAGCAGGCAAATTACAAAACACGTAAAAATTTATATAATTAACTTAAATATTGACAAAAACAATGAAAACAATTTAACAAAATGGGGGTTTCCCACAGAAAACAGTTATATTAAAAGGCCAGGGAAAAAAATCTTGAATCAGGGAAATGTCGGAAAAAATGTAACATTTCAGATTTTGGCTACCATGTCAGTTTTACTTCAAATAATATTAAACAAATTTTTGAAAACTAGATTATTATCTTTAAAAACATTTTTAGTCATTCAATGTTCTTATCAAAGCATTCAGTTTGAAGTTTCGAACGAGCGTTTCCACTCCCAGACTAAGCATGAAGTAAAATTTCGAGTTTAGAAAAGCCCCGTGAAAATTTGTCGAGGGTCGCGCAGCGACCCGAGACAAATTTTCTGGGCTTTTCTAAACTCGAAATTTTACTTCATGCGCCACGCGTATAAAACAGTGATTTAACGAGAAATTTAAAAACACACAAGACATTTTTCTTGTTAATCCTCACAATTAATTCGAACTATTTTTGACGATTCAAATCCTTTTTTAAGTAGTTGAATCCTTTTATAAATATTCGAAATATTCGAATTTGCAAATTTATTCGCAAACACATACAATAATCAAAATCAATTTGCAAATAATACAAACACCAAGTTTACTAGTCCTCAAATATCGATATATATGCCAACGGAAGGTGATCAAATGCCTAAGGAATTTAAAAAACTCAAAAACTGCTGGAGACGATCAGATCCCAAGTTATTTGCTACGCGATTGCGCGTATGCCCTTGCACCTCCTCTCACTATATTATTTAGCCTCTCCTTGAATACATCAACGTTCCCAGAGTTATGGAAAACAGGTAGAGTGTGCCCTATCTTTAAAAATGGAGAAAGAATAGACATTGCAAACTACAGACCAATCACCATATTAAATAATTTTGCTAAAGCGTTTGAGCAGCTTATCTACAATGGTCTATGTACGCAGTTAAAGCCTTATATTTCTGAGTTTCAACATGGATTCTTATCTAAAAGATCAACTGTTACTAATTTAGTTCATATCACGGAATTTATTAGTGAGGCTTTTGACACAAAAGATCAAGTCGATGTTGCATATTTGGATTTTTCTAAAGCTTTCGACTCAATTAATCATAAAATTATAATTGCTAAATTACATTTATTTGGATTTTCCAATAGTTTAACCTCTTTCTTCAATTCGTATCTTTCCGATAGATACCAATATGCAGCATACAAGGACTTCAAATCACCCAAATATCATGCCTCTTCTGGTGTGCCCCAGGGCTCAAACCTGGGCCCCTTATTGTTATCATTTATATAAATGATTTAATTGAGTCACTAACGTGTAATGTGCTTGCTTGTGCGGATGATTTGAAAATGTTCAATGTAATTAAATGTCAAGAGGACGCAGACAAGTTGCAACAAAATATGAATTACACTCAAGAGTGGAGTCTATCGAATTGTCTTAAACTCAACGAAGCAAAATGCAAAATTATGTCTTACTCCCGCAAGGCGAGTCCTCTATCATGTAATTATTACCTTAATGGCACAATTCTTGAAAGGACTAATGAAATGAAAGACCTTGGCGTTTTATTTGATAATCGATTAAATTTTACATCTCATATTGATAACATCTGCTCTCGTACCACTAGGACACTAGGGTTCATATTGCGCAACTGTAGACAATTTTCAAATCCTGAAACCATTAGCAACCTGTACTATTCTTTGGTCAGATCAAGGCTTAAATATGCTGCTCTCACCTGGCACCCTCATTATGAGTGTCATAGAAAATCACTAGAAAATGTCCAAAGGCGATTTTTAAAATATATCTACAAACTTAAAATTGGCACATATCCTCCTAGAAATATTGAACATAGTGAATTACTTTTAATTAACGATGATTGTAGTCTTGATTCTAGGAGAATATGTAGCAGCGTCTTAACTCTAATTAAAATTCTACATAACAAAATAGATTCTCCTTACATGCTTTCTAAAGTCAATCTCCACATTCCAACCCATAATTCTCGTTCTCATACACCTTTTTATAACACACCTTCTAGATCAGTTGTAACATCAAGGGCTCCTTTACATTACATGGTTGAAAATGCAAATAGAATTTTAACAAACACAAGCTGTGTCTGTTTACGATTGTACAGTAAAATATATCCGTCACTTTGAGCTGTAAATGTTTTAATGTGAATTTTCGTCAACTTAGGAATACTCTTTTATCTTTTATTGTAAAAACTTGTAAGCATAATTATGTTAATATGACTCTTTAAAGTCAAATCTTCACCTGTATATGTATTTGTTTTCTATTTCTTTACTTATTTGAAACTATTTAATGCTGTAATTTTTTAAACGTTTTATACACATATATTGTACTTAATTTTGTCCTGTAATTGGTTATCTGTTGGGCAAATAAAGTTATTATTATTATTATTATTATCCTTTTATAAGTATTCGAATCACCTGTAGTTGGATTCGAATACGAATCCTCTTAAAGAGATGTAACAAATCCAGATCACAAATCCAGTTAAACTAAAGTATTCGAATGCCTCTTTTGAATCCTCCAAAAGGATTCGAATCCAGGATTCGAATCCTAAATGATTCCAATCCTTTTAGTGGATTCAAAAAAGGCACTCGAATACTTTAGTTAAACTGGATTCGTGATCCGGATTCGTTACATTTTTTTAAGAGGATTCCTATTCGAATCCAAATGTGGGTGATTCGAATCCTCATAAAAAGATTCGAATATTTATAAAAGGATTCGAATACTTACAAAAGGATTCGAATATTTATAAAAGGATTCGAATACTTACAAAAGGATTTGAATCGTCAAAAATAATTCGAATTAATTGTGAGGATTAACATGAAAAATATGTTTGTGTGTTTTTAAATTTCTCGTTAAATCAGTGTTTTATACGCGTGGCGCCTGAAATAACTGACATCCCCATACATTCTGTCGAAATACGGACACCCTGTATAAAATACAACGAATTCCTGAAAATTTACCAAACACTGTAATCATCTAGATTTGTATACTTAATAAAAAAAAATTAAGTCTGCCTGAGTCTCGTCTCGCGCGCATTAAATCCACTATTCGACGTGTGCCGTAAATCATGGGCAAAAGGCACTCTTAAAAATTGTTACGTTTCGTGTAATTTGGGCAATTTCGCGCCCTCTCCTTCCACGCCACACACCTCGTTACGTTTTTCAAAAAAAGTTATATGTATTTCTTTTTTTTTACAGTTAGGACGTTGTCGATTCGCTTTACACACGCGGCAGCGCGCTTAATTGATTTTCGCTAAATTAAATCATAAATCACCGGCCGCGAATTGTTGCGCAATTATTTTTCGGCGGTGATATTTTAAACTAATTTAATTTGCGCTCAAAAAAAAATAACTCGCTTTCCTGTATCGTGCAGATAATTGTTTCGAGATAAAGCTTGATTTATCTCTTCGGCGTTCGAATCAATCACCTCTAGGGGGTTTTCGATCGGTTTTTTAAAATATAAATTTAATTTAACACGGCATAGGGAACCAATAATAAAATTTTAACACTATTGCGATAAAATATTTAACAAATTATTAAGAAATGCTAACATATTTTTTTCATTAGGAGTTCTTTGTAATGTTTAAAAGAGTGTCTGTGTGTTCTTTCCCCCAAAGAAAATACTTACACCAATCTCTTTCAACATTTAGTCAGTTAACTAAATTACTCACCAAGAGTATGCTCAATCGAATTGAATTTTCGAAGATTTGTAGGCAACCAGATATCACATACAGTACATTTAAAATCAGGGTTGTTATGTTTAAAACACTTTGTTTTAAAACAGTGTTTCATATATGTTTAAAAACAGCCGTCGTGTTTTAAACGGTTTTGTTTTAAACATGTTTTATATCTTCAATTTGTCTAAAACGATATTTTTATTATCTTAATGCCCGGTATTATAAACGATTAATAAATCATTGGATAACTATTTGTGGAGTAAATTTATTTACCTAGTAAACTAATGGGCAAAAAAATTGCGTATTATAAAGCAAACCTACCAAATAAATAGCAATTCTAGAAATGAATAATTTAATTAGTAGATTACAGACCGAAATTAAACATTTTCATTGTGGCCATAGCTGGAAGGACCAATTTTTTGAATTGAATTGTCAATATTTTAAATTAAATTGTCAATCAAATTGGAAATTTAGTATAATTCCTTATAATTATAGAGAATAACCGTGGAATAGGACAGAATTACACAGAACAAGAAAAAGAAAGACTATTAGAAATTATAAAAGACTTAAACGAGTGTTTTCCACTGCCAGGATAAGCATCAAGTAAAATTTCGAGTTTAGAAAAGCCTGAAAATTTGGTAGCGCGAAGCGCGGAGCGGCCAAACCAAATTTTCAGGTTTTTCTAAACTCGAAATTTTACTTCATGCGCCACGCGTTCAAGACACTGATTTCAAGTGAAGTTTACTTGTTCACAATATTTTAGTGTTTTCAGTGTTTAATACGCGTGGCGCATGAAGTAAAATTTCGAGTTTAGAAAAGCCTGAAAATTTGGTTTGGTCGCTCCGCGCTTCGCGCTACGCGACCAAACCAAATTTTCAGGCTTTTCTAAACTCGAAATTTTACTTCATGCTTAGTCTGGGAGTGCAAAACAGTCGTTTAAAACTTTAAATGGAACTAATTTAAAAAAAGCGTATGCATAAGTGTAAAAATCTCTGGTTATGCCTGACTTGAAAAACTCTGGGTCTTCGACTCCTTAGAATGTCTCATGGTTGGAATTAATCACTGTTAGGGAAGATACTATGAGCGAACTTAAATCTGACATGAATGATATGGTAGACATAATAACCGTAATGAAATTAATAAATACAAGTAGTAGAATCTAAAGTAATTATAATAATATAATAGACTTTTGACTTTTAACTGTTAAATTATTTAGAGAATAAAATTTACTTGATAGAAAAACAAACAAATAATTTACTGAGGAGATTTATTAGCCAAATAAAGTTATTTTGTGTTTATATTACCAAAATCTTTGGAATAAATTAATTTATTCTTAAAGTAAATTTTATTTAGGAAATAAAACGTTTTATAATACCGGGCATAAATATGCTAAATGATATTTTATACTACTTCATTAAGATTTTTTGTTTACGTTTTTAAATGTTAGCTGAACTGTTGAAGATTTTTTATATACATTATTAAACATAACAATTTATTACAATAAAACATCACAATTGTGTGTGCATAAATGTGATTTTTTAATGCATATACTGTAAATATTATGACCTTCGTTGTTTTTTTGAAAGATTTCAATTAGAATCTTTAAACGAGGGTTTTCCACTCCCAGACTAAGCATGAAGTAAAATTTCGAGTTTAGAAAAGCCTGAAAATTTGGATTGGCCGCGTAGCGAAGCGGAGCGGCCAATCCAAATTAGGCTTTTCTAAACTCGAAATTTTACTTCATGCGCCAACCGTATAAAACACTGAAATATCGTAAAGTTTAAAATATACGGGTTTAGCAATCTAATATGTAGATATGAATAAAACGTGAGTCAAATTCTGCGCTGTTCAAATTGTTTAAAACAGTGATTATAGGCAATCCAATAACTATAACGTATATTAGGTTGCCTATAATCGTTGTTGTATGTGTGTGTTTTTTTTAACTTCTCTGTAAATCAGTGTTTTTAAGCGTGGCGCATGAAGTAAAATTTCGAGTTTAGAAAAGCCTAATTTGGATTGGCCGCTCCGCTTCGCTACGCGGCCAATCCAAATTCTTAGGCTTTTCTAAACTCGAAATTTTACTTCATGCTTAGTCTGGGAGTGGAAAACACTCGTTAAAAGC
The DNA here is from genome assembly GCA_932526585.2 of Philonthus cognatus. Lineage (NCBI taxonomy): Eukaryota > Metazoa > Arthropoda > Insecta > Coleoptera > Staphylinidae > Philonthus > Philonthus cognatus. Next base: position 34,373,112 of record OW052242.1, read on the forward strand.
CTCAAATTTAATGCTTCGAAACAACGAATTCCTGAAAATTTAAAAAACGCTGTAATTATCGGGATATGTATACTCAAAAGAAAAATACCCTGTATGTTCTGTTTTAAACACGTTTTAAACGTGTTTTAAAGGTGTTTTAAACGTGTTTTAAAGGTGTTTTAAAGGTGTTTTAAACGTCTTTTAAACATGTTTTAAACATGTTTTTAATTTTATAATATATAAAATTACGGTATTGTTTCGAGTTTACGTGAAGTGATTAATCACAAATAGAAAGACTGTTATTCCTTACTTCACTTTTAATTTTTATGTTAGATGTACATTTCGAGACACAAGGTGCTCATTATCAATAACAAACTAAGTTTGTTATTGATAATGAGCACCTTGTGTCTCGAAATGTACATCTAACATAAAAATTAAAAGTGAAGTAAGGAATAACAGTCTTTCTATTTGTGTATAAAATTACGAAAAACTATTCGTGAAAATGCAAACAATGTCTTAATTAATAAGACAACTTAAGACGATAAATATTTTTAATTGTTAATGTTTTAAACGCTGTTTCGATGAAAAAAACACGTTTTGTAAAAAAAACTGTTTGTCTTAGTTATAATGAAAAAAAAAAACGTTTTTTTAACAACCCTGTTCAAAACTAACCATATGATTACATTTTTAAAATAAAACATAACTATTGTGTATAAATTCTTAATTATTATTGATTTTTGTATAAATGTAATTTATTATTTGTCATGTGTTTTCATAGTTTCTTTATTTTGAATGTGGTCGACGAGCGCAGATATCGGTAGCACTTAATTAAATTGTAATTACGTGGACGTGGCGAATGTCATGTCCAGTGTTTAATGAGGAGCGATGGGGAGGGATCGGACGCGGTGTGGCGATTATTGATGTTCTTTAATCGGCGTTCGACTATTTATTATTTCCAAATAGTCGCACTGACAGTTTACAGAGTGCCGCATTGAAGAGTGAAACGTTTACTGTTCGCCATATGAATAATTGTCATTAAAATTTTCAACGAAAAGTATGCGTGAATTTATCAATTTTTCCGTGTGCATATAATAATGCAACAACATTTTAAAGGTTAGTAGAACGAACAATGATACAAAAATAATTTCTGTGGAAAGTTCAAAACTGAAAATGACCATTCCCTATCAATTTGTAATAGCGTTTAATTTGAAGCTTCAAGTGTTTCCTTGGTTAAGTGCCACGCGTATAAAACACTGAAAATATTGTGAAGTTTAAAACATGCTGAAAATCGAGCAAATAATTCTCATTTTTACAGAACCACTCTTGTGTCAAATATTTTTAGGAAAAGTTAATTTAATTTCTTTTTTTAAATTTTACGAAACAAATGTTGTTTGATGTTAAAACTGTTGGGTGCTCCGGTTAAACCACTAAACACTCACTGACCGTTGTAAGCGGTCGAGTTAAGCGTCTTCGAGGAGTGAAAAACTTCAACGGAGTGTTTGATAAAAATGTGTATATTTGGGAGATGTGCTCCCTTCAACGACTAGCTAACAAGTGATCTTACAAACTAAAAACATATTTACAATGGTCGAAAATTCCCTCGACCAAGGGTACAAGAAATACATTGTCCTTTTTCCTGGAAAAGTGCGCATCTGGTCACTAAATGTCGCGTTCAAGAAGAGATTCCCTATTTTTCGAGAGCGGTCAGTGAAAGTGGCCTTATTAGTCTTAACAAAAACTGTCAGAGAATACGGGAAAAATTATTGAAAGATCTATATTATTGCTTTTATTCTATATTAATAAAAATCTGCATATATGCTACTTATATTTTAAACGTTTTCTGATTTAATGTATAAGATATTTTAATACAGCAAACGTACATACATTTTTAAATAGTAAAGTATAAAAATATGTATTTATATATTTCACATTCATATTTCATATTTCATATTTATTGATGCAATAACAATGTACATGTTTTACATAAGTCACTTCTTAAATAATTAATAGTAAATTAATAATAAAAGTTAAAACATACAATATTAAAAGTTGAAATTTAAAATTTAAACGCTTCACTAAAATTAAAATCGAGCTAATCCTCCCAGCAGTAAAATGCATTACTTGCTAGGAACTCCTTCATTGTCCGATAAAACTTATTGTGGGCTAATTCCTAGATGGTCGTAGGCAGGACATTAAAAAAATTGATGACGTAGAAACGTTCTCCCGTCCGCGCTTTTGTCAGCCTTGTAGCTTTTAAATACAAATCCGATTTCTGTCAAGTATTGTATTTGTTAATATCACTGCATGTCAGGTAATCATTTAAGTTGCGGTTAATATGGGAAAGGCAAACAAATATATAGAGTGATGGGAACGTCAATATGTTTAGATCAATATATACTTGTCTGCAGTCGTCTGTGTACTTGATCCCAGCGATGACTCTGACTGCTCTTCTTTGGAGTCTAAAAATCCGGTGTCGGATGGCGGCGTGTCCCCAAGCAATAACCCCATAAGATATTTTACTCTGAAATAGAGAGAAATATGTCGTCCGAACAATATCTTTTGAAACCAAAGATACTAGACTGCGAATAAGAAATATAGTAGAACAGAGCTTAGCAGCAAGTGTGTCCGCATGGGTATTCCAAGATAGAAAAGAGTCAATATGAACTCCCAGAAACTTCGTAGAAGCCTGCTGCTGCACTCTGCTCTTTAACGAAAAAGTGAGCGTAAATGATTTACTGCAATTGAGTTTCAGGCGGTTATTTAGGGACCATTCTGAAACTCCGTTAAGTGATTGATCGTGAAAAGCGGTAGCTGAGGTCAAATTCGGTGCTTTATTAATAATGGTGGCGTCGTCCGCAAATAAAATGGTTTTCGTGGCTGACAACGCACAGGGTAGATCATTAATGTAGAGTAGAAATAAAAGCGTTCCTAATACCGAACCTTGCGGTACCCCATGTTCAATAGCTGAGGCTTCAGATATGGTTCCGTTGGATAAGACACACTGCGTTCTTCCAGAGAGATAGGAGAGTAAGAGCCGACAGCTCTCTGGGTGTATATTGTAAAAATACAGTTTACGCAGCAATATTTCATGAGACACACAGTCGAAGGCCTTAGACAAGTCCAGGAAAGTAGCCATTGATACTGAGCCTTCCTCAAATGCATCAATAATTGTTTCGGCAAAGGTAGATATCGCCGCCGCTGTTGATCGACCCTTTCTAAAGCCATATTGCTTAGTTACTAGGATGTTTGTTTCTTCCAGATAGGAGACTAATTGGTTCAGCATAATTTTTTCTAATATTTTTCCAAATTGAGGCAGAAGTGAAATGGGACGATAGTTATCAGGATCATCTACCTAGCCTTTCTTAAAAATTGGAATTACAATGGCTCTCTTAAAAACATCTGGGAACACGTTGTTTCTTAAGCATTTGTTAAGCATTTTGATAAGTGGGGATAAAATAGCGGTGACTACCGACTGGATTGGATCAATTTGGAGCTCATAAATATCGTTAGAAGAGCTGTTACGAAGCGTCGACACTACATCTCTAACTTCATTCATTGTTATTTCATTAAACTTGAAAAAATCGCGAGTTTGTTTATGATTACCGCACATTAAGTTGATGGGATCCGCAACTAATGTAGCCAAAGAACCAATAATTGAATTTGCAATATCTTTGAAGTGTGCGTTAAACACTTCTGCAGAAATAGTAGGATTTGTTTTAGGTTTGGCCGATCTAACGGAGTTGATAACTTTCCAAATGGCTTTAGGCTCAAAGTTAAACTTAAAAGAAAACTTACATAATTTCAGCTTTGGCTTAATATTTTGGAAAAATGCGCTGTTATAATTTAATTTTCTGTAAAGCACATGCAACTGCAATTGAATCTTCGTAAATTTTATGTTGAGTGTATAAAACTTGATTTTTTTAACGCACACGAATTTGAGTTTGTTCTAAATTTGAACAACAAACTTATTTTACGTGTTTACGTTTACAATTTTAATGTTTTTGAAAATTTGTTGTCTGTTATAATTTTTTTTTTACATTATGTTTTGTGGTGACCGTAATGGTTTCTTTTAACAGTTACGACGTTTTTGAACATTTTTCAACAATTATATTAAAATGCTTGTCTTTAGTTTGCCTAAATATTTCCATAACATTTAACTTTTTCGACTTTTGATTGAAACTAAATCGAAAAGTACGAATGGCATATTTTTTGTTTTTCGCATATTCTGAAAGAACAATGTCTTCTTAACATTCACACGAATTTTCATGAAAATGAATGAATGTTTAAAACTTTGATTTCCTTAAACATTTCTATAAAATTCTACGTTTTTGAGATTTTATATAAATTCTATTATATATATATATATAAATAATCTTTATTGACAGTACAATATACAAAATTCATATAAAAAAATAGATAAAAAAAATACAATGAGAAGAATAAAAAAATATTACTGGCAATGGGCTATCGGCCAGCAGCCTTTCTTCCGAGTTTTTTTTTTTTTTTTAGGGGATATGTTGGGGGAATGATGTAAATAAAATTATGATATCAATGTTGGTTATGGTATGTGATGAATTGAAAGACTGTTTGTGAGGGATTTTTGAATTTAGGGAAAATGTTCTCATTTCTGGGGGTGCAAAGTTGTGAAAGGATTTGAAAACTGGATTGTTTTTTGGAGAATTTTTCGGATAAATCAAGGAGACGTTCGGTAACTGGGATAACTTTTGTTCGGTTATAAAGGAGAATATTAGATGGGTTATAAAGTGGATTAAGTGGATAACGAATTTTTGTAAGGGATCTCAGGGGCGAACGTTCGCTGACTTGGATGTTGTGAAGTGTGGGATTGGGAGAAGTGGAAAATAGGATGGATCCGTAGTGTAACATAGGCCTGCATATCATTTTGTAGATTTTTGTGGCGTTTGTTGTTGTGATGCCAAGATTTCTGTATGTTAGACTACGGAAGTGTCTTGCTCTAGCAGTAATTTTGTTTTTAATTATCGCTGTGTGTTTTTAAAATTCAGTTTTGAGTCGAGGGTGATTCCAAGGTATTTTATATGGAGAGCTGGGGAGATTGGCTTGGGACAAATGGAGATGTTGACAGGAATATTGTTGCGGCGGTAAGGAATAAGGAGTTGGGATTTGTTGGGATTTATTTTTATTCTCCATTTAGCAAACCAAAGCTCGAGGGAATCTATAAGCTGCTGCAGTGTTTGTAGTGCTTTGGGTAGGTTCTTTTCATGGGTTATTAGGGCTGTGTCATCGGCGTATTGCAGGACATAGGAAGCGGGATTAAAATACATGGGATTAGGGTTGTATAGATCAATACAGAAAATGTATGGGAGTAGGGAGAGAAGTGATCCTTGCGGAACCCCTTGTTCAGGAGTAAAGGTTTGGGATGTGGTATTTTGGATTTTTAATTTTAGTGATCTATTTATTAGGAAGGTATTTAGGATAAGAATTATTTGTGTTTAGGTATGTTAAGGGAGTGACATTTATACAGCAGACCTCGGTGCCATTAAATTCTATTATTTTCATGAAAATGAATGAATGTTTAAAACTTTGATTTCCTTAAATATTTCTATAAAATTCTACGTTTTTGACTTTTAATTAAAAATAACTTGAAAATTTAAAAACGAAAATGGTATAAAATATAGTTTAGATAATTTAAGACAATACAAAAATCGTTTTAGACAAATTTAACATTTAAAACATGTTTAAAACCAAACCCTTTAAATATCTACACATTCCGAAGCGAGTTACTCTAATGTCACAAAAGAGCAAGAGATTCGTTTATTTATTTATTTATTTGTACGGAAATCTCCATTTTACATTAAATATATATATAATAATAAATGTGTGTAAATTAAACATATAACAAATAATACAATGCACATGATAGTTATAAAATTCAAGTTACAATTAGCTAATAAATACAATTTAGATTAAAATTATTCAATAGAAATTAAACTTTATAAAAAAACTGTACTCTACGCAAAAAAAGAACAAAATAATTAACACTGGCATATATTTCCCTGTGATTTATCTAGCAGAAAACTAAAATAAAACGGCAATAATTGACGTCCAACAATCGAACGCTATCAATCAAAGGACCAAAGCGAAATGATAATTATTGACACGCGACACTCCGGTGACTATCTATCTATCACGAAACGAAACAAAAAAAAGATTTAAACAAACAGTTTTAATTAACGCCAGCTCGCAACGTTAAACAATTAACTAATTGCACGTGATGTTTGCACAAAATACATATTGTTATAAATAAATAATGCGATCCTCGGTCGCACTGATTGTATTTTATTTATATCTGCTGTTTGTGTGTGATTAACTCTAATATGTCAAGTTTGTTTATTTAAAAAAATAAATAGTCATTTTAAATAGACATGTACAGTTCAATTCTATCAATTAAATTACTGTTAAGAAAATGTTGTTTTTGTACTGAGTGAAATACAAAGATGTTTTCTTTTAAGTATACATATGCATACACTGTTTTTTATAAGAGTTTAATTTAAAGCGTTAAGCGAGTGTTTTCCACTCCGAGACTAAGCATGAATTAAAATTTCGAGTTTAGAAAAGCCCCGTGAAAATTTGTCGAGGGTCGCGCAGCGACCCGAGACAAATTTTCTGGGCTTTTCTAAACTCGAAATTTTACTTCATGCGCCACGCGTATAAAACACTGATTCCCAGTGAAGTTCAAAACACGCTATTTAAGCATATTGATTGAAAAGTATATTTCAAACTTCTCTTGAAATTAGTGTTTTATATGGGTGTCGCATGAAGTAAAATTTCGAGTTTAGAAAAGCCCAGAAAATTTGTCTCGGGTCGCTGCGCGACCCTCGACAAATTTTCACAGGGCTTTTCTAAACTCGAAATTTTACTTCATGCTTAGCCTAGGAGTGGAAAACACTCGTTAAAAGCTTCAAATTGATTTTTTGTAATAAACAGAGTGTCGGAAAATGTATAACGAATGCATATGTATACTTAAAAGAAAAATTCTCTATATATTACCCCATGCACTAAAGGGTTTATTTATTCAATTATAAATATGCCCACATAATAAACATGTAAATTCTCAATTCATGACGACATGTCCTTAAATACAGTAGTTGCTAATAAAAAAATCCTTAATTAAATTAATACAAAAAGGCATTAAAACATTCTTAAGATACCCAGATAAACTGTGAACAGCGTGTTAATTAAAAATTATGAAGAACTTTTAATAAGACAGAACACACACGCATACAGAAAATGAGAATTTACAGATGTAAATCATATAAGGTGAGCTCGTTTAAATTTCAGGACATAAAACGTAACGAGCGCATAACGTTTTGAATCGGACATAAAAAATAATTAAGTTTTCCGTTAAAACGCGTATTATAAATAATAGAAACATCTCCTCCGGACGAGAGGCGCGCTCAATTAAAATCATTTGTTTTAATGGCACTTATCTAATTGCGTTAGTGGAGGTAATTATATGTGGAAAAAAGGCGACGTTTACATAATCTGAAACGTTGAAATGTATGAGGGTAATAAAATTTTATTCGCCCGGTCTGATTAACAGGTTTTTTTTCTCTTAAGACTATCGGTTTGGATTGATAAGTTATTGGGTGTTTCATTTTTATTTTAACTGCGTGTATAAGCAATGGAAATTGTTTCTTAGAAAAAAATGTGTTATTAAAAACTCAATTAAGAATTTTACACTTTTCCATATTTATAATCACATTTCGAACTTTCTATGATTGTTACTAGATGTTAGTGGTAATATACATCGGTAATTACCACTGGTAATTTACCACAAATTACGTTACCCAGCTCTTTCGGTAACATTTGTAACATTCTATTGTGCGCATTTGCAAGAGAAGATTAATAGTAAAAACATACTTTCATGGAAAAAATAAAATTTACAAATAGTATTGAGCAATTATGAACCTAATAAGTAGAGGGGGTTAGCCGATACGAGCCAGGAAGTAATCCCGGAAGTAAACCCGGATGTAATCCTGGAACAAGCTCAAGGTTGCGTCCGGTTAAAGCTCGCATCCGGACGAAAGCTCAGGTTCACTTTCCGAGAAAGCTACCTAAAAGCTCCCCGCACCTTCCAGCTCAACAGAGGATTTATTATAGCCCACTGAGCAAACACATTCAAGTAACGTTTCATCAACATTAAAACAACGTTTAATGTTATTACAATGTTGATAAAACGTCATTTGTTTGTTTTTTTGCTCAGTGGGAGGTTTGAAATCAGCTAAAACCGGTCCGAAAACAGCTTAAACAGGTCCAAAAACACCTTAAACAGGTCCGAAAACAGCATAATCCGGTCCGAAAACAGCTTAAACAGGTCCAAAAACACCTTAAACAGGTACGAAAACAGCATAAACCGGTCCGAAAACAGCTTAAACAGGTCCAAATACGGATCAAACAGGTCCAAATACAGATTAAACAGGTAAAAAAACTGCTTAAACAGGTCTGAAAACAACTTAAACAGGTCTGCTGTTTTCGGAGCTGTTTAAGCTAGCTATGGACCTGTTTAAGCTATTTTCAGAACTGTTTAAGCTGTTTTTAGACCTGTTTGAGCTGTTTTCGGACCTGTTTAAGCTGTTTTTGAACCTATAATAAATCCTCTGTTGAGCTAGAAGGTGCGCGGAGCTTTTAGGAAGCTTTCTCGGAAAGTGAACCTGATCTTTCATCTGGATGCGAGCTTTAACCGGATGTGACTTTCAGCTTTTCCCGGGATTACATCCGGATTTACTTCCGGGATTACTTCCTGGCCCCGTATCGGCTAATCCCCTCTACTCTAATATTTCTTTGATATTATCGAAGCAATCTTCTCACTAACAAATTTAATTTTTCTTGTGTCAAGTGTCGTTGTTGTTCAAATGTCGGGTACCGCCGACTAATGTCAACTGTTATTATAGTCCAAATGTCAACTAGCGCCGACTTATGTTAAGTGTCATTATCATTAAAATGTCGGCTAGCGCCGATAAATATCTGCTGTCTCGATGAACTTATGTCTGAGTCGATAAATGTCAAAAATGACATCAAATGTTAAAATTATTGAAAATGACAAAATTGTCTAAACTTTCGAAAAGTGATGAAATATCAACAATCCCTAAAAAAATGCGATAAATGTTAAAAAAAGTGTTTAAAAATTTTAATAATTTCAATTTTTATTGATGCGCATATTATATTATTTTTCATGAAATGAGAAGAATATTTTAAACTTTAGAATAAATCAGTGTTTTATACGCGTGGCGCATGAAGTAAAATTTCGAGTTTAGAAAAGCCCCCGTGAAAATTTGTCTCGGGTCGCTGCGCGACCGTCGACAAATTTTCTACGCTGGGGCTTTTCTAAACTCGAAATTTTACTTTATGCTCAGTCTGGGAGTAGACGACACTTGTTTAGTGTTTGTTTTTTGTTTTAATTTTTCAAATTGTCGTTTCCGACAAATCATAAGAAAAATGTCAATTTACGTCAAAAATTATATGACGATCAAGATGATTTTATACAAAATTTTAAAAAAGTGCAATATTAAGTAAAGTCGTTAAATGTTAAATGATAAATATTAAGAAAATAAAACCAATTTTTCAAAAATTAAAAATAAAAACTTAAACTCGCTTCTTCTATTTAAAATTGGAATCTATAATTTTTATAAAAAAAACCGGTAAAAGTAAGTTTTCATTTTTCATTTTTGAAAAATATCATATTTTTTTCTTAGTATTCATCATTTAACGACTTTACTCAATATTGCACTTTTTTTAAATTTTGTATAAAATTGAAAAAAGTATCCAAAATCCATGAAAAGTATCAAAATGTTTAAATTTAACGAAAATTCATGAATAGTGTAAAATATTTCAAAATTGCCGAAAATTTAAGAAATTCAACAACGCCGTTAGATTTATAACAATTATCGGTAATCTAGGAATTTCATAAAACACTCAAACATTTTTGAAGTTAAAGAATATTTAGTGAATTCATGAAAACTGCCAAGAATTTGAAAATCAAAGGTAATTTTAAAAACTTATGATAAATACCAAAACTATTCAAATTAACGAAAATTTAGGAAATTTAGGAAAACCGTCTGATTTTTGAAAATTATCGGAAATCTAGGAATTTCATAAAAAACTTCAACATTTTTCAAGTTAAAGTAAAGTATATTTAGTGAATTCATGAAAACTGCTAAGAATTTGAAAATTGGAGGATATTTTAAAAACTTATGAAAAACATCGAAATTATTCAAATTAACAAAAATTTAGAAAAATTAGGAAAACCGATTTTTGAAAATTATCGAAAATCTAGCAATTTCATAAAATAACTTAAACATTTTTTTAAGTTAAATAATATTTATTGAATTCGTGAAAACTGCCAAGAATTTAAAAATTGAAGGAAATTATAAAAACATGAAAAATATCTAAACTATTCAAATTAACGAAATATTAAAATATCTAGGAAAACCGTCTGATTTCTGAAAATGGTCGGAAATCTACGAATTTCATAAAAAAAACTTAGGAAAACCGATTTTTGAAAATTATCGGAAATCTACGAATTTCATAAAAGCTTAACATTTTTTAAGTTAAATAATATTTTTTCAACTCATGAAAACTGCCAAGAATTTGAAAATTGAACGACATTTTAAGACTTATGAAAAATATCGAAATTATTCAAATTAACAAAAATTTAGGATATTCAGAAAAATCGTCCAATTTTTGAAAATTATTGGAAATCTAGGAATTTCATTATAAAACTTTAACATTTTTCAAGTTAAAAAATATTTAGTGAATTCATGAAAACTGTCAAGAATTTGAAAATTGGAGGACATTTTAAAAACTTATGGAAAATATCGAAATTATTCAAATTAACTAACATTTAGGAAATTTGCGAAAACCGTCCGAATTTTGAAAATTATCGAAAATCTAGGAATTTCATAAAAACTGCCAAGAATTTAAAATTGAAGGCACTTTTAAAAACTTATGAAAAAAATCGAAATTATTCAAATTAACAAAACTTTTGGAAATTCAGGAAAACCGTCCGAATTTTGAAAATAAAAGAAAATGAAAACCGTTAAAAAATTAAGTAAAATTCTAGAAATTCATAAAAAATGTAATAATTAACTAAAATCTTGAAAATTTGTCAAAATGTCCAATAAACTAAACGAGTGTCTTCCACTCCCAGATTAAGCTTGAAATAAAATTTCGAGTTGAGTAAAGCCCTAAGAATTTGGATTTGGACGCTATATCCAAATTCTGGCTTTTCTCAACTCGAAATTTTATTTCATGCGCTGGCGCGCATAAAAACACTCATTTAAAGTGAAGTTTATTTAACTTAACTTTAAATCAGTGTTTTTATGCGCGTGGCGCATGAATTAAAATTTCGGCCATTTAATAGAAAATAATCACAATTGTTAAGAATTCTTCATACTTTTTCAGTATTCTAGTATTTTTCAACATTTTTTTCACATTTTATCACGTTTCGACATTTCCAACAATTTTGATACTTTCGACAATATTGAGAATTTTCATAATTCTCATTTTTTACATTTAACATTTTTTTAACATTTTCAACAAATTTAACATTAACAAGTTTTTTTTATAATTCTCGTTCTTTACATTTTACATTTTTTAACAGTTTCAGCAAATTTAACAATAACAAGTTTTTTTTTATAGAATACGGGACTATTTGATCAAATATTACATAATTATCATCCTTTACATTTAAAATTTTTTGACATTTTTAACAAGTTTAACATTAAAAAGTTTTATTTTATAATTTTCATTCTTTACATTTTACATTCTTTTGACATTTTCAACAAATTTAAGTTTTTTTTTTAAATAAGGGACTATTTGAGTAAATACTACTTTTAAACTACTTTTAAAAAGCAGGCAGCAATATGGATATATTATTGTTTACGTCAAATAACCGTGAATGAAGCACACAGTTTGATCGCATCGGCCATTGCCGTTTCGTATTGTATTTCTTATAAATCACCGTGGAAAACCAACGATTATTCAAGCAAGACCGAAATAATACGTTGACGATAAATTAAAACATACGAAAATAAAACGCGGGGAGGGAAAACGCTCTTTCTACTTAAATTAGAGCGTGCTCTGATGAAAAAAGATACACGACACGGATTACGTTACATGATTGATCGTGTAATGTAATCCGTTACGAGCGTGCCAGTGTAAATATTTCGATTTCAGAATTGAAATCAATTGCCTCGGAACGTCCACGTTCCTCTCTTCTTGCTGTATTTTTTCTTTTTTTTTTTTTTGTTCACTGCACTAACGTAAATGATCGGTATCACAATCATACATTACATTACTCAATGTTTGTTTAACAATGTATTAAATTACATTAGTGGTATAAAATATAAAATAGAATACTTATAAGTTTATTAAAACATTGTTTTTAGATATTGCATCAACTATTGCTTCGAAGTATTTTAAAACTCTTTGATAATGTACACTACTCAAAAAAAGTAGTCACTATTTCAAAGTGGCGTAAGTTTAATGCGAGTTTAGGAATTTTTTGAAACTTAATATATGTGAACACTTATCCATTATCTTTAATAATTTCCACATAAAACAAAATATCATCAAGTGTCAAATTAAGTTAGATTAATTAAGTTACCAAAAACAAAGTAAAGTTTGAATTGTTATTACATAAATGCTAGTATACTTGTTAAGACTGCTTCTCAACATTAGGGGTGAACACATTCAAGATGTACAACAAATAAGAGGTGAAGGTCGTCTTTTTCATTAGCAAGAGAAGTTCACAATCATTAAGTAAATCTGACTTAAGATACGACATTTTTATATCGGAAATGTTCTTGATTACTTTAGTTTTGAGTTTAGTCCTCCTCGAAGAATCATGCAATCTTCTACACACCAACAATACATACAAAATCACAAAAGAAATCGAAGAAGCAACAAACAAACTAACTGTTGCTTTCATCAAAGCGTACAACACTATGGTGGAGCACCAGCCTCCAAGACATGAGAAAAAAAGCCCGCAAGCTTTACAACAGGGCCAAGAACAACAAGAGAAAACCAGACTGGGATGTTTACAAGGATCACCTTCGCATCTACAAAAGAGAAGTCTGTGCAGGACAAAGACAAGCCTGGAGGAAGTACTGCGAGCACATAGAGTCCACCAGCACTACCGCTAGATTCAAAAAAGTACTTTCCAAGGACCCCCACTACCTTGGGAGCATAAGGAAAGAAGATGGAGAACTAACATTAAACGAAAAGGAGACCCTCCAACAAATGCTACAAACGCACTTCCCCGGGTGCGAAACACTAGACCTCGATACACACGATGTCAAGCAAAACTCAACCGAGCCCAACGACGAGGATAAGAAATTAGCTATGAAGATAGTTACAAACCAAACCATAACATGGGCAATTAAATCATTCAAACCATAGAAATCCCCAGAACCGGATAGGATATATCCGGCCCTGCTCCAATGGGAACCGCCTGGACTCACGACACTGCTCGAGGCCATCTACCGTGGCTGCCTGGAGCTCCGTTACGTACCCAGGTCCTGGAGAATGGTAAAAGTAGTGTTCAATTCCAAACCTTGCAGGGATGACTACACGAACGCAAAATCATTTAGTTTATAATAAAAACGCTAGAGAAGCTATGTGATCGCCACATTAGGGATAACATTCTCTAGACCAAACGTATACATCCAATCCAACACGCCTAGACACTAGGCAAAAGCACTAAATCTGCCCTACACCTGGCTGCCTCAAGGATTGAACAGGCATTGGCAAAAAAATGACCACACTCGGGACTTTCATTGATATCGAAGGAGCCTTTGACAAAGCATCCTTCCAAAACATACACAAGGCACTCAATAAATCAGGTGTCGACAAAATGCTCTTCAGCTGGATAGGAAATATGCTACACAGCAGACAAGTCACAGCATCTCTTGCAGATGTCACGTTAAAGGCAACAGTTACGAGAGGCTGACTGCAGGGCGGAGTCCTATCACCACTTTTGTGGACACTACTGGTAAATGAACTGATAACGAAACTAAACATCCAAGGATTCTATACGGTGGGATACGCGGATGACATAGCAATACTCCTGAACGGGAAATACGAAAACATCCTATGTAACAGAATGCAGGATACACTCACAACTGTGGAAAACTGGTGCAACTCCAACTCACTATCAGTGCACTCCACAAAAACAGAAGTAGTGATGTTCACCAACAAACACAAGATAGGCTCATACACTCTACACTTGTTTAGCAAAGAACTAACGCTATCGAAAGAAGTCAAGTACCTAGGAATATACCTTGAATCCAAATTAAATTGGTCCATACACCTTGAATACAAAACTGATAAAGCAAGCAAAGCCTTCTGGCAATGTAGGAGAGCTATCGGTAAGACCTGAGGACTATCACCGAAGATAGCACTCTGGATATACACAGGTATTATTAGACCGGCACTCAAGTATGGAGCTCTAGTTTAGTGGCCTAGGACGAACCAAACAGGAGCAAAAGCAAAACTAAACCACATCCAAAGGCTAGCGTGTACGTGCACAACTGGTGCATTTAGAACAACACCTACCGCAGCATTGGAAACGATACTCTGCATCCCACCGCTTGATATACATATCAAAGAAGTAGCAAGAAATAGTGCAGACAGACTGAAAGCCATGGACACTTGGTCATACCAAACCTCAACAGGACAGGGAAGCATTCTCAAATGGGGCCCGCCCTATCTGAGCGGCAAACTAGACCAAAAGATCCCCCAATGCATCTTCAACAAGAAATACACCGTGAACCCAAATGAGCAAACGAAAGACAACTTGATGTTCACAGATGGAAGCAAAACAAAAACAGGCTGTGGAGCGGGCGTATACTCGAAAGCTCTGAACATCCGCAAATGTCTTTCTATGGAGAACCATGCTACCGCAACACAGACCGAAATCTACGCAATCATAGAGAGCGCCAAACTAATCTCAGAAACTGAGAAAACAAAACATAACTATCGTCACCGATAGCAAAGCTATATTAGCAGCACTAGATAAGTTCAAAATAACACCAGAACTAATATATGAATGCTTAGAGATACTGAACATAGCAGCGACACTCAACCGCATAACATTAACATGGACGAAAGGCCATAACAATAACGAGGGAAACAACAACGCGGACGGACTTGCGCGTGAAGCAGCATCAACAACAGAACAAACTATGCAAAAGTAGGACTATCCCCATGGTCCTTGAGTAGACACATGTGCGAGTTCACCGCTAAAAACACAAATCGAGATGGAAAAACTTAACAACGTGCGACCAAACCAAGGCATACTTACCAATACCTGACCGCAAAAAAACAAAGAAGTTCCTAGAACTCTCTAAGCAAAACTTACGAACACTAACCGGCTACATCACCGGACACTACAACTTCTAAAAGCACCTCGCAAAAATGGGGATCACCAACGATACCATATGCCGAGGATGCAACGAAGAAGATGAGACAGCAAGGCATATACTTCACGAGTGTCCGGCCCTGTCAAAACTAAGGGATACTATGTCAAGGGAAACCCAGCCCAAACGTGAAGGATCCGGGTGAAACTGGTCCGTCGCACAAATATTGGCAATTGCCAGTAGTGCGGAGTGGTTCTGACCATCAGGAGGGAGGCACTACAATGGGCCTAAAACTTGGAATAAGTGGGCGCGGCTGCGGCTGCGCCGTTTTTGTTACTACTAAGTTGTAATCTATACAAAGATTACAAATGTTTTTTGTTTAAAAAAATTGTAGAAGTGTTTAAATAATCAATGTATCCATATATATACCAAGTTTCAACTAGATTTCGAAACCCGCATAAAATGTATACCACATTAAAAAAAGCGACTACTTTTCTCTTTTGAGTAGTCTATGTTATTAATTATTACTTTTCAGTAGTATTGGGACTCCTTGTTTAAGCATGAAGTAAATATTTCGAGTTAAGCAATACCTGAAAATTTGGATTGGTCGTTCCGCGAAGCGGAGCGACCAATCCAAATTTTCAGTCATTTCTAAACTCTGAAAAAACATTGATTTATTCTAAGTTCATTGATGATACTCCAATTATTATTTATGTATTAATCTTATTTCCTCTTTTATTTCAAGTACATTTTAGGGCTTATAATATAACAAAATAGTAAAAAATATCGTATGTTGAATAAAAAAAAATCTCTAGAATGCCATGAAAAATATTGAAGGTTGGCAACTTTGAAACTATGTATTATAATTATTATGTCTGACGTTTTATATGTCAATTTCTACAGCGCGTAGCCAACTTAATTTTTTTAAAGTAAAAGTCAGGGCACTCTAGAGTTTTTTTTTATTGAACACACGATATATACATTTTGTGTATATTATAATTAAATAATAATCTATTAGCTACATAAGTTATGAGCCCGAGTGCGTAATTATGCTACAATGGATATTTATCGTAGGCAACATTATAAAATTATATAAATGAGTAATAGCGAGTGCAGTTACAGCATAATTACAAAATTAGCATGCAATAAAATTTACTTGACAATCATCGAGTACGCAAACTACAGTTATTAAATATGCTCAATGCCGTGGAACAACGGCCGCGATTTATTTATGCTAATCATTAGCGATTCTTTTACTCTCAGTGAGGTTTTTTTCAAGCAACATTATCTCCAGGCATATCTCCTGGTTAATTAACCATAAACATTCTCTTCAGTTATTTATTTTTAACAGGAATATCCGATTGGAAAATATTGCATGAATTGCATGATTTAGTAATGTATAGAATTACAATTACAATATTTAAAAATGTAAACAATAAAAAGGCTATCGTTTTTTGATTGAAGTTTCAGTTATTAATATTATTAATAATATCTGTATTTGTCCAACAGGATAACCCAATTACAGAACAAACATTTGTATAAAGAATAAAGGAATAATACGTGTAAATAATTGAATAAGTAAATAGAAATCTAAATAATTTAAATAATAGGCCTAAACAAAAATAGTTATACTATAAGATTAGGTTCAAATTTGCAAAATACAAACAAAACGTGCAAATTGCAAAAAGAGTCAAGTTCGAAATGTCTTTGGACTTCAATTGAAATGAATGTTTTATACGCGTGGCGCATGAAGTAAAATTTCGAGTTTAGAAAAGCCCAGAAAATTTGTCTCGGGTCGCTACGCGACCCTCGACAAATTTTCACAGGGCTTTTCTAAACTCGAAATTTTACTTCATGCTTGGTCTGGGAGTGGAAACACTCGTTTAAAGCTTCAAATCGAACTCTTTAAAAAAAACAATAATTATGTACTGTACATTTTCAGATATGTACTTTTTTAAGTTCAATTTAAAGATTAAAACGAGTGTTTTCCACTCCCAGACTAAGCATGAAGTAAAATTTCGAGTTTAGAAAAGCCCCGCGCAGTGACCCGAGACAAATTTTCTGGGCTTTTCTAAACTCGAAATTTAACTTCATGCGCCACGTGTATAAAAAACTGATTTCAAGCGAGGTTCAAATATACATACATTTTACAATATTTTAGTGTTTTATATGCGTGGCGCATGAAGTAAAATTTCGAGTTTAGAAAAGCCCAGAAAATTTGTCTCGGGTCGCTGCGCGACCCTCGACAAATTTTCACGGGGCTTTTCTAAACTCGAAATTTTACTTCATGCTTAGTCTGGGAGTGGAAGCTTCAAATTGAAGGTTTTTCAAAAACAAGGGTTACCTCGAAATTAACAACCAGCTAAGCATTACTAATAGAGGAAATGTTTCTTTTGTTTCAGGTTTTCATTGATTTTCTAAAAAGCGTCCTATTTGAAGCTTCTAACAAGTGTTTCCACTGCCAGACTAAGCATGAAGTAAAATTTTGAGTTTAGAAAAGCCTGAAAATTTGGATTTGCCGGGGCGCGCGAGCGAAGCGAGTCGCGCACCGGCAAATCCAAATTTTCAGGCTTTTCTAAACTCGAAATTTTACTTTATGCGCCACGCGTATAAAACACCGATTTAAAGCTAAGTTAAAATTACACTACTTAAGTTTGATCTCACAAATATTTATTCCGTCTAACCAAATCTTCCGCTTTCAAAATGCAAGCAATTTTCTTTGGGATTTGTAAGCATGATTAAAAGAAATAATCCTAAAGCGATTTGCTCCAGGCAATTGGAAAACAGTTGTAATATTTATTAACTTAACATAAAACTTAAGCGGTATCTTATGAACTTCACTTGAAATCAGTGTTATATACGCGTGGCGCATGAAGTAAAATTTCGAGTTTAGAAAAGCCTGAAAATTTGGATTTGCCGGGGCGCGACTCGCTTCGCTCGCGCGCCCCGGCAAATCCAAATTTGCAGGCTTTTCTAAACTCGAAATTTTACTTCATGCTTAGTCTGGGAGTGGAAACACTCGTTTGAAACTTCCGAAAGGACGCTTTTAAAAAAATCAATGAATGCCTGAAACTTTAAAGAAACATTCCCTCTATTAGTAATGTTTATCTGTTTGTTAATTTGTAGGTAACCCTTGTTTTTGAAAAACCTTTAATTTGAAGCTTCTAACGAGTGTTTCCACCCCCAGACTAAGCATAAAGTAAAATTTCGAGTTTAGAAAAGCCTGAAAATTTGGATTTGCCGGGGCGCGCGAGCGAAGCGAGTCGCGCACCGGCAAATCCAAATTTTCAGGCTTTTCTAAACTCGAAATTTTACTTTATGCGCCACGCGTATAAAACACCGGTTTAAAGCTAAGTTCAAATTACACTACTTAAGTTTGATCTCACAAATATTTATTCCGTCTAACCAAATCTTCCGTTTTCAAAATGCAAGCAATTTTTTTGGGATTTGTAAGCATAATTAAAAGAAATAATCCTAAAGCAATTTGCTCCAGGCAATTGGAAAAACAGTTGTAGTATTTATTAACTTAACATAAAACTTAAGCAGAATCTTTCGAACTTCACTTGAAATCAGTGTTGTATACGCGTGGCGCATGAAGTAAAATTTCGAGTTTAGAAGAGCCTGAAAATTTGGATTTGCCGGGGCGCGACTCGCTTCGCTCGCGCGCCCCGGCAAATCCAAATTTGCAGGCAATTCTAAACTCGAAATTTTACTTCATGCTTAGTCTGGGAGTGGAAACACTCGTTTGAAACTTCCAATAGGACGCTTTTAAAAAAATCAATGAATGCCTGAAACTTAAAAGAAACATTCCCTCTATTAGTAATGTTTATCTGTTTGTTAATTTGTAGGTAACCCTTGTTTTTAAAAAACCTTTAATTTGAAGCTTCTAACGAGTGTTTCCACCCCCAGACTAAGCATAAAGTAAAATTTTGAGTTTAGAAAAGCCTGAAAATTTGGATTTGCCGGGGCGCGCGAGCGAAGCGAGTCGCGCACCGGTAAATCCAAATTTTCAGGCTTTTCTAAACTCCAAATTTTACTTTATGCGCCACGCGTATAAAACACCGATTTAACTCTAAGTTCAAATTACACTACTTAAGTTTGATCTCACAAATATTTATTCCGTTTAGCCAAATCTTCCGCTTTCAAAATGCAAGCAATTTTCTTTGGGATTTGTAAGCATAATTAAAAGAAATAATCCTAAAGCAATTTGCTCCAGGCAATTGGAAAAACAGTTGTTATATTTATTAGCTTAACATAAAACTTAAGCAGTATCTTTCGAACTTCACTTGAAATCAGTGTTGTATACGCGTGGCGCATGAAGTAAAATTTCGAGTTTAGAAAAGCCTGAAAATTTGGATTTGCCGGGGCGCGACTCGCTTCGCTCGCGCGCCCCGGCAAATCCGAATTTGCAGGCTTTTCTAAACTCGAAATTTTACTTCATGCTTAGTCTGGGAGTGGAAACACTCGTTTGAAACTTCCAATAGGACGCTTTTAAAAAAATCAATGAATGCCTGAAACGTAAAATAAACATTCCCTCTATTAGTGATGTTTATCTGTTTGTTAATTTGGAGGTAACCCTTGTTTTTGAAAAACCTTCAATTTGAAGCTTCTAACGAGTGTTTCCACCCCCAGACTAAGCATGAAGTAAAATTTCGAGTTTAGAAAAGCCCCGTGAAAATTTGTCGAGGGTCGCGCAGCGACCCGAGACAAATTTTCTGGGCTTTTCTAAACTCGAAATTTTACTTCATGCGCCACGCGTATAAAACATTAATTTCAATTAAAGTCCAAAGACATTTCGAACTTCACACTTTTAGCAATTTCCACGTTTTGTTTGTATTTTGTAGTAATGTTTAGCTGGTGGTTAATAGAAATGATTTTAATCAAAATATTACTAATCCATGATCTGCTTTATTAATTTTTAATAAATGTATAAATAATAAAAATTCTGATTAACCAATATTAAAATTACAATAATTTCCCCATCGATTGTAATCAGGTAAACATTTCCACTAAAAACTTGTTTGTCATAACCGTGCATGATTTACACTAATGAGTTCCCTCATTAGGCTAATGAATCAGATTGACCCGTCCCTCATTGATATTTCCCCGTATTCGTATCCGTACAGAACATTCGTCCTGTTGTTGGGCGTCATAAATCAAGGGGGGCAGGTAACTTAAACCCCCCATGCCGGATCGGGGACAGGAACACAATTAACCCGCCGAATTTAAAACAAAACGCCGGATTAACCGCACTTCCCTGGCAATCATACAAGAAACGACGCCCGGAAGTGAGTTCCGCGCCATTGAACAATTTCCACATTTTCTTTACCCCGTCGCGACGCCGCTATTTTCCACCCTCAGGCGGTGCTGTGGGATTTTACGCTGAAAACGTGAAAACGGCACGCCTGGCTCCATCTGTTTTCAAACGCTTGAACTTCTACCTCTGTATAGTTATTCCATTTACTCAGTTGAATTGGGTCGTCAAAATGAGTGGAGAATTCAAACGTGAGTCATACTTTGTTAACACTGTCAAAATATTGGCAGTATTGACAATGTACATAAGGGCGAGAATAAAATAAACTCTATTCCGTGAAAGACGCGCGGTATTAAATTCTCGATATTTTTGCAGAAACATTTTTTTTCATAGCACGCTCCGTTTACGAGGTAATCAACTTAAATCACGTCAACCTAATTTAACTTAACCTCACTCACCGCTACTGTCAACTCCTACAATCCCACGCGCGATTTCAGATTTTTGAAAATAAATTTATTACATATTTACTAATCTATAATTGTTTATTAAACAATATCCTGATTGTTGTAGAAAATAACAAAATCTGTTTAAAACAAAAGACACGCGGTATCAAATTTTTGACATTTTTATACAAATAATATTTTTCATAGCACGCTCCGTTTACGAGCTAATCGACTTAAATCACGGAAACGTCAACTCAACCTAACTTAACCTCACTCACCTCAACTGTCAACTCCCACAATCCCACGCGCGATTCCAGATTTTCAAAGCCCTAGAGCAAAAAATGAATTTATTACATATTTACTAATCTATAATTGTTTATCCAACGTTTTCTCGATTGTTGTACAAAATAACAAAAATTGTTTAGAACAAAAGACGCGCTGTATCAAATTCTCTATATTTTTCCAGAAACATTTTTTTCATCACTTCATCACTTCCAAAATTCTAAACTTCGGAATTCCGAATTCCGGTGGGCACTGTTGTCGGTACTTGTTGCAGGTTTCACAAGACATAAGTTTCTATTATTGGCTACGATGATGCGCATATCATAGTATTAAATGGTAAAAAAACTGTTAGTCTTTGATATGTACATAAATTGATGACGTGAATGCCATGATTCCCGGTATAGACTGTAGGTTATGATCGGAGGCTTACTGTACCGTAGTTTTACATATTCAAGAATTCAATTGCTCTGATTTGCTAAATATAATAAATTATCTAATGTGTGAAACGAACACATTTGCTGTAAATGACGGAAATATGTTTTAAATTAAAAATTAAAAATATATGGTACTTCGGCGGATTGAGTTAGTTTATCCCGATTATTGAAGTATTGAAAGGCCAATTTGCTTCAAATATCCTGACTGATTAATAATAATGTTTATTGCCTAACAGGAACAAATTCCCAATAACAAGGCAATTTAGTATTAACAAAACAGCTTTAAAACTATGAACTAGAAATAATAACATTCCATTTCGTAACTAACAAAATTCTAATAAGCATGTCAATAGTTGAAAATATACGTCACAAGTTCTTAGAAGTTAATTAAACAAACTGCAGACCACACTAACAGGCGGTTTTAATCCAAAATTAGTTCTATTATAATTGATATTCATATCCACTGTTAAAAGTTGGAATATGCAAGTCAACTAGCTGTAAAATATATTGATGTAAAGACATCAGATGTTAACGCAAAGAATTACACTATTAATGATTTGTCGTTTTGGAGATAGAGTTAAATCGCAAGTTAAAGATTTAGAAAGCTTTTCAGGTAGTAAAATGTGATAAACATTCTTAGGTATTTAATCCTTAATAACTTTTTAACAAACCAACGTATAGACTTCTATGTGTTTCTTTATTTATTTCCTTTAAAATGAGTAATTTCGATAGGGTTGCAATTTAAAAAGGGGGGGGGTAGAGTCCCGCACATGAAACCCCCAAAAGTTGGGAAAGTTCTAAACCATCTCATAATATAGTTTTATACACGCAATCAAAAAATACAGAGCTGTCCGTGACTTATGCCGGCCCCTGTATAATAACCATAGATTATGCTAGATTTCAAACCAATACAACATTAGGTTATATCAGTGTTTCTCAAAGTGGCAAACCTAATGTGGTTAGAAATCTAGGCTACCTAGTTTGGTGAGTAAATAAGTTAGGTTAGATCAAGTTAGGTCAGCCTTTGCTGACGATCTTGGCATAATAGTCACGGGAAAAAATAGAGAGGTGATTGAGGATAAAGCCAACAGATCCCCGAGGACCGTATCCAGATGGATGAGAGAGAACAAACTACGCCTTGCCAAGGAAAAAACGGAAATAATTATACTCCAAGGCAGGAACACTCTCAGGGAGGTACATTTGGAAGTAGAGGGTGAGATCATCCAGGCTTCTAAGGCCGTTAAATACCTCGGCGTGTGGCTAGGGAGAAATTTAAGCATGAGGGACCACATCATGGAAACAACAGCCAAGGCAGATAGGGCTGTTAACGCCCTGGGTCGGTTAATGCCTAACATTGGTGGCCCTCGGACAGCGACAAGGAGGCTTATCTGCTCCACGGCGCAATCGATCCTGCTATATGCAGCGCCTATATGGTCACATTGGCTACAAACGGCCAAGTACAGGAAAGAACTGGAGGGAGTCCAGAGAAGAGCAGCCCTCAGAATTGCAAGGGCTTACAGGACTGTCTCAACCAAGGCCATACAAGTCGTTGCCTGCACTACACCCGTCGACCTGCTATCCGAGCAACGCACATACACGAAAGGCCAGAACACCGCTCTCTCCAAAAAAGAAGCCAGAGATAAATACCTCCAAAAATGGCAGGAGAGGTGGAGTGTTAACGACGGGAAAGGCGAGTACACAAAAAGACTAATCCCAGATGTACGAACCTGGATCGAGAGAGGACACGGCGAGCTCACGTATGCGCTCAGTCAATTGTTGACTGGACACGGCTGCTTTAACCACTACTTGAAGCGGTTTAAGAAAAGGGACAGCGAAGTATGCACCTACTGCGCAGAAGTTGACGACACCGAGCACACCTTCCTGACATGTCCGAAATGGAGAGTGGAGAGGGAAGCAGCCGAGAAGGAACTGGGAACGCTGGATAGCTGCCAAAGAATAGTTGAACTGATGCTGGAAAGTGATGAGAAATGGACAACTGTTCGTAACATGGTGGATAGAATCATACACCAGAAGGAAAATGAAGAAAGAGAACGGGAAAGGCAGCTATAAGACTGTGCATGCTCATTGGAGGGCCAGAAAACAACAGCGGCACTCACTACCTAAATGCCGCAGCCTGCTACTCCGAAGTAATACCAAAAGGTGGTTCCAGAGTAGGATACGACAAGGCAGAAACCTAAACTAAAAACCCCCTTCTGCCTTGTCGTATCCTACTCTGGAACCACCTTTTGGTATTACTTCGGAGTAGCAAGTTCCAGAGTAGGATACGACAAGGCAGAAGGGGGTTTTTAGTGGGTCGGTCAGACTAACAGACCATCCCCACACTACCACGCCAACCTGGCGGCGTGGTGTCTGATGCTGCGATAGCGAAACAGATTTTCCCCCTTCACACAAAAAAAAAGGTTAGTTAAGATTGTTATTATAATAACGCTAGGTTAAAATTGAATTTATGTTCAGTATTCCGGCACTGGATACCCGCAGACGCGCTTCGGACTTCAATATCCTCGTCAGTGTGGTCCCAACTCAATGCTGAGGAATACTAAAGCCAATATGTGAAAACTATTAAGAAGTTTGACAGCTAACGCCATCTAATGCTCTATATTGGCATCGTCAATGACAAAAATGCATGAATGCATTCGTATCATTGACGATACCACTATAGAGCATTAGATGGCGTTAGCTGTCGAATATCCTCATAACCCTAGGTTAGTGTAGATTTCAAACCAACACAATATTAGGTTGTTAGTTGTGGTGTTGGTTAGAAATCTAGTCTTCCTAGTTAAGTTAATAACTAGGTTAGGATAGGGCAATGGGCTGGGATTAAATTTAGATACCCATAAACTGTAACAAAAACAACATCAATTGATCAAAAGCGATTTCAGTTGATTAATATTAAAGCCCGCATTCGACAATTATAACACGAATAAAACGGGACGCGATTTCTCACACTTTTCGGACGCGAGGAAAAAGAGGGGGCAGTAGTCGGGCATGTGGGCCCCCCGAATGAAATTGTCCATCCGAAGAGCACCTGTCACGTGACGTGCTGTGATCTCTTCTCCTGCTCCTCGAACCGCAGAGTAAATAATAATTGCATGCGGGCCCTCAATTTGCGAAAACGATGTTTGGGCACCTCGGGGCCTCGTTAGCGGCACATTATTATTTACGAGTCGGCATAAAGATTATCGGACAGGGGAGAGAGTGTCGCTTTTACGGGCATCTTCTGCCCGCTTCGTTTCTTTTTTTTTGTGTTTCGTCCGTGCCCGTTGCGTAATTTAATTAGGGAGGAAGTGAATTTTTATTGCAGGATGGTAATTACGCGAGCGAAGTGCAGTTTACACGTGCTATCTTTCATACAGGGAATTTTTATTTTAAGTATACGTATCCTGATATGCCGTTCGTTTGTTTTATCGTGCTCGCCATTGTGATCTCGTAAATTATTATGGTTAACCACTTCGTGCACACACTAATTTTGATTTTTTGGTCAAAAATGATCACGTTATTTTTTGATAAAAATGTTCGAATTTAATAAAAATGTTGGTCGAAGCGAAAACGAACAGGTAAAATTTGTTGAGAAGATATAACGGCGCCCGTGATAGACACGAGCGCGTGTAAAATTGCCAGTAAGCAGCACTCATGACAGACACGAGCATGTACATGAAGTGGTTAAATTAGGTAACAGTTTCCATTTTTAATACAAAATAAAACTCCGTTTTCAAATGTTATTTGTTTTCACGATATGGCAAAAATATGATTTTACAAATCCGAATTTTATCAAACCCAGAGTCTAATTATATAATATTCAATCCATTTTAACTTTTAAACATTTGCATGTTTATCAATAACGAAAATATACATACATCGATTTTGTGACTTTAAAATACGATTGTCGAAAATATTGGGCGTGCGTCGGTCGCGTTTATTTGGTCGATTGACGTTAAACGTTATGATAATCGGTTATTTATCATCAGGAATGCAAATAGTCGCAACACGCCGAATTTTACGGCGCGGAATAATGAATATTTCATAAAATCGCCAAACTGAATTTTAATGCCGCTCTCCGATTGATATTTAAATTTTTCGGAAAAAAAAAATGTATGTGCACAAAAAAGAGAATGCACCACCGATGGAATTTAAAACGTTTCAATATTTATAACTTCACACATATGGATTGCGAAATTACAATGAATTAATACGGACTGGAAGATTTTTAATAATATATAAAAAGATTATATATCATTATACAGGAAGTTTTTCTTTTAACTATACATACCCTAATATACTGAGGTAAATCTTTAGAAATTCATCGTTTTTGAAAATAGTTTAAATTGAAGCTTAAAACGAGGGTTTCCACTCACAGATTAAGCATGAAGTAAAATTTCGAGTTTAGAAAAGCCTGAAAATTTGCAATTTTCTTTGGGATTTGTAAGCATAATTAAAGGAAATAATCCTAAAGCAATTTGCTCCAGGCAATTGGAAAAACAGTTGTAATATTTATTAACTTAACATAAAACCGAAGCAGTATCTTTCGAACTTCACTTGAAATCAGTGTTGTAAACGCGTGGCGCATGAAGTAAAATTTCGAGTTTAGAAAAGCCTGAAAATTTGGATTTGCCGGGGCGCGACTCGCTTCGCTCGCGCGCCCCGGCAAATCCAAATTTGCAGGCTTTTCTAAACTCGAAATTTTACTTCATGCTTAGTCTGGGAGTGGAAACACTCGTTTGAAACTTCCAATAGGACGCTTTTAAAAAAATCAATGAATGCCTGAAACTTAAAAGAAACATTCCCTCTATTAGTAATGTTTATCTGTTTGATAATTTGGAGGTAACCCTTGTTTTTGAAAAACCTTCAATTTGAAGCTTCTAACGAGTGTTTCCACCCCCAGACTAAGCATGAAGTAAAATTTCGAGTTTAGAAAAGCCTGAAAATTTGGATTTGCCGGGGCGCGCGAGCGAAGCGAGTCGCGCACCGGCAAATCCAAATTTTCAGGCTTTTCTAAACTCGAAATTTTACTTCATGCGCCACACGTATAAAACACTGAAGTATTGTGAAGTAAAAAATATACCCCTTATGTTTAATTTTTATTTTCAGGAACGTTTATTTCGGGTAACCAAAACTGAAAATTCTAGCGTTTTAAACAATTTGCTTCGCGATATATGTAGGTAGGTTAACTTAAAAAGAAAACGCTGTATTTTGAAAGTACATGTTTGTTATTATTCACAGAAAATTTCATTTAATTCCGACCAGAACTTTTCGAGTTATGATCGTTGGAACAACTTAGGGCCTTCAAATGAATTTGAAAATATTGCTTTTTTGAGCTTCAAGAGAATATTACTCAAAATCTGTGCTTGGGGTATTTTTCGATTTTGAAAGAACTAAGGTTTATTAACATTTACAGAAAATTTCATTAGTTCCTGCTAAAGAGTTACAATCATAACTCAATAACAATTTATGTCCTGAAAAATAATGTTTAAATTACGCTTTTTTGAGTTTCAAGTTAATATAACTCAATATCTGTGGATGGGGTACTTTTAGATCTGTACATATTTTGAAAGAGCTAAGTTTGATTAATATTTACAGCAAGTTTCATAAAATTCTGCTAAAGAATTTTGAAGTTATGATTGTTATACCAATTTACGTCTCTAAAAATAATGTTAAAATTACGCTTTTTCGAGTTTCAAGTGAATATAACTCAAAATCTGCGGATGCGATATTTTTAGGTTTTTACATATTTTAAAAGAGCTAAGTTTGATTAATATTCACAGAAAGTTTCGTAAAATATTGGTAAATAATTTTCAAGTTATGATTGATATAGCAATTTATGTCCCTAAAAAGACTGTTAAAATTACGCTTTTTTCGAGTTTCAAGTGAATATAACTCAAAATCTATGGATGGGGTATTTTTAAGTTTGCTAAGCTTGATTAACATTTAGAGAAAATGTTATGTATTTCTGCTAAAAAGTTTTCAAGTTATAATTTTTATAACAATTAATGTCCTTTAAAATAATTTTAAAATTACGCCTATTTCCAGTTTCAAGTGAATATAACTCAAAATCTGTGGATGGGGTATTTTTAGATTTTTACATATTTTAAAAGAGCTGAGCTTGATTAATATTTGCAGAAAGTTTCATAAAATTCTGCAAAATTATTTTCAAGCTATGATTGTTATAACAGTTTATGTTCCTAATTAATGTTAAAATTATTTTTTTTTCGAGTTTCAAATGAAAATTACTCTAAATCTATGGATGGGGTATTTTTAGATTTTGATATATTTTAAAAGAACTAAGCTTGATTAGCATTTACATAAAATTTTATGTATTTCTGATAAAGAGTTTTCAAGTTATGATTGTTATAACAATTAATGTCCTTAAAAATAATGTTAACATTACTCTTTTTTCGAGTTTCAAGTGAATATAACTCAAAATCTGTGGATTGGGTATTTTTAGGTTTTGACATATTTTGAAAGAGCTAAGCTTGATTAACATTTAGAGAAAATGTTATGTATTTCTGCTAAAAAGTTTTCAAGTTATGATTTTTATAACAATTAATGTCCTTTAAAATAATTTTAAAATTACGCCTTTTTCCAGTTTCAAGTGAATATAACTCAAAATCTGTGGATGGGGTATTTTTAGATTTTTATATATTTTAAAAGAGCTGAGTTTGATTAATATTCGCAGAAAGTTTCATAAAATTCTACAAAATTATTTTCAAGCTATGATTGTTATAACAGTTTATGTTCCTAATTAATGTTAAAATTACGCTTTTTTCGAGTTTCAAGTGAAAATAACTCAAAATCTATGGATGGGGTATTTTTAGGTTTTGATATATTTTAAAAGAACTAAGCTTGATTAGCATTTACATAAAATTTTATGTATTTCTGATAAAGAGTTTTCAAGTTATGATTGTTATAACAATTAATGTCCTTACAAATAATGTAAACATTACGCTTTTTTCGAGTTTCAAGTGAATATAACTCAAAATCTGTGGATGGGGTATTTTTAGGTTTTGACATATTTTGAAAGAGCTAAGCTTGATTAAGATTTAGGGAAAATGTTATGTATTTCTGCTAAAAAGTTTTCAAGTTATGATTTTTATAACAATTAATGTCCTTTAAAATAATTTTAAAATTACGCCTTTTTTCAGTTTCAAGTGAATATAACTCAAAATCTGTGGATGGGGTATTTTTAGATTTTTACATATTTTAAAAGAGCTGAGTTTGATTTATATTCGCAGAAAGTTTCATAAAATTCTGCAAAATTATTTTCCAGCTATGATTGTTATAACAGTTTATGTTCCTAATTAATATTAAAATTACGCTTTTTTCGAGTTTCAAGTGAATATAACTCAAAATCTGTGGATGGGGTATTTTTAGGTTTTGACATATTTTGAAAGAGCTAAGCTTGATTAAGATTTAGGGAAAATGTTATGTATTTCTGCTAAAAAGTTTTCAAGTTATAATTTTTATAACAATTAATGTCCTTTAAAATAATTTTAAAATTACGCCTTTTTTCAGTTTCAAGTGAATATAACTCAAAATCTGTGGATGGGGTATTTTTAGATTTTTACATATTTTAAAAGAGCTGAGTTTGATTTATATTCGCAGAAAGTTTCATAAAATTCTGCAAAATTATTTTCCAGCTATGATTGTTATAACAGTTTATGTTCCTAATTAATATTAAAATTAAGCTTTTTTCGAGTTTCAAGTGAAAATAACTCAAAATCTATGGATGGGGTATTTTTAGGTTTTGATATATTTTAAAAGAACTAAGCTTAATTAGCTTATACATAAAATTTTATGTATTTCTGATGAAGAGTTTTCAAGTTATGATTGTTATAACAATTAATGTCCTTAAAAATAATGTTAACATTACGCATTTTTCGAGCTTCAAGTAAATATAACTCAAAATCTGTGGACCGATTTTTAGGTTTTCGCATATTTCAAAAGAGATACGTTTGATTAATATTTACAGAAAGTTTCATAAAATTCTGCAAAAGAATTTTTATGTTATGATCGCTCTAACAATTTATGCCCCTAAAAATAATGTTAAAATTACGCTTTTTAATTTATTGTGTAGTAATAACCGATTAATAATCTAGATAAGTAATACACTAGTGCCCACTTGCACTAGAGATTAACTACAGATTAACTTTAATTAATCACAAAATGTTTACACATCTGCATTTTGATGAAAGAGACATGTTTAGGATATCTTACAAATTTAAAACATTTTTATATTCTCAAATGCTGACTTAATCAGAGGGTTAATCGTGATTAATTTCTTAGGCATGATTAAATACCTGCAATGCAAGAGAGCATACATAGTTAAATAAATATTACTATACTTGATATTAATATTTTGTTTTATTTTGTTGACTGAAAATGAATTCTATGTATTTTATTAAACAAATAAACACATAATTAATACAATATACAAAATTACCAAACTGTTCGTTTAATTAATAATTGTTAAACCACACAATAAAATACATAAATCCCTCATTACATTAAAATAACCAAAAATGAACACAATGCCCCCCAACAATGCAAAAAATTCGCAAAACAAAACCCGGTCACGGTCCGGCCAAACCAAACAAAAAGATCTGTTTTATAAAGCTACTCCCGCATTACTAATAATAACACAATAATATTAATAACAATAATTTATTGATAAAAGACACAATGGGAATGCGATAAACGCAGCGCGCCGCATTGTGTTTTCTCATTTCGCAAAAACAAAAAAAACTACGGACAATACGAATAAATCAATTAAATATCGCGTTTATGGTCGAATATGGAAATTATTGGGATTGTTTTCTTTGAAAAGGCACGTCCGGGGAATAAAACTGGATCGGCTTATCTCGAATTCTTGTGTCAAATTTTATGTTTGGTACGAGGATGATTTATGTTTAAGTGTTGGTGAAAATTGTTGATAAGGAAATTTTTAATAAGGAAAATTGTTGATAAGAAATTGTTTAATGAGGAAAATTGTTGATAAGAAAATAAGGAATCTTACAAATTTTTCATTTTAAAATACTGTTTGTTTTTAAACATTATTTATAAAACTCTACTATGCAAACACATTTAAGTAATATTTGATCAACTTTACAAACAAATTTTATGTTTTTTGGAGTGTTGATTAAGGATTGTATAACCGGTAAACCCAGGGAGGGGGGGTCGGATTGAATAGGAAAATTAGAAACGCGATAATAGTAGCGCCGCTAGGTGAGCAACTAGTTGAACTAAATTTTATAAAACTATATAATAAATGGATTATTTTAATATATAGAAGCGACATTTTTTTAAGTTTAACTTCCTAAGTACCTAGCAATAATCATAATATCAATATAATGTTGATTTATCATATAGATTTTTTTAGTAATGCATTGTTGTCAAACTGAGATGTTCAGGCTTCTCTAAACTCGAAATTTTACTTCATGCTTAGTTTGGGAGTGGAAACCCTGGTTAAAGGCAAGTTATAAAATGCTGTTAACTTCCTATGAATTTTTTCAATAAAATCATGGGACAGTAATAGCATTTTATGACTTGCCTTTATCGTCGATATTGTGATATTGTGATTTACCGGTACATTATTGTGATTGTGTAAATTACAATAATGTACCGGTAAATCACAATATCACAATATCGACGTTAAAGGCAAATCATAAAATGCTATTACCGTCCCATGAATTTAATAAATGTAAACCACTTTTGATTGACAAATTTACCGAATTCCCCTTAATTGAAAAAGTCGGTAAATTTAGAATCCCTAGTGTTGATCAAACATCGTGCCCAATGGGAGCCTTTAAATTAGGAAGCGTGTTTCTTTTATTTTATTTTAAGGTTATTTAAACAAAAACAATAGCCTTGGCACGAGCCGTGCTTTTGAATGGGTCCTAAGGATCTGGAAAAAAGGAGTGCTCATAGCCGGTCTTCTTTTTTATTTTATACGTCTGAGAACATAACGATGATCATCTCATTCCCTTTATGTGTCTTATCTGTCCTGCGAAGCTACTTGTACATCAGTTTACTACATTTGCGTTAGATAAGTGCGATACGAGGAGGATACTTTTATGGCATAATAACGGCCACGAAAGTGGGTTATTAAATATTTTACGAGGCATAAATGGGAGAAAGGCTACGGGCCGCGCCATCTATCCGCCCGGTTCGGCGCTCGCCTCCTGAAAACCCGTCCTGAAACCGACGCGTCGGTCGCTCGCCCGGAGAATTATTAATAATGTATTGTACGAGAGTACCTCTGTTAATTCCGAAATAGAGAACAGGGAGAAAAAGGAAAAGGAAAAAACTCGGCTGACAAAAAACTAGGCTTCCACTTCTGTCGCTGAGCAGTGGAGATCTCAATATTTTATTGCGCATGTATCCATTCAATACTGCATTTGTATGCGACACGCTCGCATAGATATTATTGTATAAAAACCGGACACGCCGATAAATTTACACATGTAACATAACTCAGCGTTTCCAGTTGTGCAGGAGGGCTGGTAAGAAAAAAAGGTAAGATCTTTATTATAATTTTACAGGGCTCTTTAACGATCTGATCGCCCGCAAAAAGGGCCGGAGACGGGCTGTTTATAAAACTGCTAGCAAAAACGACCCTCAGCACGGCCGGTCGCAATTCATTAAACAAATGCCGGGATTTATTGTTATCCTTGCATCTCTGACAGATACCGTCGGTTTGAGCTCTTAATTATTTAGAACTAGCCGGACAAACATCTGCGATCTTAATATCGATTCATAATTCTGATAGTATCTTCTCTCAATTTTCTTATACAGGCAATTTTTCATTTCAGTATACATATCTCAATATACTAATACGCTGTAAATCTTTAGATTTCCGTTGTTTTTTGAACAAATTGAAGCTTTAAACGAGTGTTGTCCGCTCCCAGATTAAGCATGAAGTAAAATTTCGAGTTTAGCAAAGCCTGAAAATTTGGTTTGGTGGCGTAGCGCGTTAAACGAGTGCTTCCACTCCCAGACTAAGCATGAAGTAAAATTTCGAGTTTAGAAAAGCCTGAAAATTTGGTTTGGTCGCGTAGCGCGAAGCGCGGAGCGGCCAAACCAAATTTTCAGGCTTTTCTAAACTCGAAATTTTACTTCATGCGCCACCGATATAAAACACTGACATATTACGAAGTTTTAAACACACCGCTAAGCTTTACATTGAATCAGTGTTTTGTACCGGTGGCGCATGAAGTAAAATTTCGAGTTTAGAAAAGCCTGAAAATTTGGTTTGGCCGCTCCGCGCTTCGCGCTACGCGACCAAACCAAATTTTCAGGCTTTTCTAAACTCGAAATTTTACTTGATGCTTAGTCTGGGAGTGGAAACACTCGTTTAACGCGCTACGCGACCAAACCAAATGTTCAGGCTTTTCTAAACTCGAAATTTTACTTCATGCGCCACGAGTATAGAACACTGATTTAAAGTGGAATTCAAAATATACTGCTTATGTTTAATCTCAAGTTAATAAACTTTATAAACATTTATTTCCTGTAACGTAATCTTGCGCTTTCAAAATTAGAGCAATTTCTTTTTCGGGTATATATGTAAGTATAATTTAAAAAACCCGAAAGCAAATTGATGGTTTCAAGTGAAATTTAAAACCTACTAACGCAGTATACTAATAGCGTATATTCAAAACTCCACATTAAATTAGTGTTTTGTACGCTTGGCGCATGAAGTAAAATTTCGAGTTTAGAAAAGCCTGAAAATTTGGTTTGGCCGCTCCGCGCTTCGCGCTACGCGACCAAACCAAATTTTCAGGCTTTTCTAAACTCGAAATTTTACTTCATGCTTAGTCTGGGAGTGGAAGCACTCGTTTAACGCTTCAAATTGAACTTGTTTTAAAAAACAACGAATTACGGAAAATTCACAGCGTATGCATATAGCCACTTAACAGAATAATTAACTGCATGTATCTAACCTACAATTATCTAAACAATTACGATATCAAAATAATTCATGAATATAAATAACAATTTTCTTAAACCCCATACATACAAAAAATAATTAGATTTCTAACACAAAGAGGATAGAAATCAAAAACACTACATCGATTTCAACATTTTTAAACATGCGTTAAATTTGCGCACCGGCAAATCCGAATAAGTTACTGCTGCTCTGAAGACTAGAATTTAGGCACTATTCTAAAAATTAAAATCTAAAGACTATGGTCTAGACTAGATACTAGAGTTTAGCTCCTTTAGAGTCCAGAGCTGATAAATATACATAATTCAGAATTTGGAATCTACAATGACGTATCTAGATTAGATCAGATCAGAGTGCTAGAGATTAGAGTTTTGAATTTAAGGATCGGAGTCTTGAGTCTAAAACCTTGAGTCTACATTTTAAAGTCCAAGAAATTAGTCTAGAGACTAGTTTAGAAACGGCATCTTGGATCTAGAATCCAGAAACCAGTCTAGAGGCAGTCTATAACGCATCTAGATTAAATCAAATCAGAGTGCTAGAGATTAGAGTCCGTAGAGTCTAGAATTTTGGCTTTGAAATCAGTCTTAAGTCTAAACTCCAAAGTCTACATTTTAAAGCCCAAGAGTCCAAGTTTTTAAAATCTAAGAAGCTAGCCTAGAATCTAAAGAGTGTAGTGTACAAAATCAACAGTCTAATGTAAAAAGTTTAGAGTTTAGAGTGGCCAGAGTACAGAGATGAGAGTCTAGACCGTCTAAAGACTTCAGCTTAGACTAGAGGTTTTAGAGGTCCTAAAGGTACTAGAGGTTGGCGTCCTCAGAGTCCAGAGTCGATAGATATAAATATTTTAGAATTTGAAGCCTACAATGACGCGTCTAAATCAGATCAGATCAGATCAGAGTGATCTAGGGACTACCCTACCCCAGAGTTTAGGTCTAGAGTTTCGACTTTAATGATCAGTCTTGAATCTGAAATCTAAAGTTTACAGTTTAGAGTCTAAGGAATTAGTCTAGAGATCAGTTTAGAAACGCGTTTAGAATCCAGAAACTAGTCTAGAGACTAGTCTAAAAACGATATTCTAGCGTCTAGAATCCAGAAACTAGTCTAGAATCTACAGTGAATAAATAGTGTAAACAGAATACTAGAGGTAGGCGTCCAGAGTCGATAGATATCCATAGTTTAGAATACGGAGTTTACAGTGATGCGTCTAGATCAAATAAGATCAAAGTGCTAGAGATTAGAGTGCATAAACTAATCTACTGACTACCGCATGGAATCCAAAGTTTAGGTTTAGAGTTTTGAATTTAAAGATCAGAGTCTGGAGTCTAAAATCTAAAGTCGACACTTTAGAGTCCAAAAAACTAGTTTAGAGACAAGTTTAGGAACGACATTCTAGTGTCTAGAATCCAGAAACTAGTCTAGAAATGACATTCTAGCGTTTAGAATCCAGAAACTAATCTAGAATCTAAAAAGTGTAGGGTACAAAACCAACAGTCCAATGTCCAAAGTCTTGAGTTTAAAGTGCCTAGAGTAGAGATTACAGTCTAGAGCAGTGATGGGGAAACTACGGCCCGCGGGCCAAGTCCGGCCCGCGGAAAGGTTTAATCCGGCCCGTTTAGGAGTGCCGTCGTGAGAATGTTTGAACGCGTTCTTACTTCGTAATGTGACGACCCGCATAAAAACTACCTACCTACGATTAAGCATTATTCTTTGGCCCGCTACGATTGTCTGGTTATTACAAATGGCCCGTCTTAAAAAAAGTTTCCCCGCCACTGGTCTAGAGACTAGAGGCTAGGCTGTTTAAAAACTCCAGTTTACACTCTATATCGACTGCTTAAACTAGAATGAATAGTGCAGACAGGATACTAGAGTTTAACGTCTTCAGAGTTTAGAGCCAATAGACGTACATAGTTTAGAGTTTTTAGTCTACAATGACGCGTCCAGATCAGATTAGAGTGCTAGAGATTAGAGTCGATAAACTAATCTAGGGATTACCGCATGGAATCCAGAGTTTAGGTCTAGAGTTTCGACTGTAAAGATCAGAGTCTTGAATCTAAAAACTAGTGTACAGTTTAGGGTCTAAAAAAATTAGTCTAGAGTCTAGTCTAGAAACGCCATCCTAGTGTCTAGAATCCAGAAACTAGTCTAGAACCGATATTCTAGCGTCTAGAATCCAGAAACTAGTCTAGAAATGACATTTTAGCGTTTAAAATCCATAAACTAGTCTAGAATCTAGAGTGTAGGGTCCAAAATCAAAAATCTAAATCAGAGTGCTAAATATTAGTCTACAAATTATTCTAGGGATTACCGCGAGTGTAGGGACCGAAATCAACAGTTTTCACTAACCGCCTAAAGTTCAAAGTCTAGAGTTTAGAGTGCCCAGAGTACAGAGATTAGTCTAGAGACCAATCTGTCTAGAGACTCCAGTTTAGAGTTTAAATCATAGATTCTAAAAATAGTCTGTATCGACCTCTAGAGGTCGACTCCGAACTACAAAGGGGCTCAGGTCAGCGAAAACTAAAAATGGGGGTGTATGAGACCAAATGGGAGACTAGTCTAGAAAGATATTCTAGCGTCTCTTAGATTCTAGACGCTAGAATATCTTTCTAGACTAGTCATCCATTTACATCTCATACACCCCAAGTTTTAGTTTTTGCTGACCTGGGCCCCTTTGCAGTTCGGAGTCGACCTCTAGGGGTCGATATAGACTATTTTCTGAATCTATGATCTTAACTCTAAACTGGAGTCTCTAGACAGATTGGTCTCTAGACTAATCTCTGTACTCTGGGCACTACAAACTCTAGACTTTGGACCTTAGGCGGTTGGTAGAAACTGTTGATTTTGTACCCTACACTTGCGGTAGTCCCTAGTCTAAAATCTAAAGAGTGTAGGGTCCAAAACCAGCAGTCTGTTTATAAAACATGATGCATTTGGAGCTAGATTTTATGGTTTTAAGCTAAATTTGATAGTTTGGAGCTAGATTTAAAAAACTTTATGACTCTGTCTCAGTTGTCAAAAACAAATTTGAAGTCGATGAATTTGTAACAATTCAGTATTATAAAGGAAGTACTACCCAAAACAGAAAAAATTGGCAAGTGTCTACGAGACACAAAAGTTTGGACACCTATGGTCTAGATCGACTGCTATGTCTTAAGCTTACAGATATTAGATTCTAGAGTCCAGAAAGTTATGAATATTAGTTCTAATAACTTATGAAGTCTACACAGAAAATGCAATAGAAGTAGAACACGAGTAGTCTCAAAACATATCGCAGCTAGGACTGAAGAGACCATGTAACGAATAGTTATAGAGGGCCTAGCTAGAAAAACATAGATCCCAAAAAGAGAGTTTGAGGGAAGCCTGTATAACCATGGGCGTAGCCCGGATTGATATCCCCCCTATTCAAAAGACAAAGTATTGTGTCCAGGACGCTACAAGAGTCAAAATATATGCCAAATTTAGTTAAACAGTTATTATATGTTAATTATTTTTACGTGAAACGTCAAAAATCTATAATTTATTGGTGTCCGGGCAACATTTTTTGTAATACATGATATCTAGAAAATAAAATAGGTTTTATAAAAATCTGCTTATCAAAGTAGGTATTGTTTTTTTATTGTTGGTGTATCAACAGCAAATTTGCAGTATCTTCTAAATTAAGCAAAGATGTGGAAATATGATGTTTACCATCTGGTTATTGATATATATTATTATTGTAAACTTTTTCGACAACTTTGACCAATGTTGATTGGAAAGAACTACATAGACACACATGCTTACAAGCCTATGTTGAATGACTAGGGTATTCTTGTCGATTGTTTGTTTTTGGAAAATGTTACTTACAAATGACTTTAGAAGTAGAAACAGTTTTTGGCCAGGTTTAGTGAATTTTCTACAAGATTCAAAACTGTCATTGCCAAATGTAATTGAACGAAATCTCCTCTAGTACAGACGAGTTGAAATAACATGAAACATTCTTGTTGCTATCTAATCAAAGAACTATTTTTAATATTGATATTGAAGGTTTCGAAAAACTCCTCTATAATTGCTTGAACTTGTTATGAAACGTCCCTCGTTAAAATTATTCATTAGTTTCTTATGGAGCGAAAAAAAAAGGAAACGAGAAACGCCGAGCACAATGGGGGATCGGTTATTTTTAAACAGCGGATCCCCATAGTACAATTTTTTTGATCTTATTTCGGTCGAAGGGAATAACCTGATTTAGTGTGTTCGGGTAGTTTTAATTTCTGTGCCGGGAGTGGCAGGTTCATAACCGTTCATTATCCGCGCTCTACCTGTCTAATGGCTTGTCGGCTAATGACTATTGGTCTAGGCCAGGCGAATAGCACGATATTCCGTGATCGGAAATAATTATATTCACATCTAAAATGGATGGATGGAACGAACATCTACTTAGATACTTTCCGTACATGCGTGTTAAACATTCCGCTCGCTATTATTGGCTGCCAGATAATGATATACAATCATGGCTCTCCCCCCGCCCGAAGCCCTTCTCTTACTAATAATCATTGTCTTTAATTTTTCCAAGGCACGATCCATTCCGCGAGCGCGGCCACGTGAAACGCCATATTGATTCCAGCAGACAATTTCACAACAAACATTTTCATAAATCAATACTCACTCACTCACTGCGCCCTCAAATTACTTACCTCACACGTGAGTGTGTGTCGTATATTCATGAAAGCTACGGGAGGAACGCTATGGATTTATTAGCCCATTCGAAAATTAAAATGCAACAACGAGTTTATTGCATGTTTGTAATTAACAATTGTTTTCTCGTTCTGGTTTCTTGTGCGATGTGATTCGGCACGCCGAGCCGGGGAATTTGTATTCCGGGCGGGAGGTGTGTATAATGTTAAGGAAGAAAAGGGTCAAGTTCAAAGAGTTATTGCGGCAGGGTGTATGACAATGCTGTTGTACGAAATGAATTTTGATTCGCACTCATCGCCTGGATGTTTTTTCGACAAGCGACTACTAATCAGAATGAGACAACGTTTCAATTTTAATGTCTAATTTACATGAAAACTCACAAAAAAAATACCAATATTAAAGAATAAAAGACCAAAAGGAACATAGAGCTTCATAATATATAGAAAAATTCATAGCATGAAACCCTCACACATTATGCCCTCGGTCTTTTTTATTTATCCCCATTCCATTCCCATTTCTTTTTTCATTTATTCATGTCTATTAAAAATTACTCTCTTGTATACATTTTTTTTTTTTTTTCGGGGGGTGAATAGTATATATAACTGGAATAGGAATATCGTAGAGGATATTTCACAGCCGCTCGAGCGGATACACAGACACAAAGTTAAAATTAAAAATATATTCCATCATCCATCAAAATAAGAGCGTTCTCCCGCTGCCCGACCGGAGCGATAAGATTAAAATATCTTTATGGGAGTTTTTGCTCCGAGAACCAGAATACCCCGATACATTTGCATAGGTAACGCGTATTCTCCAACCGCTTTATTCTATGAGCTGTATGGATTTCATACATCAAATATTTCAACATGTATTACACATCATTATTGATTTAATTGTATATTATTTCTCCTTATTATTTATAGTTGTGTAAAATTACCAGTGATTTTAAATTGGGTAATATTACTGGAAACAATTGGTATTTTTAAGTCGACATAAAACTTATTGTACAGCAAAAAATAGTGATGTGTCCATCATAACACTTTCCCCGTTAAAGTTATGATGATTTAAATATCAGCAATATGGAAAAATTGCTTAAAGTAAATGTATTCTACTTTTATTATTATTCCAAAACTATTCCCAAAAAAATATATATATTAAAAAAATATTAAAAATATTGATCACCATCATCACATCTAAGCGTTATATATTTTTACCGTTACTGTAAATCAGTGTTTTATACGCGTGGCGCATGAAGTAAAATTTCTAGTTTAGAAAAGCCCCGTGAAAATTTGTCTCGGGTCGCTGCGCGACCCTCGACAAATTTTCTACGCGGGGCTTTTCTAAACTCGAAATTTTACTTCATGCTTAGTCTGGGAGTGGAAGACACTCGTTACTTAACTATCTTGTAATAGTCATATAGGCAACCCAATTTACACATAACCTACACATTAAATGTGTTAAATCGTATTGAATGCTTTGGTTTGACAAATCGAACATACGAAAATAAACATTGAAAATGTTCGGAGTTAGATAAAACTCTCTATATATTATTATTGTAAACCTTTTCAACAACTTTGACCAATGTTGATCGGAAAGAGCTACATAGATACACATGCTTACAAGCCTATGTTGAATGACTAGGGGATTCTTGTCGATTGTTTGTTTTTATGTGAAAGCAGCGTTACTATAAGAGTGGAAAATGTTACTACAAATGACTTTAGAAGTAGAAACAGTTTTTGGCCAGGTTTAGTCATTTTTGGATTCAAAAAACCTTGCTTGGTTTGAGGTGTTATCAAATAGTTAGGATGTGTCTTCAGAGGATATTAGTAGGGATGGATTTAATTGCAACGAAAACAATACTATTCTGATACTGTGGGAATGTATAAGCAAAGGAATTGGAGTCGTTTATCGAAGTCTTTGAAGTGAATGATTGTGGTTGGGTTCTTGAATTAATTTAGCATTTAGCGAAAAGGAAAGTAGTAAAGCGTAATTTCCAATGCGCTCAAGTAGTTAAGTCTTTATGCGGTTTCCTTTTTGGAATCGCGGTGATCCCGAACAAAAGGCCGTCCCACAGATAGATGATTTAGTATAATAGGAGATGTGGAGCGGAGCGGTGAACTGTACGTTCGTAGCGTGCTGGTAACCAAACATCGCGCGGCACGAAAGGATGTATCAATCATTATAAATTGACTTCCTTCTGCCGCCGCTATTCCGGCTACTAAATTACTTACGTAGATTACGATTACGAGGAATACACGCATCAGATTGGAAGAAGTAACGAGACGATGTTATGGGATCGTGTCCCGCTGAGATGACGAATTGAGAGGTCAATCTCGGCCGTGACTTGCAACCATGGTTAGTACCTCTCTCGAAAAACCATTCATTTTGCACTAGTGCGCTATCTGGCTACATCTATAATTGCCTTCTCAATGCGAGCCTTCGACGTCTCTATCCCGGCGGTTTGATCGCTATTGCGCCACGAGCACTGCTCCCAATTTTGATACACTACCTGAAAACATATCAGTCCGAACCCACAAATCATAACTTCACAACTTTACGCTACCAGGCAATTATGGAGTTTTTCCCCCCGGCTTCCAAAACTACTGACAACGCTCTTTGCTTTCTGTATACATAACATAAATTCAGGACGTACGTTTGTTTGCCCCACCACATCATACTAAAACTTTTTCATCGAAACATTCAAACTCGGCTACATAAAATATTTGATCTGCACTACATCAAAACTATGTAAAGTATTTTTAAACATACATCACAATAAATAATTATAATATTGCACTACATTAAAACAATGTAAAGTTTTTGAAACATTTATATTTATATTATCTATATAAGAATTGTTTTTTTTTTGTTATAACTATCTGTGTAATTATTTAATTATTTGTTTAAAATTTAGATTGTAGTATCTAGTTATCTAGTTAGTCACTACATTAAAACAAAGTAAAGTTTTTAAAACATTTATCTTTATATTATCTATATAAGAATTGTTTTTTTTTGTTATAACTATCTATGTAATTATTTAATTATTTGTTTAAAATTTAGATTGTAGTATCTAGTTATCTAGTTAGTCACTACATTAAAACAATGTAAAGTTTTTGAAACATTTATCTTTATATTATCTATATAAGAATTGTTTTTTTTTTGTTATAATTATCTGTGTAATTCTAAGATATTCTTGTTTGAGTTACGTGAAGGTTAGTTTAATAATAATTAGTTAAGTTATTCCTTTATTCCTTTTACTTCACTTTTTAATTTTAATTCTATCTGTACATTTCGGGTACAATGTACCCTTTATCAATAGAAAAAACTAATTGACATTTTCGTAAATAAATAAAAATAGAAATGCAACTATTTTCACAACCAAGTGCGATTTATTTGAAATCAGATAAAGGTAGGCTAGTTTAAGGAATTAAATTTAAAAGTGGGTTGTTTAAAGGATTTAAATCAAAATTTAGAAGGTTATTCCTATTTTTGTGCATTTCAATTGCTTCTAACATGTTTAGTTGAAAATGGTTAGATTCTTTTAGTAATTTCAAATTATTTATAATAAATTTGTGTCCCGTGGTTAATGTATGATGAGCTATCGCAGATTTATCTGGGTTATGGTTTTTAGTATGGTAAATATGTTCTTTAAACCTAGTTTTTAAATTTCGTATAGTTTGTCCAATATACATTTTGTTGCAATTGCTGCATTTTGATGAATAAATCCCAGACTTTTCATGATCATCAATTTTCTTAAAAAGACCAAACGAAAATCAAGATGATAAGTGCGGATATATATTTCCTCCAACAATGTCTGAATAAGAAAATATTTCCGAAATATATGGACAGAATAAAAATACGTCAAAATGATAGACATATATCAAAACTAATATATGACATGAAAGTCAAGTGGCTAAAATTAGACATAAAAAAACTACATAGCAAACGAAGCAACATAGAAATTATGGCTTACGAACTTCATCTTAAACTTGCGAAATCAACATCACCTGAAAGTTGGGACAATTCTTTACAGAAATTGTTTAATTCCATTCGATCAAAAGTCAAAACTAAATCAATTAAAATTCAGAAAAAATTAAAAGTGTTAGTATTAAATGAAGAAATCAACAAATTAAATAATATTGGTAATGATACATCTAAATTAAAACAAAATTTGATACATAATAGATCATCAGAAAAATTTACAAATGAAGAACTGGAACTATTAAAGAAAGGACTAAAACATTCAGTTAAACCAAAAACGCTACCAATAGAAGACATTATTAATGACGTGGAAATAGCATGCTCAAAATTAAACACGGACGATTCAACACTTTTTAGGAATATGATAAAAGAAGAAACAGAAAAATGTATTAAAAAAACTTCAAGAAGTCATCACCAAACCAGAAACAGAGAGACAGCATTAGTTAAAAAATTGAAAGAAAGAGATGTTTTTTATTTGAAATCAGATAAAGGTAATGGCATAGTTATTGTTAAAAAATGTGATTATTTCAATAGTGTTAAATTAATGTTAGATTGTGGACCATATATTCAACAATCAAAAAATCCTTTAAATAACTATGTAAAGATAATTAACAAAATTTTAAGTGAACCAACACCATTATTTGATAAAAAATTTAAATCAAAATTAAAAATTAATAATCCAAAACTGCCTGAATTATATTGTTTGCCTAAAATTCACAAACCCGGTAATAAATTTAGACCAATTGTCTCTAACATAAATTCTCCTATATACAAAATTGCAAAATGGTTAGTTAATGAATTTAAACAACTGAAAATTAACAATGATTTTTCTATTAAAAACTCTTTTGAACTGACCAAAAAACTAGAAAAT
Source organism: Philonthus cognatus (assembly GCA_932526585.2). NCBI lineage: Eukaryota > Metazoa > Arthropoda > Insecta > Coleoptera > Staphylinidae > Philonthus > Philonthus cognatus. The sequence continues at coordinate 34,416,378 of OW052242.1, forward strand.
GTAATTATACAAGAAGACGACTTATTGATCTCATTTGATGTAGAATCTTTATTCTCTAGTATACCAATTAATGAAACTTTAATTATTCTCGAAAATGTATTAAAAACAAATGGTAAAAATCAAGAAGAAATAAATCATTATATAAAATTAACAACTTTAGTTATGGATTTTAACACTTTTGAATTTAATCGAATATTTTATAAACAAACATTTGGCACTGCTATGGGTAATCCATTATCCCCCTTTTTAGCAAACATTTTCATGAACCATTTAGAAAATATTGCGAAGAACAGCATACAATATTTCCCAAATTTATGGTTAAGGTATGTTGATGATATTTTCACAATTATTAAAACCAATACCGATATTCAAAATTTTACAAATCAATTAAATAAATTATTTACTAGCATAAATTTTACATATGAAATTGAGATCAATGGTCAACTTCCTTTCTTAGACCTACTAGTTATAAAAAACAATAACAAATTATCCTTTAATATTTTTAGAAAACCCACCCACACCTTTAATTACATTCACTCAAGTTCACATAGTCCTTTCAAACATAAACTATCGTCTTTTAATAGTATGATTTATAGAGCTATCCAGTTACCAATATCTGAAGAAAATAGAAAAAGTGAGTTTACATTAATTTTAGATTTAGCCAAAGCATTAAATTACGATACTAACATTATTCAGAAATTAATCAATAAACATAAAAGAACACATTCCATTCGTCTAGCATCACGTTTAGAACCAATAGTAGAATCTAATACAAATAAAAATTACTGTAAAATTATTCACGAACCAAAATTAACTAATCAAATTAATAAAATTTACAAAAAATTCAATCTTAAACCTGCATACTACACAAAAAACAAAATTAAACTTTTATTGGGAATACTTTTAAGAAAATTGATGATCATGAAAAGTCTGGGATTTATTCATCAAAATGCAGCAATTGCAACAAAATGTATATTGGACAAACTATACGAAATTTAAAAACTAGGTTTAAAGAACATATTTACCATACTAAAAACCATAACCCAGATAAATCTGCGATAGCTCATCATACATTAACCACGGGACACAAATTTATTATAAATAATTTGAAATTACTAAAAGAATCTAACCATTTTCAACTAAACATGTTAGAAGCAATTGAAATGCACAAAAATAGGAATAACCTTCTAAATTTTGATTTAAGTCCTTTAAACAACCCACTTTTAAATTTAATTCCTTAAACTAGCCTACCTTTATCTGATTTCAAATAAATCGCACTTGGTTGTGAAAATAGTTGTATTTCTATTTTTATTTATTTACGAAAATGTCAATTAGTTTTTTCTATTGATAAAGGGTACATTGTACCCGAAATGTACATATAGAATTAAAATAAAAAAGTGAAGTAAAAGGAATAAAGGAATAACTTAACTAATTACCATCTGTGTAATTAATTAATTATTTGTTTAAAATTTAGATTGTACATATTTTATATGTTATATTTTTTTTATTGAACTGTTGTTCATACTTTTTGTTTCTTTTAACTTTCCCTGTAATAGGATTGTAAATCTATTGCTTTTATTTTTTTTATTGAACTGTTGTTCATACTTTTTGTTTCTCTTAACTTTCCCTGTAATAGGATTGTATGTCTGTTGGGAAAATAAACTTTATTATTATTATTATTTATAGCAAAATTAATTACAATATTGCTATACTTTATTTATTTTCGAATCAGAAATTTTAGTAGATCGGTCATTCCATAAATAAGTGCACACTTTTTGGGGGTACATCAGGGAATTTAGCGAATTTCACATATATTATAAAGGCTATGAAGACATGGCTTTTGGTTGTTACTAGAGATTAAACAAACTCAGGGTACCTCAAAATGGATATATCTATATATCCATTTTGAGGTCCCCTGAGTTGATTAAGATCATTTTTGGAAAAGGTCTGTCTGCCCTTTTGTCCTTAAACCTTAATATATTAAAAAGTAAGGTAGGTGGATTTCTGAAAAGTATTGGTTTCAAGTATCTAACCAAATTTCAACAGACTGCTGATTGAAACTGGACGTTTAATAGGAAAAGTGCTATGATGGACACATCACAATTTTTTACAATTGTTGCAATGAAAACATTCTCCTAAAAATCGTAGATTTTATTATATGATTTCAACTTTGGCTAAATAAAAAAAGATGCTTTGAGATTATTTATTTTCTCGAGAATTTAAATCTTCTAACGAGTGTTTCCAAACCCAGATTAAGCATGAAGTAAAATTTCGAGTTTATAAAAGCCTGAAAATTTGGATTTGCCGTCACGAGCGAAGCGAGTGACGGCAAATCCAAATTTTCAGGTTTTCTAAACTTGAAATTTTACTTCATGCGCCACGCGTATAAATCACTGATTTCAAGTGATGTTCAAAATACATTATTAAAGCAATATGCTAAGGAGGTATATTTTAAACTTTCCAATAATTCAGTGGTTTATACGCGTGGCGCATGAAGTAAAATTTTGAGTTTAGAGAAGCCTAAAAATTTGGATTTGCCGTCACTCGCTTCACTCGTCCAAATGTTCAGGCTTCTCTAAACTGAAAATTTTACTTCGTGCTTAACCTGGGAGTGGAAAACACTCGTTTAAAGCCTCAATTTGATTTTTTTCAAAAAACAACGTATGTATACTTAAAAGGAAAAATCCCTGTATATAGAAATGCTTAAGTTACATGCGGCACGCGTTTCAAACACTAAAATATTGTAAAATTTATATATATTTGAACTTTATTTAAAATCAGTCTTTCATACGCTTGGCGCATGTACTAAAATTTTGAGTTTAGGAAAGCCTGAAATTTTACTTCATGCTTAGCCTGGGAGTGAAAAACACTCGTTTATAGCTTCAACTTAAACTCTTAAAGAAAAACACAATGAATATCTGAAGATTTATAGCATATAATTGGGATAGGTATACATTAAAAAAACTCCCTGTACCGGAAGTTTTTTTTTAAGTATACATATCCCAATATACTGTATATGCAGTAAATCTTCAAAAGAGTTCAAATTGAAGCTTTAAACGAGTGTTTTCCACTTTCAGACTAAGCATGAAGTAAAATTTCGAGTTTAGAAAAGCCTGAAAATTTGGATTCGCCGTCACGAGCGAAGCGAGTGACGGCAAATCCAAATTTTCAGGCTTTTCTAAACTCGAAATTTTACTTCATGCGCCACGAGTATAAATCACTGATTTCAAGTGATGTTCAAAATACATTATTAAAGCAGTATGCTAAGGAGGTATATTTTGAACTTTTCAATAATTCAGTGGTTTATACGCGTGGCGCATGAAGTAAAACACTCGTTTAGGTCCTTAATTTAAATTCTTTCAAAAAACAACGTATGTATACTTAAAAGGAAAATTCGCTGTATATAGAAATACTAAAGTTAAAAATTCAAATTGAAGCTTTAAAGGAGTGTTTTCCACTCCTAGACTAAGCATGAAGTAAAATTTCGAGTTTAGAAAAACCTGAAAATTTGGATTTGCCGTCACGAGCGAAGCAAGTGACGGCAAATCCAAATTTTCAGGCTTTTCTAAACTCGAAATTTTACTTCATGCGCCACGCGTATAAATCACTGATTTCAAGTGATGTTCAAAATACATTATTAAAGCAGTATGCTAAGGAGGTATATTTTGAACTTTTCAATAATTCAGTGGTTTATACGCGTGGCGCATGAAGTAAAATGTTGAGTTTAGAAAAGCATGAAAATTTGGATTTGCCGTCACTCGCTTCGCTCGTGACGGCAAATCCAAATTTTCATGCTTTTCTAAACTCAACATTTTACTTCATGCTTAACCTGGGAGTGGAAAACACTCGTTTAAAGCCTCAATTTGAATTCTTTCAAAAAAACAACGTATGTATACTTAAAAGGAAAATAACCTGTATATAAAAATACTAAAGTTAAAAATTCGATAAAAAAAAAACAGACAAGTTAAAATAATTGTATAAATAAAATCTAAACAATGAATAAATTAGGCAATAAAATGACATAAAAAAAATAATAAAATTGAATCCAATCAAAATGTTAGTAGTTTTTACATAAATAGTAATAAATTGAAGTGTTTTATATAAATTGATATTTTTAACGTAGAGTTTCATTAGCAAATATCAAAAAATGCTTCAAAGGACAGTTGTAGACCTCGTCGAAATACTTCAAATCCATATATTGCTTTTCTTTATTTCGAATATTTTTCGAGTTATTCGGTTTCATTTGTTTTTTTTTTCTAGATAAATCGAAAAAATGTCCATAATGGCCGACTAAAATCTGACAGAACGTCTGAATTGTCACTTGTATAGAATAGGACATGTTCTATTTGGTAGTTTCTTGTACAATATTTTTGCACAAGAAAATACAAGCTTAAAACGTAAACTATTTAGCAAGTTGATACAAGTGGCAATTCAGACGTTCAGTCAGATTTTAGTCGGCTATTATGGACATTTTTCATTCATTATAGATAAAAAATTGAACAAAATTCGCGTTTTGTCATATTTTGTGTATTACACCATGATAGAAAATAGTATACTATTTTCTTGTACAAGAAAATAGTGTCGTCTAATACAAGCATTAGTGATAAGTAATTATAATTTTGTATTTTTAGTGCGTCTTTCAGTTTTTAGCATGTGATAAATATAAATTGATCGAATAAAAAAGTGAGAGGAAATGGAGTATTATTACTCAACTCATGTCGAATTCGTTTTTGATGTTGAAATATATCCCCAGCATTAGCAAAAGATTTCCTTGGTGGTATCTATAGATTTAGCAGGCTGAATTTTAACACAAAACCGTTAGGGGGTGGATTCGAGCAAATTCTATAACTGATACGGCTCAATATATCTAAATATGACTCCAGCTAGTATATGCGCCTTGTCGAGGGGGTGAAGGCTTGACAAGGGTGACAGATGACACAGTTAGAAGTGCGGAGGCCGATATTCGCAGCCGAGAGTTAATGAGCACTCCGTGTTTACCTTATACAGCACAGCCCCGGTAATGTATGCAATGAATGTGCCTGTGCCTGGCACCGGGATATACCTACTCAATATTTCGGACTAACTTCACCATATACACATCAATAGCAGACGTGCACAGCCATTACTATTTACCCTTCCTTTGGCCCCCTCCGCCAAAATGAGCTAAAAAACTAACGTTTTAAAGGAACGGCCGCCTTAAATCCTTACACCAACATCAAACGCTGAAAAATAAATCCCCTAACTAATGACGGCCATAAATTAAATCACTCCACCTGCATTTTTAATCTTCTCGCTCTCTCTCTACAGCGCGTTCATTTTTATCTCATAAAGGCTTTCGCGTTTTACTGAAATTTTCAGTAACGCACATGACCGACACATATTAGATACTTTATCTTCTTCTATTTAGAATTATATTTATTTTATACACATTTTATTTTAAATTTAAAACTGCAAAACAGTGTTGAATTTGCAACTCTGATGATAAGCTTTCCCTTCCATTGTACCATAACGATAGTATATTTTAACACTGATTACTATCGTTATGTCAATCTTAATCATAGCAAATATCAATATTGTTATTTACATTTTATATCTGAAGTGAGATTTTAGTTTTAAAATATGATCCATGAAAATATCATATGTTCAAAAATAAAACCTCTAGAGTGCCAATATTTAATCTATTTTTAAATTTAAGTTGGCTACACACTTCAGGAAATGACATATAAAACGTCAGACATAATAATTATAATGTATATTTTCAGAGTTACCAACCTAGAATATTTCCCATGGCAGTCTAAAGATTTTTTTTTAATTGAACATACGATATAATCATTCCACTCGTTATATCATATGTTCAATTAAAACAAACCTCTAGAGTGCTATGATTTTATCTATTTTTAAATTTATGTTGGCCACACGCTTTCGGAATTGTCATATAAAACCAAGGATGGTCGAGTATACGGTAAGAAGGATCGACAGAATCGAAGATTTTAGTGGGGGTAGAGATCGTTTACGTCACAAATGCGCGCTGAATTTAAATGGTAAACTTTAAGTAAATATGCATAAGCTGTAAATTTTCTGACATTCGTTGATTTTTAAAAGAGTTCAGTTTGAAGCTTTCAACGAGCGTTGTCCACTCCCAGACTAAGCATGAAGTAAAATTTCGAGTTTAGAAAAGCCCCGTGAAAATTTGTCGAGGGTCGCGCAGCGACCCGAGACAAATTTTCTGAGCTTTTCTAAACTCGAAATTTTACTTTATGCGCCACGCTTATAAAATACAGATTTTAAGCGAACTTTGAATATACATAAATATCATAATATTTTATTGATTTATAAGCGTGGCGCATGCAGTAAAATTTCGAGTTTAGAAAAGCCCAGAAAATTTGTCTCAGGTCGCTGCGCGACCCTCGACAAATTTTCACGGGGCTTTTCTAAACTCGAAATTTTACTTCATGCTTAGTCTGGGAGTGGAAAACACTTGTTTACAGCTTTAAAATGAACTTTAAAAAAACAGGGAATATCTCAAGATTAACAGAAAATAGGCTGAATTTGGAATACGTATATTTTAAAGGAAAAGTCTCTGTATAATGTAAATACATATTTAAGGGTCTTTTCCACTTTTTGACCTTGACGAAATTGAGGCAGCTCTTCCTGGCGGATTATTTTGTGCATTATTTCGACTGAATTTTACATTTTAATTTGTACATCACGATATATTTCACTGAAACCGGTTGGTTTTCACTGAAACCGGTTGGTAGACACTTAACACTAACACAAAGTTTTATTTTTAACATAAAATATTAAAAATCTATCTATGAAAGTACAGCGAAACCGGAAAGAGAGGTTATGATAGACTCAAGAACGTAACCAAATCAATGTCATTGTTCTCTCTCGCACGAACTAGTGCCTGCGGGGAAAGGGGTAGGGAAAAACATGGAAACATACAATTCTGTCGTACCTTGTAACACATATGTGTTACGCCCATCGACGTACCTTGTATAAAACGTCAAACATAATAATTATAATGTATAATTTCAGAGTTGCCAACCTACAATATATTCCATAGCACTCTAGAGGTTTTATTTTATTGAACATACGATATTAGTATCCTATATAAAATATAACTGCGTTTTAATTAAGTGATATTAGTATCCATTGAGTTATTTCTGTTCATTTCAAAGAATAGCAGTATTGGTCGTTTATACTTTATAAAAATCTTGCAACCTGATTGGAAAAGTGAAAGGAAGAAACGCTTCGCGAAAAAATCCTCCAGATAAGTATCTGTGCTGCACTAGTCGAATGTATCCTTGCGTGGATCTAAACAACAATAACAACGCAAACGGCTGCACATTTTAAGCCGGTGAATGCGCTCCGTCCGATAATATATAATAATCGTTTGCATCCAATTAACTCCGAATGATATCACAACAATAATCGGATTCATGCCTCCCGCAAAAATGAGCGCGCACAGATCGACATCTCGTGTGTTCGTACATGATTAATCAGACCGGTTAAATGTTATCATTACCAACATCATTTGCATGATTGATTTATTCCCCTGTATCATTACTTAACAATGAATTACACTGCCTATCGAGAATATCCAATTCAAGTAGGTTTTTTTCACTCTTAGCCTTCCTGATGGGGAATTTATGCTGTGAACAGGTCATAAGGATTAATTGTGTTCTTGTTTTCTAATCAAATGTTATTAGTTATTGTAATACTCTGAAATAATGTAGCGAGGACAAATAATTGCCTCACCGACATTAAGTATATACGTGGTACATCCACAAAGTAAGTTCCGTTTGACTGGTTAAAGAAAACAAATATAAATTCAGAAAAACAAAATTATAGTGATATAGTGATAGTGATATCTTTGAACCTCTTGCCACCAACGCCGAATCCAAACGTTCGGGCTTTTCGTAATACTCTGAAATAATGTAGCGAGGACAAATAATTGCCTCATCGACATTAAGTATATACGTGGTACATCCACAAATTAAGTTCCGTTTAACTGGTTAAAGAAAACAAATATAAATTCAGAAAAACAAAATTATAGTGATATAGTGATAGTGATATCTTTGAACCTCTTGCCACCAACGCCGAATCCAAACGTTCGGGCTTTTCGTATACAACGTATACAACAATGATTTCAAGTGAAGTTTAAAATATACGTTAAAGCTTTTCTAAACTCGAAATTTTACTTCATACTTAATCTAGGAGAAGAAACACTGTTTAGAAGCAAAGACGATTGAGTGTATATAAGGATTGCTGGATTAGAATGCGATGGAATGGGGGCGGGGTCTCCGGTTCTATGACGCAATATTAACACATAGGGACAGGATTGTTAAAAACACGTTTTGTTTCATTTTAATTAAAACAAACAGTTTTTTTTACAAAACATGTTTTTGCATTAAAACAGCGTTTAAAAAATTAACAATTAAAAGCATGTTTAAAACATGTTTAAAACACGTTTAAAACGTGTTTAAAACAAACATACAAGGCATTTTTCTTTTGAGTATACATATCCCGATAATAACTGCGTTTTTTAAATTTACGGGAATTTGTTGTTTCAAAGCGGTTAATTTAAGGCTTTTAACGAGTGTTTTCCACTCCCAGACTAAGCATGAAGTAAAATTTCGAGTTTAGAAAAGCCTAAGAATTTGGATTGGCCGCGTAGCGAAGCGGAGCGGCCAATCCAAATTAGGCTTTTCTAAACTCGAAATTTTACTTCATGCGCCACGCTTAAAATCACCGATTTACAGTAAAGTTTTAAAAACACACACTTACAACAACGATTATAGGCAACCTAATATACGTTAGAGTTATTGGGTTGCCTATAATCACTGTTTTAAACAATTGATTCAGCGCAGAATTTGACTCATGTTTTATTCACATCTACATATTAGATGGCTAAAGCCGTATATTTTAAACTTTACGATATTTTAGTGTTTTATACGTGTGGCGCATGAAGTAACATTTCGAGTTTAGAAAAGCCTGATTTGGATTGGCCGCTCCGCTTCGCTACGCGGCCAATCCAAATTTTCAGCCTTTTCTAAACTCGAAATTTTACTTCATGCTTAGTCTGGGAGTGGAAAACCCTCGTTTAAAGATTCGAATTGAAATCTTTAAAAAAAACAATGAATGTCGTAAAATTTACATTGTTTGCATGTATACATGTAAGAAAAATTCCCTGTATTTAAAAATCACATTTATGCACACACAGTTTGATATTTTATTGTGATAAAATGTTCTGTTTAATAATGTAATTTGAAATATCTTCAACAATTCAGGTAAAATTTAAAAACGTAAACAAAAAATCTTAATAAAGTAGTATAAAATATAATTTAGCAAATTTAAGATGATAAAAAAAACGTTTTAAATAACTTTAACGTTTAAAACATGTTTTAAACAAATCTAAGATTCCAAAAATATTTAAAACAAAACCGTTTAAAACACGACGGCTGTTTTTAAACATGTTTAAAACACTGTTTTAAATTAAAGTGTCTTAAACATAACAACCCTGCATAGGGAGCTACATTGTCTACGTCACAGGACCGAGAATTGTGTGGGCGAGGTACGTCGGCTGCAAAAAATGAAGGAGACTGTAGTAAAACATACCTTATACACATGTGTCACTCGACGTACCATCGGTGGACATAAAATGTTGGGACAAATCGAAAATTGGGTAATGTCAAATATAACCAAGTTTATATCGGTTCTCAGGTTTTTGAAAGAAAGGTTATAAAATGGAGTGACAACAAAAATATGTAAATGAGAGGACAAGAAATTGATTTTTAGTTTTGACACACCAAATGACAATTAACTGACAAGTCCAAATATTGACACACACTAAACAAATTTTACGTATCCCAACATTTTATTTCCACTGATGGTACCTTGGTTAGAAGCTTCAAATTAAACGCTTCAAAAACAATGAATGCCTAAAAATGTACAGCAGGAATTGTATATTTAAAGATAAATGCTTTGTATGAAAAAGTATGTGTGTAATTAAATGCAATTTTGTAATGCGTTCGTATGTGGGTAGAACTTTAGCGTTGAAATTAATTCCACACCTCCGGCTTGGCTATTTCAATATTTATCGCCGCGCATTTCCCAGATATCTTCATTAGCTAATGCGGAACGGCCATCATTAATCCATATCACTTAATAACTATTAATATACACCGGATAATCTAAACTATCTAATAAATTTCCAGCGAATCTGCGAAACACGCTCCGGATAATTGTAAACTGTACACACACCACATGCGATAGCCACCAGTCCTCCTCTCTCCTCGCTCGATTTCAGTTCGGGTATTCTTTTTATACATTTCGTTCGTTTTTTGCCTCGCGTTCATTTATTTTTATTCCCTCACGAAAATAACATTCGATAAGTGGATGGAATGCATCTCGTTAAAACGATGCGGGGAGATTAGGCCGATATTCATTACCGAATCTTTTAAAAGAGGAGACTTGGAAATGCTCAGTGTTATGGTAATAAATCGTCCTCGGATGCGATGGGACGCAAATGAGATTCTGCACAAGAAGGACCGGTCTACTGACCTTCACCATCCGACCATCTTCAGTTCCACCGCGCCTTTGGAAACGAACAAAAATACTATCTTGATTAAAAACGACCGAAAACAACATCACTACTGTGAAAAGATCTTTCACGAAACAAACCTTTATATACAGTGAGTTCTATGTAACATCGAACATGCCAGAAAATATTCAATGTACATTTTTCTATCTTCGATGTGTTCTGGGATGCATCAAAGCATTGAGTGCGATTTCATTGGCTCTGATTTTAGTAGTTCTAACGCAACTTACATTTAACGTCAAAATTAAATGTGTCATTCATTAATCGCCTACATCACTAATATAATGTTAATATTAAACAGAAAAGAAAAATGAGAAAGAGGAGAACAGATTTAGCTTAAATGCGAAAATAATAGAAAAACAGATTCCTGTTACTTCCGTTTGCTAATATTTCAAGATAAGTTTATACATTGCTTTAATTTCACTGGAGATTATTAAGAACTTCGATTCAGCGTATTGTGTAAACCATTTGATCAGGACCACCCCAAGTACGTTGTTTTGGGTGTACCAGCAAAAATGCCGTCATTTCGGCAGTTTTAAATGTAAATATGTAAAGAGCGTGGCGAGGCAGGTTTGCAAGTACCGCCCCTAGATCTGCTGCCAGCACAACACTGCGGTGTTAGGAGTGCTGCTTTATTTGGCAAACATTCAATTATCATTTATTTTTTAACATAATACTCAATATAGATAATGTAGGTTATTATTATTATTATTACTTTATTGACTGCGTAACTTACAATGAATTGAAAATATAGTGAATTTTTATGTTAGGTAAACATGCATAAGTAAATTTTCGACATTCGTTGTTTTTTAAAAGAGTTCAATTTGAAGCTTTAATAGAGTGTTTTCCACTCCCAGATTAAGCATGAAGTAAAATTTCGAGTTTAGAAAAGCCTCGTGAAAATTTGTCGAGGGTCGCGCAGCGACCCGAGACAAATTTTCTGGGCTTTTCTAAACTCGAAATTTTACTTCTTGCGCCACGCAAACAAAACAAAAATATTGTGAATTTATGTATATTTGAACCGCACTTGAAATCAGTGTTTTATACGCGTGGCGCATGAAGTAAAATTTCGAGTTTAGAAAAGCCCAGAAAATTTGTCTCGGGTCGCTGCGCGACCCTCGACAAATTTTCACGGGGCTTTTCTAAACTCGAAATTTTACTTCATGCTTAGTCTGGGAGTGGAAAACACTCGTTTAAAGCTTCAAATTGAACTTAAAAAAGAGGAATATCCAAAGATTTACAGAAAATAGGCTGAATTTGGAATACGTATACTTAAAAGAAAAACTTCCTGTATGTTTCACGACAGTATTAATATTGATTGTCTTGAAATACCGATGTCTTGTTTTATACAAAAAAGTATGTTCCCACACACTGCACTTACCATAAACGCATAAAATTTAATAACTGACATATTTTAATTTGACGTTACAAGTACCCTATTTACATTAGTCCTAATTTGCATTAGAACTACTAAAAATCGTAACCAATGTAATCGCACCCAAAAGAATTTATTGCCAGCACATCAAACTGCCTACATTAGGAATGAATCAAAACAAGCCGAGGAGACTCAACAATCCGATAGAAATAATCAACTGACTGACACTGAATGGGCAGAGGTCGTACGGAAGAAACCATCAATTAAGACCCGCTAGAAATCAGAAGCAATAATTGGAAAAGCAACCAATTTGTCAAAAATAAAAGCAGTTCCCAAAAAAGCGTTTATCTATGTGTCTAGACTTGATCCCTGTGTATTAGCGTCTGATCTAGAAGAAATGCTTAAACCGGAGTTTCCGGAAGTGGTATGCGATAAACTTACCTCAAAATTTCCACAATATTATTCGTCGTTTAAGGTTATGATAAACTTGAATAATTACGAATCAGCTATGGATAGAGACAAATGGCCAATGGGTGCTTACATAGATCGGTTTTTTCAGAAGAGGAACCTGAAGAAAAACCTGGCATAACCAACGCTGAGTTTCGTTTTCTCAATCTAAACATCAGGAGCATCCGAAACAAAGTGGATGAGTTTAGTATATTCCTTCGTTAGGGGTCATTTTTACCACTCCATTTTTACCACTCCATTTTTACCACTCTATATTTACCACTATATATTTTTCCACCAATTTATTACCATCATATTTTATTACAAATCATATTTTTCCTGATTTACATCATAATTGGGTACATCCAGATTGGATGTTGTGACCAACGGCCCTAAGATACTTAGCAATAAATTCGTCTTCGTCTTTACGGGTTTCATAATCGCGTACGATGTTGGAAATTCGTTCTTCCGCTTTGACGCTGGACAGATTTTCAGTCCTCTTAATTTTCCTTCCCAAGTCCAACTCTCGAAGCATAGTCTCAGTATCCCCTTGCTCCTTCTGCAACTCCGCCAAGAACGCGTAGAGGCTGGGATGATCCTTGCCGACGACTACTGCGAACCGATTGTGCCACCCCTCGCTCATGTTGATAGTTCTTGATTTGTTCTGTAGCACGGCCTCGTACATGTTCCACAGCCTTGGTGGGTACCTGAATAAATAATCGATAAGAAATCACAGTATCATAAAATACCTAGGTACAGTTGCACGACGTCTTCCTCTCGCGGGTCTGCCTCTTATATAATTATCCTCAAAATAATTTGCAATTTCTTGGAAAGCGTCAGGCATATCTTCCACGAAGATATTAAACGCCTCGCCCACGTCTTCCACGGGTACAAATGATGCTGCGCACATCATTTGAGCGGCTTGTTTAATGGAACGATCTTCGGGATCGTTGTACGATTGCTGAAGACCCGCAGATTGACTTGTAAATACTTCAGAAATATTTGTAAGATAACTAATGGTAAAAAATGAGTAGTAAATAATATATGGTAGTAAAACCGGAGTGGTAAAAAGAATTGGTGGTAAAAAATATATGGTGGTAAAAATGGAGTGGTAAAAATGTCGTACAATCATATTCCTTCATTCAATTAATCGCCCAGAGGTAATCTGTCTATCAGAAAGTTGGTTAACAGAAGTGGAAGCAGCTGCGCTTAAAATCAGCCACTACAACGTTGCAAGCTACTACTGCAGAAAATCGACCTTGCTTATCCTAGTAAAATAAACTTTAGATTATGTAGAAAAAATAAATATCACTAAAACTGAAAAAGTATTTGAGGCAGCTGCCATAAACATTCATTTAAAAAATATAAATCAAGATATAAACATATTTTGTATATATCGATCTCCTAACTCTAACGATACTCTCTATTTAGATGAATTAGAAAATATGCTGACTAAACAAAAAGGTTGTATATTCTTATGTGGCGATTTTAATTATAATTTCTTAGATAACAAAACACAGGTCGAAGAGGTGAAACATACTCTTTTGTCCTATGGCCTCCACCAGTGTTTTTACGAATTCTCTAGAACACAAGGTAAATCTCAAACGTTAATTGACAACATTTTTACAAATTATCCTATTGATGATATAAAAACAACCACAATCAGCACAACGACATCAGATCACAATGCTCAATTAATCTCATTTTCTATTCAAGAATGTAAATATCCAATCAAGGTAGCTTATCAACGAAACTACTGCGATATTAATAAACTTAATTTTAAAGATTTATTATATAATGAAACCTGGGATTTTCTATCATTAAATCACACAGTCGAAGATAAATTTAAAATGTTTTTTGAAGTATTTAATTATTATTTTAATACAGCTTTTCCTTTAAAGCCTATGAATATCCGCTTCAAACCCAAGAAAACTTGGATTAAACATAGTATAATTAAAGAAGGTAACTCACTTCGAGATTTATATAATATAATTAAAATTAATAATGACCCAAACATCAAAAAACAATATAATATATTAAAAAGAGAACATCAGAAAAATATTAATAATACAAAAAAACGATTTTTTGAAAACAAAATAGAACACTCGGACAATAAGTCGAAATCTTCATGGAAGATCATAAAAGAAAACTTAGGAAATTCTAAGCCAAAAAACTCTGTCCCAATGAAAATGAAAATTTCAAATAATACTGTGGAAAACATCCGTGATATGCCAAATATTTTTAATAACTTTTTTATAAACTCTATTAAATAAATGTTATGTTATGTTATAGGGTCGGTGGGTCGTGTGGCCTCTGGGCCTTTCGAAGTTACCTCGACCTAAAAGATCTTTTGTAACTATCCCTGACCTACTTGAGTCCCTCAATGTCTAGACTTCTTATGAAGTCTACTATAACTTGAGGGTTAATGTGTACCAATTCCTCGGTGTTTAAAGTGGCCGATGACAGGTAGTTCCCTCTTTGAAGGGACAAGGCAGGGCATTCACAAAGTAGGTGCTCTGCTATTTCTTGTGCCTCGTTGCAGAACCTGCAGTTGGCATCAGTTGTCTGACCCATCTTGGTGAGGTGGTACTTCAGAGGACAGTGTCCAGTTAGAAGGCCGGTTATGAGCCTTAGGTTGCCCTTGCTTAACCTGAGAAACTGTCCGGCTCTTACGGCAGAGAAGGCGATGAACCTTTTCGCCTGTCGCAGACCAGGTGTGTTTCTCAGGTGAGCACTTTTGGCAGCATCCTCCCTTTCCCGGATCATCCCCTTGATGCGGACTTTAGTTATTCCACTGTAAGGTTCTGGTCCGACAAACGGAGTCTTGGACCCTTCCTTGGCAAGGTTGTCGGCAATTTCATTGCCTTTGATCCCTGCGTGTCCAGGAACCCAGACCAGTTTGACTCTGTTGTTCCTAGCCAGCTGCTTTAGGGATAGCTTGCACTCCCAGACAGATTTAGACTTGCATGTAGGCGATTTTATTGCCTTTAATGCAGCTTGACTGTCTGAGCAGATGCAAACCCTCTGTTTGTTGTATCCCCTTATTAAACAAATAGTATCTAACTCTAATTTTGACTTAAATATTAACCACATCAATTTTAATCAACAGTCAATGTTTTTAAATCCAATTACTCCTCAAGAAACTTTAAACATAATAATTGCATCAAGCAAGAAAAGTTCCAGTGGGTCTGATGGCATACCGTGTACGATAATTAAACATATTGCTGAATATATTACAATACCACTAACCACACTAATAAATCTTTCTTTTGATACAGGCTATTTCCCAGAACAGCTGAAGACTTCAATAGTTGTTTCAATATTTAAAAAGGGCGATCATAGCAATATAGAAAACTATAGACCAGTTGCACTATTGTCAGTTTTCTCTAAGATCCTAGAAAAGGCGTTTTTTGTAAGACTCTCTTCATTCATGGGCAGGTTTGGGCTGCTGTCTCCGCGCCAGTTTGGCTTTACCAAGGGAAAATCTACACAGGATGCCGTTTAAATTGTTTATCAAAAACTTATCGAGAATTTCAACAACCAGCACAAATCACTTGGAATATTTTTTGATTTATCGAGGGCTTTTGATACAATAAACCACGCATTACTACTAGATAAACTATATACGTATGGTTTGCGCGGAACCATCTGGAACTGGGTGAGGTCTTATTTGTCGGGGAGGCGGCAGCGCGTCCGGCTGAATGATGGAGAGCAACAACTATTATCTGAATTAGCCGATATAACTACTGGCATTCCTCAGGGAAGCATTTTGGGACCATTGTTGTTCATCATACACGTGAATGATATCGTTTCCAGCGTAGACAACTGTTCCGTAACTTTGTTTGCTGATGATACATCTGCAATCATAACATCCAAGTCAGCTGATCAGCTTAGAGTAGAAGCAAATAATACTGTTCAACTTGTTTCATCATGGTGTAACAGCAATGGCCTTGTATTAAATGCTCGGAAAACCACTCAAATAGTGTTCAATCCTAAGGGAGTTCGAAACAACTACAGCCTATTAATAAAATCGAATAACACGTCAATAATTCAGAGTGACTCAGTAAAATTTTTAGGAATAACTATAGACAGTAACTTAAATTGGGAATCCGATATCAAACAATTAAAAAACACTTTGGGAATAAGAAATTATTGCATAAGGCAACTAGGAGGGTTCGTTAACTCGAAAACCTTATTATCCTATTATTATGGATGTGTTCATTCTATCTTGGCTTATGGCATCATGTGCTGGGGTAATTCTAAACACATAAACAGTGTGCTGATAAGCCAAAAGAGAATTTTTATATAAATAAAACAATTTAAACACTTTCAAATATATATTGTATTAACGCTACAATTGTTTCGCCACACTGTGGCTTCTTCAGGCGAAGAAATTATAAGAAGAAGCCACAGTGTGGCGAAACAATTGTAGCGTTAATACAATATATATTTGAAAGTGTTTAAATTGTTTTATTTATATAAAAGTGAATATGAACTTTCAACATTTATCAGCCTTATCAATCAATTTTTTCCAAAAGAGAATTATTAGAAGTATTTTTAAATTAAATTTTAGAGTGTCGTGTCGTCCTTACTTTGTAAAATATAACATTTTAACCGTGCATTCCTTATATATACTTCAATGTGTCATATACGTAAAGAAAAATATATCAAAATTAAATCGAGTCTGTAAGTACCCCACAAGAAACGCCAATGATCTGTATGTACCACCATATAGGACATTTCAAGTGGGCAATGGTCCATTAACAGTAGCAATAAGAATGTACAACAAGTTACCAAAAGAAATTAAAGGAATAAGCAGTTTCAAACAATTTAAAAAATGGGTGATAAAATTTCTTGAGAAGGCTGCATTTTATTCATATGGAGAATACTTTGACAGAGAGTGATATTTCTTTAAATTTAACCTTAATTTTGCTTTATCTGCAACATTAACATGTTAACATGATTACTGATATGCCAAATATTTTTACTTATAGTTCTATACCTATTATTTCTGACGATTCCTATACTATGTACCAAATTTAGTCATTGGAAAATAAAGAATTTATTTATTTATTTATTTAATGTAAATTGGGTTGACTATATTACCATTGGAAATCGTAGCCAATCACATCGCACTCAATGCTTTGATGCGTCCCAGAACAAATCGAATACAGGAAAATTTACAGTGAACATTTTCTGGCATGTTCGGTGTTACTTAAAACTCTCTGTATGTATTGTCCAAACTTGAAAACACGAAGGTCTTAAAATACAGTGCAGACTTGGGAACTAAGAGGGAAATTTCCGTTTTAGGGAGATTTTCTTATCATATGAAAAATGAAGGGAAACATTATATAAAAGAGGGATTTTTAATTTATAAGGAACATTTGTTTAAGTTTCATAAACTACATAAACTACGGATAAATCCGCAAGAAATGGTTAGTTGATGCGCAAAGAATGTATGTTCAAGAATATTAGCTGAATTTTACTATATTTCCAAATACAAAAAAGTCCTGGAATCATTCTCATTACTTACCAGACAAACCATGTATATCCAGTTAGCCAGACTCTATATAAAATTTGGAAACCGTGTTTGGATGCTGGATGCTGTTGCTGGATGCAAATTTTTGACCACACTCTCCTCTTTTCTAGTCGAATTCCAGTTGTCCCATAAGCATTGCTTTCCTTGTTTAAGGTTATGTTTTGAGGTGAACTGTATTCAAAGTGTTTTGGTTTAAGTGTAATGGAACAAGCTAAGAAATGTTACTTGAGTATTTATGTAAATTATATAAAGGTATATTCCTTGAGGATAGTGTCCAAATTTGAATAATGTATTCATTTGCAGATGATTCCTTGATGTAAATTATACATCGTGATGTTATGTTAATAATAACGAAGTGAAAAAATTGAATTTAATCGTGATGGTTGTGCTGCTATCATATTATCAAACTACATATGTAAGTTGTAATGAAGCCTCAATTTCGGGAATGTGTATATGTAACATGCATTAATTCCTTTGTAGAAGAATAGCCCTGAGAAAAAGGCCTCGTATAGTAGTAATTAAACATTTAGAGTGATGTAGTTAATTGCATATTTAGAGGGCACGAATAAAAAACTAACACGGTAATTAAATGTAGTCTCCGTTTGGTAATTATACATCACGCCGGTAATAATTATAGTAGCCGGCCGTATCGAGTTCCAAAATTATAAACCGAATGATTGAAATTGCATAAATCATGGAGGCCCCGACCGTGGCTGGCGATCGGATTTGATGATAGTGATGCTACCCGGCCACACCCAG
Source organism: Philonthus cognatus (assembly GCA_932526585.2). Classification (NCBI taxonomy): domain Eukaryota; kingdom Metazoa; phylum Arthropoda; class Insecta; order Coleoptera; family Staphylinidae; genus Philonthus; species Philonthus cognatus. Next base: position 34,435,101 of record OW052242.1, read on the forward strand.
CGTTTATCAAAATTACAGTTTTGTGTATAAGAAGAGTAAGAAGAAGAACTCCATCTTGGCCGCATTGATCGCGATGTCCGTTCGTGTTCTCGTATTCTCTCTCATACGTGTGTGTGTGCTCGTGGTACAACAACAACGCGAAATCCATCCCGAACATTACACTCCATAAATAATAAATACTTCCAAGGGAATCGTGTTTAAATATATACCCGTTCCATCGTTCCGAAGCGGACTCTATTAAATCATACTCTTCGGCCCCGCGTTGTTGTAACATCACGCTGTATTGTTGCGAATAAAAAATGTACATGCCTTCGCCGAGATCGTATTTTCAAAGCCGTTGCCTATCACAAACGAAATCCTGACGTTTATTAATAAAACATAACTTTTTTGATGCTCTTAAATCAACAAGGAATAAATCATCCTCTTCATTGTGCAACACTTGCAACTTAGTAACTGTAGATCTTTATTTAATTTACCAGAAGCACAAAAAATAGTATTTCGAAAATGGGACAATTGAATCACCCAAAACCAAAGGGTTGTACTAATAACTTTAATAGAGTGTTTTCCACTCCCAGACTAAGCATGAAGTAAAATTTCGAGTTTAGAAAAGCCCCGTCTAATTTGTCTCGGGTCGCGCAGCGACCCGAGACAAATTTTCTGGGCTTTTCTAAACTCGAAATTTTACTTCATGCGCCACGCATACAAAACAAAAATATTGTGAATTTATGTATATTTGAACCGCACTTGAAATTAGTGTTTTATACGCGTGGCGCATGAAGTAAAATTTCAAGTTTAGAAAATTGAGAAACCCAATTTTAGGCCTAGTTGCACCAAAAACGTTGTGCTCGAATTCAAGCTGAACTTGAATTCAAGATGACAGTTCTTACTGTTCTAATGTCACTTTTAACTAGTTCAACATTGAACCAGTTCAACGTGTTTAGTACAACTGGTCTTTAAAGTTTAAGTTACATCAAAACCAACAAACAAAATAGCAGAATAGTTGTGTGGAATTACAGAAATTATACTAGGTAGCAGTACCTATCACTGAAAGCTCTATATCTCTTTGCTAATTAATAAAAAAACAGTTCCCCTTGCGAGTACTTTAATTTTTTTAAATTCACACCCACACCTCTTTGCTTCGAAGTTCCTCAATTGTGTTTCTTAAAAATGGAAACTTTAACTTGTTTCCTTTTTAACCCATTAAGCGCCATTGCATACACGCAACATTATTAATTTGTTGTTAATTAAATTACTAAATAAGTTAATTTGATATATTATATTATTTGGCCTGACTTGAAAATATATAAAGAAAAATGTAAATATTTTCTTATTTAAATATTTCGATTCTTACTCATTTCAAAAAAATATATATATCAGTGTAAATCTAATTTCACAATATTTCAGTGTTTTATACGCGTGGCGCATGAAGTAAAATTTCGAGTTTAGAAAAGCCTGAAAATTTGGTTTGGCCGCTCCGCGCTTCGCGCTACGCGGCCAAACCAAATTTTCAGGCTTTTCTAAACTCGAAATTTTACTTCATGCTTAGTCTGGGATTGGAAACACTCGTTCTAAACTTCATATTGCACGTTTTTATATGCTATCGACTAATGCCTGAAAATTTACAGCGTATACATTATGTATATTTCAAAGACTATTTCCTTCAAAAAATGTCTACCAATCATATTACGAGAATTCATTTTCATTGCCCAATCACAATTAAATTTCAGCGAAAATTGCATAGTAGGTGAAAATTCTACGAAAAATTAACCAATTTCTCTCAATCTTTCAAAATTAATCGATTCGAAAGTTTTTCTTTTAAAAGAATCTGGAAAGTATTGAGAATAATTTATTCATCATGAGTTAGGGAGGCTGAACTCTGCTTGCGTTTTGAAGGCATCACTTGTAACTCCTTTCTTTTTGAATTTCGTGCCTCCCTCGCTTCTTTGTATTCTATTGCTTGAAACGGATCAATCTTGCGCCCATATTGTTTATAATATTTGTCCATTAATATTTTAGCTGTTGTATTCCATATTGTCTTGACTGTCATTTCTTTATAGTCATCTCCACTTTGCTTCCTCATGTTATATGCCCAGTCTTTGAGCATTTCTGCCAAGAAAGCATCTGAAGTTTTTTGATCTAACTCGTATTTTCTTTCATCACAGAATGTCATAAATTGTCTCCAAACGAACTCTTTACTCTTTCTTGTATTTTCGGATGAATTTCTCTCGATATTTTTCGATATATCTTTCGAAGAAAAACTTCCGAAGCGATTCATGTTGACACATTAAGTGACACTGATTGATAATTAATATTTTAAATAATACGTCAACTTGATTAAAAATCGTATTTTTCAGGAAATAGTCTATTAAATACATTTCGTGCATTAAAAATGCTCTGAAAATTTAGTAATCAAAGCTCGTTGCCTTTAAAAAACGACATTCGTTCATTTTGATTGTGATTTGACTGAAAAAGTGCCCTCGACGCTTCGCGTCTCGGGCACTTTTTGTCAAATCACAATCAAAATGGACTCATGCAGTTTCTAGGCAACGGCTTTTCGTGCAAAATTTTCGATCATTTTTAATGCACTTAATATATTACTATTGAAAAATTCACAGTATGTAATACGATAAGTCGTTCATAGAAATCATAAACATAAGTGCAGAATTTTACCTAAAATCAGCTTTTAGAGTTAACTCTATAATTGCTTGGCCGTTAATGGGTTAATGTTGACAATTTTAAGTACTTTGATGTTTCTTTAACATATTTGATCTATTTTATTCTAATAAGATACCTTGTAACAAAAAGAGACTTTACTTGTCATTTGCGTTATTTCATAAAACATGAAAACTGTTACATTCTTTAGCGATTTCGCAAACCAATACTGTCAAGAGAGAATATACCAAACATTTCGAGATAGACAAATCATCCTCCGAAAATACACAACATATCAAATTATGACCAAGATTGTCGTTTTTGGGTGAAAATAATTCTCACATTCTATTGAAAGAGATGCAGCGAAAGGCATTTGATAAAAGTGACTAAAATAGACTTTGGTTTTAATCGAAATGAATTTTATTTTTAATGAATTTTTATAAAGTACGTGAGGTCTTAAAGTGAACCCCAATCCAAAACAGAGCGTATTTTTAGAGCCAAACACACTACGGATTGTTTGTTATACACCAATTTAAAGATAATTATATTTAGAATGGGAATAGAGATGGCATTGGTTAACAGACGGAAGGGAAATTCTATTTTCGAAAGGCGATAGTTAAGTCATTGATTCCAATGATAAAAATAGACACTGTTTCTAATTATTCTTCTCAAAGAAAATTGTATTTTTCCTTTGTAATAGGGACCGACTTTTTCAATTATCGGTAATCTGGTAAATTTGTGTATCAAAACCGGTTTACTGATATACAATTTTGGTAAATCACCATATCGTTGTTTCAGAGGTAAAAGTCAGTACATGGATAATGTATAGCATTTTTATAACTCACCTTTAACGAGTGTTTTCCACTCCCAGACTAAGCATGAAGTAAAATTTCGAGTTTAGAAAAGCCTGAAAATTTGGTTAGGTCGCGTAGCGCGAAGCGCGGAGCGACCAAACCAAATTTTCAGGCTTTTCTAAACTCGAAATTTTACTTCATGCGCCACGCGTATAAAACACGAAATTGTGGTGACGTTTAAGAACACAAACATAATCATCTTTAATTAGAAAGACGCGGAATCCGGTATTTAATCTGCTATTAACGGTTTTTAGTGGAAATCATGTATTTTTCAGAATTTTTAGAAATTTGTTTAGATGATCATTGTTATTAACGGATTTTTTTTAATTCTACATCTCCATAGCAAATTTCTAGAATTTTGAAAGTGTAAGATTTGCTTAGACGATATAAACATTTAGAAAAAAATATTAACGTGAGATCAAATATAAGCAGTATATTTTAAACTTCACAATATTTCAGTGTTTTATACGCGTGGCGCATGAAGTAAAATTTCGAGTTTAGAAAAGCCTGAATATTTCCATTTTGCCGGGGCTTTATGCTTAATTAGAGAGTGGAAACACTCGTTAGAAGCTTGATCACTTTCCAAGTATTCAGAGTGGAAGAAAGAATTAGATAAAAACCACTCACCGAGGCTCAATCTCTTACAGGACCTACCTTCTCTAACAACCAGCGGCGGCTCGCAGCCTAACTTCAGGGTAGGCCAGAGATCCAAGGTAATGTGTATTCGTTATTGAAAGGTGACTTTGTTGTGCAATTTCTTATATTTATAAATCGCGATCCCAACCTCAAATTTTGTGTGCCTTGACGCTGCGGCCGACCCTGAAGTTAGGCTGCGAGCCGTCGCTGGTAACAACAAGAAAAAAAAACATTTTTTTTTTCATTTATTGTGTTAAGAGCATAGCTGTACACTTGTCAAATACATGTTTCTTAAATCTAGGTACTTAATTACAACTGTAAATGAAAATATGTATAAAATATAAACAAATAGATGTTGAATTATATTCAAATACGTACTCATGTAAATTACCGAAATAAAACATAGAAACATTCAATAATGTAGAGAGGGACGCCAAAAGAAGCAGATAGTGCCTAAAAAGCATTAATGACACAACATAGTAAATTGTAAACAAAGTGCAGTATTAAAAAAAAACAGTTATAGAAACGTAATGTGTGTAGAATTGTAGATTTCAAACTTAAAATTCCTAAATTAAAATTAAAGCACAAAACTAAAAATTTAAAATCTAAAATTCAAATAAGAACACATAATTTAAAATGTAAAATTCAAAATTTAAATTTAAAACCTAAACTCTAGAACTTAAGACTCAACATTTAAAATTTAAAACTTAAAACATAAAATTTAAAATCCAAAATTTGAAACTTAAAAACTAGAATTGATAAGTCAAAACAGAATAACAGAGAATCAAAATATAAAATTTAAAAATTCCTCCCAGCTGTAGAACGCGTTTTCAAGCAAAACGGTTTTGATTCGTGTATAAAATTTCTCAGTCGACAAGGTTTTCATTTCTGGTGGTAAGGCATTACAAAATTTTATGCCGTAATAACGGTCTCCGGTTTGAGATTTTGTTAATCTGACTGCGTTTTGATGGATGTCATGTCCGTGTCTCGTGCGGTAACTATTTGTGGTTGAGATTGTTTTATAGCAGTGTTGATTTTTTTTTACATAGACAATGCATTCATATATATATAAACAAGGTACAGTTAAGATTCCCATATCAATAAAGGCACGTCGACAGTCTTCCCGGTATCCCAGATTATTCATCACTCGCAGGGCTTTGCGTTGAAGCCCGACGATCCTATGTCTGATTGCTGAGTGACCCCAGACAATCAGTCCATACAAGATGTGCGACTGGAATAGGGAAAAGTATACTGTTCTTAGTACTTCAGTGGATACTACTTTTGATAACGTACGAATTGCAAATAGACAGGAACACAATTTCGTCGCAAGCACATCTCCGTGAGTTTGCCATGATAAATTGGACGTCAAGTGCATGCCGAGAAATTTTACCGATTCGACTGGATTCGCATTTTTTTTTAGTGTAAACGTGATAGTAACTGATTTATTTGTATTTAACTTCAGTTTGTTACTATCGAACCATTTTGACGTCCTTGACTGTGCCTCTCCATGAGCCATATCACAGGAAATCTGACATTTTGATTTGTTTAACAGCGTTGTATCATCTGCATATAACACGGTATTTGTGCTATCAAATGAACATGGCAGGTCATTGATATAAATTAAGAAGAGTAGCGGCCCCAAAATCTAGCCTTGTGGTACACCATGCAAGATAGGCGTTGCGCTAGAAATAGTGCCATTAATTAAGACATGCTGCATTCTGTTGGATAAGTAAGATACAATTAATCGGCAGCTTCTGGGATTTATGTTATAAAAATAAAGTTTCCTTAGAAGTATGGTATGGGAGACACAGTCAAAGGCCTTCGAGAGATCAAGGAAAGATGCTGTGCATAAGTTTTTTTCTTCGAAGCAGTCATTAATCGTCTCTACTAAGTTGTTTATGGCGTATGCTGTTGAGCGGCCCTTACGAAAACCAAATTGTTGTTCGCAAAGCAAGTTATTATTTTCAAAAAAACTCCGACAGTTGAGTTTCAAGAATTTTTTCGAATATTTTTGATTAATTAAAAACAACAAAGCTGCAAAAGCAAATTAAATCCTTTGCGATTGAAATAAAATGTAATCATTAAATTATTCACAGTAGATAGTGAAAACTTTCCAGCTTTGCCTTATTTTAAAATTACTCTAAATACAAATTTAACCAAGAGAAAACGAATAATATTAAAAATACAAAAAACAATAATTTAATCAAAATCGCTTAGATTTTTGAAGACGACAGAACGCCGGTCTCCAGAGCTCCTCAGCGAAGACTTGTTACTCCAAAATCAGCCGAGAAGAAATTCTGTTTAAGATTCACTTTTCCCAAGCCATTTTTTCTCTACGCCGGAGTTTTCAATCTTCACATCAACACAACAAACTGTAAAAACAATACACATTTGTAAACCACGAAGAAAAACCCACAGAATTTTGTAAAGAATAATCTGACAACAAAATATTTTATCCAGAAGCAAAATTGACTAACAAAAATATGAAAATATAACCAAAGGTTTTATCGAGATTTCAACATATTATGCTGGTTATATTTCTTCGCTTGATTAAAAATTGAAAATACGATTGCTAGGTGTGATTATAAATCAAAATTAGCGGAATTTAATAGTGTATGAGTGTTAACAACAAGATATCCACCCCGCAAGCATAAATTACTCGAAAAAAACATTAAAAAAAAAAACAAATGAATTAACAAGCATGTTTGCAAAGATTTCAACACATACGCCATTTTTCACCGTGAGATTAAAACGCGAAAACCCAAGTGCGGAATATCGATTGTATATCAAAATGAGCGGAATTTCATGAAGAACTTGTTAACAGTAGTGAATTCTGGATTTGAGTTAAATTTACTTACCCATGGTCGATTTAATGCAGGAGCGTAATCGAAAACTGAACTTAGAAATGTCACTGCAATCCACTCCTGCCAACCTATATTCGAAGAAAATTATTTAAATCATAGAATATTAATAATAAAGGGTGATCAACAATGATTGTAGACAAGTTAAATTTCCCGCCGAAAAATCTTGGGAATTTGATCGCTCCAAGTTCATGACAAGGAAAAATTAATAAACAGTAACTCGATTTGACATTAACAGCGTCGTGCGTCGTATTTTGCCATTGTGTTAATTCATTCTTCGAATTAAGTTATTTTTCATTCTGTTTCATAGACATCAGTTCTTATCAGGACTACTTTGTATAAGTCTTTGTTTTGTGGTAAGTGATTTGCTGTTTTTAAGGTTAGAAAATTAGAAAATTTAAGTTTGATCCTGAATTTACAGATTTTAAGAGAATTCGCTTGTGTTTACCGTGATGTTTGCACCACAGCATGATGCTTTCATCCTGAAGGCTCATTATCGAAGTGGAACTATGAACGAAGATGGCACATGGACTTACTCATTACAATCGTGTCTGAATCAATTTATTCAAGCCTTCCCCGATGTCCACATTCCTTACAAAACATTTTCCTCGGATAAAACCCGCATTGTTGACCGTTTTGAGGGAAAGAATTGTATCTGTAAGGGCAAGTCAGCTGGAAGACTGCCTATCTTAACAGAAGAGGTTGTTGGCGACATTCAACAACGACTTGAACAAAGCCCAACAAAATCTTTAAGAAAACTTTCAGCTCAAACGGGTATGTTCTTAATTTTAAGGTGCGCACAAATTTTAATGTTTAAGGGGATTATTGCAGTGTAACACGTCGATCGTGTTGGAAAGACCCACATAGTTTAGAGTAGCTCATCCGATGCCAAAATTACAGCACAAGTGGGGCGAATACAGTCAGAGAAAAAAGCGGCAGTTCGCTGTGCATTTGTGCATTACTCCTTGAAGCATGAAGTAAAATTTCGAGTTTAGAAAAGCCTGAAAAATTGGTTTGGTCGTGTAGCGCGTAGCGCTACGCGACCAAACCAAATTTTTAGGCTTTTCTAAACTCGAAATTTTACTTCATGCGCCACGCGTATAAAACACTAAATTGTGGTGACAGGAGTATCGTATGGGAGTTGCATAAAAGCCGCAAAAAAAATTCTGCATTTGCACCCGTATAAGGTATCGGTAGTTCAACAACTTCAGCCTCTTGATTTCCAAAAAAGAATTGATTATTGCAATTGGTTTAATCATAATTTAAATGATAATGGTATGTTGGACAAGACCTTTTTACTGACGAGGCGTGGTTTCACTTGTCAGGATATGTGAACAGCCAAAACTATCGTACGTGGGCTATAGAAAATCCTCATACTTTTATTGAAACGGATTTACATCCACAAAAAATTGGTGTTTGGGTAGCAATTTCGAGACGTCGGATAATTGGCCCAATATTTTTCAACGAAATAATCAATGCGGAGCGCTACCGAACACTCATTCTAGATGAAGTTTTGAATCAATTGCATGATGACGAACAGATAATGGGTTATTTTCAGCAAGATGGAGCCACTCCTCATACTGCGTTGGCGACATTAAATTACTTGAGGGAATTTTACGATGATCGCTTGGTAAGCGACGGATTACGACCACCACGTTCGCCAGACCTCACTCCGTGCGATTTTTATTTATTCGGGCATTTAAAAAATAAGGTTTTTAAAAATCGAATGCATACCCTAAACGAGCTTAAAGCAGCAATCGAAGAAGAGATAAGGAACATAAATCCGGGGGAGCTTCATCGAGTATTTGCCTAGAAAATGAAGGCCATCATTTTCAGCGTTTATTAAAAATACACAAAACCTTAATTTACTTCAATTTACTTTGTATATTTCATTAAAATTGTAAAAATTTTATATATAGTTATGATTAAATATTTAATTTATTTTGGGACAAAATGGTTGCTACGCCAATGGAAAAGCAATCTAGGGGATTTTCTTTTCATATAATCAGTTGTACCAACATTTTTTGGCGGGAAATTTAACCTGTCTACATTCATTGTTGATCACACTGTAGGTGTGATTATACAGAGAGTTTTATGTAACACCGAACATATGCATAAAAAGAATTTTTCTTTTAAGTATACATATGCATAAGTCGTACATTTTCCGACGCTCGGTTTATTAAAAGAATTTAATTTGAAGCTTTAAACGAGTGTTTTCCACTCCCAGGCTAAGCATGAAGTAAAATTTCGAGTTTAGAAAAGCCTGAAAATTTGGTTTGGTCGCGTAGCGCGAAGCGCGGAGCGGCCAAACCAAATTTTCAGGCTTTTCTAAACTCGAAATTTTACTTCATGCGCCACCGGTACAAAACACTGACATATTACGAAGTTTAAAACATACCGCTAAACTTTACATTGCATCAGTGTTGTGTACCGGTGGCGCATGAAGTAAAATTTCGAGTTTAGAAAAGCCTGAAATTTTGGTACTTTTTCCGACGCTCGGTTTATTAAAATAATTTAATTTGAAGCTATAAACGAGTGTTTTCCACTCCCAGACTAAGCATGAAGTAAAATTTCGAGTTTAGAAAAGCCTGAAAATTTGGTTTGGTCGCGTAGCGCGAAGCGCGGAGCGACCAAACCAAATTTTCAGGCTTTTCTAAACTCGAAATTTTACTTCATGCTTAGTCTGGGAGTGGAAAACACTCTTTAAAGCTTCAAATTAAATTATTTTAATAAACCGAGCGTCGGAAAAAGTACGACGTATGCATATGTATACTTATAAGAAAAATTATCTTTATGAAAATGTTCGGTGTTACATAAAACTCTCTGTATATCAAAATTAGCGGAATTTAATAAAGTATGAGTTAACAACAAGATATGCACCCCGCAAGCATAAATAACTCAAAAAAAACATTGAAGAAAAAAACAAATGAATCAACAAAAATCTTTGCAAAGATTTCAACACATACCCCACTGAGCAAAAAACAAACGAATAACGTTATATTAACATTGTAGCAACATTAAAGTTCTCAGTGGGACGCCATTTTTTACTGTGAGATTAAAACGCAAAAACACAAGTGCGGAATGTCGATCATATATCAAAATAAGCAGAATTTCATGAAGAACTTGTTAACAGTAGTGAATTTAGGATTCGAATTAAATTTACTAACCGATAGTTGATTAAAAGTAAGAGCGAAATCGAAAACTGAACTTAAAAACGTCACTGCAAACCACGCCTGCCAACCTATATTCGAAGAAAATTAATTAAATCATAGAATATTAAGGATCCAGTAATCAGTGTTTATAAGCGTGGCAAATGTAGTAAAATTTTGAGTTTTTTCGAAATTGTACTTTACGCTTAATCAAGTAGTAGACCGCTTTTATAAAACAACGATTTCCTGTAAATTAACCAAATGCTGTAATTATCGTGTTATGCATACTTAAAAGAATAATGCCTGTTATGATTACTTAGTTACAATAATCTAACACAAAGACTGCTTTTTATTTTTAACACACATATTCTCCTAAATACCCTCTTTATTTCATCAGAAGGTAACAATTTAAACGTCAACGCGTATTGACGCATAAATAAATACCCATCAATTTACACCATCACCCAACTAACAATTTAACAGTAGACGCCGTTGCGTAAGCCCACTTTTATTCCGACCACCACAATAATTCCTCTTTTTCGCGAAAAAAACCGCATCTCTTTGAAATAATCAGCGATTCTTCTCTCGCCATTCTTCTCCGGCTTTATCCCGAGGCCGGTCGCAAATCACACGCATTCTCGAACCGCGCCGCGCCGCGAAAAAGGGATAAGTGATAACAGCAGGCGTATTTTATTTGAAAGGAACCTATATTTGTGGTTTCGACCTGTAAGTACATATCACTGTATCCGATAGGGGAAGACGGATGGTGGCCAGATCAGGAGTGGAAGGCGCGGAATTTACAGCGGTGCGAGAGCCCATCTGTCGTCGTACGGGCTCGCATCTGTTTTTACAATAAACGGGGCCCCCGGGTATTGCACCTTTTCAAATTGCTTGCGTATCACCTTCATCGATTTGTAATTAAATTTGTGAATATTAATTATTTTACCTTCGAAATAATGTTGCAGCAAAATTATCCTATTGCTCACAGTCATAAAAATTATACAAATTATAAAAATTACCAACAATTTCTTGAATAACTTTCTCAATTATCACTTGGTAAACCATTTTAAAATTGATAAAGGATACGTCAAATAAAAATACTTATTGGTTTCAGAAATTTAATTAAGAAACAAACAAAAAGTGCTTTTATTCGATTTATCTTTTAGGCCCAGTTACACCAAAAACGTTGAACTCAAGTTCAAGCTGAACTTGAGTTCAAGATGACAGTTCCTATTGTTCTAATGTCACTTTGAACCCGAGCTCAGAGTTGAACCAATTCAACGTATTTGGTGCAACTTTATCTTTGAACTTCAGTTCAAAATGACAGTTTCTATTGTTCTAATGCCACTTTGAACTCAAGTTCAGAGATGAACCAATTCAACGTGTTTGGTGCAACTGGCCCTTAGTATTTTTAAGGGGAAACAGTAAGAACGTTGAATGAAGATTCTCTCATTGCAATTCAAGAATTTATTTGTAAGCAAAATAAAATAAATACGAATATTATCAGTTAGGTATTGATAGAGAACGTGTACACTTTATGTCCAAAATATACACAAACACAACATTTTAAATCAAAATGCTGAATTAAAAAAATATTACTAATTTTACATATCAAATGATTCACTTACAATTCACGTAATTACCAAGAAGAATGTTTACAAACATAAGTGTTATCATTGAAATGTACTCACCATTTACTGCTTTCTCAATTCCACTATCTAAATATGTATCTTGCACTTCCACAATATTTAATTCTACGAGAAAAATATATATTTAAACCTTTCCACCACACAAAATCTCAATTTAATACTATTAGCGACATCTCTAACAATCGACGCGCACTAAATTTAATGACATTCTCTTTAATGATACTACTTGCGCCATCTGTGTATTTTACCTTGAACTAGTTTTTTTCGTACTGATGTAGAGCCACCTATCGTTTAAAAGCGTAATAAAACAGTCCTAATAAACAATTCGACCATTTTTATTAAACACCAATTTACAATATTATCAAAGTACAATGCATAGTTTTTTTACATTTAAGTTTTGTACAACGTCGCTAAAGTATAATGGTACAAAATACTTTAGCTACGTTTGTACTCTTATGCATTTGATCTATGATTTCATTGACGGCTGTCAGAATTTTCTTTCAGTTTTCTGACAATAATAAACAAGTTTTCCAAGCAAATATTTCACAGTTGCAATTTAAAAGAAAATAGTGTTCAACTTTGAAATACTTAGTGAGGACTCAATCATCATGGCTCATTACAAAGGAGCAGCTAGCGAGGCCGGCAGGGCCATGCAGCTCATGAAGAAACGCGAGCAGCAAATGCAGGACCTCGAGCTGCGCAAAAAGAAGATCGAAGAAGACCTCAAAATCAACAACATCGAGAATAAATTCGCCACACATTACGATGCCGTGGAACAGCAGCTCAAGGTAAGCACAATTTCTAATATTTTTACCAACCGATGATTGATTAATTTTATTTAGAGTTCGACGATCGGTTTAGTTACTCTTGACGAGATGAAAGCGAAACAAGAAAACATCGTTAAAGAGCGCGAGAAAAAACTGGCACAAAAGCAAGCGGAAAAGGAACGCGAACGGCAGAGGCAGATGGAGGCGAAACAGGCCGAAAAATCGAAACAGCGTAAACAAATTCAAGCCCTCTCCTTTAACATGGATGAAGACGAAGATGAAGAAAATGATGAGGAGGACGGTAAACATAGTGAAAGCAACTCCGACTCTGAATCGAAATCATGGAAAAGAGATTGTGATGAAGAAACAACGCTCAGCATAAAACGAATAAAAAAAGATCCGAATGTGGACACTAGCTTCTTACCGGATAGAGAAAGAGAGGAGGAGGAGAATCGGCTCAGAGAGGAGTTAAGGCAAGAATGGGCGGAAAAACAGACAAAGTTGAAGGAGGAGGAGATCGACATAACTTTCAGTTATTGGGACGGGTCGGGGCACAGAAGGACAGTCAGGGTAAAGAAAGGAAATTCCGTTTATCAATTTTTGCAGAAAGTTTTGGAGTTGCTCAGAAAGGAGTTTTCAGAGTTGAAGACCGTCATGGCAGATCAGCTGATGTATGTTAAGGAAGATTTAATCGTTCCGCATCATTACACTTTTTATGATTTCATTGTTACAAAGGTAAAGTTTATACACCACATACTCGTTAACACATTGACTGCCGCACAAGCTAAATACAACTCGCATGTACTCTAAGATACTGCGCCGTGCTAGTTATATACTCGTTAACACATTGACTGCCGCACAAGTTAAATACAACTCGCATGTACTCTAAGATACTGCACCGTGCTAGTTATATATGATTCCCTGGTAGATTTGGGTAAGACATGAAAAAGTACTGCAGCCTCACAACATCTTTGCCAATTTCTCACGGCAGTTAATGTGTTAAATAACCATTTTGTATCTACATATCTCACTAATAATTTTCCACTTTTTATTACTTCTTACATAATCAACTATTTTCATCTTATACTCGTTACATAAATACGGATTTTCAGGCTAGGGGAAAAAGTGGGCCGTTATTCCAATTTGACGTTCACGATGATATTCGACTAGTGAGTGACGCAACAGTTGAAAAAGAAGAATCGCACGCGGGAAAAGTTTTGATGCGCAGCTGGTACGAGCGCAACAAACACATTTTCCCGGCAAGCCGATGGGAGCCCTATGATCCGACGAAAACTTACGACAAATACACCGTTTCTGACAAAAACACAAAGCACACGTGACAGGATTCCTCTTAAATGAAACGAATAATAAATGTTTTGTACAAATTTATCTTAATTACTTTATTCTTTTTAAATCATCGCTGGTTTTTCTGAATCACTAGGGCACGATGGTAAGGTTTTCAAAACTACGTCCTGTTCGGGGAAAATGGGCTCGTGCTTTTCTTTCCAAAATTCGTGTACATGCGGTAATCTGTTGACCAAATCAGATGCCCAGTGGTGTATCATGCAACGAACTTGCACTTTCTCCTTGTTGTTTATCTGATTGTTTAAAAAATGTAATTGATTTGTAGCTAAATTATTGAATAAACAAATACTCACGGTGACTGTCACAAAAAATTCCTTGTTTTGTAAATCCATGTTTGGTCCTGTTATCGGCTTCTCTGGTAATTCAATTGTTTCTTCGGGCACATGAAAACCGCACTTTCTAAAAGAGGCTTTGACGTGCCACGGTTTTAATGTCCAAGGATTTTCTTTGTTCATTGATACCGTTAATGTCATCCTTGATAAACAGTTAACAGTCTAAATGTGAAAATAAAAATTAAATAATTATAATCTCTACAAATTACTACAAGAAACAAATTTAAAACACTATAAAATTAAATATTTAAAAAATGTAAACGGAGATTTCTATTTAAATAACTCACCCTTTGAGCTGTTGCTGAACTATATACAGTATCATCAACTTTCTTCTGAAAGTTTTTGAATTTCTCTAAATTATCGGGGCTTGCGTAAACAGCCAAACCAGGCAACAGCAAGTGATTGTAAGCGTAATGCGGGCCGACATTAACACGATCCCCTATATTTCCTAAACCATCCACGTAAGAGGTTAGAATAACGTCTATTTCTGGTTGCTTTTCGACATCGGTGTTTTTGACCACATCGTAAACAAACTGTTTGCTTTTTAATTTTTTTGGGAAGTCGCCGGTTTTGTGTAGTAGCGGAGGATATCTTCTTTTTAAAATGTAAGTCGTCTGTAAAATTATACAATTGTGATTTTATTTTGTTTATTTGAATTGCTAACGTACCCTTAATTGTTGTTGTAGGATTGAGTCTGGGGAGAGGATCAGTGGTTCTTTTATGACGGAAAATGCAGTCTTTCCTAATGTTTTCCACATTTTTTTTCCTGTATTTGTTGAATAATTTTTAGGTTATAATCATAAATAATGTAACAAAAGATATACAAACATTAAAATTTGTCGTTAGTTAATGTTTTATTAAAAATAAGTTGGCAGCACCTTTGAGAGTAATTGCGATGTTGTCAAATTGTTATATTTTGCTTTATTTATGAAGAGTTCAAAATATACAGAGAATTCTTATCTCAGGTATACATATCTCGATAAATACATTTCAATTTTTCCCGTGTTTAGAAAAACCTGAAAATTTGGCGCTTAATGTTTTTTTAAAATTTTCAATTTGAAGCTTCAAACGAGTGTTTTCCACTCCCAGACTAAGCATAAAGTAAAATTTCGATCTTAGAAAAGCCCCGTGAAAATTTGTTGAGAGTCGCACAGCGACCCGAGACTAATTTTCTGGGCTTTTCTAAATTTCCTTAAGAACCGCAAAATAAAATCTTCATAATTCAATGTTTATTAAAATTTAATCAATAATTGAGTAGTTGTTAATTATCAACATGTTGGTATTATATCAGGTGACAGCTGTGAATTGACATATGTCAACATTAATACGCACTTTATCAAAATTAATTAAAAAAAATAGTGTTGCGTGTGAAATTTATAGAATCGGGGGCAGAAACGCAGTCAGATGTGTATATGCAAGTGTCGTAATAATATAAATTACATAAGTGTGGGGTAGAGAGAGCCAGCTATGGGTGACAAGAATTCCGAGGAGGGGGTCCAACCCCTAGTCAAAATCGGCCACTACATCCTTGGGAACACCCTCGGCGTCGGCACCTTCGGCAAAGTCAAAATAGGCGAGCACCAGCTCACCAAACACAAGGTCGCAGTTAAGATCCTCAACCGTAAGAAGATAAAAAGTCTAGATGTGGTCGGGAAAATCCGCAGGGAGATACAGAATTTGAAGCTCTTCAGGCACCCGCATATAATCAAGTTGTATCAGGTTATCAGTACGCCGACAGATATTTTTATGATAATGGAGTACGTGTCAGGCGGGGAGTTGTTTGAGTATATTGTAAAGCAGGGCAAGCTGCAGGAGCATGAGGCACGCAGGTTTTTCCAGCAGATCATTTCGGGGGTGGATTATTGCCACAGGCATATGATCGTCCACAGGGATTTGAAGCCAGAGAATCTTTTATTGGATCATAATATGCACGTCAAGATTGCCGATTTTGGGTTGTCGAATATGATGATGGATGGGGAGTTTTTGAGGACTAGCTGCGGATCGCCTAATTATGCCGCACCAGAGGTAAATACTTTAAGAATTTCTAAAGAATATTTAAGAAGGAAACATTGCATTTCTCAATAACTATAATTAAACTGAATAGATTTGAGTAAATTTTCAGTGTCAAATCCTTTTGACTATCGGTATTTTTTTAAAATTTTAAATCTGACATGCGCAAATATTTTTTTCGTCTATCATCATAAAATAACAAAAATAATAATGTCACTTGGTTAGATTGAATCGCTACAATTTTTTATTTATTTATTTTAGTTATTTATTATTATTATTATTACATAACATGAGTACATATATTTTCAACAAATTAACATCCGTTCTATAATATAGATTGAATCGCTACAATATCCTTCAATATACTTATTGACAACATGGGAAATTAAAGGGTTAATATTAATCACATTTACTACTAAATTGGCATTAATTCATGACTTGTTACATTTGTATGGAAATAATCGAGGGAATACGACATTTTTAGGCTATCAAGTTTTATCTCTTATTTAGGTAATATCTGGTAAATTATATGCAGGCCCCGAAGTCGACATTTGGTCATGCGGTGTGATTTTGTACGCCCTCTTGTGCGGCACTTTGCCATTCGATGACGAGCACATGCCAGGTTTGTTCAGGAAAATAAAATCTGGCATCTTCCCGATTCCCGAATACCTCAACAAGTCCGTGGTGAGCCTACTTTGCCAGATGCTGCAAATCGATCCGATGAAACGCGCTTCAATTGAAGACATCAAGAAACACGAGTGGTTCCAAAAAGATTGCCCCGCCTATTTGTTTCCGTCACCGGTTGAACAGGATTCCTCGGTTATCGATACAGACGCAGTTTCAGAGGTGAGTAAATGGAGTTGCTGCTGTTGCTAAGATTATTATTACATTTTTTTGGTATAGGTTTGCGATAAATTTGGTGTGAAAGAGGCGGAGGTGCACAATGCCTTGTTAAGCGGTGACGCTCACGACCAATTAGCAATCGCCTATCATTTGATCATTGATAACAAGCGTATTGACGAAGCGGCTAAAGCCGAGATTAAAGATTTTTATGTAGCCGGGAGTCCCCCACCTGTAAGCATGAGCCCCAGCCCAGCCGATTTTGGCACCAGCCCATTGAAGCCACATCCGGAACGCATTGCTCCCCTGAGGGACCGGGTCATCGCTTCGAATCACGCAGCGTCTGGAGAGAGGGGCAGAGGTAATGTTTTTCGCTCCATGGTTCTATCTACAACAGATTGGACCACCATCTGCCCGTTAAGGTTCACTTGTTACCTGTTCTAGGTACACAGTCAAGAGAGCCAAGTGGCATCTCGGGATTCGGTCCCAGAGCAAGCCGAACGACATCATGATGGAGGTTTACAGGGCGATGAAAATTTTAGGATTTGAGTGGAAGGTTATTAATCCGTACCACGTCAGGGTCAGGGAGAAGAGTAAACTGCACGATAAATATGTTCAAATGTCCCTCCAATTATATCAGGTAAACATAAAATACAATTCTAGAGCACAACACCATCTAGTGTGAAAAAGTGAAACAATCGACATATCTGTAAATACATTCAGTATTTAATTTAACAGTGTTGACATACAGGGAATTTTTCTAATAGGTATAACTATCACGATTTTCCTATGTAAATTTTCCGACATTCGTTTTTTATACAAAAGCTTTCAATTTGAAGCT
Source organism: Philonthus cognatus (assembly GCA_932526585.2). Lineage (NCBI taxonomy): Eukaryota > Metazoa > Arthropoda > Insecta > Coleoptera > Staphylinidae > Philonthus > Philonthus cognatus. The sequence continues at coordinate 34,453,057 of OW052242.1, forward strand.
TCAAACAAGTGTTTTCTACTCCCAGGTTAAGCATGAAGTAAAATTACGAGTTTAGATAAGCCTCAAAATTCGTGTAGCGAAGTGACCAAACCAAATTTTCAGGCGTATAAAACACTGATTTCAATTGAATTTCAAAATATACTACTTTAGAATACGGCTTAAGAAGTATGTTTTAAACTTCACGATATTTCAGTGTTTTATACGTGTGGCACATAAAGTCTATCTATACTTCATACTTAGTCTGGGAGTGGAAACACTCAGAAGCTTCAAATTCAACACTTTTTATAAACCACGAATTTAAAATGTGTGTATCGAGGTATGTATACTTAAAAAAAATTGCCTGTATTTGCTCATAAATGCACCGAAATCGTAGTCAGAAGTAAAAAAAAAATTCTTTTTTTTTTTAATTAAGGTTGATTCGAAAAGTTATCTCCTGGATTTCAAAAGTTTGTCAAACGAGGAATCGGATGTGATGAACATGCTGATGAATAATTCGGGGGCAACGCCCGTTTTGCTGGGGCAAAGCAATCCAAATTCGAGCGTCGGGCATCACACGATGGAGTTTTTCGAGATGTGCGCATCCCTAATTATCCAGCTGGCACGTTAATGGAGCTTTTTATTGTTTTCAAAAATTTGTAGTAACTAGCAACTCGGCGTAGGAATGTGATGCAGCACAATGTTTTGTGTAATATAACATATACATATATTATTTTATTAATTCCCTTGTGTAATACACTTGTAAAGTAAAGGAGTAAATAATTACTTTTTATCATGTTTAATTCGTATTTTATTTGGTTTTTACATTGTCATTAACTGTCCAAATTTTCATATTAATTTCCAGGGCCCGTATTCACAGCACCTATGCAATTTGTCATCGGTGAGAACTTGCACTAAAATTACGTCATTTTACCCCATACGGTTTGGTAAATCCTTCCCAAAATGACATCATTTCAGTACCGATGACCAATTGCATCGGTGCTGTAAATACGGGCCCAGTTAGCAAAGTGACTAGATAACATAATTGTTCACAAAAGTTCAAAGAGTTTAAAGCAAATTATAATAATATCAAAAATTTAGCGTCACCTAATGTGACGCTGATAGCGAACGTGTTATTTTAATCGTTCTATTATATGAAATCGTTTTTTTTCTATTATTTTTAAATTGACCTTTCACGGTCAAACAAAATTCTTGTATTTTCTGAAAAATAATAAATCCGACAACACTGACATTTTAAACGCAATGCTACCAATGTGTAAATGTTTAATTTCTAGTTGTTCATTTTAAGTAATATTCTTTTAATTCTCACTTTAATTAGAGCTCACTTCTTTTAAATTAATTAAAAATGCGTTTATTTATATTTGAAATTAGTTTATAATCCGATTTTAATTAAAATTAATTAGCGTTTTGTTCTGTTATGTTGGTGTTACATAGGATTCTGACATTGCGACGTTGCCGCACCCAGCGTTGATTTCCAGACCTATGCTAATAAAATGCCTCTTGAGTGCCTGTGTTGGGGTAGATAAGGCTGTTAAATCCGGAATGGCGTGATCGCTGCCGGAGGAGAAACGAGTGCGCCGGGGCTGCTCCATCACGTCCACGACGAACCCCAGCGGAACCCGTCGGCAACGCCGCTCGAAAAATTGCGTCACGGACAACCGCATACAACAATCGAGAGAGAGGAGGCGGGCGCAAAAAAGAGCGACCATTGGAAGACCAGCTGATTCGAGTTGACAGTGCGAGACGAAAATGTCCGGGCCGAGCACCTCGTCGGCGAAGAAGAGCGGCCCCTTCACAAGCGACACCACCACCGTCCTCTTCTGAACACCCCGATCGGTCCGAAGATGGAGCAGAAACCATGGCCAGAGGAATTGCAACAATCTGTCGTCCGGGCGAGCGTCACGAATATGGACAATGGTAGCAGCAACAACCTGCTGCTGGTGGACGGTGGTAGCAGCAACGGTGATTCCTCCTCGCAGGATAACGCCAACAACAATGAGGATAAGTGCAACAGGAATCTCAGGCTGCAGCAGGATGTACAGGCCGTTATCAGGTGATTACCATTTGTTTAATTGAGATAATCACACTGGCAATTGTTTTTTTATTTTTTTAATTAATCCACACTATTCAGCTGTCAATAGTGTGTATTGTTTTATGAAGTGCTTGATTTAGATAAATCATTTAAAAATCTTCGAAAGAAAATTATTAAAACCTGTTAATACACAAAAAACACCGTTGTATTAATAGAAATTAGAAAACTTCACTAAGCATGTTAAGATAGTGCTCAGTAGAGCATTAAAACTTTGTATTTAAGTCTATTATTAAGACAGATGTGTTTTATTTATTTAATAATAAACATTATTAGACAGTTTTATAATTTAAATCAATAAGCGAATATATTTAAACATCAGATTGTTGAGACCTTTACCATGTGGTATTCTGTTTTAAATGGTGAATAGAAAAATTATACTAAGTTGTAGTATAAAACTTATATTAAGAGAACGCTACTTGTGTTTTGACAATTTTATTATCATTTTCAAGTGAGTGACAAACAATGTAGCATTCTTTTAATAAAAATATACAGCGAATGTTTCCTTTAAGAACACATATCGCAATGTATACACTGTGAGTTTTCAGGCATTCGTTTTTTTTAAGAGTTCAATTTGAAGCTTCTATTGAGTGCTTCCACTCCCAGGCTAAGCATGAAGTAAAATTTCGAGTTTAGAAAAGCCTGATAATTTGGTTTGGTCGCGTAGCAAAGCGGAGCGACCAAACCAAATTATCAGGCTTTTCTAAACTCGAAATTTTACTTCATGCGCCACGTGCCTAAACCACTTAACTATCGTGCAGTTTAAAATATATTGCTAGAACAGTATGCTAAAGCAGTACATTATGAACTTCAGGTCAAATCAGTGTTTTATACCGGTGGCGCATGAATTAAAATTTTGAGTTTAGAAAAGCCGGAAAATTTGGTTTGATCGCTCTGCTTCACTACGTGACCAAACCAAATTTCCAGGCTTTTCTAAACTCAAAATTTTACTTCATACTTAGCCTGGGAGTGGAAGCACTCGTTAGAAGCTTCAAATTGAAAACAACTAATCCAAACTTACAATGTACATGTATCGAGGTGTGTAATACTTGTTTTATTGAACAATAAATTATCTGATTCATGTAAATTGAATCTGTACACAAAGATCGGATAACTATCTGTTGTTTCTTGAACTATTTGTTATTTTTTTTGTTACAACAATCCAGTGGCGGCTGGTTGCCAACTACATGTGAAACAAAAATGCGAAGGTAATGCATCTCAGAATCAAAGGTGCGCTCGTTAGGCTGCTAAAAGCATGTATTAATGACGTCATTCCGTGACGAAATATATACATAGTCCTTTCAACCTCATTTTTTGTATTTTGGATTTGAGACTCACATGAAGTTAGGCCTCGAGCCGCCAGTGCAACAATCATAATCTTGTCAAATAGACTGAGCTCGTTTGGCTGCTAAATGTGTGTATTAATGACGCAATTCCGTGACGAAATGGATACGTAGTCCTTTCAACCTCATTTTTGTATCTTGGAGTTAAGCCTCACATGAAATTACGCTGCGAGCCGCCAGTGCAACAATCATGATCTTGTCAAATAGACTGAGCATAGAGAATCTTCTCTGTTTCTAAAACATTTTCTTATTAGACTTCTAGACTCTCATTATTGAATGCTATATTTGCTCAATTCGATGCTCAGTGTACGTTTCTTGTTTTTAATTGTTTAGAACTGCTGTTAACTATTGGTCATACAATGCACAAAATTTCACTTTTATTTACATCTTTAGTTTTGTTTAAAAAAATATAATTTCCTGTATATATATTTATTTTTGTTTATCCAGTGAAAAGGGTAGACAGAAGATCCAGAGCATCCTGGAGCAGGTCCACGCGCTGGTCCCGATGGAAAAGCTGCTCTTGTACCTTAAATTACCGACGGAAAATTCCAACACAGTCGATCCGCTCCGACAGTCGTTGAATCCGCTCGGCAGTCGCTCAGAGATAAGCCAGACAATCAACTGGATACAGACACACCTGGAGGAAGACAAGGAGCTGTCACTGCAAAAGAAAGGAGTCTACGATGATTACGTGTAAGTTTACCACATGCAAAAATTATTTAATGAGATATACTCAAATTAGAGGTATTTCAGATATTTTTTTTTATACCGTGTGATCATTTAAAATATAAATTAGAGTAAGATTTAAAAATGTTAAAATTAGATTTGTACTACAGGCTGTTAACATATAGTTTACCATAACCTCAAATTTATCCACTCATTCAATTACCAAAACTATTATATCACACCCCTAGATAGGTACTGTGACAATTCAAAAAACCTGTTTTTGGGTTATCCCTATCGGTAGATAGATCTGGATGAGCTCTAGAAGAATATAGCGTATTTATTTTCCTAATTTCAATAGTTAACGCTTGGAAGTGGTAGTTACTGTGCTACTTTACACCAGGGAGGGAAGGACCCTATGAATAGCAGCGTGATATTACCAAGTCAGTAGTTGCGACTGAGTTTTTTCAGTTTGTATAGTTTTTCAAGTACACACTACATATGCATAAATAATTAAAAGTTGAACATTTAGGACAGTGTTTTCCATTTTCCCCATTTTATATATTTGTTATGCCTTGTCGTTGCTTTTCTTAAAATTTTTTTTTTTCAAACTATTATAGACAAAAAAGCGTGACAACTTGAGACAATAATTCAAATTTCCAAGATAGTACCTACTGTGACAATTATTCTTTTTTTTCAAAAATCATGCCAGAGCTTTACTTAGGTTTTTTTTGGTCACAGTACTATTCTAGGGGTGCGATATGTTGTAGTGTGTATCGATTGGGATTTCAGGCATTTTTGTGAAAGAAATTCGATAAAACCGCTGTCGACGGCCGATTTCGGAAAAGTGATGAAACAGGTGTACCCAAACGTGCGGCCCCGTCGTCTGGGCACCAGGGGCCAATCGAAATACTGTTACTCGGGTCTCAGGAATCGCATCAAGTTATCCGCGCCGCTCTTACCTGATCTGGGTGAAAAGCCACTGGTAATAATTTGAATTAATCGTTATTACAAAGAAAAATGTGTTTACTTCCGTTTTATTTTTACCTCAAGTCGACTGAATCATGTTGCACCCAATCGGAATTGATGACGGCCGCATGGATTATTATAAAGGAATGGGCTGAGAGTAAATTATCAGTGCAGTTCAAATCGTTGGTGTCGCTGGCGTCTTATTTGGCCAAGGAGTTTTCTGTGGGGGTCGGTTCCGAAGCAGCTGGTTTAGTTTCCAATGCAGCAAACACGCAGTTTAAAGGTGAGTTTTGAATTTATGTTTTGTTTACTGTAATAGAGGTAGTTATAACACCCCTTGTTTATCGGCCGAAACAATTGGCAGTTTTAAACATTTTGAGCTAATAATAATAAAGGATAAATCAAAAATAACACATTGTTTCAATTTACTCGACTAGTTTCGCTTTTTACGACATTAAAAAGCCAAAAGCAAAACTAGTCGAGTAAATAGAAACAAACGATGTCTTATTTTTGATTTATCCTTTATTATTATTAGCACCTTGAGCAAGAAGTTAAATTTCAGACTTTTCTAAACCCGAAATTTTACTTCATGCGTCACCCGTATACAACACTGATTTCATGTGAAGTTTAAAATATAGTGCTTTAACATACTGTTTGAGCAATATATTTTCAACTTCACTATGTTTCAGTGTTTTACACGCATGAAGTAAAATTTCAAGTTTAGAAAAGCCTGATAATTTGGTTTGGTCGCCTAGGGAAGCGGATTATCAGGCTTTTCTAAACTCGAAATTTTACTTCATGCTTAGTCTGGGAGTGGAAACACTCGGTAGAAGCTTTGAATTGAACTCTTAAAAAAAACAATTGCCTAAAAACTAACATTGCGATATGTATACTTCAAAGAAAAATTCCCTGTATATTTTCATTAAAAGAATACTACATTGTTTGTCACTCACTTGAAAATGATACTAAAAATGACGAAAAATAACACATTGTTTGTTTCTATTTACTCAATTAGTTTTGCTTTTTACGACATTATCAGGAAAAAGTGAAACTAGTCGAGTAAATAGGAACAAACAGTAAAACAAACCAACTGTTGTTTTTGATGTATCCTTTATAATAATTAGTTCAAACTGTTTCACCAAGTGAGAAGTGGGAAAGTTATTCGAGAAATAACATTTTTAGTATTGAAATTGTTATTGTATGGTAAAAGATGCTAAATAAAGATTATTGTTATAATAATATTTGTTTTAGATGATCCGTGGGTATCATTTGGATATTTGAGTAGGCACAAGGAAACCACTTTACAGTTACAGAGAAAATTGCAGCAGAAAAATGAGATTTCGAAAGAAACAAAAAGGAAGCAGGTGAGTTCCTCGGGCATCTCGTCCTATATTAGAAAACACTTCCTGTTGATTGTTTTGAATGTATATTATTTTTTATGTAGCTTCAGTCGCCGAGAATGGAACAAAAGACGCGTGGCGGCAAAAAGTCGAAAATGTCGACGCCAGTGAGCTTGAGTCGCAGCACCTCCCCAGTGGCGGCTGGCAGCTGCGAAAACAGCAAAGGAAGTCCACAATCTCAGGAACACTCACCTGTCTGTGATAGCACTAATCTACAACCGTTACCTGACTTCAATCGTTTCCAGCGACCTCCAAATGCCGCCGCCGCAGTCGCGGACACTCTTCTCAAAGACAACGTAGTGAGCCAACAACAAATCATCGTCGGAGATTACAGCCTCGGTAAGTACCGACTTGGAAGGTAAGCTGTAAGGACATACGACTGACCTTAATTGTAAGCCACATTAGATCCTCGTGGTCGCAATGCTAAACGGACCTCTTACTTTAAATAGAATAGAATAGAAGTACCAACTTTTAGTCCTATACTAAAATTCAATGATGAGCCATTCTATTTTTCATTTGTTTCGTTTGGAAAATATTGTTATGTTTCATTGTTGTATTAAATAACTGCAGGTAAGGTAGCAATTCCACGCATCACAAATCCAAAACAATCTCCGGCGCTGTCCTCCCCGAAAAGAGCCAAAAACAATAAGTACAAAGCTATCCAGCCGAAACCTGAATTATGTGATAGAGCACCGTACAACCCCCCTAAGCAAGTGTTCAACACTGCGGCCAGGGACCTCAGATCTCAACAAGAAGCTAGTAAACGGCAGCGGGTTAGCAGGAAGAAAGACTCCCCGACATTGATAACGCCGGAGGAGTCGAAGACCCTCTTTTCGCGGGAGCGATTAATAAGCATCGGGCAAGTGTCGAAGAATGCTCTGGACGAGTATTTGGGGACTTCGAACAGCCAGGAGCCCGAGGAGGAGATTATGCAATACTTCGGGAATAATAATGACGATCAGGACACGACGAAGAAGCTGTCGCAGTTGAGGCAGCTGTTGGAGAAGAACCAGATCACGCAGAATCAGAGTGTAGAGGCGCCGGTTGTCGAAACGAATCCAACGGTCCGAACTAATTTGAAAGCAGCTCACAAATCGATAATCCCTCCAAATTTGCAGAATTTAAACGCCAAACGCAGGGTTAGTTTCGACACTCATGTGCACGAAGAGCCGGTGCCTGCCAGTCCAAACACGCGGAGGGCGAATATTAATTTCATCCCGATCTCCCCGATGAGTCCGAACAATGGGCGGCAGTCGAAGTGCTCGAGCACGAACGCCAGTCCATTCGTGAGCCCTCGCAACACGCCGATTCCACGCACCCGGGGCAACTCCCACCCGTACGTCAATACCGCTAGGAAATTCAAATTCGAGAAGAGCAAGAGGGTCGATTTGGAAATCACAATACCGGAAAACAATGAAGATAAGGATTATTTTAAGCCGCAACTGACGAACCTTCCGATGTCTGCGCCCCCGAGCCCCAAGACCAATTACATCTACAAGAACTTCCCCTCCTTCCAACTCAACCAGCAAAACATAACTGGCATAAACGAAATGCTTTCGCCGGAAGTCGGGCAGCATTTTACCTCCTCCGCTACAAACCTACACACCAACGCAATCGACAACGCTTTTCGCTCGCAATCAGTCCCGGTGAACGCGGCCAATCAATTCTTCGGATCTCAGTATCCCCTGCCCAACGAACAAAATTCGATTGCTGGCGGTGAATTCAACGATATCGATTTCACTAATGAGAATATCAACGTCAATAAAATTATCGATGATATCGATCAGAGCAATCTGGATATTTCGCTGACACTGCCCTCGATCGGCCAGGGCGAGTTCGAGAGCAACTCGAGCATGGTCCTGGACGAGAACATGACGCTGAACGATGGCCTAACACTGCCGCCTATGGATATGTGCGGCCAGGGGTCGGCTCAAGGAAGCATCAAACGTTCTCACAGTATGGACATCGAGAATACTATAGGAGGTATGTATGATTGTTTTACATGGAATCATTTCGCACATTTTTTAAGGAAATCATTTTTTTTCAAGCAAAATTGATACCATAAAGGACCCATTGTATCAATTTTGCTTGAAAAAAAACGATTCTTGTAAAAAAATTAGTGAAACTAAAACTAAATTGAGACATTTATGGCTGGTTTCTGCAACGTTACTTAAGTCCCAGTCGTATCTCAAATCGTGTCCTAAGTCATAACCGCATCGTAAAGTGTCGCACCAACAGATTTACATCAAAAAATCGCTTAAGGGGAATATAACAGTGGTCTGAAATTTAATGTTAGGTTTATTTAAAAACTAAAGGTCCTAGAAAGTTGAAATTTTGACAGCGTATATCAAGCCCAATTATCTAGTAAAATATCGAAGTACTTTTTTTTTTAACAATTTGCTTTCAGAGGGATGAAAAAAATAATGTTATATTTTTCAAAATTTAAAAAAATATTCCCATATCTTACTAGTTTATACTATAAGGAATATAATGTGAACATTTCATAAAGATGCGATAACTCATGCCCGAGTCAGGTTAAAATAAAAATCTTGAAAAATAAGTGCTGTACACTCATCTGCACAATTATTGGAGGGGCGAGCAGCATGCGGCCAGCGTTTATCACTGGGCCGGTGAACGCTGTGCGGCTTCGCGTTTGTTTTTCTTTTCTTTTCTCAATCATAGTTAACAAAAACGGCTCGCGTAGTTAGCATTTGTTCTCGTAAAATTAATATTTCCCAATTATAATTGATATTTTATTGTACTAGTGTTTTATTTTTATGCTTTCTGACTACTAATGGAATAAGTATTTTTTTATACTGCATGTTCACTAATATAGAAAACACAAAATGTTTCACTAATTTAAATAAAGATGTGTAATATACCTTTAATGTTGGCTTCCCTAATTATTTGACAGTGTCGGTATTATTAAATTATTTTTAAAGTTTTTTTTTGATTAATAAGCCAAAAGCAATCAAATAACAATCAGTCTTGTTCAAATCATTATTTCGTCTTAAATCTTTCATTGTTAAAGCAGTTGTTAAATGCCATTAAACTTCTCGCAATAAAACTATTAAAGTAAATTGTAAAGTTTCTAGCAATCAGACCTATTTGAACCAACTGCGACTTCATCCACGAATCAATGATATCAAAACTATAAGAATAGTAAGAATAACGTCACTAATATGACGTTGTCGTAGATTAATGTTACAAATCAACTATTTTCTACTGAGCACAGGTAATATATGTTTGACGAATGTTTAAAAAAATGTAGGGTTTAACTGCGTGCATATTCATTGGTAATTATTTTAGAAAAAATAGAACTACAATAATAATAAGCTAGTTATTATAATGCATTTCAAATAACAAGCTTCTTGCTCAACATTGCACCAAGCCCAATATATTTTTAAGGCCCGGCTTGGCCCGACCCGGTCATAAAATAAGAGAGATTGAGTTTTGCCTGACCCGGCCCGGTCAACATTTAAGGTCTAAATAAATAAAAAATATACTTATCTGATTATAGGCATAGTTTTTAGAAAAAGTAAAAAAAATATATAAAATCAAGATAATTTAAATATTGAATATGATACGGGAAAATCGCCTAAGAAAAATTCAGGCCCGTGCAGTGCTCCAATTGACATATCTTCCCCAAAATATTTTAGATGACAAATCTCAAATATATTTTTTGTTGAGTATAAAATATCTGCCTGAAGTCATTTTATTATTTATTTGTTGCATTCATAAAAACTAGAATATTTGATGAAATAAAAATTGAAATTCTCCCGAAAATTTGGGGTATTTACCCAATTTGGCAGAGGCCAAATTAATACACATTATTTTCATGGCCGTAGCAGTTAGGAAAGATAATATTCCTATATAAAAAAAATCATTGAAAATCCTATGTTCCGCGCTTTTTATACAGGGTGTCTACGGTAAACCGTTCGTTAAAAGTTTATGGGGTTGCCGTTGCACTAAAAATTTGAAAAAAATCCTTATTTCGAAGATTTGTTTTTCGTCGAATTTATGGAGGGAATAATGCGCGCATAAGTCGCAACTGAATTTTAGTAGGCAAGTAGTAATGTTTTTGTTTTGTCGCGTATGTAATGCAAAATGTCAAATAATAACAGTATATTACGTAACCAGAGTAGTATCCAGTATATTACATATAAGCGGACATGTTGCGCACGAGCCGCGCAGCGGCGAGTGCAGTATTCCGCGAGTATGTAATTGCCATACCACTCGAGAAACGTACGATACTTTACCTACGCCCTAGCAAAATAAACAATGAGTATTAAAGAACAACTTATTTATTGTAATAATTTTTAATAGTACCATGACAATGATGGAAACTAAATTACTACTTGAATAATATTTAGGGAATAAAGCTGTACATTTTCCGACATTCGTTGTTTTTTAAAAGAGTTCAATTTGAAGCTTTAAACGAGTGTTTTCCACTCCCAGACTAAGCATGAAGTAAAATTTCGAGTTTAGAAAAGCCCCGTAAAAATTTGTCGAGGGTCGCGCAGCGACCCGAGACAAATTTTCTGGGCTTTTCTAAACTCGAAATTTTACTTCATGCGCCACGCGTATAAAACACTAAAATATTGTGAAATTTATTTATATTCGAACTTCACTTAAAATCTGTGTTTTATACGCGTGGCGCATGAAGTAAAATTTCGAGTTTAGAAAAGCCCAGAAAATTTGTCTCGGGTCGCTGCGCGACCCTCGACAAATTTTCAAGGGGCTTTTCTAAACTCGAAATTTTACTTCATGCTTAGTCTGGGAGTGGAAAACACTCGTTTAAAGCTTCAAATTGAACCATTAAAAAAAACAACGAATAACTAAAGATTTAAAGAAAACAAGCTGAATTTGGTATACGTATATTATAAAGAAAAACTCCCTGTACATCAAAGAAATGTCATTACCCTGCATAAATGCGACGAAAAACGAATTTTCGAAATAATTCGAAAACTACTCGCTTTAGAAGTATATTTGTATAATACTTTTTTGTGGGAAATTTCCCCCCTAATCGTACTACGTGATAAAAATTGGATCATTCCATTACAAAAAAAATACTTGATATTGAAGAGAACACTTAAATATTGACATTTTAAGAACACTTATGGTCAAAATTGACAGTTTCCAATTAATTTACTCATAGAGGCATTCTCTAGGTACAAGTAGAGATATAAATCATATTTTTATCTTATTCTTAAGAGAAGTTACAGACAGATTTTAAGATGCCTTTAAAAGGTCAAAATTTTAGAAATATTTTTTTTCTTGAAAACTATAAGAGATAAGGGTACATCTGTTTGAATAAAATATGTTGCAATTTAAACGAGAAACCCAAAAAATTACTAATATGTAGGGTGTTCTATTTAAAATAACAAATTTAGTGGTACTTCCGGTGGAACCGGAAGTGATATAAAGTTGAAATATTTCTCATGATGAAAACTGGTTCAACCATATGCCAAGGATTGTTTTCAAATTTTTAGTGCAACGGCAACCCCATAAACTTTTAACGAATGGTTTAGCGTAGACACCCTGTATATATCCGGCATATAAATATTTACAAGGACCTTATGAACATGCATTATTTTATTATTATATTTTTAAGAAATAATCTCTATTTAATAAAATAAAACACATAGTTTGTTTGGCTGTCGAAACTGGAGTCTTAAAAGAAAAAATAATGTGTTATAATGACAAGAATAAGAATCATCGGTTTTGTAAATACCGAAAAATAACACAGGATCCGATAACGCTTTCTAACGTATTAAAAACAATACATAGCTTGTATGTATTATCAGCGTGTTTAAATAATACGAATCGACACTTTCTTTAGATCCGTCTTTTTTATACGCTTCTTCGTCTATTCCACGCGACGCGAGACCTCATCCGTTCATGCCAAGGAGCAATGCACAAATGCACAGCGAGCTGCCGCTTTTCTCTCTGACTGTATTCGCCCCACTTGTCCTGTAAATTTGGCATCGGATAAGCTACTCTAAACTATGTGGGTCTTTCCAACACGATCGGCGTGTTACACTGCAATAATCCCCTTAAGGCTGCGATCCTGCGAGTGTGTTTCAGTTAAAGCATATTAACAGTAGCACGATTTACAAAAAAAAAAAAAAAAATAGGAATAGTTACTTAATTTAATTACCCATAAGGTAGAATACTTTTAGTTTTGAAAATAAAAAATAAAAAAATTAAATGTTTTTTAAAATTTAATTATAAATAGAAAATGATTTTTAATCATCGCGAAAAATATCACAATGGATGTGGAAAATCTGTCTCTTTACATATCCACTTCAATTAACTACAAAATATAGCTCTTTATACCCGTTAATATGGTCCAAGTATCAATGGAAAAAATCTGGTTTGTTTAAAAAAGGCGCCATTGTTTTCATCGTGTACCAGCCGCTGTTAGTTCAGCCGATTTCCGATAGGTGATTGAATGTTAGCTGGAGTAGAAGATATACAACTAAACACAAATGTGTAACAACCTCGTCCACCGCCCGTTTTCCAGCGCTAGTGAGCTGTTGGTAGACAGATCACACGACGTATAGCGGTTCTATACGATGGGTTATTCGTGTCATTCGGATTATTGCAGAAATGAAATCATGCGATGCCGATGCATAGCGTTGGGACGCGCGGGACGAGCGTATGTACAAAAAAAAAACAAGATTACGCAGCTGATGCGAAGCATCTCGCTACGGATTCAATAACTTTATGCAGCCCTATTTATAAATAATTATCATGCTAATTTAGTCAATAAGTTAAAGATATTGAGGTCGGCACTTTAAAAATATAAACATACATACATAAAAACATATACGCCGAGAAAATAATTGCCGGTAGATCGTTCCTGTACGTTGCCCTAGGAACCATTGTTTATAACCTGTTTTTTAATACAATAAATCTGCTTCGAATTTTCAATTACCAAGGGTGTGTTTTTAGATGTTTTCTCTGGGGATCTCGGAAAGTATACTAATAAGAGAAACTGTTAAATCGGTATTATAGTGCAGCCAAACAAATTTGTTAAATCGTCACCATTAACATTAGGTATAGCGTACATCTTTTTAAGATAAATGTATACCATTTGAATTGTAGGCACGACCCTAAGGAATATCTTATAAAAGAGAAAAGCCGTCTTTTTAATAATATCAAACTATGGGATTCCTAAAAAAAAATTGAATTATATTTGAATAAACTAAATTTCTGATACAAATGTCTTAATAAAATGAGTAGGTTATTAAAAGATATAGAACTGAAACTGTAATAGGCAATGTTTTAGATACTTCTACATTATGTTTTGTTTACAGTTTCTTCTATCTCCTATAATCGAGAAATATCGGCAATTATTACATTTTTCAAAATGTCTAGTTAACCTTAACTTGTATGACACTCTTAAAACAGCACTACTTTGCCCATTTGATCATTTCTCTATCTATTATAGTTGAAAGAAATCCCAATAGAGACCATCAAACAAAAACTCTCCCTGTATACAAATTTTGAGTACTAAAGCAAAAGAGGTAGAAAAACAAATAAATAATAAATTAATGAAGGATGCATTATTTAATAATTATATTTATTGCAACAATCAATTTTATTTATTGAATTTCATTAAATACATATCAGTAAATATACAAAAAAATCACAAAAAAAAGAACACTCCATTCTTAAACTTGTATGTATCCCAGTCAAATGCATAAACATGCATATACCGGGTGACACATACATATCAGTGCCGAATCTAGAAAATTTCTCAGGGGGGGGGGGGCAAGTCAGCCTCTTGCCGCCCCTGTAACTGTTTCACTTTTTAAAATAACAGGATAAAAGTAATTCTGCCGCCCGGTGCAGTTGCCAGTTTTGCCTCTACGTCAATCCCGTACGGGGTGCTGTTACGCTTGAATTTGCCGCCCCCCTGAACTTGGCGCCCGTTGCGACATTAGGTTGACACAATATTGAAATACAACTTGAAAAACACAAATTGTACAAGTTGACACATTATTGTATCAAATTGATACAATACTGTAACCTAACCTGCAATTGTGAAAGAAAGAACCGAGGATTTCGCGGTTTTGGGGACTTGGTCCCAGAATTAAGAATAAAATTAGTCTTTATTGTAAATTTAAATAAATTCTTATTTCACATTAAATTAATACTTTAACTTTTCACCAGCATTCAAAAATCAAGTGTTTGTCAGACCTGACGCCTGTGTAGAGTGTCAAACATCAACTAGTTCCCGTTACAAATGCGCAAACTATTGATGTTATTCAGGGCATAAACAATATTGTGTCTATATTAATTATAAATAATGTGTCTATTTTTGCAATATATATTGTGTCTATATTGTACGCAGTTTGAATATTAATCAATTTTATTCTAGATTTTGACATCATTGTGTCGAGATTGAATATTATTATTGTATCATTCTTCGCATTCAATATTGTGTCTATGTTGTATGCAGTTTGAATAACAGTTTCAATCTATATACAAGATATACATGTTGAAACAATATTGCTACAAGAAATATTTCTACTAGGGAATATTTCATGAAATCTGAAAGTTAACAAAATACGTTATGATTGTTTTAAATTGAAACTTTGAGTGAAATAATAATTCTAAGAAAACCTGATTTCTTTGTAGTTTCAGCGGCTGTGAAACTCTTTTTTAATAATTTCTGGCAAAATTGAAATTTTAAAGAAATTAATCAGTTTTTCTTCCATTTTGGATTGCCAAAAATCATCATCCTTATAAATTTGTTCGAAAAAAATAGGTGCCGCGTTGTTAACATAAACAATGAAATAACGAAATTGCCTGATAGCGATATGGAGTTGTCCTTGGAACAAATATGAATGGATCTATTAATTAATATCTTAAATGCACTGTACAAAGAAAATAACAATAGTATTCGCTATTATAATTTTACCTGATAATAATAGTCATGATTTCCTTTTAGCCGTAACTCATTATTTTTAAACTCCAGGCATATCATATTTCTTTTTGAAGCTTCTTCTCAAGAAATTCCTAGTTTCGAAACTTTCCACATACATTTCACTTCCACTATTCCATCATTTCCAATCAAACCTAAATGTTATTAACAAACTAATCTTATTTTTTCATAATTAATCCAGGGGCGTCTCTGGGTGCATTTTATTTAATACTAATAAGAGACACCAGTTCGATATTTGTATTTCGATAGAGGAATAAAATATACATTTTTTGTCCGTCGCGGTTTTTGCTATACCTCGCTACGTTTTAAAACAGCTCTAGATGTATTTACATTAATAAGCACAGAATTGTGTAAATGTGTCACTAAGTATGATATATGTGATACTGCCCTGTATCTTACCAACGAAACGTTTCCGAGCACACATTAATAGGACATTTTTTGTTTATTCCTCAAACTACCGATTCAAATATACTAGTAAAAATAGTATGTTCGTGAAATATTTATGGCGCTTCCGAAACTCAATTGAGGAAAATTATTCAAATGGATTTTTCCGATTCCCATAGGTATACATATTATTAGGCGGAACCACGTTTAAATTGTTATTTATTAAATAGATTTATTCGAAATCATCATTCAACTCGGCCATAATTGAAACAACAACAAACGAATAGATTAGAGAACGTACCCCGTTTTTTAAAAATTATTTATAAATAAGTAACCTTAACGGCAGTCTCTAAATACACAATGAATAGGAAATTATAAGGATTTGTTTAACGACAGTCGTTAATTATTAACGAAAGGTAAATTATAAGGCCCATTGGTTATCCAGTTGGCTGTTGCATCCTATAATTTTTGTTATAATCATGATTCCATTACTAGCCAACAATATTAATTTTATATGCAGTACTTGAGCAGAAGACTAAAAAAATAATTATAATCTTGCTTCTCTCCGTATTTAAATAAATGTGCGCCGCGCGTCGCCGATGCTATAAATGATTTTTATCAAATATAAATTGTATTTAGCTTCCCACACCACCGCTGTATTTTCATGAGTCAGGCTCGAGGCACACGCCGCGCGCTGCCCAAATCAAAACGCAAACAAAATTTGCTTCAGGTGCTCGAGCCGCTCGAGCACTGCGTATATCGCATAAATATGTTTGTGTGTAGAAATGCCGAATACGTTCGGGTAGCCATGCCTCGTGTATGCACACTCAATTTTATCTATCGCTGAATTTGTCGACGTGGGTTTATCAACTGGCAGGAACGGATGGGTTTGCTTCTCGGCTCGTTTATTTAATTTTTACAATCTCCAATATAACATATGCAACTTAATCTCACTTGTGTACGGAAAATGCCTACGGGAGTCATGCTCAAGTCCTAAGTCACCGTTTGCCTGTTTACATAAGCAACATAGTACATAAGTCATGTTGGAGAAACTGGCCATTATTTTTCCAAGATATTTATCCTTTTTTAATCTACCCATTATTTATATTTGATATTGAATGCTAATTTTATTTATTTTAAATAGCACAAGAAGTTATCATTACTTTATTTTAGAATGCGTTATCTTACTCAATGCAATTCAGTGATTGTAGTATTTCTTATAAAACATTTATATCAACGGTTGACTTTTTCTAGCATTGAAACTGCCCTCGAGATCGGTACCGAGCACACCGATTCCGTACAACCCGAACTTGGAAATCGACCTGTTCAACAGGAACATCTCCGTGGCGCAAAACTCGAAATCGTACCCGTCCACCCCTCTCGCCTCGGAGACCTTCACATACAACGCCGGACAGGACTACCTGTTGAACGGTCAGCCGATTAAGGAGAAGGCGGTCGCCGACATGGACTTCATTGCGGGCAATGGGGTCGACAAGACGGACCTCTTCGAGGTGTACGACTCGGGGGACTCGTCCATCGACAACAAGAACGGATTCAATTTCGAGGCGCCGCCGATGGCGGTGGTGGAGACAGGTTTCGGAAACAAGCAAGGGATCAACGAATCGGTGGACGATTATTTCATCAACGGCGTGGCGGAGTGAAAGAGTTGGGAGGCGTGAGACGGTTTGATTGGTTTTATTTTTCTTGTTAAATTTATTATTTTCTTTAAATTTTGTTGATTGTTGGCGTGTGCTTATGGTTTTCTGAAATCGGAAATTTTTCGTTGGGGCTTCGCAATAAGTAAATTTTTTATCAAGTTGGATATTGGATTGGTGCTAAAGTTAAAGTAAATACCAAAATAAATTGTTGCTCAATTAAAATATTTATATCAAAAAAAAAGGTTATGTCAAGTTTCACTGTAGCTTGCCAGCAATGAATAGCTAAACTCTGTTTTTTTTTTTAATATGACCAAACTTAGGGCGTATTTACTGCGAACAGTTGCAGTCGTGGATTAATAGTAAGGTATTTTAAACATCCAATTTTGAGATGTTCGTAAATGATTATTATTGTGACAAATAAATCATAAATTGTCACGATGCAGAGATTTAAAAAAAAGAGAACGCTACAACTTGCAACTTTACAGCACATACGGGGATATTTTTCTTTTAAGTATACTTTCACATATTCCTTATAAACTTTTGTAAAATTAATGAAGTAAACAAAATTAAGTCGAAGTATATTTTGAACTTCACTTTAAATCAGTGTGCGCAGCGTGGCGCATGAAGTAAAATTTCGAGTTTAGAAAAGCCTGATTTGGCTTGGTCGCTCCGCTGCGCTACGCGACCAAGCCAAATTTTCAGGCTTTTCTAAACTCGAAATTTTACTTCATGCTTAGTCTGGGAGTGGAAAACACTCGTTAGAAGCTTTAAATTAAACGCTATTCAGAAGCCACGAATGCCTGAAAACTTACAGCGTATGCATCGGGATATGTATACTTAAAACAAAATGCCCTGTATTTTATAGAAGTTAGCACCATACAATTAACAATCGATTTCTGCAAGTACATAAAATCGTTTTAAATTGAAAGTTTTTAATAATCACGAATGTCTGAAAATTTACATTGAAACATCGTAACATGCATACTTATAAGAAAAATTCTTTCTATTTAGAACTTTTTTAAAATTTAAACATATAAATGGGCAGATAATAAAGAAGACAGATATCCCTGAGCAAGGAATATTACCTGATCCTCACTTTAGACACTTTATTAAATTGGTAGTTGATACAAATAATTTGAGGCAGTGCTAGGTAAATAGATTTGTAATTGTAATCTTTGTGAATTAGGGCCGTTTCTACGATCGACAGCTGCAGCTCTAGCAAAGTAGTCCTTTGGTACTGTGCTCTCTAGTTTAAACCATTGGCAAACGGTCTTCCGATTCTACAATCAAATTACGAGACGCGTGACACCACACCAATAGATAAATGGCCGAATTCACGAACAGGGATGGTGCGTGCGCGTGCCCTTGTTCGGTCTCACATAGGTTTACCTCATACTCCGAGCACGGACTATACTGACAGTGAGTTAACTCAGCTTTACTCCCAACAATGCTTTACCTCGCAATTGTAGAAATACCACCCACGGTTTGATACGTGGGTTGAGTTGCCGAAGGTGTAACTGCGGATCGTAGAAATGACCTTTAATTGAATTGTCATGTTAATGTCAGATTTCCCTTCACATAACCTACAAATCAAAAGTTGATTTACAACATAACATGTGATTAATCTTGTCCTAACCTAAAACACACAACCTGCATCACACCACTTAATTCTTAAAATGTCAAATTTGATTGGTCATATTAAAAAAAAAAAAAATTACATCTACTCAAGTTATATCAAATTTTATGATTTAACACTCGTAAATCTTGGCCAGCAATGAATCGCTAGATTATATCAATGATTTAAGATTTTACTTGTACATTTTCCACATAAAAAAATTCAAAATAACTAGATTAAGCTAATTTGTACTGATCAATCAAAAAGAGCAGTGTTAAAAATAATATGGTTATAAAATTTATTTAATGAAATGGATATTTATTCGTAAAGTATTTTTACTTACCCCGTATATAATACATAAGGATATGATACAGCACCGCAGTAAGGGGAGGGTACAAGGACGAGATTGTTCCAGAGGTGTCATTTTATTTCATGTTTATTCTAAACTTAATTCAGTGTTTTATTTATATTAATTTGTCTTTTATTTTTGTTAAAGTAAATCGTCTTTATCGATATACACTTTTTCTAGTAACCTTTTTTGATAACTACATTTTTTTTAGAATTGCGCCTGCGGCCTTAAAATCGAATTTGCGCCCTTAACTCGCTATTTAAGGGCGCAAATTCGATTTTAAGGCCCCAGGCGCAATTCTAAAAAAATGTAGTTATAAAAAAGGTTACTAAAAAAAGTCTATTTCGATAAAGACGATTTACTTTAACAAAAATAAAAGACAAATTAATATAAATAAAACACTAAATTAAGTTTACAATAAATTTTAAATTCTCAACTACGAGGGGTGATCAAAAAGTAAGGTAACAAAGAATGCAATGAAACGTGTACATTAGGGCACGCCGAATTGTGAGAAAGTTTTTTTTTCAAAGAGTGAGTCTAATTTTTTCTGATTCTACGTTCAATTCTAAGAAAAAACAGTCCATGTGATCATAGGTCTACGGTGAATTTCCATCCAAAACAATTTTAATTGAAGATTTTACTGCAGCTCTTCTTTTTCGTTTTTATAAGATTTTTATAATATATAATTGAATTTCCATCCAAAACAATTTTAATCGAAGATTTTACTGCAGCTATTCTTTTTCGTTTTTATAAGAATTTTATAATAATTAAAATAATTAATGTATTTGAAACGTTTGTATAAACTTATTCCTTAAAAATGGTTAAAATATATGGAAAAAGGTTTGGAGCGCCCCCTTGCGGGATGCCTAAGGTAAAAATGAACATCAAAATCGAATTCTCCATACCCAAGGAAATATTTCAAATCAGAACTAAAATACAAATAAATATTACAACCGGCTGCAGTAAAATCTTTAAATTAATGCGGCTCGAAATTCATGGTAGACCTATTTTTTTCTTTTTTTTTTTTTTTTTTTCTTTCCACATGAGGTGGTATCGCTTAGCGTCCCTGCACTACGGTCTCCGTGGTCCTTTTGTGCTCCTCTGGTTATTTTACTCCCTGTATATTCCTGTGTCTTCTAAGAAGTCCAGGAGTTTGGGCCAGGGGATGTTCTTGAGCTGTTCTTCAGGAAGCACGGGCTTCCCGAGTTGCTCCGTGCGTTGCCGTTTATAGGCTTTGCATGTGCACAGTAGGTGTTGGGGAGTTTCCTCTTCTTCCAAGCACCCACGGCATAGGGGGCTTTTCTCAAGACCCATCCTATGTTTGTGCTTATTCAGGTCACAGTGCCCAGTAACTAGTCCTGTGATTTTCCTTAGTTTCATTCTGCTCAGTCCTGACAGCGCTAATGCGCTATCAGGTACCGGGCCATCTAGGAAGAGTCTCGTGTGCCTCATTCCCATTTGGTTGTGCCATGCCTTTGTATGCTCCTCTGCTAACTTGCGTCGGATTATTTCCTTTCCGATTTCATGTGGTATTCCGAAAGCGGGTTCAGGTCCTTAAAATTCACCTGTTGCCCCTTGTTTGGCCAGCAAGTCGGCCCCCAAGTGTCCAATAATTCCTTGGTCCTTGGGTATCCATACTAGCTGTGTTTTTGTTGTTGTCGCCAGTGCGTCCATCGTAGACCTATAGTCTACTTTTTTTTTAAATTGAACGTAGAATCAGAAAAAATTAGACTCACTCTTTGAAAAAAAATTGATCTACCCTAGTGTACATTTTGTAACCTTACTTTTTGATGACCCCCTCGTAGTTTCAGTTTATCATGACAAAAAAAATTATCCTTTGTCAATTTTTATTTAAATTATAATATTGTGTATGTTAATTCAAACATATCAAAAAAATGTGGATTACAAAAACTTGAGCTTTAAAAAATATATTGTTATTAATATCAAATGATAAAAAATTTACTTCTAGTCCGGACGACGATTTTAATAAAAATTACACGTTTATAATATTTCGAAAGGTTAAAATAATTTATAGTTGTTATTTACAAATTTTATATATACATAGGAGGAACAAGAAGATAACAAAAGATATATTTTTTGCCATTTTGAATTTTTCGTGAGTTTAGAACGTAGGACGAAACGATTGGGTTGCGGATGATTGAGTGCGGAAAAAGTCTGTGATAAAAATTGAATTTATAAAAAGCTGTAACTTAAAAAGTGTTGTTTAGCGGAATAAGAGAAGGGAAAATTTAAAGAGGATGAGTGGATTGGCAAGGAAGACGGTCCGGTTCGGCAGTATTTCTTAAAAAAAAGAAAGCATGTTCAAACAAACAAACACATACATATGAGTCGCCTATTTCCAAAAAACCCTAAATCCATTTTTTTCACTAATTGTTTGATTTGAGTTATGTGGAGTATTTAATCACAATGAAAAAACTGTTTTTATTCCTTACTTCACTTTTATTTTTATGTGTTAGATGTACAAAAATGATTATTACAAAAATGTAAATTCTTTACTTGATAATGGTCCTTACACAGAACAAGTAAAAAATCCTCTCAACACATATAGTTCTAGAATCAATAATTTCTTCAAAACCCCAACAAATTTAATCGACAAAAATCTGATTTATAGACTAAAAATAAAAAATCCATCATTACCAAAATTATATTGCCTACCAAAAATACATAAACCCGGGAACAAATGGAGACCCATAGTTTCAAATTTAAATTCACCTACCTATAACATAGCTAAATGGTTAGTTAAAGAATTCAAACAACTTAAAATGAACAATGACTTCTCTGTAATAAATTCCTTTGACCTATCTAAAAAGTTACAAAATATTCACATAGAGTCCGACGAAATTCTGGTTTCTTTTGATGTAGAAGCGTTATTCCCCAGTATCCCTATTGACGAAACAATTAACATATTAAAAAATCTATTAACAGAAAATTCAATTCCACCAGAAAAAATAGACTTTTACATAAATCTAACGAAACTAGTGATGGAGTGTAATGCATTTGAATTCAACAATAAAATCTATAAACAGACTTTCGGAACAGCAATGGGCAACCCTCTGTCACCCTTTTTGGCTAACATTTTTCTGAATAACCTCGAAAACTTAGCCAAAAGTAAAGTACACAATTTTCCGAGAGTCTGGTTTAGATACGTAGATGATATATTCACAATAATAAAATCTGATACCAACATTGAAGACTTACAAGCTAGTTTAAATGCGTTATACCCCAGCATTAATTTTACTTACGAGATTGAACAAAATAATCAAATCCCTTTCCTCGATTTACTATTAACAAATAACAAAATAAATAACAACATAGAATTTAATATATATAGAAAACCCATTCATACATTTAATTATATTCACAATTCTTCATCCACGCATTTTAAACATAAACTCTCAGCTTTTAATAGTATGATATTTAGAACCCTAAATCTGCCTCTTTCAACAGAAAATAGAAAAACAGAACTAACACTAATAAGAAAAATAGCAATTTCATTAGGTTACAAAAACTGCACATTCAACAAACTAATTAATAAACACAAAAGAAACCAAAAATTAAACTTGACCACAAATCTCACACCGCTTAAAGAAAGAAAAAACAACAAATTTGCTAGGTTTATATACAACAACAGCACGGTTAACCAATTTTCAAAGCTCCTGAGTAAATTCAATATGACTCCTGCATTTTATAATAACAACAAATTAAGATCATTACTAGGCAATCAATTTACAAAAAGGAGCCACTTAGAAGAGTCCGGAATTTATTCAATTGCATGCAATGAGTGTGACAAATGTTACATAGGCCAAACCCAAAGGAATTTGTTAAAAAGATTCAAAGAACACATATACCACGTCAAAAATAGAAACATAGATAAATCCGCTTTAGCTGACCATAATTTAAAGACAGGATATTCTTTTTCGAAACATAATATTAAATTACTAAAACAATCATCACATTTCCGATTAAATATGTTGGAGGCCATAGAAATGCACAAACAGAAAGATAAATTATTGAATTTCGATTTAAGCCCGTTAGACAATCCACTCTTAAATCTCTTGAAAAACCCGAAAAATCGTAATCCCCTCAACAGTCCATAATGTAATCCCCTTAATGTTATTCAACCTTGCGACACAAATGTAATTATATTTAGGTTTTCCCGTTTCCACCATTTTTGTTCAGTTATATATAATTGCGCACCTAGTTTGTAAGAGCATTAGTTATTGATAATGAGTGCTTAGCACTCGAAATGTACATCTAACACATAAAAATATAAGTGAAGTAAGGAATAAAAACAGTTTTTCCATTTTTTTTTTTTTAATGGATTTAGAGGTTTTTTGAAATAGGCGACTCATATAATTTTAATTGTTTTGGCACCAAAAATGTGTAATCTATTTTGTTAAAACAATCGGTTGTTTATAATTTTCCGAAAACGCAGTAGGCCATGAATTAGCTTATGTTAGAAAAATTACTGAATAATCCTTGTGCTTTTTATTATTTTTAAAAATGTACACTAAAAATATTAGTTTTACTCCACAAATATATACAGGGAAATATTTTTTTAAGTATACATATCTCAATATACTACATGCGCTGTAATTCTTTAGATATTCGTCGTTTCTAAAGTGATTTTAAGTTGGAGGATTAAACGGGTGTTTTCCACTCCCAGACTAAGCATGAAGTAAAATTTCGAATTAAGAAAAGCCTGAGAATTTGGATTTGTCCAAATCCAAATTTTCAGGCTTTTCTAAACTCGAAATTTTACTTCATGCGGCACACGTATACAACACTCAAATATCGTGAAATCGTAAATATTCTTCTTTAACAATATATTTTTAATCCTGCTTAAGCGCAGCATATTTTGAATATTGATTTAGTAGTATATTTTTATTTCACATTAATTCAGTGTTTGATACGAATGTACGCTGTAAATCTTCAGATATTGGTCGTTTCTGAAAAGATTTCAAATTGAAACGTTAAACGAGTGTTTTCCACTCCCAGGCTAAGCATGAAGTAAAATTTCGAGTTTAGAAAAGCCTGAAAATTTGGATTTGGGCGCGGAGCGAAGCGAGCGCCCAAATCCAAATTTTCAGGCTTTTCTAAACTCGAAATTTTACTTCATGCGCCACGCGTATAAAACACTGTCCTCAAGTCATTTTGTAAATACCGTGCGATCATTTAAATTATGATTTAGAGTAAGCGGCATTTTTTTTTTGTGCGGTTGCCCAGAATGCTAATTGAATGGTGGAATAAATTTGAGGTTATAGTAAGCTATGTGTTGAAAGTCTGGTAGTACTGACTTTCAATACATATCTTACCATAACCTCAAATTTATTCTAATTTAAAATTCAAAGCCTACTCTAAATTATGTTTTAAATGATCGCACGGTATATTAATAAAGCAGTATGCTAGTGATGTATATTTTAAACTTCAATTGAAATTAGTATTTTATTTGCGTGCTGCATGAAGTAAAATTTCGAGTTTAGAAAAGCCTGAAAATTTGGATTTGGGCGCTCGCTTCGCTCCGCGCCCAAATCCAAATTTTCAGGCTTTTCTAAACTCGAAATTTTACTTCATGCGGCACACGTATACAACACTCATATATCGTGAAATCGTAAATATTCTTCTTTGACAATATAGTTTTAATCCTGCTTAAGCGCAGCATATTTTGAATACTGATTTAGTAGTATATTTTTATTTCACATTAATTCAGTGTTTGATACGAATGTACGCTGTAAATCTTCAGATATTGGTCGTTTCTGAAAAGATTTCAAATTGAAACGTTAAACGAGTGTTTTCCACTCCCAGACTAAGCATGAAGTAAAATTTCGAGTTTAGAAAAGCCTGAAAATTTGGATTTGGGCGCGGAGCGAAGCGAGCGCCCAAATCCAAATTTTCAGGCTTTTCTAAACTCGAAATTTTACTTCATGCGCCACGCCTATAAAACACTGCCCTCAAGTCATTTTCTAAATACCGTGCGATCATTTAAATTATGATTTAGAGTAAGCGGCATTTTTTTTGTGCGGTTGCCCAGAACGCTAATTGAATGGTGGAATAAATTTAGGTTATGGTAAGCTGTGTGTTGAAAGTCTGGCAGTACTGACTTTCAATACATATCTTACCATAACCTCAAATTTATTCTAATTTAAAATTCAAAGCCTACTCTAAATTATGTTTTAAATGATCGCACGGTATATTAATAAAGCAGTATGCTAGTGATGTATATTTTAAACTTCAATTGAAATTAGTATTTTATTTGCGTGCTGCATGAAGTAAAATTTCGAGTTTAGAAAAGCCTGAAAATTTGGATTTGGGCGCTCGCTTCGCTCCGCGCCCAAATCCAAATTTTCAGGCTTTTCTAAACTCGAAATTTTACTTCATGCTTAGTCTGGGAGTGGAAAACACTCGATTAAAGCTTCAGATTAAACGATTTGAAAAAACAACGAATGTCAGAGTTTTCACAGCGTATGCATATCTATGTATACACTTGAAAGAAAAAATCCCCGTATTTGTGCGTTGATTCGAATTTCGACAGCTGTCAAATCAGCAACGTTTAGTAATTTCCACAATCTAACCTCACAATACAATACAGCGTGTGTCGTTTTCGGAAAACACTGAACAACGTTTATGTCTTAACAGAACGAACTCGATTTTATTCTGTATAATTTTATTTTAACTCTTTGTTTTTAATTGTAACTATCTTACTTTATGTGATTTTTTTTTTAAATAATCGTTATTGCTGACGAGAAAGAGAAGACGTGGGAGGAGAAAAACGCGCTGTGCTTATTTTAAGGGTCCGAAGACGATAGATATTTTTTTATATAACGGATGATTGTTGCCCGACTTGTGATGTAAACAAATAAAAAAAAAAGCAGATTTGATAAATGATTTTTGTAGTGATACACAAAACTTGTATAAAAAGAATGTAAAATTTGGAGCTGTTCGTCGCGACAGCTAGCACTGAACGTCTTAGAGTTATATATCTTATACATATATGATACATAAATATATTCATATACATTATATATAAAGATAATTAAAATTACGCGCCTATTTCTGTGCCTAGCTTTTTTACATTTACATAAAGAAAGAAAAAATACCTTGAGTAGCTGATGATGTCACGAAAGTGGTTTTTCTTTTATTTTCTCACCCCCTTGTTTAATTCACATTCGCTTGACAAACTCATCGATCAATTAATGATTAACACTGTTTCACAAATAACGTGTGATGAAGACGTTCCTTGTTTATTTTTTTATTTTTTTCCAATTCGATTGCATAAGAAATATTTACATTACTGCGAGAAATTAACGCACAATATCCTAAAAATTTGAACATTTTAACACATTGGCTGCCGTGTGAATCAAATACGATGCACGTTATATGGAAATCTCCATGTGTGAAAACATTGCGGCTGTCAACGTGCTAAGTTTAGAGAATATCACTTCACTGTGTGTGAAAGCTTAAAGCCGTAGCTAGAAAAAAAAATTCGGCAGGGGTTTTACTGATAAAAATATTGTTTTTCTTTTTTAGGGCCGCTTTTACATACAAAAAATTAACATTTCGATAATTTCGGACCCGACGCCCTAAGGGGCAACAAGGGATAGCAGAAGAAGAAGAAGATAATTTCGGAGGGTTTAAACCCCCATATCCCCCCTCCCTGGCTCCGGCCTTGAGCGTAAACACCATCTAATGCCTATTAATGGGCATTAGATGGCGTTTACGCTTTCGAACACAGTAAAGTGAAATTCGCTAAACTTAGCAAGTCAACGTGCTAAATTTAGCAAATTTCACTTTAATGTGTTCTAAAGCGTAAACCACATCTAATGCCCATTAACCACTTCATGCACACATTAATTTTGAATTTCTGGTCAAAAAATGATCACATTATTTTTTGATAAAAAAGTAGTTCTAAGCGAAAACGAGCAGGTAAAATTTGTTTAGGAGATATAACGGCACCTGTGACAGACACGAACACGTGTAAAATTGCCAGTAAGCAATGGCCATGACAGACATGAGCATGTACATGAAGTGGTTAATAGGCATTAGATGGCGTTTACGCTTTTAAACATATGTAAATTGCACATGCCATAATAAATGGTCAAAGATATTCAGTATTCTTCAAGCACTGGTTCGGCACTATATCGATGATGGCGTTGAAGCCTGAAACGCGTATATAGTTATCAAGTAAATGAATGAGTACTGAACACCAATTCATATTCTTGATATTCCACTTTATTGTGTCGAAACAACTGCAAGCTGTCAAAATAAACAGAAGAATCGAAGCAATCTTCGTTATTTCAAAGTCGCTAACATAAAATACACAAAAATAGTTCACATTTCTTAAGTTTTCGAGAAATTGCAGGTGGTGCGTTAATTTCTTGAAGCAGTGTAGTTTTGTATTCAATTGTGTTGTGCTAATTTAAACCCTCTTAACTAACATATAAGCTTAACTTGATTAGGATAACCTAACTTGAGATTAAGCCGTTAGTCAAATTTCTTCAACTTTTTAATAAATCATCATTGTCAATTACGAGGGGGTGATCAAAAAGTAAGGTTATAATGCCTGCAATAAAACGTGTACCATCGGTGGAAATAAAATGTTAGGACACATAAAAGTTTTTAAGTGTGTATCAAACTTTGGACTTGTCAGTTAATTGTCATTTGATGTGTCGAAAATGTATATAGTGTTTCGATAATTCGTTTCAGTTACATATTTTCTTTGTCACTTTCATAACCTTTCTTTTAAAACATAAATAAGACACTTAAACTTTGTTTGTATAACTGAGGTTTTTTTATTGTGACTATAGTTTCGACAACTTTAACTTGTCATTATCAGACTACAAGTAATTTAAAAATAACAATTTAGCAGGTATATATACAGAAATTACAGTTACAAAATGGCTTTAATAATGGGGGTGTATATTAGGTCAAGCTGGTCGTTTATTACGGGAATTTCCGGATTAGCGCGCGCTCTGTATATTTCCAGAGACTCCAGGAGGTCCATCTTCTTTTCAAAACCTGCTTATGTTTGACATTCAATTTTCGATTTGTCCCAACATTTTATGTTCACCGATGGTACATTCTGTAACCTTAAGGTGTGAACACTGTGCTAGTAGCTTGCCTGGCAAAATGTTCAACATTCAACTTGATTGGATTTGTTTGTGATGTATGTTGGTGTCTAATGAACGGTAATCCGGTCGGTCTATTTCGTACGATTGCAAAAATCCCAAACGCGTTCACGATTAACAATCCGGTCATCAGAGAATTCCCCAACAGTTGGCAGTAAACTCTCAACTGTTGTCTCTGATGAACGGGCCAAGCCAACTGCCACGGCAGTTGCTGCCTGCACTTGACTGTTTACACAGTGCTACCAGTTTGCTTGGCGAGTACTGTCAAGCCAACTGCTATGACCGTTGGTGCCTGCACTTAACTGTTTGCACTGCTAGGATGGCATTTTCATCTTCGAATCAACGAAATATGATAGTTCGGACAGTTATGGATGGATTGTATACATCATCTGTACCAGAACCACTCTTTTTACTCTTGGCTATTTTGATATTTTCTTGGTTATGCGTTGAACGTAAATTTTTTATTTTCTTGGTCACATCAGCCACCTTTTCCAGTTTAATTTCTTTCGCAATATGTTGTAAAAATGCATTCCTCAAATGTGGGTTTTTGTAATTGGGATCACAAGTGTTCCACCGGATTTCCTGTTCTTTATATAATTTTATAAACTGTGGATTATGTTCAAAAGGCCATCTTTCAGACATGTTGATAAATGTTAAAATATTTTACCCGAGAATATTTAACAATATAGGAAAGAGAACTTGAACACTGGCCTGGCACTAACTCGCCTGTAATTCACACAACGAGTGTTGTGGACGAGCCCCTATCATGTGGTGTGGTGGGGGAAGGCGAGTAGGCAGTCAAAACAAAAAAATGTTGTAATAGCTCGCACTCCAGTTGCTGTCCTACTCGACTTGACAATAACTCGCATGATACGTTTACACAATGACAGTAGTTGTTCTACAGCTACTTTTTATGCCAACTCGCATGATACGTTTACACAATCACAGTAGCTGTCCTACATCTACTTTCTACGCCAACTCGCACTGTATAAACACGCCTTTACTTTTTCATCACTCCTCGTATATTTTATCTTTTACTAATAATTATGTTAGAAAAATGTTGTTATAAAAGCAAACAATTTCATCACATCGTCACTTCATCATCATTTTTCTAACTGCCGTGTAAATCGATTGAAAGTGAAAAAAAAAATCATGTTTCTGTACACTAATTCTTCATTTATTAATTCTGTACGTACTGATCTCGCTTTAACAAAAAAAAAATGATAAGAAAATGTGTTTATTTAAAAAAAAAAGGCTATTTTATGTTTTAAGGATTAACAAATTTTCATCGTGTTATATGTGTAATGTTTATTTTTGTTTTTTGCAAGTTTCCGTTTAGAACGGAAGAAATTTTTGTCTCTGTTGAAAACATATCAGGCTTTGTTAACGTCTTTTTGTATGTGTAAGTTTTAATTTGAGTTAAATTCAAATCGCCGAATGTTCACAATGTTGTTTTTAGGTTATCTTTTGAAGTCATGGTTTTATGGAAATGAAATTTAGTGAGCCACGACTAAATAAAGTGAAATGTATAAGCGTATATGTTAAATTAAATTAAATAACGTATATGTTAAATACTGGATGATTTAAATTAAAACACTTGGTTTGTTTCACTTCAAATAAGTGAAACAAACCAAGTATTTTAATTTAAATTTAATTTAAATCATCCAGTATTAGATTTAAAAATGTTTCACCACGGGTTAAGTGAGAAATTAATTAAAGGTATATGTTAAATTTTAGGTGGAAGTAACGGTCGTACTTCGTCGAAACACTTATTGATTAGTAACAAGGTGCGTTCTCGGAGGATATCTCAGCCAAAGCTAAAGATAGAAAAAAAGGGTGTTCACCAAAGTTGCTTGGTTTTAAAAGCTGCATAACCTAAAAATACTGTTATGGCATTAAGGAATGCAACTTACTTATTTTAAATGGATCATCCTGCATATTATTCGATTTTTGTATTCCTCATAGAAATAGCATATGATTTTATTAAAAACATTTTGGAGTCATTTGATATTTATGGATTAATATTATGTTTGCAGTTGTTTTGTAAACCTACAATCTCCCCGATTCCGTACGCGAAATGTTAAATTTAACATACACTCAGGGATTAGTAACAAGGACGTTGACCAGTGAGTAGGCTTTCTTATTTCATGTAATCAATTTATTAAAATCAACCGAGCTTTTGGAGATTATTTGTCTCCTTCTTCAGGGTTTGACAGTTTTGAATCTGTTACCCAACCAACGAAAACGGTTCATTGCTGATTCAATCTCCGGGGCATAACACGGGACACGTGGGCTCATAACCTAACACGCAAGGATAGATGTTAGGTTATGTACCCACGTGTACCGTGTTATTCCCCGGAGATTGAACCTGTGATGAACTGTTTTTGTTGGTTTCGTAACAAATTCAAAAGTGTAATACCCTGAAGAAGAAGACAAATCATTTTCGAAAGCTGGGTTGATTTCAATGAATTGATTACTTGAAATAAGAAAACCTACTCACTGGTCGTCGTCCCTGTTATTAATCCCTGAGTGTAATAATAATAATAACTTTATTTGCCCAACAGATAACCAATTACAGGACAAAATTAAGTACAATATATGTGTATAAAACGTTTAAAAAATTACAGCATTAAATAGTTTCAAATAAGTAAAGAAATAGAAAACAAATACATATACAGGTGAATATTTGACTTTAAAGAGACATATTAACATAATTATGCTTACAAGTTTTTTTACAATAAAAGATAAAAGAGTATCCCTAAGTTGACAAAAATGCACATTAAAACATTTACAGCTCAAAGTGACGGATATATTTTACTGTACAATTACTGTGTATGTTAAATTTAACATTTCGCGTACGGAATCGGGGGGATTGTAGGTTTACAATACAACTGCAAACATAATTGTAATCCATAAATGTCAAATAACTCCAAAATAGTATGACTTAGATTGAATGTTTTTAATAAAACAATATGCTATTTCTATGAGGAATACAAAAATCAAATAATATGCAGGATGATCCATTCAAAATTAGCAAGTTGCATTCGCTACTGTCTTTATATCGCATACATTAATGTATTTTTAGATTATGCAGCTTTTAAAACCAAGTAACTTTGGGAAACAAACTTTTTTTCTATCTTTAACTTGGGCCGAGATATCCTCCGAGAATGCCCTAATGGAACACCCTGTATATTTCTTATCGATAGATTTATAAAAAAATAAAAATCTCAGGTCAGTAAATGTTGGGTTAGAAATGAAATTTAAAAATAATTTCAATCGTTTATTTCAGAAACTTGTCGAACGCCAATTTTCTCATTTTGAAAAAGCTAATGAAAAACTTTAAATGCCGTCGCTTGAGGGGTTTCTGCAATTAACACATTATTAAGCTTCAAATTTGATATATTTAAAGGTTCGAATCTAGAGGAGTTTGAGCATTTAGACCCAGTTGCACCAAAAACGTTGAACTCGAGTTCAAGCTGAACTTTTTTTCTATCTTTAACTTGGGCCAAGATATCCTCCGAGAATGCTCTAATGGAACACCCTGTATATTTCTTTTCGATAGATTTATAAAAAAATAAAAATCTCAAGTCAGTAAATGTTGGTTTAGAAATGAAATTTAAAAATGATTTGAATCGTTTATTTCAGAAACTTGTCGAACGCCAATTTTCTCATTTTGAAAAAACTAATGAATAACTTTAAATGCCGTCGCTTGATGGGTTTCTGCAACTAACACATTATTTTGCTTCAAATTTGATATATTTAAAGGTTCGAATCTATAGGAGTTTTGAGCATTTAGGCCCAGTTGCACCAAAAACGTTGAACTCGAGTTCAAGTTGAACTTTTTTTCTATCTTCAACTTGGGCCGAGATATCCTCCGAGAATGCCCTAATGGAACACCCTGTATATTTCTTTTCGATAGATTTATAAAAAAATAAAAATCTCAAGTCAGTAAATGTTGGATTAGAAATGAAATTTAAAAATGATTTGAATCATTTATTTCAGAAACTTGTCAAACGCCAATTTTCTCATTTTGAAAAAACTAATGAAAAACTTTAAATGCCGTCGTGTGAGGGGTTTCTGCAATTAACACATTATTTAGCTTCCAATTTGATATATTTAAAGGTTCGAATCTAGAGGAGTTTTGAGCATTTAGGCCCAGTTGCACCAAAAACGTTGAACTCGAGTTCAAGCTGAACTTGAGTTTAAGATGACAGTTCCTATTGTTCTAATGTATCTTCTAGATGCTCCTCGCTGGCTGTACGGAACTGCAAGGAAGCCCTCTGCCAAATGGCACAGGTAAACGGGGTCAGTCTGATGTGGGTGCCAAGCCACTCTGGCGTGAAGGGAAACGAATTAGCCGATTCCCTAGCCAGAGAGGGGGCGCGTACAGCCTACATCGGACCAGAACCCGCTCTGGGGATACCCAGATCAACAGCTAGAGACCGTAACAACGGATGGATGAGACACGAGGCACAGGATTTCTGGCAAAACCGCCCTGGGATGAGACATTTCAAGTGGACCATCTGCGGCCAGGACGTCCTCATGGTTGAAGCTGAGCAGATCAGATGTTCACACATTAACTGCTCTCTTCACTGGACACAGCCGTCTAAGGCATCACCTTAATAAACTAGGACTAAGCGACACCACTGAGTGCCGCCTATGCCTAGAGGATGATGAAACAGCAGAGCACGTCATATGTACCTGTCCAGCTGGCGACCAGATCAGGACCACGGTGTTTGGCACACCGAAGCTAAACCTGAAGGACCTGGAAAAAACTTCACCTGACAAGATCCTTGACTTCATCAAGAAGATGGACTTGGAAGGTGAGCTGTAAGGTCGGATGTTCGACCTTAATTGTGAGCCACAATAGATCCTTGCGGTCGCAGTGGAGGGTAGCATAACTACCCACTCACTTTCAATAGAATAGAATAGAATTGTTCTAATGTCACTTTGAACCCGAGTTCAGAGTTAAACCAGTCCAACGATGATATGATATTCATTCGTTCAAATAGTAATAATTTAATTCTATCCTTTTGGCGCTTAACGGGTTTCTGAAATAAACGATTCATTTATGACCTAATGAAAATTATTTACCATCGCCTACTTGACTTGTTTATTTTATTCTAAAAACAATGTTGTGAATTTTTGTTTTATTATTACAATTAAAAAAGAAACTAGGTTGTCGGGATTGTTTTTATGTCTTCGACGATAAACCTCTCGACTCGACCTAATTAACAATTTAAAAACGATAATAAGGGTAAATAGGTTTAAAGGAAACTGTTTAAAAAGTCTGACACGCTAAAGAAACAAACAAAATTAACGAGCTCATTTTGTAACTGGATTTTTATAAGGGATAGACGATCGGTCTTATACATACAATATATATTATATACATGCGCATATATACATTATATATAAAATTACGTTAGTTTTATTAACGTACCTAATTGATTCATTGATAAATTTGTAGACTGTAAAGTACAAATTTTATTATTAACAAGGAAATAATAATAATGATTAATAACAAGATGAACAGATTTTCGTAGGGTTAGTAACGTGGATGTTTGGTGTATGCTATCATGTAAGGTTTATCAATTTGTAAAAAAAAATACATTGTTTATATATTCGTGTGCATTTTTCTTTTTATTCGCATAGATGAAAATCTAACCTAACTTATCCTAAACAAAATTCAACATTACGAGTCTTGAATCCTTACTTTGATAAGCAAACAATTGGTGATGTATCCATCATGATACTTTCCCTGTCAATCATGTAT
Source organism: Philonthus cognatus (assembly GCA_932526585.2). Lineage (NCBI taxonomy): Eukaryota > Metazoa > Arthropoda > Insecta > Coleoptera > Staphylinidae > Philonthus > Philonthus cognatus. The sequence continues at coordinate 34,487,402 of OW052242.1, forward strand.
ATATATATATATATATATATATATATATATATATATATATATATCTATTAACCTCTTTTACCCTCAATGGGTGTCGAGGTATAATAACTCGTACTCTTTTCTTCATTCATGGCTCTTCCTGGTTGTTCCTTGTAACTGCTCTCCACAATTCCCTATCTTGAGCTGTTTTCAGTGCCTCTTCCCATTTTAACTTTCTTGACCTTAAAATCCCCACCAATCCTTCGTTCCATCCCTTCCTAGGTCTTCCTCTTCTATTTCTCCCAGTAGCTCTTGTTTTCCAAACTGTCTTTGTTGGTCTTGCATCGCTCATTCTCACTAGGTGTCCGAACCATCCCAGTTTTCGTTTTGCGATTTCCTCTAATACGTGGTTGGTATTCAAATCCCCTCTGATTTTTGTGTTGCGGACTTTGTCAGTTCTCTTCGTGTTTGTGATTAGCCTTAGGTATTTCATCTGTGTCGCTTCTAGTCTTTTTTGTTGTCTTTCTGTTAATATCCAGTTTTCGCATCCGTACAAGAACGTTGGCAGGTAGATTGTTTGATACACCTTAATTTTTGTATCCCGTTTTATGTTTTTATTCAGCAGAAACCTTCTATTACATAGCGCGTAAAAAAGTCTATTGCAAGCTTCAATCCTGTTATTGATGTCATCTTCTTGTGTACCCTTTCTATTTATTGTTGTTCCCAGGTATTTGTATATTTCTGCTTCCTCTATCCTCTGACCTTCTACAGCTATATTTACTGGTTTATTTCTTTCTCCCTCATCTCCTGTTATCTTTAATACTTGTGTTTTTGTTTTGTTTAATTTTAGTCCATACTTTTTTGCTGTTTTATTGTATATCAATAGATTGTGCTCCAGCTTTTCCTCCGTGTCTGCCAGCAGTACAATATCATCCGCAAACATACAGCATTCTATATTTATCGGTTTTAAATTATGATAACCTATATAGTATTTCTTGATTTCCTTCTTGCATTCCTTGATTATTTCGTCCATCGTTGATATAAAGAGTAGAGGGCTCAGAGCACTTCCCTGTCTCACCCCTTCGGTAGTTAGAAATTCCTTTGACATTACGTTGTTCACTCTAATTTTATTAATTGTCGTCTGATACAAACTTTTAATTGCATCGATAAGTTCAGAATTTACTTCTTTCTTTTCTAACATTTCCCATATTGTGTCCCGTTTGATGGTATCGAATGCCTTTTCAGTGTCAATAAAGCACATAAATATAGTTTTGTTCTTACTTAGGGCCTTCTCTATAATCTGCTGCATAATGAACAAGTGGTCTTGTGTGCTATGGTTCTCTCTAAATCCACTTTGCTCTTGTTGTAGTTTATCTTCGACCTCTGCTCTTAACCTCCTCTCCAGAATCCTCTCGAATACTTTTGTCACTACGCACAATAGAGATATGCCCCTATAATTGTCGCACTTTGATGGACTTCCTTTCTTGTGTACAGGCACAATGATGGCGGTAGCCCATTCTTCAGGAATTTCCTTTAACTGCCACACTTTATTATATATGTGACGTAGCCACTCGATCCCATTTTCTCCTAAATCTTTGATCATCTCTGGAGCTATTCCATCACACCCGGCTGATTTTCCTATCTTTATCTTATTCAACGCGTTTTTTACCTCATTTACAGTGATAGGTATTTTTGTTATTGTTCGGTCCTCTATTCTGGTCACTGCTTCTTTATCTCTTTCCCCTTCATTAGTCGTGTCGCTCATCAGTAACTCTATGAAATATTCTGTCCACCGCTCCACTATTTGTGTATTGATTTAAATACTCACTTTAGATGAGTGTTTTATACGCGGGGCGCACGAAGTAAAATTGTGTTTTTAATTATTATTAATCGAGTGTTTTCCACTCCCAGACTAAGCATGAAGTAAAATTTCGAGTTTAGAAAAGCCCCGCGTAGAAAATTTGTCGAGGGTCGCGCAGCGACCCGAGACAAATTTTCATGGGGCTTTTCTAAACTCGAAATTTTACTTTATGCGCCACACATATAAAACACTGATTTAAAGTGAAGTTAAAAACGCACTGAAAACCAACCCAACTTCGATATTTTTTCAAAATTGGATGTTTTCTTTCCTATCCATGCTGTAAACCTTTAGATATTCGTTGTTTTCTTGTAAAGAAACTTCGATTCTCTGTAATCCTTCGGTCTCCGAAGACCATGATTGGTCCTTCGAGCTGTAGCCTTTGTAAAATGGTAATAAACTTAGTAATCTAGAGTGATCCTTCAATTTGAAACTTCTAAGAACGAGTGTTGTCCACTCCCAGACTAAGCATGAAGTAAAATTTCGAGTTTAGAAAAGCCCCATGAAAATTTGTCGAGGGTCGCGCAGCGACCCGAGACAAATTTTCTGGGCTTTTCTAAACTCGAAATTTTACTTCATGCGCCACGCGTATAAAACACTGATTTCAAGTGAAGTTCAAATATAAATAAATTTCACAATATTTGAGTGTTTAATACGCGTGGCGCATGAAGTAAAATTTCGAGTTTAGGAAAGCCTGAAAATTTGGTTTGTCCGCTCCGCGCTTCGCGCTACGCGACCAAACCAAATTTTCAGGCTTTTCTAAACTCGAAATTTTACTTCATGCGCCACGCGTATAAAACACTGATTTCAAGTGAAGTTCAAATATAAATAAATTTCACAATATTTGAGTGTTTAATACGCGTGGCGCATGAAGTAAAATTTCGAGTTTAGGAAAGCCTGAAAATTTGGTTTGTCCGCTCCGCGCTTCGCGCTACGCGACCAAACCAAATTTTCAGGCTTTTCTAAACTTGAAATTTTACTTCATGCTTAACCTGGGAGTGGAAAACACTCGTTGAAACCTTCAATTTATACTTGAAAAAAAAAACAACGAATGTCGGAAAATTTACAGTGTAATGCATGTGTATACTTAAAAGAAAAATGAATTTTACTTCATGCTTAGCCTGGGAGTGGAAAATCTCGTTAGAAACTTAAAATTTAAATTTTATTTATCAACTTAATTTTGCTCATGTCAATTTTGTATCATGTTTCACATACAGGGAATTTATTTTTTAAGTGCGCAAATCTCAATACATTTTCAGGCTCTCTAAAAATGTTCACATTTTTAGAAAGCCTGACAATTTACAGCGTACCCACTGAGCAAATCCATTCAAGTAATCTTTCTTCTACATTAATACAACGTTTAATGTTGCTACAATGTTGATATAACGTTATTTGTTTGTTTGTTGCTTAGTGGGTATACATTCGAGATTTGCGTACTCAAAAAATAAATTCTCTGTATGTAAAACATAATACGAAATTAACATGAGCGAAAATCAGTTGATAAATAAAGAAAAGCAAATGAAAACCCCTTTAAAATTTGAAACACCACACGAAATATAAAATCTCCTTTAAAACTTCCCGCTTATTCAATAATTATATATATATGCTGTAAATTTAGAAAAGCCCCGTGAAAATTTGTCGAGGGTCGCGCAGCGACCCGAGACAAATTTTCTGGGCTTTTCTAAACTCGAAATTTTACTTCATGCGCCACGCGTATAAGACACTGATTTCAAGTGAAGTTCAAATATAAATAAATTTCACAACATTTGAGTGTTTTATACGCGTGGCGCATGAAGTAAAATTTCGAGTTTAGAAAAGCCTGAAAATTTGGTTTGGCCGCTCCGCGCTTCGCGCTACGCGACCAAACCAAATTTTCAGGCTTTTCTAAACTCGAAATTTTACTTCATGCTTAACCTGGGAGTGGAAAACACTCGTTGAAAGCTTCAATTTATACTTGAAAAAAAGACAACGAATGTCGGAAAATTTACAGTGTAATGCATGTGTATACTTAAAAGAAAAATGAATTTTACTTCATGCTTAGCCTGGCAGTGGAAAAACTCGTTAGAAACTTACCATTTACATTTTATTCATCAACTTATTTTCGCTCATGTCAATTTCGTATCTTGTTTCACATACAGGGAATTTTTTTTTAAATACGCAAATCTCAATACATTTTCAGGCTCTCTAAAAATGTTCACATTTTTAGAAAGCCTGAGAATTTACAGCGTACCCACTGAGCAAATCCATTCAAGTAATGTTTCTTGTACATTAATACGTTTATTGTTGCTACAATGTTGATATAACGTTATTTGTTTATTTGTTGCTTAGTGGGTATACATTGAGATTTGCGTACTCAAAAAATAAATTCTCTGTATGTGAAACATAATACGAAATTGACATGAGCGAAAATCAGTTGATAAATAAAGAAAAGCAAATGAAAACCCCTTTAAAATCTGAAACAACACACGAAATATAAAATCCCCTTTAAAACTTCCCGCTTATTCAATAATTATCATCCGTGAAACCATTTTTTGCTCCCGACAAAAAAAAACTGTTACGCCACTGCAATCCCAACCGCACCAACCTCGCAGCACCAAAAACCCCTAGCTCCGCACGCAACAGCCTTTGTACATCTAGCGCTTTTACATCCCTCACGTTGGCACCTCCGCTAAGTGTCAGTCCGGCGATTAAGATAGATGCAACAAGACTCTTCGCACCCGTTAAAAATAACGCCGACAATTTGGACTAATCGCAATTAATGCGCCGATTAAATCCCGCATAGGTAATTATCAACCTCTTATCAATCCAACGAACGTTATAAACTGTGTAAATCAAGCGGTGAACTGAACTCGAGTCACGGCCTTAATGGCGTTATCTGGTTGGTTATTGACGCGGGAAAAAAATGTATACATAAATATTAATTAGTCGGGAATTCGGGAAATGCGTGTTTGATTAACGAAGGCGGTGTTTTTCGCCGTGTTTTGATTGGGTTCGGGAAAGCTGTCATTGTTGTTAATGGCGACGTAAACAAATAGTAAATCCTGTGGATAAATATAAACCCAATCCTGTCAATTTCATATGCCCATAAGATGCTGCAGATAAATCAATTCTGATCCGTTCATTTACGTTAGTTCAATGCTTCAAACTAATTTTACACATTAGAATGTCGGGTATGATTGAATGTTGTTATTTGTTCATCATTTGTTTTTTTTTTTAATAGATGCCAACGAACAAAAAAAAACCAACCTTTACATCATTGTTTTTTCTTCTTTTTAATTCTTGTACTTTTGTTCGGTTGCAAACGTTGATTACAATTTTGGTAAGGTTTATTTGCTCTGAAAAAAATAGAGAGAGAGGATGGGAATGTAAATGTTTGAAATTTTCTTAACCCTGTAAGGATAATTTAATTTGAAATTTTATTTTTTTAGCAAAAATGATTTTATTTTTAATTTGGTCCTCATGTCGAATGATTTTAATTTATTTTTTTACATAATTATGTCCAACTACATACCTAGTATACTCTAAAATGTTTATAATTAGTTCCCTGTCCTTCACTCGAATGAAATCGGGACATTTTTTCATTTGAGTGAAAGACATTAAAATATGCAAGTATTCGCCTAGTGTTTCATAAAATGTTCATTGCGAAGGACAAAGATGGGTGTTTGCCACTTATCTAGGTTTAACTTAAAAGACGGGTATTAGCATTGCCACTTATCTGGGTTTAACGTTGCATGTCTGGGTTGAGCCGAAACGACAAGCCAATAAAAACGTAGAGAAATCCAAACAATCGTAATTTTCAGTGTGTCCGACTGAAACGTTTAAAAACAGTGGTAACACTGACAGTTATAAATGTTGTGTCGGAGTATAATGTTAATTAACACATTAGCTACTATGCAGATTTATGAAAAATGTGTCAAACAGCGGCGGCTCGGAGCCTAACCTCAAGGTATGCCAGAGACCCAGGATAATATGTATCCGTTATTGAAAGGTGACTTCGTTGTGACTTTGTATTTATAAAGCGCGATCCCAACCTCAAATTTTGTGTGCCTTGGCGCTGTGGCCTACCCTGAAGTTAGGCTGCGAGCCACCGCTGGTAAAATATTGAGTATCAGGTGGTTTGAGGCGAATTTATCGAAACAACAATCAATGTTGGATAGGAAAATTGAATCTTGTTAGATGTTTGATGTAAAGTCGTTGTTGACATTGATTATTAAACAGGCTACTCCTCCCTCCTCTAGGTAAAGCTCACCGCAAGTTTTAGAAGAATGGATGGAGTAGCTATGTAAGTATCAGTTCCCTTAACCGTTCGGTTTTTGTATTTCTTTTACAGCAATAATGCTAGAGGATAAGAAATCGGCCGCTATACGCTCCATTTTCAAAGACATAACCAACTTGCAAGATGTAATCGACGAGACGAAGACGGTCCAGGGTAAATACGAGGAGGAGAAGGAGGAGGAGATGAAGGATGATGTGCTCGAGGGGTACATTATCAGCACGAAGAGGATCGTGTTTTCGCTGAAAGATTCCGTCGAGAGGATACACAATTATTTCGATGACAATTTTAAGGATCCGCCGGTTAAAAGCGAGGTCGGGATGATTAAGCTGGTGGCCTTGTCGAAGTTGATCGATCCGAACAGGGCTAAGAATTTGATGGAGGCCGAGGTGGAGCAGAGTGATTCTATCGTTGTTTTATCGGATTCTGGCTCGGATGGCGATTCGACGATTCGGAACATGAGTGTTAACAACAACATCGAGAAGAGTAAGAACCGTAAGTCGATTTTGAAGGGGCGCAGGAACGGGCTGGACACTTCGATCGATAAGCGGGTGCAATTCACCAATAAGGACACGGTGATTCTGTCAAGGATCAACAGCAAACGCTCGAGTTCGAGCTCCTCGGATTCAGAGAGCGAGCCGGAGGTGATAAGGCCGCCGGTTAAAAGGAGCAGCAGAGCGAGGGCGAAGCAAATTAGTGAGAGCGAGAGCAGCACTGATACTGAGAGCGTGACTAGAAGGGCGCGGCTAGATAAAAAATTCTCATGGAAGTGCGTGGTGAAGCTGCCGAGGATTTCCGCCGAGAAGTTAAGGTCGCAGTACATGAAAAAAATCGCAGACCGAGAATTGAAAAGGTTAGATAGGTTTAAATTATGCACAGTTTTAATCAAACGAGAAAAATTGTCTACCAAGTTTTCTGGAGGAACATAATTGTTAAACTAATTTTTGTAATTCTTTTTTTTATAAAAAAACTATCTTTTCTATGAAAAAGTAATTTTTTAAAATTTTTAAAATTTTATGAATTGTTGAATTAATTATTGTAATCAAGACCCTAGCTAGAAAAAAACTTCGGGAGGGGTTCTCCTGGTAAAAATATTGTTTTTGCTTTTACATACAAAATTTAACATTTTGGACCCCCATATCCCCCTCCCCCTGGCTACAACCTTGATTGTAATAACAAAAAATCATATCGTTACCATCCATTCTTGAACAACACAATGTAATTGTCAATAGGGATTTTTATGTCTTATAACGAAGATAATAACTCGGTTTATCTTATAAAACATTTGTTAGGCTAAAGCAATAAATTTCTTTTTTATTTTGTAATACTTCTCTTGCATTAAAAATATTGTCCACAGATTGAGCAATGTTAAAAAACTGAAATTAATTGGAATCTTTCGGATTTCGGCTATTTATTAAAATACAGAAAATAAACAGTTCTGTTTGTTAACGCTTGCATGGAAATGTTGGTCATAAATTGGACAATATTTTTTCTCTTATACTTATTTGTTTCCTTTCTTTCTATTGATTTTGTTATTTTGATAGGACGTTTTGGACACTTTCTAAAACTATGTTCAATTACAAAATTGGCCTACATAAATTTTAGTCAACTTTCAATGTTAAGAAGAAAGTTGGAATGTTTTCTACTGAAGTGTTGATCTAATGCAAAAGAAATTAAATAATGTAGGTATACAATACTGCTTCAGATTAAACTATAGAAACAACAGAAACGCTATGTTCAATTCAAATGAAAAAAAAAATTGATGTGCTTAAAACGAAAACTAGAGAAGCACAAAATTTCTTCAACAGCGAATTTTAAAATCTTTCCAAAAAGCAAAGATACAAGGAAAGTTTCTTTTAAGTATACATATCCCAGTGTATACGCTGTACATTTTCAGGCGATCGAAGTTTTCTAAAAATGTCGAATTTGAAGTTTCTAATAAGTGTTTCCACTCCCAGGCTAAGCATGTCGTGTAGCGCCTAGGGCTACGCGACCAAACCAAATTTTCAGGCTTTTCTAAACTCGAAGTTTTATTTCATGCGCCACGCATCTAAAACATCGATTCATCGTGAAGTTAAAATATTCGATATGTGAATGATGCCTGAAAATTTACAGCATATACCGGGTGTTCATTTAAAAACCCGATCAAGAAGGCGTTGCTCTCTTGATAGAAGAAATTATACGAAAAAGTGAAGTCACAGCTTAATTTACGTTTTGTCATACCTAACATAAATGTGAGATTAGTTAATTAGTTTGTCTTGTTCTTATAGACAAGGCCGTAGCCAGAAAAAAAATTCGGATTGAGTTACAAAAATTTCGGAGAGGGTTATAATGTTAAAAATATCGTTTTTGCTGGCTGCTTTTACATACAAAAATTTAACATTTTGAAAATTTCGGGGTGGGTTTGAACCCCCATATCCCCCCCGGCTACGGCCTTGCTTTTAGATGTTGTGTTATTTCTTCTAATAAATCAGCTGTTTTCACAGCTAAATAAACAAAGATGCAATATAGAATAAAGTAGTACACTTTAATAAAAAAAAAGAACCTTTATCGGTATACTACATTACAGTTTACTAGCTACACATTAACTTCTCCAGCGTCCTTACCCCGACCCCATCCTCTCTCTAACCTATTCCGTCACTTTTCTATTCCCTCTTACTCCCAGCCATTCCTCCTTTACCCCCTCGCATTCCTCCGCCAACTTTTATAAAACTGGGTTAGATTAAAGTTGACAGGGGCGACTGACAAATTCACGTACGACCTACTTCACAATGTTTTGCAACTCGATCGGGTTTTTACCTGAACATCTGATACATTGGGATACATGGGCGTGTACTTAAAAGAATGAATATTTATTGTGTATTTAAAGTAAAAATATTTGAATAATTGGTACGCTCAACTGTTTTTATCTTTGCTAAGATATTTTCAGGATCGAAAAGGTAAGCCGAATTTTTTTTAAAATAAACCAGACAATTAAAACTAGTCTTCACTTAACTTCCGTCATCTTTGTTTTTATTTTTCCATCCAAAAGGGAGCAAAACTGTCTCAAACCTACCCGCAACAAACTGACTGGTCTATTGTTTCAGGTTGACAGACTGGAAGAGCTTGAAGAGATCGCGAACGAAAAACAGCGATTCTTCCGACAGCACCGGCTCCGATAAACATCCCAGGAAGAAGAAATGCGAGGACAAGAAACGGCCATCTTCCAACGAGGGCGATTCTGGTTCGTCGAAGAAAAAACATTCCTCGTCTGCTTCGAAATCAAAGAGAAAGGAGGATGATGGGAAAGTGAAGAAAGTCGGGAGGGATTCGTCTTCGAGTGACACCGATTTCGGTCCGAAGAAAAGTTCGGCTTCGTGCTCTGAAAATCCGGAAATGAGCCAACCGCCGACTGCCGAGGAAGCCAGAGAAAACATCGATGAAGTTTTATTGGTAATTACTTCAAATTCAAAATAGGTTAGGTTCAGGTGGTTGCAACCTGAACCTAACCTATTTTGAATTTGATGTAAAGGATATCGAAATACTTTTAGATTCAGTAAATGTATATGAATGAAGAAACATTAACACCAAAATATTATTTTTGTTTTTACATGAATTATTGCATATACAGGGTGCGGCGGAGGAACAGGGTGTTTTTGAAAAAATCATAACTGGTAATTTTGTGAAAAAAGATTTTATTGACATGAATACATTTGTAAAACCATACAATTTGAGAACATTGGGTCCGGAAAATCACACGCAATGCTGAAGGCGTTTCCGGAAGTTGGTGTCTACTATTTCCAGTAAGTTGTTGTTGATTAGAGCGATTTCACTTGGATTGACGCTTTCAGTTCATCCAATGTGCGAGATTTACATTCGTAAGCGTGTGATTTAAGGTGGCCCCATAATAAAAATCACATGTTGAAAGATCAGAAGACCGAGGAGGTCACAAAACATCAAACGGCGTAGTTAGGGAACAGGGTGTGAAGAACATCCATTGTTGCCCGGGCTGTGTGTGCAGTGGCACCGTCTAGCTGAAACCATTCCCGATTACGAGCGATACGCCTTCTTCTCAATTCGGAAATTAAAAAATTGTTCAACATTGCGATGTAGCGCTCAGATGTAACGATAACTTTGACCCTATCCTCCTGGGTGGAGGACCGATGACCCCCACTTTCCCTAATGCACATCATACAGTCACCTTAAGGGTGCTCAGCAGTTTTTCATGTAGCAGCCATGGATTTTCTGCAGCCCAATACCTGCAGTTTTGTTTGTTAACAACACCGTTTAAGTGGAAATGGGCCTCTTCACTCATTAGCACCAATATGTTTTCATCTTCTTCATAAAGTGCGAGCATTTGCTGTGCGAAATCTAGTCGTTAGGAGTAATCCCTTTCATTTATTTCCTGCACCACAGCCAGTTTCTATGGGTGGAACTTTAATTCTTGATGCAACATTCTCCTTACTGAACGGTCGCTCAATCGAAGTTCTCTTGAATGTTTCCGAGCAGAGCTGCCAGGACTTCGCAGAATGCCTTGTCTGACTCTCTCAATATTCACGGGAGTTCGTACAGTACGTTGAGCACCGAGAGGTTTTTTTGTCAATACACAGCCACTTGTTCGGAAGCTGTTGACCCAACGAAGGATTGTGTCATGTTTCGTTACAGGATTATTCCGAAAAATATTGAATTCGCAACGAAACTTACGTTGAACGGCGATGATGGACTCGCCATTCCTCACAAAACTGTCATAGCGAAAACCCAGTGACGAACGGTCCACAGCTCCATGACGAAGCCTGGAACAAAAAGAAAAAAAATGGGGTCAACCAACGAACAAAATGTGAGGTGGCTCCTCTCCCTCGCTTGCATAGGACCTGAGTTTAGTTCATTTCAAAAACACCCTATTCCTCTTCCGCACCTCTTAGTTAGACCTACTGAAGACGTTCATTGATTTAATAAACGTGATAGTATTTGAACACCCTTTATTTAAAATATCAATATGGTTATAGTTATCTTTAATTAATTTCTCACTTAACCTGTGGTGAAACATTTTTGAATCTAATACTGGATGATTTAAATTAAATTTAAATTAAAACACTTGGTTTGTTTCACTTATTTATATTTTCTCCGACTAGTTTCGACCATTGGTCATTTTCAAGGAGGAATCCTTGAAGATGACCAATGGTCGAAACTAGTCGGAGAAAATATAAATAAGTGAAACAAACCAAGTGTTTTAATTTAAATTTAATTTAAATCATCCAGTAATGGTTATAGTTAGTTTAAAAGTTGAAATGATCTTGATTCTTGGAGGCGTTCTATCAAAATTATAAATGATCTAGTGATATTATTTTTCTGTGCAGCCGAACATATATTCTGTTATTTATCGTTTTTGCACTTTCCAGGAATCCATGGCAGACACGGAAAATAATAAAGTGAATGGAGAAAGCAAAAAGTTGGACAAAGATAAAGACGTCGAAAAAAACAGCAAATCGTCTGACAAAGACAAAGACGTCGAAAAAAACAGCAAACTGTCTGACAAAGATTCCGATCTGAGTGAAAAGACTGCCGAAGCGAGCTCCGTTGAAACCCCACAGGAAAAAGGAGATACTCCCGTAGTGGAAACAACAGAACCCACGGAAACAACAGAACCAACGGAAACAACAGAACCCACTGAAACAAAAGATCCTGAAAACGAAAACAACGATAAACTGGACGGCGCCGAAAAATATCCCGAAGATAAGGACGATCGAGATGGAACAGGCAAACCTGGGGACAGTGAAGGGGGAAACAAATCCTCGTCGGATGATAACAAAAAATCCGATGATGATGGGAATAATAAAGATGATGGTAATAAAAACAAGAAAACTAAACGGAGTGCGGGAGATAACAGGGGTGACAGGCGAAGTAGAAAGAGCGTTTCTGATGGTGATACTTCGGACTCTGACGACGAGAAGAAGAAGAAAAAGAAAACTGAAAAGAAGAAGAAGGTGATTGATGACAAGGATGATGAGAAGAAGACGGAGGATTCTGATGATGAGAAGAAAAATACCGATGATTCAGACGGTGATAAGAAAAAGACGAAGAGTAAAAGAAGCGACAGTTCGGAAGATAATGAAAAAAAGAGCGACAGTTCGGAAGAGGATGAAAAAAAGGTTGGTAAACTCTGTTTTTTTTTTTTAATATGACCAAACTTAGGGTGTATTTACTGCGAACAATTGCAGTCCTGCTCTAACAGTAGGGTATTTTAAACATCGAATTTTAAGATGTTGGTAAATGATTATCAATGTGACAAATATATCATAATTTGTCAAACGATGCAGAGTATTCAAAAAAAGGAACGCCACAACTGGCCACTTTACAACACATACAGGGATTTTTTTTTAAGTATACTTTCACATATTCCATATAAACATTTGTAAAATTAATGAACTAAACAAAATTAAGTCGAAGTATATTTTGAACTTCATTTTAAATCAGTGTTTTATACGCTTGGCGCCTGAAGTAAAATTTCGAGTTTAGAAAAGCCTGACATTAATCCCTTCACATAACCTACAAATTAAAAGTTGATTTACAACATAACATATGATTAATCTTGTCCTAACCTAAAACACACATGCATCACTCCACTAAATTCTTGAAATGTCAAATTTGATTGGTCATATTACAAAAAAACAGATTATAAATACAATTGTAATCGTAATCTTTGTGAGTTAATTGAATTGTCATATTAACATAAGATTTCCTTTACATAACTTACAAAGTAAAAGTTGATTTACAACATAAATATAATTAATCTTGTCCTAACCTAAAACACACAACCTGCATCACACCAATAAATTTTTGAAATATCTAATTTGATTTGTCATATTAAAAAAAGAAAACAGATTATAGTTATAAAAACACAATTGAATTAAATCCAACTATTGATAAATAATCTTAACTTAATTTAATTTTTAATAGAATTTTATTTGTTGAACGTCTTGCTATAAAATAATTGAAAAAAACACATTGCTTACATTTTTTTATTTTGATTCTTAAAAGGAAAAATCGAAGTGGAAGAAAGACAAGCTTTTAACCAACTCGATACTAGACAGCGATGAGGAAATGGAGGCATTTCAGAAAAAGAAAGAGCGGCTGAAGGCGAAAGAAAAGTAAGTTTTAAAAGACACTCACTTAAATGCTTAATCTGTCATTTTTTTAAATTTTGGACCAGGACCCAATGCACTATATTTACGGTTTTTATAGAAGTGTTCGAATGTTTCCACTCCTTGAATAATTATTATTTTACTGTTGACTGTTAATTCAAATTTTCCCTTGTCGCATTATGTTGATTTCATAACATTTTTGCTTATTTTTATTGAATTTGTGTATCCTTATTTTGATTTTTACAACTTGTTTGCGCCCAAAAAAGCACGCACTCTATTGTCAGAAAAAGTCGAGGATTACTACAGAGCGAACCCAAAACGTGCTCGATTGGGGGCAATAGGCACTAAGCCACGGAGCGACAGTTGACTCGTAAACTCTTCCAGGAACTCAAACCATCCTCAAAATTCCAGAAGATTTCCCTCTCTTAAAACGTTATCCTTATCTATCCCTTTGCAAATGTCATCCCTTTCTTCGTTGTGTAAAATCCCTCTCCAACGCCCATTGACCAATCACACTTTTTTTGAGAAATCCTCGGACTTTGATGTAATTTTTCAAAGAGAGCTGTTTCTTACTTTGAAACTGCAAACATATGGTTTTTCGGGTGTCCTGTATCATTCTTTATCTTGTATTTTTTCATCATTCATTTTTGTGTTTATCAACTTTTGTATTGTTATCAGTTTGCTACTGTTATATTTTCAAGTTATTAAATAAATAGAGTTTTTAAACAACTTGTTTAAGTAATTAAAAATCAAATCGCGAAACCTGCGTAAAAACATTAACTTCTGTTTCAGTGAGTCGGATTCGGACAGCCCGTCAAAACCGATCCGTAAGAAGAAGAAAGTGTAAGTTTTTAAATGCAAAGTTTATTTTTTATTTGTACTAATTTTCTTTTTTTTAATGAATTTGAAGTAAGAAAACCAGGGCGAAGCGTGTTTTGTCCGATTCCGAGTCCGAGAAGCCATCGTCCGAGAGCAGCGAGTCGTCCGAGTCCGATGACAAGAACGAGAGCTCCGATTCCGAAGACGAACGGAAGAAACAAGAGGAGTCGTAAGTTTCTGACAATTTAATAATGACACACAAAGAATTGTTGGTAATAACAATATTGTCCGTAGAAAAAAGAAGAGAAAGCGGATTAGAAAGGTGAATTCGAGCAGCGATGAAGAGAATGATAAATCGACCAGGAAACAAATTCGTAAGGTAAGTGTTATGAAAATTAGAAGAAATTTAGGCTTTCATTGAAAATAAAATATTCATCACTATTAATGATTTCGATAGCTAACGCCATCTAATGCTTCATAGTGGCATCGTCAGTGACACGAAAATATTCATCCATTATCCTGGAGGATGGCAGTATCATCTAAAAATAAAAGAAGTTAATGTATGCCAATAATCATTCTTGTTATGATTGTCAGTATTGCTGGTATGGTATGATATTAAAAGGAATGACATTTTTGATGCCATATTAGCATAAAATAACAACATTGGCATGAATTAATAATATCGACCATTGACGTAAAATCACATGATATTGTTCTGTTTTAGAGATAAATCTCTGTGGTGATTTTCTTTCACTGATTCTAAATTACCACTATTTCCGATGCCGGTGAATAAATTTGAAATAAAATACTTCGTACTACATATTAATTTAAACTTATATCCACCGTAAATGTATGTACAGATTTATTACAGATTAAAGATAAAAGTTGTTTTGCGTGTTGAAGTTAGATTTAAATGTTATGAGGGTTATCGTTTCAAGAACAGAATTGTAGTGTGAGTTTTGAGTTCAAAAATCAAAACTGAATCTTACAAAGTGGGGGTGTGTTGTTATTGCTCAGCGATGGTCACGGGACGCAAAATCTGTCGCAAAGGAAGGGACGTACCCTTCGTTTACCTAGATTGTAGTCGGGACGAATTTCTAGAAATTAGCCACATCCCCATGCAAATCATTTTTTTCTGAGTATTTTCCCGAAGGCGGACAACAACACCTTTCGTAGCTAAAAGAACCGCTCAACTTGACAACGATATATTAAACTACGTTACGATATTTGAGCTCCATTCTTATAAAACATGTACAAATATCTTAAGAAAGTAGAATGCAGCAATAAAATGTACAAAGTAAACAAATACAAAATAAGATGCAAATTAAAAAGAAAACATAAAATTGCTTCGCTCCGCCCGGCAAACACAAATTTTCAGGTTTTTCTAAACTCGAAATTATACTTCATTCGCCACGTGTATAGAACACTTTTAATATTAGAACATTAATTAAATTAATATTTTAATGTGAAATTTAAAATATACAAAAACATAGTTTTACCAGGGATGAAAGGGTGATAATGGCGAGGGCAAGGTGTGGGTCTGGGGAGAGGGGAAGGAAGAGATGGATGGGGGAAGAATATATGAGATGTAGGTTGTGTGAATGGGGGAAGGATACGTGGAGGCACTTGGCGGAGGAGTGTGAGGGTGTGAGTGAGGAATGGGTGGGAGTGAAAGGGAATAGAAGGGTGACAGAATGGATGAGGGAGGACGGAGCTAGGGTAAAGACGCTGGAGAAAGTGGGACGGGAGAAAGAGGGCAAGATGTGATATAGTGTCGACATTGTAAATAACTGTAGGATATGCCAATAAAGGTCTTTTTTTTTTTTTTTAGTTTTACCAAAGACTGTATTTTTTTGTATATTTATTTATTATTTTCATGTTCTTTAGCCACTTGATGTACTCAGTATTTTGTACTCGTGTAAGTACCGTGCTATCATTAAATACATGATTTAGAGTAGGCTTTGAATTTTAAATTAGATTGGCACTACTGACTGTTAACACATAGTTTACCATAACCTCAAATTTATTCTATCATTCAATTAGCGTTCTGGGCAACTGCACAAAAAAATGCCGCCTATTCTAAATCATAATTTAAATAATCGCACTGTTCTTAATTACTTATTGTTACTTGTACTTAGTACTCAAGTACATTTTGTGGAGAATAATTGTACTCAGTACTCGAGTACATTTTACCTGTACTCGGAACAGCTCTGCTCAAAACAAATTAGCAGGACGGGTCTTTCACCATTGGATTCGTGAAGAATGCATCTACATTTCCTGTGAAAGCCAATTAAATCTGCCCGTTGGGTTCGCCACAAAAAAATTTGCAAAGTCGGACAAAATCTCGCCCATTTACGAGCGTCTTTTGAAAAAACAAATTTACAGGATAAAAAAATTTCAAATTTGTGAATTTGAGCTGAATCAAAAAATTCGTGCTTCCATTCTTTAGCTGTATTTTGGTATAATATGAAGTCATTTGGTGATTTTCGGCTGTGAAATTGGGCCGAATAAAAAAATGTGTGCTTCCATTCTTTACCTGTATTTTGGTATAATATAGTCATTTGGCGATTTTCGATTTTTCGGACAAATTTGAAATGTTTTCCATACCTACCCCTTTAACATTACCACTAGTCCTGAAAAGGTTAATATAACACGTTGTTAACGGGAGGTTGTGGCGTCTTGTAATATTCGTGCTTTGTCGTTGACTTATTTAAATGGAGAGCATGATTTTTGCAATTACAAGATGCTCCACTGTAACACTCCGTTAGCTCAGTTAAATACAAAAATAGATACTCAGACTTCCTCGTTGTCTCTTTGTCTGGTTTCGGACACACACTTCATTTGATTTTTGGGTTTAATTTAGTTTGAATAAAATGAATATGTGAACGCTAATATTCCAACAACAACAATATAATTTATTATAACAACCAAACCGAAAAATGAAAAAGAATG
The DNA here is from genome assembly GCA_932526585.2 of Philonthus cognatus. Taxonomy (NCBI): domain Eukaryota; kingdom Metazoa; phylum Arthropoda; class Insecta; order Coleoptera; family Staphylinidae; genus Philonthus; species Philonthus cognatus. Next base: position 34,504,383 of record OW052242.1, read on the forward strand.
AAGACAATGAATATACAGATGAAAAGAAAGTAAATGAACGTAAATATGAAATGACAATACAATAATTTACAGTGACGACGACTTACGATTAACAAAAATGAATACTGACAAATGAAATGATGAACGACGGAAAATGATTTATGCGGACACTGATGACACGGAATGGTTACGCACTGATGAACTGTCTTGAAGATGTCGTGACTTGCACTATGATGTTTTTGATTCGACTCGCGATGAAATGATAATTTCGAGTTTAGACTCAACTGTTCTTGATGATGTTCCAAGGATAACTGCCTTCTTCCCTCTTCGATCTTCCCAACCACCGATGTCTTCACCCCCGCCATGTATATATATATATAGATATACATATATTTTTCTATGTTATTATATAGCAAAGATGCTAAATAAATATTATTATTATTATCTTGGGGGTGACGGTGATTGGTCGAAGATTGTGGTGGAGGAAGTTTCAGGATGGGGTTGCGCAGTGGCAACTCCTACCAGAGGCCAAAAGTTTTGGGCCTCTGGTTTCGGACCGTTCTGGCGTGTCGAAGATGTGCTGCAGATGTTACGACCATAAACCTTTGTTCTCGGAGTTTTTCCCAAACCCGACGAAGATTTCTAAAGGCTTTGTCTTCCTGGTCGTAAACATCTACAGCTCGCCAGGAGGTTTATAATGGTGGAGGTGCGGAGTTGTATGACGGTGCGTCTTCGGGGTTGTAAAATTCGGGCGTTGGGCTTGGTGCGCGGTTTACGATGGGGATGCTTGTTAATACGTAGCCGTATTGTGTTGGTCATGTTCTGGTGCGAAATGTACAACTACCTACTTATAATATTTACAAAAATATATACAAAAGAACATCGAATGAATATTTACGAACTTGAATCATTTGGAATTAAAATGATTATGAAAATGAAAATGAGCAAAACAATTGGAGTCCGATGTTTTCGCGAATGCGAATGAAATATAATCAAGTTACGATGTTATCGATAAAACGCCGGTAACAACGTTAAATGAATATTATAAAAAATTCTTCTTGTATGCCTAATTAATGGCCTTAGCTAATAAAGCTCTGTTGATCAGTAATTATGAAATAGTAATTAAAATCTGTTTACATTTTTTTGGAGTGTCGACTTAATGAGTGGATGAAAGGATGAATAATCATTATGAAAAGTACTGTGCGATCATTTAAAACGTGATTTAGAGTAGGCTTTGAATTTTAGATTAGATTGGCACACATAGTCTACTATAACCTCAAATTTATTCCATCATTCAATTAGCATTCTGGACAATCGCACAAAAAAAATGCCGCCTACTCTAAATCATGATGTAAATGATCGCTCGATATTACTATGTGTATCTGTAATTCATTTCTTAGGTTATGCATAAAGAAAATTTGGCTGAAACGACCATTCAAGCAGAGAAGGATGAGGCTGCGAGGAAAGCCCGTATACTTGAGAGACAAAAGAAGGTAAAAACAAAAACAAATTAATTATTTTAAATCTAACAAAGTGATATCGAAAGCTGAGAATTTTCTTGAACCGTGTACAATTCCAACAAAATAATTACTTATTATTTTTTAACAGTACAATCACATATTTGAAGAAGATAAATTGGAAAAGTCGACGCTGGACAAAGTTGTTTTGGACTTTAACGAGGAAACTAGGGAAGAGTTGCTGGTTGTCGATAAGAAGATCGTCAAACACTTGAAGCCCCACCAAGGTAAGGGCATCCAGTTCATGTGGAACGCTTGTTTCGAGTCCATCGACCGGGCGAAGAATGACGCCGGTTCGGGCTGTATATTGGCCCATTGCATGGGTCTCGGAAAAACATTACAAGTAAGTGAAAAAATTGGGCTAGATCGGTTGAACAGATCAATAATTTGCAAGTCCAGCTTTTTTTATCGATCTTGTCCATCACTACAAAATATTCCTCCATTTATAATCTGTTTAATAACTAGGAGGAGCGTTTCAAATTTCACGCGCCAAAACATACAGCTCTGATTGGCCGAGAGCGCGCCCATTTTACACTATGCTAATTACGTCATTATTAGACGCAACAGCTGACATAACCTTAATTCGAAGCGTTACCGAGTTGCAACTTTGTCTGTTACGTAATAACCTTTTGTGCGGTGTTTCTTTAGCATGGTTAAAAATTAGTTTTGTTTATATTGTTGTGATGGATTATGGACCCAGTACAAGCTCGGTGATAATATCACCTTCACCACCAAAAAAGTGTAAGAAGTTGGATTTGGGTCATTTATATCTGTCTGAAAAATAAATATGTATAAGCAGATGATAACAGATGATCCACGTATGAAAATGACTGCCGTTGTATCAATTTGAATATAATTCCATGATTTTTCTCTGACTTTTCCGGTTTGAATGATATTCAGTGAATTTTTTATTTATGTAAATTTCAGGCATTAGTCGATTTTATAATAGAGTTCAATTTGAAGTTTTGAACGAGTGTTTCCACTCCCAGGCTAAGCATGAAGTAAAATTTCGAGTTTAGAAAAGCCCCGTGAAAATTTGTCGAGGGTCGCGCAGCGACCCGAGACAAATTTTTGGGCTTTTCTAAACTCGAAATTTTACTTCATGCGCCACGCGTACAAAACACTGGTTTGAAGTGAAGTTCAGAAACACATAAATTTATTTTATTTTTTTTAATTTTATTATTATTATTATTACATAACATGAGTACATATATTTTCAACAAATTAACATCCGTTCTATAATATATTTCTTTTATATTGAGCAGTGTTCTGCTCAACGTAATGAATATCCAAATGTAATAATAATAGTTCAAAGCACCTAAGTGAGTGAACACTTGTAGCGTGCTGGCATGAAGTTCTTAGAAATTTTGTGCAATATATGATACATAAATGTTGTTTTAGTTTACATAATGAGTACCGAAAAATAAATATATGATATGTGTTTATTATTCTGATATTTTTGAGAATTGAGGATAATTTTCGAAGATATAAGATTTTGAAAGTTGTGAGAATTTTTTTTTGTTATTTTGTTTGATATGTTGGGGAAGGAGAGTATAGGTTTTGGGGATTGTGTAGGTGAATGATCTGAGGCTAAAGGCTGATTTGCAATTAGGGATATAGAGTCTAGTCTTACTTCGTGTGTCATGGTTTGATCTCATGTAGTTTAAGGCATTACGATGTTTATAAGCATATGTACAGAGACTGTGGAAGTACAGGCATCTAATATTGGGTACATTCACAGAATATAATAGATGGGATGGGTAGCGTCTCTTTTGTTTAAAAATAATCTTAAGGATGTACTTTTGAATTATAGTTAGTTTTTGTAAGTGATTCTTGTACGTTCCGCCCCATACCAGTATACCATAGCGGATTAATGATTCAACAAGACTTTTATAGACTATAATTAATAATTTTCTTGATAGGAATTGGATAGAATTTATAAATTAGTTTTCTAATTTTATTTGTTATGTGGTCAGTTTGGTTATTCCATTTTAAATGTTGATCTATTATAATGCCCAGGTACTTAACCGCCCTGCTCTCCCCGATCTCGACACACATGCCATCATTTGCTATAGATGTGAAATTGGGTCTATTTGCCTTTGTCATTGAGAATGCTACATACTGAGTTTTGACTATATTTAGAGAAAGTTGATAAGTATCTAGCCAATATTTAATTTTTTTCATTTCTCTTTGTACTTTTGCTTTTGTTTCGTCCCATGACTTTCCATCAACGAGAACTACTGTGTCATCAGCATAGGATACAATTTTGGCAGATGTAACTATGGCTAATAAGGAATTAATGTAAATTACAAAAAGTATTGGGCCTAGAACTGTTCCTTGCGGTACCCCTATTTCAACAATGAGTCGGTCACTTATGGTATTGTTGACTTTCACTCTTTGTTCACGATTAGTTAAGTAGCTTTTAAGTAGGTTCAATACGATACCGCGAATACCAATGCTTTCAAGTATGTTAAAGAGTTTTTTGTGACTAACTGTGTCAAAAGCCTTAGCTAGGTCCAGGAAGACCCCAATACATTTTTTATTCAAGTTTAGATTCTCTGTAACATGCTCAATGACAGCGCACATAGCATCAGTTGTGGATTTTCCACACTGAAACCCGTATTGCTGGGTGTGTATAATGTTGTGTTTGTCTAAAAAGTTTACCATTCGGTTCTTTATACATTTTTCAAAAATTTTTCCAAAATTATTAATCACGGTAATTGGTCTGTAGTTGCATATTTTTGTCTTATCCCCTGATTTAAAAATTGGTGTGATAATAGACGATTTAAATTGTATGGGAACAATCCCATTTTGAAATATCAAGTTAATAATGTGTTTCAAAGGCTTCAAGATATGCAAGTGATTATTTTTTATAGTGGCTGATGTTATCCCGTCAGGACCAGGGGAACTATTATTTTTTAATGTGGAGATTAGCTCAATTAATTCAGTCTCGGACACTGGGTCAAGGAACATTGTTAGCGGGTTTCTTCTCTTAATTGCGTCAGGATTTCATATCGTTGGAATTTCTTTAAGCATATTGGACCCGATGGTTGTGAAATAATTGTTGCAGTGATTTGCCATTTCTTTATTGTTAACAAATGCTGTACCATTGTTGTCAGTGACATTATAGGAATTTATGCTAGAGGTTTTAACATTTGTTGACTCTGCAGTTATTTTGTAAATTTTTTATTCAGCGAATTTCTGTATTTTTTGAATTTTATTTCTATCTCTGCGGAAAAGTGTTTATTCAACCTTTTTTTTAAATTATCCCTAGTTTTTATTGATGTAACTAGACCCTTTGTGATCCATGGTTTAATTTTGCAGCTTGACCTAATGTATGGAACGTGTGTTTTGGCCATCTCAATGAAGTTGACAAATTTGTTTTGTTGACAAATTTGTTAGTAGCAATTTGTGTGTCATTGGAGTGTAGGACATCATCCCAGAGTTCACTATCTAACAGGAGGTTAAGTTTTTCAGGATCAATTTTAGTCAGTGGTTTAATGTTATCAGGGTATTTACAGCTATTTTTTGTTTTGTGGTTTACTTTAAGTATAATTGGATAATGGTCAGTAATATGACAATTCAAGATGTAGGCTGTAAGGTGATATTTACGGTTGAAATTGGAGTATGATTTTAAAAATATATGGTCAATGCATGACTTTGTGGTACTTGTAACACGAGTTGGGTTTAAGATGTATGGTTCAAAACCATATTTGGCCAATATAGAAAGGTATTTGTTCACATTTATATCATTTTCTTTAAATAAGTCAATATTTGTATCACCTATTAGTAGTTCTAATTTAGTATTTTGATTATTGATGTCAAAAAATGTGTCGAGATCTTCAAGGAAGGAGGTCAGGCTGCTTGGGTTTGGTCTATATAATGCAATTATCCTAAAGAGTATATCATCAATTCTCAAATTTATAATACCTAGTGAGACGCCACTTAAGTTCAATTTTTCGTTAGACACACTATAGTTGAGGTTAGATTTGATAAGTATTAGAACTCCATCGTTCCTATTGAAGTCGCCACTATTGTGAATTGTTGTGTATCCAGGAACATTGAAGTTATCTGTGTCAACTGATTGAAAACATTCACTTAGCACAAAATATCACAGTTATTATAGAAGTAGTATGTTTCGATTAGCACTAGGAATTCATCAAAGTTTTTATGGGCGCTCCTTATATTGAAATGCATTATGTTGAACTTGTTATTCAGGGAAATAACCTCTTTGTAGTCCGCTGGATCGATGTAATTCCCACGATGGTCGTCTTCTAGTTGATTTAATGTGTCTAGGATGATTTCCGTATCTAGAATTACCATTAAGTGGTGTAGTCAATTTTGCTTTTCAAGATCTTAATGTGGTAATTTAGGCTGGGACAGTCTTGATCAGTTGAATTATGCTCTATGTTGTGGTTTAGCTTGTATTTAGTATTTGCACGAGTGCAGTTGATGCAAGATTTTTTCCCTTTATCGCAGTCCTTTAGTTCATGTTCTTCACTACACAGTGGGCATACTTGTTTATTTGTGCAGTTTTCTTTTTTATGATAGAAGTCTTGGCATTTGAAGCAGCGGAGAACTGTTAGGTCTTCATACACAGGGAAGCGCTCCCACCCAATATAAATTTTTTTAAGATTCATGAGTTGTCTAAATGTATCGGCTGAGCATTCCGCAAAAATAGTGTGTTCACTATTTTTATTTTTCTTAACATAAGTTACCTTGAAATCTCTCAAAGTTTGATTTTGTTCTAGGATAGTTGTTTCGATCGTGTCTATTGTTATCTCCTGTGTAATGTTGGTGATTTTAACTCTAGGTTTTCGCAGTTTTGAAGTTTCAATGCTATAGCTTTCTAAATTATTTATCGCAGTTTTGTGAAGTATTTCTGATTCTCGTTTACTTGGACATTTAATAATTATTGTTCCTGTTTTTGTTTCCTTGATATGGGTTATTCCTATTTTTAAATGCGTTGGATTTATTTTATTCTTGACGTCAGTTCTTGTTATTTGAGGGTTTTGTGTTGATTTTGGTTTAATGATAATGGCAGGTATGTTTTGATTAATGGGTATGTTCATTGGAGTGGATTGGAATATACTGGAGTACGTAGGTTTTTCCAAGTGACTAGTTTCTATATCTTCAAATTTCTTAAGTTGTTCTTTTAACATTGTTATAATTTCATTTTTATCATTAATTATAGTTTCTTTATCTTTATTTATTAATTGGAGACTTTCCACGAATTCATTGTTACGGCATTTTTGACAGTGGAATTTCACTATTCGTTTTTGTAACGGCAGACATTTGGCTTCCGAGGCTGACAATTCCCAACAATCTAGGCAATATAGGTGTTTGCATGAGTCGCAGGGGAAGCAAGGTGCTTTTGCTTCTTTTGTGGGTTGTTTTATTAGTTTGCATTGAAAGCATTCCATGTTGTATTGTTGTCAACGCACTTAAATCCACACACTGGCTTTAATTCAATAAACAAAACCTGTAAATACTCAATTGCGTTACTTTACTCGTGAATACCACTCACGAGTATTATATATAAAATACATCTTTAATTAGAATAACAGGGAGTCAGATATTTAGTCTGTTATCAACGATGTTCAGTGGTAATAATAAATAATTAGGTTTTCAATATTTTTGCTAAAACAACTGGTAACGATATTTATATATTAATAGTTGCAAAAAAATAATAAACGAAAATTTATTGTTAAAGGATTTGTATTCGTGATTCGAAAAAACAGGATTCGCATCATATTGATCTCTTACAAATCCTTTAATCGAGTAGTCATGATTCGAATCATATTAGGTGATTCGGATTCGTGATTCGAATTCTTTTTACGAGGATTCGTCCCAGCTCTGATAGAGTTTTATTTCATAGATATATGACGAGATGCCGTATAAGCATTTTAATTAAACTGACGATATCGTACGATGGAAAAGAAAATACTTAACCACAATTAAGAAGTACAAAATGGATATTTGATTTTATTTAAAAAGTAATTATGAAATTACACTGGCGAAAGAAATTAACGCATCATTTGTGATTTTTTTGATATCTTGGAATCGAGTTTTCTTTGAACACAAACATATTTTTACAATAAGAAATCTTATCAAGCATGCTGTTTTACATGTTGTGTTTTGTCTTTTGTTCTCATGGTTTTCTGTCAATAAATAAAATGAAGCACTTTTCATTATTCTGACTGTAAGAAAGGTTCATATAAAATTTCTTTTTGAGTTTGTTTTCAAGTAATTGTTAAAATTAAGTGCTAAATAGTGAAGAATGAATATGGATAGACGTCCGAATCTTAATTTAAGCAGTGAAGAAGCTGTGATTGTGGTTACACTTGCAGAAGAAGGTATGAGTCAGCGTTACATCAGTCAGCGTCTTGGTGTTAATCAATCGACCGTATCCCGTGTCTTGAAGAGACATCGGGAAACTCAGGCATACTCAAGAAGGCCAGGACAAGGGAGAAAAAGGGCCACAACTGCTGTTCAAGACCGTTTTTTAATGATGCAGACGTTACGCGAACGGTTTATTACGGCTCCTAGGCTACAAAATATGCTCGCAGAGATCCACAATGTTCATGTAAGTTCCGTTACCATCAGAAAAACGTTACGTGGTTTTAATTTAACTCCGAAAACAGCGGCAAAAGGACCACAATTAACCGCAGACCATCGCAGAGCCAGGTTAACATTTGCGCAAGAACATGTAAACTGGTTACAGGCCGATTGGGCTAATGTTATGTTTAGCGACGAGTCCAGATTTTGTCTTTACGGCAGTGACAGACGAATGCATGTGTACAGACGGCCAGGTGAACGTTATGCGCAGTGTAACATTGTTCCGACTGTTATGTTTGGTGGAGGCTCTGTTATGGTGTGGGGTGGTATCACTTTAGAGGCTCGTACGGAGTTGGTGGTCATACCAAGAGGAATATATATATTGCAAACATTTTAGAACCATCCGTAATGCCTTTTGCTCCCTTTGGAGGAAACAATTTCCTGTTTATGCATGACAATGCAAAACCACACAGTGCCCGAATTGTACAACAGTATCTTGACCTAGTGGGTATCAACACAATGCAATGGCCAGCCAGGAGTCCCGATCTTAATCCGATCGAACACCTATGGGACGCGATGGGCAGACGCCTTAGAGCACTTCCTCGGCGTCCAAGCAATCAACAAGAGCTTGGACAAAGATTGCAGGAAATTTGGGAAGATATTAACCAGGATGAAATTGGATCATTAATTAACAGTATGAGCCGTCGCTGTCAAGCAGTTATTCGAGCAAGAGGAGGAAACACTAGATATTAAGTCTTATAATCACATGTTAACTTTTTTCCTCTTTTTATTTATGACATTATTTTAGTCATTAATGAAAGAAAATGTGTTGAAAATCATTATTATAGTTCAGTTGGTTTTGTTATTTTTTTTGTTTTTAAACATCAAAACTTTATTTTTAAATTAAAAAAAAAAATGTGATGCGTTAATTTCTTTCGCCAGTGTATTTAAAATTGCCGCCAAATTTATCTAGTGATATATTTGGTAACTTTTTATAGTGTAAATTGGGCTTTGGCACTTACTCCTTCTAGTTTTTAAACAGTCTATAGGTACCATGCGATCGTTTAATACATGATTTAGAGTAGGCTTTGAGTTTTAAATTAGATTGGCACTACTGACTGTTAATACATATGGTATATTCCATTTGTTTCTGGATCTCGCCTAGCTATGGAAAAGTGACAGTTTAAGTATTGTAAATGGGGCTGGTTGTGTTTTAAATCAGGGTTTTTAAATGTCACTGTCAGATGTTCGATTTTAAGGTTATAATTTCTGACTATTGTGATCTTACACTGTTGCCTGTTTTACAAATTTTCAGATATAAAAGGATAATAATATGCAGTTTTAAGATTAACAAAATTTACTACTTGGTTTTTGTACATACAAACACAGCAATAATATTGTATATAACAAATATAATGAATTCGGCTCTGCAAACTTATTTCGTCATCCATTTGTATTTCTCGCTTGGGTCTTCCCGTTAACACATTTTAATTACTTATGATATCATAAATTATTGCAACACTGTTAAAATAAGGAATCAGGAGTGGCAACTAATAAAAAATGTAAATGTTGATACTGCAACATAACAACACGAAAGCATGGCTAGGCGAGATCCAGAAACAAATGGAATGGTGTATAGTTTAGCATAACTTCAAATTTATTTCATCATTCAATTTGCATACTGGGGAACTGCACAAAAAAAATGCCGCCTACTCTAAATCATAATTTAATGCTCACACGGTAAACTCTGTTTTTTTTAATATAACCAAACTTAGATTGTATTTACTGCGAACAGTTGAAATCCTGTTTTAACACTAGGGTATTTTAAATATCAAATTTTGAGATGTTGGTAAATGATTATCAATGTGACAAATAAATTGTCACGGTGCAGAGATTTTCAAAAAAGAGAACGCTACAACTTGCAACTTTACAACACATACAGGGATTTTTTCTTTGAAGTATGCTTTCACATATTTTATATAAACATTTGTAAAATTAATGAACATATGATCAGTACTAAACACTACTAAAGCAAACTTCACTTTAAATCAGTGTTTTATACGCATGGCGCATGAAGTAAAATTTCGAGTTTAGAAAAGCCTGATTTGGCTTGGTCGCTCCGCTGCGCTACGCGACCAAGCCAAATTTTCAGGCTTTTCTAAACTCGAAATTTTACTTCATGCTTAGTCTGGGAGTGGAAAACAGTCGTTAGAGTTTTGAATTGAAACTTTTTAATGAGATCACGAATGTCTGAAAATTTAGATTAAAAAATTGTACCTAAAAAAAAATTCCTTATATGTAGAACTTTTTTAAAATTTTAACATAAAATAGGCATATAATAAAAAAGACAGATATACCTGAGCAAGGAATATTACCTGATCCTTCTATCCTACCTGATCCTCAGAGACACTTTATTAAATTAGTACTAGATACAAATAATTTGAGGCGTCGATAGGTAATCTTTGTGAGTTAATTGAATTTTCATATTAATGTCAGATTTCCCTTTACATAACCTACAAGTTAAAAGTTGATTTACAATGATTAATCTTGTCCTAACCTAAAACGCACAACCTGAATCATACCACTAAATTCTTGAAATGTGAAATTTGATTAGCCCATTGCATGGGTCTCAGAAAAACATTACAAGTAAGTGAAGAAATTGGGTTAGATCGAGGGTTGAACGGAGCAATAATTTGCAAGGATCGATCTTGTCCATCACTACAAAATATTCCTGCAACTAAGGTACTGTGCGATCGGTTAAAACAAGATTTAGAGTAGGCTTTGAGTTTTAAATTAGTTTTGGCACTACTGACTGTTAACACATAGTTTAGCAACCCCTCAAATTTATTTCATCATTCAATTTACATTCTGAACAACAGCACAAATAAAATGCCGCCTACTCTAAATCATAACTTAAATGATCGCACAGTAGATACCATTAGTATTTATTCATTGTCGACATTTTAAGGTTATAACTCTGATTCACACCTTGATTTCGAATCAAGAAAAGACGGGTGTGGAAAAGGTGTTGGTCGTTTGTCCGTTGTCGACCGTGCTGAATTGGGTGGCTGAATTTAAGAAGTGGCTGCCCGGAGATGAGACCGTTGAAGTCTTTGACCTGGTGGCTTACAAGCAGAACAGGGAGAGGATTTACCAGACCATGGAGTGGCACAAACATGGGGGTGTGCTCGTTTTAGGCTATGATATGTTCAGGAATCTCACCAACGAGAAAAATAAGAGGCTTCCGAAGAAACTGAGGAACGACTTCATAACGGCTTTGGTCGATCCAGGTATGTCGAAAACTGCAGATTATTCAAACATTTGTTCAGTAATTGTATCGAGCAGAATCAATGAATTTGCCGTGTTTTGTATATTTTTTTATTGCGCTGGTGCAGCCTATTTAGGGGCTATGCTCATGTGCGACTTTACATAAACTCGTGAACGGCGAGTCGAGAGAAGAAGACCAAAGATGATAGTCGAGAGAACATCATGAGTGTTTGTGTTGTATTATCGTTAAGTTAAGAAGAAGGAGTAGACACGCGTATGAGGTGCTCCAGGAAGCAAACGGACCAGGGCCCCTATTCACAGCACTGATGCAAGTTGTTTTTGGTGAGAACTTAAATGAAGTAATTTTGGGAAGAATTTACCAAACCGTTTGGAGTAAAATGATGTCATTTCTCACCGATAACAAATTACATCAGTACTGTAAATACGGGCCCAGAAGCCGAGAACACCGAGGTAAGTCTCGAGATTCGCTGCACCACTACTGTAAAAAGTAAATTCACCTACAGTCCACTATAACAACTCTTTTCCTGCACAGGTGGAAATGCCGTCAAATTGGTTTATTTAAAAATTGTACAATAAGTGACCACCCACTCATAGTAAACAAATTGATGTGTGTCGCTAACTAAATCTGCAACAATTAAACAAAATCCACCCAATTATTTCTCATATCTTTAATTAATTTCTCACTCTCACAATTATTTCTTTTATTAGGTCCTGATTTAGTTGTATGCGATGAGGGTCACTTGCTCAAGAATGAGAAGACGTCGCTTAGCATTTCCATGAACAAACTGAAAACCGCCCGGCGGATCGTCCTCACAGGCACACCACTGCAGAACAACCTAAAAGAATACTGGTGCATGGTGCAATTCGTCAAGCCCAACTTGTTGGGAACGTACAGGGAATATTTGAATAGGTTCGTCAATCCGATTGTCAATGGGCAATATACCGACTCGACGCAGCACGATATTCAGATCATGAGGAAGCGTTCGCACGTTCTGCATAAGATGTTAGACGGCGTCGTTCAGGTAAGAATATAAATGTATGGTCTAATGCCTGGGTCTCCAAACTATCTTCTTCGCGGGCCACAAATACAATTCTACATAATAAAGTCGGCCAAGATCCGAATAATTTTATAAAATTATGAAAAATTTAAGGAACAATTGTTACAATATTTCAAAATATGACATTTACAAAAAAAATTACAAACAATCGCGGGCCGGATTCATGCAAGTCGCGGGCCGGATTTGGCCCGCGGGCCGTAGTTTGGAGACCACTGGTCTAATGCACGGGTTTGCACTGCATGGTTTATGTCACAGATAAAGCGATAGACCATGAAGCGCTTAACTGTGTCCCTACTTTCAAAGCTTAATAAAACAAATGTTATTTGAAATACAATTAATTTATTTTAATGTCTCAAGAGTGCAACTAGTTTTATTTTATGTGGTTTTAAAAAGAATAACGGCCAAGTGCTGTCTACCATTATCGCAGCACTGCCACAAGCGATTTCTGTAGTTTTGCACAACTCGTACTAGCATTTCTTGCGGTATTCGGCGAATTTCTTGACGGGTAGCCCCATTCAGTTGTCTTACGGTCTTTGGATGATGTTTGAAGACTTATCTTGCTGCTTGTACTGCACTGCACTTAGGCCCATTGTGCCACCTCCCGTAGATCACCCAACCTCAGTTTAGCCAGCCCACCTTGTTTAGGTATTCTAGCATAGCTGAGGTGGGTAGATCTCTTATATAGGCCATTGTAGGCCATCTATCACCCAATATGGATTCCCTGAATGACGATAGTGCCGGGCATTCACAAAGAAAATGCCATGCAGTCTCGTCTTCCCTGCTGCAACCTCTACAAGATGGGGAGTCAACTATCCCCATCCTATAAAGGTGCCCGTTTAGTCCACAGTGACCAGTAAGGATGGCAGTTAAGCGCCTGTACTGACGCTATCCCACTTTTCTGCGACGCCGCCCAGCTTTACAAGACCGTATTCAAACCAGAGAGACAGTTATGCCGCACCCTTTAGTACGGCAAACATTACTTGCCAATAGGCAGTGGTAAAATTGTGGCGGAAAAAGGAATGGGCTCAATGCCTGTAGTAAACACTCGCTGAGGCGCCTTACTGAGCCGGGATGACCATCGCTTGTGTAGTCTTGGAAAAACGAACCCACGCATCATTTACAATTTTTGTTTTTATGTTGCGGGTGTGATGGGTTCCATATTAATGCAATAACCCTCCAAAGAATCTAATGTTTGTTCATTAGTTCACTCCATTTATATTTATTAAAAATAATCGCACGTGTTCTATACAAATACACTGTTTACTAAATGAAATTATGTCGAGCGTGTCCCTTTGACTCGTGCAACAAAAACCGCCTTCTAGCCGAGCAGTCGCAAGGCGATCAAGTACGCGCTCGCCTTGGCTCGGCGAGTGTGTACTGCGGGCAGAATAAGTCGAGGCGAGTTCGGTCGCGCTCATGTTTGTTTTTTTTTGCTCGTTCTCTGCGTGTCTGTCCAATTTAAATTTAAAAACAAGGTTTAGGAACTCTGGTCATTTGGCTCTCGTACAGGTTGTTGGTAAAAATAAATTAAATTTTGTTTTGTTTCTACGAGGTGTGGCAATAATTTTATATTTCAACAGAGACGTGATTATTCTGTGTTGGCGCCGTACCTGCCTCCAAAATACGAGTACGTTGTATTCATCAATCTGACAGAAACGCAGAAGAAAATGTACGCGCACTACATGAGAGAGTTCGCAAGGAAGCCGAACCCGAATGGAGGCAAGAGTTTCCTCTTCGTTGACTTCCAAGAGCTCCAGAGAATATGTACCCATCCGAGGGTTCTGCTGGACAAGAGCATTCAAAACAGGATAGCTCATGAAAAAAAGGTAAGTTCAGTAAATGGAAATTGATTTTTTTATTATTAATACGTTTGTGATCGATTAGATGTGGGAAAACGATGAGGACGAAGAGTCCGAAGGATCTATCAAGGATTTCATTGATGACGGGTCCGATGCTGAAACTACGCCGAATGAGAGCAGCAGCAAGAGCAGCAGTGACGAAAGCGATGACGACAAGAAGAAGAAGAAGGCCTCAAAGTACAAAAGGCGGACCAGAGCCATGGTGGCCGAGAAGAAGGAGAACAATTCGGAGTCCGAAGTTGAGGAGGTTACGAACGAAGGCCCCAAAGAATGGTGGAGTGAATATGTCACGGGCGATGAATTGGATAACATCGTTCACAGCAGCAAATTGCACCTGCTCTTTGAGATATTGCAACAGTGCGAAACTATTGGTGATAAAATGTAAATACGTCTTTTTGTTACAATTTATTTCCAACTATTATTTGGTTCAATTAGAGGACTATTGATGTTAGCTGAGATCATAGGTTCTGAACGTGGGCAATAACACCCCCCTGTGGGCTTTCAGGGGGGCAGTAGAAAATCCAGAGAAAATTAAGGCTTGTGTAATATTACACGTTTAAATATAATCGTTTTAATAGCTTTTTCAGAATTGCGACAGATGGTAAGTACAAAATTTGGGGGCTCTAGAAAAAAAAATCTCAAAGTGGGCCGTGGGCAAAATACGGTTGAGAACCTATAGCTTAGATGACTATTAATTAAGTTAAATTATGTAAGTGGGACATGTATACCTAAAAGAAAGACTCCTTTCTGCTGTTATTATTCTGGTTGTCGAGTGAAATCACTCATCCTTAACGTGTTAAAATTTTTAGATTGGTATTTTCCCAGTCGCTCTACTCCCTGAATGTGATAGAATACTTCCTCTCCAAAATAGACGAGGCGACGCAGAACAACGATTCGTCTCTGGTAGGGGGCTACTCTGGTTCCTGGAGCTTAGGTTTAGATTACTTCCGGCTGGATGGAAGTTCATCATGTGATAACAGGGCAGCTTGGTGCAAGAGTTTCAACGATCCGAAGAATGTTCGATCTAGGTAACGTATTGATGTTTTAATTTTTCCGGTGGTGCTTCATTCAGTTTGATGTTTTTCAAATTGTGCTAATTCAGAATGTTTTTCGACATTCCAGGCTTTTCTTGATCTCAACCAGGGCCGGTGGTTTAGGTATTAATTTAGTAGCTGCTAATAGGGTGATCATATTCGACGTTTCCTGGAACCCCTCCCATGACATCCAGAGTATATACAGGGTGTATCGGTTTGGACAAACCAAGCCTTCTTATATTTATAGATTTGTTACTCTGGTAAGTATTAATATCCTATAAACTTGTTAGATACCAGTTAATTGCCAATTTCAAACAAGTATCAGTTTATAGATTTGTTTTCCTAAGGGGATATTAAAATTCTAACTGCTTTTTTTTACGGTTATGTAGAATTTTGTTTGGGGTAAATTTAATACATGTGATCTTGCAGTTTCAACAACAACTATAAAAAATTAATTTTATTTCTCTTCAAACATCCAGCTTGACTTCTAAATCTGGCCTCAAATAGGGCCGTGTCAGCCGTGTTTTTCCTCATGGCCCGGAAAGATTATTTCGGTTCTGTGATCATAAAATGAAGTAGCAGTCATTAATCTGTATTAAATTATCTGGAGTATAAACCACCAACAATAAAAAATCTCAATAAATAACAAAATGGAGGCCATTCGAAAAAAGTGGTCGCTTTTTGCCCCCTTTTTCTGACTTAAAGGCGCTCTGAAAAATATCAAATATTAATACATTTCAATGATGGTGGTTCAAACTCTAGAGAAAATTTGGAAAACCGGATACCAAAAGGTCAAGTCTATTCATTTCATAATTTGCAAACAAAAATTCCGGTCAGCGAAAAAAAAGTGGTTTTGAGAAAAACGCGTTTGAAGTTTTGACACAAGTT
Organism: Philonthus cognatus; assembly: GCA_932526585.2. Lineage (NCBI taxonomy): Eukaryota > Metazoa > Arthropoda > Insecta > Coleoptera > Staphylinidae > Philonthus > Philonthus cognatus. The sequence goes on from OW052242.1 coordinate 34,520,564, forward strand.
TAACCATTTTTGGAGATTTTCACCTTTAGTCAGCTATGCCATCTCCTCTAAAAACTGGGTGTGAATGATTTGCTCGTGCCAGCGTTATTTGATGGCCTCCCGAGCTGCTGGAGTCAGGCGAAGTTCGTCTCGCGCTACGCGTTGTTCGACACCTGGAAGGCTTGCAGGCCGATACGGATTCCCAGTGTCTCCATCGTCTTAAAAACTGCCGAGTATCCATCGTTGAAGATGCTGGTGGCTAGGAAGGACACGATAGCGACGGTTTTCGCACCACAGTTGAGGTGTTTCGGAGTCAGCTTCCAGACACAAGCATTCAAACTTACTCAGCATTGTTGACTTCAACAAGTGCAAAACTAACTAACAAAATCGCGAATCGTAAACCGGCTTTAGGGCATGAAACTAGATACTATGAAGTATCAAAGAATGCAAAAAAAAATAAATCAATTTTTCAAAACTACCGAATGGTAATACCCCCCTTAAAAACTTTTCATCTTTGCAATAAAAAAAAATTTATAATTTGTCCGGATTTTGGCGACACACCCTGTAAACATATTACTTGATTGAAGTTATCATTTATTTTTTTCGGTGTAGGTTAGATTGCCCTAAACTAACCCACATATTAGATAAGAGCAATCTAACCTAACTGTGGCAGTAATTGAATATTCAATATGATAAGTAAAAATACAAAATTACTCCAATAGTCTGCCAGTAGGCATTGTATGTGAATACACCTTTTTTTTTTTTTTTTTAATAGGGTACAATGGAAATGAAAATATACGAGAGGCAGGTCACAAAACAGGCTATTTCCAAACGAGTCATCGATGAACAACAAATCGACAGGCATTATAATCAAAATGATCTCGCTGAATTATACAGGTACATTGCATTACTTATTTACGTAAGGCTCATCTCATTACTGTGATTTTTTTTTTTCTGAACGCATAGATTCGAACCGGAACCCGAAGGCGATCGTCCGATTCCCCTAGTGCCCAAAGATATCCTCCTCGGTGAACTTCTGCAAAACCACGAGAAACTCATCTACAAGTACCACGAGCACCAATCTCTACTCGAGAACAAGGAAGACGAAGTGCTGGACGAGGAGGAACGAAAGGCCGCCTGGGAGGAGTTCGAGAACGAGAAGAAGAACAGGCAGGTCAACGCTAATTTCCGAGGAATGTACGGTAAGTGACGAACGTTTAAAAAACAGCACATGTACAAAATAATAAATATTTATTTAATTGATGATGCGGATACATTATGGCAGAAACTCCATAAAGGCTCGTATCGACTAGAGCGTTCACCCGTTGCGGAACACTGTTACATAGCATGTTACTCTTAGTGGGTTGCATAACAAGGTGTCCAATTTGGCCACGATGCCACACAACGAAGCCGATCCGCCAGTTGGTGGTTTTTTACCGTCGCATCAAAGAAATGGTTGCATCACGCCATTTTTGTAGCTGGAACGGGTAGCTGTGTCAACGCAGAGTCTGTTCTTGTGCCATTCTATCATAGATGCATGCGATTGTATGTATAAGGTGCATATAGAGGATAGTTTTTAAAATAAATAATAAATACTCGTGTACAATTTTTACATTCATCAACGGGGCAATTCTCAACTTCTCCTCTTTTTTGTTGTGTAATAAATAAAAATATAAGCAGCAGCTGCTAATGCTGTGGTGAGGACATAGCAAATGTTTACAAATAGCTATCTCTCACTTGTGTGTCATTTACTCATAACATGTTCGTTTTGAATCGTGTCCATGATACTGGTTAAAATAAGCAATCTGTAACATCGTTGCGTGACACAAAATATCTAGTCGATACGAGCCCTAATAGTATTTGAAATAAAACAACACATGATACTGGTTAAAACAAGCAATCTGTAACACCGTTGCGTGACACAAAATATCTAGTCGATACGAGAATTAATACTATTTGAAATAAAACAACACAGTTGGAAGGGTTTAACTTTTACTTATATAAAAGTGAAACCCTTCCAACTGTGTTTTTTTTAATTTTAAATAAAATATTTATTGGAAATTATTATGAATGATATATTTACACAGGTTTATTAAACCAAACCATGTTCCCGTTGACTTTAGGAAACGGCATGCAGGTACCCGTTCAGTCAATAACAGCGGCACTGTCGAATATCATCAGAAGGGAACATCCGACGTTGACCATTATGGAGATACAGGGAGTGCTCCCGCAGGTGATGGCAGAGTTTAACAGTCAAATGGCCGCTGGTGAAAGTACAGTAAGTATAAATACGATTCATATAAGTAGATATTAGACAATTAGGTTAATTATTCGAAAAACCCGTCAAACGCCAGCTTTCTTTTTTTGAGAAAATTTAAAAAACTCTTCAAACACTGCTGCTTGATGAGTTTCAGCAATATATCCATTAAACATAAGTATAAATAAATTGCCCATACATAAACTCTGTTTTTTTTTTTAATATGACCAACCTTAGGGGATATTTATTGCGAACAGTTGCAGTCCTGCTTTAACAGTAGGGTATTTTAAAAATCAAATTTTGAGATGTTGGTAAATGATTATTAATGTCACAAATAAATCATAATTTGTCAAATAAATTGTCACGATGCAGAGATTTTTAAAAAAGAAAACGCTACAACTTGCAACGTTACAACACATACAGGGATTTTTTCTTTCAAGTATACTTTTACATATTCCATGTAAAAATTTGTAAAATTAATGAACTAAACAAAAAGTCGAAGTATATTTTAAACTTCACTTTAAATCAGTGTTTTACACGCGTGGCCCATGAAGTAAAATTTCGAGTTTAGAAAAGCCTGATTTTTTTCATGCTTTTCTAACCTCGAAATTTTACTTCATGCTTAGTCTGGGAGTGGAAAACACTCATTAAAGTTTTTGAATTGAAAGTTTTTAATAAGATCACGAATGTCTAAAAATTTACATTGAAAAATCGTAACATGTATACCTAAAAGAAAAATTCTTTGTATTTAGAACTTGTTTTAAAATTTGAACATATAAATGGGCAGATAATATAGAAGACAGATATTCCTGAGCAAGGAATATTACCTGATCCTCAGAGACACTTTATTAAGTTGGTAGTAGATACAAATAATTTGAGGCAGTGATAGGTAAATACATTTGTAAGCGTAATCTTTGTGAGTTAATTGAATTGTCATATTAATGTGAGATTTCCCTTCACATAACCTACAAATTAAAAGTTGATTTACAACATAACATGTGATTAATCTTGTCCTAACCTAAAACACACAACCTGCATTCATTAAAAAAAAAACAGAATATATGCATTATTTAACCGCAAATTGAAGACCCTTGAAGGTATGAATCTTGGTGAGTTTCTGTACTAAATGATGTGCCTACCTTCAAAGTGTTATCATATGAAACCAACTCACTTCCAATGCACTGTAGAGATAAATTATTACTTTAGTCAAGTAATATGTTTATATACGAGCCTGCCAAGTAACGTCTTTCTATCAAACATTCTATCTTGTTCGATGAAAACATGTTACGTGTTTAAATCAAACATTTTAACTTGTAGAATGTTTGATATAAACACGTTATTTGGCAGGCTTATGTGTAAACATGTTAATTTTTTTCAGTGGTTTTGGTGTTTGACTGTTTTCTAAAAAATCCATTCAATTACAATCAGTCAGCTTGCCTTTACTTGGCTGATTACATAAAATAATGTCAGTTTAAGGGATTCAAATATTAATTTATTCCAGATGTATATGAAGGTGTTTACGGAAATTGAGAGGATGCAGCAAGAGCAGCAACAGGCGAAGTATGCCGAATTCTACAAGATGCAGCAGCAGCAGCAGGCCTTGAAACTTTTGCAGAAATACCATTCCGGAAATACAGCCCTCCCCCAAGCACAAACACCAGAATTTGCTAGGTCTCATTTTTATATTTTCAATCGACAATCGACTCAAATCAGTTGAAGTCACAAGTTAGTTAAAGACTGTAGAAAGTTTTATGGTGCAATTCTGTGTTTTTAACCTGTAAGTGCAGATCCGTAAATCTATAGGGCTATAGAATCTGTAACTCCTGTACTTATAGATTCACGAAAAATGCAATACTGAGCGCGCGTCTGTAAACTACGCTCGTACAGACAATAATATGAACTACTCTTATAGAACTAGCTAACTTCACTCCTGTTATTTGCGTCGCAACCGTCACCTGGTCACAACGTTTTAGGTTAGTTTCCGTTGGTATTTAAAAATAGCGTAATTAATCCATTTATTAAAAATGAAGTGAGTTATAACATAAACAAATAATAGTTATTCATTCCTAAAGCTGCAACAAGCATTACATTTATAGAATGTTTTCTCTTTCTATTTACGTAAACAAAAGGAGGGTGATCTTCATCAGTAATTGGGGGAGCCTGAATTTCTACATGTGTCCCAGCGATTGCACCCAAAACTCCCCTAAATCTATATTTTGTATAAAAACTATTAAGCAAACATACCTATGCTTTACCTTATTCTTATCTTCAGCTGTTGTTCGAAATTTCACCCAAATATGAAAAATATGTTGGGTAGTTACAGCACAAATTTCTTCTTGCTCGACTTATACTGCTTTGGCTCATCGAAAGCCAGCTACAAGATTCAACCGAATTTTGAAAAGACCCTACAGCCAAGAAGTGCAATGTAGCAAGAACCTGCATGTAAATATATGTGATTGAACTTAAATTCAATAAAATGAAAATCCTATCCTTTTTAGTAAAGGTATGGCGTTAGCATTTCTTGTTGGCATGTGGGGTTGTAAGGAATTTCTTAAATTAATTACACTCTGTTGATCGCTCTCAGAAAATTTCTATTTTATTATATTATTAGTGAAGTAGGTACTTGTTAATAATCCAAACTTAGCTATCACGCTCCTCTTCAAGTAAAACTCCAACAAATAAATTAGTTTGTTGATTGTTCATTGTAATACAACGATAAATATCAGAGATCATATTATAATATTATTACATTAACCTCAAAATGCGCAAACTGTAAGCTTACGTGCACTGTCAATCTGCCCATAAATATTTACAAATCTGTAAGGGTATTTACAGGAATCTGTAAGCTACAGTACTTTCCAGAATTGCAAATTACTTACAGACTCATAAAGTCTTACAGATATTACTTACAGATCTTACAGATTAACGCAGAATTGACACATTAGTTTATCATTCTACGAAAGACAGTCTACTCAGTAACTCAGTCAGTTAGCAAGCAACAAGCAAGTTTCGCATAGATGTTAGCATTACTGTATTTTGTAAAACGATAAACTAATGTCCGGTTTCACCAACTTCAATTAAATCTTATTCATTGATTATATTTATTTGTTAGGGCATGTGGTGGCCGAGCGGTAACGTCGTCGGGCTGTATCGCTCGGCGAGCCACAAACTCGGGTTCGATTCCCGTGCACGGGGAGACTTTATTTAAAAATAATTTCTCGTCGTGTCCCTGGGTGTGGTGTGAATGTGTCGTGACGTCCAAATATATGTTAAATTAATTAATACAATCATCGTTAGTGGCTGAATGGCTAGAACCTATGCCAAACAAACAAAACCAAACAAAAAAAAAACAAAAAATTTATTTGTTGATTGGAATAGACATTTTCCATGTCATAAACATTAATGTTAAGACATGTATGTAACTATTACTAGATTTTAATCAATGAATAACTATTGGTCGATTTAACTGACGGTGATACCCAGCATAAAACTCTCTAATTGGGAACTACTAACTGTATGAAATGCTCATGAGTGGAGTATACTCTTACTTATTTTTGTGTATTTTTAAAATTATTTATTTAAATACAGATATATCCAACAAATAAATCAAATGAGCCAACGGCAACAGGCGCCAATGATGAACATGCCCCAGCAACAACAGCCGAGCAACTCGAGGTCTCGGGGCCGGCCACGGCAGGCCGACCCCAACGAAGTGGTCAGCATAGATGACTGACCCGAGGACAATTAATTTTTAATCTGTTTTTTAATCCAGATGAACCCACCGCCACTTGATTGTATATAATTAATTGTAAGTTAGGTGTTTAAAAATTGGGCGGTATTCATATTTTTTTTATTATTTTACCTATTGTAAAAGTGAACGTAGCAGTGCGCTTCTGTTTCTCCTCTGTCTTTCTTTATATATATTTTACGTATATGTAATAGTCAATAAATGAATATAGATGCAGCGGTAGTTTGAATCGTTGTTGTTTATATTCATTGGTTTCAAATTAGAGAGCAGTATTATTACAATTTTTCTGAAGGTTCTTTGTTTTTACTTTTTCTGAGTTGGAGTTTAATTTTATTTGTTTTTATTTTATAAATTCGTTGTTTTGAGATTAGATTTTTTAAATTATAGTCAAAACGTATTGATCTACGAACTGTAAGAAATGTATCTTATTGGTATATGTAATTAAACTAATTTATTACAACTTATTTAAAATGATTTCTAATTCAAATATACCTAATGATAATAATATACAGGTCAGTTTTCTTTTAAGTTCACATATGCATACTAAATACACTTTCCGACGCTTGTTGTTTTTTTTTTAATATGAAGCTTTATGTAGTGTTTTCCAATCCCAGACTAAGCATGAATTAAAATTTCGAGTTTAGAAAAGCCTGAAAATTTCTATTTGCCGGGCGGAGAGAAGCGAGCCCGGCAAATCCAAATTGTCAGGCTTTTCTAAACTCGAAATTTTACTTCATGCGCCACACGTATAAAACACTGACCTCTAGTGAAGTTCTAAACATACTAATAAAGCAGTATGCTAATGATATACATTTTGAACTTCACTTTAAATCAGTGTTTTATACAAGTGGCGCATGAAGTAAAATTTCGAGTTTAGAAAAGCCTGAAAATTTACTTCATGCTTAATCTAGGAGTGCAAAACACTCGTCAAAAACTTTAGTTTAAACTCTTTTAAAAAAATTACCAATATCTGAAAATTTACAGCATGTACACTGTAATTGGGACATGATTTAAACGTGTAAGATTCAAAAATCCCGCTTTTTAAATGTGCCATTACCAACAGTACACACCGAAAATTCCCTGTTGATAAAAGAGTGGGCTTGTTCCAAGATCAAGTTTTATTCTGTCAAACAACTGTTTACGATTATTCTTTTATTCATTTACTACACACTAAACGATTCCTAGGTGATATTTAAAATGCATTCACATCTTAAATAAAGTAAATGTTAGTTAAATATAAATAAAACACATTTGGTTGTTTTTAACGTCTATAGCGCATGCGACGGTAATCGTCTTGAAACGAATTCAAGAAAATTAGGCTTGATATCGGGATTGAACATGTGAATTTGACAGTTGGCGGGCTACCGATTGTGAGAATCGATTTCAGGAAGATTTACAGCATATACGCTGTAATTGGAACATTATTAAAACTTGTAAGATCCAAAAATCCCGCTTTTTAAATTGGGCATTACCAACAACAACAACATTACACACCGAAAATTCCCTGTCCATGAAAGAGTGGGTTTGTTCCAAGATCAATTTTTATACCGTCAAATAAATGTTCACGATTATTCTTTTATTCATTTACTGCCCACTAAACGATTCTTAGGTGATATTTAAAATGCATTCACATCTTAAATAAAGTAAATGTTAATTAAATAATAAATGAAACACATTTGCCTTTTTTAACATCCAAAGCGCATGCGCAGGCCGAACGACACTAATCGACTTGAAACGAATTCAAGAAAATTAGGCTTGAGAGAAAGATGTTTTAAAAAATCCTCCGTTTCAAAAACGTGCAAACCAAACAAACTATGGCCGCAATGCGTACCATACACGATCTAAACAAGGTGAAGTTCAACGAGGAGGGGTACATAACGAAAACATCTGAAGAACAGGTAAATACCGCAGTGTATTAGCTGACATAACCTAACTTTCGGCACCCCCGCGGTTTCCACAGATCGAAACGGAACAGTCGGTCAAGGAGGTTTACGAAACGTTCCACTTGCGCTCGAAGTTGGATAAAAAATTACCCCGGTTGAACAGGAACGAGCATTGGAATTATTTGAGGCAGAGTTTGAGTTACTTACCGAGGCTATACGAGGTATGTTGTTGTTGTCTTTGTTTTATCAGCTTGCTTATTGAAAATATGTGTATGTTGTTGTGTTCACTGTAATTAATGATTTTAATTGGGTGAATCAGTGTTTAGATGCGAGCCGAGCGTGGCTGTGTTATTGGTCGATACACAGCCTGTCGTTGCTGCAAGTAGATCAAAAACATGATTTCAAACAGATGATTAAATTCTTAGCAAGGTAAGTTTCTTCATTAATTTAATTTAAATTTTGGGTCGTTTATAATTTGTAAATTAATGCAAATGATTTTAACAACTATTTTAAGGTTCAGTTGAACTCGAGTTCAAGCTGAACTTGAGTTCAAGATGACAGTTCTTATTGTTCTAATGTCCATTTGAACTCAAGTTCAGAGTTGAACCAGTTTAACGTGTTTGATGCAACTGGCCCTAAGTATGTTGATATTTTTTTTTACCAGTAAAAGTCGGTACGTAATTATATCCGGGATGTTTTCACCTTTAACCTTAGTTTCACCATAGACCCAATGTACACCGGGAATTTTTTCTTTTACGTATACACACCTTGATGTGCATTGTGTATATTTGTAATTTTAAACAAGTGTTGTCCACTCCCAGCCTAAGCATGAAGTCAAATTTCAGGTTTTTTTAAACTTGAAATTTTACTTCATACGCCACGCGTACACTGAAATACTGTGAAGTTAGAAATACACTAAAAACACTAAAAGTGAAGTTAAAAATACACTTAAGAATACTAAGAGCTAGTTGCACCAGACATGTTGAACTAGTTCACCTCTAAACTTGAGTTAAAAGTGACATTAGAACAATAGGAAGTGTCATCTTGAACTTGAGTTCAGTTGAACTGGAGTTAAAAATACTAAAAGTAAAGTAAAAATATACATCATTAGCATACTGCTGTGTTAGTATATTCGGAACTTCACTTGAGGTCAGTGTTTTATACGCGTGGCGCATGAAGTATAATTTCGAGTTTGGAAAAGCCTGAAAATTTGGTTAGGTCGCGTAGCGAAGCGGAGGCTTCAGGCTTTTCTAAACTCGAAATTTTACTTCATGCTTAGTCTGGGAGTGGAGACACTCGTTAAAGGTTTCAAATTGAAGCTTTTTAATAAATCAACGAACGCTTGAACATTAACAAAGTAAGCATCGGGATATGTATACCTAAAAGAAATATTCAATGTATGTGTTTTAAATGTAATAAAACAGAGTGCGACTGCTTAAGTGTTATTAGTTCTGTAAAATAAACATTTGTATTAAGGTGTCAACATCCGAACGGTGGCTTCGGAGGAGGCCCGGGCCAGTACGCCCATTTAGCTACGACATACGCAGCTGTCAACGCTTTATGTATAATAGGAACCGATGAAGCTTTAGCAGTGATTAATAGGTACGGAATATCGCATACTAAAATGAAAACGTTTTAATTTCAAAATTATCAAACAGAAAAACGGTGAGGGAATTTTTGTGGACGATACGCTCACCCGAGGGCTCGTTTTACATGCACAAAGATGGTGAGGACGACATCAGGGGAGTTTACTGTGCCTTAGCTGTAGCCACCCTAACGAACGTCGCCTGCGATAATCTATTCAAAGGCACGGCCGAATGGGTGATTAGCTGTCAGACGTACGAAGGGGGCTTTTCAGGGTGCCCCGGCATGGAAGCGCACGGGGGTTACACGTTTTGCGGGTTAGCCTCTCTGTTCCTTTTGGAGAAGGCCCATTTATGTGATACTCAGAGTTTACTAGTGAGTTAATCGTGTTTAGAAAATTGCGTGAGGTGTCTAAGGTGGTTGTTTTTGCAGAGGTGGGTGTCTAATAGACAGATGAAGTTGGAGGGGGGCTTCCAAGGGAGGACGAACAAGCTGGTAGACGGGTGTTATTCGTTTTGGCAGACCAGTGCATTTGCGCTCATACACGAGCTTTTAATTAGAGGTAACGCTAAGATTTATTTCTGTATCTGTACAACAAGTTGGAAAGTGTGAAATTGTAATTATTGGTGGGATTAAGGTAAATTTTTATTCGACAGAAAATAAACCACCTAAAAATTTCTTATTTAACCAAACCGCCCTGCAAGAATACATTTTAATCTGCTGCCAATACAAAAACGGAGGCCTCATCGATAAACCGTCGAAACACAGTGATCTCTATCACACTTGTTACACATTAAGCGGACTCTCCATTGCCCAGATGAACATGGACGGTACTTCACTGATATTGGGTCCTGAAATTAATAAAGTCGTAAGTATATTTTTTGTTTTTTATTGGCCAACCAGATGTGGGAGTTATTTTTCTTAGGTTCTTTGATTATTTGGGTGTCCCTACTGTTTGTCATGTAATGACATTGATATATGAATGCCATGTTGCAATTGATTACTTATTTGACAGAAAAGTGGTAATAAAATGCCGAAAGTAATGTTTCGCCACTTAAATAATCTTTATGATAGGGTAATTAAGCACATGACAACCATGTGGAAAACATAACCTCAAATTTATGGTGGAGCCAAAAGTCGGAATTACAACAAATATCCAACATTATAAAAAAAATCGCCAGATCTGGGGGCCTATTCACAGCACTGATATGTCATCGGTGCAAAGTCGCACTGAAATGACGTCATTTCGGGAAGAATTTACCAAACTGATGGAGTGAAATGATGTCACTTTAGTGCAACATCTCACCGATGATAAATTGCACGGGTGCTGTGAATAGCCCCCCTGGTTGGCCGATAAAAAAAAACGGAATATAGTTAGAGTAATAACTACTGTGCAAATTTTTTTCAGGGATTGCTCGTGAACTGGGGTCGCTCAGTCGAGTTGAGTATATAACGTGCGTGACCGTGTCGAATGCACAAGTGGACGATTGCGGCTGTGTCTGGCAGTAATCCACTTGTGTATTTAGCGTCAAGTTGCGTACGTTATATGCTTAACTCAACTGGGCAACAACGGTTCACGAGCAAACTCTACGAATTTCCTCGCCTTGGTAATAACGTACATACAAATTAAATTAATTCGTTTTATTTTTAAATTATAGCAACGAACGCATTTAGTTTATAACATAAACCCGTTGAGTGTCATAAAGGCAAAGTCGTATTTCAAAATCGGAGTGGACGAGCAGGAGGACGAGGGACAAACAAAGGGCGGCGATGAGGTGACGACGACCTGCTTCCTCTGACACAAGTTCGACTCGGCGATCGTCAAGAAGGCCATGAATGTTTTACCGTTTTTATATATTTTTGTAAATAACTACCACATCCTACAGGTGATTGTTGGGTACATGGTTATGCTGATTCTGCTTCAGTTACGGTTTTTCAACACTTCCAGTACTTAAAACGATAGACTTTTTGTTTTGTCTCCAACGTGCGTCCAAATCAAAAAAACCGACTAGGAAAAAATTAGGTTGCAATCATTTTGAGGTTGTGTTTATTGTATCATGATTGGATTAACAAACTTGTTAAATGACGTATAATTTATTTTATGCCAATATTGTATCGAGCAATCATTTAAATTATAAATTAGAGTAGGTAGCATTTTTTTTTGTGGATGCCCAGAATGCTAATTAAATGATGGAATGAATTTGAGGTTATGGTAAACTATGTGTCGGTAGTGCCAAGCTAATTTAAAATTTAAAGCCCACTCTAATTTATATTTTAAATAATCACACTGTAGCCTTAAATAAGTTTTTGATCCAATTTGACAACTTTATAATTGAACACACTTTGAATACAAATTACTCTGGCAGCTGTAAAATTTTATATAAATCAAGTACTGAATAAAATTGAATCTGCACTTCCAGGCTATTATATTTCCAATCATACAATACAATTGAGCCTTTTTTCTAAAAAAAAAACTAAAACATTATTTAACAAGTGGGTTTTGTATACATAACAAATCTAAATCCAATTATTACATAAATCAACCTTGAGAGATTAAAAGAAAAATTATGAAACAGGCTTGAATATCTCATATCTTACTTACTTAAACTTGTTTACTCTTTTAACAAACTCTTGTTTTAAAATCTTTCATTATTATTTTTATATACACAAATTATTTTTTTTGTTTTACATGTAGATATAACCATTTGGCATTTGGTTTAATTTTTTATGTTTGTTGATTATTAATATAACTATTTGTTTTTTAGTGTAATGTATGTTAAGAATAAAACATCGATCGGTTTAAATGTTAATGTTCAGTGTGTCGTTACGTTATTATTTTTTTTTTTCATGTGTTTAGTCAATCCTTTTTTTTTATTTCTGCAAAAGAGGAAACATCAAAATAGGAGTCCTCTTGATCGTGTGATTGAAGCCCCCTCCGTGTATACCATTGTGATATTTTTAAGAATGTGTGCACGATTTGTCCATTTTCCCCACGTTTAGGATCTTTTATATTCATACTGTATATCGAGTCATAGTTTTGGGATTAATTAAAAATAAATGATTGAAAAAAATAAGTGCGTTGCTTTGAATTAACTACAACACTTTTAGATAGCCAATATTGAGACGTGTTTCGATGTTTTTTATCACTTTATTTGAATAATTCTACGACTCGAGTTTCGACATGTTTAGTGTAATTTTCAAGTTTGACGATTTACAGTATTTCTACAGCTAAAAAGTATTAAACAGTGGCGAATACAACACCTTCGTTTGCTTGTTCAAAAGTTTTACACATGGATTACGGGATTGTTTGAAAATTTCAGCGGCTTCTAAATAATTCAATTTTGTACCTTTGGTACAACGATGTAAAATTTTTACTTCATTCAGTTTTGAAAATGGATGTTTTCATTCCAATGCGTGATTTGCGAAGGTACTGTTAAATAAGTAAAAAGTTTGGTGAATGAAGTCCTAAAATATGCTGAGGATGTATAAATTAATTTTATTACAGTAGAACCTCGCTATACCGGCCCTCGAGATACCGTGATTCGGATATATCGGGGTCATTTTTCAGGTTTCATTTTTTTTTTAAAGATGTTAATTTTAACAATTGACTGCGTACCGCCCTGATTAGGTAAAACGTTCCGGCGTCATTATTGTATTATATAGTATGTCTTGTTATGTAGGTGGCTACTGCACATATGTATATACATACATATATATACATATATATATATATATATATATATATACATATATATATATATATATACATATATATATATATATACATATATATATATATATATATATATACATATATATATATATATATATATATATATATGTATGTGACTATTATACAAACTACATATATTCGGATATACCGTGTTTTCCTTATATCGTGCTAGGTATAGCCAAAAGCCATCCCGGTATAACGAGGTTCTACTGTATTAATTGATTAATTGTAAAATTTCGAGTTTAAAAAAACATTTACGACTTCTGTAATTTTCGTACAATTCCATAAAATTCAAGCCAAACAAAACATCAACAAAACTAGTAAAAAAAATTACGTCGAAATAAAATGCTCAGTTTTAAGTTTAGAACGAGTGATGCTCAGAGTAAGCATGAAGTAAAATTTCGAGTTTAGAAAAGCCTAAAAATTTGGTTTGGTCGCGTAGCGCTACGCGACCAAATCAAATTTTCAGGCTTTTCTAAACTCGAAATTTTACTTTATGCGCCACGCGTATAAAACATTGATTTCAAGTGAAGTTCAAAATATACTGATTATAAATGTACATTTAGAAATCGTAACAAAAATACTCGATTTTCATGCATTTATTTAATTTTCTATTAACTACAACTTAAATTGCCCCTCTGTGAGGCGTAGGCCCCATCTTGGGAACTCTTGTTTTAACGTAAATAGTCAAATTTAAGTTTATACAAAATAAAAATATCAAATTAATCTGTGTGAACATTTAAATGGATTGTATAGGTAACCCAATATGCACGTACTTAATTTAAAACAATATATTTTTTGCCGTTTTAATTGCCTTAATAAATGTTGTATAATGTGTTATAACTTAATGTTAATCAATTTAGTTACTTGAGTACTAAGATTTGTGTTTAATAATTCGTTTTAAAATTAATACATTTAAGCAGTGCACGCTACTGATTTATTGCAGGACATGCGTTCGTAAATTCATCCTTCTCGCACACACAACGTCGTCAATTTGCGGCTACTTACCCATCGTCGTTACTCGAGATTTATTTATCCAACCAGCATGTGACTGGTCGTTTGTTTGTTGCCTGCGTTTTCAGTTCGAGTGCGACCGGTGTACGTGTTAGTTCGCTCCGCGAGTGTGCTATTAATAAAACAAACCTGGCGATGTCCGCCTGCTGAACTTTTACCTGCACACGAATTTCTGTTTTATTGTGCGCTCCCAAGTGAAATCGACGTGCCGCGAAGATGCTCTCCAACGGGCACATCATCGGCGATGGGTCCTGGGACCTGAAGGTCTACGTCACGGACCTGCAAACCGAGCGGATGATCAGAGTCAAGGGGGACCTGCACATCGGCGGCGTCATGTTAAAATTAGTCGAAGACCTAGGTTAGTAATCACACACACACTGATGCGTTAAAATATTAATAAACATGGTTGTTGCTTATTAAAATGGCGATTGCGTACCCTTACAGTTTAAGTTAGATGCTTATCTGTGTGGAGATAACCTATTTTTATAGGCAGGAGTTTGAATTCCATGAGAAAAATATGAATAAGTACTGAGTTTATTAGAAAATAGGGGTGTGCTTGCAATTGTTGTTTTTTATGTTTTGTTTACAAAGGACGTGCGATTTTAATGTGCGGAAGGTCTTAATTGCAGGGTTGCCAAATTAATGTAGGTCAGTGTGCTTCGCTTATAATTATGCACATTCTTTATCAGTGGGGCAAAACATTTCTTTTAACAAGGAAAAGGGATAAACTATTTTCAGGAACACAATAAAATCAATATTAAAAAAATTGCAATAAATTCCTAACCGTTCACAATTTTTTCCAAAGTTGTCTAATTTGGGGGGAAATATTTTTTTTTTTTATTTTATTATTTTTTAATTTTATTATTATTATTATTACATAACATGAGTACATATATTTTCAACAAATTAACATCCGTTCTATAATATATTTCTTTTATATTGAGCAGTGTTCTGCTCAACGTACTGAATATCCAGATGTAACAATAATAGTTGAAAGCACCTAAGTGAGTGAACACTTGTAGCGTGCTGGCATGAAGTTCTTAGAAATTTTGTGCAATACTCATAAAGTATGCTTTCAAATATTCAATATAAACATTTGTAAAATTAATAAACATGTGATCAGAACTAAGCAGTATATTATAAACTTTGCATTAAATCAGTGTTTTATACGCGTGGCGCATGAAGTAAAATTTCGAGTTTAGAAAAGCCCCGTGAAAATTTGTCTCGGGTCGCTGCGCGACCCTCGACAAATTTTCTACGCGGGGCTTTTCTAAACTCGAAATTTTACTTCATGCTTAGTCTGGGAGTGGAAAACACTCGTTAGAGTTTTTAAATTGAAAGTTTTTAATAAGATCACGAATGTGTGAAAATTTACATTGAAACATCGTAAGATGTATACCTAAAAGAAAAATTCCTTGTATTTAGAACTTTTTTAAAATTTGAACATATAAATGGGCAGATAATAAAGAAGACAGATATTCCTGAGCAAGGAATATTACCTAATCCTCCTATCCTACCTGATCCTGCGATACTTTATTAAATTGGTAGTAGATACAAATAATTTGAGGCGGTGATAGGTAAATACATTTGTAATCGTAATCTTTGTGAGTTAATTGAATGGTCATATAATTGTCAGATTTCCCTTCACATAACCTACAAATTTAAAGTTGATGTACACTTTTGTGCAATAAAATTAAGCACACAAAATATGTTATAGTTTAGAACGGACGTGTTGAGTTTCCTAGTTACAAAAATATGTAAATATAGTATTTTTAATACCTATTTAGAAGTAACACTTATTTTAGTGACTTAACGTATGCGGCTTCTTGAACACACGCACAAAATTAGGTTAGGAACTTGTCATGTCAAATGGCTGACATCTAAACCATTATTCTTAGGGCATTGGTGGAGTAACTTGATATTCAAAACAACCAGTGGCGGCGTAGGATCACACATATTAATTAATTATATAATATGGAATATAATAATTTATATAGACGTTATGCTGTATGTTATTACAATACAACTAAAAGTTTCACAAAACATTATACAAATGTTTTCTTTTTTTAACAACTGATATTTATTTAAAAATAAAATTCCCTTCAACCTGATTCCAGGCATTTCCAATAAATGTTTTCTTCCGTCCTGCTTTTTGAAGCTAAAGTCCATTTTCTTAATTCCCAAATAGACAGAACTTTTCGAGATCTCAATTTCTGATAATTCTTCCATAAATATTTAATTGATGAGGCGGATACATGATGAAACTCCATAATACTATCTGAAATAAAACAACGCAGTTGGGAGGGTTTCACTTTTATTGTTGAACACCGCAACATGTTTCACCACACAGTGGCTTCATCAGGCAGATGAAATAATAATTATTTCATCTGCCTGATGAAGCCACTGTGTGGTGAAACATGTTGCGGTGTTCAACAATAAAAGTGAAACCCTCCCAACTGCGTTGTTTTATTTCTTCCATAAATTGTTACCTTACCTTAAAAAATGTAAAGTATTCTTCGTAATTCGAGTTTTGCCTAGAGAAACGTTTGCAGACATATTCTTTCTAAATTCGAAATCCATTGATCTGTTTTTATCTTGTAGGTTGTACAGGGTGGTCTAATTTCGATGTTATTTATGGGTATCTCGGTAAATATAAGAGTTAGAAAAAAACCGATGGCGCAGTCGCGATCTCTTTTTTTGAGACTAGGATAATGCCAACAACAAAAATGCACTATCTCGTTTTT
The DNA here is from genome assembly GCA_932526585.2 of Philonthus cognatus. Classification (NCBI taxonomy): domain Eukaryota; kingdom Metazoa; phylum Arthropoda; class Insecta; order Coleoptera; family Staphylinidae; genus Philonthus; species Philonthus cognatus. Next base: position 34,537,506 of record OW052242.1, read on the forward strand.
TTTTTTTGTTTGTTTGTTTGGCATAGGTATTACCATTCAGCCACTAACGTTGATTTATAATATCTATTAACATATATTTCGACTGTTTGGACGTCACAACACATTTACACACATCCATGGAACCGGAGACGAGTATTTTTTAAAATTACTCGCCTCCGCTGGGAATCGAACCCAGATCACCTCCGTGTCCGATTGGCGAAACCGGCGGCTCGGCCACGGCGGGCCCTTTTTTAGAAGTTATGAGGCAAAATCGGGTTTTTTTGATTTTTAACTTTAATTAATATCTTGCGTAATTTATAAGTTAGACATAAATTATAAATACCTTCTTATGACACTTTTCTGAGTAGAATCCAGTGGCGTTTTTATTTTATGCACACATTTTCGAGTTATGGATAATTTTTTTTTTAAATGGAAACCGTAGTTGGCGATGTCATTATTAAAAGGGGATTTTTTTTTCTCTCTAAACTGATATGTCATTTGACATACATATTTATAAAAATGACTAAGTAAATAACAATTTTCAATATTATATTTACAACAAAAAAATTGTTGCCCATGAAAAAATTATTATTATAAAACAATTACTGCTGGGAGTTTGTTAAATTTCAAATAAATTTATTTTAAATTTATGTGTAGCAAGAAATTAAAATAGGTACGAACAAATGTGCGTTAAAGACAGTTGTTTCTAACACTAAATTAATTGACAAAAATACAACAATAAAATTAACTGTTACGAACAATCGTAATTGTTTTTTTATTTGAGTCATTATTTCATGGCTAACAATTTTTTGTTGTAAATAAAATAGGATATATTTAACAGCCTAGTTATTTTTGCAAATAAGTATGCCAAGTGAAAAAAAAATCCCTTTATAATAATGCCATAGCCAACTATGGTTTTCATTTAAAAAACGTAAGTTTGTGTTATATCTCAAAAACGAATGTCGATAGATAAAATCTCATAAAATTTTATTATTTTGTGTTAAATTATCTAAAACTTGGCCATTTATTGTTTTCTCTTTCTCTTTTAATAACTGAGAAAAATCAATTTAAAAAAATCGACAATTCACATTTTTTTAATTATCTAATTACCCTTGACTTTTTTGAAAATTTTGCAAACGTTTTCCTAATTAGCTCGTAAAACTGCATTACTTTGTCTACTTAACCGTTGCTCTATTTCTTATAGTTTTCGAGATCCCCATAGAGCACATGAAAAAACTCACCCTGTTTACTTTTGTGAATTTATCTTAAAAACAGTGTTACTATAGAGTAGAAACTAGCTTTTAATCTAATCTGCTAAATAATATAATACGGAAGACAAAAGCCATTTTTGATCATTTGCATACGCAATTTTAATTATCATAAACATTATAAACTAGAGGTTTTTTTAAATAATAATAACAAAAATTCTTTTTTGAATAATGAATACTTTATTAGGCGGAACATAATTTTATTTTTTTAAATTTATTACGATTTTTATTTATTTAGAAAGAAAAAAAACTTATTTTAAATGTTCAAACTGCTGGCCATTATTTTCAATGCATCTTTGGCATGTACCTCTTACAGCTCGAATGGCGTTATAAAGAATGTTGCGAATATTTCCTATGGCATCATGAAAATTTTGCTAAAATATGTCTAAATTAATTATAGGCTGCTTGTAAATTTTGTCCTTCGGGTATCCCCATAAAAAAAATCTAACGGTGTCAGATCTCGAGATCTAGCAGGCCACCTAACCGGTCCAAATTGCCCCAACCAATTGCCCCCAAAATTTGCATTCTGAAGCAATCTGGTCCTACGCGCATTATGAGCCGGTGCTCCATCTTGTTGGAAGAACAGAACTCTTTGCTGTTGCAATGGAACATTGTCTATATATTGTTCAATATGTTCCTCTAAAATGTCTAGATATTGATCTGTATTCAAATGATTTCTATAAATACGATACCCCAAAACTCGATCTCCTAATAATGCACACCATACATTAAATCCAAATCTCCCCTGCCTTCGTCGAGGTATTATTTGACGGGGATTTGTATTAGCCCACCAATGCTGATTATGGCGGTTAAAAATGCCATCACTAGTAATACGGGCTTCATCCGTCCATATTATCGAGCGAAAGAAATTTCTGTCATTATTTAATCGATTTACATACCAGTTGCAAAAGTCGAGCCTCCTTTCATAGTCTCCCGGCCGTAAATAATGAACAGATCTGCCTCTATATGGTTTAAATTTATGCTTCTTTAATATTTTTAAAGTCTTTCAACGAGACACTCCGACATCCTGCTGAATTTCACGAGATGTATTGGGATTTGCCCTAACACAGGCGATAATAACATTGATTTCCTCCTCTTCTTGGCCTGGTATGTTATATTTTTTGGTTCTAGTCCTTTTAAAAGATCCATAATTAATTAAATTACTTCGTAGTCTGGTAAATATTGTTTCCGCGGGTTGGCGACGTTCAGGATATCTTTGATAATATAGTTGTGCGGCCGCACTTGGAATCTTAAATGATTAGATGAAATATTCAAACATATCGCACTTTTCATAATTTCTGTAGGCCATCGTGAGATATTTACCTAATAGGTAATATGAAACAATGACGTTTGTTTTGACTGTCAAAAATTAAGTTAGGTAACTATGTTTTTTACAATAAAAAAGACCAACAACGACATATTTAGTTCTCAACAGAAACAATTTCTATTTAAGATAAATTCATAAAAGTATATATTTTTTAAATCATTGAAAAACACTCTTATCAACTGTGTCAAAGCCAACTATGATTTACATTTAAAAAAAATAATAATTTGGCCATAACTCAAAAACGTGTGCATAAAATAAAAAAATGCCCACGCCACTGGATTCTACTCAAAAAAATGTCTTAAGAAGGTATTTATAGTTTTCGTCTATCTTACAAATTACGCAAGATATTAATTAAAGTTAAAAATCAAGAAAACCCGATTTTGTCCCATAACTTCTGAAAAAAACAAGATGGTGTATATTTGTTTTCGGCATTATCCTAGTCTCAAAAAAGAGATCGCGACTGCGCCATCGGTTTTTTTCTAACTCTTATATTTACCGAGATGCCCATCGAAATTAGACCACCCTGTATAATGTCCTTTGTAGAACTTTTAGGACTTCGGACGCTTTTTGAATTGCCTTAAATCGAGATCCTAATTCATTTTGAAAATAACTTACTATACACGATTCCATTTGTTTCTGGATCTCGCCTAGCTATGGAAAAGTGACAGTTTAAGTATTGTAAATGGGGCTGGTTGTGTTTTAAATCAGGGTTTTTAAATGTCACTGACAGATGTTCGATTTTAAGGTTATAATTTCTGTCTATTGTGATCTTACACTGTTGCCTGTTTTACAAATTTTCAGATATAAAAGGATAATAATATGCAGTTTTAAGATTAACAAAATTTACTACTTGGTTTTTGTACATACAAACACAGCAATAATATTGTATATAACAAATATAATGAATTCGGCTCTGCAAACTTATTTCGTCATCCGTTTGTATTTCTCGCTTGGGTCTTCCCGTTAACACATTTTGATCAACTCCATCCATCCACCTTAATTTTGGTCATTCTCTCTTCTGTTGGCCCTTAGTATTTTTTTGTAGAATTGCAAATTTATTCACACCCTCTTGTGATACTGATAGTTTTCATGTCAAACAATTTTTAAGCCCTCATTCCACTTTTATTATTTAGTCAAGAGAACCTGCATCTGAATCTTCTGATGTTTGTTCTGAGCCAGATTCCCCAAGCGAAATAATAAAAGGAGGAATGGTGGCGAAATAATTGTTGCAAGATTAACAATAAACCTCTTGAAAATTAAAAAGAGGATTACTTATGATATCATAATTTATTGCAACACTGTTAAAATAAGGAATCAGGAGTGGCAATTGATAAAAAATGTAAATGTTGATACTGCAACATAACAACACGAAACCATGGCTAGGCGAGATCCAGAAACAAATGGAATATATTATACATTAGGTATTAGCTTTTTGGATCCATGGGAATATCGTATTTTAGTAGTGTATTTTTCCGTTATTTATTGACATTAACAGACATCAAACTTTTGACGTAACATCTATTTAGTAATCGACGTTCATTTTTGTTGAAAAATGTTTGTTTCATCTGATTTATGATTGATAAATAAGGATGGGGTTATTCCAAATGGGTATTAAAAATACTATATGTCAATTTCCCTTATGTCAAAATGATGCGTCATTTAGACAACAAATTAAAAATTCGAATTCCAACTAAAATATAAGATGGTTTTTCTATTTCGGCTTCGTGGTATTCATTACGAGCGTTTTTTTTTTTAATTCAGTTTTGGTTTTTTAATAAAGGTGTAATTTTCAAGTTATGGTGTTTCATCATTTATTAAAACTGCTGCTAGGTAATAAATACAAATATAAATAATTAACACTGTTGTATCCTTTCTTCACACTTTATTTTCTAATGGTTAGATATATATTTCAAGTGCTAAGCACTCATTTTCAATAACAACTAACCATTAGAAAATAAAGTGTGAAGAAAGGATACAACAGTGTTAATTATTTATGATTATACTCTTCACGAAACTCAAAAACAAATATCGAATAAATACAAACCCGAATTATACAACTAGAATATTGTAAAAAACAGTTACGAGACTTGTGCTCAATTTTATTGCACAGAAGTGTACAACATAACATGACATTTCAAGAATTTAGTGGTGTAATGCAGGTTGTGTGTTTTAGGTTAGGACAAGATTAATCACTTGTCCTAACCTAAAATACACAACCTGCATTACACCACTAAATTCTTGAAATGTCAAATTTGATTGGTCATATTAAAAATAAAAACAGATTATAAATAATAAGTTTTCGAGCAATTATGCAAACGTCAAATTGAATTTGCTACAATTCATTAGGCCCGTTTATCAGAGACAACAGTTGTTGGGGAATTCTCTGATGACCGGATTGTTAATCTTGAACATGTTTGGGATTTTTGCAATCGTACGAAATAGATCGACCTGAGTACCGTTCATTATATATCAACATACATCACAAACAAATCCAAACATGTTGAACATTGATTAGCACAAATAGATATGTTTTTAAACTGCCAATAAACCCTGGGGAATGAAAAACATTTTCGTTTTTAAAAAAATCCTGAAATGTTTGTGTGAAAATAAAAGCAAGTAGATTGGCGAATGCTATTGCGCGTTGTTTTTAAAAGTTCCTTATTTTATGCATAATAAAGTTGTCTTGTTTTTAATCTGAATATCAACAATGCGTGAAATGTCAGAAAAGCCCTCACTTAAATGTGGTTATCACGTTTATTTTCAGTCGTTATCTCCAACTAATGTACTTGTACAAAAAACAGATAACAGTAATTAATATACATTCTGCGCTGGGTCGACAAATGTTGATAACGAATGTAAATGTGCAAAAACCACAGCAGCGGAAATTAAATATTTTTCGTGTAGTAGATAAAATCAAATTCAATGCAATTATAAAATATAAAGCGAGATTTTCTGATTGAAACTGCGTTGCCCGCCGCAACGCAATTTCAATCTGAAAATCTTGCTTTATATTTTATAATTGTATTGACTTTGAATTTATTTCAATATTCTTCTTTTAGTTACATGAAGTGTTTTCTATTAACCCATAAACGGCCAAGCAATTATAGAGTTAACTCTAAAAACTGATTTTAGGTAAAATTCTGCACTTATATGATTTCTATGAACGACTTATCGTATTACATACTGTGAATTTTTCTTTGAAATATACATAATGTTTACGCTATAAATTTTCAGGCATTGTTCTATTGTTTATAAAAAACGTGCAATATGACGTTTAGAACGGGTGTTTCCACTCCCAGACTAAGCATGAAGTAAAATTTCGAGTTTAGAAAAGCCCCGTGAAAATTTGTCGAGGGTCGCGCAGCGACCCGAGACAAATTTTCTGGGCTTTTCTAAACTCGAAATTTTACTTCATGCACCACGCGTATAAAACACTAAATTATGTGAAGTTAGAAATACACTGATATATATTTTTTTAAATGAGTAATAATCGAAATATTTAAATAACAAAATATTTACATTCTTCTTCATACCTTTTCAAGTCCGGTCAAATAATATAATATATGAAATTAACTTATTTAGTAATTTAATTAACAAAAAATTAATAATGTTGCGTGTATGCATCAATGGCGCTTAATGGGTTAATTATTGTTGTAATTCCTTTCTTCACTGATTAGTTTTATTTACTATATGTTCATTTCGAACACTGTGTCTATTTTCAATAGTAATACAATTGACAAATGTGTTTGAGTGAAACTGTCAATTAATAAAATAAACACATTTGTCAATTGTATTACTATTGAAAATGAACACATAGTGTTCGAAATGTACATATAGTAAATAAAACAAATCAGTGAATAAAGGAATTACAACAATAATTAATTGAATTTATTTATTTATCTTACTGTATTTGATATTTTGAAACTGAATACATTTCTGAAGATTCATGAATAGTTGTTTATTGAGTTCTTGAGTTAACACATTTCATATTGGCCTGTCGCATGGCGTGTTGGTGTTGTTTGAATTTTATCGCCCAATTAAAAGCGTTTTAACGGTTGCCCATAACTCTAGCTTGGTTCCTTCTCTGACATCACTGTCGTTATTTAACAGTGCGAAAAATGATGTCACGCGAAAATCGACGGCATTGTGACGAGAATAGCTGGCCGTCCAATTGCAGGAAACGGGTCATTTCGCCGCGGGCTGGAAAAAGCGCGGGCGTCGAATGAACATTTTGTGTGCACTTTGAGCGCCTTTTGTATTATTGCAAATTACAACTGACATTTCGTTGATGATGAGATTTAAGTTGTCTTTATAGAACTCGTTTATTGATTCAATAGCTGACCTAAATTTATTCATAAAATATGGCGCTCCTAGGAATTTTACGAATGGAAAGGAGCTTGATTTTGTTTTTTTAATTATATGCGATTATTTATTACATTGCCAAATTCTCTTTTACTTTCTCGTATAGATAAGGTATTAGAATCTCAACAATTTTTAGAAAAGGTTCTATTTAAGTTTTTTAATGAGTGTTTTCACTCCTTGATTGAAGTACAGTAAATTTCGAGTTTAGAAAAGCGTAAACAATAGATAACAATAAAAACGTTATACAGAGTCTTCATTCTTTGAAATGTTTTGGCTCGTTATTTGAAAACGTTCGATCATTTATGAAAGCTCTGTACAGGGTGGTTGTTTTTCGTTGATATTATAGGGTATAGGCTAAACGGTAAGAGATACAAAAAAACTAAGATGTATGTCCCGTTCTCTTTTTTAGTGTTTAGTTTAATGCCGCAATCAGATCTACGCTAACTAGATTGGTTCACCCTGTAGGTGATTCTCAAAATCAACTGATTTTTATTATCTCTTAGAACTCGGTTATTTATGGAGATACAAACAAAATTTAAATACGAAAGTTTTATGACTTTTTACGTAGAATCCAGTGGTGTGCTTAAAAAAATATAGATGTTTGAATTTTTGAGATATTATCAAAATTAGTATTTTCTTAAATGGGACACTTATTATGTGACATTTTCTGGATAATGTTCATGTTATTGCGTAAGATCAAAGATCACGTTATAAGTAGATTTGGTATAAATTTATTAATAATTCGTGATGCATATTCAAACCACTCAACTCTGAAATCTAAAAATAAATATTTAACATATATTAGAATGGAATTCGAACAAAACCTCATAAATTTACATAAAATATTGAATTTCTTTGAAATACACTATCGGCATTTTTCTACCTAAATCCATCGGTAATTTATAAATTGCCATTCCATTGTTTACATACAGCCACGAAAAAAGAAACACATGTTATCAGCATTGTTTAATAGACGGGCAGATGCTGATTCATGAATACGCATCACCGCAAAAATCAAACAAAAACGGTATAAATATGAATTATCAGCTTGTCAAAACAAATCGATAAATAATATCGCTGGATTCAATTTATTATACTGAATTGATAAGGAATTGTATTTTTAGTCTTGCAATAAATTAATTGAATATAAAGAGGATTACTGTATGCATTAGATCATACATGCAGTAGAAAAAATCAGAATAATTGTGTTATTCATGTATTTCTGATAACGTTATTTTTTTGTGTAATTATACAGAGAATTTTTATTTTAAGTACATACAGGGTGTTCGTATTATAACAAAATGTATGGGGATCTCGGTTATTTGAAGATATAGAGAGTCGGTTAAATTGGGGCAAAGTTGCGTAATTTAGGGCCCAATAATAATCTAAAAAAAATGGTGATGTGTCAATCATAGTACTTTCCCCCGTAAATTGCGTATTAAATCACTTTTAAAATATTTGTAGCATTATTATTTTCAAAATGTCTTCAACTTTTTGATAACTACAACTTTTATTTGAAACATTTTTCAATTGGTTCAACACATACTGACACAAACCAATGACTAGATAAAAAACACTATTTATTGAATATCTCAAAAACTAAGAGTGCTATGACAAAAAGTGAATCTACAAAAAATCTTTAGTTTTTCATTTCCTACAACTTTTATTTGAAACATTTTTCAATTGTATCGACACATACACTGTCACACACCAATAACTAGATAAAACACACAACTTTTGAAATATCTCAAAAACTAAGAGTGCTATGACAAAAAGTAAGTGAACAATACATCTTCATTTTGTTATTATCTACAACTTTTATTTGAAGATGTTTTTTGTTTGATGAACATTTATTGAAAAAATCTGAAAAAACTGAAAAACGCTAAGAGTAAAGTACCACTTCCGGTTTTCCGATTTTCACCAAAAGCTTTTCAGTTCTTCCGATTGTAACAAAAAGCTTAAGTTTCAAGTTTCATCTCGATATCTTTAGCGGTTTTTGCGGTACAGCGCACACAGACACAGACACACACACACAGACACACAGACAGACAGACAGACAGACAGAGAGACATTTTTCAAAAATGGTCTTATTCGACTCAGGGGACCTCAAAACGGATATTTCCGCTAAAATTTTTGATTCGAAAATTTTCACGAAAACAATACTTTCCCTTTGTATTACATACGGGGGAAAGTAAAAATCAAAGACCAGGATGGTTACGTCTATAATCGCACGGGTCTTACAATTATAAAGAAATTAGCCTACAAAAAAAGAAAAGCCTGAAAATTGGATAGGTTGCTTCGCTTCGTTACGGGACCAATCCATATTTTCAGGCTTTTCTAAACTCGAAATTTTACTTTTTACGACAGGTGTATTAAGCACTGATTTAATGTGATGTTCAAAATATACTGCTTTAACATACTTCTTTAGCAGTATGTTTTGAATTTCACAATATTGGAGTGATTTGTACGGGTGGCGCATGAAGTAAAATTTCGAGTTTAGAAAAGCCCGAAAATTTGGTTTGATCGCTCCGCTTCGCTCCGCTTCGCTTCGCTACGCGATCAATCCAAATTTGTAGGCTTTTCTAAACTCGAAATTTTACTTCATGCTTAGTCTGGGAGTGGAAGACACTCGTTAGTCTAAAATACATCACAACTGTTAAATATGTATCGTCGAATGCCCATCTTCAGGGGTGATACGTAAGTAAATAATGGGTCCTAGGAGTTGCCAAATAAGTAAATTACTCAACTGTTTTTAAGGCACTCTTTACAAAAACAAAAGATTTAAATTTTACATATAAAATGTACAATAAACTATAAGTGTGATACATCATTGAATTCAGAAACAAATTTTCTTCCAAAAAATATGAAAACCCGAAATAGGAAAGCGACCCGAGACAAATTTTCACGGGGCTTTTCTAAACTCGAAATTTTACTTCATGCGCCACACGTATAAAACACTGATTTACAGTAAAGTTAAAAATATATAACGCTTAAATGTGATGGTGATCAATATTTATTGAGATGTAGCGAAAATTGCAAGAATTACTTTTTTTGTGAATAGTTTTGGAATAATAATAATAAAAGTAGAATAAATTTAGTTTGTGCATCTTTTATGTGATAATCGGTATTTATTATTATTATTATTACAAAAGATTGACAGTTATTAATTAATTTTAAGTGCTAACAATGATTGACTGCTGTCAAGATGTTATTGATTAACAGATATGACGTCATTGTTTCCAAGTCACTCTTTGCAAATAAGAAAATATCATAATTTTAAATATCAAATCTAAAATAAATTATTAGTGTAATACATCACTGAGTTAAAAAAAATATTCTTTCAAAAAATATGAAAATCCAAAATAGCGCTTATAAGAAAAACAAAAGTTGACTATGGTTCCTGGGTAAATGTTATAGTTATCTTGAAAAAAAATATGCTACTAGATTCCTCAATAAAAAGTGCCTGTATGTCGTCAAAGTTCTAAATGTCCAAATTCAGTAGTTTTTGAATAAAAGAATAAAAACGATTTTTTTTTAATCTGTTGAAAAGAAAAAAGATATTTCAAAATTGTTTTCAGATTATTGTTAGGCCCTAAATTACGCAACTTTGCCCTAATTTAACTGACCCTCTATCTTTTCAAATAACTAAGATCCCCATACATTCTATCGAAATACGGGCACCCTGTATATCCCCATGAATATGCTGTAAAATTTCAGGCTTTCGTTGTATTTAAAGTAATCAATATGATGTTTCTAACAAGTGTATTCAGTCCTTGATTAAGCATGAAGTAAAATTTCGAGTTTAGAAAATCCTGAAAATTTGGTTTGGGCGCTCCGCGTAGCGGAGCGACCAAACCAAATTTTCAGGATTTTCTAAACTCGAAATTTTACTTCATGCGCCACGCGTATAAAACACTGAAATATTGTAGTTTGTATATATTGTAAATCAGTATGCTAAAGTGGTATATTTTGAACTTCACTTGAAATCAGTGTAGGGAATATATACTTAAATTCCCTGTATAACTAGCTACCTTTACAAACATTATTTTTTCTCTATTATTTTTTTATGGAGCAACTATTCAGTTTACCTTTTCTTTTATTGTATCAGGTGTCCCTACTGTGTGGCATTCCTCGCCTCGTGACTTGCCAGAAAGAAGAGAGACCCCATCGAGAAAAGATGGTCGTTGATGTTGATGGTGTACGGTAGTTGGTACTTGATGCCCTTGATCTTTCGCATTCCACACCGGACACACTCACACACAAAAAATAAACAATCGCTTCATCAAGTCGCCGGCCGAAATATTTCAACGTTCGGCCGACGCGAGAATTTTTCAATGCCATATATTTACAGTCATTTGTCGAAAAGTTATTGGATATGCGTTTATCAGTCCTGCTATAAATGCTATCTATTTATAACACATAGGTTCAAAGGATAACAATAAAACGTTATTCATAATGTGCTATTTTCAGACTGTCATAAACTCGAAATTTTACTTAATGCGCCACGCGTATAAAACACTGATTTAAAGTGAAGTTCAAAATAAACTGCTTATGCTTAACGAAATTTTGCCCTATCAAAATTCGAGCAATTTACTATAAATTTTTAGGTATACTTAAACAAAAATATCTCTGTATAAACTTTTTTTAATTTATTTTTAGTACCTATAACCTGTCGATTGTCAAATAACTTGGTATGCAAAAGTAGCTCGCGTTTTACAAAAGGTTGAACAGCACTGTTCTAGATGCTTGAATTTTTTAAAGCAAGATTTGATTAAACAAAATAAACACTTGAAAATGTATTAATGTCAGATCAAATTTGAGCAGTATATTTTGAACTTCACTTTAAATCAGTGTTTAATGCGCGTGGCGCATGAAGTAAAATTTCGAGTTTAGAAAAGCCTGAAAATTTGGTTTGGTCGCGTATCTCCGCGCTACGCGACCAAATCAAATTTTCAGGCTTTTCTAAACTCGAAATTTTACTTCATGCTTAGCCTGGGAGTGGAAAACACTCTTTTTAAGGTTAAAATCGAACTCTATTAAAAAACAAAAAAGCCTGAAAACCAAGAAATGGAAACAGTTGTTAGAAGCTTCACACTTTTTATACACTGACCCTAAACTAGATTTTACATTACCTTAATTACAATTAGATTTTTTGTATATTTTTCTGCGAAACAGTAAAACGTAGACGTTTATGTAAATCCGTGCGATTTTGTAACTTGTTTTGTATCTGTGTCAACGGCCAAAATATATAATAGTACACGTTTGAAGATAACGCCTTGTTATGAAATCGGACACGTTTCGTGCAATTTTCCACTAAAACAGTGCCCCAGTTTTCTCTTTCGCTACGCTTTATTTCGAGTGTCATTTCAAACAGGAAGCCTTTGAAGTCGGGACGGTCGTAATTTCAAATTTACCCACATCAAAACCCACCGCAGTTAGATAATTAAATTTCGTATTATCCATCAATACTATAATGCATTTAAATATTCTAGATTTTTTCGTCTTATTAACTTTTCTATTTTTTTCTCTAAGGCTCAGATGCACCAGAAACGTTAAACTTGATTTCAAGATGACAGTTTGACTATTGTTCTAATGTCATTTTGAACTCGAGCTCAGAGTTGAACCAGTTCAACGTGTTTGGTCCAATTGGTCTTAAGTTCACGGAGCACTACTGCTCTAGAAGACTAAGATCTAAATATTCATCAATTAAACGTAGATTGTAGCCCCTACTTTCTGGATTTTATAATCTAATATCTCTAAACTCTACACTTTTGACGTCAAGCAGTCGACCTAAACTCTACACTAGAGTATCTCTAGACAGACCAGAACTAAAGTCTCTATATTCTAACAGCTAGTCGCTAATCTCTAAACTTTGTACAATTAAAAGTGCGATTCTTTTCGCAATCTACAACAAGTTAGTCTTACAAAGACTATATCAAACACTCATTGAAACAACTACTTCCCGGGCTAATACCCCGACGGACGTTGAATTATACAACAAGTGTTTGCTGTTACATACAGTAACCTACTGCAAATGTAACAATTTGGGTCAAATTATTCAGGCCATCTATAGACGCGTTTCGAGATTTATCTCTCCTTGTTGTATAATTCAGTGTCCGTCGGGGTATTAGCCCGGGAAGTAGTTGTTTCAATGAGTGTTTGATATAGTCTTTGTAAGACTAACTTGTTGTAGATTGCGAAAAGAATCGCACTTTTAATTGTTTGAAGTATTCTGCAACCAAGAATTGGCAATTTCATTTATTCTAAACTTTGTTTTCTCGGAGGTCTACCAGAGTTTGGATTCTAGATTCTCGATCCTACACAATTTAGATTTTAAACTACTTTCTGGATTCTAGACGCAAAACTCTAGACCAGTCTCATAATCACTAGCAGTGGAACATTTACAAGTTTATAAGACTTTTGTGGAACACAGTCGTAAAGAATCGATGATTTACACCTTACAGTCAAAAATCTCGTTAACAGTCAAGTATTTAAATTTAAGACTGTTAAAGATTAGAGTCCAGAAACGAATCCCGAATAGGTATTTAATCCACAGTCAAGAGTCTAGATGACAAAATTCTAGATATTAGAGTTCTAAAACTGTAGATGTTACTTTTAGAACTCTAATCTCTATACCTCTTCAAATTTAAATGCCACTAAACAAATTGAAGTTTGCACTAATCAAAATCAAGTTGTGACTAATCAAATTCACATTGCATTTGATTATTGGCAATTTGATTTTGTTTAATGTCAACTTGAATTTGTTTAGTACCAACTTGAACTTGCAAAGATATAGAATATTTCCATCTAGACCATAGGCGCGGGAGATATTTAGGGGGGCAGTAATAAACCCAGAGAAAATTAGGGGGCGTACAATATTACACGTTTAAATAGCTGTTTGTAATTTTTTTTGTAAATGTTATATTTTGAAATATTGTAACAATTGTTCCTTAAATTTTTCATAATTTTATAAAATTAATCGGATCTTGGCCGACTTTATTATGTAGAATTGTATTTGTGGCCCGCGAAGAAGATAGTTTGGAGACCCAGGATCTAGACTCTTGACTGTAGATTGAATACCTACTCTAAATTAGTTTCTGGACTCTAGACTAGCGAAAATAATTTACAGTCTTGAGTTAAGCGTCCAGAATATAAAGTCTAAAATTCAGAGTCTTGAGTTTAGACATTAAACATTAAAAGTGCCGAGATTCTTTACGCAATCTACCGGGCTTTCATTAATTCCCGAACCCCACGTGACCAAAAATAATAGGCAACCAAATGTACAAGGTGGTATGGCTCACACAAAAATTCCCTAGATTTAAAAATATTTATTCGCCGGCGTATTTTTATGACGACTGAAAATATTATATTTAAAATGATTAAAAAATAGGCTCATCTTCAAAAATGTAACTAATTTGTATTAATTTTCGCAGTATTTGCTTATCCTAGCAAATTGACTCTGCAAAATAAATAGAAATAAAACTCAATGTTTCAGAATAATTAAACAATTTTTGCTTACCTGAAAATTCCGGGCGAATCTTGTAAGATCTCAAAGGTTGGTTTAACGATGCACCGCGCATAAACGTTGATGTCAAATTTGACTTTAGTAACGTTTGGTTACTTTTTTCAAAGCCTCCAACGTACAAATACAATAATTTACGCGGCAATTTTAAATTTAGTCACGTGGGGTTCGGGAATTAATGAAAGCCCTGTACAACAAGTTAGTCTTACAAAGACTAAATCACTCATCGAAACAACTACCATTTATACTTACGTCTTGAGTTTAAAACCCAAGAAACTAGAAACATGTATGGAGACTACGCAAGGGAGGAGTCCTATAAGAAATAAACATTTGGGCAATGTTATTCAATTAAAGCTCAATTTGATTTCCAAAAACGGCTAGCACCGTTTTACCCGACCCACTGAACTTTAATGAATTGCGTAACACGCGGTTAAGGAAAAACACAACAACCAACGGTTGGTTGAACCCGGAGCGCTACCAGGTATTCATTAGATTAGTAGGTGTTAATTGCGATCGTGAGGTGGGCGCCAAAGCGACGCTTATCACGAACAAGGCATTCCGTACGCCCACTCGTCTTCTTTTATTATCGAAATTTGTAAGTTACTGCTCCGGTACAAATTCGACTCACGGTGCTTTTTTATTGGTTTTTATGGTCCAATTCATTCTGGCATTCGGAGTGCGTTCGTTTCGTGACGTTAAAGTTGCGTCCACCTGAATGTGATGGAAATAACGTGAAGGTTTATGGCGATTTTTATTGCGTCGTTTGTATAAGCTATTTTAATTAGGTTTTCTGTTGTGTCTTGGTTATTCTTTTGATCAAGTCTTCATTTGAAAATCTTGTGTAGTGTTTTATTTTTACCTTCCCCCAAATGTAATACAAAGGTAAAGTATTGGTTTCGTGAACATTTACAAAACAAACATTTTAGTAGGTATATCCAATTTGAGGTCCCCTGATAACTTCTGAAAAATGTCTGCCAGTCTGACCGTCTCTCTAACCGTTTGTGTCCGATTGTGCCATATAGACTAAACCAATTAGGATATTAAAATAAAATGACACAATAAATTTAGGCTTTCTATTATAACTCTAGGAATTGAAAAGCATTTGATCAAAATCTGGAAACCAGAAGTGGTACTTTACTTTTAGCGTTTTTCAGATGTTTCTTGATATTTTGGAAAATTTTGATAAAATGGAAAAATTTATAGATAAAGTTGTAGAGATTTAAAAGATGCACATTTGTCCCTCTCCGTAATTTAAACGTTTTTCGATAGATTTTCCACCAATATTTACCCATTTTTATGGTCAAAATCTTAGTTACGCAAAATTTCACCTTAAGGCTTTCTGTGGAGGTCCTCGCTCATGCCCCAGTTGTTTGGCGTACGATATTTTCAGATTCTCAATATCTGATTCACAATAAATCAACTTGGTTTAATTAGACATTCATGAAAACTTTCTTTCCGTGTAAAGTTTCAATGTTTGTTTAACTTTATACAAATGTCCATAATAACTTCGGTATTTTTCTCGCACATGCATTTGCGTATTTTCCGTTTGTCGGCAAATAAAATCTGACGCAATCGGACCTTGAAAGATCGCTTCTGTAATCAGCGGACGTTCTAAAAAAAAACAACGAATACACGTACACTCGTCTAATTATAGCTATAGTGCAATCCGTTTGCAATTTTATTCGCTGTTAATGAGAGAAGGTTAATTGGCAATAACTTCAAATTAGGTGATACTACTGTCTAAGAGGATATTGATATGAATGGATTTTACAAAGAACTTAACCGTGACAGTTTGTCCTCAATTGGATGTTTTTTTTGTGGTTGATTGTACAAAGGACATGATAGTTTGTCCTCAATTGATTGTTTTTTTTTGTGCAAATTTTTTCTTCAGAGAAGAACAGAGTGTTAATATTTGAAGAGGCTGAACATTAAACAATCCTTTTAAAATAATCCAATTGGTACGATGTTTTTAAACTCTAGATCTTCGACAGAAAAAAATGCCCATACATTTGGTCCCTAAGCTCTTGGATAGAGGAAACTCTCTTCTATCCAAGAGCTGATGAAATATTTCGGGTCGACGTCTTCAACATTGAAGAGAGGCCATATATTGAATCTTTAGGCCATCAGTAAAGAAGAATTGACCGGGATTTGGGTTTCTAGACCATAGGTTCTCAACGTGAGCGATAACGCCCCCCTGTGGGCGTTTGAGACTTTTAAGGGGGCAGTAGAAATCCCAGAGAAAATTAGGGGCGTAAAATATATTATGTTTAAATATAATCGTGGCAATAGCGACAGATGGTAAGTAAAAGCAATTAGGGGGCTCTAAAAAAATATATAATAAATAAAATAACGTTGAGAACCTATGTTCTAGATCATCGATTGAGAAGAGTTGCTATACAATTTGGTAGAAGTTCTTCTATAGAAGAGCGAAACTTAAAAGTTTAAGCTCTAGCTTTTCGGTAAATAAGATATACCAAACATTTGGATTCTAGGTTATCAGAAGAGTTAAAAAATAGATGGAGATTTACGTTTTTCGACCAAGCGGTTGGTTTTTTAAAAAACGTTTTTATTTAATTATATATTTTTTATTACACATAAGTACTGAATTACAACAACAATACGCGCGAATACTAATTACAGGCTGGAACTCTATCAGGAACTGACTACAATAGCATGCATTAGATTATATATAAGAGTAAATGCGAATAATGCAAAGATAACATTTAATAGAATAAGCATAATTATCTATCATAAGGAATGCATTGAGAGAGATACGTAACTGGAGACGATTTTTTTTAGATAGAGAAGCTTCCAAACATTTGGGTCACTACGTTTTCTACAAACAAGTGTTGCCAAATACTTAGGCTCTAGCTCTTTCTTAGAAACAAGGAGAATCTTCTCTCGACACAATAAATAGCTTCAAGCTCTGAATTTAGTTTGATTAGTTTGAATATTTGTTTAACCTTTAAGTACTCTGTACGGATTGATAACAAAAAGAAAACCTTCATGTTATTATCACGAGTGGGAGTGTAACCATTTTTTTTCTTCATTCTATATAATACGAAACCAAAATTATATACCCAACCGTGACGATTCCTTTAATGGTCGACCAGCACAACAAACACCTTCAATAGTGCGCTCGTAAAACGCGACGTCATTGGAATTGTTTGATCCCAAAATGGCGATTCCTCGAGTGGTCGTGTGGGTTCAACGATTGGGCGTCGTGCGTGACGTCAACGAATTTCTCGCGCGATACCAAAAGCGTTTTGCATCCAGTGGCAGACACTCGCAAACAAGTGTTTTTTGTCGAAATGTATTTTCGCGGAAGCCACAGATGCTTTTGCCGTTTCAACGGTTCCGAATTCCACAGGGTGTAAATATTTGGACGATAATAAATACAAATGTATCTTTCCACTGTTGATGCACAACTTCAAAAATTGATTGTTTGTTTAATGGGGAATAATTGATATAGATAGGATGTAATTGATTGATTGTATCCGGATAAAAAAATATTTACAGGTTAGATAAAAACATATCTTTCTACACAATTTATGTATGTAAACACACTGTATATTGTAAGCTGAAGGACTTGGGTTGTGTAATTTTATTGTGCAATAAATATTTATTAATTAAATATATTGTAGCCAGTAGAATTACTAAGGAAGGTCACAACCAAAGTGAGCAATTATAACTACAATCCAGACGATTGGTTTGTTTTCGCACGATATACGCGCGTCTGCTGTACCGAGATGTTTTTCCAATTTAGCAAGGTGAACTAAAAGCGTCCCGTATATTGATAATAAACCCATAAAAAGGTTAATGTTATCGATCTCCGCTGTGTGTATTATGATCCCATTTTCTGCCCCGGCGTTGATGGATGAATTGTACGGTTGATTAGATCAAGTTGAGTGCATTATTCAATTGAGGAGACTTGGTACAATTGGCTGATTGCCTCGTCTGTTTATTGTTTGTCAGATGATATTTATTTTATTCAGAAATAAACTGAAATTACTAAATTTAAAAATGCGCAAAACTTAAATAGTTTAATATATAACATTAATACAGTTAAATGAATTTGGGTTACGTGAAGATGATAATAACTTGAAATAAAACACTTTTAACCTTTCTTCACAAATGTATTCTTTAGAATAGAAGAGGTATAGAATTAGTTTGTGAAGAAAGGTTAAAAGTGCTTTATTTCAAGTCATTAATAAGTGTTTTGTAGGTAGTAATTTATGTTTCATCAATTGAGTTATAAAACGAAAAGAGTATCTTGAACAAGTTTCTCATCTTTCACGTGGTGAAACATATTTAACTATGATTTAATAAAGAAAACACTTGGTTAATTTCACTAATATTATATTATTTCACTAATATTATATTAGTGAAATTTAACCAAGTGTTTTCTTTATTAAATCAAAAGAAAAGAGATTTGTAATTTTTCTTTTTCTTTAGAACTTGGTTTGATTTGATTAAGCTTTACATTAGGAAGCAAGGAGAGTGAAAATATTATAAGCAGTAAATGTCGGGCTTGACCTTAAAAGATGTGAAGGAAATATTGAATTCAAATATACCTTCTTATTAATAAACACAAAAGTGGTAAAACAAAGTTGAGTGTTTTCAATATTATCGTCATTAGAAGAATGTTTTAACATTTTACAAAACATTATTTATTGCTTAGTGAAAGATTTCACCCCTCTATTAACGTTCATTAATAAAACAGTACATTGAATACAGAAAGAAAAACCAACAGAAGAAAAGCTTTTCGAAAAGTTATCTTTTTGATAAGCTAATCCTATTTAATTTCCCTTCGGTATTTTTAAGATTACAGTTGTGCAACTCCTGAGCACGAACACGTAAGCCAAGCCGGTCTGGTTAGTGTATTAAATAAAATTATTCCTGACAATTGGCCAGACACGCCAGATAGGATCGAGTGCGGAAACTCTTGTTAAATCAAGTGCACTACCAGCTAGTTTCAAGAAGCCCTAATCTGATGGTGCACTCTTTAACTTTGTTCCTTTTTTAGAAGGACGTGATTTCAAGCTTAATTGAAGCAAACCAACCTTCTGTTGTATCGAAAACTTTGAACCTCTCATCTGGTTTAAAACGACATTGGAATAGAAAAAGTTACTTTAAATTCTTGGAAATGTCAAGGAAAAGTCAGGAAATTTTTAAATTAATAATACTAATAAATATGGAAATAATGCGATTAAAAAATAAACAAATTGTTAGTGCTATTGTTGAACGGAGCTCTTTTCTGGAAATTGATGGTTAGTTTAAAAGAGTGTCTAAACAAACCTTTTAAGTTTCAAAGAGTTTAGCGCTGATTCTGGCGATTGGAAGCACGCTCAATCGTAAAGATCTTTTCGTCCGTGTACAAAATCGACCCAAATGACTTTTTTTAGGAGGCGTTGCGAATTCTTCAGTCGTACGCGCTTCATTTGATCGTACAAGTAGTGAATTTCAATTTGATTGGAATCATCTTTCTGACTGATTTCTCGCTGATTTTCATCTCCTTGGTCAGCTGTTTCATAGATTTTCCTGGATTTCAACAAACTCGATACTTGAGATTGTTTAAATTCTCTGGAGTGGTCGCAGTGCCCCCAGGTCATCCACTCCGAGATCTGTTCTCAGTAGTGCCCACCTCTCTGTACCGCTTAATGGCGCCATAAACGGTCCTTCTTGGCACGTGGAGGTCCTTAACGATGCCCACGGTCAATTTACCCGATTCGAAAAGTCCACGATAACCACGATTTGATCTTCCTTAGAGCTCATTACTCCAAAAAGTAATAACAATTTGACAGATCAAAAAACAAACATAGGTTCTTTCACAGTTAATATACAGAGAGTTTTATGTAATACCGAACATAACGAGACATTTTCTTTTAAATATATATAAGCATACGTTGTATATTTGCCGATGCTAGGTTTATTAAAAGAATTTAATTTAAAGCTTTAAACAAGTGTTTTCCACTCCCAGGCTAAGCATGAAGTAAAATTTCGAGTTTAGAAAAGCCTGAAAATTTGGTTTGGTCGCGTAGCGCGAAGCGCGGAGCGGCCAAACCAAATTTTCAGGCTTTTCTAAACTCGAAATTTTACTTCATGCGCCACCGGTACGAAACACTGATGCAATGTAAAGTTTAGCGGTGTGTTTTAAACTTCATAATATGTCAGTGTTTTGTACCGGTGGCGCATGAAGTAAAATTTCGAGTTTAGAAAAGCCTGAAAATTTGGTTTGGCCGCTCCGCGCTTCGCGCTACGCGACCAAACCAAATTTTCAGGCTTTTCTAAACTCAAAATTTTACTTCATGCTTAGTCTGGGAGTGGAAGACACTCATTTCAAATTTTAAATTGATTTTTTTAACAACGTGTATCTAAAGATTTACGACAGATGGGACATGTATACTTGAAAGAAAATCTCCCTGTGTGTACAAGTTGAGGCATTAATTGCGATTGATTGGCTACAATTTTTAATGGTCATATAGGCAACCCAACTTACACACAACTAAGAAAATAAAGATGTCAAATTGTATTGGATGAACATGTTCGGTGTTACATAAAACTCTCTGTATATCCAGTTAGCCAGTCCTTATATAAAATTTGGTAACCGCGTTTGGATGCTGCATACAGAAGCGAGACCGGTGATTAGTGTATATAGTCTATCTTACTCTTACCCCACATCCTGACCATAGTCTCTCCTTTTCCACTCGATTTCCAGTTCTCTCATAAGCATTGGCTTCCCTTAGTTCTTTGTAGAGAATTTTAAGAGCACGATACAAAATTCTAAAAAGATAGCATACAGGATTAAAAGTGATATTTTATATTTTTCTATAATCGCTTTGAAGACAAACTTTAAAACATTACCTACAATGAAACTTTAAAGAAGGAACAAATTAAGGTCCCGAAAGCTGGGTCATGCAAAACAATTTGAGACAAGCCCTGTTAAAGTTTCCTTTCAAATCGCTCTGTGGCTGACGTTGTACGACTGTTACTTTTTGATTGAATTTGGGTGACGTGAAGATTATAATAACTTTAATTAAAATACTTTTAACCTTTCTTCACAATTTTTAGTATATACTAAATGTACATTTCGGTCACAAGGTGGCCATTATCAATGGTCACCTTGTGACCGAAATGTACATCTGGTATATAATAAAAATTGTGAAGAAAGGTTAAAAATGTTTTAATTGAAGTTGTTACTTCTTGCCTAAGGTTTTGAAACAATAAAGGGATTAATAGAGATTTTCACACTAAACTCTGATTATTGGATGAATTCGCAACCTTTTTTGGCACAACCTTCTCTAAAGCCTTAAAAATAACAAATCTGAGCTCATTTTCATTCAAATTTATCGACTTTGGTTAATCTCTGGATATCAGGAGTGTCACGTATTTTTACTTATAATCATACACTTTCGAACAATCCTTGTCAAAACATTATTTAACCACGCATTGAGATTCAAATCCCCATCCTTCATTGACCTCAACACAATTGACTAAACACTTTATCGACCTGCTGGCGGATTACCACCATCCGGGGAGGTATTCCTGAGAAGTATCACGCGCGATTCACCTACCGTATAAAGTAACTCCGCTGGTTTATAAGCGGATTAAGTCTGTGACAAAATGTGGTCAGTCGGTTCTTCTTCAGGTGTTCGTGTGTCTGTGAGTGCACCTACCGGTTTCGTGTGACCCGGACGGTGGAGGGATATCAGCAAGGTCGTCATGGTGTGTCTAGGTCGAGTAACCCCAGATGTGGACACAGGCGGCGGAGGACAGGGCACGCGATTTAATCAGTTAATTAATCGGGTTATTTTCATAATTAAGCTCGGGATTATTTAAATCTTGATGGTATGGTCCTTTTTGTTTTAGGGAAGGTAAGGCCGTCGAATTAATTATGGTGGCATGAGGTAATCTACAGAAAAAGCAGTTTTGATATTCTGTAGAAAAACTTATTTATCGTAATTAAGTATAGGAGTTTTTAGATAGTTCTCCTGATGAAGATGACATATGAATCATACGTTTGCAATTTAAACATTTCAGCAATAAAAAAAATTAAGTAGAAAATAAAGAAAATTTAACATAAAGAAAAATTGAGTTTGTCAATAGTTTACAAAATATAAAAACGAATTAAAATTAATATCGACTTTCTGCAAAAATGTTGTCTCATTGAGACAAGTTATTTTAGTTTCCTGTTGTTTCATTTAGTTTGGTGAGAGAATAATTTGACCTGATGTTGCATTTTGCATATAAATTAGGCACAGAACAGTAAACTCAAATATTCATTGTATAATTTTATATCTGTCGGGGTATTAGCTCGAGAAGTAGTTGTTTCAATGAAAATTTGGAGATTTGTCTCAATGAGACAACATTTTTGCAGAAAGTCGATATTAATTTTAATTCGTTTTTATATTTTTTAATTTATGTAGTTGAGAGAGAAAAAACTAGTACAGCAGGGAGCTTTAACCACTTCTAAAATATTGTTTTTTTTTCTTGTAAAATGTACTTGTCACGTACAGGTTAGCAAAACATTTTTTCTTGGCCAACAAGACGGTCTCTAATGCTAGTACTGTCTCTAAACGGGTCGTTATTATCGCTTTTTGCATTTCAGTCAGTTGAGGCATGTCGACGTTAATTAAATGTCGTTTGACGTTTCCTCAGATTTGTCAGTTTAATTGATCAAATATTTTTCTGTACTAGTTTTTTTTTCTCTCGCAACTGTATATTTGCAGAATTATGTTTAAAGAAAGAATATTTAAGCTGGGCAAAGCAAAGATATGTATTGGTATGCAATGTCTCTAATGCTAATACTGTCTCTAAACGGGTCGTTATTATCGCTTTTTGCGTTTCAGTCAGTTGATGCATGTCGACGTTAATTAAATGTCGTTTGACGTTTCCTCAGATTTGTCAATTTGATTGATAATTTGAAAAATCAAAGTGAGTCCAGTTCACATACCCAAATATTTTTCTGTACTAGTTTTTTTTTTCTCTCGCAACTGTATATTTGCAGAATTATGTTTAAAGAAAGAATATTTAAGCTGGGCAAAACAAAGATATGTATTTAAGGCCAGTTGTATGTAAATGTTGAGGTAAATTCATCTCTGACTGAAGTGAATTCAAAGAATTCCACATGGCATACCAATTCATTCCATTAAAAACAAATCTGTTTACACCAACTAGCAAACCCAATAATTGTCAACAAGGTTATTACAAAAATAATAACGATCTAATTAAAATGCATATCATCTCGAGGCGAGATAATTACAATGTCAAAAAGTTGACACCGATCTGGGCATATTTACATAATTCAAACGCTCGTAACTAGTGTTTCGAAATAACACTAATTATGGAAGTGCGGTAATGCAAATTACACGGACGATTACCCGCTGGCGTGTTCGAATTAAATATCTAGAGAAATACCAAATACCCGGGAGGTATCAAAAGAGCTATTACGGTTTTTGCACGTCGGAAATTGGCTTAATGTCCACTACTAGCTAAACTGGACCTACCGCATAGAATAAACTTGGAAATGCAGTTATTCGAGTGGAACCTGAGAAAGAAAAAAAACGTCGTAAAGGATTATTAATATAAATCGTGTGTTTAGTGTGGACGTTAAAGTGGAGTAAATGGCTAGGTATTTGAGGATAATGAGAAACATTAGTTCTTGCCTGTTAATAGCAGTTGAAGAATGAACACTGTTTGATACCTTGCATTGCTTTTAAGTTAGCTCCTTTGATATTGTTGAACACAGAGGGTGTTTTTATTTTAAGTATACAGGGAATTTTTCGTTTAGCATACGCAAATTTTCCGACATTCGTTGTTTTAAAAAAAAGTTCAATTTGAATCTATAAACGAGTGTTTTCCACTCCCAGATTAAGCATAAAGTAAAATTTCGAGTTTAGGAAAGCCTGAAAATTTGGTTTGGTCGTGTAGCGCGTAGCGCTACGCGACCAAACCAAATTTTCAGGCTTTTCTAAACTCGAAATTTTACTTCATACGCCACGCGTATAAAACACTGATTTCAAGTGAAGTTCACAATATTCTACTAAAGCAGTATGCTAAGAACGTATGTTTAAAACTTCACTTGAAACCAGTGTTTTATACGCGTGGCGCATGAAGTAAAATTTCGAGTTTAGAAAAGCCTGAAAATTTGGTTTGGTCGCGTAGCGCTACGCGCTACACGACCAAACCAAATTTTCAGGCTTTTCTAAACTCGAAATTTTACTTCATGCTTAGTCTGGGAGTGGAAAACACTCGCTCGAAGCTTGCAATTATCCTCTTTCAAAAAACAACGAATATTTGAAGATTCACAGCGCACACACTGTAATTGGGACATGTTTACTTAAAAGGAAAAAGCCCTCGTATATATATGACTATGTATACGCTGTACATTAACATGATGTTGTAAAATACTAAGCTGTTTATCAGCAACAGCACATAAACGCGTTCAACTTGTTTTAATTAATTCTAATTCGATCATATCCATTGTGATTTCTAACTCATTTTCCAAGTAAGCCTTTACAGAACATCTGTGTGTGTGCACACGATTCGCCAGCTTCTAACTAGAATCCGTTTAGAATTGGGTTAATTGAATGCCAGCGTCTGTGTAGGTGCACGCTGTGTGCAAGATTGTAAATATTTGCGTTTCAAAAGTAGATTGTGAGATAAGCAGTGCCTAGTGCGTGCAGCTTGCGTTTTATTGTCGGTACTAAAGTGTCGGTGACATGATAAAATGGAAGCTACTGCGGTAAAAAGGCTTCTTTTATCAGAAAATTAATACATTTCTTGTAGGGTTAAAGATCTAAGTATGTAGATGGCCATTTTCTAATGCTCGGTTACATCCAGTGCCTTCTATTGTAACGGAGTGGAAACATGAACAGTAAAAGACGCAAATTTAGTAAAACGTATTTTTCAGGCTTTCCTAAACTTACAATTTTACTTTATGTTTAATTAGGGAGTGGAAATACTTGTTAATCGCTTCAAATTGAACTTATTAAAAAAAATAACGAATGCATCAAATTTGTTGTTTTTTTCTGAATCGGAATACATGTATACTCTAAAGAAAAATTCCCTGTATGTTAATGTATGCAGCGCCACCAATTAAAATTCTCACGAGTAGCCACTGATTCAAGTACCTAAAGTTATTGTCTTTTCACACAATCAAAATTCAAGATACACTCTCGATTTCCTGGGGGACCTACAACCCTTTCTGCCTTCCTACAAAATGTCTCTGGAACTCTTCTTCTACTACTCGTCGGAATACATGTATACTCTAAAGAAAAATTCCCTGTATGTTAATGTCTGCAGCGCCACCAATAAAAATTCTCACGAGTAGCCACTAATTCAAGTAACTAAAGTTATTGTCTTTTCACTCAATCAAAATTCAAGATACACTCTCGATTTCCTGCGGGGACCTACAACCCTTTCTTCCTTCCTACAAAATGTCTCTGGAACTCTTCTTCTACTACTCGTCGGAATACATGTATACTCTAAAGAAAAATTCCCTGTATGTTAATGTCTGCAGCGCCACCAATAAAAATTCTCACGAGTAGCCACTGATTCAAGTACCTAAAGTTATTGTCATTTCACTCAATCAAAATTCAAGATACACTCTCGATTTCCTGCGGGGACCTACAACCCTTTCTTCCTTCCTACAAAATGTCTCTGGAACTCTTCTTCTACTACTCTTTGTTATGACAAGAGTGCGTGTTTGAACATGTGCCCCTGGCGTCGGCCGGAAACCCGCGTGTTTATTAAACAGGCCCCCCTCGACAGGAGATTTTTTCGCTTCCGGAAGGAAAGGAGAAAAAACCACGAGAGACATTAGTGCGTGCGTATATGAGTTTATTTTTCGTACGTGCGTGGAATGCGTATGAAATTCGCTCAAGGATACGATAATTAAATTGGTGATCGTTATCTAAATGTAAAAAAAAACGGTTTTGTCATTTCGACATGTCCTCATCCTCACAAGTAGACTGTTCGGGTTGGATTCAAGGCTTGGTTAGAGTAAATATTGATACAAAAAAATAGTTTCCGTTTAAAGAATTTAGAAGTGCGTGTATTGATAAAAAAATGTATTTTCTTTTGTAAAGTCAATTCTTTATTTATAAAAATAACGATTCTATAAACTTATAAACTGTCGGCACCTCGGTTGTTTTGAAAAACAAATTACATATCTTAGGTTAGGCCATACGAAACGGTAAATCTTGGAAACGTCAAATACATTTAATAATATTTCATTGGATAGTGTCACACTGCTGAATTTAATTACGACGTATGTTTCTCCTACTGAGATGCCGACAGTTTATAGACACTCGTTAGTTCCGGATCCAGAGCAGAGTTGTTAAATCAGGAGGGGCACCCCTCTTAAGATCAGCCACACGGGGAAGACTTTTTTCAACAAATGCATTGAAGTCCTAGCTGTGTGGGTTGTGGTCCCATCTTGCTGAAACCACACACACGTTGTCCAGTTTTTCGAGAACAGTCAAAAGAACTCCTGGTACATTTTCCAGTAATAATCTGAATTCAAGTTTACCCTGAAAAATAGGCCTGGGTATTCACAGCACCGATGCAATTTGTCATCGGTGAGAAGTCGCACTGAAATTACGTCATTTTGGAAAGAATTTATTAAACCGTATGGAGTAAAATGACGTGATTTTAATGCAACTTCTCACCGATGACAAATTGCATGTGTGCTGTGAATAGCACCCCTGAAGTCGGAATATTTATGTACCGACTACACAGCCCTGGCTCAGAGGTATCACAATCGGTTTTCCTCTCTAAAGTAGGGATTGTAAATTTACCGACTTTTTTTATTACCGGTTATGAAGACAAATGTAAATATTTTGTTATTTAAATATTTCGCTTATTACTCATTTAAAAAAAATGTCAGTGTATTTCTAACTTCACAATATTTCAGTGTTTTATACGCGTGGCGCATGAAGTAAAATTTTGAGTTTAGAAAAGCCTGAAAATTTGATTTGGCCGCTTCGCGCTACGCGACCAAACCAAATTATAAGGCTATTCCAAACTCGAAATTTTACTTCATGCTTAGTCTGGGAGTGGAAACACTCGTTCTAAACTTCATATTGCACGTTTTTATATTAAATCGACGAATGCCCGAAAATTTACAGCGTATACATTATGTTTATTTCAAAGAATGTATGAATCAAAACCGATTTACTGATCATTTCCTGGTATCAGAAGATCGTTGTTTTGAGGTAAAAAAGACCAGAGCTGAAAGTTAAAACTAAGTTTCGTAGTCTTGCCCATCAACTAATTTTTTGTGACGTTCCTTTTCACACCTTATACTTTTCCGTATTTATGAATGAATTTTAAACTTCATTGATAAAAGAGTTTCTTCTTCGGCCTAGCAATTGGTGTTAATTATCACCGTTGGGAAATTTGTTACCAAGGTTTTTATGGTCGCGTGGGCATGGATCAACAGGTGTGTGGAGGTGCCCATTGATAGGTCCGAAACGAAAGTGGAGGTATGTACTTACCGGGGCAATAAATATGTGTTTGATTAAGTGGAGCGAATGTGTGAATGGGCTCGGGGTATTTGAGTTATTATGAAAAATCCAGGTTCGGTATTTGAGTAAAGGTAGGTGTGTAATACGTGTATGGGCGTGAAGTAGAAAATATTGATTTTTGTATATAGTAAGAGAAAACAACATACCTACAGACAAATTGAGATACCTAGCAATATTATGTTAAAATGTTAGAAACTTGTAATTAGAAGATTTCAGTATGTTTTATATTCTTGTAACCTACTAATTCCATTTTTTTGTTGTTTGGGGTCTAATCTGCTAGAAAATAATAGATCTAGAAAGCTTATTATAAATAGCGATGTATAAGCCATTATTATTATTATTTCCGTAGTGTTAGTTCTTTCCGTACAAAATGCGTTCTGAATTCGTTTTTTCTTGATTTCCTGGCCAAAAAAAGTCCGTGTGAAAGTAATCGGCCAATCTTACCAGCACATCACGTTTCCATTCCATTACTTATTATAGTCAGCAAAAAGCGAGGTCCGTTCGTAACCTTGAGGTGACTCACGCCGTTTTAGTGGACTCTGCGACCAGTCGAATGACGGATATTTTTTCGTGGTTTCCGTTTTGGGCAAACGGTGTTATATTATATCAAAACTCTTTCCGGCGTTTGTTTGAGCCAGTGTTGCCAGATTTTTTTCTGGATTTTCTTCGACGCAAGCGATTTTTTCGGAATCATTCGTAATTCTTCAACTTGTTAAATTAAGAAAAGTTTTATATACTATTAATTACAACATTTGGTATTCTTGTAAATTACATTTAATTGTGTGACTAGTTTCGACTATCTAGTAGTCATTCTCAAACTAGATACAAGTGTATTTAAGATGTACCACAAAGTGAACGCCTACAACACCAAACATTTGGTATTGTTTCACTGCTTAATAGTTTTATAGTTTAAAATGTTTCAATGAGAAATTAATTAAAAATATTAAAAAAAGTTTCCATTTAGTCCTAAATTTAGATACTGAAAGTTTAATTATAAAAATTGTAAAATTGATTAATTTAAGATGAAACATGAGCAGTGTTGTGTTCCTGGGGTTCCGACACGTCGAAATTAAACACGATGGTTCACTTAATCAACAAATCTATTTACACAATCAGAAGTAAAATTTACAATAAAATATAAACGTAATATTCGAGTTCAAAGCAATATAGACTGGAGCAAGTTAAAGTCACTTTAGAACTAACACTTATCGCGGAAACTAACTTAAGGAAATAGCACGACTCGATTTACTTAACACTCGAAATAACAAAACTCGATTACTGACTTAACACTGACTTTTACTTGCTCTGTTCTTTGGTTTCAAATCAAAGGTAAGTTTTGGTTGCTTATTTTCTATTGGGAAGAGATGTCAGAAACTAGAGGGTCACACATGAATCTATCAATCAGCTTTACTGTTTTTGATGTGGGCGTGTCTGAAGAGTGATACCCTTTTTGTCACGTTCACATCGGTATTGAGGTACCTGGAAGGTATACACTTTAAATTTATAATCAAGTTTAAAATCGGAAGATCTCTCCTTTGAATGAATTAGTTTTGAAGTGCAATCAGAAGATCTGTCCCTTGACCTCATAATTAGGGTTGCACGGGTACTGGCGGGTGCACAGTAATAAACACTTCCGTATTAAATAAAGGATGTTGAAGGTTTAGAATATTTAATGCACTTACGCGAAAAATAAAAAAAAATACATGCTCAAGATGTTATTAATGTTGACGTGATTAAATAGATACGTGATGTCTGCTAGTACTAAAACGATTAAAATTTGGAAACAGTATATTCTGAACACCTCTTTAAATCCGAGTTTTATACGCGTGGCGCATGAAGTAAAATTTCGAGTTTAGAAAAGCCTGAAAATTTGGTTTGGTCGCTCCGCGCTTCGCGCTACGCGACCAAACCAAATTTTCAGGCTTTTCTAAACTCGAAATTTTACTTCATGCTTACTCTGGGAGTGGAAACACGCTTTAGAAACTTAAAATTACAGCGGTTGCAGCGGGAGATGTACTTACGCAAATCTCCAAAAATAAAAAAAATATATGCTCAAGATGTTATTAATGCTGAGGTGATTAAATAGATATGTGATGTCTGCTAGTACTAAAACGATCAGAATTTGGCTACAGTATATTGTGAACATCACTTTAAATCCGAGTTTTATACGCGTGGCGCATGAAGTAAAATTTCGAGTTTAGAAAAGCCTGAAAATTTGGTTTGGTCGCTCCGCGCTTCGCGCTACGCGACCAAACCAAATTTTCAGACTTTTCTAAACTCTAAATTTTACTTCATGCTTAGTCTGGGAGTGGAAACACGCGTTAGAAGCTTAAAATTACAGCGCATGCAGCGGGAGATGTACTTACGCAAATCTCCAAAATGAAAAAAAAATACAAGCTCAAGATGTTATTAATGCTGAGGTGATTAAATAGATACGTGATGTCTGCTAGTACTAAAACAATAAGAATTTGGCAACTGTATATTCTGAACATCACTTTAAATCCGAGTTTTATACGCGTGGCGCATGAAGTAAAATTTCGAGTTTAGAAAAGCCTGAAAATTTGGTTTGGTCGCTCCGCGCTTCGCGCTACGCGACCAAACCAAATTTTCAGGCTTTTCTAAACTCGAAATTTTACTTCATGCTTAGTCTGGGAGTGGAAACACGCGTTAGAAGCTTAAAATTACAGCGCATGCAGCGGGAGATGTATACTTAAATAAAAGAAATATTTTCTGTATATCACTTCAAAATATCTTTTCAAGATTAGTCAATTAATTAATTTCATGTCATGGAACTTAATCAAAACAATTTACGAAAAGACATCCATTACGAATCACTTAATAATACAGCCCGTTCATTTTTCGAGCCATTAAGACCAATTAAAAAAGTTTTAATTGCGAGAGAGCCGGGGCCGGCCGCGTTTCTCGACTTTTTCCTAATGGCTTAATCGCGTTTCCTCTTTCATCGAAT
This sequence comes from Philonthus cognatus, assembly GCA_932526585.2. NCBI lineage: Eukaryota > Metazoa > Arthropoda > Insecta > Coleoptera > Staphylinidae > Philonthus > Philonthus cognatus. The sequence goes on from OW052242.1 coordinate 34,568,461, forward strand.
TAGCCCAGATGAATTCGAGTGCGGTTGGTTAATCGTTGAAATGATCGAAAACGCTGTAATTTGTTCATCAAAAGAAACGAATCTAAAATGGGAGAGAAAACGTTGAAACAATCAAGTTTCTCATCTTTTACGTGGTGAAACATATTTAACTATGATTTGAAAAAGAAAACACTTTTTTGAATTTCACTAACATTTTGTTTTTTTTATTTCAACTAGTCTCGACTTTGAGTCATTCTCAAGCAATGACTCCTTGAGAATGACACAAAGTCGAAACTAGTTGAAATAAAAAACCAAAATATTAGTGAAATTTAACCAAGTGTTTTCTTCAATTTGGTTCTCATTAAAATTTAAATTTAATAAAAATAATAGCAATTAATAATGGTTATAATCCAGAAATCATAGACAAATTAATAAAGAGAAAAAAACAAAATAAACTATTCAAATATCTATACAATGATAGTAATATTGAAAACAAAAACTGGAATAAATTAAATTTTATCAACGGCCTATCACAAAAAATAAAAAAGTGCATAAAGGGGAAAGAATTGAATATTATTATGACGAATCCACTTAACCTTAGAAAACTATTTGTAAATAATAAACCACCCACCAATAAAAATCAAAAATGCGGTATTTACGAAATAAAATGTCATGAATGCGATGCAATATACATTGGGCAAACAGGTAGAAGTTTTGAAAAAAGACTTGAGGAACATAAAAAATCCATCGTAAATAACAAACAAACAACGGGGTTTGCCCGTCATTGCATCGCATCCAACCACTTCTTTAATTCAGACGATTTCAAAATATTATATTCGGGTAATAAGGGACGAGAATTAAATTTTAGAGAAGGCCTGGAAATAAGCAAAGCAATAAAACAGGGAAAACACATTGTAAATGAGTATGAAGACATTTGGAACTCTCCAATTCTTAAAGCCCTTATTACCCGACCTTCACAAAAATATGTATATATATCTTGTAAAATAATTTTCTGTATTACTCCTTGAGAATAACGATAAGTCGAAACTAGTCGGAGAGAATAAAAAATAGTAGTGAAACAAACCAAGTGACTTTTATTTAATTATCAATACAAGTGTTTTCTTTTTCAAATCAATCAGGATTGATTTAATCTTCCAAATGAAAATGATATAATTTGAAGGGTTAAGGGGAAAAACCAAATAAGTCCTAATTTGGAATTCTTACAAGAAAATAAAATAAGGATTCAGAACTCTGTATGTTTTACAAGTTTTGATATTTTCTTACATCGTGAATAACTAGTGACCCATTTGTTTGTTTCCTAGCAAGTTTGCCTACGTGAAAATACTTGGTTTAGCTACACAATGGCGTCAAAAACGGTACTTTTTGGACTTATTAAGTTTTTCCCCTTAACCCTTCATTTGATATAAAAATAATAAATACAACTGCAGCACCGATCCAAACAATATTTGCTTCAGTTCTTCAATTTAAAGATCAGAATCGAGCATACTAATAAATAATACTTGAGGTTTTAAAATCTTCTAAACTGTATTAAGCACTTCGTCATCTTTCTTTTAATAAAAAATAAATAAATAAAAGTGGACACCTAAAACAAATGTTATTTACTATTATGACATTTTAATTAATTCATTGATCGGTCAAAGAATCTAGAATCATGGATTTCTTTCTTCACAAATAAAACAACAAAATCAATCAACAAGCCTGGTTTCTATTTAAAATTCTCGCGTCTGATTCACAAAATCAAGAAGTACCAAAGCAAAAATAAGAAGAAAAAAACCGTTAACGGTGGAGGCTTCTACTTCGTTATACATCATAATTAACAAATGAAACACAATTTTAACTTTGTTTGTATAACTGAGACGTTAGTCTCAGTTATATAAAGGAAAGAGACTTTAGTCTCAGTTATATAAATCTTTATATAACTGAGACTAAAGTCTCTTTCCTTTATATAACTGAGACTAACGTCTCAGTTATACAAACAAAGTTAAAATTGTGTTTCATTTGTTAATTATGATGTATAAATCTTTATATAACTGAGACTAAAGTCTCTTTCCTTTATATAACTGAGACTAACGTCTCAGTTATACAAACAAAGTTAAAATTCTGTTTCATTTGTTAATTATGATGTATAACGATGTGGAAACCTCCACCGTTAACGGTTTTTTTCTTCTTATTTTTGCTTTGGTACTTCTTGATTTTGTGAATCAGACGCGAGAATTTAAAATAGAAACCAGGCTTGTTGATTGATTTTGTGTCGGAGGGTGAAGGCGCGAGAAGAACTATTTTAATCACGGTTAAAGTTTACGATGCCATTATGCTAAATGCTGGATCGTTTGCTGAGGAAGTATAGCTTGCTGTACATAAGTGGGGTTATTTTTAATAAATTAGAGGTAAGCCTTAAAAAGTGTAGACATTTATTAGTCTTCCAAAGAAATGATTTTTAAAGTCGAATAATTATTCCTTAGGGAATATACTTACTATATTTGTTTCCTAGGAATGTCTTTCCTTTTCAGAAATTATTGCTGTTAAATTGAGTTTTCTCGATTGCATTCCTGTAACGTGTATTTTACGTCTAGCATTATTTATTGGATTTGAGTTTAGTTTATTATTGTAAAGGGTGTTTAACCTTTCGGCCTGGACGGTGGCATTTGCTACCACTAAAGTTTGCTAAACATACTGGGAGTTTTTTTTTTAAATATACATAGATATATACATGAGGTGTAACTTTTCCGATAATGTTTTTTTTTTAAATAGTTTAATTTGAAGTCTTAAACGAGTGTTTTCCACTCCCGGATTAAGCATGAAGTAAAATTTCGAGTTTAGAAAAGCCTGAAAATTTGGTTTGGTCGCGTAGCGCGTAGCGCGTAGCGCTACGCGACCAAACCAAATTTTCAGGCTTTTCTAAACTCGAAATTTTACTTCATGCGCCACGCGTATAAAACACTGCTTTTATATGAAGTTCAAAATATTTTACTAAAGCAGTATGCGAAAAAAAGTGTATTCTGAACATCACATCACATTAGTGTTTGGTACACGTGGCGCATAAAGTAAAATTTCGAGTTTAGAAAAGCCTGAAAATTTGGTTTGGTCGCTCCGCGCCACGCGACCAAACCAAACTTTCGGGCTTTTCTAAACTCAAAATTTTACCTCATGCTTAATCTGGGAGTGGAATACACTCGTTTGAAAGTTTAATTTGAAATATTTGTACACTGTATATTGAGATATGTATACTTAAAAGAAAAACTCTCTGTATATTTAAGATAGTAATAAATAATATGTAGTGTACAAAAGATTTTTTGGACACCAGAAAAATTCCAGGGCTGAAAGGGTTAGGGCGATAGAACTTATTTTTTAAATAATAATGGTAAATCAATGGTTTCATGGGCAGTATGACATGTAGCGCCATCCTGCTGGAAACACATCTTGTCCGAATCAATGTCGTCCATCTTTACGAAGAAATCTTCCACATAGACGGACAAAGACCAAAATGTTGCGATCGGCACCGAATTGACGATTCTAGATCCTCTGCTGCACTTTCACTCACAGCGGCTACAATTTTTTCTGTACGCACATTACATTTATACCTACATTTAGGAAATAAAAAATTCCAACTGATACCTCGTACCATTTTTTTTCATTCCTTTGAAATGTGGGAGTTATTTCTGACGCATCCTGTAATATTTGGAAGGTTTGCGTTACATTTTTAGTCGGTCTTCACTTTGATCTGTTCAACTGCTTATCTTCAAAACATTGAAGAACTCTGCATACCTTCCAAATATTATTAATCAAACTCCTTATTTTCATTCAGCTTTAGTTCTCTGATAATTCCTGGAATTCAAAAACTATTACACACGGTAGGGGGACATTTCTTCCACTCCATTTTTTCCACTCTATTTCTTCCGCTCTATTTCTTCCACCGCACTTTTCTTCCGCGAAGACTATTCTTCCACCAAGACTTTTCGCCCATCAAATTTTCACTGCGCCGCCGAGTGCCGTTGTGTGTAAAAGTTAATATAATGTTCTGTGTAGGTAAGAACATATGACTTTTATCCAATACCCACTTGGACTACAGATACTTAACCGTGGTTAAGCCATTTCTACTAGTTTGTGGCTTAAGTGGAAGGTTTCGAATTGAATACATTGCTTAAGTATCTTTGCACACGCTAGCGATTTTACATAATTCTAGGTTTTGGTTAGGTTAGGTAGTAGAAAGGTTTGCAATAGTTTGCACATACTTTTAGGTTAGGTTAGGTTAGGAGAAAGGTTTGCTATAGAATACATTGCGCAAGTCTCTTTGCGAACGATGCCTGTGCCACATACTTCTAGATCAGGTTAGGTTAGGAAAAAGGTTTGCAATAGAATAAACTGCTTCTGTCTCTTTGGGCACTGTCCCCATCGTGAACGAGATCATTCGCGACGCTCAAAAGTGTCGATTATCAAAGTTACAAAGACTTGTTTGGCTGTTTACTTTGAAGTTGGCTATAGACGTCAAATTTTGAATGTTTGAATAAAAAAAGTGGAACCAGAAATAGCGGAACTAAATTAGTGGAAAAAAGAATTCGGAGGAAAATATGTACAGTGGAAAAAAGAATTGGTGGAAGAAAAGTACTGGTGGAAGTAATGGAGTGGAAAAAATGGGGTACAATCATTACACACACTTTCCGAACATTCAAACATCAATTACCATCTATTTATCTTTTGGAGGAATTCCTTTAAAACAAACACAGGCGTACTGTTTTCACAGTCTATTCGTATTGGTGATCGAAATTTCCACGATGCCTATAAATAGGCCGACTTGTTATTGTGTATCGCTGGCAGCGGATTTACAGTCGTTTGTCGCAATTTTTCAGATAGTAATGGATGTGAGTCACACCTCGGGGATTGCGTTACGGCGTGTGCTGAGCGTGAAGTAATGGAGGTGGCTTCGGGAAATTTAGATTTTATCAAATGGGTACGGTGAATAAATATGAATGTGATTATGCGAGAGTAATGATGGTTTATCAGATGCTGATTTACATTAAAAAATTCGGACAATTGATCTAAACGATTCAATTTTTGAAGCAAGGAAGTTTCAACAGATTGTACAACTGAAGAAAAAACACGTTGGTGGAAAAAGCGTTCTATTTGGAGCTTCTAATGAGTGTTTCCACTCTCAGGTTAGGCATTAAATTAAATGTTGAGTTTAGAAAAATATGAAAATTTGGTTTGGTCGCGTAGCGCTACGCGACCAAACCAAATTTTCGCGTATTAAACGCGTTTTAAACACTGATTTAAAATGAAGTTCAAAATATACTACTTAAATTTAATATAAAGTGAAATTGAATTTGCAAATTATTTGCAGAATACGTACAAAATCAAAAGTAATATCGACTTTCTGCAAAAATTTAGTCTCGTCGAGACTTTTCCAAATATTCATTGAAACAACTACTTCCTGAGCTAATACCCCGACAGATATTGAATTTACCCATTAAGCGCCGTTGATGCATACACGCAACATTATTAATTTTTTAATAATTAAATTACTAAATAAGTTAATTTGATATATTATATTATTTGATCTGACTTGAAAACATTTAAAGAAATATGTAAATATTTTGTTATTTATATATTTCGATTATTACTCATTTAAATAGAATAATGTCAGTGTATTTCTAACTTCACGATATTTCAGTATTTTATACGCGTGGCGCATGAAGTAAAATTTCGAGTTTAGAAAAGCCTGAAAATTTGGTTTGGCCGCTCCGCGAAGCGGAGCGACCAAACCAAATTTTCAGGCTTTTCTAAACTCGAAATTTTACTTCATGCTTAGTCTGGGAGTGGAAGCACTCGTTCTAAACTTTATATTGCACGTTTTTATATAAAATCGACGAATGCCTGAAAATTTACAGTGTATGCTTTATGTATATTTAATAGAAAAATTCTAAGCCATCCACAGAAATCATAAAAATAAGTGCCGAAGAATTTTACCTAAAATCAACTTTTAGAGTTAACTCTATAATTACTCGGCCGTTAATGGGTTAAACAACGGATAGTTAAGTTACACAACAGATTTACTGTTCTATGCATAATTGATATACAAAATGACGGAATAAATCACGTTCATTTAACAGTCGAGTGACTGCAAAACTCAGATTCTCCAATTTTTGTGAAAATTGAGTAGGCAGTTTTTTTATGTCCGCCATTTTAAAGTTCACGTGTTTTTTGCAATTTGTTTTTGTTTTCAAAAGTAGAGAATGTGTGTTTTGCAGTCAGACCACTCAGTTGTTTATTTCGTCTAACTAAATCTTGCGCTTTCAAAATTGGAGCAATTTACTTTAAACATACAGAAAATATCCCCGTATTTCCGAAATTGTGTTCTTTACACAAGATATTTAATTTATTACTCATTGACAAAAAAGTCAGCAACGGGGTGTATTCTTGACAATGTTTTTCTCGATATATCAACGCCAATGACTAAGAGCGAAGGCAGCACGCTCTCGCGGTTCGGCTAAATTTAGCCGCAGGCGCCAGCCGAGTTTCCAAAAAGACGAGCTTCCGAATGCCCGAGAAAAAAGCCCGTGTAAACACCGGCGATATGTCATGCAATTAGCCATTTAATTGCCACATTATCCAAACAACGGCCGACCCAAATCCCTGACAGAATTCGTCAATTAGAACAACATGCCCTTCGTCACGATCAATTAATTCTGACACGGAAAAATTGATGACATAAGCCTAAACCTCCTTATTTCTAATTTCCGGTACGAATGGAATGTTCCAATTATTAAATAGATTTTATTGCGAACATTTGAAATCACAAGTTACTAAGTTATTGATAATGAGCGCTTAGTACTTGAAATGTATCGTATGTTCAATAAAAAAAACCCTCTAGAATGCCATAATTAAATTTATTTTTAGGATTTGACATATAAAACGTCAAACATTATAATTATAATATATGTGTTTACGCGGTTTGCGCGATTTGATTACAAAATTACTTAAACACGATACTTAGGAACAAATTTCTTTATTCACATAAATATGTGCATCGTTAATAATAAAACAAATAGTAACAAATATTTACAAATAAAATTAGACAAATTGAACAAAATTAAGTAAAGAAACAAATTAAATTAGATAAGAAAATATGCACGAAAGATTAAAATGAAATGAAATACACAAGTGAAATTACACATGAAGTTAGAAAATGAATAAAGCAAAGTTTAAGTTGAAGGAACACAGACAAAAAATATAAGTACAAATATGACACAAAAATACAAGTTTGACGTAAAGAAGGAACAACTTACTCGATTAGAAGATGGTGAGAGAATGCTTGAGTTCTTCTCATTGAGGGAAAAAGTTAACTCGAAAAATAGAAAAGTAGGGATGAAGGTAGGGGTGAAAGTAGGGATGAAAAGTAACAAGGACAAGAAAAAACACGCCAAATCTAAGAAAGGGATAGAAGAAAAATAGATAGAATTCGAAGAACACAAATTTCGCTTTCTCCAGGGACGCACTTTACGACTCATACCCATAAACTCAAACTCTGGATTATCTCCTAGTGCCCGTCATCGGTCAGGTACCCGCGGAACACCATTGTCCGGCTAGAAATTTTGAAGAAAGAGTTTATGGTCTGTTTGCGCGGGATTCAGCACGTACTGGCAATAAAGTGCACACCCTGGGTGAAAGCAAGCAATAAAATACGGGCTAAAATATAATTTCTAATTCTAAAAGGTTATTTCAAATTTTACCAAAAAGTTTGCTTTCCCGAAATTAATACGATTATTTATTCGCGCAATTGTTAGGCGCGAACAATATAATTTCAGTGAAACAAACCAACTGTTTTAATCAAAGCGTATTCAGAGTTGCCAACTTACAACATTTTCTGTGGCACTCTAGAACGATACATTTAAAGAATAAAAATAAAAGTAAAGTAAGGAATAAAAAGTGTTTCATTATAATTTACTGAAGGTATTTATTTTTGCATCTCTGCTCAAAACCCCAAAACTTACCATCTACCAGAGCTGGGCAGGATTCGAATCATTCAGGATTCGATTCCCGGATTCGAATCCTTTTAGAGGATTCAAAAGAGGTATTTGAATACTTTAGTGAAAACGGATTCGTGATCCGGATTCGTTACATTTTTTTAAAAGGATTCGTATTCGAATCCAAACGTAGATGATTCGAATCCTTATAAAAGCATTCGAATTCTTATAAAAGGATTAGAATCCTTATAAAAGGATTCGAATTCTTATAAAAGGATTCGAATCCTTATAAACGGAATCGAATCCTTATAAAATTCGAATCCTGATACATGGATTCAAATCCTCCTAAATAATTCGAATCATCGCTATTAAGGCTGGGATTCGAATTCGATTAATTCAAATAGTTAAATATTCTAATATAAATATTTAAATCACTAAATTATTCATATTTGAATATAAATATTAAAATTTTCGAATAATTCAAATATTTGTGAATGCATATTTGGTTACTTAACCATGAAAAATATCCAACGTTAATAGTATATTTTTAACTTCACTTGAAATCAGTGTTTTATACGCGTGGCGCATGAAGTAAAATTTCGAGTTTAGAAAAGCCCCGTGAAAATTTGTCTCGGGTCGCTGCGCGACCCTCGACACATTTTCTACGCGGGGCTTTTCTAAACTCGAAATTTTACTTCATGCTTAGTCTGGGAGTGGACAACACTCGTTCTTAGAAGTTTCAAATTGAAGGATTACTCTAGATTACTAAGTTTATTACCGTTTTACAAAGGCTACAGCTCAAAGGACCAACCATGGTCTTCGCAGAACGAAGGACTACAGGGAATCGATTTTTTTTTACAAGAAAACAACGAATATCTGAAGGTTCTAATTTTGAAAAAATATCGAAGTTGGGTTGGTTTTCAGTGCATTTTTAACTTCACTTTAAATCAGTGTTTTATACGCGTGGCGCATGAAGTAAAATTTCGAGTTTAGAAAAGCCCCGCGAAAATTTGTCTCGGGTCACTGCGCGACCCTCGACAAAATTTCTACTCGGGGCTTTTCTAAACTCGAAATTTTACTTCATGCTTAGTCTGGGAGTGGACAACACTCGTTTGAATTTTAAATTTAACTCTTTTAAAAAATCGACGTATGTAATATAATAAATCATTCATTGAAATCATAGAAAAAGATGCAAAATTTTACCTAAAATTAACTTTTAGAGTTAACTTTATAATTTGTTCGGCTCTTAATGGGTGAATACTCTATTCCTAAAAAAAACCGTTTTTATTTAATATTGAAGTTGCATTTAATACAATAACAAACTGTGAATAAATCGACATAAATCTAGAAATATCAAAAATCTCGACATGTAGAAAATCTTGACGGTCCACTCCCAGACTAAGCATGAAGCAAAATTTCGAGTTTAGAAAAGCCCCGCGTAGAAAATTTGTCGAGGGTCGCGCAGCGACCCGAGACAAATTTTCACGGGGCTTTTCTAAACTCGAAATTTTATTTCATGCGCCACGCGTATAAAACACTGATTTAAAGTGAAGTAAAAAAACGCACTGAAAACCAACCCAACTTCGATATTTTTTCAAAATTGAATGTTTTCTTTCCTATCCATGCTGTAAACCTTCAGATATTCGTTGTTTTCTTGTAAATAAACTTTGATTCCCTGTAGTCCTTCGGTCTCCGAAGACCATGGTTGGTCCTTCGAGCTGTAGCCTTTGTAAAATGGTAATAAACTTAGTAATCTGGAGTGATCCTTCAATTTGAAAATTCTAAGAACGAGTGTTATCCACTCCCAGACTAAGCATGAAGTAAAATTTCGAGTTTAGAAAAGCCCCGCGTAGAAAATTTGTCGAGGGTCGCGCAGCGACCCGAGACAAATTTTCACGGGGCTTTTCTAAACTCGAAATTTTACTTCATGCGCCAGGCGTATAAAACACAGATTCAAAATGAAGTTCAATAACACATATATCATCATTAATTAAAATCATTATATAATCAGATATTTAGTCGGTAAACGAACATGTTTGTTAATAGAAACTGATGGAATAAAATATTACTGGTTGCAAATAATAGATTCAAATTTATTTTTAAAGGATTTGTATCCGTGATTCAAAAATGAGGATTCGAATCTTTGATTCGAATCATATTTTTCACTTACGAATCCTTTATTCGAGTATTCGTGATTCGAATCATATTAGGTGATTCGGATTCGTGATTCGAATCATGTTTTTGAGGATTCATCCCAGCTCTGCCATCTACTATCTACTTAGTAACTAACATTGCAGGTGTCTTATGCTAACAAAACTTATTTGCAGTTTCGTTTATGTCATACAGTGATTTTTTTTCTAAGTATACGAATATTACATCCAGATGCAAATTTTCAGGCATTCTTGTTTTTATAAAAACTATCAATTTAAAGCTATTAACGAGTGTTTCCACTTCTAGATTTAGCATGAAATAATATTTCTAGTTTAGAAAACCCTTAAAATCTGTATTGGTCGCTCCGCGAAGCGGAGTGACCAATCCAAATTTTAAGGGTTTTTTAAACTCGAAATTTTACTTTATGCGCCACGCGTATACAACACTAATTTAAAATAAAGTTCAAAATATACCCCTTCAGCATTTGCTTTAGCATTATATTTTGTACTTCACTTTAAATCAGTGGTGTATACGCGTGGCGCATGAAGTAAAATTTCGAGTTTAGAAAAGCCTGAAAATTTGGTTTGGTCGTATAGCGCTACGCGCTACACGACCAAACCAAATTTTCAGGCTTTTCTAAACTCGAAATTTTACTTCATGCTTAATCTATTAGTGGAAACACTCGTTCAAAACTTCCAATTGAACATTTATAAAAAAAGTAATGAAAGTTTGCAATTTTACAGCGCATGCATCGGAATATGTACATTTAAAAGAAACAGCATTTGCATATTAATAATTATTAACCTAATCTCTAGTTATATTCGGTACTATCAAGTCCTAAAGCTTGCATTGAAACGCATAATCGTTTTTGATTAGAGCTGATTAATCCGTGCCCCTGCGGGACGGCCATGTTAATTGTATACAGTAGGATAATTGTGTCAACAGTTGGCATTCTTAGTCATTTATTTGTGTTAGCTTGTCTGAGTAAGATGCAGTAGAATTAATGATTTCCTAAGGTAAAGAAGTTAACGTTTTGGAATTTTACAAATATTTTTTTTTCCTTCTGCATCACAAATCGGCTTAAACAAGTGGCGTAGCCCACGATAGGTGAAGAGGAAAAAAACTTCACAGCTTCCCGCCCGCAAATCCAAATTTTCAGATTTTTCTAAACTCAAAATGTTTGTTCATTCTTACTTTCAAGCATGGAAACCCTTAATTTAACTGTGAAATAAAATTTCGAGTTTAGAAAAATCTGAAAATTTGGATTTGCGGACGGGAAGCGGTGATGTTTTTTTTCCTCTTCACCTATCGTGGGTGGGCTAGGTCACTGGTTTAAGCCGATTTGTGGTACAGAAGGAAAAAAACCTCGTCAGAAGCTTTTTAAAAAAATGATTAGAACATTTTTGATACACTACTTTTGGGTCCATTGGAATCTTCGACTAAAACTACTTACGCATGTTTGATTAACTCGGATCTTTTTAAGAATTTACTATTGACTCCGTTTCAGGTGAGGAACTTTCTACAATGATCTCATGTCTTATATGCAATTATAATTAATAAACAGTTTCTCCTCTTTTCTTTTCAAGTGCGGTCTGAAAATTCCACACACGGGATTTTTCACGTGGGCGCACAACATACACACACACATGGCGCATTACTTTGTATTTTATTACTTTGCCAATGGTGGCACGTGTGAGTTATATTTGTAAATAGTTTACGACTTCACGCTAGGTAAACCAATCGAAGTTTTCTCCCTCTAGTAAGCCGATCTGCCAATACGCGCCATAATTCCAATTCCCGTATTTAGATCTTACAACATCATCAACATGAATTGCGTTGTTTAAATTTATTCTTTTTTCGAAATGTATGCGGCCTTATGCATAGTAAATTTTCAAAATGGCCGAAGTACTGTTCATTAGATACCAATAATTATTACAAAAAAATCGAAACATGTTGAATGTTGCACATTTTGATGAACAGGCTCATTGACGTCTGTTGATTGACTTACCTAATTCTTACAAAACTACCTACGACTGCAACTAAATCTAAGAAACCTGGGTGGACCCAATGCCCGCTAAGGATGGGCGTGGGCTCCAACAATTCCTTTAGAAGATTTTATGCTGTTATTTTAAGATTGTCTTCAGAATTGGAATTAAAACTGGATAAATAAAAATAAAATTAAAAAAAAAATAAAACTGGATAAATAAATGTGAGTTGTATCACACCTAATATAACATTAAAATAAGACGATACAAATATAATCTACCACGCAGATATAAGATAAGAAATTTATCGTTTCCTGCACAAATTACTGATTTTATAATTACAAATGTTCACACCTGAACTTTTCCCTGTCGTTTGTTGCCTTTTTATATATCCGTCCAGACCAGACAAACAGACGGATCCCGTGCCAAAATTCGTCTTCATTCTAAGAGTAACGTGTGTGTGTGTAGTAACCAGACGTTATAATAATAGCATCGAATGTGCGTGCGTGAAACTGGATATACATTACAGCAGAATGGAAAACATTTTAGACATTGAAGATAAATCAACGGCCGGTCGCGAATGTGCATTCATTGATATGTGCCTGGGGTATTGTCTTACTGGCGCCTGGAAATGATAATGTGCATGTATTTTTATGCATGCGCAAGCGTTTGTATTCGTTGGATGGTAAAAAAGCGCAATGCTATCAAAAATGTTTGAATCATCAAGAATGAAGTTATAGGACTCCAAAGAAAAAATTTCTTTAAGATGCAAGAGAAATTGAGAGGTTTTTGGATTGTAGCTTTGATGGTTTCAGCTATTTAATTTTGGAATTAACATATCATGGTAAACAAACTACGCAAAAAAATCGTCTTATATTAAACATCATACTGAAGATATGCATATCGTAGAATTCACGAGGGGTGTCCTAGGATTAGAGATTTAAAAGCTATGGTTCAACTTTTTTTTAAGTTATTTTCATATTAACATTATTTCTTCTACTTTTGTGTGCTAAGTTGCAAGTTATGCTAAGCTCTCTTAAATAGTGGATTCATATTATTACAGTTATTTTAATTTATACTTACTTAAATACCACGCATATATATCTCCCCGATGTATACGTTATAAATTTTAAAACATTCGTTGATTTTATAAAAACGTTCAATTCAAAGCTTCTAACGAGTGTTTCCAGTCCCAGACTAAGCATGAAGTAAAATCTCGAGTTTACAAAAGCCTGAATGTTTGGATTTGGACGCGTAGCGTCCAAATCCAAATGCAGGCTTTTCTAAACTCGAAATTTTACTTCATGCGCCATGTGTGTAAAACGCTAATTCAGTGTGAAGCTTTCAATTCAGACGCATGTTATTTTTCGCGCCCAACTAGGGGCTGACGTTAGGCTGGCCCCACGTTGGGTGCCAAAAATCACGAATTTAGGCGTGTTTTGAACTTGCCTCTAAATCGGTGTTTTATACGCGTGGCGCATAGAGTAAAATTTCGAGTTTAGAAAAGCCTGAATTTGAAGCCAAATATTCAGGCTTTTCTAAACTCGAAATTTTACTTCATGCTTTGTCTGATAGTGAAACGAGTGTCTCAAACTTAAAATTGGCCGCTTTTATAAAAACAACGTATTTCTGTAATTTTGCCAAACACTATTATTATCTTTTTACGTATACTTAAAAGAAAAATTCCCTGTATTAACTCGATAATTAATTAAAATCTTGTTGCCTGACACGGCATGTGAACCTTATTGAACATAAGGTTCACATGCCGAAACCGAAATTTAATTTGATCACTATTTCCGTACTCGCGCCCGTTCAACCGGCATAACACTGAAAGAAGCCCTGCTCTCTCTCGCTGATTGATATTAAATAAACGGTTGTCTTCCGCTAATGAAATTATCTAATTACGTAATTTCAATGCGTCAAATTTCCAGTCAGTGCCCTCGGTCACAATCCACTGATACACAATATAATGACAGTACTTATCTCAGACAATCGAACGAAATCTACTATTTACAATCATTATTTGTAATGACGATAACAAATATTGGAACAGAAATTGAAGATATTTTGTTTATGTAAAGAGAGCATTGAAAATTATAGAAGACATAAAATAAGTGTACAATGGAAACACAAGATTATCGAACATTTTACTGAAGGGCTATGAAAAACATCCAATTTTTGTTGTAAATGACTAAATTGAGTTGACTATTTAGCTACGAAAGTTAGGGAGTTGAGAATTAGTGGAGAATAGAAACAAAAAATGATTCTTCCTGAGTAAGTCCCGCTTCTCAAATCTGTATGTAAACTTTGAAGGTATTTTTTTCGGTTTCTATTTGGTTTGAAGATGGTAATTCAGAAGATATTTACGTGATTTTTGTGTAGATGTTCCTTTACAAGATTTCCAACGTGGTTTTTTTGTAGTAGATGTTAGACCCTCGCTTTCGCAAAAGTGAGGATAAGACTAGTGATGGACAAAATCGATTATTTTAAGGGTCGGTCAATCAAAGAACGATCAGTTGAAGTATCGTTTATAAGATTAGATTAGTGATGGGAATAATCGATATATTATATTCGATTGTTTTGAGGTGAGATATTTTGATAAGGAAAAGTCTCTAATATATTTTTTGGGTGGTGTAAGGTAAAAAACAAATCTACATCAGGTGTAAGGGTGTAAGCAAATAATCAAATCCACCATCCGAGAAAGGTAAAGAGCAAAAAAGGTCTTAAAACACATTTTGCAAATGTCGTTTTTCTATTTCAACAATCGCTACTACTTTGTAAACTTCTTACTACAATCCACTATTTAAAAATCAGTACACCGTATGTGAAAAACAATAGAGCCAATTGTAACAAATTCAGATAATAAAACCACCTTCATTATTTCCGATAGAGACGATAATGACAAATTCAAAAAAATCCTAAACAACACGTAAAATATCAACAGTCGCCAATTTATCTGGGTTGAGGCGTCCTTTGGCGTCGTGCCATATGAAAAGCGAATCAGGTTAGGCGGCGTTATCCAAATCTGGGGCAATTTCTGGCCCGGAATAGGTCAATTAGTGGATCGACGGGATGTCCGACACTACAGTTAATGATCGCCTTTATTTCGGGACCCAATTGAACGTTTCATTATTTCCGACTCGGGCTATTTTTGTGTTCGAAAGAAAATTTATATTACGAACGGAGGGGAATGAAAAAATGATAACGGCGCCGGTGTCATCTGGTTTAAAATAAATGGAATTATTAAGGAGACTAACATTCTTCGCTCAGGAACGAGAAGAATTTGTTGTGAAGGAGACATGCATTGTGATATTTTTGCTTTCTTTGGCAGTAAGGACGAATAATTTAAAAAAAAACATCTCGAAAGTCTGGAATCTTCACACGAAAACTCCTACGTAATTTTGTGGCTGTGCCTGATAGAATAGCCTGACATAGAAGATTCAAATGTTGAATTAATTTCTCACTTAACCGGTGGTGAAACATATTTAATTAATAGTAGAACTTTGATTAAAACATGTGGTTTGTTTTACTGATTTAAATCAGTGAAACATACCAAGAGTTTTAATCTACTATTAATATTATTGAAGATTTAGATGGTGATACATTTGCAAAGAGAAACAAACAAGAAAATCTCCTCTAAACCAGGGGCGCCCAACCCGCGGTTCTAAAGTGAATGTGAATGCGGCCTAAATAGAAAATGTCAAATTCTTTGTGAGGGAAAATGTGTGAACAATCACTTATTGTGAGTGAAAACGGTTCATATCGTTTTATCGCTTTTCACTTATTGTAGCCCAAGACATGTCGACTTTGGCGAATGGGGCTCAGTAAAAGCAAAAGGTTGGACACCCCCGCTCTAAACAAAATTTGATACTGTCAAATATAGTGTAGACCGCGAAGTTACCATAGGTTTCAAAGTATAGTGAAATAATAGACTTAACATTACTATAGGAGAACATCTAGATTTATTGAAAAAAATTAAGATCCATCATATCAAAAATGGTAGGAACAACCGTACACTTTGAGATATAATTTAGGTGTTTACATTAACTTAATATCAAATCATATGTGTGTGTGTGGGTGTATGTGTTTGTTATTAATTGAACAGTGTCACAGTTTGTGATGGGGCAACGCATCCCGGCTCGGTCGGGTCTATTGGACGAATCGATGGCGAGTCCATCCCTGACCTTATTCTCCGCGAACGAACACGCACACAAGTCGTCGCCTTTCCTTATTCGCAGTCCTACAAACAAATATCGCTTCGAGTTTTCCTCTATATGGTCATAACGGTGCGAAATTACAGAGAAAACTACGTACAGCTTCGCAGACACAGCGGACTAATGCGCCCAAATGGAAAGTTCAAACGAAATCCTTTATTCACTTATTTTAAAATCATAGGTTAATTAATGTGACATGAAAATATTTAGATAGTTTGCTGGGATTTCCTTTGAATCCGATGCTACCATGCCAAATTTTCAGGCTTATCTAAACACGGCTTTTTTTATGCTTAAAACTTAAAATGTGCTATTTCTATTATACAAAATTGCACAAGATTCGCGTTTGGTCACTTTTTGTGTATTACACCATTATAGATAATAGTACAAGAAAATAGTGTCGTCTAATACAAGCTTTAGGAGTAGAAACACTTGTTAAAAGCTTTAAATTGAGTGTTTTTCGAAATCAACGAGTTTTTTCTGTACATTTTCAAATCGAGATATAGGGAATTTGTCATTTAAGTATACATATTCCGATGTATACGCTGTAAATTTCCGAGCATTCGTTGTATCTTAAAAGAATTCAATTTGAAGCTTCTAACGACTATTTCACTTTTTGTTTAAGCATGAAGTAAAATTTCGAGTTTAGAAAAGCCTGAAACCAAATTTTCAGGCTTTTCTAAACTTGAAATTTTACTTCATGCCTAACCAAGGATTGGAGGCATTCGTTAAAATCAATGAATACCTGAAAATATACAGTGTATTAGGATATGCATACTTACTTAAAAGAAATATTCCCTGTATTTATAGTTCTTCTTCTGCTATCCCTTGTTGCCCCTTAGGGCGTCGGGTTGTATTTATAGTTAAAAGAAAAATTCCCTCTATAAATATTTGCGTGATTTCAACAAAAATGGCAGAATTTCCATTTGCTTTAGAATGATTAACTAGTAAATCATGATTATGAGTCAAATATGTGATAACGATTTTGATAACGAGTTTATGAATCGGTCAAACTACTTGATGTTGACTCACGGGCAATAATCTGAAAAAAACACGCAAAGTTTC
Organism: Philonthus cognatus; assembly: GCA_932526585.2. NCBI lineage: Eukaryota > Metazoa > Arthropoda > Insecta > Coleoptera > Staphylinidae > Philonthus > Philonthus cognatus. The sequence continues at coordinate 34,585,834 of OW052242.1, forward strand.
GTCACAAGCAGGAAATCCTTTCTAGCACGAAATGTGTGTGTACATATGAGAATTCATAGTATATTGAAACAAGACACAAGACCGTAGCTAAAAAAAATTCGGCGGGGGTTATAGAAACTTCGGGGGGGGGGTTAATAATAAAAATATTGTTTTTGCTTTTACATACAAACATTTAACATTTTGAAAACTGCGAGGGGGAGGCGGGGTGAACCGCCATATCCCCCCTCTGCTACAAACAAAATTTGAGTATTACGTATAAATGTGCACTACATTTTTTAGATTTAATCGGCTTAATTTTGGGTTTTTGTTTTTTTGTTCTGTTAAAATGTTCGTCATTTGTCAAAAGTTGAAAAGAGGCAAATTTGACGTGTTTATTGCTGACACATCGAAAATGTCGATATCGACACGGTTTATATAGATTCATCGAAAATGTCAAATTTGAGTTGTTCGATGTTGTTGGTACATTGAAAAATATCAAATTTGACGTGTTTAATCTCGGTACATAGGGAATGTTCTAATTTGAGTTATTTAATGTCGATATACCAAAAAATTTCAATATTGACGTGTTTTATGTCGACAAAAACTTAAAATCGAGCCGAGTGTATTTTAAACTTGACAATTTGAGTGTTCTGTACGCGTGGCGCATGAAGTAAAATTTCGAGTTTAGAATAGCCCTAAGAAAATTTGTCTCGGATCGTGAAATTTTCATGCAGGCTTTTCTAAACTCTAAATTTTGATTCATGCTTAACCTGGGAGTGGAAGACACTCGTTCGGAAATAATAAATCTCAATGTCGAATGTCACACGTGTCAATGTTGATTGAATAATGGTTAATGAAATGTCACGTGCCTCAAAGTTTTGTATTTTCAATATTCTCGAAGATTATTAAAATGCTCATCATACTTTCAATATTTCGAGATTCTAATCAGATTTTCGATATTTAGAAATGTTTCGTCCATTTTCATCAGAATTTCAACATATCGAGGTTTTTGACAATTATTAAAATTTTTATTAGATTTCGAGATTTTCACCAGATTTTTGATATTTAGATATTTTCGTCAATTTTTAAAATTTTCATGAGATTTTTAATATATCAAGTTTTTTTACGATTTTTAAAATTTTCATCATATTTTCGATATTTCAAGATTTTCGTTAATTTATAAAAAAAATAGATTTTCAAAATATCAAGATTTTTAACAATTTTTTAAATTTTCATCCCATTTTCAATATTTCCAGATTTTCATCAATTTTGTAAACGCAGATTTCCAACATTTCGAGATTTTCATCAGATTTTCGATATTTCAAGTTTTTTCTTAATTTATAAAAAATGTTCAATATATCGAGATTTTTGACAATTTTTAAAATTTTCATCCGATTTTTAATATATCAAGATTTTCATCAATTTGTAAATTTTCGCAGGCTTTACTAAACTCGAATTTTTTTTGTTGGTTAATGGTAATAATATTGTTTTTTAGGGTAAGACCCGCATACCCCCTCCCAGGCTACGGCTTTGATTAAAAATATCAATTTGTTTTTCGTATTCATTCATTAACCGGTTAACTATAAATGCGTTTCAGGCTTTAAGACTATTATCAGTATAGTCCTGAACCAGTGCTTGAAGAATATTGAACATCTTTCACCATTATAGAGCCAGTGTTAGGAACTCAAGTAAATAGATTTTCCTTCATGAATATATAAAATATCCTTATTTTAAACATAAAATCACTTACTTTTTATTTATATGGGGTGGAAGAGGAAACACCTTTGATCAAGGCCGTAGCTAGAATAAAATTTCGGAGGAGGTTATAAACATTTCAGGGGGGGGGGTGTCTGCGTTGAACCCCCATATCCTCCCCCCACTGGCTACGGCCTTGCCTTTGATCTTGTACTTTTTTTAGTTTTCAAATGAACTTATAAATTTAAAAAAATCCTCTTATATACAAATGTATCCCTCTTACCTAAAAAGGGGATTGCCCTCTCAGTTTCCAACACTGGCTTATATCACCCTCTATGTAATGAATTGTTGCTGCTGCGGGTATGAAATGGCAAAGGTTTTTACCTTTCATGGGCCGTTGAGTTCACCGCAGTCCGAAGGAGCTTAATGGGCCAAATAATTCGTTTGTGCACTAAATGTCAACGTGTCTTGCCGTATTATTTCCAAAGTTGTTGGAATTTTAATGCAAGTATAATCAAGTGTTCGCGTTTTTATTTTATCTTAAAGTTCTCGAATATATGCAAGTACCTCTAAAGTTCTTGAAATAAATCTAGAAATGTTGAGTTTTCTTTTTAAACGTTTTGTGCAGGTGATTCGTGTCGTTTGCGATTGGAAAATTTGGCGGTTTTACGGCTGCAATCGGCCAAAATAAAAATGACCTAAACGTTGAAAGAGCGCGGATCGGTGCCAAGGCTGAAATAATTTTACTATTTTTCCGTTTGCCAGCAATAAAATCGAGGCTATTCAGAATCTAGGCATCATACAATTGTAAATATTAATATCGTATGTTCAATAAAAAAAAACCTCTAGAGTGTCATGATTTTATCTTTTTTAAAATTTAAGTTCCCTACACGCTTTAGGAATTGACTTATAAAACGTCCGACATAATAGTTAAAATGTCTAATTTCAGAGTTGCCAACCTAAAATATTTTCCATGGCACTTTAAAGGTTTTATTTTATTGAACATACGATATTTACATACAGGACATTTTATATATCAGTATAATTAAAAGCAAAAATCCGAAAGGATTTTTAATATGTTAATGTAAGATTAATCTTAAGCGTTTCTCTTTGACCTGTGTAAACTGTACCCACTGTATTAGCATCAATAAACAATAATAATAAAAATAACATATATTTTGAACTTCACTTGAAATTAGTGTTTCATACGCGTGGCGCATGAAGTAAAATTTCGAGTTTAGAAAAGCCCAGAAAATTTGTCTCGGGTCGCTGCGCGACCCTCGACAAATTTTCACGGGGCTTTTCTAAACTCGAAATTTTACTTCATGCTTAATCTGGGATTGGAAATACTCGCTAAACGTATCAAATTGAACGTTTTTAATAAATCAACGAATGTCTGAAAATGTACATCGAAAAATCGTAGTTATTATACCTAAAAGAAAAATTCCCTGTAACTAGATCCGCATTTTGTAGTATTAAAATGTAAACTTCGATTTTTCTAAAATTACTTCAGAAAAATTAAATATCATTTATACATATGGTAGGGTTGGGTCTGTATAACAATGATTTTATGGTTAAGGCCTCCATTGTTAAACTTTTAGAAACAATGAGGCGATTGTTGTACATAATACACGGCGTTTATGGAATTATTATCGATATCGTTACAATGGCATAAACGCCATATTCACTTTGATAAAAACTCGAGTGCAAATTGTACACGGACGTCCTGTGAGCCGCAAAAGATTAGTCGTTATTTTTTTTACAGCCTCAAATATCCTGTTCGTGAGATATCTACAAACCGCATGATGAAAATTGGTAGATATAAAAAGTATATATTTTATGGAAAATGCATGTTTATTATTATCTTGTTAAAAACTTTTAATTTAAAGACTCTAATGAGTGTTTCCAATTTTAGACTAAGCACGAAGTAAAATTTCGAGTTTAGAAAGGCCTGAAAATTTGGCTTGGTCGCGTAGCGCAGCGGAGCGACCAAGCCAAATTAGGGTTTTCTAAACTCGAAATTTTACTTCATGCGAAACGCGTAAAAAACACTGATTTAAAGTGAAGTTCAAAATATACTTCGACTTAGGTTTGATCACATGTTCATTAATTTTACAAATGTTTATATGGATATGTAAACATGTTTTTAAAAGAAATCTCTTTATCTGTTGGAAAGTTGCAAGTTGTAGCGTTTATTTGACAAATTATGATTTATTTGTCACATTGATATTTATTTACCAATATCTCCAAATTTCATCTTTAAAATACCCTACTGTTAAAGCAGGACTGCGACTGTTTGCAGTGAATACACCCTAAGTTTGGTCATATTAAAAAAAAACAGAGTTTACATGTATGATTACTTTATGACAAAATAACCTTGGAGATTGAGGCATTTGTCGTACCTGTTGACAAGCTTTCCAATACCCTCTGCACAAAATGTTGCCGCCAATGAACTAAAATGAGTCGAGACGTTGCTTGAAGCTCCTCGTTATTTTGGAAGCGCTACCTTTCTAGCCCCTTTTTTAGTTGTAATGTTTGCTCCTCATTATTTTGGATGCGCTACCATTCCAGTCCCTTTTTTAGTTGTAATGTTTGCTCCTCATTATTTTGGAAGCGCTACCTTCCTAGCCACTTCTACAATTGAGGAAAACATGGAAGTCACTGGGCTCTAGCACATTTCATATAAATCCAGTTAGCCAGTCTGTTGCATTCAGAAGCGAGACCGGTGATTGGTGAATATAGTCCTCTGTCTTACTCGTACCCCACATCCTGACCATAGTCTCTTTTTTTAACTCAATGTCCAGTTCTCCCATAAGCATTGGCTCCCCTTGGCGCTACGTCGGGATTGTATGCCGGGTGACTTCCATAATTTCCCTGAACATTCTTTTGGAAGCGAAACATGGAAATCACTACGTCGGACTATGACTAGGAGGGCAGCGCTTCTAATTCCAAAATAACGAGGAGCTTCAAGACAACGCCAAGACTCATTTTAATTCATTGGTGGCAACATTTTATGAAAATCTTGGCTACAGGTACAGTTACGAGAGAAAAAAACTAGTACAGCAGGGAGTATTAACCACTTCTAAAAGTATCTTTTTTTTTCTTGTAAAACATACTTGTCATGTACAGGTTAACAACATTTTTTTTTCTTTTCTAACAAAAACGGTTTTGTTGACATGCAGTTCATTAGCAATGTTCCTAATCAGGTCGTGATTATCGCTTATTGCGTTTCAGTCAGTTGAGGCATGTCTACGTTTATTAAATTTGGTTTGACATTTCCGCAGACTTGTCAATTTGATTAATAATTTGAAAAATCAAAGTGAGTCCAGTTCACATAGCCAATTATTTTGCTGTACTAGTTTTTTCTCTCGCAACTCTACGACAAATGCCCAAATCTTAACTTTTAGTATTGAAATCATTTTATTGTGGCATATTAAACATCATAGATTTACTTCTAATAATACTATTATAAAATCCGTACCTATTCTATATTGTTTTTATCATTATTTATTTTTTTGGGAGAATAAAACAAAGCCTCGATAAATATGTAGGTAATAAAGTCGCGACGCTTCCAGCTTTATCACTTCCTGGCCTAGTTCACTGGAATCCTAGGGGACAGGTCGCGGCTTGAACACAATATGTCCCACGTGCCTCCCTCGAAACGAAAATGGTAATGGCTTGTGCAGCGAATATCGAACGGATACTGTTTACATCGCCGATATAGTGCATCGAACTATTTCCTAATAGAAAATACATATCACAAAGGTCTTTAGAACATTAAAAATAAGGCTATTTACTGTCAATACATGGTGCGAAAAAAGTTCCCGCACATATTCATTCAATAATACATTTTTTATTAGCATGTAAAACACAACTTCAAATTACAGCTCAAGAAAACAAACAAAATTCTCAGAAAAATTATTTCGGGCTTCGAGACGCTTCCGAAAAAAAAATTATTAATGATCTTCGATAGATGATGGTTTGAATTTTTGGCCCATTCTCGCTGCAGGGACATTGTCAAGGATTCGAATGATTTGTGGTTGGTAGAGCTGGCTTTTTGCTTCAAGATGGATAAAATAAATAAAATCTATCGGGTTCAGGTCAGGCGAGTTTAAAGGCCACAAAGTCTTGTCCCACACGCCGATCCCATTCTCTTCGCAAACATTGATCGTCAATCGTGTCAGTCCTGTTGGAGCTTCCATCTTCCACATTTTAAGTGTTTTTTTTTTTTTACTCCGGGAGATTACAAAGTCTTTTAAAATGTGTTGTTGATAGACCTCGGCCTTGATCTTGATGCCTTGCTCTACACGAACCAGCGTCGTCTTCAGATTTTTGCAAATTCCTGGTTATGCTTTTACAGATTTCGGGAAGTGGCTTCTTTGAACCGGGCTTTTTTCTGGAAATTCATTGCGGCTTCAAAAAAACAGATAATTTCGAACAAACCTTTTAAGGCCCAAAGAATTTCGCGTTGTCCTAGCGAACTACATAGCGCTCAAGCGTGAAAATCTTTTGTCTGTGAACAAAATCGACACAAATGATTTCGTTTTTAGGTGGCGTTGCGCGTTCTCGAGTCGAATACGCTTCATTTGTTCGTCCAAGTAGTGACTTATAGCTTGTAGTTACGACATATCAGTTTGTTTCGGGCCACCCCTCTGACTGATCTCCTTGACCAGCTTTCTCAAGATTTTTTTTTTATTTCGACGAAATGTTCTTTGGAGTCGTCGCAGGGATCGGTTTTCTACTCTAAAGTTTATTCTCATTCGTGTTCAACTCTTTGTACCACTTAATGGAGTCATAGACGGTCCTTCTGACACGTGAAGGTTATTTACAATGACCGCAGCCGATTTTCCCGATTTGGAGACTGATAATCGTGATTTGTTCCTTCCCACAACTTTGCTTGCATATTTTAAACTTCGCAATATTTCAGTGTTTAATACGCGTGGCGCATGAAGTAAAATTTCGAGTTTAGAAAAGCCTGAAAATTTGGTTTTGTCGCGTAGCGCTACGCGCTACACGACCAAACCAAATTTTCAGGCTTTTCTAAACTCGAAATTTTACTTCATGCTTAATCTGGGAGTGGAAACACTGTAACGTACGAAGGTGTTGTTTGTCGTTACGGTTCTTTTGTTTATATTTAGATTTCCTGGATTTGTCGTCGAAGACGCGATTTAGTCAACTTGGGTCGAAACAAAGAGATTCAAAGATAAACCTTTTACTTGATATTTAATTTGCTACTTAATACATCAATTTACAGTTTGAAACAGAATAAGAATTAGAAGTCAAAGATTCAGAGTTTAGAATTTGTAATTGAATTGGCTGTCTTGCTCAACTGTCGAAATAGAAGTATCCTCCTTAACACCAGAACAATTTTATTTCTTCAGTGATAACATAAGATAAAATGGAATAACAAAACAAGATTATAATTCCTAAGAATCAATTTCGGAATGTGAAAACTATATGATTTACGAATTATTTGCTATTCCAAAATTATCTGTACAATGAGATAATTACACTACAATGATAATAATATACAGAGTGATTCATGAAAACATTAAATTTATACAAGTGAGAGGTACATTACACTCCTCCCCTTATAGAAAAAAAAAAAAAAAAATGCAATTTTGATTTTTTTTTTGAAAAGAAAAAAAAAATAAATGAGATCAACACTATTAAGTAAATAAATCACTGTTCACTTTCACTAAAAACACAATCGGGAAAAATTTTGTTAAAATGTAATATCGAATTTCTTACAATAAGGGATATTTTTAAATTAATTGAAATTAAAATATTAAAATTATGTGGCTAAATATTGACGTATTGATTTTTGCTTATTACTAAAAAATAAATAAATTTGAAAAATATGTACAATGATAATTAAAAAATCAGTTTTCAAGTTAAACTTGAAATTATTGCAGTTAAATACAATAAACTAAATAATTTTTCATCTAAATCTAGAATTAAGATTTAGTCTTTGTTTTCCTTTATGTCTAGAGTTTACATTTTCCGTGTGATTTGATTTTCTGTGCGAAATATTAGAATTACTTAAAGAGGAAACGTTATTTTCAAATTGATTACAAAGGTAAATATTCTCTTTTTCATTAAATCTTACAATCTTATTGGCATTAATTTTGATATTTTTACTTAAGTCCTTTTGAGTCTTAAATTTAGTTTGCGGAACTGGATTTTTAGATTGGAATTCACGAGTTATATGATGATCTTTATCATCTACTACATAATGTTTTTGTTCCATATTACCACTAGGAGTATTTAAATGTTCTATTTGAGAATTTTCTTGGAATTTAATAATTTCTACTCCATCTGAATTGTTTTCAACGATTTTCGAACTTTGATTACACTTGTTTGACGTAGAAAATGATTGATTAAAAACACAATTTGATTGATTTTGACTATTTTGAAAATTCGGATTGAACTGCTTATTTTGTGAATTATAATAATTTGCTTTATTATTTGCATTAAAATAAGCTCGTTTTTTGTTAGCATATTGCCTTTTAATACAATTGTTTATGGAATGTCCCAAATGTTTGCAATAATTGCATGAAACTATTGACTTATTTGCTTAGCTTGAAATTGAACGGAATTTCTGATTCAATGAATTAAATGGACATTTTGATGTAGATTGTGAATTATTATTACAAATATGGCAAAATTTAACATTTTGAAAATTATTTGTTCTTTCAAAGAAATAGGGCTCTTCGCGAATTGCCATTAAAATCGCCTCATCTAGTGTTTTTGGTTTCCTAGATCTAATGTCAGTACTTAATGGGTTTTTTAGACCAAACAGAAAAACTTGTAGAACATTATCGTTAACTAAATTTAATTGCGCTTCTTGAGCAACAGCTGTTAAATTTGTATCTAACTTTCTAAGATACTTTAAATGACACCGTTCAATTCGAGATACATAATCATTGACAGATTCGTTCGTTTTTTGATGACATGAATTTAATTCAGAGAGAACATCATAAAATGAAATATTTGGTGAAAAATGATCCCTTAAAAATATTTTAAGCTCACCCCATGAATTTATTTCTCTGCTAAAAACTCGTCTGCCAGCCTCGCCTAGCAATTTACTTTTAATTGCAACTAGAAATTTGGACTTATCGTTATCGTTAATTAAATTTATTGCATACTCACATCTGTTAATAAAATCATCTAAATTATTGTATTTTGAAGTTTCTAAATATTCAAAATAAGTATGCTTTAAAGTTTCCAAAGCGAAATTCGTCATATAAAAATCTGTACCTAGAGCCATTTTTAAAATGATAGAAAAAAATAGATAAAATTTTAAAAAATTGCAAGATCCCTTATTTGTTTGCGTAAGAAAATTCGACTTACATTCCGGTAAAACAATGGCTGACGTCCTCTAGGTGGTTGATGTGATTAGTACGTCCTCGTGCTCCAGGTTCTTTGTAGATCAAAGATGGTCCAAAAGGCGGCTTCTGATTCAGAAACGGCTCTGATGTGTTGGCACTCGTCTACGTCTTGGGGCACCTCGATGATGAAGTCTAAGCGGCTACAGCGCAGAAACCTCTATGAAATTGGATGTTGACGGCGTTTTCGCGAACAAACTTCCTTACAGAAAATCCTACCGACTGCGCCAATTTGTAACGTACGAAGGTGTTGATTGTCGTTACGGTTCTTTTGTTTATATTTAGATTTCCTGGATTTGTCGTCGAAGACGCGATTTAGTCAACTTGGGTCCAAACAAAGAGATTCAAAGATAAACCTTTTACTTGATATTTAATTTGCTACTTAATACATCAATTTACAGTTTGAAACAGAATAAGAATTAGAAGTCAAAGATTCAGAGTTTAGAATTTGTAATTGAATTGGCTGTCTTGCTCAACTGTCGAAATAGAAGTATCCTCCTTAACACCAGAACAATTTTATTTATTCAGTGATAACATAAGATAAAATGGAATAACAAAACAAGATTATAATTCCTAAGAATCAATTTCGGAATGTGAAAACTATTTGATTTACGAATAATTTGCTATTCCAAAATTATCTGTACAATGAGATAATTACATTATAATGATAATAATATACAGAGTGATTCATGAAAACATTAAATTTATACAAGTGAGAGGTACATTACAACACTCGTTTGAAACATCAAATTAAACGTTTTGATAAAAATATCAACGTATGCAGAACATTTACAGTGTATACATCGGGAATTGTATACCTCAAAGAAAAAATCCCTGAAAATGTTTTTAATAATTTTGCCTAAAGTAAATATCAAAATGAATTCTAAAAAAATTATGACAGATTGTAATATACCTACTTTTATTTTGTAATAATATGCAACTTATGATTGCAATATCTTTAATTAATTTTTCACTTAACCCGTTCTGAAACATTTTAAACTATAAACTATTAAATTAAACTCTTGGTATCGTTTTACTGCTTTTACAATGAAACAATACCCAGTGTTTTAATTAATAGTTTATGATTGTAATGGTATGCTTCCATTACATGCTTCTACTTACAACGACATTGATTGCAATAATAGTGAAGTTCTTTATTGTACATGCAACAGGTGCACTGATATATTAATTAGTATGCTCGCATGATTTATGAATGAACTGCCAATTTCGTGAGTAGCACATGAATGGAATGGAATGACGAGTCACATCTAGGACGAAACTGCCCACGATTCATTCTTGGTGTCTTGGCCCACATGCATATATACGTAACGAGGTGCAAGTGGGTGTCCAACATTGCGGTGGGTGTTTTAACGAAAAAAAACATGATTTATTTTTGTTTTAATACAACTGAAGACCAATCACTTTCTACTCAAGTGTACACCAGTAGCAAACATTATTTTAATAAGTACGAAATATATTCGGCGAATTAAATTTAAATAATCAAGATAGTCTTCCTAACAAATGTCCGATAATCTTTCCAATCAATTTTGAATAGGCTTTAGATAGTATAGAATTAAACAAAATACCAGTCTACTGCAGCTTAGAAATGGTTTGCAATTTTTTTTATACAACCATATTTAATCACCAATTTATTCCTTTAACCCATTTGATCCCAAGATCTTTTAAAAATAATTTTTAAATTAAATTACTCATACCTGAATAATATACTCAATGACATTAGAAGCGTAACACCCAGAAGGAGTTATTATTTTAACTTGATTTTTTGCCAGTATGGTAGTCTTACACAAGAATAAAATGATTACATTTTCAAGAAATTTTATTAAAAAACAATCTAAAAAAAATTAATAATGTGTTTGGCGACCCCTTTGCTGTATACACTCCTGTAGACGTCGGGGCATCGACAAAATGAGATGGTCGATGTCTTCTTGAGGCATCTCGTTCCAAACAACTTGAATTTCATCGATCAACTGTGCTAGAGTCTGTGGAGGATGGTGCAAAGAGAATATTCTTCTTCCCATGATATCCCACACATGTTCAATGGGATTTAAATCCGGCGAACGGGGCGGCCACGCCAAAACATTAACACCAGCTTCATTAAGAAAGTTCATAGTTCGACGAGCAATATGGGGACGTGCGTTATCTTGTTGAAAAAGTACGTCTGGGCGGCCATCTAAATAAGGCAACAAAGTCGGTCGTATGACGTCTTCAACATAACGTGCAGCTGTCATACTGCCTCGAATGAATACAAGAGGTGATCGACTACCATAAGCAATAGCCCCCCAAACCATTACTCCAGCAGTCCTGTGTACATGCCTCTCAATAGCAAACCTAAGATCAGGTCGTTCTCCACGGTAGCGTCGTACCCTTCTACGGCCATCATGCGTGCCTAGACAAAATCGTGATTCATCGCTGAATACGACATCGTGCCATTCTGCCTCCCAATGCTGCCGTTCTCTGCACCAGTCTAACCTTTGGCGACAGTGTCTCGCTGTTAAAGGAAGCACTAATTTTGGACGGTACGAAAGAAGCCCAAAGGATTGAATGCGGCGATATAAGGTTCGCATACTAACGGGCCTACCTTCTTCTCCAATCCATTGATCACCGATTTGACGCGTAGTAGCGAAACGGTCTCGCAGGGCTATTTGTCTTAAACGCCGATCTTGACGTTCTGTGGTACGCCTTGGTTGACCAATTGGTCTTCTTCTTGCTCCTCTACTTTCTTCTGTCCATACCTGATACACACGTATTACAGTTGCTGCAGTGGAATCAATACGGCGGGCAATTTCGCGATAGGACATACCGACATCTCGATAAGCAACAACTCGACCCCGGTCAAAATCGCTCAAATGGTGATATTGTGGACATCTTCGGACTCGAGGCATTTTATTTAAGCTTAACACACTCAACGGAAACACGTAAACTAAAAACATCTGTACTAAACAGCTCAGTTGAAATTGTTATCAATGTATGCTTTAAATATAGTCACTCTGTTGCTAAAATATGAATTCAAAAAAATCATTCCTTCTTGGTGTTACGCTTCTAATGTCATTGAGTATATTTTACAATGATCTAATAAGTACTAGATCGAGCGCTCGCAGACCCGTACGTGCTGTGCCGTGGCACCAACATCTGTCTATCCTTTACATATAAGAAATCGCTGTTGTTAGAAAAGAAAGGCACGAAGTTCGGGCAAAACGCGCACGTTTACTATGCGCGTACGTAATACATCACACACGAACTCGCCATCGCGGAGAAGAAGAAATAAAATATTTTTTACTACACAAGGTTCGTTTTTTAAAGATTTAAATCACTTGAAAAACCGCAGCGAAAACAATGAAATTCTTGTACGCACGCATGCAATAGTCATTGTTTTGCCCGAACATCGGCCCCTCTCTGTCTAGTTATGTTAGTGCCGCGTTTCTCTCTCTACGCTTCATCTATTAGTTAGTAGATCATTGATGTTTTATATACGTCCCTTTCTAGCCCGATATAGAACCCAATGTACGTTTGTTCGTTAAGTTGTACAAACAATTGTATGTTGTATTGTAAGCGCACTTACGTAAAACGCTCTGTATAATTTTATTTAAATCTGAATGATTCTATAACATTCATGATAATTATTTGAAATACTTTCCTTCGGCACTATTTATTTCTTGTTCAACGCTAGTTATTACGTATTCTCGTTCAACACCTCCGCTTTGCAAAATTATAAGAATCTCGCGTAAATACGTAAATGCCAACGATTTTTTGCACGCAAGAATAAATAAACGCGAACTGGTAACCGTGAAAATGATCATAATACAACACCTATGCTACACTGAAGGTGTTATTATCGCGTTAGTTACTGCTGAAAAAAATGTTTTCCAGTATAATTGGGTTGTTATTGAAATAAGTTCTTCTCACGAAATAAGAAATTACTCAAGATTTGCTTCTTTCAAGTAATGATGATTATAGTCGCTTCAATATTTTCCCTTTGAGTGATTATTATTAGATTACATAACCTTGGAGTAATTTAAAGATGGTACAATTTCAAGAGTTTTAGGGTCGGTTTGTTCAATAATGGCTTAAACCAAGTTTGGCTTAAGTTCACTTTAAAATTGCTTACTTTTCTAAATACCATTTTACTAACTCCAATAAAGACACCTAATTAGAGGCAAAAATGGACTTCAATCCTAAGATCAGGATAATACTCAATTACTCCTTCAAATTGTTGTAACCAGGCCTTAATTTTTATAGGCTTGCGCACACCAATTAGTGGTAACAGTCGCGATCGTGGCACCGATCTACCCAACTCATGGAAATCAATGATAAGACGCAAATACACGCGATCTTTTTTTGACAACTGCGAGCGATGCAGCGTTCTGAACTACGGCGGCGGTCAGATTGGACAAGTTGCGTTTGCCCGCGGTGTTTAGTACTGTGCAATCGTTTTAAACATGGTTTAGAGTAGGCCTTGAGTTCAGAATTAGATTAGCACTACTGACTGTTAACACATAGTTTAGCATAATCTCAAATTGATTTCATCATTTAAATAGCATTCTAGGCAGGTATTTCCGAAATTGGTCGTACGATAGGGATTTAACATGTGAATTTGACAGATGGCGGGCGACCGACCGATCGTGCAATCAATTTCAGGAATACCGGCCCTGGGCAACCACAACGGACAGTGCCAAATATATCACGTTAGTGGCGATCTCCAAATCACGTTAGTGGCGATCTATAAATCACGTTAGTCCCGATCTCCAAATCGCGATCGCCACAGCGACTTACTTAGTTTGCACACTTCTTATTACTTAGCTGATTAGTTCTAATGTAATTATTTTATTTTTCAGAAATATCAATGGATTGGTCAGATCATGCCCTCTGGTGGCCAGCGAGGAACATCTGGCTAAGTCACACAAGGTCCACTTTGGACCAATGCGGTGTCCAAGCGGACGCCCTCCTCCACTTCACACCGATGCACAAAAGTCTGCGCGTGCAGCTGCCGGACCTGCGCTTCTTGGACATGAAAGTCGATTTTTCCATCAAAACCTTCTCGGCCGTTATCAGCCTCTGCAAAGACCTGGGCATCAGGCATCCGGAGGAGCTGTCCTTCTGCAAACCCTTGGATCCCAATCATTTGAAGTACAATTACAGGGATATGGCGAAGAAGAAACAGGAACACAACGGGACGCAAAGAAACGGGGCTCCTCATCTACCAGCGGACACCAACACTTTTATTGCTAGTCAAAGTCCGAACGGGAGCACGCACAGTTTGGAGCACACACCGTTTTCTTGCGCGCCCGTCACGCCGCATAGGGGACCACCGTCTTCGACGCCTGTCAGTAGTCCAATTGGACAGGTAAGTGATTACCTCAATTGGTCTAATATATTTCCAAGATCAAATGGCTAATCATTTTATAATTTTGTGAAAAGTGTCCAAAGGACGTTGAACAGATATAACTGCTAGATAAACCAATAAAATAAGCTATCCAATAGCCTTAAGAGAGGAGTTAAACTATGTTTTTTTTTTAATATGACCAAACTTGGGGTGTATTTACTGCGAACAGTTGCAGACCTGCTTTAACAGTAGCTGTTACAACCCGGAGTTTTCTTTTGAATATACATATCATAATTGCAGCGTAAATGTTCGTATATTCATTGTTTTCTGAAAGAAAACCTTTTATTAAACGAGTGTTCTCTACTCCCAGACTAAGCATGAAGTAAAATTTCGAGTTAAGAAAAGCCCTAAGAATTTGGATTTGGACGCGCAGCGTCCAAATCCAAATTCGAGCTTTTCTTAACTCGAAATTTTACTTCATGCGCCACGAGTATAGAATGCTGATTTAAAGTGAAGTTCATAATATACTCTTGAAACAATATGCTAAAGCAGTATATTTGTAACTTCGCGTTGAATCAGTGTTTTATACGCGTGGCGCATGAAGTAAAATTTCGAGTTTAGAAAAGCCCAGAAAATTTGTCTCGGGTCGCTGCGCGACCCTCGACAAATTTTCACGGGGCTTTTCTAAACTCGAAATTTTACTTCATGCTTAGTCTGGGAGTGGAAAACACTCGTTTAAAGCTTCAAATTGAACTTTAGTTAAAAAAACAATGATTGTTAGAAAATTTGCATCGTATGCTTAAAATATACTTAAATGAAAATGTCTCTGTATATCTGACACTCTTCATTTTGAAGTTAGTTTCTGTGTTAAATTGTTACAAATATTATATATCAATTTGTGTTAATGCAAACGACTATTGGATAGTATATTTTATTAGATTATCCAGTTGTTACAACCGGGAGTTTTTCTTATAAATACAGGGTGTTCCAGACCACCCGTACACCCCTTTTAAAATTTCGCGGATGAATATTTTTCAAAAACTGAATGTGGGGTATTACTAATGTTCATGTGCTCTATCTAATGACGTATCACTCGATCCCCCTATTTTTTTTATTGCAGATTCGAATTCTCTATAAAAAAATATTAAGAGTTTATTCGGAACATTTTTTTGTACGACCAACAGGTGGCGCTACAATCGCAAAAAACTACTTTTTAATACATTTTTTTTGATATTTTAGGACCGTACGTGAATGAATATTATTCGAAAACTCAATGCGGGGTATTACTAATGTTCATGTGCTCTATCTGATGACGTATTACTCGACCCCCCCCCCTGAAAGGGGATGGGGGGTAACTTTAAATTTTCAAATGGCAACCCCTATTTTTTATTGCAGATTCGAATTCTCTATAAAAAAATATTAAGAATTTATTCGGAACATTTTTTGTACGACCAACAGGTGGCGCTACAATCGCAAAAAACTCTTTTTTGATACATTTTTTGGATATTTTAGGACCGTACGTGGATGAATATTATTCGAAAAGTCAGTGCGGGGTATTACTAATGTTCATGTGCTCTATCTAATGAAGTATCACTCAACCCCCCTGCCTCCCCTGAAAAAGGGCGGGGGCAACTTTAAGTTTTTGAATGGAAACCCCAATTTTTAATTGCAGATTTGAATTTTCAATTAAAAAATATGAACAATTTATTTAGAACATTTTTCTGTACGACCGACAGGTGGCGCTACAATAGCTAAAAATCTCATTCCGTAAATTACATTTAATTAATCGAGTAGAGAAAATTCATCTATTGACTTTCTTATGAATGAAATTTGGACATGGGCTCATTTTTGTTACCACAAAACAACATGGTCCACTATTGAAGTATCAAATCCTGAAACATTTTCTGAGTTACAATAGTTAAATGCACATTTCCTAAGCAGTGGTAATTGTTCAATAGTTGTTTACAAGAATAATTGGCTACTTATAAGAATAGATTTAAAAACAATAGTGATGTGTGAACTTTTCTATTCCATCTCACTTTGCACCAGTTTTATTATTTCTTTTTCTCTCCTTGGTCTATGTACTATCTTTTAAACATTTTTCAAATGTATTTATAACCTTCATTACAGCAATGGGTTTTTCAAATGAAGAAGCATTTGGTATGCTACAAGTCCTAGGCGAGTGTGGAGGTCTATTCGCGACTGCTGCGACTGTATGGCGACAGCGTTATCCTGATCGCACGCATCATTCTCGAAACGTTTTTTCACGTTTGAAAAAACGTGTCATCGAACATGGAGTTGTGCAGCCGATCCACAACAAAGGGAAGAAAATTTCCAGACCAGTTCGAGATCTAAGAGGACCAGACATTATTGCATCAGTTACGTTGAATCCTCACGATTCCATAAGGCGCTTGCACATCGATTCTGGAATTGGTCTGGGAACAATTCATCGGATCCTGAAAGAAAATAACCTCCACCCGTATAGGATGCATCAGCACCAGGCACTAAATGAGACGGATCATCAAGAGAGATTGGCGTTTTGCACGTGGGCGATGCGACAGCCGGCCGACTACCACAGGACGATTCTGTTTTCCGACGAGTGCACGTTCAAAAGTGACGGAGAAGTGAACAGCTGGAACTGCCGCTACTGGGCCACGGAAAACCCTCACTGGTTGCGAGAACGAGACCATCAACGGGTTTGGAAGATCAACGTCTGGTGCGGAATCATCGGAGATAAAATAATTGGCCCTTATTTTATTGAGGGTAATTTGAATGGAGCATCATACGCATCTCTACTAAACGAAGAACTCCCCGTTTTGATGGAGAATGTTCCTCTGCAGCTGCGCCAGGAGCTTTGGTTCCAGCAGGACGGATGCTCGGCCCATACTTCCAGACTGGCTCGCGCTCAACTAAATACCATGTTTCCGAATACATAGATGGATCGGCAAATATGGTCCGGTGCCTTACCCTCCTCGATCGCCAGATCTGACCGTCTTGGATTATTATTTCTGGGGGAGAATTAAAGATCTAGTGTATCAACAGCGGCCTACCACGAAGAACGACATGGAGCAGCGGCTAACGAACGCGATGCAGTCCCTCGATGCCCAGGAAATTCTGGCCGCAGTCGATTCGTTCCCAGCCAGAGTCCGTGCTTGCATTACGCAGAATGGGGCTCAATTTGAACACCTCCGGCATTAACGGTATTAATAGTACCTTTTGGTTCATATTCTAGTGTGTTTAAAGCATAATCACACTTTAGAGATAGAATCTAGAATTTTGACTCTACAGAACATTTTTAGTTTGTTGAACCGTTTGGCATTTAATTTAATTACTATAAAAAACAAACACCTAAAACTTGAAATAACAACATTTTTCATAGTAAGTTGGTTTCCTAAAAAATTAATTTTCTCAGAGTTTCTTCTAATTAAAAAATCTGAATGGTACATTTAATGATAAACTCAGGTTCTCGCAACGACGGCTGCCTGAATCCGGCTATCCCAACACGAAGAAGACCCAGCTGTCAATTTCCCGCATTAAGTTTTGTAAGAATATTCATTCGCGTACAATGCTAAAATTCGTTAAAAATGTATTAAAAAGTCGTTTTTTGCTATTGTGTCGCCACTTGTTGGTCGTACAGAAAAATGTTCTGAATAAATTGTTCATATTTTTTAATTGAAAATTCTAATCTGCAATTACAAATTGGGGTTTCCATTTAAAAATTTAAAGTTGCCCCCGCCCTTTTTCAGGGGTGGCAGGGGGGGTTGAGTGATACTTCATTAGATAGAGCACATGAACATTAGTAATACCCCGCACTGAGTTTTCGGATAATATTCATCCACGCACGGTCCTAAACTATCAAAAAAATGTATTGAAAAATAGTTTTTTGCGATCGTAGCGCCACCTGTTAGTCGTACAAAAAATGTTCCGAATAAATTCTTAATATTTTTTTTATAGAGAATTTGAATCTGCAATAAAAAATAGGGGTTGCCATTTGAAAAGTTAAAGTTACCCCCTGTCCCCTTTCAGGGGGGTTGGGCAGGGGGGGTCGAGTAATACGTCATTAGATAGAGCACATGAACATTAGTAATACCCCGCACTGAGTTTTCGAATAATATTCATCCACGTACGGTCCTAAAATATAAAAAAAATGTATTAAAAAGTAGTTTTTTGCGATTGTAGCGCCACCTGTTGGTCGTACAAAAAAATGTTCCGAATAAACTCTTAATATTTTTTTATAGAGAATTCGAATCTGTAATAAAAAATAGGGATTGCCATTTGAAAATTTAAAGTTGCCCCCCGCCCCCCCTTCAGGGGGGCAGGGGGGGGGGTCGAGTGATACGTCATTAGATAGAGTACATGAACATTAGTAATACTCCCCATTCAGTTTTTGAAAAATATTCATCCGCGAAATTTTAAAAGGGGTGTACGGGTGGTCTGGAACACCCTGTATACGTATCATAATTGCAGCGTAAATTTTCAGATATTCGTTGTTTTTTGAAAGAAAACCTTTTAAACGAGTGTTTTCCATTCCCAGACTAAGCATGAAGTAAAATTTCGAGTTGAGAAAAGCCCCAAGAATTTGGATTTGGACGCGCAGCGTCCAAATCCAAATTCTGGCTTTTCTCAACTCGAAATTTTACTTCATGCGCCACGCGTATAAAACACTGATTTAAAGTGAAGTTCATAATATACTGTTAAAGCAGTATATCTGTAACTTCGCGTTAAGTCAGTGTTTTATACGCGTGGCGCATGAAGTAAAATTTCAAGTTTAGAAAAGCCCAGAAAATTTGTCTCGAGTCGCTGTGCGACCCTCGACAAATTTTCACGGGGCTTTTCCAAACTCGAAACTTTACTTTATGCTTAGTCTGGGAGTAGAAAACACTCATTTAATGCTTCAAATTGAACTATAAATGAAATGATTGTTGGAAAATATGCTTAAAATATACTTAAATGAAAATTTCTCTGTATATCTGACACTCTTTCATTGTTACGAATGTAAATTTTAGAATGGCACGTGGAAGAGGAACGGTTTCGGCAATGACGTGAATGGATACCACCCGCACATGAACAACAGCATCAGTTTAGAACAGCTAAACGGAAGCTGCGACAGTACGTTAGCGCAGAGTCCCGCCTCACCCAGCCCGGAAGCGCGGAAATGTTTAGTCAGGCCGAAGACGTTGGTCGAGAAGGCGAGAATGAACGTTGCGTAAGTTGAACCATTCTTTAACAATACAATTATTGATCAAAATGAACAATCAATTCAGAGAAATTACAACCAATAATGTTCCATGGCAAATACTCTAGTAACATAGAAAATGAAATTATTTGCGCGTTTCTACCAGTGGCGGCCGGTGGCCAAACAAAAATTCCAAGTTAATGCATGGGAATTAAAAGGTGCGCTCGTTGTGTTGCTAAACGCATGTATTAATGACTCAGTTCCGTGACGTATTAGCATGGATAAACAAAATGGATACGTAGTGCTTTCAACGTCATTTTTTGTATCTTGGATTTGAGCCTCACATAAAGTTGGGCCGCGAGTCGCTAGTGGTTTCTACGTGCAATATTTGTTTTAAACGTTGTATGTTAGTTACCGTAAAAACAAACCATTTTATTATGTAGATGGTTGGATTCGTCACTTTCCATCATGGAACAGGGCGTGAGGGAATACGACACGCTGTGCCTCAGGTTCAAATTTTACGTGTTCTACGATTTGAATGTAAAATACGATTCCGTTCGCATCAACCAGATCTACGAGCAGGCCAAGTGGCAACTGCTGAACGAGGAAATCGACTGCACCGAGGAGGAAATGCTTATGTTCTCCGCCTTACAGGTAAGAAACATATATTTCAAAGCCAGACTAAACATTAAAAATGCTTTTATTAAATATCTTAATCATTATTAAACTTACGAAGTATATAAAAACGTGTTTTACAAAGTTAAAAGTGTTTATTGTTGCGAAGATAATTTTATAATTCTGCTGAGCTCAGCAGAGTCTTTAAATTTACTCTTTATTCGCTTATAATACGAGCCCCATGAGCCATGGCGGGCATTAGGACCGCCAGGTGGGCAGGAGCGCGCCGTGAAGACAAAAACAAGCCGAAGATACGGAAAACGCATTCAGGTCCAGCGACGGCTCGCAGCCTAACTTCAGGGTAGGCCAGAGACCCAAGGTAATATGTATCAGTTATTGAAAGGTGACTTTGTTGTGCAATTCCTTGTATTTATAAAGATCGATCCCAACTTCAAATTTTGTGTGCCTTGGCGCTGTGGCCGACCCTGAAGTTAGCCTGCAAGCCGTCGCTGCTCAGGTCTTTCGTGATTTTTCACTTCAGTTATTGAAAGGTGACTTTGTTGTGCAATTCCTTGTATTTATAAAGATCGATCCCAACCTCAAATTTTGTGTGCCTTGGCGCTGTGGCCGACCCCGAAGTTAGCGTGCAAGCCGTCGCTGCTCAGGTCGTCTTCTGCAACGGGCACACAGGTCTTTCGTGATTTTTCACTACTTGATGTTTAAAACGAGATTTTTCGCGCGACGTTTTCAAGAAAGTGTTTACTATCTGAGTGTATTATAGGCAACCCAGTCGCCATTGGTGACTGCCATTTACGGTTATATTTTAATTTGAATATTTCCAATCTTTTTCCAACAAAATGTCATTATGCTAGGACTTTTTCTGTGCTAAAACCTTGCGAAAATTTAGAAAACTAATCGCTTTGATTACTGCGCTTTTTACAAACTGGTACACCGGGAAATGCGAATTTCCGGTTTTCAAGAGAGTGCGACGTGCATAACGTTTATCATGCAGTACAGAAAAGGCTTCACGTTCACGACTCGTGAACATGCACAAGACCGTAGCCAGAAAAAAAATCGGAGGGGGTTATAAAAATATCGGGGGAGGTTAATCAGGGGTTCGAACCGTATTTTTTTTTCTTTCCGGAAAAAATAGCGATTTTTTACTGTTTTCGGTTCAGCTCTAAGTGATTGTTTTAATTTTTTAAATGTTTTTATTTCATATTTAAAAAAAAATGATGTGTCTGTCTATCATAGCACTGTCCGCATTATAGATATGATAATTTAAATATTAAGAATATGGAAAAGTGTCTCAAACTAAATTTGTTATTGTCGCCTTTACAAAATAAATATTTTTTCATTTTTTCGCTATATCTTAGGAAATATCTATCAAATCTCAGCAGTATATATTTCCAACTTTTCTTTAAATCAGTGGTTTATACGCGTGGCGCATGAAGTAACATTTCGAGTTTAGAAAAGCCCCGTGAAAATTTTCTACGCGGGGCTTTTCTAAACTCGAAATTTTACTTCATGCTCAGTCTGGGATTGGACGACACCCGTTTAATTTTAGTTAGATTTTCAACATATCGAGAATTCTATTAATTTGTGAAATTTTCATGAAATGTTTAATATTTCGTCAATTTATAAAAATTTTCAAATGTCTAACGAACTACAATTGATGTCAGTTGTTTAGCCGTATAGAGTAAATGTCGGCTAGCGCCGACTTGTGTTAACTGTTATCTGTCAATTTTGACATTCTATTATTTTCAATCTGTCAATATTTTTCACCTAATTTGTGAATTTTGACATTTTATTAATTTTTAATCTGTCAATATTTTTCACCTAATGTCAATTTTGGCATTTTTGATATAGTTTTAACTTTAGTTGAAATCAGTGTTTTGTGCGGGTGGCGCATGAAGTAAAATTTCGAGTTTAGAAAAGCCCCGCGTGAAAAATTTGTCGAGGGTCGCTGCGCGACCCTCGACAAATTTTCCACGCGGGGCTTTTCTAAACTCGAAATTTTACTTCATGCTTAGTCTGGGAGTGGAAGACACTCGTTACTTTAAAACTTGTCACAACTATCAATAGGTGTGTCGCAAGTTTCATAAAGAAAAACAATAACATGACCATCTAATAATATATTTCAAATAATAGCTGATTTGTATCAATTTTGATACATTGGACTAAATGTCATTTCAGTTGACAGGATAGACTAATGTCTGCTGACGGCGACTCATGTCAAGTTGACACAATGGACGAACGTAAATCGAAGGGGCATATTTAACTTCCATTATAAAATGGCTAATGCAAATCAATTTACTCTAAATTATTAACACAAGAAATGTAAAAAAACTTGCTCGGTGAGATAGGGGCTGTTTCTACTAGACTAGACTACTGGTATTATGAATAACGAGGCCTGGGTCGTCGGTCTAGGACGTTTCATCGCCGCCGATTCATCGCCACCGATTCATCGCCGCCGTTCCATCGCCGGGCCAGTTCATCGCTGGCCGTTTCATCACCAGGCCTGTTCATCGCCAATATTTTTATAAAATAAATTTTAAAAGAAAGATCATATCTAATGATAAAATTTCAAATATTACCCAATTCTGGAAATTGGCCACTAATTTATCCAAACCTATCCTAACCTAACCTATCCTAACCTTTTTTTTTTTTATTTTGGGTTTGACGTCATCTATTTCCGCTGCTAAGGCCAATCATGACGCCGGAGATTAGGTCTAGCTATCAGGGAATTTTGCCGAACCCGGTGGGAGTTCCAACCCACCGGTAGGGATCTTTAACGTGCACGCAACATCCAGGCAGTACACGGGTCCTACATGCATTTAACGTCATATCCGAGAAGACGGAGTGTTTGGCATTTTTATCCTAACCTATATAAATGCAGACAACTTGTTAGGCCGGTATTTGAACCCCGGTCCGTGGCGTGGCAGTACAACACTCTAACCACTACACCACCAAGCTGCCCAACCTATCCTTTTTTTTTTTTATTTGTGTGGGTAGGTAAAGCTCTTCCAGCCTGAGTGTGGAGCTCTCATCCACTAAAACCCTCTTCCCACTTGGCGTGTGTGTTTTCACCTTGGTACCGCCGTTCGTGGCTTTAAACTTCAAGGTGTGACGCCCGGACCAGCTTTCTGCTGACCCTAGTTGATTGAGCCTCTTGTTACAGTGTTGCTGTCGTTTGTTTTGTGCAGCGCTTGCGCCGTCTGCATTCTTCGTTCATCCTCCTCCTTCGTTTTCAGGACGTGCGTAACGAAGTCTTGGATGGTCGTCCAGTCTTTTTCTGTGCATAGCATAGTCTCGGTTATGGTTTCCGCTTTTAGTTGTTTTCCAACCTTGCCCTGGCACTCTTTCCTCTCTTTGCAGAATTTCCTGCACACGAAGAAGGTGTGCTCCGGGCTGTCCATTTCCCCGCAGTACATACAGCCGTCGTCCTCTTTCAATTTGAACCTATGCAGGTACTGCGCGAAACAGCCGTGCCCCGTGAGTAGCTGCGCGAGGTAGAAGTTTATCTCCCCGTGTTTCCGGTCTGTCCATTTGTCTATATTTGGGATTAGCGTTGTTGTCCATTGTGACGTATTTGTTTCTTCATCCCATTCCTGCTGCCATTTGTTTCTCACTTCCCTGTTTGTTATTGTTTGTGTTTGCCCGTTACTCCAGTTGGCTGCCCTCTGCTCGGCTAGGAGATGTATCGGATCACTTGTAGGCCTCTTGTTGCTGCGGTGCAGTACGCCGAACATACTCTGAGGAGTGCTTTCCTCTGAGTCTTCCCCAGCATCTCTTTATATTTCTTGCACTGCACCCATCCTGCCCATATTGGCGCGGCGTATAGGACGATCGAGTTGATTACGCTAGCTAATAGTTTTCTTTTCCCCGCTCTCGGACCCCTGATGTTCGGGAGTATTCTGTTTAGCTTCGCGATCGTTCTATCTGCCTTTTGTGCTGCTTCCCGTATGTGGATCCCCATATTGCCATTTCTCCCAATGTGCATCCCCAGGTATTTGACGGACTGGGAGCTTGCTGTCTGCGTGTTCCCTACCGTGGCCGTGACTGATTTTATTTTTAATCCTCCGTCTAGGAGTACTACCTCTGTTTTATGGGGGGCCAGCTTAAGCCCATGCCCGCCAAGCCATCTTTCTATTGTTCCCGTCGCATTGTTAATATCCCTGGTCATGTCGTCTTCGTTGTTAGAATACACCAGTAGCGCTATGTCGTCTGCATATCCCACTGTCTGGATGTTATCGGCAATATGAAGTTTTAGGGCACCGTCGTAGAAGGTGTTCCACAGGAGTGGCCCTATGACCGACCCCTGTGGGACCCCACATTCGATTTGCAGCTCTTCGTTTCCGACCATGGGTAGGAACAGCTCTGGTACCTTGGTCGCTAGCACTCTGATTACTTCTCCTGGTATGCCGTCGGGTCCGGGGGCTTTGTTCGGATTGATCTTACGACCTGCTTGCATTAGTTCCTCCGCTGTGCAAGGTGGGAATCGGCTTTCCTCTGTGTGCAGGTCCACGATGTTGTTGGAGCTTCTAGGGAAGAGATTTTTGGCGACTTCCATTTTTTCCTGCTGTGTTAGCTCTACTACCGATTTAGTTCTGATTTTTCCTGTGACTATCTGGTACTTTATGCCCCATGTGTCTTTGTCAAGATCGTCGCAGAGTTTGCTCCACGCTTTTTCCTTCGCTTTTTTTATTTCCTTGCCGAGTTTCTTTTTTGCCTGCTTAAATTCGGCTTTGTTTGCCTCTGTCTCCGCCGGTGTGGCTCTCTTTCGGGTCCTGGTCATGTCCCTTCTTGCCCGGTTGCATATATCTTTGGCCTGCTTTACCGTCTCGTTCCACCAGTATATTTGCCCTCTCCTTTTTGGCTTGTGGGTCCCCTTTCTTTTGTATACGGTGGTGCATATGTTGGTCAGCAAAGTATCCAGCCTTTCGGATGTATCGCTAGTGCCTGAGGTTTCTTCGATCTTTTTGGCCTCTCTGATTAGGATTGCGTCCTTAGTATCATCGTAGTACCATCCCTTGTTATTTTGTGTAGTTGTACCGGCATCGCTTGCTCTCGTATCTATGCTTATTTTTATGTCGTTGTGAAGGCTCAGGTTCTCCTCCCTGCTGACGCTCCACTTACGTACTCTGCGTGCTACGTCCTCCGAGGCTAGAGACACATC
This sequence comes from Philonthus cognatus, assembly GCA_932526585.2. Lineage (NCBI taxonomy): Eukaryota > Metazoa > Arthropoda > Insecta > Coleoptera > Staphylinidae > Philonthus > Philonthus cognatus. The sequence goes on from OW052242.1 coordinate 34,611,207, forward strand.
GATGAAGGAGCCACCTCCGCCTCCTTCGAAGGTAGGGACTCTTCCATGGTTAAGTACCGTCAGGTGCCTGCTTGCTGCCCATTCAGTTAGGACATCCCCTTTCTTATCTTGTGTCTCTGAGCCCCAGTCAACTGCCTTAGCGTTGAAGTCACCTAGTATTAGGGTATTATTTTTTCCTTCTAGCTTCTTCGTGAGTGTAAGTAGCATTCTCCTGAGCTCGTGTTCGTCCGCTCTAGGGGAGAGGTAGCAGGATATGACTAGGATGTCCTTTATTTCAGCACCTACAAACCCGTTCCCTCTGAATGGTTTCCCCATTTTCCTGCCGGGGGGATATATATCGCTGCGTCCTCGCGTAGGTCTGTGACCCATCGGCAACTGTCTCTGGCTATCTTTTCATTCGGTTCTAAGATGACTGCAACGTCTAAGGCGTTTTTGGCACACTTGGCTACGGTCAGATCCATTGCCGCTCTGGATCTGCCTAGGTCCTAACCTAACCTAACCTATCCTCACCAATCCTAACCTATTCTCACCTATCCTAAACTATCCTGACCTATCATAACCTATCCTAACCCATCTTAACATATTCTAACATATCTTAACGAGAGTTCCGTTCTGGACCCCGAACAGAGCGGACGTCGATCGTGAGTTGTGCGTTCCATCCCTGCTCGCGTTTGACCCACACGTGGTTGTTTCACAAATCCTTTTTTATCCTCTCTATTTCATCCTTTACAATCACCTATATCCTAACAATCCTTTCATTTATTACCCATCCTTGCAACTACGTGTGTATTTTCCGTAAACCCCTTTCCATTCCTCGGGGATAGCGAAACTCTATTTATTAAACTATTTATTAAATTATACAAAATTACTGTGACTGGTCAACAGGGCCTAGTAGCCGAGGCCATAAATTACGCAGAAGAAGAAGAACATATCTTAACCTATCCTGACCCATTCAAACCTATCCTGACATATCCTATCGCAATTGGCCTGGGGATGAACTGGCCTAGCGATAAACTGGCTTGACGATGAAACAGCCGGCGATGAACTGGCCCGGCGATGAAACGTCCCATTCCCCTGGATCGTACCTCCACCATGTATTACGTGTGACTGCAAGCGCGCATTAGTGTAAGCACTGTAAGCGTCAAATACGGTGATAATTCAAAATCTTGAGGATCTGTTAGCTTCATTTAACAATTATTTTTCTGACGATAATGAAATAAAGGCGCGGAAATGTTCTTTATAGTGCTTTTTTAAACTACGGCCCGTTTGGCCGACATATAAACTATTACAATCGGGACAACACATTTGGTAAACTCCAGACTTTTTGTACAGGTTTATTCTGTCCTTAGAATTGAAGAGTAATTTTGACAATTTTCTGTTTGGTTTTAATGCTACTCAGGACAGGGTCATGTCTTTTAAAAATGTGAGCAATTCTCTCTTTATTTGTGCCAAAATAGGTGAGGGTGATTCTGATGAGTTTGGCGATTTCGAGAAAATATGATTCATAGCTTTTGGATAACGCTTTTTATTTATTAAATTTACGATCATTTGAGATGGAAAACCATTTGTAGTTACTATTTCTATAATTTTATTTAGTTCAGTGTTTATGTTATCTTGGGATAATGGAATGGAAAGAGCTCTATGGATCATTGAATGGTAAGCGGCAAGTTTATGTGATATGTGATGGTTTGAATTAAAAGGAATTGTTGAATTGACATTGGTGGTTTTTTTTTAATATATCGAATTCTAGACAAATATTATATTGATTAATTCTAGTATTTATTTTACTAGGTAAAGTTAGGACTAAAAATACATTTATTGTTTTATTTTAAAATTATTTATTTCAATTAATTTACGATATATATGATAAAATATAAAAGTTTGATAGTATTAAATAAAGCGGTGACGTCACCGGACGGTATATCGTTCGGCGCTCGGTGATCCACAGAGCGGGTTCGATACACGGGTAATTGTTATTTAAAAATAATCACTCCCTCACACCACACGAACGTGTCATAACGTCCAAATATATGTTAAATTAAATAAGGTACGACTTACGAGAGATGTCCCATGGTTTCTTTGATTTGTAGTGCTTTCTGCACCAATACATGTAATACAAAAATAGATGATGTCATCAGATTACGTGTGTGAAAAGAGACAGAAAACTTCATAATATGTCTGCTATGGTTTTTAGATGGAACATGCGAAAACGTATGTTCCGGTATGCAGCGTTAAAATTTTAAGGTTAAACGTCACATTTTGACAATGTCTTCGTAAAACTAAATCTGCAAGAACCCAGCCACAAATCATTTTAATTAATGTGCACAATCGTTTTAAATGTAAGTTTAAGTGGTATAATTCCGATTTCAACATCTACTAAATATTTCTTGAATAACTTTCTGATTTATCACGCAACCAAACCAAATTTTTATGGCTTTTCTAAACTCGAAATTTTACTTCATGCATAACCCGGGAGTGGAAAACACTCGTTTAAACTTCAAATCGACCTCTTTTAAGAAAACACCAAGTATTTAAAAATCTGCAACACGTAATTGGGATATGTATACTTAAAAGAACAAAAATCTGAAAAAATATGATTTGAAGCTTTTCTAAAAGAAAGAACACTCATATACTCGCGACCTAAACAGTATGACATTGTCATGTAACGTCAAAACTTGACACAACTAGGAAAAATCGTTGCAGATACAACTGTCGACATACTCTCTAAAAAATGTCAACCACACATTCTATATCTATGAGTCATAGGACATCTCTCCCGAATTTCACTATATGTATACAGAGAGTTTTATTTAACACCGAACATTTTCATAACGACAATATTTGTTTTAAGTGTACATATGCATACCTTGTACATTTTCCGACTCTCGGTTTGTCAAGAGAATTCAATTTAAAGCTTTAAACAAGTGTTTTCCACTCCCAGGCTAAGCATGAAGTAAAATTTCGAGTTTAGAAAAGCCTGAAAATTTGGTTTGGTCGCGTAGCGCGAAGCGCGGAGCGGCCAAACCAAATTTTCAGGCTTTTCTAAACTCGAAATTTTACTTCATGCGCCACCGGTACAAAACACTGACATATTACGAAGCTTAAAACACACCGCTAAACTTTACACTGAATCAGTGTTTTGTACCGGTGGCGCATGAAGTAAAATTTCGAGTTTAGAAAAGCCTAAAAATTTGGTTTGGCCGCTCCGCGCTTCGCGCTACGCGACCAAACCAAATTTTCAGGCTTTTCTAAACTCGAAATTTTACTTCATGCTTAGCCTGGGAGTGAAAAACACTCGTTTAAAGTTTTTATTGAATTCTCTTAATAAACCGAGCGTCGGAAAATGTAGAACGAAATGCAAATGTATACTTACAAGAAATATTCTCGTTATGAAAATGTTACATAAAACTCTCTGTATATTAAAACCATCATTAGTGGCTGAATGGTATAAAACTTATGCCAAATAAACAAAACAGAAAAATACATCAAGAATAATTAAGCACAATTTAAAAATGACCATAAATAGTAACAACTATTAAATTTAAATTTGCCGGTGCGCTACAAATCAAAAATTTGCTTTGAGCTACTTAAATTGAACATAAAAATCCTGTATATAATACAATAATTATTTATAAATTAATCGTAATCATCAAAAGTTGTAGAAACACGACGAGTACGAGTAGATCTCCGATCAGTATAAACTTTATTATTCGCACCTTCCGACTCATTTTTCTCGAAACTTATCAAAAACTGCGGAAAATAAACATCATCGTGAAACTTCACCACCACATGCCCGTTTTCCTTTTCAGTGGTATCGTAACCTTCTTCGGGAAGAACCAATCCTGGTCTGCCAATGTGCGAATTTCCCTTGAGCACTCTGCACAAATACATCTCCTTCTTTTTCTCGTTCTTATTGCAGTAATGCGACGCGTAGAATGAAAACGGTGTGAACGAAACTCCCTTTCCGAATATGCAGCCCACACTGTTGCCGCAGTACCGGTAATTCAAATTCTGCATGATGATCTTCTCCACGTTAACGCTGGGAGTTCCGTGGAACAATAGTACTTCTTGTAGATTTCTGTTCATTAATTTTAGATCTAATTTTTTTAGCTCGTAAATTGATTCCAGGAAGGGGTTGTTTATTCTTTTCACGCTCTTCAATTGAATGCACGGTTTTGCAGTCTTTTTGAATAATATCTGAATCTGACTATATTTCGTTTCGTACGGGTGCATTTCAATTGAACCGATTTCTTCATTGGGATATTCTTTCATAATTGTTCGCAATATGCTATAATTGCGTATTATTAATTTCGCTTGCAAAAATTGTGGTGTAGGTGACGGTGGCCGCCTTGGAGGAACATGTAGTTCTCTGGGTACATTCCAATTAAAATTCGCTGATGCTCTTATTGGACTGCGTGGTGTGTCATAATAGTAATAAGTTCTACTTGGAGGTGTGTCACAGTGATAAGTTGGAGGTGTTACTCTTTTTGGTTCTGAACTGAATAACCCACCCATTGTTTAAATAATTTTCAGAAAATAACGCGCACAGAAATTTTTCGTTTCACTAAAAGTTTGTTCATCAAAATTGTGCTTCACGAATGTTTTTAATAAACATATGTTCGCTAACTTCCTCTTTAAATGGAGACACAGAGAAAGAAGAAGAAAGTTTTCACCAATACTTTTGAATCCACTGCGAAATGCGCTACTATTCTATAATTAACAATGCATTGTATAAACTGTTTTGTCGATTACGTATATTTAAAACTCGCACATAACAATATTTCAGCAGAACTGGCCGCCGGAACACGCTACGTGTCTTTATTAAGGCAATTGATCGTAGAGTGTATATCCAGGGGAATACCCCGGTTCCAAAGCAAACTTCACGGTTACGCGCGCGCGCGTTTTTACTTATTTGGCAAATGAAAGTGAGACAGACAGACTTGTCCGCTCGCGCTGTTCGAAACAAAGCGGGGGCTTACGATTTTCGGTAAAGGTTATCTCGAAAATTGTTTGATATTCCCTACTTGAACTTTTAAACTCAAGTGATTATAAATAATATCAACCAAACCACCACCTCATTTTAAAACCAAATATGGCGGCTGAACGAGAAGAGATAAAAATATGGCGATTTCGGCGCTCCGCAGTAAAAGCCGAAGCGAACCTGCGCATGCGCAGTGGCGTTCGGGTCCCCGTTTCGCTTATAGTTCACCGAAAAACTTCGAATTTTCGACGATCGCTTCCATACGTCGAGGGCTCAACGGCGCACAATGTGCCAAATCCGATCGTGAGCGCCAGGGGGGGATTTGGAGGAAAAAAATTAAATTAAAAATTTCGAGAAAAAAAACATATCCACTCCATTGTAGATACATGAAACCCTTATAATCTTGTATGTTTATATTTTTTAACCCCGTATATTATTAACAATTAACACTTAAAGTTGAGCAATTTAGAAAACATCAATTTTACGGCATTTCACTCGCAAGTTTAAATAATTTATTACATGGATAGTAGGCGTACTATAAATATAACATTATACACTATTGTTTATAACATAATACTGTATATTATGGTTGAAAGATCAAGTCTCTAAATATTTTAGAAAAAAAGTTAAAAAAATTTGAATATGAAATATATTTTAAATATAAATTTTAACTTTAGAAAGTGTTATAAAAAAAATGCCAACTCGATGAGGTCTGTGACTATCACTAAAAATTAGTTCTATATTTTCTCTAACTACCCTCAAAATTTCGTATCTCCACCGGTGCGTTTTTGGGGTCTTTTTAATTTTTTTATTCGACGCCACCAATTAAAATTGGGTCGGGCGAGGCCCGTGTGCGGTGAGCATCGCGGAGTCGAGCGCGCTATTCTCGAGCAGCACGCAACATGATTTCTACGTTGGCCCCGAACAAAAAAATAATAAAAACGCACATGTAAAAATTCAAAAAATTAGAGCTGTTACAGAAAATATTGACAAATGTTTATATAATAGTCATAATCCTCACAATCTACAATTTTTCTAATATACAGGTATATATCATAGTGAAATTATTTCTTCTCCGAGTATTTTTTGCACCATTTAAATCACATTTGCAAAAATAGTTTTATGGGTTTTTTCTTATTGATATATAAGGGTGTACATCTGTTACTGATAAAGGTCATCTGGTTTGTGTTTACATTTTTATTAGGGGTCCGATTGGAGCTGTCATTTACCGTAACAAATGGCATTCTTGTCACACAGTTTTTACGGTTTAAGTATCTGAAATGGATTTTTCTTTTTCGTTAGAGTGTTGTACTGCCACGCCACGGACCGGGGTTCAAATACCGGCCTAACAAGTTGTCTGCATTTATATAGGTTAGGATAAAAATGCCAAACACTCCGTCTTCTCGGATATGACGGTAAATGCATGTAGGACCCGTGTACTGCCTGGATGTTGCGTGCACGTTAAAGATCCCTACCGGTGGGTTGGAACTCCCACCGGGTTCGGCAAAATTCCCGGATAGCTGTAGACCTAATCTCCGGCGTCATGATTGGCCTTAGCAGCGGAAATAGATGACGTAAAACCCAAAATAAAAAAAAATAAAAAATATGCGTTTAGTGTTGAACGAAGTCTCCAACAGTTCACATATTTTTCTGATCCCTAAGCGAACGATTGAACATTATAAAGTAGTTATTAATTAAGTTAGTGTTACGTGTTATTTAATTTGTTGACTATATACTCTTTCTTTGATTTAGTGTTTTTTTGTGTATAAAATAGTTTAGTTTAGTGTTTAATACAGCAAACAAAATTTTACGCGATAAAGGAAATATACCAGCGGCCAAATTAGTGGAAAGTGCTTCCTCGAATTCACAGGATAAAATAAAAAAAGTCTTAACTTATTTAAAAACAAATGAAGTTGAAACTGTAAAAAAATGTACAGATGAAGAAGCCCTATCAATTTTTATTGATTCAAAAATGACGGCAGCAAGTTATAAAAATTTAAGAAAAAATGGAGCAAAAGACCTTTTACCATGTTACAATAAAATTAAAATAATGAAGACAATGTGTTACCTAGCTTATATTTCTATTTCTCAAAATGGAGCATCAGTACCTTTGCAGAGCCTTTTTGAGCATACTTTATGTAGATTAATATCAACAATTAAATTTCCTCAAGATACATCATTTAGTAAATTAATTTTGTTGTGTAAATATGGTTGCGATGGCAGCTCAGGGCACTCTACTTATATGCAAAAGCCATCTGATGATAGCAGTACAGATGAAGAAGAAATTACAGAGAAGAGTGTCTTTGTGTTATCACTGGTTCCACTTAGATTATTTTCTGATGAAAGTGTTATTTGGAAAAACGAAAAACCTTCATCTATTAAATTATGTAGACCGATAAAATTTATTTATGCTAAAGAAACAAAACAGCTTATTCTAGATGAAGTTAAGAGTATGAGGCAAGAGGTAAATTTATTGGAAAAACAACAAATTTATATTAATGGTAACCATGTACATTTATATTAATGGTAACCATATTGAAAGAATTATAAATATTCCTATTATCGAAGATAATTTAAATTATGGTATTTCTCCCCTCCATGCATGGATTAAGTTCATGGAATGTGTTCTTCATATCTCCTATAAATTAGATTTGAAGAAAACAACTACTCACGGATGTACGATAGAAGAGACAAATAATATATTTAGACGGAAAACTAGAATACAAAAACGTAATAGAGTTAGGGATAAGGGTTGATATTGTTGTGCAAGGAGGAGGTACTTCAAATACTGGCAACGTTGCTCGAATATTTTTTCGAAATTATGAGAAAGTAGCTGTCATCACTGAATTGAATGAAGAATTATTGAACAGATTTTATACAATTCTTATAACAATGTCGAGTTCTCGTAAAATAAATGCATTGATGTTTGATAAATATGCAGAAGATACGGCCCGACTTAACACCTATGGATGGTATAGAATGCCTCCTAGTGTCCATAAAATTTTAATTCACGGGAGCAAAATAATTGGACAATGTCTTTTACCAATCGGAGAACTTTCGGAAGAGGCACAGGAAGCAACCAATAAAATATATAAGAGAGTTAGAGAAAACCATACTAGGAAAAACTCTAGGCTTAATACAATTCGAGATTTATTTAATATGCTTCTTGTATGTTCTGATCCAATAATTCTTTCTTTGAGAAGCGATGTAAAAATTCATAAAAAAAACAACTACCTGCAGACGCTAAAAAAATTAGTTATTTGTGAAACGGACACAAGTGACAGCGAAGACGAACAGACTGATGAGGATACTGACAATTTTTCATTTTAAAAAAGTAAGTAAATAAAACCGTATAAAATACATAACTTCGTTGTGCAAAATCAGAAAAATGTAATGTATATTCTGATTAAAAATTCATATTTTAAACAACAGATTAAATTATTTTTAAACTACAGCAGATACTTTTCACATTTGTACGTTTTTTTGAGGTGCTTCATTTTTTATTAGGCGCAACCGATAAAAATCGACTCGGTCATTCGCAAAAACCTGACACAAAACGCACATGTAGAGATACGAAGTTTTTAGGGCATTTAAAAACATACCACATTTTTTGGTGAAAGTCACAACCTATGTAAAGATTATAACAATTGTATATAATTTTGCTGCCTTCAATTATTATTATCTTATTTTTTTAAGAAGATTGCAAACCGGAAGAACTGTGACTATCATATAAACATTTGTTAATATTTTCTGTAACTGCCCTATTTTTTTTGAATTTTTACATGTGCGTTTTAAGTGCGTTTTTATTATTTTTTGTTCGGGGCCAACGTAAAAATCATGTTGCGTGCTGCTCGAGAATAGCGCGCGCTCGACTCCACGATACTCACCGCACATGGGCCTCGCCCGACCCAATTTTAATTGGTGGCGTCAAATAAAAAAATTAAAAAGACCCCAAAAACGCACCGGCGGAGATACGAAATTTTGAGGGTAGTTAGAGAAAACATAGAACTAATTTTTAGTGATAGTCCCAGACCTCATCGAGTTGACATTTTTTTATAACACTTTCTAAAGTTAAAATTTATATTTAAAATATATTTCATATTCAATTTCTTTTAACTTTTGTTCTAAAATATTTAGAGACTTGATTTTTCAACCATAATATACAGTATTATGTTATAAACAATAGTGTATAATGTTATATTGATAGTACGCCTACTATCCATGTAATAAATTATTTAAACTTGCGAGTGAAATGCCGTAAAATTGATGTTTTCTAAATCGCTCAACTTTAAGCGTTAATTGTTAATAATATAGGGGGTTGAAAAATATAAACATGCAAGATTAGAAGGGTTTCATGTATCTACAATGGAGTGGATATGTTTTTTTCTCGAAATTTTTAATTTAATTTTTTTCCTCAAAATCCCCCCCTGGCGCTCGCGCTCGGATTTGGCACATTGTGCGGCGCATTGACGGGGGTCAGTAGCGTACCGATAGGTTTTCCAAGAGGGGGGGCAGCTTTTTTCAAAATTATCCGATTTTAAATTTGTTTTTCCCAACCCCTACATAGAAACTAAGTGAATACGAAAATCATAATGGCGGTCCAGTGGCGTACTCAGGGGGCGCACACGGAGGTTCAACTTTTTAGTTTTTCTGTACGCAAAAGATCGCCACACCCCCAATTGTTCATTACGGGAACAGGACGGCCTGTTTAATCCGAAAAAGAGATAAGTATCATGACAGACGAATGCAATTTTAGTTGGCTATTGTCTAGAAACATTGGACAATTCACGTTTTGTCTAGACAAAACGTGTTTTGTCCTATTTCGTGTTTTGTCCGCAACATATACATTGACATACTACAATTTAGTTAGTTTTGGGAGGGGCTCAAACCCGCGAGCCACCCCCCTAGATGCGTGCCTGTAACTTATGTCAATACATTCTACAAACTAAAATACTTACACACATTTCGTGTATTACGGATTGGTAGTCGGGAGGGCAGCCGCGCCCACTTAGGCCAAATTTTACGGTCTAGGACGTTTCATCGCCGCCGATTCATCGCCACCGATTCATCGCCGCCGTTTCATCGCCGGGCCAGTTCATCGCCGGCCGTTTCATCACCAGACCCGCTCATCGCCAATATTTTTATAAAATAAATTTTGAAAGAAAGATCATATCTAATGATAACATTTCAAATATTACCCAATTCTGGAAATTGTCCACTAATTTAATATTAGGTTTTATAACCAAGTAATCGTTACTCAAACTTAATAAAAATCGAATGAGAATGATGTCATTTTTTGATATATGTCATTGAGTGCAATTCAGATTAAGGTTTACTATTTTCAAGTATAGAAACACAAATTTTGACCAAAAGGGGGAAAGAAAATTTTATCCACGGAGGACATATGTATATTTTTCACAAAAACAGTGTCTGACCAATGTGCTAAATTTTGGCGGTGTGACCACGTAGGAAGTTGTAATGCCAGGATACACACAAAAAATGGAAATGTTATACATGAATTAAATGTACATTCGCATGATTCTTCAGCAATAAACGTTGAAGTAGCTGCCACTGTTACTGCTATAAAGCGACATCCTAACCCATCCTAACATACCCTAACATATCCTAACCTATCGTAACCTATGCACCTAACCTATCCTAACCTATCCTAACCTATCCTAACCTATCCTAACCTATCCTAACCTATCCTAACCTATCCTAACCTATCCTAACCTATTCTAACCTATCCTAACCTATCCTAACCTATCCGAACCTATTCTAACCTATCCTAACCTATCCTAACCTATCCTTACCTATCCTGACCCATCAAAACCTTTTTTTTTTTTGGGGGAGAAAAGTCTGCACGACAGACACCACGTTGCCAGGTTAACGTGGTAGTGTGGGGATGGCCTGATAGGCTAGCCGACCCACTAAAAAGAACCCCTGAGCCGTTTTTGTATCCTTCCTCGGAACCGCCCGTAAGCATTACCTCGAGGAAGGTTGGCTGCGACGTACATTAGGATTCCGTCGCTTAGATCTTGCTGGCTTCTACACTGTACAAGCGTTGGTCGACGTTGTCGATTGTGGCTTCGCTGCACTAGCGTCTTTTCACTTTCACATGCGTCTTACCGCGCCACTGGTCGTCTCACATGCGGCTTCTCACCTGACTCTTTGGTTCGCCTCGTTTTACTCCGCACCGGCGTCCTTTCGCATCACCGTCGTTGTACACCGTATCGGCGTCTTTTCTCCCCACTACAGCGCACTGGCGTCTTTCGCCACGGGTGGAGTTACTCCACCACGTTCACTCCTCCGCACTGGCACTCCGCATTCCTTCGCACTGGGGTCCTTTCGCATCACCACGTTGACCCTGTATCGGCGTCTTTTCACCCACTACACCGCACCGGCGTCTTTCGCCTCACCACAGGTGGACTCACTCCTCCACATTGTCAGCCTCCATTCTTCTATTTAGGTCGTCCTTCTCACGTAGTACGGTTTCCGCGAACACGGCCAACGCGTTCCATTTCTCCGCCGACTCAAGTATGTGTGGGATTAGAGTATCGGCGTCCATCAAAACCTATCCTAACCTATCCTGACATATCCTATCGCAATTGGCCTGGCGATGAACTGGCCTGGCGATAAACTGGCTTGGCGATGAAACAGCCGCCGATGAACTGGCCCGGCGATGAACTGGCCAGGCGTTAAACTGGCCTGGCGATGAAACGTCCTATTCCCCAAATTTTAGACCCACTCCGCACTATCACTTGGATTTTTGAGATAGTATCTTTTTCATATTTAATCTTTATTTCAATAACGAGAAAATAGTATTACGAACACATCAGACTTTGTTTTGTCGTCTGACTATTTGGGGGGGGGGGATTCCCCTTATTTCACCCTCCGCGAATGCACTTTTGAGCAGCATTTTGGATCATAATTTCAGCTCCAAGTGAATTTGCAAGCATCAGAACCCCAGCCAAATTACGACAATAACAGCGGAATGGTGTCGCCCAACGACGACGACATCGATGCGGCCTTGGCCGATCTGCAGACGACGCTCGAGGGCACCAACATCAGCACACACTCCAACGACATCACCCAAGTGCCTGAACTCTACGATGAAATGCGATTCCTCAAGTAAGTATCAAACATATTAATATATTATATAAATTTCAATCCACTTGTCGTTCTAATTAATAATCGTTGGGTTTTTATATTGTGTTGGGACATTAGTCGATATGAAAATGAAACTACATGATGTTATCTTCAACGTTACAGGCCAAAAAGATTCGCTCTAAAGACGTTCAAAAAGTACTGGTTCTCGTACCGGGACCTCCAGCTGTTTTTGTACAAAACGCGAGAGGAGATGGTGCACCACTGCGAAGCGGCGTTCTCCGTCACGTTGAAGGGCTGCGAGGTGACGCCTGACATCAACATAAGCCAAAAGAAATACGGGATCAAACTGGAAGTGCCTAGTTCTGAAGGAATGTCGGAAATGTTTATCCGATGTGACAATGTGAGTAAAATAAGTATAAGTGACCAAGGCCGAAGCTAATGTTAAATTTTTGTATGTAAAAACGGCCATAAAAGAGCAAAAACAATACTTTTACCAGTAAAACCCCCCTCCGATTATTTTTTTAGCTACGGCCTTGTACGTGTCGATGGATTGCATCGTGCCACTGACAGTAATTACTCAATTATTTTTAGTTGAATCGAAAGTATTTTTAATATTTGTTGTTAATGTGTATAAATATTTATCATTTAGGAGAAACAATACGCGACATGGATGGCGGCGTGCAGACTGGCTGCGAAAGGCCGTTCGCTAGCCGACAGTTCGTATGATTACGAAGTCCAGACGATATTGCAACTGCTGAAACTCCAAAAACCAGGCGACAGCCCTTCGGTGTCGCCGAATTCTGTTGACATCATTCCAGAGGATTACGTCGCGCCTAGATTCGCCAGGAAATTAAAGAGCAAGGTACGAACGCACAATTCCGAATAAGCCGGGTACTTCATTTCACGCTGGCAAACCCAAATTTTCTGTCTCGACGAGAATAAATAAAATAATTGTTAAATAAGACATATTATTTGCATTTTATATGAACATTGTCATAATTTGATATATTAAAATTGATTGAAGTTTAAAATTAAACTCTTGTATAAAAACAGGCCAATGTTTTTGCTTATATTAATTATGATTAATGTGTATTAGTTGGTGCAACGTATACTCGAAGCAAACACGAACGTGAAGGACCTCTCCTTGGTGGACGCCAAGATGAGCTACATCAAAGCCTGGCAAAGTCTTCCCGATTTTGGAATTTCTCTGTTCGTGGTGAAATTCATGGGCCACAAGAAGGAGGAACTGTTGGGCGTCGCGCACAACAGGATAATGAAGATGGACATCAACAACGGGTACCACTTGAAGACGTGGCGCTACAACACACTAAAAGTGGGTTTGACTTTCAAACATTATCTATAAGTAATTCTACTCGAAAAAATAAATACATATACAACGTTGATTTTTTTTAAGGCGTGGAACGTAAACTGGGAAGTGAAACACATGATGACACAATTCGAGGAAGAGAACATAATCTTCAGCTGCGTATCGGCGGATTGCAAAGTGGTGCACGAGTTCATCGGCGGCTACATTTTCCTCTCGATGCGCTCGAAAGAGGCAAATCAGACTCTCAACGAGGAACTCTTCCACAAATTAACAGGAGGATGGTCATAAGCCAAATATAAACTCCAAAAAAAAAACGCACACGCGATTTTTATTTAATATCGAGACATCGCCGGTTTGAAAATAAACATCTTTACGAAATGAAAGAATTTTACCTTCAAATCGGCGATTGAAAAATGATATCGCTGATTTTACAAAGTCAAAGTTGTTAATTAACAGCACTTAATGATTTTTACTTTTAAAAACTGACGATGTAAAAAACAAATTATAATCAAGCGCCATGAATTAGGTCGCTGGATATTTTTATGTACATAGAAAAAGAATAGAGAAAATTAAGCATAATTCAGTATTCCCCAATTTTCTTATTATGTAACAACCATCACCAAAAATTAAAAGAAACAAATGGAATTATGTGTTTATTTTAATTCGTTTTAATTGTAATATATTGTAAAATGTGCCTAACGTGTGACCATATACATACATATTTATATACATATATTTTATATACATAAGCGTACGCAATGGAGTGTGTGAATATACTTTTTTATATACTGGGTGTTCTACGTAATACTACGACCCCTACCTATCTGCATGCAATATTGAATTACCTTTACAAAATGAGCATTTTTTCACTTTTGGATGGAACACCATTTATATGTAAAAATAATAAACGCATTCCATTGCCGACGACTAATTTCTTCCAGGAATTTATTTTGAGCGCCTAGTTGACGGAAGTGTTACTTATTGAATCACTGTTAATAAAAAATAAAAGTGAATCTAAAATTGCCTTTTTTAAAAGTGAATAAATATATTGTACCTATATTTCTGATACATTTTAAATATAACATACGTTTTTATGTTATTGTTATTGTATTTTAATGTAATATACTAATTATTAAAAAGCTTTAACATTTTATCTTCATTCTTTTTATTGTTGTGTATACCTTATACGCTTAATTAGTAATAATAAAGTTTTGCCTTGAGGAGGCTACATCCCTCTCGCAAAACGTCACTTTTGTAATGGTTCTAGAAGTGACTTTTTGCACAGAGAGTCCTAATTATCGTTTGTCTCATAAGTTAGAGCAGTGGTCTCCAAACTACGGCCCGCGGGCCAAATCCGGCCCGCGACTTGCATGAATCCGGCCCGCGATTGTTTGTATTTTTTTTTTTGTAAATGTCATATTTTGAAATATTGTAACAATTGTTCCTTAAATTTTTCATAATTTTATAAAATTAGTCGGATCTTGGCCGACTTTATTATGTAGAATTGTATTTGTGGCCCGCGAAGAAGATAGTTTGGAGACCCAGGCGTTAGAGGATCACAATAAAAATAAGTTGTCGGATGTAACATTATAACTCATTTTCACGTCACGTTTACTGGAACTCAAATAGCC
Organism: Philonthus cognatus; assembly: GCA_932526585.2. NCBI lineage: Eukaryota > Metazoa > Arthropoda > Insecta > Coleoptera > Staphylinidae > Philonthus > Philonthus cognatus. The sequence continues at coordinate 34,626,256 of OW052242.1, forward strand.
GACATTGACAAAATTGCAAAAATTTTGACGGATATAATATTTTAACGCATTTTCGTATTTTTCACATTTTGATGGTTGACGTTACTGGCCCTCGGAGTTAACAGCGGATATTGACGAAATTGCAAAAAAAAAACTTGTTTTTCTGTTTCAAATTCCTCGGCAATCGTTTAATACAACATCGAAGGCGTCTTCAAAATTCCAAGCCACTTCTTGACCATCATCTTAAGAAGCCATCTTCAAATGCAAAATAAAAAAAACGGTTCTTTTCAGAAACACCAAAACTTACAAAGAAACCTTTAACAATGAATTAACCTAATTCCCATTTACACATTAAGCTAGCGCTACCCTCGACTAATTTTCTACGCGGGGCTTTTCTAAACTCGAAATTTTACTTCATACGCCCCGTGTACAAAACACTGGATTCAAATTCGAACGTTCAAAATATACTCCTTAAGCCTAGTCCACACTAGTAGACATGTTGCGCGATTTTGGTCTCTGAGACGTGTCTCAGGTTGTCTACGTAGACATGTCTATAGACCTATCCCCGTCTACGGGCGTGTTGCGAGACTAAACATCGCAGGTCTAAGGTCTCCCGATCGGAATGGGAGACCGCATGCAACATTTGACATGTTGCGCAACATTTTGACAGTGTGAACGCACTCGGCGTCTAGAAGCGAAACACCACCGTGTTTTTGAAAACATGTGGACTAACGAGAACGTTTTAAAATGAATTGAGAATTACAATTCTTGTTATTGTTTGTGGGATGTAACAAGTCCCGATTATAAAAACCGGGTAAAAAGAAAAGTAGCCCTAGAATCTTTGGCTGCTAAGCACAGTGTCTCAGTGGTCGACATAGAAAAAAAAATTCACAATTTGAAAACATCTTTCAACCGGGAGCGAAAAAAAATACTCCGACGAGTGGGACCTCTCCCAAAATGTCCACATGGTTTGCTTATGAGTATTTGCAATTCCTGCTACCAGCAAACGAGTCAAAGGGAAGCCGGAACACAGACTTGGAGGATACACAAAGTGGGAACAATGTAGACGAAGTAAGTAAAAATTACTCTATTAAATTCTTTATTAAATTACATTATTTCTTTAGTGAAAGGCAAGCAATAGTTAAACAATTAAATTACTTTATTGCATCATATTGCCAAGCTACCTCTCCCTCTGGAGAAACAAAGAAATCACTAAATTCATCACGAATTTTATGGAAGTTAGGTAAACATTTTCGGGGAGTGTTCTGGAGATCCAAGAAACGACTCTCTTCAATAATTTCTCTTCTCCACGATCCTTCAATAACATTTCCATCACCATCGTACGAGTCTAAACTTCCGGGTGGGGTGTAAGCTTGTTTTGAAGCTGAATTCCTGCGTAAAAAATTATGTAGGTAGACACAAGCCAACACGACGGACACCACTTTATCTGGCTGAAAAGCCATCGGCTTAAGAAACACTCTGAATTTGGAAGACATGATACCAAAAACATTTTCAATTATTCTTCGAGCTCTACTTAGCCTATAGTTGTACACTCTCTCCGGAATGTTTAATGTACGACCAGGGTACGGTTTCATCAAATAGTTTGACAAAGCAAAAGCGTTATCTCCCACAATAACGTATGGTATCGGTTCCGTTCTCCCTGGTAACACCTCGCTTCTAGGTACGTGTGCAGTATTATTTTCCATATCTTTGTAGAGAGAGGTGAACTTGAAAACACCCCCATCAGAAATACGTCCTTGGCATCCAACATCAGCATATATTAAGTTGTAGTTAGCGTCTGCAACGCCAAGGAACACAATGCTGAAAGTGCCTTTGTAATTGAAGTACAAGCTCCCGCTGTGTTGTAGAGCCACTATCTGAACGTGTTTACCATCAATACTGCCTATGCAGTGTGGAAAATTCCATTTATTATGAAATTCCTGCGAAATGGCTTTCCATGTAGCTTCAGAAGTCGGTCTCTGAAACGAAAAAAAAAATACTAATCACAAACTCTGAATATATATGTTATTTTTAATAAAGAAATAATTCTGCTAAGCTATTAACAACTTTTAATTAAAAAAAAATCATTTTGTTTCAGGACAGCTTGTTGATAAATATAGATGCGGAAAGTGAGGACGACGGATTCAAAACCCCAAGAAACCCTCCTAAACGCGTCCGAAAGAATGAGGATTCTCCTGCACAACAAGCTGTAAAGTGCATGAAGTCTTTATCGGAAATAGTTACAACCAGAGATGAAAATTCGGTATTTGGGGAATACGTTGCTAATAAAATTAGAAATTGTAACAGGCCTACGATCGAGGTCTCTTTAGCTCAGCGCTATATTAATGATGTGTTGTTTCGATTGGACATGGGTTTGCTAGCTGTTGAAATTCCGTCCGTTCAGACGCAATATACACCTCCCACCTCGTAAGACAATAATTGCTCAAAACCTTCAACACCAACTGCAGGTGATGTAGAGTTGGATATGTTCGACTTCGGCAGCAATTAGTTTCATGGGATGGGCCAATTTGTTAATGATTTTGTTTGAAAATTAATAATTTTCTAATTAAAAACATGTAATTAAAATGAATATTAAATAATATTAATTGTTTTATACATACCTTTACATATTGTTTTAATGACGAGATAATTGCTTCGCAAACCTCTGGTACCATTTTCGATATTGCCTGCTTGGAGATTCTGAAGGTGTACATGAGGCTTGTGAACGAGTTTCCACTTGCTAGGAAACGCAGTGTGACTGCCAGTCGAAGAGAAGCTGGAATGGTTTCTCTAAATTTTGTATTTTGCTTCATTACTATCGGTCCAACCATCAGAAGCAAATATTCAAAATCAATAGGCGTCAGCCGGGAGAAATTTCTAAAACCCATGGCGTCTTCCAGTCTTAATTTATTTAATAATTCATTGCCGAACCTAGGTCCTTCTGCGAGAACTTCGCGCGTCCACCATCGTTTACGTTTTCGCGTTTTTTCACTTGTAATGAGTACTAAGCAGGAACTCATTCCACACAAAACAATGTCCTCCATAATGAACTGCGATGATGAGACTAAGAAATTCACATCGTAGTGTGGACGCTAGACGAGACAAAGAACGATGTCTCTAGACGGTCTGTAGACCGTGTCTCGCGACCGTCCCTAGACGGTCTATAGACAAATCGCGCAACATGGTCTACTAGTGTGGACTAGGCATTAGAAATGATTCATACAACATTGATCAAAAAAGATTCTCTTGCAAATGCTCGACCATTTGGACATGAATGATATGCTGAATACTACCACATTTTCACTTTGCAGGATCTATTCTTTATCTTGCAAATAGTGGATCTTTGAATAGACTCCAAATATTGCAAAATAAAGGAATGAGAATAATTTTAAATTGTAATAAATATACAAGTATAAGAACGATGTTAGAACAACTGGATTGGATAAACATAGAGAATTTTGTAAAATTTAAGGCATTAATTTTTATTCACAAAGTTTACACTGGGAAGATGCCCAAATACTTTGATGAAAGTATCATCACTAATGCAGACATCCATACGTACAACACAAGAGGCAGAGGAAATATTTTTCTCCCATTCAAAAACACAAAGGCAGGACAGAATTCACTCTTTTTTAAAGCTGCTCAAGAACACAACAAGCTATCAATAAAAATAAAAGAAGAAGAAAATATTAATAAGTTTAAATCAAAGTTGCTAGATTACTTGAAGAGTCTTCAGAAATAGTCGTAGTGTATGGGCTGTGCATTATGTGTATATATTATTAATTGTTCCTATATGTATAAGTACAAATTTTAAATAAGTATTATTACCTTTTTAGTTATTGTTTTTTTGCATAAATGTATAAGTATTGTTGTATTATGGATTTATTATTTTTACATAGATATTTAAGTATGGTTTTAGACTGATTTTATTAAAGTAGTAAAAAGATTATATATTAAGTATTATTATGTGATAAATTTATTATACATACACAATTTATAGATTAAGGATGATCAAATGTTTATTTTATATATATATATAGATATACATATATTTTTCTATGTTATTATATAGCAAAGATGCTAAATAAAGATTATTATTATTATTATATTTCCCAATTTTTGATAGTTTTCACAGTATTTTGCCATGTTCAACTGTTTTAAACTTTAATCACTTTCTGATGACAGTAAATCACTAGATTGTAACTGAAAACTTCCAACAAACACCAGAATTCAGCCACGTCTGAATCACAAACAATTTGTCTCAATTCGAAAGTGGAAAACATCAGATTTGATGACAAAATCATTGATTTGACAACCCTGCTCCTGACACGACGTCTAAATTTCCAGTTTCCTAACCCAGCGTCTGATTTTATTTTTGTTGACTTCTAATTCATCTAAATTTATCTAACCCAACTTCTCATTTTATTTAAATTAAAAAAAAAAAATATTATCAGACTCCATTTTCTTTATTGTTAAATATGTTATAATACATAATACAGGACGTTTTCTTTCTATGAGTCTTTGCACTTTTGTAGTTCTGCCGTTTCTGCTCTGAAGACAGACGCTCCTGCAGATAGTTGTTCAGTTGTTTCGTTTCATCGGTGCTTGCCATCACCAGCAATTACCAGGAACACCCTGATCTCACTGTTGCCACTGTCCATCGCGGACAATCTTCACACTTGCTTGCTCAATTGTCATCTCTGCCCAGATCTAAACAAATAAAAAAAAAATGATCTGCACCAAAAGACCTTGCTTTTATATTCTCGTGGTACAAACAGAAAAACATTTCAAACTTCTTATCAACTATAAATTTTCGACAAAAGTGTGGTTGAACATTTTTTTGATTTGTACCAGGAGAATATAAAAGCGAAGAGGTCTTTTGGCGAAAAAATTCGCAGGAACATTTGGGGCTAAAATTTGTTAACCAAACCAAGTTTGAATAAAAAAACATTAATAAAGTAGTTTGAAATTAATACGCTTTGATTAAAACACTTGGTTTGTTTCACTGATTTTTTATTTTTACTCCAACTAGTTTCGACCTTAGGTCATTCTCAAGGAGATATGTACATATCTCCTTGAGAATGGCCTAAGGTCGAAACTAGTTGGAGTAAAAATAAAAAATCAGTGAAACAAACCAAGTGTTTTAATCAAAGCGTATTAATTAAATATGTTTCACCACGGGTTAAGTGAGAAATTAATTCATCATATAGTTTGAAATTGTTTCGATTTGTACCAGGAGAATATGAAAGCGAGAAGGTCTTTTCTTGGGAAACTTTGGCGCTTAAAATGTCCAACAACTCTTTAGTTGAAAAATGTTATTAAAAACTGGTTTAAAATTTGTACAATTTCCTACCAGAAGATTACGAATGCAGCATTTTGGCTCCATTTTTGGTAGTAATTTTGGCTACATTTTTGGTAGCCATTTTGGCTCTATTTTTCGCGCCATTCTAGTCATTGCATTTTTTGTATGTAAATTAGGATTAGGTTGATACACAATTCTTTGAATAAGTTCTCTTTGTGAGTTTTGGTGGTTCTGAAAAGAACCGTTTTTTTCATTTGAAGATGGCTTCTCGAGATAAGAAGTTGTATTAAACCCTGGGTTTCCAAACTATCTTCTTCGCGGGCCACAAATACAATTCTACATAATAAAAGTCGGCCAAGATCCGATTAATTTTATAAAATTATGAAAAATTTAAGGAACAATTGTTACAATATTTCAAAATATGACATTTACGAAAAAAATTACAAACAATCGCGGGCCGGATTCATGCAAGTCGCGGGCCGGATTTGGCCCGCGGGCCGTAGTTTGGAGACCACTGTATTAAACGATTGAAGCCGAATCTGAAACAGAGAATTTTTTTTTGTGTGCAAACTTTTAAAGAATTTTGAGTACGGGAGGACTTTTAAGTTGCCTTTCAAGTAGTGTTGTCAAGTTTGCGAATCAAAGCGAATGCGATGCGAATCAAAATTTTAGAATACTCGATTGCCAAGACAGAGCCAACAAATATAGGAAATTCATTGCGAACATACAAAGAGTTTTATGTAACACCGAACATGTTCATCCAATACAATTTGACACCTTTATTTTTTAAGTTATGTCTAAATTGGGTTGCCTATATGACCATTAAACATTGTAGCCAATCAATCGCAATTAATGCCTTAACTTGTACACACGGAGTTTTTCTTTCAAGTTTACATGTCCGAATTACACCGTATATGTCGTAAATCTTTAGATACTCGTTGTTAAAAAAATTAATTTGAAACTTAAAATGAGTGTCTTCCACTCCCAGACTAAGCATGAAGTAAAATTTCGAGTTTAGAAAAGCCTGAAAATTTGGTTTGGTCGCGGAGCGGCCAAACCAAATTTTCAGGCTTTTCTAAACTCGAAATTTTACTTCATGCGCCACCGGTACAAAACACTGACATATTACGAAGTTTAAAACACACCGCTAAACTTTACATTGCATCAGTGTTTTTTACCGGTGGCGCATGAAGTAAAATTTCGAGTTTAGAAAAGCCTGAAAATTTGGTTTGGCCGCTCCGCGCTTCGCGCTACGCGCCCAAACCAAATTTTCAGGCTTTTCTGAACTCGAAATTTTACTTCATGCTTAGTCTGGGAGTGGAAAACACTCGTTTAAAGCTTTAAATTAAATTCTTTTAATAAATCTAGCATCGGCAAATGTACAACGTATGCTTATGTATATTTAAAAGAAAATTTCTCGTTAAGAAAATATTCGGTGTTACATAAAACTCTCTGTATATTGCGAACGCGTTCGCATAGAAAAAGACAGAGCATTTTCGCATATACACATTTCTCTTACTCTTATTGCTAATTGAGAGGAGATCGAGAAAATAAATTCGATTCGCAAACTTGATACACGAACTGTGCTGTTATTACATTCCCATTAGTATGGGATCCGGCCCTTTTATAATTTAGTTTATCTATGGAAACTATACCATCTCTATATTTTACTTGTAAATGTGTATATGCAACCAAATAAACATCAGAAAATGAAGACGCAGATAAGGCGCGTATAAAAATAAACGCATCTATCAAGGCTAACGATAATGATATCTTAATTGATATGCTCTCTCAACAAAAACAATTTTAATTTAACCAGTATTTATTATTCGTTTACATATTTTTTCATCAGTGAAAAAGCGTTGTTACTTCGGGGATTTACCGACTTCTTTAATACGTAGTTACGCGACTACACAAGCACAAAGCATATTGACACAGTAGAGCATCTCGTGAACCATTTCCAATTAATTGTTTAAAACGATTGTTTCAGTGTTTCATTCGAGATAAGAACTCCGCGAGTTCAAAAACTGATGTGTAAAAGTATTCGTTATTAAATAAATCGGGGATTGTGTAGTTTGTGATAAACAGACAATTTATAGTAGAGAACAAAATAATGGGAAACAACAAATCATCAAGCAATGCACCCCCAAAACGCGTAGGGGACATTGAGGCAGAAAGAAGATATGTTTTACAACAAGCACATCGTTCCATAAATGAGCAGGCACAATCTGGAAGAGCAACGGCACCAGTTTTACCCCAAACGGGACTGCAGACAAGAAGCACAATACCACCAGTACGAGAAGTAGGAGCTCACGCAACTACACCAGTTTTACCCCAAACGAGGCCACAGACAAGTAGCACAATAAAACCAGCACAAGAAGCAGTAGTTCGATCATGGTTAGATACACCACCTTGTGCACCACGGACAGCAGTTTCATCAACTTTTAATAGAAACAGTTCAACACTATCGCAAGTAAAACAATCAACACAGCAACCAAGTAGTACAATAATGCATACAGAAGAAGCAGTTCAGCCAACGTTGGAAACACGATTACATCCACAACGGAGAGCATTTCAATCAACTTTAAATGAAAACAGTGCAATGATATCACCTTCATCAGTTATTTACCCGGAATTTAGGATTACTTCCAATACTAGCCCATCAACACAATCTGTTACTGTAGAGGAGCAGGTTTCAACCACAATGTCAAATAAGCCAAACTTATATTCTAAACTTGATTCACACATAAAACAAAATTTAAATGAGTTCGATGATAACTATTTTAAAGCTCCGATGAATCAAAATGTGTTTGAAGACGATGAGAAAAACTTGTACCCACTTAAATCACCCTCATCAGATATAACATCAAGTCAAGAAACTTTAATAAACCCAATTGAGAAAAGCACAGCTTCGAAAAACAAGTTTGAAAATAATGACAAGACTAATTTAAACGGCATAAAAAGTTACAAGAGAAATAGCCCTCAAAGACCGTATGGAACAAGAGTAATAAAAAACGATATATACAAAAAGAAGCCTCAAATAAAAATAAATTTTGAAGACATTGAAGAAGTTAAAACTGATGACGATATAATCAATAAACTAATTCCTGACTTAACAACCAACAAAAGTTTAAAACACGAAGACAGTTACAGTTTGGAGCGTTTGAGTGCAGTCTCCCCGGATTACCAAATTGCCTCGATTCTCTTCAAACAACACATGGACATAGCAGAAATCATTAAAATTGAACGCGTAAACAACCCACATACCCTATCGTTGTACACGTTGAAAAAACAACACTTGCAATCATACAGGTCGGACGTCGAGGAGATTTACCTTTTCCACGGCACGAACGTTACAGAGATTGACTCGATTTGCAAGCTCAACTTCGATTATCGAGTTTATAAAACGCAGGTTATTTGTTTCTCGCCATATTCGTCTTTCAGCAACAAGTATTGTGACGAGTCTGACGGGAAAAAGGTTATGCTCTTGTGTAAAGTGCTGTTCGATAGGTATTCGAGGTTCGGCAGAAATGTTTTGATAAAGTCCGAGGATAACGCTTTTTACCCTGAGTTTAGGATTACTTACAGGGAATAATTAAATATGAATAATTTAGAGAAGAGCATTTTTATCAAAGAGTGTTTGTACTTATGTGGAATATCAAATTTCAACAAATACAAGCGACAAACAACTATTGCCCACTGATTTGACCAAGTCTTTTTTTATTTTAAATTCGTTTTAAATTTATTTAGTAGATCAAAATGTGTTTTTTTGTTGTTCTTGCATTACAGTGATGTCATAAATAAATATTACGTATTGATTAATAAATTAAATTAGAACTATATTTTTTTCTTTATATTGTATAAATAAAATGAACTATAAAATTTTATTACCAGTTTTTTTTATTAATTACTATTCAATAAAATTTATGTCTTTAAAATATACATTCTTAATAAATACATACTTCAATACTCGATTAACCCTGGAGACCGACACATATTCATTAAATTCATAACCTCATGCGATTTTTTGTTTCCAACCTTTGTCTAATTATTTATAGGTCGCCTATTCCCCAAACCCTTAAATCCATTAGAAAACAATGGATTTAGGGGTTTTTGGATATAGGCGACTCATATATACAGAGAATTTTTCTTTTAGGTAAACATATGCATAAATTGTACATTTTCCGACATTCATTGTTTTTTTTTAAAGTTCAATTTGAAGGTTTAAACGAGTGTTTTCCACCCCCAGACTAAGCATGAAGTAAAATTTCGAGTTAAGAAAAGCCCTGTTACAAATTTTCTTTGCTTTTCTAAACTCGAAATTTTACTTCATGCGCCACGCGTATAAACAGTAAAATATTGTGAAATGTATGTATATTCACACTTCACTTAAAATCTGTGTTTTATACGTGTGGCGCATGAAGTAAAATTTCGAGTTTAGAAAAGCCCAGAAAATTTTCACGGGGCTTTTCTATACTCGAAATTTTACTTCATGCTTAATCTGGGAGTAGAAAACACTCGCTCAAAGCTTCAAATTGAACTTAAAAAAAAAGGAATATCTAAAAAAATTACAGAAAATGGGCTGAATTTGGAATATGTATACTTTAAAGAAAAACTCCCTGTATTATAACACTTTTTTTGCTCTAATGTTGATGCTGTGAGACCAACAGAGATTTAGAATTAATTGTTAATTTTTATTTAAATAATTTATACTCCGGGTTAAAACATACTTTTTAGAATATCATATGGCACAGGAAATACGCAGGATATTTAACAAAAATAAGGGTTTAAATAAAATCAGCTTAAAATCAAAGTGTAAATAAATGAGAGGAAATATTAAAAATATGTGCCTTAGCATTTTGTCAACAATCACTTCCTTGAATATTTTTATTCAATTTAATTTTTCATGATTTTTTTTTCATAAAAATTATTTTAAAGTATGTATGACAAAATGCTTGGTACATTTTTTAGACGTATAAAAGAATATAAATAATATTAGATTCACATATTAATCGATTGTTTGTACAATAAAGTTAAAGTTAGTACTGCGTCAAGAGCTCCTCAATTTCTCTGCAAAGATCGATGAAAGGGGGTCTCGTGTGCGGATCCTTGTCCCAACAAGGATGTATCAGCCTCGCGTAAACAACAGATGGACAATTAGCCGGCCTTGGAAATCTATAGTAATATGTTAATTAACATTTACGAATTATAGACAGAAATGTTCTTCACATTGTTAACTGTGTATTTATTTTCATATACTTACCGAATGCCTTTTTCCAAAGCATCCAATAAAATGTGCCCCTCAGTTTTACCGACGTCGTTGGGCAAATTGGGTTCCTCTCCATGCGCAAACATTTCGCACATCGTCACGCCGTAGGACCAAACATCGGACTTGGTCGAAAATTTCCCGACAGCCAGACTTTCCAGTGCGTACCTTTAAATACACAATCATCGATAACATTTTCACAAAATTGACCAAAACAAACCATTTGATCGGCAATTCCGTGTCCCTTTTGAGAATGTAGTAGCTGTTTGTGTCTATCACACGTGCCAAACCGAAATCGGAAATTTTGACATGATTATCGTCGACCACTAAAATATTTCTAGCTGCTAAATCCCTGTGGACGATGTTCATTTTCCCCAAATAATCCATTCCCTAAATTAATGTAAATAAATTAAGGGAAATATACTTTTTTTCTTTTATTACCATTGCGATATCGAGAGCATACTCTAAAAGCTGTTTGGTTGATAAATTATCTTTGTTAATTTTCAAATAACTTTGAAGCGACCCGTGCGGCACGTATTCCATGACCAATTGAATTTCTGGCTCTTGGACGACACCCAAAATTTCAACAATATTTGGATGCTTAAGTTTCTAAAAAAAATGTTGTTTAAGTTGAACAATTTTTAAAATATTTTCTAATCGCCATAAGCTTGAAATATTCATAATAAATCATTCATGTTTAATATCACCAATAATCTATTTTGGTCAATACAAACCTTCATAATCTTAATTTCCATTTCGAAGTCCTGCAGGCAGGAGGACAAAGCCGACTGCTTCAGTTTCTTGACGGCCACTAATTTCGGCTTGATATCCCGGTCGCTGTGATTTTCCAGCATTCCCTTATAAACCTCCCCGAAAAAGCCCTGTAGATGATAAATTGGTTTGTTTAAATAAGAAAAGTGCGAAACAAACGAAAGCCAGACCTGCCCGATTCTTCCTTGCAACACAACGCAGTAGTCGTTGAATTCGAAAACACTCTGGAGGGAATTGATGCTGTCCATAGAGCTGGCGGAAAAATCGAAATTCGACAAGATATTCGGAAAGACGTCTTCGTTATTCTCAACGTCCTAGAGTTAATAAGAAAATGTTTACCAGACATATGAGATTTCTTCAAAAACTACCACACCACATAGGAACGTATGGATTACTTTTAGAATGAATCAGGTGTTTTAATTGTAAAATAAATAAATTATTTGTGTGTATAAATAATTATAATAAAATGCGAACCTGATTTAACCATGACGTTTCAAAATTCACACTCCACTTTGAGTTAAAATCGTAGTCGCTTTCCGATATGTCGTTGACAGACATTAGTTCTTCTTGATTCGTAACGTTTGTAGTTTCTAAAAAAAAAATGTCTTTTTAAAATCCCTTGCTTCCTTTTTGTTTTTTTTAATTACCTGTTGTATTGGAATATACGCTTACTATGCTGAGGGAATCAACATGCTTGACTTTCGCGTAGGCGTGTTGTTTCCGAGAGTTGTACGTCTGGTACAAAATTTGATTAATATCCCGCATTATGGCTTGAGGTTGTTTCCGTCTGTGCGGATCCTGATCCCAGCATTCCAGCATTAACTTGTAGATGTCCGAAGTGCAGAGTTGTGGTTGGGGAAGTCTCTTTCCATTACCATAAATCTGTTTATAAAAATATCAAGTTGTCTATAATTCTAACAAAGCCTACTTTGTCTCAAACAGCTATTAACAGTGTATAAAACGCACACTAAATACTTTGAGTGTAAACACTCTAATGTTCTAGTTGATTGAAAAATCTAACTTACCTTCATGGCTATTGTATGATCGACCTGTTTCATAACTTCTCCACACATGAAAATCTCCCAAAGTGTCGTGGCAAAAGCCCAAACATCGGCAGCGGTGCTTCTCCGCGCAAAATTCAAATTTTGGTAACACTCGACTGGTATCCAATGAACCCTAATAACACATTTCAACACTACAAAAAAACTCGCCCCTACAAAGTGTAAGACTTACTCTTTTGAAGCATAAGACGTGTGTATGCCAGGATCGGCTAATTTCACTTTGAAAGAATTCTCGTCGTGGCAACTGACCAGCAGTTTCCTACATCGTATATTTCCATGGACAATACCGTTTTCAGCCTTTATTGAATAAATTTACAATTATTACATTACTTGGGTTAGGTTATTATAATTTATTAAAACATGTGTTTTTTGTTAGACTCACCAAATGCCAGAGTGCCGCCGCTAAATTCGAAGATGCCTCGAGCAAATCGACGAACTTTATTTCGGCCTTTTTCTCCCTTAAATATTCATCCAAAGGACCTAACCTAATGTACTCCATCACCATCGATAATTGGTTTGTTAGCGTCACGCCGAACAATCTGACGATCACGTTGGATTGCAAAAAGGCCCATTGTCCCGAAAGGTTTAGAAAGTCCTAAAAATCATACTGATTGACTAACTTAAACATCCGATTAAGAAAAGCTATGCACGAAAATACACTGCGCAGTCTAAGAAAACTAGCAGGGTAAAGTTTTCAAGAGTGTTGACTTACCTTTAAATGTTTTTCTCTGTGTTCCATTTTGAGAACTTTCATGGCGACCTCGACCCGTTTACCTTTCACATGTTTCCACATGCACTTGTAAACAGTCGTTAAGCCTTCAGGGTCTTCCCTCTTTTGTCCTATGAAAATAAAGTTAGGGCAAAATTAGATTAAACGAAATATATATTTGTAGATGGCAATCAGACGCATCGCGAATTCGGAGCGCCGAACGCAGAATATCGGACGCCTCACGACAAGCTCGGATTGCAGAACGACAACGGCGCATCGCAGACGATGAACACGTCGAGATTGAACATGAGTACCTGTACGGACCCGGCATTGCAGACTGATTGTAAGTAAATTTAGCACAACACCCGAAAAAATTTAATTTTTTACTGAAAAATGGTTATTTTCTATTTTTGGACGGCCATTTTGAATAAACCATTTATTATTTTGCAAATTACTTTTATTCCGACTATAATTTCTTAATTACAAGTCCACAAAACTATTATATGTTCACTTTCACGAAAATTGGGAAATGCTTTTTTTTACATCATCCGCCATATTTGATCTGTGGACTCGCATTAATGCAATTTGATAACGAAATCGAATCAGGATATAGTCACAACATATTAAGGAATATTTTTGTCCACTTTGTACACATGGAAAAATTATTATTGCACTCAGAACCATTGCGAAAACTTTAAACGCGTTTTTCTCGAAACCACTTTTTTTTTTACTCTGTCGTGGATAGCGGCCAAACGACTTGACCGATTGACTTGAAACCAATTGACTGAACACTAGACAAAATTTACTGGATTCTGAACCTACTTTCGTCCCATTATTATTAAATTTTACTATTTTTCATCACGTTTTAAGCTCGAAAAAAATGTAAAAATGTTCACTTTTTTTTCAAACGCTCGCCATTTTGTCAAATTTCCAAATTTTTTTTTCAAATTTGGTTCAGGATCCAGCAAATCTATTATAGTTTGCTGACCAATACGCATTTTTTGTTTCAGATGACTAGGAGGGGCTCGGGGCACGACCGAGTGTGCCCATGTTTCGCGGGCGGGGTGCCAAGATGGCCGCCGTTGCCGCCATGATTATAAATATTTATCGTGTAAAAAAATGTTAAATAATAAAGGAAGAGTAGACCAATTCAACCCGCAAAGCCACATAACCCTGGGGTTAATAGTTCTTTTAAAAAAAATTCCCAAAGTTCACCCATTTTTTAGGCCTACAACCGGTAATGCCGGTAAATTGCATATATATTCCGATGTGCATTTTATAAATTTTTAGATATTTGTTGCTATTAAAAAGCATTCAATTTAAAGCTTTTAACGACTGTTTCCACTCCCAGGTTAAGCATGAAGTAAAATTTCGAGTTTAGAAAAGCCTGAAAATTTGGATTTGCCGGGCGGAGCGAAGCGAGCCCGGCAAATCCAAATTTTCAGGCTTTTCTAAACTCGAAATTTTACTTCATGCGCCACCGGTATAAAACACTGATATACTCTGAAGCTCGAAATATACTGCTTCAGCATACTGATTTGAAAATATATTTTAAACCTTATAACGTTTCACTGTTTTGTACCGGTGGCGCATGAAGTAAAATTTCGAGTTTAGAGAAGTCTGAAAATTTGGATTTGCCGGGATCGATTCGCTCCGCCCGGTAAATTCAAATTTTCAGGCGTTTCTAAACTTGAAATTTTACTTCATGCTTAACCTGGGAGTGGGAAGACTCGTTAGAAGTTTCAGATTCAAGTATAAAAAGTCTCAATTTAAAACACAAATCCAAATTTTGAGGCTTTTCTAAACTCGAAAGTTTACTTCACGCTTAATCAAGGATGGGGAACACTTGTAACCACCAGTTTTACTTGCTCCAGGGTTGAAAAAGTTAAGTAAAACAATATCTTTACAATAATACGGTGATCATTTCAAGGAATACAACTTAATAACACTATGTTCTATTTTTTACGTTTACTGCTTCCTAAATTGTACATAAAAAAGAAACGCCAATTTTAAACTTTTATCTTATAATCACTTATCAAATCTACGATTCCTTTTATTATGCTTCTTTTGCACCTTCTTGTACTGCGGAGGCAACCGACACCACTTCAAATAAACAAACGTCCCAAACACAACCAAACCAACAACCCCAATGTTGATCATAAACAAAACAAAATTAATCGCAGCATCGCTTTTCAGCCTCCCGAAAATAGGCTTGGTGAACTTATCTTCCATCAAGTAAGTGTAAAAATTCGGCGCCTTCTTCACCTTCACCCAAACCACATTGGTCACCCACTTCAAACGCAGCTCTTTCTGTTCAACCACGCACCTCCATTCCCCTTCCAAACTTTTATTCGCGTGCTTTATGAATTCGTTGCTAACAGCAGCTAGAGTCGTGGTTCCGTAATTGATAAATTCAGTGTTGTTGAGCAGCCATATTTGGGTGAGGTCGGAGTAGGCGTAACCTAGGCTCAAACCTTTGCAGGGGAGGTTAATCGGGAGGGTTTCGCGAGTTGTTAGGGTTGGTTTTTCCGGGATTACGGCGAGGGTTACAACGTGGAAGATTAACCGCTGCGAGTTTATGCGGTAGAGCATGCAAATGTAAACGCCGGAGTCATTTGTGTGGGTTCTCTTAACAGAAATATCGTCCCCGAAAAATTCGATTCTCCCAGGTTCTAGGATTAAAGGGATCCCATTAAAAATCCAATCGTAATAGGAATCGGGTGATTCGGCTATTATTTTGCTGATAATTTCCTCAGAGTTGCGGAGAAAAGCCGACTTTCCTTCTTTAACAACAACGCTTAAGTTTTGCATTTCCAATTGGTGTCTTATGAAGTCGAAAGTGTTTGGGCTTACGTCTCCGCACGGGAAATCGCTGCATGTTCCTGTAGAGGTGGGGGCGCCGTGGCACATCTGTCCGAAAATGTTGGGTCGAGGATTCGAGCAGGTTCGAGTTCGGTAGCCTTCGCCCCCACCGCAGCTCACCGAGCAGACCCAAGGGGACCATCTGGACCAACCCCCGTGCTTAGGGGGGCCGTCTATATCGAAAGAATCCCGGTTCGTAACCCAAGCCACCCAACTGTTTTCACTCACGGAGACGGAGAAGTAGTAAAACAGCAAAGGGATTTTCGATTTGTAAATAAGTATTTCTGAGTTATTCACGCTGATGTTAAAATAAGCTTCGTTGAACGTTATGTTTAAGGCTGTCCATGTGAATTCGTTGAAAATTTGCTTTGAGGATTCAGCCGTAACCACCAATTCGGACTTCTTATTCCGGTTTTTGATTAAATTAAAATTATTAGCTCTTATTTCCAACACGTGGTTATCCCCGGAACCTGGGAGATTCACGAATTTCACCTTGACCACCCCTCTGGCTCTTATGTTAAAGGTTAAATTTTTCGGCACAATCTGTTCGTTTTCCGTCCAAATATTGATCGGCATTATTTTGTCGAAGTGTTCAGTCGTCGTGTTCTCCACTTGAAATTCATCGCAAGGGAAGAAGACGCCGATAAGGTGCCCGTTTTCCGATTTGAAATTCACAAACATCGGTGTAAACTCGTCGTCCATATTCTCGCTGGTCCATTCGAAGAATGTCGTGGTCAAACCTTCGTAACCTAAAAACAGTGTTGACAAAAGGCATGAGGTTTTTGTGAAAAGGGGGATTAGTTGAAACTTTCTTATAATTGGCCAAAAGAACAAATAATAGAAAATGGCTGTGCCCATGGTCGTAGCCAGGATCGTAATCGAGGGGGGGTCAAAAGGCAAGAAATTATGTCCACAAGGCAAATGCAAAATATTGTGTCCAGGGGAGGGGAGGGGGGAGACAAAAAAATTTATTATTTTCAGGGGGGGCAAAAGACAAAATATATTATGTTTAGGAAGGGTAAAAGACAAAATATTATTTTCATAGGGGTCAAAAGACAAAATATTTATTAAAAACTTATGATATGTCAATTATTTTCAGGTGAAACGTCGTCAAAAATATATGATTAATCTGGATACAGGCGGGAACAAGTGCCCTCTTGGCTACGCCCATGGCTGCGCCCACGAGAATTAATTTCAAAACTGTAAATGCCATTGGATGAATAATTTTGATATAATGTCAAAATTGACGAACACAATCAGTCAAATGAATGGGCCCGTTCATTAAAATGTTCAACATTCAACATGTTTGGATTTGTTTGTGATGTATGTTGGTATCTAATGGACAGTACTCTGGTCAGTCTATTTCATACGATTGCAAAAATTCCAAACACGTTCACGATTAACAATCCGGTCATCAGAGAATTCCCCAACAGTTGGATGTAAACTCCCAACTGCTGTCTCTGATGAACGGGCCCAATGATGAATGATGCTAGAGTTTTGAGATAGCGAGTATAGAAAACTATCATTTAAAAGGTTGCTAACACTGACCTAAAAGTATTTCCCCTTGTCGGATTTGCAACCACAAGGAATTCCATTTTCCCGCTGGTATTATTCTCGGGGAGGTTTTC
Source organism: Philonthus cognatus (assembly GCA_932526585.2). Lineage (NCBI taxonomy): Eukaryota > Metazoa > Arthropoda > Insecta > Coleoptera > Staphylinidae > Philonthus > Philonthus cognatus. Next base: position 34,643,834 of record OW052242.1, read on the forward strand.
TTTTTTAGGATATTCTTGTCGCGGTAAAGGATTATTTTTTCGTTGAACTCAGCGCCGATCACCAGTTTTATCGAGGAATTTCGGGACATGGGGTAAATTTCGAAAACTAAACCCTCTAGTAAATCGGGATCCCATTGTTTCACAGAAAAACGGATTCCGCCCTGGTGACCCGATTCTTTCCATTGAGGAAGGATATAAACGTATCTACCTATTGAAAATAATAATTCAAACAAGGACTAGTTTTCAATTTTTCAACTTTAAATTGGGACTTTTTATAGTTGAATTTGAAACTTCTAACGAGTGTTTCCACTCCCAGGTTAAGCATGAAGTAAAATTTCGAGTTTAGAAAAGCCTGAAAATTTGGTTTGGTCGCGTAGTGAAGCAAACTTGAAATTTTACTTCATGCGCCACCGGGATAAAAGACTGATTTAACCTGATGTTCAAATTATACTGCTTTAGCATAGTGCTTTAGTGGCATATTTCGATCTTCGCTTGAAATCAGTGCTATATGCGGGTGGCGCATGAAGTAAAATTTTGAGTTTAGAAAAGCCTAAAAATTTGGTTTGGTTTTTTTCAGGCTTTTCTAAACTCGAAATTTTACTTCATGCTTAGCCTGGGAGTGGAAACACTCGTTAAAAGCTTCAAATTGAATGCTTTTTGAAAACAACGAATATCTAAAAATTTTGAAATTGCACATAGGAATAGAGTAAGCATGCTTTTGTATCACTACGTTAATAAATGCTATTGCGTTATAATATACAGATAGTTTTATGTAACTCCGAACATTTTCAATATTTATTTTGGTATGTTCGATTTGTCAAACCAAAGCATTCATATGTTTTGACACCTTTAGTTTTAGGTTAGGTTAGTTACAAATTGTAGCCAATTAATCGCAATCAACGCCTCAACTTGTTTCAGTACAAATTGTACATACAGGGAGTTTTTTTTTTAAGTATACATGTCCTAATTACAGCGTATATGCCGTAATCTTTAGATAATCCTTGTTTTTTTTTTCAAGAGTTCAATTTGAAACTTAAAACGAGTGTTTTCCACTCTCAGACTAAGCATGAAGTAAAATTTCAGGCTTCTCTAAACTCGTAATTTTAGTTCATGCGCCACCGGTACAAAACACTGACATATTACGAAGTTTAAAACACACTGCTAAACTTCACATTGAATCAGTGTTTTGTAACGGTGGCGCATGAAGTAAAATTTCGAGTTTAGAAAATCCTGAAAATGTGGATTTGCCGGGCTCGCTTCGCTCCGCTCGGCAAATCCACATTTGAGGCTTTTCTAAACTCGAAATTTGACTTCATGCTTAACTTGGGAGTGGAAAACACTCGTGTAAAGCTTCAAATTAGATTTTTTTAATAAACAGAGTGTCGGATTCTTAAATAATATTTGTTTGATCCCAATTTACAATTACACTAAAACGCGCGCAGGAATTTGTTGTGCAGAGGAATTATTAACACCCTCGTTACTCCTTTTTTCTCAAAGTTTCACTTAGTTTAATGCTGTTTACCCCCCCCCCCCCCCCCCATTGATTGTGCTTAACCTAAATTTGATTGTGCTTAAGCTGAATTTGATTGTGTTTAACCCTTATTTAATTGTGTTTAACCTCAATTTAATTGTGTTTAACTTGAATTTGATTGTGTTTAACCTCAATTTGTTTGTGATTAACTTCAATTTGATTGTTTAACCTCAACGTAATTGCATTTAACCTCAATTTAATTGTGCTTAACCTCAACTTAATTCTGTTTAACCTCAATTGGATTGTGTTTAACCTCAATTCAATTGTGTTTAACCTCAATTTGATTATGTTCAGGCTTAATTTGATAGTGTGTAACCTCAATTTAATTGTGTTTTAACTGAGAGCTATGCTTGAAGTCCCAATTTGAAATTGTTTATTCTCAATTTGATATTGATGAGGCCCAATTTGAAGTTGAAAAGGTATTGTAAACTTTGTAAAATTAATCAACTCTACAAGCACAAAAAAGTAGTCTTTAAAATCACCTCTAAACTATCTTTACAGATTTCAGATTAAAACTAAAATACTCAGAAAATAATTTCCATGACTACAAAGCAGAGAATCAAAGAAAACGAATACCGTCTCCTTTTCCTTTCACAATAACGGTGCACTCTTCATTTTTATCGCAATCGGGGACATAACAAGCCTCTTGCGGCACATCTTTATCCATGGTGTAACACCAGCTGCCTAAAACTTGTATTTTTTTAACAACCAAATTTGGCTTCACGAAAATGTTTACCTGCTAGACTCCTTGAAGGATTCCTGCAGAAATTCTGAGCGTTTCCAGCGGACATATCAGCGAAAAGCGTTCCATTCAAATACTCTTCCTTAACCTCATGCATTTTCATGAGTCTCACGTTATGCGCTTTCGGAGGTTCTCTCAAGTATTCATTGATCGAGTTAGATATATTTCCGATTTCAGAATTTGAATTCGTCGTGGTAGATAGTTGAAGTTTAGGAAGTTTTGAAGATAGTTGAAGTTTAGGAAATTTCGAAGTTGTCGAAGAAATAATTACATGTTTATTATTTTTATTTGATTTATTCTGATCAGCTTCACTGTTGTAAGTATTATATTGATCGCTCCAAGGTTTTGTAGGAGAAGTAATGTAAAGATTATCTGTGTTGGTATTCTGAGGATAAACCGAGGTTTTACTTGAGAGATTTTCTTCGGTGCGATCATTCCAAGTATTTGTAGAAGCAAAGTTAGAAGTTTCTTTATCTTTATCTACTAAAGATTTCTGTTGGTTCTTCATATCAAGTGCTGTTACACTCAATTCGTAATCTTCATAATCAGTGCTTAAGAACTGCGTACTTTGTGAGGGATCGTTTATGGAAAATTCTCTTTTAAACTTTTCATCATTTTCCGATTCAATTAAATTCTTCTTCAAATGGCGTGACTTTTGCTCTGAATCATTTTTAACTTCAACGTTTTCATCTTTGAAATCATTGTTAGACGAATCATGTTCAATGTCAACACGATTTTTATGATGCACATTCTTTTTTTCGTAGATCTGTAAGGGATCGTTTACAGGAAGTTCTCTTTTAAACTTGAAATTTTCATAATTTTCGATTAAATTCTTCTTTAAATGGGGTGATTTTTTCTCTGAATCATTTCCAACTTCAACGTTTTCATCTTTAAAATCATTTTTTACTTCAACAGGTTCACTAATCGAATCATTTTCAACGTCAATACGATTTTTATGATGCACATTCCCTTTTTGAGCATCTGAATTATTGAAAATTTTATGTTCGTGATTATCAAGATTATTGACAACTTTATCTTTGTGATTATCTGGATTATTTACAACTTTATCTTTGTAATTATCTGGATTATTCACATTTTTATTAGATTCTTGTTTATTTAAATCTTTGCCAATTTCTTGATTGGAATTATTATCGACCCAAAACTGGCAAGTCCTGTTCGACCTCGTCCGACTGACTTTCCCGATATAATCATTCCCAGTTCCTGCCATTTTACACTCGGCTGATTTACACTTCCTCAACTTACACAGTTTTTTATCAATTCTTTTATCACCGACTTCGGAAATTGCGTAGCAAAAAGTCCCCTTGTTTTCCTTCGCTGGATCCCTGCAATAATTGTACATCCCTAGAATCGCTTTTTCATCGTGATTACTTAAAACCTCGCGAGGGATTAATTTTTTCCCGGACCACGGCAAACAGGGTAGGCCTTCGAAGGTCAAATCCTGCTTACCAACGTAGCTGGATTCGTGTTCGTTCAAAGCACACTCGGGGAGGTAGGCAGGGGTTGGGTTTGCATTCTCGGGAGGTTCGCAGCAAAAACTCCAGTGGGCTAGGTTGTTGTGCGAGGAAGGGGAGAACCAGCGCATGCTTTTAATAACGTCGTGCTTGACTTCCATTATCACAAAAGTCCCAACGTCTTTATTCCAGTAGACTTGGAGCAAATCAGCAAAGAGGGTTAAGGAGAAGCTACCCCATTTAAAATAGCTGATGATGTTTGGAAAAACCTCCTCTTTCAAGGTGAGAGTCGGCCCACCTGCGAACTCGGTGCAGAGTATTTTCGTTGCACCTTCGAGATTTTTAAAAACGATCCTGATGCTAGGAAAATCGATAACCGGGCTTGGAGTTAGGAGAACCTCGGCTGAATGAGAAGCCCTCACGTGGAAATTTAAATCGTGTCCGACGCTCGTTTCGCGCAAGCTCATAAAATTCTGGTGCTTTGCACTCCCTGTGGTGTGCACATCGCACTCCCCGAAATCCTCGCAGAAGGGGAAGCTCCACAGAATCCCGTCGCCCATCGCCGAGTAATAAACAAACTCGTCCCTCTTCAACCCCAACAGGTTCCCCTTCGTTTGGATTTCTTGCAAGAAAATCGGTTTGGTGTGGTTCTCTTTATTAAGGGTGATGAAACCGTGATCCCAGGATAGGGTGAAGAAAGTGTATTCGGTCGATTTTAAGATTGCGTTGGTGTGTTCGTATTCAGGGCTGTCTTTGTTGTTAACTGTTAAAGCGCTGTTTTTGTTGGTTAAAGTTATCTCAATGCCCGTACCTAAATCTTCCATTTCATCGCCGGAAATTGGGAGCGGTAAAAGGGATAAAACTAGCTTTGCTTTCGCTTCTTGAAAATTATCAGGATCCCTAAAATTTAAAAATTGCTTATTTTAAAGTGTCCAACGCTTAGGGTATATAGATTGAAGACGAAAAAAATGAAGGTTTCAAACTGAATGCTGTTGTATAGCACGACAAATTTAAGTTGGACAGCCTCTCAGAGAAGGAGCGAAAAACAAACAAGAGCGAGAATGAGACTGAGGAGCGGTAAAAGTGATAAAACTAGCTTGGCTTTGATTCTTAAAAATTATCAACACTTAAAAGGGTATATAGATTAAAGACGAAGAAAACGAAGATTTCAAACTGAATGCTACTGTATAGCACGACAAGATTAAGTTGAACTGCCTCTCGGAGAAGGAGCGAGAAACAAACAAGAGCGAGAGTGTGACTGAACTCGCCATTGCCATTTACCATTGCGCATCATCAAGTAATCTTTGTCGTACTATATTATAGCTTTAACGCGTTTTTTGCTAAACAACCCACTTACATAGCACAGAAAAAGTAGTCATAACCCACTGTTGGGTTGTTTAGCAAGAAACATGTTAAAAGCCTTTAAATGAATACAAGACAGTTAAAAATATCAAAAGGGGAACTTTTGCAAATAAGCTTTACATTTTTGAAAAGGTATAAAGATGTGCAAATTTTCAGCAAATATTTTAGAAGGATTAATAAATTTTGTGTTATTATGCAAAAAAATCTGCTGACTGGAAATAAACATTTGAATAATCGAATAATTCACATATTTGAATATGTTTTTGATGTTTTTGAAAAATTCCCAGCCTTAATAGTATATTTAAAACTTTAATCGAAATCAGTCTTTTATACCGGTGGCGCATGAAGTAAAATTTCGAGTTTAGAAAGGCTTGAAAATTTAGATTTGCCAGGCTCGCTTCGCTCCGCCCGGCAAATCCAAATTTTCAGGCTTTTCTAAACTCGAAATTTTACTTCATGTTTAGCCTGGGAGTGGAAAAAACTGGTTCGACAGCTGTTAGAACCTTTATTGACAACACTGATTTCTTAAAGAAAATTGAAAATAATCAGAAACTGTTTTTGTAATATTACTAGTTTAGGTAATTGTCGTAAATTTTGTTTTACAAATTCCGTGTTGTCATTATAGGTTTTCACAGTTTTTTAAAGAGGACTTTCCACTCTTTGATTAAGCATGAAGTAAATATTTCGAGTTTAGAAAAGTGTGAAAATTTGGCTTGGTCGCGTAGCGTAGCATGAATCAAATATTTCAGGCTTTTCTAAACTCGAATATTTACTTCATGCGCCAGGCGTGTTAAACACTGATATAAAATGAAATTTCAAAAAATACTTAGTTATCGTTAATCCATCACAAGATTAAAAAACAAAATATGAATAAATTTAATTAATGATGGAAATTTTCAAATATTCATTCAAAAACATATTTAAATATTTGACTAATTATTCAATTATTTAAACATGTTTTTACATGAATATTCAAATACTTCAATTTTAAAATGTTTGAATAATTCAAATACTTTTTTGAATTTTATAACCCCAACAAAAGAGGCTTACGATTATATATATATATATATATATATATATATATATATATATATTTGATATATATATATATATATATATATATATATATATATATATATATCATATATATATATATATCAAATATATATATATATATATATATATATATCATATATATATATATATCAAATATATATATATATATATATATATATATATCAAATATATATATATATATATATATATCAAATATATATATATATATATATACATATCAAATATATATATATATATATATATATATATATATATATATATATATACATATACATATATACAGGAAATTTTTCTTTCAAGTATTCATATGCATACACTGTAAATATTACATTAGTTGTTTTTTTAAAAGATTTAAATTTAAATCTTTAAACGAGGGTTTTCCACCCCCAGACTAAGCATGATGTAAAATTTCGAGTTTAGAAAAGCCTGAAAATTTGGATTGGCCGCGTAGCGAAGCGGAGCAGCCAATCCAAATTAGGCTTTTCTAAACTCGAAATTTTACTTCATGCGCCACGCGTATAAAACACTGAAATTTCGTAAAGTTTAAAATATACGGCTTTAACAATCTAATATGTAGACTAGAATAAAACGTGAGTCATATTCTGCGCTGAACCAATTCTTTAAAACAGTGATTATAGGCAACCCAATAACTTTAACGTATATTAGGTTGCCTATAACCGTTGTTGTAGGTGTGTGTTTTTTGAACGTCACTGTAAAACAGTGTTTTTAAGCGTGGCGCATGAAGTAAAATTTCGAGTTTAGAAAAGCCTAATTTGGATTGGCAGCTCTGCTTCGCTATGCGGCCAATCCAAATTCTTAGGCTTCGAAATTTTACTTCATGCTTAGCCTGGGAGTGGAAAACACTCGTTAAAAGCCTTAAATTAACCGCTTTAAACAACAAATTCCCGCAAATTTAAAAAATGCTGTAATTATCGGGATATGTATATTTAAAAGAAAAATGCCCTGTATGAATATTTTGTGTTGATTATGAAACAAAATCTGCTGACGGGAAATTATAATACAAATTTGATAAAAATCGATTGAATTCGTATACCATAATTTTATTCCGAAAGATAAGTTCGTTACGGTTTTAGGAAAACTGATGTAGTCGACGTAGTATTGCAAATTCCTGGAGAAAACATTGCAGTCCTGCGCGTCGCAGAAAGGTATATCGCAGTACATTTTCTGGACTTCGCTGCCGTGTTCGATTTCGACGAAGCACCAAGGGCCGGCCGGATCGCCATCCGGGTTCCGGCAGAACTTCTTCGCCGAAGCGAGACTCTCGTCGGGAAACCGGTACTTGTCGAATTTATCAATCGACTCGAACGTGTCGTTAACTTTCACCATCTTGCGTTTTTTGTTCCATTTAAGACAGTTAACATCTGCGATATAAAACGTTGGACAGTTTCTATTAATACGATACGAATGAAGAAATAGTGAAAACCAAAGCAATTATTATTAATAAATTTTGATAACTACGCCATCTAATGCTCTATACTGGCATCGTCAACGACAAGATATAGTCAGAAATGTTCAGAATTCCTCAGCACTGAGTCGGGACCAGGTACTACTGATAGTTCAGCTGCCGCAACCAGATATCGCGTAGAAAGGGAACATTTGCTGTCGCCCCCCTGTGTTCCCTTTCTTAGCAATATCTGGTTGCGGCAGCTGAACTATCCGTAGCACCAACGCACATATCTATGTTGGTGTGTGTGTAGATGTGTTAGTGAGAAATACAGAAAACTGTAATATAAAATTTACTAACACATGAGCAATTATTAATAAATTTTGATAGCTACGCCATCTAATGCTCTATACTGGCACCGCCAACGACAAGATATAGTCGGAAATGTTCAGTATTCCTCAGCACTGAGTCGGAACCAGGTACTACTGATAGTTCAGCTGCCGCAACCAGATATCGCTAAGAAAGGGAACATGGGCTGTCGCCCCCCATGTTCCCTTTCTTAGCAATATCTGGTTGCGGCAGCTGAACTATCCGTAGCACCAATGCACATATCTATGTTGGTGTGTGTGCAGATGTGTTAGTGAGAAATACAGAAAACTGTAATATAAAATTTACTAACACATGGACACGCCCTTTCATATACAGGGTTATTCAAAATGAAGGAACAGATTTCAAACATTTATTTCTTTCAAACTATCAAAGATAGAAACACAATTCGAACGCTCCTGGAAAGAGTTCAATTTGTTATACAGTCAATATGAGTACCATGTATTACACGACAAATATCAAAACGGTGGCTTATTTTTTGCCACACAAGAATCTAGTTATCGAATTTATAGCTTCAACAATTCGATGTCGCAGATTTTCAAAAGTGTCACTCATAGAGGGGATAAAAACACGGTAAATGTTGTTTATGACGAGGAGATTGTTTATTAAACTGTCGGCGAAAAGCACATTGAACTTCAATAACAGAACAATAAAAAACGTTTTAACTTTGTTTGTATAACACAATTTATTTTTATGTGACTGCAGTTTCGGCGAATTTAGCTTGAAATTATCGAACATGAATGTTTGATAATGGCAAGCTAAATTTGCCGAAACTGCAGTCACATAAAAATAAATTGTGTTATACAAAGCTAAAACATTTTTTATTGATAAATTAACATGTATAACGAAGTAGAAACCTCCACAATACAAAATTCAATAATAGACTCTAGTTTTGCTAATTGCAACACACAAAATGCCTTTTCTTATTGTGTCGCCATTTTACTAAAGACAATCAACATAACAAACAAAAGTGCCAATGCAGCCGTGGTTGGAACTTCTCCCTGGACTGTTCAAATTTTAAACTTTTGTCTGTCCAGGAATGTTGGAATTATGGTTCTACCTTTTGTAGTTTGGAAAAAATAAATGTTCCTTCTTTTTTAATAACCCTGTATGTGAATGCACAAATAAATATATATATATTGTTGTGAATAAATTCATAGTCACTTAGAAATTAGAATAATGGCTCATTAAGCTCGCAATAACGCAAAAATCGCTTGGAAATTCATTATTAGTTCGGGATAACCGCCAACGTAAAACGTTGTGCAATACCTCGTATTTTATATTATGTTGTTTTTTTTATTTTTTATTCTTTACGTTTTTTGTTTGTTTGTTGTATATTCTTTAATTTTATAGTTTAAGATACATTATTTTTGGACTTGTAACATACGACAGTTTTTATACAGGGAATTTTTCTTTTAGGTATACATATGAATAAAGTGTAAATTTTACGACATTCGTTCTTTTTAAAAGATTACAAATTGAATTTTTAAACGAGGATTTTCCACTCCCAGACTAAGCATGAAGTAAAATTTCGAGTTTAGAAAAGCCTGAAAATTTGGATTGGCCGCGTAGCGAAGCGGAGCGGCCAATCCAAATTAGGCTTTTCTAAACTCGAAATTTTACTTCATGCGCCACGCATATAAAACACTGAAATATCATAAAATTTAAAATGTACGGCTTTAGCAATCTAATATGTAAATTTGAATAAAACGTGAGTCAAATTCTGCGCTAAACCAATTGTTTAAAACAGTGATTATAGCAGGGATCGGAAATCCGGTAATCCCGGGATTACGGATTGAAAATATTCCTTAATCCCAATGTCTGGGATTAAGGATTAATCCTTAATCCCACTTTTCAGGGATTAAGGCTTAATGATTAATCCTTAATCCCGTTAGACGGATTAATGGGATTTATATTAAAAATTTAAAAACACGGAAAAATGTAAAAAATATGAAATTAAATCGTTTAAAAACCGGTTTGGACATGTTTTTGACACAATTCCAGGAAAATTTGTAATAATAGGAAACTTGGTCGAAAACATGTTCAGACACATGTTTATGGAAATTTCGACACCTTTCGATACATCTCGTTAGGTTTCGACATATTCAATATATCCGAGATGTTTTGACAAATATATTACATACATAGATATTCAGAATATCTATGGTTAAATTGGTAGATTTTCGTATATAAATGTAATAAAATATTCACACATTTTTTAAAGCAGAAAGCATGTTGATATACACATTCAACTAGTTAAGCAGATTTATTCATTTGAATGACGAACTACGATTCGCTTTACATAAAACGCGTTTCTCGAAGGATAAATCGCTCAGTCGGTTGTACTTCGGCAGATTCATAAGTGTGGCGAATGAGAACAGCCTTTCAACTGGGGCAGATGACGGCAAAGCCGTGTTGTACTTCAGAAACAGGTTGAAGATAAGGGGATTTTTTTTTACCACAAGGAGATCCGATGAGATAGGTTCTTGCATGTAATTACATATTATTTACATTTTTCCGTGTTTTAAGAATTTTTTATATTAATCCTATTAATCCGTCAAACGGGATTAATCATTAATCCTTAATCCATGCAAAGTGGGATTAAGGATTAATCATTAATCCTTAATCCGGAAAGTGGGATTAAGGAATATTTTCAATCCCGGGTTAATCCAAATATTCCAGATTAGGGATTATCCGATCCCTGGATTATAGGCAACCCAACAACTCTAACATATATTGGGTTGCCTATAATCGTTGTTGTATGTGTGCTTTTTGAACTTCACTGTAAATCAGTGTTTTTAAGCGTGGTGCATGAAGTAAAATTTCTAGTTTAGAAAAGCCTAATTTGGATTGGCCGCTTCGCTACGCGGCCAATTCAAATTTTCAGGCTTTTCTAAACTCGAAATTTTACTTCATGCTTAGCCTGGGAGTGGAAAACACTTGTTCGACAGCTATTAGAACCTTTATTGACAACACTGATTTCTTAAAGAAAATTGAAAATAATCAGAAACTGTGGTTATTTTTATAATATTACTAGTTTCGTTAATTATCTTGTCGTAAATTTTGTTTTATAAATTCCGTGTTGTCATTAAAGGTTTTCAAAGTATTTTAAAGAGGATTTTCAACTCTTTTATTAGATTAAGCATGAAGTAAATATTTCGAGTTTAGAAAAGCCTGAAAATTTGGTTTAGTCGTGTGAATAAAACGTGAGTTAAATTCTGCGCTGAATCAATTGTTTAAAACATCGATTATAGGCAACCCAATAACCCTAACGTATATTGGGTTGCCTAGAATCGTTGTTGTATGTGTGTGTTTTTTGAACTTCACTGTAAATCAGCGTTTTTGAGCCTGGCGCATGAACTAAAATTTCGAGTTTAGAAAAGCCTAATTTAGATTGGCCGTTCCGCTTCGCTACGTTGCTAATCCAAATTTTCAGGCTTTTCTAAACTCGAAATTTTACTTCATGCTTAGCCTCAGAGTGGAAAACACTTGTTCGACAGCTATTACAATCTTTATTGACAACACTGATTTCTTAAAGAAAATTGAAAATAATCAGAAACTGTGGTTATTTTTGCAATATTACGAGTTTCGTTAATTATCTTGTTGTAAATTTTGTTTTACAAATTCCGTGGTCATTAAAGGTTTTCACAGTTTTTTAAAGAGGGTTTGGTTTTCTACTCCTTGATTAAGCATGAAGTAAATATTGGGGGGTTTAGAAAAGCCTGAAAACTTGGTTTGGTTGCGTGAATAAAATGTGAGTCAAATTCTGCGCTGAATCAATTGTTTAAAACAGTGATTATAGGCAGCCCAATAACTCTAACGTATATTGGGCTGCCTATAATCGTTGTTGTATGTCTGTGTTTTTTTAACTTCACTGTAAATCAGTGTTTTTAAGCGTGGCGCATGAAGTAAAATTTCGAGTTTAGAAAAGCCTAATTTGGATTGGCCGCTCCGCTTCGCTACGCGGCCAATCCAAATTCTTAGGCTTTTCTAAACTCGAAATTTTACTTCATGCTTAGTCTGGGAGTGGAAAACACTCGTTAAAAGCCTCAAGTTAACCGCCTTGTAACAACGAATTTCCGCAAATTTAAAAAACGCTGTAATTATTGGGATATGTATACTTAAAAGAAAAATGCGCTGTATATCGATTTTTAGTTTAATTTGTAATAGTATTTTTTCATGTATAGCAAAAGTGTTAAATAAATGAATGCGATGCCGGAACAACGTTGTCAAAGCCAAAAATTGTTTTGTTGGGAAATTGAAAAAACAAAAAATGATCGAATATTTTATTAATAAAGTAAATATATGCCTAATATGACTAGTAAAAAAAGAACTTAACTTAGGCACTGCAGACTTGACCACATGCAGAAGATTTACATGCATATTTTCGTCATTTCAATCAAACAACGTTGTACGTCCACGTCGGTTAAAACGTTGTTTTACGGAACTAAGGCGGTTATAATGTTGTTTTAAGATTAAAAACAAAGTACAAGTGAAAATGAAAAACGTATTTTGATTAAGCAAATGAAACAAAAATGAAATGCAGTACATATTTTTAGACATCGCCCTTAATATTTACAAAGAAATTAACATATGTAAATAAAGCAAACATGCGGGAAACATACAACGTTGTTCCACAAAATAACCAACCCCACTGATCGAAATGACACTAGAAAACCATTAAAAAAAATTCCTGAGTCCACTATTATGCCGGCGGATTATTTAGGTCCCATACAACATTCTTCCACAGAAATACTGCTTTTTCACAACGTTGTTCCAGCATAGGGTTCAAATATTCTTTATTATTATTATTAATATATTATTATCTAACTGCGGAAGCTCTTACTATTGTCCAAATATGTAATTTACATTGCCGTGCCACCCCACCGACCTAGAATGTTTGACAGAAACACGTTACTTGGCAGGCTCGTATATAAACATATTACTTGATTAAAGTTATCATTTATTTTATTCAGTGCACTGATGAGGACGCTGTAGTCCGTAACATGTCTGTGGACCGATGAGAAGTTGGCCATGGATTTCCAGCCACGAATCCGGCGCATCCACCATTTATAAAACTATAATTTTACCAACGTATTACAACGAATACAATAAAATTTCATAGAAACAATTGATAATTTAATTAAACGTAATGCTGAGATAGCTCTTACAACTTTTAAAAGTTATGATTTAGCATCTGGCATTAAAATTTGTATCTGTGATAAAAGAGGACATTTCAAACATTTTAAAAATGCTATTTGGGGAGGTTTAGAAACGATTTTAATAGCCACAAATGTCCTCAGTAGTGTTATTACCAATATAAAACAATAATTGGAGGACCATCTTTCTTCAATTTTTTTTAACATGTTTTTCTAAAACGCCCACCTGAAGACATGGCTTATTTTTCGAAAAATAAAAACTTAGTGTTTGGGGCCTTTTAGAAATGATTTTGTTGGCCACAAATGTTCTCCATAGTATTAGTAACCATATTAAACAACAATTGGAGGACCATGTTTCTTCCATTTTTTTTAAACATTTTTTTTCCAAACCGCTTACCTGAAGACATAACTAATTTTTCGAAAAATAAAAAGTTTGTGTTTGGGGCCTTTTAGAAATGATTTTGTTGGCCACAAATGTTCTCTGTAGTATTAGTAACAATATTAAATAACAATTGGAGGACCATCTTTCTAATTATTTTTTTTTTTAATTTTTTCCATACCGCTCCCCTGATGACATGGCTTATTTTTCGAAAAATAATAAGTTGGTGCTTGGGGCCTTTTAGAAATGATTTTGTTGGCCACAAATGTTCTCCATAGTATTAGTAACCATATTAAACAACAATTGGAGGACCATGTTTCTTCCATTTTTTTTAAACATTTTTTTTCCAAACCGCTTACCTGAAGACATAACTAATTTTTCGAAAAATAAAAAGTTGGTGTTTGGGGCCTTTTAGAAATGATTTTGTTGGCCAAAAATGTTCTCTGTAGTATTAGTAACAATATTAAATAACAATTGGAGGACCATCTTTCTTATTATTATTTTTTTTTAATTTTTTCCATACCGCTCCCCTGATGACATGGCTTATTTTTCGAAAAATAATAAGTTGGTGCTTGGGGCCTTTTAGAAATGATTTTGTTGGCCACAAATGTTCTCCATAGTATTAGTAACCATATTAAATAACAATTGGAGGACCATCTTTCTTCATTTTTTTTAAACATTTTTTTTCAAACCGCTCACCATGTCTTCAGGTGAGCGGTTTGAAAAAAAATGTTTAAAAACAATTAAAGCAAGATGGTCCTCTAATTGTTGTTTAATATGGTTACTAATACTATTGAGAACATTTGTGGCCAACAAAATCATTTTTAAAATGCCTCAAACACCAACTTTTTATTTTTTAAAAAATAAGCCATGTCTTCAGATAAGCGGTTTGGAAAAAAATAGTTTAAAAATAATTGAACAAAGATGGTCCTCCAATTGTTGTTTAATATGGTTACTAATACTATGGAGAACATTTGTGGCCAACAAAATCATTTCTAAAAGACCCCCAAACACCAACTTTTTATTTTTCGAAAAATAAGCCATGTGTTCAGGTGAGCGGTTTTGAAAAAAAATATTAAAAAAAAAATGAAGAAAGATGGTCCTCTAATTGTTGTTTAATATGATTACTAATACTATGGAGAACATTTGTGGCCAACAAAATCATTTCTAAAAGGCCCCAAACACCAACTTTTTATTTTCGAAAAATAAGCCATGTCTTCAGATGAGCGGTTTGGAAAAAAATAGTTTAAAAAAAATTAAAGAAAGATGGTCCTCCAATTGTTGTTTAATATGGTTACTAATACGATGGAGAACATTTGTGGCCAACAAAATCATTTCTAAAAGGCCCCAAACACCAACTTTTTATTTTTCGAAAAATAAGCCATGTCTTCAGGTAAGCGCTTTGTAAAAAAATTGTTTAAAAAAATTGAAGAAAGATGGTCCTCCAATTGTTGTTTGATATGGTTACTAATACTATGGAGAACATTTGTGGCCAACAAAATCATTTCTAAAAGGCCCCAAACACCAACTTTTTATTTTTAGAAAAATTAGCCATGTCTTCAGGTGAGAGGTTTGGAAAAAAAATTGAATAAAGATGGTCCTCCAATTGTTATTTAATATGGTTACTAATACTATAGAGAACATTTGTGGCCAACAAAATAATTTCTAAAAGGCCCCAAATACCAACTTTTTATTTTTCGAAAAATTAGCCATATCTTCAGGTGAGCGGTTTGGAAAAAAATTGTTTAAAAAAATTTAAGAAAGATGGTCCTCTAATTGTTGTTTAATATGGTTACTAATACTATTGAGAACATTTGTGGCCAACAAAATCATTTCTAAAAGGCCCCAAACACCAACTTTTTATTTTTCGAAAAATAAGCCATGTCTTCAGGTGAGCGGTTTGGAAAAAAATTGTTTAGAAAAAAATGAAGAAAGATAGTCCTCCAATTGTTATTTAATATGGTTACTAATACTATAGAGAACATTTGTGGCCAACAAAATCATTTCTAAAAGGCCCCAAACACCAACTTTTTATTTTTCGAAAAATAAGCCATGTCATCAGGTGAGCGGTATGGAAAAAAATTGTTTAAAAAAAAATTAAGAAAGATGGTCCTCCAATTGTTATTTAATATTGTTACTAATATTATAGAGAACATTTGTGGTCAACAAAATCATTTCTTAAAGTCCCCAAACACCAACTTTTTGTTTTTCTAAAAATTAGCCATGTCTTCAGGTGAGCGGTATGGAAAAAAAATTGTTTAAAAAAAATTAAAGAAAGATGGTCCTCCAATTGTTATTTAATATTGTTACTAATATTATAGAGAACATTTGTGGCCAACAAAATCATTTCTAAAAGGCCCCAAACACCAACTTTTTATTTTTCGAAAAATAAGCCATGTCTTCAGGTGGGCGTTTTAGAAAAACATGTTAAAAAAATTGAAGAAAGATGGTCCTCCAATTATTGATTTATATTGGTAATAACACTACTGAGGACAATTGTGGCTATTAAAATCGTTTCTAAACCTCCCCAAATAGCATTTTTAAAATGTTTGAAATGTCCTCTTTTATCACAGATACAAAATTTAATGCCAGATGCTAAATCATAACTTTTAAAAGTTGTAAGAGCTATCTCAGCATTACATTTAATTAAATTATCAATTGTTTCTATGAAATTTGATTGTATTCGTTGTAATACGTTGGTAAAATTATAGTTTTATAAATGGTGGAGTCGCCGGATTCGTGGCTAGAAATCTATGGCCAACTTCTCATCGGTTGTCTGTGGGTATCCGGTGCCGGAATACTGAACACAAATTTAATTTTAAACAATTATTGATTATACGAGAATAAATAAACCTGATGCAGCCTTTTTATGTTTCCCCCCATATTCCATTCCGGGGCCGGTTAACCTGCACTCGGAAATACTGCACAGAGGCAGCCCGCAAGTGTCGTCGATCAAATTCTCCTGCATCGTGTAACACCAGGGCCCTTTCGGATCCTTACTCGGGTTTCTGCAGTAATTCTTCGCTTTTAATTTCGAAAACTCGGGGAACTTATCGTCGGTGTAGGACGAATGGATCGGGTGAATGGGGTTTTTCGCGGTCCACGATTGGCACCTGACGTTTCCCTCGGTTTTCCCAACGGAGCCCATGTAGTCGAGTCCAAGGTGGCTCACTTTGCACTTGTCGAAATCGGTTAAATTACCCGGGATCGGTTCTTCCGTGTTGCACAAAATTCGCGAGATTTTTAAGAAAATAATGACTGCAGCCAACATTGTGAAAGTGCAGAAGATTATGTGAAAATGTTTTTTATTATTGAACAGTAAATCAAGGACTTACTTAAGTAATTATTTTGACAGTTGTTATTGAAAAGTCATAATTGTGACAGCTTTTCATAGCTTCATTAACTATAAAACAAAACCTTTATTAATGTTAATACCTTTTATTAATGGTAATATTTTTAGTTTTGAGCTTTTCATTGTAGTTTTATATAATTATTTTGACCTGTGTAACACATTTGTAAAAACACTAAAAAAACAATCACTATCAATACCAAAAAGTCTATTCCGCAAAGTGAAACGATTTTTTAAGCTATGGCAAAATTGTTGATTGATTGACGTGAAGATCAAATTAAATTGACGAATAAATCATTAATAACTTTTCTTCACACTTTAATTTGGTCACTTTGTGATGGAAATTCTACCAGTGCAGCGTAAAGGTCCGCCGCATATTGAACCTAACCCAGCACACCACAGCCCCTGCCCATGCTCAACCCAGCTAGAACCACGCCCACGGCAGTAAAATTAAAATTAAGCAAAAAAAAATATATTTAAATATGTATATGTTGAAGTATTAATTTATCACTGAATCTAAAACAATTGAAACCCAAATATAAAGTTAAATCGTTAACTAGAATTTTGTCTCTTTTAATTGCTTTAACAATTTTTAAACATTTCCTTAAATGTAGTAAAATGTTTTATTTCCTAAATGTAGAGTTCTTAAATTATTATCGTTTTTCTTGTAATAATTTAAATATCTTTTCTTTAACATTTTTGATTTATTGTTTAAATTTAAGTTTCGAAGTTAAAAATAAATCGAAATTCCATTGATATTATTCGATTTACAAAAAATAATCGATTATTTCGCAAATTACTAAAATAATCGATTATATCTTTCACTAATTTAAACCTTGTAGTTGTCATTTTTGAAATATAATAATATTATATACCAGTAGTTTACATGCTAATAACCTTATAAAATCACTGGGAAAATAAATCTTTAATATTCAAACATAATTAAACAAATAATACTACAGATTATAAAGTAACATATACATATATTTATAAAAAAAAGTTTATGTGCATATTTTTTTCATTTTTTTTGTATGTCTTCTTTCTTCACTTCACATATTTAAAAATGTAATACAGCCCACAACACAAGTGAGCCTTGCTGCAAACTAAACTTGCCTCCCCCAAGACAAAATCCTGGCTGCATACATCGTTTTTCCACGGAAATACCGCGTTTTCACAATTGGCGGTTACAACGTTGTTCCAGCATATTATACGCTTCATTTATTGAAATTTGTAATAATTCAATTACTTATCAAAAATATACAGCAATTATATTAATTGTAATATAAAATTTAAGAAAAAACCACTCGTAATTATCTAAACGCACATAAACACCGTAAGCGGGCAATGTTTGACAGGTTAGGAGCGACCACAATGTCGTCAGACGCACGAACATTTCCGACTTCGCTCCTCGAATGCTACAATCGTTAGATATATAAACCGTGGTTCTTTTGTATGTGTTATCTAAAGAAACAAAAAACGCCCAAGTGCTTACTTAAGTGTGCGGAGTACTTGAGGAGAGTTTTTGTTAAGTGGAGAAGTTCCAGACAATGTATTTAGTGTTTGTTTCCGGCTAAAAATGTCAAAAACACTTTTTTATTAAATTTTTAGGTTAATGTAAACAAAATCAATATAAACAAACTCGAGTCTCGAGACCCACGACCCACGAAATCTGTGCGACTCTCGCAAATCTTCACACACGTCGTTGACGTCATCGTGGGCTCCCCGTGGACTGGGTTCAATATGCGCCACTTGATGTTTTACCACGATTCACAGAATTAACCCACGCGTGGGCCTGGACTGTGCTGTGCTGGGCTGAGTTCAATATGCGGCGGGCCAAAGGATTGTTATAGTGGACGGCATGCGAATTTACGTTTTACGGTAGCGATACAGCAAATCTTGGGACTTAACTTGGTGTTCTGGGCTTCTTAGAGCATCTCGCACATATACGTCCTTCCTCTTCTAACTTAATGATAATATGACACAAACACTCACGATGTTCTCTCGACTACCATCTTAATCGACTCGCCGTTCGCCAGTTTATGCAAAGTCGGACATTGCCCCTAAATACGTTGCACCAGCGCAATAGAAAAATATACAAAACGTGGCAAATTCATTGATTCTTCTCGATGCAATTACTAAACATCTTGTGTCCGAAATGAGCATTTGGTAATTCAAATAAAAGTGTGAAGTAAGGCTGGGCACAGCTGAAAACAACCATAGGACTGCTCACAGGCCACATGACTGTTAAAGAGCATCTAAGGAAAATCGGGCTATACAACGGCGACACCAACTGTCGCCTCTGTAATACGGCACCGGAAACAGCTATGCACGTTCTGTGCAGGTGCAATGCGCTGGAGAGCAAAAGACGGCTCATATTTGGGAACAGACAAATGGAACCAAATGATTTCCATGCGCAACCTCTGAAGGACCTGCACAAGCTAGTGCAGGGCATCGAGTTCGGAATAGTTGCGTAAGTGTAATAATATTGGGGCAGTACAATAAGTCACCTAGGCTGCAGTGGATCCGGATCCGAAAGGAAGACGGCCCCCACACGAAAAAAAAAAAGGCTGGGATCCGAATACGAATAATTTAAATAGCCAAATATTCAGTTATGAATATTTCAATCACTAAATTATTTACATAATTGAATATATTTTTAAACTGATATTTAAATATTCGAATAATTTAAATATTTGAATATGTAACTGTACGTTTTTGAGTTTACGTGTAGTGATTATTACTCATAAAAAGACTGTTATTCTAAATAAAAAGTGAAGTAAGGAATAACAGTCTTTTAATGATTTGAATATGGTTTTGAAAAATTCTTAAAAGCTTTAATAGTGTATTTTAAACTTCAATTGAAATCAGTGTTTTATACGCGTGGCGCATGAAGTAAAATTTCGAGTTTAGAAAAGCCTGAATTTGGTTTGGTCGCTCCGCTGCGCTCCGCGACCAAACCAAATTTTCAGGCTTTTCTAAACTCGAAATTTTACTTCATGCTTAGCCTGGGAGTGGAAAACACTTGTTCGACAGCTATTTAAACCCTTATTGACAATACTGATTTCTTAAAGAAAATGGAAAATAATCAGAAACTGGTTATTTTGATAAACTTTACGAGTTTCGTTAATTATCTCGTTGTTTATTTTTTTAAAGGATTCTGTGTTGTTATTAAAGGTTTTGATAGTTTTCTAGCAAGGGTTTTCCACTCTTGATTAAGCATGAAGTAAATATTTCAGGCTTTTCTAAACTCGAAATATTTACTTCATGCGCCAGGCGTGTAAAACACTGATTTAACATGAAGTTCAAAAAAATACTCAGTTATCATTAATCCATCACAAGATTAAAATAAAATACGGATAATTTTTGATTAATGCAGAGAATTTTTTCGAATATTCATTCAAAAACATATTTAAATTCGAATGCTCAAATATTTCTTATAAATTATTTTTTTTTAGTAAGAATTTTTTAAGCTTAAGTTTTCCAACAGTGAAGTTAAATATAAGAAAAAAAATGTTCGACTAATTTGAATATGTTTTTGAAACTAAGACTAGGAATTTTTAAAACTGAAGTATTCGAATATGCATTAAAAATAATCAGAAACTGTATACTTCAATATGAATACTTCAATTTAAAAAATTTCTAGTCTTACTTTATTCATCAATTTTATGATAAAATTGTTGTTAAAAAATGGTGATGTGTCCATCATAGTACTTTCCCCCGTAAATTGCGTATTAAATCACTTTTAAAATATTTGTAGCATTATTATTTTCAAAATGTCTCCAACTTTTTGATAACTACAACTTTTATTTGAAACATTTTTCAATTGGATCAACACATACTGACACAAACCAATGACTAGATAAAAAACACTATTTATTGAATATCTCAAAAACTAAGAGTGCTATGACAAAAAGTGAATCTACAAAAAATCTTTAGTTTTTCATTTCCTACAACTTTTATTTGAAACATTTTTCAATTGTATCGACACATACACTGTCACACACCAATAACTAGATAAAACACACAACTTTTGAAATATCTCAAAAACTAAGAGTGCTATGACAAAAAGTAAGTGAACAATACATCTTCATTTTGTTATTATCTACAACTTTTATTTGAAAGAATTTTTTGTTTGATGAACATTTATTGAAAAAATCTGAAAAAACTGAAAAACGCTAAGAGTAAAGTACCACTTCCGGTTTTCCGATTTTCACCAAAAGCTTTTCAGTTCTTCCGATTGTAACAAAAAGCTTAAGTTTCAAGTTTCATCTCGATATCTTTAGAGGTTTTTGCGGTACAGCGCACACAGACACACAGACAGACAGACAGACATTTTTCAAAAATGGTCTTATTCGACTCAGGGGACCTCAAAACGGATATTTCCGCTAAAATTTTTGATTCGAAAATTTTCACGAAAACAATACTTTGTATTACATACGGGGGAAAGTAAAAATATATAATTAAAATTTTTAATAGCCTTGGCTTCAAAGCTCCGATGACTCATCAAAACTTAGATTGTTACATTTCGTTATAAACAATTGTATTATTAAAATAACGCAGCCCTCTCATATAAAATGAACTTGTCTACGGTTTCATTATTCATTATACAATTAAGCTCAGCAGCAAACGCATGGTGTTTATATTATTCGACCTGAGATAACTAAAATCTAACAATGGCAAATAAAATCATACCTTTATACACTTGTAAATCTTTCGCGTTGATGCAAATCGGTCCGCTTGGCAATCCGAGACCTTCCGTTCCGTCTGCCAAAGTGTCCCCCGAAATGTTCAACGTTTTACAAAGCAACAACGGCGATTTATCTGTCGAAACAAAATGTACATAAATTCAATCGAATATTTCGCATCAAATCTTGTTGTATTTTATATTATATAAGCCATTTATTATGAAAGTGGTCTAATGCTGGATTTATAAGACATTTAACATTTAAGCGTGTTTAATGTTTAGCATTCAAGCGGAGTAGAACGTACGCATTATTATCCATTTAAGGATTTTAACACGTTGACTGCCACAATGTTTTTACACTAGAGATTTCCATTTACTGTGAATTGTATTTGGTTCACGCGGCAGCCAATCAGTGGCGGCCGGTGGCCAACAAAAATGCCAAGGTAATGCATCTCGGAATTAAAAGGTGCGCTCGTTATGCTGCTAAACGCATGTATTAATGACGCAATTCCGTGACGTAAGGAGCATTGATAAACAAAATGATACGTAGTGCTTTCGTGCAAGCCGCCAGTGCAGCCAATGTGTTAAGAATTAATGTTTAGAGGTTGAGAGTTCGTTACTTTCTACTTTCCTTAAACATAAATGGTTCTGCCCACCAACACTTTCAAAATGTATACTCTATTATTCAAGCACAGTGGTGCCAGATTTATTGAATCAGCTATTACAACTTGATAGTAAAGTAAAAAAAAAAAAAAGACCTTTATTGGCATCTCTTACAGACTATTTACAATTCATTCATTATTACTCCATTTCCGTATCCCTCTTACCCTCCCTTCTCTTTTCCCTCTCCCTCCCCAGCTTTTCCAACGTCCTTACCCCGATCCCATCCTCTCTCATCCACTCCACTACCCTTCTATTCCCTTTCGCTCCCAGCCACTCCTCTTTCACCCCCTCACATTCCTCCTGATAGTAAAGTAATTTCAACAATTTAACCGAATTGGTAACAGTAAAAATGAGGAATTGGAAATTATAAACAATAATTATAAATTTCTTCGCTGTTAACTGTAAAAATGACTAGTAACTCTATTTTCACAAATATATGATAAAATAGTTGGCAACATTAACATGTGGACACATAACCCAAAATTCTCAAACCTTAATTCTCGTATGAACAGCATCATTTCCTTAAACGTTAAACACTAAACGATAATCACTAAAAGCTAAGTGTCTTATAAACTCGGCATAAGTCCATTACTCAATTTATTGTTATTGGCTATAATAACCTTTATAATTTGAGGTTTTCTGTCATCGAAAATAATTTGTGGTTAAGTGTATTGAATACACTTAACCACAAATTGTTGTTTAAGAGCCGTTTTACACACACAAGAATTTTCGCAGAAATTCATAATATATTTAGTTCATGCAAGTGTAATACAATAACTTTTACAATATTTTTCACACGAGAATTCTCACGAGAAAAATATTGGGCATATTCAAAATAATTTAGAAAAGAATTTTTGACAGATGCAGCTTACATAACCTAAAAACTAGTCAATACTAGTTATTATTACAAACGTGCAACTAAATGTGTGCTTTGTAGTTTTGTAATATATTCGCCACAGCGGCCGCTCATCAGCTGAGCACATATGATAGTTTTTGGTAGTGCGTGTGTGTATGGAAAATAAGTCTTTGCTGTGTAATGCAGGGAAAAATATTTTTATATATAAAATTATTGCGAAACTTTGACATAAAATTCTTTAACAAACTTCTGCGAGAATTCTTGTGTTGTAAAGCTCTAAGGCAGAAAACCTTAAATTATAAACAAAGCCTTCACTGTTGACGGACAAATTATAGGTTATTACAGTCAACTTACATATATTTTTTTTATTTTAAACATACCATATTCAGACGGTGGTAAGCACTCGTGCAGATAAATGGGCCCATCGGGATTTTTATAGGAAGCCATCAGTTGGGACAAACTGCTGTACCTCGTCAGATCGTCGTTGAAGATGAATTCGTCACCGCTCAGTCTTTCTAATTTGTACGTTTTCGGTTTCAAACTGTAATTTTTGCGTGAGTTGGGATTTTCTTTATTTCGTGAGTTTTGGTTACCTGTCTTTCATGCAAACGTCCAGAAAATAAATGTTGTATTTCGATTCGCTTTCACGGAGGATGAAACAGCCGGGCATGTTATTCCGTTTTTCTTCCAGTTTGGCGTAGGAAAATTCACCCCTGTCGAAATGCAAATAAGAAAAATTAACACTTGCACATTTTAAAATATTAATTAAAACTGTTGGATATACAAAGGTAATAAAGCAAAATTACTCTTTAATAAGAATCATTTGAATTAAACTGTTGCAGCCTTATAAATAAGGCTGGAATGTCTACTAATTTGCCTGTTTGTACATATATAGGAACATTTGTCAAATTCAAATTAGTTTTAACTTTGAAAATGATCGTAACGGATCGAAACACGTGTCAGGCAACTGAAAATAAATATATGGAACATAACAAGTGTAGTACTTTACCCAATTTGAAAATTTGGTTCCATCAAGAAAGTAGCAGAACAAGTATTGAATATATTATAAATAACCGTTAACATACCGTTTTAAGAATGATATTAACATTTTAGGATTAATAAAACGTTTTAGTAGATTGCTATTGTTAGTTTATAACTAATACTTTAATAGTCTGCCAAGGCCGTAGCTAGAAAAAAAATTCGGAGAGGGGGGGCAGTGTACTGGTAAAAATATTGATTTTGCTCTTTCAGGGCCGTTTTTACATACAAAAATGTAACATTTTGAAAATTTCGGGAGGCGTTTGAACCCCCTGGCTATGGCCTTGTAGTGTGCTACCCCTAGTTAAAGACAAAACGTCTGTCTAGTACATAACCTCAATTGTCATAACAAAATAGGGTCTTTAGAATTTATTTAATAATTCTATAAATCATAAATCTACATACCTGATCAGTATATTTTGAACCTTACTTTAAATCAGTGTTTTGTACAGTGGCGCATGAAGTAAAATTTCAAGTTTAGGAAAAGCCTGAAAATTTGGTTTGGTTGCTCCGCTTTGCTACGCGACCAAACCAAATTTTCAGCCTATTCTAAACTCGAAATTTTACTTCATGTTTAGCCTGGGAGTGGAGACACTTATTAGAGGTAAAATTCAATAAAATAATTTAGCAGAAGAAATATATTTTCACAAACATAACCAAGAACAGTGTAACATAACCTTTAAATTACTTGATTACTATGGGCTGTAAGTTTGTTTGTCCCTGTTATATATGTCAATTTTGACATGTTTTCACTCTCTCTAATCAATTATTTAGTTAACGAAAGCCTCAATGCAGGGGAAATCATACGGCTCATTGAAATTAGAAGACAAGGTTAGAAAATGCGATGTTGGCACGTTTATTTTATCAATAGTTGAAAACCATCTAGATTTTGTTCTAGTAATACAAAATGTTAGTATTGTGTCTGTACGCGTCTAGTAGAAATGAACTAGCATTAAACTACAATAATATTAATAAGGCTGTTGGACGTTAGACAATAATGTTGGACACATGACTTACCCGACTGGTCCGTGGCATTTCATCGAATACAATCTCTGCAAAGACGGTGTCAGAACATCTTTACAAATGTTGAAAGTCCATTTGGCCGTCAAACGATAATATCCGTCTAGTAAGCTGACGAATGAGTACATGTTGGACAGAGAGCTGAACTTCAGGTAGAAAGGAATTCCGTTGCGTCGGCTCAATTCGACTGTACAGTCTTTTCTAATCGACACGAAACCTAATTCCTCTATCGTGCATATTTGAAACCATTTCTAAATAATTATACCCAAACGTCAGTTGACTCACTCTAACATAACTTTTTCAATAAATATGATTTAACAGTAAGCGCAATTCCCCAACTGTTGTCATCAAACTCCCAACAATAAATGCGCCTATTTTTATGCCCCAGTCGAGTAACTTGATGAGTAATTAATTTAGAACAAATAAAAGAATTCTGTATTTTGGAGGCTTCTACTTCGTTAGACATGATAATTTCACAACACTTTTTACATTGCTTATATAACACTTTTTAAAAAGTATTATACAAAGTAAAAAGTGTTTTATTGTGAAAAAGAATTTAGTTTAAGTTGACTTACATCTTTTTTAGAATCGAGGCAATATTTCACTCCGGGTTCATTCGCATGATAGGGAAGAACTCTCACGTGTATATTGCACACAGACCCATTTTGATCCATCAAGGCCTTGTATTCCTCGAAAGGGTAATCGGGAACCATCATCTCCAATTGTTTCAAATATTCCTCCTTTACATACCTGAAATTCAACCTCCAATCAATTTGGCGAAAATATTTTGATATAATTACAATACCAAGCATCGTGTCCAGATTTTCTAATTTTCCCTAAAGTATCGTGTATGGGCTTCTTAATAAAAAACTGATGCCTCTTGAGCACTTCCTTCGGTATGTACTTCTTGTAATCGCTCTCGACAGTCTCCCGAGGAATATCCTTCTCCAGCATCACCCTGTACATATCGGTCACCCCTAACCCGACGAGCTCCCTCCTGTACTTTTCGAACGACAATTCGGCAACTTTATTCTCCAAAACATCGCTTCTGGCTTGATGAAAGTAATAATCGTAAGCCTTTATGTCCACCTTTTTCAAGCGCAAAACGTGTGCGACCTTGAAGCGTATCCGCAGATCGTACACGGGGGCTTTCGCCTCGAACGTCTCCGAGGACATGAGAAAAATCTGTTTGCCGTGTTCGCGCAGGGCGAAAATGTGCCTGGCGACGGTTCCGATGCCCAATTGTTTACATAGCGCAATGCAGGCATCTTCAGCGGTCGTCACGAGGGGGGTGTAAGGGATTTGTAAGGTTTTATTATCTAGGACTATTCGAACGTTTAACGTTGATTCTGCCATAATTACTATGCCATTTTTAATAGAATGAGGTTAATTATAAGAAGAATAAAAAACCTAAAAAGAGAACATTATTTAGTTATTTTGCACATTTTTGCATTCAGATGAAATTGGAGTAGTTGTTATGGTTACCGTAGAAAAATACAAGTGTTACTATGGCAACGGAAGAAAAATTGTCACATGATAATAAGGCCAAAAGGTCCGTTCGTTACATGAACTAGTGCAGCACTTGTTCCACTTAATTTGTTCGTTACATGAACTGGACACCTGCAGTTGTAATTGTGAAGTTACCCTAACTTAAATTGTGAAGTCACAAACTTGAACTAAGGTTAACTTAGTGCAGTACAAACGAACAAACATAAAATGACAAAACAAAAACTCTAACTAACCACCGAATTAACGTATTCGTAGTTAATGTGTCTGTACTGACATGACTACACTAAAAATTATGTAAACTAAAAGTAAATTGAATCGTTAATAAACAACAATAATGAAAATCAACAAAACAGTCTTTTTACTTCACGTAAACTCAAGACATACAGTTATATTAAACCTAATACACTACAAAAACAACGCTACATACCTTCAAACTATCCAAAATCACTGCATCCAATATTAAAGGAACACAAATTTGTTTTTCACTGCATTTGCAAGTCTGTTAACCCTTGATAACCTCAATGATTACCTTGAATGAAGACAGTATTCGCAGAATCTAACTTTTAGAGTCAGCGCTACTTTGATTTGTTGTAGAAAGCTACAACGAGAGTTAATAAAAACGCAAGAAACTGGATTACTTCGAGTTTATGTTTATTTATTAGGTTGTTGTTGGGAAAAAGTCGACGCACCAGACGCACTACGAAAACAAACGGTAAATGGCGCACGTCTAGAAGGGGGCTCAATTTTAATGATAATATTTCGTGCAAATTTCAAACTTTGTTGGAAATAAATATATGAAAATACTGGATTATTTATTTTGCTTTTACGTAAACAAAAAAAATCTTAAAATTTAAACACAGTTTTCATAGATAATGTATGAATATAATTTTCGAGATTCTTATAGCTTTATCTGAAATAATTACATTAGCAGCATTACAAAAGCTCAATTTAACTAATTCGTTCAATTAACATCTGTTATATAAACTAAATTATAATAACTTGAGTTTTATAATGTATTAGTCAAGAAAATTGGAATTACATTTTGATAGTAATGTTTATGTATGCTTGGTTGCATACTTTGGAAGAAATTCAAGTACAGCAAATTCAAAGCAAAGAGTATACAGAGAGATTTATGTAACACCGTACATGTTCATAAAGAGAATTTTTCTTTTAAGTATACACAAACATACGTTGTACATTTGCCGACACTCGGTTTATTGAAAGAATTTAATTTGAAGCTTTAAACGAGTGTTTTCCACTCCCAGGCTAAGCATGAAGTAAAATTTCGAGTTTAGAAAAGCCTGTAAATTTGGTTTGGTCGCGTAGCGCGAAGCGCGGAGCGGCCAAACCAAATTTTCAGGCTTTTCTAAACTCGAAATTTTACTTCATGCGCCACCAGTACAAAACAGTGATGCAATGTAAAGTTTAGCGGTGTGTTTTAAACTTCGTAATATGTCAGTGTTTTGTACCGGTGGCGCATGAAGTAAAATTTCGAGTTTAGAAAAGCCTGAAAATTTGGTTTGGCCGCTCCGCGCTTCGCGCTACGCGACCAAACCAAATTTTCAGGCTTTTCTAAACTCGAAATTTTACTTCATGCTTAGTCTGGGAGTGGAACACACTCATTTCAAGTTTCAAATTGAACTCATTTAAAAAAACAGTGGTTATCTAAAGATTTACTGCATATATGCTGTAATTGGGACATGTATACTTAAAAGAAAAACTTCCTGTATGTACAAGTTGAGGCATTAATTGCGATTGATTGGCTACAATTTGTAATGGTGATATAGGCAAGCCAATTTACACATAACATTAAAGGTGTCTAATTGTATTGGATCAAAATGTTCGCTGTTACATAAAACTCTCTGTGTGTTCCAAATGTTTGGTTTTTTTACTGCACAAATTATGTTATAATAAAGTTTTATAATATCTGAGTCTAAAAAGTTTTAATGTCATTTTAAAAGTAATTTGTGTGTATGTTTGGTTGCATACTTTAGAAGAAATTCAAGTACATTAAATTCAAATCTAGTAGAGTTACAAATGTTCTTCTTTTTCCGATGTTTGTTGTTTTTTTTAAGAGTTGAATTTAAAGCTTTAAACGAGTGTTTTCCACCCCCAGACTAAGCATGAAGTAAAATTTCAAGTTTAGAAAAGCCTGAAAATTTGGTTTGGTCGTTTCGCGAAGCGGAGCGGCCGAAGCAAATTTTCAGGCTTTTCTAAACTCAAAATTTTACTTCATGCGCTACGCGTTTAAAACACTAGAATATTGTGAAATCAAAAATACACCTCTAAATTAATATTAAAAATAAATTGGTAATGCAGAATTAATAATTCATAATATGTATTTTTAATCCTGCAATAGCAATTTATTTTTATTATTAATTTAGAGGTATTCTTATTTAGTAGTATATTATAGTGCTAAATAAGAATATTTTGAATAACGCAATATTTCAGTGTTTCTTTCAGGCATATCTAAACTCTAAATTTTACTTCATGCTTAGTCTGGGGGCGGAAAACACTCGTTGAAGCTTCTAATTGAACTCTGGAAAAAACCACGAACATTGGAAGAAGAAACATTTGTAACTCTACTGGCTATGAATTTATGGTACTTGAATTTTTTCAAAGTATGCAACCGAACATACACTCAAATGACTCAAAATAATATTAATCTATGAGTGAATGATAATCTATAGGTTTGTTCGTTTGTACTGCACTAAGTTGAACTGAGTTCAAGTTTCTGACGTCCCAGTTCAGGTCAGTTCATGTCAGTGTACATGAACTGAACTGAAAAGATACGAACACTTTTGGTGTAAAATATAAAAAAAATCATTTCTGCAATACACTACAAGACAATTTAAGAAAACACTAATAATAAAATGTTGGTACTGTATTTTATAACCAAATAAAACTAAGCAAACTGAATGAAATCCGTGTTTCATAATTTAATAAAACAAATGTAGGGTTGTTGAGTGACGATTTCAGAATGTTTGCTCGTTAATTCACACATTGCACAACCATAGACATGTCCCGTCCATCTTTGAAATTGTATATCTCCCACCCTCTCCTTTTTCTAACCTGCACTAGTTACACCTACTCTGGACCAGGGGCAAAAAGTGCAGGTTCGGTGCAAGTGAACTGACGCAAACGAACACAGTTCAGTTTAACTTAGTCAAACCTGGTGACATTGAGTGGGGAATTAACACGTTCAAACCATTCAAATCACCAGGTCCTGACGGGATATATCCTGTCATGCTACAAAAGGGGATAGCAGCGCTGAGGGGACCACTATGTGATATACTCAGAGCTAGCCTTGCCCTTTCATACATTCCAAGCAGCTGGCGGACTGTAAGGGTGGTATTTATACCCAAACCAGGGCGTGCTTCGTATGCCCTGGCCAAATCTTACAGACCGATCAGCTTGTCATCATTCATTTTAAAACTACTAGAAAAACTAGTAGACAGGCACATACGGGAAGGAGTCCTAAAGGACTCACCACTACACCGTCAACAATATGCCTACCAAGCGGGAAAGTCATGCGAACTGGCAATCCACCAGCTAGTGAGCAGATGCGAAAGGACCATACAATGCAAAGACATTGCGTTGGGGGCCTTTCTGGACATTGAAGGGGCGTTTGACAACACAACCTTCAACTCCATAGCAACAGCAATGGAGAAAAGAGGGATTTACCCGCAGGTCCGACACTGGGTGAACAAGATGCTCAGGAGCCAGACTGTAACAACCACTCTATACGGAAAGACAGCAGAAGCGGTGGTCGCTGGCGGGTGCCCCCAGGGAGGGGTTCTCTCGCCGCTCCTGTGGTGCCTCGTCATGGACGACCTTCTGCTGCTACTTGAAAACCAGGGCATTTATGCCCTGGGGTACGCAGATGATCTGACCATTCTAGTTAGCGGGAAGTTTGGGACCACTGTATCAAGCCTGATGCAGAGGGCACTAACTACCGTGGAAAGATGGTGCAAGAACGAAGGGCTAGCTGTAAACCCGGCCAAAACGGCGATAGTCCCCTTTACCAGGAGACGAAAAACCGATGACATAACATCGCTACGCATGTATGAAATGGAAGTCCCAATCAAAAATGAAGTAAAATATCTAGGGGTCACACTTGATACCAGATTGAACTTCAACTTCCACCTGGAGAACATCAGCAAAAGGGCCATGAGAGGACTTTTTGCGACCAGGAAAATGGTAGGACGCACATGGGGACTGAGACCCAGTATGACCAAATGGCTATACACCGTGGTCATAAGACCCATAGTGACATACGCGGCGCTCGCTTGGGGAGAAAAAACCCAAACCAAGAGCGCAGCCGTAAAACTCGAAAGAGTGCAACGACAGGCGTGTCTGCTGATTACTGGGGCAATGAGAACAACGCCCACAGCAGCCATGGAACACATATTATCGCTTCCACCACTACATCTATATGTTATGATGGAAGCCAGACAGGCAGCCTACAGACTGCACATAAATGGACACACTTTAAATGTAGGGTCATCTAGACCGGAAACATTTAAAGTGCTACAAGAAGAAGAAATCCTAAAAATGAGGTCCGATTTCACTAAAATCGTACACCCATCCCGCAGATTCAAAATAATCATACCACAGCGGAGTGAATGGACAAATGGAACATACCCGGGAACGAGTAAAGGAACCATCTGGTACACAGACGGGTCCAAAAACACTAAAGGAACCGGGGCTGGTATCTATGGAGGCTGTAACCGGAGCAAACAATTCACGGTTGCTCTGGGGAAACATGCCTCCATCTTCCAGGCTGAAGTGGCCGCCATTGACTGGTGTGCCCACCACATAATGGAGTCGGGACTCAACAAAGGACCAATTACCATTATGTCGGACAGCCAGGCAACCCTAAAAGCGCTAGCCTCGCCGATAGTTCAGTCCAGACTGGTTATAGACTGCATAAACAGGCTGGACGCACTGGCGACAACAACAAAAACACAGCTAGTATGGATACCCAAGGACCAAGGAATTATTGGACACTTGGGGGCCGACTTGCTGGCCAAACAAGGGGCAACAGGTGTATTTATAGGACCTGAACCCGCTTTCGGAATACCACATGAAACCGGAAAGGAAATAATCCGACGCAAGTTAGCAGAGGAGCATACAAAGGCATGGCACAACCAAATGGGAATGAGGCACACGAGACTCTTCCTAGATGGCCCGGTACCTGATAGCGCATTAGCGCTGTCAGGACTGAGCAGAATGAAACTAAGGAAAATCACAGGACTAGTTACTGGGCACTGTGACCTGAATAAGCACAAACATAGGATGGGTCTTGAGAAAAGCCCCCTATGCCGTGGGTGCTTGGAAGAAGAGGAAACTCCCCAACACCTACTGTGCACATGCGAAGCCTATAAACGCCAACGCACGGAGCAACTCGGGAAGCCCGTGCTTCCTGAAGAACAGCTCAAGAACATCCCCTGGCCCAAACTCCTGGACTTCTTAGAAGACACAGGAATATACAGGGAGTAAAATAACCAGAGGAGCACAAAAGGACCACGGAGACCGTAGTGCAGGGACGCTAAGCGATACCACCTCATGTGGAAAAAAAAAAACTTAGTGCATGTAACGAACGGTTTCGGTGCCAAAAGTGTAAAAAGTGCTGCACCAGTTCATGTAACAAACAAACCTAGTAATACTATCTTTAGGCTTATCCACTTTGTTAAATAAACAACAAATGTCGAAAAATGCACAGCATATTTTATGTACGTTTTCACTAACACTTGATGTACTTAAAATAATGCCATTTTCATTAGTTAATGTAACACCATAAATTATAAGATCGTTTTATAAGTTATTCGAACAATAATTTAGTTATATGTATTGTTAAATACTTTTTTCATTTACAAATATTGATTTCCTATCATTATAATTTCAATTTTTTAATAAACTAAATATTTTAATTTCAAATTTTCCGCTAAATGTAATCGCTCTTATTTAAGGGTTGGAGGAACTGATATGCCATTTACTCATAGATTAATATCATGCAACACATCTATACTTTTACTATTGTGTTTTAATGTTGGCATTTTCAAAAGTTTATGTAAACAAATTTATACTTGGTGCTCTTTCAACCAGAGTCGATTTCTATGGACGTTAAGTTGGCAGCGAATTTGACGCATGTCAACTGGTGCCCCATTCACTCCGAACGGTGCACTTAATTAAAACCAAACAATAAAATAGCGGCTGTCAGTGAAGTCTGCGTGTGTCGGCGCGTTCGTCCCGCGGTTTTCGCCCCAAACGTATTTCGCAATCGCCCGTTCAAACGTACGCGGCCCCACGATGCTTCCCCCAGGCGCGCCGTGCCCTCCTTGTGAATCATCGGACGGTCCGGTGTGAGGTGAAAAAGCCAGTGCAATGACTGATAAATTCACGAAGACAATGAGCGGGGCGGGGGCTCTGTACCCCGGCAAACCGGTCCCTATGAAGCTGTTCGCGACTTGGGAAGTGGACCGGACCCCCTCCGACTGTATACCGAGGTAAGCTGTCGATTGTGGTTGAATACGAGGGTTTGATTAAGGGTAATTGTTTACGCAGGTTATGTTCATTGACGCTGACGAGACTAGTGGTGTTACGTCCGCTAGGCAATGATCTGGCTGCGATCTCCATAGCCGTTAAGATGCAATCCAGCAAACGCACCCTCCGCTCCAACGAACTGCTGCTTCCGTCAACCGGTCTTCTCGACACGTCTCTAGAGTTAACTTTCAGCCTGCAGTATCCACACTTTTTGAAACGAGATGGCAACCGCCTGCACGTCCTCCTACAAAGGCGCAAACGGTATAAGAACCGCACCATTCTGGGTTTCAAGACGCTGGCCGAGGGGGTGATCAGGATGGACCAGGTGCTTCAAAAGCAGATGGATTTGGAGTTGGAGTTGAGCGCCGATAATAACAATAAGGATAAGGGCGTGGGGCCGGTGGCTAGGATAAGTGTTTTGGGGGTGAGTTCGACGCCTGTCGACGGGGAGCACAAGCCCGATCGGGACAGGGATTTCAGTGATGAGGAGGACGAGTTCAGTTCGGGGGAGGAGGAGGTGGCGGATTTATCGGATTCCGAGCCGTTGAGATCAAAATTGCCCCACGCCAGGCATAATTTTAAGCAGAGGTTCGTTTCTTTGTTGAGGCGGTTCCGAGTGGCTGATACCGAAGGCGGGCGGGGGACTGCTTTAGCGAACACCACGGATATTCAAGCTTTATTCCAGGTGTGTACAATTTATTTTTGTTTCGTTACTTAAGCAAACACCACGGATATCAAGCTTAATTCCAGGTGTGTACAATTTGGTTTGGTTTCGTTGCTAGGTAATTATAATTAATCACACTTTTGTAATTTCCTAAAATCTATTTTATTGTTTAGATGACTAGAAATTTAATTGTGTTCACACTTGATAGTTGGTTTAATTGCTATTTACCAATCAATCAATTGGTCATAATATTATGAAATTGAGCCTATTTTTAATACTAAATTAATCATAGACTTGCATTGATTTTTTTATAATTTAAATTAACATACAACTCATCTTAATATTTTGATCAAAATTATTGGCCTTATTTAAATTTTAAAACAACATTACCAAACATATTTTCATAAAGGTTTTTTGCACACATGGCGCATGAAGTAAATATTTCGAGTAGAAAAGCCTTGAAATATCAGTGTTTCGTGGCGGTGGCCCATGAAGTAAAATTTCGAGTTTAGGAAAGCCTGAAAATTTGGTTTAGTCGCTACGCGACCAAACCAGTCTTTTCAGTCTTTTCTAAACTCGAAATGTTACTTCATGCTTAGTCTGGAAGTGGAAAACACTTGATTAAATCTTCAAATTGAACTCATTAAAAAAAACAACCAATATCTAAATATTCTCAGCATATACGCTGTAATTGGGACATGTATACTTAAAAGACAAAACTCTTCTGTTTAATTAATATAAATATTAATATTTATGAACAACAATAATTATCGAAAGTTGATATATATCGAATAAATATCGATATATATCTGATATTTATATAAATATCATGATATTTCCGAACCCTGATTTACAGCTTAAATATAGAGTGTGTATACTTGAAAAAAAGTATGCAAATTGTTATCTAAAAAGGTTAATGTAAAATTCAAGATAAATAAATTAAATAATTCTTAACACCATGAAAGTTATGACAATTACTTGGTAATTATTTATATCAATTTTTAATTGATTGGTTTTTTCACAATAAAACCAAAGTTTATTAATATCTTATCAATTTCTCTTAATTGCATGAATAAAAATGTATAAATTTAGAATAGATAAACCAATAAAATATTTAAATGTATTGATCCTTTCTATTCATAGACATAAATAATAATCTTGAACGCAATTAACTCTCCTCTGCTCTGTTCCAACAGAATAATTCATCACAGTGTTTGTAATCAAATATCCATTACCCACTTATGATTTCATTAATCAGAATTCACCATCAATAAGCGATGTGTGAATAGTGAGTCGTGGCACCTAATTTCCATTCTAATCATCGCTTGCATGTCACACACGGCCACTAATAAAAAATTAATTGACACTAATTTGGGACAAACCGCTTCACTCAGTTTCCGTTGCTGTGGGTAAATATTTTGCATGCAAGTCGGTCGGTCTGCAAATATTTGAACGTGATAAAAATTTGTTTTGCCACCGCGCACATTTGTTTTTATCACAAATTTTCTCACGTCATTTCAGTTTCAACCGATTTTTTCACACAAGTCAAATTCTTGATTTCACGTCGGATGATTCACTAAATTATAACAAAGGGTGATCGTGTAAGATTTTCTCGGAAAAAATCCAGTACTATTCATACTTATTTTTAAAAACTAGGTAAATTTAAGTGACTAATAAAACAGTCAGCTTTATTAATAAACGTTAATATACAGCTTTAACACGGTTCTAAGGATAATATCCAGCCCGATTTAGTATCTTAAACGTTAAGTTTAACAGTTGATTGTTATGTTAGGATAAAGGTTAAAGATAACAGGTGTAATGAAAAGTAATCGTGTAAGATTTTCTCAGAAAAAAATCTAAAAATATTCATACTTATTTTTAAAAACTAGGTACATTTAAGTGACTAATAAAACACAGTCAGCCTTATTAATAAACGTTAGTATACAGCTTTAACATGGTTCTAAGGATGATATCCAGCCCGATTTAGTATCTCAAGTGTTAAGTTTAACAGTTGACTGTTATGTTAAAATAAAGATTGAAGATGACAACGTTTGTGTAAAATTTCGTATTCTGTATAGATACACATGTTAATCGGTCAACGTTACAAGAGAAGATCGTTTTGATACCGACTTAGAGAGAGAGGGTGATAGTATTTTCAACTAGTAAAACAAAGACAATAAACTTTAATATTTCACCAGCTCTTGGGCGTAAAAATTTAACGTGGTGTTGTGGGTAAAAGTTCAAACTTCTCTTCAAGAATAGTGGAGAGGACAAAAATTAAAATATAAAAATGTAAATAAAAAGTAAATCCATTGTATTGCAGACGCTTACAACACTATTAAATGGACACACATATATTTTATTTAGTATCATCATTCGTTTAAAAATATATAACTGAAAACAAAATAATTGTTTTCCTCATTATTCTTCCCCCTAGTTTACAAATGTTCAGTAAACCTTCAAAGTTCAGTTCATCCGCATCGATAAACACCATTTTATAAATAATTAATCCAGAAACTACGAAACCGTTATCATAACATCGACGATTTTAAACTTAAAAATTTAATGGGTGTCATGGCGCTTACAGTTGAGCGTGATAAAAGTTTGTGGAGATACGGAATACCAAATCGTCATTTAATGCTTCCTCTGAGGATAACGTGCTGTTAAACTTAACATTTCAGGTACTTAATACGGCTGATTAACACTTTCGGATTAATAAAATGGTTTAGTAGATTACTATTGTTAGCTTATAATTAATAAATTAATAGTGTGGTACATCTAGTTTAAATCTTATACATAACCTCAACTGTCATAACCAAATAGTTTTTTTTTTTTAATCTATTTTCCTAGATAATATACAATCTATCTGCTTTAAGATATTAAGTATATGCTGCGGTGGTGTGCTGGTGACATGTAGAAGAATCATTTATTAATGATGCTTCTCTTCATTTTCGCCACATTCAAGAAGCGGTTGTGTGTTGTGTATGTTTGTTTATTTATTTAAATCTGTTAGGGAGATCAAGGGGATCATGTTTTTTAGTAACTGTACTGCTAGGTCAGTGGTGGGGATACTTTTTGTAAGACTGGCCATTTGTAATAACCAGACAATCGTAGCGGGCCAAAGAATAATGCTTAATCGTAGGTAGGTAGTTTTTATGCGGGTCGACACATTACGAAGTAAGAACGCGTTCAAACATTCTCACGACGGCACTCTTAAACAGGCGGGATTAAACCTTTCCGCGGGCCGGACTTGGCCCGCGGGCCGTAGTTTCCCCATCACTGTGCTAGGTCATTAGGATGTGCCTTCAGGCGTTCTTTGTAGTTGGCACTGCCTGATTTCTTCGGCGATTGTAGGGATTTGGAGGTCTTGCTGGATTACCCAGTTCGGTAGATATCTGGGGGCGTTGACAATAGCTCTCCTGACCTTGTTTTGGAATCTCTGGAGTTTTGCAATGTTTGATCGCTGGCTGATCCCCACAGCTGAATGCCATATGTCCATATGGGCTTGATTATCGTCTTGTATACTAGGATTTTATTGTATAAGTTTAGTTTGGAATTTCTTCCTAGAATTCTTCCTACAATTGACTAAACTTGCGTCCTAGGTGTAACCTCTTGGCCCATATATGCTTACTTCAGGTCAGCCTGCGGTCAAGGTGGATGCCGAGGTATTTTATGGATTCTGTTTATGGGATTATTTGGTCATTTAGTTTTACTGGTGGGCAGTTTCCCTTTCTCAATGTGAAAGTCACATGTGAAGATTTTATTCCGTTTGCTTTTATTCTCCATTTTTTTAACCAGTTTTGTATGTTATTTAGACTTTCTTGCAGGTGTTTTGATGCAACAGTTGGGTCAGAATAGGATGAGAGTATTGCCGTGTCATCTGCAAAGGTTGCCTCAAATGTTTTACTGCTTTTTGGAAAGTCTGCAGTATAGAGCAGGTACAGGATTGGGCCGAGCACACTGCCTTGTGGTACCCCTGACTTGATTTGGTAGAGTTTTGTTAGTTCCTCTTGGAATGTCACTTGGAAAAGCCGATCTGTAAGGTACGATTGTAGCACTTGAAAGAAGCTGTGTGGTAGGTTTTTCTTTAGTTTGTAGAGCAGCCCTGGGTGCCAGACCTTGTCGAAGGCCTGATTAGATTAGATTAGATATTCGTAGGGGTAGCCTCATTGGCCTGTACCACCGCGACCTTTTCAGATCCATTGTGGATCCCTATTATCCTAGACGACGTGCTCGAGCTTCGCCTCTTTGATTAGCCCTATTAACCCTGACAGTGAGCCTTGCGCTTGGTTTAGTGTTGCCCAGCTTTAGGTATCTAACCCGCGCTAGGGCCTCACATTGGCACAGGATGTGGAGAGGATCCTCCTCTTCTTCCTGGCAGAATCTACATATTGTATCCTCTGCCAGGCCTATTTTGCTCATGTGTTTGTTGAGCCTACAGTGTCCTGTTAATAGACGTACTATAGCTTTAACCGTTTTTCTCTCTTGGTTGAGAAGATGGGTCGTGAAAGCCGGCGATTGTTTTTTGAGGAACTGTTTCGCCTGCCTCTGCCCCGGTGTCTTCGTCCACCAGGTTTGAGTTTGTGTCTCCGTCTATTTTTTTATGGATTGTCTGACTGTGGTTTTTGTGATACCGCAGGATGGTTCCGGGCCAATGAATGTGCTTGACGAGCCTTGTTTGGCCAGTTCGTCTGCTTTTTTGTTCGCTTGATGACCCTTGTGTCCTGGGACCCATACCATTGTCACTTTTTTGCGACCGCCCATTTCGTTGAGAGCGCTCACACAATCCCACACTAGCTTGGAATCGACCTGTGTGGTGCTTAGTGCCCTTAGCAGCGCTTTGCTGTCCGAGAAAATAGCTACTGTTCGACTTCTGTTGTCTTGCTTTGCTATTTCTCCAATGCAGAGGTGGACCGCGATCGCCTCTGCCGGGAACACGGTTGTGTCCTTCGCCAGACTGACTGAAATCTTTGTCTCCGGTTTTGTGCTGTATATTCCGGCTCCGACTCCTTCCTCTGTCTTCGAGCCGTCAGTATACCAGTTTGATTCCGCGTTGGTAGGTGGGCCCTTTTCCCAATCTTCCCTCTGGGGGATCTTCACTTTGTATTTCCTGTCGAAATTATACTTCTTGACCATGGCATTGCTTGGCATTCCTGTTATAGGGTTTGCCTTTAGCTCTTCTTCTAGCCTTTGGTACTTTTTCCCGTGTGATCGGTTTATGGGAGCCTGTCCTCGCATTAGTCTGTATGTTACGGCCCTGGCTTCCCCTTGTATGAAGATGTGCAGTGGTGGTAGGTTCAGGATCATTTCTAGGGCTGCTGTCGGGGTAGTGTTTAGGGCTCCTGTGACACTGAGACATGCTAGTCTTTGTGTGCTGTTAAGGAGCCTTATCGCCCCCTGCTGCTCTGTCCTTGTCCACCACACTACTGCCCCGTAGGACATCATGGGCCTGATCACCCTTGTATATAACCAGAGGGTCATTTTAGGATTGAGCCCCCAGTTTTTCCCGCACATTCTTCGACACCTTCCCAATGCCATTGAGGCTTTTTTGGCGGTTTTCGTGATGTGCGTCCTCCACGTCATTTTATCGTCGAAGATTACCCCTAGGTACTTCGCCTCCTTAGCGAAGGGAATTGTTGTGCCCCCGAGCGTCGGTGGCCTTAGGCCTTCTAGCGCTCTTCTTTTTGTGAACACGACAATCTGTGTTTTTTCGGGATTGACCGTCAGTCGTTCCCTTCGGCACCAGTTGTCTACTATGTTTAGGACCCTTTGTGTTCGTTGTGAGATAACTCCTGCGAACCGGCCTCTGATGACTATGGCCAAGTCATCCGCATACCCTAGGCAGTGGATGCCTTCTTCGGACAGTTTCCTTAGTAAGTCGTCCACAAGAGTTGCCCATAGCAGTGGAGATAGAACCCCTCCCTGCGGGCAGCCTCCGCCGGCTCTGGCTTCAATGGTGTGCCCTCCTAGAGTGGATGTAATTGTCCTTTTCTCCAGGCTAGCCCTTATCCATTGGTAGAGATTTAGCGGGACGCCTTTTCTTGCCTGTGCCTCTATAAGCGAGTTGGTTGTGACATTGTTGAACGCCCCTTCTATATCTAGAAATGTGACCATAGTTATCTCTTTGTCCTCCACTGACTTTGTGATGAGCCTGTTTAGGTCGTCCAGCGCCGAGTCCGTAGACTTTCCTGGCTGGTAAGCGTACTGACGGTTACTGAGGGGATCTTTTCCCAGTATTTCGTCTCGTAGGTATCTGTCGACCAGTCTCTCCATTGTTTTCAGTAGGAATGAAGAGAGGCTGATGGGTCTGTAAGACTTCGGTGTTAGATCTGCTATTCTACCTACCTTAGGCAGGTAGATTACCTTTACACTTTGCTACGCCCTTGGTACGTGTCCCCATGCCAGACAGGCTTTAAAGATCTTTGTTAGATGCGGCACCAGTTCCTCTATGCCCTTCTGTAGCAGGATGGGATAGATCCCATCCATCCCAGCGGACTTATAAGGTTGGAACCTGCTTATGGCCCATCTGATTCTGCTTGGTCTTGTGACCTCTGTGGCTAACCTCCAATCATTTCGGTCTGGCTTTTTTTGCCTTTGGCCGGGATTTTCGCGTATGTTCTCCCCTGATAGGATTGTTGAGGCTGGAAAGTGGACTTTTAGTAATTCCTTGAGACTTTCCTCCTTTGTTTCAGTATAAGTCCCGTCAGATTTTTTGACGAAACCTACCTCTTTTGCAGCACTTCCATCCTTTGCCAGGACTTTGTGAATTCTCGAACATGCCGGAGTGTCGATTAACTCCTCGCAGAACTTCCTCCACGAGTCTCTTTTGGCCTTTCGGATTTCTTTGTTGTACTGCGTAAGCTTTTCCTTATAGGTGTCCCAACTCTGTGTGGTTTTGGCCCTATTTGTCGAAGGCCTGACTGACATCCAAAAATGCAGCTGAGCGAAATTTTTTTGTTTCGAGATCTTTTTTGATTGTTTTTGCAATTCGGTGAACCTGTTCGATGGTGGAGTGATTCTGCCGGAAACCGAATTGGTGGTCTGGGATAAGTTTGTTTTTGACAATTTTAGGTAGCAATCGTTTTAAGAGTATCTTCTCGTACAGTTTGGAAAGGATAGGTAATAGGCTGATTGGTCTATAGGAGCTTGCTTCTAAGGGATCTTTACCAGGTTTAGGTATTAGTTTTATCTATGCCACTTTCCATTGAGCTAGGAAGTGGCCAAGCCTGCTGATCGAGTTAAAGATCATACTTATAACTGCGATTTCTTTGTCTGGTAGTCCTGTTAAGATTTTTCCTGTGATTAGGTTGTATCCGGGGCTTTTTTTTTATTTGGTCTTTCGTATTTGGTGTTTTATTTCTTTGGTTTTTATTTGCTTGATTGGTAGGCTCATTTGGTTAGGCATTTCTAGGAATTCCTCCATTTCTTTGTCTTCCTCCTTTGGTCCTTCTTCAGAGGGTTCAAATAGGGTTATTTAGAATTTATTTAATAAAGCTATAAATCATAAATAATAAGTATATTTTGAACTTCATTTGAAATCGGTGTTTTAGATGTGTGGCGCATGAAGTAAAATTTCGAGGTTAGAGAAGCCTGAAAATTTGGATTTGCCGGGCTCGCTTCGCTCCGCCTGGCTCAAATCCAAATTTTCAGGCTTTTCTAAACTCGAAATTTTACTTCATGCTTAGCCTGGGAGTGGAAAACAGTTGTTCGAGAGCTATTAGAAATATTTACGTATTCCAATATTCAAATATTTGGGTATTGAAATATTTAAGTATTCGAACGTTTTAATATTTGAAAAATTTGGTGATTGAAATATTCATATTTGAATATTCAAATATTGCTTAACCAAGGATTGGAAAAACCTTGCTAAAAATCCATTTCAACCTTAGATGAGAACACCAGATGCTTTAAAAAAATTAACAACAAGATGATTAACAAAACTCGTGAGATTATGAAAATAACTACAATTTGTGTTTAGTTTCCATTTTTTTTAAAAATCAGTGTTATCGTTTAAGGTTCTAATAGCTGTTAAACAAGTGTTTTCCACTTCCAGGCTAAGCATGAAGTAAAATTTCGAGTTTAGAAAAGCCTGAAAATTTGGATTTGCCGGGCGGAGCGAAGCGAGCCCGGCAAATCCAAATTTTCAGGCTTTTCTAAACTCGAAATTTTACTTCATGCGCCACCCGTATACAACACTGAAATATTGTGAAGTTTAAGATAGACTATTAAGGTTTTAAATTATTTAAATAAAAGTATTCAATTATTTATTTGAAAACACATACAAATATTTGAAATATTTCATTCTTTAAATTTTCATTCAAAAACATATTTAAATATTCGAATATGTTTTTGAACGAAAATTTAAAGATTCTAATATTTGTATGTTTTTAAATAAATAATTCTAGAGGTATAATTGTATACAGTAATTTTTTTTAAACTTAGAAATCATTTTTAAAAACACTTCTTAAATTTTTAGAGATCCGCAAAATTGCACAAAGTGATGAGAACCTCAATGTTAATTTTAAGTACTTGGTTTGATAATGGCTCACTGACGAGTTGAAACTAGTCACCTTAAAATTAAAAAAGAGGATACAAAAAAGTAATTAGTGTTAATAAAACAAATTAATTAAATTGCATCGATCTTTTTGAATAACTCTGTATTTTGATATTTATTTATTTATTTATTTATTTTACAATAAACTCATTACAGGATAACATGTTAACAGTAACATAAGCAAATTCGAGTGCGCTGTGACTTAAAATTAAATTATAATTCTAAATAATAATAATATTATGAATTTTACTAGAAAG
Source organism: Philonthus cognatus (assembly GCA_932526585.2). NCBI lineage: Eukaryota > Metazoa > Arthropoda > Insecta > Coleoptera > Staphylinidae > Philonthus > Philonthus cognatus. The sequence continues at coordinate 34,686,488 of OW052242.1, forward strand.
ACAAAAAAAAAATATTTATGGCAATTTTATTAATAAGGCTGAAAAAGTTTTACTTTTCTGCGAAACATAAATTACTGCTGTTAAACCGTTGTCAATCTTGCATGACAACTCTTCATCAACACCTGTAATTTTTGAGAAATCATTTAACGACCACTCCCGTATTCTCTTTTCTCTCTCTTTGTTTCAACCTAGCAATTTATTTGGAATGAATTGAATTGGATGAGTGTTCCATGAATAAATAAAACAGGAGTGAATTAATAAAGCTGGACGCGATTGGGGGGACCCACTTTTTAATAAAAGTTTAATCGGTTCCTTCCGCCAATGAAATATTCAACGGGCTTAAAACAACAAGCAGGAAGTTCTCTGTGAATGTGTGTGTGAGAGCAAGTGTGTATTGAAATGAGGCAATTTTGTTTAACCTTACTTTGACATTTAAAGTTCACTAGATTATTCGAAGGGGAGAGAGAAAGAGAGGATTCAATTTCGATTTCTGTAAGGATAACAAGAAAGGTTGTCTATTTAAGAATTCGAGAAAATCAATTTCGTACTTGATTTGTTTGATTTCCACGGTGTTTCAAATGAGTTTCTTATACTGAAATTTATCGAAGGTTCTTTAGATAGTCGTTGGGCTCTAGGATTTCTATTGAATTGATGAAAGCTACTGCTACTGCTCAAATAAAATTCTTATTACTTTCTAGTATTATTAGCTCCATTATTCCTAAAATGCCAACTGCCTTATTAACAGACAGAATGAATGTTTTTAGATTTAAATCGGACATTTTGGAACATCCTCTTGAAACACTTCTAACTGTATTAATAGGGCAGAAAGTTGCAGAGAAAAGTTGTATTTATGTTTTTTTAAATTTTATTAGACAAGGTGTCTCATTTATATATATATTAGATGTTGTTAAAAATGAACACGACTCCTCATTACTGAAGTTGTTTACACAGTATTTAACCTAAGCAAAACTTGTTGCTTGAAATGTTGTTTTTTATTATAAGAAAACCCATTTGAAATACCGTGGAAATCAAAAAAGTCAAGTACAAAATTGATTTTCTTGAATTCTTAAATAGAAAACCTTTCTTTTTATTTAAAGTATAAAGTAATAAGAATTTTAATTGAGCAGTAGCTGCACAATTCAATAAAAATCCTAGAGCCCCAACAACTATCTGAACAACCTTTGATAATTTTCTGGAAAGACCGAAGCACACGCGAGGAAATTGAAAATAAAAATGTGGAACATAACGAGTGTTTTTCTATACCTTTTCTCTAAAAATTGTTTAATTTTATGAACACTTTCAATATGCAATAGCGGAGTAATTCAACAATCATCATATCGATCAAGTACTTCCGAAACCTCATAAGTGCAAAATGTAAATTTTTACAGGACCATGTAATACGAGGGGTGATCCAAAAGTAAGGTTACAAACCTTGTAATAGAGATATCCAGAATGCTGTCACTTGACTGATCAGCTGATATGGTTGGCATATAAATGCACACGGTAGCCGTTGTGTGCGCACCGTAAAAACTCATTACACATAAATCAATGTGAATCATTCTTACCACAATTAGTTGAATGATATTGAAACAAAACAATTGACAAAAGCTGAAAAAAAAAATACTTTTATTGGCATATCTTACAAACTATTTACAATTCATTCGTTATTACTCTATTCCCGTATCCCTCTTACCCTCCCTTCTCTTTTCCCTCTCCCTCCCCAGCTTTTCCAACGTCCTTACCCCGATCCCATCCTCTCTCATCCACTCCACTACCCTTCTATTCCCTTTCGCTCCCAGCCACTCTTCTTTCACCCCCTCACATTCCTCCGCCAAGTGTCCCCACGTATCCTTCCCCTGTCCACACAACACACACCTTCCATATTCTTCCCCCATCCATACTTTCCTTCCTCTCTTCTCCGATCCACACCTCGCCCTTGCCACAATCACCCTATCCTCTCTACCCCATCCCTTCTCTATCAAATACTTCGGCACTCTTCCATACACCTGCCACCTCCCATACATATCATTACACTCACTTCTCTCAATACGCCCTTGCCTTTCTTGCCCTTCCACCTCTTTCCCTTTCCCCCTCATCCACCTTCACCCCATTTCCTAGCCATTCCATTACCTTCGCCTCCGACAGCCCTACCCTCTCATACATTTTCCTCCTCTCTCCCTTCCATCTACCCTCACCCCCACACACACTCGTCACCCATACATCCTTCACCAATCTCTCTTCCTCCAATTCCCACAATCTCATCTCGTACCTCACCACCCTCACCACTGCCTCCCACTCTAGCCTCTCTCTGTTCGTCTCCTGAAGCACTATGTAGCTGGGCGTGGACCTCTCCACCCCCAACATGCGCTTCAGGAACCACATCTGCTCTCTCTCTATCAGCTCGTACCCTCTCGTCCCCCACACTTCCACTCCATACATTAGCACCGATCTCACACACGCATATTGTCATATTGTTCCCCACTTGCCCCACGCCATTCCCCACGCCTTCCTCGCCTTACTTTGCACCCACCTCACATGCTCCTCATACCCTCCCGTTCCTTTAAACCAAAACCCTAAATACTTGAAAGTTTTAACCCTCTCAATAACTACCCCCTTCCACTCCAATTCTTTCACCTTCCCCTCTCTCCCTTTATTTCTAAACTTCACCCACTTCGTTTTCACTACATTCACATTCATTCCTCTTCTATCCATAAACCTCTCCACTCTCTTCAACATCTCTTTCATCCCTTCATACTCTCTTGCCACTAACACAACCTCATCCGCATATGCCAACATCCATACTTTACTTTTACCCATCACCATTCCCCCCGCCTGCCCTTTCCTCATCACCTCTTCCAATTCACTCACATATACATTAAAGAGCATCGGGCTCAGCGGGCACCCCTGCCTCAAACCCTCCCACGTTTTAAAACACCCTGACACCTCCTTCCCCACTTTCGCCACCACCCATGTCTCCTCATACACTCTCCTCACCCACTCCACCATCCCCTCACTCACTCCTCTCCTTCTCAAGCACTCTATCAAACTCCCCCTCTGCACCGAGTCATATGCTGCCTTCAGATCCATAAATACCGCATACACACATCCTTTCTCTTCTGAGAAAACACAATAGAAACTCCGAACGAAATACACAAAAAATCACAATGGCGTCAGGCAACGGAATACAGCTATTCCTTGAGCTAAGGAAGCGCTGGCTTGCGCCTTGCATCTGCCAGCGTTCGAGATTAGCTGGTCAATCAACCCTCGTACTTGGGTTTTTTTATGGTATGTATAACTTCATCCTATGCGATTTTTAATAAATATTTTGAGTAGATGTTTATACTATTATTGGTAAATGAATAATATCTGGATTACACATTTTTCAAATCAGGACTTACGGGGTTTCGGAAGTAGTTGATCGATATATAATTCTACATACAAAAATTAAATATTGTTTGAAAATTTTTTGAGTTGAAAGTCTGATAATTCTCTACATACTTAATGCCTTTTACCTTTAAACGTTTAAATTGAAATGAGGCAATCATTCCCAGCGTAATTTACATTATTTATAAAATCTTATCATGTGTGAAAACATTCATTAATATTAATATTAATACATGCTCAACATTAAAATAAAAATCACACGCATTCTAATACACGCAGTAACAATTCAACCTAGAAATAATAACGACATTTTCAACTAAATTACTGACATACCCGACTGATAAAAGCTTTGTACGACAAATACGGAATTAATTAAATTTATTAAGATTAAAAAAATTACTAGTTTGCGTTTGTTTTCCAATTTCTTTAAAAAATCAATATTTTCATTGAAGGTTCTAATAGCTGTGGAACGAGTGTGTTCGACTCCCAGGTTAAGCATAAAGTAAAATTTCGAGTTTAGAAAAGCCTGAAAATTTGGATTTGCCGGGTGGAGCGAAGCATAAACCACCGATTTAATATGGAGTTCTATTATGCCCCTTATTTAAAAAAATTAATCAAAATAATATATGTTAAAATGATTTCAAGAAAACGAATTCAATAAATCAATTTAACTATCTTTTTATTTGCGTAATTAGTGGCCTTGGCTATTAAAGCTCTGTTGACCAGTCACAATAATTATGAAATAATAATTTAAATTTCACCGTCAGTTTAAAATTTGAAGTCGATTAAATATTTTAATCGATCATAGAATATAGTTTTGGGACTCTACTAAGAATAAATAAATGGGTTTGTTGTTCACCACACAAAAGAAACCTTAAGTATGAATGAAATCATGGGAGACTTGGTTGTAGAATATTTCAAAACAAAAAAAACTTAGGACGTACGAATTAAAAAAAGTAGGTACTAACTTTAACCTTTTAAGTACGAGTATTTTTTAAAATGTTTTATTTAAATTTTTTCTGTAAAGTTGCTAGGCATTCTATAAGTTGTAGTCAAATAAAAATATTGCAATATATGCCTCTTCAAATTCGCCTATTGTCCTAAAATAATAAAAATGTACAGCATAATTGAGAGCGACAGAAACTGTTAAATTCAGGCGGAAAGACTAATGGTTGATAGCCAATTTGCAGAATAATTTATTTTATTTTTATTTGTATGTTCTGGTTCTTTGGGGAGTGCGCATTTCTGCAATGCACTTAGGCCCATTGTGTTTCCTCCCGCCGATTACCCAGCCTCAGCTCAGCCAGCCCACCTGGTTTAGGTAGTCTAGCAAGTGGGTAGATCACCCTCTAGTTAACGAGAGTGCCGGGCAATCGCTGAGAATGTGTCTGGCAGTCTCGTCTTCCATGTTACACCCTCTGCAGGATGGGGAGTCAACTATCCCCATCCTGTATAGGTGTGCATTTAGCCCGCAGAGAACAGTCATTGCGGCAGTTATACGCCTAAGGTTCCCCCTGGTCAGCTGCAGGTACTGTTTCGTTGATCTCTCGTTGGGATACAATAGTGTTTCCTCAGAGAGCTTGCAGCCCTCAATGTCATCCCAACGCTTCCTGAATTTCTCCAGTGCGTTGGTTTGTGCCATATTGCACAGGGACAGAGGCGCACTAGCGCGAGAGAATGTTCATCCCAGTTGCTGCTCTTGCCAGTGCATCAGCTCTCGTGTTACCTGTGTTCAAGTCGTGCCCCTTCACTCAGCAGACTTCAATGTTGTTATACATTGCTGCTTGCCTGAGTTTTCCGGGGCACTCTAATGTTGTCTCTGAAGTGGTAGGTGATTTCTTCAGAGACAGTAGCGTTTGTCTGCTGTCCGTTAGGATCAGTATCGCTTCATTTGACACTTTGCGGTTTATGATGTTCTCAGACGCAAGTGTTATACCCATGGTCTCTAATTGTGTGACGGTGGCATGCTTTCCGATCGGGACCTTTGTTTGGAGAAGACTGCAATCTCTGATCTATCCATCCTTTTGGATCCATTTGCGTAGATCCTTATGGCCGACTCTCTCATTTGTTTAGTGGGTTGAATGGTAGGGTGCATTTGTTTATATGTATTTAATTTAATTTATGTAACCAATTTTGTTAATAAAAATATTTATATATAATAAAAGTGTTTGTGATCTATTCATGTAAGATCGTCAGATCGGGCAATTTCTGTCAAGTCGCATATCAACGATACCAGTAAAGGGTTAATAGTGATTAGTATTAATGTTAAAATTGTCTTTTTGCGTCTATTAATAGGGCAGTTAACTCCTTTTTGGCCCGTCGATAATGTGAAAATCTTTAGGTGCTCAGTAAATCAACAGCACTTTTACCTCCGAAACAGACAGCGAAAATGAGGATTTACTTTTATATAAATAGAACAATTTAAACACTTTCAAATATATATTGTGCATTTGCTACAATTGTTTCGCCACACTGTGGCTTCTTCAGGCGAAGAAATGATAAATAAAATTGTCGGGTCAGGTATATATACAATGTTTTTGGGAGGTGGGTTTTTTGTTAAGGGGCGAATTTGTTAAGTCTGTTTGGTCGTTGGGAAGATGTCCCGTGTATTTTCTTTTATTAATTGCCATAGACTCCATGATGTTGAGTTTCCGGCCTTTTCTTTCTTGATGTAGGACTTTGAAGTTTTCATCAAAGTGGTGTTTTTCTTCTATGAGGTGGTTAGATTATGTGGAGTTGGTTTTATTTTGTTGAAAGCTAGCTAAGTGTTCTTTTATCCTCTCTTAGACTACATATACTTTAGGGCAGTCTTTGCAATTTAGCAAATAGACGCCACTTTGTTGAGTTTTATTAATGTTGTATTTATTGTTTTTAATTATTTTACCTAAGGTGCTATTGGTTCTATATGCTATATTTATATTAATTTTTTCTAACATTTTTACGATTTTTATGCTATTTTTCCCGGTGTATGTTAATGAAGAATAGTTTTTTAAAGAGTTTTCTTTTATATATTTAATTGATGAGGCGGATACATGATGAAACTCCATAATACTATTTGAAATAAAACAACACAGTTGGGAGGGTTTCACTTTAATTGTTGAACACTGCAACATGTTTCACCACACAGTGGCTTCATCAGGCAGATGAAATAATGATTATTTCATCTGCCTGATGAAGCCACTGTGTGGTGAAACATGTTGCAGTGTTCAACAATTAAAGTGAAACCCTCCCAACTGTGTTGTTTTATTTCAAATTTTCTTTTATAATCGGGTAAATGGAATTGATTCATTTATTTCTTTGTTTTTTATTTATTATTTTTTCAATTATTGATTTTTTTAAAGCCATTTGTATATGCAATTTGAAAAATTATTTTTAATTCTTTATCATAATTACTTTGAGTCCCACCTATGTACCATACTACGAAAAGCAGCTAATTTGTGTGTCATTGGGTGATTGGATTTATAATTAATTGACATATCTTTGTGTGTGTTTTTTTTTTATCATTAAATCTAAAAAAATAATTGAATAATCTACTTCTATTTCTTTTGTGAATTGTATTTTTTTATGCTGTGAGTTTAATAGATGTAAAAATGAATCTAACTGTCTGCCGGTGCCATTAAACGCTACAATTACATCATCGACGTACCTAGACCAATAAACACATTTCCTAAATATTGGCAATTGAGATAATCTTTCTTCAAAGTTATCTATAAATATCTCTGCCATCCATCAGGGGGCTTAGTGGGTTACCTATATGGCTAAGCCTTCCTTCTGGCGAAAACATTTATTGTTGAACTGTAAATAATTCTGACAGGCAGATTTCTAAGAGGTTTAGAATTTCCAATTAGGATATATTTGAAAGTGTTTAAATTGTTTTATTTATATAAAAGTGAAGATGAACTTTCAATATTTATCAGCCTTATCAATTAATGAGGATTCAATTTCTGTTTCAATAACAAGAAAGGTTGTCTATTTAAGAATTCAAAAAAATCAATTAAGTGCTCAGTACATCAACAGCACTTAATAACTTTTACCTCCGAAACTGCATATTTTTCAATTGTTTTCCGCAAATCACGAGTGATATAATAAGCTGGCTTGAATTTTGTAAATCGTAAAATTGAAAAGGAGGAGTCGACATTGCCAGATTTCTGCCAGTCCTTGAATAATTGCCAGGAACAGTTTCGTAAATAAAATATAATTAATATTGCATCACGTGTTGTCATTTGTTTTTGATATTCTTTTTTTATAGAACTGGTAGTGTGTGTGTAAAAAAAGTGAAAAAGTATCAGACTTGAGAAGCATTTTCTTTTAATTTATCAAGTTTTTTAGATAACAATTAAGCTTGCATACTCTACTTTTTAGCTGTAAATTTTCAGGCATTCAATTTTTTCATAAAAGTGTTCAATTCGAAGAGCATTTTTTTTAATTTATCAAGTTTTACAGATAATAATTAAGTTTGCATACTCTATGTTTATGCTATAAATTTTCAGGCATTCAATTTTTTTATAAAAGTGTTCAATTCGAAGAGCATTTTTTTTTAATTTATCAAGTTTTTTAGATAATAATTAAGTTTGCATACTCTATGTTTATGCTATAAATTTTCAGGCATTCAATTTTTTCATAAAAGTGTTCAATTCGAGCTTTTAACGAGTGTTTCCAATCCCAGGTTAAGCATGAAGTAAAATTTCGAGTTTAGAAAAGTCTGAAAATTTGGATTTGCCGGGCGGAGCGAAGCGAGCCCGGCAAATCCAAATTTTCAGGCTTTTCTAAACTCGAAATTTTACTTCATGCGCCACCGGTACAAAACACTGATGTATTGTGGAATTTGAAATTCCGTGCTTAATTCTTTAATTAAACATGAAGGGCATATATCTTTAACTTGTTTCTCATTGATCACTTGGTGAAATATGATTAAAAAAAATTAATTTATATAAAATTACTTCATATGTTTGACTTAACTTAAGTAAAACATATCAAGTGATTTTATTTTATTTAATTATTTTGAAATAAAGGGCATATTTAGAACTTCATATTAAATCGGTGGTTTATAAGGGTGGCGCATGAAGTAAAATTTCGAGTTTAGAAAAGCCCCGTGAAAATTTGTCTCGGGTCGCTGCGCGACCCTCGACAAATTTTCTACGCGTGGCTTTTCTAAACTCGAAATTTTACTTCATGCTTAATCTGGGATTGGAAACACTTGTTAGAAGCTTCGAATTTTATAAAAACAAGAAACACCAGGATATTTCTACGTAAAATTAAAATTTCCTATATTTATTAAAATCGATGTGAAATTATTTATTAATGCTGAAATTACACAATAAAATTAGTCATCGAAAATATATTCCATCAACAAAAATTTGAATTACACGAATTTTTGTTTTTTAAACAACAAACATCAACAGTGTTGAAATTTCGGATGATTCATTCCCAACAGCAAAAAGTAGTCCACTTTCATGAATCACACTGTGTCACACACATACACATTGGTGTGTGTTTTGTTTTCATTACACCTTCGTTTGCATCGGCTTATGTTATTGTTATCAGTGTGAGGAATGTCGAATAAAAACCTTGCGATGTTAGTATGTGAATTGTGTTCCTAATCCGGTGAGCGATTGTAAACTGAATGAGGTGGGAATCGTGTTGAATTCTGCTTTTCGTCTTGAGTGTGTTTTAAATTAAACAATCGGAAGAGGGATCGTTTTTTCTTTCTGTGGCTGTTTAAAGTTTATAGAAACAGACGGTGAAAGTTTTTAAATAAGGAATTTAAAAATAGCTGTAACAATCAACAGCTAGATTTAATTTCGGTTTTCTAAGGAGTAAAAATAAATTTGTGTAGACAAACAAAGCCTTCTGACGAAGGTTGTGAATTATTTATCCACTACCAATTAGATCAGAATCTGTGACGTTCAAATATTTTTTTTACTAAACCTTAATATAAATTATTGATTTTCTATATTTTTCATGATGTAAGTCAACTTTGAACTTCTGTAATTTTATTTCCAGCTGTTGGATTTGTTATTTTTTCTCAAAAGCAAAAGTTATTAATACCCGCTGTTAATTTGATCAAAATTAAATTGAATAAAAGTTGTCACGTCCTCGCCCTTAACAGTTCTGGTTGGTGATAATTGTTATCGCCGGCCGACCCACTCAGTGAAGATGGGATGGATCAAGATTATTTGTTATTATTTTTATTTATTTTTATTTTGGGCGCCACGTGATGTTATACAACGATTATCGCCAGAACCTTTCAAACAAAATCATGAAAACCACTTTTAAACAACAAAGGATGTTACAACAAAGAAAAGTCTTTAGTTTCCCCTAAAAGAAAAGATATCATTTATTTTCCCCCAATAAGAAATCGTAAACAAAATATGATATTCAACAAGTGTTTATAAATAAATATAAATAATAATAGTGTAATAAATTAATGTAAATAACGTTAAATCACAAAAACTCACTGGTAATATAGAGCTCCCCAGATTTAAAATTATTTTTCGCATTCTCCCATAAAAAAAACTTATTCTTCAAAATTTCGATGCACCTTTAGTGCTAAGGATTTCGTTTCTTTTATTGTTCATATAACCGCTGATTAAATATGAAATTCAATATTCTAAGAATAACTCTATATACGTAGTCGTACATACACTCGACCGCAAAAAAAACGCGCCACTTGAAAATTCACGTTTTTTCGCGAATATTCAAACAGCCATAACTTCGGTCGATGTGGATGATTTGATGAATTTTTGAGTTTATGGAACGCTAAAGTTTTCTCTTTAAGGACACATAAGTGGATATAACGAAATTTAAGCATTTCTGCATTTAAAAGTCCTACCAACAAAAAAATGTTCAGAATATTAAAAATGATAAAAGTTGAAAAGTTATACTGTGCCCAAAAAAAAATCGTAGCTCTACTTCAAAAAAAGCGCAACAAAATTCCATCATTTTCCTTTGAAATAAGCGAAAAATCATGTCGATCCAATGATTTGGCTCGAAGTTATGGCAGTTTTTTTAGAAAGTGTATTTTGGGGCATAATTTTGGCGGACAGGCATAACTCTGCTCGCAAACCTGTGACATTATGCGATTTAAAAAGCTTGAAGTTTTCTCTTTGAGGCATGTTAGTCAGATGTTTGAACATGCACATTTTACCCCCTTTCACCCCCTAAAGGTGATGAAACGTTTTTCACTTTAAAACTTTTAATTTTGTTAACTTGTACAATGCGCAAAAAAAATTGTGGCTTCGAGCAAGGGACATCCAGAATAAATTTAAAGGAGAAGGACTAAACAAAATAAAATTACCCCCCTAAAGGCGATGAAACGTTTTTCACTTTAAAACATTTAACTTTGTTAACTTGTACAATGCGCAAAAAAATTGTGGCTTCGAGCAAGGGACATCCAGAATAAATTTAAAGGAGAAGGACTAAATTTATTCTGGATGTCCCTTGCTCGAAGCCACAATTTTTTTTGTGCATTGTACAAGTTAACAAAGTTAAAAGTTTTAAAGTGAAAAACGTTTCATCGCCTTTAGGGGGTAGAAGGTGGGTAAAATGTGCATGTTTGAAGATCTGACTAACATGCCCTTAAAGAGAAAACTTCAATCTTTTTAAATCGCATAATGTCACAGGTTTCCGAGCAGAGTTATGCCTGTCCGCCAAAGTTATGCCCCAAAATACACTTTTTAAAAAAACTGCCATAACTTCAAGCCAAATCATTGGATCGACATGATTTTTCGCTTATTTCAAAGGAAAATGATGGAATTTTTTTGCGCTCTTTTTGAAGTGGAGCTACGATTTTTTTTAGGCACAGTATAACTTCTCAACTTTTATCATTTCTAACATTCTGAACATTTTTTTATTGGTAGGACTTTTAAATGCAGAAGTGCTTAAATTTCGTTATATCCACTTATGTGTCCTTAAAGAGAAAACTTTAGCGTTCCAAAAACTCAAAAATTCATCAAATTTCATCCACATAGACCGAAGTTATGGCTGTTTGAATATTCACGAAAAAAACGTGAGTTTTCAAGTAGCGCGTTTTTTTTTGCGGTCGAGTGTATGATACGCCACTGGCTATTTACTTAATTAAATTAAAAAAATATATATATTGGATGTATCAATCACTAATTAAGTTATATTGAAAGAAGGATGAAAAAAAATAAATGTGAAGAAAAAGAAAGTGAGAAGTCTTTTAGCTTATCTGGTTCCGTTGTTGCTTCCGGTTGCCACCGTGTCCGCTGCTGGTGATGCCGACTGGCCAACTACTGTCCTAGCTGCCGCACTTATGACACCCTGGCCCTCGGATTGCAGAAAGAACCTCCAGAATTGCAAAACTCCCAAACGAGAACGAACCCCTTTTTTTCCTCTGTCCTTTTATTTTCCCCTTTAATTCTGCTTGCTTAGCAATTGGAAGAACCAAACAGGAAATAGGTTAATTTATTTTCTTTAACCAAATATAAAGAATCTAAAACACCAATTACGTCTTAGACCCTTGAAACAACCTTTACAGTTTTATTTTCCCCTCCTTTTTCAATTTCATTAATCAGATGTGAATTAATAATAAACCATTTACGCCACATACCTCAGATCTTGTGCGGTTCTTAGAATTGACTTAGATTGGAATATAAGTGAATTTCCACTAAGATTTTCCGTGCTGATTCCTAGGTAAAGATGGAATCCGTTTTTATCTCCAATGGTGATGATAATCCCACGTAGGTAAAGGTGAATTTGTACCAACTCCAACAAATCTCACAACAGTTTGGATACATTTTTACGTTAATCCGAATAAATTTCGAAATTTAAACAATTTAACTACAATTATTGGTCGTGGATGCACATTTATACGCATTTAATAAATGTGCATCCACGACCACCATTGAAAGAATTCTTATTGCGCTCAGAACGATCGAAAGTCACAGGCGTGGAAACCCCACAAATATGTGAATGTAGTTGCATACAATAAATACCCATAAACCAATAAAAATGCTAACAATTTTAAACTGTTACAAAGTTTAGAACTTAACTTTTGCGACTGAACACGTAGAGAGGCATAAATCCGCTGATTGCAGTCTGTGTTGGTTGCCATTGATCAGTAAAATTTGTTCATTGTAGACTCACTAATTTATATTCGATACACGACTCAATTGCACTCATTACATAATAAAAACAAGAACTCCCTTATTAATTGATATTAGTACCAAGTAGACTCTTAAAATGATTTGCTTTTGTTTATTATTTCATTTTTTTAAATATTTTAAACAAAGTTTTCTATAGTTTTCAAAGTATAAAATAATCACAGATATTTTTCCACTGTTTGTTTATCATTTTGAAAGACGCACGATTTGTTTTGTGGATAGATCCAGCACTACATCATCTGCTTTATCGTTGCATCTCAAGTCAGAACTTAGTGAATAAAATGAAACTGATACAATCATGACCCATACAGAGTGCCAGAGTCTGAACTAAGAGTTGGGTACGGAAACAGTGATGTATGCAACTCATTGATCTGTACTAATTTGAGAATCGAATCTTTCAGAACACAAATTTCGATACATCTGACACACTGCCGGGACTCGACTTACTGTTACAAAACATCGACTCTCGGGCCAATTCTACTACATTGATCAATGTGTATTTTTATTGGCCTCCTGCTTTCCTACGTTCACGTGATCACTCTAAGTGGTCGGTGGCCTGGATTTAGTTTCATGATATCACTAAACAGCAGAATACTGTAATTTTTTCTCATGCCTATAGAATAGAAATGTGACAGTTTACAAACATATAAAGTACAGTTCATAGGTTGCAAAACATTTACTATGTAAGTAATTAATAAGTACAAAACTTTATTTAGTAAAGCTATTACAGAAAATCATCAAGTGGTGTGATGATTTTCTATAATAGCTTTACTAAATCTTGCAATTTGAATAGAAAACTTGGTGGTGTAGTGGTTAGAGTGTTGTACTGCCACGCCACGGACCGGGGTTCAAATACCGGCCTAACAAGTTGTCTGCATTTATATAGGTTAGGATAAAAATGCCAAACACTCCGTCTTCTCGGATATGACGTTAAATGCATGTAGGACCCGTGTACTGCCTGGATGTTGCGTGCACGTTAAAGATCCCTACCGGTGGGTTGGAACTCCCACCGGGTTCGGCAAAATTCCCGGATAGCTGTAGACCTAATCTCCGGCGTCATGGTTGGCCTTAGCAGCGGAAATAGATGACGTAAAACCCAAAATAAATAAATAAATAAAACTTTACAGTAGACAATTAAATTGTCATTATTATCAATCCTCAAAATAACAAATGTGTAGACTTTTCAAAAAGATGAACATTTGAAGTGTCCAGAGGTGCCCCATGTCCCACTCCACCTTAGATACTTTAGTATTTTTAATTTTTGTATTGATTATTTAAAATATATCAGGAATTGGAATCGTTGAGTTGCGATGAGGACTCTGGCGGCGAACAGGACACGATGTCCATCTCGAGCACGCCGAAGCCGAGCCTGCGGCCGTTCTTCAGCAGCAGCCGCAGCCTGCTGGACGGCAGCGCCCACGCGGAGCCCGTCGACAGGGACGAGCGCAACTGCTCGGGCAGCGACGGCAACGCCGACCTCTGCGGCACCGACTACGAGGCGCACTCCGACCCCCAAACGGGATCGCCCCCTCGGGAGAAACACGCGCCCCGGCTCAAGAGCGACACGGATAACTCGGCGCACGAGTCCAACGAGAAGAAGACCAAGCTGTTCCGCACGTCGGCCTCCGGCGCCAAAAAGAAGCACTCTCTGAGTATTGGATCGGATTCAGTGCCGAGTACAACGCCAGAAACTATTGTTGTAAGTGAATAAATCTGTATGTGAGAGGTAAATTACACCAAATCAATTTTTTGAAATTACAGTGCTATTTACCGTTCGATAGAGTAAAAAAATCCTGATTTCAACAGTATAAAGAATGTGACTTGGTGTAGTTTATCATCCACATACAGAAATATATCTTTTCTTTGATTTGGTTGGCGTTCACTTTGTGTTACATCATCATAACAATTTAATTAAAATACTTAACTCTGTTTTACCACTTTTATTTAACTTTTCAGTGACTATAGTTTCGAATACAAGCTAGTCATTACCAAACTAAGTTTGATAATGACTAGCTTGTTATCGAAAATATAGTCACTGAAAAGTTAAATAAAAGTGGTAAAACAAAGTTAAGTGTTTTAATTAAAAATATATCTTTGTCTAATTGCTTCTAATAACCTCCTTTTTTATTGAAGGCGCGTAAGATCTTCTTGGAGCAGGTATCGAGGTTGCTGCCGTTGGACGAGCCCGGTCTTCCCGAGCAGATAGTCTTGATTGCGGGCAATGACCAGCAGGCGACTTTACTAGCGGCGCGTTTGTCGTCAATGCACAGGGTCTTGCAGCCGTGTTCGGCGCCTGAAGTAAGGGCCGTGCTTACGACGCTTTTCGCCAAGATACAAAAATATTCCAACAGCTACGCAAAGCCGACTACGCCTGTTAAACTAGTATTAGTAGGCGGGGACGCTTTAATAGGCTGGACGCTCAGACCCTACGTCGAGCTGCTCTCTTCGAAAACTCCCGATTGGATTAGTTACATCCGCGTTTACGTAGCGCCAATCGGTAATTATCATAACTACAAACAACCAAGCGCGGCTCCTGGCCAACTTCTGGGGAGGCAAATGATCCAAGGCAACAAAAGTGAGGTTGAATTCTCTTCGTGTACATGTAGCTATTCAACGGCCGTTACGTTATAGAACATGGCTGTTGTTGCCAAATAAGTCTTACGGGTAGATTAATAACGAGAAGCTTGTTGCCTCACCTAAAGAAAAGTCACGAGCCGCACCTGCAATCAACGCAGTTTGTCTTATTTTTAATCATATGTGTAGGAACACCGTCTAGCGTCAGTCGGCATTTGGCGTCTTTGGATGCGGGTTACGCGAATTTATTCCCCCCGGAACAGGACGGCAAAGGGGAGGAACTAGCGGCGAGGATACAGCGGTACGTATCGGGCAACGGGCCCGTCACGCAGCTCCCCCTGGCCGAGGTTATGCTGACCTGTCAGGACGATTCGAGCCAGTTGTTCGTACCGTTCGTCAACGAGGTGCGCGTGGGTCCGGCGGATTCGACGCACTCCTCTTTGTCGGTCGATTTGGACGAGATGATGTGCTCCAGTCCGCCAGCTCCCCCTGCTCTTACTCCACCCTCATCACCCAACGTTCAGGTGAGAAAATATTTCTTAACAATTCTATAAATTAATAACTACATTTTGACATATAGTCATCTGTATGTGTCGCCTGTGGCCGTCCAAAACCAATCCCAAAATCGAACAATTTTTTCGAGCGCCCACTTTGTGAGCTTCATGAGCGGAAATTATTTCTTGAATATGGCCCATTTTTGCACAGATTATGCTCCTATTCTTTAGCTACATTTTCGGATAATATGAAGTGATTTTGAAAATTTCGAATTTCCGCCAAAATTTGACCCTTTACAAAAAGTCCAAATTTCGATGGCAAAAATGTTTCCCCGAAAAAATCTGAAAAAAATCACTAAGGCCCTTGATGGCGATAGAAAGTAGGTAAAGCATTTATTTTGCCAAAAAATCTCATCTCCGTCCCCATAGGGGACACTTGGGTCGGGCCGGCCCATTTACGCGCCTTTTCGCGCGATTCCGTTCTGAGTGCGATTGCTCGACTCACAGACGACCTAGAATGTTGGGACTTGTAACATTCAATCACCTGTATTCATCCTTATGTGTGGCATGTGGCCGCCCCAAAAAAATCCCAAAGTCGAACATTTTTCGACCACTTCTCGAGCGCTCACTTTGGGAGCTTTGCGAACTGAAACAATTTCTTGGATACGGCCAATTCATTAGCTACATTTTGGTATAATGTGAAGCGATTTTAAGAATTTCGGATTTTCGCCAAAATTTGATATTTTTCCATACTTTCCATACCTTCCGAAAAGTCCAAATTTTGATGGCAAAAATGTTTCCTCGAAAAATCTGAAAAAAAATCACGAAGGCCCTTGATGGCGATAGAAAGTAGGTGAAGCATTTATTTTGCCAAAAAAACTCATCTCCGACTCCACAGGGAACGGTTTAAGCGCAGTCCGCCGATTAGCGCCTTTGGACGCGATTCCGTTCTGAGTGCGATTGCTCGGTCCACAGTCGACCTAAAATGTTGAGACTTGTAACATTCGATTCCTAAAGGATTCAGCTACATTTTTACTTATGGTCATCCTTGTGTGTCGCATGTGTATATGGCCCATTTTTGCAAAGATTATGCTCCAATTCTTTAGCTACATTTTGGTATAATATGAAGTCATTTTGAGAATTTCGGATTTTCGCCAAAATTTGACATTTTTCATTACTTACCCCTTACGAAAAGTCCAAATTTCGATGGCAAAAATGTTTCCCCGAAAAAATCTGAAAAAAATCACGAAGGCTCTTGATGGCGATAGAATGTAGATGATGAAGCATTTATTTTGCCAAGAAAACTCATCTTCAATCCCACAGGGGCCACTTGGGTCGGGTCGGCCCATTTATACATGCCGATTGGCGCCTTTTCACGCGATTCCGTTCTGAGTGCGATTGCTCGGCCCACAGACGACCTAGAATGTTGGGATTTGTAACATTCGATTCCTAAAGGATTCAGCTACATTTGGTTATGGTCATCCTTATGTGTTGCCTGTGGCCGCCCTGAAAAATTCTACCAATTTTTACGACCACTTTTCGAGCCCCTGTCATAGTTTTAAGGCCTCTGGCATAAATTATTTTTATATACTTTCTCACACGATTTTTTTGTAATAAAGGTTAGGGAGTCTCCGTGGGAACCTTTGGAACTGCAGTTGGACTACTGGCAGATTCCGGGCAGCAGGACTGGGGAGAAGTCCGATAAGGGGACTAAGACCGACGGTAAGACATCCCTCAAGGGCCTCTTCAGGGGTTTGCAAGCCTCTCCTGGATTATCGTTGGCCATTCATTTGGCCAGCAAGGAGAAGAAGCAGAAGATTATGAGGCTGGGCAAGAAGAAGGACAAGGAGAATGCAGAAGCGCGGTCGCACAACGTCGAGTCGATTTCCAGGCTCATATGCTCGGCAAAGGGATCGAACACTTCACCGATGAGAGGTTGGTCTTTAATACTTTATTCGGTACTTGTTCTGTTACTTCCCTGATGAAACCAAATTTTTAAATTGGGTAAAGTAAAACGCTTGTTTTGTTACATATTTTTATTTTTAGTTTTCATTAATTTTAACTTTGAAAATGATCGTAATGGATCGAAACACGTGCTGGGTAACTGAAAATAAAAATATTGGATAAAATAAGTGTTTTACTCTCACACCAAAAATATTAAAGACAAGTAATGCTGCGGTGGGAATAGGCATTATTATGTATGCGATATAACCTGCCAAATTCATGTGTTCGCAAACAAACGGTGCGTCACCTTATCAGTGTCAAACTTGTTTACAACTGTCATCCAAATGAAATTATGTCCGTCACGAATTAGTTTTCATTACCGCGCAACGTATTGATTTTCCCCGTTTATCATGAATAACATTAAAATGATCGTCTACAAAAAGGGTCCTGGCACCCTTTCCGAGACAAAATTTAAGATGTGTCATTCACTACAAATACCGTGCGATCATTTAAAACTTGATTTTAAGTAGGCTTTTAATTTTAAACTAGATTGGCACTACTGACCGTTAACACATAGTTTACCATAACCTCAAATTTATTCCATCATTTAATTAGCATTCTGGGCAACCGCACAAAAAAATGCACCTACTCTAAATCATCATTTCAACGATTGCACGGTATCTACGTTTCTATTTTGCACTGATATAAACATACTATTAAATTTTCCTTAATTAAAAGCTGGAACAGCTGATCGACAGTACTCGCGGCCTCATCGGTCATGTTATAGTGGAATTTTTCAACTCTCATGCGCAGAACGAGCGCCGTTCGTGTATATCCGCTGCTCAAAAAATGAGAAAGTGAAACCTGACTACGTTGGGCGCACATTTATTTGAAAGAATGGAACTCGAGTTCACATGCCAGGTGGTGGCCTTCGGGTTTTCAATGGTGTTATCTCTGCGAGAGCCAGCACCGAATGGTACATTTATGGCCCAACGTTTTCAGGACTGTCTTGCCTACGTTCGGGAAATGCTAGTCTACCGCGCAATCGCCTAATTTGAGTAATACATGTATAGTTCTCAATTGTTTCATAGTTTTTCATCAGAGCCATGTATGAGTATACAACATAAAGGCTCTGATGAAAAACTTTAAAATAATAGTTTTGAATATTTTTCTTTAGAAATTTGTTTCCAAAACTTGTACAAATGACAGCGTAACTAGGAAGAAACATTCTGTAAATTGAATTGTTGTGCCGTACATTTATTGAAATTATTTTTTTTGTTTCAGTGTCGATAGACGGTTCCGAATGGAGCGGGGTGAAGTTCTTCCAGTTGAGCAACGCCTGGCCGACGCACGTCAAACACCTAGGCGTCGCACTGGCGGGGGT
Organism: Philonthus cognatus; assembly: GCA_932526585.2. NCBI lineage: Eukaryota > Metazoa > Arthropoda > Insecta > Coleoptera > Staphylinidae > Philonthus > Philonthus cognatus. The sequence goes on from OW052242.1 coordinate 34,705,393, forward strand.
CCCGTTGGCCAGCTCCGAACCGTAAACCCTCCCCCGCCTGATTTTTAAAATCTAGTCAGCCCGTGTTTAATGTCCCCGATCCTAGCCCCCCCTCCCTCCCACCGCAAATCCCGCGAATCAAAACAACTGAAACGTAACTCTCGGACAATACCACCGCACCCGTACTCTTTCCATGTGATATAGTCCGCTTGCTTGATCAGTGGAGCGCCAATAACATAAGACTGACCCCCCCGATGACAGACGGAGGACGAAAAGACAAGGGAGATATCGACGTGGGGCCGTTCTGTAACAAAACAAACAAACAAAATAATCGCTTTCACTGTGCAATGTTCTGTGATTTTGTAAGCAGCTCGTGCGCTTTACGTTACACACACACACACTCTCACGCACGCACGTGTGGGTGGATAAAAGGTGTAGCCCGGGCAATCGTTGAGAGTCGATCATTCGAGAAGAAACGGATGGAAAAAAATAAACAAATGATTATTGTCTATCGATGTGAAACGTAGATAGTCTTAAGGGAAATTACGCAATCAGGTTAATATTTAAGGAATGTCGGGGACATGCAATGTCGTTTTTAAAAGGAAAAAAATAATAATATGAGAATAGACAATATTGTAGGTTTAATGATAGATTTATATGCCATATATTTTCATGAATTTGTGTCTTCATTTAAATTTGCAATAATGGAAAAAAAATCAGGGATGTTGCAGATGCAGAATTTTTGGCATCCGATGCGGAAGCGGATATTTTAATATTCAAATATATTTTTAAACAAAAATTTAAATATACAAATATTTGAATCTTTAAATTTGTTTTTAAATAAATAATTGAATACTTTAATTTAGATAATTTCAAACCTTAATAGTGTAGTTTAAACTTCACAATATTTCAGTGTTGTATACGGGTGGCGCATGAAGTAAAATTTCGAGTTTAGAAAAGCCTGAAAATTTGGATTTGCCGGGCTCGCTTCGCTCCGCCCGGCAAATCCAAATTTTCAGGCTTTTCTAAACTCGAAATTTTACTTCATGCTTAGCCTGGGAGTGGAAAACACTTGTTCGAGAGCTATTAGAAATATTTAAGTATTCGAATATTTAAGTATTTAAATATTTAAGTATTCGAATATTGAAATATCTGGGTATTGAAATATTTAAGTATTCGAATATTCTAATATTCGAAAAATATTTCAATTGTATATGTTTTTAAATAAATAATTGAATACTTTAATTTAAATAATTTCAAACCTTAATAGTGTAGTTTAAACTTCACAATATTTCAGTGTTGTATACGGGTGGCGCATGAAGTAAAATTTCGAGTTTAGAAAAGCCTGAAAATTTGGATTTGCCGGGCTCGCTTCGCTCCGCCCGGCAAATCCAAATTTTCAGGCTTTTCTAAACTCGAAATTTTACTTCATGCTTAGCCTGGGAGTGGAAAACACTTGTTCGACAGCTATTAGAACCTTAAACGATAACACTGATTTTTTAAAGAAAATGGAAACTATACACAAATCGTAGTTATTTTCATAATCTCACGAGTTTTGTTAATTATCTTGTCGTTAATTTATTTTTAAGTATCTGGTGTTTTCATCTAAGGTTAAAATGGATTTTTAGCAAGGATTTTCCAATCCTTGGTTAAGCAATATTTGAATATTCAAATATGAATATTTCAATCACCAAATTTTTCGAATATTAGAATATATATATATATATATATTCAATGACCCGCTCTACCCGCATGGGTGTGGGGTTGATATTAGAATATCGCTTCGCTCCGCCCGGCAAATCCAAATATTCAGGCTTTTCTAAACTCGAAATTTTACTTCATGCTTAGCCTGGGAGTGGAAAACACTTGTTCGAGAGCTATTAGAAATATTTAAGTATTCGAATATTTAAGTATTCAAATATTTAAGTATTCGAATATTGAAATATCTGGGTATTGAAATATTTAAGTATTCGAATATTGAAATATCTGGGTATTAAAATATTTAAGTATTCGAATATTCTAATATTCGAAAAATTTGGTGATTGAAATATTCATATTTGAATATTCAAATATTGCTTAACCAGGGATTGGAAAATCCTTGCTAAAAATCCATCTTAACCTTAGATGAGAACACCAGATACTTACAAAAAAATTAATGACAAGATAATTAACAAAACTTGTGAGATTATGAAAATAATTACGATTTATGTTTAGTTTACATTTTCTTTAAGAAATCAGTGTTGTTGTTTAAGGTTCTAATAGCAGCCGAACAAGTGTTATCCACTCCCAGGCTAAGCATGAAGTAAAATTTCGAGTTTAGAAAAGCCTGAAAATTTGGATTTGCCGGGCGGAGCGAAGCGAGCCCGGCAAATCCAAATTTTCAGGCTTTTCTAAACTCGAAATTTTACTTCATGCGCCACCCGTATACAACACTGAAATATTATGAGGTTTAAAATATGCTATCAGGGCTTGAAATTAATTAAATTAAAGTATTCAATTATTTATTTAAAAACATATACAAATATTTGAAATATCTGAGTCTTCAAATTTTCATTCAAAAACAAATTCGAATATTTAAATATGTTTTGGTACGAAAATTTAAAGATTCAAATATTTTAAATATTTGTATATTTTTAAATATATAATTGAATACTTTAATTTAAATAATTTCAAGCCTTAATAGTATATTTTAAACTTAACAATATTTCAGTGTTGTATATGGGTGACGCATGAAGTAAAATTTCGAGTTTAGAAAAGCCTGTAAATTTGGATTTGCCGGGCTCGCTTCGCTCCGCCCGGCAAATCCAAATTTACAGGCTTTTCTAAACTCGAAATTTTACTTCATGCTTAGCCTGGGAGTGGAAAATACTTGTTCGACAGCTATTAGAAATATTTAAGTATTCGAATATTCTAATATCAACCCACACCCATGCGGGTAGAGCGGGTCATTGAATATATATATATATTCTAATATTCGAAAAATTTGGTGATTGAAATATTCATATTTGAATATTCAAATATTGCTTAACCAAGGATTGCAAAATCCTTGCTAAAAATCCATTTTAACCTTAGATGAAAACACCAGATACTTAAAAATAAATTAACGACAAGATAATTAACAAAACTCGTGAGATTATGAAAATAACTACGATTTGTGTATAGTTTCCATTTTCTTTAAAAAATCAGTGTTATCGTTTAAGGTTCTAATAGCTGTCGAACAAGTGTTTTCCACTCCCAGGCTAAGCATGAAGTAAAATTTCGAGTTTAGAAAAGCCTGAAAATTTGGATTTGCCGGGCGGAGCGAAGCGAGCCCGGCAAATCCAAATTTTCAGGCTTTTCTAAACTCGAAATTTTACTTCATGCGCCACCTGTATACAACACTGAAATATTGTGAAGTTTAAAATACGCTATTAAGGTTTGAAATTATTTAAATTAAAGTATTCAATTATTAATAATAAATAATAATCACATATCATATATTTATTTTTCGGTACTCATTATGTAAACTAAAACAACATTTATGTATCATATATTGCACAAAATTTCTAAGAACTTCATGCCAGCACGCTACAAGTGTTCACTCACTTAGGTGCTTTGAACTATTATTGTTACATCTGGATATTCATTACGTTGAGCAGAACACTGCTCAATATAAAAGAAATATATTAAAGAACGGATGTTAATTTGTTGAAAATATATGTACTCATGTTATGTAATAATAATAATAAAATAAAAAAAAAAAAAATTATTTAAAAACATATACAATTGAAATATTTCATTCTTTAAAGTTTCGTTCAAAAACATAATTAAATATTCGAATATGGTTTTGATCGAAAATTTAAAGATTTAAATATTCGTATGTTTTTAAATAAATAAATTCCAGAGGTTTTTTAAATGTATTAAACATTTTTAGAAACACCTCTTAAAGTTTTAGAGATCCGCAAAATTGCACAAAGTGATTTTTTTTTCATCGTTATTATCAAATTTAAATGGACCGAGTTGATACGAGTAAACAAAAAAGACCAGATTTTATTTTATAACTGTGTGTAAATATATTTAAAAAAAAAAACAACAACAAAAGAGTTCCTTATTATTTAATTGTATTACGCGAATAGAGAGAAAATTCTTGAATATCAAAATGGGTGTATCTCAGCGATTTCGTATGAATTTATAAAGTTGCTCATTAGAAACGTAAGGAAGATATATTCAATGTATATAACGATATATATTTTGTAAAAGAAAAATGTTGTAAACAAGGCGAGCCCCCTCACCGCCACCGAAATAAATTAAATCGCTTCGCCGTGTGAAATAATTACGAATAAGTGATCGCTTCATGTGTAGGAAAATGAGGGGGTGTTTTTCGCTTACAGTTGTTCGATTCGAATACTCTTCTGCGTATACAGGGTGTGACATAAAAGAAATTGTGATTAGTTGAATAATAAAATGCAGTTTGAATTCCTTTCTAAAAAAGTATCATAAGTTCAATAAAAAAAAACCTATGACAATTTCTAAAGCGTCTAGCCAACATAAATTTAAAAAAAAGATAAAATCATAGCACTCTACCTATGATTTTATCTTTTTTTTTTAAATTTATGTTGGCTAGACGCTTTAGAAATTGTCATATATAAAAAAAAAACCTAGAGTGCTATGATTTTATCTGTTTTTAAATTTATGTTGGCTACACGCTTTAGAAATTGTCATATAAAACGTCAGACATAATAATTATATGTATATATAATCAGTATTCCCTTTTACCATATGGTGTCGGGTGACATAATAATTTTAATGTATAATTTCATAGTTGCCAACCTGCAATATATTCCATAGCACTCTAGAGGTTTTATTTTATTGAACAAATGATATTTTCGAACACTTTTCTTCGCTAATTTTAGTTAGTGAAAAAAGGAAATCAAACCGTGTTTTATTAGTGATTGATTACTTCATATCAGTGGCGGCCGGTGGCCAACTTCATGTGAAACAACAATGCCAAGGTAATGCACCTCGGAGTAAAAAGCTGCGCCTGTTGTGCTGCTAAAGGCATTTATTAATGACGCAATTCCGTAACGTAACGAGCATTGATAAACAAATGGAGCGCACGTAGTGCTTTCAACTTCATTTTTTGTATCTTGGATTTGAGCCTCACATGAAATTAGGCCGCGAGCCGCCGGTGTTTCACATAACTCAAAACAAACAGGAAATATAAATCTAATAATGTTAGATATGCTCGGAAATTACATTCAATTTTTTCCATGTATCGAATTCAATTTCCTTATTTATCTACCGTGCGATCGTTTAAATTATGATTTAGAGTAGAGCGGCATTTTTTTTTTTGTGCGGTTGCCCAGAATGCTAATTAATAGTGGAATAAATTTGAGGTTATGGTAAACTATGTGTTGACAGTCAGTAGTGCCAATCTAATTTAAAATTGAAAGTCGCCTACTCTAAATTATGTTTTAAATGATCGCACGGTATTAATTAATTTTTGTTTGTATAACTGAGGTTTTTTTATTGTGACTATAGTTTCGACAACTTTAACTTGTCATTATCAGACTACAAGTGTAGTCTACTATAGTTACTATACTATAGTTTCGACAACTTTAACTTGTCATTATCAGATAATGACAAGTTAAAGTTGTCGAAACTATAGTCACAATAAAAAAACCTCATTTATACAAACAAAGTTTAAGTGTCTTATTTATGTTAATAATAATGCATAACGAAGTAGAAGCCTCAACAGTTAACAGTTTGATTAATTAATTTGTTCATGTGTGTTCCTCTCATATATACATTTATCGAAAATTTGGATTTTCCAGCACTCTAGAAACAAGTTGAAAACAACTTGTTTCCAGAGTGCTGGAAAATCCAAATTTTTAGTATTTTCCAAAGTTGGATTATTAAAAGTGTAATTCTTTAAGCATTCTACAACAAAACTGTACAGTCGACGCAACCAAAATGTGAGCACTCTTTGGTTGTCATGGTATTTGTTACTGAAATTTATTCCTGTAATTCTGGCTTGGGCCAGTGGTATCACAAACAGAGGGGAGAATATTGAATGTCTACAATCATTTTTGAGAGCTGTCAAATTGAATTGCGACGAACAACTATGATGAAAAGTATAAATTACACCATAAATTTTGGCGTTCAGATTTGGGTTGCACCGACTGTACATTTGGTAATTCAAATAAAAGTGTGAAGAAAGGTTATTAGACCACCAGGGAAGTAACGCTATAAAATCTGACGAAGGATTAAGTTTGGTGTGGGTGTTAACGGCTTGGGCTGAACAAAATTGAACTATTTTATTTGATTCCGATATTTGGCCGGCATTAATAATAATAATCTTTATTTCAAAGTGTCATTTACAAAATGTACAAAGTGAAACTGCGCCAATGTTGTTTTAAAAGTAAAATGACGGCTTCTTCAGGTAACTGAAATTTTTTTTTTGAGCATGAGCATGAGCAATTGAGGTTATATTGCTTATGTTGAATAAAATAATTTCAGTTCCTTGAAGAAGCCGTCAATGTCGGCGATATATCAGAATCAAATAAAATCGTTTAATTTTGAAAAATTGTTAGTGCTTTATTCTTTAATAGAACAAAGAATCACACTTTTAATGATTGCATGTATCAAAATTGTAATATTAGGTAATTTCAAATTAAAACACTTGTTCAGTTTCGTGTTGTTGTATTCAGTTTCTTGACACTTGTCAGTTATTTTTGTAATTCCTTTGAGAATGGTCGTCATTGACCGAAACACGTGCCAGGAAACTGAATACAACAACATGAAACTAAAGAAGTGTTGCAATTTGAAATTACCTAATATTATAATTTCGTTTCATCAAGAGTGCAGTGAACAAAGTATTTACCGTATCAAAATTGGCCATTTCATTCATACCTAATGTTGAAATATATTATAACGAGTATGACACCTACTCATTTCTTAAGTAAGACAAATAGCAGCGCCATCTATTCTAAACAACTTAGATTCCTGACTGTTTAACACATTTTCCTCAAAAAGGCTCATAACATCATCAATTGCAGTAACAATTGATGTTATTCTCAGTGAATGAAAGAAAAAAAGATCAACTGTCATCTTACAAAAATTCAAGTTTAACCACACTTCTCCAAGAAATTAACGCATCACCTTACAATTTCTTAAAACTTTTTTAACTTTTCAAGTTAATATATACATATCGGACACTTTTTTCTCATTAATCACTTGGTAAAACATTTTAAAATATAATGGTTTGTAAATTAAATTCACTTGGTTTTGTTTCACTTATATGTATTTTATTTTCTACTAGTTTCGGCTTAATGCCATTATCAAGAATGATGTACAAATGGATTTGTTTGGGAATATATACAGTTTCGAGTTTTAGGTTTTATTGGGTAATAAGGGCATTTAATATCGGGGAATTCCAAAGGTCTTCGTTGTCGTTGACCACATTTTTACTTGCCATTATGGCTTTTGAAATTTTTAAACCCTCCCGGTATTTAAGCGTTAATCCCTTATTACCTGTATGCAGAATTTTTAAATCGTTTGAAGAAAAATGGTGATTAGATGTGATACAGTGCTTAGAAAAACCGGTTGTTTGTGTTTTATTCTCTATGTCTTTTTTATGCTCTTTTAACCTGATATCAAAAGACCTGCCGGTGTGTCCTATATACACTGCATCACAATCATCACATTTTAATTCATAAATACCACTTTTCTTCAATTTACAATTTTTAGTTTTGATTTTATTGTTAACTATTAATTTTCCTAAATTGTTTGTGTCAAAATTATGTTATTATTCTTTCCTTTTAAATTATTTTTGGAGGAAAGAATAATAACATAATTTTGACAAACACAAATAATTTAGGAAAATTAATAGTTAACAATAAAATCAAAACTAAAAATTGTAAATTGAAGAAAAGTGGTATTTATGAATTAAAATGTGATGATTGTAATGCAGTGTATATAGGACAAACCGGCAGGTCTTTTGATATCAGGTTAAAAGACATAAAAAAGACATAGAGAATAAAAAACAAACCACCGGTTTTTCTAAGCACTGTATCACATCTAATCACCATTTTTCTTCAAACGATTTAAAAATTCTGCATACAGGTAATACGGGTTTAACGCTTAACTACCGGGAGGGTTTAGAAATTTCAAAAGCCATAAAGGCAAGTAAAAATGTGGTCAACGACAACGAAGACCTTTGGAATTCCCCGATATTAAATGCCCTTATTACCCAATAAAACCTAAAACTCGAAACTGTATATATTCCCAAACAAATCCATTTGTACATCATTCTTAATAATGGCAATAAGCCGAAACTAGTAGAAAATAAAATACATATAAGTGAAACAAAACCAAGTGAATTTAATTTACAAACCATTAATATATACTTTATTTGCAGTCTGATATTATAACATTATAAAATGTATTACAATTGTCGGAATTTTACTTTAAAATCATGATAGATATAAAATAAAGTTTAACTTTGTGTTTATTTGATTAATTTTTTTGCAACCTGTCAAAATAACGCAATAAAATATTCGAATATGTTTTTGAACGAAAATTTAAAGATTCAAATATTTGTATGTGTTTTTAAATAAATAATTGAATACTTTAATTTAAATGATTTCAATCCTTAATAGTATATTTTAAACTTAACAATATTACAGTGTTGTATACGGGTGGCGCATGAAGTAAAATTTCGAGTTTAGAAAAGCCTGAAAATTTGGATTTGCCGGGCTCGCTTCGCTCCGCCCGGCAAATCCAAATTTTCAGGCTTTTCTAAACTCGAAATTTTACTTCATGCTTAGCCTGGGAGTGGAAAACACTTGTTCGATAGCTGATTGAAAGCATTCTTCATTATTCTAAAGATGCTAACGTGAAATACAGAAAAATAGTACAGTTGCGAGAGAAAAAAAACTAATACAGTAGAGAGCTTTAGCCACTTCTAATATATCGTATTTTTTTCTTGTAAAAGAGACTTGTCACGTACAGGTTAGCAAAACATTTTTTTTGCCAATAAGACGGTTGTTGATATGCAAAGTCTCTAATGCTAATACCGTCTCTAAACGGGTCGTTATTATTGCTCCTTGCGTTTCAGTTAGTTGAAGCATGTCGACGTTACTGTGACTTAATTAAACACAGTGGCGACAACACCCTGTCATCCCTTTGTTTGTATAACAATTGGTTTATTTGGTGACTATAGTTTCGATACTACACGTATCATTATCAAACTGTTAACGGTTTGATAATGATACGTGTAGTATCGAAACTATAGTCACCAAATAAACCAATTGTTATACAAACAAAGTGATAAACAGTGTTTTATTTATGTTCAACAATGTATAACGAAGTAGAAGCCTCTATAATCAGTGAATTACCCTGTCATCCGCCATGATGAGGCAATATTAATCAAGAGAATAGGTGGGCAGCTTGGTGGTGTAGTGGTTAGAGTGTTGTACTGCTACGTCACGGACCGGAGTTCAAATACCGGCCTAACAAGTTGTCTGCATTTATATAGGTTAGGATAAAAATGCCAAACACTCCGTCTTCTCAGATATGACGTTAAATGCATGTAGGACCCGTGTACTGCCTGGATGTTGCGTGCACGTTAAAGATCCCTACCGGTGGGTTAGAACTCCCACCGGGTTCGGCAAAATTCCCGGATAGCTGTCGACCTAATCTCCGGCGTCATGATAGGCCTTAGCAGCAGAAATAGATGACGTAGAACCCCAAAAAAAAAAAAAGAATAGGTTATAATACAAACATCTGATATTCAATTGTGACAGCGAGTATTGTCATCTTTCACTTGAATTGGCATCCATGGGCAGGAGCTATTTATATCCTTAATTTTGAAATAGGAACATATGATAACCTATTTGATACCTCGAATTAACGTGTTTAGGTTGATTCTAGTTAACTTTGCAAATTTTTGAGATACGATTTTGGGGCAAGTAAAATAAAGCACAACCTTTAGACGAAATTGCTGTGACCAACTTTAGACCTCTCAGCTACGCCGCTGTTTGTTCGCCATATTGGGTCAAAATTACTAACAACCAATCAAAGAGAATGCCAGAGTTGTCGCCACTGTGTTTAATTGAGTCACTGTAGTCGACGTTAATTAAATTTTGTTTAACACTTCAGTGGGTTTGTCAATTTGATTGACAATTTGAAAAATCAAAGTGAGTCCTGTTTACATAGCCAAATATTTCGCTTTATTAGTCTTTTTTCTTTCGCAACTATACTCATTTATAAAATTTTCGAGAAATCGCAGGTGGTGCGTTAATTTCTTGGAGCAGTGTCGAATTTATGTAAGTTGACGGATTGAGCAAATTTTTTGTGGCACCCTGTATATTTTCTTATCAATACTCACGCATCCGTATTAATATTTACTTCCGTTCCCAAGCTCGCACTCTCAAATAATGGATAGTATTTTATTTTTAATTACATAATCTGTGACGCTAAACATTATGGAAAATTAAGTAGGCACTCGATTATTCGATTGATTATATTTTTATTGTAAAACGCCTTTAATTTTCCACATTCGATCTTCAATTGTTTATATTTTTATTTATATGGCGGATAAATAAAAATATAAACAATCGAACATCGAATGTGAAAATGAAGGGTGTTTTACAATAAAAACATAAACAATTGAATAATCAAGTGCGTTAATTTCTTGGAGCAGTATAGAATTTTTCTAAAACAACAGTTTAAGCAAATTTTGTATGGCACCCTGTATATTTTCTTATCAATACTCACGCATGCGTATCAATATTTATTTCCGTTCCCAAGCTCGCACTCTCAAATAATGGATAGTATTTTATTTTTAATTACATAATCTGTAACGCTAAACATTATGGAAAATTAAGTCCGCACTCGATTATTCGATTGATTATATTTTTATTGTAAAACGCCCTTAATTTTCCACATTCGATCTTCAATTGTTTATATTTTTATTTATATGGCGGATAAATAAAAATATAAACAATCGAACATCGAATGTGAAAATGAAGGGTGTTTTACAATAAAAACATAAACAATTGAATAATCAAGTGCGTTAATTTCTTGGAGCAGTATAGAATTTTTCTAAAACAACAGTTTAAGCAAATTTTGTATGGCACCCTGTATATTTTCTTATCAATACTCACGCATGCGTATCAATATTTATTTCCGTTCCCAAGCTCGCACTCTCAAATAATGGATAGTATTTTATTTTTAATTACATAATCTGTAACGCTAAACATTATGGAAAATTAAGTCCGCACTCGATTATTCGATTGATTATATTTTTATTGTAAAACGCCCTTAATTTTCCACATTCGATCTTCAATTGTTTATATTTTTATTTATATGGCGGATAAATAAAAATATAAACAATCGAACATCGAATGTGAAAATGAAGGGTGTTTTACAATAAAAACATAAACAATTTAATAATCAAGTGCGTTAATTTCTTGGAGCAGTATAGAATTTTTCTAAAACAACAGTTTAAGCAAATTTTGTATGGCACCCTGTATATTTTCTTATCAATACTCACGCATGCGTATCAATATTTATTTCCGTTCCCAAGCTCGCACTCTCAAATAATGGATAGTATTTTATTTTTAATTACATAATCTGTGACGCTAAACATTATGGAAAATTAAGTCCGCACTCGATTATTCGATTGTTTATATTTTTATTGTAAATCGTCCTTAATTTTCTGCATTCGATCTTCGATTGTTTATACTTTTATTTATCTGCTATTGTTAGAAAAATTTTAATTTCATAATCTGTGACGGTAAATATTATGGAAAATTAAGTCCGCGCTCGATTATTCAATTGTTTATATTTTTATTGTAAAGCGTCCTTAATTTTCCATACTCGATCTTCGATTGTTTGTATTTTTATTTATCCGCCATTGTTCGTGACATTTTAATTTCGTAATGTGTGACGGCAAATTTTAAGGAAAATTAAGTCGATTGTTTATATTTTTATTGTAAAACGTCCTTAATTTTCCACATTCGATCTTCGATTGTTAATATTTTTATTTACCTGCCATTGTTCGAGAAAGACGCGCAACGCATATTTATTTTTAACGTGCATCGTGTTTTTATTTTTTTACATACGTACGTACTAATTGTAATTATCAAAGAGTATTTATATATTCCGTTTGTTTCTTTTTAAATATTAACCTGATTCTATTATAAAGTAATGAATAAAACAAAAAAAACAGTGTCTCTATATCAGTATTTATGTGTAGAGACGAGTATATATAAATATATATATGAATATATTATGTAAGTAGTATAAATATGTTCCTTCTGGACCAACGCCGTTGCAGCCGATGTTTATTTTATTTTTTATGTAGAGATGTAATGGCTAAAAAAAAGAGTATGTTGGTATTGATTTCCGCACATGAAAAAGATTAAATTTTTATTATTTTTTAAAGTACAATCATCGTTTATTTTTATTTTCTTTCGTTGGGGACACTATAAAGTATGTTCGCGTTAATTTCCGCTTACAGAAAAGATAAACATTTTTAAAGTACAATCAACGTTTATTTTTATTTACTTTCGTTGGGGAAATTATAAAGTATGTTGGTGTTAATTTCCGCATACGGAAAAAATTAAATTTTTATTATTTTTTTAAAGTACAATCATCGTTTATTTTTATTTTCTTTGATTAGGGAAATTAAATATATGTTGGTGTTGATTTCCGCTTACGAAAAAGAATAAATTATTACTTTTTGAAGTACAATCATCGTTAATTGTATTTTTTTTCGTTTTGGAAATTATAAAGTATGTTGGTGTTGATTTCCGCACACGAAAAAGATTAAATTTATATTATTTTTGAATTTACAATCATCGTTTATTTTCTTTTTTTTTTGTTGATAAAAATGGTAGTTTTTAAAATTTCGATTTATTTTTATTTTTTTTCACATTGATGCCCGTTTGCACCCAAGTCCAAGGCCGTAGCCAGGGGGGGATATGGGGGTTCACGAAATTTTCAAAATGTTAAATTTTTGTTTATAAAAGTATATTTTTACCCATGTTATTTAACTACAACATAAATTAACGATAACCAATGCAAACGCATATAAAACTTGCGGAATGACGTAAAGGCAGAAAGGCGGTTATTTGAATATGTTCGATTAATACAAATATTTTAATATGTTTTTGTTTTCAAATATTTGAATATGTTTTTGTTTTCAAATATTTGAATAATTTAATAGTATATTTTAAACTTTATATGAGATCGGTGTTTTATACTGGTGGCGCACGAAGTAAAATTTCGAGTTTAGAAAAGCCTGAAAATTTGGATTTGCCAGGCTCGCTTCGCTCCGCCCGGCAAATCCAAATTTTCAGGCTTTTCTAAACTCGAAATTTTACTTCATGCTTAGCCTGGGAGTGGAAAACACTTGTTCGACAGTTATTAGAACCTTCAATGAGAACACTCATTTTTTAAATAAAATGGGAAACAAACGCAAACTGTGCTTATTTTCTTAATCATATCTTCCAAATTTGTAACATTCTTATGTTCTAGAATTTTGGCTTAATCAGAGGTTTAATCGTTTATTTCAAAGTTGCTAATTTATAATTTTTTCCATAGCACTCTAGAAGTTTTTTTTTAATGAACATAGGATATTTACAAACTGTTTAAACAATTGCAATATTTTTACCCATGTTATTTACCTACAACATAAATTAACGATAACCAATGCAAACGTACATAAAACTTGCGGAATGACATAAAGGCAGAAAATCGGTTATTTGAATATGTTCGATTAATTCAAATATTTGAATATGCTTTTGTTTTCAAATAGTTGAATAATTAAATAGTATATTTTAAACTTTATATGAGTGTCAGTGTTTTATACCGGTGGCGCACGAAGTAAAATTTCGAGTTTAGAAAAGCCTGAAAATTTGGATTTGCCGGGCTCGCTTCGCTCCGCCCGGCAAATCCAAATTTTCAGGCTTTTCTAAACTCGAAATTTTACTTCATGCTTAGCCTGGGAGTGGAAAACACTTGTTCGACAGCTATTAGAACCTTCAATGAGAACACTAATTTCTTAAATAATATGGGAAACAAACGCATTGGTTATTTTTTTAATCATATCTTCCAAATTTGTAACTTTTGTTCTAGAATTTTGGCTTAGTCAGTGGTTTAATCGTTTACTTGTCGATTTTCAGAGTTGCCAAATTATAATTTTTTCCATGGCACTCTAGTGGTTTTTTTTTTATTGAACATACGACATTTACAAACTGTTTAAATAATTGCGGATTGATGAAAGAAATATGTTTAAATATCTTACAAATTGTTAACATTCTTATGTTCTAGTATTTGACTTAATTAGAGGTTTATTTTAATGAATGATTGGGTTAACGTTTAATTGTCAAATTTCAGACTTGCCAATCTATAATGTTTTCCATGGCACTCTAGGTTTTAAGTATAAATGAAATTGCCAATTCTTGGTTGCAGAATACTTCAAACATTAAAAGTGCGATTCTTTTCGCAATCTACAACAAGTTAGTCTTACAAAGACTATATCAAACACTCATTGAAACAACTACTTCCCGGGCTAATACCCCGACGGACATTGAATTATACAACAAGTGTTTGCTGTTACATACAGTAACCTACTGCAAATGTAACAATTTGGGTCAAATTATTCAGGCCATAAATCTCGAAACGCGTCTATAGATGGCCTGAATAATTTGACCCAAATTGTTACATTTGCAGTAGGTTACTGTATGTAACAGCAAACACTTGTTGTATAATTCAATGCCCGTCGGGGTATTAGCCCGGGAAGTAGTTGTTTCAATGAGTGTTTAATATAGTCTTTGTAAGATTAACTTGTTGTAGATTGCGAAAAGAATCGCACTCTAGGTTTTTTTGAACTAACGATATTTACAACTGTTTAAACAATTGGATATTGATGAACGAGACATTAACCCTAAGCTGCCACACCTCAGCCAGGCCACATAGCGGCCACAAGGGGTATCTCATTACCCCACGCCGGAAAACTCAGTTGTACAAGGTCTGAGGGTGTTTTAAGACTTCTAACCGATTGTTTCATGTTTGTTGAATAGTTTTTTAACATTTCTAACGATTTTTGACGGTTCATTTATTGATGGCGTTCTAAAAACTGGTCATATATGTGAAAATGCAGCAAAAATGTTTTTTTTCAGTCAAAAATTCATTACTCCGTCATGCTTCAATATTAAGGGATGTCATTGTAGGGTTGTATGCACCACATATACCACTACCATAAAGAAATATTAGTATCCGCCGATCCGTCAAAAAGTATATTTATTTTGCAAAATTACTGGAGGGAAAAATTCAAAAAATTACAAATCATAAAATTTGCTTTTTTCGTGTTTTATTGGCTTGTAAATAGTTATTTTCGTACAGAAAAGTGAACAAAACACTATTTGAAGAAAAGGAAATCATTTTGATTCAAGAAAATATTATTGACCAGCACACGTCGAGCACAACGGGAACCGATGTTCCTCGCAGACTGGTACTTTACACGCCGAACATCCAACACGCGTTTTTCTATCTTTCTGTCGGTTGCACAGTACGCACCTCCGCCCTTGATTCAAGGTTACTTTTTCCAGGTTGACCATGTTTTCCGTGTCTATGTGTAGGATGCTCCTAATGACCATCCGGAGCTCTTTCCGAAGACATGGCTCGGCCAATCGCCGGTGTAGCATCGGGGAGGTCAGATGAAAAATAAGTTTTTTTAGCACGATAATCGCAGACGTGGATTCCTGTGCGCCGACTTTCAGGTTCCACATAATTCGTGAATTGACGGCTGCATGGTCGAGCATCCCAAAGAAAAATCGCATCGGCCACCTGTTGGTTCTCCGAGCGAGTAGGCGTGGCACAATTGATCGAAAGTATCGGTCCCTCCTTTCGTATCATTATAGTGGAGAATGATGTTCGGTTTTCCGTCCTTTATCTCTTCGGTATGGAGATAAGTCGAAGCCACCAAGACGATTTTGTTCTTTTTTGGTGTATAAGAAAATAAAGTTATGTCTTTGGTGTGACAAAACTTTGTTTCAGGAGGATTCTTCGACGATATCTTCATTTCCATGGGAATCTCCGGTTTATTTTTTCTTATAGTTCCAGTCATTGACATGTCGAAAGGTTGATTCAACATTCTAGTCAACAGAGGGACGGTGGTGAACCAATTATCGCAGTTTACCGTGCGATTGGTGCCGTGTATTGGAGCTGTTACAGCTTGAAAAAAGTATTCTCCGCTAGGTAATTTCTGCGGATTATCAATCAGGTACGCGATCGAAGCGTCGTTGAGGGTTACCAGCTTCAGTCCGTACTTGTCCGGTTTCGACTTTATGTACATCCGAAATACACACCGGCCCCTGAATCCAAGCAGCTGTTCGTCGACGGTACATTTATTACTTGAATTATAATACTTGCTGCAGTTGTTGATAAAAATGGACCAACGTTTTCTGATGGGTGAAAGTCTGTCATCTGGATCTCTATTCTCTCTTGCATCGAATCGTAGACAAGACTGAAGAAACTCAAACCTCATTCGAGGAAAGATACTCCTGTAGAAGTTGATTCCGTTTCTTTTGTCCCAGAGTTCGTTGTTGTTCACCTTGGAAGACTTCCATAAGCCAGCATAGTATAAAACACCGATGTAAGCTCTGATTTCAAGAGCGTCAGTGTGATGGTGATAGGTCTGTACTCTATCTTCAGCAACCAGCGTAGCAGCCATCTTCTCGATTTGATAATTCGTGTGCTCGACGATTGCTTCGATGATTTCTTGATTGAACAAGAGATCCCAAAAGTCCTCTAGCGAGGCATTATCTGCCAAGCTTGCTTCATACGGAACTTCACCTCTACTTACACGATCTGATCTTCGTTCAGCCGATGTCGTTTTCCAGGCAAAATTATTTTTGCCTTATAATTTGTTCGATGGGCGACCACGTGGACGAGATTTTGAAGAAGAAGATTGATTTCCTGATCCACTCGCTTTACGTTTGCGAGATGCTAGGGCCCGTTCATTTTGAACTGAATCTTGCATGTCTACTTCGTCGAGATCATCGGGTTGGTAATCGCTCGAGTCCGATGATACATCTTGTTCTGACTGCGCGTCCGATTGTTCTTCACAATCAGAATGACAGTCAACAACTTCTTTCAGCAATTCTCTCCGCTGACTTCTCGTCCGAAAATTGAAGAAAATTATAAATTGATAAAAATATTATTTCACAGAAACAGACAATATTCCATAACGACTAGGATTGGATTTTTTTTTTTAGTATAATATCGAAAACTCACCTTTATTTTGTCGATTAACACCACAAACGAATCGATTTGAAAAAAAAAAATAATCGGTCTCGCGCAACGGTTGCGGCCACACTGGGGTAACTCGTTACCCCGCGCCGAGAACACGAACGCTCAAAGCGCCGCCACACGTTTTTTCGGCTTACCAACTGATGCAATTACATCTCACACTTGTCGACTACCAACAGATTTCGCCACTTTTATCAATTTCAATGGTTTTAGACCTCTAATTTCACTTTTCCTGAGCCTGGGGTAACTAGTTACCCAGTGTGGCCGCTAAGGGTTAATATAAATTAGAAACTTTTTACATTCTTATATTCTAGAGTTTTGGCTTAATCAATGATTAGGTTAACGCTTAATTGTCAAATTCCAGAGTTGCCAACCTTTAATATTTTTCATGGCAAGCTATAGTTTTTTTTATTATATACCGGGTGTTGACTTGGTGGACGCAACATAGGAAATCGCATGTTAATTTTGACGTGTTCAAATATTGGCTCCCGTATTTATTTTAGAGACAAAATGTATTTCACTTTTTTCTATAGGGAAAAATTCTAAATTTATTTATGTTCACACTAACCACTTTACGTTTCTCTAAATTAAAATAATTAAGAAAGAGAAATGTGATTCTATAAAAATAATGACATGCCATGGAATTGAAACAACAATTGCGGATGTCAAAATAGCACAAGATATCGTAAATCAGCGCTACCCAAAGTGAGGTCTGCGTACCGCAAAACAAAAAGACAGTCATTTGACTAAAGCTGATTTTTTATCTATGTGATTTTTATCTTGATTTTCGTCCAATTTAATGGTCTGGAATTTTCGATATTTTAGTCTATTTTCATAATTTTTAAAGTTTTAAGATTTTTATCAATTCACTAAATATTCATGACTGGTCAATTTCTATGATTTTAATCAGTTTACGTACATTTCGGTGGTTTTCGTCAATCATTGGTCATAAGTTTTCAATGTTTTTCTGCTCCCTCTCTATCAGCTTGTACCCTCTCGTCCCCCACACTTCCACTCCATACATTAGCACCGATCTCATACACGCCTGAGATTGATGAAAAAGACATGGTTAATATATCTTACAAAATTTGAACATTCTAATGTTCTAGGATTTTGAATTGATCAGATCTTTAGTTTAATTAATGATTAGGTTAACATTTAATTGTCAAATTTCAGAGTTTTTTTCTATTGAACATACGATAATCACAAACTGTCAATTGCCACTTTGATGAAAGGGATATATATTTAACCCATTAACCGCCAAGCAATTATAGAGTTAACTCTAAAAGTTGATTTCAAGTAAAATTCTGCTTACTTATACTTATTTTGATGATTTCTATGAATGATACGATAAGTCATTCATAGAAATGATGATAGCACATGCTGTGCATTTTTCTTTTAAATATATAAATGTATACGCTGTAAATGTTCAGGTATTTGTCGATTTCATATAAAAACGTGCAATATGAAGTTTAGAACGAGCGTTTCCACTCCCAGACTAAGCATGAAGTAAAATTTCGAGTTTAGAAAAGCCCCGTGAAAATTTGTCGAGGGTCGCGCAGCGACCCTCGACAAATTTTCACGGGGCTTTTCTAAACTCGAAATTTTACTTCATGCGCCACGCGTATAAAACACTGAAATATTGTGAAGTTAGAAATACACTGATATATATATTTTTTGAAATGCGTAATAATCGAAATATTTAAATAACGAAATATTTACATTTTTCTTCAAACATTTTCAAGTCAGATCAAATAATGTAATAAATCAAATTAACTTATTTAGTAATTTAATTAACAAAAAATTAATAATATTGCGTGTATGCATCGATGGCGTTTAATGGGTTAAAATATCTTCCAAATTTTTAACATTTTTATGTTCTAGAATTTTGGCTTAATAAGTAAACCTCTTATTAAGCCAAAATTCTAGAACATAAAAATGTTAAAAATTTCGAAGATATATTAACCCATTAATCAATGATTAAAGTTAATCAATGGGGGTGCAAATGGGCGTGAATATTTTTAAAGGGTTAAACATTTCAATCGCTTTTTTCGTTGTTTATACAGGGTATTTAGGAAATCATGTGTAATAGCATTAATTAATAAAATATAAAAATGAATTAGTTTTGATATTTTCCACGAGGGCTGATCAAAAAGTAAGGTTACACAGCCTGCAATGAAACTTGTACATTTTATAACCTTACTTTTTGATCACCTCTTGTAAATATTCTGCAAACAATTAGCAACTTCAATTTTACTTTATATTAATTAATATACTCTTGTTTTTTGGAAAAAAAATTAACCAAACGGACATGGAATGAAAATCGAAAAATTGATCGATGAGGCTGATGACTGTTGAAAATTCATAATCACTTTATATTTAATATAAGTGATTATGAATTTTCAACAATTATCAGCCTCATCGATCAATATTTCGTTTTTCATTCCAGGTCCGTTTGGTTAATTTTTTTCGATTACCCTGTATATTAATTCATTTTTAAAATTTAGTTGTTTGTTACTGAGAGTTAATTATTATTTGTAAAAAGATTAATTCTTTATTTTTAAAATCGACTCGATTGTAATTGAAAAATCGATATTATTTGTAAAACGATTAATTTTAAACAAAAGCTAAGCCGAAACAGTGTAACCTTAGTGTAATAAAACGAAGTGCTATGCTTTCGCAGTTTACCGACAAATTCCGATTATTACGTAGAATGGTTGTAAAACAATAAAACGATAATTTAAGAATTGTTACCCTCTTAACCAACTTAATATTTAATTTATTGTTATAATAACATTTTTTGTGTTACAAAAAAAAAAAAATAATAATTGTAGAATTCGTCACTTGAAAGCAAGAACTAGGCACATTTTTAATTTTGATTTAACTATTTTTGTTTTAAGGTTTATAATCGATGGGAATTTAATATGCGGAAACTGCATAACTTACGACGAAAAATACGAAAAAAATCCTTTCTTGCTTTAAATCTAAGATCTTATGTTTTGTAATTTAAACTAAGGCTGGGATTCGAATGCTAATAATTGAAATAGTCGAATATCCAAATATAAATATTTCAATCAATAAATTATTTACATACTTGAATACATAAATACGAGGGGATAATCAAAAAGTAAGGTTTTTTTAATTCTTTATTAGTGCTGATACAAAAAAAATGTTTACACTCGTCAATAGTATACAATAATATAAAATAATAATAACAAAGAAGGTAACTAGTTAAAATTACTATAATATTTCCGCCAAAGTCTATTGGTAGGTATATGATCCACATATGTATAGAAAAGAAAAGAAAAATTATAGTGACAAAGCTTGTGCTAACAAAGGGTTGCATGCTGAATAAATAGATTGTAATTAAAATAACAATACACAACAGATTAAAAGGTTAATTGTAGGAACTAACAATACGCAACAGATTAAAAGGTTAACCCATTAACGGCCGAGCAATTATAGACTCTTAAAGTTGATTTTAGGTAGAATTATGCACTTGTTTTTATGATATCTATGAATGACTTATTGTATTACATACTATAAATTTTTAGTTTAAATATACAATGTATATGCTTTAAAATTTCAGGCATTCGTCAATTTTATATAAAAAAGTGCTGTATGAGGTTTAAAACGAGTGATTCCACTCCCAGACTAAGCATGAAGTAAAATTTCGAGTTTAGAAAAGCCTCAAAATTTGGTTTGGTTGTTCCGCGAAGCGGAGGGACCAAACCAAATTTTTAGGCTTTTCTAAACTCGAAATTTTACTTCATGCGCCACGCGCATTAAGCACTGAAATATTGTGAAGCTAGAAATAGACTTACATTATTTATTTTAAATGGGTAATAATCAAAATATTTAAATAACTAAATATTTAAATTCTTTTTCATACACTTTAAAGTCAGTTCAAATATTATAATGTATCAAATTTACTTATTTTGTCATTTAATTAACAAAAAATTAATAATGTTGCGTGTATGCATCAATGGCGCTTAATGGGTTAATTGTAAAAGTAAAATAACAGCCACTACAGATTAAAAGTAAAAAAAAGACCTTTATTGGCATAATACTACATTACATCCATATCTACACTAATCGCTGCCTCTCTCTTCCTTCTGCTTTCCCTCTCTCAGATTAAAAGTATTTGAGTAATAAATTACAAAGCTTGCAATGAAACGTGTACATTTTGTAACGTTACTTTTTGATCAACCCTCGTATTTAAATATTCTAATAATTTGAAAATGTTTTTGAAATAATAATTAAATGTTTGATTAATTCAAATATTTGAATATGTTTTTGTTTTCGAATATTTGAATAACTGAATGGTTAAATTTGAAATATTCTGAGTCTTAATAGTATATTCTAAACTTCAATTAAGATCAGTGTTGTACACGGGTGGCGCATGAAGTAAAATTTCGAGTTTAGAAAAGACTGAAAATTTGGATTTGCCGGGCTCGCTTCGCTCCGCCCGGCAAATCCAAATTTTCAGGCTTTTCTAAACTCGAAATTTTACTTCATGCTTACCCTGGGAGTGGAAAATACTTTTCCCCAGCTATTAAAATTAACCAAATGTTAGTTTTCTTGTTCTTGCTTTCAGGTAACGAATGTATTTCTTTGAATAAATTAAATAAAATCCATTTCACGTGTACACAGTTTCGAAACGTGAATGTCTTACGTAAAATATTGAAACAGCTTTGGATTTGAAATATTCATGTTTGAACTGTACGAATGAATATTGATTAGTTTAATTTTGTGTTGTGCATGTTGAAATGGGAAAAGACCGCACAAAACGACAATTTTTCAATAAGACAAAATCCAAAAGAGGAAAACAACGCGCGGATAACAATAAAAAAGAAATGAACATTTAATCCTAATGTAATAATATTTAAAACAAAAGCAAATAAATGTTTAGATTATTTATTTACATGAAAAGTAAACAACTTTGTATACATAGTTAAGGAAAATATAAAGTGATGATTGAATTGGGGATTTTTTTTACATTAATGCTGAAATACAAAAAAAAATGTTCGCGAAAACAATACGTTCCCTTTATTTTACATATGGGGCAAAGTAAAAAGATGTCGACTTTATAAAAATGGAAGCGAGTGAGATGTGCTTGAGAGAACGTGCGTCAGATCTTGTTCTTCTGTCCACTAGCGTCGAATTTACAGTAATTGGTGGAAAAATTATACTGTTAGTGAGGTTTGATAAACTTGTTAGATTTCACTGTTCTGTTTACAAGCGTCGAATTTACACTAATTAGTGTAATGTAAAACAATATACTGTTAGTAAGATTTGGTAAAGTTATACTCATCATTTTTTAAAAACTGTCGTTTTCCCCAAAACCTTTCTAACAATTTTTAACAAACCTGAGGGCAACTACATAAATGTCACCTCAAAAGGTATACTGCTTATGTTTGATTTCAGATTATTAAATTTTATAAATGTTTATTTCATCTGACCAAATTTTCAAAATTTGAATGCCTGAAGCATGTTGCTCTGTTCATAATTTATTCTCACAGCAGTAGGCTTTGTTATGGTGACATTTTTGTTGGTAGTCAAATAAGTTACTAACAATTTCGTTATGTCATTGTATTTTTTGGCTATGTGTTTCTTCTTCTTCTTCTTGCACAATTTATGGCCTCAGCAAATACTTATGTTGTAGATGATTGTAGGTAAGTAGGAAAGGGATTAATTAGAAGAGAATTTCCTTTAAATGAATTCAGACAAACACACACATTATATAAATATATTAGTTTCATTTAATAGTGAAAATAGGATAAGGTAAGATTTTATGCAACATTTAGAGAGAACTGATTGAATTAAGAGTAGAGCAGAATTTCCAGCTGTTATAAGAGAAAAGTACAGTTTTTTACATTTATCATAATATTTACTGCATGAAAAAAATAAGTGGTTTAAATCTCCCACTTCCCCACAAATACAGTTTGGAGAGTCAATTGCCTTTATTTTGTATAGATGGCTAGGAGATGAGTTATGTTCCATATTTGGTATGGGATGAAGACGAAGACCAAACTGATTGATACTTCAATCTAAGGCTGGACCTAAGTACTTTAAAATAATCAGAGCAGGGGGATGAAAATTCTGACAATGGGCTACCCTTAGTAGATTAAGCCAACATATCTGCGGTTTCATTTCCAAAAATGCCTGAATGGCTTGGTACCTAACAAAAATTAACGATTATTTACGAATTTATTAAATAACTCAAAAAATAAAGTTCTAATATTTGAAACTAACATATGCATTTTAGAGTTTATTACAGTTTTTTGTATTGAGTGTAACGCAGATTTAGAATCTGTAAATATAGCTGTCTTGAATAATTTTAGTTCTTTAATCAATTTTAAACACTCAAATAGGGCTGTAAGTTCAGCAGTGTGAATAGAGGAGGTGAGAGGACTTCTAAAGGAGTAATTTAGATTGTTTTCTATATATATTCCACAAGCTGTATGATTTGTAGTAAAAGAACCATCTGTGTAACAAAATGTGCTATCTGGCCATTTTTCACAGGCCTCTTTAAGAATAGATTAATCCAATTTTTAATAGGGAAAAAATGAGAGAAATAAGGGGGGAGATAACAAGGGAGTTTAGAAGATTTAAAAGTATTAAAAGATTCGAAGATGCCATAATTTTCGATAAGCGCATAAGTTTTGCCTTTAATATTGTATAACTCTGAGAAACTGTTAATAGAAGAAATGGATTCATTGCATATCGGTTTACCATGGTTTTTGAGATTCTGAAAATGGAATCAGGGTAAAGGTGTATGGGAGGCACGAATCTAAAGTTCGTTGGTTAAGGCGACTTACCGCTTGGCCGCAAATCGAATTTTAAGTTCCACTTTTGAGGTTATATATGGTCATATTTTCGGCTAAATAAGCACATTACAGATACAAATTACACACATGATGAAATTATCTCCAAAATGAGGACGTTAATCATCCAATGTGTAGTGTTATCTTCATTAATTCAGACAATATCACGATATTAGTTTTACGCTAGAATTGACGTCTACTGACGTTTATTTAAAATAATGGATATATAAATCGAGATTGATTATTAAATCATAGGTAATTTACTTTACGATATAGAAAAATAGATGGCACCTTTGTACAATAACTAGGATATTTACTACAATATTAAAATATTAACAAATAATATAACAATATATAATAACACCTACAAATATTACTTTTTTATTTAATTCACTGTTTTTACTACAATTAAATTTGTACGGCATATCCAGTTTGGTTAGTAGACACACAGCTAAATTTAAATACAATTAAAATAATTTAATAGAACCACATAACCAAGCAAAGTTATCTGATTTATAGTCACACATTTTTCTATAAAATAATAAGATGCAGATAAACATTTTATTATGCTTAGGCGATTTTACATGTTTTTAAGTTAGCTTAGTGGAACGGTTTGCAATAGAATAAATTGTGGAAGTCTTTTTGCGCAAGTTAAATATTTCACATACTTCTAGGTTACGTTAGGTTAGGAGAAAGGTTTGCAATAGAATAAATTGCGTATGTCTCTTTGCAGACGATGACTATTCTACATACTTCAAAATTAGGTTAGGAGAAAGGTGTTCAATAGAATAAACTGCGTAAGTCTCTTTGCGCACGGTGACTATTCCACATACTTGTAGGTTAGGTTATGTTAGGAGAAAGGTTTGCAATAGAATAAATTGCTTAAATCTCTTTGCGCACATTAATTATTCTACATACTGCTAGGTTAGGTTAGGAGAAAAGTTTGCAATAGAATAGATTGCGTAAGTCTCGTTGTGTGTACGGAATAGCCCCTGAATATTTAAATATTAACATTAATATTTTACATTCCCAAAAAAAATCAAGGTAAATCAATATACAACAACCCCGAACAAATAACCATATCATTATTATTACCTAGACATTTAAAAAAATACTTCTTGGCTATAAAATCGGATCTAATAGAAATAGGGGGGATACCACTCTCTACTCCAGTGCTCTTGAAGAAGCTAATCTCATACAACCCAATACTGTTCGCAATGATGATGTTTGTAGCCGATCAATCGTCATAACTAAAGATTTATTCAAAGGAGAAAGTAAAAACAAACCATACTCTATTTTTGACCTAATTAATGATTTATACAAAATTGTTAAAGTGGCAGGGTCTGATCTCCACCAGATGTGAGATAAACACATTTTTCTAGATAATGCTATGGCTTTTTTAGCAGAAATAAATGATTCAGTTGACCTCTCTCTATAAAAATGTTTAATATTAAAAGCTTGTTTTCTAGACTCTTTTATTTGTGTGCAAGAAGCGTACTACCAATGACATAAAGAAGCGTGATGAAAAGGGATGGACACATTCCCTGCCTGATTTATACAATCTATATATGAAAATTCAGGAGAGATTGAGTTTGCCACTTTTTCCGTATATTCTGTCCAATTTGCTAGTTTGAAGTTGCGGCCTATACGAGAGGATTTTTTTATAAGTGGAGTTTGGATTAGAATTAAGTTGAATTTTATTAAGAATTGGGAAATGATCACTTCAATAGGGTCCAAGCGATGGGGATACTAGAGTGATATCAATAATGCTTTTTTTAAATTATTAAATGTAAAACGTGTAGGTTTATCATTATTTAATAAAACGAACTTATTAGATTCTATGAAGTCCCATAAAACTTTGCCATTAAAGTTAGAATACGAGCCATTAATTTGGGAGATGTGAGAGTTAAAATCACCCACAGCTATGTATGGAGCAGGTCCCGTTAATATATATGGATATATCTTGAGATTAGAGTAAAGTAATAAAATTTTATTGGTATTAACTAAACTCAATTATTAAAATTTGGAAAACGAAGGAGAATTTCTGCAAAAGATAGAGAGTTACGAATGAGAATGGCAACACCACCCTTACCGTCCTCCCTAGACTTAAGAATGCATTTATAACCTCTACTTCTTATTAAATTTTCACTCGTCCAGGTTTCGGAGAGCCATATAATGTCAGAGATAAATTCATCTATACGGTTAGATAAGTTAGCTTTATTGGCATTATAACTTCTGATATTCCAGTATACTGTCTTCACTGGAAACATTTTGTGTAGAAGAAGACTTGTAGCTATTCAGAGTGCCGACTGGTACTAAATTTAACAAAGTTTGTAAGAAATATGAGGATTTGAGAGAATATAAATTTGTTAATAATTCTGTGATTTCTTCCTCATTCCACTCATAAGCAGTGGCAGATGTGGAAGGATTAGGAGGCTAGGATTGATAATTTCTAAGTAATTTTGTCTAAATGATTGGTCAATTTCCTGAGGAGATGATGTTCTTTTTTTTTAATTACATTTTAACACTGATACATAAGAAGATTGATTATTAGCAAAATTATGGGTAGGGCTGAAATTTGCAGATGCTGAGGGTATGAGAGGGAAATTTTATTGATTTGGGATTAAATTTATATTATGTAGAAAATTATTAGAATGTTGGGAAGGAAGAGATGTAGGAAAGAGAGAGTTAACTTCTTTAAAAGAGACATCGTGTCTCGAAATATACTCTTTGATTTTTTTTTGTCTAACATATTCTAGGCAGACTCTATTTTTAGATAATATACCCACTTCAGTAGACGTATGAGGTCCATGGAGGGCCTCTACAAAATCTCTAAACCAGCAAATTTTGAAGAGAGACACCCTCTACAAGCGCAGGAGCATAATGGAAGAAAAGAAACCACAATTTATGGTGTGTTGATGTTACAATTTCTGACTTTATCTGTTTGAATAGCAGGTAGTTTCCCTTTTTGCCCTTTTTAAAGCGTTTTAAACGGTCGGTCATGTTCATTTGATGACTCCAACAATTTCATATTCATATTTATTGATGCAACAACAATGTACATGTTTTACACAGGTCAGTTCTTAACTAAATAATAATAATAAAAAAAAAATAAACTACATATCAAAGTAAAAAATAAAAAAGTAAAAAAGTAAAACGCATTAATCAATATGTTATGCAATGGTATTATTTAGTTACGTTTTAATCAAATCGATTAAATAGAGCACGCTAATCTAGCAATAAAAAAATGCAAAATAATGTTATGATATGGGTTTAAAACGTGTTCAAAACATGTTTAAAACACGTTTAAAACGTGTTTAAAACAGAATACACAGGGCGTTTTTCTTTTGAGTATACATACCCCGATAATTACAGCATTTTAAAAGTTATGGGAAATTGTTGTTTTAATGCGGTTAATTTGAGACTTTAAACGAGTGTTTTCCACTTCCAGACTAAGCATGAAGTAAAATTTCGAGTTTAGAAAAGCCTAAAAATTTGGATTGGCTGGGTAGCGGCCAATCCAAATTAGGCTTTTCTAAACTCGAAATTTTACTTCATGCGCCACGCTTATAAACACTGATTTACAGTGAAGTTCAAAAAACACACACTTACAACAACGGTTATAGGCAACCTAATATACGTTAGAGTTTATGGGTTGCCTATAATCACTGCTTTAAACAATTTTTTCAGCGCAGAATTTAACTCACGTTTTATCCACATTTACATATTAGATTGCTAAAGCCGTATATTTTAAACATTACGATATTTCAGTGTTTTATACGCGTGGCGCATGAAGTAAAATTTCGAGTTTAGAAAAGCCTAATTTGGATTGGCCGCTCCGCTTCGCTACGCGGCCAATCCAAATTTTCAGGCTTTTCTAAACTCGAAATTTTACTTCATGCTTAGTCTGGGAGTGGAAAGCCCTCGTTTAAAGATTCAAATTGAAATCTTGAACAAAAAACAACTGACAGTGAATGCTTATGTATACCTGAAAGAAAAAATCCCTGTATTTAAAAACCACATTTATGCAGACACAGTTTTATTGTAATAAAATGTTATGTTTGATAATGTCATTTGAAATATCTTTAACAATTTAGCTAGAATTTAAAAACAAACAAAAAACTTTAATGAAGTAATATAAAATATAATTTAGCAAATATTTATTTTTAGCAGTTAAGATAATAAAAAAACGGTTTTAAACAAATCCAACGTTTAAAACATGTTTTAAACAAATTTAAGATTTAAAACATGTTTAAAACAAAACCGTTTAAAACATGACGGCTGTTTTTAAACATGTTTAAAACACTATTTTAAAACAAAGTGTTTTAAACATAACAACCCTGGTTATGATCGATCATCTAACGAGCGTTTCCAATCCTAGATTAAGCATGAAGTACAATTTTGAGTTTAGAAAAGCCTGAACATTTGGCTCGGGCATAGCGCAGCAGAGCGACTGAGACAAATTAGACTTTTCTAAACTCGAAATTTTACTTCATGCGCGACTCGTATAAAACGCTGATTTAATGTGAAATGGTCTCTAACCAACCAATTAGCAAGTGAAATAAGTTTAGTACGACAATCATCAATTCTTTAAATGACGGAAAAAGTGCTATAATGAACATATATATTATTTTTGTATTAACGACGTGAACACTATCTACTGTCAATAGCACTGCTCAAAAATTGACAGCAGATGGCGTTCACATCGTCAATTTATATGTAAATTACACATCACTACTAAAATGGTTATAGATGTTTAGTTTTCTTCTGGATTTTAAACAGCACAATCAATTGACATTTATAATAGTCATTTTGTGAGTACATTAGACAAGACTATTGGCAGTAGATGGCGTTCACCTCGTCAACCTAAATGTAAATTACATATGACTATTAAAATTGCCAATTTATAGTGCAATTTGAAATCCAGAAGAAAACTAACCATCTTTATTCATTTTAATAGTCTCATATGTAATTTACATTTAAAATAACGACGTGAACGCCATCTACTGTTAATAGCTGTAACGATACTACTCAAAAATTGGCAGCAGATGGCGTTCACATCGTCAATTTATATGAAAATTGCATATGACTACTAAAATGGTTATAGAAGTTCAGTTTCCTTCTGGATTTCAAAATGCACAATCAATTGACATTTATAATAGTAATTCTGTGAGTACCATCGACAATGCTATTGGGAGTAGATGGCGTTCACGTTTTCTGGATTTTCTTTTGGATTTTCATATGTTTTTTAAGAATATATTTTTCTGAATTCAATGATGTATCACACTTATAGTTTATTATACAGGGTGAGCGAAACTCGATGTCTCCGCTCTATTATATGAAAAAGAAAAACGATACAAAAATCTGAAATCTAAAATCAAATGACAACAAAACAATATTTGTTAACCATTAGTTTAATTATTGACAGGTGCGGCTTTGTTATTTGCTTCCAAAGGCTACTTGCTTAAGTCGTGACAATTTGGAATTTTTGATAATACTTTTTTTTAAGTTTGCTTTTATTTTTTTAACGAAAGAAGATAGCAGATTTTTTTCTCTACAAAGTTCAGAAAAATTAGCTCTTTTGAAATATCCAAAAATATAAGTATGTTTCCGGGGAAAAAATATTCGATGACGTCCTTACTTCACTTTCAAAATTTAGAAAAATATGCAATTTTGGATTAAAATAAACCTTACTCAATCCCAATTATGAACCTCTTTTCAGATTTTTTCTATCGGTTTTCCTTCCCTTTCAATAGAGCTGAGACATCGAGTTTCTCACCTTGTACATTTTATATGTAAAATGTTAATCTTTTGTTTTCGTAAAGATTCCCTTGGAAACAGTTGAGTAACTCACTTATTTGACAACTCCTAAGACCCATAATTTGCTTACATATCACCCCTGAAGACGGGCATCCAACGATACATATTTTACCAATTGTGATGTATTTTAAACTAACGAGTGTTTTCCACTCCCAGACTAAGCATGAAGTAAAACTTCGAGTTTAGAAAAGCCCCGCTTAGAAAATTTGTCGAGGGTCGCGCAGCGACCTGAGACAAATTTTCACGGGGCTTTTCTAAACTCGAAATTTTACTTCATGCGCCACGCGTATAAATCACTGATTTAAAGTGAAGTTAAAAATGCACTGAAAACCAACAAAACTTCGATATTTTTTTCAAAATTAGATGTGTTCTTTCCTATCCATGCAGTAAACCTTCAGATTTTCGTTGTTTTCTTGTAAAAAAACTTCGATTCCCTGTAGTCCTTCGGTCTCCGAAGACCATGATTGGTCCTTCGAGCTGTAACCTTTGTAAAATTGTAATAAACTTAGTAAACTTAGTAGAGTGATTCTTTAATTTGAAACTTCTAAGAACGAGTGTTGTCCACTCTCAGACTAAGCATGAAGTAAAATTTCGAGTTTAGAAAAGCCCCGCGTAGAAAATTTGTCGTGGGTCGCGCAGCGACCCGAGACAAATTTTCACGGGGCTTTTCTAAACTCGAAATTTTACTTCATGCGCCACGCGTATAAACCACTGATTTACAGTAAAGTTAAAATATATAACGTTCAGATGTGATGATTAATATTTACCGAGATGTAAACGTCAGATACGTTTTAAAAAATTCAACCACCCCAAGTCGGACAAAATATAACGCTACGCGCTGGCTGAAAACAAATAGACTTCTTACTACCTGCTAATATCGGGTTGACATTGACATCAAAAAATGCGGTTGGTGTTCATAATGGATTACCCCCTGAGTACTCGGTCTCTTTCCCCTTACCCTCCAACATTTTAGGAAAGAGATAGAAATCTGAAAATTTTAGATATTTTCGTGTCGTCGCGTCTATGGCAGTGTACACATTTGGCCTGAAGAGATTTACAATCCTCTGTGGTATGTTTATTTGAACCACAAGTATTACATCTGGCTTTGCTCTTACATAAAAATTTTGTGTGCCCGTATCTAAGCCACATTAAACATTGAGTCACTGGATATATAAATATTTCAGGAGATTTATTGGTACAAAACAGTTTTAGATTAAATGGAATGGGGTTAGTACGAATTGTAATTAGAATGGAGTGAGTGTTAATAAATTCAGCAATATTGTTATTTAAACTCTTCATTTCCATCTCCTGAAATTGATGGTTTGGAAGTTATTTGAGGAGTTTAAATTATTTAGTATCTCCTCTAAAAAAAAGGAGGGATCTACATCTCTAACGATGCATTTGATTGTCACAAATTAGGTTGGAATGAAAACCATAAGTGAGTGATTATAAATTAATTCATTAGAATTTAAAAATTTGTTAGCTTCATTAATTCTTTTAAATTGAGCACTGACTCTCTTTTCTACCCCTTCTAGATGTGATTACACTAAATCCAGCCTTGGACAAAATGTTCCCAATGACCATTTTGTGCAAAGTAGGAGCAATGGAAGGTTGGGTAATACTGTCCTTAGCATTATCATTATTACTAACTATTTTCTCTATACAAACTATATATGCAGCTCTATCTCCTTTGCCAAATTCTAAAATGCTAGTTATGTTTCAAACACCCATTTTAATAAATTGAATTTATTCGAAAATTAATGATTCTTTATTGATACAAATGTAAAAATGAATAAAAATAGATTTATAAGGAACAAAAACACAAAGATAAGAAAAAGAAACGACTTACAATAAACAATAGGTTAAATATCGGTACCCAAGGTCACAATTTCTCGTAAACAAAGCATTTTTCAGCATTGAGGAATGTATTTCTGGTGGATTTGAAGATTTGAAATTTTAATCTGTTTTTACTGTGTTGTTTAATATTTTATGTAATTTAGTTTTATCGATAGCTTTATACTGTATTTATTTTACACTGATTTTATAATAATAATAATACTTTATTACCCAACAGATACAGAATCCAGTAACAGGGTAACATCATAACTTAAGTATAAAAATAATCACATCATAACTTAAGTATACAAATAACAATATAAAAATTAAAAAAAAATACAATAAATTAGTACTTGGACGCAATTACAAATTAAAGCATTGGTTGATATGACTAAGAAATGAACTGAAAGAATCACCAAATATATCAGCATTATATTGCACACTATAGTATGATTTGTATAGCTTATATAGTGGAGAATTATTATGATGAAGTGAATTAGGGTATTGTAAGAAAAGGTGCTGCAAGATCTGCTTGCCAACCTAGGTACATGAAAGTTAAGTAAGTCAATGGCAGTGGTATCATCAATGATGTTGTTAACTAGTTTGTACAGATATAGGCATGAGATACGCCTATGCCTATCATTTATGGAAATTGTGTTGAATTCTAGGAGTAAACTGGAGTAGCTAATCGTTCTGTCTGGATATGATTTATGTTTGATAAAATATAGATATTTTAAAAATTTGCGCTGAACGCTCTCTAATAGCCCAATGTATTTATGAAACTGCGGTGTCCATACAACAGAGCGATACTCCAATTTACTGCAGATGTAAACATTAAATAGTGATTTTAACGTATCCACTGAAGAAAATGACTTGCTACTTCTAATGATAAAACCTAGTGTACGATAACATTCCTTAACAATTTTGTCAATGTGGTCATTGAACGTAAGTTTATTATCGTAGAGTACACCCAGATCCTTAAATCGATTAACTCTCTGTAAAGGTTCAACACGCATTAAATAATTGTTAAAGATCGTATTCACTTTCCTCGAAAATGTCATAACATTACACTTATTAGTATTTAATGATAAACCATTGATATCACACCAGTCACAAATATTATTTAAATCATCCTGAAGGATACCACAGTCAATTTCGTTTTCTATTTTCCTAAAAATCTTCAAATCATCAGCATAATGAAGGTATGAAGATCTGATTGTGTCGCAGACGTCGTTTATAAAAAGTGAAAATAACAACGGTCCGTGATTTGAGCCTTGTGGAACTACAGACGTGGTAACAAAGCTGAAAGATTGTACACCTTCAAATTGCCAAATATTATTTTGTATACCATATATTATGACGAATGCAAGCCCTCTGGTGAGACCTGAATAAATTACTTTACTTACTTTACAATAGGAAAACACAACCATCCAGTAGGAAAGCTGTCGGTCGAATCCGGTTATGCGTTTCATTTTACAATTTTGTTATATCATTACATTTTTTGGATACGTGTAGTGCGATGTTGCCTTTTATAGTATGCCTCATTCAAATGTAAAAATGTTTGCCGCAATGTTTGGCAACGTTGAAATTATCAGGGTTGTTAAAAAAGGTTTATTTTTCATTTTAATTAAAACAAACAGTGTTTTTTACAATGTTTCTTCATTGAAACAGCGTTTAAAGCATTAACAATTAAAAACATGTTTAAAACGTGTTTAAAACGGTTTTTTTTAATTTGCGTAAATTTGTTGTTTCAAAGCGGTTAATTTAAGGCTTTTAACGAGTGTTTTCCACTCCCAGACTAAGCATGAAGTAAAATTTCGAGTTTAGAAAAGCCTAAGTATTTGGATTGGCCGGTAGCGAAGCGGAGCGGCCAATCCAAATTAGTCTTTTCTAAACTCGAAATTTTACTTCATGCGCCACGCTTAAAAACACTGATATACAGCGAAGTTTAAAAAACACACACATACAACAACGATTATAGGCAACCTAATATACGTTAGAGTTATTGGGTTGCCTATAATCACTGTTTTAAACAATTTGTTCAGCGCAGAATTTGACTCACGTTTTATTCACATCTACATATTAGATTGCTAAAGCCCTATAACTTTACAATATTTCAGTGTTTTATCCGTGTGGCGCATGAAGTAAAATTTCGAGTTTAGAAAAGAAATTTGGATTGGCCGCTCCGCTTCGCTACGTGGCCAATCCAAATTTCCAGGCTTTTCTAAACTCGAAATTTTACTTCATGCTTAGTCTGGGAGTGGAAAACCCTCGTTTAAAGATTCAAATTGAAATCTTTTAAAAAAACAACGAATGTCGTAAAATTTATAGTGTATGCATATGTATACCTGAAAGAAAAATTTCCTGTATTCAAAAATCACATTTACGCACACACAGTGATATTGTGATATTTTATTTGTAATAAAATGTTATGTTTAATAATGTAATTTGAAATATCTTCAACAATTTAGCTAAAATTTAAAAACGTAAACAAAAAATCTGAATGAAGTAGTATAAAATATAATTTAGCAAATTTAAGATAAAAAAATGTTTTAAGCAAATTAAACCTTTAAAACATGTTTTAAACAAATTCAAGATTTAAAACATGTTTAAAACAAAACTGTTTAAAACACGACGGCTGTTTTTAAACATGTTTAAAACACAACGGCTATTTTTAAATATGTTTAAAACACTGTCTTAAATCAAAGTGTTTTAAACATAACAACCCTGGAAATTATAGGTTAACAACTCACTTCAATCATTTCTATCAACAATACAACATACTATAGTATACCGGGTGTTGACTTGGCGGACGCAACATAGGAAATCGCATGTTTATTTTGATGTGTTCAAAGATTGGCTCCCCTATTTATTTTAGAGACAAAATGTAATTACCTTTTTCGTAAAGGGAAACATTCGGAATTCATTAATGTTCACACTTAGTACTTCACATTTCTCTTAAGTTAAAATAATTAAGAAAAGGTAATGTGGTTTTATAAAAATAATAACATGCCATGGAATTGAAACAACAATTGCGGATGTCAAAATGGCGCAAGATATCGCTGTCACTTGATTACACTACATAAGAAAAAATCCGGTTAGCTCTTTCCATTATCTCAAAACAAAATTCAGCAGTACTTAAAAGAAATAAATTTGGGTTTTTTTAAAACCTTAAAAGCGGTGGTATGGTTTATATTGAACTGGACTTCAATTTTTCTCCCACTCATGTCCCTATTTTCAACAAAAAAATCAAAAGGAGTTAGACATTTTGCTGTCCGTCAAACAGCATTTTTTCTCCCACTCATGTCCCTATTTTCAACAAAAAAAATCAAAAGGAGTTAGATATTTTGCTGTCCGTCAAACAACAAACTCCTTTTGATTTTGTCTTGCTGGATCTCGTTCTTGGATGTCCTCATTTTCACACTTGCAGTTAATCAAAACTGTTCCTCTAGTTTCAAACTTTCTTACCAATCGTTGAACAGTAGAATTATTAGGTATCGCTCTGTCTGGAAACTGGGCAGAAAACATATCGCAAACATCCTGATAACTGTGGTCTTTTGACATCCGCAATTGCTTTTCAATTCCATGGCAATTCATTATTTTTATAAAATCACATTACTTTTTCTTAATTATTTTAACTTAGAAAAACTGAAAGCGTTAAACGTTACCACAAATGAATTCAGAATTTGTCCCTCTACAAAAAAGGTCAATACATTTCGTTTCTAAAATAAATAGGGGACCCAATTTTTGACCATTTTAAAATTTACATGGGATTTCCTATGTTGCGTCCGCCAGTCAATACCCGGTATAATATAAGGAGAAAAAAACAAGCCTACCGCGGTGAGAATAAAATGTAACAGAGTTTATATAAAATGTCTTTTCGTGATTTTTTTCTAATTATTTTAAGGCTATATTTAATTGTAAATTCCTGTAGGATTCGGTGTGTTGTGGCGTCCAAAATATATTAAAACAAAATCAAATACAGGCTTGCATTAAGAAGAAAAAGGTGATTCGTTTTAAATGCAAAATGCAATTTATTTTATTTGCAATCCAGCCACAAAAACATTCTTCACGTTCCTGTTATCACCGGTATAAATGAACTTTTGCAATAATTCATCAATATTACAATCTTTTATATAGTCACAAGGCGAATTTTCAACATTCATATCGACGAGCACAGCATCGAAATCTTTTCCATTTTCGAAATTACCAACTTTTTCTTCCACGTTCAATGCTGAAAAATTTGTGTTAATTTGTAATGTCGGGATTTGAATACGAATAATTCAAATAGTCGAATATTAAAATATAAGTATTTCTATCACTAAATTATTCACATACTTGAATATTCGAACATTTAAATATTAGAAATATTTGAATATGTTTTTGAATAGATATTTAAATATTGCTCATTTCATTTAACTACGCCAGAAATTCGAAGAAATGCGAACATATTTGTATCTCTGTGGAGTTTATCTGTGCAATTAATTAAGCGATTTTCCTAAAAATAATGCCTTTTTTAATAATAATATAGAATATTTATTTAGCATTTTTGCTATACATGAAAATATACACACTTTTGATAAAGTAAACAAGTCGTCACATCTTATGAATTTTGCTGTTATGAGCACAAATGTGTTATAATTTCTCGCCTAGTTAAATAAAATGTGCAATATGCAAATATTTCAAATATTTAAGTATGTTTTCGAATAGATATTTAAATATTCGATATTCCAAATATTTGAATGTTTTTGAATAAATAATTCAATTGTTAAATTTGAAAAATTGGCGCCTTAATAGTATATTTTTAACTTCACTTGAAATCCATGTTTTATACCGGTGGCGCATGAAGTAAAATTTAGAGTTTTGAAAAGCCTGAAAATTTGGATTTGCCGGACTCGCTTCGCTCCGCCTGGCAAATCCAAATTTTCAGGCTTTTCTAAGCTCGAAATTTTACTTCATGCTTAACCTGGGAGTGGAAAACACTTGTTCCACAGCTATTAGAAACTTCAATGAAAAGATTGATTTTTTAAGGAAATTGGAAAACAAACGCAAACTGTAGTTATTTTTTTAATCTTTATAAATTTCAATAATTATCCTGTTAATTTTTTTTTTAAATTTAGTGCCATTAAAGGTTTTAATAGTATTCGAATAAGTTTTTTCCACTCCCAGGGTAAGCATGAAGTAAAATTTCGAGTTTAGAAAAGCCTGAAAATTTGGATTTGCCGGGCGAAGCGAAGCGAGCCCGGCAAATCCAAATTTTCAGGCTTTTCTAAACTCGAAATTTTACTTCATGCGCCCCCGGTATAAAACACTGATTTCAATTGAAGTTAACATACTTAGTTATCTATCACAAGATTAAAGTAAAACAAGGATGCATGTTGTTTTGATTAATGTTGGGAATTTTTAAAATTGGAGAATTTGAATATTTATTTAAAAGTATATTCAAATTTTAATATACAAATATTTTTTTATATTTTTGAATGAATATTCGACTACTTTAATTGTAAACATTTCCAGCCTTAGTAATTTGTATTTATATTATTGTTATAATATTGCAGTAAATATGAAATGAGCCGTTTATTTTGAAAGTGGATTAACTCTATTAAATTTGTTATTGTTGAAGATTATTACACCTTCATAATTTGAGGTTTTCAGTCATAAAAAACAATTTGCAGTTAAATATAATTAAAATATATACTACACTGACCGGCAACAAATCCGACCATCACGAAAAAATCCCAAATTAACTTATATATTTCTTACTATAATTTAATAATGATATTAATCGAAAGGAACATTCATTATTGAATAGAAAACCGAAAAAAGAATACAGATTACCGCAAAATGAAATGTAATTTAAAAAGTATCAAATAGTGCAAACCCATATAAAAACCATTAAGACTCGGTTTTAAAAATATTTTATGGTGGCCGGTTTTTTCTGCCGGTCAATGTATATAGTTTGAATATACACAAACAGAAATTGTTGTTTATAACAGAAATTCTCACATTATGAAAATTATTTCAGTCGAGAACTAAAAACTGAGAAATGTAGTTAGGCCACTTTCAAAATAAACGGTTCAAATATTCAAATCCGAAGTTAAATTAATATTGTAATAGTATACCTTTAGCGCCACCTAACGTCGCCAAATAAAAAGCATCGTGGTGATTCATAGGCTTGTAATTGTTTTTATTAAAGGATAAATGGATTGAAACATCGAGTGCTCGTCGCATTGCATCGATTATAGAAACAGAATCTCCACCTGAAACATCTAGAGAAAAGTTATGTTTTCATTTGAAAAGATGACGAAAGTAAGAATTTTATTAAATACCTGTTCCTAATCCAACATTAATTCCATTTTCAAACAATCTTTTAACGTCGCACAAACCAGACTGGAGTCTTGTGTTCGACGAAGGACAATGAGCAACTGAAGTGCCCTTTGAAGATAAAAGCTCCAATTCCGAATCCGTTAAATAACAACCGTGAGCTAAAATTGTCTGCAAACAAATTGTGTTTTAAATCACACATTATTTTTTAATAATAATTAACCTTTATTACCTAACTGGCAAAAAACGCAATTATAGAGTAATAAGTATAAACTTAAAAATGTTAAATTATGTACGTAAGATATACAGGGTGCCCGTATTTCAACAGCATGTATGGGAATCTTGGTTATTTGAATGGATACAGAGTCGGTTAAATTGGGGCAAAGTTGCGTATTTTAGGGCCCAATAATAATCTAAAACAAATTTAAAATATCTTCTTTCGTTTTTAAGATATTGCCAAAAATGGATTTTTTGAATTTTCTTTTTTTTTATTTAAAAACCATTGAATCCAGACATTTACAACTTTGAAATTATAAAGGCACTTTATAACGAGAAATCTAGTAACATGTTTTATTTTAATATAACTATAACATTTACCTAGGGACAATGGCCAACTTTTGTTTTTCTTATGGACGCCATTTTGGATTTTCATATTATTTGGAAGAACATTTTTTTCTGATTTGTATCATACTTATAGTGTATTGTACATTTTATATGTGAAATTTTAATCTTTTGTTTTTTGTAAAGAGTGCCATGGAAACAGTTGACTAATTCACTCATTTGACAATTTCTAGGACCCATGATTGTTGTTAAAATAGATCACCAGTTGTGATGTATTTTGAACTAATGAGTGTTTTCCACTCCCAGACTAAGCATGAAGTAAAATTTCGAGTTTAGAAAAGCCCCGTGTAGAAAATTTGTCGAGGGTCGTTATATCTTTAATGGGGAAAGGGCTATGATGGACACATTATTATTATTACAAAAGATTGACAGTTATTGAATAATTTTGACTGCTAACAATGATTGACTGCTGTCAAGATTGTATTGGGCGCATTTATCAGAAAAATAAACTCTCAACATGTTTGGATTATTTTACGCTTTACGTTGGTATCTAGTAACTACTATGCCAATTCTGTCTCGTACGCTTGCTAAATTTACGAACGTGTTTACTGTTGACAGTACATTCATTAGAAATTTCCCCAACTGTTGGCATTAAACTCCTAACAGTTTTATCTGATGAATGCGCCCATTGATTAATAGATATGACGTCATTGTTTCCAAGGCACTCTTTGCAAAAAAGAAAAAAATCTAAAATAAATTATGAGTGTGATACACCACTGAGTTCAGAAAAAAATATTCTTTCAAAAAATATAAAAATCCAAAATAGCGTCCATAAGAAAAACGAAAGTTGGCTATGTTCCCCGAGTAAATCTTATAGTTATCTTATAAAAATATATGCTACTAGATTCCTCATTAAAAAGTGCCTTGTATTGTCAAAGTTCTAAATGTCCAGATTCAGTAGTTTTTGAATACAAAAATAGAAACGATTTTTCAAAAAGCAGTTTTTTGTTGATATCTCGAAAACACAAAGAGATATTTCAAAATTGTTTTCAGATTATTATTAGGCCCTAAATTACGCAACTTTGCCCCAATTAACCGACTCTCTATCTCTTCAAATAACTGAGATCCTCATACATTCTGTCGAAATACGAACACCCTGTATAGCAAAACTCAAATTCTAGTGATGGGCAAGATTCAGTATCTTAAGTATCGAGCAAGTAATGATCGAGCAGTTAAAGTATCCAGCTGCTCGATTATTTGCAAAAATTAAGCAGACAATTTTTGTTTGATTGATTTTGCATGAATTTCTTGAACTTAATAATTGATGTTTAATACAAAATAAGTAACTAAGTGTAAGTTAAAAGTAATAAAAAAAACTTAAAACATTAAAAGTGCGATTCATTTCGCAATCTACAGCAAGTTAGTCTTACAAAGACTATATCAAACACTCATTGAAACAACTACTTCCCGGGCTAATACCCCGACGGACATTGAATTATACAACAAGTGTTTGCTGTTACATACAGTAACCTACTGGAAATGTAACAATTTGGGTCAAATTATTCAGGCCATCTATAGACGCGTTTCGAGATTTATCTCTCCTCAGTATAGCTTTGCCATTCCCTCTAAACAATTTGACACCTTAGACTGGCGGTCACGTTACCGTTCAAACATTAGTATAAATGAAATTGCCAATTCTTGGTTGCAGAATACTTCAAACATTAAAAGTGCGATTTATACTAATGTTTGAACGGTAACGTGACCGCCAGTCTAAGGTGTCAAATTGTTTAGAGGGAATGGCAAAGCTATACTGAGGAGAGATAAATCTCGAAACGCGTCTATAGATGGCCTGATAATTTGACCCAAATTGTTACATTTGCAGTAGGTTACTGTATGTAACAGCAAACACTTGTTGTATAATTCAATGTCCGTCGGGGTATTAGCCCGGGAAGTAGTTGTTTCAATGAGTGTTTGATATAGTCTTTGTAAGACTAACTTGTTGTAGATTGCGAAAAAAATCGCACTTTTAATGTTTGAAGTATTCTGCAACCAAGAATTGGCAATTTCATTTATAAAAAAAACTTAATTTAAATTAGTTACTGGTTAGGTTATAACAAGTAAGTAACCCATTCTAAATAGCCTAACCTAATATATCATCGCACTTCTAAGTAATCAGCAACTCTGGTAGCAACTAACCTAACTTTAATACATCATCTAATCTAGCATTAGGTTAAATAGCTGGTAACTAATCTAAAATATGATCTGATATTTTACCTTACTAACCAGGCATTAACTTAAGTAATAGTTAGAATTGATTCAGGTTAGACCAGTTACCGTAAGTCATATAAGTAATTGATCAAGCTACTTGAGGGGATCGAGCCGCTCGATCATTTCCAAGCATAGAGTACTCGATCCTTTTTGATGGATCTTGCCCATTACGAGAAAAATACTACCCCCATCTTATCGTAATTACAATAATAGAGCTGGCTAATTTATACAAAATCATACCTTTTTCGTTAACAAATTTGCCTTATTGTAGACCTCGGCATATGCCATTTGATAGGTATTTATCACTATTTCAACCTCCGTTGGATTTTCTGAAATGTGCGTTTGAATGTGACAATCGTGTTTCGAGGCAAGTTTTCCTAAATTTGTCATTGTTTCGAGATCAAGACTGAGGGCGAATCTTGGGGTAATTATCGGTTCGACTGTAGAGGTCTATGAAACAAATAAACATCATCGAATAACGATTCCTTATTCAATCAAATCAAAAAAA
The DNA here is from genome assembly GCA_932526585.2 of Philonthus cognatus. Classification (NCBI taxonomy): domain Eukaryota; kingdom Metazoa; phylum Arthropoda; class Insecta; order Coleoptera; family Staphylinidae; genus Philonthus; species Philonthus cognatus. Next base: position 34,746,817 of record OW052242.1, read on the forward strand.
ATGTATGTTTTTGAGTTTCGTGAAGAGTATACAACACTGTTGTATCCGTTCTTCACACTTTATTTTTGAATCGTTGATACATATTTTTGAATCGTTGATACATATTTTGAGTGCTAAGCAATCATAATCAATACGTTAGGTTAGGCTCTAGTGGTTGCAGTGAGGGAATGGTAGAGTAGGTGAGAGGAGTGTATGAGGAAACATGGGCAAAAGTGGAAATGGAGGAGTCAGAGAAGTTTAGGACGTAGGAGGGGCTTAGGTAGGGGTGCCTATTGAGCCCTGTGTTGTTTAACCTCTATATGAGTGAATTAGAGGAGGTGATGAGGAACGGATATGCTGAAAAGGGCGGAGAGGTTTATGGATAAGAGGGGGTTGAGCGTTTAGAAAAACGAAATGGATGAGATTTAGAAATAAAGAAAGAGAGGGGATTGTGAAGGAATTAGAGTGAAAAGGGGAGGTGATTGAGAGGGTTAAAAAAATCAAGTATTTAGGGCTTATGTTCAAAGGGACGGGAGGGTATGAGGAGCATGTGAGGTGGGTTCAGGGGAAGGCTAGAAATGCGTTGGGGATAGCTTGGGAAAAGTGGGGGAAGTGGATGAGGAACAATGTAAGAGTGGCGAGTAAAATATGGGAGAGGGAGAGAGGGAGCAGTTGTGGTTCCTGACGCGTATATTGGGGGTAAAGAGAAACTAAAGTGTGAGGAAATAGTGAGAATGGCTAGGTATGAGATGAAGTTATGGGATCTGGAGTAAGAGAGATTGGTGAAGGCGGTGTGGGTGGCATGCGTGAATGGGAGAGAGGGTAGATGCAGGAGCGAGAGAAGGAGAATTTATGAGAGGGTGGGTTTGTCGGAGACGAAGGTGACGGAATGGCTGGGGAATGGGGTGAAGGTGGATGCGTGGGTGAAGAAGAAGGAGGTGGAAGCACAGGAAAGACAGGGGTTTATAGAGAGGAGTGAATACAACGATAGATACGGAAGGTGGCAGGTGCATGGGAGAATGCCGAGGTATTTGGTGGAGGGGTAATGGAGTAGGGAGGAGAGGGTGGTGCTGGCGAGGGCGAGGTGTGGGTCAGGGAAAAGAGGAAAGAAGGTGTGGATGGAGAAGAGTATGGGAAGTGTGTAATGTGTGAGCGGGGGAGAGTTGCGTGGAGTCATTTGGCGGAGGATTGCGAGGGGGTGAAGGAGGAATGGGTGGGAGTAAGAGGAAATAGAAGAGTGACGGAATGGATGACAGAAGATGAGACCGGGGTAAGGACGCTGGAAAAGTTGGGGAAAGAGAGGGAAAGTAGTATTATGCTAATAAAGGTCTTTTTTTTTGGGTGCATCCTACGAGATACTTAGGCCCACATAATTCGATGGGCGTCAAGAATCTCACAAAGTTCATCATCGGCTCCAAATGGTTTTCGTAAGAAAAATGAACAACAGTGGCATCACAATGGGCCCTGATGGCACGGTTGTTCCTTTTCCTCACGAGAACCATTTGGAGCCGATGATGAACTTTGTGAGATTGTTGACGCCTATTGAATCAAGGTCAAAGAGTTCATCCATACAGGGATTTCTAAGTAGGAATTTCTTATTCCAGCCAGAGAGGGGCAGATTATCAATCAGAACTCATGATTCCTTTTTCAAAAGATACACTTTACAAGGATTCCAATGACTTTTTTCAATTATATTATTTTAACTCATAAATATTACCTTTTTATTTCTAACGTAATTTATGAACGTTTCCGTGTCTTCCAAACTTTTCTTTGGTGTTTCCGAGTAATTTTCAGGTGCGTTTTCTGTCATGTTAATTTTTCCGACAAAGGCTCTTTGCCCGTTTGCTATTACCGAATCAACTAATATCTGACTGCTTTCTAGGTACATTGAACCAAAATAACAAGCAGTCGTCGTGCCGAAGCTAATTGTTTTTTTCTGAAATAATTTAAATTACCATAACTATCCACAAAAATATGAATGAAGTTCATATCTATGTTTTATTATTGATTTAACTTATTTTCATTCGATTGCAGTAACTAATTATCTGTAGCATATTAGATAAATGAATCGGCGAACAAAAATGTTTCTTCATTACATCGTCGGTACACAAGAAAAGTGACATCTCAAAAATCCTCCTTTTTGAGTTTAATAATGTAAAATGTTCGACTTTTATCAGAAAAAACGACATAAAGATAGTTAAAAAAATACTGGGTAAAAAGACCATGTTTCCATTGCGAGGGAAGTTGACACCCACTCAGGATTAATGTCACTGTTAGTGAAGTTAATAATATTGTTTGAAATACCATACTATTATGAAACCATCACAATCAAGAAACATTGTACATCTTAAAAAATGTTCGTTTGTATAACTTTAAAATGTACAACAATATTATTTTTAAGCCGTTTTCCTGAAAAATTAGGACTTTTGAGATATGTCACTTTTCTTGTGCACCGACGATATGAATTCAATAAGTCTGTATGTTCATCTGTCTGTCCATCTGTTTGTCCATCTGTTTGTCTATACAGAGAGTTTTATGTAACACCGAACATTTTCATAACGAGAATTTTTCTTTGAAGTATCCGTATGCATACGTTGCACATTTTCTAATGCTCGGTTTATTAAAAGAATTCAATTTGAAGCTTTAAGCGAGTGTTTTCCACTCCCAGGCTAAGCATGAAGTAAAATTTCGAGTTTAGAAAAGCCTGAAAATTTGGTTTGGTCGCGTAGCGCGAAGCGCGGAGCGGCCAAACCAAATTTTCAGGCTTTTCTAAACTCGAAATTTTACTTCATGCGCCACCGGCACAAAACAATGATTCAATGTAAAGTTTTGCGGTGTGTTTTAAACTTCGTAATATGTCAGTGTTTTGTACCGGTGGCGCATGAAGTAAAATTTCGAGTTTAGAAAAGCCTGAAAATTTGGTTTGGCCGCTCCGCGCTTCGCGCTACGCGACCAAACCAAATTTTCAGGCTTTTCTAAACTCGAAATTTTACTTCATGCTTAGCCTGGGAGTGGAAAACACTCGCTTAAAGCTTCAAATTGAATTCGTTTAATAAACCGAGCTTCGGAAAATGTGTAACGTATGCATTATGGATACTTAAAAAAAAATTCTCGTTATGAAAATGTTCGGTGTTACATAAAACTCTGTATGTCTGTCCATTTGTCTGTCCACCTGTCTATCTGTCTGTATGTACATCTGTCTGTCTGTGTGTGTCTGGCTGTGTGTGTCTGTCTGCCTCTATTTGTCGTGTCACTTTTCAACTTTTTTTGTTAATAATTTTTGATTAATCTTTAGAAAAAGGAGTTTTTCTGTATGGAAAATTCACCCTGTATTGTATAGAAAACTCACCCTGTACTGTCTGTCTGTCTGTCCATCTGTCTGTTTATCTGTCTGTCCATCTATCTGTCTGTTCATCTGTCTGTCTGTTCATCTGTCTGTCTGTTCATCTGTCTGTCTGTGTGCCTGTCTGTCTCTCCGTCTGTCTGTTCGCCTGTCTATCTATCCGTTTGTCTGTCCGTCAGACTATCTGTCTGCGTGTTTGTTTGTCTGTCAGTCGCTTTTCAACTTTTTTTTTTTTATTATTTTTTATAGATCTTCTTTTGAAAAGGGAGTTTTTCTATGGAAAACTCATCCTGTATTGTTTATGAGAAAACCTATAATTATTTCAAATAAAATTATGTACATACAACAACTGCGTCGTAAACTTTTTTCGAAAATTCCAAATCATCGTACCGACTTTCTAATCGATAAGTGTACTCATTGAGCCAATCCAACAATTGCATATCGTATCCTAAACCGACGTTCGGATATTGCGGAGCGTGTATGTGTGTATCAATCATGCCGGGCATTAAAAATTGGCCGGGCAATAAATTCACTTCTTCGCAGATGTCAACGCAGTTGTGCTTTTTGAGAAGATCATCTTTTTGTGTTTGATCTCCAACTGCTAAAATCTAAAATTACAACAGGTTTTATATGGAAACTTCAATAATCATACAGAAAATCATCTTTTTGTAATAAATGTCCAAACACTAAAATTACAACAGATGTTATATGGAAATTTCAATAATAATAATAATAACTGCTAAAATCTAAAATTACAACAGGTTTTATGTGGAAATTTCAATAACTGTAAATTGCTGTACCTTAGATCCTTTAACGATAATTATTCCATTTTCTTTTGCCGCTAAAGAAAAAGGTCTTTCACAGTGTATGATATTTCCTGTGAAAATCCTTACGGAATCCTCGAAAGTTTGGGAATTCATTTCTTCGTTTGTATTAATATCTAAACAAAAATGAATTATTATTATTGATTTAATTCAAACTTTAACAACTTTAGTGAGAGTTTTAAGAACTTATTACCACGTTTAGGAAACTCTTAAAGCTGAGTACTTTGTAATATCACCGACGCTTAGGCATGGAAATTAAGGACATTAAGGTAGCCCAGGAACACAAAGAAATTTTACTTGCTGCCTTCTTGGATATAGAAGGAGCATTTGACAATACAGCCTTTAACTCTATAACTGCTGCCCTGAGAAAGCGGGGGTTGGAGGAAATTAGCTGCTGGTGGATAGACTGCATGCTAAGACAAAGGATGGTCTACACAACGTTCGCTGACCAGACACTAGCATCCAGGGTGGCCGGTGGTTGTCCGCAGGGAGGAGTTCTCTCACCCCTGCTGTGGAACCTGGTCATGGATGGCCTGCTAGTGGATCTCAGCAACGAGGGATACTCTTCCCTAGGATACGCGGATGACCTAGTCATACTCGTTGAGGGAAAATTTAACAACACGATCAGAGAGCGTATGCAACGTGCACTGAACGTGGTGAGCAAATGGTGTGCTAGAGAAGGACTTAAAGTCACCCTCGAAGACCACCCTGGTACCATTTTCACGCAGGAGGAAACTGGCGGGCCTTGGACCGCTCTTTCTAAATGGTGGCAACCTGAAAATGTCGGGTGAGGTGAAGTACCTAGGAGTAATCTTTGACTCCAAACTGACCTGGACCCCTCAAATCTCAAAAATCAGACGCAAATCGGAAATTACCCTTGCGGTAATTAGACGAATGTACGACCGACAATGGGGGCTCAGACCAGGAATGGTATACTGGCTGTACACCAGAGTGGTCAGACCCGCAATCATGTATGCTGCTTTGGTATGGTGGCCTAAAGCCACACAGCATACAACCATACAAATACTCAGCAAGGTTCAAAGACTTGCTTGTACCGGGCTTTCATTAATTCCCGAACCCCACGTGACCAAAAATAATAGGCAACCAAATGTACAAGGTGGTATGGCTCACAGAAAAATTCCCTAGATTTAAAAATATTTATTCGCCGGCGTATTTTTATGACGACTGAAAATATTATATTTAAAATGATTAAAAAAATAGGCTCATCTTCAAAAATGTAACTAATTTTTATTAATTTTTTTTCTTAAACACGAACAGAACATACAAAGTTAACAACAAATAAAGAAACAACAAATATTAAACCTAATAACTAAATAAGATTAATAGCTTAAAATTAAAAAAAAATATATAATAAGTGTTCTATATGTCCTCCTTCTTCTCTTACACATAAATTCAACCTGCGCCGCATATTATCAAACACATGATGGAGTTCATTTTCGGTGAAATTTTGTACCTCTTGCATAATTGCTACTTCTAAATTTTCGAGAGTATGGATCCTATTTTTGAAGATATTACTTTTTATTCGACCAAATAGATAATAATCTAAAGGTGTCAAGTCTGGACTGCGAGGAGGCCACACGCCTCTACTAATTATTCTGTTTTCATAAAATTCAGCTAAATACCGAATGGTTGCATTTGCAGTATGTGCTGTGGCCCCATCTTGCTGAAAATAGCCCAATCGAAGCTCATCGTCGTGCATTTGTCCAATAGCTTCTTCTAAAATTAACCGATACCGTTCAGCAGTGATAGTTTCTCTAAAAAATATTGGGCCAATTATCCTTCTCCTAGACATAGCTATCCAAATTCCTAGCTTTTGGGGATGCAGAGGTGTTTCCTCCAATACATGGGGATTTTCTGTCGCCCATGTCCTGTAATTTTGGCTGTTCACGTATTAGAATAACGGGGGCTATGAGAACTACGCCCACTGCAGCCATAGAGGCGGTTCTAGACCTCACACCACTTCATATTCTGATAGTGGGGGAGGCAAGACTGGCACTCTATAGGTTGCAATTATCATCGGTCAACGTAAGAGTTGATACCCCACACAGAAGACTGTTGACAGACATAGGGGGACCTCTCCTGCAAATGAGGTCGGATCATATGGTAGTCAGATATCTTGGAAATTCACTCTTTAAAGTCACTATTCCAGACCGCAACGAATGGAACGGCTTTAGAGAAGATATACACAAACAAAGTGTGATCTGGTACACGGACGGTTCTAAATCAACCACAGGTACTGGATCAGGAATCTATAATGAAAACATGAGGACAGGCTATGCTCAACCATTGGGTAGCCTGGCATCAGTCTTTCAAGCAGAAATATTCGCAATCATAGAATGTGCGAGAACCAACATAGAGAAGGACTGTCGAAACAGGCAAATCTATATCATGTCCGATAGCCAGGCGGCACTGAAGGCTCTCCAGAGTCAAAAGACTTAATCTAAACTGGTATTGGAATGCTTCAATACCCTGAATGACCTAGCGAGACAGAACAAGGTTACGCTTGTCTGGACGCCGGGTCACTCTGGTATTGCGGGTAATGAAAAAGCTGACGAGCTAGCAAGGCAGGGAGCCACCATTTCATTTATGGGACCCGAACCTGCCTTGGGCATAACAAAAAAGTCGAGTCGCCTTGAAGTCAGGAAGTGGACTCGCAACAAACACAAGGAATACTGGGAAAACAGTCCAGGCCTTAACCATAGTAAGGCCCTTATAAAAGGGCCTAACTCAAGCCAAGCTGCAGGACTACTAACATTGAGTAGGGCACAGCTGAAAACAACCATAGGACTGCTCACAGGCCACATGACTGTTAAAGAGCATCTAAGGAAAATCGGGCTATACAACGGCGACACGAACTGTCGCCTCTGTAATACGGCACCGGAAACAGCAATGCACGTTCTGTGCAGGTGCAATGCGCTGGAGAGCAAAAGACGGCTCATATTTGGGAACAGACAAATGGAACCAAATGATTTCCACGCGCAACCTCTGAAGGACCTGCACAAGCTAGTGCAGGGCATCGAGTTCGGAATAGTTGCGTGAGTGTAATAATATTGGGGCAGTACAATAAGCCACCTAGGCTGCAGTGCATCCGGATCCGAAAGGAAGACGGCCCCCACAGGAAAAAAAAAAGGTAGCCCAGAATACCCATGGAACCAAGGCCGTAGCTAGAAAAAAACTTCGGGGGGGTTTTACTGGTAAAAATATTGTTTTTGCTCTTGCAGGGCCGCTTTTACATGCAAAATGTTAAAAAAAAGTAGCCCCCTGGCTACGGCCTTGCATGGAGCCCATAGAGTCAATATATATTTTTCTGTCTCTATGGAAGTTTTTCTCTTTTGTGGGCTAACCTGATTTTCTTGATTTCCACGCCTGAACGTCAATAATTTGATACTACAACTTTAATGTAGTTGTATGAGTTACGTGAAGGTGTTAAGTCACTTAATTAAACACAGTTATATTCCTTTCTTCACTTTTATTTTTCTTGCTAGATGTACATTTCGGGTACTAAGTACCCATTATCAATAGCTAACTCATGAGTTAGCTATTGATAATGGGTACTTAGTACCCGAAATGTACATCTAGCAAGAAAAATAAAAGTGAAGAAAGGAATACTACAACTTTATTAATATTTTCAAATTTTGTATAATTATGCATAGATTTATAATAAATTTCAATCATTTTTATTTTATTAAATGGAAACGGAATGAATTTTTGCAAATAATTGTATGTACGTTAAGTATTCTCTTGATTCATGAATAATTCTTTAATACTCCATTTATTTAACTCAAATGGAAAAGCCCATCGGCTGAGCTCTTTCAGCCTTTGATTCATATTTTCTTTTAAATATATAGAAAATGTTTCTTTTAAGTACACAAATCCCGATGCATACACTGTAAACTTTCAGGCGTTCGTTGTTTTTGTTGTGAAAGTTTAATTTGTAGTTTCTTACGAGTGTATCCACTTCCAGGTTAAGAATAAAGTAACATTTCGAGTTTAGAAAAGCCTGAAATTTTGGATTTGCCGGACGGAGCGAAGCGAGCCCGGCAAATTCAAATTTTCAGGCTTTTCTAAACTCGAAACTTTACTTCATGCGCCACCCGTACACAACACTGAAATAATCTGAAGTTCAAAATGTACTACTCCAGCATTTAGATTTATATTTTCAACTTCACAATAGCTTAACGTGTTATACGGGTGGCGCATGAAGTAAAATTTCGAGTTTAGAAGAGCCTGAAAATTTGGATTCGCCAGGCTTTGCAAATTTGCCAGCTCTTCTCAGGCTTTTCTAAACTAGAAATTTTACTTCAAGCGCTACCCGTATACAACACTAAAATAATTTGAAGTTCAAAATGTACCACTTCAGCAATTTGATTTAGATTTATGTTTTAAACTTCACAAAAGCTTAGCGTTTTATACGGGTGGCGCATGAAGTAAAATTTCGAGTTTAGAAAATCCTGAAAATTTGGATTTGCCGGGCTCGCTTCGCTCCGCCCGGCAATTTTCAGGCTTTTCCAAACTCGAAATTTTACTTCATGCTTAGCCTAGGAGTGGAAACACTCGTTAGAAACTTTAAATTGAATGTAAGAGTATATTTAAAAGAAAAAATGTCTGTATGTCATTTAAGTATATTTGTAATATTAGTTAATTAACAATTATTATTTTTTTCTTATCACAATATTACTCACATATAATTTTGTGTTATCGATGTTATAATAAATGTGATAAAACACTTTAAATGTCCAGACGGGTGATAATGATTTTACTTATCAAAACTATTGATTAAATGTAATCCTTAAAGTGATTTGATAGAGACATTTCTTCTTTTAAGTATACCTTTAAATTTATTGCAAATGGTAAGATTTGATTTGACGAACTGCATTTTTGTAAAATATATTTATTATTAAGATAAAATTTAAGCAGAGTATATTTAACCTTGACAATATCTGAGCGTTTTATACGCGTGGCGCATGAAGTAAAATTTCGAGTTTAGAAAAGCCTGAAAATTTGGATTTGCCGAGGCGCGACTCGCTTCGCTCGCGCGCCCCGGCAAATCCAAATTTTCAGGCTTTTCTAAACTCGAAATTTTACTTCATGCTTAGTCTGGGAGTGGACACACTCGTTAGAAGTTGAATACTTGAAAAAATAATGCCTCGAAATGTACAGCATTGGGATATGTGTGTATACACGCTGTATTAGGCTTACTAATACATAGATTTTTCCTTTTGTAATATAGAAGAATACATTTTTTTTTAGTAACCCGCTGAACAAAAAACAAACAAATAACGTTATATCAACTTTGTAGCAACATTAAACGTTGTTTTAATGTTGATGGAACATTACTTTAATGTGTTTGCTTAGTGGGAAACTTAATGCATTCATCAATTGTCAATTATAAACCAAATCTCAATCGTTAAAATAAAACAATAACCAAACCACGTCTTACGATTTACAAACATTCAGGGTTATCCCGTACACGAAATGTTATATTAACGTTCACAGTCTAAGCGCGTTTAGTACTTGATAACTATACTTAGATTGTGAGGGTATTACGTTAAATTTAACATTTCGCGTACGGAATCGGTGGGATTATATCAGAATATTCAAACTTACCTAACACGTGTGTGGTTCATTCACTTCCCTACCTGTCGATACTCGCTTCACAGATAGATACACATTTTCACATGATCACCCTTTTATCACGAACAGTATCCAATTATTTGTAACAACCGCAAACTGAACTGAAAATAGGCTCGTTTCAATTAAAACCGGTCGAGGATTGCTTGTAAATAAAATAAAACGGAACGCAGTTGGGTGCCGCGACTCGACTTATTTTAAAACTGAGCACGCTATATAAACGCACACAACTCCAACTACCAATAATTTCAATGCCACGGCACAATAACTGGTGTTACAACAGAAACGTGCTTTAACAAATTACCTGCTTGCGTTTAAAATAACGCGCGTTTTTCTACTTCAGCGGCGTCTGCATTTTCCAACCTTAACTATTTTATTGATTAAACATAAATAGCTCATCTATGTTTGTATCTATGATATTACGTTTTTCAAACTAGAAAATTGCACCAAAAACGTTGAATTCGAGTTCACGCTGATCTTGAGTTCGGTGGTGTTTTAATTGCGATTCACAACAGTTTGTCGTGTAATCATATTAATATAAAATGTCGTTCTGTTGAACAGTATCTATTGTATCTATTTCTTATTTTGATATCAATTTGATTATAAATAATTATCACTGTTGTATCCTTTCTTCACACTTTATTTTCTAATGGTTAGATATATATTTCAAGTGCTAAGCACTCATTTTCAATAACAACTAATTCTTACAACTGTTGCGCGGTTTCTTTATACCTACAGTGGATTAAAGGGAAAAACCCCAGATTAAGGGAAGACCTTTGGGTGGGTTAACAAGAAGATGCCTATACATTCCGGATCGCAGCGAAAGAGACGATAGAAAAAATTACAAAGAAGAAACCAGGCCGAACAAACTACAAACAACAGCAAGAAGAAACAGAAATTGTGAAAACATTAAAACAAAAGGACCTATTTTACTTAAAATCTGACAAAGGTAACAGCGTCGTAATTGTTAAAAAAGCGGATTATTTAAGTGATATAAACAAAATGTTAGATTCAGGTCCATACATAAAACAAACAAAAAACCCAATTAAATTATATATCACTAAAATAAACAACGCATTAAAAACTCCAACATCTTTAATTGATAAAAATCTGGCTTATAGATTAAAAGTTAGAAATCCAATACTACCTAGATTATACTGTTTACCTAAAGTACACAAACCAGGTAATAAATATAGACCCATAGTTTCTAACATAAATTCACCCACCTACAAAATAGCAAAATGGCTAGTAAAAGAATTTCAAACATTACAAATTAAGAACGATTGCTCCATTAGAAACTCAATTGAATTTTGTAATAAACTCCGAGACGTAAAAATAGGTCCAGACGAAAAAATATTATCTTTCGACGTAGAATCACTGTTTCCTAGTATTCTAATCAAAGAAACATTAAAAATCCTTGAAAACATACTAACGGAAAATCTAATTGCAAGAAATAAAATAGACCAATACATTAAACTCACAGAAATTGTCATGGAATGTAACACTTTTGAATTTAATAATATATATTATAAACAAACTTTTGGCACAGCCATGGGTAACCCCCTGTCACCTTTTTTAGCGAATATTTTTCTAAACCACCTAGAAAATAAAGCCAAACACTCCATTGACAATTTCCCTAAAATTTGGTACCGATACGTAGACGATGTTTTCGCCATCATCAAAAACACCACTAACATTAATAATTTAAAATCAGAATTAAATAACCTTTATCTCAGTATAAATTTTACAGTTGAAATTGAAAATAATGGAAAACTCCCCTTTTTAGATATTCTTGTAAGTAGAAACGACAATAAACTAGATTTTAATATATATAGAAAAGGTAGTCATACGTTTAATTATATCCACTCATCATCTTCGACACCGATTAAATATCAACTTTCAGCATTTAAAAGTATGATACACAGAGCGATTAAATTACCACTTTCAGAAGAAAACAGGAAAGCAGAATTTAAGTTAATATTGGAAATAGCAAAATTTTTAGATTATAACCCTAATACCATTCAAAAATTAATTAATAAGAGCATAAAATATCACAAGATCAAATCAATAACGAGTTTGCAGGAGCAAGAAAAACAGCCTATTAAATATGCTAGAGTCATTTACGTACCTAGACTAAATAATCAGATAAATAAGTTATTTAAAAAATTCAACCTCACGGCAGCACAATACACAAATTCAAAGAGTGGTATACTTTTAGGAAACACATTTAGTAAAACAGAATTTATTGAAAAATCTGGAATTTTTTCAATAAAATGTGATAACTGTGAGAAAGTGTATATCGGCCAAACAACCCGCAATTTAAATATTAGATTCAAAGAACACAGTTATCACATAAAAAACCAGAATCCAAAAAAATCTGCAATTGCATACCATAACTTTACAACAGGTCATAAATTCAACATCAACAATATGAAACTCCTAAAAGAGTCCAATAAGTATCAATTAAACATGTTGGAAGCCATAGAAATGCATAAAAATAAAAATAATTTATTGAACTTCGATGTTAGTCCCTTAAATAACCCGCTTCTAAATTTGTTACCTCCATAAACAACACGCAATAAAATTTGTTAACCCACCCAAAGGTCTTCCCTTAATCTGGGGTTTTTCCCTTTAATCCACTGTAGGTATAAAGAAACCGCGCAACAGTTGTAAGAATTAGTTGTTATTGAAAATGAGTGCTTAGCACTTGAAATATATATCTAACCATTAGAAAATAAAGTGTGAAGAAAGGATACAACAGTGTTAACTATTTATGATTATACTCTTCACGAAACTCAAAAACAAATATCGATCAATTTGATTGTCGGTGCTGTTTATATTCCTCCGGGTTCACCACCAGACAAATTTAACGACCATTGTCTTGTTGTTGAATCCATATTAGATAAATACCCTAACTCAAAAGTGCTTATTTGTGGCGATTATAACCTACCTGATGCTGTATGGTCTAATGATGATTTCGGCCTTATTAATAATAACACTTCTTCATATCCGGCTCAATTACTTAGTGAGACGTTTAGTTTTTATAATCTCTCTCAAATCTGTACTATACCTAACGAAAATAGTGTATTTCTAGATTTAATATTCGCGCACGACGGATTTTTAATCTCAAGAGCATCCGACTTGCTTTTCGGTGTAAAACAGCACCATGTGCCATATCTTATTACAATGCCTTCACACACCCGTTAAATCACTTCAATTTAATGAATACATTTATGACTTTTCACGTGCTAATTATTCTGATATTAATATCTATTTAAATTCTATTGAGTGGCATATTATATTAAAGGGTCAAATTGATAATATGGTCGATATATTTTACACCATATTGTATAAAGTCTTTGAACAATTCATACCAATGAAACGTATAAAGTCATCCACGTACCCAGTCTGGGTTTCTTCTGAATTGATTAATTTAATTAAACAAAAACTTGTTGCGCATAAAGTGTTTAAGGAATGTAATAATTCTTCAAATTACCAGAATTTCAAAAATCTACGAATTAAATGTGTATATCTAAGAAATCAACTATATGAACAATACGTCAATTCAGTTAACAATGACATTGCTAATAATCCTAAAAAATTCTGGAGTTTTGTAAAAGTAACTAATTCTGTTCCTGAATATCCAAATATAATGTACTTTAACGCCAATAGAAGTAGCAATGGTTCAGAATGTGTTAATTTATTTGCGGATTATTTCTCCACCGTATACAGTACGAATAAACCTACACTTATACCGACCTTTCCATGTACTTCTGAGGCAGCTTATATGCCAATCAGATTATTTAAAAGTGAAATATTCGAAAGTATTAATTATTTAAAAAATAGCAATAGCATAGGCCCTGGCGGAATTCCTTCAACTTTTTGAAAGAATTGTATTTTTTCTATCACATCGCCATTATTCATTTTATTTGAGGCATCTGTCACACAAAACACATTTCCCGAATTCTGGAAGAAAAGCTATATAACACCAATCTTTAAGTCTGCCAAAAGGGATGATATTGCTAACTACCGCAGTATATCAATACAATCCGTCATACCAAAGTTGTTTGATAAACTTGTTTCTGTCAAACTCAATTGGATGTGTAAAAACATACTTATAGAGGAACAGCATGGATTCCGTAGTGGCAGATCGACATCAACAAATCTTCTAACTTATACTTCATTTATCATTAATGCATTCGAATCTAGCCATTCAGTAGATACCGTGTTCACCGATTTTGCCAAGGCTTTTGATCGCGTTAATCACGAAATTTTAGTGGCGAAATTATTAGCGTTAGGGTTCCATGCCGATGTTGTCAAGTGGGTATATAGCTTTTTAATCAATCGTGTGCAGTGCGTAAAAATTAAGAATTTTATATCCAACACCATTCAAGTGCCCTCAGCAGTTCCCCAGGGCTCGCATTGTGGTCCATTGCTGTTTTTACTATTTGTTAATGACATTTCACGGGTTATAATACATTCCTCATTTTCGCTCTTTGCCGATGACCTGAAATTGTATAAGGAAATTGTATCATTGTTCATTGCTGCAAGATGATTTATCATCTGTCTTTAATTGGTGTCTACAAAATCATTTGCTTTTTAATGTTCAAAAATGCAAAACAATGATTTTCACCAGAAAAACAACTGTTGTACGGTTTGATTATGCAATTCATGGTCTCCACTTAGAACAACTAAATGTTACCAAAGATTTGGGTATTACCTTTGATAGGAAATTATGTTTTGCCAGTCATATTAACGCAATTTGTAATCGAGCTTTGAAAATGTTGGGTTATATAAAAAGAATGGCTAAGGACTTGTCGCCAGCAGCATTTAAACGGGTTTATTTCGCTTTTGTACGTTCTCATCTAGAGTATGGATCTTGTGTATGGGCACCATCACAACGCGTTTATATCAGTGCTTTGGAAAACGTACAAAACAAATTTTTAAAGGTGCTTGCGTACAAGTTAGGTTTCGATTCTAGCACAAATTTAGAGATATTATCATCGGAACAATGTATTGATAAACTATGTTGTCGCCGGGTGTATGCCGACTTGTTGTTTTTTCATAAATTAATTTGTAATGCTGTTAATTGTCCATATCTTTTATCACAAATTAATTTCACTATTAACCTATACCTATATTTCGTCTTCAACTTCATAAGACAAATTACGGATATAATAGCCCACTTTCAAGCCAATACATTATCTGTACATCCAAACTTTGACATTTTCAACTCTTTCTCACCCTCACAATTCATGGCAAGACTTAAGCGAATAAATATTTGTAATTTTTCTTAGTTTAATAAGTCAAATTTATATTATTTTATATTATATTTATATTTTATTATTGTATTATTTGTATTAAATTTTTGTTGTTGTTGTAGTAATTATATTTAGTTAAATATTAATTTGTAAAATGGATTTTCCGTTAAATAAATAAATAAATAAAAGATGACAGTTCCTATTGTTGAACTTGAGTTCAAAGTTAAACCAGTTCAACATGCAACTGGCCCAGATACGAATTACTCATTTACTTTTGTATCTAATTCTGGATATTTAATTAAAACATTTGGTTTCCCACTGAGCAAAAAACAAACAAATAACGTTATATCAACATTGTAGCAACATTAAACGTTGTTTTAATGTTGATGAAACATAACTTAATTGAGTTTGCTCAGTGGGTTTGTTTCACTGATTAGTGAAACAAACCAACTGTATTAATTATATACCCGGAATTAAATTCAAAAATGTTTCACCACGGGTTAAGTGAGAAGCTGATTAAACATACTTTTGTATCTATATTACGTTTTTTAAACTAGAAAACTCTTTAAATAACAACGTTTAGAAACACTAAAATACTATTAAATGTTGATAACTCACTGTTTAACATATTTCATTTGTGCCTGAAGTTCATATTTTTAATAACCACAGTAAGAAGTAACACTCGTACAATTCTTTAAATAACAACGTTCAAAAACACTTAAATACTATTAAATGTTAAAATTAATTATTCCATTTGTACTGTAAGATTGTTTAATAGTATATTGTACAACGAGCATATATAGATAGCTATTAATCACGAGAATGATGTTTGCGGAACGAGCCGAAGGCGAATGGAGCAAGTCGTTCGAGTGATTAATAGCCATTATATGCGAGTTATACACTATACTTTGTTCACGAAAATACTGGGCCCGTTCATCAAAATGTTCAACATTCAAGATGTTCGAATTTGTTTGTGATGCATGTTGATATCTCATGAACGGTACTCGGCCAATCGATCTATTTTGTATGATTGCAAAAATCCCAAACACGTTCACGATGAACAGTCCGATCATCAGAGAATTCCCAAACAGTTGGCAATAAACTCCCAACTGTTGTCTTTGATGAACGGGCCAAAGAATATATAACACAACATTTATTATATATATATTTATCAAACATTAAAAGTGCGATTCTTTTCGCAATCTACAACAATTTAGTCTTACAAAGACTATATCAAACACTTATTGAAACAACTACTTCCCGGGCTAATACCCCGACGGACATTGAATTATACAACAAGTGTTTGCTGTTACATACAGTAACCTACTGCAAATGTAACAATTTGGGGGAATGGCAAAGCTATACTGATGAGAGATAAATCTCGAAACGCGTCTATAGATGGCCTGAATAATTTGACCCAAATTGTTACATTTGCAGTAGGTCACTGTATGTAACAGCAAACACTTGTTGTATAATTCAATGTCCGTCGGGGTATTAGCCCGGGAAGTAGTTGTTTCAATGAGTGTTTGATATAGTCTTTGTAAGACTAACTTGTTGTAGATTGCGAAAAGAATCGGACTTTTAATGTTTGAGGTATTCTGCAACCAAGAATTGGCAATTTCATTTATACATATATTTATCAAATACGCGTCAGTTTTAATGGTCGGTTTTGTTTTATAATAATTTGATAGATAAATGATGACAGATTGCGGTATTTTGATTTGAATGTGTAATAGGATTAATTCCACTTTAACACAAGTATGAACAATCGTTCAACAGTAAATAATACTCACACAGTCTACCCTTTCGCCTAAGTTACATAGAAACACGCTCTTTGCACAAAAAACGAACTATTCTGTTTGGATAGAGTTTTCACAGTGTTAACGTTTGTTCCGCTTTAAAAAAAACACTTGCGGCGGATAGAAGCACATTTCTTTAACTGATTTGAGAATGATTTTTATGTTTCGCGTTTTACGCGAGTTAAACTAGTAAGAACGGCGAAGATGTTGGCGCGATTATTTCGTACTTTAACAAAATGGCGTAAAGGCGTCATCACCACCATGGACAAATGTACAAAGAAGCTGACTTGACTAGCACGTGCTGTTACTGCATAGCGGCAAAAAATCGAACTTGGCAATTATTTATATTCGTTTTAAATGCACCCCATTTATGCTGCTCACACAATTATATAATGCACATATTATAAGATTGTCGTGAAGAAAGTAAATATTTTCAATAACCACAGCAAGAAGTAACACTCGTACAATTTTCAATATTCTCTTGGAACTGTCGACGGTTGGTAATACCGTTGTTTAACAACTTCACTTCAACGAGCTGTTTATTTTTGTTGTTTTCGAAGAGCCGAAATTATTTAAATAATACAGCAGTAATTACTGAAATAAGTGGGAAATATGTCTAATATTCTGATAAACAACATATTTCAATCCTTCCAACAATATTTGGACAAGGAGCAGGATATTAGAGAGGTGAGAAATTGCAATTTTATTGGTGATTGATTATTTTTTTAGGTTAGATTCTTAGTTGTAATAAAACGTATTGATTTAAAAAAATGCTTAATTACTTTAATTTAATTAAAAACTACACAGTAAAATAACGATTGAAAGTAATTACCATGTAGGTATAGTTACAACAATCCTGATCTAATTAAACTTAAAACAAAAAACGTTAGTGTTTTGTTTTAAGTTTAATTATATCAGGATTGTTTCTTCACTAAAAGCATTTGAGTTGCTTATTTCCATTTGAAAACAATGGATTTAGGGGTTTTTGGAAATAGGCGACTCATTTATTTATCACAAAGAAAAATTTAATTAGCTAATAGTTTGCAGAATATTTACTAAATATAAAAACCAAATAAAATTAATATTGACCTGATGTTACATTATGCATATAAATTATACATAGAACAGTAAATTTGTCGTGTAACTCAAATATGCATTGTTTAATCCAATATCTGTCAGGGTATTACCTCGAGAAATAGTAGTTTCAATCAGGCGGGCATCCAGGGGGTGACTCGCAGGCTGAGCCCCCCCCCCCCAAGACTAACTAAACTGTAGTATTTGGACGTATATACATAGGTTTAAATGCGTGAGTAATGCCATAAGACTGGGGTAAGCCTCCCCTAAGACCCCTTAAGAAAAATTTTTTGGTGCGCGCCTTCTTTCAATGAATATTTGGAAAAGTCTCAACGAGACAAAATTTTTGCAGAAAGTCGATGTTAATTTTAATTCGTTTTTATATTTCATTTATTTATGCTAAACGTATGTTTCGAGTACTACGTGCTTATTATCAATAGCTTACTCACATTTAGCATAAATAAATGTTTTTAGTGAAGAAAGTGTTTGTGTTTTATCTGTATGGCTATAACAGCCCACAAAACAATTTAATAAGATATGTTAATTCTTATGGCGAGTCAATAGATTTTTTTGGTGTCTCGTTGAACCGTTTTAAAAGACTTTCTTTAAGATCGATTAACTCCTCTTAAGGTCCTTTGTATAATTATTTATTTGGTCCTCTTTTATTAGATGTAACTTCTGTCTCTGACTGTATTCATTTGTACATTTTTTGTTTGTTTTTGTATTGTTTTGTGATTATTGTGTATATATTGTTGTATTTTTAATGGTCTCCCGTAATAAAGAATAAGAATAAAGAATAAGAATATTAGGTTTAATTATATTCATCTCTTCACATAACTCAAACCAAATACACAACAATCCTGATGTTATGTAAAAATAATTTTTGAACTCCGAAATAAAAAAAAATTACATTTCATTTTTAATTTTAGGATATTCGAACCATTGTGAAGAACATCGATAATGATGCCAGGGAAATTGTCACTATAATGCAGGTTATCCATCAGGAAAACAGCATGACGGAAAGTAAGAAAATTTCATAATTATTATTCTTGAGTTACATGAAGATTTTTTCACTTAATTAAAGCACAGTTACACAGGGATTTTTTTTTAAGTATACTTATTGATATGAAGTAAATTTTCCGACATTCGTTGTTTTTTTAAAGAGTTCAATTTGAAGCTTAGAAGGAGTGTTTTCCACTCCCAGTTAAGCATGAAGTAAAATTTCGAGTTTAGAAAAGCCTTAAAATTTGGATTTGCCGGGCGTAGCGAAGCGAGCCTGGCAAATCCAAATTTTCAGGCTTTTCTAAACTCGAAATTTTACTTTATGCGCCACCGGTGTTAAACACTGATTCAAGCAAAGTTTAAAATATACCATCAAGGCTAGGAATTAGTCAAATCGGAGTATTCAAATATTCATTCAAAAACATATTCGAATATTTGAAACGTTCGGATATTTAAATATTCGTCTTTTTAGCCAGAAAACTTTATTTTTATTTAAACCAATATTTCGCTGAATTTTTCCCAGCTTCTTCAGGGCAAGTTCAAATATTTCTGAGCTTCTTTAATTTTTAAGTATGCGTTCAGAAACATGATCGAATATTTACATATTTTACTACTTCAGCAATATGTTTTAAACTTTAGGATATTTTAGTGTTTTATACCGGTGGCGCATGAAGTAAAATTTCGAGTTTAGAAAAGCCTGAAAATTTGGATTTGCCGGACTCGCTTCGCTCCGCCCGGCAAATCCAAATTTTCAGGCTTTTCTAAACTCGAAATTTTACTTCATGCTTAACTGGGAGTGGAAAACACTCCTTCTAAGCTTCAAATTGAACTCTTTAAAAAAACAACGAATGTCGGAAAATGGGAGTGGAAAACACTCGGTTAAAGCTTCCATTTTGACTCTTTTCAAAAACAACAAATATCCGAAGATTTACAACGTCTATAGTATATCGAGGTATGTATACTTAAAAGATAAACTTCCTGTATGTCGATTAACTAATGTTACCGGCATTCCGAAACTGCTAAATGTGAAATTTGACAGAATCGATTACTTCCGAAACCTTGTAAGTGCAAAATGTGAAATTTGAGAGGAGCACCAAACACTTGTTAATTGAGTCGTCTATTTCCAAAAATCCCTAAATTCATTTGAAAAAAATGGATTTAGAGGTTTCCGGAAATAGGCGACTAAATTATTATATGAGCTGGATTATGCAGCTCTGATTTTTTGATTTTTTTTTATGGTATATATAACTTCATCATGAGCGATTTTTAATAAGTATTTTGTGTAGATGTTTATACTAATATTGAAAAATCAATAATATTTGAATGACGAGGACATTTTTTTGTAAAATTGAGACTTATGAGGTTTCTGAAGCAATTAAACGATATTATTTTTAAAAAGTGAAGAGAGGAATATAATATATCTGTGTTTTTATTAAGAACATTTCTCCTTTACCACGATTTTTTCCAATGTAAATAACAAAGAATTCATTGCAGTTTCCGGTAGTTGTTTAAAAGCACGCGAGGTGTTTGAAAGAGTGCGCGTTGGATACGGAAAGCTGGCCGAAATCATCCCCGCCGGGCAGTACTACAGGTACAATGATCACTGGCGGTTTGTTACGCAGCGACTCTGCTTTTTGGCCATGCTCGTCGTTTACTTGGAGGCAGGTTTCTTGATTTCCAAAGAAACCACAGCCGAAATTTTAGGAGGTATAATAATTTACATAAAAAACAATACTTTCTCTTTGTGTTACTTAGATATGTATGCTTTTTCTTTACCCTCTTAAAAAGCGAAAGAGGAGTATTACCACAGTTTATACATATCCAGTTAAGTTAAGCAAAATGGGCCTAATGAGGCCTAAATGCAGTGCAGAAATGCGCACTTCCCAAGGAACCAGAAGAACATATCCAGTTAGCCAGCCTCTTTATAAGTGTTTGACCAACTGCCAGATGAGAAATCAATTCAAGAAAAAAAAACTCTATAAAATTTTGAAAACCGTGTTTGGATGCTGTTGCTAGATGCGAGATTGGTGATTGGTGTATATAATCGACTATCTTTGTCTTACCCCACTTCCTGACCACAGTCTCTCCTTTTCCACTCGTTTTCCAGTTCTCCTATAAGCATTGGCTCCGCTTGGTATTACATATGTATGTTTTCTCTTTACCCTCTTAAAAAGCAAGAGAGGGTGAATTAAAATAATATTATTTTCAGTTAAAAGTGATGCTAAAGAGGGTTTCCATCTTGAATTGGAGGATTTCTTGATGGGTGTTTTACAATTGTCTTCTGAGTTGGTAAGTGTTGTTTTATATCTGTATTTTGTGCTATAATAAATAATACCTGTTTATTTTACTGAAAATTCATCACACTTTTAACACGTTCACTGCCACAGCTATACTTTAACATCGGCCAATTATGTTTTTCGAAAGTACCCAGCGTGTCGCTGAATGGCGGCGAAGGCATCGAACGTGTTACACTGTTTCGCCGACGATTGAACGGCGCTCTTGCCTGCGTTTTTGCGTCGAGGAAAGCGTGGTGTACTTTTTCAACCCCACTTTTGCATCGAGGATTGAACACCGTTCAGAGTGAAACGCAATTAAGGCGTGATGCGGAATTAACCGCACTCCACTCTTTTCTCGACCTAGTGGCATTTACACATGCAGTTTATACTCCACTCTTTCCTCGACGCAAAATTTGCATTTATACTACACTTTTACGTCGACTCCCGGCGTGTGCCATTCAATCATCGACGAAAGAGTGTAAATGTAAAGGGCCCTCAAACTCAAAGGCAACAAATAAATATCAAGAATTTAACATTATTAATGACCATGTCAAATAAAAAAAAATTAATACATTCGATCTAAGGTCGCCAATAACTTATTACAAAAAGTAAGAATTATTTTTATTTAGGAAATTGTTCGTCAGATTCATCCTTTGCTGATTTTTGTTGCCTGCTTTCAGTCGAGGTTTGCGATAAACGCGGTGACGAGCGGTGATTACAACCGACCGATAGAGATCTCGAAGTTCATGGCGGAACTGAACGCCGCCTTCCGCCTGCTGAATCTCAAAAACGATTCGCTGCGCAAGCGCTTCGACGTCCTCAAGTATGATGTCAAGAAAGTCGAGGAAGTCGTCTACGATCTGACCATCAGGGGGCTCAAGCCCGGCTCGAAGCCGGCCGCCACCGAATAAACTCACTCATTTAACTTTTTGTACACTGCTATTTTTTTATGTTAATATATATTTTTTTGTTGTACATATCTTACGTTGTTTCATTAAATAACACATTTTCCTGGTGGATTTGTTTATATTGATTAGAGAAGCAACATAACCTAAACACACAACTGTCAAATAACATAACCTTATAATAATAGAGTAAAGGGAGGACCCATTCAAAACACTTGCAGAGTCACTAACTGTTAATATTTATTAAATCCAATCATATAGATTTTGTTTTAAAAAATCCACTATACTAAACAAATTTTTCTTTTTCTAACTTATTCTTAAAAAAAAAACTGTTGGTGTTTTGATTGGGTCCTATGTCGCCCGCATTCTAACCCAGCGATAGAGTACATTTTTCTAGGTAGCGATCCTTATACACTCTATGAAGACCATAGCCAGACAAACATTTTAGGAAGGAATATAAACATTACGGGGGGGGTTTATGGGAAAAATTTTGTATTTGACCTAACTGCCCCGTTACATAGTAAAATTTAACATTTTGAAGATTTCTAGGGGGGGTTTGAACCCCCATATTCCCCGCTCCCTGGCTACGGCCTTGTACTCGATCGTCTTTGGTTTAGTCGGTGTCGCTAGCGACATCTATTGCAAATCACTTGATTTGTTTTCACTTATTTAATAGAATCGCAGAATAGAATAGAGATGGCAGCACAACACAAAAAGCTATAAATTAATTTCTAGTGTTCAAACCCAGTTGAGAGCATTATATTATTTACAGGGAACTGTAAAATAATTCACAAGAAAATAATAGAGATGGCAACACATTAGTAATTAAAGAAAACTATAATTTAGTTTAAGTAAATTAAACATAGGGAGCAGAACATTTTAAAAAAAATGGAATTATAAAGTCAGCATGGAAGTTTAGCATAGAAGACAGCGCTTAATCGATTAAGAAATGTTATAAAAACATAAAAAACGGTGATGTTAATGCGAGAATCATGAAGAATGATAATTTTATTTAAAGGGTTATGTATAGAAAACTGTAATGTTTACAAATGTGAAATAGAGGTGGCGGTTAAAAGGCGAGGTCGTTCGCAGCTCCACGTGTATGGTGATGTCACTTCCGGGTTACGAGCGCCGCGGCGTACGAGCGGGAATTACCTGAACTTTACCTAGCGCCCCACCACCTAGCCGTGATGTTCAGAGAGAAACAAGCAAATAAAAATAAATACGGAATGTCACGCTGGTACCTTTACTAGAATCGAATAAGCATAGCTGCGGAAGGAATTTAGCGACTTTTCGGCAACGTGCACGATTTCCAAGAGGGTTGTTTAATGGAAATCACGGGAGCAAACGTCATCGGTAAAAGTCGTGCGGCGGACGAAGGCTGTCAACGTCGGAGTCAAATCAGTGCTCGAATAATCGGCTGTACAGAATGAGAGAAGTGATTTTATTAAAGTTTACGAGAGATTGTTGTTGTTAAAAATTAAATTGGACTGTGTTAGTGAGTCAGGGTTGTTTTTTGAGTGTTGTTACGGGGTAAATGTAATTTTAAGTGTATTGTCGGCATGAATGAGTACCGCGGTAGTCAGTGCGTGTTCGCTTCCCGCGCACTGCACGTTCTAGTAAATGGTTCCATGGCAGAGCCGCCATGATGGCTTTCTGTAATACACGCTCAACATGGAAAGTTTCAAAGTTGTTTTACTGTATTTGTGACTGAGTGAGTGCAAACGAAAACAATGGGAACGTACTAGAGAGCACGGTTAATCGTTTAGTGTCCGTCTCGGACGGCCCGCGGCCCGGGAAAGTCCGTTTCGGGGATCATTTTATGTTGGCCTTGTCGTGTCTTTACGGCTGTCAACAAAGATGTCCAAGCTTTCATTTAGGGCGAGGGCCCTGGATGCGAGCAAGCCCATGCCCATTTACATGGCCGAGGAACTCCCGGATCTTCCTGATTATTCGGCGATCAACCGGGCGGTTCCTCAGATGCCATCGGGAATGGAAAAGGAGGAGGAATGCGTAAGTTTCCGATAATGATTCTCATGACATGTTTGGACAGCCTTTGCCGACGTCCATCTTGGTTTCGGTTCGCGGTTACATGCGCGGCCGGCGTATCAATATTTAAAAACATTTATAACGCAAATAAACAACCCAGCACGCGTTAATTTCCCTCATTTACGTCCTATATTTCGAAACGGGATCGCTCGGACACCAGCTCCCGCCTGTCACTGCTGGTTTTCTGTCACCCACCTTGTTTTTATTTACATGACAGCCCCCCTGCCTTTTCACAAACCACCCGGTCACCCCACGACTTAAACCACCTTCACAACAATCGTTCCACTCCAATTTCTCATCTGAAACTCCAGAAATACACTTTTAACAACATTAAACATGCGTGTCACTTTAATTCGTTTTTATTAAAAACAATTCCACCAAAAAAACCAGATGAACAATTGTTAATAATCAAACAAATAAAACCCTAAAATAAGCAATCAAATCCCTCAACAATCACAAGAATAACAAACAAAAACAGTATTTTTAGGTTATGTTTACAATGTGTCTGGCAATCAAAACGAACTTTTAAACTTTCACTTTCAGCGAACAAGCTTTTTCTTTGAATTAGTTCAGATATGGAATATTTTTATACAAAAGCACAAACCATTAGCCAAAATCTAAATAAAAATATGTAAATTATCCAGAACTTTAAAGTATTATGGAAAGCTCTTTCCGATTCAAATTAGAATTCACAATCCAAACATAAAAACATTTTAAGAACAGACTATTTGGTTAATAATGATTGTGAATAATAATGACCTAATTGAATATTAAATTAAATCTATGTATTTCTTACGGTGAGATTATAAAATAGTTTTACGTTGTAAGTGATTTTACAATAGATTTTAGTTGATTCTGAATGTGGTTGTTATATTGATTCTTAACCCGTAACCGGTACACAAATTGCTGTCAGAAATTTCACATATTTTAGTAGCCGAAGTTATTACGCATCAATAACTTCGGCTACTAAACAGAACACCGAAAATCAACCTGCATAATAAAAGTAGATGCTTGAAAGTAGATTATCAATGCAATATTTTAAGGAATGGGGATGTTACAGATGTTTAAATATTTGCTAGTGTCTCTCAGACCCCATTGTACCAGTTACAGATTTAGAACGTACTTTTTTTTTGTTGGTGAAATAAAACTACAACAATCAAATCTTACACAATGTTTCACCAAGTGCATAAGTTATTAAATCTGAGGCTTATCGAATGGGCCTAGTTGCCAAGGCCATGAAATTAAATTTAAAGATGAAGAATTATGAATTCAAGAAGTGTAATGTACATAAATCACATAAATAATCTATTTTTACTTTCCCCGGATGTAATACAAATTGTTTTCGTGAATATTTTATTTAATAATAAAAATGTGCATTTATAACTCAATTAAAAATACATCAGGTGTATTCAATACAATGTAAACAACATACATTCAAACCGCAATAATTTCTTTTAGTGCAAATGTAATAATACTTGCAAACCAGAGTGTATTTACTTTTCACTATATGTAAAACAAATGGAAAGTATTGTTTTTTTTAATATGCACTCTATTTGTAGAAACTTTTATTAGTTTACGTTGCAGAAAATCCGTTAAAATTAACATGTGTTGAAAACCGAATAAATCGAGGTCTTATTAAACCACCCAATTAATCACACAAACAGAAAACTAATTAATTACACAGAGAGAAAAGAAAAAATGTTATGAATTACCTTGGAAAATGTGTTGATTCTTTGGAAACTTTTTTATCATTGTAAAATTAGGCTGAAAAACTACTGCAAAGTGCAATGAAACAACAAGCTCTAAACTTAGCTTAAAATGTATGGCTATTTAATCTTACCTTATTCCGTTAAGTGCAATTAATTAAAAAAGGTATGCAGATTCGATGAAAAAAAAAAACCAAACAAAAACAAATTGAATTTGTGGTTATTGTGTTTTAAATTTTCAAAGAGTACGTGATGTGTTTTTAAATGTCAAAAATTCATGGATAAATTGAAGTAAAGAAATTGCACAAGGAAAACATTTCATTGTTAGAATTTAGAGTTATCAACTTTAGCGATAGATTAAAATTGTTAGAAATGTATAATAATAAAGTAAAGTAAAGAAATCACACAAGAAAATACATTTCATCATCAGAATTTCAATTATCAAATTTAGCAATAGATTACATTTTTTATAAATGTTTACTCTCCATTTCTATCAATTTCTTTTGCATTTCTATTAATTTATTAATGCGCTAAATAAAGATGATAGCTTAAAATACTAACATCTTTATTTAGCGCATTAATAAATTGATAGAAATGCAAAATCTTAAACAATAGTATTAGCGCATTAATAAATTGATAGAAATGCAAAATCTTAAACAATAGAATTAGCGCATTAATAAATTGATAGAAATGCAAAATCTTAAACAATAGTATTAAAAACACTTAACTTTGTTTTACCACTTGTATTTTAATTTCAGCGATCAACCAATACCACTTTCATGTTAACTATTACAGTAATTTTATAGTTTTGACTACAAGCTAAACAATATCAACTAACTTGGTTTGATAATGACTAGCTTGTAGTCGAAACTAGTCGATGTAAAAGTTCAAATAAAAGTGGTAAAACAAAGCTAGGTGTTTTTAGTATTATTGTTATAAAGATGTACCACAAAGAATGCCAACCAAATCAAAGGTAAAATGTTTAGAAAAACTAAATCTGAAAAATGAAAAGTCACTAAATATTTTTTTTTTATAAGTTATTTGAGTTATAGTACGACCAGTGCTGCCAGACCTCCCGTTTTAGCGGTAGATCTACCACTTTTATGGACAAAATACCGCCCTAACCCTACGAGTAGCTATATACCGTTTTTTTTCTTATTAGGGTTAACTTCTTTAAAATAATTATTGATTAGTTTTTTTTTTTTAATAAAATTACTGTAATTTATAATATTTCAAAAAGAAATAAGAGTATTTAATTAATTTCTTAGTTAACCGATGGTAAAACATTTATGAATATAATTCTAGATATTTAATTAAAACACTTGGTCTGTTTGACTGATTTATATTTTCTCCGACTAGACCAATGGTAGAAATCGGTCATCTTTCTTTTCTCCTTGAAGATGACCAATGGTCGAAACTAGTCGGAGAAAAAATATAAACTAGTGAAACAAACCAAGTGTTTTAATTAAATATCAAGAAATAAGAGGTCAGGATTTTACAAAAATATATCTAATTATCCTTATTCTGTAAATTTAACGGCCTATTTTCCTTTAAGATAACTTCAAATGTCAATTTGGTGTTTTTTTATTTTTTTTAATAATAATAATAATGAAATTTATTGTCCATTGATGTACAATCAGTAACAGGCACATATAAGACATAGTCACAGATAACAAATATTTACAGCTAATTACTAACATAGATGAAATATTCATTTAAATCGTAAAACGCTTTCTCGGTAAGAAATTGCATGAGCATTTTTTTAAACAAAGTTATCGATGGTGCATCTCTAACAGATTTTGGGAGGTGATTAAATACCGTAGCACTGAGCACCGGAGGTGATCGTTTTGTGACATTTAATCTGTATGGTGGTATATATATTCTTTCATTATATCGGGTTTCATATGAATGGATGTGTTTCGCTATGGCAAAATCTGACTTATTTTAAAAAATGTATATACTCAATTCGTATATGAATAAACATGGTAAAGTTAGTAAAGCATATTTAATAAAAAATGGTCTACATGATGTTTTGCGATCTATACCAGCCATGGATCGTATACATCGTTTCTGTGATATGAATACCTTATTCCACGATGAGGACGCTCCCCAAAGACACAGACCATATCGCAATCGGGACTCGATTATACCTATGTAGAACATTTTTAATTGTCGTTTAGTGAGATACTCTTTAAGTACTTTTAAGCTGTAGCATGATTTTGAAATTGATGTTGCTAGTTTTGAACAGTGATCTGACCAGTCTAGATTTTCATCAATAGTTTATCCCAAAAATTTAGTACTTTAGTACTTTTTTATCAATTATCAAACAATAACTATACAAAATTGTTGTAGGGTCATCTATATAAATAAAACTGTGTTTTGGGCCTTGTAGAGACCCCTTAAGAAGAAAAAACGGTAGAAAGCGTTAGAATTTTATCATTCTACCGTTTTCTACCACTTTTTTTGTATGCCATCTACCGTAAATAAATTGTATGACCTGGCAGCACCGAGTACGGCAAACATTACTTGCTGATGCGCAGTGGGAATATTATCGCGGGAAAAGGAATGGGCGCACTCGATAAGTTCGTGGCGAGTTCGTCCTCCGCCTCGCTCACGCTCGTGTTGGTTTTTCGCTTCTTCTATCTGTGTCTATTGAACTCAAATTTGCCGTGCTATACCTAGTTCTTACTTTTAGTCATGAAATCATATATTTTATATCATTACTTGTGTTATATTAAATTGCACAACATTACATTAAATTACATCTTATTTAAAGAACGTTGGGTTTGCTAGATTTGTAAAATGTTTAGTAATAACAGTACATAAATACAATACTTTTCTATGAATACTTAAAGAAACTTTACTTTAGAAATCTCATTTTTCCAATCAACACACATAATTTATGTTTTTTATATATTTTTATTAGACGAAGTTAGGGTTTGATATTTGTTAAAAATAAATCTTTAGCCTTGTTTTTTTTTTGTTAATGGGAATTTCCCGTAATAAAACAAGTTATTTTTGAAATTTAAACCCATAGGAAAGTGGCCAATAATATGTATTCAGGAAACACGAAGTATTTTGCCAAGACCTTTTTTTTCAGAAATAATAATCCTTACCACATCTCATTTATTCACATTATATAAATTTAATTTGACAATTAAATACTTTACTAACGTCAATTAAAATTTATTCAAAGATTGAATTGACGTTAGTAAAAAAGAAACAAGTATTAGGCCTTTAAATCCATAAGACAATTTATATTGGAATTAATAATGATATATATATATAATCAGATGCCCTGTCTACCCTTAGGGTGTAGGGTGATTAATAATGATATTAATGATTAATGATAACATTAATGAAATTGGTATTTATTTCTGATGCCAGTTTCATTAATAATGTTTAAAATAATTTAAATAATAATTTTTCTTTTAAGTATATACAATCCAATGCATGTTTAGAAAATGTTCAAGCATTCATTGGTTTTATGAAAATTCAATTTGAAACTTCTAACGAGCGTTTCCACTCCCAGGCTAAGCATGAAGTAAAATTTCGAGTTTAGAAAAGCCTGAAAATTTGGATTTGCCGGGCGGAGCGAAGCGAGCCCGGCAAATCCAAATTTTCAGGCTTTTCTAAACTCGAAATTTTACTTCATGCGCCACCCGTATACAACACTGAATTACCGTAAAGTTTAAAATACACCGTAAAAGCAGTATGCTAAAGTAGTATATTTTGAACTTCACTTTAAAACCGATGTTTTGTATGCGTGGCGCATGAAGTAAAATTTCGAGTTTAGAAAAGCCTGAAAATTTGGATTTGCCGGGCTCGCTTCGCTCCGCCCGGCAAATTCAAATTTTCAGGCTTTTCTAAACTCGAAATTTTACTTCATGCTTAGTCTGGGAGTGGAAAACACTCGCTTAAAGCTTCGTTGTTTATAAAAACAACGAACGCTTGAACTTTTACAAAGCATGCATCGAGATCTACAAACTTAAATGAAAAATTCGCTGTAATCATTCATTATTTTGAAATCATTGATGTATTTGTATTTTAAAATACATATTCAATTTTTTCGCATCTACTACCAATTTAATTTGAAACTTTTAAAGAGTGTTTCCACTCCCAGACTAAGCATGAAGTAAAATTTCGAGTTTAGAAAAGCCTGAAAATTTGGATTTGCCGGGCGGAGCGAAGCGAGCCCGGCATATCCAAATTTTCAGGCTTTTCTAAACTCGAAATTTTACTTCATGCGCCACCCGTATACAACACTGAATTACCGTAAAGTTTAAAATACACCGTAAAAGCAGTATGCTAAAGTAGTATATTTCGAACTTCACTTGAAATCAATGTTTTGTACGTGTGGCGCTTGAAGTAAAATTTCGAGTTTAGAAAAGCCTGAAAATTTAGATTTGCCGGGCTCGCTTCGCTCCGCCTGGCATATCCAAATTTTCAGGCTTTTATAAACTCGAAATTTTACTTCATGCTTAGTCTGGGAGTGAAAAACACTCGTTTAAAGCTTTAATTTGAACATTTTTATAAAAGCAACGAACGCTTAAACATTTACAAAGCAAGCATCGGGATCCGCAAACTTAAATGAAAAATTCTCTGTAATCATTTATTATTTCAAATTCATTGATGTACAGTAGACCCGCAGTAATCCGAAAAATGTTTTGCAAGGCAGTGTCGGATAATCGAATTAGTCGGACTATAGAATACTGTCACTGATTTATATTTTTTCCGACTAGACCAATGGTAGAAATCGGTCATCTTTCTTTTCTCCTTGAAGATGACCAATGGTCGAAACTAGTCGGAGAAAATATAAACTAGTGAAACAAACCAAGTGTTTTAATTAAATATCAAGAAATAAGAGGTCAGGATTTTACAAAAATATATCTAATTATCCTTATTCCGTAAATTTAACGGCCTATTTTCCTTTAAGATAACTTCAAATGTCAATTTGGTGTTTTTTTATTTTTTTATCAATTATCAAACAATAACTATACAAAATTGTTGTAGGGTCATCTATATAAATAAAACTGTGTTTTGGGCCTTGTAGAGACCCCTTAAGAAGAAAAAACGGTAGAAAGCGTTAGAATTTTATCATTCTACCGTTTTCTACCACTTTTTTTGTATGCCATCTAGCGTTAATAAAATGTATGACCTGGCAGCACCGAGTACGGCAAACATTACTTGCTGATGCGCAGTGGGAATATTATCGCGGGAAAAGGAATGGGCGCCCTCGATAAGTTCGTGGCGAGTTCGTCCTCCTCCTCGCTCACGCTCGTGTTGGTTTTTCGCTTCTTCTATCTGTGTCTATTGAACTCAAATTTGCCATGCTATACCTAGTTCTTACTTTTAGTCATGAAATCATATATTTTATATCATTACTTGTGTTATATTAAATTGCACAACATTACATTAAATTACATCTTATTTAACCTTCCCGTACCCGTGCTAAAAAAAAATCGTTTAGGACCCGTGGGGGTATCTGAGATACCCCAGCTAAAAAGGGGATTTATATGTATATATATATTTTTTTATTGTAGGAAGTACATAGTTTAGGATATTAAACAAATATTTTATTCACAAAATACAACATTAACCTAAATTTGTTTCTAAAATGTATACATATAAAATAAAGTAATATATCATAACGGTAAATCAGTCATTATTCTGGGGAGTGCAATTTGGACAAAACATTTTAGTTTCTGTTGTTCTATGTTGGACACAAACTGTTTTATAACACGTCTCACATGAACATTTCGATTTTTGATCACTGTTCCTTGGAAAAAAATTACATCTCCTGCGGGCGTAAGGAGGTTGTGGTGTTGGTGCAGATGCCTCTATATTTTCTTTTCCAAATAGATTTAGTGCATGTTTCACGTACGAATGATATGAAATTTTTGAATTTTTTCGTTCTAAAAAGTTATTAAATTATATACATATAAATAATCGCAATTGAACATTAACTTACGTGTTACATTTACCTGTACCAAATTCATAGCTAGTTCCCTAATGAATGTTTTCCTGCGGCTTCTGTCATTTTTTCTCCATTGTGGATTTTTTCCGTCCAGAGTACATATGCGTTTACGGCTGCCATGTCCAATATTTCCATAAAAATACGAAACGGCCATCTTCTAGTGGCACGGGCACAAGAATATTCGCTGGTCATTTTGTCTCCACTGTCCACCGCACCTTTTGTATGATTGTAGACGGGTGTGAAGTTAGCAATAGATCCAGCAATAGATTTTAAAAAATTTATATCTCCGAAAAAACAAAAGCAAATTAAATGAAATTTAAAGATATACACTTAAAATAGCCTAAATTATTACCCCAAGAAATATAAAACTCTTAACTTTTACCCTTCATATTTTTTCACCCCTTCCAAAAATATGTTATGATTTTTTTTTAATTTGGCAATATTTCATAAAGTTACTTTTTAGCTCAAAACATCTCTATAATACCTTCTTTTGATAAGTGAAATCAAAAAAACGTTTTGACACCCTGTTCGCCACTAAACTATTGTTTTACCCTAAGATTTCAAAAATTAATATCTCAGAGACAAGAAATACAAATCGAATAAAATTTAAAATACACGATAAGAGATGTCTAAGTTATCACCCAAAAAAAATTGACCCATAATTTTTACCTATAATATTTTTTCACCCCTTCCAAAAACGTAATCAAATTTTTTCTACTTTGTCAATGTTCCATAAAATTCATTTTTATCTCAAAATATCTCTATTCTACCCTCTTTTAATACACCTAATCAAAAAAACGTTTCGTCACCCTGTTCACCCCTAAAATATTTTTTTTACCCCATGAATATGGAAATCAATATTTCCGAGAAAGCAAAACCAAATCAAACAAAATATTACTAAGGATCAACCCCTAAAATTACCCTTTCATTTTTTCTTGTCTTTAAATGTAATATATATATATATATATATATATATATATATATATATATATATATATATTTTTAAATTCACAATCTTCTTAAATGTTGATATGTATCATATATTATTTCTTTTTATCATGAGTGTGTTTACTCTAATAAGCAAAAGTAAAAAAAAAGTGTCAGGCACTTTACCCCCATATAATAAAAAAAAAATCGGAAAAAATAATGTTTAATTTATTGCATATGGATCCATACACGACGAGCGGGAGATTATTTTTTTTTTCGGGGGTGAAAAAGTGCTCCAAACATTTATTTGACTTTTGATTATGAAAGTACACACATTAATGATGAGAATAACAATTTTTATTTATCTGTGGCCCTTTGCCAAGTTCGGTAAAAATAATGTTTAATTTGTTGCATATGGATCTATACACGACGAGCGGGAGATTATTTTTTTTTTGGGGGTGAAAAGTGCTCCAAACGTGTTTTTTACTTTTGATTATGAAAGTACACACATTATTGATAAGAATAACAATTTTTATTTATCTATAGCCTTTTGCCCAATTCGGAAAAAATAATGTTTCATTTATTGCATATGGATCCATACGTGACGAGCGGGAGATTATTTTTTTTTTTCGGGGGTGAAAAAGTGCTCCAAACGTTTTTTTGACTTTTGATTATGAAAGTACACACAATAATGATAAGAATAACAATTTTTATTTATCTATGGCCCTTTGCCAAATTCGGAAAAAATAATGTTTAATTTGTTGCATATGGATCCATACGTGACGAGCGGGAGATTTTTTTTTTTCGGGGGTGAAAAAGTGCTCCAAACGCATTTTTGACTTTTGATTATGAAAGCACACACATTAATGATAAGAATAACAATTTTTATTTATCTATGGCTCTTTGCCAAATTCAGAAAAAATAATGTTTAAATCGTTGCACATAATTCCATACGCATATAAATCCATACGACGAGCAGGAGATTATTATTTTATTATATGGGCGTAAAGTGCCTGACACTTTATTTTTACTTTTGCTTATTAGAGTAAACACACTCATGATAAAAAGAAATAATATATGATACATATCAACATTTATGAAGATTGTGAATTAAAAAAATATATATATATTACATTTAAAGACAAGAAAAAATGAAAGGGTAATTTTAAGGGTTGATCTTCTTTGTGTTATTAATTAAGATGTATTCCTTAGTAATATTTTGTTTGATTTGATTTTGCTTTCTCAGAAATATTGATTTCCATATTTACGGGGTAAAAAAAATATTTTAGGGGTGAACAGGGTGACGAAACGTTTTTTTGATTAGGTTTATTAAAAGAGGGCAGAATAGAGATATTTTGAGATAAAAATGAATTTTATGGAACATTGCCAAAGTAGAAAAAAATTAAAAAATTGATTACATTTTTGGAAGGGGTGAAAAAATATTATAGGTAAAAATTATGGGTCCATTTTTTTTTTTTTGTTGATAACTTAGACATCTCTTATCATGTATTTCAAATGTTATTCGATTTGTATTTTTTTTCTCTGAGATATTAATTTTTGAAATCTTAGGGTAAAACAATAGTTTAGTGGTGAACGGGGCGTCGAAACGTCTTTTTGATTTCACTTATCAAAAGAAAGTATGATAGAGATATTTTGAGCTAAAAAGTAACTTTATGAAATATTGCCAAATTAAAAAAAAATCATAACATATTTTTGGAAGGGGTAAAAAAATATGAAGGGTAAAAGTTAAGGGTTTTATATTTCTTGGGGTAATAATTTAGGCTGTTTGAAGTGTATATTTTCAAATTTCATTTAATTTGCTACTGTTTTTTCCGAGATATGATTTTTTTAAAATCTATTGCCGGATCTATTGCTAATTTCACACCCGTTGATTGTAGTGTAAAATTATTTCTGGTTTCTTTTTATTTTCTTCGCTTATTTCATTGCCGTGGTACTGTGTTGATAATAAATTAACAGCCCGGTTCTTTTTCGGAACATACAACACTAATGTCATATTTTTCGTGAAGCCAAATAAGGACGAATACTCTGGTCTACTTTTATTAGCAAGAAATTGCCGAGGAATTTCTGTTTTATTAGCTCTTATAGTACCAGTAAGAGTTAGTTTATTTGCAAGTAACTCATTAGCTAACGGTACAGATGTAAAGAAGTTATCCGTAGTAATCCCTCTCCATGATCCAATGTATGGTGCAACTAAATCCATCACGACTCGTTTGCCTTGATTTACTTCGCATTTTCCTTCTTTCATCCCTGTGTATACTTGTACATTCTGTATGTATGAAGTACTGCAGTCTGCAGCAACCCACATATTTATCCCATATCGACCTGGCTTACTTTTCATATAGACACGGAAAGGGCAATTTCCACGAAAAGTGGCTAAACGTTCGTCTACACATATATGTTCACTTGGAGAATAAAACCGAACACATGCTGCTGAAAACTGATCAAATATGCTATGAATTGCTTCTAACGGATTTTTACTATTAGTAGTACGCTGAGGTCTTGTTGACCGATTGTCAAATCGTATATGGCGGTATATGTGTCTGAATCTTTCACGAGACATTGCAGCCGTAAAGAATGGTTGTCTAAACATTTCATCGTCAGTCCACAGTTCCCGCAAATTAACTTTCCGCTCTCTATTTCTACCTGCTGCTAAAAGTATGCCGATAAAAGCGTTCATTTCTGCCTTAGATATAATTGCTGTATTTCTTTCTTTACTAGGGTTGTCTCGATTCCATTTTTCTTGAGTTTCTGCACAAAACAAATTAGTGCATTGACATATTTCATCGACCATTTCATCTAATATAAATAAATCAAAAGCATCTTTTATAGTGTTCAACTTTTCAGCACCATTTTGTAAACCGGGCTTACTTGCAATTATATTTTCACGATGGCGTCTCGTAGGTTTTGGAGGAATTGAATCCCATTCAAATCCTGATTTAGATTTAAATTTTATGTTGTCGCTTTCACTAACACTAACCTCTAAGTCTGATTCAATATCAGTTGCAGCACCATCTGACAAATCATCTTGAATGCTGACATTGTCTTCTACATCCGATAGCTGGTCCCATCCGTCATTATCTTCATCTTCACTGTTTGCACTCTCACAATCACTACTGTCCTCTAAGATTCGACGCAATTCGTCATTTGTCAAATATTTTCTAGCCATTTTGTTGCCGTATAAATAACTACACTTCTTGCAAACAACAGCTCTAAATATAGACTGTAGGCAGTGGTTTTTAGGTATACGCACGTGCACTTGGATCAGTTTTATCTGGGGTACACGAGGTTCCCCGCACGGGTCCTAATGTAGCATATATTAATGCCGGCGACATTACATACATTTGAAACCGTGCGGGGTCTTTCGCGCACCCCGCCATTAATATCAAATCAAATTGTTATTTTTTAGGGGCTTATCATTTTTTGATTTTCTTCAAATTTTCTCATACGCAAGAAAAATTATTATATTAGGATTAGACAAAAGCCGGAATATTAAAAAAATATATGTATAAAAAATATTGCTCTGGGGTCTCTAAGATACCCCGCTCGGGGACGGGAAGGTTAAAGAACGTTGGGTTTGCTTGATTTGTAAAATGTTTAGTAATAACAGTACATAAATACAATACTTTTCTATGAATACTTAAAGAAATTTTACTTTAGAAATCCCATTTTTTCAATAAACACACATAATCTATGTTTTACGTGCTATATTTTCATTTGACGAAGTTAGGGTTTGATATTTGTTAAAAATAAATCTTTAGCCTTGTTTTTTTTTGTTAATGGGAATTTCTCGTAATAAAACAAGTTATTTTTGAAATTTAAACCCATAGGAAAGTGGCCAATAATATGTATTCAGGAAACACGAAGTATTTTGCCAAGACCTTTTTTTTCAAAAATAATAATCCTTATTACCACATCTTATTTATTCACATTATATAAATTTAATTTGACAATTAAATACTTTACTAACGTCAATTAAAATTTATTCAAAGTTTGAATTGACGTTAGTAAAAAAGAAACAAGTATTAGGCCTTTAAATCCATAAGACAATTTATACTGGAATTAATAATGATATTAATGATTAATGATAATATTAATGAAATTGGTATTTATTTCTGATGCCAGTTTCATTAATAATGTTTAAAATAATTTGAATAATAATTTTTCTTTTAAGTATATACAATCCAATGCATGTTTAGAAAATGTTCAAGCATTCATTGGTTTTATGAAAATTCAATTTGAAACTTCTAACGAGCGTTTCCACTCCCAGGCTAAGCATGAAGTAAAATTTCGAGTTTAGAAAAGCCTGAAAATTTGGATTTGCCGGGCGGAGCGAAGCGAGCCCGGCAAATCCAAATTTTCAGGCTTTTCTAAACTCGAAATTTTACTTCATGCGCCACCCGTATACAACACTGAATTACAGTAAAGTTTAAAATACACCGTAAAAGCAGTATGCTAAAGTAGTATACTTTGAACTTCACTTTAAAACAGATGTTTTGTATGCGTGGCGCATGAAGTAAAATTTCGAGTTTAGAAAAGCCTGAAAATTTGGATTTGCCGGGCTCGCTTTGCTCCGCCCGGCAAATCCAAATTTTCAGGCTTTTCTAAACTCGAAATTTTACTTCATGCTTAGCCTGGGAGTGGAAAACACTCGCTTAAAGCTTCGTTGTTTATAAAAACAACGAACTCTTGAACTTTTACAAAGCATGCATCGAGATCTACAAACTTAAATGAAAAATACGCTGTAATCATTCATTATTTTGAAATCATTGATGTATTTGTATTTTAAAATACATATTTTACATATTTTAAAATACGTATTCAATTTTTTCGCATCTACCTTAAGTTTTAGATAGAAATAATTATTTTTTCATCGTCGGTCTTTTAAACAATTAGGTCGTAAATGTTCAGCTTTTTGGTAATGGAAATTTCCCGTAATAAAACGAGTTATTTTTGAAATTTAAACCCATAGGAAAGTGGCCAAGAACTTTTTTTAGAAATAATAATCGTTACCACATCTCATTTATTTACATTATGTAAATATTATTTGACAATTAAATACAATGTTTAAATAAACATTAATTGACGATAGTGAAGAAGAAACGAGTATTAGTTTTTTAAATCTATAAGACAATTTATATTGGAATTATTAATGAAATTGGTGTTTATTTCTGATGCCAGTTTAATAAAGTTTAAAATAATTTGAATAATAAATTTTCTTTTAGGTATAGA
The DNA here is from genome assembly GCA_932526585.2 of Philonthus cognatus. Taxonomy (NCBI): domain Eukaryota; kingdom Metazoa; phylum Arthropoda; class Insecta; order Coleoptera; family Staphylinidae; genus Philonthus; species Philonthus cognatus. The sequence goes on from OW052242.1 coordinate 34,784,841, forward strand.
CATCTCGATGCATGCTTAAAAAATGTTCAATCATTCGTTGTTTTTATAAAAATTTAATTTGAAACTTTTAAAGAGTGTTTCCACTCCCAGACTAAGCATGAAGTAAAATTTCGAGTTTAGAAAATCCTGAAAATTTGGATTTGCCGAGCGGAGCGAAGCGAGCCCGGCAAATCCAAATTTTCAGGCTTTTCTAAACTCGAAATTTTACTTCATGCGCCACCCGTATACAACACTGAATTACCGTAAAGTTTAAAATACACCGTAAAAGCAGTATGCTAAAGTAGTATATTTTGAACTTCACTTTAAAACCGATGTTTTGTAAGCGTGGCGCATAAAGTAAAATTTCGAGTTTAGAAAAGCCTGAAAATTTGGATTTGCCGGGCTCGCTTCGCTCCGCCCGGCAAATCCAAATTTTCAGGCTTTTCTAAACTCGAAATTTTACTTCATGCTCAGTCTGGGAGTGGAAAACACTCGCTTAAAGCTTCGCTGTTTATAAAAACAACGAACGTTTGAACTTTTACAAAGCATGCATCGAGATCTACAAACTTAAATGAAAAATTCGCTGTAATCATTCTTCTTCTTCTGCTATCCCTTGTTGCCCTTTAGGGCGTCGGGTACTCGTTATCGAGCCATCTCCTCCATAACTGTTTATTCTCCGCGATTTTTCCTAGCTCTTCTGCGCTTTTCCCATGTCTCTCTCCTATTTCTTCAATTATGTTGGTCATTGTCTTCCTGGGTCTGCCTGGTTTCCTCTTTCCTTCCATGGTTGTTTGCTGCACCTGTTTTGTTAGTCTATAGTTGTCCATTCTCCTGACATGGGCATACCAATTTAGTTGTTTCTTTTCTATTTTGTTTGTTATTGTGTCCTGTTTTAAGTTGGCATATATCTCCTCGTTCCTTTTCTTATCAAATTTGGTGACGTTTGATATTTTTCGCAGGAATTTCATTTCTATTGTGGTTAATTTATTTTTATGTACCGGTAGTGTGGTCATTGTTTCTGTGAAGTATAGCACTGAGGGGATTACAATTTTGTTGTATATATGTTGTTTCGTTTTTGAATTTATTTCTTTTTTGCCTAGAATTGCCTTGTTTATCGCATAGTAGATGTTGTTTGCTTTCTTATGTTTGTTGGCTATTTCTGTGTCTATTTTTCCGTCATTGCTAATGATTGTTCCTAAGTAGTTGTAGTTAGTTATCTTGTTCCTTTGCATGTATATTCTGTGTTGTTATCTTTCTTGCACCCTTTTATTTCCATTATTTTTGTTTTGTCCGTGTTTATGCTCATACCCATTTTGTCTATTTCTTCTGTCCATATGTCTATCATTTTTTGCATCTTTTCTGGTCTGTCCGCTATTAGTGTTACATCATCTGCGTATATTAGAGCCTCTATTAGTAATGCCTTCAGTTTTTTATATCCCCATACTGTCTTAGGTGTTCTGTGTTTGCAATTTTTGTATATTCTGTCCATGTATATGATAAACAGTAGGGGGCTAAGTGAGTCTCCTTGTTTTACTCCACTTTTAATCTCGAATTCTGTTGATGCAATGCCGTTTATTTGTACTATTCCTCTTACTCTTGTGTACAAACTCTGAATTGCTTTTAATAGGCTTGATGATATATTTAGCTGCTGTAGGGTCTCCCATAGTTTTGTTCTGTCGATATTGTCAAATGCTGCTTTCAGGTCGATAAAGGTGATATATAGCTCTACGTTTCTTTCTATTTTTGCTTCTATTGCTTTCCGGAGTACGCTAATATGATCTGTGGTTTGTCTTTTGCTCCTGAATCCTCCTTGTTCTTCTTCTAGTTTGTGTTCTATTTGTTGTCTTAGCCTCCTTTCTAAAATTTTGCTATACACTTTTATAGCTACTGGGGCTAGGCATATCGCTCTATAGTTGTTGCAATCTGTAAAGCTTCCTTTTTTGTGTATTGGGACCAGCGCGTTTGTTTCCCAATCAGTTGGTATTGTTGCTTCTTTCCATGCCATGTTGCATATATCTTTCATCCATTCTATTGCTTTTTGGCCTCTGTACTTGATTAGTTCTGGCGTGATTCCGTCTGGTCCCGCAGCTTTTCCTGTTTTCAGTTCTTTTATTGCATCTGTCACTTCATCCATCTGTATTTCTGTTTCTTCGTCTTGTGTTTGTTTTCCCTCTACTTCATTTGTTCTTGTTTCACTTTTCGTGTTGTTTTTTGGTGAGAATTTTTCTTCGTAATCATTCATTATTTTGAAATCATAGATGTATTTGTATTTTAAAATACATATTTTACATATTTTAAAATACGTATTCAATTTTTTCGCATCTACCTTAAGTTTTAGATAGAAATAATTATTTTTTCATCGTCGGTCTTTTAAACAATTAGGTCGTAAATCTTCAGCTTTTTGGTAATGGAAATTTCCCGTAATAAAACGAGTTATTTTTGAAATTTAAACCCATAGGAAAGTGGCCAAGAACTTTTTTTAGAAATAATAATCGTTACCACATCTCATTTATTTACATTATGTAAATATTATTTGACAATTAAATAAAATCTTTAAATAAACATTAATTGACTATAGTGAAGAAGAAACGAGTATTAGTTTTTTAAATCTATAAGACAAGTTATATTGGAATTATTAATGAAATTGGTGTTTATTTCTGATGCCAGTTTAATAAAGTTTAAAATAATCTTAATAATAAATTTTCTTTTAGGTATAGACATCTCGATACATGTTTAAAAAATGTTCAATCATTCGTTATTTTTATAAAAATTTAATTTGAAACTTTTAAAGAGTGTTTCCACTCCCAGACTAAGCATGAAGTAAAATTTCGAGTTTAGAAAAGCCTGAAAATTTGGATTTGCCGGGCGGAGCGAAGCGAGCCCGGCAAATCCAAATTTTCAGGCTTTTCTAAACTCGAAATTTTACTTCATGCGCCACCCGTATACAACACTCAATTACCGTAAAGTTTAAAATACACCGTAAAAGCAGTATGCTAAAGTAGTATATTTTGAACTTCACTTTAAAACCGATGTTTTGTATGCGTGGCGCATGAAGTAAAATTTCGAGTTTAGAAAAGCCTGAAAATTTGGATTTGCCGGGCTCGCTTCGCTCCGCCCGGCAAATCCAAATTTTCAGGCTTTTCTAAACTCGAAATTTTACTTCATGCTTAGTCTGGGAGTGGAAAACACTCGCTTAAAGCTTCGTTGTTTATAAAAACAACGAACGCTTGAACTTTTACAAAGTATGCATCTAGATCTACAAACTTAAATGAAAAATTCGCTGTAATCATTCATTATTTTGAAATCATTGATGTATTTGTATTTTAAAATACATATTCAATTTTTCGCATCTACTTTAAGTTTTAGATAGAAATAATTATTTTTTCATCTTCGAGTCTTTTAAACAATTAGGTCGTAAATCTTCAGCTTTGTTTTTTTTTTGTAATGGAAATTTCCCGTAATAAAACGAGTTATTTTTGAAATTTAAACCCATAGGAAAGTGGCCAAGAACTTTTTTTAGAAATAATAATCGTTACCACATCTCATTTATTTACATTATGTAAATATTATTTGACAATTAAATAAAATCTTTAAATAAACATTAATTGACTATAGTGAAGAAGAAACGAGTATTAGTTTTTTAAATCTATAAGACAAGTTATATTGGAATTATTAATGAAATTGGTGTTTATTTCTGATGCCAGTTTAATAAAGTTTAAAATAATCTTAATAATAAATTTTCTTTTAGGTATAGACATCTCGATGCATGCTTAAAAAATGTTCAATCATTCGTTGTTTTTATAAAAATTTAATTTGAAACTTTTAAAGAGTGTTTCCACTCCCAGACTAAGCATGAAGTAAAATTTCGAGTTTAGAAAAGCCTGAAAATTTGGATTTGCCGGGCGGAGCGAAGCGAGCCCGGCAAATCCAAATTTTCAGGCTTTTCTAAACTCGAAATTTTACTTCATGCGCCACCCGTATACAACACTGAATTACCGTAAAGTTTAAAATACACCATAAAAGCAGTATGCTAAAGTAGTATATTTCGAACTTCACTTGAAATCAATGTTTTGTACGTGTGGCGCTTGAAGTAAAATTTCGAGTTTAGGAAAGCCTGAAAATTTAGATTTGCCGGGCTCGGTTCGCTCCGCCTGGCATATCCAAATTTTCAGGCTTTAATAAACTCGAAATTTTACTTCATGCTTAGTCTGGGAGTGAAAAACACTCGTTTAAAGCTTTAATTTGAACATTTTTCTAAAAACAGCGAACGCTTAAACATTTACAAAGCAAGCATCGGGATCCGCAAACTTAAATGAAAAATTCTCTGTAATCATTTATTATTTCAAATTCATTGATGTACAGTAGACCCGCAGTAATCCGAAAAACGTTTTGCAAGGCAGTGTCGGATAATCGAATTAGTCGGACTATAGAATACTGTCACCGACCTCTTGTATCTCGGAACTTTTTAGAAATGGAGTACCTTGTATTTCGATAAACTACATGTATATAACTATAAAAATGGTGACCTATAAACAAGTTACAACTTGTTTAAGCGTGAATTAACGGAGATTTGTGATTATAGGCATGTCGCATTATAAAGGGCACCAAGACAGGGGCCGGATTATCGCGGGTCAACTGTATATACAGTTGACCCGCGATAATCCGGCCCCTGTCTTAGCGCCCTTTATAATAATAATAATAATAATACTTTATTGTCCTACGGAAAAACCAATACAGGACAAGCAACAAAATTTAATTATAACTTATATCTAACATTAATATTAATAAACAAAAATATTTCATTCCAAATGACTAACATAAGAATATTTAATATTGAAAGTAGACAATTTCAATTTCCAGATTTCTGGTTACTTCAAAATACATCAATAAAATATTTATTCGCATTACGACACATATGTGTTAAAGGCGCTTTAACTAGAACATTAGTTTTGCATACGGGTAAAACAAATGTGTTAGTATAGCGCGAGGTAGTTCTAGGTACATGAAAATTTATTTTTGAAAGTAGATACATACAATCAATGGAGTTGTCAATCACTTTTTTAATAAAATTAGCACTATATTCATTCCTACGATCAACAAGTGAAACAAAACTATGTTCAGTAAGTAAAGAATTATAGTCAGTATTTCGATCTGGATATGTATCATTCTTTTTAAAAGATGAATATTTCAAAAACTTTTTCTGTACTTTTTCTACCATGAGTGAGAGATTTATATAATGCGGATACCAGACCAACATACAATACTCTAATTTTGATCTAACAAACGCATAATAAAGCGATACTATGGCATTTATATTATTGAATTGTTTAGATATCCGCATTATAAAACCCAATATTTTTAGTGCGGACGATGTTATATTATTAATATGTCTAGAAAATCTCAACTCAGAATCGAAAAGTACACCGAGGTCCAAAATTTCACGTTTTCTTTCAATTATTGTGCCTTGAATGTTATAGTTACTAACAATTGTTGAAGTTTTGCGTCTGTATGAAACTACATAACATTTAGTAGAGTTTAGTTTAAGCTTATTAAATGTACACCAGTTATCAATTATATCAAGATTGTTTTGCAAATTGATAGAATCTAAATTAGTGGTAACGTGTGAATAAATTTTTAAATCATCTGCATAGGCTAAGACTGGGCATGTAATTGTTGCAATTAGATCATCAATGTACAAATTAAACAACAATGGACCAAGGTTTAAACATATTTTTTCAAAATATTTATAATGCGACATGCCTATAATCGTAAATCTTCGCCAATTCACGCTTTGATATTTATTTTAAAATACATATTAATCGTATTTTAAAATAGATATTAATCGTATTTTAAAATACATATTCATTAAAATCCATATTTAATTTTTCGGCATCTACCTTAAGTTTTAGACAGAAATGGTTATCTACTTTGAGTTTTTAGACAGAAGTGATTATTTTTTTATTGTCGAGTCTTTTAAACAATCAAGTTTTGTAAACACCAGCGTAAACCAACGCAGATTATTTTGAATAGTGTTTTCATGAATCATTTGCTTACATTAATCTCGAGATAAGCGCATTTTTTCTGAGTATTCTACGTTTACATTCACCACTCGTATTTCTAGCAGAGTTGGATCAAGTTACTGCAATTAAACTTGAGATTGAATTGTTTAAATTACAACACTAAACAATTTTATAAATTATTCTCCAATTCCGATGAACACAAACGAATGCAAACATTACTCAAATTTCGTGAAGAAAAACACTTCTTTTGTTCCATGATTTTATTTTCAGTTTCCTGACACGTGTTTCGGTCTTTACAGATCATTATCAAAGGTTGTAAAAACCGAAACAGGTGTCAGGAAACTGAAAATATAATCATGGAATAAAACAAGTGTTTTTCTTCACCAAATTTCCATCTGCGTACGGTGGCAATAATCCTTTGTCCAGATTAATGTATTCGGCCAACTGCTTGCTCTCATCCCCGAATTTCGATCCATTTGCGAACAATTTCTTATGTTTTCGAAGAGCACTGGTGGTCATTAATCTGGATAAAACTTTTTGAGATTATGTTTGAATTAGCAATGTACTTATCATAACGTATGTGTGTAGTCATTCTGCGGCTCTTAAACTTTTGTTATTTCTTATTTTGTATTATTTCAATGTTAAAGAGGTATCTCGTGAATAAATAAATAAAGAGTGTAGCGCAACGAACATTAACTACATTACTTGACATTTTCTAATTTTAATTGATCAATTTTATCTATTATAAGAAAAACTGATAAATACCTTGTAGAAACTGAATGGGTAAAGCCAAGTCATAAATCAAAAAACAAAAACCTCATCGATTGGTTAAAATGAACCCATTAGCTGTGCAAAATTAGTGCTTTTAAGTCTGTCTAATGGACGCAAGTGTATCTTCCACAGGGAAGCATTCAAGTTTGGCTAATGGATGCAAGTTCGTCTTTCACAGCGAAAGTGCTAATGGATAATTTATAAAGAAATAGTAATAAAATGGACATTAGTATGATTTTTGTTGTTGTACAATAAATGATTATTATTAATGACAAAAATTATTTTAATTGAAAACATGTTGGCTAACCCCTCGTTGGGCGCCAAATATTTTATTTACAATTTGATATGAAGAAAACACTTAACTTTTTTATACCACTTTTATGTTACTTTTGTGACTAGTTTCAATTTCAATTAAAAAAAAAAAAGACCTTTATTGGCATATCTTACAAACTATTTACAATTTATTCGTTATTACTCCATTCCCGTATCCCTCTTACCCTCCCTTCTCTTTTCCCTCTCCCTCCCCAGCTTTTCCAACGTCCTTACCCCGATCCCATCCTCTCTCATCCACTCCATTACCCTTCTATTCCCTTTCACTCCCAGCCACTCCTCTTTCACCCCCTCACATTCCTTCGCCAAGTGTCCCCACGTATCCTTCCCCTGTCCACACAACACACACCTTCCATATTCTTCCCCCATCCATACTTTCCTTCCTCTCTCCTCCGATCCACACCTCGCCCTTGTCACAATCACCCTATTCTCTCTACCCCATCCCTTCTCTATCAAATACTTCGGCACTCTTCCATACACCTGCCACCTCCCATACATATCATTATACTCACTTCTCTCAATACGCCCTTGCCTTTCTTGCCCTTCCACCTCCTTCCCTTTCCCCCTCACCCACTCATCCACCTTCACCCCATTTCCTAGCCATTCCATTACCTTCGCCTCCGACAGCCCTACCCTCTCATACATTTTCCTCCTCTCCCCCCTCCATCTACCCTCACCCCCACACACACTCTTCACCAATCTCTCTTCCTCCATTTCCCACAATCTCATCTCGTACCTCACCACCCTCACCATTGCCTCCCACTCTAGCCTCTCTCTGTTCGTCTCCTGAAGCACTATGTAGCTGGGCGTGGACCTCTCCACCCCCAACATGCGCTTCAGGAACCATATCTGCTCCCTCTCTATCAGCTCGTACCCTCTCGTCCCCCACACTTCCACTCCATACATTAGCACTGATCTCACACACGCATCCCATATTTTATTTTACACGCAACCGTCATATTGTTCCCCATCCACTTCCCCCACTTGCCCCACGCCATTCCCCACGCCTTCCTCGCCTTACTCTGCACCCACCTCACATGCTCCTCATACCCTCCCGTTCCTTTAAACCAAAACCCTAAATACTTGAAAGTTTTAACCCTCTCAATAACTACCCCCTTCCACTCCAATTCTTTCACCTTCCCCTCTCTCCCTTTATTTCTAAACTTCACCCACTTCGTTTTCACTACATTCACATTCATTCCTCTTCTATCCATAAACCTCTCCACTCTCTTCAACATCTCTTTCATCCTTTCATACTCTCTTGCCACTAACACAACGTCATCCGCATATGCCAACATCCATACTTTACTTTTACCCATCACCACTCCCCCCGCCTGCCCTTTCCTCATCACCTTTTCCAATTCACTCACATATACATTAAAGAGCATCGGGCTCAGCGGGCACCCCTGCCTCAAACCCTCCCACGTTCTAAAACGTCGGGGTGTTTTAGAACCACCCATGTCTCCTCATACACTCTCCTCACCCACTCCACCATCCTCTCACTCACCCCTCTCCTTCTCAAGCACTCTATCAAACTCCTCCCAGATCCATAAATACCGCATACACACATCCTTTCTTTTCCATCACTCTCTCCACCATTCGCGCCAGGGTAAAGACCTGCTCCCTCGTCCCCCTCCCTCGTCCCCCTCCCTCGTCCCCCTCCCTCGTCCCCCTCCCTCGTCCCCCTCCCTGGTCCCCCTCCCTCGTCCCCCTCCCTCGTCCCCTTCCCTCGTCCCCCTCCCCCTTCTAAACCCCCCCTGCGTCTCTGCCAGTATCCCCTTTTCCTCCACCTCCATGCGATTCCTCACTATCATCATCGCCAGCTTATATCCAATGCTCGTTATCGTTACCCCCCTATAGCTACTGGCCTCCTTCTCATCCCTTCTTTTATACACCGGACACATCATTCCAACCCTCCACTCTTCCGGAAAGCTCACCTCCCCCCTCCACATCTGATTCAACAGCTCCCTGAATTTTTCTTCCCCTTTTCCCCAATCTCCTTCCACATCTCTGCCTTGAGACCATCCCTCCCTGCCGCCTTTCCACTCTTCACTTCCTTGAACGCCCTCTCCACCTCCTCCTCCATGAACTCTTCCCCTCTGTCTCCACATCTGCTTTCTCCAATCTCCCCTGGCACTACGCTCCCTTCTCTGCATTTCCTTGTCCATTCCCTCAGCGACACCCTTACCTGCCTCCTTCTCTCCCCTCTCCTCAATATTCTCCACATTTCCGCCTCGTTCTTACATTCCCTCAAATCCTCGCTCGCTTTTTCCACCGCCTTTAGCTTCTTCTTCTCACATACATCCTCATACCTCCTCCTTACCTCCGCCACTCTCCTTTCTCCCCCTACGCCTCCTACACACTCTCTCACCGCCTTCCTCAGCTCCTTTTTTCTCTGCCTGCATTCCTTATCAAACCATGCATCCGCCCGTCTTCTCTCCCCCTTTCTCTTTCTTCCACACCCCACTATTATCAGCTCCATCTCCTCTATTGTACTGACCTCCTCCCATTTAACCCTCCCCAACTTTCTCCTCATATCCTCCATCGCTTTTATCCCGCACTCCAGAACCTCGCTTTCCTGCTCTCTTTCACTCCCGTGTCCCTCCTTTATCCACATCTTCACCTTTAACGGTAGATGATCGAATCCCAACACCTCCTCTACCTCCATACTCCTTATCTCCCCTCTTGCTATTCCCTTCACCACTGCATAGTCAATCACTGATGCCCCTCTTGCCCCTATGTACGTTTTCTTCCCCTCCCAATTTCAATTAATCCGGGAATTTCCATCTTTAACGATCAGGTTGATCTCTCTTCCAAGTTTTCTAAATTTAATCTATATATACCTGTAACTCGTATTTTAAGTACTTAGTTTGACAATGGTTACCGTGTATTTGAAACTGGTCACAAAAGTAAAATAAAAGTGGTATAAAAAAGTTAAGCGTTTTCTTTGTATCAATTTGAAAATGTATCACGAGGTGAATGCCTCCAAGATTCAAGAATTTTATTTACAGTTAATAAATGTATAAATTTTAGAACAATAATCACACATGATGAAGATATGATGTTTCTTTTATATATCACCGCATCAATCAAAAAATTGTACTCTCAACATGTTTGGATTTTTTTTTACGATTTACGTTGGTGTCTCATATTATAAATTTTAGAACAATAATCACACTTAAGGATGTGATATTTATTTTATACGTCACATTTTCATGCGTGATAATTGTTTTAATATATTTTATTGGGCGCATTTATCAGAAAATGTACTCTAAACATGTTTGGTTTTTGTTTACACTTTACGTCATTATGTTACGTTACATAGCCTCAGTTAATGGTCTCGACAAATTAAGAGCTTAATTCAACACCAATCCGACTATTTTGTATGCTTACAAAAATGACGCCCGCTGGACGAACATGTATGTTGTTGACAGTGTATTCATCAGAAAATTCCCTAACTGTTGGCATCAAACTTGTAAGAGTTCAATCTGATCAATGTACCCATTGGCCCCGTTCATCAGTTTTTTAGAAATAATAATCGTTACCACATCTCATTTATTTACATTATGTAAATATTATTTGAGAATTAAATACAATCTTTAAATAAACATTAATTGACGATAGTGAAGAAGAAACGAGTATTAGTTTTTTAAATCTATAAGACAAGTTATATTGGAATTATTGGCGCCCGCTGGACGAACATGTTTGTTGTTGACAGTGTATTCATCAGAAAATTCCCTAACTGTTGGCATCAAACTTGTAAGAGTTTAATCTGATCATCAAAATGTTCAACATTTAACATGTTTGAATTTTTTTTTGTGATGTATGTTAGTATCTAATGAACAGTCCAGCCATTTAAAAACTTTAACCTGCCAATACTAATCGGTCTATTTTATACGATTGCAAAAATCTTAAGCAACTTCACAGTTAACAGTCCGTTCATCAGGGAATTCCCCAACAGTTGGCAGTAAACTCCCAATTGTTGACTGTAAATAAAGGGAGATCCAACTACTAGTGCTTTAGGATTTTAAAATAAAATAAAACACAAACATTGTTGTGCTGCTAAAATGTTTTCTATTTATTTGAAAGACCAACTAATTACAATTATGTTTTAATAATAATATCTGTATAAATGAAATTGCCAATTCTTGGTTGCAGAATACTTCAAACATTAAAGAATCGCACTTTTAATAATAATATCTGTCAAATGGCACTACGATTTAGTTGGAAATAGCGCATTTCGATCAGTCTAATTTATCATTTCTGATGTGGGTTTTTAAGGGCCAGTTGCAACAAACACATTGAACTGGTTCAACTCTAAACTTGAGTTCAAAGTGACATTAGAACAATAGGAACTGTCATCTTGAACTAGAGTCAACGTTATTGGTGCAACTGGGCCTAAATCCTCAATTGTTCTTGAACCAGTTGCATTTTGTATGGATGCAAACCTAAATCCTTCCGTAAAATCCTTCAGATTGATCCATATCTAAAATCCAAATGCTGAGAATGATGTCTATCAGACAAATTTGTATTATTCTATTCTATTGAAAGTGAGTGGGTAGTTATGCTACCCTCCACTGCGACCGCAAGGATCTATTGTGGCTCACAATTAAGGTCGAACATCCGACCTTACAGCTCACCTTCCAAGTCCATCTTCTTGATGAAGTTAAGGATCTTGTCAGGTGAAGTTTTTTCCAGGTCCTTCAGGTTTAGCTTCGGTGTGCCAAACACCGTGGTCCTGATCTGGTCGCCAGCTGGACAGGCACATATGACGTGCTCTGCTGTTTCATCATCCTCTAGGCATAGGCGGCACTCAGTGGTGTCGCTTAGTCCTAGTTTGTTAGACGGCTGTGTCCAGTGAAGAGAGCAGTTAATGTGTGAACATCTGATCTGCTCAGCTTCAACCATGAGGCCGTCCTGGCCGCAGATGGTCCACTTGTTACCGCTCTGAAATGTCTCATCCCAGAGCGGTTTTGCCAGAAATCCTGTGCCTCGTGTCTCATCCATCCGTTGTTACGGTCTCTAGCTGTTGATCTGGGTATCCCCAGAGCGGGTTCTGGTCCGATGTAGGCTGTACGCGCCCCCTCTCTGGCTAGGGAATCGGCTAATTCGTTTCCCTTCACGCCAGAGTGGCTTGGCACCCACATCAGACTGACCCCGATTACCTGTGCCATTTGGCAGAGGGCTTCCTTGCAGTTCCGTACAGCCAGCGAGGAGCATCTAGAAGATGCCAGGGCCCTAAGGGCCGCCTGGCTGTCCGAACATATTTTTATTGTCCTGCCCGCCCAACCCTTTGAAAGGATTTCGTGGGCGCACATTTCAATGGCGTATATTTCAGCCTGAAGTATGGTAGCATACCTGCCAAGGCTGTAGTAAAGTTCAGTCCTTGGTCCGACGACTGCGGCTCCTGTTCCAGTGGACAGTTTTGAGCCGTCAGTGTACCAGTAGGAGTCAGCCTTTTCTGGGGTGATTTTGTGTCGCTCCCAGTCGTCCCTGCTTGGGAACAGGACCTTGTACGGCTGATCCTTGCAGTAGTCCGTGACTGCGTAGTCAGTCCTCATACTTAGGGTGTCATCCGCCTCAATGGCAGTTGACAGCCCATTTGGTGTGAAGACTATCACCTTCGGATCCAATAGGGCCGCGTGGTGATATCGATACGTTGCCAATCTGGCCTCGCCCTGTATTAGGATATGCAGGGGGGTGAGGTTCAGTAGCATTTCTAGCGCTGCTGATGGGGTAGTGCGTATGGCTCCAGTTACCGCCACTGTCGCCATTCTCTGCAGTGAGGAGAGCCTTGATATGGCCGTTTTTCGAGTTGTAATCGGCCACCAGGCGATGCTGCCATAGGTTATTATTGGTTTTATGACCGAACCATATAGCCAGTACATTTGCTTGGGGTTTAATCCCCATGACTTCCCGCAAATTCTATGGCACGTCCACAGGGCGTACCTTGCTTTGCGGATTGTCTTGTCCAAGTGGGAGTTCCAATTCAGCGATTTATCCAGGGTGATTCCTAGATACTTCGCCTCCTCCACAAATGGTATGGTTTCTCCCCGTAGAGTAAGAGGTCTCAATTTCAGGATCCTCCTTCTCGTGAACGGGGCAACTGATGTTTTGCTAGGGTTTACGTTTAACCGTTCCCCTATACACCAGTTCTGAGTCGCATCCAGTGCCTCCTGCATGGCTTCACAGATTTAGTTTTCATCCGTGCTCCTTGCAAGAATGACTATGTCATCAGCATACGCTTGCACTTCGACGTCAAGCGTATCTATTATTGCAAGCAGATCGTCTACCAGTAAAGACCACAGCAGGGGGGAAAGAACCCCTCCCTGCGGGCATCCCCTGGCAGTCCTCAGCTTGACCGTGTCGCCACATAGTGACGTTGTCACGGTTCTGGTGTCGAGCATTGCTCTAATCCAGCCTGTAATAGCCGGTGGAACCCCTCTGTCCCTCGCGGATTTGCAGAGTGATCCCGTCAGAGCAGCGTTGAAGGCCCCTTCTATGTCCAGGAAAGCTGTTACCGCAATTCCCTTGTAGTCCAGGGTTTGCGCAACTTTCCCGGCTAGGTTATTCAGCGCCAAGTCCGTTGACTTCCCCTTTTGGTAGGCATACTGGTGCACACTAAGAGGGTTAATACTCAGTATCTCCCTCCTGATGTAGCCATCCAGCACCTTTTCCAGGGTCTTTAGGATAAATGACATCAGCCTTATAGGTCGGAAGGATTTTGGTAGGGGATCTGTTTTTCCCACCTTAGGTAGATAGACTACCTTTACTTCCGACCAGCTAGTTGGAATGTAATTCCACGCTAGGCTCGCCCTGAACAGTCTTATAAGGTGGAGGATTACTTTCTCCAAGCCTTTTTGGAGTAAGACAGGGAAGACTCCATCTATTCCTGGTGCTTTGTATGGTTGGAAGGATTTGACCGCCCAACTTACTGTAATTGTAATTTGTATTATGTCGAATACTTAATCTTAATCATTTTTGATACGATTTAATCTTGGATTATTTAACAAAGTAAACTCGTTTGCAAATTTCTTTACAACCTTACGAATTATTTATTCACTTGTTCGATCATGTGGATCATAACATACATGTAATCTGCGCTAAGTTGTTTTTATAGAGCTTTGGTTTTGATAATAAATTTTAATAATTTCGCAACATTGTTTTTGTAATAAATGTGTTGTGTTGTTTTGTAATAATGTAACCTATAAAGCTGTCAAATCGAAATGGTTTTCACATGGGCATATTTATAGACAAATACCTGAAATGGGATATTCATGCTAACAACGTAGCGAAGAAGTTAAGAATACTAATTTTAAAATTTTACAATTTGCGGGATAAAGTGTCACAGAAACTACTTAAAAGACTCTACAAAGTCTTTGTAGAGCCTATAATTACATATGGGATCAGCATTTGGGGCACTTGCTACAATAATGCAATAAAAAACTTAAATATAGCACAAAACTACATACTAAGAGTGATAAATAAAAGAAATAAATTATACCCAACAGAACTCCTTTATAATAACACCACATTTAATATCAGGCAACTCTGCGCAGTACAAACCCTCATATACATACACAGACATAACACCTACAATAATCATCCAATTCACATCCACGAAACAAAATTTAAAACGAACAAAAAAATAGAAATCCCATTTTGCATTAACAAAAAAACTCAACGTCACTTCAGCTATATAGCAATAAAACTGTACAATATAGTACCAAAGCAAATAATGGAGACTCAAAATAGGAAGAGCTACATAAATGAAATAAAAACGTTTATACATAACAACAAAGATAAAATAACAGCAATATTGCAATAATACCCCATCATAAATCCTCCTCTTATTTATACCTTTTACTCACTTCCATTAATTACACAAGTTATAATATATATTTTGAACAAATGATTATTTTTTTCTCCTTTAGATACATTGTTTTTTTTTTCCTCCAAATATTCTAATATTTTTACACTTTGTTTCATATATATATATAATCAGTATTCCCTTTTACCATATGGTGTCGGGTTTTTAATGTTTATTTAACTTTCACTTTGTCCATTTCTAACATATTCCTTCCACTGAGTTCTGTCTAGTGCAATTTTCTTGGCGTCCGCTACTGTCGTTCCTCTTCGTAAGATGTTGTTCGTCACAATATCCTCCCATGTTTTCGATGGTCTCCCTCTGCGTCTACGTATTTGTGTTTTTGCTGTCCAGACCTTCTTTACCTGCACTCGTTCGTTCATCCGCACCATATGCCCCCACCATCCCAGCTGTCGTTCTTCTATATATTCGTCCATGGATTGTATTTGTAGTTCATCTCTGATTTGGGTGTTCTTTAGTCTGTCTAGTTTTGTTACTCCCTTAACTCCTCTTAAGTATTTCATTTCAATGGCCTGTATTTTACTATTCGTCTTCTTGTCCGTTGTCCATGTTTCACACCCGTATGTAAGTATAGGTCTAAATACTGTTCTAAATACCGTCATTTTCGTGTCTGTGGATATTTCTTTTTTACGGAGGAATTTTGACCCTAATGCGTAGTTTTTTCCAATCGTTCAGTTAGGTCTTTATCTTGGTTCCCGTGTTGATTTTTTATAGTTCCGAGGTATTTGAAATTCTCCACTTGCTCTATAGTATAGTTATCCAGTTCTATCTTTATTTCTCGTATATTTTTTCCTGCCATCATTACTTTTGTTTTGTCGATATTGATCTTCATTTCATACTTCTCCAGTGTCCTGTGCCATACATTTAAGTTATGTTGGAGGTCTTTTTCGTTTTTGGCAAATATTACAACGTCGTCAGCAAACGCACATTCTGATATACTTACAGGTTTCATGTTTCTGTATCCAATATGCATGGGTTTTATTCCTTGGTGACACATTTTTAATATTTCATCCATGAATATTGTAAACAGAAACGGACTTAGTACCCCTCCTTGTCTTAGGCCTTGGTGTGTTGTAAATTCCTCGGATCTCATATTATTGTATATTATGTAGTTGGTAGTTTCCTTGTATACACTTTGTATTGCTTCTATCAGCCCTGCATCCACTCCTTTGCTCTGTAATATTTGCCACACAGTCGTTCTATTTACCCTATCAAACGCCTTTTCTAAATCTATGAATGCAAATAGTGCGCTTGTGTTACTATTTTTGCATCCTTCAATTATTTGTTTGATAGAGAATATATGATCCTGGGCACATCTTCCTTTTCTGAAGCCACTTTGGCTTTCTTCCATCATGGGTTCGACTATAGTCTTCAATCTTTGTTCCAGAATGTTCTCATAAATTTTTAGTGGTGTGCTTAATAACGTGATGCCTCTGTAGTTGTTACATATTTTTGTGTCTCCTTTTTTATGTATGGGCACTATTACCCCCTTTCTCCAGTCTGTAGGTATTGATTTTTCTTTCCAGGCCCTATCAATTATTTTCCATAAGAATATTGTACCTTCTTCTCCTGCAAATTTAATCATTTCTGTTGATATTTTGTCGTGTCTCGGAGCTTTCCCATTTTTTAATCTTCGTATTGCCTCAATAACTTCATTGATTGTTATGTCGTTTGTTTCCGTTCTTTCACTATTTGTTACTGTATAATCTTCTGTATCTTTTTCTGTCACGTTCAGTAATTCGTTGAAGTATTCTTTCTATCGATGCATGATTTTTTCATTCTCTGTTAATAATAGGTTGTTTTTATCCTTCATTGATCCATTATGTTTTTGTTTTTTTGATCTCATATTTTTTAGCGTTTTAAAGAATAATTTTTTATTTGCTTTATTGTCTTCTTCCATTTTCTCTCCAAAGGCTTTCCAGCAATTTTCTTTTTCGTGTTTTATTAATTCTTTTGTTTTTGTTCTTTCGATTTTATATTTTTTATAGTTATCGTCTGTTCGGTGTTGTAGATATATTTTCCATTTTTCCTTCTTATTTTTTATCTGCATCTTTACTTTCTCATTCCACCAGGCCGTTTGTTTTTTATTATTTTTAACTTTTAATATTCCACACGTTTCTCTTGCAGTTTTTGTAAGTATCTCCTTGTATATTTTCCACATATTTTCAAGGCTGGTGTTTCATATAGTTATATATATATATACACATAATTATGTTTTACAAATATTTTTATACATTGTAGACCTTTATTTTTTGTTTTCTATCTTATTTTGTTTTTATAATTTTCTAGTTTAGCTAGTTTCTATAAGTAAATTCTAATAGATTTAAAAGTAAATGGAATGCATAAAACAAGTACTTGTACTTAAAATGTAAATGGACGCAACAATTTAGGAAATAAGTAATAACAAAAAATAATAAAAATGTGATATATAAGTGTGATGATCTGTAAAAAATCTATTGGAATTGAATAAATTGAATTGAATTGAATTGAATGTACAGTGTTGCCTATATTTCACAATAAAATCCTAAAGCACTAATTGGATCACCCTTTAAAATATTTTGGTGCCCAATGAGTGAGGGGTAAGCCAACGTATTTATATTCAAGATAAATCTAGATGATGACCGACACAATATTTCAACATCAGTGGTGGTGCGGTTTCACCGGGCGCTGTCATGGGGCATCGCCGAAAACTAAAAAGCGCTCTAATTTTTGAATTGGGAGGGGCGCCACCATGAGATCTCGCACCATCTACAAATTTAGCTAGGACCTCCACTGTTTAACATTAATTTATATAATTGAACATTTTTAATGACTCAATGATTTTTATACTTATTTTATCAATTACAATAATTTTTTTTTAATACTTATTTTGTAATGTAAATCATTTACTAACGTGAGAAATATTTTTTGTGTGTGTTTATTAATAGTTGTGGGTATATTTAGGAGCACCACCTGCAAAGAGCGATCTGCGCGGGGCTCATCATTCCGACTCCGGAGGTGTCGGACATACCGGAACAGGATGCGCACGACAAGCTGTACCCCGCCAACTACAAACAACCCCGCCAACTCATACACATGCAACGTATGTATTCATAAAAAAAAAGAATTATATAAAAAGAAATCATGTTTGCACGGTCACGACTTTCAAGAAATGTTAAATCACAACTAAGTGAAGTTTTTTATTTTACATTTTAATTGCCGTTTTATGTTGCTTGAATAAAGTTATGTTTTTCGTATATGTACTTTAATTTTTACCATTCGATGAATTTTTCCATTTCATGCTTGTTTAATCGGAATAGAAGATTGTTGTTAACCGCTGATAAAACGTATACGTTATTAATACCCTCACAATCTAAGTATACAAATGAAGTACTAAACGCATTTAGACTGTGATGTCGTAAATAACATGTACGTTGAATTTAACATTTCATGTATGGAACAGCCCTGAATATGTGCTTGGTATATTATTTGTTGTATTTAATGTATAATTTTCCCCTTTAAAATTTTGATCATCCAAAAAAAGAAATAGTTATTGAAACGATTATTTGGGGAACAGCGTTCACGATGGAGCAGGATATACCGGACTACGATATGGACTCGGAGGACGAGAGGTGGCTGGAGATGCAGGCGAAGAAGCTGGACCTGAACCCCCTCAAGTTCGAGGAGATGATGGACCGCCTGGAGAAGAGCAGCGGGCAGACGGTGGTGACGCTGCAGGAGGCCAAGGCGCTGCTGAAGGAGGACGACGATCTCATTATCGCGGTGTTCGACTACTGGCTGAACAAGCGGCTCAAGCTGCAGCACCCGCTGATACTGGCTGTGAAGACGGAGCACAGGGCGGGCACGGCCGTCAACAACCCGTACCTGGCGTTCCGCAGGCGGACCGAGAAGATGCAGACGCGCAAGAACAGGAAGAACGACGAGACCTCCTACGAGAAGATGCTGAAGCTGCGGAGGGATCTGTCGAGGGCGGTCACGCTGCTCGAGCTGGTGAAGCGCAGGGAGAAGATGAAGCGGGAGTACGTGCATCTGACGGTCGAGGTCTTCGAGAAGCGGTACCAGGCCAAGGACTTTTCGGGGGCGATCGCCGCCGAGGTTCTCGCCCTCAAAACGTCCAGGCCCGCCTTCACTCCCATCTTCCACAACCACTATCCTAATCCGAGCTGGTCCAACAAGGCTATTCTTAAAGATGAGGTATGCACATAAATTACAAACAACAAGACTTCTTTTATTTAAACTAAGGCTTATACAGGGCTCACTGAACCAGCTCTTTAAAGTGAGTCAGATCTTGTGAACCAGCTAACTGAAAAGAGCCATTTCGCCCATCTCTATTACACAAGGTGTCCCGGGACACGATGCGCATAGCTTAAGAGTATATTCTTTGGGCATTTAGTGGAAAATGCTTCACAAAAAAAAATCCATATTCGAATACAGTAGAACCTCGTTATACCGAGATGGCTTTTGGCTATACCTAGCACGATATAAGGAAAACACGGTATATCCGAATATATGTAATTTGTATAATAGTCACATACACACACGCGCATATATATATGTATATATATATATATGCGCGTGTGTGTATATATATACATATGTGCAGTAGCCACCTACATAACAAGACATACTATATAATACAATAATGACGCCGGAACGTTTTACCTAATCAGAGCGGTACGCAGTCAATTGGTAAAATTAATATCTTTAAAAAAAAAAGAAACCTGAAAAATGACCCCGATATATCCGAATCACGGTATCTCGAGGCCCGGTATAGCGAGGTTCTACTGTATTCAAATAGTGAACAATTTAATGATTAAAATATTTATATTCGTATATTTAAATAATCGAATAATTCAAATATTCTGAATAAATGTTTGAATAAATAAATTTGATTAATTAATAGAATGTTTTAAACTTTACAATATTTCAGGGTTGTATACGGGTGGCGCATGAAGTAAAATTTCGAGTTTAGAAAAGCCTGAAAATTTGGATTTGCCGGGCTCGCTTCGCTCCGCCCGGCAAATCCAAATTTTCAGGCTTTTCTAAACTCGAAATTTTACTTCATGCTTAGCCTGGGAGTGGAAACCACTTGTTCAACAGCTATTAGAACCTTAAACGACAACACTGTTTTCTTAAAGAAAATGGAAACTAAACACAGATCGTAGTTATTTTCATAATTTCACGAGTTTTGTTAATTATCTCGTTGTTAATTTTTTTAAGTATCTGGTGTTTTCATCTAAGGTTAAAATGGATTTTTAGCAAGGATTTTCCAATCCTTGGTTAAGCAATATGTGAATATTCAAATATGAATATTTCAATAACCAAATTTTTCGAATATTAGAATGTTCGAATACTTAATTATTTCAATACCCAAATATTTGAATATTTAAATACTTAAATATTGGAATATTTAAATTTTCGAATACTTAAATATTTCTAATAGCTCTCGAACAAGTGTTTTCCACTCCCAGGCTAAGCATAAAGTAAAATTTCGAGTTTAGAAAAGCCTGAAAATTTGGATTTGCCGGGCGGAGCGAAGCGAGCCCGGCAAATCCAAATTTACAGGCTTTTCTAAACTCGAAATTTTACTTCATGCGCCACCGGTATAAAACACTGAAATATCTTGAAGTTAAAACATATTGTTAAAGTAGTATGCAAAAATTATTTACATATTTGAACGAATCTTTAAATATTCGAACATTTCAATTATTCGAATATGTTTTTAAATGAATAACTAAATACTTAAATTTGAAAAATTACTAGCCTTGATAGTATATTTTAAACTTTGCTTAAAATCAGTGTTTAATACCAGTGGCGCATAAAGTAAAATTTCGAGTTTAAAAAAGCCTGAAAATTTGGATTTGCCGGGCTCGCTTCGCTCCGCCCGGCAAATCCAAATTTTCAGACTTTTCTAAACCCAAAATTTTACTTCATGCTGAGTCTGGGAGGGGAAAACACTTGTTCGACAGGTATTAGAACCTTAAACGACAACACTGGTTCCTTAAAGAAAATGAGAAACAAACACAAACTGTAGTTATTTTCATAATTTTTACGATTTTCGTAAATTATCTTGTTGATTATTTTTTTTTAAGAATTCGTAGTTTGTAAAAACCTAAGTGAAATTTATTTCTTACAGATTTAGAATTCTCGGCTAACTGACTTCTATTGATTATATTTAATTTTGTAATTCGTTTATATTAATTAATTTGTTTTTACAGGTGATACCAAGGAAAGAAAAGAGACAGTACAAGAAGCGCAAGCACAAATCGCTGAGTCACAACCGTGTGGGAAGTATATCATCATCGGGTGTGATGGACGGGATGGGCGGTATGTCGTCGGACGAGGAGCCCGTCAACGCCGCCTCGCCTGAGCCGGAAGACGTGGAGGAAGAAGGGCAGTTTGCATTCCGTCGGAACAAACTCTGTAGTTATCACATGGTGAGTCTTCTGTCTCTTGTATTTTCTTCACCGATTTCGCTTGTGGGTTTCATCTACTTTAAAAGCTAGTTGACAAGTATCTAGCCTAGTGATGGACATAATCGATTATTAGGATTTGAAATAAATTGATAATCGAACGATTGCTCGAATGATTGCTCGAGAGATTACTCAAAAGATCGCTCGAGAGATCATTTGAAAGAATGCTTGAGAGATCAATCGAAAAATTGTTCGCCCCTCCAAGTCCCACGTCCCAAATTTTGCCAGATCGAATGCTACATTGTCAGTCTCATGACTCAAGGTGTGTTTACACTGTGCTAGTAGCTTGCCTGGCGAGTAGACAGTTACTGTTAAGCCAACTGCTATAACAGTTGCTGCCTGCACTTGACTGTTTACACAGTGCTACCAGCTTGCCTGTCAAGTCAACTGCTATGACAGTCGGTGCCTGCAAATCTCGGTTTTTGTAATTAGGATGAAAAGTGTTCCACAGGATTTTTTCTTCTTTATATAATTTCAATAATTTCTACTCTCCTTCCCCAACATATCAAACAAAATAACAAAAAAAAATTCTCACAACTTTCAAAATCTTTTATCTTCGAAAATTATCCTCAATTCTCAAAAATATTAGAATAATAAACACATATCATATATTTATTTTTCAGTACTCATTATGTAAACTAAAACAACATTTATGTATCATATATTGCACAAAATTTCTAAGAACTTCATGCCAGCACGCTACAAGTGTTCACTCACTTAGGTGCTTTGAACTATTATTGTTACATCTGGATATTCATTACGTTGAGCAGAACACTGCTCAATATAAAAGAAATATATTATAGAACGGATGTTAATTTGTTGAAAATATATGTACTCATGTTATGTAATAATAATAATAATAAATAATAAATAAATAATATAATGTTATAAACTGTAGATTATGTCCATCTTTCAGACATGTTGATAAATGTTAAAATATTCTATGCCAGAATATTTATCAATATATGGAAAGGGAACTTGAACATGGGCCTGGCACTAACTCGCCTGTAGTTCACACGAGAGTTGTGGACGAGCCACTGTCATGTGGTGTGGTGGCGGAAGGCGAGTAGACAGTCAAAACAAAAAATGTATATATCCAATTACACACCTCATACGTGACGCTGGTAGTGAATGTGTTAATGGCCCACAGGTAACTTCCAAATAGATTTAGGACTGCCACGAACATCAATCCAGTGATTATAGAGAAAATTTCAATAATTTCTTCTACTCCTTCTTCTCAGCCGTTTTTAATCCACTGTTGGATGTAGACCTCCCTTAGTCTTTTCCAATTTACTCTGTCTTGGGCAAAGTGGTACTACCTGCTTCCGGCATATTTCTTCACGTCATCCAGCCATAGTTTCTGAGGTCTTCCAATGCTCGTTTCTACTACTATTATTTTTTTTGTAAATATTGATAATTTTTTTTCCGTGAAAAAAACAGCCGTTACCAAGTGAAGGCAACTGGCCGTGGTGCTCGAAAGAAGAGAACGGCCTCGGCGATAAGAAGTACCGTTACGCTTACACATCACTCCTGCAACCGACGAGGAAGTGCATAGGGTTCGCGAGGCGGCGGATGGGGCGCGGCGGTCGTGTCATCCTCGACCGGCTCAGCAAGGATATCGACGACTTCTGGAAGACGATGGACTACACGGTGTACGACTCCAAGACGGAGGAGACGACGACGACGAGAACGGAGGGTACGGCCGGTGACCCTAGTTCACAAACAACGGACTCTTTTACTAATTTAGGTGTAGATAACGCGATACGAACTGATATTAATTGTGAACCGTCTGTGGTGAGGACATGTGGCGGTAGTGGTGGTGAAGTAGTGCGGCACTCTTCCGACGACATTAACACTGGTGCGTGCGAAACGGGCGGTGCTCCTCGACCCGTCCAGCCCA
Organism: Philonthus cognatus; assembly: GCA_932526585.2. Taxonomy (NCBI): domain Eukaryota; kingdom Metazoa; phylum Arthropoda; class Insecta; order Coleoptera; family Staphylinidae; genus Philonthus; species Philonthus cognatus. The sequence goes on from OW052242.1 coordinate 34,808,202, forward strand.
AACAGCGGGCGCTGCCCAGCAAGGAGGAACGGGACGAAATGCTCGAGATTCTGCAGTCTGCTAGGAGGGATTGGTACGTTCTTTAAATTCCATAATCATATTCATACTAAGAAATATATCGATCAACTACTTTTGAATTCCAATAAATCGATCAAAATTCAAGGTTATGAAACTTGACCAACAAGGCAGTCACACATCAAGCAGCCTTGATGCGTGACAGCCTTGTTGGTCAAGTTTCATAACCTTAAATTTTGACATCACGAAGAATTTCACGCATGACGTCATGGGCCAAGTCTTCAATCGCGTAAGATCCACTAAATCTAATCGAGTTGACCTTATAATTTGAATAACCTTGAATTTTGACGTCACACGAAGAATTCCACACATGATGTCATTGGTAAGGTCGACTATATGGAATCGAATCGACCTTATAATTTTAATAACCTTGAATTTTGGCGTCACACGAAGAATTCCACGCATGACGTCATGGTCAAGGTCTTCAATCGCGTAAAGTTCACTAAATCGAATCGAGTCGATCTTATAATTTTAACGACCTTGAATTTTGACGTCACGAAGAATTCCACACATGACGTCATTGGTCAAACTATATGGAATCGAATCGACCTTATAATTTTAATAACCTTGAATTTTGGCGTTACACGAAGAATTCCACGCATGACGTCATGGTCAAGGTCTTCAATCGCGTAAAGTTCACTAAATCGAATCGAGTCGACCTTATAATTTTAACGACCTTGAATTTTGACGTCACGAAGAATTCCACACATGACGTCATTGGTCAAATTTTTCAACCGCGTAAGGTCGACTATATCCTTATAATTTTAATAACCTTAAATTTTGACGTCACACGCAGAATTCCTCTCAGCACGTCATTGGTCAAGGCCTTCAACTGCGTAAGGTCAACTATATCGAATCGAGTCGACCTTATAATTTTAATAACATTAAATTTTGACGTCACGAAGAATTCCAAAGTGCAAAATGTGAAATTTGATAATAGCAGAAAATTATCTAATGAATTTGTGTATTTTTGTTGTTGTGATTGTTGTTACGGATGTTGTTAGTTATAATTTTTATGTGTAGGTTACATTTTCGTCCGAAAACCCCTCCGCCCGATTACAGCCCCTACTGCGGCATGCTGCCGGCGGACGAGGACATCTTCGACCCGTGTGCCAACAACACGCCTCCGTTCTCTCTGGAGCTCCGGCCACTGGACCCTGACTCGGACGTGTTCGCCGACCCACCATCGGGGATGATGACCTCCCCGTTCCTGCTGGACTACGACGTCTCCGTCGAGGTGCCGGTGACGGACACGCGGCAGGCCCACGAAGGCGCCCTCAACCACCGCGACAGCACCTTCAACAATACGCTTACTGGTGGCCCCTCGTCGTCGGACGACGGCGAGTCCGACTCCGGCGGGGCCATAGGCTGCTCTAGGTTTAGTGTGAGCGACTGCTCGCCCAAAAGACACTGTATCGTTTCGAGTACCTTGACTAGTCCTAAGTTAAACAATGTTCTGTCCGAAGTCCGGTCCCGGACGCATAACACGCATACCACCTCTACTTCTCTAGAAACTCCCATTAGTAACGCCAACGGAATAGTCTCGCAATACGGAATTGAAAGTAAGTCACATTATACAATCCCCTTAACACATTCACTGCCAGGACGTAAGAAACACTTTCCGATCTTCATTTTCGTGTTAGAGGTCACAGCCAATAAAAAAATTATAAAAAACTTGACCAATGTCTACATCTGGTTACTTAGACCCCAAAGCGGATCGTTACTTTGGAAATTGTGTCCTCTTGGCTTAGATTTCCTTTCCGTTCAGCGGACACCGGTATCCGTTCTGGCGTGGCGAAAATTGAAAATATATTTGAGTGGACACCGGTGTCCACCCTAGCAGGGAATGTGTTATACAATAAGATTTGAAAAAAAACAATTTTTTCACACTTGCCAATTCAACCAATTATTTAAATATCTTTAATTAATTTCTAACTTAACTAGTTTATAATTTAAATACATAAACTCTGTTTTTTTTTTAATATGACCAAACTTATGGTGTATTTACTGCGAACAGTTGTGCAATCACCTAAACTCTGTTTTTTTTTTTAATATGACCAAACCTAGGGTGTATTTACTGCAAACAGTTGCAGTCCTGCTTTAACAGTAGGGTATTTCAAACATCAAATTTTGAGATGTTGGTAAATGATTATCAATGTGACAAATAAATCATAATTTGTCAAATGATGCAGAGATTTTCAAAAAAGATAACGTTACAACTTGCAACTTTACAACATATACAGGGATTTTTTCTTTTAAATATACTTTCACATATTCCTTATAAACGTTTGTAAAATTAATGAACTAAGCAAAACTAAGTCGAAGTTTATTTTGAACTTCACTTTAAATCAGTGTTTTATACGCGTGGCGCATGTAGTAAAATTTCGAGTTTAGAAAAGCCTGATTTGGCTACGCGACCAAGTAAAATTTTCAGGCTTTTCTAAACTTTAAATTTTACTTAATGCTTAGTCTGGGAGTGAAAAACACTCGTTACAGTTTTTGAATTGAAAGTTTTTAATCAGATGACGAATGTCTGAAAATTTACATTGAAAAATCGTAACATGTATACCTAAAAGAAAAATTCCTTGTGTTTAAAACTTTTTTAAAATTTGTACATGAATGGGCAGATAACAAAGAAGATCAAGAAAAATTACTTGATCCTCTTATCTTACCTGATCATTAGAAATATCTGTCTTCTTTATCATCTGCCCATTTATATGTTTAAATTTGAAAAAAGTTCTAGATACAAGGAATTTTTCTTTTAGGTATACATATCACGATTTTTCAATATTTCATATAAACATTTGTAAAATTAATGAACTAAGCAAAACTAAGTCGAATTATATTTTGAACTTCACTTTAAATCAGTGTTTTATACGCGTGGCGCATGAAGTAAAATTTCGAGTTTAGAAAAGCCTAATTTGGCTTGGTCGCTCCGCTGCGCTACGCGCCCAAGCCAAATTTTCAGGCTTTTCTAAACTCGAAATTGTACTTCATGCTTAGTCTGGGAGTGGAAAACACTCGTAAGAGTTTGCAAATTGAAAGTTTTTCACGAATGTCTGAAATAAATTTTCACATTCGTGATTTTAAAAACTTTCAATTTGCAAACTCTTACGAGTGTTTTCCACTCCCAGACTAAGCATGAAGTACAATTTCGAGTTTAGAAAAGCCTGAAAATTTGGCTTGGGCGCGTAGCGCAGCGGAGCGACCAAGCCAAATTAGGCTTTTCTAAACTCGAAATTTTACTTCATGCGCCACGCGTATAAAACACTGATTTAAAGTGAAGTTCAAAATATAATTCGACTTAGTTTTGCTTAGTTCATTAATTTTACAAATGTTTATATGAAATACAGTGTGGGCCTGAAAGGCGTACGATTTTAAAAACCCTCTTGCGTTTGAAGCTTCAGAGAGGGGACTGCGCGGGTGGTGGGGTTATGTAGCCCGGTTCTCGGAAATTTAGTCGCGATGGATCACTTCACCGGAGCGCAACGTGCATTCTGCGTTAAACATTATTACAAAAATTGCGATTCGTGCGTTATTGTTCGGCGTTTATTTCGGCGTGAGTTTGGATTACATGACCTAAATCAGTGTCCGAACGAAAGGGTGATTCGATCGTGGGCCAGAAAGTTCGAAGCTACTGGTTCGACTCTCAAACAGAAGCCTGCGGGACGTCCAAGGTCAACAAGAACAGAAGACGCAATTGAACAAGTTAGAGCTTCAGTTCAACGTAATCCTGCTAAATCGACTCGAAAGCGTTCAGCCGAACTTGCGGTATCCAGAACATCTTTGCGTCGCATTTTGTTGAAAGATCTGAAATTGCACCCGTATAAAATTCAAGTTGTGCAGGAATTACAGCCAAATGATCCAATTTTACGACGAGCCTTTGTTCAAACAATGTTGGAACGCTTTCGGAGTGTCAACAATATTCTGTTCTCCGACGAAGCCCATTTTCACATAAATGTTTCACATGTGAATAAACAGAATTGCCGTTACTGGGCTGCAGAGAACCCACATGCAAAACACCAAAAGCCTCTGCATTCGCCAAAAGTAACCGTTTGGGCGGCCATGTCAACGCACGGAATTATCGGACCCTACTTCTTCGAAAATCGACAAGGCCAATCTGTCACTGTAAATTCTGACCGATACATAGCCATGTTAAAGAGATTTTTTCTTTCCACAACTGTAACAATTTGAAGCCTATAATCGTGCGACATGGTTTCAACAAGATGGCGCGACATGCCATACAGCTAATGCCTCTTTGACGGTCGTAATCGAGATGTTTGCTGGGAAACTGATATCGCGCCGAGGTGCATTGCATGGCCTCCTAGAAGTCCAGATCTAACGCCACTGGACTTTTTTTTGTGGGGATATCTAAAAAGTAGAGTCTACTCCAATAACGCAGCCACGATTAACCAGTTGAAGACCAATATCCAGGAAGAAATGGCAGCTATTCCCCGTGCAATGTGCCAGCGAGTTTTTACCAATTTGAGGTTCAGATTCAAAGAATGTTTGCAGCGCGATTGTGCACACCTGGATGACGTTATTTTTAAGAAATGAATTTCCCAGATGTAAATTTTTATAGAAATAAAAGTTTGTATGTGAATTGTACTTGGTTTTTTTTGAATGATTTTTTCAAATTCGTAATTATTTCTGGCCCACCTTGTATGTGAAAGTATACTTAAAAGAAAAAATCCCTATATGTGTTGTAAAGTTGCTAGTTGTAGCGTTCTCTTTTTTGAAAATCTCTGCATCGTGACAATTTTTTTGACAAATTATGATTTATTTGTCAAATTGATAATCATGTACCAACATTTCAAAATTTGATGTTTAAAATACCCTACTGTTAAAGCAGGACTGCAACTGTTCGCAGTAAATACACCCTAAGTTTGGTCATATTAAAAAAAAAAACAGAGTTTAGGTGATTGCGCTTATGATCATGATCTAACTTGATTTTACTCCAAACAGGTGGTAACACAAGATCGAGGAACAACAAATTACCACAGTACGGATATTCACGTTCTGTTGGGAACGCTTCAACGGTGAATAATTTGTTCGGCGTGCACACTTCTGCACCTGCAGTTACGCTTAATAGGTAAGTCCAGTTTTAAAACTCTCTACAGCACCTCTTTTAATTTGAAACTACAATTTTCCACGACTAAACAAATCAAAACAAACAATAAACCATCAATGACGATAACGGATACATAGTCAACACATTACACATTACTATAATGTCACAAAAAACGGCATCACAAATGCTGAACACTGAATATGCATATAAAGGGTCTTCCAAGAGGGACTTCGGAACTTGGACAGTTGATAGCGGCCATATTGTTGAAGCTACATCTGTTGAATTGGCTGTCATTTATTCAGTCTGTTTTACCAAATGACCATGGACGGATATAGCGTTCAACAACACGTGCAATTGATAAAATTGTTTTATCAAAATAGATGTTCTGTTCGGGCAGAGTTCCGCGTGCTTCACCCATTTAACGGTCGTCATAATTGTCCTACTAAGAGGACTATTCACAGTGTGGTAGATAAATTTGAGTCCACTGGTTCAGTAAACAATAAACCAACACTCGTACGATGACGAAACGCAAGATCAGTGAGAGTGTGCAGGAGAATCCGAGGCAGTCGATTTTGTCTCGCTCACAAGAACTCAGCCTTTCGCAGACCACAACTTGGTGAATTTTGTGCTTTAACTTAGGCCTGCACCTGTACAAAATTCAACTGACCCAGGAGCTAAAGGTAATAGATAACGACCTGCGTCGGCTGAATGGGCCCTGGAGCAGTTGGAAAGTGACCCTAATTTTCATCAAAAAATCATCTTCAGCGATGAGGCCCATTTCTGGATGAATGGGTACATAAATAAACAAAATTGTCGAATTTGGGACGATACCAATCCACATGAGATCCAAGAGCATCCAATGCATCCTGAAAAAGTCACTGTTTGGTTGGATTTTGGGCTGGCGGTGTCATCAGTCCATATTTCTTTGAGAACGACGTTGGCCAGGATATCACCGTCAACGGTGAGCGCTCTAGGTCGATGATTACCAACTTCTTTTGGTCTGAATTCGATAATATGGACACCAATGATATTTGGTTTCAACAGGACGGCGCTACGTGCCACACAGCTCATGCCATATTGGACATTCTGCACGAGCGATTTGAGGGCATGGTCATCTCATGTGGAGGTGATGTGAACTAGACACCGAGATCGTGCGATTTGACCCCATTAGATTTTTTCTTGTGGGGTTTTCTTAAGTCGCATGTCTATGCGAAAAAGCCACAAACCACAGCGGCCCTCAAAGCCAACATAACTCATGCCATCGGTCAAATTCAGCCGATTTATGCGCCAGAGTCATGGAAAATTGGATATTTTGGATGCATGCCCCCCAGCGAAACCCCAGCGGATATTTGCAGGATGTTATTAACATAACATCCTGCAAATATCGAAACAAATAAAAAATTCCTATGATATCTCACACACACTTTATTTTATTTAAATTTAAAGATAGGAAGCGCTTAATGAAAGACCCTTTACAAGGTGGTCCAGAATGTTCTTAGCTTTTGAACTCAATAAATATTACATTTAAAGTACGACACACATTTCCAATCCCAATAAATGAAAAATTATTATGAAATGGTTTAATGATTTTTAGTGCCAACATATTGGAAATTCCGATGAGCAACGATACGGACGGGGTGAGCACGAAAGGCGTGGTGGGCCAGTGCGAGCCGGGCTCGGCGTCTCCCAACAGCAAGACGAAGACCATCGTGCGGAAGAACAACCTCGCGATGGAGGTGACGTGATGCCTATCGTCCGGCCCGTGCTCCTCACCGGGCACGGGATGGCTGTCGAAATTTCTGAAAACCAGGCCCGCTCGATGTTTGTAAGGTCGGTACTCTGTCGCTGTTGTCGCTGCGGAAAAGAAAAACAGCGAGCTCTCATTAAATTTCCAATTATCCGTTTCTCATCACCATCGGCGGCGCGTTACTCTTTCTTGAACAAAACATATTACGAAGGAAAAGTGGGAGATATTTTTTAACTTATAGTATTATTGTGTTCATCGCAAAAGCGGCCGGGATTAAACTGGCGGCCGTTTTGTTAGCTACGTTAGCTTTAATAGGCAACAAAATAATGAAAATTTTACGCTTGGACAAGTAGGGCGGGAGATGTTTGTGGAAAAAGGGAGTTTTTTTTTGTAAAGTTGTCCAAGGTGCAAATAATATATATTTATATTTTTTAATAAATAGCATTTTTTTTCTCTCGACAAAAAAAAGGTACGATTATTTTCTGTGTATAAAATTTCATGCGACTCTTTATAGGTAAAAATCGAACTAATTTATTATTTCCTTTCCTTCTTTTTTGTAATTAACTGTAATTTAAACGATTACATTTAGTCATAAGGATAAATGAGGCTGTTAAATATTTTTAGTAACTTATGAATATTGAAGAAAGAAAGAAAAAAAAAAGAAATGAGAAAACGTTTTTGTAGTAGAAATGTTTTTGTGAAAAGTACTTACACTTCTTTTAAACAAGATTGTGGTTTTTTCAATATTACCTTCGATTAAATTATGCAATTTAGGCCCAGTTGCACCAAACACGTTGAACTGGTTCAACTCTGAATTTGAGTTCAAAGTCACATTAGAACAATAAAAACTGTCATCTTGAACTCAAGTTGAGCTTGAACTTGAGTTTAACGTTTTCGGTAAAACTGTGCTTTAGTACTATGTTTATTTGTTTGTTTAGTGCTATGGTCATGCTATGTTCATTTGTTCTCATTCAAATAACAATTGTTGAGGCCAAGGAGAGGGATAGGGTGGTTCAACACCCTCCACCAAATTTTCATTAGGATAAATTTGTTAATAAAATGACATGATACAAATTAATAACGAACTGGTTCAACTCTGAATTTGAGTTCAAAGTCACATTAGAACAATAAAAACTGTCATCTTGAACTCAAGTTCAGCTCGAACTTGAGTTTAACGTTTTCGGTAAAACTGTGCTTTAGTACTATGTTTATTTGTTTGTTTAGTGCTATGGTCATGCTATCTTCATTTGTTCTCATTCAAATAACAATTATTGAGGCCAAGGAGAGGGATACGGTGGTTCAACACCCTCCACCAAATTTTCATTAGGATAAATTTGTTAATGAAATGACATGATACAAATTAATAACGAAATTAATTTGAACTTCACATGTCAGTGTTTTATACTGGTGACGCATGAAGTAAAATTTCTCAACAAACATTTTAGCACTCTTTAATTGTTTCAACAATATTTTAGTACTCTTAACTTTCTTGACAAAATTTTTGTTCTCCAATTTTCTCAACAAATTATAAGTACTCTTTTTTAATGGCATTTTAGTACTCGTAATTTTCTTAACAAAATTTGAGTACTCTTTCTTAACAACATCTTAGTACTCTTTCGTAACAAAATTTTAGTACTCGTTTCAACAATATTTTAGTACTCTTAACTTTCTTGACAAAATTTTTGTCCTCCACTTTTCTCAACAAAATATAAGTACTCTTTTTTAATGGCATTTTAGTACTCGTAATTTTCTCAACAAAATTTGAGTACTCTTTCTTAACAACATCTTAGTACTCTTCCTTAAAAAAAATTTAGTACTCGTTTCAACAATATTTTAGTACTCTTTTTAATGGCATTTTAGTACTCGTAATTTTCTCAGCAAAATTTGAGTACTCTTTCTTAACAACATCTTAGTACTCTTTCTTAACAAAATTTTAGTACTCGTTTCAACAATATTTTAGTACTCTTAACTTTCTTGACAAAATTTTTGTTCTCCAATTTTCTCAACAAAATATAAGTACTCCTTTTTAATGGCATTTTAGTACTCGTAATTTTCTCAACAAAATTTGAGTACTCTTTCTTAACAACATCTTAGTACTCTTTCTTAACAAAATTTTAGTACTCGTTTCAACAATATTTTAGTACTCTTAACTTTCTTGACAAAATTTTTGTTCTCCAATTTTCTCAACAAAATATAAGTACTCTTTTTTAATGGCATTTTAGTACTCGTAATTTTCTCAACAAAATTTGAGTACTCTTTCTTAACAACATCTTAGTACTCTTTCTTAAAAAAAATTTAGTACTCGTTTCAACAATATTTTAGTACTCTTTTTAATGGCATTTTAGTACTCGTAATTTTCTCAACAAAATTTGAGTACTCTTTCTTAACAACATCTTAGTACTCTTTCTTAACAAAATTTTAGTACTCGTTTCAACAATATTTTAGTACTCTTAACTTTCTTGACAAAATTTTTGTTCTCCAATTTTCTCAACAAAATATAAGTACTCTTTTTTAATAGTATTTTAGTACTCGTAATTTTCTCAACAAAATTTGAGTACTCTTTCTTAACAACATCTTAGTACTCTTTCTTAACAAATTTTTAGTACTCGTAACTTTCTCAAGAAAATTTTAGCCTAACCTATCCTTACCTAACCTAACCTAACCTTACTTTTATTTTTTTAATTATAGAGAGGTGGAATGCGTTACGCACTTCCCCTTTAACAGGGGGTGTGCGGGACTCCTCGACTTTCCAAGGGGCCCTACCCACTAAACGCTTGTTGTTTTGCTCTATTGCTCTACGGGTTTCCCCTTATTACCACCATTCTCCTTGTGTCATGATCTTTCTTTCGCAGCACAGCTTCTGCGAATACTGTTAGCGAATCCCATTTTTCCTGGGACTCTAATATACGTAGGACAAGCGCGTTGGCGTTGACTTCCCCTCCCATCGTCGTGCACATCGTGAATCTTTCTATCTCCTACTGGGGGAACTCTGACAGCGTGTGCTCGGCGCTATCCACCGCCGTGTCGAAGTATGGGCATCGCTCGCTTTCTACTTTATGGATCCGGTACAGATACGATTGGAAACACCCATGCCCAGACAGTATTTGCGTCGTCCAATGTGTGGTGGTCTCTACTCACCCACCTTTCGATATCTCGGACGAGCCTTTTCGTCCAGCTACCTTTCCCGTCCTCGTCTGTCTCCCATCTTTCCTGCCACTTTCGCATTGTTTGTACGTGAACTTCCCTCTTGCAGCTTTCCGGTTCCGCGTCCAATTTCACTTCGCTGTGAACTTTTACTCTTTCCTCCAGCAAGAGATCTGCCGGGACCAAAGACGCCAGAACTTCCACTGCGGTCGTGGATACCGTGCAGTACGCCCTTGTTATGCGAAGGGCTCCAGTGCGTTGTGCCCCCCTTAGCTACTCTCTGTTTCTGGCAGTCCCCAGGCAGCCGGTGCACCATACAAGAGCTTTGATCTTGCTACGCAGGCCAGAAGTCGCCTGTTTGATTCCGTTGGGTCTCCGACGTTTGGCATTAACCCTGCCAGGGCCCTCTCAGTCCTGGCTGCCGACCCCGCTGGCTCTACTACCTGCCTGCTCCGGTTAATGTTCGCCTCCAGGATTACGCCTAGGTACTCTCTATGTACTGGCACTTCTCTTTCGAGCATTTTAATGGTCTCGTCTCTTTCCTCTGTGCCCTCCGCAAAAAACGGAGGTACTGTGGCTCCGTTTTTTGCGAGGCTTGCCATTAGGCATTCCCTTATTCTAACCTAACCTTTTTTTTTTTTTGTTGTTGAGGAGAAAAATGCATTTACGCACTGTTGTGTGTGGGACTCCTCCCCTTATCTAAAGGGGTCCTACCCACTAAAAAACTCCCCATTGCCGTTTTACCCTTACCGGCATCGCCCGAAGGCATTCCCTCAGTAAGGCGGCGCGCTGCTCTAGGATCTTCGGCAGCGCTACTCTTTTGCTTTCATTTGCTCTTCTTCGCCGTACTTCCTGGTCATTATGCAGTTAGCATATGCACCCACTGCGTCCCATGACTCCTCGCTGGCCAGCATTCGGCCCACCATCGTCCCCACGTCTAACCCTCCAATTTTGTCGGTAAGTGCCGTCCTCTCATCCTGCCACATAGGACACCTGAACAGAGTGTGCCCTGCTGTATCTTCCTCAGTCCCGCAGTATTTGCAAGTCCCTAACCTAACCTAACCTTACCTAACCTGACCTAACTTTCCCAACAAAATTTGAGTCCTTTTGCTTAAATATTTATTTTTCTCATGAAAATTTGAGTATTCGTAACTTTCTCAGCAAAATTTTAGCACTCTAACTTTCTCAACGAAATGTCATTACTCTCTCTTTTTTTACATTTATTTACAAAACAAATGAACACAGCATGCGTATTTTTTAAGCAAACGAAGGGTAAAGGTATACAAAAGTCTGTACAAACAGAAGAGAATTTCGATTATATGAAAAAAAAGTGTAAAGTACATTGTAATAAATAGTGTAAATACTTATTTCACAAATTCTCGGAGCGATTTTTCTTGACTTGACTTCAAAAAAAATAAAACCAAGTTTTGCGTCAAGCTTAAACATTTCAATATTTGAACTCGACTTCATAATTTTTCATATAGTAAGTGTATGTTTTATAAACAGAAATAAACTAATTAAAAAAATGGTAAAAAAATGAATAACAAAAAAAGGCTGTTATATAACGAGTAAACACAAAAAAAAATTACATTGAATAATGAAGTAATAAAATAAAGGAGAAAAATAATTACGTTACGAGTTGTGCTCTCTTTATTTGTCCAAGTTTTAACTGAAATCGATTGATTGATTAATTTTTCTTCGAGTTTAATTAACAAACAGCAGTTTTTTAATTTTTTAATTGAAAACGCAACAAAAAAACTTATTTACACTTTGAATTTAAGCTCTACTTAAATAAGTTGATTGAGATAAACGTGTGAAGAAAGGTTATTAGTGCTTTATTCGTTAAACTCTATTTAAATGTGCGAATAATTAAAATATTCGAATGAATAGTATTTTTTAAACTTCACTCGATGCAGTGTTTTACAAATTTTTAAAATTGTAGTATTCGAGTATTCTTACAAAAAATATATTCAAATATTTGAATGAGAGAGAGAAAGAATAATTAAAATATTCGAATGAATAGTATTTTTTAAACTTCACTTGAGATCAGTGTTTTATACCGGTGGCGCATGAAGTAAAATTTCGAGTTTAGAAAAGCCTGATTTGGCTTGGTCGCTCCGCTGCGCTACGCGGCCAAGCCAAATTTTCAGGCTTTTCTAAACTCGAAATTTTACTTCATGCTTAATCAGGGATTGGAAACACTCGTTTTAAACTTCAAATTGTACGCTTTTATAAAATTGATTCTTGACCAGGATAATGATGATACTTAAAATTTTTAATAACTACAGTTTGTGTTTGTTTCCAATTCTTGTTTTTGTTTTAATAATTCACCGTTGTTAAGTTTTGATCATTTTCGAGCAAGTGTTTTCCACTCCTAGGTTAAGCATGAAGTAAATATTTCGAGTTTAGAAAAGCCTGAAAATTTGGCTTGGTCGCGTAGCGCAGCGGAGCGACCAATCCAAATTAGGCTTTTCTAAACTCGAAATATTTACTTCATGCGCCACCGGTGTAAAAGACTGAATTAAAGTGAAGTTTAAAAACATTTTTTGTTATCGTTAATTCATCACAAGATCAAAATAAAATAAGGATGCTTGTTTTGATTAATGGTAGGAATTTTTAAAATTGTAGTATTTGAGTATTCATTCAAACACATATTCAAATATTTGAATGAGAGAGAGAGTTTAATTAAAATATTCGAATGAATAGTATTTTTTAAACTTCACTCGAGATTAGTGTTTTATACCGGTGGCGCATGAAGTAAAATTTCGAGTTTAGAAAAGCCTGAAAATTTGGCTTGGTCGCTCCGCTGCGCTACGCGGCCAAGCCAAATTTTCAGGCTTTTCTAAACTCGAAATTTTACTTCATGCTTAATCAGGGATTGGAAACACTCGTTTTAAACTTCAAATTGTACGCTTTTATAAAATTGATTCTTGACCTGAAAATTTACATCAGGATAATGATGATACTTAAAATTTTTAATAACTACAGTTTGTGTTTGTTTCCAATTCTTGTTTTTGTTTTAATAATTCACCGTTGTTAAGTTTTGATCATTTTCGAGCAAGTGTTTTCCACTCCTAGGTTAAGCATGAAGTAAATATTTCGAGTTTAGAAAAGCCTGAAAATTTGGATTGGTCGCGTAGCGCAGCGGAGCGACCAATCCAAATTAGGCTTTTCTAAATTTGAAATATTTACTTCATGCGCCACCGGTGTAAAAGACTGAATTAAAGTGAAGTTTAAAAACATTCTTTGTTATCGTTAATTCATCACAAGATCAAAATAAAATAAGGATACTTGTTTTGATTAATGGTGGGAATTTTTAAAATTTGATTATTTGAGTATTCACTCAAAAACATTTTCAAATATTTGAATGAGAGAGAGAGAGAGTCTAATTAAAATATTCGAATGAATAGTATTTTTTAAACTTCACTCGAGATTAGTGTTTTATACCGGTGGCGCATGAAGTAAAATTTCGAGTTTAGAAAAGCCTCATTTGGCTTTTCTAAACTCGAAATTTTACTTCATGCTTAATCAGGGATTAGAAACACTCGTTTTAAGCTTCAAATTGTACGCTTTTATTGAATCTATTTTTGACCTGAAAATTTACATCAGGATAATGACGTATATTTTTTTTATTTTTTTTTTATTGGCCAACCAGATTTGGGATTTATTTGAAGAGGTCGGGGCAATAATAGGTCCCACATTTAGAAGATTTTGAGTAAAAGCGTTTTAAAGTTTTTGGGTAAATCGTGAAATCACATTTTTAGAGTAAAAAAATTGAGTTATTTTTTATTTTACGTAAAATAGGTTTGTAAACAAATTGTCTTAAAAAAATTTAAAAAAAAACGCACAAATTTCCAAATAACAACGTATATTTTCAAAAAAAGGTGGCTTGGGGCCTTTTTGATACAAATAAATTTAATAAAAAAATTAAGAAACGCAAAAAATACAGCTTATAAATTTAAATTAACAAATTAATTATCTTCTGCTTCTGCTTCCAATTCAGTATTATCTTCGCCATCAATGTTTTCGGGTATTCTATTGCTTTCCTCATCTTTTCTTACCACGTCTTCAATAATGTCAAGATAAAACTGTTGGTTAATAGGTGGAATATATTTTAAAAGTTTTTGTAAATCTTTTACTTTATTTTCATTCAGTTTTACTGGGCCGTTATATTTTTGTTTGAGGTTGGCGGTAGTTACTGGTTGGTCAATAACTCTGACTCCTCGTTTTCCGACATTCACTTCTTCGAACAGACCATTTAGGGAATGCTTAATAAACATTGAATTTGGTTTCTCGCTATCAAACCGGAAGCACCTCACATCGTTGAACCTGATTGGTTGTTTGTTAACAGTAACATTTTTCTTTACTATAGTGATTTCTTCAAAATCATAAAAATCTTTTTGCGTCATTACCACAACATCGAAAGGGTTTTTTCTGTTTGACTGTCGTACAATATCAAACCATTCTTTTGGGCAAAATACCTGCGGAATATATTTTTTACGCTTCTCAATAAGAGCAAAGTCTCTATCTGACGGTAAATGTGTGTGACCCGAGATAAGAAATCTGTGTTCTATGGTCTTATAAACTTTTTCTCTAACCAATTGCAACCACAGAGCCATTATGAGCCAGTTTTTGTTTTGACCGCCGCAGTTGTCTGTGTAAATAACAAGATGTTCTGATAAAGATGCTCTAGTTTTTATATACTTTAACAATATACTTGCTATTTCTGAACTTCCTCTTTTTGCATCTGATTCCGTCCACATAAACATACTTCCTTTTCCACTTACACAGTCATGGATTCCCAGATTGTACGTCCATGCTTTTCGAAGATAAAAAGCTGGACCTACCGTCAACGATGGTGTCGGTAAAGTTTGCTGCAAATCAAATGAAATTATGTCTTTGTTTCTTTCTTTATTATTTTTTATCTCTTTTTTTAGGCTTTCCTGCATAGCTTCTGCCCGAGTTTGATGCAACTGTAGTTTTTCTTGCAACTTCTTAACTTCAGAATCAGATTCCTTATTTTGATTCGTGCTTATCATGAGGTTTAGTGAGTCACAGGTTGAGCACGTATCGCTCTTTGGCAGTTTGAACCCTATATTGTATTCAGAGCTGAAAATCCTTCGATAACGGTCTTCTTTTACAGGCTCAATATGTTTATGCTTACACCATTCGACATAATGATCCTTATATAAACTTGAAATGCTGAGGTCATGATTGAAATACACTCTGTTTGGATTTTTTTGTCTGCTATAATGGCTTACATAAGTCGGAATACTTTTTATATGGTCATGAACTGATTTTGAAATATCTGTGGATATTTTATTTGGGCGGTTATGATGTTTTCCTCGGCCGTCTTTTGTTGGTGTTGATCTTCCTTGTGAAATCTGCTTCGATATTAGTTTTACGTGCTTAGTGGAGTTCTGCAGACCATGTACAGCTAAAAATTCTTGCTTGCATATTTGAATGTCAATCCCATTTACTTTTACATAATATTGATTTGTGAAATTTCTTACAGATTCTTGTCTTTTGGTTTTTTTCTTGTAGCTTCTTTTTTTTGGAATAACTTTTATTGATGAAAATAAATAAGTATTTTGATTGTCATATGTTTCTAAATTCCAAAATGCATTGAAGATTTGTAGCTCTTTATTTTGAAGCAATTTTCTGCAGTCTCTTTTGCATTTACAAGGCTCTCCAATTGATCTAGCTTCTTTTTTTTTACCCTTCAAATTGGTGTAGGAATGACCAAGATTTCTGCGCTGTTTTGCTTTAGTTTTTTGTCTGCCCTCAATATTTACTTTCCTCCAACGGCTTGGCAATTTTTTTTCTGGGGATAAGACTGATCCTCTGTTTTCATTTTCATTGAAATCTTGGTCCTTAGTATTTTCGTTTCTTTTACAGATTTTCTAAAAAAGAAAAATTGAGTTTATAATTTTTCGTATGTTCTTTTTAATACGAAAAGTTATAAAAAATCATAACATTGTTGGTTTGTTTTCGAATAATATATGTAAAACGAAACAATCCATTTTTAATATAAACAAAAATGAAGCCACTTGCATTAAAAGAAAAAGGTCCTGAACCACTTAAAATTATATTTTTTACCTTTCTGGACGTTGGCAAGTCATTTTCACTTGAACTGTTACTTGGGCAATATTCTTTATCTTTATCGGAATCATACCCGTCAAAATCTGAGCCCGATTCACTTTCACTATTTAAATTATCTTGATATTTTCTATTAGCACTATTTTCACAGGTCGCCATGTTGGTTTTCTTGTGGCTTATGACTTTATTGCGTCAAAAATTACAACCAATATACAAGTTGTCAACAAGGTCACTTTACAATTGTGGCGCCATCTTTCGCTTAATAACTGTCATTATTTTTTGGTCGCTTGGGACCATATTGTTATACAGTTTACTAAAGAGTACGCGATTTTTTCTTAAATGTGGCTTAGGTACCTTATTGCCCCGACCTCTTCATTTTACTTAGGTTCCTTGATTATTTGGGTGTCCCTACGATTTGTCATGTAATGACATTAATATATAAATGCCATGTTGCAATTGATAATTTATTTGACAGAAAAATGGCAATAAAATGCCGAAAGTCATGTTCCACCACCAGTGATGCGAGTAGGCGCACACGTACGGTGGCCTGAGCGCAAGTCCTGAGAAAATTGTCACAATCTGTTTTGTTGTACTGGATAAAGCACGCACACCATTGTCGGGCTAGTGTACCCTACGCGCAGTAGGGTACACTAGCCCGACATATGCGCCTAATCCATAGGAAATGTGACAAATCAATTTGTCACATCTCGTATGTCCCAGCGTGTCATCGCTTTTTGTCAGAAAGCGGTCCGATTTTGGGATATATGATATGTGTGAAATGCAATGAAACACTTTTAACTTTGTTTGTATAACACGTTTTATTTAACGTGACTGCAGTTTCGACAAATTTAGCTTGTCATTATCAAACATGGAGTAACTTAAACTAGAGGTTTTACAGGTATATACAGGATGTCCCATTAGTGCGGTCTCGGAAGATATCTCAGCTCTCGTTAAAGATAGAAAAAAAATGTTTTCACCAAATTTGCTTGATTTTAAGAGCTGCATAACCTAAAATTGTTTTCAAATATACAGGGTGTCCCATTATTCCATACTTAATACCAACTTTGTTATTTTAAATGGAACACCCTATATATTATTTTTTTATTTGATCCGCCTTTAAATAACCTACACAAAGATATATCATTATTGGCACTTTAGGTTATTTGTTACTTCAGAACAAAATATTTTTTGAAAATTTTGGCAGTTTTAGTACTTTACTTAAAAATTCACTGTGTTCGTATTTTTTAAGATACCAGTCTGTAATTTTACACACATATGCAGTAAAGAATGCTCTATCCATTGACTATAACACATTATAATATTACTTATAAAACCTAATAAAAAACTACCTTCTAATATTTAATATTTAAAATGTACATAACTTCATTTTCTTAAATAGGTCACCCTATATTTCTTTACTTTATCAGATCCGCAATGAAAAATGCTTTATTTTTTGTATAACATACCCTATATCTATTTTTATTAGTTTTTGAGATATTAACATTTTCCTGTCATATATGGGAAATTAGGTCACAATCAGCATTAAATTAGTCTTTAAAGGTTGTCTAACTTTAATGGTATTTAGATATTACAGTTTTACTTTACTTTATTTATTTATGACATATTATAATTACATTTATAATATCAAAGTAAACAATATAAACAAATTTTGTCATTTTTTAATATATCATGAATGCAATAAAGGAGGCCATGAAAAACAATTGATAAAGTAAACAAACGTATTTATGGAATAATGGGACACCCTGTATATTTGAAAATAATTTTAGGTTATGCAGCTCTTAAAATCAAGCAAATTTTGTGAAAACATTTTTTTTCTATCTTTAACGAGAGCTGAGATATCTTCCGAGACCGCACTAATGGGACACCCTGTATACACAATTACAAAACAGCGGTAAAAATAATAATAATAATAATAATAAATAATTGTGTATATATACCTGTAAAACCTCTAGTTTAAGTTACTCCATGTTTGATAATGACAAGCTAAATTTGTCGAAACTGCAGTCACATTAAATAAAACGTGTTATACAAACAAAGTTAAAAGTGTTTCATTGTGTAATTAACATGTATAACGAAGTAGAAGCCTCCACAATACAGAATTTAGTGTGTGAAATGCATTTGTCACATTTCGTATGGATTTGGCGCATACGTCAGGCGAATGTGCGCTATGTGCAGTGCTCCATCCCGTACGACCAATTAAAATGTGACAATTTACTCGCATCACTCTCCACCATGTGGAAAACATAACCTTAAATTTATTTTGAAGTTAAAGTCAGGATTACAACCAGAGTATCCAATCAAATATCCAAAAATAAAAAAAAAATCACCATATCTGGTGGGCCAATAAAAAAAAAAATACAGTATATACTTAAAATTTTTAATAACTACAGTTTGCTTGTTTTCAATTTTTGTTTATGTTTTAATAATTATATATATATATAATGATTTAAAATCCCTTTTACCCTTTAGGGTGTCGAGATGTTTTAATAATTCATCGTTGTTAAGTTTTAATCGTTTTCGAGCAAGTGTTTTCCACTCCCAGGATAAGCATGAAGTAAATATTTCGAGTTTAGAAAAGCCTGAAAATTTGGATTGGTCGCGTAGCGCAGCGGAGCGACCAATCCAAATTAGGCTTTTCTAAACTCGAAATATTTACTTCATGCGCCACCGGTATAAAACACTGAATTGAAGTGAAGTTTGAAAACGTTCTTTGTTATCGTTAATCCATCACGAGATCAAAATAAAATAATAAGGATACATGTTTCAATTAATGCTAGGAATTTTTAAAATTGTAGTATTCGAATATTCATTTAAAAACATATTCAAATATTTGAATGAGAGAGAGAGACACATATCTTTATTCAGACCTTTACAAATACATTTACATTTAATTTATATAGTTTTTAAAATAAATAATGGGTTAGTCTGGGACAGTGGTGGGGAAACTTTTTTAAGACGGGCCATTTGTAATAACTAGACAATCGTAGCGGGCCAAAGAATAATGCTTAATCGTAGGTAGGTAGTTTTTATGCGGGTCGTCACATTACGAAGTAAGAACGCGTTCAAACATTCTCACAACGGTACTCTTAAACGGGCCGGATTAAACCTTTCCGCGGGCCGGACTTGGCCCGCGGGCCGTAGTTTCCCCATCACTGGTCTGGGATATCGACCTGCGGTCTTTCTACATTTATTTAAATGATATATATAATTTTAATTTTTATATTATACAGGGTGACCCATTTTAATTTATCCACTGGAATATCTCGACAAATATGCATCATACAAAAACGAACAAAAGTTAAATGATTTCAAGGGGGCCATCCGATCCTATAAAATTTTTTTACCCCTCACCTCCCAGGGAGTGGGAGAGGGGGGCAACTTTGAAATCTTAAATAGGAACCCCTGTTTTTTATTTAAGATTCGGATTCTACGCCAAAAATGATGTAGGTTTAAAAAAAAAATTGAATTCGTGATAGATGGTGCTGTAGTCGCAAAAATGAAAACGTTGCCGGTAAACCTAAAAAAATCTACTGTGGTTAACACAGGTAATATAGGACTATAAAATTCATTATTCTAATGACTTATTAAAGTTAATTTGTACAATAAAATGTCCGCTACTAGTAAAATGATTTTTTTCAACTTAGTCGCTCAAATAAAAAATACTTCCCGTCAACCTAAAAAAATAGCATACACACTGTAGAAAAAAATAAGGAATTTTCTGGTAGCATGAAAAAAATTTTTTTTTTTCGACATAAATCGAATCAATCGTATGCTCTATTTTGAGAAAATCTAGTTTTGCGATTCTACCGCCATCTGTCAGAAGTTGAAAAACCCTCGAAGTAAAGTTTACACACTCCATTCCATATAAGTCTACGTAAAGGCCGTCTTTTAGGTTTATGGGGAACGTTTTCATTTTGCGACTACAGCGCCATCTATCACGAATTCAATTTTTTTTTTCAGATAAAACCTACATAATTTTTGGTGTTAATTTGTACAATAAAATGTCCGCTACTAGTAAAATGATTTTTTTCAACTTAGTCGCTCAAATAAAAAATACTTCCCGCCAGCCTAAAAAAATAGCATACACACTGTAGAAAAAAATAAGGAATTTTTTTGTAGCATTAAAACATTTTTTTTTTTGACAAATCGAATCAATCATATGCTCTATTTTGAGAAAATCTAGTTTTGCGATTCTACCGCCATATGTC
Source organism: Philonthus cognatus (assembly GCA_932526585.2). Classification (NCBI taxonomy): domain Eukaryota; kingdom Metazoa; phylum Arthropoda; class Insecta; order Coleoptera; family Staphylinidae; genus Philonthus; species Philonthus cognatus. Next base: position 34,828,567 of record OW052242.1, read on the forward strand.
AGAAGTTAAAAAACCCTCGAAGTAAAGTTTACACACTCCTTTTCATATAAGTGTACATAAAGGCCGTTTTTTAGGTTTATGGGGAACGTTTTCATTTTGCGACTACAGCGCCATCTATCACGAATTCAATTTTTTTTTCAGATAAAACGTACATAATTTTTGGTGTAGAATCCGAATCTTAAATACAAAATAGGGGTTCCCGTTTAAGATTTCAAAGTTGCCCCCCTCCCCCACCCCCGCGGAGGTGGGGGTTAAGAAAATTTCATAGGATCGGATGGCCCCTCAAAACTTTTGTTCGAAACATTTTTTTGTACGATGCATATTTGTCGAGAGTAAGTGCAATTAATATTTCAATTGTGGGGAATGTGTGGGCATTGGGTCCACCCAGGCCATAAACCCCTACCCGGGGTTTCTTAGGCCCGTGTGAACCCAATGCCTGGTAAGGGTGAGCGTGGGCTCCAACACATTCCCCCCCCAGTTATCATTATACAAATAATTTTGAATAAATATCTGAATACTACAATTTTTGAAGTTCTCAGCCTTCGAAAAAACAACACATAACCTTAAAAAGTTAAAATTGAATTTGTGTTTAGTATTCCAGTCTATAGATGGCCGTAGCCAGACATTTTTTTATGCAAGAGGTTATAAAAATTTCAGAGGGGGTTTTAACCCGTTGACGCCGGCGTGTACCACCGGTAGTGCATGCATTTTAATGTAATTCTTTGACGGACGCCACTGACGAAAAAAATTTGCCTCGAACTCCGTGAACTGGACCACATGATCACCTGTCGCAAAAGTCACAATCTAACCTCAAAATGGGCATTTTCGGCACGTGATTTCGCAAATTTACGCACACTATACCTATGGTTTATGATTAAAATCGTTAACGCCAGGCACGTAGCTCCGTTTTAACTCCCATATCGTTGCAGTAGTCTGTCCTTATCAAAAATAAGAATAAACTGGTTTACAACATTGAAGGATAACCTCGAACCCACTAAATTATCAGAAAGGGTCACGTGACTAGCTGTCACCCAAGTCAGATTTTAACCTCCAATTTAACATTTTCTGCGTGTGATTTTGGCCATATAATAATTTCATGCCAAAAAAAAAATTAGCCTCGAACTCCGTGAACTGGGCCACATGATCACCCGTCGCTAAAGTCACAATCTAACCTCAAAATGGGCATTTTCGGCACGTGATTTCGCAAATTTACGCACACTATACCCATGGTTTATGATTAAAATCGTTCAACTCCCGGCACGTAGTTCCAATTTAACTCCCATATAGTGGCAGTAGTCTGTCCGTATCAAAAATAGGAATAAACCGGTTTACAACATTGAAGGATAACCTCAAACCCACCAAATTATCAGAAATGGTCACGTGACTAGCTGTCACCCAAGTCAGATTTTAACCTCCAATTTAACATTTTCTGCGTGTGATTTTGGCCATATAATGATTTCATGCCCTTGTTTCAGAGGGGGTTTTAACCCGTTGACGCCAGCGTCTACCACCGGTAGTGCATGCATTTTAATGTAATTCTTTGACGGACGCCACTGACGAAAAAAATTAGCCTCGAACTCCGTGAACTGGGCCACATGATCACCTGTCGCTAAAGTCACAATCTAACCTAAATGGGCATTTTCGGCACGTGATTTCGCAAATTTACGCACACGTACGTACGTAGCTCCGTTTTAACTCCCATATCGTGGCAGTAGTCTGTCCTTATCAAAAATAGGAATAAACTGGTTTACAACATTGAAGGATAACCTCGAACCCACTAAATTATCAGAAAGGGTCACGTGACTAGCTGTCACCCAAGTCAGATTTTAATCTCCAATTTAACATTTTCTGCGTGTGATTTCGGCCATTTAATGATTTCATGCCCTTGTTTTATCATCAAAATCGTCAATGCCACACCCGTAGCATAATTTTAAGCCCCCGTCCACTATTCTAGAGCGCCCTTCTAAAAAATTATTAACATTCTGTAAATTCATCTCGGGCGTGATTTTTGCCAGAGCCAACAGCAAGATATCCATGGTACATGCATTTTAATGTAATTCTTTGACGGACGCCACCGACGAGAAAAATTAGCCTCGAACCCCGTGAACTGGGCCACATGATCACCTGTCGCTAAAGCCATAGTCTAACCTTGAAATGGGCATTTTTGGCACTTGATTTCGCAAATTTACGCACATTTTACCCATGATTTATGATCAAAATCGTTAACTTCAGACACGTAGTTCCATTTTACCTACCATATAGCAGTAGCCTGTCCGTATCAAAAATGGGAATAAACTGGTTTACAACATTGAAGGATAACCTCGAACCCACTAAATTATCAGAAAGGGTCACGTGACTAGCTGTCACCCAAGTCAGATTTTAACCTCCAATTTAACATTTTCTGCGTGTGATTTTGGCCATTTAATGATTTCATGCCCTTGTTTTATCATCAAAATCGTCAATGCCACACCCGTAGCATCATTTTAAGGCCCCGTCCACTATTCTAGAGCACCCTTCTAAAAAATTATTAACATTCTGTAAATTCATCTCAGGCGCGATTTTTGCCAGAGCCAACAGCAAGATATCCATGATACATGCATTTTAATGTAATTCTTTGACGGACGCCACCGACGAGAAAAATTAGCCTCGAACCCCGTGAACTGGGCCACATGATCACCTGTCGCTAAAGCCATAATCTAACCTAGAAATGGGCATTTTTGGCACTTGATTTCGCAAATTTACGCACACTTTACCCATGATTTATGATCAAATTCGTTAACTTCAGACACGTAGTTCCATTTTACCTACCATATCGTTGCAGTAGCCTGTCCGTATCAAAAATGGGAATAAACTGGTTTACAATATTGAAGGATAACCTCGAACCCACCAAATTATCAGAAAGGGTCACGTGACTAGCTGTCACCCGTGGCATCATTTTAAGGCCCCAACCACTATTCTAGAGCGCCCCTCTAAAAAATTATTAACATTCTGTAAATTAATGTCTAGCTTGATTTTTGCCATAGCCAAAGGCAAGGTATCCATGGTAACAACTAAATGACTATATGCGTTCACTTAAAAAATGCATTAAACTCATGTAAAATGGTATGAGATAAAAAACGCCGGCGTCAACGTGTTATAGATGTATTACTCAAATTAGGCACTTGCGTGGTAGACTAGCATTTCCCGAACGTAGGCAGACAGTCCTGAAAACGTTGGGCTGTAAATGTACCATTCGGCGCTGCCTCTCGCAGAGATAACACCATTGAAATCTCAAAAGGTCCTCGTCCGATGCACCACCTGGCATGTGAACACGAGTTCCTTTCTTTCAAATAATTGTGCGCCCAACGTAGTCAGGTTCCACTTTCTCATTTTTTGAGCAGCGGATATGCAAGAACGGCGCTCGTTCTCGCATGAGAGTGCCTAATTTGAAAAATTCCACTATAATGGAAAAATTCGTACAAAAATTTAACATTTTGAAAATTTCGGGAGGATTTAAACCTGCAAATCCCCCCCCATGGCTACGCCTTGAGTAGGCTGTCAATGTTCAGGCATTCGTCGATTTCATATAAAAACGTGCAATATGAAGTTAAGAACGAATGTATCCACTCCCACACTAAGCATGAAGTAAAATTTCGAGTTTAGAAAAGCCTGAAAATTTGGCTCGGGCGCGTAGCGAAGCGGAGCGACCGAGCCAAATTAGGCTTTTCTAAACTCGAAATTTTACTTCATGCGCCACGGGTATAAAACATTGCAATATTGTGAAGTATTTATAATACACTTTAAATAACTAAATATTTAAATTTTTCTTAAAACATTTTCAATTCAGGTCAAATAATATAATATATCAAATAAACTTATTTTGTAACTTAATTAACTGTTGATATTTGAGAAAAAAAAATAAAAGTTTAGTTGGATTTATTTATACCTACATACGAGGGGTGATCAAAAAGAAAGGTTACAATACAAACATTGCAATGAAACGTGTACATTTTGTAACCTTACTATTTGATCCCCTCTTGTATAAATGCTTAAATTTCAAACATAACCGAAAAGAAGGATTTATACTGTAACAAAAAAAATTAAAGAGTTGAACTTGCAAACTCTTTAATGTTTTTTGTTACAGTATAAATCCTTCTTTTAGGTTATGTTTGAAATCATGTTTTATAAATGTATAACCCAAATTAGGCACTTGCGCGGTAGAACAGCATTTCCCGAACGTAGGCAAGGCAGTCCTGAAATGGTTGGGCCCAAAGCTGGCTCTCTTAGAGTTAACACCATTGAAACCCTGAAGGGTCCTCGTCCGATGCACCACCCAGCATGTGCGCGCGATTTCCTTTCTTTCAAATAAATGTGCACCCAACGTAGTCATGTTCCACTTTCTCATTTTTTGAGCAGCGGAAATACACGAACGGCGCTCGTTCTGCGCATGAAAGTGCCTAATTTGAAAAATTCCACTATACATACATCAAAAGTAGGGTTACAAAAAAGCAATGAAATCTGTACATTTTGTAAGCTTATTATTTGATCGCCTCTCATATAAATGCTTAAATTTCAAACATAACCTAAAAGACGGTTTTTATACTGTAACAAGAGACATGTAACAAAAAACTTGCAAACTCTTTAATATTTTTTATTACATGTTTTTTTGTTACAGTATAAATCCTTCTTTTAAGTTATGTTTGAAATCATGTTTTACTTCAAAAATAACCTAAAAAAACAATTTATACTGTAAAGTTCCTTTCGTTTTAAATCAACTTTTCTGTATAAATTTAAGTAGAGCTTAAAATTAATCGCCGAAGTGATGTAAATAAATTTTGAGTCAGCGATTTTGTAAATCTAAATTGGATTAATTTTGCGAATTTAAATTTTCCTGTCAGCATTTGTAAATAAACGATTCTTTTGTGTAAATAGTCCCCGCCCCCGAATCTTCTTCGATTGTTACGTTTTTTGTCCCTCGGTTGAACATTTTTCTCTGTACATACCTGAACAGTATTTTTTTTTTGTACAAAATTCTTTTCTTGTGTATATTTGTAAAATTTAGGTACTTAAACTTTACAAAATAAGTGAAATTGATATATGGAATATATTTTATATATAATACAAAAAATAAGGCGATGATTATTTCATTTCTACAACCTGATAAACTAAATTTCCATAGGATAATGAAAATTAAACATTTTCGTAAGATTACAATGTTAACCGAATTTTCACTAATTAAAATAAAAAGTAAACTTTCTGTTTCTTGGGATAACCAAATTTTCATTAATTAAAATAAAAGGTAAACTTTTAGTTTCCTGCGATAACCCTATCTTGATTAATTAAAATGAAAAGTAAACTTTTTTTTTCTTGCTATAACCAAATTTTCATTAATTAAAATAAAAACTAAATTTTTTGTTTCTTGCGATAACCAAATTTTCATTAACTAATATAAAAAGTAAACTTTTTGTTTCTTGCGATAACCACATTTTGATTAATTAAAATAAAAAGTAAACTTTTTGTTACTTGTGACAACCAAGTTTTTATTAATTAAAATAATAAGTAAACTTTTTGTTTCTTGCGATAACCAAATTTTCATTAACTAAAATAAAAAGTAAACTTTTTGTTTCTTATGATAATCACATTTTGATTAATTAAAATAAAAAGTAAACTTTTTGTTACTTGCGATAACCAAATTTTCAATAATTAAAATAATAAGTAAACATTTTGTTTCTTGCGATAACTACATTTTCATTAACTAAAATAAAAAGTAAACTTTTTGTTTCGTGCGATAATCACATTTTGATTAATTAAAATAAAAAGTAAACTTTTTGTTACTTGCGAGAACCAAATATTCATTAATTAAAATAAAAAGTAAACTTTTTGTTTCTTGCGATAACCACATTTTGATTAATTAAAATAAAAAGTAAACTTTTTGTTACTTGTGACAACCAAATTTTTATTAATTAAAATAATAAGTAAACTTTTTGTTTCTTGCGATAACCAAATTTTCATTAACTAAAATAAAAAGTAAACTTTTTGTTTCTTACGATAATCACATTTTGATTAATTAAAATAAATAGTAAACTTTTTGTTACTTGCGATAACCAAATTTTCAATAATTAAAATAATAAGTAAACATTTTGTTTCTTGCGATAACTAAATTTTCATTAATTAAAATAAAAAGTAAACTTTTTGTTTCGTGCGATAATCACATTTTGATTAATTAAAATAAAAAGTAAAGTTTTTGTTACTTGCGATAAGCAAATATTCATTAATTAAAATAAAAAGTAAACTTTTTGTTTTTTGCAATAACAAAATTTTCATGAATTAAAATAAAAAATTAACTTTTTGTTATCTTGCGATAACCAAATTTTCATTATTTAAAATAAAAGCTAAACTTTTTGTTTTTTGCGAAAACATAAAAGTATCCCCACGGAATAATTTAAAATAAACCACTAAGACTGATCGTAAAAGAAATTTCACTGTATCAATTTGACTGTATGTTTGTGCGGTTCTATTTTTTTTTTTATTACAAATGCTGTCGAAATATTTTGAGATCATGAAGAATTTAGGTAGACGAAAAAACTTGAAACGAATCAATGGTGCAAGCTGATTGGGGCGTGCCGGTGGCGATTGCGGGCGCCGCGGAGCCCCGCACAACAAGTTCATTTACGGAGACGGCGCCCCGTCGCTCGCCGGCCCGTTTCAAACTTTTTTTAGACGTTAAGAAACATTCCTATTTCTCTATGTTTAGCCGGACGCCGGATAACCAGGGGCCTTCGACCTGTTTTTTTGTAAAACGCGCGGATTAAATAAATAATAACCATTTGTGATTGAATTATTGTATAAATATTTTTAAGTTTTTAGGGATTTAATTAGTTAAGTAGGCCGGTGTTCGAAAGCGCCCCCTGTTTATTCGGCGTCACTTTCTTGTAGGTTATGTATGTACACGGCAACATAATTTAAAATTAAATTATAGAATGAATCACAATTAAGTGAGAAATTAATTAAAGATATAGAATCACAGATCAATTGGTGCTAATCATTTTTTTTTTTTCAATGTTCTCACCGAGTTTTCCCTCCCCTTTTTTCTAAGTAAACATCCTCTGGTGATTGCAGTTAAAGAAAAAAAAACAGCCTTAAAATATGTTGCTGTGGAGAATAAAACACTAAAATAAGATCGGTGAATATAAAATAAATACAAAACAGAAAAACGCTTCAACATTGATTAATAATAGACAAAAAAAAAATTAAGTAAACATTTCATTAAAGCCGTTGGATCCCACAAAACGATACTTTTATGAGGAAAATGTTTTCTATTGTGTCATTTATGCGAAAAGTATTTTTCCTTATAGGAATAGTATTGTTAATTAAATTAATGTATTGCAGAGATTCAAACCAAACGGAGTTTTTTTGTTCTCTCATAAATTATTATTCGGGTATAGCAAAGAATTCATTCTGGTTTCAAATTTTATAACCGTAATTTTTCTCGCTCTTCAAATATATAACGGTAAAATAATTATGTGAAATAATAACGAAAAAGAACGGAAAGGAATTTAACATCACGATGGTTTTGACCAGGGTTGTTAAAAAACGTTTTTTTTTAATTTTAATTAAAACAAAATTTTTTTTTTTCATTAAAACAGCGTTCAAAACGTTAACAATTAAAATCATGTTTTAAACGTGTTTAAAAAACGTTTAAAATGTGTTTGAAACAGAATATACAGGGCATTTTTCTTATAGCATATGTATCCCGATAATTACAGCATTTTTTTAATTTTGCAGGATTTCGTTGTTTCAAAGCGGTTAATTTTAAGCTTTTAATGAGTGTTTTCCACTCCCAGACTGAGCATGAAGTAAAATTTCGAGTTTAGAAAAGCCTAAGAATTTGGATTGGCCGCGTAGCGAAGCGGAGCGGCCAATCCAAATTAGGCTTTTCTAAACTCGAAATTTTACTTCATGCGCCACACCTTATAACACTGATTTACAATGACGTTAAAAAAAACACATATACAACAACGATTATAGGCAACCTAATATACGTTAAGACTTATTGGGTTGCCTATAATCACTGTTTTAAACAATTTGTGCAGCGTGGTATTTGACTCATGTTTTATTAACATCTACATATTAGATTGCTAAAGCCGTATATTTTAAACTTTACACTAAAAAAAAAAAAAAAAAAAGACCTTTATTGGCATATCCTACTTTACACTATTTCAGTTTTATACGCGTGGCGCATGAAGTAAAATTTCGAGTTTAGAAAAGCCAAATTTGGATTGGCCGCTCCGCTTCGCTACGCGGCCAATCCAAATTTTCAGGCTTTTCTAAACTCGAAATTTTACTTCATGCTTAGTCTGGGAGTGGAAAACCCTCGTTTAAAGATTCAAATTGAAATCTTTTAAAAAAACAACAAATGTCGTAGAGAAGAAGTGTAACAAATATGAGCGAGAAAGAAATCGAACTCGCCAGGAACCCATTTCGTTTCCCACCACGATTTTCCACTGCGCATCGGCAAGTAATGTTTGCCGTACTCTAGGTTTGAATCTCTGTTTTGTTTTTTAATTAAGTAGAAACAATTTTTTCTTTATAGGAAAAGTATTTTTTAATTAGATCAATCGGGGAGAAAATCCGACGCGGATAATAAAAAAAAAACATATATCCAAAATTACCTTCTCGTTTAATTTTCATTTCTTTTCGTAGAATGTGGTATTGATTTTTAACTAAATGGGTATAATAAATAAACAAGTAAACAAAAAAATACGAGTAAATATTCAACAAAACTGCAAAAAAAATAATAACGCGATTTACTATACGGGTCATTTTTCGAACGTTTAATGGGTTCTGATATATTATATAAATATTATATATAGTAATATTTAAATGTGTATATTTGTAAATATGTGATTAGTTATATATATATTACAAGAAAATATATATGTGTATGAGTGATCAATAAAATCTGTGCTGCAGATTTTTGAATCGATGAAATTCTTGCATTCTTTTTATTCCTTACTTATTTAATGAATACGAGCGAGACGAGGAAGGAGAAATTAAAGTCGCAATAAAAGGACGATTTTAAATGTTGCAATTGTTTTATTACACCCACCCATACTCAAAATTTTCCTATTATTAACCGATGTAGAACAGTGGTCCGATCGGTTTATTTTGTACGATTGCAAAAATCCCAAACACGTTCACAATTAACAATCCGGTCATCAGAGAATTCCCCAACAGTTGGCAGTAAACTTCCAACTATTGTCTCTGATTAACGGGCCCATTTATTAACAAAAGTTGCTTAGATTAGATTAGATTAGATATTCATAGGGGTGGCCTCATTGGCCTGTACCACCGCGACCTTTGCAGATCTATTGTGGATCCCTATTATCGTAGACGATGTGCTCGTCCTTCGCCTCTTTGATTAGCCGTATTAACCCTGACAGTGAGCCTTTGGTATAGCTCTCTGCGCTTGGTTTAGTGTTGCCCAGCTTTAGGTATCTAACCCGCGCTAGGGCCTCACATTGGCACAGGATGTGGAGAGGGTCCTCCTTTTCATCCTGGCAGAATCTACATATTGTATCCTCTGCCAGGCCTATTTTGCTCACGTGTTTGTTGAGCCTACAGTGTCCTGTTAGTAGACGCACTATAGCTTTAAGCGTTTTTCTCTCTTGGTTGAGAAGATCGGCCGTGAAAGCCGGCGATTGTTTTTTGAGGAACTGTTTTGCCTGCCTCTGCCCTAGTGTGTTCATCCACCAGGTTGGAGTTTGTGTCTCTGTCCATTTTTTTATGGATTGTCTGACTGTGGTTTTTGCGATACCGCAGGAGGGTTCTAGGCCAATGAATGCGCTTGACGAGCCTTGTTTGGCCGGTTCGTCTGCTTTTTTGTTCCCTTGATGATCCTTGTGTCCTGGGACCCATACCATTGTCACTTTTTTGCGACTGCCCATTTCGTTGAGAGGGCTTAAACAATCGCACACTAGCTTGGAGTCGCCTGTGTGGTGCTTAGTGCCCTTAGCAGTGCTTGGCTGTCCGAAAAAATAGCTACTAATCGACTTTTGTTGTCTTGCTTTGCTATTTCTCCAATGCAGAGGTGGACCGCGATGGTGTCCCTCGCCAGACTGACTGAAATCTTTGTCTCCGGTTTTGTGTTATATATTCCGGCTCCGACTCCTTCCTCTGTCTTCAAGCCGTCAGTATACCAGTTTGATTCCGCGTTGGTAGGTGGGCCCTTTTCCCGATCTTCCCTCTGCGGGATCATCACTTTGTATTTCCTGTCGAAATTATACTTCTTGACCATGGCATCGCTTGGCATTCCTGTTGTAGGGTTTGCCTTTAGCTCGTCTTCTAGCCTTTGGTACTTTTTCCCGTGTGATCGGTTTATGGGAGCCAAAAGTTGCTTACTTTCTTGTGATTTGCAAGCCCTACAAGTTTGTCTATACAATTCATTAACACGCTGTAAACAAAAATATAACCAGTGTTACAAATAAATAACAGTTTTGTGTTGTAGGCGTTCACTTTGTGGTACATCTTAAATACACTTGTAAATAAAACTTTTTCCTTTGTTTAACCACTATATTTTGCCACTTTTAGTTTGATAATGACTACTAGAAAGTCGAAACTATAGTTACAAATTCAGTGCAAAATATAGTGGTTGAACAAAGTAAAAAGTGTTTTATTTACAAGTGTTAGAATATATGCATACAAATTCAATAATTAATAACTAAGAGATAATATGAAATTAAACTAAATTCTATAGTTTTAATCGTTTTAACACCAAAATTCCTCCAAGAAATCGCCATCACTGGATTCATATTCTATGATTTAATTAATTTTCTTCGAATATATGTTGGTAGCAGTGGTTCGCAGTGACGTTTCAGTGTACAGTTTTCGAATTCGGTCCTGCTTTAAATCAACTAACGGTAAGTATTTATCAACTTAAATCACAAATTCAACACTGTTAACAAACTCTCATTTTGATATATATTCGACATTCCGCACTTGTATTTTTGCGTTTTAATCCCTCGGCTAAAAATAGCGTGTGTTGCTCTTGCAAAAACCCTTGTTGATAAATTCATTGTTTTTAAAGTTAATTATGTCTGCGAGGTGGATATCCAAGGACGGTCGAGAATACGGTAAGAAGGATCGACAGAATCGAAGATTTTGGAGTGGGGGTAGAGATCGGTTACGTCACAAATGCGCGCTGAATTTAAATGTGGTTACTTCATAGTAAACTTTAGCTAAACATGCATAAGCTGTACATTTTCTGACATTCGTTGTTTTTTAAGAGTTCAATTTGAAGCTTTAAACGAGTGTTTTCCACTCCCAGACTAAGCATGAAATAAAATTTCGAGTTTTGAAAAGCCCTGTGAAAAACACAGACTGTAAGCGAAGTTCGAATATACATACATAAATTTAACAATGTTTTAGTGTTTTATAAGCGTGGCGCATGAAGTAAAATTTCGAGTTTAGAAAAGCCTAGAAAATTTGTCTCGGGTCGCTGCGCGACCCTCGACAAATTTTCACGGGGCTTTTCTAAACTCGAAATTTTACTTCATACTTAGTCTGGGACACTTGTTTAAAGCTTCAGATTGAACTTAAAAAAAAAACAGGAAATATCTGAAGATTTACAGAAAATAGGCTGAATTTGGAATACATATACTTTAAAGAAAAACTTACAATTTAATAAATTTTGTAATTTAATTCTAATTTTCTCTTCTTTGCATATTATTTTATTTAAGAGATTTTGCTCGTAAAATTTTTTGTTATTGTTAAAAACAAAATATTAGTAATTTAAATAATTAATTCTTATAAATAATCTTTGTTTCAAATATGTTTTTATTGTAACCTAATCAACGTCAACATATTTTGTTAAATTTAATTACACGTAACACAAACTATTATTTTAATGACACCTAACACTAACACAAAGTCTTATTTTAATAACACTTATTTAACACAAAATATTAAAAAATCTATGTATGAAAGTACAACGAATCCGGAAAGAGAGGTTATGATAGACTCAAAAACGTAACCAAATACAACGTCATTGTTCTCTCTCGCACGGACAAGGGTCTGCGGGGTAAGGGGTAGGGGAAAACATGGAAACTTACAATTCTGTCATACCTTGTAACACATATGTGTTAAGTCCATCGACGTACCTTGGTGGATATCTTGCTGTAAACTTATACTTCACTAAATTCCGCTTATTTTGGTGTACAATCACACCCACCACCCACTGAGCAAATCCATTTAAGTAATGTTTCATCAACATTAAAACAACGTTAAATGTTGCTACAATGTTATATAACGTTATTTGTTTGTTTTTTGCTCAGTGGGCGCTCGTGGTTTTAATTTCTAATCACACGGTGAAATATAACCTATATCTTGAAATCTTGTATAAAATACTTGTTGATAAATATATTCATTCATTCAACGAACATTCTGTGTTATTTTTAATAAATTAATAAATAAAATCATTTATTTTATTTTTGGTAACTTTAGGTTGGCAGCGACGCATTTGTTTCGAACATAGTTCGCAGTGACATTTGTAGTGCTCCGTTTTTCGAAATTTTTCATCAACTCTACGTAAGTAAAACCCGATTAAAGTCAAAATCAACAAACATCAACGCGTTGTTCATAAAATTCCCCTCATTTTCATCTATAACTCAACTCCGGCACTTGCATTTTCATGCTTTAATCACGTAGGTTGAAACATCTTCTGTTTTACCCTGGGGCCGGCATCTTGCATGAAATCCTTTAATAAATTCGTGTTTTCGTCGCTAAATTTCGCTCGTGGATTTAAAATCTGGTTGTTTGCTGATTCTTTATAAGATTCCGCGTGTTTTTCTGTGCGGTTTGTGAGTGTGTGTTGTTTTCGCAGTTTGTTGTATTGATGTGAGATGTGAAGTTGATGATGATGTGGAATGTTTGCATTTACTTTCTTCTCTTCAACACTCATTCAACGCAAATTCCGTGTTGTTTACAAAAAAATAATAAATAAAATCACGTAATTATAAGTGTTCAATGATTTATACAAGGTGGCCAAAAAAGGTGTGATAATCTTCAGGTAGTGTGATTCGTTGATTAATTTTGGATAAAAAATCTAAATAAAATAATTTTGTATTTTTTCTCGTAACATCTCACGAGGTCGTTAAAATATTAAACGTATCTCTGGAAATTAGTGTTATTTTCTATTATTTTGGAAAAAATCAATAGAACTTACAATCAATTACACATTTGTAAAATTTAAATGACATAGGTGATAAATAAATTGGAAACTTTAACAAATTAATAACTTCTTCAGAAGTATTTTTTTTAATAAAAATAGACCTGGCAGCTATGTATTTTCATATGTAACCTTATTAAATTTCACTTGACTTTGACATATACTTGTCATAATTTATTTGTGTAAGTTTGTATAAGTTCATCATACTTTTTGAAGATGTACACATTCAACGAGTATGCAGATATGTACATGATATTTGGATTCTGCAATGGTAATGCAACTAGTGCCAAAGATGAGTACCAAAGAAGATATCCAAATCGCCAACAGCCCTGCGTAAATACGTTTAGAAAATTAAACCAAAGGCTACGTACTTTTGGGTCGTTCGTTTATAATAGCATAGATGGAGGGAGACCTAGGGAACGTCGCACTGTTCACCTAGAAGAACAGATATTGAATGCAGTTCAAGAAGATCCCAATATTAGTACGAGACAAATAGCTCAACAGTTAAATGTCCCCAGTAAAACAACAGTCCATGCAGTATTGAGAGAAAATCGAATGCGTCCATTTCATGCAAGAAAAGTTCAACCACTGTATGAAAATGATAACGAGCGTAGACGTATGTTTTGTGACAGGATTTTAGATCAAATTCGGGAAGAACCAAATTTTTTATTTAAAATTCTTTGGAGTGATGAATGTACATTCACTAGAGATCGAGTATTTAATTGTCATAATTATCACTTTTGGGCAAAAGAAAATCCTCGGGCGGTTAGAGAAATGGGACATCAAAGGAAATTTTCAGTTAACGTCTGGCTTGGTATTCTAAATTTACGTGTAATTGGGCCTTTTTTTATTCATCAAAGATTAAATGCCTTAAATTATGTAAATATTTTAGAAGAAGTTTTGGAGAATGTTCCACTAAATTTAGTAAACAACATGCTGTACATGCATGATGGTGCACCACCTCATACAGCAAGAATTTCACGAACATTTTCCAAATAGATGGATTGGGCACTATGGCCAGCAAGGTCGCCGGATATAAATCCACTTGATTTTTTCGTTTGGGGATTTTTAAAAGAAAAGGTGTATGCAACACCTCAACTGGACAATGTAGACGTCATGAATAGAATTCGTGTTGCAGTGGAATTAATTACTGAAGAGAAGTTGCTCCGAGTAATTAATTCTATCCCACAACGGCTCCAGATCTGCTTAGAAACGGATGGTTATCAATTTGAACATTTACTTTATCCTTTCATTTTTGATGTATACTTCAAATATTAATTTTTGTAGATTTGTTAAATTTATGATTATTATTAAATTAAACACTTGTTTGATCCATTGTTGCCAAATTTACATTTCTTTAAATTGGCTCGTGAGGAGTTATAAGCCACAATACAATATTTTTTTACTTAAATTTTCTGCTTGAAATTAATCAATGAACCACTCTACCTGAAGATTATCACACCTTTTCTGGCCACCTTGTATATATTTTGTTAACTTTAAGTTGGCAGCGACGCATTTGTTTTCGACGTAGTCCGCAGTGACATTTGTAGTGCTCCGTTTTTCGAAATTTCTCATCAACTCTACGTAAGTAAACCCCGATTAAAGCCAGAATCAACCAACATCAACGGGTTGTTCATAAAATTCCCCTCATTTTGTTGTACAACTCAACCCCGGCACTTGCATTTTTGCGCTTTAATCACGCAGGTTAAAACAGCTTCTGTTTTACCCTGGCCGCGGCATCTTGCAAGAAATCCCTTAATAAATTCGTGTTTTCATTGGTAAATTTCGTTCGTGAATTAAAAACCTTGTTGTTAGCTCATTCTTTATGAGATTCCGCGTGTTTTTCTGTGCGGTTTGTGAGTGTGTTATTTTCGCAGTTTGTTGTGTTGATGTGAGATGTGAAGTTGATGTGAAATGTTTGCATTTCCTCTATTCTCTTTAAGACTCATTCAACGAAAATTCCGTGTTGTTTTAAAAAAAATAAATAAATAAAATTACGGAATTATGAGTGTTTAATGATTTATTTCATTTTTGTTACCTTTAGGTTGGCATTGACGCATTTGTTTCGGACGTAGTTGACAGTGATATTTGTAGTGCTCCGTTTTTAAAAATTTCTCATCAAGTCTACGTAAGTAATATCCGATCGAAACCAAAATCAATCAACATCAACGTGTTGTTCACAAAATTCCCCTCATTTTGATATATAATTCAACCCTGGCACTTGCATTTTCACGCTTTAATCACGCAGGTTAAAACAGCGTCTGTTTTACCCTGGGCCCGGAATCTTGCAAGAAATCTTTTAATAAATTCGTGTTTTGTCGGTGAATTTCGTTCGTTTATTAAAAATGTTGTTAGCTTATGCTTTATGAGATTCCGGCTGTTTTTCTGTGCGGCTTATGAGCGTGTGTTGTTTTCGCAGTTTGTTGTGTTAATGTGAGTATGAAATTGATGTTCAACGAAAATACCGTGTTGTTTTCAAAAAATGATTAAAGAAAATCAAGGAATTGTGAGTGTTCGATAATTTATTTCATTTTTGTTAATTTTAGGTTAGCAGTGACGCATTTGTTCCGGACGTAGTTCGCAGTGACATTTGTAGTGCTCCGTTTGTCATTTTTCTCTGTACATACCTGAACAGTATTTTTTTTTGTACAAAATTCTTTTCTTGTGTATATTTGTAAAATTTAGGTACTTAAACTTTACAAAATTAGTGAAATTGATATATGGAATATATTTTATATATAATACAAAAAACAAGGCGATGATTATTTCATTTCTACAACCTAATAAACTAAATTTCCACAGGATAATGAAAATTAAACATTTTCGTAAGATTACAATGTTAACCAAATTTTCATTAATTAAAATAAAAGTAAACTTATTGTTTCTTGCAGTAACCAAATTTTCATTAACTAAAATAAAAAGTAAATGTTTAGTTTCTTTCGATAACCATATTTTGATTAATTAAAATAAAAAGTAAACTTTTTGTTAATTGCAATAACCAAATTTTCATTAATTAAAATAAAAACTAAACTTTTTTCTTGCTATAACCAAATTTTTATTAATTAAAATAAAAAGTAAACTTTTTGTTTCTTGTCATAACCAAATTTTCATTAACTAAAATAAAGAGTAAACCAAATTTTCATTAATTAAAATAAAAAGTAAACTTTTTGTTTCTTGCGATAACCACATTTTGATTAATTAAAATAAAAAGCATTTGTTCCGGACGTAGTTCGCAGTGACATTTGTAGTGCTCCGTTTGTCAAAATTTTTCATCAACTTTATGCAAGTAAAACTTGATTAAAACCAAAATCGACCAACATCAACGCGTTATTTGTTCCGCTCATTTTGATATATAATTCAACCCTAGCACTTGAATTTGCTTCTAATAAAATAAAATCGTGGATATTAAATGCTAGATTACTTATTATTGTGTTAAAATCCAGTAAAATAATAATAATGTATCCGAGCCACCAGTAAGTTTTCCATTTTCCCTCAGAGTCAGATTTTTTTCCAGACAAAATTTGTGATTTTCCAATGAAAATTTTATTTTTCAAAAAAACTGAAAAAATTCCCAGATTTTTTTCTTGACGTTAATTATTTTTTTCTGAAAAAAATATTTCAGTGAAATTTTGACTACATAGAATCAGCTAAAAACTATATTAATCCAATTTCTTAACAAATTCAAATCAACTTTGGCTTAATTATTTTTCTTCAACAATCGATTTTTTTAATTATTCAAGTAAATTTAAAATATAATTAAGTATTCAGTTTGATTTCCTTTTTTCAGCGTAGTATATTTTTATAGTTAATGTTATTCTAACGAGTGTTTCCACTCCCAGACTAAGCATGAAGTAGAATTTCGAGTTTAGAAAAGCCCCGTGAAAATTTGTCGAGGGTCGCGCAGCGACCCGAGACAAATTTTCTGGGCTTTTCTAAACTCGAAATTTTACTTTATGCGCCAAGCGTATAAAACACTGATTTAATTCAAAGTTTAATTTAAAAAAATACAAATGTTTATTTATACGGGGAGTTTTTCTTTTAAGTATACTTAAAAGTTATCCTAAAGCAACTTGCGCTTCAATTTTAAAAGCGCAAGATTTGATAAGCTGATAAAGTAAACATTTGTAAAAAATAATAACCTGAGCTCAAAGATAAAGAGTGTATTTTAAACTTCACTTAAAATCAGTGTTTTATACGGGTGGCGCATGAAGTAAAATTTTGAGTTTAGAAAAGCCTGAAATATTCAAACAAAAATATTAATCCAATTTCTTAACAAATTCAAATCAATTTTGGCTTAATTATTTTTCTTCAACACAAGCGATTTTTTCAATTATTCCAGTAAATTTAAAATATAATTAAGTATTCAGTTTGATTTCCTTTTTTCAGGGTTGTATATTTTTATAGTTAATGTTATTCTAACGAGTGTTTCCACTCCTAGACTAAGCATGAAGTAAAATTTCGAGTTTAGAAAAGCCCCGTGAAAATTATACGCTTGGCGCATAAAGTAAAATTTCGAGTTTAGAAAAGCCCAGACAATTTTCTGGGCTTTTCTAAACTCGAAATTTTACTTTATGCGCCAAGCGTGTAAAACACTGATTTAATATAAAGTTTAATTTAATAAAATTCAAATGTTTATTTATACGGGGAGTTTTGCTTTTAAGTATACTTAAACGTTATCCTAAAGCAACTTGCGTTTCAATTTTAAAAGCGCAAGATTTGATAAGCTGATAAAGTAAACATTTATAAAAAATAATAACATGAGCTCAGAGATAAAGAGTATATTTTGAACTTCACTTGAAATCAGTGTTTTATACGCGTGGCGCATGAAGTAAAATTTTGAGTTTAGAAAGGCCCCGTGAAAATTTTCTAAGCGGGGCTTTTCTAAACTCGAAATGTTACTTCATGTTTAGTCTCGGAGTGGAAAACACCCGTTTAATGAACCTAATTGAACTCTTTAAAAAAAACAACGAATGTCGTAAAATTTAGAGCGTATGCATGTGTATACTCAAGAGAAAAATTCCCTGTATAATTCATAATACTTTGAAATCTTCTTAGAACAGATTCTAAGTATAAGTTGTATATCTTGATTTCTGCAACAAAAATTAAGTAATTTCTTGACTTTTAGAATTAGTATTTCACTTTGAATTCTTCTCTAAACCGAACCAAGTAAATTGTTCTTTTTCTAAACCTTTTAGTTGTTTTATTTATAATTTGTAAATTAAGTGGATTTCATGAATTCTCAGAGCTAATGCTGAAATATTTTCGTACAATTGTTGATTCTTTTGGATTCTTCTCCAAGTACGTTTATTTTATACGGTACTTAATAACTTTTAATTTTCCTTGTAATGCGCGTCCAAACTTTTCTACGATTCCGAATTCTTTCTTATTCTTTTTCAAACACGCGCCCAAAATATTTTTCTCTTGTATCAATTTAAATAAATTACTAACCCAATAAAAGTCACATCCTATTATTCCCAGCCAAGGCTTTCCAAAAAAAATGATATTATCGAATCTCTTCCTGGCGCATTCCGCGCATACCTCGCCAATTTATTTTTTTCTTCTCCATCTAATCCGGGAATTACATCAGAGACTTCTTTGGTCTTCCTGGTCCTACGCTCGGACGGTAAAGTCGCGAGTTGACGGAGGCGTCTTTGGACCGAATTCTTGGGATTCCTGCGAGGATTGTGAAGGTCGCGGCCGCGCTGGCAAGGCCTCCACCGGGCGCCATGTACCCAGCTGGCCGTCTGCATGCAATGCCCGGCCCACAAACACCGACAACGATCGCACAATCGCGAAATTTTAGCATTTGCTCGCATGTGTGTGTGTGTGTGTAATAATAAAAGCAACGATATTGTCGCCGGTTTGGTTGTGTTGTTGCCGTGCCCGATTTTTTTGCCACTCATCGCTTGTAGATTTTCGAATGTGATTTGCATAATTATTCGTGCATTCCAATATTGTTTTTGTTTGACAGGTTTAAATTATTTCATCACGTTGATTTGAAAATTTTGCAGTTTAATATTACAACATAGGGGCGAATCCAGAGATCATTTGTTTTTTAGGGAAGTGGACAATTATCTAATAAAAACTATAGGTATATATAGAAAAATGCTGTTGAATGATATGCAATTTATTCAACAGCATTGTTTACGCTGATTTTTAACCCATTAAGCGCCATTGCTGCAATAACACAAGATTATTCATTTTTGGTTAATTAAATTACTAACGGCCGTACTAATAGTCAGGGACCCACTGAGCAAACACAATTAAGTAATGTTTAATCAACATTAAAACGTTTAATGTTGCTACAATGTTGATATATCGTTATTTGTTTGTTTTCTGCTCAGTGGGGATTGATCCGGGATTGAGTAATAAGTCTCGGATCACGTAAAAACGTATAAAATAGTCGACATAATCCTAGATTCATTTAAAAACAATAA
Organism: Philonthus cognatus; assembly: GCA_932526585.2. Lineage (NCBI taxonomy): Eukaryota > Metazoa > Arthropoda > Insecta > Coleoptera > Staphylinidae > Philonthus > Philonthus cognatus. The sequence goes on from OW052242.1 coordinate 34,848,208, forward strand.
TCCTTTCAAAACCAAGTTTAATCCTAGATTATTCGTTAGTTGCCAAATTATTTCAGTTAATTTAATACATGGTACTATTCAACTTGAGAATGTGTGAATAAAAATGTAAATATTTTGTCATTTAAATGTTTTGATTATTACTAATTTTAAAATGCATTTTTAAGTGTATATCTGACTTGAAAATATTTTAGTGTTTTATACGCGTGGCGCATGAAGTAAAATTCCGAGTTTAGAAAAGCCTGAACATTTGGTTTGGAGCGACCAAACCAAATGTTCAGGCTTTTCTAAACATGGAATTTTACTTCATGCTTAGTCTGGGAGTGGAAACACTCGTTCCGAACTTTAAATTAAACGCTTTTAATAAATCGACGATTACATGACAATTGGCAGCGTATATATTATGTAATTTAAAAGAAAAATTCTTAGTATGTAATATAATAAGTCATTAACTACAATTAAAAAAAGAAGTGTAGAATTTCACCAGTAATCAACTTGTAGAGTTAACTCTATAATTGCTTAGCCGTTAATGGGTTAATCCCTAAATAATGTGTATAACGTAAATTAAAGCTCTTTTAATCTTAAATTGTTTGCTTTTAAAACCAATTAAATCAGTTGAACGGTGGTTTAACAAATGGAGATATAAAATAAACCCATTAAAATCCAAACTCCTAATACCTTTCCATCGCATCCCACCGACTCCTCATTCAATTACCATCAACAATACCCTCAACCCCAACCTGCAAATACCTGGGCGTATTATTTGACCAAAAATTCAATTTTAAAAAGCGTACACTGGCCATTAAAAACAAAATTCGTGCTAGAGCTAAACACTTTAGATGCCTCACTTATAGAGGTAAAGAAAATTTGTCTCGCGACCCGAGACAAATTTTCACGGGGCTTTTCTAAACTCGAAATTTTACTTCATGCTTAGTCTGGGAGTGGAAAACACTTGTTTAAAGCTTTAAATTAAACTTAAAAAAAAACAGGAATATCCGCAATTGTTGTATCAATTCCATGGTATATCATTATTTTTATAAAATCCCATTACTTTTTCTTAATTATTTTAGCTGTACATTTTCTGACATTCGTTGATTTTTAAAAGAGTTCAATTTGAAGCTTTAAACGAGTAATTTCCACTCCCAGACTAAGCATGAAGTAAAATTTCGAGTTTAGAAAAGCCCCGTGAAAATTTGTCGAGGGTCGCGCAGCGACCCGAGACAAATTTTCTGGGCTTTTCTAAATTCGAAATTTTACTTCATGCGCCACGCGCTTAAAACACAGATTTTAAGTGAAGTTCGAATATACATAAGTTTGACAATATTATAGTGTTTTATACGCGTGGCGCATGAAGTAAAATTTCGAGTTTAGAAAAGCCCAGAAAATTTGTCTCGGGTCGCTGCGCGACCCGCAACAAATTTTCACGAGGCTTTTCTAAACTCGAAGTTTTACTTCATGCTTAGTCTGGGAGTGGAAAACACTTCTTTAAAGCTTTGATTTAAACTTTAAAAAAACAGGAATATCCGCAATTGTTGTATCAATTCCATGGTATATCATTATTTTTATAAAATCACATTACTTTTTCTTAATTATTTTAGCTGTAAATTTTCTGACATTCGTTGATTTTTAAAAGAGTTCAATTTGAAGCTTTAAACGAGTGTTTTCCACTCCCAGACTAAGCATGAAGTAAAATTTCGAGTTTAGAAAAGCCCCGTGAAAATTTGTCGAGGGTCGCGCAGCGACCCGAGACAAATTTTCTGGGGTTTTCTAAACTCGAAATTTTACTTCATGCGCCACGCGCTTAAAACACAGATTTTAAGTGAAGTTCGAATATACATAAGTTTGACAATATTATAGTGTTTTATACGCGTGGCGCATGAAGTAAAATTTCGAGTTTAGAAAAGCCCAGAAAATTTGTCTCGGGTCGCTGCGCGACCCTCGACAAATTTTCACGGGGCTTTTCTAAACTCGAAATTTTACTTCATGCTTAGTCTGGGAGTGGAAAACACTTCTTTAAAGCTTTGTTTTAAACTTAAAAAAACAGGAATACCCGCAATTGTTGTATCAATTCCATGGTATGTCATATTTATAAAATCACATTACTTTTTCTTAATTATTTTAGCTGTAAATTTTCTGACATTCGTTGTTTTTTAAAAGAGTTTAATTTGAAGCTTTAAACGAGTGTTTTCCACTCCCAGACTAAGCATGAAGTAAAATTTCGAGTTTAGAAAAGCCCCGTGAAAATTTGTCGAGCGTCGCGCAGCGACCCGAGACAAATTTTCTGGGCTTTTCTAAACTCGAAATTTTACTTCATGCGCCACGCGTATAAAACACAGATTTTAAGTGAAGTTTGAATATACATAAATTTGACAATATTATAGTGTTTTATACGCGTGGCGCACGAAGTATAATTTCGAGTTTAGAAAAGCCCAGAAAATTTGTCTCCGGTCGCTGTGCGACCCTCGACAAATTTTCACGGGGCTTTTCTAAACTCGAAATTTTACTTCATGCTTAGTCTGAGAGTGGAAAACACCTGTTTAAAGCTTTAAATTAAACTTAAAAAAAAAACAGGATTATCCGCAATTGTTGTATCAATTCCATGGTATGTCATTATTTTTATAAAACCATATTACTTTTTTTTTTTAATTATTTTAACTTAGAGAAACGTAATGTGTTAAGTGTGAACATTAATAAATTTCGAATTTTTCCCTCTACAATAAAGTCAAATACATTTTGTCTCTAAAATAAATAGGGAAGCCAATATTTGAACACTTTAGAATTAACATGCGATTTTCTATGTTGCGTCCGCCAAGTCAACACCCGGTATATAGTTATATTTCAATATTCGGTTAAATGGGCATAGTCGTGCAGGTTTATGTGCATACTCAGATTCCATTTAGGAAATAATAAAATTTCTTTACGTTGGAACAATATAAATATTCGTTTCTTAATAATCTTTGATAATTATAACGAAACATAAATTATCAGCACTTAAAAAAAGCTATGTTTAATCAATTTCAAACTGTAATTTCACTCCTAATTGAAAATTAAAATTGATTTTTTTCTAACGTTTGAACAAAGTTCTTTCATTTCTTAGTATTTTTTTTAATATAATCAAATTATGACGCATTGATGAATGTTGGAAGAAATCACACGTTTCCTGCACTTCGAAGAAATACTTAGATACCAGTCAACTTTGAACAACTGTAATTTCGTTGTCAATCAATTTTATTGTTCCCAATGTTGGTGTTAAGTTTATTCTTTTTTAACGTTTATTTAAATTTGCGATTTGTTGATTTTTTTATAAATATAAATCAAACATATTCTGCACATATTTGAGTTAACTTTAAACAACTGTAATTTCCCTAAGAGACAATTAATTTTGTTTCACAACAAAACAATTGATTTTCTATTAAAATTCGGCCTTTTTTTGTTTTTTGCCATTTATAATATAATATATTTATTTACGGTTTCACCTTTTACAAAAATACAATAAACAAAAAAGAGAGAGAAATTAAAATTATTCATATCCGTAACTACAAATACAAATACGCCATACAACATGTGCAACATGTGCACTAATATAAATAAAATAAAAACCAGAATTAAAATTAGACACCTACACATATATACGTACAATACATATTAAACTACATTTTGGGTAAAACAAACAGTAAAATCGATAACTTCAATTTGATTTCTAAAGGTGGCAAATGATATTCCAAAGATAGAGATGTTATGGTTATTCTGAATTGTATTATAATATCTCATCATTCTACTTAATGGACTGTTTTTGGAATAATTTGTGCGATGAAAATTCTCGCAAAATACTGAGCTATTTCTTGTAATAGACAGTATGTTACAATGTATACTATTTAGCAATCCCTGCGTGTTTATTAAACTGTTGACAATTTTAAAGAGAATAAATACACAAATCAGTATAAACCCGTCTAGCCTGGAGAGTGGTTAACTCAGAGACAACACGTGCGTGCGACTGTAGTGTGTTCTACTGATACCTAACTTGTAGCTAATGTTTAATAATAAATTTATTTTGAACACGTTCAAGTTGAAAAACAGCATTAAAATAAAATGGAGACCAAATACAAGTTGCATACTCTAATTGCGATCTCACCAACGCTACATTTCATTTCATTTATTATGTGTTAACTACAGTTTTACAATCGTCAATATAGAAATATAAACTTAATTACTAGAACCTACTACATAAAGTAGTTTCAGTGTATGTGTAGAAAATCTTTTACCAAATCGAAAGATAAAACCCAAAGATTGCATGGCTTTACAGCAAATAGTAATAATGTGCTTGGAAAAAGAGAGTCTATAATCAAATGTTACACCCAAGTCTTTGACGTATTTGACGGAAGGTAGCAAATTATTATTAAAATAATAATTATATTCCGATGTTCGTCCTCTGCTGAATGATATTGAGAAGCATTTGGCAACATTGAAAAATAAACTATTATCACGGCACCATCGGTATAAGTTATGAAGATCAGTTTGCAGCAAAATTTGGTCTGACCCACTGAGCAAATCCATTTAAATAACGTTTCAACAACATTAAAACAGCTTTTAATGTTGCTACAATGTTGATGTTATTTGTTTGTTTTTTGCTTAGTGGGGAGGTATCGTTAATAACACTAAATATCTTCAGATCGTCAGCAAATAACAGCAACTTGGAATGAACAACATAATTAGTAATGTCATTTATAAACAACAGAAACAAAATCGGACCACAATGAGATCCCTGAGGCACCACAGATGTTACTTCAATCTTCTCAGAAAAATACCCATCAAGCCTAACAAATTGTTTCCTGTTGCTCAAAAAACTGTGTAACCACTTTGTAACAGGAATGCCGAATCCATGACATACAAGTTTCCTTTCAGAATGGTATGAGAAACTCGATCGAAGGCTTTTGTAAAATCAGTGTAAATTGAATCAACCTGTTTTCCATCCTCAAAAGCCTCCAAAAAATGGACTGGTATAAAATCAAGTTGGTTAGAGTTGACTTACCTTCTCTAAACCCATGTTGTTCACTACAAATTTCTTGCTTGCAGGCCCACATCAACTGATCAGCAATTAACTTATCGAATAATTTTGGTATAACGGATGGTATAGCTCTATAATTGTTGACGTCTTCACGGTCGCCTTTGTTTATATCACAAATTTATTCATTACCAAAATAAAATAAGTTTTAAGGGTATTTATAAAAGGTAGGGACATTAGGTTTTTTCGTTTTTACTACACTAACTTGAACTGAGTTCAATTTTGTGACGTTAGTTTAAGTTAGTGTAACTTTACATTTACAATTGCAGGCGTAAAAAGTGCTGCATTAGTTCTTGTACTTGTATCGAAAATATTCAGAGGCCTCAAAACTGAATTGCACCTATGACTTTTAAAGTATAAAATCCGGCAATTTTTCAATTGTTTTCTAAACCAGAATCTGAACTTCGAGCACTGGATCTTCAAGTGCTAAGCTGAGTAAGCGACAAAGTCGCCTACCCCAGCCGTTCATACAATTTGTTCAATTGCAATGAAGCCATATGCTGAGCCAAACAAACGCGCACTGTATAAATAATTTAGGAAATTATTATACAATAATTCACATTAGCAGTGAATTAAATTACAATGTAAATGCATGTATTATAGATTGGAAGGCATTTTTCCGACTCAGCAAGACTTGAATCATCATTTACCGGCATTCCACATTTATATTCTAAACATGAATCTAGAGATTAAAATATATTTACACAATGTATTTGAAAATATTTTAACAATGCCATTCTTTATTGTTAATCAATAACAGAATGAATGAACAGTCCGCAATAGATAAATTACATTCGCATCTCAAGGACATGACAAATGCCGTACGCAAAATTCTACATATCAAACCTAATTTCTATTCACATGTTTTTGGAAATCACAGTATATTTTTAAGATATTACCAAAATGGCACGATGCTGCCCTCTATTTATTAAACGCATATTCAAAAATCACATTGCCTTTAGATATTCGTAGGGGTGGCCTCATTGGCCTGTACCACCGCGACCTTTGCAGATCTATTGTGGATCCACATTGCTCTTATGGAGATTTCTAAGCAACGAGTAATTTTATTTACCATGTATTTTATCTATCAGTTTAATGCAACATGTGTATAATATTTACTTCAATAATTTAAAGCAATATGAAGAAGAAATACTGTTTCCTATTTAAATATTTCATGAATTTATAAGATCATCTGGCAGTATTCCATTATGTAATTTATATTTAATTTAAACAACGTCGTTTTAAGAATAAAAAAGTGTCAATTTATCCGTAAAGCTTCAACGTACAATTTGTATAAGTTTCAAAGCTATATTTTGATTATTGTGGAAAACTAATCGTTGTTCGTTCTTATGGCCAAATAACATGTACATTTCCGACCTTAAGGATAGTAGGTATGGAAATAATCCATATTTTCACACACAACAAAATATTACCTAAAAAATTTAAAAATATTCCCAGTTACTCTTAACAATGTTAGACACAATGCGAGCTATTTATTTCGCCAAGAAAAAAAATTAAGAATATGAATTTGTGTTCAGTACTCATTCATTCACCGGTTACCTATATACGCGTTTTAGGCTTCAACGCCATCATCAGAATAGTCCCGAACCAAGGCTTGAAGAATACTGAACATCTTTGACCATTTATTACGGCCTGTGCAATTTACGTATGTTTCGAAAGCGTAAACGCCATCTAATGCCCCTTAGCTTAAGTAGCTTCGTCAATAACTTGCAAACTACACGCTTGTATAGAGCAATTGTTCGTCCACAAGAGGGCTTTATTTTATAGAATACAAATATCAAATATCATTGTTCGTCTTGTGGACGAACAATTGCTGTATACAAACGTGTAGTTTGCCAGCTATTGACGATGCTACTTAAGCTAAGGGGCATTAGATCGCGTTTACGCTTTCGAAACATATGTTAATTGCACAGGCCGTAATAAATGGTCAAAGATGTTCAGTATTCTTCAAGCTCTAGTTCGGGACTATACTGATGATGGCGTTGAAGCCTAAAACGCTTATATAGTTATCCGGTGAATGAATGAGTACTGAACACAAATTCATATTCTTGATATTTGTATTCTATAAAATAAAGCCCTCTTGTGGACGAACAATTGCTGTATACAAACGTGTAGTTTGCCAGCTATTGACGATGCTACTTAAGCTAAGGGGCATTAGATGGCGTTTACGCGTTCGAAACATAAGAAAAAAAATTGTTGCTAACTTTTTTCACTTGACAGCATATTCAAAAATCCGCTAAAACGCAACTTTGAGTGCTCACACTAAGCACATTTTTTTTATGCCACAAAAAATGTTCATAACTTAAACTCATTCTGAATAGTTTGCTTCTATTGATCCTGAAGAACATTTATGGTCACCATCTTTTATCGTCGAGATTATTTATCGCCACAGACTTGATTTAATCTTCCAAATCGTTTAAATGCTCTCGAACTTTATTACCCATCTAGATATTTTAATCATCGACTCTTTTGCTAAATCTTAAACAGTAAAAAAAAAAAACGAACGGCGGGTATCTAACCAAAAGAATTGCGAGTCCTTGGCGGAAATAACGTCATCGCGTAGTCAGACAGTCGCCTGAAATTGGACTCGTATAAATAAAATTAATTGCACTTTTTTTATCGCCTTGTGTGTACCTCGAACTCTCTTTTTTTCCTGGAGGCTCATTAAAAATTTGCTAATTATTTGGCGCCTCCTCGACCGCAAGAGCTGCACTTTAGGGGATTTCGACAGTTTTTTTCTTTTTGTGGTTCAACAGCACTTGGAATAATTATTGTTCATTACATAATTACGAAAATGTAATAAGATTGAATTTGGCGTTTAAAGAAATATTTTGCGTTAATTTTAATATTTTGTTGTTGAATTAATTGCACTTTTTTATCGCCTTGTGTGTACCTCGAACTCTTTTTTTCCTGGAGCCTTATTAAAAATTTGCTAATTATTTGGCGCCTCCTCGACCGCAAGAGCTGCACTTTAGGGGATTTCGACAGTTTTTTTCTTTTTGTGGTTCAGCAGCACTTGGAATAATTATTGTTCATTACATAATTACGAAAATGTAATAAGATTGAATTTGGCATTTAAAGAAATATTTAGCGTTAATTCTAGTTTTTTGTTGTTGAATTAATTGCACTTTTTTTATCGCCTTGTGTGTACCTTGAACTCTTTTTTTTTTTTGGAGCCTCATTAAAAATTTGCTAATTATTTGGCGCCTCCTCGACTGCAAGAGCTGCACTTTAGGGGATTTCGACAGTTTTTTTCTTCTTGTGGTTCAACAGCACTTGGAATAATTATTGTTCATTACATAATTACGAAAATGCAATAAGATTGAATTTGGCGTTCAAAGAAATATTTAGAGTTAATTTTTATTTTTTGTTGTTGAATGAACGTGCCTTCTAAAGAAACCTCTAGCGATTATTTGCCTTTTTTTCATTTCAAGATTGTTAAGATTAAACGTGCCTTCTAAATTAATCTCCAGTGATTATTATCTTTTTTCTTTTTCTTAAGATTGAAGTTGGTTTCTAAAGAAACCTCTAGCGATTTTTTTTATTAAAATTGAACTCGGCTTCCAATAAAACCTCTAGCGATTAATTTGACTGTTCTTAATAATGTTTGATTGCGAATAATAATAGCGATTATTTGTACAGTTTTTAATAATGTTTGATTACGGATAATAATAGATAGTTACTGCGCCCCCAAGATTATTATTAAAACTGGCGCCAAATTCTAATTACTTTTGAAAATCGCCAATATCATAAACTTGTTTTAAGTTTAAGATATTAAGGATTGTAATTAGAATTTGGCGGCAGTTTTATTAATAATTTTTCAATTATATCAGTTTTTGTCGTATTGTAAAATTATAATTAAGAAAAGAGAAGAGAACCCACTGAGAAAATACATTTAACTAATGTTTTATCAACACTAAAACAACATTTAATGTTGTTACAATGTTGATAAAACGGCATTTGTTTGTTTTTTGCTGAGTGGGAACGCATTCTCTTCTTTTTTCACATAATTTATAATACAGTGATTTTTAAAATTTAAGTATAGGTACATATTTCGATGCATACGCTGTAAAATTTTAACCATTCATTGTCGTTTTTTAAATCGTCCATTTTAAAACTTTTAACGAGTGTTTCTAATCCCAGATTAAGCATGAAGTAAATTTTCGGGCTTTTCTAAACTCGAAATTTTACTTCATGCGCCACGCGTACACAACGCTGATCTTAATTGAAGTTTAAAATGTGCTGGTTTTGCATACCGCTTAAGAAATATATTTAGAACATCACTTGAAATCAGCGTTTTATACTCGTGGCGCATGAAGTAAAATTTCGAGTTTAGAAAAGCCCAGAAAATTTGTCTCGGGTCGCTGCGCGACCCGAGACAAATTTTCTGGGCTTTTCTAAACTCGAAATTTTACTTCATGCTTAGTCTGGGAGTGGAAATCAGTCGTTTAAAGCTTTAAATTAAACTCTAAAAAATGAATTCGGAATACGTGTACTTAAAAGAAAAACACCCCGTATACATTTTTTTCCTTCTCAAATTTGTAATGTTTGTAGTGAGTGTTTTCCACTCTCAGACTAAGCATGAAGTAAAATTTCGAGTTTAGTAAAGCCTCGTGAAAATTTTTCGAGGGTCGCGCAACAACCCGAGCCAAATTTCCTGGGCTTTTCTAAACTCGAAATTTTACTTCATGCGCTACGCATATAAAACACAGATTTAAAGTAAAGTTCGAATATACATACATTTCACAAACATTTAGTGCTTTTTTTTTTCTTGGTTTTTGGCTTTTGTCTGGCCTTAGTTGCTTTGACTATTGGCCAACATCAATTATTTATTTTTAACTTATATTATTTAATTTATAACTTATTTTGTAAGTTGTATTAACATATATTGGACGGCACAATACATTCACACCACACCCAGGGACACGACGAGTTATTATTTTTAAATAACAACTCCCCGTGCACGGGAATCGAACCCGGTCTGTGGCTCGCCGAGCGATTTACCGCCCGCCGACGTTACCGCTCGGCCACCACCTGCCCGCATTTAGTGTTTATACGCGTGGCGCATGAAGTAAAATTCGAGTTTAGAAAAGCCCAGAAAATTTGTCTCGGGTCGCTGCGCGACCCTCGACAAATTTTCACGGGGCTTTTCTAAGCTCGAAATTTTACTTCATGCTTAGTCTGGGAGTGGAAAACACTTGTTACAGCTTCAAATTAAACTCTAAAAAAAAAAACAAGGAATATCTTAAGATTTACATAAAATAGACTGAATTCGGAATACGTGTACTTAAAAAAAACTACCCGTATACATTTTTTCCTTCTCAAATTTGTAATGTTTGTAGTGAGTGTTTTCCACTCCCAGACTAAGCATGAAGTAAAATTTCGAGTTTAGAAAAGCCCCGTGAAAATTTGTCTCGGATCGCGCAGCGACCCGAGACAAATTTTCTGGGCTTTTCTAAACTCGAAATTTTACTTCATGCGCCACACGTATAAAACACTAAAATATTGTGAAATGTATGTATATTCGAACTTTACTTGAAATCTGTGTTTTATACGCGTGGCGCATGAAGTAAAATTTCGAGTTTAGAAAAGCCCAGAAAATTTGTCACTCGTTTAAAGCTTCAAATTAAATTCTAAAAAAAATACAAGGAATATCTAAAGATTTACAGAAAATAGGCTGAATTCGGAATACGTGTACTTAAAAGAAAAACTCCCTGTATACATTTTTTCCTTATCAAATTTGTAATGTTTGTTGTGAGTGTTTTCCACTCCCAGACTAAGCATGAAGTAAAATTTCGAGTTTAGAAAAGCCTCGTGAAAATTTGTCGAGGGTCGCGCAGCGACCCGAGACAAATTTTCTGGGCTTTTCTAAACTCGAAATTTTACTTCATGCGCCACGCGTATAAAACACTAAAATATTGTAAATTTATGTATATTTATTCCAACTTCGCTTAAAAACAGTGTTTTATACGCGTGGCGCATGAAGTAAAATTTCGAGCTTAGAAAAGCCCAGAAAATTTGTCTCGGGTCGCTGCGCGACTCTCGACAAATTTTCACGGCGCTTTTCTAAACTCGAAATTTTACTTCATGCTTAGTCTGGGAGTGGAAAACACTCACTACAAACATTACAAATTTGATAAGGAAAAAATGTATACAGAGAGTTTTTCTTTTAAGTACACGTATTCCGAATTCAGCTTATTTTCTGTAAATCTTTAGATATTACTTGTATTTTTTTTAGAGTTTAATTTGAAGCTTTAAACGAGTGTTTTCCACTCCCAGTTTAAGCATGAAGTAAAATTTCGAGTTTAGAAAAGCCCTGTGAAAATTTGTCTCGGGTCGCGCAGCGACCCGAGACAAATTTTCTGGGCTTTTCTAAACTCGAAATTTTACTTCATGCGCCACACGTATAAAACACAGATTTCAAGTGAAGTTCGAATATACATACATTTCACAATATTTTAGTGTTTTATACGCGTGGCGCATGAAGTAAAATTTCGAGTTCATTCCAACTTCACTTAAAAACAGTGTTTTATACGCGTGGCGCATGAAGTAAAATTTCGAGTTTAGAAAAGCCTAGAAAATTTGTCTCGGGTCGCTGCGCGACCCTCGACAAATTTTCACGGGGCTTTTCTAAACTCGAAATTTTACTTCATGCTTAGTCTGGGAGTGGAAAACACTCGTTTAAAGCTTCAAATTGACCTCAAAAAAAACAAGGAATACCTAAAGATTTACAGAAAATAGGCTGAATTCGGAACACGTGTACTTAAAAGAAAAACTCCCTGTATAAATTTTTTTCCTCATCAAATTTGTAGTGTTTATAGCTTAATCTGGGAGTGGAATCACTCGTTACAAATTCAAATTGAACGATTAAAAAAAAAACAACGAATGCTTAATGATAATGTACAGCATATACATTTTTATATGTACAGTTTTAGAATTCAAATTTGTATTGAATAGAACTATACATGTATACTTACTTACAAGAAAAAAATTCCCTGCACCTAAATTCAATTATTCAAGTTGCAATTTTAAGAAATTAAAAAAAAAAACGTACATGACACAATTTGCAAATAGGCAGCGCAGCGCGTTGCGCTCGTCTCCACCAATAATTATTTAATTGCGATTGAACGGTGCAATTTTTGCTTTTTATACCTTGACCGGTGCAATTAAACAATTTTCATTATTGCAGACAATTATAAGCTTCTTTTTTTTTGCAATATGTACTAAAAAAAAGACGTCAACTATTACGCAACAATTTTATTTTAAGAAAAGAAATTCGTTCTTTTAAAAATGGTTAAGTAATTGCTTGAGTAAAGGTAAGTGTTGGATTATGTATTTTCTAGTGACTTCCACAACAATTTGTTTGTTTATTATGTTACTATCCGGATTCCTCGCTATAATCCTTGATCCTGACCTATTCCATTGCCACTCCTACTTAATTAGTAAGCGCGAGTCCAGCGCGATTACATTAAGTTAACGTGATTTACAAAATGTTTTATGAATAAAAAACGGTTAAGATACAGGTAAGTCCAATTGAAATTATAATTATTATTATAAATAATCCTCTAATAGATTTTTTTTAATCGGATGCCCCGTGTTGGGCGCCAAAAAATAAATCAATGTCGTTATAAACTTTGATTTAAAATTTTTGGCTGCTAGATGAACCAAAAACTTTGAATCAAAGTTTATAACATTGTTTTATTTTTTCGTGGCTAACACGGGGTATCCGATTTTTAAAATTTATTAGAGAATTATTTATAATAATAATTATATTTTTAATTGGACTTAAGTGTATCTTAACCGTTTTTTATTCATAAAATATTTTGTAAATCGGGGCATCCGATTTTAAAAATTCTATAAGAAAATTATTTATAATAATAATAATAATTTCAATTGGAATTACCTGTACCTTAGGCGTTTTTATTCATAAAACATTTTGTAAATCACTTAAGAAATCTATTAGAAAATTAAGGCTAGGTTTCCACTTCTCCCAATTCTACACTTCACAACATCCAAGTCAGCGAACGTTCGTCCCTGAGAACCCTTACAAAAAATCGTCATCCACTCAATCTACTTTATAACCCATCTAATATTCTCCTTTACAACCGAACATAAGTTATCTCAATTACTGAACGTCTCCTTGATTTATCCAAAAAATTCTCCAAAAAACAATTCGATTTTCAAATCATTTCAAAACTTTGATGACAACATTTTTCCTAAATTCAGAAATCCCTCACAAACAGTCTTTGAATTCATAACATACCATAACCAACATTGATACTAAAATCCCATTTATATCATTACCTAAACCTATCCCCTAGAAAAAAAAACCTCGGCAGAAAGGCTGGTGGCCGATAGCCGATTGCCAGTAATATAAGTAATATTTGTTATTCTTATTGTATTTTTATATACTTTAGCTTCAATTGTGATAGTATCCTCTTTGTATTTATGTTTTGCAATGTAAACTGTGATATTTCTATTTAGAACCGTAATGCAATTTTTACTAGTTATTTGTATGTTTATTTATATAATTTTTTTTTGCACCGTGTTAATTTATTTTTTATTGTCATTTATATATGTGTGTTTTTTACACTGTTCTGTTGTCTATTTATTATTATTTATACTATTTTTTAAGCATTTCTGTTGTCTATTTATTATTATTTATACTATTTTTTTTTTAATGCATTTGATGTAACGGTTAAGCAACATTGACTTAAACCTTAGCTATTAAACCATTGGATCAGCGGCGGGTCGTATCCTAACTTTAGGGTAGGCCAGAGACGCAAGGTAATATGTATTCGTTATTGAAAGGTGACTTTGTTGTGCAATTCCTTGTATTTATAAAGCACGATCCCAACCTCAAATTTTGTGTGCCTTGGCGCTGTGGCCTACCCTGAAGTTAGGCTGTTGGATAGTCATGTGATAGTGTTTAATGCCTTCAAGTTTCTTAAAAAAAAATAATTTTGTAATTGATGGGTATGATAACTTATAAATAACTGAATGTCTTAAAATTGTAAAAAAGGTGAATTCCGTAAATATAGTTTAATAATAATAATAAATAAAATAATATCGAATATTCAATAAAACAAAAAAACCCCAGAGTGCCATGGAAAATATTGTAGGTTGGCATCTTTGAAATTATATATTTAAATTACTATGTATGACGTTTTATATGTCAATTCCTAAAACCTGTAGCCAACTTAAATTGAAAACAAATTAAATCATGGCACTCTAGAGTTTTTATTATTATTATTGAACATACGATATAAATAATACCTTGTTCTAATGACGAGTTTAATACTTTTCATGAAAGAATAGAACATTCTCATAAAAAACCCAATTACAAACGCTCAATGTCATGAAACATTGTTCGAAAAAATTCTTCCAACTAAACACGTGCATGGATGCACGCCTGCCTCTCCTTACGTAACGCCTTCCGTTCAAAACTGCATAAAATGAGCAATCCTCTTTGTTCCTGACAATCCTTGCAGCCTTGGTATTGTTATTAATTAATAATAATATTAATAACACGATGATTTTTTCTTGATGCTGTACATGATTATGAAGACGTTCTATTTTTAATTACGAAGTGCATTTGATTGTGTTTTTTTTGTTCCATTTGTCGAAAGAAAAATCTTTTTTTTTTTTGTTCACAACGACCAAGGTCGATTCATGCACTCGCAATAGCAGCGTCACGAACGGGTTTTTGTTGTGTGTTTTCTGACCAGTTGGAAACGTTTTTCTGGAAATTGTTGGATTATTTATGGGTCGGTTGTAATTTGTGTGGTAATTTTTGTTGGAATTAAGGGGACCATTAACGATGATTAAACATTTAAACCATAATTTATCTAAGAGACAGTTGCACCCAAAAAATGATCTGTGAACTGAAGTTTAAAATGACATTGGGATAATAGTTATTTTGAACTGTGGTAAGGAGAATTCATTATTTTGGTGCAACTGCATTTGCGCCTCAAGGTACATCGATGGGCACAATGCTTGTATTAGACGACACTATTTTCTTGTACAAGAAAATAATATACTATTTTCTATCATGGTGTACCAAATAGAACATGTCCTATTTCCATTGTACAAAACTGTACAATATTTGCGTTTGGTCATATTTTGTGTATTACACCTTGATAGAAAATAGTATACTATTTTCTTGTACAAAAAAATAGTGTCGTCTAATACAAGTGTAACACATATGAACACATATGTGTTACAAGGTATGACAGAATTGGATCTTTCCATGTTTTTTCCCCTACCTCTTTCATCGCAGGCCCTAGTTCCTGAGAGAGAGAACAATGATGTTGTATTTAGGTACGTTTTTGAGTCTATCATATCTTCTCTTTCCGGTTTCGCTCTACTTTCATAGTTATATTTTTTAATATTTAGTGTTAAAAATAAGTGTTATTAAAATAAGACTTTGTGTAAGTGTTAAGTGTAATTAAAATAATAGTTTGTGTTACGTGTAATTAAATTTAAAAAATATGTTGACGTTAATTGGGTTATAATAAAACCCAATCAACGTCAACATATTTTTTAAATTTAATTACACGTAACACAAACTATTATTTTAATTACACTTAACACTTACACAAAGTCTTATTTTAATAACACTTATTTTTAATAATAAAAACATATTTGAAACAAAGATTATTTACAAGAATTAATTATTTAAATTACAAATATTAAGTTTTTAAAAATAACAAAGATTTTAAGAGCAAAATCTCTTAAATAAAATAAAATGCAAAGAGGAGAACATTTAATAAATAAAATTATTAACATGTTTTAAATATTAATTTCCCCTTTTCGCATCTTCCTTAAATATGTATTTACATTATACAGGGAGTTTTATTTTAAAGTATACGTATTTAAAATTCAGCCTATTTTCTGTTAATCTTTAGATATTCCCTGTTTTTTTTAAAGTTGAATTTGAAGCTTTAAACAAGTGTACTCCACTCCCAGACTAAGCATGAAGTAAAATTTCGAGTTTAGAAAAGCCTTTTCTAAACTCGAAATTTTACTTCATGCGCCACGCGTATAAAACACTGATTTCAAGTGAGGTACAAACATACATACATTTCACAATATTTTAGTGTTATATACGCTTGGCGCATGAAGTAAAATTTTGAATTTAGAAAAGCCCAGAAATATTGTCTCGGGTCGCTGCAGGTCGTTTTCACGGGGCTTGTCTAAACTTGGAATGTTACTTCATGCTTAGTCTGGTAGTGGAAAACACTCATTTAAAGCTTTAAATTAAACTCTTTTTTTACCCAAAACAAAAATTCCCTGTATAATTGTATTGTATAATAAAAACTGCAGTAACTAAAAAATAACTATTGTTTTTACTGCATGGGTACTGTGAAGAGTTCAGTAGGGCTACCTGAACTTTGAACTACAGTTCAAAATGATATTTCTCGTTGTTTCAATGTTTTTTTGAACAACAATTCAGAGTTAACCCATTTTATTCCATTGTACCCATTCGAGTAGCTGCCGGGAAGTGCGTGAGTGGACTATTCTATGATTTCTCGTGTGCGTTTGATACCATAGATGTAAAGTTTGTGCGTGAAAAACTAACTGCAATTGGTTTCCGGGGAAACGTGCTTGAACTAATTGTATCTTTTCTTTCGGACTAACACTTATACGTTCATGTAAATAACACGCCATCAGACATCTACACCCTCTTCAAAGGCATAGTGCAGGAATCGACATTAAGACCTCTTCTGTTTATTCTCTTCATAAACGACCTACAAGAGTTTATTATCCAAGGGTACATGGTCAACTTTGCGGATGACACGTCAATTATTTTAACAAAGCCACCCTAATCTGAATTGGATCATAAAATTCTGAAAACTAACTCTGAAATAAGAGAATGGTGTTCTAAAAACAAATTAATTTTGAACGCCGAAAAAACGGTTAAGATACAATTCTACAGAAAAGGAACTTCAACTACACCGACAGATGACACTCCAGTTAGCACCAAATTTTTAGGAAGTCTTCTAGATAGCATTTTGTCGTGGAGTGCGCAAATTGACCATGTATGTGGCAAACTAAATAGTGCGTATTTCGCTATCATGAAAATATCTAATAAATTCTCAAGGGGAATCATAATGAACATTTACTATGCCTTAGTCTACCCTCATCTGAACTACAATATTATGGTATGGGCTAGCATCAACCTTAAAAGAGTATTTGCATCCCAAAAAAAACGTGTCATCCGATTAATCTTTTGTCTCAAAAAACGGGATTCATGTCGAAACACTTTCCAGAAAAATAATATTCTTACTGTTAATTCTATTTATATATATACAAGGTGGCCAGAAAAGGTGTGATAATCTTCAGGTAGAGTGGTTCATTGATTAATTTCAAGCAGAAAATTTAAGTGAAAAATATTGTATTGTGGCTTATAACTCCTCACGAGCCAATTTAAAGAAATGTAAATTTGGCAACAATGGATCAAACAAGTGTTTAATTTATTAATAATCATAAATTTAACAAATCTACAAAATTAATATTTGAAGTATACATCAAAAATGAAAGATTAAAGTAAATGTTCAAATTGATAACCATCCGTTTCTAAGCAGATCTGGAGCCGTCGTGGGATAGAATTAATTACTGGGAGCAACATCTCTTCAGTAATTAATTCCACTGCAACACGAATTCTATTCATGACGTCTACATTGTCCACTGGAGGTGTTGCATACACCTTTTCTTTTAAAAATCCCCAAACGAAAAAATCATTGCGCCCAATCAATCTATTTGAAAAATGTTCGTCCAACTATTCTCTTGAAATTCTTGCTGTATGAGGTGGTGCACCATCATGCATGTACAGCATGTTGTTTACTAAATTTAGTGGAACATTCTCCAAAACTTCTTCTAAAATATTTACATAATTTAAGGCATTTAATCTTTGATGAATAAAAAAAGCCCAATTACACGTAAATTTAGAATACCAAGCCAGACGTTAAGTGAAAATTTCCTTTGACGTCCCATTTCTCTAACCGCCCGAGGATTTTCTTCTGCCCAAAAGTGATAATTATGATAATTAAATACCCCATCTCTAGTGAATGTACATTCATCACTCCAAAGAATTTTAAATAAAAAATTTGGTTCTTCCCGAATTTGATCTATAATCCTGTCACAAAACATACGTCTACGCTCGTTATCATTTTCATACAGTGGTTGAAATTTTCTTGCATGAAATGGACGCATTCGATTTTCTTTCAATACTGCATGGACTGTTGTTTTACTGGGGACATTTAACTGTTGAGCTATTTGTCTCGTACTAATATTGGGATCTTCTTGAACTGCATTCAATATCTGTTCTTCTAGGTGAACAGTGCGACGTTCCCTAGGTCTCCCTCCATCTATGTTATTATAAACGAACGACCCAAAAGTACGTAGCCTTTGGTCTAATTTTCTAAACGTATTTACGCAGGGCTGTTGGCGATTTGGATATCTTCTTTGGTACTCATCTTTGGCACTAGTTGCATTACCATTGCAGAATCCAAATATCATGTACATATCTGCATACTCGTTGAATGTGTACATCTTCAAAAAGTATGATGAACTTATACAAACTTACACAAATAAATTATGACAAGTATATGTCAAAGTCAAGTGAAATTTAATAAGGTTACATATGAAAATACATAGTTGCCAGGTCTATTTTTATTAAAATAATGCTTCTGAAGAGTTATTAATTTGTTAAAGTTTCCAATTTATTTATCACCTATGTCATTTAAATTTTACAAATGTGTAATTGATTGTAAGTTCTATTGATTTTTTCCAAAATAATACAAAATAACACTAATTTCCAGAGATACGTTAAATATTTTAACGACCTCGTGAGATGTTACGAGGAAGAATACAATATTTTTATATTTAGATTTTTTATCCAAAATTAATCAACGAATCACACTACCTGAAGATTATCACACCTTTTCTGGCCACCTTGTATAATTGTGCAATGTATGTCTAGGATAACAAAAGCAACTTTATATAAAATAGAGAATATCACGGGTACGACACAAGGCATAAAATTTATATATGTACAACTTCTCATAAAACCACGTTATACGAAAAATTGGCCAAATACTCTTGTGCGCGAATATTTAACAAAACTACTAAAAACCTTGAAAGAATGCACTAGTAAAGCGATATTTAAAAAGAATCTGAGGACATTTTTGGTTAGTAAATGCTACTACAGCTTTACTGAATATATTACTGACAGCGACGTTTAATATTTGTTCTACTTAAATCTATTTTTATGAGTTATAAAGTCGCTTCTTTTGGACTTCTATACATTTTATTTATTTATTCATGTATTTATTATTTTAGAAATTTAACATGATTGTAAAACTGTCTCTTTACTATATCATAACTGACATTTTTTAAATAGTTTAGCTATTAAGTTGACGAACACACCCGCAATTATCATGTTTTGTTATTGTTACTATTGTAAACATGTATATTTTAAATGTTGCTGAGGTGTAATAAATTGATTTGATTTGATTTGAATTGATATAAATTACAACCTCTGCTTAAGGGTTGAGGAGACATGCACAGTGCCTTCTTTTCTTTATCTTCTTTTTGTAGAACGTAACATTTTAACACCTTTCCAAGTATATAATGTGATAAACATTTCTTTTTCAAAAAACATACTTGAGATTAAATGGGTTAAACTAGGTCTAATCTTTTTTTGCAACTGATTCTTGGAGTTACTTAGATACATTTTTGATTTATCGAAGCTCTTCTCTTAATTTTAAAATAAAGTTTTTTTTTTAATTGAAATTACAACAAATCTACATTGATTTTGGACAGTTCAAAGATAAACTGCAGTAGAATGTTTTAATGCAACTGTACTGTCTAAACTGAATTGAAAGCAACTGGCACCAAGTCTTTTAACTGAATTTAAAATAACTTTACAATTAATTAAGACATTGTTTGTATTTTCACGAATAACATTTTCGTAATTTTATATTATGTTTAAAGTGTGCAAACTATAAGAAGCGTAAGCTTATTTTCTCGAATTCAAACAGTTCTGAATTTGAATTTATCTAGTATTAACTTTACAATATTATGATGCTCTATTTTAACTAGATGTATGAGATTTTTAAACTAATACAATTCTTTTACTAAACATCTATGTCTTCTCCTTAGAAAAGCCTGAAAAGTTGGATTTGCCGGCGCGAAGCGCCTGGCAAATATAAATTTTTAGGATCCATATAATTCTTATCTAGCGATTTAGTTTCGTTTAGTTTAATACGTTTATTCAGTAAATAATGTGATTACACCACGTTATACACATTATAAAAGAATATTATCAAAGCAAAATGTAACTTATATACTAATTGATTCTTGAGAATTACAAAAATGTATTAAACAACAAGAGGAATCTAACTAAAAAAATCCTCTATGCTGTATAATTCTTTTTCTAGGATATACTACTTTATTGATAATTAAATAAAAGCCACCAATCATTATTTCATCTGCCTGATGAAGCCACTGTGTGGTGAAGCATGTTGCAGTGTTCAACAATAAAAGTGAAACCCTCCCAACTGCGTTGTTTTATTTCAAAACAAAATATAAATAAAAGCCACTTGTTTGTTTCACCACTAAACCAAACCAAATGACTTTTAGTTAATTATCAATATTGTAAACATGTTTCATCAAGTGATTAATGAGAACTAAAATGAAGATATACTACTTTACTTTGTAAAATATCTGAGGCGAGTTTATAATTGGAAAACATTTCAAAATCACATGTTATATTGCCCTAACGTGATTTTGAATTGTGTTAACAGATAATTTCGTCAAATATATTCTATGCAACTGAGAGAATAGTAAACAAAAATGAAACACTAAGTTGGTGTAACATTTCTTGAAAAACTAAATTTTTTTCTTTAATTTTCAACTGTGCATCTTGAGAATAAAAAGGAGAACTACTAGTTAACAAGAATTGTGTAGAAGTTGCATGTAAACCTTGACGCTATAAATCGGAAATTGCAAGGATGATTATTATTGATTTAATAATGCAAATTATTCAACGGCAATGGCATTGAGGTACGATTCCATTATAACAAATAAATCCATAATCACGATGCAATTGCAACTTTTATTTGATAATCCACAAACAAAACTTGACAGGTTTATTTTTTCGCGTTGAAATTAAATTTATGAAAATCCAAGCTAATAAAACTGCTGATAAAATGTGAGGTTTATCCTAATTACAATTTTAAACTGGCTATATGAATTAACGAGTGTCTATAAACTGTCAGTATCTCGATTGCTTTGAAAAATAAATTACATATCTTAGATTACGTTATACGATTCGGTGAGTTAAATGAATTTAATTATACCGGGTGTTGACTTGGCGGACGAAACATAGAAAATCCCATGTACATTTTGAAATGTTCAAATTTTGGCTCCCCTATTTATTTTAGAAACAAAATGTATTTAACTTTTTTGTAGAGGGAAAAATTCTGAATTCATTCGAGTTAACGTTTATCACTTAACGTTTTTCTAAGTTAAAATAATTAAGAAAAAATAATGTGATTTTACAAAAATAATGACATGCCATGGAATTGAAACAACTGCGGATGTCAAAATGGCAAAAGATATCGTAGTCACTTGATTAGAGTAAATGTTTTCGAAATGATTTACACTATACAAGAAAAATGTCATTATTTTTATAAAATCACATTACTTTTTCTTAATTATTTTAGCTGTTAATTTTCTGACATTCGTTGATTTTTAAAAGAGTACAATTTGAAGTTTTGAGCGAATGCTATGCACTCCCAGACTAAGCATGAAGTAAAATTTCGAGTTTAGAAAAGCCCCGTGAAAATTTGTCGAGGGTCGCGCAGCGACCCGAGACAAATTTTCTGGGCTTTTCTAAACTCGAAATTTTACTTCATGCGCCACGCGTATAAAACACAGATTTTAAGTGAAGTTTGAATATACATAAATTTGACAATATTATAGTCTATAATACGCGTAGCGCATGAAGTAAAATTTCGAGTTTAGAAAAGCCCAAAAAATTTGTCTCGGGTCGCTGCGCGACCCTCGACAAATTTTCACGGGGCTTTTCTAAACTCGAAATTTTACTTCATGCTTAGTCTGGGAGTGGAAAAAACTTGTTTAAAGCATTAAATTGAACTTAAAAAAAAAGGGAATATCCGCAATGGTTGTATCAATTTTATGGTATGTCATTATTTTTATAAAATCACATTACTTTTTCTTAATTATTTTAGCTGTTAATTTTCTGACATTCGTTGATTTTTAAAAGGCTACAATTTGAAGTTTTAAGCGAGTGTTTTCCACTCCCAGACTAAGCATGAAGTAAAATTTCGAGTTTAGAAAAGCCTCGTGAAAATTTGTTGAGGGTCGCGCAGCGACCCGAGACAAATTTTCTGGGCTTTTCTAAACTCGAAATTTTACTTCATGCGCCACGCGTATAAAACACGGATTTTAAGTGAAGTTCGAATATACATAAATTTGACAATATTATAGTGTTTTATACGCGTGGCGCATGAAGTAAAATTTCGAGTTTAGAAAAGCCCAGAAAATTTGTCTCGGGTCGCGGCGCGACCCTCGACAAATTTTCACAGGGCTTTTCTAAACTCGAAATTTTACTTCATGCTTAGTCTGGGAGTGGAAAACACTTGTTTAAAGCTTTAAATTGAACTTTAAAAAGAAAACAGGGAATATCCGCAATTGTTGTATCAATTCCATGGTATGTCATTATTTTTATAAAATCACATTACTTTTTCTTAATTATTTCAACTTAGAGAAACGTAAAGTGTTAAGTGTGAACAGTAATAAATTTAGAATTTCTCCCTCTACAAAAAAGTGAAATACATTTTGTCTCTAAAATAAATAGGGAAGCCAATATTTGAACACTTTGAAATTAACATGCGATTTCCTATGTTGCGTCCGCTAAGTCAACACCCGGTATGTCTTATTACGACGTATGTTTCTAAAGTCAGAACCTACTGGGATACCGACAGTTTATAGCAGAGCTGGGCAGGATTCGAATCATTCAGGATTTGAATCCTGGATTCGAATCCTTTTAAAGGATTTATAAAAGGCATTCGAATACTTTGATTAAACTGGATTCGTGATCTGGATTTGTTACATTTTTTTAAGAGAATTCGTATTCGAATCCAAATGCGGGTGATTCAAATCCTCATAAAAGGATTCGAATATTTATAAAAGGATTCGAATACTTACAAAAAAATTTAAATCGTCAAAAATAATTCGAATTAATTGTGAGGATTAACATGAAAAATTTGTTTTGTGTGTTTTTAAATTACTTGTTAAATCACTGTTTTATACGCGTGGCGCATGACGTAAAATTTCGAGTTTAGAAAAGCCCCATGAAAATTTGTCTCTGGTCGCTGCGCGACCCTCGACAAATTTTTTACGCGGGGCTTTTCTAAACTCGAAATTTTACTTCATGCTTAGTCTGGGAGCGGAAACGCTCGTTTAAAACTTCAAACTGATTGCTTTCATAGAAACAATAAATGATTGAAAATATTTTTAAAGATAATAATCTAGTTTTCAAAATTTTGAAATAAAACACTTTTTCTCCTTTCTTCACAAGTTTATTTTATACCAGATGTACATTTCCGTCACCATGTGACTATTATCAATGGTTTGATACTCATGTACATCTGGTATAAAATAAACTTGTGAAGAAAGGAGAAAAAGTGTTTTATTTCAAGTTATTATCATCTTCACGTAACTCACCCAAACTCATTTATTTTTAAAATTTTGTTTAACATTATTTGAAGTAAAATTGACATGGTAGCCACAATCTGAAATGTTAAAGTTTTCCGACATTTCCCTGATTCAAGATATTTTTTTGCTGACCTTTTACTATAACTTTCTTCTGCGGGAAACCCCTATTTTGTTAATTTGCTTTCATTGTTTTTGTCAATATTTAGGTTGGTTCTATAAATTTGTACGTGTTTTGTAACTTTTATGATGACTGTTGATTTTGACAAATTTAATAATATCATATGGCTTTTTTGTTAGCGTTTTGCTCAATTTGAATAAAATGCCATGACTTTTCTCTGACTTTTCCGGTTTTAATGATATTCAGTGAATTTTTTATTTACTTAATTTTCAGGCATTCGTAGATTTTATAATAGAGTTCAATTTGAAGTTTTGAACGAGTGCTTCCACTTCCAGAATAAGCGCAGCGACCCGAGACAAATTTTCACGGGGCTTTTCTAAACTCGAAATTTTACTTCATGCGCCACGCGTATAAAACATTGATTTATTCTAAAGTTCAAAATATACTGGTTGGATTAGTTAATAATTTATGCAAGATCGCTAAAAAATATCCTCTCCTTAAGGTACCACACTTTTGACGAGACGATCACGATACGAGCACAAGACGTTCACACACGAGTGTGTTGAACGCCCCGTGCTCGTCTCGTGTCGTGCACGTCTCTTGCTCGTGTCGTACTCATCTCGTAATTGTCTAAAAGAAGTGAAGTGAAGCGAAGTCTACCGATAGGTTCAGCAATTTCAGGATATCTTTCTTTATAAAGTTTTTGGATGGACGTATCCATATTTTTATCCCCCGCTTCGATTAGTACTACCTTAACTGTAGAGTCTTTAGTCTCTAGAGGGTTTCCTATTTTAACCGAGGAGTTTGTGTAGTTTTTCTCATTCCATTTTTTATTTCTGATATTTTCCCATTCCTCCCATTTGTCAATTTGATTTATTCGCTCAAGCATTTCTGCATGTTGCTTGATCTCCTGTTGGTGCTTGTTTTCCATAGTGCCCTGGTGTTCAAGTTCAGCGATTTTGCTCTCTAACTCCTTTATTCTTGTATCCATGTTCTTTATGGTCTTGGCCTTGTCTTCTTCGCTGTCTGCCAGTTCTTTCTTTAGGATTTCCACAGTTTCTCTTAGGGAGTCCTTTTCACAGTCAGGGTCCTTCTTCGCTGTCTGCCAGTTCTTTCTTTAAGATTTCCACAGTTTCTCTTAGGGAGTCCTTTTCACAGTCAGGGTCCTTGTTAGTGGCAGATCTTCCCCACATTATATATAGTTCCTGAATGCCGTCTTTGATCTCTTTTCTAGTATTATGAGCTATTAGCTTCTTTAGTTCTGTGATCTTTGCTCCTATTTTATTAAGGTGTCCTTGGTCTTCCTTCTTTTTCTTATCTGCCCTTGCTCCTCCATGGATTGTCAAAGGGCTGCCGTCCTTTTTTCTCTTCAGCTGCCCTCCTTCGTTGCTTCCTTCTAAGGAGTGAGTGCTTTGTGTGGCCTGTGTTTGTGTTTGAGGGGCTTCTGTGCTCTTCTCCTTATTTGAGAAGGTGCCCTTGATTATGGGCTTCATTTCTGTCTCTATGGCAGTTTTATCTTTAGCACTGTTGCTCCAGGAGTATGCTCTTCCCCTAGGAGGAGTTCGTGCAAGGGAGTCTCTTCTTTTGAAGACGTCCTCTTCCTTTCTGTGTCCAGTGGCTTGGAAGGACACCTCTGCCACGTTTGTACTTACGGATGATTGGTAGATATCATGAGTAACATTCGAGCAATGTTTACAATGTTTAAGTGTTCAGTGAGCAGTTACCAGTTACTTAGATAGTTTATAAAATCGTTCAATTCAAAGCTTTCAACGAGTGTCATGCACTCCCAGACTAAGCATGAAGTAAAATTTCGAGTTTAGAAAAGCCCCGCGTAGAAAATTTGTCGAGGGTCGCGCAGCGACCCGAGACAAATTTTCACGGGGCTTTTCTAAACTCGAAATTTTACTTCATGCGCCACACGCACAAGACACTGATTTGAAGTGAAGTTCAAAAACACACAAAAACATCTTTAATCAGAGTAACCCAGATATTTACTTTGTTATCAACGATGTTCAGTGTTAATAATAAATAATAAGGTTTCAAATATTTTTGTTAAAACAACTGATAACGATATTTATATGTTAATGGTTGCAAAAAAATAATAAAACAAATTTATTCTTAAAGGATTTGTATTCGTGATTCGAAAAAACAGGGTTCGAATCTTTGATTCGAATCATATTTATCTCTTACGAATCCTTTATTCAAGTATTCGTGATTCGAATCATATTAGGTGATTCGGATTCGGATTACCTTTTTACGAGGATTCGTCCCAGCTTTGGTTAATAGACACTTGTTAGTATCCGAGGTAAATAACCTCACTCTTTTTGCCTCGCATACTAACAAGTGTCTATAAACTGCATCCCAGTTCTCTGGGGCATGTTGAACAAACATTATTTAAAAGTTCAGAATGCAAAATCATAAATGCTGTGCAAGTTTAGAATAAATTATGAACTGTGGAGGCTTCTACTTCGTTATACATGTTAATTCAATGAAATAAAACACTTTAACTTTGTTTGTATAATACACTATTTTTATTTTCGTGACTGTAGTTTTGGCAATTCAACTTGCCGTTATCAAACAGAGTAACTTAAATTACGGTATGGTACAGGTATATATACACAAAATGGTTATTTACAAAATAGCATTAAAAATGGGGGTATACACTAGATCGACCTGGTCGTTAATTAGGGGGATTCCCGGATTAGCGCGGGCTTTCTGTATCTCTTTTCTTTTCTTCTTTTAAGGCATTGGGATTTATTCATCGAAATTCTGCAAATTTACAGAATCCTAATGCCTTAAAATTTCTGTTCAATGTATATGTGAGGTCAAAGTTGGAGTATGGATCATTGATTTGGTATCCCCAGACCCAGCAGCAAATCAACTTGGTTGAAAGTGTTCAACGCAAATTCGCTAAGTTCTGGTACTTCAAAAATACTGGTAATTACCCGGCAAGAGGCTGTGACCATGTGTTATTGCTTGATCGATTTGAACTCGAATCACTTAAACAAAGACGAAATAAATCATGTGTTTCATTTTTATATAAATTAATTCACAATCATATCGACTGTGCTGACATTTTACAACTAGTCAGTTTTCATACTCCGTCTTTCAATAGTAGAAATAAGTCTACATTTTATGTAAATTTTAATAGAACAGTGACCGGTTCAAAATCACCTCTAAGTGTGATGTGTAACGTGGTCAATGATCTACCCCCAACTTGTGATTTATTTTATGATCACCTATCGGCAATTGTCGCTCTATGTTAATTTAAGTATTTTTTGAATGTGTTACTTTACTTACTCTTTGCTGTACATTTATGTTTTCTATATTGTCCTGTAATTGGGTCTTTTTGTTTCCTGTTGGGCAATAAATGTATTTATTTATTTATCTCCAGGGATTCTAGGAGGTTCATTTTTCGGCCCTTTTCGGCATAATGGATGATCTTGAGTACATCCTCGCCAAAAGAATGGTTTTCATCGATTAGATGTTTGGCGAAATTTGATTTTTCTATTTGATTAAGCCGAAAAGAGCGCTGATGTTCTTTGAGCCGAATGTTAAAATTACGACCAGATTGACCAATGTATACTCCTTCACAATCGGGACAAACAAGTTTATATATACCGGATTTACTAAGATTACAATGTTTTGTTTTGTTTTGTTATTAAAAATGTGGTTTTCTGTTTTACAATATGTTTTAAAAGCAACGTTAACATTATGTTTTTTAAGGATGTTTCTAATTTGTAGGCTAATATTACCGAAATATGTAATTGATCGGAAAGGTGTTTTTAATGTTGATGGATTACCAGCATATAATACTTTTTCGATTTTCTTGATATTATGTTTTCTCAACATGTTGTCAATTAAATTAGAGTTGTAACCATTGTTAGTTGCAATCTGTTTTATGGTATTAATTTCTTTGTTTAACGAAACAGCTGATAAAGGGATGCTTAAGGCTCTGTGGATCATTGTGTTAAATGCGGCTGTTTTGTGTTTAAGGGGATGTCTAGAGTTATTAGGAACGAGGGAATCTGTAAAAGTAGGTTTTCTATAAATATCAAAAGAGAATGAGTTATTGACTCTAGTAATGGAAATATCAAAATATTTAATATTATTGTTAACTTCTGTTTCTGCGGTGAATTTAATATTAGGGTGAAAGTTGTTGATAAAATCAATAGTAGAATAAATATTTAAATCACATTAATTTAATTTTTCAGCTTCATTAAATACAAAATAATTATAACATCAACAATAATCCTCCCGACCTCGTTCCGAAATATTTTCCAAATTACGTAAAAACCTCGTGGTGACGATAGCCATCAGCTATTAGATACGAACACTGGAAAAAACTGTACAACATCCGTTTGGGTTAATAACAATTTAATGGCGGAGCGACTTTTTAATTCTAAATATTTACCGATTATATGTATATGTATAAAAAAAGTGCGTATGCAAAACGTAAAAATCCCGGCGTTAGTAACGTCAAGCTAATTATACCGACATCGACATGTGCATACAGGTTGTAGCAGTCGAACTTTACAATCTGATTTTACCTATCCCCACGGCTGACTTCTTTATATATATATATACATATGAGTGTGTATATAAAAGTATCATTAATAAATAAAGAGCGGTTTTCCGTTCGCACGAGTCACATTCTGCGCGAAACTTTTGCGGTTGGCGGTTGGTTTACTTTTCGCGTGTTTTTGGTTACCTTTTTTTTCTGGAGAGATGGGATGTTAGAGGTAGCCTCTCCTAGGCTTTGTCTGTTTTGTTTTTAAAAAGACATAGCCTGACTGAGGTTAATTCTATTTTTCCTAAACTACAGTCGAAACCAACTTATATCGGAGTTTTGTGCAGTTTTTTTTTGGGTGTGCAAGGTGATTGCGAGCATGTTGCCAAAACGGGTGTGGATTGTGCTGAAAAAAACGAATTGGATGCGGTTTTTGGTAATAAAATTCAGTTCAAACTTGTTTTTGCATTGTTAATTTATAAAATATTCAAATTATCATATTGTCTGTAATAAACCCAATAAGTGCACAACATTTTATATAAATCTGAAATTGCAAGTGTGTTGATTTGACATAGTGTTTATGAGATTTATCTCTGTGACGATTTCTTTTATTTTTGCACTGGTTCTAGAGATCGCCACTAGTTATGATGCGGGTGAATTTAAGTGGAATAAAACATTCGTTGCACTTATTATTTGTATATTCACCTTAAAATGTAGAAATATTTACAAAATATTTACATTTATCACTTATTGCTAATATATGTTGACTGTTTGTAGATTTTATTTAGAATGATTACAAAAATGAAAATAGAGTTAAAAATATGAATATTTACAAAGTGGGGAGAGCGTTGTAATTGGTCATTGACATTTCGTGGGTGTATTTTTGGCATCCCTTCCTTCAAGTGAAGTAAGGGATAGCTTTTCTTGATTTTACTGTACGGTCGTTCCGTACCTGGTTTAAGAGTTTCCAGATGTAAATGTTTCCACGAAACATCGAGTGAACAAAACAACACCCCCCGGCGTGAGGAAGGGTCTGCTCAATTTTACAACAGCCCATTAAGAATTTGAATGAAATGAATTTCTAGAGAAATACAAAAGTATGCATGGAAAAATAGAAAAAATATAAATATATAAATGTACATATGAGCCGCAACACATAGAATTATCCATTTCTATGCCAAATCAATTCTCGTCAAGAGACAGTATTCAATTATTAACTTGTTACAGTTTTAAATTACATTACACAATCATTATCGATTGGTTGCATTCATTGGTTTACCTGGACCACATCGGACTTCCCGATGTCAAATCAATCACTTGCATTTTTTTTTTAAATTCTATGTGTGCACTTATTGAGTTTATATACAGAATATAAAATATTTATTTTTTGGATTAAATGTCAAGCCGCTTTGAAGACATACGCATTTAAATCTTAATAAAAATTACCCATTTTTCTGAAATTTAAATGCGTATATCTTGATATTTAATCCAAAAATTAAATATTTTTCATTCTCTATATAAGCGCAATAATTGTACAGAATGTGCAGTTATCGTAGTTTAAAAACGTTGCAATTTGCCATAACATTGGCAAATTGCAACGTTTTTAAACTACGATAACTGCTCTTGAAATTAAACTAGAAATGTAGTTTTTTTATACCGGGTGTTGACTTGGCGGACGCAACATAGGAAATTCCATGTAAGTTTAAAATGTTCAATTTTTAGCTCCTCTATTTAATATAGAAACAAAATGTATTTACCTTTTTGGTAGAGGGAAACATTCTGAATTCATTTGAGTTATCGTTTACCACTTTAGGTTTCTCTAAGTTAAAGTAATTAAGAAAAAATAATGTGATTTTATAAAAATAATGACATGCCATGGAATTAAAACAACAATTGCGGATGTCAAAGTGACAAAAGATATCGTAATCACTTGATTAAATTAAATGTTTTCGAAATGATTTACACTATACAAGAAAAATGTCATTATTTTTATAAAATCACATTACTTTTTCTTAATTATTTTAGCTGTTAATTTTCTGACATTCGTTTATTTTTAAAAGAGTTCAATTTTAAGCTTTAAGCCAGTGTTTTCCACTCCTAGACTAAGCATGAAGTAAAATTTCGAGTTTAGAAAAGCCCCGTGAAAATTTGTCGAGGGTCGCGCAGCGACCCGAGACAAATTTTCTGGGCTTTTCTAAACTCGAAATTTTACTTCATGTGCCACGCGTATAATACGTAGATTTTAAGTGAAGTTCGAATATATATAAATTTGGAAATATTATAGTGTTTTATACGCATGGCGCATGAAGTAAAATTTCGAGTTTAGAAAAGCCCAGAAAATTTGTCTCGGGTCGCTGCGCGACCCTCGACAAAATTTCACGGGGCTTTTCTAAACTCGAAATTTTACTTCATGCTTAGTCTGGGAGTGGAAAACACTTGTTTAAAGCTTTAAATTGAACTTAAAAAAAAAAAAAACAAGGAATATCCGCAATTGTTGTATCAATTTCATGGTATGTCATTATTTTTATAAAATCACATTACGTTTTCTTAATTATTTTAGCTGTTATTTTTCTGACATTCGTTTATTTTTAAAAGAGTTTAATTTGAAGCTTCAAACGAGTGTTTTCCACTCCCAAACTAAGCATGAAGTAAGATTTCGAGTTTAGAAAAGCCCCGTGAAAATTTGTATCGTGTCGCGCAGCGACCCTCGACAAATTTTCACGGGGCTTTTCTAAACTCGAAATTTTACTTCATGCGCCACGCGTATTTTAATTTAATTTAATTTACTTTATTGACGGCTTATCACCATTTTACAATAATACAATATAAATTTAATTCATGATACTTAATGATATAAACAAACAAATAGAAAATAGATACAAATGTAGGCAGTGAACAAAAAAGAAATACATAACAATACATTCATATGAATCTAAGTCTAAAAAAAATAATAAGAATACATAACATTATAAACAGACGTATACATCAGTATTTAATAATAATTTTTGGAATTTATTAAATGTGTTTACCAAAGATACAAATGTTTCTACTATCACATATTTTGTTCCAATATCGACACATTCTAGAAAGTGGTTCATTGTTCCCATAATTTGATTTAAACATTTTAATGCTAAAAGTTAGTTTGGATCTAGTATTGGTAGGGATACTAAAATTAATCATGTTAAGAAGCTCAACACAATCGCATAAACCATTTACTATTTTGTATAAGAGACATAAATCCAAATAAATCCTTATTTCATGGAGTGATTTTAAATTTAAAAGTGCTAAAATTTGTGATCTGCTGTAATTAACGCGAGATATGCCCAGAGTGAATGAAATATTTAATAAAAATTTGTTTTGTTTTGTACTCTTTCAATGCTGTTCACAGAATTTTTATAATATGGCGACCAAATATTCGACGCATATTCTAGTTTAGATTTTACTAATGACAAATACAATGTTCGTTTAGTGTTAATAGAAAATTTGTAGCCAAAACGTTTTATAAATCCAAGTGATTGTAGAGCTAAATTTGTAATATGGTTTATGTGATTCATAAATGTGAGCTTCGTATCAAAAATCACTCCAAGATCTCTAACGGAACCAACACGAGATAGAATACAGTTATTAAGGATATAATTATGTAGTATAGGGTTCTTACTTCTGCAAGATGACATGACTGAACATTTGCTATAGTTTAATGAAAGATCGTTGTCTGCACACCATTCACTTAAGTGATTAATATCTTGTTGCAGAAAATGTATATCGTCAATTGAAGAAACAGTTCGAAAAAGTTTAAAATCATCAGCAAAAAGCAAGATCTTACTATTTTTGATATAACTACCTATATCATTAATGAACAACAAAAATAGGATTGGTCCGCAGTGCGATCCCTGAGGGGCACCAGATGATACTTTTATTGTTCGTGATATAAAGTTTTTTATTTTAACAAATTGTATTCGTTCCGTCAGAAAGCTCGAAAGCCAATTTAAAACTGCAGTTCCAAAGCCATAATTCCCCAATTTACTCAACAAAATTGCATGCGATACACGGTCGAAAGCTTTTGAAAAATCTGTGTAAATGGCGTCGATTTGTATATTATTTTCAAAAGCGTTTAAAAGGAATGATTGAAATGTTAATAAATTAGTAACAGTTGATTTGCTATTACAAAAACCGTGTTGTTCTGGGCATATAATTTGTTTGCAATGCCAAATAAGTTGTTCAGATACTAATTTGTCGAATATTTTAGGAATTACTGATTGGTTGCAAATTCCACGATAATTTCTGATATTCTCACGGTTGCCACTTTTGTATAAAGGAACAATATAGCTTTTTTTCCAAATATATGGGAACACGCCACCCTCTAAAGATGATTTAAATATAAGATAAATAGGCTGACACAAAGAATAAACACATCTTTTAAGAAAGTAGGCTGGAATGCCATCAGGGCCTATAGAGCAAGAGTCATGCAAAGATGACAGAGCATTAAACACATCAGTCATATTTAATTGTAACCTATTTAACATTATATTATCAGAAGTATAAACATGATTATTACGCACTGTATGAACTTTACTATACTGATTCAAAAAAGTCTGCAAATAAGTTTACACATTCACTTCCTGAAGTCGATTTCCGTTCATCCAGAAACGTGTTTTTAGGTAAGCCATCAGTTTTTGTTGATGTACGGACATAATTCCAAAAATTCTTCGGTTTACTAATTAATTCATTTTCCAGATTATTAATATAGTTCCTAAATAATAGTCTCGCTAAGTCTTTACATTCTCTTCTTAGTGAGGTAAATGTATGTAGGTCATCAACTCTGTCGCTATATTTGAATTGACGATGCGCTGATTGTTTTCTTTTCGTAAGAGAGATTAATACATTATTATACCATTTTGGGTACGTGGAGGATTTAATGCTTTCAACTGGAGTGTATTTATTAAAAATGGAAAAGCAAACTTCATAAAATTTATCAACTAAAATATTTACATCCGTGTCTACTAGGTATTCTGACCATACTACACTTGATAAACACATATTAATGTCATCATAATTTGCTGCTTTAAAATCAAATACAAAATCTTCATATTCCAACATATTGTTTATTAAAGTCCGATCTTCTTTTATCTCAATTGTGTATGATTCATGATGCATTGAACTGCGGGAGAGAGGATCGTTTGAAATGTAAATATGTATATCCACAATATTAGAAAAAAATAGGTCCAAAAAAACACCCCTTTTGTTGGGAATTGTATTCTTTTGCCGTAGGTCATAGTATTCCAAATTTTCGGCCAAAATTTGAGCATTTGTGGAACTATTCTCATCACATAAAACATTTATCCCATTTAAATCCCATGCAGCACGCGGCAAATTATAATCTCCACAGAATATGTATTTATGATCAGAGTATAAGTTACAAATTAATTCTATAGATTCAGAATGGGTTCTATAATGTAGTTCATCGGACGCAGGAGGAATATATACTGAAGAAACAATATATTTTCCAGCAATTAATACAAAAACTTCCTCTATGCTAGATGGTGTAGCAATTTTCTTAGAAGACATCCGATTGCAAACAGCAATCAAGACACCTCCACCCCTACTTTTGTTGCTCGATAAAATTGATCTGTCACATCTATAAATGTTGAATCCACGAAATTTCAATTCTGCGTCATTTATAGATGAGTCCAACCAAGTTTCTGTTAAAACAATAACATCAAAAGTAGTTACAATTAAATTAATCATTATATTATCAAGTTTACTTCTCATTCCACCCATGTTTTGATAGTAAATAATTAGTTTAGCGTATAAAACATAGATTTTAAGTGAAGTTCGAATATACATAGGTTTGGAAATATTATAGTGTTTTATACGCGTGGCGTATGAAGTAAAATTTCGAGTTTAGAAAAGCCCAGAAAATTTGTCTCGGGTCGCGCAGCGACCCGAGACAAATTTTCACGGGGCTTTTCTAAACTCGAAATTTTACTTCATGCTTAGTCTGGGAGTGGAAAACACTTGTTATTATGAATGTCATGTGAATTAATTGATTTTTATTGATGTATGTAACTATTACTCGATTTTAATCAATAAATAACTATTTGTCGATTTAATTGACGTTGGTGAAACCGGGCATAAATGTTTTATAATCTAAGTTTAATAAGTATATTTTCTTAATATGAAGCCATTGTGTTTCCACTTTCAAATTTATTGAGTTAATTAAAAATTGCATGAACTATTATATAAAGGGTGTCCCATTATAATGTACCACCTGGTGGCAGAATCATGCAACGAATGAAAAAATGTTTCAAATAAAAGTTTAATGGTTTGGAGGACATCTAATT
Organism: Philonthus cognatus; assembly: GCA_932526585.2. Lineage (NCBI taxonomy): Eukaryota > Metazoa > Arthropoda > Insecta > Coleoptera > Staphylinidae > Philonthus > Philonthus cognatus. The sequence continues at coordinate 34,883,004 of OW052242.1, forward strand.
CTGTAAAAAAATCCCCCCAGGGCAGGGGAACACATTAGACCGAAAGTTTTTTCAATTTTTGTATTCAAAATCAAAATTTTAATTTTCAATTTCTCAAGAATCTAATCTTCAAAACTGTTTAAAATAACATATACAGGGTGTCTCATTTTATAGTAGCACCTGGAATATCTTCAGAACCATGCACCGAATGAAACAAAATTCCAAATAAAAGTTTAATGATTTGGAGGGGGTCATCCAATTCTGTAAGAATATTCAACCCCCCATCCCCAGGAGAGGGTCGGGAGAGGGTAGCTTTGAAATCTTAAATACGAACCCCAATTTTTTATTACAGATTTGAATAGAGCGTGGAAAGTAAGTTTTATCTAAAAAAAATGTTGTTACTTTGACGCTGCAATTAACAAAATTGAACAATTGATAATTGGTATACTAAATGTATTTTACTCTAACCAATTAGTTGAAGATTTCACTTGAAGTTAGTGATTTATACGCGTGGCGCATGAAGTAAAATTTCGAGTTTGGAAAAGCCTGAAAATTTGGATTTGCTGGGGCGCGACTCGCTTCGCTCGCGCGCCCCTGCAAATCCAAATTTTCAGGCTTTTCTAAACTCAAAATTTTACTTCATGCTTAATCTGGGAGTGGAAACCCTTGTTAGATGATTAATCAGGAATTTAGTTTGCAATTTCCTTTATTGTTAAATTTATGACGTAAATGGCCTAAATAATTTGACCCAAATTGTTACATTTGCAGTAGGTTACTGTATGTAACAGCAAACACTTGTTGTATAATTTAATGTCCGTCGGGGCATTAGCTCGGGAAGTAGTTGTTTCAATGAGTGTGTGATATAGTCTTTGTAAGACTAACTTGTTGTAGATTGCCAAGAATTGGCAATTTCATTTATACTTAAAATAAATATAGTTGATGTTATTTCTTACTTTGTGTGACTAAACTTTGACGAACAAATTAGAAAAGCTTAAATTATGTAAAATATAGCCTAATAAATAAATGAAAAAGTTCAAAATGATCAAAAATTATTTAGAGAAATTTAACTTTTATTCTATATTTTAAAATATCCTGTGACGATATTTAAATTTCAACTAGAGCCTATCAATTTATTCATTTCTGTGTAGATTCTATAAATACCGTAGCGGTACGAGGAGAAGACCGAGCCAGAGTTGGAATTTATATGTACATAGGGTTGCGTTTTGTTTATTTTATGATTATTTTTATTTTGTATTATTTTACGAATAGATTTTAATTTTTACAAAATATTGTTACATTATTTCTGCACTAACAGGGACTCTGATTAAACCTGAACCTGGACTAACCCGAGGTGTACCCTAAAGGAGGGTTAAAACCGTTACATGGTTTTTTTTATTTTTTCAAAAAGGACGCGCGGTGTTTTATTGGTTTCGAGAAATGTACATAATAAAAACAATTTTGTTGATTGCAGCGCTATCTATGAAAGTAACAAAAAAATTTCTTACATGAAACTTACTTTTCCACTCTCTATCCAAATCTTTAATAAAAAAAAGGGGTTCACATTGAGGATTTCAAAGCTACCCCCTCCCGACCCTCTCCCTCTGGGGGTGGGGCGTTGAATTTTCTTACAGTATTGGATGTTCCCCTCCAAATCATTAAACTTTTATTTGAAATTTTGTTTCGTTCGGTGCATGGTTCTGAAGATATTCCAGGTGGTATTTTAAAACGGGACACCCTGTATATTTTATTTTAAACAGTTTTGAAGATTCGATTCTTGAGAAATTGAAAATCAAAGTTTTGATTTTGAATACAAAAATTGAAAAAACTTCCGGTTATAGAAAAGTTTATGAAAAATGCTAAAAAACGATCCCTTTTCTACATTTTTAGCCTAATTTGGAGCAGTAATAGCAATTTCAAAATTTAATCATGGTCAATTATGACCTATTTTTTTTTTAATATAAATGCGTATATTATCAAAACTGTTACAAGGCTATATCTCGAAAAATTTTAAATATTTTCTCGAAACGGTTTAAAATATTTTCATGAAATTCTGGCCAGGTAATACACATTTTACCATATTTTCTACATTTTGCTATGAGGAATACCCCCTTTTTTATTTTTATCTTTCCTCATAAACGAAAAAAGATTAAAATGTAGAAAATATGGTAAAATGTGTGTTACCTCACTAAAATTTCATGAAAATATTTAAAACCATTTTTGAGAAAATATTTAAAACCATCTTTGAGATATAACTTGAGAATTTTAAATGGGATAATGTATTTTTGTTTCTAAAATTCGAATCTACATATAAAACAAAGTTTAGAAAAGCCTAATTTGGATTGGCCGCTCCGCTTCGCTACGCGGCCAATCCAAATTCTTAGGCTTTTCTAAACACGAAATTTTACTTCATGCTTAGTCTGGAAGTGGAAAACACTCGTTAAAAGCCTAAAATTAACCGCTTTGAAACAACGAATTCCCGCAAATTTAATAAACGCTGTAATTATCGGGATATGTATACTCAAAAGAAAAATGCCCTGTATATTCTGTTTCAAACACGTTTTAAACGTGTTTTAAACATGCTTTAAACACGTTTTACACGTGTTTTAAACTTGTTTTAAACACGTTATAAACATGATTTAATTGGTAATGTTTTAAACGCTGTTTCAATGAAAAAAACACGTTTTATTAAAAAAAAACTGTTTGTTTTAATTAAAATGATTTTTTTTTGTAACAACCCTGATAGTGGTAGATTTCCTCTTAACAAATCTCTGATAATATTATGACTTGTAGTAAAATCATTTAATATATCATTAACTTGTTTCTCATTGATCACTTGGTAAAACATTTCAACTAATATATAGCGGCTATTCCATAAATAAGTGCACACTTTTTGGGGGTACATCAGAGATTTTAGCGAATATCACATATATAATAAAGGCTATCAAGACATGGTGTTTGGTTGTTACTAGAGGTTAAACAAATGATTTTTTTTTAAATTATAACAATATTAGTGCACTTTTATTTTGAACTCAAAAATATCGTAAACCGTTACTGATACAAAAAAAATTATACTTGACTTTTTTATGCTTAAAATACATTTTTTCAAGACGAAAAAACTTTATTTAGATAGATTTTTTTCAATAAATAAAACAAATCTCATGAAATAATCAAATACTCATGTCTTGATAGCCTTTATAATATATGTAAAATTCGCTAAAATCCCAGATGTACCCCCAAAAAGTGTGCACTTATTTATGGAATGGCCGATATAGGTTTTTAATTGAATTCACTTGATTTGTTTTACTAATAGATAATTAGTAAAAGAAACCAAGCGAATTCAATTAAAAACCTATATATTGAAATCATTTGATAAACAAGGGCACTCATTTGATAAATGAAGCAAATACAATTTGAAAACCCTGTAAAATATATACCTATCATACAACAAAGGCAAACGTCATTATGTAGGTACATATAAAATGACCTCCACCATTAAAGCTAATATCGTCGTGATATAATATTAAACACACTTTTTGATATTAACACTCCATCTTTATTGAAATGTTCAATAATTGACGACAGTTTAAAATGCACACTTCGAGGATGTGTACATATATTATTATATCTGCATGTCATGTAGATATATGTATGCTCATTTACATAATTAACTTATTTTCTTTATTGAATAATTGCAACGACCTTAATCATCATCATCGTCGTCCGCGTAACGATTTTTTTTGAGCAATTAAAAACAATTCTGAGCTTTGCACTATGCACTTAAAATCGCTTGCATCATTAAACATTTCAATTAAAAAAAAGGTAATTGCTTTCGTTTTTCTTATCGGTCATTATCTATTTAAATTTAAATTAAAGAAATAACAATTTACGGCTTGAATTTATTGGTCATTTCGAAATTTATGAAATTCAATGAAATTAAAGAAATAACAATTTAAGGCTTGAATTAGTTAGTCATTTCGAAATTTATGAAATTCAATGTATTTATTCTTGATACCGCGAGTTTTTCAGTTTTAAATTAAAGCTTAGACGAATTATTTTTTCGAAACAAACAATAAATGGGAATAGATAGTTTATTTAATAGCGCAGAATATTCAGGGTGTTTTGTTTAACTTGAGACAGCTAAATATCTGAAGAATTATGCATTATATAAAAAAAATCTTTTAGTCTTGACATATTGACATTGTTCTTATATATATATATATATCTATTTTAATACACTTAAAATACATCTTATTTTAGTCATTAATATAAAAAAAACATCCGCTTCGACCAATGCAAACAACTTGATGGTGCAAACAACTTGATGGTGAAAATATAATCAGGGTTGTTATGTTTAAAACACTTTGTTTTAAAACAAAGTGTTTAAAAACAGCCGTCGTGTTTTAAACGGTTTTGTTTTAAACATGTTTTAAATCTCAAATTTGTTTGAAACATGTTTTAAATGTTAAATTTGTTTAAAACTTTTTTTGTTGTTTTAAATTTGCGAAATTATATTTTATACTACTTTATTTAAATGTTTTGTTTATATTTTTTAAATTTTAGCTAAATTGTTGAAGATATTTTAAATTACATTACTAAACTTAACATTTTATTACAAAAAAATATCAAATATGTGCGCATAAGGGTGCTCTTATATGGACGTTTTGAATGCGTAGCGGAACGGGAGCGGGCGCAAGCGATTGCGTTTAAACACATGGGTTTATATGAGAGTTCCTAGACGGACGGGTGCTGGCGTTTTCTCCGTCTCGCACCCGTCCGTCTAGAAACCCATGTGTTAAAACGCAAACCCTTGCACCCGCTTCCGTTCCGCCTCGCGTTAAAAACGTCCATATAAGAGCCCCCTAATTTTTTTTTCAGATATACATATGCATACACTGTAAATTTTACGACATTCCTTGTTTTTTAAAAGGATTTTAATTTGAGTTTTTAGACGAGGGTTTTCCACTCCCAGACTAAGCATGAAGTAAAATTTCGAGTTTAGAAAAGCCTGAAAATTTGGATTGGCCGCGTAGCGAAGCGGAGCGGCCAATCCAAATTAGGCTTTTCTAAACTCGAAATTTTACTTCATGCGCCACACGTATAACACACGGAAATTTCGCAAAGTTTAAAATATACGGCTTTAGCAATCCAATATGTAGATGTGAATAAACCGTGAGTCAAATTCTGCGCTGAAGAAATTGTATAAAACAGTGATTATAGGCAACCCAATAACTCTAACGTATATTAGGTTGCCTATAATCGTTGTTGTATGTGTGTGTTTTTTGAACTTCACTGTAAACCAGTGTTTTTAAGCGTGGCGCATGAAACAAAATTTCAAGTTTAGAAAAGCCTAATTTGGATTGGCCGCTCCGCTTCGCTACGCGGCCAATCCAAATTCTTAGGCTTTTCTAAACTCGAAATTTTACTTCATGCTTAGTCTGGGAGTGAAAAACACTCGTTACAAGCCTCAAATTAACCGCTTTTAATCAACGACTTCCCCCAAATAAAAAAAAAAACGCTGTAATTATCAGGATATGTATACACTGTAAAATGTATGACATTCGTTGTTTTTTAAAAAGATTGTAATTTGAGTTTTTAGACGAGGGTTTTCCACTACCAAACTAAGCATGAAGTAAAATTTCGAGTTTAGAAAAGCCTGATAATTTGGTTTGGCCAATCCAAATTAGGCTTTTCTAAACTCGAAATTTTATTTCATGCGCCACACGTATAAAACACTGAAATATCGCAAAGTTTAAAATATACAGCTTTAGCAATCTAATATGTAGATGTGAATAAAACTTGAGTCAAATTCTGGGCTGAAAAAATTGTTTAAAACAGTGATTATAGGCAACCCAATAACTCTAACGTATATTAGGTTGCCTATAATCGTTGTTGTAAGTGTGTGTTTTTTGAACTTCACTGTAAATCAGTGTTTTTAAGCGTGGCGCATGAAGTAAAATTTCGAGTTTAGAAAAGCCTAATTTGGATTGGCCGCTCCGCTTCGCTACGCGGCCAATCCAAATTCTTAGGCTTTTCTAAACTCGAAATTTTACTTCATGCTTAGTCTGGGAGTGGAAAACACTCGTTAAAAGCCTCAAATTAACCGCTTTTAATCAACGACTTCCCGCAAATTAAAAAAAAAAAACGCTGTAATTATCGGATATGTATACTCAACAGAAAAATGCCCTGTAAGTTCTGTCTTAAACATGTTTTAAACGCGTTTTTAAATATGTTTAAAACATGTTTTTAATTGTTATTGTTTTAAACACTGTTTTAATGAAAAAAAAACACGTTTTATTAAAAAAACTGTTTGTTTTAATTAAAATGAAAAAAGCGTTTTTTAACAACCCTGGTCTCAACGCGTTTAATATTTTTAGAAGGATGATTATTTTTTTTGATTCACTGTTTTTATTATTAAAGTATTTATTTTTTTAAGCTTGTTCTACTCATTGATTACACTAAGCAACAAATTCAGAAAAAAGTTTTGTGTATTTGGTTTTTTTTTAGCTTCTTTTGAATCAACCCGATTAAATAAGCATGTCTATGAACTATAAGGACTGCACTTATTCGATTTTTGAAATTATGGATTTTTCTATAAATATATTTATTTCAATATAATGCAATATTTAAGTTTAAATATAATAATTTATAAAAGAAACTCTGAACTAATAATTATCCAAAATACAATCCTTAGGTGTAACAATCTTTAAATGATAATTATGTTACAGTTTTAAAAGTAAATAAGTGATTTTTTCTTTATATTAGTATTACTCTCCCTAACTGAATGCCAAATATATTATCATCCTTTCATCCCACCTGCCTTATAGCGCATTTCCATATTGTAAATATCTAAATAAAACCTATTCCCCTGTTTCTCAATCATACTTTCTGAATTTAATCTAAAAATGCTCAAATGAGAGTGCAAAATGTGCATCGTGAGTCACATTCTAGAACCCTTCCTTTTATATTTTTTTCAGTATTCTAAAAGGTTATAAATTGTAACTCAGTGATTTCAAAGAAAACAATTGACATTTCTGAAAGCATGCCAAGTATTTCTTTCAGTTGTTTCATTTTTTTTCTTTCAATTCTTCACATTATAAAATTGTTTTAATTTACAGAGTAGTAAAAATACCGGCTTTTATTTTAGCAACTTGGCTGTCTAGAGAATAATCTTCTAATAAAGTGGAAGACTTCTAAAGTCATTTCTAAAGCCTTAACAATCTGTTTGAAGTTCAATATGAAGCGGTAAAAAATTAATTTTTATTTTTTTAAATTAAAATCTTATAAATAACGTTCTCTTGACTAGAAATTAGTTGTTTCTAAGATGCCAGTCACGTATAAAGTATTGTTTTTTGTTTGTTCTATTATCCCAAAGGTATAAAAACATGAATGTGACAATATACAACTTATACATCTAATAATAATTGTAATAGTTGGTGGCAACAATAACACATATGTGACAATATACAACTTATACACCTAATAATAATTGTAATAGTTAGTGCCAACAGTAAAACATATGTTGTTGTCTAACTGATCATTTATTTATATATTTCACAATACATTTATTATTAATAATAATAATCTTTATTTAGCATCTTTGCTATATAATAACATAGAAAAATATACGTATATCTATATATATATATATATATATAAAATAAACATTTGATCATCCTTAATCTATAAATTGTGTATGTATAATAAATTTATCACATAATAATACTTAATATATAATCTTTTTACTACTTTAATAAAATCAGTCTAAAACCATACTTAAATATCTATGTAAAAATAATAAATCCATAATACAACAATACTTATACATTTAAGCAAAAAAACAATAACTAAAAAGGTAATAATACTTATTTAAAATTTGTACTTATACATATTGCGCGTTCCTCCCGATTGGCTCCGTCGTTGCCACTGCCCTACACCCGTACAGTGTTGCCACTCTACTTCTATCTCTCTTCTCAGCTTCTTTGGCATCTATTTACATAGAGAGCATCTTCGTTGGTCTTCGTACACTCTTGCTTCTTCGGACTGGTGCGCGTCGTGAGCTTCCGCTTGGTTGTTCATCTTGCCGATCTTCTTCATGCTGTTTCGTCCTCTTTGTTTCAGGAAGCCATCTAAGAAATTTCCTGTTCCTACGAACTACTGTTTTGTCAGTCTCCACATAATATGATCGTGATTATTTCGTTCTCCTCTGTATTTTACCTTCTTTCTGCATATCCCTTATCCATACTCGTGGTCCTGGTACCAGTTCCGGAAGGTCCTTTGTCCTGTGTCTTCGGTAGTAGTATAGTTTTTGTGTAGCCCTCTCCAACTGCATTCCTGTCTTGCTTTCTCGTGGTTGGGTGTGTGTGGTTTGATGTATTCACCTGTCACTGGTAGTACATCTCTTAGTCTTCTACCCATCAAGAGTTGAGCTGGTGATAGTCTGAATTTTAAGGGAGTATTTCTATACACCAGTTCTTTTTAGGTACCTCTTAATTATTTCTACACCTTTCTCGATCATCCTACTTGATTGGGAATAGTACGGACTGCTTGTCACCTGTCTTGTGTTGTATCTTCTTTTAAATTCATTAAATTCGGCGGAGATGAATTACCTTCCATTGTCCAAATGTAGCTCTTGTGAAATTCCATGTCTTGAGAATGCCTCTTTGATACTTAAGATTATCTCCTTGCTGTTCATGGTCTTTAATTTATACACCTCATTATATTTTGAGTATACATCCTGCAGCACCAGGTATTTTTCACCTCGATACTCCCCAATGTTCATCCCAACCACTTCCTATGGGAAGTTTGGTATTTTTTTGGACATCATCGGTTCTGTTTCTTCATTTCTGTGTATTATACATCTCTCATACTGTCTGATTTTCTCTTCCAAATGTTTGACTATTCCAGGCCACCAAATGGTTTCTCTAGCTCTATCTTGACATTTTCTTAATCTTAAGTGACCCTCATGTATTTTGTCTTAATATTCCTTCCTCCGGCTTTGGGGAATAATTACTCTTCCATTGTACGTTATTAAGTCATCACTTATTCCAATCTCTTCTTATTTTTATAAAATATATACAATTCATTTAAACCACCTATTTTCTTGGGCTAACCTTTCAATACCATCTCTCTTAGTTTCTTCAAGGTTTCATCTCCCTCCTGCATTTCCTTAATTACTGTAGCCGGGCCATATTCCAAGTAGTCTATGTATGATTCGCTACTTACTTCTAATACATCTTTGTCCTCCTTTCCTTCTTTTACGAGGTTTCGTGATAATGTATCTGGGATGTGAAAGTCTGTTCCGCTCACGTGCTTCATATCATATTCATAGTTCAATAATCTCATCCTGAATCTCTTCAGTCTAGGACTTAGTTTGTGAATCCCTTTTGTCTTTAGTATATCCAATAGTGGTTTGTGGTCGGTTTACAGAGGAGAACGAAAGAACCACGATCATATTCTGTGGAGACTGACAAAACAGTACATCCTTGTCCTCCTTTCCTTCTTTTACGGGGTTTCGTGATAATGTATCTGGGATGTGAAAGTCTGTTCCGCTCACGTGCTTTATATCATATTCATAGTTCAATAATCTAATCCGGAATCTCTTCAGTCTAGGACTTAGTTTGTGAAACCCTTTTATCTTTAGTATAGCTAATAGTGGTTTGTGGTCGGTTCGTAGGACTACCTTTTTGCCTAGAATATATTGATGGCATCTCTTGCATGCCCAAGTTAGCGCCAGGCATTCTTTCTCGATTTGCGCGTATAGCATTTCCGTTTCGCTCAGTGATTTTGAAGCATAACTCACAGGTTTCCATTCTTCATTCTGTTGTTTCTGTTTCAATACACATCCTATGTCGTAGTTGCTGGCATCCGCTGACACTCTGGTTTCTCTTTCTACTTCGTATGGTGCTAGTACTGGTGCCTCTGCTATGATTGTTTTTAATTTTGTGAAGCAATCTTCCTGTGGTTGTTGCCATACAAACATTTCATCTTTCCTCAGCAAGTGTTTCAACTCCTGGGTATTTCCTGACACATTGTGAATAAATTTGGATAAGTAATTTATCATTCCCAAAAATGTCTGTAGTTCTTTCACATTCCTTGGTTTTCCGAATTCCGTTATAGCCTTTATTCTGTCTGTATCTGCTGCTATTCCATTTTCACCAATGATGTGCCCCAGGAAACTTAGTTCCCTAAGTTTAAGTTCACATTTTGTTTTGTTCAATGTTATCCCTATAAGCCTGAGTCTTTCTAGTAAGGCTCTCGTCATATTGGACGCCATTTTGATTTTTTCGACTCGACAAAAATCCCAATTGTAGAGCAAAGATGAATAAAGAGGTCTCTAACTCTTACCAGTTCCCTGGAAAAAAAATCCAAAGTTTGGGTCAATTATACCGGAAGACCCCCTTAAAGTCGACTTTTGTTAAAGTCAATTTTCCTCATTTTCCTTTTCATCTTTCCCGAACACGAATAAGTATTCTATGTGAACCTTTACCCCTCTTAGATCCTGGATTATCTCTTGCATGACTCTCTGATATACCTCTGGGGAAGACGACAATCCTTGAGGTAATCTTCTGTGTGCAAATGTGTCATGAAACATGTATATTGTTTTGATTCTGGGTTCAGTTCTAATTGGTAAAATCCATCCTTTACATTTAGTTTGGAGAATATTTTCGCTCCCTGGAAATGCGATAGAGTTTTATCTACAGATGGTAATTGCAGCCTTTCTCTTACTATGTATTTGTTAATTTCAGTAAAATCTGTACAAATTCTTATTCTGTCCTTTTGACCTTTCTTTTCATCGTAACTACTAATGGGGCACAGAATTCCGTAGGTTCTGTTATCCTTTCGATCACTCCTTTTTCAACTAATTTTTCTAGTACGGATTCCACTTCCTTCATCAAAGCGAATAGTGCTCTTCTGGGATTGCCGATTCTAAATGGTTTTGCTCCCTCTTCGACTTGGATTTTATACTGTTTGCCTTTTATTTTCCCTAACCCTTCAAAGATTCCTGAAAACTGCTTTACGATTTCCTCTTTATATCCGGCTTCATGAAATTCTTCAATTTCCACTTCTTTCTGTATTTGAAGTTTTCCCTTTTCCTTTTTGAACTCTACTAATCCTAAATTTAGCATTTTTGGACGTTATAACAAGTTGACTTTGGTTTTTGCTACATACATTTTCAAAATATTTATTTCCCCTCGATCTTTCACAGGTACATCTATTTCGCCTTTGATTTCCAGTGCTAGTCCTCCTAGCCCTTTTAAAGTTGTTCGTGTTTGTTTCAATTTCACCTCATCTTGGATTTTTTGATATTCTTTCTCTGACATGACTGTTACGTCGGCTCCAGTATCTATTTTCAATTTCATTGTTCTATTTAAGACGGGCAATTGCACATACCATGCTCTTATGTTCGCCTCTTGCACCGTTCCAATTTGTTTTTTTTCTGATAATTCCTTGCTGCTGGCCGAGTTTCTTGTTTCTATTTCGCATATTGTCTTGCAGAATTTCATGTAGTGACTTCTAATTTTGCACTATCTGCGTTCACTGTCTCTCGCTGGGCACTCTTTGTATGGATGTCATAGCGTTTTCCCACATCTACCGCAATCTCTTCTATATTTCTGGTATTCTCTCTTCTGATTTTGATTGTCTGATGTTACATTATTTTTATTTCTACTTCCTTGGAATTTTTTATTTACTACATCGATGTGTGCTTCCCTCTTTCTCATTTCCATATTCTGCATTTTTACTGCTTCTGAGTGCTTTATTTTCTCTTTTGTTTTTTTCAGGATCAGCGTTTCATCTAGTTACAGCATTTCTGATAGCCTTGCATCACTGATTCCCACTACAAGTTGGTCTCTAATGAGTTCTTCTTCCATGGTCCCATATTTACAAGATTTTCCTCATTTCATTAATGAGTCAATGTATTCTTCGACATTCTCGCACACTACTTGTATTCTTTTATTAAATTTTTGCACGTTCGTATATGATATTTGTTTTATTTACGAAATAACTTTCCAATAGGGTAATTGTTTCTGTATATGTCAGTAGCTCTTTCTCTTTCATCCCCATGTACAGCAGCAGGTTGTTGGCCTGTGTTTGTTCATCGCATTTGTTTAATTCTACTGCTATTCTGTATCGTTCGTAATTTTTCCTCCAGTTGGGGCAATTTGCTTTGTTGTAGTCGATTTTTTTGGGCTGTGGTACCATATTGTATGCTTTTGTTGCTGTATGCCTCGGGTCTTGTTGCACTTGCATGCTTACTAGCAATCGCGTCAAATTGTTCTTCTGCTCTTTCAATTCCTCAACCTCTTCGGCCATGTTTGTGTATTAAGTTTCCCTCCAATTTTTTTTAGGTTATGTTGTGGTTATTTCACTTAATTCTCGTAATCACTATTTAACAGTCAGTGATTTTACACCTGACACCATGTAATAGTTGGTGGCAACAATAACACATATGTTGTTGTCTAACTGATCATTTATTTATATATTTCACAATACATTTATTATTACGCGTTCCTCTCGGTTGGCTCCGTCGTTGCCACTGACCTACACCCGTACAGTGTTGCCACTCTACCTCCAATAATTTTCACCAGATTGTTTACGAACTTCCCATGTCGACATTTTCACTGATTTGTTAAAAAAATATATACTGTACAAAACAAATATATTGGCAACAATCAATGTCAGCCTTCTAGGCTTAGAAAATGCACCAAACTCAGCTGAATTTCTATAGAGAATCTGCAAACAATTTTCAACAGGTTGTTGTCTTTCTGGATACCGCTGAACACATCCGAACATATCCGAAGCAACTTGCACATTTCGATACGATCCGTAATAAAGTTCTAGCAGATCACTTTTTTACTTTCCCCCGTATGTAATACAAAGGGAAAGTATTGTTTTCGTGAAAATTTTCGAATCAAACATTTTAGCAGAAATATCCGTTTTGAGGTCCCCTGAGTCGAATAAGACCATTTTTGAAAAATGTCTGTCTGTCTGCCTGTCTGTCTGTGTGTCTGTGTGCGCAGTACCGCAAAAACCGCTAAAGATATCGAGATGAAACTTGAAACTTAAGCTTTTTGTTTCAATCGGAAGAACTGAAAAGCTTTTGGTGAACATCGAAAAACCGGAAATGGTACTTTACTCTTAGCGTTTTTCAGTTTTTTCAGATTTTTTCAATAAATGTTCATCAAACAAAATATTCTTTTAAATAAAAGTTGTAGATAATAACAAAATGAAGATGTATTGTTCACTTACTTTTTGTCATAGCACTCTTAGTTTTTGAGATATTTCAAAAGTTGTATGTTTTATCTAGTTATTGGTGTGTGACAGTGTGTGTCGATACAATTGAAAAATGTTTCAAATAAAAGTTGTAGGAAATGAAAATCTAAAGATTTTTTGTGGACTCACTTTTTGTCATAGCACTCTTAGTTTTTGAGATATTTAATAAATAGTGTTTTTTATCTAGTCATTGATTTGTGTCAGTGTGTGTGTTGATACAATTGGAAAATGTTTCAAATAAAAGTTGTAGGTAGCACTCTTAGTTTTTGAGATATTCAATAAATAGTGTTTTTTATCTAGTCATTGGTTTGTGTCAAAATGTGTTGATCCAATTGAAAAATGTTTCAAATAAAAGTTGTAGTTATCAAAAAGTTGAAGACATTTTGAAAATAATAATGCTACAAATATTTTAAAAGTGATTTAATACGCAATTTACGGGGGAAAGTACTATGATGGACACATCACCATTTTTTTTAATTGAAAACGGCATTTTGTTATAAATTTATACTAGTTGTGTAACTGTAGGTTAGGATAAGCGAAATTCAGTCGAAGTGTTAAAAATTACCTTATTAAACAAAAGTGTAGCTGTCATTTCCAAGGCACTCTTTGCAAAAACAGGATTTTTGGCACTTCCATCAAACTGCTAGACCAAACCCCAACACATGACACATCACCGTAATCAGAAAAGAAAGCTGCATTTGAAAATGTAAAAATCCAAGATGGCGCCCATAAGAAAAAACAAAGTTGATGATGTTTGCTGAAAATCGAAACGTCGAATTTTTATTATGATATCACCACGTTGTAGACCCTACAAAGTGGCAATGATAAAGTGTAAATTGTTTTGAAGTTTCTCTTCAAATAGTCTCGCAAAAAAATAAAAACGTTTTTGGATAATTTCGATTTTTTTCGGATATCTTCGGAAGTATTTGGAATATTTTATGTTTCAAAACGGCATTATGTTATACTCCAGATTGGGCAACTTTGCCCTAATTTAACCGACCTTGCATTTCTTCAAATAACCGAAATCCCCATGCTTGAGCTCCAAAAACGGGCAAAGATATCGAGATGATTCAGTTTATTTATTAATTTTTATTTTTTTTATCAATATAATTATACAAATTCTTCTTAAAAAATATTTAATTCACTAATAAATATGTGAGTGTTTGCGAATATTTAAAAAAGAATAAGTAAAAAATAATTATTGTAATTATTGAAATAATGGATGGATCTCTCAAGAAACCAATTGTTATTCTAAAAATAAATGTTACAAGTGTATAATAGTATTAGCAATGGTTACTAGCCGGGGAATTTGCATTTATTCAGAGTTGCGTCACGACTTTTCTGGAAGGAAGCAGAAAGAGATGGGTTCAAGTTCACGTCATGTTTGACCTACACCAATATTTACAGATGGAATTAACGAAAACAAATATACATTTTTTAAATTCCAAAGGTTTTCTATTAGATACACGAGTATACTTTGGAATTCATTTTTTTAAATTAATTTCCGCTGTAAAATTTTATTAATTTTCGCTGTAAAATTTCAGGCATTCGTTATTTTTACAAGAGGGTATAATTTGAAGTTTCAGATGTTTTTTCCTTCTTTAAATTTGTTCGGATTAGACGAGGATTTTTATTACTTTAAAAATTCTCGTCCGTTCACCGAAATACGATATTTCATACACCCCCAGTGGAGAAGTACGGACAATGGCGCAGTCGCTAATTTATGCGTAAGCACGGATTTGCTTGACCAGTTCTTAGAAAAATGTGCACCCTTGTACGCCTAGGGACGAACGGGATAGTTCCTGTTGTTTCTACCTGACCCTGCAACGATGCCAAATCTCCACCCTGGAGGAAACGAAGACGTTTTCGCCCCCCACTATTAAATACTCCCTCTATTTTTGTATATTTTCTTGTATATATATTTTTCTTGTAAAAATTCATTATGTTTTTAGACCTGTAAGCGTTAGGTTGATTTTGAATACACGAGTTGTTTAGAAGTTAATATTTTATTCGGTGACATTCATTTTATTCCGGTCGTTACAAACAGTTACCTTACAAGTAACATAAGTCGCGAAAGCTACAAAATTTACAAAATTGAATACATTTTTTAATTAATTTGAGAAATACGAAATTACCTAATAAATGTTTGTTGAACTCGAGATTTAAGTACTTCAACTAAATTATTTTAGCTTCTACAATTGTTTGTACATTGAGATAGAAAAAAATGACGTTGTTTGTAGATCAACAAAATTAAAATTATCTATTTATAATAAAAATACTATGGAAAAATATGATAATTATAAAGAGTTCAATTTGAAGCTTTAAACGAGAGTTTTTCACTCCCAGACTAAGCATGAAGTAAAATTTTGAGTTTAGAAAAGCCTGAAAATTTGGTTTGGTCGCGTAGCGCGAAGCGCGGAGCGACCGAACCAAATTTTCAGGCTTTTCTAAACTCGAAATTTTACTTCATGCGCCACGCGTATACAACAATAATTTCAAGTGAGGTTTAAAACACACTTCTAAATCAGTATGTTAAAACATTATATTTGGAACTTCACTTTAAATCAGTGTTTTGTACGCGTGGCGCATGAAGTAAAATTTCGAGTTTAGAAAAGCCCCGTGAAAATTTGTCTCAGGTCGCTGCGCGACCCTCTACAAATTTTCTACGCGGGGCTTTTCTAAACTCTAAATTTTACTTCATGCTTAGTCTGGGAGTGGAAACACTCGTTAGAAACTTCAAATTAAACTTAAAAAATACAACAACCCCTGTTGGAAAATTTACAGCGTACGCATCAGGATATGCATTTAAATTAATAATTAAAATACAATGTAATAATTGTATAATATAATGAAACTTTGTAAATAAAATAATAAAGTTTTAAAACTTATAAATAACTGTTTGCAGCTTATACGAATATTATTTAGTTTTATATTTATGTTGATACTGTAAATGTTGTATATTGAAACTTGGTGATAAAACCAAATTTTCAGGCTTTACTAAACCCGAAATTTTACTTCATGAGCTACGCGACAAAACGCTGATTTAAAGTGAAGTTCAAAATATGTTACTAAAGCAGTATGCTAAAGACGTGTATTTTAAACTTAATTTTAAATTAGTGTTTTATACGCGTGGCGCATGAAGTAAAATTTCGAGTTTAGAAAAGCCTGAAAATTTGGTTTGGCCGCGTAGCGCTACGCGCTACGCGACCAAACCAAATTTTCAGGCTTTTCTAAACTCGAAATTTTACTTCATGCTTAATCTGGGAGTGGAAAACACTCGTTTGTTTAAAGCTTTAAATTAAACTATTAGAAAAGAAAACGAATGTCGGAAAGTTTCTAGCATACGCATAGGTTTACTCAAAAGAAAAATTCCCTGTATCAATTTCATACAGTTAATAAAAGAATAACTTTTTAGATACAAGTATTAACATTAGTTACCTAAGAATTTCCGTTGTAACTACACACATTATATCTTTCGAAAATACTGGATAATTTCCACCTTTTCGGACTTTGTCACATGAGTTTACGTGCACGCGGTGTGCGACATACATGAAAGATGACTTTTGTACTTGCATGTACACACACACGTAAACGGTAATTACCATATTTTTCTCAATTACCGATGCGAATGCCATCGGTGCTAGGTACTGCAGTTGCCTTGTAATTTTCTTGCGATACAGCACAAATTATGGAAGATAATTGATGCTGTCCATTGCTACTGTCTTACATTTACCTACCGTTTGCGAAAATAACAAAAAAAATTATGAAACGGTTTTAATAATATAATAACACATCTTTGAAAGTATACCTGAAAATAAAGAATGTATTTAAAAGACTTATATTTTTAATAATAATTTGACTTAATTATTCAAACGAAATATATGTTTTTGGAGTTTCCAATGAGAATTAAATCAGCAATGATTATAATAAATTTAATTAAATAGGGGATAACAAAAAGGCAAGTAATTTTTATTTGCCAAATTAAAAAACGCCCACTGAGCAAATACATTTAAGTAATGTTCTATCAACTCTAAAACAACGTTTAATGTTACTACAGTGTTGATATAACGTTATTTGTTTGTTTTATGCTCAGTGGGTGGTAATGTGTGCATTATTTGTTTTTTTATAATATTAAAGGATAAATTAAAAAGCACTTAATTTGTTTCACTATTTATTTCACTATTTGTTTCTATTTACTCGACTAGTTTCGCTTTATACGGCATTATCAAGAGTGCTTTTTTTAGTTAGCTTAGCGTCTGCAATTTTGAAATATAGATCTTAAAATGGTGATGTGTCCATCATAGTACTTTCCTTGAATGAAATCTTGTTTTAACAAAAACATATTTCGACAACTCTTTCAATTTTGTTTGTTTCTGACTAACAGTTTTGAAAACAATTGAGTTACATTATTGTAACTGTTATTTTATTTTATACGAATATTTCCTTTACGAAAAAAGTTAAGAGTTTGTTTCATTCAGTAAACAAATGTTACTTAAGTTAAAACACAAGTAGGAATATTAATAGAATTTGACTGAAAATGTAAGTTCTCTGTAAGTTTAAAAGCGCAGCCAAAATTTGCAATATATTAATGCCTTAAATTAATTCGCTGTTTGAACCACTGGCTTAGGTTTTTCTGCCTAAAAATCTCAATTTTATCCAATCTATTCTCGATGATGTAAATATCAGTTAATCAGTTGAAAACCCGATCGAGTTGGCTGTGAAATTTTCAAAACATTATGAAGTAGGTTGTACGTGAATTTGTCAGTCGCGCCTGTCAATGTTAAGCTAACCCAGTTTAATAAACATTTTCTATTTTATTCTATATTGCAATTGCTATTGTTTGTTTAGCTGTCAAAACAGCTGATTTATAAGAAGAAATAACAACAACTATAAAAACAAGCAAGGCCGTAGCCAGGGGGGGGGGGATATGGGGGTTCAAACCTCCCCTGAAATTTTATAAATGTTAATTTTTTCAATGTAAAAGCTGCCCTGTAAGATTAAAAACAATATTTTTACCCGTGTGTGTTTTCCACTCCCAGGCTAAGCATGAAGTAAAATTTTGAGTTTAGAAAAGCCCCGTGAAAATTTGTCGAGGGTCGCGCAGCGACCCGAGACAAATTTTCTGGGCTTTTCTAAACTCGAAATTTTATTTCATGCGCCACGCGTACAATACATTAAAATATTGTGAAATTTATGTATATTTAAACTTCACTTAAAATCAGTGTTTTATACGCGTGGCGCATGAAGTAAAATTTCGAGTTTAGAAAAGCCCAGAAAATTTGTCTCAGGTCGCTGCGCGACCTGAGACAAATTTTCACGGGGCTTTTCTAAACTCGAAATTTTACTTCATGCTTAGCCTAGGAGTGGATAACACTCATTTAAAGTTTCAAATTGAACTCTTTTAAGAAGCAACGAATATCGGAAAAATCGCAGCGCATGCATATGTAAACTTAAAAGAAAAATTCACTGTATAAGTATATGAGAAAATTGTTAAGTTATTATAAATTTTTGTTTGTTTTTTGTAGTTGTTGTTTCAGTTTATCAATGTTTTAATATCCTTGTTAACTGGGTTTTTAATATACCTATTATAAAAGAAAAAAATAAACATTCAATTCATGGCCATCAAGAAAATCTTTTTTGTTTTTGTTTTTTGGTATTTTAGCTATTTAGGACAAAATAAAATATTAGGTGTACATATTGTTGCAATCACAAGAAAAAATCCAATATTTTTAGATACTCAGATACAGAGTGTCCCATTTAAGAAAATGTTGGTTTTAATAAGATCTCAAAAATTAAAACAACTATATTTTTTTAAGTACACCACTGGATTCTACGTAAAAAGTCATAAAACTTTCGTGTTTAAAATATTTTTTTATCTCTATAAATAACCGAGTCATAAGAGATAATAAAAACCAGTAGATTTTGAGAATCACCCAGTATCTTCTAAACCAATCTAGTTAGCGTAGATCTGATTGCGCCATTAAACTAAACACTAAAAAAGAAAACGGGACACATATCTTAGTTATTTTGTATCTCTTACCGTTTAGCCTATACCTTGTAATATCAACGAAAAAAAACCACCCTGTACATTACTAGCTGCGTGATAAATGAGGGACCTAAAGGTAAAAGCGGTAATCTCCAGTTTATGATTAAAGTCAATTTATTTATGTAATTTGTTGATAAAATAAATAATGGATTGTTAGTTTTATTTTGTGGAGAAAATCTGGATAAACCATCTTCTAATTGATAAACACAGTTTGATGTTTTCATATAGCGCAATGTCAAAATGTAAAACAAAATTTCCTCTCCTGTAGAATTAAATTACTTAAGTGGAGATTGCAGGTTTTACATTTAGACCACTCAAATATCTTTTCGTTTATTACCGCGCAGCTTTTTATGTATCATGATAGGCAGCTTAATGAACATATAATTTTCGTTATATGCAACTCAGTATTCAGAGAGAGTACATTGGGTTGAAGCATCAGATAAAGCAACAATGTTTGCTGCCAAGTTAAATTTCCCGCCGAAAAATCTGGGGAATTTGATCGCTCCAAGTTCATGCCAAGGAAAAATGATTAAAGAGTAACTAGATTTGACACTAGCAGCGTCGCGCGTCGTATTTTGCCCTTGATTCATTAATTCCTCGAATTCAGTTATTTTACCTTCTGTTTCGTAGACATTCACTGAAATATACTTATATCTGGTCCGCTTGCCCTATCCGAGAGAGAGGGCTGCAAGGGGGATCTCTATCCTACTCTAGAGCAGTGTTGCCAACTGGCCAAATGATATTTCCACTAGAATGCTGCAGTGTTGCCAACCGGCCAAGTGATAATGCCACCAGAATGCCGCAGTGTTGCCCACCCGGCCAAATGATATAAAATATACACGACTGGCGCATGAAGAAAACATTTCAAGTTTAGGAAAGCTTAATAATTTGGATTTGCGGGGGCGCGCCAGCAAAGCGAGTCGCGCCCCGGCAAATTCAGATTTTGACGCTTTTCTTAACTTAAAATGTTTACTTCATGCTTAATTAAGAAGTGAGAAAACACGTGTTCAACCTTCTGCGTTTTTATAGAAAAATAAACGTTTTTAATTTATAAAAATGGATCAAAAATCACCAGAATGGCACAAAACTGATTCGTTCTAACAATATGTAGGTGGATTTGTTGTAATTTTGCATTTTGTCGTGATTCTTTTTAGCCATTCTTGTGCTAAAAATAAATAATACTCCTAATATTAACAATTCAAAGAAGTCAACAAATCGTCTAGTTTAAATTAATCAAATATACTTTCAAATACACTAAAATGCATTTTTTTGGTTAAGTGTAGTAACCTGAAGACAGAATAGTATATTTCATTAGGAGTCTAGAAAAAGAGATTTTTCCGTGCTCGCGTGACGGAAAGTCATGCAAGCACGGAAAAATCCATTTCTGGACCTGTAATGAACGCTATTTTTTATTATACTTATCTGAAAACATTATACTTACCTAAAAACTTAAATTATTTTTTTATTTTCAAACTAGTAATTTTTATGGTAGTGAAAAAATACAACTAATTCGAAAGAAAATGAAATTGATTACCAGTTTTTTGAAATTTGATCGAGCTAGCACTTGTTTTTAAAGCCAAACATCTTTTTATCGTGGCGAATCAACACCATAAGGTGTACGATTGTGCGGATTTGACTTTTTCAGAAAAATAAAATAGAGTTATACCTCGTCACTCACAATTTTTGTGTTTTTCATAGTTCCCATTGCGCCTGTGTTCGTATCTATATCTGGATTTTACTAGCAGTCATTCTACGCTTACTTATGCCGCTTAGGTTAATATATCATGCGAAATATCATCTACAAAATTAATGTCTTCTATGTCTGCGTACGTTTCAACCAAACTTACGTATTTCACTGACGGAAAATAAAACTTCAGTGACAAATACATTGTTGCTATGGAAACATTTCCGGGCGCACGGAAAGGCGCACAAACAAACGTTTTCCGTGAGGTGGCTTGAAAAAGCGACGTTTTCATTATTCTAGAGGCATTTGGAAACGAAGATAAGTATAATAAAAATTTAAATAAAACACTGTTTATCACTTTGTTTGTATAACAATTGGTTTATTTGGTGACTATAGTTTCGATACTACACGTATCATTATCAAACCGTTAGTAACAAAAAACTACAAAGGAACATTATTTATATTTGCAAATTTTCTAATAACAGCGTTAAAGAGGGGGGTGTATTTAAGGTCAAGCTGGTCGTTAATTACGGGAATTTCCCGATTAGCGCGGGCTCTGTGAATCTCCAAAGACTCCAGGAGGTCCATCTTTCTCAGATACCAAGTATTTACAAATCAGGAATATATAAATTAACCTGTAATTATTGTAAGGGAGTGTATATAGGTCAATCTGGTCGTAATTTTAAGACCAGACTCAGTGAGCATCTTTACTCTTTTCGGCATAGATTAATTGATAAGTCATCTTTCGCCAAACATTTGATTGAAAATAACCATTCTTTTGGCGAGGATGTACTTTCAGTTATTCACTTTGCCGAGAAGGGTAGAAAGATGGACCTCCTGGAGTCTTTGGAGTTTCACAGAGCCCGCGCTAATCGGGAAATTCTCGTAATTAACGACCAGCTTGACTTTAAGAGGGGGGTGTCCTCTTTAACGCTGATATTACAAAATTTGCAAATATAAATAATGTTCCTTTGTAGTTTTTTGTTACTAACGGTTTGATAATGATACGTGTAGTATCGAAACTATAGTCACCAAATAAACCAATTGTTATACAAACAAAGTGATAAACAGTGTTTTATTTATGTTCAACAATGTAAAACGAAGTAGAAGCCTCTATAGTCAGTGAATTAATAAACATTTTCTTGCATGGGTTTCACACAGTTGAACACGTTGCCACACAACAGTTTTTTTACCATTATATTAGATATTAAAATGACATTTAGGTTAGGAGATCTGACATATTTTAGCGATACCTGCTCGCTCGCGGAGCACACGCGAACGACAGGAAAAGGACAGGAATGACCCTTGCGCACTATCTCTCTCGGCTCGCTTTGTTCCTATGTTAGAGACCAGCAATACGCGTTCCAGTAAGTATATTTCAGTGTAGACATCAGTTAGAAAATTATAAAATTTAAGTTTCATTCTAAATTTACAGAGGTTAAGTGAAATCGCTTTTGTTTACCGTGATGTTTACACCACAGCATGATGTTTTCACTTGAGAGCTCATTATCGAAAAATAAAGATGGCACATGGAGATACTGGTTACAATCGTGTCTGAATCAATTAAATCAAGCCTTCCCCAATGTCGACATTCCTTACAAAACATTTACGTTTATTATTTTTAAATGCACAAAACCCTAACTTACTTCAATGTACTTTGTATATTTAATTAAAATTGTAAACATTAAATATATAGTTATAATTAAATGGTTAATTTATTTTGGGAAAAAAATTTTGCTACGCCATTGGATAAGTAATCTAGGGAATTTTCTTTTCATATGATCAGTTGTACCAACATGCGTATTTGGTTGCCTACCTATCAATCTGCAACCATTGCTGCTCACTTTGAATTTAGCGTACATCATTACGCGGTTTATTTAAGATTTCAATATATTTTTTGTTTAGTTTTATGCCTGCTTGTTTCACTCTTGATTAAATTGAATCATTGGTTGGCAATTCTTTAAAGAATTTGATAGTACCTTAATGTGTAAATTGGCTATTGACAAATAATATTTTTTGCTATACAATAGCATAATAGTGTATTATATGAGCTTTTGAATTATTTCTTGAAACGAACACAAAATGCACTTATTAGTAAATATGAGTAGATTAATTCAAAATATTTTTCTAATTCTATTACATTTTTGCTAATAAATACCTGAAATAATATAACAGAATCATTTTTATCGTTACTCAGTGAGAAAATCAATGCGTTTGCTTAGTGGGCAACGATAAAAATTAGTCTTTCTTATATTATTTCAGGTATTTATTAACAAAAAAGTTATAGAATAATATAAATACAGAGTGAGCAACAATGGTTGCAGATTCATAGGTAGGCAACTAAATACGCATGTTGGTACAACTGAGCATATCAAAAGACAATCCCCTAGATTGCATTTCCATTGGCGTAGCAAACATTTTTTCCCAAAATAAATTAAATATTTATAATTAAATATTTAATTTATTTTGGGTGTTGACTTGGCGGACGCAACATAGGAAATCCCATGTAAATTTTAAAATTTTGGCTCCCCTATTTATTTTAGAAACAAAATGTATTTACCTTTTTTGTAGAGGGAAAAATTCTGAAATTATTCGTGTTAACGTTTAGGACTTTACGTTTCTCTAAATTAAAATAATTAGGAAAAAGTAATCTGATTTTATAAAATTTATGACATGCCATGAAATTGAAACAACTGCCGATGTCAAAATGGCAAAAGATATCGTAGTCACTTGATTAAAGTAAATGTTTTCGAAATTATTTACACTATACAAGAAAAATGTCATTATTTTTATAAAATCACATTACTTTTTCTTATTTATTTTAGCTGTAAATTTTCTGATATTCGTTGATTTTTAAAAGAGTTCAATATGAAGCTTTAAACTAGTGTTTTCCACTCCCAGACTAAGCATGAAGTAAAATTTCGAGTTTAGAAAAGCCCCGTGAAAATTTGTCGAGGGTCGCGCAGCGACCCGAGACAAATTTTCTGGGCTTTTCTAAACTCGAAATTTTACTTCATGCGCCACGCGTATAAAACACAGATTTTAAGTGAAGTTCGAATATACATAAATTTGACAATTTTATAGTGTTTTATACGCGTGGCGCATGAAGTAAAATTTCGAGTTTAGAAAAGCACAGAAAATTTGCCTCGGGTCGCTGCGCGACCTTCGACAAATTTTCACGGGGCTTTTCTAAACTCGAAATTTTACTTCATGCTTAGTTTGGGAGTGGAAAATACTTGTTTAAAGCTTTAAATTGAATTTAAAAAAAACAAGGAATATCCGCAAATGTTGTATCAATTCCATGGTATGTCATTATTTTTATAAAATCACATTACTTTTTCTTAATTATTTTAACTTAGAGAAACGTAAAGTGTTAAGTGTGAACATTAATATATTTAGAATATTTCCCTCTAAAAAAAAGTTAAATACATCTTGTCTCTAAAATAAATAGGGAAGCCAATATTTGAACACTTTAAAATTAACATGCGATTGATTTCCTATGTTGCATCAAGTCAACACCCGGTATATATAATTTTTATAATTTTAATTAAATCTACAAAGTAAATTAAAGTAAGTTAAGGTTTTGGGTATTTGAAAATAATAAACGTAGAGTTAGCATCCCTAATTTTATAAAAAATGTTAAAAATTATGACCTTCATTTTCTAGGCATTTGTTAGCTCTACATTTTGTATCCCTCAAAACGGTTAACAATGCGGGTTTTATGCGAGAAAAAATGTTTTGTAAGGAATGTCGACATGTAGGAAGGCTTGATTAAATTGATTCAGACACGATTGTAACGAGTATGTCTATGTGCCATCTTCTTTCATTGTTCCACTTTGATAATGAGCCTTCAGAATCCTAGAAAAATAAACTCTCTAGAAGGGTTCAGAATGAAAGCATCATGCTGTGGTGTAAACATCTATAATAATAATAATAATAATAATAATACTTTTATTTCCCAACAGATATAAAATTATCCTATTACAGGGAAAAATATACAAAACCTAAAAGATAAACAGAGTAACAAAAAGTAACAAAAGCGTGTATACGTAAGATACAAAAAAATTAAAATAAAATAGAATAAATGCTAACAAATTAAAATAAGAAACTACAAGTAAATATATAAATTAATATGATACAAATACAAATTTAAGACCTAATGGAGATTCGCGACTTGTTTAATAAAACATTTGAAACTACAGTTATAAATGTCCGTGCAACCTAGGATACTATTATTATAATTTCGCATCATAGTGTTCAACGGAGAATTATAATAAACGTTGGTGTTGCTGCGGTTACATAAGAACGACATACTATTCCTACTGCAAAATCTTGGTACATAAATATTGATTTGTCTAAGCAGATTGGGATCATCAATTTCGTTATGTATTATTTGATACAATGTACTCAGAGACAGTATGTTTCGCCGTTCTACCAAAGACTTTAAGTTAAACATAGCCAATATTTCATTGTAACGTACCGACTCATCAGGATAAGTAGAATGAAGTTTGAAATAAAGGTATTTGACAAATGTTTTTTGGATCCGCTCAATAGCTTTTATGTGACACACATAGAAAGGAGACCATACAACCGCACAATTCTCAAGTTTTGGCCTCACATATGAGTTGTATAGCTTCAATATTGTTTGAATGTTTTCAAATGGTTGTGAGACCCTGCGGATAAATCCTAACATTTTCATAGCCGAATTTGTTATATTTGTGTAGTGCGGGAGAAAAGATAACTCTCTGTCAAATAGAACACCTAAGTCTTTTATTTGTGTTACACGATCTAGGGAAATGTTTTCCAACGAATAGTTGAA
Organism: Philonthus cognatus; assembly: GCA_932526585.2. NCBI lineage: Eukaryota > Metazoa > Arthropoda > Insecta > Coleoptera > Staphylinidae > Philonthus > Philonthus cognatus. The sequence continues at coordinate 34,908,804 of OW052242.1, forward strand.
TTTTATGTGGTTGTCGATTCTGAAAAATGACATGCATTTGCATTTTTTTATATTAAGGTCCAACTGATTTAGCTTACTCCATTTCCGTACTTTCTCCAAATCGGACTGAAGGATCAAACAGTCAGACATCGAATTTACCTTTGCAAATATCTTAATATCATCTGCATATATCAGCATTTCGGATTGTACGTTTTTGATGATATCATTGATGAATATGAGGAACAGTAACGGTCCGAGGTTTGATCCCTGAGGGACCCCGCTAGAGGGAAAGAAAACTTCTGATTTATAGTTCATGTATTCACCGTAATTTTTCCTTCTAAAGAGGTATGCACTTAATAACTTTATCATACTGCTGCTGAAACCCCACCTCTCTAATTTATTTAAAAGTATATTATGGTTTATGCTATCAAACGCTTTCCTAAAGTCTGTATGTATAACGTCCACTTGTGCGCGTTTATCGAGGTGATATGATGCAAATTCTGTGAAGTTCAATAGGTTGGTAGTAGTAGATCTTGTCATAAAACCGTGCTGTCTAGTAGTAATGTGGGCTTCAATAAAGGAGTATAAATTATCAGTGATAATTGTTTCGAATAACTTAGCAAAATTATTTATTATTGAAATTGGACGATAGTTACTTATTTCATGTTTATTATCAGCTTTGAGAACTGGTGTTATTCTAGTAATCTTCCATTGGTTTGGAAAATAGGATGTCTTTAAAATTAAGTTGAATACGTGAACCAATGGCGTTGCTAGAACCTGAATACAATCTCGTACCAGAAACGAATTAATTTTATCACAGCCTGCCGTCAAATTGTTGCTGAGTTTAATTGCTGCCTTAAATATATCACAAGTCGTTATCTCATTAATGTGTATCGCAACATTTAAAATAGATTCCCCAACAGAGTTTTGGTTGTTACTGTTTTCGTTTTCATATACAGATGAAAAGTTATTATTAATACTTTTTTGCTATATATCATAGAACCCGGGATGCGAGATTGTGATTTTTTAGATGCCACATAGTTCCAGAATTGTTTATGATCGGTACAGATGGAGTTCTCGGCACTTTTGATAAATAAAGAGTGATCACGTTTGATATTTTGTCGAATTTCTTTGCGGATCTTAGCTATTCTGTTCTTATATATACCTAACTTAAAGACTTTATGTATTTTCCGAAAATGTTCTTTCATTCTTATTAATCGGGTTGTGTGTGCACCAAACCAGCAAGGGTATTTATTTTTAGTATTAACTGTATTACATTTAAACGGCACTGTTTCGTTGAAGATGGATCTCTGTAAATAAATGCGATTTCCCCCAAACTCTGTAAGTTTATAAAGAAATTTAATTGTAATAAGTTATTAACCTTAAAAACAGCAAATCACTTATTACAAAACAAAGATTTATACAAAGTAATCCTGATAAGAACTGATGTCTATGTAAAAGAAGGTAAAATAACTAAATTCGATGAATTAATGAACACACAATGGCAAAATACGACGCACGACGCTGCTAGTGTCAAATCTAGTTACTCTATTAATTTTTCTTTGGCATGAACTTGAAGCGATCAAATTTCCCAGATTTTTCGGCGAGTAACAAGTTGCAAACATTGTTGCTCACCCTGTAAAAAGTAATTGTCAACATTATAACAATGTTTTATGTTGTTATAATGTTGATAAAATGTTATTTGTTTTTGCTCAGTGGATTGAAAATACTTGGAATTTTTCTTTTAAAACAAAAAAAAAAACAAAAAGAAGTCTAGTATTTCCAATCCACTGAGCAAAAGCAAATAACATTTTATCAATATTATAACAACATAAAACATTGTTATAATGTTGATAAAACGTTACTTTTTATTTATTTTATGCTATTACATTTTTGTTATAATGTTGATAAAACGTTATTAGCTTTTGCTCAGTGGATTGAAAATACTTGGAATTTTTCTTTTAAAACAAAAAAAAAATCCTCCTATTTCCAATCCATTGAGCCAAAGCAAATAACATTCTATCAATATTATATCAACATAAAACATTGTTATAATGTTGATAAAACGTTACTTTTCATATATTTTATGCTATTATATTTTTTGTTGGCTGCCAATGGCTCTCTGCGTACAGCATGACATTTTTCTTCTTTAGAAAATGTGCTACGAGAGTAAACAAATTGAGAAACTCTGGTACATAATGAGCCTCACTTATACAAAATTAACGCGGTTCATTAAAGTGAATTTTACATTTATATTTTTTTTTCTAATTTTTCACCTTTGATTAGTGATCTAACGGTTAAGTTCCACGTAATAAAGCCACATTTATTGTCTGTGGTAATAAATGTGTCTGTTATGCGTATAATTTAACTGTTTAGCCACAAACCACAATACACTATTAATTAAAGTGTTTGTCATACGATGAAAATATCTTTCTTAATATTTTTATTGTTTAAAATAAATTACTTTCTCGTGTTTTTTTCCGTTGCAATTGTTGGTGGTTAGTTTTTTCGTGAAAACCTCTCGTGATTTATCATTAAAGAAAACTCATTAACACCAAAATGTGGAAGTAATCGTGGGAAACCCGAAATTGCTAACGGATGCGTTTTGCAAACGTGGAAAATAATTATCCGAAAACTAGGTGACAATGAGATTATACGGCAATTGAGCCCGAAAAAAGTTTGGTTTCTTCTTCCTGTGCAATTCAATTCGATGTGTTATTGCCATGAGAAAGGTTTAAATATGTTTTGATGCATTAGCAATAAAATCCGCGCACACATTTTGGTTTTACTAAAAGTGCTGTAGTCAGCCCACTGAGCAAACACATTTAAGTAATGTTGTATCAATACTTTGAATGTTGTTTCAATGTTTATAAAATGTTATTTGTTTGTTTTTTGCTCAGAGGGAGTGGCAACATGTGATCTGTTACATTCATACGCAATTAATCTTCTAGATTTCTCCCACCGTAATGTTAGCAGAGGCAGAGGTGAATGCCGACGCCATCTAACGAAAAAAATCTCGGATTTCGAATTTCTCCCTTGTATTTCATTTGATTGAACATTTAAAAAAAATTTTCAGCTAATATTTCTTAAACAATGGGGCTGACAAATTCTCATTTCAAGAAAATAAAAAAATCATATATTAATATTGCATAAATAATTTATTATAAGCAATGCGAACAATATAATATGTCAACCCCAATCTAATATTTTTTTACAATTTCTTTTAGTGAAAACAGAAGTAGTTTTGGAGTTACCGTTTTTGAGATATTTTGAATCAGGTGTACTTAATACCCTCTTAAGTAAGCTGTACATTTTTACACGTTCGTTGTTTTAGAAAAAGTTAGATTTGAAGTTTCTAACGAGTGTTTTCCACTCCCAGATTAAGCATGAAGTAAAATTTCGAGTTTAGAAAAGCCTGAAAATTTGGTTTGGTCGCGTAGCGCGAAGCGAAAAAAAAAGCGCATACAACAATAATTTCAAGTGAGGTTTAAAACACACTTCTAAATCAGTATGTTGAAACAGTATGTTTAAAACTTCACTTTAAATCAGTATTTTGTACGCGTGGCGCATGAAGTAAAATTTCGAGTTTAGAAAAGCCCCGTGAAAATTTGTCTCGGGTCGCTGCGCGACCCTCGACAAATTTTCTACGCGGGGCTTTTCTAAACTCGAAATTTTACTTCATGCTTAGTCTGGGAGTGGAAACGAGTGTTAGAAACTTCAAATTAAACTTAAAAAATACAATAAACCCTGCTGGATAGTTTACAGCGTACGCATCAGGATATGGCATTTAAATTAATAAATATATTATTATTATACTATTTTTGTTTAGTGAAAACAGAAGTAGTTTTGGAGTTACCGTTTTTGAGATTTTTCAATTAAGTGTACTTAATACCCTCTTAAGCAACTGTACATTTTTAGACGTTCGTTGTTTTAGAAAAAGTTCAATTTGAAGCTTCTAACGAGTGTTTTCCACTCCCAGATTAAGCATGAAGTAAAATTTCGAGTTTAGAAAAGCCTGAAAATTTGGTTTGGTCGCGTAGCGCGAAGCGCGGAGCGACCAAACCAAATTTTCAGGCTTTTCTAAACTCGAAATTTTACTTTATGCGCCACGCGTATACAACAAGAATTTCAAGTAAGGTTTAAAACACACTTCTAAATTAGTATGTTAAAACAGTATATTTGGAACTTTACTCTAAATCAGTGTTTTGTACGCGTGGCGCATGAAGTAAAATTTCGAGTTTAGAAAAGCCCCGTGAAAATTTGTCTCTGGTCGCTGCGCGACCCTCGACAAATTTTCTACGCGGGGCTTTTCTAAACTCGAAATTTTACTTCATGCTTAGTCTGGGAGTGGAAACATTCGTTAGATACTTCAAATTAAACTTAATAAATACAACAACCCCTGCTGGAAAATTTACAGCGTACGCATCAGGATATGCATTTAAATTAATAATTATAATACAATGTAATTGTATAATACAATGAAACTTTGTAAACAAAATAATAAAGTTTTAAAACTTATAAATAACTGTTTGCGGTTTATACGAATATTATTGTAATTTTATATTTATATTGATATTGTAAATATTGTATATTGAAACTTGGTGATAAAATAACGCTATTTGCTCTCAAGAATTAATATTACATCAAATAATGGTGCATGTTCGGTTTTGTTTAATTCCCGTGAAAAGGACCAAATGTAGATAATTTGATTTTTGATTTATATTTTGAATATTCGCTCGCTTGAAAAGTGCGCGCTACGTGCAGAGAAACAGTCGAGTGAGATGCGTCCAACGCGAGCGTGTTCGTTAAAATACAACTTCAACTTAAATAGACTATCGTGTCTTTAGGCCATCCAACCACCGAAGCACACATAACACAAAACCCAGGTAAGTCACCCTCAAAACACCACTTTCCAGCGGGGTCTGCAGATCAGTAAAATAAATAATTAGTGTAAGCGCCTGTATACGCGCATCACAACCCTTCAGCCAAAAACTGGAAGTTGTGAATTATACAATGCAAATCATAAAATTAAAACGCATCACATCTATCAAAACATAAAATGAAAACGTAAATAATTATTTGACTTTTGAATTAATTTCTCACTTCTCTCACAAACAATCAAAACTATACCTTTTCAAGTTCAAGTTGGCACTAAACAAATTCAAGTTGGCAATGATCAAGTTGTCCCTGATCAAATGCAACTTTAATGTGATGAGTGACAACTTGTTTTTGATTAGTGCCAACAGAAATTTTAATTTGTTTGTAGTGTTGTCCTATATACAAGTTTTAATGTGTTTGTAATATGTCCTATATGGGTAATCTCAATTTTACTATTTCGTAATGTCCTATACGCAGTAACTTTTATTTATTTAATTATTAATATTTTACTTATATGTTATTCTTATTTATATTTTAATATGTATGTAATGTCCCACAAACTGTTTTTATTTTATTTCATACCATTTTAATTCTATTTTACTTGACCCACCCTCGAATTATATGTAATTCTATTGGAAATAAAGAAATGATTATGATTATGATTATGAAATTGTTTATTGCGACTTGAACTTAAAAACGTATAGACACAATAAAAATATATTTTTTTTAAATTTATGTGAAAAAAACCACATCTTTAATACTTGTAACTAATTGTATAAATGAGTGGTCTAAGTGCAAAACTCACATTCTCCACTTTTGAAAACTTTTGGCAAATTGCAAAAGATTCGTGTAAATGTTAAATTACACGAATAAACAAACCGCCAACTTAATTTTCACAAAAAGTGGAGATTGTGAGTTTTGCAGTTAGACCACTCAAATGTAACCAAACATTTATTAAATTAGGTACAACTAAGAATAATTCCAATTCAAAAATATATGAATTAGAGAAAATAAGCTTACGCTTCTTATAGTTTGCACACTTTAAATAATATATAAAATTACGAAAATGTTTTTCGTGTAAAATGCAAACAATGTGTCTTAATTAATAAGACAACTCAAGAGAATAAATATCCATTGAAACAACTACTTCCCGTGCAAATACACCTCCTGATATTGAATTATACAATAAAATATTTAAAATCTTATTTTAATTGATTTGCTACAACGCAAAGTATATGTAACATTTAGGTCAAATTCGCTTCAAACCAACTAACAAATAAAATGAAAAATGAGAAGAAATTTGCGGGGGAAGTAGTTGTTTCAATAGATATATTTATTGTCTTAAGTTGTCTTATTAATTAAGACACATTGTTTGCATTTTACACGAAAAACATTTTCGTAATTTTAAATATTAGGTAAAACTATTAAACACGTAGTTTTTTTTCACATAAATTAAAAAAAAACATTTGTTTTATTGTGACTAGTTTCCATAATTTATTGAATGAATTATTATAATCATGTTGCATGAAATGGATTAATCCAAAGTTGTAACTTATGAATTAAATTAACTGTTGTTTAACAATTCCTATAAGAACAATCTTGTTGGCTTATTACTTGTTAGTTGCATAGAAAGTATTTTCCAGTCGGTTGCATGTCTTCATTAACCACAAACTGCGACGTTCTTGCCATAAAACAACCATCAAATAAGCAATAGGCTAGTGTTATAGTGTTAAACCAAAAGCAAATAAAATTCGGTGAAATTTCCCATTTATTACCACGCCGCTTTTACTTTTGTTCGAAAAGGAAAATTTAATAAGTACACATCACGCATCAGAAATTTAGCAAATGATTAAATACAATTAGTACATTCAAACTCACGAAAATTTCGAAAAAAAGGCAATCTAAAATTATATTTATTAATAAATAGATGAGACATTAAGTTTAGTCAAACTATTTATTTTATCACTTATTGTATTTAGAGTGCTCTATTTGAGAAATAATTTAACCGATTAAATTGATTTAAAGGCAGATAATTTAGGAATAAAAGAGCTTTAATTTGAGTTATAAACATTTTTTTGGGACTCAGTGTGAGCGCTCAAAGTTTAACTTTAGCGGATTTATGAATTTGCTGTAATTTTTAAAAGTAAAAAATTAGCAACATTTTTTGTTGGCAAAATAAATAGCTCGCATTGTTAAGAGTAACTGGGAATTAAAAAAAAAGTTTAAAAATATTTTCAGTTAATTTTTTTATAGATTGTTAAAGCAATGTATAAAGAAGAGTATTAAACTATTAAAAGTGAAGATATTTAAAAAATTAATACAAAAAATCAACTTATTGCTGGGCTCGATGCGTCTCGGATAGAACAAATAATTAAAAAAACCATTAATACCTTTGGCCTGCGTTATTTTGATATAATTGCTTTAACAATTGTTTAAACAATATCTAAGGAAGAGTATTAATTAAACTACTGAAAGAGGAGATATTTAAAAATTTATTACAAAAAAAGAACTTTTTGCTGGGCTCGATGCGCCTCGGATGGAACAAATAAATAAAAAATCATTAGTGCTTTTGGCCTGCGTTATTTTGAGTTAATTTTTTCAACAATATTTAAAGAAGAGTATTAAACTACTGAAAGTAACGATATTTAAAAATTTTATACAAAAAATCAACTTATTGCTGGGCTCAATGCGCCTCGGATGGAACAAATAATTTTAAAAATCATGAGTACCTGTGGCCCGCGTTATTTTGAGCAAATTTTTTTAGCGAAAAATTTTAAAAATATTTTTTTTCGTGTGAAAATCTGGATTTTTTTTTTACCTTTAAAAATTTTTCGATTTACGTATAAAATGTTTTATTTTTTATTAAATCTGAAAAAAATCACAGACTTTTTCCTTGATGTTAGAAATGACTTCAGCTAATTATTTTCTTGTGAAAAAAATATTTTACTAACATTTCGACTACAAAGGGTCATTGAAAAACTGTTGAAAATTATAACTTCAATTTGTAGCATTACTATGAACACAATTTTTATGATGAAACTAAGTAATTAACATAAATTTAAAGCCTATTTAATTATCAATACATTCTTTTAAATAATTTTTATTTATTTGCCAAATTTAACTTAACACATTTTTTTTATTCGAAAAAGCAATTTTCATAATTTTATCACTGATTGTACTAGTACTTAAGGTGCTGTATTTCAAAAACCATTTAACTGATTTAATTGATTTGAAAAACAAACGATTCGGAACTTAGATAGTTTTAATTTGAGTTATGTACATTTTTTGGGGTTTACAAATTGTGCTTAGTGTGAGAGCTCAAAGTTGAATTTTAACGGATTTATGAATTTGCTGTAATTTTTGAAAAAAGTTGAAAAAAGTTTTTTATTTGGCAAAATAAATAGCTCGCATTGTTTCGAACATTGCTAAGAGTAACTGGGAATTTAAAAAAAAAAAAAAAAATTGTGTGTGAAAATCTGTATTTTTTCTATACCTTACAAAATTTTCGATTTTTAGATGATAGCTTTGATTTTTTTAAAAATCTGAAAAAACTTTCTCCTCAATGTTAGAAATGTGTTATTGTTAGAGTTATTTCATTGAAAATGGGCACTTCGTGTCTGAAATGTATATTTTGTTTTTTAATTAAAATAAAATGTGTGAATTTGAATGCGTATAATATTACGAAATCCAATAGTTATCAAAAATAGTTATACAGAGGATTTTTTAATAGATTAACACAGTACAGGCCAAAAGTTTGAACAAAAATAATTCAAATTAAAAACTATTTGAGTTCGAGAAAATAAGCTAGCGCTTTTTATAGTTTGCACACTTTAAGCATAATATACCAAAAGTTTCGATTCATTTAAAAGTTTCTTCGGAGTAAATGTTTAGATTATAAAAATAGCTATTAAACAAGTAGCATGTATAATTCTAGAAATAAAATATACTCATAATGATTAGAATACACTTAACTAAATCAATTTAATAAATATTAATGCCCTTAAGTTTGGAGATAAATTGAGGAAGTGAAAACTATGTTGACTTAATTTTTCACTTAACCCGCGGTGAAACATATTTAATTAATAGTAGAACTTTGAATAAAACACTTGGTTTGTTTCACTGAAAATCAGTGAAACAAACCAACTGTTTTAATTACAGTTCTACTAAGTGAAAACTAATTAACTACTGTAAAAGAATTCTGCTAGCGCTAAAAATTATTGTAATTTTTTTAAGAGGCATTATTTGATTTAACCCAAATATAAAAAACCCACTATTTTTTTCGATTTCCACTGATAATTGGTGAAAATCGTCAGGTCTGACGTAAATTCGCGAAAATAAACAAGAAACGAGGTGTCGTACTGCTGACACAATTACTGATCCTCATCGTGGGCACGTCAGGTATCTCTTTCGATCAATGGGAAGACCCAGAAGAGAGCAGGCACTAACACACACCTTTCCAATTTCCCTTTCCAGAGAAATTCTCTTCATCCACATACTAACACAAGTCCATCGACTTCATTTCGTCCGGACGAAGGACGCGAATTGGAACGTTGTACCACTAATTTATTTTGCCAATACTTTAATCAAAAATTTATTTCGCCAATACACCAAAATTATAAGGAATTAACAAATCGAATAAGATGTGCTCCTATATTTTTTTTGTGTGTGTTCTTTGTTTGAAGTGATAGTGACTCTTGTTTGTTGAACACGTGATTTGACCTTAAGTGGACTATGGTCTCGCGTTTTGGACGTGGTCAGGTTAACTGTTGTGAGAAAAGGAAGAGTGTCGAGTCCACGTGGTGTTCTTGAGGACGTTGCCGATTTTTTGGAAGATAATTAGTCCGGACAGACAACAAATAGGTAAATATTTTCAAACTATTTAATTAACGTTATTAACATCAGATTGATTTAATTAAATGTTTCGGTATGAATTACGTGAAGATGAATTTAATATTAAATGAAACCAGTAATCCTTTTCCTCCACTGGTTTATTAGACCAGTGGAGAAAAAGGATTACTTTTTTCATTTAATATTAGATTGATTTAAATTCTTATCAGATTTAAGAATCAGCAAGACAGTGTTTCGTTTAGTTAAGTCAGGTAAAACAAATTATTATAACTATTCGAAAAATAAATATTTAGAGGAATCTAAACTAAATTGAAAGAAAATCATTAGAAAACAATATGTAAAAAATGGTGATGTGTCCATCATAGCACTTTTCCCGTTAAAGATATGATGATTTAAATATCAACAATATGCAACACTTGCTGAAACTAAATGTATTCTACTTTTGTTATTATTATTCCAAAACTATTCACAAAAAAGTAATTCTTGCATTTTTCGCTACATCTTGGTAAATATTGATCACCATTACATCTAAGCGTTATATATTTTTAACTTTACTGCAAATCAGTGTTTTATACGCGTGGCGCATTAAGTAAAATTTCGAGTTTAGAAAAGCCCCGTGAAAATTTGTCTCGGGTCGCTGCGCGACCCTCGACAAATTTTCTACGCGGGGCTTTTCTAAACTCGAAATTTTACTTCATGCTTAGTCTGGGAGTGGAAGACACTCGTTACTCGAGTTATGTTAAAATAACCTAGCGATCTCATTATAGTTCAATTTAAACTAGTGTCAAGTTGGCACGATTGGTTAAATGTCGGCCTGCCTTATGACTTATGTCAACTGTCAATATAGTTCAAATGTTGGCTACCGCGGACTTATGTCAACTGTTATTATAGTCCAAATGTCGGCTGGCGCCAACTTATGTCAACTGTCATTATAGTCCAAATGTTTTGTGAGACATAAGTGCGGCTTCAGCTAGATAGTAAATGCCTAATATTACGAATTCCAAACTTTATCAAAAATAATTATATATTAATACACAATTTTCATAAAAAACAAACACTTACCTATTAGCATTTTTAGGATTTCTAGTAAATAAGAATTTATCTCTTTTTCTTTTTTTGTTCATTCACTTACTGAAATTATTAAGGCGTTTGCTTTATTTGCTTCCTTACCCACGAATGTATTAAACACAATACTTTGAGTAACTGATAAATCCATGATTTTTTCTTCACTTACAAATGAACCAAATGCTATTTTTTTAAGCATACAATGAACTTACATCAATAGAAGCACTTATTATTTTAACGATTCACCCGCAACTAAACTTTAAAATCGACCTCTGTTCACACTGAATCCACCTCAATTCCTTATCACTAACATAAATGCATTCCACGTTAACGAGTTTGTGCAGCTGAAGATAATTTTTTTGAAACGATAAATTTCTCGTTCTTTACTAGAAAATAATGTTTCTCACTTGTTCAACCCCAGAAGATTATAAAATAAAAAAAAGTACTGAAGCACCGGAATACTTTAGCGAAAATAAAAAGGAATAGGGGTGAACAAATTAACATACGGGTATATTGGAATTGATAAAGAATTGTGCACTCTCTATTTGATGAATAATGTGATAAGGAGCTTGATAAAGTGTCTACGTTTTCCTGTTTTCTAGAAAATATATTGTCTTTCTGAACATTAATGGTAACAAATTCAATTTAAGAATGGGTTAATTTTTACCTGAAGTAATTTATGAATTAATTAACAGTCAATAGAATACGACGATAAATGCATGACATGATTTTTTATTAAAATTTATTAATGATGATGATAAAACTTCATTGCCAATTTTATTACTAACATAAATATAATACATACGGTGAAGATCTTTTTTCGCTGAACATAGGATTCCTATGTTCAGTTTTTAAAAGTCCATGTCAATACATTGTTTCATTTATTTCACGGTAAATCATCTATACCACAACTACAAGTCTTCAATATTGAGAACGCATGGTTTCAAATGGACGGCGCTCCACCACACTCCACAGGCCCTGTTACACGTTTCCTAAATGAAACCTTCCAGGATCGCTGGATTGGAAGATTTGGACCCATAGCTTGGCCACCTCGGTCTCCCGATTTATCGCCAAACGATTTCTTTCTTTGGGGTTATCTCCAATCGAAAATCTACAATAATATAAAGTACAGAAGAACTAAAAAAAAAAACAGAATAAGTACCACCTGCAATGAAATAAATCCAGTTTTTTTAAGAAATATTGTACAAGGATTTCACAATCGCTTGGCATATTGCTTGAAGCAGGAAGGCGGTCACTTTAAACATTTGTACTAAACCTAAAATAAAATGTCAGTCCCTTTAAAAGCATAAATAAAATATCTGTAAGTTTGTTTGCCTAATCGGTGAAATTAATGAATTTATGTCCTACCACTGCATTATTTGCAATTAATAGACCTCCTTTTTGTAACGTTACTGGACTTATAATGGAATACTGCGACAAAATTTTTCATAATGGCCCGGTAATTATTTTATTTACTTTTTCGTTGTCATGGTAATATGGTTCGAAATGACAAAAAATGAAATGTCAGACAGAATGAAAATTCAATTTATTTAAACGAAAAATTCTACATGACTATTTATCATAGCCAATATTAAACGTACAATTCGAAAAGAACCCGAAATAAGAGGAGCAACTGAACTTGAAACATTAACCGATTTATTAGTTTGTATATTGGACATCGTCGATGTCGGTGCAAGAAATTCATCTCTCGATGATCCAGCAATCAATGTCGCATTATTGATTTTCGATTGCATATTAATATCTACATAGCTTTGTGCAATGCTTCTGCTCTTTCAGCCTCCTAAACGTCAAATTTTCTATGCTGCCTCTAGCATCTGAGTGTAACGTTGTACGCCTAAAGCAATGCCCAGTATATTTAGACGCTTCTGGCAAACCTAAATATTTTGCAATTTTTGCTGGTATACTACCACATTTATTTTTGCCAACGGACTGTAGTGTACATTTTTTCTTCTGGTAATTAAGAAAAAAAATTATCTATATTGCAATTCTTGGGTCTCAGCAACATGTACTTTCTTATGAGACTAACGGCATTAATTTCATTATCCTGTATAACTACAAAGCTCCTTGGTTGACCATATTTACTACAAGGAATTGTAATTTCAATATTTGAAACCATATCTTTAACATTTCCAACTTTCATTTGTAGAAATTCATGACGCCTACATGCGCCGAAAATGCCTATCACCAACATTACCATATCCAAAAGATATTCATCAACAGGGGCAGTTTTTAAAAATAACAACAAAACTTTTGATATTTTAGGTACATAATTTTTTGAATTTTGTTTTAAAAACGCCTCTAATTCCAAAAAAATTTCAGAAATATTTATCAATTTCTTAGCCATCATTTGCTTCTTCAGCATCGAATACTTGGTCCACAACGAATTAGGAGCAAAGTTCTCGGATAATTCTTGGAAATATCCCAATAAGACCATTTCATTAATTTCCGCTATATCGTGAATATCGGACCATTCTTTAAAATTATCAAATTCCTTTTCGTAGGCTTCTTTTGATTTTATTGGCACTATCGCCTCTCTGGCTTTATTTACTCGATGCAACACATCTTCTGGTAAATTGCTTGTAGCCATTACACGTTTCAAGTAAACTATTTACTCCCTCAAATATTACAAATTTTTCAGTGTCAACATGGCAGCTGATACTACGATCCATGTGGAATAAAATACTGATCATATTTCTCGTTTTAAATTAATAAACAGGTAGGACATAAAACGTTGAAGGCACCACAGAGCGTTAGTAGGAAATAATGCCCTTCGCCGACGTACAACCCTCGGGCCAGAGGCCCTCGGGCTGTACACTGTCGACGGCAGGCATTATTTCCTTACTAACGCCCTCGGTACCTTAATTACTATAATGTATTTCTAAATACTGACAGGAAACGTATGTTCAGCGAAAAAAATTCCTCACGGTATATTAAAATTAAATAACTTACTACCAAAATCAATCAATAAGACAGACACAATTTCAACTTAATTAATAGGTAATAGAGTTTATAATATGATAGTTAATTTTAAAACTCTATAATGATATTACGGTACAATTTCCAAGACAAGAAGTGATTAAACGATCCAACGAATATTGCAAACTAAATCCTTTCGTAATTACAGTCATAACACATATAAACATTATTGAATAATTTAATGGTGTGATGCAGCACCTTCTTTTTGTGGTTTTCGTCAAAACCCTATAATTTTAAAGTCGCTTTATTCGTTTGATTATAATAAAAGCTCGGGTATTATTATTATGCCTTCTGAATCTCATAAAAACTCACATGCGTGACCAACAAATTGTTGATGAAATTATAAATAGTTAAGTACATAGGAACTAGGTATTTCAAAGACTTACTTAAACTTTTTTGTTGACTCCATTTCAGTTATTTTTTATTTGTAAATATTTAGCGTAAAAATGTATTTATCATGTAATTTTTCATATTTTCAAATAAATTGGCGAGAAGTATGTTGAATTGTATAAATGAATTATTAAAAAAGCATGTATGATTTTGGCTCTTTGTTTTTTGTTAGTTTTGTTGCCTATATAAAGGGTGCACCTATTTCAACAAAATATATGGGGATCGTGGTTATTTAAAGAGATAGAGAGTCGGTTAAACTGGAGCAAAGTTGTGTATTTTAGGGCCTAATGATAATCTAAAAACAAATTTAAAATATCTTCTTTCGTTTTTGAGATATTGTCAAAAAACGGATTTTTTGAAATTTCGTTTTAATTTTTTCATTCAAAAACCATTGAATCCAGACATTTATAACTTTGACAATATACAGGCACTTTTTAACGAAAAATCTAGTATTTTATTTTAAGATAGCTATAACATTTACCCAGGGACCATAGCCAACTTTTGTTATTCTTATGGCCGCCATTTTGGATTTTCTTATTTTTTTTTGAGAATATTTTTTTCTGAATTCAAAAATGTATCATATTTATAGTTTATTGTAAATTTCATATTTAAAATTTTTATTTTTTATTTTTTGTAATGAGTGCCTTGGAAACAGTTGAGTAACTCACTCATTTGACTCCCACGACCCATAATTGTTGTTAAAATAGTTCACCAGTTGTAATGTATTTTAAACTAACGAGTGTTTTCCACTCTCAGACTAAGCATGAAGTAAAATTTCGAGTTTAGAAAAGCCCCGCGTAGAAAATTTGTCAAGGGTCGCGCAGCGACCCGAGACAAATTTTCACGGGGCTTTTCTAAACTCGAAATTTTACTCCATGCGTCACGCGTATAAACAACTGATTAACAGTAAAGCTAAAAATATATAACGCTTAAATGTGATGGTGTTCAATATTTATTGAGATGTAGTGAAAATAGAAGAAATATTTTTTCGTAAATAGTTTTGGAATAATAATAATAAAAGTAGAATAAATTCAGTTTGTGCAACTTTTCCATTCTATTGATATTTAGATCATCATATCTTTAACGGGGAAAGTGCTATGATGAACACATAACAATTTTTTTATTTTATGTTTTATGTGATAATCGATACTTATTATTATTATTACAAAAGATTAACAATTATTGAATAATTTTGACTGCTAACAATGATTGACTGCTGTCAAGATTTTATTGATTAATAGATATGACGTCTTTGTTTCCAAGGCACTCTTTGCATAAAGAAAATATTATAATTTTAAATATCAAATAATGTATATTTTCTAATATTCGTTAAAATTTAATGTATGAAATGTTCAATGTCAATGTAATTTTTTTTTTAATTTTAATATATCTAATTTTATTTTATATCCTAGTCAAACTCATGTTTAATAAGGCCAGTATATGTATGCGATCATTTTAATATGTCTATACGATAGGTGAATATATTTTAATTATTTTTATCTTTTGAAATATCACCTGTCTAATTTTTTTTTCCTACTTAATTACGTTATTTTCTGACATGTGTAAGATAGTTGTATCAATGCATAAATAAATAAATAAATAAATAAATCTAAAATAAATTATGAGTGTGATACATCACTGCGTTCAGAAAAAAATATTCTTTCAAAAAATATGAAAATCCAAAATGGCGCCCATAAGAAACACAAAAGTTGGCTACGGTCCCCGGGTAAATGTTATAGTTATCTTGAAATTAATATGCTATTAGATTCCTCATTCAAAAGTGCCTGTATATTGTCAAAGTTGTAAATGTCCAGATTCAGTAGTTTTTGTGTGTAAAAATAAAAACGATTTTTCAAAAAATCAGTTTTTTGTTGATGTCTCAAAAATAAAAAAAAAAGATATTTCAAAATTGTTTTCAGATTATTCTTAGGGCCTAAAATACGCAACTTTGCCTTAATATAACCGTCTCTCTATCTCTTGAAATAACTGAGATCCCCATACATTCTGTCGAAATACGGACACCCTGTATGTATCATTTTATTATTTTAATAATTTATCTTTTTTTAATATTTCTCTGAAATTGGGTTGTCCTGTTGTATAATAAATATTATTATTATTTATTAATGGTTACAAAATCAAAGCCAGACAAAAGCCAGTTAATTAAAAAAAAACTTCCCTTTGCTAAGCCTAAACTGTAGATGAAATTACAAGTACTTCGTCTTTTATCTGTAAAAACTAGGTAACTTAATTTGAACCTAATTAAAAAAATACATTTATATATGGGGTTATTCAAAATGAAGGAACAGATTTCAGACATTTATTTCTTCCAAACTACAAAAGATAGAAACACAATTCCAACGTTCCTGGAAAAAGAAAAGTTAATTTTTTTATGCATTCAGTATGAGCACCATGCGTTACACGACAAATATCAAAACGGTGGCTCATTTCTTACCACACACGAATCAGCTGGTTTCTAGTTATCGAATTTACAGCTTCAACAATTTGATGTCGCAGATTTTCAAGAGTGTCAAGCATAGGGCGTGGGAGGAACTTCTGCCTGGACTGTTCAAATTTTAAACTTTTGTCTATTCAGGAATGTTGGGACGTTTGTCTATTCAGGGATGTTGGAATTTTGTAGTTTGGAAGAAATAATTGTTTGAAATCTGTTCCTCCTTTTTGAATAGCCCTGTACATCTTTCTGTATATGGGAGGTAAACTACACCAAGTCACAGTTTTGAAATTCTACAGTGCTTTTTACTTTTCGATAGAGTAACAAATCCTGATTTTAACAGTGTTTTGATCAAAATATGACTAGTTTACCACCCACATACTAATATATTTTGTCCAATCTTTTTCTAGTTTGTTTTAAATTTATAAATACTTTGTACTTTTTTATTCCACTTTTAAAGTTAATTTATATTCAAATTGCATTCAATTTATATTCAAATTATATTCAAATAATATTCAAATTATAATCAAAATTTATTCAAAATTTAAAAATCAATTTAATTTAATTGCAAATATATGGATAACGCGACGATACAGTTTTTCATATTTTTGCTACATAATTTAATCTAATATTGTATTCTCATTTTTAACTATTTAAGGAACTTATTGTATTGACAAGTGTAAGGCTAATGGCAGTAATACAATACATTATTATTATTATTATTATTAAATTCTAATTTTAACTTTGGCTGATAAAATTGTGCAGTTTTCAAGTTTTAGATTCCTATCAATTCTGATTTACAGATAATAATATTTCTATCATATCTCCACCTGTAGTCTTATTACTAGATAAATTAAGTCACTTTAAATCGCTAATTTGACGTTTTTTTTCCCATTAATACTTTGAGCTAAATTTATTGATACATTTTAATTTATTAATAAAGTAAATAACTCAAAAACATACATTTTTCAGTTATCTACTTTTCTTTTGTATTGGTTTGACAATTTATCCTTTTAATTTTAGTGAATTAATTGTTTTATTACCTCATATTAAAAAAATGTCTGTCTAGTCAGTGCGAGAGAATATTAGATAAATTAAGTTACTTTAAATCGTATATTTTCGAGTTGAAATAGCATTGGATTGACGTTATATCATTTTTACCATCAATTCTTTGAGCTAAATTAATCAATCAATCAATTTATTTGTCTGTAATATTGTATAATAGAATATTAGACAAGTCATGCAAATTAATTGATAAACTTTTATTTGTAAATAAAGTAAACAACTCAAAAACGTAAATTTGTTGTGAACTAGTTTTCGCATTGCAATGAAGATTTTTGTTTCTGTTTTTTTTGAACTGAATTAATTCTTTTATTACCTCGTATTGAACATGTCTGTCCGGTCAGTGTGAGAGAAAATTTGAGATGATTCACTTGGTATGTTAATTTGACCAAAGGAGAACAAGTCAAGCAAACACAAAAAACTTTCTCCAGACTACGACATTTCTTTTAAACATCGAGCTGTAACTCTTACCTGATTTGTTAAATAAGAAATTACTCAAATATTCTCCTTGAAGTCATAGTGACATAATTGCAAAGATAAATTATTCAAATTTTATATCGTGTATCTCAGAATTGTAACTAATAATTCTCTGTTTTTTTCATTTAAATAAAACACTTTGATTTTTAACTAATTGTGTATTTCACGACAATTGTTTCGCAACGTTGTTGCTTCTTCAGGTGAAGAACTTATAATTGTCGTGAAATACACAATTAGTTGAATATCATTAAGTGTTTTATTTAAGTGATCATGGACTTTCAAAAATTAGGTGCCTCAACTATCTACGATATCTCTTTTTTTTCTGTGGAAACGTTTGAATTAATAAATTATAAAAGTTTTCAAATTTTATATCGTTTATCTCAAATTAGAACTAACTATAAATTCCTCATTTTTTCTGTGGAAACTTATGAATGAATGATTTATAAAAGTTCATGCATCGTTTTAACATACTTTAGACAGGTTGTTGAGCTTATGAATCGAGACTTCACTGTTGATGTTTAAAAGAAATGTCACTGTTAAAAAAAAACATTTTTAGTTACGATTTTGAAATAATTATTACTTTGTAACCATTACATACAAGAAATAATTATCTCAAAATTTAACTAAAAATGCTACTTTTTCTGTGTATGATATCATTAAATTAGGCAAAGCAAGACACTTGTTATGTTTCATATTGTTATTTTTAGGTGCCTGATATCGTTAAATTATAAAAATTCATGCGTGGTATGGAAAAACCATGCATGAATTTTTAGAAATTAACTATACCGGGTGTAACACAAAATAGGATAACCCCCTTTAGTTTTTTTATTGATTGAGATATCAATTAGAAATTATCTACATTTATATTAAAAACAAGTTAGAGTTCAGTGGTGATTATAAAACTATAATAGCACTTCCGGTTTCACCGGAAGCGACTTCAATTTTGAAGTTTTAAGCGGAACACCCTATATATTTTTTTGTTTTCGGGTACAGAATCTCATTTCACATTCAAATCAATTGTTGAATTAATAAAAAATTACTAGTGTCTGTTGCTGTGATCGCCCTAATATCTTTCGTATCATAGACGTATATAAAACAAATATTACCAACTTTTGTTTCTTAATTTGGCCAACAGATGCCATTAAATTGTAATTCAATCGTTTTTTTTAAATAACTCAATTTTTTTCAAATGGCAACATGGCGGATCATTCTGATTTTTTAAAAGGTTAGCATACCACCTATCCAAATGTATTTATTTGAAACTTGGAAAAAATAAAAAATGTATGCGTTTTTAATTTTGTAACTGCGATATTTTTTAATTACATTGTTTAAATAACAATGAAATATCTAGTAGGCTATGTTTGGCATTTAAAACGATGAAATGAATGATAAATCAATAAACTAAAAAACGAACCTTGTTTTTATCTAACAATCCATTTGTGCCTGTATATTTTTGTGGTAACAGTTTATTTAAATATCTTACAATCAAATCGAAAAAGTGGATATGTTATATGGAGAATGTAGAAAAAATGTATACATTTGAATAGGTAGTATATTAACATATAAAAAAATCATAATGATCCGCCATGTTGCCATTTTAAAAAATAGAGATTTTAGATAAAACGATCGAATTACAATTTAAAGGTATCTTTTGGCCAAATTAGGAAACAAAAGTTGGTAATATTTGATTTGTACACGTCAATAATACGAAACAAAAGAATGGTGGTCACAGCACACTATACGCACTATTAGTTTTTGAAAAAAAATATGACACTAATATTTAAAAAAAAAAACAATTGATTTATATGCACAATGAGATCCTGTATCCGAAAACAAAAAAATATATAGGGTGTTTGTCATTTAAAATTTCAAAATCGATGTCACTTCCGGTCACACCGGAAGTGCTATTAAAGTTTCGTAATAACCATTGAACTTCAAATTATTTTTAGTATAAATGTAGATAATTTCAAATTGATGTGTCAATTAATAAAAAAAACTAAAGGGAGTGATCCTGTTTTGTCTTACATTGGTATAAAGCACCCAAAATAACAATATGGAACAAAACAAGCGTTTTACTTTACCCAATTTAATGATATCATCCACAGAAAAGAAGCATTTTTGGTTACAATTTTGAGATAATTACTTTAGACGTTTATGAATATAAACTTTAATCATACGTAATAATTTTAATATTTAACACTGAAAATCCTTGACCTCGAAAAGCCCCTAAAAATCTAAAAAAAATCCGATTACATGTTCTGTTAAATTTCATGATGCACTTGTTAAACCGAGGACCAAAGCGGAGAAAGCCCATTAAACTCGCATTAATGGACGTTTCCTTTTTTTCGGCATATGTGTTACACGGCACATGAATATGCAAAATTTTATTATTAAACAACAAAATATTTAAACAACAAAATGTACAACAATCAGTGAATTTAGGTGAGTTACGTAAAGATGATAATAACTTTAAGTAAAAAACTGTTAAAATTTGTTCACAAATTAATTTGTAAAGAAAGGTTCAAAGTGCAATAAAACACTTTGAACCTTTCTTCATAAATTAATTTGTGAACGAATTTTAGAAGTGTTTTAATTAAAGTTGCAACAATAAGATTTTATTTTATAAATAAGTTCAATTTGAAGTTTTAAGCGAGTGTTTCCACTCACAGGTTAAGCATGAAGTAAAATGTTGAGTTTAGAAAAGCCTAAAAATTTGGTTTGATCGCTCAAATTTTCAGGCTTATCTAAACTCGACATTTTACTTCATGCGCCACGCGTATACAGCGCTGATTTATAGTGAAGTTCAAAATATACTGCTTCAGTTTAATCTTACGTTTATAATAACCATTTTATTTCCGACAGACATGATGTCTTACAAAGAAATATACAAACTTAAGTTAAATGCATATAGTATTCGTTAACATTTATTTCATCAACAATATTAAAGATATGCGCCTATATTAAAGAAAACGAGTGAGGGTAAAAACAATAAGAATATGAATCAAGGAAAAAAATAATAACAATAATAAATAAATAAAAATAACAAAACTAAGAAATGAAATAATCATGATAAGATGAGCACTAGAAGGAAAAAAACATTTTACAAATGTAATTTCTTGAATTAATTTCTCATCTAGCACTTGGTGAAACATATTAGAATATGTAAAGTTATTTAAATTAAAAACACTTGGTATTGTTTTACAAATTAAAACTTTATTCCGACTAGTTTCGGTTTGTTAGACCATTTTTAAAGGAATGTGAGGAATTCCTTTAAAAATGATCTAACAAACCAAAACTAGTCGGAATAAAGTTTTAATTTGTGAAACAATACCAAGTGTTTTAATTTTAAATAACTTTACATATTACAAATGTAAACCAAATCTTGCGCTTTTCAAATTCCAGCAATATTCTTTGGAATATGTAAAAATATGTCAAATATTAAATAATTAATTGTGCTAGCGTACATTCTCTAAACTGAATAAAGTGTTTATTATTATTTATTAAAAGAAAAAATCGAAAAGCAAATTACTCCATACGCGTAAATTTAAAAAGATTTGCTTACATGAAATATACATTTGTAATATTTGTTAACATGAAATTAAATTCAAGCAGTATATTTTAAACTTCACTTTAAATCAGTGTTTTGTACGCGTGGCACATGAAGTAAAATTTCGAGTTTAGAAAAGCCTAAAAATTTTGTTTGATCGCTTCGCTTCGCAGGAGTGGAAACACTCGTTAGTAGTTTCAAATTGAACGCTTTTATAAAAACTACGAATTGATGAAATTTTCAATAGTAATATATTAAGTGCATTAAAAATGATCGAAAATTTTGCACGAAAAGCCGTTGCCTAGAAACTGCATGAGTCCATTTTGATTGTGATTTGACAAAAAGTGCCCGAGAGGCGAAGCGTCGAGGGCACTTTTTCAGTCAAATCACAATCAAAATGAACGAATGTAGTTTCTTAAAAGCAACGAGCTTTGAGTACTAAATTTTCAGAGCATTTTTAATGCACGAAATGTATTTAATAGACTATTTCCTGAAAAATACGATTTTTAATCAAGTTGACGTATTATTTAAAATATTAATTATCAATCAGTGTCACTTAATGTGTCAACATGAATCGCTTCGAAAGTTTTTCTTCGAAAGATATATCGGAAAATATCGAGAAAAATTCATCCGAAAATACAAGAAAGAGTAAAGAGTTCGTTTGGAGACAATTTATGGCATTCTGTGATGAAAGAAAATACGAGTTAGATCAAAAAACTTCAGATGCTTTCTTGGCAGAAATGCTCAAAGACTGGGCATATAACATGAGGAAGCAAAATGGAGACGACTATAAAGAAATGACAGTCAAGACAATATGGAATACAACAGCTAAAATATTACTGGACAAATATTATAAATAATATGGGCGCAAGATTGATCCATTTTAAGCAATAGAATACAAAGAAGCGAGGGAGGCACGAAATTCAAAAAGAAAGGAGTTACAAGTAATGCCTTCAAAACGCAAGCAGAGTTCAGCCTCCCTAACTCATGATGAATTTAAAAAACTTGTAAAGTTTTGCGATGAGGATACCCCAGACGGTCTCCAGAAAAAGGTTTTTTATATGCTGTCATATGAATTAGCTTGGAGGGGAGGTGAAGGAGTTAAGTGCTTACTAAATTATTTTCATGAAGAATTGGATAATTTGGGAAACAAAACCAAAAGGATTGAATATAACCCAATTTTTGAAAAAACTGCACAAGGGGGAAGTAAACGCTGTGCCGAATCAAAATGGTTAATTCCTAATGAAACTAATCTGAATTTGTGTCCTGTAAGATTATATAGTAAGTTTATAGAAAAACGACAACATGTAAAAAGCAATCGTTTTTTCTTAACAGCAAATCCATATTGGCAAGTAAATAATAATTGGTATAAGGATGCCCCAGTTGGCAGAAACGAAATTTCAAAGTGGACTCTAAATACTGCAAAACAAATTGGTCTCAATACTGTAACAACAAAAATTACGAATCACTCACTAGGATCATCAGCTGTATCTAATTTAGCCAAGGAGGGAGTAGGTGAACAACAGTTGCTTAAAATTACTGGTCATTCAAGCACCAACTCAATTAAACCTTACCTTCAATTGGATAAAGAACATCACCAACAGATAATTAAGAAAATGAGAGGCGAAGGCTATTTAGAGGAGGACAGCAATAAGGCAGTTGATGTTTCAGAGTCTTTGTCTAATCAAGAAACACACAACACAATACAAGCAACTGCATCTACATCAAAAAATAATTCCACAATTTATAATAATTGCGTTTTTAATTGTACTAATGTAAATGGTTCCAATTTTAGTAATATGTTAGATTAATTAAAAACCTTATTTTTAGTTCTGGAAATAGTTGCATAAATTATTCTCAATACTTTCCAGATTCTTTTAAAAGAAAAACTTTCGAATCGATTAATTTTGAAAGATTGAGAGAAATTGATTGATACCTGACATGTGACGTCACAACAGTGCAATTTTCGCTGTAATTTTTCGTAGAATTTTCACCTACTATGCAATTTTCGCTGAAATTTAATTGTGATTGGGCAATGAAAATGAATTCTCGTAATATGATTGGTAGACATTTTTTGAAGGAAATAGTCGCAATAACTGTAATCATCACAATTTGTTACTTAAAATAAAAAAATACCTGTATGTACATAAAGCTACCGTGCGATCACTTGAAACATGATTTGGAGTAGGCTTTGAATTTTAAATTAGATTGGCACTACTGACTTTTAACACATAGTTTATTTCATCATTCAATTAGCATTCTGGACAACCGCACAAAAAATATGCCGCTTACTCCAAATTATAATTTAAACGATCGCAGGGTATAATAATTCGAAGACCGAAAACGGGGCGATCAAACCAAATTTTGAGGCGTTTCTAAACTCGAAATTTTATTTCATGCTTAGTCTGGGAGTGGAAACACTCGTTAGTAGTTTCAAATTGAACGCTTTTATAAAAACAACGGATTCCTGAACATTTCACAAAAACTATAATCGTTACAATTTGTTACTTAAAATAAAATAATCCCTGTATTGTATGTATCGTATGTTCAATAAAAAAAACCTCTGGAGTGCTATGGAAAATATTGTAGGTTGGCAACTCTGAATTTATATATTAGACTTATTATGTC
This sequence comes from Philonthus cognatus, assembly GCA_932526585.2. NCBI lineage: Eukaryota > Metazoa > Arthropoda > Insecta > Coleoptera > Staphylinidae > Philonthus > Philonthus cognatus. The sequence goes on from OW052242.1 coordinate 34,933,124, forward strand.
TGACGGTTCATATGTCAGTTCCTAAAGCGTGTAGCCAACCTAAATTTAAAAAAGATAAAATTATAGCACTCTAGAGGTTTTTTTTAATTGAACATACGATACATAAAGCCATCGTGCGATCATCTGAAACATGATTTGGAGTAGGCTTTGAATTTTATATTAGATTGGCACTACTGACATTTAACACATAGTTTACCATAACCTCAAATTTATTTCATCATTCAATTAGCATACTGGACAACCACACAAAAAATATGCCGTCTACTCTAAATCATAATTTAAATGATCGCACGGTATTATGATTCGAAGACCCAGAAATGAGAAATTAATGTATAAATAACAAATTTTAATCTTTATTCCGATGAGATGGGAAGATTTGTAGATTATTAATTCACAATTATAACGGTGTACTTTTCTTCAAGCTGCCTGGATTGATCTAATGTTGTGATAGTGAATATCTAAATGAGTAAGGCGATTATGCTTTATTCTATATATCTTTTTTGGGTTTTACTGTAATTCGCATTCCGACAATTATGGAGCAGTAAATTTTCCATTAAACTGTACTGTTACTTGATTATAATCAAGTTGATAACCTCAAAAATAATGGTACAAAAATGTATGAATTATAATAATAATAAGCTCTATTGAATTTCAGAGAGCTACAAATCATCCATCTATGTAGCTTTTTCAGTTTCTATTGTATTATAATTTTATTCTTTAAATGATTTCTATTTATTTAAAAATGCATGAAAATCATTCGTCAGAAATATTGCAACTTATTGAGTTAGATAGAAATGGTCAATAATCTGTAGGTTGTTCAGTCTAGACATAGTTTTGAAATTCAGTTCAGCTTTAAATACTCTCCAATAACCAGGGTTGTTAAAATAAGCGTTTTTTTTTTTCATTTTAATTATAACAAACAGTTTCTTTTACATAACGTGTTTTTTTCATTGAAACAGCGTTTAAAGCATTAACAATTAAAAAGGTGTTTAAAACATGTTTAAAACACGTTTAAAACAGAACATACAGAGCATTTTTCTTTTGAATATACACATCCCAAAAATTACAACGTTTTTTAAATTTGCGGGAATTCGTTGTTTCAAAGCGGTTAATTTGTGGCTTTTAACGAGTGTTTTCCACTCCCAGACTAAGCATGAAGTAAAATTTCGAGTTTAGAAAAGCCTAAAAATTTGGATTGGCCGCGCAGCGAAGCGGAGCGGCCAATCCAAATTAGGCTTTTCTAAACTCGAAATTTTACTTCATGCGCCACGCTTAAAAACACTGATTCACAGTGAAGTTAAAAAAACACACACATACAACAACGATTATAGGCAACCTAATATACGTTATAGTTATTGGGTTGCCTATAATCACTGTTTTAAACAATTTGTTCAGCGCAGAATTTGACTCACGTTTTATCCATATCTACATATTATATTTCTAAAACCGTATATTTTAAACTTTACGATATTTTAGTGTTTTATACGCGTGGCGCATGAAGTAAAATTTCGAGTTTAGAAAAGCCTGATTTGGATTGGCCGCTCCGCTTCGCTACGCGGCCAATCCAAATTTTCAGGCTTTTCTAAACTCGAAATTTTACTTCATGCTTAGTCTGGGAGTGGAAAACTCTCGTTTAAAATTCAAATAAAAATCTTTTCAAAAAGCAACGAATGTCGTAATATTTACAGTGTATGCATATGTATACCTGAAAGAAAAATTCCTTGTATCTAAAAATCACAGTTATGCACATACAGTTGTGATATTTTATTGTAATAAAATATTATGTTTAATAATGTAATTTGAAATATCTTCATTAATTTAGCTAACATTTAAAAACGTAAAGAAAAAATCTTAATGAAGTAGTACAAAATATAATTTAGCAAATTTAAGATAATAAAAAACGTGTTTAAAACGTTTTAAATATGTCTCAAACGAATTTTAGATTTAAAACATGTTTAAAACAAAACTGTTTAAAACACGATGGCTGTGTTTTAAACATAACAACCCTGCCAATAACTATCTTTTTTCATAACTATAAACAATTTTGTTGACAAGTATCTTCAGTGAATTTATTAATTCATTGTATTTATAATAATTGAGTCGCGTGTTTCCAAAAAAATGGGTTTAAGGGTTTTTGGAAATATTCGAGTCAATTATTAATACTTAATAATTTAAACAATTTCCTAAAGATTTATAAACAAAAAAATATGGTGTTTTGTACAGATATATTGGAAACTATAATAATTATTAATCTTGCATTATCTAACGAGTGTATATACTGTCGGCATCTCGGTTGCTTTGAAAAACTAATTACATATCTTAGCTTATGCCATAGGAAACGGTGAATCTTGAAAACGTCAAATACATTTAAATATATGTTATTGAGTAGTGTCACACTGCTGAGTTTATTTACGGACGTATTAATTTCTTGAATTAATTTCTCATCTGGCACGTGGTGAAACATATTAGAATATTTCAAATTCCTTTGAAAATGGTCTAAGAAACCGAAACTAATCGGAATATAGTTTTAATTTGTGAAACAATATCAAGTGTTTTTAATTTAAATAACTTTACATATTACGGACGTATATTTCTTGAATAATTTTCTCACTTATCACTTGGTGAAACATTTTTTAATATTGATAATGAAGGTTTAAATTAAATTACACTTGGTTTGTTTCACAATTTTTTACTTTACTATTTACTCGACTAGTTTCGCGTTTTACAGCATTATCAGGAGTGAATTACAAAAGATACCGACAAGCTTATATATAGTCAGGTAATAAGGGATTTTAAGATTGGGGAATTCCAAATCTCCTCATTGTCGTTGACGAGGTGTTTTCCGTCAACGACAATGAGGAGATTTGGAATTCCCCAATCTTAAAATCTCTTATTACCTGACTATATATAAGCTTGTCGGTATCTTTTGTAATTCACTCCTGATAATGCTGTAAAACGCGAAACTAGTCGAGTAAATAGTAAAGTAAAAAGTTGTGAAACAAACCAAGTATAATTTAATTTAAACCTTCATTATCAATATTACGGACGTATGTTTCTGAAGTTAGAACCTACTGGAATGCCGATAGTTTATAGACACTCGTTATTATCCAAACCAAAATTTTGCAATTTTTGGACCTTCCCAATAATTCCACCGACTTTCGTAACAACAGTAAAACACACACATTAAACAAAATTCGCCTTTTCCTCTAAATTTCCAAACATTCTCTCCTCATTTCTTGACTACTTACTTAATTTCCATAAACTGCAATAACTAAGAGAGAAATATGCACCTTATGGAGAAAGTAGACTAACCGCCTGTGAGAAATGTATGAACGAAGAAGTAATCAGGATGGTTTGAATCTGTATGTAGTAGCATGTCTCGTTTGTTCCAAAAGATGTAAAAGAGATAAAGCGGAAATGCTTAAACTGCCATTTGGACGGAGTTGCGTATCCCCGCTTTTTTTCTTCTACTTCCTTTTGGTTTCCTTCTAATCGCTATTTTACTGCCGAATTTTTCGGCTTTGTCGTCAGTCGAGAATTGGTTACCGAAAAGTATAAACGCACTAGTTTTTTTTTTTTTTTAGTTTTATTCTTAGTGCTTTTGTTCAGTTTGGTTTTAACTATAAAGTGATTTTTACAATTGTTTATTTTTAGGTAAGTTGGATTAACACAGTTTAGTGTTTGTTTGTTTTTAATTTAAGATTTTTCTTTACCAAAAGATATAATAATATTGTTCTAATAATATTAATAAATAATTTACTTTTGATTGATTACAAGTTAGAAAAATACATTAACTGTAATTTTTTAGATATATTGTCAATTTTTGTTTACAAAAAATATACACTTGATTACAAGTTAGAAAAACCGTTATTTTTGAGACATATAGTTTACTTATTTTACATTTGCAGTAACAAGAAAATTTGAAAGATATTCTTACGCGTAAAGAAAGATGTTGAAGGTACAGATATATTTACGAGTAAGTATATATCTTTCAAAATTGGCATTCAGTTGGAAATCACATATTATAGGCTTCAATAAAATCAGTGATTAAGCTTTTAAGTTTTCACTTAGCGTATCCTGTTTGGTGAATACGTGGGAATAGGACAGATTTTTGACATTTTTTTGTTCACTGCGTAACGGTAATAAACTTTTCCTCGAGTTAATTAATTAATCGATTTAAATTTAATGTCGTGAAATTTGGAGCGCGCTGTTCCTTCTTGGAATCCATTGATATTATTAGAGAAACTCTAATAATATCAATAGATTTCATAAATTAGTTAATTAACAAATAAAAGTATAATATTTTTTTTTAATTCGTTTTTATATTTGTGAATAAAAGTATCGTATGTTCAATCAAACAAAATCTCTAGAGTGCCATGGAAAATATTCTAGGTTGGCAACTCTGAAAATATACATTATAATTATTATGTCTGACGTTTTATATGTCAATTCCTGAAGTGTGTAGCCAACTTAAATTTGAGAAAATATTAAATCATGGCACTCTAGAGATATTTAAACATATGATACTATACTACGAATTATGATCATAACTGAGGGGTTAAGGGGAAAAACTAAATGAGTTCCGATTGTAAAATTTTACAATTAAACAAAATGATCTGTCAGAACTCTGTATAATAAACTTAATAAAACAGTAACAACACTTTTAGTAACTAACACACTTGGTTAGGATTTCACTGTTTATTAGTTGACACTGCAACAATTGTTTCTCCACACAGTGGGTTCATCAGGCAGATGAATGATGAAAACAGTAACACTTTCTTCACTAAAGTGAATTATGGTATGGTATGGTATGGGGTCGGTGGGTCGTGTGGCCTCTGTGCCTTTCGAAGTTACCTCGACCTAAAAGATCTTTTGTAACTATCCCTGACCTACTTGAGTCCCTCAATGTCTAGACTTCTTATGAAGTCTACTATAACTTGAGGGTTAATGTGTACCAGTTCCTCGGTGTTTAAAGTGGCCGATGACAGGTAGTTCCCTCTTTGAAGGGACAAGGCAGGGCATTCACAAAGTAGGTGCTCTGCTGTTTCTTGTGCCTCGTTGCAGAACCTGCAGTTGGCATCAGTTGTCTGACCCATCTTGGTGAGGTGGTACTTCAGAGGACAGTGTCCAGTTAGAAGGCCGGTTATGAGCCTTAGGTTGCCCTTGCTTAACCTGAGAAACTGTCCGGCTCTTACGGCAGAGAAGGCGATGAACCTTTTCGCCTGCCGCAGACCAGGTGTGTCTCTCAGGTGAGCACTTTTGGCAGCATCTTCCCATTCCCGGATCATCCCCTTGAGCGGACTTTAGTTATTCCACTGTAAGGTTCTGGTCCGACAAATGGAGTCTTGGACCCTTCCTTGGCAAGGTTGTCGGCAATTTCATTGCCTTTGATCCCTGCGTGTCCCGGAACCCAGACCAGTTTGACTCTGTTATTCCTAGCCAGCTGCTTTAGGGATAGCTTGCACTCCCAGACAGATTTAGACTTGCATGTAGGCGATTTTATTGCCTTTAATGCAGCTTGACTGTCTGAGCAGATGCAAACCCTCTGTTTGTTGTATCCCCTGTCTAAACATATGTGGGCGCATGTGTTCAGGGGATGGGGATCGTCCTAAGGCCCTTGATAACTCGCATCGAGGGTGATACCGATTCCGACTCCGTTTTCAGTTTTGGATCCGTCAGTGAACCAAACTATCGAGGAGCCTTGTAACTGCTTGACCCTCGCTCCAACATCATGGCGGCCATGGATGGCCACTTCAATCGTTGTGTCGAAGTCGTAGTCAGTTGACATGTAGTCTTTGGGCATGTATATCGCTCTTTCACACACAGTGTTGAGGATTTTTAGGTGCCCGTTAAGGTATCCATATTTTGGTGTGTCTGTCTGGATTATTCTTAATGCGTCTAGTGCTGCTTCCCTTTTCACGTGCAGATGCAGAGGTGTGAGATTTAGCATAGCCTCCATTGCTCCAGTGGGGCAGGTGTTCATAGCCCCTGTGATGCCCAAACATGCCAGCCGTTGAACCTTGCTGAGCCTTGCTTGGGTTGTGATCTCCGTTGTCTTCGTCCACCAGACAACGGAACCATAGGTGATTATTGGTCTTATCACCGTAATGAAAAGCCAGTATATCATCTTGGGGTGTAAACCCCATCGCTTGCCAAATAGCCTGCGGCAAGCCCATATTGCCCTTACTGCTTTGGCAGTGATGTTATCTACATGGGTTTTCCAGTTTAGCCTCTGGTCAAAGGTGAGGCCGAGATATTTAACTGTGTTGGAAAGCCCAATGAGTGTCCCATTCATGGTTAGTGCCTTAAGATTTAATTTTCTACGACCTGTAAATGGGACAATTACAGTCTTGTTGGGATTGATAGTGAGCCCCTTCTGCACGCACCATGTACTTACTTTCCGAAGGGCTGACTGCATGCGGTTGGACACCGTATCGTCATGCTTTCCCCTAACTATGATGACGATGTCGTCAGCATAGCCTTGTACGTCAAAACCGTCGTTGGATAACACCGATATTAGCTCATCGACAACTAGTGACCACAGCAGGGGCGATAGAACCCCGCCTTGTGGGCACCCCTTTACTGCGAACACAGTTGCCGACTCATCGCCAATGGACAGTGTGATCCTACGACCTTTGAGCATAGCATGGATCCATTTGGATGTGGAGGCATCAATTCCTCTTGATTTGGTGGCCGTGTCTATGGATTCATAGGAGGTGTTGTCAAATGCACCGATGTCCAAGAATGCGCATAGAGCCACTTCTTTGCTTGCGATGCTCTTCTCTATTACACTTGTTAGTGTGTGAAGGGCATTTGTTGTTGATTTGCCTGCTTGATAGGCAAATTGGTGTTTGTGAAGGGGAAACGACTGAAGAGCTTTCCCTCTGATATTTCTATCAATGATTTTCTCCATTGATTTTAGGAGAAAGGAGGTGAGGCTTATGGGGCGATATGACTTAGGCTCGTCAATTTGGCGTTTGCCAGCCTTTGGTTAAACACCACCGCCACCTCCCTCCACTGCTTGGGGATATACCCAAGAGAGTAGCTAGCTCTGAAAATTTGCGTGAGACGTGGTAATAACTCCTCCCCTGCCCTTTGCAAAAGGGCTGGAAAGATGCCATCTGCCCCCGCGGATTTGAACAGCTTGAAGCCGTTGATCGCCCATGTTATTATGCTTGGAGTGAAGATCTTTGTTGCCAGTTTTTTGCTTTCTCTGGTAGGGCGTTCTTCTACCTCAAAGCCGATGGCAGGTAAGTCTTCACTGTTAATTGCCTGGGACCCAGGAAAGTGAGCTGCTAGGAGTACTCTTAGACTTTCTTCTAGGGTTCCAGTGTATTCACCGTTGGACTTTTTTAGTAGTCCAATACCGTTCGTGTGATCCTTTGCAGGGACTTTTTGGAGGCGTTGTGCGGGAGGTAGATCATCTATCCCCTCGCAGAAAGTCCTCCAAGTTTTCCTTTTGGATTTTCTCAGTTCTTTGTTGTACTCCGTAAGGGCCTTTCTGTACTCCTCCCACTGTCCAGAGGCTTTAGCCCTATTAAAAGTACGCCTAGTTTTGGCCTTTAGGCTCGCGAGTTCGCTGTTCCACCAGGGCACTTCTCTAACAACAGCCCTTTGCTTTAGTGGACAACTACTTTCGTAAGCGATGTTGATTACATCTTGTAATTGTGTCGATGCTGCTTCTAGCTGCTCGACTGTTTCAATAGGATTCAGTGGTCCCGCAAGTTCCGACGTAAGGCGCTCTTGGTAGGCCTCCCAGTCGGTATTTTTGGGATTTCTGAATCCATTGATGTGGTTATTACCACTATCGATGTCAAACCGTATATGCTGATGGTCTGATAGTGAGACGTAATCTGAGACGTGCCAGTTTTGTATGTACTGGCTTATGTAATTATCAGCTAGGGAGATGTCTAATACCTCCTTTCTAACTGATGTGATAAAAGTAGGTTTATTGCCCTTATTGACTATATCTAAGTTTTCACCTAAAACATAGTCTAGCAGGAACTCACCTCTTCTGTTGGTGTCCGTACTGCCCCATACAGTGTGGTGCGCGTTGGCGTCGCAGCCCAGGACCAGGTGTTTGTTTTCCTTCCTGCACCAGGTGATGAGTAAAGTGAATTAAGTTATTAAGTTTATTATATTAAACTATCTACGTAATTCAAACCAAATACAGAACTCTGTATGTTTTATAGGTTATATATTTCTTTTGCCATGAATAACCATTTGTTTCTTTGGCTACGTAAAAATACTTGGTTTAAGCTACACAATGTCGTTAAAAACGATTTTCATTTGGTTTTTCCCTTAACCCTTCAACTAATAATCGGTTTTGTTTTAAACTTTAAGAAAATAATATGAAAATGAACGTTTTTAAATTATGAAATCCAAGTCGTGACCAGGGTTACGTTTAAAACACTTTGTTTTAAAACAGTGTTTTAAACATGTTTAAAAACAGCCGTCGTGTTTTAAACGGTTTTGTCTTAAACATGTTTTAAATCTTAAATTTGTTTAAAAGATGCTTAAAACATTTTTTTATAATCTTAAATTTGCAAAATTATTTTATATATATATATATATATATATATATATATATATATATATATTAGCACTGCGAGCCTAGTTGGCCCATGGCTCGGTTGATAATGCTCTTCCATGTCTTTTTGTTCTTTGCTATTTGTTTCCATCCGGTAATTCCTAATATCTCCATGTCCTTTTCTATTTCTCCTTTCCATCTCGTCCTTGGTCTTCCTTTTTTCCTGCTTCCTCCTACTGTACTGGTGAGTACTAGTTTTGGTAGTCTGGTTTCTTCCATCCTCTGTACATGGCTTAACCAGCGCAGTCTTTGCACTTGTATTACCCATGTTATAATTGTTTCTTTGAACATTTCTTTAATTTCGTTGTTTGTTCGTCTTAGCCACAGTTCTTCGACCTTTTTTCCTCCAAATATCTTTCTTAGAACTTTCCTCTCCCACACTTCCAACCTTGTTTGTTCCTTTTTAGTCATTGTCCATGTTTCACAGGCGTACATTACCGTCGGTCTTAATACTGTTTTGTATAGCTTCAGTTTAGCATTTCTAGAAATGTTCTTACTTCTTAGTATCCTGTTTAGTCCCCCCATGCACCTATTCCCTGCCATTACCCTCGCTTCGATTTCCATTCCATTATCAGGTTCCCTCGTAAACAACGTTCCTAAATACATATATCTGTCTACTTCCTCGAATACTAGTTCTGTATTATTCTTCGTTTTTATTGTTATCTGTGTCCCCTTTCTAAAATCCTTTTTCGTCCATGCCATGTATTTTGATTTCGCTTGGTTAATTATCAACCCCATATATCTTGCTATATTAACCAACCTAGTAATTACTCGTATTAGTTCTTCCGTACTTCTGGCTAGTATTACTAAATCGTCAGCAAAAGCTATGCACTGCTGTTTCTTCCTATATACGATTCCCGTTATGTTTAGGTTGGCGTCTCTTATAGCTTTTTCTAGCACTAGGCTGAAAAGGATAGAAGCGGATCCCCTTGCCTTACTCCTTGACGAATTTTGAAGCTATCGCTGACGTTGTTATTAATTTTGACCTTACTTTCAGTGTCTTGCAATGCCATTTGAATCATGTTGATAAGCTTCTCACTGACCTCGAAATATTTCAACGCTTCAGAAATGGCTTCCCTTTTGACTCTGTCATATGCTTGTTTGAAATCAATGAAAAGCATTACCGTTGGTTTCTCAAGTTCAAAACTCTCAGCTTGTATTTCTCTCAATGTAAATATTGCATCTGTCGTGCTCCTTCCTCGTCTAAACCCACACTGGTACTCCCCTATTTTATCTTCGACTTCACTCACTAATTTATTCTTTAAATCCGTTGCCAGTATTTTATATGCTACGTTTAGTAGTGAAATGCCCCTGTAGTTTTGGCACTCGCTTTTGTCACCTTTTTTGTGCAGAGGACAGATTATGGCTTCTCTCCATTCTTCTGGCATTTCTTCCTTCTTCCAGACCTCCTCAAGTAACCTCTGTATATACTCTACCAATTTGCTACCCCCATGCTTAAATAACTCCGCTGGAATTCCATCACTACCCGGGTTCTTGTTGTTCCTCATTTTCGTAATAATGTCTTCTATTTGATCTGTACTTGGTGCCAACTGTAAGTCCAGGTTAACTACTCGCTTAGGCTGTGGAATTCTTTCATCATTTTCTTCATTCAACAGCTCGTTAAAATACTCCCTCCATCTTCCCAATTGGTCTTCTTCTCCCGCAATCAGCGTTCCCTCCTTTATCTTGTAAAATACCGGTTTGGCTTGGAACCCTTCCCTTTCCTTTCGCACTTTTTGGTATAGGTTTCTGATTTGGTTGTTATTATAGTCCTCTTCAATTTCTTGTATTACTTTTTCATAGTAGGTTCTTTTCTTCTTTCTTAGGATATTTTTTGTTGTTTTCCTTTGTTGCTCATATTTCTGCTTAGCTCTTTCCGATCCTTCTTTCAGCATTATTAACCTTAACTTCTTCCTGATCTCTAACTCTCTTTCACAGTCCTCGTCAAACCACTTCTTCATTTTCTTCTTTTCCTCTTTACTGCATCTATCCGCAGAGTCCCTTAATTTATTTTTTAAGTTCAACCAATGTTCTTCTACGCTCGTACTCTGCCCTATATCTTCCAATTCTTTGGCGACTATTTCCTTGTATTTGTCCTGCTCCTCCTTACTTTTAAGTCTCGTTACTCTTTTATTTGCTCTTTTCTTTCCGAATTCATTTCGGATGCTGGGTATTATTTGTGTTAGTCTGGCGCCCACCAAAAAATGGTCACTATCTGCATCTGGTCCCCTATACGATCTAATTATATTTTATACTACTTCATTAAGATTTTTTGTTTACGTTTTTAAATGTTAGCTAAATTGTTGAAGATATTTTAAATTACATTATTAAACATAACATTTTGTTACTATAAAGTATCACAACTATGTGTGCATAAATGTGATTTTTAAATACAGGGATTTTTTCTTTCAGAGATTTCAATTTGAATCTTAAACGAGGGTTTTCCACTCCCAGACTAAGCATGAAGTAAAATTTCGAGTTTAGAAAAGCCTGAAAATTTGGATTGGCCGCGTAGCGAAGCGGAGCGGCCAATCCAAATTAGGCTTTTCTAAACTCGAAATTTTACTTCATGCGCCACACGTATAAATCACTGAAATATCGTTAAGTTTAAAATATACGGTTTTAGAAATATAATATGTAGATATGAATAAAACGTGAGTCAAATTCTGCGCTGAACAAATTGTTTAAAACAGTGATTATAGGCAACCCAATAACTATAACGTATATTAGATTGCCTATAATCGTTGTTGTATGTGTGTGTTTTTTGAACTTCACTGTAAATCAGTGTTTTTAAGCGTGGCGCATGAAGTAAAATTTCGAGTTTAGAAAAGCCTGATTTGGATTGGCCGCTCCGCTTCGCTACGCGGCCAATCCAAATTCTTAGGCTTTTCTAAACTCGAAATTTTACTTCATGCTTAGTCTGGGAGTGGAAAACACTCGTTAAAAGCCTTAAAAAACGCTGTAATAATCGGAATATGTATACTCAAAATTCCCTGTATGTTCTGTTTGTTGTTAATGTTTTAAACGCTGTTTCAATGAAAAAACACGCTTTGTAAAAAAAAACTGTTTTAATTAAAATAAAACAAAACGTTTTTTTTAACAACCCTGGTCGTGACTAATTGGCATAAGCTTAAGTCAGGAAAGTCTGGATTAGACCAGCAATAAAAAAATCTGAAATACGTAATGTTTCCGTTATTTCTTAGAATAATAATAATAATAACAATAAATTGTCTTTATCCAAAATTTTAAATAAAATACAATGGAGAAATATGCAACAAGAGCAGGCGAAGTGCAACCACTCAGTATGACTTTAATTGCTCTTCCACTTAACCTGTGAGTTTTCACTTGCAGGTTAAGTGGAAGAATCACATAATAATCATTGATTAAACCTCTGATTAAGTAAAAATTCTAGAATATAAGAATGTCATCAATTTGTAAGATATCCTGAACATGTTTATTTTATTAATAAGCGATTGTGTAAACGATTTTTAAATAAAATTGTTGTGTTTTTACAAAGTACTAATCACTGATTAAGTTAATCAACTTAGGTGCGAATAATGGGCATAAGAATCGTAAATAAATATTGAGGAGCAAGAGAAAACCTGCTAATAATAAGAATATAACACAGAATTATGATAACATTTCAGAAAATATAAAATGATTTACAAGAACGAAAATTAATAAATAACTTTTTACAGTCATTAATATTTACATAATTTCTCTAATCTATGAAATAAATGATTGTCCTTATCACAAACTAATAGGCTTTAACATTCAATGATATTTATAATTTAAAAAAAATATGACAAGGATTTAAAATTAATGTAAACTTTCTGCAAAAATGTACTCTCGTTGAGACATTTCCAATTTTAAGTTTCGAGTAGAAAATACTATGAAAAAACCAAACCAAAAACAACAAAAAATTACGTGTTTATTGTAATTAGGAATTATCTATGTGTTAATTCCTAATTACAATAACACTATTAATGATTTCGATAGCTAACGCCATCTAATGCTGCATAGTGGCATCGTCAGTGACACGAATGCACAAAGTGCATATACAGGTCACTGTTTCGTCCACGAGCGAGCAGAACTCTGTTTGTGAAACCAGAAAACAAATATCAAAATTGAATTTGTGTTCAGTATTCCGGCACCAGATATCCACAGACGCGTTTCGGACTTCAAGGTCCTCTTCAGTGTGGTCCCGACCTTTGTTTTCTGGTTTCACAAACAGAGTTCTGCTCGCTCGTGGACGAAACAGTGACCTGTATATGCACTTTGTTGTTTGTTGTGCATTCGTGTCACTGACGATGCCACTATGAAGCATTAGATGGCGTTAGCTATCGAAATCATTAATAGTTTTCACATATTGGCTTGAAATAGTCAGAAATGTTCAGTATTCCTCAGCACTGGGTCGGGACCACACTGAAGAGGACCTTGAAGTCCGAAACGCGTCTGTGGGTATCAATTTACAATAAACACGTTATTTTTCTTTTGACTGCATTTATATTTTGTAATATCAAGTGTATGTTTAATATCTCATACTTTCTAAAACCAAGCGGTTAGGTAAATTTAAATATTTATTAACTAAATCGATTAAAATTGTATAATTATGCAAAAGATGGATTGACATTGCTTTACTTACCATAATATCCGTCGCATAAGCGAGGAAAGTGAATTGTTAAAATAAAATAAAAAACAATGCCCGTGTAACACGACTGAGCAGCGAAAGTGTTTCCTATTAATTGACGTATTATTCATTATGATTTTTGTTCTTTTTGGGAATTTCTAGAGAGAGTGAAAATGCTTTAATAACATGATTTAAATATAACGATCATAATAATTTTTACTTGTATTATATCATATGTTTAATAAGAAAAAACGTCTTGAGTGCTATGATTTAATCTTTTTTTAAATTTAAGTTGCTACACACTTCAGGAATTGATACACAGGGATTTTTTCTTTCAGGTAAACATATGCATAAATTGTAAATTTTTCGACATCCGTTATTTTTCAAAAGAGTTCAATTTGAAGCTTCAAACGAGTGTTTTCCACTCCCAGACTAAGCATGAAGTAAAATTTCGAGTTTAGAAAAGCCCCGTGAAAATTTGTCGAGGGTCGCGCAGCGACCCGAGACAAATTTTCTGGGCTTTTCTAAACTCGAAATTTTACTTTATGCGCCACGCGTATAAAACACTAATATATTGTGGAATGCATGTATAAAATATAAAAACAAATTAAAATTAATATTAATATTCGTTTTTATATTTTCTAAATATTCTGAAAACTATTGACAAACTCAATTTTTTTTATGTAAAATGTTTCTTTTTGTTAAAATGTATGTATATTTGAACCTCACTAGAAATCAGTGTTTAATACGCATGGCGCATGAAGTAAAATTTCGAATTTAAACTCGAAATTTTACTTCATGCGTAGTCTGGGAGTGGAAAGCACTCGTTCAAAGCTTCAAATTGAACTCTTTTAAAAAAACAACGAATATCTAAATATTTAAAGAAAATAAGCTGAATTTATAATACGTATACTTTAAAGAAAAACTCCCTGTATAAAACGTCAGACATAATAATTATAATGTATACTTTTAGAGTTGCCAACCTAGAATATTTTCCATAGTACTCCAGAGATTTTTTTTAATTGAACGTACGATATTATGTATTTTTTAAATGGACTCCGTTGAGTAAATAAATAAATAGATGAAGAGTGAACAATATTTTATCTAAAAAGTAATATTATTAGTAAGGTTTTGGACGAATGGGATCATTGGATGAATGAGTGTGAATGGCTAAGAGAAAGGATGAGTAAGAGAGAAAGACGAATGTCCAGAGAAGAGTGTTTGAGCGAGAATGGAAAGGGGATTGAGTTATATAAAAAGTTGCGAGGATGGAAGTCAGGGAGAGGTAGCTAAATGGACGCGGAAAGGGTTATGCGAGGAGAAATTTACGTTATTTATTTATGATATTTGTTTTAAGTATTTTTGTTTTTTTATTTTTGTATATACTGCAATGGGTGTAATGGGTACTCAATTGAATGCCAAATAAAGGTTTCTTTTTTTTTTTTTTTAGTAAGGTTGTGTGAAAAGCTGCAGTTTTAAAAAAAAATCATATGAGTTAACCATAAAACTTTTTTTCAATTGTGTCAATATACCGGGTGCTTGATAAAAATGCCCAACGCCAACTCTCTGTTAGTTATTAACCGATTTGAATGAACTAAAAAACAAAGTTAATGGCCATTTCAATACTATGAATTGACAGTAATTATATATTTTTTCTAAATCAACATCATTACTAAATAAAAGTTAACTGTAAATTTTAAATGGCTGCATACAGTTTTTTCATTTAATTATAATAGACATTGTTTTTTTAAATCCAATTGTGCTCGATATGTTGATTTTAATTTAATATTTATGCCAGAAAAAAAAAAATATAATAAATCTTGTTCACATGATTTTTTGGAATAAATGTAGTGTGGCTTAATAAAAAAACAATTGTACCTTCTAATACTATTTACATTGTTTATTGGTTTATATTTAATCCGTGTGTACAGTTAACTAGATTATTATACATTTACAGTTTGTTATTATTTCAAATGCAACTTTAATATTTAATAAACACTTCTTTTTGTTTTAAATATACATAATGTATACAATGTCAGTTTTTATGCATTCGTCGATTTTATAGAAAAAGTCCAATTTGAAGTTCGAACGAGTATTTCCACTCCCAGATTAAGCGTGAAGTAAAATTTCGAGTTTAGAAAAGCCTTAAAATTTGGGTTGGTCGCGTAGCGCTCCGCGACCAAACCAAATTTTTAAACTTTTCTAAACTCGAAATTTGACTGTATTAAACACTGAAATATTGTGAAGTTAGAAACACATACTTAAAAGATTTATTTTAATTTTTTTTCGACAAAAATATTGAACAAAAAACAAGAAATTGAGCAGTGTTGGATTCAGAAAAATTATGTCTATTGTAATAAAATTAAAAAATTATAGGCAGTCATTTAAAAATGTTAGGTTGGCTATTATTTGGCAATGAAGTTATTATTGAAAAAAATCAATATTCATGTCATTACTTAAGCTTGTATTAGACGACAGTATTTTCTGTATAGTATACTATTTTCTATAATGGTGGACTAAATAAACCATGTCCTATTTCCATTATACAAAACTGTACAAGATTCGCGTTTGGTCATATTTTGTGTATTACAATATTTTCTATCATGGTGTAATACACAAAATATGACCAAACGCGAATCTTGTACAGTTTTGTATAATAGAAATGGGACATGTTCTATTTAGTCCACCATTATAGAAAATAAAAAATAGTAATAGTAAATCTTAAATACACTTGTTAATAAAACACTTTTTACTTTGTTTAACCACTGAATCTTACACACCCCTCTTTTCGAAGCCGTATAAATAGTTTTTAACGTGTAATTTGTATTTACTTTAGTTTGAGAATGACTACTAGATAGTCGATACTAGTCACACAATTAAATGTAAGATTCAGTGGTTAAACAAAGTAAAAAGTGTTTTATTTACTAGTGAATAAATGTTTACAATTATCTGAAAAGGTTTCATCGAAAACTTCATTAATAAGACTATAAACATGACATTTTCACTAAATCTTTCTTTCAATTAAATTATTTGCAATCGAAGATTAAATATTCCATGTTTTGAAAGTTTACACAATTTTCTACAATTTTACTCTAATACGTGTAAATCTTCAACACTAGTTGAGATATGTACACGAACTTTGTAAATTTAACATTCATCATAGCAAATGTTATTAAAACCTGAGATGGTAAGGAAAAATGACAGAGGTATTTAACGTGCAATAATTCTGTCGGATATTGTACATATTTATTACTTATAATTATTGATCAAGTGCTATCTTACCTTTAAGTCTTGAGTATGTACCTAGATTTAAATAGCCTCTCTGGTTTGTGGAATTGTGTCAAAGAAATGAGAGACAGCAACTAGTAATAAATGTTGCGAATTGAATCTCGCTGCACGTGGAATTTAGCATTGCACTTACTTTAATTGAAACGCTCCAGTTGTGCATTTATTTTTGTTTGAAAATTCTCTGCTTTACTTTCATACCTATGTAGTATAAATTGCAAAGACACGCAAGAATGTATGTTATTTTCTTTATTTATAAAAGAGAATTAATTTCGCTTTTCTATTATAAAAAAACATTTAAATATATTGAATTTATCTCTGAAATTTAGTTCTAAAATAATATTTTTAATACAGCTGAAACATGATTAAATATCATATGTTTAATAAAAAAAAACCTCTAGTGTGCCATGGAAACTATTGTAAATTGGCGACTCTGAAATGATATAATTATTATGCCTGACGTTTTATATGTCAAATTCTAAAGCGCGTAGCCAACTTAAATTTTAAAAAGATAAAATCATGGCACATCAGAGTTTTTTATTGAACATACGATATACAGGGTGTCCCAGACCACCCGTATTAGCCTTTTTTTGAGAAAACGGCTAGTCCTAGAGAGTTGGGACAAAATAAATGTATTACACAATTTCAATTTTTAATGGCTAACTTATTTTTAAAGATTTAGTTTTAAATGTCAGTTAGACCTCTCAGATAGATTCTAACCAAGTCCGCGTAGTCGCTAAAGAAATATACGACTCCAACTCCGTCTCCGACTCCTCTATTTTTCGAAAATCTTACGCCAACTCTGACTGCTGCTTCGAATTATGTGAACATTTTAAAACTTTACTTAATAATGCAATATTTTGCAATATAAATAAATGTTGGTTGGTTACTACATCTGTATAATTGCAATCTAATAGTTTTTTTGAAAAAAAAATCGAAATTTTGGTTTTCTCTCATATGTAAATTACATAAATTTCAATTGTTATTAAAAACTTTATTTGGGTTCAAATTTTAGAAAACAAAAAAAAAACAAAATATGTTCAGCACAATTACATTTAAATAATTATATTGAAAACCGGAGTCAGAATTATACGAAATTTCCAACTCTACGGCTCCGATTTCCTCATCACAAAAATACTTAAATTCTGACCCCACAGTTTTGACTCTAGTTCCGACTTAGTATTCACAGCACTATTTAAAACTGTTTTTCATTTACTTCTAAACACTGTTCTGGTCCTAATACCAGTGGCCCTAAGTATCTAATTTTAAAATAAGGTAGCCATAAAACATTGATATTTGGTAACTTCAATCCAAAATTACTCAAAACATACCCCAGTTACAAAAATGTTTTTCCTACAAAAGTTACTTACTTTTCAATGTCTTTTTGACTTATCATGCCATTATCTTTTGACTTATCATGCCATTTGAAAATCTTGAGTTTTTGACATTTTTAAGCGAAATATCAGGGATGCCAACCTTTTTGGGAAAAAACAATATCACTATTCGATTCTTCAATATGGCTTTAGTAATAATTTTTTTCATCCCGACTCTCTAAGACTAGCCGTTTTCTCAAAAAATGCCTGATACGGGTACAGGTGGTCTGGGACACCCTGTATATGTAATATACAAAAAATAATAATCTATATGCATGAATATTAATTTAACTAAGTGATTTTTATTTCAATTAATATTTATACATATACAGATTTAATTCATTTTTTTAATATACAGAAGTAAAAACTAATGCATATTATTCTAAGAGTGTTCTGCATTCCTTGTTTAATTATGAAAGATTTATTTTTTTTGTAAAGAATACAGAGTAATGTAAAATTATGGTGTTCTGCTAATTTATTTTTCTCTTTTCTTGAGTAATGGCAAATTGTAGAGATACATATTGAGAAAGTGCATCCATGCACTTGTTTATTCTTCGCCATTGAATTCATATAATTAGGAATGTGAAAAAAGTGGAACTTCGCGATAATCTAGATGCGTATAACCCATATTTTGTACTCACAGCAAAATCTCCTTTAATTACAGCATGTTCATGTTAATTAACTACGTTTACATCGCGATTTATTTAGGTTGATGATAATTTATTGCTATTCCATGCGTTTTAATGGTTGTTTTATTAAAAATTAAATTCCAAGCGGTAATTCAAGTTATTTATTAGATAATTATATGAATTTATGTATAAATTTCATCTACATAACTTTACACAATACAATAGAAATGTTTGTATTCCATTTATACAACACTTTTAATATTTTTAAAATATTCTAAAATTGTTAGACAATTTCATATACAGGGATTTTTTCTTTTAACACATCACGATGTTTACGCTGTAAGTTCTCAGGCATTCATTGTTTTTGTAAAAACGGTTAATTTAAAGCTAAAACAAGTGTTTCCACTCCCAGATTAAGCATGACGTAAAATTTCGAGTTTAGAAAAGCCTTAAAATTTGGTTTGGTTGGTTTGGTGAGCGGCCAAAATTTTACTTCATGCGCCACGCGTATAAATCACTGATTTCAATTAACGCTCAAAATATACTGCTTATGTTTGATTTCACGTTATTAAATTTTACAAATGTTTATTTCGTCTAATTAAAACTTGGGCTTTCAAAATTCGCCTGGAACAATTTGCTTTGGGGTACATAAAATAAAAATGTCACGCGTACGAACCACAATATTTCAGTGGTTCGTACGCATGGCGCATGAAGTACAATTTCGAGTTTAGAAAAGCCAGAAAAATTTGGATTGGTCGCTTAGCTTCGCAACGCGAACAATCCAAATTTTTCCGGCTTTTCTAAACTCGAAATTTTACTTTTGCTTAACTGAGGATTGGAATCACTCGTTAGAAGTTTCAAATTGATCACTTTTAGAAAAAAACAACGAATACCTGGAAATGTACAGGATATAATTCCATCTACATAACTTTATACCGTGCGATCGTTTAAAACATGATTTAGAGTAGACTTTGAGTTTTAAATTAGATTGGCACTGCTGGATGTTAACAAATAGTTTAGCATAACCTCAAATGTATTCCATTATTTCATAGATTTTTATATATAAGATTTCTATATAAAACATCAATGGAAGATGGAATAAATTTGAGGTTATGCTAAACTATGTGTTAACAGTTAGTAGCCTACTCTAAATTAGGTTTTAAACGATCATACGGTAGAATACAATACAAATATTTGTACTCAACTTATACAACAGTTTTATTATTTTTCAAATATTCTACTATAGTTGGCAATTTCATAAACGAAATTTTTATTTTAAGTATGCATATCCCAATGTATACGCTGTAAATGTTGAAGCATTCATTGTTTTTGTAAAAACGCCGAATTTTAAGTGCTAAACGAGTGTGTCCACTCCCAGTTTAAGCATGAAGTAAAATTTCGAGTTTAGAAAAGTCTGAAAATTTGGTTTAGTCGCTCCGCGCTTCGCGCTACGGGACCGAACCAAATTTTCAGGCTTTTCTAAACTCGAAATGTTACTTCATGCGCCACGCGTATAAAACACTAATTTCAATTGAAGTTTAAAATATACTGCTTCCGTTTGATTTCTCGTTAATAAATTTTACAAATGTTTATTTCATCTATCCAAAACTTGCGTTTTCAAAATTCGCCTGTAACAATTTGTTTTGGAATATGTAGGTATATTAATCAACGACTTCTGAAACCTAGTAAATATTGATTTTTTAAAAATTAATGAGTTATTAATATTAGTATAAACTATCTACTCAAAATACTTTTTAAATGCGCACATAATGAAGAAACGTACAATACAAAAAAAAATCATAAGGATTACGCAGCTCATATAATAATTAACTAGTATAAAGAAAAACTGAGTTTGACATAAAGAAAAATTGGGTTTGACACAAAGAAAAATTGAGTTTGACATAAAGAAACATTGAGTTTGTCATAAAGAAACATTGAGTTTGACATAAAGAAAATTGAGTTTGCCAATAGTTTGCAGAATATTCACAAAATATAATATAATAATTAACTATTGTTTTGTGTCATTGTAAAATTTGACATTTTGGACTTGGTCGATATATGAAATAAAAATCCCTGTATTTTGACAATATATACAATATACAATATCTCAGTGGTTCGTACGCGTGGGACATGAAGTAAAATTTCGAGTTTAAAAAAGCCAGAAAAATTTGGATTGGTCGCTTCGCTTCGCGACCAATCCAAATTTTTCTGGCTTTTCTCAACTCGAAATTTTACTTCATGCTTAATCTGGGATTGGAAACACTCGTCAGAAGCTTCAAATTGAACACTATAAAAAAACAACTAATACCTCAAAATTCACAGGGTATACACCAGGAAATGTATACTTAATAGAAAAAAATGGATGTATAATAAATACTTAGTTACACAAAACGACAAAGTTGTGTGTTTCTATAGATAAAATAGAATACGTTTATTTGGTATTAAAGCTATTAAAAATCGGTATACAAGTCAAAAATAATCTAAAATATAAAATATTAATTAAGTTGTTTATTGCCAGAACCACAGGTTAACAAACGTCAAGGAAAGTACACATTTAAAAAAATATGGTATTGTATAAAATAATTATTTTTTATCCTATTACTATTAAAGAAAGTTAAAATTTATATTTTAATAGATTGATTTTCTAGAAAATACCTGAACTGAAACCAAATTTTGTTGATTTTTATGTCCTAAATTGGATTATCTATTGAAAAAATAAACGTATTTATTTGTTTATTAATTTATAATTATTTTCAGGTTAAATATAAGTATGCTTTATTGACATCAAACAACTAACCATCCAAAACAATCACCAAAAAAACAATGGAAAAGACCCAGATGTACATCATAATCTTCCTAATATTCTGCATGAAACAATGTTACGCCCAAAACGCAACGACAGTGGCACCATCAACAGCTCAAAACATATCATCAAACCCCAATCAGGTGGTCAACGTTAACTTCCAAGTACCAGGAGGTCGACTCCTAGGAGCCCTGAAATGGCTCAAATTGCTCGCGTTGAAGAAAGCAGGCGGGGATGACGGATTTTTCGGTTAGTATATCCAATTTTGACGATTTGATTGTATTAATGAGTGTGGTTAATAATCTTTTTTCGGGGAATCGCTTGGAGTCTAACCGATTTAACTCACGAGTACAAATAAGAAATGTAAGTAAATTAGAAAGAAAAAAGTGCATGTTTGTTTTAGTGTTCAGGATTGTTGCGGTCTTGAAATATTTAGATGCACTGTAGTTGAAAGTGCTTTGATGGAATAGAAGAAATCTTGAAATTAATGCACTTGGACGGAATAGAATTCAACACTTAAAATTAATACACTTGGAAATTATTCTTTTAGTTACGTAAAGTGTTTTATATTAATTATTTTCGTTATTCCTTTATTCACCTATTATTTTTATTATGCTAGATGCACATTTCGAACACTAGTGCCAGTTTGCACCCAAGTCGATTAATTTAATCAGTAATTAATACTTCTAAAAAAACACAACAATTTTATTTATACATTGTTTATACAATTAAATATTAATGTAAGAGACATATTAAGGATATCTTATAAATTTATATCATTCTTATATTCTAGAATTTTGGCTTAATCAGAGGTTTATTTAATGATTAGTGTATAATTAATGTTAGTCAGTCGGGGTGCAAATAGGCCTAGGTGTTTCTTTTAAATAACAATAAAATTGCCATTGAAAATGAACACTTATGCCCGTTTGCATCCAAGTCGATTAACTTAATCAGTGATTAGTACTTTTTTATAACACAATAATTGTATTTACAAATTGTTTACACAATTGCATACTGAGGAAAGAGACATGTTTAGGATATCTTACAAATTTATAAGATTCTTATGTTCTACAAATTTGACTTAATCAGAGGCTTAGTCAATGATTAGTGGATTAAAACTAATTGGTCGGGGTTCAAATGGACCCTAGTGTTCGAAATGCATCAAGCATAATAAAAATTAAAAGGAAGATAGGATAAAAATTGGTAAATCACTTGGGTTGGAACATTTTAATATTATACAATTTATGATTGTTTAAGTATTAAATTAAATGTACTGTAAACTTTGTTTTTTTTAATATGACCAAATTTAGGGTGTATTTACTGCGAACAGTTGCAGTCCTGCTTTAACAGTAGGGTATTTTAATCATCAAATTTTGAGATTTTGGTAAATGATTATCAATGTGACAAATAAATCATAATTTGTCAAATAAATTGTCACGATGCAGAGATTTTCAAAAAAGAGAACGCTACAACTTGCAACTTTACAACACATACATGGATTGTTTCTTTTATGTATACTTTTACATATTCTATATAAACATTTGTAAAATTAATGAACTAAACAAAACTAAGTCAAAGTATATTTTGAACTTCACTTTAAATCAGTGTTTTATACGAGTGGCGCATGAAGTAAAATTTCGAGTTTAGAAAAGCCTGATTTGGCTTGGTCGCTCTACTGCGCTACGCGACCAAGCCAAATTTTCAGGTTTTTCTAAACTCGAAATTTTACTTCATGCTTAGTCTGGGAGTGGAAAACACTCGTTAGAGTTTTTGAATTGAATTTTTTAATATGATCACGAATGTAAAATTTACATTGAAAAATCGTAACATGTATACCTAAAAAAAAATCCTTGTATTTAAAACTTTTTTAAAATTTAAACATATAAATGGACAGATAATAAAACAGAACAACGAATATTACCTGATCCTCAGAAACACTTTATTAAATCGGTAGTAGATACAAATAATTTGAGGCGGTGATAGGTAAATACATTTGTAATCGTAACCCACTGAACAAACTTATTCATGTAATGTTTTATCAACATTAATACAACGTTTAATGTTGCTAAAATGTTGAACAACGTTATTTGTTGGTGTTTTGCTCAGTGGATCTCTTTGTGAGTCATATTAATGTCAGATTTCTCTTCACATAACCTACAAATTAAAAGTTGATTTACAACATAACATGTGGTTAATCTTGTCGTAACCTAAAACACACAACCTTCATCACACCACTTAATTCTTGAAATGTCAAATTTGATTGGTCATATTAAAAAAAAACAGATTATAGTTATAGTACTTGCAAAGTGTATACAGAGAGTTTTATATAACATCGAACATGCTAAAATGTACTCAATGTAAATTTTCCTATGTTCGATGTGTACTGGGACGCATCAAAGCATTGAATGCGATGTGATTGGCTACAATTTGTAATTGTAATATAGTCAACCCAATTTACACTCTTCCCTTTAAAAATAAATTAAATCTGTCAGTTATCGCAAGCAAGTTATATTTGCTGTTCTAGCACTCAAAGCAGACGTAGACGACGAACGGAGAGTGGAAGATATCAATAATGTCTACAAAGGAGGAAAACATTTTTCTGGTAAACTTATACCATAGAGAAAACAGTTCAAGAAATTCCCATAATTTATTTTCTGTAAAATGTTCTGATTGACCAATACCATTTATTTTAACCATTTCGAACCTTATAAAACAGTTTATTTGGATAAATTTCACAAGCGAGGAGATAGAAGTCTGTCGATATTATCGGAAAAGATGAAATTAAACAATTTCTGTTATGTTGCAGTGTGCCCAATAATATCCTTACTATTGCAAAATCATTTAATATTTAAGCATCCTCTGTACATAAGAGTTCTACAAGAATTTAGGTTTAGGTCCTACAAATTCCCACATTACTAGTTGCTGTATGACAAAATTAAGTGACAACATTTTTATAAAATTGTATTTAATCTGTTAAAAAACGAAATGTTCCGAAAAATTGTGTTTACTGATGAAGCGTTTATATCGTCTTACCTTCTTTAACTAGTATTTTACTGATTAAATATTTAACAAAAGTTGATAAGCAATTCGTTGAACTAAAATATTCATAATACAACATATTGTGGTTGACATAATAATTGACAAATTTAATGTATTTTTGACGGGAAGAGTGTACATTGGATTGACTATATTACCATTTGAAATCGTAGCCAATCACATCGCACTCAATGCTTTGATGCATCCCAGTACACATCGAACATAGGAAAATTAACATTGAGTACATTCTAGCATGTTCGGTGTTATATAAAACTCTCTGTATATTATTATTAAAGTCTTAAAATTAACCCACTGTAGATTTTTGGTTGCCACCCGTATGATCTAGAGTTGCTGATAGAGTTCGCATCCGCACCTTTTCAGTCAAATGTAGAGTTTTATTCTTTTATGATTTGTATGCTAGTAGGCCTAATTACAATTATTTGTACATCCTAAGCCGCAAATCATCTGCACTTTCCTCAATTATGTTTTGTCTTCCAATACATACTTTTTTATTTTATGCTTCTCCAACTTTTATCTTAACTTTTCTTCTTCCTCTTCTACTATTCCATCTTACCCCTCAGGGCGTCGGGTCTTAACTTTTCAAGAAAAAATAAAAGACAAGGTAAGTTTACTGAACGCACAAATTTCTCTTCATTGTTTCTTTCCAAAAAAATTCTGTACTCTACACTCTCAAAACAAACATAGTTCCGAATCTTCTCTTTGACTGATTATCCATATTACATCATTAAACTTTCTTCTAATTTGAATTGTACGTTCTCTCTAGCAGATATTTTCCGTTATTTTTGCAGTAATTGTAAATTAAAATCCTTTTTATATTTTAGGTCGTTGTTTAGGAGCAGCAAGACGCTTAAAATTCGTGATGCCATTCATCCTCTTCAAACTCGGCGTAATCGTCACTACCCTAGGCTTCCTCACCTTATTCACCGTCAAGGGCGTTACCGTAGGCATAGTTCTCCTTCTCCTGAACGCAGCAGGATTTATAGGCAAAGCAGCCCTACTAAAAGCAGGCCATTTCGGCGGTTACGGCTATAAAGAGCATCACTCCTCACCACCAATAGCAATTACAGCACCAGCCCAACCAGCGGTTCACCTGCACGTCCATAAAGATGGAGATGGCAGTTATAACCTACAACATCCTTCGTCTGTTTCTTCTCCTTCGAAGCATTATGATTATATGCCGACGGCTTGGTCGGAGAGGGTTAGTAAAGGGCTAAGCGAGACGCAGAGTATAGCTGAGAAGTTGGAGTTGATAAATTTGTATCAGAGGCTGGGTTTGAATGTTAATCATGCGAATCTTGGGAATGTTGTGTATCATCCGAGTACTGAAAGGGATTGATTGGTTATGGGTTGAAAAGGGAAAAGGGTTTTGTAGTTAAAGTTTAGGCTGAACACCAATGATGATTAGGGTAGGTTAAATTAAATGAAAGTGGATGCACCACAAGAGGTTCCTAATCTAAATAAATTTAGCAATTGGCGATTTTTTTTCAATTATTACGAATATTGATTACTTGCTGTTATTTTAATATAAACAAAGCACTTAACTTGCTTATACCACTTATATTTTACTATACTGTTGTGACTTACATAGTAATCATTATCAAACTAAGTAAACTAAAATTGAAAATGCACCAGGAAGTGAACGCCTCCAAAATTATTGTGGGCTGGAGCAATTTGTAAGTTAATTTATTTATTGTGACTGACATGAGTCTGTTGTTGTATGCACCTGATAGTCATATGTTAATTTATTACTCTTATTATTTATTTATTTATTTATTGATATTTATTTAATTTTGTAGCGATCAATTTTATCATTAATATAGAATTAATTTGTGTAAATTGTAATTATTTTTATACATATGTTTTTAAAATAAAAAATGATCTCCACAAATAAAACTACCCAATTTTTTTAGTTAGGAAGTTTTATGAAAGAAAAGTTCAATAAAGTGTAATGTAATAAATAAGTGTGTCCTACTATTTCTGCTTATAAAATCGTGTCTATTTTTACTTTCCCCTATATGTTTTTTTATTTATTGTTTAATTTAATCTATACTCTATCTCTATCTCTAGGGTAGTCCGATCACCTGGAGAGTTCAGTAATGCATGTAAAATATAAAAAATATAACATATTAAACTCGAACATGTATAGTTAAAAACATACATTAAAAAGATAACATATTAAAATCAAATTAACTCGCACAATTTAAAAAGTATAATACAAAATATAAAATATTGAAATTGAACAAAATGGCGCTCAAAGCTAAAAGAAATACAATAAAAACATTACTTGTTAAAATTAAACACAAAATAAATTAACATTAACCTTCTGCAACTAAGAGTTGACAATTTCATTTATACTTATGTTTGAACGGTAACGTAACCGCCAGTGTAAGGTGTCAAATTATTTAGAGGGAATGGTAAAGCTATACTGATAAGATATAAATCTCGAAACACGTCTATAGATGGCCTGAATAATTTGATCCAAATTGTTACATTTGCAGTAGGTTTACTGTATGTAACAGCAAACACTTGTTGTATAATTTAATGTCCGTTGGGGTATTAGCTCGGAAAGTAGTTGTTTTAATGACTGTTTGATATAGTCTTTGTAAGACTAACTTATTGTAGATTTGCAAAATGAATCGCACTTTTAATGTTGTAAGTATTCTGCAACCAAGAATTGGCAATTTCATTTATACTTATTAATTGATAAATTAAGGTAATATTATTACGAAATTAACACGCACAATTAGAATGAAATAGTAACATTACAACGAAATTTACGCGCACAATTAAATAGGTAAAATATTTTTCCCAACTGTAGAATGCATTTTGAATTAAACATTTTTTAATATTGATTTTAAATTTTGTAGCTGGTAAATCTTGTATGTGGCTTAGGAGTGCGTTGAAGAATTTAATTCCATAGTATTTTACTCCCGTTTTTGATTTGCTTAGTCTTAGCTGATTTTGGTGGATGTTTATATGTGAAGTAAAACAAAGGAAAAGTATTTGTTTTCGCGAACATTATTAGTACCTGTATTGTTAGGGATTTTTTAAATTCTCTTGCAAAAAAGGTAATACTTTTCATAAAAAATGAACTTATGATGAAATTATTAACGGTGGCGGATTCTAGCGTTCATTGAATTGTTTAAGCCAGTGGTGGGGAAACTTTTTTTAAGACGGGCCATTTGTAATAACCAGACAATCGTAGCGGGCCAAAGAATAATGCTTAATCGTAGGTAGGTAGTTTTGATGCGGGTCGTCACATTACGAAGTAAGAACGCGTTCAAACATTCTCACGACGGCACTCTTAAACGGGCCGGATTAAACCTTTCCGCGGGCCGGACTTGGCCCGCGGGCCGTAGTTTCCCCATCACTGGTTTAAGCAATACTTCAATCAACGCTTCTAGGTTTTGTTACACGTCATAATTCACAAATAAAACACTTTTTATTATTGTTTGTATAACTGAGACTATATTAAGTGGCTCAATAATGTCTTAGTTATATAAATAAAGTAAAAACAAATGTTTCATTTGCGAATTTAGGATTAGTAGTCTTAAAATTCTTGTCTTAGGTGCTACCTACCTTAAGACTTTTAAAATTAGGAAAGTCAATATATACATAGTCTAAACGACCAATGAAATAAATATTCGTATGCTGATAATTAAGAAATAGTACCGAACATTTCTAGAAATAGAAGCAATTTGTTCAATCTGTGACAATTAGTAAACTACTTAAATGTAAAAACCAAAGTATTGATTAATACTTATTTAATAAAATCGATAACTACATTTTATTCATAATTCTGTGTTTGTTTGGCAATAATTTGTATTTTATTTGCATCAATTCATGATATACTAAATTTATTTTTAATATTGTCACAATTCAATTGTAGCATCAAGTGTTATTCTAAGTATACTACTTTAAATTTAGCAAAAGATGTACAATATACCTTTTTTACCATACAATGTTTTATGTACACAAAATATGTTAATTAACTCACTAAGCAAAAAACAAACAAATAACGTTATATCAAAATTGAGGGAACATTATACGTTGTTTTATTGTTAATGAAACATTACTTAAATAAATTTGCTCAGTGGGAATTATTATCTGTAGGGATTTTGTTTTCAATATAATGATAATTTAATCATGATTAATTATAAGTCTCACCAGGATCTCTAAAATAGAGTTATTTTTAAGTTTGTTCTTTGTTTTTTTAAAGTGTGGTGTGTGTTCATTTATATTATTAAAGGTTTAGATGGTAGATCAGTTTTTGTATGCTAAACTGAATTTCGCCTTATGGTTTGCAATTATTTCAAGCTGCATTCTTGTTTCATTATTATCGTTTTATACTTGCATTCTATTTTGAATGTACTTTTAAAATTACAAATAAAGTATATTATTATAGACACCTGCATTGCAAGTGTGTATAATGAATTGCCTGTAACAAAAGGCAAGTTGGTATTAATCAAGGTATGTCGATGGGCGTAACACATATGAACACATATGTGCTACAAGGTATGACAGAATTGTATCTTTTCATGTTTTCCCTTACCCCTTTCTCCGCAGGCCCGAAAGAGAACAATGTCGTTGTATTTAGTTACGTTTTTGAGTCTATCATAACTTCTCTTTCCGGTTTAGTTGTACTTTCATAGATAGATTTTTTAATATTAGAGTATTAAGTTTTTAAAAATAATAAAGATTTTAAGACCAAAATCTCTCAAATAGATTTAAATGCAAAGAGGAGAAAATTTCATAAATTGTAAATAAATAAAATTATTAACATGTTTTAAATATCAATTGCCCCTTTTCGCACCTTCCTTAAACGTTAAATTTGAAAATTTAAACAAGTGTTTTCCACTCCCAGACTAAGCATGATGTAAAATTTCAAGTTTAGAAAAGCGCCGTGAAAATTTTCGGGGCTTTTCTAAACTCGAAATTTACCTTCATGCGCCTCGCGTATAAAACACTAAAATATTGTGAAATTCATGTATACTCGAACTTCGCTTAAAGTCTGTGTTTTATACGCGTGGCGCATGAAGTAAAATTTCGAGTTTAGAAAGGCCCAGAAAATTTGTCTCGGGTCGCTGCGCGACCCTTGACAAATTTTCACGGGGCTTTTTTAAATTCGAAATTTCACTTCATGCTTAGTCTGGGAGTGGAAAACACTCGTTTAAGCTTCAAATTGAACTCACTAAAAAAAACTAGGAATATCTTAAAATTTACAGCATATAATTGGGATATGTATACTTAAAAGAAAAGCTCCCTATCTACATGCGTACACCAGAAGACACGACAGACAGAAAGTTTCATTTCTCGTTGATAATAATGTATTCAGGAAAATGAATCAATTTTTAACATTTATTGTATATTCGTTTTTTTATTGGCCAACCAGGTTTGGGATTTATTTTTCTCAGGTTCTTTGATTATTTTAGTGTCCCTACTGTTTAGTAAGTAAGTAAGTAAGTATTTATTGATGTTTTTAACAATATTGTTTTACACAGGTCAAGTATATATACTCAATGACATTAGAAGCGTAACACCCAGAAGGAGTTATTATTTTAACTTGATTTTTTGCCAGTATGGTAGTCTTACATCAAGAATAAAATGATTACATTTTCAAGAAATTTTATTAAAAAACAATCTAAAAAAAATTAATAATGTGTTTGGCGACCCCTTTGCTGTATACACTCCTGTAGACGTCTGGGCATCGACAAAATGAGATGGTCGATGTCTTCTTGAGACATCTCGTTCCAAGCAACTTGAATTTCATCGATCAACTGTGCTAGAGTCTGTGGAGGATGGTGCAAAGAGAATATTCTTCTTCCCATGATATCCCACACATGTTCAATGGGATTTAAATCCGGCGAACGGGGCGGCCACGCCAAAACATTAACACCAGCTTCATTAAGAAAGTTCATAGTTCGACGAGCAATATGGGGACGTGCGTTATCTTGTTGAAAAAGTACGTCTGGGCGGCCATCTAAATAAGGCAACAAAGTCGGTCGTATGGCGTCTTCAACATAACGCGCAGCTGTCATACTGCCTCGAATGAATACAAGAGGTGATCGACTACTATAAGCAATAGCCCCCCATACCATTACTCCAGCAGTCCTGTGTACATGCCTCTCAATAGTAAACCTAAGATCAGGTCGTTCTCCACGGTAGCGTCGTACCCTTCTACGGCCATCATGCGTGCCAAGACAAAATCGTGATTCATCGCTGAATACGACATCGTGCCATTCTGCCTCCCAATGCTGCCGTTCTCTGCACCAGTCCAACCTTTGGCGACAGTGTCTCGCTGTTAAAGGAAGCACTAACCTTGGACGGTACGAAAGAAGCCCAAAGGATTGAATGCGGCGATATAAGGATCGCATACTAACGGGCCTACCTTCTTCTCCAATCCATTGATCACCGATTTGACGCGTAGTAGCGAAACGGTCTCGCAGGGCTATTTGTCTTAAGCGCCGATCTTGACGTTCTGTGGTACGCCTTGGTTGATCAATTGGTCTTCTTCTTGCTCCTCTACCTTCTTCTGTCCATACCTGATACACACGTATTACAGTTGCTGCAGTGGAATCAATACGGCGGGCAATTTCGCGATAGGACATACCGACATCTCGATAAGCAACAACTAGACCCCGGTCAAAATCGCTCAAATGGTGATATTGTGGACGTCTTCGGACTCGAGGCATTTTATTTAAGCTTAACACACTCAACGGAAACACGAAAACTAAAAACATCTGTACTAAACAGCTCATATAAATAGTTTTATCAAAAAAGAAAAAGTGAAATATATATATTTTTTTCACAATAAATATAAAAGGCACAACGTTGAAATTGTTATCAATGTATGCTTTAAATATAGTCACTCTGTTGCTAAAATATGAATTCAAAAAAATCATTCCTTCTTGGTGTTACGCTTCTAATGTCATTGAGTATATAATAAAATAAAACATTAATTTAAATTAATTGAAAAAAAAAAAATGAAATGATGTAAGAAATATAGAATATAACCTAAACCTAACAAGGAATAAACAATTATAAATAACACATTAAAAACTTGTATATAAAATATAACAAAAGCACAATTAATATAAACTAACATATTTAAAATTCTACCGTTTCGATGTCGTGATTTGAAAATTCCTCACTTGAATAAAAGGCGCCCCTAATTAGCAACTCTTTTATCTTCCTCTTATACAAGGGATAAGAGAGCGAACTTAAACTAGGTGGTAACTTGTTGTAAAATTCGATGGCAAAGCAGTTAACACCTGAGCGTGATTTGGATAGTCTGTGATATTGTTTTTGTAGATTATCTCTGTTCCGTGTATCGTATGTGTGGTCAAAGCTGCAATATTTAATAGGATGTTTTTTTTATATATACATTCCAAAATAAATAAGGATGGTAATGTTAAAATGCCTAGCTCAGAAAAACTGTTTACAATCATCGCAATATCCCAATTTAGCTAAAATACGAATTACCCTTCTTTTTATATTCGGTGACGACAAGATGAATGCCCCCAGATTAAGACACCATATTTGAGGGCTGAGTAGAAATATGCAAAATATGCCGTCTGTAGCGTTTCTCTTGATACGGTACCAACCAGTTGACGTAACGCAAAGGTAATTTTGGATAGTTTTTTTGCTAAAATGGAACCATGACAATCCCACTTTAGGGCCGAATCAATATGAAGACCAAGAAATCAAGTGATCTAATCTGCATCACCAGCATCTACTTTATTGAGAGTGAAGATAATTTTTTTAGTTTTTGTGTCGTTCAGTATTAGACCGTTTTCTACACACCACTGAGCGGTTTTCTGCGTCATTATTTCCGTTTTTTGTGTTACTTCTTCAATACTTTTCCCTTTAACAATCACTGTACTATCATCAGCAAATAATATGACGTTGGCCATTCTTAGCTGTTTTGGCATGTCATTTATATATATTAGAAAAAGTATTGGCCCTAAAATTGACCCTTGTGGGACACCTCTATTGATTGAAGAGGTATCAGACTGTTCACGACGGACCCGCGCATTTTTAATTTCAATACATTTCTTTTATCTGTGTTTCTATTCTTTATTGTTATTTCTTTGTTACTGGAGACCAGGGCTGCATTTACAAGGGGCGACCATCGCCAACCCCAATAAACAGACTGTAAAACTCTTTGTATACAATTTTTCCTCCAAACCATTGTGTCTCGCGAAGACGTGCCTCAGCGCTGGCAATAAAGATTGTCCAGCTTCGGAGTTTTACAGCCTAAAACTTGTAAAATGCAGTTCCTGAAAATCCAAAATTTCCAGAATATTCGTACGCTATCCTACTCTTTCTTGTGCAATTTTCTTTCTTTCCTTTACCTACCCTGATTACCCCACCACCTTCTTTCAACCAATCAAATCATTCCTCAAAAATTCACCCTGAGTCTCTTCTCCACAAGACTTCACTTCCAATCGACCAAGCGTACGAGTAAGTTATATCTTGTTTTTCATACTTTTGATTTTTGCAGTTTGTAATATTTTCTAAGACTTCATTCATTTACTTTGTTCATTTTCTGATATATTTAACTTTGTTCATTTTCTCATATATTTTAACTCTTTACGCTTTCATCTTCATTTAATATTCTTTTTTTAATTACCTTGTTATTTTGTTTGTATATATTTGTTTGTTCATCTTTGATGCACGTAGTTAATAATAAATCTTTATTTTAATTTTACGTGTTTAAGTAATTTTAAACCCAAATCGTCAAAAGGCGTAAACACAGACATTATCCCCTTGAATTGAACTATTTGGTTTCTTTCAAAAAGATAGCTTTTTAGTAGCTGTATGCTATGTTTGCAAAAACCATACGCTTTTAACTTTGTTAACATTATATCATGTTTAACGCAATCAAAAGCTTTACTCATGTCGAAAAATGCAGCGGTGGTTATTTCCTTCTCTTCGTAGGTTTTCAATATCGATTCGGTTAGCTCTAAAATAGCATCACTTGTGGATAGGCCACTTTTAAAACCAAATTGGTTTTTGTTGAATAAATTATTAGATGTGAAATATTTTACAATTTGATGTTTCATTACTTTTTCAATTATTTTTAAAAATACTGGGAGAAGTGAGATGGGTCTATAATTGTTTAGTTGTTCTGCATCTACACTTTTAAGTAAAGGGATAACCTTCGCTTATTTTAAAATTGCTGGAAATGAGCCCACTTTTATAATTTCATTTATTAGTTGAGTGGGTTGCGGTATTAATATATTTTTTGCAATTTTTATAAGTTCAATCGAGATTCCGTTTATATCTGTACATTTACTGTTTTTCATACTATCTATAATATCACGTATTTTTATCTCACTAACCATTTTAAAGCTAAAGTCAATATCACAGTTCACATTAATATCACAGTTATAGCTAGTAGGAGGAAGATCCTTTGTTATCATGTAGGCCACATTACTAAAAAATAAATTAAATTGATCACAGGAAATATCACAGATTACATTGGTTTGTTTCACATTTGGATTTATCGCTTTCCATATAGCTCTCGGTTTATTGGAAGCGGAGTTAATAAAATTATCATTTGCTTGCCTTTTGGATTGAATTATTGCATTTTTGTAAATTTTGCGATATTCAGCTTTAAGAGCTCGAGATGCTGGAGAGTTGTTAATAGTGTAATTTTCCTCAATTAATTGAAGTGTATCTCTCATTTTTCCCAAGTCAGTATTAAACCACTTGACTTTATTTATTTGTTTTAAATCGCCTTTGATGGTTTTATTAGGAAAGCATTCATGCACACAAGTTCTTATAATGTCGGTAAATTTTTGCCATGTGACATTGATATATGAATGCCATGTTGAAATTAATTAAGAAATCCCACTGTGCAATGTTTTATTAAATATTATTCGAATCGTTTTTGTTAGTTATAAAAACATATGTGAAGTTTTAATAAAATAATAAAATGCAAATTGTCTGGAATTTATAAAGAACACGTAAATGCAGCATTTGTGAAAATAGAAATTGAAGAAAAATGAACGGAAGTAGGTAAATTACATAGAACAAGGTAAACATTATGTTGTTAGATATGGGTTGTGCAAAATGAAATATGGCCAGATTAAAGAAAATTGAAGAACACGCAACGTAATATCTCGCTACCATTCAGGGAGTGCTTTATTTTTACCATCATTTTTTTAACAGTATATACAATATATTAATAATGTTTTATGAGTGGTTCTAAAATTATTGTTTAGGTATAAATCTTGGAACCTGCAGATTGTAAGCTATCAATCAATAGATTAATTTAAAATTTAAAAAATTAAAAGATTATTTAGGGCTTGTCTTTGTATTCGTCTACAAGAAAACGCATTAATTGTTATACGAGGACATTTTCTTCTAAGTATACATACAGGGTGGTTTGACTTATACGCATAATGCGCATAAAACAGCTTCATTTAATTTACTCTGTGAAATAGAACCTTATAATATCAATGATTTCTATGGTATAGTGCCAATTTAACTCCTTGTATGTTGTTGACTTGTTTCTGTTACTATTGTTATACTATTTATACTTGTATGTGGTTTAAGTATCTGAAATAAAGATTATTAAATTTAAACAAATTATACCGGGCTTTCATTAATTCCCAAACCCACGTGACTAAATTTAAAATTGCCGCGTAAATTATTGTATTTGTACGTTGGAGGCTTTGAAAAAAGTAACCAAACGTTACTAAAGTCAAATTTGACATAAACGTTTATGCGCGGTGCATCGTTAAACCAACCTTTGAGATCTTACAATATTCGCCCGGAATTTTCAGGTAAGCAAAAATTGTTTAATTATTCTGAAACATTGGGTTTTATTTCTATTTATTTTGCAGAGTCAATTTGCTAGGATAAGCAAATACTGCGAAAATGGTATTTACAACGGAGCAAGACGCGTTTATTTTGATGGCACATTTTCGTAGTGCTTCACGTAATATTGACGGCAACTGGAGTTATTCTCTGCAGTTTCATAAAAATACGCCGGCGAATAAATATTTTTAAATCTAGGGAATTTTTGTGTGAGCCATACCACCTTGTACATTTGGTTGCCTATTATTTTTGGTCACGTGGGGTTCGGGAATTAATGAAAGCCCGGTAGTTCTTGATGTGTATTGATGGAAAATAAAAAAAGTGAAGTAAGTTTTGCATTAATAGAGATAACGAATTAATATTGTTGAGTTAGGTGAGCTGGTAAAATTATCGCAGTTGCCTTGAATTGTATCTGTCACTCTCTGTCACTAGTTGCCAAATTAGTGCTTCTTTTATTTGAAAAAGAAAAATTAGATCGTGAAGCTACAACTTCTTAGCTTCCTAGGTCGCGTGATCTAAATCCCCTTGACTTATATTTTTGGGGATACTTGAAATGTTTGGTGTACTCAACCGAAGTGAATACTAAGGAAGAGTTGCGAAATTGTGTACATACGCCATGTGCTCAGTTGTACATTGAAAACAAAGGAAATCATTTCGAACACTTATTGTGATACCTTAGTTTAAGTTACATAATTAATTCGTTATCTCTGTTAATACTTTTTTTTAAAATTTCAATTACGAACTGTAATTACTCGCAATTATGCGTATAAGTCAAGAATCACCCTGTATATATACATACGCTATAAATTTTCCAAAATTCGTGAGTTTTTTTAGAGAGTTTAATTTGAAGCTTTAATCGAGTGTTTTCCACTCCCAGACTAAGCATGAAGTAAAATTTCGAGTTTAGAAAAGCCCCGCGTAGAAAATTTGTCGAGGGTCGCGCAGCGACCCGAGACAAATTTTCACGTGGCTTTTCTAAACTCGAAATTTTACTTCATGCGCCACCCGTTTAAAACACTGATTTCAAGTGAAGTTCAAAATATACTGTGCACGGTTTAACAATTAACAAATATTAAGATCGTCTAACTCAAAATTCGAGAAATTGGCGTTGGGAATTTCAACTATTCAACCACTGAAACTATTCACGAAAGTAAAATAAAAGTGGTATAAAAATGTTTTCTTTATATTAAAAGTATATTTAGAAATTCACCGTAAATCAGTGTTTTATACGCGTGGCGCATGAAGTAAAATTTCGAGTTTAGAAAAGCCCCGTGAAATTTTCTACGCGGGGCTTTTCTAAACTCGAAATTTTACTTCATGCTTAGTCTGGGAGTGGAAAACACTCGTTTAAAGCTTCAAATTAAACTCTTTTAAAAAACAACGAATATCTGAAGATTTACAGTATATACGCTGTATATGGGACATACATACTTAAATGAAAAACATGCATTTGTTTCTTAAAGTTAAATACTTTTTACATAATGGTCACTAATTGAATGTTCTTATTTCGCCTGAAGAAATACCTCATACATGTATTTCTTCAGGCTTCAAATAATTGTAGTTAAATACGAAAAATAAATGAGTAAACATGTTATTAAGTAAATGAATTTGGGTGAGTTACGTGAAGATGATAATAACTTGAAATAAAACACTTTAACCTTTCTTCACAAATTTTTTACCAGATGTACATTTCGGACACAAAGTGACCATTATCAATGGTTTGATTTTCTGTATCAATTTCAATTTCATTTATTTCCAAAAAGAATAAGTACATAGCATTTATGGGTGAGTCATTTGGTTGCGATGGTTGTAAACGATAATATTTAGTACACATAAAATTAGAACCTATCATCTAGCATATAAATGTTGCAGAGGTAAAAATACATATCAAACCATTGATTATGGTCACTTTGTGTCCAAAATGTACATCTAGCAAAGAATAAATTTGTGAAGAAAAGTTAAAAGTGTTTTATTTCAAGTTGTTATTAAGTAACTATGAATATAATTGCCAATAGTTGGTTATAGCCCACTGAGCGAAAAACAAACAAATAACGTTTTATCAACATTGTAATAACATTAAACGTTGTTTTAATGTTGATAAAAGGTTACTTAAATGTGTTTGCTCAGTGGAAGAATATTGCCGAGATTCTTTACGCAATCCACAAAAAATTAGTCTTACGAAGACTAAATCAAACACTTATTTAAAAAACTACTTCCCGAGCTAATGCCCTGACGAACATTGGATTATACAACAAGTGTTTGCTGTTATATACAGTACCCTACTTTAAATGTTTAAAAATACGAGAAGTATTGCCTACTTATTTCCTCCATACAAACATTTCTAACATATTTTATAAATTTCACAAAGGAATTAATTAATGCCTAGGTTACATGTTTAAATATTCAAATTATGCAAATCCAGGCTAATTTGAATGCAATGGAACTCTTAATTCCCAGTAACTTTCCCTTGTGTACATCTACAACCTTCATCAGAAGCCCAATAACATAAAGTAATCCACATACTTAGCACTTTAACACTAGAAGAAAATAAGGTTTCGATGCCACGACCAGGACAATACCATCACGCAAAGAGCATCCCAATAAATCCCAGAAGACCCGACTGCATGCTTGCAATAACTCAACAATCGAAACCCATAAAGATCATCATCTCCGTTTTCGCCACAATCCGAGAATTCGGAATTTAATTATCACGTGTACTAGTTATTCTACGAAATACAAAAAAAGAACATGCGTGCCGGGTCCGTTACGCCGGAAACCAGCCGATGGACAACAGGAAACTCTTCAAAAACTGGTCCACGGGCGAAATTAAACTGTTAACGTGGATAATTGCACACAGGCCAGATACGAGTTTTATAATTCGGGTCATTTCTGTAGTTCATCACAGGTTTTTTGATTCTTTTGTGAGGGTTTATTGTTGTTACTTATTGCGCTTAAAGGATTAGGTGTGTTTGAGAGAAAGGACGGTTTGTTTGGTTGTAAACCAGTTTGGGCGATGGCACATTTCTTCGAGTTTTTTTTTGGACTCGCCGTGGGCTACCACGTAGGTGTTCGAAGCATTTTTGATTAAGAGATACAATCGTATGTGCTGGACACGGACCTGGACGGTGCAAAACACTTTCTAAATATTTTTTAGCGTTTCCTGTTGTCTAAATTAATTTTATCATAGATCTAAGTTGGACTTTTCCTAAATCCATCATAGATATGTCTCAATTAGTTGAGATGGGAAAGCTTTGTCACTAGATCAGTTTAGAAACAGCTGTATTAAACTTTTTAAAAATTCACATCATAAAAATATTTCAATTGGTTCTTTTTAGTAGAATTGTTTCTAAAAAATGTACAGGAGAAGGCAAAAACTCATTCTTAATTAATTTATTTAGATCAGGAATTTATCTTTAAAGTATACATACATATCCCACTGAGCAAAACACAAACAAATAACGCTATATCAGCATTGGAGCAATATTAAACGTTCTAAGATTTTATCATAGATCTAAGTTGGACTTTTCCAAAATCCATCACAGATATGTCTCAATTGGTTAAGATGGAAAAGCTTTGTCACTAAATCAGTCTAGAAACAGCTGTATTAATCTTTTTGAAAATTGAGATCATAGACATATTTCAATTGATTCTTCTGAGAAGAATTGTTCCTAAAAAATGTACAGGAGAAGGCAAAAACTCATTCTCAATTAATTTATTTAGATCAGTTTCTATACACGGAATTTATCTTTTGTGTATACATACCAGAGCTGGGCAGGATTCGAATCATTTAGGATTCGAATCCTGGATTCAAATCCTTTTGGAGGATTCAAAAGAGGCATTCGAATACTATAATTCAACTGGATTCGTGATTCGGATTCGTTACATTTTTTTAAGAGTATTCGTATTCGAATCCAAATGCTGGTGATTCGAATCCTTATAAAAGGATTCGAATATTTATAAAAGGATTCGAATATTTATAAAAGGATTCAAATACTTACAAAAGGATTTGAATTATCAAAAATAATTCGAATTAATTGTGAGGATTAACATGAAAAATATCATTTGTGTGTTTTTAAATTTCTCCTTAAATGACTGTTTTATACGCGTGGCGCATGAAGTAAAATTTCGAGTTTAGAAAAGCCCAGAAAATTTGTCTCGGGTCGCTGCGCGACCCTCGACAAATTTTCACGGGGCTTTTCTAAACTCGAAATTTTACTTCATGCTTAGTCTGGGAGTGGATACGCTCGTTCGAAACTTCAAACTGAATGCTTTGATAAGAACAATATATGACTGAAAATGTTTTTAAAGATAATAATCTAGTTTTTAAAATTTTGTTTAATATTATTTGAAGTAAAACTGACATGGTAGCCACAATCTGAAATAAAGAAAATTTATCATAAAGAAAAATTGAATTTGTCAATAGGTTGCAGAATATTTATAAAATATAAAAACGAATTAAAATTAATATCGACTTTCTGCAAAAAGTTTGTCTCCAAATATTCATTGAAACAACTACTTCTCGAGCTAATACCCCGACAGATATTGAATTATACAATGAATATTAGCGTTACACGACAGCACTGCTGTTCTATGCATAATTTATATGCAAAATGCAACATCAGGTCAAACTATTCTCAAACCAAACTAAATGAAACAAAAGGAAATTGAAATAAATTAAAAAATTACAGGGAATGAATTCTAATTGTCTTAAGCCATCTACAGACGCGTTTCGAGATTTATCCCTCATCAGTATAGCTTTGCTTTAGACTTTTAATAAAAAAATATTAAAATAAAATAAACAGGAAACTTACAGGAATGTCGAAGTGTGTCGTCGAAACAGGTACACAAAACTGGGGCGAGTGAAAATGAAGGAATGTTATTTATAGGTAAAGGATTAAGTCATTAGTAGGTGCAAACAATTTGATACCTGAGAGAGAGTGACATACCGCCCTTAAGGGTACAGTTTCACATAAAGAAAATTTATCATAAAGAAAAATTGAATTTGTCAATAGGTTGCAGAATATTTATAAAATATAAAAACGAATTAAAATTAATATCGACTTTCTGCAAAAAGTTTGTCTCCAAATATTCATTGAAACAACTACTTCTCGAGCTAATACCCCGACAGATATTGAATTATACAATGAATATTAGCGTTACACGACAGCACTGCTGTTCTATGCATAATTTATATGCAAAATGCAACATCAGGTCAAACTATTCTCAAACCAAACTAAATGAAACAAAAGGAAATTGAAATAAATTAAAAAATTACAGGGAATGAATTCTAATTGTCTTAAGCCATCTACAGACGCGATGAGGGATAAATCTCGAAACGCGTCTGTAGATGGCTTAAGACAATTAGAATTCATTCCCTGTAATTTTTTAATTTATTTCAATTTCCTTTTGTTTCATTTAGTTTGGTTTGAGAATAGTTTGACCTGATGTTGCATTTTGCATATAAATTATGCATAGAACAGCAGTGCTGTCGTGTAACGCTAATATTCATTGTATAATTCAATATCTGTCGGGGTATTAGCTCGGGAAGTAGTTGTTTCAATGAATATTTGGAGACAAACTTTTTGCAGAAAGTCGATATTAATTTTAATTCGTTTTTATATTTTATAAATATTCTGCAACCTATTGACAAATTCAATTTTTCTTTATGATAAATTTTCTTTATGTGAAACTGTACCCTTAAGGGCGGTATGTCACTCTCTCTCAGGTATCAAATTGTTTGCACCTACTAATGACTTAATCCTTTACCTATAAATAACATTCCTTCATTTTCACTCGCCCCAGTTTTGTGTACCTGTTTCGACGACACACTTCGACATTCCTGTAAGTTTCCTGTTTATTTTATTTTAATATTTTTTTATTAAAAGTCTAAAGCAAAGCTATACTGATGAGGGATAAATCTCGAAACGCGTCTGTAGATGGCTTAAGACAATTAGAATTCATTCCCTGTAATTTTTTAATTTATTTCAATTTCCTTTTGTTTCATTTAGTTTGGTTTGAGAATAGTTTGACCTGATGTTGCATTTTGCATATAAATTATGCATAGAACAGCAGTGCTGTCGTGTAACGCTAATATTCATTGTATAATTCAATATCTGTCGGGGTATTAGCTCGAGAAGTAGTTGTTTCAATGAATATTTGGAGACAAACTTTTTGCAGAAAGTCGATATTAATTTTAATTCGTTTTTATATTTTACAATCTGAAATGTTAAATTATTCCGACATATCCCTGATTAAAGAATTTTTTCCCTGGCCTTTTAATATAACTTTCTTCTGTGGGAAACCCCCATTTTGTTAAATTGTTTTTATTGTTTTTGTCAATATTTAAGTTAATTTTTATAAATTTTTACGTGTTTTGTAATTTGCCTGCTGATTTTGATAAATTAAATAATATCATATGGCTTTTTTGTTAGTGTTTTGGTCAAATTGAATATAATTCTGACTTTCCCGGTTTTAATGATATTCATTAAATTTTTTATTTACGTAATTTTCAGGCATTCGTCGAGTTCAATTTGAACTTATAACCGAATGTTTCCACTCCCAGGCTAAGTATGAAGTAAAATTTCGAGTTTAGAAAAGCCC
This sequence comes from Philonthus cognatus, assembly GCA_932526585.2. NCBI lineage: Eukaryota > Metazoa > Arthropoda > Insecta > Coleoptera > Staphylinidae > Philonthus > Philonthus cognatus. The sequence goes on from OW052242.1 coordinate 34,974,918, forward strand.
CGTGAAAATTTGTCGAGGGTCGCGCAGCGACCTGAGACAAATTTTCGGGCTTTTCTAAACTCGAAATTTTACTTTATGCGCCACGCGTACAAAACACTGATTTGAAGTGAAGTTCAGAAACACACAAATACATCTTTAATCAGAGTAACAGGGAATCAGATATTTAGTCTGTTATCAACGATGTTCAGTGTTAATAATAAATAATTAGGTTTTGAATATTTTTGTTAAAACAACTGGTAACGATATTTATATATTATTGGTTGCAAAAAAATAATAAAATCAAATTTATTCTTAAAGGATTTGTATTCGTGATTCGAAAAAACAGGATTTGAATCCTTGATTCGAATCATATTTATCTCTTACGAATCCTTTATTCAAGTATTCGTGATTCGAATCATATTAGGTGATTCGGATTCGTGATTCGAATCTTTTTTACGAGGATTCGTCCCAGCTCTGATACATACATATGCCACTGAGCAAAAAACAAACAAATAACGTTATATCAGCATTGTAGCAACGTTAAACGTTTAATGTGTTTGCTCAGTGGGATCACGATGTATATGATGCAAATATTCAGGCATTCGTTGCTTTTATTAAAGAGTTCAATTTTAACCCACTGAGCAAATGCGTTTATGTAATGTTTCAACAACGTTTAATGTTGCCACAATATTGATATAACGTTATTTGTTTGTTTTTTGCTTAGTGGGAAGCTTCTAACGAGTGTTTCCACTCTTAAATTAAGCATAAAGTAAAGTTTCAAGTTTAGAAGAGCCAAACCAAATTTTCAGGCTTTCCTAAACTTTAAATTTTACTTCATGCGCCACGCGTATAAACACTGAAAAATTGCAAAGTTCTAAATATACTTGATCTTACTTATTAACGTGAGATCAAGTATATTTAGAACTTTGCAATTTCAGAAAATTTAATTTCGATCTAACCAAATTCAACATTCGAGCAATTTGCTACGCGATATCTAGGTATTCTCGAAAGAAAAATTCACACAATTTTTATCGTTTGAAGTTTTTTAATTTTTTTTAGTAATTTGTAGTCTTTCTTATAATGAAAGGTTTTTGTGCTATACCAGTTTCACTAATTCCTAATAAATCCAAAAGCGTTAATTAATATTTATCTAAATGGAAATCTGTGATGCAAGGCAACAAATTTAATGGAATTCGAAATAGAAATACATTAATTATATATATTTTTAATTGCTGCCCACTGAATTAAAATGCGCCAAATAATCGAGTTTAACTAGCTTTACACTAATTTTAGCAGTTTATAAATAATGGAAAAATAATTCCATTAACATGGGAATTAATTGCATTAATAACCCACTTACCGAAATATCTGTATATTCTAGTAATTCATAATTATTTTACTTTTTTAAAGAAAAAACTCTTTATTTTTAAAAATTGGATTTAAACAATCTAATTTTTGAAAATAACGAGTTTTTTCTTTAAAAAAAGTAAAGTAATTATGAATTACTAGAATATACAGATATTTCGGTAAGTAGGTTAATAATGCAATTATTTCCCATATTAATGGAATTATTTTTCCATTTATAAATTGCTAAAATAAACAGCTACAATTGTTTCGCAAATTTATTGCTTCTTCAGGTGAAGAGAGTTGCGAGAGCTGCAAAACAATTGTAGTGAATAAACAATCCAATTTTTGAAAATCAACGAGTATTTTCTCTAAAATAAGTAAAGTAATATGTACTTTCAACACTTAAATGCCTCAACAATTGCGAAACAATTGTAGTGAATAAACATTCCAATTTTTGAAAATCAACAATTTTTTTCTTTAAAATAAGTGAAGTAATATGGATTTTCAACACTTAAATGCCTCAACAATTCATAATTATGTTATACGAACAATTCATAATCTCGGTTGCAAAAGCTGGCTTATTTTTTTAATTCTCAAATCTACCAACTATTTACTTAGTTTTACATAATTGTTTTTTCCCCATTCCAAACAGCGCTCATTTAACCCTACTTTAATTTAATTAGAAGACGCCGCAAAATCAGTTAGGGTATAGTATTGTGGAGGCTTCTACTTCGTTATACATGTTAATTTAAAAATAAAACACTTTATATGTGTGTGTGTGTTGTATAACAGTAATTAATTTTTCGTTTTTCGAAAAATGAATAAGTGTTATACAAACAAAGTTTAAAGTGTTTTATTGTTCAGTTATTGTCATTTTGCTATAGGTTTTTTGAAAAACTAATGGTTGGTTTTGCATGTGGTCGACTCAATTTACGTTTGCATTTTTATTAGGATATCTCCAAACGTCTCTAAGCTAGAAGTCGTTATGGTTGATTTACTCTCTGCTAAAATCCTGCCTAATAATTCACAAGGATGTAGATATTTCGAAATCTATTAAACGGCTCGCATTTTCTATATCGCTTTTCTGGCCTATCAGACCGGGAAATGCGAATTTCCGGTTGTAAAAATAGTACGTGAAACGTCAATTTTGAGGCGATGAGTTCAAAAAATTAGTTGTCAAGGTCACAGAATTTGATTTCAATTCATACGTACTTATCTTGAACCCTATGATATTTAAATTATACCTAAAAAGTGTCTCAAACTAAATTTGTTCTACTTTTGTTATTATTATCACATCTACAAAATATTCACAAATTAATAAATATTTCTTGCAATTTTTTGCTATATCTTGGTAAATATCTGTCACATCTTACCGGTATATATATTCAACTCTACTTTATATCGGTGGTTTATACGCGTGGCGCATGAAGTAAATTTCGAGTTTAGAAAAGCCCCGGGAAAATTTGTCGGGGGTCGCTGCGCGACCCTCGACAAATTTTCTACGCTGGGCTTTTCTAAACTCGAAATTTACTTCATGCTTAGTCTGGGAGTGGAAAACACTCGTTTCATCGTTAGACATTATTTTTCTGAACCCAATAATGCGCAATATGTTTGTTCTTTTTTAAAAATATTGTTGTCGAAACAAAATTAAAACAAACCTTAAATTCGGAATTATATATTTTTTAAATTATATTTAGTGTGCCTTCGAAAAAAAATTATAAATATAATTTATTGTAAGGTTATGTCTAACCATTCAGGTTTGATATAACACATCAATTTACATCGTTGAATAGGATTTAACCAACCTAACCTACAAACTTGATGTAAACAAACACTATTTAACTAGCCTAACCTACAAATTTGATGTTAACAAACAAGATTTAACAATCCCAAACTCCAAATTTGATGTAATCCAACTCAACAATTTAACAAATATAAATAACTCCAAAGATTGATGTAAACAAACAAGATTTTACAATAGTAACCTTCAAATATGATTTAAACACTCGAGATTTTAACGAAGTAAGCTCTAAAATTGATTTTAACAATGTGGAGTCTTTGATGTGCTATATCAAACCTGAATAGTTAGACATAACCTTACAGTACATGACATTTGTCATTTTTTTTCCAAAGCACACTAATTATAATTTTTGAAAAATATAATTTCAAATAGAAGGTTTGTTTTAATTTTGTTTCGACAACAATATTTTTGAGAAACAACATATTGCGCATTATTGGGTTTTAAAAAATAATGTTTAAAGATAAAACGAGTGTTTTCCACTCCCAGACTAAGCATGAAGTAAAATTTTGAGTTCAGAAAAGCCCCGCGTAGAAAATTTGTCGAGGGTCGCGCAGCGACCCGAGACAAATTTTCACGGGGCTTTTCTAAACTCGAATTTTTACTTCATGCACCACGCGTATAAAGCACTGATTTAAAGTAAAGTTGAAAATATATACTGGTGAGATGTGACAGATATTTATCAAGATATAGCAAAAAAATGCAAAAAATATTAATTTTGTAAATATTTTGTAAATGTGATAATTATAACAAAAATAGAACAAATTTAGTTTGAGATACTTTTTAAGTATAATTTAAATATCATAGGGTTCAAGATAAGTACGTATAAACAAACAAGATTTTACAAATGTAACCTCCAAATTTGATTTAAACCCTCGAGATTTTAACGATGTAAGCTCTAAAATTGATTTAAACGATGTGGAGTCTTTGATGTGTTATATCAAACCTGAATAGTTAGACATAACCTTACAATAAATAACATTTGTCACTTTTTTCCAGGGCACACTAATTAACATTTTTGAAAAATATAATTTCAAATAAAAGGTTTGTTTTAATTTTGTTTCGACAACAATATTTTTAAGAAACAACATTATGCGCATTATTGGGTCCCGAAAAATAATGTCTAACGATGAAACGAGTGTTTTCCACACCCAGACTAAGCATGAAGTAAAATTTCGAGTTTAGAAATGCCCCACGTAGAAAATTTTCTCGGGGTTTTTCTAAACTCGAAATTTTACTTCATGCGCCACGCGTTGTCAACACTGATTTAAAGTAAAATTCAAAATATACCGCTTAAGTTTAATCTCGCGTTAATTAATATTACAAATCTAACAAAATTCAAGCAAATTTTGGATTTACTTTTGAATTATGCTTATATAACCCAAATAAAATTAAAAGCGCAAGATTTGATTAGACGAAATATATATTTGTAAAATGTAATAACACCTGATCAAATTTAAATCAAACTATATATTGAACTGCACTTTAAATCAGTGGTTTATACTCGTGGCGCATGAAGTAAAATTTCGAGTTTAGAAAAGCCCCGTGAAAATTTGTCTCGGGTCGCTGCGCGACCCTCGACAAATTTTCTACGCGGGGCTTTTCTAAACTCGAAATTTTACTTCATGCTTAGTCTGGGAGTGGAAGACACTCATTAGTTTAAAATATGTCACAACTATTAAAATATGTGTCGCAAGTGTCATGAAGAAAAACAATAACTTGACTACATGCTATTTATTGACTCTCATTTGACAATATTGACTATTAATAGATTATGTTAACCACATGATTAATGCCGATTGTTGACTTCTATTTAATATTGATTTTCAATTGACAAATTTAATTATTAATCGATTACGTTAACTACATGCAAGCTAATTGTAGATTACCATTCATTGTCTGTCATTCGAAAACATTAACTGTATTAACTAAACCGCGAATTTCCGGTTGTAAACATAGTGCGTCAAACGTCAATTTTGAGGCGATGAGTTAAAATAATAAATTTTCAAGGTCATAGAATTTGATTTATTATTATACGTACTTGTCTTAAACCCTATGATATTTAAATTATACCTACTATATGTATATTAAATACAAATTTACGATAAAATTCGTATAAACCGCAAACAGCAGGTATTAATTGGTTCTTTAGAGAGTGCGTATTTCTGCACTGTACTTAGGCCTCATTAGGCCCATTTTGTGATATTTAATAAGACTACTAAGACAATAAACGAGTCGCCTATTTCCAAAAACCTCTAAATCCATTTGAAAACAATGGATTTAGGGGTTTTTGGAAATGGGCGACTCAAATATCTATTGCCATTTACAGGGTGGACCAGAAGTTCGTTTACATTTAAAATGATGATTTAAAAGAAACTAGTTATGTGAGATAAAAACTTTCTATTTATTATTAAAGTACATACAATCGGATTTTATTTTTTTTAAATTACATCATCCATATGTGATCCTTGACTATTTTGACACTACTGCGGAAATTTTCAATGACGGCCTCACAAGTGTTTCGTGAAATGTTTTGCATTTCCTCTCGAATATTTTTCTTTAATTCCTCTAGGGACACTAGGTTGCTGTTGAAAACTTTACTTTTAAGGTATCCCCAAAGAAAGAAGTCCAGTGGGGATAAGTCCGGGCTACGAGGTGGCCAGTTAATGGCACCTCTTTTGGATATCACTTTTTGTCCAAAAATTTCGCGAACAGCACTTAATGAGTCGTTGGAAGTGTGGCATATTGCCCCATCTTGCTGAAACCACGATCGTTGATTAAAACCATCGAAATCCTGTAGCGCTGGTGAAAAAAAGTTCTTCAGCATGGCAATATGCCGCTCTGTATTCACTGTAACAGCATTTCTTCGGCGATCTTCAAAAAAGTATGGACCAATAATGCCTCTTGCTGACAAAGCTGCCCATACAGTAACCTTGAGTGAATGCAGAGGTTTTTGATGCTTCAATTTAGGATTAGAGTCACTCCAATACCTGCAATTTTGCCTATTCACATGCCTATTTAGATGGAAGTGTGCCTCGTCTGAGAAAAAAATGTTGGTAAAGCTGGCGAACGTCTCTAACATTTCGTTTGCAAATTGGAGCCTGTGAGCGTGATCTTGAGGCTTTAATTCCTGTACCATTTGGATTTTGTACGGATGTAAATGTAAATCTTTGTAGAGAATACGAATCAAAGATGTTCTGGGCACACCTAAGGCGTTAGACCGCTTCCGAGTAGAGAGTCCATGATTTTCACGAATAGACGCTCTTACACGCTCGACGTTTTCCGGATCTCTTGATGTTCTAGGTCGGCTGGATCGTGGTTGATTCATTGTTGAACCTGTCTCCTCGAACTTCTGTACCTATTTTCGAATCAATTGAATCGACGGAGCTTCATTTTTACGCCGTATGTTGTAATAAGCGCAAAATTTTTGTTGCTCTAGAGCCTGGGTCTCCAAACTTTCCAGCCTTAGGGCCATACTGATTACACCAGTAAGTTCCGAGGGCCAAAACCATATTATCATTGTTGCCGGTGGTAAAAAGTGAAATAGTCAACTGATGAAAAAGAATGTCCGAAAAAGTACGCAACGTTTAAAAAAGGCTGCAAATCGGACTAAAGTCCGCAAAACGGCAACACTGCATATTATTAATTTTCCTGTCATTATCTGTAATTTCTAGATTGATCGTAGAGTACGAGCCATGAGGAGTAACGTGACACGACATCTGGTGGACACAAGCGGAAATAGGTAGTACCTTCTATCGCTAACAGATGGCGCCAATAGCACGTACAGAATAATCTCGTTGGTTCGAGAAAGTTCTGGTGTCTTCCACTCACTTCTAGATGGCAGTAATTGGAATATATAAGAAGGCTAGTGGCGCAACCACAAGTCAGTTCCTATGACACTGTTGTGAAATAAAATAGTGCGTACCTCCTTAAAACGTGTTTGTGCGTGTTTAAGTTTAAGACATCTTTGTAACAGTATTTTGATTTGAATTGTTGCTTTTGTGTGTGATTTAGTAGTATGGAAAAGAAGCGAAAAATTGATAGTGAATGCAGAAAATTCAAAGATCAGTGGAACATTCAGTATTTCGTAATTGAGTCCAGTAACAAGGCGCTATGTTTGATTTGCAATGAAAGCATAGCCGTTCTCAAGGAATATAACATTAAACGTCATTATGAAACAAAACATTTTCAAAATTACTCAAAATATATAGGAAGTTTGCGGACAGAAAAATTCGAAGCTATGAAGCGCGGATTGAAATCGCAGCAATCTTCATTTACAAATCTCAAAATTGAACAAGAGGCTGCAACTCGTGCCAGCTTTCGTGTGACTCTTGAAATTGCAAAACGTGGAAAACCATTCACCGATGGAGAAATGATCAAAGAATGCATATTTGCAGTAGCCGAAGAAATGTGCCCCGAAAAGGTAAATTTATTAAAAACTGTCAGTATGTCAGCAAACACTGTGGCTCGAAGGGTAGAAAACATCGCTGAAAATATATCCTCTCAACTGTTCGACACAAATGGACATGTTGAGTGGTTTTCTTTGGCCTTGGATGAGTCAACGGATGTGTCAGATACTGCTCAGGTGTTGATTTATATTCAAGGAGTAGATAAAAGCTATGAAGTGCATGAAGAACTTCTTGATATGTATAGTATTCAGGGCACAACCACTGGTACAGATATTTTTAAAGGAGTTGAAATGGCCAGTAATCAAAAGAACCTTCGATGTAAAAACTTGAAATGTATTACAACTCATGGAGGAAAAACATGAGTGGGAAAGATAAAGGAGTGGTCGCTCTTGTGTCAAAGGCTGTAGAAAATAACGGTGGTTCAAAACCATTAGTCTTACATTGTATCATTCATCAACAGTCTTTGTGCGGAAAATGTTTGGATATGTCTGAAGTTCTGAAACCAGTCATATCAACTGTTAATTTTATCAGATCTTTTGGGCTGAATCACCGACAATTCCGACAATTTATTGAAGAGATTGGAGAAAATGACTTACCTTATCATACTGCCGTACGTTGGCTTAGTTGTGGGAAAGTCCTTCGGCGCTTTTTTGAACTTCGAGCAGTGATCGAAATTTTTTTGAATGAAAAGCATCGCCCTCTTACTGAATTACAAAACAACGCATGGCTGTGGAAGTTAGCATTCTATGTTGATTTGACAAAACATGTAAACGAACTGAATTTGAGATTGCAAGGAGAAAACCAGCATCTTCCTGATTTATACACTAATATCAAATCATTCCGGAAGAAATTGATACTGTTTCAATCACAACTACGAAGTAAATGTTTTTCACATTTTAAAACATGTGAAATATTCAGCCACACCACTGAGACTGAGTTTCCTATCGAATTTTCAATCGAAACTTTGAGTGCTTTGAAAAAACATTTTGATACTCGTTTCTCGGACTTTGATGCCATTGCGAATCAAATTAAGATTTTTCAGAATCCTTTTGATACTGACATGGAAACCCTAGCCCCGGAACTTCAAATGGAAATGATTGATCTACAGTGCAGTGATATAATTAAGAACAAATATCAAAACTCATCTTTGTTGGAATTTTATAAGGGTCTTCCACTGACACAATTTGATAATTTGCATAAATTTGCTCGTGGTCTGTTTTCTGTTTTTGGTACTACTTATTTGTGTGATAAGACCTTCTCCAAAATGAAGTACACAAAAAATGTTTACAGATCTAAATTAACTGATGAGCATCTTAAATCTCTTTTAATAATTGGTACAAGTAAAATTAGTCCACAACTACAAACTATTGTCAGTGGAAAATCTCAATTACACAAATGTCATTAGTATTTCATATGTTATTATGCTTTTTATTTATTTATTTATTTATTTATTTATTATCCAACAGATTCATAAGATCTAATAATAGGATAAATTAGAAAAATACAATTATAGCGCAATATAGTATAGTCACAATCGTTCACAATATAGCACTGCATATACTTTGAAATACAATGATTTTTACATAACTTAAAAACTAAAAATAAAAAAAAATAAAAAGTAGAATTAAATTAAATGAAAACATGAAGTAGCGTAGTTAATGTCGATAATTCCGATAACCACATCTAGCGCAATTTCAATACATTTATATGTTATTCAACATGTAATGCGATGTCAAATGAGCAGTGAGCATTGATAAATTAATATGAAATATATCAATATCATGAGGCAGCATGTTTACCGAGTTACACATAGACATGATGGGCGAGTTAAGATAGTGTGTTGTATTTGCTCGATTATTATAAAAGATATTCTTATGTCTACTACCTGACCTGGGAACAGCAAAGTTTAGCCTAGAGATGAGGTATGAATCATGCAACTGATAATTAATTAATTTGTAAATAAAAAGAATTTGAGCCATACGTCTTCTATTTTGTAAAGATGTTATGCCAAATTCTCTTTCAAGTTCAACTGAGCTGTAGCCTTGAACAGGATATTGTCCATGTGTTCTAAAGTAGAGGCATTTCAAGAATTTCCTTTGGATTTTTTCAAGGTCATTTATATGTGTTTGGTAGCATGGGTTCCATACTACACTACAGTACTCCAATTTACTTCTGATAAATGCATTGTAGAAGTTCACCAGGGGCTCTAAGGTTTTAAATTGTTTTGTGTTTCTGAAAAGAAATCCGAGCATGCGATAAGAAGACTTGGTCAGGTAAGTAATATGGTGAGAAAAGTTTAATTTTTTGTCAAAAAACAAACCTAGGTCGCGGAAACTAGAGACACTTTCTAGTATAATCCCGTTAATACTATATTGAAAAATAAAAGTGTTTTGCTTTCTGGTAAATGCCATTGACTTACATTTGGATGTATTTAAGTGCAAGCCATTTTCAATGCTCCATTCATGAAGTAGTTCTAAATCATTTTGTAGATTTTGACAATCAGCTAAGCTACCAACTTTGCTAAATATCTTCAAGTCATCAGCGTAAAGCAGACAGCTAGAGTTAAAACGTGCGGCAATATCATTAATAAAAAGTACAAATAACAACGGTCCAAGATTTGAACCTTGCGGAACACCACTGCTGCAAACAAATGTATTTGATTTGACAGATCTATATTCAACATAACCCAATCTTTCATGCAAATAACTTTGTAATACTGATACAAGACTATTATCAAGGCCAAAGTGTTCAAGTTTTTTTAGTAATAACGTATGATTCACTTTATCAAACGCTTTCGAGAAATCTGTAAAAATGACGTCTACTTGAAAGCGTTCGTCTAAAGCACTTGATACAAAATCGGTAAAATGGCAGAGGTTTGTTGATGTCGACTTGCATTTCACAAAACCATGCTGTTTTGGGGTTATGTATTTACTGCAATGATGAAATATAGAATTGTATAACATTATTTCAAAAATTTCAGCAAAGTTGGATATCAGAGATATAGGTCTATAGTTCTCGACATTATCAATCGCTTTTGATTTATGTACCGGTATAATTTTTGAAACTTTCCAAACCTTAGGGAATGTGTTGGTTGTTAATATAAGATTGTATATATATAATAAGGGTTCGACCAAAATGCCGCTACAATCGCAGAGTATCATTGCTGGAATGTTATCCGGTCCCATGGTTAAATTAGGTTTTATTTTTTTATTGCACATAAATAATCTTTTGGGACAAATGATTTAATTGATAGCGTGTCAGGCAAGACAGAACTCTCGTAAATTGGCAGATCGTTGTTACCATAAACTGCAGAAAAATGCGAGGCAAATGCATCAGTTATGCTTTGAGAATCTGTATACAACATATTACCCTTCTTCATTATTCCTGGTATCCGTGTAACCGATCTACGTTCGTTTATAAATGACCAAAGTTTCTTTGGATTGCGTTTAATTTCTGATTCAGTGTTATACATATATTCTTTAAAATCGTGTTTTATATTATATTTGACATAAGATCGAAATTTAGACAGACGCCGTTTGTTAAAGAGGGTAGGATGACGTTTGTAGATATTCCACCAATATTTTTTTCGTTTAATATTATGAACGGTTACTTTAGTGAACCAACCTGGGTATTTTTTACATCTATCTTTCACACGAGGTACACATATGCTTATGTAGTGATTCAATATAGAGTAAAATTCCTTACATGCCAGATCAACGTTGTCATTAGAGATGACTGACGACCAGTTTGTATCACACAAAAGCTTATACAATAGAACAAAGTCTGTTTTCCGAAAATTGTAATGGATATAATTTGAATTAAATTTTTTGAAACTAGATAAAAGGTGAGAACTAGTGACAGTTAACGCAGGATGATAACTATCTTCATTAACAAGAGGGGATTCGCAATGCTCAATAGTACAATTAAGGCCATTGGAACATATAACTAGATCCAATGTCCTTCCATGGATGTTTGGTACGTTATTTACTTGAGTGGCCGAGTAAAAATGAATGAAATTTGAAATAATGTTCGATTTTGGGCACTGCGTGCTTCCATAATTTGGGATGTTAAAGTCCCCAGCTAGTATAAATGGCGTATTAAATATTGAATGATATTCCAAAGCATTAAGTACATTTTCATAAGCAAATACAGGCGCTTGTGGTGGAACATACAAAACATTGAAATGATATAACTTATTTAAAATTCAAGCGCGTATACAAGTCACATCAATATTATTATCAACATTCACGCATATTTTTTCGCAAGTAATATAATTCCTAAAGGCGATTAGAACACCACCTCCACGGCTTGTTTGTCTATCCGTTCTGAAAACTTGATAGGATGATGAAAATAATTCCGAGTCGTTCAATGTATCGTTCGCCCAGGTTTCCGTTAGAAGTAATACATCAAAATCTGCTTCCAAAAGATTGTTGTAGAAGGTAAATGTTTTTGTGTTTAGACCGCGCACGTTCTGGTAGTAAAATCTTAATGAACTCTGTTGGGGCTGCTTACGTTTTTTTTCTTCTTGACAATCCTTGGCAATCCATTTTCATATATTAGTGATATTTCCTCGCGTTCCTTACGTTCTTTGAATTCCTGTAGAATTTTCTTCTTCTTGTCGCTTTCTCGAGGGGTTAGATCTTTATTTATATATATGCCGTCACATTCGGGATATTTCCTTAGCTCTTTAGCATTCCGAATAATATCCTGAGCAACATTAGATGTTTTAAAGATGACTTTCAATGGCCGTGCTAGCCTGTCACTGCGTTCGACGCCTAATCTGAACATTTTGACTGAGTCAGGAGTAATCGTTGTTGTATATATTTTTTTTATGGCGGTTATGGCGGTTAGTGTGTTATAAGTTATAAGTTATAAGTTACGTTTTTATTTAAAATGTATAAAATGTTAGTTGGATTCATTTCAATAATTTGTTAGTTATTATATACTGAAGTTAAATTTTCTTCATATTATACATGTCTTTACTCATTACAATTCTGTGTTTCTTTATCCAACTTATCACAAAAACAATAACGATAAGCCTACAACAATGTTATAAGTAGTTAGCCCATGACCATATCAATGTAGATGTCATAATAATAATTATTCAACATAAAATTAGAATACTTCAGTAAACTAAATTTAATTTTCTATAAAAAATATGTTCTCTAAAAGGAGTTTTCAAGTATGCTAGCTCTCCGCGGACCGGACAAAATCTGTCGGCGGGCCGGATGTGGCCCTCGGGCCGTAGTTTGGAGACCCCTGCCCTAGAGTAAAAGAATCATTGTTGCGGTAGTACTCTCGTACACAGAACGCACGTTGTTTATCGCTGACGACGCCATGGTACTGAATTCCCATTGGCCGCTTTTGCGCTTCGTAACCCCTCCCCCCCCGCCGTCGCTGCTCGTCGCAGCTACCGATTCAAATTAATACAGACTTGTGGTCCACCCTGTAGTTTTGGATTCGAAACCTATACCCACAAAATTTGTAAAATAAAGACCTAAGGTGTTTATTGCACTGAATCTGTTGTAAATATATCTTCATGTGTTTAATAGGGACATAGTGAAAATATAATCTAGAACAAGAATATACACCCATATTATCTTTTGCATACATTAATTTTTTACTCACACAAAAATGTCATTAAGAACCTAAATCATTCGATTAATTTTTATCTCTAGTGTCTAATAATTAAAATAATCACCACGATACGTGCAATTACGAAACGCAACCCATTATTAGTCGACATATCTCTTATTTTACTTTCTTCTTCAACTCTCACTAAGGCTACTAACTACATCAAGAATTTCATCGGCAGCAAATTAATAGCGAAGAAAATTCGCAGCACGCAAGTTTTCCTCGAAATGGAGCTCCGGCAAAAATGCCCTGTTAATGATATGTGCATGTGTCGTTAAACACTTCACAAAACAGCCGTGTTTGTGGAGGTGATCTCGTGTTGACCCACTGTGATTCAAACGACCTACTAACCTACAGGTTCACCGCCGAAATTACCAATAACACATTCCAAACTTGATTTTGGATAATTTTTACCTTGGATTAAACTCAAGATGATAATCATTCAATCGTATGAAATAAATTGTAATTTCGATATATGATTTCTAAAAAACAGTGATTTTAAAAAGAAATTTACCTTATCCAATTAATAGCATTGGATAATGTAAAATTATTTTTAAAATCACTATTTTGTTGGAAAAAAAGATAATAATAATAATATCTTTACTTGTGGAACAGGATAACTCAATTACAGAACAAAAATTTGAATACAGAATAAAAAAAATACATGTGAATAACAGTAAAATGTTTTTAAAATCTTTACTTTGGTTGGCGTTCACTTTGTGGTACATCTTCATAACATATTGGATAGATGAGGCTGTTACTTGGTGAAATTCCATAATATGTAGGAAATTAAACACAATCGTTTGATGATGAAGCCACTGTGTGGTGAAACAATTGTCGCAGTGTTCGACATTAAAAACTGTGAAAATTCTCAAACGATCGTGTTTTTTTCCTACATCTTCATAACAATTGAATTAAAACACCTAACTTTTTTTACCACATTTAAAAATAAAAGTGGTAAAACAAAGTTAAGTGTTTTAAGTAAAATGTTTTTCTTACATCACAAATAGAAATTCCATATGATTTTTTTTTTCAAACAATTTTCTCAAAATTTACAGTTAATGCATAGATATAGAGGAAATTTTTCTTTTAAGTATACATATCTCGATTAGACTTATGCGTTTTGAGTCATTCGTTGCTCTTTTAATGAGTTCAATTTTAAGTTTAGAACGAGTGTTTTCCACTCCCAGACTAAGCATGAAGTAAAATTTCGAGTTTAGAAAAGCCTGAAAATTTGGTTTGGTCGAGTAGCGCGTAGCGCTACGAGACCAAACCAAATTTTCAGGCTTTTCTAAACTCGAAATTTTACTTCATGCGCCTCGCGTATAAAACATTGAAATATTTTGAAATTCAAAATATTCTTATCTAGCAGAATATTTGTAATCCTGCTGTAACTTTTTTTTTTAATATTAATTTAGCAGTATATTTGTAAGTTCAAAATATTTCAGTGTTTTACACGCGTGGCGCATGAAGTAAAATTTCGAGTTTAGAAAAGCCCAGAAAATTTGTCTCGGGTCGCTGCGCGACCCTCGACAAATTTTCACGGGGCTTTTCTAAACTCGAAATTTTACTTCATGCTTAGTCTGGAAGTGGAAAACACTCGTTCAAAGCTTCAAATTCAACATAAAACTTATGCATATGTATATTTAAGAAAAAATTCGCTGCATATCCTTTACTTAACTGTATGTAAAATATTATTACATAATTTTTGTTTTATCTTTAAACAAGTGTATTCCACTCCCAGACTAAGTATGAAGTAAAATTTCGAGTTTAGAAGAGCCCGAGCGTTTGGATTTGGACGCGAAGCGTCCAAATCCATACTCAGGCTTTTCTAAACTCGAAATTTTATTTCATGCGCCACTCGTTTAAGAAGCTGATTTCAAGTGAAGTTCACTTGTTCACAATATTTTAGTGTATTTAGTATTCAATACGCTTGGCACATGAGGTCAAATTTCGAGTTTTTAAAAGTCTGAGTTTGGATTTGAACGCTTCGCGTCTAAATCCAAACGCTCAGGCTTTTCTAAACTCGAAATTTTACCTCATGTGCCAAGCGTAATAAACACTGAATACACTCGTTCTAAACTTAGAATTGAACTTATTAAAAAAAACAACAAATACCTCCAAATGCATACGCATTGAAATATGTAATGTATACTTAGAAGAAAAATTCCCTGTATGTATATCTTAAAACACATTTGTTCACGACAATGTGCATTATTTAATTGTGTGGGCAATATAAATAGAGTGCATATAACACTCAAGTAAATTAAACATGGGATTTGCGTGCTTAATGCGGTTATTCTAACACGAATATAAATATAATATATAATAATTGCCTAGTTCGATTTTATGCCGCTATGCAGTAACAGCGCTGTGCTAGTCAAATCAGCTTCTTTTATCGTGACGTAACGTAATTGACGCCATTTTGTTAAAGTACGAAGTAATCGGTGAATAACTTCGCCGTTATCACTAGTTTAACCCGCATAAAACACGTTTATATATATAAATCATTCTCAAATCGGTTAAACAATTGTGCTTCTATCCGCCGTGAGTGTTTTTTAAAGCGGAACAAACGTTTACACCGTGAAAACTTCATCCAAACGGAAAAATTCGTTTATTGTGCAATGAGCGTGTTTCCATGAAACTTAGGCGAACGGGTAGACTTTGTAAGTATTATTTATTGTTAAACGATTGTTTATATTTGTGTTAACGTGGAATTAACCCTATTACACATTCAAATCATAATACCGCAATCTGTCATCATTTATCTGTCAAATAAATATAATACAAAACCGACCATTATAACTGACGCGTATTTGATAAATGTATATAATAAATGTTGTGTTATATATTATTATTTTCGTGAACAAAGTATAGTGTATAACTCGCATATAATGGCTATTAATCACTCGAACGACTCGCCTTCGGCTCGTTCCGCAAACTTCGTTCTCGTGATTAATAGCTATCATTATATACTCGTTGTACAATATACTATTTACTGTATGATTTAATTTGAAATATGTAATCTGCGTTGGTGCAATTGTAAAAACCAAAGTATTAATGAAATATATCTAAGTGTTTTCTTTAAAAAAAATCATAGTTAAATATGTTTCACCACGTGAAAGATGAAAAACTTATTCAAGGTGTGGATGTTTAAAAAATGAATTACTTAAGTTGTATGCTTATCTTAAATAGGAAAAATCATAAGTATGTTTAGAATTCAAAACAATTTGAATTTGACAAAATTTGCTTACGCTTTTAGTAAATAAATCATTCTTCTAAATTAATTTTAATTAAAACTACACATGTAATAACGGAAGAAACACTAGTAGTAATTAAAATATTTCGTTTTCCACTTGACATATGCAATTTATGTCCAATTAATATTGCTATTACCATTTTACCATATGCTGTCCCAAAAATTGGGTAAATTGGTCGCGGCGCAAACTATTCGAACTAGTGTGGGTCGGTTTTCCCACTCATCTCCAATACGCACAATGCTAAAAATCAGGTCAAAAATGTTTGCTTTTTTTGTATTCAAATTTCGTGATTAATACTTTGAGAATGCGGGTTTCAGAATTAAATTACTCATTGATGTAAATGTGAGAAAGGAGATGTGAAATAAGGCTGGGATACCAAAAACATTTTTATTTGCTTCAATAAAACATGGAAATACCTTTACTCATTACGTGCTAAAAACTATACAGGGAATTTTTCTTTTAAGTATACATACGTTGTAATTTTTTTTAAGAAATTTGTCGTTTTTGAAAAGCGTTAAACTAACAAATGTTTCCATTCCTTGGTTAAGCATGAAGTAAAATTTCGAGTTTAGAAAATCCTGAAGATTTGGTTTGGTCGCGTAGCGCTATTGAAAATATCGTATGTTCAATTAAAAAAAAACCTCTAGAGTGCCATGGAAAAAATTGTAAGTTAGCAACTCTGAAATTATATATTAAAATTATTATGTCTGACGTTTATATGTTAATTCCCAAAGCGTGTATCCAACTTAAATGTAAAAAAAAAGATGATATCATGGCACTCTAGACTTTTTTCTTTATTGAACATACGATGCCATATATTAATGTTTAATGTTTATTTACGGAAATTCTATTTAAAGTACATAATGCTTAATACTAACAATTAAATCAAAAGTAATAAATAAGTTAATATATAAAATTACAAACAATATACAAATAGAACAAATAAAAGTTAGGCTGTACACTAATAATTCTAACCTCTCTGATATTTACTTAGGTTAAGTAAGTTATACATATCTTCAAACAAGATAAATTCAAATTCAAAACTATTTGAATTCGAGAAAATAAGCTTACGCTTCTTATAGTTTGCACACTTTAAACATAATATATAAAATTACGAAAAAACTATTCGTGAAAATGCAAACAGTGTCTTAATTAATAAGACAATTTAAGACAATTTAAGACGATAAATTTATCGTCTTAAATTGTCTTATTAATTAAGACACTGTTTGCATTTTCACGAATAGTTTTTTCGTAATTTTATATATTATACATATCTTTCTGATTTTTTTTTTACTATAAGATGTGAACAGAAGTAGAAGTGTGTTAAAAAATCGTTTACAATTGAGCACGCAAATGTCGAAAGCATCAGAACATGTTAAACTGCCACCTCGAGTGTTAATAATGTCTCCGCACTATGGGTAAATATTTAAAGGATGTTTCTGTTAAATTATAGACCTGCTGCTTCTCACGCAAATAGAAATTGGAAATACGTGTGTGATTTTAAAATTAAATGAATTTTTCTTGCTACTTCCGCTTGGCAATTATTTTTACACCTCATAAGGACACGCAGATTAATCGTAAATATTTACCAGTTTAAAGGTAAAAATCATCAACTAAACATATAATGATAGTAATTAGGAGATTAGATTGATTTTTTAATGCCCCTTTTTAATGCCCCTCAACTAAATATCACTAATTGTTTAATTGAATTATGTGGAGTATTTAATCACAACGAAGAAGGGATTGCACCTTTTTCATTGTAACATAAAGAAAAATTGAGTTTGCCAATAGTTTGTAGAATATTTACAAAATATAAAAAAGAATTAAAATTAATATCGTCTTTCTGAAAAAATGTAGTCTTATTGTGATTTAATAGATGTATCAAATTGTTCTTTGTGGACATTTTTATTAAAAGTAATATTCTTGTAGTAAACATTCCTTTTCTTAGGAAATTCAACAAATCTAAGAGAAATTATGAACGATAAAGGCTTCTTTCTACCATGCGATCATTTCAATTATAAATTAGGGTAGGCGGGATTTTTTTTATGCGGTTGCCCAGAATTCTAATTAAATGATGGATACATTAGAGGTTATGGTAAACTATGTGTTGACAGTCAGTGGTGCCAATCTAATTTAAAATTCAAAGCCTACTTTAAGGGTTATTTTAAATGATCGCACGGTACTTTGTTATACATGTTAATTCAATAAAATAAAACTGCAGAAAATAAAAATAGTTAAACACACAGTTAAAGTGTTTTATTTTAGTGAAATTAAGAGTTTTTGTTTTAAATTTCAAACTGAGATAATTGTAACTAATGGATATTAAAACTTAATTCAAACTAATGTCCATCACCTTTAAACTGACGAAATTTTAAAAATAGAAAAACATTTGTATAGATCAGGGCCGGCCAAACACCAGCCTGCGGACCGCATGCGGCCCTTGGAGCCCTATTATGTGGCCCGCGGCAACAAACGCCGTTCTATGTTTTTTAATATATTTTTAAAATATTCTAGTAATTTTTAGTTTCTAGTAGCAAACCGGTATCCTTATTTGATTAGGCCGAGAATATTCGCTTACTTTTCTATGTTCGTATTCGCCAAGATTATTGCGCATACGTGAATATTATCGTATTTTCCGTATTAATAAATTTGGCCATAATAAATTGAATAGAAATAGCCTATTTATCAACTTGATAATATTTGTTTGTTAATAGTTTTTAGATTGTTAATGTATTATTCTGAAAATTAAGTGTTTTTTAACATCACATTAAACACGTGTTCTACACGCCTGGCGCATGAAGTACAATTTCGTGTTTAGAAAAGCCTGAAAATTTGGATATGCCGGGCTTCGCGCAGGAAAATCCAAATTTTCAGGCGTTTCCAAACACGAAATTTTACTTCATGCTTAAACAAGGATTGAAAACTCTCGTTGGAATTTTATTAAACTCTTCAAAAAATTATTTTTTTAACATGCTTTTTTTATCAAGAGAAAATCTACAAAAGTTCGTAAAACATGTAAAAACCCATGAGATTAATTATTTAACTAATCTATACATTTATCCTGTATGCCTATACAAAGACACGTTTTTATAATCTAAAATAAACAGAAAATTAACTTTGTTTAAACAGTTGTGCGAAATTAAAGTAAATGATGCAATATAAAATTGCCTAAATTTACACAGAGCTAAATATATTTTAAGATTGTTTAATGAAAAGTTAATGGATCTATAACTTTTTTAATGGATCTATAACTTATTTATAGATACGTTTTTCTAAGAAAATGTCAAAAACTTGTAATAAATAGAAAATTATGACAAAATATACTGCCTTTCAAAAAAATCAGAACACAAAGTATTTATTGGACGATTTTAATGAAATTTACAGAATTTGATCATGTAAATGAACTGCATCGATGATCAAAATACAATTGTTTTGGTTACTATTTAATGGTATTTTTCCTTGATTTCACCATTATGAAGAGCTGCTGATTTTTTTAATGTAATTGCTTCTAATATCCAAGTAGCTCTGAGTAGTTTGACGTTTCAGTTTGTAAAACATAAAAAGATGCCCCGTGTTCGTCGGCGTGCACAATATCATCATCTAAGTGAATTTGAAAGGGGTCGCATTATTGGAATGCGAGAAGCGGGTTTTTCGGTTCGTGCTATTGCTGAAAGGGTAGGCCGTAGTGTATCGGTGATCGCACGCTGCTGGTCTAGATCAGTGGTCTCCAAACTACGGCCCGCGGGCCAAATCCGGCCCGCGACTTGCATGAATCCGGCCCGCGATTGTTTGTAATTTTTTTTGTAAATGTCATATTTTGAAATATTGTAACAATTGTTCCTTAAATTTTTCATAATTTTATAAAATTAATCGGATCTTGGCCGACTTTATTATGTAGAATTGTATTTGTGGCCCGCAAAGAAAATAGTTTGGAGACCCAGGGTCTAGATGGTCCGAAGCTGGGGAGAATCGACGTAGACTTGGATCAGGACGTCCAAGAAGCACCACTGAGCGTGAAGATCGAGCTCTTCGTCTTACAACTTTAAGGGACAGATTTACAACGTCGCGGGCATTGGGAAATGACTGGTTGGCTCTAAATGGCCAAAGAGTATCCATGGCTACTGTTTACAGAAGAATACGCAGTTTTGGTATAAGATCCTACCGTCCACAAATGTGTCTACCTCTTACTCCGCAGCATCGCAGAGCAAGACTTGATTGGTGCAGGGAAAGACAACATTGGACCCATGAATGGAATAACATTATCTTCAGCGATGAGTCTCGGTTCTGTTTATGGGCTCATGATGGTCGCAGAAGAGTGAGACGTCGACGCGGTGAACGCAGAATTTTACAATTTGCTGTTGAAAGACATACGGCTCTTACACAGGGAGTTATGGTTTGGGGGGCGATAGCATATGGTAGTCGGTCTCCTCTAGTTTTTTTAGAAGCAAGTCTTAACACGATTCGGTATATTGACAACATTTTACGGCCAGTGTTAGTGCCCTATGTAAATGGCTTGCAGAACCCCATTTTTCAGCAAGATAATGCTCGACCTCACACAGCGGCCATTACAAGACAATTTTTTGATAGTGCCGAAATCAATTTGTTACCTTGGCCATCTCGTTCTCCAGATCTATCGCCAATAGAACATGTGTTAGAATAAGTAACTTACAGCGCCCCGCTAACACTGTAATGGAACTTAGAAGTCAAATTATCGAAGTTTGGAATGAAATACCCCATGTCGATATTGACAGCCTGATTTCTAGCATGCCTCGACGTGTTAATGAGTGTTTGGGAAATCGTGGAGGCCCAACCCATTATTAATTTTTATTCATTTGTTTTTTTGTTTTTCAAGTTGATTTTTTGATCATCGATACAGTTCGTTTACATGATCAAATTGTGTAAAATTTATTAAAATCGTGCAATAAATACTTGGTGTTCTGATTTTTTTGAAAGGCAGTATATGTTTAAAAGATTGTGCAAAATAAAATAAAAAATTAATATAGAATTGCCTGAAATTACAAAGAAGTACATTTTAAGATTGTTTAATGCAAACTTAATGGATCTTTAACTTTTTTAATGGATCTATAACTTTTTTATATATAAGTTTCTGTAAGAAAATGTCAAGAACTTGAAATAAACAGAATACTAGGACAAAATATGTTTAAAAAATGTGAAAAAGAAAAAAATATTCAAAATAGAATTGGCTGAAATTACACAGAAGTGAATACATTTTAAGATTGTTTTATAAAATGTTAAATATCTCAGCTAGTTTCTTTTTTATATACAGGGTGTTCTAAATTATCGGGACACCATTGGTAACTTTGTTATCATTGCAGCTACGAAGTTGGTTAAATTAGCAAATGAGTAGTATTTTTTACGTACATTACGATGGCGTATACAGATAAACAAGTAAACCTCAGGTTTTAGAACTATTCGCAAAACAACATTTTTTTTTTAAATGGGATGCCTTGTATAGTTTGACATATTTAGAAAGATAGAAATACACAAACAAAAAAAGCTTAATAATGTGACTGAAAAACATGTTTTTTTAAAATATACTCAAAGTTAGTGTGCGTGTATTTAAAATAATTACTTATTTAAAGTAAGTACAGGAATTTGAATTAGAACGTAAAAAAAATAAATTGACAAATAATTAACTAATGCATTTTTTGAACATGATAAATAACACTGTAACATGTCACATTTCTCGTTATTACGAAAAGACATGGCAAAAATTACGATAATACAGAAAAATTGGCTAAACGTCAATAAGCATAGATACTTTGACAACATACGACATAGTTTGTTTATAGCCATTTTCATTTCGAGTAGGTAATAGTGTTATAAAATCAGCATTTCAATGGCTCAGACCTCCTCTATATTTAACTTTAGGATAATCATTTATTTAGACTTTTTTGCTTGTGTATTTTTTTCCTTTCTAAATATGTCAAAATATACATGGCATCCTCTTTAAAAAAAATGTCGTTTTTGCGAATAAATCAAAAACCTGAGGTTCACTTGTTTTTCTGTTTACACCATCGCAATGTTCGTGAAAAAAACTACTAGTTTTCTAATTCAACCGACTTCGTAGCTCCAAAGATAACAAAGTTACCAATGGTGGCCCGATAATTTAGAGCACCCTGTATATCGTCAACTAAACTTGTCGGCGTATTTTAGCTATGATCAAGTTATTAAGATATAAGTTTGTTTTACCTGAATGAATAAACGCAGTCGGTTTAAGGTATCTATGTAAATGTAAGACAACCTGTTAACTCTTCTAAGCATCGACAATTTAATTATTTTTTTAATATCGTGCTGTGGGGAATGTATACATTTTCTGAATAGTAATTAAATGTAATAATGACAAATTTTTAAAAATATTTTATTAAACTGTAGTCAAATTTAATGGTGTTTTCTTTTTTGCTAATTTAGCATTGCGTTTTCTATTCTAAATTCTTAATTAGTTAATTTCATTGAGTTGTGGAAAAGATTACTGATAATTTTTGGTCAAATTTTAGAATTCTGACTAATATTGGAATTTTGTTTTATCAAAATCTATTGTTTGAATAATTTTTATTTTACGAAAAAAAGGAAATACCAACATCTGTATTTTGAAATATTATATTTAAGATTAATATATATATATATATATATATATATATATATATATATATATATACAGGGTGTCCGTATTTCGAGGAAATGCATGGGGATCTCGGTTATTTGAAGAGTTAGAGAGTTGATCTTTTTTTGTTTTCGAGATATTGCCAAAAAACTATTTTTTTCAAATTTCGTTTTTATTTTTTTATTCAAAAACTATTGGATCTAGGAATTTGCAACTTTTACATTATACAGGCACTTTTTAATCAGGAATTTAGTAGTGTACTTACATTTAAAATAACTTTAAATCTTCCCCGGAACCATAGCCAACTTTTGTTTTTCTTATGGGCGCCATATTGGATTTTCATATTTTTAGAAAGAACTTTTTTTTCTGAATTAAACGGTATACCACACTTATAATTTATTCTGCGTTTCATTTGAAACATAGCAACCTTTTGTTTTTTGTAAAGAGTGCCTTGGAAACAATAATATTGATACGTTATTCAGTTATTGATGTGTCAACAAGATACGATCATTATACATAATACATAAAATAAAGTTAAAAATGGTGTTTTCGAACCAAGAAAAACGAGATATGATCGAAGTTTATAATACTTCAAACAAAAATGTACGTACTTCATCCGAAGTCTATCTACAGCGCTATCCAGAAAGGCAACAGCCAAGTGAAAGTCATTTCATAAAACTACATACAAATTTATTGAAATATGGTTCCTTCGTAAAGCCACGACAAAGATATGAATATCACCAACCCCATGAAAATGAAAACCAAATTTTGCAAGCGGTAAAATGATTTCATTTTTATTACAATAAGATAATATTTATTCCCCTAGATTCAAGATAACCCTTCTTCCTCAACGAGAGAACTTGCGAACCAGTTTGGTGTGACGTTTCAATACGTATGGAGAATTTTGAAAAAAAATAAATATCGCCCATTCAAAATTAAAGTTACTCAAGCTCTCCATCCTGGAGATGCTAGACGAAGGATGGACTTTTGTCGTATTTTATTGGGAAAATTAAACGAAATTCCGAATTTCTTGTCAAATGTGATATGGTCTGACGAATGCCGTTTTACCAACACAGGGATATTCAATAGGCATAATGAACATGTGTGGAGTATAAATAGTCCTAGACAACATGAAGTAAGACGACGACAAGTGCGATTCGGATTAAATGTATGGGTCGGTATTTTGGGAGACAATATTGTAGGTCCATACATTTACGAAGATACATTAAATTCACAGAGATATCACGATTTTTTAAGAACATTATTAAGTGATTACGTAGACAATAACATCCCCTTAAATATGTTAAGAAATGTATGGTTTCAACAAGATGGTGCACCACCTCACAACAGCCAAATTGTCGCTAATTGTCTGTCCGAAATGTTTCCAAATAAAGTTATGGCAAATAATGGTGATATACGTTGGCCAGCTCGCTCACCTGATTTGTCACCTCTAGATTATTTTCTTTGGGGAGCTATAAAAGAAAAAGTTTATAAAACTATTCCAGAGGACAAAGACGATTTAAGAAGAATTATAATAGTTACCATTCAGCAATTAAGAAGAAGAGACATTTTTCGGGCAGTCCAAAATTTAAGGAAAAGACTAGAATTATGTTTGGAGGTCAATGGTGATATATTCGAACACTTACTCTAAGTTTGTGATAATTTTAGTTCAAAAGATATTTAATTTGTTTATTATTATTTAATATTATGAAAAACTTCATCAAGCAGCAGAGTGATTATTCTGGTTCCTTCCATAAAAAAATATAGTTGTAGGCCTCAGGAATTTTAAAATGTGCAACTGTTTTCAAGGCACTCTTAAAAAAAACAAAAGGTTGCTTTGTTTCAAATGAAACGCAAAATAAATTATAAGTGTGATATACCGTTGAATTCAGAAAAAAAAGTTCTTTCCAAAAATATGAATATCCAATATGGCGCCTATAAGAAAAACAAAAGTTGGCTATGGTTCTGGAGAAGATATCAAAGTTATTTTAAATCTAAGTACACTACTAAATTCCTGATTAAAAAGTGCCTGTATAATGTAAAAATTGAAAATTCCTAGATCCAATAGTTTTTGAATAAAAAAATAAAAACGAAATTTGAAAAAAATAGTTTTTTGGCAATATCTCGAAAACAAAAAAAGATATTTCAAATCTGTTTTCAGATTATTGTTGGGCTCTAAATTTCACGTATTTGCCCTAATTTAACCAACTCTCTAACTCTTCAAATAACCGAGATCCCCATGCATTTCCTCGAAATACGGACACCCTGTATATATATATATATATATATATATATATATATATACCAAATAAGAAATAACAGCGCTTAAGGTCATGATGTAAAAGTTATTTTTTATCAAGTGAGTGTGCAAGGAGGACAGAAGACGACGACGATCGTTTCGCTCTTTTTATGAGCTCCTCAGGCCGCCACATCCATCATTCTATACACACTCACTTGATATGTAGAAGTTGTATATATACTGACTTCGCTAACCATAAGCCGGTATTGACGTCAGTATTTATAAATGCTACTGCATTGATAAGGGCATTGATCTCATTTTGCTTCTACAGTTAGTGTCGGTTTTTAGTTTAAACCATCGACTAGCATCGACTAGCAACTAAAAACCGACACTAACTGTAGAAGCCAAATGAGATCAATGCCCTTATCAATGCAGTAGCATTTATAAATACTGACGTCAATACCGGCTTATGGTTAGCGAAGTCAGTATATATACAACTTCTACATATCAAGTGAGTGTGTATAGAATGATGGATGTGGCGGCCTGAGGAGCTCATAAAAAGAGCGAAACGATCGTCGTCGTCTTCTGTCCTCCTTGCACACTCACTTGATAAAAAATAACTTTTACATCATGACCTTAAGCGCTGTTATTTCTTATTTGGTACTTATAAGCAGGTCGTTAATTCTAATTTATTTATATATATATATATATATATATATATATATATATATATACTTTTAAATTAAGCATTATCACTCTTTTCACAGTTAAATTTCATGTTTAGAACGAGTTTTTCCACTCCCAGGTTAAGCATGAAGTAAAATTTCGAGTTTAGAAAAGCCTTAAAATTTGGTTTGGTCGCGTAGCGCGCAGCGCTACGCAACCAAACCAAATTTTCAGGCTTTTCTAAACTCAAAATTTTACTTCATGCGCCACGCATATAAAACACAGAAATATTGTGAAATTAATATATATATATATATATAGCTAAATTAGTATAAAAAATATACAGCTAAACAAGAATATTTAAAAGTTCACAATATTTTGGTACATTACGCTAAAAAAACTAATTTTCAAGCTTTTATAAACTCGAAATTTTACTTTAAATTCAATATCGAATAAGGAATACCTCAAAATGCATACGTATCGAAATATGAATGAAAACGGGATATATTTTATTTATATTTCGATACGTATGCATTTTTATATTTAAAAGAAAAACGGAATTTGAGGTTCCTGAACTATTGGAAAAATATCAAAAGAATTCCAAAAGTCTTAGTTAATATTAAACTATGTGAAAAACATTGATTTTGCAAGATTTCATATTTCTAAGGTGCGGTCCTCTAAACATTTTAGGTGTTAGTTTTGGCCCTCGAAGCAGTTTAGGTTGGCCAGCCCTGGTATAAATTATGAAAAATGTACTTTATCTTGATTCATAAATTAATTATATTTGTAATTGATAAATAAAGAAATAATACCCTCTCTTCGGACTTTTAAAAAGTGTTAAATTTAATTGATAAATTAAGCACTAATATAATAACCTTTCTTTTTTTGGTGCTTTATTTATCAAATAAATTTAATCTTCACGTAAGTCAATCAATAAGTTTAATTACATTTGTAATAACATTATTCAAAATTTTGTAACCCAATTTAATAAGAAAAGAGGCTTGTCAAAATTCGATCCACTTTTCCTAATTGATTCGTACGCGTGTATGAGAATTTAGAGAGTGAAAAGCAGGTCTGTATTTTTTCCATACATTCACCGAGACAAATAACTTTTATAATGACCATGTCGGATCTGTTGTCCATTTTACTAAATTGCCTTAAGATCGCAAATGCGAGTACATGCATGAAGTTATTATTTAAATGGTTGTGGATTATTGCAAAAATTGTTCGCTGTTTGAGCTAGTTTTGTCTCTTGATTACATATTTGGAATTAAGGTTACTGTGTGGATGTTTTGATTGGATTAATTTGAGTAATGTTTAGATTGTTTTCGTAGTTTTTTTTTGATTTGACGTTTGAAATTTTACACGATGGTAATTTTCAGGTATTCGTTGATTTTATAAAATTGATCAAGTTGAAGCTTCTTACGAGTGTTTCCACTACAAGACTAAGCATGAAACCAAATTTTCAGGCTTTTCTTAACTCGAAATTTTACTTTATGCGCCACGCGTATAAAACACTGAATTAATGTGGAGTTCAAAAATACTGTTATAAAGAGCGATTTTTTTTGTATGTACCATCGGTGGACATAAAATGTTAGGACAAATCGATAATTGGGTAATGTCAAATTTAACCAAATTTAAGTCAGGTTTTTTAAAGATAGGTTATAATGTGGAGTGACAATAAAAATATTTAAATGAAAGGAGTAGAAAGGCCCAAAGTTTGACACACACTAAAAACATTTGACCTGCCCCAACATTTTGTTTCCACCGCTGGTACCGTTGCGAGAGGAAAAAACTAGTACAGCAGGGAGCTTCAGCCACTTCTAAAATATCGTATTTTTTTCTTGTAAAACAAACTTGCCATGTACAGGTTAACAACATTTCTTTTCTTGGCCAACAAGATGAAGCTTTTGTTGGCATGCACTTCATTAGCAATGTCTCGAATGTTAATACCGTCTCTAAACTGGTCGTTATTATCGCTTTTTGCGTTTTAGTCAGTTGAGGCATGTCGACTTTAATTAAATTTCGTTTGACATTTCCGCAGATTTACCAATTTCATTAACAATTTGGAAAATTAAAGTAAGTCCAGTTCACACAGCCAAATATTTTGCTGTACTAGTTATTTTTTTCGCAACTGTACCTATAACTTGAAATTTATTGCAAATTTTTAGAATTTTAAAAGCGTAAGATTTGGTTAGTTGAAATATGCATAAGTACAATTTATTGACATGAGATTAATCATATGCAGTATATTTGAAACTTCACTTGAAATTAGTGTTTTATACGCGTGGCGCATGAAGTAAAATTTCGAGTTTGGAAAAGCCCAGAAAATTTGTCTCGGGTCGCTGCGCGACCCTCGACAAATTTTCACGGGGCTTTTCTAAACTCGAAATTTTACTTCATGCTTAGTCTGGGAGTGGAAACGCTCGGTAGAAGTTTCAAATATACCTAAAAAGTAAAACTAACTGTATACTAACTTGTTAATTATGTTATAAAAATGTTAAATGTTGAGAATTACTCAAAATTGCTAATCCACTTCTGACACTCCCATAAATGTATATACATTTCCTTTAAAAATAAAGCTACTTTACTTTAGTTTACCTGATGTTGGAGATACTTTACATATAATTTAAATAGATTATGTGTTATTTTTATTTTTGTGATGTATTTGATAGGATTGGTATTTTATGTGCTTTCTAATATTGCACCCAAAACGAAAAAGGTTGAAAAAACATAAAATGGAAATGTTTCGTTCCGGATGTGGAATACCGAAAAACTATAAATATTTATGCTCACATACCGAATTAATGGATAACCGTTAGGTTTCCTTATTAATTTACTCTGGCAAATTATAGACCGAGTTTAATTTGATTAATTTCATTAAATCCAAATGATTTGCTACGTGTCATCAAAAATTATGATTATAGCCAAGATTCTTATCTAAATGAATATAGCATAAAATTTAAAAAAATGGAAATTAGGTTATTATCTATCGAAATGATTTAAAATGCATTGCGGTCGATAACGCTAGAAGAAAATTGCATTGAGAATACGAACACAAAAAAATCATATCTTAGTGTTTATTTCTTGATTTACTGACATGCGTCATGTATTTTTAATATTATTTCGCAATTAATAAAAAATGACTTACGGCCGGTTTCATAATAATTGATTTAAAGTGACTTTAACAAAAGTCGACTTTAGGTTAGTCGGCTTTGAATATTAATGCGTTTCATAATCAGTTTCCGATCTGACTTTAGTAAAAGTCGACTTTAAGGTAACAAATAAAGGTTGGTAATGCCGTTTTTATAGTAACTTTTATTATTTAATGTTGCTTAAACATCTTATTGATTATATATCTTTCAATTGTGTCATTGCAAAATAAGTAAAAAGTAATACAGGAATTATTTTAGAAAAGGAAAGGAATTACTTTTAATTTGCCTTATTCAAAGTGAAAAGAACATAACTGAGTGCAATATTAAACAAATAAATTGCCAAGAAGAGAAAAGGTAAAAATTATACCCCAGGTGATATCATAATTAATGTTCAATTATGTATTTGCTGAATTGGCTGAATGTAATTAATAAATAAGAATTAACCTGTTCGATTCAAGTGATATCTATCTTATCTTTATCTCGTTAATTGTTAAGGCACTTATTTCTTGAAAATCCATTATCACTTAATATAATAGCAGACTATTTATGATTTTCAACTTTTTATTTAACTCACTACAATTGTTTCGCTACACTGTAGCTTCTTCCGGTGAAGAAATATAATACAATTTTTACAAACTAATATACATTATATACAGTGTTTTAATAAAGAAAACACTTGGTTAAATTTCACTAATATTCATCATCATCGTAAAATACAGAAGAAATTTAATCAAATTCACCAAATCAAACAATCATATATGGTTCAACATCGTTTGCCGGCGAGAACAACTAACGCCAAAATATATGAAAATCAAGATCAAATATTAGTGAAATTTAACCAAGTGTTTTCTTTATTAAATCATAGTTAAATATGTTTCACCACGTGAAAGATGAGAAACTTGTTCAAGACATTATATACAGTTTTCAGAAGTGTGGGTGGAGGGGGTGTTTTTCTTCAGTTTAAGTAGGGGGGAGTTAGAGAGTTCAAGCTGGTCGTTCAGCAAGTTTCCTGAATTGATGTGTTTATTTATTTCTACATTTTCAAATAAATTTAGTTTCCGTCCTTTATTAGAGATGTGAAGGATTTTGAAGTTGTTGTCAAATTGGTGGTATTCTTCAATTACGTGGTTCGCGTAAGTTGAATTATCTTTTTGATGAATGAACGCTTTTTGGCGTTCATTTATTCTTTCACTGAATGCTCTCCCGGTTTGGCCTATATAAATCTTCGGGCAATCAGCACAATTAAGCAAATAAACCCCACAGCGTTGACCCTTTTTAGTTTTATCCTTATTGTTTTTTATTATTTTTGATAGTGTGTTGTTAGATTTAAAAAATCCGTGTCTTTGAATATCTCAAAACTATTTGCTCTCATTCTCATTCAATCGCTTGATGGATTACTATCACTTTTCTCCGTCTAGAAAATTAATGGCCCTGGCTTTGCAGTTCTATTGAACATGCGATTCATACTTTTTAACATTTATGAACATTTTGAGGTTAGCTTTAGAGCCGGCTTTATCTATTTAAAGTGTCAAGAAGTCGACTTTAACTTTAAAGTCGACTTTTACTT
The DNA here is from genome assembly GCA_932526585.2 of Philonthus cognatus. Lineage (NCBI taxonomy): Eukaryota > Metazoa > Arthropoda > Insecta > Coleoptera > Staphylinidae > Philonthus > Philonthus cognatus. Next base: position 35,005,597 of record OW052242.1, read on the forward strand.
TAAATTTGCATTATGAAACGGAATTTAACGTTAAAGTCGACATTAAATATTTAAAGTAGTTTTAACTTGATTATGAAACTGGCCCTTAAACTACATAAAATTGTATTAATTTAACAAATATTACAAAATTTGATTCTTTTCATAATTTACTACCATTTTTTTTGTCTCACAGAGACTAATTCATATATTCATTGAAATCGAAATTACTTTGTGTAAGATACAAAATAGTAGTAAATGGCGTAAATAATCGCATTTTGAATATTTGTTGAAAACTTTTTACTACTAAGTTATGGAATTTTATTTATATTTTATATTAATTTAACTATGTTATTAGATTACAACTTTTGTTCGTTTAATAATTTTTCAATACAGTATATATTTAGTGAAATTGTAAGCAAAATAAAAAAAATCGAAAGGAAATAACCACAAATTGTACTTAATCAAAAGTTCTATAAATTGTTGCGTTTTAGGTTATTCAATCCATAGGCATGCATATTTTTACACTCACACCGACATTAACCCATTAACGCCCGAGCAATTATAGACTTAACTCTTAAAATTGATTTTAAATAAAATTCTGCACTTTTTTTTAGTAATGTCTACGAGTGACTTAGGGCCAGTTCCACCAAACACGTTGAACTGGTTCAACTTTGAACTCGGTTTTAATGTGACATTAGAACAATACGAATTGTCATCTTGAACTGGAGTTTAGCTCGAACTCAAGTTCAATGTTTTTGGTGCAACTACGCCTTATTATATTACATATTGAACATTTCTCTTTTAAATATACATAATGTATACGCTGTACATTTTCAGGCGTTAGTCGCTATTCTAAAAACGTTCAATTTGAAGTTTTGAACGAGTGTTTCCACTTCCAGACTTAGCATAAAGTAAAATTTCGAGTTTAGAAAAGCCTGAGAATTTGGTTTGGTCGCGTAGCGCGAAGCGCGGAGCGACCAAACCAAATTTTCAGGCTTTTTTAAACTCGAAATTTTACTTCATGCGCCACGCATATAAAACACTGAAATATTTAAAGTTAGAAATACACTGAAAAGTTTTCTTTGAAATGAGTAATAAAGGAATGACTTGAATAACAAAATTTTTACACTTTTCTTGGCACATTCTCAAGTCAGATGAAATAATACAATGTACAAATAAACTTATTTAGTAATTTAAAACATATTAAATAATCATGTTGCGTTATTACATCAGAAAAATATATCGAAACCGTCGAGATTCACTCAAATGCCGATAATCTACATGAGATGGTCAAAACTGATGAACAAATAAAAAAAGAAAGTAAACAAATTCTCGCTGATTCAATAATATTATCATATCCTTTACAGTTAATTTTATTTTTATATTTATTCTCAATAAAGAATATTTTTTTCCAAATTAGGAGTAGGTTACAATTTCCTAAACTGTAATGTCAGTTTTTATTAAAGTAAACTGTACATTATTTATATACAAGGTCAGAAAATGAGTAAGAAGCTCAATCAATCAATTTATTGGTCTATAAGATTGTATAATACAACATTAGATAAGTCATAATAATAATATCGTATGTTGAATAAAAAAAAAACCTGTAGAGTGCCATGATTTTATCTATTTTAAATATAAGTTGGCTACACGCCTTAGAAATTGACATAAATCGTCAGACATAATAATTATAATGTATAATTTCAGAGTTGCTAACCTACAATATTTTTCATGGTACTTTAGAGGTTTTATTTAATTGAACATACGATATAAAAAAATATAAATGGTAATATACAGACTAAAAGTTATAAATATAGAATATGTAAAAGCACATATTAAAATTAAATACATTACATTCGAATAATAAAACACATTACGTTACATGGGTGATTTTAAGCTAAATTGGACAATTTAAACTACTTAGCGCAATTCGTTAATCAATTTTGAGGACATTAAAACTAAAAAGAAATAATTTATAAAAAATGAATTAAAAAATTTAAAACATAAATAAATAAAAAAACATATAGTATGATTGTTCAGTAAACCTCACGAGGCTATTAGTATTAAAAATATGTGACTAAATTTGTTCTTAACATTTTGTATAAAATTATTGCCATTAACAATCGACTTAACATTACATAAATATGTGTGATGTTTAGCTGGTTTTTGATAGATATATGATTTTAATCAAAACATTTCAAAAATATTGCTGATTTTTTGTGACACATTTATAACTGCTTACGATGCCATTGAAATTCTAAATGTCACAAAAAATCAGCAATCATTTTGAAACGTTTTGATTAAAATCATATATCTACCAAAAACCAGCTACACATCACAAATATTTATGTAAAGTTAAGTCGGTTGTTAATGGCAATAATTTTATACAAAATGTTAACTTTAGTCACATATTTTTAATACTAATGGCCTCGTGTCACCATACAATTTTTTTTTTTATTTGGATTTTCTACTCAAAATTAATTAACGAATCAAGTTATCTGAAGCTTTTCACTCATATTCTGGCCACCTTGTATAATACACTCATTATAGTAGAAGATTTAGTTTTTACTTTCAACTTCGTTCATGGGAATTTAAACACCTATAATTATAAAAATAAAAATAGTATCAGGTGTTCATTTAAAAACGCGATCAAGAAGGCGTTGCTTTTTTGATAGAAGGAAATGGAACGAGAAAGTAAAATCGCAGCTTAATTTACGTTTTGTCATACCTGAAATAAATGTCAGCTTGTGTTAATCAGTAGCTCATTAGTTTGCCTTGTTCTTATAGATGTTGTGTTGTTTCTTCCACGTGACGACCTACTTCACAATGTTTTGAACATTTCACAGCCAACTCGATCGTGTTTTTAACTAAACATCTGATAATAGTAATTACTAGTTTTTTGTTGTTGTCAAGAAATTAAACAATAATGAAAATAAAGTTTTATAATATATCGCATTACATTTTACTAGAATTAATGCTAGCAAAATGTATTGCAATATATTATAAACATTTATTTTTATTGAAAAAATAGTAAACTATTTATGATTTTAAACTTATTTACTATATACCGTGTAATTCTGATCACCCGTATCAATCATTTTTTGGCTGAACGGCTGATCGTATTTGGGTAAAAAAAATGTATCACAAAAGCTGCCTTAAAGAATCGAATGGTGTTATTCCTTTTCCCTAAAAATGTTGCCAACTTATAAAATGTTAATCAAAATATCAAGATTTTTGATATCAAGTATCAATATTATAATAGGTCAGTAGGGGTCATGTGCAAATATTATTTTTGACGAAATTAAATTCAAATATTATTACAAAAATCACCCAAGAAAATAATAAAGAAAAATCAACATCCAGTAAATACGAGAATAACATTAGTCGATCAAATTTTTTTATGTGAAAGAAATAACAAATGCAGCATCGCCTTAAAATAATAAACAAGTACCGGCGCGTGGAGAAATGCTAAGACGTACAGAAAGATTCAGTTCAGGGGTTTAACGAACGCAAACACAACAAGTGTGCAAAGTCAGGGAAATTACGTTGACGGCAGAGAGGGATGGGTTTTGTGACCAAATATGGTAGTAGATAAAGTCTACGCATCAAAATCAGGGGAGGGGAGAACTTTAAGAGCAGCAAAGAAACGATTCTAAAAATCAGTTAGTTTTGGGACAGGGACTAGGACAGTCAGTATTTGAATGTAAATGGGGACAGTTGAGAATGGGAAGTTTCAGTGGATGAGTTAGTGAAGTAATGTTGATAAAAAGAGTTAAGTAATGTACTGAGAATGGAATTAGGGATAACAACTTTGGAGATACTATCACGTAAGAGTAAAATTAATTTAACATCAAACTGACTAAGTTGAAATCGAACAAACAAAACCAGCGAAATAATTTAAACATCTGAGAAAGGGGGGGGGGGGAGAATGGTAGTTGATGTGTAAGGCCGAATTGAACAAGAAAACGAGATATGTCCTACTAACTAATCGACCTAGTCGATTGATGTGTTAGGCCAATCCGAGTTAGTATTGCGCTAAGTTTCCTACTAACTAACCACACGAATGAGGGATGTATGGTGGTTGATGTGTTAGGCCAATCCGAGTTAGTATTGCACTGAGTGTCCTACTAACTAACCACAAGAATGAGGGATGTATGGTGGTTGATGTGTAAGGCCGAATTGAACAAGAAAACGAGGTATGTCCTACTAACTAATCGACCTAGTCGATTGATGTGTTAGGCCAATCCGAGTTAGTATTGCGCTAAGTGTCCTACTAACTAACCACACGAATGAGAGATGTATGGTGGTTGATGTGTAAGGCCGAATTGAGCGAGAAAACTAGGTATGTCGTACTAACTAATCGACCCAGTCGATTGATGTGTTAGGCCAATCCGAGTTAGTCCTACTAACTAACCACACGAATGAGGGATGTATGGTGGTTGATGTGTTAGGCCAATCCGAGTTAGTATTGCACTGAGTGTCCTACTAACTAACCACAAGAATGAGGGATGTATGGTGGTTGATGTGTAAGGCCGAATTGAACAAGAAAACGAGGTATGTCCTACTAACTAATCGACCTAATCAATTGATGTGTTAGGCCAATCCGAGTTAGTATTGCGCTAAGTGTCCTACTAACTAACCACACGAATGAGAGATGTATGGTGGTTGATGTGTAAGGCCGAATTGAGCGAGAAAACGAGGTATGTCCTACTAACTAATCGACCCAGTCGATTGATGTGTTAGGCCAATCCGAGTTAGTATTGCACTAAGAGTCCTACTAACTAACCACACGAATAAGGGATGTATGGTGGTTGATGTGTAGGGCCGATGTGATAGATTGTCCCACTAACTAATCGCAAGTGTGTCGAGTGTGTGATGCTAACTCCGAGATGGTTTTTGTGGGTTTCCCATCTCGTCATGCAAATGCAGGGGCTAGTTCATTTTGCTCCCACAAGTAGAGTCATACATTTTTTGAGTTTAACTAAATGCACATGACTTCTAAGCATAAACGTTGGGTACTATATTTTGTGAATATAAATAATATAAGACATACTAATTCATTAGAAATGTCATGAAAGGTCAATAAACTTTGCATACGTTAAGCTCATATCCTGTTTTATTTATTGTCCACACATCCTCCTAGTCAAATTAAAAGGGAAGAAAGACACAGTATTTACGATAATGCATATTGACACAAACAACGAATCTGGTAAATAAATAAAAGGGTTACTACATACACAACACAGCGTAAACAATAATACAAATTATAAATTTGTATAATACCTAGGGTCGAATCATTACAATATAACGAAAATATGTTTTCTATAAAAGGTTCTCATTTTTTAAATATCTTTCAAATGATACTTCTATCGACATATCTTTCTCTTTAAAAACCTAAAGCTTTTGTCATTTTGATTCTTTTCTTTAGGTTGGCAACATTTATAGGGAATAGGATTCTTCGATTCTTCAAGAGGGCTTCAGTGATGGCTTCTGTAATAAAAATGTTTAACCCAACTCTCTACGATCAAAAAATGATTGATACGGGTGGCCTGAATCACCCGGAATATCATCATATATGAACTTATGCAATATTTCCATATTAATTCATGCTAAAAACACTCACCTAAATGTGAGCATAATCCTTCTTATTTACAATTTCGTGGAATTGCTAACATTTATCTACTCAATTATTTGGCATTTAAAAAAAAGTTTAAATGTAATTAAAGAAACCGAAACTTATTATTTTATTGCATAATCAGATCTTACTTTCTAACTACGTTTTTTGATGATTTAAACGTGTAATAAAATGTAGAGTAGAGTCAAATAAAAATTAATCTTTCGAGACATTGATAATTATCTTTAAATTTATTAGTCTGATTAACACTTGCAGTGGCAATAAAAATCACTCACTGCTCTTAATTATATTTTTTATATCTATAGATGTATAGGCATATAAATAATTTATAAACATATGAAATTATACATGTAGGTACAGCATAAGTGATTTCATTTATCATATTATGATAAATTAAATCACTTATACTGAAATAACAATGCACGGTTCGAATTTGTGAAAAAAAAATGTTTTCCAATTTTCGGTGCTGTGCTCTAATGAATACGGTAGGATAAAATGGGTTAAAGAAAAAATTCAAAAGCTCCAGTCACTTGAATTTTGATCGCTGTAAGGTACGATTCACGAGAGGTGTCTCATGGTTTCTTTGATTTGTAGTGCTTTCTGCACCAATGCATGTAATACGAAAATAGTTTGATGTCATCTGATTACGTATGTGAAAAGAGACAGAAAATTTCATAATATTTCTGCTATGGTTTTTAGCTGGAACATGCGAAAACGTATATTTCGGTATGCAGCTTCAAAATTTTAAAGTTAAACGTCACATTTTGACAATGTCTTCGTTACAATAAATCTGCAAAAACCCAGCCACAAATAATTTTAATTATTGTGCACAATCATTTTAAATGTGAATTTAAGTGGTATAATTCCAATTTCCACATCTACTAAATAGTTCAAGCATTTACAGAAATAAATAATGCATGTATGTTGATTTTGTGTAAGCTCAAACGAAAATTTTAGTTGAATCGAATGCGCATTCAGTAGATTTGGCAAATAGTCATCGGATTAATCTGTTAATACAGGGAATTTTTATTTTAAGTATACGTACAAGGAATTTTCTATTAGGAATACATATGAGTACGCTTTTTTTAAAGAGTTCACTTTAGAGTTTAAAACGAGTGTTATCCACTCCCAGACTAAGCATGCAGTAAAATTTTGAGTTTAGAAAAGCCTGAAAATTTGGTTTGGTCGCTCCGCGCTTCGCGCGGATTGACCTCTTTCAAGAAAACAACGAATATTTAAAAATCTAAAACACGTAATTGGGATATGTATACTAAAAAGAAAAAAAATCACAAGAGATTATCATTTAAAGCTTTTAAAAAAAAGAACACTAATATACTCGCGGCCTAAACAATTTGACATTTTCATGTAACGTCAAAATTTGACACAACTAGGAAAAATCGTTGCAGATACAACTGTCGACATACTCTCTAAAAAATTTGAACCACACATCCCACATCAATGAGTCATAGGACATCTCTCAAGAATTATACTATATACACATTTCAAGATAAATTAATCTTGAATCATTATTATTTCTATGTTATCAAAATTAACAAAATAGATGTTTAAAAATTCCACCTCCCACTCAATGCATTTAGCAGCACGCCTGTGAATACTACCCGTTCCATATATTTTAATTTACGTTATATCACATATTTAAATTGTAACTTTGTTTGGGCCCCCCTCTAATACGAAATCCTGGTTGCGCCACTGCACAATATAAATTGTACACATTTATTTTTGTAATATCTTGCTAATAGCTTATAAACCAAGAGCAAATTTATTATATTAATTCTGCAGTACTGCCTATAAGTAATTATTGGTAGTATCCCACAGCAAAAAACAAACCAATAACGCTACATCAACATTGTAGCAACATTAAACGTTGTTTTAATGTTGATTAAACAATACTTAAATGTGTTTGCTCAGTGGGAATTGTATTTTTGTCATGTTGATGTATAAATTATAAATTGTTTTATATTTTTGATCTACTTTTTTGTAACAGTATATACAAATAAAAAACGAAGAAACGAAAACAATAAAAATCCACCCTAAAAACCGCAGGCAGCCAGCCTACACCCATTACCATACTCCGGAGCAGACGCGGTGTTCCACATACCGTACAAGTGGTACGAGTTGCATCAAGCCATACGAAAAATCTTTTCTCTTTTCCTCCTTAGCTTATAAAGGGGCCTCGGACCATCCGCAACCTTCAGATGTGCTTTCAAGTTCAAGGCGCGCTCACGTCCGTTTCAGGCTCGCGTGTGATGTGCAACCTGTAAAAGAAACGATCATGCTGAAGCTGAAGTACCTCGCGATTTGCCTGCTGGTGCAACTGGCACTGGTTTTCGGATTGCCATCCCCTGCAACTCAACAGACGCAATCTGATAATTCTAAAAACAGTGTTTCGAACGATGTGAACGGCGCTCGCGCAGGAAAATCGCACGCTGCTGAAATTTTGAAGTGTATCAGCAAGCAGGACTATAGTTGTGTTTTAGACCATGCTGAAGATATTCTTATCGAAAGGCATCAAAGGTTCTTAGGTAAGTCCCCCCCAAAAATATTGTTTACAAAAAAAAACTAGCTCATTGGAGTAGCTGTTCTTCTAGTTTGAACCAACAAAACAGATATTCTTGTTGGAGTTACGTAAAGTTTAATTATAGATATTTAAGTAGTTAAATTCCTTTATCTTCACTGTTTTATTTTAATTCTAAATGCACATTTCAGGCACGATGGTAAACTATTAAAAAAGGGCACATCGTGCCTGAAATTTATATTTATAATTCAATTAAAATAGTGAAGATAAAGGAATTTAACTACTTACATATCTACAACAAAATAGAATCCAAAAGAACCTTTTCCAAGTACGACATAATCCAAAATTGGACGATCTAATGATCTAGTAATCCCAAGACTGGATAAGCTAATGATCTAGTAATTACAAAATTGGATGATCCAATTGTGTAGCTACTAGCACAATTGGAAAATCTAATGCTCTTGTAACTACAATATCAGATGATCTCATGATCTGGTAACTACGAAATTGTATGATCTAATGATCTAGTAATTACAAAATTTGATGATCTGATGATTCAGTACCCACTTTTTTCATTATTTCCAAAATATTCATGTGACCAGATGACAAAACATGGTATGCCTATTTTTTAAAAAACAACTAGAATTCGTAAAATATTGTTAGCCATATTTTACCATTTCACAGGGATTTTTTTTAAGTATACATAGTAATTATTCCACTGAGCAAATCCAAATCTTTCATTAACATTAAAACATTTAATGTTGCTACGATATTGATATATAAGAACTTGTAAACACGATTTAAAAAATTAAAAAACGCTATTATTTCTGCATCTACAACTAATATTAGTAAGAGAGAGTAAAATTAAATTTGCTAATTGTTCGCAGAATATTTACAAAATAGAAAAACGAAATAATATCGACTTTCTGTAGAAATGTAGAAATGTAGTCTCGTTGAGACAAATATTTATTGAAACAACTACATCTCGAGCTAATACTCCGATGGATATTGATCTACACAATGATTATTTAAGTCACACAAACAGATTTGCTGCTTTTATACATAATTTGTAGGCAAAATGTAACATCCGGTCAAATTATTTTTTTAATCAAACCGAACTTTAATTAATTAATTAATATTCTGTAAAAATTTAGTCTATTTAACACAGACAAAATGTTTTCCGAATGCCGATATTAATTCGTTTCTATATTTTGCTAATATTGTTAAGAGCGATTTATTTTTCAAAGCATATATTTCAATAACACAAACTAGAAAATGCGATTAAAGCTAAGCAAGATCTTTTAAATGTTATTACATCCTCTGATTTGTATGAATACATGGATGTTGTAAAGAAGGTAATTGAAAAAAACGATATGTGAAAAAAATGTCATTAAGGAAATATTCCAGAGGAAATTAAGTATTTACTGAGCAATTTGGAAGACAAGTCTATTTTAATTTGAGAAATAAATGCTGCAATTATATGAATTTAACACGTTAAATGAAATTATATATTTTATTGGCTATAAATTCGTCGGTTTGAATACAAACACTCATTAAGATTTCCTAAATTGCTCTGTGCTTAATTACAATTACATCTTAACTAAAGATTTGAAATAAAATGTTTTTTCAATATTTTTTTACCTATTTGTACTTAACTTTATTTATTTATTTAATTATTTATTTAGTCAACGGAGTCCAATTAAAAAATATATAATATAGTACAACTAAAAATATAAAATTACACATTGAAACATAACTAATACTATAAATATAAAAATCAAATAAAAATTACGACACATGCACAGTTTAATAGTATATTACGTAACGAGAGTGGTATGCAGCATATTACATATGAGCGGACATGTTGCGCACGAGCCGCGCAGCGGCGAGTGCAGTATTCTGCAAGTATGTAATTGTCATACCGCTCGAGAAACGTACGATACTTTACCTACGCCCTAACAAAATAAACAATGAGCATGAAAGAACAACTTATTTATTGTAATAATTTTTAATAGTACCATGACAAGGATTAAAACTAAATTACTACTTGATCAATATACAAGGAAAAAAGGTGTACATTTTCCGATATTCGTTGTTTTTTAAAAGAGTTCAATTTGAAGCTTTATACGAGTGTTTTCCACTCCCAGACTAAGCATGAAGTAAAATTTCGAGTTTAGAAAAGCCCCGTGAAAATTTGTCGAGGGTCGCGCAGCGACCCGAGACAAATTTTCTGGGCTTTTCGAAACTCGAAATTTTACTTCATGCGCCACGCGTATAAAACACTGATTTCAAGTGAGGTTCAAATATACATAGAGTTTACAATATTTTAGTGTTTTATACGCGTGGCGCATGAAGTAAAATTTCGAGTTTAGAAAAACCCAGAAAATTTGTCGAGGGTCGCTGCGCGACCCTCGACAAATTTTCACGGGGCTTTTCTAAACTCGAAATTTTACTTCATGCTTAGTCTGGGAGTGGAAAACACTCGTTTAACGCTTCAAATTGAACTCTTAAAAATACAACAACGAATAACTAAAGATTTAAAGAAAATAAGCTGAATTTGGAATACATATACTTTAAAGAAAAACAATCAGCTGTTCAGCTGTCAGCACGTAATGTACTTGTCAAAGCTATTACGTGCATGTGTACGTAATGTCAATCATACTTGTCAAGAAGACAGTGTGGTATGATGCGGTTACTAAATAGGGTGTAGGTAAAATTTGTTAAATGACGCGTTACGGTAAATTCATGCCTAGTGTCCCTTTATGTAAGAGAGTACCGCAATTGATAAGACCAATGTAAGGGCGTCAACATGGCGTTCCATCACAACGCTTGAAACTGTCGTGAGCATGTCCAGTAAAACATTAGGTGCATTATATTTATTAATAAAACAATGTACTTAAACCCAGATTCGCAATTCTTAGCAAAAATTAATAAATAAATAACCATTACGATTTCGCCGAAAATAACGCGTGCATATTCTTTGTTTATATAGTAGTGTTTGGCGATTTTGTTCTTCTTTTCACACATAATTCATCTACCCCATTACCACAGGTAGTAAAAATTGTTTTAATTTAGTGTACAATGATTTCGTTTGAATTGGTCGCCTAAAGGCGTCAAGATGAATGCCAGTTTGCGCTACTCTATTAAATACGGAGATACTATTGATGCCGTCTGAGTGGTGATATCTGGGTGTTCCACGGTGAATCAACATTTTCAGAATTCGTTAATTCAAGAAAGAAATAGAGCGAAATAATACTGTATAACCACAGACAATTATACAGACAGTCCGTCCAATGTAATTGTTTGGACGCCAAAAAATACAATCAAGGATTAAATTGTGAGACAGTTTATGAAATCTTAGAGGCTTTTACGTTTAAATAAAATAATAAAATCTATCAGTCGATAGCGTACTTCAAGTTTAGAATGAATATATCTGATTAAGAATGAAATTGCGAATAGAGATGCCATTTGTAACATTTTATTTTAATCATAATTTGGGTTCCTCGGGGGCTATTCACAACACCGATGCAATTTGTAATCGGTGAGAAGCCACACTGAAATGACGTCAACTTACTCTTACTTACAATTCTTCCCAAAATGACGTCATTTCAGTGCGACTTCTCACCGATTACAAATTGCATCGGTGTTGTAAATAGCCCCCTAGGAAACCAAATTATGATTAAAATAAATTGTTACAGATGGCACCTCTATTCGGGGACCTTATCAAAACATCCACACTATTTTTGCCAGGCGTAATGCTAGTCAAAAGACCAGATAGAAATCTATTTATTTGCCATAATTTTGATAATTTCTTTTAAACAAAATTAAAGTACGTATGCCTATATAATAACTTTTAGAAATTTAAATACCTATAATATTTTGCAGTTTTTCTATTGAAAGATGCAATTTACATTCAAAATAGTGTGCTTAATATTTCCCGAATTGTAAATTAATATTTTCTTTAAAACCAACCTGTTGGTTTTGTTTTCAAAGCCCACTTTGCTTAAACAAAAGAATTAGTTTTGTACATTCTTAGACATTCTTTAGAGAGACTGTGTGGATGTTCTGATCGGCTCTTCTCACCGATTAAAAATTGTATCGGTGCTGTGAATAGCCTCCCCCCCTGGATTTCTTTTCTCATGTATAGTTGATATCTGTGTTATAACATTGACAATGATAGAATAAGAATTATAGCAGAGGGTGTAATTTTTTTGGAAAGAAAAAATGAAATTGTGCATTAACGTAGCACCACCAGTATTAAACATTCAATTGTATTTCTATTTATTCGTCAATCAACGCTTTAATCTAATTTGGGTTGTTTATTTTTCATTATCATATTGTCACGTATCTGAATCTTTCATTAAACTCATTTTTGTCGTTAATTTTAGGCCCATCTGAGTCATTGTTTATTCAAAATGAAAATAATTGACAGATTATTTACCAAAGAGAAAATCGATTTGTAGGTCAATACGTCAACGCACATGCAGAATACCGAAACCACGAGTCATTGGATCCAACGCTTTTTGCACATTTATTGAAAGACCAAACAATGTAACGCCATTGAATAAATGTTAATTTTTTTCTTGTTTTCGATTAGGAAACACTCACGCAAATCAAATTAAATAAAGAGAATTTTCTTTGTGCAAAATCATGTCAATAACTTTCGAATAAAAAAAAAAATAATGCAATACTAAAAAAAAATTAGGTGCAATACTTTAGATAAAAAAATATATACAATAGAATCAATATTGAAAAGTAATTTTGACTGTATAAAATATCGACGGGGATGTCTAATATTTTCCGAAGAAGCATTAAAAAATAAAATACTTTTTATTCAATTAAACAAGATATACATCTGATTTTTCTTTTAAGAATACATATTCTGATGCATGCTTTGTAGCCTTGTTCGTTGTTTTTGTAATCGTGTTGAATTTTTAATTTCTAACGAGTGTTTCCACTCTCTAATTAAGCATGAAGTAAAATTTCGAGTTTAGAAAAGCCGTAAAATGTTCAGGCTTTTCTAAACTCGGAATACTACTTCATGCGCCACGCGTATAAATCACAGATTTAACGCGAAGTTTAAAATATATTGCTCTAGCATATAGCTTATATATAGTATATTTTAAACGAATGACATTAACTTTTTTTGCCGTCAAGTTGTCGATATTGATGTTATTGGTTATAGAGGCGGTAGATTATTAAAAAAATTAATATGGAGACTTTTTTGTATAAATGAGTATATTTTTATTTTATAATTTGTTTTTAAATACGTTCCAATATTTCACCAATTATTATTGGCTTCTCCTGCCGTCGCTATAAACAATAACATGATTAATATGTATATTTTAAGGTTCAGAATAATTGAGCGTTTTATACGCATGGCGCCTGAAGTAAAATTTCGAGTTTAGAAAAGCCTGAAAATTTGGTTTGGCCGCTCCGCTTCGCGGAGCGACCAAACCAAATTTTCAGGCTTTTCTAAACTCGAAATTTTACTTCATGCTTAAACAAGGAGTGGAAACACTCGCTAGATGTTTCAAATGAAATGCTATCTAAAAACAACGAAAGTTTGAAAATTTTCAGAGTACAGGGTGGTGCATTTTGGAGGTGCCACATATGAAAAACTTTTTTTATTTGAAGAGATATTAAAAAACAGTTTTCGCGAGCCACTTTTTCGTGTTTTAATCAATAGCGAAAAGAAAATTGATCTATCTTTACCCGTTTATGCTCTATAATTGGAAAACATATTATTTATTATATACGACAACCAAAGTAGCAGTTTGAGTCAATTACGAGTGGTAATTTATAAAACAAAATATACCACACCGATAGCAGTATATTTTCAAACAAAATGCAAGAAGCATCACTTAGTAACAAAATTTGCCATAAGAAAGTTTTTACAGTTTCGTTATAACTTTAAAAACAAATGAGTTACAGTAATTTCAGAAAAACGACAATTTATCAACATTCGGTTATAGAGCGGAAACGGTTATAGATAGATCAATTTTCTTTTCGCCATTGATTATAACACGAAAACGTGACTCTGGCTCGCGAAAAAGGTTTTCCAATATCCCTTCAAATAAAAAAGTTTATCATATGTGGCATCTTCAAAATGCATACATCGGGATATGTATACTTACAGAAAAATTCCCTGTATTTAAAGTAGATTGAAATTAAATTATAGAAAGATTGATTTTTTTAATCATACCTGATTTATTGCAATAGATTAGCAAATTGAACTGAAGGAATGTTGATACACTAAAACTACTCGAATAAAGAAAAAATAAGTAATAGTTAATAAAAAATTACATTTTCTAAATGATTTATATGAAATTATAATTACATTTACGAATAAGAACATTAAAACAATTTCAGAAAAATTACATTACTGTATCAACAATTCTTGAATCCAATTTTCATTTTATTAACAACTGTAATAACTTTATTTGCTAGAAAGAAAACATTCCAAACAAGTAATAACACTAATTAAGATATTTCTAAGCAAATTATAATAAGATTACAAATGCAAACATAACATTTCGTCTGGATTAATTCAAAATAAAACAGTTGAATTTACATTAAAGAAAAGCGCGTGTTATTCCGCGTGGATTTATTCAAAATCAAACAATTAAATTTACATAAATAAAAAAAGGGCACGTTATAACATTTCAGGCAGTTAGGATTATCTAATGTAAGTGGTTAAAATTGCAAATGTTGACACGAATAAACTCTAATTAATGAATTCACGCGATTTGTTAAAGTAATGTGTCGTAAATTGTATAATCGGAATTGGGTTAATGTGATGAATAAATATTCATTTTGTTCCTCGGTGATTTTATTTGTTTAATTTTGTGTTAGGTTAACTGTATGATTAATTTCGTGTCGACAGATGGTAATTTTTGTCCGTTCTCCAAATGTTGTTTGAGTAACCGGAACATGGATCATTTTTTTCTGTGTTATTTGTTGTGTGGCTATACAAACAATAGCGTGTGTGAAAATATTTGATCAACGAGCATAATTTCGAACTAAAATGGGCCCGTTCATCAAAATGTTTAATATTCAACATGTTTGGATTTGTTTGTGATGTATGTTGGTACTTAATGAACGGTGCTCCGGTGGAAGCATTTTGTACGATTGCAAAAATCGCAAACACGTTCACGATTAACAATCCGGTCATCAAAGAATTCTCCAACAGTTGGCAGTAAACTCCTAACTGTTGTCTCTGCTGAACGGGCCCAATGATACACATAAATAAATATTTATAGCCTTATTAACAGACGTTAGCATACAGCTTTAACCTATTTCATTTAGCAGTGTTATTTGAAAAAGAAATTATATGAATTTATATATATGAAAAACTTGTCGACAAAATGGAAATTACTTCATTATCGCGAAAACTTTTTAAATAAAAAAAAAAAAAACAACCAGTGAAACTCATTCCTAATTAATATTCGAAATGATTTCATCTATTCTAAATTCAAACATACTCAATCAATTAAGGACGCCGCTTCTGATAATTGACGACAGGCCCGAAGATGAAGCAGACTTTCATGTCTCGAATTAATTAACGCAATTCCGAAGAAGAAATCTAGATTACCACGCATCCATCAATTTTTTTTTCCGCGCGATTCGTAAGGTGAAAACTTTCGTTCGGGTTAGTGGGTCAAAAAGATCCTGTACACTTAAAATATATTCCATAGAAAAAGCGAGAAGCTGATATTCCCATCCAATTGTGTGCAAATGTAATGCTTACTACAATTTATTTTTTCGTTTAATAGAATTATTGTTTACGTTGAAATGCTGTTATAAACAAAAAAAAAACATTTACTTCTTAAGCGGGATTTCCTCGAAAGGGATTAAAGTGTGGGAAAGTTTAGTTAGGTCTAGAGAATGAGGGAAATAAGGAGAATTTATATTCGTAAATCGTTATTATAAATAATATTTCATTTTTATTTACGGAAAGTCCATTTAAAATGCAGTTTTTTAATGGACTCTGTTGACTGAATAAATAAATAAAATACATAAATGAGTAAATAAAAAAAGTGCATAATGTTTAATACTACAAATAAATTAAACAATTAGATATAAGTATAAATGAAATTGCCAATTCTTGGTTGCAGGATACTTCAAACATTAAAATTTATTGCGATTTTTTTCGCAATCTACAACAAGTTAGTCTTACAAAGATTCAATGTCCGTCGGGTTATTAGCCCGGGAAGTAGTTGTTTTAATGAGTGTTTGATATAGTCTTTGTAAGACTAACTCGTTGTAGATTGCGAAAAGAATCGCACTTTTAATGTTTGAAGTATTCTGCAACCAAGAATTGGCAATTTCATTTATACTTATGTTTGAACGGTAACGTGACCACCTGTCTAAGGTGTCAAATTGTTTAGAGGGAATGGCAAAGCTATACTGATGAGAGATAAATCTCGAAACGCGTCTATAGATGGCCTGAATAATTTGACCCAAATTGTTACATTTGCAGTAGGTTACTGTATGTAACAGCAAACGCTTGTTGTATAATTCAATGTCCGTCGGAGTATTAGCCCGGGAAGTAGTTGTTTCAATGAGTGTTTGATATAGTCTTTGTAAGACTAACTTGTTGTAGATTGCGAAAAGAATCGCACTTTTAATGTTTAATTAGATATAAAATCACATATTTATAATATTTTTTCTTAAAAATTAAATATTTACAATAAGTATGAATGAAATTGCCAATATTTGGTTGTAGAATACTTCAAAGCATTAAAAGCGCCTAGATTTCAATTAGTCTTACAAAGACTAAATCAAACACTCATTGAATGTCAAAGATATTCTTGTTTAAGTTACGTGAAGTGCTAGTTAAACATAAGTAGTAGTTAAATTCCTTTATCTTGACTATTTTATTTAAACTCTAGATTTACATTACAAGAACGATGTGCCCTTTTTTCAATAGAATAACGTATTTTATCTTCATCTATTGAAAAAGAGCACATTGTGCCTCAAATATATATCTAGAATTTAAATAAAATGGTGAAGATATAGGAATTTAACTACTATTTATCTACTCATTGAATGATTTGATTTGATTAATTAATATGTCGATTTTGCAACTTTATTAAAACTTTCAACAATTTTCAACAACTTGTTAATTATTATAATAATTTTTTTTTTAAAGTGGTAATTAATCTAACCGAGTTGTTAATTTGTTGTGTATCAGGTTTATAAAGTGGTCACCAACTTACCATGGTACGCCTCAAACAGTTATTTGTAACAGTAATAATCTTAGAATTACTACCTCGGAGGTATCTGGATTTATGAGAATTCACTTTTATGGGTTTCACCTGTAGAATTTATTTCAGTAATTAATCCATCTTAAAAATAGTTTAAACGGTTGTTTCAAAGTAGATAATAATAGATTTATTACGATTTAACAACTACGAGCTCTTGCGAGTTGCGTGTTCTTTACTCGCATTTCACACTTGATGCGTATTGTTGTGTTAATTAGATTTGTTAGGATTCGTGTCAAGTTAATATTTGCTTCCTGGGAGGTAGGTTTGTGAATATTTGAGTTTACGTTACTTGAATTTTGTTTTTAACAAAGCGCAGTTAGCATTAATTCAAATTCAAAACTATTTGAATTCAAAAGAAAATACGGTTGATTCATAAGGCGTTGAGGTGTTGAAAATCCATATTCACTTTGTTTAAATAAAATTCTGAATAACTTTTTGATTTTTAAAGTTTAATTTCCTACTTTTTTCTATGTATGAGGATTTGGAATTCCTGATTGAAGTTGTGGTTTTCGGAGAGCAGCTGATTCGCATAGGTTGAGATGATTTTTTGTTTTTTCTATGCACCCATGCAAGAAAGTATTGTAGAATATAAAAGTGCTTAGGAAAAATAAAAGAAAACACTTTAAGCTATGTGAATCGCCTGCTCGTCGAAAATCATAACTTCAATCAGGAATTCCAGATCCTCCATACTGAGAAAAAAAAGATCGAAATTAAACTTTGATATCAAAAAGTTATTCAGAATTTAATGTATACAAAGTGAATATGGATTTTCACTCCAGAGAAAAAAGGAAGGAAAACTTCTAAATAAACATATTTGAAAAAACTGGCTCTCTACCCAACGGACAAACAAAATTGTCAAGCTCCCCACTACTAAAAATATCCACCCTACCATAGTGTCAATAGTGTTAATGTAAGATTTCTAATTTTACTGTAAGCTTTCATTCACCTGAAGAAAAAAAATTGCGCAATAATTGTTGTGAAAATTAATACACTTTTTTGAAAATCAAAATGTTATTCAGAATTTTATTAATACAAAGTCAAGAAAATAATCTTACGCTTATTACACAGTTAGATTATTTAATGAAAATCTAAAAGGTTATTTATAAAACTTAATTTTAAATATGGATGGATAAACACTAACGCTTTCCGGACTTCCCGATCCTCATCAGTGTGGACAGGAACAGATTACACTGATGAGGATTGCGCAGTCACTAAATAACTTGATTTTCTGACTCGTAAGTTTATGTGCTTTCGTGTTTCTACATGCAGGTAATTTTTTTTAGTTGTAAATATTCGATGCATGTTTCTGGCTTTTATTGCTTATTTTAGAAACGTTCAAGTATTTAACGAGTAATTGAAGATTAAGCATGAAGTAAAATTTCGAGTTTAGAAAAGCCTTAAAATTTGGTTTGGTCGCGTAGCGCGAGCGCTACGCTACCAAACCAAATTTACTCAGATTAAGCATGAAGTAAAATTTCGAGTTTAGACAAGCCTTAAAATTTGGTTTGGTCGCGTAGCGCTTTGCGCTATGCTACCAAACCAAATTTTCAGGCTTTTCTAAACTCGAAATTTAACTTGATGCGCCACGAGTATAAAACACTAAATTTAAAACACAGTCCTAAATTTGTAAATGTAAGTAATTTTTTATAAGTGATATTAATTTTTTGTTGATTTTAATGTCTTATTTTTTGAACTAGATGTAAATAAATATACTTGTTTTTGTAATTTATATATTGTACTTACGTAATTAAAATAATAATTGTAACTATACTTTATTATGGTTAATCCGTAAATAACTATTATTATTATTAATATTATTATAAATTAGTTTTAAAAATTAATTGATAGAGCAGGATTTAAAATATATACTGCTAAATAAGAATATTTTGAATTTCAGAATAGTTCAGTGTTTAATACGCGTGGCGCATGAAGTAAAATTTCGAGTTTAGAAAAGCCTGAAAATTTGGTTTGGTCGCTCCGCGCTTCGCGCTACGCGACCAAACCAAATTTTCAGGCTTTTCTAAACTCGAAATTTTACTTCATGCTTAATCTGGGAGTGGAAAACACTCGTTCCAAACTTCCAATTGGCCTAATTAAAAATGCATACGCATCTTGATATGTTTTAAGTAGACATATCAAAATGCGTATGCATTTTTTTTTAACAGAAATTCGCTGTACAAATAACTTATTTACTTATAACATCGATTCGTCTTATTGAATCCCCCTTTATTTTTAATTCATCATCACTTAAATCTAAATTTTCGTCTGTTATTAATTTATCATCAATTACAACATACACAACAAATAACAGTAATTATTTCGGGCCGAACAAACCGTGACACAAAATGAACAATTATCACAACAAACCGAATGGAGAATTGCGTGCACAACAAACTTTTACGGTATAATCTAATTAAGGACCAATTAAAATTTTATCTGAAATTTTAAGTCGGCTTGTAATTACCGAGGAAAACTTTCGCCGACTACCAGAAGACTCCGCGACTCTAGTACCGTTAGGAACAATATGAAGTAGGTGAGACGTTGCCATAAGTGTCAGTAAAAGTTGACTTCTTGATGATAATCCAATTGCTTCTCGTAATCAATTGATAGTGTGGATAATTCAATGTCCTAGCTTTTTTATGGTTGTCGTGTTTTTATTCTACATATATGGATGAGTAGGTTTACGCTGTAGGTTTATCATATTTGGTGTTGAATCGAGTGATTGTTTTTAATTGTTTTGAATAAATACTGGGTATTTATAGACATTAGCAGACTTTCCAGAACACTATGAAGTACTGAAGTAAATTCTGTATTGTGGAGGCTTCTACTTCGTTATACACGTTAATTTCACAATAAAACACATTTTACTTTGTTTGTATAACACTTTTTATGAAATGTGACTGCAGTTTCTACAAATTTAGCTTGTCATTATCAAACACTTTATGTTTTATAATGACAAGCTAAATTTGTCGAAACTGCAATCACATTCAATAAAAAGTGTTATATAAACAAAGTAAAAAGTACATATGTTTGAAAGCTTAAACACCATCTAATGCCCATTAGCTTAAGCAGCATCGTCAATAGCTGGCAAACTAAACGTTTTTATACTGTATACCCACTGAGCAAACACATTTAAATAATGTTTCATCAACATTAAAATAACGTTTAATGTTGAAACATTGTTTATATAACGTTATTTGTTTGTTTTTTGCTCAGTGGATACAAACGTTTAGTTTGCCAGCTATTGACGATGCTACTTAAGCTAATGAGCATTAGATGGCGTTTACGCTTTCGAACATATGTAAATTGCACAGGCCGTAATAAATGGTCAAAGATGTTCAATATTCTTCAAGCACTGGCTCATGACTATACTGATAATGACGTTGAAGCCTGAAACGCGTGTATAGTTATCCGGTGAATGAATAAGTACTAAGCACACATTCCTATTCTTGATAAAGTAAAAAGTGTTTTATTGTGAAATTTACTGAAGTATTAAAACGTCTGTCACATAAGCAGTATTAAGTTTAATAAAATTTAACCAAATTTTGCCCCATCAAAATTCGAACAATTTACTATACATTTTATATATACTGCCTTTCAAAAAAATCAGAACACCAAGTATTTATTGCACGATTTTAATAAAATTTACACAATTTGATCATGTAAACGAACTGTATCGATGATCAAAGAATCAACTTGAAAAACAAAAAGACAAATGAATAAAAATTAATAATGTGTTGGGCCTCCACGATTTCCCAAACACTCATTAACACGTCGAGGCATGCTAGAAATCAGGCTGTCAATATCGACTTGGGGTATTTCATTCCAAACTTCGATAATTTAACCTCTAAGTTCCATTACAGTGTTAGCGGGGCGCTGTAAGTTATTTATTCTAACACCTATCATATCCCAAACATGTTCTATTGACTATAGATCTGGAGAACGAGATGGCCAAGGTAACAAATTGATTTCGGCACTATAAAAAAACTGTCTTGTAATGGCCGCTGTGTGAGGTCGAGCATTATCTTGCTGAAATATGGGGTTCTGCAAGCCATTTACATAGGGCACTTACACTGGCCGTGAAATGTGGTCAATATACCGAATCGCGTTAAGACTTGCTTCTAAAAAAAACTAGAGGAGACCGACTACCATATTCTATCGCCCCCCAAACCATAACTCCCTGTGTAAGAGCCGTATGTCTTTCAACAGCAAATTGTAAAATTCTGCGTTCACCGCGTTGACGTCTCACTCTTCTGCGACCATCATGAGCCCATAAACAGAACCGAGACTCATCGCTGAAGATAATGTTATTCCATTCATGAGTCCAATGTTGTCTTTCCCTGCACCAATCAAGTCTTGCTCTGCGATGCTGCGGAGTAAGAGGTAGACACAATTGTGGACGGTAGGATCTTATACCAAAACTGCGGATTCTTCTGTAAACAGTAGCCATGGATACTCTTTGGCCATTTAGAGCCAACCAGTCATTTCCCAATTCCCGCGACGTTGTAAATCTGTCCCTTAAAGTTGTAAGACGAAGAGCTCGATCTTCACGCTCAGTGGTGCTTCTTGGACGTCCTGATCCAAGTCTACGTCGATTCTCCCCAGCTTCGGACCATCTAGACCAGCAGCGTACGATCACCGATACACTACGGCCTACCCTTTCAGCAATAGCACGAACCGAAAAACCCGCTTCTCGTATTCCAATAATGCGACCCCTTTCAAATTCACTTAGATGATGATATTGTGCACGCCGACGAACACGGGGCATCTTTTTATGTTTTACAAACTGAAACGTCAAACTACTCAGAGGCTACTTGGATATTAGAAGCAATTACATTAAAAAATCAGCAGCTCTTCATAATGGTGAAATCAAGGAAAAATACCATTAAATAGTAACCAAAACAATTGATTTTTTGATCATCGATGCAGTTCATTTACATGATCAAATTCTGTAAATTTCATTGAAATCGTCCAAAAAATACTTTGTGTTCTGATTTTTTTGAAAGGCAGTATATTTATTTACTATTAAATTTTAGAGTATACCCTATTAAATGAAAATATCTCTATATACTTTTTTAGATTTGTTTTTATTACCTGTCGATTGCCAAATAATTTGGTATGCAAAAGTAGTACGCGTCTTATAAAGGTTCAACAGCTTGCTTTAGAGCATCAGGTCAGAATAATTAAAAAAATGAAAATATATCGATTAAGCATATTAAGGGCTAAATAAGGAAACAAATGTAACTTTTTTTTTTATTTGTGTAATTTTAAGAATAGTTATAGAATTTATTTATCATCGGATTATGACAATAACAATTTTACCATCTTGAATAAGTTTCTTATCTTTCATGTGGTGAAACATATTTAACTATGATTTGAAATAGAAAACACTTGGTTAAATTCACTAATATTAGTAAAATTTAACCAAGTATTTTCTTTTTCAAATCATAATAATTTTACATTAAAATTCATAAATTGTATGTCGTAATTTAGACAATTTCATATGTAAATTTCGTAATAAAGCCATCGAAGTATTACTGTATTATATTACTTCATACATACACATTTCAGTAAATCAATATATTTAGATCAAATATATACAATTACACCACTAATTAAGAATTTATCTGATGACGGAGACGGGTAACAGGTTTTCTTTTAGGGTAAAATCTAGGACAGTGTTTTCCAGACTAAGACGTGTACATTCCACACATTTTTGTATTAAGTATGTTTTGAGAATACATATACACGTATTATGAAAATAAAATCTAAAATAAAATACATAGATATTTACAGAGAGTTTTAATTCCTTTCTAAGCAAAACATATTTCAATATTTTTTTGAGAATTAGTTGTTTATAACGTCCATTATTAAGTTAATTTATTATTTTTAGTTAATGAATAAATCAAATATACCTAAACTATTGTAATTAATGTTTATATTTACATATGTGTTTTTGTAAATGGCTTCCGTTGATTTGACAAATAAATAAATAATTTATAAATGCAGGCATATTATCTTTTAAGTATACTTTCACATATTCCATATAAACATTTGTAAAATGAATGAACATGTGATCAAACCTAAGTTGAAGTATATTTTAAACTTCACTTTAAATTAATCTTCAGGCATTCGTTGTTTTTATAAAGGTGTTTAATTTGAAACTTTACTATTTTTCTGTGCAAATTTTCAGACATTCGCTGTTTTATTAAAAACGTTCAATTTAAAGCCTCTAACGAGGGTTTCCAATCCCAGATTAAGCATGAAGTAAAATTTCGAGTTTAAAAAAGCCTGAACACTTGGTTTAGTCGCTCCAAACCAAATTTTTAGGCTTTTCTAAACTCGAAATTTTACTTCATGCGCCACGCGTATAAAATAGTGATTTCAAGTGAAGTTAAATGTATACTAATTTTCAGGTTTTTCTAAACTCGAAATTTTACTTCATGCGCCACGCGTATAAAACACTGATTTTAAGTGAAGGTAAAAGTATACTATTTGAGCATACTGCTTTAGTAGTATATTTTGAACTTTAATTGAAATCAGTGTTTTATACGAGTGGCGCATGAAGTAAAATTTCGAGTTTAGAAAAGCCTGAAAATTTGGTTTGGCCGCTCCGCTTCGCGGAGCGACCAAACCAAATTTTCAGGCTTTTCTAAACTCGAAATTTTACTTCATGCTTAACCTGGGAGTGGAAACCCTTGTTAAAGGCTTCAAATAGGGCCTCTCCAAAATATCTAAACCAGCAAATTTTGAACAAAGACACCCTCTACAAGCGCAGGAGTATAATGGAAGAAAAGAAACCACAATTTATGGTGTGTTGATGTTACAATTTATGACTTTATCTGTTTGAATAGCAGGTAGTTTCCCTTTTTGCCCTTTTTAAAGCGTTTTAAACGGTCGTTCATGTTCATTTTATGACTCCAACAATTTAACTCATTAATCAATATGTTATGCAATGGTATTATTTGGTTACGTTTTAATCAAATCGATTAAATAGAGCAGGCTAATCTAATAATAAAAAAAATGCAAAATAATGTTATGATCTGGGTTTAAAACGTGTTCAAAACATGTTTAAAACAAGTTTAAAACGTGTTTAAAACAAAATACACAGGGCGTTTATCTTTTGAGTATACATACCCCGATAACTACAGCGTTTTAAAAGTTGTGGGAAATCGTTGTTTTAATGCGGTTAATTTGAGGCTTTAAACGAGTGTTTTCCACTCCCAGACTAAGCATGAAGTAAAATTTCGAGTTTAGAAAAGCCTAAAAATTTGGATTGGCCGCGTAGCGAAGCGGAGCGGCCAATCCAAATTAGGCTTTTCTAAACTCGAAATTTTACTTCATGCGCCACGCTTAAAAACACTGATTTACAGTGAAGTTCAAAAAACACACACTTACAACAACGGTTATAGGCAACCTAATATACGTTAGAGTTTATGGGTTGCCTATAATCACTGCTTTAAACAATTTTTTCAGCGCAGAATTTGACTCACGTTTTATCCACATTTACATATTAGATTGCTTAAGCCGTATATTTTAAACATTACGATATTTCAGTGTTTTATACCGCTTCGCTACGCGGCCAATCCAAATTTTCAGGCTTTTCTAAACTCGAAATTTTACTTCATGCTTAGTCTGGGAGTGGAAAGCCCTCGTTTAAAGATTCAAATTGAAATCTTGAACAAAAAACAACGAACGTCGAAAAATTTACAGTGTATGCTTATGTATACCTGAAAGAAAAAATCCCTGTATTTAAAAACCACATCTATGCACACACAGTTTTATTGTAATAAAATGTTATGTTTGATAATGTAATTTGAAATATCTTCAACAATTTAGATAGAATTTAAAAACAAACAAAAAACTTTAATGAAGTAATATAAAATATAATTTAGCAAATATTTATTTTTAGCAGTTAAGATAATAAAAAACGGTTTTAAACAAATCCAACGTTTAAAACATGTTTTAAACAAATTTAAGATTTAAAACATGTTTAAAACAAAACCATTTAAAACACGACGGCTGTTTTTAAACATGTTTAAAACACTATTTTAAAACAAAGTGTTTTAAACATAACAACCCTGGTTATGATTGATCATCTAACGAGTGTTTCCAATCCCAGATTAAGCATGAAGTAAAATTTTGAGTTTAGAAAAGCCTGAACATTTGGCTCGGGCATAGCGCAGCAGAGCGACTGAGACAAATTAGGCTTTTCTAAACTCGAAATTTTACTTCGTGCGCGACTCGTATAAAACGCTGATTTAATGGGAAATGGTCTATAACCAACCAATTAGCAAGTGAAATAAGTTTAGTACGACAATCATCAATTCTTTAAATGACGGAAAAAGTGCTATAATAAACATACATATTATTTTTGTATTAACGACGTGAACACTATCTACTGTCAATAGCACTGCTCAAAAATTGACAGCAGATGGCGTTCACATCGTCAATTTATATGTAAATTACACATGACTACTAAAATGGTTATAGATATTTAGCTTTCTTCTGGATTTTAAATAGCACAATCAATTGACATTTATAATAGTCATTTTGTGAGTACAATAGACAAGACTATCGGCAGTAGATGGCGTTCACGTCGTCAACCTAAATGTAAATTACATATGACTATTAAAATTGCCAATTTATAGTGCAATTTAAAATCCAGAAGAAAACTAACCATTTTTATTCATTTTAATATGTAATTTAGATTTAAAATAACGACGTGAACGCCATCTACTGTTAATAGCTGTAACGATACTACTCAAAAATTGGCAGCAGATGGCGTTCACATCGTCAATTTATATGAAAATTGCATATGACTACTAAAATGGTTATAGAAGTTCAGTTTCCTTCTGGATTTCAAAATGCACAATCAATTGACATTTATGGGAGTAGATGGCGTTCACGTTTTTTGGATTTTCATATTTTTTTTAAGAATATTTTTTTCTGAATTCAATGATGTATCACACTTATAGTTTATTATACAGGGTGAGCGAAACTCGATGTCTCCGCTCTATTATATGAAAAGGAAAAACGATAGAAAAATCTGAAATCTAAAATCAAATGACAACAAAACAATATTTGTTAACCATTAGTTTAATTATTGACAATTTGGAATTTTTGATAATACTTTTTTTTTAAGTTTGTTTTTAATTTTTCAACGAAAGAAGATAGCAAATTTTTTTTTCTACAAAGTTCAGAAAAATTAGCTCTTTTGAAATATCCAAAAATATAGGTATGTTTCTGGGGAAAAAATATTCGATGACGTCATTACTTCACTTTCAAAATTTAGAAAAATATGCAATTTTGGATTAAAATGAACCTTACTCAATCCCAATTATTTCAGATTTTTTCTATCGGTTTTCCTTCCCTTTTACTAGAGCTGAGACATCGAGTTTCTCACCTTGTACATTTTATATATAAAATGTTAATCTTTTGTTTTCGTAAAGATTGCCTTGGAAACAGTTGAGTAACTCACTTATTTGATAACTCCTAAGACCCATAATTTGCTTACATATCACCCCTGAAGACGGGCATCCAACGATACATATTTTACCAATTGTGATGTATTTTAAACTAACGAGTGTTTTCCACTCCCAGACTAAGCATGAAGTAAAATTTCGAGTTTAGAAAAGCCCCGCATAGAAAATTTGTCGAGGGTCGCGCAGCGACCTGAGACAAATTTTCACGGGGCTTTTCTAAACTCGAAATTTTACTTCATGCGCCACGCGTATAAAACGCTGATTTAAAGTGAAGTTAAAAATGCACTGAAAACCAACAAAACTTCGATAGTTTTTTCAAAATTAGATGTGTTCTTTCCTATCCATGCAGTAAACCTTCAGATTTACGTTGTTTTCTTGTAAAAAAACTTCGATTCCCTGTAGTCCTTCGGTCTCCGAAGACTATGATTGGTCTTTCGAGCTGTAACCTTTATAAAATTGTAATAAACTTAGTAAACTTAGTAGAGTGATTCTTTAATTTGAAACTTCTAAGAACGAGTGCTGTCCACTCCCAGACTAAGCATGAAGTAAAATTTCGAGTTCAGAAAAGCCCCGTGTAGAAAATTTGTTGAGGGTCGCGCAGCGACCCGAGACAAATTTTCACGGGGCTTTTCTAAACTCGAAATTTTACTTCATGCGCCACGCGTATAAACCACTGATTTACAGTAAAGTTAAAATATATAACGTTCAGATGTGATGATCAATATTTACCGAGATGTAAACGTCAGATACGATTTAAAAAATTCTATTGACCTAAAATTGTACACATAGACATAATTTCCACTTTATTTTACAAATGTAGTATTAATTATAATTACATTTTAAATAATTTGATAAATATCAAATAAATATTCCTATCAAAACCACCCCATGTCGGACAAAAGATAACGCTACGCGCTGGCTGAAAACAAATAGACTTCTTACTACCTGCTAATATCGGGTTGACATTGACATAAAAAAATGCGGTTGGTGTTCATAATGGATTACCCCCTGAGTGCTCGGTTTCTTTCCCCTTACCCTCCAACATTTTAGGAAAGAGATAGAAATCTGAAAATTTTAGATATTTTCGTCTCGTCGCCTTCAAATTGAACGTTTTTAATAAAACAACGAGTGTCTGAAAATATACACTGAAAAATCGTAATATGTACCTAAAAAAATCCCTGTATAGTTATTTAAGGGGAATAGTTTAATTAATGCCTAAGGAGTATCTCTATGTTTTATACTACTTTGTTATACAATTTTCGTGACTCGAGTTTCGACACATTTAAATTAATTTTCAAGTGTGACAAATTTACAATGATTCTACGATTAAATAGTGGTGAATACAAGACATTAATTTGTTTTAGTAATAGTTTATTTTTATAATATCTGCAAAAATTGTTGATTTTTCTAAAAATGATAATTTAATAAAAAAAGGTCCACAAAACTTTTTTAATTGTTTTAGTAGAAATGTAAAGAAAGGATACAACAGTTAAATTTTTATTATTTTAGTAGACTTTTTTATTTTTCCAATGAACCACACTACAAAACAATTGGTAAATACAAGTCATGTTAATTTTGTAGTTCTATTCGATTATATATTCGTATATATAATCATTTTAATCTCTATAGTACCCAAGTGTAGAGAAGTATATATATATATGAGTCGCTTATTTCCAAAAACTCCTAAATCCATTTGGAAACAATGGATTTAGGGGTTTAGGGGTTTTTAGAAATAGGTAACTCATATGCATGTGTAACTGTTTCTAAATAGCATTGAATATTATTTTATTGTAATATATACAAAAAGTGTTGTTGGTGCGTATGTTCAGTTGCATATATAAAATCACTATAAAAAAATATTTTTGCTTTTTCAAATAAAAGGCCAACATCCCACTGAGTAAAAAACAAACAAATAACGTTATATCAACATTCTAGCAACATAAAACGTTGTTTTAATGTTTATTAAACCTTACTTAATTGTGTTTGCTCAGTGGGATAACATCGCAAGAATTATTCTAAAATAAGAAAATATGTCTATTTCGGAATTTGGCTAAAATTTAATGAATGTAGTTTTTATTCATTAACAATTTTCGGCAATTCCACTGAAGAAAACAGATTTAGATGGTGATGAAATAATTTCTCTTAAAAAAGATAATTATATACAGGGAATTTTACTTTTATGTATACCTATCTTGAAGTACATTTTTAGGCGTTCTGTGTTTTAAAAACGTTCAATTTGAAGCTTCTAACGAGGGTTTCCACTCCCAGACTAAGCATGAAGTAAAATTTCGAGTTTAGAAAAGCCTGAAAATTTGGTTTAGTCGCGTAGCGCGAAGCGCGGAGCGACTAAACCAAATTTTCAGGCTCTTCTAAACTCGAAATTTTACTTCATGCGCCACGCGTATAAAACACTGATTTCAATTGAAGTTTAAAATATACTACTAAAGCAATATGTTCCAATAGTATACTTTTACCTTCACTTAAAATCAGTGTTTTATACGTGTGGCGCATGAAGTAAAATTTCGAGTTTAGAAAAGCCTGAAAATTTGGTTTGGTCGCTCCGCGCTTCGCGCTACGCGACCAAACCAAATTTTCACGCTTTTCTAAACTCGAAATTTTACTTCATGCTTAACCTGGGAGTGGAAACACTCGGTAAAAGTGTAAAATTAAACATTTTTATAAAAACAACGAATGTCTGAACATTCACAGAGTATGGATCGGGATATGTATACCTAAATTAAAAATTCCCTGTATCATTAAACGTTCCCTCTCCTTAATCATAATTTTTAACAACATTAACATCGTTAAAATTTTGATTTAAAGATATTCAAATGTGCTTTTTCAGTAGAATTGTACACATTGTCTTGATAAGTAGGTACATTAAATTCATTCAACATTCAATTCAACAACTAATTGTTTATTTGAGTAATGAGAAGTATTTAATCACAATGAAAACACTGTTTGCTCCTTACTTTACTTTTATTTTTATTCGTTAGATGTACATTTCGAGTGCTAAGCACTCATTATCAATAACTATAAACTATTGATAATGAGTGGAATAAATAGTATTAGTTACATGATAAATTCAAATTCAAAACTATTTGAATTCGAGAAAATAAGCTTACGCTTCTTATAGTTTGCACACTTTAAACATAATATATAAAATTACGAAAAAACTATTCGTGAAATTGCACGGGAAGTAGTTGTTTCAATGGATATTTATCGTCTTAAGTTGTCTTATTAATTAAGACATTGTTTGCATTTTCACGAATAGTTTTTTCGTAATTTTATATATTATATTAGTTACATATTTGTTCTGCAGTCAATAGTGGATGTATTTTCTTCATACTCGAATAAGAAATCTTCTAATTTAAGAAACAAGATATTTAATTCCTCTGACATTTAACAGATTTGTATCTGTTAATTAATAAAATAAAATCCACTCAGCAAGATATTTAATTCCTCTGACATTTAACAGATTTTTATCTGTTAATTAATGTTGGAGGAATTAAATATCTTCTTACAAGTATTAATAAGGTGGTTTAATTTGATTTCTCTTCCCTCTACCCCCAATTTTATATTTATAATTTTAAAAATAACCAAGGGGACGGTATATCGCTCGGCGAGCCTCAGACCGGGTTCAATTTCCGTGCACGGGGAGTTGTAATTTAAAAATAATAATTCGTCGTGTCCCTGGGTGTTGTGTGAATGTGTCGTGACGTCCGAATAAATCTTATTATATTTAAAAACTACGATGAGATATGGCTGTGGTGAGAACCTATACCAGGGTCGTCGAATCCAAATTAAAAGAAAAATAGCCAATTTGTTAAAATATTAATTAATAATTTAAAGGGTTTTAAACTATGATAACTGCAAATAGAAATCATAAAAATAAGTGCAGAATTTTACCTAAAATTACCTTTTATAGTTAATTCTATAATTCTTTGGATGTTAATGGGTTGAAACAAAATAATACTAAAAACAAAAATAACAGCCTAATTTTTTTTTTGTATTAATTTATTTTTTACACCTAACCCACAAATTAAAACAAGTTATGAGAAATATGTATGGTTATAAATACATTAAATTAATAACCACGTCAAAAATATTTTTTTAATTGATTTAATATTCAAATCGCGTTGCGTGAAAAAAGTAACTGTTGTGCGTTTAGCGGTCAGGATTGAAATCTTGAATTTCAATAAATCCATAAGCTGCCGATAGAGGAAATTGTAAACTGTGTCACACGAGTTGTTCGTTAAAATCGTCACGTTTCGTCGCCTGTCTGAAGGTGCATTTGCCAAAAACTAATTGATGTGAAATTATTTTCAATATTGAAAATATATAGCACATGATTGAAAATCAAATGCGTAACTTAAGCTTAATTAAAATTTTATGAAAAAAAGAAACAATAAAATTGAGTCATATTAGATTTGATTTAAGCCTAATAAATGTCTTCCATTGAACAAACACGTTTAAGTAATAATTAAGTATTGTTTATCGTTTCTTCGCCTGAAGAAGCCACAGTGTGGCGAAACAATTGTAGCGTTATACAATACATATTTTAAAATGTTTAAATTGTTTTATTTACATAAAAGTAAAGATGAACTTTCAACATTTATCAGCCTTATCAATCAGTTTAAGTAATTTACAAATAAAACCTTTTTAAGTTTAAAACACTGGATTTAAACTTTGTTTAAAAAATTTATAAAAACACTTGGTTATTGTTTCACTATTTGTAAGTTTGTTTGTTTTTAAGTTTGTTTGTATAACTGACAATTTTAACTTTTATTTTTGTACTAACCAAATTGTAGTTTTAGTTGAAAAATAACAAGCTGAAGTTGTTGGAACTAGAGTCTACAACACTGTAGAATTTTCAGAAAGTCGATTTATTTATTTTATTAAAAGATGCTCTGAACCCTCTAGAACAGGGGTTCTCAACCTTTTTCAGGTCGCGCCCTCCTCTCATTACTCCACGCCCCCCTCCCTGATTTTATTTGTTTTTTTAGTTAGATTAAAACACTCTTATAGCCTTATTTCGCCCCCCTCCCCAGATATCTTTCCTCGCCCTCCTTATGTAGCGTGCCCCTCCGGTTGAGAAACCCTGCCCTAGAATATATGGAAAATAGTTTTATACCTCTTCAAAATCATTTTCATTAAAATGTCGAGCATTTTCTCAAGCGCTACATATGCTTCGAAACGCCTACTTAAAGTTTAAACTTTAAATGCGTTTTTAAAGCGGCACGCAGCATAACTCAAACAAGTTTACATTTGTTCACTCCAAGTTTTTACCATATCTTCAAAACAACATTCCGCAGGGAAGTGCGTACGGGATTTTTGATAAGTTAAATCTTAGGTTTTATATGTACAAATTAATGCCCTTTTTAGGTCAAAAATTGAACTTTTAACTTTAAATGCTCGCCAATTCCACAAAAATTAATATTTTTAAAATCTCATACATATTTCTCTAGCTATACTCATGTACATAGACTTTTTACTTTCCCCCGTATGTAATACAAAGGGAAAGTATTGTTTTCGTGAAAATTTTCGAATCAAAAATTTTAGCGGAAATATCCGTTTTGAGGTCCCCTGAGTCGAATAAGACCATTTTTGAAAAATGTTTGTCTGTCTGTCTGTCTGTCTGTGTGCGCTGTACCGCAAAAACCGCTAAAGATATCAAGATGAAACTTGAAACTTAAGCTTTTTGTTACAATCGGAAGAACTGAAAAGCTTTTGGTGAAAATCGGAAAACCGGAAGTGGTACTTTACTCTTATCGTTTTTCAGTTTTTTCAGATTTTTTCAATAAATGTTCATCAAACAAAAAATTCTTTCAAATAAAAGTTGTAGATAATAACAAAATGAAGATGTTTTATTCACTTACTTTTTGTCATAGCACTCTTAGTTTTTGAGATATTTAATAAATAGTGTTTTTTATCTAGTCATTGATTTGTGTCAGTGTGTGTGTAGATACAATTGGAAAATGTTTCAAATAAAAGTTGTAGGTAATAAAATATTAAAGATTTTTTGTATCTTCATTTTTTGTCATAGCACTCTTAGTTTTTGAGATATTCAATAAATAGTGTTTTTTATCTAGTCATTGGTTTGTTTCAGTATGTGTTGATCCAATTGAAAAATGTTTCAAATAAAAGTTGTGGTTATCAAAAAGTTGAAGACATCTTGAAAATAATAATGCTACAAATATTTTAAAAGTGATTTAATACGCAATTTACGGGGGAAAGTACTATGATGGACACATCACCATTTTTTTATTCTGTTTTTAATTTGATTTTACGGCACTTATGCTGCATGCCGCGGGACGACTCAATATATAAATATATCTACCAATTTACATCTTAGCTCTCATATATTTAAGTCGACTTGTTAAAATGATTTTAATTCGAGTTGGGTGGGCTGAGAATTTGTTTTCTTTTTGCTAGAAATAACTACCTACCCACCTTTTTATTTTTATTTTTTAATCTGAAAAATATCACACGCATTAATGTCAATTAATTAAATTAAATTAAATTAAATTATCAAATTAATGCGTGTGATTTTTTCAGATTACATTTTTTTTTTTAAATTAGATTTTCGTAACGAAAATCTAAATTTTTATATGAAAACAAAAACACTTTTGCGTGCATTTTTTTATTTTTATAAAAATTTAAAAAAAATCATAAGCCTTTCCCACAACATTAAAAACAATGCAAGCTACTTGTTTTTTCAGAAAAAAATATTTACACCAATTTTAGCAATCTTCAGTAACCATAGAAAGTCGTAAAACCCACTAAAGTATAGCTTTGGGGGCTTGTGCTAAGCGTAATTTTCAACCCTCTGAAAACTGTTACAGCTCAAATTAAAGCCCGTTTTATACTGAACCGAATGCTTTTTGAATTAGCCCAATCGGTTGTGAAATTTAAGCAAGGAAGCGTGAGTTTTTTCGGAGAAATATTAAGAATGTATTACATTTTTAAAATAATTGAAATTTGTTGTAAAAGAACTTGTTTAGAATTAAATAAGCGAAGTCACAAGTGTCATTTAAGTCGACTTGTTAAAATCGCTTTAATTCGTAGTGGGCGTGTCCTGAATTTTATTCTGGCGAAAATAACTACCTTATGTTATTACTAACATTAATTAAAACACGTGTGATTTTTCTTCAGATTTAAAAAAAAAATTAAAAAATCATAAAAATTAAGATTTTTGTAAGGGAAAAAAAAAACGATTTTCGCGTACTTTTTTTTTCTCTATAAAAAATCACAGACCTTTTCAATACCATTAGAAACAATGCGGGCTACTTATTTTCCCCCGGAAAAAAATATTTACATCAATTTTAGGAAACTTCAGTTACCATAAAAAAACGGTAAATCCACTAAAGTATAAATTTGAGCGCTTGTGCTGAGCACAATTTTGAACCCTCTGAAAACTACTTTTTACTCAAATTAAAGCTTGTTTTATCCTGAATCGAATGCTTTTCGAATTAATTCAATCGCCTGAGAAATTTAGGTAAAGGAGCGTTTTGAGTGCGTAAAGTAAAAATTTCGTAAAAGTGAGTTTTTTCGGAGAAATATTAAGAATGTATTACATTTTTAAGATTATTGAAATTCGTTACAAAACAACGTGTTTAGAATTAAATAAGCTTTAAATTAACTGAAGTGCAATTTTTTAATACCAGAATTGTGCTTAGCACAATTCGATGTGTGTGTGTTAAAAATTTTATTCTAGGGAAAACCTTATGTTATTACTAATATTAGTTAGAACACGTGGGATTTTTTCAGATTTAAAAAAAATAAAAAATAATAATTAAGATTTTCTTTGTGTAAAAAAAACTATTTTTGCGTGAATTTTATTACTTTTTATAAAATTTTGAAAAAATACACAGGCCTTCCTAACAACATTAGAAATAATGTCGACTACTTATTTTTCCAAGACAAAAATGTTTACACCAATTTTAGCCACCTTTAGTAACCATAGATACTCGTTAAATCCACTAAAGTATAACTTTCGGCACGTGTGCTGAGCGCAATTTTCAACCCTCTAAAAACTGCTGCAGGTCAAATTAAAGCTTGTTTTATCTCGAATAGAATGCATTTCGAATTATTTCAATCGGTTTAGAAATTTAGGTAAAGGAGCGTTTTGAGTGCGTAAAGTGAAAATTTCGTAAAAAATCAAATACTTATTGATATTGGTTAATCACTTGGTGAAACATATTCATGTATATTGGTTTTGTAAATTAAATTCACGTGGGTTTGTTTCACTTATGTATTTTATTTTTTAACTAGTTTTGGCTTAATGGTAATTAGTTAAGTTATTCCTTTATTCCTTTTACTTCACTTTTTTATTTTAATTCTATATGTACATTTCGGGTACAATGTACCCTTTATCAATAGAAAAAAATAAAAAAGTGAAGTAAAAGGAATAAAGGAATAACTTAACTAATTACCATTAAACTAACCTTCACGTAACTCAAACAAGAATATCTTAGTTTTGGCTTAATGCCATTATCAAGAATAATGTACAAGCGGATTCGTTTGGGAATATATGCAAATGTTTTTGTTTAATTGGGCATTAAGGGCTTTAAATATCGGGGAATTCCAAAGTTAATTATTTTTAATATTATTTTTACAAAATTTTATGTACTTTAAACAAGTTTACCTAACTAAAAGAGCGTTATTGAAGTTGTGATTGTTTGTAAAAATTGAGACAAATCGTGTGATTACCTTAATGTAACGTAAACAACCGTTGATTGTCTGCGAATCAGAATGTCTTTAACCTAAGGCATTGCTCAGACATGCTTGGTTCAGATATTTTCCCAAGAATCGATCGAATTCCCGACTCGGCGCACCTAAAGAGCGTATGATAACAGCACTTTGGAAATTACGCAACGCATAAATAATTTTCCGTTAAATTTCCTTTCATCACTTTCCTTCACCGACATTTTTAAACAAAATTAACAAAAAAAATACGATAGATCATCACGGAATTAATCAATTTTTTTTTAATTATATAATTGCTATTTGTTTAATTCTGTGATTACCTTTTTTTATTATTTATCTGTTAAATAATTTCTCGAATTCGTGTTATTACAATATTTCTGGTATTGAATGAATATGTAAGAAATTATTTAATTTTTAACTATTCGAATTATTTCACAAACATTGTTTGCTTCTGTAATTATTTATTGATTATTGTATTCCTAAAGCTTTGCGTCAAAAGTTTAAACACTGAGGTGACTATTCACCTCAGTGAATAAATCATAATTTAAACTATCGCACGATATACAGGGAATTTTTCTTTTAGGTAAATATATGCATAAGCTGTAAATTTTCCGACATCCGTTGTTTTTTAAAACAGTTCAATTTAAACAAACTAGTGTTTTCCACTCCCAGACTAAGCATGAAGTAAAATTTCGAGTTTAGAAAAGCCCCGTAAAAATTTGTCGAGGGTCGCGCAGCGACCCGAGACAAATTTTCTGGGCTTTTCTAAACTCGAAATTTTACTTTATGCGCCACGCGTATAAAACACTGATTTCATATGAGGTTCAAATATTCATAAATTTCACATTATTTTAGTGTTTTATACGCGTGGCGCATGAAGTAAAATTTCGAATTTAGAAAAGCCCAGAAAATTTGTTTCGGGTCGCTGCGCAGCCCGCGAATAATGTTCACGGGGCTTTTCTAAACTCGAAATTTTACTTCATGTTTAGTCTGGGAGTGGAAAGCACTCGTCATATTATATAATAATCGATAAATAATTACAGAAGCAAACAATTTTTGTTAAATAATTCGAATAGTTCAACATTGAATAATTTATAGCATTCGTATTATTACATTATTTAAATAAAGAGTTCGAATTCTTTATAAAATGCGTTAAGAATAAATTAATTGTGTGTTTAAAGATAAATAAATCAACACAATTATCTTAAACATACAGTGAATTTTCTTTTAAGTATACATATCCTCATATTTACGCTGTACATTTTCAGTCATTCGTAGCTTTATTAAAAAAAGTTGAATTTGAAGCTGCTAACGAGTGTTTCCACTCCCAGACTAAGCATGAAGTAAAATTTCGAGTTTAGAAAAGCCTTAAAATTTGGTTTGGTCGCTCCGCGAAGCGGAGCGACCAAACCAAATTTTCAGGCTTTTCTAAACTCGAAATTTTACTTCATGCGCCACGCGTATAGAACACTGATTTCAAGTGAAGTTCAAAATATATTGCCAAAGCTGTATTTTCTTGCAAAATATTTTGCACTTTACAATATTACACTGTTTTATGTAAAACGCTGATTCCAAGTGAAGTTTAAAATATACTGCTAAAGCAGTATTCTAAAGCGGAATGTTTTGAACTTTACTTGAAATCAGTGTTGTATACGAGTGGCGCATGAAGTAAAATTTCGAGTTTAGAAAGGCCTGAAAATTTGGATTGGTCGCGTAGCGCTACGCGCTACGCTACCAAACCAAATTTTCAGGCCTTTCTAAACTCGAAATTTTACTTCATGCTTAGTCTGGAAGTGGAAACACTCGCTAGAAGCTTCAAATTAAACTTTTTTTCAACAACATTGCTAGAATCAATAAGTGCTTGAATTAGTCTTTGCATGACAAATTAGTTGTCGATTCCGAAAACAATCGCCCTTTTTAATATTTTTGAACGCCACAGTGTATTTTGATATGTTATTAACAAACAAAACTATTAGTAAAATTGAACCAAGTGTTTCCTCTTAAAATCATATGTAAAAATGTTTCACTACGTAAAAGATGTGAAACTTATTCAAGATATACAACAAAACTAATACCACTAAACAGTAGGTATAAATGAAATTGCCAATTCTTGGTTGCAGAATACTTCAAACATTAAAAATGCGATTCCTTTCGCAATCAACAAGTTAGTCTTACAAAGACTATATCAAACACTAATTGAAACAACTACTTCCCGAGCTAATACTCCGACGGACATTGAATTATACAAGTGTTTGCTGTTACATACAGTAAACACTTGTATAATTTAATGTCAGTCGGGGTATTAGCTCAGGAAGTAGTTGTTTCAATGTGTATTTGATATAGTCTTTGTAAGACTAAATTATTGTGGATTGCGAAAGGAATCGCACTTTTAATGTTTGAAGTGTTCTGCAACCAAGAGTTGGCAATTTCATTTATACTTATGTTGGAACGGTAACGTGACCGCCAGTATAAGGTGTCAAATTGTTTAGAGAGAATGGCAAAGGTAAACTGATGAGAGATAAATCTCGAAACGCGTCTATAGATTGCCTAAATAATTTGACCCAAATTGTCACATTTGCAGTAGGTTACTGTATGTAACACTTGTTGTACTCAATGTCCGTCGGTAGCTCGGGAAGTAGTTGTTTCAATGAGTGTTTGATATAGTCTTTGTAAGACTAACTTGTTGTGGATTGCGAAAGGGATCGCACTTTTAATGACTAAACAGTAGCTTTTTTCGGTTCGAACACACGTCTTCAAACCTTTCACAACGCACTGTACAACAAAAATAGCTATTACACAAAA
The DNA here is from genome assembly GCA_932526585.2 of Philonthus cognatus. Classification (NCBI taxonomy): domain Eukaryota; kingdom Metazoa; phylum Arthropoda; class Insecta; order Coleoptera; family Staphylinidae; genus Philonthus; species Philonthus cognatus. Next base: position 35,044,012 of record OW052242.1, read on the forward strand.
TGCACAGTTATAAAACGCACAATGATTAATTTATTTAATAGTACAGTTCGTATTAACAATACGCAATTTAAATATTAAAACAATATCTAATTTAAATAATTGCCAGATTCCTGCGGACGCGTTTGGCTAAAAAAAATCATGTTTCCAGGTCGACTGTAATTTTGGGTAATGATTGTAATTGTGCATCTAAACCAGTTTTTATTCTCGACTTAACCAATTCACTCGCTCACACATACTCACACACAAGTCTGTTCGAATTTGGTGCACAGTATGTGGGTCCCGAATACACATTTAAAAATTCTACTCGTAGAACTGAATTTACACTTTTTTTGTATGTTGATGAGGAAAACCACAAAATCTTGGTTTTGATGTTTGTTTATAAATATATTCGGGTCAGTTTAGTTCAGTGATATTAAAGTGGATCAATTGAGTAAATTAAGAAAACATTAAAAGTGCGATTCTTTTCGCAATCTACAAGTTAGTCTTACAAAGACTATATCAAATACGCATTGAAACAACTACTTCACGAGCTAATACCTCGACAGACATTGAAATATATAAGTGTTTGCTGTTACATACAGTAACCTACTGCAAATGTAACAATTTGGGTCAAATTATTCAGGCCATCTATAGACGCGTTTCGAGATTTATCTCTTATCAGTATAGCTTTGCCATTCCCTCTAAACAATTTGACACCTTAGACTCGCGGTCACGTTACCGTTTTTTTTTTTTGGTTTCGGCTTTTGCTTGGCCTTGGGAACTTGCCCATTAGCCATCATCAATGTTTATTTTTGTATCAATTAATTTATTACAATTTGTATTATTTAACTATTCATTCGGACAATCACACACATTCATACCACACCCAGGGTCACGACGAGACATTATTTTTCAAATAAAGTCTCCCCGTGCACGGGAATCGAACCCGAACTTGTGGCTCGCCGAGCGATACAGCCCGGCGACGTTACCGCTCGGCCACCACCTGCCCCACGTTACCGTTTAAACATAAGTATAAATGAAATTGCCAATTCTCGGTTGCAGAATACTTTAAACATTAAAAGTGCGATTCTTTTCGCAATCTACAAGTTAGTCTAACAAAGACTATATCAAACACTTATTGAAACAACTACTTCCCGAGCTAATACCCCAACGGACATTGAATTATACAAATTGTTACATTTGCAGTAGATTACTGTATGTAACAGCAAACACTTGTTGTATAATTCAATGTCCGTCGGGGTATTAGCTCGGGTTTCAATGAGTGTTTGATATAGTCTTTGCAAGACTAATTTGTTCTAGATTGCGAAAAGAATCGCACTATTAATGTTTGAAGTATTCTGCAACCAAGAATTGGCAATTCCATTTATACTCAAATTAAGGAAATATAATTTTTCATATTTTAAAAAAATGAAATTTAAAATAAAATCACTTGGTGTGTTTCACTAATTTTACTTCTTTATTCCGACTAGTTTCGGCTATTAGCCATTTTCAAGGAATGTACAAAAATAATGTTTTATAGTAAATATATACAGATTTACAAAAAGGGGGAGGGTCAGGCAATAAGAGCGTTCGCGATCGGGGATGTCCAGATGTCTTCGTTGTCGTTGACGACGTTTTGCTTTAATTTTATGGCTCTGTTAATTTCCAAGCCTTCTCGGAAGTTGAGGATACGACCTTTATTTCCTGTATAGTGGATTTTGAAATTATTCCAATTGAAAAAATGTCCGAATGTGTTACTATGTTTGGACAGACCCGTAGACTGTTTATTATTAATTATATCTTTACGGTGTTCATCGAATCTAGTTTTGAAATGTCTACCTGTCTGTCCAATATTGCATCACATTGTCCACATTGCAGTTCGTATATTTCACTGTCGCATAGTTTCTCTTGTTTAAATTTATTGTTAACTAAAAGTTTGCTAAGATTAATGGGATTGGTCATAATGATGTTAAATTTATTCCCTTTGAAACTATATTTGATTAACGGTGTTAGGTTTTCTAAATATTCTAACTTATTCCAATTTTTCTTTTCATTCTCTGTTTCTATATAAAAATATTTCATGAGTTGTTTCTGTTTTTTTGACTTGATTATTTGATCGATAATAATTATCTAATAAAATGGTGGAAATGCAATCTTTATATTTAAATATAAATAATAAATATCTTTATTTCGAAATAGACCTTTAAACAAACAGATATTTTTGCTTTATATGAAAAAGTTAAAAAAATCTGTTTCCGCCATTTTATTACGAAAGGTTGAATGTATAACTTTGTAAAAGACAATTTGTAAAATATTATCCTATAACAACGCTGGAACCGGAGTCCCAACATACACATTTTACATGGCGTAACCCCCCTTTTAAATAATTAACATTATTTAATTTTTAGTTGAAGCCGATAATAGCGCATTGGCGACAACGGGAAGAAAAAATGACGAAAACTCAACCCCATCAATCCTCATGGACACGATATCCTCCCTAGTCTCCGAAATCTCCGACATCCTCTTCAAAGGCGGTCTGGGAGGTTTCTTCAGGGACTCGAAAGAAGAAAAAACCGACAAAGACGAAAACAAAGAAACAATTGATGACGACGACGAAGACGACGATGACGAGGAAGAAGAAGACGAAGCTGACACTGAAGTAGCCACATCGAGAGGAATTCGCAACAAGTCGTTCGACAGCCGTGAGTGTGATTTTGTTTTCGCTAAAAACCATGCACGTTGTGAATATTTATAAATATATTGAATGTGAACGTTAAATAATAATGCTTTGAGCTTTTTATATAAATGGATAGAATGTGTTTTGATTTGCAGATCATAAGGTGCGGATCAACTTGTATTTTTAGGTGAACCAATTGTACCTCATGATTTAAGCTCTACTTGTAAACTCAACCAGAGATACAACTCTAACAACCAAAAAGTTAAGGTTAAATCGGAGAGCTTTCCTTATAATCGAAGATTAAGCTCTACATTTAAACACAATCAAAGATTAACGCAATAAAAAATTCAACTTTAAAAAAATGATGCAACTTCAATACAATTAAAACATAAATTAATACAGCTTAAACTTTATCTTTAATTAAATGTTTACTCAGGAGGGGAGTTAGGGGTCCCTTCTTAAGTAAATATTTAATTAAAGATAAAGCTAAAGCTCCATTAATTTATATTTTAATTGAATTGAAGTTGCATAATTTTTTTAAACTCTGTTTTTTTAATATGACCAAACTTAGGGCGTATTTAGTAGCTCTGCTTTAACAGTAGAGTAAATTTTGAAATGTTGGTAAATGATTATCAATGAAAAATATAGTGACAAATAAAAATTTGTCAGATAAATTGTCACGATGCAGAGTTTCAAAAAAAGAGAACGCCACAACCAAGGACGGTCGAGTATACGGTAAGAAGGATCAACAGAATCGAAGATTTTGGAGTGGGGGTAGAGATCGCCTACGTCACAAATGCGCGCTGAATTTGAATGTGGGTTCTTTATGATTTAGATCCTGGGTCTCCAAACTATCTTCTTCGCGGGCCACAAATACAATTCTACATAATAAAAGTCGGCCAAGATCCGATTAATTTTATAAAATTATGAAAAATTTAAGGAACAATTGTTACAATATTTCAAAATATGACATTTACAAAAAAAATTACAAACAATCGCGGGCCGGATTCATGCAAGTCGCGGGCCGGATTTTGCACGCGGGCCGTAGTTTGGAGACCACTGATTTAGATAATTACAGGAACTGAATAATTCTTTTAATAAATTATATTAATAATATAAAAATTTTCTCAGAGAAAAACCATAATTCAATTTGGAAAAAGCATTAGCAACAAGTTGTTTTTCCACATTTAATTCTTCGTAATATTGCAATCCATATGTACTTTATGCATATTTATTTTTATTGTAATATTATATACATTTTCAATGTATAAGCATTAACAACTAAAATTACAAAATCGGGCTGGCTTTTTTTAGTTATAACTGTAGTTTCTATTATACAATACAATTATACAGGGAACTTTTCTTTTTGGTAAACATGCATAAGCTGTAAATTTTCTGACATTCGGTGTTTTTTTAAGAGTTCAATTTGAAACTTTAAACGAGTGTTTTCCACTCCCAGACTAACCATAAAGTAAAATTTCGATTTTAGAAAAGCCCCGTGACAATGTGTGCAGCGACCCGAGACAAATTTTCAGGGCTTTTCTAAACTCGAAATTTTACTTCATGCGCCACGCGTATAAAACACTGATTTTAAGTGAGGTTCAAATATACATAGAGTTCATAATATTCTAGTATTTTATATGCGTGGCGCATGAAGTAAAATTTCGAGTTTAGAAAAGCCCAGAAAATTTGTCTCGGGTCGCTGCGCGACCCTCGACAAATTTTCACGGGGCTTTTCTAAACTCGAAATTTTACTTCATGCTTAGTCTGGGAGTGGAAAACACTCGTTTAAAGCTTCAAATCGAACTCTTTTAAAAACAACGAATGTCAGAAAACTTACAGCTTATGCATGTTTACCTAAAATATAAGTTCCCTGTGCTGCGCGACCCTCGACAAATTTTCACGGGGCTTTTATAAACTCGAAATTTGACTTCATGCCTAATCTGGGATTGGAAACACGAGTGTTTTCAACGAGTTAGAGTCTTCAAATTGAACGTTTTTAATAAAATCATGAATTTCTGAACATTTACTCTCTTGATAATGCTGTAAAAAGCGAAACTAGTCGAGTAAATAGAAACAAATAGTGAAACAAACCAAGTGTTTTTAATTTATCCTTTAATGTTGTTTCAAAATGTTTCGCCAAGTGATAAATGAGAAAGTTATTCAAGAAATATTTACATTGAAAAATCGTAACATGTATAAGTACCTGAAACGAAAATTCCTTGTAGTTAGAACTTTTTTAAAATTTAGATATAAAAATAGGCAGATAATGAACAAAACAGATATTCCCGAGCAAGAGGCATTTGCCTGATCCTCAGAGACACTTTATTCAATTGGTAGTAGATACAAATAATTTGAGGTGGTGATAGGTACATTTGTAATCGTAATCTTTAATAAATGAATTATATATTTCATGAATCAATTGAATTGTCATATTACTGTCAATTTGCCTTCACATAACCTACAAATTAGAAGTCGATTTACAACACAACATGTAATTAATCTTGTCCTAACCTAAAACACCTGCATCACTCCACTAAATTCTTGTAACGTCAAGTTTGATTGGTCATATTAAAAAAAAAATAGATCATAGACACGGATACTACAGATATCAGTTTACCATACCTCCAGTATTTTAAAAGTAATGAGTAGAGTTTAAATGTGGTGCAAAAATTAATAAGTAACGGTTTTTTGTCACCAAGAATGTTGGCCATTTTCGCATGCGATGGATTATAAGAATAACCATTAATAAACATCATTTAATTTAGTGGTTCGAATGTTACAAGATAACCAATACCTGTAAAAACCTCATATTCATCTTGTAGCGTTTAGAACTTGGAAATTGGGCATACAAAATTTACCACCTAAATCATCCTTCTAATTGGCACACGAATTTTGGCACTAATCAACCTGTTGAATTTATTGAACAAATTTTAAAAGCACACGGCGAGGATTTAAATATGCCTTAATGCACGTTTAGTTAGCACGAACGGAATGGAAATAGCAATGCTCGTCTGGATCTAGAGGATGTGAAAATTAAAAAAAATAAAATGCACGCGCACGAGTTAAAAAAAACAATCCAAAACAAGGCTTCTATTTTTGCATGAAACCGCTTTGCGTAACGACGGAGGAGTAATAGATCTTATATAAATTTCAGTGATATACGGCGGGAAGAGCTCCAGCAAAAAGAAGAAGAAGAAGCTAAAGAAATTGTTGAAAGATTTCGATTACGGGGCGCTGTTGCAGTTCGCGGGACTCTTGCTAGCCAAAAAGTTCGCCCTGATGAAGATGATGGGTTTGATGCTGCAGTTTAAGCTAATAATCCTCGCCACAATTGGACTGGTGCTCTTTGCCCATAATAAGCCCACCTTCCATGTTTCGAACGTGTACCCGCATTAAAAGACAAATCATGCATAGCCATTGCGCAACTACCTCATCTTCCGATATTGTTAACTATTTGTTTTTTTTTGCTGGGGTTAATTTGTGATTGTAGATTAAGTTTTCATTTTGTGACTTTCAGTTGAATCAAGGGGGAAGAAGAAGAAGAAGAAGAAGCAGAAGATCAAGGCTCTCATCAAGTTCCTAGTCATCGGTGCTGTGCTCTACTTCAAGCTAACTTTGCTTTTGAAGGTGCTAGCCGCTCATCTTCAAATCAAATTCTTGCTGATTGCAGCAGCTGGTTTGCTCATTAACGGCGCCAGGTTTTACATCGATTTGAAGAAGGGGCATAATCCGCAGAAGGTGATTTATTATGAGCACGCCCAACATCAGCACCATTATGAGAACGAGGAAGAGGGTTGGGGCGGTGGTGGAGGCGGAGGGGGAGGAGGCGGCTATTGGGCTAGGAATTATGATAAGGAAGAGAAGGATGAGGATGCTGCCCAAAATTTGGCTTACAGGGCGCAAAGACCTGAGACAAGTTATACGAGAGGAGAAGACACGCCTGGTTCTTCGTGGTTCTTTTAAAATTGATTGAAGGTTGATTATCTACAAATGGACCTGATCTTCAAACGTTTTAATTCTCTTAATTTATACAAATGTTCTTTTAAAACCATTAGAAAGACTTAGGAATACCATATCTTCAAATAAAGTAGTATCCTAAATGATTAACATCTTTCCAACAATTACCTGTATTGTTGCTTAGATGAGGATGAGAAGACCCTGACTAAACAAAATATACATACAATTGAATTTTTGTCAATTTGTCGTTAGCTATCGACGTTTCTAGAAATGATTGACGTTTTTTTATATTTTTAAACTTCACGTTAAATCCGTGTTTAATACGCTAGGCGCATAATTCAAATTTTGAGTTTAAAAAATCCTGAAATGTTGGTTTAGTCGCGTAGCGCTATGCTCAAAATTTTACTTCATGCTTAACCTGGGAGTGGAAAACACTTGTTAACAATTTCAATACTTTCAAAAAAACAACATATGACTGCAAATTTATTGAAAACCAATGTACTTTTCATAAGTGGAAGTGATTCATTATCGAATAATCATAGTTTGTATGATATTATTTGAAGTAAAAGTGTTACGTATAATTATTTTTTTATTATTAAACGAGTGTTTCCAATCCCAGATTAAGCATGAAGTTAAATTTCGAGTTTAGAAAAGCCCGAAAATTTGGTTTGGTCGCGTAGCGCGTAGCGCTACGCGGCCAAACCAAATTTTCAGGCTTTTCTAAACTCGAAATTTTACTTCATGCGCCACGCGTATAAAACACTAATTTTTCTTTAATCATTATGCCTTAAATCTCTAGTCTTCATTAAATGGCACAAGCCTAATTCAGATAATCTGGTTTAGACCAGGAATTTAAAAAAAAATATGCTATTTTTTAAATTCCTGGTCTAAACCAGATTATCTGAATTAGGCTTGTGCCATTTAATGAAGACTAGAGATTTAAGGCATAATGATTAAAGAAAAATTAGTGTTTTATACGCTACGCGCTACGCGACCAAACCAAATTTTCTGGCTTTTCTAAACTCGAAATTTTACTTCATGCTTAATCTGGGATTGGAAACACTCGTTTAATAATAAAAAAATAATTATACGTAACACATTTACTTCAAATAATATCATACAAACTATGATTATTCTTGCATTCTGATAAAATTATGTTTTCCTTAATGCTTGAAACATTTACTGTAGATAAAATTATCTGCTATTACAATTTTTATCATTATTATATTTTACTAATTTCGAAGCTTGTTTTTCATTCCATCTCTTAACTTAAGATAAAATTCCTATTCTACACTGGTCTTGCATTCTGATAAAATTAAGTTTTCTGCAATTTTTGAGACTTTCACTATATTAAGTATTAAGTATCAAGTATCAAATCTTTATTAACTTAGTCTATTTACAATAAAATAGATGTGAGACGTCAAATAATAATTAAAATTACTGGGTGTGTTGATAAAATTATCTGCTACTACAATTTTTCTTTATTATTATTTTGTACTGATTTCAAAGCTTATTTTTTTATTTCATCACGCTTAAATTTAATCATTTTTACATTTTAACTGAAGATAAAATTCCTATTTTACACTGGTTTTAAAAGGACGCGTATTTCGCATTTAATTTGTTTAAATAGTTTATATTTATTTATGTACATGTATGTATTTCTGTTAATTAATCCTGCAGTAATTTATTTACCCAAACCTTCCATTTATATTGTATGTTTATCTAGTCTTTTCGTATTCCCCACTATTATATGTCTTTTATTTTAATTTTATTCGTGTGGTTTAGGATATTTTTTTTTGTTTTATGCGCGCGCGGGATAAGATTTGGAATCTCAGGTGAAAATGTACTATACTTTCATAACTGTATTTATTTATTCGGCTTGATGAGTGCGGTTTTATTTATTTATTTATTTGTTTCGTTACATGATTTTAATTTATTTATGCATTTGATTTAATAATATTGTTTATTAAAGTTTCGTTGTTTATTTATTTCTATTACTCGACATACAAGATTTTAACTTTAATTTGATTCTCATTGATAACTTGTTGAAACATTTTAACTAAATATATCATTAACTTGTTTTTACGAGAGCGAAAAAACTGCTTTGAGATTTGTAAAGATTTGTTTGTGATTCGAGATATGTGAAGATGATAAGAACCTCGATTGTGGCGCTTTCAAGCATCAAAACGATGAATTATTGCTACTAACACAATGGCAAGGAAATATAAATCCAACAGTATGCATAACTCAATTTTACATTTTTTAAGATATGTTATGTTAAAACTTAAACGGCGATTTTTACTAATAAATATTTTAATTGAATTCACTTCGTTTGTTTTACTGATATGAGAGGAGATCAAAAAGCACAAAATGTACACGTCTTATTACAAGCATTGTAATCTTAATTTTTGATCACCCCTCGTATTAGTAAAACAATCGAAGTGAATTCAATTATTAACCTGTACCGCGTGTTTGATAAAAAAAAAAAAACGCCCAACGCCATAACTCTGTTACTTATTGACCGATTTGAATGAACTAAGAAACGAAGTTAATGGCCGCTTACATACTATAAAATGACAGTAATAATATATTTCTTTAAAATTAACTTCATTGCCAAATAATAGTCAACATTAATTTTTTAAATGGCTGCATATATCGTATGTTCAATAAAAAACAACTTCTAGAGTACTGTGGAAAATATTGTAAGTTGGCAAAGCTGAAATTATATATTATAATTAACATTGACGTTTTATATGTCAATTCCTAACCTAAGGCTTGTAGCCAACTTAAATTTAAAAATAAATTAAATCATGTTACTCTGGAGGTTTTTTTTTAATGAACATACGATATTTTACTCATTTTATTTTATAAGACACTAAGGAAAATTTAATTTGCCAATAGTTTGCAGAATATGATTGACAGAATATGATTGACATTTTTCGATGCGATTTTGTTTTCAAGGGACAAAGGACAGTATATTTACTTTTTTTCTAGCATAAATAGTGAACCAAAATCTAAATTTCGGGCATAATTAGATTCAGAAAAACAATGTCTTGTATAAAAAACGAATTAAAATTAATATCGACTTTCTGCAATTACTTAGTCTCGTTGTTTCAGTAAATATTTAGAGCAGTTTCAAGGAGACTAAACTTTTGCAGAAAGTGTCATTTGTCCCTTGAAAACAAAATCGCATCGAAAAATGTCAATCATTGTAAAGTAGGTATGAGCGGCGTCAACCATGTGACGTCGACAATATCATTGAGTCGAATTTTAAGATGCAATTTTGGCAGATAGCTTGGAAGTTAAGATAATATCTAAAGCTCTAAAAAGTACCCAAAACTGCAACACATACATTATAATAACAGAACCTTTAAATAGTATTGTTGTCATTGTCGATATTGTTGACGTTCTCGACATTGTCGACGTTGTCGACGTGCTGTCACGTCGACTATTAAAGTCGACGCGTCGAGGGACATCCCTGTTGTACTTTAAAAGTAATATCAATAATTTGCTATTAGTCTGTGTTTGTGACATAATCACGAACAATAACGAATTAACAGATATGTTACATATTTATTTTCAATGTAACTTTTTTTGTTGATTCGTTATTATTCATGTTTAGCATAACCTCACAATAAATGACAATTGTCCTTTTTTTCCAACGCATTAACTTATTACACTTTTTAAATAAATAATAATAATATATTTTAAATAAAAGATTTATTTTAATTTTTTTCGACAAAAATATTAAACAAAAACAACATATTGTACCTTATTGCATTAAGAAAAATAATGTCTATTGTAATAAAATAAAAAAATTATAGTTAGCTATTTAAAAATATTAGGTTGGCTATTATTTGGCAACGAAGTTATTATTTAAAAAAATCAATATTGACGCCATTTCTAAGTATTTAAACGGCTATTGACTTTGGATTTTATTTCAATAAAATCGGTCAATAAATAACGAAGTCATGGCGCTGGGCGTTTTTTTTATCGAACACCCAGTATATCATTGTATCTAATACTGAATTTGAATTAAAGGCAATCAGTGCAACAATACAAGTACCTTTAATTGAAATTCAATTATGAGATTTTTTTTCTAAAAGTTGAAAAACAGCAAACTTTAAGGTTAGCTGAACTTCGCCATATTTAATATAAAAATGAAAAGTCTTGAATCGACTACATTTTTGAAGAAAGTCGATAATAATTCGTTATTTATATTTTATATAAAAATAAGTTTTATACTGGGTGAATACTCATATTGAGTTTTCTGTTATCGATATTAATTCGTTTTTATTTTAATTTTATATGAAAATTTGTTTTAAATTGGATAAATACTTATATAGTATATCCAAGAATCCATGCAATACGTCAACGGGTTTAAAGTCCCCGCATTGTTGCCAAGAGTTTTCGGACGAGTTTTTAGGTTATGTTGAATATCATTGTCACTGATAAATTCTTAAATATCATAGTTCTTTGCATATGCGAACATTGGTTATTGGAAGAAGAAGCAATGGCAGTTGTTTTAACAAATTTTCATGTAGCTTCTAGTTTCGCGCGAAAATTGTCTTCCGGTGGAGGTGTATTAATAATGGTCAAAAATAATAAGGAATATAGAGAGTTAAATGTATTTAGTTACTCAGTTGAGAATAACTGTGAGATCACCGGCATCGAAATTCATAATAATATAATACTTACGGTGTATCGATCGCCCAGTGGAGATTTCAATCATTTCTTACTCATTCTCTCCAAAGTACTTGACGGCATCGATGTTATCAATAAATATGTTTTCATAGCCGCTGACTTCAACGTCAGATTCAACGATAATTACCTTAACAAATTTAAACTTATACTGGAGTTTTATTGATAATTCAACGAACGTAAACGTATCATTTAAATCATTTATTTCCGTCTTTCTCAATCATTTTCATACATCTTTTCCCCAAAAATGTTTGAAAACAATATGTAAAGGTAACACAATTAAATGATTTAACAGTACCTTAGGTCATACGAGAGACACATTAAATTTAGTTTCCGAACTGTACAATCTACACCAAAATCCTGAATTGAGGGAGGCAAGAAATAAATACAGAGCAACGTACAGGAAGTCTATTGAGTCTACCAAATTGAACGCAAATAATGATTTCATTAAAAATAATAACTTCAAACCAAAAGCGGTGTGTAATAAAAATAACGCAAAAACTAGTAACATTTCCGTCGGAGAGTTTAATGACTTTTTTGCTGAAATCTCAACCAAACTTATGATCTCATTGGCAGAATCTGACGTTGACCCTATTATATTATTGTGTAACAACTCTCCCAACTGTAATCAATATTTTGTTTTTTCCACTATATCAACCAGTACTGTAAGAGATATTATACGCAAGCTGAATAACAGTAAAAGTAAGGACATCTACGGTCTTCGCTGTGATGTTTTAAAATCAGTATTAAATGTAAACATATTGCCTTTAACAACACTTTTAAACAGATGCATAGAAAATAATATTTTCCCGGAAGCATCAAAACAGGCTCTAGTCATACCAATTCCTAAAAAAACCGGATTATAATGACCGCAATAACTTCCGCCCCATCTCACTATTTCCCACATTCTCTAAAATCTACGAGAAAATTCTTCAACTACAGCTACTTGATTATTTTGAGAACCAGAACCTGCTTCTTAATGACCAGTTCGGCTTTAGGAAAGGACGATCCACTTCTGATGCAATTCATAGATTGGTGGAACTAACAACCGATTGTTTTGAAGAGGGATCGGTGTCAATGGCGAGCTTTTTTGACTTGTCGAAAGCATTCGACTGTGTGTCCCACCAAACACTTCTACGTAAATTGTATTTCTACAACATACATCCAAGTAGCTGTAGATTGATAATGTCATATCTGTCAGGCCGGAGTCAATGTGTCATATACATTGAAAATGTATCTAAACCACTGCCTCTCAAACATGGGGTTCCCCAAGGATCCATTTTGGGGCCTCTGTTATTTTTAATATACGTAAATGATCTACCCCAATCAATTACAAATGCGAACATCATTTTATGTGCGGATGACACTACGTTGATAAATCAACATAAAAAACTGGATGACGATAAAGAAATGCACATCGAATCCCTAAAAACGGTCTCGTCCTGGTTCTTAAGTAATCAGCTCAATCTTAATGACTCTAAATCCAGGACTCTTACTTTCTCACTCTCCAAAGAAGTGAAAGAAAAGGCCTCAGTAAAATTTTTAGGTGTGCATATCGATTCTAAATTGAACTGGGAATCACATAGCGATGCTCTTGCTAGTAGACTGTCCTCCAGCACTTTCGCCATACGTAATTTAACAAAGATTGTTTCAGAAGAAACATTACGAGTGGCTTATTTCGGTCTGTTTCAAAGCCACATGGTCTATGGACTGATTGTATGGGGACATTCTGCTATAAGGCATCGAATTTTTTGTTTACAGCGCAGAGATATCCGCATAATGTCTGGCTGTGGGTATACAGAGGATTGTCGTCAGGTCTTCATACACACGAAAATACTAACTTTGCCATGTTATTATATTCTTGAGTGCCTGACCTATATTAAAAATCATAGTAACCTTTTCCAGACCAGCTGTGATATTCACAATTATGATACAAGACACAAATCAAATATTTATTCAAAGGGGAATAGGTTAACTAAATCACAGACGGGTGTTAGATACCATGCCATTCATTTTTTTAATGTCCTTCCTGATCAAATTAAATCCATAGAAGTAAACAAATTTACAAAACTGATTAAAGAGGTCCTTCTTACACAAGCCTTCTACAGTTGGGAGGAGTACCTTGAGTACGATTTTACCACATTAGTATAGTAGCGAACTGATATTCTACTTCGTTTGATTTTTTCCTTGTAAATCGTTTGTATCGTTAGTAATTCTATTTATTGTCAGTTAAATTTTAAGTATTTTTTTTTATTATGTTTATTTATATTTTAAACACTATTTTTATCCTTTGACTTTTAAGACATTAATTTTACTACTTTTGACTGCTCTCTTTTAAATCGTTCGTATCGTCTGTGATTTTATTTTTACTTTAATGTTTATTTTTATTTTAATGTTTATTTATTTTAATGTTTATTTATTTTAATGGTTATATATATATATATATATATATATATATATATAATCAGTATTCCCTTTTACCATATGGTGTTTATTTATTTATTATTTTAAAACTGTATTTGTATCATTTATGTGTTTCTAATGTTTGGGGTTGGTGATCTCACACTTCTTCTCACATCTGACATCTGTTTTTTATTATTTTAAATTTTTTGTCACATAGGTATAGATATTATTATTCATATTTACGATTATTATATATATTGTTACTACTAGTTTTATATTATGTGTATTAATGACGTGTGTAAAACAATAGTTAAAGCACTAACTATATATAAAAAAAAAAATGTTTACACGTAGTAAACATTCAACATAACCTAAATACTCGTCCGAAAACTTAGGTGCTAGATGCCTAACGTTGAGTTATGAATGGTTAAAAAGTGGTGAATTAAGGTTTAGCTATAGTGGCGCAGCAATGAGAGGGTCCAGATCCGAAACAAATAACATATATCTGCCATTTATCAATATAAATTTGAACGTGCATTAAAATGTTAGTACTAATTGGCATTATTATGATGCGACTATGGAGGACCCCTCCCCCTGCAATAATAAAAATACTACGAGGGTCTTTGAACGTTATGTTTCTGTTAGAATGTTTGGTATAAAGGAAGGTTAATCAAAGTTTTTTCTTAATTAAAGTTTTATTAATATTACAATATCTGTTATATTATTACGATTCACTCTTCCTCAGACTCGGAGTCTTCGCCTGGATTTATTACGAGTGGTAGGATGTCTTCTGCGTCAAGCGCTTGCTCTCTTTCCCACCAGCTTCGTATGACATCCTCCGTGCTTTGAATTGTATTTGCCCATGTTTCTCCAATTGTATTTGCCCATGTTTCTCCAGTCATCGTCCCTAATGCCTCGTTCCATATGGCAAGGCAATTTTCAATGCCTAAGCCATCCCGACCTAAATGTCTATTGTAATAGGTCTTACAGGTCCCCCATATCACTTCAATCGGATTAAATATGCAATAACATGGGGGCAGCCTTAAGACACTATGGCCATATTTATCCGTCAATGTATCGGCAATATATTCATTTCGCGGTTTGTTTAAAGATACAATTTCTAAAAGTTCATTTTTCAAAAAGTGTTCTTCGAACACCAAATTATTATTGCGCAGCCACTCTTTAATGTCGTCCTATTTCCAGGCAGTTGTCTGTGATTTATTTACTGTGCTGTGGTACCTTGCATTGTCTATGATTATAATTGATGGATTTTGCAAGCTTTAGAGTAAGCGTTCCTCAAACCACAGCATAAATGTTTTGGTATTCATTTCCCCGTAATACTCCGGATCGGCAGTTTTGGAGGCAAAAATTAATTCCGCGTGTTTTATAAATCCATGTTTATTCCCCGCATGGACAATGATATAACGTTTGCCATCTGATGTGATGCGTATAAAGCTCTTTACGTTTTTATCCTGCCAGGATCGTGCTATTGTCCCATTTTGGAATATCCATGTCTCGTCTAAATAGACGAACCCCCGTTCATTGCTCTTCTGATTTTCTATATATTTCTTTAGAAATTTTACTCGTGTAGACGCTATGTGAGGCATTTCAATTAATCCTCTTTTAGGATTATCAGTTATATGTTTAAAACCAATCATTTTTAAAATAATTGCTAGTGAAGAACGTCCACCTTCAAAAATACATCTCTCTTTTAAACTTAATAGCAGCGTGTTGAGCGAAATATGTTTGTCTGAAACAGTTCATAATATGTTTAAATTAAAATTGAATTCAAAATTGTTTAAAAGTTTCATTTAAAAAATAATTTATGTAAACTTACGTTGTTGATGCATGTCGTAAATTTAATTACGTATCGCAGCTTGTTGGCTATTAGAAATAGACACAACGGGTCTAGTTCGTGGTCCACCTTTTTTTGTCTCTTGTACGCCTTTATCACTTTTGGAAACACTCATTGTTCTAGATCCCAGTACTGTGATCTAATCCAAGTGCGTCGGCGACCCCCTGGCGTACCTAGGAGACAGGCAAAGCGGCTCCATTGTTATCTCACTCCCATTCAAAGTAATCGAAGAGTTTCACCACTTGCTTCTTCGCGTCCACAGACAAAGGTTTCGGCATTTCGAAGGTTAGTTCTGATAAGAACTGATTTTTTAATGGAATAAAACAACAATAACGATAACTAAACTTCACACGTCACACGCTGTCAACAGTTGACACTAATGTGATGAAGCGGCAACGCTGCGAGGTCTCACCAACAAAACGTCATATATTTAACGCTTGCTATAACGTTTTGTTTAGGGAATTTAGAGATGTCGGAATGGCAATGAAAACAACTATAATCTGTTTAATAACTAGGAGAAGCGTTTTAAATTTCACGCGCCAAAACCTATAACTCTGATTGGCCGAGAGCGCGCCCATTTTACACTATGCTAATTACGTCAATATTAGACGCAACAGCTGACATAACCTTAATTCGAAGCGTTACCGAGTTGCAACTTTGTCTGTTTCGTAATAACCTTTTGTGCGATGTTATTTTTAGCATAGTTAAAAGTTAGTTTTGTTTATATTGTTGTGATGGATTATGGACCCAGTACAAGCTCGGTAATAATATCACCTTCACCTCCAAAAAAGCGTAAGAAGTTGGATTTGGGTCATTTATATCTGTCTGAAAAACAGTGCATAATAAATATGTATAAGCAGATGATAACAGATGATACAAATATGAAAATAACTGCTTTGTATCAGACATTGTTGCTGCAGTAGGTGAGATATCAAATAGCATAAGAATATGCATCAAATAATGCAATGTTTAATTTTTAGGAGTTGTAAATTCCACTGTCTATCGTACCATTAGCGAATAGAAGAAATCCGGAGAGATTTGTAGCCCTAAACAGCTTGGAGGATATAATTACAAGTTTTGATGACGTAGTAAAGAGATCCGTGCATAGTTTCTTCTATAAAATTGAACTGCCAACTTTGTATAAAGTTTTAAAAGAAGTAAACGATCATGCAGGCATGCCGAAGATGAGTCGTTATACCTTGTATAGTTTTATGAAACAAATCAATTTTAAGTAAGATAGAGACCAGAGCTGGGCAGGATTCGAATCATTCAGGATTCGAATCCTTTTAGAGGATTCAAAAGAGGCATTCGAATTCTAGTTTTCAAAATTTTGTTTAATATTGTTTAAAGTAAAACTGACATGGTAGCCACAATCTGAAATGTTAAATTTTTCCGACATTTCCCCGACTAAAGATTTTTTACCTGGCCTTTTAATATAACTTTCTTCTGTGGGAAACCCCCATTCTGTTTAATAGTTTTCATTGTTTTTGCCAATATTTAAGTTAATTTTACACATTTTTGCGTGTTTTGTAATTTGCCTGCTGATTTTAATAATATCAAATAGTTTTTTGTTAGTGTTTCGGTCAATTTGAATATAATTCCATGACTTTTCTTTGACTTTCTCGGTTTTAATGATATTCGGTGAATTTTTATTTACGTAAATTTCAGGCATTAGGCGATTTTATAATAGAGTTCAATTTGAAGTTTTGA
This sequence comes from Philonthus cognatus, assembly GCA_932526585.2. Taxonomy (NCBI): domain Eukaryota; kingdom Metazoa; phylum Arthropoda; class Insecta; order Coleoptera; family Staphylinidae; genus Philonthus; species Philonthus cognatus. Next base: position 35,061,297 of record OW052242.1, read on the forward strand.
ACGAGTGTTTCCACTCCCAGCCTAAGCATGAAGTAAAATTTCGAGTTTAGAAAAGCCCCGTGAAAATTTGTCGAGGGTCGCGCAGCGACCCGAGACAAATTTTCGGGCTTTTCTAAACTCGAAATTTTACTTCATGCGCCACGCGTACAAAACACTGATTTGAAGTGGAGTTCAGAAACACACAAATACATCTTTAACCAGAGTAATAGGGAGTCAGATATTTAGTCTGTTATCAACGATGTTCAGTGGTAATAATAAATAATTATGTTTTGAATATTTCTGTTAAAACAACTGGTAACAATATTTATATATTAATGGGACAAAAAAATTATAAAATAAAATTTATTCTTAAAGGATTCGTATTCGTGATTCGAAAAAACAGGATTCGAATCTTCGATTCGAATCATATTTATCTCTTACGAATCCTTTATTCGAGTATTCGTGATTCGAATCATATTAGGTGATTGGGATTCGTGATTAGAATCCTTTTTACGAGGATTCGTCCCAGCTCTGATAGAGACACATTATTATATTAATTTCATATTATATTCTGAACATAATGTAAATATCTTTTATTTCACAGATATATGGCGAGATGCCGTATAAGCATTTTAATTGAACTGACGATATCGTACGATGGAAAAGAAAATTCTTAACCACAATTAAGAAGTACAAAATGAATATGTGATTTTATTTAAAGAGTAATTATTAAATTATTTAAAATTGCCGCCAAATTTATTTAGTGATATTTCTGGTAACTTTTTATAGTGTAAATTAGGCTTTGGCACTTACTCCTTCTAGTTTTTAAACAGACTATAGATATTGCTTGCATTCTCGGACGAACTATATTAAATGTTTTGTTCTTACACTGGAATAATTGAAAATTATGAAATAATTAATAGTAAACAGTTCCAATGTTTGCCAAAATTGCGATTTTAATTTTTACTTTTCCATACATATGCAAAACAAAGAGAAAGTATTGTTTTCAAATCAAAAATTTTAGTGGATATATCCATTTTAGGGTCCTCTGAGTTGATTAAAACTATTTTTGAAAAATGTCTGTTTCTCATTTTGTGCTGTAATTCTGTGGCCACGATAAATTCTAAATAAACTTAAGCTTTTTATTACAATAGTAGTATCCGATCAACTTTTGCTGAAAATGCGGAAACCAGAAGTGCTAGTTTACTTTTAGCATTTTTTAAAAATTTTCTTTAATATCGATCATTTAATAAATCGTGTTAAGAAAAGTTGTAGATAATCAAAAAATTAGCATTTAATGCGTATTCATTTTATGTCGTAGTGCTTTTAGTTGTTTTATTAATATTGTTTTAAAAATGTAAATTTTCAAATTAATTACTCTGAATAAGCTATTGCTATAAATGACGTTAGTTTCACTTTGTCATGATTAATATTTTATGGAAAAGTGAACACATAAGTGAGGCTTACGAACAAAGTTCAACAGGAATAAGGACCATTTATTGAAAAATATGGTAGGTGAAGGCTATTGATTTCAAGTATCTAACATAAAGAAAAGTTCTATGATGTACACATCAATATTTTATACATATCTTGTAGTGAAAAGAATTATATCAGTATTAACATCTGATATTTGGTGTGTTTAAAATTGATATTTATGTTAAAGAAAAAGCTCGTTGATTTTCAAAGATTGGAATGTTTATTCATTACAATTGTTTCGCAAATGTATTGCTTCTTCAGGTAAAGAGAGTTACCTTTCTTTAAAACAAGTAAAGTAATATCGATTTTCAACACATAGATACCTCAACAATCAACGATATTTATTGTGTTCAAATTGAAGGTAAGTGTGTAAAATTGATGTAATTTCCGGTTAAACTGAAAGTAAAGTTCCTGAATTATTAGAAAACTCGAATATGTTTTGAATACAACACTACTAAATTTATATTTGATATTTTAAATGATAAAACTATTATTTTATCATATCTTCAGGTTAAAGACATGTTTATATCAAATTTACGAATTCATTTGCATGTAGTTTATTTAAAATAAGAGACATTAAAGGTTTTTGCATTTTTCACGTACTTTGTATCCCACAATTCGAACGCGCTCTGCATAACAATTTTTTTTTTTGGAATACCAAAAATTTGCACAGGCGACCACGCATGCTTATCTAATACAATAAAAACATATTATAATAATCCTGCTCTAACTGTAATTTAAAGATGTTCCCATGTTGTCTTTTGAATTACAACTACCAACGAAATATACGTGATGACACTCTGAAAAGTTATCTACGATTCAACAAATCGTCGATATTAATAGTCAATATTGAAACTGTTTAAAATAAATATACATTAATTCCGGTGAACTTTACAAGAGTACATTACTATTAAAGTTAAAATTGAATTGTATTTATTATATATGTATTTTTGAATTTTACGCTGAATCAGTGTTTTATACGCGTGGTGCATGGAGTGAAATTTCGAGTCTATGAAGTTGTGTTTTGCGTTTTTAAACTTCACGTTAAATCAGTATTTAATACGCCTGGCCTATGAAGCAAAATTTCGAGTTTAGAAAATAATCTTTGTGTTTTGCGTTTTTGAACTTCACGTTAAATCAGTATTTAATACGCCTGGCCCATAAAGCAAACTTTCGAGTTTAGAAAATAATCTTTGTGTTTTCCGTTTTTAAACTTCACGTTAAATCAGTATTTAATACGCCTGGCCTATGAAGCAAAATTTCGAGTTTAGAAAATAATCTTTGTGTTTTGCGTTTTTGAACTTCACGTTAAATCAGTATTTAATACGCCTGGCCTACGAAGAAAAAATTCGAGTTTAGAAAATAATCTTTGTGTTTTACGTATTTAAACTTCACGTTAAATTAGTATTTAGTACGCTTGGCCTATGAAGTAAAATTTCGAGTTTAGAAAATAATCTTTGAAGAATCTTCATATTTTATTTGACTTTCAATAAAAATACACCTAGTAATTTAATTGATTTGCATACAGACTGACACACAATGGTCATTAGCGACACATTTATGAAAGGAAATGGTTTACTGTTATACCGAGAACGCATAAATAATTACTTACACCCGAGACGTAGACGACGCGGCCTATTCACCATGCACATGCAACTATTTTCTACTTAACACTTCTTCACGTCCCCCTCCATATAAAAATAAAAATGAAAAGAAGACACGTCCTGGTGAATCAACTTTTACATTTATTGAATATCAATAGCGTGTAGTATTTTTTTTATCATTGTTGCATATTTGGCAAAGTTATAAAAATCAGAACTTTCAGGAAGTACAAAAAGAGAGAACCATATTATACATTTTAGGTCAGGCTTACATTAGGAGTCTGACCTAAAATGTATAATATGGTTCTTAAGATTTTAGAAGCTTGATTAACGATTCAATGGTACTTTCAAATTTTTACTATTAAAAAAAGACCTTTACCTACGCCTTATCTAGTAACCGCATCATACCACACTATCATCTTGACATTACGTACACATGCACGTAATAGCTTTGACAAGTACATTACGTGCTGACAGCTGAACAGCTGATTGTTTACCGTACAACCAAATGACATTTCTTTGATGTACAGGGAGTTTTTCTTTAAAGTATACGTATTCCAAATTCAGCTTATTTTCTTAAAATCATTAGTAATTCGTTGTTTTTTTTAAGAGTTCAATTTGAAGCTTTAAACGAGTGTTTTCCACTCCCAGACTAAGCATGAAGTAAAATTTCGAGTTTAGAAAAGCCCCGTGAAAATTTGTCTCGGGTCGCGCAGCGACCCGAGACAAATTTTCTGGGCTTTTCTAAACTCGAAATTTTACTTCATGCGCCACGCGTATAAAACACTAAAATATTGTGAACTCTATGGATATTTGAACCTCACTTGAAATTAGTGTTTTATACGCGTGGCGCATGAAGTAAAATTTCGAGTTTAGAAAAGCCCAGAAAATTTGTCTCGGGTCGCTGCGCGACCCTCGACAAATTTTCACGGGGCATTTCTAAACTCGAAATTTTACTTCATGCTTAGTCTGGGAGTGGAAAACACTCGTTTAAAGCTTCAAATTAATCTGTTTTAAAAAACAACGAATGTCGGAAAATGCACAACTTTATGCATATGTTTACTTACGTAAAAGAAAAATTCCCTGTATATTGATCAAGTAGTAATTTAGTTTTCATCATTGTCACGGTACTATTAAAAATTACTACAATAAATAAGTTGTTTTTTCATGCTCGTTGTTTATTTTTTTAGGGCGTAGGTAAAGTATCGTACGTTTCTCGAGTGGTATGGCAATTACATATTCCAGGAATACTGCATTCGCCGCTGCGCGGCTCGTGCGCAACATATCCGTTCATATGTAATATGCTGCATACCACTCTCGTTATGTAATATATTATTACTGGCATCATACCTCAAAACTAAAAACACAATTCCGACATTACAATTGCAAATACATTTCTTCGACATTTACCCTACCCCACCCCAGTCTCATCAGAATCTTTACACCAGCTCCATGTGTTTTTACTATTACCTATCATTATATAAATGAATTATTCTATTACTAGGTTCATGGGTATAGAGGAATTTACAAAAATGTTGACAAATTATTGATGTATAAAATTCACTCAAAATTTGAAGCAATGACTATGGCCACGAAATGGTAAAAGTAAGATAGTCGTAATATACACCAATCACCAGTTCGCATTCAACAACAGCATCCGAATCTGGCTTCCAAATTTTATATAGAGGCTAGTTAACTAGATATATCTGTGGTTTTGAGGAAAAACCAGTTAAGTCACTTTTTCATAATTTCAAATTATTTGCATTTGAAGTTTTACAAGTCAACTTCTTAAGTATAGTCAGCACGTTCTACCCTTAAGTTATTAACTTGTATCTGTTTTCAACCAATGAGTTATGGTTAAAACAGAACATCTTCAATTGTTTGGCACGTCCGATGTTAAGTTTACGTTTTTATAATCATGATATTCATGACGCCTGTCAAAATACTTCAAATGCGCAAATTTTAGAAAAATGCTCAAAACCTCATTTAAACTGTGGTGAAACTATTTAAAGAAGAAATATATTGGATTTCAATTTTTTTTTTGTATTTGCCTTTTTGCCTGGCCTTGGGAACTTGCCCATTAGCCAACATCATTTATTTATATATATTTTTTGTATTAATTGTTTACAATTTGTAGTATGCTATTATTTCATACGGACAAACACTCACATTCATACCACACCCAGGGTCACGACGAGATATTATTTTTAAATAAGGTCTCCCTGTGCACGGGAATCGAACCCGAGTTTGTGGCTCGCCGAGCGATACAGCCCGACGACGTTACCGCTCGGCCAAAAGTTGGCATCAAAAGTAAGTGAAATAATAATTTAAATGTTAAAAATAACGAGGATCCATATAGATTTATCACTCATAATTTATCGCAGAACCAAGAGCAAATTATTGTTATTCAGAACGCATATTATCTTGAATTTTCTGACTAATCCAATGTGCCAATGTCCAATTTAACTGAGGTTTGTGTTCTTGGGATTTTCGTTCATTCTTGTTTGTCGTTCTTTCTACGGGTAGTTTTTCTTCTAAGTATACATATCCCAATTACAGCATTTATTCTTTATATTTTCAGATATTGTTTATTTTAGTGTTAAATTGGAAGCTTTATACCAGTGTTTTCCACTCCCAGGTTAAGCATGAAGTAAAATTTCGAGTTTAGAAAAGCCCCGTGAAAATTTGTCGAGGGTCGCGCAGCGACCCGAGACAAATTTTCTGGGCTTTTCTAAACTCGAAATTTTACTTCATGCGCCACGCGTATAAAATCCTGATCAAGCTTAAGCAATATATTACGAACTTCACTCTAAATAAGTGTTTTATACGCGGGGCGCATGAAGTAAAATTTCGAGTTTAGAAAAGCCTAAAAATTTGGTTTGGTCGCTGTATTTTAACATTTTAACGTTATGTTATTTAGACTATTATGACTTTATTGAATGAGTATTTTTTAATTGAATGACAACTGTTTTTTTAATGATTATGACATTATGGCACTACAATAAACTATTTTTTGACTATTGTGTCATTTTAAATCTAAGTGACTCATTTAACTGCCTTTCATTATGATACCATTTACACATTAATAGTCAAAATGTCACAATAGTCAAAAGTTAGTTTATTTAAACGTGATCTAATGTCATATAACATTTTAAAAAACAGTTGTTTTGTTAATTTAAAATAAAAATAATAGTCTAAGTAACTTAACATCAAAATCCTTCAATTAACTGTATTTTGACTATTTTTATATTTTTACTGAAAGTCACTAGTTCGACTGTCTTTTGACTATTACAGTATTTTATATTATTCACTCGATCGACTGTATGTTGACTATTGTTACATTTTAACTGTAAACTACTAGTACGACTGTCTTATGACTATAACAGTATTTTCAGCTGTAATATAACAAGTGGTATGATTATCATTGATAATATTTATGAGTGAAACCGAGCTGCAGATTCAACGAGCCCTAAGGGTGAGTTGAATGTGCTGCTCCGGTTTCACGAATAAATATTATCGATTATTAATCATACCTCGAGTTATATTCGATGAGAGAATATAACGAATTTCACTACATTTCCGCCTTGTAAACCTCACCCCATCGCCCGGTTGACACTTTTAATTATCGACTGCCAGATTTAACAAATAATTTTCGTAGCAACGACCAAAACAAGGTTATAGGATTCTATTACCGCTGTGATAACATGTATCTATGGAAATACGCGATTCTGATTGGAGGGAATGTAGTCATGTGACGCTTGAGTTATATTTTCATAATAATCACATGATCGAATGTATGTTAACTATTGTGACATATTGACTGTAAGGCACTAGTTTCGCTATCTTTTGACTATGACAGTACTTTCATATTATTCATTCGATTGACTGTAAACCACTAGTTCAACTGTCTTTTGACTATAATAGTATTTTCATAGTAATCACTCGGTCGACTGTATTTTTACTATTGTGACATTTTGACTGTAAGTTATTAAATATTTAATTGATGAGGCGGATACATGATGAAACTCCATAATACTATTTGAAATAAAACAACGCAGTTGGGAGGGTTTCACTTTTATTGTTGAACACTGCAACATGTTTCACCACACAGTGGCTTCATCAGGCAGATGAAATAATGAAATTATTTCATCTGCCTGATGAAGCCACTGTGTGGTGAAACATGTTGCAGTGTTCAACAATAAAAGTGAAACCCTCCCAACTGCGTTGTTTTATTTCAAATGTAAGTTATTAGTTCAACTTTTTTTTACTATTGCAGTATTTTCATAATAATCACCCGAGCAACTGTGTTTTCAACAATTATGACATTTTGACCTCAAGTTACTTTTGACTATAACAGTATTTTCACATTAAATCACTCTGCTGGCTGTATTTTGATTATTGCGACATTTTGATGTTATGTCACTTAGTCAATTATTTTTTGACTATGACAGTATTTTCACATTAATCTCTCTGTCGACTGTATTTCGACAATTATGATATTTTCACTGTAAGTCACTTGGTCTACTGTTCTTTTATTATGACGGTCATTTCACATTAAATCACTTTGTCTACAATACTTCAACCATTCCGGCATTTTGACTTTAGTTCACACTGTTGGCCACCTTTATTCTGACAGTATTTGCACATTTAATCACTCTGTCCGTAGTATTTTGACAATTACGATATTTTGATTATTGTTACTGTAAGTAACGAGTGTCTTCCATTTCCAGATTAAGCATGAAGTAAATTTTCGAGTTTAGGAAAGCGTGAAAATTTGAATTTGCCGGGGCGCGCTACCAATAAAGTAGACAAAAATTAAAGTTATTTATAGTACTACCTTTCATTTATAGAAAATTTGTCTTTTATGTATACAGTTGCGAAAGAGAAAAATTAGTACAGCAAAACATTTCATAGCCAAATATATAATCTGGACTCACTTTGATTATTCAAATTGTCAATCAAATTGACAAATCGGCGGAAATGTCAAACGAAATTTAATTAACGTCGACATGCCTCAACTAAGTAAAGCGGAAAAAGCGATAATAACGACCCATTTAGAGACGGTATTAGCATTAGAGACATTGCATGTCAACAAAAGCACCGTTTTGTTGGCCAAGAAACAAAATGTTGTTAACCTCTACATGACAAGTTTGTTTTACAACAAAAAGAATACGATATCTTAGGAGTGGCTACAGCTCCCCGCTGTACTTGTTTTTTTCTCGCGCAACTGTACATATCAGAGCTGGGCGGTACTCGAGTACAAGTACTCAAAATTTATACTCTGGTACTTTTCATGTACTCAGTATTCACTCATAGGCGCACACACATATGGCTAAGCAAGGCCGTAGCCAGTGGGGAGGGTATGGAGGTTCGCTTTGAGCGACCAAACCAAATTTCGAGGCTTTTCAAAACTCGAAATTTTACTTCATGCTTAACCTGGGAGTGAAAAACACTCGTTTATAGCTTTAAATTAAACTCTTCTAAAAAACAACGTGTGTCGGAAAATTACCTTCGTATGCACATGTGTACTTAAAAGAAAACATGCCTGTATATAGAAAAATTGATTGCGTATTAATAATAATAATAATAATAATAATAATAATAATAATAATAATAATAATAATAATAATAATAATAATAATAATAATAATAATAATAATAATAATAATAATAATAATAATAATAATAATAATAATAATAATAATAATAATAATAATAATAATAATAATAATAATAATAATAATAATAATAATAATAATAATAATAATAATAATAATAATAATAATAATAATAATAATAATAATAATAATAATAATAATAATAATAATAATAATAATAATAATAATAATAATAATAATAATAATAATAATAATAATAATAATAATAATAATAATAATAATTAATAATAATAATAATAATAATAATAATATAATAATAATAATAATAATAATAATAATAATAATAATAATAATAATAATAATAATAATAATAATAATATTAATAATAATAATAATAATAATAATAATAATAATAATAATAATAATAATAATAATAATAATAATAATAATAATAATAATAAATAATAATAATAATAATAATAATAATAATAATAATAATAATAATAATAATAATAATAATAATAATAATAATAATAATAATAATAATAATAATAATAATAATAATAATAATAATAATAATAATAATAATAATAATAATAATAATAATAATAATAATAATAATAATAATAATAATAATAATAATAATAATAATAAAATAATAATAATAATAATAATAATAATAATAATAATAATAATAATAATAATAATAATAATAATAATAATAATAATATAATAATAATAATAATAATAATAATAATAATAATAATAATAATAATAATAATAATAATAATAATAATAATAATAATAATAATAATAATAATAATAATAATAATAATAATAATAATAATAATAATAATAATAATAATAATAATAATAATAATAATAATAATAATAATAATAATAATAATAATAATAATAATAATAATAATAATAATAATAATAATAATAATAAATAATAATAATAATAATAATAATAATAATAATAATAATATTAATAATAATAATAATAATAATAATAATAATAATAATAATAATAATAATAATAATAATAATAATAATAATAATAATAATAATAATAATAATAATAATAATAATAATAATAATAATAATAATAATAATAATAATAATAATAATAATAATAATAATAATAATAATAATAATAATAATAATAATAATAATAATAATAATAATAATAATAATAATAATAATAATAATAATAATAATAATAATAATAATAATAATAATAATAATAATAATAATAAATAATAATAATAATAATAATAATAATAATAATAATAATAATAATAATAATAATAATAATAATAATAATAATAATATAATAATAATAATAATAATAATAATAATAATAATAATAATAATAATAATAATAATAATAATAATAATAATAATAATAATAATAATAATAATAATAATAATAATAATAATAATAATAATAATAATAATAATAATAATAATAATAATAATAATAATAATAATAATAATAATAATAATAATAATAATAATAATAATAATAATAATAATAATAATAATAATAATAATAATAATAATAATAATAATAATAATAATAATAATAATAATAATAATAATAATAATAATAATAATAATAATAATAATAATAATAATAATAATAATAATAATAATAATAATAATAATAATAATAATAATAATAATAATATAATAATAATAATAATAATAATAATAATAATAATAATAATAATAATAATAATAATAATAATAATAATAATAATAATAATAATAATAATAATAATAATAATAATAATAATAATAATAATAATAATAATAATAATAATAATAATAATAATAATAATAATAATAATATTAATAATAATAATAATAATAATAATAATAATAATAATAATAATAATAATAATAATAATAATAATAATAATAATAATAATAATAATAATAATAATAATAATAATAATAATAATAATAATAATAATAATAATAATAATAATAATAATAATAATAATATAATAATAATAATAATAATAATAATAATAATAATAATAATATAATAATAATAATAATAATAATAATAATAATAATAATAATAATAATAATAATAATAATAATAATAATAATAATAATAATAATACCCTCGGGGGGATCCTACCCCTACAGGGCGCGTCCCCAGGTGGCGGATAGGGGAATGCCGTCACTCGTTGACGGTAGGAGGATTAGCCTCCCGCGGACCAACATGGAAGGAGGGAGTGAAGCGATGTTAAGATACCGTCTAGGTATCTCTAGCCTCTCCTCCCTCAAGACTGGCATGCGTGGTGATGAGCCACACCCGCGCCCTAAAGGTGCAAACATGTCGGATCTAGAGGAGTAAACCTCGATAAAAGAATCCGTAATCCCCGGTGTTATACGTACCGTGCCGATGGGATGAATGGCACTACGTTAGTGTGTCTATTAACGGTGACCTCCGGATACCTGGCGACCTCCGGTTGTATATTGCCTTTCACCGGTAAGGGAGCACTGCCGGTGACGACTTTTAGTTCTGCCCATCTCGTGGGAACAAAATGAATTCTCAGCAAAAATCAAACAAAAATCAAAACAAGCAACTGACGGAGGAGTTCATCCCCCGGTTTTTGCTTGTTTCTAAAAGCGAAGGAAACTTCGATAAGGTTAGCCCTTTCGTTATTGACAAAGTTGTTTACAGCAACTTGGGTGAGACAAAGTCAATTAAAAAGGTCAAAGACGGCTTACTTATTGAAACAGTAAGTAACGCTCAGTCTAAGAAATTGTTAGAAATGAAGAAGCTAGGAGAATTTAATGTTACAGTTACCTCGCATAATACCTTAAACCATAGTAGGGGAATAGTTTATTGTCGAGATTTCCTCAATTGCACTATTGAGGAAATTCAACAAAATTTGGCAAGTCAAGGTGTTATAGAAGTTCGCCGCATTACAACAAGGCGCGATGGAGTGGTTCAAGAAACGCCGAACCACATATTAAAATTCAACCGACCAAATCTTCCGGCAAACGTTAAAGGAGGGTTTCACAGTCTACCAGTGCGTGCCTACATCCCTGCACCACTTAGATGCTTCAAGTGCCAAGCTTTTGGCCACACCTCAGTGCGTTGTTCAAAGGATCAAGTTTGCGTCTGTGGCAAAAGCACACACGAAGGCACAAGTTGTGCAGAGCCTTTGACTTGTGTAAACTGTGGAGGCGGACATTCTGCACGCTCAAGAAACTGTCCAAAATATAAACTGGAAGTGGCAATCCAGGAATTAAAAACCAAGGAAAAATTGTCGTATTTCGAGGCAAGGAAAAAGGTCATCCCTCAAACCCCCTCGCCTGGAGTTTTATACTCCCAGGCGGCAGCAGCAAAGCCAGGGTATTCCGAATTTTTAAGTCAGTTACTGCCACAGTTAAGGGAAACTATTATTAAAACAGTTAAGGAAGAAATGAGTCAATTTAAGGCTCATCAGGAGGCAAATAGATTGCCTCCTTCAAAGGAGGCAAGTCAGATGCCTCCACCCTCGACGGTCGCCCCACGACCGTCGAAACAACAAGGGGCCAATTCCGGTCCCTGTTCATCTGGACAGCAGGAGGCAGTCTTACTGACCTCTACTGTCCAGCAAATTTTGGCGGCTGCGTCGGCCAATTCGGCCTCGCCGGCAACAACACCGTTGCCGGAAAGCCCAATAAACGAGCAGGCCCCGATCGACCTAGACGACTATATGTCGTCTAGTGAGCTGCCCTATAAAAGGGCAGCTGCCGATGCCTCTCTCTCCTCAGCGGATGACAACGTTGAGGAGAAAGTCAAATTAATAAAATCCAAAGGAAAGAGAAAGCCTGGGTGGCAGAGAGGTGTTCCTAGGAAGTAATATTCCTGGGAATAATCTATGCCGTCTTTGCTTGTGATCTTTATTTATTTATTCACATTTATTTTTAATATTTTGTTAGTAACTTGTGCTTGTTTTCTTACTGAAGTCCTTTACAGCTTCAGTATAATCTGTGATAATAGGTTTAAAATTAGTGTTGTGTCCGTTTTAACACTGAAGTCTTTTATGACTCTAGTGTTTCTTGTTTCTGGCATCGGAGACGTTTACAACTCCGACGCCATTTGTGATTTTAGTTTAAGGGTTTTTGTTGTTTTTGTCCTGCCGCCGGAGTCTTTTACAACTCCGGCAAAATCTGTGATATTAGTTTTTAGGTTTTACTGTATTCGGTCTGGCTTTGGAGCATTTTACTACTCCAATGCTATCTGTGATACTAGTAAGACTGCGTGTTGTGTTTGTCTCGGCGACGGAGTCCTTTACAACTCCGGCGCCATTTGTGATAGTAGTTTTAAGGTTTTGTTGTATTCGTCCTGGCATCGGAGCCATTTACACTCCGATGTCATTTGTCTTTTATTGTGTTTTATTATTATTTATTCTAATTTATTATCTGTGTTCGTCTACTGTCTTTAAAAATGGTTGAACAAATAATTCAGTGGAATTGTAACGGTTGCAGAAAACACTATTATGAGCTGAAACTACTCCTGGCAAGACACACGCCCTTTTGCGTGTGTCTGCAGGAAACACACTTTAAACCGGACGATATGTTTCAGCTCCGCGGTTTTTCAGTTATCAGAAGGGATGTCGTGCCTGACGTGCGAGCCAGGGGTGGTGTCGCCATCCTTCTGAGAGAAGACCTCCCTTATGAGGAGGTTTATCTCAGAACGAGGCTCCAGGCACTGGCAGTTCGCTTAGCGCATCCCCTGAAAACCACTATCTGCACCGTTTATCTCCCTGAATTCGATTGGACTATGGCAGACATCGCCGAACTAATCGACCAACTCCCCTCACCGTATATTTTAGTGGGTGATTTTAACGCCCACAGTCCACTATGGGGCTCCCAGAGGAGGGATCCCCGCGGTCGCTTGATCGAGGATCTTCTCGATCAGAGTGATGCGGTCCTCCTCAACACGGGATCCCCAACGCATTTGAGCGCTAGAGGGTCAGAGTTTTCGGCGATCGATCTCTCTCTTTGTTCCCCCCGTTTAGCCACTGGTCTTACGTGGCAAGTCTTAGATGACATGCACGGCAGCGATCATTTCCCGATCGCTGTTAAAACCATCGTCAGACGAGTAAGACAATCTGTCCCTCGAAGATGGTGTCTCGACAAGGCAGACTGGCTTGGTTTTCAAGCCAGTCTTAATCCGCCTACGTCTTATAGTGACGATGTCGAGACCGCCGTGCAAGACTTCACAGAACGGGTAATAGCAGCAGCAAGTATTCATATCCCCATGTCTAGTGGGATAATGGCCGGTCCACCTGTTCCCTGGTGGAACCCAAAAGTAAAGGTGGCAATAGAGGAGAAGAAGAGGGCTTTATACAAGTTCAAGCGAGTCCCCACCCAGGAAAACCTGATAGCTTTCAAGAAGCGGCGGGCTATAGCACGCCGCACAATTCTTGAAAGCAAAAGGTCATCATGGGAGAGCTACGTGTCGACGATCACGCCGAACACACCAGTTGGTGAGGTGTGGAAAAAGGTGGGTGCAATAGCTGGGAAGAAATTCCCAGCCGTAGCACCCATCATAAAGATCGATGGGCGTGAAATAGTCGACACACTGGAAATAGCGGATGCAATCGCGTCTAACTTTAGCTCCGCTAGTAGCTCTCGTAACTACGAAATGTCGTTCCTGGGTGAAAAGGGTAATCGAGAAGTCCCTCTGGATTTCTCCTCGATGGGGTCCTTGTGTTATAATTCGTCGTTTTCCTCGAGAGAATTTGAAGAGGCAGTTGGATCAATGGGTGAGTCGAAAGCCCCAGGTCCAGACGGCATCCCATATCAGATGGTCCGACAGCTTCCCTCAAGTATGAGGGAGTATTTGTTGGCCATCTACAACATGATATGGGATAGGGGCGTCTACCCCAGCCGTTGGAAAGTCGCCACTATACTGCCTCTTCTTAAACCGAGTAAGGACCCCACAAACGTCAATAGTTACCGGCCCATATCACTAACGAGCTGCTTGGGAAAAGTCTTGGAGAGAATGGTCAACAACCGTCTGGTATGGATGCTGGAGACGAATGGTCTCCTGGCAAAGTACCAGGCGGGATTCAGAAAGTACCATAGTACCGTTGACCAGTTAGTCTGCCTAGAGAACTCCATCCAAAATGCCTTCCTAGAGAGAAAACACCTCGTAGCGGTGTTTTTTGACCTAGAGAAGGCATATGACATGACTTGGCGGTACGGAGTTCTCCAAAAGTTATATGAATGGGGATTTAGGGGCCGTCTGCCCCTTTTCATTAAATCCTTCATGTCTGATCGATCGTTTAAAGTGAAAATTGGGGATATCGAATCCTCACAGTTTGTGTTGGAGAACGGGATTCCCCAAGGTTCAACCATTAGCGTAACACTATTTGCAATCGCTGTAAATGAAATCGCTGCATCCGTAAATTCCCCTGTTAAAAAGTGTCTATATGTCGATGACCTAGTAATATACATGGCGGGAGATACCATCCCCGCCATTAATCGTCAACTGCAAGTGGTCATCGACAAGGTGAACGGCGATGCTGAGTCTAGAGGTTTTCGTTTCTCTGAAACGAAAACCTCATGCGTCCACTTTTGTAGACTCAGACATCCACACCGTGACCCCGGATTGTCTCTCCGGGGCACTAGGATACAAGTGATCGAAAGTATCCGCTTTCTAGGGCTGAGGCTCGATAGGAATCTAAACTATCGGGCCCACATCGATGAGCTGGTCCAACGCTCAAAAAAAGCGTTGAACGTTATTAAATGTTTGGCCAGCATCAACTGGGGCGCTAGAAGAGAAGTACTGCTGCAGCTTTACACGGCTCTGGTTTTGTCTAGAGTCGACTACGGCTGCGCAGTATACTCTTCGGCAAGAAAGTCCTGGTTGAAAGCCCTAGATGCTGTTCACCATGCCGGTCTTAGATATGCCACAGGTGCTTTCCGGACGAGTCCCACACCGAGTCTCTGCTGCGAGTCGGGTGTTCCTCCACTGTCCGCACGCCGCAACCGCTTCGTGTTGCAATACGCGGCGGCAATGCGTGCGAGGAGGGGACACACTAACCGACGGCATTTTGTTACATTTACAGAGCAGCAGAGAATATACGCTAGAAGACCTACCGTCAGTAGGCCGGTGTGCGTCCGTGCGAAGGAGCTTATGGAGAGTCTCAATATTAGTCTCCCAAGGGTATTCGAGGTCGGATTCCTGGAGGTACCCCCTTGGCTTATGCCAAGGGTTAGGTGTCGGCTGGATCTGACCTCAGACAAGAAAAGCGATATGTGCCCCTACGTCTTAAGGGGCCGTTTCCTCCAAATCATCGCTGAATACCCGGACTCTCCGCGGTTGTACACGGACGGCTCGAGATCAGACCACGGTGTGGGCTCTGCCGTCGTTATCGACGGCATCTCACATTCGTGGTCACTCCACGAGTCGGCCAGCGTGTACACCGCCGAACTGTACGCACTATATCAAGCCCTTCGCATTTGTATAATGAACTACCACCATAGCTCGTTCCTTATTTGCTCCGACTCTCTAAGCGCCATCCAGAGTATAGCGTCACTATACTCAGCCGATCCGCTGGTCCAGCTCATACAAGCCTCGATATTTGAAGTGTCCCGGTTGCGAAAGACGATTGTGTTCGTCTGGACTCCGGGACATGTGGGTATCGAGGGCAATGAGCTGGCCGACGAAGCTGCTCGTCAAGCAGCGGAAGCGGACGGCATAGATGATGTACCCGTACGTCCAGACGACGTTAAAGGGTACATCAAGAGAAAAATTATAGAGAATTGGCAAGAGAGTTGGAATGGCTCCGAGAGCAAACTAAAGTCCATAAAGCTCTCCGTGACTCCCTGGCGGTCGCCGGTTACACTTACGAGGAGAGAGGAGGTTGCCCTGTGCCGTCTCCGCATAGGGCACACCAACTTAACCTCCTCGTATCTTCTTACCGGCGACGAAGAGCCAGAGTGCTCGATATGTCACGACCGGTTGACGGTGGAGCATGTATTATTGGAGTGTCCAGCCTACGCTTTAGAGCGTAATAGGCTGAGGCTTGGTGGTAATGTGGCGTCAGTACTGGCAAATGATAAGGGGTCCGTAGAAACGTGTCTAAAGTTTCTACGGGATACGAGTCTTTTGAAGCGATTTTAGCGATTAGTATTTGTCATTGCGTGTTAATTTATTATTAATTTATTAATTTGTTTTGTCTTATCCATGTTTAGTGACATCGAAGTCCTTTTACAACTTCGGTGTCACCTTGTTAGTTTTTGTGGTCGTTCGCTTCAGAGTCCTTTTACAACTCTGGGGCACATATTTTATATAGTTTTTAGGGTGCGGCACCGGAGTCCTTTTACAACTCCGATGCCGTGTTATCTGTGATTTTTGGTTTAGTTTTGTGTGGTGTCTGCTTCAGAGTCTTTACAACTCTGAAGCACTTTTGTAAATAGTTTTAGGTTCCGGTATCATGGTCTTTTTACAACCTTGATACCGTCCATCTGTGATAATAGGTTCTAAGTTGTGTTGTCTGTTTCGTGTAGGGTTCGGCATCGGGGTATTTTACACCCCCGGTGTCGTCTTTAGTGATATTAGGTTTAGGTTTTATTTTGTTTTGTTTTTTGTTGGTTCCGGCATTGGGGTTCTTTACAATCACAATGCCGCTTTATCTGTGATAACTGGTTGCGACATCGAGGTCTTTTACAACCTCGATGTCGTCCGGTGAGTGATATTAGTTTTAAGGTACGTTTGTCCATTTTTTTTGTATACGCGGTGCCATGGTCTTTTACAACTATGGCACCAATATCTGTGATATTAGGTTAAGATATTTTAATTTTTACTGTTTTATTTATTTTACATCTTTATTTATTCTACTCCCATTCGAAGAAGATAATAAATGGTTGAGTAAACCGGCTAATGACCTTGCAGTCGAAGCCGGTAAGTGGAAGGGGTTTTTAGTCGGTAGTCCTCCAGTCTGGAGGGAGTCCGACACTCCGTCCGTAAATGGATTTTCCCCTTCCACTAAAAAAAAAAAAAAAAAAAAAAAAAAAAAAATAATAATAATAATAATAATAATAATAATAATAATAATAATAATAATAATAATAATAATAATAATAATAATAATAATAATAATAATAATAATAATAATAATAATAATAATAATAATAATAATAATAATAATAATAATAATAATAATAATAATAATAATAATAATAATAATAATAATAATAATAATAATAATAATAATAATAATAATAATAATAATAATAATAATAATAATAATAATAATAATAATAATAATAATAATAATAATAATAATAATAATAATAATAATAATAATAATAATAATAATAATAATAATAATAATAATAATAATAATAATAATAATAATAATAATAATAATAATAATAATAATAATAATAATAATAATAATAATAATAATAATAATAATAATAATAATAATAATAATAATAATAATAATAATAATAATAATAATAATAATAATAATAATAATAATAATAATAATAATAATAATAATAATAATAATAATAATAATAATAATAATAATAATAATAATAATAATAATAATAATAATAATAATAATAAAAATAATAATAATAATAATAATAATAATAATAATAATAATAATAATAATAATAATAATAATAATAATAATAATAATAATAATAATAATAATAATAATAATAATAATAATAATAATAATAATAATAATAATAATAATAATAATAATAATAATAATAATAATAATAATAATAATAATAATAATAATAATAATAATAATAATAATAATAATAATAATAATAATAATAATAATAATAATAATAATAATAATAATAATAATAATAATAATAATAATAATAATAATAATAATAATAATAATAATAATAATAATAATAATAATAATAATAATAATAATAATAATAATAATAATAATAATAATAATAATAATAATAATAATAATACCCTCGGGGGGATCCTACCCCTACAGGGCGCGTCCCCAGGTGGCGGATAGGGGAACGCCGTCACTTGTTGACGGTAGGAGGATTGGCCTCCCGCGGACCAACATGGAAGGAGGGAGTGAAGCGATGTTAAGATGCCGTCAAGGTGTCTCTAGCCTCTCCTCTCTTAAGACCGGCATGCGTGGTGAAGAGCCACACCCGCGCCCTAAAGGCGCAAACATGTCGGATCTAGAGGAGTAAACCTCGATAAAAAATCCGTAATCCCCGGTGTTATTCGTACCGTGCCGATGGGATGAATGGCACTACGTTAGTGTGTCTTATAACGGTGACCTCCGGATAGGTGGCGGCCTCCGGTTGCAATTAGCCTTCTATCGGTATGGGAGCACTGCCGGTGGTGACAGTTTATTTCTGCCCATCTCGTGGGAACAACATGAAACCTACCAATCAACAAAACAATTCGCCAAACCAGCAATTGACGAGGGAAAATTTTCCTCGGTTCTTGCTGGTCAGTAAACCCGAAGGAAACTTCGAGAAAACGAGTCCATTTATAATCAGCAAGTCACTGTACAGTATAGTTGGAGAACTAAAGTGTATTAGAAAAGTTAAAGAGGGGTTACTAGTAGAAACGGTCAGTGCAGCCCAATCTAAAAAGCTACTAGAAACAACTAAATTAGGGAACGATATAATTAAAGTAGCCGCACATAACACCCTAAACCATTGTAAGGGCATTATATATTGCAGAGATTTCTTAAACTGCACAGTTGAAGAAATCAAAGAAAATTTATCAAGCCAAGGGGTAATCGATGTAAGACGAATGATGTCCAAACGTGAAGGGGTATTGATTGATACCCCAAATCACATCCTCACGTTTGACAAAACGACTTTACCGCAACAAATAAAGGGTGGTTTCCATAGTCTTCCTGTCAGGGCATATATTCCGGCGCCACTTAGGTGCTTCAAATGTCAGGAATTTGGCCATACTGCAGTGAGATGCACGAAGGAAAGGGTCTGTGTGTGCGGGAAACCTCCACACGAGGGCACAGACTGCCCCGATCCAATGACGTGCGTAAACTGTAAAGGAGAGCACTCGGCACGTTCTAGGAACTGCCCCCAATACAAAATTGAATTGGCAATTCAAGAGGTTAAAGTAAAAGAAAAAATTCCATATTTCGAAGCCAAAAAGAAAGTAATTCCAAAAACCCCAACAGCAGGTGTATCTTATTCAGCGGCCGCAGCGGCAAAACCTGTAAATTCATTCGCTGACATGATAAAGGAATTCATGCCTCAACTAATCAGCACAATTAAAGAGGTTGTAGCGCATGAATTTTCAAAAAATAAAGATGGTGGCAAATCAATGCCACCACCACCAAAAGCACCGCAGAGGCCCAGCATGGCTCCCTCTGCACCGGCAAAATCAGCGGCGGCGAAACCGTCCGCACCAAAACAGGAGGCCAAGATGGCAACCCCTGCTGTTAAACAGCAGGAAACCGGAAATGTGTCTCCTACGGTCACTGACATTTTAGCGGCCGCATTTACTGTGGCCGCTAAAACAGCCACAAATGAGCAACCCGTCATAGACGCAGACGCCTATATGTCCTCTTGCGAGTTGCAAGTCAAAAGAGATGCCGCTACAGCGTCTCTCTCCTCTACGGATGATTACTCCGTTGAGGAGAGGGTCGGAGAGGGTGGCACTCTAACAAAGAGGAAGGTAAAGAGGAAGCCGGGCTGGCAGAAGGGAGTTCCCAGGAAATAGAACTACTGGGAATAAACCCTTCCATGTCTTGGCTCTCTCCCTTATCTTTTATTGCTTTCCTTATTTTTAATTTTTATTTATTTATTATTTATTCACTTATTAGAGTATTTTACTCTCATGATACATGTGATATTAGACTTAAGGTTTCTGTTGTGTTCGTTGTGGCATCGGAGCTTTTTACACCTCCGATCTCACCTGTGATATTAGTTTTAAGGTCTTGTGTTTGTCATGGCATTGGAGTCACCTTACAACTCCTATGTCTATTTACCTATTCAATGCTAATTTATTTACTGTTACGTCTCGTTTGCTGTGATATTAGGTTTAAGTTCTTGATTAAGTTTTGTGGGGCAGCGGAGACTTTTAGAACTCCGGTGTCACTTGTGATATTAGCTTTAAGGTCCTGTTGTGTTTGTCATGGCATCGGAGTCCCTTTACAACTCCGGTGTCACTTTTTGTATGCTGTCATTAGTGTTTTTTATTCTAATTTATTAATCTCTGTCTGTGTGGTGTTTTATAAATTGCAAAAATGGTTGAGCAATTGATCCAATGGAACTGTAACGGTTTCAGAGCACACTACTATGAGCTGAAATTACTCCTGTCTAGACTCACGCCTTTCTGCGTGTGTCTACAGGAAACACATTTTAAACCGGAAGATGAGTTTCAGCTCAGAGGGTTTTCTGTGCTACGAAGGGATGTAGTGCCGGACGTACGAGCCAAGGGTGGAGTCGCCATCCTTCTGAGAGAAGGCCTTCCTTATGGGAAGGTCCATCTCAGAACGAGGCTCCAGGCACTGGCAGCCCGTATAACTCATCCCTTAGAAACCACTATCTGTACCGTCTACCTTTCAGAGTTCGATTGGACAATTAATGATATCGCTGAACTTGTAGACCAACTGCCCTCGCCATTCATCCTAGTGGGCGATTTTAATGCCCACAGCCCACTGTGGGGGTCCGAGAGAAGAGATCCCCGTGGTCGCCTGATTGAGAATTTTCTTGATCAGAGTGACACGGTCCTCCTCAACACCGGAGCCCCCACGCACTTCAGCGCTAGAGGGTCAGATTTTTCAGCGATAGATTTGTCTCTATGTTCCCCCCGTTTGGCCACACGTCTTTCGTGGCAAGTCTGTGACGACCTGCATGGCAGCGATCACTTCCCGATCGCTGTAAAAACCATCGTTCGACGAGTAAGACAGTCAGTCCCTCGGAGATGGTGTCTCGACAAGGCAGACTGGCTTGGTTTTCAAGCCAGTTTCATCCCACCTTCGTCACTTAGTGACGACGTCGAGACCGCCGTGCAGGATTTTACGCAACGGGTAACCGAAGCAGCTTGTCGTTTTATCCCAAAATCAAGTGGGAAAATGGTCGGTCCACCTGTTCCCTGGTGGAATCATAGCGTAAGGGTGGCAATTGAGGAGAAAAAGAGGGCATTTTATAAATTCAGACGAACACCTACCCAGGAAAATTTAATTGCTTTCAAGAAGCGGCGAGCTATTGCACGCCGCGTAATTCTTGAAAGCAAAAAGTCATCATGGGAGAGCTACGTGTCGGCTGTCACTTCGACCACGCCGGTCGGTGAGGTGTGGAGAAAGGTGGGTGCAATAGCAGGGAAGAAATTCCCAGCAGCAGCACCCATCTTGCGAGTCCGAGGAGGTGATATTACCGACACACGTGAGATAGCGGACGCAATCGCGTCTCAGTTTTGCACCGCTAGTAGCTCTCTAAACTATCAAGACACTTTCCTGGGAGCCAAGGGTGAATTAGAAGTCCCTCTGGATTTCTCCTCACCGGATCCCTTATGCTATAATTCGCCATTTTCAATAGGGGAACTTGAAGAGGCAGTCCGTTCAATGGGCGATTCCAGGGCCCCGGGTCCGGACGGGATCCCGTATCAGATGGTCCGACAACTCCCCTCTTGTATGAGGAAGCATTTGTTGGACATTTATAATCTGATATGGGACAGAGGCGTCTACCCCAGCCTTTGGAAAACGGCCGTTATCCTGCCTCTTCTAAAACCGGGTAAGGATCCAACAAACGTCGAAAGTTACCGACCCATTTCATTGACAAGCTGCTTGGGAAAAGTCCTAGAGAGAATGGTGAACAATCGCCTGGTATGGATGCTGGAGACCAATGGTCTATTAGCAAAGTACCAGGCCGGTTTCCGTAAGTTTCACTCCACAGTTGACCAGTTAGTCCACTTGGAGAACTCCATCCAGGATGCCTTCCTAGATAGAAAGCACCTCGTTGCGGTGTTTTTTGACCTAGAGAAGGCATACGACATGACCTGGAGATACGGAGTTCTTCAAAAGTTGCACGAATGGGGACTAAGGGGCCGTCTGCCCCTCTTTGTACAATCCTTCATGGAAAATCGGTCGTTCAAAGTCAGAGTTGGGGATATCGAATCCGCACAGTTTGTGCTGGAAAACGGGATTCCCCAAGGCTCAACCATAAGTTGCACCCTTTTCGCTATCGCTGTTAACGACATCGCTCTGTCTGTAGAATCCCCTGTAGAGAAATGTCTCTACGTCGATGACCTTGTAATATATATGGCGGGAGATACCATCCCTGCCATAAATCGTCAACTTCAATCGGTCATCGACAAGGTGAACAGAGATGCTGAGTCCAAAGGTTTTCGTTTCTCTGAAACAAAAACCTCATGTGTCCATTTCTGTAGACTCAGACATCCACATCGCGACCCCGGTCTGTCTCTCCGGGGTAAAAGGATACAGGTTTTGGATAGTATCCGATTTCTAGGGCTGAGGTTCGATAGGACTCTTTCCTATCGGGCCCATATTGATGAGCTGGTCCAGCGGTCTCGAAAAGCACTGAACGTTATAAAGTGCTTGGCCAGCATCAACTGGGGCGCTAGAAGAGAAGTGCTGCTGCAGCTGTACACGGCTCTGGTTTTATCCAGAGTTGACTACGGCTGCGCAGTGTACTCTTCGGCAAGGACGTCCTGGTTGAAAGCCCTAGACCCTGTTCACTATGCCGGTCTTAGATACGCCACAGGTGCATTTCGGACGAGTCCCACACCGAGTCTCTGCTGCGAGTCGGGTGTCCCTTCACTATCCGCACGTCGCAACCGCTTCGTGTTGCAATACGCGGCGGTAATGCGTGCGAGGAGGGGACACGTAAACCGACGACACTTTATTAGTGTCACAGAGCAGCAGAGAAAATACACAAGAAGACCTACCGTCAGTAGGCCGGTGTGCGTCCGCGCGAAGGAGCTTATGGAGAGTCTCAATATCAGTCTCCCAAGGGTATTCGAGGTCGGATTCCTGGAGGTACCCCCTTGGCTTATGCCAAGGGTTAGGTGTCGGCTGGATCTGACCTCAGTTAAGAAGAGCGATATAAGCCCCTATATTCTTAGGGGCCGCTTCCTCCAAATTATCGCCGAATACCCGGACTCTCCGCGGTTGTACACGGACGGCTCGAAATCCGATCACGGTGTGGGCTCTGCCGTCGTTATCGATGGCATCCCACATTCGTGGTCACTTCACGAGTCCGCCAGTGTGTACACCGCCGAACTATACGCTATATATCAAGCCCTTCGCTATTGTATGATGAAAACCCACCACAGCTCATTCGTTATATGTTCCGACTCATTAAGTGCCATCCAGAGTGTATCGTCGTTATACTCAGTCGATCCGCTGGTCCAGCTCATACAAGCCTCGATATTCGAAGTGTCCCGGATGCGAAAGACGATCGTGTTCGTCTGGAGTCCGGGGCACGTAGGTATCGAGGGCAATGAGCTGGCCGATGAAGCTGCTCGTCAAGCAGCCGAAGCGGACGACATAGACGATGTACCCGTTAGACCAGACGACGTGAAAGGGTACATCAAGAAGAAAATTACAGAGGATTGGCAGCAGAATTGGAACGGCTCTGAGAGCAAATTAAGGTCTGTAAAGCTCTCCGTGACTCCCTGGCAATCGCCGGTGAAACTTACGAGGAGGGAGGAGGTCGCCCTGTGCCGTCTTCGCATAGGGCACACCAACTTAACCTCTTCGTATCTCCTTGCCGGCGATGAAGCGCCAGAGTGTCCATCTTGTCACGACCGGTTAACGGTGGAGCATATATTAGTCGAATGCCCAGCCTACGCATTACTGCGAAATAGGCTGAGGCTTGGTGGTGATGTGGCGTCCATATTGGCGAATAGTAAGGGGTCCGTAGAAACATGTATAACGTTTCTACGTGAAACAAGTCTACTGAAGCGATTATAGCGATTTGTGTATGTTCCTTAAGTGTTAATTTATTATTAATTTATTAATTGTCTTTGTCTCGTTTATGTATAGTGGCATCGAAGTTCCTTTACAACTTCGGCGCCATCTTTTAGTTTGTGTCCGTCCGCTCCAGAGTCCTTTTACAACTCTGGAGTACATATTGTATATAGTTTTTAGGGTCTGGCATCGGGGTCCATTTACAACTCCGATACCATCAGTCTGTGATATTAGGTTTAGGTTGCGTCGTCCGTTATATGTTGGGTCCGGCATCGGGGTCATTTACAACCCCGATGTCGTCCGCTCTGTGATATTAGGTCTAAGATGTGTTTGTCCATTTTTTGTACGATCGGTGACAGGGTCTTTTACAACCCTGCCACCACAATGTCTGTGATATTAGGTTTAGGGTTATTTATTCTTTTTATGTTTTGCTTAGTGTTGTTTATTTTAATTAATTTATTGTTTGTTTTTCATTTTTTAAATAACACAAGCAAACCGGCTAATGGCCATGCAGTCGAAGCCGGTAAGTGGGAGGGGTTTTTAGTCGGTAGTCCTCCGCCTGGAGGGAGTCCGACACTCCGTCCGTAAATGGATTTTCCCCTCCCACACCACAAAAAAAAAAAAAAAAAAAAAAAAAAAAAAAAAAAAAAAAAATAATAATAATAATAATAATAATAATAATAATAGTTTATTGATGCAAGTACATACAAGTAATGTTTACATAAGTCAAATAAAGAAAAGAATATAATGTAATGTGACATACTAAAAGTAGTGGTAGCAGGAGATGTGTTAAACATATTAAAATCAGTTTAAAAATATATAAATATGAATTTAGAGTCTAAAATTAAGATAAAAGTAGATAAAATATGATAAAAGGTCAGGTATATAAAAAATAAATTAAATAGAGACTATAAATATAAATATATAAATAAATAAATAGTACAAAAAACATAAATAAAAAAGAGAAAATAATATAACAGACTATACTATATCACAGTTACATCACTTACGCTCGAAGAAACTCTTCCCATGTAAAATATGGTGTTGAGCTCAAATTGTCTTTCAGATAACTTTGAAATTTTTTCAGTGGCAGGCATTTGACAATAGCAGGTAATTTTTTGTAAAACTTACGTCCCCAGTATCTAGGTCCATCCCTTGATTTACTTAGCCGTGTATATTGAATATATATATCATTTCTTTGACGAGTATCATATGTATTTATAGAGGCGGCACACTGATATGACTCGATGTTTTTCTTAATGTGAACAAGGCATTTATATATATATAAGCAGGGTAACGTCATAATTTTTAGTTTTACAAAGTATGGCCTGCATTCTTCGCGATATTGGGCACCGGCTACAATTCTGATTGCACGTCTTTGCAATCCAAATATTCTCTCTTTGATGGCAGAGTGACCCCAGGCAAGGATGCAGTATGATATAACAGTGGCATGTACCGAAGTAGGCAGTTTTTAAAGCTGCAGGTGAAAGTGAATTAGACAAATTGCGCAAAAGAAATATATTTGAGCATAGTCTGTTTGCTAACTTATTGCCATGTACACTCCAAGTCAAAGAAGAATCTAGTTCAACACCCAGAAATTTTGCGGAAGTTTCAAAGTTATGTTCACACGGTTTTAATGTGAAGATTAAATCAATGGATTTATTTTCGTTTATGGCAAGTCTGTTACTATTAAACCAGTCGAACGAAGTACGTTTTGCATTACGGTTCTGTTGGACCAGCTCAGGCAGATCGTTTCCAGTATTAATCAACGATGTGTCATCCGCGTACAATACTGTTCTACAACTTTTCTGATATGTTATGTAGTCATTAATATATATTAAGAATAACAGAGGGCCCATGATGGAACCCTGTGGCACACCGTGTTGTACTGTACGCAAAGATGACGTTGCATTATTAATTCTAACAGCCTGACTCCTACCGGACAAATAGGATTGAAATAACTTCCTGCTGGCGTCATCAAAACCGTAATGCAATAATTTGTTTAATAGTATGACGTGATTGACGCAGTCAAATGCCTTTGTAAGGTCTAAGAATGTTGTTATACAATGCTTACGATGTTCATAGGCGTGTAAAATACTGTCGATAAGCTGTAAGACTGCGTCTTCAGTAGACTTACCAGATATAAAACCAAATTGATTATCGCATAGAATTCCATTTACTTGTAAGTAACGATGGACTTGTGTGAACATAACTTTTTTCCAGAACTTTAGAAAAAACGGGAAGTAAGGAGATTGGCCTGTAGTTTGTTGGGTCCTGTGCATCGCCCTTCTTATGCAATGGCACTACCATAGCATGTTTTAAGGCATCAGGAAAAGTAGATGTCAACATAGCAGAATTAATAATTTGTGTTAATGGTGATATTAATACATCAATGCAACCCTTTAAGAGTTCCACTGATATGCCATATATATCTTTACTTCTACTACTTTTCAAAGAACGCACCACCTCCCTTACTTGAATGCTAGACACTGGTTCGAAAGTAAATACACTATCAGATTTGTTTTCCATTAATAGTATAGGATCATGTGCAGGAGACATTGAATTTACAAGATTGGTTATTGAGTCTAAAAAGGTGTAATTAAAAGTATCCGGTAAAATATCACATTTGTTATCACAGTTTTGGTTGTATTGGTTACTATTCGATTTTATTATTTGCCACAGTGCTTTATTTTTATTACCTGAATTATTAATGAAATTACAATTTGCATTAATTTTTGCTTTTTTTATTGCTGTCAGATATTGCTTTTTATGCATGCGAAGCAATGCTAAATTAGCAGGTGTTTTGTATTTGTTATAGAATTCATGCAATATTTCCACTGTATCTCGCATGTGCCGCAAATCATTGGTGAACCAATGTAATTTATTTATATGACATTTTATGTTAGTTATGGTTTTCAAAGGGAAAGCTAAGTGGAAATTGTTTAAGACAATATTATGAAATATATCGTATTTCTTGTTACAATCTACCTCAGTCGCGATTACTTGCCAATTGACTTCAGATAACAGTCTGTAAAAATCGAATTTACCGGTTTTCGTAGTAGGCCTTATTATTTTATTTGTAAAATTATCTCTATTGATAGGTATGTCAAATAAATGAAGTAACAATATCAAACAAAAAGGTAGACATGCGTTTGTGATGCTCTGTTTTGTTTTTTATGACATCAAGGTAAAAGTATGTTGACTATACCTTAAAATAGCTCCAAATATCTATCTTGTATCATTTATATTTTATAAAAAGAGCATTAAATGCACGTTTAACTTGTAAAAATGCTTGTTATTAACTTAATGTGCATCTAAATGGAACATAACTGGTTTTTCCTCAAAAATTACACTTCACTGGTTAGGTTTTATCCAAATTACGCGAAACCTATGTCAGATAACAACGTTTTGAGGTTAGAAAATGAAAATATAGATGAATATGATTTAAAGTCTGCACTTTTAACCAAAAAAGTGACTTAACTGGTTTTTCCTTAAAAATACAGATACATTAATTATGGTTTTAGTCACCTTATTTTATATTGGATGATCACATGCATATGTTGCACACAATATCAAAACTAATTATAATTTCAAATCTCCACAGGTGCTCAATTAGATCCCTATCAAAATCCGATAAAATTCATTGATTAACCAAAACGTAGTAACCCGACGAAGACAGAGAACTCTTTACGAAACAATTAGTATTCGGCTCATGTTTTTTCTTTAGACCATTTATACTGTTCTTTCGGTTTATCAACGATGTTTCCGTCTTTTTTTAACGGTCAACACTTCTCCCTTCTTCGGTGGTCATCACCTCTGCCTATATATACCATACACACGGGTACTTGTCACATACTTGACGATATCAAGACCTCCAGTGTGGTACTTCCTGTTTTTTGGATTACAAATTTTTTCGTGGTGTTCCAAAAAAAAAAAACGAGAAAAATGAAATTCTTCGCTGTTTTACCAGTTTTCTTCTGCTTGGTTAGTGCGGCTCCAAGATTGAAGGTAAGTTTTTTTCAAACCGAAATGGTTTGTTTTTCAAAAATATTTAGGTTTACGTATGAGGAACTTAGAAGCAAAGTACACTCCTTTAGTTCTAAGTTCCTCATATGTACTAGTAGACCTATATAGTGCCAATTTGAATAAAATGAAGTACATGCAAGGGAAACAGTTTTTTGTTAATAAGCAAAGAGATATTGAGCTTTCATTGATATGTACTGCTACCTAATATATTAGGTTGTTCGGAAAAAATGTGTTTTTTTGTTAATTCAAAATGATTATATTACACAAAATACATAAACTTAAATTAAATTTATTATATTGTTTAGAAAAACCATCTTGTTGATTTGCAAATAAAAAAATTATATTTTAATGCCTTGCAAGCAAAGTTATTAAATTTAAGAAAAACCCGAGGTTTATTATCTAATATTATCTGTAAATCCACATAACCACGCTGCTATTTTGTTTGTTGGTTTTACTATAACTTGAACTTTAAAACAACCCACTGAACAAACACATTTCATTAACATTAAAATAACGTTTAACGTTGCTACAATGTTTATATAACGTTATTTGTTTATTTTTTGCTCAGTGGGAAGATTTCTCAATTTTTTTATTAGTCACTTACACCCTTTTGCTTCTAGGTAATTCATATATAGATTAATAAAATAGATTGCAGTAATACTTGTATCAAAATATTAGTTTGAGGAAATTTGACATTTTTGATATTCTATTCTTCCAACTTTACAAAACCAATTAATTTATTTTTTTATCTAGAAGATAAATTGACATTCTTCTAAAAATTTACTGAAAACTATTAAAGAATGGAACGCATGGTTTATTCTTTAATAGTTTCCAGAAGATTTTTACCAAAATGTGATTTAACTTCTAGATAAAAATAATTTAATTGGATTTGTAAAGTTGGAGGGACCTGAAACTTTATCAAACCGATAATTTCATTTTGATCTAGATCTCAAATCGACGTTCTATTTCAAACTAACTGAAAGTTATTTTAAAAAATGGAAAGCATAATGTATACTATAAATATAGACGATGTTACAGAGAACACAATACTAATATATCAATCAGAACTGGGACGCATCCTCGTAAAAAGAATTCGAATCACGAATCAGAATCACCTAATATGATTCGAATCACGAATACTCGAATAAAGGATTCGTAAAAGAGAATGTGTGCTATAATTATGGACGATTTTACAGAGAACACAATACTAATATATCAATCAGAGCTGGGACGCATCCTCGTAAAAAGGATTCGAATTACGAGACCGAATCACCTAATATGATTCGAATCACGAATACTCTAATAAAGGATTCGTAGGAGATAAATATGATTCGAATCAAAGATTCGAATCCTGTTTTTTCGAATCACGAATACAAATCCTTTAAGAAAAAATGTGATTTTATTATTATTTTGCAACCATTAATATGTAAATGTTGTTACCAGTTGTTTTAACTAAAATATTCAAAACCTAATTATTTATTATTAACACTGAACATCGTTGAAAACAGACTAAATATCTGATTCCCTGTTACTCTCATTAATGATGTATTTGTGTGTTTTTGAACTTCACTTCAAATCGGTGTTTTGTACGCGTGGCGCATGAAGTAAAATTTCGAATTTAGAAAAGCCCGAAAATTTGTCTCGGGTCGCTGCGCGACCCTCGACAAATTTTCACGGGGCTTTTCTAAACTCGAAATTTTACTTCATGCTTATCCTGGGAGTGGAAACACCCGTTCAAAACTTCAAATTGAAATCTATTATAAAATTACGAATGCCTGAAAATTACGTAAATAAAGATGAATTCTTTATTTACGTAATTTTCAGTGCAGTATTTTTAGTGCAAATTTGAATATTATTAAAATCGGGAAAGTTGGTGAAAAGTTATGGAATTATATTCAAATTGGCCAAAACACTAACAAAAAAGCCATATGATATTATTAAATTTGTCAAAATCAGCAGGCAAATTACAAAACACGTAAAAATTTATAAAATTAACTTAAATATTGACAAAAACCATTTAACAAAATAGGGGTTTCCCACAGAAGAAAGTTATACTAAAAGGCCAGAGAAAACAATCTTGAATCAGGGAAATGTCGGAAAAATTTATCATTTCAGATTGTGGTTGGTAGTCACAATCTGCAATGTTAATTTTTTTCGTCAGTCAGTTTTACTTCAAATAATATTAAACAAAATTTTGAAAACTAGATTATTATCTTTAAAAACATTTTCAGTCACTTAATGTTCTTATCAAAGTATTCAGTTTGAAGTTTCGAACGAGCATTTCCACTCCCAGACTAAGCATGAAGTAAAATTTCGAGTTTAGAAAAGCCTCGTGAAAATTTGTCTCGGGTCGCGCAGCGACCCGAGACAAATTTTCTGGGCTTTTCTAAACTCGAAATTTTACTTCATGCGCCACGCGTATAAAAGAGTGATTTAACGAGAAATTTAAAAACACACAAAAGACATTTTTCATGTTAATCCTTACAATTAATACGATTTTTTTGACGATTCAAGTCCTTTTGTAAGTATTCGAATCCTTTTATAAATATTTGAATCCTTTTATAAATATTCGAATTCTTTTATACGGATTCGAATCACACACATTTGGATTCGAATACGAATCCTCTTAAGAAAATGTAACGAATCCAGTTGAACTAACATATTCGAATGCCTCTTTTGAATCTTCTAAAAGGATTCGAATCCAGGATTCGAATCCCGAATGATTCGATTCCTTAATATAATAATAATAGTAAACTATTGATGATTTTCAACTTTTTATTTTATTCACTACAATTGTTTCGCTACACTGTAGCTTCTTCAGGTGAAAAAATATAATAAATAGTTTACTATTATTATTATATTAAGTGATAATGGATTTTCAAAATATAAGTGCCTCAACAATCAACGAGATTCGATTCCTGCCCAGCTCTGATATCAATATAATATAAATACATATATAGGGTGTCCCAATTAAAAGTTACACCCATAAAATATCCGATTCGGTCATTCATAGAAATCATAAAAGAAAGTGTAGAAAATTACCTTCAATCAACTTTTAAAGTTAACTCTATATTTGCTCGGCTATTAATGGGTTAATAAGGCAGTTACTATAATAATATTTTTAAAAATAATGCTTTCCGAAGAAATGCCATTTCCTTAGGTTTATTTCGAGTTGATTGCCCTAAAATTTTGCACCGGTAAATTATTATTAGTTTTTTTTTATATTTGATTTAAATTATCCAATAACAAATTATCGACAAACAAAATGCATTTTTCGAATTCAACTCTATTTTAAATTCGATCAAATAAGCTTACGCTTCATATAGTTTCAGTTTACAGAATTTTAAACACCGACAAATAATTCAATTCTATTAGGAAACAAAACGATCGGCCTTTGATTTAATTCATACAAGAATGGAGGATTTTGCATGCAAATAGGAAACAAGGCTGAATGAGAATTCAAATTCAATTTCCTTGATTGGAAAAATATGATAGAAACACAATAGCATTTAAAGAATTAAACATTTATGTTTGCAAAATAATAGAAGTGTGAGTCTTTTCGCAAATCTGCAACTAATTTGTCTTACAAAGACGAATTCAAACCCACTGATTCCGTCTTCGTAAGACAATTTAGTTATAGATTTCCGGAAAGAATCGCACTTTTAATCCTTTTCAACATAAATGTTTATTTCTTCAACTGCCATAGTGTTTCTAAAGGAATTACGTTTTTGCAATCAAGGAAACTAAATTAGAATTCTGTTAAGGGCCTGTAGTGCCTTGCCAAACAGTTTCTCCTGCGGGGCAACGGTGGTGGGTAGTAGTTCGATGCATCGCCACGCAAATCATAGCGCTCTTGTATTATACTATTCAAACTAAATATGTCGAGCGTTCGCTTGGATCGGCCACACTGTGCGCCGCGTGTATTTATTTTATAATAATTAATTCTTTTGCCACCGACAAATTTACAGACAATTGAATTAAATTGTTCAACAACGTTGCTGTCCAAGTCATGAATCAAACTTTTGGAATGATTTGATAATTTAATTACAGGTTGGATTATTAGATCATGCATTCTTGATTGAATAAAATCATTCATATAGCTATTTTCATCAGGTTTATCCTTTTCGCAAAAATATTGCAGAGATGCAATATTTATGTTCACCTAATATGTGGCTTGGACCATTTAAAATGTCTTCCTTAAGTAATTGAATCTTTGTTGATAGATCGGTATTTTGTTGTTTTCTATATTCTATTGCCTTGGTAACAGCTGATCGAAATTTTAAAATTTTAGTTGATAGAAATTTTCTTAAAACTACAGATCCTGATTTTGTTTGAGTGGCTACTTCTCTTGATTTATTACAATAGTTCCTCAATAAATGGTTCCGGCATTCTATTTTGTCGATGACAATATTTCCAGAAGGACGTGATTTTAAAATGTTTTTATAAGTGGAACTATCGCCATCTGCTATCATGCGTTTGTACCTAATACCATACATGGATTCACTTTTCAAAAATCCATCTACAATCGCAGCTGATTCCCTTCCCAATTTTTGAAACAATCATGCTGTTTCGGTATGGTACGAATTGTTGCTGCTCGTTTGCATACTAAGCAATATTTATTTTTTATGCTTATATGAAGAATTTTTTTAGTTCTATATCCAACAATGGCTCCAAAACCAGATAAAGCATTATAGTTTGTACGATAGGAACGCTTCGACCAAGCCCCATCACAAACCACCGTTATAAATGGAACGCCGTCTGCATGTACATCTCCTGCTTCCAAAGCCAATGTCTTTTCTTCTTCAACAGCTTCTTTCATCTTTTCAAAAGCAATATCTTTAAGAGTTTTACAAGTACTTGTATGCACATTCGAATATCTTTTATACGTCATGCACGGTATTTCAAGGCAATTACTAAATTCTTCTAACATAGAAAAACCTCCCCCCACCATTATAGTTCCAGCAACCGCCGCTTCGTTAATTCCTATATTTGTCTGCTCCTTGGCAGGATCCATTGATGTCAACTTAAAAAATGCATTGCACATATTGCATTTTATATGAAATTCAGAAATAAATCAAATTCGTTTTTCACCAATTATTTCCACATTTACTAAACTACATCCAAACATTTTACTGTGATGTGCAATCATTTTCAATGACTCAAAAATGTATCCAAAATCAACAATTCTGTGGCCTTCAATTTTGAAAATATCCTGTTTTGGATCATTCTGATTATTTTCCTGGTTCCAATTTTCATCATGGTCATCGGTACTTACAATTATATTTCTACAAAGGAACAAATTAATCAGAATACAATATTAAAATTAATCAATTTGATTTACCCATAAGATGATAAAATAAGATCATTTTCTACTGGCTCAATTGAAGATGATGATTCCGCTCTATCATTTGAAATTGCAGATATATTTCTATAAATAGACAAATCAATATTAAACAAACCTTCGTTACAGAGAATTGTTCGGTCGTTAAAAATGTAAAATATAAAATATATTTAATTTACCTATAAGAAGACGAGGAAGGGTCATTTTCTGCAGGAATATCACGTGAAATTAAATTGAATTTTGAAGTTGATGGTTCTTCATTGGTCATTTTTTTTCCTTGGCTTTAAATAATAAAATATACTATATTTGATATTTTTATCATTAGATGTTCTTTGTTAAATAAAAAAAAAATACGTAGATAATTTGAATATTCTGGAGATAATGCGTTTAGGATTATGATTTTGTATATGGTAAATATTAAAGCTATGGAATATTTTAATATTGTAATATTCAAAGATGACCGGCCAGAAAAAATCCTGAATTCACCAAACACCGCAAAAAAATATCCAGCCTACTAGCCGACGCGACCCCGAATTCGCCGGCCCGCACGTCGATGCGCCCGCTATGCGAATCGGCGCCTGACGCCGCGCCCCCCGCTACGGGAAAAAGTCTTCGGCGGCCGCTATTTGCCGACGCTTGTACGCAATATGTTATAATTGGAATTTGGAATAGAAAAACCTCACCATAGCTATTGCTTATAAAATAATACTTACGCATTCCATTTCTGAATGTTACTTTGTTTCTTCCGTTGGTCATTCAATCTCAGCCCTGCCTTCGTTCTAGGTTTTCGTGGCATTCTTAAACAATTATACAAGCACAAAAATCTAACAACACTTAATAACACCAAAATTAACCTAACCGTGTGGAGACGATATCAGACGTTATTGAATAATACACTTTACACGCATAAATAAAAAAAAAATCAAAAATACTTACGCGCGCAATCTTCCAATAACACCACAACTAACACAATCAAACAAAATCTGAGCCGAAAATGTGTCGAATGGATAGTAATAACATCACTGCATAATTTCTGTAATTTTACAGAAAACGCCAAGAACATCGAGTAAAATGCAGCAGACGGCGGCACTTTACGGGCTGTATTTTTGCGATTTACAGGGGTCAGAAGAACATCTCTTAAATTTCGCACAGAGCATGTTTTGTGTTCTAATAAAAACCAATAATCAGTAGAAAGAAGGAACTACCTTTATGCTGTTTTATTATTTCAAAAAAAAAAATTTAAATTGTACACTAAAAAAGCATCACAAGTAATGCCATTTTTTGTCATTTTATTGTAATCAAATGAAAGTTATTAAAAAAAAATCAAGACAGTAGATGTGTCTATATATCCTTTATTTCCTTATTTTGAAAGGATGAAATAAATCGGTGTGTAAATAACAAAATTACAGCCGGAATACGGCAGCATGTTTTATATGGATTTTCGCTATGGAACAACGCGTACTATGGAGCCTTAAGTATTAGCATTTCATTAGATTTTATTTCTGTTGAATTTTTTTGTAACCGATGAAAGTTAATCATCACAAGAAATAATTAATAATAATATCATAGTGTTTAACGGAGAATTATCATACTTATAGTTTATTGTACATATTATATGTAAAATTTTAGTTCTTTGTTTTTTGTAAAGAGTGCCTTGGAAACAGTCAAGTGACAACTCCTAGGACCCATAACTGTTGTTAAAATACATCACCAGTTGTGATGTATTTTTAACTAACGAGTGTTTTCCACTCCCAGACTAAGCATGAAGTAAAATTTCGAGTTTAGAAAAGCCCCGCGTAGAAAATTTGTCGAGGGTCGCGCAGCGACCCGAGACAAATTTTCACGGGGCTTTTCTAAACTCGAAATTTTACTTCATGCGCCACTGATTTACAGTTAAGCTAAAAATATATAACGCTTAGATGGGATGGTAATAAATATTTATTGAAATGTAGCGAAAAACGCAAGAATTACTTTTTTGTGAATAGTTTTGGAATAATAATAATAAAAGTAGAATAAATTTAGTTTTTGCAACTTTTCCATACTTTTGATATTTAAGTCATCATATCTTAAACGGGGAAAGTGCTATGATGGACACATCACAATTTTTTTACTTTATGTTTTGTGTGATAATCGATACTTATTATTATTATTACAAAAGATTGACAGTTATTACTTACTTTGACTGCTAACAATGATTTACTCTGTCAAAATTTAATTAATTAATAGATACGACGTCATTGTTTGCAAAAAAGAAAATAATATAACTTTAAATATCAGATCTAAAATACATTATGAGTGAGATACATCACTGAGTTCAGCAAAAAATGTTCTTTCAGAAAATATGAAAATCCAAAATGGCGCCCATAAGAAAAACAAAAGTTGGCTATGGTCCCCGGGTAAATGATATAGTTATCTTAAAAACAAATATGCTACTAGATTCCTCATTAAAAAGTGCCTTTGTGTTGTCAAAGTTCTAAATGTCCAGATTCAGTAGTTTTTGAATAAATAAATAAAAACGATTTTTCAAAAAAACAGTTTTTTGTTGATATCTCGAAAACAAAAAAAGATATTTCAAAATTATTTTCATATTATTGTTAGGCCTTAAAATACGCAACTTTGCCCTAATTTAATCGACTCTCTACTTCTTTAAAAAACCGAGATCCCCATACATTCTGTCGAAATACGGACACCCTGTATATTCTGTTTGATTTATACTAGTATATTTTATATTTACCATACATCCCCAGTTAAATAAAAATAAAATCATAGTTCTTCTACTAATATCTAACATACTTAATTAAACTTACTCGTAATTAGTGATGCGCATCCGTGCTCTTAACAAGGAGCACATTTTTTCAATAATTATTTTTTTTCTATAATATTCACTTTTTCATTTTTTTTTTAGGTAGATTCAAAACAAATGCCAGCTCCTCTACTAACCCTACCCAGCAACGCCACCAGCATTAGAGCAGACATCGAAGATTCGTTCAGTTGTGAGGGAAGAGACTACGGGTATTATGCTGATGTAGAAAATGACTGTCAACTGTTCCACGTCTGTTTACCAGTGACTTATTCGAATGGC
This sequence comes from Philonthus cognatus, assembly GCA_932526585.2. NCBI lineage: Eukaryota > Metazoa > Arthropoda > Insecta > Coleoptera > Staphylinidae > Philonthus > Philonthus cognatus. The sequence goes on from OW052242.1 coordinate 35,098,367, forward strand.
AGAAGCCAAACTTTCAGATGGAGTTTCATCTGCCCAGAAGAAACGGTTTTCAACCAGGTAAGATATAAACTATTAACACAAACATAAGGATCAAATTTTATTTATCCTAGTTTAAATATTATATACAGGGAATTTACCTTTGAAATATACCTACATATCTCCATGTATATACTGTAAATTTACCTACATATCAGCATGTACAAGGTGGTGCATTTTGGAGGTGCCACATATGGAACGCCTTTTTATTTGAAGAGATATTTCAAAACCGTTTTCGCGAGCTAAGGTCACTTTTCGTGTTTTAATCAATGGCGAAAAGAAAATTGATCTATCTTTAACAGGTTCCGCCCTATAACCGGAAGTTAATAAATTGTCGTTTTTCTGAAGTAACTGTAACTCATTTGTTTTTCAAGTAATAACCAAACTGTAAAAAATTTCTTATAGCAACTTTTTACTCCCATTAGAACCTGTTTTATTTCAAGGATTTTTCGTTTTTGTTTTCTTATATCAAAATCACATTTTTCTTATGGGCGTATATGGAGATATGCATATCATTGAACATCATTCTTAACCCTGATTTTAATGATATGCCACATGCATACTTTTATCAAAAGAAAGTCATGGACAAAGTTGCCATGACAACCGGTAATTAATTAGGCGATGCTTGCAATTTGTTGGAAAATATGACTACAATCGATGTAGTATATTTTGTTCTATAAATAAGTACTCTTAGTTAACATAAAGTGCTTCTTTGCTAGTCGTATATCACACAAAATATTTTTTTCGCAAAGTTACGCCTATTAAAATGACGTACCTGTTTTATTTTAAGGACGTTTTGTTTTTGTTTTACAAACACCAAATTCACCATTTTCTTAGAGGCGCATATGGAGATATACACACCATTAAACAGCGTTTTTGATACCGGCACATCGTTGAAATCGGTATCAAATACTCTGTTTAATGGTGTGTATATCTCCATATGCGCCTCTAAGAAAAAGGTGAATTTGGTGTTCGTAAAACAAAAACAAAACGTCCTTAAAATAAAACAGTTACGTCATTTTAATGGGCGTAAAAAGTTGCACATCGTTGAAATCGGTATCAAAAACGCTGTTTAATGGTGTGTATATCTCCATATGCGCCTCTAAGAAAAAGGTGAATTTGGTGTTCGTAAAACAAAAACAAAACGTCCTTAAAATAAAACAGGTACGTCATTTTAATGGGCGTAAAAAGTTGCTATAAGAAAGTTATTACAGTTTGGTTATAACTTTTAAAACAAATGAGTTACAGTAACTTCTTCAAAACGACATTATATCAACTTCCGGCTATACACCGAAAACGGTTAGAGGTAGATCAATTTTCTTTACGTCATTGATTAAAACACAAAAAAGTGACCCTGGCTCGCGAAAACGGTTTTTCAATATCTCTTCAAATAAAACAGTTTTCCATCGCGTAGCGCTATGCGACCAAACTAAATGTTCAGGCTTTTCTAAACTTAAAATTTTACTTCATGCGCCACGCGTGTGAAACACTCAAATATTGTAAAGTTTAAAATATACTTTCACGTTAATAAATTTTACAAACATTTATTTCGTCTAACCACATCTTTATTTCGTCTAAATAAATGTTATTTTTTTTTGACTGCCCGGAACATCTTTCTTTAGAAATACTTAAATAAAAATAAAACTTGTATCATTATACTTTTTATTACATAGAGATTAATATTCTGTCTTAAATTCGCAGAAAAGCAATTTATAAATGCTTTACTGTTATAAACAAAAATCACTTTAACATCTGCAGTATTTGCCAAGTATTTATGGTCACTTTCTAATAAGCATTATATCTACTTGTATTGTACTTGAAGCCTAGATTCATTTTAGTTTTTAATTTCAGGAAATCTTCACCTGCACACGTTCTGACGAATCGATCGACTGCGCCGAATCTCCAAGATACTACAACTTAAACATGAACTTCGGCGATGACATGCTGTTGCACCCTGAAGCACCCGAAGAAGAATCTTCTGCTGCTGACGCCACGCACGTTCCAGAAGTCAACCAGGATTTGGAAGCGCCCGCCGTGGAAATCATCGATTCCGCCGAAATGGCCGAACAGCCCGCCATGGTCCAGGAAATCGTGAAATCGTCGACGCCGATCTACCCACTTTACAACAGGAGGTTTTTGAAGGCTTAAAAAGAAGGGAATTAAGGAGGAAATTAGCAGTTTGGACATGAAGGGGAAACAATTTGGAATTTGACCAAAATTCCATGTTGTTTTTGTGTTATTTTAATCCTGCTCTTGCTGCTTGTTTGTATACAATTGAATCTCATGTTGTTGAAAAAAAAAATACAATTTTCTTTTATTTATTTGTCTTAGTCATTTTTTCTTCTTGTAGTCCCTCTCCTATCGGTGGTTGGACACCATCATAACTATTCTTATCTTAAGATAAATTCAAATTCAAAACTATTTGAATTCGAGAAAATAAGCTTACGCTTCTTATAGTTTGCACACTTTAAACATAATATTTTTAAACGTCATAAGCAAAGCTATACTGAAGAGAGATAAATCTCGAAACGCGTCTATGGATGGCCTAAGACATTAGTTTTAATCAAAGTCCTTTCACTTCTAATTTGTTGCTATCTCTCCTTTCATTTTAAATTGTATTGTTAGTTGGTTTGAAGAGAATTTGACCTAAACGTTACATATACTTTAATAGAGCGTAGTAACAAATCAAATTAAATAAGATTTTAAATATTTCATTGTATAATTCAATATCCGGAGGTGTATTTGCACGGGAAGTAGTTGTTTCAATGGATATTTATCGTCTTAAATTGTCTTATTAATTATGACACTGTTTGCATTTTCACGAATAGTTTTTTCGTAATTTTATATATTATATTCTTATCTTGTTTATACCTACTCTTATCTTAGGTTAGGTTAGGTTGTAGTAGTTGCACTGCGCATGGAGGTGCACACTTAGGCCTGAAGAGGGCTCATTGTGATGCAGTTTAACCATTCTCTTACGAGAACCATTTGGAGCTGATGACAAAATTTGAAAGGTTTTTAACATCTAGTGACTCCAGGTCAGAGAGTTCAACCAGGTACGAACGGCCTAGGTATGAGCCTCTTATTCCAGCTAAAGAGGGGCATTGGCAGAGGTAGTGCACAACGCTTTCCTTTTTATCTTGTTCATAACTATTCTTATCTTGTTCATAACGTATCTTGTCTTGTTCATAACTATACTTATCTTGTTCATAACTATTCATATCTTGTTCATAACGTATCTCATCTTGTTCATACCTATTCTTATCTTGTCTTAGTCAGTATTATCCCCAATCAAGCATTGGAACTAAATAATCATTTCTATAGGTGACCATACATAATGTAAACACCATTTGTATTTGACCTACATTTTGTTCATTATCACCACTACTAAGTAACGCTGCGTTAGTTATAAAAAACACTGATTTATTTTGAAAATTATTGCTGATTTTTTAGAATAAATCAGCGTTTTACGTAACTGACGCTTGAAGTAAATATTTCGAGTTTAGAAACGCCTGGAATATTTTTTTACCTCATGCTTAAACAAGGACTGAAAACACTTCTTAAATGATTATAAAAACGCGTTAATAAAAACACAAAATGCGTAAAAACTGTTATATTTTATTAAATGAAATATTATTCACTTTAGAATCGTTCAGAAATAAACAAATCTCGAAGAGAACTGAAATGATTTAAATCGCTTTATACTTTCAGAAATGGTAAACTAGAATCACCTAAAAAAAACCCAATCAACATCAAATGTTTAGTAATTCTTTCAGTTATTTTAAGAAATAAAAAAACCATAATGTCATGACGGCCCTCATCGACTTTTTCCATTATGTGTTCCAGTTTAAATATATATACAAAGAGTTTTTATTTTTGGTATACGTATCTTAAAAACTGAAAATCTTTAGTTATTTTTATAAATAGTTCAAATTGAAGCTTCAAACGAATCTTTTCCACTCCCAGACTAAGCAGTCACTACAAGGCTGTATTTATCCGTATTTTTTAAAACTACTCATACAGGCAATTTTTCTTTAAAGTATTCATATGCATACGCTGTCAATTTTACGACATTCGTTGTTTTTTAAAAGTGTTCAATTTGAATCTTTAAACGAGTGTTTCCACTTCCAGACTAAGCATGAAGTAAAATTTCGAGTTTAGAAAAACCTGAAAATTTGGTTTGGTTGCGTAGCGCGAAGCGCGGAGCGACCAAACCAAATTTTCAGGTTTTTCTAAACTCGAAATTTTACTTCATGCGCCACGTGTATAAAACACTGATTTCAAGTAAAGTTCGATATATGCTAGTAAAGCAGTATAATAAAGACGTACATTCTAAACTTTACAACAAATCAGTATTCTGTACGCATGGCGCATGAAGTAAAATTTCGAGTTTAGAAAAGCCTAAAAATTTGGTTTGGTCGCTCCGCGCTTCGCGCTACGCGACCAAACCAAATTTTAAGGCTTTTCTAAACTCGAAATTTTACTTCATGCTTAGTCTGGGAGTGGAAAACACTCGTTTAAAGATTCAAATTGAACACTTTTAAAAAACAACGAATGTCGTAAAATTTACAGCGTATGCATATGAATACTTTAAAGAAAAATTCCCTGTATGAGTAGTTTTAAAAAATTCGGATAATTACAGCCTTGCAGTGACTGCATGGGTAAAACCTAAGTCATAAATCAAAGAAGAAAAAGAAAAGAAAAGGATACCATTGAGCAAAAAGCAAACAAATAACGTTATATCAACATTGTAGCAACAATAAACGTTATTTTAATGTTGATGAAACATTACTTAAATGTGTTTGTTCAGTGGGATATTCAATGGAATAATTTTACTTGATATTATTCATAATGTCATTTAATTTGTATTTACATTCTTTTCTAAACAATACAAGCATTGAAAATATATCACAAATTCTTGAGCTATTAATAATTATAAAAACATATATTATATCTAGCATAAATGGTGAGCAACAAAATTCGGTCTCAGAGAGGGCCAAAACAAAATGTACAGTTGCATCCGTTATAAACTCAGACAGTGTGACAAATGAAAAATGTTGTCTTTGTTAAATGTGCTCGGTTTTGACTTACAAAAAAACTGACATTGGCATACCTGATAAAAGTTAAATTTGTACATCATACATTTTTGGGATTTGGCAGTATATGTCAAAAGTCGGTGTTTCAATTTGTAGGGGCCGCAACAGTACAGGGTGGTCTAATTTCGATGTTGCTTATGGGCATCTCGGTAAATATAAGAGTTAGAAAAAAACCGATGGCGCAGTCGCGATCTCTTTTTTTGAGACTAGGATAATGCAGAAAACAAATATGCACCATCTGGTTTTTTTTAGAAGTTATGGGACAAAATCGGGTTTTCTTGATTTTTAACTTTAATTAATATCTTGCGTAATTTGTAAGATAGACAAAAACTATAAATACCTTCTTAAGACACTTTTTTGAGTAAAATCCAGTGGCGTGGGTATTTTTTTATTTTATGCACACGTTTTTGAGTTATGGCCAAATTATTATTTTTTTTAAATGTAAATCATAGTTGGCTTTGACACAGTAGATAAGAGTGTTTTTCACTGATTTCAAAAATATATACTTTTGTGAATTTATCTTAAATAGAAATTGTTTTTGTTGAGAACTAAATATGTCGTTGTTGGTCTTTTTTATTGTAAAAAACATAGTTACCTAACTTAATTTTTGACAGTCAAAACAAACGTCATTGTTTCATATTACCTATTAGGTAAATATCTCACGATGGCCTGGTAAATATAAGAGTTAGAAAAACACCGATGGCGCAGTTGCGATCTCTTTTTTTGAGACTAGAATAATGCCAAAAACAAAAATGCACTATCTTGTTTTTTTTAGAAGTTATGAGGCAAAATCGGGTTTTCTTGATTTTTAACTTTAAATAATATCTTGCGTAATTAGTAAGTTAGAAAGACAAATGCACACATTTTCGAGTTATGGCCAAATTATTATATCTTTTTAATGTAAATCATAATTGGCTTAGACACAGTTGATAAGAGTGTTATTCACTGATTTCAAAAATATACAGGATGAGTTTTTTTTCATGTTCTGTATGGGATTCTCTGAAATTAGATAGAGAAACGGTTAAATAGGAAAAATAGTGCAGTTTTAAAAGCTGAAAAATAATACATTTGCAAAAAGTCAAAAACTATAAACGGCAAATTTTAGATAAATTTACAGTGAAAAAAAATGTTATCTGATCTTTCCATCGACATTCGTTTTTGAGATATAACACAAACTTACATTTTTTTTAATGGAAACCATAGTTGCAGATGTCATTATTAAAAGGGGATTTTTTTTCTCTTTAAACTGATATGTTATTTGACATACATATTTATAAAAATGACTGAGTAATTAACAATTTTCAATATTATTTACAACAAAAAATTTATTGGCCATGAAAAAATAATTATTATAAAACAATTACGGCTGGGAGTTTGTAAATTTTTTTTCAAATAAGTTTATTTTGAATTTATGTGTAGCAAGAAATTGAAATGGGTAGGAAAAAATGTGCATTAAAGACAGTTGTTTCTAACACTAAATTAATTGACAAAAATACAACAATAAAATTAACTGTTACGAACAATCGTAATTGGTTTATTTGAGTCATTATTTAATGGCTAACAATTTTTTTTTTTGTAAATGAAATAGGAAATACTTATCAGCCTAGTTATTTTTGCAAATAAGTATGCCAAGTGAGAAAAAAATCCCTTTTTAATAATGACATAGCCAACTATGGTTTTTATCAGAGCTGGGCAGGATTCGAATCATTCTGGATTCGAATCCTGGATTCGAATCATATTAGGTGATTCGGATTCGTGGTTCGAATCCTTTTTACGAGGATTCGTCTCAGCTCTGGTTTTCATTTAAAAAAAACGTTAGTTGGTGTTATATTTCGAAAACGAATGTCGATGGATAAAATCTCATACAATGTTATTATTTTGTGTAAAATTATCTAAAACTTGCCATTAATTGTTTTTTTTTATCTCTTTTAATAACTGAGAAAAATCAATTTGAAATTCACATCTTTTAAATACATATATATTTAACCTAGGCCTTTTAAAAGATCCATAATTAATTAAATTACTTCGTAGTGTGGTAAATATTGTTTCCGCGGGTTGGCAACGTTCAGGATATCTTTGATAATATAGTTGTGCGGCCGCACTTGGAATCTTAAATGATTCGATGGAACATTCAAACATATGCCACTTTTCATAATTTCTGTAGGCCATCGTGAGATATTTACCTAATAGGTAATATGAAACAATGACGTTTGTTTTGACTGTCAAAAATTAAGTTAGGTAACTATGTATTTTACAATAAAAAAGACCAACAACGACATATTTAGTTCTCAACAAAAACAATTTCTATTTAAGATAAATTTACAAAAGTATATATTTTTGAAATCAGTGAAAAACACTCTTATCAACTGTGTCAACAGCCAAAAAAACCTCTAGAGTGCTATGATTTTATCTTTTTATAAATTTATGTTGGTTACACGCATTACGAATTGTCATATAAAACGTCAGAAATAATAATTATAATGTATAATTTCAGAGTTGCCAACTTACAATATATTCCATAGCACTTTAAAGGTTTTATTTTATTGAATATACGATACGTTTCCCATCATTTTGTTTCCACCGATGGTACCTTGATTTCTATGGAATTAGACAAAATAGGTTATTTTACTATTGCCTCTTTGATAATAATAATAATAATCATTCCACAAAAGTAGTTATATCAGACTACAAGTAGAGTCGTGTATTCTGACATGACTAGTATTTATCGTGCGCAATCTGACACCAAATTTTGCAGCTCACGCGTTATAAACAACATGGCAGTGTTAACATAATATTTTATTTGTAATTTTAATTATTTAAAGATTCGACTATAAACACCATCCGTCCAAAAAGACCAATCAATTAAACATTATAGGTACAGTCTGAATAAAGTTCTTAGATGAAAATATAGCACCAAAAAAGACTTGAAGACAACATCTAGATAAGTTTTTGGATTGATTGAGTTACTTGAAGATAATTATACTTTGATTAAAAAACACTTAGAACCTTTCTTCAATACTTTATTTTGTAACCAAATGTACATTTCGGACACGAAGTGTCCATTATCAATGGCTTGATACTAATATTAGTATCAAACCATTGATAATGGACACTTCGTGTCCGAAATGTACATTTGGTTACAAAATAAAGTATTGAAGAGAGGTTCTAAGTGTTTTTTAATCAAAATCTAGACAAGTGACACTTGTAACTTCAAAAATTTGAAAATCGGAGTGTTGAAATTAACTGGCTTTGGTTGAATTCGAGATGCGTCTCAGGAACGGAACGCGCGCCCTAAAAACAGAAATAAAGATATAATTGTTTGTTGCAATTGTTTCTGTTTTAATATTACCATGAATTCGATGAATGAAGATTTGTAGCCCACAAGCGTATGTTTTTAAATTATGATATGATTTTTTAAAGTGAAGACGTTTTTTTAACTATTTTTTGTTTTAAATGTTGCTATTTAGTTTTTCTTGTCAAAAAAGTATACAGCGAATTTGTTTTCAAGTATGCATATCCCAATTTATACCCTGTAAAAGTTATCGCGTTCGTTGTTTTGATAAAACTGTTTAATTTGAAACTTCAAACGAGGGTTTCCACTCCCAGGTTAAGCATGAAGTAAAATTTCGAGTTTAGAAAAGCCTGAAAATTTGGTTTGGTCGCGTAGCGCGCAGCGCTGCGCGGCCAAACCAAACTTTCAGGCTTTTCTAAACTCGAAATTTTACTTCATGCGCCACGCGTATAAATCACTGATTTCAAGTGAAGTTCACTTTATCACAATATTTCAGTATTTTCAGCGTTTAATACGCGTGGTGCATGAAGTAAAATTTCGAGTTTAGGAAAGCCTGAAAATTTGGTTTGGTCGCTCCGCGCTTCGCGCTACGCGAACAAACCAAATTTTCAGGCTTTTCTAAACTCGAAATTTTATTTCATGAGCCACGCATATAAAACACTGATACCAAGTGAAGTTAGAAATACAGTATTTCAGAAAATTGATTTAAAAGTATTGTTCGCAATTTCTTTATGTTCGCAATTGTTTTATTTATTTGTATTAATATTATTCAAATGTGTTTATATTTATTTAGAATGCTAATATCATAAAAACAATTAATAAAAAACATTAAGTTGAAAGACATCAAATTAAAGATCAATTTTCAACTGGATTTTTCAATCACACACAAACAAGTATATTTTAAACATTATTCGAAATCACTGTTTTACACGCTTGGCGCATGAAGTAAAATTTCGAGTTTAGAAAAGCCTGAAAATTTGGTTTGGCCGCTCCGCGCTTCGCGCTACGCGACCAAACCAAATTTTCAGGCTTTTCTAAACTCGAAATTTTACTTCATGCTTAGTCTGGGAGTGGAAAACACTCGTTTCAAGCTTCAAATTGGACATTGTTAAGAAAACAAAGTATGTTTAAAGAAATGTACTGAGTACACATCGAATTATGCATACTTAAAAGAAAATATCCCTTTATGTATACTTTAAAGAAAAGATGCCTGTATAAAAACAATTTGAAAACATGTATAGTTAAAAGGTGTAAAATAATTAAAAAATAAACTATAAATTTAAGATTGTCAGAAAAGTTCACCTCTTGTAGAAATCACTAAACATCATAAATATGTAAAAATAAAAACTGCAAATGCAAAAATCTTTCGTTAAAGATAATTGCATCTGCTTTGTTAGAAAACTACACATAGAACAGAGTAATTTATGTTGTGTTCGCGCTTGTTAAAAGTTGCTTAGTATGTTGTTCTTAGCGGGTTTAACAACATACTATTTAACATGCCCAGTACAGTTAAAAACTCTCTACTAATGTCGGTTAATAAGGCAGATTGAGTCTATTTTATTAATCAACACGCCGTATTTGGTCATCTTGTATTTCTTTTTTCAAATTAAAATAGAGAAGTAAAAAATGACTTAATCTGTCGAATTCGCAAAAAATGAAAGTTTTATAAAAGTTTACCCTTTATTTTTTTCTCGCAAGCTGTAATACAGGGAGTATTTCTTTTAAGTATTCATATGCGTACGATTTTATTTAAATAGTTCAATTTGTAGTTTTAAACTAGTGTTTTCCACTCCCAGGTTAAGCATGAAGTAAAATTTCGAGTTTAGAACAGCCTGAAAATTTGGTTTGTTCGCGTAGCGCAAAGCGCGGAGCGACCAAAGCAAATTTTCAGGCTTTTCTAAACTCGAAATTTTACTTCATGCGCCACGCGTATTAAACGCTGAAAATATTTGAATATTGTGATAAAGTGACTTCACTTGAAATCAGTGATTTATACGCGTGGCGCATGAAGTAAAATTTCGAGTTTAGAAAAGCCTGAAAATTTGGTTGGCCGCGTAGCGCTGCGCGCTACGCGACCGAACCGAATTTTCAGGCTTTTCTAAACTCGAAATTTTACTTCATGCTTAACCTGGGAGTGAAAAACACTCGTTTAAAGCTTCTAATTGATATCTTTTCAAAAACACCGAATATCTGAAAATTTACAGCGCGTAATTGGGGTATGTATACTTAAAAGAAAAACTCCCCGTACACGCACTGTGTATATTGTATATTCGTTTTTTTTTCTTATTGGCCAACCCAGATCTGGTCATTTTTTTATAATGTTGAATATTTAGTTAGAGACTCTGGTTGTAATTTTGACCTTTGCCGTTAAAATAAATTTGAGGTTATGTTTTCCACATGGTTTTCATGTTCTTAATTACCCTATCATAAAGATTAATTAAGTCTCGGAACATTACTTTCAGCATTTTATTACCACTTTTCTGTCTAATAAATAATCAATTGCAACATAGCATTCATATATCAATGTCAATTCATGACAAACAGTACGAACACCCAAATAATCAGAGAACCTAAGAAAAATAAATCCCAAATCTAGTTGGCCAGTAAAAAAAAAACGAATATAAGACTAACATTCATTTGTATCGTTGAGCACTGTGAATACCAAAATGAATAGCAAGCCATCCACCAAATGAATAAAATGAAAATGAGTCCGTATTAAATATGTATTTTTATTCATTTTGGATATTAATTAAAAAATTATAATACACAAAATTCTTCAATAGCACTTAAACATAACATAAAAAATATTTACAAACGTTTGTAGAAGCAACGACTCTCAAATCAAATAATAATAAATCTTATAAGAAAATAAAGGGAGATTACAAATTAAATACGTCAGACACAACCATGTACAAATACATAAAATCCTCATCAGAATTAAATACCTAACCTTACTGACTTAAACTAACCAAACGTCACATCGAAAGAACAAAAGAATAATCGGATGAGTATTTGTGTGAGATGATCACAGTTTTTTTTTTTTTATTTGTTTAATTTCGCCTTTTTATTGAGATTAATACGTAGTGTAATAGGCCTGCGCCACACGAGGACTAGGTCGGAAATTTTGGTAATTTTGTGTGTTTACGTTAGTGTACGTAGCAGGGCTGTAATCCTGGTCAGTCCTGTCGTAACGCTGCGGAGTTTTGTACCTATAGTTGTATTCAGAACTAGCTTGGTTAATTGTGGCGTCCACGACATACCTAGGTCTGTGGAATGCGCTGAACGTGTAGTCGTTGGCTACACTGAATCCCGTTGGGAAGCTGCGCACCGGTAAATTTGGCAATGTTGGATTAAGGGCGTCGTTTAAGGTAACGTCGTATTCGTTCTCGATTAAATCTAATGGGTTATTTTCTATAGGTTTAGGTTTCGCTGTTGTCCTGGAATCATATTCTTTAATTGGTTTGTATCTACTTGGTGTTAATGGGCGGTTACTAACTGGGCGGAAGTCTTCTTCGGAAGATTTCACTCTCGTTGGTACTGAAACTATAATTGGGGATGATTTGAAGTCTTGTTTCCTTTCTCGGGAAGCTGATGAGTCTTCGTATTCTTTTGATTCGGAGCTTTTACTAGAGAGCAACTCGTCTGATTCAACTGGTTCCGACTCGATTGGTTTTTGCGTGGGTTCCGATTTTAAGCCAACTGGTTGCAGTCCTCTGGCTGAATAAGGACTCCCACCGCGGCTAGGCAGGAATGGCCTTTTCACTACCCTAAAAGCAGGTTTTTGCGTTTCCTCCTTTTGCACGGGCGCTTCTGTTGTTGTTGTCGTCGTAGTCGTACTAGTTGTTGTGCTAGTTGTAGTAGTACTAGCTTTTGATCTACCTTCATCCCTGCCATACTTCCTATCTTTAAAGGAAGGTCTACTGCTGGTACTGCTCGGTTTATCTTCCTCGTACTCATCATACTCCTCAACAGCTGGCTTTTTACGACTTCCTGAACCAACACGTCGCTCCTCATTTTTTGGTTTAACCGGCCTTCTCGGTTTTTCCTCTTCCTCATAATCCTCATCAAGCTCAGGTTTCCTCAATGCAGCCCCCCTAGGTCTGGACGCTAAAGGCCTACCTTTATCCCTATCATCCCTAGGTCTGGATTTTCTAGAATCAATATTACTAGCAGCACTAGAATCACCTTTTGAACGGTTTTTCGGACGCACCGGCTCCTCCTCGTATTCCTCGTCATCATAATACTCCACGTCCTCCTGCTTCTTGCCAGGCTTGGCTGTGGAACTGGATGGTTTGAAAGAAAACTTTTCCGCCTCACTTTTCGGAACAGGTGGTCTAATCTTGGGCGCAACTCTAGGTCTATCGTAAACTGAACCACCACTAGGCTTCACCATCGTTTTGGCTTCCTCTGTAGTCGACTCCTTTTGTCTACTAGGTCTCCTATCATTGTCGTCGTTATCTTTTTTTCTATTCGGCCTCCTAACATCCTCATCATCTTCCTTCTTTCTACTAGGCTTCCTCACATCATCATCATCTTCTTTCCTCCTACTAGGCTTTCTCACATCTTCATCATCTTCTTTCCTCCTACTAGGATTTCTTACATCTTCATCATCTTCTTTTCTCCTACTAGGCTTCCTTACATCTTCATCATCTTGTTTCCTCCTACCAGGCTTCCTTACATCTTCATCTTCTTCTTTTTTTCTGCTAGGCTTCCTAACATCATCATCATCTTCTTCTTTCTTTCGACTAGGCTTCCTCACATCAACATCATCTTCATAATCCTCATCAGCAGGTCTGCGCTGCCCCTTCCTAGGCCTATACCTGCGATCATCCTCCTCCTCATCATCTTCCTTCCTTCTTTTATTATAAGGCCTCCTCTTATTCTTCCTTTCCTCGCTCTTATCGAACCTAGGATCATCCTCCTCTACCTCCTCATCGTAATCATCCTCATACTTTCTCCTATCATTTTTATTCCTCCTCCCAGCAGGCCTGTTTCTTCTATACGGCCTGTCATCATCCCTCCTACCCCCGCTTCCTCTCCTCTTCTCGTAACGTTCATCTTCGTATTCTTCGTAGTCATCGTCGTAAATTGGTCTGGGACGCGGGCGAGGGCGTTTTCTCCTCCTACCCTCGCTCCTAGGCGCTTCTGTTGCTGTGAACCTAGGCTCGTCGTAGTAATCATCTTCTGCGTCGTAGTCTTCGTCGTAGTATTCATAGGATGGGCGTCTTCTACGTGGAGGTTTTGGACGACGCTGAGCTAGAGGGGTAAGCAGGGATGGACCTGCTGATTGGCGGCGTGATCCTCCTGTTAAGATGGCCGACGGGACTGGTGGTGTGTAGACTATTATTGGTTTGATTGTGGTGGTTGATGCTGCTTGGTATAAGGCATCGTTTCTATACAAAAACAAATTAATTTGTAAATTGCTGTAGATGATTATGAGCATAATTATGGTAAGGGTATAAATGAAACACACTTTTATGGTATCACATACTACTAGCAAAGTGTTTTTACTTTCTCCCATATGTAAAACAAAGGCAAAGTATTGTTTTCGAGAAAAACATTTCTGTTATTTAAAGATGTTTTGAATAAGTTTTCTGTGGTGAAACATATTGAACCTGAGTTTAATACAATTGATTGTTTAGGGCAAAAACCCAAATTAGAACCAATTTTGAAATTTTACAAGAAAGCAAAATAAAAGTTAAAAACTCCTGTTTCATAGGATCTTTCTTTCTTCTATGATGAATAACTGGGGATCCATTTGTTCGTTTCCCGTTAAGTTTGTCTACGTGAAAATGCTTGGTCTAAGCTACAGTGACTTAATTAAACACAGTGGCGACAACTCCTTGTCATCTAGCCGTGATGGGGGAATATTAATCAAGAAAATAGGTTATAATACGAACATCTGATATTTAATTGTGACAGCGAGTGTTTCACTTGAAGCATCATCCATGGGCTATGGGAGCTATTCCCCTAAATTTTGAAATAGGAACATATGATGCCTAATACCTCAAATTAACGTGTTTAGGTGGATTCTATTTACCTTTACGGATTTTGGAGATACGATTTTGGGATAAGTGAAATAAAGCACAACCTTTAGACGGAATTGCCGTGACCAACTGATTCTGGTTTTGGTTCTTTGGGGAGTGCTTACTTCTGCACTGTACTTAGGCCTCATTAGGCCCATTGTGCTTCCTCCCGTCGATTACCCAGCCATAGCTCAGCCAGCCTACCTGATTTAAGTAGTCAAGCAAAGCATCATCGTGACCAACTTCAGACCTCATAGCTACGCCGCTGTTGGTGCGCCATTTTGGGTCAGAATTAGTAACAACCGATAAAAAAAAAAAAAATACCACAGTCGTCGCCACTGTGTTTAATCAAGTCACTGTGGTCTAAGCTACACAATTGTATCAAAAACGATTTTCGGTACTTTTTGGACTCATTTGAACTTTCCCCTTAGCCCTTCAGTTGGTTAGGAAAATCTTTGAACTATTTCAAAGATGTTCCTAAGGCCCAGTTGCACCAGAAAACGTTGAACTGGTTCATTTCTGAATTCGAGTTAAAGATAACAGTTAGTATTGTTCTAATGCCACTTTGAACTCGAGTTCAAACATGAACGAATACAACGTGTTTGGTGCAACTGACCTTAAGTGTTCTGATTAAAGTTGGTTGGTTCAAAATATAACAGAAAATCATGGCTTCAATAATATGCTTATGTTTGCAATAAGCGTAACGAATCTGGTTTCTATTTGTTGCAGAATCAATGCTTACCTATGCCAAAAGTTTTTGGAGTTGACGCAGTCCACTTCGGAGACAAAATGGCAGATGAAGGTCTTCTGGTCGAAGGCGGTGTAATTGGCACAGAGGAAATCGTAACGTGTGCCGAAGAGACAGTGGTGATACACCTGGTGGCAAAAAAGCGTGTTAGTGTTACCGAACATGCAATCAAGAAAATGATGATGATACAGCTGATCGCGAAAAAAAACACAATCGCTAATCCGGTGACGATACCTGACCTTTCGCTCGGTTATATAACTGCGATCTTCGAACCACGCTTTCTTCGTGAATTAATCAAAATTACAAACACGTGAAGTTTCTATACAGGAATTTTTTCTTTTAAGTATACTTTGGCATATTTCATGTAAACGTTTGTAAACTTAATTAACACAGGATTAAACCTAAGCAGTGTATTTTGAACTTCACTTTAAATCAGTGTATTATACGCGTGGCGTATGAAGTACAATTTCGAGTTTAGAAAAGCCTGAAAATTTGATTTGGTGGCGTAGCACCACGCGCTACGCGACCAAACCAAGTGTGCAGGCTTTTCTAAACTCAAAATTTTACTTCATGATTAATCTGGGATTGGAAACACTCGCTTCAAATTAAACGCTTTTATAAAAACAACGAATGTACTCCGAAAATTTAAATTGGAAAATCGTGATATGTATACGTAAAAGAAAAATTCTCTGTGTGTTTAATGGGAATTGGATACTGTTATAAACATAGTTTATTCTATTGAAAAGAATAAATTAAAGATTTACAGGTTTTTTTTTCTTTTAAGTATAAATATCCCGTTGCATACGCTGCAATTATAAGGCGTTTGTGGTTTTTCAAGCTTTCAATTTAAAAATTCGAACGAGTGTTTCCACTCCCAGGTTAAGCATGAAGTAAAATTTCGAGTTTAGAAAAGCCTGAACATTTGGATTGGTCGCTCCGCGAAGCGGAGCGACCAATTCAAATGTTCAGGCTTTTCTAAACTCGAAATTTTACTTCATGCGCCACGCGTATTAAACACTATAATATTGTGAAGTTTAAAATATACCGCTTCAGCTACTGCCTTTAGCAGTATATTTTGAACTTCACTTGAAATCAGCGTTTTATACGCGTGGCTCATGAAGTAAAATTTCAAGTTTAGAAAAGCCTGCAAATTTGGATATGCCGGCACTCGCTAGGCTCGCGTCGGCAAATCCAAATTTTTAGGCTTTTCTAAACTCGAAATTTTACTTCATGCTTAGTCTGGGAGTGGAAACACTTGGTAGAGTTTCCAAATTGAACACTTTTACAAACAATGGACGCCCTAAACTTTACATCGCATGCATCTGGATATCTATACTTATAATAAAAATTCCCTGTATAACGGAAACTAAGTTTGATATGTGCTTGAAAATAAATCAAAGTGATTTTTAGAAAATGGAAGAAACTATTATTATTTGATGTCTTAGTATTTGGATATATTTTTGGCAATCATGAATGATTTCATTAGTGAATCATTCTGATTGTTATTATTATTATTTCTTTCTTAACATTCCAATGTTCTTATTTTCACATTTTTGATTAATCAATAACTTCATAACATTTTAGAATTGTAATTTTGCAATATACCTACTATATCCACGATATTCAATAATCGAAAATGTCTATAATCTTTTGTCCTCTTGATAGTAAAACGATCAAATCTTTCCCATCAATTTTGGATTTATGCATTGGGTATTTTTTATTACAATGGTACATAAATATCCAATATGGAAATCTTGGTGACTGCTTGTAAAGTGTAAATATCAACGATTCCTCAAATTACATAACGCATCTCGGTTGGCCGGTTAAAGGTCAGGCAATTTACGAAGCGTTTCATTACCGTCTAATGGAAAAATCGTGTCGATTCACCTCTGGGCATGTCTATACTCTTATTATCGTTTTCAAATTGGATGCACGAGACACGATGTTAATTAAACGGCTATTTGCCAAACAGAGTGGATTAATGGTTGTGTTTACACGACCTTATTTTGCACTACCATAAGATTTACAATTGCAATTACGGTCAGATGGTAAAACATATGTCTAAATGTTTATCAGATCTTCCATCTTTGATTCATCTACTTGATGATGACTGTGGCGAAACATGTTGGAGTGTTCAATAAGAAAGTGAAACCCTCCTAACTCAGTTGATTTTATTTTAAGTGTAAATATGGAGTTTCATCATATAACCGCCTTATCAATTAAATATTCCATCTTTATACCTTGCGATCGTTCATGATGACAGTTCCTATTTTTCCAATGTCACATTGAACTCGAGTTCAGAGGTGAACCAGTTTAACGTGTTTGGTGCAACTGGCCCTAAATGTTATAATTTTGCGTGCACATACATGGGATGTATCGAAATATCACATGCCTTTAATAAAGAAAATTTTTCATAAAGAAAAATTGAGTTTGTCAATAGGTTGCAGAATATTTATAAAATATAAAAAAAAACGAATTAAAATTAATATCGACTTTCTGCAAAAAGTGCCTTTAATGTGCAAGTTCTCTGTAGACTCTTCGAAAAAGATACGACTTCCTGTTCAGAAAGTTATAAAAATGTGACAATGCAACTACATAGATATAATTAATAAGGATGACAATAAAATAAGATCGCATTGGCGTATCTAAATCTTGCGCAACACTAATTGGATTATAACGCGTTTCGAAGCATCTGCCTGAAGATGAGTAGACGAGAGCGAAAATCGGACACAAGGTCGACATGCGCAATACCTTTTACTGATAAAATCGCTTTACGTAACCAAGAAAGAGGCAACATATAACGGATCTCCAAGAAATAGACTTTTAAGATGGGAGAGAGAGGTGGGACAATGCAGTGAAAATTTAGTGAAAGTGTCTGCCTATTAGACAAAGCAAGGACGACCAGGAATGAACCTCGCCGTTTCGGGTTGTTGGTTTGGTTCTTGTTCTTGTGGGCGCAAATTAGTTTTTGTGTACCTGGCACTTGTGCGGAATGCTGGCGTAGAAACCGTCGTGCAGACCATCACACTTGAAGTCGATGTCCTCTGGGACTCTTTCGTAGAACGGGTATTCTGTCAGGTTGTAGCCGTCGATTTCTCGGGGAAGGTTTGGATCGAAGATGTAGTCCTGTTGGGGGATTCCTGATAGTTTCGTTCCGTTTACTGTTTCGCTAGGTTCTGTTACCCCCTAAAAGTAAATAAATTCAAAACATTAAGGGTCGGTTTCATAATCAAGTTAAAGCTACTTTAAATATTTAAAGTCGGCTTTAAAGTAAAATTCTGTTTCATAATGCAAATTTAAAGCAAAAGTCGGTTTTAAAGTTAGAGACGGATTGCTCTTTCAATAGATAAAGCCAGCTTTAAAATTAACCTAAAAATATCCTCAAATGTTAAAAAGAACCAATAGCGTGATTGACATGGCTGCGAAGCCAGGGCCATTAATTTCACTGAAAATTGTGTTGATGCATTCAGCGGTACGGATTTTTACCCCAAATTTTGATTATCAAATACAAATTAAAGATAAGAGTTTACTTGAATCGACCAGGTTAATTTATTAAATTTATTTTATTTCATTAAGTCGTACATTCAGCCAATTCAGCAAATAAGTTAATGCAAATTGATACAGACGTTTTACCTTTTTCGATTGTGACAATTTATTTGTTTTTTATTGCAGTGAATTATGCTGTTTTCACTGTTAACAAGTTGAATTAAATGTAATTCCTCTTTGTTTGTACAATTAATTTCTTTAATGATTTTAATGGAATTCATTCCTTTAAAAACCTTAACTTAAGAAGAAATAGCGCCGGAAAACAAAAACAAATTGAAGGAGTTCTCAGTAATGAAAAGTATTGTTATATTTTTGCATAACGTTAGAAATGGATATTGCTTTTGACGTAAATTTCATTTCAATATAATTTGTAATTAATTTATATTTATCACTATATTAAATAAAATACTTAAAAAACCTTTATCATCAATTCGTAACCGTAAAATTTCTATAGAGCAATATGAAAAATTGTTTTATCTTAATAAATTGGAATGATTAGAACTAATTTTAACAACATGTGAATTTTAAAATTATACTTTAAAGATCAATAAATTTTCTAGAAATGATATATGGATAATTAAATATTTCAGCTTCAGTTTTTGTTTCAGTCGGGTCGCGCAGCGACCCGAGACAAATTTTCTGGGCTTTTCTAAACTCGAAATTTTACTTCATGCGCCACGCGTATAAAACACTAAAATATTCTGAAATGTATGTATATTTGAACCTCACTTGAAATCAGTGTTATATACGCGTGGCGCATGAAGTAAAATTTCGAGTTTAGAAAAGCCCAGAAAATTTGTCTCGGGTCGCTGCGCGACCCTCGACAAATTTTCACGGGGCTTTTCTAAACTCGAAATTTTACTTCATGCTTAGTCTGGGAGTGGAAAACACTCGTTAAAAGCTTCAAATTGAACTCATTTAAAAAAAACAACGGATGTCGGCAAATTTATAGCTTATACATATGTTTACCTAAAAGAAAAAATCCCAGTATATTATTAAATAAAATTTTAATGAAAATTCTGAACTTTGAACTCAATGTTGATGATGTTTATCAGTTTTAGTTAATCGTAACACACTTTTTATCAAAATGTTCATTAAATTTAAAAATTGGGACGTTTTGTTTTATGAATTTACAAGATTCCAGTTAATCTTCAAAATTCTGATAATTTCCATGATTTTCTTTAATTTTAAAAATTTGGACAATTTTTATTACTTTTCGCCAATTTTTAAAATCTCGGAAGTTTTTGTGCATTTTCTAAACTTTGGTAAATCTTAAAAACGTAGACGATCTTCATAAATGCCCACGCTTTAAGTTAATTTTCAAATCGTCGACGATTTTTTAGTTAATTTTTGAATATGTGTCGGTTTGCGTGAATGTTTAAGATTTTCGTTATCTTCAAAATTGCGACATCTTTTGCAAATGTCTAAGATGGAACAATTGACGTCGTTAATATTTTTTTGAGATTTTTATAAACAAATTTAATCTTGAGAATTTTCGTAAATTTCATGGATTTTTGTTGATTTTCAAACTCTAGGACTTTTTACCTGCATTTTCAATATTCCGATTTTAAAAATATTGGCGCTTTTCGTGAATTTACAAGATTGTTATAAAAAATTGATGATGTCATTTTTTACTGGAAAAAATCATAGTTTGTTCACTGTTAACAAATTTCATAGCTTTTCTTAATATTTACCATTTCATGACTTTTCTTAATATTGCATTTTTATTTTTAATTAAACAGAAAAACACAAAATAAGCTATTGACAATTGTCGAACGAGTGTTTTCCACTCCCAGACTAAGCATGAAGTAAAATTTCGAGTTGAGAAAAGCCCAAAGAATTTGGATTTGGACGCGCAGCGTCCAAATCCAAATTCTGGCTTTTCTCAACTCGAAATTTTACTTCATGCGCCACGCGTATAAACACATTGATTTATTCAAAAGTTTCTTTTCATTTCACAAAAATGATATAATTATTATTTTTACTTATTGTTTGTCCAATGACATTATTTAAGTATAAACAATTAAAATGAGGGTTGTGCAACATCATATAATAAAAATAACTATAAAAAGGCGCTACCAACCTATATTCATTACTTAAAGTCGGCTTTTATTAAAATGGGATCAGAAATTGATTATAAAACGCATTAATATTTAAAGTCGACTTTAACTTGAAGTCGAGTTTTGTTAAAGTCACTTTAACCCAATTATTATGAAACCGGCCGCAAAAGTGCGGAGATTTTTTACGCAATCTACAATAACTTAGTCTTACAAAGACTAAATCGATAACTCATTGAAATAACTTTTTAATAAAAATAAATTCGAACGAATAAATGGGTTTATTGGGAGTAAAAAAAATTCGTGTGCTATAACCAGAGTACTGTACTTTATTATAACTTTTTGGATTGATTGAGTTACTTGAAGATAATTGTAACTTTGAATAAAATACTAAGAACCTTTCTTCAATGCTTTATTTTGTCACCACTTTTAGTGACAAAATAAAGTATTGAAGAAAGGTTCTAAGTATTTTATTCAAAGTTTATTATAACTATTTGTATAACTGAAAGTAGTATCCATCTTTAGCGCTTCAATGAAAGTATTTGTTTTTGCTGATAGAATATCACCCATTGTACCATTGAAAGGAGGCAACTTCTGGTAGTTGTTACAATTTTCTTCAAACTTTAATAAAGGGATTGTAAATCTACACTACTTCCATTCACTATATGAAGTAATTAGATGCTTGGAACAGAAGAATCAAAATGAAACATGTAAATAGGTTTAGCTTGAATGTTAATTGCTTTTTTTTCAAACCATTTAAATATCTTAATGACTAAGTAATTGGTAAATGTAAAATATACCGCATTAATTAGCAAGAATATCAGATCAAGATGTTATCATGGTTTCCTAATTCCTTTCATAGAAGGCCGATCACGCCTCTTCCTAGTCCACAGCCTTCCTCCACTTTCACTTTCATCGTCTATAAATTGCATCCATGGATGAACCCGCGAATACCACAACAAAATAATCTGTTGAAATTCTCATACACGCACATATACAAATTAAGAATAAAAACTCAATTATAACAGGAAAAATAATGAGAATTATTTATTTATTTTAGACTATTTATGTGATTCGTTAATAATCGTTCAGGTAGTTGAGCTAAAAAATACGGACACCCGGTATTGTCCGTATTTTAACAGAATATATGGGGATCTCAGTTATTTGAAGAGATAGAGAGTCGGTTAAATTGCGTATTTTAGGGCCTGCCAATAATTTGAAAACAATATTGAAATATCTTCTTTTGTTTTCGAGATATCAGCAAAGAACTGATTTTTTTTAAATTCGTTTTTACTTTTTTATTTAAAAACTACTTTGACATTATACAGGCACTTTTTAATGAAGAATCTAGTAGCATATTTTATTTTAAGATAACTATTACATTTACCCGGGGACCATAGTTAACTTTTGTTTTTGAATTCGGAAAGAAATGTTCTTTTTAAAAATACGAAAATCCAAAATGGCGCCTATGAGAAAAACAAAAGTTGGCAATATTCCTCGGGAAAATGTTTTAGTTATTTTAAAATAGAATATGATACTAGATTTCTTGTTAAAAAGTGCCTTTATAATGTCAAAGTTGTAAATATCTAGACTTAATAGTTTTCGAATAACAAAAAAAAAACGAAAATTTCAAAAATTTTTTGATAATATCTCTAAAACGAAAAAAGATATTTCAAATTTATTTTTAGATTATTATAGGGCCTTTAAATACGCAAGTTAACTGACTCTCTATCTCTTTAAATAACCGAGATTCCCATACATTCTGTTGGAATACGGTCACCCTGTGTAAGAAAATGTTGATTTAGTTGTGTACTTACATGAAAACCCAAAAGTCGTGTGATTATTTTGGAGTCAAAGTTAATAAACAGTTTAAAACAATGCTTGCGGTGAATATTTTTTTTAATTGGTGCAGTCCATAGGATCATTAGTTGTTATTTACAAGAAAAAACAGCACACGGTGAATAATTTGTTTTTTAATAATTGACGCAGTCCATAGAATCATTAGTTGTTAATTTAACAAAAAAAACAGCACGGTGAATAATTTTTTTTAATTGGCGCAGTCCATAGGATCATTAGTTGTTAATTTAAAAAAAAAACAGCTCACTTCTCATTCTATATTGTCAAAGGGCAGCAATAATTTTGAGTTTATCTCTGAGCTGTAGTCAAAGTGACATTTTTTGTTGTTACAATATATACTTAATTTTGACCTAAATTCAGAGATAACTTTGGTTAATTTTTTTAGCAAGTGATACTGATGCCTGTTTGCACCCAAGTCGATTAAGTTAATTAGTGATTAGTACTCCTTAAAAAAACAGCATAAAATTGCTATATATATATATATATATATATATACAGGGTGAGTTTTTTTCGATGTTCTCTATGGGGATCTCGGAAACTATAAGAGCTAGAAAAACGGTTAAATGGGGAAAGAAGTGTAGTTTTATAGGACGAATAAAATGACACTTTCAAAATATTTGAAAAAGTCAAGGGTAACTAGATATTTTGAATAAAGTAAAATGTGTCAATTTTTTGAAATCAATATATCTATATTATTATCATAGATAGAAAAAAACTGTAAAGGACAAAGTTGTAGAAAATTTTACACAGATTAATAACAAAAAATCAAAAAAAAAATTTCGCCCATATTTTGGGAGATATGACACAAACGTATCATTTTTTAAATAGAAACAATAGTTGGCTATGGCCTCATTGGAAAGGTTATTTTTTTCCCTTTAATCCGATATAACATATGCCATAGTTATTTTTAAAATAAAATAAGTTATAGTCGTTTTAATTTTTCCATACACCAAAAAATAGTTAGCCATGAAAAAGACAAAAGTAAAACAATTGCGGTTGTTTATAGCAACGAAATCAATATTTCATTTATTATCTTTCTTTAGATTTGTCAAAAGCAACATAAAGTAAAATAATTCGAAAATTATCAAAATAATAATAGAAGAAAATTTTAAATATTACATAAGATGCTCAAAAAGTCCACCATTATTATTATGGCAGAAAGTACATTTTTTTTAAATCGAATTTGTGGCTTTTTTGACTTTTCTTCTGTCAATAGAATTAAATGTTTCAAGTACAGCTAGTCTAAGATCCTCCACGGATTGATATGATTGTTGATACACTTTGTTCTTCACATAACCCCACAGAAAAAAGTCTAAAACGGATAGGTCGGGTGATCTAGGTGGCCATAGGATTGGTCCATTTCTTCCCACTCATGAATTAGGAAAAGCATCATTTAAATAGTTTCGCACAGCCAACTTGCTATGAGGTGGAGCTCCGTCGTGTTGAGACCACTTCAATCTTGCCCGTACTGATAAATTTAAATCATCGAGCATATCTTCAAATGTTTCTGGAAGAAAACGAAGGTAATCATTTCCATTCAATGTGTTATCAAAAATATATGGGCCGAGAATTCTCGATCCGAACACACCAAAATTAATTTGTGGTCTACGTTGTGCAACTTCTCGTGGATTCTCCTGACTCCAAACATGTTCATTGTGCCGGTTAAAAATCCCACAATTAGTAAATCGCGTTTCATCTGTCCAAATTGTTTTTGTAGGGAACGTATTATCCTCTTGGCACATGTTTTTGTACCACATACAGAAGACCATTCTCTTATTGGTATCGCCGCCATGTAAATTTTGTGAAATTGATACCTTATATGGGTGATATTTGTGTTTTTTCAAAACTTGTACTACAGTCCGTTGAGATATGCTTGCTTCTGTTGCAATTTGTCTGGTCGATGTGGATGGATCTATCATCGCCAGTGCTAATACGTTTATTTCCGAAACTTCATTATTTCGTTTTTTTCAAGTTTCGGCTTTGTAAAGGATCCGTACTCACCCAAATTGTGGTAAATTCTTCTGAATGTTGGTAAAGATGTTCTGCAGCATCCGCAGCGTTTTTATTACACTGAATGTAACAAACAAGCATATCACGCTTTTCTTCGTTGAAAAAATTCATTATCACTTTAAAAAACTTTCAACACCAAATAAATACAAAACAAACTTATCGAAACAAACCAAATATGGAAATGAATTAATATGTGTTAAGAATAAACAACTGCAATTGTTTTACTTTTGTCTTTTTCATGGCTAACTACTTTTTGGTGTATGGTAAAATTAAAAACGACTGTAACTTACTTTATTTTAAAAATAACAATGGCATATGTTATATCGAATTGAAGGGAAAAAATAGCTCTTTTAATAAAGTCATAGCCAACTATTGTTTCCATTTAAAAAAGGTAAGTTTGTGTCATATCTCCCAAAATATGAGCGAATTTTTTTTTTTGATTTTTTTTTATTAATTTGTGTAAAATTTTCTACAACTTTGTCTCTTACAGTTTTTTTCTATCTATGATAATAATAGAGATATATTGATTTAAAAAAAATTGACATATTTTACTTTATTCAAAATATCTAGTTACCCTTGACTTTTTCAAATATTTTGAAAGTGTCATTTTATTCGTCCTATAAAACTACACTTCTTTCCCCATTTAACCGTTTTTCTATCTCTTATAGTTTCCGAGATCCCCATAGAGAACATCGAAAAAAACTCACCCTGTATATACAGGGTGTCCCCGAATGGTCTGTACAACGCTCTGCCACATATTCTCTGAAACAAAATAAGACGATTTAACTAAACTTATCTCTATCCAAAAGTGGTTCCTAAGCTATCTACGAGGCCTCAAAGATATTATTTTTTTTCATTATTTTTCAAATATTTTAATTTTGGACTTAGGTAAGAAAACCTAATTTGGCACATTTAATTACATTGACCCCATGCACTTTTTGTGATATGTTTCTTTATCCTACGTTTAAAGTAAGTGGTCAAACTAGGACCATCGACTTCTTAAGATACCTAAATATTTTTATTCAACAGGTCAAATCATAAGGAATACTTTTTTTCTGCAAGATCATTCAATTTTACGTATTTTTTTTCTCTTATAAAATTTTGCTATTTTCCCCACAAAAAAATATTTTTATTTGTCAAAAAAAAGTAATAAAATTATGAACAATATTTTGCTTCTCAAAACAATTAACAAAGTAGAAATAAAGATAGGTACCTAACAATAAACACAAATTTATTAGTTTCACAACAAATGTTCAAACTGATTGCCATTTTCAGCAATACAACAATTTACACGTCGCAAAAAATTAAAATGGACACGTTGTAAAACACCAACATTGTTTTTAACTGTTTGAAACGCATTCTGTATTCGCGCCCATAATTCGTCGTGCGTATTTATGAGCTTACCATAAACAATAGATTTAATAGTTCCCCACAAAAAAAAGTCTATTGGGGTGATATCCGGGGAACGTGGGAGGCCAAGGCACTGGTGCGTTATTGTCTCTCCCAACCCATTTACCGGGATACTTTTGGTTTAAAAAAGTACGCACTGGTAAAGTGAAATGAGGTGGAGCCCCATCATGCATAAACCACATATCACGCCTAAGTAAAAGCGGCACATCCTCCAGTAAGACTGGCAATTCCTGAAGATGTTGTAAGTACTGTTCTCCGTTTAAATTTTGTGGTAAAATTACTGGTCCTACAATAATATCATTTACTATACCGGCCCAACCATTTATTTTAAATTGCCGTTAGAAATGCATGGTTTTAGTTGCATGTGGATTATCTTCGGAATAAACATGCTCATTTTTAAGATTTGTTATACCTCTTTGGGTAAAACACGCTTCGTCTGTAAACAAAATTGTCTTGGCGAAATTCAAATTGTCAATTTGGCTATTAACAATAAATTGGCAAAACTGAAGTCGCTTATCGTGATCCTGAGGCATTAGCTCTTGAACTTTTTGAATGTGATATGGGTATAGCAGTTGCTCTTTAAACACCTTATGCACAACATTTTTAGATACGCCTAGTTCAGCACCTAAACGCCGGGTACTTTTAGATGGATCTTCATCTATCCGTTCTAAAATCTCTTCTTCAACATCCACAGTTCGTACAGAGCGTCTTCTACCATAATCCCTCGCAGAGTATTCTAAGCGGCCAGTTTATCGAAGCCACCTTTCTACGGAAGCAAATGTTTGATGATTTGGTATTCGGTGATTTGGAAATCTTTCACTGTACACTCTTACACATTTGCGGCCATTACCTTCACAAAACCCAAAAACTAAAACAATATCAGTTAATTCATAATTTGAGTACATGACTGATGATGTCACAAAATCACCGATAACTGAATTTCACAGGTGTCTCAATTTCTATTTTTGTAAATAAAAAATCAGTTTTTTTATAATTTTATTTCTTTGTTGTTTTGACAAATAAAAATATTTTTTTTGTGGGGAAAATAGCAAAATTTTATAAGAGACAAAAAATACGTAAAATTGAATGATCTTGAGGAAAAAAAGTATTCCTTATGATTTGACCTGTTGAATAAAAAGATTTAGGTATCTTAAGAAGTCGATGGTCCTAGTTTGACCACTTACTTTAAACGTAGGATAAAGAAACATATCGCAAAAAGTGCATGGTATCAATGTAATTAAATGTGCCAAATTAGGTTTTCTTACCTAATTCCAAAATAAAAATATTTGAAAAATAATGAAAAAAAAAAATAATATCTTTGAGGCCTCGTAGATGGCTTAGGAAGCACTTTTGGATAGAGATAAGTTTAGTTATCGTCTTATTTTGTTTCAGAGAATATGTGGTAGAGCGTTGTACAGACCATTCGGGGGCACCCTGTATATATATATTATTTACAAAATCGCATAATGATAAAAGAGACATGTTTAGGATATCTTACAAATTTTAAACATTCTTATATTCTAGAATTATGACTTAATCAGAGGTTTAATCAACGATTAGTGGTTGATTAAAGTTAATCAGTGGGGGTGCAAATAGGCCCATTTGCACCCCCACTGATTAACTTTAATCAAGAGTCAATTATTCAGTCTATTAAAAAATGTCGATAACTACGCCATCTAATGCTCTATAGTAGCATTGTTAATGATCAGACGTATAGCTTAAGCTGTAACATTATATATAAAAACTTATCTGTGGTTTTAGCTATTAAGCAACTAGTTGCAAATATTAGTAGTGTACTTTAATTTCACAAACTTATTGCTTTGAAATGTCATAACTTATTTTAGTATACAATGAGAAACATACATGGCGCAGTCTGGTATACAAAAAAAAGGTGAATGCTGTGTCTTGGAATACACAATTTGTATACTCGTTTTAAGTTTATAACGACTTTATGTGCTTATTTAAATGATCTACAAAACATTGAACAAAATATGTATATCAATGCCGAACGCGTTGGTTGTTCATACTTACTTTCACTGTGAGCGGAGTAAAATCCACAAAGAGAATTATCATTGCACTTTCTATAACAAGAGCAGAATTCTTTGCTTATTCTTTTGAAAAAGAATTCGTTTTAGGATTTGCTCTTAATATGGACACCGGCATTTTTTTTTTTTTTTTAGAGAGACGGGAACCGAACCGACTTTTGCGTAATCGAAAATGCCCCGAGGGCTTAAGAATGTTAAGCGCTAACGCATTATGTCACTGATTGTGACCTAGTTTTGTTAGCAAAATTGAACAATAAAAATCGTTTTATACAGAGAACTTTTCTTGTGTTGTATTGGGACTCTGTAAATTTTGATTGAAGTATTTAGATAATAATAATACTTCAATTATACATCGGTGGATTTTATAAAACGGTTCGTTTTGATGCTTCGAACGAGTGTTTCCACTCCCAGACTAAGCATGAAGTAAAATTTCGAGTTTAGAAAAGCCCGGCGTAGAAAATTTGTCGAGGGTCGCGCAGCGACCCGAGACAAATTTTCTACGCCGGGCTTTTCTAAACTCGAAATTTTACTTCATGCGCCACGCGTATAAAAAATTGATTTAACGTGAAGTTAAAAATATACCGCTTATGTTTGATCTCACGGTTATCACTTTCATATTTTATTATAAAATTCAAAAGAATTGTACGCTTTAAAAATTCGAGAAAAATGCTTTGAGATATTCAATTAATATCTAATGTAAGTATTATACAGAGAGTTTTATGTAACACCGAACATTTTCATAACGAGAATTTTTCTTTGAAGTATCCATATGCATACGTTGCATATTTTGCGATGCTCGGTTTATTAAAAGAATTCAATTTGAGGCTCTAAGCTAATGTTTTCCACTCCCAGGCTGAGCACGAAGTAAAATTTCGAGTTTAGACAAGCCTGAAAATTTGGTTTGGTCGCGTAGCGCGAAGCGCGAAGCGGCCAAACCAAATTTTCAGTCTTTTCTAAACTCGAAATTTTACATCAGGCGCCACCGGTACAAAACACTGATTTTATGTAAAGTTTAGCGGTGTATTTTAAACTTTGTAATATGTTAGTGTTTTGTACCGGTGGCGCATGAAGTAAAATTTCGAGTTTAGAAAAGCCTGAAAATTTGGTTTGGCCGCTCCGCGCTTCGCGCTACGCGACCAAACCAAATTTTCAGGCTTTTCTAAACTCGAAATTTTACTTCATGCTTAGCTTGGGAGTGGAAAACACTCGTTTAAAGCTTCAAATTAAATTCTTTTAATAAACCGAGCATCGAAAAATGTTCAACGTATGCATATGGATACCTAAATGAAAAATCCTCGTTATGAAAATGTTCGGTGTAACATAAAACTCTCTGTATGTTCAATAAAATAAAACCTCTAGAGTGCTATGGAATATATTGTAGGTTGACAACTCTGAAATTATACATTATATTTATTATGTCTAAAGTTATATATGACAAATTCTTAAGCGTGTAGCCAACATAAATTTAAAAAAAAGATAAAATCATAGCCTAAAAGACCTAAAAGAAAAAATCGTTATATAGCTAAGAGAACAAATCCATGTATATATTAAACAGTATATTTATAAACAAGAATAAATCAAATTCAAATATATTTGAATTCGAGAAAATAAGCTTACGCTTCTTATAGTTTGCACACTTCAAACATAATTTATAATATTTATATATTAAGTATATTTTTACTTTAAAATATTTCGCTTCGCTCGCGCGCCCCGTCAAATACAAATTTTCAGGCTTTTCTAAACTCGAAATTTTACTTTATGCTTAGTCTGTGAGTGAAAACACTCGTTAGTAGCTTCAAATTTTACATTATAAGAAATTGTTTATGTTTTTGATTGATTTATGTTTTGATTGATTTACGACTCGTTTGGTCGCGCGCCTCGGCAAATCAAAATTTTCAGGCTTTTCTAAACTCAAAATTTTACTTCATTCTTAGTCTGGGAGTGGAAACACTCGTTAGTAGCTTCAAAATTGGCATTATAAGAAATGATTTATGTTTTGATTCACATTGTTTATTTGGTTCTTGATTTTTTTACTTTCGAATTTTATTTAAAAATAACAATGCTCTTTGTATCTATTTGAAATGTAATAAAGCATACAACTTTTAAGGTCGTATACTTTCTAAAAAAAGAGAATCTTGTTAATTTTATGTTAGGCGTTTTAAAATATAAATACCAAGAGTCATCAACTATTGGTTATTTAAACGACGCATCACCTGTTTATCATAAGTTTATTTCTTTTCTAAATTTTTTTTTTGTAAATTAGTTTCTCTTCTAAATTTATTAATAAACAGCTTTCAATAATACATAAATTCAATATATTCTAAAAAATCTTCGTCTTTATCTCAATTAATAGTATAACCCCCTCCGATTTTAGCTACGGCCTTGGAATCCATGAATTTTAAGAATACTGTAAGTAGTCGGTGATCATAGATGTATCTATGAAAAAATCTAGATTAATCTATGATCACCGCTTACACTTACAGTATTCTTAAAAATCGTGGAATCAAAGGCCGTAGCTAAAATCGTATGGGGTTATACAGGGCTTTCATTAATTCCCGAACCCCACGTGACTAAATTTAAAATTTCCGCGTAAATTATTGTATTTGTACGTTGGAGGCTTTGAAAAAAGTAACCAAACGTTACTAAAGTCAAATTTGACATAAACGTTTATGCGCGGTGCATCGTTAAACCAACCTTTGAGATCTTACAAGATTCGCCCGGAATTTTCAGGTAAGTAGTATCGTCAACTTTTCTTTTTATTTTTTAATCATTTTAAATATAATATTTTCAGTCGTCATAAAAATACGCCGGCGTATAAATATTTTTAAATCTAGGGAATTTTTGTGTGAGCCATACCACCTTGTACATTTGGTTGCCTATTATTTTTGGTCACGTGGGGTTCGGGAATTAATGAAAGCCCGGTACAAACTTCAGGGGGTTTTAATCGCTAAAATACTGATCCTCTCACAGGGCCGCTTTTACATAGAAAAATTTAACATTTTAAAAATTTCGGGATAATTTTTGTATGTAAGAGCGGCCTTGTGAAAGGAAAAACAGTATTTTTCGGGGTAATTTTTGTATGTAAAAGCGGCCCTGTGAGAGGAGAAACCGTATTTTAGTGATTAAAACCCCCCGAAATTTTTATAACCCCGTCCGATTTTTTTTTCGGGGTACGGATTTGATGGAATCATAATGTTTGCTACCCAAATCTGTCTTAAGATATCTTCAATTTGGTTCTCAAGAATCACTTGATGAAACATGTTTACAATATTGATAATTAAATATATCTTATATATCTTATAAAACATTTTTCTGTATTACTCTTTGAGAATGACGATAAGTCGAAACTAGTCGGAGAGAACATAAAATAGTAGTGAAACAAACCAAGTGACTTTAATTTAATTATCAATATGTATTAAGATACATTCACTCAGATTCACCAACACATTTTTTTGTGTTTCTCTACCAATTTTCTCTATAAACCTGACCTTTATTTTTTTTTTACTGTGTGTGTGTGTCACTGTGTTCAATTTTTTATGAGTTAATTAATCGTCTATTTTGGGGCCTGTGTTGATTGAAATTTATGGCGACTACATTCTATAGTCCTTGGAGATGTTCGAAATGTCATCCTGGCAAAAATATGTGCAGCGTGAATTATTAAGCGTGTTACTCATTCCTGCATAAAAATGTTCGAATTACACCTTCCACCTTCAGCGTTCGCGTGCCGTTAATTTTCTTCTTTTTTTCGGAAGAAATGAAAAGGTCAGGTGATGATATAACATCACTTTCGGATTTTTGCACTATTATTTTAAGAACAAACAAAAACAAGAATTAGAATTATAATTACAAAAGAGAGAGAGTTGATTGTTGAAGCACTTATTTTTTGAAAATCCATAGGACCTGATCAAAACATCTACACAGTCTCTCTAATGAATGCCTAAGAAGGACATTTTAAATAGCAGAGATTTCTTGTACAAATTATTTATTTTGTTTAAGCAAAGTGAGCTTTGGAAACAAAACCAACACGATTGAATTTAAAGAAAATATTTTCAATTCGCCAAACATTAAGTACACTATTTTTAATGTAAATTGCATATTTTAATGGAAAAACAGCAAAATATTACTGGTCTTTAAATTAGTTAAAGTTAGTAAATACGAAGAAGTACTTTATTTTTTTACTTAAAAGTAATTATCAAAATTACGCGAAACAAGAAGATAGAAGACCAGCATTACGGCTGACAAAAATAGTGTGGATGTTTTGATAGGGTCCCAAATCCATCATCACTTAATACAGGTGGAATGGAATTGCCTTTTATTTTAATTTTCTATTGATGCTGATTTACTTTGGAAGAGATAAGGAAGAAAGCAGCTTGGATAATTTGTTTAGGTCACCCTCAGTATTAAGAAACAAATTTCAGCAATGGTTTTAGAAGGAAGAACACAAAATTAGGGTCTTTGTTCGTAATTTCTAATAATACTCCTGCAGCTCGTACACGAGCAATTTTGTCAGCATCAGAAAGTGCCTGTATCATTTAAATGTGGTATAGTTAAACGGCTTGGAGAATCCTTCTGAAACCATTGCTGAAGTTTTTTTCTTACTACTGAGGATGAACCAAATACTTCCGTCCAAGCTGCTACCTTCCTTCTCCCTTCCAAAGTAAGTCAGTTATTTAGAACATCAAAAAATTATGTAGTGCCATATGAGTGGTAACTACTTTTTTGGCCCTGTATAATAAAAGTAGTAAGCTATTTATGATTTTCAACAATTGTATTGATTTAATAAATAAATTAAAATTATAAATAAATTTATTGTGAGTTACGTGAAGATCAAATTAATTTAACGAATAAAGCACTAAAAACCTTTCTTCACACTTTCACTAAAAGTGTGAAGAAAGGTTATTAGTGCTTTATTCGTTAAAATAAAATTATAACTAGTTCACTATTTTTATTATAATAGTGATTGACTGTTGAAAAACTCAATTTGATGATTTCAGCAAAAATATCTTGTTAATAAACACAGCAAATTTAATTAATGAACAAACATTAGTTGGCAACACACTCTAATTTTCAAGAAAAACAAACGTTTTATTTTCTATATTCGATACTTGCTTGCTACTTTCTTGATGAAACAAAATTTTCAAATTGGGTAAAGTAAAACAGTTGTTTTGTTCCATATTTTTATTATTAGTTGCATTTTGTGTGTGACACGTGTTTCTATCCGTTTCGATAATTCTCAAAGTTAAAACTGACTTACATCCAGTTTCACTAACTTCAATAAAGTCTTATTCAAAGATTAAATTTATTTGTCGATTAAAATAGACATTTACCATGTCAACAATGTCAACAAATATTAGTTGATTTTGTTGGCATGTATTCCACCATTGCTAGATTTTATTCGACGAATAACTATTTGTCGATTTAACTGACGTTGGTGAAACCCGACATTAGAAAATGATCGTAACGGATCGAAACACGTGTTAGTCAACTGAAAATAAAAATTTGGAACGAAACAAGTGCTTTACTTTACCCCATTTAAAAATTTGGTTCTATCCAGAAAGTAGCAAAACAAGTATCGAATATAGAAAATAAAATGTTTGTTTTTCTTGAAAATTAGACTGTGTTGCCAATAAATGTTTGTTCATTAATTCAATTTGCTGAGTTTTTTAACAAGATATTTTTGCTAAAATCATCAAATTGGCTTTTTCAACAATCAATCACTATTATAATAAAATAAGGAACTATTTATAATTTCAATTTATTTATTAAATCACTACAATTGTTGAAAATCATAAATAGTTTCATCAAGAAAGTGGCAGAACAATCATCAAAGATCTAACTTAAAAAATAAAATGTGATTTTTCTCAGGCAACTGAAAATATAAATATCAATCGAAACCAGTTCAATTTTTTTAATGGATTTCTTCTCTCTCCTATAGTATTTCATTAATCCAATTGTCTTGAGGGAGGAATTTTGTGAAACTCACGATACCAAACAGATTTTCAGATAAAGGATTTTTTAGAGTATAAAAACTTTCTACGCCTAAACTCTGTTTTATTTATCATTAACCGATTATTATTAAGCTTTATCTGTTGCCTTTGGTGCTTCTGTCGGTGTCTCATTTAACAAGAAATTGTAATGTAATAATAGAAAGTTCATTCGAGCTAGTTTTCAGAGCGTGACGAAATGCGTTGATTTTTAAAATTGGCGATGTATTGATAAATAAAATTCTAGTATAAGTAAACACTTTAATTTTATTAACTTATTACGCGAAAATAACATTTATTTATAATTAAAAAAAACGTTTTAACTTTGTTTGTACAACACTATACATTTTTTTGATTACTGAGGCACTTAATTTTTGAAAATCCATGATTACTTTAATAAATTAATAAACAAAATATTTCTGATTTTCAACCTTTTGTATTTATTTTCACTACAATTGTTTCGCTACGTTGTAGCTTCTTCAGGTAAAGAATGTTAATGATTACCTGAAGAAGCTACAGCGTAGCGAAACAATTGTAGCTTCTTCAGGTAAATAATGTTAATGATTACCTGAAGAAGCTACAGCGAAACAATTGTAGTGAAAATAAATACAAAAAGTTGAAAATCATAAATATTTTATTTATTAATTTATTAAACTATTAATTTTTACGTGACTGCAGTTTCGACAAATTTAGTTTGCCATTCTTAACATAAAGTATGCTGACAAAAATTAATAGCTCTCGAACATATGTACATTGGACAGGCCATAATAAATGGTCAAAGATATTCAGTATTCTTCAAGCACTGGTTCGGGACTATACTAATGATGGCGTTTAAACCTGAAACGCGTATATAGTTATCCAGTGAATGAAGAATACTGAACACAAATCCAATTCTTCGAAAGAAATAGTTATACAAACAAAGTTAAAACGTTTTTAATTGACAAATTAACAAGTATTACAAAG
The DNA here is from genome assembly GCA_932526585.2 of Philonthus cognatus. Taxonomy (NCBI): domain Eukaryota; kingdom Metazoa; phylum Arthropoda; class Insecta; order Coleoptera; family Staphylinidae; genus Philonthus; species Philonthus cognatus. Next base: position 35,133,437 of record OW052242.1, read on the forward strand.
TAGAAGCCTCCACAATACAAAACAATTATTTAATCTTACAAGATACTAGAATCGTGGGTTGGGTTAGGCTGTTAATACCATGGTTTGGCAAGTATATGTAAAAACTTTAATTCATTAAGCGCCATTGATGCATACACGCTGCATTATTCATTTTTTGTTAATTAAATTACTAAATATAAAGAAATATTTAACATCAAGAAAAATTGTGTTCGCCAATAGTTTGCAGCATATTTACAAAATATAAAAATATTTGGAGACTTGTCTCAATCAGATTACATTTTTGCAGAAATTCGATATCAATTTTAAGTTACTAAATAAGTTAATTTGATACATAATATTATTTGACCTGACTTCAAAAAGTTTGAAGAAGAATGTAAATATTTTGGTATTTAAATATTTAGCTCATTACTTATTACTCAGTATATTTCTAACACAATATTTTAGTGTTTTATTCGCTGATCTAAGTTGAAGTTTAAAATATACTTCTTCAGTGTGATTTTACATTAATAAATTATACAAATGTTCATTTCGTGTAACCAAACCTTTAAAAATTCTAGTGTTTGCTTTCGGATTTTTTCCTTCAATTATAAATAGTCACATATCCCAAAGCAAATTGCTCAATTTTTTTTGTTTATTTTTGTTTACGAGCATAGGTTTCCATTGAGCCACTGATGTCCTCGGATTTTAATGACATTTTTTTAATGAGTTTAATTTGGAGCTACTAACGAGTGTTTTCCACTCCCAGGCTAAGCATGAAGTAAAATTTCGAGTTTAGAAAAGCCCCGCGTAGAAAATTTGTCGAGGGTCGCGCAGCGACCCGAGGCAAATTTTCACGGGGCTTTTCTAAACTCGAAATTTTACTTCATGCGCCACGCGTATTAAACACTGATTTCAAGTGAAGATCAAAATATTCCTATTTAGCAGTATATTTTAAATCCTGCGTTAGGAGTTTATTTTTATTACTACTTTAGCAGTATATTTTTAATTTCATAATAAATCAGTGTGTAATACGCGTGGCGCATGAAGTAAAATTTCGAGTTAAGAAAAGCCTGAACATTTGGTTTGGTCGCTCCGCGCTTCGCGCTACGCGACCAAACCAAATTTTCAGGCTTTTCTAAACTCGAAATTTTACTTCATGCTTAGTCTGGGAGTGAAAACACTCGTTCTAAACTTCATATTGCACGTTTTTATCTAAAATTGACGAATGACTGAAAATTTACAGTATATTTAATATATTATATTGTATATTTATATATATTATCATTTGCCTTTTACCTTTCGGTGTAGGCTTATTGTATATTTAAAAGAAAAATTTACAGTATGTAACACAATAAGTCATTCATAGAAATCATAAAAATAAGTGAAACATGTTACCTAAAATTAACTTTTAGAGTTAACTCTACAAGTGCTTGGCCATTAATAGGTTAATAAATTGACTTGTTACGCAAAAATAGCATTGTTTTAATTTTACAAGATAATAGAATCGTAAGTTAGGTTACACTGCTAACACCATAGTTTGGCAACTAACTATTAAGTTGGCTAATAAGTCATGGCGTTTTTTTTTTTTTAGTTGAAAATGAAGCGGTACAAAATATAATGTTTTGGCGTAATGTCATCTTATTTTAAAGAAAATACCTAATCTACAAGATAGTGTATTTCGATTTAATATTCGAATTGATTCAAACAAGATAAATTCAAATTCAAAACTATTTGAATTCGAGAAAATAAGCTTACGCTTCTTCTTATAGTTTGCACACTTTAAACATAATATATAAAATTACGAATAAACTATTCGTGAAAATGCAAACAATGTCTTAATTAATAAGACAACTTAAGACGATAAATATCCATTGAAACAACTACTTCCCGTGCAAGTACACCTCCGGATATTGAATTATACAATGAAATATTTAAAATCTTATTTTTGTATATTTTCAGATCATTAAAATCGAGTGTCAAGTTGATAAAAATGACCATTTCCGACACCATCTTCTTTTTGCATTTAATCAAGGTGCCAACGCCGCTGAAGCTGCCCTGTAAACTGAATTCATATCTAAATTTGATTTAAAATGATAGGATTGTAATGTAGGTACTTTGTTCACAGATGAACTCAATACCCACAATGTTTTTAGTAAGACAAGGTTTTAGATTATTTCTAAAAATATCAATTCAATCTAATAATACTTTAGTTAGTTTGGGTAGACTCCAAAATCCTCCTCGGTGTGGTTCCAATCTAGTACTGAGGAACATTTGAGATTATATGTTCTATTGATTAGATTTAAGTAAAGGCTTTTTTTACGTTATTAATAATCTCCAAAATTTTAAGGGATATACCCTTTTTTTTAATTTCTCTTTGTTTATAAAAGTGTGTAGAAATATATGGTACAAATTTAGTTAGTTCGATTTGACTAAGGTTTCTTAAGAGAGAAGACATTTTATTGTGTTAATTTTTAGTATTTAGGATAAAGCTTTTATTTGCTTTGGATGTGTAGATTCAGAATTTGGAGTTTTGAATCCAAAGTCTTAGATATTTGAAGATATTTTAGTTGCCAAAGAATGTCATTTAATGTAATTCTACTTTATACAAAATGTTTGAAATTCATACGATCAACAATAGAGGCCAGCGGAGGCGAGTCATTTTTCTAACGAAAAATACTCGTCTCCGGTTCCATGGATGTGTGTGAATGTGTTGTGACGTCCAAACAGTCGAAATATATGTTAATAGATATTATATAAATCAACGTTAGTGGCTGAATGGTAATACCTATGCCAAACAAACCAAAAAAAAAAAACAATAGAGGCCATTCGATTTGATCTTTATGCATATATATGTATTCGTGAGTTATGTGAAGATTGTTATAATAGTAACCGCTTTTTGTTACTATGATCTTTCTGCTTTGATTCCTTCTACAAATATTGATTTGGATCTCTCATACCTTATGTATGTCAAATTTAGTTAAGTAGATCTTATTATGTGACGTGTGATCGGTATTGGACAATTATGTGTGTATGAATTGTGATTATGTATTTGGAGCATAGCGTAATAAGCACGCGAACATATCAAATGCCGATGATAAATATGAAATGTCAAAATGTTGGTATTGTATAATCGGTCGTCGGTGTGAAAGTCGCACAAACTGGCGTGCCAGTCTTGCTGTTGCCAAACATGCACAACGCCGACGTGCTTTTTTATGTTTATTTACATGCCACAGGCTACTTTTATGGGCAGGACTCGAACCCGCGACCCTGAGAACATTAATTAGTTACAATCGTGATTTTCAAATTGTACGAACACCGAATAAAAAAAAACTAATATACCAGTAGTTTTAAGTGCATTTAGGAACCTTAGAAGCAAAAGGATGTAAGTAACTTACAAAAAAATGGGATTACTTGCAATGGGATTAGTTATTGTAATAATTACAAAGAGATCTACAGGGAATCTGTTGTTTGAGTATAAATATCTCGATGATTACAGCGTTTGACAATTTTTTATTAATTTGTTGTTTTTATAAAAGCCAATTTAAAGCTTCTAACAAGTGTTTTCCACTCCCAGGTTAGGCATGAAGTAAAATTTCGAGTTTAGAAAAGCCTGAAAATTTGGTTTGGTCGCTCCGCACTTCCGAAAGTCCGAAAGCAAACACTAGAATTTTTAAAGGTTTGGTTACACGAAATGACATTTGTATAATTTATTAATGTAAGATCACACTGAAGAAGTATATTTTAAACTTCAACTTACATCAGTGTATTATACGCGTTGTGCATGAAGTCAAATTTCGAGTTTAGAAAAGCGTGAAAATTTGGATTGGTTGCTTCCCTTCGCGGAGCGACGAATCCAAATTTTCAGGCTTTTCTAAACTCGAAATTTTACTTCATGCTTAACCAAGGAGTGCAAACACTCGCTAGATATCAAATTTAAGGTTTTTATAAAAACAACTAATCAGTGTGGTTAACTGGAGCTTACAAAATATGATAGCTATCAATGAAAGCACTAGCAGAGAATTTGTCTTTTAAGAGGGATAGGTACCTTGTTACTATCTAGAAAAAAAGAATCACTGCAGCAATCGTTTATAAACATCGGCATATGTTAACTCAGTATACTTAAGGGGGATCCATACCTTGTTTTGAAAATTTTATGAAAAAATAAATTGCGAAGATATGCAACGAACTAGAAAAATACCACTGCAGCTATCGTTTATAAACATCATCTACAATCTATTTCTTCAAACAGAAATTAATTATCATTAATAGTATTCTTGATACTTTGGCACAACGTTTAATGTAACATGGTAAAGTTGTGCCAAGATATCATCAAAACGATTAATGATAATTATTTTTTGTTCGAAGGAATAGATTGTAGATGATGTTTATAAACGATTGCTTTAGTAGGTATTTTGTAGTTCGTTGCATAACTTCGCAATTAAATTTTTGCATTAAATTTTCAAAATAAGGTATGAATTTCCCTGACTGAGTATACATATGCCGATGTTTATAAACGATTGCTGCAGTGATTTTTTTCTAGATGGTTGCATACTTCGAATTTAATTTTTCTTCTACCCAGACTATATTCACAAATACTAGAATCATACATTTCAGATAGAGTTTTCAGAATTAAGCAGGAAGATGCTTACTCTGAACTAAAAGAAATAAAGGCAGGTGTGCCACAGGGCAGTGTGCTAGGACCAGTCCTCTACCTATTATAATCCAGCGATATACCTGAATTAGACCATGATACGACAGCCACATTTGCTGACGACACTGCTATATTGGCTGTAGGCAAAGATCACGAAGAAGCAGCAGTAAATCTGCAAACCTCGATAAATAAAATTAACATCTGGACTAAGCAATGGCGAATCAAATTGAATGAGACTAAATCGGTCCACGTCAATTTCACAAATAAAAGTAACCAACATATCCCTGTTAGTATGAATGATATCCAGGTACCATATGCTGATACAGCAAAATATTTGGGTTTTACACTGGACGCTAAGCTACGCTGGAGAGCTCATGTCAAAAAGAAAAAAGAAGAACTGGACATCAAATTTCGAAAAATGTATTGGCTGCTTGGTCGGAACTCCACCCTGTCAATCTACAATAAATTACTGCTGTATAAACAAATTCTTAAGCCCGTATGGACATATGGCATCCAGCTGTGGGGTTGTGCCAAAAAGAGCAATATAGAAATAATCCAGCGATACCAAAATAAAGTACTGAGGAGTATTGTCAATGCTCCTTGGTATTTCCGAAACAGTGACCTCCACAGGGACTTGGAAATGGATACTGTTAATAAGACAATACACAAATTTGCCAAGAGTCATGAACAGCGACTTCTTCAACACGTCAACATCGAAGCCATCCAGCTCCTCGATAACACGAATTTGACCAGAAGACTACAGCGGACTAAACCGTTTAATATTGTGTTAGTGCAAAAGCAGAGCATAGTGCTAGTGTACACATTAATTAGTGTAATTAAGTTATTAAAATCTAAGGGATACTAATGAGTAAACCCTTAGTATTAAACCTTTAGTAAATTAAGTTAGCTAAATATTACTTATTGATCCATTTGTGATCAGATTGTAATTATAGTAAAATACAACTAAGTCTTTTGCAAATAATAATAAAAAAAAATAAATTTTAAAAATAAGGTACCCACTGAACAAACTCATGCAAGTAATGTTTCATCAACATTAATACAATGTTTAATGCTGTTGCTGTTGATGTTTTGCTCAGTGGGTACAGATCCCTTTTAAAAGAAAAATTCTCTGTAAGTGGTTTCATTGATAGCTATCATATTTTATTAGCTCCAGTTAACCCCGCTGATATTTGGTTAATTTTAATATTTAGCTGAAATTTAAAAAAATATATTAGGCATTTGCTTCTAGGTGATTAATTTCTCTTGAGATCCTGTTAGAAGTCGTTCGGTTATGTTAAGTTTGATTAGGTTGGGTCATGTTTGGTTAGATTAAGATTATACCTCTTCTTCTCCAACAGCATCTGTTTCTGGAGCAGCTGTAGAACTCGTGGTGCTCGTCGTTGTAGATTTTCCGAATATTAATGACGTTGCTCTCACACAACTGACGTCTTGGAAGCATAGCCAAAGTACACCTGAAATTTAATATTGTATAATACATAGATTTGACTTTCTCATTGTAATTTTAGTTATTTGGCGAAAATTGCATTTTTTGTTTAACACGTACTAAAAAAGACTGTTATTCCTTACTTCACTTTTTATTTGTATCGTTAGATGTACATTTCGAGACACAAAATGCTCATTATCAATAACAGTTTGATAATGAGCACTTTGTGTCTCGGAATGTACATCTAACGATACAAATAAAACGTGAAGTAAGGAATAACAGTCTTTTTTAGTGTAATAATCACTTCACGTAAACTCAAAAACATACAGTTATTAACACGTACTTCTTTCTTTCTTTAATTAACACGTACTTCTACTTCTTTAAGATTAGTTTTAGGTATTTTGATGCTATTTTTACTTTGTTTGTAATTAACACTTTGAAATAAAGACATAGTCTATTCTATTCTTTTAAAACCAGTTGTATAAAAAAACCTAATTTGAGTTCATCTCCAAACTTAGTTAAAATGGTATCGATAGAAGGTGTCTTTAAATGTATTCGTATCCACTGAGCAAAAAACAAATAAATAACGTTATATCAACATTGTTGCAACATTAAACGTTGTTTTAATATTGATGAAACGTTACTTAAATGGATTTGCTCAGTGGGTATGTACTGCACTAAGTTGAACGGATTTTGTGTGTGAAGTCACCAGTTCAAGTTAGTGTAACTTCACATTGGCAATTGCAGATGTCCAATTCATGTAACTAACAGATTCAGTGCAAAAACTGCTGCACTAGTTTATCTAACGGACTAATCTATTGTGAATTGGTTGATGAGAGACGGCAATTATTCAAACTACTTTTGGGCTACTAGCATTTTATATTTTTATAATAAAATATGTATATTTATCATACACTTATTTCTCATTGATCACTTGGTAAAACATTTGTACTAATATATAGGTCTTTAATTGAAATTTGGTTGGTTTGTTTTACTTTTGTTACTTAATATATTATTCACATGTTTCTCATTGATCACTTGGTAAAGCATTTCTACCAATACAGTGCGATAATTTAAAACATGATTTAGAGTAGGCTTTGAATTTTAAATTGCGTTGGAACTACTGACCTTTAACACATAGATTACCATAACCTCAAATTTATTTCATCATTCAATTAACATTCTGGACAACCGCATAAAAATAATGCCACCTACTCTAAATTATAATTTAAATCGCACGGTATACAAATTTTTCTGTCTTAATCAATTTATGACCAATAGTGGTATGTACTTTTACGCTAATGCACCAGTTTACTGGATAAAAAAATCACGTTTCTGTAAGTAAAGTTTTATTGTAATGATAGGTTAGGATTGTTAAAAGTAAATACATTTTACAGTTATCCTGATAAAGCCGACACGGTTGGCGAAATATTGGATTTGAAAAAAAGAGTTTGATTATAGCCCTAGCTGTTATTATACCACATCCGTTTACTTCATTCTTTAGATTTTATGACGTTACTTTCCTAAATTTATATATATAAAGTGGGCGATCTGTTCTGCGATCTGGTTTCTTTTTAAAAATGGTATTAAAACTACACTGTTAAATATTTTTAAATGATTGTTGCTTTATTCAAGAAAGTACACCTTTCGATTATTTATGGCATGTTGCTCCTCCATCCTGCTTGAACCAAAGCTCATCCAAGTAGAAATCGTCTAATTGCGGCCACAAAAAATCAGTCAGCATGTTTTTGTAACGCACAAAGCACTCACTTTGGAAATAATTTTTCAATATTTCCCAACGTTGTTCCAGATTAAAGCGATTCATATCAGACAGCGGAGGTTCGACACTACAATAATGTCAATATGTCAAACGCATCAGTGTTGCCAATGTGGGAATAATACTCAGTTTAAAAAGAAACTAATAGATGGCCCACCCTTTATATATATATATATATATATATATATATATATATATATATATATATATATATATATATATATATATACGTTACGTTAAGAACAGAGACGTTCGGAAAACGGATCCTAACAGGGCATTCGACCAAAAAACGGAGGCAGAAGTTGCTATTGTAATCTACTTTATTGTTTACCAAGCTTTCGGGACTGACTTTGTCCCTTCCTCAGGGTTACACTATAACAAAACAATGAGTTTGGATTTGATACATGATCTGACTGTATGTGTGATATTAATTGCTTACATTTGAGAATTTTGAACTAAACTGGTATCATCGCACCGACGGTATTTACTATGCATTATAATTACAACGGTTGTTTATTTTCGTGGCACGTGTGCTGAGGGCTAATGTGAGGTTAAGTTGGCGTTGAAGTTTTTCAACTTCAACGTTTTCCGAACGTCTCTGTTCCTATATATATATATATATATATATATATATATATATATATATATATATATATATATATATATATATATATTAGTGAATCAAACCAAGTGAACTTCAATTGAACTTCAATCAAAAACCGAAACACAAAGAGTTTTTCTATAAGTATACATATCCCAAATATATACTGTAAATCTTTAGATATTCGTTGTCTATTTAAAAGAGTTCAATTTGATGCTTTAAACGAGTGTTTTCCACTCCAAGATTAAGCATATAGTAAAATTTAGAGTTTAGAAAAGCCTGAAAATTTGGTTTGGTCCCGTAGCGCGAAGCGCGGTGCGATCAAATCAAATTTTCAGGCCTTTCTAAACTCGAAATTTTATTTTATGCGCCACGCGTATTAGACAGTGATTTTAAATTAAGTTCACTTGTTAACAATATTTCAGTGTTGTCAGTGTTGAATACGCTTGACGCATGAAGTAAAATTTCGAGTTTAGAAAAGCCTGAAAATTTGATTTGATTCAAATTGAACTCTTTTAAAAAGACATCGAATATTTGAAGATTTACAGTATATATTTAAATTCAACTCTTTAGAAAAAGCGTATGCATATGTATACTTAAAAGAAAAATTCTCTGTATGTACATTTGTTAAATTTTAATTATATTGATAAAATAATCTTGTTCTGCTTCGAAAGACCAATTAATGGTTGCGGTCGTTGTTTATTCATTTTTGCTCCGTTGTAAAAACGTTATCGCGAACTTTTTCCCCTTTTGCTTGTCCGCTCGAGTGAAACTTTAAACAAACTGCTTAACAAGAGCAATAAAAGTTTGTCGAACGTTTTTATCTTGATTTACGTTCAAAGATTTAATACACTTTCCATTTCGCACCGACTGAGTTCAATTACACCATACGATGACGATTAGATTTAATAAAGGCTATCCTATCATTTCAGTTTTGAAGTAACAAGATCTTCTGAACATTTTGTGAAGAAAAAAAATACTGATACCCCTTGTCCCCTTATATTTCTAAAAATATGAAATGAGAAAAACCTAAGCATTCTAAATTAATTGTAATATAGAAAGTGATACCAAAACAGTGAACTAACAACGAATACTAATTTTAGTTTTGAAGTAACCAAAGCTTCTAAGCATTTTCGAGAAGAAAAAAAAATACTGATCCCCTTATCCCTCCCTCTGGCTCCGGCTTTATCTAAACTCAGTTTAATTTTTAATATGACCAAACTTAGGGTGTATTTACTGCGAACAGTTGCAGTCCTGCTTTGACAGTAGGGTATTTTAAACATCAAATTTTAAGATGTTGGTAAATGATTATCAATGTGACAAATAAATCATAATTTGTCAAATAAATTGTCACGATGCAGAGATTTTCAAAAAAAAAACGCTACAACTTGCAACTTGCAACACATACGGGGATTTTTTCTTTTAAGTATACTTTCACATATTCCAAATAAACATTTGAAAAATTAATGAACATGTGATCAGAGCTTAGTAGAAGTATATTTTGAACATCACTTTAAATCAGTGTTTTATACGTGTGGCGCATGAAGTAAAATTTCGAGTTTAGAAAAGCCTGATTTGGCTTGGTCGCTCCGCTGCGTTACGCCACCAAGCCAATTTTTCAGGCTATTCTAAACTCGAAATTTTACTTCATGCTTAGTCTGGGAGTCTAAAACACTTGTTAGAGTTTTTGGATTGAAAGTTTTTAATAAGATCACGAATGTAAGATTTACATTGAAAAATCGTAATATGTATACCTAAAAGAAAAATTCCTTGTATTTAAAACTTTTTTAAAATTTGAGCCTATAATTGGGCAGATAATAAAGAAGAGCAAGGAATTTTACCTGATCCTCCTATCCTACCTGATCCTCAGAAACACTTTAATAAATTGGTAGTGGATACAAATAATTCGAGGCGGTGGTAGGTAAATATATTTGTAATCGTAATCTTTATGAGTTAATTGAATTGTGATATTAATGTCACATTTCCCTTCACATAACCTACAAATTAAAAGTTGATTTACAACATAACATGTGATTAATCTTGTACTAACCTAAAACACACAACCTGCAGCACACCACTAAATTCTTGAAATGTCAAATTTGGTGTTCATATCAAAAAAAAAACAGATTATAAGTTGTATAGTCAAACCTATATAAAACACTTGGTACCAAAGCCGTAGCCAGGAGGGATAAGAGGGATCAGTATTTTTTTTTCTTCTCAAAAATGTTCAGAACCTTTCGATACTTTAAAGCTGAAATTAGTAATAGTTGTTATTTCACTGTTTTGGTATCACTTTCTATATTACAATTAATGTACAATACTTAAGTTTTCCTTATTTCATCATTTTTGCAAATAAGTTTGTATCATGAAAACCATTAAACAATCAACGTAATTTTGCGGTATCTTTTATCGTAAATAAATTGTGTTTCTTACCTGCTGAGAGAAGTAGCCACAATCCAGGCGGTCGTTTCATATTTCTGAAACAATAAAACACGTGTCATTTCACATTTTCGCACGAAACTTAGAAATCGGGCGTTCTTGCGGAACAATAAAAATTAATAAGCACACATTCATACTTTTTTACAATCCCGGGAAATTAATTTGCATACTAGTGTGTATTATGCAAATTAATACTTATCCATTTCCATTTTTTTTTCTAATAAAGCATAATGCATTTCATGTACACGAGAATAAATCGTTGCAAATGAAAGTCAAGACCTTCTTCAGTATTCTTCAATTTAGAAAAGTGTTTATAAAATCACTTTGTACAATAAGGGTTCGGTATTTTTACCTTCACAAAAATGTTCAGAAGCTTTCGTTCCTTAATAACTGAAATTTGTATTAGTTGTATGTCTTTATTATAGTGTTCTTTCCTTTAGAAAAATGTTCATAACTGAATTGAGTATTCTTATTATATTAGGAGTTCTAATTAGATTTAGGAAGCAACAATTAGCCTGGTCTTCTATATTTTTCTTTCAAAAATATTTTCTGATGCTTCAGAACTTGTATGTATATATGAGTATTAGTTGGTAGGGTAGGGTGGGGCAAATTGGGACAAGGGGTACCTTCGGACACTTTTCACCTTATATTTTAAAAAAGCATAACATAGAAGTAGCGTTCAAACCTTTTTGCAAAATTAACAATTATATATTCAATAACAAAACCAAAATAGATGTAAACAATAGATCAGGAATTTATAAATTAACTTGTACAGATTGTCAAGGAGTTTACATCGGTCAATCTGGTCGTAATTTTAATATTAGGCTCAAGGAACATTTCCGGTCCTTTCGGTTGAGACAATGTGATAAGTCGTCTTTTGCAAAACATCTGCTAGATGAAAACCATACTTTTGGAAAAGATGTACTTTCCATCATTCACTATGCCGAAAAGGGTCGGAAGATGAATCTCCTAGAAGCATTAGAAATACACAAAGCCCGCGCTAATCCGGGAATCCCTCTCATTAACGACCAGGTCGATCTAGTGTACACCTCCATTTCTACAGCCGTTTTGTAATTTGTAATTTGTTTGTGTTTTTCTCTAACCATTTTGTATATATACCTGTTTTGTAAGTAGTTTAAGTCACTATATGTTTGATAATGGCAAGCTAAATTTGCCGAAACTGCAGTCACATAAAAATAAATTGTGTTATACAAACAAAGTTAAACCGATTTTTTATTAATAAATTAACATGTATAACGAAGTAGAAGCCTCCACAATTTAGAATTAAAATTAATTATTCTGCAAACAATTGGCAAATTCATACTTTCTTTAACTTTTGGAATATTCATATAAATATTATTGATTTTGATTTGTTCGACTATTTTTTAATCATTCACAAATTTGTTTAGAATCACTTCTATAAGTTTTATCGATTTAGAAAAAATGTTATAATTTTTTTTATTAATGTTCACGATTTTTTAGTGTATACGTCTTTTTAATTTAATAATAATAATAATATTTATTACCCAACAGGGCAATCCATTTACAGAGTAATATTACAAAGATACATTTTTTAACTAATACATATAAAGAGAACAAAATTACTAAAAATACAGATTTTGGTCTTATTTGATTTCTAACAATTTTCTTTTTATTTTTATTATTCTTGAATTTGTCAATATTGACACCTTTTTGCTGATTAAGTTAATTTTAATAATTTTTTTTAATTTTAACGTTATTTTTTAAATAAATATTATTTGTATAATATTAAATTTAGAAGATTTCTGATATTTCCTATTTATTTTAACAATTACAATGTTGACAATCTTTACTATTATTTCCATTATACATTATATTTATAGAATTTGTTTTTTATTTTTTTTATTTATCTTAATCCTTTTTACCTTGCGGTTTAAGGTCTATAAAATTTGTTATTGTCTTAATTTATATAATTTATAATCTAAATAATAATGATAATTGTCAACATTTAAAATAAATAATGACAACAATTAATATTGACAACGCTAACAAAACTAATTGATAAAATAAACTAGAAAGAGTATTCTTGAAAATTGAACATTGCACAACTATTATTAAATTTTATTGAGTTTCATAATTTTATAGATTTCTATAATTATTGGCGGTATTAGTATTTTTTTATGATTTCCTATTACTCTGCTAATATTGATTTTTTTGATTGTTTAATGGTTCTTGTTAAATGTCAATAATTTTTATAATTTTCATAATTTCTGTATATTTTGTTACTTCTCACGATTTATTTAAAACGCTTTTTTCATTGTTTTAGTCAATTTTAATTAAATTCCATGACTTTTCTCCGGTTTTAAGGATATTCAGCTAATTTTTCTGTTACGTAATTTTCAGGTATCTGTCGATTTGCTACAAGAGTTCAATTTAAAGTTTTGAACAAGTGATTCCACTCCCAGACTAAGCATGAAGTAAAATTTCGAGTTTAGAAAAGCCCCGTGAAAATTTGTCTCGGGTCGCGCAGCGACCCGAGACAAATTTTTTGGGCATTTCTAAACTCGAAATTTTACTTCATGCGCCACGCGTATACAATACTGATTCCAAGTGAAGATCAAAAATACACAATTACAAGTTTAATCAGAGTAATCAGATATTTAGTCTGGTATCTACGATGTTCAGTGTAAATAATAAATAATTAGGTTTTGAATATTTTTGTTAAAACAACTGATAGTGATATTAAAATGTTAATGGTTAATTTACCAAAATTAAATTTATTTGTAAAGGATTTGTATTCGTGATTCGAAAAAATAGGATTCGAATCTTTGATTCGAATCATATTTATCTCTTACGAATCCTTTATTCAAGTATTCGTGATTCGGATTCGTGATTCGAATTTTTTTTTCGAGGGTTCGTCCCAGCTCTGGTACTTAGGTACAGACTTTTTTCGATTGAGGAAATTACCGATTCAATTAAACACATTTTTGATATTCCAGTTATTTGAAAGACATTTAGTTCACAAAAACCGGTCTATTATTAAATCACGACTTTAGCTGTACATATATGTTTTTTATTTTAATTTGAATTAATTCTTAGCATCAATAAAATAAATCGTACTTCCGTAACAAACACGTTTTCAAACATTTTTCGCAACAATTTATACGTTATTTGTTTTGTTTTTGCTATATATATATTCTTTTAATTAGATATCTACGTCGAATTTTTCAAGATCACTCAGCTGACTTTCTAATAAAAGCAAATATCCATTGCCATTCGACGGAGCAATTACAGGAATTCTCCAAGTGGCTACATCTGATGCAGATGTCTCTCTCAAGGCGCGCCTCTTAATTGCATTTCACGTCGATGGATTCAAAACAGAATCTCATTACTTCACTGTTTTCCTTTCATTTTCACACGCCGTTTGTGGAAATTCAGACCTCGAAACGATTCCATGAGGTCATCCAGATACTCACATTAATTTCTATAAGCGGTTATCAATTAATTAATTGTGAAGATATTTTTAAACCTCAATACTAAACATTCATTTGGAGTCACATGAATCCAATGATTTTTTAGAAAAGTCATATAAACTTAAACACAAAAATAGTCATATTTTTCTAAACAAAACCAGCTTAAAGAGCTTAAAAGAGTAAATGGAGTTTAACTCTCCATATAAATAATTTTAATTAAAGATATTTTTGTACTTCAATACTAGACATTTATTTAGAGTCACAAGAATTCAATGATTTTTCAGAAAAGTCATACAAATTTGGTGAAGAAAAACACTTGTTATGTTCCATTATTTTATTTTCAGTTTCCTGAACCGTGTTTCGATCTATACAGATCATTATCGAAGGTTATACTGTCATACAAAGTTACACAAAAAAAGTAAGATAAAAAATAGAGCTTCAAGATCTAAAGAAGTTTGACTCTCCATTTCAGGGTTGTTAAAAAAAACGTTTTTATTTATTTTAATTATAACAAACAATTTTAATTAAACGTGTTTTTTTTTCATTGAAACAGCGTTTAAAACTATTAATGATTTCGATAGCTAACGCCATCTAATGCTTCATAGTGGCATCGTCGGGACCACACTGAAGAGGCCCTTGAAGTCCGAAACGCGTCTGTGGGTACCTGGTGCCGGAATACTGAACACAAATTCAATTTTGAGCGTTTAAAACATTAACAATTAAAGACATGTTTAAAACGTGTTTAAAACACGTTTGAAACGTGTTTAAAACGTGTTTGAAACAGAACATAGGGCATTTTTCTTTTGTGTTTACATATCCCGATAATTACAGCGTTTTTTAAATTTGCGGGAATTCGTTGTTTTAAAGCGATACATTTGAGGCTTTTAACAAGTGTTTTCCACTCCCAGACTAAGTATGAAGTAAAATTTCGAGTTTAGAAAAGCCTAAGAATTTGGATTGGCCGCGTAGCGAAGCGGAGCGGCCAATCCAAATTAGGCTTTTCTAAACTCGAAATTTTACTTCATGCGCCACGCTTAAAAACACTGATTTACAGTGAAGTTAAAAAAACACACACATACAACAACGGTTATAGGCAACCTAATATACGTTAGAGTTATTGGGTTGCCTATAATCACTGTTTTAAACAATTTGTTCGGCGCAGAATTTGACTCATATTTTATTCACATATTAAATTTCTAAAGCCGTATATTTTTTACTTTACGATATTTTAGTATTTTACGCGTGTGGCGCATGAAGTAATATTTCGAGTTTAGAAATGCCTAATTTGGATTGGCCCCTCCGCTTCGCTACGCGGTCAATTCAAATTCTTAGGCTTTTCTAAACTCGAAATTTTACTTCATGCTTAGTCTAGGAGTGGAAAACCCTAGTCTAAAAATTCAAATTAAAATCTTTTAAAAAAACAAGGAATATCGTTAAATTTACAGTGTACATATCTATACCTGAAGGAAGAATTTCCTGTATTTAAAAATCACATTTATGCACACATATTTGACATTTTCTTATAATAAAATGATATGTTTAATAATGTAATTTGAAATATCTTCAACAATTTAGTTAAAATTAAAAATGTAAACAAAAAATCTTAATGATGTAGTCTAGAATATAATAATTAGCAAATTTAAAATAATTTAAAAAAACGTTTTAAAGAGTTTTAAGGTTTAAAACATGTTTTAAACAAATTTAAAATTTAAAACATGTTTAATACACGACGGCTGTTTTTAAACATGTTTAAAACACTTTTAAAACAAAGTGTTTTAAACATAACAACCCTGCTCCATATAAATAAAATAACAGAAAAAAACATATCTGGAATCAGATCAACTTAGATAATTGCAGAATAAGAAAGGGGAAAAAATATTAGTGCTAAGAAAAATTATTTCTAGAGCAAGTCCCATTAACATTATTGCCATCGACAAAAATCTTTAAAGCTGATAGATTTTTGTTGATAGCAATAATGTTAATAGGGCATTTATTTCTAACTGCTACGTTTAGCTAATATTTTTCTAAATCATTTTGAAAATAATGCTAAAAATACATTAGCGCAGTTTCCAAACATCTGCTTTCGTTACGTTGATAATGTTTTTGCCATTATTAGCAGTGATTTTAATATTGATTCCTTTATCACATCCCTCAATAGTTTCTACACTAGCATTAAGTTTACACATGAAATAGAACAGAATAAATCCTTACCATTTTTAGATCTTCTCATTACTAGAAATAATAATAAATTAGATTTCCAAATATTTAGAAAACCAACACACACCTTTAATTACCTCCATGCCGATTCCTATGCCCCAATAAAATATAAACTAGCATTATTTGATTACCTCATCCACAGAGCCCTCAGCATACCATTATCCACATAAAATAGGGAAATGGAATTCAACATCATCCATAGTATCGCGATAAATCTCAAATATAACCCCCAGACCATTCACAAATTAATTAATATGCATAAATTCAAAATTAAACTTCATAATACCACCTCTCTTTCACCGATTAACCCCAACACAGATACAAAATTCATTAGATTACTTTACCTAACCCCCGTGTTTTATGTTAATTCTAAACTACGGCAACTTTTAGGGAACACATTCAACAAACCAGATGAACTAGACCAATCTGGTATGTATTCAATCGATTGTTGTAATTGCGATAAAGTTTATATTGGTCAATCACAGCGTAATCTAAATACCAGATTCAAAGAACACTTAGCACACGCCAAATATTTTATTTACGAAAAATCTGCAGTGACTAACCACTTACTACAAACCGGCCACTAAATCACAATAAAAAACATAAAATAATTAAAACAAAACCAATTATCGTTTAAACATGTTAGAAGCCATTAAAATGAAAAAACATGAAAATAAATTATTGAATTTTGATTTAAGTCCACTTCACAATACATTATTCGATATAATTACACCACCTTAATCTGTGTTTTCCCCTAATCCACTTTACCAGGTTGTACCACCACCGTCATTCCTTCGGCGCACCTTTTAATTTACGTTTTTTCCCTATTTGCACTCCCACCGCTTTTGTATTATAATCTGCCTCTCTATATATTGTTTAACATTTCTGTTTTGTATGTAGTGTTAATCCGTTGATAATGGTCACTTTGTGTCCGAAATGTACTTTTGGTAATTCAAATAAAAGTGTGAAGAAAGGTTATTAGTGCTTTATTCGTCAAATTCAAAATAAGCTATTGACAATTGTCCAACAAGTGTTTTCCACTCCCAGACTAAGCATGAAATAAAATTTCAAGTTGAGAAAAGCCCAAATAATTTGGATTTGGACGCTCAGCGTCCAAATCCAATTTCTGGCTTTTCTCAACTTGAAATTTTACTTCATGCGCCACGCGTATAAAAACATAGATTTATTCTAAAGTTTGTTTTCATTTCAAAAAATGATATAATTATTATTTATACTTATTGTTTCTTGTGACATTTCCAATCACATAATTGAAGTATAAACAATCAAAATTAGGGTTGTGCAACATTATATAATAAAAATAACTATAAAAAGGCGCTACCAACCTATATTTATTACCTTAAAGTCAACTTTTGTTAAAGTGGGATCAGAAATTGATTATAAAACGCATCAATATTTAAAGTCGACTTTAACTTGAAGTCGACTTTTGTTACAGTCACTTTAACCCAATTATTATGAAATCAGCCGTTAGAGAGCTAAAGGAGTTTGACTCTTCATATAAATAAAATAGCAGAAAAAAATATATCTGGAATCAGATCAACTTAGATAATTGCAGAATAAGAAAGGGGAAAAAATAGTACTGCTAAAAACAATAATTCCTGGAGCAAGTCCTATTAAATTCTGTATTGTGGAGGCTTCTACTTCGTTATACATGTTAATTACAGAATGAAACACTTTTAACTTTGTTTGTATAACACGTTTTATTTAATGTGACTGCAGTTTCGACAAATTTAGCTTGTCATTATCAAACATGGAGTAACTTAAACTAGAGGTTTTACAGGTATATATACACAATTATTTATTATTATTATTTTTACCGCTGTTTTGTAATTGTGTATATATACCTGTAAACCCTCTAGTTTAAGTTACTCCATGTTTGATAATGACAAGCAAAATTTGTCGAAACTGCAGTCACATTAAATAAAACGTGTTATACAAACAAAGTTAAAAGTGTTTCATTGTGTAAGTCCTATTAACATTATTGCCATCGACAAAAATCTTTAAAACTGAAAGATTTTCGTTGATGGCAATAATGTTAATAGGGCATTTATTTCTAACTACTTCGTGAGATAAAAGGCACTTCAGGCACTTCAGATAAATAGAGGTATGAATCATATTGCTAAAAATACATTTTTGGAGGAAGATTATCTTTAAAGAGTGCTTAAATAGTCTCAAGATTAGCTTTGAAGAGTGCTATTATAGCACTCTACAAAAATATACATAAAACAAATACCGCTACAGTCCAGTTTACCAGATGTGTCTTGTGACATTTAAGTTCAAATTAAAACAACTCTAATAATATGAATCCCCTAGTGGAGAGAATTTAGCATAAGTTGCAATTGAGCACATAAAAGTAGAAGAAATAATGTTAATACGAATATACCTCAAATAAAAGCTGTACCACAGATTTCAAATCTGTAATCATAGCACAGCTCTCGTGAATTCTACTATATGTAGAATTTGTTTATAGGCAAAAGTTCTAACTTATTAGGCACTTAATGACTTTTATGTTTAATCTATAAGTACCATCGGTGGAAATAAAATGTTGAGACATGTTAAATCGCACTGAGCAAAAAACAAACAAATAACGTTATATCAACATAACAGCAACATTAAACGTTATTTTAATGTTGTTGGAACATTACTTAAATGGGTTTGTTCAGAGCGATTTGTTTAGGGTGTCAAACTTTGTAATTATCAGTTAATTGTCATTTGATGTGTCAAAACTGAAAATCCCTTTCTATTCCTCTGATTTACATATTTTTATTGTCACTCCATATTATAACCTTTCTTGCAAAAACCTGACTTTAACTGTATAAATTTGGCTATATTTGACATTATCTAATTTTTCATTTGTCCCAACATTTTATGTCCACCGGTGGTACCTTGATATATAAGTTTTTTTCAATTGGTATGTTTGTATTTATTATATAAGCATTACCTGATTATAAATGTTGGCCTAGTTAGAAGTAACAATAGCGGATTTAATAAATTTCGCTATAAACAATTAATTCTATTGAATAAATATATATTTATGATTGTTCTTTTGAACTTTTCGAGTGAAGTGCTAAATGACAAACACTCCTGATTTATTCCACGAAGCAGTTGGAAGTAAATGTCCCATTAGCATTATTGCCATCGACAATCGGTCTTTGTGTACATAAATATCACCTGTTCCAAGTACAAAGCTTCGGGTTTTTTTATTTTGTTTAAATACGTTTGTGGAAGTTTAAACAGATTACTTTTCACTGAGAAATCGGTTGGTAAATACTGTTACTCAGTGTCATTACTCTTGCACGTGATATGCTTTATAAAAAAATTAAAGTTGTAATATGCATTCGTAATTTTCTCCTTGTAGAAATTGTTTGATTAAGAGGGCCAATTTTTGCTAGTTGTGTGTTTCTGGGATACGAGATGGCGCAGAGATAGCAAAATTGCAGAAAGTAGTTTTGACTATGTATTGGTTTATAGTGCCTGCCGAATTTTATTAAATTGAATCTATGGTACTTTCATCATTACATTTGTTTGCATTCCTTTTATATAATGGGCTATGTAATATGGCAATTACAAGGAAATTGTGAATCGTGGGTTGGTGCTCCAAAATTAGAAAGGAAGAAAATGAAAAAAAAAACCTGGTGATACACATAATTTGAAATTCCACCTTAACTGTGAATGCAGGTGCCATAGATATTATGTTGAGGAAGCAAATATTCCAAGTGAGAATAATTTGAAGTTTCGAACGAGTGTTTTCCACTCCCAGGCTAAGCATGAAGTAAAATTTCGAGTTTAGAAAAGCCTGAAAATTTGGTTTGGTCGCGTAGCGCGAAGCGCGGAGCGGCCACACATAATTATAAAAATAATACACATAATTTGAAATTCCACCTTAACTGTGAATGCAGGTGCCATAGATATTATGTTGAGGAAGCAAATATTCCAAGTGAGAATAATTTGAAGTTTCGAACGAGTGTTTTCCACTCCCAGGCTAAGCATGAAGTAAAATTTCGAGTTTAGAAAAGCCTGAAAATTTGGTTTGGTCGCGTAGCGCGAAGCGCGGAGCGGCCAAACCAAATTTTCAGGCTTTTCTAAACTCGAAATTTTACTTCATGCGCCACGCGTATAAAACACTGTATTATTGCGAAGTTTGAAATATACTGCTAAAGTAATATGCTAAATCAGTACATTTTAAACTTCACATTAAATCAGTGTTTTATACGCGTGGCGCATGAACTAAATTTCCAGTTTAGAAAAGCCTGAATACTTTTAGGCTTTTCTAAACTCGAAATTTTACTTCATGCGGCACGCGTATTAAACACTGTAATATTACGAAGTTTGAAATATACTGCTAAAGCAATATGCTAAATTAGTACATTTTAAACTTCACATTAAATCAGTGTTTTATACGCGTGGCGCATGAACAAAATTTCCAGTTTAGAAAAGCCTGAACATTTTCAGGATTTTCTAAACCAGAAATTTTACTTCATGCGCCACGCGTAAATATGCTAAATCAGTACATTTTAAAATTCACATCAAATCAGTGTTTTATACGCGTGGCGCACGAAGTAAAATTTCGAGTTTAGAAAAGCCTGAAAATTTGGTTTGGTCGCTCCGCGCTTCGCGCTACGCGACCAAACCAAATTTTCAGGCTTTTCTAAACTCGAAGTTATACTTCATGCTTAATCTGGGAGTGGAAAACACTTGTTAGAAGCTTAAAATTTAACCCTTTTTGAAAACAACGAATATCGGAAAATTTACAGCATAACTTCGGGATATGTATACCTAACTAAAAGAATTGCTTGTATGTGTTAGCTCAGTGGAAATTATTGAAATTTAAATTTGTTATGATTTCTCACATTTCTTGTATCTAATATTTGAACCGTTCATTTTGAAAGTGGCCTAATTCAATGTCTCAATTATTTGTTGTTGACTGAAATAATCTTCATAATTTGAAGACTTTTTGTTATAAACAACAATTTCTGGTTAAGTATATTTAAAATGTATAATATATATTTTGAATATACTTAACCACGAATTGTTTTTTCTGACCGAAAATTTCAAATTATAGATTATTACAGTCAACAACAATAAATTAAAAAATGGAGTTATTCCACTTTCAAAATAATCGGCTCATTTCGTTGGCTTACAAGGTTCTATGTGATATTTTTTCGATTTTCAATGTGTGATGTTACAAAGCTCTATTTATGCACATAGAGCCTTGTAACATCACAAATTGAAATTAAAAAAAAATGTCTCATATAACCTTGTAATATTAAGCCAGCGATTTGTCTATAGAAATATTTTTACCTAATATTGAAAAATATACGTTGAAACATGTGTAAAACAACATTAGTTAATGAGCCGGATGGTCAGTGCACATTAAGATTCATAAAACTCGCACTTCATTTATACTTTCTACAAGTTTCTAATAATTAACAGTGCGATAATTAAAGGATTTTTCTTCGCCAAAGATTATCGACACGAACGCAAATTTTTCTTCGTTTCCTACTTTGGAAAGAGTCAATAATTAATAAACATTCAATATGCACACACATCCAATGATTTTATTAAAAAAAAATCAACAGATTTTTATTAAAGCTTATAACAATTATTACATGATATACAAAAGTGAAGGGCTTCATGAATAATTATAATTATAGATAAATAACAATTGAATTGTGTACAACAGTGACTTTTATTTAATGATGTAGATTGTTTATGATTAATTCATATTATGTACAATCTACATCATTAAATAAATGTTAAAAAAGGTAAACCGTACCTACTCACTTTGTCAAGAATATTTTAAGGATACACTTTGTAATATTTTTTTCAAAAAACAAACAGAAAACTTTAAATTAAATTAATCAATCATTTTGAAAAGGGGGTCATCTCCTCAATCTGAAAAATAATCACTTTTTACAAAATTCTGTCCCTTAAGGACATGATTTTGTTGATACCGTTGCATACGGTATTTTACATAAAGTCGATGAAGTTGCATATGTTATATTATATTGGTAATTGTAAAAATGAATGTAAGGAGCAAAGAAAGGAGCCATCCGTTCCGGCGCGTGTTTTTACCAAGTCAGAGATAGATAAAACGCGAATGACAACGGATCCGATTGCGAAATTGTTCGGGGCGTTTCGGCAACCCGAAAGGAACGTAATTCCTACACTCCAACATGTATGCACTGCTTGGAATAATGAATAATCAAGCAATATTTTTCGTGCGTTCAGATTTGTTCCCGGTGTCGCAGCGGTGGCATTAATTTTGAGTCATGAGTAAGGATGGGAATTTAAATATCTTATATTTAAAATAGTCAAATATTGAGAAAATTTAAACTATTTTAATAACTTTATGTGAGAAATAAGATTACATTATCTAGTAATGAATTATTATTATTTTATAGTAAAACTTGGAATATAATTAGTTTTGTGTTTTTATAACATATGTAAATACCAATATTTTATGTCTGGTTTGATAAATGGTTAGTTAAATAGACAAATAGTTACTAATCGAATAAAATCTAGACAAATTTAGTTTATGCATGCCTAAAAATAAATCAATTAACACTTTTTAACATTGAGGGCAATTTTTCTTATTTATTAAAAGAGATAGAAAAAAATTAAAAGACACTCGTAAAATTTTCCAAGAAATCAAGGGTTACTAGATATTTAAAAAAAAAAGTGAAAAATGTCGATTTTTTAAATCGATTTTTCTCGGCTATTAAATGAGATAGAAAAAAACTGTAAACGGCAAAGTTTTAGATAATTTTGCACTGAATAATAAAATTCTATTAGATTGTTTCTATCGACATTAGTTTTCGATATATTGAAGTTCTACATGAAGTTTCGGAGGGTTTCGTCAATTTTCTTAAATTTTTAACAATGTTAAAATTTCAATATCTGGACCATATTTTTGTGAATACTGTAAGTTATACTAAATTTTCTTCAATTTTTGAAATTTTTACACTTCATGAATTTTCGCCAACTTTTCAATCCTGGCAGTTTTCGTGAATTTCCAACATTTTTATT
Source organism: Philonthus cognatus (assembly GCA_932526585.2). Taxonomy (NCBI): domain Eukaryota; kingdom Metazoa; phylum Arthropoda; class Insecta; order Coleoptera; family Staphylinidae; genus Philonthus; species Philonthus cognatus. The sequence goes on from OW052242.1 coordinate 35,157,044, forward strand.
AAATTCAAAAATGTCATGAATTTTCAAGATTATTGTCAATTTTTGAAGTATTGACGTGCGCGTGAAATTGTTTATGTAAATTTCGTCAATTTTCAAATAGCGTCGTTAACATTTTTAAATTTAACGAACATTTTGGAAAAATGCGACCCGAGACAAATTTTCTGGGCTTTATTAAACTCGAAATTTTACTTCATGCGCCACGCGTATAAGCCGCTGATTTTAATTGAAGTTCAAGCACTTGTTAACAATATTTTAATGTTTTCAGAGTTTACGGGTACTAGGTAGTTAGGTTCCGGGGTACTGTCTCTCCTAGACTATACATTACTTTTTGTAAGACAGTTTTTTTTATTGTTATCTTGTTACCAATATATATTTGTATTTTTTGACCCATTTAAACCCAGAAATAAATTTTGCATTGAGATAACGAGAGAAGCCTTTCGATAACGTTCACTTAATTGCTGCACATCGGACTGTATACAATACGGATTCTATGCATTCATCCTATGCAACTTAACATACATACATACATTTGTATGTTGGGTTGCATACAAATAAGAGTAATCGCTCGTGTTGCATAGGCGTTGCTTTGTCAACGGTGCAGCAACATTTTTCTTTAAACGTTAGCATGTTACGTTCCTGCAGGCGGACATTCAGCGTTTATTCAACTTTTTTCAACATTCATGCAACTTAAAACGCAACGTTTCGTGTTGCGCGGTAACATTGATGTAACGTGTCATGCAACGTTTCTTTGCTCAGTGTGCGTAATCATTGTCAAACTAAGTTTGACAATGATTACCGTGTAATTGAAACTACCCACTAAGCAAAAAACAAACAAATAACGTTATATCAACTACTAGCAACATTACACGTTGTTTTAATGTTGTTGAAACATTAGTTAAATGAATTTGCTCAGTGGGTAGTCACAAAAGTAAAATAAAAGTGGTATAAAAAAGTTAAGAGTTTTCTTTATATCAAATTGTAAATGTATCACGAAGTGGACGCCTCCAAGATTCAAGAATTATTACATTTCTGGCACCCAAGTACTCTCTTGAATTTAACTATTTCCAATTTCAGTGATCATCACAAAACGAAATCCTTCTCGCTTCATCGTGCATCACCAATTAACAAATCCACCGCCGGCAATTACCCACTTATTACACAACCTTACACAATCCCGAAACGGAATTAGCGCCAATTTTGCCCATCCACGAGCGATAATCGGGCGATTCTGTAACAGCGCCATTTACAGCTACCCGTTACGAAAATAGCAATAATAATCGAAGACGTAATACACCGGCATAACTTATCGGTTTATATAATCGGGATAATTAATATGCGGCCCAGAATGAGACAGTTTTCCATAAAAAGCCACCGAGTGTGACGGAAATAAGTGCAACAGGAAGTCCTTCGAGTCGGCAAGCAAGTTCATTGTGCCAAATCGGCTTGGATGTTTATTTTTTAATAGACAATAATTTCTAGGTTTTTACACAGCTTACGCACAATGGGACATTGTTTCATAAACGTGTATGTTAGTGTGACATAATGTGGAATTAAAAGATTGACTGTGGTTAAACCTTGTAAAAATAGATTTCAAATAACTCAAAATTCGCCATTTTAAGATTAAGTTCTAGATGTATAGACTCATATTTTTTACCTTACTCTATTTAAGTAGTGGTACTTAATATATTTCGAGCCCACTCTACTTAAGTACTCACACTTAATTAAGTAGAGTGGGATGGAAAATATGATTCTAAAAACTACAACTTCTTAAATTGATCTGAATCAATGCATGAATGGATATTGATTCTAGCTTTTTGGACTCATATTTTCTACCCCACTCTATTTAATTACTGAGTCTTGTTATATTTTAAGCCCATTCTACTTAAGTAGAATGGGCTATAAATCTTAAAATATAGAACTTCTTAAATTGGCCTGAATAAATGCACAATTGGAGATTAGTTCTAGCTTCTCAGATTCATATTTTCTTTGAACGAAAACGTTATTAATTTGACATGTTACATGTCCATGTTTTCTAAATTAAGAATGTTAGGAATGTAATTTGAATGTGAGCAACATATTCACAATGGGCCCGTTCATCAAAATGTTCAACATTCAACATGCTTGGATTTGATTGTGATGTATGTTGGTATCTAATGAACGGTACTCCGGTTGGTCTATTTTGTACGATTGCAAAAATCCCAAACACATTCACGATTAACAACCCGGTCATCAGAGAATTCTCCAACAGATGGCAGTAAACTCTCAACTGTTGTCTCTGATGAACGGGCCCAATGTTGAACACTTATTGTACCTTGTTGTTTTTTATTAATATGTTTCAGTTCAACTAAGTCTAAGCTCAGTTTGCAAAATGTTGGATCTGCCTAAAGGCACCTACAATTTGTGATATCTAAACATAGTTGTCTTCTTTGATAGATTTAAAATGGACTAGTGTACTCCCGTCTTAGCTACGGAATTGTCGTATGGGGGCAGTCTTCAGTAGCCATGAAGGCTTTCATAGCCCAGAAGAGAGTATTGCGATCAATGTAAAATATGGCAATTCATGCAGGCCCATATTTAAACAATATAATATAATGACAACTCCAGCAATATACATTTACAAGCTGTTAAAATATATTCATGAGAAAGAACATACATTCACTCGTATTACTGAAATACACAGTTATAACACTCGGTATTCCTCAAATATCCATGTAAAGAAATGCCAACTTAAAATTTACAAGAAATCTCCGATATACGCAGGAATTCAATTATACAATAAACTTCCTGAATATTTAAGAAAATTAAGTCTAAACAAATTCAAAAATAATGTAAAGAAAATGCTACTTCTGAATGTACCCTACTCAGTAGAAGAATTTACCATGTCATTGTGAATGTCTATGTATGCATGTATTTACCGTTATATGACTTAATGTTCACAAATTATGTAATTTATGTATGATTATTTATACTTGACGAATGTGTCTATACTATGTATGGCAAAAGCATAATAAAGGTATTCTATTCTATTCTATTCTAAAACTGGACCAACAAGTTAATATTTTACTAAATACTTTTCTTTCAAGTATACATACCCTGATGCATGTAAAAGTTGAGGCATTTGTTTTTTATAGTTCAATTTGAAACTTCTAGAGAGCGTTTCTACTCCCAGGCAAAGTATGAAGTAAAATTTTAAGTTCAAAAAAGCCTGAAAATTTGGTTGGTATATCCACTTTAGCATACTGCTTTATTTTGAACTTCACTTGAAATCAGTGTTTTATACGCGTGGCGCCTGAAGGAAAATATCGAGTTTAGAAAAGCCTGACCTTGGATATCACGCGTCCAAATCCAAACATTCAGGCTTTTCTAAACTCAAAATTTTACTTCATGCTTAATTAAGGAGTGGAAACAGAAGCTTTACATTGACCGGTTTTGTAAAAGCAAGGAATTCCTGCAAATTTATCAAACGTTCTAACTATTGGGATTTGTATACTATATATAAAAATATATAATATAATATATATATAATTAATAATATTTATGTGATTGATAAACAAATCATTCATAATTTTTAACAAAATTATCAAAATCAAGCACAAAAAATAAATTGTTAATAAAATCATCAAAAGCGACGAATAGCATGAAGTTTTACAATTCGATAGCATTTATAAAAATTGAAAATTTCAATCAAAAAGTAAAGCAACCATACTATTTTAGCAGAGCTGGGCAGGATTCGAATCATTCAGGATTCGGATCCTGGATTCGAATCCTTTTAGAGGATTCATAGAAGGCATTCGAATACTTTAGTTAAACTGGATCCGTGATCCGGATTCGTTACATTTTCTTAAGAGGATTTGAATCCAAATGCTGGTGATTCGAATCGTCATAAAAGGATTCGAATATTTATAAAAGGATTCGAAAATTTACAAAAAGATTAGAATTGGTAAAAATAATTCGAATTAATTGTAAGGATTGACATAAAAAATTTGTATCGTGTGTTTTTTAAATTTCTCGTTAAATCAGTGACTTATACGCGTGGCGCATGAAGTAAAATTTCGAGTTTAGAAAAGTCGCGCGAAAATTACATCTTAGTAAATATTGATTACTATCACTTCTAACCGTTATATATTTTTAACTTTAATGTAAATCAGTGGTTTATACGCGTGGCGCATGAAGTAAAATTTCGAGTTTAGAAAAGCCCCGTGAAAATTTGTCTCGGGTCGCTGCGCGACCCTCGACAAATTTTCTACGCGGGGCTTTTCTAAACTCGAAATTTTACTTCATGCTTAGTCTGGTAGTGGAAACGCTCGTTCGAAACTTCAAACTGATTGCTTTGACAAGAACATTAAATGACTGAAACTGTTTTTAAAGATAATAATCTAGTTTTCAAAATGTTGTTTAATTATTTGAAGTAAAACCGACATGGTAGCCACAATCTGAAATGTTAAAGTTTTCCGTAATTTCCCTGATTCAAGATTTTTTTCCCTGACCTTTTAATATAACATTCTGCTGTGGGAAACCCCCATTTTGTTCAATTGTTTGCATTGGTTTTGTCAATATTTAAGTTGGTTTTATAAATGTTGACAAATTTAATAATATCATATGGCTTTTTTGTTAGTGTTTTGGTGAATTTGAATAAATGCCACTTGTCTCTGACTTTCCCGGTTTTAACGATATTCAGTGAATTATTTATTTACGTAATTTTCATTCGTCGATTTTATAATAGACTTCAAGTTGAAGTTTTCAACGAGTGTTTCCACTCCCAGACTAAGCATGAAGTAAAATTTCGAGTTTAGAAAAGCCCCGCGTAGAAAATTTGTCGAGGGTCGCGCCAGCGACCCGAGACAAATTTTCACGGGGCTTTTCTAAACTCGAAATTTTACTTCATGCGCCACGCGTACAAGACAGTGATTTAAAATGAAGTTCAAAAACACACAAATACCTCTTTAATCAGAGTAACACAGATATTTAGTATGTTATCAACGATGTTCGGTGTTAATAATAAATAATTAGGTTTAGAATATTTTTGTTAAAACAACTGATAACGATATTTATATGTTAATGGTTGTAAGAAAATAATAAAATCAAATTTATTCTTAAAGGATTTGTATTCGTGATTCGAAAAAACAGGGTTCGAATCTTTGATTCGCATCATATAAAGGGTGTCCCAACAAGAGCGCCGGATTTAAACTTGCCGCCATTTTGTTAATACGAGTTGTACGGTGATTGGTTTTTGACAGTTGTCAAGTACAGATCACGCGATTTAAGAATATGGAGAAGTATTCAAACGAACAACGTTTAATTATTGTAAAAACACATTACAAAAATGGTGAAAGTTTTGCGAAAACAATTCGCATATTACGTCAAGTTTTCGGTCGCCATTATGCGCCAAATGAATCGACAGTGAGGCGTTAAATTACAAAATTTGAGACCAAATTTACGCTGATGGATCAGAAGACCATTGTTCGTCGTCGTCCTTGTCGGTCACTCGAAAATATAGACACAGTAAGAGAATCTGTGGCCGAGAATCCAGGAACTTCCATTCGGCATCGTGGTCAAGAATTAAACATTTCCAAAACCACTATGCAACGAATTTTGGTAAAAGATCTGCATTTGCACGCGTACAAGATTCAATTGGTGCAAGAAATCAAGCCAAGAGACCATGAGCAGCGCCGTGGATTTGCTGATTGAGTGTTGGAACATCATCAAATTAATCCGGATTTTTCGAAGAAAATCATTTTTTCAGATGAGGCACATTTTCAACTCGACGGATACGTAAATAAACAAAACTGTTAGATTTGGGGTGCTGAAAATCCTTGTGTGGTACTCGAACAGCCAATGCATCCACCGCGAGTAACGGTTTGGTGCGCATTTTAGGCTGGCGGAGTGATTGGGCCGTATTTCTTTGAAAATGCGGCTGGAAATGCGCTAACTGTTACTGGTGTGCGGTATCGGGAAATGTTAACGGAGTTTTTGTGGCCCGAATTGGATGTAATTGATGTGGAGCACATGTTTTTCCAACAAGACGGTGCGACCTGCTACACAGCACGTGAAACAATGGTGTTACTGCAGACCAAATTTCCAGACCGTGTCATTTCTCGATTTGGCGATCAACATTGGCCACCAAGATCGTGCGATCTAACGCCGATGGACTTTTTTCTTTGAGGCTATGTGAAGCAAAAGGTGTATGCAAATAAGCCTGAAACAGTTCAACATCTTAAAGAGGAAATCCGGCGCGTTATTGGTGAAATACAGCCACATTTATGCGAAAACGTTATTCAAAATTTCAACAAAAGAATAACCCTGTGCCAGAGGTTTCGTGGTGGCCATTTGCCTCATGTTGTATTTCATGTTTAATCGGAACTATTTTTCTTTATGTTGAAACAAAAATGTTTGCTTAATTCAAAAAATAAATATGTTTTTCTTTATAATTACATCCGGCGCTCTTGTTGGGACACCCTTTATGAAAGGCTATGGAATTGGTTACTGTCTTGCCCAATATACCATATGTTTGTGATATTCCTTTAAACAAATCTTCAATCTTTTTATATCCTTGTAATGGCGCAGAAATTATCTCACTTATTAAATCAATGGAAGGAAAGAAGAGTCATGGTTATGATGAAGTCCCCATGTTCATAATTAAAAAAATGTATTTGCTAAATTGTAGAGCCCTTATGTGATATAATAAATTGTTCACTAAAAACCGGCCACTTTCCTTGTGATTTAAAATTCGCTCAAATAATACCCATTTATAAAAGTGGAGATAGTGAGGATAAAAACAACTATCGGCCTATAAGTTTATTAAGTTCTTTTTCTAAAATATTGGAAGCGGTAATATATAGTAGACTCATTAACTTTTTTAAAAATAATAATTTTTTTTCTGCAAGCCAACATGGTTTCTTAACAGGTAAGGGCGTTGACACCGCTCTTTTTGATTATACCACATCAATATTACATACCCTTGACGAAAAAAATTTGGCCTGTGGAATTTTCCTGGATTTGTCCAGGGCTTTCGATTGTATAAACCACGAAATTTTACTAACCAAGTTATACCATTATGGTATAAGAGGCATTGCACAGCAGTGGTTTCGATCTTACCTATCGGGAAGAAACCATGCTGTCAAAATTCAAAAGTGTGGCGTGAATGTACTTTCGGGGGTCCTGGAAGCCCCTATGGGCCTACCGCAGGGCAGCATTTTAGGTCCATTACTATTTATTATTTTTATAACCGATGTTGCCCACGTAGTGGGCGAAAATAATATCGTCAGTTACGCAAATGATACTAATGATATTAATTTGCTCTTCAAAGTGCTAAATTTATGTGAGATATTGACTAAGGGGGGTACTACCTTGGATAAAGTAAAACAGTCGCTGGTGTGTAACAAACAAAATAAAACTAAAACTATTGTGTTCAAGTCCAACCAATCCGTTTACATCCCGCCCAGTTATCCTTTGGATGGCTCCACATGGTCTTTTAGCAAGAGTACTAAACTCCTTGACATTTTTATTGACGAAACGCTAAATTATAAAGATCACATAGAATATCTATGTAATAAATTAAGTAAAGTATGCTATGCACTGAGAGCGATATCTAAGACGGCAGATAATAATCTTACTAGACTGGTTTATCTATCGAACTTCTGTTCTCTTCTGAGATATGGAATCCTTTTTGGGGTACATCCCCTGACGTTTGTCGTGCGTTCATACTACAAAAAAGAGCTCTAAGAATAGTAAATAAGGTCCGGGCGCGAGATTAGTGCAAAGGAGTGTTCAAAAGAAACAACATGCTAACTTTGACCGGTGTATATGTTCACGAATGTGCTAAATTCTGGTTTAAGAACAAATACATTTTTCAAAAGTGTACACCAACACCTCATTATCCGCAAAGAAACTTTAAATATAACTATCCAACTCACAGATTAAGCAAATTTGAAAAGGGGACATATTATTCATGCTTAAAAATATTAAATCACCTTTCTAGTAGAGTAAAAGCTATAGATAATTATATTCAATTTAAAAACAATGTTTTCGGAATTATGTGTGAACTGGAACCGTATAATATTAAAGAATTTTTTGATGTAAATATTAGTTAGCTATTGTTTTTATATCTTATGTATCCAACCGATCTTTTTCTGTTGCCATATATGTATATTTTTGTATATTTCTTGTGGTGTATAGAAATAAACGTTATTATTATTATTATTTATCTCTTACAAATCCTTTATTTGAGTATTCGTGAATAAAATCATATTAGGTGATTCGTATTCGTGATTGGAATCCTTTTTACGAGGATTCGTCCCAGCTCTGTAATTATCCGCACAAAGCGATAAAATTCAATTCATTTATTTATTTGTGAGATTCTAAGAGATTTATTTAGAAAATACTAGAAACTGAAAAGATTGATAAAAATTTACAATATAATATAACTACAATTGAAAATACTAGAAACTGAAAAGAGTAATAGAAATTTTACTGACAAATCGAAATCAATTTATTGATTATATTATATTTATCTTTTGATATCATAAAATCAGAAGACAAAAGATGGGCATTTGATAAAAATCATAAATTTCAACTGATAATTAACATTTTAAACAAAATCGTCAAAAACAACAAACATACACATTGCCAAAAACGTTTTTGAAATATTTAGAAATTATTCGAAATTCCTCTTTCTTCAATATTTTCTGTTAATTATGTACAGACTATTCTTGCGTATGTTTTGATAATTTTCTTCGTATGTAACTTAGTAATTAATGCTAGCCGTCTTACATGACACACAAAATATCCGTGTTTAATGGACTTTTACTTTATACACATGTTCTCTTAGAAACTAGATTCTTGCGTTGCACAAAGAGTGACCGTTACCAGCAAATTGCATACGCTGGATTTCATTATTCTCGAGAATAGAAATTCGCACAGGAAAGTTATTCTTTTCAACTCGATGCTACATTAATATTTGACTTTCCCCACTAGATTTATTCGCAACTAACTTTTACAGTAAAGTTAAACTCAGATGATGTGCTATAATAAAATTCCATGTTATAATACAGTAATTTTTGATTAAAAACCACTTAGATCCTTTCTTCAATACTTTATTTTGTAACCAAATGTACATTTCAGACACGAAGTGTCCATTATCAATGGTTTGATACTAATCATTAGTATCAAACCATTGATAATGGACACTTCGTGTCCGAAATGTACATTTGGTTACAAAATAAAGTATTGAAGAAAGGTTCTAAGTGTTTTTTAATCAAAGTATAATTATCTTCAAGTAACTCAATCAATCCATAATACAGTAAACTTAATTGTCCACAGAATCACAATTAAATATAATGTGAGACATAAACTCGTTTGCAGTTATTGCAATGCATTGGATTCAACCTCCAATTTACACACTTAGAAAAATATTGCATAGTAAAATTAAAATGAAATCTCATTGTAATTCAATAATTTAATAACGCATATGACAAAGTAGAACCCTCCACAATACAAAATTTATAAAAAATATATTTTTCAAATCGATACATTTAAAAATGGCTACTGTAGAGCATTTCTCCGATGGCGCTTTTATTCCTGGTAGGTAAACGGGTGGACCAGCAACTCCTGCAATTTTTAAGTTGCTATGAAAAACCAAACTTTGTTCGATTACTTATAAGAATAGCTATCGAACTACGTAGGATTTTTTTGATATATTTATTTATACAAAAATAGAGCACGTTTGAAAATAAAACTTTGAAATGCCATTAAAAAGTGCCAGAAAATTATTTGTAACAAAAAAACAACGCAACATAATGAAAAAATCCTACATAGTTCGATATAAATATTGCATAGTAAAATTAAAATGAAATCTCTTTGTAATTCAATAATGCATATCGTCATTTCAAATACGTGCATTATTAAAATAAAATGATATCTAAACATTTCAGAAGGACAATCACGTTTAATTAGTTTCAATTTATATTGAACAATACTTCTCAATGAAAAAAAGTAAATTAATTTCATTTCAACATCGGTCCTTTTAAATCAATGATGAACATTATTGATTTGAAAGGATATCATATTTTTTAACAGGCTGTCCTAACGTTTAACGTATCGTACGAGGACAGTCCTTTTGAAATAATAGGATGCAGTATTTATTTCAAAACGGCTGGCTGTCCTGGTAATTCAACAATATTCATTTTTAATTTTAAATGAAAACATGATTGAAATAAATATGTAGTCCTTTTAATATGAAATGGCGTCCTTTTGAGTTAACCAGCGTTGTTAAAAAAACGTTTATTAATTTTAATTAAAACAAACAGTTTTTTATTTGAAATAAAATAACACAGTTGGGAGGGTTTCACTTTTATTGTTGAACACTGCAACATATTTCACCACACAGTGGCTTCATCAGGTAGATGAAATAATGATTTTACAAAGTACAGGTAAAAGCTTATATACTAATGCAATTAAGTTAATAATAACTTAATTGCATTAGTATATAAGCTTTTACCTGTACTTTGTAAAATCATTATTTCATCTGCCTGATGAAGCCACTGTGTGGTGAAACATGTTGCAGTGTTCAACAATAAAAGTGAAACCCTCCCAACTGTGTTGTTTTATTTCAAATAGTATTATGGAGTTTCATCATGTATCCGCCTCATCAATTAAATATTTAAACAGTTTTTTTTTTTAACAAAATGTGTTTTTTTCATTCAAACAGTGTTTAAAACATTAACAATTAAAAATATGTTTAAAACAGGTTTAAAACCTGTTTAAAACAGAACATACAGGGCATTTTACTTTTGAGTATACATATCCCGATAATTACAGAGTTTTTAAAATTTGCGGGAATTCGTTGTTTCATAGCGTTTAATTTTAGGCTTTTAACGAGTGTTTTCCACTCCCAGACTAAGCATGAAGTAAAATTTCGAGTTTAGAAAAGCCTAAGAATTTGGATTGGCCGCGTAGCGAAGCGGAGCGGCCAATCCAAATTAGGCTTTTCTAAACTCGAAATTTTACTTCATGCGCCACGCTTTAAAACACTGATACACAGTGAAGTTCGAAAAACACACACATACAACAACGATAATAGGCAACCTAATATACGTTAGAGTTATTAAGTTGCCTATAATCACTGTTTCAAACGATTTGTTTAGCTCAGAATTTGACTTACGTTTTATTTACATCTACATATTATATTGCCAAAGCGGTATATTTTAAACTTTCCGATATTTCAGTGTTTTATACGTGTGGCGCATGAAGTAAAATTTCGAGTTTAGAAAAGCCTAATTTGGATTGGCCGCTTCGCTTCGCTACGCGGCCAATCCAAATTTTCAGGCTTTTCTAAACTCGAAATTTTACTTCATGCTTAGTCTGGGAGTGGAAAACCCTCGTTTAAAGATTCAAATTGAAATCTTTTAAAAAAACAACGAATAAACATAACATAACAACCCTGGAATTAACACACAAAAGCATAGGTGAATACTGTTGAATCAATCATAAAATTATTCATTTTACAAAAGTTGGAGATAATTGAAAGAAACAGCAAACACGAAATTTAGTTGCTGATGAAGTTGTGTAAATAATAAAAAACACTGATGTTACCCACAATTTTAATTAATTGTATTTTAGCAATTGTTTCATGACACAGTGGCACTAAGTAATAGAAGTTAGTAGATAATTTATAAATTATTGTTTTTAAGCCTTAATCGAATCTTATTTAAAACTTTGATGTTTAATACGAGGGCTTTTGTTTAGAATACTTTAACTTTACAAACTTTTTCATAAACCAAAACTCTACGATAAATATACACAACCAATTTTGACTGCAATTACCAAGTGGTAATGGATTTAATATTGAATTGTTAGGTAGGCGTAATTATACTTGACCTTCTGTTTGCACGAATGAAGGAAAAAATCGACCAGAAAACGGCATCCAAGAGAAAGTCCTCATGTTCGTATTTTTAGATTTGGGATTGCCACACATTTGAAGGTTGTAACCACTAAACGAAAATAATATCATAAATTCGTCAATTCCAGCGAAACCTTTACCAAACTATTTCTGACAAAAATTAATATCCATCAATGATGTTATTTGATTCTCAGAATGTTGATCCATTAATTTGAAAATGCTAACTATATTATAATTTACTAAGAGATTTCTTAATGAGGATCGTCGTAAATTAATGCCAAAAAGTAAGCCATGAGATTATTTAATTTATGAAGAAATAATTCCACTCAGCACACACATTTAAAAGGGCCAATTTTTGGTAGTTGTGTTTTTCTGGGATACAAGATGGCACAGAGATAGCAAAATTGCAGGAAGAAATAGGCATGGTTCGTGATTTTTTTCCAGAGGAACAATCAAATAATTAGATAATGAAACACTTTTAACTTTGTTTGTATAACACGTTTTATTTAATGTGACTGCAAACAAAGTTAAAAGTGTGACATACAAACAAAGTTAAAAGTGTTTCATTGTGTAATTAACATGTATAACGAAGTAGAAGCCTCCACAATACAGAAATAATTAGATATTTTAAGTAGAGAGATTTATTATGCAAGTAATAAACTATACAAAATACAACGAAGTAGAACCCTCCACAATACAAAATTTATAAAAAATATTTTTTTCAAATCGATACATTTAAAAATGGCGACTGTAGAGCATTTCTCGGATTATATTTTCAAACGTGCGCCTATTTTGTAAAAATTAATATATCAAAAAATAATTTATTCCTGGTAGGTAAACGGGTGGACCAGTAGCTCCCGCAATTTTTAAGTTGCGATAAAAAACCAAAATTTGTTCGATTACTTATAAAAATAGCTATCGAACTACGTAGAATTTTTTTGTAATATTAATTTTTACAAAAATTGCGCACGTTTGAAAATAAAACTTTGAAATGCCATTAAAAATCGCCAGAAAATTATTTGTAACAAAAAACTACGCAACATAATAAAAAAATCCTACATAGTTCGATAGAAAATGTCACAAATAAAGATTAGTTTGATGTCCTAATTTAAAAATTACGGGAGCAAAACAAAATGTTTTCGATTACTTATGAGAATAGCCATCGAACTACCTAGGATTTTTTTGATATATTGATTTTTACAAAAATGGAGCACGCTTGCAAATAAAACTTTCAAATGCGATTAAAAATCGCAAGAAAATTACTTGTAACAAAAAAACTACCCAACATAATGAAAAAATCCTATATAGTTCGATAGATATTGTCACAAATAATCTGATAAGGATGGGTTTCCTAATTTAAAAATTACGGAAGCACAAAAAAATGTGTTCGATTGCTTATGAGAATAGAGATCAAAATACGTAAGATTTTTTTGATATATTGATTTTTACAAAAAAACTTTGAAATGCCATTAAAAATCGCAAGAAAATTATTTATAACAAAAGAACTACGCAACATAATAAAAAAAACCTACATAGTTTGATAGATATTGTCACAAATAATCGAGTTAAAATTGGTTTGACGTCCTAGTTTAAAAATTACGGGAGCAAAAAAAAATTGTTGGATTACTTATGAGAATAGCCATCGAACTACGTAGGATGTTTTTGATATATTGATTTTTACAAAAATGGAGCACGCTTGGAAATAAAATTTTGAAATGCCATTAAAAATCGCAAGAAAATTATTTGTAACAAAAAAACTACGCGACATAATGTAATGTAATGTAAATTCCTACATAGTTCGATAGATCTTGGCACAAATAATCTGATAAGGATTGGTTACACGTCCTAATTTAAAAATAACGGAAGCACAAAAAAAATTGTTCGATTGCTTATGAGAATAGCGATCGAACTACGTAGGATTTTTTTGATATATTGATTTTTACAAAAATGGAGCACGCTTGCAAATAAAACTTTCAAATGCGATTAAAAATCGCAAGAAAATTACTTGTAACAAAAAAACTACGCAACATAATGAAAAAATCCTATATAGTTCGATAGATATTGTCACAAATAATCTGATAAGGATGGGTTTCCTAATTTAAAAATTACGGAAGCACAAAAGAAATTTGTTCGATTGCTTATGAGAATAGCGATCAAAATACGTAAGATTTTTTTGATATATTGATTTTTACAAAAATGGAGCACACTTGGAAATAAAACTTTGAAATGCCATTAAAAATCGCAAGAAAATTATTTATAACACAAGAACTACGCAACATAATAAAAAAATCCTACATAGTTCCATTAATATTGTCACAAATTATCGGATAAAGATTGGTTTGACGTCCTAATTTAAAAATTACGGGAGCTGCCCCGTATACAGACCTGACGTCATCGAAGAAATGAATCGTCTAGATGCAAAATCAGTTACATCCAGTGTTTAAAAATGACTCAAATAAACTAAAATACTGATTATTTCCAAAACCACGATATTTTGGCAAAATAAGTTTTGGGGCTTGGCAAATATATTTATTTTGAAGGCTCCAGGAATGAAAAGTTTGTTTTGCTCTTCTGAACAAAAAAAAAAACGTCTTTTGGATGTAACCGATTTTGCATCTACAAGACTTAAATGGTATATAGTCGCCATTTTAAAATGTATCGCTTTGAAAAAAAAATATTTTCTAGTGTATTACTTGTGTAACAAAGACTTTCCTTCAAAATGTTCTGTTATATAATTACACAGGGATTTTTTTAAATTTAAGTATCCCGATGCATGGTTCGTAAAATTTCGGACAATAATTGTTTTATTTTAGCAATCAATTTGAAATTGCTAACGAATGTTTTCCACTCCCAGATTAAGCATGAAGTAAAATTTCGAGTTTAGAAAAGCCTGAAAATTTGGTTTGGTTGCGTAGCGCGAATTTTATAGTTGTGAATTTTTTCTGCACTTTTCTAACTAATTAGGTAATATTGTATGAGAACAAAAAATCTAGAGCATTGATCTAATAATTTTGCTTTTTATTTTGTCTTGATATCTATAAAATTAATAAAGTTAAATACATTTGAGTAAAACTTGTTCTGGACCGAAAATTAGACAGGATTTTTTTAAATTTAAGTATACGTATCCTGATGCATGGTTTTTAAAATGTTAAGCAATAATTGTTTTATTTTAGCAATCAATTTGAAGTTGATAACGAATGTTTTCCACTCCCAGATTAAGCATGAAGTAAAGTTTCGAGTTTAGAAAAGCCTGAAAATTTGGTTTGGTCGCATAGCGCGAACCGCGGAGCCACCAAACCAAATGTTCAGGCTTTTCTAAACTCGAAATTTTACTTCATGCGCCACGCGTATAAACACTGATTCAAAGCGAAGTTTAAATGACAATGCTTTAGCATATTAAAGGTGTGTCTGTCTTCCTTCTACTAATTTCGCAGCACTAAAACTCCCGTTTTAGGTTAATTTTCAATCTATAGTGCTGAATTTTTTTCTGCACTTTTCTAACTACTTAGGTAATATTGTATAAAAACAAAAAATGTAGATCATCGTTCTAATAATTTTGCTTTTTATTTTGTCTTGATATCTATAAAATTAGTAAAATTATATACATTTGAGTAAAACTTGTTTTCGTCCGAAAATTATACAGGGATTTTTTAAATTTAAGTATACGTATACCGATGCATGGTTTTTAAAATTTCAGGCAATAATTGTTTTATTTTAGCAATCAATTTGAAGATGCTAACGAATGTTTTCCGTCCCAGATTAAGCATGAAGTAAAATTTCGAGTTTAGAAAAGCCTGAAAATTTGGTTTGGTCGCGTAACCAAATTTTCAGGCTTTTCTAAACTCGAAATTTTACTTCATGCGCCACGCGTATAAACACTGATTCAAAGCGAAGTTTAAATTATACTGCTTGAGCATATTGTTTAGGCAGTATATTTTAAACTTAAGTTAAAATCAGTGTTTTATACGCGTGGCGCATGAAGTAAAATTTCGAGTTTAGAAAAGCCTGAAAATTTGGTTTGGTCGCTCCGCGCTTCGCGCTACGCGACTAAACCAAATTTTCAGGCTTTTCTAAACTCGAAATTTTACTTCATGCTTAGTCTAGGAGTGGAAAACACTCGTTTATAGCTTCAAATTGAAGTATTTTAAAAAACAACGAATGCCTGAAGTTTTACAGCGCTTGCATCGGGATATGTATACTTAATATAAAAACGAATTAAAACTAATATCGACTTTCTGCAAAAATTTAGTCTCGTTGAGACTTCTCCAAATTGAAACAATTTGTTTGAATTATTTTGTATAAGTACACAAAAAGAATAATTGAATTTGCCAATAGTTTGCAGAATATTTACACACTTTAAAACGAATTAAAATTAATATCGACTTTCTCGATATTCATTTTAATTCGTTTTATATTTTGTAAATATTCTGCAAACTATTGGCAAATTTAATTTTTCTTTTTGTATACTTAAATAAAAAATGTCCTGTATATTCCAATAATTTATCTGTTTTTTAATTACATACCAACAAACTATTTTTCTTAATAATTAAATAACATCCTTTTTTTATTAGAAAATATTCTAATCGCCGTTCCAATTAAATTCGAATTGCCTCCTTGTCCGTGATTTGTCGGCTATGGATTCCGATCGTCTCCGGCGTGTTAATTAATTTAATGGGCGCTCAATTAAACCGGAAACGCAGTTTCTACTTAATCCTTGCAATTTTTGAATTTCTAGACTGTCGCAGGCTGTCCTCGATCGGACTAAATTCATAAATTCGAGTTCCGCAATTAACTAACTTAATTTCCTCTTCCTGATAACAAAACCCCAGTAACTGGTTCATAAATTTTAAAATGAAAATGTGTGGGATATTAAAACGTCAGAAAGCCAATATTCTTCTTTTGTCTACGTAAAGTTGTCTCTAGTATTTTTTTTAATTCTTTTATTCCTTCCTTCACTTTATTTTATTGTACGCTATATGCGCAATTCAAACAAAAAGTGTCCATTTTCAATAGCTAAATGACAATTGTGTTAAGTAGAAATAAAATTGCCAATTCTTGGTTGCAGTATACTTGAAACATTAAAAGTGCGATTCTTCTCGCAATCTACAACAAGGTGTCAAATTGTTTAGAGGGAATGGCAAAGCTATACTGATGAGAGATAAATCTCGAAACATGTCTATAGATAGCCTGAATAATTTGACCCAGATTGTTACATTTGCAGTAGGTTAGTGTATGTACCAGCAAACACTTGTTGTATAATTCAATGTCCGTCGGGGTATTAGCTCAGGAAGTAGTTGTTTCATTAAGTGTTTGATAAAGTGTTTATAAGACTAACTTGTTGTAGATTGCGTAAAGAATCGCACTTTTAATGTTTGAAGTATTCTGCAACCAAGAATTAGCAATTTCATTTATACTTATGTTTGAACGGTAACATGACCGCCAGTCTAAGGTGTCAAATTGTTTAGAGGGAATGGCAAAGCTATACTGATGAGAGATAAATCTCGAAACGCGTCTATAGATAGCCTGAATAATTTGATTCAAATTGTTACATTTGCAGTAGGTTACTGTATGTAACAGCAAACTATTATATAATTCAATGCAAGTCGGGGTATTAGCTCGGGAAGTAGTTGTTTTAATAAGTACTAACTTGTTGTAGATTGCGAAAAGAATCACACTTTTAATGTTTGACAATTGTGTTTATTTGATTATTTGACAATCAATAAATCAAATAAACACTATTGTCATTTAGTTATTGAAAATGGACACGTTGTGTTTAAAATGCGCATATAGAGTACTATAAAATAAAGTGAAGAAAGGAATAAATCAATAAAAAAATTCAGAAAGTCGTTTAAAATAGCGACTCCCTAGTTGTCGAGGCAAAATAAGGCAATAATAAGTAGACTAAAAAATTAAGTCTTGTAGTGTAACCTAACCGGAAATGGTTTTTTCATCTTTAAATATTTTGATGTTAAGTGTACGTGTTTCATTATTTCCTATTTGAGTTATTGTGCGGTAATATTTTCATAGAGGGAAATAGCTTGATGTCGTGTGAGCTCAAAATTGTTTGAGTGGCTGGCCCTCTCCGTTCGAGTCGAATGAAAGTAAAAGTAGTCCGCTATTTCAAACGACTTCCTGATATTTTAATGTCCCACGAGAATTTTCATCGAGTATTTGCGTTTACATATAAACAAGATATCTTTAAAAATCGAGAACGTTTTTTTTGGATTAACCTAATTGGGTGCTATTGACCATATGCTATAATTTCAACTTCATTTTTCTGAAAGGTCTTTGATTAGATTGTAAAATATGTTTAATTGGTGGAAAGCGAATATTACACTGTTTCAAGAAATTAAAGCACCACCTTACAATTTCTTAAAAATGTTAACTTTTGCCAATTCTCATCGTGACCGTGGGTGTAGTATGAATCTGTTTGTTTGTCCATATTGTAAAACAATAAAAATGAGGCTGGTCAATATGAGCACTCTACTTCAAACACCATATTTAATATGTAGTTTGGAGTGAATGGTTCTTAAAAAAAAAAAGTTTAGCAAATTTCACTTTATGTATTTAACCCATTAAGCGCCATCGATGCAACAACGCAACATTATTATATTATTTTTTAATTACTAACTCAATAAGGTAATTTGATACATAGTATTCAATTTTAAGTCTGAACGAGTGTTTCCACTCCCAGACTAAGCATGAAGTAAAATTTCGAGTTTAGAAAAGCGCCGCGTAGAAAATTCACGTCGCTGCGTGACCCGAGACAAATTTTCACGGGGCTTTTTTAAACTCGAAATTTTACTTCATGCGCCACGCGTATAAAACACTGAAATATTGTGAAGTTAGAAATACACTTAAAAATGAGTAATGATAGAAATATTTGAATAACAAACTAATTACATTTTCTTCTACACATTCACAAGTCAGATCAAATAAATAGAAAATAAAAAGAAATACACTTAGAAATGAGTAATAATCGAAATATTTAAATGTAATGTACCCATCTGTATATTTATTTCATTTATATAATTTAATACTTTAGTATCGTGCATTTTTGATAATCATATTTAAAGTTATTTATGTTTGTTTCACTTATTGATGTTTGTTGTTTATTTTTACTTAAATATTATTCATTGCTAAATGTTATTATCAGAATGCATTTGCTAATGCTAGAGCACAGATAAGCCTGGGAAGAATAAATAGTTAATTAGAATTTGTACTTAATGGGAAAATTCCGCTAAAGATGATAAAGTTCACCCCGGCCTATGCGTGCTCCTTCTTACGCATTGTTTGCTTAACGAAGAACCATCATTCATTACTATTAGATTTTATTTCGGGCACTTCTGATTTGACTCTCGAACGCAAGACAGTAAAAATATTACTTACTTCGATTAAATTCAATAAACTTCGTTAAGCAGGCTAGTTAAAGTTTCTAAATATATTATATTGTAATATTCACAAGTTCCTCAGTTAAGAAAATAGAATTGATATTCGTTATATAAAAACATCAAGTTATTTTAACCTCACCCAGAATAAAAGAACCTACTTAATATTTAAATAAGTGTTAAATATTGAAAATACTAAATAATAAACTTTACATAAATAACAAAATATTAACAATTTGCTTTACACATTCACAAGTCAGATCAAATACACTAGCTTGTGAATGTGTAAAGAAAAATGTAAATATTTTGTTATTGAAATATTTCAATTATTGCTCATTTTTAAAGTGTATTTTAAACTTCACAATATTTCAGTGTTTTATACGCGTGGCGCATGAAGTAAAATTTCGAGTTTAGAAAAGCCCCGTGAAAATTTGTCTCGGGTCATTCATTGAAACCATAAAAATATGCGCAGAATTTCAAGTAAAATCAACTTTTTAGAGTTAACTATAATTTGCTCGGCTGTTTATGGGTTAAACAACTGCAAACTGTCAAAATAAACACAAAATCGGTGGACGTGTTTAAAATTAATTACTCTTAGCACAAAATACACTACTCAAAGAAATTAATGCACTACCTGCGATTTCTCAAAAAATTTGGAAATGTATACAACTTTTATGTATTTCACCTTAGTGTTTTTAAAAGCATTCTTCGTTAGTTTAAAAACGCTAAGGTAAAATAATCAAAAATTGTACACATTTCTACTATTTTTAAGAAATTGCAGGTAGTGCGTTAATTTCTTTGAGCAGTGTATTTTGTGCTAAGAGTAATTAATTTTAAACTCATCCACCGATTTTGTGTTTATTTTAACAGTTTACAGTGGGTTCATTTCTTTGAGAGCAATGTATTTTGTGCTGAGAGTAATTAATTTTAAACACGTCCACCGATTTTCGCAAAACGTATTTTTTTTCTTCTTCGTCGCAGGCAATTAAATACTAACCCAGATGATGCAAATTGATGTTAACGAAATCGGAACCTGGCCACGAAAATGCTCCTAATACACTCTTTTGACTTTCTAAACGGCGATGGATTCGAATTCGTGTATCAGCAATTAACTTGGCAAAAGTGCGCCTTGTTCGAATGCACGACATTTCTTCTGGGGTAACTGGAGCATGTGCATGTTTAATAGATTGATAAATATTTCGTCACAGTGTGGAGAATTAGGCCAATGGGATACATTTCTTAAAAAATAAAAAAAAAATGTTACAACAATCAACAAAGAATTTTTAAAAAGCGTATTTTTTGCCCTGATCTCTGAATCAACTCAACAAATGTGTATTTTACAATAAAACACGTTTTATTCCTTACTTTACTTTTATACTATTAAAAAGATTTTCATTGTGATTAAATACCCCACATAGCAATTAAACAATTAGTGATTAATAGTATATTGTACAACGAGCATATAATAATAGCTCTTAATCACGAGAACGAGGTTTGCGGAACGAGCCGAAGGCGAATGGAGCAAGTCGTTCGAGTGATTAATAGCCATTATATGCGAGTTATACACTATACTTTGTTCACGACAACAACCATTTATAACAAAACATTTATTATATATATTTATCAAATACGTGTCAGTCTTAATGGTCGGTTTTGTTTTATAATAATTTGACAGATAAATTACGACAGATTGCGGTATTATGATTTGAATGCGTAAACGGGGTATTCCACTTTAACATAAATATGAACAATTGTTCAACAATAAATAATACACACACAATTTACCCCTTCGCCTAAGTTACATAGAAACACGCTAATTGCACAAAAAACAAACTCTTCCGTTTGGATGGAGTTTTCACGGTGTTAACGTTTGTTAACGTTTTAAAAAAACACTAGCGACCGATAGAAGCACAATTGTTTAACTGATTTGAAAATTATTTATGTTTACAAACGCGTTTGAGGCGGGTGAGAACGGAGAAGATGTTACGCGTTACTTCGTACTTTAACAAAATGGCGTCGACGATGTCATCACCATCATAGATTAATTATGAAGTAACAAAAGAAGCGGATTTGACTAGCACAGCGCTGTTACTACATAGCGGAAAAAAAATCTAACTATGCAATTATTTATATTCGTGTTAAAAAAACATATTTATCACGCAAGTCCCGTATTAAATGTACTTGAGTGTTAAATGCACCTCATTTATGCTGCCGCCACAATTGAATAACGCACATATTATAAGATTGTCGTAAACAAACGTATTTTTAATTTGTGCTGATTGAAAATGACTCAAAGCCGAAAGTAGTTGGAATGAAAGAGGAAAATATTAGTGAAATTTTACCAAGTGCTTTCTTTTATAATCATAGTTAAAAATGTTTCACCGCGTGAAGGTGAGTAAGTTTCTCATGCTTCACGTGGTGAAACATTTTTAACTGGCGATGGCGTTAGCTATCGAATCCATTAATAGTTTTTACATATTGACTTGATATAGTCAGAAATGTTCAGTATTCCTCTGCACTGGGTCGGGACCACACTGACGAGGAGCATGAAGTCCGAAACGCGTCTGTGGGCATCTGGAATACTGAACACAAATTCATTTTTTTGTTAAATTTCACTAACATTTTCGTATTTCATTCCAACTAGTTTCGGTATTGAGTCATTCTCAAGAAACACAAATCAAACATACTTTTTAATCAAGATATAAAAAGTGTTTCATTAGTTTTTGGTTTCTGGTCATTTCTAGTAATATTCAAACAATTCAAGTGAAAACCATGTGCTCAGTATAGAATACGTGAAATATTGGTTCGTTATTTTAAAAGTTGTTCAACTTCTATTGATATTCAGTTTTATCAAGAGTACAAACAAGAAAATCATGTGTATACGAAGAGTATTTTCTTTATGAGTTGTTCTTCAACCTAGGCACAGTTGCACCAAAAACGTTGAGTTCAAACTAAATTTAAGTTTTTTTTACTTCCTGTGGGGACTGCACTGCAGCCTAGGTGGCTTATTGTACTACCCCATATTATCTTACTCACGCATTTATTCCAAACTCCAGGGGTTGCGTGTGGAAATCATTTGGAACCATTTGACTGTTTCCAAATATGAGCTGTCTTTTGTTTTAAAGCGCATTGCAGCTACACAGAATGTGCATTGTGTGATATGGCATCGATATGGCACCGGCATTGTATGATATGGCATCGATATGGCACCGGCATTGTATGATATGGCACCGGAAAGCCATATCACAGAGCCGACAACTGGTGTCACCGTTGTATAGACCGATTTTCCTCAGGTGCTCTTTAACAGTGTGGCCTGTTAGTAGTCCTATAGTTGTTTTTAGCTGTGCCCTTCTTAGTGACAGTAGTTCTGCAGCTTGGTTAGAGTTAGGCCCATTTATAATGGCCTTACTGTGGTTAAAACCTGGTGTATTTACCAAGTATTCCTTGTGTTTGTTGCGAATCCACTTTCTGACTTCTAGGCGACTCGACTGTTTTGTGATGCCTAAGACAGGTTAAGGTCCCATAAATGATATGGTCGCTCCCTGCCTTGCTAGCTCGTCAGCTTTTTCATTTCCCTCGATTCCTGATCTGACCCCGCGTCCAGACAAGTGTGACCTTGTTCTGTCTCGCCAGGTGATTCAGTGTGTCGAAACAGTTCAACCCCAGTTTGGATAAAGTCTTTTGGCACTTTAAAGCCTTTAGTGCCGCCTGACTATCGGACATAATATAGATTTGCCTGTGTATTTCGGCTTGAAAGACTGATGTCTGGCAGCCCAGCGAGTGGGCATAGCCTGTCTTCATGTTTTCATTGTAGATTCCTGATCCAGTACCTGTGTCTGATTTAGAACCATCCATATACCAGATCATGTTATGTTTGTGAATGTCTTCCCTAAAGTCGTTCCATTCGTTGCGGTTTGATATAGTGACTTTAAAGAGTGCGTTTTTAAGATCTGACTGTCATATGGTCCGACCTCATCTGCAAGAGAGGTCCCCCAATGTCTGTCAAGAGTCTTCTGTGTGGCGTGTCAACTCTTATGTTGACTGATGATAGCTGCAGCCTGTGGAGTACCAATCTTTTTTAAGTTCAAGATAAAAGCTTCTATTCTTCTAATCTAACTTAGAACTCAAATTCAGAGTTGAACTTGCTGTTAAAGTGATACGTCTTAGACCTATAAGGATTATACCCTATGAACAAACACATTTAAGTAATTGTATTTGTGTTCAGTATTCCGGCACCAGATTCAATTTTGATATTTGTTTTCTGGTTTCACAAACAGAATTCTGCTCGTTCGTGGACGAAACAGTGACCTGTATATGCACTTTGTGCATTCGTGTCACTGACGATGCCACTATGAAGCATTAGATGGCGTTAGCTATCGATATCCATTAATACATTTAAGTAATGTTTCATCAACATTAAAATAACGTTTAATGTTGCTACAATATTGATATAACGTTATTTGTTTGTTTTTGCTCAGTGGCTAAGTAAGAAATATTTCTTTCTTATATTTGTATAAACATTCATAACCTCTTGATTATATTAATGTCAATTAAAAGATAATAACCATGTGCAATTTCCAGGATGTAATTTATATTCAGTACCGTGCTGAAGGTGAGCTGTGATTCCCATCATTTTATAACCTTTCCAAATAACAATATAAACATGCGAACGGTATGTTTATGTGTAAAATCATTGTGGATTTATCCAAGTTAAATGGCATTACGTGTTAGGTCTGACTCGAGACATTTATCATTCTGTCCATAATAACGGTACTGGTAAAATCCGTTTATACACAAGATGCAATTCGGATAAAAAAATGTGCAAGTAATGTTTCAGTGTGTGGGATTTGTTGGGTTGGATTTGCATGTGATGCTTGTAAGATTTGTTTATGTTCAGGTTCAATGATTTGATGATGAGGTTTTAAAAAGAGATGATCGAAAGGGTTGGGGATAGATTCTGAAAGTTCCTGACCATTCTCTTCTTGTTTATTTTTATGGCTTTAACTATCAACAAGCCTCAGCGACAATAGTAATAATAATAATAAAATTTATAAGTACATTTCGGATTCAACGCTATCTTAAATTCGGCAAATTTGCTTACCCTTTTAGCTTGTATAACATTAAATATGTATGTCATAAATTCATAAATGGCTTTGTTCGTCAAATGTATGTCATGTTTTGAACAATAATTTAACTCTAGAAAAAAATTACATTGGCCTTTTTAGCTCCAAGCAACAGCTAAAAGGGCCTTTTTAGCTGTTGCTTGGAGCTAAAAAGGCCAATGTAATTTTTTTCTAGAGTTAAATTATTGTTCAAAACAAGACGTACACAATCAGACTCTATTTAAACATAGAACGGGTGTTCGATAAAACAATGCCCAGCGCCATTACTTAGTTATTTATTGGTCGATTTGAAAGAACTAAAAAACAAAGTCAATCGCAGTTTTAACACCATAAATTGACACTAATTATATATTTTTTCAAAATTAACTTCAACTTAAAATTCTTAAATGGCTGCATATACTTTTCTTAATTTATTATATTGGACATTGTTTTTCTGAATCCAATTATGCTCGATATGTTGATTTTAATTTAATATTTATGCTAGAAAAAATGTATAATAAATCTTGGTCACGTGATTTTTTTTGGCAATAAGTGTAGTGTGCCTTGATACAAAATTGGACTGATCAAAATTTATCAACAGAATTAGTATGTATAATCAGCTTAGAAGATTTAACACAATTTGTCAACCAACCGAACAAAATAAAGGATAGTATTTTTAAACTTTACAATATGTCAGTGTTTTATACGCGTGGCGCATGAAGTAAAATTTCGAGTTTAGAAAAGCCCCGTGAAAATTTGTCTCGGGTCGCTGCGCGACCCTCGACAAATTTTCTACGCGGGGCTTTTCTAAACTCGAAATTTTACTACATGCTTAGTCTGGGAGTGGACCGTCAAGATTTTCAACATGTCGAGATTTTCGATATTTCTAGATTTTTGTCGATTTATTCACAATTTGTTATTATATTAAATGCAACTTTAATATTTAATAAATACTGTTTCTCTTAGGAATAGAAAAGTATCCCATTAGGAGCCGAGCAAATTATCAAGTTAACTCTAAAAGTTGATTTAAGGTAAAATTTTGCTTCTTTTTCTATGATTTCAATGAATGAATTATTATATTACATATGTCAATTTTATAAAAGAGTTAAATTTAAAGTTCGAACGAGTGTTTCCACTCCCAGACTAAGCATGAAGTAAAATTTCGAGTTTAGAAAAGCCCCGCGTAGAAAATTTGTCGAGGGTCGCGCAGCGACCCGAGACAAATTTTCAAGGGGCTTTTCTAAACTCGAAATTTTACTTCATGCGCCACGCGTATAAACCACTGATTTACAGTAAAGTTAAAAATATATAACGCCGAGATGTAGCGAAAAGTGCAAGAATTACTTTTTTTGTGTCTAGTTTTGGAATAAAAATAATCAAAGTAGAATAAATTTAGTTTGAGCAACTTTTGCATATTGTTTATATCGTATGTTCAATAAAAAAGAACCTCTAGAGTGCCATCATTTTAATTTTCTTTTATATTTAAGTTGGCTACATGCTTTAGGAATTGACATATAAAACGTTAGACATAACAATTATAATATATAATTTCAGAGTTGCCAACCTATAATATTTTCCGCGGCATCCTAGAGGTTTTTTTTTTATTGAACATCCGATATTTAAATCATCATATCTCTAATGGCGAAAGTGCTATGAGGGATACATCACCATTTTTTCAAATAATAACAATGAACTCAAATAGATTTTCACTGATGTTTAAACAAACTGTCATTCGCACCGAATACTCATTTAAAACTGGTGACTTGTAAAAATCTATTTGATTTTATGATTAGTATTGAAAAAAATTACATTTAAAAATTAAACATTCTGATTGATCAAAGTGTTTTGTACTTTCTTAGCCAGCAATGAATAATTTATTGGGTATTGTTATTTTATGGAAGTTTGCGGATTGTTGGACGAAAAACAATGGACGGGTTTGGCATTCACCAGAAATCACGAATACCATTGTTTACAAAATTTGGTTGTTCGCAATTAACTTAATGGTTGTTTTTTTTTTTTCTTAAACGAAGGTGTTAATTATCTTATTGGGAAACGTCTTGTTAAATATTCTAATCCGAATGTCAGGCTGAGTTGGCTATGAATTTTCTAGCCCTGTCTTAGCTAACAACGCAAATAATAATAATAATAATCCTTAGCACATCTTAATCTATATTTCTACATAATCTTTCTATGAACCATCAAAAAGCGTCACTTCTAAGGAAGCAGAGTATTCGTACTTCTGCGAATTATTTTGCATTCGCAGAAGTACGATTACTCTGCATTCGCAGACGTGGCGCTTTTTTGCGGTTCATAGGAAGATTATGTAGAAATACAGGTTGACATGTGATAAGGATTATTAATATTTTTAGTAGTGACGCTTTTTGGTGGTTCTTAAAAATAATGTGTTGCGTAGTCAAGCCATTTCACAACAAATTTAGCTTGATTTTACGATACTTAAGAAGATATGGATATTTAAACACTTGGTTTGTTTCACTAGTTTATATTTTCTCCGACTAGTTTTGACCATTGGCCATCTTCAAGGAGGAATTTACTTAAGAAGATTTCTTCAATTTGGTTCTCATTAATCACTTGATGAAACATGTTTACAATATTGATAATCAAATAAAAGTCACTTGATTTGTTTCACTACTATTTTTTATTCTCTCCGAATATTTTCGACTTATCGTCATTCATTCATTGCTCCTTGAAAATGACGATAAGTCGAAACTAGTCGGAGAGAATAAAAAATAGTAGTGAAACAAACCAAGTGACTTTTATTTATTTATTAAGAAGATTGTTAAAGATTTTACCAAAGGTACAAACCAATGAATCCAACTAAAAAAAAAATCACCAATGAATGCATCTGATTATAATACACCAGCAGCAAATCTTGCGTGCGGAGCATAAGAAAGTACCCTCATGAATATTAATGGAAACGTAGTCAAAACCAGACACTTCCTCTAATATTATTCAAAAAGCGCTTCCTAGATACCACTATATGGAATTCTTCGGAGGACAACGCGAAATATTTGTAAACTCGATCACCTTCGTACCACCAGGAGACCAATAAAAATTAAACGTTGGACACGCCCGAGTCAGGTGGTTTATGTTCGCGAAGAAAGACCTTGGAGGGCAAACGCCCGACAAGATTCTGATTTTTAATTCCATTTAAAAACTACGACGTTGAATTCACAATATCCAACAGGGGAAATTAATGTTGTGGCTTTTTGGACAGCTCCTCAGCTTTTGAATTTTTAGAATAAATAGTTGGTACCATTCGTAATTGGGATAGAATTAATAACGCTTCAGCTAACTTACACGGCTGAAGGACCTCGCGGTCGATGGCCAGTTAGGAAAATCCTAAAAAATTCAATCACTATCACTATAGTAATTTATTTTCAAATTTTCTGGTTTGTTAAAACGGATGCGGATAGTTCAAATGCGGTATCTCAAGGCGATACCGATATAATTTCACGGTCTATGGAAACAGTATTAGAAACGGATTTTCTCGTGGGGAAGTGGAAATATTTTTACTGAAAGGTTCTGCATTAATAAAAATGGCAAGAAAACCGAAGAATCAATAGCTCGAGAAATTTTGCTCACCCAAATAATTTTGATATTTCCTCTCAACAATAAACGTTTAAATATTTTAAATTTGAATACTTTCCAATCTAAAACTACATACGAACAAACAGCTGGTTGGTAGGATATATTGCTTAATAAAAAAATCGTGTTTGGCTCTTGAATTAATAATTCCAATATTCGAAAATGACTCTTCGGTTACCATCAATGATTTTTGAACTCAGAAGGTTAAATATAATAAAATTTGAAATTCAATAAACCGTAAGTGAATAAATGTTTAGCTATTCCCTGTTTTTGTAATAGAGTTCAGTTTAAAGATTTAACAAGTGTTTCCACTCCCAGACTAAGCATGAAGTAAAATTTCGAGTTTAGAAAAGCCTGAAAATTTGGTTTGATCGCGTAGCGCGAAGCGCGGAGCGACCAAACCAAATTTTCAGGCTTTTCTAAACTCGAAATTTTACTTCATGCGCCACGCGTATAAACACTGATTTAAAGTGAGTTTATTTACTGTTTAAATTTGATCTCGAATTAATAAATATTACAAATTTTTGACCCAAGAAAGTTAAAAGAAAATTCTAAAATTATTGATATATACAAAGTCCGGCCCTGAAAGAGCAAAAACATTATTTTTACTAGTAAAACCCCTCCGAAATGTTTTTCTAACTACGGCCTTGGGTTATAGTATACGTTATTCTTTACCTTCTTCTAAGTGGATTCGATGTTTGCTATGTATACTTAAAATGTGAAGTTTAACAATAACATACAGGGAATATTTTATTTAGGTATAAATGCATTGGTTGATTTTATAAAATTGTACAATTTGAATTTGTTTCCACTCCTAGACTAAGCATGAAGTAAACTTTCGAGTTTATAAAAGCCTGAAAATTTAGATTTGCTGGGGCGCGCGAGCGAAGCGAGTCGCGCACCGGCAAATACAAATTTTCAGGCTTTTCTAAACTCGAAATTTTACTTCATACGCCACTCGTATAAAACACTAAAATATAAGTTCAAAATATATTCTTATGTTTGATCTCATGTTAAAACATTTTACAAATATTTATTTCGTCCAAACAAAATTCTAAAAATTTACTTTGGGATTCGATATTCTGTTATTAAAATTAAATACCATATTTATAATACAAATCTGTTTTTATAATGATTCTATGTGTGCCGAAAGATTGCGACAGTCTGTCAATAAAGTCAAATAATTCAAAGGAATGCGCGCGTTTTGTAATTATGCAAAAAGCTGACCTTAATCAGTTGTTTTAACTTTCTAAAACCTGGCTGCAAAATGTTTTTTTTTTATTATTGCATGGCGCCTGCCTATGCACTTACGAAAAACTTTAATAAAAAGAAAATATCTATAAATTAATTAGTATACATGAGTGACTATTTACACATCATTGTATTTTAATGACATGCACTAAAATTTAATGAATAAATATGTGAAAGGATTACATTTTCAAAATGTTATTTCTTTATGTAGTTATTTGAGTTACGTGAAGATTTAGGCCACTTAATTAAAACACAGTTATATTCCTTTCTTTACTTTTATTTTTAAATCAGTTAGTTAGCTGGTGGTAATTGGTACATAGTTCCCAAAATATAAACCTAGCATATTAAAATTAATAGTGAAGAAAGGAATATGACTGTGCTTTAATTAAGTAACATTTAATTGATTTTCGAGTTACAACTAGAACTTCTAGTTTGATATTGACAAAGTAAAGTTGTCGAAACTATAGTCACAATAAAAACCTCAGTTATAAAGGGTGTTTTTTTTAGAGGTATAGAACTTCAATCATGAATACCTGTTCAACCAATGTCAGAATAGAAAGCTGTTAGTGACAATTTTGTTCAGTAAGCTTTGTATCATGCCAAATTTTGTATTGTGGAGGCTTCTACTTCGTTATACATGTCAATTTATCAATAAAAAACGTTTTAACTTTGTTAACTTTTTACACTTCATGTTCGATAATGACAAGCTAAAATTGCCGAAACTGCAGTCACATAAAAATAAATTGTGTTATACAAACAGAATTAAAACGTTTTTTATTGATATCATACCAAAGCTCACAGGCGAGTAAAGATTACAAATTGTTGAAATTTATTTCCAAAATGTGCGCTCTTCGCGTCAAACTTATAGAGCACTTTGCCCATTTACTGATTTTAAACCGCCAAATAATTGTTAGTAATAAGGGTCCTTTTTAGCTGAAGGGACTCGTGAATAAACAAAATTGTGTTACTGTGTAATATGGATTGCATGCTGGGGGCATTATTGGCCTCTACTTTTTCAAAAATGAAGCCGAATCCAATGTTTTCGTCAACGGCGAGGGCTACAAGTCAATGATTCGACATTTTTTTGTTCCCTAACTTCAATGCAAATCTGTTAAGAATTAAATGGTTTCAACAGGACGGCGTAACTTGCTACACCGCGCGTCAAACCCTCACATCGTTGGGAGAGACGTTTGGTGATCAAATTATTTTCAGAAATAGGCCTGTTAATTGGCCCCCTAGATCATGTGATTTGATCCCATTGGACTACTTTTTGTAGAGCTACGTCAAATCACTGCTCTATGCTGATAAACCAGCAACGATTGAAGACTTAAAGGTCAACTTTCGGCGCGTAATTAGTGAGATTAGATCGACCACATTGGAAAAAGTTATGAAAAATTGTACTAATAGAATGGTTTATCTAAAACGCAATCCTGCTGGCCACATGCCCAAAATTATTTTTAAACGTTAAATGCCATTACATTGGTTACCTATTAAAGCTAAAACGTCTGTTGTTTTATTGATTTTTATGTGGTTTATTTAAAAAAGAAGTTCTATATCTTTCAAAAACAACCATTATAAGCAAAGTTTAAGTTTCTAATTTGTGTAAACAATACTTATACATTTGTACACGATAAAGCATTAATATTATACATTCTTATAAATACCAACTGAGCAAAAACAAACAAATAACGTTTTATCAACATTGTAACAACATTAAACGTTGTTTTAATGTTGTTGAAACGTTACTCAAACGTGTTTGCTCAATGGGTACTCTTCTAATTTCACCTCGGGAAAACAAGTACGAAATTTGAATACATCCATAAAGATTATTTTTTTACATTAGCAGTGGATTGAAAGTTCGATTCAATCACCTCTTAAATAATTTCTCCGAGCCAAATGTCACCAAGAGAATATCTCTCCATAAGTCACCTACTTACGACCATTCAAAATCGATTCGATGGACGTTTCTAGTTTCTCAATAGTTTTTGAGGTCTTACGGGTGAGGAACAAAATGGCAAAGATTATTAAAAGCGTTTAATTATGCGTCTGGCTTGGCATCTGACATTTTACTTACATACATAAAAACATACAAAATGTTGAAATGAGATTCGTGGATTCCTGCGAATGTTTAATGCGCCCGCATTATTCTTTTTATAAAAAAAGTTAATTGGTGATTCTTAGCACGTAACAAAAACAATACCTTGTGATAGTTATTATTCTTGTAATGTTTTAATTTTTTTAACATATACAGTGTACATATGTTCGACAGAGTAAACGCCATCTAACGCCCATTTGCTTAAGTAGCAGCGTCAATAGCTGGCAAACTAAACGTATGTATACAGCAATTGTTCGCCCGGTGAATAAATGAGTACTAAACACAAATTCATTTTCTTGGTATACAGGGTGTTTTATTTAATTTTATACTGCTAAATATCTGAAGAATAAAGCATTATATCAAAAAAAGTTTCAAATAAACCCCCAATATTATCTGGGAAAAATTAACCTGATAACCTGTATATAATCTGGATCACTTGTATGAAATACTTTGATCAGCTTAAATCATTTTTAATAAACTTAAAGTGTGTTTTTATCAGGGTTGTTAAAAAAAGTTTTTTTTTTATTTTAATTCAAACAAACAGTTTTTTTTAACAAAACGTGTTTTTTTTTCATTGAAACAACGTTTAAAACATTAACAATTATAAACATGTTTAAAACATGTTTAAAACACGTTTAAAACGTATCTAAAACAGGACATACATTTTTCTTTTAAGTATACATATCCCGGTAATTACAGCGTTTTTTAAATTTGCGGGAATTCGTTGCTTTAAAGCGGTTAATTTGAGGCTTTTAACGAGTGTTTTCCACTCCCAGACTAAGCATGAAGTAAAATTTCGAGTTTAGAAAAGCCTCAGAATTTGGATTGGCCGCGTAGCGAAGCGAAGCGGCCAATCCAAATTAGGCTTTTCTAAACTCGAAATTTTACTTCATGCGCCACGCTTAAAAACACTGATTTACAGTGAAATTCAAAAAATACACACATACAACAACAATTATAGGCAACCTAACATACGTTAGAGTTATTGGGTTGCCTATAATTACTGTTTTAAACAATTGTTTAGCGCAGAATTTGACTCACGTTTTATTCACATCTACATAATATATTGCTAAAGCCGTATATTATAAACTTTGCGATACTTCAGTGTTTTATACGTGTGGCGCATGAAGTAAAATTTGGATTGGCCGCTCCGCTTCGCTACGCGGCCAATCCAAATTTTCAGGCTTTTCTAAACTCGAAATTTTACTTCATGCTTTGTCTGGGAGTGGAAAACCCTCGTTTAAAGATTCAAATTAAAATCTTTTAAAAAAACAACGAATGTCGTAATATTTACAGTGTATGCATATGAAAAATTCCCCTGTATTTAAAAATCACATTTATGCACACGCAGTTGTGATATTTTATTGTAATAAAATGTTATGTTTAATAATGTAATTTAAAATATCTTGAATAATTTTGCTGAAATAAAAAAATGTAAACAAAAAATCCTAGTAAAAACGTTTTAAGCAAATTTAACGTTTAAAACATGTTTTAAACAAATTTAAGATTTCAAACATGTTTAAAACAAAACCGTTTAAAACACGACGGCTATTTTCAAACATGTTTAAAACACTGTTTTAAAACAAAGTGTCTTAAACATAACAACCCTGGTTTATATTAACTTTAACATTAAGTCAGGAGTTTATATTTTCAACAGTTTTTAGCTGATTCTATGCAGTCAAAATTTTACTGAAATATTATTTTTTTACAAGAAAATAAATAGCGGAAGAAATTTATAAAATCAAGAAGAAAGTCTGTGATTTTTTTTCAGATTTTTAGAAAAATAAAAAATCGCAGATTTCGTAAGGGAAATAATCCAGATTTTCAGACAAAAAAAATATTTTTTTAAACACTCCAGTTACTCTTAACAATGTAAGAAACATTGCGAACTATTTATTTTGCCAAAGAAAAAATACGTTGCCAACTTTTTTCTCTTTTAAAAATGACAGTGTATTAAAAAATCCGTTAAAATTCAACTTTGAACGCTCACACTAAGCACAATTTTTAAGCCACAAAAAAGTTTATAACTCAAATTAAAGATTTTTTAATCCTGAATAAATTAAATCTGTTGAATGGTTTTTAAAATGCAGCACTTTATTAAATAAAATAAGTGGTAAAACCGATAAAATTTGCTTTATCGAAAGAAAAAAAATTGTATAAAGTTAAATTTTAAAAGTAAATGAAAATTATTTAAGGGAATGTATTATAATATAAATGGGCTTTCAAATTATGTTAATTACTTAGTTCCATAATGAAAATTGTGTTCATAGTGGATGCTAGAGTTGGAGTTTATATTTTCAACAGTTTTTAGCTGACTCTATCCGGTCAAAATTTCACTGAAATATTTTTTATTACAAGAAAATAAATAGCGGAAGACATTTCTAGAATCAAAGAGAATACGCGTGGTGTGGCGTATGAAGTAAAATCTCGAGTTTAGAAAAGCCAGAATTCAGATTCGGACGCTTCCAAATCCAAACTTTCAGGCTTTTCTAATCTCGAAATTTTACTTTATGCTTAACCAAGGAGTGGAAAACGCCTGTTAAGGAAATAGTAGAGAAATATAAGCAAATTAGATTTTGAGAGCAAATGTGAAACAGCAATGAACTATGCAGTAACAACACAAAAAACGAAAGCCCCAACCAGTTCCACTCCAAATGTGCTCTGAATTGTAAATCAGAAATGAAACTGAATCCTCGAATATTTTTACATACTCAATGGTTTTATGCAGCCATCATGTTCGCACATTCATACTCCAATTGCTGAATTTTGATATCCATTCAACACATTTCGAGTTTTGAAAAAACTCATTCATAAAAATAACAATTAAATTAAGCTCATAAAGTATTAATTTTGTCACTTAATTAAAACGCAGTTATATTCCTTTCTTCACTTTTATTTTTCGATGTTTGATTTCGGGTACTATGTACCCATTATCAATAGCTAACTGACAGTTAGCTATTGATAATGGGTACATAGCAGGGTCGTTAAAAAAACGTTTTTTTCATTTCATTTAAAACGAACAGTTTTTTTTTATCAAAACGTTTTTTTCTTATTGAAACAGCGTTTAAAACATTAACAATAAAAACAAGTTTAAAATGTGTTTAAAACATGTTTAAAACGTTCTTGAATTTTGGAGTCGTTCACTTCGTGGTACATTATCAATTTTGATATAAAGAAAACACTTAACTTTTTTATACTTTTATTATAAAAGTGGTATAAAAAAGTTAAGTGTCTTCTTTATATCAAAAATGTTTAAAACGTGTTTAAAACAGAACATACAGGGCATTTTTTTTTGAGTATATATATCCTGATAATTACAGCGTTTTTTAAATTTTCAGGAATTCTTTGTTTAAAAGCGGTTAATTTGAAGTTTCAAACGAGTGTTTTCCACTACCAGGCTAAGCATGAAGTAAAATTTCGAGTTTAGAAAAGCCTAAGAATTTGGATTGGCCGCGTAGCGAAGCAGAGCGGCCAATCCAAATTAGGCTTTTCTAAACTCGAAATTTTACTTCATGCGCCACGCTTAAAAACACTGATTTACACTGAAGTTAAAAAAAACACACACATGCAACAACGATTATAGGCAACCTAATATACGTTAGAGTTATTGGGTTGCCTATAATCACTGTTTTAAACAATTTGTTCAGCGCAGAATTTGACTCATGTTTTACACATCTACATATTGGATTACCAAAGCCGTATATTTTAAACTTTGCGGTACTTCAGTGTTTTATACGTGGGGCGCATGAAGTAAAATTAGCCTGAAAATTTGGATTGGCCGCTCCGCTTCGCTTCGCGGCCAATCCAAATTTTCAGGCTTTTCTAAACTAGAAATTTTACTTCATGCTTAGTCTGGAAGTGGAAAACCCTCGTTTAATGATGCAAATTGAAAAGTTTAAAAAAAAAACAAGGAATGTCGGAAAATGTACAGTGCATGCATATGTATACCTAAAATTACATTTATGCACATATATTTGATATTTTATTGTAAAAAAATGTTATATTTAATAATGTAATTTGAAATATCTTCAACAATTTAACTAAAATTTAAAAATGTAAACAATAAATCTTAATGAAGTAGTATAAAATATAATTTAGCAAATTTAAGATAATTACAATTTTTTTTTTAAACATTTAACGTTTAAAACATGTTTTAAACAAATTTAAGATTTAAAACATGTTTAAAACAAAACCGTTTAAAACACGACGGCTGTTTTTAAACATGTTTAAAACACTGTTTTAAAGCAAAGTGTTTTAAATATAACAAACCTGGTACATAGTACTCGAAATGTACATCTAGCATCGAAAAATAAAAGTGAAGATAGGAATATAACTGTGTGACTTAAAATCTTCAAGTAACTCAAATAACAAAATTAATACTAGTTTTGTACTAAACAATAAATTAATATAGTGGCTGTTTGAAATGTTTTATAGTTTCTAACAAATAACAGCGATTGTATCATTTTCATTTGCATATAAAGAAAAAACTCAGCTATCTAGATGAATCAATTACAAGAATTCTCAAAGTTTTATTCGAAACAATTATTTTCTACCATTTACAAAAGATTCTAAAATTTAAATTTAAAGATATTTTACTACAATAGAAGTAGTAATAAAAAATAACAGAATTTTATAACAAGAGACCTTCATGAAAATCGTTTTCGCGAATACTGTTGAAACCGTCCATGATTGTTTAATATAAAACGAAAACATTATCGCAATAAACGATGCCTTGGAATTTTAAATGCTACAAGGAAGGTTTCTGTGCAATAATAAGCTATTTTGAAATCGATTAATCAGTAGCGTAACCAGTTCAGAGCTACTGAGCCAAACAGGAGGGGTTCAGTAGCTCTGAACTGGTTACACCACTGATTAATCGATTTCAAAATAGCTTATTATTGCACAGAAACCTTCCTTGTAGCACACACGCGTGAAAGCGAATTGATGCACAATATACAAATAATTAAAGAAAGTCAACTTCAGATGATAATTATTTACGATGAATTACTTAAATCGATCATTTTGAAAAGATAGCCCCTAATTAAAGAAAATCAACTACAGATGATAATTATTTACAATGAATTACTTAAATCGATCATTTTGAAAAGATAGCCCCTTTTCAAAATGATCGATTTAAGTAATTCATTGTAAATAATTATCATCTGTAGTTGATTTTCTTTAATTATTTGTATTTAAAGAAACATTTTAATTTCAAGGAAAAGTGTCAATATTTTAAAAAATAATTTCTTGAATTAATTTCTCATCTGGCACTTGGTGAAACATATTAGAATATGTAAAGTTATTTAAATTAAAAAAAAACTTGGTATTATTTCACAAATTAAAACTTTATTCCGACTAGTTTCGGTTTGTTAGACCATTTTCAAAGGAATTAATTTGAAAATGGTCTAACAAACCGAAACTAGTCGGAATAAAGTTTTAATTTGTGAAACAATACCAAGTGTTTTTGAATTTAAATAATTTTACATAAAATGAAAATCAACGGAAATCCTAAAATTTTACGAATATAAAAAACGAAGACGTTTTGAAAATTTACTAAAATCTTGCGAAATTCATGAAAGGCATTACATTTTTTTAAGTTGGCGAAAATTTAGGAAACTAACGGAAACTCATTCTTGAAAATTCACGAAAATAAAAATGTTTAATATTCATGAAAGCGTATTTTTTTGTTTTATTAATGATAATGATGGAAATTCACGAAAACTGCTAACATTTTAGAAATTGGCGAATATCTTGAAAACAGTCGAGTTTTTATAAATCAATTAAAAACTTGAATAAGTTATCTAACGAGTGTTTTCCACTCCCAGACTAAGCATGAAGTAAAATTTCGAGTTGAGAAAAGCCCCAAGAATTTGGATTTGGACGCGCAGGATTTGGTCCAAATCCAAATTCGGGCTTTTCTCAAATCGAAATTTTAGTTCATGCGCCACGCGTAAAAAAATTTGATTTAGTGTAAAGTTTAAAATGTACTGCTCATTTCATATTTCAATTTTCAGTTGACGTAAATTTATTAGATTTTCATAATTTTGATGCATTTTCATGAGATTTTTAATATTTCGAGATTTTCGTTTTTCATGACATTTTCCCTATTTTCAAAGGTATTCCTTTGAAAATGGTCTAACAAACCGAAACTAGTCGGAATAAAGTTTTAATTTGTGAAACAATACCAAGTGTTCTTTTAATTTATATAATTTTACATAAAAAATAACATTTTGAACATCAACGGAAATCTTAAAATTTTATAAATACAAAAAACGAAAACATTTTGAAAATGTACTAAATCTTTGGAAATGCATGAAAGGCGTTACATTTTTTTTAAGTTGGCGAAAATTTAGTAAACTAACGAAAACTCATTCTTGAAAATTCACGAAAATAAAAATGTTTAATATTCATAGAAGCGTATTGTTTTCTTTAATTAATGATAATGATGGAAATTCACGAAAACTGCTAACATTGTAGAAATTGACGAATATCTTGAAAACAGTCGAGTTTTTATAAATC
This sequence comes from Philonthus cognatus, assembly GCA_932526585.2. Lineage (NCBI taxonomy): Eukaryota > Metazoa > Arthropoda > Insecta > Coleoptera > Staphylinidae > Philonthus > Philonthus cognatus. The sequence continues at coordinate 35,194,901 of OW052242.1, forward strand.
AATTAAAAACTTGAATAAGTTATCTAACGAGTGTTTTCCACTCCTAGACTAAGCATAAAGTAAAGTAAAATTTCGAGTTGAGAAAAGCCGCTGCGCGTCCAAATCCAAATTCGGGCTTTTCTCAACTCGAAATTTTACTTCATGCGCCACGCGTATAAAATTTTGGTTTAGTGTAAAGTTTAAAATGCACTGCCCATTTTATATTTAAATTTTCAGTGGACGTAAATTTATTAGATTTTCGTAATTTTGATGACATTTTCATGAGATTTTTAATATTTCGAGATTTTCGTTTTTCATGACATTTTATAATATTAATCCATTTATTGTTCAATAGAAAACGTTTCCCAATTACAAGATAAAAACAAAACATAAGCCTGGTACATATAAAAATGTAATAATAATTAAATTACAATAATTCTGTAACAATATAAATGTTCAACGATTTATAAAATTTTCGGACATATGTGTATACACATTAAATGCTCATTTTTTGATTATCTACAACTTTTCTTAACAATTTTTTTTTAATATTCTTCTTTTAGTTACGTGAAGTGTTTTCTATTAATTATTGTTGTAATTCCTGTTTCACTGAAGAAAGAAATTACAACAATAATTAGAAGATTTTTTTATATGATCAATATTAAAGAAAAATCTAAAAAAAATGGTAAGAGTAAACTAATACTTCCGGTTTCCGCATTTTCACCAAAAGTTGATCGAAATTATTATAATAAAAAGCTTAAGTTTATAGCGTCATCTTTACAGCTCAATCGGTTTAGACTTTATCCTGGCGACAGAATTAGAGATATTTTTCAAAAATGGTTTTAATCAACTCAGGGGACGTCAAAATGGATCCACTAAAATTTTTGATTTGAAAATGTTCGCGAAAACAGTACATTCCCGTTGTTTTGCATATGGGGAAAGTAAAATGAATAATAAATGCAAATTTATAAAAACAGTATTCGAATCTTAAATTAAAATCATATTTTTCTTCTCTTACGAATTCTATGTTGGAGTATTCCTGATTCCAATCATATTAGGTGATTCGGATCCGTGCTTCGGATCAGTTTACTTTTTTCATTCGTTCTAGCTCTTCTTTGTACAAATAGACATACTAGATTCTAAATGTCTAGATAAAACTTAGAAATTCTATGCATGCAGTAATCGTATACAGGGTGCCCGTATTTCAACAGAATGTATGGGGATCTCGGTTATTCGAATAATAATCCCAATAATAATCTAAAAACAAATTTGTAATATTTTCTTTCGTTTTTGAAAAAAAAAACGGATTTTTTCGTTTTTATTTTTTTATTCAAAAACTATTGAATCCAGACATTTACAACTTTAACATTATATACGCACTTTTTACCGAGAAATCTAATAACATATTTTATTTTAAGATAACTATAACATTAACCCAGGGACCATAGCCAACTTTTGTTTTTCTTACGGGCGCCATTTTGGATTTTTATATTTTTTGGAAGAATATTTTTTTCTGAATTCAATGATGTATCACCCTTATAGTTTATTGTACATTTTATATGTAAAATTTTAATCTAATGTTTTTTGTAAAGAGTGCCTTGAAAACAGTGGAGTAACTCACTGATTTGACAACTCCTAGGACCTATAATTTGCTTACATATCACCCCTAAAGACGGGCATCCAGCTGATTAATTACTGTACTGATAGATAGAAAATGTATTTGTTTATAAACGAAATACTGGTGTGACATTTTGAATCTTAATAAATTGCTTGACTGTCTTTGGACTATCATAGGATTTTGTCATATTATATCATTATTGACCGTGTTTTGACTATTGTGACTGTAACTGGCTTGATTGCCTGTCTTTTGACTATGCTAGGATTTTGTCTGATTATATCTCTCTATGGACTGTATCTCGGCTATTGTGATGTTATGATTGTAAGTCACTTAAATCACTATATCAAATACAGTCAATATAGTGATTTAATGACAAAATACTAACACGATACATATTTTAACAGTTGTGATGTATTTTAAACTAACGAGTGTCTTCCACTCCCAGACTAAGCATGAAGTAAAATTTCGAGTTTAGAAAAGCCCCGCGTAGAAAATTTGTCGAGGGTCGCGCAGCGACCCGAGACAAATTTTCACGGGGCTTTTCTAAACTCAAAATTTTACTTCATGCGCCACGCGTATAAACCACTGATTTACAGTAAAGTTAAAAATATATAACGCTTAGAAATGAGAGTAATCAATATTTATTGAAAATAGCGAAAAATGCAAGATTTACTTTTTTTATGAATAGTTTTAGAATAATGATAATAAAAGTAGAATACATTCAGTCTGTGCAACTTTTCCATACTGTTGATATTTAAGTCATCATATCTTAAACGGGGAAAGTACTATGATGGATACATCACCATTTTTTTACTTTATGTCTTGAATGAAAATCGATACTTATTATTATTATTACAAAAGATTAACAGTTAATTCATTTTGACTGCTAACAATGATTGACTGCTGTCAATATTTTATTGATTAATAGATATGACGTCATTGTTTCCAAGGCACTCTTTGCAAAATAGAAAATATTATAATTTTAAATATCAAATCTAAAGTAAATTATGATTGTAATACATCACTGAGTTCAGAAAAAAATATTATTTCAAAAAATATGAAGATCCAAAATGGCGCCCATAAGAAAAACTAAAGTTGGATATGGTCCCCGGGTAAATGTCGTAGTTATCTTAAAAAAAATATGCTACTAGATTCCTCATTAAAAAGTGCCTATTGTCAATGTTCTAAATGTCCAGATTCAATAGTTTTTGAATAAATAAATAAAAACCAATTTAAAAAAAAACAGTTTTTTGTTGTCTCTCGAAAACAAAAAAAGATATTATTGTTAGGCCCTAAAATACGCAACTTTGACCTAATTTAACCGACTCTCTACCCCTTTAAATAACTGAGATCCCCATACATTCTGTCGAAATACGGACACCCTGTATAGATATACTAGATTCTAAATGTCTAGATAAAATTTAGAAATTTTATGCATGCAGTAATCCTATATTACAATCCTCTTAGGTTTGCCTGAGTATTTAAGTAGATTGTAAGTTAGAATAGGTACTGACACAATTTCATTTTGTACATTATGTTATGAAACTCTGAAATAAAAACTATTATTATTATAATTATATTTAAACTTTGCAGAAATCGAGTTGCCTATAATAAATGAACACCTTTAACAATAAAAAAAAAATAGGTTTATATGCCATAGATATAAAAAAATCAATAAAACTGACATCCAAGTAAAACCAATTCAAAATAAATAAAATTACCTAAACAAGCCGTTAAAAACGTGTTCCTCATCACGCTTCACTTTCACAACCATCAAATCTCCTAACCGACAGACGCACTGACCACTGGATTTTCTAATCTTTCGCAAAAATTCCAATACATATTCCATAACACTCCTCATTGCACGCACCAATCGTTATTTTAAAAGCAAAAAAGTAAGAGTTATAACATATACCTCTTAATTTATTCAATGGTAATAACTGACAAGTTAATTTCCTAATAATCAACGGCACTTCGCCAATTTTACCTTTGCTTCTAACAACAACCCATATTGATTCATGCCTTTCAACCCATGCATTTTTCTGGTGTCAAAAAAAACTGGATATTATTTATTACTATCAGATATATGTTGCCAAATGCCACCCTTAGCTCCGAAACCCACTGAGCAAATCCATTTAAGTAATGTTTCATCAATTTTAAAACAACGTTTTGCTACAATATTGATATAACGTTATTTGTTTGTTTTTTGCTCAGTGGAAAGGGATAAAATACAAAAAATTACACAACTGGCTAAAAGAAATACTTACATGTCTTTATGTGTTCGTTGAATTTAAACTAGAACAAGTTTCTTGTTGTAACTGGTGTAGATTTCCTTTTTTCCCTTCAGCACATTTCACTTCACTAAGAAACAGCAAGTTGCAATAGTTTCACAATTTTTCGGTCACTAGTGTTCGAAATAGTCTAAATCCCGCGTGAAGTATTTCATGTAGAGGTAAGTGACGGCAGTGAGGAAAATCGTGCACAGGACGTATTTGACGTAGATGGTGAGGATGGCTTTGAGGTGATCTAAAATCTGAGCTATTTTCGAAAATTGTTTACTGGACGGCTAAAAATTTGTTGATTAGATGCTCGAGAGGATTTGCTTTTCGATGAACTCGTTGATTCGGTAGAGGGAGAATGGTAGGATGGCCACTAGAACGATTTTGGCGTATTTCGCAAGGATTACAACGCGGTACAGTTTTTGGATGCAGGCCATTAATGACCTGTTTTTTTTAAATCCGCGTGTATTGGTTGCGAGTGCCTTGCGCGGACTGAACGGGTGAGTTGCTGAGGAACGATCCTCGGCTGGGTGTAATATCAACAGGCCGGTGTGTCTTGGTAGCGGTCAACCTTCGGCTTTTTGACTTTCTATAAGATTTCTGGTATTTCCACCTGTAGATAGTGTCGAATTGTGGCAGGCACTCGGCGGCAACTTTCTAAGATACGCGCAAGGTTCGTTCCGTTGTGCCCCCCTCTAGCCATCTCCCACCGCGGAACGGGTCTTTCTCTAATTGCGACTTTATGTAATATTGTTGCAGATCATTGTGGTGGTTAGGTTTTTTCTTTTTGATTCGTCGAAATGTGATCAACTTTTTTGAAAATTAATTGAAAGATTTTTAATATCTACAGGGTGTTTCACCTAAAACTCCCGACTAATTAACAAGAAACTTAAAATGTTATTAGGGTTTCGTTTGTTGTAATCAATAGATGTCATTCAAGGCTATAAATTAGGATAGAATTGGTATCACTCATAATTACGATTTCGCTGTCAGAGGCGTGAGAAAATGTTATTCGATGATCAGAACTTTGGACGTGGCATTTTCGAAAAAAATTGAGTATTATTACACAAGATAAATTCAAATTCAAAACTAATTGAATTCGAGAAAATAAGCTTACGCTTCTTACAGTTTGCACACTTTAAACATAATATATAAAATTACGAACATATTATGCGTGAAAATGCAAACAATGTCTTAATTAATAAGACAACTTAAGACGATAAATATCTATTGAAACAACTACTTCCCGTGCAAATACAGCTCCGGATATCAAATTATACACTGAAATATTTAAAATCTTCTCTCCTTTCATTTTAAATGTGTATTGGTTAGTTGGTTTGAAGAGAATTTGACCTAAACGTTACATATACTTTAATAAAGCGTTTTAACTAACCAAATTAAATAAGATTTTAAATAATTCATTGTATAATTCAATATCCGGAGGTGTATTTGCACGGAAAGTAATTGTTTCAATGGATGTTTATCGTCTTAAGTTGTCTTATTAATTAAGACATTGTTTGCATTTTCACGCATAATATGTTCGTAATTTTATATATTATGTTTAAAGTGTTCAAACTGTAAGAAGCGTAAACTTATTTTCTCGAATTCAATTAGTTTTGAATTTGAATTTATCTTGTCTAATAATATTCAATTTTTTTCGAAAATGCCACGTCCAAAGTTCTGATCATCGAATAACATTTTCTCACGCCTCTGACAGCGAAATCGTAATTATGAGTGGTACCAATTCTATCCTAATTTATAGCCTTGAATGACATCTATTGATTACAACAAACGAAACCCTAATAACATTTTTAGTTTCTTGTTAATTTGTCTTATTAATTAAGACATTGTTTGCATTTTCAGGAATAACATATTCGTAATTTTATATATTATAATATTAGACATTTTTATCACTTTGATTTTCACGAATAACATATTCGTAATTTTATATATTATATTATTAGACATTTTTATCATATGCATATTTCAAATTAAATTGGCCATTTTTAAGTTATAACCAGTTTTATATTTTCAAGAACTTTGAATATAGACAAGTAGTACAGCTTCTCAAAATTAGCACACCTAACAATAAAAATTATTTATATACATTAGAAATTACAAAACAATAATAATAACAATAATATAATTTAATTGTTATTAACATTTGTTTCCTGATTGTTGAACAAAAGTTTCCAATTTCACCATTGGGGACAAAATTATTCAAAACCTATTAGAAAATGAACCATTGGATACAGTTCAAAAGCATGTGGTTACAAAAAGACGGAGCTCCTCGAGATAATGCTGCAATATGTATCTAACCCATTATTTAAATACACATTTTTCTCGGAAGTGGTTACCGTACACTTTCCCGAATATATTTTCCCGAATGACCTTTTTCCCGAACGCCATATTTCCTGAAAATAGAAATCCTGAATCCCATTTCCCGAATCCAATTTCCCGAAAGGTATTGTTCCTGAATAAAATATAAACTATTTAGAACAGAATATCATCGTACGGTTTACACTTATAGCAGTCCACTTTCGAGGATAATGCGTTTTGCAAATTTGTTACAGCGTTTTGAAAATTTTGATTTATTTGCTGATTCTATAAATACTTTTAAACGTAATTTGCTGCGTACCAATTTAGAAAGTATTTTTGCAAAACTCCATCACCTTAATATTTTTTGTTCCTCATTAATGTGCATAATGTACCTATTTTTAGGTAAATAGACTTTAGGTATTAGATATAAGTTATATTTTGTAATCATTGTATAAAATTGGAGATTTTCCGTTTTCGAAAGAAATAAATACAATAAATACAATTTTGAAACCTAAACAAATTAAGTGTTTTATTAAAGTGATATTATGGAGTTTTAACAACTAACAGCCTCAACTAAACAGTAAATATAAGCTAAATTCTGACTTCAGTTTCTGGAAGTATTCACCTAAACTAGAAAAACCCTATTTGGGTTTTGATAGTTTAGTTCGGGAAAAACATCATTCGGGAAAGTTGATTCAGGAAAGTAGTATTCGGGTAAGTGTTTTCGGGAAATGTATTATTCAGGAAAAACGTAATTCGGGAAAAATATATTCGGAAAAATGTATTCGGGAAAATGGGCGGATACGCTAATAGCATAATAAAATGGCCCGACTTGACACCGCTTGATACTTTTTATGAGGCACTTTAAAGGACCAATAGATAACATGGCAGACTTCATTAATAAGATTTACGCAAGTTGTATAGCCATTAAACCAAGATCTCTTTTGGATGCTGGTGATGTTTCGGAAACGATTTAAAATGTGTATCTTTCATTCCGGTAAAACGTTACTTACTTTTATAAATTTTATTCAACAATTAAGAAAAGCATGTTAACTAAAATTCAATTATGTTATTGTTTTTGTAATTTGTAATGTATTTTAATAATTTTTATTGATAGATATGCTAATTTTGAGAAGTTGTACTACTCTAAATGTGTATATTAAAAGCTCTTGAAAATATAAAAATTTGTTAAAATTTAAAAATTGCCAATTTAATTTAAAATATGCACATAATAAAAATGTCTTAAAAATATTCTATTCATTAGAAAAAGTCACTTCCCAAGTTCTGTTCATCGAATGACATTTTCTCATTGAATTAACACCAATTCTATCTCAATTTGAAGCTTTGAATGACATCTTTTGATTACAACAAAAGAAACTTTAATAACATTTTTAGTTAATTGTTAATTAGTCTGAGGAGTTTTAGGTGAAACGCCCTGTATAAGTCAGAGAAAACGAAACATTTAATTTTTCTGGGAATAACAATTGTAAGAGAATTAAGGGACTTGAACATCCAAACTTTTTCTACGAAGAAAATCTGTATTCTAAATCATAATCGCAATCACTTGCGAATTATGAAGAGTTGAAATAAAGGTAATTCTGGATATTTAATTAAAACACTTGGTTTGTTTCACTGATTTATCTTTTCTCCGACTAGGTCAAAATATCAACAAATTTAATAACTGAGAAATACCGTGCGATCGTTTAAATTATGATTTAAAGTAGGCGGTATTTTTTTGTGCGGTTGCCCAGAATGGTAATTGAATGATGGAATACATTTGAGGTTATAGTAAACTATGTGTTAACAGTCAGTAGTGTCAATTTAATTTAAAATTCAAAGCGTACTCTAAATCAAGGATCGTACTTTGGACGATCGATCGACGATCGAGTATACGGTAAGAAGGATCGACACAATCAAAGATTTTGCAGTGGGGCTAGAGATCGGTTACGTCACAAATGCGCGCGGAATTTAAATGTAGTTTCTTCATGATTTAGATAATTACAAGTAATTACAGTAACTGAATATTAATTCTTACTAATTAATTATATTAATAATACAAAAATTATCTCAGATAAAATACATAATTCGATTTGGAAATAGCATTAGCAACATAATATATTTCCACGTTTATTTCTTCGTAGCATGTGTACTTTATGTATATTTATTTTGATTGTAATATGATATAAATTTCCAATGTATAAGCATTAACAACTAAAATTACAAAATTGGGCTGGCTTAACCCTAAATTGTATAAGTTAGCATTGAAGTGACAAAATAGTTCTTCATACAAAACGGATTATAATAAAGCTAAGAACTCTAATATTTAAATATAAATTTTGATAACGTTTCATTATTAACCAATGTAATCAATTAAACTATAAGGATATCTAGTGTTACTTGTAGTTTGACATACTTTTTTACACTAAATAATTCAAATAGTTTAATTATATAAATATTTGACTAGTTTGCCAATTCTAATTCACAGCTTTAATTCATAATAAACTTTAAATCACTGCCAACGCTAACTTACTCCAATTTAATAATTCCAAAAGTAAAAATAATAGCAATTCAATAAAATAAAACACTTTAACTTTGTTCGTATAACATACTATTTTTTTAGTTATGACTGTAGTTTCTACTATGCAGGGAATTTTTCTTTTAGGTAAACATACATGAGCTGTAAATTTTCTGACATTCATTCTTTTTTAAAAGAATTCAATTTGAAGCTTTAAACAAGTGTTTTCCACTCCCAGACTAAGCATGAAGTAAAATTTCGAGTTTAGAAAAGCCCCGTGGAAATTTGTCGAGGGTCGCGCAGCGACCCGAGACAAATTTTCTGGGCTTTTCTAAACTCGAAATTTTACTTCATGCGCCACGCGTATAAAACACTAAAATATTGCAAAATTTATGTACATTCGAACTTCACTTGAAATCTGTGTTTTATACGCGTGGCGCATGAAGTAAAATTTCGAGTTTAGAAAAGCCCAGAAAATTTGTCTCGGGTCGCTGCGCGACCTTCGACAAATTTTCGCGGGGCTTTTCTAAACTCGAAATTTTACTTCATGCTTAGTCTGGGAGTGGAAAACACTTGTTTAAAGCTTCAAATTGAACTTTAAAAAATAACAGGGAATATCTAAAAATTTACAAAAAATAGGCTGAATTTGAAATACTTTACTTTAAAGAAAAACTTTCTATATAATGTAAATGATTACATTTTACAAATGTTCACTGGGCTTTTCTAAACTCGAAATTTTACTTCATGCTAAGTCTGGGAGTAGAAAACACTTGTTTATAGCATCAAATTAAACTCTTTGACTGTAGTTTCTATTATAAAGGGAATTTTTCTTTTAGGTAAACATGCACAAGCTACAAATTTTCTGACATTCGTTGTTTTTTAAAAGAGTTCAATTTGAAGCCTTAAGCGAGTGTTTTCCACTCCCAGACTAAGCATGAAGTAAAATTTCGAGTTTAGAAAAGCCCCGTGAAAATTTGTCGAGGGTCGCGCAGCGACTCGAGACAAATTTTCTGGTCTTTTCTAAACTCGAAATTTTACTTCATGCGCCACGCGTATAAAACACAGAGTTTAAGCGAAGTTCAAATATACATAAGTTTCACAATATTTTAGTGTTTTATACGCGTGGCGCATGAAGTAAAATTTCGAGTTTAGAAAAGCCCAGAAAATTTGTCTCGGGTCGCTGCGCGACCCTCGACAAATTTTCACAGGGCTTTTCTAAACTCGAAATTTTACTTCATGCTTAGTCTGGGAGTGGAAAACACTTGTTCAAAGCTTCAAATTGAACTTTAAAGAATAACAGGGAATATCTAAAAATTTACAAAAAATAGGCTGAATTTGAAATACTTTACTTTAAAGAAAAACTTTCTGTATAATGTAAATAAATACATTTTTATATTTTTTAAAAGGTTTTGCTCTTGAAATCTTTTTTATTTTGAAAAACTTAATATTAGTAATTTAAATAATGAATCTTTATAAATAATCTTTGTTTCACATAACCGAATCAACGTCAACATATTTTTGTAATTTAATTACACATAACACAAACTATTATTTTAATTACACTCAACACTATCACGAAGTCTAATTTTAATAAAACTTGTTTTTAACACAAAATATTAAAAAATCTATCTATGAAGTTACAGCGAAACCGGAAAGAGAGGTTATTATGGACTCAAAAACGTAACCAAATACAACGTCATTGTTCTCTCTTGCACGAACTAGGGCCTGCGGGGAAAGGGGTAGGGGAAAGCATGGAAAGATCCAATTCTGTCTTACCTTGTAGCATATACGTGTGCATAAGTGTTACGCCCATCGACGTACCTTGATAGTAAACTATGTGTTAACAGTCAGTAGTGCCAATCTAATTTAAAATTCAAAGCCTACTTCTAAATCTTGTTTTCAACGATCGCAAGGTAGAACATCACTAAATTTGTTTACCCTTATTTTTTAGATGTTTGGATCAACTGTAATTTTAAAAATTAAAAGTGCGATTTTTTACCCAATTTACAACAAATTAGTCTTACAACGACTGCATCAAACACTTATTGACATCATAAAGCAGTATATTATGAAATTTATATGAAATCAGTGTTCAATACGCGGGGCGCATGAAGTAAAATTTCGAGTTTAGAAAAATATGAAAATTTGGTTTGGTCGCGTAGCGCTACTTCACTGTAAATCAGTGTTTTTAAGCGTGGCGCATGAAGTAAAATTTCGAGTTTAGAAAAGCCTAATTTGGATTGGCCGCTCCGCTTCGCTGCGCGGCCAAACCAAATTTTCAGGCTTTTCTAAACTCGAAATTTTACTGCATGCTTAGTCTGGGAGTGGAAAACATTTTTTTAAAGCTTTAAATTAAACACTTTTAAAACAAATGTATTCAATTGTGTACTTATAAGAAAAATACCTTGCATACTAAATAATTTATAAATGAATGTCAAGTATCATTAAAGATATTTTATCAAAATTAAAATTGCATTATTTCTTCATCTAGTTGCTCTTTCAATTGGTAACTTATGCCATTTTACCGGACACTTTTTTCTCATCAATCACCTGGTAAAATATTTACAAAAGTATATTGGTTTTGTATGTAATGTACCCTGTACATCATTATTATATTACATTTTATTATTATATTATTTCTCATTATTATTATTATTATGTATATTTCGCACAGATAACATTAGGGCCAACAAATAGTCAGAAACCGATCAATAACAATTTGTTTATCAGTACTTTCACTAAAGATGTTATTTCAAATCATTATCTTAAGTAAATGTTTTCTACCGCGCTCATTAGACATTGCCCCTAACGTTATGCGCGTCCCTTTTGTTATAATCTCTTTCTTCCAGAGCTTGATTAGAATAAGTTGTTAGTCTTATTTCAGACATCGCGAAAAGCACTCTTACTCTTGTAATCCGTTTATACTAATTCTTTTATATTAATAAATCTGTTAAAGTCATAAACAGTATATTAATAACAATTAATATCCGCCTCCCGCTCAACCATTACACTGGCGCAGTCGGTAAACGTGAAATAAATAAGTGTAAAAAGTAATTAGCGGGTTTTTTCGCGAGTAAATAATACAAAATTGTGCATAAAATCCGAAGTACGTTCCTCAACACATAGAAGGACGCCAAAATCGTAGTGCCGTTCCCAAGCTACCATCTCAATAGCGTCCTACTCCTGTAACGATCATATCCACAGAGTGCCAGAAGGAAGCCATCCACGTCGTGAAGTTCCAAGCATTTAAACAACGAGCTACCATATCAAAACTGAGTCGTCGTACTCAGAAAAGCGCTAAGCAGATTACCCGAGAGGGTAACACAACAACCGTTTCCACAGCCCCACCAGGAAGTGCGCGTACCACCAGAAGACGAGTGATTAAATCGTGCGACGAAATGCTCATCGTAATTTTCTTCTCGATTCTAAGGTAGGAAAGAATACACTCATTTATTTTTTGCAACCCACATTGACTTTTTTATTTTTCAAAATTATTGAATTTTCAAAACTGAATTTAAATTGTTTCAAATCTTTTTAAATTATTTTTCATATTGCTATTTTTTTTTTACAAACAAAAAAGTTTACATAATGGAAACTTTAAATTTAGCATTTTTGACTCTGTCCGAAGCTAGATTCGATAACTCAAAAAAATCAAATTTAGAAGACTTTATTGGTCAGTGCAACAATGCTATGACATTGGTTACTGCTGAGCAACAGGCAACATTATTAATTTTCATTAAAAATAGAATCACTGGCGATGCAGGTGCTCTTGTTAGAGGTCGTGTTACTAATACTTGGAACGAACTTAAACAATTGCTTCGCGAGAATTTTTCAGTTAAAAAATCCTTCGATCATTTACAATCAGAACTTAGGTGCATCAAACAAGAAAGTAATGAGTCAGTAGTAATGTTCGGTAACAAAATCAAAAAGTTATATCAAGAATTAATTAATTCATTAGATCTTACATTAGATGATGCTGTTTTACAAGCACAAGCAGATTTGTTAAACAAACAATGCTTAAACGTTTTTATGGCCGGTCTAAATAGAGATTTATGCGTTATTTTGAAAGCGAGAAACTGTGATTCACTAGAAAAAGCTATAAATATTGCATCTTCAGAAGATTTTTCATCGCCTCAAAACAATTTTCAAATAAATTTAAATCAATGTCAAATATGTGGCAAAAATGATCATATTACAGCAAACTGCAGGTACAACTCGTTTCCCAAAAACAATGGAAATTCAACAATCACATGTAATTATTGTAAAAATGTTGGTCATTCTATAAACGAATGTCGCAAACGAATGTATAACAACTCACAAGGAAATTTTAGATCTCAGCAACAAAATACTAATTTACGATATTCACAAAATCTTAAACAGCCAAATTTTAATAACTCAACCCGAGAGCCACAAACCATACATTCTAATGTTAACAAAAATAATTCAACACACAATTATCAACCGCGTAGTTTAGATATTTCACCTCGGCAACGTGATAATAATTTACATCAAAATCAATCATTTCCAAAAAATTCTAATAATAGATTCATAAATTCTGATTTAATTTCTTCTCAGCAGTTAAATTTAAACTCTTTGGAGTCCGAAGTTGCGGACGAACTTCGGACAGCATCTCAAGTCCCAGAACATCAATTTTTTCAATAGACATCGACGCAATTTCTTCCTATGTCAACATAATCTCACCTCAATTAAAATCCCAAGGTACATTTTTAATCGACACTGGCGCTGAAGTCTCTTTAATAAAATTAAACAGACTACAACCTCACGTGTATGTTTTTGACGATTTGAAAATTACCTTGCACGGCATCAATGCATTTAACAAACCGATTCACACCTTATGTTATTGCACCTTACATTTTGAATTTGATAACAATTATAAATTTGAGCATGTGTTTCACATAGTTCCTAGTTCTTTTCCGATCCCTCAAGATGGACTTATTGGGAATGATATTCTTAAAAAGTTTAATTCTATTATTGACTATAATAATGATACAATTAAATTTGGAAATGCTTTATTAAAATTACATACTATCAAGAAAGTTTTAAAGAAAAGTACACCCAATAACAGAACTAATCAAATCAATCAACAAATTCCTAATAAATCTATTGTTCCAAATTCCAAACCTAATCAAATACAATGTGAACCGAAAACATCTCCTAAAATTCCTCGTAATGTATTCAAAAATCCTAATCTTCAAAAAGATATAATCAATGCAATCAATGCAAATAAAACACCCTTGCCAAGTCCAACAAGTCCAACCCCATTAAACATCGAAGTAAATAAACTAAATTCTGATAAAATTTTTGTAAAAGCTAGAACAGAAAAAGTGATTAAGATTAAAATCGATAACCCAGAAATAATTGTGGAAATTGTAAATAAACAAGAAATATTTCCTAAAATTTACTTATGTAGTAGTATTGTCACCGTAGATAAATCAAATAATACAGCAATAACAACACTGCTAAATACTAGTGATAATGACTATGAATGCGATAATATTTCTGTTACATTAGAGCCATTAGAGTCAACAAAGAAACAATTATCTTTAAATAAAATAAATACAAGTGAATATTCGAACGATAGTAAAGACATTAAAAGTTATAATAATTATTTAAATATACTTAACAAATTAAAACCACAAACTGTTAATCACTCTTTACCTGTTTTCTCATTTTTAAATTCTTCTTTAAAACAAAGCAAAGTCACGTTTCATTTTATTCATGATCGCACCACAAAATCTGATGGCACACCTTTTGGTTATGCAGGTTTTGCAGGTGAAATAATGTCAGACTGTGGTTCATCATATTTTATAAGTCATAATTTGGAAGCAAAATTGCAGTGTAATTCCATTGACAATCGTCTTTTTACTATAACACAAGGGAAACATTTTGGGATTTGTATTAATTTAATCTGTAATCCAACAAATTGGGCACAAAAATTCACTAACTTCTTAGATATTTTTCCTAAACTGTATAACAAACCTCTGAACATTCGTACGATTCTATTAGGTACAGGTTTATTTAATATACCAATCAACGATATTGTAGATTTTCTATGTAATTTTTCTAATAATAACCCCTTCTATCCACATCACTATACGGTATATATTCCTGAGAAAGAAAAATTCCATTATGTTGCAAGTTATTCCGAAAATTTTATTCAACCTACTCTAAATTACACATTTAGCTCTAAATGCATTCAACATTCAAAACATTTTTCAACACAAAAAGTGCCAAGCGACGGTAACTGTCTTTTCCATTCAATTATTTACTTAACGGGTTTCTTTAAATCAGTAGAAAAGCTTAAAATATTTTTATTGAATTCAAAACATATTAAAAATTGTCTGTCACCAAAAGAAGCAGAATATATACTCAGAACTCCTAATGCTTTTGCAACAGACGACGTCATTAAAATTGCAGCATTAGAATTAAATATTTGCATATGTGTTCATACTCCTGAAAATCATAACTTTGTTTTTGGGAATCCGAATAACGAAATTATTCATATTTTTCATTCAAATAGCCACTTTGAGCCTTTAATTACAATTTCCGAATCTGGCAATAATCAAGATTTACAATCCAACCCATCCGAATTCGTAAATAATAATTCCAGTAGATTAAACATATTAAAAGAGAAGTTACAGACGAGTCATCTGAATTCAGAAGAATATAACTCATTAATTTCACTGTGTCTCGAGTTTAACCATATTTTTCATTTAGAAGGAGATATTTTATCCAGCACGGATTTAGTTTACCACGAAATTCACACCTCTACCGACATACCCATAAAATCAAAAACTTATAGGTTCCCCCAGTCTTTGCAAACCGAAGTAGAAAATCAAATTGACTCAATGCTAAACCAAAACATCATAAAACCTTCTTTCAGTCCCTGGAACTCACCTATCTGGATTGTTCCTAAAAAACCTGATTCCGAGGGAAACAAAAGTTGGCGGTTGGTCGTCGACTACAGAAAATTAAACAGCGTTACGGTAGGCGACGCTTATCCTTTACCTAACATAGAGGAAATTCTCGACCAACTCGGTCACTCCAAATACTTTTCTACTCTCGATTTAACATCCGGTTTCCATCAAATAAATATTCATCAGAAAGATATTCCTAAAACCGCATTTAGTGTACCTTCTGGGCACTATGAATTTTTACGTATGCCTTTCGGGCTAAAATCTGCCCCCGCAACCGTCCAACGCTTAATGAATTCTGCATTAGCGGGTCTACCCAACCATTTGCGCTGTCTGTGCTATCTCGATGATATTGTTATTTATTCCAACAACCTCGAAAATCACTTAGATAAATTACGAGCTGTTTTTACTCGTTTAGAGAAATTTAATTTAAAACTTAAGCCGGAGAAATGCCAATTCTTACGCCACGAAATAGTTTATTTAGGGGATCTTATTACTAAAAACGGTGTGCTCCCAAATCCTGATAAAGTATCATGTATAAAACTTTTTCCTCAGCCAAAAAATACTAAAAACATTAAGTCGTTTCTCGGTTTAGCAGGCTATTATAGACGTTTCATTCCAAATTTTAGTAACTTAATTTTTCCTTTAACAAAATTATTGAAAAAAGATGTTAAATTCAGGTGGACCAGTCTTGAACAGGATTGTTTTGAAAAACTAAAAACCCTATTATCAAGTGAACCAATTTTACAATTTCCTGATTTTTCTCAAGAGTTTACTATAACTACTGACGCATCGAATTACGCAATCGGTGCCGTACTTTCGCAAGGCCCACCCTCACAAGATTTGCCAATCGCGTATTATAGTAGAACCATGAGCAGAGCAGAACAAAACTATGACGTTTCCTCTAAGGAATTGTTAGCTATTGTGTCTGCTGTCAAGCACTTTAGGCCCTATGTTTTTGGTCGACGATTCAAAATAGTTACGGATCACATCGCTTTAAAATACCTTGACAGTGTAAAGGACCAATCGTCCCGACTCTTGCGATGGCGTTTATGCCTATCAGAATACGATTACTACATTGAATACAAGCCGGGGAAATCTAATCACAATGCAGACGCTCTTAGTAGAATTCAAATTAAAAATGATTCGAACATCACTAACATTCCTACCGCGAACACTTATATCACAAATACCATTTCAGATTACACAGATTTTTTGAAAAAATTAGAGAACACAATAATACAAAATGCAAACGTAGTCGAGAAAGATGAAAATATTACAATTTCTCATGGTAATAAGGCATTCTTTCTTTCTACAGACTTGAATTTAGATTATATCAATTCCAAAGAAAATATAGAAAAATATAATCATTTAAACACACTCCAACAGGAGTCCCTCAAAGTTTTTGACATTGTAAAATTTAAAGACAAAGACAATTTCATCTTCTACTGTTTCTACAAATAACATTTTTGGAATTCCTCAACATTTGAGATCATTTTTAAAACCCTTTAAATCTTACGTGACGAATTAATTCAAAACAACATTAACTCTATTAGCATTCCAAAAATTACCACAACTCTCGATAATTTACAATGGAATAAAATTCGCTCTATTATTAGGTATATTTTCAAAGACACAGATATACTAATTAATATATATCATAATAAAGCTATTCTCCCGCAAACAAAAGATATCCCTGACATCCTAAAAGAAAATCATGACAGTCCAGGCGCAGGACATCCCGGTTTTCATAAGACATATCGTAGGATCAAAATGAACTACAAATGGCCAAATATGAAATCCACAATATACGATTACGTCAAAAGTTGTAAATATTGCCAAGAAAATAAATTAAATCGTAAAAAGAAACACGCGCCTATGGAAATCACCACAACCTCAATTAAACCTCTTGACAAAATATTTCTTGATGTAGTTGGCCCTTTGCCACTTACAGAATTTGAGAATAGATTCATACTTACTTTACAAGATGACTTAACAAAATTTTCTCTAGCTTTTCCTATTCCTAACCACGAAGCCTTAACTATTGCTACTACATTCACTGAACATTTTATCTGTAAATTCGGTATTCCTAAGTGTATATTGACAGATCGAGGGAAATAATTTACCTCCATTTTGCTTAAAGAGGTGACGAAATTATTTAAAATTAAACACATACTAACTACCGCATACAGACCTCAAAGTAATGGTGCTCTTGAAAGATCACATTTAACACTCGCCGATTATTTGAAACATTATACCTCTAAACAACAAGATTGGGATAAATACGTTGCATTTGCTACATTCTCTTATAATACGTGCGTTCATTCTTCTACAAACTACACCCCTTACGAACTAATGTTTGGCCATAAACCTAATACACCTAGAGACTTAACACGGGAACCCGAGTTTAAATACACATATGATAATTATGTAGACGAGTTAAAATTACGTTTCCAATATTCCCACGATATAGCAAGAAAAAATCTATTAATTTCCAAAGAAAAAAACAAATTCTATTATGATAAAAATTCAGCGATCCCCCAATTTCAAGAAGGCGATTTAGTCTATCTGCAAAATGAACAGTTTCAACCAGGAGTTTCCAAAAAATTATCTTCCAGATATTCTGGTCCTTTCAAAATTATTAAAATCAATTCTCCCACTAACTGTACAATTAAAATTAAAAATAAACATGAATTAGTACACTTCGATAGACTAAAACATGCTACTGTTTTAGAATCTCTGGCACAGTGATGGCCAACGATTTCTACAACAACACCCCTTTACAAACTTCACCTGGACTTTACTTCGAGGGATTAGGACAACTAAATTTGCAAGAACAATCATGGAAGCTAATTGCTCACCTAGACATATCCGCTTTACAAGGAAAAACCGCAAGCATTGACAATACATATCACAAAACTTTAAATTTTTGTACTTCCGCTTTGTTCGGTATATTTTCAAGTTGCAATACAACACTAGTTCTATTAAGTCACGAAATCAAAGAAATTGAATCCAAAAGCTATGTATTACACCAGATTATCGGACATCGCCAAAAACGCGCATGGTTTAACATTGTCGGCTCAGCTTTCAAAACAATTTTTGGCACTCTTGACGAAAATGATGCAAATAAATACACTCATGCCATTAATTCCATTAATAATGACGAGGGGCGTTTGGCCAAATTACTACAAGAGCAATCATCAATAGTACAATCAACTATTAAAAATATGAACCAAACTGTTAATAACTTCAATGATAATGAACAAGCAATTAACAAAAATTTCGAACTCTTCCAAAATTATACTCAGAGTTACAATAAAAAAATGTGGGACCTAGAAACTAAAACTGCTTTAGACGAACATATTGCTTTATTGACGTCAATGGTAAATAATTTATTAAGGGAGTATGACAATTTAATTAACGCAATTCTTTTTGCCAAATCGAATCAAATCCACCCTATCGTATTGACACCCGATCAATTAATTCAAGAACTACAAACTACACTTCAATATTTACCTTCCTCCACAAGCTACATATTACCTCTCGAAATAGAAAATGCAGTTGATTTGTTAGCAGTAACTTCTTTAACTGTTTTTATTCAAAAAATCAAATAATTTTTATAATTTCCAACCCATTGATTTCGCAAAACATTTTCAACTTATATAAAACTATTTCTCTACCAACCTCTCATAATCACGATAACTACGTTTTTATAGAACCTACATCAAAGTATCTTGCCATGTCACAAGATAGACAACATTACACTCTTTTTGATGACCTAAGTTCATGCGTTAGAATATCCAACAAATATGTTTGCCAAACTAAACAACAACCCGAACGTATTGCTGAAGATAATATTTGCGAAATAGATATTTTAGTTAACGGAAAACTTAATAAATATTGTAATACGAGACTTATACCATTAAAGAACGTTCTATGGAAAACACTTAATGAGGAAAACACCTGGTTATATATTTCACCCGCGAACAAGACAATTTCTATTGCTTGTAATAATAGAGATACTTTCGACTTAATAATATCCAATAACGGAATCTTGCAGGTAGCGCGCAATTGTAAAATATTTACAGGTGACACAACCTTTTCTAGTACTACCTATAACTTCATAAGCAATCTGAGATACATTTTGCCAAATTTTAATATTTTAGACCATGAATGTTGTTCCAAAAAGGTTTTAAATGTTTTCAAAAATATATCTTTCGGAAAAGTTAAAATTAACTACTTTGATAATAATGATCTAAAAATGGCTAGTCATAAACTCGATGAAATTTCAAAACTTAGTGAGAATATAGTAAATAATAGGAACTATAGTTGGATTTCAGATATTCATTACTCTTTCCTATCATATATTTTGCTTTTTGTTATAGTTATCTTTATTCTTTACAAGATTATTAAACGCACTAGAATTTTGCATTCATTTAGACAAATAAGACCTAACCATAACAGAGTCGCCGCATATGTACCAGAAAATATACCAATGAATATTAGAGACATGAATATAGCTCCAGACATGCTTAATGATGCTCCTGCAGTTCCGCCATTAAGAAGAAGCGAACGAATTAGATTCAATCGTAATCAATAAAGTCAAAAAAAAAAAAAGAAAAAAAAAAAAAACTATGTCATTACTTGGGTTTGCAAAAGATAAATATTTTTCTTTCCTTTACCTGTTTTGTATTGTCAAAGAAATACCATATTTAAATGTACGTTGTGTATATAAGTACTCTGCATTTTCTGTATAAACAATTATTGGTATTGGTGTATTTCTATTTTCAGTATCATATATTTTTATATTATTTCATGTACATATGTATTTACAAATGAATTCATTATATTGTGTATTCATATTTATATTATCTATAGTTCTTCAAATTAGGCAAAAAAAAAAAAAATAAATAATAATCAATTTATCACATTACCCTCTATTCAAGTAATTCTTTTAACTTTTTAAATTTACATTGTAAATCTTTTTATAAGGGGGGGAGTGTAATGTACCCTGTACATCATTATTATATTACATTTTATTATTATATTATTTCTCATTATTATTATTATTATGTATATTTCGCACAGATAACATTAGGGCCAACAAATAGTCAGAAACCGATCAATAACAATTTGTTTATCAGTACTTTCACTAAAGATGTTATTTCAAATCATTATCTTAAGTAAATGTTTTCTACCGCGCTCATTAGACATTGCCCCTAACGTTATGCGCGTCCCTTTTGTTATAATCTCTTTCTTCCAGAGCTTGATTAGAATAAGTTGTTAGTCTTATTTCAGACATCGCGAAAAGCACTCTTACTCTTGTAATCCGTTTATACTAATTCTTTTATATTAATAAATCTGTTAAAGTCATAAACAGTATATTAATAACAATTAATATCCGCCTCCCGCTCAACCATTACATGTAATTTAATTTCACTTGGTTTTGTTTTACTATAGTGAAACAAAACCAAGTGAATTTAAATCATTTGATACAATTAGTTATTGATAACCCACTGAGCAAATCCATTTAAGTAATGTTTCAACAACATTAAAACAACGTTTAATATTGCTACAATGTTGATGTAACGTTATATGTTTGTTTTTTGCTTAGTGAGAATAAGCGTTTAGCACTCAAAATGTACACCTAACGAATAAAAATGAAGTACATAAAGTAAGGAATAAACAGTTTTTCATTATAAGTTATTTAATATCTTAAGTGAATTTAATTTACGAAACCAATATATTTACGTCATTTTTTTATAGAAAAAAAACTTTATGCAATTAAACGAAATTTTTGATAAATATTGATTTTATGCAACGGTTTTTATTTGCCTTTTATGTCAGCGCTGGTGATTAGATAATTGCATTACGTAAAATGTTAGAAAAGTCTTTTATGAATTCTCCGCGTTTATTACGAAAGAATGCCACCAAAAATCGATTAATCAGGACACTCCTCGCATTCAAGGCCGTAGCCAAAAATAAAATCGGAGGGGGTTATACAATTTTCGGGGAGGGTTTTAATGGTAAAAATATTATTTTTGCTCCTATAGGGTCTCTTTTACATACAAAAAATTAACATTTTGAAAATTTCGGGGGAGGTTTGAACCCCTATATCCCCCCACCCCCCCTGGCTACGGCCTTGCTCGCATTTGACTGGTTTGTGGATATTTTCATATTTTACCATTAACAAAAATAAGAATGGATAATAATTGAACAATATTACAAAAAATCCAAAATGAATCGATAAAATACTCATCGATTTTATTTGCTCAAAGAATAACAACAATAAATAATAATTAAACGATATTAAAAAAATAATCCAAAATGAATAATAATAATAATTTATTTCGTGTTATTAACAGAAGTCTTACACATGTCATAGATATACAGGGTGTCAATTTGAAAACAAGCCAACCAGAATATCTTTGAAATCGTAACAGTTGGAGAAAATTCTTCAAAACCATTTCTAGGATATGGAGGGGGAACCATTTTGACCCACATAACAATTTTCTGCAACCAACCCCTTAGGCTGTAGCCACCCTTGCCCATTTTTTTAAACGGAACGACCCTACTTGTGATACATCATTAGAAAGGTCTTTCAAAATGCTAATCAGTGGTACCAACTAAAATTTTTATTGTTACATAAAAAATGCAAAAAAAATAAATCAATTTTTTAGATTTGAAAATTGTTGTCAAATTAGTTATTGTAACAATTTATTTTTACAAATTACAAATGAAAAAACACAGATAAACATAATAATACCCAATATTTATCAGAGGTATCTATTATTTTATTAAAATACGGACAACTCTAAAAAAATATTAAAATAATAACAAAACTTGGTTTAATGGAATACATTTATTAACTGAATAAATTGCACCTGTCGGCAACATAAAAAAATCATTTTGAGTATACTATAATTTGATAATTTTTTTTTTACATTTTTTATGTAACCGAGTCTTGCAGTTCGGGTCCTGATCGTATTCCACCATATTTTTTAAAACAATGTGTATATTCGTTAAGTGAGCCTATTCATAGCATATTTGAATTATCACTATCCACTGGAGTGTTTCCCATAGAATGGAAACACAGTTATGTTGTACCAATCTATAAAAATGGTTGCAGATCTAATATAGCTAATTACCGCGGAGTTTCTATCCAATCAACATTACCCAAACTCTTAGATCGGTTGGTATCTGAGCAGTTAACTTCGTGGTGTTCTCAATATATTGTTAAGGAGCAACATGGCTTCCTTAGAGGAAAGTCTACTACTACCAATTTGATGACATATCAATCTTACATATCGAATGCTTTGGAGGAAGGTTTACAGGTAGACTCGATTTACACTGATTTCTCCAAGGCATTCGACCGGGTACAACATGATATTTTGATTCGAAAACTTAAATGTATCGGTTTCTGTGGCAATTTGATTAAATGGATAGAGAGCTACTTAGTGGGCAGATCACAACGAGTACGTATTGGTCAAAATGTGTCCAATACGATATCAGTGACATCTGGGGTACCTCAGGGCTCACACTGCGGCCCTCTTTTATTTTTATTGTTGTGAATGATATTGGATTTAATGTGAGGAATAGTAGAGTTCTCCTTTTTGCCGATGATTTAAAGATTTATAAAAAAATTCGTAGTATGTCAGATCAGCAGCAGCTGCAGGATGATTTGAATGTCATTGCAGAATGGTGCATAGAAAACAATATAGCGTTGAATTTAAACAAATGTTTTCGCATATCTTTTACCCGGGGAAGAGAAAAACATTTTAATTTCTCTTTGGTCAATCATCAGTTGACACGTGTAACCAGAGTAAAAGATTTAGGTGTTATGTTTACTTCAAAGCTGGATTTTAGGGAGCATATTTCGCATGTGTGTAACAAGTCACTAAAAGTGTTGGGTTTTATTAATCGATTTAGTAAACAATTTAAGAACGCAACTGTAAAAACTCTCTATTTGTCTCTGGTACGTCAACATGCGGAATATGCTTCAATAGTTTGGTCACCCTACACAAAAAGCTCAATTCATCAGATTGAGATGATTCAAGGAAAATTTCTGAAGATAATGGCTTTTCGTGTGGGGAAAAATATTATAGATTTTAGTCATAGCGAAATGTTATCATTATTGAATCTGCGATCGTTGGCTGAAAGACGAATTTTTCTGGACTTGTCATTTTTGTATAAGTTGGTGAATGGGTTTGTGAATTGCACTGAACTGGTGGGTGCTTTAAATTACAATGTACCCCGGGGCCTTCAATCAAGGCATAGGGCATTATTTCGTTTAGCCTTTCATACTACGAACTATGGTATGAACAACCCCATCGACCGCATGATGAGGCAGGCAAATGTTTTGTCACATAATTCCAATTTTATCCTCTTCGCACCATCCTTTGCAATTTTTAAAACCCACTTACGTTATATCGATCTGTCCGCTGTCATTGATGTAACATGAACATACTTCTTATTGTTTATTTATTCTATTATCTATTTATTATATTATTTGTTATTGCCAATTCAATACGTGTTCGTATTTACACTTCATGTTCAATCTGAGATAATTTGCATTTGTTGTACATGTTAAGATACCATTTTATCCTTTTATATACAGATATATATTGGTGGTTTGTTATTCAATATGTATTCGTCATATACTATTTATGTTCCATCTGTGATAATTTGTATTGTTGACATCGCTGTGATATCTTGTGTGGGTTTGGGTCTGTTCCTTTGATTAAGTTTTGTCATATATTTTATATTTATATTCATATTATATTTATATATATATATATATATATATATATATATATATTAATTTATTGGTTGTATAATTAATTGATCGATTGAAGGTTGAGTGTTTGATTAATTAATCTATTTATTGTAACTTGAAGGTGGGAAGGAGCTTGTTTCATATTGTTACGTTTTAAACTATTTGGGATCAATATGCAATATATTTTAAAATAAAATATTTCTGTAGGGTTATAAGTTTAAATTTTGTTTGGCATAGATTTTGTTTTTGTTTAGTCAATTTATTGTATTAAGATGTATATGTATTAATCTATTGTAAACTGCAGATTCCGTAAATAAATAAATTAAATTAAAAAACAATAAAAAAATGTTGTGGTACCACTGATTAGCATTTTGAAAGACTTTTGTAATAAAATATCACAAGTGGGGTCATGCCATTTAAAAAAAATGGGCAAGGGTGGCTACAGCCTAAAGGGTTGGTTGCAGAAGATTGTTATGTGGATCAAAATGGTTCCCCCTCCATATCCTAGGAACGGTTTTGGAAAATGTTCTCCAACTGTTACGGTTCCAAAGATATTGTGGCTGGCTTGTTTTCAAATTGGCACCCTGTATAGACGTAAAGAGTATGTGAATCAAACTTAAACTTAAATCAAAATTCAACCTAAAATAAATACACACAAATAAGACACTTAAACTTTGTTTGTATAACTGAGATTTTTATTGTGACTATAGTTCTTCTTAGTTTGATAATGCCAAGTTAAAGTTATCGAAACTATAGTCACAATAAAAACCTCAGTTATACAAACAAAGTCTAAGTGTCTTATTTGTGTAAATTATGATTTATAACGAAACGAAGATTCGTCTTTATTTTAGGATAAATTTTGATTTTAGTTTACTGAAAATGTGAGATGATTGGTGGACAGAGCTTTGAAGTCAAGGCTAATAAACACCAGGGTTGTTAAAAAAAACGTATTTTTTTATTTTAATTAAAACAGTTTTTTTACAATTAGTGTTTTTTTCGTTAAAACAGTTTTTTGTTTCATTGAAACATAAAAACGCGTTTAAGACAGAACATACGGGGCATGTGTCTTTTAAGTATACATATCCCGATAATTACAGTGTTTTTTCAATTTGCGGGAATTCGTTGTTTCAAAGCGGTTAATTTGAATCTTGTAACGAGTGTTTTCCACTCCCAGACTAAGCAGGAAATAAAATTTCGAGTTTAGAAAAGCCTCAGAATTTGGATTGGTCGCGTAGCGAAGCGGAGCAACCAATCCAAATTAGGGTTTTCTAAACTCGAAATTTTACTTCATGCGCCACGCTTAAAAACACTGATTTACAGTGAAGTTCAAAACACACACACACACAACAACGATTATACGCAACCTAATATACGTTATAGTTATTGGGTTGCCTATAATCACTGTTTTTAACAATTTGTTCAGCGCAGAATTTGACTCACGTTTTATTCACATCTACAAGTTAAAGTTATCGAAACTATAGTCACAATAAAAACCTCAGTTATATATTTAAATTACAGCTAATTATAATTATAATTATAGCTAAAGCCGTATATTTTAAACTTTACGATATGTCAGTGTTTTATACGTGTGGCGCATGAAGTAAAATTTCGAGTTTAGAAAAGCCTAATTTGGATTGGCCGCTCCGCTTCGCTAAGCGGCCAATCCAAATTTTCAGGCTTTTCTAAACTCGAAATTTTACTTCATGCTTAGTCTGGGAGTGGAAAACAATCGTTTAAAGATTCAAATTGAAATCTCTTAAAAAAACAACGAATGTCGTAAAATTTACAGTGCATAGTATACCTGAAAGAATAATTCCCTTTTTTTAAAAATCACATTTATGCACACACAGTTGTGATATTTATTGTAATAAAATGTTGTGTTTAATAATGTAATTTGAAATATCTTTAACAATTTAGCTAACATTTAGAAATGTAAACAAAAAAAAATCTTAATAAAATAGTATAAAATATAATTTAGTAAATTTAAGATAATAAAAAACCGTTTTAAACAAATTTAACGTTTAAAACATGTTTTAAACAAATTTAAGAGTTAAAAATGTTTAAAACAAAACCGTTTAAAACACGTCGACTGGTTTTAAACATTTTTAAAACACTGTTTTAAAACAAAGTGTTTTGAACATTACAACCCTGGTAAACACACACATAAAAACGTTTACGTTTATCTTTTCATTAAAGTTGGGCCCGTCCTTCAAAAAGTTCCATATTCAACATGCTTGGATTTGTTTGTGATGTATGTTGGTATCTAATAAACGCAAGGCCGTAGCTAGGAAAAAAATGGAAGGAGGTTTTACTGGTAAAAATATTGTTTTTGCTCTTTCAGGGATGCTTTTAGATACCAAAATTTAACATTTTGAAAATTTCGGGGGGGGGGTTAAACCCCCCATATCCCCCTCCCCCTTATGGCTACGGCCTTGAACAACCAACCAGTCTATTTTGTACGAAATCTGCCAACTGTTGGGAAATTCTCTGATGACCGAATTGTTAATCGTGAACGTGTTTGAAATAAATTTTTGCATATTTCAAACACATTCACGATTAACAATTCGGTCATCAGAGAATTTTCCAACAATTGGCAGAAACTCCCAAATGTTGTATCTGATGAACGGGCCCATTGCAGGTGCATTTTTATCTTTGAAGATAAAACTTTAATTTTACTTACCCATTGTAATATTGTATAATAAATATTATGACTAGTGGTTTTATAATTTATTTGTGGTTAAAAAGGATAAATATAAATGGAAGAGCAATTATCATTTTATAATCCTCATTGATTTAGGTTAAAAAATGGCAACACAAGATGTGCACACAATTGAAACACGATATAAACTGAGTCGTTTGCAATAAAACGTGAATGGTAATTGATTCGCGGTGTGTTTTATCACGACGTATTAGTCATCAAATTGTAAAGCGCGATTTAAACAAAAAAAAACATGTATTGAAAATAAAATACAAATTTAATGCAAGGTACTATGTTGCATATCAAAAAATGTATTTAAGAAGAGTAGTTATAAAAAACTATGTAAAAATTGATGTATTGTATACAGGGTTGTTATGTTCCCACTGACCAAAAAACAAACAAATAACGTTATATCAACATTGTAGCAACATTAAACGTTGTTTTAATGTTGATGAACCACTACTAAATTGTGTTTGCTCAGTGGGCTTAAAACACTTTGTTTTAAAACAGTGTTTTAACCATGTTTAAAAACAGTGGTCGTGTTTACAATGGTTTTGTTTTGAACATATTTTAAATGTTAAATTCGTGTAAAATAAGTTTTAAATGTAAATTTTGTTTAAAAAGTTTTTATTATCATCTTAAATTAGTTAAACCATATTTTATACTACTTTATTAAACATTTTTTGGTTACATTTTCAAATTTTAGGTAAATTGTTAAAGATATTTCAAATTACATTCTTAAAAATAAAATTTTATCATAATAAAATATCACAATTATGTGTGTATAAATGGGATTTCAAACGTGTTTTAAATATGTTCAGCCTTAATAATAATTGCCGTTAATATCATTATAGTTTAATGCTAATTAATCTCTACTAGACGCATACAAACACGATACTAACATTTCGTATTAATAGAGCAAACCCATTAACCAAATCTATTTAAGTAATGTTTTATCAACATTAAAACAACGCTTAATGTTGCTACAATGTTGACATAACGTTGTTTGTTTGTTTTTTGCTCAGTGGGAAATCTACATGTTTTTAGTTAGTTTTAAAATAATGATAGAATAAACGTAGCAAACATTACATTTTTATGTTTTTAACTTCATTGTAATCAAGTAATTTAAAAGGTATGTTTTTATGTTTTCTTCTGATATATCATTAGATTAAAATTAACTTCTAATGTCTCCACTCCCAAACTAAGCATGAAGTAAAATTTCGAGTTTGGAAAAGCCTGAAAATTTGGTTTGGTCGCGTAGCGCGTAGCGCTACGCGGCCAAACCAAATTTTCAGGCTTTTCTAAACTCGAAATTTTACTTCATGCGCCACGCGTATAAAACACTGATTTCAACTGAAGTTCAAATCATACTGATAAGGTTTATACATTTATGATTTATAGCATTGTTTAATAAATTCTAAATAATCCTATTTTGTTATTACCGTTGAGGTTATGATTAAGACTTAAACTAGGGCTATGAAATTATTAGTTGTAAACTAACAATAGTAATCTACTAAAACGTTTTATTAATCCGAAAATGTCAATATCATCCTCAGAACTGTGTTAAAGCTGTGTTAAGACTGGTTATGTTTAAAACACGTTTAAAACATGTTTTAAACACTTTTTAAACATGTTTTTAATTCAAACAAGAATAATTTAAATTTAAAACTATTTGAATTCGAGAAAATAAGCTTACGCTTCTTATAGTGCCTTAATTTTTATTTGTTAGTTGGTTTAAAGAGAATTCAACCTAAATTTTACATATACTTTGATAGATCGTTGTAACAAATCAAATCAAATAAGATTTTAAATATTTCATTGTATAATTCAACATCCGGAGGTGTATTTGCGCGGGAAGTAGTTGTTTTAATGGATATTTATTGTCTTAAGCTGTCTTATTAATTAAGACATTGTTTGCATTTTCACGGCTAACATTTTCGTAATTTTATATATTATAAAATAGTGTGTGTGTTGTCCATTATATCAAGTGTTTTTTAACTTATTGGAGTAGTGGAGAGAAAGAAATGTACTTCTTGATATTATTTTAAGAATTTATATATTATGTTTTAATTTTCTTTGTTTTAAATAATGTTTCATTGAAAAAAAACACGTTTTGTATAAAAAAAACTGTTTGTTTTAATTAAAATGAAAAAAAAACAACATTTTTTTTAACAACCCTGGTTGTAAATTAAGTTTTCTATAGTTGTTTTTGTATGATACAAATACAAATATCACTAACAGCCATTTTGCACCAGCCCTTTTTAATTGTTTATTTATTTGTGGATTTATTTTCTTTACAATATATAAAAATATGTATAAAAACAAATTAATAATACGTGGGTATGTATAAATTACAATAAATTAATATCGCACCTAACACCAACAAAAGTAAACTAAACAAAAATGCTAGCAGTACACAATAAATGATAAGTGGTGTTTAAACGCCATAAATTAAACCTTAAAATACTTTAAAAGGGTAAAGCTTCTGATTTTTTTTTTAACTATTATCATGCACATTTAATTATAAATAATGTGTATGAAATGTGTTTAAGCGTGTTATTTATTAATGAAATGTTTTAAATCAGCACTGAATAAATTAGTTTTTCCAAAAAAACATAATTAACGCACTAATTATTTTCGAGTTAGCTTTGCTCCGTGAAAGCCCATTAATTTTTCAAATAATCCATAAAATTGGTCAATGCGTTCATCAATAATTAAACCGCGTTCTAGTTTTTGTTGAAATTTCGCCCGCTTAAGCAATTGACCTTAAACATCACATTTAATATTCAAATTTCCAAATACTTTAAATTTGAATTAAGTTTGCCAATACAAAAAAGAATCATCGACATTCGCAGAAATAATCTGGAAAATATACAGCGTGTTAATGAATTGTAGGGGCAAACTTCTAGAACTTGCAAGTCACAAGAAAGCAACGTTTGTTAATAAATGTGCAGTCAAACGTGTTTCCGCTAGAGAATAGAGCGTCTTAATGATTCTTTAAGAAGTACCTGAAAAAAGGCAACCCAAATTGCATATTCTATTATTTTGCACAAGTCACAGGGAATTTAAAAAAGCGATCTAGACATCCCACTGAGCAGAAAACAAGCAACTAACGCTTTATCAACATTGTAGCAACTTTAAACGTTGTATTAATGTTGATGAAACATTACTTGAATGTGTTTGCTCAGTGGGATACCTTCAAATAAAGTCAATTTTGTCACAATTCAATATTTATGTGATATATTTTTACTTTACATGCATTCATTTTCGTCGTAATGGAAACAAAGGGTAGGCAGTCAATTAAGTTGCCAACATTTAGGCGCTGCTTGCAAAATCTTTGAGAATCTCCAGCCCCGAAAGAAGACACTTTTGACTATACATGCAGGATGCTTGTTTTCATGTATACTTTAAGCCCTAGAAGTTTGTCCCTGCAATTCATCAACACCCTGTATATAGGTATTCGTAAAAATATAATAATTATCAAAATATACTATCAAAATTCGTATTCATACTCCCCACTGAGCAAATCCATTTAAGTAATGTTTCATCAACATTAAAACAACTCTTAATGTTGCTACAGTGTTGATATACCGTTATTTGCTTGTTTTTTTGCTCAGTGGGTCGTATCACACCTTTTCATTATTTTCAAAAATGTTTGTATTATTTAATAGGGTTATTAATTAGAATTATTTGGTTTCACCATTTGTAAGTATTTTTATACTCATACTTTTTTTCTAAAGTTAATTTGTACTATTATTGTTTTCTTGTAAAAGTTGATACTCTAATAAATAAATACCATTTACCATCATACTGAATAGCACATGCCTAAAGAACATCTACATTCAGGTATTTGTTTTCGGTAAAGACCCACTGAGCAAATTCATTTAAGTAATGTTTCAACATTAAAACAACGTTTAATGTTGCTACAATGTGTGATATAACTTTATTTATTTGTTTTTTGCTTAGTGGGGAGTTTCTACATAAGGAAATCAACGTCTTTATATTTCTTTTAGTTTTGTTTTTAGAAAATAAAATATGAATTAAAATAAAATCAAATCAAAATCCTCAAAAGTCTAATATGCACTACAAAATTCGTATCCATGCCACACCTTTACAATTACTCATTTTATTTGGATATTTAACTCAGAATCTTCGGGCTATTCTTCAGTTTCAATTTGAAGATAGCAAAAGAAAAAGGCAATTAATCGTCTTTCGCGCCTATCTTGCCCTCGGGCTGAGTTGTGTTTCTTTGAAGAAAAAGCACGACACCCACTTTATGTTAGAAATTTAATGATACCTTTCATTACTGATTGGTTCATTGATACGGTATGCTAATTCACATTAAACCGATTTAATTAATTCGATAAATAATTGAGCGCATAATTCTTTTCTCTAATCGTCACGTTTTCTTTCAAATTGTATCAATAACAAAGCTGCTGTAAATAAATAGATGAATATAAAAAGAAAATTGATTAGTTGGTGTATTTGTTGCAAGTAATTTATTTATAAATAATAATTCCACTTAAATATAAAATCTATTCTTAATGGTAATATTTTAATATCTGTTTTAAACATTAAAAGTGCGATTCTTTTCGCAATCTACAACAAGTTAGTCTTACAAAGACTATATTAAACACTCATTGAAACTACTTTCCAAGCTAATACCCCGACGGACATTGAATTTTACAACGAGTGCTTCCTGTTACATACAGTAACATACTGCAAATGTAACAATTTGGGTCAAACTATTCAGGCCATCTGTAGATGCGTTTCGAGATTTATCTCTCATTAGTATAGCTTTGCCATTCCCTCTAAACAATTTGACACCATATCTGTTTTTGGCAGTAAATTTAAGTTTTTGTAAAATTTATCATTTTTTAGCAGAACTGAGAATTCTCCATTCTTGATTACTTATTACTTGCAATAAGTAATCAGCGAATCTAAAAAAAAGTCAACACCTAAGCTAAATGAACTAATCTAAGAATCCTAAACAACAAGATTTTCTGTTTGATCTCTGTAATTCTGTAAATAAATTCGGTTTGAGATTACTGTTTTTAATGTAGGTCTTAAATTTTTTATTAATGTTAAAAATATACTGCTTACTTCACAATATTTTAGTGTTTTACACGCGTGACGCATGAAGTAAAATTTCGAGTTTAGAAAAGCCTGAAAATTTGGTTTGGTCGCTCCGCGCTTCGCGCTACGCGACCAAACCAAATTTTCAGGCTTTTCTAAACTCGAAATTTTACTTCATGCTTAGTCTGGGAGTGGAAACACTCGCTCAAAACTCATAATTTTCCAACATTACGATATTTCACGTAAATTCCTAATAAACAAGAAAACATTACACAAGTAATTCGATAACAATTTTGTATTACATAGATTGAACAGTACAATAATTAACCTATCAGTTATGATTGCATTGTCTGCATTACATAAAGGAATCATTAAGTTGAATCGCGTTACAAACGTGTGGTCTAATGATACGGAATTCGAATCGTTATCCGGAAGTGTTTGTTCGAGATTCCGGTAAATCACGACACGGTTAATTTTGGCTCTGATCGGACTTGGGCGCACGTTTTTGTAATTTAAATTAGAATTTCTTTTCGCGTTGCTCAATGGAAGAGGCCGAGGTTTCGTAAATAAAAGAAAGCGTCCGATTGGAGTAATTAGAATAGGCCGGACTGGCTCTTTGGAAAGAGGATAATACGTGCGAGGCCTGAGACGGGTGGAGAAAATGCCGAAAAGGACAATGATGAAATTGTGAAATTTTACTAAAATTAGGACTCAGGTGAAAAAACAGGAAAAGCATTCAAATAGTTATATGACTTGACAGAAACTACCCACTGAACAAACATATTTAAGCAATGTTAATATAACGTTATTTAAATTATGAACTGTGGAGGCTTCTACTTCGTTATACATGTTAATTCAATGAAATAAAACACTTTAACTTATATATATATATATATATATATATATATATATATATATATATATATATATATATATATATATATATGTGTTATACAAACAAAGTTAAAGTGTTTTATTTCATTGAAATAACGTTATTTGTTTATTTTTTGCTTAGTAGGTGTATACTTGTTTGAGAAAAAAAGTGTCAGGAAGACATAAGCAGTTAACAAAACTTTTTGAGATAAATGGAGAGCAGACTTAATAAAACAGCGCTTCATCCTTAAAATAAAGCTTTAAACTTTAAAATCAAGCTTTGCCAATTTTTATGGATGCTCTTCCGAAAAATTTAGTTTCTCTATCAAGGACTGAATTAGATAGAGAGTTTAAGAGTTTTTTTTAATTTCATGAAAAGTTTGTCATTAAATTTTGAGTCAGTCACGGGGACAGAGGTAAAAATGGAGACAAATGTTTCCATTTCCACCTCTGTCCCCGTGACTGACTCAAAATTTAATGACAAACTTTTTATGAAATTGAAAAAAGCTCTTAAACTCTCTCTTTAATTCAGTCCTTGTTAGAGAAACAAAATTTTTCGGAAGAGTATCTATAAAATTTGGCAAATAGTCAAACTACAAAAAACGAAACGAAAAAAATGCTTTTGTATTTGTAATACTATTTTTTCGTTATTAAAATGACTGATCGGACTGAAAATTTATTATCTCAAAATCCTAGAGTTACAAGAAAAGTGTATAAATCTATCAGTAATTAGTAAATATTTATAGAATGTATTAAGGTAAGAATCAAACATAAATTCACTTTAAATCAGTGTTTCATACGAGTGGCGCATAAAGTAAAATTTCGAGTTTAGAAAAGCCTGAAAATTGGAAATTTAAATTTTAACGGTTGTCTTCGAAAAATCACACGCGCTATCTCTTGGGCACACTAAGAACTTGTTACTCTAAGTTTCGCGAGGGTCCAAGAGATGACGCTAAAAAGTCATAATTGCCAACCTAAATAAATCCAAATTTAGCCGTACATGGCTTTGGTGTAGCGTCATCTATTGAGAAAAAATCCATTCATTAGAATCGTTTTTTAGTGATAGATGCCACTGTGATAAAACGTTATTCTCCTATTGAACTTTACTATCTTTTACATGATAAATCTAGTCATTTTGACAACCAAACAAATATATTATTCACCTAACAATTAAAACATAAACATGACTGAAAGCAGATTTGAATTAATACTAACACAATAATTGTGAAAACGTGTTAGGTGTGTTGTTGTGCGTGTTTAAAGGAAGCTTGCGTGCTGACAGCTAGCCACCAATGTCAACAAACGGCAGTGATTATTCTATATTTGTTTTTTATTAAAATAAAACTTTAGAGCGTGTTGGATTTTACACAAACGCAAATCACACGCGGATTTTTTTTTAAACTTTATTCACTTAGGCTACAATGGACAATGTTACAAACAAGGTACAAGTAAGATGTGAAAGTCAAACAATTAACTCTAATACAGCAATATCATAAATATAATACCACTGCCGTCAAGAGAAGGTCAGAATAAGAAATTATCAACCGAGTATAGTAAGAGCACTATACTCGGTAGATAATTTCTTACTCTGACCTTCTCTTGACGGCAGTGGTATTATATTTATGATATTGCTGTATTTGAGTTAATTGTTTGATGTTCACATCTTGTACCTTGATATCAAAAGATCTTTTATTATTTTTTTAAATTGCAGAAATTCTAATTCTTTGATACTTTCTTGAAGAGAATTATACATTTTTTTCCCTTTATAAAAAAATGATTTATTCATTAATGATTTAAATCTAGTTAAAATGAGTTTGAGAAGAACAAGCTTAGAAGTAATCCCTATGTATTTATTGTGTTGGGTTTTCATGTTGCATTCCTCGATTAATTTAGAATTATTGTCTACTGTTTAAAATGTATCCATTGGGGCCTAGTTGAGATTATAATTGTGCGTTTATCAAAGATGCCTTACGATGAGAAGCCAAAGATTGAGCAAAAAACCTCGATAGAGATCCTCTCCGAGTTGTTTCAGCACATTTGATGCTAAGTCTCCCGTGATTGTCAAGACGAAACACAGGAAGGGACAAAAAGCACAAGAACAAATATTATAGAACTACACTGTCTCGATAGAAGTTAACAAAAATAAAATTGTTGACCAATTTCCAGTATTTTTGAAATGGGGGTGTTTAGGAATATTCGGCATCGGTCTAGGGAGGGTTTACAATAATATTATAAAACTAGTCTCGATAGAAGTTAACAAAAATAAAATTGTTGACCAATTTCCAGTATCTTGGAAATGGGGGTGTTAAGGGATATTCGGCATCGGTCTAGGGAGGGTTTACAATAGAGTTAGTGAGGATGATCTAATAATGTAACAAAAATTTAATAAGGGGTTCGTTATTGGGCTTAAATCGAAATTAAGTAATTCTGTCCTGTTTTTGATCATTTCTATTGCTTCCAACATAATTAATTGAAACTGTTAGAGCCTTTTAATAACTTAACTTTATTTATGGAGAATTTATGGCCTGTTGTTATAGTACAATTTACTACATTTATTGCAATTGACTGAGCAAATCCCTGAATTCAGCAACTGGTCATGTTTTTCAAATGTATTACCTAATAACATTTAAAGTTTGGTATTAGCGTAATGTGCTGGAATGAAATTGTATTTTTTGAATATCTTATTTAAATGTTGATTGATTTTGGGCTTGTAAATTATTTTTATAAAAACTATTCCAAGCCATAGAGTTAGTCATTACTGGTAAATGTCTATGGTTTGCGTCAGTGATGATTGTAGTGCTGTTAAAAACTGTTTAGATGGCTTTATACTGTTGTTTTTAAGTAAAAGTTTCTTTAGATATGAGGAGTGATGACAATTGAGCAAGTGAGTGCGAAGAGTATCCGCCATGGATAGTGGCAACAGTGAGATCAGGGTAATGCCACTGTCCATCGTGGACACTCTTCGCACTTGCTTGCTCAATTGTCATCTCTGTCCATATCTAAACAAATTAAAAAAAAAAACGTTTACTTAAAAACAACAGTCTAAAGCCATCTAAACAGATTTTACCATCACCACCATCGTCATTGACATAAACACTGCGTCAAGCATGAGTTTACCGTAGACATTTACCAGAAATGTGTAAATAATAAAACATACTAACTCTATGGTTTGGAATAGAGTTTGAGTAATCTAGGTTTGAGGAGAATAAACAACTTCTATGGTATTTTAAAAACAAAAACGCGCCGTCTGTCGAGACAGTGTAGTTTTAAAATATTTGTTCTTGTGCTTCTTCTCCTTATGTTTCTTGTGGCTCTTCCTGTGCTTCTTCTTGACAATCACAGGAGGCTCAGCATCAAATGTACCGAAACAACTTGGTGAGGATATCTATTGAGGTTTTTTGCTTGATCTTTGCTTTCTCATCCTGAGGCATCTTTGATAAACACACAATTATATTCTCAACTAGGCCCCAATGTATACATTTTAAACAGACAGTAATTCTAAATTAAATGAATCGAGGAATGGAATACGAAAACCCAACACAATATATACATACAGCATACACTGTAAATTTTACGAGATTCGTTGTTATTTTTCAAAGATTTGAATTTGAATCTTCAAACGAGGGTTTTCCACTCCCAGACTAAGCATGAAGTAAAATTTCGAGTTTAGAAAAGCCTGAAAATTTGGATTGGCCGCGTAGCGAAGCGGAGCGGCCAATCCAAATTAGGCTTTTCTAAACTCGAAATTTTACTTCATGCGCCACGCGTATAAAACACTGAAATATCGTAAAGTTTAAAATATACCGCTTTAGCAGTCTAATATGTAGATGTGATTAAAACGTCAGTCAAATTCTGCGCTGAACCAATTGTTTAAAACAGTGATTATAGGCAACCCTATAACTCTAATGTATATTGAGTTGTCTATGAGATAAACTGTCCAGGTATTGGACAGTTTATCTAAGATATTCTTGTTTGAGTTACGTGAAGGTTAGTTTAATGGTAATTAGTTAAGTTATTCCTTTTACTTCACTTTTTTATTTTAATTCTATATGTACATTTCGGGTACAATGTACCCTTTATCAATAGAAAAAACTAATTGACATTTTAGTAAATAAATAAAAATAGAAATACAACAAAATTATTATAAATAATTTGAAATTACTAAAAGAATCTAACCATTTTCAACTAAACATGTTAGAAGCAATTGAAATGCACAAAAATAGGAATAACCTTCTAAATTTTGATTTAAGTCCTTTAAACAACCCACTTTTAAATTTAATTCCTTAAACTAGCCTGCCTTTATCTGATTTCAAATAAATCGCACTTGGTTGTGAAAATAGTTGTATTTCTATTTTTATTTATTTACGAAAATGTCAATTAGTTTTTTCTATTGATAAAGGGTACATTGTACCCGAAATGTACATATAGAATTAAAATAAAAAAGTGAAGTAAAAGGAATAAAGGATAACTTAACTAATTACCATTGGACAGTTTATTTAAGTTTTCTAGTATTTTTTTAATTTAATACTATGTAATTAGTTAATTAGCAACAGTTATGGCCAATCAACAACACAAAAAACAAATTAATTATTCAATCACCTCTAATTTACAAGAAAAATGTTAATTTTGTTTGTCAACTAAATATTGGGACATTGCACGAATTTTATTTCTAAAAAGGAGTAACATCGCCCTTATATTTTATGACAGCACAAATTCGGCTAGGCATTGACTCAACTAAGGATCTGCACGTTTCAGGAGAAATTTCATTCCAAATAATGCTCTATCTTGTCTCTAAGTTCAGGTAATGTCCGTTGTGGGTTGTTCCTCAATGTTTGTTTCATTTTATGCCATACTGTTTCAATGACATTAAGGTCAGGACTGCCGGAAGGCCAAGAAAGAACATTTACGTTGTGGTCGCCAAACCACTTTTTTGTGGTTTTGGCCGTATGATAGGCCGCCCCATCCTGTTGAAAAATGTAATTTTCGTCAACATTTAACTTGGCGATACTTGGTAGCAAACTGTTTTGCAGTATTTGTTGATATTTCGCAGCATTCACGGTACCATCAATAAATTCAAAACATCCTAATCCTGAAGCTGTCATGCAGCCCCAAATCATCACTCTTTTAGGAAATTTTACGGTACGTTTTAGGCAATCCTTGTGAAATGCCTCATGTTTTGAGCGAATCACGCGTTTGCGGTAATCACCAACACATACTTCATATTTTGATTCGTCACTAAAAATTACTCTGGACCAGTCTGTAGCTGACCAAGATAATTTAGATTTTGCCCATGTGAGTCTGGCTTTCTTTTGTTTTTCCGTCAACAGTGGTTTTTCCTTTGCCTACAAGAAAATATTTCTTTTTAAATGCACTTTTAAATTGCTACTTGAAATTCAACCTTATAAAATTTGAGTCCACATTTATGAATCCACTGGCGGCAGCATTCCCTTGACAGATTCAATCCAGTTTCGTGATTCCATTCAGGCGTAATTTGTCTTAAAGTGTTTCTTCTCCCTTTTTTGCACAGTTTTACTAATAATCTCTTGTTTCTATCAGAAACTAATGTTGGACGACCCAAACTTTTGCCTTTTTTGTCTAGGATATTTCCGGTTTCTCTATAATGCTTAATTATATTCCACACTGTTGTTTTAGGAATATTAAGTTCATCCACCATTTCACGTATCGTTGTATTTCGGCAATAATTGTTAATCACTAACTCACGAATTTTGGAACTTGAAGAGATACCACGCACCATTTTGTTCAATAAAAGCAGCGATTCACCCGATACGATAAGAAAGCAACTACCAAGTAATCTGACGTTTCATTCTGCATTGTTTTCACAGCTTACTTGTCTTATTTTGTTTCATTTTTAACAGTTATTTTATACTGTCCCAATATTTAGTTGCCACACAAAATGAACATTTTCCTAGTTAATTAGAGATGATAGAATAGAATAGTATAATAATTTTGTTTTTTGTGTTGCTGATTGGCCCTCATTGATGTTAATTAACTAATTACATAGAATTAAATTTAAAAAAAAGAAAAAAGAAATAAACTGTCTAATACCTGAATTATACATGAATTTGATTTTGTCCCAATATATAGTTGTTAGGGCTCGTATAATCGTTGTTGTATGTGTGTGTTTTTTAAACTTTACTGTAAATCAGTGTTTTTAAGCGTGGCGCATGAAGTAAAATTTCGAGTATAGAAAAGCCTAATTTAGCCAATCCAAATTTTCAGGCTATTCTAAACTCGAAATTTTGCTTCATGCTTAGTCTGGGAGTGGAAAACACTCGTTAAAAGTCTTAAATTAACTGCTTTTAAACAACTTGTTTTTAAGCTTGTTTTGGTGTAAATGCAGAATTATGCCTCCATGTCATTGCGCATCGCAACTGGCGCAGGTTCCAGTGGATCTCAAAATGTTTATGTGACCTGACTGTGGTCGACCGGGTAGTGCCCCTGATTCTATTTGATCACGCACACAAACTCCCGAGTTCAAATGTCCCGTACCTACACTGGCGAAAGAAATTAACGCATCACATTAATTTTTTTAATTTAAAAATAAAGTTTTGATGTTTAAAAACAAAAAAAATAACAACAAAACCAACTGAACTATAATAATGATTTTCAACACATTTTCTTTCATTAATGACTAAAATAATGTCATAAATAAAAAAGAGGAAACAAGTTAACATGTGATTATAAGACTTAATATCTAGTGTTTCCTCCTCTTGCTCGAATAACTGCCTGACAGCGACGGCTCATACTGTTAATTAATGATCCAATTTCATCCTGGTTAATATCTTCCCAAATTTCCTGCAATCTTTGACCAGGCTCTTGTTGATTGCTTGGACGCCGAGGAAGTGCTCTAAGGCGTCTGCCCATCGCGTCCCATAGGTGTTCGATCGGATTAAGATCGGGACTCCTGGCTGGCCATTGCATTGTGTTGATACCCACTAGGTCAAGATACTGTTGTACAATTCGGGCACTGTGTGGTTTTGCATTGTCATGCATAAACAGGAAATCGTTTCCTTCAAAGGGAGCAAAAGGCATTACGGATGGTTCTAAAATGTTTGCAATATAAGACGCTGCCATGATGCTTCCTCTTGGTATGACCACCAACTCCGTACGAGATACTGTTGTACAATTCGGGCACTGTGTGGTTTTGCATTGTCATGCATAAACAGGAAATCGTTTCCTCCAAAGGGAGCAAAAGGCATTACGGATGGTTCTAAAATGTTTGCAATATAAGACGCTGCCGTGATGCTTCCTCTTGGTATGACCACCAACTCCGTACGAGCCTCTAAAGTGATACCACCCCACACCATAACAGAGCCTCCACCAAACATAACAGTCGGAACAATGTTCCACTGCGCATAACGTTCACCTGGCCGTCTGTATACATGCATTCGTCTGTCACTGCCGTAAAGACAAAATCTGGACTCGTCGCTAAACATAATATTAGCCCAATCGGCCTGTAACCAGTTTACATGTTCTTGCGCAAATGTTAACCTGGCTCTGCGATGGTCTGCGGTTAATTGTGGTCCTTTTGCCGCTGTTTTCGGAGTTAAATTAAAACCACGTAACCTTTTTCTGATGGTAACGGAACTTACATGAACATTGTGGATCTCTGCGAGCATATTTTGTAGCCTAGGAGCCGTAATAAACCGTTCGCGTAACGTCTGCATCATTAAAAAACGGTCTTGAACAGCAGTTGTGGCCCTTTTTCTCCCTTGTCCTGGCCTTCTTGAGTATGCCTGAGTTTCCCGATGTCTCTTCAAGACACGGGATACGGTCGATTGATTAACACCAAGACGCTGACTGATGTAACGCTGACTCCTACCTTCTTCTGCAAGTGTAACCACAATCACAGCTTCTTCACTGCTTAAATTAAGATTCGGACGTTTATCCATATTCATTCTTCACTATTTAGCACTTAATTTTAACAATTACTTGAAAACAAACTCAAAAAGAAATTTTATATGAACCTTTCTTACAGTCAGAATAATGAAAAGTGCTTCATTTTATTTATTGACAGAAAACCATGAGAACAAAAGACAAAACACAACATGTAAAACAGCATGCTTGATAAGATTTCTTATTGTAAAAATATGTTTGTGTTCAAAGAAAACTCGATTCCAAGATATAAAAAAAATCACAAATGATGCGTTAATTTCTTTCGCCAGTGTATATTAAACTTTTTTTATGCAAAAAAAAGTAAAACAATTAATTTATAGATGTTATTGTTATCATTGCTCATTATTTACATTTAATACCGTAAAATTCATCAATGCACACTTGCACAGGTTCTGAACCGGAATTTCTGAAATTGATCGCACGATCAGTCGCCCGCCAACTGTTAAATCCACATGTTAAATCCCTATCTAAATGACAGATTTCGTACGACTGAATCGTACAACCAATTTTGGGTATACCGGCCCTTATTAACTTTCTCGATTAGCTTATTATACAGGGTGTCCCAGACCAGCCGGATCAGCCTGTTTTTGAGAAAACGGGTAGTGCTAGAGAGTTGGGACAATACAATGTATTACAAAAGCCATATTATAGAATCGAAGGTGATATTGTATTTTTGCAAAAAGGTTGTTATCTCTGAGAGTGCGCTTAAAAATGTCAATAAATCCGGATTTTTAAATGGCACGATAGGTCAAAAGTGTTATCATTAAATAAACAAATGCAAGTAATATATCTTTTACTTTTTATTATAAAAATACACAATATACAATTTCCGTACAAAAATACATTAAACTCTACCGAAATTTAATGATGGTCATCCGAAATAATCGGACCCATCATCTGCCTTGTACACTTAACCTAATTTTAAGACAACAGTATTTACAAGATGAAGTTCCTGTGTGCTTGAATGAAAAAAAAAACACAATAACTACATTTAATAAAAAAAAAAAAGATTTTGATCGATGGTGGTGAGGTTTGCGTCTTTGGCATTGAAATGAAAAGAAAATTACAGCTGATGATGAGTGATGATGATGAATGAGATTGTCGTGAAGATTTTGACCTACAAAAAATAGTACACACAAAAATTAGATGATACAATTTCTATTGTTTTCAAGCAATTCTTAGCTATTTAAGGTTAAAGAACAGTAAATTTAAAACCACATTTGCTATTTATTGTTTTATAATGATTTAGATCTACTATATGATTTAAAAGTTTTATCCTCTACAAGGCTATGAAATTATTTGTAAAAAATATTCTCTTGGTAACAAATTATTGAATACAATAATAATTCTCACTGCGATTGTCACTGTCGATATTTTATACACAAGTTACATACATACATAACCTTATTGTCGCGCGACAAATATCGGCCGCGGTCACGCGGATCTTTGTCAGTGGTACCAACTCACATCTAAATGCAAACAAAAGTCATGGCATGCTAGAGGAAAGAACTTTTCGCTTATATAGTATAACACAGTTGATATATTTTATGCATGTGATTTTAAATAATAAAAAGATAAACACTGCTTAAATCTTTGATTTGCCTGCCATTCACTTTGTAGTACACTTCCGTGCAATAAAATTAAGCACACAAAATATGTAATAGTTTAAAACGGACATGAT
Source organism: Philonthus cognatus (assembly GCA_932526585.2). Lineage (NCBI taxonomy): Eukaryota > Metazoa > Arthropoda > Insecta > Coleoptera > Staphylinidae > Philonthus > Philonthus cognatus. The sequence continues at coordinate 35,237,567 of OW052242.1, forward strand.
GAGTTTCCTAGTTACGAAAATATGTAAATATGTCAATGTCTTTAGTGTCAAAATGCTGCATCATTTAGACAACAATTCAAAAATTCGAATTCTAACTAAAATAGAAGATGGTTTTTCTATTTCGGCTATGTTGTATTTATTACAAGCGTTTTTTAAAAGGTCTTAGTTTTTGTTTTTTAATAAAGGTGTTATTTTCTATTTATGGTGTTTGATCATTGATCATTGAGACTGCTGCTAGGCAATTAACACAGACCCGAATTATATAGTATGTTCAATAAAATAAAACCTCTAGAGTGCTATGGAATATAATGTAGGTTGGCAACTCTGAAATTATACATTATAATTATTATGTTTGACGTTTAATATGACAACTTCTAAGGCGCGTAGCCAACTTAAATTAAAAAAGATTAAATATTGGCACTCTAGAGGTTTTTTTTTATTGAACATACGATACAACTAGAATATTGTGAAAAATAGTTATGAGACTTGTGCTTAATTTTATTGCACAGAAATATTTATAATATTGAAACAACTTGTATTATAATATTATACAAGTTGTTTCAACGAGGACAGAAAAGTCGGTATTTCTCTTAATATTAAAAATATGAAAAAGATGTTATAAATACAAATTGCATTGAATTCATGCTTTACAATATAAAATTATTTTCGCATACACAAGGTGTCCTTTATTTCCTGGACGCTATACAACTTTGGTATTTTAACTGGGACCCCTCATACATTATAAACTTTTGGACTCCTTGTTAAATGTGAATACTAGATTGTCAATAGAACATGTGGTCCAAGTCGTACTATTTTGAAGTGTACATTTATAAAAATAATATTAAAAGCATTGAACTTTGTTTTACCACTATTTATATTTTTGTATATAATATATTAATCCAAAGAATAATAATAAATCGATCTTTTCTAAAATATCCACAAGAAGAAATGTTGCTACACCCTAAGCAACATTTAATAAAGCATGACTTGTAGATTGCAATTGGTCGATTTGGTGAAAGTTAGAGATTTATGTAGTGCAATTAAGAGGGTGAAAGGATTGATTTATTCAATTTTAAATGACATAGTTAATCAATGTGTTCGACGTTTATAAGGTTAAATAATTTATTGCTGTTGAACAGCGTTAGGATAAATAACTGATTGGACTATCAATCAAATTTGGCACTATTGTCAAGTTTTTGGTCTGACAGTTTCGTTGGTAAAAATTAGTTATGATACAAATTAGATTAAAATTAGTTCAATCAGTGTGTTTTTGTTGTGACATATGGTTAATAGCATTATTGTAAATATTTACATATCTTGTGGTTGAAGGCAAAAATCATTAAGTGCATTTAAACTAAAATATTCTTGTTCGAGTTACGTGAAGTGTTAGGTTAGAGATTAGTAGTAGTTAGATTCCTTTATCTTTACTATTTTATTTAAATTCTGTATGTACATTTCAGGCACCATGTACCTTTTTTCAATAGATGCCTGAAATATACGTATAGAATTTAAATAAATTAGTAAACATAAATAAATATAACTACTACCAATCTACAATTAAACTGACGAGCGCAAAACCCCTGATTGAAGTTATGATACAAGTTGGGTTGTAAATTATTCAATTTGAGTCTTCTAACGAGTATCGTCCACTCCCTGACTAAGCATGAAGTAAAATTTCGAGTTTAGAAAAGCCCCGTGAAAATTTGTCTCGGGTCGCGCAGCGACCCGAGACAAATTTTCTGGGCTTTTCTAAACTCGAAATTTTACTTCATGCGCCACGCGTATAAACACTAAAATATTGTGAAGTAAATCCAAACACAGGCTGTTCTAAACTCGAAATTTTACCTCATGCGCCACGCGTATAAATCATTAAATTATTTTTTTAAATTTACTTGTTACAGTTTTTACATCATTTGCATAATCATTTATTGATTTGTAGCATTCACTTGGTATCATGTCGATAAATTTTACAAACGTTTATTTCCAAATATTGGGCTTTTAAAATTCAATCGCTTTAAATTGATTGAATTTTAAAAGCCCAATATTTGGAAATAAACGTTTGTAAAAGTTATCGACATGATACCAAGTGAATGCTACAAATCAATAAATGATTATGCAAATGATGTAAAAACTGTAACAAGTAAATTTTAAAAAATAAATTAAATGATTTATACGCGGGGCGCATGAGGTAAAATTTCGAGTTTAGAACAGCCTGTATTTGGATTTACTTCACAATATTTTAGTGTTTATACGCGTGGCGCATGAAGTAAAATTTCGAGTTTAGAAAAGCCCAGAAAATTTGTCTCGGGTCGCTGCGCGACCCTCGACAAATTTTCACGGGGCTTTTCTAAACTCGAAATTTTACTTCATGCTTAGTCTGGGAGTGGAAAACACTCGTTAGAAGATTCAAATTGAATAATTTACAACCCACCTTGTATCATAACTTTAATCAGTGGTTTTGCGCTCGTCAGTTTAATTGTAGATTAGTAGTAGTTATATTTATTTATGTTTAATAATTTATTTAAATTCTATATGTACATTTCAGGCATCTATTGAATAAAGGCAGATGGTGCCTGAAATGTACATATAGACATTAAATAAAATAGTAAAGATAAAGGATTAAGACATACTCAAAATAAAAATTCTCTCTATATTTATCCACTGAGCAAGCACATTTCAGTTATGTTTAATCAACAATAAAACAAAGTTTCATGTTGCTGAACTGTTATTTGTCAGGTGTTTGTTTATATTTCAGTGTGTAACAATTGAGTTGTAAAATAGCAAGTTTTCTTATAGTTCAATTATTTAAGTAATAAATGAAGTAAAGTGTTTTATTTCAAGTTACTCAAGTAATAAATGTACTTATTTTTACTTTCCCCCGTATGTAATACAAAGGGAAAGTATTGTTTACGTGAAAATTTTCGAATCAAAAATTTTAGCGGAAATATCCGTTTTGAGGTCCCCTGAGTCGAATTAGACCATTTTTGAAAAATGTCTGTCTGCCTGTGTGTCTGTGTGTGTGTCTGTGTGCGCTGTACCGCAAAAACCGCTAAAGATATCGAGATGAAACTTGAAACTTAAGCTTTTTGTTACAATCGGAAAAACTGAAAAGCTTTTGGTGAAAATCGGAAAACCGGAAGTGGTACTTTACTCTTAGCGTTTTTCAGTTTTTTCAGATTTTTTCAATAAATATTCATCAAACAAAAAATTCTTTCAAATAAAAGTTGTAGATAATAACAAAATGAAGATGTATTGTTCACTTACTCTTTTTGTCATAGCACTCTTAGTTTTTGAGATATTTCAAAAGTTGTGTGTTTTATCTAGTTATTGGTGTGTGACAGTGTATGTGTCGATACAATTGAAAAATGTTTCAAATAAAAGTTGTAGGAAATGAAAAACTAAAGATTTTTTGTAGATTCAATTTTTGTCATAGCACTCTTAGTTTTTGAGATATTCAATAAATAGTGTTTTTTATCTAGTCATTGGTTTGTGTCAGTATGTGTTGATCCAATTGAAAAATGTTTCAAATAAAAGTTGTAGTTATCAAAAAGTTGAAGACATTTTTGAAAATAATAATGCTACAAATATTTTAAAAGTGATTTAATAAGCAATTTACGGGGGAAAGTACTATGATGGACACATCACCATTTTTTTGGAAAGAAAACTGTTTACTTACTATTTAATTTTTACTTGGTACTATATAAAGATCTTCGTTGATGTTGTATAAATTGGGCGTTGCAGCACAGTCTACATTGAACCACCAATCGCACACCCTGGCGAATTGGTTGAAGATTGTGCCATTCGGGCAGAGGAAAGAGAATTGTTGTCCACTTGGAAGGCACCAATGCCATACCTAAAATTCCAAACAGACATTCAAAATGTGTTTCATGAAACCAATACACAGATCTACAATTTTGATTGGTACAATTTTTTCTAAAATTAAAAAATACTGGTGCCAAAATTTTAAACGAATAAATCACCAATGTGAAACTATACGGTATATTGAATTTTATTTTATTTACATTTTCAAATAGATGCAGGAGTATAGGCAACTTAACTTGCACTTATATTACGAGTGACGGCGCACTCGTAATATGAGTGCGAGTTTAGTTGTCTAGACTCCTGCATCTATAGGCAGGAAAGTAATACTCGGAGTGCTACTTTCCTGCCTATAACAAGACTGACAATTTTTACTACAATAAAAGTTACTGTTAAAATGTTTTTAGGTCTTATTACTCAATGAAACTAAAAGTAACATTTTTTTTTTGGTATTTAAAGTAAGCGCATAAGATTATTAGATTTATAAAAGTTAAAATAATACTTGGCATTGGGCTTCTGGATCACTGTAATATCCTGGCAATCTTTGGTCGCAGGTAAAGGACAAGCCTTTCGGAATCTCACTGTAGATAGGATAATCTTGTCCTGCAATGTATCCGTCTAATTGCTAGAAATAAAAATTATCTAATATATTAATGCTCGGTATTATAAAACGTTTTATTCCCTACATTAAATTTACTTTAGGAATAAATTAACGTATTCCAAAGATTTCGGTATTATCAACACCAAATAGCTTTATTTGGCTAATAATTCTCCCCAGTAAATTATTTGTTTGTTTTTCTACCTAGTAAATTTTATTCTCTAAATAATTTGACAGTTAAAAGTCAAAAGTGTATTATATTATTATTATTACTTTAGATTCTACTACTTGTACTTATTAATTTCATTACGGTTACATGTCTACCATATCATCCATGTCAGATTTAAGTTCGCTCATAGTATCTTCCCTGACAGTGATTATTTCGAACCACAAGACATTCTAAGGAGTCGAAGACCTAGAGTTTTTCAAATCAGACATAACCAGGGATTTTTATACTTAAAGCGTATGCATGCTTTTTTAAAATTAGTTCCATTTAAAGTTATAAACGAGTGTTTTCCACTCCCAGACTAAGCATGAAGTAAAATTTTGAGTTTAGAAAAGCCTGAAAATTTGGTTTGGTCGCGTAGCGTGAAGAGCGGAGCAACAAAACCAAATTTTCAGGCTTTTCTAAACTCGAAATTTTACTTCATGCGCCACGCATATTTACACTGAAAGCACTGAAATATTGTGAACAAGTGAACTTCACTTGTGTCTTGTCTTGTACGCGTGGCGCATGAAGTAAAATTTCGAGTTTAGAAAAGCCTGAAAATTTGGTTTAGCCGCTCCGCGCTTCGCGCTACGCGACCAAACCAAATTTTCAGGCTTTTCTAAACTCGAAATTTTACTTAATACTTAGCCTGGGAGTGGAAAACACTCGTTTAAGTCTTTTATAATTTCTAATAAGCTTTCGTTTTCTTGTTCTGTGTAATTCTGTCCTATTCCACGGTTATTATCCATAATTACGAGGAATTATACTAAATTTCCAATTTGATTGACAATTTAATTTGAAATATTGACAATTTAATTTAACAAATTGGTGGTTCCAGCTATGGCCACAATGAAAATGTATAATTTTGGTCTGTAATCTACTAATTAAATTATTTATCCACTGAGCAAACACATTTCAGTTATAATAATAATAATAATAATAAGTATTTGTTGCCCAACAGGAAATTTTCCAATTACAAGACAATGATGTTTAATCAACAATAAAACAAAGTTTCATGTTGCTGAACTGTTATTTGTCAGGTTTTTGTTTATATTCCAGTGGGTAACAATTAAGTTGTAAAATAACAAGTTTTCTTAAAGTTCAATTATTTAAATAATAAATGAAGTAAAGTGTTTTATTTCAAGTTACTCAAGTAATAAATGTACTTATTTTTTTGAAAAAAAAAAACTGTTTACTATGGCCACAATGAACATGTACAATTTTGGTCTGTAATCTACTAATTAAATTATTTATTTCTAGAATTGCTATTTATTTGTTAGGTTTGCTTTATAATACGCAATTTTATTTGCCCATTAGTTTACTAGGTAAATAAATTTACTCCACAAATAGTTATCTAATGATTTATTAATTGTTTATAATACCGGGCATAAAATAAATAAATGTTGTACAAATAAATCCTTGAATAGTTTTTAAAATGCCTGTATTATATTTTCTGTAAAACATCCATTCAACTAAGTCCTAATTGAATCAAAATGTTTTTTATTGATAAATAAACATGTATAACGAAATGGAAGCCTTGAAAATGCAGAATTTGAATTGAGTTAATCTCTGAAATACAGTTGTAAATTATATTGTAGAATATGTTTTTAAATTAATGTGAAAGATTTTAGTGGGTGATTTTTCAGCAAAAATTAAGGACCTCTCTTTCATATAATTTTTTGTTCAAAACCTCTTCCTCTCACAAGTTACAACCCACTGAGCAAACACATTAAAGTAATATTTGGATTGATTGAGTTACTTGAAGATAATTATACTTTGATTAAAAAACTCTTAGAACCTTTCTTCAATACTTTATTTTGTAACCAAATGTACATTTCGGACACGAAGTGTCCATTATCAATGGTTTGATACTAATACGAAAAATATACATTTTACACTAATATATATACACTAAAAAATGAGAGAATTAGAGGGTGTCGGTAGGGGGTGTGGTTATGGTGGTAATAAGCTAATTTTAGCCGAAAAAAGGTTATCTGTGGGTAAGCAGGTACGTGTTTGATGGGGATTCCAAGGGATTAGGAAAACACCCGAGTTTCAGGTGGACACACAAAATCTAATAAAACATTTTCGAGCGGACTTAAATCGAAATTTAACAGTAGGTTTTCTTGTTTTTTCATTTGAATTGCCTCCAACATATTTAAATGATAGTGTGTAGAATGTTTCAATAATTTTACGTTTTCTAAAATGAACTTATGGCCCGTTTCAATTGCATGGTTAGCGACCGCAGATTTATCCGGATTCAGGTGTTTAATGTGTAAAACATGTTCCTTGAATCTAGTTTGAATGTTTCTTTGTGTTTGTCCTATGTATATTTTGTCACAATTCGAACATTTAATGCAATAAATTCCAGATTTTTCTAAGAAATGTGTTTCGTTAAAAGTGTTCCCTGGTTAATCAAAACATAAAAGTAATGTTTCATCAACATTAAAACAACGTTTAATGTTGCTACAATGTTGATACAACGTTATTTGTTTGTTTTTTGCTCAGTGTTAATTTAAGGGAAAGCTTTTTTTTCTTGTATCCACTATGAAAGAATTTATAACAATCAGTTTAACCTTTAAGAATGATCTGTAAAGATAGAAACACGTGCCAGGAAACTAAAAATAAAATCATGGAAGGAAACAAGTGTTTTTCTTCACCAAATTTGTAGAAGAATGAAATTTGGCAGATAACTCTTCCTAATAAAATGGCACTTTTTTTACGATTTTTGTAATCCTAAAATGTTATTACAAGAGGGTGAAAAAATCAACCTCTATAATAGTTTGCATCAGCACTTTTTAATACGTCTAAATTTTTCTATTTCAAAACTTTTTTTTAAATTGAGGAATTCAATCTGCAACTTTTTGTCTCCTGACATTTTTTCCTAAAATTGTTAGTTTGATCACAAAAAATAAAATAATACATAGGCTTATTTTGAATTACAGTATTAATCTATTGATAATGGTCATTTTGTGTCCGAAATGTACATTTGGTAATTCAAATGAAAGTGCGAAGGAAGGTTATTAGTGCTTTATCAATTAAATTTGTTTTTCACGTAACTTAACAAATCAATTTACTCTTTACTTATATTTTAAGTTTTGCAAACTAAAAGAAGTGTAAGCTTATTCTCTCAGATTCCAACAGTTTTAAATTTTAAATATCCATACTTCCCACTGAACAAAGACATTTAAGTAATGTTTCATCAACATTAATACAACGTTTAATGTTGTTAAACGTTATTTGTTTGTTTTTTGCTCAGTGGGCTTGTATTGTTAAATTATATAAAATATACATATAATTTAACAATATTTATTTATTTTATTTATTTATACATATAGACGGTCAAGCCTTTTTGAAGATAAAATACAGATTTTTAAAATATTACAATTAAAACAAATATAAACATAAAATAAAAACACCTACATACTAAATACTATAAATAACATACAATATTTCTTTTATAACGAGAACAGATTAAATTAAATTAAATTAAGTGCATTAAGTGTGCCTTGAAAGTGTTGAGGGAGTTTCCAAAAACTCTATTGAAACATTTCTTAGCAAGACACTTCTTTGAAATTCTATATAAGTATGGATATTTAAAATTCAAAACTGTTGACATTTGAGAGAATTAGCTTACGCTTCTTTTAGTTTGCAAAACTTTAAATATACTTTGGAAAATAAATATGATGATAATGTTGTAATTAACTAAACGGTATCCAAATAATTCACTTCAATTATTATTAACAATGGATAATAATCGTAAAAATTAGCAATAACATTTAACTTTGTTTATTTGCAGCAACACTGTGAGAATACGGTGCAGCAATAATTCATCATTACAATAATAAGAGTTCGTAATTACTCGCTGTTACACACATGTTTAATTTTTTCGCGTTTTAAAGCGTTGCCTCACAAAAATTTCACACGACAATTCATAAAATCCATTTTTTCCCAACGTGTGCACGTGAAAACGTTATTTAATTGTGATGACAGAATATGAATTACTTTGCTCATCACAAGAAGCAACCTTCAATTTCAACACTTGAAAAAAAAACATCCAGTTGGGTTGAATTAGTTTACTCACCCCACTGAGCAAAAAACAAACAAATAACGTTATATCAAGATTGTAACAACATTAAACGTTGTTTTAATGTTAATGAAACATTACTTAAATGGATTTGCTCAGAGGGACATTACTATATTTACTCACGTTTAAATAAAAATATTAGTTTTAAAATAGTTCAGTATTATTTTTTTTAAATAAAAACGTAGAAATCATTAAATGAATGATTTTTTTGTTGTAGAAAAAAAAAGCATATAAGGCGTTTAATGAAGAATTCGTAGACATACACTTTGTGCAGAAAAGGTTAAATAATATTTCATGAATGTTAACACAGTTATATTAATCATGAAGGAAAGTTTCGAGTTTAGAAGAACCTCAAAATTTGGTGCAGGGAATAGCGTCACAAATCACTTGTACTCATTTATCATTTAACAATTGGTGATTCTTCTTTTATTTACCTAATTGTTCGCTGTTCAAAATTTAAAATTTCCAGCGAGTATTTCCACTCCTTGATTAAGCATAAGGTAAAATTTCGAGTTTAGAAAAGCCTAAAAATTTGGGCGAAGCGAAGCGACCAAACCAAATTTTCTAAACTCGAAATTTTAATTCATGCGCCAGGCGTATAGAACACTGATTTATTGTAAAATTAAAAATATACTGCTCTAGTATACTGATTTGGTAATATATTTTGAACTTTGCAATATATCAGTGTTTTATACGCGTGGCGCATGAAGTAAAATTTCGAGTTTAGAAAAGCCTGAAAATTTGGTTTGGTCGCGTAGCGCTACGCGCTACGTGACCAAACCAAATTTTAAGGCTTTTCTAAACTCGAAATTTTACTTCATGCTTAATCTGGGAGTGGAAACACTCGTTAGAAACTTCAAATTGTTAACTCTTAAATAAGAAATTAGTACAAATGAATTGTGAACAGTAAAAAATGCAGAAAAATATGTATTTAAGAAGGCGTTACTTGCTTGTTTCACTTTTAAAACTCTATTGAAACATTTCTTAGCAAGTCACTTCTTTGAAATTCTGTCGTTTCAAATAAGATACTTGATTGGGTATTTGAAAAAAAAACGAGTGTTTTCCAATCCCAGACTAAGCATGAAGTAAAATTTCGAGTTGAGAAAAGCCCCAAGAATTTGGATTTGGACTGAAGATCTCATGAAAATGTCATAAAAATAACGAAAATCTAAGAAATTTACGAAAAATTTTAAAAGTCGACTGAAAATTTAAATAATAAATCAGCAGTATAACTTCAACTTTACACTAAATCAGTGTTTTATACGCGTGGCGCATGAAGTAAAATTTCGAGTTGAGAAAAGCCCGAATTTGGATTTGGACGCTAAATCCAAATTCGGGCTTTTCTCAACTCGAAATTTTACTTCATGCTTAGTCTGGGATTGGAAAACACTCGTTTTTTTTTTCAAGTACCCAATCAAGTATCTTATTTGAAACGACAGAATTTCAAAGAAGTGTCTTGCTAAGAAATGTTTCAATAGAGTTTTAAAAGTGAAACAAGCAAGTAACGCGTTCTTAAATGTTACATATTTTTCTGCATTTTTTACTGTTCACAATCAATTTGTACTAATTTCTTATTTAAGAGTTCACAATTTGAAGTTTCTAACGAGTGTTTCCAGTCCCAGACTAAGCATGAAGTAAAATTTCGAGTTGAGAAAAGCCCCAAGAATTTGGATTTGGACGCGCAGCGTCCAAATCCAAATTCGGGCTTTTCTCAACTCGAAATTTTACTTCATGCGCCACGCGTATAAAACACTGATTTAGTGTAAAGTTGAAGTTATACTGCTCATTTATTATTTAAATTTTCAGTCGGCTTTTAAAATTTTTCGTAAATTTCTTAGATTTTCGTTATTTTTATGACATTTTCATGAGATCTTCAGTATTTCAAGAGAATTAATTTAATTACCAGTTGATCAATAACTATCAAAAAAAAGTTATATCTTTTGTTTTTACGATGATTGATTATATTTTAATTTTCCAAGATAATTTATTTATCAAATCATATCCTATAAAATTAAGGTTTTGTAGGATGATTTAATAAATAAATTGCCATGTAAAATTAAAATTCACACAATCATCCTATAAAATCAAACTATATAACTTAAATTAGGACCTTTTAATCAATTGTTGATTAAATTAATTAAAATCCCAGACTAAGCATGAAGTAAAATTTCGAGTTGAGAAAAGCCCCAAGAATTTGAATTTGGACGCGCAGCGTCCAAATCCAAATTCGGGCTTTTCTCAACTCGAAATTTTACTTCATGCGCCACGCGTATAAAATACTGATTTAGTGTAAAGTTGAAGTTATACTGCTGATTTATTATTTAAATTTTCAGTCGATTTTTAAAATTTTTCGTAAATTTCTTTGATTTTCGTTATTTTTATGACATTTTCATGAGATCTTCAGTATTTCAAGACAATTAATTTAATTACCAGTTGATCAATAACTATCAAAAAAAGTTATATCTTTTGTTTTTACGATGATTGATTATATTTTAATTTTCCATGATAATTTATTTATCAAATCATATCCTATAAAATTAAGGTTTTGTAGGATGATTTAATAAATTAATTACCATGTAAAATTAAAATTCACACAATCATCCTATAAAATCAAAATATATAACTTAAATTAGGACCTTTTAATCAATTGTTGATTAAATTAATTAAAATCAGACATAACTACAATTATTAAATCAGTATATTTGGAATTCACAATATTTCAGTGTTTTATACGCGTGGCGCATGAAGTAAAATTTCGAGTTTAGAAAAACCTTAAACTTTGGTTTGGTCATGCTTAATCTGGGAATGGAAACACTCATTAGAAACTTCAAATTTTTAATTGTCAAAAGAGAAATTACTACAAGTGAATTGTGAACAGTAAATAATGCAGAAAAACATGTAGCATTTAAGAACGCGTTACTTGCTTCTTTCACTTTTAAAACTTTATTAACACATTTCTTAGCAAGACACTGTTTTGAAATTCTTTCATCCTAAATAAGGTACTTGATTGATTATTTTAAAAAAACGAGTGTTTTCCAATCCCAGACTAAGCATGAAGTAAAATTTCGAGTTGAGAAAAGCCCCAAGAATTTGGGTTTGGACGCGCAGCGTCCAAATCCAAATTCAGGCTTTTCTCAACTCGAAATTTTACTTCATGCGCCACGCGTATAAAACACTGATTTAGTGTAAAGTTGAAATTATACTGCTCATTTATTATTTAAGGTTTCAGTCGACTTTTAAAATTTCTTAGATTTTCGTAATTTTGATGACATTTTCATGAGATTTTCAGTATTTCAAGATTTTCATCAATTTATAAAATGTTCATGAGATATTCAGCGAAATTTTACTTCATACTTAACCTGGGAGTGTAAACACTCGTTAGAAACTTCAAATTTTAACTGTTAAATGAGAAATTAGTACAAGTCAATTGTGAACTGTAAATAATGCAGAAAACATGTAACATTTAAGAACGCGTTACTTGCTTGTTTTACTTTTAAAACTCTATTGAAACATTTCTAAACAAAACATTTTTTTGGAAATTCTGTCATTTCAAATAATTTTTTACTGGTCACAATTCATTTGTACTAATATCTTATTTAACAGTTAACAATTTGAAGTTTCTAACGAGTGTTTTCCAATCCCAGATTAAGCATGAAGTAAAATTTCGAGTTGAGAAAAGCCCAAAGAATTTGGATTTTGACGCGCAGCGTCTGGGAGTGGAAACACTCGTTAGAAACTTCAAATTGTTAACTGTTAAATAAGAAATAGTACAAATGAATTGTGAACAGTAAATAATGCAGAAAAACATGTAACATTTAACTTGCTTGTTCCACTTTTAAAACTCTATCAAAACATTTCTTAACACGACACTTTCTTGAAATTCTGTCATTTCAAATAAGGTACTTGATTGATTATTTGAAAAAAAAATGAGTGTTTTCCAATCCCAGACTAAGCATGAAGTAAAATTTCGAGTTGAGAAAAGCCCCAAGAATTTGGATTTGGACGCAGCAGCGTCCAAATCCAAATTCGGGCTTTTCTCAACTCGAAATTTTACTTCATGCGCCACGCGTATAAAACACTGATTTAGTTTAAAGTTGAAATTATATTACTCATTTATTATTTAAATTTTCAGTCGACTTTTAAAATCTTTTCTTATATTTTCGTAATTTTGATGACATTTTCATAAGATTTTCATTATTTCGAGATTTTCGTCGTTTTATAAAATTTCATAACATTTTCAGCGATTTACAAACTTTTCTGATATATCCCACTGAACCAACTCATTGAAGTAATGTTTTGTTTGTTTTTTATAATAATTTCAATAATCAGCGCCCGCAAAATATCACAATCGGTGTGTTTTTTTTTAATGGTTTCAGTTTGTTTTCCTCTTCAATGTATTGTTTAATTAATTAATTTGTTTAATTTAATCTATTTACAGTTTGCAAGAAAGAAAAAAAACGAGACGGCCGCTGAATCGTGATGCCCGTGACGCTCAACATTAATACAACGTTTAATGTTGCTAACATGTTGATATTACGTCATTTGTTGGTATTTTGCTCAGTGGGATGTGTATAAACATTAAACGCTTCTTTTTTTAAAATTCTGTCATTTCAAATAAAGTACTATTTAAACTTACATAAACGTTACAATAATATCTCGGAAAAAGAGCCTCTTTTCCGCTTTTCCCACCGTCAATGTGTGAAATGAATAATTACGCAACTTGGAAATCCTGATAAAATACGCGCGGCTCGAGAACAATCCCATGGTTGGCAGTGTCCCACTAAGTGGGATTATAATAATAGTAATAACAATAATAAGGCCTCGAGCGAGTCCATTAATCTCGGGCAATCGTTTTGCCAGATCTGGCCCGAATTTCGAAATCAGGGCCGGCTTCGGCCCGTCCCGTCCGTGTAAAACTAGCCGAGTGTACATCCGATCTGGCGGTTACAATGGATTTATCTGAGCGCGTGTGACGGAACTTCCGGTTTCCTGTCCAGACGAGAAAAGATTGACATTTTTGTTGTTATGATTCGTTATGTGCACGGTGTGGTGATTTTGATGGGGTATTTTCGGTTGTGTAAACGTAAATACGGTTTAATGACAATGAATACAAACATCCCACTTAGCAGAAAAAATATTGAAACTTTCCCACTGAGCAATCACATTCAAGTAATGTTTCATCAATATTAATACAACGTTAAATGTTGCTTCAATGTTGATATAATGTTATTTGTTTGTTTTTTGCTCAGTGGGTTGTTTTATTAATATTGGAAGAGCATGAAACGTTGGTGTTGATCGAAAAATACTTAAATGCATTGACTAAATAATAATATCGTGGGTGTAATGCCAAAAGTGACCAAGTCAAAAATTGGCAAAAATGATAATGTGTCCAAGTCGTTTAAACGCCTGTTAGTTTTATGGGAGAAATAACCCAAGTCAATATACGATATAACAATAAAAAATAATTAAAATAAACTTTTAACTGTAGAGATTTTGAGCTAAGAGACTTGATCATTTTCGGCCGATATTAGGTTATGATCTAAAAGACTTGGTCATTTTCGGGCCGTGTTAGAAGGTTTAATCATAAACTAACATCGGCCGAAAATGACCGAATCTCTTAGCTCAAAATCTCTACAGTTAAAAGTTTATTTTTAAATTTTAGTAGAGAACATTCATTAAAATAAACTTTTAACTATAGAGATTTTGATCTAAGAGACTTGGTAATTTTCGGGCCGTGTTAGAAGGTTTACTTCTAACACGGCCCGAAAATCACCAAGTCTCTTAGATCAAAATCTCTATAGTTAAAAGTTTATTTCAATTAATGTTTTCCACTAAAATTAAAAACTAAACTATTAACTGTAGAGATTTTGAGCTAAGAGACTCGGTCATTTTCGGCCGATGTTAGGTTATGATTAAACCTTCTAACACGGTCCGAAAATTACCAAGTCTCTTAGATCAAAATCTCTACAGTTAAAAGTTTATTTTAATGAATGTTCTCTACTAAAATTTAAAAATAAACTTTTAACTGTAGAGATTTTGAGCTAAGAGATTCGGTCATTTTCGGCCGATGTTAGTTTATGATTAAACCTTCTAACACGGCCCGAAAATGACCAAGTCTTTTAGATCAAAATCTCTACAGTTAAAAGTTTATTTTAATTAATGTTCACCACTAAAATTAATATATTTTTTTAAATTCCTTATTTTTAAATCATGTGTATGTAATGAAATTTTTGAAACATCTATAAAACAAACAACGCCCAATAATTAGGTAACAATGCCTGTGTCTTTTTGTTGGCGGTATCTACTCACGTTATCGATATTTTTTTTTACAGGAATAGTGAATGTTATCTTTAAAATGACAACATTGAATGTTTTTAAATGTAAGTTACTCAGACTATTTTTTCTTTTCTTTGAATTGATTTTGATTCATTAAGTGTTTTTTTATCAGATGGTTTGACATCAGAGATTAATGTTGTAAGATAAAACCGAATTTAAATCATCTTTATGAATTTGTTCTAGTTATAGTACAAATTGAACAATATGAGGTTTATTCTAAATATTTCAAATTGATACAGAATTGATACAGAATTTGTGCTGTAACTAGAACAAATTCATAAATATAGAATTTGTTCTAGATACAGCACAAATTAAACAATATAAGATTCATTTAAAATATCTTTATAAATTTGTTTATAAAATTACGAATAAACTATTCGTGAAAATGCAAACAGTGTCTTAATTAATAAGACAATTTAAGACGATAAATTAAGACACTGTTTGCATTTTCACGAATAGTTTTTTCGTAATTTTATATATTATGTTTAAAGTGTGCAAACTATAAGAAGCGTAAGCTTATTTTCTCGAATTCAAATAGTTTTGAATTTCAATTTATCTTGTTTATAAATGTGTTCTAGTAATAACAAAAATTGAACAATATGAGGTTTGTTTCAAATATTTCAAAATTATATAGAATACCTAAACTGATTTTTCATGAACTTCTTACTGATCAAAAAATATTTACAGTCATATTAATAGAATTTCCATTAATATTATTAAAGTTTAATGCTAGTTAATTTCTACTAGACCTATGTGAACAGTATATAAGCATTTCGTATTAATAATTAGAACAAATTTTACATGCGGTTAGTTAGTTTTAACCAGAGTTGTTGAAAAAACGTTTTTCTTTTTTTCATTTTAATTAAAACAAACAGTTTTTTTAACAAAACGTGTTTTTTTATTGAAACAGCATTTAAAACATTAACAATTAAAAACATGTTTAAAACGTGTTTAAACGTTTAAAACGTGTTTAAAACAGAACATATAGGGCATTTTCCTTTGAGTATATATATCCCGATAATTATAGTGATTTTTTAAATTTGCTGGAATTCGTTATTTCAAAGTGATTAATTTGGGGCCTTTAACGAGTGTTTTCCACTCCCAGACTAAGCATGAAGTAAAATTTCGAGTTTAGAAAAGCCTAAGAATTTGGATTGGCCGCGTAGCGAAGCGGAGCGGCCAATCCAAATCATGCGCCACGCTTAAAAACACCGATTTACAGTGAAGTTAAAAAAACACACACATACAATAACAATTATAGGCAACCTAGTATACGTTAGAGTTATTGGGTTGCCTATAATCACTGTTTTAAACAATTTTTTCAGCGCAGAATTTGACTTACGATTGCTAAAGCCGTATATTTTAAACTTTGCGATATTTCAGTGTTTTATACGTGTGGCGCATGAAGTAAAATTTCGAGTTTAGAAAAGCCTAATTTAGATTGGCCGCTCCGCTTCGCTACGCGGCCAATCCAAATTTTCAGGCTTTTCTAAACTCGAAATTTTACTTCATGCTTAGTCTGGGAGTGGAAAACTCCCGTTTAAAGATTCAAATTAAAATCTTTTAGAAAAACAACGAATGTGGTAAAATTTACATTAAAGGCATACGTATACCTGACATAAACATTTCCTGTATTTCCTGTATTTAAAAGTCACATTTATACACACACAGTTTTGATATTTTATTGTAATAGAATGTTGTGTTTAATAATGGAATTTGAAATATCTTTAACAGTTTAGTTAAAATTTAAAAATGTAAACAAAAAATCTTAATGAAGTAGTATAAAATATGATTTAACAAATTTAAGATAACGAGAAAAAAACCGTTTTAAACCAATTGAACGTTTAAAACATGTTTTAAACAAATTTAAGATTTAAAACATGTTTTAAACAAATTTAAGATTTAAAACATGTTTAAAATAAAACCGTTTAAATCACGACGGCTGTTTATAAACATGTTTAAAACACTGTTTTAAAACAAAGTGTTTTAAACATAACAACACTGGTTTTAACCTATTGATAAAATGGGCATTACAACATCACATTTTCATATGTTCCAACTTCACTCTAGTCAAATTTGGAGTAATTTAGTGGTTATGTTACGCTGTTTTTGTTTATGTTGAAAATTGGTTTCTAACAAGTGTTTTCAATCCCAGATTAAGCATGACATAAAATTTTTAGTTTAGAAAAGCCTTACAATTTTAAGGCTTTTCTAAACTCAAAATTTTACTTCATGCCCCACGCGTATTAAACACTGAAATATTGTAAAGTTCAAAATATGCTGATTTAATAATTGTAGTTATGTCTGATTTTAATTAATTTAATCAACAATTGATTAAAAGGTCCTAAATTAAAGTTATATATTTTGATTTTATAGGATGATTGAGTGAATTTTAATTTTACATGATAATTTATTTATTAAATCATCCTACAAAACCTTCATTTTATAGGATATGATATTGTAGTTGTGCCTGATTTTAATTAATTTAATCAACAATTGATTAAAAGGTCCTGAATTAAAGTTATATATTTAGATTTTATAGGGTGATTGGGTTATTTATTAAATCATCCTACAAAACCTTAATTTTATAGGATCGGATTTGATAAATAAACTATCATGGAAAATTAAAATATAATCAATCATCGTAAAAACAAGAGATATAACTTTAATTTGATAGTTATTGATCAACTGGTGATTAAATTAATTCTTATAAAAATTTGGTTATTTGAGTTACGTAAAGATTTGAACTAAACTTGGAATGAAAACACTAACACTTTCTTTACAATAATTTGTATTTTGCTGGATGAACATTTTGAGTACTCCATATCAATAGCTTACTTGATAATGAGTACATAGTACTCGAAATATACAGTCAAGCAAAATAAAAATTGTGAAGAAAGTGTTAGTGTTTTCATTTCAACTTAAATTAACGAGAAGAATTAATTGAAGTTGGAATGAAAATACTAACACTTCTTCACAATTTTTATTTTGCTAGGCTGTATATTTCGAGTACTATGTTCGCTTAAAAAAAATGTAAAATACTTACACAGATAACAAAATGTAAAGATAATCCAAAAATGGCGGCGATTAAAGCACTTTTAACCGAATACATATTTCTCTAATTTATTTATTTTCGACTAATAGCACCCAAAAAAACGAAAAGTTGAACACTAAAAAAGGCTCGTCTTGAAGATGCGCTATTGATGGCAAACGGAAGAGTAATGTGCTACCTGTAATTGGCGAAGACGGCTTTATAAGCGGGAGATCGCCGAGATTAGGCAATAGCCTTTATGCGATGTGCTCGTGATGTGATATAGGTCTAATTCGGTTCTCAGACTTTCGACTTCTTTATTGCGTCCTTTAATTTTTTCATATGTATACATATATTCGGCACGCTTAATTATTGCTCGTGTCACGCGCATAAATTAATCGTTTAACTTTTCATTTTTGTTTTATCAAGGATGGTCTAGTTTGCGCAAAAGCAAATTACAGGTTTTTAAGATGATCTAACGGGTGTTTCTTTTAGAAGTATAGAACTTCTTTTCAAATAAAACACATAAAAATCAATAAAACAATAGATGTTTTAGCTTTAATAGGTAACCAATGCAATGGCATTTAACGTTTAAAAATAATTTCGGGCATGTGACCACCACGATTGCGTGTTAGATGAACCATTCTATTGGTACAATTTTTCATAACTTTTTCCAATGTGGCCGGGCTAATCTATCCAATTACACGTCGCGAAAGTTGACCTGTAAGTCTTCAATCGTTGCTGGTTTATCAGCATAGATCAGCGATTTGACGTAGCCCTACAAAAAGTAGTCCAATGGGATCAAATCACATGATCTAGGGGGCCAATTAACAGGCCTATGCCTCGAAATAATTTGATCACCAAACATCTCTCCCAACAATGTAAGGGTTTGACGCGCGGTGTGGCAAGTTGCGCCGTCCTGTTGAAACAATTTAGTTCTCAACAGATTTGCATTGAAGTTAGGGAACAAAAAATGTTGAATCATTGACTTGTAGAGCTCGCCATTGACGGTAACATTCATTTTTGAAGAAGTAGAGACCAATGATGTCCCCAGCATGCAATCTACATTACACAGTAACACAATTTTGCTTATTCACGAGCCCATTCAGCCAAAAATGAGCCTCATTACTAACAATTATTTGGCGGTTTAAAATCAGCAAATGGGCGAAGTGCTCTATAAGTTCGACGCACAGAGTTCACATTTTGGAAATAAATTTCCACAATTTGTAATCGTTGCTCGCTTATGAGCTTTGGCATGATAATTTGCCAAAACTTACTAAATAAAATTGCCACTAACAGTTTCCCATTCTGACATTGGTTTAACAGGTATTCATAATTGATGTCTATACCTCTAAAAAAACACCATTTATTTTAGGTAATGGACACAGAAATTCTAATCTGTATTTAGAGTGTAGAATTTGATTTTTGGCAAGCGTTTATGTAATGCTTGATCAACATTGCAGCAACGATTTATGGCACGTAAAACATTGTCTTATTGAACAGTTTTATTTCTAAGCAGGGTTCGAACGATATTTATTATGATGAATATTTATGAAATGCACATAACCATGAAACTGCGCATCGCTAGGTATTCCCTCGTTTCTCAAATATGCCCAGTTGCAGTTTTTTTTTAATTATGAGAGACATTTTCATTTGGCTTAGTGAAATCGTAATTGAGAAACAGATTAGAAAATCAGAAGGCTGTCAAATTTGTGTTTTTATATAAATATTTAACT
This sequence comes from Philonthus cognatus, assembly GCA_932526585.2. Classification (NCBI taxonomy): domain Eukaryota; kingdom Metazoa; phylum Arthropoda; class Insecta; order Coleoptera; family Staphylinidae; genus Philonthus; species Philonthus cognatus. The sequence goes on from OW052242.1 coordinate 35,257,382, forward strand.
TGTGAAAATGTTCATAAACATCGCAATTAAACAGTTGAATTTAAAACTATAAAGGAGTGTTTTCCACTCCCAGACTAAGCATGAAGTAAAATTTCGAGTTTAGAAATGCGTGAAAATTTGGTTTGGTCGCTCCGCGAAGCGGAGCAACCAAACCAAATGTTCACGCTTTTCTAAACTCGAAATTTTACTTCATGCGCCACGCGTATAAAACACTGGTTTTAAGCGAAGTTCAAAATATACATCTTTAGCATACTGCTTTAGTAGCACATTGCAAACTTTACAATAATTCAGTGTTTTAGACGCGTGGCGCATGAAGTAAAATTTCGAGTTTAGAAAAGCCTGACAATTTGGTTTGGTCGCTCCGCGCTTCGCGCTACGCGACCACACCAAATTTTCAGGCTTTTCTAAACTCGAAATTTTACTTCATGCTTAGTCTGGGAGTGGAAAATACTCGTTTAAAGCTTTCGATTAAACTCTTTTAAAGAAACAACCAATATCTGAAGATTTACAGTATATACGCTGTAATTGAGACATGTATACTTAAAAGAAAAATTCTCAGTATAATTAATAAATAAAATTAATATTAATATTTATAAACAAGAATAATTATTAATAAGTTGATATTTATAAGATACATATTAAAATATATCCGATATTTTGAAATTTATATAACTATCATGATATTTACGAACTCTTTTTAGACTATATTATCTGATATTAGGTATACAAAATGTAATAATAATTAATACCTATAACTACCTACTCTTAGAATCCGTTTAGAATTAATAACTAGAATGTATCTAGTACTACCTTTAATTCACCACCGCTTCGCTACAAAGCTGAAGCGGGAAGAACTAAAGCCCGCAGAAAGCGTGAGGGATTGCTGAAATCAAAGCTAAATTTATTTTAGCGAATTGAAAATACAATAAAAGGAAGAGTGGAGGGGTGAGGGGGGAAGGGAGGGTGCGTAAGCCGATTGGTTGTGGTTAGAGATTGATATGTTGTTGAGGTAGTGGGGATGTGGTGGATGGCGAAAGCAGTTTGTATATTAAAAGGACTCTGTAGCTTGCATACGCTCACCCCTTGCTTCGCTCGCTTGCCTGCTCGCTGCACTCGCAAAAGGCTCGCTTCGCTCGCAAGTTGAACCGCGCTTAACCTCGATTAGCTTCTGTAGCTCGCTAACGCTCAACCCAGCTCGCTTCGCTCGCTAGTTGAATCGCGTTTAGCTTAAAAAAAAATGCGTTAAATATGCTATTCGTATTTATTTCGTTTAAAATATAATTGTTTTTGAAATTAATTTATTAAAAAAAATACCTCCTGGAGGAAAAAATACTTTCTACGAAAACGTCATAGAAAAAAAGGAGGAAAAAGAAAAAAAAAATCCAATAAATCCAAGGGATACTACTTACCCGAAAATTCGAAAATTAACATTGAAACCCGCATATCTGTCCTTTTCCCACTCATGGCTTTTGATAACCAGCGCATCAAAATATTTATAAATTGCTAAAAACTAAAAAATATACATTGCTCTGGTCCTACTTGAGCTAGATGAATGAAATTTTCAGCATTTATACAAATTTATATTTCCTATCTATTGGTTCAACTCCTATTGCTGTGCTTTATCAAATACTAAAGCAGAAGAATGAAAATTTAAAAAATGTATTCACTTAATTTGAATAATAAAAAAAATCTATTTCCTATCCAAATTGAGCTAGATGAATGAAATTTTTAGCATATATACAAATTTGAATATCCTATCTGTTGGTACAAATCCTGTTGTTGCACTGTATTAAATACTATAGCAAAAAAAATAAAAATTGTTTATTTAAATAATTTATAAAATAAAAAAAAAATTATTTCCGATCAAAATTGAGCTAGGTCAATAAAAATTTCAGCAGTTATAAAGATTTGTATAACATATTTATTGATAAAATACCCATTGTTGTACTGTTAATAATACCGGAGCTAAAAAATAAAATGTGTTTTTTTAAATCGCCGTTTTAGCCTAAAAAGCGGTTTTGAAGCGCAGAAAAAAATACCAATTTCCGCCCTAATAGAGCTGGGTCAATGAATTTTTAGCATTTATGCAGATTTGTATTGCCTACTTATGGTTCAACTTCCAATGTTCTACTATAATAATTACAGAAATATTTCAGGAAATATTCAAAAGATAAGAAGCGATCCGAGGCATATAAAAGGTACTACCCTAAAGTACATTCAATCAATTTCAGCCCTCTGCGATAAACTCACAGGGAATGGTGAAATTTTTTGATTTTTCGCTAAAAAAATGAAATTTACAAATTTTTAAAAATTATTAAACTTTCTGAATTTTTGACGGCTCCCTTGGGCCTTTGAGTAAGGGCGCATGGGGCACACCTTAATAAGTGATCTTTTGGCTACGTGTAAGTATTTTTTTTTAGCCGGGTAAGTCATCGCGAAGGCCAGCAAAATGGCGGAGGACCGGACCGGATATTTTCTCGATTGTGGGAACCATAATGAGGCCCCGGTAAAAAGTTCGTACATCAATCGAAAGCCCTGTTAATGGGCTACAACATCTTGAAATCGAATATTTTTTTTGGTCGCTATAGCACTTCGAACTTGAGGGACATTTTAGTTTCAAAAAAACCGATGCCACCCCCGAGGTAGAGATCGGAGGCGGCGCGGCTAGTATAATTCTTGTAGAGCTCGTCAAGAACTACAGATTGACGAAATAAGGTCAACGTAGCTCATGGCATAAGGGCGTTATTAAGGTCCAAAGTTTAAAATTGTTTTAATTGATTGCTGGCCCCCGGGAGAGAGGCAAAAGTCCAAATAAAAATGTGAAAACTCGGAAAACCGCTCCTAAATTACTTGGATTATTTTTCTCCCAGCGAGCCGATTTTAACGCGGTTATGCCTAAGCACTACAAAAAACTTGGTTCTATATCCTGATTTTTTTTTATCGCTGTAAATTCAAAAATGCAGATTCCTATTAGGCCGTTTTTATCAAAAATTTCAGTACCCCCGAGGATGGTGCGTATAAAACACTGAAATATTGTAAAGTTCAAAATATGCTGATTTAATAATTGTAGTTGTATCTGATTATAATTAATTGAATCAACAATTGATTAAAAGGTCCTAAATTAAAGTTATATATTTTGATTTTATAGGATGATTGAGTGAATTTTAATTTTAGATGGTAATTTATTTATTAAATCATCCTACAAAACCTTAATGTTATATCATATGATATTGTAGTTGTGTCTGAATTTAATTAATTTAATCAACAATTTATCCTGAATTAAAGTTAAACCTTAATGTTATAGGATCGGATTTGATAAATAAACTATCATGTAAAATTAAAATATAATCAATCATCGTAAAAACAAGAGATATAACTTTAATTTGATAGTTATTGATCAACTGGTGATTTTTCTTTAAAAAAAATCCTTGTCCATAGAGTTTTTCGCGCTCTTCCCGAATCTGAAAACCGCGATTTTTTATCTCTTCTAGTTTTGGCAAAGTCGCAATTTTGAAAAAAAAAACACTTAATTAAGTTCAACTTTAATAAAACACTTAATTATGTGTTTTATTGAAGTTAAACTGAGTTCAAGTTCGTGTCTTCACCTGTTAAAGTAAGTGTAACTTTGCAATTGCAGATATACAATTCATGAACCAAACAGATTCAGTGCAAAAAGTGCTGCACTAGTTCATTCAACGAGCTATTATAAAATCATTTGAAACTTCATTGATTCAGAGTGACATAATTATTAAGAAAAAAACAATTGAACATTCCACGCTGCAGTACCAATTAGTGTAATTAATCGCATAAAATACAATTCCTAATCGAGACAATAGGAAACAAATAAATCAAACATTGGGAAAGCTCCGGTTGCAATACACACAGCGTGCAGCGTAATATATAATAATAATACTTGAAAAATAATTTAGCGCAGCTTCCCACGCCGCATACGTTATGAAAGAATTTGTTATGATTTTCGAAAAACTATCCATTATTTAATCCTTATTAGCATAATTTTGCTCTATGAATCTCGAATTAATTGCCAAATTCGCTCGTAATTTTTGTAATCGCTTTCGATAACAATGATGGCTTCATGTTTGTTATTTATGTGAGAAACGTTTTATGGTGGTTTTACGATATGCTAAGTTTTCGAAGATTTATTGTGTAAAATTAGTGGGGATTGAGGATTAAAATAAAATTAAGCTGTTTTGGTTTATACGCTTATTTTGAAGAGATTGTTCAGTCGGTAAGGATTTATCAAGGTACAATATAATGGTTTGTAAATTAAATTCACTTGGTTTTGTTTCACTTATATGTATTTTATTTTCTACTAGTTTCGGCTTAATGCCAATATCAAGAATGATGTATAAATGGATTTGTTTGGGAATATATACAGTTTCGAGTTTTAGGTTTTATTGGGTAATAAGGGCATTTAATATCGTCGTATTTATCAAGGTACGTCGATGGGCGTAATACATATGTGTTACAAGGTATGACAGAATTGGATTTTCCATGTTTTCTCCTACCCCATTCCCCGCAGGCCCCAGTTCGTGCGAGAGAGAACAATGACGTTGTATTTGGGTACGTTTTTGAGCCTATCATAACCTCTCTTTCTGGTTTCGCTGTACTTTCATAGATAGATTTTTTATATTTTGTGATAAAAATTAGTGTCCTTAAAATAGGACTTTGTGTTAGTGTTAAGTGTAATTAAAATGATATTTTGTGTTACATTTAAAAAATATGTTGACGTTGATTGGGTTATAATAAATACATATTTGAAACAAATATTATTTATAAGACTTAATTATTTGAATTACTAATATTAAGTTTTTATAAATAACAAAGATTTTATGAGCAAATTATTTTAAATAAAATAAAACGCAATGAGGAGAACATTTATTAAATTGTAAATAAATACAATTATTAACATCCCACTGAGCAAATCCATTTAAGTAATGTTTCAATAACATTAAATAACGTTTAATGTAGCTACAATATTGATATAACGTTATTTGTTTGTTTTTTGCTTAGTGGGATGATTTAAGTATTATTAATTTCCCATTTTCGCACCTTCTTTAAATATGTATTTTTATTATACCTAAAGATTTACAGAAATTAGGTTGAATTTGGAATCCGTATACTTTAAAGAAAAACTCCCTCTTTAAAGTATACGGATTCCAAATTCAACCTAATTTCTGTAAATCTTTAGGTATTCCCTGTTTTTTCCAATTTGAAGCTTTAAACAGTTGTCTACTGACTAAGCATGAAGTAAAATTTAGAGTTTAGAAAAGCCCCGTGAAAATTTGTCGAGGGTCGCGCAGCGATCCGAAACAAATTTTCTGGGCTTATCTAAACTCGAAATTTTACTTCATGCGCCACGCGTATAAAACACTAAAATATTGTGAAATTTATGTATATTCAAACTGCACTTAAAATTTGTGTTTTATACGCGTGGCGCATGAAGTAAAATTTCGAGTTTAGAAAAGCCCAGAAAATTTTCACGGGGCTTTTCTAAACTCGAAATTTTACTTCATGCTTAGTCTGGGAGTGGACAACACTCGTTTAAAGCTGCAAATTTAATTCTTTTAAAAAACAACTAATGTCATAAAATTTACAGCTTATGCATGTATACCTAAAGTTTACCATGAAGTAACCACATTTAAATTTAGCGCGCATTTGTGACGTAAGCGATCTCTACCCCCACTCTAAAATCTTTGATTCTGTCGATCCTTCTTACCGTATACTCGACCGTCCTTAAGGATTTATAAGATTTTCAAAACGTGTAATATTAGACTGAAAAGGTTGAAACTTTCGGAATGATTTATTAAATCAAAAGTACTATTTTAAACAAATCGCACCGAAAACGATTTCTCACTTCCGGGACGATTTTGGATATACGGTGGTTTCATATTTTGGAAAGTAAATAAGATAGAGATTTGCTATTGTCGTCATTTCCGTGATCATAGAGGGTGCTATCATTTGTATTATAAAGCTGCTTGGCCTAGGTGGCGTTGGAATACTGACAGTTGAAATTAAACATATTTTCAGTTAGTGTAACTTTATTTTTTCAACTCTCCCCCAGGCGCAAAAAATGTATTATTTGGATAATAATTTATTCTTGTTTTCTAGTTACTAAACAAATGTTTGATAGAATTAATTTTTATACCCTGAGAACTTTCCCGTTAATAGTACCGCTAATAGTACAATGTACTATTACTTCACACTAGTTACATTTCGTGTAATTTATTGGTTATGTTACACTGTTTGTGTTTACGTTGGAATTGTATTTCTAACGACTGTTTCCACTCCCAGACTAAGCATGAAGTAAAATTTCAAGTTTAGAAAAGCCTGAAAATTTGGTTTGGTTGCGTAGCGCGAAGCGCGGAGCGACCAAACCAAATTTTCAGGCTTTTCTAAACTTGAAATTTTACTTCATGCGCCACGCGTATAAAACACTGATTTCAATTGAAGTTTAAAATATACTGATTAGATTATTGTAGTATTTTTCAGCTAGTGTAACTTGATTTTTTCAACTTTCCCCCAGGCCTAGAAATTCTATAATTTGGATAATAATTTATTCTTGTTTTCTAGTTACTAAACAAATGTTTGATAGAATTAATTTGTATACCCTGAAAACTTTTCCATTAATTGTACACTTAATAGTACCATTTGTTCCAACTTCAGTCTAGTTACATTTGGTGTAATTTATTGGTTATGTTACACTGTTTGTGTTTACGTTGGAATTGTATTTCTAACGAGTGTTTCCACTCCCAGACTAAGCATGAAGTAAAATTTAGAGTTTAGAAAAGCCTGAAAATTTAGTTTGGTCGCGTAGCGCGAAGCGAGGAGCGACCAAACCAAATTTTCAGGCTTTTCTAAACTCGAAATTTTACTTCATGCGCCACGCGTATAAAACACTGATTTCAATTGAAGTTTAAAATGTACTGATTAGATTATTGTAGTATTTTTCAGTTAGTATAACTTGATTTTTTCAATTGTCTCCCGGGCCTAGAAATTCTATTATTTGGATAATAATTTATTCTTGTTTTCTATTTACTAAACAAATGTTTGATAGAATTAATTTTTATACTCTGAGAACTTTCCCGTTAATAGTACCGCTAAGAGTACAATGTGTTCCAACTTCACTCTAGTTAATAACTGTATTGTTTCGAGTTTACGTGAAGTGATTAATCACAAATAGAAAGACTGTTATTCCTTACTTCACTTTTTATTTTTATGTTAGATGTACATTTCGAGACACAAGGTGCTCATTATCAATAACAAACTCTAGTTACATTTGGTGTAATTTATTGGTTATGTTACAGTTTGTGTTTACGTTGGAATTGTATTTCTAACGACTGCTTCCACTCCCAGACTAAGCATGAAGTAAAATTTCAAGTTTAGAAAAGCCTGATAATTTGGTTTGGTTGCGTAGCGCGAAGCGCGGAGCGACAAATCCAAATTTTCAGGCTTATCTAAACTTGAAATTTTACTTCATACGCCAGCATATAAAACACTGTTTTCAATTGAAGTTTAAGATATACTGATTAGATAATTGTAGTATTTTGCAGTTAGTGAACTTGATTTTTTCAACTCTCCCCCAGGCCCAGAAATTCTATTATTTGGATAATAATTTATTCTTATTTTCTAGTTACTAAACAAATGTTTGATAGAATTAATTTTTATACCCTGAGAACTTTTCCGTTAATAGTATCGCGCTTTTAATTTTAAATTAGGTTGGCACTACTAACTGTTAACACATAGTTTACCATAACCTCAAATGTACTCCATCAATCAATTAGCATTCTGGGCAACCGCACAAAAAAATGCCACCTACTCTAAATCACAATTTAAATGATCACACGGTATAATCAACAAAATGGCAAAATAAAAAAAAAACACTCCAACGGGAAAGTGAAAGAACATTATATGCGTTACCTAAAGACATGAAATAGATGTCATTTCATGTCTTTAGGTAACGCATATAATTTCTTTCTTTCACTGAAACAGGAAATATTTTCACAATGGGTTCATTTCTCCAATTTTCTCACAATCCCATCGTACGTGAATAATCACTAACATATTTGCATTATGTATTATTATTGATTATGAACGTTTAATTTGATTGAGTGTGAATCGTTTTCATGGTTTATTAATAATTGCGCGCGCTAATTGTTACCTTTATGAGAAAACTGCGCGTTGCGCAAATTCCCTGCTCTTTAGAATAGAATAAAAAATGTACGCAATAGGCAATTGTGCCGGTTAATGGGAATATTTTATATTTGTTTAAAATTGAGACATTGCTATAATAACTCGGTTAATTGATGCGCAAATTGTTGTTGCCCAGATGACAATGGAACAATATTTTATAAACTAGTTTATCTAAATAAAAGGTGTAACGCAAGTGTAATGTATAATTACCATAAATTATACTTCAACAATAAAATTATTAGTTATTTCAATGAGTGTTTGAAATTATTCTTTGTATTAGTTGCAGATTGTGTAATGTGGTTACTTTTAACATTTTTAAAATATTCTGTAACTAAATGTTAGCAATTTTATTCATACTTCCTCTTCCTAATAATGATATTTTTAATAATATAAGCTGTAAGAATAAAATAAATTCAGTCGTTTTTCACAAAATTATACCCACTGAGTAAACGCATGTAAGTAATGTTTCATCAACATTAAAACGTTATTTGTTTGTTTTTTGCTCAGTAATAACTATAAATAAATGTAAATCCATTTAACACAATAAAACACTTTTAACTTTGTTTGTATAACACAATTTATTTTTTATGTGACTGCAGTTTCGGCAAATTCGGCTTGCCATTATCAAACATGAAGTGTCTAAAACTGTTAAAGTTAAAAGTGTTTTATTGTGTTAAATTAACATGTATAACGAAGTAGAAGCCTCCACAATTCAAAATATGTAAATCCATTTTCTTTTCAAAAAATTGACTCATTCACCAGCTTTTATAAAATAAGGGGTCTAAATGTAAAACTAACAAACTCTACATTTTGATCAAAATGAATGTTGATATTGTTGTGTAGTTTTATGTGCTTATTTAGATCCCACTAAGAAACAATAGAGATTTTGTAAACTTTCGAAGTAATTGATAAAAACTAAAATAATCGATTTTCAAAAATACCCCATATCTTTTTTATTTGTAATATATGTTATAATCTCTAAGAACATTGTCAAATACAACATTGTCCATTTAACCGAATCTCTATCATTAATAATAAGAAAGTTACCCATACTGTCCTACTCAAAATAACAATAATATATTTATTAATGGAAATCCATTCTTACAAGTATAATAACAATTATTTAATATTAATATAAAATAAAGAAATAATAGAAGTACAGTAAAATAGTTGGCGAACAAATCCGATAACATAAATAAATATAATTTAACGAAATAAGTCAAAAATAATTTATTTACTTATTACGTAATATTTTCATTAAGGACATTTACTTTTAAATTGCGCAACAGTTCGTTTCGTGACATCGAGAATAAATAAAAACTGGGATTAACTAAAAAATGGTTAGCAAGACGTAAAAACCTACTAAAGCAGCTATTTATGGCATAATTAGTTCTCTGAAATGGTATTCGGAATAATGGGCGGAGGTGGGACACCCTGTATACATAGGGATTTTCAATAAAAGGTTAGGAAACACAGCTATTGAATGCAATTGATTAATTTTCCATGTACTTAATGACTTCTACTTCTATAATAACGAAATTGAGATTTACTAAAAAAATTTAATTTACAAGTTACTGGTAATTAAAAAAGTCGTTAAATTTACAATCCCAATTCTACTATTGATTTGTCATATTTTTCCTCAAAAGGGATCTGTTTTGGCGAATTTTCAATGATTTTTTTTTTGGCAACGTTTCGTCTTGGACGTACTTTCTTTTTTTTGTAACTGGCGAAACAACAAAATCGATCCCAATCAAAAATTTCACCACTACCCGATTGTTCCTCTCGCGCACGAAAAAATTTCAAGCCGTTTAAAGAAACAATGGGCGCAACAAATCGTTTCTTCCTCGTGCCATCATCACCTCGAAAGTGAGGCAATGCAGTCTTCTCTTCGCAATCCAAATAGACAATTTTTATGGAAGATCCCCGCGGAAATTGCATCGGTGCTAATGTCGTCGATAATCGGCCGTTTTAGTTAAAACCAGTTGCAACTGACGGGATATAGCAACAACAGTCATCCCATTTGTTGGATGGACTGATGCAACCCAGCAGAGCACAGAGATTGGCGATGATACGTGTATTTTTTACAATTATCGGAAGTCAAAACTGGCCCAAGGTTTTACAGGCGTCATTAAGGATTCATTTGCTTTTTATTGTGTTATTATAGTTCAACACGTGAAATAAATCACTATTATTAGTTTGATTATTAAATGTTTTGTAATTACGAGGATACTTTTTGAAAGCCGGTAGACATTTGTTTTAAATCTATCGACAATTGGCAAAACATAATATATCATATGTTCAATAAAAAAAAACCTCTAGAGTGCTATGATTTAATCATTTTTAAAAGTTGGCTACACACTTCAGGAATTGACATATAAAACGTCAGACATAATAATTATAATGTATATTTTCAGAGTTCCCAACCTAGAATATTTTCCATAGCACTCTAAACATTTTTTTTAATTGAACATACGATACCAGTTACAGATGTTTAGAATAGCTATACAAATTTAGATTGCTGTGAGAAAAACTTTCCGTAGCAATCTATTTTTTTATGTTATGGTATAATTGTATCTACGAATTCTAAAGCGAATTGTTCCAGGAGTCCGAATCGAATCTTGGATGCCCAAGATTTGTTTGGAAGAAATTAACATTTCTACGAGGGTCATTCCATAAATAACGCACATCATTTCAACATGCGCCAAATCGTCAGTCTAATTCTCCATAAGGTTGCGGTCTTTATGGAGAACTAGACTGACGATTTGGCGCTCGAAATCGCATTTATTGAAGTAAGCGGTTTCTGAGCCCATCTATAGAGCAACTATCGATTTCTTCTGAGGCCGATTTAAGCTTATAATAGCAATGTGCTGCTGTTAAGACCTGTTTGTAAGTAGGTTCCGCCGTAGCCCCAGAATTCATCACTATATGTGAATCTATTGACGACTATTATTTTTAATATGAACGGAAAGTCGAAGATTGACGCCAGCTATTCCCCTCAAATTTTTCTCTGGCACTCACATGTTTGGATGAGAACTGGAGGGGAGGGGTTGAACCCCATATCCCGCCTCTCTGGTTACGGCCTTGTTCTCATCCAAACATGGGACTGCGAGAGAAAAATTTGGGGAGGAAAGTTGGCGTTAACCATCGACCTTCCGTTCATAGTAAAAATCATACTCCAGAAATTTTTAAAATTTTAAATTGCGGGGGGGGGGGTTGAACCCCATATCCCCTCCTCTGACTACGGCCTTGAATGAGAACAATTCATTGCTGTTGAAAGGTTTACATTTTGACTGACGTTGTCTAAATGATAGTATTAATGTATCAATTGTCGTACAGGAGACGCAATGAGTATACCAGTGGTTCTTAATCGGTGTTTTGGGGGTACTCCGTAAGCTTAGAGAAAGTATTCGGTCAAAACTTGAAATTTGGTTCGCTTTCAGAGAAAAAATCAACACCTGTTATCTTTATAATTGTGTATTAAATGGAGCAATTGCTAAAAACCTTTAAAAAGGTAATTGTCCTTCAGCCCAGAATATCTCGTATCTTGTTCATTCTTTAAATTGATCCAATCTGTTTACGATATGATTTTATAGAACTAATTATAATAAAGTAATTTTTCCTTTTTTCCTACGACCGCTCCCGAACACAGACATACCATCGCAATACCTTTGCATTGAAAGTTGTCAATTGTATATTTGTATTTAGACAAGTAATGTCACGCTTGAAAATTGGGCTAAAGTTCAGTTTATTTTCACAGCTATTTTTCGCCCAAAAACGAGTTACGGATATTTAACGGTATGTTATACATTTTTTATCTTAATAGAAAGGCAGGAAAAGTGTTTTCAATGTGATTAGACTTACCGTTTGCTCAAAATTTGTAATTAAAAATTGCGTTTTGACAAGTTACGTTTGTTATTTAGGCTGTTGATATTGTCACAGATAATGCATTTAAAAATAGTGTGTGATACTTTCATTAGGTGGCGTAAATATATCATATATTCAATAAAAAAAAAACCTTAAGAGTGCCATGGAAAATATTGTAAGTTGGCAACTCTGAAATTATACATTAGAATTATTATATCTGACGTTTTATATGACAATTCCTAAAACTTAACTTTAGAAAAAGATTAAGTCATGGCACTAGAGTTTTTTTTTTTATTATTGAACATACGATACCACATAATATAGTGTCCCTGTATTTAAGAGAGCAGCGCAAAATGGCATCCATCTTGATGCCTTTGGGCGCCAAATTCAAACTAAACCAATCATAGTCTATAATGATTGACGCGCGCGTCCTGTTAATTTGATTTAGTTTGAATTTGGCGCTTAAAAGCGTCAAGATAGATGCCAGTTTGCGCTACTCTCTTAAATACAGGGACACTAACATAATAGAAATCTTAGTTTTAAAGGTAAAACTCATTAAGTTAATATCTTTGCGCACGTTAGAAATTCAATATACTTTTAGGTTAGGTCAAGGTTTGCAATAGATTAAATTGCTTAATTTTTTTTATAAACACTGGCGATTTTACATACTTCTAGGTTAGGTTTTTAGACAATTATGATACATTTTCGACATTTTTGGCAGTAAGAAATAAAATATATAAATATATTTATTATGTCCGTGTGAGTTACGTTTCCTATTAATCTTAGGAAATAAATGCTTGTTTAAACACGAATAATTGACATTCCACTCCCAGACTAAGCATGAAGTAAAATTTCGAGATTAGAAAATCCCGAAAATTTGGATTTGTCGGGGCGCGCGAACGAAGCGAGTCGCGCCCCGGCAAATCCAAATTTTAAGGCTTTTCTAAACTCGAAATTTTTCTTCATGCGCCACGCGTATAAAACACCGATTTAACGTGAAATTTAAAATATAGATCACTTATATAATTTAAAAGCCTACACCGAAAGGTAAAAGGCAAATGATAATATATATATATATATATATATATATATATATATATATATATAATTTAAAATGTCTGATTTAAATTTATCAAATTTCGGATCTTCAATGGCGAACCTCTGCTTAATGAGCAAAAATAGAACCAATTGTTAAAAATATAAAAAAATTAAAATTAATATCGACTTTCTGAAAAAATTTAGTCTCATTGAGACAAGTCTCCAAATATTCATTGAAACAACTACTTCTCGAGCTAATACCCCAACAGATATTGAATTATACAATGAATATTTGAGTTACACGACACATTTACTGTTTATTAATTTTTGTACTTGTTTTGGTAGAACTTTAGAAAAAATCCTTTATGTTACTAAATACTAAGTCCATTCGCCCCTTATAGCAAAAAGCTATCTACGCCACTGATTTTATATGAACATTTGTAGATTTAATCAACATGAAATTAAAACTTAGTCCAAGTATATTTTGAGTTTCACTTAAAATCAGTGTCAGTAAAATTTTGAGTATAAAAGCCTGAACATTTGGATTGGTCGTGTCTCTTAGTTTGTTTGTGCGTTAGTAGGTCTATTAGGAATTTAAAAACATCATTACGATAAACCTATATAAATAAACAAGTAAACAAGGCAAATATGATAAGCATTGTGATAAAGAAATTGAAGAGGATAAACTAAAGTAATTTGTAAATTGTTATGTAAAGAAAATAATATAAATGAAATGATAATTGATAGAAAGTAAATATTGTGTGAGACGATCGCTAATGAAGCAGTCGTTAACGTTATCGTGCACAACACTAATCGTAATTATACATGACAATTTTTTACCTAATTGTTTAAACATGTTTCACCAAGCGTTAAGTGAGAAATGAATTCAAGAATTAGATAGATCAGTTTAACCTATAGATTAAAATTCATTTAGCTGTCGTTCATTTAGCACTTTTTATTGATAGAGCACTTTGTGTCTCGAAATGTACACTTCTGTGCAATAAAATTAAGCACAAGTCTTATGCCTATTTTTCACAATATTCTAGTTGTATAATTCGGGTCTGTTTTAATTGCCTAGCAGCAGTTTCAATAAATAATAAAACACCATAACACTTCTTTCCTACTCCCAGCGTTTCTTAACTCTGAAAACAGTGTCTTTACTGATGTTCGCCAATCGAACAATTTGTCTAATAGAAAAACCAACTTCTATTTTAGTTAGAATTCGAATTTTTGAATTGTTGTCTAAATGACTCGGCATTTTGACATTAAGAAAATTGACATATTGACGTAACTATAGTGTGTTTAAAAACTAGAAGGAGTAAGTGCCAAAGCCCAATTTACACTATAAAAAGTTACCAGAAATATCACTAGATAAATTTGGCGCCAATTTTAAATAATTTCATAATTAATCTTTAAATAAAATCAAATATCCATTTTGTACTTCTTAATTGTGGTTAAGTATTTTCTATTTCATCGTACGATATTGTCAGTTCAATTAAAGTGCTTATACGGCATCTCGCCATATATCTGTGAAATAAAACATATTTACATTATGTTCATAATATAATATGGAATTTATATAATAATGTGTCTCTATCAGAGCTGGGACGAATCCTCATAAAAAGGATTCCGAATCACCTAATATGATTCGAATCACGAATACTCGAATAACGGATTCGTAAGAGACAAATATGATTCGAATCGGAGATTCGAATCCTGTTTTTTCGAATCACGAATACAAATCCTTTAAGAATAAATTTGATTTTATTATTTTTTTGCAACCATTAATAATAAATATCGTTACCAGCTGTTTTAACAAAAATATTCAAAACCTAATTATTTATTATTACCACTGAACATCGTTGATAACAGACTAAATATCTGTTACTCTGGTTAAAGATGTATTTGTGTGTTTCTGAACGTAACTTCAAATCAGTGGTTTGTACGCGTGGCGCATGAAGTAAAATTTCGAGTTTAGAAAAGCCCGAAAATTTGTCTCGGGTCGCTGCGCGACCCTCGACAAATTTTCACGGGGCTTTTCTAAACTCGAAATTTTACTTCATGCTTAGCCTGGGAGTGGAAACACTCGTTTAAAACTTCAAATTGAACTCTTTTATAAAATCGACTAATGACAGAAATTTACGTAAATAAAAAATTCACTGAATATCATTAAAACCGGGAAAATCAGAGAAAAGTCTTGGAATTATATTCAAACTGACCAAAACACTAACAAAAAAGCCATATGATATTATTAAATTTGTCAAAATCAGTAGGCAAATTACAAAACACGTAAACATTTATAAAATTAACTTAAATATTGGCAATAACAATAAAAACTATTAAATAGAATGGGGGTTTCCCACAAAAGAAAGTTATATTAAAAGGCCAGGGAAAAATCTTTAGTCAGGGAAAAAAATCTTTAGCCACAATCTGAAATGTTAAATTTTTTCTACATTTCCCTGACTAAAGATTTTTCCCTGGCCTTTTAACATAACTTTCTTCTGTGGGAAACCCCCATTCTGTTTAATAGTTTTTATTGTTATTGCCAATATTTAAGTTAATTTTATAAATATTTACGTGTTTTGTAATTTGCCTACTGATTTTGACAAATTTAATAATATCATCTGGCTTTTTTGTTAGGTCGTTGGTTGTTGTTTGGTCAGTTTGAATATAATTCCAAGACTTTTCTCTGATTTTCCCGGTTTTAATGATATTCAGTGAATTTTTTATTTACGTAAATTTCTGTCATTAGTCGATTTTATAAAAGAGTTCAATTTAAAGTTTTACCATGTCAGTTTTACTTCAAACAATACTAAACAAAATTTTGAAAACTAGTATATTATCTTTAACAACAATTTCAATCATTTAATGTTCTTATCAAAGCATTCACTTTGAAGTTTCGAACGAACGTTTCCACTCTCAGACCAAGCATGAAGTAAAATTTCGACTTTAGAAAAGCCCCGTGAAAATTTGTCGAGGTTCGCGCAGCGGCCCGACACAAATTTTCTGGGCATTTCTAAACTCGAAATTTTACGTCATGCGCCACGGGCATAAATCAGTGATTTAACGTGAAATTTAAAAACACACAAAAAAACATTTTTCACGTTATTCCTCACAAGTAATTCGAATTATTTTTGACGATTCAAATCCTTTTGTAAGTATTCGAATCCTTTTACAAGGATTCGAATCCTTTTATAAGGATTCGAATCACCCACATTTAGACTCGAATACGAATCCTCTTAAAAAAATTTAACGAATTCGGATCACGAATCCTGTTGAACTAAAGTATTCGAATGCCTCTTTTGAATCCTCTAAAAGGATTCGAATCCTGCCCAGCTCTGGTCTCTATCTTACTTAAAATTGATGTGTTTCATAAAACTATACAAGGTAGAACGACTCATCTTCGACATGCCTGCATGATCGTTTACTTCTTTTAAAACGTTATTCAAAGTTGGCAGTTCATTTTTATAAAAGAAACTATGCACGGATCTCTTCACTACGTCATCAAAACTTTTAATTATGTCCTCCAAGCTATTTAGGGCTACAAATCTCTCCGGAATTCTTATATTCGCTAATTCTACGATAGACAATGGAATTTACAACTAAAAATTAAACATTTTATTATTTGATGCATATTCTTTTGCTATTTGATATCTCACCTATTGCACCAACAATGTATGATACAACAGCAGACATTCTCATATGTGGATCATCTGTTATCATCTGCTTATACATATTTATTATGCACTGTTTTTTCAGACAGATATAAATGAGCCAAATCCAACTTCTTACGCTTTTTTTGGAGGTGAAGGTGATATTATCACTGAGCTTGTACTGGGTCCATAATCCATCACAACAATATAAACAAAACTAACTTTTAACTATGCTAAAGAAACACCGCACAAAAGGTTATTACGAAACAGGCAAAGTTGCAACTCGGTAACGCTTCGAATTAAGGTTATGTCAGCTGTTGCGTCTAATAATGACGTAATTAGCATAGTGTAAATTGGGCGCGCTCTCGGCCAATCAGAGTTGTAGGTTTTGGCGCGTGAAATTTAAAACGCTCCTTCTAGTTATTGAACAGATTATAGGAAACTCATCAAGTCCGCTTTAAACCATAACATATTTCGTGTACTTAATTTTATTGCACAGAAGTGTACATATAACAATACAAATAAAATGTGAAGTAAGGAATAACAGTCTTTTTTAGTGTCATTTAGCTTTGGTTACTAATAACTACTAAGGCTCGGATTATATGCAAAACGCATATTTGTAGAGGTATATGAACAAAACTGTAAGTTTTCTAATGGTTTTTGATTAAAATTAGCCAAACATTGGATATGCATGGAAAACTTACAATTTTGTTGGTATACAGTTGCGAGAGAAAAAAACGAATACAGCCGAATATTTGGCTACGTAAACTGGACTCAATTTGATTTTTCAAATTGTCAATCAAATTGACAAATCGACGGAAATGTCAAACGAAATTTTATTAACGTCGATATGCCTCAACTGTCTGAAACGCAAAAAGCGATAATAACGACTCGTTTAGAGACGGTATTAGCATTAGACATTGTTAATAAAGTGCATGTCAACAAAAGCACCGTCTTGTTGGCCAGGAAAAAAATGTTGTTAACCTGTACATGACAAGTTTGTTTAGCAAGAAAAAAAATCGATAAAGCTAAAGCTCCCTGCTGTATAGATCTTCCAGCGCTATATGAAAAAAATGACTTCAAATTTGCAATAAATTTTTATACTTTTATAACACCATAAACCATAATCCTCAATAAAAGTATCCCTCAGCAAACCGCTTATTGCATGCTCGGCCGTGAGTCGGCTGCATAATTTCGGGTCCGTATTAGAACATTTCATTCCAATGACTGACGTAGATATGTAAAAATGCACATTCGGTGGTATTCTCTATCGAAAACGTTAAATTTAGCGTTTGACAGCAGTGTTAAATCCAGTCTAAAATAAAGGGAAATTGATTAAATTCCCTATCATTTTAATAGTTTTTGTTGAACTTATAATTTAATTTACACCAGTTGTCACCATTTATTTTAACGCGGATATCAATAATTAAATTTTAACATTTTCGAGATAGATAGTCCAATAAATGTATACCAAGGAAAACACTTTAATTTGCAGCTCTTACGATACAAACGTCAGTTATCTGATTGAAAGAGTTAAATGACGGTTGCAACTTGTTTTCTAGTCGATAAATTGTTTCATACTCTTATTAGCATGAAGTTCTGTTTCTTAACACTTCTCTATCAATTTACATCTTATTAATTGATACACAATCTACATCCAAAATATGTCACCCCTTTATGATTGAATTTTTGTTAATCGCATGTTATTTTTGTATGTATATAAAAGTTTTATAACAATGATGTATTTTTTAGATAGTCGATAAGTAAATATTAATTTAATTATAATAATTTAATTAGTAATTAAAATTAAAAATGTTTCAATGTTGTATATACAACTGTATATATTATGTTTTATTAAAGCAGTATTTTCAAAAATCGTAATTATAGCCAAAATAACTGAAAATCAAATGAAATAATGTTGACATTTTAAAAATATATCTAAATATTATTTATTTTTCCAAGAAATTAACTAACGGCCCTAACTTTAACTTATACATTTTTTTATTTAAAAAAATATTGGTATTAAATATATACAATAATATTAATTACTCTTTTTAAATATTACAAAGTATCAATTTCAATAATCGAACTCAATTGTCCATTAGCGTGAAATAGTGAATGAGCGGCTCTTAGCGATTATACAGGTAAAGATTTTTAAGAAAATTGTATTAGGGCCAATGACAGGATATATGTATATAATCCTGTCATTAGCGGAATTAAAAGGTACTGGGGATATCCCAGATTAACTCAACTTCTGAACATCTCGACATTCCTCGAAAAACTAATGGTCAATTTGACCCTTTATGCAATAAGGAACCAAGAGGCCCAGGATTAAAAGGTATTGGGGATATCCCAGATTAACTCAAATTCTGGACTTCCCGACAAAATGATTGTTCATAACAATTTCTACTAAAGGTATACTTTTTCGTGTGATTTATAATACATATTTAGAGTTGTTTTTTTTTTTCATTTTTATTTTTTTGGTTATTGCTTTCATGATTTTAATTAAATAATCGATTATTTTAAATAAAACTGTGTTAAATATTTTCACAAAATATTTTTTACTACTTTTGAGGTGGGTCTCGGCATCCAACACTCTATACAAGCAAATTCTATCAATTAAATTATATTATAACTTATTTCTAAATGTATTTTATTGCCATCTTTTAAACAAAAGTAAAACTAAAATGTTTATTGCTCTTATGGAGGTTTTGAAACAACAGCTCATTTTATTTAATATTTAACTTAGAATAATCTAATTCATACACCCTATTTATAACAAGTATTTCAATAAATTAAAGTAATATCACACAGGTAAACCAATTCGTCTATACAATATCTCAACATTTATATGACATCTTTTTAGTGTGTCACAATTAAACTTATATTTATTTTAGTTTTAGTTGTCAGAAGAAATAAGTTGAGTTAAACAATTCTGCCGAAATTCAATTTTAGATATTTATAAATTAAATCGTATAATTATTCTTCTTAAAAAAATTCAACTCAACTATGGAATTTGATATTAGTGGTGTAAAAACTTGCGCCTGAAAATTTCTAAAATAACATTATTTTTAGAATCCTATAATTTTTGTTTAAGCAAAATTTGCTGTACCAATTTAACCGTAGCTTTATTATAACTAACACGATTTTATTGAAATTTTAATTTAATTAATGATCCATTTTAAAATGCGAGGCGCTTCACTTTGAAGTGCTGTATTTTAAAAACAAAAAATCTTAAAAAAATATCTGAGCACGTATTCTGTAATACTGAGAGTGTTTTTTTATTCTTATTGAAAAAAATCAGATTGACCTGCAAAATATATAATTTAATTTTCAATCATATAAATATTTGATTTTTCGTGGATTAAAAACCATAACCATCGCGCATCTTCAATCTCTCAATGAGGTTTTCAATCGACGAAAAATAAAATATTTAAATTATTGGAAATTAAATTATATATTTTATGTTATGAACAATTTCTAACAATTAACTATAATTAAAATACCGGATACTTAATTACCGAGAACGTTGAAATAGGATTTTGATATAGTAGGGGTTGAAACGGTTCAGATATGCATTTCTTTCTTGCACCACTCTATAAATAAATATTTAATCTTTTACCAGTATTTATTTCAAATTTTTATACTTAACTGATTAGGATTTATAAAGAGTTAGTAAAAATCCGTCGAAAAATAATTATTTATGATAAAAATCTGATTTCTTCAATAATAATAAAAAAACACTCAGGATTACAGAAACGTGCTCGGATATTTTTTAAGATTTTATGTTTTGAAAACACAGCACTTCAAAGTGAGGCGCCTCACTTTTTGAAATGGATGTAGGTATTTTCACATGTTTGATAGTTTGATAAATCACACAATTTAATATTAGTTAATGTTAAAAGACCATTAATGTTTTGAACTTTTCATTCTTACACTTAAATGAACTCGGTTAAACAATCAACATTGTTAATCTCAACATCTCTGAACATTTTTTCTTCCGCTGTTTGCCTCGCGCCCCGGGGACAACACACCTTGTAGCGGCCCTGTTCATTTCGGTCATGAATTTTCTATGCAAATCATCTGGCCAGCGCAGGTTAGTTTTATTGCGGTTATGGTCATAAACCCCCAATTATCATTTACAAGTTAACCGCAAACTGAAGTCATTTTTTTCACATAGCGCTGGAACTACTATACTAGTTTTTTTCTCTCGCAACTCAAATCAAATTAAATCAAATCAATTTATTACACTTGAGCCACATTTAGAAAATACATGTTTACAATGGTAACAATAACAAAACATGATAATTGCGGGTGTGCTCGTCAACTGTACCTCTTAATAACAAATATGCATTTTGCATATAATCCAAGCCTAACTAATAGAATGCAAGAATACATTGAACGGGATGTATGTGAATACCTTATTGTTAAAAAAATGTTAAAAAACCAGTTCTAGCATCAATAGTTGTAATAAATACTCGCTTAATCAAGAGTTCGATAGATCAGTTAAGGCTATAGATTAAAATTCAGTTAGTTTAGGTTACCAATAAGGAATGCAAGAATACTTTGAACTCGTTGGATGAGAATACCATATTGCTAATAGGCTCGATAACAAAAAAATATATAAAAAGCCAGTTTTAACTTCATCAGCTGTAATAAATACCCGCGTATAGATTACAGCCGATAACCGATACCACGATGGAATACCCGAACGCACCGGTGTGTAGTAAAGGCGGCTGTGGAAGGGAGTACCTGCGACAGGTGTTTTGCTCGAAATAGTCGCGTTTCGGTCAGCAAATCGGCCGGTTGTTGATCGTCGTTGGTGTATAGACAGGAAATAGGCGAACGCACAGAGGAAGGATGCAACACTAACCGCAGTCGCAATCCCATTGTTTGTTCAAAGTTACGAAACTGTCGTAGAAGCCTTTACGGGAAGTGTCAAGCGAAAATTAGCCTTTGTTCTTCTCATCAAAATCCTGAATAGTTACTTCTTGTGCGTGTGCTTGTGAAGAGATGGAGGAGCAACAGCCCACGATCACCGTCAACGATTTACCTATGACCTTCCAAGTCAAGTATTTAGGTGTGTATGCGTTTACGTTTAAAATATTCAACTTTCCTACCTTTCGAAAGAATTGACTATTTTATTATTTTTACTAATAAAAGAAGTGACATTCAATAAATATACATTCTACCTTCCTTAATAAGCGGAAGTCTCTTCAAAATGTAAATAATTTTACGAAAATCATATTTGTATAAAAATTGGTAAATGTCTTTTAATAAGTTGATTGATTGAGTTACGTGATCAAATTAATTTGACGAATAAAGCACTAATAACTTTTCTTTACACGTTTATTTGAATTACCGAATATACATACATTTCGGACACACTTCAAAATGGTCACTTTGTGTCCGAATGTATGTAGATTTGGTAATTCAAATAAACGTGTGAAGAAAGGTTATTAGTGATTTACTAGTCTTTTAATATTTGAAGACCGATGTAGTCCAGATAATGATTGTGTAATGCAATTAAAATTATAATAAGTTTAATTGAATACTGTCTCTTGACAATATTTAAAATGGTATGCTTTGTTTTACGAATTTTTCCCAAAAAATCTAATCACAATTAAAATTAAATTTCAGTAGTCCAGCAAAAATGAACACCTGAAGACGCGTTTTAAACTTTCTAAAACTCATCAGTGTAGTCTCATCCTTTTTTCGTGTAGAATACTTTAATATCTGACTTTTGATACAGGGATTTTTAAACCCAATGCTTACGCTGTAAATATTCAGCAATTCATAATTTTTTTAAATGTGTGGTTACACATACAGATATTTTTCTTTTAACCTAGTATTTCATTTCCCGAAGTATACTCTGTTATATTTTAGGCTTTCATTGTTTTTATAAAAGCGTTCAATTTGAACCTTTAAACGAGTGTTTTCCATTCCCAGATTAAGCATGAAGTAAAATTTCGAGTTTAGAAAAGCCTGAAAATTTGGTTTGGTTGCGTAGCGCGAAGCGCGGAGCGACCAAACCAAATTTTCAGGCTTTTCTAAACTCGAAATTTTACTTCATGCGCCACGCGTATTTAACACTGACAACATCGAAGTATTGTGAGCAAGTGAAGTTTACTTGAAATCAGTTTCTTATACGCGTGGCGCATGAAGTAAAATTTCGAGTTTAGAAAAGCCTGAAAATTTGGTTTGGTCGCTTCGCGCTACGCAATTTGATTTTATTATTTTTTTGCAACCATTAATATATAAATATCGTTACCAGCTGTTTTAACAAAAATATTCAAAACCTAATTATTTATTATTACCACTGAACATCGTTGATAACAGACTAAATATCTGTTACTCTGGTTAAAGATGTATTTGTGTGTTTCTGAACTTAACTTCAAATCAGTGTTTTGTACGCGTGGCGCATGAAGTAAAATTTCGAGTTTAGAAAAGCCCGAAAATTTGTCTCGGGTCGCTGCGCGACCCTCGACAAATTTTCACGGGGCTTTTCTAAACTCGAAATTTTACTTCATGCTTAGCCTGGGAGTGGAAACACTCGTTTAAAACTTCAAATTAAACTCTTTTATAAAATCGACTAATGCCTGAAATTTACGTAAATAAAAAATTCACTGAATATCATTAAAACCGGGAAAATCAGAGAAAAGTCATGGAATTATATTCAAATTGACCAAAACACTAACAAAAAAGCCATATGATATTATTAAATTTGTCAAAACAGTAGGCAAATTACAAAACACGTAAAAATTTATAAAATTAACTTAAATATTGGCAATAACAATAAAAACTATTAAACAGAATGGGGGTTTCCCACAGAAGAAAGTTATATTAAAAGGCCAGGGAAAAATCTTTAGTCAGGGAAATGTAGAAAAAATTTAACATTTCAGATTGTGGCTACCATGTCCGTTTTACTTCAAACAATACTAAACAAAATTTTGAAAACTAGTATATTATCTTTAACAACATTTTCAATCATTTAATGTTCTTATCAAAGCATTCACTTTGAAGTTTCGAACGAACGTTTCCACTCCCAGACTAAGCATGAAGTAAATTTTCTGGGTATTTCTAAACTCAAAATTTTACGTCATGCGCCACGGGCATAAATCAGTGATTTAACGTGAAATTTAAAAACACACAAAAAAACATTTTTCATGTTATTCCTCACAAGTGATTCGAATTATTTTTGACGATTCAAATCCTTTTGTAAGTATTCGAATCCTTTTACAAGGATTCGAATCCTTTTATAAGGATTCGAATCACCCACATTTAGACTCGAATACGAATCCTCTTAAAAAAATTTAACGAATTCGGATCACGAATCCTGTTGAACTAAAGTATTCGAATGCCTCTTTTGAATCCTCTAAAAGGATTCGAATCCTAAATGATTCGAATCCTGCCCAGCTCTGGTCTCTATCTTACTTAAAATTGATTTGTTTCATAAAACTATACAAGGTAGAACGACTCATCTTCGGCATGCCTGCATGATCGTTTACTTCTTTTAAAACGTTATTTAAAGTTGGCAGTTCATTTTTATAAAAGAAACTATGCACGGATCTCTTCACTACGTCATCAAAACTTTTAATTATGTCCTCCAAGCTATTTAGGGCTACAAATCTCTCCGGAATTCTTATATTCGCTAATTCTACGATAGACAATGGAATTTACAACTAAAATTAAACATTTTATTATTTGATGCATATTCTTTTGCTATTTGATATCTCACCTACTGCACCAACAATGTCTGATACAATAGCAGTCATTCTCATATGTGGATCATCTGTTATCATTTGCTTATACATATTTATTATGCACTGTTTTTCAGACAGATATAAATGAGCCAAATCCAACTTCTTACGCTTTTTTTGGAGGTGAAGGTGATATTATCACTGAGCTTGTACTGGGTCCATAATCCATCACAACAATATAAACAAAACTAACTTTTAACTATGCTAAAGAAACACCGCACAAAAGGTTATTACGAAACAGGCAAACTTGCAACTCGGTAACGCTTCGAATTAAGGTTATGTCAGCTAAAATTTCGAGTTTAGAAAAGCCTGAAAATTTGGTTTGGTTGCGTAGCGCGAAGCGCGGAGCGACCAAACCAAATTTTCAGGCTTTTCTAAACTCGAAATTTTACTTCATGCGCCACGCGTATTTAACACTGACAACATCGAAGTATTGTGAGCAAGTGAAGTTTACTTGAAATCAGTTTCTTATACGCGTGGCGCATGAAGTAAAATTTCGAGTTTAGAAAAGCCTGAAAATTTGGTTTGGTCGCTCCGCGCTTCGCGCTACGCAACCAAACCAAATTTTCAGGCTTTTCTAAACTCGAAATTTTACTTCATGCTTAACCTGGGAGTGGAAAACACTCGTTTGAAGCTTCAAATGAAATCCTTTTAACGAATATCAGAAAATTTACAGCACATAATTGCAATACAGTTTGATAATACTACTAGATAGTCACCAGTTAAGTGCAAAACCAAACCAAATTTTCAGGCTTTTCTAAACTCGAAATTTTACTTCATGCGCCACGCGTATAAAATACTGATTTCAAGTGAAGTTCCAAATGTACTGTTTTATCATACTGCTTTAGCAGTACATTTTGAACTTCACATATTTTAATCCTGATTTAGCAGTATATTTTTAATACTGATTCAGCAGTATATTTCAAACTTTACATTGAATCCGTGTTTTATACGCGTGGCGCATGAAGTAAAATTTCGAGTTTAGAAAAGCCTGAAAATTTGGATTGGCTGCGTAGCGCTACGCGCTACGCGACCAATCCAAATTTTCAGGCTTTTCTAAACTCGAAATTTTACTTCATGCTTAATCTGGGATTGTACACACTCATTAGAAGCTTTAAATTTACCGCTTTTATAAAAACAACCAAAACCTAAACATTTACAGCGTAAACATCGGGAAATGTTATTTTAAAAACAATATTCTCTGAATGTTTAAACATGTCGATTATTTGGAAATGAGCTAATCATGATTGATATCAAGTATTTAAATATGGATCTTGAATAAATTTCATATTTCAGTATGATTTTAAAAGAAAAGACTTAAAGTTAAAGTTCACAAATATTAAATGTGGAATAGTGAAATTTAACCAAGTAATATAAAGAAAACACTTAACTTTTTTGTACCACCTTTATTTTACTTTACTTCTGTGATTAGTTTCAATAACACGATAATCATTAATAAACTTAGTTTAATAACGATTACCGTGTAATCAAAACAAGCCACAAAAGTTAGGTGAAATGAGTGTGCTATAAAAAAAGTTCAGTCTTTCTTTTATATTATAATTGAACAAGTACCACTAAGTTAACGTACCCAAAATTCACGATTTTTTTAGGTGTATTCTTATAAAGTTAACAGTTTAATTTAAGCTGTCCTCAAATCAATAATTATAGTCAACATTGATTTTATTGGGTAAATATAGTAAACAATTAATAGTTTTAATATAAAATACACTGGACATGCCTAAAGTATACACATACATTTAATATCGGAATACCACACAATACAGATAAGCGAGCCCACGATTTTGCTTTATCGTACCAACCTTGAAGATTAAATAAACTGATAACGACAGAAATTAAAATTCACGTTTATGCATATGAATGTACAATGACACTCCCTTTTGTTTATGCTTGTAAAATTTAAAATCGTCTTTTTTTTAAATACGCTTTGAATTAAACTGGAAACAAGAGATGAAAAGACATAATGGTTTGTAAATTAAATTCATTTGGTTTTGTTTCACTTATATATATTTTATTTTCTACTAGTTTCGGCCTAATGCCATTATCAAGAATGATGTACAAATGGATTTGTTTGGGAATATATACAGTTTCGAGTTTTAAGTTTTATTGGGTAATAAGGGCATTTAATATCGGGGAATTCCAAAGGTCTTTTAGAAATTTCAAAAGCCATAAAGGCAAGTAAAAATGTGGTCAACGACAACGAAGACCTTTGGAATTCCCCGATATTAAATTAAGCCGAAACTAGTAGAAAATAAAATACATATACACGATTCCATTTGTTTCTCGATCTCGCCTAGCTATGGAAAAGTGACAGTTTAAGTATTGTAAATGGGGCTGGTTGTGTTTTAAATCAGGGTTTTTAAATGTCACTGTCAGATGTTCGATTTTAAGGTTATAATTTCTGACTATTGTGATCTTACACTGTTGCCTGTTTTATAAATTTTCAGATATAAAAGGATAATAATATGCAGTTTTAAGATTAACAAAATTTACTACTTGGTTTTTGTACATACAAACACAGCAATAATATTGTATATAACAAATATAATGAATTCGGCTCTGCAAACTTATTTCGTCATCCATTTGTATTTCTCGCTTGGGTCTTCCCGTTAACACATTTTGATCAACTCCATCCATCCACCTTAATTTTGGTCATTCTCTCTTCTGTTGGCCCTCAGTATTTTTTTGTAGAATTGCAAATTTATTCCCACCCTCTTGTGATACTGATAATTTTCATGTCAAACAATTTTTAAGCCCTCATTCCACTTTTATTATTTAGTCAAGAGAACCTGCATCTGAATCTTCTGATGTTTGTTCTGAGCCAGATTCCCCAAGCGAAATAATAAAAGGAGGAATGGTTTCAAAAGAAAGGTTCCCCATGTGTTTTGTCCAGTCATCCGAAATAAGTTTTTCACAATGATCTCAGAAATTTTGCCACATATCGGATGTATATTTTGAGAGAGACTCAAGCCATAAATAATTGTTGCAAGATTAACAATAAACCTCTTGAAAATTAAAAAGAGGATTACTTATGATATCATAAATTATTGCAACACTGTTAAAATAAGGAATCAGGAGTGCCAATTAATAAAAAATGTAAATGTTGATACTGCAACATAACAACACGAAAGCATGGCTAGGCGAGATCCAGAAACAAATGGAATATATTATATAAGTGAAACAAAACCAAGTGAATTTAATTTATAAACCATTATGTCTTTTCATCTCTTGTTTCCAGTTTAATTCAAAGCGTATTTAAAAAAAGACGATTTTAAATTTTACAAGCATAAACAAATTACAAACCATTATATTTTAAAATGTTTTACCAAGTGATTAATGAGAAAAAAGTGTCCGATATATAGATGAAAAGACATTTGAATCGTCTAGATGCAAAATCGGTTACATCCAAAAGTGTTTTTTTTAAGACTTTATAAAATTTATATTTGGTATGGGTGCATTCTACCGTGTGTTTTATTTAAGTGTGGCCATAGGGATTTACATGGTAAAAATTGTTAACTTTTTTCGAAACATTTTTTTGTTTTTATTAATTAATCACAAACTTTTCTACAAAATGTTCATTGTTAGAAAGACAAAAACATGTTAGAATTCTTTATTTTGGCTTTCAAGATTAGCAAAACAAATACTTACATTATGACATTTTTGCCAAGTTGAATTTGTAGCTTAATTATATGCATTATTAATACAGCGTTTTTTTTAAGTGTTCATATCCTAATAATTATAGCGTTTGATAAATTTGTATTTTTCCATAGTTTAAACCAGTGGTGGGGAAACTTTTTTTAAGACGGGCCATTTATAATAACCAGACAATCGTAGCGGGCCAAAGAATAATGCTTAATCGTAGGTAGGTAGTTTTTATGCGGGTCGTCACATTACGAAGTAAGAACGCGTTCAAACATTCTCACGACGGCACTCTTAAACGGGCCGGATTAAACCTTTCCGCGAGCCGGACTTGGCCCGCGGGCCGTAGTTTCCCCATCACTGGTTTAAACCTTCTAACGAGTGTTTTTACTCCCAGACTAAGCATGAAGTAAAATTTCGAGTTTAGAAAAGCCCCGCGTAGATAATTTGTCGAGGGTCGCGCAGCGACCCGAGATAAATTTTCACGGGGCTGCGCGACCCTCGACAAATTTTCTACGCGTGGCTTTTCTAAACTCGAAATTTTACTTCATGCGCCACGCGTACAAAACACTGATTTCAAGTTCGAAAGTAAAAAAAGCGGTATATTTTGACATTTAGTTGAAATCAGTGATTTATAGGAGTGGCGCGTGAAGTAACATTTCGAGTTTAGAAAAGCCTAAATTTCGATTTGGATGCTACGCGTCCAAATCAAAATTCTTGAGGCTTTTCTAAACTCGAAATTTTACTTCATGCTTCGTCTGGGAGTGAAAACACTCATTCGAAACTTTAAATTGAACGCTTTTATAAAATCGACGAATGCCTGAAAATTTGCAAATGTGTGTATGTGTACTCAAAGGAAAAGTTTCTCTTTGGGACCCGAAGGACATAAACATGTTAGAATTCTTTATTATGGCTTTCAATTTTAGCAAAACAAATACTTACATTATGACATTTTTGCCAAGTTGATTTTGTGGCTTAATTATTTGTATTGTTATTTCAACGTTGAAAGCTAGAATATATAAACGTAACATTTTTATGCCCTTCTAGCATTATACATATCGTAGAAAAAATGTTGATTTATCAATAAAACAAAAAAATAGTTTCAAATTTATACGACAACAATAGTTAACATTGGGTACATTTTATACCATGTAAATCCCTATGGCCATATTTAAATAAAACGCTATAAAGGACACGAGATAAATGCCCCAAACAAAATTTACTAAACTATCATGGTTTTGGAGATAATTAGCATTTTAGTTTAGTTCAGTTTTTTTTGAACAAGTTTCTCATCTTTCACGTGGTGAAACATATTTAACTATGATTTAATAAAGAAAACACTTGGTTAAATTTCACTAATATTTTGGTTTTTTATTCCAACTAGTTTCGACTTTGAGTCATTCTCAAGGAGTACTCCTTGAGAATGACTCAAAGTCGAAACTAGTTGGAATAAAAAACCAAAATATTAGTGAAATTTAACCAAGTGTTTTCTTTATTAAATCACAGTTTTTTTTATAAAATGGATGTAACTGATTTTGCATCTAGAACTTTAACTGTTTTACTTTTAAAGTCATTATACGTGAATTTGAAAACTTTCTGGTTGTGATTCTTCACATAAAGAATTTCTGAAATAAACAAAAAACAAGAGATGCAAAGACATTTAACAAATTACATTACCTACACCTTTAAAGTCATCTAAACCTTCTGACTGTGATTTTTTATACTAAGATTTACAAATGAAAGTTAAGTATTTGAGAGTTCAAGCAAAATTTACTCCTAATATTTAATAAACAAATGTATTCAGTATTCCATGCACATTGTACTGGATCAGACCATACTCATGAAAATCAGGAAATCCAAAACGCATCTGTTAGTTATCTAATCGTGCTGGAATAACGAACACAAATTCCATTTTTCAAATATTAATTGATCATTAATCAAACTATTACGTAAACAATTGAGGGGCTCAGTGGAAAAGCAGTACAAAAGACATGATATTGATTTGTGTAAATTGGAGATAAAGTTAACTTTTATAGAAAAATCTGTGGACGTCTAATCAATAACATTGTATACAGGGTGCGCGTATTTCAACAGAATGTATAAGGATCTTGGTTATTTGAAGAGATAGAGAGTCGGCTAAATTAGAGCAACGTTGCGTATTTTAGGGCCCAATAATAATCTAGAAACAAATTTGAAATATCTATTTTCGTTTTTAAGATATTGTCAAAAAACGGATTTTTTGAAATTTTGTTTTTATTTTTTTATTCAAAAACTATTGAATCCAGACATTTATACAGGCACTTTTCAATGATTAATTTAGTAACATATTTTATTTTAAGATAACTATAGCATTTACCCAGGGGCCATAGCCAACTTTTGTTTTTCTTATGGGCGCCATTTTGGATTTTCATATTTTTTAGAAGAATATTTTTTTCTGAATCCAATCATGTCTCACACTTATAGTTTATTGTACATTTTATATGTAAAATTTTAATCTTTTGTTTTTTGTAAAGAGTACCTTGGAAACAGTTGAGTAACGCATTTATTTAACAACTCCTAGGACCCATAATTTGCTTACATATCACCCCTGAAGACGGTCATCCGACGATACATATTTTAACAGTTGTGATGTATTTTAAAGTAACGAGTGTCTTCCACTCCCAGACTAAGCATGAAGTAAAATTTCGAGTTTAGAAAAGCCCCGCGTAGAAAATGTTCACGGGGCTTTTCTAAACTCGAAATTTTACTTCATGCGCCACGCGTATAAACCACTGATTTAGAGTAAACTCAAAAATATATAACCATGTGATGGTGATCAATATTTACCGAGAAAAAATGCTAGAATTCCATTTTTTGTGTATAGTTTTGGAATAATAATAATAAAAGTAGAATAAATTTAGTTTATGTAACTTTTATGTGATAATCGGTACCTATTATTATTATTAAAAAAGATTAACATTTATTAATTAATTTTGAGTGATAACAATGGTTGACTGCTGTCAAGATTTTATTAATTTAATAGTTGAGGCTGTTACTTGGTGAAATTCCATATCAACACTTAGTAAATAACACACTTGGTTAAGATTTCATTGATTTTATTGTATAACAGATATGACGTCATTGTTTCCAAGGCACTCTTTGCAATAAAGAAAATATCATAATTTTTAATACCAAATCAAAAATAAATTATGAGTGTTGTACATCACTGAGTTCAGAAAAAAATATGAAAATCCGAAATGGCGCCCATTAGAAAAACAAAAGCTGGCTATGGTCCCCGGGTATTTGTTATACTTATCTTAGAAAAAATATGCTAATAGATTCCTTATTAAAAAGTGCCTGTATATTGTCAAAGTTCTAAATGTCCAGATTCAGTAGTTTTTGAATAAAAAAATAAACGCGATTTTTCAAGAAATCAGTTTTTTGTTGATGTCTCGAAAACAAAAAAAGATTTTACAAAATTGTTTTCGGATTATTGTTAGGCCCTAAAATACGCAACTTTGTCCCAATTTAACTGACTCTCTATCTCTTTAAATAACTAAGATCCCCATACATTCTGTCGAAATATGGGCACCCTGTATTATACTGAGAATATATATACTAATGTTATGTAATTGAATATGTAATTGAATATGTATTTTGTTTTGTATTTGTTGTTACAATAAAGCGATTATTATTATTATTATTATTATTAAATACACATATTCAATTGTACTATTTTTTCCATTTTCCAATTACAATTTTTAAGAAAACAGTACTTATACCACTTTTGAACTGAGCCCCTCAATTATTATTAAGTCACAGTAACATTTACTATCTCAAGTGAAAAACTTTGAATTTCAAATGAGTGTTTATGGAAGTCATTAATTTGGAATCATAAATGTATTTATGAATTGCTTACTAGATATACAAAGATAGATTTTAATTGATTGGCGATTGTCTGGGTGTATGGATGAGCATCCGATGAAATCAATTTTGCCGCACAATTGATTTGGATAATTTTTCATTCTTTTGCGAAGGCTGAAGTTGGTGCTGTGATTATCGCAGAGATGAATCTGTAAGGTCGGTTATTTTGAGGAAGGCTGAATTTTAAGGAAATAGACAAAAGCTAAATTTAATGATCAGACCTAAAGTAGAAAGGAAAACCTAGTATCATCAAACAAAATTAAAACTAATAAAATATAAAATTTGGTTTGGTCGTAGAGCTACGTCTGGGAGTGCAAATACTCGTACAAAATTTTAAACTGAACTTTACAGCGTATACATGATATACAGGGCTATTCAAAAAGAAGGAACAGATTTCAAACATCTATTTGTTTCAAACTAAAAAAGGTAGAACCATAATTCCAACGTTCCTGGGCGCGCAAATACTCGTACAAAATTTTAAATTGAACTTTACAGCGTATACATGATATACAGGGCTATTCAAAAAGAAGGAACAGATTTCAAAGTTACATCTATTTCTTCCAAACTGAAAAAGGTAGAACCATAATTCCAACGTTCCTGGACAGACAAAAGTTTAAAATTTGAACAGTCCAGGCAGAAGTTCCAACCACCTCCGCATTGGCGTTGTTGCTTGTTATGTTAATCATGACAATCGTCTGTAGTAAAATGGCGACACAACATGAAAAAGCATTGTGTGTGCTGTAATTAGCAAAACTACAGTCCATTATTGAAGTCCAACGTGTTTTTATACACGCTTATAGAAACAGAATTCCAACGTTCCTGGAAAGAGACAAATTTATTTTTTTATGCATTCAATATGAGCACCATGTGTGTTACACGGCAAATATCAAAACGGTGGCTCATTTCTTGCTACACATTTTTAAGTGTCAAGGACGCTTGACACTTAAAAATGTGTAGCAAGAAATGAGCCACCGTTTTGATATTTGTCGTGTAACACACATGGCGCTCATATTGAATGCATAAAAAGATAAATTTGTCTCTTTCCAGGAACGTTGGAATTCTGTTTCTATCTTTTAGTTTGGAAAAATTAAATGTTTAAAATCTGTTCCTTTATTTTAAACCCTGTATATTTAAAAGCAAAATCACCAATATGTAATACAAGAAGTCATTTATAGAAGTCATAAAAAGAAGTGCAGAATTTTACCTAAAATCAACTTTTACAATAAACTCTATAATTGCTCGGTCGTTAATGGGTTAACCGCTTGAAATCCACATTTTTTAAAGATAATTTTAATATTAACTTCTTTCTCATTGATCACTTGATAGAACATTTCTACTAATATATAGGTTTCTAATTGAATTCACTTGGAATTTGGAAGTAAATTTAATTAAATAATTAAAAAATGGATTTTTTCCGTAAATAAATTTTAAAAAAATACCTATAATATATAATAATTTTATCATTACAACAAAATAATAATGCACGAAATAGAATGTATACTATTAATATTATTAGAATTTCCTGTGGTTAATTAATGGATGTAGAAATACTTCAATAATCATCACCATGTAATTCCATATGTGGGCGTGATTTTCTGATTTTCACTTTCTCGTTATCACCAGATTATGAGTGTTTTAATTATCAGCTGCCCAATTTAGTGTGTTTAATAATGCGTAAAGAATGTGCAATACTTTTACTTTCAAACGAATAATTATCACCAAAATAGTTTTAATAAACATAATATAATACTAAAAACGAGTTTTGATGAAAGGACAACTTAATTAGAACAGTATAACCAAAATTGCAAATTTCATTTTCTTTTTGATTTACTATCAACAAATGAGTCGCATATTTCTAAAACCACTAAATCTTTTTTTTAAATGGCTTTAGAGGTCTTTAGAAATAGGCGACTCAAATGTTTAATTTGCAAGTTCTTTTGCAAAAATTTGCTTATGTAAATATAAAGGATCGCAAGTATAAAAATTAAGGTGCAGGGGCTTTTAATGTTTATACTTGCGATTCCTTATATTTACATAAGCACATTTTTGCAAAATCTTCAAAACTTGCAAATTAAACATTTGAGTCGCCTATTTCCAAAGAGCTCTAAATCCATTTAAAAAAAATGGATTTAGTGGTTTTTAGAAATAGGCTACTCATTTGTTGATAGTAAATCAAAAAGAAAATGAAATTTGCAGGTCAAGTGGAGAGCAGCAGGTTAAGTGGAAGAGCAATTAAAGTCATACTGACTGGTTCAATTTTGCCTGCTCTATATCGTATATTTCTCTTTTGTATTTTTTTTTTTTAATTATGAATAAGGACAATTTTTTATTGTTTATATGATTATTATGTAGTGTTGTATATTTTTCTAAAATACTGTAGTATATCACAAGTAGCAACTCGTGTCGTCATCAAAATTAGCGTTGTACTGGGTGTTCGATAAAAAAACGCCCAACGCCATAACTCTTGTATTTATTGGCCGATTTTATTAAACTAAATATCAAAGTCAATGGCCGTTTAAATACTAAAAAATGACATGAATATTGATTTTTTTCAATAACAACTTCATTCCCAAATAATAACCAACTCAAGATTTTTAAATGGCTGCCTATAATTTTTGTGGTTTGTTACATAAGACATTATTTTTCTGAATCCAATAACGCCTAATTTCTTGTGTTTGTTCAATGTTTTGGTAGAATATTTTTTTAAATCTATTTAAACTTATATTTTTTAAAAAATTACAATTAGTGTGCCTTGTAAACAAGTGACAAATGTCATTTATTGTGAGGTTATGCCAATAATAATAATAAAAAAGCAAATAACTACCCACATTACAACTTAATGTTGAATAAAAGTAAAGGAAAAATGTACATTTATTTTGTTGTTTCAATATTTCGATTATTACTCATGTTTTAAGTGTATTTATACCTTCACAACATTTCAGTGTTTTATACGCGTGGCGCATGAAGTAAAATTTTGAGTTTAGAAAAGCCTGAAAATTTGGTTTGGTCACGTAGCGTTAAGCGCTACGCGACCAAACCAATTTTTAAGGCTTTTCTAAACTCGAAATTTAATTTCATGCTTAGTCTGGGAGTAGAAACACTCGTTTCAACTTTAAATTTAACTCTTTTATAAAATCAACGTATGTAATATAATAATCATTCATTGAAATCATAGAAAAAGATGCAAAATTTTACCTAAAGTCAACTTTTAAAGTTAACTTTATAATTTGCTCGGCTCTTAATGGGTTATTATTCCATTCCTAAGAATAACAGTATTTATTAAATATTAATGTTGCGTTTAATATAATAACAAACTTTGAATGAATCGACAAAAATCTAGAAATATAGAAAATCTCGACATGTTGAAAATCTTGACGGTCCACTCCCAGACTAAGCATGAAGTAAAATTTCGAGTTTAGAAAAGCCCCGTGAAAATTTGTCTCGGGTCGCGCAGCGACCCGAGACAAATTTTCACGGGGCTTTTCTAAACTCGAAATTTTACTTCATGCGCCACGCGTGTAAAACACTGAAATATTGTAAAGTTTAAAAAATACTAACCTTAATTTTGTTCGGTTAGTTGACAAATTGTGTTGAATCTTTGATTAAAATTTATTAAAAGTTCAATTTTGTTTCAAGGCACACTAGATTTATTGCGAAAAAATCATGTGAACAAGATTTATTATAATTTTTTTTAGCGCAAATATTAAATTAAAATCAACATATCGAGCATAATTGGATTCAGAAAAACAATGTCCAATATAATAAAATAAGAAAAGTTTATGCAGCTATTTAAAATTTTAAAGTTTACTATTATTTGGCAATGAGGTTAATTAGGAAAAAAATATATAATTAGTGTCAATTTATGGTACTGACACTGCGATTGACTTTGTTTTTAAGTTCATTCAAATCGATCAATAAATAACAGAGTTATGGCGTTGGGCGTTTTTTTATCGAACACCCGGTATACAAGTTTTTCTTGAAAGCGACGATAAGGAATGGGTAACTGAGTCAATTAAAGAAAAGAGCAAAGAATTAAAAAAATTATTTTGGATTACAAAACATTTAACTGACCCAAACTTGGAAATGCAATATAAACAAAAGAAGAAAGATTTGAAAGCTGATATATCGTCTGCAAAAAAGAGACTTAATTCTAACTTAATCAATAGCTCGAGAAACGTCATAAAAACCACTTGGAAAATTGTTAATAAGAAAATTGGCCGCGCTAAGAAAAATAGAAGTCCACAAACAATCATTGTTGATAATAATATAAAAACATCTTCCATAGAAATTGCAGAAAGCTTCGCAGATTACTTTTCGGATATTGTTCCAAATTTAGTACAAAAAATGTTCCAAAATTCACATTTAGGCAAATGCACTATAACAAATTTTGTAAACTCAAATTCATTTTATATTGAACCCATTACTGAAGCTGACAATATTAAAGTAATTAATACATTTTCTAAAAATTCACCTGGTCCAGATGAAATTTCACTTACCACATTAAAATCAATCACAAGTAGTATTCTTCCACACTTACTATATCTATACAATGAGTTTATTAAAGAATCTGTATTTCCTGATTGTTTAAAAATAGGACGTGTTACACCAGTATTTAAAAAGGGTAGTACGGAAGACTTGAGCAACTACCGGCCTATACAATTACTATCATTATTATCAAAAATATTTGAAAAGATAGTTAGTAATAGAATGAATAACTACTTACGAATTAACAACATTATAAATTGTAACCAACATGGATTTACGCCTAAAAAGTCGGTCGAAACAGCACTTTGCTCATTTATAGATTTTGTCATAAATAAACTAGATAAAAGAAAATACGTTGTGCTTTTGCTGTTCGACCTGACGAAAGCTTTCGATTGTGTTGATATAAATTTTATAATAACAAAACTTGAAGCATATGGATTTAGAGGTCATTTTTCTAAATGGTTACTTTCTTACCTATCAAACCGAAGTTTCTTTGTTGAAGTCAATAAATTTAAATCTACTTGTAAACAAACGTTTTATAGTGTTCCGCAAGGGTCAGTATTAGGCCCACTTTTGTTCCTTTTATTTATCAATGACCTTCCGGAATACTTGATAGAAA
Source organism: Philonthus cognatus (assembly GCA_932526585.2). NCBI lineage: Eukaryota > Metazoa > Arthropoda > Insecta > Coleoptera > Staphylinidae > Philonthus > Philonthus cognatus. The sequence continues at coordinate 35,294,572 of OW052242.1, forward strand.
CCGTATTATTATTTGCTGATGACACCGCAATATTAGTGACAGCGGACAGTCGTACTGAATTAATTGATAAAATAACAAATGTCATACACAGAATGAATGAATGGTGTGCCGCCAATCACTTAATATTAAATTCGTCTAAAACGGTATGTATGCATATAGGTAAGAAACGTCAACTGCCAAATGACTTCAAAATCATAGTAAATGACATCAAATACCCGCTCTTAGACTGTGTGAAGTACCTAGGTGTGCACATAGATCGGAAATTGACATGGAGAAACCACACCGATCATGTTTGTAGAAAGTTAAGTGAGGCACATTTTGTAATCCTTAGAATGAAGGACGAAACAGAAGAAAATACTTTAATGACTCTGTACTATGCATTTGCCTACCCTCACCTGTCTTTTAATATACTGGCATGGGGAAGAGCAGTTGATGCTCATAATGTATTCATGGCACAGAAAAAAATTATTAGATCAATGTTTGGTCTTCAGAGACTAGATACATGTAAACATGTATTCGTAGCAAAAAAAATGTTAACACTGTATGGAATATATGTCTACAAGATGCTATGTTACATAAAACCAAATCTTAATGTTTTTCCTACGTCAAGTCAACATCACAATTATGGAACTAGACGTTGTAATCTACTGCGGTTCGATAAATCGCACACAACTCTTATGAATAGAGCATATTTTGGCGAAGGGAAAAAAATGTTTAATCTACTTCCAGATAATGTTAAGAAGTTAGATTATTCTAAATTTAAAAAATATATAAAAAAATATACTTATAGCTCATCCTGTTTACTCAGTTGACAACTACTTATTGTTATTCCCTACTTCCATCGACGGCAGTGGTAATAATTAAACATATCTGTAGTACAAATTTTTGTAACTTCTCTTCCTTGACGTTCACATCTTACAACTATGTTATTCAACATTTATTGTAGCTAAAGTGATAAATAAATAAATAAAAAATAAAAAAATGATTCTAAATTAATTCAATTGTGGAAAATTATAAAGTATTACGGATACACTACGGTAATTAGAAAAACACAATTACATATTTCCATAGCGAAATAATGAATGTTATCCTTCGCACTTCGTGCTACATTGAGTGCATTTCCTGTTGTTACCATGTAATGTGAATCGTGAATATTCAAAAATAATGCTTTGAAATCGAATAAAAAGTCAACAAAATATCAACAATTCAACGACAAATTTTAAAATTGTACATTTATGTAACATTTTATCAACATTACAACATTCTGCTATGCTGCTATAGAGGGAGAATTTTCTTTCAAGTATACATACCCCGATATTATAATTATCGGGGTATGTATACTCAAAAGAAAAATTTTGTACATTTTCAGGAATTTGTTGTTTTTAGAAAATATGCGTGAAAATTTGAATTTGCCGGTGCGCGCAAGCGAAGAGGGTCGCGCCCCGGCAAATCCAAACTCTCACGCTTTTCTAAACTCGAAATTTTACTTTATGCGTGATCCGTAGAAAACACTAATTAAATGGAAAATTTTAAATATAGATTACTTACATGATTTAAAATTTCTGATATAAATTTATGAAATTTGATGTGCTTGGGGCCTAGCCTCCTTTCCTTTTTTTCAAAACTCATGAGGGGGATTGATCCTCTAAATCTCCCCCTCCCTATCTACGCCACTGTCCTGCGTACATTAATTAAAGAAATAAAATGAATTAAAAATGATGCAATTAAGTATTTACAAAACCAACTAATAAATAAGCAAACTGAAAACATAGCCAAGTTTGATTCAATTTTTACTTTCCCCGTATGTAATACAAAGGAAAGTATTGTTTTCGTGAAAATTTTCGAATCAAAAATTTTTGCGGAAATATCCGTTTTGAGGTCCCCTGAGTCGAATAAGACCATTTTTAAAAAATGTCTGTCTGTCTGTGTGTCTGTGTGTGTGTGTCTGTGTGCGCTGTACCGAAAAAACCGCTAAAGATATCGAGATGAAACTTTAGCTTTTTGTTACAATCAGAAGAACTGAAAAGCTTTTGGTAAAAATCGGAAAACCGGAAGTGGTACTTTACTCTTAGCGTTTTTCAGTTTTTTCAGATTTTTTCAATAAATGTTCATCAAACAAAAAATTCTTTCAAATAAAAGTTGTAGATAATAACAAAATGAAGATGTATTGTTCACTTACTTTTTGTCATAGCACTCTTAGTTTTTGAGATATTTCAAAAGTTGTGTGTTTTATCTAGTTATTGGTGTGTGACAGTGTATGTGTCGATACAATTGAAAAATGTTTCAAATAAAAGTTGTAGGAAATGAAAAACTAAAGATTTTTTGTAGATTCACTTTTTGTCATAGCACTCTTAGTTTTTGAGATATTCAATAAATCTATCTTTTTTTATCTAGTCATTGGTTTGTGTCAGTATGTGTTGATCCAATTGAAAAATGTTTCAAATAAAAGTTGTAGTTTTCAAAAAGTTGAAGACATTTTGAAAATAATAATGCTACAAATATTTTAAAAGTGATTTAATACGCAATTTACGGGGAAAAGTACTATGATGGACACTTCACCATTTTTTTGAATAGACATTCTTCATTTTTACGATATTTTGATCTCTTTAGAAAATTTATAAGCACTCTTTTTTGTGAATTGAGGGCAGTAAACGAATTTTGACCAAAAAGCTAAATAGTTTGAATACTACCCATTCAGCAAAGAAACGCTACACGACACGTTGCATCAATGTTGCCGTGTAACACGAAACGTTGCGTTTTAAGTTGCACGAATATTGAAAAAACTTTGCATAAACGCTGAATGTCCGCCTGCAGGAACGTTGCATGCTAACTTTCTAAAAAAATGTTGCTGCACCGTTGAAAAAGCAACGCCCATGGAACACGAGTAATTACTCTTATTGTATACAATCCAACATACGTATGTATCAAAATTGAATTTGTGTTCAGTATTCCGGCACTTACGATGCCACTATGAAGCATTAGATGGCGTTAGCTATCGATATCCATTAATAGTTTATACGTATGTATGTTAAGTTGCATACGATGAATGTATACAATCCGTATTGTATACAACCCGGTGTACAAAAATAAAGTGAACGTAACAGGAATGTTTCTCTCGTAATCTTAATGTAATATTTATTTCTGTATTTAAATGGGTCAAAAAATACAAATATATATTGGTAACAAGAAAACAAGAAAAAAACGGTCTTACAAAAAGTAATGTATAGCCTAGGGGGGCAGTACCCCAATACCTAAGTACCCAGTACCCTTAAACTCTAAAAACACTAAAGTATTGTTAACAAGTGAACTTTAGTTGAAATCAGCGTCTTATACGCGTGGCGCATGAAGTAAAATTTCGAGTTTAGAAAAGCCTAATTTGGATTGGTCGCTCCGCTTCGCTACGCGGCCAATCCAAATTCTTAGGCTTTTCTAAACTCGAAATTTTACTTCATGCTTAGTCTGGGAGTGGAAGACACTCGTTAGAAGTAAATTTCAATTAAAAATTTAACATTTTCCCACACATAAACAAGAACAGTTCACGTGTTTAATAAATATTAGAAGTAATTTATAATGCTAGCCTCCGTCCAACTTAAGTTTATAAAAGATTGAGGTACGCCCACTTGTTTAATAAAGATTAAGGGTTATTTAAGAGGCTAGCCTTGTTCTGCATCAAGTTTATTAACGATTAATGTAATTTACGAGACTAGCCCACGCGTTTAGTAAATGTTGAAGGTAATTTATGAGGCTAGCCTCGTTCTGCCTCAAGTTTAAGGGTAAATTACGAGGCTAGCCCATACGTTTAATAAATATTGAAAGTAATTTATGAGGCTAGCCTCGTTCTGAGTCAAGTTTCAGGTTAAATTACGAGGCTAGCCCATTCGACTAATAAATACTGAAAGTATTTAATTGATGAGGCGGATACATGATGAAACTCCATAATACTATTTGAAATAAAACAACGCAGTTGGGAGGGTTTCACTTTTATTGTTGAACACTGCAACATGTTTCACCACACAGTGGCTTCATCAGGCAGATGAAATAATTATTTCATCTGCCTGATGAAGCCACTGTGTGGTGAAACACGTTGCAGTATTCAACAATAAAAGTGAAACCCTCCCAACTGCGTTGTTTTATTTCAAATAATACTGAAAGTAATTTATGAATCTAGCCTCGTTCTGCCTCAAGTTTGAGGGTAAATTACGAGGATAGCCCAAACGTTTAATAAATATTGAAGGTAATTTATGAGGCTAGCCTCGTTCTGCATCAAGTTTATTGAAGATTTATTTAATAACGCTATGAAATACAAATGTGCATACCTGATCAGTATGCTTTGAACTTTACTTTAAATTAGCGTTTTATACGCGTGGCGCGTGAAGTAAAATTTCGAGTTTAGAAAAGCCCCGTGAAAATTTGTTTTGGGTGGCTGCTCGATCCCTGACAAATTTTCTACGCGGGGCTTTTCTAAACTCGAAATTTTACTTCATGCTTAATCTAGGAGTGGAAAACACTCGTTTAAAGCTTTAAATTGAACTCCTTTGAAAAAAACAACGTGTATCTGAAGATTTATAGTATCTAATTGCGATATGTATACTTAAAAGAGAAACTCCCTGTAAGTTCAATATCCATAATACACTGGCGAAAGAAATGAACGCATCACATTAATTTTTTTAATTTAAAAATAAAGTTTTGATGTTTAAAAACAAAAAAAATAACAACAAAACCAACTGAACTATAATAATGATTTTCAACACATTTTCTTTCATTAATGACTAAAATAATGTCATAAATAAAAAGAGGAAAAAAGTTAACATGTGATTATAAGACTTAATATCTAGTGTTTCCTCCTCTTGCTCGAATAACTGCCTGACAGCGACGGCTCATACTGTTAATTAATGATCCAATTTCATCCTGGTTAATATCTTCCCAAATTTCCTGCAATCTTTGTCCAAGCTCTTGTTGATTGCTTGGACGCCGAGGAAGTGCTCTAAGGCGTCTGCCCATCGCGTCCCATAGGTGTTCGATCGGATTGGCTGGCCATTGCATTGTGTTGATACCCACTAGGTCAAGATACTGTTGTACAATTCGGGCACTGTGTGGTTTTGCATTGTCATGCATAAACAGGAAATCGTTTCCTCCAAAGGGAGCAAAAGGCATTACGGATGGTTCTAAAATGTTTGCAATATAAGACGCTGCCGTGATGCTTCCTCTTGGTATGGCCACCAACTCCGTACGAGCCTCTAAAGTGATACCACCCCACACCATAACAGAGCCTCCACCAAACATAACAGTCGGAACAATGTTACACTGCGCATAACGTTCACCTGGCCGTCTGTACACATGCATTCGTCTGTCACTGCCGTAAAGACAAAATCTGGACTCGTCGCTAAACATAACATTAGCCCAATCGGCCTGTAACCAGTTTACATGTTCTTGCGCAAATGTTAACCTGGCTCTGCGATGGTCTGCGGTTAATTGTGGTCCTTTTGCCGCTGTTTTCGGAGTTAAATTAAAACCACGTAACCTTTTTCTGATGGTAACGGAACTTACATGAACATTGTGGATCTCTGCGAGCATATTTTGTAGCCTAGGAGCCGTAATAAACCGTTCGCGTAACGTCTGCATCATTAAAAAACGGTCTTGAACAGCAGTTGTGGCCCTTTTTCTCCCTTGTCCTGGCCTTCTTGCGTATGCCTGAGTTTCCCGATGTCTCTTCAAGACACGGGATACGGTCGATTGATTAACACCAAGACGCTGACTGATGTAACGCTGACTCCTACCTTCTTCTGCAAGTGTAACCACAATCACAGCTTCTTCACTGCTTAAATTAAGATTCGGACGTCTATCCATATTCATTCTTCACTATTTAGCACTTAATTTTAACAATTACTTGAAAACAAACTCAAAAAGAAATTTTATATGAACCTTTCTTACAGTCAGAATAATGAAAAGTGCTTCATTTTATTTATTGACAGAAAACCATGAGAACAAAAGACAAAACACAACATGTAAATCAGCATGCTTGATAAGATTTCTTATTGTAAAAATATGTTTGTGTTCAAAGAAAACTCGATTCCAAGATATCAAAAAAATCACAAATGATGCGTTAATTTCTTTCGCCAGTGTATAATGCTGCATTACAGCAACAGTTTCAACGTAACACTACGCTGGACGCCGGGACACACAGGGGAGGATGGCAACGAGAAAGCCGATGCTCTGGCAAAGATTGGATCACGCAGACCCTACATTGGACCAGAACCAATGTTACCGATTCCCAAAAAATCAATAAGACCAAGCGCAAAAGAGTGGACCCTAGAAAGAGACACCGAGCGCTGGAAAAACCTGACAGGGCATAGACACAGTATACTGATGGAAAAACCCTGCCAAGAACTAGCAACTGAGGCTCTCAGACTCAGTAGAAACAACCTTAGAATAGTCACAGGACTGATAACTGGACACTGTACCCTAAGGAAGCACCTGCATAACATGAAACTGTTCACAGAAGATCCAATATGCAGACTATGCCTGGAAGAGGATGAAGACGCCTCACATGTACTATTCGAGTGCGAGGCACTTTCCACCTGGAGGGAAGCAAACCTTGTCCAAGGGAATCCAAACCACTTCCCGAAGGGAAAGATGATCGAAAGGCTGCTGGGACTAGCCAAGGAAACAGAGCTTTTTGATTAACTACGGTAACGGAAGAAGTACAATAAGCCACACTGCTGCGGTGCTAGTGCAGAAATAACCCTAACTTCCGTTTCCTGTCCCTAAAAAAAAAAAAAACAGTTTCAACAATTATACAATGTGTTAAAAATGCAATGTTACCATTTTCAATATTTATCCAATGTATACAGTACAATGTTGCATAAAAGTCAAATTGTAATGATTGTACAACGTTGTGTTACTTTGCCGCAGTATTTTTAAAACGTTAGAAAACAATGTTGAACATTAGTATCATTTTTAACATTTAGGTAATGTCTTTAAATGAATATTGCGCAAAAAACGTTTATACAATATTTGTAACGTTGCTAAAACTTTGTTGTAATATTTTTAATACAATGTTTTATTTTAGTATCATGTTCAATATTCGTGTAACGTTAAAAATGTTTCCGTGATCAGTGGGTAACCATTCTTTTTTTTATTTTTTAGGTCATCGTCCAGCAAAAGGCTTATGGGGAATCAAACATACCCGCAAACCAGTAAACGAGTTAGTAGAAGCCGCCAAAAACTTACCAAAAGACAAAATCCTCCCCTTCGTCAAAATCATCATCGACAAAGACGGCCTTAGCTTCCGGCAAATCGGCGAGAAAAAAGCCCACGACAACGCAACCACCTTCAAAGTGGATACCATCTCCTACGGTGTCCAGGACCTCATCTACACCAGGGTGTTCTGCATGATCATAGTCGACGACGAGGATATCAAAGACGGCACGCCGTTCGTCTGTCACGCTTTCGCGTGCGATTCGAAAAATCAAGCGAGACAGTTGACTTACGCCCTTGCGGCGACTTTTCAGTATTACGGGCAGAAGGTCAAGGAAAAAAATTTGAATGGGGATAAGACTGTGAAGAAGAGGTTCGCTATTGATTTAAGGACGCCGCAGCAGATTGAAGATGAAGAGGACGTGGATGAAACTGAAGCTTAGATCAAAGATTTTTAAGTTTAGTTTCTAGGGAATGTGTGATATTTTTAATTTATTTTGTACAACTATCAAAGTTTGTCTTTTTAGTCAGATTAAATAGAGCTCATCTGCGTTTTTAAATACTGCGAGATTAGTTTAATCATACTGAGTAAAAACAAGCAAATTACGTCCCACTGAGCAAAAAACAAACAAATACGTTATATCATCATTGTAGCAACATTAAACGTTGTTTTAACGTTGATAAAACATTAGTTAATTGTGTTTGCTTAGGGGGGTTATACCAACATTGTAGCAACATTAAACGTTGTTTTAATGTTGATGAAACATTACTTAATTGTGCTTGCTCAGCGGGATAAATGTCTATAAACGAGTGTTTCCACTCCCAGACTAAGCATGAAGTAAAACTTCGAGTTTACAAAAGCCTTAAATTTTCAGGCTTTTCTAAACTCGAAATTTTACTTCATGCGCCAAGCGTATAAAACACTGATTCAGTGTAAAGTTTATAATATACTAATAACGATTGATTTTACATTTAAATACTAATACAACTGTTTACTTATACAAGAAGTTTTTTTCTATTTAAGCATACTCCTTAATACTAAAGCAACTTGCTTTAATTTTAAAAGCGCAAGATGATGAAATAAATAAAAAATTATAAAATATATTAACGTTAAATCAAATATAAATTGTATATTTTAAACTTCAATTCAAATATAAATAGTATATTTTAAACTTCGATTCAAATCAGCGTTGTATACGTGTGGCGCATGAAGTAAAATTTCGAGTTTAGAAAAGCCTGAAAATTTGGTTTGGTCGCTCCGCGCTTCGCGCTACGCGACCAAACCAAATTTTCAGGCTTTTCTAAACTCGAAATTTTACTTCATGCTTAGTCTGAGAGTGGAAACACTCGTTTATAGACATTTACTCATTTAAACACCCATTTGTTGTTACAATTGGATTGTTGAATTAATTCGAGCTCTATTTGTGTATACCAAAATGTATTAGGTACTTACTGTATTTTTATCACTTTTAATTAATTTTCCTTCCGTAAATTACAAGTTCCAAATGATACGATATCTGTGTACTTTATATTGTAAATACGATATCTTGTATAAATTATTTTTGTAAATAAAGGATTTTATCTGTAGACATAAGGTTATCAATTGATTTTTGAGATAATGATTACTTTCCAATAATTACTTATAAATCAGGGACCTTAGCTAGAGTGCGTCCAAAATGTTATTGTATAAAATATTTTCAAATCGTATAATTTTTCCAGTCCAGACAAAAAATAAACTAAAATTAAGAAACTATAGACTAATTATTGATATATTACTCAACGGTATATTTTTTTTTCAAATAATTTGAGTTCAATTTTTAAATTCTGATTTCTTTCCCTTATTTTTTGAGCGTTAAAACATAGCAATTTCGGTCTGAAACTAACAGTAATTTAAATTTCTCGCTTTTTTACCTACATCTTAGACTAATTAAACTTTAAATAAAAGTTGAAGCTACTTTACTGACGATATATGAGTAAGTAGGCATGAAGTTAGTTTCTTATTGATTTTAAAAACTTTCATATTCTCACTTCAACTTATGGTAAAAGAGTGCATTAATGATTAATTAAATCACTTGGGTTGTTTCACTGATTTTATAAACAAATGAATTAATTTTCCTATTGTGTGCTATTATCAAAGGCGGCTCGCAGCTTAACTTCAGCTTCAGCTTCACCTAAGGAATATGTCAAGGTACGTCGGTGGGCGTAACACATGTGAACACATATGTGTTACAAGGTATGACAGAATTGTATCTTTCCATGTTTTCCCCTACCCCTTTCCCCGCATTCACTAGTTCGTGCGAGAGAGAACAATGACGTTGATTTGGTTACGTTTTTGAGTCTATCATAACCTCTCTTTCCGGTTTCGCTGTACTTTCATAGACAGATTTTTAATATTTTGTGTTAAAACTAAGTGTTATTAAAATAAGACTTTCTGTTTGTGTTAAGTATCGACCAACTGGTTTCAGTGAAAACCAACCGCTTTCAGTGAAATATATCGTGATGTACAAATTAAAACGAAAAATTCAGTCGAAATAATGCACAAAATAATCCGCCAGGGAGAGCTGACTCAATTTCGCCAAGGTCAAAAAGTGAAAAAAACCCTTAAATATGTATATATTTACATTATACAGAGAGTGTTTTTTTTTTAATATACGTATTCTAAATTCAGCCTATTTTCTGTAAATCTTTAGATATCCCTGTTTTTATTTAAGTTCATTTTAGAGGTTTAAACGAGTGATTTTCACTCCCAGACTAAGCAGGAACTAAAATTTCGAGTTTAGAAAAGCCCCGTGAACATTTTCTGGGTGTTGTCCACTCCCAGACTAAGCATGAAGTCAAATTTCGAGTTTAGAAAAGTCCCGTGAAAATTTGTCTAAACTGGAAATTTTACTTCATGCGCCACGCGTATAAATCACTAAAATATTGTGAAATGTATACATACATTTCACAATATTTTAGTGATTTATAAATTCGCTTAAAAACTCTGTTTTATAAGCGTGGCGCATGAAGTAAAATTTCGAATTTAGAAAAGTCCAGAAAATTTGTCTCGGTTCGCTGCGCGACCCTCGACAAATTTTCACGGGGCTTTTCTAAACTCGAAATTTTACTTCATGCTTAGTCTGGGAGTGGACAACACTCGTTTAAAGCTTCAAATTGAACTCTTTTAAAAATCAACGAATGTCAGAAAATGTACAGCTTATGCGTATTTACCTAAAGTTTACCATGAAGTAACCACATTTAAATTCAGCGCGTTTTTGTGACGTAGGCAATCTCTGCCCCCACTCTAAAATCTTCGATTCTGTCGATCCTTCTTACCGTATACTCGACCGTCCTTGGTAATATGCATCCGTTATTGAAAGGTGACTTTTTGTGGAATTCCTTGTATCTATAAAGCGCGATCCTAACATCAAATTATTATTATGGCTGTATTCTGAATGGCATATATGTACTTTTCTTGTGTTTTCGACATAATAGCGTACCGAATGGGTATGCACGCATACGGCGCATATACACCAATCTCAATCCGAACGGTTGGAAGGCAGTGAACTGTCAAATTCAGTGGCGGTACTATCGCAAAAACTAAATGACGTCATTTCAGTGCAACTTCTCACCGATGACCAATTGCATCGGTACTGTAAATACGGGCCTAGGCACGAAATGTTCGGAAATTTCAAAATATTATGGACGCGAAACTGCAGTTTATGCGTGAAATGTCCCAATCGGTACGTTTATGTAACATACGCGCCAATCGGAATACACCCTATGTTTCTATGGTTAAAGTACACTCTGACGTCATGTGGGTAGTAAATATTTATTTAAGCACTTATTATTAATTTTAAACACTTGCTTTAGTTTTATGACTAACTAGTTATTACATAATCTGCTGGTAATATTGGCTTCCAAACTGTTTAAATGAAATATAGTTTTAAATATAAATGCTCTAAGTATTTCGAAGTAACGAAAAATCTATGAATTGAACGAATTGTTATGTTTTGCGAGTGCGTGCGCTAAATAAATTTCACTCAATTTCACGTGTTTACATTTCGAAATTTCTGAAAAACCACGGCCAAAAAATGGATTTCGCGAAAAGGCAGATGCTAAAGTACGGCTGGGAAGAAGGTAACAACCCAAATCTTACCTCTGATCATTCACGCAACCACCAGAAACCCACTTAAATGAACCGTTATCCTTTACACTTGTTAGGTTATGTTGTTAATGTAAATTTTAAAATGTGTGTTATTTAAGGCAAAGGTCTAGGCAAAAACGAGAACGGAATTACTACAGCCATTAAGTCAAACTTGAAATATGATTATTCTGGGATAGGACACGAGATCGGAAAGGATTTGGTTAATAATTGGTGGGATAATGTTTACAGCGCAGCTAGTAGTAATATTAAGGTGAGATTCGTTTTTACAATGTGATTTAATGTATTTTAAATTGAAGAGGTACATTATGCTATAATTCGACAATAAACACTGCAACAAGATAGTTACATCATTATTAAAAGGCAAAAACAGAATGTGGAGCATGTCGTCGGTGCACAAGAAAAAATCAAAAATCCTTTTTTTTAAATTAAATAATGTAAATTTTTTATAAAAAGATCAACTTTTATCAGAAAAAATCACACAGATAGTTTATAAAATACTTGGTAGGAAGACCATCTGTCACTTTGCCATGCGAAATAATTTATGTCTCCCACTCGAGATAAACGTTACTGTTGGTCAAGTTAATAATATTGTTTTAAATGCCATAGTATTATGAAACCATCACAACCAAAAAACATTATAACATTCGGGAAAATGTTTGTTTTATTACTTCAAAATACACAACAATATTATTTAGAAATCGTTCTCCTTAAAAATAAGGATTTCAGAGATGTGCCACTTTTCTTGAGCACCGGCGATGCGACTGTTAGAGCGTGTTCACACACGGCCACTAAAAAACGCGTGTACGTGTGAATGCGTCAATTTGATTCTGTACTTTGTGACCAGTCGTGCTACATTTTGTGGCGTGGCTGTGTGTAAATGCTACTAATGCAGCCTTCGTCATTTGTCGGGGGTCTGTGTTGTGACAAAAAGTGGCCAGTGTGAATACAGCCTTAATTTGCTCAATGAATTTCCATTTAATGATTGTACAATAAAATCATCCAATTTATTTTTATATTAAGTAAGTCATAGTCCGTCGTACCAGGTTTAATTAACTTTTACATTTGTCGTCATTTTAATATTCTATTTTTTTTTTGTGCTGGTGTATATTCTTTATATAAAGGTTAAAACTGATAATGGCAATGTGGAAATGGATCTCGTTGATGGGGAATCGGTGGAAATCACCACAAAGAACTATTCAGTTAAGGACTTTAAAAAGAAAAATAAGAGCCTCGAGTACGGAACATTCCTGAAATCTAGCAAGCTCACGGCCACCGGGGAAGTGAAATACACCAATGTCGTCACACCTGATGAGGTTTTATACAACTTTAATCCGATCTCTCACAATACTCTTTATTCGGCTTGCGAAGGCCGGACTGCACACAAGTGAGTACTTATTAATTAATCAATAAAATTCTGTTCACATTTTATTCTCACCGCAGTAGGCTCTATTACGGTGACATTTTTGTTGGTAGTTAAAAAAAGTTACTAACAATTTCTTTATGTCGTTGCATTTTTTTAGTCGTGTAGTGCAACGTTGTTGCATTTTTGTAATATCCCTCATTGACATGTAAAAATATTACTTTTGGCATTTTGCCACAATGTTTAGCAAAGTTTTATTGAAATTTTAATTATGATTTAGAGCAAGGCCGAGATTTTCAAAATGTTAAATTTTTGTATGTAAACGCAGCCCTGTTAGAACAAAAGTAATATTTTTATTATTTATTCTTATAACCCCCTCCGAAATGTTTTTCTGGCTACGACCTTGATTTAGAGTAGGCGGCATTTTTTTGTGCGGTTGCCCAGAATGCTAATTGAATGATGGAATAAATTAGAGGTTATGGTAAACTATATGTTAATAGTCAGCAGTACCGATCTAATTTAAAAAACATGCCAATATAAGGAGAAAAAAAAAACAAGCCTACTGCGGTGAGAATAAAATGTGAACAGTGTTTATATAATAATTTATTCAAATATGTTAGGTATAAAAGTTTACATTATTAAAATGTATTAATTGAATAAATTAAATTTGCAATCAAATTATCAAAATAAAAAAATCATCTGAATTGCTGAAAATCACAATAAAGTTCTTTGATTTGTATAATTTTTTATCACAGCTTGTTGTTTCAGTCTGTTTTTCTAATATTAAACAATTTTGTCGATTCCCACAAAACTTTTCATCATTCGTTATTTTTTTAGAGGTGCGAGACACGGTATAAAAATGTCTGGAAAACTATCCCGATTAGAAAAGCAGGAAAAGATGCTGATGAAGAAATTACAAAACGTTTCCATATCTGATGATAAAGAAAGGGTTTCGAAGAAGCTCAAGAAATTGTCCGAAAATATCAAAGAAACCGAAGAGCCCTCCTCTCAGAGTTCGAACTCCGAAAAGAAGAAGAAAAAGAAAAAAAAGCGAAAATCGGTGTCGTTCAGCGAGACAGTCACTGAATACCACACTCAGGAACTCGACACGAGCTCGCAGAGCAACGAAAGCAACTGTGATCAGCTGATTATACTGGAAAGCGCGATTAATGACACGGATGGGGACCGGCAGGATGATTCGAATTTTCAGGATGAGGGCATCGAGCAGGACTGCGATATGAAGTCTGAGGATCTGGGGCAGCAGAGTTTTGAAGAGGTGCAGAAGTCAAAGAAGGAGAAGAAGAAAAAGAAAAAGAAGAATTTGGTGCTGATTACCGAGGAGGAGGAGGGGGATTGTATAGAGGAGGACGTCGGGGAGGAGAGGAAGCAAAGGGCGACAGAGAGGTTTTTGGAGGCCGTTTTGGTGGACGAGGACAGCGCGGAGAAGTACAAAAGGAAACACGATGAAGACGATGTGACAGGCAAAAGGAAAAAGAAGAAGAAGAAGGACTCCAGCATAAATTCGATAGCTAAATCATTGGGGAAAGTTTGTAAAATTTCAGATACTGAATAAATACATGATTTCTATAAGTTAACCTCAATAGCTCAAAGTGAGTTAGTGAGAGGTTATGTTGTAAAAAGTAACATACATCGAAACAAAACCTCAAATTTAAAAACTTAACGTAATTCTCTTCAATCAATCTTCAAAACAATAAATTTTCAATAGATGTTATTACACTCATCCCCATGAATACGCTGTAAATTTGCAGGAATTTGTTGTTTTTATACAAGCGATTAATTTGAAGCTTCTAACAAGTGTTAAGCTTGAAGTAAAATTTCGAGTTTAGAACAGCCTGAAAATTTAGATTTGCCGGGCGGAGCGAATCAAAACATACTGCTTTAGTTTGATCTCTCTGATCATTTACAAACCTTTATTTCGTCAAACCAAATTTTGCGCTTACATAATTGGAGCGATTTGCTTTGGAATACGAAAGTACCGTGCGATCATTTAAATTATGATTTGGAGTAGGCGGCATTTTTTCGTGCAGTTGCCTAGAATTCTAATTGAATGATGGAATAAATTTGAGATTATGGTAAACTATGTGTTAACAGTAAGGCCGTAGCGATATGGGGGGTTCAAACCCGTCCCGAAATTTTTAAAATATTAAATTTGAGTATGTAAAAGCTGCCCCGTTAGGTCAGAAACAAACATTTTTCCATTAAAATTTGGATTTGCCGGGCTCGCTTCGCTCCGCTCGGCAAATCCAGATTTTCAGGCTTTTCTATACTCGAAATTTTACTTCATGCTTAGTCTGGGAGTGAAAACACCCGTTAGAAGCATCAAATTGGCTCTTTTATAAAATAACAAATTCCTGAACATATACGAAACACTATAATCATTGGGATGTGTATAATTAACACTGCCAATGGAAATCTCCATTTGTAAAAACATTGCGGCAGTCAACGTGTTTAAAGAAAAGTTCCCTATATGTATTATATTGAAGAGGTTATGTAATCAACTTTATTTAACAGAATATATTAATATAGAGGTGAAGTGTTGACTCTCTCCTTTCCTAAAGTCAGTTCTAAGTTTTTGACAAAAAGTGACGTTGTGATTGTTTTAAATCGTGTCGCAGGAGATTCTATTTAAATCACATGATTAGTTTTGTTATTTATTTACATATTAAGTTATTATATAGAGGTGAGCTGCAAAAAATTTTCAGAGTCGGATATGCAAAAAAAAAATGTTGTCTTTGTCATGACATTTAACCTAGCGAATGACTTTTTTTTAATTAATCCCCTTAATTAGGGACGATATTTCAAAAATTAAAATATAATACAAATGCTCTTATAAATGTATTACCCAAATTAGGCACTTGCGCGGTAAAACAGCATTTCCCGAACGTAGGCATGACAGGCATGAAAACGTTGGGCCGTAAATGTACCATTTGCTGTTGGCTCTCACGGAGATAACACCATTGAAATCCCCAAGGGTCCTCTTCCGATGCACCACCTGGCATGTGCACGTGACTTCCTTTCTTTCAAATAAATGGGCGCCTAACGTAGTCAGGTTCCACTTTCTCATTTTTTGAGCAGCGGAAATACACGAACGGCGCTCGTTCTGCGCATGAGAGTGCCTAATTTAAAAAATTCCACTATAATGTTGTTTATATTCAGACGTGATGAGATTCCAGCGGCGGCTCGCAGCCTAAATTTAGGGTAGACTATTCCAACCTCAAATTTTGTGTGCTTTGGCGCTGTCGCCTGCCCTGAAGTTAGGCCGCGGGCCGCTGCTGTGAGATTCTCGAATTTAATTAAAGCACCCAGTATAAAATGAAAAAGTATTATAGCTCATTTAATTTAACTAGGCGAGAAATTCGAACAAATGCAGACATAATTGTATCTCTCTGGGATTTATCTATGCAACTTATTAAGTGATTTCCCTAAAAATAATGCCATTTCGTTACTATAATTCACATTTCATAAGTTAAACAAGTCACATCCTCAACATTTCTGGTGCAACTGGGCCTAAAAGTCATTTTTAGGCCCAGTTGCACCAGAAATGTTGAACTCGGGTTTAAGATGAACTCAAGTTCAAGATGACAGTTCCTATTGTTCTGTCACTTTGAACTTAAATTCAGAGTTAAACCAGTTTAACTTGTTTGATGCAACTGGCCCTTAGTGTTATGAGCACAAATGTGTACTGATTTCTCGCCTAGTTAAATGAAATGAGCATTATTATTTGCGGCTCTGCGCTCTGAAACAAAATTTTGCGGTTCACATGTTATATTACACATTTCATATCATGTAAAATCAAAAGTGTATCGATTTAATTAATTGAAGGGGTTGAATAGTATTTTTTTTCGATTAGACCGATTTCGTAAGCAAAATGTTAAATGTTATTCTTTAACTTCACACACTAATTAATTGTGTATACTTAGGATGTAAAAGTTAAAGAATAACATGTTAAAGAATAAACATGTTAAACTTAACATTTCGCTTGCAGAATCGGAATTAGAATATCATATATTATGTTTTACTTTGTGTGTTAAAGGTAAAGAATTTTCGACTGTCAATATTTATTTATATATTTGATAATAAATATAATTTCATTGTTGATTTGTGTTATTTTTTTTAAGCACATTTTCCCATAACAATGAAATAATAAACTTACCGCAATTATTGTTGCCTAATTTAAGGGTGTTGTACATTCTAGTTTTGTAAGTTAAGTTATATTCAGATTGATTAGGGAACTGAGGCAGATTACACTGGTCTGCAAAAAAATTTTTTTTCGAGCCCTGACACCATTCCTACTGATTCTTATGTAAAATGACCTCCTGAATCCGAATATGACCTCCGTTTTCCCCCATCATCCACTGTTTTCGGGGGAGGCCCCCCACCTATTTTTATCACTTTTCGATAATTTGGAGGGATGAAAAGGATTATTTTAGCCTTTACATTTCTTCTGAGGGGCTAGAGAGGTGAAAAGTTTCAAAACATGAACATTTGTAGCAAGGAGGTAGATTTGGGGGGGGATTTGCCCCCTTAAATTGTAAAAAATCATTAAAAATGATCAATTTGTTCCATTTTTTTCGCAGTTTTTTCACTTATTTTCTACATATTCCAGCTTCCATTCCCCCTCATCCCCCCGCAAACACCCCCAAATAATAAAAATATATAGCAACAATAATTAAAATATATAGCAACAGTTCGGAAGATTCACTGTACCAAGCTGGCGCTCTCAATACTCCCCCCGTTTCCCCCATCCATTGGAGGGGTGAAAAGGATTATTTTAGCTGTAAAGAATAATAAATAAAAAGTAAAATAATAAATTCCTGGGCAAACCTGTGCGCGCGAGGTATTGAGAGCGCCAGCGTGGTACAGTGAATCTTCCGAACTGTTGCTATATATTTTTATTATTGCTGCTATATATTTTTATTATTATTGCTATATATTTTTATTGTTTGGGGGAGGATGAGGGGCGATGGAAGCTGGAATATGTAGAAAATAAGTGAAGAAACTGTTCATGTTTTGGAACTTTTCACCTTTCTAGCCCCTCAGAAGAAACGTAAAGGCTAAAATAATCCTTTTCATCCCTCCAAATTATCGAAAAGTGATAAAAATAGGTGGGGGGGCCTCCCCCGAAAACGGTGGGTGATGGGGGAAAACGGGGGTCATATTCGGATTCAGGTCATTTTACATAAGAATCAGCAGGAATGGTGTCAGGGCCGATTTTCATGCCAACCAGTGTTATCTAACCTTTTTTTTTATAGAGGGGATTGGGAAATCTGTTGACAAAGGCCTTTAATCTTGTTAGGCCAATAGTGTCGGGTTTTGATACCGACTAAAACCCTTCCCCCTCTCTTCCCCCGTTTCATCAGGGGTCTTCTTCTAATTTCTCCCTCTTCAACTTTCAGGTTGTGCCGTTCTCACATGTTCCTCGTAGTATTTTCTGTGCATAACGCAGGTCGCGTAAGTGTTCTCCACCATTTTCTCCACCACGGTCTTCTCGTCCAGCCTTCCAATTTCGCTCTCGAGGACTAGTCTCTTCGGCTGCCATTCCGGGCATATGATCATGGTGTGCGTGGCCGTGTCTTCTCTGTTCAAGCAGTAATTACATTTCTTGCTCCCTGCCCTCCCTATTCAGTGTAGATAGGACCCAAAGCTGCCACGTCCTGTTAATAACTGGGTCAGATGGTGTGTTACCAGCCCGTGGCTCCTCTTCACCCATGGTTTGATGTCTGGTATCAGCGTCTTAAGCCAGCCTTCCCCGGTTGCCCACCTTTCCTGCCACTGATGCATTGATTTGTTACGTGCCGATTCCCTCGCCCTTGCCTCCCAGAACGCTTCTGCACGCTCCGTTAAGTACAGGTCCCCAGGTATTGTTAACGACAACAACTCTGCGGCCTCGGTAGACACCGTCCTATACGCCCGGATGGTACGTAAGGCTCCCACTCTGAGCGCTGATCTCGCTTTATTCCGGTTTCTAGCGGCTGTCATGGCTGTTTCTGTCCATATCAGTGGAGCGTAGGCCAGCTTTGCTCTTGCTTCTGTTGCCAGTAGTCGCCATCTACCTTCGCTGGGCCCTCCCATGTTCGGCATGATCCGCCCCACTGCGGTATCTGTCCTAATGGCTGCCTCCATGCAGTGTTTACTTAGTCGGTGATTGCGACCTCGCTGTCCCCCACCCTCAGCATTTCGTTCTGGGTTTTCCCCGCTCTTCTGCCCTACGACCTAATCATTCTCGCCATTCCACCACTAAGTCGATCGGCGGCCGCCCTGTTCACCACTTGCCATGGCAGTGTATTAAAGGCATTTTGGATGTCGAGGCAGACCATCACGGCATGCTCCCTTCTCCTTAGCGGACCCTCCTTTGCCCCCCGTGCAATCTCCTTGACCGCTGCAATAACTTCAACGGTGGATTCCCCCTTGGTGGAGCCATACTGGTGAGGGTGAAAACCTCCCTCAGCCTCGATCTCCTCGACGACCCTGGTTGTCAACAGTTTCTCTAGTATTTTTCCCATCCCGTCCAGAAGACAAATTGATCTATACGCGCCTGGGGTGTCTGGTGTTTTGTTTCCCTTAGGAATTAGTGCTAGCCGGGCTGTTTTCCATATCCTAGGGAAAACTAAATCCTGCAGGCACTTTGTGAAAAGGTCTGGGTTCGCCTCGACCGCTCCCCTGATTGCCTCGTTCGGCAGCCCGCCAGGCCCAGGAACCTTCTTACATGGGAGAATTTTAGTGGCCGCAAACACTTCCTCTGTTGTAAATGGCTCAGCCTCATTACCCCTGGAGGAGTTACTGTGATGTTTAATTCGCCGTTCCTTGGTGGCAAGAGCGCATCCACCACGGCCTTGGTGCCTCCGGGTACCATCGCTTCAGGGTCAGGCGTTCTCTTCCTTAGTTTCCCGCTAATTATTTTACATGGTGACCCCTGGGGGCTTCTACCTCCTCACAGAGCTCTTTCCACTTTGCGTCTTTGTTTCTAACTATAGCGTCCATCAGTGACTTTTTGAGACATTAAAGGACCGCTGACATCTTCTCCGTGACATCCCTCCTCCCCCTGGCCCTGATTAGCGCTCGACGTGACTTTAGTGCCGCTAGTCTAGCAGCCACCACTTCTGCGTTCCACCAGTACACGCCCTTTTTTCCCTTACGCGTCCTCCTCAGCATCGCTATTTCGCATGCTTTTGTCACCCTGTCTACCAAGGAAACCTGCTCATCCGTTGTCACTCCTGTTATTCTGGTGCCAGCTAGAGCTCTTCCGAGTTTGTCAGTGTCCAGCCAGCTGACGTTCCACCGGGCTTCCGTTGCGACGTTGTCAGGTGACCTCGTCTCAATCGTGATGAGGCCGTGGTCGCTTAGTGTGACCGTATCGACGACCTGCCAGTTCGTAGCTAGGTGTTCATCGACGGCTGTAATGTCGATCCATGATTTCGACGCCCCCCTAGTGAATGTGGGTTTAAGGCCTACGTTTGCAACGGTCAGCTCCGTCGTCGCCTGCATCTTTACCACTTCCCGCCCTCTTCTATCTGTGGCCACCGGTCCCCAGCAGCTGGACTTTGCATTAAAATCCGCGGTGACCACTCTCTGGGCCCCCCCGATGTCTGTAGACTTCCTCCTCCGGTCGCGTTAACCACGCCCTATACTCATCGAAGGTGACGTTCGGTGAGCAGTAGCAACAAAAATAAACTATTTCGCCCACTCTTACCCACACGATTCCTTTTCCCCCTGTGCCCCATTCCGTTGCCCTCTTTCTTGCCACTTCGCTTAGGATAATTGCCACGTCGCCCCAACTTCGTCGCTATTTGCGGCATCACCCATTCTTGCACTGTTCGGTTCGGATAGTAGCGCGATTTCGGCCTCCTTCTCTACCATGTATTGTTGTAGCAGATCGTGAGCCGCTTTACACCTATTTAGGTTGATTCGTATCAAGATTATCTAACCTAACCCAAGCTAACTACACCATATGTAAATAAATATAAACGTATTACCCAAATTAGGCATTTGCAAGGTAGAACAGCATTTCCTGAATGTAGGCAGAAAACGTTGGGCCGTAAATGTACCATTCGGCGCTGGCTCTCGCAGACATAACACCATTGAAATCCCAAAGGGTCCTCGTTCAATGCACCACCTGGCATGTGCGCGCGTTTTTTTTTTCAAACGTAGTCAGTTTTCACTATCTCATTTTTTGAGCAGCGGAATTACATGAACGGCGCTTGTTCTGCGCATGAGAGTGCCTAATTTGAAAAATTCCACTATACCTAACTTCATTGTATGCCACCTGTGTAAATTTAGGCAATATATTGAGACATTTAATTAGGTGATGTTGAATTCGCAATTTACCACCTTACCTAATCTGTCACCTGTCTATACCAAGAAATTAGGTTAGGTGGTATACTAGGAAATTAGGTTAGGTGGTATACTAGGAAATTAGGTTAGGTTCTCAATTTACCATCTAACCTAATCTGCCATCTGTCTATAATAAGAAATTAGGTTAAGTTGCCAATTTACCACCAAACTTAATCTCTCGCCTGTCAATATTCAAATATCAAAATATAAATGTTTGTTCTTAAAAAATTTGTAGAATCAGAATATTTTAAAAATCTTCGATTTCGCTATTATTCAAGTATTTAACCAAGGCTAAAAAAGAACGAGCAATTAAAACACACAAGTAATCTACAAAAGAAATTAGGTTAAGTTTCCAATTTACTACCTAACCTAATTTGAAGCTTTAAACGAGTATTTTTCACTCTCAGACTAAGCATGAAGTAAAATTTCGAGCTTAGAAAAGCCCCGTGAAAATTTTCTGGGCTTTTCTAAACTCGAAATTTTACTACATGCGCCACGCGTATAAAACACAGATTTCAAGTGAAGTTCGAATATGCATAAATTTCGCAATATTTTAGTGTTTTATACGCGTGGCGCATAAAGTAAAATTTCGAGTTTAGAAAAGCCCAGAAAATTTGTCTCGGGTCGCTGCGCGACCCTCGACAAATTTTCACGGGGCTTTTCTAAACTCGAAATTTTACTTCATGCTTAGTCTGGGAGTGGAAAACACTCGGTTCAAGCTACAAATTTAACTTAAAAAAAACAAACAAGAAATATCTAAAGATTTACAGAAAATAAGCTGAATTTGGAATACGTGTACTTAAAAGAAAAACTCCCTGTATACATTTTTTTCGTCAAATTTGTAGCATCGGGATATTTTAAAATCATCAATCTCGCTAATATAGGGGTATTTAATCAAGGCTGAAAAAGAGCAGGCAATTAAAACAAGCAACTAATCTACACATTGATTAGGTGAAGTTGAAATCGCAATTTATCTGTCACCTGTCTATACCAAGATATTAGGTTAGGTAGTATACTGGGCAATTAGGTTAGGTTCTCAATTTACACCCTAACCTAATCTGTCACCTGTCTACAATAAGAAATTAGGTTAGGTTGCGAATTTACCACCTAACTTAATCTCTCACCTGTCTATATTGAAATATCAAAATATAAATGTTTGTTCTCATCAAATTGTAGCATCAGAATATTTTAAAAATCGTCGATTTCGCTATTATTCAAGTATTTAACCAGGCTGAAAAAGAACGAGCAATTAAAACACTCAAGTAATCTACAAAAGAAATTAAGTTAAGGTCCCAATTTACTACCTAACCTAATTTGAAGCTTTAAACGAGTGTTTTTCACTCCCAGACTAAGCATGAAGTAAAATTTCGAGTTTAGAAAAGCCCTGTGAAAATTTGTCGAGGGTCGCGCAGCGACCCGAGACAAATTTTCTGGGCTTTTCTAAACTCGAAATTTTACTTCATGCGCCACGCGTATAAAATACAGACATCAAGTGAAGTTCGAATATACATAAATCTCCCAATATTTTAGTGTTTTAGACGCGTGGCGCATGAAGTAAAATTTCGAGTTTAGAAAAGCCCAGAAAATTTGTCTCGGGTCGCTGCGCGACCCTCGACAAATGTTCACGGGGCTTTTCTAAACTCGAAATTTTACTTCATGCTTAGTCTGGGAGTGGAAAACACTCGGTTCAAGCTACAAATTTAACTTAAAAAAAACAAACAAGGAATATCTAAAGATTTACAGAAAATAGGCTGAATTTGGAATACGTGTACTTAAAAGAAAAACTCCCTGTATACATTTTTTTCCTCGTCAAATTTGTAGCATCGGGATATTTTAAAATCATCAATCTCGCTAATATAGGAGTATTTAATCAAGGCTGAAAAAGAACGGGAAAATTAAAACACCCAACTAATCTACAAAAATTTATTTGTAATATTTACAAATAGCAAAATAATCTCGATTCATATTATTTTTTTACATCATTTCAGATCTTTACATAACATTCTGCTATTTATTTTTTATTATTTACAAAAACACTTAAATCCTAAGTTCATCTTCATCATTTTTAAAAAGCGTAATTACATTATATCATTCACTTTTAATTATTACAATAATCATGTATAAAATCGAATAGGCAGGAATTGAAATTGTACAATTCATTAAGAACTAACTACGGAAAAAACTTACGCGTTTTTCTTCCTCTTACATGTTTGTCTCGAAAATTTGGCTACGTAAAAACTCTTAAATTTAAATCGGACTAAGACTAACAAGAGACTATTTAATATATAATATACGTATATATAAATACAAAAAATTAACGAAAATTAAATGATTACGGAAAAAATACGCTATTATAAATAGGAAGCATTTTCGGAATTACGGACTAACTTTGGTAAAAATTAATCTGTTTTATAAATTAAATCACATTTGTAATGAAATTAGTATCCATTCGATTCATAACCCATATGATTTTGTTTTGTTACGAGAATAACGCATTTTGTTGGTTTGAAGTTAAAAATTGTTGAGGCACTTAACAAGATTTATTTTTTTCAAACGAGAGATTTGTTTTAGGATAATTAAAAAAGTAATTATAAAACAAATAAAAAATGCGTTTATATAATTATTAAAAAAGTCATTGCTATTATCAATCTTTTTATAAGTTTGCTTAAAAAACGAGAAAAACACATTTAGTTGGTTTGAAATTTAAAATTGTTGAGTCACTTAACAAGATTTATTTTCAAACCAGAGATTTGTTTTAGGATAATTAGAAAAATAATTTTAAAACAAATGAAAAATGCGTTAATACAATTATTAAAAAAGTCATTGGTAATATCAATCTTTTTCGAAGTTTGCTTAAAAAACGAGAATAACACATTTAGTTGGTTTGAAATTTAAAATTGTTGAGTCACTTAACAAGATGTATTTTCAAATCAGAGATTTGTTTTAGGATAATTAAAAAAATAATTTTAAAACAAATGAAAAATGCGTTAATACAATTAATTAAAAAGTCATTGCTAATATCAATCTTTTTATAAGTTTGCTTAAAAAACAAGAAAAACACATTTAGTTGGTTTGAAATTTAAAATTGTTGAGTCACTTAACAAGATTTATTTTCAAACCAGAGATTTGTTTTAGGATAGTTAAAAAAATAATTTTAAAACAAATGAAAAATGCGTTAATACACTTATTAAAAAAGTCATTGCTAATATCAATCTTTTTATAAGTTTGTTCAAAAGTCTTTTGATTTTCTCTGATTCTAACTCATTAATCAAATTAATTTGTATGTCTTTTAAATGAGGTTTTTTATTCCATCAAATGATATTATCACGTTATCAATAAGGTTTTTTATTAATTGAATTATTTCCCTGAATGTTTATTTATTCAGTTAACGTAGTCCATTTCTTAGTTATAAGATTTAATTTCTCTGTTCGAATATCAATTTAACGTATTCTTTTCTAATGCTACTTAACTCTTTCAGCAAAGGCCGTAGCTAAAGGGGTTCTAAACCCCCCCAACCCCCCCCCCCCCCCCCGAAATTTTCAAAATGTTAATTTTTTTTTGTAAAATCGGCCCTGAAAGAGCACAAACAATATTTTTACCAGTAACCCCCCCCCCCTAAATTTTTAGTTTTATATCCCCCCCCCCCCCGAAATGTTTTTCTAGCTACGGCCTTGCTTTCAGCCCTGGAATTTTTCTGGTGTCTAAAACATTTTTTGTGCACTGCATATTATACAGGGTGTCTCAGACCACCCGTACCAGCTTTTTATTTCGACAACGCTTGGTCGAATGTGACTGGGACAAAAAATTTTATTACCAAAGTGAACCCAAGGAATCCACTAATGAATTTATTTTTTACCGGAATAATCCGGAAGTACCCGGAACCGGAAGTAACTTTAAAATTTCAAATGGCAACATAGGTCGAGTATGGTATTAATTGATAGGTCTTTTTAAAAGAAACAACTTTTATTAAAATGTTTTTTTAATATTTTGCATATTTACAAAAATAAACCAAAAAAAACTAAATTAAAAACTAGTTATCCATGCAACACTCAATTTCCTCAAGTAGGCTTTGCTTTTTTGATATGTCAAAATAATTGATGTTCGTGAATATTTGAAGTAACATATCATAGTATTGAATGTATCAACATGGTTTTTACAAACCTTGAAGGTTTTGATATGCGGATGATATTAGGTGAATGCGGCCAAAACTATCGTGCTGCTGAGCGAATTTATGTTGAGCGATACCCTCAACGAGCCAGTCAAAAAATGTTTTTCGGCGCCTTGTAGAATGAGCTAAGACAGTAAGCTACAGCCCAGCCACAAAAACGGTCGAAGTATCAGAAAACGTGTACAAGATGAAAGAGCACCAGATATTCTTGCATATATTTGTTTGTTTTTAAAACTCTCCAAGCAGTAGAGCGACTTATTCCAGCATCGATTTCAATTCTTCTAGTCGAGATGTTCGGGACCCGAACATCTCGACTAGAAGAATTGAAATCGATGCTGGAATAAGTCGCTCTACTGCTTGGAGAGTTTTAAAAACAAACAAATTCGATCTACACCATATCTCTTTACACCAGAAACTTGAAGAGCGGGATTTTCAAGATAGGTTGAATTTTTGTGAATAGATGTCTCATAAAAATTATAATTTCCATTACAAAATGTTATGGACAGATGAGGCGACATTCAAAAGGAACGGAGTTGTTAATTTACAGAATGCTCACTACTGGAGTAATGAAAACCATCATTGGTTAAGAGAAGTTGATAATCAACACGTGTGGTATTTTAGGAAACCAAATAATTGGTCCGCATTTTCACCTAATATCATCAGCATATCAAACCCTTCGAGGTTTGTAAAAACCATGTTGACACATTCAATACTTTGATAATAATAATTTATTTTACTTCAAATATTCACGAACATCAATTATTTTGACATAACAAAAAAGCAAAGCATACTTGAGAAAATTGAGTGTTGAATAGATAACTAATTTTCAATTTAGTTTTTTAGTTTATTTTTGTAAATATGCAAAATATTAAAAAAACATTTTAATAAAAGTTGTTTCTTTTAAAAAGACCTATCAATTAATACCATACTCGACCTATGTTGCCATTTGAAATTTTAAAGTTACTTCCGGTTCCGGGTACTTCCGGATTATTCCGGTAAAAAATAAATTCATTAGTGGATTCCTTGGGTACACTTTGGTAATAAAATTTTTTGTGTCAGTCGCATTCGACCAAGCGTTGTCGAAATAAAAGGCTGGTACGGGTGGTCTGAGACACCCTGTATATTACTGTCTCAGATATATGTTTGTTAAATTTTAGTGGTGGCAAACGCCACCGCCAATTGTGTTAATTTAATTTACCATTGAATGTAAAATATAGCTCCTCATTCTGGCTTTTAAATTATAAGAAGAACTCATTCAGTAAGAAACTAAAATTAACACCAACGCTCTACAAAGGGCTGAAGAAGAAGAAACTCAGCGCATGAAGTCAATATTTCAACTCAGTGAAGGTTTTCTCGTTTTTTTCATATAAAACTTGTTCTTTTCGGAAATCTACATCTCAAAATATTAGCAATGACTATTTCAACATCACAATATTTTCATTTACTCAATTCAACGTGTATTAAAAATATAATCCCTCAATTTCCATCGTTATATTTATTTGGCAAACGGTCATTGAAGACGATTTATTTTTTTATGGCACTCTTAAGAGATTAACTCTAAGGGGGTTTGGCATTAATCAAAAGGGATGTGGGGAGGCAATAGCAGCATTTCCGCCGTTATTTGCAAAAATGTACAACAATAATCAATTGACAAATTGTACAATTCTCTTTGTTTTATACGTGTGGGTGAGTGTTTTACTTTATTCCATAATAATTTTCATTAATAAAAAATTAAACATTCATGTTTTATTATTTTTAAGTTTGTCTATAAAGATGAAATGTTTTTAGTTTTTCTTTAAAATATGAGTTTATCCGTTTTTATTTTATGGTCACTAATAATATTCCTTTTCTTCGCAATTTAAATATAAACACCGTTATACAGGGTGTCCGTATTTCAACAGAATGTATGGGGATCTTGGTTATTTGAAAAAATAGAGAGTCGGTTAAATTAGAGCAAAGTTGCGTAATTGAGGGCCCAATAATAATCTAGAAACAAATTTAAAAAACCTTTTTCGTTTTTCGTTTTTTGAAATTTAGTTTTTATTTGTTTATTCAAAAACTATTGAATCCAGAAATTTACAACTTTGACATTATACAGGCACTTTCTAACGATAAATTTAGTAACATATTTTATTTTAAGATAACTATAACATTAATCCAGGGAACATAGCCAACTTTTGTTTTTCTTAACGGCGCTATTTTGGATTTTCATATTTTTTTCTGAATTCAACGATGTATCGCACTTATAGTATATTGTACATTTTATATGTAAAATTTTAATCTTTTGTTTTTTGTAAAGAGTGCCTTGGAAACAGTTGAGTAACTCACTTATTTGACAACTCCTAGGACCCATCATTTGCTTACATATCTCCAGGCATCCGACGATATAGATTTTAACAGTTGTGATGTATTTTAAACTAACGAGTGTCTTCCACTCCCAGACTAAGCATGAAGTAAAATTTCGAGTTTAGAAAAGCCCCGCGTAGAAAATTTGTCGAGGGTTGCGCAGCGACCCGAGACAAATTTTCACGGGGCTTTTCTAAACTCGAAATTTTACTTCATGCGCCACGCGTATAAACCACTGATTTACAGTAAAGTTAAAAATATGTAATGCTTAGATTCGATGGTGATCAATATTTACCGAGATGTAGGGAAAATATGCAAGAATAATCTTTTGTTTTTTGTAAAGAGTGCCTTGGAAACAATTGAGTAACTCACTTATTTGACAACTCCTAGGACCCATCATTTGCTTACATATCTCCGAGCATCCGACGATATAGATTTTAACAGTTGTGATGTATTTTAAACTAACGAGTGTCTTCCACTCCTAGACTAAGCATGAAGTAAAATTTCGAGTTTAGAAAAGCCCCGCGTAGAAAATTTGTCGAGGGTCGCGCAGCGACCCGAGACAAATTTTCTACGCGGGGCTTTTCTAAACTCGAAATTTTACTTCATGCGCCACGCGTATAAACCACTGATTTACAGTAAAGTTAAAAATATGTAATGCTTAGATGCGATGGTTATCAATATTTACCGAGATGTAGGGAAAATATGCAAGAATTACTATTTTTGTGAATAGTTTTGGAATAATAATAAAACTAAAATAAATTTAGTTCGTGCAACTTTTATGTGATAATCGATAGTTATTATTACAAAAGATTGACAGTTATTAATTCATTTTGAGTGTTAACAATGATTGACTGCTGTCAAGATTTTATCGATTAACAGATATGACGTCATTGTTTCCAAGGCACTCTTTGCAAAAAAGAAAATATCATAATTTTAAATATCAAATCTAAAATAAATGATGAGTGTGATACATCACTGAGTTAAAAAAAAATATTCTTTCAAAATTATTCTTTCAATATGCTACTAGATTAAAAAGTGCCTGTATATTGTCAAAAGTTCTAAATGTCCCAAATTAAGTAGTTTTTGAATAAAAAAATAAAAGCAATTTTTCGAAAAAAAGTTTTTTGTTGATATCTCGGAAACAAAAGAAGATATTTCAAAATTATTTACAGATTATTGTTAGGCCCTAAAATACGCAACTTTGCTCCAATTTAACCGACTCTCCATCTCTTCAAATAACTAAGATCCCCATACATTCTGTCGAAATACGGGCACCCTGTAAAGATGAGATGTTTTTAGTTTTTCTTTTAAATATGAATTATCCGTTTTTATTTTATGGTCACTGATAATATTCCTTTTCTGTGCAATTTAAATAGAAACACCGTTAAATGTATTTTTATTTTTCAGTGCATTATTGATCTTTAAAGGTAAGTTTATTTTCAGTGTTTCTAGGTAAGGTTTGGTTTTATTTCAATAATAATAATGTTGTTAGTAATAAAAACAATAAAGTTTTGTCTTTAAATGTAGGTTTTTTTAAATTTTCTTTAAAGGTTTAATATACATGTATGTAGTAATATATATTTTTTTATCTATGAAGCGTTCTATAACATTAACTTGGTGTTTTTAATGATGTTTTTTTATGTTTATGTAATAAGTTTTAATTATTTACATAGAAGAGGAGTTGTGCATACATTTACTTTTTGAAAAATTATTCGTTATGTATTTTTTCCTCCCAATTTTTTTTCTACGCCTCTTACATTTGCAATAAACTTCTTCGTTGATCCAACTTCTATTTACTTTAAGCTTTGGCTTTATAAAAAAATATTTTATTGGGAGAACATTTCATCTCACCACTATTTTTTTACACAACTCATTATTATGCAACTTTTAAACAGCCAAATTTGTTGACAAATACCGTGCGATCGTTTAAATGATGATTTAAAGTAGGCGGCATTTTTTTTGTGCGGTTGCCCAGAATGTTAATTCAATGATAGAATAAATTTAAGGTTATGGTAAACTAAAGGTGGGCCATCTAATAGCTTCTTTTTGAACGAAGTGTTATTTCTACATTGGCAACTCTGACGCAATTGCCATATTAACATAAATGTAGTGTCAAACCTCTGCTGTAAGATATGAGTCGTTTTAATCTGGAACAACGTTGGGAAATATAGAAAAATGATTTCCAAAGTGTGCTGTGTCGCAATGGAGTGCGCTACAGAGACATGCTGACTGATTTTTTGTGGCCGAAATAAGGCGATTTCGACTTGGGCGAGCTTTGGTTTCAGCAGGATGGAGCAATATGCCACACCAGACGTAAAACTATCGATCTTTTGCACACTAAGTTTGGTAACCGTGTTATCAATCGTTTTGGAGACAATAATTGGAAATCGCGCAGCTACAATTTGTTGCCGTTGGACTATTTTTTGTGATGGTATGTTAAGGACTGTTGTTACTTCAACAACCCACAAACAATTGGCGCACTGAAGGAAAACATTCGTGGAACTATTAGACCCACAAACAACCGAAAATGTACAGCAAAATTGGGTGAAAATTATGGACTACTGTCAAGCGGCGGCCATTTAAGTGAAATTGTTTTCCATAAATAATTGGAAAGTGTACTTTCTTGAATACAGCAACAATAATTTAAAAATAATCAAAGGTGTAGTTTTATCAGCGATTTAAAAAAAAAACCATCAGATGGCCCACCCTTTATGTGTTAACGGTTAGTAGTGCCAATCTAATTTAAAATTCAAAGCCTACCTCTAGGTTTCTCGTTACATGAACTAGTGCAGCACTTTTTACACTTTTTGCACTGAATCTTTTCGTTACATGAACTGGACGCCTGCAATTATAAATGTAAAGTTACACTAACCTGAACTGTGACGTCACAAACTTGAACTCAGTTCAACTTACTGCAGTACAACGAACAAACCTTCTAAATCCCGTTTTAAATGATCGCATAGTATTAAAATGTTTTACATTAGAGTAACCTTAAATAGACGTTTTATTGATTGTGACAAAATTTGCATTTTAAAGAGTAGAACTGGAAAATCACCATTCTAAATCTATCTTGTAAAATGTTCTTTGAAAATTACATTCTGTACGTACACGTTTTTTTTTTTATTTTTTTTTATTGGGAGGATTGAAATACACGCTCAAAATTTGTATTAATAAATAGCATCCTCGAAAGTAATATCAATCAATTATTTATTATTTTATTATTACAATTCCATTAATCATTTTATTATTATTATTATTATCATTATATTAGGTAAAATGAGTTGAAGAAAATAGCATTCTATGTACTTATATATATTATCTTTTTCTTGTTTTAACTTTTCCTAGTGAATAAAAATTGAAATCATCACATCACATTGCGTACGATTGAATTTTATTTTATTTAACGACGGTTTAAAATATTTTTTATTGAATTTGCCAACAATTGCATCACTGATACCTAAGGTTTGAACTTCACTTAAATTTTGAGAATTGAAGATATTTACAAAAGATATACGAAAACTTTGAGTGAAGCTTTAATTTTATGTAAAATTGACATTATGGCATAATAAGTATAATTTAAAAAATTAAGAGGAGCTTCAATTATTAGTATTGGACGGCACCATTTTCTTGTACAAGAAAATAGTGTACTAGTATACTATTTTCTTGTACAAGAAAATAGTGTACTGGTATACCATTTTCTTGTACAAGAAAATAATGTACTAGTATACTATTCTCTTGTACAAGAAAATAGTGTACTAGTACACCATTTTCTTGTACAAGAAAATAGGGTGCTGGTATACCATTTTCTTGTACAAGAAAATAGTGTACTAGTATACTATTTTCTTGTACAAGAAAATAATGTACTGGTATGCCATTTTCTTGTACAAGAAAATAGGGTACTGGTATACCATTTTCTTGTACCGGGTGGGCAAATAAGCGAGGTAAGCGGCTGTATCTCAGAAACTAATAATCGTAGAGAGTTACGGTAGAAAATTTTATAGGTAAAGTGGGCAAGGGAAAATGCTGGAAATTATTTTCAAGTTTCCAAGATGGCTGCCAGTGGGCGTTTCCACCATCTTGAACTACATCTAGTTACGTTTCTCGCGATTTTTCTTAATGAATGTAACAAACAAATATTTGCGTTTTAATGCTAACCTAAAGTGAAACATTTTTTGTAAAAACAATGTTTCTCTATCTTTTGAAATAAAGTGTTGGGGGGTATTTGAATGTTGTTTTAAATAAATGTCTGTAACTTCGAAACAGCTTGATAGATTTGGATAAATTTGGTATCATTGAAAAGAGCATTTCTTGGGCTTTTAGGTTTCTCGTAATCATGACAGTTGTGACCTACACGGCCGCCGATAGAGGGCGTTATTCGATATTATAACCAAAATATTGGATTTTCTCAAAAAATTTAAATGCGATGATATGATCTTTTTTAGACTAATGACCAACCAATAAGCCTGCGCAAACCGCATCTTAATATCTTTATTATTAAGATTATTATTATTATTAGTAGATATTAAGATGCGGTTTGCGCAGGCTAATTGGTTGGTCATTTGTCTATTTTCTAGTCTAAAAAAAATCATATCATCGCATTTAAATTTTTTGAGAAAATCCAATATTTTAGTTATAATAACGAATAACGGCCTCTATCGGCGGCCGGGTAGGTCACAACTGTCATAATTACGAGAAACCTAAAAGCCCAAGAAATGCTCTTTTCAATGATACCAAATTTATCCAAATCCATTAAGCCGTTTCAAAGTTACAGGCATTTATTTGAAACAACATTCAAATACCCCCCACCACTTTATTTCGAAAGATAGAGAAACATTGTTTATACAAAAAATGTTCCACTTTAGGTTAGCATTAAAACGCAAATACTTTTTTGTTACATTCATTAAGAAAAATCGCGAGAAACGTAACTTTATGTAATTCAAGATGGTGGAAACGCCCACTGGCAGCCATCTTGGAAACTTGAAAATAATTTCCAGCATTTTCCCTTGCCCACTTTACCTATAAAATTGTTTACCGTAACTCTCTAACATCGTTATTTTCTGAGATACAGCCGCTTACCTCGCTTATTTGCCCACCCGGTACGAGAAAATAGTGTACTAGTATACCATTTTTTTGTACAAGAAAATAGGGTACTGGTATACCATTTTCTTGTACAAGAAAATAGTGTACTAGTATACTATTTTCTTGTACAAGAAAATAGTGTACTGGTATACCATTTTCTTGTACAAGAAAATAGTGTACTAGTATACCATTTTCTTGTACAAGAAAATAGTGTACTAGTATACTATTTTCTTGTACCGGGTGGCCAAATAAGCGAGGTAAGCGGCTGTATCTCAGAAAATAACGATCTTAGAGAGTTACGGTAAAAAATTTTATAGATAAAGTGGGCAAGGGAAAATGCTGGAAATTATTTTTCTTGTACAAGAAAATAGTGTCGTCTAATACAAGCTTAAAAGTGATGCAATTAGTCTTAAATCACTTTGAGATACAACAAAATTATTTCCTATAAAAATGTTAACAACATCGATACAAAACAGGTGGATTATTTAGTAATCACGAAATTGAATAAAAGTCTTGTAATATTAGTTACATTATTGAGATTATTTATGATGAAGAATTATTTGAAAAATATATTTACCCTGGCTGGATTTAAACCAATTTTCTTTATTTAAAGCAGTTTTAAATTAGGTTTGTAATGACAAAAATTGACAATGTTTTTGAGCATCTAGAATGTATTACGTAGTTTTATGATATGTAATTTAAAATTTGAGCAATTATTATTTAAACAATTTAAATATATTTACAAATTTAAAAACAGAAAACACTTAAAAAATGTAGTGAAATTAAGATTTGTTTGAAATGTGATGTGTTGTTCTAATTAAAGATGATGTTTTTGAACTTCAGTATAAATCACTGATTTATACGCGTGGCGCATGAAGTAAAATTTCGAGTTTAGAAAAGCCTAATTTGTCTCGGTCGCTCCGCTTCGCTACGCGCCCGAGCCAAATTTTCAGGCTTTTCTAAACTCGAAATTTTACTTCATGCTTAGCCTGGGAGTGGAAACCCTCGTTAAAGGTAAATCATTAAATGTAATTCATTTTCCATTGAACTTAATTACTTTCACTCTCAAAACAACGATATTGTGATTAACCGGTTAATTATCGGCCAACCGGTTTATTTACAAATTAACTGACTTTTTAAAAACCTTTTCTTAATTGTCCTCTGAAATACTGTGCAGCACAAAATTCAATGTTAGATGACTTTCACAAAAATATAACTAAAATTAATAGTTTTTTTTCAAATCTGCACAAGAAAAGAAACTAGCCATTACCATTTATTAGCTAATTGTAACTTGAATTTTATAACTATCATGTGCATTGTATTATTTGTTATATGTTTAATTTACACACATTTATTATATATATATTTAATGTAAAATGGAGATTTCCGTACAAATAAATAAATAAATTACCAGGGTTGTTATGTTTAAAACACTTTGTTTTAAAACAGTGTTTAAAACATGTTTAAAAACAGCCGTCGTATTTTATTACACTGATGTTTTGTTTTAAACATGTTTTAAATGTTAAATTCGTTTAAAACATGTTTTGACGTTAAATTTGTTCAACACTTTTCTTTAATTTTTATATTTATGTTATATTGGTTTATTATTTCTTGAAGATGGGAATGAGCCGGTTGCATATTGTTTTGACTATGAACTGTTTGGGATTGAGAAATAACCATTTTGACGTGTGTCTTGTGCTATTTTGTTTTATGTTTATAGTGTTAGGCACACTTTTCTTGTATATTTTTAATATGTATTTCTTGTATATTTTCAATATGTATTTATAAATGTATTTTGGAAATGGAGATTCCGTTAATAAAGTGAAATTGAAATTGAATTATCTAAAATTAGTTAAACTATATTTTATACGACTTTATTAAACATATTTTGTTTGTTTTAAAATTTTAGTTAAATTGTTGAAGATATTTCAAATTACATTATTAAAAATAAAATGTTATCATAATAAAATATCACAATTATGTGTGCATTAATGTGATTTAAAACGTGTTTTAAACTGCAGACCTTATTACAGGAAAATTAAATACAAACTAAAAGCGAAATCATTGTTGACTTGAAAAAAAAGATCAATATTTTATCATAGATATGTAATTATATTAAAAAAAAAACCTAAACCAGAGTGAGTCGATTGTTATATATGAATATTATAATTTTATAAAATATGTGAAACTTTATTGAAGATAATAAAAATGTTGTTCAGCCTTTAAAAAAAAAAAAAACATGGTCGGCCTTATTAGTTATTCTCTACTAGACGCATACAAAAACGATACTAACATTTCGTATTAATAGAACAAAATCTGCATGCTATTAGTTAGTTTTGAAATAATGATAAAATAAACGTGGCAATATTACATTTTTATGTGTTCTAACTTTGATGCAATCAATTAATTTAGAAGGTATGTTGCACTTTTTTTTATGTTTGTGAAAATGTATTTCTTCTAATAAATTATTAGATTGAAATTTACTTCAGCGACTGTCTCCACTCCCAGACTCAGCATGAAGTAAAATTTCGAGTTTAGAAAAGCCTAATTTGGCTCGGTCGCTCCGCTTCGCTACGCGCCCGAGCCAAACTTTCAGGCTTTTCTAAACTCGAAATTTTACTTCATACTTAGTCTGGGAGTGGAGACAGTCGTTGAAGTAAATTTCAATCTAATAATTTAATGAAGTTCAAAATATACTGATAAGGTTTATACACTTATGATTTATTGCATTAAATAAATTCTAAATAACCCTATTTTGTTATGTCAATTGAGGTTATGTATAAGACATAAACTAGGGCTATTAAATTATTAGTTGTAAACTAACAATGGTAATCTACTAATACGTCTCATTAATCCGAAACTAACAATAGTAATCTACTAATACGTTTCATTAATCCGAAACTAACAATAGTAATGTACTACTACGTTTCATTAATCCGAAAATATTAATATCATCCTTAGGACTGTGTTAAAGCTGTATGCTAACGCCTACTAATAAGGCTGGTTATGTTTTAAACACGTTTTAAACATGTTCTAAACGCGTTTTTAATTGTTAATGTTTTAAACACTGTTTCAGTGAGAAAAAAAAACACGTTTGTAAAGTTAATTAAAGGAAAGGCACTTGGTATTGTTTCACAATTAAATCTTTATTCCGACTAGTTTCGGTTTGTTAGACCATTTTCAAAGGAATTCCTTTGAAAATGGTCTAACAAACCGAAACTAGTCGGAATAAAGATTTAATTGTGAAACAATACCAAGTGCCTTTCCTTTAATTAACTTTACATAGTGTAATATGTTTCACCAAGTGCCAGATGAGAAATTAATTCAAGAAAAAAAAAAACACGTTTTGTAAAAAAAAACTGTTTGTTTTAATTAAAATGAGAAAAACGTTTTTTTACAACCCTGGTCATTACTTTTCTCATATTTGTATGATTTCCACTGAAAACACGAAAGTCGTTAGTTTTCATATTTACATGATTTGCACAGAAAGAAAAAAACAGAAGTCATTGGCATTTCATATTTGCCAAAGCAAAAAAATACTGAAGTCGTTGGTATTAAGACTGTAAATTTACCGTTTGTTTTCTTTAGTTAAATGATAAATAAAGAAAA
Source organism: Philonthus cognatus (assembly GCA_932526585.2). NCBI lineage: Eukaryota > Metazoa > Arthropoda > Insecta > Coleoptera > Staphylinidae > Philonthus > Philonthus cognatus. The sequence goes on from OW052242.1 coordinate 35,330,833, forward strand.
CAAACGGTAAATATACAATCTTAATACAAATATAAAATACCAATGACTGTGTTTTTTTCGGTGCAAATCATGTAAATATGAAAATTAACGACTTACGTTTTTTTTATTTTTCAACTTGTATACAACTTAATATTTAAGCTATTTGTCTTAATTTTATAGCTATGATTTGAAGCTAATTACTTTTGAGTATTTCTCTTGTTTTCAGGATACTTGAATTAATTTTAAGCTAGTTTACTTGATTTTCATGCTAATAACAAAAGCCTTATGTTCGAGCAACTTGAAAACAAGTAAAATAGCCTAAAATTAAAGCTATTTTAAGGTACTTGCCTTGATTTTCTAGCTACTGAACTTAATTTTCAAGCTATTTGTCTTAATTTTAAGCCATTTGACTATTTTATAGCAGCTAGCCTTGATTTAAAGCTACTTACTTTTTATGTCCAGTAACTTAATTTGATTTTAAAGCGCAAGTCAAGCTAATTTAATGCAATTTCACTTGATTTACAAGCTACTTGACTTAATTTCAAGCTGTTACTTGTTTTCAAGCTACTTGAATTAATGTTAAGCTAGTTCACTTGATTGATAATTTTAAGACATTCGATTATTTTATAGCTGCTAGCCTTGATTTAAAGCTATTTACTTTTTATGTCCAGTAACTTAATTTGATTTTAAAGCGCAATTCGAGCTAATTTAATGCAATTTCACTTGATTTACAAGCTACTTGACTTAATTTCAACCTGTTACTTGTTTTTAAGCTACTTGAATTAATGTTAAGCTAGTTTACTTGATTGGTAATTTTAAGACATTCGATTATTTTATAGCTGCTAGCCTTGATTTAAAGCTACTTACTTTTTATGGCCAGTAACTTAATTTGATTTTAAAGCGCAAGTCAAGCTAATTTAATGCAATTTCACTTGATTTACAAGCTACTTGAATTAATGTTAAGCTAGTTCACTTGATTAATAATTTTAAGACATTCGATTATTTTATAGCTGCTAGCCTTGATTTAAAGCTACTTACTTTTTATGTCCAGTAACTTAATTTGATTTTAAAGCGCAATTCGAGCTAATTTAATGCAATTTCACTTGATTTACAAGCTACTTGACTTAATTTCAAGTTGTTACTTGTTTTTAAGCTACTTGAATTAATGTTAAGCTAGTTTACTTGATTTTTATGCCTATTACAAAAGCCTTATTTTGAAAACAAGTAAAATAGCTTGAAATTATAGCAATTTTAAGGTACTTGCCTTGATTTTCAAGCTACTGACCTTAATATTCAAGCTATTTGTCTTAATTTTAAGCCATTCGACTATTTTATAGCTGTTAGCCTTGATTTAAAGCTGCTTACTTTTTATATCCAGTAACTTAATTTGATTTTAAAGCGCAAGTCAAGCAAATTTAATGCAATTTCCCTTGATTTACAAGCTACTTGACTTAATTTCAAGCTGTTACTTGTTTTCAAGCTACTTGAATTAATGTTAAGCTAGTTTACTTGATTTTTATGCTTATAACTAAAGCCTTATTTTGAAAACAAGTAAAATAGCTTGAAATTAAAGCTATTTTAAGGTACTTGCCTTGATTTTCAAGCTACTGAACTTAATTTTCAAGCTATTTGTCTTAATTTTAAGCCATTCGACTATTTTATAGCTGCTAGCCCTGATTTAAAGCTACTTACTTTTTACGTCCAGTAACTTAATTTGACTTTAAAGCGCAAGCCAAGCTAATTTAATGCAATTTCACTTGATATACAAGCTACTTGACTTAATTTCAAGCTGTTACTTGTTTTCAAGCTACTTGAATTAATGTTAAGCTAGTTTACTTGATTTTTATGCTAATAACAAAAGCCTTATTTTAAAAACAAGTAAAATAGCTTAAAATTAAAGCTATTTTAAGATACTTGCCATGATTTTTAAGCTACTCAACTTTATTTTCAAGCTTTTTGTCTTCATTTTAAGCAATTAGACTATTTTATATCTGCTAGCCCTATTTAGAGTAACTTATTTTTTATGTCCAGTAACTTAATTTGATTTTAAAGCGCAAGTCAAGTTAATTTAATGCAATTTAACTTGATTTACGAGCTACTTGACTTAATTTCAAGCTGTTACTTGTTTTCAAGCTACTTGAATTAATGTTAAGCTAGTTTACTTGATTTTTATGCTTATAACAAAAGCCTTATTTTAAAAACAAGTAAAATAGCTTAAAATTAAAGCTATTTTAAGATACTTGTCTTGATTTTCAAGCTACTGAACTTGATTTTCAAGCTATTTGTCTTCATTTTAAGCAATTAGACTATTTTAAATCTGCTAGCCCTATTTAAAGTTACTTATTTTTTATGTCCAGTAACTTTATTTGATTTTAAAGCGCAAGTCAAATTAATTTAATGCATTTCACTTGATTTACGAGCTACTTGACTTAATTTCAAGCTGTTACTTGTTTTCAAGCTACTTGAATTAATGTTAAGCTAGTTTACTTGATTTTTATGCTTATAACAAAAGCCTTATTTTAAAAACAATTAAAATTGCTTAAAATTAAAGCTATTTTAAGATACTTGCCTTGATTTTTAAGCTACTGAACTTGATTTTCAAGCTATTTGTCTTCATTTTAAGCAATTAGACTATTTTATATCTGCTAGCCCTATTTAAAGTTACTTATTTTTTATGTCGAGTAACTTAATTTGATTTTAAAGCACAAGTCAAATTAATTTAATGCAATTTTACTTGATTTACGAGCTACTTGACTTAATTTCAAGCTGTTACTTGTTTTCAAGCTACTTGAATTAATGTTAAGCTAGTTTACTTGATTTTTATGCTTATAACAAAAGCCTTATTTTAAAAACAAGTAAAATAGCTTAAAATTAAAGCTATTTTAAGGTACTTGCCTTGATTTTTAAGCTACTGCACTTGATTTTCAAGCTATTTGTCTTCATTTTAAGTAATTAGACTATTTTATATCTGCTAGCCCTATTTAAAGTTACTGATTTGTTATGTCCAGTAACTTAATTTGAATTTAAAGCGCAAGTCAAGTTAATTTAATGCAATTTCACTTGATTTACGAGATACTTGACCAAATTTCAAGCTATTACTTGTTTTCAAACTACTTGAATTAATGGTAAGTTAGCTCACTTGATTTTCATACCAAGACAAGATTAAGCAACTTGAAAACAAGTGAAATGACTTTAAATCAATGCTATTCCACTTATTTTTAGGCTACTCAACTTAATTTTAAGCTAGTCCACTTGTATTTCAAGCCAATTTGCCTAATTTTCAGCAATTTCAGCAATTTTGTTTGTGTTCAAGCCCATTACGTGACACGAAAGCTGTTTGATATCAGGCGAAATCAAATTATTATTAGTAAGTTCAAAAAGTAAGCAGCCTGAAAATCAAAGTTCAAAATATGTTGCTTAAGTTTGATCTTAACAACAGATCCCAAAGAAAGTGCTGGCATTTTTAAAGCGCAAGATTTTGTTAAACAAAATAAATATTTAGAAAAATTATTAACGTGAAATCAGCAGTAAGCAGTATATTTTGAAATTCAGTGTTTTATAGGCGTGGCGTATAATGTAAAATTTCGAGTTTAAAAAAGCCTGAAAATTTGGTTTGGTCGCTCCGCTTCGCTACGCGACCAAACCAAATTTTTAGGCTTTTCTAAACTCAAAATTTTACTTTATGCTTAATCAATTATTACTACTAAGTTTAAAAAGTAAGCAGCCTGAAAATAAAAGTTCAAAATATACTGCTTAAGTTTGATCTTAACAACAGATCCCAAAAAAAGTGCTCAATTTTTTTAAGCGCAAGATTTGGTTAAACAAAATAAATATTTAGAAAAATGTATTCACGTGAAATTAGCCGTAAGCAGTATATTTTGAAAGTCAGTGTTTAATACGCGTGGCGCATAAAGTAAAATTTGACGGTTTTCTAAACTCGAAATTTTACTTTATGCTTAGTCAATCAGTGGAGTCACTTGCTCGAGGTAAATTTCATTCAAATAATTTGGCAGAAAAAACACATTAATATAATATAACCTATAAATCTTTTCAGATTTAACTTGGGTGAAGATGTAACATATGGATTAGTCGCTACGTAAGTATGCAAAATTATCAGGCTTTTCTAAACTCGAAATTTCGCTTCATGCAAGGAGTGAAAACATTCGGTAGAAGTTTTAAATTACCCGCTTTAATAAAAACAATGAATGCCTCAAAATTTACAGCATACTTGAAAAAAAAATTCCCTGTATATAAAAAAATACTCGTTGCTCTAGTGTTATCAATAATAAGACAAATAACAACAGCAGTGGAAATCATACAAATATGAAAAACTGACTGGTTTCTTTTCTTGTGCACATTAAAAAAAACTAATGATTATAGTTGTATTTTTGTAAAAGTCATCCAACATTGGATTTTATTCTGCACAGTATTTCAAAAGACAATTAAAAATAGATTTTTCAAAAGTTAAAGCAAATCAGGGGATCACTTGCTTATTCGAAGGAAGACTTTTTAAATATTTCCATATACAGGGTGTCCCAGACCACCCGTATCAGCTTTTTTTTGAGAAAACGGCTAGTCCTAGAGAGTTGGGACAAAAACATTTATTACAAAAGCCGTATTAAAAAATCAAATGGTAATATTGTTTTTTCGTTTAAAATGTCAATAACTCCAGATTTTTAAATGGCAAGATAGGTCGAAAGTAGTATCATTAAAAAGGTCTTCAAAAAATAAGCAACTTTTGTAGAAAACATAATTTTGTTACTGACATCGATTCGAGTAATATATTTTTTTGTTGGTTGTTTTCTGGCATAGGTTTAACCATTCAGCTACTAACGCGAGTAATATTTTATTAAAGTTATTAAATTTTAAGTTTTCATGGCTAACTTATTTTTAAAGATTGAGTTTCAAATGTCAGTTAGACCTCACAGATACATTCTAACTAAGTCCGCGAAGTCGCTAAAGAAATATTCAACTCCAACTCCGTCTCCGATTCCTCTTTTTTTTTCGAAAACCTACGCCAACTCCGACTGCTGCTTCGAATCATTTTAAAACTTTACTTAATAATGCAATTTTGTGCAATACAAATAAATGTTTAATGGTTACCAGAGCTGGGCAGGATTAGAATCATTCATGATTCAAATCTTTTTAGAGGATTCAAAAGAGGCATTCGAATACTTTAGTTCAATTGGATTCGTTACATTTTTCTAAGATGATTCGTATTCGAATCCAAATGTGTGTGATTCGAATCCTTATAAAAGGATTCGAATATTTATAAAAGGATTCGAATATTTATAAAAGGATTCGAATATTTACAAAAGGATTCGAATACTTACAAAAGAATTTGAATCGTCAAAAATAATTCGAATTAGTTGTGAGGATTAGCAAGAAAAATGTCTTTTATGTGTTATTAAATTTCTCGTTAAACACTGTTTTATACGCGTGGCGCATGAAGTAAAATTTCGAGTTTAGAAAAGCCCAGAAAATTTTCACGGGGCTTTTCTAAACTCGAAATTTTACTTCATGCTTAGTCTGGGAGTGGAAACGCTCGTTCGAAACTTCAAACTGAATGCCTTGATGAGAACATTAAATGACTGAAAATGTTTTTAAAGATAATAATTTAGTTTTCAAAATGTTGTTTAATATTATTTAAAGTAAAACTGACATGGTAACCACAATCTGAAATATTAAATTTTTCCGAGATTTCCCCGATTAAAGATTTTTTTCCCTGGCCTTTTATTATAACTTTCTTCTGTGAGAAACCCCCATTTTGTAAAATTGTTTACATTGTTTTTGTCAATATTTAAGTTAATTTTATACATTTTTACGTGTTTTGTATTTTGCCTGCTGATTTTGAGAAATTTAAAAATATCATATGGCTTTTTTGTTAGTGTTTTGGACAATTTGAATATACAGTAGTGGAAAAATATAGAGCAACTTTAATATATTGCTAAAATAAAATTTCTGATGTTACCTTTGGCCATAATTTATCTGTAGATAAAAACATACGATATTTATAAATAGTTTGCTGATAAAAAATCCCCATTCTTCTTTCGTTGTTCCATTGGATATAAAAAAGAATATTTTAGAATGGAAATAAATAAAGCAACTTTTTCAATAACCTGATAAATTTGCAATGTATTTACTTTAGTATAAGTTTAAATTCATCAGTTTAACGTATTTCACTTGTCAACATGCCCAGAGGCAAACATTTATCCGCTGATATTAAAAATCGGATTGTTGATTTATACAATAGTGGTCAAAAACAGATTACCATTGCAAACATGTTTATGTTAAATAAATCTATTGTGTCGCGAATAATTAAGCAATATCGTGTAAAGGGAGATATATCCGTCAAAAAAAAAATCAGGGAGACCTAGAAAAACCACTTTACGGATAAACAAATTATAAAAACTGCCAAAACCGAGCCTTTTCTCGGATCTAACATGATAAAGCACCGTATATTTGAAGAACTTGGATTAAATGTGACCTCTAGGACAGTGAGAAACAGACTACTAGAAGCTAAATTATTTGCTAGAAGACCAGCAAAAAAACCCATGTCGTCTAAGAAAAACAGACGATCCCGTTTAAGTTTTGCCAAAACGCATCAACACTGGACTGAGAATGACTTGAAAAAGGTAATCTGGAGCGATGAATCTAAGTTTTCTTTATTTAAAAGTGATGGTATTGTGTATGTAAGACGTCCTGCCAATGAACGACTCAACCCTAAGTATACGGTCCAACTTTAAAACATGGTGGTGGATCGGTAATGGTTTGGGGCTGTTTTTTGGGATATGGTATGGGGCCCCTTTATAAAATAGAAGGTATTATGGACCGATTTAAATATAAGGACATATTAGAGAACCAAATGCTCCCATACGCCGACGAGATTATGCCTTTAAGACATTTATTTCAACAGGACAATGATTCTAAGCATACTTCTCGGTTCGTAAAAGAATGGTTCAGAAAGGAAAACATCACTGTTATGGAATGGCCTTCACAGTCCCCAGATCTCAATCCAATTGAGAATCTGAGGGACATTTTGGATTCCAAAATCAGAGGAAAATTCTATCGCAATCACCAAGAATTGTTTGAAGCCTTGAACGAAGCATGGGTCAATATGGATACTGCGATTATTTCTAAACTGATAAAATCGATGCCAAAACGTTGTCAACATGTTATTAAGAATAACGGGTTCTTTACAAAATATTAATTAATATATTTTTTTAACTATTTGTATTTAAAAAAAAACAATTTTCAAGCAAAGTTGCTCAATTTTTTTCCACCCAAAAATTATCTTTAAATATAAAAATACTTCATACAAAAAATATTTATTTTTACCCCCAAAATAAATTGCTTTTGTAGTTGTGGATTATTATAAAAAAAATATGGCTATATCATACATTACTGATTAAAGAAATAAACGATTTTCAAAAGTTGCTCTACTTTTTTCCACTACTGTAATTCCTTGACTTTTCTCTGACTAATTTTTTATTTAGGTAATTTTCAGGCATTCGTCGATTTTATAATAGAGTTTAAATTGAAGTTTTGAACGGGTGTTTCCGCTCCCAGGCTAAGCATGAAGTAAAATTTCGAGTTTAGAAAAGCCCCGTGAAAATTTGTCGAGGGTCGCGCAGCGACCCGAGACAAATTTTCGGGCTTTTCTAAACTCGAAATTTTACTTCATGCGCCACGCGTACAAAGCACTGCTTTGAAGTGAAGTTCAGAAACACACAAATACATTTTTAATCAGAGTAACAGGGAGTCAGATATTTAGTCTGTTATCAACGATGTTTAGTGTTAATAATAAATAATTAGGTTTTGAATATTTTTGTTAAAACAACTGGTAACGATATTTATATTTTTTTACATTAATGGTTGCAAAACAACAATAAAATCAAATTTATTCTTAAAGAAATTGTATTCATGATTCGAAAAAACAGGATTCGAATCTTAGATTTGAATCATATTTATCTCATACAAATCCTTTATTCGAGTATTCATGATTCGAATCATATTAGGTGATTCGGATTCGTGATTCGAATCCTTTTTACGAGGATTCGTCCAAGCTCTGATTGTTACTACATCTACATAATTGCAATCTAATAATTTGTTTGTAAAAAAAAATCGAAATTTTGGTTTTCTGCAAATTACATAAATTTCCATTGCAATTAAAAACTCTATTTGGAATAATTTGCAAAAAAAATCGAAATATGTTTAGTACACTTATATTTGAATAATTATATTGAAAATCGGAGTCAGAGTTATACGAAATTTTTAACTCCACGACTCCGATTTCCTCATCACAAAAATACTTAAATTCCGATTGCACAGTTTTGACTCTAACTCCGACTCAGAGTTCAAACTGTTTTCCATTTACTTCTAAACACTGTTGAACTGTTCTAGTCCCAATACCAGCCGCCCTAAGTATTTACTTTTAAAATAAGGCAGCCAAGACATATTGATATTTAGTAACTTCAAAATTACTCAAAACAAACTCCAGTTACAAAAATATGTTTCCTGTATAAGTTGCTTAGTTTTCAAAGACCTGTTTAATGATACCACTTTTGACCTATCATGCCATTTAAAAATCTTGAGTTATGGACATTTTTAAGCAAACTCTTAGGGATGCCAACCTTTTTGCGAAAAAACGCAAAACTATTCGATTCTTTAATACGGCTTTTGTAATACATTTTTACCTACGCCTTATCTAGTAACCGCATCATACCACGCTGTTATCTTGACGCGTATGAGTGACATTACCTACATATGCACGAAATAGCTTTGACAAGTATATTACGTGCTGACAGCTAAACAGCTGATTGATTACCGTACAACCAAATGACATTTCTTTGATGTATATTGATCAAGTAATAATTTAGTTTTTATCAATTTCATGTTACTATCAAAAATTATTGATAAATAAGTTGTTCTTTTACACTCATTGTTTATTTTGTTAGGGCGTAGGTAAAGTATCGTACGTTTTTCGAGTGGTATGGCAATTACATACTAGCGGAATACTGCACTCGCCGCTACGCGACTCGTGCGCTCATATGTAATATGCTGCATACTGTTATGAATCTGTCATCGGCAATCGAGGCCTACGTGACGTCGGGCGTGAGAGTGAAGCCGAGAAACCCGAAGATGCGAAGGTGGCTGAAAATATGCAGATGAGGGGAATAACGGGAACTTGAAGAAAAGGGCATTCAAGAGCGGGCGCTGTCGAAGAGTGGTTGGTTTATAAACATCTGTTAGTTTGTGAATAAATCGAATTGAATTGCTGAAACGCTGATCTTTTATTTTACGTTAAATTAATTTATAACAATACCAATCTCGTGACGTAATATATTATTTTGTCCGGACTCCCTAGGACTACCCGTTTTCTCAAAAATTGCCCGACACGGGTGCTCTGGGACACCCTGTATAAAAGAGGGTTTTATCGCTAAATAAAACTTAAAAACTTGTATAAAAATCATCTTCAAATTATTTTACGAAAAGCGTGATCATTCGAGTTCTTTACTGCAAACTTTAAAATAACGCCTTATCGTAACAATAATTGTAACTTGCCTAAAATTATTCCACTTTCTATACCCTATTTTGCTTTATTTAAATATTGATTTAATATATAATATTAATAATACTTAATTTAAATATTGATTTGAATAACTGCAAATTTTGTGTGTATCTCAAAATGACGAAAAGAAAAAAACCCGTGGTTTTTCATACATTTTTGGTTATAATTTTCTATAAGCATGTATATAAATAGATCTATAGTGCAACATAACATTTTTTTCAACCATGATTGTTTTTCGTAATTTAGACCATTTTTATATTACAAATGGCTTGGAAAAATTGACGATAAATAAAATCATTCACTCAACTCTAGAAAATTGTCATTAGTTTTCATTAGCCAATATTTCTGAGCTTGTTTTATCAATTACAAATAATACAGAATTTAAATTTAATAACTAATATTTCTTTTATAAAATTTAATATCAATGATTTAATAAATCAAATAATAAGATTTAATCTTTGCTGCTATTGAAATCACGGAATTAAATTGCAGGAAATGTTTGTTAGCTACTTTGCACTAAAAATATTTAATTTTACTCAAGAGATTTTTTTTCTGAAATTAATATTTTTTATATACCATAGTTAACTTAAATAAAAAATGCAGTAACAATATTTCCTAACAAACTCACGTTTTCCAATGACTGGCTTATTAATTACCAAGCCTGTGCAATTTTTTTTAGAAAAAAAGCATATTTTTTAACACACAGCTTGTTTTGTTATTGTGTTTTAAGTTATAGGTATTATCTAATTAATCATCATCAATCAATACGATGTTTTAATATAATTTTTAGAAGATTTTGATTTTTCTTTATGGCATATTTAAACACCCAATAAATAAATATATTGAATAAAAAAGAAAACGTAAATAATAATAAGATATAAAATATCCAAACACTTTAAGGAAATAAAGAATCGCACTTTTAATGTTTGAAATAAAATTTTATCAAATAATTTATTAAACCAAACACAAAGCCCCATTTAAATGAACTATAATTCAAATAAATTAATGTAATTTATTTCCTCATAGATGCGGTTTCTTTGTGATATATTTGAACTATTTAATTAAATAACACTATACTCTCTTCTCATTTTATTTTCACCGCAGTAGGCTTTGTTACGGTGACATGTTTGTTGATAGTAAAAAAGCCACTAACAGTTTGGTTATGTCGATGCATTTTTTTGGTTATGTGAATTACAATGTTGCATTTTATAACATCCCTCATTCAAGTGTAAAAATAATACTTTTGACATTTTGCCGCAATGTTTGGCAACGTTTTATTTAAATTATAGGTTAACATCATAATTCTTCAATCATTACTATCAAAGTCCGATGTGGTCCAGGAAACACACTCAATGCAACCAATCCGTCAGCGATTGCGTTAATCATTAATCACTAAAATACAACATGTCAATATAAGCAGAACAAAAAAAAACAAGCCTACTGCGGTGAGAATAAAATGTGAACAGAGTTTACTTGAATTGTTAACTGTGGAGGCTTCTACTTCGTTATACATCATTATTCTACTTCGTTATACATCATTATTTACACAAATAAGACACTTACGGCCGGTTTCATTATTAAGTAAAAGGTACTTTAAATATTTAAAGTCGACTTTAACGTTAGATTCCGTTTCATAATGCAAATTTAAAGTAAAAGTCGGCTTTAAAGTTAAAGTCGGCTTGTTGACACTTTAAATAGATAAAGCCGGCTTTAAAACTAACCTAAAAATGTTAAAAAGAACTAACACAGCTATTAATTTCACAGAACTAGAAGAATGAATCACATTTTGAATGATAATTCTTCAAGCGATAAAGAAGATATTGTGATTAAAACGAAAGCAGTATATACAATTAGGGAAAATTGTGTTGATGCATTTAGGGGCACGGATTTTGTCCAAAATTTCGATTATCAAAGGCAATGGTAATAACTGTACTTTACCAAAATAAATATAAGATTTCACTTGAATCAAACAGGTTAATTTATTAGGCATACATATTTTATTTCGCTAACTGGTACATTCAGCCGATTCAGCAAATAATTAATTGCAAATTAACTAAAAATGTTTTGCCTTTTTCGATATTGACAATTTAATCGTTTTTTATTGCAATGAATTACGCTCTATGTTTTTAATAGGTTGAATTAGAAGTAATTCCTATTTGTCTGTAAAATAAATGCTTCCATTATTTTCTTTATTGTTTGTTGTGACATTTTCAATGACATAATTGAAATATAATTAATCAAAATTACAGTTATTATATAATAAAAATAACTATAAAAATGCGTTACCAACCTATATTCGTTACCTTAAAGTCGACTTTTACTAGTCAGACCGGGAATTAATTATGAAATGCATCAATATTTAAAGTCGGCTTTAACTTAAAGTCGACTTTTGTTAAAGTCACTTTAACCCAATAATTATTTTTTATTTTTTTTATTTTGGGTTTTACGTCATCTATTTCCGCTGCTATGGCCAATCATGACGCCGGAGATTATGTCTACAGCTATCCGGGAATTTTGCCGAACCCGGTGGGAGTTCCAACCCACCGGTAGGGATCTTTAACGTGCACCCAACATCCAAGCAGTACACGGGTCCTACATGCATTTATGGTCATATCCGAGAAGACGGAGTGTTTGGCATTTTTATCCTAACCTATATAAATGCAGACAACTTGTCAGGCCGGTGTTTGAACCCCGGCCCGTGGCGTGGCAGTACAACACTCTAACCACTACACCACCAAGCTGCCCTAACCCAATTATTATGAAACCTTCCGTTACGGCCGGTTTCATAATCAAGTTAAAGCTACTTTAAATATTTAAACTCAACTTTAACGTTAAATTCCGTTTCATAATGCAAAGTTAAAGTAAACGTCGACTTTGAAGTTAATGTCGGCTTTTTGACACTTTAAATAGATAAAGCCGGCTTTAAAACTAACCTAAAAATGTTCTCAAATGTTAGACAAAAACAATCCCATGTTCGACAGGGCTGCGAAGCCAGGACCATTAATTTCACAGAAGAATAAATCACATTTTGGAAAGTAATTCTTCAAGCGATCAAGGAGATTTTGCAGTGTATAGAATGAGGGGAAATTCTGATGATGCATCCAGGGCCGGGTTATAATCAAGTTAAAGCTGCTTTAAATCAAAATTTAAAGTTAAAGTTCGCTTGTTGACACTTTAAATAGATAAAGCCGGGTTTAAAAATTAACCTAAAAATATTCTCAAATGTTAAATGGAATGAATCGTATGGTCGATAGAGCTCTAAAGCCAAGGCCATTAATTTAGTAGAAGAAGAAGAAGAAGAATCAAACACATATTTTTTAAAATAAATGTCTCTATTTTTTTTTACTTATTGTCAGTTGAGACATTTGGAATGACACAATTGAAAGATATATAAAGATATACAGAGAGTTTTATGTAACACCGAACATTTTAATTACGAACACTTTTATTAAGTATCCATATGCATACGTTGCACATTTTTAGATGCTCGGTTTATTAAAAGAATTTAATTTGAAGCTTTAAGCGAGTGTTTTCCACTCCCAGGCTAAGCATGAAGTAAAATTTCGAGTTTAGAAAAGCCTGAAAATTTGGTTTGGTCGCGTAGCGCGAAGCGCGGAGCGGCCAAACCAAATTTTCAGGCTTTTCTAAACTCGAAATTTTACTTCATGCGCCACCGGTACAAAACACTGACATATTACGAAGTTTAAAACACACCGCTAAACTTTACATTGAATCAGTGTTTTGTACCGGTGGCGCATGAAGTAAAATTTCGAGTTTAGAAAAGCCTGAAAATTTGGTTTGGCCGCTCCGCGCTTCGCGCTACGCGACCAAACCAAATTTTCAGGCTTTTCTAAACTCGAAATTTTACTTCATGCTTAGCCTGGGAGTGGAAAACACTTGCTTAAAGCTTTAAATTGAGTTACTAAAGTCAGACCGGGAATTAATTATGAAATGCATCAATATTTGAAGTCGGATTTAACTTAAAGTCGACTTTTGTTAAAGTCATTTTAACCCAATTATTATGAAACCTTCCGTTACGGCCGTTACGGTCAAGTGAAAGCTACTTTAAATATTTAAAGTCGACTTTAACGTTAAATTCCGTTTCATAATGCAAAGTTAAAGTAAACGTCGACTTTGAAGTTAATGTCGGCTTTTTGACACTTTAAATAGATAAAGCCGGCTTTAAAACTAACCTAAAAATGTTGTCAAATATTAGATAAAAACAATCCCGTGTTCGACAGGGCTGCGAAGCCAGGACCGTTAATTTCACAGAAGAATAAGAAGAATTAATCACATTTTGGAAAGTAATTCTTCAAGCGATCAAGGAGATTTTGCAGTGTATTGCAGTGTATAGAATGAGGGGAAATTCTGTTGATGCATTCAGGGCCGGGTTATAATCAAGTTAAAGCTGCTTTAAATCAAAATTTAAAGTAAAAGTTGACTTTAAAGTTAAAGTTCGCTTGTTGACACTTTAAATAGATAAAGCCGGGTTTAAAAATTAACCTAAAAATATTCTCAAATGTTAAATGGAATGAATCGCATGGTCGATAGAGCTCTAAAGCCAGGGCCATTGATTTAGTAGTAGAAGAAGAAGAATCAAACACATATTTTTTAAAATAAATGTCTCTAATTTTTTTTTACTTATTGTCAGTTGAGACATTTGGAATGACACAATTGAAAGATATATAAAGATATACAGAGAGTTTTATGTAACACCGAACATTTTAATTACGAACATTTTTTTAAGTATCCATATGCATACGTTGCACATTTTTCGATGCTCGGTTTATTAAAAGAATTTAATTTGAAGCTTTAAGCGAGTGTTTTCCACTCCCAGGCTAAGCATGAAGTAAAATTTCGAGTTCAGAAAAGCCTGAAAATTTGGTTTGGTCGCGTAGCGCGAAGCGCGGAGCGGCCAAACCAAATTTTCAGGCTTTTCTAAACTCGAAATTTTACTTCATGCGCCACCGGTACAAAACACTGACATATTACGAAGTTTAAAACACACCGCTAAACTTTACATTGAATCAGTGTTTTGTACCGGTGGCGCATGAAGTAAAATTTCGAGTTTAGAAAAGCCTGAAAATTTGGTTTGGCCGCTCCGCGCTTCGCGCTACGCGACCAAACCAAATTTTCAGGCTTTTCTAAACTCGAAATTTTACTTCATGCTTAGCCTGGGAGTGGAAAACACTCGCTTAAAGCTTCAAATTGAGTTCTTTTAATAAACCGAGCATCAGAAAATGTTCAACGTATGCATATGGATACTTCAAAGAAAAATTCTTGTTATGAAAATGTTCGGTGTTACACAAAACACTCTGTATAATCAAAATGAAGTTAATGCAACATTAAATAATAAAAATAACTATAAAACAGCGTTACCAACCTATTTGCGTTACCGCAAAGTCGAGTTTTACTAAAGTCAGATCGAGAATTGATTATGAAACGTTTTAATATTTAAAGCCGAATTTAACTTAAAGTCGACTTTTGTTAAAGTCACTATAACTCATTTATTATGAAACCGGCCGTCAGCATTATGGATTTTTTTAATATTTTAAATATCAAAGGCAATGGTAATAATTTTGTACCAAATTAAAGATAAGATTTCACTAGAATCGGGCAGGTAAATTTAATTAATATATATTATTTCGTTAACTGGTACAATTGGCAAATTCAGCAAATAATTGAATGCAAATTAATTAAATATGTTTTACCTTTTTCCATACAATTAATGGATTTTTTTAATATTTCAAATATCAAAGGCAATGGTAATAATTTTGTACAAAATTAAAGATAAGATTTCACTAGAATCGGGCAGGTTAATTTGATTAATATATACAGGGTGAGTTATTTTCGATGTTCTCTATGGGGATCTCGTAAACTATGAGAGATAGAAAAACGGTTAAATGGGGAAAGAAGTGTAAAATGACACTTTCAAAATATTTGAAAAAGTCTAGGGTAACTAGATATTTTGAATAAAGTAAAATGTGTCAATTTTTTGAAATCAATATATCTCTATTATTATCATAGATAGAAAAAAACTGTAAGGGACAAAGTTGTAGAAAATTTTACACAGATTAATAACAAAAAATCAAAAAAAAATGTCGCCCATATTTTGGGAGATATGACACAAACTTACCTTTTTTTAAATGGAAACAATAGTTGGCTATGACTTTATTAAAAGGGCTATTTTTATCCCTTCAATTCGATATAACATATGCCATAGTTATTTTTAAAATAAAGTAAGTTACAGTCGTTTTTAATTTTACCATACACCAAAAAATAGTTAGCCATGAAAAAGACAAAAGTAAAACAATTGCAGTTGTTTATTCTAAACACATATTAATTCATTTCCATATTTGGTTTGTTTCGATAAGTTTGTTTTGTATTTATTTGGTGTTGAAAGTTTCTTAAAGTGATAATGAATTTTTCTAACGAAGAAAAGCGTGATATGCTTGTTTGTTACATTCAGTGTAATAAAAACGCTGCGGATGCTGCAGAACAATATTATAATCAATATATCGATCGTCGGCAGCCATCTTTACCAACATTCAGAAGAATTTACCACAATTTGGGTGAGTACGGATCCTTTACAAAGCCGAAACTTGAAAAAAACGAAATGAATGAAGTTTCGGAAATAAACGTATTAGCATTGGCGATGATAGATCCATCCACATCGACCAGACAAATTGCAACAGAAGCAAGCATATCTCAACGGACTGTAGTACGAGTTTTGAAAAAACACAAATATCACCCATATAAGGTAACAATTTCACAAAATTTACATAACGGTGATACCAATAAGAGAATGGTCTTCTGTATGTGGTACAAAAACATGTGCCAAGAGGATAATACGTTCCCTACAAAAATAATTTGGACAGATGAAACGCGATTTTTGACCGGCACAATGAACATGTTTGGAGTCAGGAGAATCCCCGAGAAGTTGCACAACGTAGACCACAAATTAAATTTGGATTTAATGTATGGTGCGGTGTGTTCGGATCGAGAATTCTCGGCCCATATATTATTGATAACACATTGAATAGAAATGATTACCTTCGCTTTCTTCAAGAAACATTTGAAGATATGCTCGATGATTTAAATTTATCAATACGGGCAAGATTGAAGTGGTTTCAACACGACGGAGCTCCACCTCATAGCAAGTTGGCTGTGCGAAACTATTTAAATGATGCTTTTCCTAATTCATGGGTGGGAAGAAATGGACCAACCCTATGGCCACCTAGATCACCCGACCTATCCGTTTTAGACTTTTTTTCTGTGGGGTTATGTGAAGAACAAAGTGTATCAACAATCATATCAATCCGTGGAGGATCTTAGACTAGCTGTACTTGAAACATTTAATTCTATTGACAGAAGAAAAGTCAAAAAAGCCACAAATTCGATTTTAAAAAGATGTACTTTATGCCATAATAATAATGGTGGACTTTTTGAGCATCTTATGTAATATTTAAAATTTTCTTCTATTATTCTTTTGATAATTTTGGAATTATTTTACTTTATGTTGCTTTTGACAAATCTAAAGAAAGATAATAAATTAAATATTGATTTCGTTGCTATAAACAACCGCAATTGTTTTACTTTTGTCTTTTTCATGGCTAACTATTTTTTGGTGTATGGAAAAATTAAAACGACTATAACTTATTTTATTTTAAAAATAACTATGGCATATGTTATATCGGATTAAAGGGAAAAAAATAACCTTTTTAATGAGGCCATAGCCAACTATTGTTTCCATTTAAAAAAAGATAAGTTTGTGTCGATATCTCCCAAAATATGGGCGAATTTTTTTTTTGATTTTTTGTTATTAATCTGTGTAAAATTTTCTACAACTTTGTCCTTTACAGTTTTTTCTATCTATGATAATAATAGAGATATATTGATTTCAAAAAATTGACACATTTTACTTTATTCAAAATATCTAGTTACCCTTGACTTTTTCAAATATTTTGAAAGTGTCATTTTATTCGTCCTATAAAACTACACTTCTTACCCCATTTAACCGTTTTCTATCTCTTATAGTTTCCGAGATCCCCATAGAGAACATCGAAAAAAACTCACCCTGTATTATTTCGTTAAATGGTAGAATTGGCAAATTCAGCAAAGAATTGAATGCAAATTAATTAAAGATGTTTTACCTTTTTCCAACAATTAATTTTTTATTTATTGGACTGAGTTGTTTTTTGTACTTTTAACAGGTTGAATTAAAAGTAATTCGTCTTTGTAAGAATAATTTCTCTATTGTTTTAACTTATTTGTTGTGACATTTCCAATACCATAATTAAAATATAGACAATTAAAATGGAGGTTATGAAACATTATATAATAAAAATAACTATAAAAAGGTGTTACCAACCTATATTCGTTACCCCAAAGTCGATTTTTACTAAAGTAAGATCTGGAATTCATTATGAAACGCATCAATATTTAAAGTCGACTTTAACTTAAAGTCGATTTTCGTTAAAGTCACTTTAACCCAAATATTATGAAACCGGCCGTAAAACTTTGTTTATATAAGTGAGGTTTTTATTGTGACTATAGTTTCGACAACTTTACTTGTCTTTATCAAACTAGTTTGATAATGACAAGTTAAAGTTGTCAAAACTATAGTTAAAATTAAAACCTGTTACTCAAACAAAATGACAAGTTAAAGTTGTCAAAACTATAGTCAAAATAAAAACCTGTTACTCAAACAAAGATTAAGTGTCTTATTACAGTTTACTTGGTTTGATAATGGCTCTCTGATGAGCCGAAACTAGTCACCTTAAAAATAAAAAAGTGAACACAAAAAAGTAATTAGTGTTATTTAATTAAATAATTTTTATTTTATTAATTCTTATTTTATATAGTCATGTTTTGTTTTAAATAATTTAATTCTTCTTCTATTGTAAAATTGTCCTGAAAATGGGTCTTGTCTTGGGCAATAAATTATATTATTATGATTTTAATTTAATTTAATTATTATATTGTAACTTCAATAAAAAAAATCTTTAGAGTGCCATGGAAAATATTCTAGGTTGGCAACTCAAAAAATATTTATTATAATTATTATGTCTGACGTTTTATATGTCAATTCCTGAAGTGTGTAGCCAACTTAAACTTGAAAAAATATTAAATCATGGCACTCTAGAGGTTCTTTTTTTATTGAACATATGATACATTAATGTAATTGTCGCCTATTTTCAAAAACCCCTAAATCCATTATAAAACAATGGATTTAGGGGAATTTGGAAATAGCCGACTCAATTATATTAAATAAATTTATTTAAATAATGTATTGTTTGCGTTTTCTTTTTTGTATTCAATATCAAATAAATATCGTCATCGTTTCAGTTAAGAATAAAATAATTATGCAATGCCTAGAATACCCGTTATTAATAAATATTTTAATTTCTAAAAGCAAAACAAAAAAAAAATATTAATTTAATATTGCAATTTAAATCGCATTTTACTCGATCTGAAGAATTGCCTTCGAGCTGCGCTTTAAATCAGTGTTTTTTTCGCGTGGCGCATGAAGTAAAATTTCGAGTTTAGAAAAGCCCCGTGAAAATTTGTCTCGGGTCGCTGCACGACCCTCGACAAATTTTCTACGCGGGGCTTTTCTAAACTCGAAATTTTACTTCATGCTTAGTCTGGGAGTGGAAACACTCGTTTGCAGTAAATTAAACGCGTTTGCAAAAACGACGAATTCACAGGTTATACATCTGATTATGTATACCTACTTAAAACAATACTTTCCCTTTGTTGTACATATGAGGGAAGGTAAAAATGTAGTATCAACAAACAAAAAATGTATTCTTAACTGAAACTTATTTAAAGTAATGTAACAACAAATCACCTTAAATGCATAAATTAAAATTAAATTCATCATTACAAGCAGACGAAAATCACATAAAATAGCGGCAACTGATTTAATTTAAAATTGGACGCGTTCAAAAATCGCATTTAAAATAATTATTAATAAAATTAATCAACAATACGGAACCGGCCGTAAGCGCTTTTTTTTATAAAAAAAAAAAAACAATTTCAATGGACGAAAATGTATAAATTTAAAAACTTATTCTAAAATAATTACCTATTCAGAAGCAGCAGCACCACGTAATTTTTGTCGTTTAAGATCAAGCGCATCTTTTTAAATATTTTAATAATTTAAAACAAAAAACAACGGTTTAAAAGTAAAAGTACTAACAAATATTGTATTGTGGAAGTTTCTTTTTCATTATACAATTAGGAGCAAAAAATGTAAACTCCTGACAAAATCAAACGGCTTGACTTTTTAAAAAAAAAAAGTTTTGTAATTATGCCTCTCTAACTTCAGTTCATTCACTGACAGTCGCATTTTATAAATGTTCAATGACAAGAAAAAGGCACATCTACAAAATGTAAATTTTAGGGTTTCCAATTTTTGCTCCAAATTATACAGTTTCGAGAGAAAAAAGCTAGTGCAGCAAAATATTTGGCTATATGAACTGGACTCACTTTTATTTTTCAAATTGTCAACCAAATTGACAAATCGCCGGAAATGTCAAACGAAATTTAATTAACGTCGCATGCCTCAACTGACTGAAACTCTATCGCTTTTTGAGTTTCAGTCAGTTGAGGCATGCGACGTTAACATAACAACCCGCTTAGAGACAGTATTAGCATTAGAGCACCGTTTTATTGGCCAAGAAAAAACAAATTTTACTAGCCTGTACATGACAAGTTTGTTTTCGAGAAAAAAAATACGACAAGTTTGTTTTCGAGAAAAAAAATACGATATTTTAGAAGTCGCTAAAGCTCCCTGTTGTACTATTTTTTTCTTTCGTAACTGTACATTTAACAATAAAAAACACGAAAAGAACTTTATGTCTGATAATCGCAAGCTAAATTCGCCGAAACCGCAGTCACGTAAAAATAAATAGTGCTATACAAGGTTAACCCTTTGCGGTCCTATAAATAAACTGTCATTAAGGTTGTCAAATTAGAATTTATTTGATATCGACATCTAGCGATGATTTTTTAAAACATTAGTTTACAGTTATATAGAGTGCAATTCAGGGTCGGCTCGTGACTACAACCCCGTGTTTAAGAGAGTAGCGCAAACGGGCATCCATCTTGACGCCTATAGACGTCAAATTCAAACCAAATCAAATTAACAGGACGCGCGTCAATCATTATAGAATGAATTTGACGCCTAAAGGCGTCAAGATGGGTGCCAGTCAGTGGCGGCTCGCAGCCTAACTTCAGGGTAGGCCCGAGACCCAAGGTAATATGTATCCGTTATTGAAAGGTGACTTTGTTGTGCAATTCCTTGTATTTATTAAACGCGATCCAAACCTCAAATTTTGTGTGCCTTGGCGCTGTGGCCCACCCTGAAGTTAGGCTGCGAGCCGTCGCTGGTGCCAGTTTGTGCCACTCTCTTAACTACAGGGACACTACTACAACCTGGACCGGTATTCCCGAAATTGGTCGTACGATTCGGTCGTACGAAATCTGTCAGACAGGGATTGAACATGTGAAATTAACAGTTAGCAGGTGGCCGATCGTGCGATATTTCAGAAATACCGGCCCTGTACACGAAGAGAATTAACCTCACTTTTTGTACCTTGGATCATTTGCCTCTCCTGAAGTTAGCCAAGAGCCGCGCCTGGTGGTATTTATTAATTACAGGTTTCTGTAATTAATAAATACGCGGCAAAGTAGTGTTTACGTCATGTCGGAATAGATACGACATTGGACTGCAAGCGGTAAAATATTTTGTCGGATTTATTCCGACACAGGGCCAGCAAGGATTAAAAGTGTTTTTTTTTTTGTTAATGTTAAAAGTACCTACTATCAATATTTTTGTGTACTTAAACGAGTTTTTTAAAGTAAAAGCTATTGATTATTTTATGTACTTTTACCCTTAAACCGATCAAATATTCAATTAATTTAATTTAATTTGAGATTCTCGGAGATCAAACTTTTGGAGATCTTACGACTTAGTAATAATTGGAAGATAGTTTTAAGACTCCGTTCGCCGTTAAACATTTTTTGTCTGGATATTTTAAAAATTAAAGCCCAGGACTTTGAAGAGTAACACATTAAAAACCCAGGATTTTGAATAGTAACGCGTTGACAATCGTAAAAAAAAACACGTGTTGAAAACCCAGGGTTTTGGAGAGTTGCACGTTGACAATCTCAAAAAAAAGGCGTTAAAAACCCAAGATTTTGAAGGGTAACGCGTTGACAATCGCAAAAAACAGATCTTGAAAACCCAGGGTTTAGAAGAGTTGCACGTTGACAATCTAAAAAAAAACAGGCGGTAAAAACCCAAGATTTTGAAGAGTAACGCGTTGACAATCGCAAAAAACAGATCTTGAAAACCCAGGGTTTTGAAGAGTTGCACGTTGACAATCTCAAAAAAAACAGGCGGTAAAAACCCAAGATTTTGAAGAGTAACGCGTTGACAATCGCAAAAAACAGATCTTGAAAACCCAGGGTTTTGAAGAGTTGCACGTTGACAATCTCAAAAAAAAAACAGGCGTTAAAAACCCAAGATTTTGAAGAGTAACGCGTTGACAATCGCAAAAAACAGATCTTGAAAACCCAGGGTTTTGAACAGTTGCACGTTGACAATCTCAAAAAAAAAACAGGCGTTAAAAACCCAAGATTTTGAAGAGTAACGCGTTGACAATCGCAAAAAACAGATCTTGAAAACCCAGGGTTTTGAACAGTTGCACGTTGATAATCTCAAAAAAAAGACAGGCGTTAAAAACCCAGTATTTTGAATAATAACGCGTTGACAATCGCAAAAAAAAACAGGCGTTGAAACCCAGGGTTTTGAATAGTTGCACGTTGACAATCTCAAAAAAAAACAGGGGTTGAAGAGTAACACGTTGACAATCGCAAATAAAACAAGTGCTGATCTCAATTTAGTGTGAATCGCACTTGATCCATGCGACAGCCAATATGTAAAGCGTCTTAAAAGGAGGTTCACCATGATCTAAGCATAGAATATATGACTATAAATGAAAGTCTCAGTACTTGGTTAAAACAAAACTTGTTTTAACCACGTTTTTATTAGAGAGTGAAATATTTAAAATGTAAGCCGACACCGAAAGGTATAAAGTATTTGGAATAAAAAAATATATTATGAAATGTATGTATAAAGATTAAGGAAAGTACAAATTGTGCAATAGTCTCGTTTGAATGTTTCCTATGCTCAGTTCATGGTTCTTTAATAAAATGTTAAGCTTTAAACGAGAGTTTTCCACTCCCAGACTAAGCATGAAGTAAAATTTCGAGTTTTGAAAAGCCCCGCGTAGAAAATTTGTCGAGGGTCGCGCAGCGACCCGAGACAAATTTTCACGGGGCTTTTCTAAACTCGAAATTTTACTTCATGCGCCACGCGTATAAAACAATGGTTTTATGTGAAGTTTGAAATATTCGTCCTTAGCATACTGCTTTAGTAGCATATTGTTAACGTCACTTTAAATCAGTTTTTAGTGTATTTCTAAGTTCACAATATTTAAGTGTTTAATACGCGTGGCGCATGAAGTAAAATTTCGAGTTTAGAAAAGCCCCGTGAAAATTTGTCTCGGGTCGCTGCGCGACCCTCGACAAATTTTCGCAGGGCTTTTCTAAACTCGAAATTTTACTTCATGCTTAGTCTGGGAGTGGAAACCCTCGTTTAATAACAATGAAAGAAAATTATAGTTATCACTTTTACTTCAAATAATATCAAATAAAACGGGATTATTCGTTTATGAAAAACTTTCAATTATGAACAGTGGATTTTTTGAAATAAATATTCAGTTATTGTTTTCATAAGCGCATTCAATTTGAAGCTATAGACGAGTGTTTTCCACTCCCAGACTAAGCATGAAGTAAAATTTCGAGTTTAGAAAAGCCCCGCGTAGAAAATTTGTCGAGGGTCGCGCAGCGACCCTCGACAAATTTTCACGGGGCTTTTCTAAACTCGAAATTTTACTTCATGCGCCACGCGTATAAAACACTGATTTGATGTAAAGTTGCAAATATACTGGTGAAGTTTAATCACACGTTAATAAATATTATAAATTGCAAATCTTTTAAATGCCACGTTAATAAATATTACAAATTACAAACTTTTTAATCTCACGTTAATAAACATTACGAAATATAAATCTTCTGAAACTCGAGCATCTGGAGGAATTTGCATTTAGATTTTTTCTTTTAATTATACGATATATATCTGAAAGAATTTCACTTTAAATCAGTGTTTAGTACGCGTGGCGCATGAAGTAAAATTTCGAGTTTAGAAAAGCCTGAAAATTTGGTTTGGTCGCGTAGCGCTACGCGCTACGCGACCAAACCAAATTTTCAGGCTTTTCTAAACTCGAACTTTTACTTCATGCTTAGTCTGGGAGTGGAAAACACTCGTTAAAAACTTGAATAACTACACCCTAACGGAGTCTTAAAAAAAAAAAAAGTTTTATCAACAAACATTGCTTATCGCTTTGATTCGTATTGCGTGTGTGTGCGTTTTTCTATTTAAAAGCAAGTGATCTTTTTCTTTTTCGGCTTGCCCTTGGCTATCGTGAAGTAGCCGAAGATGTTGAACGTGTTGTTCTTCGACTGCTCCTGCAGTTTGCACTCCTCGTTCAGGTCGAGCGTCTGCAGCAGCTGGTACTGCTCTTGGATCTCGGTCGGGCTGAGACGGTGCGACGTGAAGGCCGTTTTGAAAACGCACGGATCGAATTTTCGTTTGGAAAACGTGAAACCGCCGTTGTTCCTCGGCCTTATGCGTATCGCTTTCGATAATATACCTTCGGGTAACGCGAATACAACAAAAACAAAAGAAGAAGAAAGGGTGTTACTTTTGATGTTTTGGTTGAGTTTGGAGTGAGTTAATTAGGAATCAGTTTGTAGATTTGGATTTGGGCGCTAGGCTTCGCGCCCAAATCCAAATTTTTAAGCTTTTCTAAATTCCATGCTTAACCAAGGAGTCGAAACACTCGTTAGAAACTTTAAATTGAACTCTTAAAAGAAAACATCGAATGTCACCTTCGGGTAACGCGAATACAGCAAAAACAAAAGAAGAAGAGAGGGTGTTACTTTTGCTATTTTGGTTAAGTTTGGAGTGAGTTAATTAGGAATTACTTTGTAATTTTGGATTTAGGCGCTAGGCTTCGCGCCCAAATCCAAATTTTCAAGTTTTTCTAAATCTCATGCTTAATCAAGGAGTCGAAACACTCGGTACAAACTTTAAATTGAACTCTATAAAAAAAACATTGAATGTCAAAAAAATTGCAGCGTATGCATATGTAAACGTATAAGAAAAATTCCCTGTATGAATCAGTTGCTGATTTTTGTGTTCTATTGTTTGAAAACGGCATGCATTGTTCGTGTTTCATTCTGGAGTAGGTTGCAAGAGGTCAGGTTCGATTTTACATTCACTGGAGGGAGACCTGTTGGAATATCTAAGGTTGGGTTAGTTTGGGATGCATTTAGGTTCGACTAATCTAGGTTACCTGTAATGTAGATGTCTTCAAGGTGGAATATTGGTGTTGAAAGGGCTGCTTCGTACAACTTAGGAACTACATCAATCGACATCACATAACCGGTACCCGAAAGGTAATTCGGGTAAACCTTTCCATTGTACATGTAACTAGGAGTATACCTAATCAAGATGAAAGAAATTAAACACATCAACAAAGATCTCAACAAGAATTACTTCACACTTAGTACAATGTTTTTTTAATTGAGTTACAAAGTCAGTGAAATTATAAGTAAACATGTAAATTCTGAAATAATTCTTGTTCAAGTCAAAACCAATGGAAAATACACCCTAGATAAATTACAGTAATCAACTTTGTAATAAAGAACCTGTATTTATTCAATAGTAGAACTTCGATTAAAACACTTGGTTTGTTTTACTGATTTTAATCAAAGTTCTACTATTAATTAAATATGTTACACCGCGGGTTAAGTGAGAAATTAATTCAATATTTATTTATTCATTATTTGAAAAAGAAAACACTAGGTTAAATTTCACTAATATACTAATATATTAGTGAAAAACTAATAAGGCGATGTCAACGAGCATCATGGCGTGCTTTTTGCGAAGGTATAGAAAGCACGCAGGAAGTTTGCAGGCTCAAGCAGGCTCTCTCACAGGATCATAAACAATCTGCGGGAATGATGAAAAAGGAAGACGGCGCCATGACCGACGACCTCCATGAGAGTCTGCAACTATTGCTCAACACACACTTCCCGGGCTGCACTATACTAAATAAGAACGTCGGGGAAGAACCTGAAACCACCCCAATAAGATCGGAAAACTGGCAACTAGCCCATAAGGTGGTTAACGGGGAAAACACCCTAATGGCAATAAACAGCTTCTACGCCTTTAAAACACCTGGACCAGACAGCATATTCCCCGCCCTACTACAGTGGGGACGGGATGCAATACTTGAGCACATAGTGATGCTGTTCCGGTCCAGTCTAGCGCTGGGACATGTCCCAAAGGTCTGGAAACAAGTTAGGGTTGTATTCATACCAAAGCCTGCTAGAGCAGACTATACTGCACCCAAGGTATACAGACCAATCACACTCTCTTCGTTTCTCTTAAATACGCTGGAGAGAATCTGTGAAAGGTGTATAAGAACGTCAGCACTTATAAGTCAACCGCTGATGCCATCGCAAAACGCTTGCACACGGGGAAAATCTACCGAGTCAGCCCTACATAGAGTAGAATCGAGAGACCAATGGATAACAAAGAATCCGCCCTGGGTGTTTTTGTTGACATCGAAGGTGCGTAAGATAAAACTACCATACCGAAGATAAGAAACGCGCTAAACAAGCGCGGAGTACCATCAAAAATGTGTGACTCGATTGGCAATGCACTTGCCAACCGATTAGTCACAGTGGAGGAAGGTGGAAAACGTATCACCTGCAAGATTGACAGAGGCTGTCCGCAGGGAGGTGTCCTATCTCCTTTACTGTGGAACATGGTGCTGGATAGCCTCCTAGAACAACTTCAGCAATTAGGCTTCTTTGTGACAGCTTATGCTGACGACTCAGACATTAAAGTACATAGCAATTTTGAAGACGCTCTCTGTGATCAAATGCAGGGAGCTCTAAATAAAGTTTCGCGGTGGTGCAATGATCACTCCTTGTCGGTAAATTGGCTAAAATGGAGTTGGACATGTTCACCAAGAAAAGGAAGGTCATGAAAAGAGCACCAAAGCTACTGAATACGATGCTGCAGTACAGCGACGAGGTGAAATACTTGGGCATTACACTCGACAAGAAACTGAGCTGGAAAACGCACATCGAAATTAAAACTGACAAAGCTATAAGAGCTTTTTGGCAATGTCGTCGGGCAGTGGGGAAAACCTGGGGGTTGAAACCGCGTACGACGATGTGGCTGTACACAGTAGTCATAAGGCCTATGCTAACATATGGAGCTTCAATTTTGTGGCCCAGGACCAAACAAGTAACGACTATAAAGAAACTAGCGCAAGTGCAGCGGAAAGTCTGTTTAAGCGTAACAGGCGCCATGCACACAACTCCGACAATAGCGCTGGAGGTCATGCTATGCCTTCCGCCACTTGATACTCACGTGGAAAGGGAGGCTATTGCGACCATACTTCGCCTCCAAAGAAGCGGGATTTGGAACAGTAACAACTGTGGGGAAGTCAGAGGTCACCTCTGGAGGATGTTCTGCAACGATATACCTCTATTAGAGGCTGGCACTGACTACTGCATACTGACACCAATACGGAATGCACCCTACACAGTAAATATCCAACCCACGAAACATATGAGAGAGTCGGCTATAAGAATCTACACCGATGGCTCAAAAAGAAAGGATAGGTCAGGGATTGAAGTTTTCTCTAGAGCCCTGAGGATCCATACAAAAATCCCCATGGGTAAGTATGCGACCGTCGCTCAACTGGAGACGATGGGCATAACACTTGCGGCTGACATATTTTTAAGCCATAAAGTGTCAAACGAAGCCACACTGATCTTAACAGACAGTAGGCAAGCCTTGATGTCTCCGAAGAAATTATACACTACTTCACAGACAACACTAGAGTGCCATAAAAAGGCAGGCAGCAATGCATAACAACATTGAAATCTGCTGGGTGAAGGGGCACGATATAAACATAGGTAACAGGAGGGCACTGACCGGAGCCGCTAGTGCGATTGACACCCCTGTCACTATGTAACATGTTACATTTCAACACACTTGATAAATTCAGGAAACGTTGGGATGACACGGAAAGCTGCAAACTCTCGAAGAAGACATTACTATACCCCAACGATATTTCAGCTAAACAGTATCTGCAGATGACTAGAAGGAACCTTAGGTGGATAACTGCTGTTCTAACCGGACACTGCGGACTCAATGGACACTTATACGAGATGGGAATAGTTGATTCTCTCATAGGCGAGAGTGCCGGGCATTTGCTGAGGATGTGCCTGGCAGTCTCGTCTTCCATTTCACACCTTGTAGAGGGTGTGAAGACGAGACTGCCAGGCACATCCTCGGCGAATGCCCGGCACTCTCGTCTATGAGAGGATCCATACTAGGTGAAAGATGGCCGACGATGGACATCATCAGGCATTTGCCCACCTCAGTAATACTGGACTACCTAGACAAGGTGGGATGGTTGAGCTAAGGATGGGTGACCCGTAGTGGGAGGCAGCACAATGGACCTGAGGTCTAAGTACAGTGCAGCAATACGCACTCCCCCTTGTACCAGATACCAGATATTAGTGAAATTTAGTACAATTTAGCCGTGTGGTCTTTTTCAAATCATAGTTAAATATGTTTCACCACGTGAAAGATGAGAAACTTGTTCGAGATATTGATGTATTGATTAAAAATATAGTTACCATTTGTTTGTGGTATCTTTAATGGGTTTGGCACCGCAGATGAGGCTGCCGACCAGAACGTTGGTGGTGTTGCTGTGCTGCAGCATCTTGATGAGTGGCGGCATGTTGAGGAACATGTCGTCGTCAGTCTTCATTAGGAAAATGGTGCTGTGCGCGCAGTACGAGGAGACCAGTTTGAGCATCACGATCGACTTCAGCGTCAAATTGTTGTACGTATCCATGAAGTGGTCCTGGATTATGTCGTTATTCTTATCGTTTTCATCCAAAATATCTTGCTGAAAACCGAACGCAACGTTTAACACGAAAAATACTCATCGTTTGATCAACTCGCTTACTTGCAGTGTTGTGTTGTACGAGTCTCCCATCAAGAAGTAGACGCTGATGGTTCTGCCGAAGACGTCCCGTTGCGATCCCCAGGTCTCCCTGATGGCATTCCTGTTGAGTAGGTTCGCCGGTGCCGAACAGACGATGATCAATAAAAATACTGACGATTCACAGAATTGCTTTGGCTTCAAAATTGTAGAGTTATCACTTAAAACGTATAGACTGGCGTCCCTAGAAGTATTGAATTCCCATCCCTCCACAGTACCTAAATACGGTAAACACATCTAATAAACCACTTAAATCAATCGAAAGCTAAACTTAAAGTATTGCCAGCTTCATTGAGACACCAGTAGATAAACATAACACCACTAAGTATTCACAAAACACGTCGACGCACAGTGTTTCGAACAATGGACAAAAATAAAAAAATAAACATTTAATTTTAAGGATTTTCAAATTACCACAGTAAAGTAGATAAGCCATTATTCCAAGAATTCCATTTAACAGCTACCTGAGTTTCGCTAATTTATTATTAATGTACTCTCAAAGCCAGGCAATGATTGAGCGAGTACTTGTCTTGAATATCAGTTCTATTTCATCAATTGTTCTAAGCGTTATTATACTACAATTGGCACGAAGTGTTTTTAAATAATATATGAAGGATTCTGTAGCCTTTTGTAGTGTTGTAGTTTATCTTTTAGTGTACGATTTACTTCGCAAATAATTTTTAAACAAACTCCTAAATTTTGAATAAAATGTATGCGATTACAAACTTTGAAGAGACTTTAAAAAAAAACGTATCAAAACGTTTTGGGGTGTTAACACCCGCTTATTAGTACATTAATATACTTCAAAATTTTATAAGGATCATCTGCTTCTGACTGCTTTTTTACAAGTTATGATTTTTGTGTAGAGAGAGGTACCGTCATAAAAATAATTGATGAATGTGCTTAAATGCTCAGAAAAGTGACCATAAACAGTGTGTATTGGATGATATATGTTCGCGATTGAATATTGCGGATTGTGATGGTGAAATACGTAAGAGTATTAAAGGTTTGAAGTTTTAAGTGAATTTGCCAATATTATCTAAATATAGTATTAGTAATCATTATTTATACGTTATAATAAGGTAATACTAATTTAAAAACAATAACAAACGCGCTTAAGGGGATTATCGCAGTGTAACACGCCGAACGTGTTGGAAAGACCCACATAGTTTAGAGTAGCTCATCCGATGCCAAATTTACAGCACAAGTGGGGAGAATACAGTCAGAGAGAAAAGCGGCAGTCAGTTCGCTGTGCATTTGTGCATTGCTCCTTGGCATGAACGGATGGGGTCTCGCGTCGCGTGGAATAGACGAAAAAAACAAAGCGTATAAAAAAGACGGATCGAACGAAAGTGTCGATTCGTATTATTTAAACACGCTGATAATACATACAAGCTATGTATTGTTTTCAATTCGTTAGAAAGCGTTATCGGATCCTGTGTTATTTTTCGGTATTTACAAAACTGATGATTCTTATTCTTGTCATTATAACACATTATTTTTACTTTTAAGACTCCAGCTTCGACAGCCGAACAAACTATGTGTTTTATTTTATTAAATTATAGATTATTTCTTAAAAATATAATAATAAAATAATTCATGTTGATAAGCTCATTGTGAATATTTATATGCCGCACATATATGAAAAAAAACATGGGATTTTCAATCATATTTTTTAAATGGGAATATTATCTTCCCTAACTGCTATTGCCATGAAAATAATGTGTATAAATTTGGCCTCTGCCCAATTGGGTAAATACCCCCAATTTTGGGGAGAATTTCAATTTATATTCGGTCAAATATTCTAGTTTTTATGAATGCAACAAATAAATAATAGATTGAAAAAAATTAAACGGAAAGCTGCCCTGTTTTTTTTTTATGTTTAGTACAGGGTTTACAAAATGATGATGTGTATAAATAGGCTCAGTCAACTTAGCCCCCCGAAGTTCGACTTTTTTGAAAAAAGCGATTGCGCTAGACCGGCCTTAGCTAGCGCCACAAAAATTAGAGCTAGCGCCATTTAGACAAGAAAACTACGGGGATTTGAACTTTCGGGGGGCTAGGTTGATGCTAGCCCCCCGAGTTTGGATTTTTTAAGTTTTTTTACACTATTCGGATTCCTCAGAGCTAGCGCTACCAATTTAAAAGCCAACGCCACTCCCACAGCACAAAAAAATGATAAAACATTTTTAACCCTGGCCCCCTAAAATGAGATGTTTTTAATCAAATTGGGTGGAAAATATAACTTAGAGCTAGCGCCAACAGAATATGACAAAAATATTTTCTCAAAAATATCAGGTAAAAAAAAGTTCACGTCCAAATTTTGATGCAAGAGCTTTCAGATCCTGTATGCGTATTACCATTTACTTCCTGAATTTTAATACAAAATGATGTTTGGCATATAATATACCGCTTTCAACAAATAGTTCGGCGTTGTAATTACTTTATTTATGTTCATAGACACTGGCTATTAGAAACATGATGCCTAGTAGACAGTAGCGTAACTGACAATTGTGTTTTCACTCCTAGCTAATTTAAATCGTTATTACGCAAGAACTTACCGTACGATTTAAGAAACTCTTTTGGCATTGTAATTACTATACTAATATTTATAAACACTGGCAACGAGATAGCTTGCACTAGTAAGACAGTGGCGTAACTGACGATTGTTTTTGATAATTGAAATCGTTATAACTCGGAAACTAACGGTACGATTTCAAATTTTTTTTTGGCATTGTAATTGCTATACTGAAGTCTATAAACACTAACAACGACATAGCTAGTGATATTAAAGGATAAATTAAAATCACTTGCTTTGTTTCACTATTTGTTTCTATTTACTCGACTAGTTTCGCTTTTTACGGCATTATCAAAGTTCACTCTTGATTCACTCTTGATTCACTCTTGATAATGCCGTAAAAAGCGAAACTAGTCAAGTAAATAGAAACAAATAGTGAAACAAACCAAGTGTTTTTAATTTATCCTTTATTATTATTTCAAAATGTTTCACCAAGTGATAAATGAGAAAGTTATTCAAGAGATAGCTAGTGCTAGCAAGACAGTGGCGTACCTCACGGTTGTTTTTTTATGATAACTTAAATCATTATTACTCGGTGGAAAACACTCATTGGGAGTTTCAAACTGAACGCTTTTCAAAAACAATGAATGCCTGAAAATTTACCTAGTACACATCGGGTTATGTATGTACCTAATCAAAACATGGGTATCTTTTCGATGCTACAAAATTGTGATTAAGCTCCTTTCGTTGCTATTCAATTGACTTTATTTTCATTCTAACACAATCTATCTCAATATCCTGATTCTACGATATACAGGGAGTTTTTCTTTAAAGTAGACGTATTCCAGATTCACTTTATTTTGTTTAAATCTTTAGATATATGTTGTTTTTACAGGAATTCAATTTGAAGCTTTAAGCGAGTGTTTTCCACTCCCAGACTAAGCATGAAGTAAAATTTCGAGTTTAGAAAAGCCCCGTGAAAATTTGTCGAGGGTCGCGCAGCGACCCGAGACAAATTTTCTGGGCTTTTCTAAACTCGAAATTTTACTTCATGCGCCACGCGTATAGAACACTAAAATTTTGTGAAATTTGTGTATATTTGAACCTTACTTGAAATCAGCGTTTTATACGCGTGGCGCATGAAGTAAAATTTCGAGTTTAGAAAAGCCCAGAAAATTTGTCTCGGGTCGCTGCGCGACCCTCGACAAATTTTCACGGGGCTTTTCTAAACTCGAAATTTTACTTCATGCTTAGTCTGGGAGTGGAGAACACTCGTTTAAAGCCTTGAATTGAACTTTTGCACCCAATTTTTGATTAAAAAAATCTCATTTCGGGGGGCTAGGGCTTAAAATGTTGTATAATCTTTTGGGGTTGTGGGGGTGGCGCTAGCTTTTAAATTGGTAGCGCTAGCTCTGAGGAATCCGAATACTGTAAGAAAACTTGAAACATCCAGCATCAACCTAGCCCCCCGAAAGTTCAAACCCCCGTAACTTTCTTGTCTAAACGGCGCTAGCTCTAATTTTTGTGGCGCTAGCTAGCGCTAGCTAAGGCCCGTCTAGCGCAACAGTTATTTTTTAAAAAGTCGAACTTCGGGGGGCTAAGTTGACTGAGCCGTATAAATAGAGGATTGCAATAACATTCAATTTCAATTCATTTATTCCTTATTTACTTACTATTAAAATATGACTCATCATAAATCAGCCAAATTTGAAAAAAATATATTGGGCTCGGTGCAATGTTGAGCAAGAAGCTTATTATTTGAAATGCATTATAATAACTACCTTATTATTATTATAGTTCTATTTTTTCTAAAATAATTAACAATGAATATGCACGCAGTTAAACCCTACATTTTTTTAAACATTCGTCAAACAAATATTACCTGTGCTCAGTAAAAAATAGTTGATTTGTAACATTAATCTACGACAACGTCATATTGGTGTTATTCTTACTATTCTTATAGTTTTGATATCATTGATTCGTTGATAAAGTCGCAGTTGGTTCAAATAGGTCCGATTGCTAGAAACTTTACAATTTACTTTAATAGTTTTATTGCGAGAAGTTTAATGGCATTTAACAACTGCTTTAATAACGAAAGATTTAAGACGAAATAATGATTTGAACAAGACTGATTGTTATTCGATTGCTTCTGGCTTATTAATCAGCTTAAAAAACTTTAAAAATAATTTAATAATACCGACACTGTCAAATAATAAGGAAAGCCAATATTAAAGGTATATTACACATCTTTATTTAAATTAGTGAAACATATCGTGTTTTCTATATTAGTGAACATGCAGTATAAAAAAATACTTATTCCATTAGTAGTCAGAAAGCATGAAAATAAAACACTAGTACAATAACATATCGATTATAATTGCGAAATATTAATTTTACGAGAATAAATGCTAACGTTGCGAGCCGTTTTTGTTAACTATGATTGAAAAAAGAAAAGAAAAACAAACGCGAAGCCGCACAGCGTTCACCGGCCCAGAGATAAACGCTGGCCGCATGCTGCTCGCCCCTCCAATAATTGTGCAGATGAGTGTACAACGCGTTCAACTAAGAGAAGATCCGCAAGGCGGCGGTATTTTACGGTCTTATTTTTCAAGATTTTTATTTTAACCTGACTCGGGCATGAGCTATCGCATCCTTATGAAATGTTCACATTATATTCCTTATAGTATAAACTAGTAAGATATGGGAATATTTTTTTTAATTTTGAAAAATTTAACAATATTTTTTTCATACCTCTGAAAGCAAATTGTTTAAAAAAAAAGTACTTCGATATTTTACTAGATAATTGGGCTTAATATACGCTGTCAAAATTTCAACTTTCTAGGACCTTTAGTTTTTAAATAAACCTAACATTAAATTTCAGACCACTGTTATATTCCCCTTAAGCGGTTTTTATCGCTTATAAGTATCCAAAACGTTTATATCAAATACAAAGCTCAATTAGTGACCGGGATTCATGAAAAAAATACATGGCGTTTTTCTTTGAAGTATACGGATTGCAAATTCAGCTTATTTTCTTTAAATCTTTAGATATTCATTGTGTTTTTAAAAGACTTCAATTTGAAGCTTTGAACGAGTGTTTTCCACTCCCAGACTAAGCGTGAAGTAAAATTTCGAGTTTAGAAAAGCCCCGTAAAAATTTGTCGAGGATCGCAGCGAGGGCGCAACGACCCGAGACAAATTTTCTAGGATTTTCTAAACTCGAAATTTTACTTCATGCGCCATGCGTATAAAACACTAAAAGATTGTACACTTTATGTATATTTGAACCTCACTTGAGGCCCGTGTCGCGACAAATGTCGTATATGAATTCTACATATCAATCCTAATTTCTTTTCACATGTTTTTAGAAATCACAGTCTATTTTTAAAATATTACTAAAAAGGCACGATGCTGCCCCCTATTTATTGAAAGTATAATCAAAATTTACATTGCTCTTATGGAGATTTCTAAACAACGATTAATTTTATTTATCATTTATTATAGATCAATCTATTTAATACAACATGCTTATAATAATTACCTCAATAAATTAAAGCAATATGAAAAAGAAATAATGTTTCCTATGGAAGTAATACACGGATTTATGTAATCATTTGACAGTGTTCCATTATTTAATTTATATTTAATTTAAGAAACATTAAAAAAAAACTGTCAATTTATTCATAAAGCTTTAATATACAATATGTATAAGTTTCAATGCTCTATTTTCATAATTGTCGAAGATTAATCGTTGTTCGTTCTTATGGCTAAATAACATGTAAATTTCCGACCTAACGTGTAGCTCAGAATATACTGCTTTAGCATACTGTTTTAGCAGTATATTTTGAACGTCAATTGAAATCAGTGTTTTATACGCGTGGCGCATGGAGTAAAATTTCGAGTTTGGAAAAGCCTGAATTTGGATTTGGACGCTACGGGTCCAAATCCAAACGGTTAGGCTTTTCTAAACTCGAAATTTTACTTCATGCTTAGACTGGGAGTGAAAACACCAGTTAACAGTTTTACTAATATGTAGACAGTTTTATAATAAAGTAAATATTTTCCAAGCATGCATACTAACATTTTTGTTTTCTTATGGACGTTCAAAGTTAAGCTTATCGCTATTAAATTTAAATCCTGCTTCTACTGGAACTTTTACACTTGTACAGTCGGCACAACAGAAATCTGAACGCCAAAATTTAATAGTGTAATTTACACTTTGCATCATAGTCGTTCGTCGCAATTTAATTTGACAGCTCTCAAAAAAGATTGCCAAATAATTTTTCAAAAATGCCTCAGCATTTAACTGAAATGGTTTTTGTAGCTTAATATTCTTTTAATAGTTATATTGCACATTTAATGTAGATAAGAATTATTCGATAAAACGGCAATAATAAAAGTAATATATTTCTGCTCTTAATATTCTCCCCTCTCTTTCTAATACCACTGACCAAAGCCAGAATTACAGGAATGAGTTTCAGTAACAAATACCATGACAACCAAAGAGCGTTCACATTTCACAGTCGTTGTGGCGACTGTACATTTTAGCTGCAACTTTTTGTTACCGATGTGAAGATAGCCACGGATTTTCCAGCCACGGATTTTGGCGCCTCCACCATCACACGAATTATAAAACAGATTCCCCAGAATTTCAAAACTTCATAACTCCGAAACTACATATTTTATTTTCAAAATTTCTTCAGTAATTGATTAAATAACCAGAATGTTGTAACTGTTAATTGTTCTTTATTTAAACAATATATTGCTGTCCCGCGTATGTCACCTTTTATACCAAATATAAAAAAATCATATTTCTAAAAACTCCTCTTTTATTCTCCAAATTTCTTCACTAATTGTTTAAACAATATATCTAGACCGGGCGTAGATGGTCAAAATGTTGTCACTCTCATTTGTTAATTATTTAAATAATATATTGCTATCCCGCGTATAGCACCATTCATACCAAATATTAAAAAAATCTTATCTCCTAAAACTCCGATTTTATTTTACAAATTTCTTTACTAATTGTTTAAACAATATATCTAGAACGAGCAAAGATGGTCAAAATGTTGTCACTCTCATTTGTTAATTATTTATTGCGGTACAGCAATATATTATTTAAATAATTAACAAATGAGAGTGACAACATTTTCACCATCTATGCTCGTTCAAGATGTTTTGTTTAAACAATTAGTAAAGAAATTTGTAAAATAAAATAGAAGTTTTAAGAGATGTGATTTTTTTAATATTTGGTATGAACGGTGCTATACGCAGGACAGCAATATTTTATTTAAATAATTAACAAATGAGAGTGACAACATTCTGATCAACTATAGTTGTTCTAGATATATTAGTTAAACGATTTGTAAAGAAATTTGTAAAATAAAATAGGAGTTTTAAGAGATATGATTTTTTTAATATTTGGTATGAATGGTGCTATACGCGGGACAGCAATATGTTATTTAAATAATTAACAAATAATATGCCCGGTCTAGATATATTGTTTAAACAATTAGTGAAGAAATTTGTAAAATAAAATAGGAGTTTTACGAGATATGATTTTTTTAATATTTGGTATGAACGGTGCTGTACGCGGGACAGCAATATATTAATTAAATAATTAACAAATGACAGTGGCAACATTTTGACCATTTATGCTTGTTCTAGATATATTGTTTAGTTAGCAAAGAAATTTATAAAATAAAATAGGAGTTTTAAGAGATGATTTTTTTTAATATTTGGTATGAACGGTGCCATACGCAGGACAGCAATATATTATTTAAATAATTAACAAATCACAGTAACAACATTCTGATCAACTATGGTCGTTCTAGATATATTGTTTAAACAATTAGTAAAGAAATTTGTAAAATAAAATAGAAGTTTAATATTTGGTATGAACGGTGCTATACGCGGGACAGCAATATATTATTTAAATAATTAACAAATTAGAGTGACAACATTTAGACCATCTTCGCTTGTTATAGATATATTGTTTAAATAATTAGTAAAGAAATTTGTGAAATAAAATAGGAGTTTTAGGAGATATGATTTTTTTAATATTTGGTATAAACGGTGCTATACGCGGGATGGCAATATATTATTTAAATAATTAACAAATGAGAGTGACAACATTTTGACTATCTATGCTCGTTCTAGATATATTGTTTAAACATGTAGTAAAGAAATTCGTAAAATAAAATAAAAGTTTTAAGAGATATGATTTTTTTAATATTTGTTATGAACGGTGCTATACGCGGGACAGCAATATATTATTTAAATAAATAACAAATGACAGTGGCAACATTTTGACCATTTATGCTTGTTCTAGATATATTGTTTAGTTAGCAAAGAAATTTATAAAATAAAATAGGAGTTTTAAGAGATGATTTTTTTTAATATTTGGTATGAACGGTGCTATACGCAGGACAGCAATATATTATTTAAATAATTAACAAATCACAGTAACAACATTCTGATCAACTATGGTCGTTCTAGATATATTGTTTAAACAATTAGTAAAGAAATTTGTAAAATAAAATAGAAGTTTTACGAGATATGATTTTTTTGATATTTGGTATGAACGGTGCTATACGCAGGACAGCAATATATTATTTAAATAATTAACAAATGAGAGTGACAACATTCTGATCAACTATGGTCGTTCTAGATATATTGGTTAAACAATTAGTAAAGAAATTTGTAAAATAAAATAGAAGTTTTAAGAGATATGATTTTTTGTAATATTTGGTATGAATGGTGCTATACGCGGGACAGCAATATGTTATTTAAATAATTAACAAATAAGAGTGACAACATTTTGACCATCTATGCCCGGTCTAGATATATTGTTTAAACAATTAGTGAAGAAATTTGGAAAATAAAATAGGAGTTTTTAGAGATATGATTTTTTTAATATTTGGTATGAAAGGTGACATAAGCGAGACAGCAATATATTGTTTAAATAAAGAACAATTAAGAGTTACAACATTCTGGTTATTTATACTCACTCTATGTATATTGTTTAATCAATTAGTGAAGACATTTTGAAAATAAAATATGTGGTTTGGGAGTTATGAAGTTTTGAAATTCTGGGAAATCTGTTTCATAATTCGTGTGATGATGGAGGCGCCAAAATCCGTGGCTGGAAAATCCGTGGCTATCTTCACATCGGTCTTTTTGTTGCGTCATTTTTACACAGTAAGTTGCATTTGCAAGCAATAAAATATCAGTTTAAAGTCACTCAAATCGATCTGTAAATTGACAATTTATTTAAGTGGTAAAAAAACATAGTTATAGTTTCATTTAATTTTGACAATTTATTGTTTGTGAGCAGAGTTTGTTATTTAAAAATTGCACAACAGCAAGTGGAGCAATAAAAATGTATAAGTGTATTTACTCCATACTTCTAGTGGAAATTAATAACAAAAAATAAATCATTTAAATATTCATCCGGAAATAAAGCCAATCAAATCCACAACGTAAACACATTCTGCTTTAAACACCTCGATGAATTATTAACCACCTATAATTTAAATATTACACACAACAATTCCTGGAAAGCTTTTGCATTAAACGCTTCTTTATTGCACAATCGATAGCAATTCTTGGGTCTATCATTACACAAACAAATTGAAACTGCACCGGTTGAATATTTCAATAGAAAACGAGAGGCTAGCCCATCAATTTGTACCCTTAATTAAAATCTCCGATAATCAATTGCTTTCAATTTAACACAATCGTGCATCGCTCGGAGGTGGATCCACGTCGTGTTGTGCACTGGATTGATTAGACCTATATATTGATATTGATTCCATTTGTAAACATTATTAATCTGAGTCGAGTTATAAAAGAAAATTAGATAGGTACGGTAATAAGTTAAGAATAAATAATATATAATGTTTGTCATTATTAGGAAAATACATGCGGTTTTCTAACTTTCTGATGTCTGAAATGTAATAAAATAAAAATGTTATTAATTTTTTGCATTGCCATACTGTAGTTAGGTACGTAGGCTCTGTTTTACAACAGTGCGACAAAGCAAGTCTAATTGAATGAACGGTTGCGGTTTTAAAGTATCATACTAACGATTCTTGAGTTCACACTAGTTCTGCCTGCTGGTAATTTAAACGTTCGTTTACCCCGCGTTTGTCAAGGTGGGCCTTAGTATTGTTCATAATGTACAGTTCTATTCAATAAAAAAACGCACACTAACTGTTTTACATTTTAAATGTGAATTATAATTCAAGTAGTTGCTATGGTAACGGTTTCAAATTTATTAACCTATTGAACCAATGTTTAAAAAAGCCAGAATCACATTAGCGAAATACTGTGGAAATCGGGATCAGTAGTTGTACGCTTTTTTATTGAATAGAACTGTATAATATATTAATCAATCAACGTTTTATTTTTATACGAGTAAGTAAAAATGACTTTTCATCGAATATGTTTCAACATTACGTTATTACACATCAACCTTAACACGCATCCAAAATTACCTACACGGTTTTCGTCCATTTAGAAATAAAATGTTCATTGTCGGACTATTTGCTTTGTTGTTAATTGTATCAACCTCGAGATGCGACAAGCGAAAATAGAAACGCCAGGAAATTCGCTTGAACGAAGTTAATGATGCAAAACTATAAAATTTAAAACGCAAAAATGGAAAATATTAATCGTTGATAATAAGTAGAAGCAACGTAAATACCGACTGAAATAGCTAATGTTGCAGAAAGTTAACTGATAAGATGCATACGTGAAATATTTATAGCAGTAAAGCCTGATTAAAATCGGTAATTGTTTAAGTCCGTTTTTTTTCATTATTGTGATTGTTAATTTTGAATACATATACAGGTTGCCTAGAGCTCCAGTATCAGACTTTGTTTGAGAAAACGGTTAGTCCTGGAGAGTTGGGATAAAAAAATTTATTACAAAAGCCGTATTAAAGAATCGAATGGTGATGTTGCAAATATAATTTAATATGTGAAATTAGGAAAATTCGTGTAAAATGCAAACAATTCGTCTTGATTAATAAGACAACTTAAGACAATAAATACCTTTTGAAAAAAATACTTTCCGTGCAAATTCACCTCCGGATATTTAATTATACAATAAAATATTTAAAATCTTATTTGATTTGTTACAACGCCCTATCAAAGTAAAACACGTAGCACAGTGTTTCGAGTATATGGGGGCATGGGACAAAAATCGATAAAACAATTTTTACTGGTTGCAGTTTTTTTATTTGTTTATATTTTAGTAATAAAGATATATTCCCATCATTTAACACTTAAATACATATATATTTTTATAGTTAAGGGGGTTTTACCGGTGCTCAACAAATGAACTTTCTTATTGTTGCTTTAAAATTTTTGAAATTTTCTATTTATGTTTTAGATCACATTACAAAATCGTTAAAGGATTTATTTATTAAAATTCCTAACTAATTTCGAGTTGAATATTTTTTGGAATAAAATATTTTACCAATAAAAAAATCAGACAAAGTTTTTTAATTTATTTTCAGAAATAAAATATAAAAATTAATAGGCGAGTAAAATAGATTTAAAGAAAATAAGTTCTTAATTATTTTGTTAACAGTTTTTGGCGCGTTTTCTTCTATTTTTCTTTTCCAACTTATATTAATAGAAGTGACTAATACATAATATATTCAGGAAGTTTTTCTTCAGAGTATACGTTTTCCAAATTCAGTGTGTGTTCTTTAAATCTTTAGATATTCGTTGTTTTTTTTAAAGAGTTCAATTTGAAGCTTTAAACGAGTGTTTTCCACTCCCAGACTAAGCATGAAGTAAAATTTCGAGTTTAGAAAAGCCCCGCGTAGAAAATTTGTCGAGGGTCGCGCAGCGACCCGAGACAAATTTTCACGGGGCTTTTCTAAACTCTAAATTTTGCTTCATGCGCCACGCGTATAAAACACTAAAACACTGTGAAATGTATGTATATTTGAACCTCACTTGAAATCAGTGTTTTATACGCGTGGCGCATGAAGTAAAATTTCGAGTTTAGAAAAGCCCCGAAAATTTGTCTCGGGTCGCTGCGCGACCCTCGACAAATTTTCACGGGGCTTTTCTAAACTCGAAATTTTACTTTATGCTTAGTCTGGGAGTGGAAAACACTCGTTACTTTAAAGTGGGGTGCCCGGGCCCCCCTCTAGATACCAAAAGTCATACATTTAAAATTGTTGCAGGCAAGTTTTTACCAAAATTAAAATAAATAAATTATCCACTTAATAATTTACAAAAAGCTGTCAAAATTTATAAATAGAATTAGTATGTATAATCAGTTTAGAAGTTTCAACACAATTTGTCAACCAACCGAACAAAATAAGGGTTAGTATTTTTTAAACTTTACAATATTTTAATGTTTTATACGCGTGGCGCATGAAGTAAAATTTCGAGTTTAGAAAAGCCCCGTGAAAATTTGTCGAGGGTCGCGCAGCGACCCGAGACAAATTTTAATATATTATATATATTATATTTTATATATATTATATTTTAATATATTAATAGAAGTGACTAATACATAATATATTCAGGAAGTTTTTCTTCAGAGTATACGTTTTCCAAATTCAGTGTATTTTCTTTAAATCTTTAGATATTCGTTGTTGTTTAAAAGAGTTCAATTTGAAGCTTTAAACGAGTGTTTTCCACTCCCAGACTAAGCATGAAGTAAAATTTCGAGTTTAGAAAAGCCCTGCGTAGAAAATTTGTCGAGGGTCGCGCAGCGACCCGAGACAAGTTTTCACGGGGCTTTTCTAAACTCGAAATTTTACTTCATGCGCCACGCGTATAAAACACTAAAACACTGTGAAATGTATGTATATTTGAACCTCACTTTAAATCAGTGTTTTATACGCGTGGCGCATGAAGTAAAATTTCGAGTTTAGAAAAGCCCCGCGACCCTCGACAAATTTTCTAAGCGGGGCTTTTCTAAACTCGAAATTTTACTTCATGCTTAGTCTGGGAGTGGAAAACACTCGTTACTTTAAAGTGGGGTGCCCGGGCCCCCCTCTAGATACCAAAAGTCATACATTTAAAATTGTTGCAGGCAAGTTTTCACCAAAATTAAAATAAATAAATTATCCACTTAATAAATTACAAAAAGCTGTCATTTATAAATAGAATTAGTATGTATAATCAGTTTAGAAGTTTCAACACAATTTGTCAACCAACCGAACAAAATAAGGGCTAATATTTTTTAAACTTTACAATATTTCAATGTTTTACACGCGTGGCGCATGAAGTAAAATTTCGAGTTTAGAAAAGCCCCGTGAAAATTTGTCGAGGGTCGCTCCGCGACCCTCAACAAATTTTCTACGCGGGGCTTTTCTAAACTCGAAATTTTACTTCATGCTCAGTCTGGGAGTGGACGACACTCGTTTAATTTTAGTTAGATTTTCAACATATCCAGATTTTCATTATATTCATGAATTTTTAGCATCGATTAATTAATTTAGACGCTATATTAATCGTTAACGATTAATAAAGGTTTTGAAATTTGCGAGGCCGAAAATTAACGACATTCTAGAAAATTCATGAATACCGGCATTTTTTTTTTAGTTTATCGAAAATCTAGGAAATACATGAAAGGTGTCAAAGTTTTAAAAGTAACGATGTTATTTGTAACGTCACAGAGAACCTCCCTGATTTTTTACAGAATTTAACATTTAAAAAAAACGATCGAAAATTCGCACATTTTGTCAATTTTCACCAAAATAAAAATGTTTTTGAAAAAATCCCCAAAAATTCACAAACTTATAAATGCTAGAAACAATGTTAGTTATTTATTTACTGCTCTAATAATAGCTCTAATAATTGTATTCATAGTTTCTCCATTTTTAAAAACAATTAATTAAGCTTTAAGTTGTAAAATGTTTTCGAAGCTTAAAAATTGTGCTCAAGAGAACCGCTTAAAGTTGATTTTTGTGGAATTTGATGCTAAAATTCCACAAAAATCAACTTAAAGCGGTTCTCTTGAGCACAATTTTTAAGCTTCAAAAACATTTTACAACTTAAAGCTTAATTAATCCTCAATCGAACACTGTTTTAATTAATACTATACGATAAGGAT
Organism: Philonthus cognatus; assembly: GCA_932526585.2. Taxonomy (NCBI): domain Eukaryota; kingdom Metazoa; phylum Arthropoda; class Insecta; order Coleoptera; family Staphylinidae; genus Philonthus; species Philonthus cognatus. Next base: position 35,374,223 of record OW052242.1, read on the forward strand.
TTTACAAATCAGAGCGATTTGAAAACCGCAAATGATAAATTTGTAAGTGAGTATTTAAAAAAACAATGTTTAAAAATTATCGTAGGAGAAAATAAAAAAAGCTAAATATTAGCTTTTTAAGAATTAAAGAGGCCTTAATTTACGTTATTTCGTGTTTTTGTAACTTGAAAATTAAGTCAGATATAAACAGTAAAAGTTTGATTTTCGCTTCGAATCTCGATTTTCAAGAAATGAAATTTAAGCTGGGTGCTCTTTAAGAATTTTTCTCTGTGGAAAATTAATACCCCAGATTATTTCCAATATCGATGGCAAAGTCTGTGATTTTTTTGAGAGTATTTTTTTGTAATTGTAAATTTCGTATGAACATTTTTGTCTAATTTTGTTTAAAATCGCGATTTTCAAGAAAATTTTAACTCAATTAATAATTTTTCTATAGAAAATAAACAACCCTAATTGTTTTAATATCGATGGAAAAGTCTGTGAATTTTTAAAGAATTTTTTTAAATCTTAAAAAAAAATTCGTAATTTTCCTTCAAACATTTTTATGGAATTTTGTTTTAAATCGCGATTTTTAAGAATCTTTTATTGAAACTGGGTGCTTTGTAATTTTTTTTCTGGGGAAAATTTATATTCCAGATTGTTTCTAATATCGATGGAAACGTCGGTAATTTTTTGGAAAATTAAATAAAAAGAATTTCAAAATCGTCGATTTTGTTTGAAAAAAATCGCATGTGTATTTTTACTGTTAAAAAATATTTACGTGTTTTCCACCCCCAGGTTAAGCATGAAGTAAAATTTCGAGTTTAGAAAAGCCTGAAAATTTGGTTTGGTAGCGTAGCGCGTAGCGCTACGCGACCAAACCAAATTTTCAGGCTTTTCTAAACTCGAAATTTTACTTCATGCGCCACGAATAGAACACTGATTTAAAATGATGTTCAAAATATACATCACCTAATGGGTTTTGATTTTATGAATTAATTGAATAATATTGTATTTTTTGTTTACACACCAAATAACGTGTGTGAAGTTCTCTAAGTCACTTATAAAATTAATCAAAGAAAAACGTACTGCGCACAAGAACTACAAAATGTCCGGTTGCGATGCTGACTATAACGTATTTTCTAACTTACGAACCGTTTGCAAAGAGACGATCGTTAAAGAGCATTTACAATACATCGAAGCAGTAGAGAGTAGCATACCCGATAACATAAATTCTTTCTGGAGATATTATAGGGCAAAAAAAGGTACGAAAAACGAGTTTCCAGCATGCATGACCTACGGTACACGTACTGCTAATTCGGACATCGCCATAGCTAACTTATTTACCGATTTCTTTCAAGACTCATATCTAAACTTAAGACAAAGCAGTTTAGATTATAGCGACGTAGGTAATATGACTTTTAACGCTTTACAATTTAATGAAATCGAGGTCATGTCTTGTTTAACAGATTTTAAGTCAAATTCAGCTCCTGGTCCTGATGGTATACCACCATTTCTGATCAAATTGTGCGCACCTGCTTTGTGTTTACCCCTTATGTTATTATTTATCAGAGAAGGCGTGTTTCCATATGAATGGAAAAAATGCTACACTGTACCTATATTTAAGTCGGGTTTGAAAAGATCGGTGGAGAATTATAGGGCAATAACCATACAATCGTGTTTTCCTAAGTTGCTGGACAAACTGCTTGCCGAACGGATGATGTCAGTGTATAGACATATGATATCGGAGCATCAGCATGGATTTTTTCCTAAAAGATCAACAGTGACTAACCTTTTTGTTTACTCAAATTTTATAATGAACACAATGGAACAGGGAGCTGTAGTAGACTCTGTCTACACAGAGTCAGCAAAGCGTTCGATAGAGTTAGTCACTGTAGATTATTATATAAGCTTCGCAATTATGGTGTTAGTGGACATATGTACGATTGGATCAAATCATTTATATCATGTCGTGAGCACGTAGTAAAAATCAATTCCATATTATCAAGTAGCGTGGTCAGTGCGACGTCTGGTGTGCCACAGGGCTCGCATCTAGGACCGTTGCTTTTTATTTTATTCATCAATGATATTGGAAATAACATTGAATCAAAGTTTTTGCTATATGCTGACGACATGAAAGTTTATCGTAAAATCAGCACCATAGACGACTGCAACATATTACAAAATGATTTGGAGAAGATTTCAGCGTGGTGCTCTGATAACGATCTTTATTTAAACACTGACAAATGTAAACACGTTTCTCTAGGAAACATACATCAGTTATACCCTTTATTTACACTTTGAATGGAAATACTTTGGAAAGGGTTGATTTAATTACCGATTTGGGAATATTATTTGACAATAAACTGCAGTTTATTGATCAGATACAAAAAAATACTGCAAAATCCTTACAAGTCATTGGATTTATCCGGCGAATATCCAGCAACTTTAAAAACAATCGAACGTTTGTCACGCTCTACGTGACATTAGTGAGACCAGTTTTGGATTATTGCTGTATAATTTGGAGTCCGCATTTTATGTGCCATATTGAGCGTGTGAAAAAGGTTCAAGGGAAAATGGTGAAACTCATCTGCTTCCACACACACGTGCAATATGACAGAAATAATTACAACCTTCTTCTGGATTATTTCGGCCTGAGGTCTCTAGAAAAAACGTAGTTTACTTTTCGCTTTGCTTTTCTTATAAAATATTGAATAATCAAATTTGTTGTTCTTCAATTTTATCATCGTTATCTCTAAATATTCCTCAGCAACCGGTAAGACAGCATACATTGTTTGCTACGAGGTTCCACGGTACATCTTATGGCTCAAATGGCCCGGAAGCAAGGATGATGACAAATGTAAATACATTTTATAATTTAATAAACGTGTTTGGAGTTTCTCTAAAAATATTTAAACTAGATTGTTTAAAAGCGATCGATAATAAGTGAACATACGTAAAGATATGTACCATAATTTTAGGTGTATATTTATATTTATATTTAGGTTATTGTGTTAATATAGTGCAAGTTGTTTTTTCTTTTTAAATAATACTTTGTAACTATTTTGTAACAATTTAAATGGTTTTCGTAATAAAGAATTATTATTATTAAGAGAATCGACGAATCCAGATTCAGAAACTTCTTAAAAAAATGCAATTTTTTTTACAAACTTACTTTTACACTAATGTGTGTTAAATTAAATCAATTCACATTCCGAGACTTCTTCTAAAAATATTACAATTTATAAAAATAAGTTGAGACTCGAAGACCTCCTAAAAAAATACATTTTATAAAAATTTTTTTTTTTTTGGGTTTGGCTTTTGCCTGGCTTTAGTATCTTGACTATTAGCCAACATCAATCTATATTTTTGTATTAATATTTATTTTAACTTATTCCAAGTTATATTGCACATGTATATTTGGACGTCACAACGCATTCACACAACACCCAGGGTCACGACGAGATATTATTTTTAAATAACATCTCCCCGTGCACGGGAATCGAACCCGGTCTGTGGCTCGCCGTGCGATATACCGTCCGGCGACGTTACCGCTCGGCCCCCACCTGCCCTTTTATAAAAATAAATTGCAATTTTATTACACGCTTACATTTCTGTTTTCTTTGCTTTTTTACTTTCCCCATGTGTAAAATAAAGACCAGAACGTATTTTTTAAAATTGTAATCACTTTAGCATACTACTTTATATATGTATTATTATTAAATATTCATCTAAAATAACATCATGTTATAAATCTTGGAAATTAAAAAAAAGTTTGAAAATTAACAAACGTATTGAAAAATTCACGAGTCGACAAAGTTTTAAAAATAATTAAAATCTTGGAAATTCACGAAAATTGACAAGATTTTAAAAATTGGACAAAAACTTAAGAACCCTCAAGATTTTGTAAACTAATTAAAACATTGTAAAAAGCCATTGATTCTTTTTTAACGAATGTTTTCCACTCCCAGACTAAGCATGAAGTAAAATTTCGAGTTGAGAAAAGCCGTAAGAATTTGGATTTGGACGCGTAGCGTCCAAATCCAAATTATGGCTTTTCTCAACTCGAAATTTTACTTCATGCGCCACGCGCATAAAAACACTGATTAATTGTCAAGTTTAAAATATTTAAAACATTATTTTATTATGGATTATCAATTTACACATACTTCAAATTGTCAAATTTCAATATTTCTTGACATTTAATTACTTTTTGACATTGTTCTCAAATTTAAACATTTCATCGATTTTCCACAGTTTTCGATTTGTTCAAAATTCTGGCAAATTTAAACATTTTCGCCATGACATTTCATCACTTTTCCATGATTTCCGCACCACGGACAGAGCATAAAATTCTAGATAAAGACATTAAACTCTATTAATATTATTATTATGTATACACATACATAAATGTTTATATGTAATATATTTTTATAATGATTGTAATTCATAATTATAAAATAAAAATAAATATTGGAAATGCGACAAGCAAAAACAGTTGAATTTTTGTCGATTGAAATTTAAATCGTGAATATTTATTTGTCCAGTTTACTTGTCTACTGAAATGTAATAACCATTCATTCGCTTGGCGCTATCTAAACAAACGAACAACGCGCTCCTCACTCATAATTTTTATTATTCGTTGTAATAAAATTCGGCAGGCACTATAAACCAATACATAGTCAAAACTACTTTCAGCAATTATGCTATCTCTGCGCCATCTCGTACCACAGAAACACACTACCAAGAAAAATTGCCCCTCTTAAATCATTGTTGTTAAACAGAAAAACAAGTGAACCTCAAGTTTTTGATGTATCCGCAAAAACAACATTTTATTTAAATGGGATGCCCTGTATATTTTAACATATTTAGAAAGAGAAAAAATACACAAACAAAAAGGCTTAATAAATGATTATCCTAAAATGTGACCAAAAAAAATATTTTTTCTACAATTTACTGAAATTTAGTGTACGTGTATTTAAAATAATTACGTATTTAAAGTAAGTTTACGATTTTGAATTAAAACGTAAACAAATAGAATTAATAAATTCTATGTTTGTAAACAGTTGTCATAAGGCCCATGCTGACTTACGGAGCTTCAGGTTGGTGGCCCAGAACCAAACAGAAGGCCACAAGGAAGCAAATCTCGCAAGTACAGTCTGGCTTAGTGTAACAGGCGCCATGCACACTACTCCGACGATGGCGATGGAAGTCATGCTATGCCTTCCACCACTTGATATCCACGTGGAGAAGGAGGCCATGGCGACTATACTTCGCCTTCAGTGCAGTGGGATTTGGAACAGTAACAGCTGTGGGGAAGTTAGAGGACACCTCTGGAGGAATGTCTGTAGAGATATACCTCTTTTAGAGGCTGTTAATGACTGCTGTGTACCAACACTAATACGGAACACACCCTACAACGTTACTATTCAACCCACTAAGCGGATGAGAGAGTCTGTTATAAGGATCTACACAGATGGATCTAAAAGGAGAGAAGGATCGGGCCTTGGAGTTTTCTCTAAAACCCTAAAAATCCAAACAAAGGTTCCGATGGAAATTCATGGAACCATCAGGCAACTGGAGCTGATGGGAATAACACTTGCGGCTGAGTACATCATAAACCGCAAGGTGACAAATGTAGCCATACTAATCTTAACGGATAGCAGGCAAGCGATTCTGTCTCTGCAGAAAGCCTATGCTTCGTCAGAGACCGAAATAGAGTGCCACGGGAAACTCAGACAGGCAGCAATGCATAACAACATTGAAGTCTGCTGGGTGAAAGGGCATGATACAGACACAGGTAACGGGAGAGCTGACGCGCTGGCAGGAGCTGCAGCTGGGATGAATCTACTCTCACCGGAGCCGCTAGTGCGGTTAGCTCCTCTCTCCCTGTGTAACATGTTACAAACCAATGCCCTGGAGAAATTCAGGATGCGTTGGGATAATATCGAGGGCTGCAAGCTCTCTAAGGAAACACTTGTGTATCCCAATGAGAGATCAGCGAAACGGTACCTGCAGCTGGCTAGAGGGAATCTCAGGCGCTTAACTGCCATCCTTACTGGTCACTGTGGACTAAACGGGCACCTCTATAGGATGGGGATAGTTGACTCCCCATCTTGTAGAGGTTGCAGCATGGAAGACGAGACTGCATGGCATTTTCTTTGTGAATGCCCGGCACTATCGTCAATCAGGGAGTCCATATTGGGTGATAGATGGCCTACATAAGAGATCTACCCACCTCAGCTATGCTAGAATACCTAAACAAGGTGGGCTGGCTAAACTGAGGATGGGTGATCTACAGGAGGTGGCACAATGGGCCTAATGAGGCCAAAGTGCAGTGCTGAACTGCACACTCCCCTTTGCACCAGAACCAGAATTAATAAATAATTAACTAATGCATTTTTTGACCATGATAAATTACACTCTAACATGTCACATTTCTCGTAATGACAAAAAGGCATGGCAAAAATTACGATAATACAAGAAAATTTGGCTAAACATCAATAAGCATGGATCCCTTTGACAATATTCGACATGGTTTGTTTATCGCCATTTTGATTTTGAGTAAGTAATCCTGCTATAAAATATGCAGTATCCTAATGGCCCAGACATACTTTATCTTCAACTTTAGGATAATCATTTATTTTAACTATTTTTTTATCATAAAAACAATTCAACATAAAGAAAAATTGAGTTTGTCAATAGTTTGCAGAATATTTATAAAATATAAAAACGAATTAAAATTAATATCGACTTTCTGCAAAATGTTTGTCTCATTCAGAAAAAAAGTAGTTGTTTTAATGAATATTTGAAGGAGACTTGTCTCAATAAGACAAAAAATTTGCAGAAAGTCGATATTTTAATTCGTTTTTATATTTTATTTTTTGTTTATGTATTTTTTCTCTTTCTAAATATGTCAAAATATACAGGGCATCCCATTTAAAAAAATGTTGGTTTTGCGAATAAATCAAAAATCTGAGGTTAACTTGTTTTTCTGTGTATACCATCGTAATATACGTAAAAAATACTACTAATTTGCTAATTTAACCGACTTCATAGCTTTAAAGATAACAAATTTACCAATGGCGGGCCGATAATTTAGAACACCCTGTATATTTTAAATTATAGACAAGTTGTACTACGTTTTATAAAAAAATGTATTAAGCACTACTGAAGTGTCTACATTATTCGTGTCATTTTAATTTTAAGTAGTGCTCAATAAAAAAAATATTGTAGTATAAACCATAGTACAACTTTTCTATTTATAACCTAATAAACACGTTCAAAAACAAAAATGTAAACCGATTAAATTAAATCGAATACAATCCTCGTAAACGCCGTGTGCACATTCAATAAATACGTGCAATAAAATGAACTTGATAGTCCGGTAATAAATGTAATGCGTCGCATAAAAGTGTACTTAACAAGTCATTACTGTAATTCCTCGCTTTCATGCATCTAATAATAGAGGATACATTACTTGAAGTGATTGTATTTTTATCACAAGCGATTTAACTCCACACGAAAAAACAAACATAAACAATAATGATAAATAACGTTAAAAGGAAGTTGATCGCTATCTAAACGTATAAAACTTAGCATATTGTCATCTTAACTACATTCTTATTAAGGGATTAATTATTTTCAAACATAGGTATACTTTAAGGAAAGTACAATCTTTATGCCTGCCTCAATAAAATATTCCTACTTTTACTGTTACTTCATAAAAAATATCAAACATTGGTGGAGTAATCGCGTCTTATTTTATTTTCTGCGTGATCTACAAAGAATATTAAAAAACTAAATCAGTCAGATTGTAGAAGATTCATTTGTGATTTTCCCAATAATTTTATCCTACAGTAAATGTACCAGGATGTCGCGTGATATTGAATTTTTAGAAAATTTGAAAAACTGTTTAGGGTGACTGCGCGACATCCTAGTGAGTTTATTTTAGTCAATAAATAATTGAAAAAAATCACATATCTTTGCAAAGGAATCATCTACAATGTGACTGATTTAGTTTTCCAATATATTTTATAGATATTGCAGAATAAAATGAAATTTAAGACTTGATTACGCCTGTTTACCAATGTTTGATATTTTTTTTTTATGGATTATCAGGAAAAGCAAAAAATATTTTATTGAGACAGGTATAAAGTTTGTACTTTCCTTAAAGTAATTCTATTTTTTTAAATATTTCATTCCCAAACAGTATAAAAAAAAGTAGCTAAGACAAAAATATGCTAAGTTTTATACGTTTAGATCAGGGTTCCTCAACCTGGGGAGGGGCACGCCACATCAGGGGAGCGCGGCAAGATATCAGGGGAGGAGCAACAGATGTACTAAATAGTAGGTGAAGTGAAATAAGTCAATAAATAAATGAAAAAATGGTCTTTCAATCTAACTAAAAATCTAACTAAAAAGCCCTAATAAAATAGGGAGGGGGGGAGGTCGCGACCTGAAAAAGGTTAAAAACCCCTGGTTTAGATAGTAGTATAGGTATAAATAGGTAGTAGTAGTAGAGGTATAAATATAAATTGTGTTTTTTTATAAAAGATAAGTTACTGCATTCTTTTATAAAAATTACACAACATGTTTCTTTAATCTTATCAACTAAATTAAAAAAAATAATTCTTCTAGTATAGGTACAAATATAAATTGTGTTTTTTATAAAAGATAAGTCGCTGCATTCTTTTATAAAAATTACACAACATGTTTCTTTAATCTTATCAACTAAACTAAAAAAATAATTCTTTTGTTTATATCTAACATATTTCACCAGAGAAATGACTCACTTATATTAACTTTAATCAAAAACCGAATCCTTTGCTATCGAAAATGGACGCATATATAATTTATGTTGCATATACAGTCTGTTTGATTTATTGTGACACAGCACATATGTCCGTTATTAGTACAGATAGAAAAAAAAGTTAAAGACAAAAGTTTTAGTATTTTTTATGATCTATTCAATCGTAATGTCAGAAAAACAGTTGAAAATCAAATAAACACGTGAAAGCTATTAGTTTCATTTTATTTAATGGAACACCCTGTATATTTTGTTTATTTCAAATAGGCATTAATATTAGCCTTATAATGATACCACATAAGTACCCCTTTATTATAGAAATAACACGACAATTGCCAATAAATGAAATTTATCAGTTGACATGAATAACTATTTAAAGTGTATGTTCAAAGTGACGTCCGTTGTTTGCAATACATTCTCCATATCTCTTCATTCAATTTCGTCGTGCTTTTTGCAACATCCGTGGTGTTATTTGGCCACATGCGAATCGAATACGATTTCGAATACGATTTTTCAGATCGTCTAGATTTTCTGGACGAGTAACATAAACTTTTTGCTTTAAAAATCCCCAAATAAAAAAAAATCTAAAATAGACAGATCTGGCGATCTTGCTGGCCAGTTTATGGGGCCACCATTTGCAATCAATTTCAAACCAAACTTTCTTTCCAAAATATCTTTGACATTTCTTGCGTTATGGGAAGGAGCTCCATCTTGTTGGAACCACATATCTCCACGTATTTCTAGGAGGATATCATCTAAATAATCTTCAAATTCTATCGTAAGAAAGTTGGCATATCGCTCCGCATTCAACGTTCCTTGATAAAAAAAATGGTCCTATTATGGTATCACCTAACACACCAAGCCACACATTAACTGCAAATCTTTGTTGGAATCTGCATTCTCGAATTTGACGTGGACTCTCAGTATCCCAGTAATGGTCGTTTTTTCGGTTGGAGATTCCGTTGTTGTTGAAATTTGATTCATCACTCCAAAGAATTAAATTTAATAAATGTTGATTGTTGCTAAGCCAATTACAGAATACTATCCTCCTGTCAGAATCACCATCTCTTAAACCTTGTACTAACTTAATTTTATATGGTCTCATTTTATGTTTTCTCGGAATAGAAAATATTTTATGCATACTTATTCCTAAGTCAGCCACTGTTTCGCGTATTGAATTACGTGGATGTGCTCTAAAATAGGCCAATATCAATACTTCATTATTATCTTCTCTTTCTTGTCTTCTCCTTCGTAATTTATTATTAAAACACCATTTCTCCGTAAATTTTGTTCAAGTCTTGCAAAAGTGCAATAATGTGGTTGTCTTCTTTCTGGATACATGTTTCCATAAGTGATACTAGCTTCTCTAGAATTATCGTTGCATCTAACGAAGACCTTTAGCATATCCATTTTTTCATCATTAGTAATTATCACCCATCTCTAAAGATTTGAATCAACAACACGCAAGACGGGAAGTTACTACACCACTTTGACATTAAAGCGTTAACAAATTGTTTTATGTCAATTGTTATCCATGGCAACTGATAAATTTCATTTATTTGCAATTGTCGCGTTATTTGTATAATGAAGGGGTACTTATGTGGTATCATTATAAAGCTAAGGTTATTACCTATTTGAAATAAACAAAATATACAGGGTGTTCCATTAAAGAAAATGAAGCTAATAGCTTTCACGTGTTTATTTGATTTTCAATTGTTTTTCTGACAATGCTACTGAATAGATCATGAAAAATACTAAAACTATTGTCTTTAACTTTTTTTTCTATCTGTACTAATAACGGACATATGTGCTGTGTCACAATAAATCAAACAGACTGTATAATTTATAATTCTTTCAAATTTATTTCATTTTGTTTAAATTATGAAGGTGTTAATTATGTAAATTCTGTTGATTTCATTTTGTTTTATTTATGAAATCAACAGAATTAACATAATAAACACCATCATAATTTTAACAAAATAAAATCAATTTGAACGAATTATAAACATTATTGGCCTAGCTAAGGGGGGGAGAGGACTTACCCACATTTCCATAAACATCGATAATTTAATGTTATGTAAGTGATTTTTTTAACCATTTCACCATGTGATTTTTAAATGACAAAAATGCGTTTCTTGAGACAAACTTTTTAAGAAAATTGGTTCATACTATCAAATATAATATTGAACCGAGTTGGCTATGAAATCTAAATTTAAATTAGTAATAAATATTTTGAACTTCAGTTGAAATCAGTGTTTAATACGCTTGGCGCATGTAGTAAAATTTCGAGTTTAGAAAAGCCCAGAAAATTTGTCTCGGGTCGCTGCGCGACACGAGACAAATTTTCACGGGGCTTTTCTAAACTCAAAATTTTGCTTCATGCTTAGTGTGGGAGTGGAAGACACTCATTCCTGCGACTTTAATTCACCAACTCTGAGAGTTCGTTTAAGCCGCAATTATTTGGTTAGGATGATAAAAATGCGTTTTAATTGAAAGTCAATTTATTCCTAAATCCAATGCTCACGTTAAAAATTAAAATAATGGACCAACAATTTACTAATATACAGGTTTTTAATTCAAATCGTATACAGGGTGATTTATACCAAGAGGTGAAAAATGAATATTCGTGTTCGAGATTGGATTCTGAGCAAAAAATGAGAAATAACTTTTTTTTAGATCGGCCTTTATTTTGGAGATATCGAGGGTCAAACTTTTGAAACATATACAGGGTGTCCACAAAGAGTACGTGTAAATTGAATATAAAATATAAAGGTCAGAAAAAATAAAGTATTACATTAATTTTTAGAGAAAGTTTTGGAAAATTAAGTGCCAAAGATTACGTTGTCCAAATGTTGACCCTCGCGCTGCAGGCACTCCTCTAACAAAAAACAGAAATTAGCCAGGGCAGCTTGGTGGTGTAGTGGTTAGAGTGTTGTACTGCCACGCCACGGACCGGGGTTCAAATACCGGCCTAACAAGTTGTCTGCATTTATATAGGTTAGGATAAAAATGCCAAACACTCCGTCTTCTCGGATATGACGTTAAATGCATGTAGGACCCGTGTGCTGCCTGGATGTTGCGTGCACGTTAAAGATCCCTACCGGTGGGTTGGAACTCCCACCAGGTTCGGCAAAATTCCCGGATAGCTGTAGACCTAATCTCCGGCGTCATGATTGGCCTTAGCAGCGGAAATAGATAACGTAAAACCCCAAAATTAAAAAAATAAAAAAAGAAATTAGCCACATCTCTCTCTCTCTCTCTATTTGTAAATTGAATAAAAAAATAAAGGTCAGAAAAAATAAAGTATTATATTAATTTTTAGAGAAAGTTTTGGAAAATTAAGTGCCAAAGATTGCGTTGTCCAAATGTTGACCCTCACGCTGCAGGCACTCCTCTAACCAAAAACAGAAATTAGCTGCTATGCGTCTACACATCTCTCTGGAAACTGCGGCCATTTTGGTGCAGATGTTGTCCTTCAAGTGCAGTACAGTTCGTGGTTTGTTTTTATAAACTCTCTCTTTAAGGTATCCCCATAGGAAATAATCAAGGGGTGTAAGATCGAGGCTTCTCATAAGCCAGTTAATGGTGTCTCGACGAGAGATCACTTTTTCCGGTAAATGTTCATTGACAACCTCAAGTGCTTAGTTTAAGGTGTGGCAAGTTACGCCATCTTGTTCAAACCATGTTTCTATATTAAAACCTTCAAACACCTGCAGTTGTGAAACCATAAAGTTCCTTAACATGTCGCAATACCGTGCACAGTTAACATTAAGTGCCCTTGATGGTCTTCAAAAAAATACTTAAAGAGAACGTTTATAAAAACAAACCACGAACAGTTTCCAGAGAGATGTGTAGACGCGTTCCGGCTAATTTCCGTTTTTGGTTAGAGGAGTGTCAGCAGCGTGAGGGTCAACATTTGGACAACGTAATCTTTGACACTTAATTTTCCAAAACTTTGTCTAAAAATTATTATAAAACTTTATTTTTTCTGACTTTTATTTTATTTTTTATTCAATTTACATATACCCCCTACCCTTTGTAAACACCTTGTATTAATTTCAAGTTTCACAAAAAAAACTAATAGTAGGCAATATGAAAACTTTATTTAGGCACAGAAAGAAAAACCACTAGCTTAACTTACAAGAGATGTTCGAAATGTCCACCGCCAGCTGCGATGCAAGCCTGGCATTGTAAGACTACAGAATAATAAACTGCAGCAAAATCTTCTTCATTTTCAATTTCAAGCGCAGAATTCATAATTCTGTCTCGGGATTATTCTTCATTCTGAATTTCTTCTGTATACGAATCTTCTTTGATATTCCGGACAACTTTATAAAGCATTGCCGTTGCAAAAGCCGTAAACAAAAATAATGTCGGCATATTCTTCATTGTCAAACTGCATTGTTAACAAAATTTGTATCTTTGTTACACTAAAAATTAATAGCAATACCCAAAATATGTGACAACTGTCAACAACTAATAAATAAGTCTTTTGTTTCAAAGCAATTTCCATAAGCTACTATTTATTTTATGGACAACAATTAAATAGGGTCCGAAAATTTCATGCCTCGTTATCTCTAAATCGAAAAAAAAGTTATTTTTCATTTTTTGCTTAGAATCCAATCTCGAACACGAATATTCATGTTTCGCCTAATGGTTTAAAAATTAAAAATAAAAAAAATCCTTTATTGGCATCAAAACTAAAACATATCACTAAATAAATACAATACACTACAAAATAAATTTATGTCAACTACCCCATTTCTTACATCATTCTTTTCTTCTCCCTCTCCCACCCTAATCTAATCACAATTTTTAAGAATGCCCCGCCCTCTTGCATCCACTCCTCTATCCTTTTACTACTGGTATAAATCTACAGGGTGATATTAGTAGAAATGTTTTACCAAGTGATCAACGAGAAACAAATTAATGATACAATAATTTACATTTTTTAAGATTTAAACTTAGTTTGCCAAATATTATTGTCTCATTTCAAAAAGTCCTGGCTATGCTCACAATAATAAACACCATCATTATTAAAAAAAATGCAAGAATCACAAACATTATAAAATATGAAAATTATCACTTATACAAAATCACCGGGATTCGATGAAATTTCGGCAAATTTAATCAAGTTTACTACAAACGATCTCTTAGAGCCTCTTACGTACATGTTAAATATCAGCTTAGAAGCTGGGATCTTTCCCAGTGTTCTGAAAAAATCCGTTGTCACACCAATATATAAAAAAGGTGACCCGAACGACATTAACAATTATAGACCAATTAGTGTAATAACCTGCTTTGCAAAAATTTTTGAAATAATTATTAATAATAGATTATTAAATTTCTTTAGCAAATCTGATATAATAACCCCATCTCAGCATGGCTTCAGAAAAAATTAATCTGTCACAACTGCACTCCATAAATACATACACAGCATAATTGGAACGTTAGAATCAAATGAAATACCTGTTGGTATACTTTTAGATTTATCTAAAGCCTTTGATAGCTTAGATCATGAAATCTTAATAGAAAAGTTGTGGAAGTATGGTGTCCGTGGAACCCCTTTAAACTTAATTAAAACCTATTTGTCAGAAAGGCAGCAATGTGTAAAATTTCGTAACACAACATCAGATAGTTTATATCTAACAAAAGTAATTCCACAGGGCAGCATACTAGGGCCTTTATTGTTTATTATATATATTAACGATCTTGCTTCAGTTGCTCAAAGAACGGGTGGTATAATTGAGATGTATGCAGATGACACCAATCTATTGGTCTCCTGTAAAAATATTGCTGAAGCTGAAATTAAATGTAATGAGCTTCTGTTACAGTGCAATGAATGGCTCTGTAAAAATAAACTAAAACTAAATACACAGAAGACTGAAATAATATTCTTTAAAACCAACAAAACAAAGATAATGTATCCAACTGATCTAACGTTATTAGATGACACACTACTACCAAAACAAAACGTTAGATTCCTTGGAGTAATGCTAGATGAACAACTCAATGGCAAAGTGCATATTGAAAAGGTAGAGAAAGAAATGAGTTCGGCGTGCTATATGTTAAGAATGCTCAAAAGGTCAGGTGCACCCATAGACACGTTAAAACTTGTATACAATGCTTATCTTTGCACAAGAATGCGATATGGTATAACATACTATGGATGGAGCAGTTATGCAAATAAGGTATTCATAATTCAGAAAAAAGCAGTACGAATTATTTTTAATTTGTCTTTTTCAACTTCGTGTAGGGGATATTTTAAGTCCCATAATCTATTGACATTTTATGGTATGTATATTTACGAATCAATATTAAGAATTCTATCAACTGAGACACATCTCACTAAACACCAACATTCTCATAAAACCAGACATTTTGCCAACTATGCCTTGCCGTTCCATCGATTAACTTTGTATGAGAGAGATCCTTCGTATGTTGCTATGAAATATTTTAATAAGCTTCCAAGTGCTATCAAAAACATTCAAAACAAAAATATATTCAAATCACGATTATATGAACATTTGTGTTTGTTAGAACCTTATTCTTTAAGGGGTGATACCTACTTGCGAGGCTGAAAAAATGCAGAATTTCCGGATTTTTTTTCTCGAAAACGAAACAAGATAGAAAACTGCAATTATGCCAGTTTATTGGTTGTACATTGGTCTTTAATTACTAAGCTCCATGCAGAAGACCTTTTTCAAAAGGCGTTTGGCGGTGACCGCGCTTGCATGTGTAAAAATCATCTGAAATCAAAATTTTCAATGGCGCTGCATTGAGAATGAGTAAAAGCGGTCATTGATCGTTGGGTTTCGAAAAAAAAATTTTTTTGAGAAAATGGCGGCCTCCTGAATGAAAAAGTCATTTTTTCGAGGCAAAAAAAGTGTCTTTGATCGACTGTAAAAAATCGAAAATAAATAATAGGCAAAATCCGAACGATCAACGACTAGAAAAAAAGGTTTCTGATAGGAGACGCAAAGGCTCGTTCAAATTAAATGAATACACGTTGAGTTATCGCGGTCACCGACTTTGAAAAAGTGGTTTCGAGATAATCGCGTTTGAGATGTGTTTTCGGTGTTATAAGTGATTAATTGTTGGAACTTACACGGACTCAGTTTTTGAGGTTATGTCACTAAATGTAAACACGGTCATGCGCATCCCAGTGCGCATGGGAAGAATGCCGATGCCTCTTTTCTATTTGGGCAGCAGTACACACGCTTTGTTCCGCGCACAGCTGGCGCGCGCTACCTGCTCCGGCAGGGGTGTCGACTACCTTTACATAATCTCGCATAACTTCGACAATTTGTTTCCAATCGACATGAGACTTTGGGAAAATATTCTTCAATATGTACTCTTTCGAATTCCGCAATAAACAAAAAATCGATTGTTTGAACCATTGCAGGTAGGTATCACCCCTTAAATGAAGTATAGTGCGAATTCTTGGAACCGATGCGTCAATGTGTGCTCTAAAAATGTTTCTAAATGTTTCTTATTTTTTATATTTATGTTATATTTATGTATTTTTAACTGTTTACTTGACACTTTTTCATTAATATGTAACATTTTGTCTGTATGCGTATTTTTTAAAATAAAGATTTAAAATAAATACAAAAAAAATCAACTCTCGAAAACAACAAAATGTTTTTTTTCACCATTTGTAGCTATGCTTTCGACATGTTAACCGCTTCATAGATGAACAATTCCATCAAACAATGGCTAATCTAAATTAGATTTTATTACGTGTTCACGGCTTGAATAGAGTGTATTCACGACTTGTTTATTTAAAGACTAGCTATCTGACCTAGTACCTACATATATCTATATGCATTGTCGGAAAATGTATTGATTACAAATGTAAATAATCGGAGGACTTAATAAATTAGCGCGAGGATTTGCAAAACATGAATATTTGAATAAGAACGAGTGTTTTCCACTCCCAGGTTAAGCATGAAGTGAAATTTCGAGTTTAGAAAAGCCCCGCGTAGAAAATTTGTCGAGGGTCACGCCAGCGACCCGAGACAAATTTTCACGGGGCTTTTCTAAACTCGAAATTTTACTTCATGCGCCAAGCGTATTAAACACTGATTTTAACGGAAGTTGAAAATATTTACTACGGTGTAAACTTTCAAGCATTGACCGTTTTCTTAGCAGCGTTATATGTTATATGCATTGTCGGAAAATGTATTGATTACAAATGTAAATAAGTCATCGGAGGACTTAACAAATTAGCGCGGGGATTTGACAAAACGTGAATATTTGAGTAAGAACGAGTGTTTTCCACTCCCAGGTTAAGCATGAAGTAAAATTTCGAGTTTAGAAAAGCCCCGCGTAGAAAATTTGTCGAGGGTCGCGCCAGCGACCCAAGACAAATTTTCGCGGGGCTTTTCTAAACTCGAAATTTTACTTCATGCGCCACGCGTATTAAACACTGGTTTCAACTGAAGGTTAAAATATTTATTACGGCGTAAGCTTTCAAGCATTGACCGTTTTCTTAGCAGCGTTATATGTTATATGCATTGTCGGAAAATGTATTGATTACATATGTAAATAAGTCATCATCGGAGGACTTAACAAATTAGCGCGAGGATTTGACAAAACGTGAATATTTGAATAAGAACGAGTGTTTTCCACTCATAGGTTAAGCATGAAGTAAAATTTCGAGTTTAGAAAAGCCCCGCGTAGAAAATTTGTCGAGGGTCGCGCCAGCGACCCGAGACAAATTTTCACGGGGCTTTTCTAAACTCGAAATTTTACTTCATGCTCCACGCGTATTAAACACTGATTTCAACTGAAGTTCAAAGTATTTATTACGGTGTAAACTTTCAAGCATTGACCGTTTTCTTAGCAGCGTTATATGTTATATGCATTGTCGGAAAATGTATTGATTACAAATGTAAATAAGTCATCGGAGGACTTAACAAATTAGCGCGAGGATTTGGCAAAACGCGAATATTTAAATAAGAACGAGTGTTTTCCACTTCCAGGTTAAGCATGAAGTAAAATTTCGAGTTTAGAAAAGCCCCGCGTAGAAAATTTGTTGAGGGTCGCGCCAGCGACCCTCGACAAATTTTCACGGGGCTTTTCTAAACTTGAAATTTTACTTCATGCGCCACGCGTATTAAACACTGATTTTAACGGAAGTTGAAAATATTTACTACGGTGTAAACTTTCAAGCATTGACCGTTTTCTTAGCAGCGTTATATGTTATATGCATTGTCGGAAAATGTATTGATTACAAATGTAAATAAGTCATCGGAGGACTTAACAAATTAGCGCGAGGATTTGGCAAAACGCGAATATTTAAATAAGAACGAGTGTTTTCCACTTCCAGGTTAAGCATGAAGTAAAATTTCGAGTTTAGAAAAGCCCCGCGTAGAAAATTTGTTGAGGGTCGCGCCAGCGACCCTCGACAAATTTTCACGGGGCTTTTCTAAACTTGAAATTTTACTTCATGCGCCACGCGTATTAAACACTGATTTTAACGGAAGTTGAAAATATTTACTACGGTGTAAACTTTCAAGCATTGACCGTTTTCTTAGCAGCGTTATATGTTATATGCATTGTCGGAAAATGTATTGATTACAAATGTAAATAAGTCATCGGAGGACTTAACAAATTAGCGCGAGGATTTGGCAAAACGCGAATATTTAAATAAGAACGAGTGTTTTCCACTTCCAGGTTAAGCATGAAGTAAAATTTCGAGTTTAGAAAAGCCCCGCGTAGAAAATTTGTCGAGGGTCGCGCCAGCGACCCTCGACAAATTTTACTTCATGCGCCACGCGTATTAAACACTGATTTCAACTGAAGTATTTATTACGGTGTAAACTTTCAAGCATTGATCGTTTTCTTAACAGCGTTCAAGTTTCGAACAAGTGTTTTCCACTCCCAGACGAAGCGAAGCTGCGCAATTAATTAAGGGATTTCCCTAAAAATAATGCCATTTCGTTACTATAATTTTTTAATTTTGATAAGTTAAAAAAGGCACATCTTATGACTTTTGATGTTTTGGGCACAAATGTGTTCTGATTTCTCGCCTACTGAAATGAAATGAGTGTTATTTATAACATCAAGAAAAAGAAAAATGCGGTTTCCAAATTTTCACGATCAAATATTTCTACGCGGGGCGAGTGGAAAACACTCGTTCGAAACTTGAACGCTGTTAAGAAAACGGCCAATGCTTAAAAGTTTACACCGTAATAAATATTTTGAACTTCTGTTAAAATCAGTGTTTAATACGCGTGGCGCATGAAGTAAAATTTCGAGTTTAGAAAAGCCCCGTGAAAATTTGTCTCGGGTCGCTAGCGCGACCCTCGACAAATTTTCTACGCGGGGCTTTTCTAAACTCGAAATTTTACTTCATGCTTAGTCTGGGAGTGGAAGACACTCGTTCTTGCGACTTTAATTAACCAACTCTGAGAGGTGTTATTTATAACATCAAGAAGAAGAAAAATCCGGTTTCCGAATTTTCACGATCAGCTTTCCAGATCATGAGATTGTAACAAAAATTTATCAGTGTCATCTGAAAATCTCTAGTGGTTTTCAGTGTAGTATTATGAGAAACACACACACACATTTTAACAACTTCTTGAATCCAAGAAATAAAACTATAATTAGTGTTACTTGGGGCCATTACAAGACATTGGAACTTGGTTCGTAAATAAACTCGATTAAAGGTAAGTACTAATTTTTTCACCAACTGATTTTATCAAATCGAAACATGAATGAACATAATTATAAAACATTGGAACTTGGTTTGTAAATAAACTCGGTTAAAGATAAATAACTAATTTGTTAACCAACTGAATTTATCAAATAAAAACATGAATAAAAATAATTATACATTATTGCACAATATGTTTACAAAACACCAAATCTCTAGTGGTTTTCAGTGTAGTATCATAAGAAGCACACACACATTTTAAGAACTTCTTGAATCCAAGAAATAAAACTAAAATTAGTGTTACTTAGGGCCATTACAAGACATTGGAACTTGGTTCGTAAATAAACTCGATTAAAGGTAAGTACTAATTTTTTCACCAACTGATTTTATCAAATCGAAACATGAATAAACATAATTATGAAACATTGGAACTTGGTTTGTAAATAAACTCGGTTAAAGATAAATAACTAATTTGTTAACCAACTGAGTTTATCAAATAAAAACATGAATAAAAATAATTATACATTATTGCACAATATGTTTACAAAACACCATTACAATTATTACAAATTCGTAATAAAACATTTATTTATAAATAAATAATGTATTTTATTGGGCTGAATGGACCAAAAATAGTTTTTAACAGGAAGAGCAGTTTTGAATCCAAATCTAATTAAATGTGACATCCTGTGGAAAAGTAAACCAGCTGAACATTTCTTTCTGGCTCTAAGCCCATTAAGCTGGTTATTTTTTATAGTTCTTTAAAAATAAATAATTTCAACATAAATTGGATCTATTTAGTAATATGCAGTAATAGAAACTGACTAATGTTAGAATGAATCGAGTTGGCTATGAATTAATAATAGGTAATACCACTTCCTTTCTGAATGGTATTAGAGAAAACCATACATTTTTGTTAGTAATCAACAAAGGTTAATTTTACAAAAAAAAATAATTTCATCATAAATTAGATCTTTCCATTAATAAACAGTAATAGAAACTGACTAATGCCGGATGTCACCATCGACAAATAGTTATTCATTGAATCCAATACATAAATAAAGGTTGTGGAACGGATGGTATACCGCCATTATTTGTAAAACAATGCGCGCACACACTCTCAGAACCCTTACATCTTATTTTTAACAAATCCTTATCTGAAGGAGTATTCCCTGCGTTACGGAAAAAGGCGTATGTAGTACCGGTATTTAAATCTGGTGATAAGAGTAATGTTACAAACTACAGACCTATCTCAATTCTCAATGTATTTGCCAAAGTATTTGAAACACTAATGTACGACGTTCTTTACAGTTTAGTAGGAAATTCAATTACAGAACAACAACATGGCTTCGTTAGAGGTAGGTCTGTTGATACAAACCTCATACACTATGTACAATACATACTTGAAGCTTTGGATACCAGAACGCAGGTAGATGCCATCTATACTGACTTAAGCAAAGCCTTTGACACAGTTAATCACGAAATATTAATTTATAAACTTTCTGAATTTGGCATACATGGCGACCTCCTCAGGTGGTTTACTTCCTACATAAAAAATCGTTTGCAAGCGGTAAAGCTTGATGGGCACTCTTCTAAATTCATTGAAACTAACTCGGGAGTGGCACAGGGTTCAAAACTGGGACCACTTCTTTTCATAATTTACATAAACGACATCACATCTTGTTTTAAACATTCCAAATTCTTAATTAATGCAGATGACGTTAAGATTTTTCACAAAATTAGTGAAAGAAGAGTGTCTATTATTAAATCAAGATCTACAGAGATTGTCAGAGTATTGCGAAATTAACCAGCTTACATTAAATATATCTAAATGTCATAAAATAACCTTCACTAGGAACAAAAACAAATTTAAATATCAATATTCCCTTAATGGTAATGGCATTGATGAAGTAACGTGTATTAAAGATCTAGGAGTGACCCTTGACCAGAAACTATTATTTGATAAGCACATGGAGACGTGCACAAACAAATCTCTAAAACAATTAGGATTTATTACACGCATAGGTAAAGATTTCATATCCGTCAATACATTAAAAAAATTATATAATGCCTATGTTAATAGTCGCCTAGTCTATGCGTCAACGGTTTGGAACCCGTCATATGAAACTTATATATATATATATATATATATATATATATATATATATATATAGAAAGCGTAGAAACAGTCGAAAAGAACAGGGAATACCTATAGCAACTACGAAGAGGTTTGTGCACGTTTCCATATGTTAACGCAAAAGACTCGAAGAGATATTCGGAACCAACTTGTCCTGTTTAAAATAACAAACAGTATCATTGACTCTCCACACCTTCTCAGCCTTATTAATTTTAACGTTCCAATATATCAAACTAGAGATAACTAAGCCTTCAGAATTCTAGTTAGCAATACTAATGCGTGTTTCAATTCCCCCTTATACAGAATGATGCGTAATTATAATAATGAATATGATCTGTACAATCTTAATTTTAAAACATATAGATCTAAACTCCTGCGTAGCTCCACTTTATCAATAGCTAATTAACTATTGATATTTTAGGAACATTCTTTATAATTTCGTTAATATTTTCATTATCACTTGTATTTTAATTTCTTTTCTTTTCAGTTATTTTCTGTTTATATATATATATATATATATATATTTTTTTATTTTTTGTAATTTGTTTTAAATACCAGTTATTATATTATACTTATACTTGCACATACCTCATTGTAATCTGTTGCATATTTTTCTTTTATGTAATAATAATTATTCTCTATGTAATTTAAGTTAAGCTTGTAGAAATGTAATAAAGTGAACACTTAGTGGGCTCGTCCTGTTGTGTTCCCATCTGTATTAAATAAATAAAAAAAAAAAACGGTGAATTGATTAATTTCTTGGCATGTATGTAGCCCACAAATTAATCAATTCACATTTTTGGCATTAATGTCATGGAAAATGTGTATTCCATTAATATGCAGTAATAGAAACTGACTAATGCCAGGTTTCACCAAGGTCAGTTTAATTGACAAATAGTTAATCATGGAATCCAATTCATAAATAGTTACATACAAGCCAACAAATTAATCAATTTACAATTTTTTACATTGATATCATGGAAAATGTCTATTTCAATCAACAAATATCAATGTCCGGTTTCACCAACTTAAATTAATTCGTATTCGTAGATTAAATTTATTTGTCGATTGGAATAGACATTTTCCATGTCATAAACTTCAATGTCATGTCAATTGGTTGATTTTTTGACATGTATGCAACTATTACTAGATTTTAATCGATGAATAACAATTAGTTGATTAACCTGATGTTGGTGAAACATAGTGACTTAATTAAACACAGTGGCAACCACTCCTTGTCATCCGCCATGCGTGGTCAAGATTAATCAAGAAAGTAGGTTATAATAAAACATCCGATATTCAATTGTGACAGCGAATTATTGTCACCTTTCACATAAAGCATCATCCATTAACAGGGGTTATTCACTTAATTTTTAAATAGAAACATATGATGGTTAATACCTCAAATTAATGGAATTTGGTTCATTCTATCTACTGTTGCGAATTTATGCGATGCGATTATGTCGAAAGGGAATAAAGCACAAACGTTAGAAGGAATTGCTGTAACAAACTTTAGACCTCATGGCTAGGCCGCTGTTTCTTCGCTATATTGGGTCTAAATTACAAACAACCAATCAAAAAGAATACCACAGTCATCGCAGTAGCTAGAAAAAAAAATCGGGGGGGGGGAGAGGGGTTTACTGGTAAAAATATTGTTTATGCTTTTTCTAGGCCACTTTTACATACAAAAATTGAACATTTTGAAAATTTGGGGGAGGGGTTTGAACCCCCACATCCCCCCCTGGCTACGGCCTTGACCATAGTTGTCGCCACTGTGATTAATCAAGGCACTCTAGTGAAACCCAGCATTGATGTTTGAATAAGATTTAATTGAAGTAGGTAAAACCAGACCTACTGTTAGCTTAAATTGAGTTGACTATGATAATTATATTAATTCCTTCCTGAATTTTATCAAAGAAAACCATAAGCTTTTTGTTAATAATCAAGAAAGCTTAATTTTACCTTTAATCTTTGATCTTAAAATTTACACTAATGTTAATTGCTCAAATACTTTTAGTAAATAACACACTTGGCTAAGATTTCACTGTTTATTGATTGACACTGCAACAATTGTATCGCCACACAGTGGCTTCATCAGGCAGATGAATAATGATTCATTATTCATCTGCCTGATGAAGCCACTGTGTGGCGAAACAATTGTTGCAGTGTCAATCAATAAACAGTGAAATCTTAACCAAGTGTGTTATTTACTAAAAGTTTTTGATATGGAATTTCACCAAGTAACAGCCTCAACTATTAAATTTTTATTAAAAATTGCTCAAATGATTGTCAATTACTTCAGCAAAATATTAATTCAATTTTTAACTGGTGCAATGCGAACAAGCTAAAACTAAATACCGACAAATGTTATGTTGTTTCTTTTCACCGCAAACAAAATCCGTATCTTCAGAACTACACAATAAATGGAACAATTCTCGAAAGGAAGTCTGAAGTTAGGGATCTGGGTGTGCTGTTTGATGAACAACTTAGCTTCACTAATCACGTGTACAACATAACCTCGTCGGCAATGAAGATGTTAGGCTTCATTATGCGCACTTCTAATAATTTTACAGATATTAACGTCCTGAAATCACTATATAATGCATTTGTTCGCACCAAACTGGAATATGCATCGGTTATATGGTATCCGCTATACATGAATCTGTCTCTTGTAGTCGAACGAGTCCAAAGGCGGTTTTTGAAATTTTTATCATATAAACTCACCGGTATCTATCCACCTCGTAATATTGACTACAATACCCTGCTCATGGAAAACAATGCTATGTCACTTATGGACCGCAGAAATTCTTATAGTGCTATCTGTTTAAAGAAACTAATCAACAAAACCCTGGATTGTGATTGGCTCCTGGCTAAGGTTAATTTTAATATACCGCGTGTATCATCTCACCATAGCAATATGTTTTTAATTCCTAGGTGTAGAACTAATATCCTTACCAAAGCCCCGCTAACACACATGTGTCGTAATGCCAATCGCCATTTTGATGACATTTTCAGTTCGTAGCAGATCATTTCATTTTTGTCTCTCTGGTGTTTGGGATAGTATTATTTAAAAATATTTTATTTTTCTTCTTTTTCTATGTTATTAAACAATAATTTACTTTTAATGTTATTTCAACATTTTAAGTTGAGGTTAACAGATTTTATTTTTATTTTTCCAATTAGTTTTTGTTTTTCATGCGTATATGTGCGTACATGTGTGTGTTTGTATGCACATACATATAAAATAATTTTCTTTCCTTTTGTATTTTTACTGTTCATTGCAACTTATGCTGTTTTTTTTTTAGAATTTATCTACTTAGTATTTATTTAAAATTTAAGGTTAACAGATTTTGCTTTAATTGGATCATTTTTGTTTTACATATAATATACATATATATATATATATATATATATATATATATATATATATATATATATATACTTAATAATTAATTTTCTATACTTTTTGTATTTATAATGATCACTATAATTTATCCTGTTTTTATTTTTCTAAATTTCTCTATTTAGTTTATATTTTATTTACATATATATTTTATATTTGATTTTTTTTAAATTTTTGTATTTACAAAGATCAATGTAATTTGTCCTGTTTTGGTTTTTCCGTTGGACAATAAAGACTATATTATTATTATTATTATTTAACTTGTTATCAATTAAATGAACAAATTTAATTTAATTCATCAACGGAAACTTCAATTTAATTACACATTTACATATTATTAATTAAACTATATTAATCAATACGTATTATTTGCATTTTATACAAACATTGTCCTAATTTTATATATTATGATTAAATTAATTGCTCGATGGAGACCAAATGTGGCTACTTAGAGTATAAGAAATAATTATTACCGCCACAGTCAATGAGTCATGTGAGAACCTTGTTATAATAATAACATTTCTTATCACTAAATTACTTTCTAATGATTTTAAAAGAAATTCACTAATTTCATATTAGTAAAATTTAACCAAGTGTTTTCTTTTAAAATCATAGTTAAAAATGTTTCACCACATGAAAGATGAGAAACTTATTCAAGATATTTACTATACAATATGAGCACACAATGTAAATATAAACCTGGTGCACTTTTATAAGATATTTCTTGTTACTAAATTACTATTTTCATAAACACACAATGCAAATATAAACATCTTTATGGTTTCATCAACTTTTTTATAAATAAACTAATGCTAAGAATGAAATGCTGGTTCTGACTCACCCAAATCATTGGTTTCTCCGAACCTCCTCTGAGGCGGATTGGAAATAAAATTGTTGCAGAACAGAATGGAAACGAACGCAAGCAGAACAATAAAAACAATGATCTTCTTCATCTTCTTCACCCGCTTTTCCATCTGCAACCAGACACAGCATTTTTAGCCCGGGCTCGGCCACCAATTAACAAACAGGAAGAGTCACAAGGCCGTGTGTTTCTTACATAAACCCCGACGAGACACACAATGATTTTAGGTTCCCACCATGATGAAGACAATCCTTGAATTACATACGTGCACCAATAATTGACGATCTCAAATTTAAATTACACTCTGTGCAGAAAGGATTCTGTAGTAAGGGATTTTATTTGAAAGGGTGTCAGTTAATTGCAGTCTGTGCAGAAAGGGATTTTATTTATAAGGGTGTAAGTTTGAAGGGGGGCCTCGAATTCTAACCTTGATCTGTGCTGAGTTGATATCAGATTTTCATGTGAGCACTGGAATTTAGGTGTCTTCTGGAAGCCATGCTAGCTAGCCCCTTTTCGGTTGATGAGAGTGGAGCGCGGGCCTCACCGATTTCAGAAGCGCGGGCGCTGTTTTAATTCATTTTTAGCCGTGCGGCGACTGGCTTGTCGGACATCGGACTAGTTTGTTGCTAAACCGATCGTCGCAAATTGACGGGGAACAGCTGGAAGTTGTTTGGGGACCGCTGGGCTGTCATCGAGCCGAAGATTGCCGATTGATCATCATAGAGAGTGCGATTGAAGATGGGAAGTTATCTTCGCAGAGTTGCCGTTTTAAAGAAAATATCGATATTAGTTTCTGCAGAAAAACAGAGATGACGCTAACAATACAATATCTAAATAAAATTTTAATATTAGTTACAGGAGAAAAGCACAGATGCCGCCTGCAATACAAACTTTTTTGAAAATATTAATATTAGTTTCAGGAGAAAAACAGTAATGACGCCTGCAATACAAACTAAAATTAGTTTTGAGAAAGTTTTCATAAAACTCAGTAAACTTGAATTTGCATTTAATGTATCAATTGGTGTTAATTATTATACAAAACTTCACATTAAATCAGTGTTTTATACGCGTGGCGCATGAAGTAAAATTTCGAGTTTAGAAAAGCCGCGTGAAAATTTCACGGGGCTTTTCTAAACTCGAAATTTTACTTCAAGCTTAGTCTGGGATTGGAAAAACTTGTTAGAAGTTTCTAAAACAATGTTTTTTGTGAAATCGATGAATGCTGGAAAATTTACATTGGGATATATATATATATATATATATATATATATATATATATATATATATATATATATATATATATATATATATATATACCGGGTGTGGCACTTGAGACGCCTCGGACCATAGCTCCTTTACGATAAAAGCTATCGAAAAAAATCTAAGAGCAAAGTGGTGCATAATTACCGTCGCTATGTTTCAAAAATATTTCTAATCATCAGTGGCGTGCCGTACTCCAGTGGCGTACCAAACTTATGTTTTTTTAAATGGAATGCCCGACGGTAATTATGCACCACTTTGCTCTTAGATTTTTTTCGATAGCTTTATATATATATATGTATGTATTTAAAAGAAAAATGCATTCAATAGTTATTTCTAACATAAATGGCTTAAATAAATCAATAATGTACTGATCTAATCAATTACGTTGCTGACTTATATGTATTTTTGATGCTGTAAATTACAGGTTTCTGTAATATTCTGTCAATTTAACTGATTTCTTATTAAATAAATAACACAATTTATTTTTTGTATTTACATTTTTTATTTTACGGTGACCAGTTTACTAGTTTCAGGAGAAAAACAGTAATGGCGCCTGCAATACACACTAAAATTAGTTTTGGGAACAGAGCAAAGACAGCGCCTGCAACACTAAAATCATAAATGATAAAATTCAGTAAATTTGAATTTGCATTTAATGTATCAATTGGTGTTAATTATTACACAAAACTTCACATTAAATCAGTGTTTTATACGCGTGGCGCATGAAGTAAAATTTCGAGTTTAGAAAAGCCCCGTGAAAATTTGTCTCGGGTCGCTGCGCGACCCTCGACAAATTTTCTACGCGGGGCTTTTCTAAACTCGAAATTTTACTTCATGCTTAGTCTGGGAGTGGAAACACTTGTTAGAAGTTTCGAATATAACGTTTTTTGTAAAACCGACGAATGCTGGAAAATTCACAGCGTATACATCGGGATATGTATATGTATTTAAATGACAAATGCATTCAATAGTTATTTATAACATAAATGGCTTAAATAAA
Organism: Philonthus cognatus; assembly: GCA_932526585.2. Classification (NCBI taxonomy): domain Eukaryota; kingdom Metazoa; phylum Arthropoda; class Insecta; order Coleoptera; family Staphylinidae; genus Philonthus; species Philonthus cognatus. The sequence continues at coordinate 35,402,339 of OW052242.1, forward strand.
TCAATAATGTACTGATCTAATCGATTACGTTGCTGATTTATATATATTTTTTTATGCTGTAAATTACAGGTTTCTGTAATATTCTGTCAATTTAACTGATTTCTAATTAAATAAATAACACAATTTATTTTTTTGTATTTACTTTTTTTATTTTACGGTGATCAGTTTATTAGTTTCAGGAGAAAAACAGTAATGGCGCCTGCAATACACACTAAAATTAGTTTTGGGAACAAAGCAAAGACAGCGCCTGCAACACTAAAATCATAAATGATAAAATTCAGTAAATTTGAATTTGCATTTAATGTATCAATTGGTGTTAATTATTACACAAAACTTCACATTAAATCAGTGTTTTATACGCGTGGCGCATGAAGTAAAATTTCGAGTTTAGAAAAGCCCCGTGAAAATTTGTCTCGGGTCGCTGCGCGACCCTCGACAAATTTTCTACGCGGGGCTTTTCTAAACTCGAAATTTTACTTCATGCTTAGTCTGGGAGTGGAAACACTTGGTAGAAGTTTCGAATATAACGTTTTTTGTAAAACCGACGAATGCTGGAAAATTCACAGCGTATACATCGGGATATGTATATGTATTTAAATGAAAAATGCATTCAATAGTTATTTATAACATAAATGGCTTAAATAAATCAATAATATGCTGATCTAATCAATTACGTTGCTGATTTATATATTTTTATCTAAGTTACAGGTTTCTGTAATAATCTGTCAATTTAACTGATTTCTAATTATATTAATAATACAATTTACTTTTTTGTATTTACTTTTAAGTACTTGATTTGATATTAGCTCGCTTGCCAGTCAAAACTCGTCATAATAAAAAAGTGAATACAAAAAGGTAACACTTATTTCTTTTAATTTATTTAAATAGTGCAAATGTATCACAAAGTAACAGCTTTCACCACAAATTGCTAATAGGATTCTTTAAAACCGATAAATGTAAATGTAATTAAATGTATCACAAAGTAACAGCTTTCACCACAAATTGCTAATAGGATTCTTTAAAACCGATAAATGTAAATGTAATTAAATGTATCTCTTTATCTTTATTAATGCAATAATAATAATATGTTTATTTCTCAGTAAAATTTACTTATACGGCGGACTATTTACAATTTAAATTAAAAATTTAAAAAAGAAATCTATTATTGAATTTAAAAAGAAATCTGTAATTGATTAAAAAAATGAAATCTATAATAGATTTTAAAAAAGAAATCTGTAATAGATTTTAAAAAAGAAATCTATAATAGATTTTAAAAAGAAATCTGTAATAGATTTCAAAAAAGAAATCTGTGATAGATTTAAAAAAATCTGTAATTGAATTTAAAAAAGGAACATGTAATTGCCCTTAAAATATATATATATATATTTATTTTTTAAAATCTATTACAGATTTCTTTTTAAATTCAATTATAGATTTCTTTTTAAAATTTTTAATTTAAATTGTAAATAGTCCGCCGTATAAGTAAATTTTACTGAGAAATAAACATATTATTATTATTGCATTAATAAAGATAAAGATATACATTTAATTACATTTACATTTATCGGTTTTAACGAATCCTATTAGCAATTTTACAGACTCCTATAATACTTTTAAAAAAATAATGTTTTAAAGTGTTGTATTAGATGTAAGAGATGGCGCCGATTAATAAATTTAAATTCAAGTTATTTCAACTTACGATTTCAGCCTTCGCAATTGCAGACACAGAATTATGTTATAAGAACTAATTAGAATTATACTTTGTCAAATTTATATCACAAATGAATACATGCGAATATAATACAGAGAATAATTAAATTAATTATAATTCAAATTTTGTACAAACATTTAAGGCTAATTTCATCGAAGATTTGAACTGTAAATTAAGAAGTGGAGAAAGTGAAGTTTAAAATATACTGTTTATCTTTAATTTAAAGTTAATACATTTTAGAAATGTTAATTTAGTCTAAACGAACCTTTAAAAATTCGTAACCTAACCTAACCGATTCTTTAAAAATACCAACGACTGAGCAATTTGCTTTGTACACTTCTGTGCAATAAAATTAAGCACACGTCTTATAACTATTTTTCACAATATTGTAGTTGTATAATTTGGGTTTGTGTTAACTGCCTAGCAGCAGTTATAATAAATGATAAAACACCAAAACTTGAAAATAACACATTTAATTATAAACCAAAACTATGACCTTTAAAAAACGCCCATAATAAATACAACAAAGCCGAAATAGAAAAGCCATATTCTATTTTAGTTAGAGTTCGACATTTTGAATTGTTGTCTAAATGACGCAGCATTTTGACATGAAGGAAATTGACATATTTACATATTTTTGTAACTAGGAAACTCATCACGTTCGTTTTAAACTATAACATATTTTGTGTACTTAATTTTATTGCATATAAGTGTACATATCCTTAAAAAAATTAAATTTCCCTGTATAATATTTATTGTAAAGGCATTTGTTCAAAAAGAGTTGGTTGTAAATTAAAAAATAATAATTTTCATTTAAAATCGAACTGAAGTTCAGAAATTTAATGCAGTTCAAATATTTATGCAAATGGCCCTTGATGTGTATAAATATGTATATAAATAAATTAAAAGTAATTTGTATTTCTTATTTAATTTATTTTTTTCTATAACTTGAACCCAAATAATATGAGTTTAAATAAAAAATAAAAATCTAACGCCGGATTTCGCCAACGTCAGTTTAATCGACTAATAGTTATTCATCGATTAAAATCTAGTAATAGTTATATACATGTCAAAAAATCAATTAATTCATATAATTCATGTTTATTATATCATAAATGTCTATTCCAATCTACAAATGGATTTAATCAACGAATAAGATTTAATTGAAATTAGCGAAACGACATAATTGAATTAATTATGATTCCAAAATAAATAAATTTAACTGCTCTACAAAATAATCTTTGTTATACAAGCGGTATATTTATAAATAATTGAATTGTTCTACAAAATAAATTTTAGTTTTACAAGCGGTATATTCATAGATATATCTCCTTCTGGCTATGAAACAACACACAAAACAGATACAAAATATCATTAAACCCCGCCTAGGGCGTTATATTTTTACATACATAATTGTACTCAAGCCAGGTATGTGTTAATTATGTCTTAATATTCGAATAAATGTCATAATTACGCACTGGTTTTGATGTGATACTTTCCATTCGCACCTTCAAACCGCTTCAAGCGTATTCATATTTATTCATAATTGAGCATAATTATATTATAGAAGTAATTTCGAGTGGTTTCTTTTTACGAAAGTGAAAATTACGAAATTTTAAACTAGGAATTTCTAAGGAGTCATTATCTCTCTATTAATTTAGATGGATAAGAAGGAAACATGTAATGATTAATAGTTTTTTATTGGATATAAATAAGACATTTTATATACCTAATTACGCGACCAAGACAATTTTTTAGGCTTTTCTAAATACGATATTTTTCTTCATGCTTAATCAAGGAGTGGAAACACTCGGCTAACATATAAAATTCAATGCTTTTACATCGGAATATGTAAGAAAAATACGCTGTAAAAATGATGGGCCAACAATAAAATTAATTAAAAATACATCTATCCGAAATTAACTCCTAGAGTTTCGCCGGATTGTGTGATGAAAATGAAATCTACTGTTATGGCTCATAACTTATTACGGCAAAACGAACAAGTATATTTTTATAATTCAGTCAAAATATATATATATATATATATATATATAATAATCTTTATTAAAGATCAGTACAAGATAATTATTTACAATGTGAAATGAAATGTATACATGTTAAAATTTGATCTTGATCTTTGAAGGGCTATCGACCAGAGGTCTTTCAGCCCGTAGTCTGCTGACATTGATGTTTTAGTTTATGTTATTGATGAGATGAGATGTACTGATAGATGGTATTTGCTGGATGCTTGAATTTAGGATTTTGATTGGGATTGCGGGAAAGGCATAGGTGATTTAGGGTGTCTACGATGTGTGGGTTGGTGGCGAATTTTGTACTTAGATGTGCGATGCGTTCTTCAATTGGTATTAACTGGGTACGTTGATATAGGAGGGCATTAGAAGGGTTATGGAGTGGATTATCTGAATGCCTAATTTTTGTTAGTATTCTAAGAGCTGATCGTTCACCTACTTGTATATTTTTTAAGGATGTAGGATTGGGTTAATGGAATAGGATAGCTGCATAATCAAGCAGAGGCCGGCAAATCATTTTATAAATGTGTACTGCTGTGTTGGTTGAAATTCCTTCATCCTTGTACGTTAAAGATCTGAAGTGCCGAGCCCTATTCTTGATTTTCAGCTTAAGGGATTTGGTGTGGGCTTTAAAGGTAAACTTGGTGTCAAAGGATATTCCAAGGTATTTGCATATTGGGAGTGGAAATAATTGGTGGTGATTAATGGTGACGGAATATGGATAATTTGTAATTCGGTGGTATGGGATGAATAATTGGGATTTGTTACAGTTGATTGTTAATCTCCATTTACAAAACCATTGTTATAGTGTGTCGATCATCTCTTGAAGTGTGCCTAGTGCCTTCTGTAGTGTTGAAGCATGACTTATTAATGCAGTATCGTCTGCAAAAAGTAGGCAATAGGAGGAAGGGTTAAAATAAGTAGGATCGGGGTGATAGATGTCGTGGACAAAAATGTTATATAGTAGAGGGGATAGTGGGGAACCTTGAGGGACACCTTGTTCGGGGATAAAAGAACGTGAGTAGGAGTTTTGGATGCGTATACATAGGGATCTGTTGTTTAGGAAACTATCAATTAAATGTAAAAGGTGTGGGGGGGGACTTTAAGGGCGTTACATTTATACAGCAAACCTCGATGCCATACGGAATCGAAAGCTTTTTGGATGTCTAGCAAAAGTATAGTGGATTTTTGGCCATCGAGGTGTGCTGTTTGACAGTTGGATATGAGTATGGACAGAGGCAGAGTTGTGGATTTGTGTTGGGTAAAACCGAATTGGTAGGGTGGAATGCGATCGGATAAGAGGTTTAGAAGTTTGTTTTTAAGTATTGACTCAAATGTCTTTCCCAGTACAGGAAGCAGGGTGATAGGTCGATAGCTGCTAATTAATTGAGGATCGTTATTATGCTTGTGTATGCATGTTATTATCCCCCTCTTCCATTCCTGGGGAAGTATTAAGTCTTGTAAACATGGTTAAAAATCTTTAGGATATATTCGTGAATATTATCTGGGAGGGATTTAAGGACTTGGCGGGATATGTTGTCATAACCGGGGGCGGTGTTTTTACCCTTGTATAATACTTCGAAATATTCCTCCTCATTTATGTCATCTGATATATGGAATGTGGGATTAAGGTTTTGGAAGGTGGTATACTATTCGTTCACTTGTTTGAAAAAGTTATCGTCGTAAGTATCGCCCTTGTTTATCTTGTAGGTGTTTTCGAAAAAGTCAGAGAAAAGGTCCGCAATAACATTTGTGTCGTATATTGCTTCTGCAGTCGTGGGATGTCTGATGGTCTCAAGGTAGTTGGATTTCCTATATTTTGAGAGTTTTTTAATTTCGTTCCATGTGACTTATTTATATTTTCACAGGCTCTATTCCATGTATTTTTTTTGTATTCTAGTATGAGGTAGTGAATGTCTTTGGTAATTTTATTGAACTGTCGTCGTAGGTCTGGATCGTCTGTAAATCGTAAGTCTCTGTACAATTGTCTTTTATTCAGTCAAAATATTTATCACAAAATTCGTAATTAGACTTTCTATTATTTAAAAATATCAAAATGCATTTAAAATCCGGTTAAATTATGTAATAAAATAGGCTAATATTTAGTATCTTTATAATTTGAAGATATGAAATATTTGGTTATTATTTTGAAACATGAAAATAATAAGAAGCCTAGCATTATTCTTCGACTTTCTTATATCAACATTTCAGCAATGTCGTATAAATATTGTGTTTGTAAGATGTTATAAGCTAACATTCAAATCTCAGATAATTTTTTTTATCAAAATATAAAATCGAATTAAAATTAATATCGACTTTATCGCAATAATGTAGTCTCATTGAGACAAGTCTCCAAATATTCATTGAAACAAATACTTCTCGAGCTAATAACCCGACAGATAATGAGTTATAGAATGAAATGCAACATCAAGTCAAATTATTCTCTCACCAAACTAAATAAAACAACAGGAAATTGAATTAAATTGAAAAAATTACAGGGAATGAGTATTAATTGTCTTAAGCCATCTATAGACGCGTTTCGAGATTTATCCTTTATCAGTATAGCTATGCTTTAGACTTTTAATACAAAAAATATTATATTAGGTCAAATTAGGTCAAATTATTCTTTCACTAAACTAAATAAAACAACAGGAAATTGAAATAAATTAAAAAAATTACAGGGAATGAATATTGTCTTAAACCATCTATAGACGCGTTTCGAGATTTGTCCCTCATCAGTATAGCTATGCAATACAAAAACTATTATATTAGGTCAAATTAGGTCAAATTATTATTTCACTAAACTAAATAAAACAACAGGAAATTGAAATAAATTGAAAAAATTACAGGGAAGGAATATTGTCTTAAACCATCTATAGACGCGTTTCGAGATTTGTCCCTCATCAGTATAGCTATGCTTTAGACTTTCAATACAAAAAATATTAAAATAAACAGGAAACTTACAAGAATTTCGAAGTGTTTTTTTTTCAGTAAGCGATTCCCCCTCAAACTGAGTCTGTTATTCTATGTAAGTTATCTAATTAAAGTCAATTAAAGAAAACCTTACAGGATATTTACGGGAGGTGGTTATTAAAATTTTCATGTCCCTAATTAAAAAAAAAGAGAACAGTAGTCGAAAAAAAGACCGCACTCTCGAATGACATCGGGGCGTAGGAAGACAAATTAAAGCACTTCTTAATTGAACATTCTTTTTGTTGGCGGGGAGAGAGGTGGTGCTCACTCACCGGGCTAAAGTTAATTAATCAAGACGGGATCGGGAGTTTTCTCACGTTTTCTTGAAATTGACTTTTTACTCGTTACATGTAACTTTCGTGTCGTCTGTTTAATTGTCAGATGTTCAAATGGGCTTATTTTTAGAAAAAGAAATAAAAGAGAAAAGCGCTTAAGAAAAAGTCAACCCTCCGTTACGACTGAATTAATATAATTTTATCTATAAACTATTAAATAAAACACTTGGTATTGTTTCACTGATTTTCACTGAAACAATAAAGAAAATAATTATCAGAAGACATTTTTAACATCAAGGAAAAAGTCTGTGATTTTTTTCAGATTTTTAGAAAAATTTTTGTCGGAAAATCATGTTTTGTAAGGGGTAGGCAGGATTGTTATGTTTAAAACACTTTGTTTTAAAACAGTGTTTTAAACATGTTTAAAAACAGCAGTCGTGTTTTAAACGGTTTCGTTTTAAACATGTTTTAAATCTTAAATTTGTTAAAAACATGTTTTAAACGTTTAATATGGGTAAAACGATTTTGTTATTATCTTAAATTTGCTAAATTATATTTTATACTATTTCATTAAAAAATGTTGTCCACGTTTTAATTTTAGCTAAATTGTTGAAGATTTTTCAAATTACATTATTAATCATAAAATTGTATTACAATAAAATATCACAGCTGTGTGTGCATAAATGTGATTTTTAAATACAGGGAATTTTTCTTTCAGGTATACATATGCATACACTGTTAATTTTACGAAATTGTTTTTTTTAAAAGATTTCAATTTGAATCTTTAAACAAGGGTTTTCCACTCCCAGACTAAGCATGAAGTAAAATTTCGAGTTTAGAAAAGCCTGAAAATTTGGATTGGCCGCGTAGCGAAGCGGAGCGGCCAATCCAAATTAGGCTTTTCTAAACTCGAAATTTTACTTCATGCGCCACACGTATTAAACACTGAATTATCGTTAAGTTTAAAATATACGGCTTTAGCAATCTAATATGTAGATGTGAATAAAACATGAGTCAAATTCTGCGCTGAACAAATTGTTTAAAACAATGATTATAGGCAACCCAATAACTCTAACGTATATTAGGTTACTATTAATGGATTCGGTAGCTACCGCCATCTAATGTCCATAGTGGCATCGTCAATGACACGAATGCACAAGTGCATATATTATTTGTATATTAGGTTGCCTATAATCGTTGTTGTATGTGTGTATTTTTTAACTTCACTGTAAATCGGGGTTTTTAAGCGTGGCGCATGAAGTAAAATTTCGAGTTTAGAAAAGCCTTATTCTGTTTCAATGAAAAAAACACGTTTTGTAAAAAAAACTGTTTTAATTAAAATGAAAAAAACACGTTTTTTAACAACCCTGGGGGTAGGTATGGAAATAATCCATATTTTCACACAAAAAAAATATTTTCTCAAAAATTTAAAAAAAATTCCTAGCTACTCTAAACAATAATAACAGTGTAAGCTATTTATTTTGCCAAGAAAAAATGTATTGCTAACTTTTTTCACTTTTAAAAATTTCAGCAAATTCATTAATTCCCTAAAATTCAACTTTGAATTTCTAAAATAGAACACATTAAATACAATAAGTGATAAAATCGAGAAAATTGCTTTTTTGAATATAAAAATTGTGTAAAGTTAAATTTGAGAAATGAAAAGAAAACTATTGAAAAGAATGAATTGATATTTAAAGAGGCTTAAAATGTATGTTAATTATTTAGTACAATCATGAAAATTGTGTTCATGGTGGATGCTAGAAGTTGGAGTTTTAATCTTTAACAGTTTTTAAGTGATTCTTTGTAGTCGCAATGTTAGTAAAATAATTTTTTTTCACAAGAAAATAATTAGCGAAGACATTTCCAGTCAAGGAGAAAGTCTGTGATTTTTTTCAGATGTTTTGAAAATCAAAATTTTTATCCGAAAATCGTAAATTTTGTGTAAAAATAATCAAGATTTTCACAAACAAAAAAATATTTTTAAAAAAATTAGAAAAAGAATCCCAGCTATTCTTAAAAATAATAGAAATAGTGTAAGCTATTTATTTCGCCAAGAAAAAAATGTGTTTCTAACTTTTCTCACTTTTAAAAATTCCAGAAAATTCATAAATCCCCTAAAATTCAACTTTGAGAGCTTACACTAAGCATCATTTTGAAGTCCCAAAAAAATGTTTTTAACTCAAATTAAAGCTCTTTTAATCCTAAATCATCTTTTTTTTAAATAAATTTAATCAGTTAAATGGTTACTGAACTAGAACACATCAAATACAATAAGTGATAAAATCGAGAAAATTGCTTTTTTGAATAAAAAAATTGTGTAAAGTTAAACTTGAAAAATTAAAAGAAAACTATTGAAAAGAATGAATTGATAATTTAATAGGCTTGTAATATATGTTAATTATTTATTAAAATCATGAAAATTGTGTTTATGGTGGATGCTAGAAGTTGGAGTTTTAATTTTTAACAAATTTTCTTCGTAATCGAAATGTTAGTGAAATAATTTTTTTCACAAGAAAATAATTAGCTGAAGACATTTCTTACATCAAGGAGAAAGTCTGTGTTTTTTTTTTATTTAGATGTTTTGAAAATCAAAATTTTTATCCGAAAATCGCAAATTTTGTGTAAAAATAATTCAGATTTTCACAAACAAAAAAATATTTTCGATAAAATTTTAAAAAAATTGTCAGCTACTCTTAAAAATAATAGAAACAGTGTAAGCTATTTATTTCGCCAAGAAAAAAATGTGTTGCTAACTTTTCTCAATATTTAAAATTCCAGCAAATTCATAAATCCCCTAAAATTCAACTTCGAGAGCTTACACTAAGCATCATTTTGAAGTCCAAAAAATATGTTTTTAACTCAAATTAAAGCAATTTTAATCCTAAATCATCTGCTTTTTAAATAAATTTAATATGTTAAATGGTTTCTGAAAAAGAACACTTTAAATACAATAAGTAATAAAATCGATAAAATTGCTTTTTTAAATGAAAAAATTGTGTAAAGTCAAATTTGAAAAATAAATGAAAACTATTTAAAAGAATGTATTGATAATTAAATAGGCTTGAAATGTATGTTAATTATATAGTACAATCATGAAAATTGTTCATGGTGGATGCTAGAAGTTGGAGTTTAAATTTTTAACAGTTTTTAAGTGATCCTTTGTGGTCGAAACGTTAGTGAATTATTTTTTTTCACAGAAAAATAATTAGCTGAAGACATTTCTAACAACAAAGAGAGAGTCTGTGAATTTTTTCAGATTTTTTAAAAAATCAAAATTTTCATTCGTAAATCGCAAAATTTGTAAGGGGTTTTCACACACAAAAAAATATTTTCTAAAAAATGTTAAAAAATTAAAGAAACTCTTAACAATGTTAGAAACAATGCGAGCTATTTACTTCGCCAAGAAAAAATGTGTTCACTTTTTTCACTTTTAAAAATTACAGCAAATTCATAAATCCGCTAAAGTTCAACTTTGAGCGCTCACACTAAGCACCATCTTGCAGTCCCCAAAAATGCTTGTAACACAAATTAAAGCTCTTTTAATTCTAAATTGATTGCTTTTTAAATCAATTTAATCAATTGAATGGTTTCTGAAATAAAGCACTTTAAATACAATAAGTGATAAAATCGAAAATATTGCTTTAAAAAAAAAGAAAATGTGTAAAGTTAAATTTGAAAAAAATATGAAAATTATTTAAAAGTATGTATTGATAATTAAATAAACTTGAAATTTATGTTAATTAGTTAGTACAATCATGAAAATTGTGTTCATGGTGGATGCTAGAAGTTGGAGTTTCAGTTATTAACAGTTATAAGGTGATTCTATTTAGTCGAAATTTAAGTGAAATATTTTTTTTCACAAGAAAATAATTAGCTGAAGAGATTTTAAACATCAAGGAGAAAGTCTTTGAATTTTTTCAGACATTCTTATTTTATGCTGACTTTTTTATTTTAGCTGAAATCTACTTATTTTAGTGAATTAAATTTGTAGAACATTGAAACAGTGTTTTCAATAATTCGTTGTTTTATTAAAAACTATCAATTTGACTCATGCAAAATAAAAAATATCCGGCTAAATTCCAACCACTTGTGGTATTACTCCCCATAAATTTCTATGACGTGAATAATAATAATATTTTAAGCTGAATTAGAAAAAGCAAAAAAGTAAGAATCTTATTCACTTGCGCCAAAGAAACTGAAGTATGAAACATTAGCAATTAAAAACTTGTTTAAAACGTGTTTAAAACATGTTTAAAATAGAATATACAGGGCATTTTTCATTTGAGTATACATATCCCGATAATTACAGCGTTTTTTTTTTAATTTGCGTGAATTTCTTGTTTCAAAGCGGTTAATTTAAGGCTTTTAACGAGTGGTTTCCACACCTAGACTAAGCATGAAGTAAAATTTTGAGTTTAGAAAAGCCTAAGAATTTGGATTGGCCGCGTATCGAAGCGGAGCGGCCAATCCAAATTAGGCTTTTCTAAACTCGAAATTTTACTTTATGCGCCACGTTTAAAAACACTGATTTACAGTGGAGTTTTAAAAACGCAAATTTACAACAACGATTATAGGCAACCTAAAACACGTTAGAGTTATTGGGTTGTCTATAATCACCGTTTTAAACAATTTGTTCAGCGCAGAATTTGACGCACGTTTTATTCACAACTACATATTAGATTGCTAAAGCTGTATATTTTAAACTTTACGATATTTCAGTGTATAATACGTGTGGCGCCTGAAGTAAACTATCGAGTTTAGAAAGGCCTGAAAGTTTGGACGATTTAAGTCAATATTGTTCGTGAATCGTGTAAAAATGTTATTTATAAACAGAAATGTTGAAATATTTTCTAATTAGTTGAGCACGTACATAATTACTAATTAAAAAGACCCTGTGGTATATTCACAACACCACAAATCGGCAATTATGAGTTGTTTTTAATGCGATTACTTTGTACAGTAATTTGTTTACAAGTTAATTATTTATTACCTCATTAATGCACTAAATGGTGTCAAATTATACCGACGATAGCCGTTTTAATGATTGATATAAATATTCATCGACAGCTAATTAATTGATCGATTAATTAACATGCGCGACAGCGCGATCGCCGCTAATTACTTTTTGCAATCCTGATTAATTGAACGCACACTACTTAGCGTGTATGTTCTACAAATTTAATTTACTAAAATGAGTGGATTTCAGCTAAACTAAAAAAGTTAGCATGAAATAAGAAAGTTTTCACTTATAGTTATAGAAAAGTTAGTTAGTATTTCCAATCCCAGATTAAGCATGAAGTAAAATTTCGAGTTTAGAAAAGCCTGAAAATTTGGATTGGCCGCGTAGCGAAGCGGAGCGGCCAATCCAAATTAGGCTTTTCTAAACTCGAAATTTTACTTCATGCGCCACGCGTATAAAACACTGAAATATCGTAAAGTTTAAAATATACGGCTTTAGCAATCTAATATGTAAATGTGAATAAAACGTGAGTCAAATTCTGTACTGAACAAATTGTCTAAAACAGTGATTATAGGCAACCCAATAATTCTAACGTTACCTATAATCGTTGTTGTAAGTGTGTGTGTTTTTAAAACTTCACTGTAAATCAGTGTTTTTAAACGTGGCGCATGAAGTAAAATTTCGAGTTTAGAAAAGCCTAATTTGGTTTGGCCGCTCCGCTTCGCTACGCGGCCAATCCAAATTCTTAGGCTTTTCTAAACTCGAAATTTTACTTCATGCTTAGTCTGGGAGTGGAAAACACTCGTTAAAAGCCTTAAGTTAACCGCTGCGAAACAACAAATTCACGCAAATTTAAAAATACCGCTGTAATTATCGGGATATGTATACTCAAAAGAAAAATGCCCTGTATGCTTTGTTTTAAACATTTTTTAAACGTGTTTTAAACCTGTTTTAAACACGTTTTAAATATGTTTCAAATTGTTAATGTTTCGAACGCTGTTTCAATGAAAAAGACACGTTTTGTAAAAAAAATGTTTGTTTTAATTAAAATTAAAAAAACCTTTTCTTTAATAACCTTGCTTCTCAACTAGAGAAGTCTACATCAAGGCTGTAGCCAGGAAGGTGATATGGGGGTTGACACCCCCCCCCCCTTCCTGGACATTTTAAAAATCGCAAATTTTGACATGTAAAAGCGGCCCTGAAAGAGCTGAAACAATATTTTTACCATTAGGGATTTAATGGTAAAAATATTGTTTCAGCTCTTTCAGGGCCGCCCCGATTGTTAATTCTGGCTAGGGCCTTGCTTTACCTCAATCAACCCTTAACTGATAATTATTTCAATCGATTTTTTTTCTTTCTTCAAATAATTTTTAGGAAGATAAATTCAAATTCAAAACTATTTGAATTCGAAAAAATAACTTACGCTTCTTATAGTTTGCACACTTTAAACATAATATATAAAATTACGAGAAAACTATTCGTGAAAATGCAAACAATGTCTTAAATAATAAGACAACTCAAGACGATAAATATCCATTGAAACAACTACTTCCCGTGCAAATACACCTCCGGATATTGAATTATACAATGAAATATTTAAAATCTTATTTAATTTGATTTGTTACAACGCTCTATATTTATATATTTCTATGTTTTAAAGTATGCTAAAAATAGATATACTAACAGAAATGCAAAATTTTAGGTTTTATTTTGACCCCCCGCGGGGGGGGGGGCTGGCCGCACCGATGCGAATCGGCCACACTGTGCGTTATAACAAATCAAATTAAATAAAATTTTAAATATTTCATTGTATAATTCAATATCCGGAGGTTTATTTGCACGGGAAGTAGTTGTTTCAATGGATATTTATCGTCTTGAGTTGTCTTATTATTTAAGACATTGTTTGCATTTTCACGAATAGTTTTTTTCGTAATTTTATATATTATAATTTTTAGGAGTCTGTTGGATTTATTGTGATTCAAATTCTGTATAAACACTACGACCATCCAATCGATTCAAAGATTAGAGAGCATCCCGAATAATTAATGCCCCAAACAAGAACACCACCGCCGATCCATACAATCACGTTAATTATGTTAAGCCGCAACGCAGCGGCGCAGCGCCCTCTGCCTCTCTCTCCGTCAGTGTTTCGAATCGGCTAAATTGGCAAGTCGGTTTAATAATGAAGACCTAGGGACCACACACGTCGTCGCTGTGATTGGTTCCCACGCCACGCCTGTATAGTAGGCGTGGCCAGTTTACGCGCACTAGGTAGTGGGGATAGCAGTCAACGATGGTGGGGACGTGCTTCGGGTGGGGGAGGTGTCAATTTGCCGACTGACGTGATTTATTAATCTGGCAACATAAATTGATATATATTGGCCGCATATTTCCCTCCTGCCCCACCGCTTTCTGGTTGATTGTATTTTAGTTTCCGTGTTTATGGCTATATCTAAACGGATATTCAAAATAACCAAGAAAATCCACCTTGTACACTCCTTATTATCTACATTATTATAATTAGGGTTTAATTCTACTTTTATAGGATCCATATTATGTTACCTTCTCAACTTCATTCTGTTTTAACATTGAAACATAACCTTTTTCAAGTTAGCAGCGTTAGCAGTTTTTATCTTTTACCGTCGGAAGAAATGCGTAATCTCGTCCTTATTTATTTGTCATTCCAATCGCGCTTTTGATATTAAATTGATCTCATTACCTTCCTTGTCATTAGTGTAATGCGACGACCGGACAGCGGTGTCAAGTAGGCGGGGTCGGTTGATGGCCGGTTAATTCACTTGTCTTGTTGCGTCATAATTATAACCCTACTTCGGGTTGACATATTCTTACATGATAATTGGGTACCCTGCATGTGCAGGGTGATTGAAGTTTGAAGGCTGACATGGGGAAAGAAATTGAAAGTAGGTTAAACAGAAGCAAATTACTCGCATATGGATGGCAATTGTGTTCTTCCTCATATGCACAGATCATTTAGATTAACTTCATTGCCACTTTTGTTAAGAAAAAAGTTATTGGGTGCATAGGAAGTTAACAGAGCTGAGCAGGATTCGTATCCTTTTAGAGGATTCAAAAGAGGCATTCCAATACTTTAGTTCAACTGGATTCGTGATCCCGATTCGTTACATTGTTTTAAGAGGATTCGTATTCGAATCCAAATGTGGGTGATTCGAATCCTTATAAAAGAATTCGAGTATTTATAAAAGGATTCTAATTTTTATAAAAGGATTCGAATATTTCTAAAATGATTCGAATACTTACAAAAGGGTTTGAATCGTCAAAAATAATTCGAATTAATTGTGAGGATTAACTTAAAAAAGGCCTTTTGTGTGTTTTTAAATTTCTCGTTAAATCACTGTTTTAGACGCGTGGCGCATGAAGTAAAATTTCGAGTTTAGAAAAGCCCAGAAAATTTGTCTCGGGTCGCTGCGCGACCCTCGACAAATTTTCACGGGGCTTTTCTAAACTCGAAATTTTACTTCATGCTTAGTCTGGGAGTGGAAAACACTCGTTCGAAACTTCAAGCTGAACGCTTTGATAAGAACATTAAATGACTGAAAATGTTTTTAAAGATAATAATCTAGTTTTCAAAATTTTGTTTAATATTATTTAAAGTAAAACTGACATGGTAGCCACAATCTGAATTGTTAAATTTTTCCGACATTTCCCTGATTCACGATTTTTTTTACCTGGCATTTTAATATAACTTTCTTCTGTGAGAAGCTCCCGTTTAGTTGAATTGTTTTCATTGTTTTTGTTAATATTTAAATTAATTTTATAAATTTAATAAAATCATGTGGCCAGTACAATAAGCCACCTAGGCTGCAGTGCATCCGGATCCGAAAGGAAGACGGCCCCCACAGGAAAAAAAAATCATGTGGCTTTTTTGATAGTGATTTGGTCAATTTAAATATAATTCCATGACTTTTCTCTGACTTTCCCGGTTTTAATGATATTCAGTGAATTTTATATTTACGTAATTTTCGGGCTTTCGTCCATTTTATAATAGAGTTCAATTTGAAGTTTAGCGGAGTGTTTCCACTCCCAGGCTAAGCATGAAGTAAAATTTCGAGTTTAGAAAAGCCCCGTGAAAATTTGTCGAGGGTCGCGTAGCGACCCGAGACAAATTTTCGGGCTTTTCTAAACTCGAAATTTTACTTCATGCGCCACGCGTACAAACCACTGATTTGAAGTGAAGCTCAGAAAGAAACACACAAATACATCTTTAATGAGAGTAACAGGGAATCAGATATTTAGTCGGTTATTAACGATGTTCAGTGTTAATAATAAATAATTAGGTTTTGAATATTTTTGTTTAAACAACTAGTAACGATATTTATATATTAATGGTTGCAAAAAAAATAATAAAATCAATTTATTCTCAAAGGATTTGTATTCGTGATTCGAAAAAACAGGATTCGAATCTTTGATTCGAATCATATTTATCTCTTATGAATCCTGTGTTTGGGTATTCGTGATTCGAATCATATTAGGGGATTCGGATTCGTGATTCGAATTCTTTTTACGAGGATTCATCCCAGCTCTAGAAGATAATAATAATAATAATAATAATAATACTTAATTTCCCAACGGAAGAACCAATACAGAGAAATCGTGATTCGAATCATATTAGGTGATTCGGATTCGTGATTCGAATTCTTTTTATGAGGATTCATCCCAGCTCTGGAAGATAATAATAATAATAATAATACTTCATTTCCCAACGGAAGAACCAATACAGAGAAAGATGAAAACATGTAAATACAAATTATTAGATTTCAAATAATAATAATAATAACAAATGAAACTTAAAAATAAATAACAAAATATAACATTCTACAAAAAAAAAACTTGGGTATCAGATTCAAGTTTTACCCAGTACCAATAAATATGTCGCTAAAATGCTTATTGGCATTTCGGCACATATAACTTACCTAAGACATCTGTTTTCGCAGATGGTGTTTTGAAGGTGTTTACATGTCTAAGTATTAATAGCACTTAATAACGTTTAAATCGATGGTTATTGGGTTAGTAGGAAATTAATAACGCCTAATGATTTTTGCATTTAGGGCCAGTTGCAGCAAACATGTTGAACTTGTTCAACTCTGAACTCGAGTTCAAAGTGATGGGAACTGTCATCTTGAACTCAAAATCAACTTGAACGTTTCTGGTGCAACTGGGCCTTAAATATTGGTGGCTTAAGGGTAGAAGTTATTCAGTATATAGGAAATTATTAACATTCAAGGACTTTTCATTTTTAAATCGATGCCGTGTGCTATTCTCACTAACTCAACTTAAACAATAGAGACGTTCGTGTTAACAAATTCGACGATCACCAGGTGAGCGCTAATCACACCGCTTTAATTCCGCACGTGACCGTGACTAAAAACCCGTGCATCAATCCAAAGTCATTTAATGGCTTGTCACACCTAGTCGATTGAAATTGTAATTTCCCCTCAAATAATTACCTTCACTCGCCGCTTCCTAGTAAACCGGCTAAGAGCAAAACGAGAGACAATTGTTACGGATCGAGCGGGAGATTCATCCGATGACAATTAACAGTTGTCATTTTTTTCCAACGGTCGCATTCTGCGAGCGAGTTACTTCTGCGAAATCCTACCTGGACAAGGACTCGAACCGGAGCGCGGGGCAAAAAATGATCGGTGCCGAGATTGATTGCCCGAGCGGGTTTCAAGAATCTGAAAATCACCGTGGCGTAATCGCGGTATTGGATGATATCATTTGTTTGGTAATGTTGGACAGAGTGTTTTTTTTTTGTTTGTTATACTGTACTGGTTTTAAAACATACTGGGAATGAAGTGTGAGTGCAAAAGGAATCAATTAGTTGCTTTCGATGTTCAGAAAATGTGTGTGCATCAGATTGAGCGAGTGTTGGGTTTTTTAAAATTTGGAATTGAATAAGAAAAACAAAAATTTAACTGTTTCCGAATGCGCAATTGTTAGGTTTTCTAAAATTTTGAATTAATCCAGAAAGTTACAAGGAAAACATTGAACTGTGCTCCTAGTTGAGCAATTGATAAGTTTTCTGCAATTTGGAATTAATCCAGGAAGTAACAAGGACAAAATTGAAGTAACAAAGACAAAATTGAAGTTACAAGGGAAACATTAAGCTGTGCTTCACATTGAACAGGTACTGGGTTTTCTAAAATTTGGAATTAATACAAGAAGAAAAAAGAAACAGAAGCCAAGTTGAGCGAGTGTTGTTTTTTTTTTAAATTTGGAGTTGAACCAGGAAAACAAAAATTGAACTGTGCTTCCGAATGAGCAATTGTTGGGTTTTCTAAAATTTGGAATTAATCCAGAAAGTTACAAGGAAAACATTGAACTGTGCTCCTAGTTGAGCAATTGTTAAGTTTTCTCAATTTGGAATTAATCCAGAAAGTAACAAGGACAAAATTGAAGTAACAAAGACAAAATTGAAGTTACAAGGGAAACATTAAGCTGTGCTTCACATTGAACAGGTGCTGGGTTTTCTAAAATTTGGAATTAATACAAGAAGAAAAAAGAAACAGAAGCCAAGTTGAGCGAGTGTTGGTTTTTTTTTTTAAATTTGGAGTTGAACCAGGAAAACAAAAATTGAACTGTGCTTCCGAATGAGCAATTGTTGGGTTTTCTAAAATTTGGAATTAATCCAGAAAGTTACAAGGAAAACATTGAACTGTGCTCCTAGTTGAGCAATTGTTAAGTTTTCTGCAATTTGGAATGAATCCAGGAAGTAACAAGGACAAAATTGAAGTAACAAAGACAAAATTGAAGTTACAAGGGAAACATTAAGCTGTGCTTCACATTGAACAAGTGCTGGGTTTTCTAAAATTTGGAATTAATACAAGAAGATAAAAGAAACAGAAGCCAAGTTGAGCGAGTGTTGGTTTTTTTTTTTAAATTTGGAGTTGAACCAGGAAAACAAAAATTGAACTGTGCTTCCGAATGAGCAATTGTTGGGTTTTCTAAAATTTGGAATGAATCCAGAAAGTTACAAGGAAAACATTAAACTGTGCTCCTAGTTGAGCAATTGTTAAGTTTTCTGCAATTTGGAATTAATCCAGGAAGTAACTAGGACAAAATTGTAGTAACAAAGACAAAATTGAAGTTACAAGGAAAACATTAAGCTGTGTTTCACATTGAACAGGTGCTGGGTTTTCTAAAATTTGGAATTAATACAAGAAGAAAAAAGAAACAGAAGCCAAGTTGAGCGAGTGTTGTTTTTTTTTTTAATTTGGAATTGAACCAGGAAAACAAAAATTGAACTGTGCTTCCGAATGAGCAATTGTTGGGTTTTCTAAAATTTTGAATTAATCCAGAAAGTTACAAGGAAAACATTGAACTGTGCTCCTAGTTGAGCAATTGTTAAGTTTTCTGCAATTTGGAATTAATCCAGGAAGTAACAAGGACAAAATTGAAGTAACAAAGACAAAATTGAAGTTACAAGGGAAACATTAAGCTGTGCTTCACATTGAATAGGTGCTGGGTTTTCTAAAATTTAAAATTAATACAAGAAGAAAAAAGAAACAGAACTGTGCTCCAAGTTGAGCGAGTGTTGGGTTTTTTTTTTAAATTTGGAGTTGAACCAGGAAAACAAAAATTGAACTGTGCTTCCGAATGAGCAATTGTTGGGTTTTCTAAAATTTGGAATTAATCCAGAAAGTTACAAGGAAAACATTGAACTGTGCTCCTAGTTGAGCAATTGTTAAGTTTTCTGCAATTTGGAATTAATCCAGAAAGTAACAAGGACAAAATTGAAGTAACAAAGACAAAATTGAAGTTACAAGGGAAACATTAAGCTGTGCTTCACATTGAATAGGTGCTGGGTTTTCTAAAATTTGGAATTAATACAAGAAGAAAAATGAAACAGAACTGTGCTCCAAGTTGAGCGAGTGTTGGGTTTTTTTTTTAATTTGGAGTTGAACCAGGAAAACAAAAATTGAACTGTGCTTCCGAATAAGCAATTGTTGGGTTTTCTAAAATTTGCTCCTAGTTGAGCAAGTTTTAACTTTACTGCAATTTGGAATTAATCCTGGAAGTAACAAGGACAAAATTGAAGTAGCAAAGATAAAATTGAAGTTACAAGTAAAAAAAAGTGTGCTTTACATTGAACAAGTGCTGGCTTTTCTGAAATTTGCAATTTGGAATTAATCCTGGAAGTAACAAGGACAAAGTTGAAGTAGCAAAGACAAAATTGAAGTTACAAGTAAAAAAAAGCGTGCTTTACATTGAACAAGTGCTGGCTTTTCTGAAATTTGCAATTTGGAATTAATCCTGGAAGTTACAAGGACAAAATTGAAGTAGCAAAGACAAAATTGAAGTTACAAGTAAAAAAAAGTGTGCTTTACATTGAACAAGTGCTGGCTTTTCTGAAATTTGGAATTAATACAAGAAGAAATAAGAAACGAAACTGTGCTCCAAATTGAGCGAGTGTTGGGCTTTCTAAAATTTGGAATTGATTCAGGAAGTTAGAAGGAAAAAAAATTGAACTGTGCTTTAGATTGAGTAAGTGTTGGGTTTTTTAAGATTTTGAATTAATCCAGAAAGTTACAAGGATAAAAATGGAACTGTGCTTCAGATTGAGCGAGTGTTGGGTTTTCTACAATTGGAAATTAATTCAGTAAGTAACAAGGACAAAATTGAACTGTGCTCCAACTTCAACTAAAATTTGAAATTAATCCAGGAAGTTACAACGAAAAAAATGAAGCTGTGCTTCAAATTGAGCAAGTGTTGGGTTTTCTAAAACTTGGAATTGATCCAGAAAGTTATAGGGAAAAAATAAATGTAACTCTGCTTCAGATTGAGCAAGTGTCGAGTTTTTTAAAATTTAGAATTCAATCCAGGAAGTTACAAGGAAAAATGTAACTGTCCTGCGAATTGAGCGTGTGTTGGGTTTTCTAAAATTTGGAATTGATTCAGGAAGTTACAAGGAAAAACAATTGAACTGTGCTTTAGATTGAGTAAGTGTTTGGTTTTCTAAGATTTTGAATTAATCCAGAAAGTTACAAGGATAAAAATGGAACTGTGCTTCAGATTGAGCGAGTGTTGGGTTTTCTACAATTGGAAATTAATCCAGTAAGTAACAAGGACAAAATTGAACTGTGCTCCAACTTTAACTAAAATTTGAAATTAATCCAGGAAGTTACAACGAAAAAAATGAAGCTGTGCTTCAAATTGAGCAAGTGTTGGGTTTTCTAAAACTCGGAATTGATCCAGAAAGTTATAAGGAAAAAATAAATGTAACTGTGCTTCAGATTGAGCAAGTGTCGAGTTTTCTAAAATTTAGAATTTATTCCAGGAAGTTACAAAGAAAAATGTAACTGTCCTGCGAATTGAGCGTGTGTTGGGTTTTCTAAAATTTGGAATTGATTCAGGAAGTTACAAGGAAAAACAATTGAACTGTGCTTTAGATTGAGTAAGTGTTGGGTTTTCTAAGATTTTAAATTAATCCAGGAAGTTACAAGGATAAAAATGAAGCTGTGCTTCAGATTGAGCAAGTGTTGGGTTTTCTACAATTCGGAATCAATCCAGTAAGTAACGTGGACAAAATTGAAGTGTGCTCCAACTTCGACTAAAATTTGAAATTAATCCAGGAAGATACAAGGAAAAAAATTAAGCTGTACTCCAAATTGAGCAAGTGTTAGGTTTTCTAAAACTCGGAATTGATCCAGAAAGTTATAAGGAAAAATTAAATGTAACTGTGCTTCAGATTGAGCAAGTGTCGAGTTTTCTAAAATTTAGAATTTATTCCAGGAAGTTACAAAGAAAAATGTAACTGTTCTACGAATTGAGCAAGTGTTTTCAAAAATTTGGAATAAATTCAGGAAGTTACATAAATGGAACTGTGCTTCAGATTGAACATGTGTTGAGTTTTCTGAAATTTGGAATTAAACCAAGAAGCTACTAGGAAAAAATCAACTGTGCTTCGAATTAAACAAGTGTTAGGTTTTCTAAAAATTAGAACTGATCCAGTAGGTTAGGTTAGGTTCATATGGCAACAGCCGAGGCTGTTCACTTAGGGCCCGTTGTGATACCATGAGAGATCCTTCCCCTATACAACCCAATTTGAGCACCTAATGAATCCGATCAGATCTCCCACCTTTATAGGTGAGAGCTCCGCCAGTTCACTTGCGTGGTGCAGACCGAGGTACTTCATTCGTTTCCCCTCAAGAGCAGGACATTGACCTAGATAGTGGAGTACTGTTTCTTCCTCCTCCTCATCTAGGCATTCTCTGCAGTAGTCATTGTATTTGAGACCCATCTTTTGTGCGTATCCACCCAGAAAACAGTGACCCGTGATGATGCCTACTGCCTTCCTTATGTCGATTCTGCTAAGTGCGATTAATCTTTTATTGTTTGTAGTGTGACACATCTTCTTACTGGATCAGTTAGGCAGCTATGAGACCCATCCAGTAAGATTAATTGCACTTAGCAGAATCGACATAAGGAAGGCAGTAGGCATCATCACGGGTCACTGTTTTCTGGGTGGACACGCACAAAAGATGGGTCTCATAGCTGCCTAACTGATCCAGTAAGTTACAAGGAAAAATCCGAAATTGACAAACTTTGAAAAAATAACTGTAATTTCACCCATTTACGTTTTCTAGGCGAAATTGAGTTTTCAAAAAAATAACTTGTTATTTCATCCACATAACCTTCTTTGGTTAATTTAAATGCATCGGTATGCCTGCAATTATACGTTTACACTTTTTTTATTTACATTTTCTTTCGTATTAGGATGTTACTAGTCCAGCGATGGATTTCTAAAAACATGTGTTTTTTTTCTAGAATATTTTGGTGCTTATTCTCGAAAGGAATTAGAAGAATGTAATTACCAGTGGTGCACAGTGTACGGAAATGTGGCTCAACGAGTCTACGAGAAGCTAAAAATTAAAAATAAGATATACGGGGATTTTTTTTAGGTTAAGTAAACATATGCATAAGCTGTAAATTTTCCGACATCCGTTATTTTTTAAAAGAGTTCAATTTGAAGCTATAAACAAGTGTTTTCCACTACCTGACTAAGCATGAAGTAAAATTTCGAGTTTAGAAAAGCCCCGTGAAATTTTCTGGGCTTTTCTAAACTCGAAATTTTACTTCATGCGCCACGCGTACAAAACACTGATTTAATGCAAAGTATTAAAAAAATATACTGCTTATTGATGTTTAATTTTTCTTTTGCAGGAAGATACATTTTTTTAAATTATTTTTATTTTATATTTTTATTTATTCAAACGCTACTTTAATGTGATTAGTGACAGCTTGATTTTGAATTATTGCCAACTTGAATTTGTTTAGTGCCAACTTGAACTTGAAAAGATATACATTAATTTATTCATTGTTAGGATTATCTTCCAAATCGTGAAAAAAAGTACCTTACTTTCTAAACCTGTAACTTCTGGGGTTCCTCAAGGAACCCACTTAGGGCAAATATTATTTCTAAACTCGAAATTATAGATGAAGTATGTTTTTGAACTTTATGGTAAGTCAGTGTTTTATACGCGTGGCGCATGAAGTAAAATTTCGAGTTTAGAAAAGCCCCGTGAAAATTTGTCTCAGGTCGCTGCGCGACCCTCGACAAATTTTCTACGCGGGGCTTTTCTAAACTCGAAATTTTACTTCATGCTTAGTCTGGGAGTGGAGAACACTCGTTCGAGATACCTAATATTTCAAACGCAGCAAATAGATGAACATTTATTACATATCGCATACATTGTGAATTTATTAAGTATTTTATTTGCAACTTGATTTTGAATTATTGCTAACTTGAATTTGTTTAGTGCCAACTTGAACTTGAAAAGATATACATTAATTTATTGATTGTTAGGATTATCTTCCAAATCGTGAAAAAAGTACCTTACTTTCTAAACCAGTAACTTCTGGGGTTCCTCAAGGAACCCACTTTGGGCAAATATTATTTCTAAACTCGAAATTATAGATGAAGTATGTTTTTGAACTTTATGGTAGGTCAGTGTTTTATACGCGTGGCGCATGAAGTAAAATTTCGAGTTTAGAAAAGCCCGGTGAAAATTTGTCTCAGGTCGCTGCGCGACCCTCGACAAATTTTCTACGCGGGGCTTTTCTAAACTCGAAATTTTACTTCATGCTTAGTCTGGGAGTGGAGAACACTCGTTCGAGATACCTAATTTTTCAAACGCAGCAAATAGATGAACATTTATTACATTTCGAATACATTGTGAGTTTATTAAGTATTTTATTTGCAACTTGATTTTGAATTATTGCTAACTTGAATTTGTTTAGTGCCAACTTGAACTTGAAAAGATTTACATTAATTTATTGATTGTTGGGATTATCCAAATCGTGAAAAAATTACATTACTTTTTAAACCAGTAACGTCTGGGGTTCCTCAAGGAACCCACATTGGGCCAATATTATCTATATTTCTTGTGAAAGAAACTTCTAACGAGTGTTTTCCACTCCCAGGCTAAGCATGAAGTAAAATTTCGAGTTTAGAAAAGCCTGAAAATTTGGATTTGCCGGGGCGCGCGAGCGAAGCGAGTCGCGCTCCGGCAAATCCAAATTTTCAGGCTTTTCTAAACTCGAAATTTTACTTCATGCGCCACGCGTACTAAACACTGATTTAATGTAAAGTATTAAAAAATATACAGCTTAGGGATCTGTAATTTTACTTTTGTAGGAAGATTAAGTTTTTTAAGTTATTTTTGTTTTTACTTACTGTTACTTAGGTTTAAATCATTTTCTATTTGTAATACAAACCAAGCTGAGCTAACCCTAGTAGAAATGAATTTTATAGCAATATTGTACCTATATTGATATCATGATTATACATTGAAACTGTTATTCAATGTGCATACAATATAGAAACAATATGGGTTGCAAATATTGTTACTAAAATAATATTCAATATAGAAACAATATTGTCTATATCCAGGATAAAAATAATAGATATTCAATGTGCATATAATCAAGGGGAGCCAATGCTTATGGGAGAACTGGAAATCGTGTAGAAAAGGAGAGACTATGGTCGGGATGTAGGGTAAGAGTAAAACATAAGACTATATACACCAATCACCGGTCTCGCTTCTAACCAAACGCGGTTATCAAATTTTATATAGAGACTGGCCAATTGGATATATATATATATATATATATATATATATATATATATATATATGAACTGTGATACAGTATAGAATCAATATAGATTGAATATATTGTTACTATATTAATATTCTGTATAGAAACAATATTGTCTATATCCATAATACAAATAATAGATATTCAATGTGTATACTATATAACGAGTGTCAATAAACTGTCGGCATCCCAGTAGGGGACTTTTGACCTCAGAAACATACGTCGTAATTAAATTAAGCACTGTGACACTACCCAATAACATATAATTAAATAAGTATAAATGAAATTGCCAATTCTTGGTTGCAGAATACTTCAAACATTAAAAGTGCGATTCTTTTCGCAATCTACAACAAGTTAGTCTTACAAAGACTATATCAATAATTTGACCCAAATTGTTACATTTGCAGTAGGTTACTGTATGTAACAGCAAACACTTGTTGTATAATTCAATGTCCGTCGGGGTATTAGCCCGGGAAGTAGTTGTTTTAATGAGTGTTTGATATAGTCTTTGTAAGACTAACTTGTTGTAGATTGCGAAAATAATCGCACTTTTAATGATATAATTAAATGTATTTGACGTTTTCAAAATTCACCGTTTTGTATGGCATAATCTAAAATATATAATTTGTTTTTCAAAGCAACCGAGATGCCGACAGTTTATAGACAGTTGTTAGAAACAATATAGATTAAATGTAAGTAACATTACATTTAATCTATATTGTTTCTAACGACTGTGTATAAACTTTTATTATTTAAAATAGAAACAATATTGTTAAATCCAGAACAAAATTTTAAGAGGGCTATAACTTCTGAACAAATAAAGATATTACGTTGGTGCGTATAAATATTTCTTCATAAAATTAAATCTACTTTTAATTGCCAAAGTTTGTAAAGAGGCTAATAAATCACCCTGTATAGAGACTGCCTAACTGGATACACATATTTGAACTGTGTACAAACATAATAATGAACTTTTTTATTCGCAGTCAGGGGGGTGGCTGTGTCAGCTGCCCCCCCCCCTCCCACTCTCATCCTTGT
Organism: Philonthus cognatus; assembly: GCA_932526585.2. Classification (NCBI taxonomy): domain Eukaryota; kingdom Metazoa; phylum Arthropoda; class Insecta; order Coleoptera; family Staphylinidae; genus Philonthus; species Philonthus cognatus. Next base: position 35,428,469 of record OW052242.1, read on the forward strand.
GTGCCCGCCGGAGCCCCCACCCCTTGCTGCGCCCTTAACTAACTAACTAACTATGCCAAGTACTACTACTAAAATGTACAAGTACTGCCGTGTGATTATTTAAAACATGATTTAGAGTAGGCTTTGAATTTTAAATTAGATTGGCACTTCTGACTATTAACACGTAGTTTACCATAACCTCAAATTTATTCCTTCATTCAATTAGCATTCTGGGCAACCGCACAAAAAAAAGCCGCCTATTCTAAATCATAATTCGAATGATTACGTGGTATTAGAATGTAAAGGAAATAAAAAGTGGAGATTCTACAAAAACAATGCGTTCAACTGGTGAAAAATGTGAATATTTTTGTTTTGAAACACTGATTTCGTTCAGTTTACGTCTACATTTATACAAATTGTCTTGTCGTGTAAGTTAAAACGATTGATCCACTCGGCACACGCTTGTGACCTCCCGATCCGAGTGAACCGAACAAGACGTCACCAATACAAATAAACGAAAGCAGGATAAAAAAAAAATGCAATCGGTACTAATCAAAACGATAAATAAGGACATATTTTACATGAATATGAAGTGCCCCCTCTCTATGGGAACACGCCGCAGCATAAATAACCTGTAAAGCTCGATGAGGAGGCCTCCCATTGGCCGAAGGGGAGTGAACGGGACCGCCCCGCCATACCCAAACCCCGCCCTTATGCTTCTTCTTACCTTCAGAGTAACCTAGTATCTCGTCGTGTTTAGATCGGACTAGGTGCCTGCCTTCTGGTAGACTGAGCGGATTTTTAAGAAAAAGATAATTAAATCGGGTTTAATTAATTGAAGATGTATACGGACGTTGTGGTGAATCGTGATTTTTTTTAATTTTGTGAACAAAGTGTGTGCGTATGTGCGGTACCCGAAATGGCAGCCCTTACTAGCAACCTAGTAGCTTCGAGCCATTTCGGAAGGAATTTGGAGAGTAACGACGGGTCGATTTCGATGGACTCGAACGATTACAGCAGGGAATCGCCTAATTTGGATCAGAACAGTTGCTGCAGCGATGATACGGTGCTTTCCGTCGGCAACGAGAACCCGATCGAGCCTGATTCTGGTGATCTTTCCTTTAAAAACATCGAAAGCCACTTGAACGCGATTTCCAAAATCACCAACTCCACGCTCGATCCGAGCGTGGGCAGCTACAAATCGACACCTTCTAGTCCTAGCAGCCACAGACTCAGCCCGGGGAGCACCAAAAGCCTGCCGGAATCACCGGGGTTCCCCTTTCGCGTTTCCGAAAAATCAAACCCCACGTCCCCGGAGTCGTTCTCGCAGCAGAACTTCAGCCCCAGCAGCCAGAAGACCTACACCTCCGGCCCGGACTCGCCGCAGAGCCCCAAATTGGAAACCAAGCACTTTTACTTCCGGCAGAAAAACGAAAACAACAACGAGCCGGTCAATGGCAATCTGAAATTCTCAATCGATAATATTTTAAAAGCGGATTTCGGAAGGCGGATCACGGATCCGATCAACATCCGCAAGTCGCGGCCCAAAAAGTTAATTCCGGAAACCTCGCGCAGCAGCTTCGATGAAACAGCAACGGCGACCTCCTCAGCACCGGTCGATCTCAGCAAAACAGACCAGGAAAAACCCGCGAAAGAATCGTCATCCTCATCAAACGGAAGTCAACCGATGTTATGGCCAGCTTGGGTTTACTGCACCAGGTACAGCGACAGGCCCAGTTCAGGTTAGTACTAATTCACAGCTGGGCGTCCGTCTTTTGACATTTCGCTTAATTGGAAAGTCGTAAATGCGTGGATAATTTGTAGAACACCTAGGTGAATTAATTGCGCCGATAAATATTCAAATCGGCTTCCATTTTATGGGGCCGTTCACGAAATTAACTCGTATGTTAAATGCTAATGGGCGGCTATAACTTTTACCGACGGACAGCGTTTTTTATGTTCGGAAAAATTCGCGTTCCAAAAGTTTTACGTGTAATCAAATAAAACTGTAATAACACTAAATTTTATTTACTCAATCGCTTTTTTTTTTCTTTTAGTTTGCCCATTAAAATAACTTTACACATACAATTTAAATTCTCATCAATAATTCAATAAAACAATTCTTAATTAGCCATGTTTATCAACTGATATGTAGGTAAACATTAAAAGTACGATTCTTAACGGAATCTACAACAAATTTGTCTTACAAAGACTAAATTGGCATTTTCATTTATAAAGGGTGTCCCAACAAGAGCGCCGGATTTGATTTAAAAAAAAAAACATTTTTTTTTCGAACTAAGCAAATATTTACATTTTAATGTGAAGAGGAATAGTTGCGATTAAACATAAAAAGGACATCCGGCAAATGGCCACAACCAAATCTCTGTTACATCGTCATACTTTTCTTAAAATTCAGGATAATGTTTTTGCATAACTGTGGCTCTATTTCGCCAATAACGCGCCGAATTTACTTATGGTATGAATCAGAGCTGGGCAGGATTCGAATCATTCAGGATTCGAATCCTGGATTCGAATTCATTTAGAGGATTCAAAAGAGGCATTCGAATACTTTAGTTAAACTGGATTCGTGATCCTGATTCGTTACATTTTTTTAAGAGGATTCGTATTCGAATCCAAAGGCGGGTGATTCGAATCCTCATAAAAGGATTCGAATCCACATAAAAGGATTCGAATATTTATAAGAGGATTCGAATACTTACAAAAGGATTCGAACCGTCAAAAATAATTCGAATTAATCGCGAGGATTAACATACAAAATTTGTTTTGTATGTTTTTAAATTTCTCGTTAAATCACTGTTTTGTACGCGTGGCGCATGAAGTAAAATTTCGAGTTTAGAAAAGCCCCGTGAAAATTTGTCTCGGGTCGCTGCGCGACCCTCGACAAATTTTCTACGCGGGGCTTTTCTAAACTCGAAATTTAACTTCATGCTTGGTCTGGGAGTGGAAGACTCTCGTTCGTAAATTTTCGAATTATCATAAAGTTGTGTATTTATCACTAATTGTTTGATTTGAGTTATGTGGAGTATTTAATCACAATGAAAAAACTGTTTTTATTCCTTACTTCACTTTTATTTTTATGTGTTAGATGTACATTTCGAGTGCTAAGCACTCATTATCAATAACTAATTAGTTATTGATAATGAGTGCTTAGCACTCGAAATGTACATCTAACACATAAAAATAAAAGTGAAGTAAGGAATAAAAACAGTTTTTTCATTGTGTATTTATATTCAATAAAATCTTTCTCGGTTTATTGAACAAAAACAAAAGAGCTGAGGTGAAAAGTTTTTAGATAAAAGTGTTTTTTTTTTTTTTTCATTGGCTAAAACTTTTGTTTGAAACATTTTTCGACTTAGACGTCGAAAGCTCGGTGAATTGTTGATCTCCACTAGGTTTTTTAGTTTCTAATTCAAAAACAAAAGAGCTGAGGTGTTTAGGTAAAAGAGGTTTATTTTTTCGTTGGCTACAACTTTTGTTTCAAAACATTTTTTGATTTAGACATCGAAAGCCATAGTCGGTGAGTTGTTTATCTCCACTAGATTTTTTAGTTTCTAATTCAAAAACAAAAGAGCTGAGGTGAAACGTGTTTAGGTAAAGGTGGTTTATTTTTTCGTTAGCTACAACTATTGTTTGAAACATTTTTTGATTTAGACATCAAAAGCCATAGTCGGTGAGTTGCTGATGTCCACTAGATTTTTTAGTTTCTAATTTATAAACAAAAGAACTGAGGTGAAAAGTGATTAAACAAAAGTTTGTGTTGTGTGTTTTTATTATCTTTTGTTTGATTTTGTTTTGATTAAGTTATTAATAAAGCAGCAATTTGTGAGTGATTATTAAATAAAAAAAAGCCTAGGGAAGATAACTTTATACGAAAAAGTTATCTTCCCTAGGCTTTTTATCATAAACAAAATAGTTAAGGTGAAAAGTTGTGTATATTTTATTATCTCTTTTTCTCCTCTTAACTTTGTGTATCTCTTTATAAAATATCATTGTATTTATTTATTTTAGTTTAAACTTTTCCCTGAAGAAGCTAACAAATGTATAGCGAAATATTGGCTAATTGAAATAAAGTTCTGGCTAAAAATAGAACTATACTTTTTGAATTCTGCCGCTTTTCCACAATAGTTTATAGAAGTTTTTTATTATCTTGTTTGAAACATGTTTTTGAAAACTATAATGTGATACATTAAGGTAAAAGTAAGCATTAAGCGATAAAATTTTGAAAAGGTATTGCTTAAAAATGTTTATAAAAAAGTTTAAATGAGCAAATATATGCCAAAAAAGAAAAGTAGGAACCAAATCTTTTTAAAAATTCTTTAGTCTCAAAAAGATCTTAGTTATATTAGAGTTTTTCGTTGTTAAAATAATTGAAATTCGTTTAATAAAAAAACATCTAATGATTTCTGCTGATTTTTAACACAAGACTATTAGACATTTGATGGTGTAAGTAAAATTAAATTACTGAAATAAGTATTTATTTTTTAATATATTCGTAAATATCCGGTAAGCAATGTAAAATATTTATTTAATTATAATATTTAGGTAATAACGATACAATACATTTTATATTATGATTATTATTATTATACAGGGTGTCCGTATTTCAACAGAATGTATGGGAATCTCGGTTATTTGAAGAGATTAAGAGTCGGTTAAATTAAAGTCTCATAACTATTTTTCACAATATTCTAATTGTATAATTCGGGTCTGTGTTAATTGCCTAGTAGCAGTTTCAATAAATAATAAAACACCATAAATTGAAAATAACACCTTCATTAAAAAACCAAAACACCGACCTTTCAAAAAAAACTCTTGTAATAAATACAATAAAGACGAAATAGAAAAACCATTTTCTATTTTACCTAGAATTCAAATTTTTGAATTGTTGTTTAAATGACGCAGCATTTTGACATTACATATTTACGTAGTTTTGTAACTAGGAAACTCATCACGTCCGTTTTAAACTATAACATATTTTGTGTGCTTAATATTATTGCACAGAAGTGTACGTTTTATATGTAAAATTTTAATCTTTTAGTTTTTCAAAGAGTGCCTTGGAAACAGTCACTTATTTGGCAACTCCTAGGAGCCATAATTCGCGTACATATCACCTCTGAAGACGGGCATCCGACGATACATACTTTACCAGTTGTGACATATTTTAAAGTAACGACTGTAACGAGTGTCTTCCACTCCCAGACTAAGCATGAAGTAAAATTTCGAGTTTAGAAAAGCCCCGCGTATAAAATTTGTCGAGGGTCGCGCAGCGACCCGAGACAAATTTTCACGGGGCTTTTCTAAACTCGAAATTTTACTTCATGCGCCACGCGTATAAGCCACTGATTTGAAGTGTAGTTCAAAAGCACACAAATACATCTTTAATCAGAGTAACACAGGTATTTTGTCTGTTACCAACGATGTTCAGTGTTAATAATAAATAATTAGGTTTTGAATATTTTTGTTAAAACAACTGATAACGATATTTATGATATTTATATGTTAATGGGTGTAAAAAAATAATAAAATTAAATTTATTCATAAACGATTTGTATTCGTGATTCGAAAAAACAGGATTCGAATCTTTGATTCGAATCATATTAATCTCTTACGAATCCTTTATTCGAGTATTCGTGATTTGAATCATATTAGGTGATTCGGATTCGTGATTTGAATCCTTTTTACGAGGAATCGTCCCAGCTCTGGTATGAATATATTGAATGGATACTGTAATAACATCAACATTGTTGAGACCTTTACTACATGGTATTCCATTTTAAATTATAAATAGAAACATTGTACTATATTTTATACCACAATATTTTTTATTGACTTAAGTAGCGTTCTACCAAGTCAAAAATGAGAAATTCATTCAAGAAATCCTTCAATTGATACGTAAGCCGTTTACTGATTTTTTTTTTTGATTAACGAGCCACGCATATGTTTAGATTCGGGTTTTTTGGCGCCCAACGCGGGGTCAAATTTACGTCGGGTCCCTTGTTGGGCGCGCTACGCGACCAAACCAAATTTTCAGGCTTCTCTAAACTCGAAATTTTACTTCATGCGCAACGCGTATAAAGCACAGATTTTAAGTAAAGTTAAAATATACATAATTTTGACAATATAATAGTGTATTATACGCGTGGCGCATGAAGTAAAATTTCGAGTTTAGAAAAGCCCAGAAAATTTGTCTCGGGTCGCTGCGCGACCCTCGACAAATTTTCACGGGGCTTTTCTAAACTCGAAATTTTACTTCATGCTTAGTCTGGGAGTGGAAAACACTCATTTAAAGTTTCAAATTGATTTTTTTAAAAACGACTAATCATGGAAAATTTGGAGCGTATTAAAAAAAAAAATTCCCCTAGGTAGATGTGTTCAGTTTGTGAGAAGTTTATTTTGAAAGTAGCCTAACGCCATATCATAATTTTTTGTTGTTGACTGAAATAATCTTTATAACTTGAGGATTTCTATCATAAACAACAATTTTTGGTTATGTATATTCGAACTATATAATATATTTTTTAAATATACTTAATCACAATTTTTTTATGACTGAAAACCTCAAATTATAAAGGTTATTGCAGTTATCGAAAGAAAATTGAGAAATGGTGCTAGGACACTTTCAAAATAAACGGTTCACCTAGTGAACACATCTACGGGAATTTTTTTAATACGCTTCAAATTATCCGACATTCGTTGTTTTTTACAAGAGTTTAATTTGAAGCTTTAAACGAGTGTTTTCCACTCCCAGAATAAGCATGAAGTAAAATTTCAAATTTAGAAATGCCTGAAAATTTGGTTTGACCGCGTAGTGCTTGAAGTAAAATTTCGTCTATAGAAAAACCCCAAGATTTTAATTGATGAGCAGCGCAAACGTCTAAATTCGGGTTTTTTTGGTGCCCAACTCGGGGTCAGATTTACGTCGGGTCCCTTGTTGGGCGCCAAAACTCCGAAACGTCCAAATTAGAAACTTTACACTGATTGAGTGGTTCGTACGCGTGGCGCATGAAGTAAAATTTAGAGTTTAGAAAAGCCTGAAAATTTGGTTTGGCCGCGTAGGTTTTTCTAAACTCGAAATGTTACTTCATGCTTAATCTGGGAGTGGAAAACACTCTTTTAAAGCTTCAAATTTAACTCTTGTAAATAACAATGAATGTCGGATAATTTGAAGCGTATTAAAAGAAAAATTCCCGGTTGATGTGTTTACTACGTGAACTGTTTCAAATTTAGAAAAGCCTGAAAATTTGGTTTGACAGCGTAGTGCTTGAAGTAAAATTTCGTCTATAGAAAAACCCCAAGATTTTAATTGATGAGCAGCGCAAACGTCTAAATTCGGGTTTTTTGGTGCCCAACTCGGGGCCAGATTTACGTCGGGTCCCTTGTTGGGCGCCAAAAATCCGTAACGTCCAAATTAGAAACTTTACACTGATTGAGTGGTTCGTACGCGTGGCGCATGAAGTAAAATTTCGAGTTTAGAAAAGCCTGAAAATTTGGTTTGGCCGCGTAGCGCTACGCGCTACGCGGTCAAACCAAATTTTCAGGTTTTTCTAAACTCGAAATTTTACTTCATGCTTAATCTGGGAGTGGAAAACACTCTTTTAAAGCTTCAAATTAATTTCTTGTAAAAAACAACGAATGTCGGATAATTTGAAGCGTATTAAAAGAAAAATTCCCGGTTGATGTGTTTACTACGTGAACTGTTTATTTTGAAAGTGTCCTAACACCATTTTTCAATTTTCCGTTGATGACTGTAATAACCTTAATAATTTGAGATTTTCGGTTATAAAAAACAATTTGTGGTTAGCTATATTTAAATTATGTACTATATAGTTCGAATATACATAACCAGAAATTGTGTTATTTGAAAAGACAGAAAGTCGGTTAAATTAATATAAAATTACGTGTTAGGGCTCAGTAATATTCTGGAAACAAATTTGAAATATCTTATTTTGTTTTTGAGGTGTGAAAATCCGTTGCCCCCATTTTATTAACTCTATCCCGTTAAATAACAGATTTCTATGCACGATAATACGAAAATATACAGTATTTACAGTAGTAGATGGAATTTAAAGACAAAACGTGTTTCTTCTTATAAACCGATGTCTGCTTCAAATTCAATAAATCTAATTTCTTCCAATGTTTAAAAATATTAAAAAAAATTGCGATTAGAACAAAAAGTACTAACATATATACTTTTTGTTCTAATCGCAATTTTTTCCTTCCTTCCTTCAAATTCAAAGGGATTAAAAAGAAATAAACCAAATATTGTCCAATGTTTAAAAATATACAAATTGAGTAACTAAAACCAAAAGTACAGATGCTAGGACGGGAATTACTTCTCAGTCAATTTAAATTCAAATACTTTCAAAGAAAATCAACTTTATGAACTGTGGAGGCTTCTACTTCGTTATACATGTTTGATTCATTAAAATGAACTTTTTTAATTTAATTTATTTTATATTTTATTGTTCATAGTTCATATTTAGTCTCTAATGTTTAATATATTATTTATTGTAATATTGATGACCACCGTCAAATAAATAAATACATAAATTTAATCATAAATAAACCAGCTCCTCGATAACACGAATTTGACCAGAAGACTACAGCGGACTAAACCGTTCGAATTAGTTTAATATTGTGTTAGTGAGAAAGCAGAGCATAGTGCTAGTGTACACATTAATTAGTGTAATTAAGTTATTAAAATCTAAGGGATTCTAATGAGTAAACCCTTAGTATTAAACCTTTAGTAAATTAAGTTAGCTAAATATTACTCATTGATCCATTTGTGATCAGATTGTAATTATAGTAAAATACAACTAAGTGTTTTGCAAATAATAATAAAAAAAAAACAATAAATAAACTCAAATCCAGATTTTAATGAAATTTACAGTTTACCAAGAATTATATGAAGTTTGTTTCAGCGGTGGATTAAACAAAATCAAACAAGTGAAAATATAATTACAGGCGCTGAAATTTAAAACTAAAATTCAATTGTTGCAATAAAAACAAAAATAAACTAAATATTGCTTCAAATTTTTATACTCACAAAGTTTGCTTTTTGGAAAATAATATTAAATAAACCGCGTTTACTATATTTTGTATTCCCAAAATTTACTCTTTTAATAATAACATAAAAAATACCGAGATTACTAAGAATTGTATGAAGTTTGTTTCAAAGTTGGGTTAAAATAAATCATGCTGGTGGAAATAAATTTACAGGCGATCAAATTTAAGACTAAAATTAAATTGTTTTAATAAAAACAAAAAGAAACTAAATTTTGTATTGTGGAGGCTTCTACTTCGTTATACATGTTAATTTATCGATAAAAAACGTTTTAACTTTGTATCAGTGTTTTATACACGTGGCGCATAAAGTAACATTTCGAGTTTAGAATAGCCTGAAAATTTGGTTTGGTCGCGACCAAACTAAATATTAAGCCAGTTGATTTTATGAATACAAAAAAATTGGGCAGTATCTAAATTTCCAAATAACATAAAATTAGCGAAACATACACATAAATAAATATGTTATTCTTCTGCAAATATAATAAGAATGCAGTTTTTTAAATATTATTATTCTAAGAGTAAATTTTGTGAATACAAAAAATTTGCACAAAATTTAGTTTATCAATAAAAAACTTTTTAGCTTTGTTTGTATAACACAATTTATTATTATGTGACTGCAGTTTCGACAAATTTAGCTTGCCATTATCGAATATGAAGTGCCACTTAATGTTCGATAATGGCAAGCTAAATTTGCCAAAACTGCAGTCACATAAAAATAAATTGTCTTATACAAACAAAGCTAAAAAGTTATTTATTGATAAACTAAATTTTGTGCAAATTTTTTGTATTCACAAAATTTACTCTTAGAATAATAATATTTAAAAAACTGCATTCTTATTTTATTTGCAGAAGAATAACATATTTATTTATGTGTATGTTTCGCTAATTTTATGTTATTTGGAAATTTAGATACTGCCCAATTTTTTTGTATTCATAAAATCAACTGGCTTAATATTTAGTTTGGTCGCAACCAAACCAAATTTTCAGGCTATTCTAAACTCGAAATGTTACTTCATGCGCCACGCGTATAAAACACTGATTTAAAGCGAAGCTCACAATATGCTAGTAAAGCAGAATGCTAAAGATGTACATTTTAAACTTCACTTAAAACTAGTGATTTACACTCGTCGCGCATGAAGTAAAATTTTGTGTAAAGAAAAGCCTTGAGATTTTGGTTAACGAGCAGCGCAAAAGTCTAAATTCGGGTTTTTTGGCGCCTAACTCGGGGTCAGATTTACGTCGGGTCTCTTGTTTGGCGCCAAAAATCCTTGAAAACTTCACACTGAAACTTCACTTAAAACTAGTGATTTACACTCGTCGCGCATGAAGTAAAATCTTGTGTAATGAAAAGCCTTGAGATTTTGGTTAACGAGCAGCGCAAAAGTCTAAATTCGGGTTTTTTGGCGCCTAACTCGGGGTCAGATTTACGTCGGGTCTCTTGTTTGGCGCCAAAAATCCTTGAAAACTTCACACTGAATCAGTGGTTCGTATGCGTGGCGCATGAAGTAAAATTTCGAGTTTAGAGAAGCCTGAAAATTTGGTTTGGTCGCGTAGCGCGTAGCGCTACGTGGCCAAACCAAATTTTCAGGCTTTTCTAAACTAGAAATTTTACTTCATGCGTCACGCGTATAAAACACTTAATTATTCAGACACTTTTAATATACTGATTAGATACATACATTGAAATTTCATAACCAGCTTAGCTTGATTTTATGTTTTGATCTCACGTTATGTTAAATTCAACTACTTCCGAAACTTCGTAAGTCCCGATTTTTCAAAAATGTTTTCTCGTAAGTCAGATATTATTCATTTACAAATACTACTATAAACCACCTACTCAAAAAATTTATTAAAAATTGCGCATGATGAAGTTTTCCTTACCATAAATAAAATCAGGATAACGCAGTTCATATAATAATAATAATAATAATTAATTAGTATAATAATAATTAACTATTTTATGTTTTCTCCAAAATTTGACATTTTGGACTTTCGAGGTTTCGGAAGTAGTTGATCGATATATCAATCTAATAGATAGACGAATAAATCACTATTTTAAAATTAATAGAACTCACTCATTATCAATTTTAATCGTATTTAATCTCGCATCAGGATTTTTTTTTTATTAAAACCTTCAATTAGGTTAGCTCAGGTATCCTTCGCGGTATCGCCTGTAGGTGTCAGCACCTATTAGAAACTAATAGAACTTACAAAAATATCAATTTAATCTCGTATCAATATTGTCAAACAGGATTTGTTTTTTTTTTCACTAAAACTTTCAATTAGGTTAGCTCAGGTTAGGTTGAATCCTTCGCAGTACCGCCTGTAGGTGTCCGCACATATTAGAAAAGTAGCACCGCGTCCTTATAGATCGCTCGATTTTCAAACTAATAGAACTCACAAAAATATCAATTTTAATCGTATTTAATCTCGCATCAATATTGTCAAACAGGATTTTTTTGTTCATAAAAACGTTTAATTAGGTTAGTTCAGGTTAGGCTGAATCCTTTGCGGTACCTCCTGTAGGTGTCAGCACTTATTACAAAAGTTGCACCACGTCCTTATAGATGGAGCCACCCGGAAAGCCGAGCCCAAATGGTACCTGCACGTTGCGTGCCCCCAAACCCTGCCCGTTATTAACAACGTGTAAACTTGTAATTTGGAGGAGGAATACAATTAGTGGAGGACGGGTGTAATCTCGAAAACAAAACAATAGCGGTCCGGTTTTTTGTTTTATTTCCTTCATTAATTTTGTTTAAACCCTCCAGCTATACAAATGTTACTCAACAATTTTATTTGAATTGAATTGTATAAATTTATATCTTTAGAGAGTTGTATTATTGATTAGTCATCTGCATACTTAATCTGCATCATCATTTGCATACTTATTCTCGGATAATTAACTGATTTAATTAAATAAAAATATTACGTAGATATTCCTTTATACCAGAGCTGGGATGAATCCTCAAAAACAGGATTCGAATCACGAATCCGAATCACCTAATTTGATTCGAATCACGAATACTCGAATAAAGGATTCGTAAGTCAAAAATATGATTCAAATCAAAGATTCCTCATTTTTGAATCACGGATACAAATCCTTTCAAAATAAATTTGAATCTATAATTTGCAACTAGTAAAATTTTATTCCATCAGTTTCTATTAACAAAAATGTTCATTTACCGACTAAATATCTAATTAAATAATGATTATAATTAATGATGATGTATGTGTTATTGAACTTTATTTTAAATTTGTGTTTTATACGCGTGGCGCATGAAGTAAAATTTCGAGTTTAGAAAAGCCCCGTGAAAATTTGTCTCGGGTCGCTGCGCGACCCTCGACAAATTTTCTACGCGGGGCTTTTCTAAACTCGAAATTTTACTTCATGCTTAGTCTGGGAGTGGACAACACTCGTTCCTAGAAGTTTCAAATTAAAGGATCACTCTAGATTACTAAAAAAAAAAAAAAAATATTACGTAGATATTTCTTTATACCAGAGCTGGGATGAATCCTCAAAAACAAGATTCGAATCACGAATCCGAATCACCTAATATGATTCGAATCACGAATACTCGAATAAAGGATTCGTAAGTGAAAAATATGATTCGAATTCTCATTTTTGAATCACAGATACAAATCCTTTAAAAATAAATTTGAATCTATAATTTGCAACCAGTAAAATTTTATTCCATCAGTTTCTATTAACAAAAATGTTCATTTACCGACTAAATATCTAATTAAATAATGATTTTAATTGATGATGATGTATGTGCTATTGAACTTTATTTTAAATTAGTGTTTTATACGCGTGGCGCATGAAGTAAAATTTCGAGTTTAGAAAAGCCCCGTGAAAATTTGTCTCGGGTCGCTGCGCGACCCTCGACAAATTTTCTACGTGGGGCTTTTCTAAACTCGAAATTTTACTTCATGCTTAGTCTGGGAGTGGACAACACTCGTTCCTAGAAGTTTCAAATTAAAGGATCACTCTAGATTACTAAGTTTATTACCATTTTACAAAGGCTACAGCTCGAAGGACCAATCATGGTCTTCGGAGACCGAAGGACTACAAGGAATCGAAGTTTCTTAACAAGAAAACAACGAAGGTCTGAATTTTGAAAAAATGTCGAAGTTGGGTTGGTTTTCAGTGCGTTTTTAACTTCACTTTTAATCAGTGTTTTATACGCGTGGCGCATGAAGTAAAATTTCGAGTTTAGAAAAGCCCCGTGAAAATTTGTCTCGGGTCGCTGCGCGACCCTCGACAAATTTTCTACGCGGGGCTTTTCTAAACTCGAAATTTTACTTCATGCTTAGTCTGGGAGTGGACCATCAAGATTTTCTACATGTCGAGATTTTCGATATTTCTAGATTTTTGTCGATTTATTCACAGTTTGTTTTTATATTAAATGCAACTATAATATTAAATATATATGGTTTTTCTTAGGAATAGAATATTCACCCATTAAGAGCCGAGCAAATTATAAAGTTAACTCTAATAGTTAATTTTAGGTAAAATTTTGCATCTTTTTCTATGATATCAATTAATGATTTATTATATTACATACATCGATTTTATAAAATAGTTAAGCATGAAGTAAAATTTCGAGTTTAGAAAAGCCCCGCGTAGAATATTGGTCGAGGGTCGTGCAGCGACACGAGACAAATTTTTGCTCTGATTTAAAGTAAAGTTAAAAATGCACTGAAAACCAACTCAACTTCGATATTGTTTTTAAATTGGATGTTTATTTTCCTATCCATGCTGTAAACCTTTAGATATTCGTTGTTTTCTTGTAAAAAAACTTCGAGAGACCGAAGGACTACAGGTATCCTTCGGTCTCCGAAGACCATGATTGGTCCTTCGAGCTGTAGCCTTTGTAAAATGGTAATAAACTTAGTAATCTAGAGTGATCCTTTAATTTGAAACTTCTAAGAACGAGTCTTGTCCACTCCCAGACTAAGCATGAAGTAAAATTTCGAGTTTAGAAAAGCCCCGCGTAGAAAATTTGTCGAGGGTCGCGCAGCGACCCGAGACAAATTTTCACGGGGCTTTTCTAAACTCGAAATTTTACTTCATGCGCCACGCGTATACAACACTGATTTCAAGTGAAGTTAAAAATATACTATTAAGGTTGGAAATTTTTTATGGTTAAGTAACCAAGTATGAATTCACAAATATTTGAATTATTCGAAAATGTAAATATTTATATTATGAATAATTTAGTGATTTAAATATTCATATTAGAATATTAAACTATTTGAATTAATCGAATTCGAATCCCAGCCTTAATAGCGATGATTCTAATTATTTGAGAAGATTTGAATCCGTGTATGAGGATTCGAATCCTTTTATAAGGATTAGAATCCTTTTATAAGGATTCGAATCATCTACGTCTGGATTCGAATACGAATCCTTTTAAAAAAATGTAACGAATCCGGATCACGAATCCGTTTTCACTAAAGTATTCGAATACCTCTTTTGAATCCTCTAAATGGATTCGGATCCGGGAATCGAATCCTGAATGATTCGAATCCTGCCCAGCTCTGCTTTATACAACAATTAATTTCGACTTTTTCCAGAGAAAACCAACTTTATGTATTTTTTCTCACATACTCAATCTATTCTTTTCGATAAATAAATGGCGAAGGTTCCTGGAACAAGAAACTAGTTGCCAAAAACTTTTGCGGTCAAATATACTAAATTTTGTTTCTTATAGATATAATATTTTTTTAAAACACTAATCCTTGCTATAAAATTAAATTTAAAAATATAATTACTAATTCATAATTAGATATCATACTGATATATTTCCAGCGTATATTATTAAATATAAGAATAATTATACACATTTTTAGCAATTTATTAAATACGGGAATAAATAATAAATGTTGTTATTATTACTTCATATTTTTTTGTGAGTGTTTAAATAATTTTCATAAACAGCAGAGCAGCTGTGTTTCATGGGACGAATGCCATGCCTCGATGGAGAGTTTTGAGGTATTTACATTTTAATCAGTTTTTACGGCCATGTAGACATTTAAATTGTAAATTTTTAATGGTGTGTGTGTCGTTGGTAATACGAGAAAAACAAAATGTGTCGATAGAGTGATACGAAAATAAAACGATTGTTAAATGTGAAGGCTGAGCCAAATAAGGAAATAATAATGACGATTAAAGTGTAAAAGATATACAATGAGATATTTAAATTAATTAAATAATTAAATAGTTAATAAAATATCTAATTTGAAGAAGAGGACAAAATGACACTAAAGTTTAAATATTTCAGAAAGAAATTTATATCATAATATAAGAGGAAAAGTCAGTAATTTGAAACTAAGCCTATAAATAATTACTCTAAAAAGTACATTTTATTTTTTAACAAAGTCCCGACTTATATATCATCAAACTGGATTGTACTGACACCTAATAATACATTTAGAAATAAAAAAAATAGCTAGAAATAGCTTCCTCGTATATGAATACATGAAGCTTTTATTATGACCCAACCATAATTTATTATTACGTAATTATGTGCAATTTTATTCCAACCATTGCGTTATAATAAACATTATTTTGTCGTAAAAATATTATCCAAATATGAATATTTATTTGTTTATTTATTCATTAAATGGTGGTCTACTATAAAATTTTACATCAATATTCAATTGAATGAATATAAACTAAGTTTAGTTTAGTAATTGCTCGCTAAAAAAAATGTTACACTTCATTTCAACTGGCATTCAACTTATCTTTTGCATTTTACCTTCAATTGGCTATGCGTTTTTTGCAATCAAAATTTGAAAAGGTCAAAACAATCAATTACAATCAAACAAAAAATAGTTAGATTTGAGTAGGTGGACAGTTGTATTGTTGAATTCTCACACTACATCATGTTTTGAAACTTCTACATTTATAAAAACTTATTTTCCATTTTGTATATGAAATTTTCTTTTTATTTGTTGAATGCGATTCTTTCACAATAGAAAATATATTAAATCTATAAATGTAGAATTCATTACACAAAGAAACAGAATATTTTAAAATTTGCTGTATATTATCTGAAAAATAAACTATTACAATCAGAGTTTTAATAATTGACTTGATTTTCAATTTATTTTAATTTACTATTTCTTTGGGAAGGTAATGATGCTGCTGTGGTTGATAAGTCTGTCAAGATTTATTTTTTTAATATTTGGATTTGATGATTCTGGCGCATAGGTTTTCACCACAACCATACCTTTCGAGATTTTAGTCTAGATTTTATATATCAACCAGGTCTTATATAAGTTATATTAATTCCTATAGTTATCAATTTAAAAAAATATATATTTAAAATGACTGGCATGGTAAACAAAAATTACGCAAATAAGACTTTTATTTATTACTTGAAGTGATTTGAATTCCAGTTAAACAACTTGAAATTTTAAAAAAGTAGCGAACTCAAATAAATAAGAATTTCTACGTCCAAATAATTAGCTTTAAACAAAAATTACACACTCTGAATATACTTTTAATATCAAGTAGAGTTTATTGATTGTTAAAATAATAGTGAATGCTGTGTTAGTGTTTTCAAATTATAGTTACATTTATCAAGAGTTTTGTGGGGATTTTCCACCGTCAAGTAAAATTAATTAAAGCGCCGCGTATTTTCAGGGCTGTAATTAGGGCCTCATTAGAGCGGCGCAGTGGATTAAGGGCGCTTTTACCGGCGGGTCTAATTAGCGGAAGAGGGTGTGCGAGGTCGTTAAGACTTGATAAAACGCTACTTGACAGTTTTGTACGTTGAAAATCCGTTTTGGGCTATTATTGAAATTAGTTTAAACGATGCCTGACATGCAAATTCGAAATATTTACAGTTATTAGTTACGTACGAGTCGTAATTATTATTTTTTTCGCACTAATTTCACCAATTTAAAGGTAAAACACAATGCTTTCTGACCTAACCTAACCTTTAATCATTGAAATTAAATACAGAGAGTTTTATGTGACACCGAACATGCCAAAATATATTGAACGTAACATGAATATTTCTATTTGAGTTTGAGAGAATAAGCTTACGATTCTTTTAGTTTGAACATTTTCGTCATTTTATACAGAGAGTTTTATGTAACACCGAACATACTAAAATGTACATAATGTTAATTTTCCTATGTTCGATGTGTACTGGGACGCATCAAAGCATTGAGTACGATGTGATTGGCTAGGATTTCTAATGGTAATATAGTCAACCCAATGTACACTCTTCACGTCAAAAGTAAATTAAACTTGTCAATTATTATGTCAACCACAATATGTTGTATTATGAATATTTTAGTACAACGGAATGGTTATCAACTTTTGTTATGTTTTTAATCAGTAAAATACTAGTTAAAGAAGGTAAGAAGATATAAACGCTTCATCAGTAAACACATTTTTAGCAACATTTCGTTGTTTAATTTAACATATTAAATACAATTTTACAAAAATGTTATCGCTTAATGTTGTTATACAGCAATTAGTAATGTTGGAATTTGTAGGATCTAAACTTCAATTTTTGGAGAACTCCTACGTACAAAGGATTTTTAATTATTAAATGATTTTGCAATAGTAAGGATATTATTAGACACTCTTCGACATAACATACATTGTTTAATTTCATCTCTTCCGATAATATCGACGGAGTTCTAACTCCTCGCTTGTGAAATTTATCCAAACAAACTGTTCTAGAAGGTTTGAAATGGTTGAAATAAATGGTAGTCTGATTGAACAGAATTTTTTTCTGAAAATAAATCATGGAAATTTCTTAAACTGTTTTCTCCATGGTATAAGTTTACCAGAATAATCTTTTCCTCCTATGTATACATTATTGATATGTTTAACTCTTCGTTCTTCGTCTACGACTGCTTCAAGTGCTAGAACAGCAAATATCGCTTGCTTGCGATAACTGACAGATTTCATTTATTTTTGAAAGGAAGAGTGTAAATTGGGTTGACTATATTACAATTAGAAATCATAGCCAATCACATCGTACTCAATGCTCTGATGCGTCCCAGTACACATCGAACATAGGAAAATTAACATTGAGTACATTTTAGTATGTTCGGAGTTACATAAAACTCTCTGTATATTATATTGAATGCAAATTATTACATGTACGATATTTTCAGCTATAATATAACAAGTGGTATGATTATCATCGATAATATTGATGAGTGAAACCGAGCTGCAGATTCAACGAGCCTGAAGCGCGAGTTGAATGTGCTGCTCCGGTTTCACGAATAAATATTATCGATCATACCACGAGTTATATTCGATGAGAGAATATAAAGAATTTCTCTATATTTCCGTCTTGGAAACCTCACCCCATCGCCCGGTTGACATTTTTCATAGCCGACTGTCCAATTTGACAAATAATTTTCGTAGCAACGACCAAAACAAGGTGATACAATTCTATCACCGCTGTGATAACGTGTATCTATGCAAATAAGCGATTCTGATTGGAGGGAATGAGGGAATGTAGCCATGTGACGGTTGAGTTATATTCTCTGAGACACATCATAGCATTATGTGCGATTTCATTGGTTAGAATTTTTGTATTTCTTATTAAAGTTAATCCCTATTTCAAGAATTGAGTGTAATTACATTGGTCACGATTTTTGTAGATCTTATTACTATAAATCGTTATTCCAAGCATTAAATGCGATTTCAATATTTACGGTTTTTCTAGTTCTTATTATAATTAATAATTATTATTTCAAGCATTGCGTACGATTTCATTGGTTACTATTTTTGTAGTTTTAGGTAAAATTAACCATTATATCAACTGGATTGACACGAGTTACTCCAAAAAAAGTGTAAATTATAATAGTATTATCATGTAATGTTGATGGTAATTAGTTAAGTTATTCTTTATTCCTTTTACTTCACTTTTTATTTTAATTCTATATGTACATTTCGGGTACAATGTACCCTTTATCAATAGAAAAAACTAATTGACATTTTGTAAATAAATAAAAATAGAATTACAACTATTTTCACAACCAAGTGCGATTTATTTGAAATCAGATAAAGGTAGGCTAGTTTAAGGAATTAAATTTAAAAGTGGGTTGTTTAAAGGACTTAAATCAAAATTTAGAAGGTTATCCCTATTTTTGTGCATTTCAATTGCTTCTAACATGTTTAGTTGAAAATGGTTAGATTCTTTTAGTAATTTCAAATTATTTATAATAAATTTGTGTCCCGTGGTTAATGTATGATGAGCTATCGCAGATTTATCTGGGTTATGGTTTTTAGTATGGTAAATATGTTCTTTAAACCTAGTTTTTAAATTTCGTATAGTTTGTCCAATATACATTTTGTTGCAATTGCTGCATTTTGATGAATAAATCCCAGACTTTTCATGATCATCAATTTTCTTAAAAGTATTCCCCAATAAAAGTTTAATTTTGTTTTTTGTGTAGTATGCAGGTTTAAGATTGAATTTTTTGTAAATTTTGTTAATTTGATTAGTTAATTTTGGTTCGTGAATAATTTTACAGTAATTTTTATTTGAATTAGATTCTATTATTGGTTCTAAACGTGATGCTAGACGAATGGAATGTGTTCTTTTATGTTTATTGATTAATTTAATGTACATATAGAATTAAAATAAAAAGTGAAGTAAAAGGAATAAAGAATAACTAAACATGTTAGAAGCAATTGAAATGCACAAAAATAGGGATAACCTTCTAAATTTTGATTTAAGTCCTTTAAACAACCCACTTTTAAATTTAATTCCTTAAACTAGCCTACCTTTATCTGATTTCAAATAAATCGCACTTGGTTGTGAAAATAGTTGTAATTCTATTTTTATTTATTTACAAAATGTCAATTAGTTTTTTTCTATTGATAAAGGGTACATTGTACCCGAAATGTACATATAGAATTAAAATAAAAAGTGAAGTAAAAGGAATAAAGAATAACTTAACTAATTACCATTAAACTAACCTTCACGTAACTCAAACAAGAATATCTTAGATAATCATGGCTTCCTGGTCAACAGAGTTCAATAAATTTTTCCAAGACCAAACGAAAATCAAGATGATAAGTGCGGATATATATTTCCTCCAACAATGTCTGAATAAGAAAATATTTCCGAAATATATGGACAGAATAAAAATACGTCAAAATGATAGACATATATCAAAACTAATATATGACATGAAAGTCAAGTGGCTAAAATTAGACATAAAAAAACTACATAGCAAACGAAGCAACATAGAAATTATGGCTTACGAACTTCATCTTAAACTTGCGAAATCAACATCACCTGAAAATTGGGACAATTCTTTACAGAAATTGTTTAATTCCATTCGATCAAAAGTCAAAACTAAATCAATTAAAATTCAGAAAAAATTAAAAGTGTTATTATTAAATCAAGAAATCAACAAGTTAAATAATATTGGTAATGATACATCTAAATTAAAACAAAATTTGATACATAATAGATCATCAGAAAAATTTACAAATGAAGAACTGGAACTATTAAAGAAAGGATTAAAACATTCAGTTAAACCAAAAACGCTACCAATAGAAGACATTATTAATGACGTGGAAATAGCATGCTCAAAATTAAACACGGACGATTCAACACTTTTTAGGAATATGATAAAAGAAGAAACAGAAAAATGTATTAAAAAAACTTCAAGAAATCATCACCAAACCAGAAACAGAGAGACAGCATTAGTTAAAAAATTGAAAGAAAGAGATATTTTTTTTTAATTTGAAATCAGATAAAGGTAATGGCATAGTTATTGTTAAAAAATGTGATTATTTCAATAGTGTTAAATTAATGTTAGATTGTGGACCATATATTCAACAATCAAAAAATCCTTTAAATAACTATGTAAAGATAATTAACAAAATTTTAAGTGAACCAACACCATTATTTGATAAAAAATTTAAATCAAAATTAAAAATTAATAATCCAAAACTGCCTAAATTATATTGTTTGCCTAAAATTCACAAACCCGGTAATAAATTTAGACCAATTGTTTCTAACATAAATTCTCCTACATACAAAATTGCAAAATGGTTAGTTAATGAATTTAAACAACTCAAAATTAACAATGATTTTTCTATTAAAAACTCTTTTGAACTGACCAAAAAACTAGAAAATGTAATTATACAAGAAGACGACTTATTGATCTCATTTGATGTAGAATCTTTATTCCCTAGTATACCAATTAATGAAACTTTAATTATTCTCGAAAATTTATTAAAAACAAATGGTAAAAATCAAGAAGAAATAAATCATTATATAAAATTAACAACTTTAGTTATGGATTTTAACACTTTTGAATTTAATGGAATATTTTATAAACAAACATTTGGCACTGCTATGGGTAATCCATTATCCCCCTTTTTAGCAAACATTTTCATGAACCATTTAGAAAATATTGCGAAGAACAGCATACAATATTTCCCAAATTTATGGTTAAGGTATGTTGATGATATTTTCACAATTATTAAACCAATACCGATATTCAAAATTTTACAAATCAATTAAATAAATTATTTACTAGCATAAATTTTACATATGAAATTGAGATCAATGGTCAACTTCCTTTCTTAGACCTACTAGTTATAAAAAACAATAACAAATTATCCTTTAATATTTTTAGAAAACCCACCCACACCTTTAATTACATTCACTCAAGTTCACATAGTCCTTTCAAACATAAACTATCGTCTTTTAATAGTATGATTTATAGAGCTATCCAGTTACCAATATCTGAAGAAAATAGAAAAAGTGAGTTTACATTAATTTTAGATTTAGCCAAAGCATTAAATTACGATACTAACATTATTCAGAAATTAATCAATAAACATAAAAGAACACATTCCATTCGTCTAGCATCACGTTTAGAACCAATAATAGAATCTAATTCAAATAAAAATTACTGTAAAATTATTCACGAACCAAAATTAACTAATCAAATTAACAAAATTTACAAAAAATTCAATCTTAAACCTGCATACTACACAAAAAACAAAATTAAACTTTTATTGGGGAATACTTTTAAGAAAATTGATGATCATAAAAAGTCTGGGATTTATTCATCAAAATGCAGCAATTGCAACAAAATGTATATTGGACAAACTATACGAAATTTAAAAACTAGGTTTAAAGAACATATTTACCATACTAAAAACCATAACCCAGATAAATCTGCGATAGCTCATCATACATTAACCACGGGACACAAATTTATTATAAATAATTTGAAATTACTAAAAGAATCTAACCATTTTCAACTAAACATGTTAGAAGCAATTGAAATGCACAAAAATAGGGATAACCTTCTAAATTTTGATTTAAGTCCTTTAAACAACCCACTTTTAAATTTAATTCCTTAAACTAGCCTACCTTTATCTGATTTCAAATAAATCGCACTTGGTTGTGAAAATAGTTGTAATTCTATTTTTATTTATTTACAAAATGTCAATTAGTTTTTTCTATTGATAAAGGGTACATTGTACCCGAAATGTACATATAGAATTAAAATAAAAAGTGAAGTAAAAGGAATAAAGAATAACTTAACTAATTACCATTAAACTAACCTTCACGTAACTCAAACAAGAATATCTTATGTAATGTTGATTATTATATTTCGGAGATGTTCCTCAACTATCAATGTTAGCTCCAAGAAACAATGGAAATCGATTTTTATTATATCATTATAAAATGATTGTAAACATTATAGTCACTATTACATTTCGTAGATGCTTCTCAAGTATGAATATTAGCTCAAAAAAACGATAGATGTCGATTTTTCTTACATTATTATAACATTTAATTGCACTTTGCACAATATATACCTGTATATTTATTCTTGATTTAATTTAAAATGCAAATTACATCGCATTTAATTACAGAAATATGATTATTAAACATCCTCCTGCATCGCAATTAATTTTTATTAATTGAGTCGTGTCGACTCCTTAATGACGTGTAATTATGTACGTCTATAATGCAGGATCCCCTTTACGGGGAAAAATGGGTCTTTTAATGGCACCACAACACTAAATGATTCCAATTATAAATGTCAATTATGTGTGCGCAATCAATTAACATAATCAGGACTCGGAGTCTCTCGAACTTTGCGCGCTTCATTAAAATTCTGTTCCAATTCTTATAAAGACGTAATAGAGAATATGAAAAGGAGGTGATTTAAATATTTTGGTTAAAAATGATTTTAATTTTAAGCAATCGTTTTGTAGTGAATTTGGGATTTTTTGATAAGGAGAGAAACTGGGAATTTGTTCGGGATGTTTAGTCGCAAAGAAAGAGATATTTTGGATTCTATCAACAGACATTCTATAAATGACTTATTGTATCATATGTTCAATAAAAAAAACCTCTAGAGTCAGGAGTTGACATATAAAACGTCAAACGTAATAATTATAGTGTATATTTTCAGAGTTGCCGACCTAGAATATTTTCCATGGCACTGTAGAGATTTCTTTGAATTGATCATACGATATTACATACTGGGTATGATTATTTTAAATATACATAATGTATACGTGGTAAATTTTCAGTCTTTTATCGATTAAATAAAAGCGATCAATTTGAAGTTACGAACTAGTGTGTCCACTCCCAGACTAAGCATGAAGTAAAATTTCGAGTTTAGAAAAGTCCCGCGTAGAAAATTTTCTAAACTCGAAATTTTACTTCATTCGCCACGCGTATAAAACACTGAAATATTCTGAAATTAGAAATACACTGAAAACATTTTTTTTGTTAATGAGTAATGATCTGAAGATTTAAATAACAAAATATTGATTGGGATTATTTCCTCAAAGAAGAGGATTGATTTCTGGATACACATTTTCATTATTTACAATTTTACAACATACGTACGTATCGTACCGAATGAATAGTATGCAGACTTTCGTGGAGCGACAAAACTAAATTTTAAGGCCTTTCTAAACTCGAAACTTTACTTTACGCTTAACCTAGGAGAGGAAAACACTCGTTTAAAGCCTCAAATTAAACTTTTTTCAAAAAACAACGCGCGAGGCGGCCAAACCAAATTTTCAGGCTTTTCTAAACTCGAAATTTTACTTCATGCGTGGAAACGGGGTTGTTGTATATCGATTTACCTTGATTTTTTGAGATTCTGAAAACGGAATCTAGGTAAACGTGTATGAGACGCACGAATCTAAAGTTCGTTGGTTAAGGCGACTTACCGTTTGGCCACGAATTAAATTTTAAGTTCCACTTTTGAGGTTATATATGGTCGTATTTTTGGCTATTATAAAGCAAACCTACCAAATAAATAGCAATTCTAGAAATAAATAATTTAATTAGTAGATTACAGACCGAAATTATACATTTTCATTGTGGCCATAGCTGGAAGCACCAATTTTTTAAATTGAATTGTCAATATTTCAAATTGAATTGTCAATCAAATTGGAAATTTAGTATAATTTCTTATAATTATAGAGAATAACCCTGGAATAGGACAGAATTACACAGAACAAGAAAAAGAAAGCTTATTAGAAATTATATAAGACTTAAACGAGTGTTTTCCACTCTCAGGCTAAGCATGAAGTAAAATTTCGAGTTTAGAAAAGCCTGAAAATTTGGTTTGGTCGCGTAGCGCGAAGCGCGGAGCGGCCAAACCAAATTTTCAGGCTTTTCTAAACTCGAAATTTTACTTCATGCGCCACGCGTATCAGACACTGATTTCAAGTGAAGTTCACAATATTTTAGTGTTTTCAGTGTTTATTACGCGTGGCGCATGAAGTAAAATTTCGAGTTTAGAAAAGCCTGAAAATTTGGTTTGGTCGCTCCGCGCTTCGCGCTACGCAATCAAACCAAATTTTCAGGCTTTTCTAAACTCGAAATTTTACTTCATGCTTAGTCTGGGAGTGGAAAACACTCGTTTAAAGCTTCAAATAGAACTAATTTAAAAAAAGCGTATGCATATATATAAAAATCCCTAGTGATGTCAACGGATTGCTACTGATAAATAATTTAATTAATAGATTACAGACTGAAATTATACATTTTCATTGTGGCCATAGCTGTAACCACCAATTTTTAAATTGAATTGTCAATATTTCAACTTGAATTGTCAATCAAATTGGAAATTTAGTATAGTTTCTTATAATTATAGAGAATAACCCCCCTGGAAGAGGACAGAATTACACAGAACAAGAAAAAGACAGCTTATTGGAAATTATATAAGACTTAAACGAGTGTTTTCCACTCCCAGGCTAAGCATGAAGTAATATTTCGACTTTAGAAAAGCCTGAAAATTTGGTTTGGTCGCGTAGCGCGAAGCGCGGAGCGGCCAAACCAAATTTTCAGGCTTTTCTAAACTCGAAATTTTACTTCATGCGCCACGCCACGCGTATCAGACACTGATTTCAAGTGAAGTTCACTTGTTCACAATATTTCATTGTTTTCAGTGTTTAATACGCGTGGCGCATGAAGTAAAATTTCGAGTTTAGAAAAGCCTGAAAATTTGGTTTGGTCGCTCCGCGCTTCGCGCTACGCAACCAAACCAAATTTTCAGGCTATTCTAAACTCGAAATTTTACTTCATGCTTAGTCTGGGAGTGGAAAACACTCGTTTAAAGCTTCAAATAGAACTAATTTAAATAAAGCGTATGCATATATATTTAAAAATCCCTAGTGATATCAACGGATTGCTTCTGATAACATTTTCATTGTGGCCATAGCTGTAACCACCAATTTTTAAATTGAATTGTCAATATTTCAACTTGAATTGTCAATCAAATTGGAAATTTAATATAATTTCTTATAATTATAGAGAATATTAACAAGTGTTTGCTGTTACATACAGTAACCTACTGCAAATGTAACAATTTGAGTCAAATTATTCAGGCCATCTATAGACGCGTTTCGAGATTTATCTCTCATCAGTATAGCTTTGCCATTCCCTCTAAGTAATTTGACACCTTAGACTGGCGGTCATGTTACCGTTCAAACATAAGTATAAATGAAATTGCCCTGAATGGCAAAGCTATACTGATGAGAGATAAATCTCGAAACGCGTCTATAGATGGCCTGAATAATTTGACTCAAATTGTTGCATTTGCAGTAGGTTTCTGTATGTAACAGCAAACACTTGTTGTATAATTCAATGTCCGTCGGGGTATTAGCTCGGGAAGTAGTTGTTTCAATGAGTGTTTGATATAGTCTTTGTAAGACTAACTTGTTGTAGATTGCGAAAATAATCGCACTTTTAATGTTTAAAAAAATATTTTCCAAAATTTTAACAAATTTTAATCACTAAAAACTTTTAACAAAATAAAATTTAAACTTTTAGCATATACCACGAACATAATTTTCAAGATATTGAAACTCAATTAACATAAATTTAATGATAATTTAATTCTTAATACATTCCTTAAAAATAGTTTTACTTGTTTTTAAAATTTAGCTTGACATCAAGGTTTTGTGGGTAAAAACAAATAAATCGATTTTTTACTAAATCTATTCAAAGCGTTGTATTTTATAAAATACAAAACTGATTTAGTTTATTCAAAAAGTAAGTGATTTATAATAAAAAGAGCTTTAGTTTGAAGTACAAACATTTTTTCAAGGCTAAAAATTTGTGCTCAGAACGAGCGTTCAAATACAGATTTTGGTAGGTTTAGTTATTTTCTCAAAATGTTTGTATAAGTTGATGAAATATTTTTGTTTGATGAAATAAATAGCCTGCATTGTTTCTTACATTGCTATAAGTGTCTGTGATTTTTTGTAGAATTTTAAAAAATTATGAAATTGTCTCAAAATCTGGATTTTTTTTTCGATAAAAATTTACATTTTTTTTAAACCTTAAAAAAATCACAGACATTCTATTTGATATTAGAAACAACTTCGGGTAATTAGTTTCGCAAAGAGAAAAATATTTCTTAAAATTTCAGCATATTTTTTTAAAATCGCGTTTTATACGCGTGGCGCATAAAATAAAATTTCCAGTTTAGAAAAGCCCCGTGAAAATTTGTCTCGGGTCGCTGCGCGACCCTCGACAAATTTTCTACGCGGGCTTTTTTAAACTCGAAATTTTACTTCATGCTTAGTCTAGGAGTGGAAACATTCGTTCTAAACTTCAAATTGAACGCTTTTATAAAATCGACGAATGAGTGAAAATTTACAACATATACATTATGTATATTTAAAAAAAAACATTCGCAGTATGTAATACAACAAGTGATTTATAGAAATCATACAAAGAAGGAAAGAATTTTACCTAAAATCAACTTTTACAGTTTACTCTGTAATTCCTCGGCCGATAATAGGTTAATCTTCGCTTGTAGCTTAGGTCTTGAAACTAAAAATTGACGTTTAGTTTGTGATTGCAGTTTCGTCGACCACAATTTAGATTTCTAGAAATTAGACCTTTTTAAACATCGTATGTTCAATAAAAAATACCTCTAGAGTGCCGTGATTTAATTTTTCTTAAAATTTAAGTTAAGTTAAAACGTCAGATATAATAATTATGATATATAATTTCACAGTTGCCAATCTAGAATATTTTGTATCGCACTTTTTTTTTATTGAACATAACATAGTATTACTTACAATAATAAATATTTGTATGGGATTGCGTGTTTATAAATAGTTAACATCGATTCATTAACCCTGGCAACAAACTAGGAAATAAATTATTTATCACAGCTATTGTCGGAACGACGAGAGCACAGTTAATCACCGATTGTTGCGAATTCATCGACAGATGAAGAAAAGCCTGCCCATACGGTTGATCTGCAGATTCCCATTGAAAACACACCGTAATAAGTGGATAATGGGGATGGTGCGGTCAATCGACTCTCCCCCTCAACAATAGCGCTACCGGCGGCCGGGATCCATTTAGTGGTGTCGGCAAACATGTCTCCCAGTGAATTATGGGGATGACAAACTGCTCAACCCCCCGGATAGCAGATGTTCGGGATTATCATCGGATAGTCACAGCAGCAGAAATCGCGGTGCGTGTCGAACGACTCGTGTTTTTTGCATTGTTTGCACTCTAACATTAAGAGATTAAGAGGGCCAATTTTTGCTGGTAGTGTGCTTCTGGGGTAAGAGATGGCGCACAGATAGCAAAATTGCTTAAAGTAGTTTTGACTATGTATTGGTTCATAGTGCCTGCCGAATTTTATCACAACGAATAATAAAAATTATGAGTAAGGAGCGCGTTGTTCGTTTGTTTAGATAGCGCCGGGCGAATGAATAATAATAATAATAATAATAATAATAATAAACTTTATTTGTAGTTAAATAGGTACATAATATACAATAAAACTATTAGGTATTCTACAAACCTTAAGGCGAGATTCAATTTGAGCATTATTGCTCAACTGGTCTTCCATCTAAACCTTAATGTATGAAAAAACAATTATTGAATACTATGCTTACGCAAGAACATAAAATATGAATAATATAGAAATAACACAAAGGAATTGTCAACCAAACTAATGAATATATAAACTAAATGCATCCAACAACAACAAAAAAAAAAAAAAATGGAATAAGAAAGACAAAAAAATAGGTAAATTAAATATTAGTAATGTGTACACTTATATAATTTATTTATTTATTTATTTGGTAACAACCCAACAGACTGTAAAGTCCAATAACAGGGCTATATCATTATTACAAATTAAATACAATATAACTTATATAAATATATAACAAAAGATGCATGCTGAACAGAAATACATAAAACCATAATGATATAAACAATATTAAAAATTAACTCATAAACTAAGGTAATATTGTATCAACAACCACACCTTGCATTACACATTTAAGAGAGATTTATATTTTTTATTAAATTGCCTGATATTAAGTTGTTTCATATCATTAGATACCGAATTATATACACAATAAATTTGAAAGGAAAATGAATGGGTACTACATTTCAGTAGACAAGTAATCTGGTTAAATAATATTCACGATTTTATTTTCAATCCACAAACATTCAACTGTTTTTGCTTGTCTCATTTCCAATACTTATTTTTATTATATAATTATGAATTATAATCATTATAAAAATATATTACATATAAACATTTATATATGTGTATACATAATGATAATATTAATAGATTTTAATGTCTTTATCTAGAATTTTATGCTCTGTCCGTGGTGCGAAAATTATGGAAAAATGATAAAATGTCATGGTAAAAGTGTTTAAATTTGCTAGAATTTTGAAAAAATCGAAAACTGTCGAAAATCGATGAAATGTCTACATTTGAGAACAAGGTCAAAAAGTGGTCAAGAAATATTGAAATTTGACAATATTTTGAAGTGTAAAGTGATATTCTATAATAAAATAATGTTTTAAATATTTTAAACATAACAATTAATCAGTGTTTTTATGCGCGTGGCGCATGAAGTAAAATTTCGAGTTGAGAAGAGCCAGAATTTGGATTTGCACGCTACGCGTGCAAATCCAAATTCTTACGGCTTTTCTCAACTCGAAATTTTACTTCATGCTTAGTCTGGGAGTGGAAAACATTCGTTAAAAAAGAATCAATGGCTTTTTACAATATTTTAACTAGTTTACAAAATTTTGAAGGTTTTTAAGTTATTGTACAATTTTTAAAATCTTGTCAATTTTCGTGAATTTCCAAGATTTTAGTTATTTTCAAAACTTTGAAGACTCGTGAATTTTTCAATACGTTTGTTAATTTTCAAACTTTTTTTTAATTTCCAAGATTTAAAACAATTTTTAAAATTTTGACAAAAATCATGCGTTTTCTAAGATTATTGCTGATTTTCAAATTCTTGACTCCTTTTGTTACTTTTTAAAACTTTGGCATCTTTCATGTATTTCCTAGATTTTCGATAAACCAAAAAAAAATGCCGGTTTTTATGAATGTTCTAGAATTTCGTTAATTTTCGGCCTCGCAAATTTCAAAACGTTTATTAATTGTTAAGGATAAATATAACGTCTAAATCAATTAATCGATGCTCAAAAATTCATGAAAATTAATGAAAATCTCGATATGTTGAAAATCTAACGAAAATTAAACGAGTGTTGTTCACTCCCAGACTGAGCAAAACCAAAATTAAAATAAATAATTAATTATCTAACGATTAGAAAATAAAATGTTCTTGACTAAGGAAATTATCTACTTAAAAATTTACAAAAAGCTGTCAACATTTATTATAAGAATTAGTATGTATAATTAGCTCAGAAGTTTCAACACAATCTGTCAATTAATCGAACAAAATAAAGGCAAGAATTTTGTGAACGTTACAATATTTCAATGTTTTATACGCGTGGCGCATGAAGTAAAATTTCGAGTTTAGAAAAGCCCAGAGTAGAAAATTTGTCGAGGGTCGCGCATTTATTTCCTAGTTTGTTGCCAGGGTTAATGAATCGATGTTAACTATTTATAAACACGCAATCCCATACAAATATTTATTATTGTAAGTAATACTATGTTATGTTCAATAAAAAAAGTGCCATACAAAATATTATAGGTTGGCAACTGTGAAATTATATATCATAATTATTATATCTGACGTTTTAACTTAACTAAAATTTTAAGAAAAATTAAATCACGGTACTCTAGAGGTTTTTTTTATTGAACATACGATGTTTAAAAAGGTCTAATTTCTAGAAATCTAAATTGTGGTCGACGAAACTGCAATCACAACCTAAACGTCAATTTTTAGTTTCAAGACCTAAGCTACAAGCAAAGATTAACCTATTATCGGCCGAGGAATTACAGAGTAAACTGTAAAAGTTGTTTTTAGGTAAAATTCTTTCCTTCTTTGTATGATTTCTATAAATCACTTGTTGTATTACATACTGCGAATGTTTTTTTTAAATATACATAATGTATACGTTGTAAATTTTCACTCATTCGTCGATTTAATAAAAGCGTTCAATTTGAAGTTTAGAACGAATGTTTCCACTCCCAGACTAAGCATGAAGTAAAATTTCGAGTTTAGAAAAGCCCCGCGTAGAAAATTTGTCGAGGGTCGCGCAGCGACCCGAGACAAATTTTCACGGGGCTTTTCTAAACTCGAAATTTTACTTCATGCGCCACGCGTATAAAACATTGAAATATTGTAACGTTTACAAAATTCTTGCCTTTATTTTGTTCGATTAATTGACAAATTGTGTTGAAACTTCTGAGCTAATTATACATACTAATTCTTATAATAAATTTTGACAGCTTTTTGTTTATTTTTAAGTAGATAATTTCCTTAGTCAAGAACATTTTATTTTCTAATCGTTAGATAATTAATTATTTATTTTAATTTTGGTGAAAACTTGCCTGCAACAATTTTAAATATACGTTTTTTTGGTATCTAGAGGAGGCCCGGGCACCCTCCTTTAAAGTAACGAGTGTTTTCCATTCCCAGACTAAGCATGAAGTAAAATTTCGAGTTTAGAAAAGCCCCGCGTAGAAAATTTGTCGAGGGTCGCGCAGCGACCCGAGACAAATTTTCACGTGGCTTTTCTAAACTCGAAATTTTACTTCATGCGCCACGCGTATAAAACATTGAAATATTGTAACGTTTACAAAATTCTTGCCTTTATTTTGTTCGATTAATTGACAAATTGTGTTGAAACTTCTGAGCTAATTATACATACTAATTCTTATAATAAATTTTGACAGCTTTTTGTTAATTTTTAAGTAGATAATTTCCTTAGTTAAGAACATTTTATTTTCTAATCGTTAGATAATTAATTATTTATTTTAATTTTGGTGAAAACTTGCCTGCAACAATTTTAAATGTAAGTTCTTTTGGTATCTAGAGGAGGCCCGGGCACCCTCCTTTAAAGTAACGAGTGTTTTCCACTCCCAGACTAAGCATGAAGTAAAATTTCGAGTTTAGAAAAGACCCGCGTAGAAAATTTTTCGAGGGTCGCGCAGCGACCCGAGACAAATTTTCACGGGGCTTTTCTAAACTCGAAATTTTACTTTATGCGCCACACGTATAAAACACTGATTTTAAATATCGTATATGGATTCTACAATCCTAATTTCTTTTCACTTGTTTTTAGAAATCACAGTATATTTTTAAAATATTACTAAAAAGGCACGATGCTGCCCCCTATTTATTAAAAGTATAATCAAAATTTACATTGCCCTTATGCAGATTTATAAGCAACGATTAATTTTATTTATTACTTATTTTAGGTCAATCTATATAATACAACATGCTTATAATAAATACCTTAATAAATTAAAGCAATATGAAAAGGAAATAATGTTTCCTATGGAAGAAATACACGGATTTATATAATCATTTGACAGTGTTCCAATATTTAATTTATATTTAATGTAAGAAACATTTAAAAAAAAAAATACTGTCAATTTATTCATAAAGCTTTGATGCACAATATGTATAAGTTTCAATGCTTCATTTTTATAATTGTGGGAGATTAATTGTTGTTCGTTCTGATGGCATGTAAATTTCCGACCTTAATAACGGTCAATTGATAATTTATATGATTTTCCTAGGATACTCAAGAGTATATTATACAGAAGCAAGGCCCTAGCCAGGGGCGAGGATATGCGGGTTCAACCCCCCCCCCCCAAGTTTTCAAAATGTTAAATTTTTGGATGTAAAAGCGGCCTTGTAAGAGCGAATATAATATAATATTCACCATTTATCGAATAAAATAATTTTTTTATAACATTCTCCGATTTTTTTTCTGGCTACAGCCTTGGACCGAAGGCAGATTTAGATTTAATAGTTTTATAATTTATTATACATTTTTGGATGCTTTACGCCAATTGCATAAACTTTTGAACTGAGTTCTAATCAAAATTGAAATTTTTATAACTTCCTCCGATTTTTTTTGACAACAGCCTTGTTCCGAAGGCAGATTTAGATCTAATAGTTTTGGAATATTTCCTAAATTTTTGAATAGTTTACGCCAGTTGCATAAAATATTGAACTAAGTTCTAATCAAAACTGAAATCAAATTTGGGTCAACTGGTTCTACTCTAAACTGCACTTCAAAAGTTTATATCTGAAACAGCAATTAGGAAATATTATTTAATTATTTGAAAAGGTGTAAACTTATTCACGAATAAATCGATTATTAAATACACACCCGTAGCGATAAATCACGTAATTCCATAAGGATGACAGCGTGTAATTTGGCTGTCATAATTAAAGTAATTAATTTGGCGAGCGAAGATGGCAATTATCCGGCGTTGTCGCATTAATTCCGACCTCGTCTAAGCCGAGGTTAATTTTCATTGTATCTACTGCAAACAACGGCCGTCTGTTTTGTTTGCGCAGTGTTTGCATGCGTTCGAATGCCACCCAAGACGATGATTGTCCTCGTTTAGGGTGTGCGCAATTATTTCGCAGTTACTGGGGGAGAATGGAGAATTGCAGGCCGATGAGGGGGAGGAGCTCCTAAATGGCGAGCTTTGAAAATTTAATGGGATTATGGATGGTTATGTTTAAGTGATATGCTACGAGGTGTTTTAATTGTTGTTTCATTTAAATATTATTACAGTAATCATGAGCAGAAAATTACATTAAAATTTAAAGATCTCTCTCGAGCTATCACTCGAGCAATCTCCAGAAGTTGTCAAGATGGTCGATTATTTTCATAATTAAACGAATCGATTGTTTTCATTCAAATAATCCAATCACTACCTCACAATACAAAACAATCAAAAGTAATTGGGTATTTTTTTATTATTTTTCAAGATTAGTTTTTGTTCAGATATAACATTAAATGAACGAAAGGCACGTCATGGTTTTCCTTTAATTTAATTGAGATTTTATTCTTAAATACTACTTGCTGATATCGATAACTTAAATAGGAATTTATTAAACGGCAACTGTGGTGCTGAATGAGTATTGTTAAGATTTTCAGACAGTATATAATTTTGACGGTATTTAAAAATTGAAAACTCGCTACACTTAATCCCTTGAACATTAACTAGTTACGTGGGCCGTTTGATAAGTTTGGTAAAAAAGCCAGAATGAGAATATTTTCTTTAATTTGTTTTATTTTTCAACATAGTCTTCTTCAAGGGATTAAGTGTAGCGAGTTTTCAATTTTGAAATACCGTCAAAATTATATACTGTCTGAAAATCTGAACAATACTCATTCAGCACCACAGTTGCCGTTTAATAAATTCCTATTTAAGTCATCGATATCAGCAAGTAGTATTTAAGAATAAAATCTCAATTAAATTAAAGGTAAACCATGACGTGCCACAGGGCTCCATACTAGGTCCGTTAATATTCCTATTATAGATTAATGATTTAGCATTCCAACTCGACAAATCACAAATCATATTATATACTGACGATACTACTATTAAAAGTTCAGCTGCTAACAAAAATTATGGATTACAAATAAACAATGAGTCAGTTGATCATGTATCTAAATGGTTTGCCACAAATGCATTTAGTATGCTCAGGCAAGACCCGAGGAACTAAAATCTCTGTCGCCGATTAAATTCAAAAACCGAATAAAGCATTTTCTCGCAAGAAACTGCTTTCATGCCGACGATTTTTTAAGTAGTGATATGATGTCAATCTGATGTATTTTGTCTGTTTTAATAAAATTGTGATATTTTTATCATATTTTATTTTATTGGCAACTCAATATTTAATGTATCGTATGTTCAATTAAAAAAAAACCTCTAGAGTGCCATGATATAATCTTTTTTAAAATTTAAGTTGGCTACACGCTTCAGGAATTGACATATAGAACGTCAGGCATAATATTTATAATGTATAATTTCAGAGTTGCCAACAATATTTTCCATGGCACTCTAGAGGTTTTTTTATTGAACATACAATGTATTAGTAAGTAAGTAAATTTATTCTTGCTTAAGACCAGAGGTTTACAAACGTCAATAAGAGTGGTAGAAAAAATATAAATATAAAATATAAAAAATACAAATATAAAATATAAAATACAAACAGAAAATATAAATATAAATATAAAATACAAATATAAAATACAAATATAAAATCCAAATGTAAAATCAAAATATAAAATCCAAATGTAAAATATAAAAGCCAAACATAAAATGTAAAACACGATAAAATACAGAATAAATACTATATACGATACAACATATTAAAAACATTTAAAAAAAATTGTATCAGTT
Organism: Philonthus cognatus; assembly: GCA_932526585.2. Lineage (NCBI taxonomy): Eukaryota > Metazoa > Arthropoda > Insecta > Coleoptera > Staphylinidae > Philonthus > Philonthus cognatus. The sequence goes on from OW052242.1 coordinate 35,463,653, forward strand.
ACTTGGCCCAAAATCCGCGAATTGGTGATTAATACATTCATCAATGCTGAAAAATGCTTTGGATACTAAATAAGACTTAACATGTTTCTTGAACTTTTTATATGGGAGAGATTTTATGGCCTGAGGTAAATAATTGAATAATTTTGGCTCATAATAATTTTCTCCACTCCTAGACTTAGATAGTCGTAATCTATCTGGATAAATATGCTCACAGCCTCTCGTGCCGTATTTATGTACTTGATCATTTTTTTTATAATTATTAACGTTTTTATGAAAATGCAGCAAGCATTCGAATAAGAACAAACTGGGTAAAGTAAGTATCCCAAGATTCCTAAAGACGTCGACGCAATTATCTCTGTAGCCTATGCCCGCTATTAATCGAACTGCTCGACGTTGTAGGCCGAATATCCGAGGTGCTGTGTATGTGTATTTATTGTTATAGATTCAATTGTATTATTATATATTATGTATTTTGACTTGTGTGAAACCTCTATATTGTAGCACAAATAAATTACTTACTTACTTACTTGAAGAAATCGCACGTGACCAAATCTGAAGAATAGGATGGGTGAATAATCAATTCATAGCCCAATTTATCAAATTTGTTGTAAAATTGTTTTATCACTGCACAGAATTGGGTTTTTTAATTTTTTGCAAAAACTGTTAAGTCATTTGCTTCAAAAGATTATTGAACGTGAACTACATGCCACTTCTGCTTAGAATTTGACCTGAACGGGTTTGAAGAGTGGATCTTTTGAGATGTCACGTCTCCAAATAGATTGTGTAACCATTTATAGAAATTTGCCATACTTATCAAACGCCCCACACATGTCTGAACGAACACTAGTCTTAAGAAATAAGAAACACTCAATTGTATCAATCAATTTTGATCTTACAGTACTGTGAGGTAGTGATAAGATTATTTGTATGATTGAAAATAATTGATTCGTTTAAATATGAAAATAATCGAACATCTCGAGATCTTTTGGAGATCTTTCCAGTGATTGCTCGAGAGATCTATCGAATGATTGTTCGAGAGATCTCTCCAGTGATTGCTCAAGAGATCTATCGAATGATTGTTAGAGAGATCTCTCGAGTGATTGCTCGAGATATCTCTTCAATGATTGCTCAAGATATATCTCGAATGATTGCTCGAAAGTTATCTCCACTGATTTCTCGAGAGATCTCTCGAATAATTGTTCAACATATTATTGGATTGATTGCTGGAATGATCACACGTATGCTAATTTCATATTTAAATTGAATTCGTTTGAACTTTCATGCGATATATTTCTTTTCCAATACCAAATTATAAGATTAGTTTAAGTTATTTTGACGCTATTTTCACTTTGTTTGTAAATGACACTTTCAAATAAAGACATTCTATTCTATTCTATTCGATAATCATTTCAATTATCATTCGAGTGATTATACACGTAACTATTCGAGCGATCATTCGAGCAATCATTTTCGCTACCATTCGACCGATAACTCGAAACATCACTCGAGAAATCATTTGAGTAATCTATATCGAGCAATAATTGGAATGATTTATATTGATTTTTTATTATTATATTAACATAGTCTTAGATATTGCACTTATTATTATTATTATTTCGCATGCGATTTCAACAGGAACATATTGTCATTGCAATCGTTGTATGTTACAATCCTGATTAACGAATGTTAATGAATTGCAGGGATAAACTTCTAGGATAAATGTATGGTCAATAGTGTTTCCTCTCAGGGATTTCAAAGATTCACCATAGCACTAAAACTCGAAACACAGAACAAACAAATAAACAAATATGCACAGATAGATACAAATTCAAAATTGTGTCAAAATTGACGTTATTTGAATGCATGTACCATGCGTTTTTTTTTTAAATCTTAAATATACAAATTCCAAGCATATTAAGTTTCCTATGTTCATTAAAAAAAAAAAACCTCAAATTGTACGTTTGGTTGCGAACTGTCAAAGTGCAATGCGATTAAACTGAACACAGGACATTTTATATACTCGAAATTTGAATATTTCGAGATAAAGAAAACGCGTGGTACGTCTAAATGTTTTTTTTTTCATATTTCGAGTGACCTGTGCAAAATAATTGTAATGCAATTTGGGTTGCCTATTTTCAGGTACTTCTTAAAGAATATTTAAGATGCTCTATTTTCTAAAGGAAACACTTTTGACTGCACATTTATTAACAAAAGTTGTTTGCTTTGTTGTGTTTTACAAGACCTAGAAGTTTGTCCCTACAATTTATTAACACGTTGTATATTATACACTTGTGTAAACTGTTTTCACTAATAAATGCAATGAAATAAAAATGCTAGCGATTGTTCGATTATCAATTTAATTCGAATCAAAATAATCGATCATTGATGTCATCCGATTATGCTCATCACTACTTTGAGGGTAATTCGGGTTCAAAATATTGGAAAGATTTTTTTTATAAACGGGTGAATTTTATGTCATTATATAAAACTACGAAAATTACGTATAAACTACAAATAATGAGTCTTGATTAATATGAATATAAATCAAATGACTTATTATTATTACTAATTGAGGAAACTGTAATTGAAAATAAATCTTATTGAAAAGTAAGATAATATAATAATTTAAATTTGGCTTAATTTTATCGTTAAACAGAATGCAGTCCTATATTTAAATACAAACGAATGTAATACATTAATCCTCTTAAGTATTTACCCTCCATCTATCTTCTTTTTATTAAGTATTAGGTCATTAAGAAAAGGGCGCACCTTATAAATTAAGCGGAATTAGCGAGAGCCTGTTTTCAAATTCGCCCTTCGCGTTGCCGAATAGGCCTAGTTAATATTTAAATTAATGTCGGCGCATTTATTTAAATAATTCGCGCCGATTTGTCTTCGGGCGCGCCCACCTCCGGCACGCGAGTAATTAACGTCTTCCAGCTGAAATAAATCCCCCAAAGAGAATTGGAATGTTACTCTAATGATTTAATTCTATCCATTAAAAACGCATAAAAATTATAGTAACGAAAATTTAGCGAAAAAAGTATTAGTGTTTTATATACTTACTCACCCAAACTGGTATGACCTAAACAGATTTTATACGTAATAAAACTGAATAGATTTTTGACAATGAACACATTTTCTACTGTTATTAAAGTTGAAGTTTCAAGCAAGTGTTTCCACTCTCAGATTAAGCATGAAGTAAAGTTTAGAGTCTTGAAAATAAAGTCTTTTAAGTTCACACATCCTAATGTATACGCTGAACATTTTTAAGTATTCTTTGATTTTAAATTTGAAGCTTTAAACGAGTGTTTTCTACTCCCAGACTAAGCATGAAGTAAAATTTCGAGTTTAGAAAAGCCTGAAAATTTGGTTTGGTCGCATAGCGCGTAGCGCTATGCGACCAAACCAAATTTTCAGGCTTTTCTAAACTCGAAATTTTACTTCATGCGCCACGCGTATAAAACACGGATTTCAAGTGAAGTTTGAAATATACTGCTTAAGATTAATTTTGAAAGCGCAAGTTTTGGTAAAACGAAATTAAGTTTGTAGAATTTATTAACGTGAAATCAAGCCTAAGCCATATATTTTGAACTTTAATTAAAATCAGTGGCATATACGTGGGGCGCATGAAGTAAAATTTTGAGTTTATAAAAGCCTGAAAATTTGGTTTGGTCGCGTAGCTCTACGCGCTACGCGACCAAACCAAATTTGAAGGCTTCTCTAAACTCGAAATTTTACTTCATGCTTACACTGGGAGTGGAAAACACTCGTTAAAAAGTTTCAAATTCAAAATCAAGGAATACCTAAAAATGTTCAGCGTATGCATCATGATATGTGTACTTAAAAGACTATTTTTCCGTCTATAATTTGAGCACTGAAGTCAAGATCTTGTTTGTTTAAAAATTATAATCTACTCAAAATTTTCAGGCTTTACTAAACTAAATTTTCAAGCTTTAAACGAGTGTTTCCACTCCCAGACTAAGCATGAAGTAAAATTTCGAGTTTAGAAAAGCCCGGCGTAGAAAATTTGTCGAGGGTCGCGCAGCGACCCGAGACAAATTTTCACGGGGCTTTTCTAAACTCGAAATTTTACTTCATGCGCCACGCGTATAAATCTCTGATTTCAAGTGAAGTTCAAAATATACTGCTTAAGTTTGATCGCAACAACACTCGAAATTTTACTTCATGCTTAGTCTGGGAGTGGAAACAATCGTTTAAAGCTTCACATTTAAAATTAAGGAATACATAAAATTATACAGCGTACACATCCGGATATGTGTACTTAAACGACTATTTTTTCCCCCTGTATTTTGAGCATTGAAGATAAGATCTTATTTGTGGAAGAATTATGATCTTCAACCAAATATCTCATAGAGTAATATTGAAACTTAGTTATTGATAATGAACACGTAGTGTTCGAAATGTATATTTAGCGAAAATAATTATTTTTTTATTGAAGAAAGGGTTACTGTTTTATTAAGTTTATTATATTAAACTCTTCACGTAACTCAAATCAAATACATAATAATAACAATATTTATAATACACAACATTTAGAATTTATTAATAATAATCATGATTTAAAAATCACACAAATTAAAATTCCCGTCGTACTATTTACTCGCAACATTCCTTTCGCATTTGTTTTTTGTTCTGCTGAAGCGGCAAAAGTGATACCATTTCACTTGTGCCTCATTTGAATATAAATGAATCGAAAGTTGTGGGAAGGAGAGGCCTGGTGGAGGGAGGGGAGGGAGGAGTAGGAGAGCGGCGCGCCGTTCAAAAAATCGCCGTGTGTGGTCAAAATTTATTATGTTTTAAATGCCCGTAACAAAGTAACGTGGCCGAGTTTGCGTGGAAGTAATTTAGCCATTTATAGAGCGCCATTAACAATCTTAAATTGGTCATAATGCTTATAAGCAAAATGATTCCCCAACTCGTAAATGATTTAAGTGTATTATTACAAATGATTTTACTGCGATACGCTTTTGTATTTCGGTTATCAACGCTACGCGTTTTTATAACTTAATGGTGTTAGTGATTATTATGCACATGTATCGTAATTATAGATTTAACCGCTATTAAAAAACCAATTATAACAGGTCACCCAGCAGTAAGTACCATTTTAAAACAAGGTAAACATGGTATTAATCTTTTTAAATTATGAAATTTTTACATCAATTCAAAGTGCACATGTAGAGATTTAGGCAATTGCCCTCTCCACGAGCTATATTTTTAAACTGTCAACTGTGGAGGCTTCTACTTCGTTACATCATTATTTACACAAATATATATAATATAATATATATATATATATATATATATATATATATATATATAAAAACTTCAGTTATACAAACACAGTTTAAGTGTCTTATTTGTGGTACATATTTTTTAATTTCTTAGGCATTAAATTAGAAAATCAATTCGTGTTATTTATTTTTTCCTTCAAATTACTTAATATTTTTCGAATGTAAAATTCGAATTATTGTTTTCATTCTAGCATTTAGTCTTCATTCTAGTCTAGAATCAAAACTGTGTAGACTCCAGAGTCTAAAGTTAGAGCACTTAGACTACAGAGCATAGAGATTAGAATTTAGACATTATATGTTCAATTAATTTCTCACTTAACCCGCGGTAAAACATTTTTGAATCTAATTCTGGCTATTTATTTAAAACACTTGGTTTGTTTCACTGATTTATGTTTTTTCCGACTAGTTTTGACCATTGGTCATCTTCAGCGATGAATTTCTTCTTGAAGATGATAAAAATCGACATTCATGTTTGATTCCACCGCCACCCAAGACTTCAATGATTGTTGGTCACCCGATAGTACAGTCTAATTCTAAAGTTTTGATTCTAGACTTTAGATCCGAGAGCAGAAACCTTTTCGGAATCACGTAACACTTAATTGTTAATAAAATTATCCACTCTTATTTCTGACACAATCTCTCGAGTTGTTCCGTTCTTTCGTGTACATGAGCGCGCGATTATTTTGTCCGTCATAAAAATATTATTAATGGTGTTGATGTGGTAATGAATAAAATATGAAGCTATCGATTACTTCTGGTCTGTGTATCTGATCGAAATACACACACACATACAAAAAATGGTACACGCGGAGAACGAGCCGTGATTTTATCACCGATTAACACGCAGAATAAGCAATAAGATCCATGTAAATGGGCTAGATTCAGGCACTGATTAGGTTAGACATTTTTCGTGTTCACTTGTTTTATTTTTTGTTGATTAATTACTGAAGGAAGTTGTACAAAAATGACACAGTTATTTTTTAATACAGTTGGAGTTAATTAGAAAAGAAGAAAGTTGCGAGTTTGTTGCATTGTATTTTAAGAGGTTTTTAACAAAATAAAAGTTTACCCGACAAGCAAGTGCAAATTTATATGATAAAAGGAAGTCTAAACACTTATTTATTCACGCTGCAGATTTTGAGTCTTACGTTCGTTTCAAAACGCGTTCAAAAAAATATCAAAATGCAAATGTTATCTTCTTGCTTAATCTGGGAGTGGACACACTTATTAGACGCTTTAATATAATTACTGTGTCCACTTCCAGGTTAAGCATGAAGAATAGTGTTCATTTCGATTTTTTTTAGCTTTTACAGATTTCATAAAATCTACAAGAAATTCTTAATTATCACAAAATCCAATTTTACAAACTTCACATCCAATAGCTGAATCAATCAGAGAGACGTCGCGTTCCATTCGTGCCTAGCAACAAATTAACACATCTTGTTTAGTCGAAACTGGAACGCACGCCAAACCGCAGAGCTGTTGCAGTTCGAATTTCCCGGAAAAAGATGTAATCGCTTCAATTTTTCCCCCAATCGGCTCGGCGAATGTGCAGCACCGATTAAATATTGCAAAATCGAGAGGTGGAATGGATTCCGCAACGGATTCCAAAGTCACGCCTTGGGTTGTTGATAAGGGCTAGGTTGGGAAGGGAAATCGAAGTCACGAAGGCGATCAAAATTTCAAGCGCGTCAAAACGGGCGGGAAATCGATAATGCTAGTCGGGGGTAATTCTGGATGGTTCACGTTTTCTTTGGGTTATTGATTTTTAGTTTATCAAAAGGGGAGTTTTTTAAATAATGAATGACTTTATTAGCTATTAGAAAGAAGTATTAATATTGCAAATAACAAAAGTATTAAGTGTATGTTGAATTAATTTCTCACTTACGGGTTAAAATTCAAGTGTTCAAGAGAAATCAATATAAATTGATAACAACTCTAGAAATTAGTGAAAACTTGCGAAAACGATCAAATTAAAAACCACACAAAATTGAAGTTCTGTGACTACAGTTTCGACAAATTTTGCTTATCATTATCAAAGATAAAGTTTTATGTTTGATAATGACAAGCTAAATTTGTCGAAACTGCAGTCACATTCAATAAAAAGTGTTGTACAAACAAAGTAAAGTGTTTTATTATGAAACTAACATATATAACTAAGTAGAAGCCTCCACAATACAGAGTTCAGTTAATTGTTTATACAAATATTGGAAAATCATTGAATTAATTAATTCATACTATACACTATCAACAGTGATACAAATTTTTAACATTGATGAAAATCAATTATAGAAAAATAAAATTACTCGATTTAGAGTATTTAAAAAAAAACTACAACATTTTTCGTTATTTATATATATTTGAACAGGTTTCTTGTTCGAACGACACACCAGTATTTCTATGTAACACAAATAAGATACTTTCTATGTAAGTTTTCTCTGGTTGTTTCTGTTTTTTTTTTGTATTGAAAGTCTAATAAAAACTACGAGAATACTGGTGAGATAAATCTCGAAAAACGTCTATAGATTCCTAAGGCCCTGGGGCTTGAGTCCTAAAATTAAAAGATAACTTCGCCACTTGAACTAGAATAACTGGATTTTTATTAAAACGTAGACAATTATATAAATACATATTTGTTTACATTTTAAAGCTTGTATTAGACGAAACTATTTTCTTGTAAAAGAAAATGGTGTACTATTTTCTATCATGGTATAATACACAAAATATGACCAAACGCGAATCTTGTACAGTTTTGTATAATGGAAATAGAACATGTTCTATTTGGTACACCATGATAAAAAAATAGTATCCAATTTTATTGTACAAGATAATAGTGTCGTCTAATACAAGCTTAAGAGCTATCTACTTTCTCGAAATATTTGTAACCAACTCATATTTCAAAATCATCAAATCCATTTTGATGGACTAACAACGGTTCAAGCGTCCACATCAAACATACGCACCAGTCCAATCACAACACACACACACACATACTTGAAACATTTCTGCTCGGCCATCATGATCGATCCATCGCTTTTAATTGAACATTGACATCTGAGGAGGCGCGCATCGGCCAGATGAAGAGATTTATCTGGCCAGCTCATCTCGGCATAATGCGATCGGTCTATTAGTATAAATATATACGAGTATTAACAGTAGTCGGCATATTATCGGCCCGATCTTTTCCCAGGACGCTAAGTGAACGTGCTTCCAGTTAAGACCAATGCGGCTCACCGACTTAAGTAACTGAAGCGCACGCAACAACGGCGCACGGCAAAAGCCACGTCCACTTTGATGAGACCAATTGTGTTTTATTTTTTTGTTGTTGTTATGACGTGAGTATCTATCAATAATATTACTTCGTATCTATTCAATAAATTTTAAAAAAATATATCTCTTATCTGCAGTCACTACTTGTTCATTACAAACATAATTAACTCTTGCTTACTTGGTAATCAATTCAATTCCGACTAAACCAAATTTTCAGGCTTTTCTAAACCCAAAATGTTACTTTATGTTTAATCTGGGAGTGGAAACACTCATTAGTAGCTACAAATTGAACCCTCTTATAAAAATAACGGATACGTATACACCAAAGAAAAAAATCCCTGTCCATCAAATTACAAGCAATCAATTTCTTTAATCATTTCTTCAACATTAAAACAAAAAAAATGCATAATAGTCTTTCCCAATGAACAACAAATAAAACCGTAGTCTGTCACTTTCACATCAAAGCAAAATGCACCAATTCGAAACACGTAACTTCCACATACACACACACACACACACACACACACACGACAAACCCGTAATTGCGCACAACAAGCGTAAAATTGGAAACCAATTAAATCATAAATCCCATTACAGAATCAATTTCTCCATTAAATCGCTCAATCGTGCCCGCTAGAAAGGTGCGAATTCAATGCACCTACAAAAAAAGAAAAAAATCGGCGCACGGTAAATAACTAAATCGAGAAAGGCAATTTGATTCTAATAACTGTTATTAAGAATTGTGGCGCGCGAGTTTTTTTGTTTCTAATTATTATATATTGCGGTGATGTTTATATTATGTAAGTCGTTAATTATTGGCGTAATTAAGGCGCGTGATGTTTTTATTGTGCATCTGCGTAAGCGGTGATTTATGGTTATTGAATTTGCCCCCGATGACACGGTATTATGCTGGTGGCCGCGGTGGTATAATTATAGTAATTGAATATATTAATTGCGTTGCTGTTTGTTAATTGTTTTATATATGCATGCACTTATTTACATTTTTTTCTTAAAATATGCGAGTTACTTATAATATTTTTAGACAGATTCTTCAAGTTTGTTCTACCAAATATTAGTTTGAAATTTGTAGTAGTATTCAAACGTCATTTTCGAATAATTTATGAAAATGATTTTATTTGGTTTTTATTTGTTATCAGTTCAAAACATTAAAAGTGTGATTCTTTACGCAATCTACAACAAATATGGCTTACAAAGATTAAATCAAACACTTGTAAGACATATTTGTGGTAGATTGCGTAAAGAATAGCATTTTTAATAGTTTGAAGTATTCTACAAACAAGTATTGGCAACATCTCCCCCTGGCTATGGCCTTGATTGGCAATATCATTTATACTAATGTTATCAGTTAACAGCCGCTAAAAACTACGTTTCATGCTAGAGATCTTGGTAAGCTTAGGTTCAGTTAAATTAGACTTAAATTAAATTAAATTAAATTTAACCCAAGCTCACCAAGATCTCTAGCATGAAACGTAGTTTTCAATTTTTTAGCATCTAATATTGAGTTTGAAAGGCAGTTGGTTTGCTTTATTTAAATCTGTATTTCTTCCAACTAGTTTCTCAAGGAATAATTAATAAAAACAAGAATGACGACAAGTCAAAACTAGCTGAAAGAAATAAAGACTTGATTGAAACAAACCAAGTGCCTTTAATTCAAATTCAATATTAGTTCAAATGTTTTATCAAGTGATCAATGAGAACCAATTTAAATTAAGCATCTATTCTAGTAATAAGCAATAGGATCTATGATTTAAAAAAGAAAACACTTGATTAAATTTCACTAATATTTCGGCTTTTTATTCCAACTAGTTTCGATTTTAAGTCATTCCTTGAGAATGACTTAAAGTCGAAACTAGTTGAGATAAAAAACCAAAATATTAGTGAAATTTAACCAAGTGTTTTCTTTTTTAAATCATAATTAAATATGTTTCACCACTTGAAAGATGAGAAACTTCTTTAAGATAATAGGATATATTTTAAGATTTCTAAGTTAGGACCTACTGATTGGAGTGGGGTAAGTAAATCAGATAGCTGACAGAATACTTAGGTTTACCGTTTTCATTATAATATAACATAAACTATATTTCAATTGAAAGGCGCCAGAATGTTTCCGGGAACAATTCCCAAAACAATATCCTTATCAGGGAAACCCAAATAACATTTTTGAACTCAATTTATCGTTCAAGTGAAAATAAGATATAAGAATATAAATTAACTAAGGGCAGAAAGATCAATGATCGATAGCCCAGTCAGGGACGTACTAACAAATTATAATGTAATTGTAAATATTTGTATAAATTGTGCATAGATATGTAAAAGTAAATAGTATGCCTGAATAAAGATAATGTATACACAGGGAGTTTTTCTTTTAAGTATACTTATGTCAATTATATGCCGTAAACCTTCAGATATTCGTTGTTATTTTTTTAAGTTTAATTTGAAGCTTTAAATGAGTGTTGTCCACTCCCAGGTTAAGCATGAAGTAAAATTTCGAGTTTAGAAAAACCTGAAAAATCAATCGAGAAACAATTTTGATAAATTTGAGTTATATACAAATTTTAAGAGATCATAACTTGAAAATTATTTTTGATATTTTTTATAAAATTTTGTGTAAATATTGATCAAATATTGCTCTTTCAAAATATGTAAAAATTAAAATATACCCCATCAATAGTTTTTGAGTTATTTTCACTTAAACGACAAACGGGAGTTAATTTTGATAAATTCGAGTGATATTGAAATTTCGAGAGATCATAACTTGGACACTATGTAAGATATCTATATAAAAGTTAATGTGGATAGAACTCAACTATTGTTCTTTTAAAATATGTAAAAATCAAAATATACCCCATCGATAGTTTTTGAGTTATTTTCACTAGAACGTCAAACGGGAGTCAATTTTGATAAATTCGAGTGATATTGAAATTTCGAGAGATCATAACTTGGACACTATCTAAGATATCTGTATAAAACTTAATGTGCATAGAACTCAACTATTGTTCTTTTAAAATATGTAAAAATCAAAATATACCCTATCGATAGTTTTTGAGTTATTTTCACTAGAACGTCAAACGGGAGTTCATTTTGATAAATTCGAGTGATATTGAAATTTCGATAGATCATAACTTGGACACTATCTAAGATATCTGTATAAAACTTAATGTGCATAGAACTCAACTATTATTCTTTGAAAATATGTAAAAATCAAAATACACCCATCGATAGTTTTTGAGTTATATTCACTTGAACGTGAAACGGGAGGGAATTTTGATTATTTTTAGTGATTTAGAAATTTCAAGAGTTCATAATTTGGATATTATTTAAGAAATTTTAACAACACTTAGTGTGCATATCACACAAATAATGGTCTTTTAAAATATGTGAAAATCAAAATATATCCCAATAATATTTTTTGAGTTATTTTCACGTAATCACAAAACGGAAGTAAATTTGATTATTTTTAGTGATATAGAAATTTTAGGAATTCATAACTTGAATACTATTTGAGATACCATTATAAAACTTGATGTGCATATCACTCAATTATTAGTCTTTCAAAATATGTAAAAATCAAAATATACGCCATCGATGGTTTGTCAGTTATTTTCACTTGAACGAAAAACCATTATTTATTTAATTATTTTAAGTGCTATATAAATAATTTTAATTTGCAGCTTTACACAAGTGGTGTCCACTCCCAGGTTAAGCATGAAGTAAAATTTCGAGTTTTGAAAAACCTTCGCGGAGCGACCAAACCATATTTTCAGGTTTTTCTAAACTCGAAATTTTACTTCATGCGCCAAGCGTATAAAACACTAAAATGTTGTGAAATTTATGCGAATTCGAATTTCAATTGAAATCTGCGTTGTATACGCGTGGCGCATGAAGTAAAATTTCGAGTTTAGAAAAGCCCAGAAAATTTGTCTCGGGTCGCTGCGCGACCCTCGACAAATTTTCACGGGGCTTTTCTAAACTCGAAATTTTACTTCATGCTTAGTCTGGGAGTGGAAAACACTCGTTTAAAGCTTTAAATTTAACTCTTTTATAAAATAACGAATGTCGGAAAATTTACAGCTTATGCATGTGTTTACCTAAAAGAAAAATTTTGATTATTTTTAGTGATATAGAAATTTCAAGAGTTCATAACTTAGATATTATCTAAGAAATTTTAACAAAACTAGGTGTGCATATCACACAATTAATGGTCTTTCAAAACATGTGAAAATCAAAATATATCCCAATAATAGCTTTTGAGTTATTTTCACTTGATCGCAAAACAGGAGTAAATTTGATTATTTTGAGTGATATAGAAATTTTAGGAATTCATAACTTAAATACTATTTGAGATATTATAAAACTTGATGTGCATATCACTCAATTATTGTTCTTTCGAAATATGTGAAAATCAAAATATCGATAGTTTTTGAGTTATTTTCACTTGAAAGAAAAACAAGAGTCAATTTCAACAATTTCAAAAATGAAAGTTAGTCCAGTTCACATAGCCAAATATTTTGCTGTGCTAGATTTTTCTTTCGCAACTGTACGTTACACAATTCTAAGTTAAATACGTAGACCCAACAAAAAAAAAAACTGTATAATACAATAATAATAATGCTTTATTAGTGTTATAGCAGAGCTTACACAAGTCAGAGTTTACAAGTTTTACAAGTTTAGGTATTTAAGATTTACTGATATAAACAATTACACAAATGCGTATACGAACACAAAATTTAAATAAAAACGATTATTTATACATACGTACAGAGTATATAAGCAGTAAATCATGACTAAAATGTATGCTTTAGAAAGTCCTCTAAAGTGAAAGTGTAGAAGGCATTTTTGATAAGAATTATCTTAATTTCTTTCTTGAAGTTTACTATATTTAGTTCCCTAAATCTATCCGGTAAATGATTGAAAAATTTCAGACCATAATAGTTCTGACAATTCCTGGATCTTTGGAGCCTGAGGTTGGGAATGCTTAAGTCACTTTTTGTTCTCGTGTGATAATTGTGCCTTTGTTGGTTTAATTTGTTGTCGTCGTAATACGATTTAATTAATAGCACACTTTGCAGGACATAGAGACAAGGTAGTGTTAATATTTTTAGCTTTATGAATGCTGGTTTGCAGTTATCTTGGTAACCTAAGTTATCAAGTATTCTTACCACTTTCCTCTGAATACTAAAGAGCCTGTGTCTAATGGAGGAATGTCTCCATGCCACAATGTTGTATGAGAGATGGGACTGAAAAAGGGAAAAAATATGCGATTCTTAGCATGTGAGGGCTGATGTTGTTTTTTTAGACCCCTGATAACAAAGATGCTATTATTTAATTTTGCAGCTAATACATCGCCCTGGCTGTTCCACAGTAGATGATTATCTATATGAATGCCCAAGAACTTCACCGTTTTGTGTTGATAAGGCTCTTGCGTATTCAAGCTGTAAATGGCTGTTTCGGTTTTATTCGCATTGAGAGTCAAGAGGTTGACATTAAACCAAATTTTTGCTTTTTCAAGCAAGACATTATTTTCCTCCAAACCAGCATTCAGGTTTGGCGATGAATTGATGATTGTTGTATCGTCCGCGAACAGGACAACTTTGCAATTTGACATATAGTCAGGGAAATCGTTTACAAACAGTAAGAACAGTAAAGGTCCTAAAGTGGAGCCTTGTGGGACACCACATTTTACTTCTAGCAATTCCGACATTTCGGCATTGTGAAACACAGATTGTAATCTGCTAGAAAGAAATGATATCAGCAGCCTACAACTTAGTGGGCTGAAATTGTACATATATAATTTTCTCAATAATAATGTATGAGAAACACAGTCAAACGCCTTCGAAAGATCAATGTATGAGGCAAACAAATACTGACCCTTCTCACAAATATTATTACAGAGTTTTTCTATAGCATTTTACTTCATATCGAATATTTATCCCTTTATCTCAAATATATTTCCTATTTATCAAATACATTTCCCAAAATACCACTACATTTCCCTATATGTCAAAACCTTATCACAGTTTGTCAATTACATTTCACTTCTCAGCGAAATGGCTGCAGTTTGTCAAAAAAATGCATCTTAGCAATGAACCAAGAGGACTCCTTATTCGGAGAATGGATGCTGGCGTAAGTAGTGTTACATACAGTGAATTTTTCTTTTAGGTAAACATATGCATAATCTGTACATTTTCCGACATTCGCTGTTTTTTAAAAGAGCATTAAACGAAGCTTTAAGCGAGTGTTTTCCACTCCCAGACTAAGCATGAAGTAAAATTTCGAGTTTAGAAAAGCCCTGTGAAAATTTGCCAAGGGTCGCGCAGCGACCCGAGACTAATTTTCTGGGCTTTTCTAAACTCGAAATTTTACTTCATGCGCCACGCGTATCAAAGACAGATTTCAAGTGAAGTTCGAATATGCATAAATTTCACAATATGTTAGTCTTTTATACGCGTGGCGCATGAAGTAAAATTTCTAGTTTGGAAAAGCCCAGAAAATTTTAAACTGTAAGCTGTAAATTTTCCGACATTTGTTGTTTTTTTTAAAGAGTTCAATTTGAAGCTTTAAACGAGCGTTTTCCACTCCCAGACTAAGCATGAAGTAAAATTTCGAGTTTAGAAAAGCCCCGTGGAAATTTGTCGAGGGTCGCGCAGCGACCCGAGACAAATTTTCTGGGCTTTTCTAAACTCGAAATTTTACTTCATGCGCCATGTGTACAGAACACTGATTAAAAGTGAAGTTCGAATATACATAAATTTCAAAATATTTTGGTGTTTTATACGCGTGGCGCATGAAGTAAAATTTCGAGTTTAGAAAAGCCCAGAAAATTTGTCTCGGGTCGCTGCGCGACCCTCGACAAATTTTCACGGGGCTTTTCTAAACTCGAAATTTTACTTCATGCTTAGTCTGGGAGTGGAAAACACTCGTTTAAAGCTTCACATTGAACCTAGAAAAAATATAACAAAGAATATCTAAAGATTTACAAAATATAGGCTGAATTTGAAATACGTATACTTAAAAGAAAAAATCCCTGTATATATAAATACAAATAAAATATTTCCAAAAGAAAGTTATTGTTACTGCAAAAATGTTTAGCAAGAATATCAAAGGCAAAAGTATTTGATATATAGTGAAACTCATTTCGTAAATAGAAAAATCATTTGGCATATATTTGACAAGGTGAAAGATATTTGGGATATAGAGAAACAAATTTGATCAATAGTTAAATGCAATAGGAAAACCCTGTATATTAATAGATAGAGGAAAAAATCATCGATGAAACAAACTAGTCGCAACACTTCGGACATTTTCTGCCAAGAATGTTTTTCATTACCAGAACGAAAGAAGATCTGGGACTACACTAAATTTTGATCATGGATTCTAGGACATTTATATAATTCACATGCTCTTATCTAAGGACCATTAAAAATACCTGCTTTGAGTTTCTTATTGGTAACTCCGGAAAATGTACCTAATGTGTACTAAAAGCACAATTTCATGAACTTAAGAGGCCTAGCTTGATACATACAGGTGGTAGAAAGATCCTCTCTAGGGGAACCAAAGGTTCTTTGATCTCCATCTTGTCTTCAGTAATCATAAAATTCCTGAGAAGCAAATTTTCAATTGAATCTGATCGTCCTTCAAAAAATCAGGAAAATCGTTGGTTATGTTATGATTATGTAGAGCTGATAAGGGATACACTGATAGACTTTTCGGAATCAGTAGCCCTAAAATACTTATAATTAGATCTAAAATTCTGGGTACCCCAAAAAAAAAATGTTTTGTCGGACTGTGTTATTGAAGATTTTTCTAAATTTCAGTTACACTCATTCATGAGACATCAAAGATTACACATACAAAAACAACAGAAAAAAATTATATTTGATTGATGCATACAAACAAGGATAATTTATAGGACACCATAAACATCCCGGAAATGCACCTCAAAATGCACAATGAAGATTTTTCTAAATTTCAGTTATACTCATTGATAAGACATCAAAGGTTAAACATGGAAAAACAATAATAAAAAATTACATTTAATTGATGCATACAAACAAGGATAATTTATAGGACACCATAAACATCCCAAAAATGCACATTAAAATGCACAATGAAGATTTTTCTAAATTTCAGTTACACTTATTGATGGGACATTAAAGATTACACATGTAAAAACAATAATAAAAAATTATATTTGATTGATGCATACAAACAAGGATAATTTATAGAACGTCATAAGCATCCCAAAAATGTACCTCAAAATGCACAATGACCAATAAAATTTAATTAAGAATGCGCATTACAAGCATCTTTTATTACGCCATTAACAACCTTAATAAAAGTCCATTTGTAATCGCGCGCATAAACCGAATGGGAAAAGGACGGGGGGAAATGTTTATGTTCTGGTAAACAAGATATTGAGTTGTACTGGGACGAGACTCACACAAACACACAAGGCATGTATGTATATCAAGCAGTAAATAATTTGAGATAAAAGACCACCCACCCACATTGGCAAACACACGTCCGACTCACTAACACCTTCATCCGATTCCAAAACACACTCTCCATCTCCGAGTTAACTTACATAAGTTATTAAAGCGACACAGACCGCACACCTAACCAATATTTATAGCAGTTCAAAGTCACTCGAGCTACTTCACACCGAAATAGAACTAAAGCCCGCGTAATAACTGGAACACACACACGCTCACTGACACAGATTTAACATCAAAAAGACACCGGGGATGACGAATTGGGAGATGATGACAAATTCCTGGGACAGACATTTACACCTATGTCTGCGATCCCGGTTCAATTATCTCGGACGGGGCGTTTCAAAGATGTTTGGTGACTTAGAAATATCGGTTTTGTAGCGGAAGTCGCCGCGACGCCTCCGGGACGGGGAATTAGATTTTTTCGTGTTTGATCGAAATGGGTTGGTGAAATATTCCGTTTGATTCGTGTGATGTTGATTATTAGTTTGGAAGTTTGGATTTTTTTCAATGGGCGTTGATTAATTTCTGGGATTACCATTCGGATGAAAAATGCTGGAGGCTCATTCATTCGGCGGAGGCTATTTTTCATATTGTAGCATGAATGGCATCAAAGGACTTGTGATGAAAACTTAATTTTGTTTTGTTATATAACACTACTGCAAAGTAAGTTATTCTAAAAATTAATCAACGCCGCCTTGTGTAAATTTTTGAAATTATTATATCAGGTAACCAAATAAGTTTGTTCGGTTTAAGTACAGAATTTTTTTTCTTGGGTCACTCTTGTGGTATGCTTGCGTTATCCTGCAAGAATACTACTTTCTTTCACCACACGTTACCACACCCTCCATATTCTCCAGACATTTCGTCAAGTGATTATCGCCTTTTTATCGTCTCTTGACAATTGTATGAGGCATTGTATCAGGCAACCAAATAAGTTAGTTCAGTTCAAGTTCAGACATTATTTCTTGGATCACTTTTGCGGTATGCGACCCTGTTTTATCCTGTAAGATTACCACTTTCTTTCGATTGATCAAAGAAGGCTGTTTTTGGATGAGTGGCCCGGGAAAAAAATTCTAAACTTGGCTGGGAAACGTTACCACACCCTCCATATTCTCCAGACATTTCGTCAAATGATTACTACCTTATTTTGTCTCTTGACAACTGTGTAAGGCATTGTATCAGGTAACCAAATAAGTTAGTTCAGTTCAAGTTCAGATTTTTTTTCTTGGGTCACTCCTGCGGTATGCGGCCCTGCGTTATCCTGTAAGAATACCACTTTGATTAATTGATCAAAGAAGGCTGTTTTTGGATGAGTGACCCGGGAAAAAATTCTAAACTTGGCTGGGAAACGTTAACACACTCTCCATATTCTCCAGACATTTCGTCAAGTGATTACCACCTTTTTTTGTCTCTTCGCAACTTTATGAGGCATAGACAAAACTCGAGTGAATGTATTAAATGCAGTCCGTCAACTTTTTGATTCAAAATCCATAGAGTTCTACAAAACCCGCATACAAAAAATGGTGTCACGTTAGCAAAAGGTCATTGAGTGTCATAGTAATTACTTCGATAAATAATAGTGTTCTGGTTCTGGTTCTTTGGGGAGTGCGCATATCTGCACTGCACTTAAGCCTCATTAGGCCCATTGTGCTGAATAATAGTGTATAATTGTTTTTAAATAAATATCTAGATTTTACCATTAAAAACGGAACGACCATATTTAGTTACCTGATATCTAGTATACAGTTGAGATACTAATTGATACGCCAAAGTTGAAAAATAAATTTTTTGAAACGAGTTATTAAAATTTTAAATAACGTCTCATTGTAAATTTTACATAAATTTCTTACCCAACTACTTTTCAATCTATTGTAAGTCTCACTATACAGGAAGTTTTTCTTTTAAGTATACATACCCTAATTATATGCTAATGTTTAGATATTCGTTGTTTTTTAATAGAGTTCAATTTAAAGCTTTAAGTGAGTGTTTCCACTCCCAGGTTAGCATGAAGTAAAATTTCGAGTTTAGAAAAGCCTTAAAATTTGGTTTGGTTGCGTAGCGCTACGCAACCAAACCAAATTTTCAGGCTTTCCTAAACTCGAAATTTTACTTCATGCGCCACGCGTACGAACCACTAATTGAGTGTAAAGTTTCTAATTTAGACGCTCCGGATTTTTGGCGCCCAACAAGGGACCCTACTTAAATCTGACCCCGCGTTGGGCGCCAAAAAACCCGAATCTAGACATTATCCGGGTTCATGAATCAAATGTTCAGGCTTTTCTAAACTCGACATTTTACTCCATGCTGAATTTGGCAATGGGAGTGGAATCCGGTATTGTGAATTATTAGTGTGCAATAAAATTTAATTTCTTGCTACCATTCAAGAAATTCTGTTTTCTGGGGATCATTTGATTAAAAAAGCACAGGCAGTTTTCTTTTAACTCTTTTAGCGATGGAATTTTTCTGGTGCGAAAAAAATATTTTGTACACTGCATAATATTTATTACTCTCTCAGATATAGAGAGAATTTTTCTTTTAAGTATACATATCTCACTGTATACGTTGTTAATCTTCAGATACTCGTTGTTTTTACAAATATTCAAATTGCACTTTTAAACGAGTGTTTTCCACTCCCAGATTAAGCATGAAGTAAAATTTCGAGTTTAGAAAAGCCTGAAAATTTGGTTTGGTCGCGTAGCGCGTAGTGCTACGCGACCACACCAAGTTTTCAGGCTTTTCTAAATTTTACTTCATGCGCCACGCGTACAAAACACTGATTTCAAGTGAAGCTCAAAATACACTGCTTGTGTTTGATCCCTTATTAATAATATTTACAAACGTTTATTTCGAAAAACCAAATTTGCAAAACTTATAATCGTGAGATAAAACTTAAGCATTATACCATGTAAAAAAGGTAAAATCCGTAATAAATATATATTATATATTATAAACACTATATACTGAACATAATTTGAAATCAGTGTTTTACACGCGTGGCGCATGAAGTAAAATTTCGAGTTTAGAAAAGCCCCGTGAAAATTTGTCTCGGGTCGCTGCGCGACCCTCGACAAATTTTCACGGGGCTTTTCTAAACTCGAAATTTTACTTCATGCTTAGTCTGGGAGTAGAAAACACTCATTTAAAGCTTCAAATTGAATATAAATGACTGCCTGAAAATACGGTTTCATATATGGAATATACAAGAGTTTATTCAAAGAAAAAATCCTAGTAAGATGATTTCCAGAAAAGACGATTAATGTTGAAGATCGTTTGTAGTGAAGAAGAAAGTGAAGATCGTTTGTAGAGAAGAAGAAAATGAAGATCGTAAAGATAATAAACGTTATTTGTAGAGAAGAAGAAATGAAGATCATTTGTAGAGAAGAAGACAAGGAAAATCGTTTATAGAGCAGAAGAAAATAAAAATCGTTTATTAACAATTTTTCTATAGAAGAAGAAAATAAAATCGTTTGCAGAGAAGAAGAAAATGAAGATTTTTAAATTATAAACAGTATATTCTGATCATAATTTGAAATCAGTGTTTTACACCAGTGGCGCATGAAGTAAAATTTCGAGTTTAGAAAAGCCCCGAGAAAATTTGTCGGGGGTCGCGCAGCGACCCCCGACAAATTTTCTACGCGGGGCTTTTCTAAACTCGAAATTTTACTTCATGCTTAATCTGGGAGTGAAAAACACTCGCTTAGAGCTTAAAATAGAAAATAAATGACTGCCTAAAAATACTGTTACATATATGGAATATATAAAAGTGAAAAAAAAAAATCACAGTACGATGATTTCCAGAAAAGACCACTAATAATAATTTTTTTCATCTATGAATAAAGAAGAAAATAAATGTCTTCTTTAATCTTCATATTCTTTATTTATGGAAAAGACGAAGATGATACAAATCATGGTATTTTGCAGAAAAGAAAATATGAATATCGTTTATAGAGCAGAAGATAATGAAGATCGTTTAGAAAGAAGAAGATAATAAAGGTTATTTGTAGGAAAGAAGAAATAAAGATAGTTTGTAGAGAAGAAAAAATGCTTGTTTGGGAGAAGAAGAAAATGAAGATCGTAAAGATAATAAAGGTTATTTGTACAGAAGAAAAAATGAAGATCGTTTGTAGAGAAGAAGAAAAGGAAAATCGTTTATTGAAGATCGTTCATAAACAATAAGATAATAAAGACTTTTTCTAGAGAAGAAGAAATTAAGATCGTTTGCAGAGAAGAAGAAAATTAAGATTGTTTATAGAGCAGAAGATAATGAAGATTGTTCATAAAGGTTTAATAGTTTAAATAATAGAGTTGATATTTTCGTAGATGCCAGAAAATCCCTCATCGAAATAATGTCAGACTTATCGGTACCAGTGATATTGTTATAAATCTTTAGGCTTTAAGTTTGTTTTTTTTTCTTTTCTTTTCTTTCTCTGCGCACTGTATGTATGATTTAAAATTATGTTACATAGCATTATATTAGATTAAGATCCCTGTAATTGGATACATGTATATCTGTTGGAAAAAATAAAGAATAAAAATAATAATAATAATAATAAAGAAGAAGATAATAAAGATTCATTTCAGAGGAGAAGAAATAAAGATCGTTTATAGAGAAGAAGAAAATGAAGATCGTTTGCAGAGAAGAAGAAAATGAAAATCGTTTGTAGAGCAAACGATAATGAAGATCGTTTATAAAGAAGAAGATAATAAAGATTTTTTCTAGAGAAGAAGAAATTAGGATTTTTGGCAGAGAAGAAGAAAATGAAGATCGTTTATACGGCAGAAGATAATGAAGATTGTTTATAAAGAAGAAGATAATAATAATTCATTTAAGGAGAAGAAATAAAGATCGTTTATAGAGAAGAAGAAATTAAAATCGTTTGTAGAGAAGAAGAAAAGGAAAAACGTTGCCTATTGAATTCTTAATATACTAAAAAAAGTCAGTAGTAATTGATTTATCACTACTGACTTTTTTTAAATATAAAGATATATAAAATTTTAGATTATTCGACGTATTACATTTAAACGGTTGTATTTCATAAAATACCCAAGTGATTTAATTTATTAAAAAAACAAGCGATTTGGGATTAAATGGGCTTTAGTTTGAAGTATAAACAATTTTTAGAAACCTAAAAATTGTGTTTAGTACTAGAGTTTAAAAGAGGATTTTGTTGGATTTTCTGAATTTCTGTAATTTTTAAAAGTTACTAAATATAACGACAACATTTTTCCTTGAGGAAATATAGCTAAAATTGTTTCTAATATTGGTAGGAGAATCTGTGAATTTTATGAGATTTAAAAAATAATTATAAATAATCATGTGAAAATCTTCATCTTTTCTTCCAATAGTTGCATTTTTTTTAAATTTTAAATTTTATAAAAATCTGAAAAAAAAACTCAAATATTCTTCTTGATGTTAGGAATAACTTGCGCTAATATTTTCTTTAAAGAAGAATGTATATTTAACCTAAATATCAAATTGATAAAATCACTTTATAATTGATATAAACATGAAATTCTATCT
The DNA here is from genome assembly GCA_932526585.2 of Philonthus cognatus. NCBI lineage: Eukaryota > Metazoa > Arthropoda > Insecta > Coleoptera > Staphylinidae > Philonthus > Philonthus cognatus. The sequence goes on from OW052242.1 coordinate 35,486,275, forward strand.
TTTAGCATTCACCCTGAACACAATTTTTATTACACAAATAAGTAATTTACATAAATTTAAAGCTTATTTAATTCTAAATACATTCCATTTAATCAATTTCTATTTATTTTTCAATTATATCTTTACATCGGCCTTTTATACGAAAAGGCAAAATTATTGATTTTTCCACTTATTGCATTTAAGCGGCTGTATTTTATAAAATACCAAAGGGATTTAATTTATTAACAAAGCAAGCGGTTTAGGATTAAATGAGCTTTAGTTTGAACTACAAACAATTTTTAGATATATACAAATTGTGCTTAGAAAACCATTTTGTTGGATTTTTTGATTTTCTGTAATTTTAAAAGTTGATAATATAACGACAACATTTTTCCTTAAGGAAATGAATAGCTGATTGTTGCTAATGTTGGTATCTATTGGGCCGTGTATTTTTGAGATTTTTACAAAAAAATAAAAAAATCAAGTGAAAATCTTATTTATTTCTACACAAACTTACAATCATTGAAATTTTTTCGAAAATTTTTAATTTTTAGAAAAATCAGAAAATAATTTAATATATTCTTCTTGATGTTAAGAATAAGTTGCGCTGATTTTTTCTTAAAAAAAAAAACATTAAACCTAAATTTCAACTTTATAAAATCACTTGGAAATTGATAAAATTATGAAATTCTATCTTCTAGCATTCACCTTGAACACAATTTTCATTACAGAAATAAGTAATTTATATGGACTTAAAGCTCATTTAATTCTTAACACATTCCAAGAAATTAATTTTTATTTATTTTTTTAATTATATCTTTGCATCGACCTTTTATGCGAGTAGGTAAGATTTTAGATTTTTCGACTTATTGCATTTCGTAAAATACCCAAGTGATTTAATTTAATATATAGGTATTTGATTGAAATTCACTTGGTTTGTTTTACTAATAAATTGTAAAACAAACCAAGTGAATTTCAATCAAATACCTATATATTCGATATTTGTTTTTGAGTTTCGTGAAGAGTATAATCATAAATAATTAACACTGTTGTATCCTTTCTTCACACTTTATAATAATAATAAAGTGTGAAGAAAGGATACAACAGTGTTAATTATTTATACCTATATATTAATAAAAATGTTTTACCAAGTGATCAATGAGAAACAAGTTAACGATATATTAAGTGCCTGATTTAATTTATTAAAAAAAATAAGTTATTTGGGATTAAACCTAAAAATTATGCTTAGTACGAGAGTTTAAAAAAATGATTTTGTTTGATTTTTTGATTTTCCGTAATTTTTAAAAGTTGATAAATATAACGACAACATTTTTCCTTGAAGAAATAAATAGCTAAAATTGTTTCAAATGTTGGTAGGAGTATTCATGAATTTTTTGAGATTTTTTTAAAAATTAAAAAAAATCAAGTGAAAATCCTGATTTTTTTCCACACAAACCTTACAATAATTGATTTTTTTTCGAAAAATTAAAATTTTTAGAAAAATCTGAAAAAATTCTTTTTAATGTTAAGAATAAATTACCCTTATTTTAAAAAAAAAAAAATATTAAACCTAAATTTCAACTAAATAAAATCACTTGGAAATTGGTGAAAACATGTAATTGTATCTACTAGCATTTACCCTGAACACAATTTTTATAACAGAAATAAGTAATTTACATGAATTTCAAGCTTATGTAATTCTAAACATATTTCATTAAACACATTTCTATTTATTTTTCATTTATATCTTTACATCGGCCTTTTATGCGAAAAGGCAAAATTTTTGATTTTTCGACTTATTACATTTAACCGGCTTTATTTCATAAAATAACCAAGTGATTTATTTTAATTAAGAAGCAAGCGATTTGGGATTAAATGGGCTTTAGTTTGAAGTATAAACATTGTTCAGAAACCTAAAAATTCTGCTTAGTACGAGAGTTTAAAAAATGATTTTGTTGGATTTATTGATTTTCTGTAACTTTTAAAAGTTGATAAAAATAGAGACAACATTTTTTTTTTGAGGAAATAAATGGCTGAAATGATTTCTAATGTTGGTAAGTGATTTTTTGAGATTTAAAAAAAAATCATGCGAAAATCGTTTTTTTTATAATTGCATTCTACTCACTAGAAGAATTTTTGCAGAAAGTCAGTGAAGGCATATGATGTTTTGCATCCACTGGTGCATTCGATGTCCTTCTCTATTTACTTATTATTTTTCTTAATGTTTCTTTAAATTTTGTTATAACTTTATTTTATAATTTAGATATTATTATAGTAAATATTAATGATATTTGACGTGTGTAAGACTTTATGTTGTTAGCACTAATAAAGATTTCTATTCTATTCTATTCTATTCTATTTATAAAATATTCTCAAATATTCTTCTTGATGTTAAAAATAACTTGCGCTAATTTTTTCTTCCAAAAAGAAAATATTTGAACTAAATTTCAACTTGATAAAATCACCTGGAAATTGATAAAAACACGAAATTCTATCTTTTAGCATTCACCCTCAACACAATTTTCATTACAGAAAATTTTAAGTTACATGAATTTAAACCTTATTTAATTCTAAACACATTCCAATAAATTAATTTCTATTCATTTTGAAATGATATCTTCACAACGGCCTTTTATGAGAATAGACAAAATTTTACATTTTCCACTTATTGCATTTAAACTGCTGTATTCCGTGAAATATCCAAATGATTTAATTTAATGAAAAAACAATCGATTTAGAATTAACTGGGCTTTAATTTGATGTATAAACATTTTTTGGAGATCTAAAAATTATGCTTAGTACGAAAGGTAAAAAAGGAGAAGAAAAAAATCACTGAATGTTAAAGGTAATGACAAATATTTGTCTCCAGTTCACACCGTGCTAAAACAAAACAAGCCATAAAATCAACATTTTTATTTAAACTGATGAAGCCACTGTGTAGCGAAACAATTGTTGCAGTGTCAACCAATTAACAGTGATAAACACAAATAGAAAGACTTATTCCTTACTTCACTTTTTATTTTTATGTTAGATGTACATTTCGAGACACAAGGTGCTCATTATCAATAACAAACTTGTTTGTTTGTTATTGATAATGAGCACCTTGTGTTTAGAAATGTACATCTAACATAAAAATAAAAAGTGAAGTAAGGAATAACAGTCTTTCTATTTGTGATTAATCACTTCACGTAAACTCGAAACAATACAGTTAACAGTGATAAAGGTACTGTTAACTTTATTTATATCACTGAGACTTTATTAACCCATTAACGGCCGAGCAATTATAGAATTAACTCTAAAAGTTGATTTTAGGTAAAATTCTACACTTCTTTTAATGATTTTTACGAATGACTTATTGTATTACATACTGTGAATTTTTCTTTTAAATATACATAATGCATACGCTTTAAATGCAAGGAATTCGTCGATTTTGTATAAAAACGTACAATATAAAGTTTAGAACGAGTATTTCCACTCCCAGACTAAGCATGAAGTAAAATTTCGAGTTTAGAAAAGCCCCGCGTAGAAAATTTGTCGAGGGTCGCGCAGCGACCCGAGACAAATTTTCACGGGGCTTTTCTAAACTCGAAATTTTACTTCATGCGCCACGCGTATAAAACACTGAAATATTGTAAAGGTAGAAATACATTGAAAACATTTTTTTTAATGACTAATAATTGAGATATTTAAATAACAAAATATTTACGTTTTTCTTCATACATTTTCAAGTCAAATCAAATAATATAATATATCAAATTAATTCATTTAGTAATTTATTTACCATAAAATTAATAATGTTGCGTATATGCATCAATGGCGCTTAATGGGTTGATTGACTATAGTTTCGACAACTTCAACTTGTAATTTTCAAACTGGAAAACAATTTTTATTTAAATATATCATCATAGAATGATAAATTCTAAATTCAATGATATCATAGTTTAATTGTCACAATTACACTATGATATCATTGAATTTAGAATTTATCATTCTATGATGATATATTTTAATAAAAATTGTTTTTCAGTTTAAAAATTAATTTAAACATAATATGTAAAATTACGAAAATGTTTTTCTTAATTAAGACACATGGTTTGCATTTTACACGAAAAACATTTTCGTAATTTTATATATTATGTTTAAAGTGTGAAAACTATAAGAAGAGTAAGCTTATTTTCTCGAATTCAAATATTTTTTAATTAAAATTATTCTAGTTTCTACTAATTTAATGCTACAATAATTCCTTGATGATTTTATAGATAAATCAATTTGAATAGTAATGGCAAATTAAGTCATTTCACTAGTCAAACTATTTTGATGATTTGTTACTGTAAAGAAGCTTAATTTCCTTCATCTCAAGAAAAAAATAAAACAATCCATTACCATCATGTATAATTATCACATCTCCTCTCATTCTCCTCTTTATTAGTCACTATAGGAAACGACACACAACAATTCTTTTCACGTATTTTTAAACGTGTTCCAGATGTTTATTTTCGTATACGCCACGGTTTCGAACCCTTTGTAGTGCAACTTGTTGGTGGAACGGAAGGGTACTCACATACGGAGAACGAAACCAAAAAAACTGGGAAGAGCGCGAGAAACGGTGGCCTAACGAGGCCGAGAGATGTATTTCTCAAAAGCAACACGCACTGTTAACAAAGTGCTACATGTAAGTGAGCCATTTGTTGTGCATTGTGAGCGCGAGCGCTCTTCGAAAAGGCTTCGCTCGCATGGCGCGAGTTAAATGGCTCAGAACTGGACGCGATAGCAGCGATACTTTTATGTCCGTGTCTATGAGTCGATGTGTGGTCTTTGCATATTTCTGTTCGAGCAGTTTTGTTATTTAGGTCAGAGTGTGTTGTGATTCTGTTATGGATGTGGTTTTCGTTTTAAATTATTTTTGGGTGAGTGTAAAATAGTATATTGTACTACAAGCATATAATAATAGCTATTAATCACGAGAATGATGTTTGCGGAACGAGCTGAAGGCGAGTGGAGCAAGTCGTTCGAGTGATTAATAGACATTATATGCGCGTTATACACTATACGTTGTTCACGACAACAACAATATATAACACAACATTTATCCTATATATATTTATCAAATATGCGTCAGTCTTAATAGTCGGTTTTGTTTTATAATAATTTGACAGATAAATGATGACAGATTGCGGTATTATGATTTGAATATGTAATTGGGTTAATTCCACTTAAACACAAATATGAACAACAACAACAACACAGTCTACCCTTTCGCCTAAGTTACACAGAAACACGCTCTTTGCACAAAAATCGAACTCTTTCGTTGGGATGGAGTTTTCACAGTTTTAACGTTTGTTTCGCTTTAGAAAAAACACTCGCGACGGATAGAATCACAATTGTTTAACCGATTTAAGAATGATTTCTGTTTACAAACGCGTTTTACGCGGATTAAACTAGTAAAAACGGCGGAGATGTTGACGCGTTACTTCGTACTTTAACAAAATGGCATCGACGACATCACCACCATGGTCAAATGTAAGACAAAAGAAGCTGATTTGACACACAGCACAGCGCTGTTACTGCATAGCAGCAATACATCGAACTAGGCAAATATTTATATTCGTGTTAAATAAACACATTTATCACGCAAATCCCGTGTTTAATGTACCTGAGTGTTAAATGCACCCCATTTATGCTGCCCACACAATTAAATATTGCACATATTATAAGATTGTCGTGAACAAAATATATTTATCTACGACCTTACTAAAAAAAGACTTAAACTCGCAAATTGTTCCTAAAAGCCCTACTTTTTAGGCTAGTTACATAAATAAATATTAATGTGATACGAACGTGAGATCAAATCATATGGATAGACATTATACCAAACATGTGATTTTTAAACCCAACAATATCTAAAACGTTAATATTCATAGACGTGTCTAGTAAACCCAAAAATGCCTAAAGCATCAATATTGACAAACGTGTTTTATTTACGATTGCAGCGGGTACTAAATGTCTCTAAACAGAATAGAATGAACCTTTTCTATTCTGTAATTATGTCTTCTTTCTTATTGTACATTTTTTTCACATTTTAAAAGAAATTATGATACATGATGGAATAATGAGTGTGATTAACGTTATCTGTGTAATTAATTTAATAACACATGAAAAATGTTCATAATAGCAATTAGCTGTGATAAAAAAATATCCACGCTAAGAACATGTACTAGTATAATGTATAATGAGCTTTGTAACGAGATACGTTTTCAGGTAAAAACGACGCTTGATGTGAATTTAATTTGTCATCTGATTTTATCTCGACAATTCCGACGAATAGAGTCATTAAATGCAATCTGTAATTACTTATAAAAAATATTGTGTACATATCCGCTCAAACGTGTCTTCTTATTTTCCCTCGCAAATTACTTAATTTATTACAACTGTAGAGTGAAATAATGTTTGCTATGGGCGTTTAAAATGTTAAATATGATATAATTCTAATTAATTAAATGTTAAATATATTGTTAAAATACCGGGTGTAACACAGACCCCCTTTAGTTTATTCATTAATTGAGATATCATTTTGAAATTTTCTACATTTATATTAAAAACAATTTAGAGTTCAGTGGTGATTATAAAACTTTAATAGCACTTCCGGTTTCACCGAAAATGATTTCAATTTTGGAATTTTAAGCGGAACACCCTATATATTGTTTTGTTTTCGTGTACAGAATCTCATTTTATATACAAATCAATTGTTTTTTGCAAACACTAGTAATTTTGTTTGCAAAAAACAATTGATTTGTATGTAAAATGAGATTCTGTACACGAAAACAAAACAATATATAGGGTCCAAAATTGAAATTATTTTCGGTCGTCATATTTTTTTCAAAAAATAATAGTGCATCTAGGTTGCTGTGATCGCCCTAATATCTTTTGTTTCGTATCATAGACGTGTATAAAACAAATATTACCAACTTTTGTTTCTTAATTTGGCCAACAGATGCCTATAAATTGTAATTCGATCGTTTTTTGTAAATAACTCATTTTTTTTAAATGGCAACATGGCGGATCATTATAATTTTGTAAAAGGTTAGCATACCACCTATCCAAATGTATTTATTTTAAACTTGGAAAAAATCAAAAGAAGTATACGTATTTAATTTGGTAACTGCGGTATTTTTTTATCACATAGGCCGAGTTTAAATAACAATATAATATCTAGTAGGCTATGTTTGGCATAAAAAACGATGAAATGAATGATGAATCAATAAACTAAAAAACAAAAACAAATCCATTTGTGCGTGTATATTTTTGTGGTAATAATTTATTAAAACATCTTATAATCAAACTGAAAAAGTGGATAAATTGAGTTTAAAAAAAAAACTATCGAATTACAAGTTAAAGGCATTTGTTGGCCAAATTAGGAAATTGGTTATATTTGTTTTGTACACATCTATGATACGAAACAAAAGATATTAGGGTGATCACAGCAATGACACTAGTATTTTTTTTTGAAAAAAACAATTAAATTGTATGTAAAATGAGATCCTGTATCCGAAAATAAAAAAAATATATAGGGAGTTTCATTTAAAAGTTTCAAAATTGGTGTCACTTCTGGTCACACCGGAAGTGCTATTCAAGTTTTCTAGTAATCGCTGAATTCTAAATTATTTTTAGTATAAATGTAGAACATTTCAAATTGATATGTCAATTTATGATAAAAGTAAAGGGGGTGATCCTGTTTTGTGTTACACTCGGTATAATATTAAATATAATTTCTATAAATAAACACATTGATTACCAAGGCCGTAGACAGACAAAAATTTCGAGGGGGGTTTTAATTGTAAAAATTTTGTTTTTGACCCAACTGGGCAGCTTTTACATAGTAAAATTTAAGATTTTGAAAATTTCGGAGGAAGGGGGAGGGTTGTTTTAACCCCTATATCCCCCCCCCCTGGCTACGGCCTTGTGGATTACAACAAATAACTTTAGCAATATATTTTGAACAGCACTTTAAATCAATGTTCAATGTGCCAAGCATGAAATAAAATTTTGTCTTATTTACTAAATTACTAAATAAGTTAATTTGATACACTGTATTATTTGACTTGAAAATGTGTGAAGAAAAATGTAAATATTTTCTTCCTTAAATATATAAATTATTGCTCATAACAAAATGTTTTTGGTGTATTTTTACTTCACAATATTTAATTGTTTTATACGCGTGGCGCATGAAGTAAAATTTCGAGTTTAGAAAAGCCTCGTGAAAATTTGTCGAGGGTCGCTGCGCGACCCTCGACAAATTTTCACAAGGCTTTTCTAAACTCGAAATTATACTTCATGCTTAGTCTGAGAGTGGAAACCCTTGTTTAATAACAATGAAGAAAAAATGTAGTTATTACTTTTACTTTAAATAATACCAAAGAAAAGGGAATTATTCGTTTATGAAAAACTTTCAATAGATTTTTTTGAATAAATTTTCAGTTATTGCTTTCATAAACGCAATTAATTTGAAGCTATAAACGAGTGTTTTCCACTCACAGACTAAGCATGAAGTAAAATTTCGAGTTTAGAAAAGCCCCGCGTAGAACATTTGTCGAGGGTCGCGCAGCGACCCGAGACAAATTATTTCGGGGCTTTTCTAAACGTGAAATTTTACTTCATGCGCCACGCGTATAAAACAATGGTTTTAAGTGAAGTTCAAAGTATTCGTCCTTAGCATACCGCTTTAGTAGCATATTGTAAACGTCACTTTAAATCAGTGTTGTATACGCGTGGCGCATAAAGTAAAATTTCGAGTTTAGAAAAGCCCCGTGAAAATTTGTCTAGGGTCGCTGGCGCGACCCTCGACAAATTTTCTACGCGGGGCTTTTCTAAACTCGAAATTTTATTTCATGCTTAGTCTGTGAGTGGAAAACACTCGTTTATAGCTTCAAATTAATTGCGTTTATGAAAACAATAACTGAAAATTTATTCAACAAAATCTATTGAAAGTTTTTCATAAACGAATAATTCCCTTTTCTTTGATATTATTTGAAGTAAAAGTAATAACTACAATTTTTCTTCATTGTTATTAAACGAGGGTTTCCACTCTCAGACTAAGCATGAAGTATAATTTCGAGTTTAGAAAAGCCCCGCGTAGAAAATTTGTCGAGGGTCGCGCCAGCGACCCTAGACAAATTTTCACGGGGCTTTTCTAAACGAGTGTTTTCCACTCACAGACTAAGCATGAAGTAAAATTTCGAGTTTAGAAAAGCCCCGCGTAGAACATTTGTCGAGGGTCGCGCAGCGACCCGAGACAAATTATCTCGGGGCTTTTCTAAACTCGAAATTTTACTTCATGCGCCACGCGTATAAAACAATGGTTTTAAGTGAAGTTCAAAGTATTTGTCCTTAGCATACTGCTTTAGTAGCATATTGTAAACATCACTTTAAATCAGTGTTGTATACGCGTGGAGCATAAAGTAAAATTTCGAGTTTAGAAAAGCCCCGTGAAAATTTGTCTAGGGTCGCTAGCGCGACCCTCGACAAATTTTCTACGCGGGGCTTTTCTAAACTCGAAATTTTACTTCATGCTTAGTCTAGGAGTGGAAAACACTCGTTTATAGCTTCAAATTGAATGTGTTTATGAAAGCAATAACTGAACATTTATTCAAACAAATCTACTGTTCATATTGGAAGTTTTTCATAAACGAATAAACCCGTAGTATTTGATATTATTTACAGTAAAAGTTATTACTATATATTCTTTTTAAATGTTATTAAACGAGGGTTTCCACTCCCAGACTAAGCATGAAGTAAAATTTCGAGTTTAGAAAAGCCCCGCGTAGAAAATTTGTCGAGGGCCCGAGACAAATTTTCACGGGGCTTTTCTAAACTCGAAATTTTACTTAATGCGCCACGCATATGAAACAATGGTTTTAAGTAAAATTCAAAATATTCGTCCTTAGCATACTACTTTAGTAGCATATTGTAAACGTCACTTTTAATCACTGTTGTGCTCGAAATGTTACTTCATGCGCCACCCGTATAAAACGTTGTTTAAAAGTGAAATTCAAAACATATTATTTTTATTTATCAATGTTCTAATTTTTGGCTGGAAAATAAAACAAGCATCCGATATATTAAAATGTTCATTATTGTTAGTTTTACATGTACCGTGTTGGAACAGAGAATATATATACAATCAACATAACTTAAGCTACGCTTAAATAATTTTTGCTTATCATGTGATTCAGAAATACATTACGAGATAAAGCCCAGCTTATTTAAAACAACAGTTTACAAAAACTGCACCGTAAGCCACGATTCAACAACTGGCTCTTAGTATTAAAAAATTTCTAATATATTTTCTAACACTAAATAAATAAATTTTAAAACCAAATTTATGCGTGGCGCATGAAGTAAAATTTCAAGTTTAGAAAAGCCCCGTGAAAATTTGTCTCGGGTCGCTGCGCAACCCTCGACAAATTTTCTACGCGTGGCTTTTCTAAACTTGAAATTTTACTTCATGCTTAGTCTGGAAGTGGAAGACAGTCGTTACATTGAAATATGCCACAAGTGTTAAAATGTGTGAGTTAACTGTCACAAAGAAAAAAAATAACATAGCGATCTCAATATTATTTAATTTAAACTTCTTGTAGGCAAATTTTGTTATTGAACCAAGTTAGAAAAAAAAAACGCTTTATTAAAATAAGAAAATCAATCGAAAAAGAGAAACAAATAAATATAAGATAATAAAATATTATCCAATCTGTGACCAACAGTTCCATTCTATGCAAGAGATAACTAACAGAAGTGTTTATTTTGTATATTTTAATAAATCTTTTAGACCCAATTCATACCAAACAGGCGACGGGCAGAGACGCGGCGCAGACGAGACGAGAAGCGCAACGCTTCGACGCCTCTTCAATATAATGATATGAGTCAAACCACACCGAGATTACGAAGCGCAGACGCACGCCTCTCAGCCCGCGCCTCTGAAGTTAGTTTGGAGAAGCGCATCTCTCGTACGCCTCTTAATATTGATTAGTTATTTTTTGTTTAATTTGGATAATATGCGAGATGATCCACAAAGGGTGAACCCAAAACTGTCTCTGGTTGTTTAAGTTTAATGAAAGTAATGACCAATTGCACCACAGCTAATTAGTACTTTTTAAAAACACAATAATTTTATTCACAAATTGCCTAAACATTTGCATTTTGATAAAAGAAATATGTTTGGGATTTTACAAATTTAAAACATTTTTATATTGACGAATTTTGACTTAATCAGAGGGTTAATCGTGATTAATATCTTAACCACGGTTAAGTATTTGCGGTACAAGTGGGCTTAAGAGGAATAGATAATTTTAAATTGTACCCGAATTGTAAAGGACGCTGCAACTGTTTCGCCATACTGTGGCTTCATCAGACGAAGAAATGGTTTACAACATGTTAGAAATTATTGTTAGAAATTTCTCTCCACTCTTGCTAGACTCAGAAGTGCCATTTACACGTGCAGTTTTAACTGCATGCTGGACCAAGTTCTATGGTTTACAAATTTTGTCAATCTCGTTTCTGTGCAAAAGTTGCATTTACACGTATACTTCATTTATTTATTTATTTATTTATTAATATACGGCGGACCATTTACAAAAACATTAATTTACAATAGTAATATTACAATATTTAATAAATATTAAAGTACTTAAAATAAACAACAAACAAAAAGTAAATGTAAAAATGTAAAAATATAATATAATCACTTTAATGATAAATACAACACAACATTTATTGGCTTCGCAAATGGGCTCTTAGACTAGAATACTCTCCCGCAAGCATATCGAATTTTATCATATTAGCATGGCGCAGAATACGCACAGAGGCCGAATTTTTAGCATAATCTGTACCTTTAAATGGTACATGAAAAGTGTCATCGTTGCGCAGCATTCTAGCTGGAACGCGAATGCCAATTTTTGATAGTAAATCAGGACAGTCTATATGCCCATGCAAAAGTTTAAAAACTAAAAGTATATTCAACGTCAACTCCCGGCATGTGGCATTTAATCTTCAACGCAAAAGTGTACGTGTAAAATTTCCTATTCTATCTTAGATCTTCCGGTTTGTCCTACCTACATTTTAGGGCAGTTTTTGCAAGTTAGTAAATAGACACCACTTTGCTGAGTTTTTACAGTTTTGTCTTTGTTGTTTTTAATGATTTTACAGCCTTTATTCTGGACAAACAGCTTTTTTGTAATTAGTATATCATTTGTAAGGCTTACCAGGATAACAACTCTATAAACACCCTCGTGGGGTATCCTGTAATAATTTTAAAACCTATCCGGATACATTTCTAGCTCTCTCACGACATAAAATTTGCTTTTTGTCGATTTAACAACCACAAAAGATGAACCCAAAACCTTATCTGGTTTGTCCTTGTCACTTTCGTTGTCTGAAATCATTTTGACAAAAATCATATGATCTGTCAAAGTGTTTCTCGCGATAACAACACTTCGTCGCCACCTTTTCTGTGTGCATTGAGCTCGCCTGCGCCTGCGCCTCGTGTCGTTTATGCTTCGCCTGCTCCGCGCCTCTGCCATTTCGGTGTGGATTGGGCCTTACGTTGCAATATATTATATTTCGTATCAGAGCTGGTCAGGATTCGAATCATTCAGGATTCGATTCCCGGATTCGAATCTTTTTAGAGGATTCAAAAGAGGTATTCGAATACTTTAGTGAAAACGGATTCGTGATCCGGATTCGTTACATTTTTTTAAAAGGATTCGTATTCGAATCCAAACGTAGATAATTCGAATCCTTATAAAAGGATTCGAATTCTTATAAAAGGATTCTAATCCTTATAAAAGGAATCGAATCCTTATAACATTCGAATCCTGATACATGGATTCAAATCCTCCCAAATAATTCGAATCATCGCTATTAAGGCTGGGATTCGAATTCGATTAATTCAAATAGTTAAATATTCTAATATGAATATTTAAATCACTAAATTATTCATATTTGAATATAAATATTAAAATTTTCGAATAATTCAAATATTTGTGAATGCATATTTAGTTACTTAACCATGAAAAATATCCAACGTTAATAGTATATTTTTAACTTCACTTGAAATCAGTGTTTTATACGCGTGGTGCATGAAGTAAAATTTCGAGTTTAGAAAAGCCCCGTGAAAATTTGTCTCGGGTCGCTGCGCGACCCTTGACAAATTTTCTACGCGGGGCTTTTCTAAACTCGAAATTTTACTGCATGCTTAGTCTGGGAGTGGACAACACTCGTTCTTAGAAGTGTCAAATTGAAGGATTACTCTAGATTACTAAGTTTATTACCGTTTTACAAAGGCTACAGCTACAGATCAACCATGGTCTTCGCAGAACGTAGGACTACAGGGATTCGAAGTTTTTTTACAAGAAAACTAGGAATATCTGAAGGTTTACAGCATGGATAGGAAAGAAAACATCTAATTTTGAAAAAATATTGAAGTTGGGTTGGTTTTCAGTGCATTTTTAACTTCACTTTAAATCAATGTTTTATACGCGTGGCGCATGAAGTAAAATTTCGAGTTTAGAAAAGCCCCGCGAAAATTTGTCTCGGGTCGCTGCGCGACCCTCGACAAATTTTCTATGCGGGGCTTTTCTAAACTCGAAATTTTACTTCATGCTTAGTCTGGGAGTGGACAACACTCGTTTGAATTTTAAATTTAACTCTTTTAAAAAATCGACGTATGTAATATAAAAAATCATTCATTGAAATCATAGAAAAAGATGCAAAATTTTACCTAAAATTAACTTTTAGAGTTAACTTTATAATTTGTTCGGCTCTTAATGGGTAAATATTCTATTCCTAAAAATACCGTTTTTATTTAATATTGAAGTTGCATTTAATACAATAACAAACTGTGAATAAATCGACATAAATCTAGAAATATCAAAAATCTCGACATGTAGAAAATCTTGACGGTCCACTCCCAGACTAAGCATGAGTAAAATTTCGAGTTTAGAAAAGCCCCGCGTAGAAAATTTGTCGAGGGTCGCGCAGCGACCCGAGACAAATTTTCACGGGGCTTTTCTAAACTCGAAATTTTACTTCATGCGCCACGCGTATAAAACACTGATTTAAAGTGAAGTTAAAAACGCACTGAAAACCAACCTAACTTCGATATTTTTTCAAAGTGGAAGTTTTCTTTCCTATCCATGCTGTAAACCTTCAGATATTCGTTGTTTTCTTGTAAATAAACTTCGGTTCCCTGTAGTCCTTCGGTCTCCGAAGACCATGATTGGTCCTTCGAGCTGTAGCTTTTGTAAATTGGTAATAAACTTATTAATCTAGAGTAATCCTTTAATTTGAAACTTCTACGAACGAGTGTTGTCCACTCCCAGACTAAGCATGAAGTAAAATTTCGAGTTTAGAAAAGCCCCGCGTAGAAAATTTGTCGAGGGTCGCGCAGCGACCCGAGACATATTTTCACGGGGCTTTTCTAAACTCGAAATTTTACTTCATGCGCCAGGCGTATAAAACACAGATTCAAAATGAAGTTCAATAACACATATATCATCATTAATTAAAATCATTATATAATCAGATATTTAGTCGGTAAATGAACATATTTGTTAATAGAAACTGATGAAATAAAATATTACTGGTTGCAAATAATAGATTCAAATTTATTTTTAAAGGATTTGTATCCGTGATTCAAAAATGAGGATTCGAATCTTTGATTCGAATCATATTTTTCACTTACGAATCCTTTATTCGAGTATTCGTGATTCGAATCATATTAGGTGATTCGGATTCGTGATTCGAATCATGTTTTTGAGGATTCATCCCAGCTCTGTTTCGTATATAATAATCTTTTTGTTGTATTTTCTTATGATTTGTTGTGTAAGATTTTGACCAAAGTTTTTTTTTATTTAAAGGGATGAATTACGGTAAACAATTCTTAAATTAAAAATCTTGAACGTTCCAACATATTATATTTGATTTACAATAATCTTTTTGTTGTATTTCTTATGATTTGTTGTGTAGTATTAAACGTTTCTTAATTTTTGTTTTATTCAAAGAGGTGAATAACGGTGAAGAAAAATTTTTAAATTAAAAGTAATTACTTTTAGCTGTATCTTAAATTTAATCTTAAGTTAAACAAAATGAACAACTTTAAGGCTGAAATAAACATTAATACCACTCATCAACATAATTATCGAACTAGACACTACAATAACTTTGCGCTGCCGATTCACCGGTTATCAATGTATAAAAAAGAACCATCCTACGCTGCAATGAAGTACTTCAATTGCCTGCCACACAATATCAAATCTGTTAAAAATATTAAAAAATTTAAAGAATGTCTTTTTGAATATCTGTGTCAGAAGGAATTATACTCCTTAAACGAAATCTGAATAAAGCAAAAAACGAATTTCTCTGAATAGTATTTTATGTTTGTGTTCATTTTGGTCTTGATTTTTTCTATTAATTTATTTGTTTATTATTTATTTAATTTTATATTTTACAAATTGTATTTTGCTCTGACATTTTTCATTTATATGTATTATTTTGTAAATACTTATTTCTTGAAAATAAACGTTTATTATTATATTATTAATATTAAGAATAATGAA
This sequence comes from Philonthus cognatus, assembly GCA_932526585.2. Taxonomy (NCBI): domain Eukaryota; kingdom Metazoa; phylum Arthropoda; class Insecta; order Coleoptera; family Staphylinidae; genus Philonthus; species Philonthus cognatus. Next base: position 35,501,862 of record OW052242.1, read on the forward strand.
CAGCAACAACAAGAAAGATAGAAATAACTACAAAAAAAAAAAACTGAATATCCGATACGGATCTCATTTCCATGTCCATTCCGCGTCGCGTTGTTTATGATTAGTATTATTTTATGTGCGCGGTGTTCGCCTCGAAAGAAGAGAGATGAGTCAAAGCCTGTGAAGTATAGCCATCAGGTTGATGGTTCTGTAGATCCGTCAGATGAACACAATTCATCAGCAAGTGCCGTGGGTAGCAGCCGGAGTATTCATTCATATCGTCGTGAGTCGACTTGGGTGGTCTTCGGCTTCTTCCTCCTTCTTCTCCTCATCTTCGTCTTCTTCTTCTTCAAGAAGGAGAAATGTTGGTACGCGATGGATGGAAGTCCCGTGGCGGACAATAACGAAAATCGTACGTGATTACTACGAAATTACAAATGGGAATGTGGAATTGTTATTTGTTTGGATTGCCTAATTTTTAATTAAGTGAGCAATTTAGTATCAAAACAAAAAAAATCTTCAATGCCAGAAACCGAAATTATACCTTCATAAAATTCAATTGATCTTTTCGATCTGGATCAAATTATTCCAAAAAAAACCGCATGAAACTTCTCAATCATTATGATTCTGGATTATGAAACAATTTCAGTAAAGCCTAAAATGAGAAAAATCTTCAAATTTAAAAAGCCAAATCCTTTCTTCATTAAAAACCGGACGAAAGTTCTAAATCTTTATGATTTTGGATTATGAAATAATTTTAGTGAATTCCAACTTGTCTCGTCAAAAGGAGAAAAATCTTCAAATTCAAAAAGCTACAATCTTTCTCTGTAACATTCTATTGGTCTTTGCGGTTCTGGATCAACATTTTTGCAAGAAATCCGGATGAAATTTCTCATTCTTTTTGATTCTGAATTAAGAAATAATTTCAGTGAAGCCCAACGCATCTCGTCAAAACGAGAAAAGTATTCAAATACAGGAAGCCAAAATGTTTCTTCATAAGATTCTATTGATCCTTGCAATTTTGGGTACAAATTTTCCCAAGAAAACCGGACGAAACTTCTCAATCTTTATAATTCTGGATTATGAAATAATTTCAGTGGACCCTAACTCGTCTTAAAATTCAGGAAACCTGAGATTCTGTTGGATTGTTGCAATTCTGGATTAATTTTTTCCAAGAAAACCTTACTAAACTGTCTTTATAAAATAAACCGCAAAATATCAAACATCAAGGTGTACTTCTATCTATCTTTACGATCTTGGATTACATATTTTTTAAATTTATTTATTTAGTTATTTATTTCATATTCAAACTTGCCCATTTAAAAAAATATATATGTGTAATCGTATATAAATAACAAAATTAATCATATTTTAAATTTATGAAATAAATTTATCGTATGTTAAACAAAAAAAAACTTCTAGAGTGGCATGAAAAATAATGTTTGTTGGCAACTCTAAAATTGTATATTATAATTATTATGTCTGACGTTTTATATGTCAATTCCTAAAGCGTTAAGCGAACTTAAATTTAAAAAAAGATGAAATCATGGCACTTTACAGTTTTTTTTTATTGAACATATGATAGATACAATTTACATGTATATGATTTAGGATGCTGCAGGAGATAAACTGTATTAAATAATATCATTGCAATTACAAATATTTAAAATTCCTTAATTGATTTTTTTTTGCTTGGAAATCTCATACATTTATGCTTGCTAGGTGTCAAAATTAATAAGAATTGTCGAAAAACCCAACTAAATTCTTTGGGATATTGAAATGTTCCTGTTTTTAATAAAATAACATGCAATTTTAACAAGGAGTTCAGAAACCAAAGAATATATAGGGTGATGCATTTAGAATAAGCAAGTTGCATCCACTACTGTCTTTATGACGCACCCTGTATATTTACAAATATTTTTAGGTTATGCAGCTCTTAAAACCAAGTAACTTTGGTATAGAAACAATTGTTCTATCTTTAATGCGAACCGAGATATCCTTCAAAAACGCACTAATGGAACACCCTGTATATACAAAATACAACAGATTTCAATACAAAATTTACTGAATTTATTCGGAAATAAGTAAATTTTTCAATCTTCTTCCAAAACTTGAACTTCACTGCAATCTTTCAAATATGGTCGGATTTACAAATTTTGGGAAACGGCTAAAGTTATTTTTGAAAGATTGCAGTTTAAGTTTTGTAAAAAGAATAAAAACTAATAGAATCAATTTATGAGATTTTTTCTATATAAAAAAAAAATTATAAAAGAACAATCGATTTTGCAATTTTTCTAATTTGTATCTTAATTGGATAATCTGCTGAATTTCTAAATAAAATATTCACCTTACTTTTAATCGTTTTTCTTTACAAATTAAAATCAACTTTAGCTTAATAGTTTAGCTTAATAATAATAAAAACAAGTTAAACAAGTAAATTTAAATTATAATTAAGTATTTAGTTTAAACATCATGATGGTTTTGACCGTTACTACGTAGTAATTTATATCAAAATTAAATGAAACTATTACTATGTTTTTACCACGTTTATAATAAAAGTGTTAAAAAACCTAGTAATAGGTTCAATTCATTTTTATTTAGTTTGATTTAAACGTTTTTTTTTTCTTTACAAATTACAATCAACTTTAGCGCAATAGTTTGGTTTAAGAATAATACAAACAAGTAAAACAAGTAATTTTAAAATAAAATTAGGTATATAGTTTGATATCCTTGTTTTAGAGCTCCACATTTATTGATTCGTTTAATATTATTTGAACAAGTGTTTTCCACTCCCTTATTAAGCCCGTGAAAATATCAATTGGTCCAAATTTTCAGGCTTTTATAAACTCGAAATATTTACTTCATGCGCCAGCCGTATACAACACTGATTTAGTGCACCATTCGAAATACACTTAATTTGTTTTTACAATAACACAAAACCCATCCGAAAAGTGTGAGAGGTTACAATAACACAAAACCAATCCAAAAAGTGTGAGCGATTAATTTGTTTAAATGAACACATCATCATTATGTGTTTTCAAACTCGAAGGACCAATGAGCCTGATTTGCTCCTAAACTATCAAGAGTTTTAGGTCTTTTAAATGAAATATAGTTTTAGGTCTTTTAGATGAAATATACTACAAGTTAGTTCTTTAAAGATGGGAAATTAAAAAAAGCTCGTGAGAATTTGGATTGGTCCAAATTTTCAGGCTTTTCTAAACTCGAAATATTTACTTCATGCGCCAGGCGTATACAACACTGATTTAGTGCACCATTCGCAATACACTTAATTTGTTTTTACAATAACACAAAACCAATCCGAAAAGTGTAAGAGATTACAATAACACAAAATCAATTCAAAAAGTGTGAGCTATTGATTCGATTAAATGAACACATCATTATTTGTTTTCAAACTCGAAGGACCAATGAGCCTGATTTCCTCCTAAACTATCAAGACAATTTTTGAATGAAATATAGTTTTAGGTCTTTTAAATGAAATTACTACAAGTTTGTTCTTTAAAGATGGGAAATTGAAAGACTAATATCTATTATTGGATAATTCCAGAGCAATCGCGAAATATTTAAAATTCCTGCGGTAAAGCCAAGAGTCCATAAAACCGCAGAATGTGTGTGCATTAAGAAAATCGCATTCGCCGCGATTGTCATGCCTCTGAAAAGCGTTTCCATAACGATTCGAAACCGCCCGTGAACACGGCCACCGGTTTCGAGGTATCACTCCCATTGTGCATCGTCCGAGAAGTCGCTTTTCTCGGCTGCCGTGCTGCGCGCCGGCTTTTGTTTTCCGAATGGAAGCGGCGATAATCGCTTTCTGGCGATTACGCCTTCTTTCGCGCGCTGTTTTACAAAAGGATGTAGTTAGTTTTACTCGAACGAAACTGTAAAGGTGCAATTATTTTGTATGAAATTTTATCATGTAACAGTTGCAACAATACAAAATCTAAATCTTTACTTGTAAAGAAAGCTACACACTTTCTTTACAAGTAAAGATTTAGATTTTGTGTTGTGAAGGCTTCTACATGTTAATTGAGATTGCTCGTGAAGTATGATATAATATTAAATTAAACAAGTAATTATTTTTCTCCACTGGTTTATTTTAATCACTAGATGTACACTTCTGTGCAATAAAATTAAACACTCAAAATATGCTATAGTTTAAAACGGACGTGATGAGTTTCCTAGTTACGGAAATATGTTAATATATCAATTTCCTTAATGTCAAATTGCTGCGTCATTTAGACAACAATTCAAAAATTCAAATTCTAACTAAAATAAAAGATGGTTTTTCTATTTCAGCTTTGTTGCATTTACTACGAGCATTTTTTCCAAAAGGTCTTAGTTTTGGTTTTTTAATAAAGGTGTTTTTTTTAAGTTACGGTGTTTAATCATTTATTGAAACTGCAGCTAGGAAATTAACACAGACCCGACAACTAGAAAATTGTGAAAAATAGTTATGACTTGTGCTTAATTTTATTGCACAGAAGTGTACATTTCGTTCACAAAAGTGAATATTTTCAATAGTTGTACTAAACAGTTTAGTACAACTATTGAACATGTTTACTTGGTGAACGAAATGTACATCTAGTGATCAAAATTAACCAGTGGAGAAAAAGGATTACTTGTTTCATTTAATATTAAATTCATCTTCAAGTAACTCATACCGAAACATTAAGTATGACATAATTGGATTTTCCCTTACTTTATTTTATCTCATTCAGCTCTGAACAGCAATTTATTTCATTTTTGAACTTATCACTATTATTTCCTGTTTGATTGTTGCTTATCCTGACGTTTGATGGATGTAATGAATTAATTAACGCATTTTTATTTTTGTTTTCATTGTGAATTAAATCAACGAGATGATTTATCGAGCCGGTGGTTTATTACCGAAAACACGGGGCCTTAATTAAAAATATGACCGTTGATATAAATAAGTGCGCCATTATTCAAAAAGTTAACATCTCCTGACGGAATAATTTGTAAGTATCACTTGCAAATCTGATGTTCCATTTGACCGCATAAATAATCCCGCGGACCGCGCTCGCGCGGAATTAATGAATAAAATTAGAATAATAATTAATTTGTTACAGAAAAAATAAATTAAAGACCGCAAACAGCAAACAGCAAATATAACATGTCCACAAAATGAAAATAAAAGTGAAACACGATTTTAACTGAGATTTAACTTGTCATTTAGCACTCTAAGTTAAATTTGTCGAATTATAGTCACTTAATAAAGTCTCAGTTATAGAAACAAAGTTAAAATCGTGTTTCATTTGTGAATTATGATTTAAATTGTCATTTAGAACTCGAAGTTACATTTGTCGAAACTATAGTCACTCGATAAAGTCTCAGTTATAGAAACAAAGTTAAAATCGTGTTTTATTTGTGAATTATGATGTATTACGAAGTAGAAGCCTCCACCGTTAACAGTTTCAAAATAAAAGTGTTTCATGTAAAGTTCTTGATTGTATGTTTGTGATATTAATTTTTTGTGTTTTTTGTTTCAGGTAAAAACAAGACACTTCAAGAGTTTTACAAGTTTTCATTACTTTTCTGTAATCTTCATCAGTGGTAAGCAATTGTCTCTAATTTAAGATACAGTACTCTAGTATAAATTTAATCTTGTATAAATATTGATTAACAATTTTACAATCTTGTAATAATATTTAAGTGTTAACACAAAATCATATTGTAACAATATAGAATTGAAATATGAAAATCATAATTGAGAATATATTTTAGGAGCCTAGATTAGGTGCATGTAGGCTACTAAAATATATTCTCAATTATGATTATTTTGATTATGAGGTTAATTTTGAAGGTCAATTTATTTTTAAAATTTTAGCCTGAGACGAGTAGAATCCAGGGATACCAAATCTACTCGTCTCAGGCTAAAATTTTAAAAATAAATTGACCTTCAAAAACTATCCTAAACCTTTAAAAATTGAGTTTGAAAAATCCTGCTACATTTCTCGATGTTAAAGGCTGGCATATTTCTTTAGTTGCAAAACCTTCCAACTTTTGACTTAGTTTTATAAAATTTGTCTTCTCCGCATTCGATAAACGCTCATTCAGCACCATTTCAATTTATTTAACCCTTTCGGCTCTGACGGTGGCATTTGCTACCACTAAAATTTGCAAAACATATTGGGAGTTTTTCTTTTAAATATGCATACATGTATGCATGAGCAATAACTTTTCCGATAATCCCTCGTTTTTTAAAATAGTTTAATTTTAAGATTTAAACGAGTGTTTTCCACTCCCAGGCTAAGCATGAAGTAAAATTTCGAGTTTAGAAAAGCCTGAAAATTTGGTTTGGTCGCGTAGCGCGTAGCGCTACGCGACCAAACCAAATTTTCAGGCTTTTCTAAACTCGAAATTTTACTTCATGCGCCACGCATGTAAGTCACTGATTTTAGGTAAAGTTCAAAATATTCTACCAAAGCAGTATGCTAAAAACGTGTATTCTGAACATCACTTTACATCAGTGTTTAGTACGCGTGGCGCATGAAGTAAAATTCCGAGTTTAGAAAAGCCTGAAAATTTGGTTTGGTACGCGACCAAACCAAATTTTCAGGCTTTTCTAAACTCGAAATTTTACTTCAGTTTAGCATATTTGTAAAAACAACGAATATCTGAAGATTTATAGGGTATACAGTATATTAAGATAAGTATACTTAAAAGAAAAACGTTTTATATATCTAAAATAGTAATACATAATATGCAGTGTACAAAAAACATTATTTAACCCTTTCGGCTCTGACGGTGGCATTTGCCACCACTAAAATTTGCAAAACATGTTGGGAGTTTTTCTTTTAAATATACATACATGTATGCATGAGCTGTAACTTTTCCGATAATCCCTCGTTTTTTTAAGTAGTTTAATTTGAAGATTTAAACGAATGTTTTCCACTCCCAGGCTAAGCATGAAGTAAAATTTCGAGTTTAGAAAAGCCTGATTTGGTTTGGTCACGTAGCGCATGCGCCACGCGTGTAAGTCACTGATTTTGGGTGAAGTTCAAAATATTCTACTAAAGCAGTATGCTAAAAACGTGTCTTCTGAATCACTTCACATCAGTGTTTAGTACGCGTGGCGCATGAAGTAAAATTTCGAGTTTAGAAAATCCTGAAAATTTGGTTTGGTCGCTCCGCGCTTCGCGCTACGCGACCAAACCAAATTTTCAGGCTTTTCTAAACTCGAAATTTTACTTCATGCTTAATCTGGGAGTGGAAAACACTCGTTTAAAATTTCAATTTACCATATTTGTAAAAACAACAAATATCTGAAGATTTACAGCGTATAAGTATACTTATAAGAAAAACTCTTTGTATATCTAAAATAGTAATAAATAATATGCAGTGAACAGAACATTTTTTTGAGCACCAGAAAAATTTCAGGTCTTAAAGGGTTAAAAAAGCTGCAAAATCAGTTTTTGTAATTTTGCCATACGTTTGTCAAAATACGTATGGCAGGTTTTGCATCTGGTTAACTCATTTGTATTCTATATTGAATAATTATTGTTATAAGATGATACATGTTCATACAGTATTGATTCAATGTGAATACAAATATATTCTCAATACCGATTTTCATATTATAACTCTATATTGTAACAGCATGATTTCCTGTTAACATTTAATCATTGTTACGTGATTGTAAAATTGTTATTTATACAATTTTTAATTTCTAATAGGGTAAATATTCTCCAAACAATTTTATAATTGTTTCGAAACTTAGAAAGTGTGAGTCGTTTATTTGCTCAGGGTGGCGAGATATTTCTTCTGTAGTGTTTGGTAAAAACAAGCTCATAACTGCGCACTCGTGGCCAATATCTGTTATTGAATGATATATGTTATTCATTATTGATACAATATTAATATGTATTGAATTTTTATATTGATATTCATTATTGATGCAATGTTGTACAATTGAGTATTGAATGATGATTGAATGATCGTGGTCAATATCTGTTATTGAATGATCGATGTTATTCATTATTGATACAATATTGATGTGTATTGAATTTTTATATTGATATTCATTATTGATATAATGTTGTACAATTGAGTATTGAATGCTGATCGATGTTATCCATTATTGATACAATATTGATATGTATTGAATTTTTATATTGGTATTCATTATTGATACAATATTATGCATGTATTAAATATTTATTGACGGATCAAGGATATTAATTATTGATACAATATTGTACAGAAATTGAATATCTATATCTTTAACTATGTTCCTGATGGATCATTAATCACTTGGTGAAACATGATTAATGAACTCCCTTATCACCTGATTTTCTATATATTTTCTGCAAAAAACTTAGAGAAAATATATACAAAATAAGGTGATAAGGGATTGAAGGGAGTTCAATCCTTGATAATGGCTTAATGGCTTGAAGCCGAAACTAGTCGGAATAAATTAAAACGTTAGTGAAACAAATTGATTAATTGAGTTACGTGATGATCAAATTAATTTGACAAATCAAGCACTAATAACTTTTCTTCACACGTTTATTTGGATTACCAAATGTATATACATTTTGGACACAAAGTGACCACTATCAATGTAGTGTTTGGTAAAAACAAGCTCATAACTGCGCACTCGTGGCCAATATATGTTATTGAATGATCGATGTTATTCATTATTGATACAATATTGATATGTATTGAAGTTTTATATTGATATTCATTATTGATACAATGTCGTACAATTGAGTATTTATATTGAATGATGATACCATCGATACAATATCATACATGTATTAAATATTTATTGATGGATCAAGGATATTAATTACTGATTCAATATTGTACAGAAATTCAATATCTATATCTTTAACTATGTTCCTGACGGATCATTAATCACTTGGTGAATCATAATTAATGAACGCCCTTATGACCTGATTTTGTATATATTTTCTGCAAAAAAACTTAGAGAAAATATATACAAAATAAGGTGATAAGGTGATAGTCGGAATAAATTAAAAAGTTAGTGAAACAAATTGATTGGTTGAGTTGGGTGAAGATCAAATTTATTTGACGAATTAAGCACTAATAACCTTTCTTCACACGTTTATTTGGATTACCAAATTTACATACATTTTGGATACAAAGTGAACATTATCAATAGATTAACACAATGAAGAAACGTTATTAGTGCTTTATTCGTCAAATAAGTGAAACAAATCAAGTGTCAAAATTGAATTTGTGTTCAGTATTCGGGCACCAGATACCCACACACGCGTTTCGGACTTTAAGGTCCTCTTTCGGACTTCAAGGTTCTCTTTCGGACTTCAAGGTCCTCTTCAGTGTGGTCCCGACCCAGTGCTGAGGAATACTGAACATTTTTGACTATTTCAAGCCAATATGTGAAAACTATTAATAGATTCGATAGCTAACGCCATCTAATGCTCAATAGTAGCATCGTCAATGACACGAATGCACAAGTGTTTTTATTTCAAATTTTATTTGAATATATCTATTATTAAATTTTAATTTTTGATACAATATTAAAAACCAAATTATTTTTATACTGGATTTATACAAAATTAAATCTGCAATGAATACTAATGTAGCGTCAATAATCGCAATCTATATTGTAACAATATAACAATAACAATATTGTGTGTGCATTGATTAACAATTTCAAGATATAAATCTGTATGTGGTATTTGGTATAGTTTCCCTCCCACATACAGATTTATATCTTGAAATTGTTAATCAATATACACACAATATTGTCACAATATAGATTACGATTATTGACGCTACATTAATATTCATTACAGATTCAATATTGTAAAAATCCAGTATAAAAGTAATTTGGTTTTTAATATTGTATCAACAATGAAAATTTAATAATAGATATTTTCTTCAAAATACTTTTGTTTATACTATTGGAATCCAAATTTTTTACTCTTTCGAGGGGTATATGAAATTTTAAAAATGTAACTTGGTGTTGTTAACCTCTCACATACAGAAATATACAATATTGCTGCAATGTAAAGACAAGATTCATATCTACTAGGGAATTAATAAAAAAACAGTTCTTACAAATTTTGACACGTCATGTAATTAGTTTCTAAGCGTTAAGTAGTAAGCTTTAAAGTTATGTCGGGTAGGTTGAAAGTCGCGTTAAGTGGCTTGAAAGTCAAGTCAAGTTGCTCACGTTGTTTGGAAGCCAAGTCAAGTTGTGCTACTCTAGCAGATTACTTTCTTTCTTCGAGTGAGAACAAGATTCAACTGCTAATAACAAAACGCATTACTAGTTCTAATAATAATTAAGGATACATCTAAAATATATAATGGTTTATTTAGTGCCTTGAGGCCTTGACGTTTTACAATTTGTACAAATATGACATCTATAATTACTTCAATAACTTAATAAAATTCTATTTTCTAAGCGTTTAGTAGTAAGCTTTACAGTTAAGTCGGGTTAGTTGAAAGTCGAGTTAAGTGGCTTGAAAGTCAAGTCAAGTTGCTGACGTTGTTTGGAAGCCAAGTCAAGTTGTGCTATTCTAGCAGATTACTTTTTTTCTTCGAATGAGAACAAGATTTCACTGCTAAAAACAAAACGCATTTCTAGTTCTAATAATAATGAAGGATAAATCTAAAATATATAAAGGTTTATTTACTGCCATGAGGCCTTGACATTTTACAATTTGTACAAATATGACATCTATAATTACTTCAATAACTTATTAAGTTATTGAAGTAATTATAGATGTCATATTTTCTTGTCATGTCTTCTTGTCTGTCTATTTTTTTGTCTGTTCTTCGTTCCCCTTGTTGTTTTATTAAATAAAATTTAGTTTGTTTCAGTATTTGCTTCTATTTACAAGACTAGTTTCGCTTTTTCAGATAGTCATTCAAGAAATATAACTAATTCTGTTTATTTCTCTAAAGAGAAAATGATACATGTGAAACACGTGTGTGTTAATTGTTTTGTCAGTGTTGCCGGTAAATTGGCGAGTGAGCGTTTTTCGATTTTTCGCGCCATTTTCCCGGTAATTTGGTATTATCGTTCGTTCGTTCCCGCGGGCGCTCGTAAATCACCTATTGATTTATCGTCCAGAACAAATCAAGGTGTAGTTTTCGGTTTTCAATTACGAATTACGGGCGGGATTATTTATGAACGCGGATGTTTGGCATAATTCGCTGCCAACATGATTATCGTAAAATTACTGAAATTACTAGTTCTACAAGCGTAAAATCACCGACCGAAAATATCAACATAAATAACCACACATAAAAAAAGTCAATAACATTTTTAAGAATAGTTTAATTTGTATTTTTAACCATTTCACTTAAAATCCAGAGAGCCAATTAAAATGATCAAAATTCAGCCATTTCGCATGATTTACCTAAGTATTGTTTATGAATGACTCAAAGTCGAAACTAGTTGAAATAAAAAAACCATAAAATAAAGAAATTTAACCAAGTGTATCTTTTCAAAATCATTATTTAAAAAAAAACAAATTATTTTAGGTTTACGACGTTTTGTATGCATTTGAAGCTACTAACGAGTGTTTCCACTCCAAGACTAAGCATGAAGTAAAATTTCGAGTTTAGAAAAGCCCCGCGTAGAAAATTTGTCGAGGGTCGCGCAGCGACGCGAGACAAATTTTCTCGGGGCTTTTCTAAACTCGAAATTTTACTTCATGCGTCACGTGTATAAAACACTGATTTCAAGTGAAGCTCAAAATATGCTACTAAAGGATTATGGTGAAAACGTGTATTTTAAACTTCACTTAAAACCATTGTTGTATACGCGTGGCGCATGGAGTAAAATTTCGAGTTTAGAAATGCCTGAAAATTTGGTTTGGTCGCTTCGCGCTTCGCGCTACGCGACCAAACCAAATTTTCAGGCATTTCTAAACTCGAAATTTTACTCCATGCTTATTCTGCGAGTGAATAACACTCGTTTAAAGCTTCAAAATGAACTCTTTAAAAAAAAAAACAACGAATATCGTAAATTTAACAGCGTTAACAGCTACGCGACCAAACCAAATTTTCAGGCATTTCTAAACTCGAAATTTTACTCCATGCTTAATCTGCGAGTGGATAACACTCGTTTAAAGCTTCAAAATGAACTCTTTTAAAAAATAACAACGAATATCGTAAATTTAACAGCGTCTGCACACTTTTTTTCTTTTAATGTTTTGATTCCTGATTATTCGTGATTGAAATAGCTTTTCTTCCAATTCCCGATTGTGAAACATCTTTTATTTGATTAAAACAGCTGCCGGTGTATTTTCCAGTACGCTGATTTGTGTGATATGTTAATTATTAAGACTGTATTTTATGCGTTTAGCCATTTTGGCAGCAACGCAAGTTCCACAAAGATACCAATCGTTCGTCTATTTATTTCCACCGGCTTTGTTCTAATTATTGTATTTACAGCGTCGTCTAATTAAAGACAACTGTTGCAAGTCTGCTCCGAATTAAATTTCCGCCTGATTCAATAAATCAGTTCATTAGATGAATCACGAAAACAACTATATTTATAATTGATTATTCATCTACATGCAAAAAATACAGATGCAAATTTTCCGCTCAGAAACTACTTGGTAAGGAAATTAAAAGTAAAATCAGAAGTGTTAAGAAAGGTTATTAGTGATTTTAAAAGAAAGCACTTGCTTAAAATGCACTAATATTTTGTTTTTTTTTTATTTCATCTAGTTTCGACTTTCAGTCATTCTCAAGAAATATTATTGAAGATATCGTTTGTTAGCATAAAGAAAATTTAACTTAAAGGAAAATTGAGTTTGTCTCGAGAAGTAGTTGTTTCGATGAATATTTGAAGACTTGTCTCAACGAGACTAAATTTTTGCAGATAGTCGATATTAATTTTAATTCCTTTTTATATATCGTGTGTTTAATAAAAAGGTCTAGATTACCATGATTTAATCTTTTTTGAAATTCAAGATGGTTACACGTTTTGAAATTGACATATAAAACGTTAGACATAATAATTATAATATATAATTTCAGAGTTGCCAACCTACAATATTTTCCATGGCACTCTAGAGCTTTTTTTGTATTGAACATACGATACTGCATTGGAAAATGTCCTTTAATAAAGTAAAATGCTTGATTCACTGACTATAGAGGCTTCTACTTCGTTATACATTGTTGAACATAAATAAAACACTGTTTATCACTTTGTTTGTATAACAATTGGTTTATTTGGTGACTATAGTTGGTGACTATAGGTTCGATACTACACGTATCACTAACAGTTTGATAATGATACGTGTAGTATCGAAACTATAGTCACCAAATAAACCAATTGTTATACAAACAAAGTGATAAACAGTGTTTTATTTAAAATGCTTGAATGAAGAATATACACATCACAAAATTAGATAAAAGTGATTTCTCAATTAACCTCATGTAATTATTCAGAAAACTGAAATAATTACAACACTTATTGATGTGAATTAGAGCGCTTCATTCCATTAAGTCCACGGTACTTTTTTTGTATACACCTATACGTTTAATTGTTGCTTTAATAACAATACAAAAATTAAGCTTGGGCTACTTAGTGTCGTGGATAATGGCAATAATTCATAAACACAATGAAAGTGTTACTCCTGTTTGTCGATTAAATTAACGCTATCGCGTTATTCTCACGTGTTATGCAGAAGTTTAAGTCCTGAAATTGCTGTCGTGATATTGTTTAAGAAAAAAAAATAGGAAACAAGAAGGAAAAAATAATAATGAGGGGGGAATGTTCACATGCACGTTATAAAGGTGTTAAAGAGTTTGTATGTGAACCGAGATATAATTTTTATGAGTTGAAATATAGGAACTTCTTTTGAATCTGCGGATTAATCGTAAAGAAAATCACAAGTTATTGTAAGTTTTTCTTTTTCATGCATCGGAATATTTTCACTTAAAAGAAAACTTACAATAACTTGTGATTTTCTTTACGATTAATCCGCTGTAAAGTTTTAGGTGTTCGTTGCTTTATTTTCAGAAGTTCAATTTGAAGTTTTGAACGAGTGTTTCCACTCCCAGACTAAGCATGAAGTAAAATTTCGAGTTTAGAAAAGTCTGAAAATTTGGTTTGGTCGCGTAGCGCGAAGCGCTACGCGACCAAACCAAATTTTCAGGCTTTTCTAAACTCGAAATTTTACTTCATGCGCCACGCGTATACAACACTGATTTAATGTGAAATTAAAAATATACTGCTGCTACATCAGTACTAAAAATATACTACTAAAGCAGGATTAAAAATACACTGCTAAACAGACCCAAGAAAAAATTATATATTAGTTACTATATACAGTCCCTGGCCATATTATTAGACTTACTAACCAAATCTAAGTTTTTTTGATGATTTAACTATTATTACGAGGATAATAATCGTGTAAGTGATAGTAATAAATAGATGTTATGTTCTAGAATACTATTAATCAAAAAAATTAAAAAATACACACACAAGGAGTGGTAAATTAATATTTTGTTAAGCCACCCCTCGATGCGGCTAGTGCAGCAACTTTTCTTGGTATGCTGTCAACACAGTTTAAAGCAATTTGGTTCCAATTGTATACAATGCGTTCTATCAGTTGAACCTTCGTTGTTATGGTTTCTTTGGCCAGCTCTCTCTTCAAACATTCCCAAACATTCTCAATAGGATTCATATCCGGAGAGTTGCCCGGCCATGGTAAAAGTGGAATATTTTCCTTTTCCAAAAATTTTTTAATAGATTTTGCAGTATGGCATGGTGCTCCGTCCTGCATAAATACTTTTCTGCCATCACCAAACCATTCCTGCATCTGCGGAAGCAGTTTCGTTTCCAATACCTTTCTGTAAAGCCTGAAAAGCCTGAAAAGCCAGAAAAGCTTCGCGCTACGCGACCAAACCAAATTTTCAGACTTTTCTAAACTCGAAATTTTACTTCATGCTTAGTCTGGGAGTGGAAACACTCGTTCAAAACTTCAAATTGAACTTCTGAAAATAAAGCAACGTACACCTAAAACTTTACAGCGGATTAATCGTAAAGAAAACCACAAGTTATTGTAAGTTTTCTTTTAAGTGTAAATATTCCGATGTATTGGTCTTGCCGCATGGTTCCTTCGACCACGTACAAACGCCCCAGACCCTTTCCACTGATGACAGACCATACCATGACAGACACAGGATGCTTGATGGTCTTTATAACGCAGTCGGAGTTATATTTTTCGTGAGGTCGTCGTCTGACAAACTGTGACTTATCATCCAGAATTTGGAAGGTTGACTCGTCACTGAACCAAGTCTGTAATAAAGCAAAAACAGCTAAGAAAAAATATTACTAAGAGGTGTCAATCAACATACTATCCGCCAGTCATCAACAGTTGACTGTTTATGAATATTGGCCCAAGCCAACCTCTTATGTACCATGCTTGGTGTCAATCTTAGCTTTCTTACTGGTCTACGACATTTGAAACCAAGATGGTACAGGTTGCGCCTCACTGTACGGATAGACACGTTGCACCCTGCTTCTTCAAATTTTGTTCTTATTTGAGCATGACTACCCCTTCGAAATTCTAAGGCAATATTTCGAAGTTGCCGCTTATTCCGGGGATTTAGAAGCCGTTTTCTACCACACCGACCTTTCCTAGCTGCATCGGTGGGCTGGTTAGATTTAATTTTTTTATTTAACCGCCGTACTGAGGACTGCGATACTCCACATCTTGCCGCTATCTGCCGTTGGCTAAGGCTGGTATTAATTAATAGTGCTCTCATAGAAGAAGTTTGCTCTACAGAAAGATCTTGACACCTCCCCATCTAAAACAATAGCACCGAAATGTCAAACCACTGGTTTTTAATTTTTCTTACAAGTAATTGAGTTAAAAATGCTTTAATTATATAAAATAATCACTGAATCAAACACTTACTATGTTTTTACCACAAAATATTTTGTGGTAAAAACATAGTAAGTGTTTGATTCAGTGATCATGAATTACCACGTAGTTACGGTCGCAACCATCATTATGATATAAAATAATATTTACGAAAACTATATTTTGGTCATTCATCACTTACCTTTAGAAAACAAACTGTTAAACTCAACAAAACGAACTTTTAAAACAACTATACTTGTACTTAGAATTACAAACAATGTCAAGTAATTTGACATTTGATTAGAAATCTGTATTATCGACCGTGATAACATAACATAACCCTTACCAAACAAGTTTAAATATAGTGTGTCTGTAATAGTGGGCGCTATATGTCTTAAAAACAGAAAAAATATAAATATTATGACTGAGTCTAATAATATGGCCAGGGACTGTAGATGTAAAAATATTATTGTGATATAGTATTTTATAAGTTTATAGATACTATCAACATGTCTATGTAGTAACAATATAGTTTAAATATCGTATAGCAAAACTATTTCGAAAATTATTGCATCGTAACACAAATAAGACACTTGAAATTTGTTTGTATAACGGAGGTTTTCATTATGACTATAGTTTCGATAACTTTAACTTGTCATTCTCAAACTAGAAGTACTCTATAGTAGAAAGATACGCGCTACGCGACCAAACCAAATTTTCAGGATTTTCTAAACTCGAAATTTTTCTTCATGCTTAATCTGGAAGTGAAAAACACTCTTTTAAAGCTTCAATTGCATTCTTAAAAAAAACACAACGAATATATGAAGATTTCATGCATATTCGCTATAATTCGGATATGTATATTTAAAAAAAAAAACTTTCTCCATATTATAATAATAATAATAGTTTATTGATGCTAGACTTTGCAGTTTACATATCTCAATGTTTTTCAATGTTTCAAAAAAAATCAGAACACCAAGTATTTATTGCACGATTTTAATAAAATTTACACAATTTGATCATGTAAACGAACTGTATCGATGATCAAAAAATCAACTTGAAAAACAAATGAATAAAAATTAATAATGTGTTGGGCCTCCACGATTTCCCAAACACTCATTAACACGTCGAGGCATGCTAGAAATCAGGCTGTCAATATCGACTTGGGGTATTTCATTCCAAACTTCGATAATTTGACCTCTAAGTTCCATTACAGTGTTAGCGGGGCGCTGTAAGTTACTTATTCTAACACCTATCATATTCCAAACATGTTCTATTGGCGATAGATCTGGAGAACGAGATGGCCAAGGTAACAAATTGATTTCGGCACTATCAAAAAACTGTTTTGTAATGGCCGCTGTGTGAGGTCGAGCATTATCTTGCTGAAAATGGGGTTCTGCAAGCCATTTACATAGGGCACTAACACTGGCCGTAAAATGTTGTCAATATACCGAATCGCGTTAAGACTTGCTTCTAAAAAAACTAGAGGAGACCGACTACCATATGCTATCGCCCCCCAAACCATAACTCCCTGTGTAAGAGCCGTATGTCTTTCAACAGCAAATTGTCAAATTCTGCGTTCACCACGTCGACGTCTCACTCTTCTGCGACCATCATGAGCCCATAAACAGAACCGAGACTCATTGCTGAAGATAATGTTATTCCATTCATAGGTCCAATGTTGTCTTTCCCTGCACCAATCAAGTCTTGCTCTGCGATGCTGCAGAGTAAGAGGTAGACACAATTGTGGACGGTAGGATCTTATACCAAAACTGCGGATTCTTCTGTAAACAGTAGCCATGGATACTCTTTGGCCATTTAGAGCCAACCAGTAGTTTCCCAATGCCCGCGACGTTGTAAATCTGTCCCTTAAAGTTGTAAGACGAAGAGCTCGATCTTCACGCTCAGTGGTGCTTCTTGGACGTCCTGATCCAAGTCTACGTTGATTCTCTTCAGCTTCGGACCATCTAGACTAGCAGCGTACGATCACCGATACACTACGGCCTACCCTTTCAGCAATAGCACGAACCGAAAAACCCGCTTCTCGCATTCCAATAATGCGACCCCTTTCAAATTCACTTAGATGATGATATTGTCCACGCCGACGAACACGGGGCATCTTTTTATGTTTTACAAACTGAAACGTCAAACTACTCAGAGGCTACTTGGATATTAGAAGCAATTACATTAAAAATCAGCAGCTCTTCATAATGGTGAAATCAAGGAAAAATACCATTAAATAGTAACCAAAACAATTGATTTTTTGATCATCGATGCAGTTCATTCACATGATCAAATTCTGTAAATTTCATTAAAATCGTCCAATAAATACTTTGTGTTCTGATTTTTTGAAAGGCAGTATATATTTAATAAAAAAACCTTTTCATTCAACATTGTTGGAATCTTAAATTTAAGTCCAAGTTGTGAATGTATCGTTTTTTTTTTGGTATTCAGTAAAAGGGTGAACGTTTTAACAATGTAAAATTATTACATCTAAATCTAAGCAGTAAATATGTCCGGGGGTAATTTACAGCTGACCTATTCTCTTGCCAAATTTATTATCAAATCGAATTTATGCCCGCATAAAGTGTATTTTATTGCGGTCCATTGTCATCTTAAAAACTCAAACAAAACTGTCACAGCGAGCAATTCTAAACCTCAACCAACAATTACAAAAAATGAAAATTCAAAACCCCTCGACCATCAATTACGAAAATGTCTTACTTAAAACCTTTTCAGCGAAGACTGAAGCAGTTAAAAGCAAAATATTCTTCTCAGAATGATTATGTTCAGGATTTTTACGAGAATGTATTGAGATTATTTATGAGAATGTTTAGTGTGTGGAGTTTTTCTTTAGTATTCAGATTTTTATGAGAATGTTTAATGTGTTGGGTTAAGATTTGTTTACGAAAATGTGTTACACTCTTCGAAATTCATAAAAATTACACACATAATAATCCTTGAAGGCGGGGGCGTATCTACCAATTTGAGTTTTCAGGTTTTTTTTTTAAATTGGAAATATTTACTTCATGCCTTGATTAAGCATGATGTAAATATTTCCACTTATACAAACTGTGCTTAGCACTCGAAATGATTATCTAACGAAAAAAATAAAAGTGAAGTAGTAAACAAAAAGTGTTTTTATTGATTAAATACTCCACATAACTCAAATAAACAATTAGTTATAAAGACTAAATCGAACACTCATTGAAACAACTACTTCCCGAGCTAATTCCTCGATGGATATTAGATTATACACCATTTTTAACATAAACATTCATTAAAAAAAAAAAACTAACACTAATTGTTTAAAAAGGCTATTTCTGGGAACCAATTTTACTTGGTCCAAGGCTCTCCGACAAGTTTCGACTTATCGTCATTCTCATTTAAGTGTTTTCTGTTGAAATTACCTAATATTCTAACGGGTGTTTTCCCCGTTAGAATATCAGGTAATTTCAAATTAAAACACTTGAATGAGAATGACGATAAGTCGAAACTTGTCGGAGAGAATAAAAAATAGTAGTAGTGAAACAAACCAAGTGACTTTTATTTAATTATCAATATTAAAACACTTGTTTAGTTTCAAATTGTTATATTCAGTTTCCTGGCACGAGTTTCGGTCAATGACGACCATACTCAAAGGAATTACAAAAATAACTTGTTAGAAATTGCAAATTTAACGTTTCTATGAAAACAGCGTATACAAACATTCAATACTTGTTCTGCTACTTTCGTGATGGATCCAATTTTTAATTTTTTTTTTAAATTGGATAAAGTAAAACATTTGTTTTGTTCCATATTTTAATTTTCAATTGCTTGAAAACAGAAGATAAAAATATGGAACAAAACAAGTGTTTTACTTTACCCACGTAAACATTCATTTTGAAACATTAAAAGCGCGATTCTGTACGCAGTTTACAACAAATTTGTCTTATGAAGACTGTGCTTAGCATTCGAAATGTTTATCTAACGAATAAAAATAAAAGTGAAGTAAGAAACAAAAAGTGTTTTTATTGATTAAATACTCCACATAACTCAAATAAACAATTAGTTATAAAGACTAAATCGAACACTTATTGAAACAACTACTTCCCGAACTAATTCCTCGATGGATATTAGATTATACACCATTTTTAACATACTTAACATTCATTAAAAAAAAAAAACTTAACACTAATTGTTTAAAAAGGCTATTTCTGGGAACCAATTTTACTTGGTCCAAGGCGCTGCATATGTAGCTACGTCACTGGTTAAGTTAGGTTAGGTTATAAGTTGCAAATTTACCATTTTTATGAACACAGCGAATGCAGAAATATTTAATTTCATAAAAATATCCTACATGTATACCGGGTGTTGACTTGGCGGACGCAACATAGGAAATCCCATGTAAATTTTGAAATGTTAAAATTTTGGCTCCCCTATTTATTTTAGAAACAAAATGTTGTTAACTTTTTTGTAGAGAGAAAAATTCTGAATTCATTCGTGTTAACATTTATCACTTTACGTTTCTCTAAGTTAAAATAATTAAGAAAAAGTAATGTGATTTTATAAAAATAATGACATGTCATGGAATTATATACTTTGTGTAGTATATGTTTAATTATCGTGGTATTTTACACCTTGCATAATTACAATTTCTAATAACACATTGTAGTGTATTTGCATCAATAAATTATTATTATTATTATTATTATTAATTGAAACAACAATTGCGGATGTCAAAATGGCAAAAGATGTCGCGGTCACTTGATTAAAGTAAATGTTTTCGAAATGATTTACACTATACAAGAAAAATTCTCCTAATAAAGTGGTATTATGCAGACCACAGTTATCACGATGTTTGCGTTATGTATTTTTAACATTAATTAAGTAACAGTAATATCTTGTGCGCAATTGACATGCGCAATTGTTGTATCAATTCCATGGTATGTCATTATTTTTATAAAATCACATTACTTTTTCTTAATTATTTTAGCTGTAAATTTTCTGACATTCGTTGATTTTTAAAAAAGTTCAATTTGAAGTTTACACGAGTGTGTTCCACTCCCGGGCTAAGCATGAAGTAAAATTTCGAGTTTAGAAAAGCCCCGTGAAAATTTGTCGAGGGTCGCGCAGCGACCCGAGACAAATTTTCTGGGCTTTTCTAAACTCGAAATTTTACTTCATGCGCCACGCGTGTAAAACACAGATTTTAAGTGAAGTTCGAATATACATACATTTGACAATATTATAGTGTTTTATGAGAACCAATTTTACTCGGTCCAAGGCGCTGCATATGTAGCTACGTCACTGGTTAAGTTAGGTTAGGTTAGGTTAGAAATCGCAAATTAACCGTTTTTATGAACACAGCAAATGCAGAAATATTCAATTTTAAAAAATGTCCTGCATGTATATGTTCAAAAAGGCTATTTCTGAGAACCAATTTTACTTGGTCCTGGCCGCTGCATATGTAACTACGCCACTGGTTAAAGTAATAATTTTGTATGAAAATATGTTACAGTATCGTGAATTTCCTAGGATTTCACTAACTTATAAAACGTTCAATCAGTTTCACTTTTAGTGCATTAGATTCGAAAACAAAATAGCACACACACATACAAGAGCGGTTATCGTAAAAGATATGATTAATTTCGGTTTTGCCGAAATTCGGTTTGGTACAGGAAACGGGACGAGAAAAACAACCATAACTAATAAATCAAAAAAATGTGGAAATAACGTGTAAACAGCGTTATCGCCGACCGCAATTGGTTTTCGATTAAGCGATATTTTTGTGCGGAGAGAGGCCTTATCGCCATGGGAATTGCTCATTGTGATTTCAAGGAGACTCGAAATTAGCCCAGACGCTAAATAACAAGTGACACATTTTTTTGGATAATTGCTCTAATGGTGTGCATAACGAAATTTTCTCTTATCTTATCAAACGAGGAAAAATATAATTTTAAATACATTGAACTTTATCAGATGTTTTAATTTTTAGTTTACACGTATGCAATGCAAAGGTAAAGTATTTCTTACAAGTATTTCCACTCCCAGGTTAAGCATGAAGTAAAATTTCGAGTTTAGAAAAGCCTAAAAATTTGGTTTGGTCGCGTAGCGAAGCGGAGCGACCAAACCAAATGTTCACCTCCCACCGGGAGGGTGTTCTCATGAGGAAATTGTCAACCTCTAGAGCCATGGATGTTGTATGAATCCGCTTCGCTACGCAACCAAATCAAATTTTCAGGCTTTTCCTGGAAGTGGAAACACTTGTAAGAATAAAGCAGTTTCTTACAAGTGTTTCCACTCCCAGGAAAAGCCTGAAAATTTGATTTGGTTGCGTAGCGAAGCGGATTCATACAACATCCAAGGCTCCAGAGGTTGCCAATGTCCCCATGAGAACACCCTCCCGGTGGGATTCGAACCCACGACCCTCTGGCCGAAGAGCAGGAGCTCTACTCACTGACCCATGAGGGTCCCCAAAACTGTAGTTAATTTCTGAATTGAAAATCAATTAATGTTTCTTGTCATTACGAAATGGGACATTGATTTAAGACGCCTCAGCATAAAATATCCTTTCTATGCGATTCCATAACAAATGGCTAAAGAATTCAACTATAAAAACTTTGTAGCGTCAGATCAAATATATATATATAAAAAAATACTTTTATTGGCAGAAATACTACATACACAATAACGTAAATTTAAATATAATATTCAAAAATTGTACACAAAAAATAAATAGTGAGGGGACCTAAGGCAGAACCTTATGGAACCCCAGATGAGATGTCGCATTCCCCTGTCCAGTCCAGGTTAACCTTTACACGATTTTGTCATTCAGGCATGTAGAAAAAACTACGTTTTACAAATGAGGGGCTCAGTGCAAAAGTAGTACAAGCGACATGAGATTTATTTGTGTAAATGGGAGATAAAGTTTAAATTTTATAGAAAAATCTGTTTAATCAATAACATTGTATACAATATTGAGAGATACACATATTCATTTGTTTCATTTTTTCCATCGCGAAATATGAATCTCATTTGTAGATATCTGTACTTATACCATCTTTTAAGGAAATTGCACTTATATAGAGAAATACAACTTTTTCACTAAGCACATATATAAAAAAAGTACTACTTTTCCACTGAGCCGCTCAAATATGTATTGCTTTTATTGTGATAACTGCGTTTTTTTAGAATGTACAAGAGTTATTCAAATTAATTATATTATTAATATAAAAAAATCAAAATCGCATTCACGTTCGATACAGATGATGTTGCGGATTCATTAAATCTCGATGCGTGGAGCATATTTTACGGTCGGCAATTAATGTTCAGCGTTTTGTCATCGTTCGCCTCACTTGTATTCAGTTGATGAGGCGCATTAATAACCGTAATTCGCAGATAAATTTTAATCTGGTCCGGTCGGAGCCGTGTTCCGTCCGTGGATTACATATTACCCACATGAAATCGAGAATTCCAGAGATTAATGTTATGTTTGGATGTTCTCTTTATGTTAAAGTTTTGAAAGGAAAATGAGAAGATGGATTTTAGTTGTAAGGAATTAAGTTGTTTGTTTCTACTTTTGTAACTGTTCAAATAGGAGAAAGTAATTTGTAGCGATAGATCAATTTTTATGTAATAAAAACAGTAAGGGAACTAAGGTGGAACCCTGTGGAACCCCCGATGAGATGTTTCATTTACCTGACCATTCCAAATCTAAAGTCAGGCTTTTCTAAATTCGAAATTTTACTTCATGCGCCACGCATATAAAGCACTGACCATATTGGGACCGTAGAAATATACTGCTTATGTTTAATAAGTTTTAACCAAATCTCGCGCTATCAAACTTCGAGCAATTTACAATCAATTTTAAGGTATATTTATAAGGAAAAATCTATTTATATACTGTTTTTTATTTGTTTTAATTATCTATAACCTGTCGATCGCCAAATAACTTGGTATACAAAAGTAGCTCGTATTACAAAAGGTTGAACACCCCTGGTTTAGAAGGATATTTTAGAGAATTTTAAGGATTTGTACGCATTTTGTATACTTCCTAAAGTTTTTTATTTATAAAACATTAAGATTCTGAATGTTGTTTACTTTGCTTTATCCGAACTTTCTCACTCTGTTATTTTCAAAAGCATATTCTGAAGAGTCAAATTCAATTTTGGGGATAAGAAAAAACATTCAAAAGCCGACACCAGCAAATAACATATTTTCTGAAAAATCATTGTAAAAATTAACTAATTGTGTCAATTCAATCAAAACTTTCACACAATTTCCAATTGAAAACCAACACGCGCATTCACAGATTATAAGGAAAAAGGTCACCTCCAATAATAAAACTTGGGCAAACCGTTAAAGCGAGTACGCGAGCATTTACTCAATTACGCCAATTATTTACGAGCCAATAAATTTCCGAAACAATCGCTCCGCGTTGGGAATTATGAACTTGTTTGCTCGTTTGAGCAAATTCCAATCGGCGTGCGCAATTACAGAAACCCACCTGGAGGCCGCCGAGGTGCTAAAAGTCGGGCGTTCACGCTTTGATTAGGAAATTAATCATTAGGTCTGCTCCGGTGGTATAAATGATACACTTTCCGCAGATGCCGTTTCCAATTGAATTTATGACGGGCCCAGAGGTCACCAAGGCTGAGTTTGAATGGATGGACGCAATTGTTTTCTCAGGGTAAATGTGATTTATCGCTATATATTTATGAAAAAGAACTTTTGATTCAATTTTGCAATTTAAATTGTTTGCTTTTGCTCTTATATTATAAGTGAATATCTTTTAATATAAGGGCAAAAGCAAACAGTTTGAATTGCAAAATTGAATTAGGAGTTTTGTTCCATAAATATATAGTGACCTACTAAAATTGGCTCCACCGACAAAACCGGCATTAAAAGAGACACAATAAAAATCTGCTGTGGCGAAAACAGGTACCAACCGCAAATGAAAATGATATAGGATTAGTATATCGATTATTCCTAAGATTTATTTCTACAGCTTAAAGAAATAGAACAACAACATTAAACAATAAAATAAACAAATAACATTTAAAAAAACACTTTTAAATAAAAAATAAAAGATAAGAGTAAAAATCCTTTTGAGGTTTCCGCATTCTATTCCGTTAATCACTTCGAGATATTGTAGAGTAGAACCCAAATGCAAAATTTGATAAATATCCTAGAAGTCGTTTTCGCTGAAATCGTTACACTAAGAGCATCCAGTTTCACCCACGGCCATTAAAGACTTAAACGGTCAAGGATCTTGCTTTTAATCTCAAGATTTGCTGGGGTCTACAGAGGGTCGTAAAGCTCTGTCGGATAATTTATTGGGGTAAAGGAGTAGGTAGTTTTCGGCACTAGGGAATTATGCTAGTTCAACACATTCAGAAAAATACCCAACGACTTCGCAATTATTATGTAACTCAAATCGGTGTAAAGGATTTACTAGATGTGTAATATATGTAATTAAATTACTATCCTTAGTTCTAGTTAGCAGTTTAATCGTGAAAGAGAGACACATATCTTTATTCAGATCTTTACAATATATATACATTTGTATTTAATTACCAAAAACTACCTACTCCCTCAAATCTTGAGGTTAACCGCAAGAACCCCGACCGTTTAAGTTATTAAAGGCCGTGGGTGAAACTGGATGCTCGCGTTACACTGCTGCGGCAGGGTCCGGAACCAAATTGTTATGGTCCTGTATTCAAGGTTATCAAACTATTCAGAGAATATCTGTGTTTTAAAGGTATGCACACGATAATGGAATGAAAACACTAACACTTTCTTCACAATATTTTGTATTTTTGCTAGATGTACATTTCGAGTACTATGTAGTCCTTATCAATATCTTACTGCACGAAATGTACATCTAGCAAAAACAAAAAAATATTGTGAAGAAAGTGTTAGTGTTTTCATTCCAAGTTAGTTAAAATCTTCACCATATTCCCACATTATAATGCTTGAAAATAATCTTTTAAAAGTATTCCACAAGGATCGTTATTAGGTCCTCTCCGCGTACTCACACTCTCCACTCGAATAATTTATTTCTATTCCAGTTAAGACCATAACTAAAGGCATCCATCGATAATGATTAACAACTCTTAGAAGAACACCCGACCCATACAATAAAACGTAACGAATTTATCGTATCGGAATTTGTGGCATTCCATCTCCGCAGCGCGAGTTAATTTACTTTTTCCCATCTCTCGGCCTCTCCTCCCGCCTCATTAATAATTCAGGTTACGAATAAAAAGCGACAATTATATTTTTATTGTGGGAGCGCTGTTTTGGGCATCGCCGGCGTATTTATACATACCGCGAGAGAAAGAGAGCTGCTCCTCGGACTCTCCGAGCGACGACTAAATCAACATCAGCACGGTTCAGTATTCAGTAGTATATCGCGTGCCGTAAGACCACACACATAGACAGTTGTTAAATAAAACATAAAGCACGTTAACTCTTCCTCCGTCCTTCTCTTCTCCTTTATTTTCGCATTAATGCTTTTTTTTCTGCAAACGCGCGTGACGTTGGCGAAAGTCCTCGACGTGCTTTTGATACAGGACAATTCGCGATTCGAGCCAAATTCAGATTTAAATTATCAGCTTTTCGAAATGTTCATCACAACCCACCTTTTGCAAAAGGATTGGAGTAAAGATATGTTGTTTGTACAACGGTTGCATAAAACGAAATTCGTTTAAAGGTGCCCCACAAGGATCAGTATTAGGTCCTCTTTGTCTACTAACACTTTTTCTGTAGGTAAATATTTAATTACTATTTTTTAATATACCGGAAATTGTTCTTTTAAGTGTATACTTGCATTTGCTTTTTTTAAATAGTTCAATTAAAAGCTTTAAACGAGTGTTTTCCACTCCTAGACTAAGCATGAAGTAAAATTTCGAGTTTAGAAAAGCCTGAAAATTTGGTTTGGTCGCGTAGCGCGAAGCGCGGAGCGACCAAACCAAATTTTCAGGCTTTTCTAAACTCGAAATTTTACTTCATGCGCCACGCGTATAAAACACTGCTTTCAAGTGAAGTTTAAAATCTACTCCTAAAACAGTATGGTATAGCAGTATATTGTGAACTTCACTTTAAACCAATGTTTTTACGCGTGGCGCATGAAGTAAAATTTCGAGTTTAGAAAAGTCCAAAAAATTGTCTCGGGTCGCTGCGCGACCCTCGACAAATTTTCACGGGGCTTTTCTAAACTCGAAATTTTGCTTCATGCTTAGTCTGGGAGTGGAAAACACTCGTTTAAAGCTTCAAATTGAACCCTATACGAGTGTTTTCGCCTCTAGGTTAAGCATGAGGTAAAGTTTCAGGTTTAGAAAAGCCTGAACATTTGGTTTGGTCGAGTAGCGCGAAGCGCGGAGCGACCAAACCAAATTGTCAGGCTTTTCTAAACTCGAAATTTTACTTCATGCGCCACGCGTACAAAATACTGAAAACACTGAAATATTGCGAACGAGTGAACTTCACTTAAAACCAGTGTCTTGTACGCGTGGCGCATGAAGTAAAATTTCGAGTTTAGAAAAGCCTGAAAGTTTGGTTTGGTCGCTCCGCTTCGCGGAGCGGCCAAACCAAACTTTCAGGCTCTTCTAAACTCGAAATTTTACTTCATGCTTAGCCTGGGAGTGGATAACACTTGTTTCAAGCTTCAAAATGAACTCTTAAGAAAACAACTAGTTTTGAACTGAAGATTTACAGCATATAATTGGGATATGTATACTTAAAAAAAAAACTTCCTGTATATCGTTCAATTTGAAGCTTCTAACGAGTGTGTCCACTCTTTGGTTAAGCATGAAGTAAAGTTTTGAGTTTAGAAAAGCCTGAATGTTTGGATTTGGACGCGTAGCTTCCAAATCCAAATTCAGGCATTTCTAAACTCGTAATTTTACTTCATGCGCCACGCGTATAAAACGCTAATTTAGTGTTAAGTTCTAAAAATACTTCATCCAAGTCTCAAATGACATTAATCGAACCTAAAATGCATTAGAATTTGAAATTTTGTGTATTGATAAACCGTCGATTTTTGTACCGGTCCATGTAACTTGCAAAAATATTAAAATGCACAGTTAAAATTTACTTCTGACTATTTAACCACATAAAATCCACATACATGAAATACGGACACCCTATATATTGGGTTACGCCACTGACTATTCAGTAATATTGGGTTATTCGGTTACGCCACTGACCATTAACTTAATTAAAATGCAGTTATATTCGTTTCTTCACTTTTATTTATCGATGCTAGATGTAACTTCATTAACTGACATTTATCAAAGTTTTAGCCATACCGAAATTCTTCCAAAGGAATTCCACAAGGATCAGTATTAGGTACTCTCCGTGTACTCATACGTTTTCGTATTCTTATATTATATTATCCTTGTTGTAATTATTAGAAGTATAGGTATACATTCTTGAAATAAAGTGAGGAATAAAATCTAACTTGTTGTAGATTGCGAAAAGAATCGCACTTTTAATGTTTGAAGTATGCTGCAACCAAGAATTGGCAATTTCATTTATACTGAGGAATAAAATGTTTTTCATTGTGATTCTTGAAGTTATTGACCTAGTATTATCATGATTCTAGCTTGAAGAAGAAAAAAAAAAAAATACCAACGAAAGCTTAACTAATTCAGAAAACCACAACAATTCCTCAAAGAACTTAAAATTACACACAGAGCCCGAAGCGTAATTTCCTTTATGCCTTCCCGGGAATGTTGCTGTTAAAAATAAACAATCCGTGAAGGTGGCTCTCCATTTTTTGCTCGTGCATTGTTTCTGGGAGGCAACGGTCATAATCCATATAAAACGGTAATTTGGGCCCCTTAATGGTACACCGTCTAGCAACTGTTTGGTTTGGGACGGGACCGTAAAAATTAAGCCATCATCTTCGATATATGGTATTAGCGTGGGTGCCCCGGGGCCATAAAAATTTAAAACGGGTGATTCACCCGACGGACAGGAATTCCAAAGGAAAGAAAGAGTGGATTTTTTTGTGTGTTGTTCAAGATTTAAAGATTTAATAACAGGAGGGGGATAATTAAATGATTGTCGTAAAATTAAAAGCTATTTCAAAGTGTAATATATCTGTCTAATTTATTCACAATTAATCATTCATGGCTTGTAGGGAAATGTGAATTACGAGGTTTATGAGATCAATTAAAAGAGCGCTTGTTTTTTTTTCAAGTTTCGTTAAATAGGTAAATTAGTGGCGCTATTAAGGTTCCGTTTATAGCATTTACAAGTATGATTACTGTTTATTATACTACAACAAAAAATGTAAACACTTATCTCGCTAATTAAAGTCACATATTTTTCTTTTAAGTATGTATACATATCCCGATGGGTATGCTGTATATTTTTAGTTATTCGTTGATTTTATAAAATCGTTCAGCTTCAAGCTTCTAGCGAGTGTTTTCAGTCCTTGATTAGGCATAAGGTAACTTTTTGAGTTAAGAAAATCCTAAATTCGCTCCGCGAAGCGACCAAACCAAATTTTAAGGCTTTTCTAAACTCTAAAGCTCGAGTAGTATAAATTGTTCTTGCTATGCGCTACGTGACCGAAACAAATATTCAGGCTTTTCTAAACTTGAAATTTTACTTCATGCTTAACTCGGGAATGGAAAACACTCGTTTCTTTGTTTCTCGTTTACAGGCTTTTCTTAAGTAGATCCCAGAATTTTTCCATTTTAGAAAAAAATGATCACTATGATTTCCTAGTGACAAATCTATTAAGTGTAAAGAACCATGAAAACACCGTACGTGTTTTCATGGTTCTTTACCTTTAATAGATTTGTCCTTAGGAAATCATAAAGTGATAATTTTTTTTAAAGTTTAATTTGAAACTTAACGAGTGTTTTCCACTCCCAGGTTAAGCATGAAGTAAAATTTCGAGTTTAGAAAAGCCTAAAAATTTGGTTTGGTCGCGTAGCGCGAAGCGCGGAGCGACCAAACCAAATTTTCAGGCTTTTCTAAACTCGAAATTTTACTTCATGCGCCACGCGTACAAAACACTGATTTAACGATAAGTTTAAAATATACTACTTTGGCATACTGTTTTAGCAGCATATTTTAAACTTCACTTTAAATCAGTGTTTTTACGCGTGGCGCATGAAGTAAAATTTCGAGTTTAGAAAAACCTGAAAATTTGGTTTGGTCGCTCCGCGCTTCGCGCTACGCGTCCAAACCAAATTTTCAGGCTTTTCTAAACTCGAAATTTTACTTCATGCTTAACCTGGGAGTGGAAAACACTCGTTTAAAGCTTTAAATTTAACTTAAATACAAAATAAACACATTATGATTTCCTAAGGATAAATCTGTTGAGAGTAAAGCAATATAAATAATCAAACATTTTAGGACACCGTACAAAATCCAAAACTCTGGGATTTACTCAGGGAAAATCTATAAACAAGAAACAAAGAAACACGCATACACAATTTATACTACTCGAGCTCTAAAATAATGTGACAATTGCCCACGAAAATCCTGTTAAAGAAAAACCAAGACTAAAAGAGAAGAGAAGGAATACAATAAACATTCAACTTGCTTGTTATGATTCTTGACCATGCAAGTCTAAACATTTTTGCCCATGAAAATCCTGTTAAAGAGAAACCAAGACTAAGAGGAAAGCCAAGGAACGTGATAAACTCTTAACTCGTTCTGTATACTGTACAGTTGAGGCTGTTAGTTGATGAAACTCCATAATATCACTTTAATAAAACAATTAATTTGTTTATTCTTCAAAATTATATTTATTGTACTACAATAATTCTTTCACCACACTGTGGCATCATCAGGTCTTAGCTTGTTTATCATAATCCTTGGTCTTGCAAGTCTAAAAATATTGGGATCTGTGAAAAACAACTCTTAAAAACTGGACTATAAAGAATTAAAGAAGCTTGGGTACGTTAAAGGTCTATATTCTGTTATCTACTCAAGAAACATCTCTTAAAAAGAAGCCAAGGACAAATGAGATACCCTGCAAGTTCCAGAATGCTGGGATCTGTTAAAAAAACTGGTGGATTAAAATTATGTACTCAAGAATTTCTGTTAAAAAAAAGCCAAAGAAAATAAAAAAAACAAATTAGATGCCCTGTAAGTTCCAGAATATTGGGATCTGCTAAAGAAAACTGCTAAGAAAAGAAACCAAGGAACATACAAAATAAGGGAGCCTACAAGTTCTAAAGTTCTCTGATTGTCTGATTTCTGTTATCAACTCAAGAAAACTCTGCTAAAGAAAAGCCAAGAACAAATCATATACCCCTGCAAGTCCCAGCATGTTGGGATCTGCTGAAGAAAGCTGTTAAATTAAAATTATCTACTCAAAAACTCTGTTTAAGAGAAGCCAAGGAAAATAAAAGGACAAATGAGATACTCTGTAAGTTCCAGAATACTGGGATTTGCTGAAAAAAACTGTTGAGCCAAGAAACCAAATAACATACAAAATAAGAGAGCCTACAAGTTCCAAAGTTCTCTAATTGCCTGATTTCTGTTATCAACTCAAGAAAACTCTGCTAAAGAGAAGCCAAAAACAAATCATATATATCCTGCAAGCGCCAGAATGTTGAGATCTGCTGAAGAAAACTGTTAAATTAAAATTAGCAACTCAAAAAACTCTGTTAAAGAGAAGCTAAGGAAAATAAAAGGACAAATGAAATACCCTGTAAGTTCCAGAATACTGGGATCTGCTGAAGAAAACTGTCAAGCCAGGAAACTAAGAAACATACAAAATAAGAGAGCCTACAAGTTCCAAAGTTCTCTAATTGCCTGGTTTATGTTATCAACTCTGCAAGTGGTAGAATGTTGATTTGCTGAAGAAAACTGTTAAATTAAAATTATCAACTCAAAGAACTTTTAAAGAGAAACCAAGGAAAATAAATGGACAAATTAGATACCTTGTAAGTTCCAGAATACTGGGATCTGCTAAAGAAAACTGTTAAGCGAAGAAACCAAGGAACTAATAAAATAAGAGTCTACAAGTTCCAAAATTCTCTGATTTCCTGTTTTCTATTATCCACTCAAGAAAACTCTGTTAAAGAGGAGCCAAAGACAAATCATATACCCTGTAAGTTCCAGAATGCTGGGATCTGGTGAAAAAACACTGGTAAAATGAAATTATCTACTCAAGAAACTTTGTTAAAGAGAAGCCAAGAAAAATGAAAGGAAAAATGAGATACCCTGTAAGTTTCAGAATACTGGAATCTGCTGAAGAAAACAGTTAAATTAGAACCAAGGATCATACAAAATAAAATACCCTACAATTCCCAAAATTGTCGGATTTCGTATGCACAAATCTGTCTCCTTTTGCAGGCAGAAAATCATAAAAAAGTAAGTATTCTTAGGACACCGTACAAAATACAAAATTTAAGGATTTACTCATGGAAATTCTGTAAGCGAGATACAAAGACATACGGAATAGTCATTGTTTGGTAGCTCTATAAAAAAAGCGTAGCGGCGGAGGTGGGCTCTCCAATTCGGGAGGAATTAAAGAACTAATGTGGTTTAATTCTCGTACGTCTTGGGAAGGACTAGCGGTTTCTTCTTCTCCTTAATTCAACTTGGGTACACTAATAAGCCGGAGGCAATTCTGTAGCCAGGGGCAGGTTCAAACCGGAGGCCGCACTATTTTAGATCCGTAAAACGTGGACGTCTTCTTCTTTTCGAGTCGCATGTTACACCACCGAACACCCATCTTTCGTATAACTTTGTTTCTCCTTTACAGAATTTCCTTGAGTAGATCCCAGAGTTTTGTATTTACAGGAGTATATACCCTCTAACTTCAAAAATGTAGCAATTGCTCAAGAAAATGTTGTTAGAGAAAATTCAAGACTAAGAGGAAAGCTAAAGATCATGATGCACAAGCAACTCTAATAATTCTATCCTCTAACTCCAAAAATGTAGCTATTCCTCAGGAAAATTTTGTTAAAGAGAATCCTAAACTAAGAGGGAAGCCAAATATCAAGATAAACAAGCACCTCTTATAATTCTGCGAGAAAACTATAATAAACTGGACCACGAGGAATAAAAACAAATGTTTATCACTCTAAAAGTCCTCATACTGGATTCTACTTAAGAATTTAACTCTGTTAAACAAGGATCTAAGAAAATAACAAGAATGAGATGAGATGCCCTACAAGTTCCAAAACTCTGAGATCTGCTAAAAAAACTGCTCAAGAAATTAAAACTAAGGAACATACCAAATGAGATGCGATATCCTAAGAATAAATCTGTGGAAGACAGAGGAACAAGAAAAATTTTAAAAATTAAATTTAGGAAACCGCACAAAATCGAAAATTCTGGGATCTACTCAAGGAAATTCTGTTAACGAGAAACAAAGAAATATAAAAAATAACATATCCAAAAATGTGCCCAAAAAAATTTTGTTTCACTCCTAAGAAGGAGCATGAAAAATGAAATATTTTCACTCGATAACAGTTGCATGAAAAATGTTCCAAAACACTGGAATCTGTAAAAAAAACTGCTCAAGAAATTAAAATTAAGGAACATAAAAAATTTAATATTTTAGGACACCGCACAAAATCGAAAACTCTGGGATCTACCTAAGGAAATTCTGTTAACGAGAAACAAAGAAATATAAAAAATTATATATACTTTGGGTTCCAAAAATGTTCCCAAGAAAACTTTGTTTCACTGCTAAGAAGGAGCATGAAAAATGAAATATTTTCACTCCATAACAGGAGCATGAAATTGAAAACTAAGGAACATACAAAATGAGATGCGATATCCTAAGGATAAATCTGTTAAAGGCAGAGGAACATGAAAAATTAAATATTTTAGAACACCGCAGAAAATCGAAAATTCTGGGATCTACTTAAGGAAATTCTGTTAACGAGAAACAAAGAGATATAAAAAATAATATATCCTGTAAGTTCCAAAAATTTGCCCAAGAAAATTTTGTTTCGCTACTAAGCAGGAGCATGAAAAATGAACTATTTTTGGGTTACCCTATAAATCCTATAATTCTGAAATCTACTCAAGAATTCTCTGCTGAATTTAAGCTAAGGAACATGGGAAATATTGAGGTACCTTAGAAGTCTAAAATTTGTGAGATCTGCCCAGAGAAAACTCTGTCAAAGTGAAATCAAGAAACTTTTATAAATAGTACAATTTCAAAAATTCATCAATTTGTTCAAAAAATCTGGACCCGAACAAAACATTCACAGATCTCTGAAAAATATCCTAGAGTGAAATTTTAAAGACCGGATACTTTTTTTAATTAAATAAATTTTATGTTTTAGCATAGTGCAATCAACACGATTAGTTTTAAATAAATAATTTACAGTTTGCATAACATTAAGCTCACCATTCTTATATAATATTAAAGATATTTGATATTCTAAAAGTTGGTAGGTACATACATACAGGTACGAGTACGTTCTTTAATTTTTATTGATAAGAAATTATTAAAATTATGTAATAAAGCTACTATCTATAGTCAACATATTACTTTTTTATCCTGAAGTCATAAACTTTCTTCTTTGTTTACTTAATGAAGGTTAGTTGAAACAGAAAACATGCGATTGTTTGGTACGTCGATATTTAAATTAAAGCTTGGATAATTATTTTGACAAGTGTCATGTAAGTACCTACACTTGTTAAAATAAATAAAAATACCACGATATAATGAACAAGCTCAAACACTTATTTTCAATTTTTCAAAGTTTTTTGAAAAAGAAAAGAATCGAGTTTCTCAAGAGCAAGAGTGTGTTGTTTCGTAAAATGTATTATTACAGTCATCATATATGTGCTGTAAATCTTTAGATATCTTTGTTTTTATAAAAAAGTTCAATTTGAAGGTTTAAACGAGTGTTTTCCACTCCCAGGTTAAGCATGAAGTAAAATTTCGCGTTTAGAAAAGCCTGAAAATTTGGTTTGGTCGCGTAGCACGAAGCACGGAGCGGCCAAACCAAATTTTCAGGCTTTTCTAAACTCGAAATTTTACTTCATGCGCCACGCGTATAAAACACTAAAGTATTGCGAAGTTCACAATATGCTACTAAAGCAGTATGCTAAAGACAAATATTTGAGACTTCACTTAAAAGCAGTGTTTTGTACGCGTGGCGTACGAGTTTAGAAAAGCCTGAAAATTTGGTTTTGCCGCTCCGTGCTTCGCGCTACGCGACCAGACCAAATTTTCAGGTTTTCTAAACTCGAAATTTTACTTCATGCTTAGTCTGAGAGTGGAAAGCACTTGTTCAAAGCTTAAAATTAAATTCTTTTACAAAATAACGTTACTTTATTGAAAACTATAAAAAATTTACTTCTTATTGACAGATTTGTAAAAATGGTGATGTGTCCATCATAGTACTTTTCCCCGTAAATTGCGTATTAAATCACTTTTAAAATATTTGTAGCATTATTATTTTCAAAATGTCTTCAAGTTTTTGATAACTACAACTTTTATTTGAAACATTTTTCAATTGGATCAACACATACTGACACAAACCAATGACTAGATAAAAAACACTATTTATTGAATATCTCAAAACTAAGAGTGCTATGACAAAAAGTGAAGATACAAAAAATCTTTAATATTTTATTACCTACAACTTTTATTTAAAATATTTTCCAATTGTATCAACACACACACTGACACAAATCAATGACTAGATAAAAAACACTATTTATTAAATATCTCAAAAACTAAGAGTGCTATGACAAAAAGTGAGTCCACAAAAAATCTTTAGTTTTTTATTTCCTACAACTTTTATTTGAAACATTTTTCAATTGTATTGACACATACACTGTCACACATCAATAACTAGATAAAACAAACAACTTTTAAAATATCTCAAAAACTAAGAGTGCTATGACAAAAAGTAAATAAACAATATATCTTCATTTTGTTATTATCTACAACTTTTATTTGAAAGAATTTTTTGTTTGATGAACATTTAATAAAAAAATCAGAAAAAACTGAAAAACGCTACGAGTAAAGTACCACTTCCGGTTCTCCGATTTTCACCAAAAGCTTTTCAGTTCTTCCGATTGTAACAAAAAGCTTAAGTTTCAAGTTTCATCTCGATATCTTTAGCGGTTTTTGCTGTACAGCGCACACAGACAGACAGACAGACATTTTTCAAAAATGGTCTTATTCGACTCAGGGGACCTCAAAACGGATATTTCCGCTAAAATTTTTGATTCGAAAATTTTCACGAAAACAATACTTTCCCTTTGTATTACATACGGGGGAAAGTAAAAAAAATGGGCACCGACATGCGCTTTTGTCGCTTTATTTGGTTTTTGTGACGTCACGGTAAAAGGGTAATGTGTTGACTACACTTTTTCAGCATAATACGCCGGAAAAATGGTGTGGCTGTTTTGATAGGGTCTCAAGAAATCTATGTTCAAGAGTGAGCTACGAACATGAAAAAAAGGAACTTTTGCATATGTTACCAATTAGAACAGCATATGAAACATAAAAGAACCTCTAACGCAGGCATATAATTTTCAGTTTTTTTGTT
Source organism: Philonthus cognatus (assembly GCA_932526585.2). NCBI lineage: Eukaryota > Metazoa > Arthropoda > Insecta > Coleoptera > Staphylinidae > Philonthus > Philonthus cognatus. The sequence continues at coordinate 35,538,193 of OW052242.1, forward strand.
TTTGTAACTGTTGTGATTTTTTCAAACTTAACATAACACATATTTACGTTTGGGGCAACTTGCGTGTTGTCTATATTTAGCTACAATGCAAAGTCTAAAAAATTCACAACACTAACAAAAAAACAGGAAATTGGTGTTTCAAAAGCTGATAGAGACGATCTTTTTTTAAATTTTAAGCTCATTTTCAAAAATACAAACGATTACACAAGTCGGTATTGCGTGTGTGTTCGGGGGCTTGTAAAACAAAAGGTGTTGATTGAATAAGGACAGCTGGGGTAGACCGCCGTGCGCGAACTTTTTCCTCTTCTCCTTCCTCTCTTCGTCGCCAATGCGAAACCGAAATGCGTTTTCTTGTGCGGCGCGCATCCGTTTTTATGCGAACGCGAGTCCCGCGTTCAGTTATTGTTCCCAAGGTTAAAGTAACAGATGTTGTTTCGGTCTGCTCGCGATTCAATAGTTCCGTAATTAACCCAGAAACGGCAGCAATTACATTTATGTGAAACTACCCATATATTTAGAATGATGATGAATTAAAAGACGGCCACATCTGGTATGCCTCGAGTATCGTAATTGTATCTGTGCTATTGTAACAAAATGAAAGGTAAGATCTGCAATTCTTTATAATTGTAGTTTAATTCACATAATAGTATGCTAAAAGTATTGTAGAAAAATTAAATGTAAGATCTGCAATTCCTTATAATTATAATTGTAGTTAAATTCACATAATAGTATGTACAAGTATGTCTGGTGTACATACTTTAGGATTATATGTAAATTGAAGTATCAGACATTAATAAAAGAAAAACAAATTCCCTCTGTGTTCCTTTGATAAGCTTTTAGACCAGGGGTTCTCAACCAGTGGCACGACAGATTAGGGGGGCGTGGTAAGATGTGAAATAAGGCTGTAATAGTGTTTCAATCCAACTAAAAATTTCTTGAATAAATTTCTCATCTGGCACTTGGTGAAACATATTAGAATATGTAGAGTTATTTAAATTGAAAACACTTGGTATTGTTTCACAAATTAAACTAGTCGGAATAAAATTTTAATTTGTGAAACAATACCAAGTGTTTTTAATTTAAATAACTTTACATATTCTAACTAAAAAACCCAAAATTAAATCAAGGAGGGGGGCGTGTAGTTATGAGGGGGCGCGACCTGAAAAAGGTTGAGAACCCCTGTTTTAGACCGTTTGAATGATTGAAGATGCCAAAATTCTATGGGCAGCTTAGTGTGTTTTTCATGTTCGATCGTATTTGCAATTTTATTAGATTTCTAAAATTCAAGCTAAACCATCCTAATAAAACTGCAGTTCCAATCAAATCTTAACAACTCAGATCCTGCGCTAGGAATATTGGCTTCTTAGATCATTGAAAAGATGAAAAAATGATTGTGTATTTTTAGAAGTTTTAGTACTTTAATTGCAGCTTTGAATAAGTAATGGCAATATTGTATTATAATTATGGATACTTAACTTGTCTGCAATTTTTATAATAGACCAATGGTCGATACCACCAACACAGGTGCTTCAATAACGCCATAATTAAACCATCATCCACGCAAAATTACACACCAACAAATTATTTCCAGCTCGCTGTGCGGTTAGTAATAATTTATGCAAATATTTTATTTTCCCTTCCGACTAATTACAATTTACGCACAGAGAACAAAAGTTTAAAATACAAATATGTGTGGTCGGACGGTCGCGGATCACCAGATGTCGCCTCGGCGGTTTCGCCCGAAAGAGAGCCGGACAATTGGTCTTCCGGGAACGATCGGGAGAGCCGGGGCCCCGTTTTAATGGCACCGGTGCCCGCTTAATTGGCTTAATTAATAAATGCGCAGAAAATGCCTTTTCGGAATGCGCCACACACGAACGCACGGGTGCGTAAGGTCAAATAATGTATCGGGGAGATGCATGCGATTGCGTGCTGGATTAAAATTAACTTGTCTGAAAACAGAATTTATCTGAAGATACTTTAAAGATTATTATAATTAAGCATTGAACGGTTTACGCATAATTAATTTAAAAAAATGCATTACATAATTTACATGTTAATATTTTACAACAGTGCTGTGGAAACTTTTTCAGTTTGCGACCCCTATTTTGTGTATAAATTTATTGCGACGCCTAGATAGACAGTAGACCAGTGGTCCCCAATGTGGGGCTTAATTTAAGATTAATATTATAAGGTTAATAAAAAAACCTCAAGTGTGTCACACATTCAGGAATTGACATATAAATCGTCAAACATAATAATTATAATGTATGCCAACCTAGAATATTTTCCATAGCACTCTAGAGATTTTTTTTAAATGAACATACAATATAATTCCATGCTGTTAACTGTGTAACGTTCTTTTTTCAAATTTAAGTTGGCTAAATATTCAGGACTTGACATATAAAACGTCTAACATAATAATCATAATTTATGCCAACCTAGAATATTGTCCATAGCACTTAAAGATTTTTTTTAATTGAACATACAACATAATTCCATGCTGTTAACTGCGGAGGCTTCTACTTCGTTATTCATCATTATTTATACAAATAAGACACTTAAACTTTGTTTATATAACTGAGGTTTTTATTATGATTATAGTTTCGACTACTTTACCTTGTCTTTATCAAGAAGTAGAAGTAGTTTAATAATGACAGGTTAAAGTTGTCGAAACTATAGTCACAATAAAAACCACAGTTATACAAACAAAGTTTAAGTGTCTTGTTTGTTTAATGGCATAAAATTCGACGAAATATATTTATTTATGCAATGATTTATAAATCTACATACGTAGTATATTTTGAATTTCAGTTGAAATCAGCGTTTTATACGCGTGGCGCATGAAGTAAAATTTCGAGTTTAGAAAAGCCCGAAAATTTGTCTCGGGTCGCTGCGCGACCCTCGACAAATTTTCACGGGGCTTTTCTAAACTCGAAATTTTACTTCATGCTTAGTCTGGGAGTGGATGACACTGTTTTTTTTTTGATGGGGTATTTCTAGATTTTTACATAGTTTGAAAAAGCAACATTTAATTAACATTCACAACAAGTTTCTTTAAAATATCTTGATATCTAGATTTGAAATGCAAACATTTTTTAAATAATAATTTCTGATGTTACTTTATGGATTTTTGCATATTTTGAAAAACCCAATATTTAATAAATCTCTACACGAAATTTCATAAAAATGTATCAGAGAATTTAAACAAAAATTACTCAAAATTTCCCTTAAACAGATTTATTTCGGAAGTTTTGCATATTTTGAAAGAATATTTGGTTAAAATCCATTTCCGATAATTGGATAATAATCAAATATTTCAAAACATCCAAAAATTTGAAGTATTTGAAACTAGAAGTAGTTTATTATCGACAAGTTAAAGTTGTCGAAACTCTAGTCACAATTAAAACCACAGTTATACAAACAATATTTAAGTGTCTTATTTCTATAATGCCATAAAATTCGACGAAATATATTTATTTATGCAATGATTTATAAATCTACATACCTGATCAGTATATTTTAAACTTCGGTTGAAAACGGCGTTTCATACGCGTGGCGCATGAAGTAAAATTTCGAGTTTAGAAAAGCCCGAAAATTTGTCTCGGGTCGCTGCGCGACCCTCGACAAATTTTCACGGGGCTTTTCTAAACTCGAAATTTTACTTCATGCTTAGTCTGGGAGTGGAAAACACTCGTTTTGTATATTAAACGTTTCTTAAGCATATTGTAACTTGTTTTTATAAAATGTTCAATATGGAGCGAGTTGTTTTAATGCATTCTGCAAGATATTTTGGGCGGATTATTCCCTCGTGAGCACCAGAGACAAATAAAAGCATTTAATATTGTGTTGTTTTATAAAATTAATTACGCGTGTTTAGAGAGTTTAACTTCATAATGTTTATAAGTTATCACTTCTCTAAATTTCGAACGAAATCACATACTTTTTGGTATTCAAAGGAGAATAACTCAAAAACTATTGATGGAGTATTTTTAGATTCTTACATAGTTCGAAAAAGCAACATTTAATTAACATTCACAAAAAGCTTAGTTAAAAATATATTGATATCTAGATTTGGAATGCTAATATTTTCTAAATAATAATTTCTGATGAAAAAACTTTCCCTTTTTTCATTCAACTGCAAGTTACTCAAAAACTATTAATAGGGTATTTTTAGATTTTTACATAGGTTGAAAAAGTAACATTTAATTAACATTCACAAAAAGTTTCTTTAAAATATCTTGATATCTAGATTTGAAATGCAAACATTTTCTAAATAATAACTTCTGATGTTACTTTATGGATTTTACTTTATGGATGTTTGCATATTTTGAAAAACCCAATATTTACTAAATCTCTACACGAAATTTCATAGAAATGTATCAGAGAATTGAAACAAAAATTACTTAAAATCTCCCTTAAACACATTTATTTCCGAAGTTTTGCATATTTTTAAAGAGCAATATTGGGTTAAAATCCAATTTCGATAATTGGATAATAATCAAATATTTCAAAATATGTAAACATTTGAAGTATTTGAAACTAGAAGTAGTTTAATAATGACAAGGTAAAGTTGTCGAAACTATAGTCACAATAAAAACCACTGTTATACAAACAAAGTTTAAGTGTCTTATTTCTATAATGCCATAAAATTCGACGAAATATATTTATTTATGCAATGATTTATATAAATCTACATACCTGATCAGTATATTTTAAACTTCGGTTGAAAACAGCGTTTTATACGCGTGGCGCATGAAGTAAAATTTCGAGTTTAGAAAAGCCCGAAAATTTGTCTCGGGTCGCTGCGCGACCCTCGACAAATTTTCACGGGGCTTTTCTAAACTCGAAATTTTACTTCATGCTTAGTCTGGGAGCGGAAAACACTCGCTTTGTATATTCAATGTTTCTTAAGCATGTAACTTGTTTTTATAAAATGTTCAATATGGAGCGAGTTGTTTTAATGCATACAGCGCGGTTTGAGATGCATTCTGCAAGATATTTTGGGCAGATTATTCTCTCATGAGCACCAGAGACAAATAAAAGCATTTAATATAGTGTTGTTTTATAAAATTAGTTACGCGTGTTTAGAGAGTTTAACTTCATTATGTTCACCAATTATCACTTCACTAAATTTCGAACGAAATCAGACACTTTTCGTTATTTAAAGGAGAATAACTCAAAAACTATTGATAGGGTATTTTTAGATTCTTACATAGTTTGAAAAAGCAACATTTAATTAACATTCAAAAAAAGTTTCGTTAAAATATCTTGATATCTAGATATAAAATGCTCATATTTTCTAAATAATAATTTCTGATGAAAAAAACCTCCCTTTTTTGCATTCAACTGGAAGTTACTCAAAAATTATTGATGGGGTATTTCTAGATTTTTACATAGTTTGAAAAAGCAACATTTAATTAACATTCACAAAAAGTTTCTTTAAAATATCTTGATATCTAGATTTGAAATGCAAATATTTTCTAAATAATAATTTCTGATGTTACTTTATGGATTTTACTTTATGGATGTTTGCATATTTTGAAAAACCCAATATTTACTAAATCTCTACACGAAATTTCATAAAAATGTATCAGAGAATTTAAACAAAAATTACTAAAAATTTCCCTTAAACACATTTATTTCCGAAGTTTTGCATATTTTGAAAAAGCAATATTGGGTTAAAATCCATTTTGGATAATTGGATAATAATCAAATATTTCAAAATATGCAAACATTTGATCAAATACTTCAACTAGAAGTAGTTTAATGACAAGGTAAAGTTGTCGAAACTATAGTCACAATAAAAACCACTGTTATACAAACAAAGTTTAAGTGTCTTATTTCTATAATGCCATAAAATTCGACGAAATATATTTATTTATGCAATGATTTATAAAACTACATACCTGACCAGTATATTTTAAACTTCGGTAGAAAACAGCGTTTTATACGCGTGGCGCATGAAGTAAAATTTCGAGTTTAGAAAAGCCCGAAAATTTGTCTCGGGTCGCTGCGCGACCCTCGACAAATTTTCACGGGGCTTTTCTAAACTCGAAATTTTACTTCATGCTTAGTCTGGGAGTGGAAAACACTCGTTTTGTATATTAAACGTTTCTTAAGCATGTAACTTGTTTTTATAAAATGTTCAATATGGAGCGAGTTGTTTTAATGCATTCTGCATGATATTTTGGGCGGATTATTCCCTCATGAGCATCAGAGAGAAATAAAAGCATTTATTATTGAGTTCTTTTATAAAATTAGTTCCGCGTGCTTAGAGGGTTTAACTTTGTAATGTTTACAAATTATCACTTCTCTAAATTTCGAACGAAATCAGACACTTTTCGGTATTCAAAGGAGAATAACTCAAAAACTTTTGATGGGGTATTTTTAGATTCTTACGTAGTTTGAAAAAGCAACATTTATTTAGCATTCACAATAAGTTCGTTCAAATATCTTGATATCTAGATTTAAAATGCTCATATTTTCTAAATAATAATTTCTGATGAAAAAAATCTCCCTTTTTTTTGCATTCAACTGGAAGTTACTTAAAAACTATTGATGGGGTATTTCTAGGTTTTTACATAGTTTGAAAAAGCAACATTTAATTAACATTCACAAAAAGTTTCTTTAAAATATTTTGATATCTGGCTTTGAAATGCTAATATTTTCTAAATAATAATTTCTGATGTTCTAATTTCTGATGTTCTGATGTCTTAAGTCGTAATTTCTGATGTTCTGATTTCTGATGTTCTGATTTCTGATGTTCTGATTTCTGATGTTCTGATGTCTGATGTTCTGATGTCTGAAGTCGTAATATTGGGTTTTTCAAAATATGTAAAAATCCACAAAGTACTTTATGGGTTTTTGCATATTTTGAAAAGTCCAATATTTAATAAATCTCTACACGAAATTTCATAAAAATTTATCAGAGAATTTAAACAAAAATTACTCAAAATTTCCCTTAAACAGATTTATTTCCGATGTTTTGCATATTTTGAAAGAGCAATATTTGGTTAAAATCCATTGCCGATAATAGGATAATAATTAAATATTTCAAAATATGCAAAATTTTGGAAATTTCATAAAAATATTTCAAAAAATTTTCAAGTTGCTTCTTTTAAATAAAAATTTCGCAAAAAATTTAAAAAAATCACACTTTTTGCAAACATCTGGAAGTTTCTCAAGATCTATTGATAGGGTATTTTCAGATTTTTAGATAATTTGAAAGAGTAATATTTAACTAATATCCACACGAAATTTGATCAAAATATTTTAAAGTTATGATTTTTCCAAATAACCATTTCTCTAAGAAGATGAAAAAAAACCTCTTTTTTACATTCAACTGGAAAATACTTAAAATCTGTTAATGGGTTAATTTCCGAATTTTAAAGCTCTACAAGAAACTTCATAAAAATATATTCATCATAGTTTTAAAAAAAATTACTCATAATCCCCCTTAAACAGATTTATTTTCGAATTTACGCATATTTTGAAAAATCCATATTTGATTATTGGATTAATAGATATTAATCAAATATTCCTGTGTCAAAAAAAATGCAAACGATTAGAAATTTCATAGACTATTTCCTTCAAAAAATGTCTACCAATCATATTACGAGAATTCATTTTCATTGCCCAATCACAATTAAATTTCAGCGAAAATTGCATAGTAGGTGAAAATTCTACGAAAAATTACAGCGAAAATTGCACTGTTGTGACGTCACATGTCAGGTATCAATCAATTTCTCTCAATCTTGATCTAACTCGTATTTTCTTTCATCACAGAATGTCATAAATTGTCTCCAAATGAACTCTTTACTCTTTCTTGTATTTTCGGATGAATTTTTCTCGATATTTTTCGATATATCTTTCGAAGAAAAACTTCCGAAGCGATTCATGTTGACACATTAAGTGACACTGATTGATAATTAATATTTTAAATAATACGTCAACTTGATTAAAAATCTTATTTTTCAGGAAATATGTTAGTCTATTAAATACATTTCGTGCATTAAAAATGCTCTGAAAATTTAGTACTCAAAGCTCGTTGCCTTTAAGAAACTACATTCGTTCATTTTGATTGTGATTTGACTGAAAAAGTGCCCTCGATGCTTCGCGTCTCGGGCACTTTTTGTCAAATCACAATCAAAATGGACTCATGCAGTTTCTAGGCAACGGCTTTTCGTGCAAAATTTTCGATCATTTTTAATGCACTTAATATATTACTATTGAAAAATTTCAAACAATTTTCAAGTAATTTTGTGAGTAATAATTTCCCAAAAATGATGAAGAAAATCACATTTTTTTATCAAACTGTAAATTTCTCAAAATCTGTTGATGGGGTAATTTGAGATTTTTACCAAATTTGAAATAGTAATATTTGGCTAATACCCTCACGAAATTTCATAAAAATATTTCAAAGAATTTTCAAGTTGTAACTTTTTAAGCAAACATATTCCAAAAAGGTTAAAGACAATCACACTTTTTTGCAATCAACTGTAAATTTCTCAAGATTTGTTGATGGGGTATTATCCATTTTCGATTAATAGATATTAATCAAATATTCCTGTGTCAAAATAGCCAAAAATTTCGAAATTTTATATAAAAATTTCAAACAATTTTCAAGTTGTGATTTTTTGAGTAATAATTTCCCAAAAAAAGATGAATGAAATCACATTTTTTTTGCAATCAACTGGACATTTCCCAAAATCTGTTGATGGGGTTATTTCAGATTTTCACTAAATTTGAAATAATAATATTTGGCTTAGACCCTCGCGAAAGTTCTTAAAAATATTTGTAAGTTGTAATTTTTTAAGCAATCATATTCCAAAAAGGTTGAAGACAATCACACTTTTTTGCAATCAACTGGAAATTTCTCAAGATCTATTGATAGGTTATTTTCAGATCTTTAGATAATTTGAAAGAGTAATATTTAACTAATATCTACACGAAATTTGATCAAAATATTTTAAAGTAATGACTTTTCCAAATAATCATTTTTCTAAGAAGATGAAGAAAAACACTTTTTTACATTCAACTGGAAAATACTTAAAATCTGTTCATGGGGTAATTTCGGAATTTTGAATCTGCACAAGAAATTTCATAAAAATATATTTATCATAGCAATCAACTGAAAATTTCTCAAGATTTGTTGATGGGTTTTTTCGGATTTGAACATAATTTAAAAGAGTAATATTTTACTAATATCCATGTGAAAATTCATCAAAATATTTAAAAGAATTAAAATGTTATGATTTTTCCAAGTATTCATTTCTCTAAGAAAATGAAAAAAAAATACTTTTATGCATTTAACTGGAAATTACTCAAAATCTGTTGACGGGGTATTTCCTAATTTTTCTGTATTTTGAAAGAGCAATATTTGATTAATATTCACGCACGATTTCACACAAATTTTACAAAGCATTTTCAGTTTATCATTTTTTGCAAGTTATATTTCCCTAAAAAGATAACTAAAATCACACTTTTCTTGCATTCAACTAGAAATTACTCAAAATCCGTTGATGAGGTATTTTCGAAGTTTTACATAACTTGAAAGAAAAATATTTGACTAATGTCCACATGAAATTTCATAAGAATATTTCAAAGAATTTTAAAGTTATGATTTTTCTAAGTATCATTTCTCTAAAAAAATGACAATAAATCACACATTTATGCATTCAACTGAAAAGTACTTAAAATTTGTTGATGGGTTATTTTTCAATTTTTATGTGTTTTAAAAGAGCAATATTTCATCAAAAGAAATTATTCAAAATCCGTTGATGAGGTATTTTCGAAGTTTTACATAACTTGAAAGAAAAATATTTGACTAATGTCCACATAAAATTTCATAAGAATATTTCAAAGAATTTTAATGTTATGATTTTTCTAAGTATCATTTCTCTAAAAAAATGACAATAAATCACACATTTATGCATTCAACTGAAAATTACTTAAAATCTGTTGATGGGTTATTTTTCAATTTTTATGTGTTTTAAAAGAGCAATATTTTATCAAAATCCATACGCAATATCATATAAATTTGACAAGGAATTTTTAAGTTTAAAGTTATATTTTTCTAAAAAGATAACCAAAATCACACCTTGTTTGCATTTAATTCTAAATTACTCAAAATCCGTTAATGGGGTATTTTCGGATTTTTACATGATTTAAAAGAGAAATATTTGAGTAATATCCACATGAAATTTCATAAAAATATTTCGAAGAATTTTAAAGTTATGATTTTTCTAAGTATCATTCATGTGACAATAAATCACACATTTATGCATTCAACTGGAAATTATTCAAAATCTGTTGATGGGTTATTTTTCAATTTTTGTGTGTTTTAAAAAAGCAATGTTTCATCAATATCCATACGCAATATCATACAAATTTTACGAGGAATTTTTAAGTTTTAATTTTTTAAAGTTATATTTCTCTAAAAAGATAACCAAAATCACACCTTATTTGCATTTAATTCTAAATTAGTCAAAATCCGTTAATGGGGTATTTTCGGATTTTTACATGATTTAAAAGAGAAATATTTAAGTAATATCCACATAATATTTCATAAGAATATTTCAAAGAATTTTAAAGCTATGATTTTTCTTAGTATCATTTCTCTAAAAAAAAAAATGACAATACATCACATATTTATGCATTCAACTGGAAATTATTCAAAATCTGTTGATGGGTTATTTTTCAATTTATTTGTGTTTTAAAAGAGCAATGTTTCATCAATATTCATACACAATATCATACAAATTTTACAAGAAATTTTTAAGGTTTAATTTTTTAAGTTAAATTTCTCTAAAAAGATAACCACCGGTTTTGCATTTAACTCTAAATTACTCAAAATCCGTTAATGGGGTATTTTCGGATTTTTACATGATTTGAAAGAGGAATATTTGAGTAATATCTACGCGAAACTTCATAAAAATATTTTAAAGAATTTCAAAGTCATGAATTTTCTAAGTAATCATTTCTCTAAGAAGATGAAAAAACATTTTTTTTAATTTAACTGGTAATTACTTAAAATCTGTTACTGGAGTATTTTCAGATTTTTGCATATTTTGAAAAATCAATATTTAATAAATCTCTAGACAAAATTTCATTAAAATATATCATAAACTATGAGTTTTTTAAGTTATCCTTTCTCCAAAAAGACGAAGAAAATCGGACATTTTTTTGTATTCAACTGAATATTACTTAAAATCTGTTGATTAATATCTACGCGAAATTTCATACAAATTTTTCAAAGAATTTGAAAGTTATGATTTTTCCAAGAAACTATTTCTCTAAAAAGATGAAGAAAAATATGCAAAAATCAGAAAATTTCCTATCAAAAGATTTTGAGTAATTTCCAGTTGAAAGTAAAAACGAGTACTTTCAACTGGAAATTACTCAAAATCTGTTGATAGGAAATTTTCTGATATTTGCATATTTTGAAAAACATATATTTTATATTTAAATATTTAATTGATGAGGCGGATATATGATGAAACTCCATAATACTATTTGAAATAAAACAACACAGTTGGGAGGGTTTCACTTTTATTGTTGAACACTGCAACATGTTTCACCACACAGTGGCTTCATCAGGCAGATGAAATAATCATTATTTCATCTGCCTGATGAAGCCACTGTGTGGTGAAACATGTTGCAGTGTTCAACAATAAAAGTGAAACCCTCCCAACTGTGTTGTTTTATTTCAAAAAATATATTTTATAAATCTCCACACGAAATTTTATAAAAATATACATTATAGAATTTTAAAGTTATTATTCCCCTAAAACGTCTAAGAAAATCGCATATGTTTTGCATTTAATTGTAAATTACTAAAAATCTGGTGATTAATTTTCATGAAATTTAACGTCGATTTTAATCAACAGATTTTCACCTGAAGCAATTTTTACTTTGTACAAATTTTGAGACTTGGAAAATAAACACATGTTATTATTATTATGAGTAATGAAATATTTCGAAGAAATTTTAAATTATGAGCTATTTGCAAGTTACAGTGTTTCCCGATAAAAATAAATAAAATCACTGCATTCAACTGGTAGTAATTCAAATTCTGTTGGCTGGATATTTCGAGTTTTTATATATTTTGTAGGATCAATTACCGCACATAATTTGATTAAAATATTTCAACGAGTTTTCAAGTTATAACTAGAAGCATTCAAATTTAAAATTTAAACAATTGTTTCTACTCCCAGACTAAGCATGAAGTAAAATTTCGACTTTAGAAAAGCCTGAAAACTTGGATTTACCCGGGCGCGCAACCGAAGCGAGTCGCACCCTGGCAAATCCAAATTTTCAGGCTTTTCTAAACCCGAAATTTTACTTCATGCGCCACGCGCATAAAACACTGATTTGTTGTAAGTTCCAAAATAGCTAGTTCATCTTTTATTATTGCCAAAAGTATCGATAAATATGTAAAATAAATAAACGATACGTCGCAGTTGAAATATTATGAACATTTTCAATGGCCTCCCATTTTCTTTGTTACAATTCATGTTACCTAAAGTGACTTCATATGTCGAGTAAAAAAAAAAAAATATGTCGTTTCGTTTTGAAGAAATTCCTGATATTTTTTATCAAACATATTTCTTTCTACTGAATACAAATTAAATTTTGCACTATTTTATGTATTATAAATCTACATACATGATCAGTATATTTTGAACTTCAGTTGAAATCAGCGTTTTATACGCGGGGACGCGTGGCACATGAAATAAAATTTCCAGTTCAGAAAAACCCGAGTTCGGATTTGGACGCTTAGCCCTACATTATATATAATTTGAAAATATCACGAATAAAAAGGTCTAATTTTGTACCTTGCGGTACACCTACGAAGGAATAACAATACAGTAAAGCATTAAGTTGAACTCAAAAATATCAAAATGTGAATCACGAGGCGCACCAAATCTTTCGTGGACGTGCCCCAAGGTTCACATTTAGATCATTTTGTGTTTATCTCAATGCGCTACTGTATTTTGATATAAATAAAACACTTAACTTTTTGATACCACTTGTATTTTAATAAATTACCGTGTAATTAAAACTTGTCACAAATAGTTTCAATTACACAGTAATCATTAGATATCTACACTAAAAAAAAAAAACTGTTATTCCTTACTTCACTTTTTATTTGTATCGTCAGATGTACATTTCGAGACACAAAGTGCTCATTATCAATAACAAACAGTTTGTTATTGATAATGAGCACCTTGTGTCTCAAAATTTACATCTAACGATACAAATAAAAAGTGAAGTAAGGAATCACAGTCTTTGTTAGTGTAATAATCACTTCACGTAAACTCAAAAACATACAGTTATTAGCAATCTAAGTATCAAAAGATAAGTGTTTTCTTTACATTAAAATTGAAAATGTATCACGAACTTCGTGGTACATTTTTAAATTTAATGTAAAGAAAACACTTAACTTTTTATACTTAAATTGCTAATGATTAGTGGCACGAAGTGAAAGCCTCCAAGATTCAAGACTTTACTGTATTGTTTTTGTTCGTAGGTGTACCGCAAGGTTCATAATTAGACCGTTTCATTTGTTTAATTTCGAAATTGAGAATTTTGTGTTTTGTTCGTAGGTGTTTTTTGTGTTTTTTTCGTAGGTGTACCGCAAGGTTCATAATTGGACCGTTTCATTTGTTTAATTTCGAAATTGAGAATTTTGTAATCTTGTAATGTTTTTCCTGATCAATTAAATAACCTAAAACCTATAATAACTCAACAAAGTTTTAAATAAACCTTAATTGGCGACACAGTGACCGCGTCCGCTAATTATCGCCAATGTCCAAAGTCGTAACTTTTCGTACAATCCGCTTATCTCTCCGGAGAGGAAAACAGGTACCGTTCCTCAGATGATGACAGCTAACTGCGACTTAGAAATTAAACTCCAATTAAGGCAATTAGATGCAAGTAAACAAAAAAATCGTATCAAATTTACAATCGTTCCGGTCAAGTGATGTGGACGTCTGGCTTCTCAGGACGCCGCAAAAAAATAAATTAATTATTCCGTTCACGTGAAGACACAGCTTTTGCTTCAACTCGACGTAACGGAATCGAAGACGCCGTGCGGAATGTTTAAAAAGTTAAGTTGGATGGTTAATTGAATTATCTGTAAGGTATCAAAGAATGTACGATGATTTTCTGTGTGTGCGATTGTGAAGAAGTTATCTTCTTGGTTTGATCTTGTTTTCTTAATGATCTAGTTTCCTTATTTACTGAATGTTCAGTTCTTTACATAGCGAAGTTGGATTGAGGAAGGAATTGCCCCCTTTTCTGGATGTTCGTTCTTTTATGGGGTTTCGGAATTAGGATTCAGTTTGGTTAGTCTCCAAAGGGATAATAAGATTAAGTTGAATTAGAATTTCATTTGTGGAATACATTTGAGAATGAGATTTGTCCTAGTTTGAGGGGATCTTCGTTCTTTTGTTTCGCAAAAAATTGATGGTGCAGTTCAGTGACGACTCGTTTATAAGAGCTGCTAGGCTTTAAGGGTTAAATTTTAGTTTCAACCGAGTGCGTCCACTACCAGGCTAAGCATGAAGTAAAATTTCGAGTTTAGAAAAGCCTGAAAATTTGGCTCGGGCGCGTAGCGAAGCGGAGCGACCGAGCCAAATTAGGCTTTTCTAAACTCAAAATTTTACTTCATGCGCCACGCGTATACAACACTGGTTTAGTGTGAAATTCAAAATATACTGCTAAATCAGTATTAAATATATACTACTTAGGCAGGATTAAAAATATAGAGTTAACTATGGAGGCTTCTACTTCGTAAACTCGTACATCTTATTTACACAAATAAGACGCTTAAACTATATTTATATAACTGAGGTTTTTATTATGACTATAGTTTCGGCAACTTTAACTTGTCATTAAATGAGTTTGATAATGACAAGTTAAAGTTGTCGAAACTATAGTCACAATGAAAACCTTAGTTATATAAACAAAGTTTAAGTGTTTTGAATTGTGGAGGCTTCTACTTCGTTATACATGTTAATTTAACACAATAAAACACTTTTAACTTTGTTAACTGTATACCCCCATTTTTAAAGCCGTTTTGTAATCCGTTTTCATGTAATCACCTTTTGTATATATACCCGTATTGTTTCCAGTTTTAGACACTTCATGTTTGATAATGGCAAGCTGAATTTGCCGAAACTGCAGTCACATAAAAATAAATTGTGTTATACAAACAAAGTTAAAAGTGTTTTATTGTGTTAAAGTTTAAGTGTTTTATTTATAAAAATATACTGCTAAACTAGAATATTTTGAATTTCACATTAAATCAGAGTTTTAGACGTGTGGCGCATGAAGTAAAATTTCGAGTTTAGAAAAGCCTAATTTGGCTCGGTCGCTCCGCTTCGCTACGCGCCCCAGCCAAATTTTCAGGCTTTTCTAAACTCGAAATTTTACTTCATGCTTAGCCTGGGAGTGGACACACTCGTTCGAAACTCCAAATTTAACACTTAAAGCCCAGCAGCTCTTATAAACGAGCCGCCACTCAACTGCACCATCAGTTTTTTGCGAAACAAAAGAACGAAGATCCCCTCAAACTAGGACAAATCTCATTCGCGACCAATCTAAATTTTTAGGCTTTACTAAACTCGAAACTTTACTTCATGCTTAGTCTGGGAGTGGAAACACTTGTTAGTATCTTCAAACTGAAGAAAAATGGTGATTTGTCAATCATAGCATTTTCCCCGTTAAAGATATGATGATTTTAATATTAACAATAAGGAAAAGTGTCTTAAACTAAATTTATTCTACTTGATCGTTTTTTGCTTGCAACAATTTTAAAATATATGATTTCTTGATGCCTAGGAGGGCACTGGCAACCCCCTGCCTTCCCTTAGCTACGCTCATGGAATTCAAAAAAGTTTCAATCTAACATTCTCATTCCGATTAAAACGAGTATAATCCAGCACTAAGCACCATATCCCGCTTGTCAATTCTTGTCGAAAGCTGTCTACTATTAACACAGTGGACACTCTTAGGACTTTCGCGTTTGACGCGATCAATTAACGGCCAATTAGCGTCTTCACGACTAAACTCCAATTAGTCGGAGCGTCTCAATCCACTGACAAAACGCTTCCTGCAACCGATTCCGGATCGACTGGGCATACCTAAATTATACAGCAATTTTCCGCTCGAAGCAACATCACCTAATGCACATCTCGCTAATAATACTCAATTTGCTATTATCCAACAAAGACGACGCGTTGACACCTAATTACCAGTAACCACAAATGGGAATCGGTACCGTTGGTTGCTTCTTTGAATTGGATGAGCTAACAACCAAAAAGAGAGGAGTAACAGATCGGGTATGGGATAATAAGGTTTGTTGTAGCTTCATTTTATATAAAGTCTTCTGTAATGCGGTTCAATTGATCTGAAAAAAAACAAATATTACTTTAAAATTTAAACAAAATAGTCCAAATGTGAATCTTGATCACCATCAACGCGAAATGCCTAAGTGACTAAATAAAGTCCTGTAGAATTGTGCAATATTTTCACTTATGAAATGCAGTTCAAACTATATATTTAGAATATTATTTATAAAGTGATCCTTTTATCTCTGAAATGTAGTTCAAACAGTTCAAAAATTCTCTGCACACCCACACTAATCACTAATTGTGTAATTACCTAATTAATGATTAAACACTATTTATGGTTAATTACTACTAGTACAAACAATTTCCTTATTTGAAAAACCATTTGTTGAAAACAACTTAATACCAAAGGGAAGAGGCAAAGGAGCACGTATCACAACCTATTATCGATTAAGTTTCCTTTGGCACAGATCGCGTACTCATGGCTCATTATACATAACTACATAATTAAGCGCAATTAGCAACAGACAGAAGAACATCCGCAGAGGGACTCTTGGGGCAGTCTCACGGGAACTCCTCGTCTGGCCGCGACCGACGACGGCCATTCGGTGTCCAATCTCGGAATATACCATAAAAGTGGAAATCTGTATCATTTCATTGCGGACGGATTGGGAAGTGTTCAATTATTCATTGTTTTATTGCTAAATGGTAGAAGAATGTTTTGATAAAAATTAGGTCAAGAATTATAAAGTTGAGCAAAATGGAATTTGTCATTCCTTAAGAATATATGAGTTTTGTAATCTATGGAAAACAATCCTAATTACCTTTTCTCAAATAGCTTGTTGTTCAATGACTGTATACCAAGTTAGTTGTTTTTTTGCTGAAGGTGTGCAAGATTTATAAAAATGTTGCTAATTTTCGCAACTTTTATTTACATCATCCATTGTTTTGGATACTGAACTGAGATAAGTCAAATTTAACTGCACCAGTTGCTTCGTAAGAATTTTGATTCGTACTTTCCAAGTTCAGGTGTACCCTAAGGCTCGATTATGGGTCCCTTACTTTTCAACCTTTTTATAAATTATCTTTCTTATTTATTAAAGTGTAAACACCTCCTATACGCAGATGTCTTAAAGATTTACTCAACAATTGCTAACCCTGCTTACAAAATCAACTTGATGTTATCTCAAATTGGTGTAGTATTAATAATCCTAATTTGAATAGTAATAAGAGCAAATTTATATCCTACACCTAAAAATCAAAACCAATCTCATTTAATTATATAGTTAGCAATAATTCTACTGAGCAAGTCACAGTCTTCAAAGATTTAGGGATTTGGTTTGATGGTTTATAGCTTCAAATTGAATGCGTTTATGAAAACAATAACTGAAAATTTATTCAAACATTTATTAAGTAAAGGTGATAAGTATATTTTTTTAATTGTTATCAAACGAGGGTTTCCACTAGCAGACTAAGCATGAAGTAAAATGTCGAGTTGAGAAAAGCTCCGCGTAGAATATATGTCGAGGGTCGCGCAGCGACCCGAGACAAATTTTTACGGGGCTTTTCTAAACTCGAAATTTTACTTCATGCGCCACGCGTATACAACACTGATTTTAAATGACGTTTGCAATATGCTACTAAAGCAGTATGCCAAGAACGCATATTTTGAACTTCACTTAAAACCAGTGTTTTCTACGCGTGGCGCATGAAGTAAAATTTCGAGTTTAGAAAAGCCCCGTGAAAATTTGTCTCGGGTCGCGAAGCGAAATTTTCTACGCGGGGCTTCTCTAAACTCGAAATTTTACTTCATGCTTAGTCTGGGAGTGGAAAACAGTTGTTTATAGCTTCAAATTGAATGCGTTTATGAAAACAATAACTGAAAATTTATTCAAACAAATCTACTATTCATAATTGAAAGTTTTTCATAAACGAATAATCACGTTTTCTTTGATATTATTTGAAGTAAAGGTGATAACTATATTTTTTTTAATTGTTATCAAACGAGGGTTTACACTCCCAGGCTAAGCATGAAGTAAAATTTCGAGTTTAGAAAAGCCCCGCGTAGAAAATGTGTCGAGGGTCGCGCAGCGACCCGAGACAAATTTTCACGGGGCTTTTCTAAACTCGAAATTTTACTTCATGCGCCTTGCGTATACAACACTGATTTTAAATGACGTTTGCAATATGCTACTAAAGCAGTATGGCAAGAACGAATATTTTAAACTTCACTTAAAACCAGTGTTATATATATATATATATATATATATGTATTATAATAATAAATGTAAAATAATAAATGTAAAGAATAATAAATAACTAATAATAAATGTAAAGAATAATAAATAACTAAGATAAGTACCTTCATTTGGTGCTTGCTTTCCTTTTGTACCCTGAGGTAGAAGTTTCTCGTATCAAAAACCAGCAGTACTCTGCTAACATGCTCGCATTCCACTTACCCGAAATTCTCCTCTCGAACTCAGAGATGTCTTGATGAAACCGTTTCCCGTGTTCATCCGAAACTGCTCCTAAATTTTCAGGGAAGAAGTCCAGGTGTGAGTGAAGGAAATGCACTTTAAGAGACATGTTACACCCCATGGCCTTGTACGCTGACAGCAATTCCTCGACATGAGCGACATAATCATCACTTTTGTTGTTACCCAAAAAGTTCTCACACACGTTTTGGAATGCAATCCAAGCTCGTTTTTCTTTTCGATTCAGGTGTTCAATAAACGTCGAATCTTAGAAAAGTTGTCTAATCTGGGGGCCCACGAAAACTCCTTCCTTGATTTTAGCCTCACTAAGACGAGGGAATCTAGTTTTCAAAAATTGAAATGCATCACCGGTCTTGTCCATTGCTTTCACAAACTGTTTGATCAATCCGAGTTTGATGTGCAAAGGCGGCAAGTATATATTTTCCTTCGGGACCAGAGGATCGTGAGCGACGTTTTTCTGACCGTTAGTAAAACTTTCTCGCAGAGGCCAGTTCCGTACGATGTAATGTTTGTCTCGGGCTCGGCTGTCCCATTCGCATAGGAAGCAGCAGTATTTTGTGAAGCCCGATTGCAGGCCCATGAGTAGAGCAACAACTTTTAAGTCAGCACAAAGTTTCCAATTATAATCATGGTATTTGATTTTATCAAGGATCCGGCTGATGTTTTCGTACGTCTCCTTCATATCCACAGAGTATGCAACCGGGAGTGATGGTAACTCATTCCCATTGGCCAATAGGACAACTTTCAAGCTTGTCTTTGATGAGTCTATCAACAGTCTCCATTTGTCTGGGTCACATGGCATCTTCAGTTCTATCATCAATGCATTTGAATTAGGGCAGAACACTAAGCCTTCATCTGCCGAAAAAAGTAATTTCAGGGTTGACTGCCTAGTCCTGTAAGAAGAGATTTTTACACCCTTTTCTAAGAGATTCCACTGCTGAAGTCAAGATCCAAGAAGTTGAGATTTACTCTTAGGTAACTCCAAATCCCTGACGAGATCATTCAATTCCAACTGAGTAACGAGGTGAGGTTTTCGATGAGCTGAATCAGCAGAACACTCTTCATCATCGGTGAACGTATCATAAGATGGTCCAGGCTGTGGCTCAAAGTCTTTCAAATCCGTTTCTGGCTCTAGAGTATAGGTTTTTGGGGGCACTGGGATTGGCAAAGATTCGTTGTGAGGAACTGGTCTTAGAGCTGAAGGGATATTAAGATACTGAATTGTATGCTTACTTTTGCTAGATAACCCGACGGTGCAAGTCATGCATAAGTAACAATCTGTGAGATGACAGCGAGGTTCGCGCCAAACCATGGGCACAGCAAATGGCATTGATTTACGGGTACCTTTGAGCCATTTGGTCAAGCTACTGTAACAAGTAGTGCAGCAAACTGTTGGAGCCCAATTCTTGTCCTGATCGCCAACTTGGCAATCAAAGTAAAATTTATAAGCAGTTTTAAGAAGCGGAGAAAGGGGTTTTAGTTGCGCTTTTAAAGTCAATACCCCGCAAACATAGCAGAAGCTATCGGGATGATTTTTACACTCGCGTGGCATAATTAAACAGTAAATAAATGCTCGATATTAATCACAACTCACACTCACGTACTGTAATTCACTTGGAAAAAGCCGGAATTAAAAAATGTCTACCGTTATACACAATTTAAACAACTTGGAAACACAGAATCCCCGCCTAGAGCACCGACAAGTTGACTCTACGATCGCTAGAGATGTACTGAGGGAAGATAAGGATTACAGTGCAGGTCTATAGTGACAAGAGCAATGCAAGTTTAAACCTGTCAAAGCATGAAAATTCCTGGGCAAACCTGTGCGCGCGAGGTATTGAGAGCGCCAGTGTGGTACAGTGAATCTTCCGAACTGTTGCTATATATTTTTATTATTGTTGCTATATATTTTTATTATTGTTGCTATATATTGTTGCTATATATTTTTATTGTTTGGGGGAGGATGGGGGGGGGGGGATGGAAGCTGGAATATGTAGAAAATAAGTGAAAAAACTGCGAAAAAAACTGAAAAATCGATCATTTTTAAGGATTTTTTTTACAATTTAAGGGGGCAAATCCCCCCCCTAAATCTACCTTCTTGCTACAAATGTTCATGTTTTGGAACTTTTCACCTCTCTAGCCCCTCAGAAGAAACGTAAAGGCTAAAATAATCCTTTTCATCCCTCCAAATTATCGAAAAGTGATAAAAATAGGTGGGGGGCCTCCCCCGAAAACGGTGGGTGATAGGGGAAAACGGGGGTCATATTCGGATTCAGGAGGTCATTTTACATAAGAATCAGCAGGAATGGTGTCAGGGCCGATTTTCATGCCGACCAGTGTTATTAAGTTATAAAGATGAAGCAAAAAAAAACTGTGTATTCGTCTATTCAATGCCCAAATGTGGGAATGAAGCAAACATTTCTTAAGATATATTTTTTACTGTTCTAGGGATTTTATTCACCAATAAATTTGTTGACTTAATAATGAATTTTGTAAAGATTTTTCATAGATATTTAGCAAAAATTTTCCTTTCTGAACATGCCAAATTCTAAAAATACTATGGACCTTGTATTTTTAGAATTTAGCATGTTCAGAAAGGGAAATGTTTGCTAAATATCTATGAAAAATCTTTACGATAATTCATTTTTAAGTCGATAAATGTATAGGTGAATAAAATCGCTAGAACAGTGAAAAATATATCTTTTTAAGTTACTTAAATATTTTTCAACGTTACCCATACAATTTTGAAAACTTCATTTTCAAATACTCTACTGGATTTTCATGAAATTTTTAGATATAATAAATACACAATTCTCTTTCTGTTTAATAATAATATTTTTTATTTTCAAGGTGTAAAAATTGTACAGAATGAAAATTGCGTCAATTTGAGTTACATGTAAAGAATATGTAAGTACACGTTTAAAATTGTGCCATCTATGGTTTTTGAGTTAATTTCACTTAGTTACAAAAAATATCATATATTTTATTAAATAATAGTTGACCGTTTAAATTCATTTTAGCGACCCTGTATAATTAATATCACAACTAGCACGATTTGACTTTTCGAACAAATAACTTTAGATTTGTAGATTTTCGCATGTTATAAAAGAGCTAATTTTACTTGACATTAACATAAAATTTTACGAATATCTGCCATTAAACTTTGGAGTTATGATTTATTAAAAATTATTCAGCATTTTTATACTTTCACATGTTTTGAAAAAGATGTGTTTGCTAAATATCTATAAAAAATAACGACAATAATAAAAAAAATTGAGTTGATATACTTTTCAGTGAATTAAAATCCCTTAAACTTTGAAAAAAAATTGTTTGCCTTATACTGCGTGTCAATTGAGCGCTGAACTAAGGAATAAATAAAAAGGCTTTTCTGTGTTCTTTTTTTCTTCATCATGCAAACTTAATAAAGGTTGTCCCAAAAGTAACTGATATTTAAAATTTTTAATAAAACACATTTTATATTCGATAACTGAAAATATTTTTATTGATTCAGAAAGAAGAGACATGGAGGTTATACGTGATACAAAACATCTAACAATTAACCGCCTCTGTTGATGGAGCACATATTTACTCTTTTAATGAAATGTTCACAACATTTTCACATAATTGCTGGGAAATATTCGCAATGTTGTGTCGAATTTGATATTTAAGGTCCTCAGTTGTTTGTGGTTTATTGCTGTATACTCTATCCTTAAGATAACCTCACAGAAAGGAGTCTAACGGTGTCAAGTCACATGATCTTGGTGCCCAATACACATTACCTCGCTTAGAGATAACACGACCGTTAAATGTTTCTTGCAATAATCTTCACGGTTTTATTGGCAGTATGATATGTTGCACCGTCTTGTTGAAACCATATTTCATTCACCAAAATTCTCACCATGTTTGAAGTGAATTTTTACAATTTCTACTCGTTATTCGATGGTGTACTTTTCTATAAATTAACCTCAATGTTTACTAGTGACAGTATATACATATCTGTACGCTAGTTTTAACGCAAAAAATGGCGACAAATTTAAAATGTCCGTTACTTTTGGGACACCCGTTATTAGCGACGTTTAAATTTCGTGAATTAAAGTCATAAAAACGAGTGTCTTCCACTCCCAGATTAAGCATGAAGTAAAATTTCGAGTCTAGAAAAGCCTGAAAATTTGGTTTGGTCGCGTAGCGCGAAGCGCGGAGCGACCAAACCATATTTTCAGGCTTTTCTAAACTCGAAATTTTACTTCATGCGCCACGCGTATAAAACACTGATTTAATGTGAAGTTTAAAATATTCCGCGTTTTTTATCTCAACCAAATTTTGCACTTTAAAAATTCGAGCAAATTAAATAACTTTTAATTACTTAAAAGAAATATTTATCAGACGTAGCATTTGTTTTGCCAGACGTAGCATATGTTTTGCTCGACCTAGACTTATGGTCTCTCTGATATAGATACTAATTTTAATTGTTTTGATTCTTGAATCTCGGAGGCGTTTACTTCGTGGTATATTTTCAATTTTGATATGAAGGAAACACAACTTTTTATACCACTTTTATTTTACGTTTGTGACTAGTTTCACTTAGACGATAATCATTATCAAACTAAGTGATAGTTTGATAATGATTACCTTGTAAATAAAACTAGTCACAAAAGTAAAATAAAACTGATATAAAAAAGTTTTCTTTATATCTTAATTGTTTTAATTATTGTTCAATCGCAATGATATATTTATTATAAAAAAATTGCGACGTTTGTTTTATTATAAGAAAGCTAATTGAATTGATTTAAATATTTTACAAATAACAAAATTAGGAATGTATAATTTTATCGTTTTTTGTAGTTTTTTCCCGTCGAGTTATCAAATTATTCCAAATATTGTCGAGGAGATGGGGAAAGGGAATTTTATTTAACTGACTATTGGGATATCTTATACTTTTACTTATATTAAGATATACAGCGTGTAATCGAACTAATGTACATCCTCTTAAGGGCGTATACACAAAATATTTTGACACCAATTGCAGCAAAAATAAAATCGAAAAAAAAAATATTGGATTTTTCATAATTTTTCATGCATTTTTTACTTTTTGAGAACTTCTTGTTACCTGTGTTCATGATATTTTTCGTGGATGCGTAAGTTGTTGTATTTTTATTAACTTTTACTACTGCGAGGCGCATAAATCACTTCGCACGCACTATCGAGACGTATAAATCACTTAGCACGCACTACACACACACACACACTGTCTAGAATTACTAGATGAAACTGGGTCACATATAAAAAAAATCACAATAACAACATATAATTCTTCACAATCTAACCCACTTTTCTCTGGATGGTGTAATTCGATATCCAAATCGTTTAAAAACTACCAGTCTATGTGGAATCTCTCTTAAAATACGCAATGTGCGCGTATACCAGATACCACAAACATGTGGCCTATTATTATTAATTATTTTTAATAATTATTTGTGAGCTATCTACTAAAGGTATGGTAATTTCAAATGCAGGTATTGTTTATTTAAACGCTGCCCCTTATGTGGTAGAGAGCCTGTACAGTAGTTCGTTTACACGCTGTATAAGAAATATTTCATATATTTTTTAAAGTAGGCGGTTTGATCAGGCCCCTCAAAAAACAGGGCCCTAGACATTAGTCTCATTTGTATATGTCATGATCTGATCTTGAAAAGCCCATTTTCGAATCAACTTCTTTGAATACTTAAGTCGATTATTTTCAAAAAACCCCTAAATCCATTTGAAAACCATGGATTTAGGGGTTTTTGGAAATAGGCGACTCACTTGTAAACTATTTTTTAGTTGGTATATACTTGAAAATGGAATAAATCCGGTTTAAACTAATTAGTTACAAAAGCTTTACCTAAATCCATTTAAAAACCATGGATTTAGGGGTTTTTGGAAATAGACGACTCACTTGTGAACTACTTTTTAGTTAGTATATACTTGAAAATGGAATAAACCTGGTTTAAACTAATTAGTTACCAAAGCTTTACCTAAATCCATTTATAAACCTTGAATTTAGGGTTTTTTGGAAATAGGCTACTCACTTGTGAACTACTTTTTAGTTAGCATATACCTAAAAATGGAATAAACCTGGTTTAAACTAATTAGTTACAAAAGCTCTACCCAAATGCATTTAAAAACCATGAATTTAAGGGTTTTTGGAAATAGGCAACTGACTTGTGAACTACTTTTCAGTTAGTATATACTTAAAAATAGAATAAACCTGGTTTAAACTGATTAGTTACAAAAGCCTTACCTATTTCAATTCCTTCATCTTCATCTAAATTAAAAGACCACCAAGTTTGTGCATCATAATTAACAACAACACAACAAAAAAAGGTCATTGCGACAAATACTGGTATCTGCACGTGCGTAATGAGTGCAAATAATCAACGCTCAAGTGAATATTACATCTGTGACAGATGTCTAATCCACTTTTTGTGGTCGAGAGGAGTTGTGAATGCGGTGGAAAGTCGAGGAGAGTCGGTCGGTCGGGCGCGCGCCCGAGAAAAAGAGGAGAGGAGAGTCTGGGGGCCCCGGCCGTCCGGCTTCAAGGTGGGTGGCATATTATAATATAGATATACACGTCAAAATTAATGAGTCGACATTTCGGTGGAGAGTGTAGTGTGTACGCGATGCGATGGGAGGGGCCCACTCCCGATATCTTGTAAAGCGATTGTAATTCCGGGCCGTAAAAGTCGACGGATTTATGTGTGTTTTGGCTCGGGGTACTGGTTTTATGCGAAAATTAAGAAAAAGTATCGTATTTACAACGTCATATTATAACATGGTTATAATATTTTTCTTCTCCTATTCTGAAATGTCTTACGTGTGGGTCCATCACTGATTAAATAATGTAACACATTATGAGTATGAGTGGTTTAACTACAAAACTCACATTCTCCACTTTTGAAAACTTTTGGCAAATTGCATAAAACATGTGTTTTACATGACAGACATAAAAAAAACCGCCAATTCAATTTTCATAAAAAGTGGAGAATGTGACTTTTGCAGTTAGACCACTCATATGCGATCTTTTATTGTGTGGTCATTGCCATTGAAAGCATTGTAATTCTAAAGTTAGAATCAGGGTTGATAAAAAAACGTGTTTTTCATTTTAAATAAAACAAACACTTTTAAAAAAAAAACTTGTTTTTTTTTCATTGAAACTACGTTTAAAACATTAACAATTAAAAACATGTTTAAAACGGGTTTGAAACGTGTTTAAAACAGAACATACAGGGCATTTTTCTTTTGAGCATACATATCCCGATAATTACAGCGTTTTTTTTAATTTTGCTGGAATTCGTTGTTTAAAAGCGGTTAATTTGAGGCTTTTAACGAGTGTATTCCACTCCCAGACTAAGCATGAAGTAAAATTTCGAGTTTAGAAAAGCCTACGAATTTGGATTGGCCGCGGTTTATTTTAGGTATACATATGCATACCTGTAAATTTTACAACAATTGTTGTTTTTTTTTTAATATTTTAATTTGAATTTTTAGACGAGGGTTTTCCACTCCCAGACTAAGCATGAAGTAAAATTTCGAGTTTAGAAAAGCCTGAAAATTTGGATTGGCCGCGTAGCGAAGCGGAGCGGCCAATCCAAATTAGGCTTTTCTAAACTCGAAATTTTACTTCATGCGCCACGCTTAAAAACACTGATTTACAGTGAAGTTCAAAAAACACACACATACCACAACAATTATAGGCAACCTAATATACGTTAGAGTTATTGGATTGCCTATAATCACTGTTTTAATCAATTTGTTCAGGGTAGAATTTGACTCACGTTTTATTCACATCTACATATTGGATTGCTAAAGCCGCACATTTTAAATTGTGTGATATTTCAGTGTTTTATACGTGTGGCGCATGAAGTAAAATTTCGAGTTTAGAAAAGCCTAATTTGGATTGGCCGCTCCGCTTCGCTACGCGGCCAATCCAAATTTTCAGGCTTTTCTAAACTCGAAATTTTACTTCATGCTTAGTCTGGGAGTGGAAAACCCTCGTCTAGAAATTCAAATTAAAATATTAAAAAAAAAACAACGAATGTTGTAAAATTTACAGGTATGCATATGTATAAATACCTAAAATAAAAATTCCCTGTATTTTAAGTCACATTTATGCACACAAACTCGAAATTTTACTTCATGCGCCACGCTTAAAAACACTGATTTACAGTGAAGTTAAAAAACCACACACATACAACAACGATTATAGGTAACCTAATATACGTTAGAGTTATTGGGTTGCCTATAATCACTGTTTTAATCAATTTGTTCAGGGTAGAATTTGACTCACGTTTTTTTTCACATCTACATATTGGATTGCTAAAGCCGCACATTTTAAATTGTGTGATATTTCAGTGCTTTATACGTGTGGCGCATGAAGTGAAATTTCGAGTTTAGAAAAGCCTAATTTGGATTGGCCGCTCCGCTTCGCTACGCGGCCAATCCAAATTTTCAGGCTTTTCTAAACTAGAAATTTTACTTCATGCTTAGTCTGGGAGTGGAAAACCCTCGTCTAGAAATTCAAATTAAAATATTTAAAAAAAACAACGAATGCTGTAAAATTTACAGGTATGCATATGTATAAGTACCTAAAATAAAAATTCCCTGTATTTTAAGTCACATTTATGCACACAAACTCGAAATGTTACTTCATGCGCCACGCTTAAAAACACTGATTTACAGTAAAGTTAAAAAAACACACACATACAACAACGATTATAGGCAACCTAATATACGTTACAGTTATTGGGTTGCCTATAATCACTGTTTTAATCAATTTGTTCAGGGTAGAATTTGACTCACGTTTTATTCACATCTACATATTGGATTGCCAAAGCCGCACATTTTAAATTGTGTGATATTTCAGTGTTTGATACGTGTGGCGCATGAAGTAAAATTTCGAGTTTAGAAAAGCCTGATTTGGATTGGCCGCTCCGCTTCGCTACGCGGCCAATCCAAATTTTCAGGCTTTTCTAAACTCGAAATTTTACTTCATGCTTAGTCTGGGAGTGGAAAACCCTCGTCTAGAAATTCAAATTAAAATATTTAAAAAAAACAACGAATGTCGTAAAATTTACAGGTATGCATATGTATAAGTACCTAAAATAAAAATTCCCTGTATTTTAAGTCACATTTATGCACACATATTTGATATTTTCTTGTAATAAAATGTTATGTTTAATAATGTAAATTCAAATATCTTCAACAATCTAGATAAAATTTAAAAATGTAAGCAAAAAAATCTTAATGAAGTAGTATAAAATATAATTAAGCAAATTTAAAATAACAAAAAAAACGTTTTAAACAAATGTATCGCTTAAAATATGTTTTAAACAAATTTAAAATTTAAAATATGTCTAAAACAAAACCGTTTAAAACACGACGGCTGTTTTAAAACATGTTGAAAACACTGTTTCAAAACAAAGTGTTTTAAACATAACAATCCTGGTTAAAATAGGTGTGTTGTAGCTCTAAAACTGTATTGTTTTAATTTCAACTACCACATAACAAGAAAAATCTTATTTGAGTGCGACCTGGAATACGCGAATCTAACAAAACGTCAGAAATTTATAATTTCATACCCTCGGTTAGCGTTACAGAGACCGAATGGGGCCCCTGGATGGGTCAATTCCGGCATACGCTAGAGCTTGCGATACGTTAAGACCACGAATAAAAAGTTAAGTATAAATCGAATCACTGATAATAAGCCTTCAATTTGCTGGCCCAATTAAAACGTGTCTTTTGGATTGATTGAGTTACTTGAAGATAACTATAACTTTGATTAAAATGCTTAGAACCTTTCTTCAACACTCTATTTTGTAACCAAATGTACATTTCGGACACAAAATGTCCATTATCAATGGTTTGGCGTATTAGTATCAAACTATTGAATTGATAATGGACCGAAATGTACATTTGGTTACAAAATAAAATGTTGAAGAAAGCTTCTAAGCGTTTTAATCAAAGTTATAGTTATCTTCAAGTAACTCAATCAATCCAAAAGACACGTTTTAATTGGGCCAGCAAATTGAAGGCTTATTTCTATACAATTTTTATTTGAGAATGTCGTTAGAATACTCTGTAAAACAAATTATCAGCAATGAAGGTTTAAATTAAATTACACTTGGTTTGTTTTACAATTTTTTACTTTACTATTTACTCGACTAGTTTCTCGTTTTACAGCATTATCAGGACTCCTGATAATGCTGTAAAACGCGAAACTAGTCGAGTAAATAGTAAAGTAAAAAATTGTGAAACAAACCAAGTGTAGTTTAATTTAAACCTTCATTATCAATATTTAAAAATGTTTCACCAAGTGATAAGTGAGACAATTATTCAAGAAAAATTATTAACATTTTAAATTTATTCTTAACACTTGTTTTGATTATTTCGTAACATAAGAAAATCAGCCATCTTCAATATAACCATTTCTGAATGAATCAGCCGCTCTTCCCTCTTTCTCATATTCTCATATTTGTCGTTAGGCAATGAAATAATTTAAGAACCTATCAGGTGTTGGAGGAAGGCCATCCGGCTCTTCCTCTCCGCCGAGCGCTCTCTTCGTACCCGACCAAGGCGTGCGTAATGTATGTAATGACGGTAAATTACACGTGTATGTAAATTTAATCATGGTAATCGGCATCCCCTTATTCCGTAAACCCATTTTAACCGAGAGATGACGGCGCACCCAGGAGGAATTCGTTTGTTTCTAAAACAGGAATGAATGGTAATGCGGATGAGTCAAAAGAACAAAAATGATAAATATGGTAATTCACCGGAAATTGCCGGATTACTGTTAGAACTTAATCGTGTATTGTTTTGTTTTTGGGTTATGCTGATGTGAGTTTTTGATATTTTGATGGATTATTGTTTCTAACAATGATTTGAAACAGAAAGCAGTTGGTTAAATTTAACTAATATTAGGGGGACCGGAAAGTAATGTCGTTTTTGCGCATGTTGGTCTTTGTGGTCGCCTAGCAGCTCATTGGGTAATTTAAAGTACTGTCAAAGACATTTTAAAGTTACAGTGACTTGTTTTCTTGTAAGTTATAAAATGTTAAAGCTTTTTTACAATGTTTGGTGAAATGGTCAGTCAAAAACCAGAAGAGATACACATCCGACATTGTATGCTTTTTGAATTTCATAAGTGTAGTAATTGTTACCAAAAGCATTTGCGTATTTATCCGAATGCTTTAGATGTTTGTAAATGCCAAATGCGGTTTTCCAAGTTTAAATCCGGTGATTTCAGTCTTTCTGATTCTCATCGATCAGGAAGACCAAAAACTCTGGATAATGACATTTTAAGGGCGGAAGTGGAAGCAAATCGATGTCAGACCATTAAAGAACTTTTGCACAATCTTAACGCACCTTGGTCTACTATTTAGGAACATTTGAAGCAGATTGGGAAAGATTATATGCTTTTTGAATTTCATAAATGTAGTAATTGTTACCAAAAGTATTTACGTATTTATCCGAATGATTTAGATGTTTGTAAATGCCAAATGTGGTTTTCCAAGTTTAAATCCGGTGATTTCAGTCTTTCTGATTCTCATCGATCAGGAAGACCAAAAACTATGGATAATGACATTCTAAGGGCGGAAGTGGAAGCAAATCCATGTCAGACCATTAAAGAACTTTCGTACAATCTTAACGCACCTTGGTATACTATTTTGGAACATTTGAAGCAGATTGGGAAAGTAAGCAGAGCAGGTGTTTGGGTCCGGCACAATCTATCCGAGGAAAACAAATCTAATCGTTCCAATACCTGCAACTTGTTGCTTCAGCGGTATAACACAAAAGCGTTTTTTGATAAACTGATTACCGGGGATAAAAAATTGGTCCTTTACGATAACCCAAAACGCAAAAGGCAGTGGCTCTCTCCAAATGACGCGCCATGAGCTATAGCAAAACCAGATTCACACCCCAAAAAGATGCTTTTGTGTGTTTGGTGGGTTGTTCATTTTGAAGTGCGATAACCTGGTCAAACTGTTAATGCAGACCTTTCTTGTGAACAATTGCATAGAGTACATCAATCTTTAATTGAAAAGTGCCCAGCTCTTGTTAAGAGAAAAGGTGAAATTTTGCAACACGACAATGCAAGACCGCACTGCGCAAGACGAAGCCTAGTAAAAATTAATTAACTAGGATTGGAAGTATTGCCGCACCCACCATACGAGGGTTGCCTTTTATATTTCGGGATTAGAGAACAATCATTGGAAATCGCTTTATTATTTTTCAAAATATTCCCCATTAGGATCTATACACTTTTGCATGCGTTTGAACCAATTGTCGAAGCACTTTTGCCACTCTGATTGAGGTATCTCCAAAACATGCATTCTGAACGCATCAACCGCTTCTTCAGGTGTCGAAAAACGTTGACCTCTCATTTTATTTTTTACGGATGGGAATAAAAAGAAGTCATTCGGTGCCAAGTCAGGACTATATGGCGGATGACTCATCAAATCGATGTTTTGCGTGCTCAAAAATGCAGTTGTTTGAGCCGATGTGTGAGAGCTCGCATTGTCGTGGTGAAAAATGATTTGTTTTCGGCGGTTGGTTTTCCTGATTTCTTGGATGACAGCTGGCAAACAAATGGTTGTGTACCACTCAGAATTGACTGTTCTGCGTTGTTCTAGTGGTACGGTTGCGACATGTCCAGTTTTTTCGAAAAAACAGGCGACCATTTGCTTGGAAGTGCTTCGTGCGCGAACAACTTTTGTTGGATTTGGCTCATCTTGAAACACCCATACGGTCGACTGCTGTTTACTTTCGGGCTCATACGCGTAAATCCATGATTCATCACCTGTCACGATGTCATAGACGTGTTTCGAAGCACCGCAATCGTATTTTTTGAGCATTTCTTTGCACCAATCGACACGAGCCTTTTCTTGAGCGATTGACAAATTGTGTGGGATCCAACGCGAACATTTTTTTTTTTACAGTCAAATGTTCATGCAATATTGAATGTATGCTGGTCCCACTAATGCCTAAGGTTGTCTCAATCTCTCGATAGGTCACATGACGATTTTGCAATATTTGTTTGCGCACAGCATCAATGGTTTCCGGAACAACAACTGATTTTGGACGACCTCCACGAAATTCGTCTTGGAGTGAACTACGACCTCGGTTGAATTCACCATACTATCGATATACACTGGTCCTTGATGGAGCTTCATCGCCAAAAATTGAATTAAGTTCATCCCTGCACTGTTGTTGAGTTAATCCACGTCGAAAGTTGTAAAAAATAATCGCACGAAAATGTTCACGATTTAATTCCATTCTTTGGCCGAGATACGTCTTTTAAGTTAGTGTAAACGACACAAATAACGCTCATATGTCAAAACGTTCTGAGTACGTATAACCTCAAAAATGTTAAACTTTACGATAGAGCTCTCAGTTGCCAGATTGCAACACTAGGGTTGCCCAATCCCGAAATATAAAAGGCAACCCTCGTACTCACCTAATATTGCGCCATCTGATTTCCACTTGTTTCGATCGCTACAGCATTTTTTTAGGTTTTTAGGTCTCCAGTATTTTTATGAGAAACCTGGTGATTTTTACCGGTCCGGGATTGAAAACTTGCACACTAGATGGCAAAAGGTCGTAGAAAATTAGGGTGATTATGTTATTGATTAAATTAAAATATCGATAAAAATTGTGTTCTTTGAATTTAATGTAAAATATCTCCCTAATATTTTGATTTTTTATTCCAACTAGTTTCGATATTGAGTCATTCTCAAGGAGTACAAAACTCCTCAAGAGTTGAAAAAATTAAACAGCAGATGATTCACTAAAAACAAGAGTAACTGAATCAAATTATACTGTATACAAGTGTAACTGAATAATCAAATTACACTAAAAATAAGTGTAACTCAATCATTTAATTTCAGCTAAAACTGGATTACTGAAATTAGGTGGTAAGACCTACAACGTATCCCAAACGTCGCTTGTTCTGTGCATCAATGTGCCTAATTTCGAAAATCTGGCTCTACCACGTGTTTTATAGTTTTCATATAAAATATTCGTGTGAATAACAGGGAAAATACTAAGGTATTATACCTTAATATTTTCCTTGTTATTCACACGAATATTTTATAATAATAATAATAATAATAATAACTTTATTGTCCAATAGGATAAACCCAATTACAGAACAAAAATTTGAATAAATAAGAAAAGGAAAGATACATGTAAGTTCGTGAAGAGTGAATACATATTACAGGATAGTATGATTTATTGAATAAAAATATCGTTGAATAATTTTTCGGAGCACTGGCACAACACAGTCACTGGTGAACGCTGCAACACATTAGAGCGCGCCGTTGGTAAGCTATATAAAAACCATAGGATGTAGAGCCAAATTGTCGAATTTTAGGTAAGGTTTTGATCATTCAGAGTTCAAAATTTGAAGGGTAACTTAAAATTTTGCTTTATTTCAATAATATTAATCTCATAAAAGAGTTTCAAATCAAAAAGAGAATTTCAATACTCCTTTCTATTTTTCTATCTGAAAAAAAAATGGTGGATAAAATTGTATCGACTCACCTCGGAAGGGAGAGAGAAAGGGGCAATTACACAGGTCGGAGAAATTGTCACGGCATATTCCGTGCGTATGTGTATGAAGTCATTACGGTGGAAATACAGTCGGCCAGGTGTCCAGTTTTGATTATTTTAATGGCCGCACTGTAGCCGTTCTAATTGGTCAACTTTGAACTTCGTAAATACATGGAAGAAAGTGAGAATGGCAACGGACGCGGCACGATCGCGCTTTTGTACTAATTGACGCTTCCAGCACACGACAAAGAAAAAAAAAAACACGGTGCCTAGGCGTGGAAAATGTGCCATTTGCATGCGGATTTCGATGTGAGTTGTAATGTAATTGATGGAGGGTATGACTTAATTTAGAATAAATCATATTCAGTAAGGTACAAGCTGAATGCAAAGCATGACGTTTTGTAATAAAGTAATTCATATTTAAAAAAAAAATTGTATTAGATTGTTGAGTTTTGGTTTGTTTTAACAAACTTCTACTCATGATTACTTCTACTCATGTACTGATGCGTAAGGTTTGTTATTAATTACTCAGGAAATTGTCAAAATAGAGATTATTTTTTATTCTAATACCAAAGAATGTAAACCAACGTTTTACATGCAAAATTCTCTATCTGTCTAAAATATTTATTTTTTTGATACCCTGGATTTTTCATCCGTCTCACTGATGCCTGGAGCTCCTTGTTTGCCACGCTCTCGCCTGTACATTCCTCGAGGGTACGCCACAAGATAAAAAAGTAAATATCTTATTAGCTTATTAATTAGCTAATACTAAAGTTGATTTGTTTTATTATTTGTCCACGTAAGCTTCTAATTAGAAATATTTTTTTTAATAATTGCACAAAATGATAAATACCAAAAAAACTGTTTGATGTAATGTTTGATATGACATTAACTCATTAGGCACCATTGATGCATACACGCAACATTATTAATTTTTAGTTAATTAAATTACTAAATAAATAATTTGATATATTATATTATTTCAGCTGACTTGAAAATGTATGAAGAAAAATGTTGATATTTTGTTATTTAAATATTTCGATTATTACTCATTTAAAAAAAAAAATAATGTGAGTGTATTTCTAACCTCACAATATTTCCGCGTTTTATGCGCATGGCGCATGAAGTAAAATTTCGAGTTTAGAAAAGCCTGAAAATTTGGTTTGGCCTCTCCGCTTCGCGGAGCGACCAAACCAAATTTTCAGGCTTTTCTAAACTCGAAATTTTACTTCATGCTTAGTCTGGGAGTGGAATCACTCGTTCTAAACTTCATACTTCACGTTTTTATATGAAATCGACGAATGCCTGAAATTTTACAGCATCTACACTTTGTGTATTTAAAAGACAAATTCACAGTATTTGATACAATAAATCATTCATAGATATCATAAATCTATTAATTTTTGGTTATTAAGTTACTAAATAAATGAATTTGATATATTATATTATTTGACCTGACTTGAAAATGTATGAAGAAAAATGTAAATAATTTGTTATTTAAATATTTCGATTATTACTCATTTAAAAAAAATAATGTGAATGTATTTCTAACTTCACAATAATTCAGCGTTTTATGCGCGTGGCGCATGAAGTAAAATTTCGAGTTTAGAAAAGCCTGAAAATTTGGTTTGGCCGCTCCGCTTCGCGGAGCGACCAAACCAAATTTTCAGGCTTTTCTAAACTCAAAATTTTACTTCATGCTTAGTCTGGGAGTGGAATCACTCGTTCTAAACTTCATACTGCACGTTTTTATATGAAATCGACGAATGCCTGAAATTTTACAGCATCTACACTTTGTGTATTTAATAGACAAATTCACAGTATTTGATACAATAAATCATTCATAGATATCATAAATCTATTAATTTTTGGTTATTAAGTTACTAAATAAATGAATTTGATATATTATATTATTTGACCTGACTTGAAAATGTATGAAGAAAAATGTAAATATTTTGTTATTTAAATATTTCGATTATTACTCATTTAAAAAAAATAATGTGAATGTATTTCTAACTTCACAATAATTCAGCGTTTTATGCGCGTGGCGCATGAAGTAAAATTTCGAGTTTAGAAAAGCCTGAAAATTTGGTTTGGCCGCTCCGCTTCGCGGAGCGACCAAACCAAATTTTCAGGCTTTTCTAAACTCGAAATTTTACTTCATGCTTAGTTTGGGAGTGGAATCACTCGTTCTAAACTTCATACTGCACGTTTTTATATGAAATCGACAAATGCCTGAAATTTTACAGCATATACACTATATGTATTTAAAAGAACAATTCACAGTATTTAATACAATAAGTCATTTATAGATATCATGAAAAGAAGTGCAGAATTTTACCTAAAATCAACTTTTAGAGTTATCTCTATAATTGCTCGACCGTTAATGGGTTAATAATTTATTTATTTATTTTTTATTTATTTATTTCAACGGCTTGCCATTTACATTAAAAATACAATATACAAAAAAAAAACAAATATGTACAAACACTAAACTTAAAACTAAGCAAGAAAAGTTACAAATCTTTTAAAAGGCGCTTTAATAATGAAAAAGACCCATTAAAAAAGTCAAAATTTAAAATATTTGCGTGACGCAAAACTCGAACAGAAGCGGAATATTTCGCATAATCCGTGAGCCTGTAGCCGATATGGAATGTAATGTCAGACCGAAGAGAGCGCGGTGGAACCCGTATACCAACCAATTCCAACAGATCAGGGCAATCCAAATATTATCCATTAAGTAGTTTGAATTCTAACTTAATGTCAGCTTCTACACGCCTTTGTTTAAGGCTGCGAAGGCCAAAAGTCGTCAAAAGATCCAAGTAGGGCTGATCGGTACTAAATTTATAGGCAAGGTACCTTATAAATTTCTTTTAAACTTGCTCAATTTTATTAATGTCGCATTCAGTGTATGGAGACCATACCGTTGAACAATATTCCAAGTGGGGTCGCACTAACGAATTATATGGTGTTACCAGCGTTCTACTATTTATAAAGTTCTTACTGTTACGCTTTACAAAACCCAGCATCTGATAGGCTTTCGTGACAATATTTGAAATATGGTGTGCAAATGACCACCTTGAATCCACAGTGACACCTAAATCCCTTATTCTATCAACACGATTTATTGCTACATCGTTGAAAACATAATTTGTAATGACCGATCTTGTACTTCGTGAAAAATTAATTATATTACACTTTTTGATGTTTAGCGTTAATCTGTTATCGTTACACCAGCTATAAAAGTGATCAAGTTCCTTTTGCAGGTGCGTTGCATCAAGAGTCGATTCAATACGCATTTGATACTATTAATCACAAAGTCATCGCAAATAAACTTGACTATTATGGATTCACCAAAAACTCGATCTCTCTTATTAATTCTTACCTTGACAACAGACAACAATTTGTTGAATACATGGGTCATGCTTCAAATACATATTTTGCAACTAGTGGGGTTCCCCAAGGTTCCAATCTTGGTCCACTTTTATTTATTATTTTCATCAATGACATCGTAGATTCTCTCAAATGTAACGTTTTACTATACGCAGATGATATGAAGATCTTCAACGTTATTGAATCACGGAATGATTGTGTTACCTTGCAGAACGACATTGATAATATTGAACGATGGTGTCATATTAACGGACTAAACTTAAACTTGTCGAAATGTAAATGTGTTACTTTCTCCAGAAAAAAGAATATCATCATGTACGAGTATGGGTTGAATAATGTACACTTTGAAAGTAGAAATACAATGAAGGACTTGGGTGTTACTTTTGATGGACGTTTAACGTTTAACGAACATATAAATA
The DNA here is from genome assembly GCA_932526585.2 of Philonthus cognatus. Taxonomy (NCBI): domain Eukaryota; kingdom Metazoa; phylum Arthropoda; class Insecta; order Coleoptera; family Staphylinidae; genus Philonthus; species Philonthus cognatus. Next base: position 35,575,447 of record OW052242.1, read on the forward strand.
ATATATGTGCTAAATCAATTAAATTATTAGGATTTATTAATCGAACATCCAAAAAATTCCGTGATATTAACGTCCTCAAAAAGTTGTATTTTGCATATGTACGTTCGAATCTTGAATACGCTTCAGTTATTTGGTCACCGCATTATTATATTTATATAAACAAATTTGAAAAGATCCAAAAAAAGTTTTTAAAGATGTTGTACTTTAAAATGTTCCACGAATATCCGTCCATTTCAGTAAAATACGAAGATCTTCTACATACTTTCAACGTACCATCTTTACAGTCCCGTCGAAACACTGCCGCAGTACTATTTTTTCATGGAATAATACATTACAGAATTGATGATCCATATATTTTAAGCAGTTTATCGTTTCGCCTACCACGTACCTCTTCGCGTTCCATGGACTTATTTTATTGCTGTCAGTCAAATATACGTGCTCACCAAAACTCACCATTGAACAGGATACTTAAGCTGTATAATGAAGTTAATGTTAACATCGACATTTTTATTTAATCCAAGTCATCCATCTCAAAGAAACTGTCTGCTGTGTGGTAATTTTTATATGTAATGTTTTTTTTCTTTTGTTTTAGAAGTTAACTCGATTAGTACGTTTATTGTTATTATTATACTTGACAAGTAATATAATTCAAGTTGATTATAATAATTATTACATACATATAATAATATAAGTATTCATGTATATGTATAGTTAATTTTTCTCCTGTAATTGGATTTTGTATCTGTTGGGAAAATAAATAAATAAATAAATAAATACGCATATAAATTTTCATATCATCAGCGAAAAGTAAACAATTGGCATTCTGAAAACATCTTGTAGCGTCGTTTATAAATATATTAAAGAACAAGGGACCCAGGTGTGATCCCTGAGGAACACCAGAAGTAATCTTTAGAGGTCTTGATGTTATTTGCCCAATTTTAATCACTTGCAACCTATCTGTTAAGTAGGACTCTATCCAACATAAAAGAATATCAGTAATGCCAACATAATGAAGCTTGTTGAGTAATAACGTATGATCAACAGAGTCAAACGCCTTGGAGAAGTCGGTATAGATGGAATCAACTTGAAAACCGCGTTCCAAGGCGTTGACAATGTAAGAATAATATAACAATAAATTAGATTCCGTAGCTGCCCCCACTCGAAACCCATGTTGTTTGTGAGAGATTGCAATGAATTCGTTAAGAAATCCGTCATCAATTCTTCAAAAATTTTTGGGATTGTTGCAATTATGGATATAGGGCGATAATTTTGAACAAGTTTGTTATCGCCATTCTTATATATTGGAATTATGTTTGTTAATTGCCAGCAAGATGGAAAACAACCACTAGATAGTGACAATTTAAATAGTAACCATATTGGTCTACTAAGCGCGAATGCACATTTTTTTAATAGGGAAGCAGGCAGATCATCGGGGCCAGGGCAATAGTTATCTTTAAGAGTTTGTAATGCATTAAGGACCTCCGTGATTTTTATGTCAGGTGTTCGATTTAAGTAAAGAGATGATGGCCAAATCGATGAAGATGTCATTTGTTTATTATGCGGACATGGAGGTCTATACACTGATTCAAAATTATCAGCAAACAAATCAGCTATACTACTTCTGTCGTTGACAACCTTATTATCCCTAAGAAAATTAGCCGGCATACGATCCCCACCCCTCTTCGATCTAACATGAGACCAAAATGATTTTGGATTTGTCTTAATTTCGGACTCAATATTCTCTACGTGATTACTGTAACACAATCTGGATAAGAGCTTGCACTCATCTCTTATTGAGGAAAATGCTAAGTAATCAGATTGAGAGCGTGACAACATGTACTTTTTATGTAACGTTTTTTTTTTAGAATAACTATAATAAATAATGAACATTTAACAATTTAAGAAGCAGAATTTTATTATTTCAAAATAACACATAACATAATTAAAAAAAAAATACTGCTCATATCTGCAGCAGTACTTTTTTTAAATCATTTTATTATGTATTATTTTAAAATAATAAAATTCTGCTTCTTAAATTTTCAAATGTTCATTATTAACGTCATATCAAACATTACACCAAACAGTTTTTATGGTATTCATCATTTTGTGCAATTATTGGGTTTCAAAAAACAATCCATATTCCTTAAGCTATAAACTAAGTTTGACATACAAGGATTTTTTCTTGCAAGTATAGTTCGTCCGAGAATGCAAGCAATTTCTAGTTGTTTTCATTGCCATTCCGACATCTCTAAACTCCCTAAACACAACGTTAAAACAAACGTTCAATATATGACGTTTTGTTGGTAATACCCCACAGCGTTGCCGTTTCACCACTCGTAATAAATCCGAATCCGAGGAAAAGTGAATGTGCATGTTATTTAGTGCGGATCTGGGCCCTTTCCTTGCTGCATCACTACAGCTTAACCATAATTCACCACTTTTTAACCATTCATAATTCAACGTTAGGCATCTAGCACCTAACGTTTTCGGACGGGTTTTTAGGTTATGTTGAATGTTTAATGTACTCTTGGCAACAATGCGGAGACGTTAAACCCATTAGCATATTGCCTTAATTCTTGGATATACTATATACGTATCCGAATGCGTGTAAATGTTAAGGTATTTGTTTTTTATAGTTCAATTTGAAACTTCTAACTAGTGTTTCCACTCCCAGGTTAAGCATGAAGTAAAATTTCGAGTTTAGAAAAGCCTTAAAATTTGGTTTGGTCGCGTTGCGCGTAGCGCTACGCGACCAAACCAAATTTTCAGGCTTTTCTAAACTCGAAATTTTACTTCATGCGCCACGCATATAAAACACTGATTTTAAGTGATGTTCAAATTATACTGCTTTAACAAACTGCTTTAGAGGTATATTTTGAACTTGAATCAGTGATTTATACGCGTGGCGCATAAAAGTCTATAAAACAGTTACACATCATTTTAAAGCTCTTTTAATTCTTAATATCATGCTTTTCGAATAAATTGAATAAGTTGGAAAGTTTACGAAATGCAGCGCTTTAAATGCAATAAGTGAACAAATCGATAAATTCTTGTTTTCGAATAGAACGTTAATATTAGGTTGCATTTTAGAAACAACTCAACATTGTTTTAAAGAATTGTATTCAGAAATAAATAAGCTTCAAATTAGTGTAAATTAATTTTGCTACCATAAACATTGTGTTCATAGTGGATGCTACAAGTTGAATTTTCATGTTTTAAAGCTTTCAATTGAATTAACCCTTTCAGTCCCAATTTGTTTCTTTAGTTAAAATAACTTAATTTTTTTATGAGCATGTAAATGGATAACAAAAAACTAAAAAAATAATTATTTATTTATTGTGGGGGAATAGCTAAAATTTTTAAGAACTATTTTATTAATTAGAAAAAAGTATTGCAAATTATTTCTATCATCCAAAGGAATATCTGTACATTTTCTCAGATTTATTTAAAAATATTGTTTTTGTATCAAAAATTCGTAAATTTCGTAAAGGGAAAAATTCATGGTTTTCACAAAAAAGTTTATATTTAAAAAAAAATCCTAAAATATCACAACATTATAAACTGTGACACTGTAAGGTATTTATTTCCGCGAAAAAAATTATTTCAGCCAAGTTTTTCCACTTTTAAAAAATACCCGAAATTAACAAACTCACCAAAAATGTGATTTTGAGCGCTCGTGCAAAGCACAATTTTACAGTCTCAAAATACGGTGACGCATCAATTTAAAGCTCTTTTAATCCCAAATCTCGTTATTTTCGAATAAATTAAATTAGTTGCCCGGTTTACAAAATGCAGCGCTTTGAATGCAACAAGTGAAAAACTCGATAAATTCTCCTTTTTGAATAAAATATGAATCTGAAGTTGAATTTCAAACACAAATCAAAATTGTTTTAAGGCATTGTATTTGGAATTAAATGAGCTTTAAATTTGTGTTAATTACTTTTTTCTATCATTAAAATTGTGTTCTTGGTGGATGCTACAAGTTGGATTTTCATGTTTAAAGGCTTTCAAATGATTTAAAACAGCTAATATTTTAATGAAATAATTGTACTTATTAGAAAAAAAGTAGCGCAAGTTATATAAAGCATTGTATTTAGAATTAAATGAGCTTTAAATTTGTGTTAATTACTTTTTTTCTATCATTAAAATTGTGTTCTTGGTGGATGCTACAAGTTGGATTTTCATGTTTTAAGGCTTTCAAATGATTTAAAACAGCTAAAATTGTAATGAAATAATTGTACCTATTAGAAAAAAAGTAGCGCAAGTTATTTCTATCATTAAAGGGATGATCTGTAAATATTCTCAGATTTTTAGAAAAAAAAAATTAAATCAAAAATTCGTAAATTTCATAAGGTATGGACAAATTTAAGATTTTCACAAAAAAGTTTGTACAAAAAAAAATTCAAAAAATTAGAGACACTTTTCTCAACATTAGAAACACTGTGAGGTATTTATTTCCGCGAAAAAATTGTTTCGGCCAAGTTTTTTCACTTTTAAAAAATATCCAAAATTACCAAACTCGCCAAATATGTGACTGAGCGTTTGCGCAAAGCAAAATTTTAAAGTCCGAAATCTTATTTCCGAAAACAACAGGTCGTTAATAAAACAGCAAACCCATTAATCGGATAACCATTATTAAATTATTTATTGAGTTTAAAACTGGCAATTACGCTACGGAACGTAGCAATTTACAAATCGTTCCGAGTCCGAGCCTCTCCTGCCAGTAATCTCGTGTCAATCTTTGTCTAATTCACCTCGTTGCGTGTGAAAGTCTTCTTCTTCTGATCCTCAGATATTCTTAGTCTGAATAGATAAAGGACTACCGTTCCACCGTCCGGATCCGCGCCACGTTCTCCAGAAAGAGACGGCGACAGCTTGAAACGCTGGTTGGAAAAGGAGAGGTTGAAGAGTTACGTGGTGGGCTATTTTATTGAATAAAACCCAAAATGCCACACACAGCGTCTGCCAAGCCAGGCTGAGATGTCTTCATCAACAAACTATTTCTGACGTCACTCGCTCCGCGAGACGGAGAACGATAAACAAGGACGCGAATGTGGGAAAACGCGCGTTTGTTGATCTCGGTTTAAATATCGTCTTTATGCGCGCAGCCCTTCTTCTTCTTCTTGGTAGATTAAGTGCGGGGATATGATAATTAAGCCGCTTTTTCTTGATGAATTTTTAAGTCTAATTAAGACTGAAAAGAGCCAGTCCGACGAAATTGATCTCCATATTGATGGACACCTTTGAGCTTTTTTATGGGATGCGCTTATTTTTAACTGCGACCATCAATCTTTTCGGGGGGTTTCGGTAAGAAAAAAAGGGACGCTGCCCTAATTACCGTTTATGTAATGGTGATATTTGGGGATGTATAATGAGAGGGCGTTTTTCAACGTCTTGTTTATCGAAAGGACATCATTTTTCATACCATCAACATGTTCAATATAATAAAGAGAGTTATTTACATTTATAATGCCCGGTATTATAAACGATTAATAAATCATTAGATAAATATTTGTGGAGTAAATTTATTTACCTAGTAAACTAATGGGCAAATAAAATTGCGTATTATAAAGCAAACCTATCAAATAAATAGCAATTCTAGAAATAAATAATTTAATTAGTAGATTACAGACCGAAATTATACATTTTCTTTGTGGTCATAGCTGGAACCACCAATTTGTTAAATTGAATTGTCAATATTTGAAATTAAATTGTTAATCAAATTGGAAATTTAGTATAATTCCTTATAATTATGGAGAATAACCGTGGAATAGGACAGAATTACACAGAACAAGAAAAAGAAAGCTTATTAGAAATTATAAAAGACTTAAACGAGTGTTTTCCACTCCCAGGCTAAGCATGAAGTAAAGTTTCGAGTTTAGAAAAGCCTGAAAATTTGGTTTGGTCGCGTAGCGCGAAGCGCGGAGCGGCCAAACCAAATTTTCAGGCTTTTCTAAACTCGAAATTTTACTTCATGCGCCACGCGTACAAGACACTGATTTCAAGTGAAGTTCACTTGTTCACAATATCTTAGTGCTTTCAGTGTTAAATACGCGTGGCGCATGAAGTAAAATTTCGAGTTTAGAAAAGCCTGAAAATTTGGTTTGGTCGCGTAGCGCGAAGCGCGGAGCGGCCAAACCAAATTTTCAGGCTTTTCTAAACTCGAAATTTTACTTCATGCGCCACGCGTACAAGACACTGATTTCAAGTGAAGTTCACTTGTTCACAATATTTCAGTGCTCTCAGTGTTAAACACGCGTGGCGCATGAAGTAAAATTTCGAGTTTAGAAAAGCCTGAAAATTTGGTTTGGTCGCTCCGCGCTTCGCGCTACGCGACCAAACCAAATTTTCAGGCTTTTCTAAACTCGAAATTTTACTTCATGCTTAGCCTGGGATTGGAAAACACTCGTTTATAACTTTAAATGGAACTAATTTTAAAAAAGCGTATGCATAAATATAAAAATCCCTGGTTATGTCTGACTTGAAAAACTCTAGATCATCGACTCCTTAAAATGTCTTGTGGTTCGAATTAAACACTGTCAGGGAAGATACTATGAGCGAACTTAAATCTGACATGGATGATATGATAAACATGATAACCGTAATGAAATTAATAAATACAAGTAGTACAATCTAAAGTAATTATAATAATATAATACACTTTTGACTTTTAACTTTCAAATTATTTAGAGAATAAAATTTACTGGGTAGAAAAACAAACAAATAATTTACTGAGAAAATTTATTAGCCGAATAAAGTTATTTTGTGTTTATAATACCAAAATCTTTGGAATAAATTAATTTATTCCTAAAGTAAATTTTATTTAGGGAATACAACGTTTTATAATACCTGGCATAATTGAAATAAATATTAATTCACTCTACAAATAGCTCATTTTGAGTAAAACATTGTCATTATTCAAATTAGAATTGTTTTAAGGTCCGAAAGTTGTCCAATCCAGCTTAAACAAATTCCAATCAATAGCGAAAATCTCCTCCCATTTTTTTGTTGGAAGCCGTCCCAAGCACGAACAGAAAACGTGCCAGAAACCGCAATGAATAATCACATCATGCGCGGCAGCACTTTGTAACAGCAGCCATTAACAAATTTAAGCTGATTACACGAGCCGACGAGAAAGATGGAGAGAAAACATGAAACGTACTAGCGCACTTACATGACGTTTAACAATGTCGTTCGTAAAGCGCTATTTTGCATGCCGCGCGGTTGCTAATTAAAAAAAAAAACTGACTATAAGGAACTAAATAGAAAATATTGCTTTATTTTCATGTCGTACTTTATATAACTACAAAAATTAACAGAGGAGAAGAAACTAATTAGCAGATATTGCTCTATATTGCATGTCGCAGTTTTTCTAATTACAAAAAAAATTAGGAGAAGGAATTAACAGAAGTGATCACTTAATTTTCCAAGTTGCTCCTATTCTAATTAAAAAGGCGCAGATGAGATGAAACGAGATGGAAGATGAAGTCTGATCAGCGAACTGACTATAAGGAACTAAATAGAAAATATTGCTCTATTTTCATGTGGTACTTTATATAACTACAAAAATTAACAGAGGAGAAGAAACTAAATAGGAGATATTCCTCTATATTGCATGTCGCAGTTTTTCTAATTACAAAAAAAATTAGGAGAAAGAACTAAACAGAAGTGATCACTTCATTTCCAAGTTGCTCCTATTCTAATTAAAAAGACGCAGATGAGATGAAACGAGATGGAAGAGGAAGTCTAATCTGCGGATAATACCGATCGTATATAATGGCCATAAAACGGCTAATTAAGCTATCAAATTGGTGCTCTCTTTTCGAGTTTTGCTTTCATTTTGGCGCGCTCTTAACGGCCCCTTTGCATAAATTAATGCGGCGATTTTCACTCCGTCCTGGCGTCGTTTTATTGCCGATCCGAGATACAGGAATCCCGATCTTCGTACTTATCTTCGCATTAAAACTCAAGTCTCAATTTATGCTAGCTTATCCGATTCTTTGATCTAATTACCGGGAATTACAATTCATCGCAAGCTTTCGTAAACATCATCTAATCATTTCCTCTATTACAGTAAGCACATTTTTATGTTTTTCACAATTTTGTTATAAAGGGTATTTATTTTCTTTTAATTACACCTTAGCAGTGGCGGCCGGTGGCTAACTTCATGTGAAACAAAAATGCCAAGGTAATGCATACCGGAATTAAAAGATGCGCCCGTTGTGCTGCTAAACGCATGTATTAATGATACAATTCCGTGACGTAAGGAGCAACAAAATGGATACGCAGTGCTTTTAACCTCATTTTTTGTATCTTGGATTTGAGCAGCGACGGCTCGTAGCCTAACTTCAGGGTCGGCCACAGCGCTAAGGCACACAACATTTAAGGTTGGGATAGCGCTTTATAAATACAAGGAATTGCAGAACAAAGTCACCTTTCAATATATATATATATATATATATATATATATATATATATATATATATATATATATATATATATATATATATATATATATATATATTTCCTTATTTCTTTATAAATATTTTCCACTTCTCCCTATTTTTCGATATCTTTTTTGCTCCCACCCATGTTATTCTTCTCTTCTCTATTGCTCTTGTCGTCACTTGGTCCCATGTTAGTCTGGTCCTACCTCGTTTCTTTTTTCCCTGTATTTTTGCTCTCCATACTCTTTTCACTTGTCGTGTTTCTTCCATTCTCTGTAGATGTCCACACCAGTAAAATTGTCTTTTCTTCTATGAAGTCCAGTGAAGACTGTATTCCAAGATCATTTCTTATTTTTGTATTTTTTATTCTGTCTCTTTTTGTTACTCCTCTGGCTCTTCTTAGATATTTCATTTCAGTTGCTTGTATCCTGCCACCTTTTAATAACGGATACATATTACCTTGGGTCTCTGGCCTACCCTGGAGTTAGGCAGCGAGCGAATTTATCAATCTGGGATATACATTCAGGGATTTTTCTTGTAAGTATACATATCCTGAAACATACGCTGTGTTTGTTCATTTTACATCACCCTTTGATTAAGCAAGGGGTGAAAACACTCGTTTGTAAAATACTATACCGGGTGGCGATGAAAGTATTGCCTACGCATATACTCAGGCAATATAAATGGTAAACATTTGAGTTTTGAGATGTATACATATTTTAACTATAGCTTCATTTTGGCATAGTATTAACTAGGAATACTACTTTCGATTTTGCCGGAAGTGATAACATATTTCTTATTTTGAATTACAAACCCCTTTTTTCTAACCTGTCATATTCCTCTTTAAATTTCCTTTCCAGTGATGTATAACAAGTTAATATTTACGTTGAAACTAATCTCAAAATTAATATATTTTGAAATTGACTTAGTAGGCCGAGGATGAAACATCACAAAGTAGGCCGTGAAATGTTTTTTTAAATCTAAGAATAGCCTACCATTCATTCTCAGCTATTATTATTATAAAGACTTTTAGTAAATAACACACTTGGTTAAGATTAATAATCATTATTCAGTGTGTTATTTACTAAAAGTTGTTGATATGGAATTTCATTAAGTAACAGCCTCAACTATTAAATTATTATTAGAAAGCCTACATAGTGCGAACTTTTAAAAACTCTAATACGGTCAAGTCTTGAACTAATATCAACTTGCAATACATAATTGAATAGGCAATTTTAAACAAAATTTTATGATTACAAAAAAGGTAGTACACCCTACCTTAAAATAGCACATTCTACTTAAAATGTTCATATTACAGTGTGTTTATAAATTATAATTTTGGGCCTTTTAATTTTGGCATTTCACTTTTTTGCCAGCAACTGGAACAATTACTCGATGTAATTAGAAATTGGTTTTCAGGTAATATGACTACTTTGCGGCCTACTTTGTGATGTTTCATCCTAGTTACAATTCCTCGGCCTACTAAATCAGTTTCGAATAAAAATTGAGGTTAGTTTTGACGTGAATATCAACTTGTTATACATCATTGTAAAGGGAATTCAGAGACGAATTACAGGGTTTAGGGTTTTAATTTAAAATAAGAAAAATGACATCACTTCCGGCTAAACCGGAAGTAGTACTTCAAGTTATTACTTTGCCAAAATCAAGCTATAGTTAATTTATATATATATATATATATATATATATTAGGGTGTTTCGAAAAAAATCGAAACAGCTGGCTCACCGCTTAAATTAAAGATTTTGGTCTACAATAGATGTGGGCAAAAGCATTTGCGATTGAAAAAATATTTAGAGGGTCCCCCGAGCCCCCAAACATGCCATTTTTAGCCCTTTTTTAGATAATCGGCCAAAAACTTGCCTTATAGTCATCGGATCAAGGCGAATATTTTATATTTTGTGCCCAGATGAATATACTACAAGCAAAATATGCAAAACCTAACTTGGCGTTAGGACTAGGTAAGCTACGAATTTTTTAAATAACTTTTTTTCACGATTTTGAAGGGTTTTTTCACCTTTTTTGTTAAAAAGTGGGTTTTAACGACAAGAAATCAAGTTGCACCCGCGATTTGTCCTGAGAAGTATATTTAATAATGTAAGCATGCGAACTGCGTATCTCACTGCAGACACCTTTGCATTGGTTCATTTGCCAAATGCTCGCCAACGAATTGATACTGCGGCATTTGTTGGAACATTACGACGGTGGAAAAACGGGCCCGTTAACGTATTCTGGTCCTATCAGTAAAGCTTTATTGACTTGTGAAGAGAAACCAGTTGTTTCGTTTAAATTAGTTGAAGCGGAAGTGAAGTTGCCTGAAATCTTTACGAAATCAGCCAAGCAGTTTCGAAAGGTCATTGTCTAGAAGACTTAAGCAACAGAACTCCGGGAAAAATGTCGCATTCTCGTTGGCTTACGACAGCAAACCGCATTTTGCGACTGTACATAGCAACTGCAGAGCCTTCAACGAATTTGCGAAATCTTGTTAATCTGATTATCAAAGTCTACACACCAGTATGGTTTTCCATCAAAGCGAATCCAGAATGTTACAACGGTGCGCTTCACCTCTGGAAATCTATTTCTCTGTCTCGAAATCTGGATGCAACAAGTCATTGATCCCGTAATAAGACGCAATGCATATTTCGCCCACCCTGAAAACTTACTTTTGGCAATGGTCGTTGACGATTTATTGGAAGTTAGAGTAGATGCCATGAACAAAATTTTGCAGTGCCGAAAATTGTCAAATGATAACTTGCGAAAGTTTAAAATACCCGACATAGATTTTGAGGCTCAACTTACACATCCATGATAAACTGGAACGAAGTTTCTGAACCTCCTCTGATTAAAAATTTTCCAACCGACAGATTAACCTACCTGATAATGAATGACAACGTAAGTTTAAAGAAACTGCTCGATTACCTATGCCACACTCAATCGGTAGAAAGACACATCAAAATGGTAACAGAAGCTTCGCGTTCAGTTATTGGACATGACTCCCGACATGCCCGTATAGTTGGTGCCCTAAAGGGACGTGCGACGATGGCCAAATTTCAAAGTAAAAAAGACTACGTTGTTATCGAACAAGATTGCTGACTTTGAATTTATTGTAATCGATTGCAGGTTAAAAAACACATGTTTCAACCAAATATTGTTTAACAAAATGAAATAATTGATGTACTGTATTTTTAAACGAAAATGTGGGAAAATCCATACTGAGCGTTATACGCAGAATTTCAGGCTGTTATTTATGAATTTAATGGATCTCAAAAGCATCAGTTGCACGCTTACAACTAGTTATTATAATGAAAGCAAGAAATATTTAGCGTAAGCCAGTTCTTCATTAATTTAAAACGTTTTTTTAAGAAACAAACATAATAATGCCACATAATCGGACATGGGTGAGATATGCAGTTCGCATGCTTACATTATTTAATATACTTCTCAGGACAAATTATCGCGGGTGTGACTTGATTTATTGTCGTTAAAACCCACTTTTTAACAAAACAGTTGAAAAAAACCTTCAAAATTGTGAAAAAAATTATTAAAAAAATTCGTAGCTCACCCAGACCTAACGCCAAGTTAGGTTTTGCATATTTTGCTTGTAGTATATTCATCTGGGCACAAAATATAAAATATTCGCCTTGATCCGATGACTATAAGGCAAGTTTTTGGCCGATTATCTAAAAAAAGGGCTAAAAATGGCATGTTTGGGGGCTCGGGGGACCCTCTAAATATTTTTTCAATCGCAAATGCTTTTGCCCACATCTATTGTAGACCAAAATCTTTAATTTAAGCGGTGAGCCAGCTGTTTCGATTTTTTTCGAAACACCCTAATATATATATATATATATATATATATATATATATATATATATATATATATATCCCAAAACTCAAATGTCTACCATTTATATTGCCTGAGTAAATGCGTAGACAATACTTTCATGGCCACCCGGTATATCAGATGCAGATTATGTACGATCTGTCATACCTAACATAAACGTCAAATTGTGTTAACCAGTAGCTCATTAGTTTGCCTTGTTCTTATAGTTGTTGTGTTATTTCTTTTTATTCTTACTTTCCTTCGTATAAGTGCGCGTTAAAATACCGAATAAAATAAAAAAACTTTTATAAAATTCGTTTAGATTAATATTGACAGGCGCGGCTGATAACTTCACGTACGACCTACTTCACAATGTTTCGAAAATTTCACAGCTAACTCGATCGTGTTTCTAACTGAACACCTGATACTAGTAAGTATAGTATACTTGTAATTTATCAAAATACAATCCCGTTCGTGACTAATTACATAATATTAATAACTACACACATTTATAAACAAAAAAAAAACATGTAAATTGCCGATTAGTTTTTTTTTCTTTTTATATTTGACTTGGTAACTATGACACCCTTAGCCATCAGTCTATATTTAATGTTTTTTTAACCAATTCTATATCGAAATTACATCTAGGACACCACAACACATTTACACTACAGCCATGGACCCGGATGGAATCATTTATTACTCATAATTGATTCCACCGGATGGGACTCGAACCCGCGACCTTTGGGCTCGTGTGCAGAATCTCTACTCACTCGGCCACCGAGGCCCCTGCTGATTAGTGTGCACCAGCAAAATAATTCATTCAGACGTACTCGTTTTTAAACAATCAATTTTCCTTATTTTTTCTTTCTCTCTTCACATTATTGCCGGTGGCATTGTTCGCTAACGGTCGACATTTGCGATTTTATTATCGCAATTAATGCGCGTGTTTCCGTGAAGCGGGCCCAATTTTTCCGAACCGTACGTGATGATTCGATAAATACACGAGTGGATGTTTTGAGAAGAAAAGCGACGGGAAAATTCGAAATGAGCGCGTGTGTTTATCGTTTGATTAGGATTGTTGGCTCCAGTGTGTGTTGTCTGGTGTTCGAATGGAGAGAGTGAGTTATGTTTGCTATTTGCTATTGTTAGTTGGTGTGTGAATAGGTGATAAAGATATTGCTTTTCTTTTCAAAGACTAATATAATTCTCAGAAAATATTGATAAGTATTTGCTTAGCAGATATTAACAAAAATACACTATTCACCGCAGGGATAGTAAGACGCACATTTATTTATTTAAATAATAATTTCACAGGTTTGGGATTTCGAGAATATTATCGAATTTTGTTCTTAAACTTTTAAAAATTATTCATACATATACGAGCCCTGGCCCACGTCAATTGGCACAGTCTTAAAAAAATCACTTGCTAGAACTACCCCACTCAGCAAAAAACAAACAAATAACGTTCTATTAACATAGAAGCAACGGTATTTTAATGTTGATGAAACATTACTTACATGTGTTTGTTCAGTGTGACAACGCTTGAAATGTAAAATATTTTGATATAGTTGTAATATTTAGGTCCGCTATATACAGGGAGTGTCCGCTTTATACAGGGAGTGTTTCTTCTAACCATATATACCCCAGTATACACGCTGTAAATTTTCACACATTCGTCGTATTTGAAAAAAGTTCAAATTGAAGCTCTAAACGAGTGTTTTCCACTCCCAGATTGAGCATGAAGTAAAATTTCGAGTTTAGAAAAGCCTAAAAATTTGGTTTGGTTGCGTAGCGCGAAGCGCGGAGCGACCAAACCAAATATTCAGGCTTTTCTAAACTCGAAATTTTACTTCATGCGCCACGCGTACAAAACACTGATTTAAAGTGAAGTTTAAAATACTTTACTAACGCAGGATGTTGAAGATGTATATTTTAAACTTTAATTAAAGCCAGTGTTTTATACGCGTGGCGCATGAAGTAAAATTTCGAGTTTAGAAAAGCCTGAAAATTTGGTTTGGTCGCGTAGCGCGAAGCGCGGAGCGACCAAACCAAATTTTCAGGCTTTTCTAAACTCGAAATTTTACTTCATGCTTAATCTGGGAGTGGAAACCACTCGTTTAAAGCTTCAATTTGAACCTATTTTCAAATACGACGAATATCTGAAATTTTCAGGCTTTTGTAAACTCGAAAATTTACTTCATGCGCCACACGTACAAAACACTGATTTAGAGTGAAGTTCAAAATACATTACTAACGCAGGATGTTAAAGTTGTATATTTTGAACTTCAATTAAAACCAGTGTTTAATACGCGTGGCGCATGAAGTAAAATTTCGAGTTTAGAAAAGCCTGAAAATTTGGTTTGGTCGCTCCGCGCTTCGCGCTACGCGACCAAACCAAATTTTCAGGCTTTTCTAAACTCGAAATTTTACTTCATGCTTAATCTGGGAGTGGGAACCACTCGTTTAAAGCTTCAATTTGAACTTTTTTTTCAAATACGACAAATATCTGAAATTTTCAGGCTTTTGTAAACTCGAACTTTTACTTCATGCGCCACGCGTACAAAACACTGATTTAAAGTGAAGTTCAAAATACATTACTACCGCAGGATGTTAAAGATGTATATTTTGAACTTCAATTAAAACCAGTGTTTAATACGCGTGGCGCATGAAGTAAAATTTCGAGTTTAGAAAAGCCTGAAAATTTGGTTTGGTCGCTACGCGCTTCGCGCTACGCGACCAAACCAAATTTTCAGGCTTTTCTAAACTCGAAATGTTACTTCATGCTTAATCTAGGAGTGGAAAACACTCGTTCAAAGCCTCAATTGGATTTTTTTTTCAAATACGACAAATATATGAAAATGTACAGCGTATGTATACTTAGAAGAAAAACTCGCCTGTATATAGCAGACCTAATATTACAAATATATCAAAATATTTCGCATTTCAGGCCTTGTAGTTTGAGTAAATGAATTTGTTAAGATTGTGCCAACTGAAGTGGGATGAGACTCGTACAAGTCAATCTATTTTAATTGATATTCAATATATGCTACATTAATTACTGCTACTATTATTAACATTGAAAACATTAATGATGATGACTAGTTTTAATATCTATAATTTAAATAATTAGGTTAATTTCTTCAATATCTATAAACTATGCACAACCAGAGTAATTTTCTTATAATTAATTAATTGCTTTAATTGCTGACATCATCCGATGTAAATATTGTGACATGCTTTGTGGCTTCCTGGCTAAATGAAAATGTATCCAAGTGGAGGAATTCAATCAGCAACTAATTGATGATGTATTTGTCGAGGAAGATATTCATCATGTTAAAGTTGTATTGAAGGAAGCACATGTCGCCATTCGCCTGCGTTAATTTGAGGATAGTAACCGTCTGTGTGGTTACCGTTCGATAAACACGGGATGATTGATTGGTTATTTCATGTTTGATTGAGTTTTAAGAGGAATTTTAGATACAGTAGAAATCAATACGATTATAAATGTACTAGAAACCAACATTTTTTTACAGTTACTTAAAGAATAACGCAAACAACGCACATGGGTATGTAGTATTTCGATGTATCAGTTATGGTATCCCTAGTAGAAATGAATTTCCGATTTATATTGTAGCAATATTGTATCTATATTTTCATTTTGAAATTGTTAATCAATGTGCACACAATATTGCCACAGTTTAATTTGCGGTTATTGATACTATATTATTATTGTCATTATAGAAACAATATTGAATAAATCCAGTATAAAAGTAATTTAGTTCTCGATATTGTATCAACAATGAAAATTCAATAATATTCAATTTCTGTACAATGTAACAGTAATGAATTTCAATATGAATATTCAATACAGGTACAATATTGTATCAATGGTGTCATTGAATACAGATATTCAATTTTATTACAATATTCTATCAAAAATTAATATAATTGATCAATCAATAATAAACATACACTTTCTGTACAATATTCTATCCATAAATGTATTATTGATCCTTTAATATGAATATTCAATACATTTACAATATTGCATTAATGGCAGAGCTGGGCAGGATTCGAATCATTCAGGATTCAAATCCTGGATTCGAATCCTTTTAGAGGATTCAAAAGAGGCATTGAAATACTTTAGTTAAACTGGATTTGTGATCCGGATTCGTTACATTTTTTTTAAGAGGATTCGTATTCGTATCCAAATGCGGGTAATTAGAATCCTCATGAAAGGATTAGAATATTTATAAAAGGATTCGAATATTTGTAAAACAATTCGAATATTTATTAAAGGATTCGAATACTTAAAACAGGATTCAAATCGTCAAATATAATTCCAATTAATTTTGAGCATTAACATGAAAAATTAGTTTTGTGTGTTTTTAAATTTCTCGTAAATCACTGTTTTATACGCCTGGCGCATGAAGTAAAATTTCGAGTTTAGAAAAGCCCCGTGAAAATTTGTCTCGCTTCGCTGCGCGACCCTCGACAAATTTTCTACGCGGGGCTTTTCTAAACTCGAAATTTTACTTCTTGCTTAGTCTGGGATTAGAAACACTCGTTCGAAACTTCAAACGGAATGCTTTAATAGGAAAATTAAATGACAGAAAATGTTTTATTTATTTATTCTTTTATTTAACGGAAAATCCATTTTACAAATTAATATTTAACTAAATATAATTACTACAACAACAACAAAACATTAATACAAATAATACAATAATAAAATATAAATATAATATAATATAATATAATATAAATTTGACTTATTAAACTAAGAAAAATTACAAATATTTATTCGCTTAAGTCTTGCCATGAATTGTGAGGGCGAGAAAGAGTTGAAAATGTGTTTTCTAAAGATAATAATCTAGTTTTTAAAATTTTGTTTAATATTATTTAAAGTAAAACTGACATGGTAGCCACAATCGGAAATGTTAAATTTTTCCGATTCAAGTTATTTTCCCTGACCTTTTAATCCGTTATTTCTTTAAATTGTTTCTATTGTTTTTGTCAATATTTGAGTTGGCTTCATAAATTTTTACGTGTTTTGGAATTTTATTGATGCCTGTTGATTTTGACAAATTTAATAAAATCATATGGCTTTTTTTGTTAATTTTAATATTTTTGTAAAAGAACTGGTTACGATATTTATTTGTTATTAGTTGCAAAAAAATTAAAAAATCAAATTTATCCTAAAGGATTTGTATTCGTGATTCGAAAAAACAAGATCCGAATCTTTGATTCGAATCATATTTATCTTTTACGAATCCTTTATTCGAGTATTCGTGATTCGAATCATATTAGGTAATTCGAATTCGCGATTCGAATCCTTTTTACGAGGATTCGTCCCAGCTCTGATTGTTGGTATTATTCAATATAGATATTTAATTTCTGTACAATATTGTGCCAATCGTATCATTCAAAATTGTGTAAATTCAGTATAAAAATAATTAAGTTTTCAATATTGTGTCAACAATGAAAATTCAATTATAGATATTCAATTTCCGTACAATGTAACAATAATAAATATCAATATAAATATTCAATACAGGTACAATATTGTATCAATGGAATAATTTTACATAGATATTGAATTTCGTTACAATATTCTATCAATATTGAATATAATTGAGTCGACTATTTCCGAAAACTCCTAAATCTATGGTTTTCAAATGAATTTAGGGGTTTTTAGAAATAGGCGACTCAATAGATCACTCAATAATAAATATACAATTTGATCTTTCAATATGAATATTCAATACACTTACAATATTGTATTAATGGTATTATTCAATATAGATATTTAATTTCTGTACAATATTGTGCCAATCGTATCATTCAATATTGTGTAAATTCAGTATAAAAATAATTTGTTTTCAATATTGTGTCAGCAATGAAAATTCAATAAAAGATATTCAATTTCTGTACACTGTAATTTATCCTAAAGGATTTGTATTCGTGATTCGAAAAAACAGGATCCGAATTTTTTATTCGAATCATATTTATCTTTTACGAATCCTTTATTTGAGTATTCGTGATTCGAATCATATTATGTAATTCGGATTCGTGATTCGAATCCTTTTTATAAGGATTCGTCCCAACTCTGACTAATGGTATTATTCAATGTAGATATTTAATTTTTGTACAATATTGTGCCAATCGTATCATTAAATATTATGTAAATTCAGTATAAAAATAATTTAGTTTTCAATATTGTGTCAACAATGAAAAATAAATAATAGATATTCAATTTCTGTACAATGTAACAATAATAAATATCAATATAAATATTCAATACAGGTACAATATTGTATCAATGGAATAATTCAACATAGATATTGAATTTCGTTACAATATTCTATCAACATTGAATATAATTGAGTCAACTATTTCCGAAAACTCCTAGATCTATGGTTTTCAAATGAATTTAGGGGTTTTTAGAAATAGACGACTCAATAGATCGCTCAATAATAAACATACAATTTCTGTACAATATTCTATCTATCAATGTATCATTGATCCTTCAATATGAATATTCAATACACTTACAATATTGTATTAATGGTATTATTCAATATAGATATTCCATTTCTGTACAATATTGTGCCAATCGTATCATTCAATATTGTGTAAATTCAGTATAAAAATAATTTGTTTTCAATATTGTGTCAGCAATGAAAATTCAATAAAAGAGATTCAATTTCTGTACACTGTAATTTATCCTAAAGGATTTGTATTCGTGATTCGAAAAAAACAGGATCCGAATTTTACGATTTCAAACGAATTTAGGGGTTTTTAGAAATAGGCAACTCAAATGATAACTCAATAATAAACATACGATTTCTGTACAATATTCTATCTATCAATGTATCATTGATCCTTTAATATTAATATTCAATACACTTACAATATTGCATTAATGGTATTATTCAATATAGATATTTAATTTCTGTACAATATTGTGCCAATCGTATCATTTAATATTGTGTAAATTCAGTATTAAATTAATTTTGTTTTCAATATTGTGTCATCAATAAAAATTCAATAATAGATATTCAATTTCTGTACAATCTAACAATAATAAATATCAATCTAAATATTCACTACAGGTACAATATTGTATCAATGGAATAATTCAATATAGATATTGAATTTCGTTACAATATTCTATCAATAATAAATATAATTGAGCCGCCTATTTCTAAAAACCCCTAAATCAATGGTTTTTAAATAAATGTAGGGTTTTTTAGAAATAGGCGACTCAATTGATCACTCAATAATAAACATACAATTTCTGTACAATATTCTATCTATCAATGTATCATTGATCTTTCAATATGAATATTCAATACACTTACAATATTGTATTAATGGTATTTTTATTTTATTTTATTTATTCTCTCACGGGAAACCCCTTTTACAAAGAATATGTACAAAATAATAACAATAATATTTAAAAATTGATAAAACGTATTAACATTAATAACTAAAATTTAATAAATGGTGGTAATAATTACAGCAATTATTCTATATAGAAATAACAAAATCTAAAAACAATAATAACATAAGGAAAACTAATAATGAAATTGATTTATTATCCTAAAATATTTTGCATGATACCAAATCTAAAACTCCTTAGAGGACTGTTAAATATATCAAACCATTCACAGTTGTTATATAAATTAGCGAGTCTCATTATACGATCAATGGAGTTGTTGCGACCAAAGTTCGAAGAGATTTTTCGTTCGCGAAATAGCGGTCTTGATCGTAATAAACGGCTGTTGGCGTATTATTCAATATAGATATTTAATTTCTGTACAATATTGTACCAATCGTATCATTCAATATAGGTATTCAATACATCATCGTTCTTTTTGATAAAACCTTCTATGTGACATTTTTTTACAAAATAGGTTTTAATTTTTAAGGAAATCTACGTTATCAGCGCCATGAGTTCATGAAACGTCTTATGTAGTAAAGTTAACTCTTAAATCTAATACAAGCATTAATTAAAAAAATTGTTTGGAAATAACTACTGGACTGCATTTTTTTAAACAGTTTTTGTGTTTCCTGAAAATGTTTGCTCGACATACATAGGACGTTTCATCAAAATAACGGCGATATGTCAATATTGTGTCAATAATGAATAACTACTTTAATAAATAATGAAAATTTAATATAAAGGAAAATTGAGTTTGTCAATAGTTTGCAGAATATTTATAAAATATAAAAACGAATTAAAATTAATATCGACTTTCTGCAAAAATGTTATCTCATTGAGATAAGTCTTCAAATATTCATTGAAACAACTACTTCTCGAGCTAATACCCCGACAGATATTGAATTATTAAATATTTGAGTTACACGACAGCTTTACTGTTTTATGCATAATTTATATGCAAAATGCAACATCAGGGCAAATTATTCTCTCACCAAACTAAATGAATTAACAGGAAATCGAGAAGTAGTTGTTTCAATGAATATTTGGAGACTTGTCTCAATGAGACAACATTTTTGCAAAAAGTCGATATTAATTTTAATTCGTTTTTATACTTTAATAAATGTTGAACTGTTGATTCTTGCTCAGTTGACACACTACTGCTAACAAAGGCCTGTTTTCCTCCGCCTATTCTTGTGCAACAGTGATTTTGTGTGATAAAAATTTTAAGTATGTGGTTATATCTGTGGTAAAAGTCCATATTTTTGATACCTCGTTGTCTTGTGTGAATTAAAACAACATTTTTGCAGAAAGTCGATATTAATTTTAATTCGTTTTTATATTTTAATAAATGTTGAACTGTTGATTCTTGCTCAGTTGACACACTACTGCTAACAAAGGCCTGTTTTTCCTCCGCCTATTCTTGTGCAACATTGATTTTGTGTGATAAAAATTTTAAGTGTGTGATTATTTCT
Source organism: Philonthus cognatus (assembly GCA_932526585.2). Lineage (NCBI taxonomy): Eukaryota > Metazoa > Arthropoda > Insecta > Coleoptera > Staphylinidae > Philonthus > Philonthus cognatus. The sequence continues at coordinate 35,596,655 of OW052242.1, forward strand.
GTGGTAAAAGTCCATATTTTTGATACCTCGTTGTCTTGTGTAAATTAAGACAACATTTTTGCAGAAAGTCGATATTAATTTTAATTCGTTTTTATATTTCAATAAATGTTGAACTGTTGATTCTTGCTCAGTTGACACACTACTGCTAACAAAGGCCTGTTTTTCCTCCGCCTATTCTTGTGCAACAGTGATTTTGTGTGATAAAAATTTTAAGTATGTGGTCATATCTGTAGTAATAGTCCATAGTTTTAATACCTGGTTGTCTTGTGTGAATTCAATAACGTCTTACGTTGGCTGGCACTACATGTAACAAATATATGTTTGATTCACCCATTTGTTACTTTCTGTTCATGTACCTACGAAAGAACGTATCTAACGTGTTAAGGTATTTGTTGCCTAAAGAGTTTGCTTTGCATGAGGGATTACGATGATTATTTAATTCATATCTAAATAACGGGTTTTGATTGGTTGTCATTGCGGTCTCTCCGTGAAAACATTTGCTATCGCAGTAGTCTTTCCAAATTCATGTTTCAAAATTCTTCTTAAGGATTTTTTTATCGCGTATGTAAATCTGTCACCTATCATATATTTATTTACTTATTAATTTATTTAATTGATGAGGCGGATACATGATGAAACTCCATAATACTATTTGAAATAAAACAACGCAGTTGGGAGGGTTTCACTTTAATTGTTGAACACTGCAACATGTTTCACCACACAGTGGCTTCATCAGGCAGATGAAATAATGTTATTTCATCTGCCTGATGAAGCCACTGTGTGGTGAAACATGTTGCAGTGTTCAACAATAAAAGTGAAACCCTCCCAACTGCGTTATTTATTTCAAATAGTATTAATTTATTTATTTATATAATATTTAATCATTAATTTGAAATAAATCGCTTCGTAAGTAACACAGATCAGGAAATTAATTAATTATTATAGAAAAAAATTCTAACAAACACGGTTAAAAACCATAAATATGTTTGGAAACAATTAATATCCTTTTGTTACGTGCACAACTACAAATTGACAGCAAAAAATATCACAAGCAGATCTGGCAAGTATTTCAAATTTATCGGCATATAACATGAGAAAACAAGACGGTTCAGATTACAATTAATTTCATTAAATAATCATTTGAACACCACCCATTGTTTAATATTAGCGTTGAGAAAGACTTTGTTTTTATACATTCAAGCTAAGTTGCCTTAAAAAATTCAACTCGATGTAACTGTCAAAAAAAATTCACTCGCTCTACGAGCTCGTGCCTTTTTCAAAGACAGTTTCATCTCGTTCCATTGCTAGACGCCTTGAGCTTTCGTTAAAAAAAACAAAGTCTTTCCGAAAATTTCAAACTAGTGGTATTACGTGTGATAAAAATATTGAATTACCCGAATTTACCCATATTCTTATCAGAGCTGGGCAGGATTCGAATCATTCGGGATTTGAATCCTGGATTCGAATCCTTTTAGAGGATTCAAAAGAGGCATTCGAATACTCTAGTTCAACTGGATTCGTGATTCGGATTCGTTACATTTTTTTAAGAGGATTTGTGTTCGAATCCAAATGTGTGTGATTCGAATCCCCATAAAAGGATTCGAATATTTATAAAAGGATTCGAATATTTATAAAAGGATTAAAATATTTATAAAGGGATTCAAATATTTATAAAGGGATTTAAATATTTATAGAAGGATTCGAATATTCTTAAAGGGATTCGAATATTTATAAAAGAATTCGAATATTTATAAAAAGATTCGAATACTTACAAAAGGATTTGAATAGTCAAAAATATTTCGAATTAATTGTGAGGATTAACATGAAAAATGTCTTTTGTGTGTTTTTAAATTTCTCGTTAAATTACTGTTTTATACGCGTGGCGCATGAAGTAAAATTTCGAGTTTAGAAAAGCCCAGAAAATGTGTCTCGGGTCGCTGCGCGACCCTCGACAAATTTTCAAGGGGCTTTTCTAAACTCGAAATTTTACTTCATGCTTAGTCTGGGAGTGGACAACGCTCGTTCGAAACTTCAAACTGAATGCTTTGATAAGAACATTAAATGAGTGAAAACGTTTATAAAGATAATAATCTAGTTTTGATAATTTTGTTTAATATTATTTGAAGTAAAGCTGACATGGTAGCCACAATCTGAAATGCTCATTTTTTCCGACATTCCCCTGGTTCAAGATTTTTTTTTTTTTTGGCCTTTTAATATAACTTTTTTCTGTGGGAAACCCCCATTTTGTTAAATTATTTTTATTGTTTTTGTCAATATTTAAGTTAATTTTATAAATGTTTACGTGTTTTGTAATTTGCCTGCTGATTTTATCAAAATTAATAATATCATATGGCTTTTTTATTAGTGTTTTGGTCAATTTGAATATAATTTCATGACTTTTCTCTGACTTTTCCGGTTTTAATGATATTCAGTGATTTTTTATTTAGGTAATTTTCAGGCATTCGTCGATTTTATAATAGAGTTCAATTTGAAATTTTGAACGTGTGTTTCCACTCCCAGGCTAAGCATGAAGTAAAATTTCGAGTTTAGAAAAGCCCCGTGAAAATTTGTCGAGGGTCGCGCAGCGACCCGAGACAAATTTTCGGGCTTTTCTAAACTCGAAATTTTACTTCATGCGCCACGCGTACAAAACGCTGATTGGAAGTGAAGTTTAGAAACACACAAATACATCTTTAATCAGAGTAACAGGGAGTCAGATATTTAGTCGGTTATCAACGATCTTCAATGTTAATAATAAATAATTAGGTTTTAAATATTTTTGTTAAAACAACTGCTAACGATATTTTTTTAATGGTTGCAAAAAATAATAAAATTAAATTTATTCTTCAAGGATTTGTATTCGTGACTCAAAAAAACAGGATTCGAATCATATTTATCTCTTACGAATCCTTTATTCGTGATTCGAATCATATTAGCTGATTCGAATTCGTGATTCGAATCCTTTTTACGAGGATTCGTCCCAGCTCTGATTCTTATCAACATCACTCTTATTGCAAACAACCCTTCAATGTTATTGTTATTTGTTATTATATTTAGTTAACTTGACGCATTTTTCACTTTGTACAAATTTCGACACTTTGAAAATAAAGACATATTATTATTATTATTATTGTGAATATGGCTCTTTTTGTCAATAATCCATATTCTTAACAATATGGTTTCTCGTTACACAAAACCAAAGTATTGGTAATTTCAATTATACTTATATCAAAACCTTTTACTTAATTCTTTCTCAGGAGCTTTTCTAACTTATTTTCATATCCAATTTTTAAAATCAATTTTACTATAACTACATAATTTCTTTAATGTCTGTTAAACCTATTAACACTTAATATACTGTTAGACATTTCTAACAGGACATTCAGGTATGCTTAGCAGGCTTTTCCAAGAAACGACAGTTACATAAGTTACACAGCCAGAATGTTATTGCGCAATTAGAATTTATCGATAAAGTTAATTGATCGCGGCATAATTTCCCTCCCAGCCATCGAAGCCAATCGATTCTTCATATTCGACAGGAGGAACGTCTATTTCAGATCAAATTACCGGCAATTAAGCGTATCTCATGCTTGAAATAAATGTCGGAGGCCAGATGCTCCCTTATAAGGTATAATTGATATAAACCCGGCGACGAGTTTATTACCCGCGATCAAATGAAATTTTCATATAATTTCAGTAATTTCATCGGTTTCCTTTTTAAACACACTGACGTTTTCGCTCGATACCAATAATCATTATAATTCGTACAATTTCAATAATACCATCGACCCCTTTCTAAAGATTCTCTGACGATTTCGCTTGATTTCTAAGTTTTTGTACGTTTAATGACACATTACTTTCCAGCAAGAGTAGATCAGCTCGAAATGGTAATTTGACAAATCATGCAGACATTTCCTAGATAGCATTTTCTCTATTGCGGTGAGCAGATTTTTAAGTTTTGAATTCAAAAATTATATTTGTCTTTTTAGCCAGAAAACTTTTTTTTTTATTTAGCCAACGGCAAGTTAAAAATATATCTGGGCTTCTTTAGATAAAATATATATACCGCGTGAGGCATTTAACGTGTTTTTCGCAAATATTTCGAAAACAAAGCATTTTACACGGAAATGACCTGAGTAAAAAATAGTCGTACAGAAGAGGCCCATAATTATGTCATATTGGTTTTTTCACAGGTGGCGCTGTTGTCGCTAAAACAAGGTCAACTTAGTTTTTTTAATGGAATCCCCTATTTTTGATTGCAGTTTCGGATTTCTTGTAAAAAAATAATCGATCTCCTCTCTTTGTAATACCACTAGCCAAGTACAGGAGTGAATTTCAGTAACAAATACCATGATAACCAAAGAGCGTTCACATTTGGGTTGCGTCGACTGTGCGTATAAATTAAAATCATATATTGAAGATATTAAATTAATACGTACATTTGTATATCTATATGTCAAGGGGAACTGAAAAATAAAGAATGTTTATTATTATTTACTGCTTACATTTTAAGCACTAAATAAATAATAAACAAATTCCAAGTCCAGTTTTATTTTTTCTTACCGTCAACTATATTTCTGAAACTCTGATGAATTAATTACCCCCAATTTTTCTTCGGACAAGTTGGCGCCTGTAGAGGCGAACAGCCTGATTAATCAAACAACCATCAGAAAAATAATAAAAACCTTAACTGAATGCACAATTGCGTGGACAAAGTCAAATATTTGCCTTATTAAATTCGGACGAGGGGTCGGACAAGGACCCCCTTTCCGAAATAGTGTAATTGATGAAGTTTTCGCGCGCGATTCTAATCGGGGCCCCAGTTTCATTAATAAACCGGCTTAATTTATGCACCGGGGGGCCTTTCTAATGGCTAATTAAAAAAATAAAACGCTGTCGGGACCACCGGGGAAGGTGGAAGGTGTTAATTATTCGTGGAGGAAGTCTCCACAAAAGTCCAACTGCGTTTTATAAATTCAATTGCTCGATTTTGAATATTAAAAATAATTCGAATATCTTGTTGCGATTGCGGACTCTAAGAAAAAGCGAGTGGAGAATTTGGAGTTTTTGACGAGTGTTTGTAATCCCAGATTAGGCATGAAGTAAATTTTGAGTTTAGAAGAGCCTGAAAATTTGAAAAACAACATAATTTTAAGTCATTGAAATAAACATGTGGGAAAAAATATCTTTATCAAAATACAAGGAGGTTTTCTTTTAAGTATTCATACCCCAACAACACAGTATATTGGGGTCTGAATACTTAAAAGAATACCCGCTGTAAATCTTCAGATTTATCATCTCTACAATGAGTTCAAATTGAAGCTATAAACGAATGTTATCCACTCCCAGGTTAAGCATGAAGTAAAATTTCGAGTTTAGAAAATTCTGAACATTTGGTTTTTCTTAACACGAAATTTTAATTCATGTAAATTTAGAACGAAGAAAAACATTATGCCTAATTTTATTTGTTAACTCGTTAAAAATACTACAGAAAATTCCGCTTCGTGCTTATTATCCCAGAATCCAAGCGTGCGCACATAAAAATAATAATAACGGTAATTTCCCCCCGTGTTTATTTTTATCTCTCCACCGTCTTTGATCTTCCACACCAAAATGACAATAAATGCTGTCAAAGCGGTGATTTACGACCGCACCAGACGAAACAATAAAAATTATATTGACGATCTTTTTACGCCCAGTTAATTATTACGTCTAATAACCACGCGTCAAACAAGCTTAAATCCGTCATTAAATTTAAACTCAACTTGTGTAACGCGATATTTCTAAAATATAAGGTTTCATCTAATGATTCTGTTGGGATTATATACAAAAAAAAAGAAAACGTGAAATATGATCTTTGATGGGTTCGAATCCAATTGCACAATTGCCTAATGAACAAGCGAGTGGACTTCACAATCGTCACCCATTGGGATATTGAGATAATCTATGCAGTTATCTGTGCCAGAGGAGGAGAAAGACGTGTCTCTTGGGCACTAATTTGTCAGGGAGATAATTTTCCGTGTTGACTCGTAACAAATTATGCATCGGCTTTTAATTTATTATGTCACGATGTTTTGATAACTGTTGTGTGGCGCGCTGTTTTATTTATTGCTTGTAATTACAAGATTATTGCGCTCGTTTAAATCAAAACCCAGGGATTTGAATGTGATGTGAGTCAAAGCACTTAAAGTCATATTCGACTTATGCTAATGTTCAATTTTTTTCAAAGCTAGATTACTGAGATAATATCGATTACTCGATACTTCTTGTTTGCACTTTCAAGCTTGTATTAGGCGACACTATTTTCTTGTACAAGAAAACTCAACTTGTGTAGCGCGGTCTTAACTTGTGTAACGCGGTTTTGTACAATAGTATACTATTTTCTATTGCTTGTATTAGACGACACTATTTTCTTCTACAAGAAAACAGGATACTATTTTCTTGTACAAGACCGCGTTACACAAGTTGAGTTTTCTTGTACAAAAGAATAGTGTCGTCTACAGAGCTGGGCAGGATTCGAATCCTAGATTCGAACTCTTTTAGAGGATTCAATAGAGGCATTCGAATACTTAAGTTAAACTGGATTCGTGATCCGGATTCGTTACATTCGAATCTTTATAAAAAGGATTCGAATATTTATAAAAGGTTTCGAATACTTACAAAAGGATTCGAATCGTTAAAAATAATTCGAATTAATTGTGAGGATTAACATAAACAATTTGTTTGGTGTGTTTTTAAATGTCTCGTTAAATCAGTGTTTTATACGCGTGGCGCATAAAATAAAATTTCGAGTTTATTTATAAAACACGTAAAAATTTATAAGACCAACTTAAATATTGACAAAAACAGTGAAGAAAATTTAACAAAATTGAGAGAAACCGAAGAAAGTTATATTAAAAGGTCGGAGAAAAAAATCTTGAATCAAGGAATAGTCGGAAAAATTTAACATTTCAAATTGTGGCTACCATATCACTTTTGCTTTAAAATTTTGAAAACTAGATCATTATCTTTAAAAACATTTTCAGTCATTTAATGTTCTTATCAAAGCATTCAGTTTAAAGTTTCGAACGAGCGTTTCTACTCCCAGACTAAGCATGAAGTAAAATTTCGAGTTTAGAAAAGCCCCGCGTAGGGGCTTTTCTAAACTACGTTCGTTGATTGATTCGTTGATTTTTTGTAAAAAAAAAAAACGTCAATTCCCTGTAATCCTTCGGTCTTTGAAGACTATAATAGGTCCTTCGAGCTGTAGACTTTCTAAGACGGTCCTTTGAGTAATAGACTTAGTAATCTAGAGTGATCCTTCAATTTGAAACGCGTACAAAACACTGATTTGAAGTGAAGTTAAAAAAAACACAAATACGGAATAAGATATTTAGTCTGTTATCAACGATGATCCGTGTTAATAATACATAATTAGGTTTTGAATCTTTTTCTTATAACAACTGCTAGCAATATTAAAATGTTAATGGTTGCAAAAAAATTATAAAATCAAATTTATTCCTAAAGGATTTGTATTCGTAATTCGAAAAAAACAGGAATCATATTTATTTCTTACGAATCCTTTATTCGAGTATTCGTGATTCGAATCATATTAGGTAATTCGGATTCGTGATTCGAATTCTTTTTACGAAGATTCGTCCCAGCTCTGGTCGTCTAATACAAGCTTGAAAGTGCAAACAACAAGTATCGAGTAATCGATATAATCTCAGTAAACTAGCTTTGAAAAATGGTGTAATACACAAAATATAACCAAACGCGAATCTTGTACAGTTTTGTATAATAGAAATAGGACATGTTCTATTTGGCACACCACGATAGAAAATAGTATACTATTTTCTTGTACAAGAAAAAAGTGTCGCCTAATACATGCTTTAGAGACTTTTTATTACGTTCTTTTTATTTATTAATTGGAATTTTGAGCAGACATATAATCTATCTATCTTTATATGAATAAACAATTCGGAGAAGGAATCGCGAAGGCTCGGCTCGTGGGTGTGCGCCCATTTAGCGCGACACGGATAGATCTAATCTGCGGCTTTTACTCGACAGCCAACAACCATATAAAACTTATTAATTAAGCCCACATGAGATCCTGACGTCTCTCATTTTAACACAATTAATCGTTTTTCGAACGCCATTATTCACGGACAGGTTGAAATTTAACACCGGAATGTTTTCACGAATGGAATAAAATACAACATCAGACAAAAATCGAAATTTATTTTAATTCAAAATGATGAATAACAACACTAGTGCTCGTTTGCTCGTTTTAAAAAAAATCTGTTATTCAATTAAGTCGCCTATTTCCAAAAACCCCTAAATCCATTTAAAAACAATGGATTTCGGGTTTTTTTTAAATAGGCGACTCAGTTATTATACGTCAATAATTGTTGCATAAACACTTTTAGTAAATAACAGACTTGGTTAAGATTTCACTGTTTATTGATTGACACTGCAACAATTGTTTCGCCACACAGTGGCTTCATCAGGCAGATGAATAACGATTCATTATTCATCTGCCTGATGACACTGTGTGGCGAAACAATTGTTGCAGTGTCAATCAATAAACAATGAAATCTTAACCAAGTGTGTTATTTACTAAAAGTGTTGATATGGAATTTCACCAAGTAACAGTCTCAACTATTAAATAATTAAGTATAAATGAAATTGCCAATTCTTGGTTGCAGAATACTTCAAACATTAAAAGTGCGATTCTTTTCGCAATCTACAACAAATTAGTCTTACAAAGACTATATCAAACACTCATTGAAACAACTACTTCCCGGGCTAATACCCCGACGGACATTGAATTATACAACAAGTGTTTGCTGTTACATACAGTAACCTACTGCAAATGTAACAATTTGGGTCAAATTATTTAGGCCATCTATAGACGCGTTTCGAGATTTATCTCTCATCAGTATAGCTTTGCCATTCCCTTTAAACAATTTGACACCTTAGACTGGCGGTCACGTTACCGTTCAAACATAAGTGTAAATGAAATTGCCAATTCTTGGTTGCAGAATACTTCAAACATTAAAAGTGCGATTCTTTTCGCAATCTACAACAAGTTAGTCTTACAAAGACTATATCAAACACTCATTGAAACAACTACTTCCCGGGCTAATACCCGAACACTTGTTGTATAATTCAATGTCCGTCGGGGTATTAGCCCGGGAAGTAGTTGTTTCAATGAGTGTTTGATATAGTCTTTGTAAGACTAACTTGTTGTAGATTGCGAAAAGAATCGCATTTTTAATGTTTGAAGTATTCTGCAACCAAGAATTGGCAATTTCATTTATACTTATGTTTGAACGGTAACGTGACCGCCAGTCTAAGGTGTCAAATTGTTTGGAGGGAATGGCAAAGCTATACTGATGAGAGATAAATCTCGAAACGGGTCTATAGATGGCCTGAATAATTTGACCCAAATTGTTACATTTGCAGTAGGTTACTCTATGTAACAGCAAACACTTGTTGTATAATTCAATGTCCGTCGGGGTATTAGCCCGGGAAGTAGTTGTTCCAATGAGTGTTTGATATAGTCTTTGTAAGACTAACTTGTTGTAGATTGCGAAAAGAATCGCACTTTTAATGTTTGAAGTATTCTGCAACCAAGAATTGGCAATTTCATTTATACTTATGTTTGAACGGTAACGTGACCGCCAGTCTAAGGTGTCAAATTGTTTGGAGGGAATGGCAAAGCTATACTGATGAGAGATAAATCTCGAAACGGGTCTATAGATGGCCTGAATAATTTGACCCAAATTGTTACATTTGCAGTAGGTTACTCTATGTAACAGCAAACACTTGTTGTATAATTCAATGTCCGTCGGGGTATTAGCCCGGGAAGTAGTTGTTTCAATGAGTGTTTGCTATAGTCTTTGTAAGACTAACTTGTTGTAGATTGCGAAAAGAATCGCACTTTTAATATTAAATAATTGTCGCATATTTCCAGAAACCATTGTTTTCAACTAAGTATTTAATCACTCAAATCAATATCATTCATTTTAAACATATTACAGTGTTCTTATAAGTTGTTCATTATACAGAGAGTTTTATGTAACACCGAACATTTTCATAACGAGAATATTTCTTTTAAGTATACATATGCATTTCGTTGTACATTTTCCGATGCTCGGTTTAGTAAGAGAATTCAATTAGAACTTTAAACGAGTGTTTTCCACTCCCAGGCTAAGCATGAAGTAAAATTTCGAGTTTAGAAAAGCCTGAAAATTTGGTTTGGTCGCGTAGCGCGAAGCGCGGAGCGGCCAAACCAAATTTTCAGGCTTTTCTAAACTCGAAATTTTACTTCATGCGCCACCGGTACAAAACACTGACATATTACGAAGCTTAAAACACACCGCTAAACTTTACATTGAATCAGTGTTTTGTATCGGTGGCGCATGAAGTAAAATTTCGAATTTAGAAAAGCCTGTAAATTTGGTTTGGCCGCTCCGCGCTTCGCGCTATGCGACCAAACCAAATTTTCAGGCTTCTCTAAACTCGAAATTTTACTTCATGCTTAGCCTGGGAGTGGAAAACACTTGTTTAAAGCTTCAAATTGAATTCTCTTAGTAAACCGAGCGTCGGAAAATGTACAACGTAAGCATATGTATACTTAAAAGAAATATTCTCGTTATGAAAATGTTCGGTGTTACATAAAACTCTCTGTATAACAAGCGAAGCAATTATGTAATTGCCACGGTTATTAAATAAACTAATTTTCTGGACGGTTGTCTTTTAAATGGGAGACAATTTCGGAGTTGATATTTCGTTTCAAAATGTTGGCGGCCGTAGGTTCCTCCGCGGAGACAGCATAATGGCTTTCTTCTGCATCGTTTAACACTGTGCATGCATGTGTTTGTATGGAAATGAGCTTAATTTAACTTCGCAACGACAGCGATTAAAAAGGATGAATTGTTCGGTAAAACAAAAAAAGATAAAAATTACGTAAATTTATCTTTAAAGTTGGCAGCACTACTCTGAATTTTAGTTAATTTTCTGGAGTCTGGGTAAATAAAGCTTGTTCACGGTTTGTTAAAATATTAAATTAAACAAGTAATCCTGTTTCTCCACTGGTTTATTTTAATTACTATACTCCATTCATTTAACTCCATTCATTCCGCTAAAATGGCGGAATCTAGTGACATTTGTGGGCGCGGAATTTAAAATTTAGGGGAAACGTATGTTGACTCGAAATAGGTTAGACCAAAATTAATTTTTAAAGGAAAAGTATTGAAATAAAGCTGTTAACATTATTTAAAATTAATTGTTTCCTTGAATATATTAAATGACTCCAGCGACGGCTTGCAGCTTAACTTCATGGTAGGCCACAGCGCCAAGGCACACAAAATTTGAGGTTGGGATCGCGCTTTATAAATCCAAGGAATTGCAGCACAAAGTCACCTTTCAATAACGGATAGACATTACCTTGGGTCTCTGGCCTACCTTGAAGTTAGGCTGCGAGCCGCCGCTGAATGACTCCTTTTTACAATATTTGCCAGTATTAATAAAGAACTATATTATTTTTACAATTACATAACTTATTGTAACATTATACCGTTCATTTTATTTAAGTATGGCCATAGGGTTCTACATGGTAAAAATTGTACCCCATGTTAACTTTTGTTGTCGTACAAATTTGAAACAGTTGTTTGGTTCTATTAATAAATCAAACATATTTCTACGAAATGTATGTTAGTAGAAAGACACAAACATGTTAGATTTTTTTAATTTTATTTATTTATTTATTTATTTATTTTATTTATTAACGGATAACACCTTTTTTACAAAATATTAACATTAGGAATTCACTAACAAACATTAAGTTACATATTTAAATTATTATTAGACTAACTTAAACTTAAACCTAAATACATTCTACCAAGTACAATTAATTAGACAGTGTACTGCTCGTGAACTGAATTTTATTTACAATATTCTTAAACTTAATATGGGATAAACTAAATAAATCAAATATATCATGACTGTTCATTTGATTAGCCAATCTCATGCAGCGGTTTATAGGACTGTGGTATTTATAATTCGAAGATACGGTCTGTAATTTGAAAATTGGTTTTTGTCTAGATGATCTAGTGGGAACGTGAAAGTTTAAACATTGGAGCAAATGAGTTGAAGTATGACCGGAAATAATGTTATACAACAGAAACAGATCAAACTTTGATCTACGTACTTCCAAGTGTTCTATATTTAAATAGATACATACCGATTCATATTTCGTAAATGGTAAATTCAATTTAAATGAAATATATCAACAAAATTTCTTTTGCACAGCTTCAACCTTGTACGAGTATTTTTTATAATAGGGTGACCATATAGAAGTACAATATTCCAAATTAGATCTCACCAAACCACAATAAATTGCTCTCAATGTCTCGCAATTAAAATCTTTGCAATGTCTTAATAAAAATCCTAGCAATCTGATGGCTTTATTGCATATTTCTGAAATGTGCGCTGCAAATGACAGTTTGTATCCATCAAGACACCCAAATCACGCATAACCGACACTTTTGCTTTCAAAGTTGAAATTAATAACACAATTAATTAAAAAATCAACTCGGGGAAAATGTCATAATGATTATTGACAAGTAAATTTTATAAAATCGCACAAAAATTTGTTAATGTGAATTTAAAAAAAATCTATTTATAACATGGAAGAACAAGTAGAAACTGTAACGGCATACATACGAGACAAGATAATTTGCGAACAACTTCGCTGCGGCACATCCAAATCGTCCTATTCCAAGAAAGACTACATACAGTGCTTAAAATGCACGAACATTTTTGCATAAAAGGTTATGTGAATGCTGCGCATGTAAAACGCATGAAAACATGTTTGGTTCTTAGCCCCGTCGCATACGGAGCGGGTGGCCGGCGGGGCAGGTCGGGACGGAAAAGTTTCAACACATGGGGTTAAACGAGCGCTCGCAGACGATGTGGGAACGCTCGTTAACTCCATTGATAAAAACGTTCCCGACCCGTTTCGTCCCGCCCCGCCGTCAATCCGCTCGTGTGCGAAGAGGCTTACAGAAGAGATGAAAACGAATCTGTGCTTGGCGATTGATGACCACCTTGAATATACTTGCAGATCAATTCAATCTTTCGAAAAGTAGTTGCATTAGGACATTAAAAATGGTTATAAATAATAAAGTACAAATCATATAAAATTATAACAAGAATGGAATTTTGTGAACTTTGGATGGAAAAAATTAATAATGATACCATCGTTTTAAACAAAATCCTATTTTCTGATGAGAGTACGTTTGTGTTAGATGGGACAGTAAATAAATATAATCAACGCATTTGAACAAGAGAAAATCCATACAAAATGCAAGAGACGCACACACAATGATTAATGTCTGGGTTTGAAGTGATAGTAACAAGGCCACTTTTATCGAACGCAATCTAAATCAAAACAAATACTTAGATCTACTTCAAATGGAAGTGGACCCTAACCAAGAGGATTTAGGACCTAATGGGCAAATTATTTACCAGCAGGATGACGCCCTAGCTCATCGTTACCACATTTTTGAACGGCACTTTTCCTAACAGTTGGATAGGCCGATTTGGATATGGCCTGCTCGAAGTCCGGACCTTTCTCCTCTCGATTTATTTTTTTAGTGCGATCATTTATCGAATAAAGTGTACGATAATGCCCGAGATAAGCCAGAAAATTTAGAGGAGTTAGAGATACGCATTACAGAAGCTTGCCACTCCATCACAGTAAGAGAGTTGCAAAACAATCGAACTAATTTTTACGATCGGTTTGAACAATTTCTTTAATAAATATTTTTTTGTTTAAATTGTGTTAGTTTATCTTTATAGTTTAATTGCTTTAATAAATAAAAAAGACAATAACTAGACATGTTTATGCAGGTTTTTAAGATTCTGCAGCTAACTTAATCAATGTTGAAACGTTTTAAAATTTACAACACGTAAATTCTTATGGCCACAGTTATAATTAAAGAAGAACAGGGCGTTTTTCTTTACCGTAACAATTTCCAAACGTTTTTTAGTGGTAGAAAGAGGCACTTTCTTTAAAAAATCATAACAAACTTTGGGCGGACCATTTAGACTTCAATAAGCATTATGACATTTTCGCCAAGTTGATCTTTTTAGTTAATTATTTGTGTTATTAACTTAAACTTTGAACGCAAAAATAAAGAACTCCAACATGTTTATGTCCTTTTAACAACGAACATTTCGTAGGAAAATGATTTACTGATAAAACTAAAGATTTTTTTCCTATTTGTACGACAAGAACAGTTAACATGGGGTACAAATTTTACCATGTAAATCCCTATGGCCATACTTAAATAGAACGCACTGTATATTTATAATTCAGAAATGGTGTTTTCATTACTCAAGAAATAATAATCGATTATTTACATACAAAGCTGAAACAAAATCTCGAAATATCGAAAATCTTACGAAAATTTCTATGTTAAATTTTTATAATTTGACGAAAATCTCGACGTATCAAAAATCTCATTTGAATTTTATAAATTTAAAATCTCGAAATATTAAAAATCTCATGACCATTTTATGGTATACCGATATTCTCGAAATACCGAAAATCATACAAAAAGCTTAGGCTTTTCTAAACTCGAAATTTCACTTCATACGCCATTCGTATAAAACACTGATTTCAACTGAAGTTCAAAATACACTACTTTTGTTCGATCTTACGTCAATACTTTTAATTAAATTTCGCCCTTTTATTGTACACTTTAAAAAAATTCCAAATATATTTTGAACTTCACCTGAAATCAGTGTTGTGTACGCGTGGCGCATGAAGTAAAATTTCGAGTTTAGAAAAGCCTGAGTTTGGATTTGGACGCTTCGCGTCCAAATCCAAAACGCTCAGGCTTTTCTAAACTCAAAATTTTACTTCATGCTTAGTCTGGGAGTGGAAATACTCGTTTAATGACAATACAAATTTAAGATGTTAGTTTTACTTTAAGTAATATAAAATCAAACTTGATTATTTGATAATAAAAACATTAAAAGTTACAAAGAAAAGTGGATTATTTCAAAGGAATTTGAAGTTTTGAACGAGTGTCCTATACTCCCAGACTAAGCATGAAGTAAAATTTCGAGTTTAGAAAAGCCTGAGCGTTTTGGATTTGGACGCGAAGCGTCCAAATCCAAACTCAGGCTTTTCTAAACTCGAAATTTTACTTCATGCGCCACGCGTATACAACACTGATTTCAGGTGAAGTTCAAAATATATTTGGAATTTTTTTGAAGTGTACAATAAAAGGGCGAAATCCAAACTCAGGCTTTTCTAAACTCGAAATTTTACTTCATGCGCCACGCGTCTAAAACACTGATTTCAACTGAAGTTCAAAATACACTAGTTTTGTTTGATCTTACGTTAATAAGGTTTAGAAGTGTTTATTGCTTTTAATCAAGTTTCGCCCTTTTATTGTACACTTTAAAAAAATTCCAAATATGTTTTGAACTTCACTTGAAATCAGTGTTGTGTACGCGTGGCGGATAAACTAAAATTTCGAGTTTAGAAAAGCCTGAGTTTGGATTTGAACGCTTCGCGTTCAAATCCAAAACGCTCAGGCTTTTCTAAACTCGAAATTTTACTTCATGCTTAGTCTGGGATTGGAAATACTCGTTTAATGACAATACAAATTTTAGACGTAAGTTTTACTTCAAATAATATAAAATCAAACTTGATTATTTGATAATAAAAAAACGTAAGGTTACGAAGTAAAGAGGATTATTTTAAAGGAATTTGAAGTTTTGAACGAGTGTCCTCCACTCCCAGACTAAGCATGAAGTAAAATTTCGAGTTTAGAATAGCCTGAGCGTTTTGGATTTGGACGCGAAGCGTCCAAATCCAAACTCAGGCTTTTCTAAACTCGAAATTTTACTTTATGCGCCGCGCGTATAAAACACTGATTTCAGCTGAAGTTCAAAATACACTACTTTTGTTCGATCTTACGTTAATACGGTTTAGAAGTGTTTATTGCTTTTAATCAAATTTCGCCCTTTTATTGTACACTTTAAAATAATTTCAAATATATTTTGAACTTTACTTGAAATCAGTGTTGTGTACGCTCAGGCTTTTCTAAACTCGAAATGTTATTTCATGCTTAGTCTGGGATTGGAAATACTCGTTTAATGACAATACAAATTTTAGATGTAAGTTTAACTTCAAGTAAATCAAATCAAACTTGATTATTTGATAATAAAAACATTAAAAGTTACGAAGAAAAGTGGATTTTTTTAAAGGAATTTGAAGTTTTGAACGAGTGTCCTCCACTCCCAGACTAAGCATGAAGTAATATTTTGAGTTTAGAAAAGCCCGAGCATTCTCTTTTACTTCATGCTTAGTCTGGGAGTGGACACTCGTTCAAAACTTGAAATTCCTTTAAAATAATCCACTTTTCTTCGTAGCTTTTAATGTTTTTATTATAAAATAATCAAGTTTGATTTGATTTACTTGACGTTAAACTTACATCTAAAATTTGTATTGTCATTAAACGAGTATTTCCACTCCCAGACTAAGCATGAAGTAAAATTTCGAGTTTAGAAAAGCCTGAGCGTTTTGGATTTGGACGCGAAGCGTCCAAATCCAAACTCAGGCTTTTCTAAACTCGAAATTTTAGTTCATGCACCACGTGCACGTGTACACAACACCGATTTCAAGTGAAAATCAAAATATATTTAGAATATTTTTGAAGTGTACAAGTCAAGTGTATTTTGAACTTCAGCTGAAATCAGTGTTTTATACGCGTGGCGCATGAAGTAAACTTTCGAGTTTAGAAAAGCCTGAGTTTGGATTTGGACGCTTCGCGTCCAAATCCAAAACGTTCAGGCTTTTGTAAACTCGAAATTTTACTTCATGCTTAGTCTGGGAGTGAAAATACTCGTTTCATAACAATACACATTTTAGATGTAAGTTTCACTTCAAGTAAATCAAATCAAACTTTATTATTTGATAAAAAAAAAAAAACATTAAAAGTTACGAAGAAAAGTGGATTATTTTAAAGGAATTTGAAGTTTTGAACGTGTGTCCTTCACTCCCAGACTGAGCATGAAGTAACATTTTGAGTTTAGAAAAGCTCCGCGTAAAAAATTTGTCGAGGGTCGCACAGCGACCCGAGACAAATTTTCACAGGGCTTTTCTAAACTCGAAATTTTACTTCATGCGCCACGCGTATTAACCAGTGAAATATTGTGAAGTTAGAAATACACTTAAACATTCTTTTTTAAAATGAGAAATAATGAAAATATTAAAATAACAAAATATTTACATTGTTCTTCATACATTTCCAAGTCAGGTCAAATAACACAATTTATTAAATTAACATATTTAGTTAGTAATTTAAAAAAAGTTGCGTTGTTGCATCAATTCAACAACTCCGTGTTACATGTCATGTAAAAGATCTTTAATTTAATAATAATAATAATCCTTATTGCCCAAACGGAAATAACCAACTTCAAGTAAACTTCAAGTAAACCAAATCAAACTTTATTATTTGATAATAAAAACATTAAAAGTTACGAAGAAAAGTGGATTATTTTAAAGGAATTTGAAGTTTTGAATGTGTGTCCTCCACTCCCAGACTGAGCATGAAGTAAAATTTCGAGTTTAGAAAAGCTCCGCGTAAAAAATTTGTCAAGGGTCGCACAGCGACCCTCGACAAATTTTCACGGGGCTTTTCTAAACTCGAAATTTTACTTCATGCGCCACGGGTATTAACCAGTGAAATATTGTGAAGTTAGAAATACACTTAAAAATTCCTTTTTAAAATGAGAAATAATGAAAATATTAAAATAACAAAATATTTACATTGTTCTTCATACAATCTCAAGTCAGGTCAAATAACACAATTTATTAAATTAACATATTTAGTTAGTAATTTACAAAAAGTTGCGTTGTTGCATCAATTCAACAACTCCGTGTTACATGTCATGTAAAAGATCTTTAATTTAATAATAATAATAATCTTTATTGCCCAAATGGAAATAACCAATACAGGACAAAAACAAAAACCATACAAATAATTAATAAAACCTTTGTCGGATCCCAAACAACAAATTGTAAAAAAAAATTAACCCACTGAGCGAAAAACAAACATATAACGTTATATCAACATTAATCGTTGTTTTAATGTTGATGAAACATTACTTAAATAGATTTGCTCAGTGGGAAAACTAATATCGACTTTCTGCAAAAGAACAAATTGATTAGAATGTGCTACAACCAAGAACAATCCTCACAAATAATCACGAATCATGGCGTTTCAAATTAACCACATTTATTACAATGACTTACACATTCGATTTTGGTGACAGCCCAACAAGGAATGGGTTTCGATTTCAGTTTCACAATTACCATTACGTCAATAATTTTACAATTACAAACATTTCCTTTCACAAATAACATCATCGGATTACCACACCCAACCGATTCTTTTAATAATTAAAATTAACCGGTGTGCTGCGAGGTTTAAAAAAAAGCAACGGTCTGTGTGTTTTCGTTTGTTTTTTTCTTCTTTTAAATATCATCTGTCCAGTTTGTCACCATGTCTGCGGTGGGTCCGTCGTTTGAGCTAAGCTAAGACACGCTCGAGTGGTCGCGTCTTTATTCAACACATTTTGGAGGTGTGCTTGATATTTGGGGGAGATTGATACCTATACATGTATAATATAATCGAGTGTTTTGACTGTGGTGATTATTTAGGGGTGGTTGTGGATAGGGGAGGTATTGTGATGCCCTTTTGTCAATTGCTTAAATGATGACCACTTTTATCAGCGGGGGATGATGGTAATGATCCAGAAAATGGTCTTCTCTCAAAGGAATGATATAAATTATACCTTTTTTGATTGATTTTGGGCGCATTTTTCTAGGACCCGATCCAAACATCCACACAGTCTCTGAAGAATGCCCAAAAATGAAATTTTAATGAGCGGAGATTTCTTGTACAAAATATTTTTTTTTGTTTTAGCAAAGTGGGCTTTTGAAAACAAACATTTTTAGTTTAAATACCTGCAATGTTTCTCAGTTTCTCCATTAAAAAATTCAATTTGCATTAAAAATATTGTGTTTAATGTTATGAGAATTGTAAGTATTTTCTTTAAAAGCAATCGTGTTGGTTGCTTTTAAAGAAAATACTTACAATTCTCATAACATTAAGCACACTATTTTTAATGTAAATTGCATTTTTTAATGGAGAAACTGAAAAACACTGCACGTATTTAAACTAAAATTAAAAGTTAGTACATACGAGTAATAATAAAAATATGTAATTTATGCCCGATTCTATAAAACGTTTTATTTCCTAAATAAAATTTACTTTAGGAATAAATTAATTTATTCCAAAGATTTCGGTATTATAAACACAAAATAACTTTGTTTGGATAATAATTCCCCTCAGTAAATTATTTGTTTATTTTTCTAAGTAAATTTTATTCTCTAAATAATTTGACAATTAAAAGTCAAAAATCTATTATAAAATTATAATTACTTTAGATTCTACTACTTGTATTTTTTAATTTCATTACGGTTATCATGTCTATCATATCATCCGTGTCAGATTCAAGTTCGCTCATAGTATCTTCCCTGACAGTGATTAACTCGAACCACAAGACATTCTAGGAAGTCGAAGACCTAGAGTTTTTCAAGTCAGACATAACCAGGGATTTTGCATGCATAAGTAGCATACGCTTTTTTTTTAAATTAGTTCCATTTAAAGTTTTGAACAAGTGTTTTCCACTTCCAGACTAAGCATGAAGTAAAATTTCGAGTTTAGAAAAGCCTGAAAATTTTGTTTAAATTGAATTGTCAATATTTCAAATTAAATCAATTTAAAAAATTGGTGGTACCAGCTATGGCCACAATGAAAATGTATAATTTCGGTCTGTAATCTACTAATTAAATTATATATTTCTAGAATTGCTATTTATTTGGTAGGTTTGCTTTATAATACGCAATTTTATTTGCCCATTAGTTTACTAGATAAATAAATGTACTCCACAAATAGTTATCTAATGATTTATTAATCGTTTATAATACCGGGCATAAATGTTTTATTAAAATTAAATTATCAAAATTATGTCAAAAAAGTAGACTAGACTAGCATTACAAAAGTAAGCAAAAGTAGTGTGGATGTTTTGATTGGGTCCTCATTTTTCTTCCCATGTTTTGAACTTTTTGTATTAAAATTCCGATTAACATCAATCCATCAACCACCGCTGATTTGAAAATCACGTACATTTCTACATATCATAAAAAGAAACACGACATTCAAGTACCTAATTTTCCAGAATTAAGTAATTGGACGTAAACGAATGAATTATTAATCACGTCCCTTCTTTCATCCAACATTTTTTCTTTCTTTCTTCCATTGTCGGGTAATTTATCAATCAGAGGCCGGAATGAATGATATATGGATATGCAAATTGCGTTCCGTGTTCACGACGCGATGTCAGCCATGGTTAAGAAAATGCGGATAATAGAAAGGAAAAAAAAATAAGCGAGATTAAATAATTTAGCGCTTGTCCGGTTTTTTTTTCTCGTTCAGTCCAATTTGTGTGACACATCGTATCCGGACCATTTTGTACGTCAGGTTTTTCCTTTCCTTTCAGGAAAACAAATGCGAGTGATGTGAATGTTTAAATTTCTATGAGCATTACTAAAATGGAATGAAAAACTGTGTGTAAACACAGTCTTTCAAACAAATTTTAAATTGTAGATAGTTGAGGCACTTAATTTAGAAAAAGAATTACATATAATAAAATACATAGCAATTAAAAATAACTTCCAAATAGATATAATCAATAAATTATTTTCACATAAAGAAAAACAGCTAGTTAACCAATTAATATAGGGTGTCTACGCTAAACCGTTCGTTAAAAGTTTATGGGGTTGCCGTTGCACTAAAAATTTGAAAAAAATCCTTGTCATATGGTTGAATCAGCTCTCCTCATGTGAAATATTTTCAACTTTATATCACTTCCGGTTCCACCGGAAGTAGCACCAAGTTTGTTATTTTAAATGGAACACCCTATATTTAAGTATTTTTTTGGGTGTCTCGTTTAAATTGCAACATATTTTATTTGAACATATGTACACTTATCTCTTATAGTTTTCAAGAAAAAAATATATTTCTAAAATTCTGACCTCTAAAAGTCATCTTGTAATCTGTCTGTAACTTTTTTTAAGAATAAGATAAAAATATGATTTGTATCTCTACTTGTACCTAGAGGATGCCTCTATGAGTGAATCAATTGGAAACTGTCAATTTTCACAATAAGTGTTCTTAAAATGTCAATATCTAAGTGTCCTCTTTAAAATCTAGTAATTCAATTTTTTTAAATAGAATGACCCAATTTTTATCACATGGTACGGTTGGGGGGAACATTACCTACAAAAAAGTATTATTAAACTATACTCCTAAAGCAAGTAGTTTTCGAATTATTTCGAAAATTCGTTTGTCGTCGCATTTAAGCAGGGGATAATGCGCGCATAAGTCGCAATTGAATTTTAGTAGTCCAGTAGTATGCTGTTGTTTTGTCGCGATTGTATTGCGAAATGTCAAATAATAAAAAGAATTAGTACAAAGATTTATACATGGCAACTGCCAATTGAACAAAATTTTATTCCAATTTTCTAAACCTTGTTTATTCATCGGCGGCAAATGTGGATAAGTTTCATTAAATATTCTACATGTTCGAGTACCAATTCTATCGCAGTTGCCATGTATAAAGAATAAATTGATAATTTCTTGATGGGTGTATTTATTCATTTTGTTGATTTCTGTATAACTTTGTACTAATTGTTTTTATCATTTGACGTTTCGCATTACATAAGCCACAAAACAAAAGCATTACTACTTGCCTACTAAAATTCAGTTGCGACTTATACGCGCATTATTCCCTGCATAAATGCGACGAAAAACGAATCTTCGAAATAATTCGAAAACCACTTGCTTTAGGAGTATAGTTGTTAATACTTGTTTGTAGGAAATCTTCCCCCTAATAGTACCACGTGATAAAAAATAGGTCATTCCATTTAACAAAATTGAATTACGAGATATAGAAGAGGGCACTTCGATATTGACATTTTAAGAATACTTATTGTCAAAATTGACAGTTTCGAATTCATACACTCATAGAGGCATCCTCTAGATATAAGTAGAGATATAAATCATATTTTTATCTTATTCTTAAGAAAAGTTAGAGGTCAGAATTTTAGAAATATTTTTATTGCTTGAAAACTATAAGAGATAAGTGTTCGAATAAAATATGTTGCAATTTAAACGAGGAATCCAAAAAGTTACTAATATATAGGGTGTTCCATTTAAAATAACAAATTTGGTGCTACTTCCGGTGGAACCGGAAGTGATATAAAGTTGAAAATATTTCACACGAGGAGAACTGATTCAACCGTATGACAAGGATTTTTTTCAAATTTTCAGTGCAACGGCAACCCCATTAACTTTTAACGAACGGTTTAGCGTAGACACCCTGTATATCTAGTTCAAAAAACAATAAAAAATATGGGTTAATTACATTTAATGGTAGTTTAAGTCAGAACATTAGTAATTATTTAAAAAAATAGAAATAAATACCGCTTTCAAAACAAACAATAGTTTAGGAAATATCATTAAAAATAATAATGATAAAGTTGAAAGAACTCAGCGCAATGGGGTCTTTCTGTTAAGTTGCAGTGACTGCCCTAAAGTTTATGTAGGACAAACTGGAAGAGCTTTCGAAGAGCGCATAAATGAACACCATAAATGTTTCATTAATAAGAAAAACACGTCAACATATGCGAACCACCTAATAGAGGAGGACCACACGTTCAACAAAAACTTCAGAATCCTCCACGAAGAAAAGAAAGGACGATCTCTCCACTACTGCGGATGGAAAACCCCAGACCTCCACTTTTTAAATTTGTATCAAGTAGTAGTTTTAAGAAATCTGTACATATTATAAGTTCTTCACCTGAAGAAGCAACAACGTTGCGAAACAATTGTCGTGAAATACACAATTAGTTGAAAATCATTAAGTGTTTTATGTAAGAAATTTCAAATTACTTTTAAGTAATAGGAATTTGTAATAAGACAACAATGAGGAATATGACATGTTGCTGGGATGAAAGGTAAAGTAAAATGCAAAGTTGTTATATTCTGAAAACACAATTAATTGAATCGATCATGTTTGAAAGAGGTTATCTCCTCAATCGGAATAAAACACTTTTTGCAAAATGCTGCCCCTTAGTACCTCTACTCGTGTATTCCATATGAAAACAGACCAGAAATACTATACTTATGATGCTTTATAAACGTTGATGTAACTAATAATGAATGGAACTTAGACAGTTTATTTATTGAAATAAAAATTTTAAAATTGTAGAGATTGCCCCTCTTCAAAATCACCGATTGAATTTCTTGTAGAATATATATACATTTGTCTAAGTTTTGAACAAACCAACTAAAGATTCCTATAGAAAGTTAACGTTTTAACTTTAATTGTAAATGTACCTACTTTTTTCATTGGTAATTCAGTAAACTTGTGAATCAAAATCAATGATGAAATGGTGAGAGATTTGATTTGTATGAAAAGGGTAAACACTTGGTTAGCTTTAAAACTACATTTTCATTGCAGTAAGTTAAAGAACTATGTCTTCAATTATGTTTTGTGGAGGCTTCTAAGGTAGAATTTACTAGAAGTGACCTATGATTATAGATTTTAAATCTATCATTTAACTTTTTTGTGGGGTATTTTGAAATTCAAATTATTTCTTCTATGACTATAATAATATGAATCTCCTAGTTACAGGGTTTAGTAGATGTTGCGATTTAGCACATAAAAGCTTAATCGCAACTTCTACTAAACCCTCCTAACTATTATTATAGTTAATTTAATTTGAACTTAAATGTCATAGGACACATTTTGTGAACTGGATTATACTTCGTTATACATGTTAATTTCAAAATAAAACACCTTTTACTTTGTTTGTATTTAATGCGACTGCACAAATTTAGCTTGTCATTATCAAACATGAAGTGTTCTTCAAGAATATGAAGTTGTGTTCAGTTCAGTACTCATTCATTCACCGGATAACTATATACTATAGATGGCGTTTACGCTTTCGAACATATGAAATGTTTATGTTTGATAATAACAAGCTAAATTACTCATTCATTCACTGGATAACTATATACTATAGATGGCGTTTACGCTTTCGAACATATGAAGTGTTTATGTTTGATAATAACAAGCTAAATTTGTCGAAATTGCAAAAAAGTGTTATACAAACAAAGTAAAGTGTTTTATTGTAAAATTAGCATGTATGATGAGAGGTGTCCTATTCCAATTTAAATTCCACAGTTAAACACTTTTGTTAAAGGTCGGAAATTCACATGTTATTTGGCCATAAGAATGAACAACGATTAATCTTCCACAATAATGAAAATAGATCTCTGAAACTTAAACATATTGCACATTGGAGCTTTGCGAATAAATTGACACAATTCTTTTTTTAAAAAAATGTTTCTTAAATTATATATAAATCAACTAATGGAACACTCTTAAATGATCATATAAATCCGTGCAATACTTCCATAGAAAACATTATTTCTTTTTCATATTGCTTTAATTTATTGAAGTAATTATTATAAACATGTTGTATTAAATAGATTAAATTAAAATAAATGCTAAATAAAATTAATCGTTGCTTAGAAACCTCCATAAGAGCAATGTAAATTTTGATTATGCTTTTAATTTCTTTTCACATGTTTTTAGAAATAACAGTATAATTTTAAGATATTACTAAAGCAGGATGCTGCCCTGCTTTAGTAATATCTTAAAATTATACTGTTATTTCTAAAAACATGTGAAAAGAAATTGGGTTTTATATGTGGAATTCGTGTACGGCATTTGTCCCGACACGGGTTCCCGGTGCGCGGCCTTGAATTGCGAATGTAATTTTTCTGCCGCGGACTGTTCAATGATTATGTTGTTGATATACAACAAAGAAAGTAATTATTAAAATATTTCCCAATACATTCTTTAAATATAAGTGCATTTCTGGATTCATGTTTTGAATGGGAATGTAGAATGCCGGTATATGTTGATTGAACTGATGAGTCGGAAAAATTATTTTTTCATTTATTTACCAAATTAAATGTGCGACACTCGGCGATTTGATTACCGAGGCACTTAGTCAGCTAAGGGTCTATAGTTCGAATTGGGTTATTGTAATTTCTCATTTTTTGTACGGCTTAGCCTACTCAGCTTGAAGGGTCGCCTACCCAGCTTAGAGGGTAGACGGAGGAGGAGAGGAGTCTCGTGTTTGCATCTATTCCTTTTGTGTGCTTCATTGCAATTTACCAACTTAAGGAGTGCAGCACGCAACAGTCAGTACGATATTTGATTTTTGATAGTAATCATTTAAATCACTTATGTATGTAGTTGCAAATAACATAAAAATATATAATTTATTTTGCCAGAATTTAACTGTTTGTCCACAATATAAATACAGGGAATTTTTCTTTTAGGTAAACATGTGTATAAGCTGTAAATTTTCCGACATGCGTTGTTTTTTTAAAAGAGTTCAATTTGAAGCTTTAAACGAGTGTTTTCCACTCACAGACTAAGCATGAAGTAAAATTTTGAGTTTAGAAAAGCCCCGTGAAAATTTGTCGAGGGTCGCGCAGCGACCCGAGACAAATTTTCTGGGCTTTTCTAAACTCGAAATTTTACTTCATGCTTAGTCTGGGAGTGGAAAACACTCGTTTAAAGTTTCAAATTCTTGATAGTAATCATTTAAATCACTTATGTAGTTGCAAATAACATGAATATATATAATTTATTTTGTTAGAATTTAACTGTTTGTCTACAATATAAATACAGAGAATTTTTCTTTTAGGTAAACATGTGCATAAGTTGTAAATTTTCCGACATGCGTTGTTTTTTAATAGAGTTCAATTTGAAGCTTTAAGCGAGTGTTTTCCACTCCCAGAATAAGCATGAAGTAAAATTTCGAGTTTAGAAAAGCCCCGTGAAAATTTGTCGAGGGTCGCGCAGCGACCCGAGACAAATTTTCTGGGCTTTTCTAAACTCGAAATTTTACTTCATGCGCCACGCGTATAAAACACTGATTTCAAGTGAGGTTCAAATATACAAAAATTTCACAGTATTTTAGTGTTTTATACGCGTGGCGCATGAAGTAAAATTTCGAGTTTAGAAAAGCCCAGAAAATTTGTCTCGGGTCGCTGCGCGACCCTCGACAAATTTTCACGGGGCTTTTCTAAACTCGAAATTTTACTTCATGCTTAGTCTGGGAGTGGAAAACACTTGTTAAAATTTTAAATCAACCTCTTTTAAAAACAACGAATATCTAAATATTTAAAGAAAATAATCTGAATTGAGAATAAGTATACTTTAAAGAAAAACTCTCTGTATATACTCATATGAAATATCAACCAATAAGGCATCTGTTTTGTTATACAGTTGTATGTCTATAGAAATTAAAATCGTGAATATTTATCCAGTTTACTTGTGTCTTCTGTAATTCAATGGGTCATTCATTCGCACGGCGCTATATAAACAAACAAACAACGCGCTCCGCATTCATTATTTTTATTATTCGTTGTGATATAATCCGGCAGGCACTATAAACCAATACATAGTCAAAACTACTTTCTGCAATTTTGTTATTTCTGCGCCATCTCGTATCCCAGAAACACACAACCAGCAAAAATTGGCCGTCTTAGTCAAGAATATGAAGTTGTGTTCAGTACTCATTCATTCACCGGATAACTATATACTATAGATGGCGTTTACGCTTACGAGCATATGAAGTGTTTATGTTTAATAATAACAATTTGTCGAAACTGCAAAAATGTGTTATATAAACAAAGTAAAAAGTGTTTTATTGTAAAATTAACATGTATCACGAAGTATACTCCAATTCACGAGAGGTGTCCTATTCCAATTAAAATTCCACTGTTAAACACTTTTGTTCATCTGTGGAATTGTGTCTTTGTTGTTTTGGGTCATTTCATGTCTTCAGTAAAAATTTAAAAAAAACATTCTCATCACTGCGAATTATCACCTTGACTGCATTAACAGGACCACAAACTGAGGTACTAACGATCGTCCTTATTGCCATTTTGGCGGTCGTTTGGCCACTTTTGATTCCCCAGCCACACGTCATCCGGTCGACTGGGCTGACATGTAAATGTGACGATTAAATCCGCGATTATGTTTGATTTAATCGGCGAGAGTCGCTGTTTTAATGGGACAAACTGTTCGCGGTTCACTTCTTTAAAGCCGCAATTAAGATGCCCACGCAGCGAAATTTACATGCCCAAGTGATTAACACCCATAATGGGTTAATAAATGCTGCCGTATATTGTTGGTTATTTTTGTTTTTTTACATTTTAGTATAATATAAGGTCATTTTGAGAATTTTAGATTTCCCCAAAATTTGACATTTTTCCATATTTACCCCTTACGAAAAGTCCATACTTCGATGGC
This sequence comes from Philonthus cognatus, assembly GCA_932526585.2. Taxonomy (NCBI): domain Eukaryota; kingdom Metazoa; phylum Arthropoda; class Insecta; order Coleoptera; family Staphylinidae; genus Philonthus; species Philonthus cognatus. The sequence goes on from OW052242.1 coordinate 35,624,192, forward strand.
AAAAATGTTGCCTTGATCGTGATTCCGTTCTGAGTGCGATTGCTCGGCCCACAGACGAATTAATATGTTGGGACTTGTAACATTCGATTTCTAAAGGATTTAGCTACATTTTTATCTATGGTCATACAGACGCCACTGTGGCCGCCCCAAAAAAATCGAACAATTTTTTCGACCACTTTTCGAGCGCCTACTCTGCGAGCTTTGTGAACGGAAACTATTTTTTGGATATGGCCCATTTTTGAAAAGATTATGCTCCAATTCTTTAGATACATTTTGGTATAATATTAATTTATTTTGAGAATTTCGGATTTTGTTTTTATTTTGCCAAAAAAAACTCACTTCCGACCCCGAGGAGAGCATTTGGGCCGACTTAGCTCGGGCCAGTCCATTTACATGGGGCCTTATAGGAACGGTTTAAGCGCGGTCCGCCAGATACACTGACCCTAAAAATTGTCTTATACAATCAATTACGGTTTTCGAATTATTATTTTCTACCCCTATTCTTAAATGTCTCACTTATGGGTCCATCACTGCAGCACATTATATGCGATTTTTTTATAATGCGGTCGTTGCTACAGAAATCATTGTAGTTCTGGGGTGTATAGTAACTCTAGAACTAAGTATAAATGAAATTGCCAATTCTTGGTTGCAGAATACTTCAAACATTAAAAGTGCGATTCTTTTCGCAATCTACAACAAGTTAGTCTTACAAAGACTATATCAAACACTCATTGAAACAACTACTTCCCGGGCTAGTACCCCGACGGACATTGAATTATACAACAAGTGTTTGTTGTTACATACAGTAACCTACTGCAAATGTAACAATTTGGGTCAAATTATTCAGGCCATCTATAGACGCGTTTCGAGATTTATCTCTCCTCAGTATAGCTTTGCCATTCCCTCTAAACAATTTGACACCTTAGACTGGCGGTCACGTTACCGTTCAAACATAAGTATAAATGAAATTGCCAATTCTTGGTTGCAGAATACTTCAAACATTAAAAGTGCGATTCTTTTCGCAAACTACAACAAGTTAGTAACGTGACCGCCAGTCTAAGGTGTCAAATTGTTTAGAGGGAATGGGTCAATTCCGTAACAAATCAATCGCAAGAGTGCATTACGTCATTATATCCGGTACAATCTATCTATACAGACCTCGTCATTTCCTGAGGTATGGAAAACTACTGGTGTACCACCTGTATTTAAGAAAGGCGATACATCTCATACTTCTAATTATCGGCCAATTGCCCTATTATCAAACTTTGCTTAAGTGTTTGAGCATATAATTTATATATTTAATTGATGAGGCGGATACATGATGAAACTCCATAATACTATTTGAAATAAAACAACGCAGTTGGGAGGGTTTCACTTTTATTGTTGAACACACACATTATTTCATCTGCCTGATGAAGCCACTGTGTGGTGAAACATGTTGCAGTGTTCAACAATAAAAGTGAAACCCTCCAAACTGCGTTGTTTTATTTCAAATAATATAATTTATAACTCTATTTATAATCACATTCATAAGTATCTGTCTTCATTTCAGCATGGTTTTCTATCAGGTAGATCGATCTCAACAAATGTAGCTGTAGTTTCTCAAAATATATCGATATCTATCGATAAGCTATTACAACCTGATGTTATCTATACCGATTTTAGTCGAGCTTTTGACTCAATTAATCACAACTCATTGCTGCATAAACATAATAGTTTTGGATTTACTAGTTCATCTCTTGAATTTATATCCTCATACCTCCTCAACAGAGTGAACTATGTACACTTTAATGGCTTCAAATCTAACAAGTTTGTTAGCACGTCAGGGGTTCCTCAGGGATCAAATTTTAGTCCACTCTTATTTATTGTTTACATCAATGATCTGTTAACCTCTATCTTATGTCCGGTATAGCACACGCAGATCATGTAAAAATATATTGTACAATTAAATGTGTTGATGATGCTCTACTACTTCAAAATAACCTTGATCATATTACACATTGGTGTTCAGTAAATAAAATTGTAGTGTCTTACCACCGTAAGAATACGCCTATATTATTTAACTACCGTGTTCAAGACAATATTCTTGAACGTAACACTCAATGTAAAAATTATGGGGTTTTATTTGACTGCTCATTAAACACATAAAACGCACATCAATCCCTGCATTAAAATTGCTAGGTTTTCTAATGCGTACATCCTGTTATTTTAACTACGTCACGTTATTAAAAACTTTAAAACGTGTTCAAAACAGAACATACAGGGTATTTTTCTTTTGAGTATACATATCCCGATAATTACAGCGTTTTTGAAATCTGCTGGAATTCGTTGTTTCAAAGCGGTTAATTTAAGGCTTTTACTGAGTGTTTTCCACTCCCAGACTAAGTATGAAGTAAAATTTCGAGTTTAGAAAAGCCTAAGAATTTGGATTGGCCGCGTAGCGAAGCGGAGCGGCCCATCCAAATTAGGCTTTTCTAAACTCGAAATTTTACTTCATGCGCCATGCTTAAAAACACTGATTCACAGTGAACTTAAAAAAACACACACATACAACAACGGGTACAGTAACCTAATATACATTAGAGTTATTGGGTTGCCTATAACTACTGTTTTAAACAATTTGTTCAGCGCAGAATTTGACTCACGTTTTATTCACATCTACATATCAACCTCTGCATTAAAATTGCTAGATTTTCTAATGCGTACATCCCGTTATTTTAACGACGTCACGTTATTAAAAACTTTATATTATGCTCTTGTTAGAAGTAAGCTTGAATACGCTTCGATTGTATGGTATCCTTATTATAGCAATGCATCTTTTACGATTGAGCGTGTTCAGAGAAGATTTCTTAAATTCCTGTTATTTAAAACTCATGGCGAGTATCCGGATAAATCTTGTGATTATGTGAGCTTATTAAATGATTTTCAGTTCGTCTCTTTGTCATCAAGGAGAGAAGAATACAGTGCGACGTTTATGCGTACAATAATTGAAAACAAAGTTGACTGTCCGCATCTACTCTCTATGATTAATTTTCATCTTCCACGCATATTGTCAAGACATAGCAGCACATTTTATGTTCCACACTCAAGAACAAATATTTTACGTAAGTCACCCATCCTTCATATGTCTGTCAATGCAAATAATTTACTCAATGATATTTTCGTTGGTGACCATGTATAATTTGTAAACTTATGGGGTTAGCGTAACAAGAGATACATAAATCTCTTGTTACGCTAACCCCATAAGTTTACAAATTATCTCGCACTTCAATACCTAAGTTTTATCTATTTATGTTATTTTTGTATTAATATTTAAGTTTTATTTGTATATTTTTGTCCCTGTATTGGTCTTCCGTTGGGCAAATAAATATTATTATTATTATTATTATATTGTCTAAAAAACGGAGAGAATGTAAAGTAGCATCGAGATATTTTTGTTCTACTTATAATTCCTCTTCAGATTACAGCATCAGTATCTAAATTTCAATACAAAAAACTTTGTGTATCATCGTGAATAATCGTAGTGGTGGTATCAAGTTTTATTAGAACGCGATATTGGACGTTTCTGTCGCTCGCAGTACATTTGTCAGTGCATTAATCTTTCCGGGGGTTGCACCCCGACGATTACGGGCTTCGGGGGGTGGTTAGCGCGGCAGTCAACAGATGGGTAGGCTCCGGAATTGATGGCACACCCCCAATATTTTGATTGCGAGCCTTCGTGCGTAATTTGATTACGTGAGGAATCTATTTAAATGGATACCTACAATTTGATACGCGTTTTTTTTACACCCCCACGCCCCTAGGATCGATAGCGATAGCGGGTTTTCAGTTAGGGGGGCGTCGCTATAGGGACATCAGACTTGTTTTTTTTTTACTATTGAACGAGTTTTAATTTAACTATCGAACAAGTTTTATGTGTGTGTGTGTGTTTTAAATAAAATACACACCAGTATGGTTTAATTCGGGGGTTCCTAAACTTTTAAATATTGCGACTCACTTGTTATTATTGTAAACCTGTATAGGCTTTTAACAAGAATAAATTATTTTCAATTTGGTTCTCATTAACCCATTAACGGCCGAGCAATTTATTTATTTATTTATTTGTACGGAAATCTCCATTTTAATTAAAGAGTTAACTCAAACAGTTGGTTTTAGGTACAAATTGTGCACTTATTTTTATGATTTCTATGAATGAAATATTGTATGACATATTACATGTTTAGGCATTAGTGGATTTTATATAATAACGTGCAATATAAAGTTAAGAACAAGTGTTTCCACTCCCAGACTAAGCATGAAGTAAAATTTCGAGTTTAGAAAAGCCCCGCGTTGAAAATTTGTCGAGGGTCGCGCCAGCGACCCGAGACAAATTTTCGCGGGGCTTTTCTAAACTCGAAATTTTACTTCATGCGCCACGCGTGTAAAACGCTGAAATATTGTGAACTTAGAAATGCACTGCCATTTTTTTGTTATGAGGAATAATCGGAATTTTTAAATAACAAAATATTTAGAACTTTCCTTATACACTTTCAAGTCAGGTCAAATAATATAATTTATCAAATTAATTTAATTAACAAAAAAAATGATAATGTTGCGTGTATGCATCAATGGCGATTAATGGGCTAATCACTTGAAGAAACATGTTTACAATATTGATAATTAAATAAAATTCACTTGATTTGTTTCAATACTATTTTTTATTCTCTCCGACTAGTTTCGACTTATTACTATTTGAGAATGACGATAAGTCGAAACTAGTCGGAGAGAATAAAAAATAGTAGTGAAACAAACCAAGTGACTTTTATTTAATTATCAATAAGAATAAATTACTTTACTTTACATCTTGAACAAGTTTCTCATTTTTTCACGAGGTGAAAGATATTTAACTATGATTTGAAAAAGAAAACATTAATATATTAGTGAAAGTTAACCAAATGTTTTCTTTGTCAAATCATTTACTTTACATTACAACTTTTACAAAGTAACGTTGATTTCATTAAAATATTCATAAATTTTCATAAAATATCCGAAAATACTCTCAAGCAAATGCATGATTATTATTACCGTCAATATTTAGCATTTCTGCATAACTTAAGTGAGCGTTTGTGGACGTTATGGGTGATGATCATGAATTGTAATGGCAGTCCGGTCGGCTGGCTCTATTTGGGTGGCCGTCGCACTCATAAATATACATTGAGCACTGTTTATACATGGATGTATGTGTGTAAGGCGCACTTCAGCATTTACACACGTAAGAGACAGATGTATAAGACCGCGCGATATATGCATGGATCCGCGAACAGGGCCGCCTTCATTTGCAAACGTTTGAAACACCGATTACGCAACAAATACACGCAGCTTGACCCAATTGATACAAACATCGAGGAAATTTTAGATATTTTCTACTTTAAGGTCTACATATACCAGAGCTGGGCAGGATTCGAATCATTCAGAATTCGAATCCTGGATTCGAACCCTTTTAGAGGATTCAATAGAGACATTCGAACACTTTAGTTAAACTGGATTCGTGATCCGGATTCGTTATATTAAGGTTATCTCAAAACTAATTATGTTATTGGATTCCTTGTTTAAAAGTGCCTCTAGTATGTATTAACTTGTCTTCCACAGACACACTCACAATAACAAACACCATATCTGATCATAAATCGGTATTATACAAATTTAATATTTGTCACATTGTAGACAAAAATACAACTATCACTCGCAATTATAATGATCACAACATATATATCTTTCTCAAAGATTCTGAATCATGGTCAAATATGTATGAAGTAAATGACTTCAATATTAAATTTAATAACTTTCATTTTTCCTTCAGTCAACACTTCAATACAAATTTTCCGCTACAGAAAAAGAAGGTCTCAAAAAACAAACCATGGGTGAATTCTGTAGTCACATCATCAAGTCAAAAACTACGCGATTTATTTATTCTCAAATCACAACATCCTCAGTTAACTCCAGCATACAACAATTTAAGAAAACAACATTACAGATTAGTATCTACAACAAAAAAAAAAAACATTTTATCAAAATAGAATAAGACAATCCGATAACATGGCGCGATCTGTTTGGCAAATAACCAACGAAATCACAAATAAAATAACACCGCGAAAAGATATCAATCTTAAATACGAAAACATTCACGTAAAAAATCCTGAAACAATAGCAACACTATTCAACGATTTCTTCAGCAACGAACCTTTAAATCTAGTGAGCAATATCAGAACAACTCCACCGATAACACAACGGTACAACACACAAAGGCAATCCATATTTTTGAGACCTTATGTAGAAAATGAAACTTTGATCATAATAAATAAATTAAAAAACAAAAAATCGCATGGCTTTGACAACATTCCTGACTTCATAATAAAAACATCAGCATTACAGATATTAAAACCAATAACACATTTAGTAAATATATCGCTTGAATACGGAATTTTCCCAGATAAACTGAAAGAATTAATAATTATTCCAATTTATATAAAAAAAAAACAACAACGAGCACATCCAAAACTATGGACCAATAGCCTTAGTATCTACCTTTTTTAAACTGTTTGAATTATGCATGCACAATAGATTAACAGAATACCTAAACAAATTCAACATCATCACACCAGCACAGCACGGGTTTCGAAGATCATTTTCGACCACCACTGCACTCAAATCCTTTTATTCAATAATTACAAAAATTCTTGAAGCATGTAATTAACCCGTTGGTATCTTCATCGACCTCAGCCGTGCTTTCGATTGCTTAGATATTGATCTTTTACTAGACAAACTGTATACATACCGTATACGAGGTACAGCATATAACTGGTTCAATTCATATCTCTCTAATAGACGACAACGAGTAAAAATAACTGACTATGAACATGATACCCCCTATAACATAAATTCACACTACGTAATAACCAATATAGGTGTTCCTCAAGGATCCATCCTCGGACCTCTATTATTTTGAATCTATATCAATGATATTGTCAATCACATTTCCAACGCTTCGATTCTCATGTATGCTGATGATACCTCAGCTATTGTAAGCCATCATGAATCTCCTATTTTAGAGAACTCTTGTAATGCAACATTAAATAATTTATCCCATTGGTTTGCCTTCAACAAACTTTCTATAAATTTATCAAAAACTGCGTACATTAGATTTAGTACCAAACAAACTAAGAAAGACTTGACACTAAATATTACACTAGATACCCACCAGCTGGCGCCAGTTGATAACAAAAAGTTTCTAGGAGTATATATTGATCAAAATCTCGACTGGAATATACACTGCGGTAAATTAGCTTCAACAATTAACAAATACTGTTATAACATACGTATTCTCAAAAATTATCTTACTTTATGTCAGCTTAAACATTTCTTTCATGCCGTCATTCAGTCTCGATTGCGATACGGAGTCAGCTTTTGGGGAATGTCTAGTTCATGGCGAGAAGTGTTCATTGCCCAAAAGAGAGCCCTTCGAGCGATGGCTGGTATCGGTAGAACAGATTCCTGTAAAGACTATTTTAAGAAGCTTGGTATACTAACACTACCATCTCTAATAATTTACGAACTATGTCTGTACGTCTATAAAAACAAAAATGATCCTGCATTTGTATTAAACAAACAAATACATAACTACCCTACGAGGATAGCTGATAATCTTTACATAAAACAGTACAAATTAAATATTTTTAAGAACTCCCCCAATGTACACGGTGCGCTACTGTTCAACCGACTGCCAGTCGACATAAAATCAAATAGCAGTATGAAAGCTTTTTGTAATAAATTACACGCCTTTCTGTTAAATAAATCTATATATAATATAAGCGAATATTTTAATAATTAATTGTTAAGATTACTATATGTATATTGACATGTCTCATATGTACGTATGTACATTTTCGACTAATAAATATTATTATTATTATTATTATAACTGTAAACGTTTAGCTTTATTGTTTTTTAAATAAAAAAATAAGAACAAAATTCCCATATTTTACTTTTTTCAAATATCTCAAAAACCAAAAAACGTAAGTGATTTTTTTTCGGATCATTATTGGGCCCAAAAATGCGCAACTTTGCCCCAATTTATTTGACTCTCTATCTCTTCAAATAACCGAGATCCCCATACATTCTGTCGAAATCCGGACACCCTGTATAGTAAAACTAATCCCCTGCATTTTCACAATAACTCAAACTCAAGGAATGTTCGCATTCTTTAAGCCTATTAATAAGATATTACCCATATTATAAATGCAAATGAATTTAAATTCCTGAAATCATAAAATTTTCAATTCCGGTTGGAAATAGCCAAAGGGCTAATCAACGCAAAACAATTCGCAATAAAAAAAATTAACCCCTTTCGTGTGCCGTTCATCATAAATTTAATTTTATTTTTTTTAACAAACTACGTAAATGCAGATGATTTGCATATCTGTAATTGACCATTATTATTTTTTCTTTACAACGACCATGTCGTGCCTAAAAAAATAAAAAATATAACCGCATTCCGCATGAGAATGTAAAATAATGAAATATTGTTTAAGTTTTTGTTCCTGAAAAATTCGAGTTTAGATTAAGTTTTAGAATAATTTAATACTTATATATTTTTAATTAGTTACGAAAAGGTTGATTTTGTGTATGAGTATGATGGGTTTAATTTAATATTAGAAGAGTGTTTCCACTCCCAGACTAAGCATGAAGTAAAATTTCGAGTTTAGAAAAGCCCCGCGTAGAAAATTTGTCGAGGGTCGCGCAGCGACCCGAGACAAATTTTCACGGGGCTTTTCTAAACTCGAAATTTTACTTCATGCGCCACGCGTATAAAACACTGATTACCAATGAAGTTCATAAACATACTTCATCTATAACAATAATATAGTATGTTTAATAAAATAGAAACCTCTAGAGTGCCATGATTTAATTTAAATTTAGGTTAGGTAAAACGTCAGAGATAATAATTAAAATATATAATATCAGAGTTGCCAACCTAGAATATTTTCCATGGCACTCTAGAGGTTTTTTTTATTGAACACAATTACAATTCATGAATTCGTGTTTACTGTGATTGACATTTAGAAAGTTAACTAAAACTGACGAAAGCAATCAATATTAAATACCATTGAATCATCAATTTGTATGTACAAATAAGTCTAAGGATGCCAATTTTGACAAACTTATTTTGCACAATATCTGATTTTGATTCTTCACGATTTTCATCATTCTACGAGATTTCATGTAGAAGCAATTGAGGTTTCTAAGTTTTAAACTAAATTTGACATCTTGCGGATGCCTAAGACAACAATAAATATTAACATTGAATTCGTCACACTTAAAACCCCCCATGAACCGTAAAATATAAATAAAAATAGGAAAAGGTTTATTTTTGTTGTATGAGTATGCTGGTTTAATTTAACATTAGAAGAGTGTTTCCACTCCCAGACTAAGCATGAAGTAAAATTTCGAGTTTAGAAAAGCCTGAAAATTTGGTTTGGTCGCGTAGCGCGAAGCGCGGAGCGACCAAACCAAATTTTCAGGCGTTTCTAAACTCGAAATTTTACTTCATGCGCCACGCGTATTAAACATTGATTTAAAGTGAAGTTCAGAATATATTGCTTAGGTTTGATCTCTTGTGCATTAATTTTACAAATGTTTGTATGGAATATGTAAAAGTATACTTATAGGAATAAAAATTAGAGTATTTATCTAAATGTAATTTTAAATCGTAAGTCAAGGGGTAAATAAAACGCTATAATTTATTAATATCAATAAATTTTATTAAATCTACTCGTAGAAATTAACTTAGCGACGATTTAACTGCGTGTTGTGTGAATGAATTCGGAATATGAAGAAAATATAGGCGAAGTCAAAAAACCAACAACAAGATCCTTATTAAATATGTATTATTATTATTTAAAATTTGAATAAATATTTATGTTTAACTTTATATATGTTTACAGTTTTTTAAATAGCAATTATATATTATAACTTTATGTAGAGTGCCTCTCGCCGTATGAATAGTTTTTTAAATTTTTCAGTCATCATATTTTTACACGTCCAAATTTTAAAATAAAATTAATATAATTTTGACCCACATGGAGAAAAAGTTCTCCATCTCTGGGAAATCTCTAGGAAAAACGTATTTAGACATTTTTAGAATCCCGATTTCAGTCAATATTTAAGATCATTTGGCGTGCAAGGAAGTACTGAACCAGATATCAAAACTTATATACAATTATCCATACAGTAATAATATCGTATGTAAGAAAACAAAACCTCTAGAACGCCATGATATTTTTTAAATTTAAGTTGGCTACACTCTTTAGCAATTGACATATAAAACCAAGGATGGTCGAGTGTATGGTAAGAAGGATCAACAAAATCGAATATTTTGGAGTGGGGGTAGAGATCGCTTACGTCAAAAATGTGCGCTGAATTTAAATGTGGTTACTTCATGATTTAGATAATTACAAGTAATTACAGTAACTGAATATTAATTCTTAAAATTTTAATTTGAAGCTTTAAACGAGTGTTGTCCACTCCCAGACTAAGCATGAAGTAAAATTTCGAGTTTAGAAAAGCCCCGTGAAAATTTGTCGAGGGTCGCGCAGCGACCCGAGACAAATTTTCTGGGCTTTTCTAAACTCGAAATTTTACTTCATGCGCCACGCGTATAAAACAAATTTTAAGCGAAGTTCAGTTATACATAAATTTCACAATATTTTAGTGTTTTATACGCGTGGCGCATGAAGTAAAATTTCGAGTTTAGAAAAGCCCAGAAAATTTGTCTCGGGTCGCTGCGCGACCCTCGACAAATTTTCACGGGGCTTTTCTAAACTCGAAATTTTACTTCATGCTTAGTCTGGGAGTGGATAACACTTGCTTAAAGCTTCGAATTTAACTTTTAGGGAAGGTGGGAAAAGGGGAAATTATTATTTTCAAACATGTTGATAATTTTATTTATTTACAATTTATTTAATTTTCTCCTCTTTGCATTTTATTTTATTTAAGAGATTTTGTTCTTAAAACCTTTATTATTTTTAAAAACTTAATACTCTAATAATTAAAAATCTATCTATAAAAGTACAGCGAAACCGGAAAGAGAGGTTATGATAGACTCAAAAACGTAACCAAATACAACGTCATTGTTCTCTTTCGCAGGACATAGGGTCTGCGGGGAAAGGGGTAGGGGAAAACATGGAAAGATACAATTCTGTCATACCTTGTAACACATATGTGTTCATATGTGTTACGCCCATCGACGTACCTTGATATAAAACGTCAGACATAATAATTTTCAGAGTTACCAACCTACAATATTTTCTATGGCACTAGAGGTTTTCTTTTTATTGAATATTTGATATAATTTTCACTTTCCCCCGTATGTAATACAAAGGGAAAGTATTGTTTTCGTGAAAATTTTCGAATCAAAAATTTTAGCGGAAATATCCGTTTTGAGGTCCCCTGAGTCGAATAAGACCATTTTTGAAAAATGTCTGTCTATCTGGCTGTGTGTGTGTCTGTGTGTGTGTCTGTGTGTGTGTCTGTGTGTGTGTGTCTGTGTGTGTGGCTGTGTGTGTGGCTGTGTGCGCTGTACCGCAAAAACCGCTAAAGATATCGAGATGAAACTTGAAACTTAAGCTTTTTGTTACAATCGGAAGAACTAAGAAGCTTTTGGTAAAAATCGGAAAACCGGAAGTGGTACTTTACTCTTAGCGTTTTAGAGTTTTTTCAGATTTTTTCAATAAATGTTCGTCAAACAAAAAAATTTTTCAAATAAAAGTTGTAGATAATAACAAAATGAAGATGTATTGTTTACTTTCTTTTTGTCATAGCACTCTTAGTTTTTGAGATATTTCAAAAGTTGTGTGTTTTATCTAGTTATTGGTGTGTGACAGTGTATGTGTCGATACAATTGAAAAATGTTTCAAATAAAAGTTGTGGGAAATGAAAAACTAAAGATTTTTTTGTAGATTCACTTTTTGTCATAGCACTCTTAGTTTTTTGATATATTTAATAAATAGTGTTTTTATCTAGTCATTGATTTGTGTCAGTGTATGTGTTGATACAATTGAAAAATGTTTCAAATAAAAGTTGTAGAAAATGAAAAACTAAAGATTTTTTTGTAAATTCACTTTTTGTCATAGCACTCTTAGTTTTTGAGATATTCAATAAATAGTGTTTTTATCTAGTCATTGGTTTGTGTCAGTATGTGTTGATCCAATTGAAAAATGTTTCAAATAAAAGTTGTAGTTATCAAAAAGTTGAAGACATTTTGAAATAATAATGCTACAAATATTTTAAAAGTGATTTAATACACAATTTACGGGGGAAAGTACTATGATGGACATATCACCATTTTTTTCATTTGTTTTAAGATTAATTGGTTTGATGAATATTCTGTATTATCTCGTCCTTATCTTCAGGAAATCAACCTGATCATCCACCTAATGAATTTATTCATCGTAATCCTTCAGACTTTCGTAATTCCTTCTGATGTGGAATCAACTAACCAAAATATTTTGTAATCCATAGCAGCACGCACGAACGGTCCCACATGATACATGAAACAAGATTCGCTGTCAAAACATCAGACCCCGATAATCCTCTCCTTAATTAACCCGAGCCGCAACTCTAATCTCCAAAGATCACACGATTTAAACAAAAAAAAACACACACACAATTGAAGAAAAGAATCGAAGAAGAGTTCGCGATCGAAATGATGAGATTTTCGGACTCGCTCCGACTTATACAATAACCCGCCCTAATTGACGTGGTGGCATTTAAATTAGGTTTCTTTTACACATATATAGGAGGTCCGAACCGGCAAATTAATGTGCTTTACATCCTTAATTGGTGGTCGACCTTTCGAGCTGTGTGGCCGCTCGCCGTCCTCTTCTGGGCTACATTTCGGGCCATGTGTCGCTCTCAGTCCTACACGTGGGTAGTCCTCTTAGACACGGCCGTGGACAAATATTAGATAAACGCCGGCTTAATGGGACCTTTTTGTTTAAACATAACCTTTAATGATTCTGACTGCCTTCGTTTTTTTTTGTCTTCTTCTTCGGTGGATCGCCCATTCCGCCTCGATTCCTTTTATTCAACTGATTGTAATCTTTTTATGGTCGTTTAACGTCGTTAATAATTTCATTAATTAAACAAATATTTCATGCGGACGTTAAACGGATTCATTTCGTTATTAAGTTGTTTTGTTCGTTATAGTTATCCTCAATAAATTACGCAATATTAAAGGCCAAATGCATATACAGTCGTTTACGAGAGGTGTCCTGTGACATTTAAGTTAAAAATAAAATAACTATAATAATATGAATCCCCTAGTTAAGAGAGTTTAGCAACTGAGCACACAAAAGTAGAAGGAATAATGTTAATGTGAAAATACACCAAACAAAAGTTGTACCATAGATTGCAAATCTGTAATCATAGAATACCTCTCGTGAATTCTACTATACAAGGCATTTTTAAGGTATACATGAGTCAATGCGCATGATGTAAAACTGAGCACAAAAAAGTAATAATAATAATTATAATATAGTCCAACGGAAAAACCAAAACAGGACAAATTACATTGATCTTTATAAATACAAAAATTAAAGAAAAATCAAATATAAAATATATATGTAAATAAAATATAAATTAAATAGAGAAATTTTGAAAAATATAAACAGGATAAATTATAGTGATCATTATAAATACAAAAAGTATAGAAAAGTAATTATTAAGTATATATATGTAAAACAAAAATGATCCAATTAAAGCAAAATCTGTTAACCTTAAATTTTAAATAAATACTAAGTAGATAAATTCTAAAAAAAAAAAACAGCATAAGTTGCAATGAACAGTAAAAATACAAAAGGAAAGAAAATTATTTTATATGTATGTGCATACAAACACACACATATCCGCATGAAAAACAAAAACTAATTAGAAAAATAAAAATAAAATCTGTTAACCTTAACTTAAAATGTTGAAATAACATTAAAAGTAAATTATTATTTAATATCATAGAAAAGAAGAAAAATAAAATATTTTTAAATAATACTATAACAAACACCAGAGAGACAAAAATGAAATGATCTGTTACGAACTGAAAATGTCATCAAAATGGCGATTGGCATTACGACACATGTGTGTAGTAGTAGATATAATAATGTTAATATGAAAATACCCCAAACAAAAGTTGTACAATAGATTTCAAACCTGTAATCATAGAACACCTCTCGTGAATTCTACTATACAAGGAATTTTTAAGTAGGTATACATGAGTCAATGCGCATGTTGTAAAATTTCAAGCATTCATTGTGTTTTACTCTACTCTACTCTTTAGCCTCCAGTCTCTAAACTCTAATAATCTTTAAACTCTGTATTCTAGGCGTTTTTAATTCCATACTTTAAATTTTAGACAGTTGACCTTGATTCTAGACTAGAGCCACTAGAGAGCCTAGATTCTATTCTGTAAACTCCAGCATCTAAACTTTAAAACCAGAATCTCTGAATTCTAGGCGTTCCAATCTTCCGAGTTTAGGCAGTCGGCCTCGATTCTAAACTGAAATCTATAGACAGTCTATAGATTCCAGCCTGTAAAATCTATTGCCCAGTCTCTATTCTGTAAAATGCACTCTAAGAGGTCAACATAGACTAGTTTCTGGACCCTAGATTGAGTCTAGATTCTACAATAGTTTTTAGATTCTACAATCACACCTTTATCTACTTTCCAGACAGATTTCTGGTTTCTTGAACTCTGAAATTTAGATTATACATTCTAGACTGTTAAGTCTCTAGTCTCTCGAGACCCAGAAAGATAGATAGATTATTGTTGGAGTGGCCTCTTGGTCTATACCACCGTGACCTTTACAGATCTATTGTGGATCCCTGTTATCTTAGATTAACTTAGATTTATTAATCCTGAGAGCCAAGCTCTCTGCGCTTGGCTTGGTGTTGCCTCGCTTTAGATATCTAACCCTTACTAGGGCCTCACATTGGCACAGGATGTGGTGAGGGTCTTTCTCTTGAGAGCCTGAGAGCCTTGGGTATATCTCTCTGCGTTTGGATTGGTGTTGCCTAGCTTTAGATATCTAACCCTTACTAGGGCCTCACATTGGCACAGGATGTGGTGAGGGTCCTTCTCTTCTTCTTGGCAGAATCTGCATATCGTATCCTCCGCCAGACCTATTTTGCTCATGTGTTTGTTGACCCAGAAAGATAGATTATTGTTGGAGAGGCCTCTTGGTCTATACCACCGTGACCTTTACAGATCTATTGTGGATCCCTGTTATCTTAGATTAACTTAGATTTATTAACCCTGAGAGCCAAGCTCTCTGCGCTTGGCTTGGTGTTGCCTCGCTTTAGATATCTAATCCTTACTAGGGCCTCACATTGGCACAGGATGTGGTGAGAATCTTTCTCTTGAGAGCGTAAGAGCCTTGGGTATAGCTCTCTGCGCTTGGCTTGGTGTTGCCTAGCTTTAGATATCTAACCCTTACTAGGGCCTCACATTGGCACAGGATGTGGTGAGGGTCCTTCTCTTCTTCTTGGCAGAATCTACATATCGTATCCTCCGCCAGACCTATTTTGCTCATGTGTTTGTTGAGCCTAGTGTCCTGTCAGTAGACGTATTATAGCCTTAACCATTTTCCTCTCTTGGTTGAGAAGATCGGTCGTAAAAGTCGGCGATTGTTTTTTTGAGAAATTGTTTTACCTGCCTCTGCCCTGATGTGTTCGTTCACCACATTTGTGTCTCCGTCCATTTTTTATGGATTCTCTGACTGCGGTTTTTGCGATACCGCAGGAGGGTTCCGGGCCAATGAATGCGCTTGACGAGCCTTATTTGGACAGTTTGTCTACTTTATCGTACCCTTGATAACCCTTGTGTCCTGGGACTCATACCATTGTACTTTTTGCGGCCATCCATTTCTTTAAGAGCACTTACACAGTCCCACACTAACTTGGAATCGACCTGTGCTGTGCTTAGTGCCCTTAGCTGCGCTTGGCTGTCCGAGAAAATAGCTATTAATCGTCTTTTGTTGTCTTGCCTTGCTATTTCTCCAATGCAGAGGTGAACCGCGATCACCTCTGTACGGAACACTCGAGACCTAGATTGGATTTCAGGAGTTAGTCTCTAGATTTGTGTCAGGCGTGGAATCTCTAGCACTCTGAAATCTAGATACGGCATTGTAGACTGCAAACTAGATCGAGGGTTCTCAAACTTTTAAACATCCCGACCTATTCAGCCATCTGTTGGTCATTACCTACTCTCTAATGAGTAACAGGTGCAGACACTCGCCTAATGATTACACATAGGCTAAAGAGTCGTAAAGAAAATTGGTCCAGTAAGAGATTCGATACACTCAGTGCGTGTAAGTGCAGTAAGAGATTCGATACATTCAGTGCGTGTATCGAATCTTTTACTGGACCAATTTTCTGTCCGACTATTTAGCCTATGTGTAATCATTAGGCGAGTGTCTGCACCTGTTACTCATTAGAGAGTAGGTAGTCACACTGATGAGGCCCAGAAAACCCGAAACGCGTTTGCGGTATTGAACTGCTGAATTTAAATTTAATTATAATAATACTTCATTAAAACAAATTCAATCATGAGACAAGTTATAATAATATTATTCTAACTTCCAATTACCCTTTATTTTTGTTGTCTGTGACCTGACAAAGTATTTTGTCAGACAGGCGGTGCAATTAAATGCAACCAGGGGAATAACGTCTTCGGTGTCAGCCAGGGTAGTAAAATAACCGATTCACATGCACGTCCCCCTTGTTCAAGTGAAACTGTGCCCCCGTCAGATTGTGGTTTTAATTAAATGCTGGAGTGTCACTGTGTCAGTCGCGCTGAATCGCATTCCGCTCGCTACTGTCTGCGAGGTTTCAATTGAATTTTTCAAACACCCTATTCGGGTCTAATAAAGCGGACCCCGTCAATTAAATTACACGGCTTCGCAATATAACAAAAAAAAAACATAGTTAACGCGTCACACTTAGTTGCAATGGAGTTAGACATGTTAAAAAAGTTCAGTCATTCAAAGTTAAATATATTTCATTTGTGGAAATATAGCGTTCGTTTGTTTTATCGTCCTCGCCATTGGGATCTCGTAAACTATTAGAGTTACAAAGACGGTTAAATTAGACAATGTTTCCATTCTTACAAAATAAAACTACGTCAACAAATTTAAATTTAAAGTAGCGTCATTTGTTTTCAAAATATGCTGAAAAATGTCAAAATTGCTTTCTATTTGCTATAACTTTGTTAATTAGAAAGATGGCAAGTTGAAATTTAAAATTCGCTCACCATTGGGATCTCGTAAATTAAAGTTTTAATTTTTGTTACAAAATAAAACTACGTCAACAAATTTAAAGTAGCGTTATTTGTTTTCAAAATATAGCAAAAAATGTCAAAATTGTTTTCTATTTGCTATAACTTTGTTAATTAAAAAGATGGCAAGCTGAAATTTAAAATTCGCTCACCATAGGGATCTCGTAAATTAAAGTTTTAATTTTTGTTACAAAATAATACTACGTCAACAAATTTAAAGTAGCGTTATTTGTTTTCAAAATATAGCAAAAAATGTCAAAATTGTTTTCTATTTGCTATAACTTTGTTAATTAAAAAGATGGCAAGCTGAAATTTAAAATTCGCTCGCCATTGGGATCTCGTAAACTATTAGAGATACAAAGACGGTTAAATCAGACAAAGTTTCCATTTATGTTACAAAATAAAACTACGTCAACAAATTTAAAGTAGCGTTATTTGTTTTCAAATTATGGCGAAAAATGTCAAAATCGCTTTTTATTTGCTATAACTTTGTAAATTAGAAAGATGGCAATCTAAAATTTTAAATTCGTCTTATTTCGGACGAATCGAGAAACACACTAAAATTGACCAATTTTTCATTTTCAAAATATGATATTAAAGTAAATTTTTTCTTATGGCAGCTATATTTGATTTTTAGACCATTAAAAAGAACCGAAAAGTTGGGCTAGAAATCGTGTATCATATGTAAAAAAAGTAATATTTAAAAATAATGATAACAACCTTGTATGTATGTTTATATTTATGTATTGGCCTTCCGTTAAATAAAGATTAATGATTCTTTTGTATTTCTAAGGTTATGTACAAACTATAATGTTATACTTTTTAAAATCTATAATACGGACACTAAAATATTAAATACAAATATTAGTGTTGTTTATTTTGAAGATTGTAATGTAAATTTTACTTCGTGCTTAACCTGGGAGTGGGAAACACTTGTTTTAAGCTCCAATATAAACTCTTTTCAAAAACAACGAATAACTTAATTTGCAGCGTATATAACTATATTAACATATGTATACTTAGAAAAAAAAACCTATATGATGTATTAATCAATATATAAAATATTCAACATTATATTCTGATTTACTTAAACGTATTGTGATTATTATTACACAAATCTTGGTATTACCTACTTTATAATACTTTGATTTCAAGCTATTTAGCTTATCAGTTACAAGTAATGATTATTCGGCTGCTGGAATTGTTTTGTCAACTGATTTGAGCACTCCTCGACGCTGAAGAAACGCTAAGCAAACATGCGATTCTAAGTATGCAATTGTGTAATTACATTGTACCCACGAATTACCGCACATTTTCTGCCGTGCTAGAAAATAATGGCAAACGACGTCGTTACAACGTAATTTTACAACCAACCATTCGACAATAAATAAATATAATTCACAAAAACGACCTAAACTTAGTTGGCTAGTTGGCTAGTTTCACATTTTGCTGTTGTTGTGTTTGATTGTATTACGGACTTATACGATTTATTAATTGGATTGCAAACTTATACTTTTACACGAAATAAATCTCGTTTGAGGATGGATGTTCGTTTAAATTTATTTCTTATCCGGCATTTTGTGAAACATACATTTATGACTTATAAATTATTACCCTTGAGACTTTCAATAAATGCTATTAAGGGGAAGGTAATATTTGAAAAAAAGTTTGTAATTCCCGAAGAGCAATTTTCTCCGTTTCGTTTCTGTGGTGATAATGAAAGGCCCCCCACAGAGCACGCTACATTAGCCGGCCAAATGGCCTAAAAAGAATTTTACATTTTATGTTCGGATCGGGGGTGGTTTTCAATTTGGCCCCATTCGAAATTAAATCCGCCCTCGGGCGCTAATGGACTGTAATAAATTCAAGCCTCACACTCTTACAACTGAAAAAACATGATAACAAATAGAAAAAAATTTAAGAACATAGATATGTATGATTTAATAAAGAAAACACTTGGTTAAATTTCACTAATATTAGTGAAATTTAACCAAGTGTTTTCTTTATTAAATCATAGTTAAATATGTTTCACCACGTGAAAGATGAGAAACTTGCTCAAGCCATAGATATGTAATTGAAGAAAATATTACTTTTTTTTAAAATACGTGAAAATTGTAAGATTTATACTAATAATAAAATTAATTGTGCAACTATTTCTATTTTCGCAATAAAAAACGTTGGATCGATTGTTTTAAAATTATTACATGTTTAAAATTTTTAAGTATACAGGGTGTCCGTATTTCAACAGAATGTATGGGAATCTCGGTTATTTGAAGAGATAGAGAGTTGGTTAAATTCGGGCAAGGTTGCGTAATTTAGGGCCCAATAATAATCTAAAAACAAATTTGAAATATCTTCTTTCGTTTTTGAGATATTGAAAAAAAAAGAATTATTTGAAGTTTCGTTTTTTTTTTTATTCAAAAACTACTGAATCCAGACATTTACAACTTTGACATTATACAGGCACTTTTTACCGATTAATCTAGTAACATATTTTATTTTAAGATAACTATAACATTTACCCAGGGACCAACTTTTGTTTTTCTAATGAGCGCCATTTTGGATTTTCATATTTTTTTAAAGAATTTTTTTTTCTGAATTCAATGATGTCTCACAGTTTTAGTAAATTGTACATTTTATAGGTATAATTTTAATCTTTTGTTTTTTGTAAAGAGTGCTTTGAAGCGTTCTATATTTTTAACTTTACTGTAAATCAATGGTTAATACGCGTGGCGCATGAAGTAAAATTTCGAGTTTAGAAAAGCCCCGTGAAAATTTGTCTCGGGTCGCTGCGCGACCCTCGACAAATTTTCTACGCGGGGCTTTTCTAAACTCGAAATTTTACTTCATGCTTAGTCTGGGAGTGGAAGATACTCGTTAATTTAAAATACATCACAGCTGTTAAAATATCTATCGTCGGATGCCCGGCTTCAGTGGTGATATATAAGCAAATTATGGGTCCTAGGAGTTGTCAAATAAGTGAGTTATTATTTGACAACTTCTAGGACCCATAATTTGCTAACATATCACCCCTGAAGACGGGCATCCGACGATATGTATCGTTTAACAGTTATGATGTATTTTAAAGTAACGAGTGTCTTCCACTCCCAGACTAAGCATGAAGTAAAATTTCGAGTTTAGAAAAGCCCCGCGTAGAAAATTTGTCGAGGGTCGCGCAGCGACCCTCGACAAATTTTCACGGGGCTTTTCTAAACTCGAAATTTTACTTTATGCGCCACGCTTATTAAACATTGATTTACAGTAAAGTTAAAAATATACAACGCTTAGATGTAATGGTGATCAATATTTATCTAGATGTAGCGAAAAAATGCAAGAATTTCTTTTTTTGTGAATAGTTTTGGAATAATAAAAATAAAAGTAGAATAAATTTAGTTTGTGCAACTTAAGTGTGATAATCGATACTTCTTGTTATTATTACAAAAGATTGACAGTTATTAATTAATTTTGAGTGCTAACAATCATTGACTGCTGTCAAGATTTTATTGATTAACAGATATGACGTCATTGTTTCCAAGGCACTCTTTGCAAAAAAGAAAATATCATAATTTTAAATATCAAATCTAAAATGAATTATGAATGTGATAGATCACTGAGTTCAGAAAAAAATATTCTTTCAAAAATATGAAAATCCAAAATGGCGCTCATAAGAAAAACAAATGTTAGCTACGGTCCCCGTGTAAATGTTATAGTTATCTTAAATAAAAATATGCTACTAGATTCCTTTTAAAAAAAATTAAAAATTAAATTAAATTATTAAAAAGTATTGTCAAAGTTCCTAATGTCCAGATTCAATAGTTTTTGAATAAAAAAACTAATTTTTTTTTTGAAAAAATCAGTTTTTTGGTTGATATCTCGAAAATAAAAAAAGATATCTCAAAATTGTTTTCAGATTATTGTTAGGCCCTAAAATACGCAATTTGCCCCAGTTTAATCGACTCTCTAGCCCTTTAAATAACTGAGATCTCCATACATTCTGTCGAAATACGGGCACCCTGTATATACCTGTTCAATTGTTAGTTTGTTGTTCAATTGTCATTTTGAGTTTGAAAATGACAAGTTAAAGTTGTCGAAACTATAATCACCTAATAAAGTCCCAGTTATACAAACAAAGTTAAAATCGTGTTTCATTTATGAAATATGATGTATAACGAAGTACAAGCCTCCACCATTTACAGTTTAAAAAATGTTTCTTAGAATTACGCACTTTGAAAACTCTGGGACTCAGTTTACAACAAGACATTGTTTTTTATAATTGGTAACATTAAAAACTGTCTAACATTTTAACCTTTGATAATGATCTCTAAAGACCGAAGCATGTGTCAGCAAACTGAAAATAAAACTCTGGAAAATTTGACTGTGTCGGTTAAAAATTGATAATTATAAGTGTGCATAAATTAGAAAAACAAAAGCTTTCAGAATTGTAAAACAGTGCACAACACTAATTTATTTCAATTGATTTGATTAATTGAGTTACGTGATGATCACATTAAATTGACGAATAAAGCACTAGTGCCCTTTGCGTCAATTATTTATTTGAAAAATTTTCCAACTATAGTTTTTGAGGTGGAAAGAGATTTTTGAAATATATGCTTTATAGGTACAAATTGTTATGATTTATATTAGATACACTGACATTAATAGGGTTGACAGACCTTAGTCGATTGGTTATTTGTAACTCTTTGAGTCAAGGAGTGTATTATTATTAATCCGGGTTTTTCAAAATTTACTGTGCTTATTATATTATTATTATTTATTTCTTTTATTTCGGGGAAACAGTACATGTAACTAATTTTGTTTTTCTCTTTTGTTTTAGGACGAAGTAAGTAAAAATTCCGTTTCCGATGATCCGACTGCAAAACTAAAAACAAAAAGACTGTGAGGTTTTTATTGTTTCAATGGGTAATTGTATCTAATTTAATTGTAAAAAGTTCTATTTGCAAATTGGCGTTAGCAAAAACCTTGCAAATTTAATTTTTATTATTCATAAGTAGACATAAGAAACTCGATTGATCGAAGTAATTTGTAAGTAAAATAATAACGATAAACGAATGTGCCTATAATAATTTTTAATAGATAATGGTATCGAATTTAAACAGTTATATTTGCAAATTTGTTTTATGATTTTAAAAAGAAAACACTTGGTCAAAATATTGTTTTTGCTATTTCAGGGCCGCTTTTACATACAAAATTTTAACATTTTGAAAATTTTGGGGAGGTTTGAACTAGTGATGGGAACAATCGATATATTTTAATAATCGATTATTTTAAAACGACATGTTTTAATAATCGATTAAATTAGTAGTTGATAATTAGTAGATAATCTTTTAAAGGTAATAGTTTTAATAGTTTTACAGGGTATTTGGATGATTGTTTCGGGGCGTGGTATTTCAAAGGGTTGGTATTTCAGGGAATGATTCTTATGGAGGGTTTTTTTGGGGGATGAATTTCAGGAATGGTTTTCTGTAAGAATGATTTTTAGGGGGATTTTTCCTTTCGGGAGATGTTTTTTGGAAGTTGGGCTGATTTTCCAAGAATATTTTTACATGGGGTAGTTTTTCATAACGTGTTTTGTTTTCGTAGGTGTGATTTTCAATAAAAGTTTTTAGGGTTTGTTTTAAGCCAGTGGTTTCATGAGCGTTGTTTTTGGGGGTGATGTTTGTAGTAGTGAAGAATTTTTATGTAATTATTATTATTTAATGATTTATTTAATGATTTATTTAATGATTTATTTAATGAAATACAAAACAACTGTCAAATCAGTAATTATTAATATTACTATATAATAATTAATAGTCCAGTCTACCGAGATAATAATTAATTATTTTAGTACACTAATTAGTAATTTGCCCGACGAAATAATCGCTTAAATTAGTATATACTATTTTACCCGATCAAATAATTGCTTAAATCAGTATCTACTAATTTACCTGATCCCTTAAATTACTATATACTAATTTCCGCATAATAACCGATTATATCGATATATTTCAATAATCGACTAATTACTAATTAGAATATCGATTATAATCGATATACTAATTAGTAATTAGTCGATTATGGAAATATATCGATATAATCGGTTATTATGCGGAAATTAGAATAATAGAATTAGAATAATTATTCTCATCGCTAGTTTGAACCCCCCCCCCTGGCTACGGCCTTGCATGCACTGTAAAATTTCAGGTATTCGTTGTTTTTTAAAAACGTTCAATTTAAACTTTTGAACAAGTGTTTCCACTCGAGTTTAGATAAATCTGAAGTGTACGAATCTAACCTAACTCAACGTAACTTAAACTAGTTGATCAAAATAATATTAAAGTGGTATAAAAAGCTCATCTCTTCCACACTTAAAGTTAATCTTTTAGTTATTATAAAGTTTCCATTATTTGTTTTGATATTTCGTTAGTTAGAAGTGAAGACTAGTCGTCTCGCGAAGGAAGGAAGCAGTTGTTAGTGGGTGGGCTGTTGCACCGTTTGTATTAATAGCGACTATAAATACGACAACATTGTAATAAAGTATTATGGCGATGACGAACATAACGTTTGGCCGAAACGTGAATTTAAAGTCGCGATTAATTTCTCGCGGGACCTCCGGAGAAAACAAACAGAAAAAGGTGGAGCTGGTGTCGATCGAAACGGGCTTGTCCAATTTGTAAAGCAGCTAATAAATACCGAACGATAAATAAGTAACATCCTCTTGGCATACATTTTTGTACAATACAAGTATAATTGAGATGCTGTGAATATTTATTATTTCTTGTAGATAATTCGTAGAAATTTCTTTGTGAATTATTTTATGAAATTAATATTATATATTTTAATTACGTAAGTCTGTCAGTACGAATTCAGCACACATTAAATTTTTACAAGTTAATTATTTTAGAAAATTGCGATAGTTTTCGCTTTTTCAGGTATTTACAAGATACAAGAAATATTAATGTATGTTTGATACTTGTTCCGCTGCTTTTTTTATGGAACCAAATTTTCAAATTGGGTAAAGTAAAACACTTGTTTTGTTCCATATTTTTATTTTCATTTGTCTGACACATGTTTCGATCCACTACGACAATTTTTAAAGTTACATTATAACGGATGGAAACACGTCCTAGGCAACTGAAATAATATATTACGTCACGAGAGTGGTATGCAGCATATTACATATGAGCGGATATGTTGCGCACGAGCCGCGCAGCGGCGAGTGCAGTATTCCGTGAGTATGTAATTGCCATACCACTCGAGAAACGTACGATACTTTACCTACGCCCTAACAAAATAAACAATGAGCATGAAAGAACAACTTATTTATTCAATCATTTTTGACAGTAACATGACATTGATGAAAAATAAATTACTACTTGATCAATATACATCAAAGAAATGTCATTTGGTTGTGCAGTAATCAGTTAGCTGTTCAGTTGTTAGCATGTATATACTTGTCAAAGCAATTACGTGCATGTGTCGGTGATGTCAATCATACGCATCAAGATGACAGTATGGTATGATGCGGTTACTAGATAGGGCGTAGGTAAATATAAATATGGAACAAACAAATGTTTTACTTTACCCAGTTTTTAATAGAAATGGATCATTTAATTATTTTTATTCAGTTAGGTTAGGTCAAATAGCAATCAATAATGTTACGTTGTAAAATACTGACACTTAGGTTATTTGACAATGCATTTGTTGGATTAAGTTAGGTTAGATGAGAGTAATTGACATATGTATACAGGTTTTCTTATTTCGTTAGCTAGAAGTGAAGACTAGTCGTCTCGCGAAGGAAGGAAAAAATTGCTACTGGGTGGGCTGTTGCACAGTTTGTAATTATAGCGACTATAAAAACGACAACATTGTAATAAAGTATTATGGCGATGACGAACATAATGTTTGGCCGAAATCAATGAAGTTAAGTTGGAAAATACTGACACTTAGGTTATTTGAGAATGCATTTGTTGGATTAAGTTAGGTTAGATGACAGTAATTGACATATGTATACAGGATTTTTTTTTAAATATACAAATCTCGATGCATGCGTTGTAAAGTTTAAGGTATATTCGTTGCTTTATAAAAGCGTTAAATTTAAAGTTTATAACGAGTGTTTCCACTCCCAGACTTAGCATGAAGTAAAATTTCGAGTTTAGAAAAGCCCCGCGTAGAAAATTTGTCGAGGGTCGCGCAGCGACTCAAGACAAATTTTCGCGGGGCTTTTCTAAACTCGAAATTTTACCTCATGCGCCACGCGTAAAAAACTCTGATTTAATGTGAATCAATGAGGTTAGGTTGTAAAATACTGACACTTGGGTTATTTAACAATGCATTTGTTGGATTAAGTTAGGTTAGATGACAGTAATTGACATATGTATACAGGTTTTCTTATTTCGTTAGCTAGAAGTGAAGACTACTCGTCTCGCGAAGGAAGGAAGCAGTTGCTACTGGGTGGGCTGTTGCACAGTTTGTATTCATAGCGACTATAAATACGACAACATTGTAATAAAGTATTATGACGATGACGAACATAACGTTTGGCCGAAATCAATGAGGTTAGGTTGGAAAATACTGACACTTAGGTTATTTGACAATGCATTTGTTGGATTAAGTTAGGTTAGATGACAGTAATTGTCATATGTAAACATTTTTTTTAAATATACATATCCCGATGTTTTAAAGTTTAAGGTAAATTCGTTGCTTTATAAAAGCGTTCAATTTAAAGTTTATAACGAGTGTTTCCACTCTCAGACTAAGCATGAAGTAAAATTTCGAATTTAGAAAAGCTCCATGAAAATTTGTCTCGGGTCGCGCAGCGACCCCAGACAAATTTTCTGGGCTTTTCTAAACTCGAAATTTTACTTTATGCGCCACGCTCCTACAACACTATAATATTGTCAAATGTATGTATATTCTATTCTAACTTCATTTAAAATCTGTGTTTTATACGCGTGGCGCATGAAGTAAAATTTCGAGTTTAGAAAAGCCCCGTGAAAATTTCTAAACTCGAAATTTTACTTCATGCGCCATGCGTATAAAACACAGATTTTAAATGCCCAGAAAATGTTCATGCAGTGACCCGAGACAAATTTTCTGGGCTTTTCTAAACTCGAAATTTTACTTCATGCTTAGTCTGGGAGTGGAAAACACTCGTTTAAAGCTTCAAATTGACCTCTTTTAAAAATCAACGAATGTCAGATAATTTACAGTTAAAATAATTAAGAAAAAGTAATATGATTTTATAAAAATAATGACACACCGTGAAATTGATACAACAATTTTGGATGTCAAAATAGTTGTTGTTTCAATTCCATGGGATGTCATTATTTTTATAAAATCACATTACTTTTTCTTAATTATTTTAACTGTAAATTTTCTGACATTCGTTGATTTTTAAAAGAGTTCAATTTGAAGCTTTAAACGAGTGTTTTCCACTCCCAGACTAAGCATGAAGTAAAATTTCGAGTTTAGAAAAGCCCAGAAAAGCCCAGAAAATTTGTCTCGGGTCACTGCATGAAAATTTTCTGGGCATTTAAAATCTGTGTTTTATACGCATGGCGCATGAAGTAAAATTTCGAGTTCTTAATTATTTTAACTTAGAGAACCGTAAAGTGAGAAACGTTAACACGAATGAATTCAGAATTTTTACTTCTACAAAAAAGGTACATACATTTTGTTTCTAAAATAAATAGGG
This sequence comes from Philonthus cognatus, assembly GCA_932526585.2. NCBI lineage: Eukaryota > Metazoa > Arthropoda > Insecta > Coleoptera > Staphylinidae > Philonthus > Philonthus cognatus. The sequence continues at coordinate 35,651,248 of OW052242.1, forward strand.
GAGCCAAAATTTGAACATTTCAAAATTTACATGGGATTTCCTATGTTGCGTCCACCAAGTCAACACCCGGTAGAATTTAATGGAAATATTTAGGGAAATTAAAGTTCAAAATAATTATAACATGGAATTTTTTTGTCAAATCTTCATGGAGTTTCGTGTGGATGTTAAATAGACATACATTGCTCTTTCAGAAGTAAAAATAATAAAATACCCCGTTGACAGTTTTCGAGTTATTTTTAATTAAAAGTCATAAAAATAGAAATACTTAGGGATATTAATGTTTGAAACATTCACAACATGGAAATTCTTTGAGAAATGTTCATGGAAATTCTTTGAGAAATGTTCATGGAATTTCTTGTGGATCTTAAAAAAGTATTGCTATTTTAGAGTATGGCAAAAATAATCTCTTGACAGTTTTCGAGTTATTTTTAACTAAATGTCGAAAATATAAAATTTTATGGATATATTTATTAAAATTAAAGTTTAAACATTCACAACATGGAAATTCTCGCTTCGCTTGCGAGCCTCCCAATTCAAATTTTTAGGCTTATTTAAACTTGAAATTTACTTTATGCTTAATCAAGACAGTTCAACAAACAATTCTGAAAATTTGTAAAATTTATAAAAGTGGTTAAAGTTGGTGTACACATTTTCTTAAGGAAAATGATAAACTCACATTGTATATAATATTGATATGTATGTGATGTTTCGAAATTTTTTCAAAGAATAAAAATCCTTACGTAAAAATCAATTATTTTATGATTTTTTTTATTTAAAAAAAATTACAATTTTCCTTTCTAATAGATCTATACAAATTAAATTTAAAAATAAAGATTCATACGTATTTAATCTTAGCCAAGGTGTCCCGCAAAATCACCTCTGTCTCCCTTATTATTTAATATATTGTCTTATGACATTTATAATGTAGACTCAAATTATTTCAACTCAAAGCAGTATGTTTTACAATTAGCTGATGATACAGTTCTCATCTCTCATGCTTCAAATTTAAATAAGGCAATTTCATCCTTACAAACTCTCCTTGATAATACGCAGTCTTGGTTCTCAAAGTGGACGATATCGATCAATCCAAACAAATCCCAAATGTTAATCCCATATCACCGAATTTCTGAAAACTCCCCATCAATATTCTAATCTCACCTACACCCCTTTCTAAGTATCTAGGAATCTTTTTTGACACTAAACTCTCTTTTCGCCAACACTCCAAAAAAATAAAATCCCACATTGCAGCAAGACCAAAATATTTGTGATGCTTAACTTACAGAAATAGAGGTATTTCGACAAAAATAGCTACCAAAATTTACAAATCAATATGCCGACCAATGCTAGATTATGATTTCATTCTATTAACTTTCTCACACCCTCGAACATTGTACCATATACTTGTAGCAGAACGTTCCTCGCTTCGAACTCTAACAAAAATTAAAAATCCAAAGAATATATTATTTAATCCATCAAATGAATTATTGTATGAGCAGACACAAGTTATACCAATAGATAAACGCTATCCATTTCTCTTTGAAACATTCTCGAAATCAGAATCAAATTTCCGCATACTCACTCAATTTTGCATTAATAGAAATCTTAACATCGCACCCAAATACAAATTTCCCTAAAGAACAATTTTTAAATGTGTAACTTTTTTACAATAATACTATATAACTAACACATACAAAAATAAAACAATAGGCAGAATGACTAACGGTCGTTAGCCTTTTTGACATTTTAAAATTTAGAAATTAATTTCTCGCTTATGTAGTAATAATATATTATTGTATTTACTGTCACTGTCAAATAAAGATATTATCTTGTTGTTTGTTGTATGTTTCTTACATTAATAGGAAAAGCTGTGATTTTTTTTAGCTATTAATTTTAGTGGGAAAAAGATTGTTGGTGCATCTAGCTTGAATTCATGTTCAGAGAAAATGTAAATAATTAATATGCTTTCATTTGAGCAGTTTTCAGAGGGTTAAATATGGTGCTTAGGGTAATCATTCAAATTTAGACTTTAGTGGATCTATTAATTTTCATGTTTGCCATTTTGTCACCCCCTCAGTGATGACACCCGGGATGGACCGCACCCCTCTTCCTTAGCCTCTAACTATAGTTAAAACGAATGAAAATTAATCATCAACTAATCTTTAAAAGAATAATACGCGTTTTACATTTCATATGTATTATTCTTCTTTTCAACACTCAGACACACAACTTCTTAGATTTAACGCATCCAACTTCCAAATGGAGAAACGCAAACTTCGCTTTAACTTCTTAATGAGGAAATTCGGCCCGGTCAGGACGATCATCTCCCGGAAAGGGGTGGAAAGCCGGAAGTTCCGGAATGCTAAACGTAATACTAAGATGTGCGTGTGACAGTTATATTGGTTCGTCTTAAAGACAATTCCCTCCTCCGAGGGTTGCAATTAGCGAATTCTCAGGTGCTCGAGGTGAGATGGGATATAAATGGGGGTCGTGTTGCCTCCGGAACGTTGATGGGTCTATGAAGATGATTAAGTGGGCACTCGGAGGGTTACTTAAGGGACCATCGAGTTGTCGAGTTGAATTTTTCAGATTGTTATTGTTGAATGATGATGTTACGACAGTTTAGCAATGTTTCAAGTTGTTGCTATTAATAATAATAATAATATAATAATAATAATAATAATAGCCTTTATTGTCCAACAGAATTTCCTACTTACAGGATAATATAATAGAAGGTACAATGGGGTATCTGTGAATTTTTGTATCACTTAGGTCCATTTGCACCCTGACTGATTAGCTTTAATCATCTACTAATCATTGATTAAACCTTTGGCTTTTCTAAACTCAAAATACATACATACATTGTTTATTGTATTATCATTGTCTTGTAATTGGGAAATTTCTTGTTGGGCAATAAATACTTATTATTAAGTCAAATTTCTATAACAGAAGAATGTTATAAATTTGTAAGGTATCCTAAACGTGTCCTTTTTATCAATATGCAATTGTGTAAACAATTTCTAATTACAATTACTTTGTTTTTTAAAAGTACTAATCACTCATTAAGTTAATCGACTTGGATGCAAACGGGTATTAGAAGCATATATACACAATCCACATACCGGGCGTTGACTTGGCGGACGCAACATAGGAAATCACATGTATATTTTGAAATGTTCAAATTTTGGCTCCCCTATTTACTTTAGAAACAAAATGTATTTAGCTTTTTTGTAGAGGGAAAAATTCTGAATTCATTCGTGTTAACGTTTATCACTTTACGTTTCTCTAAGTTAATATAATTAAGAAACAATTATGTGATTTTATAAAAATAATGACATGCCATGGAATTAAAACAACAACTGCGGATGTCAAAATGGCAAAAGATAACGTAGTCACTTGATTAAAGTAAATGTTTTTGAAATGATTTACACTATACAAGAAAAATGTCATTATTTTTATAAAATCACATTACTTTTTCTTAATTATTTTAGCTGTTAATTTTCTGACATTCGTTTTAAAAGAGTTCAATTTGAAGCTTTAAACGAGTGTTTTCCACTCCCAGTCAAAGCATGAAGTAAAATTTCGAGTTTAGAAAAGCCCCGTGAAAATTTGTCGAGGGTCGCGCAGCGACCCGAGACAAATTTTCTGGGCTTTTCTAAACTCGAAATTTTACTTCATGCGCCACGCGTATAAAACACTGATTTCAAGTGTGGTTCAAATATACATAAATTCACAATATTTTTGTTTTGTACGCGTGGCGCATGAAGTAAAATTTCGAGTTTAGAAAAGCCCAGAAAATTTGTCACGGGTCGCTGCGCGACCCTCGACAAATTTTCACGGGGCTTTTCTAAACTCGAAATTTTACTTCATGCTTAGTCTGGGAGTGGAAAACACTTGTTTAAAGCTTTAAAGTGAACTATAAAAAAAACAGGGAATATCCGCAATTGTTGTAAAAATTCTATAATATGTCATTATTTTTATAAAATCACATTACTTTTTCTTAATTATTTTAGCTGTTAATTTCCTGACATTCGTTGATTTTTAAAAGAGTTCAATTTGAAGCTTTAAACGAGTGTTTTCTACTCCCAGACTAAGCATGAAGTAAAATTTCGAGTTTCGAAAAGCCCCGTGAAAATTTGTCGAGGGTCGCGCAGCGACCCGAGACAAATTTTCGGGGCTTTTCTAAACTCGAAATTTTACTTCATGCGCCACGCGTTAAAACACAGATTTTAAGGGAAGCTCGAATAGACATAAATTTGACAATATTATAGTGTTTTATACGCGTGGCGCATGAAGTAAAATTTCGAGTTTAGAAAAGCCCAGAAAATTTGTCTCGGGTCGCTGCGCGACCCTCGACAAATTTTCACAGGGCTTTTCTAAACTCGAAATTTTACTTCATGCTTAGTCCGGGAGTGAAAAACATTCGTTTAAAGCTTCAAATTAATACTAAAAAAAACAAGGAATATCTAAAGATTACCAAAAAAAAAATAGGCTAAGTTTAGAATACGTATATTTAATAGAAAAACTCTCTGTATGTACATTTATCGACTCTTTTAAAATTATTAATAATTGACTCATTTTTTTTAAATATTGCTCACTCTTATATTTATTATTTTAAAAAGAGTTCTATTTGAAGCTTTAAACGAGTGTCTTCCACTCCCAGACTAAGCATGAAGTAAAATTTCGAGTTTAGAAAAGCTCCGTGAAAATTTGTCGAGGGTCGCGCAGCGACCCGAGACAAATTTAGTGTTTTATACGCGTGGCGCATGAAGTAAAATTTCGAGTTTAGAAAAGCCCAGAAAATTTGTCTCGGGTCGCTGCGCGACCCGAGACAAATTTTTACGGGGCTTTTCTAAACTCGAAATTTTACTTCATACTTAGTCTGGGAGTGGAAAACACTTATTTTAAGCTTTAAATTGAACTTTGAAAAATCACAGGGAATATCCGCAATTGTTGTATCAATTCCATGGTGTCATTATTTTTATAAAATCACATTACTTTTTCTTAATTATTTTAACTTAGAGAAGCGTTAAGTGTCAAGTGTGAACATAAATAATTTTTTTTCCCTCTACAAAAAAGTGAAATACATTTTGTTTCTAAAATAAATAGGAAAGCCAATATTTAAACACTTTAAAATTAACATGCGATTTAATATGTTGCGTCCGCCAAGTTAACACCCGGTATAAATACCCCATTATAAATTTAAAAAAAAACGTTTTAACTCTGTTTGTATAACACAATTTAGTTTTATGTGACTGCAGTTTCGGTAAATTTAGCTTGCCATTATCGAACATATTCATGTTCGATAATGGCAAGCTAAATTTTTCGAAACTGCAGTCACATAAAAATAAATTGTCTTATATAAACAAAGTTAAAACGTTTTTCATTGATAAATTAACATGTATAACGAAGTAGAAGCCTTCACAATACAAAACCCCATTATAAGTTAAACGTGAAAGAAGAGTCATTTCTAAAAAAACGGAGAAGTCGAAAAAGCGCTTGATCTCATGGATGCTTAAAAAAAAACTAGGAGATTCTCAAAAGGGATTCTGTAGATGTAGCTTATGGAGGAACTTTTGTATTCTGGAATATCAAAGTTCTTCCATTAGCTACATCTACAGAATCCCTTTTGAGAATATCCTAGTTTTTGTTTTTCTTCAAATAATTCTTGTAAGCTAGCTACATCTAGGAAATCCTTTCTGTAGTATTAGTATCTTTTCACTCCCCTTTTAGATATTCCTCAGAAAAGTAAATAAGAAAACTCCTCGGTGATAAATGAAAAGTTCCCGCCGAGGAGCCGGATGAAAAGCTCAAACGACCTGGCGATGAGTTTGCAGGAAAAGCTGCCATTGTGGGAAAGCCCTTAGACTAATTGAATCCCGGCCGTGGCAAATTGCATCTCTCCCACTTTAGCAAACGGTCGATGATGAATAATTAATAGGCCGGGAATTCGGCTGGAAAAAGCAAAAGCAAAATGGCCGGCGCGTCCTCAATTAATCATTTTCCTTTTTTTCCTTTTCCTTCTGCTTCTGTTTGCTCAATTGCAAAAGCGCGCAAGGGGAAATATTAATGCAACCGGTTCCGTCTTGTGAGTTTCGAACTTCGTCTTCAGTCATCAATAATGCATCGCGCGGGGTTTTTTAATGCGGTGTTTACATAATCGACACAATCGATTGATTTCATTAGATGACGCCGATAAGGATTGGGTTGGTTAATTAAAAATGTATGCTGAATTCTTCAGTCGTTGTAAAGTTCAGAGATAATTAGCTATCTACGTGTATAATGTAAAATATAATTAATTCTATACATTCTATGTTAATCAAAACTTTCAACGCGTTATTAGAGTATGCATAAATATAGAACCATAATCTCCATTGAGATAGAAACAAAAAATCAAATGAATGTTTGATGATTCTATCAAACTGGAATGAAATAAGATTTATCCCTAATCTTGTTCTGTTCCAATTTGATAGAGTTATCAAAAGTGATCTATAGATCACTTATAGCTCGTTTCATTTTAATAATTTTTAATTTAATTTAATTCATTTATTTACGGTATCACCTTTGTACAATCAATATACATTTAAGTATAAAACAGTGTATGTAAAACTATTACAATATTAATGTTTATCACAATGAGCACTCTATATAAAAAAAATTATGAATATAAAACAGACTTAAAATAAGAAAATAAATTTTTATTTCATAAAACTGAAGGATACTATCCAGTAAGAGGATTTGATCATGACATACTACTCAATAAATTTAGTTTAGACTCTCTTGAATGTCGTAGGCATAAGGCATCTATCTTATTTATGCATAAATTATTACACAATGAAATAGATTCACCAGAATTATTAAATCAGATTGGGCTGCATATTTCAGTTTTTTGCAGCAGGCAAAAACCTATGTTTAGCATCCCAAACCATAGGACTAACGTGACATTAAAATCTCCTATTGTTATCATGTCATGCATGTGTAATAAATTACCACCCTGTTGTGATATTCTGCACGACTCCGTTAAATCGTTGATGAACAATCTGTCAAATAGCTGTCACACTCACGAGCGTCTTTATATTGTTTAGATTTAAATTTATTTATGTACATACATAAATTGTATATTGTATTATCATTGTCTTGTAATTGGGAAATTTCCTGTTGGGCAATAAATACTTATTATTATTATTATTATTTAATTTAGCACGTCCTTAATTGACGGTGAGTAAATGGACACGGTTTTTTAATATTATTATTATTATTATTATTATTATTGTTAAAATAAAATAAAATAAGACAATACTGAATATGATGAAAACTAGAAGAGCATAAAACGTCACTTGCACGATGCATGGAGATATTCAAAATGCTGCTGAAGACTAAATCCAGAAAAACTCCTCTTTCGTTTGGAGTTTTGTTGATTTGCTGCATATGATGAAAATTAAAAACATTTGACAAAACGTTGGCTGGAAGACAATCAAAATTCGTGTTCAGTATATCATCCGAATGCCCCTACCTTGCATCAGGGATGTTGAAATCGCCACAGATGATATATTCACAATTAGGATTCTTTGAACAGATGTCATCAATGATGTTTGCATTGGTAGTATACTGGTTAGAATCATATCCAGGAGGTATATATATCGACCCTATTATATATTTATCAGCTACTTTGGCGAATAATTGCTCCACAAATGTACTGCGCTCCAAATAACTACTAGAAAGACATTTTTTTACGGCAATTAAAACGCCACCACCTCTAGATTTTTGCTGTTTTACTGATTCCTATCCACTCTATAAATACTAAAATTAGGAAGGCCCAGTTCAGCATTTGAAACAGTATCATCTAACCACGTTTCAACAAAGATAATGACGTCGTAGATGGACGAGTGTGTGTTCAGCATAAACGATTTTAACTTGCCTTTGATGCCACCTACATTTTGGAAATATATGTTTAGTTTTTTTGCATCCTAGAAGCAGATTTAACAACAGAAGGGTGGCCGTTGACATATTTAATAGTTATATCGGTTTCTCCAGCCTTTTTCCGCATATCCAGTTCATCTTTGAGAGTCCTTAGGTGATTACGCTGCATTTCAGTTTTGTCATTGTTAAATATAATATTACCTGTATCAATTTGTATGAGTCACCCTTAGAATATCAAGTGATTCTTGAGCAGTAGCAAATATAAGTTTCATCCGCCGTGGCTTTACACCAACCCTTCCCAGGCGAATAACATTAATTGGATCAAATTTGACTTGTGACTTAATCAAATCATTTATGGCAGAACATCAGGGCAGCTTGGTGGTGTAGTGGTTAGAGTGTTGTACTGCCACGCCACGGACCGGAGTTCAAATACCGGCCTAACAAGTTATCTGCATTTATATTGGTTAGGATAAAAATGCCAAACACTCCGTCTTCTCGGATATGACGTTAAATACATGTAGGACCCGTGAACTGCCTGGATGTTGCGTGCACGTTAAAGATCCCTACCGATGGGTTGGAACTCCCACCGGGTTCGGCAAAATTCCCGGATAGCTGTAGACCTAATCTCCGGCGTCATGATTGGCCTTAGCAGCGGAAATAGATGACGTAAAACCCAAAATAAAAAAAAATAGCAGAACATCCTTAGTAATAATTTCTTGGCGAGATCCAACTGGCTCTGGTACATTAAAAACCATAACATTTCGAGAACGCATTTGTCGCTCTTCTACTTCACGAACAATATCTGATTTTGTTGACAAGTCAGGGGAACTTTGCGAGTCATCAATCTGTTAATAAGAACATATTTGTATCTATAATCGGTTTTTTTTGATTGACCAACCAAATCTGGTAATTTTTTGTATAGTGTTGGATATTTGGTTGAGTACTCTGATTGTGATTCTGACTTTTGCCTTTAAAATAAATATAAAGTTTGATAGAGTTATTAAACATGTTTTGCTCTGAAGATCACTTACAGCTTGTTTCATTTTAATAAGAACATATTTTTATCTATATTTGTTATTTTTTATTAACCAACCATATTTTCTGATTTTTTTATAGTGTCGGATATTTGGTTGGGTACTCAGGTTGTAATTCTGACTTTTGCCTTCAAAATAAATATGAGGTCATGTTTTCTACATGGTTGCCATGTGCTTAATTATCCTATCATAAAGATCAATTGAATGACGGGACATTACTTTTGGCATTTTATTACCACTTTTCTGACAAATCATTAATCAATCGCAACATAACATTAATATCAATGTCATTGCATAACAAACAGTAGGGACACCCAAATAACCAAAGAACCTAAGAAAAATAAATTCCAGATCTGGTTGGCCAATAAAAAAAAAACCGAATATAAAGTGTAGTTTTTTTTAGAGGTATACAACTTCAATTATGAATATCTCTTAAACAAATGTCAGAATGGGAAGCTGTTGGTGGCAATTTTGTTCAGTAAGTTTTGCTAATTATTATGCTAAAGCTCACAGTCAAGCAACGATCACAACTTGTGAACATTTATTTCCAAAATGCGCGCTCTGTTCATCAAACATAGAGCACTTCGCCTATTTACTGATTTTTACCGCCAAATAATTTGAAGTGATAATTCTTATTTTTGGTTGAATGGACTCGTAAATAAGCAAAATTGTGTTTCTGTGTGGTGTGGATTGCATACTGGAGGCATCATTAGCCCCTCCTTTCTTTGAGAAATCTTCATGGAATTTTGTGTGGATGTTGCTCTTTCAGAAAACCTCAAAAACAAAAAAATACGCCATCGACAGTTTTCGGGTTATGTGGATCTTAGGAAGACATTGTTCTTCCAGAATATGTCAAAAACAAAAAATACGCCTTTGACAGTTTTCGAGTAATTTTTAATTAATGGGCGTAAACATAGAATTTATTTGAAATATTTTTGGAAATTAAAGTTAATCAATCTCTTTGAGAAATCTTCATGGAATTTTGTGTGGATGTTGCTCTTTCAGAAAACCTCAAAAATAAAAAAAATACGCCATCGACAGTTTTCGAGTTATGTGGATCTTAGGAAGACATTGTTCTTCCAGAATATGTCAAAAACAAAAAATACGCCTTTGACAGTTTTCGAGTTATTTTTAATTAATGGGCGTAAACATAGAATTTATTGGAAATATTTTGGGAAATTAAAGTTTTAAATAATTATAACATGGACATTCTTTGTGAAATCTTCATGAAATTTTGTGTAGATGTTAAGAAAATATTGCTCTTTCAGAATACCTCAAAAACAAAAAATTAAAGTTTAAAACATACACAACGTGGATCATTGACCCTTCCTTTTTAAACAATGAAGACAGACTCAATGTAACTGTCAATGGCGAGCACTACAGGTTAATGATTCGAAATTTTTTGATCCCTAACGGCTATGCAAATGTGTTGAGAACTAAATGGTTTTAGCAGAACGGCGCAACTTGTCACACCGCGCGTAAAACCCTCACATTGTCGGAAGAGACTTGGGCCTGTTAATTGGCCGCCTAGATCATGTGACTTAACCCCATTGGACTTCTTTTTAATAAAATTATTTCGAGACATGGGCCTGTTAATTGGCCGCCTAGATCATGTGACTTAACCCCATTGGACTTCTTTTTGTAGGGCAAATCACTGTTGTATACTAATAAACCAGCAACGATTGAAGACTTAGAAGTCAACTGTCGGCGCTTAATTGGAAAGATTAGCACGGCCATATTGGAAAAAGTTATGAAAAACTAAACCAATGGAATTGTTCATCTAAGACGCAATCGCGGTGGTCACTTGCCCAAAATTATTTTTAAACTTGAAATGCCAGGTAACATTGGTTACCTATTAAAGCTAGAACATCCGTTGTGTTATTGATTTGTATTTTATTTCAAAAAGAAGTTTTATACCTGTATAAAAAAGAAACAGCCTTTATACACTAATTTATTTTTTGAAATTTTAGTCTCTAAACAAATCCAGCTCTTTTAAAATTCTTGCCATTTGCTTTGTGGAATCTTTTAAGTATACTTAAATGAAAAACTGCCTGGGTAAATAAACATTTGTTTTAGCTTATTTATCCAGGGAGTTTTTCTTTTAAGTATACTTGGAAGATATCACAAAGCAAATTGCACGAATTTTAAAAGCGCTAGATTTAAATAGATGATAAAAAATAAACATTTTGAAAATTTATTATCATGAAATTAAAAATAAGGAGTATATTTTTTATTTCACTTACAATCAGTGTTTTATACGCTTGGCTTCTTAGAATAGACATGCAGAATTCACAAGGATATCTAATACCAGCGTGTTCAGCTTGGACATGATGGTTAAAGGCTTTTGAGTTGAAGTATTCTTTCCCGCAATTGGTGCATTTGTGGTATAGGCACCGTTGTGCCTCCGCGTGTGAGTTTCAAGTGCGTATTTTGAGGCTAGAGAGAGTCCGCAAAGGTTGCAAGGGAATTTCAGTCCTTTGTGGATTTGTAAGTGCTTTTGTAAATTGTTGGGTGTTTTCAAAAGTTTTCCACACGTCATCAGAGTGCATTTGCTTCAAGTGGCTTTCTTATTTTGTTTTATTTGGGAATTTATGTCCGCATATTTCGCAAATTAAGTTGATTTTTGTTAAAGCTTTTGGTAGTGGAATTAGTTTTTGGGTTTCACTTGCTAATTTTTAAATTTATCTTTTGATTCATTTTTTCCAAAGTCATCCTCTAAAGTATTTTGGGAACTAATCAATTTATTAGTCTGCTGGTTTTCGAGGTTTTTGTCTACAAAGTTCTGTACAATAATCAGATTTTTGCTATCATAGTTCTCAATATTGTAAAAAGACCAGTAAAGGAGACACTGGTTTCATAATTCCCAGAGTTTTGAACAATAATCAGATTTTTAGTATCATGGTGTTCAATATTTTTGTCTAGTGTATTATGGAAAGTGTTTCCTTTTATGCGTTCATTATACCGAATTTTTTTATCAATTCTTTCTCTAAAATCAACTCATTGTTTTCTTCTTGTAAAACCGCGTCTAAATTAATTGATTTTTTTGTTTGAATAGCATCTTCTTCCAGATCTTGTTCAGGCATGAGTTTTTTGGTTGATAGACTGTTAGATTTTTTAACTTCATTGTTTTCTTCTTGTAGTTCTCTTTCAATTGTGAGCAGTTTTCTAGTTTGCAAGTTTTCTTCTTGTAGATCTTTTTCTATCCATATCAAGGGTTTGCTTTCATTGGTTTCTTCTTCTAAGTTTCGTTGCAGAGTGATCAGCTGTTTAATTTAAATGATTCCTTTTTGTAATGGTTTTTGAGGACTGATGACCATTTGCCTTCCAAGCTGTCTTCTTGTGCAATCAGTTTTTCCTTCACAATTGTTTCTTCTTGAATACTGATCACTTTTCTGGCTTCATTGTTTACTTCTCGTGGATCTCTTTGTAGAGTGATCAGCTGTTTGATTTGAACGCCTCCTTTATGTGATGCTTTTTGCTTTCCAAGTTTACATTTTGTAGATTGTTTTGTGTAAAGAGCAGTTTTTGAGTTTCGACGTCTTCTCCGCATAGTCTTTTTTCGATCAGGTTTTTTGTTTCATTGTCCTGTTTTTGTGCAGCAAATCCCTTTTTTTTGTATGAGCATTGCTGTTTGCTGTTTGATTTGAACGCCTTCTTTATGTGATGCTTTTTGCTTTCCGAATTTTCATTTTGTAGATCGTTTTGTGTAAAGAGCAGTTTTTGAGTTTCGACGTCTTCTCCGCATAGTCTTTTTTCGATCAGGTTTTTTGTTTCATTGCCCTGTTTTTGTGCAGCAAATCCCTTTTTTTCTTTTTGTATGAGCATTGCCTTTTTTATTTCACTATATTCTTCTTGTAGTGCTTTATGCATCACAATTTGTGTTTTGTTTCCATCTTGTTGTACACCAAGACTCTCTCTAGTCTCAACATTTTCGTTTTATATTATCCCATTTTTGATTTCGCTATTTTCTTGTAATCCTGTCTGCATCACTATAATTAAATCGCTTTCGTTTTGAAGCTCTTCCATTTTCTTCTTGTAGTCCTTTCTGTATCACCATATTTTTCTCAATTTCATAATTATTTTGTAGAGATTCAACCTTTTCTTGTTAGTTCTTTTTAAAAATCACTGGCGTAGATTTCAGCAACAGAGCAACGCTTCTGCCGTCTTTTGTCTTGATTGTGATCGTCTCGTGTTTGATTCGCGTTAAATCCACGAATTTTTTTAGCTCATAAATCGTTTCGACTTTTACAGACTTCTCTAGCTCGTTGGGTATCCTAAAAAAGATTATGTTAGTCGTAATAATAACAAAAAAATTATGTTCGACGGTTGTCTTCAGTATTTATCAGGCACACTTAAAAGTGGCAGTAAATAATACTGTCAATTTTACTAACATTGTCAAGCAGAATATATTCTGAATAAGAAAAAATGAAATCTATTGAAATAGATAATGAAAGAAGTAAAATTTTGAGTTTAGAAAAGCCTGAGTGTGGATTTGGACGCTTCGCGTCTAAATCCAAACGCTCGGGCTTTTCTAAACTCGAAATTTTACTTCATGCTTAGTCTGGGAGTGGAAACACTTCAAAATAAACGCTTTTAACAAACCAAGAATGCAAATCGCGATGTATGTATGTATATACAAAAAATTCCCTGTATATTGGATTTGAACATATTTTATACAAAACCAGCATAAAAATCATGAGGGCTAGGTCGGGCAACAACAGCTTCTACCTGCCTGCGGCAGAGTGCAATTAATACGTCCTCTGGTGGTACTTATTTGTACTTATACTTACACAATTGACAGGAAATGAATCTAAGTTGTATAAATAGAACGGAAATAAAGCATGCACTTACTTGACGTGCTATTTTTAATCAAAATAACTACATTGCGTATCAATTTTGTTGTTACAGGTCCTAGGACTAGGAGAGTGAAGAAACCCGGAACGAAACCCCCGCCAGGCGTACCAACGGCCCAAACCGCCGAGGAAAAACGACCCAGGACGGCGTTTTCCGGTGCCCAACTGGCAAGGCTAAAGCACGAATTCGCCGAGAACAGGTACCTGACCGAACGAAGACGCCAACAGTTAAGTGCAGAGCTGGGCTTAAACGAGGCCCAAATCAAAATCTGGTTCCAGAACAAACGGGCCAAAATCAAAAAGGCCTCGGGCCAGAAGAACCCCCTGGCCCTCCAGCTGATGGCGCAGGGATTGTACAACCACTCCACGATACCTCTGTCGAAGGAAGAGGAGGAACTCCAGGAGATGCACTCGAAGAGCTCATAGGACTGATAGGAAAACGTGTTGAGTGCGGAGTGCGGATGTAAATATTTTCGTTTTGTTTTCATTTAGGAAAAAAAAAGTCCGTGATAATTTGATGCTTCCATTTTTTCGTTTCCCAAACCAACCTCGTGGACAGTTTCAGTGCCATTGATTAAAATAAAATTGGAATTCCATTACTTTTGTACATACCTTAGTTTAGTTTATTTATTTGATTTTCAATAGGAATGAAAAAAAAACAAAAACAAAAATAAGGACGATTTAGTACAAGGGCGCCTGCAAGCAATATATGAACATATAAAATAGTCTTTTGTATAAAGAAAAATAAAACTTGTTATTATTTGTAAATATACACTAAATATAAATATATATAAAAAAAAACGAATTGTCTGTGAGTTTTACTATGATATAGCTTATTATTTATATACAGGGATTTTTTCTTTGAAGTAAATATATGCATAGACTGTAAATTTTCCGACATCCGTTATTTTTTAAAAGAGTTCAATTTGAAGCTTTAAACGAGTGTTTTTCACTCCCAGACTAAGCATGAAGTAAAATTTCGAGTTTAGAAAAGCCCCGCGTTGAAAATTTTCTACGCGGGGCTTTTCTAAACTCGAAATTTTACTTCGTGTGCCAGGCGTATAAAACACTGATTTTAAATGAGGTTCAAATATATATAAATTTCACAATATTTTATGGTTTTATACGCGTGGCGCATGAAGTAAAATTTCGAGTTTAGAAAAGCCCAGAAAATTTGCCTCGGGTCGCTGCGCGACCCTCGACAAATTTTCACGGGGCTTTTCTAAACTCGAAATTTTACTTCATGCTTAGTCTGGGAGTGGAAAACACTTGTTTAAAGCTTCAAATTGAATTCTTTAAAAAAAAAACAACTAATGTCTTTAGATTTAAGGAAAAATAGCTGAATTTGGAATACGTATACTTTAAAGAAAAACTCGCAGCGATCCGAGACAAATTTTTACGGGGCTTTTCTAAACTCGAAATTTTACTTCATGCGCCACGCGTATAAAACACTGATTTCAAGTAAAGTTTAAATATACAAAAATTTCACAATATTTTAGTGTTTTATACGCGTGGCGCATGAAGTAAAATTTCGAGTTTAGAAAAGCCCAGAAAATTTGTCTCGGGTCGCTGCGCGACCCTCGACAAATTTTCACGGGGCTTTTCTAAACTCGAAATTTGACTTCATGCTTAATCTGGGAGTGGAAAACACTCGTTTGAAGCCTCAAATTGAACTTAAAAAAAACAACGAATATCTAAAGATTTAAAGAAAATAATAAAATAATTTCTTTTAGGTAAACATACGCCTAAGCTGCTGTACATTTTCCGACATTCGTTGTTTTTTAAATGAGTTCTATTTGAATCTTTAAACGAGTGTTTTCCACTCCCAGACGAAGCATGAAGTAAAATTTCGAGTTTAGAAAAGCCCCGTGAAAATTTGTCGAGGGTCGCGTAGCGGCCCGAGACAAATTTTCTGGGCTTTTCTAAACTCGAAATTTTACTTCATGCGCCACGCGTATAAAACTCTAATTTCGAGTGAGGTTCAAATATACACACAGTTCATAATATTTTAGTGTTTTATACGCGTGGCGCATGAAGTAAAATTTCGAGTTTAGAAAAGTCCAGAAAATTTGTCTCTGGTCGCCGCGCGACCCTCGACAAATTTTCACGGGGCTTTTCGAAACTCGAAATTTTACTTCATGCTTTGTCTGGGAGTGGAAAACACTCGTTTAAAGCCTCAAATTGAACTTAAAAAAAAAACAACGAATATCTAAAGATTTACAGAAAATGAGCTAAATTTGGAATACGTATACCTTAAAGAAAAACTCCCTGTATGACGAAAAATATTGTATTTAAATTAATTAGAGAATGTACCTAAAAAAAAAAATAAAACAAAAATAAACATTCTTTCTAATAGATCTTAAGACAGTTTTATGACTCCACTTAGCAATACGCAACACATAGCAATACGCAACAAGCATCTTTCCAGTTGTTCCACATGGTAAAATCAAAAGATCGAATTTAATGAATTTTGCATTATGGTTCAAAAATTGTAAGCAGCAACTAAAGATTATCAATGATATTCTTGTTGGAGTTACATGAAGTGTTAGTAATAGATATGTAAGTAGTTAAATTCCATAATCCTTCACTGTTTTATATTTAAAAAAAAAATAGAATTAAAATAAAACAGTGAAGATTAAGGAATTTAGCTACTTACATATCTATAACTAAAAAGTATTTTAATATTTACAATTCGATACCTAAACTCCAAAACCTCTAACTGACTAATTTTACAGTACGATCAAAAAACTGTCTACAGCAGTAAAAAAATAGAATTAAAATAAAACAGTGAAGATTAAGGAATTTAACTACTTACATATCTATAACTAAAAATTATTTTAATATTTACAATTCGATACCAAAACTCCAAAACTTCTAACTGACTAATTTTACAGTACGATCAAAAAACTGTCTACAGCAGTAAATTGACCTATAATATTTAGAATATGAATTTGTATTTAGTACTCATTCATTCTAATGGGCATTAGATGGCGTTTACACTTTCGAACAATAATATTTATTTTTGTATTTTGTTTTATCGAGTCACGATATCCCAGACTTGATAAAACAAGATAAAAAGTATTTATTATTGGTGAATTTACTGCTCTGGACAGTCTTTTGTTCGTACTGTAAAATTTGTTGTTTGTCAGTTGAGAGGTTTTGGAGTTTAGGTATCGAATTGCAATTCATTTAAATACAATTTAGGAAAGCAAGATTTTATTAAAATAGTAAAAATTCAATCGCAAATATTCAAATAATCTTCAATAAAATTTAAAAACGTAAAATGTTATTAAAATAAATGTAATCTAAAATATTTGAACAATCTTTTTAGTTCTGTTATTCCTTACTTCACTTTTTATTTGTATCGTTAGATGTACAGGGTGGTCTAATTTCGATGTTGCTTATGGGCATCTCGGTAAATATAAGAGTTAGAGAAAAACCGATGGCGCAGTCGCGATCTCTTTTTTTGAGACTAGGACTATGCCGAAAACAAAAAATACACCATCTTGTTTTTTTCAGAAGTTATAGGGCAACATCGGGTTTTCTTGATTTTTAACTTTAAATAATAACTTGCGTAATTTGTGAGATAGACAAAAACAATACATACCTTCTTAAGACACTTTTTTGAGTAGAATCCAGTGGCGTAGGCATTTTTTTATTTTATGCACACATTTTCGAGTCATAGCCCAATCATTTTTTTTAAATGTAAATCATAGTTGGCTTTGACATAGTTGATGAGAGTGTTTTTCACTGATTTCAAAAATATATACTTTTGTAAATTTATCTTAAAAAACAGTGTTACTATAGAGTAAAAACTAGTTTTTAATCAGCTAAATAATATAATATGGAAGACAATAGCCATTTCTGATCATTTGCATGTTCAGTTTTAATTATGATAAACATTATAAATTAATGATATTTTTAATAATAATAATTCTTTTTTGAGTAATATGTATTTTATTATTTTTATTATTTATTAAAATTTTTATATATTGAAAAAAAAACTTATTTTAAATATTCGAACTGATGGCCATTATTTTTAATGCATCTTTGGCATCTACTTCTTACAGCTTGAATGGCGATACAAATTTGAATGTTGGGAACAGTTCCTATGAAAATCATGAAAATGTTCCAATACGTCTAAATTAATTTAGGCTGCTTGTACATTTTATCCTGCAGGTATCCCAAAAAATAATCTAACGCTGTTAGATCTGGAGATCTAGCAGGCCACCTAACTGGTCTAAATGTTCCCAACCAATCGCTCCCTAAATTTGTATTCAAAAGTAATCTGCTCCATCTTGTTGGATGAACAGAACTTATTGCTGTTTTAATGGAATAATTAATTAAAATTGAGCATGCAAATGATTAAAAATGGCTATTGTCTTCCGTATTATATTATTTAGCAGATTAAAATTTAGTTTTAACTCTATAGGAACACTATTTTCGAGATAAATTAACAAAAGTATATATTTTTGAAATCAGTGAAAACACTCTTTTTAACTGTGTCAAAGCCAACTATGATTTACATTCAAATTAAAAATAATTTGGCTATAACTCGAAAATGTGTGCATAAAATAAATAAATGCCTATGCCACTGGATTCTACTTAAAAAGGTGTCTTAAGAAGGTATTTATAGTTTTTATCTATCTCACAAATTACGCAAGATACGAATTAAAGTTAGTAATCAAGAAAACCCTCTTTTGCCCTATAACTTCTGAAAAAAACAAGATGGTGCATTTTTCATGCATCGGTTTTTTTGTAACTCTTATATTTACCGAGATGCCCATAAGCAACATCGAAATTAGACCACCCTGTACAAGGTGGTGCATTTTGGAGGTGCTACATATGGAAAAAAAATATTTGAAGAGTTATAATTTTTTGTGCTCTAATCAACTGCGAAAACAGAATTGATTTATCTCCAATCATTTCTGCTCTATAACCGAAAGTTGATAAAATGTCATTTTTTTAAGTTACTGTAACTCGTTTGTTTTACAAGTTATAACCAAACTATAAAAACTTTCTAGTGGCAACTTTTTACGCCCATTAAAATGACGTACACTTCTGTGCAATAAAATAAAGCACAAGTCTTACAACTATTTTTCACAATATTTTAGTTGTATAATTCGGGTCTATGTTAATTGCCTAGCAGCAGTTTTAATAAATGATGAAACACCATAACTTGAAAATAACACCTTTAATAAAAATCCAAAACTATGACATTAAAAAAAAAACGTTTGTAATAAATAAAACTAAGCCGAAATAAAAAAAACTATTTTCTTTTTTAGTTAGAATTCGACTTTTTGAATTATTGTCTAAATGACGCAGCAATTTTACATTAAGGAAATTGACATATTTACATATTTTTGAAACCAGGAAACTCATCACGTCCGTTTTAAACTATAACATATTTAAGTATAATTCTTGGTTGCAGAATACTTCAAACATTAAAAGAACTACTTATGTTTGAACGGTAACGTGACCGCCAGTCTGGGGTGTCAAGTTGTTTAGAGGGAATTGCAAAGCTATACTGATGAGAGATAAATCTCGAAACGCGTCTATAGATCGCCTGAATAATTTGACCCAAATTGTTACATTTGCAGTAGGTTACTGTATGTAACAGCAAACACTTGTTGTATAATTCAATGTCCGTCGGGGTATTAGCCCGGGAAGTAGTTGTTTCAATGAGTGTTTGATATAGTCTTTGTAAGACTAACTTGTTGTAGATTGCGAAAATAATCGTACTTTTAATGTTTGAAGTATTCTGCAACCAAGAATTGGCAATTCCATTTATACATATGTTTGAACGGTAACGTGACCGCCAGTCTAAGGTGTCAAATTGTTTAGAGGGAATGGCAAAGCTATACTATTGAGAGATAAATCTCGAAACGCGTCTATAGATGGCCTGAATAATTTGACCCAAATTGTTACATTTGCAGTAGGTTACTGTATGTAACAGCAAACACTTGTTGTATAATTCAATGTCCGTCGGGGTATTAGCCCGGGAAGTAGTTGTTTCAATGAGTGTTTGATATAGTCTTTGTAAGACTAACTTGTTGTAGATTGCGAAAAGAATCGCACTTTTAATGTTTATAACATATTTTGTGTGCTTAATTTTATTGCACAGAAGTGTACGTGTTTTATTTCAAGGACGTTTCGTTTTCGCTTTCCTACATCAAATTATCTTTTTTCCTATGGGCGCATATGGTAAAATGCATATCATTGAACAGCATTTATGATGCCGATTTCAACGGTGTGCCACTTGTTGTTATATACGACAAGCAAAGTAACAGTTTATGTCAATCAAGAGTGCTAATTTATAAAACAAAATATACCACATCGATAGTAGTCATATTTTCAAATTGCATGCATCACCTAGACACGAAATTGTTAACATAGACACGAAATTGTTAACCGGTTGTCATGGAAACTTTGTCAATGACTTTTTTTGACAAAAGTATGCACGTGGCACATCATTGAAATCAGGGTTAAAAATGCTGTTCAATGATGTGCATATCTCCATATGTGCTTGTAAGAAAAATGTGATTTTGGTATAAGAAAACAAAAACCAAACGTCCTTAAAATAAATCACGTACGTCATTTTAATGGGCGTAAAAAGTTGTCATAAGAAAGTTTTTACAGTTTGGTTATAAAGTTATAAACAAATAAGTTACAGTAACTTCATAAAAACGACAATTTATTAACTTCTGGTTATAGAGCGGAAACGGTTAAAGATAGATCAATTTTCTTTTTGCCATTGAATAAAACACGAAACACTGGCTCGCGAAAACGTTCTTTCAATATCTCTTCAAATAAAAAACTTTCCCATATTTGGTACCTCCAAAATGCACCACCCTGTACATTTCGAGACGCAAGGTGCTCATTATCAATAAAAAAGAAAATGTTTTGTTATTAATAATGAGCACCTTGTGTCTCGAAATATACAGGGTGACCTAAATTCGATGTTTTTATAGGGTATCTCAATAACCCGAATAGTTAGACAAAATTTGACATACATGTCATGACCACTTCTTCAGAGAAAATAACAATGTCATTAACAGATCATAGCTAGCTTGATTAGTTTAGGGCAGTGATGGGGAAACTACGGTCCGCGGGCCAAGTCCGGCCCGCGGAAAGGTTTAATCCGGCCCGTTTAAGAGTGCCGTCGTGAGAATGTTGAACGCGTTTTTACTTTAATGTGACGACCCGCATAAAAGCTACCTACCTACGATTAAGCATAATTCTTTGGCCCGCTACGATTGTCTGGTTATTACAAATGGCCCGTCTTAAAAAAAGTTTCCCCAGCACTGGTTTAGGGGATATCGGGCGTTTTTCAATTGTTGGCTAATTTAAAATACGTTTTTTTCTCAATAACTATAAGACATACAAATAAATAGGTAAATAGTTATTTGTGCAGTTTTTAACGTAGAATTCAGTGGCGTACTCATTTTTTTTTTATTTTAACTTTTAATTTTAAAGTTACGACACAAAGTTGCATTTTTTTAATTGGAACACTCTGTATGTTTGTATGTTATTTAATAGCATTTTAAATTAGCTTTACATTGATATACATATTTAACAAAAATTCGTAAAAATACGCAGAAAAAAACGATTATATTGAAAACTAAGTTAGTTTAAATATTAATTTTATAATTTTTGAAGACTTTTGCGATCAATTACTGAGTCTATGGATCCCTTCATCTTTAAGAAATAATACTAGCATCTCTGTAATTATAATAGTATGTATTATCAAATATTTATCTAAAAGCTTCAGAGCTAGAAACAAAATTTTTCAATTAAAAAAAAAATTGTATAAAAATGTAAAGCTAATTAAATATGCTATTCAATGACATAAAAATATTTAGGGTGTTCCATTTAAAAAATTGCAACTTCATATCATAACTCGGAAATTATACGGTGAAAACGGTGAAAACTACATAAATAATTGTTGAACTGTTTTTTTGTATATCTTATAGTTATTGAGATAAAGACATATTTTAAAATAGCCAAAAATCTAAAAACACCTGATATCTTCCAAAGTAATCAAGTTAACCATGATCTGTTTACGTCATTATTAGTATCTCAGAGAAAGATGTCATGACGTTTATATCAATTTTTTTCTAACTCTTCAGGATACCGACATACCCTATAAAAACATCGAATTTGGGCCACCCTGTACATCTAACGATAGAAATAAAAAGTGAAGTAAGGAATAACAGTATTTTTATGTGTAATAATCACTTCACGTAAACTCAAAAACATACAGTTAATCTTTTTAGTTGCCGATCGGAAAAAAACTATGCCAAAAAACAACAATAATACATTTAAAGCTAATTCAATTAAAATTAAAGTGTAAATTTTAGTGGCAGAATTTCTAAACTTGTGTAAAAATGCAAGAATAACGATAATAAAATACATTTATACAACAAAATAAAAAGTAATGGAATAGAATAATTTTTTTGCATATTTCATATGGATTTTAATAAAAGTGGTAAAACAAAGTTAAGTGTTTTAATTAAATTGTTATTTCATATGGGACTTTGTGCAGTCTAAAAATTGTTTTCTAATGTCTATTAAAAAGACGTGAATTGTTTAATATATAGCGACTTTACTTAGCGAATGCGATATTTATATGTAAATGTAAAGTTTGTAAATATTACTGCATTCCTTGAGAAGTGTACACTTACATATATTTATTGATGAATAATTTATTATTATTATAAAAAAATGCGGATGAGATTGCGTTGTATATTAATAAAGAGAAAATTATTGTAAATTAATTCATTGAATTAAACAAAAAATCGAAATTAAATAAATGTTTCTTTTTTATTTATATCTATGTTGTTTGAAACTTTTATTTCAACCTTTCATAATTCCAACAAAAATTGTTAAGTGTTTAGTGTTTATCATATTACTTTTTCTGAACGTAATTATGTTATGTGATGATTTAATATAATTAGCAGTTTTTTCCCATACATTTTTCTTTTTCCACAATAAAAAAAGGAGAAATTTACGACTAAAGATTATATAAATAGCATTTTGCTTCAAGTTTTTAAAAATTAAAACCGGATTTCTACACAAAATTTCATACCAATAACATATACTTTTTATAAATTTATTACCAAAAAAAAAAGAAAGAGTATCATTTTTTTAAAATTTCCGAATGATTTCATATACTCTAAATTTTACTAAAATATTTTTTTCGTAATGAAAAAATTTGCTTAAGCTATTTTTAATATCAATTAGAATATCTGTGATTTTTTTTTAGATTTTTAAAAAAATTTAAAATATCATCGAACATTCGTAATTTTATGAAAAATATCAAGATTTTCACACAAAAAAAATACTTTTATAAAAATTCCAAAAAATGAAGACACTCTTACCCATATTTAAAACAACGATAGCTATTTATTTTCTAAAAAATGTAATAAAATTATTTCAAATTTTAAATGTTGAAGAAAATCCATGATTTTATCATAACTTGTGTTTGACACAGACACTTTTACCAATATTAGAGACGACGCTAGCTATTTATTTCCCTAAGAAAAAAAATTAATAATTAATTTCAAATTTTAAATGTTGAAAATTCATAATTTCATCAAAATTCGTGTTTGAGCGCTTGTGGTAAAGACAATTTTTCAGTCCCAAAAACTATTTATACATCAAATTAAGGCTCTTTTATTTATAAATTACGTGCTTTTAAAATAAATAAAATCTCAGGTAAGTTTTATGAAATACAGCACTTTGAACAGAATAAATGAAAAAAAAAACGAATAATTTGCACTTTCGAATAAATCGTTAATTTACAGTTAAATTTCAACAACAAATAATAATTAGTTTAAGGGATTGTATTAAGTAATACATTAGCTTTAAATTTTTGGTAAGTATTGAATGCTAATATAAAAATTATGTTTATGGGTGGATGCTACAAATTTGAGTTTAGTTTTTTCTTTTATTTTCCAAATAATTTTGTATACTCTAAATTTTACTTAAATATTTTTTTCATAATGAAATAATTGATTAAGCTATTTCTAACATCAATTAGAATATTCGTGATTTTTTTTCAGATTTTTTAAAAAATAAAAAAATCATCGAACATTCGTAATTTTTGTAAATTTTTGGAAATTTTACTTAAATATTTTTTTCATAATGAAAAAAATTAATCAAGCTATTTCTAACATCAATTAAAGTATTCATGATTTATTTCAGATTTTTTAATAAATTAAAAAAATCATCGAATATTCGTATAGAAAAATATGAAGATTTTCACACTAAAAAAATATTTTAAACAATTCCAAGAAATGAAGACACTCTTACCCATGTTTGAAATGACGCTAGCTATTTATTTTCTTAAGAAAAAAAATGAAATAAATTTATTTCAAATTTTAAATGTTAAGGAAAATCCATGATTTTATCATAACTTGTGTTTGGGCGCTTGTGGTAAAGACAATTTTTAAGTCACTAAAAAGCCACTTAATTTGTTTATACAAGTAACATATTTTCCTATGTTTGTAATAAATTTAATGCGCTTACAATAAGAATAAATATTAGTAGTAGGTTTTAAGACTCCGCTAGGGTACGAATAACATGCTCATCAAATGTTTAATCTTTCTACTAACCTTTATCAATGAGGGAAGGCACATTTAGCGGAATGAAAGGTAAGTTAATTTAAGAAAACATTTCTAGTTTTAAAATAATTAATAAATAAAAAATTAACAACGAAAGGTTTAATGCAGTGGCGCAGATAACTTTTTGTGATGGGGGGATTTGAGTTAGTATTTTGTTGCATGAATTTATTTTTACAAAAAAAAGCACAAAAAATGATGATGTGTCTATCGTTGCATTTTCTCCGTCATTTAAATAATTGACGATTGACATACTAAACGTATTTCATTTGTTAATTGGTTAAAGACTATTCCACATTAAATCGGCGTTGTATACGCGTGGCGCATGAAGTAAAATTTCGAGTTTAGAAAAGCCTAATTTGGCTCGGTCGCTCCGCTTCGCTACGCGACCGAGCCAAATTTTAAGGCTTTTCTAAACTCGAAATTTTACTTCATGCTTAACCCGGGATTGGACACCCACGTTAGTAGCTTTAAATTGAACATTTTATAACTCGAAATTTAATTTCATGCTTAATCAATAACTAGAAATGAAAAATTATTAGAACATCATTATTAATGTTCTAATAATTTTATACTTTTCACTCATTTTTTATCTGATCTGGTAAATGCGCAGAAGAATTCTGATAAAAAAACACGAATGTATTCGACAATTGTAATTGATGTCAAACTACAAATAAATTTTATTATATTATCATATAAAATTTTGTCAACGTTTGTTGTAGCTTTTAGTAGCTTTAAACATTTTAAAACTCGAAATTTAATTATATGCTAAATCAATGACTAGAAATGAATGTAATAATGATGTTCTTATAATTTAATACTTTTCACTCATTTTTTATCTGATCGGGTAAATGCGCAGAAAAATTCTGATAAAAAAACACGAATGTATTCGACAATTGTAATTGATGTCAAACTACAAATAAATTTTATTATATTATCATATAAAATTTTATCAACGTTTGTTGAAATTTAAGCCTCACAAATTGTTTTCTTGAATGCCAAAATTTCACAAAAATTATGCAGTCAATGACTGAATATTCAAAAGTAATGTAAGACTATCAAGTAATTTAAAATATATAAGATTAAGTGTTTATTAAACTTCATGAAAATTATCAACATTTTACGCGTATTTTATGATACTTTAATGTTTTTAAGAAAAGTGATAAATTATGAAAATTGACTGATTGCAAAAGTAATGCAAAACAATCGAGTTATTGAAAAAATATATGATTAATGTGACTAATAAATTCTATGGACATTATCAAAATGTTACAAGAATTTCATTATACTTTAATTTTTTTTAAGAAAAATGAAAAGAAGAGGCGGTATTTTTCACATTTGACTTAAATCTCTCTACTAACGTCTATTAACCTGACTAGGTATCTTCAGTGGAATGAAAGATAAGTTAATGTAAGAAAACATTACTAAATTTCTAGTGATTAAAAAATGAGGATAAGAGGTAAGTCTGTTTAAGATTTAATTGCTAAATTTTAATTGAGCAAAGATTAAAAATTAAAGGTTAAATTATAACATTTTTAAATATATTTTACATCTCAATAATTTTTTATAAACATTATTAGAATTTGGAATTTCTTTTTCAGTCTACGAAACTCCAAATTTAAATAATATTCACAAGAAAATATTGAGATGTAAAATATATTTTTTTTGTAAAACTATTCTCAACTATAAAATTCACAAAAAGTATTGAAAAGTTGAGAGCATTTTTTTGGATTGTAAACGCTAAAAGTTGATTTATGTTTGTTCTAACAATAAACAGAAAGAGTATATTTCTATTAAAAAAAAATCAGGCACTCTATTTATTTTATTTCAAAATATTTCAATAAATAAACTAAAAAATTAATGTTGATTATTGCCAAGCGAGGGTTTTCCATTCCCAGACTAAGCATGAAGTAAAATTTCGAGTTTAGAAAAGCCTTAAAATTTGGTTTGGTCGCGTAGCGCGTAGCGCTACGCGACCAAACCAAATTTTAAGGCTTTTCAAAACTCGAAATTTTACTTCGTGCGCCACGCGTATAAAACACTGATTTCAATTAAAGTTTAGAAACACATGAATACATAATTTTCTAGGAGAAAAATATTTTGTTTGTTTATTTATAGCTACATTCCGATTGTTTTATTTCCTTGACAATAATGGGAAACGAATATAAATTAATTTAAATAAATATTTAATAACGATATGGAAACGTAAGGAAAATTTAGACTTATTTTCTAATCGGCAGAACAATAAAAATTAAAACATTAATATCCGGTTTCACCAACTTGAATTAAATCATTTTCGTAGATTTAATTTATTTGCCGATTGGAATAGACATTATCCATGTAATAAATATCGTATTTTCAATAAAATTAAACCTCTAGAGTTCCACGGAAAATATTGTAGGTTGGCAACCCTGAAATTATACATTATAATTATTTTGTCTGGCGTTTTATATGTCAATTCCTAAAGCGTGTAGCCAACTTAAATTAAAAAAACACGTAGCTAAAAAATTTAAATATCAATTATATTCCTTGCGTGATAAGTAATGAATGAAGTATACGTCAATTTTGTTGTTTTTGGTTTTATTGCACAATCTGGCCTTCATCTGCCAGATAGATGTTCTAACATTGTAAGTCAGTGCAGTGTAGTTTTTTTTAGATACTAGTAAAATTGATCTTAACAGTATAAATTGAAACCCATATAATCTGAGGTCGTATTTTGAAAAATGTGTTAATTTGACTTATACTCTTAGTACTTATCACGTAATATTTAATATTACTAAAAATAATGTTGCTTATCACTGACACAAGTAGCTGATTACTTTCTCGTTTTACAAAATAATAAAATTACTTACAAATTATTATTATTTTAATACCATAATCGCATGTAAGATTACGTTTTCTACACTGATTACCCACCAAACGACAATGCTCATATCCTCCATCAGAAAACAAGCGATTCCCACAGAGAGCCTTTTGAAGTTTCCGCCACCGCTAATTAGCGCCATCATTAGTTTTATCTCTTCCTAGCTCAGAAATGAGTACTTGTATTCGCGCCTTGTATCCATCGACAAAAAAAAAAGAAACACGAACAGAAGCCGAGAGAAGGAGGAGATAATTTTTGGTTAAACTCGAAAAGGACGCGATGGCCTTAATTAGACACAGGGAAATATTTTGTTTATTTCGTGGGAATATGGATTCATGGCCTTAATTGCTTTGGTGAATTTATTTCGACCGTTTCGGATATTGCAAATTAATATTTAAGTGGTGGGACAACCATCATTTTTTTGTTTGGTTTTAGGCAAAGAGGGTTGGAATTAAAAGAAGTTAAACTACTTATGTTGCTAAAATTATATCTTAATAATTAATAATATTACTTTCTCCACTATAGGAGAAATTTTATTATACAGGGTGTTCTAAATTATCGGGCCACTATTGGTAACTTTGTTATCTTATTCAGTGAGCATCAGTCTGAATAACGATAATTGCTCTTTTTCCGTTTTTTAGCGTTCTACGCGACACCTGTTGACATTTCAATCATGAACTAAACATTAAATAAAATATTGAGCTTCAGGAACGGTCCCTAAGTTCTTTGTTTGGTTTTTTTAAGAGTGACGTTAGCTAGTTTTTCACTTTTTGAAGATGTATTCATCAAGTTTGAACGTTTGTTCTCGTTCTAATTGTAACAATCGCCTAAAAAGGCAAAACTGGATCTCAAGGATAGACATTAGTTGAAGGCAAGCGTGTTTGTAACAAATGTGTTTCTAAATCAAGAGATCGAAATCGTTAAAGTTTGAGAACAAGCAGAGAGACGCTAAGCGCTAATTCAATTGTGATTAATGATTAATACAATAAAAGCAAGAAATTCGAAAGGTGATAATGATTTCATTTTTGAATGTGAAGAAAAACAAGATTGTAAGGATATCAAGAAAATGGATCTTTGCTTATTATATATGAGAACAGGAATCTTGGTTGACATTAGATCAAGAGCGTGCGTCAAACATTTCCTTGAAAATAGTCAGTTAAACTTCGAAGAACTACCTGATTTGACACCAGCAACAAATGAAGCTCGACTCGACTCTAATTCAATCGTTCAGATACTAGACAGTTTCGTTAAATTGTTAAGATTAAAGGAAGGAACCAGTGAAGCTTATTTCGATAATATTTAAGACGATTCTTTGCGATATGAAACTGGTTTGACTCGTGAACAGTTTAACTATTTCAGTAATCGTATTGGTGCAACAAAGAAAGAACGTTTTTCATTTGGTTTATTTATGATGCGATTAAGACAAAATATAACGTACGAAGCTCTTGGCATTAAATTCAATCTCGATCGGCGAACGATCAGTAGAAGAATAGAGAAAGTACGAAACCTTTTGTATGAAGAATTTGTAACTTTGCAATTGGATATGACTAAAGAAAAACGTACTTTGCTAATAGACGATCAATCATCATTTGCAAAAGTATTATTCGAACAAGTAACAACTGATGTCAGCTCAAGTTTAATTGTTACATGCGACTCAACTTATTTGAAATGTGAGAAAAGTTCTAACTATGACTTTTAAATCGATTCCAGGTGTCCATACAAAAGCTATAACTGTGTGAAACCTTTCATGTTGGTCACTAGTTCAAGACGTATAGCGTCTATTGCCATGCTATATTCTGGTTACAAGTCAGATAGCCAGATATTAGTTGTTCCTTCAAACTAAGAAAGCCAAGCAATTCTTCAAACCTGGTGATATATTTGTTTTAGATCGAGGATTTCGAGACGCTGAGGAATGGTTGCTAGAAAACCAATTTAAGGTTGAAATGATACCATGTGTTAGTAAACGAAGACTGGCTGCACTTAAAAGCAATAGACAACGTTTCATAACAAAAATTCGATTTGTGGTTGAAACAGTTAATGGTCATTTAAAGAGCAAGTTCCATTATTTTCATGACATCATCAGGAATACCCACATCGAACATGCGTCCCAAGATTTCATGGTTGCCTGCGCAATATATAATTATACTCGCAATTCAATTGAATCTGATCTTAAATATGCTAGCACTTTGAACACTTTGAATATGCTAACACTTTTAACGACAGATTACATATGCCAAACAAGTTAGACGAAGTGATGGAAACAAAAAATATCAATGGCACTAAGTCCTAGTTCATAGAGAAATCGGTGGAGGAACTAGACACACCATCACTTACGCTAGATAAGCTCAGATCATTTGCACTTGGAACTTATCAGCTTCGACAAGCGCGGTCATACTATTTTCAAACTATTAAACATAATGGTTCATTCAAGTATAGAGTTGTAAAAGACAATATTATTGACTACGATGATTACATTATTATTAATACCGCTGACTATGTTTGGATAAACTGTCGTTTGTTCTCAAGACACAAGAAGAACAAAAACTATTATCAAAATGTACTTCTCAATTTGAACGGTTCTGATCTTGATCTAATTGTTGATATAAGATAAATTCAAACTCAAAACTATTTGAATTCGAGAAAATAAGCTTACGCTTCTTATAGTTTGCACACTTTAAACATAATATATGAAATTACGAAAAAACTATTCGTGAAAATACAAACAGTGTCTTAATTAATTAAACAATTTAAGACGATAAATATTCATTGAACCAACTACTTCCCGTGCAAATACACCTCCGGATATTGAATTATACAATGAAATATTTAAAATCTTATTTAATTTGATTTGTAGGAAATAAAACACGATCGATAAGTAATATTACTCGTCTGCCTGACGAAGCCACTGTGTGGCGAAACAATTGTCGCAGTGTTCGACATTAAAAACTGTGAAAATTCTCAAACGATCGTGTTTTATTTCCTACATATTATGGAATTTCACCAAGTAACAGCCTCATCTATCCAATATTTAATTTGATTTATTACAACGCTCTATTAAAGTATATGTAACGTTTAGGTCAAATTCTCTTCAAACCAACTAACAATACAATTTAAAATAAAAGGAGAGATAGCAACAAATTAGACGTGAAAGGACTTGGATTAAAACTAATGTCTTAGGCCATCTATAGACGCGTTTCGAGATTAATCTCTCTTCAGTATAGCTTTGCTTATGACGTTTAAAAAAAATTAGGAATTAAATTAAAACAAACTTACTTGGAATGTTGTGTGTGGAATGAACAGGTACACAGAAATGGAATGAGTGAAAATGATGGTCGGTATTTATAGGTAAAAAAGGGGATTATGTCATTAGCAGGTATGAAGAATGTGAGACCTTATTATTTTCCTTACGGTTTTAATCCAAGTCCTTTCACTTCTAATTTGTTGCTATCTCTCCTTTTATTTTAAATTGTATTGTTAGTTAGTTTGAAGAGAATTTGACCTAAACGTTACATATACTTTAATAGAGCGTTGTAACAAATGAAATTAAATAAGATTTTAAATATTTCATTGTATAATTCAATATCCGGAGGTGTATTTGCACGGGAAGTAGTTGTTTCAATGGATATTTATCGTCTTAAATTGTCTAATTAATTAAGACACTGTTTGCATTTTCACGAATAGTTTATTCGTAATTTTATATATTATAATTGTTGATTATACATGCGGTTGTTTCGCAGGAAGTACAACTGCTGGTTGCTGCAGTCACATCATGACAGTTATCTGGTATCTTGTACATGCTTGAAAAATTGACGATCTGAAGTCTCCTGCAGCAAATCTTGACCACTTTTTCGACAACTTAGCTCCAGTAGATGCTGGTGGTGAAGATGATAATTAGTATGAATGTTTAATAGTGTTTATAATGATGATTAACTAAAATTAACAACTGCTGATTTTGAGACTGATGCTCAATGAATTTTGGGTTGACCTTGAAGTGGTCGAAGTCATTTTTGATGACAAATGTTACTATCAACTTTTGACCCGCCGCCATCAATCGGGCATATTATCTGAAATTTGCCCATTGTTCATTTTGAGATTTCTGTTATTATTGCATGTAGTATTTATTGGTGCTTGTATTTTTATTTTTAATTTGTGTCAATATTCTTGTTGGAATTGTCAGAAAATATTTTGAACTTGAACTTATATATATTCTTGTTTAGCACTGTAAATCAGTGTTTTATACGCGTGGCGCATGAAGTAAAATTTCGAGTTTAGAAAAGCTCCGTGAAATTTTTTTTTTTTTCTACGCGGGGCTTTTCTAAACTCAAAACGTTACTTCATGCTTAATCTGGGAGTGGAAATCACTCCAATTTAAACTCAAAAACAACGAATATCTGAAGATTTAAAGCGTATCTTGTATATATTTTGTATTATTGAACAATTATAAAAGTTCATGAGCTAAGAATCAAATTGTCTAAAAACCAAAAATAAACTAATCCAATTATTTCATTTTACATTTTATATTCTTTATGATGCTAATGTCCACACTGTTGTATTTATATTTCCTAAAGCATTGTTAATTATTCGCAAATTATCGTTTTATAAATCCTTCTTTTGTGCCTCATGACAGAACACGCTCCAATTACACAATTACACGAATGCTCAGTTAAATATTTAAAACCCAAAACAAAACGTTCAACCAATCCATTCCGCCACATGTTTTTTTTAATAATTTACCTACACAATACCGCTTTTATACAAAAATTCCATCGTATTAATAACGCAATAATAAACTTCCGTTTGAACCGCAATTTGGAGACAACGGAAAAGTTTGTCATTTCGGATACGAAATGTATAGATTGAAATATTAAAGGGTAATTACAGGTGAATGGGTATTTTTTTGTTGTTGTTGAATAAACTTAATGTGACCAGGAAGTGTGTGATGCGAGACGGTTTATCGGACCCCACACTGGGGCAGGCAAGACGGGTAGCGATCGGTGTTCCGCAAGGATCAGCTGCGGCACTGATGATAAAGTACGAGAGCAGGTATGGAATGTTTGAAAGGGGTGACGTTTATTGGATATTTATTTTGATGTGGAGTTTTAATAGTCTTAAGGGTTTTGTTGTGGTTTGGGTTTAAAACTTAAAATTCGTGATTCTGAAATTGATTCTTATTGTAATTCGGAATATTAGTAAAGTATCAATATTCCATGCAATAATAAATGTCATATATGTAAATTAATTTGTGAAAATTAATAGAAAGGGAAATC
The DNA here is from genome assembly GCA_932526585.2 of Philonthus cognatus. Taxonomy (NCBI): domain Eukaryota; kingdom Metazoa; phylum Arthropoda; class Insecta; order Coleoptera; family Staphylinidae; genus Philonthus; species Philonthus cognatus. Next base: position 35,683,804 of record OW052242.1, read on the forward strand.
ACTGCGTTTGTTTCACTAATATTACTTATTTATTTAGACTAGTTTTGACTAACAGTCATTGTTAAGGAATGAAAAAAAATATTTTAAACTCTTACTTTAAATCGGTATTTTATACGCGTAGCGCATGAAGTAAAATTTTGAGTTTAGAAAAGCCCCGTGAAAATTTGTCTCAGGTCGCTGCGCGACCCTCGACAAATTTTCTACGCGGGGCCCTTCTAAACTCGAAATTTTACTTCATACTTAGTCTAGGAGTGGACCGTCAAGATTTTCAACATGTCCAAATTATACATAAATTTTATAATATGTTAGTGTTTTATACGCGTGGCGCATGAAGTAAAATTTCGAGTTTAGAAAAGCCCAGAAAATTTGTCTCAGGTCGCTGCGCGACCCTCGACAAAATTTCACGGGGCTTTTCTAAACTCGAAATTTTACTTCATGCTTAGTCTGGAAGTGGAAACCTATGTTAAAATAAATCACTAATATTTGACATTTGTTAAGATTTTATAAGGATAATTCAGTTATTCACACGGGCAAAATTACGAATTTTAAGCCACTTTTTTAGAATGTTGGACACTTTTTCGTTGTATTTTCTATTAATGTTAATAATGATAATAATCCAATTTATTTCAAGAAATGGTCATAAAATGTTATTTCTATGAAACAAGGAAAAATTGTGTCAAAAAAACAATTACAATATACGAACATATTTTATTTATTTATGGGATTCATATACATAAATATAATATAAAAGACTACAATTCAAAATTCCTAGAACTAACAAAATTAAGCGTAAACCTAAAATCATTTTAAAAGTTACAAATTAACACATGCACAATCATTTTCACTATTTTCTAAGTAAAAATAAGCGTAGATTTTTCAAGTTTCCACTAAAAATGTCATAATTGGTTTTGTATATTTGTTCATAAAATAACTTAGTGTTCCGCAATAGGTCGACTTGGAGCATGAAAGTTAATTAAACTTAGAAGCTCTGGACAAATTATCACAACTGATAATAAGCAGGGTAGTTAAAAAAAGGTTTTTTCATTTTAATTAAAACAAACAGTTTTTTTAACAAATCGTGTTTTTTTTCATTGAAACAGAGTTTAAAACATTAACAATTAAAAACATGTTCAAAATACGTATAAAACGTTTAAAAACAGAACATTCAGGGCATTTATTTTGTGAGTATACATATCACGATAATTACATCATTTTTTAAATTTGCGGAAATTCGTTGTTTCAAAGCGGTTAATTTGATACTTTTAACGAGTGCTTTCCACTCCCAGACTAAGCATGAAGTAAAATTTCAAGTTTAGAAAAGCCTAAGAATTTGGATTGGCCGCGTAGCGAAGCGGAGCTGCCAACCCAAATTAGGCTTTTCTAAACTCGAAATTTTATTTCATGCGTCACGCTTAAAAACACTGATTTACAGTAAGGTTAAAAAAACGATTATAGGCAACCTAATATACGTTAAAGTTATTGGGTTGCCTATACTCACTGTTTTAAACAATTTGTTCAGCGCAGAATGTGACTCACGTTTTATTCACATCTACATATTAGATTGTTAAAGCCGTATATTTTAAACTTTGTGATATTTCAGTGTTTTATACGTGTGGCGCATGAAGTAAAATTTCGAGTTTAGAAAAGCCTAATTTGGATTGGCCGCTCCGCTTCGCTACGCGGCCAATCCAAATTTTCATCCTTTTCTAAACTCGAAATTTTACTTCATGCTTAGTCTGGGAGTGGAAAACCCTCATTTAAAGATTCAAATTGAAATCTTGAAAAAAAAACAACTAATGTCGTGAAATTTATAGTGTATGCATATGTATACCTAAAAGAAAAATTCCTTGTATTTAAAAATCATATTTATGCACACACAGTTGTGATATTTTATTATAATAAAATGTTATGTTTAATAATGTAATTTAAAATATCTTTAACAATTTAGCAAAAATTTAAAAATGTAAACAAAAATATTAATGAAGTAGTAAAAAATATAATTTAGCAGACTTAAAATAATAAAAATACGTTCTAAACAAATTTTACATTTAAAACATGTTTTAAAAAATTTAATATTTAAAACATGTTTAAAACAAATGCCAACGTACGCATCGGGATATGTATACTTAAAAGACAAATTCTTTGTATTTTAGTTTGTTTGGAGCAAGTGAATAAATAAGATTATCACTTTTTTTGCTTTCTCTAATTCTGTTTAAAAAATTTAAGATTTAAAACATGTTTAAAACAAAACCGTTAAAAAGACGACGGCTGTTTTTAAACGTGTTTAAAACACTGTTTTAAAACAAAGTGTTTTAAACATAACAATCCTGATATTTAGTTGTAATAATTATTAAAATTGTGAAAACTCGAATTTCTTTTACTTAACAGATTTACCTTTTTACAAATATTTTACAATATATTTTTATTAAAAAAATCAAATTTTATAATAAAACTGTTGAAAATTATCCAAAAACGTTGTAACTGTTAAAATGTATCATTACTGTCACAAATAACAAACTTATATTAGATAAAAAAAACTCACTTTTAAATTTGTTTGTAAATTAATAACACACACCAACAGCAGAAATATAAGTAAATTATTATTTTCGTAGCAAAAAATTGCTTAAGTTATTTCTAACATCATGAAGAATACTTGAGAATTTTACGAGGTTTTTTAAAAAATAAAAATGTTCATCGATAATTTTAAAAAATCATAAGGGTAGGGTATGGAAAAAATTCGGATTCTCGCACGATTTTTTAATTTCCGATAATTCCCTAAAAATGAACAGACATTCTTAGCAATGTTAGATATAATGTGTGCTAATAATTTTCTCAAGAAAAACATATTTTATCCATTTTTACTCACTTTTAAATTAAAATTAAAAACACACTAACAGCAGAAACATAAGTGATATAGTTTTTTCATAACTCCATGATGTTTCATAATTTGAACAAATTCACGTTTTCTATTAATTATTTATTGTTCCTCAATATTTATAATTATCATTCATACTTTTTTGTTAAGTATTCATATCCCAATTCTATTCTGCAAATCTTTAGATGTTAGTTGTTCTTCTTAAAACGTTTAATTTGAAGCTTTAAACGAGTGTTTTCCAATCCCAGACTAAGCATGAAAAAAAATTTCGAGTTTAGAAAAGCCTGAAAGTTTGGTTTGGTCGCGTAGAGCGCGGAGCGATCAAACCAAATTTTCAGGCTTTTTTTAACCTCGAAATTTTACTTCATGCGCCACGCGTATAAGACACCGATTTTAAGTGAAGTCTACTTGTTTACAATATTTCAGTGTTTTTAGTGTTTATTACGCTTAGTGCATAAAGTAAAATGAGTTTAGAAAAGCCTGAACATTTGGGTTGGTCGCTTTTCTCAACTCGAAATTTTACTTCATGCGCCACGTGTATAAAACACTGATTTAAAGTAAAATTTAAAACATAGATCAGTTATATATACTACTCAAAAGTAAAAATTTATCACTTTTTCAAAGTGTCATAAATTTTATGTAAGTTTCGGAATCTTTTTAAAACTTGGTATATAACTGGTGAGCATTTACAATCCGGAACATACAATATAATTATGGGTGAGCATTTTCAATCCGGAACATGTAATACGAGGGAGATTCGTAATATAAGGTTCCCTATGCTGCTGAGAAATAATGCGACGTGCTGGGAGAAATGTAAAACAGTCCTACACTGTCAAATCTCCCTCTCTCTATCCACACCTCTCTTACACGCTCAATGCCAGCCTAGCAGCCTTCGAAGATGGAGCTCCCTATCGCTGTTATCGCCAGATGCGAAATTCGCGCTGTGATACGTTTTTTAAGTGCAAAACGGATTTCACCTATTGTCAGTTAATCGAAGTGTTTGCAAATGGTGCACAGAATTCAGTGAAGGCCGCACGGAAATTCACGATCAAGACAGGAGCGGAAGGCCTTCAGTTTCAGATGGAATTGTCAGAAAAGTTGAGAGAATATTGCTTGAAGATCGAAGGATCACCATTAACGGACTTGCTTTTCGTATTTCTGAGACTTCAAACACTATAATTCATAAGATTTTAACCGAAAAATTAGGCTATCACAAAGTGTGTGCACGGTGGGTACCGCGAATGCTCACAGAAAACCACAAACAGCAACGTGTCGAGTGTTCCCGGCAGTTTCTGCAACAATGTGAAGACAACAAGGCAGAATTCTTGGATTCCGTTGTTACAGGCGACGAAACATGGCCGTATCACATTACCCCCGAAACCAAGCAGCAATCACGTGAATGGCGTCACTCAACTTTGCCGAAGCCAAAAAAGTTTAAACAAACACAGTCTGCTGGGAAAGTCATGGCAACCTTCTTTTGAGACAGGAGGGGCCTGCTTTTGATCGACTTTTTGCCTCATGGGACAACAGTAAACTCCAACAGATATTGCGACACATTAAGAAAACTGAATCGTGCGATCCAGGACCGCCGATAAGGAAGATTGTCCTGTGGTGTTAGGCTTCTCCATGACAACGCTCGACCTCATGTGTCACATCAAGCTCAAGAACTGCTGAGAGATTTTGGTTGAACTATTGTGCCCCACCCCCCCCCCCTTACAGTCCCGACCTAGCCCCAAGTGATTATCACTTATTCCCAAAACTAAAGGAACACTTGGGTGGTTTACGCTTCAATACCGATGATGAAGTCAAGGAAGAGATTACTCGATTCCTCAAAGGATTGGCGGCAGAATTATATAACATGGGGATAGAAAAACTGGAGCATCGTCTGCAAAAGTGTTTGAATAGAAACGGCGATTATGTAGAAAAATAGCATGTGTTAAGCTTTAAAATGATGTACAACACTAAGAACAAAAATATAGCTGTCTATTATTAAAAATCATGGAAAGTTGTCTTTATTTGCAAAATGAATATCAATTATCAATTATATTTACATAGCAAAAAAAAAAACGTTTTACACTGAAAGCAGCATAAGGAATGTGCGTGCTTTATTTTTTTTAGCACAAGGAAGCAGTATCCTCAAAAAATCAATATTTGGACTTGAATTTTCAATAATACAATTATTGGACCGTTTGAAGTTATCGGAAATTAAAATTCGGGATCATATTTAGATCTTTTGATCAACAAAGTTGGCCTTGCAGTAGAGCTGCTAAGTTGGCCTTGCACGTGACAATCAGGAGGTTTGGTTTCAACAAGATGACTGCTCAGCTCATTTTGGAGTAGATGTTCGGTAATATTTAAACCAAACCTTTCCAAATGGAATAATTAAATGCTAGATCTCCTGATTTAGCCCCTTGTGATTATTTTCTGTGGGGCCAAATAAAAGCAAAATTATTAAATATTGATTCTTTAAAGAACGCAATTTTTGAAGAATGTGCGCGTATTAATCCTAAAATACTAATACCTAATACGAATGTGATTAATGGATTTTATGGTATTTTTACTATTATTTTTAAGAGACAATTAATTTGTTTTAATCTTTAGTTTGAAATCAAAATGCAATTAAATTGAATAATTTGTCCTGTTTTTGTGAATGATCCGGATTAAAAATGTTCACCCTATATCTTGAATAATTTTCTTACTTATCACTTGGTGAAACATTTTTAAATATTGATAATGAAGGTTTAAATTAAATTACACTTGGTTTGTTTCAAACAAACCAAGTGTAATTTAATTTAAACCTTCATTATCAATGCTCACCCTAAATTATATTATATGTTCCGGATTTAAAATGCTCACCCGGTATATACCAAGTTTCAGCAAGATTCCAAAACTCACATTAATTGAAATTATTTTCAATTTTTTTTAAAAATAAAAATGTTCATCGATAAGAAATCATAAGGGTAGGAAATTCGTATTTACACACGAATTTTTATTTTTTTTTAAATCCCCTAATAATTTACAGACATACTTAGCAACGTTAAAAATAATGTGTGCTATTAATTTCCTCAATAAAAAAATATTTTATCCATTTTCACTCAAGTTTAAAACAAACAGAAAATTAATAAAATAAACACACCAACAGCAGAAATATAAGTGAATTATTTTTTTTATAAAAAAAATGCTCAGGCTATTTCTAACATCATGAAGAGTTCACAGATTTTTGTGAGATTTTTTAAAAAATAATTTTTTTTATCGATAATTGAAAAAAATCATAAGGGGTATGGAAAAAACTCGGATTTTCACACAATTTTTTAAATGTTTTAATAATCCCCTAAAAATGTACAGAGATTCTTAGCAATATTAGAAATAATGTGTGCTATTCATTTCTTCAAGAAAAAAGTATTACATCCATTTTACTCAATTTTAAAAAATTCAGAAAATTAATAAACACACCAACAACAGAAATATAAGTGAAATAATTTTTTTATAACAAAACAAAAATAGCTCAGGCTATTTCTAACATTATTTGATAACATTATTAGATAAAAAATGTCCGCAATTATCAGATTACCGAAAAACAAAAATTTAAAGGATAAATAATTATTATATTATTGTAGTCAGAGGAGAATGTATTAACATAGATTTACAATTCATAAGAAGAACGTCTTTCTATGAGTTAAAATTTTATGTTTTTAAACAATAAAGTCAATTTATGACAATAACAAAAATAAACAAAAATGTCAATTATATTTTTTTTCAAGTTTTGAATTTAAAATAAAAATGAAATAGTTTGAAGAGGAATTAGGAAGTTCTAGCTAAAGATTATTACGTGAGAAATAATTTCAAGAGGTATTGAAATTATTTCTCACGTAATAATCTTTAGCTAGAACTTCCTAATTCCTCTTCAAACTATTTCTTACTCACAAAAATATAACTTAACCCTATTCCCCTTCAAACTATTTCACACTCACAAAAATGTAACTTAACCTTATTCATTCCTCGCATACAAAACTTTAGCTACGAAAATGTCAATTATATTTTTTCAATTTTTGAATTTAATAATACCTCTTGAAATTATTTCTCACGTAATAATCTTTAGCTTGAACTACCTAATTCCTCTCCAAACTATTTCTCACTCACAAAAATATAACTTAACCCTATTCATTTCTCGCATACAAAACTTTAGCTGTAACTTCCTTATTCAAACTATTTTCGTTTCGTATATCGCATTATAGAAAGACATTTTCCGTGTAACGCACACGTATGAAGTTATAAATAGTAAATATGCTGATTAGATTAATTAATTAATTGGCCTGTCACACGAATAGCCGGCAGAATGAAAGGCGCATTAATATGTTTGATATATTTATATATTTGATATGCAAATGGCGCAAATGGAGCTGATAAAAATAATGGTCGTTCTCCCAGTTGCCCGATTTTTGGTGCGCAATTACCATAAATGATCGTGAAAAAGTGTTTTATTGCCTAAAAAAAAAAACCGGGGGGATTTTAATAACTAATCAGACTCATTAGTTATTTATTATTATAAGCAGGAATTTAATTAGTCGTGTGGTGATAATGGACATGTACAAAGTTTAATCTAGTAATATATATTTTTGCTGTACTTATAAAAACGCAAAGCTTAACATCGTCAAATTAATAAAATAATAACTTTTAGGTATACATAATACAATACATAGTACAATTTTTTCATGAAAAATTCTCTGTATTTCAGTTTTTTTAGCGCAAGTGAATAAGATTCGCATTTTTTTGCTTTCTCTAATTCAGTTTAAAATATTTTTATTATTCACGTCATAGAAATTTATGGGGGGTAATACCACGAGTGGTTTGAATTTAGCCGGAAATTCTTTATTTTGCATGAGTCGAATTGATAGTTTTTAATAAAACAACGAATTATTGAAATTTTCAATAATTCGTTGTTTTCTTAAAAACTATCAATTTGACTCATGCAAAATAAAAAATGTCCGGCTAAATTCAAACCACTCGTGGGCAAATTTCCATGACGTGAATAATAAAAATATTTTAAGCTGAATTAGAGAAAGTAAAAAAGTGAGAATCTTATTCACTTGCGCCACAGAAACTGAAATACAAAGAATTTTTCTTTTCAGTATACATATACTGTGGCATACGTTGCATATTGTCTGGCATTTATGCCATTCGAACGAGTGTTTTCCACTCTCAGACTAAGCAATAGGTAAAATTTCGAGTTTAGAAAAGCCCCGGGTAGAAAATTTTCACGGGGCTTTTCTAAACTCGAAATTTTACTTCATGCGCCTCGCGTATAAAACACTGATTTAAGTTCAAATTATACTGCTTACTTCACACAATTTTGGTGTTTAATACGCGTCGCGCATGAAGTAAATTTCGAGTTTAGAAAAAGCCTGAACGTTTCGTTCAAATTCAGAATTTCTTCAGGCTTTGTTGAACTCGACATTTTACTTCATGATTAATCTGGGATTGGAAACACTCATTAGAGAATTCAAATTGATAATTTTTAATAAAACAACGAATTATTGAAATTTTCAATAATTCGTTGTTTTCTTAAAAACTATCAATTTGACTCATGCAAAATAAAAAATGTCCGGCTAAATTCAACCACTCGTGGTAATACCGCCGATAAATTTCAATGACGTAAATAATAAAAATATTTTCAGCTGAATTAGAGAAAGCAAAAAAGAGAGAATCTTACATATTACATATCCTGTGGCATACGTTGCATATTTTCTGGCATTTATGATATTCAAACGAGTGTCTTTCACTCCCAGACTAAGCATGAAGTAAAATATCGAGTTTAGAAAAGCCCCGCGTAAAAAATTTGTCGAGGGTCGCGCAGCGATCCGAGACAATTTTTCACGGGGCTTTTCTAAACTCGAAATTTTACTTCATGCGCCACGCGTATAAAACAGATTTAAGTTCAAATTATACTGCTTATTTCACACAATTTTGGTGTTTAATACGCATGGCTCATGAAGTCAAGTTTAGAAAAGCTTGAGTTTAGAAAAGCTCTAAACTCGAAATTTTACTTCATGCTTAATCTTGGATTAGAAACACTCGTTAGAGCATTTAAATTGATAGTTTTTAATAAAACAACGAATTAATGAAAATTTACATCGAAAAACGGTAAAATGTATACCTAAAAGTTAATTTTTTATCAATTTGACGATGTTAATCTCTTAATTTTTGCAAGTACAGCAACAAAAATCTATTACTCGATTAAACTTTGTACTACTGAAGCAGTATGCTTAGGACGTGTATTTCAAATTTAACAATAATTCACTGTTTTATACGCGTGGCGCATGAAGTAAAATTTCGAGTTTAGAAAAGCCCAGAAAATTTGTCTCGGGTCGCTGCGCGACCCTCGACAAATTTTCACGGGGCTTTTCTAAACTCGAAACTTTACTTCATGCTTAACCTGGGAGTGGAAGCACTCATTAGTAACTTAAAATAAAATCTTAAAAAATCAGCGAAAGCCAACGTACACATCGGGATATGTATACTTAAAAGACAAATTCTTTGTATTTCAGTTTTTTTGGCGCAAGTGGATAAGATTCTCACTTTTTTGGTTTCTCTAATTCAGTTGAAAATATTTTTATTATTTACGTCATTGAAATTTATCGGGGGTAATACCACGAATAGTTTGAATTTACCCGGATAAATTTTATTTTGCATGAGGCAACGATACAAATTTCGAGATGGAAATATCTACGAGCGCTTGCGCGAGTGGTTTTTTCCGAATCGTCATTCATTCGAAAAAAATTGAAGAAATGAACAAAATATAATTTATCCTGCATAAATTCCAGCCACGAATGGTATATTTGGTGAGATAATTGAACGAATGAACTGAGTTTTCTAGAAAATTGTTCTTGTATCATTTTCGCTGTTGCGTTTTACTCGTACGATATAAAAATGTATATACCTATCATACATGTTAGTGTTAGTCTGTCCGGGGTATCGACGAAAGGTCTTTCTGCCCTGTCTGAATTTATGGTGATGTGCAATGAAATGTCTGTGCTAGATAGCTTAACTGTTTTGGAGCGAACTAATGAATTCATGAAGTGTGAGAGTAGGATATTTGTATTTAGGAGGGATATTAGGATTTCGGGGGATACAGAACTTCCTAAGAAGGGGTTGATTATAGGGATTATTTGCGAACTTTTTAGTAAGGTTGGTTCCACGTTGGGATATGTGTGGAATTTGAGTGTAAAGGTATTGATTGGATGGATTGTGGAGAGGATTTTTGGGATGTCTAAGTTTAGTAAGGATTCTTAGAGAGGATCGTTCGGCAACTTGGAAGTGGTATAAAGAAGATGGTTTGATAAGTGTGAAAAGTATAGCTTCGTAATTCAAGAAGGGCCGGCAAATTGTTTTATAAATATGTGTGGCGGTTTTTATGCTTATGCCTTCTTGCTTATAAGTAAGCGACCTGAAATGGCGGGCTCTTACTTGGATTTTTGTTTTCATAGATAGGATGTGGGGTTTGAAGGAAAGTTTGGGATCAAAAAGGATGTCTAGGTATTTGCATGTGTGGGAGGGAGAAATTATGAAATTGTTAAAAGTGATTGTGGGGGATCGGGGTGTGATTTTGTGGAATGGGATGAAAAGTTTAGTTATAGAAGGATTAATTTTGATCCGTCATTTGGAACACCAGACTTGGACGGAATCAAAGGATTATTGGAGAGCTTGTTGGGCTATCTGAAGGCAAGGAGCGTGGGTAATAAGTGCGGTATCGTCCGCAAGCCAAAGGGCGTATTGAGGATTAAAATGTGTAGGATCAACGTTATGGATATCATGGCACTAAATATTATAAAGGAGTGGGGATAATGGAGAACCTTGAGGGACTTCTTGTAAGATAGGGAATGCGTGAGAGAATGTTTGACGATATCTTACTTGGCGGGATCTGTTGGAAAAAAGTTATGGATGAGAATGATTAAGTGGTCTGGAATTCGTAAAAAGAAGCATTTGTACAGGGGGTCAATATGCCAAACCGAGTCAAAAGCTTTTTGTATATCTAGGAAAAGCACTGTCGATTTTCGTTATTCTAGATGGGTGGCTTGTAAATTGGAGGTGAGAATGAATAAAGAGAGTGTGGTTGATTTTTTGAGAAGGAAACTAAACTGGTATTCTGGGATAAATTTAATGGATGCGGTGAGGAGTTTTTCTTTATTTAAGGATTCAAATAGTTTTCCAATTACTGGAAGAGGGGTAATGGTTCGGTAATTGGATACTAGAGAGAGATCGTTATCTGGTTTAGGGATGCAAGTGATTATACCTTTTTTTCCAAATGGGAGGAAAATGCTGGTTGGAGAAGCAATAGTTAAATATTTTGAAAATTAACATGTGAAGGAAAAACAGGAAGCTTTTTGAGGATGGATCTAGGAATTTGATCAAAACCTGGAGACATTTTTTTACCGGCGTGTAATATAGTAAAGTAATCTATTTCATCTATTGTATCATCCGTAGGAGGTGGAGAGGAGGATATATCGTATGCATTGAACCAGTCTTTTACAAAACTAAAAAAGTTTTCGTCATAATTGTTATTAACTGTCGGCTGAAGCGTATTTTCTAAATGTCGGGAAAAAGCCTCTGCAATTAAAAAGTCGTCCATCGTTATTGAACCGTCTATTGAATGTTTTATGTCATTTGTGTATTTTGTCTTTTTATATTTTGATAATTTTTTGATTTCAGTCCAATAAGTTTTTCCGTGCATGTCATTTATATTATTGCAGGTCTGAAGCCATTTCGATTTTTTTTTTCTAAGATTAAATTTTTTATTTATTTTGTCAGTCTGTTAAAAGTCTGTTTTATTGAACTGTCTGTGTAGAATTGACTGTCTCTATAAATTTGTCGTTTGTATTTTATTAGTCTAAGTATGTAGTTCGGTAAAGGATATTTGTAATGTTGTTTTTTAATTTTAGGAGTATGTTGGGAGATGGAATGAGAAAGAAGGGAGTTAAAATGAGTTATGCTTTCGGGAGTTATGTCTTGCATGTCGTAGAATTCTAACTTATAGTCCATTTGCTTACTTTGTGTTGAAAGCCCGTACATCTTACTATTTGACGTTTAAAAATCAATATTCTAATTCCCTAAATGATCTTCTTTCATCATTTTTGTTACGGACGCGCTAGTATCGCTGAAGGAGTCTTAAGAGAAGATTACTTGTGCGACGTTGATGATTTTAAGCATACAAGTCAGGCATGAAACCTCTATAGGAATTAGTTTTTTTTTTCAGTTACGTGAAGATTTGAGCTACCTTGGAATGAAAACACTAACGCTTTCTTCACAATATTTTTTTTTTATTATTAAATGTTTGCTAGATGTACATTTCGAGTACTATGTACTCATTATCAATAGCTTACTTAGTAAGCTATTGATAACGGGTACCTAGTACTCGAAATGTACATCTAACAAAACAAAAAAAAATATATTATATTTGAAATTTCAAACGGTAGCCTCAAGCCGCAAAATGTAGATCCTAACGTCGAATTGGGCATTTTTGGCACGTGATTACGACATTTAGAGGTTAAATATATATATTATATATTGCCGAAAATGTCCAATTCGAGGATAGGATCTTCACTTTGCGGTTTGAGGCTACCGTTGGTTTGGTAAAGGAGAATCAAATTTTATCCACTTGCAAACCTTTGTTTACCTGTTTATCCGCTTAAAGTGTAGATCCTAACCTGGAATTTGTAATGTTGTTTTTTATATATATATATATATATATATATATATATATATATATATATATATAAATATATATTGCCGAAAATGCCCAATTCGAGGTTAGGATCTACACTTTGTGGTTTGAGGCTACCGTTGCTATGGTAAAGGTAAATACAATAATATCCACTTGCAAACCTTGCTTTACCTGTTTATCCACCTAAAAACGGCCATTTTAAATATATGCTGCCTTTCAAAAAAATCAGAACACAAAGTATTTATTGGACGATTTTAATGAAATTTACAGAATTTGATCATGTAAATGAACTGCATCGATGATCAAAAAATCAATTGTTTTGGTTACTATTTAATGGTATTTTTCCTTGATTTCACCATTATGAAGAGCTGCTGATTTTTTAATGTAATTGCTTCTAATATCCAAGTAGCCTCTGAGTAGTTTGTCGTTTTAGTTTATAAAACATAAAAAGATGCGCCGTGTTCGTCGGCGTGCACAATATCATCATCTAAGTGAATTTAAAAGGGGTCGCATTATTGGAATGCGAGAAGCGGGTTTTTCGGTTCGTGCTATTGCTGATAGGGTAGGCCGTAGTGTATCGGTGATCGTACGCTGCTGGTCTAGATGATCCGAAGCTGGGGATAATCGACGTAGACTTGGATCAGGACGTCCAAGAAGCACCACTGAGCGTGAAGATCGAGCTCTTCGTCTTACAACTTTAAGGGACAGATTTACAACGTCGCGGGCATTGGGAAATGACTGGTTGGCTTTAAATGGCCAAAGAGTATCCATGGCTACTGTTTACAGAAGAATCCGCAGTTTTGGTATAAGATCCTACCGTCCACAATTGTGTCTACCTCTTACTCCGCAGCATCGCAGAGCAAGACTTGATTGGTGCAGGGAAAGACAACATTGGACCCATGAATGGAATAACATTATCTTCAGCGATGAGTCTCGGTTCTGTTTATGGGCTCATGATGGTCGCAGAAGAGTGAGACGTCGACGCGGTGAACGCAGAATTTTACAATTTGCTGTTGAATGACATACGGCTCTTACACAGGGAGTTATGGTTTGGGGGGCGATAGCATATGGTAGTCGGTCTTCTCTAGTTTTTTTAGAAGCAAGTCTTAACGCGATTCGGTATATTGACAACATTTTACGGCCAGTGTTAGTGCCCTATGTAAATGGCTTGCAGAACCCCATTTTTCAGCAAGATAATGCTCGACCTCACACAGCGGCCATTACAAGACAGTTTTTTGATAGTGCCGAAATCAATTTGTTACCTTGGCCATCTCGTTCTCCAGATCTATCGCCAATAGAACATGTTTGGGATATGATAGGTGTTAGAATAAGTAACTTACAGCGCCCCGCTAATACTGTAATGGAACTTAGAGGTCAAATTATCGAAGTTTGGAATGAAATACCCCAAGTCGATATTGACAACCTGAGTTCTAGCATGCCTCGACGTGTTAATGAGTGTTTGGGAAATCGTGGAGGCCCAACACATTATTAATTTTTATTCATTTGTTTTTTTGTTTTTCAAGTTGATTTTTTGATCATCGATACAGTTCGTTTACATGATCAAATTGTGTAAATTTTATTAAAATCGTGCAATAAATACTTGGTGTTCTGATTTTTTTGAAAGGCAGTATACATTGTTCCACATGAGTTATATTATCAGGTGTAAATTTCTAAGGGCCAGTTGCATCAAACACGTTGAACTGAAAACTCTGAATTCTAGTTCAAAGTGACATTAGAACAATGAGAACTGTCATCTTGAACTCGAGTTCAGCTTGAACTCAAGTTCAACTTTTATGGTGCAACTAGGCCAAAAATATTTTGATTTGATTAAACAAATCGACACTTTGCAGGTGTATACTAAAATGTAAATAAATTTTATATTAATAATAGTTATAATAATAATAATAATAATTTATTTATTTGTAAGTAGACATAAAAATATGTATTACAATAGTCAACATAAAAAAAAGTACTATCATATTAAACAGAAACACACACAAAACATTAAAACAATTTCAAACATTAATCATTTAAATATTCTTGTATTGAATAGTATGCTTTCTGTATTAGCAGTGATTTAAGCTGATATTTGAAGTCCTTGAGTGATAATAAATGTTTTATATTTTTTGGCAAATTATTAAATAAAGTTACACACATATAATAAGGACTTTTTTAAATAGTGTCGTGGAATAAAAAGGCACAGCAAGTTCATTCCGATTACGAGTTATTGAAACTTTGTTAAATTTAGAATTTGTACAAATTTTATTTTTGTTACAAAAAACATATAAACAGGACTTATATACAGAGAGTTTTATGTAACACCGAACATTATCAATGTTCATTTTCATATATTTTATTTATCAAACCAAAGCACGAGTTGACACCTTTGATTTTTTAGGTTATGTGCAAATTAGGTTGTCTATATGACCATTACAAATTGTAGCCAATCAATCGCAATTAATGCCTCGACTTGTAAATACAGGGGGTTTTTCTTTCAAGTATACATGTCCCAATTATATGCCGTAAAGATTTAGATAATCGTTGTGTTTTTAAAAGAGTTAAATTCGAAACTTGAAATAAGTGTGTTTCACTCCCAGACTAAGCATGAAGTAAAATGTCGAGTTTAGAAAAGCTTGAAAATTTGGTTTGGTCGCGTAGCGCGAAGCGCGGAGCGACCAAACCAAATTTTCCGGGTTTTCTAAACTCGAAATTTTACTTCATGCGCCACCGGTACAAAAGACTGACATATTACGAAGTTTAAAACACACCGCTAAACTTTACATTGAATCAGTGTTTTGTACCGGTGGCGCATGAAGTAAAATTTCGAGTTTAGAAATGCCTGAAAATTTGGTTTGGCCGCTCCGCGCTTCGCGCTACGCGACCAAACCAAATTTTCAGGCTTTTCTAAACTCGAAATTTTACTTCATGCTTAGCCTGGGAGTGGAAAACACTCGCTTAAAGCTTCAAATTAAGTTCTTTTAATAAACCGAGCGTCGGAAAATGTACAACGTATGCATATAAATACTAAAAAGAAAAAATCTCGTTATGAAAATGTTCGGTGTTACATAAAACTCTTTGTATGTACAATGAATGAAATTATCTGCAGATCTCTAAAAAAGTCACGACAGCTATCACGATACTTAGCACACATAATTCTTCGAATAATGATTTTTTGCAGCATAAACAATCCGTGTGATTGACTTGATTGTCCCCAAAAAATAACACCGTACCTTAGATGGCTTTGGACATGACATAGTAGTGAGCTAAGAGTGAAGATAACAAGTAATACAATTTAGTATTTTTAAATTAACTCTTCTAGAAACCCATTTATAATTGCAAAAGGTTAAAAACTCCATTCAAATTAATTACACCACAAAAATTACAATAGCCTCAATAAATTAATCAAAAACGCCGAAAATTAATCTCTGCCACGCCCGTTCTGATTCATATTATCATAACAGAATAAAGATAAAGCCGTTTGTTACACGATCCGAATAAATCTAATCTAAATTTTATAAAAATTCCGCAAAACGAAACTAATTTCCCTCTCATTGTCTGAGCGCGTAATTAGGCGGCTTAATTAAATTTTACGGCAATAAATAACACATGAAACTTTGGGTACATCATATTTTCCGATTTTGAAAGAAATACCGCCGCAGCCATTTAGAACCGACTCTGAAATTATTCCTAACGTTTTAATTGAAAAATTATACATTTCATTCCGGCTAATTAAAATTAATTACGCGTTTATGGGAGATCCGATGTTCATCCAGAGGTGATGAAAATTGTTAGGTTGTAGTTTGGGCATAAATAAAAACAATGTTCCTATATTAATAAATTGTTTTTTATTGTGATATTATTGGTTGATTTTAAAGGCTTAAAGCAGTGTTTCCCGAACGGTGGTTGAAAGTTTGGATAACACTGGCTTAGAACAGTGTCGTAATAGATAATTTAATTTAAAATGAGTCTCTTAAGTTACTTAAAACGTATTGATAACTGCTAAAAGTGTGTAAAATTAGTTTAATAGATTTAATGAGAATTTAATTTGAAATAAATATGGTACCTTACTACAGGGTGGCGCAAAACTACCGATATGGTTTGAATGTTTAATAACTTTTTAAATTTATTTATATTTTTTATTTTTATTTCAGAATTTTGTGAAGAAAATTTTAAATGGAACAGTACACAACAGAACAGCGATTAAAAATTGTTGAATTTCATATTGAAAATCAACGGTCAATTGTTTTGACGCAGCGTGCTTATCGTTTTTTAATGTGTGTACTGGACCTTCAGCATCAACAATAAACCGCCTAGTTGCAAATTTTAGACAACATGGTACAGTAAGACACCTTCCATGTACCGGAAGACCACGTACGGTCCACACGGTAGAAAATATCCAACGTGTTGTGGATAGTGTGCAGAACAGTCCAGAAACATCAACAAGAAGACGTTCGGCACAACTGGGGCTCTCGCCGAGGTCCGTTCAGAGGATTTTTGTTCAGCTTGTGCAAGAATTGAAGCCGAGAGACTACTAACAACGGCTTGATTATCCCATTTCATTCCGACAAAAAGCAGAAGAAAATCGCGATTTCATTAACAATTTGATAATGAGCGATGAAGCCCATTTCCAATTGAATGGTTTCGTAAACAAGCTAAATTGCAGGATATGGGCTACGGAGAATCTAAGAACAGTTCATCAGCGACAATTACACCCACTTAAGTGTACTGTTTGGTGCGGTGTATCGTCTGAAAGGATCATTGGTCCATATTTTTTTGAAAATGCACATGGCCCCTCAGTTACGGTTAATGGTGCTGAATATCGAACGATGCTGGACAATTTTTGAGGCCAGCTGTAGAAAACCATCCACAGTTGTGATTCCAACAAGATGGAGCCACAGCCCACACTGCAAGAGACACAATGGCTCTGTTATGGGACCTCATTAGCGAACGCATTATTTCGCGGAAAAGCGATTTCAATTGGCCCCCACGTTCACCGGATTTAACAGCTCCAGACTGTTTTCTTTGGGGTTGGGACCATACCAGAGCTAAAACAAAACATTCGCAATGAAATTCAAGCCACAACACCGGAAATTTTACGAAAAGTTATGGAAAATGTACTGGAAAGAGCACGAATGTGCGAAGCCGAAAATGGCCACCACTTGCGGGACATAATTTTTCATACTTAATCCAAAAATATTCCTTATTAATATACTGTATAACAAAAAAATAATAATAATAATTAACCATTAAATAAAAAAGTTATTAAACATTCAAACCATATCGGTAGTTTTGCGCCACCCTGTAGTTATTATTAAGGCTGAGATTCGAAAACAAATAATTCAAGTATTCCAATATTCAAATATAATTATTTTAATCACCATATTATTTATTGAATTGAATATTCGAATATTTAAATATTCGAATATTTGAAAGTTCGCATATTTGAATATTCAAACATTTGAAAGTTCGCATATTTGAATATTCAAACATTTGAGTATTCGAATATTCAAATATTTCAATATTTCAATATTTGAATATTCGAGTATTCAAATATTTCAATATTTCAATATTTCAATATTTGAATATTCAAATATTCAAATATTCAAATATTTCAATATTTAAATATTTGAATATTCAAATATTTCAATACTTAAATATTTCAATATTTGAATATTTTGAAAATGCGATAGCATCATATTCTATGTTAAAAATGTAAATACAATAAAGTGAACTCTTCAATAATATTTATTAAAGTTACGTTAGGATAGATGACAAGTTGTGAAGTTAGTTACAATTAACTACCAGTTAAACGAAACAAATGTTATGTTTCTAACCTAACTTGTCTTTTAAGTGTCATGGCATTTTGACAAAATTTAATGATGTTGATTATTTTGGCATTTCCACATTAAATTACTGCGCCAATTGTTTTTGACCAATAAAATCACTTAGTTTTTAGACTGCGATTGAATTTCATCAATTAATGATTATTGTAACATTTTTACTGTAAGTATCTTAGTCGACGGTATTTTCCACATCATTGCATTTTGACGTTTAAGTCCCTTGTCGACTGTGAATTGTCGTTTGACGTATGACATAAAAAACGACTGCTTTTTCTTTAACTTGTATCAAAATAAACATTCTTTCTGGCGTTATAAAACTTTCCGCGTCAATAAAATAGGAAGCAATGTATTATATCAATTATTTTAATGCTAAAAGGACTGTCTTCCAGTCCCAGATTAAGCATGAAGTAAAATTTCGAGTTTAGAAAAGCCAAATTAGGCTTTTCTAAACTCGAAATTTTACTTCATGTGCCACGCGTATAAAACACTAAAATATCGTAAAATTTTAAATATACGGCTTCGGCAATCTAATATGTAAATGTAAATAAAACGCGAGTCAAATTCTGCGCTGAACCAATTATTTAAAACAGTGATTATAGGCAACCGAATAACTGTAACGTATCTTTAATTAATTTCTCACTTAACCCGTGGTGAAACATTTTTGAATATAATTCTGGATATTTAATTAAAACACTTGGTTTTGTTTCACTAATTTATATTTTCTCCGACTAGTTTCGACCATTGGTCATCTTCGGGGAGGAATGATTCCTCCCCGAAGATGACCAATGGTCGAAACTAGTCGGAGAAAATATAAATTAGTGAAACAAAACCAAGTGTTTTAATTAAATATCCAGAATTATAAACTGTAACGTATACTGGGTTGCCTACAATTGTTGTTGTATGTGCGTGTTTTTGATGTTCACTGTAAATCAATGTTTTTAAGCGAGGCGCATGAAGTAAAATTTCGAGTTTAGAAAACCCTAATTTGGATTGGCCGCTCCGCTTCGCTACGCGGCCAATCCAAATTCTTAGGCTTTCCAAACTCGAAATTTTACTTCATGCTTAGTCTGGAAGTGGAAAACACTCGTTAAAAGCCTCAAATTAACTGCTTTGAAACAACAAATTCCCGCAAATTTAGAAAACGTTAACGTTAATCAATTGACGACAATATATGAGAAAATTATATTTCTCATTGTGAAAAATTTAGATTCTGTAACAATGTCAGTAATAAAATGGTGGTCCATCATAGCACTTTCCCCGTCATGTTTTACATATATTTTAGTCAACTATGGGCAACTGCCTTGATAGATGACGCTGGCTAAATTAATTACAAGTTGTTCGTGCACACTCTAGCAGGACTAGAAATAAGAAAGTCCAAAGGAAGAAGAAGAAGAAGAAGAAGAAGAAAATCGAAAAGCGAAGAGAGGATCAGTGTAATAGCATAGGCATCCGAGAAATGCGTGCCAGTAGCGTCGGTAGTGGGGCGGCGTGCCATTGACAAATATCCAGAGCCGAGCGGCGACTTGGGTGGCCGCACGTCAATGACAGTCTCACTCACACACGTACAATCACAACACGTCGTTTACCATTGTCCGGCTAATGGCCAATTTATAACGATTTACTAAATAAATACCGCGCTCTTCGTCTCTACCCGTCTCGTTTTAATACTCACGCGCACCCGGATCAGACAAAGACCGCTCACCTTTCATTTATTACCACCAATAACCGTCGCGGCTCGAAAGTCGCATGCTCAAACGCTGACTGCGCACGGTGCTTAAGTCACAATTAATCATTTTGCGTAATTCTTATAAATATAATTGAAAAGAACCCCGTGGAAAATCGCGGGCGATTTAAATTTAAAGCAACACACCGGATTAACGTTATTGCTTTTCAATTTTGTTTTCAATTTATTGATAAACAAACCTTAAGCTTAAATTAGTATGCTCTTTGTTGAGATTTTCTTCAAAAACTACTATATCAAAAGATTTAATTTATGTTCAATAAAAGAATTATTATATTAAAAAAAATCAAGGGTAACTAGATATTTTGACAAATGTGAAAAGTGTCGATTTTTTTAAATCGATTTTTCTCAGTTATTAAAAGAGATAGAAAATAACTATAAAACGGAAAGCTTTTGATAATTTTACTCTGAATAATAAAATGTTATCAGATTTTTTCTATCGACATTCGTTATCGAGATATATTACAAACTTAGGTTTTTTTTTTAATAGTAACCATAATTGACCATGTAATCATTAAAAAGGGATTGTTTTTTTCTTTAATTAGATAAGTCACTTTTGATACTTATTTACAAAAACAACCAAGTTATTAACTAATGGGGCCTCGGCTGCCGAGTGGGTAGAGACGAACCCAGAGGTCGCGGGTTCAAATCCCGTCCGGTGGATTCATTTATAAGTAGTAAATGATTCCATCCGAGTCCATGGATATTGCATGAATGTAATAAGGTTTCCATATGAATTTAAGTTAAGAACTAGTGAGAACTAGTATAATTTAAAAATTGATATAACAAATAATACAATGAATGATGGCTGTATCGCAAAAGCCGAGGCCAAGGAAAAACAAAAGATAAACGCTTTTTTATTTTATTTACAAAAGAAAATAGTTAGCCATGAAATAATGACTCTAATGACACAATTGCGATTGCTTGTAACAGTTAATTTCATTGTTGTATTTTTGTTAATTAATTTAGTGTTAAAAACAACTGTTTTTATTTTTATTTTATTTACAATAAACAATAGTTAGCCATGGAATAATAACTTTAATAAAACAATTGCGATTGTTTGTAACAGTTAATTTCATTGTTGTATTTTTGTTAATTAATTTAGTGTTAAAAACAACTGTTTATATTTTTATTTTATTTACAAAAAAAATAGTTAGCCATGGAATAATGACTCTAATGAAATAATTGCGATTGTTTGTAACAGTTTACTGCATTGTTGTATTTTTGTTCATTAATTTAGTGTTAAAAACAATTTTTTTATTTTTATTTTATTTACAATAAAAAATAGATATCCATGGAATAATGACTTTAATGAAATAATTGAGATTGTTTGTAACAGTTAATTTCATTGTTGTATTATTCTTAATTAATTTAGTGTTAAAACAACTGTTTTTATTTTTATTTTATTTACAACAAAAATAGTTAGCCATGGAATAATGACTCTAATGAAACAATTGCGATTGTTTGTAACAGTTAACTTCATTATTGTATTTTTGTTAATTAATTATTTAGTGTTAAAAACAACTGTTAGCTGAAAAACCAATTTCATAAAATTACTAATAAACTATTAAACGATCGCGTTCTCAACTTCACACTAAATCAATGTTTTATACGTCTGGCGCATGAAGTATTTATTTCCAGTTTAGAAAAGTCTGAAAATTCGGTTTGGTCGCTCCGCTTCGCCAATTGTTTGTAACATCTATTAGTGAATCAATAAATCCACTTTGAGCGCTAGGCTGCATTTTTTAACCGATTGAAACATCAGCGGCTCAAATTATATCTCATATTATCCTCAATAATATTAGTAACTTTCATTTGAATCGAATAACTGCGTGATTTTTTATTAAAAAAAATGTGAAAATAAAAAAAAATCACAATAAACTCATGTTTTGTTTAACGAATTTTTAAAAATTACAGAAACATCTGATTTTTATGAGATTTACAAGATTTAATGCAGAAAACATTGGGTTTTGTTTCTATGTAAGATTAAACAAAATCTGTTAATTTTGGGAAAAATAACCGAAGCTTAAAATTTCGTGAAATTATGAAAAAGAAAACAAAATCGTATTAAATTGTTGTTTCGCTTAATGAATTTTAAAAAATTACTGAAACATTAGATTTTTACGAGATTTGCGGCCATTATTAAAGAAATACAGGGCTTTGTTTTTACGTAAGATTAAATAAAATCTGTCAATTTGAGGAAAAGTTACAGAAGCTTAAAGTTCACTGAAATTATGAAAAAGGAAACAAAACCTTATTAAATTGATGTTTCGCTTAAAGAAATTTGAAAAATTACTGAAACATGAGATTTTTACAAAATTTGCAGGCGTTATTAAAAAAAATACATTATTTTGTTTCTACGTAAGATAAAACAAAATCTGTCAATTTGGGGAAAAGTTACAGAAGCTTAAAGTTCACTGAAATTATGAAAAAGGAAACAAATTCTTATTAAATTGATGTTCGCTTAAAGAATTTTTAAAAATTACTGAAACATCAGATTTTTACGAGATTTGCCGACGTTCACAAAAAAATTACAGGGCTTTGTTTTTACGTAAGATTAAACAAAATCTGTCAATTTGGGGAAAAGTTACAGAAGCTTAAAGTTCAGTGAAATTATGAAAAAAGAAAAAAAATCTTATTAAATTGATGTCTCGCTTAAAGAATTTTTAAAAATTACTGAAATATCAGATTTTTACGAGATTTGCGGGCGTTGTTAACAAAATTACAGGGTTTATTTTTTTACGTATGATTAAACAAAATGTCAATTTGGGGAAAAGTTACAGCTTAAACACTGAAATTATGAAAAAAGAAACAAAATCTTATTAAATTGATGTTTCGCTTAAAGAAATTTGAAAAATTACTGAAACATGAGATTTTTACAAAATTTGCAGGCGTTATTAAAAAAATACATTATTTTGTTTTTACGTAAGATTAAACAAAATCTGTCAATTTAGGGAAAAGTTACAGAAGCTTAAAGTTCACTGAAATTATGAAAAAGGAAACAAATTCTTATTAAATTGATGTTCGCTTAAAGAATTTAAAAAATTTCTGAAACATCAGATTTTTACGAGATTTGCCGGCGTTAATGAAAAAATTACAGGGCATTGTTATTACGTAAGATTAAACAAAATCTGTCAATTTGGGGAAAAGTTACAGAAGCTTATAGTTCAGTGAAATTATGAAAAAAGAAAAAAAATCTTATTAAATTGATGTTTCGCTTAAAGAATTTTTTAAAATTACTGAAATATCAGATTTTTACGAGATTTGCGGGCGTTGTTAACAAAATTACAGGGTTTTGTTTTTACGTATGATTAAACAAAATATCAATTTGGGGAAAAGTTACAGCTTAAATTTTACTGAAATTATGAAAAAAGAAACAAAATCTTATTAAATTGATGTTTCGCTTAAAGAATTTTGAAAAATTACTAAATTACCAAATTTTTACGAGATTTGCTTGCGATATCAAAAAAATACAGGGTTTTGTTTTTACGTAAGATTAAACTAAATGTTAATTTGGGGAAAAGTTACATAAGATGAAATTAGAAAAAAGGAAATAGAATCTTATTAAATTGATATTTCGCTTAAAGAATTTTGATAAATTACTGAACATCAGATTTTTATGAGATTTGCTAGCGTTATTAAAATAATTACAGGGCTTTGTTTTTACGTAAGATTAAACAAAATCTGTCAATTTGGGAAAAGTTACAGAAGCTTAAAGTTCACTAAAATTATGAAAAAGGAAACAAAATATTATTAAATTGATGTTTCAGTAATTCTTTAAAAGTCTTTAAGCGAAACATCAATTTAATAATATTTTTGATTTTTACGTGTTTTACGAGCGTTATTAAAAAAATTACAGGGCTTTGTTTTTACGTAAGATTAAACAAAATCTGTTAATTTGGGGAAAAGTTGCAGAAGCTTAAAGTTCACTAAAATTATGACAAAGGAAAGAAAATATTATTAAATTCATGTTTCAGTAATTCTTTAAAAGTCTTTAAGCGAAACATCAATTTAATAATATTTTTGATTTTTACGTGTTTTACGAGCGTTAATAAAAAAATTACAGGGCTTCGTTTTTACGTAAGGTTAAACAAAATCTGTCAATTGAGGGAAAAGTTACAGAAACTTAAAATTTACTGAAATTATGAAAAAGGAAACAAATTCTTATTAAATTGATATTTTGCTTAACGAATTTTTTAAAATTACTGAACCATCAGATTTTCACGAGATTTGGGGGCGTTATTAAAAAAATTACAGGGTTTTGTTTTTACGGAAGATTAAACAAAATCTGTCAATTTGGGGAAAAGTTACAGAAGCTTAAAATTTACTGAAATTATGAAAAAGGAAACAAATTCTTATTAAATTGATATTTCGCTTAACGAATTTTTAAAAATTACTGAACCATCCGATTTTCACGAGATTTGCGGGCGTTATTAAAAACATCACAGGGCATTGTTTTTACGTAAGATTAAACAAAATCTGTCAATTTGGGGAAAAGTTACAGAAGCTTAATAAAGTTCAGTGAAATTATGAAAAAAGAAAAAAAATCTTATTAAATCGATGTTTCGCTTAAGGAATTTTGAAAAATTACTAAAATATCAGATTTTTACGAGATTTGCTTGCGTTATCAAAAAAATACAGGTTTTTGTTTTTACGTAAGATTAAACTAAATGTCAATTTGGGGAAAAGTTACATAAGCTGAAATTATGAAAAAGGAAATAGAATCTTATTAAATTGATATTTCGCTTAAAGAATTTTGATAAATTACTGAACATCAGACTTTTATGAGATTTGCTAGCGTTATTACAATAATTACAGGGCTTTGTTTTTACGTAAGATTAAACAAAATCTATCAATTTAGGAAAACTTACAGAAGCTTAAAGTTCACTAAAATTATGAAAAAGGACACAAAATATTATTAAATTGATGTTTTAGTAATTCTTTAAAAGTCTTTAAGCGAAACATCAATTTAATAATATTTTTGATTTTTACGTGTTTTACGAGCGTTATTAAAAAAATTACAGGGCTTTGTTTTTACGTAAGAGTAAACAAAATCTGTCAATTTGGGAAAAGTTACAGAAGCTTAAAGTTCACTAAAATTATAAAAAAGGCAACAGAATATTATTAAATTGATGTTTTAGTAATTGTTTAAAAGTCTTTAAGCGAAACATCAATTTAATAATATTTTTGATTTTTACGTGTTTTACGAGCGTTATTAAAAAAATTACAGGGCTTTATTTTTACGCAAGATTAAACAAAATCTGTCAATTTGGGGAAAAGTTACAGAAGGTTAAAAATTTACTGAAATTATGAAAAAGAAAACAAATACTAATTAAATTGATATTTCGCTTTACGAATTTTTAAAAATTACTGAACCATCAGATTTTCACGAGATTTGCGGGCGTTATTAAAAAAAATACAGGGTTTTGTTTTTACGTAAGATTAAACAAAATTTGTCAATTTGGGGAAAAGTTACAGAAGCTTAAAGTTCACTGAAATTATGAAAAAGGAAACAAATTCTGATTGAATTGATGTTTCGCTTAAAGAATTTTGAAAAATTACTGAAACATTAGATTTTACGAGATTTGCGGGCGTTATTAAAAAAATTACAGGGATTTGTTTTCACGTAAGATTAAACAAAATCTGTCAATTTGGGGAAAAGTTACAGAAGCTTAAAGTTCACTGAAATTATGAAAAAAGAAACAATATCTTATTAAATAGATGTTTCGCTTAAAGAATTTTGAAAAATTACTGAAACATCCCATTTATACGAGATTTGTGGGCGTTATTAAAAAAATTACAGGGCTTCGTTTTTACGTAACAATATACAAAATCTGTCAATTTGGAAAAAAGTTACAGAAGCTTAAAGTTCACTGAAATTATGAAATAGGAAACAAAATCTTATTAAATTGATGTTTCGCTTAAAGAATTGTTAAAAATTACTGAATCGTCAGATTTTTACGAAATTTGCGGGCGTTGTTAGAAAGAATCATCTCTTTATTTTTACGTTAGATTTAACAAACTCAGTCGACTTAGGAAGAAGTCACAGAAGCTTAAAGTTCACTGAAATTATGAAAAAAGAAACAAAATCTTATTAAAATCGCTTAAAGAATTTAGAAAAATTACTGAAACATCAGATTTTTACATATTTTATGGGCTTTATTTAAAAAATTACAGGGCTTTGTTTTTACGTAAGATTAAACAAAATCTGTCAATTTGGGAAAAAGTTACAGAAGCTCAAAGTTCAATGAAATTATGAAAAAGGAAACAAAATCTTTCTAAATTTATGTTTCGCTTAAAGAATTTTGAAAAATTACTGAAACATCAGATGTTTACGAGATTTGCGGGCGTTATTAAAAAAATTACAGGGATTTGTTTTTACGTAAGATTAAACAAAATCTGTCAATTTGGGGAAAAGTTACAGAAGCTTAAAATTCACTGAAATTATGAAAAAGGAAACAATATCTTATTAAATAGATGTTTCGCTTAAAGAATTTTGAAAAATTACCGAAACATCACATTTATACGAGATTTGTGGGCGTTATTAAAAAAATTACAGGGCTTCGTTTTTACGTAACAATATAGAAAATCTGTCAATTTGGAAAATAGTTACAGCAGCTTAAAGTTCACTGAAATTATGAAATAGGAAACAAAATCTTATTAAATTGATGTTTCGCTTAAAGAATTGTTAAAAATTACTGAATCGTCAGATTTTTACGAAATTTGCGGGCGTTATTAAAAAGAAACATCTCTTTATTTTTACGTTAGATTTAACAAACTCAGTCGACTTAGGAAGAATTCACAGAAGCTTAAAGTTCACTGAAATTATGAAAAAAGAAACAAAATCTTATTAAATTCGCTTAAAGAATTTAGAAAAATTATTGAAACATCAGATTTTTACATTTTTTATGGGCTTTATTTAAAAAATTACAGGGCTTTGTTTTTACGTAAGATTAAACAAAATCTGTCAATTTGGGAAAAAGTTACAGAAGCTCAAAGTTCAATGAAATTATGAAAAAGGAAACAAAATCTTTCTAAATTTATGTTTCGCTTAAAGAATTTTGAAAAATTACTGAAACATCAGATGTTTACGAGATTTGCGGGCGTTATTAAAAAAATTACAGGGATTTGTTTTTACGTAAGATTAAACAAAATCTGTCAATTTGGGGAAAAGTTACAGAAGCTTAAAATTCACTGAAATTATGAAAAAGGAAACAATATCTTATTAAATAGATGTTTCGCTTAAAGAATTTTGAAAAATTACCGAAACATCACATTTATACGAGATTTGTGGGCGTTATTAAAAAAATTACAGGGCTTCGTTTTTACGTAACAATATACAAAATCTGTCAATTTGGAAAATAGTTACAGCAGCTTAAAGTTCACTGAAATTATGAAATAGGAAACAAAATCTTATTAAATTGATGTTTCGCTTAAAGAATTGTTAAAAATTACTGAAACGTCAGATTTTTACGAAATTTGCGGGCGTTATTAAAAAGAAACATCTCTCTATTTTTACGTAAGATTTAACAAACTCTGTCAACTTAGGAAAAAGTCACAGAAGCTTAAAGTTCACTGAAATTATGAAAAAAGAAACAAAATCTTATTAAATTCGCTTAAAGAATTTAGAAAAATTACTGAAACATCAGATTTTTACGTATTTTATGGGCTTGTAAATAAAACACTTTTTACTTTGTTTAACCACTGAATCTTACATTTATTTGTGTGACTAGTTTCGACTATCTAGTAGTCATTCTCAAACTAAAAGTGATTAAACAAAGTAAAAAGTGTTTTATTTACAAGTGTGTCTAAGATGTACCACAAAGTGAATGCCTACAACACCAAACAGTATTTTATGGGCTTTATTAAAAAAATTACAGGGCTTTGTTTTTACGTAAGATTAAACAAAATCTGTCAATTTTGGAAAAAGTTGCAGAAGCTTAAAGTTCAATGAAATTATAAAAAAGGAAACAAAATCTTTTTAAATTTATGTTTCGATTAAAGAATTTTGAAAAATTACTGAAACATAAGATTTTTACGAGATTTGGGGGCGTTATTAAAAAAATTACAGGGCTTTGTTATTACGTAAGATTAAACAAAATCTGTTCATTTTGGAAAAAGTTATCGAAGTTTAAAATTCATTGAAATTATGAAAAAGGAAACAAAATCTTATTAAAATTGCTTAAAGAATTTTGAAAAATTACTGAAATATCAGATTTTTACGAAATGTGCAGGCGTTATTAAAAAAATTACAGGGCTTTGTTTTTACGTACGATTAAACAAAATCTGTCAATTTTTGGAAAAGTTACAGAAGCTTAATGCTCTCTGGAATTATAAAAAAGGAAACAAAATCTCATTAAATTGATGTTTCGCTTAAAGAATTTTGAAAAATTACTGAAACATCAGGTTTTTATGAGATTCGCGGGCATTATTAAAAAAAATTACAGGGTTTTGTTTTTACGTAAAATTAAACAAAATTTGTCAATTTGGGGAAAAGTTATAGAAGATTAAAGTTGATTGAAATTATGAAAAAGTCAATAAACTCACATTAAATCTATGTATTGTACATAATTTCGGTATAATTTTAGCTTTTGCAATTTGTTCGTCATAGTTTACTAATGCACACAAATTTGTTCTTGTTCTAAATTTGAACTTATAAAAAACATCAACTCTATTTATTTTATGTCCTAACTTTGACAATAATGGAAACTAGAAATAAGTTTTGATTGATCGTCTAACGAGAGTTTCCACTCCCAGACTAAGCATGAAGTAAAATTTCGAGTTTAGAAAAGCCCCGCGTAGAAAATTTGTCGTGGGTCGCGCAGCGACCCGAGACAAATTTTCACGGGGCTTTTCTAAACTCGAAATTTTACTTCATGCGCCACGCGTATAAACCACTAACTTTAAGTGAAATCTTTAACCGATTGGTTAGAGCAAAATTAATTTAGTATGTCAATTATCAATTGTTAATATTACGAGAAAAGTGCTATGATATACATCACCATTTTTTTACTTCTTAAGGGCTGTTTCTATAATTAAACATACATAAAAAATATTATTCCACACAACACCCGTAAGGGTACAAGGGTTTTTTGATTATATATATATATATATATATATATATATATATATATATATATATATATATATATGTATCACTGTTTCTTCGGGTTTGGTCCCGCGTATTTTCTTGGCTCTGGTAATACATGTTACGCCCGCGAAAATCTACGTTTTAACATATATATATATATATATATATATATATTAATATTCTAAAACATAACTAAAACCATAAGAACAAAAAAATAATATTTGAACTTATTATTTGTCATTTTTTTCTTGTGCATTAAATACACTTGTTATTTTAAATATAATATAAATTGGATTCCTGATTTTTATGATAATATAAAAACTACACTATTTATTTAAACACTTGAATTATATCGTACGTTCAATAAAGAAAAAATCTCTACAGTGCCATGTTTTAATCTTTTTTTAAATTTAGGTTGGTTACACGCTTTAGGAATTGACGTATAAAACGTCAGACATAATAATTATAATATATAATCTCAGAGTTGCTAAACTAGAATATTTTCCATGACACTCTGGAAGTTTTTTTTTATTGAACATACAAAAATACATTAAGAAAACTTGAAAATAAGGCCCAGTTGCACCAGGAACGTTGAACTCGAGTTTAAGCTGAACTTAAGTTCAAGATGACAGTTCCTATTGTTCAAATATCACTTTAAACTTGAGTTCAGAGTTGTTTAATATTTAACCAACAAGTGTTTTCCACTCCCAGACTAAGCATGAAGTAAAATTTCTAGTTTAGAAAAGTCTGCAAATTTGGTTTGGTTGCGTAGCGCGAAGCGCGGAGCGACCAAACCAAATTTTCAGGCAAAAGCAAAAAGGCAAAAGCTAAAATTATACCGAAATTATGTACAATACATAGATTTAATGTGAGTTTATTGACTTTTTCATAATTTCAATCAACTTTAATCTTCTATAACTTTTCCCCAAATTGACAAATTTTGTTTAATTTTTTCCTATTGTTCAAATATCACTTTAAACTTGAGTTCAGAGTTGTTTAATATTTAACCAACAAGTGTTTTCCACTCCCAGACTAAGCATGAAGTAAAATTTCTAGTTTAGAAAAGTCTGCAAATTTGGTTTGGTCGCGTAGCGCGAAGCGCGGAGCGACCAAACCAAATTTTCAGGCTTTTCTAAACTAGAAATTTTACTTCATGCGCCACGCGTATAGAACTAATTTGATATGAAGTTTGGTATATTTTGAACGTCACTTGAGATCAGAGTTGTATACGCGTGGCGCATGAAGTAAAATTTCGAGTTTAGAAAAGCCCCGTGAAAATTTGTCTCGGCTCGCTGCGCAACCCTCGACATATTTTCTACACGGGGCTTTTCTAAACTCGAAATTTTACTTCGTGCTTAGTCTGGGAGTAGACAACACTCGTTTAAAACTTCAAATTACTCTTAAACAATCTACTTTTGGTAATTTTAAATATTTTAATGATCAAATGATCAAGTTTGATTTGATATTATTTCAACTCCTTGTTATATGTCAAATTTGTATTACTATTAATAAACGAGTATTTCTAGACTAAGCATGAAGTAAAATTTCGAGTTTAAAAAAGCCTGAAAATTTGATTTGGTCGCGAAGCGCGAAGCGTGGAGCGACCAAACCAAATTTTCAGGCTTTTCTTAACCAGAAATGTTACTTCATGCGCCACGCGTATAGAACTAATTTGATATGAAGTTTGGTATATTTTGAACGTCACTTGAGATCAGAGTTGTATACGCGTGGCGTATGAAGTAAAATTTCGAGTTTAGAAAACCCTGAAAATTTGGTTTGGTCGCGTAGCGCGAAGCGCGGAGCGACCAAACCAAATTTTCAGGCTTTTCTAAACGCGAAATTAATTTTACTTCATATGCCACGCGTTTTAGACACTGATTTGATGTGAAGTTGAAAATATGGTGTGATTGATTATTTTGAAATAATTCACTTAAAAAAGTGTAATTTATTACGTATCAGTAAATACAAAAATATTTTCTCTTCAAAAGTATTTTTTTTAATGTTACCAATGTTACCGAAACAGCAGGGTAATTTTCGGTAAATTAGCAGTGGTAATTACCGACGTAAATTACCACAAACATAAGTAATCCGACATTACATCATTAGGTAAATATCAATAAAGATAAAAATTGATATTATGAAAATTACTAGTTTAACTCCCAAGTCTACTGTATAGTTCAGTTTACGAGAGGTGTCCTGTGACACTTAAGTTAAAATTAAGATAACTATGTTAATATGAATGCAATACTTAAGAAAAGTTAGCATAAGTTGCAAGTAGAAGAAATATATATTTAAATAAAAATATCTCAAAGAAATTATTGCACCATAGATTTTAAATTTGTAATAGGACACCTCTTGTGAATTCTATTATATATTGAATTTTGTTATGGCCAATTTCATAAACACTATGAATTAAAGATTGCAATTCAATGTAATTTCAATCGAATAGACATTTGAGATTGATCTGAACTACAGTTTAAATATTTATGTAACAAGTCCTTACTGCAATTAATTGTACAGGAGTATTACCTACATTTGATTAGAAATTAATTTTCAAGATGAACAAATTTATGATATAATCCCAAGTAAAAGGTCAAGATTGATGGATGAAGTACTCGCAGAGCGAATCGTAATTTACGATCAAACAGCCCAATAAATCTCGAGCCATATAATTTCCTTGATAAACGAAAAATCCACGATTCCACGGCCCTCACTCATTACTCTAGTCTCTCGTGAAGAAGAGGAAGAGGACGAAGAAACCTCAGCGAATGATATATATCGGGTTACCACAATAATGGACTCTGCACGTGCTGCAAACTGGAGAAGAAGAAGAAAACTGGTGACGGTTCAGTTCGGTTCGGGGATCGATTCATTATTTATTTAAGGCGAAGTGTGAGGTCCCTTAGATCACTTGATATATGAGCCCCACCAATTTAATTTAATTGACTGGTCACACGGAATATACAACCCCTTTCTACCTCTTGTGTTATTTTTAGTAGGCCGCTCCTCTTCGCCAGTTTCACTCGCTGTTACGGAAGACTAGTGTATTGTAGAATCATCAAATTTTATTGATGTGCTTATTACTGATGGACTTTAATGTTTAATCAAATTACACCGGTATCTGCTTGTAAATAAAATTACTTGTGTGGGTACAACCAACAAAATCTTTAATAGGATAATATATTTCTTCTTAATTAATTTTATTACTAAGATGTTACTATAAATTATTCTTCAGTGACATCAGTAAAACACTGTTTTACGAACTTCGAGATAATTTTTGAACTGAGCAACATTTGCTTTCGCTTAAGTGTATTTTTTGTCTGAGAATACCCAAAACTTAAATTTGCTTGACATCTTTTTTGTGACATTCGTTTCCAAGGACACGAAAGCTTGCTTCTGCTTACAATTTTACATGAATATATCATATGTTCAATAAAAAAAACCTCGTGTGTGCCATGATTTTTTTTTTTAATTTAAGTTGGCTACACGCTTTAGGAATTGACATATAAAACGTCAGACCTAATAGCACTCTAGAGAAATATTTAACACTGTTGTATCCTTTCTTTACACGTTATTGATAGTGAAGAAAGGATACAACAGTGGTAATTATTTATTGATTATACTCTTCACGAAACTCAAAAATATATCGAGCACTCTAGAGGTTTTATTTTATTGAACATACGATATTATTTACACAACAAAACTTGCCCTTTGCTTAAAATCTTAATCTAAGATCTTTTTTAATCTCCAGTTTAAATTTTGCTCAAGTGAAAAAATGCTCATAAAATAATAAATGTATGCAAATCAATCCCAAATAATTAATCATCTCGATTAAGCCATTGACTCACAGAAACATCTCTCATATCGACGCTTCCTCTCCTTTCTCCATCACCATCGAAACGATCATGAAATATTTATACGTGTCACAGGTTCATAAGCCGGACATAAATAACCAAAAAGAACGTTTTTATTAAGAGTGGACTTTCGGTTATACTTGCGGCGGCGCGCCCACGCACTTTCCTTCGGATGGCTATCGGCGGAGGTAACCAACCTATAAATCAATTAAGACCAACCCCATTTACGTGGCCTGTATCACACCGAAACCGCACCGCAGTCAGGTATTGACCCACCCTGACACTTTTATGCCCGACGGACACGCAACCGTCCGTAAACACTTATTTTATTTAACCCCTTGCTGCTGGCCGCTTTCAATTCGATTCATTTATTGAAAGAATAGACAGGAAGTGATATTGATTGGGTTATTAATTAATTAGATTCTTCTATAGAAGATACAATGGTATTGTACTTAAAACTTGTTTGATTGATTTGGGGTCGCGAAGCAAAGATTAATTAACGAAGTACACCCGTTACTTCTCTTTCAGTGCTAAGCAACGACTAATCTTCTATACTTATAACTTTAGAACCAAGAAAATTCCATATATTGTACTTCAAACATTAGTAATTAAATTAAGATATAACCCACGATTATTTGTGAATATATATCATCATCATCATTCATTATCAGTCACTATTGTTTTTTTCTTTCATTTGCTACAATTGCATGTGTATGATCGAAATATTCGCAATATCGAAATACTCTAATATTTAAGCCAATTGTATAATTATGTTTTTAAAGTATATAAATTTAAAACTCAAGCACACAAGAGGGGACCCTTGTGGGTCAGTGAGTAGAGCTCCTGCTCTTGGGCCAGAGGGTCGTGGGTTCGAATCCCACCGGGGGGTGCCAGTTCCTTATGGGGAAATTGGCAACCTCTGGAGCCATGGTTGTGAGTGAATGTGTTGTGCCATCCATACTTAGTTGCATAAGCATGTAAAGAATTAAATACTTAAATGGAATAAATAAAATTAAGAATTGATGTTGGCCACTAGTCTACGTTACTAAGGCCAGGCAAAAGCCAAACCCCAAAAAAATAAAAGCACACAAGAGTAATTTTTTTTTTCTTTCATTTGCTACAATTGTAGCGAAATATCGAAATACTCTAATATTTAAGCCAATTGTATAATTGTGTTTTTAAAGCATATATAAATTTAAAACTCAAGCACACAAGAGAAAATGAATTTATGCTAATCATCTTGTGTGGCATGAAAAAACGAACAGCATCGAAACCTCAAAGGGCGATTCGTACATTACTGCCGGGGCAGGTGTTTTAATAAGGCGACCGATAAATTTGATAAATTGTCGGCAATTAAGAAAACGAACGGGTCCGAGAGCGCCTTTGATTGCCAGCATGCAACTTTCGCAAAGGCTAAGAGATCTTTGAAAAGGGGGGCCTTTTTGTTTGTTCGCTGCGGTGTGAAACGAAAACAAACCGCGTCCGTATTTAATGTTAATTACACGTCGGAAAACGAGCGCATTGTTGGATCTTTGTACAATGGCACAAATTGCGCGGTGCGCTGGATTTTTGATTGATATCGCGCGGAATTACAAGCCGGGGAAAATGTTTGCAAATTGAGTGATTATTGATAAATTCATGCTATTGTGTATGTTTTGAATGTAAAATTATGAATAACAAGGATTTTTTGTCTTGCATTATTTTATTTCTGCACGGGATCAAATGAACAATCCTATGGAAAGATTGTTTATTTAATCCTGTGCAAAAATAAAATGTTAATCCTGTGCAAAAATAAAATGATGCAAGAAAAATGATGGAAAAATCGAATAGCGTTTTTCTTTTGTGAACCCTTTTAACATTAGACTCTAAACCAAGGCCGCACAATGTGCCAAATCCGAGCGCGAGCGCCAGGGGGGGATTTGGAGGAAAAAAATTAAATTAAAAATTTCGAGAAAAAAACATATCCACTCCATTGTAGATACATGAAACCCTTATAATCTTGCATGTTTATATTTTTTAACCCCCTATATTATTAACAATTAACGCTTAAAGTTGAGCAATTTAGAAAACATCGATTTTACGGCATTTCATTCGCAAGTTTAAATAATTTATTACATGGATAGTAGGCGTACTATAAATATAACATTATACACTATTGTTTATAACATAATACTGTATATTATGGTTGAAAGATCAACTCTCTAAATATTTTAGAAAAAAAGTTAAAAAAATTTGAATATGAAATATATTTTAAATATAAATTTTAACTTTAGAAAGTGTTATAAAAAAAATGCCAACTCGATGAGGTCTGTGACTATCACTAAAAATTAGTTCTATGTTTTCTCTAACTACCCTCAAAATTTCGTATCTCCACCGGTGCGTTTTTGGGGTCTTTTTAATTTTTTTATTCGACGCCACCAATTAAAATTGGGTCGGGCGAGGCCCGTGTGCGGTGGCATCGCGGAGTCGAGCTCGCTATTCTCGAGCAGCACGCAACATTATTTCTACGTTGGCCCCGAACAAAAAAATAATAAAAACGCACTTAAAACGCACATGTAAAAATTCAAAAAAATTAGGGCTGTTACAGAAAATATTGACAAATGTTTACATAATAGTCATAATCCTCACAATCTACAATTTTTCTAATATACAGGTATATATCATAGGGAAATTATTTCTTCTCTGAGTATTTTTTGCAGCATTTAAATCACATTTACAAAAATAGTTTTATGGGTTTTTTTCTTATTGATATATAAGGGTGTACATCTGTTACTGATAAAGGTCATCTGGTTTGTGTTTACATTTTTATTAGGGGTCCGATTGAAGCTGTCATTTACCGTAACAAATGGCATTCTTGTCACACAGTTTTTACGGTTTAAGTATCTGAAATGGATTATTCTTAATTTTCTTGAAAGCAAAATATGCGTTTAGTGTTGAACGAAGTCTCCAACAGTTCACATATTTTTCTGATCCATAAGCGAACGATTGAACATTTTAAAGTAATTATTAATTAAGTTAGTGTTAAGTGTTATTTAATTTGTTGACTATATACTCTTTCTTTGATGTAGTGTTTTTTTGTGTATAAAATAGTTTACTTTAATTAAACTAGTGTTTAGTGTTAGTGTAATTTAATTAATCCAAAACGCTGAGTGATAATGGAGAAAATTAAAATTACAAACGGTGATTTATATAAGGTATGGTACGAACTAAAACCTAAAAACCTTATTCAGTCAAGCAATACCATTGATTATTTAATAAAATATATTGAAAATGTTTCGACGAAAAACAATAGTGAAAATGATGACATTCTTAAAAAAGTTAAGGGTTTCTGCAGTACTCTTAATAGAAAGTGGAAAATGTGCTCAAGATCTCATATCAATTTCATAAAAAAAAAAAATAGAAATTGGTTACTGCTGCCTTTTAAATACAACGAGGGTTCTGTCTTAATTGAAAATACAAACCCCTTTGAAAATATAGAAAATATTTCACCAATACCAAGTACATCAGGTACACAGTTCACAATACAAAGTAATACATCTAAAAGAAGACAAACTAATTTATTGATCACCGAAAATACATAATATATAAATTAGATTTGAAGAAAACAACTACTCACGGATGTACGATAGAAGAGAAAAATAATATATTTAGTCGGAAAACTAGAATACAAAAACTATTACGTAAATAGTTAGGGATAAGGGTTGATATTGTTGTGCAAGGAGGAGGTACTTCAAATACTGGCAACGTTGCTCGAATATTTTTTCGAAATTATGAGAAAGTAGCTGTCATCACTGAATTGAATGAAGAATTATTGAACAGATTTTATACAATTCTTATAACAATGTCGAGTTCTCGTAATATAAATGTATTGATGTTTGATAAATATGCAGAAGATACGGCCCGGCCCGACTTTACACCTTGTTATATGGATGGTATAGAATGCCTCCTAGTGTCCATAAAATTTTAATTCACGGGAGCAAAATAATTGGACAATGTCTTTTACCAATCGGAGAACTTTCGGAAGAGGCACAGGAAGCAACCAATAAAATATATAAGAGAGTTAGAGAAAACCATACTAGGAAAAACTCTAGGCTTAATACAATTCGAGATTTATTTAATATGCTTCTTGTATGTTCTGATCCAATAATTTCTTCTTTGAGAAGCGATGTAAAAATTCATAAAAAACAACTACCTGCAGACGCTAAAAAATTAGTTATTTGTGAAACGGACACAAGTGACAGCGAAGACGAACAGACTGATGAGGATACTGACAATTTTTCATTTTAAAAAAGTAAGTAAATAAAACAGTATAAAATACATAACTTCGTTGTGCAAAATCAGAAAAATGTAATGTATATTCTGATTAAAAATTCATATTTTAAACAACAGATTAAATTATTTTTAAACTACAGCAGATACTTTTCACATTTGTAGGTTTTTTTGAGGTGCTTTATTTTTTATTAGGCGCAACCGATAAAAATCGACTCGGTCATTCGCAAAAACCTGACACAAAACGCACATGTAGAGATACGAAGTTTTTAGGGCATTTAAAAACATACCACAGTTTTTGGTGAAAGTCACAACCTATGTAATGATTATAACAATTGTATATAATTTTGCTGCCTTGAATTATTATTATATTATTTTTCTAGAAGATTGCAAACCGGAAGAACTGTGACTATCATATAAACATTTGTTAATATTTTCTGTAACTGCCCTAATTTTTTTGAATTTTTACATGTGCGTTTTAAGTGCGTTTTTATTATTTTTTGTTCGGGGCCAACGTAAAAATCATGTTGCGTGCTGCTCGAGAATAGCGCGCGCTCGACTCCACGATACTCACCGCACACGGGCCTCGCCCGACGCAACTTTAATTGGTGGCGTCAAATAAAAAAATTAAAAAGACCCCAAAAACGCACCGGTGGAGATACGAAATTTTGAGGGTAGTTAGAGAAAACATAGAACTAATTTTTAGTGATAGTCCCAGACCTCATCGAGTTGACATTTTTTTTATAACACTTTCTAAAGTTAAAATTTATATTTAAAATATATTTCATATTCAATTTTTTTTTAACTTTTGTTCTAAAATATTTAGAGACTTAATTTTTCAACCATAATATACAGTATTATGTTATAAACAATAGTGTATAATGTTATATTGATAGTACGCCTACTATCCATGTAATAAATTATTTAAACTTGCGAGTGAAATGCCGTAAAATTGATGTTTTCTAAATCGCTTAACTTTAAGAGTTAATTGTTAATAATATAGGGGGTTGAAAAATATAAACATGCAAGATTAGAAGGGTTTCGTGTATCTACAATGGAGTGGATATGTTTTTTTCTCAAAATTTTTAATTTGATTTTTTTCCTCAAAATCCCCCCCTGGCGCTCGCGCTCGGATTTGGCACATTGTGGGCCGTAGCCAAAAGGGGCTAATACAGGGCCTCTTGAAAATGGCGAAACAAGAAATTTTGAAGAGAGACACCCTCTACAAGCGCGGGAGTATAATGGAAGAAAAGAAACCACAATTTAGAGGGTGTTTATGTTACAATTTATGACCTTATCTGTTAAAATAGCAGGTAGTTAAACTTTGTTCACCTTTTTTAAAGCGCTTTAAACTGTCGTTCTTATTTATTTGATGACTCCAGAAATTTAACACATTAATAAACATGTTATGCAGTGGTATATTTGGTAACGTTTTAATGAAAATAAAACACCCCAATCTAGCAATTCCCGTAATTAACAACCGATTTAGGGTTACCTCAAGGACGGTTGAGTATACGGTAAGAAGGATCGACAGAATCGAAGATTTTGGAGTCTGGGTAGAGATTGCTTACGTCACAAATGCGCGCTGAATTTAATTATGGTTACTTCATGATTTAGATAATTAAGGTAACTGAAAATTATTTCCTAAAATTTTAATTTGAAGCTTTAAACGAGTGTTGTCCACTCCCAGACTAAGCATGAAGTAAAATTTCGAGTTTAGAAAAGCCCCGTGAAAATTTGTCGAGGGTCGCGCAGCGACCCGAGACAAATTTTCTGGGCTTTTCTAAACTCGAAATTTTACTTCATGCGCCACGCGTATAAAACACAATAATATTGTCAAATTTATGTATATTCGAATTTCACTTAAAATCTGTGTTTTAACGCGTGGCGCATGAAGTAAAATTTTGAGTTCAGAAAAGCCCAGAAAATTTGTCACGGGGACTTTTCTAAACTCAAAATTTTACTTCATGCGCCACGCGTATAAAACAGATTTTAAGCAAAACATACATTTTACAATATTTTAGTGTTTTATACGCGTGGAGCATGAAGTAAAATTTCGAGTTTAGAAAAGCCCAGAAAATTTATCTCGGGTCGCTGCGCGACCCTCGACAAATTTTCAACGGGCTTTTCTAAACTCGAAATTTTACTTCATGCATAGTCTGGGACTGGACAACACTTCTTTAAAGATTCAAATTGAACGTTTAAAGCTTCAAATTGTACGAAATGGGGAAATTATTATTTTTAAACATGTTAAAAATTTTATTTATTTACAATTTATAGAATTTTGCTTCTCTTTGCATTTTATTTTATTTGAGAAATTTTGCTCCTAAAACCTTTGTTATTTTTGAAAACTTAATAACAAAGGAAAATTCTAATATTAAAAAATCTATCTATGAAAGTACAGCGAAACCGGAAAGAGAGGTTATGGTAGACTCAAAAACGTAACCAAATACAACGTCATTGTTCTCTTTCGCAGGACCTTGGGTCTGCGGGAAAAGGGGTAGGGGAAAACATGGAAAGATACAATTCTGTCATATCTTGTAACACATATGTGTTCATATGTGTTACGCCCATCGACGTACCTTGGGGTTACCTTAGCGTATTTTGATAACAATATGATCAATATGTCAAAAAATATTGTTTAGTGGAACTAATAAGTTTTGTTTAATTCTCTTGACAAAGACAAACATTATTTTTAAATGTTCTCATTTAAGGTACGATAAGTAGTTTGTTTTTGCAGTGATTTTGCATAAGACGGATATTGATGTATGTGCTAGTAAGTGGAAAAAGGTGCATACAAATAATATTTATAGTGCAATAAGGCAGTGGCGTTGGTATGGGGAGGGATTTAGGGGATTAATCCCTTCTCCCACAATGGGCCTAATGAGGCCTAAGTGCAGTGCAGAACTGCACACTCCCCTTTGCACCCTCCCCCCATGAGTCTTAAAAATTAAGAGAACAAAATAAAAGGCTATTTTTCTGTTAGCGATTTATTTTGTTATAAATATAATTTATGCGCTACGCGTATAAGACATTAATTTCAAGTTAAGTTCACTGGTTAAAAATATTTTAGTGTTTTCACTGTTCAATACGCGTGGCGCATGAAGTAAAATTTCGAGTTTAGAAAAGCCGGAAAATTTGGTTTGGCCGCTCCGCGCTTCGCGCTACGCGACAAAACCAAATTTTCAGGCTTTTCTAAACTCGAAATTTTACTTCATGCTTAATCTGGGAGTGGAAAATGCTGGTTTTGAGCTTCAAATTGAATTCTTTAAAAAAGAAAACGTATGCATATGTATATTTAAAAGAAAACTTCCCTGTATTTAATTTTACCACGTTATCTTGATCTGTCTACGTTTTTGATGTTGATGTTTGATGACGTGTTTAATTGGAGACTCCATTTTTAAAACATGTTTGTATTTGTATTTGTGTATAATACAAATACATAAATGTTTAAAAGAAAATCTATTATTTTCATTTATGCAAATCTACTTTAGGGTCATATTACTTTTAGACGTGAAAGAATTATATATTTTTTGTGTCGAATAGTATTATATGTTTCTATCTTAGTGGATCTTGAGAATTTTAAATAAATTCGACCATCGGTTTGGTTTTTAATAAGCCTTTAAAAGAAAGTGTTTAATTTGGGGGTCTCACAACTTTAATTTACGATACAATATTATTGTTTTCTGGACTGAATAATTAAAAATGGTAAAACACCCTAATCTAGCAATTCCCGTAATTAACAACCGATTTAGGGTTACCTCAAGGACGGTCGAGTATACGGTAAGAAGGATCGACAGAATCGAAGATTTTGGAGTCTGGGTAGAGATCGCTTACGTCACAAATGCGCGCTAAATTTAAATATGGTTACTTCATGAATTAGATACAGTAACTAAATATTATTTCTTAAAATTATAATTTAAAACTTTAAACGAGTGTTGTCCACCATTAAAAATGGTAATTTTTGCGAAATATATAATTCCAGTTACAGTGTGTAAAAGTAAAATACCTAATTCTGAAAAAAAAATCAACTAAACTTCAGATTTACTTGAATGAAATTCATAATAATTACTATTACCATTCCTTATACGTTATCAAATTGAAAATTGGTCAAACTGGAAGAAAAATCGTATACGCCAAAAGTTGACTAAAACATCAACTCTA
Organism: Philonthus cognatus; assembly: GCA_932526585.2. Taxonomy (NCBI): domain Eukaryota; kingdom Metazoa; phylum Arthropoda; class Insecta; order Coleoptera; family Staphylinidae; genus Philonthus; species Philonthus cognatus. The sequence continues at coordinate 35,725,356 of OW052242.1, forward strand.
TTTATTTTAGTCATCAATTTTACATTAAAAAAAACTGCAAAATAAGTTTATGATTGATCATCTAACGAGTGTTTCCAATCCCAGATTAAGCATGAAGTAAAATTTCGAGTTTAGAAAAGCCTGAAAATTTGGCTCGGGTGCGTAGCGCAGCGAAGCGACCGAGCCAAATCAGGCTTTTCTAAACTCGAAATTTTACTTCATGCGTCACGCGTATAAAATGCTGATTTAATGTGAAATGGTCTATAACCAATTAACAAGTGAAATACGTTTAGTATGCCAATCAGCAATTGTTTAAATGACGGAGAAAGTGCTACGATGAAAATATCATCATTTGTTGTACTTATTTTTGTATAACTTTAGAAAAATAAGTGTATGAAACAACACACTAACTCAAATCTTCCCCAATCACAAAAAGCTATTTACGCCACTGCAATATTAATAATAATATTTATTATCCAACAGGAAACAATCCTAATTACAAGACAATATGTGTATGAAACAACATACTAATTCAAATCCCCCCCATCACAAAAAGCTATCGACGCCACTGCAATATTAATAATAATATTTATTGTCCAACAGGAAACAATCCTAATTACAAGACAATATATTTACAAAAAATAGGTATAAAGAATGTAAATGCACAGTAACATAAAAGAACATACAGACAATAAATATAAATAAATTAACACAGTTTGATGAGAGACAAATAAGGTATGTATAATCGTATTTTTGTAAGTGTATGTGTTTTACCAAATCAAATTATGTCTAAAAATTTAAAGTATTGTTCTAGATTAAAAACAAATAATAACAATATATTTTACCCGCAAAGATTTTCGAGATATTAATTTTTTAAATTATAAAATCCTCATTTACACACTCGAATTTCTCAAAAAATATTGGTTTAATCCAAAATAATTATTAAGCATTACTCACTGAACTCTTTGCCTTCTAATCTAAAAATCAAACAAAACCACTTTTATTTATAAAAATAACTTGCCATTTACGTTTTCTATATATTCATTTTAAAATTACGAATACTACTAGAAATAATGATTTAGCAACATTTGGCCGTAACAGTTTCCTCTAGAACGAACCTAAAGATATATTTCTTGCATCAGAACTACTGCAGAAAAAATAATTTTAGCTTGATATAAGCAACTTTAGTTTATTTAATATATTCAGAAAAATATTAATACATAATGGCATTATTTTGAACAATAAAACATCAGACACAGATACATTTTAAAAAATCCCATTGACCTAAAATTTTACACGTAAACATAATTCTCGATTGCAAATAACTTTTCGCTCTAAAATTATAATTAGAGGTACTTCGCCCCTTTCGCGGCGCATGAAGTAAAATTTCGAGTTTAGAAAAGCCCAGAAAGATGGGCTTTTCTAAACTCGAAATTTTACTTCATGCGCCACGCGTATAAAATAGATTTTTTTTACTTGTAAATAAAACACTTTTTACTTTGTTTAACCACTGGATCCAAAGATCCAGTGGTTAAACAAAGTAAAAAGTGTTTTATTTACAAGTGTATTTAAGATGTACCACAAAGTGAACGCCTACAACACCAAACAATTAGATTTTTTTTACTCTAAAATTATAATTAGAGGTATTTCTTTCTCATCACACATTTTGTTTTTCTTAATTTTTGGATACCCTCTTTAGTAAATTTTATATTTAATAATGTAAACAATTACGTGTTATCGAAAAAAATGACTACTATAGCTGAAAACAGATGGACTTCTTATTATCTGCTAATATCGGGCTGAAAATGAGCCCCTTGATCAGAGACATCAGTTGGAAGTTTACTGCTAACTGTTAGGGAATTCTCTGATGACCGGATTGTTAATTGTTAACGTGTTTGGGATTTTTGCAATCGTACGAAATAAACTGACCGAAATACCGTTCATTAGATACCAACATAGATCACAAACAAATCCAAACATGTTGAATGTTGAACATTTTTATAAACGGGCCCATTGATACCCAAAAAATGCGGTTGGTGTTCATAACGAATTACCCCCTGAGTGCTATATTTCTTTCCCCTTACAATCCAACATTTTAGGAAAGAGACAAATATCGGAAGATTTTAGAGTATTTCATGTCGTCGCGCTAATACTAGATTATCATGGTAGTAAAAACTCATCTTAATTTAAGATCTTCAAATTCAACACATTTTGTCGTAACACGGTCTTACAATAGATTCAGACCGATTGTAAAGCTTGAGCATTTCTAAAAATAAAAAATGGCGTATAATTTTCACACACTCACTTCACTTCGATCATCAAAGCGAAGGTGATTTGCGCTCGGGCTCACGACTTCACGACCATCATCCATCCGTCCATTGGTTGGGTCATCTGGGATCAAACGCTTCTAATTAGAGGCTCCGGTGAAATGGTCTACAATTTTCACCATTTCACATAAAATCTCGAGTTATTACCTCGTCGAGGTGTCAGAGATTTCATAAACCGTGGTCGATTAATCCTGATACCATCGCAAGAACAAAATTTTAACGCCGCCATAAAAAGCAATTCAAAGGTGTTAATGATGTTTAGATTTGATAAGCAGTTTTTCATTTTAGTCATGAAATTTTAAACTGCTATTGGATCCTTTCATCAAAATGTTCAACATTTAACATGTTTGGATTCGATAGCTAACGCCATCTAATGCTCGAATCCATTCATCGTTTTCACATATTGGATTGAAATAGTCATTAATTTTCAGTATTCCTCAGCACTGGGTCGGGACCATACTGAAGAGGACCTTGAAGTCTGTTGCCGGAATACTGAACACAAATTCAATTTTGATGTTTGGATTTGTTTGTGAAGCATGTTGGTATCTGATAGAGGGTACTTGGCCATTTTAAAAACTTTAACCCGTCAACACCAATCATTAACACTAATTGGTATATTTTGTATATATATATATATATATATATATATATATATATATATATAATCAAGAAGTCCAATTATCCTTTATTCGGGTGTAGGACAATAAAAAAATAAAAATAAAATTAATTAAATTTAAACAAATAAATAAATAACATTAAAAGTGCGATTCTTTTCGCAATCTACAACAAGTTAGTCTTACAAAGACTATATCAAACACTCATTGAAACAACTACTTCCCGGGCTAATACCCCGACGGACATTGAATTATACAACAAGTGTTTGCCGTTACATACAGTAACCTACTGCAAATGTAACAATTTGGGTCAAATTATTCAGGCCATCTATAGACGCGTTTCGAGATTTATCTCTCATCAATATAGCTTTGCCATTCCTTGTTATATAATTCAATGTCCGTCACAATGAGTGTTTGATATAGTCTTTGTAAGACTAACTTGTTGTAGATTTCGAAAAGAATCGCACTTTTAATGTTTGAAGTGTTCTGCAACAAAGAATTGGCAATTTTATTTATAAATAAATAAATGTTAATTGTCTGTTCCATACAAAAGATTCCTCCACTATTTCTTGTTCCTCGCTAGCTTTTTTGCCTCGTTCCAAGTGAGTCCTTTTTTATTAAGGTATGCTGCCACTGTACTATCCCAGGTTTTTTTCTGTCTACATCTCATCCTCTTGTATGCATTCTTGCTTCCCAAATTTCTTTTACTAGAACATTTTTCATCCTCTGTAGGTGCCCCCACCAGCTTGCTTGTCTTTTTCCTATAAACTCTCCAATTGGTTCAATATCCAGGTCTCTTATAATTATTTCGTTCCTTATTCTATCTCTTCTAGTTATTCCTTTTACTTTTCTTAGGTATTTCATTTCACTTGCTTGTATTTTACTTTGTTGTTGTTTCGACAATACCCAGGTTTCACATCCATAGGTCAATATTGGTCTGTAAATCACTTTATACACGTTTAATTTTGTCTTGTTCGATACTTCCTTCCTGCTTAGGAAACCTTTGTTCATTGCATAATAGATATTGTTGGCTTTTTCAATTCTTTTATTTATTTCGGCATCATTCTTGCCTCTCTCTTCTATTAATATTCCTAGATATTTGTACGAGTCTACTTGTTCTAGTTGTGTTCCTTCTATGCATATATTAGCGCTAATTTTTTCATCTGATACAACCATCACTTTACTTTTACTTATATTGAGTTTCATTTTATTTTTCAATAGTACTTCATTCCATATGTTTACATTTTTTTGTAGGTCTTGCTCATTATTCGCAAAGAGAACTACGTCATCTGCAAATGCACATTCTGTTATAAATACATTTTGTAGGTGTCTGTATCCGATTGCCATTGGTTTAGTATGTTTATTGCACTCTCTTATAATATCATCCATGAATGTTATAAATAATAATGGACTGAGTCCTCCACCTTGCCTCACTCCTTCTTTTGTTTCGAACATCTCTGACATCAAATTATCTTTTATAACATAGTTATTGCATCTTTTATATAATCCTTTGATTACTGCCAATAGCTTGCTGTTAACATTTCTATTTTCTAGACTTTTACAAATGTTGTCTCTCGGAACTCTGTCAAATGCCTTTTCCATATCTAAGAAGGCCATATATTTTTTCTTACAAACTGTTAAGTTCTTGGTTGCTAGATCTGTTATTGTAAATATATGGTCTTGGACACTTCTACCTTTTCGGAAGCCGCTTTGTGATGGTGTTAAGGAATTATCCACTATATTTCTTAGTTTCGTTTCTATCATTCGTTAATATATTTTTAAGGCAGTGCTTAGTATCGTAATACCTCTATAGTTGTTACACACTCGTTTATCGCCATGTTTGTATATAGGTAAAATCAGGCCTATTGTCCAGTCTTTTGGGATTGTTTCCTCCTTCCATGCCGTTTTATAAATCTCTAGTAGCACCTGAATCCCTAAGTCCCCCACATTTTTTATCATCTCTGTTGTTATTTTGTCTACGCCAGGAGCTTTGCCATTTTTCGTCAGTTTTATTGCTTCCATTAGTTCTTCTTTTGTAAGACCTATTTCTTCTCGTTCATTCTCTTTTGCTTTGTCCTTATCTCTCATCATTTTACGCTTGTTCGTTTCGTTCAATAGCTTTTCGAAATATTCCTTCCATCTCTTCATTATATCCCCTTTATTTCTTAGTATAATACCTCCTTCCGTTTTTATTTCCATTTAGTCATTTGTTTCCTTCTTAATTATATTTTGGTATATTTTGTATGATTGCAAAAATCTCAAATACGTTCACGATTTACAGTCCGGTCATTAGAGAATTCCCCAACAGTTAGCAGTAAACTCCCAATTGTTGTCTTTGATGAACGGGCCCATTGATTTAACTTGAGTCCACTTAGTTGTACCCAACACGTTGAAATGGTTCAACTCTGAACTCGAGTTCAACGTGACATTAGAACAATAGGATGGTCATCTTGAGTTCAAATTCAGCTTAAACCTGAGTTAAAAGTGACATTAGAACAATAGGAACTATCATCTTAAACTGAAGTTCAGCTTGAACTCGAGGTGAATGTTTTTGGTGCAACTGGGCGCTAGGTATGCGTTTGTGAAAATCACACCCTGTATTTAAAAATAATCAATATGAATTAACGTAAAGGATCTCGTTTATGAAGTTGATCAAATAGATAAAGATGTCTGTAACCCAACAATCACATCACAATCGCATGAATCAATCACAATAAAAACCAACCCTTGACTATCAACTCATCAACATACTGCAACTCACCATCTCATTAAGCCAAAAACCGCTCCTCTTCGCAATTGAGATTTATCGTTGTTTTTATTTCGTCAACGGATGTCCCCGCGATGGGGGCATGACTGAGCATTTTCACCATCGATTCAATTAGAACGAAATTTTTATTTAATTTTTTTCACGGTGATTCCCGTGATTTATCGTGGTCCATCATGTGGGTCTTGGAGATAATAAAAAAAAATATGCCGAGGAGTTAACGAATATGCGGCCAGTCATTGTCCATTTAAGTTTATGATTTGTGTTGGTGATTGTTGAAGAAGAGGGGAGTTTATTAAGAAAAATGGAAGGCGACCTTTCAACTTTGCACTTTTGATAGATTTGATTGAGGTTGTTAGAGTAGACAGTTTAATCAGATATTATAATAATTTTATTCATGTTAAACATGAAAAATACTACAATGGAACTTTTTTGAATACATTTGGCTGACAAGTGTATTAGACTCACCGAGAATCAACGTAAAAATACCTAGTTTTTTACATTTTTTGCAATAATAGTTTATTAAATTATTCAGTAAAATTAAAATTACAAATTTTAATATTACATATTAAAAAAATACAATCTGATTTAATAATGTAAATATTCAACAAATATTATTCTTTTATCATCAATAATAACCAAATTGTGATAGAAAATAAAAAATCGTTAACGTTAGTTGTTCAGAAGATACATATAGAGAGTTTTATGTAACACCGAACATTTTCATAACGAGAATTTTTTTTTGAAGTATCCATATGCATACCATGCACCATTTCCGATGCTCGGTTTATTAAAAGAATTCAATTTGAAGCTATAAGTGAGTGTATTCCACTCCCAGGCTTAGCATGAAGTAAAATTTCGAGTTTAGAAAATCCTGAAAATTTGGTTTGGTCGCGTAGCGCGAAGCGCGGAGCGACCAAACCAAATTTTCAGGCTTTTCTAAACTCGAAATTTTACTTCATGCGCCACCGGTACAAAACACTGATTCAATGTATGTTTTAAACTTCGCAATGTGTCAGTGTTTTGTACCGGTGGCGCATGAAGTAACATTTTTTTTTGAAGTATCCATATGCATACGTTGCACATTTTCCGATGCTCGGTTTATTAAAAGAATTGAATTTGAAGCTTTTGAAGTGTTTTCCACTCCCAGGCTAAGCATGAAGTAAAATTTCGAGTTTAGAAAAGCCTTAAAATTTGGTTTGGTCGCGTAGCGCGAAGCGCGGAGCGACCATACCAAATTTTCAGGCTTTTCTAAACTCGAAATTTTACTTCGTGCGCCACCGGTACAAAACATTGATTCAATATAAAGTTTAGCGGTATTTTTAAACTTCGCAATGTGTCAGTGTTTTGTACCGGTGGCGCATGAAGTAAAATTTCGAGTTTAGAAATGCCTGAAAATTTGGTTTGGCCGCTCCGCGCTTCGCGCTACGCGACCAAACCAAATTTTCAGGCTTTTCTAAACTCGAAATTTTACTTCATGCTTAGCCTGGGAGTGGAAAACACTCGCTTGAAGCTTCAAATTAAATTCTTTTAATAAATCAAGCATCGAAACATATGCATATGGATACTTCAAACAAAAATTCTCGTTATTAAAATGTTCGGTGCTTCGGTGCTCTGTAGGTATCTTAAATAATAATAATAATAATAATAATAATAATAATAAATTGTCTTTATTCAAAAATTCAGAAATATTACAAAAGAGAATAACATACAGTAGTGCAGGCGAAGTATAACCAGTCTGTATGACTTTAGTTGCTCTTCCACTTAACCTGCTTCGGTAAGAAAGATAATCCATAGAGGAGTACATAATTATAATAATAAGTCTTAAAAATTATATGAACAAACAAAAGATACAACTTTAATTAAATGAAAAAAAAACTCCAATCGAATCAGATACCTAGAATTTTAGATCTAATTTGTCGGGACAAGGCTTTTTTAAAAGTAAAGGGTGACAGTTGTTTGAGGTTAGAGGGAATTTTATTAAAAATTTTGTATATATTGTATTTAAAACACATCTTAAAAAAGGTGGTTTTGAATTTAGGAGGTGAGATGGTTCCTCTAAACCTCAAATTGATATTGTGGACATCAGACCGATAAACAATCTTGTTGTAGAGGTAGGGGGGTGTGCGGTTCTCAACAATTTTCTTATATATCACACAGCAATGTAACAATCTGCGCTCCGGCATATCTAGCCAGTTCAGCTCTTCAAGTGTACCTGAGATGTGGTCAAATTTGCGTATGCCAAAAATAAGTCTAATACAGGCATTCTGGACCTTTTGTATGCGTTTCGTTGTTACAGAGTCTAGGCGAGCATTGTATTCGGCATCCGCAAAGTTGAAGTGGCTAAGTACTAAAGTGTCGCATAGCAGTCGCTTGGTTTTTAGGGTCAACACATTACGGTTAGAGTAAATCATTTTTAAATTAATATATGCACGAGATATGCATTTATTGATGTGTAATTTGAACCGTAGCTTATCATCAATTACTAGACCTAGGTTTCGTACAGAGTCAACAAAAGGGAGTATTGCATTACCTATTTTGATTTTTAATTTTGATTTTGCTATTTGAATTAATTTTTTTGGACCGAAAAGCATAGCTGATGATTTAGATGGATTTAATATAAGTGGATGACTGTGCGATGTATCGACTAGCTTACTGATGTCAGAGTTAATGTTGAGGTTAGCGGTGGATATATCATTAATATTGAATGCGTATGATAGTTGTGTGTCATCAGCGTATACATTTACAGAGCAATGATTTAATACCGACGGTAGAGAGGAAGTATAAACACAAAATAAAACTGGTCCTAAGATAGATCCCTGAGGGACACCCGCCTCCACACTACATGTATTTGAGATTGCGTCGTCGTAAATGAGTTATAGTAGAATTCACGTTAGGTGTCCTATGATTATAGATTTAAAATCCATGGTACCATTTTTGTATAATGATTATAGATTCAACATCTATGGTACCATTTTTGTTCAAGATATTTTTATTTTAACAATATTTCATCTGCTTTTGTGTGCTCAATTGCAATTTATGGTTAATTGCAACTTATGGTTAACAATTTTAACTATTATTTTAATTTGAACTTAAATGTCACAAGACACTTCTTGTTAACTGGACTATAGAACTATTATTAAAAATTATACAAAAGGATCAAATGTATAAAAAATAATGTTTTGTATGTCCACTATTAGATTAGATCCACATCTTACAGAAAACAGAAACCCGACGGTAATTGTGTGTATTGTATTGTTCATGCACAGGCAGGCACACGGATATTTCGTATGCGCTAGTGTGCGTGGACGTGCATGTGCATGTAGTGGACGTGATAGGCAGGGACCACACACGTAGATGAGGCTGTGAACTGATCTGATCCTCGGACAACTTTACACGGCTACATTTAGTTAGAGCCGAGAGTAAATAATGTGTTCATTAGTCTGCCCATTACATATGACGTGTGGTCTCATTCGAGGAAGATGATACACAACGTGTACTCTACATATTCTTCTCTTCTTCTTCACTGGACGGATTTAATGCCCGTAATGACTCGACTCATGACATTCGACTCGATAATGTCTTTGAATCGATGTAGGTGATGGAATTATTTATATGTTCAGTCAGTGTGTGTCAAAAGTGATTAATGCAATGCATTCAATTTTGGAAAGATGGGACAATTTAGATCCAAAATTTGGAAAGATGTTTTATTCGAAATGCTTTAAGATAAGTCAAATCCGTTTTCAATAGCACATTTAATATGATTGTGATCATCCCCACAAAATGTTTCAAATACGAGTATAATTCCCTAGTAACAAAATGAAAAATTACAAACATAAAAAAAGTTTAAACTTAAAAATTGCAAGAAAATTCGTTACGAATTATCTCATAATTTTATATTTCATATTAAATGTTCTGCAAACTAAAAGTGTAAGCAAATTTGAATTCAAGGTAGCTTTGAGTTCGATATACACTTTAGGCATGGTCGTAGCACGAGATAAAAAAAATATGCGAACATTTGTTGAGTTTCGGTTTTGCCAAGGCCACTAAATGCATGGATAATATATTTTGTATGTATTTACCCTAGTAAAAATTAAAAATTGTAGAAATAAGAATTAGATAATTCAATATTAACACAAGATAATGTTGTAGCAATATTGAACTAAAATATTTAAAATCGTTATTGAGAATATAATATAATAATATTCACATTAAATCAACATGAATCATTTCGATCAGAGCTGGGATGAATCCTCAAAAACAGGATTCGAGTCACGAATCCGAATCACCTAACATAATTCGAATCACGAATACTCGAATAAAGGATTCGTAAGTGAAAAATATGATTTGAATCAAAGATTCGAATCCTCATTTTTGAATCACGGAAAAAAATCCTATAAAAATTAATTTGAATCTATTTGCAAACAGTAAGATTTTATCCCATCATTTTTTATTAACAAAAATGTTCAAAACCTAATTATTTACCGACTAAATATCTGATTAAATAATTATTTTAATTAATGATGATATATGTGTTATTGAACTTCAGAATAAATCAGTGTTTTATATACGTGGCGCATGAAGTAACATTTCGAGTTTAGAAAAGCCCCGTGAAAATTTGTCGAGGGGCTGCGCGACCCTCGACAAATTTTCTACGCGGGGCTTTTCTAAACTCGAAATGTTACTTCATGCTTAGCCTGGGAGTAGACAACACTCGTTCTTAGAAGTTTCAAATTGAAGGATCGCTTTAGAATACTAAGTTTATTACCATTTTACGAAGGACCAATCATGGTCTTCGGAGACCGAAGGACTACAGGAAATTGTTTTTTTTTTTACAAAAAAACAACAAATATCTGAAGGTTTACAGCATGGATAGGAAAGAAAACATCTAATTTAAAAAAAATATCAATATTGGATTGGTTTTCAGTGCGTTTTAAACAACACTTGAAATCAGTGTTTAGTACGCGTGGCGTATGAAGTAAAATTTCGAGTTTAGAAAAGCCCCGTGAAAATTTGTCTCGGGTCGCTGCGCGACCCTCGACAAATTTTCTACGCGGGGCTGTGCATAATATGCGGAAACGCTTTTCACCGCAACTGCAGGAAGAAAGTGGGTGCCAAAATCCTGGATGGAACCAGAATTATTTGCTGCGGTGGATCTGTAGAAAATGAGGTTAACATTGCGAACAATCTTCGTCAGGAAAATGATGCACTAAAAACGCAAGTATCACTTTTAAATAAATTGCTCAAGGAAATGGAGGATAAAAATGCCGCCCAAAAAGAAAATATCAGTCTTCTGAAATACAAAATAAATAACATAACAACCAAAAACCCAAACAAAAATGCAAATGCAAGCGACATCTCTCCAGGCAAAGTGCAAGTAGCGTCTCCAAATATACGCGAAACGCGATCGAAATCTACAAATAAACGAATTAAATCTACGAGTGTTATTGAGAGTGATAACCAACACCTTGAATCTAACATCGTGACAGATAAAGAACACAAGGAAAAAACCATAACACCAACGGATATCGCTGAATCTCACTCGGAGTCGCAAAATGAATCAGAAAAAACATTTTTTTTTTTTTTGGTTTCGGCTTTTGCCTGGCCTTGGGAACTTGCCCATTAGCCATCATCAATGTTTATTTTTGTATCAATTAATTTATTACAATTTGTATTATTTAACTATTCATTCGGACAATCACACACATTCATACCACACCCAGGGTCACGACGAGACATTATTTTTCAAATGAAGTCTCCCCGTGCACGGGAATCGAACCCGAACTTGTGGCTCGCCGAGCGATACAGCCCGGCGACGTTACCGCTCGGCCACCACCTGCCCCCAAAAAATACATATCATTGGAAAAAAGTAACTGTAAATAAAAGGAAAAAATCAACAGTCATTATCGGGACAGGAACACTAGCTTCAAAAATTAAAGCTGAACCTAAGAGGACTTGGCTCTTCATCAAGCGTACAAACATCAACGTCTCTCTAGAGGATATGAAAGAGCATATTAAAAATATCATAGACTCAAGTGATTTTTTGTGTGAAAAACTAACAATAAACGCTAATAGGCCTGCTTTTAAAATTGCCGCAGACTTTAAATTTCATGAAAAACTTACAGACGCTAAACACTGGCCACAAAGTGTTTGTGTAAGTCGGTTCATGTTTAACAATAAAATTAAAAGTAGTGCCGATAAAAATCAAATTTTTAGCGGTGCTGTCCAATCAGAAAAAGGTACCTAATGTGTGTTTCCTAAACATATACTTTACAAATATACAAAGTGTACGGAACAAGATAAATGAACTAGACGCTTTTTTAAGCACTGGCTAAAAGCTCAAGAAGAGACCGCTTTTCAAGTCGGATATTATAAAAATGTGTCATGTTTTTCACGTCGCACTTATCAGCATGGTGGTGTAATGCAGCTGTCGCACGGCAAAGTCAATGTGAATATTTTTTCAAAAATTAATGAACTCTTTATTGATAAACACTGCGAACTATCAGCATCCCTTATAAACGAAATCAAACTGCTAATTATATGCGTATACAGATCTCCCGATGGAGATTTTGATATTTTTCTAAATAGGATCGGTAGTATGTGTTCATGCACATTACAAACAAATAATTTTGGAGGGGATTTTAACGTACTATTTAACACCAATGACAACCGAGCTAAAGAATTATGCGACCTACTCGCAACATACGGCTTAATACAACATGTTTATTTTAATACAAGAGGTACTAACTGTATAGAAAACGTTTCTTCAAACATCCATTCTACGTATTTATCGGTTCTGGCTTGTGATTCTGGATTATCGGATCACATTGGCAGTGTATGCCAATGTGAATTATTTGCTGCGGTGGATCTGAAGAAAATGAGGTTAACATTGCGAACAATCTTCGTCAGGAAAATGATGCACTAAAAACGCAAGTATCACTTTTAAATAAATTGCTCAAGGAAATGGAGGATAAAAATGCCGTCCAAAAAGAAAATATCAGTCTTCTGAAATACAAAATAAATAACATAACAACCAAAAACCCAAACAAAAATGCAAATGCAAGCGAGCATTTAGACATTACTATGAGTGAAAGTGATAACGATAACAAGGTTAGGTACAGACCAATTACAAAAAAAAGGTACTATGCAATTTTATTCGCTTCTCGAATATACTGACTGGACTTTTATTGACAACTGTTATACCGCAGAAGAAAAATTTAATATTTTCCTGCAAATTATTAATGACAACTTCAAAATAAGTTATACTGAACAACAACTAGGAAAAAGCAATACACAAATAAAATGGTTCAACAGTGAACTGCGTCAAATGCGCGAAACACTAAATCTAATTCGAGAAGCGTATAAGAAAGATGCAAACCATAACACTAATTTTTATAGGTATCGAAAAAAATACCACGAGGCCTTGAAAGATGCTAAGATAGCTGCCAATGTGTCCTTCATCCAGAACTCACAAAATAGCACCCGCTCAATGTGGAAAATAATAAATAATAATCGTGCAAAAATGCAAGCAGATGCTATTTGTGCTCTAGATCCAAATAAACTGAACCAGTTTTTTACTAATATTGCAGAAGACCTTATTACTAATCTTCCCTCCAAGGTTGCTGATCCTATTAGTCTAATGGCTGATAGTAATCATACGTCAACTTCCAAGTATTTCAAAATCTCCGAATTAACATTCATCGAGGTAAGAGATATTGTTAAGAAATTGAAAAATTCTAAGAGCAGGGACATTTATAGTATCACAACCAAACTAATAAAAGACGTAATAGATGTAATAGTAGTACCTATAACAAAACTTATCAACCTATGTATACTAAAAGGTATTTTTCCAGAATCCCTGAAGAAAGCAAAGGTAACACCAATTTTAAAAAAAGGAGACAGATCAGATCAAAATAATTACAGGCCAATCTCAGTACTTCCTATATTTTCTAAGATACTTGAGAAAGCCGTTGCAAACCAAATATTAGAATTTTTGGAAACAGAACAGGTCTTAGGCGAAAAACAATTTGGCTTTCGAGTGGGCCGATCAACAACAGACGCAGTCAGTGCTTTGGTCCAGGATGTTCTAAAATGCTTCGACGAGGGTCTGTATACATCTGCATCTTTCCTTGATCTAAGTAAGGCATTTGACTGTGTTTGTCACGAAACCCTCATTCGAAAAATGTATTTCTATAATTTTCACCCGACAGCATGTAAACTTTTGAGTTCATATCTGTGTGAGAGGACGCAGACAGTCATAATACAAAGCGATGCTAGTCTAAATGTGTGCCTAAACAATCTAGAATATACCAAACATAAAATTATTGAATGGTCGGTAAATAACAAATTAACATTTAACAGTGAAAAAACAGTTGATCTGGTCTTCTCCTTAAGACCTACGCACATCACCTCAGAGACATCAACGAAGTTTCTTGGTATTTACCTCGATAACAAATTAACGTGGCGCACACATGGGGAGGAAACTGCCTCTCGAGTCTGTAGAAATATCTATTTATTAAGGCATCTATCAAACTGTTTGCCACAACACTTTTTAAGTTGCATATATTTCTCTCTGTGTGAGTCACTACTTGCCTACGGGATTACAACTTGGGGACACTCTACAATAATGCATAGGTTATTTGGACTTCAAAGAAGAGCAGTTAGAATAATAGCGCGGCTAGGTTATAAAGATGACTGCAAAAATGAATACATAAGGTTGGAAATATTAACGCTACCATCAATATACATTCTTAACTGTCTATTATATATTCATAAAAACATCGACCATTATCGTTCTCATGACGAAATCCATAAATACAATACCAGAAATAAAAAATATTATCTGCTTGTATCGATCACGATTAGTAAAATCTCAAAATGGTGCAAGCTACTATGGTCCAAAGATCTTTAATAAACTGCCAGAATGGATAAAAATACTTAATATTAAACAGTTTAAAAAAACCTTAAAAACGTACCTTATACAGAAATGCCACTACTCCATTGAAGATTTAATGTCTGATAACTACGACATCCATTAGCTACATAGTGTGTGCAATTTATCTTCTTCTTAATTAATTCATCGTATTGTATCTTATTTTTAGACTGTAATGATGGGTGAAGAAGATTTAATATTTTAATGTGTTTGTGCTTGTTACAGATTTTTTTACTACTCTACTGTATATGTATTACTTTTGTAATTTTATATGATGCATATTATATACTTATTTATAAATTTATCTTAAATTGTATATTTTATCTATGTTAATTTTAAAGGTAATTCCTAAATTATTATATTTTATTATGTTTGTGTTCGTTATAGATCTTAGATTCTATATTAGAATATTTTATATATACTTAATTCATTTTAATGTTATTTTTTATATTCTAGTATTTTTTAAACGTTATAATTATAGTATCTCTTTTATATTTTACTGTATATGTATTACTTTTGTAATTTTATGTGATGTTTTTCTTTAATGTATTTTGATTATGTATCATGACCTGTGTAAAACGATTGTTACGAGCACCAATAAAGTATTATTATTATTATTATTATTATTATTATTATTAGTCTGGGAGTGGAATTCACCCATTAGTTTAATGAAAGCATTTCAATAAAAACCTAATAAATCATTTAACCCAATTTCATTAATAATTCATGATTATTTTAACTGTTTCACCAGTATATACTAATTTGTATAATTTGTTTTCCACGATTTTTTTATTTATTCGGCAAGAGTTTAAATAATTTAAAATATTTAATTATATTTGTTTTACATTTTATCAATAATATCAACTTTGTATTTATTCAAAATATATTTTGTTAAAATAAATAAAACTAACAAACTAATTTGTACAGGATTTTATAACGTTTTTACTAATTTCATGAAACTTAAACCCATTTAAATACCTTTGCTGATTTTTGTTATTTTTTTCTTTTACTTCATGCTTAATCAGAGGTTGGAATATATTTATATTTAATACGGATTAACATTTATTACAAAATATATAAATATAAAAAAAAACATCTGCATAATAACAATAATGTATAACATTAAAAAAAAATAAAGTGCAATTAACGATGCATGCTTAATCACGGGTTGGAATATATTTATATTTTGTACGGATTAACATTTTTTACAAAATATGTAAATATTAAAAAAAAAACATCTGCATAATAACAATAATGTATAACATTAAAAAAATAAAGTGCAATTAACGATTCATGCTTAATCACGGGTTGGAAAATATTTATATTTTGTACGGATTGACATTTTTTACAAAATATATAAATATTAAAAAAAATACATCTGCGTAATAACAATAATGTATAACAATTAAAAAAAATAACGAGAACAAGAAATTATGATAAAACTAATACAAAGTGTTATAGAGTATAATTTTATTCAAATATTAAACGCTTCAAAAAATATGAACCCCTGAAAGAAAGAAAACAAACTTAAGGTTTTATTTTCATTATTATTAATTGCTTATTTGATACAACTTTTCTAGAAAATTATTTTTTTTAATTAATTTCTAAACAATCTTTGATAATTTTATAAAAATCTGGTTTCTAGTAATTTTCATAGTTTTAATTAACTTGTAGATTTTCTAATTTCGTTTAAAATTTCTTAATGTTTATTATATAATGAGATTTATTGGGTGTAATTTTCTTGTAATTATAAAAGATGTGCTCCTAAAAAAATAAAAATTTTAATTTTTTAAGAATATAAGTCGGAAATTGAATATACCAGGTGTTCGATAAATGAATATTGACCTATTTGAATTAACTATAAAACAAAGTCAATGGCTGTTTCATTACTGTAAATTGGCAGTAATTATATATTTTTTTAAAATTAACTTCATTGTCAAATAGTAGTCAACTTTAAATTTTTAAATGGCTGTATATACTTTTCTCATTTTATTATATTAGGCATTGTTTTTCTGAATCCAATTATGCCTGAGATGTTGATATAAATTTAATATTTATACCAGAAACATAATAGAATAAATCTTGTTCACATGATATTTTGATAATAAATGTAATGTGCCTTGAAAAAAATTGACCTTTTTATACTGTTTAAATTTATTGGTTTATATTTAATCCGTGTGTTCCGTTAACTAATTTATTATACATTTACAATTTGTTATTGTTTTAAATGCAACTTTAATATTTAATAAATACTTCTATTTTGATTTAAATATACACAATTTATGCGCTGAAAGTTTTCAAGCATACGTCGATTTTATAAAAAAGTTCAATTTAAAGTTCGAGCGAGTGTTTCCACTCCCGGATTAAGCATGAAGTAAAATTTCGAGTTTAGAAAAGCCTTAAAATTTGGTTTGGTCGCGTAGCGCGTAGCGCTACGCGACCAAACCAAATTTTAAGGCTTTTCTAAACTCGAAATTTTATTTCATGCGCCACGCGTATAAAACACTGATTTCAAGTGAAGTTAAAAATATACTATTAAGACTGGACATTTTTCATGGTTAAGTAACTAAATATGCATTCACAAATATTTGAATTATTCGAAAATTTAAATATTTATATTTAAATATGAATAATTTAGTGATTTAAATATTCATATTAGAATATTTGAATTAATCAAATTCGAATCCCAGCCTTAATAGCGATGATTCGAATTATTTGGGAGGATTTGAATCCATGTATGAGGATTCGAATCCTTTTATAAGGGTTCGAATCATCTATGTCTGGATTCGAATACGAATCCTTTTAAAAAAATGCAACGAATCCGGATCACAAATCCGATTTCACTTAAGTATTCGAATACCTCTTTTGAATCCTCTAAAAGGATTCGAATACGTGAATCAAACCCTGAGTGATTCGAATCCTGCCCAGCTCTGATTTCGATATAATTATTATTTAATATAAAATTCAAATATATTCTCCGTAATAATGTTTATGATTTAATTTTACATTGTTACAATATAACCTTGTGTTAACATTTAATTATTGTTACAAGATTGAAATAGTAGATTGTTTAACAAGTTTTGAAAGCTTCGTATTGCATGCGAATACCAAATTGCATTTACGAGGTGGCGGGGCGAGTAAATGCAAGGTATGAGCATGCAATGCAGCTTTCAAAACGTGTTTAAGACTCTGCTTTTCTTACGATCAAACTGCGGCGGCACACAGTGCAACGATTGCACAGAAAATTGGACAAAAATACTAATAAAAAAGTAGAATAATTTTCAGTATAATTTGCTATGTTTATGACATACAGGGAGTTTTTCTTTTAAGTATACGTATTCCAAATTCAGCCTATTTTCTGTAAATCTTTAGATATTCCTTGTTTTTTTTTTTTAAGTTCAATTTGAAGCTTTAAACGAGTGTTTTCCACTCCCAGACTAAGCATGAAGTAAAATTTCGAGTTTAAAAAAGCCCCTGTGAATTTTTTTTTCTCAGCTTTTCTAAACTCGAAATTTTACTTCATGCGCCACGCGTATAAAACACATAAATTTTCCGAAATGTATGTATTTTTGAACTTCACCTAAAATCTGTGTTTTATACGCGAAAATTTGTCGTGAGTCGCGCAGCGACCCGAGACAAATTTTCTGGGCTTTTCTAAACTCGAAATTTTACTTCATGCTTAGTCTGGGAGTGGAAAACACTCGTTTAAAACTTCAAATTGAACTCTTTTAAAAAGCAACATATGTCGGAAAATTTACAAAAACACTAATAAATAAAGTTGAATCATTTTCAGTAATATATTGTTTATGACATACAGGGAGTATTTCTTTTAAGTATACGTATTCCAAATTCAGCCTATTTTTTCTAAATCTTTAGATATTCCTTGTTTTTCTTAAGTTCAATTTGAAGATTTAAACGAGTATTTTCCACTCCCAGACTAAGCATGAAATAAAATTTCGAGTTTAGAAAAGCCCTGTGAAAATTTGTCGAGGGTCGCGCAGCGACCCAAGACAAATTTTCTGGGCTTTTCTAAACTCGAAATTTTACTTCATGCGCCACGCGTATAAAACACTTAAATATTGTGAAATTTATGTATATTCGAACTTCACTTGAAATCTGCGTTTTATACGCGTGGCGCATGAAGTAAAATTTCGAGTTTAGAAAAGCCCAGAAAATTTGCGTAGCGACCCGAGACAAATTTTCACGGGGCTTTTCTAAACTCGAAATTTTCCTTCATGCTTAGTCTGGGAGTGGAAAACTCTCGTTTAAAGCTTCAAATTAAACTCTTTTAAACAACAACGAATGTCGGAAAATTTACAGGTTATGTATATGTTTATCTAAAAGAAACATTCACTGTATATGTGTTCTAAAGACTTCAAATAATAGGAATGATAGCTTTTTTTTACACAAAAATGTAATATTAAAAAAAAAGAACGTTAAATTTCTTCTAGTGATTATGCTTTTATAAAAAAGTTTAATTTTATAATAAACTCACAATAGCAAATCAAAATAGATACTTATTATAAAATAAAATTTTATTACTGGTTATTTAACTTTATAGTTCACATATAGACCACGAAAGTATGCGCTATTTATACGTTTTAAATTCCTCACAGAATTGTCTTCTTCAAAGTGTAATAACTTACTAAGTTGACGATAAATCTTAGCAAAAAAGCCTATGCATTTAATCTGAAGTATGCAGAATTGATTATGAAATATAATTTTAAGGTTTAATGTTGATACCTTTATTGTATTTTTGGCCATTTTCGGGGTTACGGTTACACTGTGCGATGTTAATTGTTCTTCGTTACTACTCATTTTATTTTAATAATTATGACACTGACGTTCTCAAACGTCCTTACTTTCAAAACTAGTTTTGAAAATTCAATTTTCAAAACTATCATTGCTAATCAAAATACAAATATACAATTGAAACCTTTCAATGCACAGGTATAGCGATGAAATGTCTGTTTTTGATAGCGGTCGTAGGAAAAATTGTTTTTAAAAATACTAGTATTTATACAAGATTAAATTTATACAAGGGTAAGCAGGAAACTAATATTTAGTTATGTTTATGTAATTTAATTTAATCTAATTTATTTAATTAAAAACTCAATTAAGATGGGAATTCATATATGAATAAAAAACGATTTTGAAAATAGATAAGCTGACATTTTACAATTAAACATTGAGACTTAGTAAAAAACTTTAGTAAAAAAGTATTTCACGAATATTTAATAAGTATTATACATCAAGTGAATTAAACACAATTTTATTCACGAAAAGATTTTTGATTTCACGAGCGCCTCGGCGCGAGTGAAATCATTTCTTTGAGTGAAAGGTGTTTAATTCACGTGGCGTATATATGTTTTTATTCAATTTTGACGAAATTGTAAAGAAAATGTATTTTACATTTATTTTTAAATAAATGTTGAAAAACTATGTAGACTGTGAAATCCATTTTCATGACGACGTATTATTTATAATTTTCAAAATTTGTAAAACTTCTATCTCGTGTCACAAAAATGTCGGAACTCACTGGAGTATTTCAAGAAAAACCAGATAATGAAGTATTTGTACCGTCTGAAGTTCTGGAGGAGGCTTTGGAAGCAGTAAAAAAAGTGATACCTGCAAAATAAAAAATTTCGTATGAAAATGAATACGCAAAATTTTGTAAATGGAGGGATCAAAAGCAAGCAAAAGGAGTAGATGAAAGTATAATTTTGGCATATATTTCGGAAAATCCAAAAAATCTAAATCTTCATCAGTGTGGTCTTACTACTCCCAATTGAAAAAAATGTTATCTGTAAAAGAAAATGTAGACATAAGCAGATTTCATCAAGTCTCTGCTTTTCTCAAGCAACAATCAGTAGGGCACAGACCAAAGAAATCTAAGGTGTTCACATTAGAGGAAATGGAACGATTTTTGGATGCTGCCTCTGATGATGAACATTTATTAATAAAGGTTGTATTAATTGTTGGACTTTTTGGAGGATGCAGAATTGGCGAATTGGTTGCTATGTCAGTTGATGACATAGAAGACAGGGGTAACGTAATTGTAGTAAAAATACCGGATACCAAAACTCATAAGCCTAGAACATTCACCATTATCAATGGATGTAACTCTGTTCCAGCTATTGACGTTTTTAGAAAATAAAGAATGTTACGTCCTAAACAAGTTTCCCATAAACGATTTTTCATTAACTTTAAGAACAAAAAATGCACTGTACAGCCAGTTGGAATTAATACACTATCAAAATTTCCTAAAAAAATCGCAGAGTTCCTAAGTCTTAATAATCCACAAGAATATACGGGTCATAGTTTCAGGCGTTCGAGTGTTACTCTGCTGGCAGATTCTGGGGCAGATTTATCAGTAGTATAAAGACATGGTGGATGGCGTTCAAATAGTGTTGTGGTAGGATATATAGAAGATTCTCTGAATAACAAAATTGACATTTCCAAGAGAATTGAACAATCATTAGCCGTTCTTGGTAGGAATGAATCGATCCAGAGTTCATCGAAAATGGAAATAAAAATACAAGAAGATATACATTTGTCTAACGTTGGACCTTTACACATAAACTTTAATAACCTAAATAACTGTAGCATTCATATAAGTAAAGATTAATTTACTTATATGAATATTACATACGTTTGGCATCAAGTATAAATATTATTGCTTAATGTGTGTGATGATATGTTTGTTTCTGTTTTCATTTTTGTAATATATATTTTTTTTAAGTTATTAAACATTGCGTTCTGTAATGTTATTATATGATTATTTTTTTAACTTTCTAAGAAAGTAAACGTTTACTATGGGGTTAGACAAAAGATTGCTTTGATTTTAACTTTTGAACTAAATTCGTTGTGATAAACGCGCAGGTTTCTAAGATATTTTAATTGTTGTAAAGTTTAGATGTAATTGTTTATATAACAAATTTTTCAACTCATTAGTGACCTAAAAAAATATTAGTTCACTAGTGAATAAAACCTTGTTTATTACGGTTGTTATGGAGTTAATAATGTCGATTTAAATTAACAAAATTGAATAAAATAAAAAATACAATAAAATCTCTTGATTTGTTAACCGATTTTTAAATTATTTATTCCGATGAGCCATTTTTTTAACTTTAACTTTAATGCGAACGGATTTTGAAATTTACATGAATTAAAATTTCGAGTTTAGAAAAGGCAGCAAATCCAGAAAATCCAAATTTTCAGGCTTATCTAAACCCGAAATTTTACTTCATGCTTAATCAAGGAGTGGAAAACACTTGTGAGAATTTTTTGTTGCTTTAAAATGTAAGTTTACTGTGATTTGATTTTATTTAAATTTAAAGTTCGAGTGAAATCAGCTATTTTCTCCTACAAAAATCAAGCGTTTCTAATTTTTTAAAAATTTTTAAAGTCACTGATTTTCCCATCGATGTTAGAAAAAATCTGGTCTGTATATTTTCCCAAGAAAAAAATTCTTAAAGCACTCAGCTTGAGTTAAAGTGCCTCAAAAATCGCATGAAATAAAACCCATAAAAGTTCAACTTTGACTGCTCATATTGGACATAATTTTAAAGTTACAAAAACGGTAAGCAACTTAAATTAAAGCCAAATAAGTAAATGTATGGCAATTTTTTAAATTTAATTCATGTAAGATTTTGTATCAGTTTAATTCTTTAAAAACTAACTTTTATAATTATACAAAGAATTTTTCTTATGTATGCTGAATTAATTTCTCACTAAACCGGTGGTGAAGCATATTTAATTAATAGTAGAACTTTGATTAAAACACTTGGTTTGTTTAACTGATTAATTTTTATGTTTACTCCAACTAGTTTTGACCTTAGGTCATTATCAAGGAGATACGTGAAACAAAGCAAGTGTTTCAATCAAAGTGCTACCATGTTTCTTACGGTTTAAACTTTTAATTTTCAAGTTTTTTTTTGTAAATTTTATATACCTTCGACAACTGTGCCAATTTTTAGAATATACAGGGTGTTTCACCTTAAACTCCCTAGACTAATTAACAAGAAACTAAAAATGTTATTTAGGTTTTGTTTGTTGTAATCAATAAATGTTATTGAAGGCTTTAAATTAAGATGGAACTGATATCACTCATAATTACGGTTTCGCTGTCAGAGTCGTTAGAAAATGTCATTCTGATCATCAGAACTTTGGAAGTGACTTTATATAAAAGAATGGAAAATTTTGAGATATTTTTATCATTTAAATTGCATTGGCCATTTTTACGTTCTCACCAATTTTTATATTTTAATGCAAAAATTTAAAGTAGTACGTACCAGAGCTGGGACGAATCCTCGTAAAAAGGATTCGAATCACGAATCCGAATCACCTAATATGATTCGAATGACGAATCCTCGAATAAAGGATTCGTAAGAGATAAATATGATTCGAATCAAAGATTCGAATCCTGTGTTTTCGAATCACGAATACAAATCCTTTAAGAATGAATTTGATTTTATTACTTTGTGCAACTATTAATATATAAACATCGTTACCAGTTGTTTTAACAAAAATATTCAAAACCTAATTATTTATTATTAACACTGAACATCGTTGATAACCGACTAAATATCTGTGTTACTCTGATTAAAAATGTATTTGTGTGTTTTTGAACTTCACTTTAAACCAGTGTCTTGTACGCGTGGCGCATGAAGTAAAATTTCGAGTTTAGAAAAGCCCAGCGTAGAAAATTTGTCGAAGGTCGCTGCGCGACCCTCGACAAATTTTCTACGCTGGGCTTTTCTAAACTCGAAATTTTACTTCATGCTTAGCCTGGGAGTGGAAACACCCGTTCAAAACTCCAAATTGAACTCTATTATAAAATACGACAAATGCCTGAAAAGCCCCGTGAAAATTGGTCTCGGGTCGCACAGCGACCCGAGACAAATTTTCTGGGCTTTTCTAAAGTCGAAATTTTACTTCATGCGCCACGCGTATAAAACAGTGATTTAACGAGAATTTTAAAAGCACACAATAGACATGTTAATCCTCACAATTCGAATTACATTTGACGGTTAAAATCCTTTCGTTAGTATTCGAATCCTTTTATAAATATTCGAATCCTTTTTATAAATATTCGAATCCTTTTATAAATATTCGAATCCTTTTATAAATATTCGAATCCTTTTATAAATATTCGAATCCTTTTATAAGGACTCGAATCACCCACATTTGGATTCGAATACGAATCCTCTTAAAAAAATGTAACGAATCCGGATCACGAATCCAGTTGAACTAAATTATTCGAATGCCTTTTTTTGAATCCTCTAAAAGGATTCGAATCCAAGATTTGAATTATGAATGATTCGAATCCTGCCCAGCTCTGGTACGTACATCTTTTTAAAATTATCGGATCAAATAATAAATATTATTAAAATACATTGAAAATTACATAAACGAAATAATAACAATAATAAACTTAATTTTAGTTAACATTTATTTTCTTAATTGTTGGAAAAAAAAACGTTGTAAAAGACGCTCAATTTTCGACCAAATTGAAAAACACACATTTGAAATTATTTTTAAAAATAAAAATTACAAGCATCTAAATGAGATCGTTTTCTAATTGATACACAACTTGCGTAAATCTTATTAATCAAGTCTGAAATGTGTAATTCAGTTTTTTAATCCGGTAAAACGTTTAAGTATCTTTTATAACTTTTGTTTAACAATTAAAAAAATAAATAGTAGTTACAATTAACTTATATTATTGTTATTATTAGTGTTTCGTAATTTTCAATATATTTTAATAATATTTATTGTTTAATCCGAATCAGATAATTTAGAGAGGTTGTACTACTTTAAATCTTTGTATTAAAAGTTCATAAAAATATAGAAATTGGTAATAACCTAAAAATGGCCAATGCAATTTAAAAAATGCATATGGTAAAAATCTCTTAAAAGATTCCATTCCTTTATAAAAAGTCACTTCCAAAGTTCTGATCATCAAATGACATTTTCTTACGCCTTTGACACCGATACCATATTTTGGTGATGTCAATTCTATCTTAATTCGAAGTTTTGAATAACATCTATTGATTACAACAAAGAAAACTTTAATAATATTTTTAGTTTCTTGATAATTGGTCTGGGGAGTTTTAGGTAAAACACTCTGGATATACCGGGTGTTTAATTAAGCGTGGCCACCGGCCGTAATTCAGAAACAATATAGCGTAGCATGTTGGTTTAAAAAATTGCAGAGTGAAAGTGGCCAAAATAAATCACTGAAAATTCGTATTAAGTCCCTACCTCCGAAGGTAGAGAGCGCATCTTTTTCAGGGCCATAGCCTGGGAGGGATATGGAGGTTCTCCCCTCCCCCCAAATATTAAAAATGGTAAAACAATAATTTTACCAATAAACCCCTCCCCCCCTCCCCCCCTCCCCCCGAAATTTGTATAACCCCCTCTGAATCTTTTTTCTAGGTACGGCCTTGTTTGTTTTTAGTATAGTTCTCAACATTATTCCAACCAGACTAATAAAGATTGTCAGGAATAATTTCCCATTAATAAAATGCATACAAATTATTAAAACAATCAAGATAGAAAATTTGCATTTTGTTTAAAATGTGTCAAAATGGATTTAACCGTTTTTTAGTAACATATTTTTAACATTGTTCTGATCATCCTTTCAAAACTATTTACGAATAATTTCCTATTAACAAAATGAATAAAAAACTTTCCCTTCCTTTTACATATGTTTTTAAACTTAGTAGTGAAATATTTTTTAGTAATATTATTCTTAAACCTAGATTTATTTAAGCATTTCAATCGTTTCTTTTTTTTCTTCTTCTGAAAACTACTCATAAACGTCAAACCTTCAATTCCTCAACCACATCTAATCGAAATCCATATTTCTTACACCATCATTATTATCCTAACCGTCAACCACAATATTTATAATACACCACTTAAAGCACCCCTATTGAATCCACGGCGAAAGAGTAAATATTTGCAATCCTTTGAATTGAGTGACAGGTGGATCGGCTTTTCGGTTTTTCTTTCGCAATTCAATTTGTGGGGAGCAGCCTTTTGTGTTTGAGAATTCGGGGATGTGCGAATCTGTCCGCTGGGACACCGGGGATGTTTTGTCAACAGAGTCCAACTAGGATTATGACAACTCAATAAGAGGTCATTAATTTCGGGAGCCTGGATGATTTTTCAAATGTCGAGCGAGTGAGGGAGTAGAAGGTTATTAATGGTTTTTCTTAATTTTTAGCGCGGAGCGTGAAAATGTTTGTGAGTTTGATGGAAGGAAGGCGTTTATTAAAAACGCATTAATAAACATTGAGCATTTGAAGTGTATTCGATTTTGAGTTCGAAATAACAGTATCTTGAGAGTTTCTAAGTTCAAAGTATAGAGTAATTACAAGATGTAATCCCACTAATCCCGTATTCTTCACAACCATTAAGCAGCTTTCTACGACATCCGATAATTTCGAAATTTTTGCACATGCTTTTCATCTTCATAATAGGCCCGGCCCATTTTGATGAAAATGTTCAACATATTTGGGATTGTTTGTGAGGTATGTTGGTATCTAATAAACGGTCTTCTAGTCAGTCTATTTTGTACGATTGCACAAATCCTAAACACTTTCACGATTAACAATCCCGTCATCAAAGAATTCCCCAAGAGAGGCAGAAAACTCCCAATGTTGTTTGTTATTGTGTTCAAAATTGAGCGAAATTACACATGTTGCATGGATGCTGCAAAATTTCTTATTTCACTCAATTTTGAACACAATTACAAACATCACTTTGAAGATGAGGAGCATGTGCGAAAAGGTCGAAATTATTGGATGTTGTGGAAACCTGCTATAAGGCTGTGAAGAACACGGGATTGGTGGGATTACATCTTGTAATTACAGGTGGTTTTAATTGAATATTATCAATTACCAAGGGCCCGTGGTTAATGCGCCAGAGATGACAGATCATTAACGAGCCTTGATCCCGCTTTGATAAGTAATGGTTTCGCCGGATTCGCTCTCCTCGGAAAAGTCGGTAATTAATCTTCGCCTCGTTCGAAATTTCATTACAACAAGAGGACGGATAACGGCTAAGCCGCTTAATAAATTGTTTTGCTTCGATTTCGTATCATTTCGAACGTGACCGAAAGATTTTGCCAAGAAAAATGATCAAGATGAACGACAAAGTTTGGAAACTCAATTCAGTATTTAAAGAAAGCAATGATTTTTGGACGTACAGGTATACATCCAAAAATCAATGCTTTATTTAAATACTGAATTGAGTTTAGAAACTTTGAAAGCTCAGAGGTTTTAGTTTTGGTTAATTGTGCCTATAAACTTGTAAATTATTAAAGTTATTGATGCTTCAATAAAATCAAACCGGGTTATTCAAAGAGTTTGATAAAATGAAATTTAAAAATAATTCACAAAGGTATACCTTGGAAAGTTCCGGTAGCTAACAATAAATGTAATTTA
Source organism: Philonthus cognatus (assembly GCA_932526585.2). Taxonomy (NCBI): domain Eukaryota; kingdom Metazoa; phylum Arthropoda; class Insecta; order Coleoptera; family Staphylinidae; genus Philonthus; species Philonthus cognatus. The sequence goes on from OW052242.1 coordinate 35,752,427, forward strand.
TAAAATTAAGAGTGTGTAATTTAAAATATTAAATCTACAAAAATCAATAATTCATTAATTTGACGTCTGGCCGAATCCATAAGATTCCTGCGCCAAAAAAAAAAACTAATTCGAGGTTATCGACAAATTTGCGTCGGTCTAAGCCCCATGCGCCTTTTTTTCTAGGGCACCTTGTATAGTTTATCAAATTGTAAACTTAAATCAATAATTTCTTAACAAAAAAAAAGCATATGACGCAAAAAGTGTGTAATACAGCGATAAACACCATAAAATTAGGCGTGTGTAAAGATTATTCCCGTTATCAATATGCACAAATTGAATCGAGCCATAAATCGAAGTCGGCAGCTAATAAAAGTCCAATCCCGATTAAATGCGATTAAATGGAGTGTTCCGTTCGACGTGTACGTAGATCAAACACACCCACCCACGCAGACGCGTTATTAAATCATAGAACATCCACCCTCGTTATCACATCACGATTAGCCCCCCTCCCTTGGCATTAACCGCCATTATCACCCCCCTTGGGGGCGCTGCTGCAGCCAGCGCGGGGGCGGTTTGTTAAAGGGTGTGATTTATACACTAGCCCGCCGAAAACCCACCCCTCTAGTCTGCACACGATGTTTATAAACCTACAGCCACCTCCAATATTAATTACTTCCCCGTAATAGGGGTTATCCAGGCAGTATTTATGTGTTTATACTTCCCTCCGGCTATTTTAAAAATGCAGGAATTATGGGCCCGCTAGCTATATATACATTACAACGACGGCTACTTTCAAATAGATTAAACCGCTAATTCTATAAGCTTTTAACATGCGATATTACGACGCACACAATAATACACACTCTCGTTCAGAAGGCTTTGGTCTATTTGTTTCCCCTGGACCCCCCCGTCTAATTACCGGGAGAATATACCACCGTTGGGGATAATTATTGTGCTGTTTTAATTAAAAAATAATAATACTCTCTTAGAGTCATTGTGTGGCAGAGGAAATTATATTATTTCATTTATCACCCTATGAATGATTTAATTCAATTTTGTAAGTGTTAGTCCATTAACAAGGGTCACTTTGTGTCCGAAATATACATTTGGTAATTCAAATAAAAGTGTGAAGAAAGGGTATTAGTGCTTTATTCGTCAATTTAATTTGATCTTCACGTAAGCAATTTAATATCAGTTAGATATAATGCAGAAAATAGATTTATTCTTCACTTTTAAAAATATATCTTCCACACATTTTAGACCAAATATCAAACAAAACAAAAATAACACAAATTTTCCATATACATGTATTTCTGGCTGGGACCACCCACTTTAAAACCAACTCAATTAAAAAATATCATAACACGTTCTTAATCCCCCATAAAACTACCAAAAACGACCTTGTTAACTAAACCCAATAATATTCCCAATTAAAAAAATCGCATTACAATTAATTTGGGGCCGGCTCACTCGTGCCATAATCATTCCCGATTACACAGAAAAAGAACACGACGACCACTAAATAATAAAAAAACAGTTGAAACAAGAAAGGGCAGCGACGGCAAGAGTCGGTTTTAATTAATTTTTATTGGCGCTTTCAATTAGCGAATCGCTCGGATGTTTCCATGATGAAACTCGAAACGCATGCGTCCTTTTATGGACCCCCTCGTTCCTTCTTTTTTTTTCTGCGCCCCGTTTGCGTTTATCGACGCCCGTATTTTTCTGCTGAGGGCGTCGCGACGCTTCACGTAATTACCAGTAAAAACGGTTTAATTACACCGAGTTTTTACTGTCGTCGTCGTCGTCGCACAAGCCGGTGCTTTATCGCTCCTCTATGATGGATTTAATTGTTTGTAATTGTAATGAATATCGCGGGGAATTTCACTGAAATTACTTTGGAGTTGCTGATCGGAATTAGAATTAGTCTTTAATGAACTCAAATGTATGATGATGAACATTTTATTTAAAATTTAATTATAGTGATAGGAATATCATTTAATTGTGAAGAACTAATCTATTAATAGTATAGTATGGGATTCACTATATCCCAAATATATTTCACCTTATAGATATGTTTTGCATTTCATTTCAGGCACGATGTTTTTCAATAGTTTAACGTATTTTTTTTTTAAAGGGGCACATCTAGAATTTACATAAAATAGTAAAAATAAAGGAATTTAACTACTTACATAACTATAACTAACACTTCACGTAACTCCAACAAGAATATCATTGATCTTTCACCTTGTCAAATATATGCCACAAGATTTCCCGATTCCGAAATGAGTTTCACTATGCAGGGTGTTCGTATTTCGTGGAAATGCATGGGCATCTCAGTACTTGAAAAAGACAGAGAGTCGGTTAAATTGGGGCAATGTTGCGTATTTTAGGGGCAACTAACATCTGGGGCGCGCTTCGGCCAAGCCGTCTTATTGCTGCGTTATCAAAAGTGTCGAACTGGAAATCGAAGACTCTGCAATCAGTGCGCAGTTAGACGCGCTAGGAATAACGCATCGCTACTGTCGACGCATAGTAGCCCGAGCAACCTGATAAAAAATCTTTATCATCAGAATCTTCACGGCATGTCACAAATCCTACATGAAACTCTTAAAAGGCTATTTTAGGTTTCTGTGTAAAATATACCCCGCCGAGGAAAGTCATGCGCCACAATCGCCAAATCACTGAAAATTGTAGAGAAAAAATACTTTGTGCAAAATGTGTAGACAAACACCAAACATCATGTTGTACCACCGAACTGCCGAATAAATGTACTTCCTGCGGCAAAACAGACAACGGCGCTTGGTCCACCAAGTGCCCCAACCGCCAAACTCAGCCCACCGCGGGAATTCCAAATATCAAAATTCGCACAACCAATAAAAAATTCCACGAAATTGATGATGCTCCTACTGAAAAGTCACGTGTTCATTAACCCATTACTATGCATAACTTTATCCTAGATTCATACATCACAGAAGTCAACGACCCAGCTAATACTGATCGATACCAGAGCTGGCATGAATCCTCAAAAACAGGATTCGAATCACGAATCTGAATCACCTAATATGATTCGAATCACGAATACTCGAATAGAGGATTCGTAAGTGAAAAATATGATTCGAATTAAAGATTCGAATCCATATTTTTGAATCACGGATACAAATCCTTTAAAAATAAATTTGAATCTATTACTTGCAACCAGTAACATTATATTCCATCAGTTTCTATTGACAAAAATGTTCATTTACCGACTAAATATCTGATTAAAAAATGATTTTAATTAATGATGATGTATGTGTTATTGAACTTTATTTTTAATTAGTGTTTTATACGCGTGGCGCATGAAGTAAAATTTCGAGTTTAGAAAAGCCCCGCGAAAATTAATCTGGGAGTGGACAACACTCGTTCTTAGATATTTCAAATTAAAGGATCACTCTAGATTACTAAGTTTATTACTATTTTACAAAGGCTTCAGCTCGAAGGACCAATCATGGTCTTCGGAAATCGAAGGACCACAGGGAATCGAAGTTTCTTTACAAGAAAACTACGAATATCTGAAGGTTTACAGCATGGATAGGAAAGAAAACATCCAATTTTGAAAAAATATCGAAGTTGAGTTGGTTTTCAGTGCGTTTTTAACTTCACTTTAAATCAGTGTTTTATACGCGTGGCTCATGAAGTAAAATTTCGAGTTTAGAAAAGCCCCGCGAAAATTTGTCTCGGGTCGCTGCGCGACCCTCGATAAATTTTCTACGCGGAGCTTATCTAAACTCGAAATTTTATTTCATGCTTAGTCTAGGAGTGGACCGTCAAGATTTTCTACATGTCGAGATTTTCGATATTTCTAGATTTTTGTCGATTTATTCACAGTTTGCTATTATATTAAATGCAACTTTAATATTAAATAAATACGGTTTTTCTTAGAAATAGAATATTCACCCATTTAAAGTCAAGCAAATTATAAAGTTAACTCTAAAAGTTAATTTTAGGTAAAATTTTGCATCGTTTTCCATGATTTCAATGAATGATTTATTATATTAAATACGTCGATTTTATAACAGTGTTAATTTTAAAGTTCAAACGAGTGTTGTCCACTCCCAGACTAAGCATACAGTAAAATTTCGAGTTCAGAAAAGCCCCGCGTAGAAAAATTGTCGAGGGTCGCGCAGCGACCCGAGACACATTTTCGCAGGGCTTTTCTAAACTCAAAATTTTACTTCATGCGCCACGCGTATAAAACACTGATTTAAAGTGAAGTTAAAAATGCACTGAAAACCAACCCAACTTCGATATTTTCTAAAAATTGGATGTTTTCTTTCCTATATATTCCTATATTTCCTATATATGCTGTAAACCTTCAGATATTCGTTGTTTTCTTGTAAAAAAACATCGATTCCCTGTAGTCCTTCGGTCTCCGACGACCATGATTGGTCCTTCGAGCTGTAGCCTTTATAAAATGGTAATAAACTTAGTAATCTAGAGTGATTCTTCAATTTGAAACCTCTAAGAACGAGTGTTGTCCACTCCCAGACTAAGCATGAAGTAAAATTTCGAGTTTAGAAAAGCCCCGAGTAGAAAATTTGTCGAGGGTCGCGCAGCGACCCGAGACAAATTTTCACGGGGCTTTTCTAAACTCGAAATTTTATTTCATGCGCCACGCGTATAAAACACTGGTGTCAAGTGAAGTTAAAAATGTACTATTAAGGTTGGAAATTTTTCATGATTAAGTAACCAAATATGCATTCACAATTATTTGAATTATTCGAAAATTTAAATATTTATATTCAAATATGAATAATTTAGTGATTTAAATATTCATATTAGAATATTTAACTATTTGAATTAATCGAATTCGAATCCCAGCGTTAATAGCGATGATTCGAATTATTTGGGAGGATTTGAATCCGTGTATGAGAATTCGAATCCCTTTATAAGGATTCGAATCCATTTATAAGGATTCGAATCCTTTTATAAGAATTAGAATCCTTTTATAAGGATTCGAATCATCTACGTCTGGATTCGAATACGAATCCTTTTAAAAAAATGTAACGAATTCGGATCACGAATCCGTTATTACTAAAGTATTCGAATACCTCTTTTGAATCCTCTAAAAGGATTCGAATCCAGGAATCGAATCCTGAAGGATTCGAATCCTGCCCAGCTCTGATCGACACTCATGTTTCATTTTCGGGTAACAGAATGTTTGTTGTAATATTCGACCGTGACCAACCTGATAGTGTTCCTCCTACTTTTCCGATCCCGGGCGTTCGTGCAACTGTTACGAATATTAACAATGGCTAATATATGCTTTTTATATAACAACATTAACTCCATCCAATAAATCCCATCTCGTATCCCATTACTTAGCCAACAATCCTGTTCATGTCGCCATGTTCGTTGAAACTAAACTCACGACCCCCTTTAGTTTTCAAGATTGGCGCTCTATTTTAATCCCAGCCTCTATTCCCAACCAAAATAAGCGTGGCGGTTCATTAGTTGCTGCAGTTCTTGGCATACAAATTGGTAAAGCTAACCCACCCAAAATTAATAATCCCCTAAATGAATGCTTGCACTACACCATCACCCTCAAATCCCTTGTTATGCACATATTCCTAGTATACATACACCCCCATTCCCCAATTGACGATTCCATTTTCACTAAGGCATTCCTCTACGACAATGTCATAATCATTGGCGACTTTAACCTTAACAAACAAAAATCCTGACATCTTTCCCTATTCCTTACCAACCCTAACTTCGTCCGTATAAGTACCCCTCCTACATACATCATAAACGATTAACAATCGACCACTCCAAATATCCTCCTATGTACACAAAGAATTCGTCAGCTCATTCATTCTGTAAAATTAATTCCTTACCTACGTTCGGATCATTTAGCCCTCGAGTTTCTTATAAACACTCAACTTCAATTAACCCCACAACCCCCATCGTTCTACCTCAACTTCCGCAAATGTAACGTAGATAATATGTCTTCAGACATAACAGATTACATCACCAGCCATCCAAATATCGACCCATCCTCTATTCTACAATTCAATAACATCCTTTCACAAACCATCGAAAACAATACTCCAAAATTCCAAAAACGACACTACAAATATCCTCTCCCAAAATGTATTTTACGTCTTATAAAATATACTCAATGACATTAGAAGCGTAACACCAAGAAGGAATGATTTTTTTGAATTCATATTTTAGCAACAGAGTGACTATATTTATAGCATACATTGATAACAATTTCAACCCTGTGCCTTTTATATTTATTGTGAAAAAAAAAATATTTCCCTTTTTCTTTTTTGATAAAACTATTTATATGAGCTGTTTAGTACAGATGTTTTTAGTTTTCGTGTTTCCGTTGAGTGTGTTAAGCTTAAATAAAATGCCTCGAGTCCGAAGACGTCCACAATATCACCATTTGAGCGATTTTGACCGGGGTCGAGTTGTTGCTTATCGGGATGTCGGTATGTCCTATCGCGAAATTGCCCGCCGTATTGATTCCACTGCAGCAACTGTAATACGTGTGTATCAGGTATGGACAGAAGAAGGTAGAGGAGCAAGAATAAGACCAATTGGTCAACCAAGGCGTACCACAGAACGTCAAGATCGGCGCTTAAGACAAATAGCCCTGCGAGACCGTTTCGCTACTACGCGTCAAATCGGTGATCAATGGATTGGAGAAGAAGGTAGGCCCGTTAGTATGCGAACCTTATATCGCCGCATTCAATCCTTTGCAACGCACAAGGAAAACCATACTGGTCAGAAATTAAAAAATTGTCAAAATACAAAAAAACAGACAGAATAACAGAAATCAAAAACCCAATAACCCAAGAGACGATAACTGACAAAGACATAATTGCGAACAAATGTGCAAATTACTTTGACACTACATACAGACTAACAGAAGACCCTTCATTTGACAACAACATGTACGACACTGTAAATGACTGGTACACAGACTATATACATCTTCATATCCCTCTGACAGTGACTGATAAATTTACAGAAGAAGACTATTACGAGATCCTACATAGAGGAAAATATTGAGCCCCAGGACATGACTTTGTTCATAGAAGCATAATGAAATCCCTCCCTATTCACATCCAGGAATACATCCTAGAAATCCTAAATTATTGCTACCAATCCCAATACTTTCCCCCTGAGTAGAAAATTGGAATCATCATATGTATTCCCAAAAAAGACCACACACCTTCCCTCGTCTCCAGCTACAGGCCCATCACCCTTCTCCCTGTATTAGGCAAACTTTATTATTCCCTTATTAAACATAAAATCCTCCCCTACACCTCTCACCGAATACCTAATTACCAATTTTGATTCATAACAAAAAAGTCCACTACCCTCCCGCTTACTATTGTCGCATCCAACTTGCAAACGGCACACCTCAAAGGTCAAGCATCTGCAGCTGTCTTTCTAGACATTCAAAATGCGTTCGATTTTGTATGGCACCGAGGTTAGCTGTTTAAGTGTGATCTACTAAATATTTCTAAACATCTCATCCTACTTCTCAACAACTTCCTATCCCATAGAACCTTACAAGTAAAATTTGATAATCATTTCTCCACAACATTCTCCCCTGAGCAAGGGGTTCCACAAGGATCACCCCTCTCTCCCATATTATACAATATTTTCTGTTCCGACATGTTTAACCCTGACACCGAATACTTTAATCCCTCATCATATATCCTCCAATACGCTGACGATACCGCTCCCATAACTCACGAACCTTCCCTTTCGAAAGCCGCACAAACCCTGCAGCAACTAATAAATAAACTCGAGACATGGTTTGCAAAATGGCGCATAAAAATTAAGCCCAAAAAATCTCAATTTTTAATCCTTTTCACCTACTCAGCCTAACTATCCTTATAACCTATAGATCTCACAAACTCCTCTATTTCCCTTCCTTTATATTAAATACTTAGGTGTTACATTTGTCTAATATTATTGTTCACACTTACCACTTTACGTTTCTCTAAGTTAAAATAATTAAGAAAAAGTAATGTGATTTTATAAAAGTAATGAAATTGATACAACAATTGCGGATATTTCCTGTTTTTTTTTAAGTTCAATTTAAAGCTTTCAACAATTGTTTTCCACTCCCAGACTAAGCATGAAGTAAAATTTAGAGTTTAGAAAAGCCCTGTGAAAATTTGTCTCGGGTCGCGCAGCGACCCGAGACAAATTTTCTGGACTTTTCTAAACTCGAAATTTTACTTCATGCGCCACGCGTATAAAACACTGATTTCAAGTGTGGTTCAAATATACATAAATTCGCAATATTTTTGTTTTGTACGCGTGGCGCATGCAGTAAAATTTCGAGTTTAGAAAAGCCCAGTAAATTTGTCTCGGGTCGCTGTGCGACCCTCCACAAATTTTCACGGGGCTTTTCTAAACTCGAAATTTTACTTCATGCTTAGTCTGGGAGTGGAAAACACTCGTTTAAAGCTTCAAATTGAACTCTTTAAAAAATCAACGAATGTCAGATAATTTATAGCTAAAATAATTAGGAAAAAGTAATTGAACTCTTTTAAAAATCAACGAATGTCAGAAAATTCACAGCTAAAATAATTAAGAAAATGTAATGTAATTTTATAAAAATAATAACATACCATGGAATTGATACAATAATTGCGGATATTCCCTGTTCTTTTTAAAGTTCAATTTAAAGCTTTAAGCAAGTGTTTTCCACTCCCAGACTAAGCATAAAGTAAAATTTCGAGTTTAGAAAAGCCCCGTGAACATTTGTCTCGGGTCGCGCAGCGACACGAGACAAATTTTCTGGGCTTTTCTAAACTCGAAATTTTACTTCATGCGCCACGCGTATAAAACACTATATTATTGTCAAATTTATGTATATTCAAACTTCACTTAAAATCTGTGTTTTATACGTGTGGCGCATGAAGTAAAATTTCGAGTTTAGAAAAGCCCAGAAAATTTGTCTCGGGTCGCTGCGCGACCCGAGACAAATTTTCACGGGGCTTTTCTAAACTCGAAATTTTACTTCATGCTTAGTCTGGGAGTGGAAAACACTCGTTTAAAGCTTCAAATTGAATTCTTTATAAAATCAACGAATGTCAGAAATTTAACAGCTAAAATAATTAGGAAAAAGTAATGCGATTTTATAAAAATAATGACATTTTTCTTGTATACTGTAAATCATTTCGAAAACATTTATTTTAATCAAGTGACTACGATATTTTTTGCCGTTTTGATATCCGCAGTTGTTGTTTCAATTCCATGGCATGTCATTATTTTTATAAAATCACATTATTTTTTCTTAATTATTTTAACTTAGAGAAACGTAAAGTGATAAACGTTAACGCGAATGAATTCAGAATTATTTCCTCTACAAGAAAGGTAAATACATTTTGTTTCTAAAATAAATAGGGGAGCAAAAATTTGAACATTTCAAAATTTACATGAGATTTCCTATGTTGCGTCCGCCAAGTCAACACCCGGTATAGGGAAACGTAGTGGTATATAGGGAAATGTATTTGATATATGAGAAATATATATGTATTGCAAAACCTGCAAACCTTTTACTTTAATATTTGAGTTATTATTTCTTGAATATTCAACATTAGCACCACTTTAGTCGAAGTACAGGGTTTTTCTATTGCATTTCACTTTATATCGAATATGTATCCCTTACATATTCGATATAAAGTGAAATGCAATAGAAAAACCCTGTACTTCAACTAAAGTGGTGCTAATGTTGAATATTCAAGAAATAATAACTCAAATATTAAAGTAAAAAGTTTGCAGGTTTTGCAGTTGAAAATATATGCCAACCAAAAAATACAGCAGGTTTTGCATTCGACAAGTTTTTTCAAACTTAATTTCATAGGGTTTGTGATGGGTTTTGAAAATCAATTTATTTAGGAAATTGTAGCTCGAGACGAGTAGAATCCAGGGATACCAAAACCGCAAAATACAAAAATGCGTCTTGTATCTGGCCGACTCATTTCATCTTTAATTACAATATCACAAAACCCGAGAAAAAAGTATTAAAGCTTGAAGCAATTACATCTTTTCCATACTTTCTAAATAAAATCAAGTAACACGTACTCCCTTTTTTTACCAACATCTAAGAGCACTTAATCCCCGCTAATTCCGCATTCAATTAAAGCTCCTGTACCTTCACTTTTTTACCCGCGTTTGTAATAAATTACCTAGCGCAAAAGAAATTAATTGGAAATTTTCACCCGGATCGGTTCCGGTTAAAAGCATCCAGCCTCTAATTAAAAAAAAATACAGAATTAAAAAAACTAACGTGGTGTTAATAAAAACGTCCCCCTGTTAACTCGAATTAAAGAATTTGAGACCATTATTGTCGACGAAATGATTGCAAATTACGGATTTGTCACGCGTTCCAGAAAGTTTTAAATTGAATACCGGGCGACGAGCGACGCACCCTCTTTATTCAAAGTTTGCAGTTTGGTTTTATTAAATCATTCGATCAGTTTGCGTTTCACAGAGAGGGTGTGAGAAGAAGTTTGATGCTAGGGTGGTATTTTTTTTGTGATCCTGCAACCCTGCTGATATACTCGTCCGTTCTTGCTTAATTTAGTGGAAATGCTAATAAACGTTTTTTTAGGGGGTGGTTTTCTTTATAATACTTATACATAAATCATTTTTGTGTTTAAAATTGTTAGGTGATTTTATTGACTCATCCATATCCTCCCTGTGTATAAATAAATCACCTAACAATTTTAAACACAAAAATGATTTATTTGGTAAAGATTTCACTGTTTATTAGCTGACGCTGAAACAATTGTTTCACCACACAGTGGCTTCATCGGGCATATAAATGATTAAACCACTGTGTGATGAAACAATTGTTGCATTGCATTTTCACCAAAACGATTTATATATACTGCCTTTCAAAAAAATCAGAACACCAAGTATTTATTGCACGATTTTAATAAAATGTACACAATTTGATCATGTAAACGAACTGTATCGATGATCAAAAAATAAACTTGAAAAACAAAAAAACAAATGAATAAAAATTAATAATGTGTTGGGCCTCCACGATTTCCCAAACACTCATTAACACGTCGAGGCATGCTAGAAATCAGGCTGTCAATATCGACTTGGGGTATTTCATTCCAAACTTCGATAATTTGACCTCTAAGTTCCATTACAGTGTTAGCGGGGCGCTGTAAGTTACTTATTCTAACACCTATCATATCCCAAACATGTTCTATTGGCGATAGATCTGGAGAATGAGATGGCCAAGGTAACAAATTGATTTCGGCACTATCAAAAAACTGTCTTGTAATGGCCGCTGTGTGAGGTCGAGCACTATCTTGCTGAAAAATGGGGTTCTGCAAGCCATTTACATAGGGCACTAACACTGGCCGTAAAATGATGTCAATATACCGAATCGCGTTAAGACTTGCTTCTAAAAAAACTAGAGGAGACCGACTACCATATGCTATCGCCCCCCAAACCATAACTCCTTGTGTAAGAGCCGTATGTCTTTCAACAGCAAATTGTAAAATTCTGCGTTCACCGCGTCGACGTCTCACTCTTCTGCGACCATCATGAGCCCATAAACAGAACCGAGACTCATCTCTGAAGATAATGTTATTCCATTTATGGGTCCAATGTTGTCTTTCCCTGCACCAATCAAGTCTTGCTCTGCGATGCTGCGGAGTAAGAGGTAGACACAATTGTGGACGGTAGGATCTTATACCAAAACTGCGGATTCTTCTGTAAACAGTAGCCATGGATACTCTTTGGCCATTTAGAGCCAACCAGTCATTTCCCAATGCCCGCGACGTTGTAAATCTGTCCCTTAAAGTTGTAAGACGAAGAGCTCGATCTTCACGCTCAGTGGTGCTTCTTGGACGTCCTGATCCAAGTCTACGTCGATTCTCCCCAGCTTCGGACCATCTAGACCAGCAGCGTACGATCACCGATACACTACGGCCTACCCTTTTAGCAATAGCACGAACCGAAAAACCCGCTTCTCGCATTCCAATAATGCGACCCCTTTCAAATTCACTTAGATGATGATATTGTGCACGCCGACGAACACAGGGCATCTTTTTATGTTTAACAAACTGAAACGTCAAACTACTCAGAGGCTACTTGGATATTAGAAGCAATTACATAAAAAAATCAGCAGCTCTTCATAATGGTGAAATCAAGGAAAAATACCATTAAATAGTAACCAAAACAATTGATTTTTTGATCATCGATGCAGTTCATTTACATGATCAAATTCTGTAAATTTCATTAAAATCGTCCAAAAAATACTTTGTGTTCTGAATTTTTTGAAAGGCAGTATATATGTATCGTATGTTCAATAAAACAAAACCTCTAGAGTGCCATGGAGAATATTGTAGGTTGGCAACTCTGAAATTATATATTATAATTATCATGTCTGACGTTTTCTATGTCAATGCTAACGCGTGTAGCCAACTTAAATTGAAAAGAAAATTAAATCATGGCACTCTGGAGGCATTGAACATACGATATTATAAATTAAAACTATCCTCTAAAAAACCACCTAGTTCTATTTTATGGTATTTGGAATGGAGTTTTGAAAAACACTCGGGCAGGTAAAATTTTTGACTTGAGGAGGACACACCCGAGTGTCCTCCATAGCAAAACGTTAAATCCACTAAAGCCTAACTTTGGACGTTTGTGCTAAACGCAATTTTAACTCTCTAAAAACGTTTGTAACTTAAAATAAAGCTTGTTTTATTTTGTATCGAACGTTTTTCGAATAAATCCAATCGGTATAGTTATTTAAGTAATGGAGCTTTTTGAGTGCGTAAAGCATTGTGTAAATGTGAGTTTTTTAGGAGAAATATTATTAACATTTTAATTTTTCAAGATAATTAAAATTAATGAATAAAATCTCAAAATCATCTCATACACGGACAAACAAAAATGGCAAAAACTCTATATTGGACCACATTATCACAAACAAACAAAGTCTTATAAAACAAACAAGAATAGAACACACGAACATATCAGACCATAGCGCTATAATTACAGATCTGGAAACACCAAGCAAAACCAAAATAAAATACGAATACTTCTACCAAATAAAAACAAACTACCTACAGATATCACAAGAAATAAATAAGATCAACATACATGAAATAGATAACTTTGAACATTTGTCTAAAGCTCTCCAAAAAATAATTGAAACCAACAAACAAACACAGAAAATTAAAAGATCAAAGGAAAGTCGATGGATAACCAACGAAATAATACAGGAAATAAATAAAAGGAATAAAATGTATAAAAAACACACACGAAATCCTACGAATGAAATAATTAAGGAAACTTACTTAAATCAGAAGAAAATCACACAAAAATTAATAAAAAATACCAAACTACGATATTTCAAAAACATATTCCAAAAACACATCAACTGTCCACATAAGCTATGGAAAAATATAAACGAACAAATAAATAAAAAGCAAAAACAACAAAATACTATAAAAGAAATACTCACAGAAAATGGCACTTATACAGAAAACAAAAACGAAATTGCTAACGAAATAAACACATATTTTGCAAATATAGGAAAAATACTGGCAGAGACTCAAATTAATAACGCTATAATAAAACCAAATTCAACAACTACAACATTACCAAACATTCAGCATATGAAGTTCAAACCAACAACAAATTGTGAAATAAACCAAATAATAAATAATTTGAAAGACCGAAAAGCCCCCGGGTTCGATAATATTACGAACGACATACTAAAACAAAATAGAGAAACCTTAACACCGATTCTAACCAAATTAACAAACAACGTGTTGAATAAAGGAACATACCCAGAATATATGAAGAATACTATAATAATACCGATATATAAGAAAGGCGACAAAAGAAAACCCGAAAATTACAGACCCATATCTCTCTTATCTTCATTAAATAAAATATTAGAAAAGGTGATTCAAACCCAACTATGTGACCATCTAAACAAACATAAAATAATCCATCAACAACAATACGCATTCCAACAGAACTCCGGAACTCTATCAGCAGCGTACGAACTAATCGACACCATAAAAACAAACCTAGACAAAAAGAAATTAGTAGTAACCATATTTGTTGACATGAAAAAGGCATTTGATACGGTATCAAAATCAATGCTAGTCGACAAACTAAAAGCCATAGGAATAAAAGACACAGAGCTGAAACTGATACAGACATACCTAAGAGAGAGACCACAAATAACGAAAATAAAAGATACTAAAAGCCTACCATGCTATGCAGAATATGGAATACCCCAAGGAGGCAATCTTCCACCAATATTATATATAACCTATATCAACGATATAATAGAACTAAATTTGAAAGGAACCCCCTTCATATATGCTGACGACACATGCCTGGTATACACGGGAGCAGACCAACAAGAAATAGAACATAAAATAAAAGCAGATATACTACAATTAGAAAAGTGGTTTTACAACAATTTGTTAACAATAAATGAACAAAAAACTACCTACATGATATTCAACAGACAGAAACGACCAATTAACTTGAACATCAAAATCCATGGAACATTCATAAAAGAAGTGAAAGAAACAGAATACCTAGGATTAAAAATAAAAAACACCCTAAAGTGGGACGACCACATACAGAAACTAATAATGAAAAACTTAAAAATTATAGGTGCATTATGGAAAATAAGCAAATATATACCCATATCAGAAAAACGAACGGTATATCATGCACTATTCACGTCAAATATAAATTATCTAACGCCAATTTGGGGAGACACAAACAAAAAGAATATTGGAAAATTACAAAGACAACAAAATAAAGTATTGAAGATATTATATAAGATAAATAGAAGAACACATTCTAAAGAACTGTATACAATCACCAAAGAACTAGATATACAAAAAATTATTACATACAACAATTTATTATTCTTATACAAGATACAAAACAATCTAATAAAAACACGCATCAAAATACAACCCAACAAGAAGACACACAACTATACAACAAGAAGAAGATCGGACCTACGAACAGTAAAATATAATACAAAAAAATACACGCAACACCTGATGACAAAGATAATAGAAACATACAACAATATACCACAATACATAAAATGTCTAAAATACATCCCATATAAGTTAAAAATAAAAAACAAACTACTAAACAACGATATCAACTAAACAGAATACACAAATACATTAACACACAGACATCCTTTAATACCGCTAGCCCGAGATCGGATCTCTCATCCTGGAATCACGAGGCGAGGAAAAAAGGAAGGAACCTCATCAACTACAATTACAAATTATATACCTACATGCATACTATAAAAAAAAAATGTAATTTTATATGTAATTGTTTTTGAAATAAAATTCTAAATTCTCAAAAAAAAAAAAAAAAATTCGATATAAAACAGGATGTTTACAATTTAATGAGCTTTAATTAATGCTGATGTACATATTTTTGATACAAGAATTGTGTTTGCGAAAAGCGCTTAAAGTCACAAGTTTCATCTAAGTGAACTTTTTAAAATTATTTTAATTCGAGCTGGGTGTGTTAAGAATTTTCTTTCTGAGGAAAATAACAACCCTCTGTTGATACTAATATTAATATTAAGGCGTGTGATTTTTTTCAGGTTTTTTTTTTTAAATAAAAGACAGGGTGTCCATATTTCAACAGAATGTATGGGGATCTCGGTTATTTAAAGAAATAGAGAGTTGGTTAAATTAGGGCAAAGTTGTGTAGTTTATGACTCAATAATAATCCAAAACCAAATTTGAAATATCTTCTTTCGTTTTTGAGATATTGTCAAAAAACGGATTTTTTGATATTTCGTTTTTATTTTTTTATTCGCAAACTATTGCATTCCGACATTTACAGCGTTGACATTATACAGGCACTTTTTAACGATAAATCTTGTAACATATTTTATTTTAAGATACCTATAACGTTTACCCAGGGACCATAGCTAACTTTTGATTTTCTTATGGGCGCCATTTTGGATTTTCATATTTTTTGAAAGAATATTCTTACTGAATTTAATAATCTATCACACCTATAGTTTATTGTACATTTTATATGTAAAATTTAAATCTGTTGGTTTTTGTAAAGAGTGCCTTGGAAACAGTTGAGTAACTCACTTATTTGACAACTCCTAGGACCCATAATTTGCTTACATATCACCTCTGAAGACATGAATTTTGCATATAAATTATGCACAGAACAGTAAATCTGTCGTGTAACTCAAATATTCATTGTATACAGAGAGTTTTATGTTACACCGAACATACGTCGTACATTTTCCGATGCTCGGTTTATTAAAAGAATTTAATTTGAAGTCTTAAACGAGTGTTTTCCACTCCCAGACTAAGCATGAAGTAAAATTTCGAGTTTAGAAAAGCTTGAAAATTTGGTTTGGTCGCGTAGCGCGAAGCGCGGAGCGGCCAAACCAAATTTTCAGGCTTTTCTAAACTCGAAATTTTACTTCATGCGCCACCGGCACACAGCACTGATTGAATGAAAAGTTTAGCAGTGTGTTTTAAACTTCGTAATATGTCAGTGTTATGTACCGGTGGCGCATGAAGTAAAATTTCGAGTTTAGAAAAGCCTGAAAATTTGGTTTGGCCGCTCCGCGCTTCGCGCTACGCGACCAAACCAAATTTTCAGGCTTTTCTAAACTCGAAATTTTACTTCATGCTTAGTCTGGGAGTGAAAAACACTCGTTTAATGCTTCAAATTAAATTCTTTTAATAAACCGAGCATCGGAAAATGTACGATGTATGTTCGGTGTTACATAAAACTCTCTGTATATAATTAAATATATGTCGGGGTATTAGCTAAAGAAGTAGTTTCAATGAATATTTGGTGACTTGTCTCAATAAGACTAAATTTTTGCAGAAAGTCGATATTA
Organism: Philonthus cognatus; assembly: GCA_932526585.2. Taxonomy (NCBI): domain Eukaryota; kingdom Metazoa; phylum Arthropoda; class Insecta; order Coleoptera; family Staphylinidae; genus Philonthus; species Philonthus cognatus. The sequence goes on from OW052242.1 coordinate 35,769,342, forward strand.
ATTTTAATTTGTTTTTATATTTTATCTCTAACTTCATAACACTATAATTTATATTGATTAATTAGTTTAAAATAATATTTAATTTTATTTTTGATTGTAATTTTAAATGAATCTGTGCAATGTATCATCTAGAAACACCAGAAAAGATGCGATGATTAATATGCTCGGACGCAGAATGTGAAAACTGAACAAAACTCAACGCGAGATAGGTCTTTTGATTAGTGAGTGTGCTTTGTGTTGAAATTTTAAAATGCTTGCGCACGAACGCACAAAGTAATGAGCTTCGTTGGTGTTGGCCAGCCAGTGTGCAAACCCATAAAATACGTTAGATATTTCGTTTGGTTTTGATTTATCGCGCCGGCCGTTACTCATAATGGCCAGGACATTTATAACGTTTGTGTTTTTTTTTCTGTTAGTCAGATCTGACTCGGTGAATTGTATAATAGAATTTTAAGTAATTTTCAGAAAGCAAGAAAAACGTAATAATGTGAAATTGTTCAATTTATTTAACGGATTGTAAATTTAGTTGTATTCAATTTAATACACTCAAAGATCTCAAAATGCTTTGTGTTTCATGGGCAATTTTAAAATGATAAAACCAACTCTAATAAACGCACAATTTAACAATTTTTTATATTTCCAAAAATGCTATAAAATAATGTGAAAACAATTAAGTGTCCTTTATCTTAAAGAACATTTAATTTGTTTTTAAAACAAAATTCAAATACTTAGCGCGAATTTATATAAAATTTTTGTTGGCCTTTAATTACAATGTCACAAAACCCAAGAAAAAAGTATTAAAGCTTAAAGCAATTACATCTTTTCCATACTTTCTAAATAAAATCAAGTAACACTTACTCCCTTTTTTTACCAACATCTAAGAGCACTTAATCCCCGCTAATTCCGCATTCAATTAAAGCTCCTGTACCTTCACTTTTTTACCCGCGTTTGTAATAAATTACCAGCGCAAAAGAAATTAATTGAAAATTAAAAAATATCAAAATTATCAAAATAATAGCGCGAATTTATATAAAATTTTTGTTGGCCTTTAATTACAATATCACAAAACCCAAGAAAAAAGTATTAAAGCTTAAAGCAATTACATCTTTTCCATACTTTCTAAATAAAATCAAGTAACACGTACTCCCTTTTTTTACCAACATCTAAGAGCACTTAATCCCCGCTAATTCCGCATTCAATTAAAGCTCCTGTACCTTCACTTTTTTACCCGCATTTGTAATAAATTACCTAGCGCAAAAGAAATTAATTGAAAATTAAAAAATATCAAAATTATCAAAAATATTGATTGCCCAAGGATTAAAGTTTTTCCTAAAAAGCCCTGGCCTTACAGGGAAAACCTTAGGCCTTTGGAGGATTGTAAACACCCTGACATAACGAATTTCAATTATCTTGAAAATTTAATATATTCTTAATATTTCTCCGAAAAAACTCACGTTTTCAAAATGTTCGCTTTACGCACTCAAAACGCTGCCTTGCTTAAATAACTAAACCGATTGGATTAATTCGAAAAACGTTCGATTAAAAATAAAATAAGATATAATTTGAGTTACAAACGTTTTCAGAGTTTTAAAATTGCGCTCAGCACAAACGTCCAAAGTTAAGCTTTAGTGGTTTTAACGCTTTTCTATAGTTACTAAAGGTTGTTAAAATGAGCGTAAATATTTGTTTCTGCGGAAAATAAGTAGCTTGAATTATTTCTAATGTAAATAAGAAGGTTTGTGGTTTATTTGAAATTTTTATAAAACATAAAAAAATTCATGCAAAAATCGTATTTTTTCCATACCCTCCTTAATTTATAGGTGAAATTTTTTATTTTTTTTAAATCTGAAAAACATCACATAATATAATATAAGTATGAACAGAGGGTTGTTATTTTTCAGAAAAAAAAATTCTTAACACACCCAGCTCAAATTAAAATTATTTTAAAAATTCACTTTGATGAAACTTGTGATTTTGAGCGCTTTTCGCAAACACAATTCTTGTGTTAAAAAAATGCACATTACCCTAAATCAGTGGTCTCCAAACTACGGCCCGCGGGCCAAATCCGGCCCGCGACTTGCATGAATCCGGCCCGCGATTGTTTGTAATTTTTTTTGTAAATGTCATATTTTAAAATATTGTAACAATTGTTCCTTAAATTTTTCATAATTTTATAAAATTAATCGGATCTTGGCCGACTTTATTATGTAGAATTGTATTTGTGGCCCGCGAAGAAGATAGTTTGGAGACCCAGGGCCTAAATGAAAGCTCATTTAATTTTAAACACCCTGTTTTATAACTAATTTCAATTATCTTAAATTTTTTATATATTCTTAATATTTCTCCTAAATAACTCACATTTACAAAATGTTTACTTTACGCACTCAAAACGCTCTCTTGCTTAAATAACTAAATCGATTGGATTAATTCGGAAAACGTTTGATTCAAAATAAAACAAACTTTAATTTGGGTTACAAACGTTTTTGCTCAGCACAAATGTCCAAAGGTAGGCTTTAGTGGATTTAACGCATTTTATGGTTACTAAAGGTTGCTAAAATGAGTGTAAATATTTTTTTATGCGGAAAATAGGTAGCCTGAATTATTTCTAATGTTGGTAAAAAGGTTTGTTATTTATTTAAATTTATTATAAAAAAATAAAACATTTCACGCGAAAATCGTATTTTTCTACACAGAGTGCCCGTATTTCGACAAAATATATCGCGATCTCAGTTATTTGAAGAGATAGAGAGTCGGATAAATTAGGGCAAAGTTGTGTAGTTTAGGGCCTAACAATAATCTGAAAATAATTTTAAAATATATAATATATAATATATTGTTTTCGAGATATCTATAAAAAACTGATTATTTGAAAAATCGTTTTTATATTTTTATTCAAAAAGTACTGAATCTGGACATTCAGAACTTTGACAATATAAAGGCACTTTTCAATGAAGAATCTGATAGCATATTGTTTTAGAAGATCACACTCATAATTTATTTGAGATTTGATATTTATAATTATATTTTCTGTTTTGCAAAGAGTGCCTTGGAAACAATGCCGTCATATCTGTTAATCAATAAAATTTTGACAGCAGTCAATCATTGTTAGCACTCAAAATTAATTAATAACTATCAGTCTTTTGTAATAATTATAATAAATATCGATTATCGCACAAAATTTGCACAAACTGAATTTGTCCTACTTTTATTATTATTATTCCAAAACTATTCACAAAAAAATATAAATATATAATTCAAATATTGATCACCATCACATCAAAGCATTATATATTTTTAACTATACTGTAAATCAGTGGTTTATACGCGTGGCGCATGAAGTAAAATTTCTAGTTTAGAAAAGCCCCGTGAAAATTTGTCTCGGGTGGCTGCGTGACCCTCGACAACTAGATATATTTACAACAATTTTAAATTTTAAACCAAATTTTCAGGCTTTTCTAAACTTGAAATTTTACTTCATGCGCCACGCGTATATAACACTAATTTAATGTGAAGGTGAAAATATGCTGCTAAAACAGTATGCTAAAGCAGTATATTGTGAACTTCAATGTAAATCAGTGTTTTATACGCGTGACGCATGAAGTAAAATTTCGAGTTTAGAAAATCCCGAAAATTTGGTTTAACATTTAAAATTGTTGTAAATATATCCAGTTGTCAACCGGTACCAGATAAAATGTAAACAAAATTTAGTACACAAATTCTATTTTCATTCATGATTTGGAGAGGGTGCTAAGTGTCTGTCCATCCATCTCTCCGCTCTCTCCGTCTAATTATTCACGGAAAATATCCCGTTCCCGCAAATGAATATCAAATGAAGCGCCCCGAACAAAAATAGCTGCGGGCATATAAATCATAAGCCGATAAATCAAACGCGCCTCACACGAACGCGCTCGAGTTAAGCGCAAGCCCCAAAGTCTAATTAAATTTATTAGCGCGGTGTCATCCGGATCTAGTAGGCCGTCAAGTCATTAGCAGGCGGCGGCTAATTAGCAATCCTCTTTTAAAACTGCACAAACGCACATATAATTAGCTGAAGTGCTGAAGTAATTGTTCTGCTGAACTATAATTATTATTCTGTTAAATACAGGATTTTACTAATATTGGCTATGTTATTAAAATAAAATTTGAAATAAAAAAACTTTTGGTTTGTTTCACTAACTTAGTTTGTAAAACAAAAAGTGGCGGATTTACAATTTTGCCGCCGGTAAGCTGAAATATTTTGCCGCCTATTCTCAGTGGAGGGCATTAGATGACATTTTTAAAAATAGATTATATTCTTAATATTAGACTACGTTTCTTGACATAAGATGGCATGTTTCACATTAGATATTACTTTTGATGAACAAAGACCTTTTTGGACATCGCGTCCAAATCCAAATTTTCAGTCTTTTCTAAACTCGAAATTTTACGTCATGCTTAATCTGCGATTGGAAAACACTCGTATAAAGCTTCAAATTGAAAGCTTTTAAAAATCACGAATGCTTAAAAATTTACAGTATACATATTTCAATATATCTTAAAATCTAATATTTAGGTATTCCTTTGATGAGAAATCTAAGAATTTGAAAAATGATGAAAAATCTAAAAGTTTAAAAAATACTGATCAAAATAATGAAAGGAATACTAATGAAATTAAAAATAATGATAAATTAGATTAGGGGAAAACAGTGTTACAAATTTTATGCGCATATTAGGTTTATGCGCGTGCGAAGATTTCAACCAAAAAAACTTCCCACAAGTAAAAAACATAATTTTCCTACACACCCCTGATGATTTCTGCAAAAACAAATCCGAACCCTCGCTCCTAACTCTCGCGATTATGAATGGGAATAATTGTTTAGTCGAAACTATTTTGGAAATAAAATACAATCCCTCAAGAAAGACAATAAAATTAATACACGATTAGGACTTAAAAAAACTCTTTAGTTTATATTTTATGAAAACAAATTTAAAATAATTACCAAATCTTTAAAATTGCAAAAAAATCATCAGCTTATTATTAAAATTTGGGGTGAATCCATATTGAGTGAAATTAACCAGCACAGGAATTTAACGAGTTGATTTTGAGTGAGAATTTTAAAAGGTTAAAAGTCGAGAGTATTGTAGAGTATGTGAAATCTAAGATCAAGGAAGGAATTTTGGAATATTGCAGTAAACAAAGCTTTGATTTCGACGCTGAAAGATGATTTTCAGGAGAGTTTATTTAGGTTTTTAACACCGAATCAAGTCGGAATTAGAAAACAACTTTCAGAAATTCTCAATAGTTTAAAAGAAGACATATTTCAAAGGTTCTTTAAAGGAGGTTATGTTGATTTTAATGAAAATCTGTATAACATAAATGAATTGGAGGGTTTGTCAGGTTTTTTAAAGCAGGATATAATAATATGTATTAGTGCTATTACAGTATGTTTACACAAGTTAAAATATATAATTATTTAACGTTTCACCATAAGTTTAGTATTGAATTGAATTATACATCCTACAGCAGACATATCACAATATTACCTAAAAGTTATAAATTACAAACAAGTTTATTAATATTTAGAACGAGCGATTACAGTGAACATGTTGAAATAATTGGAAAATGTCAATAAATAAATTAATAATTACACTAAAATAGCAAAAAACAATGATTAAATAGATTAAGATAAAAAACACAGAAAATACCGACAGTTACAAGTAACACATTAAAAACCATTATACCATATATAATAAAAACTTGAGAAACAAAACACATCAAAAATGAGACTTAATAATATCAATAACAAAACACAGTACACATTTATGGTTTGATTAAAAATCACTTGAACTAAGATATTCATCTAAGGAATAAAAAGCATTTTTTGCTAGGAACGATTTACACCACACTTTTAGATCTTTGGCTTGTAAAACCTGTACACTAATTGGAAGAACGTTAAAAAACTTTACGCCATAATATTGTGTGACAGTTTTTGCTTTCGAAAGTCTGAAGGCATCTATGCGTATTTTATTCTTTAGTCTGGTATCATGCACATGATAAGATTTATTACACTTGTATCTCTCCATATGATCTTTGACATGCATAATGCATTCCAATATGTAGATACTCGGAACTGTTAAAATTTCAAGATCTTTAAAGCATTACCTACAGTCGATTCTGTAGCTTATACCAACTAAAATTCTTACCGCGCGGCGTTGTAAGCGGAAGATATTTGCCAAAATAGTGGAGTGACATACAATTATTCCGTAGGCTAAATGTGAGTGAAAATATGCATAATATATATTTTTTAACAATCGCGTTGTAATTGATCTTGACAAATTTATAAGAACATATACTTGGCGAGCAAGTTTTGTTTCCAGATGTTGACCGTGCTTAGACCATATTAATTTAGAGTCGATATGAATTCCTAAGATTTTTATTGAGGTATTATTTAAAGGTAAACTTCTTTTGAGAGAAAAAAAAATTGGGTTTTATTATCATTCAATTTTAAACGATTACTTTCAAACCATGAATGTACAGTCTTCATTTCGTCATGAAGTTTGTTTTCAAGACGCTCGATTGTTTTGTCCTTGAAAGAGATTGTTGTGTCATCAGCATACAGAATTGTTGAGCCGTGTTTGATTTGAAATGGTAGATCATTAATATATATTAAGAAGAGAAGTGGACCCAAAATGGAGCCTTGAGGAACCCCGTGTATGATATTTTCCTCTTCAGACAATATATTATTAAAGAGTACTCTTTGTTTTCTATTAGTTAAATAAGATGTTATTAACTTGCAACTGTGCGGACTGAAATTATAAAAATAAAGTTTCTGTAACAATAATGTATGAGTGACACAATCAAACGCTTTACTTAAATCAAGCAGACAACTTGCAACGATTTCATCGTTTTCAAAACCGTCTATTGTGAAGTCTGTGAACTCTTTAACAGCCCTGGTAGTGGATCTGTTCTGCCTAAAACCAAATTGAGAATTTGTTAATATTTTATTGAGCTCTAAATAACATGTCATGTGCTCACATAGCACTGATTCTAAAAATTTAGAAAGGATTGGAAGGATACATATTGGGCGGTAATTATTCATTTCCGATTTATCTCCCTTCTTAAATATTGGAATAAATGCGTTCCAATATTTAAGAAGGGAGATAAATCGGAAATGAATAATTACCGCCCAATATGTATCCTTCCAATCCTTTCTAAAATTTTTAGACCATCAGGAAAAATTCCAGACTTTATAGATTTATTTACTAAACTTGTAATAGGATCTATTAATATATCTAATCCAATTTTAAGTACTTCCAGATTTAGGGCAAATATGTTTTTGCTAGATTTATTTTTTAGTTTGGAAATGACATCGCGTATTTTAGTGGCAGATACTTCTTTAAAATGAAATAGTGGTTTATGTGTTAGTTCAAATTCAGAGTTTAAGATAAAATTTATAGGATGAGAGTCACCTTCTTTAATAATTTAGATTTGGATGAGTTATGTGATTTAATTTTGAAATTGAATAAATGGGAAGGGTTAAGAAATGTAATTTCAAAATTTTAAACTTTAAAAGAATTAATAAAGGTCGTTATAAAGTTGGAATATGTGAAGGAATTCACTGATGTGGTTTCAAAATTTGGCGATTTGAAAGAATTATGAAATGTGATTTTAAGTTTGAGGAGATATTTCCTGCTTGAAAAATAAGGATGATTTTGTTGTTTGTTATTATTGCGGATTGAAAAGCGGGAAAATTTTGCTGCCGTGTCCGAAATACGGGTTGATTTACTTATGCTCTCAAATTTGTAATAAAACTGGAAATCGCGGACATTCGTGTAGAATGATTTTTTACAATCAACAACTTGCTTCTTATAAAAATAACAATTCGCTCGAATTAAATTCAGTTGAGGGCGATTCAATGAAAAACGAAAACTTTGAGAAAGTGAATAATAAGGATAAACTACAAAAAAAAATAAAAAATAATTGATAAGGTTTTGGTGGGTAACTTTGATGTCATGCAAGTTGATGGTAAGAATTTTGAAAAAATCGTATTTGGAAAGAAATGTTGGGCAAATATGGAAACAAATTTGATGAAAGTTAAAACAGTGGAGAAGAAGATAGTTATGGAAAGAAAGTTTAAAGGAATTAAGAAGTGTTCAATGAATGTGGTTGATAATTCAAGAATAACTAAATTTGAAGCTTTTCAATGAAATAAGTTTAAAGTCTCAAAACAGGAAATTGGAGAGAAAGCTGAACATTTAAACAAAAAGTTTAGAAATTCAAAAAACTTCAGATGATTTTATCAAAAATTGGAAAAGATACAAATCCTACTAAATTTCTAAAACGCATTGAATTAAAAATGAATCCTCTAAATGCGCAGCTTCTTAAAATAAAGGAAGTAATCACTTTGATCCACACAAAAAATCGTGATTATGATGATGATGAAGAATATATGGAACACACCAATTCCAAGGCTTTGAGCCCTTCTCGTAAAATGGTTGTTTGTTTCCCAGAAAGTGAACTTTATTACAAATTTGCTGGTTACAACAACGAACTATCATACACAAGCACTTAACTAGATAATCAAGAGACGAAATAAATAATTTACACAATAATATATTTAATAATTAATTTATTTTTATTATAAATAAAAATATACAGGGAGTTTTTCTTTTAAGTATTTATATCCCAATTAAAGCGCATTTTCTATAATCTTCACATATTCGTTTTTTTTTTTTAGTTCAACTTGAAACTTTAAACGTGTGTTTTCCACTCCCAGACTAAGCATGAAGTAAAATTTCGAGTTTAGAAAAGCCCCGCGTAGAAAATTAGTCGAGGGTCGCGCAGCGACCCGAGACTAATTTTCACGGGGCTTTTCTAAACTCGAAATTTTACTTCATGCGCCACGCGTATAAAACACCAAAATATTGTGAATATCACTATATGCTACTAAAGCAGTATACTAAAAACGATTATTATAAACTTCACTTAAAACCAATGTTTTATCCGCGTGGCGCATGAAGTAAAATTATGAGTTTAGAAGAGCCCCGTGAAAATTAGTCTCGGGTCGCTTCGCGACCCTCGACTAATTTTCTCGGCGGGGCTTTTCCAAACTCATAATTTTACTTCATGCTTACTTTGGGAGTGGTAACCACTCGTTCAACATTCAGGCTTTTCTAAACTTGAAATTTTACTTCATGCTGAGTCTGGGAGTGGAAAACACGTGTTTAAAGCTTTAAATTGAACTCTTTTAAAACAAAACAAATCTCGGAAAACGTACAGCGTACCCACTGTGCAAAAAGCAAACAAATAAAGTTATATGAAATGATCAATTTAACCGAATTTTCAATGAGTATGTGAATTTTGATGATATGTTTTGAATTTTGTCGTTTCTGTAAATTATACTAAATTATACTGTTAAATTAAGCAACTTTAAATTTTTTCATGTCAATTTTGACGACTTGTGTTTGAATTGACTTGAGTTGTTGATTTTTGCGTATTTATTAAAATTTTACTATTTTTTTCAATTTTTGATATATAAATAAACACTTGTAGTATTATCTTTTGTATTGTTTTGTGTTGAAGATTAACTAAAATTTATTAAAATTTCTCAAAACTTTGAAAATGAACTAAAATCTTCTAAACTCACGGTGCCCGAAAATTGAGAAAATCATCAAAAACATTAAAAATTGTTAATTTTAACGAAAAAATTAACAATTTTTAATGTTTTTAATGATTTTCTCAATTTTTGGGCCCCGTGAGATTAGAAGATTTTAGTTCATTTTCAAAGTTTTGAGAATTTTTAATAAATTTTAGTTAATCTTCAACGCCTTTTATAACTTTTCCAACATTTCCATTAATTTTTAAAATTTCTGAACTGTTTACATTTTTTAATTTTAAAAATGTTGATATATTTCGTCAATTTTCCAGTTTTTGTGAATTTCTCCAAGGTTTTTGTAAATTTTAAAAATTTTTACGCGTGTTATGAAAATCCAAGATTTTCGTTAATTTTTAAAACTGTAACAGATTTTGTGAATTTTGTAAATTTTTAAAATGTTGATGCTATTCACGAATTCTCGAGCTTTTCGTCATATTTTAAAACGTTAGCAATTTTCGTGAATTTTTTAAACAATTTTTTTCATAAATTTCATTAAAGTTTCAAAAAAAATCGTGAATTTTCAACGTTTTAGTCGATTTTAAAAATCTAAACGCTTTTTGTAAATTTCCAAGATTTCCGTTTATTTTCAAAATGTTAACGGTTTTCGTGAAATCCAGAAGTAATTTACAAGATTTCGGTTAATTTTCAAAATTTTTACGGTTTTTGTGAAATCCAAAGATTTTCGATCATTTTCAAAATTCCAAGATTTCCGTTAATCTTAAAAATATTCATACAAGTGTGAATTTCCAAGAAGTTATCAAAATTTTTTGTAATTTTTTAATAATTTTTAAAATTTATCATGGATTTTTCAGCATCGATTAATTAATTTAGACGTTATATTAATCGTTAACGATTGATAAACGTTTTGAATAGAGGCCTCATATTTTTTGCCAAATAAATTTCTTTGAAATTCGCGAACCCAAAAATTAACGAAATTCTTGAAAATTCATGAATATCGGCATTCTTTTTAAATGAACGAAAATCTAGTAAATACATGAAAGACGTCAACATTTCTGAAAGTAACAAAAGAAGTCAAGAATTTGAAAATCAACAACATTTTGGAAAATGTATGATTTTTGTCAAAATTTTGGAAATTAAAAAAAAGTTTGAAAATTAACAAACGTATTACAAAATTGCCGAGTCAACAAAACTTTGAAAATTAATTAAAATCTTTGAAATTCACCCAAATTGACAAGATTTTAAAATGTGAACCAATACTTGGTCCGATCAAGATTTTGTAAATTAATAAAAATATTGTAAAAAGCCTGTGATTATTTTTTAACTAATGTTTTCCACTTCCGGACTAAGCATGAAGTAAAATTTCGAGTTAAGAAAAGCTCTAAGCATTTGGATTTGGGCACGTAGCGTTAAAATCCAAATTCTGGCTTTTCTTAACTCGAAATTTTACTTAATGTGCCAAGCGCATATAAATACTGTTTAATTGTTAAGTTAAAAATATTTACAACATTGTTTTATTATAGATTATCACTCTTCACATACTTCAAATTGTTGTCAGATTTTAATGTTTTTTGACATTTCATCACATTTTGACATTGTGTTAACATTTTATCAAATTTAAACATTTCATCGATATTCGACAGATTTCAGTTTTTTTAAAATTCTGGCAAATTTAAATATTTTTACCATGACATTTCATCACTTTTCCATGGTTTTCCCACGGACAGAGCATAAAATTCTAGATTAGACTCTATTATTATTATTATTATACAGGGAGTTTTTCTTTAAAGTATACGTATTTCAAATCCCTCCTATTTATTGTAAATCCTTAGATATTTGTTTTATTTTACAAAGAGTTCAATTTGAAGCTTTAAACGAGTGTTTTCCACTCCCAGACTAAGCATGAAGTAAAATTTCGAGTTTAGAAAAGCCCCGTGAAAATTTTCTGGGCTTTTCTAAACTCTAAATTTTACTTCATGCGCCACGCGTATAACACTGATTTTACGTGAAGTTCAAATGTACGTAAATTTCGCAATATTTTAGTGTTTTATACGCGTGGCGCATGAAGTAAAATTTCGAGTTTAGAAAAGCCCAGAAAATTTGTGTCGGGTCGCTGCGCGACCCTCGACAAATTTTCACAGGGCTTTTCTAAACTCGAAATTTTACTTCATGCTTAGTCTGGGAGTGGAAAGCACTCGTTTGTAGTTACAAATTAAACTCTTAAAAAAAATAACGCATATCTAAAGATTTATAACAAATAGGCGGAATTTGAAATACGTATACTTTTAAGAAAAACTCCTTGTTTATTTTATATATATATATATAATATATATATATATATATATATATATATATATTTATAATAATTCTAATTCATAATTATATAATAAAAATAAGTATTGGAAACGAGACTAGCAAAAATAGTTGAAAGTTTGTCGATTGAAATTAAAACGTGAATATTTATTTATCCAGTTCACTTGCCTGGTGAAATTTAATACCCATTCATTCGCCCGGCGCTATTTAAACAAACAAACAAGGCGCTCCGCACTTATAATATTTATTATACGTTGTGATAAAATTCGGCAGGCACTATGAATCAACACATAGTCAAAACTTCTTTCAGCAATTTTGCTATCTCTGCGCCATCTCATATCCCAGAAACACACTACCAGCAAAAATTGGCCCTCTAAACCTGGGAGTGAAATTATATAATTATATAATAAAAATAAGTATTGGAAATGAGGCAAGCAAAAACAGTTGAAAGTTTGTCGATGAAAATTAAAATCGTGAATATTTATTTATCCAATTCACTTGCCTACTGAAATTTAATACCCATTCATTCGTCCGGCGCTATCTAAACAAACGAATAACCCGCTCCTCACTCATAATTTTTATTATTCGTTGTGATAAAATTCGGCAGGCACTATGAACCAATACATATTCAAAACTTCTTTAAGCAATTTTGCTATCTGTGCGCCATCTCTTACCCCAGAAACACACTACCAGCAAAAATTGTCCCTCTAAACCTGGGAGTGAAATTATATAATTATATAATAAAAACAAGTATTGGAAATGAGACAAGCAAAAACAGTTGAAAGTTTGTCGATCAAAATTAAAATCGTGAATATTTATTTATCCAGTTCACTTGCCTACTGAAATTTAATACCCATTCATTCGTCCGGCGCTATCTAAACAAACAATCAAGGCGCTCCAGGCACGCATTATTATTCGTTGTGATAAAATTCGGCAGGCATTTTAAATCAATACATAGTTAAAACTACTTTCAGCAATTTTGCTGTTTCTGCGCCATCTCGTACCCCAGAAACACACTACCAGCAAAAATGAGCGCTCTTAACCTGAGAGTGAAAAACAGCTGTTTAAAACTCATCCATCTCCTGCAAATGTAAATGTTGGTAAATTAAAAAATAAATTAAGGAATTTGTTACGTAAGCGGAAATCGATAATATTTTATGACCAACAATGATTTTTTGTGTTTCACACACATGTCTATGAAAATCCAATCAAATAAATCCATTAACCTCACCACAAAAACTCAATCCACCAATAACTCCCAATATCACCAAAAACCATCTCTTTCCCAACACTCGAAAAAAAAAAACTCACGGTAAACAAAGCATTACACAACATAAGTGATTACAACAGGCCGTTAAGGAGCCAATAATAACCTCCTAAACGGCCCCGGCTTTTCGATCTACGATCCACGTAATTTTATACAACGCTCTCGGGTTACCTTATTTTATTGTCGGTCATTAATTGATACAACTGGTCATCAATCTCGGGAAAAAAAGAGAAGGATACGTTTGTTTGTTGCGTGTTGTTTTTTTTTTGTTGTTCTTCTCTTATCCTTTCGCCCATGTCCCAACATGCACACAAAAGGAAGGTATTAAGGGCCCGCCGGTGTGACCCTGTCGATACTAATCTAATCTAAAACTTCATTAAAGGATTTTTTTTGGAGATGGAGAGGAATTTCGGGTATTTATCGGTTTCTTTTCTACGGCTTCGATTATTTAAATTGTAGCATTGTGTTCGTTTGGACATTGATTTTTATCAAGAGTGGAACACTAGACAACAAAGGCGTTTGATTTCATTTTTGTATTGCAAAAATAGAAAAGCTTTACTTACACACAATCTACTGAGTAACATATTTTTAAAATTAAAAATAATTAAACCTAAAGTCTTTGAATAAAACGAAGTTAATATCTTAACTTCGTTTTAATCAAAGGCTTTAGGTTTGATTATTTTTAACAAGATAAATTCAAATTCAAAACTATTTGAATTCGAGAAAATAAGCTTACGCTTCTTATAGTTTGCACACTTTAAACATAATATATAAAATTACGAAAAACCTTTTCACGAATAGTTTTTTCGTAATTTTATTGATTATTTTTAATTTTGAAAATATTTTACTCAGTAGATTTTGTGTAAGTAAAGCTTTTCTATTTTTGCACGAGAGGTGTCCCATGGTTTCTTTGATTTGTAGTACTTTCTGCACCAATACATGTAATACGAAAATAATTTGATTTCATCAGAAAACGTGTGTGGAAAGAGACCGAAAACTTCATAATATATCTGCTATGGTTTTTAGATGGAACATGCGAACACATATGTTCCGGTATGCAGGTTTAAAATTTTAAGGTTAAACGTCACATTTTGACAATGTCTTCGTAAAACTAAATCTACAAAAACCCAGCCACAAATCAGTTTACTTAATGTGCACAATCGTGTTAAATGTGAGTTTAAGTGGTATAATTCCAATTTCCACATTTACTAAATAGATCAGGTATTTACAGAAATAAATAATGCATTTATGTTGATTTTGTGTAAGCTCAAACGAAAATGTTAGTTGAACCGAAAGCGTATTCAGTAGATTTGGCAAATAGTTACCGGATCAATCTGTTAATAGAGGGAATTTTTCTTTTAAGAATACAAACAGGGAATTTTCTATTAGGTATACATATGCATATACTGTTTTTAAAAGAGTTCAATTTAAAGCCTAAAAGGAGTGTTTTCCACTCCCAGACTAAGCATAAAGTAAAATTTCGAGTTTAGAAAAGCCCCGTGAAAATTTGTCGAGGGTCGCGCAGCGACCCGAGACAAATTTTCTGGGCTTTTCTAAACTCGAAATTTTACTTTATGCGCCACGCGTATTAAACACTGAACGTACTGAAATATTGTGAACTAGTAAACTTCGCTTGAAATCAGTGTCTTGTACGCGTGGCGCATGAAGTAAAATTTCGAGTTTAGAAAAGCCTGAAAATTTGGTTTGGCCGCTCCGCGCTTCGCGCTACGCGACCAAACCAAATTTTCAGGCTTTTCTAAACTCGAAATTTTACTTCATGCTTAACCTGGGATTGGAAAACTCTCGTTTAAACTTCAAATTGACCTCTTTTAAGAAAACAACGAAAATTTGAAAATCTACAACACGTAATTGGGATATGTATACTCAAAAGAAAAAAATCCCAAGGAATTATGATCTAAAGCGTAATGCATTCATTTATGTTGATTTTGTGATTTCCCAAATAGTCATTGGATTAATCTGTTATTACAGGGAATTTTTCTTTTAAGTATACATACAAGGAATTTCGAATTAGGTATACATATGCATACGCTTTTTTTAAAGAGTTCAATTTGAAGCTTAAAACGTGTGTTTTCCACTCCCAGACTAAGCATGAAGTAAAATTTCGAGTTTAGAAAAACCTGAAAATTTGGTTTGGCCGCGTAGCGCGAAGCGCGGAGCGGCCAAACCAAATTTTCAGGGTTTTCTAAACTCGAAATTTTACTTCATGCGCCACGCGCATTAAACATTGAAAGCACTGAAATAATGTGAACGAGTAAACTTCACTTGAAATTAGTGTCTTATACGCGTGGCGCATGAAGTAAAATTTCGAGTTTAGAAAAGCCTGAAAATTTGGTTTGGCCGCTCCGCGCTTCGCGCTACGCGACCAAACCAAATTTTCAGGCTTTTCTAAACTCGAAATTTTACTTCATGCTTAACCTGGGAGTGGAATACACTGTCAAACAATATCTCCCGAGTTCCACTATATATTCATTTCTTCACTTTTATTTTTCGATGCTAGATGTACATTTTGGGTACTTTGAGTTCAGTAATAAGTTGTACAAGTGACATGAGATTAATTTATGTAAATTGGAGATAAAGTTTATTTTTTCTAGAAAAATCTGTGGACGTCTAATCAATAAAATTTGACATTATATTGAGAGATATACATGTTTAATTATACCATTTTTTCTATCACTACGGCCCAGTTGCACCATTCAAGTTGAACTTGAGTTCAAGCTGAACTCGGCTTCAATATGACAGTTCTCATTGTTCTAATGTCACTTTGAATCTAAATATGAACCTAATTTGTAGATATCTGTCCTCATACAATTTTTTAAGAAAATGGCACTACTTTTCCACTGAGAGTGGATTATTGTTTTTATTATAAGTTTTAATATATTTGAACTGTAATTTAACTAGTTTAATGTAACTGTATGTTTTCTAGTTTACGTTAAGTGATTATTACACTAAAAAAGACTGTTATTCCTTACTTCACTAACTAACTAAGTGAAGTTTGTTATTGATAATGAGCACTTTGTGTTTCGAAATGTACATCTAATGATACAAATAAAAAGTGAAGTAAGGAATAACAGTCTTCTTTATTGTAGTTTAACGTAACTCATAATTTTCTTGATATAAAATGCATGTTTCTTTAAATAACTAAGTTTTTTTAAAATATAAATGGGCTCGTGAAAAGATATACTTTCTTACCCCGATAATTCGTCTAAATATCAGTTTGGAATACCATTTAGATGTGTGTAAATATTTCGGTAGTATCCATTAAAAATAACTAATGCTTCGCGTTCGCACTCACAAAACGTCAACGGTCGCACTCCCTTCGTCGGCCACTTAAATTCACATCAGATTGTTGATGTGGATTCGAAAGAGTCAATAACAAATTTTAATTTGTTATCAAAATTAATTGTATTCTAGAAATAATTGTTTTATACAACTAAAGGGTAGTGATGGGTTGACTCGAGTGAGAATAATTGAATCATTCGATTATCAAAATCATCGATTATTTAATAGATATCTAAGTAGTTGAATTCCCTAATCTTCACTGTTTTATTTTAATTCTAAATGTACATTTCAGGCACGATGTGCCCTTTTTCAATAGTTTAACGTATTTGACAATTAGTAAATAAACATTAAAGTAAATATTATTTTCGCAAACAAGTGCGATTGATTTGAAATCAGATAAAAGCCGGCTAATTTAAGGGATTAATTTTAAGAGTGGGTTATTTAACGGACCGAAATTTAGAAATTTAGATCGAAATTTAGAAGGTTACTCCTAATTTTGTGCATTACAATTGCTTCTAACTTGTTTAATTCATAATGGTTAGATTTTTTTAATAATTTCAGATTATTTATATTAAATTTGTGTCCTGTGGTTAATGTGTGATAAGCTATCGCAGATTTTTTAGGATTTTGATTTTTTGTATGATAAAGGTGTTCTTTATACTTTGTTTTGAAATTTCGTGGAGTTTGTCCAATATAAATTTTGATGCAACTACTAGATTTTGATAAATAAATTCCCGATTTTTCTAGAGCGTCAATTTTCATATGAGTATTCCCTAACAAAAATTTAATTTTGGTTTTTGTGTAGAATACAGGTGTGATGTTGAATTTTTTGAAAATGTTATTAAACTGATATGTTCATTTTTCAGGAGGGGAGGAGAATGGAAAAGTCTAATCATTAAAATGGTTGTAACTTTAATCAGGCCTAACCAAATTTAATAATAATAATAATAATCTTTATTACCCAACAGGCAAAAACCCAATTACAGAGTAACAACTATAAACTAAAATAATCATTCGAATAACAAAAAATATATATATATAAGGAAATGTATATATAACTTACAAGATAAATAAATTAAATTAAATTAAGTGTAAAAAAAAACAATAATACAGTAGGTAGTCAATCACCGTTAACCTTAAATGTTAAATTCCACACTAGAAATTAATGCCTTGAATTCTCTCAGACTACAGTTAAATATGTCACAATCGAGATTATTGTGACATGCGCAGATACGACGCAATGGGGAGAATTCAAGGACGTTAGACCGCGCAGTGTATATCTAGTCGACATTGTATGTGCCAATGTCGACTAGATAATCTAGGGATATTAAAGTTAATATTAAATAAAAGGTCTGGACGATCAATCACGCTGTGAAGGATTTTAAATAAAAATAATTGACCCAGAATATTTCTCCGTGGTTGTAGCGAGACCGCATCAAACTCATTTAAAAGCAAGTCGTGGCTGAAACCCTGCGGAAGATAGTTTCCATGCCTTTTATACCACAGGTACTTGAAGAATTTACGTTGGATCTATTCAAGACATTGATTATGTGTGAGATATATCGGATTCCAGATGATCGAACCGTATTCAAGTACAGAACGTACATACGAATTGTATAGAATTTTTAGTGCTTCTACATCTTTGAAAGACCTAGTGTTACGAATAATAAACCCAAGAGTTCTGTTGGCTTTACATATGATTGTATTGTAGTGAGTTTTGAAATTGAAGTGAGCATCAAAGGTAACACCAAGATTTTTAAAAGTTGAGAGTCTTTCCAAAGGTTGATTTCCAATAGAATATCTGAATAACATTGGATTACCTTTACGCGAATAAGTAACTACTTTACATTTAGCAATGTTTAGAGTTAAATGATTATCACAGCACCATGCAGCAATCGTATCAAGCATATTTTGTAAATTTAGACAGGACGATTGTGTTTCAATATTAGAAAATATTTTAAGATCATCTGCAAATAATAAATGGTTACAATCTAGTAAAACACTAAGGTCATTTAATTAAACACAGTTATATTCCTTTCTTCACTTTTATTTTTCTTGCTAGATGTACATTTCGGGTACTAAGTACCCATTATCAATAGCTAACTGTTAGCTATTGATAATGGGTACTTAGTACCCGAAATGTACATCTAGCAAGAAAAATAAAAGTGAAGAAAGGAATATAACTGTGTTTAATTAAGTGACTTAACACCTTCACGTAACTCATACAACTACATTAACTAAGGTCATTAACAAAGAGAAGGAATAATAATGGCCCCAAATTGGATCCCTGGGGTACACCCGAACGAGCAACAAACGCTTTAGATGAGAAACCATTGATTGAGACATATAGATGGCGGTCAGATAGATAAGATTTGAATAAGTTAATCAGGTTGTCATGAAATCCGCAATTTCCAAGTTTATTTAGGAGTGTAGTATGATCGACACGGTCGAATGCCTTAGCAAGATCCATATATATATATATATATATATATATATATACAGTCAACCTGACCCTTACGATCGAGCTCACTGCAGACATATTCGCTAAAGCAACACAAATTGGTCGTCGTAGATTTACCTTCCATAAAGCCATGCTGATTTGTAGAAATATAATTTTTAACCTTTGGATAAATGTTATTGTAAATGACTATTTCAAATACTTTTGCGAAATTTGATAGCAAGGAAATGGGTCGATAGTTAGCGATTTCCTTGGAATCACCAGACTTAAGCACTGGACATATTTTTTATTCTTTCCAAACTGACGGAAATATCGATGATTTAAGAATAAGGTTAAAAATTGTTTCAAGTGGTTTTATTAAGAGAAAAGCAGCATCTTTTATTAAAAAACTTGGAATTCCAACTGCGCCGCAGGACATTGTATTATTCAAGCGATATATGGCATGATGAATAACATCGGAATTAATTGACGATATGTTAATAACAGGGAAATTATTGTGCGTATCGGGAAGCGTATTAATTTGTGAAGCACTAGCATATACGTTATTGAAAAAATCAGAAAAAGCGTTTACAATAGGAACAGGCGAATCTAGTGTGAATCCATTGTGTTGCATGACACCAGGAATACGAGTAGTGCGTTTTTTTGAATAAATAAATGACCAGAATTGCTTCGGATTAGTTGAAATGTTGGAGAATATGTTATTAATATAATCCTTATAAGCTGTAGTTATATGGCGTTTGCTTTGAGACCTAGCTGCTCGAAACTGCTCTAATGAGTTTGGACTTTTAGTGCGTAAGTATAGTTTACGTTTGTTTTTTATTTTGATACTATGAATAACGTCAGCGGTAAACCAGCAAGGAAATTGACTTTTGTATTGTTTGTATAAAGGGACATATTTATCTAAACAAGAATACAAAGTGGTATAAAAAGCATCAACACCATCCTCCAAAATCACCTCCGAGTTAACTTGTGACCAATCGCAACGATTTAGTTCCGAATAGAGTTTGACTAGGTTGCATTTTTTAAAATTATAATATCTATTATTAGATGAGTTTGATAAAAAAAGAAACTAGCAGGTTGGGAATACACTAATTCAAAACTGAAGAGTAAAACTGGGTGGTAATAATCTTGCTTGATGAATGAATTATAGCCTTCTATAAAGGAACAATTTAAATTTGTAAATATGAGATGTAATATTTTGTTGTAACTATTTAATGTGGAATTAACTTGTTTAAGGTTTAGATATGACGTGAAGTTACGAGTTGCATTGCATAAGAGGTTATTCGCATTGTTACAGTCGTTTACATAACTAGGAATATTAAAGTCTCCCATAATGAATATATTATCTGCGTGATTGCATATGTTACAAATATGTTCAAAAAACGATTAAAGGTTATGAATAGTAGGCGTTCGGGGTATATAAATAACAACATTTAATAAACTTTGGGGAATTTGATAAATAATTAATTTCACTGTAAAACATGATGTATTCTGATTTAATTTAGCGTCTATAGTAAGAATCAGAGGGCGTTATAAGTTCAAAATACCCCATTCTGCACAAATTTCAATATATCTCCGGTTAGGATGAAGATATTGAGATGCGGTTTTCGCCAGGTTTCACACGATTTCTAATTTTATTTAACTATTGTAACTTACGTATACCTTCTAATTTGAATATTTTAAGATAATGGGAAAATACGGGGATTGTCTCAATCGTACCCTCTGGCGCTTAATATCGAAACTAAAGTAAATCAGAGTAAATTATGTTTTAAAGTGCATTCAATTATCCATCAAATGATCCCAAGTTTATTACATTCAGTAGAACCTAACAAAAGTTACAGGCATTTAAATAATTAGACATTATTGTTCTCCCGCACATCTTATGTGAGATAATAACACGAGAAGATAGTTAAAATTACGAAAAATTTACCGTAGATTAAGATTTTTATATTTTTCACATCGCTTAATTTGGCATTTATTTGATAGACATTGTTTTAATCTTTTACTATAGAGATAGCGCCCTCTTGCGGAGAAGCTATGAACTTAAAAATCCAGCGATTTCTCTTGGTCACTTTTACAATGAAATTTCTTACCGCAACATGCTACGATGTATAGTTTCTGAGATACAGCCGATGGCCACGCTTAATCAAACACCCGGTACATCAAAATTAATTATTTGTTAATGTCGATGCAAAGACTTAATTATACGTGGAAATGCATTGTTTAGTAATGTCGATGCACAGAATCATACATCTAAATTCATCGTTTGGAAATTTCGATGCATAGAATTAATTACGTATCGAAATTAATTATTTAGAATAGTCGATGCTGTTATGTTAGGTTAGAGTTGAATTAGGTTTTGTTAGACCTATGTTGGGAAAGGTTAGAGTTATGTTGGGATAGGTTGAATTGGTATAGGGAATTGGTTGGCTTGCGATGGGTTAAAGCTGGGTTAGAGTTGGGTTGCATGGGTTAAAGTTGGGTTGCGATGAGTCAGAGTTGGGTTGGAATAGGCTAAAGTTGGGTTAGGATGAGTTAGGTTGGGTTAGAGTTTTGTTGCGATGGGTTAAAGTTAGGTTGCGATGGGCTAGAGTTGGGATAGGATAGGTTAAAGTTGGGTTGGGATTGGTTAAAGTTAGGTTAGGATGGGATAGAGTTGAGTTAGGATGACTTAGGTTGGGTTAAAGTTGGGTTAGGTTAGGTTAGAGTTTTGTTGCGATGGGTTAAAGTTGGGTTGCGATAGGTTAGAGTCGGGATAGGATAGGTTAAAACAGCGTAAACGCCATCTAATGCTTATTAGCTTAAGCAGCATCGTCAATAGCTGGCAAACTAACCGTTTGTATACAGCAATTGTTCGTCTACAACAGGGCTTTATTTTATATGAATGAATGAGTACTGAACACAAATTTATATTCTTTTAACCGTAACTGTATGTTTAGGTGAAGTGATTATTACACTAAAAAAAAACGGTTATTCCTTACTTCACTTTTTTACTTCTATTTTCCTGCTTAGTTATCGACAAATAAGTTTTCAGCAATTTTATTATCGAAGCACCAGTGTTTTTGTTCAGGGATAATTGAAATTATTAAAAATAGACGCAAGCCTCAATTATTCAGGGCAGAAATATGAAAGGGGCTAAAATGTATGGGTGTAGACCGTGGCGCGGTTGTCATGTCATGAGTCTCATATGTCTTGTTAACATTTTTTGGCGCTAGTCTTGGTGTCCAGTTGCACCGGCAAGCCACCGATGTCGCACGGGTGGTCCTTCGGCCTTTCTGTCTTTCTCCTCCTGTTCCTCCTGATTTATACATCTCTAGACATCATTTAAATTAAGCGGAGATTCCAACCTTCTTCTTCTTCTTCTTTCCTGCCTCCACACCTTTAAAAACACTTCCACTAGCCACCAGTTTCAAAATATCAATATTCACAAGAAACTTTGTACAAAATTTGGCATGATCTGGTATTTAGTTAAATTGATTATTTTTGTAGGCAAATTTCTAATTGAATTTTATTTATACCGGATGTTTATTCGATTAAGTATACTTAGAAACTTAACATGTTAAGCCACATATGAAAAATTCTTGCTTTTCCGGGAAAAATTACAAGAGTAAAAGATAAACTAATAAAATTCGCCAAAAATTCCTACAATATAATTTAAATTCAGAATTTGATTCCTAAATGATTCGTGTTCCACCCAACTGTACCAAATAATAATTTCTATTTCAGCCAATTTACCAGTTTTCGAAATAAATTCCACTCGCGAAGTAACAATTTTACTTGCACTCATTTTTGGAATGTTCGCGCGCCGATATCTAATGAAGCACTTTAAATTATTGTACCAATTAAAATTTTTTCGAAATTTTGAAACGAAAATATGACTAATTTTAATTGGTATGGTAATTTAAACTGCTTATCTATCTGGAAAATGCCAAATCGTCAAAGAAATTCGCCATTCATTAGCGGACGAGCGTAAACCGGGTGGTCTGTGGGAAAGTATTAAAGATTACCTGAAATATTTAAATTGTTTCAATCAAAAAAAAAAAAAAAAAAAAACGGGATCAGGTAATTCATACATTCACGGAAGAAACAATGAATGTGTAAATCTAGAAGGTATTCGTGGAGGTTGTTTTTTTAAATTATACTTACATATTCCAAAAATAATTTCTCCAGACTATCAAATTAATCAAAAAAACATTTGTATAAATTACAGAGCTGGGATGAATCCTCAAAAACAGGACTCGAATCACGAATCCGAATCACCTAATATGATTCGAATCACGAATACTCGAATAAAGGATTCGTAAGTGAAGAATATGATTCGAATCAAAGATTCGAATCCTCATTTTTGAATCACGGATACAAATCCTTTAAAAATAAATTTGAATCTATTATTTGCAACCAGTAATATTTTATTCCAACGGTTTCTATTAACAAAAATGTTCATTTACCAACTAAATATCTGATTATATAATGATTTTAATAAATGATGATATATGTGTTATTGAACTTCATTTTAAATCTGTGTTTTATACGCGTGGCGCATGAAGTAAAATTTCGAGTTTAGAAAAGCCCCGTGAAAATTTGTCTAGGGTCGCTGCGCGACCCTCGACAAATTTTCTACGCGGGGCTTTTCTAAACTCGAATTTTACTTCATGCTTAGTCTGGGAGTGGACCGTCAAGATTTTCTACATGTCGAAATTTTCGATATTTCTAGATTTATGTCGATTTATTCACAGTTTGTTATTGTATTAAATGCAACTTTAATATTAAATAAAAACGATTTTTTTTAGGAATAGAATATTTACCCATTAAGAGCCGAGCAAATTATAAAGTTAACTAAAAGTTAATTTTAGGTAAAATTTTGAATCTTTTTCTATGATTTCAATGAATGATTTATTATATTACATACGTCAATTTTTGAAAAGAGTTAGATTTAAAATTCAAACGAGTGTTGTCCACTCCCAGGCTAAGCATGAAATAAAATTTCGAGTTTAGAAAAGCCCCGCGTAGAAAATTTGTCGAGGGTCGCGCAGCGACCCGAGACAAATTTTCGCGGGGCTTTTCTAAACTCGAAATTTTACTTCATGCGCCACGCGTATAAAACACTGATTTAAAGCGAAGTTAAAAATGCACTGAAAACCAACCCAACTTCAATATTTTTTCAAAATTAGAAGTTTTCTTTCCTATCCATGCTGTAAGCCTTCAGATATTCGTTGTTTTCTTGTAAAAAAACTTCGATTCCCTGTAGTCCTTCGGTCTCCGAAGACCATGGTTGGTCCTTCGAGCTGTAGCCTTTGTAAAATGGTAATAAACTTAGTAATCTAGAGTGATCCTTTAATTTGAAACTTCTAAGAACGAGTGTTGTCCACTCCCAGACTAAGCATGAAGTAAAATTTCGAGTTTAGAAAAGCCCCACGTAGAAAATTTGTCTCGGGTCGCGCAGCGACCCGAGACAAATTTTCACGGGGCTTTTCTAAACTCGAAATTTTACTTCATGCGCCACGCCTATAAAACACTGATTTCAAGTGAAGTTAAAAATATACGATTAACGTTGGATATTTTTCATGGTTAAGTAACCAAATATGCATTCACATATATTTGAATTATTCGAAAATTTAAATATTTATATCCAAATATGAATAATTTAGTGATTTAAATATTCATATTAGAATATTTAACAATTTGAATTAATCGATCTCGAATCCCAGCCTGAATAGCGATGATTCGAATTATTTAGGAGGATTTGAATTCGTGTATGAGGATTCGAATCCTTTTATAAGGATTCGATTCCTTTTATAAGGATTCGAATCCCTTTATAAGAATTCGAATCCTTTTATGGGGATTCGAATCCTTTTATAAGAATTCGAATCCTTTTATAAGAATTCGAATCCTTTTATAAGGATTCGAATCATCTACGTCTGGATTCAAATACGAATCCTTTTAAAAAAATGTAACGAATCCGGATCACGAATCCGTTTTCACTAAAGTATTCGAATACCTCTTTTGAATCCTCTAAAAGGATTCGAATCCGGGAATCGAATCCTGAATGATTCGAATCCTGCCCAGTTCTGATAAATTATTAACATGACATCAAATATTAGCCGAAGTATATTTTAAACTTCACTTTAAATTAGTGTTTTATCAGCGTGGCGCAGAAAAAAAAATGCAAGTTTAGAAAAGCCTGAATTTCAAGAAGAAAACGATCTACATATATTTGTTATAATTTGTTTCCACATATTTCATATAATTTTAATTTAATCTATCCGTTAAAGCTCATCTCTTTTACACTTATTCAACTAAAATTCAATGTTGTTTTTAACAAATTATTTAATAAAATCACGGAATAATGAGTGTTTAATGGTTTATTCATTTATTTATGTATTTACGGATTTCTCCTTTTTATATTGTTATAAAAAATAGGTACATATAAATTACAATATATAAATATCGCGCTTAACATTAAATATAGTAAACTAAACAGAAATGTTAGTAATATATAATAACATCGAGATCAATAAAAGATAAGTGGCGTTTAAACAAATTATATGTTTTTTTTTTTATTTTTTTATTATTTGCAAAACACTTAGTTGTATTTTACTATAATTACAATCTGATCACAAATGGATCAATGAGTAATATTTAGCTAACTTAATTTACTAAAGGTTTATTACTAAGGGTTTACTCATTAGTATCCCTTAGATTTTAATAACTTAATTACACTAATTAATGTGTACACTAGCACTATGCTCTGCTTTTGCACTAACACAATATTAAACTAACTCGAACGGTTTAGTCCGCTGTAGTCTTCTGGTCAAATTCGTGTTATCGAGGAGCTGAATGGCTTCGATGTTGACGTGTTGAAGAAGTCGCTGTTCATGACTCTTGGCAAATTTGTGTATTGTCTCATTAACAGTATCCATTTCCAAGTCTCTGTGGAGGTCACTGTTTCGGAAATACCAAGGAGCATTGACAATACTCCTCAGTACTTTATTTTGGTATCGCTGGATTATTTCTATATTGCTCTTTTTGGCACAACCCCACAGCTGGATGCCATATGTCCATACGGGCTTAAGAATTTGTTTATACAGCAGTAATTTATTGTAGATTGACAGGGTGGAGATCCAACTAAGCAGCCAATACATTTTTCGAAATTTGATGTCCAGTACTTCTTTTTTCTTTTTGACATGAGCTCTCCAGCGTAGCTTAGCGTCCAGTGTAAAACCCAAATATTTTGCTGTATCAGCATATGGTACCTGGATATCATTCATACTAACAGGGATATGTTGATTTCTTTTATTTGTGAAATTGACGTGGACCGATTTAGTCTCATTCAATTTGATTCGCCATTGCTTAGTCCAGATGTTAATTTTATTTATCGAGGTTTGCAGATTTACTGCTGCTTCTTCGTGATCTTTGCCTACAGCCAATATAGCAGTGTCGTCGGCAAATGTGGCTATCGTATCATGGTCTAATTCAGGTATATCGCTGGTGTATAATAGGTAGAGGACTGGTCCTAGCACACTGCCCTGTGGCACACCTGCCTTTATTTCTTTTAGTTCAGAGTAAGCATCTTCCTGCTTAATTCTGAAAACTCTATCTGAAATGTATGATTCTAGTATTTGTGAATATAGTCTGGGTAGAAGTTTTCCTAATTTGTATTTAAGTCCGTCGTGCCACACTTTGTCAAAAGCTTGCGCTACATCAAGAAAGATAGTAGAGCAAACCTTTTTTTCTTCCAGTGACTTTTCAATTACGTTCGTTATCCTGTGGACTTGATCTATAGTTAAATGACATTCTCTGAAACCAAACTGATGTTCTTGGATTATGTTTTCGCCTTCAATAATTGGTTTTAATCTTTTTAAAAGTATTTTTTCAAATATTTTTGAGATTACAGGTAATAAAGAGATTGGTCTGTACGAAGAAACTTCATTTGGTGGTTTTCCAGGTTTTGGAATCATTATCACTTCTGCTACTTTCCATATCTTAGGAACATATTTTAATCTAAACGATGCATTAATAAGATATGTAAGTTTTACTATTGCTTTACGAGGTAGTTGTTTCAGAATTTCGCCAGTAATTAAGTCAAATCCTGGAGCTTTCTTAGTGTTAATATGATCTTTAATTATCATTTCAATTTCTCTTGGGGTAGAGGGTCTGATTTCACCTTTTTCCTGGGTAATATTTTCCCAGTCCAGAATGGCTACACCCTAATTCGGTTGGAAAGTCCATTCATGATATTCGGCAAACCTATTAGCCATTTGATTATTGCTTTTTGCATATGTCCCATCTGCACTTCTAATTGGAGAATTCTGCAAGATTGGTCTCTTCAGTCTCTTAGTAGCTTTCCAGAGTGAATAATCAGTTTTACCGTCATTTGTTAGTCCACTTAGATATTCACTAATAAAGTCATTTTTAATTTTTGTGATCTCTCTTTTGAGTTGTTGTGTTGCGTTATTTACTCTAGTTTTATCTGCTGGGCATCTAGATTGGTGCCAGATTCTTCTGAGTCTTCTCTTTTCGAAAATAAGGGCTCGAATTTCTTCGGGGTAAATATTACGTTTGGTTCGTGGGGTAATAATAGGGGTATTATCCTATGTAGCTTGTTGGATATTATCAACAAATTTTTCCGCTTCATAGTCTAGCTGGTCTTCGTTTCTTAATGAGGATGACAAGTTGATAGTATCTTCAAGTTGAAGTTTAAAGCTCTGCCAATCGGTAAATTTGTTAGTCAATCTAGCAGGTATTTCCTTTTGTATAATACTATCGCTTAGAGTGAGGATAATCGGAGAATGGTCAGAATTCATATCCCAAGCCTCTTCCACGTGCATGTAGTTAACAGACACATTTCGTGTTATGAAAAAATCAATTAAATCTGGAATTTTATTAGGATCTGTAGGCCAGTATGTTGGCTTGCCACTTGAAATTGTTTCGCATTTTAGTTGGTTGACTGCCTGTAGTAGTTCCTTTCCTTTTGTAGTTGTCAGTCTAGATCCCCATTGAATGTGTTTAGCATTAAAGTCGCCTCCAATGATAAATCTATATCCCTGTTTATTTAGAAAGTCTAAATATTGTTCTTTTTTGAGAGCATGTCTAGGCAGACAGTAGACTGCAGAGACAGTGATATCGTATGTTTTTGTTTTAACATTTACAGAAGCGGCTTGAAATTCATCTGTTTTATATCCCATATCTTGGTTATGTTTAATTGTTTCCTTGATTATGATAGCACTACCACCTCTGGCTGAATTTCCAGGATGTATGGTATGATATACCTTATATCCATTGAATTTGATAAAGGTCTCTCTTGTAAAATGAGTCTCGGAAATAAGACATATGTCAATATTTTGTATATCTAGGATTGCTTGCAATTCTTGTTGGTGTTGCAAGAGTCCATTGGCATTCCATTCCATAATCGTAAGGTTACTTGACATTGGAGTTTTTGGGAATAGCTCCTTTAGTGCTATGTTCAAGTCTGCTTATACGTTCATCCATTTTTGTTAATTTCTCCATAATCTGCTGAAGAGTGCTTTGAATGAAAGCGTTTTGATCTTGCTTTTGGGATTCATTTTTATTATTATTTTCGGACTTGTTAATGACTGCTTGTCTGTATGACTTTTCCTCTGTAATTGTGCTGGCTACAGGTACTTGTTGGTTATTTCTCTGTGGCTGTTTAGGAAGGGTTGTTTTTTTATTGCGTTTGTCTTTTACCTTTTGCATTTCTTTTGCAACCATGCATCCTCTGTAGTTAGCCGGATGTTCTCCACCACAGTGAATACATTTTGGTTGAGCATTTTTAGGTTTGAATTTTTAGTTTTATATGAATTTGAAAATGTTTTAAAATTTGGATTTAACATCAGTATGTTGAAATACCGCATTATTCGTGAAACCGGGCTATGACTGCCATAATTTGTGTGGTGGAAGTTTAACCTGAACAATGGCCTGTTACGAACAGTTGTATTTGAAAAGAAATTAAAATTCAACATAGAAATTAAATGACTGGAATTCACAATTCCATTTATCAGCTTAAATCCATAACACATATCCAGTGTAACCTTTCAGTATTGTAGGGATTTTATGTTAATTGCACTCAGGATGTGCTACCGACTGTACTGCACCCGACCAATGCCCATTCTGAATGAAACCAGCAATAGACATTTATTTTGAACTTTCTCAATTGATTCAATGTGGTATTAGTAATTAGGAGACCAGATAACCGAGCAGTAATCTAACTGCGGTCTTCCCAAACTAACATACAGAGTCCTAAACGTATCCAAAGCGAACTGTTTCTAAAATCTGTCAATAAATCCTAGCGTACAATAAGCTTTACTGGTAACATTTATAAAATCGGGAACAAAGTTCAAGTGACTGTCAAAAACTATACCTAAATCGCGAACCGGGTAATCTACAATTGTTAATTGAATATTCAAATTTTATACATTTACGGCGACTAGAAGAAATAGATAAACACTTTTTTAAATTAAGATGAAGATGATTTCTTGAACACCAATTTTATAAATCATTTAAGTCTGATTGTAAAATACTGTAATCACTAAATTGTTCAATTTTTCAATATAGTTTTAGATCATCAGCAAACATAAAGAATTTACTTTCTTTAATTACACTACCAATGTCGTTAATAACAAGTAAGAAAAGGATAGGGCCACAATGTGAGATATTCTAAGTTTTATTTTGTTTAAAGTTAATATTAAATTGATTTAAACTAAAAAATGTTGTTACTAGATTTATAAATTTCAGCACAATTTTAAGGAATATCCACAGTTTAATTTTGCCCAAAGCAACCAATAATATTTCAAACAAAATATTTTCAGTACAATTTTGCGAAATCCGGCACTTGTACGGTTAATAATTTTATTTTTCTTGAATAATAAACGCGTTGGCACAGAGCGTTTATTATTCAAGAAAAATGAAATTATTAACCTTTCAAGTGCCAGATTTCGCAAAATTGCACTGAAAATAGGATATCTATTATCAAAAATTCCCTATCTTATTTTGCTCGAAATATTT
Source organism: Philonthus cognatus (assembly GCA_932526585.2). NCBI lineage: Eukaryota > Metazoa > Arthropoda > Insecta > Coleoptera > Staphylinidae > Philonthus > Philonthus cognatus. The sequence continues at coordinate 35,799,295 of OW052242.1, forward strand.
TTGCTTGCTTTAAGCAAAATTAAACCATGGATATTCCTTAAAATTGAGCTGAAATTTCTAAATCTATTAACATTTTTTAGTTTAAATCAATTTTATTTTAACTTTAAACAAAATAAAACTTAGAAAATCTGTTGAATAATTGATCAAAAGTTTTTATTTGGCACAGAGCTTTTAAACTTTAAGCAGAATAAAACTATAACCGTGCAAGTACCAGATTTTTGAAATTAGTACTTAAATTAAGAAATCAATTATCAAATATTATCTACTTTTTGTTGGTTTAATCACTGTATTTTTCACTAAATTATATGACTATAGTTCTAGTAGTAATTCTCAAACCAAATTAAATTTACTTAGGTTTAAGAATGACTACTAGATAGTTGAAACTGTAGTCACATGACTAAGTGCGATTTACAGTAGTAAGGTACCACACAGTGAACGCCTACAACGCAAAACAGTTACAAACTTTTGAACTAATTTCTCACTTAATTAAAACTTCTTGAAATATATTTAATTTTTACCTAGTTGTATAAAACTCTGAATGTCAACAGTTTTTTATTTTATTTGAAAAAAACAATAGGTAATGATTCAATCAAGATCACTCCACGCAGTAAATCATACATACCTTGAATTTAATACGAGGGGTGATCAAAAAGTAGTGTTACAAAATGTACACGTTTCATTGCAGCCTTTGTAATCTTACGTTCTAATCACCCCTCGTATATTCTCCTAGTAAATAAGGATTGCAAAAATCTTCAATTATTCACAAGACAACGTATCTTTTTATGAGTAGAGGAAAATAAAGAAACAAAATATAACAATTTTTGAAAGAACAATACAGCTCTTTATTCACTTCGATTTTGATTAACATAATTATTTACACGTAATAATACCTTGACGTTAATACGAGGGGTGATCAGAAAGTAGAGTTACAAAATGTACACGTTTCATTGCAGCTTTTGTAACCTTACGTTTTGATCACCCCTAGTATATTCGCCTAGTAAATAATGATTGCAAAAATCTTCAATTATTCACAAGACAACGTATCTTTTTTTGAGTAGAGGGAAATAAAGAAACAACAAATAATATTTTTGGAAGAACAATACAGCTCTTTATTCACTTCGATTCCGATTAACATAATTATATACACATAATATTATTCATAACAAACATCAGGTTAAAGTGAAGGATAATAATAATAATAAAAATATGATATAGGGGGGAAAACATTGCACATTAAATATAGGCTCGTCCACAGCTAATTTTAAATCAGTCTATTAATCGTTAAGGCTCTCTTCGCGTTTATACATATTTCTTATAAGAAAAATAAAATCATAATACAAACTCTTACAACATAAGATACAGAAAATCGAAAAGAAACAACATTTAGCATTTTTACACGGAATATTGAAAAATATCTAATCCAGCATAGGTACAATTTTTTTTTTCAAGTATACATATAGCTAGGTGTATACTGATCATTTTCAGGAATAAATAAATTCGTTTGTTTTTAAATTTGAAGCTACCAACGAGTGCTTCCACTCCCAGACTAAGCATGAAGTAAAATTTCGAGTTTAGAAAAGCCTGAAAATTTGGTTTGGTCGCGTAGCGCGCAGCGCTACGCGACCAAACCAAATTTTCAGGTTTTTCTAAACTCGAAATTTTACTTCATGCGCCACGCGTATTAAACACTGGTTTACACTGAAGTTCTAAATATACTGCTAAAGCAGAATACTAGTGCTAAAGTATACAAAACTGATTTAAAGTAAAGTTAAAAATATACTGATAAAGCTCAATACAATACAATAATAATAACACTAATTTAACGTGAAGTTTAAAACAAACTGTTAAAACAGTATACTAAAGCGGTATATTTTGAACTTTAGGTTAAATCAGTGTTTTATACGTGTGGCGCATGAAGTAAAATTTCGAGTTTAGAAAAGCCTGAAAATTTGGTTTGGTCGCTCCGCTACGCGGAGCGACCAAACCAAATTTTAAGGCTTTTCTAAACTCGAAATTTTACTTCATGCTTAATCTGGGAGTGGACACACTCGTTTAAAGCTTCAAATTGAACGATTTTAAAAAACAAAAATTGTCAACAAAATCACAGCATATAAATCGTTATACAGAGTCCTTATTTCAAAAGGAGCCACTCTGAATAACTCTGGATTTGATGTTAATTTTGTTTTCAAGGGGGAACTTGAAAATCACTGTTTTTTTGAATTTTAAGTTTCACCCCCAGCCCCCCCAACTTTATGATTTTAAATAGCACCCCCCATCATGTGATACCTCATTTTAAAGAGCATATAAATCACTATTCAGCAAACAAAAAGTAATTGAAATCAGTTCACTTGTATAACTTTCACCCGCTCACCCCCAGCCACCCCAACTTTATAATTTTAATTGGCACCCCACCTCGTGTGATACCTCATTTTTAAGGGCATACAAATCACTATTTAGCAAACAAATAGTAACTGAAATCAACTTTACTTTTTAACTTTTACCCCCTCACCCCCAGTCACCTCAACTTTATAATTTTAAATGACACCCTCTATCGTGTTATACCTCATTTTGAAGAACATAAAAATACTATTGAGTTAGCAAAAAATAATTTGAATCAACGCTTGATTCAAGTATAGAAGGTTAAAAAATAATACACCCAAATAACTGTTCATCTTATACTAGTATAATTTTGAGAAATAAAACACATCTCAAGAGTGAAACAAGTGAACTGATTTCAATTATTTTTTGTTTGCTGGATAATAATTTGTGTGCTCTTTAAAATGAGGTATCACATGATGGGGGGAGATGCCGTTTAAAATTATAAAGTTGGGGTGGCTGGGGGTGAGGGGGTGAAACCTAAAATTCAAAAAACAGTGTTTTTCAAGTTCCCCCTTGAAAACAAAATTAACGTCTTTTTTCTTAAAACACTAACTACGTCAAATCTAGAGTTATTGGGGTGAGGTGATTCAAAAAACAGTGTTTATCAAGTCCCCAGTTGAAAACAAAATTCACTTGTTTTTTCTTAAAACCTATCTACGTCAGATCCAGAGTTATATAGGGTGGCTCCTTTTGAAATGGAGACACGGTATGTATGCGTAAAAGAAAAATTCCCTGTGTACATTTTTAATCATGCATGTGTGCATTCTATTGTAAAGTTTTAAAAAAAACTTGAATAATCAACTGTACAAAAGATGATTATTAAAAACAACGGCATAACAGTGCAATAGTTGATTATTCAAGTTTAGTGCCTGTAAACATTCATTTTGTATTAATTAAAACGCATTCATTTTTATTTGTAGTTTGGCAAGTAAAAGATTTTTTTAGAACATGTTTAGGATTAATTATCCAGAAAATTTGAGGAGTGATTAACTCCTTAGATTTTTTCTAAGAATCATATTGATATTTTCAATGCCAACATTTTTCCTTTTTTTGTCAAATGTAATAATTTTGAATTAAAAAAAAAACGATGATAAATGCGACTTACATTTATTTTTATTTGTAATGTGGCAAGTACAAGATTTTTTGAGAACATGTGTAAGATTAATTATACAGGAAATTTTGGGAGTAATCTTGTCCTTAGATTTTCTTAAGAATTATTGATATTTTCAATGCCAACATTTTTCCTTTTTTTGTCAAATGCAATAATTTTGAATTAAAAAAAAAACGATGATAAATGCAACTTACATTTATTTTTATTTGTTATGTGGCAAGTACAAGATTTTTTGAGAACATGTGTAAGATTAATTATACAGGAAATTTTGGGAGTAATTAACTCCTTAGATTTTCTTAAGAATTATTGATATATTCAATGCCAACATTTTTCCTTTTTTTGTCAAATTCAATAATTTTGAATTAAAATAAAAACGATGATAAATGTGACTTACATTTATTTTTATTTGTAATGTGGCAAGTACAAGATTTTTTGAGAACATGTGTAAGATTAATTATACAGGAAATTTTGGGAGTAATTAACTCCTTAGATTTTTTTAAGAATTATTGATATTTTCAATGCCAACATTTTTCCTTTTTTTGCCAAGTGCAATGATTTTGACTGAAAACAAAGATGTTAAATGCGATTTAGTTCGTTTTCTGTTACAAACGTGTATAAAGCTAATGCAATATTTACAAACGCCCTTTTCTCTCTCTTTTCTTATTTTTTACTTTTTCTCACCCTCATTCTCTTTCAAGGAATATAATATAAATAGAATAATAAACTAAATCTAGCAGGTCTACGTAAGCATTGAGAAATTTTGTACATTTATACACAACATAAATAAGTTCCTTATGTACAACCGCTTTTCATCCATATTTACAAATGAGATCTAAGATTAAGACAGAAAAGAAAAACATCTCGCCATTAATTATTTGGTTATTTTACGTTGGAAGCGGCATATCATCTTCATCACAAGCCACCGTCGAATGGTTGTACAAACCTTGCGCCATGAGCTGGAGGGCTAAAGGGTTCTTCTGGCCTGAGGATTTCTTGATTTTCGCCCGCTTGTTTTGGAACCAGATTTTGATTTGGGCTTCATTCAGGCCCAACTCGGCGCTCAACTGTTGGCGCCTGCGCTCTGTTAAGTAGCGGTTTTCGGCAAATTCGTGCTTCAAGCGCGCCAATTGCGCACCAGAAAAGGCGGTGCGTGGGCGCTTGTCCTCGCTGGGGGTTTTGGGACCGCTAGGTTTTTTCATACGTCTCGATCTTGGACCTGAAACAAATGAAAATGGATTATTAATAACGTAAATTTTATCAAAAAGTGGGAACGCTTGTTAGAAGTTCCAAATTATATGTTAAAATATAATTTTCGTTATAAGTACAGTTCAATTCAATAAAAAAACGTAAACTTACTGTTATAAATTGTAAATGTAAATTATAATTCAATTGGCTTGCCTTGGTATAAGATCTCAAATTTAATAACCTACTGATACAGTAAAAAAAGGCCAGAAGTTTCAAATTATATGTTAAATTATAATTTTCATCAATAAGTACAGGTATATATTATAAAAAAATGTAAATTTACTGTTTTAAATTGTAAATGTAGATTATAATTCAAGTGGCTGGCTATGGTATAAGATCTTAAATTTGATAACCTACTGATACAGTTAAAAAAGGCCAGAAGTTTCAAATTATATGTTAAATTATAATTTTCATCAATAAGTACAGGTATATTTAATAAAAAAATGTAAACTTACTGTTTTAAATTGTAAATGTAGATTATAATTCAAGTGGCTGGCTATGGTATAAGATCTTAAATTTGATAACCTACTGATACAGTTAAAAAAGGCCAGAAGTTTCAAATTATATGTTAAATTATAATTTTCATCAATAAGTACAGGTTTATTTAATAAAAAATGTAAACTTACTGTTTTAAATTGTAAATGTAGATTATATTTCAAGTGGCTGGCTATGGTATAAGATCTTAAATTTGATAACCTACTGATATTGTTAAAAAAGGCCAGAATCACATTAGCGAAATACTGTCGAAATCGGGTTCAGTAGTTGTGCGGTTTTTTATTGAATAGAACTGTACATAAAGTTGCGAGAGAGAAAAAACTAGTACAGCAAAATATTTGACTATGTGAACTGGACTTACTTTGATTTTTCAAATTGTCAATCAAACTGAAAAATCTGTGGAAATGTCAAACGAAATTTAATTATCGTCGACATGCCTCAACTGAATGAAACGCAGAACGCGATAATAACGACCCGTTTAGAGACGGTATCAGCATTAGAGACATTGCTAATGAATGCAACAAAAGCACCACCTTGTTAAGACACTGCCTTGACAAAAACATGTTTTCATTGTTTTTGTCAAGGCAGTGTTTCAACAAGGCGGTGCTTTTGTTGCATTCATTAGCAATTTAACAAAATGGGGGTTTCTCACAGAAGAAAGTTGTATTACAAGGTCAGGGAAAAAAATCTTGAATCAGGATAATGCCGGAAAAATTTAACATTTCAGATTGGGGCTACCATGTCCGCTTTACTTCAAATAATATGAAACAAAATTTTGAAAACTACATTATTATCTTTAAAAAACATTTTCAGTTATTTAATGTTCTTATCAAAGTATTCACTTTGTAGTTTCGAACAAGCGTATCCACTCCCAGACTAAGCATGAAGTAAAATTTCGAGTTTAGAAAAGCCCCGCGTAAAAAATTTGTCGAGGGTCGCGCAGCGACCCGAGACAAATTTTCACGGGGCTTTTCTAAACTCGAAATTTTACTTCATGCGCTACGCGTATAAAACGCTGATTTATCCCGAAGTTAAGTTCAAAAACTCTCACACAAATTGCAATAAATAATTCCAAGTTATTCCGTGATTTTGTAAAAATTGTAGTTTTCACGAATCTCTCAACAAACTGCAGTTTTTCTCCAAGAAACAAGACAGCTACAAAAAAACGCTAAGAAAGAAAAATTGTCCGAAATTTGATTATCTAACACTTTTATTCGTACAATTTTTCCGTATTTCTATCAGTTATTAAGTTATTTGCAACTTTCGCGAAATACAAAAAAAGCTAGCGTCCTCGCGTGAATTCTCGGCGTTTTTCAATTGTTACAAAAAACGCAGTAACTCAAAAACTTATCAAATTTTCAGGCTCTTTAGTTCATGCGCCACGCGTATAAAACGAGCGTTTCCGCTCCCCGACTAAGCATGAAGTAAAATTTCGAGTTTAGAAAAGCCCCGCGTAGAAAATTTGTGGAGGGCGCAGCGACCCGAGACAAATTTTCACGGGGCCTTTCTAAACTCGAAATTTTACTTCATGCGCCACTCGTATAAAACGCTGATTTATCTCGAACTTAAGTTCAAAAACTCTCACACAAATTGCAATAAATAATTCTAAGTTATTTCGTGATTTTGTAAAAATTGTAAGTTTTCACGAATCTCTCAACAAACTGCAGTTTTTTTTCCAAGAAACAAGACAGCTACAAAAAATGCTAAGAGAGAAAAATTGTCCGAAATTTGATTATCTAACACTATTATTCGAACCATTTTTCCGTATTCCTACTAGTTGTTAAGTTATTTGCAACTTTCGCGAAGTACAAAAAAAGCTAGCGTCCACGCGTGAATTCTCGGCGTTTTTCTTTTTTTGTTACAAAAAACGCTGTTACTCAAAAACTAATCAAATTTTAAGGCTCTTCTCGAAATTTTACTTCATGCGCCACGCGTATAAAACGAGCGTTTCCACTCCCAGACTAAGCATGAAGTAAAATTTCGAGTTTAGAAAAGCCCCGCGTAGAAAATTTGTCGAGGGTCGCGCAGCGACCCGAGACAAATTTTCACGGGGCTTTTCTAAACTCGAAATTTTACTTCATGCGCCACGCGTATAAAACGCTGATTTATCTCGAACTTAAGTTCAAAAACTCTCACACAAATTGCAATAAATAATTCCAAGTTATTTCGCGATTTTGTAAAAATTGTAAGTTTTCACGAATCTCTCAACAAACTGCAGTTTTTCTCCAAGAAACAAGACAGCTACAAGAAAACGCAAAGAGAGAAAAATTGTCCGAAATTTGATTATCTAACACTTTTATTCGAACCATTTTTCCGTATTCCCATTAGTTGTTAAGTTATTTGCAACTTTTGCGAAATACAAAAAAAGGGCGAGCGTCCTGGCGTGAATTGTCGGCGTTTTTCAATTGTCACAAAAAACGCTGTAACTCAAAAACGAATCAAATTTTAAGGCTCTTCTCGAAATTTTACTTCATGCGCCACGCGTATAAAACACTAATTTAAAGTATAGTTTAAAAGATACTGCTTATGTTTACTTAAACTTGATATGTACAGTTGCGAGAGAAAAAAAACTAGTACAGCCAAATATTTGGCTATGTGAACTGGACTCACTTTGATTTTTCAAATTGTCAATCAAATTGACAATTCTGCGGAAATGTCAAACGTAATTTAATTAACATCGACACGCCTCATCTGACTGAAACGCAAAAAGTGATAATAACGACCCGTTTAGAGATGGGATTAGCATTAGAGTCATTGCATGTCAACAAAAGCACTGTTTTGTTGACCAAGAAAAAAAAAGTTGTTAACCTGTACATGACAAGTTTGTTTCACAAGAAAAAAAAATGGTGATGTGTCCATCATAGTACTTTCCCCCGTAAATTGCGAATTACATCACTTTTAAAATATTTGTAGCATTATTATTTTCAAAATGTCTTCAACTTTTTGATAACTACAACTTTTATTTGAATCATTTTTCAATTGGATCAACACATACTGACACAAACCAATGACTAGATAAAAAATACTATTTATTGAATATCTCAAAACTAAGAGTGCTATGACAAAAAGTGAATCTACAAAAAATCTTAAGTTTTTCATTTCCTACAACTTTTATTTCAAACATTTTTTAATTGTATCGACACATACACTGTCACACACCAATAACTAGATAAAACACACAACTTTTGAAATATCTCAAAAACTAAGAGTGCTATGACAAAAAGTAAGTGAACAACACATCTTCATTTTGTTATTATTTACAACTTTTATTTGAAATATTTTTGTTTGATGAACATTTATTGAAAAAATCTGAATAAACTGAAAAACGCTAAGAGTAAAGTACCACTTCCGGTTTTCCGATTTTCACCAAAAGCTTTTCAGTTCTTCCGATTATAACAAAAAGCTTAAGTTTCAAGTTTCATCTCGATATCTTTAGCGGTTTTTGCGGTACAGCGCACACAGACACACACACAGACAGACAGACATTTTTCAAAAATGGTCTTATTCGACTCAGGGGACCCCAAAACGGATATTTCCGCTAAAAATTTTGATTCGAAAATTTTCACGAAAACAATACTTTCCCTTTGTATTACATACGGGGGAAAGTAAAAATACGATGTTTTAGAAGTGGCTAAAGCTCCCTGCTGTACTAGTTTTTTTCTCTCGTAACTGTACATACATGTATAATATTTTTAAAAATTCATGAATGGAATCATCAGGTGTTTTAATACACACTCTTTCCATTTAAATTTCATAAACCCCACAATCATACATGAAATCATCACGTGTAGTACACACTCCATTCATTCAAATTGCATAACCTCCGCATTCATACATATGCACCTGATTCATTTAAATTGCACAAACCACACATACCTATTAAAACCAATAGCGAAAAATAACACACTTTATACAACCGCACTGGCAAATTAAAAATTAATAATAACACAGTGCGCGGCGCAACATCTCATTAAACAGGTGTAGAAACAAACGAGTGACAATTATCCCACTTAATAACACGCTAGATGGCGCTGAATAATGCAGAGGGCGCTTTTCGCGCATCTCCCGAATTATTTATTCAGGTGTTAACGTTGTTTTACCTTTCGCAGTGACTTGCGTCGATGGTAATTGGTTTTCAATTGGGTTTAATTGATGCCTGGAATTATTGTTTTTATTATTCAGCGTGGAAAGACACGCACGCGATGTGTTTTTAACCCTATTTAGCTATTCTTTGATTATACTATGTTTTTAGCGCTGTATTATTAATCAGCTTAAGCTGAACTTAGTGTAAGCCTCTAGTAATCAGCTTAATCAGCTGAATTTAGTTCAAGCCACTATTGAAAAATTGATCTTTACTATAATATATAAAATTACGAAAAAACTATTCGTGAAAATTCAAACAGTGTCTTAATTAATAAGACAATTTAAGACGATAAATATCCATTGAAACAACTACTTCCCGTGCAAATGCACCTCCGGATATTGAATTATACAATGAAATATTTAAAATCTTATTTAATTTGATTTGTTACAACGCTCTATTAAAGTATATGTAACGTTTAGGTCAAATTCTCTTCAAACCAACTAACAATACAATTTAAAATGAAAGGAGAGATAGCAACAAATTAGAAGTGTTGCTATCTCTCCTTTCATTTTAAATTGTATTGTTAGTTGGTTTGAAGAGAATTTGACCTAAACGTTACATATACTTTAATAGAGCGTTGTAACAAATCAAATTAAATAAGATTTTAAATATTTCATTGTATAATTCAATATCCGGAGGTGCATTTGCACGGGAAGTAGTTGTTTCAATGGATATTTATCGTCTTAAATTGTCTTATTAATTAAGACACTGTTTGCATTTTCACGAATAGTTTTTTCGTAATTTTATATATTATGTTTAAAGTGTGCAAACTATAAGAAGCGTAAGCTTAATTTCTCGAATTCAAATAGTTTTGAATTTGAATTTATCTTGTTTGATCTTTACTGTTATTTTTTGCTAATGAATATTTAGTGTGACAATTTTATTACTATTCAAACAATTCACATTCGGCTAAAAGTCACTTGAAAGATGCCGGCAATTAAACGTGATTAATTCGGTTTGAAGAGGGAAGGGCCGGGCCGGTAATGAATTTTTATTAATTAAAAAGCTCGCCATCCCCCAATTCTGTTTGCTCAGACGATCGCCACCCCATCCCTCAAATGTAAATGGGGTGCAGAGTGCTTGTAACTTCAAGGGTGTCAACATTACATTAGCTTGTAGAACCATCAAGGGGTGGATTTCATTTACCGAGAAAGAGAGGGAGGGCAAAGTAAATGTTTTTTAAGGCAACATTTAAAACTACAAGAATTGTGGATTAGTTTCAAGAAAATTGCGGCTTAAACCCACTGAGCAAATCCATTTAAGTAATGTTTCAATAACATTAAAACAACGTTTAATATTGCTACAATGTTGATATAACGTTATTTGTTTGTTTTTTGCTCAGTGGAAAAGTTTATTGTATAATATTGCCCAAAATGCCTGTATGTGTTTTGGGAAAGCAAAAAATCGGTACATCTACCTTTTCCACTTTTAGAAATAATAGAACGCAGTATAAATATATTTATTTATAAACCAACGATTTGATATTTTAAATGTAAATTTTAAATATAATAACAAAATAGCATAACAGAAATAAAAGAAAATTGAACTTTAATTAAATCAGTGTTCTATGCCGGTGGCGCATGAAGTAAAATTTGGAGTTTAGAAAAGCCCAGAAAATTTGTCTCGGGTCGCTGCGCGTTTAATGTTGCTACAATGTTGATATAACGTTATTTGTTTGTTTTTTCCTCAGTGGAAAACTTTGTTGTATAATATTGCCCAAAATGCCTGTATGTGTTTTGGGAAAGCAAAAAATCGGTACATCTACCTTTTCCACTTTTAGAAATAATAGAACGCAGAATAAATATATTTATTTATAAACCAACGATTTGATATTTTAAATGTAAATTTTAAATATAATAACAAAATAGCATAACAGAAATAAAAGAAAAATTGAACTTCAATTAAATCAGTGTTTAATGCCGGTGGCGCATGAAGTAAAATTTGGAGTTTAGAAAAGCCCAGAAAATTTGTCTCGGGTCGCTGCGCGACCCTCGACAAATTTTCACGGGGCTTTTCTAAACTCCAAATTTTACTTCATGCTTAGTCTGGGAGTGGAAGACTCGCTCGACAATTATCAATATCTTATTATGTTTTTTCTGTTTTATACAAAAAAATTGCAATATTAAGAAAAGTCGTAAAATGATGAATACTAAGAAAAGAAATGAAATTTGTTAGAAATAAAATTAAATAAAACTTTTACTTTTTCCATTGAAAACTGAAATCGTCAATTTTTATGAAAAATCGTTGAAAATCTTGGAAATTCGATTAAAAACTTGAAAATTTATAAAAAGCATAGAGAAAATCGATTAAAAACTTGAAAATTTATGAAAAGTGTAGAGAATTTGAAAATCAACGGAAATGTGTTGGTTTCAACATTTGATATTTTAAATGTAAATTCATTTATGATTAATTAATTTCTCACTTAACCCGTGGTGAAACATTTCTTAAATAATTCTGGATATTTAAAACACTTGGTTTATGTCACTAGTTTATATTTTCTCCGACTAGTTTCGAATGATCGAAACTAGTCGGAGAAAATATAAACTAGTGAAAAAAAACCAAGTGTTTTAAATATCCAGAATTAAATTCATTTAATTTTTCATTTCTAAACTTTTTGAGAAATTGCAGGTGGTGCGTTAATTTCTTGAAGCAGTGTTTATAAATATCGATTTATACCATATCTCATAATATACAGGGTGTCCGTATTTCAACATAATGTATGGGGATCTCGGTTATTTAAAGAGATAGAGAGTCGGTTAAATTGGGGCAAGTTGCGTAATTTAGGGCCTAATGATAATCCACTATTGAATCCACTATTCACAACTTTGACATTATGCAGGCACCTTATAAAGATAAATCTAGTAATATATTTTATTTTAAGATAATTATAACATTTACCCAGGGACCATAGCCAACTTTTGTTTTTTCTATGGCGCCGTTTTGGATTTCCATATTTTTTGGAAGAATACTTTTTACTGAATTCAATTATGTATCACACTTATAGTTATTTTTTTTTTGTTTGTATGTTTGTTTGGCATAGGTTTTTACCATTCAGCCACTAACGTTGATTTATATTAACATATATATCGACTAATTTGGAGGTCACAACACATTCACACACATCCATGGAACCGGAGACGAGTATTTTTCGTTAGAAAAATTACTCGCCTCCGCTGGGAATCGAACCCAGATCACCTCCGTGACACTTATAGTTTATTGTATATTTTATATGTAAAATTTTAATCTTTTGGTTTTTGTAAAGAGTGCCTTGGAAACAGTTGAGTAAGTCACTAATTTGGCAACCCCTGAAGACGGGCATCCGACGATACATACTTTAACAGTTGTGATGTATTTTAAACTAACGAGTGTCTTCCACTTCCAGACTAAGCATGAAGTAAAATTTCGAGTTTAGAAAAGCCCCGCGTAGAAAATTTGTCGAGGGTCGCGCAGCGACCCGAGACAAATTTTCACGGGGCTTTTCTAAACTCGAAATTGTACTTCATGCGCCACGCGATTTACAGTAAAGGTCAAAATATATAATGCTTAGATGTGATGGTGATCAATATTTACTGAGATGTAGCGAAAAAATGCAAAAATGCACTTTTTTGTGAATTGTTTTGGAATAATAATAATAAAAGTAGAATAAATTTAGTTTATGCAATTTTAGTGTGATAATCGATACTTATTATAATTATTACAAAAGACCGACAGTTTTTAACTAATTTTAAATGCTAACTATGATTGACTAATGTCAATATTTTACTGATTAACAGATATGACATCATTGTTTCCAAGGTTTCCAAGAGTGGTTTTAATTTTATAACGTTTTGAAATCGGATAGGTTTTTCTGCCCCACCCTGTATAAAGTTTAATATTACAACTGTTGACAGTTATGATATGTTTAAAATTGAATTTTCCCAGTGGATACGCCCATAACAGTTGACATTAAGTCTGTAATGTCACTTTAAGTTTATAACGCGTGTCCCGTTTCCAGACGCATCATGGGGAATTCCCATGTTCATTTTTCGATTTGAATTTCTATCTCCATTATTGAATTTAAATGGTCGGAATGGAATTAAAATGGTTCTCTTATTTAATAACAATATTTCAGAACCAGTTTTTTCGTATTTTATCCTGTTTTAATCTTTTGATTCCTTTTTAACTTGTATCAAAATTGCCTTTGCATTTTGAGAATACAGAACATTCTCCGTCAATAAACTTATTAAGTCAATTTTTAATGGTTTTAATGATGAAACAAACGAGTGTCTTCCACTCCCAGACTAAGCATGAAGTAAAATTTCGAGTTTAGAAAAGCCTGAAAATTTGGCTCGGGCGCGTAGCGAAGCGGAGCGACCGAGCCAAATTAGGCTTTTCTAAACTCGAAATTTTACTTCATGCGCCACGCGCATAAATCACTGATTTATTGTTTAAAGTTACAAGTGTTGACAGTTTAAAATTGAATCTCCCCAGTGAATACGCCCATGACAGTTGACATTAAGTCTGTAATGTCACTTTTAGTTTATACCGCGTGTCCCGTTTCAAGACGCATCATGGGGAATTTCCATGTTAATTTTTCGATTTGAATTTTTATCTCCATTATTGAATTTAAATGGTCGGAATGGAATTAAAATGGTTCTCTTATTTAATAACAATACTTCCGAACCATTTTTTTCGTATTTTATCCTGTTTTAATCTTTTGATTCCTTTTTAACTTGTATCAAAATTGCCTTTGCATTTTGAGAATACAGAACATTCTCCGTCAATAAAACGACAATTAACTTATTAAGTCAATTTTTAATGGTTTTAATGATGAAACAAACGAGTGTCTTCCACTCCCAGACTAAGCATGAAGTAAAATTTCGAGTTTAGAAAAGCCTGAAAATTTGGCTCGGGCGCGTAGCGAAGCGGAGCGACCGAGCCAAATTAGGCTTTTCTAAACTCGAAATTTTACTTCATGCGCCACGCGCCTAAATCACTGATTTATTGTTTAAAGTTACAAGTGTTGACAGTTATGATATATTTAAAATTGAATCTCCCCAGTGAATACGCCCATGACCGTTGATATTAAGTCTGTAATGTCAGTTTTAGTTTATACCGCGTGTCCCGTTTCAAGACGCTACATGAGGAATTCCCATGTTGATTTTTCGATATGAATTTCTATCTCCATTATTGAATTAAATGGTCGGAATGTAATTAAAATGGTTCTCTTATTTAATAACAATATTTCAGAACTACTTTTTTTGATTTTATTCTGTTTTAATCTTTTGATTCTTTGACTTTGAAATATCATAATTTTGAATATGAAATCTAAAATAAATTATGAGTGTGGTACATCAGTGAGCTCAGAAAAAAATATTCTTTCAAAAAATATGAAAATCCAAAATGGCGCACATAAGAAAAACAAAAGTTGGCTATGGTCCCCGGATAAATGTTAAAAAAAATATGCTAATAGATTCCTCATTAAAAAGTGCTTGTTTATTGTCAAAGTTCTAAATGTCCAAATTTGGTAGTTTTTGAATAATAAAATAAAAACGATTTTTAAAAAAATCAGTTTTTTTATGTCTCAAAAACAAACAAAAATATTTTAAAATTGTTTTCAGATTATTGTTAGGCCCTAAAATACGCAACTTTACCAGAATTTAAGGGACTTTCTATCTCTTCAAATAACTGAGATCCCCATACATTCTGTCGAAATACGGGCACCCTGTATATCACCGAATCCTGTTTTTAAAATTTCAAAACCATCATATTATTCATCATCAAAAGAATAAATGCTTCACATTATCCTTTAACATACATCACGATGATATCTCAAGGCGAAAATGATCCCGATATTATTTATAATGTCCAAAATAGGAAAGGCAGGTGTGTTCGAGCCACCCCAAAGAAATGTTTCACCCTAATGTGACGAATCCATCAAACCCATTGTTTCAGAAAACAAAAAAAACGAAGCGAGACGGATTTCGATGAGGGCAATTAGTTGGAACCGACTACCGGTTGAAAGGTCGATAAGATAAATCATGCGTGATAAAACGACCCATTGTTTTAGGAAAGAGACTTTTTAGCATTCACTTTCGAGATTAATGATTTCGTGTTGAATTACAAGGTTTTTCGGTGATTTTTGTTAAGTGGGCAAGGTGTTGGTTATCTGAAAGTAGAACAATTGATGATTTATAGCTAGCACTAATTTATCTGCAATACGCATATGAGAAAATAAATGTTTTTTTCTCATTAATCACTTGGTAAAACATTTTAAAATATAATGGTTTGTAAATTAAATTCACTTGGTTTTGTTTCACTTATATGTATTTTATTTTCTACTAGTTTCGGCTTAATGCCATTATCAAGAATTATCATTCTTGATAATGGCATTAAGCTAAAACTAGTAGAAAATAAAATACATATAAGTGAAACAAAACCAAGTAAATTTAATTTACACACCATTATATTTTGTGTGTGCACTTTTAAGAAAATATAAATAATCCACTACATAGAGTACACTAGAGGTCTGATCAGTGTTGTAAAAATTTTCGAAGGATTAATGCAAGAAAAAAATGTTCACATTATAAGTGAATATTTGCTTGTAAACATTAATATTTTTTTCTTATATCAATCGTAACTGTATGTTTTTAGTTTACGTGAAGTGATTATTACACTAATAAAGACTGTTATTCCTTACTTTAGTTTGTTATTGATAATGAGCACTTTGTATCTCGAAATGTACATCTAACGATAAAAATAAAAAGTGAAGTTAGGAATAACAGCCTTTATTCGTATATTAATCGTATCACATTTTTCATAATATTAATTAGAAAGCTTAACGAAAGTGCACTCTTTATAGTGGTATTTTAATAAGTTCTTAAAATTGCACATACAAAATATTTTTCTAGTACAAAAATCTGGTATAATATATATATTTTTCTATGTGGAGCAATACGCCTTAAAAAAAGCACAAGAAAGTTCTCTTTCAAATATACATATCCTGATGCATGCAAATGTTGAGGCATTTGTTTTATATAGTTCAATTTGAAACTTTTAACGATTGTTTTCACTCCCAGATTAAGCATGAACAAAATTTCGAGTTTATAAAATTTAAAAGTATCTTATCAATAGTTTATTAGTTATTAACAAATAAAACAATAATAGAAGGTGATTTTATCCAAGTTTTAATGCAATTCCTCTTTCAGACATTCATAATTTTATAAATGTTCAGGATAACTTCATAAACTTTTGTGTTGATATCAAGTATAGATTGCCCATTCAGAATATATAAAAATATCAAAATACTCTATCAATAGTTTTTGAGTTATTTTCAATTAAACTTCATTCAAAGGTGATTTTATCCAAGTTTTAATAAAATTCCACTTTCAGACGTTCATAACTATAGAGCTTTTTAGGATATCGTCGTCATACTTCATGTAGATATTAAGCAAACATTGCCCTTTTAAAGTATGCCAAAATCTGAAAATACTCCATATATAGTTTAAAAGGTATTTACAAAGAAAACGATATTAGAAGGTGATTTTATCTAAGTTTTAATGCAATTCCAGTTTTAGACATTTATAACTTTGTACATTTTCAGGATATCTTCATGAAATTATGTGTCAATATCAAGTAAAAATTGCCCTTTCAGAATATATAAAAATATCAAAATACTCCATCGATAGTTTTTGAGTTATTTTTAATTAAACTTCATTCGAAGGTGAGTTTATCAAAGTTTTAATAAAATTCCACTTTTAGATATTCATAACTTTAGAGCTTTTCAGGATATCGTCATAAAATTTTGTATGGATATTAAGCAAATATTGCCCTTTCAATATATATCAAATATAAAAACACCCTATCAATTGTATATGAGTTATTTACAAAAAAGCGATATTGGAAGATGATATCCAAGTTTTAACGAAATTCCAGGTTTAGACATTCACAACTTTAGAAATATTCAGGATATCTTTATCAAATTTTGTGTCAATGTCAAATATAGATTGCCCTTTCAGAATATATCAAAAGAAGGTGATTTTATTCAAGTTTTAATGAAAGCAATAATGTAAGGCGAAATTCCCCTCTCAGAGAGTTTAGGCATTTTCAGGATATCGTCATCAAACTTTGTGTGGATATTAAGCAAACATTGCCCTTTCAAAATATATGAAAATCTGAAAATTCCCCATCAATAGAGTATGAGTTATTTACAAAAAAAGCGATATCGGAAAGTGATGTAATTGATGCAATTCCAGTTTTAGACATTCATAACTTTAGAAATTTTTACGATATCTTTATAAAATTTTGTGCCGATATCAAGTAAAGATTGCCCTTTCAGAATATATCAAAACACCCATCAATAATTTTTGAGTTATTTTTAATTAAGCTTCCTTCAAAGGTGATTTTTTGTAACTTTCAATAAAATTCCACTTTCATAACTTTAGTCGTTTTTAAATTGAAGTTTGGAATTTTTAGGTTGTTCTAATTCGAAATTTTACTTCATGCGCCACCAGTTAAAAACACTGATTCACAGTGAGGTCTAAATTATACTGCTTTGGCATACTTTTATATTGGTATAATTTATACTTCACTTGAAATCAGAGATTTATACGCGTGACGCATGAAGTAAAATTTCGAGTTTAGAAAAACCTGAAAATTTGGTTGGATCAGGGTTTTCTAAACTCGAAATTTTACTTCATGCTTAGTATGGGAGTAGAAAACACCCGTTTAAAACATCAAATTGAACTCTTTTTAAAAACCAACGAATGCCGGATAATTTACAGCACATGCATATGTATACTTAAACGAAAAAAATTAATAACTTCACCTCCAGAGCTATTAACGTGACTTCGGGGGTTCCTCAAGGTTCTCAGTGTGGCCCAATATTGTTCCTGTTATTTATTAACTACATAAATAAGTACATAAAAAAATTGCAACTTCCTTCTATTTGCAGATGATTTGAAGACTTTTCGTGAAATAAAAAATAACTCGAAAATCACAGTCTTACAAGATGACGTAAATAACATTTATGAATGGAGTAGTGATAATGATTTGTTTCTGAACCTCGGTAAGTGTTCGTCAATTTCTTTCGGTAGAGGTGAAATTTCTAAAAATATTTACTCCATCAACGGGAGCGACCAACCTTCAGTCGAACACATTAAAGATCTTGGAGTAATATTTGACTATAAACTAAACTTTTATAAGCATATTGATACTATATGTTGCAAGTCGTTGCAGACACTTGGTTTCATTGCAGGACTTTTCTGTGAATACTTGAAAACTACTTTTTATTACGTTAGTGAGAACACAGCTGGAATATGGTTCTTGTATTTGGTTCCCGTATTTTAATGTTAAAATTAATCAAATTGAACGAGTCCAAAACAAGTTTCTTCTGTCAATATCATTCAAAAATGGGATTAGAAGGGTTGACTATAGTCGTAGTTGTGTTCGCTACAATTGATCTCATTACATGAGAGGCGTATATATGTCGATCTGTGGGTACTGTACAATATTATACATGGTTTAATATGTTGTAGCGAGTTATTGGGTATGTTAAAGTTTAATATTCCGTCTAAACATATCAAAATATTTAACGAGGATTTTTTTCGTATAAACTATACCAAGTACTACTCCATTAATCGAATGATAAGAACATGTAATTTAGTTTGTTTTTCCCCTCATTTTAGATTAATTGATGCGTCATTGAATACATTTAAGTTTTATTTAAAATTAATACATTTGTCGGCTCTTATTACCGATTTTTAATAAGCTTATCTTCAAAATCTATAATTTTTAATTTATTTATTTATTTGTACGGAAATCTCCATTTTACATTAAATATATATATAATAAATGTGTGTAAATTAAACATATAACAAATAATACAATGCACATGATAGTTATAAAATTCAAGTTACAATTAGCTAATAAATACAATTAAAAAACAACTACAAGATCAATGAACGAAAGGTGGGGCTTAAACTTAATTAGTAAATGTTAATGTATACTTGTAGAATTAATTTCTTTATTTTTATGTTATTTACTTTTCTTTCTTTGTTATGAGTTTTGTAAAAAAGGCATTGCCGTAAATGAATATTATTGTTATTATTATTAAAACTTCCCTGTGTTTGTTACTTCAGGAAAGTAGAAATTACTTCAAAATATTATAGCAGTATATTTTAAAGTAATTTCTACTTC
Organism: Philonthus cognatus; assembly: GCA_932526585.2. Lineage (NCBI taxonomy): Eukaryota > Metazoa > Arthropoda > Insecta > Coleoptera > Staphylinidae > Philonthus > Philonthus cognatus. The sequence goes on from OW052242.1 coordinate 35,818,845, forward strand.
CTTGAACTACCAAATACAGGGAAGTTTTCAGGCATTCGCTGTTTTCATAAATAAGAGCGATTAATTTAAAACCTCTAACAACTGTAACTTCTCCTTAATAAAATATTTATTTATTGATTTCCCACAGATTTAATCTCAAGCTTTCTTGTTATTCTTTCAATTTTTCCATTCGTTTCTTTTATTTGTTTCAAAAATGTACACTTCTTGCATTCGATATTTTCACGAACGTACAAAAATACCCTACGCGCTGCACTTAGCGTCGCGACGACACGTTAACGCGTCTCGAGTGAATTACTCCGGAATTTAAGTGCCCTAGTGAGTGACGGATGCCACTGCCGTTCGCAAAAGGCGTCATCGAGTAGCAAATGTTTCGGATATAAATTTTTAGACGAGATTAAAGTGCCGTAAACCAGCAAACCAAAAAGAAAACTTAAACCGATGAATTCCAAACAAGAAATTACACAAGTTTTATTACTTGTTTACATTTTAATAGATGCATCTAAAACAATTAATAGCGTTTATGTAAACGTTAACAGCGATTTTATAGATAGAACACCATGCAATGGATGAATAATATAGTTACAAGAAGGTTTTCTTATAAGTATGCATACCCTAATATAATGTATGCGCTGTAAATCTTCAGATGTTCGTTGTTTTTGAAAGAAGTTTAAATGAAAGCTTTAAACGAGTGTTTTCCACTCCCAGATTAAGCATGAAGTAAAATTTCGAGTTTAGAAAAGCCTGAAAATTTGGTTTGGTCGCGTAGCGCGAAGCGCGGAAAACAATCTTTCATTGTTGTATCCATTTTTTTAAATTATCGTTAAATAACAAGAAATACGTATTTATAAAATCTGAAGATCCAAGGAAAATGCAACAAAAATCTTTTATTGTTGCATCCATTTTTTTTTTAATTATCATTAAATAACAAGTAATAGTTATTTATAAGTGTGTGTTGTTAATAAGGCCCATAACGACCGTCCAAATGGCGTCCCTTAAATGGCCCTTTAATAAAGCGCACCCTCTGGGACGTCGGTGGGGTTAATGCGCCACCATTCCTAAGGGCGCCGCACAATTGTCCCAATTAGGGCCGAAAAGGTCACATAATATTGTTTAATGCTCACAGGGCCATAAAGGGCAGTAATTTAATTCACTAAAAGGCACGGTGTTTATATAAGGGTTGACATTAATTTAAAATACCTCATGTTATTCCATGATATAATAATGAATAAGATACTTAATGTTATTTATTCAATATTGTTCTGATAATAGTAAATTATGCGGTAAGAACGGAAATGATGTTTATATGGCACGCACAAGTCAATCACAATGAGCTCAGGGCTATGTTCAAACCCCGACATTTTCACAAACAATTTAATAACTTATGATTTAACACTTTTAGTAAATAACACACTTGGTTAAGATTTCACTGTTTATTGATTGACACTGCAACAATTGTTTCGCCACACAGTGGCTTCATCATGCAGATGAATAATGATTCATTATTGATCTGCTTGATGAAGCCACTGCGTGGGGAAACAATTGTTGCAGCGTTAATCAATAAACAGTTAAATCTTAACCAAGTGTGTTATTTACTAAAAGTGTTGATATGGAATTTCACTAAGTAACAGCCTCAACTATTAAACTTATGATTTGAAAAAGAAAAGAGTTGGTTAAATTTCACTAATATGTTGGTTTTTTATTCCAACTAGTTTCGACTTTGAGTCATTCTCAAAGTTATTTACTAAAAGTATTGATATGGAATTTCACTAAGTAACAGCCACAACTATTAAACTTATGATTTGAAAAGAAAACACTTGGTTAAATTTCACTAATATCTGTATTGTTTCGAGTTTACGTGAAGTGATTAACACAAATAGAAAGACTGTTATTCCTTACTTCACTTTTTATTTTTATGTTAGATGTACATTTCGAGACACAAGGTGCTCATTATCAATAACAAACTAAAAAAACTAATATGTTGGTTTTTTACTTCAACTAGTTTCGACTTTGAGTCATTCTCAAAGTGGAAACTAGTTGGAATATAAAACCAAAATATTAGTGAAATTTAACCAAGTGTTTTCTTTTTCAAATCATAGGTAAATATGTTTTACCATGAGAAAGATGAGAAACTTGTTCAAGATTTAATAACTTATATTAAATATCACTACTTTTCCTTCAATGTCTATTGTAATCTTGCTACAATTGTTTTGCCACGCTGTGGCTTCTTCAGGCGAAACAATTTACAAAGACAAAGATGAGAAACTTGTTCACGATTTAATAACTTATATTAAATATCATTATTCGTCTTTCAATGTCTATTGTAATCTCGCTACAATTGTTTTGCCACACTGTGGCTTCTTCAGGCGAAACAATTTACCAAGACAAAGATGAGAAACGTGTTCAAGATTTAATAACTTATATTAAATATCACTATTTGTATTTCAATGTCTGTTTTAATTTCGCTACAATTGTTTTGCCACACTGTGGCTTCTTTAGGCGAAACAATTTACAAAGACAAAGATGAGATACCTGTTCAAGATTTAATAACTTGTATTAAATATCACTATTTGTCTTTCAATGTCTATTGTAATCTGGCTACAATTGTTTTGCCACACGGTGGCTTCTTCAGGCGAAACAATTTACAAAGACAAAGATGAGAAACTTATTCAAGATTTATTAACTTATATTAAATATCACTATTTGTCTTTTAATGTCTACTGAAATCTCGCACAATTGATTTGCCACGGTGTGGCTTTTTCAGGTGAAACAATTTACAAAGACAAAGATGAAAAACTTGTTTCCGATTTAATAACTTATATTAAATATCATTATTTGTCTTTCAATGTCTAATGTAATCTCGCTACAATTGTTTTGCCGCACTGTGGTTCCTTCAGGCGAAACAATTTACAAAGACAAAGATGAGAAACTTGTTCACGATTTAATAACGTATATTAAATATCATTATTTGTCTTTCAATATCTATTGTAATCTCGCTACAATTGTTTTGTCACACTGTGGTGAAACAATTTAATATATCTATTTTTCAGCACAAAAATATTTATAAAGTATAACAAAATAAAAATAAAATTTACTTTGAAACGCCTTTTGTTGTAACTCGCCTCATATTTATTATTAGCCAGACTTAGGTAAAATTTCAAACTACTTGTCGATATTTTTACTTGAAGTTATTTAGTCTTTGTAAGACTAACTTGTTGTAGATTGCAATAAGAATCGCACTTTAAATGTTGCAACCAAGAATTGGCAATTTCATTTATACTTGAAGTTATTTATTTCTACTAATTAAATATTTCCAACACAATTTCTTGCCCCCAATCGATTTGAACTATTAATTAAAATTCTCGGTGTATCATTGTTCGCCGTGGCATTTGATTTAGCTCGATATCAATTTTCATAATAACTTTTTGTAAACGTTCATTCAAATTGTTAAACAATTAAATATTTAGTTCCTTTTATTGACACAAAAAGTTTCTTTACTTTGAAAAATAAACCTATATAAATACACCCTAAGCATTCATTAATCAAATTGAGTAAGGTGTATAATAATATCCTTATTGAAAATGGGTCAAATTTCATATTTTTTTCCACGTCTCGATGGTGGCTAATTGCGACATGTCACATTCGGTAATTAATGTCCGGACGAGTGGTGAAAATTACAGGTGCGAGTCTCGTTGTAATAACTGACTAGTAATTACGCGTGCTTTTAATTGGCCCGCGTTAAAAACACACAACATAACCTCAATACGTCCTACCCGGATTGATTTATACCCAGAATCTTACCAGAAATACAAATAGGAGGCGGTGAAAATTGGGGTAGGCGATTGAATATGAATAAAATTAACATACAACAATGTTAATTATAAATGATAAAATTAGCATTCAACCAAATTTAACCAAACCAAATTTTAAGGCTTTTCTAAACTCGATATTTTACTTCATGCTTAATCTGGGAGTGGAAACACTCGTTAGTAGTTTTAAACAAATCTTTTAAAAGTATTTTAAACTTGACTTGAAATCAGTGTTTGATACGCGTGGATCATGAAGTAAAATTTCGAGTTTAGAAAAGCCCCATGACAATTTGTTTTTGTTTTGGGTCGCTTCAAATAATATCAAAGACTACGCGATTATTCGTTTATGGAGAATTTCCAATTATGAACAGTAGATTTGTTTGAATACATGTTCAGTTATTGTTTTCATAAACGCATTCAATTTGAAGCTATAAACGAGTGTTTTCCACTCCCAGACTAAGCATGAAGTAAAATTTCGAGTTTAGAAAAGCCCCGCGTAGAAAATTTGTCTCGGGTCGCGCAGCGACCCGAGACAAATTTTCACGGGGCTTTTCTAAACTCGAAATTTTACTTCATGCGCCACGCGTATACAACACTGATTTAAAGTGATGTTTACAATATGCTACTAAAGTAGTATGCTAAGGACGAATACTTTGAACTTCACTTAATACCATTGTTTTATACGCGTGGCGCATAAAGTAAAATTTCGAGTTTAGAAAAGCCCCGTGAAAATATGTCTCGGGTCGCTGCGCGACCCTCGACAAATTTTCTACGCGGGGCTTTTCTAAACACGAAATTTTACTTCATGCTCAGTCTGGGAGTGGAAACACTCGTTAGTAACTTTAAATAAATCTTTTAAAAGTATATTTTAAACTTGACTTGAAATCAGTGTTTGATATGCGAGGCGCATGAAGTAAAATTTCGAGTTTAGAAAAGCTCTGTGACAATTTGTTTTCGGTCGCTGCACTTTTTACTTCAAATCATATCAAAGACTACGCGATTATTCGTTTATGGAGAACTTCCAATTATGAAAAGTAGATTTGCTTGAATAGATCAGTTATTGTTTTTATAAACACATTCAATTTGAAGCTATAAACGAGTGTTTTCCACTCCCAGATTAAGCATGAAGTAAAATTTCGAGTTTAGAAAAGCCCCGCGTAGAAAATTTGTCGAGGGTCGCGCAGCGACCCGAGACAAATTTTCTAAACTCGAAATTTTACTTCATGCTTAGTCTGGGAGTGGAAAACACTCGTGAATAGCTTCAAATTAAATGCTTTTATAGAAATTATGTAGACCTGAAAAAAAAAAACGTGGTATTAAACTACGTAGAAAAAATCGCTGTATGAATTTCATTTTATTTAAAGGTATTTTCCAATTTTGACAATATTGAGCAAAATATATGGGATTTTAGAAGAAAAATCCCGTTTATTTGAAGCTGTATGAATTTCATACTATATTCTTTTTTAATTCTTTATAAGTGTATTAGAAACATTTTTAAACGCGCCACTCGTATACAACACTAATTTAAAGTGACGTTTACAATATGCTACTAAAGCAGTATGCTAAGGACGAATACTTTGAACTTCACTGAAAACCATTGTTTTATACGCGTGGCGCATGAAGTAAAATTTCGAGTTTAGAAAAGCCCCGTGAAAATTTGTCTCGGGTCGCTGCGCGACCCTCGTCAAATTTTCTACGCGGGGCTTTTCTAAACTCGAAATTTTACTTCATGCTTAGTCTGGGAGTGGAAACACTCGTTAGTAGCTTCAAATTAAATGCTTTTATAGAAATTATGTAGACCTGAAAAGAAAACAGTGGTATTGGACTATGTGAAAAAAATCGCTGTATGAATTTCATTTTATTTGAAGGTATTTTCCAATTTTGTCAGTATTGAGCAAAATATACGGGATTATAGAAAAAAAATCCCGTTTACTTGGAGCTGTATGAATTTTATACTATATTTTTTTTAATTCTTTATAAGTCTATTAGTGTACTATTGTTTGTATTTATAGGCCTCCAAATACAGATATCGAATCATTTTTTGCTAAATTAGAGTTGCTATTGAATATTTTAATGTCAAACAAAAACAAATATTTTATATCAGGGGATTTCAATATCGATTTGCTTAAAGCATATAAATTTGTTACTAATTTTAAAACACTTATAGCATCTTATGGTAGTATATTTTTAATAAAAGAATATACACGAATATGTAACAACGGCGGATCGTGCATTGATAATATTATGACTAATTATCAGTTTATAAATAAATGTCAAATAACAAATACGGGATTTTCTAACCATCTAGCCCAAATAGTAAGTTGATCTCCTTTCACTAGGGCAAGTAATAATAAGGATATGAAAAAACGTATATTTTCAGAAATTAATTTTGAAAAATTTAAAATGGCCTTGAGCGATAAAGAACAATGGTCAGATATGTACACATATATGAATGTTGATATGCAATACAGCGCCTTTATGGGACGATTCCTGCAACACTTCAACAATTGTTTCCACTTTAAATCCGTAAATATCTCAAAGAAAAGTAGTTATCTAATTTCTGATAAGACAAAAGAATTTAAAAGATTGCTGAATGTTTATGATATTGTGGCTAAACATTCACCAGAAGTCAAACCAATTCTCAGATTTTACAAACATCAATATGATACCACTTTAAAAGAAGATGTTTTTTAATAAAAGAATCTTTTCATAATGGTATATTTCCAAAACAACTAAAGTTAATTAAAGTAATTCCACTATTTAAATCCGGAGATCCCAACAATAGGAGTAATTTTAGACCTATAAGTCTTATTTCAACTCTTTCAAAAATATTCGAATACGAAATTGTTAAACAAATCAAAACATTTTTAGACAAAAATTAGATACTCTCAATCGATCAGCATGGTTTCACAAAAAATAAAAACTGTAATACAGAAATTTACCAATTCACTCACTTCATATATTCATCTTTTGAGGATGAACAATTTTCATGCGGGATACTACTTGATCTGTCCAAGGCCTTTGATTGTATAAATCACGAACTTCTGCTCTCAAAATTACATGAAATAGGATTTAGAGGAGTCGCCTATAATTGGTTATACTCTTACCTTACCGAGTGAAAACAAATAGTAGAAGTAAAAAAAAGTACTGGAGTAGTGCAATCAGAGGTCCTGGATATTTTTAGAGTAGTACCGCAGGGGAGTATATTAGGTCCTTTATTATTCAATCTCTACATCAACGATTTATTCAAATTAAACACAAGAAGTTTCTGCAAAATTATTAACTATGCCGATGACACTAATATTTGTATTAAGGGCAGGACTATGAATGAATTATGCCAAAACACAAAGGAAGCTATGGATAAAATACTAAATTGGTATAAGACTGATCGGCTGCGTGTTAATACTGTTTTTGTTATATTAACACGCAGCCGATCAATCTTGAACCAATTTAGTATTTTATCCATAGCTTCTTTTGTGTTTTGGCATAATTCATTCATAGTCCTGCCGTTAATACAAATATTAGTGTCATCGGCATAGTTAATGATTTTGCAGAAACTTCTTGTGTTTAATTTGAATATATCGTTGATGTAGAGATTGAATAATAAAGGACCTAATATACTCCCCTGCGGTACTACTCCAAAAATATCCAGGACCTCTGATTGCACTACTCCAGTACTTTATTCAAGAAAATAATTTAATTTTTACTCCGCCCAGTCTCAATTGTGGTGATTTTAGTTTGGAACTAACACGGTCCGCAACATTTTTAGGCGTAATTATGGACGATAAATTAACATGGACAGAACACATAAACAATATGTTAAAAAAATTAGGTAGAACCAATTATATGCTCCGCACATTAAGAGACTATGTATCGTTTACCATTTTAAAAACCGTCTATTATGCAAATTTTGAAAGCATAATACGATATGGTTTAATTCATTGGGGTAGTTCTACCCAAATTAATAAAGTTTTCATCGTCCAGAAACGAACACTTAGAGCAATGGTTGGATTAAAACCAACTGCTTCTTGCAGAAACATATTCAAAGCGAATAGATTGCTTACGGTATTTGGAATATATATTCTCGAATGTCTATTGCTCATTCGGAAGCAACGACAGCTATTTATGAAAAACACAAACACTCACCCACACGACACAAGACATAAAAGTAACTATGCCTACCCAATACACAAATCTAAATTTACTGAGAAAAGCCCAGAGTAATAATATTTTACCAACAAAATTAAAATCAGCCAATAGCGTGGACACATTTAGGGGGGAGATTGTTGAAGTGATGTTGGAGATCGAATCATACAGTTTAAAAGACTACTTAAATTTTAAGTTTACGTAGTACTATATTCACTATTTGTTTTGAGTTATGTGAAGTAATAAATCACTAATAAAACACGATTTAATTTCCTTCCTTCACTTACTTATTTCTATTGTTAGATGTACATTTCGAGTACCATGTACTCATTTTCAATAACTTAACATTCAGTTATTGAAAATGAGTACATGGTACTCGAAATGTACAGGGTGGTCTAATTTCGATGTTGTTTATGGGCATCTCGGTAAATATAAGAGTTAGAGAAAAACCGATGACGCAGTCGCGATCTCTTTTTTTGAGACTAGGACTATGCCGAAAACAAAAATACACCATCTTGTTTTTATCAGAAGTTATAGGGCAACATCGGGTTTTCTTGATTTTTAACTTTAATTAATACCTTCGTAATTTGTGAAATAGACAAAAACAATAAGTACCTTCTTAAGACACTTTTTTGAGTAGAATATTTCTGTATATTTATTGACGCGCCTTCCTATACTAAGTATGAATACCTGTATGTAGGTGTTTTATTTTTATAAGAATAAAGAGACATCATTATTATTATTATTATTATTATAAACAACTTTACACAGGTCAAGTAAACATACATCATAAATAATAATAATATGGTATGTTCAATAAAAAAAAAACACCTCTAGGGTGCCATAATTTATTCTTTGTTAAGTTGGTTACACGCTTCAAAAATTGAAAAATAAAACGTCAGACACAATAATTTAAATGTATAATTTGCCAACCCACATTTTTTTCCATGACACTCTAGAGGTTATTTTTATTGAACATATGATATAATAAAACCTGAGAATGTGTGTATAGTTGGGGCAGATTAAAAAATACAAATTAGATTTAATAAAACGTGTCAGTATTAAGCAAAAATCTTAGATAAAAAAAAACTTTAAACTTTTTGATATCTCCTCGTATTTGTATCTAATCAACATCTGAGATGATGTAATTTACGATTATTACAAAATACACTCGTCGACTTTTTTGTTGTTCGGCTATTATAATTGAATAATTTGATTGCGTTTTTTTTTTGTTCGCTCCATCGTATCTATTTTGGTTTATTGAAAGGAGTGTCAGATGTGTTAATTGATTGATTAACGTTTCAATTCCAAGAAAGACAGGCGCGACTTTCTATGCGTTCTTGTTTTTTTCTTCTCTCTTTCGCGTTGATTGATTGTCGCCCATAATGAACGAAACTGGTGACCGATTTCTCTTTTACAAAATGCCACGGAGAACAATGAATGCACCGAGAATTTTAATTAATAGTACAAATCGATTGCGGGCAAGAAATTGTGTTGGAAATATTTAATTAGTTGAAATAAATAAAATTATCGTCAAGTAGTTTTAAATTTCACCTAAGTCTGTCTAATAATAAATACAAGTCGAGTTACAACAAAAGGCGTTTCATCCAAAATACTTATTTAGAGTAACTTTTTTATAATTCTTCAATTTACATAGGTAACGTCAAACGGGGTAAGATTTAGGGTTGTTCTTTTTAAAACATTTTGTTTTAAAACAGTGTTTTAAACATGTTTGAAAACAGCCGTCGTGTTTTAAAAGGTTTTATTTTAAATCTTAAATTTGCTTCAAACATGTTTTAAAGGTTAAATTTGTTTAAAACGTTTTTTTCATTATTTTAAATTTGCTAAATTATATTTTATACTACTTTATTATGATTTTTTGTTTACATTATTAAATGCTAGGTAAATTGTTGAAGATATTTCAAATTACATTATTAAACATACCATTTTGTTACAAGAAAATATCAAATAATTGTGCAAACGTGTGATATTTAAATACAGGGATTTAGTCTTACAAAGACTATATCAAACACTCATTGAAACAACTACTTCCCGAGCTAATACCCTGATGGACATTGAATTATACAAAAAGTGTTTGCTGTTACATACAGTAACCTACTACAAATGTAACAATTTGGGCTAATTTATTCAGGCCATCTATAGACGCGTTTCGAGATTTATATCTCATCAGTATAGCTTTGCCATTCCCTCTAAACAATTTGACACCACAGACTGGCGGTCACGCATAAGTATAACAACAAACATAAGTATAACAACAAAACACTTGTATAATTCAATGTCCGTCGGGGTATTAGCTCGGAAAGTAGTTGTTTCAATGAGTGTTTGATATAGTCTTTGTTAGACTAACTTGTTGTAGATTGCGAAAAGAATCGCACTTTTAATGTTTGAAGTATTCTGCAACCAAGAATTGGCAATTTCATTTATACATATACAGGGTTTTTTTTTTCAGGTGCATATACAGTAAATTTTACGACATTCGTTGTTTTTTAAAAAGATTTCAATTTGAATTTTTAGACGAGGGTTTTCCACTCCCAGACTAAGCATGAAGTAAAATTTCGAGTTTAGAAAAGCCTACAAATTTGGATTGGCCGCGTAGCGAAGCGGAGCGGCCAATCCAAATTAGGCTTTTCTAAACTCGAAATTTTACTTCATGCGCCACACGTGTGAAACACTGAAATATCGCAAAGTTTAAAATATACGGCTTTAACAATCCAATATGTAGATGTGAATAAAACGTGAGTCAAATTCTGCATTGAAAAAATTGTTTAAAACAGTGATTATAGGCAACCCAATAACTCTAACGTATATTAGATTGCCTATAATCGTTGTTGTAGCTTTGTGTTTTTTGAACTTCATAGTAAATCAGTGTTTTTAAGCGTGGCGCATGAAGTAAAATTTCGAGTTTAGAAAAGCCTAATTTGGATTAGCCGCTCCGCTTCGCTACGCGCCCAATCCAAATTCTTAGGCTTTTCTAAACTCGAAATTTTACTTCATGCTTAGTCTGGGAGTGGAAAACGCTCGTGTAAAAATTCAAAACCTTGTATTTCGATTTATTTAAATAAATGCTTACTTATTATAGGAAAAAATAACATTTTATAGAGGAAATTATACATTTTATTTATACATGAATTATTTAAACAAGGATTTTTTTACAGTGAAGTTAATGCACTGCAGAAAATTTATTATTGCGAAATATGAATGCGCTGCTATTATTTTTAACAAGCCTTTGGGATTTAATAAATGCCAGCATAAATCTTACTAATTAGTTTGCCGTTTCAATTTATCACTTCCCACTACATTTTAAACAAAAATTAATAGGCGTTAAAGAAAAAGAAAATAATACACCTTTACAAAAATTGAAACATGAAGATACGAACATTGCAACTATCATTTCAATAATTATATTATTAAACCCGATATCTAAATTATTTGATTTTCAAGCTATTCGATTTGTAAGTAGGTTTTTTTTTTATTTAGACAAGTTTAAAATATATTTGAAAAACGTAGTTGTTTAAGAAATTGATAGAAATAAAAAGTATTTTAGTGATTTAATAAATGTATCACTGTCAAACTTGGAACTGTATTTTTTTGTTCACAGAAGTTAAAAATGTATTAGATAACAGCTGATTTTTTTATTGGAAAGATTATGGTGAAATATAATTCACCATTTATCTATCTTTAGACAATTCTACGAACACAAAAATAATTATAGATATTGTGAACGCCACACACAATTGTGTTAATGCATTTTATATATTATATTCGTTATCAGTAACAAATTATAAAAATTAATATGCGAGTAAAATTGAGTTAACAGCCCCTTCTGGATATTTTTTTGCAAATATGGTATGTTCTTTGTCTAACTTTTTGTAGCCTATATCAATAGGGGTGATTATTACACATTATACATTTTTTTTAAATCCTTGGCTTCTATGAAGTAAACATTGTTTGGACACTTACAAGCGGTAAATCCCCCCTTAATTAAATGCAATTGTATATAAATTCCAATGTCAAAATAGGTAGGTTTGTTATTCTAGTAAAAAAGACTCAATCTTAAAACAATAATAGCTTACGCTTATTTAATTAAATCGTGGTCATCTCTCAAAAAAACCTTAATTTCCAACTAACCGCATCGAATAGTCATTTATTGCACGCGGAGGGTAAACGAACTGTTACGCAACACCTACCTGAACTGGGCCGGTCGGAATACCGCGTGCAGTAAACCCACGCGGGCCAAAGGGTCGGCACCCCGTCCTCAGATTTCGTCTCCGCTTGGGCAGTCATGCGGATCTTCGGGCTATCCTCCCTGGGAGGCGGAATGGGCTCGGGGCTCTTCACCACTTTCCCGATCTGCGACACCGCCTGACACAAACTCCCCAGCGGTGCCTGGGCGAAGGGCTTAACCTCCGTTTCGTAGGGCTTGAAGCTGATTCTACTCGCCGGGGTTGATTTTGTCCTTAAAACAGCTGATTTCCCGAAATCCGGCTGCAGGATGTTCGTGATTGAATATTTCAGGGTTTGTATCGTGGGTTCTTCGTGATTAGGTGGAGGTGATGAGGAGGGTTCCGAGTGGGTGAGGTTGGAGCTGAAGCTAATCTGGGAGTCATCGTCTTTCTCGTGTTTAGGACTAGATAGGGCGTAGGAGGTGATCCTCAAGAAGGTCCTCTCTTGCTCGATTTTCGGGGAAATATAAGGTGAGGTGGGTGGTGAGAGATAAGACTGTTTGGGGATGGTGGTGCAGGTAAACGGCGACGTCCTCGTAGACTCCGGCGAATTCGGGGAGTCCATCGGGCTGTCAGTGACGTCGTTTCCGGGGCTCGTGGCGGCACTAGGGCTCGACCTGTCTTCGAACGCCATCCTCATAGGCACAGAACAAGTTCACACATGCACCAATCAAACACGCTAGGTTTGTTGTTTTTTTCTTTCTTCTGTATATAAACAACTGCACGCACTTCAACTCTCTAACTATTCTTAAACAAGTGCTTACTTGTGTAAGTACCCTGTCAAACTGAGTGAGTTTTCAAAATAGTCATCTTTATTACTCGGAGTCTCGAACGGAGGCCACGCCCACCGGACCCTATCCGTTTCACTCGCGCGTGCACCCTACGATCACCCATCTCTCTTCCCCACTGGAAAAATCAATGCGGAGCGCTCCCTTCCACAGCCTCGCGCGAAAACCCTTTTCATCCCAATCAACTAATCCCTTAATATCAACAATTTTTTTTCGCAATTAACAAAAATTAACTCCAAAAAAATATTTTTAAACTTCGCTCCTCTCACTCTAGCACCTTAATCCCGGCTTACGTCTCACTCTTAATCTGACCAATGGAATAGTGGGCGTGGCCAAGCCGGATTGGTCGGAAGAGGCTGGTGGGGGGCAGCGGTTCGAGATTGAGACGTACGTCTGTTTGTTTTTCCCCAGATAGTGGGCGTGGCCGTTGGCATGTTTAAACGTGTAATTCAATATTGCATATAAGTGGTACGGATTAATAAGTGGTTCCGATAATGGTTTTATCAATGCGGTAGAACTAATTGATAGATTTCAAACGGTTCACGTTCACAACTATATTCTGCCAGGCGATTAATAATTATTTCATCCTTCGTTTGTTTGATGTACACGTCCGTGCCTGTTATAATGGGTTGCTTGATTTTTTTTCGCTTTTGCATGACCGCGCAATGATTTTGTGGGAATGGCTTTTGTTGGCGTTAACGAATGATTAACTCTAAACATATTTTGTATTTTTTTTTTCAATATTAATAAATTCAATGAATATTTGGAGAAGTCTACAAGATTAAATTTTTGTAGAAATTCGATATTAATTTTAATTCTATTTTAATTTTATTAATAAATTCAATTAACAATAAATCATTTCTTATTTAAACCGAGTGACTTAATTATTAATTGTTTTCTTTTCGTATGTTCGCATTTGATGTTGAAATATTCAATATTACTAAGTTATTAGGTGGCGTAACTATCGATTTTGTATTTATAGTTTTTACATATTGGCTTGATATAGTCAAAAATATTCAGTATTCAATTTTTATTACTAAGTTAATTAACCAATTATTCATTATTACGAGCTTTATAGTATAATAGTATTATTAAACACATTCTACATAACCCTATTTTGTTAGCATTTAAGATTATGTGCAAGACTTAAACGTTTTATTAATCCGAAAATGTTAATATTATCCTTAGAATTCCGTTAAAGCTGTGTGTTAACTTCCATTACGTTAACACACAGCTTTAACGGGGTTCTAAGGATAATATTAACATTTTCGGATTAATAAAACGTTTAAGTCATACATAACCTCAATTGTCATAACAAAATAGGGTTATGTAGAATGTATTAAATAATACTATAAATCATAAATGTTCATACATACATACCTGATCAATATATTTTGAACATCAAATGAAAGCAGTGTTTTATACGCGTGGCGCATGAAGTAAAATTTCGAGTTTAGAAAAGCACCGTGAAAATTTGCCTCGGGTCGCTGCGCGACCTTAGACAAATTTTCTACGCGGGGCTTTTCAAAACTCAAAATGTTACTTCATGCTTCGTCTGCAAATTTTGATCAAATAATTTAGCTAAGGGAATACATTTTTACTACCATAAATAAAAGCAGGGTAACATAACACACGAAAACGCAATATTGCTACGTTTATTTTATCAATAGTTCAAAAGTAATAAATAACAAGGATAATATTAACATTTTCGGATTAATAAAACGTTTAAGTTTTATACAAAACCTCAATTGTCATAACAAAATAGGGTTATGTAGAATCTACTAAATAATACTATAAATCATAAATGTTCATACATACATACCTAATCAGTATATTTTGAACATCACATAAAAGCAGTGTTTTATACGCGTGGCGCATGAAGTAAAATTTCGAGTTTAGAAAAGCCCCGTGAAAATGTGTCTCGGGTCGCTGCGCGACCCTCGACAAATTTTCAACGCGGGGCTTTTCTAAACTCGAAATTTTACTTCCTGCTTCGTCTGGGAGTGGAGACACTCGTTCGAAGTAAATTTTAATCAAATAGTTTAGCTTTATTACCATAAACAAAAACATTGTAACATAACCTCTAAATTATTTGATTACAATGAAGTTAGAACACACGAAAATGCAATATTGCTACGTTTATTTTATCAATAGTTCAAAAGTAATAGATAACAAGGATTATATTAACATTTTCGGATTAATAAAACGTTTAAGTTTTATACAAAACCTCAATTGTCATAACAAAATAGGGTTATGTAGAATCTACTAAATAATACTATAAATCATAAATGTTCATACATACATACCTAATCAGTATATTTTGAACATCACATAAAAGCAGTGTTTTATACGCGTGGCGCATGAAGTAAAATTTCGAGTTTAGAAAAGCCCCGTGAAAATTTGTCTCGGGTCGCTGCGCGACCCTCGACAAATTTTCTACGCGGGGCTTTTCTAAACTCGAAATTTTACTTCCTGCTTCGTCTGGGAGTGGAGACACTCGTTCGAAGTAAATTTTAATCAAATAGTTTAGCTTTATTACTATAAACAAAAACAGTGTAACATAACCTCTAAATTATTTGATTACAATGAAATTAGAACACACGAAAATGCAATATTGCTACGTTTATTTTATCAATAGTTCAAAAGTAATAAATAACATGCAGATTTTGTTCTATTAACGCGAAATGTTGGTACCACGTCTAGTAGAAATGAAGGAGCATTAAACTATTAGCGGCAATTCTATTAATAAGGTTATAATTGTTTTTAAGGTGGTTTGCAATTGATGCTAAAACATCCGTTTTTTAAATTAAAATACAGGGTGTTTTTCTTTTAAGTATACATGTCCCAATCAGAGCTGGACGATACTCAAGTGCAAGTACTCAAAATTTGTACTTTGAGTACTTTTCATGTACTCGGTACTCAGTACTTTATTTCCAAGTACTTGTACTTGTACTCGGCGCATTTTTGGACCAAAGAATGACTTCGTGTACATTTGGATGCAGTAAATTTTAATCAAATAGTTTAGCTTTATTACCATAAACAAAAACAGTGTAACATAACCTCTAAATTATTTGATTACAATGAAGTTAGAACACACGAAAATGCAATATTGCTACGTTTATTTTATCAATAGTTCAAAAGTAATAAATAACATGCAGATTTTGTTCTATTAACGTGAAATGTTGGTACCGTGTCTAGTAGAAATTAAGGAGCATTAAACTATTAGCGGCAATTCTATTAATAAGGTTATAATTGTTTTTAAGGTGGTTTGCAATTGATGTTGAAACATCCGTTTTTTAAATTGAAATACAGGGTGTTTTTCTTTTAAGTATAAATGTCCCAATCAGAGCTGGACGGTACTCAAGTGCAAGTACTCAAAATTTGTACTTTGAGTACTTTTCATGTACTCGGTACTCAGTACTTTATTTCCAAGTACTTGTACTTGTACTTGGCGCATGCTTGGACCAAAACATGACTTCGTGTACATTTGGATGCACCTACTACAGTTTATTTTGATGTAACTTGGTTGAAATCTTTGTTTTGACAACTGTCTTAATTTTACCATTAGTTGGCTGTATTTAGCTTAGACAAATAAAAACTATACTAAAATACATACAAATTATATCTTCGATGTTTCGCTGTAACTGTCAAAACAAACGTGCTATGCGCAATTGCACCTTTATGTTGACAGTCATGTTATTTTTGTGAAAATATATGAAAACTGTACCAACTTCTACACACTTTATATATTAAACTATCAACTGTCAAGACAGTCATGTTATTCTTGTGAAAATAAATGAAAACTATACCAACTTCTACACACTTTATATATTAAACTATCAACTGTCAAGACTAAAGCTATTCGCTAGAAATATCAAAAAGTGACACATAATATCGAAAATCGTCACAAGTGAAGGATTTTCAAGGGTTAGGTTAGGTTTTGCATTGTTAAGTTAGTTTAGGTTAGATATTACTCTGTCAAATTAGGTTAGATTAAATATAACTCTGCCAAATTAGGTTAGGTTAGATATCACTCTGTCAAATTAGGTAAGGCTATTTTTTTAAATCTAATTTGTTTACGGAATCTCCATTTTACATTATATATTTCCATTTCAAAGAATATTAATACTTATGATTAATACCTAACCTAATTGGTGCGTTACATTTAAGCACCCAACTTTCAGTCCCAAAATAGTTTAGCCCAGTGGTCTCCAAACTACGGCCCGCGGGCCAAATCCGGCCCGCGACTTGCATGAATCCGGCCCGCGATTGTTTGTAATTTTTTTTGTAAATGTCATATTCTGAAATATTGTAACAATTGTTCCTTAAATTTTTCATAATTTTATAAAATTAATCGAATCTTGGCCGACTTTATTATGTAGAATTGTATTTGTGGCCCGCGAAGAAGATAGTTTGGAGACCCCTGGTTTAACCCATTAACGGCCGAGCAATTATAGAATTAAATTTTAAAGTTGATTTTAGGTAAAATTCTACACTTTTTATTATGATTTCTACGAATGACTTGTATTACAAACTGTGAATTTTTCTATTAAATATACATAATGTACGAGTATATGCTGTGAATGTAAGGCACTCGTCGATTTTGTATAAAAACGTGCAGAATGAAGTTTAGAACGAGTATTTCCACTCCCAGACTAAGCATGAAGTAAAATTTCGAGTTAAGAAAAGCCCCGCGAAGAAAATTTGTTGAGGGTCGCGCAGCGACCCGAGACAAATTTTCACGGGGTTTTTCTAAACTCGAAATTTTACTTCATGCGCCACGCATATAAAACACTGAAATATTGTGAAGTTAGAAATACACTGAAAACATTGTTCTTGAATGAGT
Organism: Philonthus cognatus; assembly: GCA_932526585.2. Taxonomy (NCBI): domain Eukaryota; kingdom Metazoa; phylum Arthropoda; class Insecta; order Coleoptera; family Staphylinidae; genus Philonthus; species Philonthus cognatus. Next base: position 35,836,675 of record OW052242.1, read on the forward strand.
AATAATCGAGATATTTAAATAACAAAATATTTACGTTATTCTTCATACATTTTCAAGTCAAGTCAAATAATATAATATATCAAATTACTTATTTAGTAATTTAATTAACATAAAATTAATAATGTTGCGTATATGCATCAATGGCTCCTAATGGGTTAATAAATCCTTATAATTAAAAATGTATCGTGTCTCAACTTTACGGGACCCTATCAAAACATCCACACTATTTTTCCCAGCCGTAATGCTGGTCTTCATCTACTTGTTTAGCATAATTTTGATGATTTCTTTTAGGTCATAAAGTAAAGTACTTATTCGTACTAGTTTTTAGAAATTTAAATACCTGTAATATTTTGCAGTTTTTCCATTAAAATATACAATTTACATACAAATAGTGTACTTAATGTTTCGCGAATTGTAAATATTTCTTTTAAAACCAATTGTGTTGGTTTTGTTTCTAAAGCTTACTTTGCTTAAACAAAGAATTAATTTTGTACAAGAAATCTCTGCTCTTTAACATTTCATTCTTAAACATTCTTCAGTAAATGCCGAAGTCAAATGCCATTATAGTTCAAATATCAATTAAGGCGAACTTATGACAATTGTGAATATAAGTATAAATGAAATTGCCAATTCTTGGTTGCAGAATACTTCAAACATTAAAAGTGCGATTCTTTTCGCAATCTACAACAAGTTAGTCTTACAAAGACTATATCAAACACTCATTCAAACAACTACTTCCCGGGCTAATACCCCGACGGACATTGAATTATACAACAAGTGTTTGCTGTTACATACAGTAACCTACTGCAAATGTAACAATTTGGGTCAAATTATTCAGGCCATCTATAGATGCGTTTCGAGATTTATCTCTCATCAGTATAGCTTTGCCATTCCCTCTAAACAATTAGACACCTTAGACTGGCGGTCACGTTACCGTTCAAACATAAGTAAGACTAACTTGTTGTAGATTGCGAAAAGAATCGCACTTTTAATGTTTGGAAGTATTCTGCAACCAAGAATTGGCAATTTCATTTATACTTATGTTTGAACGGTAACGTGACCGCCAGTCTAAGGTGTCAAATTGTTTAGAGGGAATGGCAAAGCTATACTGATGAGAGATAAATCTCGAAACTCGTCTATAGATGGCCTGAATAATTTGACCCAAATTGTTACATTTGCAGTAGGTTACTGTATGTAACAGCAAACACTTGTTGTATAATTCAATGTCCGTCGGGGTATTAGCCCGGGAAGTAGTTGTTTCAATGAGTGTTTGATATAGTCTTTATAAGACTAACTTGCTGTAGATTGCGAAAAGAATCGCACTTTTAATGTTTAATTGTGAATATAGTTTGAATATAGGCTGACGCCGACTTACGTCATCAACTGTCATTATAGTCCAAATGCTAAGGTCGATTTGTATCAACTGTCTTTATAGATCAAATATCGACTGAATCGGACTAATGTCATACGAAAAACGTCAAAAGTGACGTAAAATGTGGAAAGTGATAAAATGTCAAAAAGCAAAACACTGTCACCGTGTAGAAAGTTATATAAAACTCGTATTTTCTAAGTGTCAAAAGTAGCATTAAATGTCGAATGTGCTAAATGTATGAAGATTGTCAAAAAGAAATAGAATATCCAAAATATTAACTAAAACCTTTAGTACTTACCACTTTCAGTAAGTACGACCTATAAATGTTACACATTTTTCACGAACTTGCTTTTTTCAAAATAATTACCATTTGATTGCTATTTCACCTATTACATACTAGTTCGTTTTTAGTTTATCTTTACAGTTTCATACCTAACCTAACTTGCTTTTTTCAAAATTATTACTATTTGATTGCTATTTAACGTATTACATTTTAGTTTGTTTTTAGTTTAACTTTACAGTTTGATATCTAACCTAACCTAACCACAATACAATGCATCATCTAACCCAACTTTACAACTTTTTATCTAACCCAAATATGTTAAATTGTAAAGTTGAGTTAGGTTGAATAATAGCCTAACCTAATTTCAAAATTGGACGGTAAATCCTAAAGTTGTGCCAAGAAGAACCAACTTTATGATTTGTCATCTAACCTAACACAGTTTCAGAGTTTTTCATCTAACCTAACCCAACTTTACTAATTGTAAAATTCAGGCATTCGTCGATTTTATAATAGCGTTTTATTTTAAGTTTTTAGCGAGTGTTTCCACTCCCAGATTAAGCATGAAGTAAAATTTCGAGTTTAGAAAAGCCTAAAAATTTTGTTTGGTCGTGTAGCGCGAAGAGCGGAGCGACCAAACCAAATTATTAGGCTTTTCTAAACTCGAAATTTTACTTCATGCGCCACGCATGTAAAACACTGAAATTTTGTAAAGTTCGCAGTATGCTACTGAACCAGTATGCTGAAGACGTATACAGTGCGCTTTATTTAAATATACCAAAGGGATTACATCGTAAAATTTGTACCCCATTTTAACTTTTGTTGTCGTAGAAATTTGAAACAATTTTTTGGTTTTATTAATAATAATAATAAAGTATTACATTTTAGTTCGTTTTTAGTTTAACTTTACAGTTTGATATCTAACCTAACCCAACAACAATACAATGCATCATCTAACTCAACTTTACAACTTTTTATCTACCCAACTACTCTAAATTGTAAAGTTGGGTTAGGTTGAATAATAACCTAACCTAATTTCACAATTGGACGGTTAATCCTAAAGTTGTGCCAAGAAGAACCAACTTTATGATTTGTCATCTAACCTAACCCATTGTTAGAGTTTTTCATTTAACCAAACCCAACTTTACTAATTGTAAAATTCAGGCATTGGTCGATTTTATAATTGCGTTTAATTTGAAGTTTTGGGCGAGCGTTTCCACTCCCAGATTAAGCATGAAGTAAAATTTCGAGTTGCGAAAAGCCTGAAAATTTGGTTTGGTCGCGTAGCTCGAATCGCGGAGCGACCAAACCAAATTTTCAGGCTTTTCTAAACTCGAAATTTTACTTCACGCGCCACGCGTGTAGAACACTGAAATTCTGTAAAGTTCGCAGTATGCGACTGAACCAGTATGCTGAAGACGTATACGGTGCGCTTTATTTAAATATGGCCAAAGGGAAAAATTGTACCCCATTTTAACTTTTGTTGTCGTACAAATTTGAAACAATTTTTTGGTTATATTAATCAATCAAACATTTTTTATAAGAAATGTTCATTGTTAGAAGAACATACATAGAATTCATTACTTTCGCTTTTAAAGTTAAAATTAATATCACAAATAATTAAGTCAAATGATTAAATTTTTAGGCTTTCCTATACTCGAAATTTTACTGTATGCGCCACGCGTATAAAACACTGATTTAAAGTTATATTCAAAATATGCTAATCTCTTATACTTTAAAATATAATTAGATCTCACTTTATTAATTATTACAAATGTTTATATCACTAACATTTTTTTTTTTCTAAATTTCAGGCATCTGGAATAATTTGCTTTTAGATTTTTACTTTTAGTTATGTTTTTACATATCTTAAAGCAAATTTTTGGAACTTTAAAAGCGAAAGATTTGGTTGTATAAGACGAAATAGGGTACCAGGTGTTGACTTGGTGGACGCAACATAGGAAATCCCATGTAAAATTTGAAATGTTCAAATTTTGGCTCCCCTATGTATTTTAGAAACAAAATGTATTTACCTTTTTTGTAGAGGAAAAGATTCTGAATTCATTTGTGTTAACGTTTACCACTTTACTTTTCTCTAAGTTGAAATAATTAAGAATAAATAATGTGATATTATAAAAATAATGACATGCCATGAAATTGAAACAACAACTGCGGATGTCAAAATGGCAAAAGATATCGTAATCACTTGATTAAAGTAAATGTTTTAGAAATAATTTACACTATACAAGAAAAATGTCATAGTTTTTATAAAATCACATTACTTTTTCTTAATTATTTCAGCTGTTAATTTTCTGACATTCATTGAATTTTAACAGAGTTCAATTTAAAGCTTTAAGCGAGTGTTTTCCACTGCCAGACTAAGCATGAAGTAAAATTTCGAGTTTAGAAAAGCCCCGTGAAAATTTGTGGCGGGTCGCGCAGCGACCCGAGACAAATTTTCTAGGCTTTTCTAAACTCAAAATTTTACTTCATGCGCCACGCGTATAAAACACAGATTTTAAGTGAAGTTCGAATATACATAAATTTGACAATATTATAGTGTTTTACACGCGTGGCGCATGAAGTAAAATTTTGAGTTTAGAAAAGCCCAGAAAATTTGTCTCGGGTCGCTGCGCGACCCTCGACAAATTTTCTCAGGGCATTTCTAAACTTGAAATTTTACTTCATGCTTAGTATAGGAGTGGAAAACACTTGTTTAAAGCTTTAAATTGAACTTTGAAAAAAATAGGGAATATACGCAATTATTGTATCAATTCCATGGTATGTCATTATTTTTATAAAATCACATTACTTTTTCTTAATTATTTTAGTTGTTAATTTTCTGACATTCGTTGATTTTTAAAAGAGTTTAATTTGAAGCTTTAAACGAGTGTTTTCCACTCCCAGACTAAGAATGAAGTAAAATTTCGAGTTTAGAAAAGTCCCGTGAAAATTTGTCGAGGGTCGCGCAGCGACACGAGACAAATTTTCTGGGCTTTTCTAAACTCGAAATTTTACTTCATGCGCCACGCGTATACAACACTAAAATATTGTGAAATGTACGTACATTTGAACGTCACTTGAAATCAGTGTTATACGCGTGGCGCATGAAGTAAAATTTCGAGTTTAGAAAAGCCCAGAAAATTTGTCTCGGGTTGCTGCGCGACCCTCGACAAATTTTCTCAGGGCTTTTCTAAACTCGAAATTTTACTTTATGTTAAGTCTGGGAGTGGAAAACACTTGTTTAAAGCTTTAAATTGAACTTTAAAAAAAAACATTGAATATCCGCAATTATTGTATCAATTCCATGGTATGTCATTATTTTTATAAAATCACATTACTTTTTCTTAATTATTTTAACTTAGAAAAACATAAAGTGTTAAGTGTGAACATTAATAAAAGTTTAGAATTGTTCCCTCTACCAAAAGTAAAATACATTTTGTCTCTAAAATAAATAGAGAACCCAATATTTGAACACTTTAAAATTGGCATGCGATTTCCTATGTTGCGTCCACCAAGTCAACACCCGGTATACGAGAATCAAAGCTAGCATCGATGTAAGCTGCATCAATCGAGGTTTATTAATATAAAATTTAAATTAGGCAGTATATTTTTCATTTCACTTGAAATCAGTGTTTTATACGCGTGGCGCATGAAGTAAAATTTCGAGTTCAGAAAAGCCTGAAAATTTGAAGTTGGCTGGGCGCGACTTGCTTTCAGGCTTTTCTAAACTCAAAATTTTACTTCATGCTTAACCTGGGATTGGAAACACTCACGACTAAACCAAATTGTCAGGATTTCCTAAATTCAAAATTGTACTTCATGCTTAACCTGGGAGTGGAAATACTTATTAAATGCTTCAAATTAAACGTTATTATAAATCCTGTGAATGCCTGGACATTTACAGCATGCACATATATTAATGCCCTTTGTAATTAATTAAAATAAAGTTAAATTATTGTCGCTGGGCTAAAGTGCCCACTTGAAGAACAATACAATATAAATTCATGACTGTTTTAATCATCATAGATTCATAAAATAAATGAGTAGCCTAGTATCAAATTCGGACATTCGCCATTTTTGTAAAAATAATAGTAATATTAAAATAATTAAAATAGTTAGTAATGGTTGTATTAAAACAGTTGTCATTATAAAACTTAGGAGTATTTACCTTAAGTTATACGCATGCTCAAGGTAAATCGGCTAAAAAATAATTAACTTGAAATTACATAAAGTTTTGTCTCCCGAAACACAAAAAATGATGTGGCGAATGTCCGTCTTTGATACTACTACTACTACTACTCAAATATATTGATAAGTCTCAATAAAAACACGAACTTTTTAATCTAAATTTCAAGGAAGAAAATCCTGGATCTACACGATCAAAAGCCAGTAAATTGATCAGCATATCCAGCCTTTTTTTCACAAGAATCACAATCGCAGTGCGTCTTGTCTCGAATTGCAAACTGCAAATTGCCATTTGCGGGAAGGCGCACTTTGCATATCAATTTGCTGGTAGCCTCTTCTGCTTGTTTCTATCTTGCCTTCCGACTACGATTTATATGCAGACCTTCTGGTTCTTATTTATAAACACGTATAAATGGATTATAACTGTTGTTTTGTTTCTGCGTAGTTTTAGGTTGTTTGTAAACAATGAACCTGCGCATGTTTCCAACACTCTCTAATGGATAATTACGCGGTAATAAAATTCACATCGAAATGAATCCATAAAACGTAATAATAATAATAATAATAATAATAATAATATGTTTATTAATGCCAAAACCATATACATAGTTTACATAGGTCAAGTTATAGATATAGATTCAAACACAGTACCTTGATTTAACAAGGCAACATAGATAAATTAACATTTTAAAAATTCTAGTTCTTAGCAGCAGTATACGTTACAAACAATTACATAACATATTAAAATTACAGTTTTAAAAAAAATAATAATAATAATTCAAACATAAGTATAAATGAAATTGCCAATTCTTGGTTGCAGATTACTTAAAATGTTGGAATTTTCATTTATACTTGTGTTTGAACTGCAGGGTAACGTGGCTGCCTATCTAAGGTGCCAAATTGTTTAAAGTGAACGGCAACGCTATTCTGATGAGAGCTAAATCTCGAAACGCGTCTATAGATGGCCTGAATAATTTGACCCAAATTGTTACATTTGCAGTAGGTTACTGTATGTAACAGCAAACACTTGTTGTATAAATGAATTTGGGTGAGTTACGTGAAGATAATAATAACTTGAAATAAAATACTTTTAACCTTTCTTTACAAATTTATTCTTCACCAGATGTACATTTCGGACACAAAGTGACCATTATCAATGGTTTCATACTCAGTATCAAACCATTGATAATGGTCACTTTGTGTCCGCAATGTACAGGGTGAGCGAAACTCGATGTCTCAGCTCTATTATGAGAAAAGGAAAAACGATAGAAGAAATCTGAAAAGAGGTTCTTAAATTGGATTGAGTAAGGTCCATTTTAAGCCAAAATTACATATTTTTCTAAATTTGGAATCTAAGGTAATGACGTCATCGAACATTTTACCTCAGAAACATAGCTATATTTTCGGTTATTTAAAAAGAGCTAATTTTTCGGAATAAACTTTGTACAGAAGAAAATTTGGTATCTTCTTCCGTTAAAAAATTACACACAAACTTTAAAAAAGAATTATCAAAAATTCACAATTGTCACGACTTAAACAAGTAGCCTTTGAAAGCAAATAACAAAGTCGCATCTGTCAATAATTAAACTAATATTGTTTTGTTGTCATTTGATTTTGAAAAATGTTTACGCACAACGAAAATGTCGACATGTTATTAGTTTATAGAGAATCTCAAAAGAACCCTAGAAGAGCAGTTCACTTATACGCCCAAAGATACCCTGAACGTGTTATTCCAACCGTAAAAATATTTGCAAGATTGGAATGCAATTTACGTGCAAACAACGAGGCATTTTCTGCTCGAAAGGGAAGACAAATTGCTAAAAGAATCAATTCTGACAATATTGTTGCCACTGTTTTGCAGTATTTTCAAGAACATCCAAGGAACTCGATTCGGCACGCCTGTCGTGAGTTGAATTTAAAATATTGTTCGGTACGACAAATTTTGAAAGGAAATGGTTACTACGATTATAAACTTCACAACTTAGAACACTTGTCAGATCAACATCAACGAAGAATAAATTATTGTGTCCAAGTGATGGTAAACTTAGAGATCAATGACAATCGATTTTTCCACCATGTGTTGTGGACGGATGAAAGCAGTTTTGTTGGTAACGGTACGCCCAAAATCCATATTTTATCAATCCGATTAAAAACCAAGGACACTTCGGCATTAACATTTGGTGTAGTATTATTTATGGGCATTTGATTGGTCCATATTTTTAGGAAGGAGTTTTACGCAGTGAGCAATATTTGCAATTTCTTCAAGAAAAACTTTCTGTACTTCTCGAAAATGTGACATTACAGCTGCGAGCAAACATGTGTTTTCAGCATGACGAAGCTCCACCGCATAAAGCACGAGTTGTCTAACAATATTTAAATGAAACTTATGGAGAAAATACCGATACAGTGGGCGCCTAAATCACCCGACTTGACCCCACTAGACTTCTTCTTGTGGGAAACTTTGAAAAACAAAGTTTACAAAACACCATATGGTAACTTAGAACATTTAAAAGAAAAAATCAGACATGCTTGCGATGAACTATCTAGAGAAATGTTACGTAAGGCTTCAGTAATATAAGTCAGGTGGAGATTGGATAAGTGTTTAGAAGCAGGGTTGTTATGTTTAAAAAACTTTGTTTTCAAACAGTGTTTAAAACAGGTTCAAAAACAGCCGTCGTGTTTTAAACGGATTTGTTTTAAACATGTTTTAAATTTTAAATTACCTTTTTTTTTTATTATTGTAAATTTGCTAAATTATATATATTTTAAATTTTTTGTTTACATTTTTAAATTTTAAGTAAATTGTTGAAAATATTTCAATCTACATTAATAAATATACTTAACATTTTATTACAATATAAAATATCACAACTGTGTGTGCAGTAATGTGATTTTTAAATACGGGGAATTTTTCTTTCAGGTATACGTATGCATACACTGTAAATTTTACGACATTTGTTGCTTTTTTAAAAGATTTTAATTTAAATTTTTAAACGAGGGTTTTCCACTCCCAGACTAAGCATGAAGTAAAATTTTGAGTTTAGAAAAGTCTAAAAATTTGGATTGGCCGCGTAGCGAAGCGGAGCGGCCAATTCAAATTAGGCTTTTCTAAACTCGAAATTTTACTTCATGCGCCACACGTATAAAACACTAAAATATGGCAATGTTTAAAATATACGGCTTTAGCAATCTAATATGTAGATGTGAATAAAACGTAAGTCAAATTCTGCGCTAAACAAATTGTTTAAAACAGTGATTATAGGCAACCCAATAACTCTAACGTATATTAGGTTGCCTATAATTGTTGTTCTATGTGTGTGTTTTTAAACTTCACTGTAAATCGGTGTTTTTAAGCGTGGCGCATGAAGTAAAATTTCGAGTTTAGAAAAGCCTAATTTGGATCGGCCGCTCCGCTTCGCTACGTGGCCAATCCAAATTCTTAGGCTTTTCTAAACTCGAAATTTTACTTCATGCTTAGTCTGGGAGTGGAAAACACTCGTTAAAAGCCCCAAATTCCCGGCTTTGAAACAACAAATTCCCGCAAATTTAAAAAACTCTGTAATTATCGGGATATGCATATTCAAAAGAAATGGCCCCATTGTTCTGTTTTAAACACGTTTTAAACGTGTTTTAAACATGTTTTAAACACGTTTTAAATATTTTTTTAATCGTTAATGTTTTAAGCGCCGTTTCGATGAAAAACACGTTTTTTTTAACTGTTTGTTTTACTTAAAATGAAAACAAAACGTATTTTTTAACAACCTTGTTTAGAAGTAATAAATAGGTGGTTACATTGAAATTTTGTTGGTGATTTCCTACATACTTTGTATCTTTCAGTATTAATTTGTTTACTGTTTTTTGTTTAGTTTTAAGCGCGATATTTATTTATTGTAACTTATGCGTATTATCATTTTGTTTTTATATTTTTCGTAATGTTGTAAAAAGGAGAAATCCGTAGATTATTAAATAAATAATAGTAATATAGCAACATATCATGTGTTTCTTAATGTTTAATTAATGATAATTAATAATAATAATTAATAATGTTTCATTATTGATAGATGCGACTTTGATATTTGCATCCAAAGGCTACTTGTTTAAATCGTGACAGTTTTGAATTTTCGATAATACTTTTATTTTTTAATTATAAGTTTGCTTATAATTTTTTAACGGAAAAAAATAGCATTTTTTAACTCTACTAAGTTTGTTAAAAAAATCAGTTCTTTTTAAATATCCAAAAATATAGGTATGTTTCTGGGAAAAAAATATTCGATGACGTAATTACTTCAGTTGCCAAATTTAGAAAAATATGTAATTTTGTCTTAACATGGACTCTACTCAATCCCATTTATGAACCGCTTTTCAGATTTTTTCTATCGTTTTTTCTTTTCTTATAATAGAGCTGAGACATCGAGTTTCGCTCACCCTGTACATCTGGTAAAGAATTAATTTGTGAAGAAAGGTTAAAAGTGTTTTATTTCGAACTTCTTGTATAATTCAATGTACGTCGGGGTATTAGCTCGGAAAGTAGTTGTTTCAATGAGTGTTTAAAATAGTCTTTGTAAGACTAACTTGTAGATTGTGAAAAGAATCGTACTTTTAATGTTTGTAATAATAATTGCTCAGAAATAAATTACTTCGTTTTGCTACGCGACTAATCCAAATTTTTAGGCTTTTCTAAACTCAAAATTTTACTTAACGCTTAATCAATCAGTGAAAACACTTTTTAGAAGTATATTTTATATCCAAAATATCACTATGCCTGTAATGTCGAGAAAACATTGCTTTATTTAATTTAATAAATAACTCGTTTTCGTTAGATCAGCTGTCAATCTTCACGTGGTTTTATCCCAAATTACCAAAAACCGATTAACTGGAAACCCTTCGAATGACATTTAAATCAATATTCAAAGTAACACAAACGCTAGATTTTAACTATCCTCACTATCTATAATTTACGTTCATGGTCATCAGCATCTCCATAAGCGTTCGCGTATTACAAACCTCCGCAGCGCGAAACAATTTAAACAAATAATACATTAATTACACCTACGGCCATTAAACGGCCGTTTCGCCATAGAAAACCGAATGAATAAAATAATAAATACGCTTACAATGGCAGCCCATTACCAACTAAGTAATCGTCAGTCCGATGTTTCACCTCACTTCTTACCTACCGCAGACCAAAGTCGGGATTTAACGGTATTGGACGGATTTTAATTAGATACAATTGAAATTGTTATTGTTTTTGATCATTATTGTTGTTTCGTTATGGGAGTATAGAAATCATCAGGAGGTTTGCTCACTTTTTCATGTTGAAAATTAGATGGCTTCAGATAATACGGATTTTGAATGAATGCTTGGAGAAAATGCAGCCTGAAAGAGTGTTGGATAATTTTGACCTAAAAAATGACGTGTATCCAACTTTTTCTAATTATACATAATTCATTAAGTTTCGATATTCTTCATAGAAAAGTTAATTATCTTAAGTAGTTTATCATTTATTATAAAATTAAAATAAAGATTTATGTTTAATTATATTTATGTCCGGTATTATAAAACGATTTATTCCCTAAATAAAATTTATTTTAGGAATAAATTAATTTATTCCAAAGATTTCGGTATTATAAACACAATATAACTTTATTTGGCTAATAAATCTTCCCAGTAAATTATTTGTTTGTTTTTCAACTAAGTAAATTTTATTCTCTAAATAATTTGATAGTTAAAAGTCAAAAGCGTATTATATTATTATAATTACTTTAGATTCTAGTACTTGTATTTATTAATTTCATTACGGTTATCATGTCTACCATATCATCCGTGTCAGATTTAAGTTCGCTCATAGTATCCTTCCTGACAGTGATTAATTCGAACCACAAGACAATCTAAGTAGTCGAAGACCTAGAGTTTTTCAAATCAGACGTAACCAGGAATTTTTATACTTAATCATACGCTTTTTTTAAATTAGTTCCATTTAAAGTTTTAAACGAGTGTTTTCCACTCCCAGACTAAGCATAAAGTAAAATTTCGAGTTTAGAAAAGCCTGAAAATTTGGTTTGGTCGCGTAGAGCGAAGCGCGGAGCGACCAAACCAAATTTTCAGGCTTTTCTATACTCGATATTTTACTTCTTGCGCCACGCGTATTTAACACTGAAAGCACTGAAATATTGTGAACAAGTGAACTTCACTTGAAATCAGTGTCTTGTACGCGTGGCGCATGAAGTAAAATTTCGAGTTTAGAAAAGCCTGAAAATTTTGTTTGGCCGCTCCGCGCTTCGCGCTACGCGACCAAACCAAATTTTCAGGCTTTTCTAAACTCGAAATTTTACTTCATGCTTAGCCTGGAAGTGGAAAACACTCGTTTAAGTCTTTTATAATTTCTTATAAGCTTTCTTTTTCTTGTTCTGTGTAATTCTGTCCTATTCCACAATTATTCTCCATAATTATAAGGAATTATACTAAATTTGCAATTTGATTGACAATTTAATTTGAAATATTGACAATTCAATTTAACAAATTGGTGGTTCCAGCTATAGCCACAATGATAATGTATAATTTCGGTCTGTAATCTACTAATTAAATTATTTATTTCTAGAATTGCTATTTATTTGGTAGGTTTGCTTTATAATAAGCAATTTTATTTGCCCATTAGTTTACTAGGTAAATAAATTTACTCCACAAATAGTTATCTAATGATTTATTAATCGTTTATAATACCGGGCATTAAAGTTTTTAATTTTAGCAACGGTAAATTATTTTGAAAATTAAAGAGAAACAATATTTTAGCATGTGTCTTTGTATTTAAACAAAAATTATATATTTTTATTAAAAAAAAATTACCGCTTCTAAAATTTACACAAAGATTTATGTTTAATTATATTTAATGTTTTTTTTATTTTAGCAACGGTGAATTATTTTGAAAATTAAAGAGAGACTATATTATAGCATGTGTCTTTGTATTTAAACAAAAATTATCTATTTTTGTTTAAAAATAATTTACCGCTGCTAAAACTAAAAACAATAAGTATAATTGACAATTTGATGGCAAAAAAGATTATTGTTTAATTTTTGTATGTATAAAGAGCAAAAACAATATTCCGATTTCTCTTACGTTTGAAATGTCTAAGAAAATTGAAAATCGACTGTTTTCCAAATATTATTGTTAATTAAATCATGACAAAATGTAATCTCGGAAAATTTTATCAGTTTTTTTTTAAATTTGTGCTGTGGAGTTTTATACATTTTCTAAATAGACATTAAATTATTGTCAAATCGGTCGCCATTTATAATTATAAATTACTCAATTTTTTATTATTTTACAAAAATGTAGTCAAACTGTTTTGTAAAATATTGATTTGTTTTTTTTTTTTGGATTGATTGAGTCACTTGAAGATAATTATACTTTGATTAAAAAACACTTAGAAACTTTCTTCAATACTGTATTTTGTAACAAAATGTACAAAATAAAGTATTGAAGAAAGGTTCTAAGTGTTTTTTAATCAAAGTATTGATTTGTTTAACATTTTGTTTCATTGATTTGATCAAAATTCAAACTATGAATTATTTTTATTCTCTAAATAATTTGATAGTTAAAAGTCAAAAGCGTATTATATTATAATAATTACTTTAGATTCTAGTACTTGTATTTATTAATTTCATTACGGTTATCATGTCTACCATATCATCCATGTCAGATTTAAGTTCGCTCATAGTATCCTTCCTGACAGTGATTAATTCGAACCACAAGACAATTGATTGAAATTTATAAAGAAACAAAAAAATGTATATTCAAATATTATTTTTATTGAAAATTTATCATCAATTTTTTTAAATGGTATTTTTTATATTTAAAGAAGGCATTGTCATTGTTTTCGCAGTTTAAATAATTTCATCAACATTGGTTTCGTTTAATTTAATAAACATTAGACTGCGAAGACATAAAATTTGCAGGAAATTTTTCTTTTAATCTAAATGTATACGTTGTAAATGTCCAGGTAATCATTGTTTCTTTAAGTGTTCAATTTAAAACTTCTAACGAGTGTTTTCCACTCCTAGACTAAGCATGAAGTAAAATTTCGAGTTTAGAAAAGCCCCGTGAAAATTTGTCGAGGGTCGCGCAGCGACCCGAGACAAATTTTCTGGGCTTTTCTAAACTCGAAATTTTACTTCATGCGCCACGCTTATAAAACATTGATTTTAGTGTGAAGTTCAAAACTTATTACTTATTTCATATGTGAATAATGCTTGAACGCATGGATATCTATACTGAAAAGAAATATTCCCTGTATGAAAAAAAAAATCAATTAAAATAGAATATTAGATTCCTAATATTTGTAAAATGTCAAAAAAGCTAAAAAAGTATTTTTAACTTCTGAGTAAGACATAAAATATCAAAAAAAATAATTGATTTTGCAAGAGAAAACTATGGTGCGGCTTTTGAGACTTTGTAAGTATTAATTTTGGCCCTTGAAACAATTTGGTTTGGCCAGCCCTGGTGTAAATACTTGTTTCAAGGGCCAAAATTAATACTTACAAAGTCTCAAGGGCCGCACCACAGTTGTTTCTTGCAAAATCAAGTTTATTTTTTGATATTTTATGTCTTACTCAGAAGTTAAAAATACTTTTTTTAACTTTTTTGACATTTTACAAATATTAGGAATCTAATATTCTATTTTAATTGTTTTTTTTTGTCATATTCTTTTCAGTATAGATATTCCTGCGATATTAATGCCTGAATTCATATTTGAAATAAGAAATAAGTTTTGAACTTCACACTAAAATCAATGTTTTATACGCGTGGCGCATGAAGTAAAATTTCGAGTTTAGAAAAGCCCAGAAAATCTGTCTCGGGTCGCTGCGCGACCCTCGACAAATTTTCACGGGGCTTTTCTAAACTCGAAATTTTACTTCATGCTTAGTCTGGGAGTGGAAATGACTCGTTAGAAGTTTAAAATTGATGTATAACGAAGTAGAAGCCCCAACAGTTAACAAATGTTAATTGGCTAGATTACCACTCAATTTTTGCCTGTCAAACGTTGATTGGTTTATTGTAATGTCAACTTAGGCCCAGTTGCACCATACGCGTTGGACTGGTTCATCTCTGAACTCGATTTCGAAGTGACATTAGATAAATAAGTACTGTCATCTTCAACTCAAGTTCCTTATACCAAGAAAAATCTTTACATGTCATATTGGAATAACATTAAGGCCCAGTTACACCAGAAAACATTGAATTGGTTTATCTCTAAACTTGAGTTCAAGATGACAGTACTTATTTATCTATTGTCACTTCGAAATCGAGTTCAGAGATGAACCAGTCCAATGCGTTTGCTGCAACTGGCTGCTACCAATTAACGTTTGACATGCAAAAGTTGAGTGGTAATCTAGCCAATCAACATTTGTTAACTGTTAGGGCTTCTACATCTTATATCAAAGAAATTCATTAAATATCATAGATTTTTGAAAATATTCTTCGTATTTGTACCTTAGAAACAATTTTGCAACTTTGTTATAACGTTTAATGATAATGTATTATTATATTTTCTGAAGATTTCATATATATATATAAATATCATAATCGACGAAAACGATTTGATTACAGAGGAAATGACGTTCGGTGGAATGTGTTTGGGCGAAAATAATGCGTGCGGTGATGATGCCTGTAACGAGTTTCGAGTTTGAAGCCTTGTAATTTATTCGGCTGCTCGAGGCGCTCGTTCCGTGGACGGAATAATACAAGAATAAAGAGGTACGAAGAAGAATATGGTGTACTTTCGAGAAACGAGTGTCGGCCCGGTAGTTAATTATTTCAATAAAGAAAAATACCAAGGAAGGAGAAAGAGAAGAAAACGCTGTAATTTCATAATAATAATTTATAAAGCTAACTTCATCACAAATGGAGAAACAAAGCCATACACAGGAAACAGCTTTATTTGCAACAACAGAAATAAATACAAGGAATTTATCCTTTAAGTGTACATATATTCCAATATGTACGCTCTAAATTTTCAGGCATTCCCAGGTTTTATAAAAACGTTCAATTTGAAACTTCTAACGAGTATTTCCACTCCCAGGTTAAGCTAGAAATATTGGTATTATTATTGATGACAAGTTACACTTTAGTGCTCATATGGCAAAAATGAAGTAGAAAGCATACTGTACCCAAAAACTAATCATAGGTGTTTAATTGAATTCATTTGGTTTGTTTTACTAAAAATATTTTACTTCAACTAGTTTCGGCTTAATGCCATTTACAAGATGCCATTTTTTTTTTAAATGGCATTAAGCCGAAACTAGTTGAAATAAAATATTTTTAGTAAAACAAACCAAGTGAATTCAATTAAACACCTATATTTAGTAGAAATGCTTTACCAAGTGAATAATGAGAAACAAGTTAATAATATAAAAACTAATCTATAATCTACGTAGTTTCAGTGATACTTCCACAAGGAAATTATTATCTTTTACCTCAATGGTACTATCATAATTAAATTTTGCCTGTGACGTATTTTCTCCTTTCTTACGGAAGATAGATATAAATTGTGTACAAAAAATGCAGAACAACTGTATACAGGGTGGTGAATTTTTCGAAGCTCACCATTGGTATCTCGGAAACGATAAGATAGACGATGTCGCTTAAATTAGAGAAAAGTAGCTCATTTTAATGGCGATTGAGAATCTGAAAACAATATATACTGCCTTTCAGAAAAATCAGAACACAAAGTATTTATTGAACGATTTTAATGAAATTTACAGAATTTGATCATGTAAATGAACTGCATCGATGATCAAAAAATCAATTCTTTTGTTTACTATTTAATGGTATTTTTCCTTGATTTCACCATTATGAAGAGCTGATGATTTTTTAATGTAATTGCTTCTAATATTGCCTCTGAGTAGTTTGACGTTTCAGTTTGTAAAACATAAAAAGATGCCCCGTGTTCGTCGGCGTGCACAATATCATCATCTAAGTGAATTTGAAAGGGGTCGCATTATTGGAATGCGAGAAGCGGGTTTTTCGGTTCGTGCTTTTGCTGAAAGGGTAGGCCGTAGTGTATCGGTGATCGTACGCTGCTGGTCTAGATGGTCCGAAGCTGGGGAGAATCGACGTAGACTTGTATCAGGACGTCCAAGAAGCACCACCGAGCGTGAAGATCGAGCTCTTCGTCTTACAACTTTAAGGGACAGATTTACAACGTCGCGGGCATTGGGAAATGACTGGTTGGCTCTAAATGGCCAAAGAGTATCCATGGCTACTGTTTACAAAAGAATCCGCAGTTTTGGTATAAGATCCTACCGTCCACAATTGTGTCTACCTCTTACTCCGCAGCATCGCAGAGCAAGACTTGATTGGTGCAGGGAAAGACAACATTGGACCCATGAATGGAATAACATTATCTTCAGCGATGAGTCTCGGTTCTGTTTATGGGCTCATGATGGTCGCAGAAGAGTGAGACGTCGACGCGGTGAACGCAGAATTTTACAATATGCTGTTGAAAGACATACGGCTCTTACACAGGGAGTTATGGTTTGGGGGGGCGATAGCATATGGTAGTCGGTCTCCTCTAGTTTTTTTAGAAGCAAGTCTTAACGCGATTCGGTATATTGACATCATTTTACGGCCAGTGTTAGTGCCCTATGTAAATGGCTTGCAGAACCCCATTTTTCAGCAAGATAATGCTCGACCTCACACAGCGGCCATTACAAGACAGTTTTTTGATAGTGCTGAAATCAATTTGTTACCTTGGCCATCTTGTTCTCCACATCTATCACCAATAGAACATATTTGGGATATGATAGGTGTTAGAATAAGTAACTTACAGTGCCCCGCTAACACTGTAATGGAACTTAGAGGTCAAATTATCGAAGTTTGGAATGAAATACCCTAAGTCGATATTGACAGCCTGATTTCTAGCATGCCTCGAGTGTTTGGGAAATCGTGGAGGCCCAACACATTATTAATTTTTATTCATTTGTTTTTTTGTTTTTCAAGTTGATTTTTTGATCATCGATAAGGTTCGTTTATATGATCAAATTGTGTAAATTTTATTAAAATCGTGCAATAAATACTTGGTGTTCTGATTTTTTTGAAAGGCAGTATATAATAATTTTGATAGGTTCCTAATTTATCGCCAAAAAAACTGAACATTGTGATTTTAGAGAAAAATTAATATCTTCCCTGCCATTGGCGGTATTTTCATCAAATTTGGCAACTGTATATTTTTGTACCCTCTGTACTCTAGATTTCGAGTTACGATATTCAACTTTTATATTTCTTACGGCAGCCATATTGGATTTTCACATTATTAGGTAGACCAAAAAAATAGCTTTTCAAAATGGTAACACATATAACTTCTGATTTTCAAAAACCTGTAGAAATTTAAAAATGAATGTAAATATTTGCTTAAATCGCGAATGCTTTGAAAATCAATTGGAAGAATAATTAAAGTGACAGTTGGTAGTGCATGTTGTTTTTCTATGGCTGCCATTTTGGATCTAGGCATCCTTAGATAGAAAACAAAATATTTTTTCAATACATTTTATTAATGCAGCTTTAACGAGATAAGTCAAAAAAAACACTAGTAGATAATTATAATTATTTATATTGTTCAAATTGTGCGCCGGTTTGCCTGATGCAAAGATTGGTCTTGAGATTCATTTTATCCACTGCTCTTTGGATTGTTCGCTTTTGAATGGAATCGAACGCATTTCTGATTTTCAGTCGGAGATGTTCGATATCTTCAGTTTCAGCTGAATAAACAAGATTTTTGACAGTGCCCCACAGAAAATAATCCAACGAACAGGACCAAACGTGCCGAGCCATGATTATGGAAACCGTGCATTTAAATAATCGCCAACAATGCGGGAGTTGTGAGACCCAGCTCCGTCTTGCTGATACCACTCAAGATTT
Organism: Philonthus cognatus; assembly: GCA_932526585.2. Classification (NCBI taxonomy): domain Eukaryota; kingdom Metazoa; phylum Arthropoda; class Insecta; order Coleoptera; family Staphylinidae; genus Philonthus; species Philonthus cognatus. The sequence goes on from OW052242.1 coordinate 35,855,428, forward strand.
TGAATTGTAAGTAGTGTGGTAATTCGTCCAACATATCTTCTAAATTTCTCTGCAAAAAATTTAAATAAGCAGCACTTTTTAAACGCCCATCGAGGAAAAATGGACCAGAAATAGCATTAGCTAAAATACCAGCCTATATGTTTAAAGAATATCGGACTGGCGGCCTCGTTTTTCTTATTAAATGAGGATTCGCCGTTGCATAGTTGTGCAGATTTATTTTATTAAAGCTTCTGTAATTTGTAAATAAACACTCATCGCTCCATAATATTTTTCTTGGAAAATTATTATAGTGCCGCAATTTTTCGCGAAACCAATTGCAAAACTCCAATATACGCACTTGTGATCGCACTGACAGTTCGCACTACCAATTGTCACTTCAATTATTTTTCCAATTGTTTTTCAAAGTATTCGCGATCTAAGCAAATATTTACATTCATTTTTGAATTTCTACAGGTTATTTAGGTGATCAGAGGTTATTTGTGTTACCATTTTGAAAAGCTATCTTTTTGGTCTACCTAAAAGTTTCGTAACTCGAAATCTAAAGTAACTAGAATATGTCTGGCGACGCCAATCGATACAGAGGGTTTAAAAATATGAAGTTGTGAAATTTGATGTAAATACCGCCAATGGCAGGAAAGATATTAATTTTTTTCTAAAATCACAATTTTCAGTTTTTTCGCGATAAATCAGGAACTTATCAAAACAATCATTTTTCTTCAGATTCTCAATCGCCATTAAAATGAGCTACTTTTCTTTAGTTTAAGCGACATCGTGTATCTTATCGTTTCCGAGATACCAATGGTGAGCATCGAAAAATTCACTACCCTGTATATTTGGCTTACGAAAATATGATAGGTTTAGTTATAAAATAAAAGAATTAAGCTGATTGAGTTTGCCCAATCGCTTCAAACTGCACACATTTGTGCTTTATAAGAAAACCCTTATGAATAAAACACCCGAAAATGTATATATAACTCATAAAATTTAGAGACTCTGTGCACGACGTAAATTTTCGACGGAAAAAAATTATTAGTTATGAACGGTGGAGGCTTCTACTTCGTTATACATGTTAATTCAATAAAATAAAACACACGTCCTAAGATCCCTTCCAGATAATATCCAGCAATATATCCTAAAAATATTAAATTACATTTATTCCACCCAAGCGATTCCCACACAATGGAAGCAATAAATCATAACGTGTATCCCCAAACCTAATAATGATAGTCTAGCAGCTTCTAACTACCGTCCAATCACCCTACTTCCCGTTTTAGGTAAAATATTTGAATCCATCATCAAATCCAAACTCCTAAACCATATTTCCCATTTTATACCTCAGTGTCAATTTGGATTCCTTGAACACCGCTCTACTGCCCTTCCCCTTACGATTCTAACCTCAAACTGTCAAACAGCTCGCCTCGAAGGTAAAAAATCCGCCATTGTTTTCTTAGATATACAGAAAGCGTTTGATTCCGTCTGGCATCGAGGTTTGCTGTTTAAATGTTATTCCTTAAATATTCCTATACACCTTATCAACCTCCTTGTCAATTTTTTACTTAACAGATCCTTACAAATTAAAATCCGTAACCCGCTTTCCGCATCTTTTATCCCTCATCAAGAACTACCCCAAGGCTCTCCAATATCCCCGTTTCTCTACAACATTTATGTTCACGACATACATAACAGCAATCCAAACTTCCTGAACAAATCTTTATATCCGCCCCTCTATGCAGATGACACAGCCCTTATTTCCCACGACCCCACAACTCAGAAAGATCTTAGTACTGTTCAAGAGCTAATAGATCGCATCGAACTTTGGTTTGCAAAGTGGCGAATATCAATTAACCCCCACAAAGGGCAGCTTGGTGGTGTAGTGGTTAGAGTGTTGTACTGCCACGCCACGGACCGGGGTTCAAATACCGGCCTAACAAGTTGTCTGCATTTATATAGGTTAGGATAAAAATGCCAAACACTCCGTCTTCTCGGATATGACGTTAAATGCATGTAGGACCCGTGTACTGCCTGGATGTTGCGTGCACGTTAAAGATCCCTACCGGTGGGTTGGAACTCCCACCGGGTTCGGCAAAATTCCCGGATAGCTGTAGACCTAATCTCCGGCGTCATGATTGGCCTTAGCAGCGGAAATAGATGACGTAAAACCCAAAATAAAAAAAAATATAAAAAAAAACCCACAAATCTTAATTCCCAATCCCATTTCATCGACATACCAACTCTCCTGTTAGAATCCACATTAACAATCAAATAATTTCCCCTCATGGCACCTGCAAATACCTTGGCATAACCCTTGATCCCAGATTCACCTTTAAAGCCCATATCCAAAACATAAAAGAGAAAATAAAAAACAGAGCAAGGCATTTTAGAACTCTTACATACAAACAGCAATGCATTTTAACTCATACCGCCGTGCATATATACAGAGAGTTTTATGTAACACCGAACATTTGCATCCAATACAATTTGACAACTTTAATTTTTAAGCTGTGTGTAAATTGAGTTGCCTATATGACCATTAAAAATTGTAGCCAATCAATCGCAATTAATGCCTCAACTTGTACATACAGGACGTTTTTCTTTTAAGTATACATGTCTCAATTACAGCGTATATGCCGTAAATCTTTAGATACTAATTTTTTTTAACAGAGTTCAATTTGAAACTTGAAATGAGTGTGTTCCACTCCCAGACTAAGCATGAAGTAAAATTTCGAGTTTAGAAAAGCCTGAAAATTTGGTTTGGTCGCGTAGCGCGAAGCGCGGAGCGGCCAAACCAAATTTTCAGGCTTTGGTAAACTCGAAATTTTACTTCATGCGCCACCGGTACAAAACACTAACATACTACGAAGTTTAAAACACACCGCTAAACTTTACATTGCATCAGTGTTTGGTACCGGTGGAGCATGAAGTAAAATTTCGAGTTTAGAAAAGCCTGAAAATTTGGTTTGGCCGCTCCGCGCTTCGCGCTACGCGACCAAACCAAATTTTCAGGCTTTTCTAAACTCGAAATTTTACTCCATGCTTAGCCTGGGAGTGAAAAACACTCGTTTAAAGCTTTAAATCTTTTAATAAACCGAGCTTCGGAGCATGCACAACGTATGCTTATGTATACTTAAGAAATTCTCGTTAAGAAAATGTTCTGTGTTACATAAAACTCTCTGTATATAAAATGGTTTGTAGACCTCTGTTAGAATATGCAGCAATCTCTTTTCACAATTCCCATCCTACCTCCTTAAAAAGTCTACAAGTACAGAACGAGCAGCACTAAGAATACTCACTAAAATCAAACACTCCCTAAATCCACTTTATAGTCCCTCCAATGCACTCCTTTATAAAAAAAACTAATATTATTCCCACTGAAGAAAGATTGATACAACTAACTCAAAAATGTTCCTCCAACCCAAATATCCTAGAGCCGATTAACTTCCTGTGCATTCCTCGTAACCTCAATATAACCCCAAAAATTAAATTTCCCCCTGGCACCATTTATAGTTTCATCACATCATTCCACATTGACCTCCTTGATAGCACTAACCAACACTGATAGACAGGACTGTGACAGACTAATTTACTGAAACAAACAATACATTTTTATTACTTTTACAAAACAGGCTGAAAGACTAATGGTCGATAGCCCGTTTATAGACGTATTTGATCAAATTATTTATTCAAGTTGTAAAAATGAAGTTGTAAAAGTCTATAAATAAAGATATTATATATACAGAGAGTTTTATGTAACACCGAACAGGCTAGAATGTACTTAATGTAAATTTTCCTATGTTCGATGTGTACTGGGTCTCATCAAAGAAAGCATTGAGTACGATGTGAATGTACACTCTTCCCGTCAAAAATAAATTAAATTTGTCAATTATTATATCAATCACAATATGTTGTATTTTAAATATTTTAGTTCAACGAAATGCTTATCAACTTTTCTTATATTTTTAATCAGTAAAATACTAATTAAAGAAGGTAAGAAAATATAAACGCTTCATTAGTAAACACAATTTTCGCAACATTTCGTTGTTTAATTTAACATATTAAATAAAATATAACAAACAGGCAGAAAGACCTCGGGTCGATAGCCTATGAAAGGACAACTCCAACAATTTTATATTATATTTTATTATGCAATACTATAATTAATGTAATGTAAAAGTCCCTTGAGTAAAGATATTTGTATATATAACAAACATTTTCTCGCTTAATTTTGTCACACAGCAACTAATAATGTTGGAATTTGTAGGACCTAAACTTAAATTCTTGTAGAACTTTTATGTACAGACAAGTTTTAAATATAAAATGAAGAACATACATTGTTTAATTTCTTCTCTTCCAATAATATCGACGGACTTTTAACTTCTCGCTCATAAAATTTATCCAAACACACTGTTTTATAAGGTTTTAAATGGATGAAATAAATGGTATTAGTCAATCAAAAATATGTACAGTAAATGATTCATGGACATTTCTTGAACTGTTTTCTCCGTGGTATAAGTTTACCAGAAAAATCTTTTCCTCCTTTGTAAATATTATTGATATGTTCAACTCTCCGTTCTTGGTCTACGTTTGCTTCAAGTGCTAGAACAGCAAATATCATTTGCTTGCGATAACTGATAATACATTTGTTTTTGAAGGGAAGGTATAAATTGGGTTGAGTATATTACAGTTAAAAATCGTAGCCAATCACATCGAACTCAATGCTTTGATGCGTCCCAGTATACATCGAACATATGAAAATTAACATTGAGTACATTTTAGCATGTTCGGTGTTACATAAAACTCTCTGTATATATAAAACACTTTAACTTTGTTTGTATAAGACAATATTTTTATTTTTTTATCACTCTGTTTGATAATGGCAAGTTGAGTTGCTGAAAATGCGGTCACGAAAATAAAGATTTTGTGTTATACAAACAAAGTTAAAGTGTTCTATTTTATTAAAATTATTAGTATTCCTAAACACAGAACAGATTTTTTTTAAAATCATTCTGTTATAATGTTACGGCATTAAATTAGTTACCAGGTAGCAGCGAAGAAAATATCATATCGTTTAAAAAACAATTGTTTAGCCATTTACTTAATTCAAGCTTAAAAAATAACTTAAAAAAATGATAAAAAAAAATTCTTCAAACTAAGGATTTGTTCAATACCAATTATATGTTTTAATTTATTAATATTTTTTAAGGGTTGAGTGAGCAATGGTTATAATAACATATATACTAAACTCCGCCTATTTTCCTCTATTTGTATTTGTCTATTATGTATTTTTTTGTTATTGTAAATTTATATATTCTTATTGTTAATTATTACTAAGGAAAATAAAGACTTTAAAATACAAATAAATTAAAAACAAAACAATCGAGTTAGAAAAGCCTAGGATCGATGTAAGCTTCATGCATCGAGGTTTATTAATATAAAATTAAACTTAAGCAGAATATTTTGAATTTCACTTGAAATCAGTGTTTTATACGCGTGGCGCATGAAGTAAAATTTCGAGTTTAGAAAAGCCGAAAATTTGGTTTGGTCGCTCCGCGCTTCGCGCTACGCGACCAAGCCAAATTTTCAGGCTTTTCTAAACTCGAAATTTTACCTTATGCTTAATCTGGGAGTAGAAACACTCGTAAGAAGCTTCAATTTGAACTTCAAGACAAAATGTATTTTCTCTTCAAAAAATTTTAGAAACCAATGCGTGCTTTTAATAAAATTCAAAGAGATTTTACAGAAATAACTAAAATCATTTGAGTTAATCAACTTTAGAAACTGCCATTAAATTAATTAGAAATTATTTTATTTATTATCGATCAAACTCTCTCTCAATCTTTAAACTTAGATATTATTCGACCCCCCAAACACAAAACATCCCTTATCTCCTCACCGAAAGAGGAAAAAACAAAACAAACGAAATGTTGTTGCTTCGCGCTACGCGACCAAACCAAATTTTCAGGCTTTTCTAAACTCGAAATTTTACTTTATGCTTAATCTGAGAGTAGAAACACTCGTAAGAAGCTTCAATTTGAACTTCAAGACAAAATGTATTTTCTCTTCAAAAAAAATTTAGAAATTAATGCGTGCTTTTAATAAAATTCAAAGAGATTTTACAGAAATAACTAAAATCATTTCAGTTAATCAACTTTAGAAACTGCCATTCAATTAATTAGAAATTATTTTATTTATTATCGATCAAACTCTCTCTCAATCTTTAAACTTATATATTATTCGACCCCCCAAACACAAAACATCCCTTATCTCCTCACCGAAAGAGGAAAAAACAAAACAAACGGAATGTTGTTGTTTGTGTGCATTCGGACGCATTCTTTTAGCGCCCCCTCTGTCACTAATTTAGTGGCCCGACACGCTGATAAATCTCCCGTTTTAGAAAGACAATAGTCTTCGAAATCAGCTGCCGGTTACCGATTTAATGACCGGGAATTTTTCACTCGATGAATTATGTCCGGTTAGCGAAGCAGACTATAAAAACAAGAAAATTCGGATCGACTAGATAACGCGACACATTAGAAATCAAGAAGGTTATTGGAATACAAAAGGTGGTGAATTGTAAATGTTTTGATTAGGGATGGTGAATTTGATGCGGGGTATTTTTTTTCTGATAGGATTTTGGTATTTTTGAAAATGATCAAAAATGTTGGGTCGTCCCATAAATAATGCGGTATTCGTATTCTTTTTTATTTCTAAAATTTTGATTAATTTAGAGTTATTGTTTGCAGTTTGTACGAACAATATCGTAATTTTATATATCGTCGGCTTTCAAGTGAAATTTACTAAGGCAATTTTTTGGCCGTTGTTTGTTAAGTCCACCACGCTCTTGTACTTTACTTAAAAAAAAATATTTTCTACCCCAATTTCATGTAACTCAACAACAGCAGACTGCAACGAAAGTACGCAATAATTTAGGGCTCTTTACCTACTAATTTAGTGACCCCTTTGACGATTTTAGCGCTCCACCCTTTACATAGAAAAAAATATTTTACAACCCAATTTCATGTAACTTGAAAATGAACGAGCAGGCTGCAACGAAACAATATAATAATTTAGGACTCTTTACCTACTTAATAAGTGCCCTATTGGCAATTCTAGTGCTCCATCCTTTACTTAGAAAACAAATATTTTTCACCCCAATTTCATGTAACTCGAAAACGAACAAGCAGGTTACAACGAAACTATAAAATAATTTAGTGAAATTGGGGCAGACATTTTTTTTATAAGTAAAGGGTGGAGCACTAACATCGCCAATGGGCCATTTAATTAGTAAATAAGGAGCCCTAAATTATTGTGTAGTTTCGTTGCAGTCTGCTCGTCCATTTTCAAGTTACTTGAAATTGGTGTACATTTTTTTCTTTCTAAGTAAAGAGTGTAGCACTAAAATCGCCAATGGGGCACTTGATTAGTAAATAAGGAGCTCTAAACTATTGTATAGTTTGGTTGCATCCATTTTCGACTTACTTGAAATTAGGGTAGACAACATCTAACTAAAGGGTGGTGCACTAAAATTGCTAATGGGGACTTAATTAGCCTTTAATTATGTGGTACAGAAAGTGGGTTTTAATCCTTGATTTGTGAATGTTGCCTTGCCAGCTTTATTAATATTAAGGCAGCAATGTTGCGATTTGCACCCTAAGGGGTGGAGCACTAATATCAGGAATAGGGCACTAAATTAGCTCTTAATTCTGGTACAGGTTTGAGTGCGATTTGCACCCTAAGGGGTGGAGCACTAATATTAGGAATAGGGCACTAAATTAGCTCTTAATTCTGGTACAGGTTTGAGTGCGTTCTGTCCATTTGACACTGCTATCTTGACAGAGGTCTTAAATGGTGCTGATAATAGACTGATCAGTTAAATGATAATTATAATAATTGACTGATCATTCAAATGAACATTCAGATGGTCATTCGAATGATAATTCAAATGCTCATTTGAATTATTGTTATTAGCGACTTGAGATACGCGGCATTTTTGAGGCACTTTACATGCTGGTGCAATCCACTAAGTCTAATCTAAGGACTAAGTCAATTACACCAGTGGGTAGAAAACCATGAGTACAAGAACTTGGTTGACTTAACTAACAACGGCCAAAAATTGACTTAGGCCCAGTTGCACCAAAACCGTTGAACTGGAGTTTAAGCTGAACCTAAGTTCAAGTTCCTATTGTTCTGATGTCACTTTGAACTTGAGTTCAGAGTTGAACCAGTTCAATGTGTCTGGTGCAACTGGTTCTTAGTGGATTTTACTTGTAAGCTGACGATATTAAGTTTTCATATTCTTACTTTTTTATTCAATGACAAAAATGCCATTTGTTTATGGACAAACGTGCTATTGGCTTCTTATGTACTTAATGATGTTTACCTTTACAAACTGTAAATGTTGTCACAATGGAAAATTAAGAGTGATACAAATGAAGTTACTGTATATTAATTGTATTTGAATAGATTTGAGCGTTAAGTTTGTTCCCATTTCTCGTCACCTTGTCCCAGTTTTTCTGAATTCAGTACAGAAGCAATTTGCGCTGTCAAAACAAACAGGAACGAAGAAAACCAACCCCCGCTGTTTGTTTACAAAATAATCGCGTCTAAGCGTACAACCAGGAGGAATCCGTTTCTGATTTTTTTTGTCTGTAAAGAACGAAAATCCATTCGCATTTTCCACGCCCTCGTCGTACCTGGCAGGTAAACACTCTCCCAAAAAAAGACGATATATTTTGACTTATTTTGACAGGTGAGCAGTGTGAGGTAAATATTTTGGCTCGTTTTAACAGGTAAATGGTGTTGATTTCGTTACGCGTTGCGGGGCGGACTTTACCGTTTCCGATTTTTCTTTTAAACCTCCGCCACGGTTAAATCGATTACATTTCAGGTACAGGTAGGTTTTCTGAGGAAGTCGATTCTGATAGTTTAATGGGCATTGGAGTATTGTTTTGCATAAGCACGACAACCGTGCAGTGCCATTGTTCGAAAAGCTACTTGTCATCGCTGGTGACAATGGGATGGAATCGGATTGTTCCTTTCGCGAATATATAGTTTTCTTCAACTACTTCATGGATAATTAGACAATGAAGTAATTTAAACGGAATAAAATTGAAAAATACCGAAAGAAGTAAATATAATATTCTTTTACAATTTTTTTCTAATGATTCGATTTTTCTTGAAAGAGAGATTAGTTGTAGACCTATTGATAAATTCAAACTCTAGATTTTTCTGAGAGTGAAAACAAATGGTCGCGTCTTACTTTACGCTTTAGAGCAAAAAATGTTTTGTTGGCGTAATTTAAACAGTTTAATGCATGCCATAAGTAGATCTACATGTATTAAACATTTATTGCCTATTTTGGCGATTGGAAGAATATGGTCTTACATGCACCAAAATAGGTTACAAATGTATCAATACAACAACTTGATTCCACACACAAAACGACATCCACAACGAATTCCAGAAAACACAATCACGTTCTTTGTAAAAGCATTTTTTCCCAACACTATCTTTTTTCCAACTTCATCTATCTCTTCACACAATCGAATTTCAAAACCGATTAGGCGCCGCCGACAGAGCCAACAAGGCCTCCTTAGAGCATTACCGGCAATTAGATGCCTATCTGGATCATCACTGCTAATTGGCCAATTTCCCGGAATTTTCCCCGCGTTCGCCTCAGAGAGCGCAAATTACGGTTTGCATAATTTTCACGTGAAACATCCAAAGGATTTTCCCTTTCCAAACGCGCCGGCCGCTTCTATCCGGGTCAATTGCGCCCGAGCGCGATTTATTGCCTTAATTATGTTATTTTTCCGCCGTTTTCGGAAAGTGCGTTTGGAAAGCCGCCGTTCGGTTTTTCAGATTTTCCAAGTAAAACGGTGTGTTAATTGTAATTGAGATAATTTCGAGACCATCTACGGGAGGATTTATATCTTCGTCGTCGCGCCGATTGGCGCTTTTGTAAGATGCGTGCGTGATTCTGAGAAATCGCTTTGCAATTTAGATTATATCTTTTCTTTTAACGTACAGAGATTTAATTATATTAATCAACAGTTTGCTAATCTTGTTAGCACTAAAACACTCAAACTTGTGCAAAAGTGGTACGTACAATACTTAAAAAAGTAAAAATCGCTTTTTCGTATGAAACGTTGATTTACGATTAAATTTAAAAAATAAAGAGAATTATTTAAAAAATATATATTTAGGATTAAGTCAGCTTTAAATTAACATTAATTACTTACTTCTATCACTAAAAGTGTGATTACGGCGGATGCTAGAAGTTGTAAAAAATGTTTGTTTACTGTTTTCAATTGATTGATAAAACCTGAAATTTGAATGAAATAATTTTTTTACAAGAAAATATAGATGAAACTATTCCTAACATCAAGGAGAATATTTGTGATTTTTTTCAGAATTTTTTAAAACTAAAAAAAAATCATCTGTATTTCGCAATTTTTGTAAGGGCTAGAGGCATGAAAACATTTAGATTTTCACTAAATTTTTATTATTTTTATAAATATCGCAAAAAATTTACAGACACTCTTACGAATACTAGAAACAATGTTAGCAATTTATTTCTCCAAAAAAAATATTCCTCTTTATTTTTCTACTTTTAAAAATGACAGGAAATTAGTAATCTACGCACAATTGACTTTGAACGCTCATGCTTAGCATAATTTTTAAGTTTCAAACAATGTTTATACATCAAATAAAAGCCCTATTAATTACCCATCGATTTAAAAAATAAAATCCGCGTGACTGTTATTGGAATACAGTGCATTAAATGGAATTTGTGAATAATATGATAACTTGCTTTTTATAATACCGAAAAATGTAAGTTTTTCGGAATGTTAATATTATTACAAACGCGGTGTTTGTGAAATATTCGCAGGTGTAAAACGACTGGCGGTAAAGTTTAATTGCTGAGCATAATTGTTAAGTAACTCCGCGGGTAATGCGGGTATTTATAGTTAGTTGGTAGGCATAAGAAGGTATTACCACGTCCGCGTCGTGGTACCCGTGCGACTCGGCCAGGAGAACACCGTGGGTGGTCTTCGGCTTCGAAACGCCGGAATTGGTATCCGCACCGCAACACACAAATTTGCAAATAAACTGTTTTAGTTTTTTTATTTCTTTCTTGCTCGCTTTCGCTGTTCGCTTCTTTAATATTATGCATCTTCCAACGTGCAATAATGGACGCAATTTAATATCGAGAAATGATAAAGGGTATTCTAACTATACCCCAAGAAAAAAAAATGATGGAGGTAAATAATACACGTTTTAACTAAATCTTCATGGCAAATATTTTCTTCAAATATTTGTTGAATGCACGCCAGAAGGAGATCGGGCAAAATATGTTTGAACTCACAATCTGAAAAGTAGGTATGAATGTTTTCCTGGTCTTGTAGACTAGGAATTACGTTTTCTGGTCTATTAGACCAGGATATACATGTATCCGCCCTGTAAAGAGCAGCGTTGTTATGTTTAAAACACTTTGTTTTAAAACAGTGTTTAAAACATGCATAAAAACAGCCGTCGTGTTTTAAACGGTTTTGTTTTAAACATATTTTAAATCAGATTTGTTTAAAACATATTTTAAACGTTAAATCTGTTAAAAACGTTTTCTTTTATTATTTAAAATTTGCTAAATTATATTATTTCAAAATATAAACAAAAACTCCTAATGAAGTAGTATACTTCATTAGGATATTTGCTTATATTTTTTAAATTTAGCTAATTTGTTGAAGATATATCAAATTATATTATAAAAAATAACATTTTATTACAAGAAAATATCAAATATGTGTGCATTATGTGATTTTTAAATACAGGGATTTTTTTCAGGTAAACATATGCATACACTGTACATTTTATGACATTCGCTGTTTTTTTTAAATATTTTATTTGAATTTTTAGACAAGGGTTTTCCACTCCCAGACTAAGCATGAAGTAAAATTTCGAGTTTACAAAAGCCTGAAAATTTGGATTGGCCGCGTAGCGAAGCGGAGCGGCCAATCCAAATTAGGCTTTTCTAAACTCGAAATTTTACTTCATGCGCCACGCGTATAAAACACTGAAATATCACAAAGTTTAAAATATACGATTTTAGCAATCCAATCTGTAGATGTGAATAAAACGTGAGTCAAATTCTGCTCTGAAGAAATTGTTTAAAACCGTGATTATAGTTAACCCAATAACTCTAATGTATATTAGGTTGCCTATAATCGTTGTTGTATGTGTGTGTGTTTATTGAACTTCACTGTAAATCAGTGATTTAAGCGTGGCGCATGAAGTAAAATTTCGAGTTTAGAAAAGCCTAATTTGGATTGGCCGCTCCGCTTCGCTACGCGGCCAATCCAAATTCTTAGGCTTTTCTAAACTCGAAATTTTACTTCATGCTTAGTCTGGGAGTGGACAACACTCGTTGAAAGCCTCAATTACCGCTATTAAACAACGAATTCCCGCAAATTAAAGAAAACGCTGTAATTATAGGGATATGTATACTCAAAAGGAAAATGCCCTGTATGTTCTGTTTTAAACGTGTTTTAAACATGTTTTAAACACGTTTTAAACATGTTATTAATTATTAATGTTTTAAACGCCGTTTCAATGAAAAAAACACGTTTTATTAAAAAAAAACTGTTTGTTTTAATTAAAATGAAAAAAAAAACGTTTTTTTTAACAACCCAGGTAAGGAGTACATCACTATATTCTAACTATACTCCAAGAAAACAAAATGATGGGGGTAAAGAATATATGTTTTAACAAAATCTTCATATCAAATATTTTCTTCAAATATTTGTTTAATATATGCTTGATGGAGATCGGGAAAAATATTTTTAAACTTACGATCTGAAAAGTAGGATTTAATGTTTTTCTGGTCTTGTAGACTAGAAAAAACGTTTTCCTGGTCTGGTAGATCAATAAATACATTTATCCGCCCCATAAAGAGTGATGTACTCTTTCCAGAGCGGAAAAATGCATTTCATGGTCAACCAGACCGGGAAAACGTATTTTATAATCTACAAGACCAGAAAAACATTAAATTCTACTTTTTAGATGGTGAGTTAACAAATATTGTTATATTCAACAATATATATATATATATATATATATATATATATATATATATATATATATATATATATATATATATATATATTAAATAAATCTTCATGGCAAACATTTTCTTCATATATTTGCTTAATACATGCCTAAAGGTGATCGGGAAAAATATTTTTGAACTCACCATCTGAAAAGTAGGATTTAATGTTTTCCTGGTTTCCTGATGGGAAGCTGTAGGAGCTACAAGAGAAAATATCATGGGGAGGTCGAAATGAGGCATCATAACAGGGGTACGTGAGGAATTAATAGAAGGAGATGGTAACACCAAAGTCAATATGTCTGAGGGAGTTGCAGCTCGTTCATTCTGGAAAGGAGGCTGTATCTAGTGGACGTAACGGTCCACCAGATACAGCGTCTCTAACTAGAAACGTCTCCAAAAACGTCTCTAACGTCTGTAACCAGAAAAGAGGTATTGAAATTCTGGAAGACATAACTAAATTACAACGGGAGGGAGAATGTAGTGGAAATATAATTGTGGGAGGAGACTGAAACATAAGAGTGGGATCTTTGGGTACGAAGAGAATTGACAAGGAGGGACAAATAATGAAGAGGAGATCAAAAGATACAAAAGTAACAACAGAAGCAGAGGAATGGATGAGGTGGGTTAGAGAGCAGGGGCTAGAGATATTTAACGGTTGCACTGAAGGAGACTGGGACGGGGAATGGATGTATAAGGGCCCAAGGAGGAACTCGGTGCTGGACTACATTTTAACGTCGGAAGATATCAGTGATAAGGTCAATAATTTTAGTGTGGAGGATATAATAGGATCTGATCATCTTCCAGTCACTGTCACAGTGGGGAACCGAAAGACGCAGCAAGAAGAAAACGCAAGAAACGGATGAAGCTGGTCAGAAAAAAGCGAGATTAATATACATGCAAAAAGGAAAGAAAGTAATGTTTGAAGGAGTAGAAGGTGTAGAAGAATTTAGGGAACTGATAAAACAGTCAATGTCTAGGAAAGCTGGAGGAAAACGCAGAGAGGGGGTAGTGTGGTTTGATGAAGATTGTAGGGTTGCGAAGATGGAGCTAAGGAGAGCAATTAATGAGGGAAGAAATGGAAGAATGAATGACAAGGAGGTAGAAGATGCAAAAAATAAATTCAAATGGGTCTGCGACAGCAAGAAAGAATTTTGAACCACCAGAGAAATGGAGCTAATTGGAGAGATAAGCAATAAAAACAGTTATGGACATTTCTAAAAGAGAGAGCGGCGTATATAGATGGAGGTAAACACGTGGAGGGAACATTTTAAGGAACTCTTGAGAAATAACGAGGAGATATTAACAGACCTGAGACAAATATTTGACAAAAAGGTGAATTTCAGTATGGATGAGTTAGAGAAAGTTCTGAGAAGGATAAAAGTAGGGAAAGCAGCAGGCCCGGATCAAATTAAAGCTGAAGCATGGAAGTGGTTAAGCACAGAAAGGAAAGAAAAAATGGTACAATTATTTAATAGAATTTGGAGAGGAGAGGACCCAGTGCCGAAAGAGTGGACGGAAGGCATTATTGTCTCAATACATAAAGGAGGAGAGAGAACGGAACCAAAAAACTACAGAGGAATTACGTTGATGGACAGCATCTATAAATGATGATGGCTAGGGAAAGACTGGATGTAGAGGTAGAGGAAAAAAAGGCTCCTACCGGAAGTTCAGGCAGGATTTAGAAGAGGAAGGTCGACCGTGGAACAGATAGCAACGCTTAACTGGCTGGTGGAAAGAGAATTGGCAAGGAAGGGAAAACTATATCTGCTATTTATTGACTTAAGGGCAGCATATGACTCAGTGGACAGAAAGGTACTTATTGAATGCATGAAACGGAAATGCATATCGGAACAATTAGTAAATTAGGTAACGAGATCTGCAAGGTGAAAGTAGGTGATACAGTGTCGGATGCATTTGAAATTAAGAGGGGGGTGAGACAAGGGTGTCCGATGAGCCCACTGCTTTTTAATTTGTTCATAGCAGATATGGAAATGGTACTTGAGCTGGGACAGGCAGGCGGTGTTGTAGTGGGGAATGGGAAAGTCTGGAGTTTGGCATATGCGGACGATGTGGTTGTAATAGCAAAATCATGGAATGATTTAAGGGACATGAAAGAGCGACTGGAAAGATATTTCCAGAAAAGACATTTGACCGTGAACGTCAGAAAAACCAAATGGATGAGGTGCAAAAATAAGGGATGCAGAAGAGTGAATGAGGAATTAAGATGGGCAGGAGAGAAAATAGAAATGGTAAGCGAATTTAAATATTTGAGATACATGATTAGTGAGACGGGCAGCCAACATAAACATATAAAATATGTTTGCAAGAAGACAAGGGTGGCAATGGAGCGTCTGCGGAATACGTAGGAGGATGTACCAAGTGGAAACGTAAGTATACAAATGGCGTGGTGGGACGCATGCGTCAGATCTATAGTGCTATATGCGTCAGAAGTATGGGGCGTAAGTGAACAAAGCAGAGTGGAAACTCTTCAAGTGCAATATCTAAAGAGAATACTAGGTCTGGAGAAAATAGCACCACAGTATATCGTGTTGCAAGAATGCCATAGATTGCCTGTAGGATGGTGGGCAGCAAGAAGAACGATTAAGTTTGAAAGAAAAGTATATGGTCTAGACCCTGGGTCTCCAAACTATCTTCTTCGCGGGCCACAAATACAATTCTACATAATAAAGTCGGGCCGTAGTTTGGAGACCACTGGTCTAGACGAGGAAAGACTGGTAAAGGAGGTATGGAGGGTATGCTATAAGGAGAGCAAGGTGAATGTAAATGGACGGAAATGGATGCAGGAAAGGAACAAGATATATATGAGCGCAGGATGGTTGAACACAATGTTTGAAGAGAATATTGCCAAGGGAGTAAAAGTAAAGGAGGTAGTGCTGAAAAATATTGAAGGTGCGTGGCTGCAGGCAAGATAGGAACAGATTAGGGCGAGTGGGTACAATCCGGGGTACGCAGCTTTACAAACATATGTAAGTCCCCCACGCAACATGAAAATATTGAAAGGAGAAGATGTACAAACCATGGCTCGTTTAAGATGCGGAAACGAAGAAAGAGGCAATAAATGGTTTATGGGACAGGACTACAACAGGTGTGCGTTATGTGGGACGGGTCAGGATGTATGGGAACACTGGATGTTTGATTGTGAGGGGATAGATGAAGTGATAAATGAGTGCGAGAAGGAAACTCTAAGGCGAACAGGAAGATGAGAGTCTGGTCAAGGGTTAGAGACATGGATAAAACTTTTGAATGGCCTGGCAGGGCGGCGTAGATGTTGAATGTTAAGCGTAGTGTTAAGAATGATTTATTGTTTTATTGTAGTGTTACCTAGAATGTATAAATGGGGTGGGGCAATGATGCCAAATAAAGGTTTTTTCCCTGGTCTTGTAGACTATTAAATACGTTATCCCGGTCTGGTAGACCAGAAAATACATTTATCCGCCCTGTAAATAGTACATCACTTTTTACAGAGCGGATAAATGTATTTCCTGGTCTACCAGACCAGGAAAACGTATTTCCTAGTCTACCAG
Source organism: Philonthus cognatus (assembly GCA_932526585.2). Taxonomy (NCBI): domain Eukaryota; kingdom Metazoa; phylum Arthropoda; class Insecta; order Coleoptera; family Staphylinidae; genus Philonthus; species Philonthus cognatus. The sequence goes on from OW052242.1 coordinate 35,872,075, forward strand.
ACCAGGAAAACATAGTCTCGAACAGGGTGCGCACTCTGACGTAATCAATTCATAGCGTGCTTTAAATTTGGAATTATTAAATCAGATTATTAATGAAATTGCGAATAGCGATGCAATATCAAATTTGTTTTGAACAAAATTTGGTTTCTCGATTTCTCTATCCCATTAACTGTCTGTGATTTCCCTATCTCATTGAATTTGATAATTGTCTGCGATTTCAACAATTAAAGTTTATGGATAATTATCGTGCTTAATGTCTTCTCTATATTTCTAGAATCATCAATATGTTAATATTTTGTTCTGCACTAATGGCAGGAATTTATCTAAACAAGTTTGTTAAACTTTAAACAAAACCGTTGTTAATGTAAAATATTCATAATTAACTTTCATCACGAGGTAATAACAATTTTATTACACTCGTAAGTGTTGAAAGTAACAGCTGCCGAAGTGTTAATTTGTGTGCGGATGGTCATTAATTTTTATTTTTTTTATGTTAATAATCCGAAGTGAAATTTGGAAAAAAACTTAAATTTAGTTTTACGTCATTAAATTAATTTGAGATCATGTTACAAAGGTCGAAGCGGGAACATTGTTAGCGAATTATTTATTACCCGGTACGATAGTTTAAATATTACTTATGACTATACAAAAAATAATACGTATTCAATTTGTTATACTGATCGTGTACTATAAAATAAGATAAAAACGTGACTCATTTTGTTTAAATAATTAATATTTGTATAATAGCACGATGTGGATAGTATTTAATTATAATTTGTAATAGTTATTGTTATTTCGTTTGTGTGTAATTCTTGTAAATTATGTTTGAATCTATGTAATTGTGTATGTAGTAGATATTTCCGCCATAAAAAAGTTAATTTCTTCTAGTTATTGTTATGAGCATATTCTTATAAGTAGTATATTAGGTATGACAACTCTACTACTACTCCATTTAATTTTATATAAGCAATACATATGTTAAAATCGATTAATATATCGTTTAAAATATCTAAGTTGAAAAAAATCGATTATAAAAATACATTTATTATTCCTATTATTGTATGCATGAAAAATTAATGTAAGGAAAATATTCCGAATTCAACACTTTTAGAAAATAACACACTTGGTTAAGATTTCACTGTTTATTGATTGACACTGCAACAATTGTTTCGCCACACAGTGGCTTCATCAGGCAGATGAATAAATGAAACGAAACAATTGTTGCAGTGTCAATCAATAAACAGAGAAATCTTAACCAAGTGTGTTATTTACTAAAAGTGTTGATATGGAATTTCACCAAGTAACAGCCTCAACTATTAAATTATATTCCGAATTATTTATCAGAAAATATAGTATACTAATCTAAAGAATGCAAGAAGGCAAGGATGGAAACAATTTCGATTTTATAAATTTTTTACTTATAAAAAATAATTTAAAGTCGAGTAAAAAGTATGGTTGGCAATAGTGCATTTTAATACATTTTGTTTTATACATTGATAACCGAGACTAACACCACTGACACTAAACTCCCACTTCACTTCACACAATTTTGCAAAATTTACACTAGGGTAAGGATAGAAATAAACTCGACTTTAAATGATAAGTTACAGTAGGCGGCATTTTGTTTGCGGTTGCCCAAAATATTAATTGAATGATGGAATACATTTGAGGTTATATCTGTAAGCAGTCAATAGTGCCAATCTAATTTAAAATTCAAAACCTACTCTAATTTATATTTTAATTGATCGCATAATATAAAATGTTTAAATATTTTCATTGTATTAGTTTTTCTATTGGGAAATTAAAAGATTATTATATTGAACAATTCGATTACAATGAATATTTACTTAAATAAAAGTTAAACGAATCACTGTATTTTCCATTAAAAACAAATTTTCTTAAAGAATTTTATCATTCACAATTAATCGCTGCTTAATGAGGTAATTAAATTAAGTTTCTGGGATATCTGATAATGCTCGTGTGATATTCATTGGAGATATCAATCCCTCTAGGTGTCGGGCCAGCTAGGGGTATGAATCACAGGCGAGAACAATCGTTCATTCTCTTTTAAAGATTTTCTAGGAATGCGGGGAGTGTTACGTGGAATTTTAAATAAATTCTAGGGACCCTTTCCTTATCGGAGGAATCTCCCTTTTTTCGGAAATATACTACCCGGACTAACGGCATACATTTTCAGTTCTTTGAAATGCGTACCTAATCAAAAGAAATGCATAATTTTAAATTGAAATAATTTGAAATTGGTATGTTTTATGCAGTTTACAGAGAACTTCTCTTTGGAGTACTTATACATTCAGGAAGTGTTCCTTTTCAGTATAATAACCTCGATATATACACTGTAAATTTTGAGGCATCCCTAGTAGAAATGTATTTTGTAGCAATATTGTGTCAATATTTATATCTCGTGTATACATTGACACTGTTATTCAAAGTGCATACAATATAGACAATGAAGTTAGAACACATGAAAATGCGATGTTGCCACGTTCATTTTATAAATAGATAGTTCAAAACTAACTAACTAGATTTTGTTTCATTAATTCAAAATGTTAGTATCATCATTGTGCGCATCTAGTAGAGATTAACTAGCATTAAGGCTTGTACATAACCTAAATTGTCAACAAAATAGGATTATTTAGAATATTTATTTATTTAATAACGCTGTAAATCATAAATCTACATAGTTAATCAGTATATTTTAAACTTCAGTTGAAATCAGTGTTTTATACACGTGGCGCATGAAGTAAAATTTCGAGTTTAGAAAAGCCTGAAAATTTGGTTTGGCCGCGTAGCGCTACGCGCTACGCGACCAAACCAAATTTTCAGGCTTTTCTAAACTCGAAATTTTACTTCATGCTTAGTCTGGGAGTGGAGGCACTCGTTCCAAGTTAATTTAAATCAAATAATTTAGCAGAAGAAATACATTTTCACACGTAAACAAACCAGTGTAACATAACCTCTAAATTACTTGATTATAATGAAGTTAGAACATATAAAAAGGCAATATTCCCACGTTTATTTTATCAATAGTTCAAAACTAACTAACTAGATTTTATTTTAATAATCCAAAATGTTAGTATCGTGTTTATATGCACGTAGTAAAGAATAACTAACATTAAACTATATTGATATTAACGGCATTTCTATTAAGAAGGCTGGAAATGTTTAAATTCTCACAATTTTTACTCATAACGTTCATTTTATCAATAGACAGTTCAAAACTTACTAACTAGATTTTGTTCTATTAATACGATATGTTATTATCGTGATTGTACGCATCTAGTAGAGAATAACTTGTATTAAGTCTTATTCATATCCTAAATTGTTAACATAATAAGGTTATTTAGAATTTATTTAATAACGCTATAAATTATAAACTTACATACCCAATCAGTATATTTTAAACTTTAGTTGAAATCAGTGTTTTATACGCGTGGCGCGTGAAGTAAAATTTCGAGTTTAGAAAAGCCTGAAAATTTGGTTTGGTCGCTCCGCGCTTCGCGCTACGCGACCAAAACAAATTTTCAGGCTTTTCTAAACTTGAAATTTTACTTCATTCTGTCTGGAAGTGGAGACACTCGGTAGAAGTAAATTTAAATTAAATAATTTAGTAGAAGAAATAAATTTTCACACTTACATAGAGAAAAACAGTGAAACATAACCTGTAAGTTACTTGATTACAATGAAGTTAGAACATATGAAAATCTATTCTTGCCACGTTCATTTTATCAATAGTTTAAAACTAACTAGATTTTGTTCTAATTATGCGAAATGTTAGTATCGTGTTTAGTACTGACTTTGTGATAAGCCTGTTTAGCTGGACGACCTAAAGAGGCTCATCACAAAGTCAGTGGAGGACAAAGAGATAGCTATGGTCACATTTCTAGATATAGAAGGGCGTTCAACAATGTCACAACCAACTCGCTTATAGAGGCACAAGCAAGAAAAGGCGTCCCGCCAAGCCTCTACTAATGGATAAGGGCTAGCCTGAAGAAAAGGACAATTACATCCACTCTAGGAGGACACACCATTGAAGCTAGAGCCGGTGGAGGCTGCCCGCAGGGACTGCTATGGGCAACTCTTGTGGACGACTTACTAACGAAACTGTCCGCATCCACTGCCTAGGATATGCGGATGACGGCCATAGTCATTAGAGGCCGGTTCGCAGGAGTTATCTCACAACGAACACAAAGGGCCCTAAACATAGTAGACAACTGGTGTCGAAGGGAACGACTGACGGTAAATCCCGAAAAAACACAGATGTCGTGTTCACAAAAAGAAGAGCGCTAGAAGGTCTAAGGCCACCGACGCTCGGGGGCACAAAAATTCCCTTCGCTAAGGAGGCGAAATACCTAGGGGTAATCTTCGACGATAAAATGACGTGGAGCGCGCACATCACAAAAACCGCCAAAAAAGCCTCAATTGCATTGGGAAGGTGTCGAAGAATGTGCGGGAAAAACTAGGGGCTCAATTCTAAAATGACCCTCTGGTTATATACAGGGTGATCAGGCCCATGATATCCTACGGGGCAGTAGTGTGGTGGACAAGGACGGAGCAGCAGGGGGCGATAAGGCTCCTGAACAGCACACAAAGACTAGCATGTCTCAGTGTAACAGGAGCCCCAAGCACTACCCCGACAGCAGCTCTAAAAATGATTCTGAACCTACCACCACTGCACATCTCCATACAAGGGGAAGCCAGGGCTGTAACATACAGAATAATGCGAGGACAGGCTCCCATAAACCGATCACACGGGAAAAAGTACCAGGCTAGAAGACGAGCTAAAGGCAAACCCTACAACAGGAATGCCAAGCGATTCCATGGTCAAGAAATATAATTTCGACAGGAAATACAAAGTGATGATCTCGCAGAGGGAAGATTGGGAGAAGGGCCCACCTACCAACGCGGATTTAAACTGGTATACTGACGGCTCGAAGACAGAGGAAGTAGTCGGAGCCGAAATATACAGCACAAAACCCGAGACACAGATTTCAGTCTGACGAGGGACACCACAGTGTTCCAGGCAGAGGCGATCGCGGTTCACCTCTGCATTGGAGAAATAGCAAGGCAAGACAACAAAAGTCGATCAGTAGCTATTTTCTCAGACAGCCAAGCGCTGCTAAGGACACTAAGCACCACATAGGTCGATTCCAAGCTAGTGTGGGACTGTGTAAGCGCTCTCAACGAAATGGGCGATCGCAAAAAAGTAACAATGGTATTGGTCCCAGGACACAAGGGTCATCAAGGGAAAAAAAGCAGACAAACTGGCCAAACAAGACTCGTCAAGCGCATTCATTGGCCCGGAACCCTCCTGCTGTATCGCAAAAACCACAGTCAGACAATCCATAAAAAAATGGACGGAGACACAAACTCAAACCTGGTGGACGAACATACCAGGGCAGAGGCAGGCGAAACAGTTCCTCAAAAAACAATCGCCGGCTTTCACGACCGATGTTCTCAACTAAGAGAGAAAAACGGTTAAAGCTATAGTACGTCTACTGACAGGACACTGTAGGCTCAACAAACACGAGCAAAATAGGCCTGGCAGAGGATACAATGTGTAGATTCTGTCAGGAAGAAGAGGAGGATCCTCTCCACATCCTGTGCCAATGTGAGGCCCCAGCACAGGTTAGATACCTACCTAGTGTTTCTGGGCAACACTAAACCAAGCGCGGAGAGCTACACCCAAGGCTCACTGTCAGGGTTAATAGGGCTAATCAAAGAGGCGAACCTCGAGCACGTCGTCTAGGATAATAGGGATCCACAATAGATCTGCAAAGGTCGCGGTGGTACAATGAGGCCACTTCTACGAGTATCTAATCTAATCTAATCGTGTTTAGTAGAAATTATCTAGCATTAAACTATAATGACATTAACGGTAATAAGGCTGGAAATGTTTATATTCTATAAAAATTTTACAACTATTACCGCTTAATACTTACGATATTTTGACAGAAAACGTATATTTTTAGGTATATCAATAAGGATTGTAAATTTAACATCTTTTTTTAATTAGTTAGGAAAATGTGTGAATTAAAACCGATTTACCGATACTTCAGCGATGTATTGGTAAATCGGTTTTAATTCACAAATTTTTTGAACCAATTAAAAATAGATGTTAAATTTACAATAAGGATTGTAAATTTACCTTTACTTTTTAATTAATTAAAAAAATATATATAGACACAATATAAAACGCGAATAATGTTACAATAATAAAATTAAATCTAGACACAATAATGTCGATATCCAGAATAAAAATAAGTCAAAATTGTATCAACATGGCACAATATTGTATGAACATGACACAATCTAGAAATTTATCATTGAGTCAAGATTGTATCGAAAATATTGTGTCAAGTTGATACAATATGACACAATATTGTATCAACTTGACACTATCTTGAAATTTATCATAGTCAAGATTGTGTCGACAATATTGTATCAACTAGACGCAATATTGTATCAACATGACACAATAATGTGTCAATCTTATAATTATTCATTTTTGAGACCAAACTAAATTTTCAGGCTTTCCTAAACACGAAATGTTACTTCATGCGTCACGCGTATAAAATTGTATCGAAAATATTGTGTCCAGTTGATACAATATGACACAATATTGTATCAACTTGACACAATCTTGAAATTTATCATAGTCAAGATTGTGTCGACAATATTGTATCAACTAGACGCAATATTGTATCAACATGACACAATAATGTGTCAATCTTTTATAATTATTCATTTTTGAGACCAAACTAAATTTTCAGGCTTTTCTAAACACGAAATGTTACTTCATGCGTTACGCGTATAAAATTGTATCGAAAATATTGTGTCAAGTTGATACAATACGATACAATATTGTATCAACTTGACACAATCTTGATATTTATCATAGTCAAGATTGTGTCGACAATATTGTATCAACTTGACGCAACTTTGTATCAACATGATTCAATAATGTGTCAATCTTGTATAATTACTTATTTTTGCGACCAAACTAAATTTTCAGGCTTTTCTAAACTCGAAATGTTACTTCATGCGTCACGCGTATAAAATTGTATCGAAAATATTGTGTCAAGTTGATACAATATGACACAATATTGTATCAACTTGACACAATCTTGAAATTTATCATAGTCAAGATTGTGTCGACAATATTGTATCAACTTGACGCAATATTGTATCAACATGACACAATAATGTGTCAATCTTGTATAGTTATTGATTTTCGCGACCAAACTAAATTTTCAGGCTTTTCTAAACTCGAAATTTTACTTCATGCGCCACGCGTATAATACAGTAAAATTTTACCTGCGAGTGGAAAACATTCGTATTGCATTCATGATTAGAATGCATTTTGCATTTATAAACGCAGTCATCATATCCGCTTCCACTTTTTTCAAGTTTTCCGCTTCCTAAATAATCGAACGGTTACTTTTGGTTTTTTGTTTGTAGAAAGCCGATGGTTTTCAATTGGAGGAAGTACGCGCAGATTATTATACGGCGTAAAGTATTTAATTGAAAAGGCCGATAAAAAGGTGTTAATCAGTTTTAATTAATTCGAACATCCTAATTGATAATGCATGGACAAATTGCACAATTACGGAATAATTGGAAACAATCAGCTTGATTTTAATTTTGATAGAGTGAGACTAAACTTACTCATAAATTGATTATTAAATGCTTACTTACAACAAATAATCAATAAAACTAATACATTTTGTAGTCGATTTAATAATCAATCAATTTACCCTCGCATTGATAAACTACCACCCCTTAATACTCGACGACAGGATATAGCATTTCAATACCATCATGCAGCCAATAAACCCCTAAATAGATAGATAACATTAAATCCGGCGTTGTGTAAATCAAGGGGGTGGAAAAAACGAGCGTGAAGCTTCAGCCCCTCCGTGACATAGCACCCACCTCTCCCCGTACTCCCCGTACATATCCGATTAAACCGAACGCTCTTTAGTTTTAAGGGAATTGAGTTTTTCAGGCCGTTCCCCGGTTGCGCGACGCTCCATCCTGCTAAAACCGCCCTTAGAGCGGCTTGACGCAAGGGCTGTGCCGCTGCGGGGGCCGTGATATTGTTATATCGATTGATTGGTGGCGGTGTTGGTGGTGGTGGAATCTTACACCTTATAGAGGGTGCGGAATTCAATTTTCTACATCACTTGTAAATAAAATCAAAGTGCGAGTCGTCGCCGGGCGCTGGAAGGAGGGATCGATAGCGCTCCCCGGGATTCACGACGCTCAATTTCTTCATGTTCCTACCTTATGTTTTTCACCCTCCAAGTAAACTAATCTCATAAAGAAAAGGAAAACATATTCTTTAAATACATTTTTTATAATAATCATAATGTTAAAATAGTAACACAGTAAATAAAAATACAAAAATACATTAGAAAAATAGTAATACAGTAAAATATTCATATTTTGTGAAACGAACCAACTTAGTTTTGTTTAAATAATATTCAAACTTATATATTTAATCATGTTTCACCAAGTGATTAATAAGAACATAGTGAAAGATACAGTAAAACGATTCTGTGGGGAGCAGAAAAAAAAAGATCGTTATTACCAGGAAATTTTGATTTATAATTAGTAAGGCTCGGATTATATGCAAAATGCATATTTTTTTAATAAAATGTGTATCAATAAAATTGTAAGTTTTCTATGCATTTTAATATTTGGCTTATTTCAGGGTTGTTAATAAACACGTTTTTTTCAATTTTAACTAAAACAACCAGTTTTATTCATCGAAACAGTGTTTAAAACACTAACAATTAAAAACATGTTTAAAACTGTTTAAAACATGTTTAAAAAAACGTTTAAAACGTGTTTTAAACAGACCATACAGGGCATTTTTCTCTTGGGTATACGCATCCCGATAATTACAGCGTTTTTTAAATTTGCTGGAATTCGTTGTCTCAAAGCGGTTAATTTGAGGCTTCTAACGAGTGTTGTCCACTCCCAGACTAAGCATGAAGTAAAATTTCGAGTTTAGAAAAGCCTAAGAATTTGGATTGGCCGCGTAGCGAAGCGGAGCGGCCAATCCAAATTAGGCTTTTCTAAACTCGAAATTTTACTTCATGCGCCACGCTTAAAAACACTGATTTACAGTGAAGTTCAAATAACACACGCAGACAGCAACAATTATAGGCAACCTAATGTACGTTAGAGTTATTGGGTTGTCTATAATCACTGTTTTAAACAATTTGTTCAGCGCAGAATTTGACTCATGTTTCATTAACATCTACATATTTGATTGCTAAAGCCGTTTATTTTAAACTTTAGGATATTTCATTGTTTTATACGTGTGGCGCATGAAGTAAAATTTCGCTACGCGGCCAATCCAAATTTTCAGGCTTCTCTAAACTCGAAATTTTACTTCATCCTTAGTCTGGGAGTGAAAAACCCTCGTTTAAAGATTCAAATTAAAATCTTTTAAAATACAACAAATGTCGTAAAATTTACAGTGTATACAAACGTATACCTGAAATAAAAATTTCCTGTATTTGAAAATCACATATATGCACACACAGTTGTGATATTTTATTGTAATAAAATGTTATGTTTAATAATGCAATTTAAAATTTCTTTAACGATTTAGTTAAAATTTAAAAATGTTAACAAAAAATCTAAATAAAGTAGTATAAAATATAATTTTGGAAATTTAAGATAATAAGAAAAACGTTTTAAGCAAATTTAAAGTTTAAAACATGTTTTAAACAAATTTAAGCTTTAAAACATGTTTAAAACACTACGGCTGTTTTTGGACATGTTTAAAACACAGTTTTAAAACAAAGTGTTTTAAACATAACAACCCCGGCTTATTTTAATCGAAAACTATTACATATGCAAAAAAACTTACAATTTTGTTGATATACCTCTTAATAACAAATATGCATTTTGCATACACCATGTGTATAAGAAAACATAGATTTTGAAAATATGACTATATGAATATTGTATTCTTCTTTATTTTGAATATAAATTGATTTCATAAATAACATATCAGTTAAATGAAAATTAATCAATTATTGATTAGTGAATTGAGCACGTGCGCATTTACACCACCAACACATTTACACCACGAACACATTTACACCTTGAACTTAAACAAACTACGCAAATGTTAATTAACCATAATTACCAATGCAAACACGCACAAACGTAAACGCACGAATCAATCTTAATTTCAAGCGATTTTCTTCGAGCAACGATATTTGTTTATATTAATTAGGCATGATTAATCGGTTAAATGTTTGCCTTTCTATTTATTCGTTCATTTTGATTAATTAGCTCTCAGTGCCATTAAAGTATTTCTCAAAAAGAAAAACACGAGCTCAGTTATGTGTGCGCGCAATTCGAATGACCTTTTTTTCGGCGTTTTGAAAACGGACTTTTCGTACAGGTGATTAATTATGATCAAAGTGTTATTTAATCGCGAGACGTTGAGTAATTGTCGAATGAGTGTTGTGTAAATATTTTTGTGTGTGCGTGAATAGGATTTGTTTGAGGTTTTTATTGAGATGCTGAATGTGTCTATCATCTTGTCTTCATAATTTCTTTATTAGTGTTTATCTAAACGAGTTGTTTTTTGATTTTGTCTACTTTAACACATTTTTCAGTTACGAATGGAAGAACCAGATAACTTAAATTTGGTTTGTTTTAAATATGAATTTCGTCCATTTTATTTTAAAATCATATTGTCATTGACTGCTAAAACTAATAACTAAATAATAGATGACTTATGAACATCGTTTTATACTTTTCTACAATCATACATTTTAAGTTTGTATTGTCAGATAAATGGAAGTACCCACTAGACAACTTAAATTTGACTTTTTCAGAAAATCAATTTAGTCTATTCAATTTCAAGTTTTATGATATCCTTTATTATGTGGCACGTTTTAAGTAAAAACAATTGATATTTCTTATACATATGCTTCTACACTTGAGGGTCCCTCAAGGATCAATCCTCGGTCCTCTTTTATTTTCTCTCTATACCTCTTTAATTTTAAATACATTGGATAACTGTAAAGGGCATATGTATGCAGATGATACCTAAATATTAATGCTTACATAAATTCCGATATAGATAAAATCTGCGAATTCTCCAAAAAACTAAATCTAAATATAAATCACATAAAATCCCAACTCTTACTACTTAGTCCAAAAAAGCATGTACGGATATTTCAGATAAAATTAACATAAAAATAGAGGGCATAAATATACCACTTAGTAATAATGGTGTAATGGTTGAGCGGGAGGCGGATATTAATTGTTATTAATATACTGTTTATGACTTTAACAGATTTATTAATATAAAAGAATTAGTATAAACGGATTACAAGAGTAAGAGTGCTTTTCGCGATGTCTGAAATAAGACTAACAACTTATTCTAATCAAGCTCTGGAAGAAAGAGATTATAACAAAAGGGACGCGCATAACGTTAGGGGCAATGTCTAATGAGCGCGGTAGAAAACATTTACTTAAGATAATGATTTGAAATAACATCTTTAGTGAAAGTACTGATAAACAAATTGTTATTGATCGGTTTCTGACTATTTGTTGGCCCTAATGTTATCTGTGCGAAATATACATAATAATAATAATAATGAGAAATAATATAATAATAAAATGTAATATAATAATGATGTACAGGGTACATTACACTCCCCCCCTTATAAAAAATTTACAATGTAAATTTAAAAAGTTAAAAGAATTACTTGAATAGAGGGTAATGTGATAAATTGATTATTATTTTTTTTTTTGCCTAATTTGAAGAACTATAGATAATATAAATATGAATACACAATAGAATGAATTCATTTGTAAATACATATGTACATGAAATAATATAAAAATATATGATACTGAAAATAAAAATACACCAATACCAATAATTGTTTATACAGAAAAATGCAGAGTACTTATATACACAACATACATTTAAATATGGTATTTCTTTGACAATACAAAACAGGTAAAGGAAAGAAAAATATTTTTCTTTTGCAAACCCAAGTAATGACATAGTTTTTTTTTTTTTTTTTAATTGATTACGATTGAATCTAATTCGTTCACTTCTCCTCAATGGCGGAACTGCAGGAGCATCATTAAGCATGTCTGGAGCTATATTCATGTCTCTAATATTCATTGGTATATTTTCTGGTACATATGCGGCGACTCTGTTATGGTTAGGTCTTATTTGTCTAAATGAATGCAAAATTCTAGTGCGTTTAATAATCTTGTAAAGAATAAAGATAACTATAACAAAAAGCAAAATATATGATAGGAAAGAGTAATGAATTTCTGAAATCCAACTATAGTTCCTATTATTTACTATATTCTCACTAAGTTTTGAAATTTCATCGAGTTTATGACTAGCCATTTTTAGATCATTATTATCAAAGTAGTTAATTTTAACTTTTCCGAAAGATATATTTTTGAAAACATTTAAAACATTTTTGGAACAACATTCATGGTCTAAAATATTAAAATTTGGCAAAATGTATCTCAGATTGCTTGTGAAGTTATAGGTAGTACTAGAAAAGGTTGTGTCACCTGTAAATATTTTACAATTGCGCGCTACCTGCAAGATTCCGTTATTGGATATTATTAAGTCGAAAGTATCTCTATTATTACAAGCAATAGAAATTGTCTTGTTCGCGGGTGAAATATATAACCAGGTGTTTTTCTCATTAAGTGTTTTCCATAGAACGTTCTTTAATGGTATAAGTCTCGTATTACAATATTTATTAAGTTTTCCGTTAACTAAAATATCTATTTCGCAAATATTATCTTCAGCAATACGTTCGGGTTGTTGTTTAGTTTGGCAAACATATTTGTTGGATATTCTAACGCATGAACTTAGGTCATCAAAAAGAGTGTAATGTTGTCTATCTTGTGAAATGGCAAGATACTTTGATGTAGGTTCTATAAAAACGTAGTTATCGTGATTATGAGAGGTTGGTAGAGAAATAGTTTTATATAAGTTGAAAATGTTTTGCGAAATCAATGGGTTGGAAATTATAAAAATTATTTGATTTTTTGAATAAAAAACAGTTAAAGAAGTTACTGCTAACAAATCAACTGCATTTTCTATTTCGAGAGGTAACATGTAGCTTGTGGAGGAAGGTAAATATTGAAGTGTAGTTTGTAGTTCTTGAATTAATTGATCGGGTGTCAATACGATAGGGTGGATTTGATTCGATTTGGCAAAAAGAATTGCGTTAATTAAATTGTCATACTCCCTTAATAAATTATTTACCATTGACGTCAATAAAACAATATGTTCGTCTAAAGCAGTTTTAGTTTCTAGGTCCCACATTTTTTTATTGTAACTCTGAGTATAATTTTGGAAGAGTTCGAAATTTTTGTTAATTGCTTGTTCATTATCATTGAAGTTATTAACAGTTTGGTTCATATTTTTAATAGTTGATTGTACTATTGATGATTGCTCTTGTAGTAATTTGGCCAAACGCCCCTCGTCATTATTAATGGAATTAATGGCATGAGTGTATTTATTTGCATCATTTTCGTCAAGAGTGCCAAAAATTGTTTTGAAAGCTGAGCCGACAATGTTAAACCATGCGCGTTTTTGGCGATGTCCGATAATCTGGTGTAATACATAGCTTTTGGATTCAATTTCTTTGATTTCGTGACTTAATAGAACTAGTGTTGTATTGCAACTTGAAAATATACCGAACAAAGCGGAAGTACAAAAATTTAAAGTTTTGTGATATGTATTGTCAATGCTTGCGGTTTTTCCTTGTAAAGCGGATATGTCTAGGTGAGCAATTAGCTTCCATGATTGTTCTTGCAAATTTAGTTGTCCTAATCCCTCGAAGTAAAGTCCAGGTGAAGTTTGTAAAGGGGTGTTGTTGTAGAAATCGTTGGCCATCACTGTGCCGGAGATTCTAAAACAGTAGCATGTTTTAGTCTATCGAAATGTACTAATTCATGTTTATTTTTAATTTTAATTGTACAGTTAGTGGGAGAATTGATTTTAATAATTTTGAAAGGACCAGAATATCTGGAAGATAATTTTTTGGAAACTCCTGGTTGAAACTGTTCATTTTGCAGATAGACTAAATCGCCTTCTTGAAATTGGGGGATCGCTGAATTTTTATCATAATAGAATTTGTTTTTTTCTTTGGAAATTAATAGATTTTTTCTTGCTATATCGTGGGAATATTGTAAACGTAATTTTAACTCGTCTACATAATTATCATATGTGTATTTAAACTCGGGTTCCCGTGTTAAGTCTCTAGGTGTATTAGGTTTATGGCCAAACATTAGTTCGTAAGGGGTGTAGTTTGTAGAAGAATGAACGCACGTATTATAAGAGAATGTAGCAAATGCAACGTATTTATCCCAATCTTGTTGTTTAGAGGTATAATGTTTCAAATAATCGGCGAGTGTTAAATGTGATCTTTCAAGAGCACCATTACTTTGAGGTCTGTATGCGGTAGTTAGTATGTGTTTAATTTTAAATAATTTCGTCACCTCTTTAAGCAAAATGGAGGTAAATTCTTTCCCTCGATCTGTCAATATACACTTAGGAATACCGAATTTACAGATAAAATGTTCAGTGAATGTAGTAGCAATAGTTAAGGCTTCGTGGTTAGGAATAGGAAAAGCTAGAGAAAATTTAGTTAAGTCATCTTGTAAAGTAAGTATGAATCTATTCTCAAATTCTGTAAGTGGCAAAGGGCCAACTACATCAAGAAATATTTTGTCAAGAGGTTTAATTGAGGTTGTGGTGATTTCCATAGGCGCGTGTTTCTTTTTACGATTTAATTTATTTTCTTGGCAATATTTACAACTTTTGACGTAATCGTATATTGTGGATTTCATATTTGGCCATTTGTAGTTCATTTTGATCCTACGATATGTCTTATGAAAACCGGGATGTCCTGCGCCTGGACTGTCATGATTTTCTTTTAGGATGTCAGGGATATCTTTTGTTTGCGGGAGAATAGCTTTATTATGATATATATTAATTAGTATATCTGTGTCTTTGAAAATATACCTAATGTTGTTTTGAATTAATTCGTCACGTAAGATTTGAAGGGTTTTAAAAATGATCTCAAATGTTGAGGAATTCCAAAAATGTTGTTTGTAGAAACAGTAGAAGATGAAATTGTCTTTGTCTTTAAATTTTACAATGTCAAAAACTTTGAGGGACTCCTGTTGGAGTGTGTTTAAATGATTATATTTTTCTATATTTTCTTTGGAATTGATATAATCTAAATTCAAGTCTGTAGAAAGAAAAAATGCCTTATTACCATGAGAAATTGTAATATTTTCATCTTTCTCGACTACGTTTGCATTTTGTATTATTGTGTTCTCTAATTTTTTCAAAAAATCTGTGTAATCTGAAATGGTATTTGTGATATAAGTGTTCGCGGTAGGAATGTTAGTGATGTTCGAATCATTTTTAATTTGAATTCTACTAAGAGCGTCTGCATTGTGATTAGATTTCCCCGGCTTGTATTCAATGTAGTAATCGTATTCTGATAGGCATAAACGCCATCGCAAGAGTCGGGACGATTGGTCCTTTACACTGTCAAGGTATTTTAAAGCGATGTGATCCGTAACTATTTTGAATCGTCGACCAAAAACATAGGGCCTAAAGTGCTTGACAGCAGACACAATAGCTAACAATTCCTTAGAGGAAACGTCATAGTTTTGTTCTGCTCTGCTCATGGTTCTACTATAATACGCGATTGGCAAATCTTGTGAGGGTGGGCCTTGCGAAAGTACGGCACCGATTGCGTAATTCGATGCGTCAGTAGTTATAGTAAACTCTTGAGAAAAATCAGGAAATTGTAAAATTGGTTCACTTGATAATAGGGTTTTTAGTTTTTCAAAACAATCCTGTTCAAGACTGGTCCACCTGAATTTAACATCTTTTTTCAATAATTTTGTTAAAGGAAAAATTAAGTTACTAAAATTTGGAATGAAACGTCTATAATAGCCTGCTAAACCGAGAAACGACTTAATGTTTTTAGTATTTTTTGGCTGAGGAAAAAGTTTTATACATGATACTTTATCAGGATTTGGGAGCACACCGTTTTTAGTAATAAGATGGCCTAAATAAACTATTTCGTGGCGTAAGAATTGGCATTTCTCCGGCTTAAGTTTTAAATTAAATTTCTCTAAACGAGTAAAAACAGCTCGTAATTTATCTAAGTGATTTTCGAGGTTGTTGGAATAAATAACAATATCATCGAGATAGCACAGACAGCGCAAATGGTTGGGTAGACCCGCTAATGCAGAATTCATTAAGCGTTGGAAGGTTGCGGGGGCAGATTTTAGCCCGAAAGGCATACGTAAAAATTCATAGTGCCCAGAAGGTACACTAAATGCGGCTTTAGGAATATCTTTCTGATGAATATTTATTTGATGGAAACCGGATGTTAAATCGAGAGTAGAAAAGTATTTGGAGTGACCGAGTTGGTCGAGAATTTCCTCTATGTTAGGTAAAGGATAAGCGTCGCCTACCGTAACGCTGTTTAATTTTCTGTAGTCGACGACCAACCGCCAACTTTTGTTTCCCTCGGAATCAGGTTTTTTAGGAACAATCCAGATAGGTGAGTTCCAGGGACTGAAAGAAGGTTTTATGATGTTTTGGTTTAGCATTGAGTCAATTTGATTTTCTACTTCGGTTTGCAAAGACTGGGGGAACCTATAAGTTTTTGATTTTATGGGTATGTCGGTAGAGGTGTGAATTTCGTGGTGAACTAAATCCGTGCTGGATAAAATATCTCCTTCTAAATTAAAAATATGGTTAAACTCGAGACACAGTGAAATTAATGAGTTATATTCTTCTGAATTCAGATGACTCGTCTGTAACTTCTCTTTTAATATGTTTAATCTACTGGAATTATTATTTACGAATTCGGATGGGTTGGATTGTAAATCTTGATTATTGCCAGATTCGGAAATTGTAATTAAAGGCTCAAAGTGGCTATTTGAATGAAAAATATGAATAATTTCGTTATTCGGATTCCCAAAAACAAAGTTATGATTTTCAGGAGTATGAACACATATGCAAATATTTAATTCTAATGCTGCAATTTTAATGACGTCGTCTGTTGCAAAAGCATTAGGAGTTCTGAGTATATATTCTGCTTCTTTTGGTGACAGACAATTTTTAATATGTTTTGAATTCAATAAAAATATTTTAAGCTTTTCTACTGATTTAAAGAAACCCGTTAAGTAAATAATTGAATGGAAAAGACAGTTACCGTCGCTTGGCACTTTTTGTGTTGAAAAATGTTTTGAATGTTGAATGCATTTAGAGCTAAATGTGTAATTTAGAGTAGGTTGAATAAAATTTTCGGAATAACTTGCAACATAATGGAATTTTTCTTTCTCAGGAATATATACCGTATAGTGATGTGGATAGAAGGGGTTATTATTAGAAAAATTACATAGAAAATCTACAATATCGTTGATTGGTATATTAAATAAACCTGTACCTAATAGAATCGTACGAATGTTCAGAGGTTTGTTATACAGTTTAGGAAAAATATCTAAGAAGTTAGTGAATTTTTGTGCCCAATTTGTTGGATTACAGATTAAATTAATACAAATCCCAAAATGTTTCCCTTGTGTTATAGTAAAAAGACGATTGTCAATGGAATTACACTGCAATTTTGCTTCCAAATTATGACTTATAAAATATGATGAACCACAGTCTGACATTATTTCACCTGCAAAACCTGCATAACCAAAAGGTGTGCCATCAGATTTTGTGGTGCGATCATGAATAAAATGAAACGTGACTTTGCTTTGTTTTAAAGAAGAATTTAAAAATGAGAAAACAGGTAAAGAGTGATTAACAGTTTGTGGTTTTAATTTGTTAAGTATATTTAAATAATTATTATAACTTTTAATGTCTTTACTATCGTTCGAATATTCACTTGTATTTATTTTATTTAAAGATAATTGTTTCTTTGTTGACTCTAATGGCTCTAATGTAACAGAAATATTATCGCATTCATAGTCATTATCACTAGTATTTAGCAGTGTTGTTATTGCTGTATTATTTGATTTATCTACGGTGACAATACTACTACATAAGTAAATTTTAGGAAATATTTCTTGTTTATGTACAATTCCCACAATTATTTCTGGGTTATCGATTTTAATCTTAATCACTTTTTCTGTTCTAGCTTTTACAAAAATTTTATCAGAATTTAGTTTATTTACTTCGATGTTTAATGGGGTTGGACTTGTTGGACTTGGCAAGGGTGTTTTATTTGCATTGATTGCATTGATTATATCTTTTTGAAGATTAGGATTTTTGAATACATTACGAGGAATTTTAGGAGATGTTTTCGGTTCACATTGTATTTGATTAGGATTGGAATTTGGAGCAATAGATTTATTAGGAATTTGTTGATTGATTTGATTAGTTCTGTTATTGGGTGTACTTTTCTTTAAAACTTTCTTGATAGTATGTAATTTTAATAAAGCATTTCCAAATTTAATTGTATCATTATTATAATCAATAATAGAATTAAACTTTTTAAGAATATCATTCCCAATAAGTCCATCTTGAGGGATCGGAAAAGAACTAGGAACTATGTGAAACACATGCTCAAATTTATAATTGTTATCAAATTCAAAATGTAAGGTGCAATAACATAAGGTGTGAGTCGGTTTGTTAAATGCATTGATGCCGTGCAAGGTAATTTTCAAATCGTCAAAAACATACACGTGAGGTTGTAGTCTGTTTAATTTTATTAAAGAGACTTCAGCGCCAGTGTCGATTAAAAATGTACCTTGGGATTTTAATTGAGGTGAGATTATGTTGACATAGGAAGAAATTGCGTCGATGTCTATTGAAAAAATTGATGTTCTGGGACTTGAGATGCTGTCCGAAGTTCGTCCGCAACTTCGGACTCCAAAGAGTTTAAATTTAACTGCTGAGAAGAAATTAAATCAGAATTTATGAATCTATTATTAGAATTTTTTGGAAATGATTGATTTTGATGTAAATTATTATCACGTTGCCGAGGTGAAATATCTAAACTACGCGGTTGATAATTGTGTGTTGAATTATTTTTGTTAATATTAGAATGTATGGTTTGTGGCTCTCGGGTTGAGTTATTAAAATTTGACTGTTTAAGATTTTGTGAATATCGTAAATTAGTATTTTGTTGCTGAGATCTAAAATTTCCTTGTGAGTTGTTATACATTCGTTTGCGACATTCGTTTATAGAATGACCAACATTTTTACAATAATTACATGTGATTGTTGAATTTCCATTGTTTTTGGGAAACGAGTTGTACCTGCAGTTTGCTGTAATATGATCATTTTTGCCACATATTTGACATTGATTTAAATTTATTTGAAAATTGTTTTGAGGCGATGAAAAATCTTCTGAAGATGCAATATTTATAGCTTTTTCTAGTGAATCACAGTTTCTCGCTTTCAAAATAACGCATAAATCTCTATTTAGACCGGCCATAAAAACGTTTAAGCATTGTTTGTTTAACAAATCTGCTTGTGCTTGTAAAACAGCATCATCTAATGTAAGATCTAATGAATTAATTAATTCTTGATATAACTTTTTGATTTTGTTACCGAACATTACTACTGACTCATTACTTTCTTGTTTGATGCACCTAAGTTCTGATTGTAAATGATCGAAGGATTTTTTAACTGAAAAATTCTCGCGAAGCAATTGTTTAAGTTCGTTCCAAGTATTAGTAACACGACCTCTAACAAGAGCACCTGCATCGCCAGTGATTCTATTTTTAATGAAAATTAATAATGTTGCCTGTTGCTCAGCAGTAACCAATGTCGTAGCATTGTTGCACTGACCAATAAAGTCTTCTAAATTTGATTTTTTTGAGTTATCGAATCTAGCTTCGGACAGAGTCAAAAATGCTAAATTTAAAGTTTCCATTATGTAAACTTTTTTGTTTGTAAAAAAAAAAAAAAATAGCAATATGAAAAATAATTTAAAAAGATTTGAAACAATTTAAATTCAGTTTTGAAAATTCAATAATTTTGAAAAATAAAAGGTCAATGTGGGTTGCAAAAAAATAAATGAGTGTATTCTTTCCTACCTTAGAATCGAGAAGAAAATTACGATGAGCATTTCGTCGCACGATTTAATCACTCGTCTTCTGGTGGTACGCGCACTTCCTGGTGGGGCTGTGGAAACGGTTGTTGTGTTACCCTCTCGGGTAATCTGCTTAGCGCTTTTCTGAGTACGACGACTCAGTTTTGATATGGTAGCTCGTTGTTTAAATGCTTGGAACTTCACGACGTGGATGGCTTCCTTCTGGCACTCTGTGGATATGATCGTTACAGGAGTAGGACGCTATTGAGATGGTAGCTTGGGAACGGCACTACGATTTTGGCGTCCTTCTATGTGTTGAGGAACGTACTTCGGATTTTATGCACAATTTTGTATTATTTACTCGCGAAAAAACCCGCTAATTACTTTTTACACTTATTTATTTCACGTTTACCGACTGCGCCAGTGTAATGGTTGAGCGGGAGGCGGATATTAATTGTTATTAATATACTGTTTATGACTTTAACAGATTTATTAATATAAAAGAATTAGTATAAACGGATTACAAGAGTAAGAGTGCTTTTCGCGATGTCTGAAATAAGACTAACAACTTATTCTAATCAAGCTCTGGAAGAAAGAGATTATAACAAAAGGGACGCGCATAACGTTAGGGGCAATGTCTAATGAGCGCGGTAGAAAACATTTACTTAAGATAATGATTTGAAATAAC
Source organism: Philonthus cognatus (assembly GCA_932526585.2). NCBI lineage: Eukaryota > Metazoa > Arthropoda > Insecta > Coleoptera > Staphylinidae > Philonthus > Philonthus cognatus. The sequence continues at coordinate 35,892,886 of OW052242.1, forward strand.
ATCTTTAGTGAAAGTACTGATAAACAAATTGTTATTGATCGGTTTCTGACTATTTGTTGGCCCTAATGTTATCTGTGCGAAATATACATAATAATAATAATAATGAGAAATAATATAATAATAAAATGTAATATAATAATGATGTACAGGGTACATTACAATGGTAAAAACTTAGGGGTTATATTAGACAACTCGTTTAGGTACAGAGCACACATAAATAAATCTTTAGCAGTTGCATACTTAAATCTTAAAAAAACTATACCCTCACAGACATAGTCTAACAATTAAAACAAAAATCTTGCTATGTAATACGCTGGTACTGTCAAAGTTTACATATTGTTCTACTCTGTGGCATGCTGCTATAGACAGTGTAACAAAAAAACGCATACAGAAAGTACAAAATACTTGTCTGAGATATATTCACGGATTACGTAAATTTGACAGAATATCCCATAAAATTAGAGACTCTGGTTGGTTGTCTATGCAAGAGCGTCGAACAATACAGGCAGCATGTTTATATCATAAAATTTATTTATTTATTTATTTATTAACGGAATCTCCATTTTACATAAGTGTACATATACATATTGAGCAAAAATAACAAAAACCATATAAAGAGTTACAATGATTACAGCCAACAAATTATTACTGGACTAGAGATCTAACAGTCAATGACATTGGATAGCCTAATACGACGTAATTGGACCTTAAACTGATGAATTGATGAATTGTAACAACTAAACACCCGCCATATTTATACAACAAAATTTCTTTTTGGGAAGACGTACATAACATCAACACCCGTTTCAAGGGTAGGTTATCACCTCCAAAACATCGGTCCGCACTATTTGAACAATCCTTTTCTTTCAATATATATCTACTTTATATTGATGTACCCCAAGAATTTAAGAATCTCTCTCTACACAAATTCAAACAATAACAAACCAAAGGCAATGTGGTCATTAATAAAAAGAAACTCTAACTGTGATAAACCAAACTGTAATATAGATCCTGATTTTAACACATACTTCACCACGATAGCTGAATCTACTCTAATTAATCATCCTCAGTCAAATTTAGACCCACTGATGCTTATAAATCCACATACTATCGGTAACAATTTCTTCTCCTTCAGAGAGGTAAGTGAAGTCGAAGTTAGAGAGTCGATTGTGTCCCTATAAAACTCGAACTCAAGAGACATATATGGTATGACATGTGGATCCATTAAATACATAAAAGATGTAATCCTATGTCCGCTAACAAATCTGATTAATAAGTGCATTCGAAATAATGTTTTCCCAACAAGTTTAAAACTAGCTACTGTCATCCCTCTGCATAAAAAGGGTTTGCATGCTGATGTTGGTAATTATCGTCCAATTTCGTTAGTGCCTATATTATCAAATTTTTTTGAAAAATTTCTCCTAAAACAAATACTGAATTTTCTGGAGGAAAACGATGTATTAAGCGATAATCAATATGGCTTTCGGAGGGAACGTTCAACTACCGATGCGGTTCGAGCTCTTGCTGAGGAATTGATCTATGGCTTAGAAGCTGGCCAATATACAGCAGCATTATTTTTTGACCTCAGTAAGGCTTTTGACTGCGTTCCTCACGACGTCCTACTCCGAAAGCTGTATTTCTATAATTTCAATCCCGAGAGCTGTCGTTTAATGACTTCCTACCTCCAGAATAGAACACAACAAGTCAAAGATATTAGGACCACTCCTGTTCCTAATATATGTAAACGACCTACCGGCCTACATAGAAGAAGGACACACTTTAATGTACGCAGACGATACGACATCTATAAATAGAGGCACAGATTTGCAAAACACACTGCAAGAGAGAGAGCTCATAAACAATCAGGCATTAGCGTGGTTTAATTCCAATAAACTCTCGCTAAACACTGCAAAGACGGTTCGCCTTTTATTTACGCTTAAATCAGGCAATAACGAACATGGACATTGCAGATTTTTAGGCATCAACATCGACTCTAAATTGAGCTGGAGGGAGCATGAAAAGGTATTTAGTCTGGCACTTAGTAGGACTACTGACCTGCTTAGGAATTTGAGTAGCAATCTTGATAAACCCGCACTACTCACCGCCTATCATGTTCTCTTCCAGTCGAAAATTCAATATTGCATACTTGTTTGGGGACACTCTAGTATAGCCCCTAGGATATTCGGCCTACAACGTCGAGCAGTTCGAGTAATAGCGGGCATAGGTTACAGAGACAACTGCGAGGATGTCTTCAGGAGTCATGGGATACTTACGTTACCCAGTTTGTACATATTCGAATGCTTGCTACATGTTCATAAAAACGTAGATCATTACAAAAAAACTGATCAAGAACAATTACGGCTATCTAAGTCTAGGAGTGGTGATAATTTTTATGGGCCTAAATTATATAACTATCTACCACAGGCTGTAAAGTCTCTCCCCCATATAAAGTTCAGGAAAAGTGTAAAGGCATATTTAATATCCAAGGCTTTCTTCAGCATTAATGAATGTATTACTAAAAAATTTACAGATCTTGTAACCAAATAATTGGTGCTTTTTATTGATTTTTTTTTAAATGGTTTTAACATGTAGTATTATGTAAAGTATTTATTTTGTATCTGGTATTTTATATTTTCACGTTTGTATTAACTTAACTTTTTTACCTTATTTGTATTGACGTTTGTAAACCTTTGGTGACAGCAAGAATAAATTTACTTACTGACTTACTTACTTACAAACAAAATTTGAAAAAGGCCGTTTTAACAGATGGTCTGGTAATAAATTGATGCGATCTATGTCAATGTTTCTTTATTCATGTTTTTTGTATAAGTTTTGTAACTTATATGCCTAAGTTTTATTTGGTTTTTATTATTTCGAAATATAGTTTATGTTGTATACACCTATATATTATGTTACTCATATTTGTTAGGTTTGGATGGAAGAACAGTGGGCGTAAGCCTAACTGAATCCCACCTATTGATTCACTTGTTTCTAAACGTATATCTTGTTCATAATTGTATGTTTTAAATTGTATTGAAAACATGTGAATAAAGATTATTATTATTATATGTAACTGTTTACTTAAGGTCGGAAATTTACATGTTATTTGGCCATAAGAACGAACAATGATTAATCTTCCATAATAATGAAAATAGAGCATTGAAACTTATACATATTGTATATTGAAGCTTTGCAAATAAATTGACAGTATTTTTTTTCCAAAAAATGTTTATTAAATTAAATGTAAATTAAATAATAGAACACTGTCAAATGATTATATAAATCCATGTATTACTTGCATAGGAAATATTATTTGTTCTTCATATATTTATTAAGTAAATTATTATAAACATGTTGTATTAAATAGATTGATCTAAAATAAATGATCAATAAAATTATTCGTTGCTTAGAAATCTCCATAAGAACAATGTAAATTTTCATTATACTTTCAATAAATAGGAGGCAGCATCGTGCCGTTTTAGTAATATTTTAAAAATATACTGTGATTTCTAAAAACATGCGAAAAGAAATTAGGATTGATATGTAAAATTCGTGTACGACGTTTCTCGCGACACGGACTCTTGGCTCCCGACCTTTAGTTGCGAATGTATTTTTTCTGACGCGGACCGTTTATTTATTCATTATGTTACTGAGACACAACAAAGAAAGGCATTATTAAAATATTTCCCAATACATTTTGTAAATATAACTGTATTACTGGATTCATTGATTCGTTGTTTTTTTAAGAGTTCAATTTGAAGCTTCAAACGAGTGTTTTCCACTCCCAGACTAAGCATGAAGTAAAATTTCGAGTTTAGAAAAGCCCCGTGAAAATTTGTCGAAGGTCGCGCAGCGACCCGAGACAAATTTTCTGGGCTTTTCTAAACTCGAAATTTTACTTCATGCGCCACGCGTATAAAACACTGATTTCAAGTGAGGTTCAAATATACATAGAATTCACAATATTTTCGTGTTTTATACGCGTGGCGCATGATAATTAAAATGTTCACGGGGCTTTTCTAAACTCGAAATTTGACTTCATTTAAAAATAGGTGACTTTTGAGAGAGAGAAAAATAAATGATATCACATTTAGCACAAAAGAAACTTTGAATTAACATTTTGTAGTTATTAGGGGCTAATATTTTCGTAGAAGTGCTTAAGAAAGACATTATTTTGAACAAATTCATGTTTCGTGTTAATTAATTATTGTTCCTCAATAATTATAAAAGTGATTACAAATTAATTATTATTCTAATATTTGAATGATCGCTAGAAAGATGATTTATTCAAGGTGCTTTTATTTTAAGTATACATATCCCAATTATTTGCTGTAAATCTTTAGATATTCGTGGTTTTTTTTAAGAGTTTAATTTAAAGCTTTACACGAGTGTTTTCCACTCCCACATTAAGTATAAAGTAACATTTGAAATTTAGAAAACCCTGAAAATTTGGTTTGGTCGCTCCGCGCTTCGCGCGACGCAACCAAACCAATTTTTTAAAAATTAATTTCTAAACTCGAAATTAATTTTACTTCATGCGTCATGCGCCATGCGTATAAGACACTAATTTCAAGTGAAGTTCACTTGTTCGCTATATTTTAGTACTTCGAGTGTTTAATACGCTTCTTCTTCTTCATCTTTCATTTCTCATAGCATATACTGAGAATATGATATTTTTCATCTCATGCCCCTCCTTGCTCCAATTTCTGACCACGACTATGATTTGAAATGTTCTAGTTACTTAGTTCGTGCATTTATACACTTAAAATTTCGTTTAAAACCGCATGAATTACTGAAATCTTAAGAAGATTTTTTTCGCATGTTTAAATGAAACTAAATAGAAAAGTATTGGCCATTTCATTTAAACTAAATATTTTTTCTTTCTCGAGTAATTTCAGTCATAATTCATTTCTGTTAAATGATTCTATTGGCAGGGTGGACATTTCATAACAACAAATCAAACATTTGCCAACAATAAATTGGCTTCGTTTTACATTTACACACGATTTACATATATTGCATTAATTGGATTGGATGTATTGACTCAAAGTATTAATTATTTTGCATGCGCAATTATTCCATGAATATCAAACGCTCCGATTATAAAGTGCTTTAAATATAACAATTCATCAACATTAATGGTATACGTGTATGTAATACCTGAAATAACTAAACAATAGCTGCATTTTATTAAAACTTAATAATTATTGTCTTCTCAGTATTCTTTATATTGTTCTTAATAATAAATATTGTTCTTAGTCTTCTCAATCTAATGCATTCCTAATCTTCCCAATCTTGTTTAGGAATTAAGTTTGGTGTTCTATAACTTTTTATTTAGAGACTTGTCTCAATGAGACAAAAATTTTGCAGAAAGTCGATATTAATTTTAATTCGTTTTTATATTCTATAACTTTTTACTGATTTTTGTTTTTGTCATGTTATTGGTGTAAACTATTGGGCAATAAAGTTGATATTATTATTATCTTATTTGACCACTCAGTCTTTTGAACTCTGCTAGTCTTAACCCCTTTCGGCTTTTTCGTCCACTTAATCTCCTCAATTCCTTCAGTCTTTTAGTCTAATTAGTCTTTTTGAACCTCTCAGTAATTGATAACTTTAGTTTAACAATTGATAATGAACTGTATAGATCCTTGCATATGTCAAGGAACTGAAAATAAAATCATTAAACATTGCATGTGTTTTTTTTTTTCACTAAATCCCTTTATCTTCTTAATATGCTCAGTATTCTCCATCTTCTTTATCAAATAAATATTCACAATTTTTCCATTCTTCGTCTTCTCAATCATCTCAGTCTCTTAGTTCATTTCGTTTACTCGATTTTCCATATCTTTTAAGTTTTCTTAATCCATTTAATCTTCATGATCTTTTCTATTTTCTTAGTAATCTCTATCTTTTCAGTCCACTCAGTTTGTTTACCTCGTGAGTTTTGTTGTTTGTTTACTTAATCGTCACTGTTTTTTTATATCTTCGTTTTTTATATATAAATAAGGGATGGGTGTATTTGATAATTCAATTTAAATCGGTGTTTTATACGCGTGGCGCATGAAGTAAAATTTCGAGTTTAGAAAAGCCTGAAAATTTGGTTTGGTCGCTCCGCGCTTCGCGCTACGCGACCAAACCAAATTTTCAGGCTTTTCTAAACTCGAAATTTTACTTCATGCTTAATCTGGGATTGGAAACACTCGTTAGACATTTCAAATTGAAAGGTTTTATAAAAACACTGAATGTCTTCTAAAATTCTTACATGTGTACTTAAAACAAACATTCCCTGTATGTAGCCAGGCCCAGATACAGCAATAAATAGCTAAATTGGAAAGTGAAAATCACTGAGTTAGAATTTACCAATATTGTGAAGAATAAAAATGTCACGATTTTTGTATAACTACAAAAATTAGAGAATTCATTGAATATTAGAGGGAAACGACTAAAATAAATGAGAAATAATATCCAGATTGGAGAAATTGCCAGAATTGATATCTTTTAAGTTAGGAACACTTAATATATATCGATTCTGGCAATTTTTCCAATCTGGATTTTTCCACTTCATTTTTATAATCTTCTCAATTTTCTTATTCTACTAAGTTTATCCCCATGGGGGATTAAGTTTGTCTACCTTGTGAAACGCCTAGTCTGATTAGTCGTTTCTATTTTTTTATATCTTCGTAGACGACTCAGTCATCTCTATCTTATCAATCTTCTTAGTCGTCTCGGTCTTCTCAATACAAAAAATATTCCGAGTCTAATCGGTCTTCTCAATCTATGCAGTCTTCTCAACGAGTCATTTTAGTCTACTTAATCATCTTAGTCTTTTCAATCATCTTAGTCTTGGTCTTCTTAATCATTTTAGTCTTAGTCTTCCCAATCTTTTCACTTATCTTTATATTATGTATAAATCTTCGTAGACTACTCAGTTATCTCTATCTTATCGGTCTTCTTAGTCGACTCGGTCTTTTCAATCCACAAAATCTTCCAAGTTCAATCAGTTTTTTAATCTATCCAGCCTTCTAAACCCTTTTTATCTTCTTTGTCCACCGAGTCTCCTCAAACATCTGTCTTAGTATTCTTAATCATCTTAGTTTTTTCAATCATCTTAGTCTTGGCATTCTCAATCATCTCATTTTGAGTCACTGTCTACGCGCCGAGGATCACCCAGTGATTTCTTTATGTTTAAGCTAATTCATAATCATATTTATTGTCCCGACCTGTTAAGCAAAATTAATTATTTTATTCCGAGGCTTTCATCTAGAAATTGTAACACATTTTTAATACCGTGTGCCAAAACTAATTTATTTAGCAAAGCACCAATCACGCATATGTCTCGTAATGCCAATAATATGTTTAAAGATATATTTCATGTAAGTGGTTCTGTGTAACTAGCCAACATTTCATTTAATTACATTTCATTTCAATTAATTTAATTCATTTTATTTCATTTTATCTTATTTTATTTTATTCGTGTTTTTAATTTTATTTTTTTAATTTAATACTGCTTCTTTGTTCAACCTATATTTCCTAAATTTTAAGAATGTACTGTATATTATCCCTATTCTGGATACTTCCGTTGGATAATAAAGATTATTATTATTATTATCTGTCTTAGTCTTGCCAATATTCTTACTATTCATTTATTGTATATAAATCTTCATAGACTACTCACTTATCTCTATCTTATCAGTTATCTTGGTCGACCCGGTCTTCTTAATCCATAAAATCTTCCGAGTCTAATCGGTTTTCTAAATTTCTCTTAACCCATTATAATAATTACTATTATAATAATATTTCATTTATTCTCAAAAAAGAAACATTTACCCAATTACAAGACAAAAACAAAACATAAGCCTGGTACTGTACATCTTCTTTGTCCTCCAAGTCTCCCTAAACATCTATCTTAGTCTTCTTCATCATTTTAGTCATTTCAATCATCTTAGTCTTTGGTCTTCTCAATCATCTAAGTCTTAGTTTTTCCAATCTAATTCTTAGTAATTTTAGTCTACCCAGTTTTCCTAATATTCACAGTCATTTTCGTTTACTTAATCTTCTCCTTCTTCTCAGTTTTACTAGTCTACTCAGTTTTCTCTTTAATCTTTGTAATCTTGTATTATTAATCTTCGTAGTCTTCTTAATGTTCTGAGACAGTCCTGTTAGACTACCCTGTCTTTATATTTCTCCCTGACATTTTAGTCTAGTCACTTTTTTCGTCACTATTAGTCTTCTCTATTATCTCCCTCTCTTTAGTTCAGTCCATGTTCTCAATTTTCTCATTCCATCTTAAAATTTTCAATCCCCATCTTTTTCGTTTTATCATTCACTTATTCATCTGAGTCTTCAAAGTTAATAATTTCAGTTCGCCGAATTCACTTAATTTTCAAAGTTCACTCGTTATCGTTATCAAAACAGACACAGCAATATATTTGCCCAGAGCAGTGAATAATATTGAGCGTCTGCACTTGTACGGATCAGATGACAATAAAATTAAATCCCCAGGTATTTCCCTTCTCGAACGGGACACACATGGTGAGTAAAGCGTCGTCGAAACGTGAGAAGTCAAAGAGTGCGTGGGTGAGCCCGGACCAAAGAAGAGGAGATCAACGGCGAATGACTTATTCTGTCACCACAGGGATTAGGGATGACAATACCGCCATGGAACCGTCAACAATGCCCGGACGCAATAACCATGATATTGTATCTCATGCGCCAGTGCGGCCCACCTGAGTAGAGGAAGGTATTAATAAATTACACAGACATGGAAATCATAATGGATTCACCGGCTTGAGATTGAGGAGATAGGTTTCGCTTTTCTGTTTGCCGTTTTGCTTTTTGGAAGTTTTCAGAAAACGGCGTTGAATTCTTGAAATGTTTATTAGAGAAATTCCCATGAAATACAGGTGGTGAATCCGTATATAATAGTGAAACTTATAATACGAGAATTAAAAGTAAATAAAATCATAAAACAACTATAAACGTTAATGTTAGTAGCTAACTAAATATACAGGGTGCCCGTATTTCGACAGAATGTATGGGTATGAAATCCCCATACATTCTGTCGAAATATGGACACCCTGTATATTGTTAAAGTTCTAAATGTCCAGATTCAGTAGTTTCTGAATATAAATATAAAAACGATTCTTCAAAAAATCAGTTTTTTGATGATAACTCGAAAACAAAAAAGATATTTCAAAATTGTTTTCAGATTATCGTTAGTCCCTAAAATACGCAACTTTGTCCTAATTTAACCGACTCTCTATCGCTTCAAGTAACCAAGATCTCCATACATTCTGTTAAAATACGGATACCCTGTATATTATTTTTACTTATACTTTTAGTAATATCGATTAACATATCGATAAAATAATCAAAAATAACTTGAATCTGCGATAGATATATTTTTTATATTTTATATTTATTTATTTATTTACACCCAATAGACATACAGTCCATTTACAGGGATTTAGACTAAAATTACATGTTATAACACAAATATATATATATATATATATATATATATATATATATATATAAAAGTAAATACAATAATTAATAATATCCTAATACATTAAGTAGTTGACAAGTATAAAATGCGTTTATTGTTTTATTGTTCCGAGTATTTCGCTACGAAAGGATTTATAAACTGGCTGAAAGATATCAGTAGAATACTGAACCTCGTTATACGCGCGTGACAACTTATAGACAGGGGAGTTCAGGCAATAGTTAGTATTGGGGGTACAGTATGTAAAGGTTTTAGCATGACGTGACGATATCCTGGGTACATGAAATTTAAACTGTGATAGAAATTGAGGATTATCTATTTTGTAATGAATTAAATTGTATAAATAACTTAGCAAAATAAATAAATGTCTCCTATAAACGGATATATAGTCAAATTCACGTAACAGATCATCATATGAAATATCAAAGTCATATGTACCATGTTTTACAAAATAAAGATACCTTAAAAACCGCCTTTGAACACTTTCAAGCAAATTTATATACATGGGCGACCAGACAATTGAATAATAGGTAAGTTTAGAGAAAATATAACAAGAGAATAATATTTTCATTACCTCTAAATTTTTGAACACTTTATAGTTGCGCATGATAAAACCCCACATTCTATAACAGCTTTTGACAAGATTATGAATATGTAAATCGAACCTCAACGAACAGTCGAATATAACACCAAGATCTTTTAACTCTACACAACGGTTTATAATTGTACTTCCGATTATATAGTTATAGTTGAGTACATTCACTTTACGAGACAAAGACATAACATTACACTTGGAGATATTTAACGATAACTTGTTGTTTACACACCATTCACTGAGAGTGTTAATGTCAGATTGTAATTTTGCACAATCGTCAAGCGAGTCAATTGCATTATAGATCTTTAAGTCGTCGGCATATATCAAAACTGGACATGTCATGTACTTACAAATATCGTTAAAGTACAATAGAAACAGCACAGGTCCTAAGTTGGACCCCTGAGGAACCCCACTATCCACTGCACGAAAGCGGGACTTGTAGCCATTTATTTCAACCAGAAATCGTCTGTTATTTAAGTAACTGGCAATTGTTGAAACTATGCTAACGTTGATGTCGTATTGATATATACGTTCGACTAACAATGCGTGATCCAACCGATCGAACGCTTTTGTTAGATCCGTGTATATGACGTCTACTTGTGTACCCGAATCCATTGCTTCACTAGCAAACTGTGTAAAGTTACATAAATTTGTTATAGTGGATCGTTTCTTACAAAATCCATGTTGTTGCTCAGGAAATTCAGCAGATACACTGCACTGATATTCTGAAAAAGCTTTTGTTTTCTCAACATTCACAATACATTTCGCTAAGATCTGGGTCTAGTTGTTTGAGTAATAATTGTCTGAATACTCAATTTCCTTAAAAATTAAAACGAGATACATTTGATTTCATACGAAAATAAAAATAAACAAAAATCATATGTGTAAGTATCTATCAGGGTTGTTACGTTTAAAACACTTTGTTTTAAAACAGTGTGTTAAACATGTTTCAAAACAGCTGTCGTGTTTTAAACGGTTTTGTTTTAAACATGTTTTAAATCTTAAATTTGTTCAAAACATGTTTTTAACGTTAAATTTGTTTAAAACGTTTTTTTTTATTATCTTAAATTTGCTAAATTATATTTTATACTAGTTCATTCAGATTTTTTGTTTACATTTTTAAATTTTAGGTAAATTGTTGAAGATATTTCAAATTACATTATTAAACATAACATTTTATTACAATAAAATATCAAATATGTGTGTATAAATAAATGTGATTTTTAAATACAGCAAATTTTTCTTGCAGGCATACATATGCATACACTATAAATTTTACAACATTCGTTGTTTTTTTTTAAGAATTCAATTTGAATCTTTAAACGAGGGTTTTCCACTCCCAGACTAAGCATGACGTAAAATTTCGAGTTTAGAAAAGCCTGAAAATTTGGATTGGCCGCGTAGCGAAGCGGAGCGGCCAATCCAAATTAGGCTTTTCTAAACTCGAAATTTTACTTCATGCGCCACACGTATAAAACACTAAAATATTGCAAAGTTTAAAATATATGGCATTAGCAATCCAATATGTATATGTGAATAAAACGTGAGTCAAATTCTGGGCTGAACAAATTGTTTAAAATGGTGATTATATGCAACCTAATCACTCTAACGTATATTATGTTGCCTATAATCGTTGTTGTATCTGTGTGTTTTTTAACTTCACTTTAATCAATGCTTTTAAGCGTGGCGCATGAAGTAAAATTTCGAGTTTAGAAAAGCATAATTTGGATTGGCCGCTCCGCTTCGCTACGCGGCCAATCCAAATTCTTAGGCTTTTCTAAACCCGAAATTTTACTTCATGCTTAGTCTGGGAGTGGAAAACATTCGTTAATAGCCTCAAATTAACCGCTTTTAAACAGCGAATTCCCGCAAATTTAAAAAACGCTGTCATTATCGGGATATGTATACTCAAAAAATGCCCTGTATGTTCTATTTTAAACAAGTCTTAGACGTGTTTTAAACACGTTTTAAATATGTTTTTAATTATTAATGTATTAAACGCTGTTTGAATGAAAAGAACACGATTTATCAAAAAAAACTATATGGTTTTTTTTTTTATAAAACTGAATGTTTTAATTAAAATGAAACAAACGTTTCTTTTAAACCCTGGTCTCTTTTAAACCCTATATATTTAACAACTTAGAAAAATATTTGACTAAGTATATTTTGTTCTGGCTTAATTTGTTCAAGTATAAAACGAAGTTCTTATACGTTTTCTATTTACTCGAATAATAAAAAAGAAATGTATCTTCCTTTTAAAACATCATCTCCAATTGACGCTCTTCGCAAGTAAAGGAATTAAACGTGCCCAGTCGCAATAAAACACCGACGTGACAGCGCACGTAGGGTTCGATTCCTGGGAAAAGACATTTTTACAGCGATCGCGACATCATTTTCGACTTTTTTTCCTTCCCCTCCATCCCCCCCTCCCCCGAAGGAGGAATTTCATCCGCTCTCGCGGATGGATTCGTTTCCTTTCATTAAACTTCTTTTATTGTTTCCTCCGCTTCAATCACTCTAATTTCAATTATGCCCAGTCGCCGGAAAAGGCTGCGAAAGGGCTGCTGGAATTTCGATTATCTGCAGAAGGTAATCCTCCCTCGCCTTCTCGCTACACCCCCTTTATCCTTGATTAGATTCATTACACGTGATCGTGTCTAGAAAAAAAAATTAAATAAAAAACCGAGCTTATGAACAATACGAAAATAGGAAAAGTGAGTGATATCAATAAAGTATTATATGAAACTTACGCCTGATAAATATTGTGACTTGGAATTTTGAATTTGACGGGACTTATTTGAACATAATACAGGGTGCCCGTATTTCAACAGAATGTATGGGGATCTCGGTTATTTGAAGAGATAGAGAGTCAGTTAAATTGGGGCAAAGTTGCGTATTTTAGGGCCCAATAATAATCTAAAAACAAATGTATAATATCTTATTTCGTTTTTGAGATATTGTCAAAAAATGGATTTTTTGAAATTTCGTTTTTATTTTCTTAGTCAAAAACTATTGAATCCAGACATTTACAACTTTGACATTCTACAGGCACTTTTTAACGATAAATCTAGTAACTTATTTTATTTTCAGATAACTATAACATTTACCCAGGGACCATAGCCAACTTTTGTTTTTCTTAAGGGCGCGATTTTGGATTTTTATATTTTTTGGAAGAATATTTTTTTCTGAATTCAATGATGTATCAAACTTATAGTTTGTTGTACATTTTATATGTAAAGTTTTAATCTTTTGTTTTTTTGTAAAGAGTGCCTTGAAAACAGTTGAGTAACTCACTCAATTGACAACTCCTAGGACCCATAATTTGCTTACATATCACCCCTGAAGACGGGCATCCAGCTGATTAATTATTGTACTGATTGAAAATGTATTTGTTTATAAACGGAATATTGGTGTGACATGTTGAATCTTAATGAATTACTTGACTGTCTTTGGACTATCATATCATTTTGTAATATTATATCTTTATTGGCCGTGACTATTGACTATTGTGACTGTAAGTGGCTTGATTGACTGTTTTTTGACTATCTTAGGATTTTGTCTGATTTTATCTCTCTATGGACTGTATTTCAGCTATTGTGATGTTATGATTGTATGTCACTTAAATCACTATATCAAATACAGTCAATATAGTGATTTAATGACAAAATATAAATACGATACATATTTTAACAGTTGTCATGTATTTCAAACTAACGAGTATCTTCCACTCCCAGACTAAGCATGAAGTAAAATTTCGAGTTTAGAAAAGCCCCGTGTAGAAAATTCGTCGAAGTTCGCGCAGCGACCCTCGACAAATTTTCACGGGGCTTTTTTAAACTCGAGATTTTACTTCATGCGCCACGAGTATAAACCACTGATTTACAGTAAAGTTAAAAATATATTACGCTTAGATGTGATGTAATCAATATTTATTAAGATGTAGCGAGAAATGCAAGAATTACTTTTTTTGTGAATAGTTTTGGAAAAATAATAAAATTAGAATCAATTGAGTTTGTGCAACATTTCCATACTGTTAATATTTAAGTCATCATATCTTAGACGGGGAATGTGCTTTGATGGGCAAATCACCATTTTTTACTATATGTTTTGTGTGATAATCGATACTTATTATTATTATTACAAAAGATTGACAGTTACTAATTGATCTTGACTGCTAACAATGGTTGACTGTTGTCATTTTTTTATTAATTAATAGATATGACGTCATTGTTTCCAAAGCACTCTTTGCAAAAAAGGAAAATATTATAATTTTAAATATTAAATCTAAAATAAATTAGGAGTGTGATACATCACTAAGTTCAGAAAAAAATATTCATTCAAAAAATATGAAAATCCAAAATGGCGCCCATAAGAAAAACAAATGTTGGCTATGGTTCCCGGGTAAATCTTATAGTTATCTTAAAAAAATATATGCTACTAGATTCCTCATTAAAAAGTATTGTCAAAGTTCTAAATGTCCAGATTCAGTAGTTTTTGAATAAGCAAATAGAAACGATTTAAAAAAAAAACAGTTTTTATTGATATCTCGACAACAAAATTGTTTTCAGATCATTGTTAGGCCCCAAAATACGCAACTGCCCCAATTTAACCGACTTTAACCGACTTTCTATCTCTTCAAATAATCCCTATACATTGTGTCTAAATACGGACACCCTGTAAATAAAATTACAAAAATTCGTGTAAAATGTAAACAATACGTCTTAATTAATAAGATAACTTAAGACAATATACATATTCATTGAAACCACTACTTCAATGGGTATTTATTCTCTTAAGTTGTCTTATTAATTAGGACGTATTGTTTGCATTTTACACGAATTTTCGTAATTTGATATATCAGAGCTGGCCAACCCCCGGTCCTCGGAGCGCTTCTGTGCTGCTCGCGGCCTCAAACACTATTATTTATTGCAACAATTATTTGTATTGTCAATTTTATCAAGTTTAGCCCAAATAAGTTAAAATAAAAATAACCGACTTGAAAATGTCAATCTGGTAATACTTTTTGGGTTGGTTTTGTATTATTGTAAAAATAAAGTATTTTTTAAACTTCACTTTAAATCCGCGTTTTAGACGCCTGGCACATGAAATTAATGTATCTAGTTTAGAAACGCCTGAAATATATACTTCATGCTTCAATAAAGATTGCAATTACTTGTTGAAAAGAAGGAAATAAAAATATTTATATGTGCTCTAAAGAAAATTAACGAGTTTTAAAAAATAAGTAATTATGGCGAATATTTAAAATATCCTAGGAAAATAGAAAACCAAAATTTACTGAGTTGACTCAAAAGTGATTAAACTATATCTTACTTTATACAGAATTCATGTGATAATAATATTAATTTTGACTATTTTTTTCTTAAAAAAGAGAAAGGTTAAAACTGATTTTCTTCAAGTTATTATCATCTTCACGTAACTCACCCAAATCATTTGTTCAAAGATTCAATTTTAATTATACATTTTTTTTTTCATAAAGAGAACATTCTCTAAATTTGGCAAACGTTTATTAAAATCTAAAAATATCAACGTGAAAATCACGGAATTCACATAGAAATAATGAACACATAACTTTCTTTATACCTGTAAAGAATTTAGAAATCTCGACAAACTTGATAATGATAAAAAGTTAAAATAAAGAGAAAATTAGGATAATATTTCTGCAAAATTACCAGATGGCAACAAAAAATTTAATGAAATTACACATAATTCATTAAGTTTCAATAGTTTTCATAGAAAAGTTAATTATCTTATGTAGTTTTACATTTTTTTTAATAAAATAAAGATTTATGTATTAAATATAAATATTTTTTATTTTAGCAACGGTAAATCATTTTGAAAATTGAAGAAAGACGATATTTTAGCATGTATCTGTATTTAAACAAAAATTATCTATTTTTATTTAAAAATAATTTACCGCTTCTGAAATTAAAATAAAGATTTACGTTTAATTATATTTATGCCCGGTATTATAAAACTTTTTATTCCCTAAATAGAATTTACTTTAGGAATAAACTAATTTATTCCAAAGATTTCGGTATTATAAACACAAAATAACTTTATTTGGCTAATAAATTTCCTCGGTAAATTATTTGTTTGTTTCTCTACCAAGTACATTTTATTCTCTAAATAATTTGACAGTTAAAAGTCAAAAGTCTATTATATTATTATAATTACTCTAGATTCTACTACTTGTATTTATTAATTTCATTACGGTTATCATATCTACTATATTATAGATGTCAGATTTAAGTTCACTCATAGTATCTTCCCTGACAGTGATTAATTCGAACCACAAGACATTCTAAGGAGTCGAAGACCTAGAGTTTTCAAGTCAGACATAACCAGGGATTATTATAGTTTTTCATACGCTTTTTAAAGATTAGTTCCATTTAAAGTTTTAAACGAGTGTTTTCCACTCCCACACTAAACATGAAGTAAAATTTTGAGTTTAGAATAACCTGAAAATTTGGTTTGGTCGCGTAAACTAAATTTTCAGGCTTTTCTAAACTCGAAATTTTACTTCATGCTTAGCCTGGGAGTGGAAAACACTCTAAGTCTATTATAATTTCTAATAAGCTTTATTTTTCTTGTTCTGTGTAATTCTGTCTTATTCTACGGTTATTCTCTATAATTATAAGGAATTATACTATATTTCCAATTTGATTGACAATTTAATTTGAAATATTGACAATTCAATTAAAAAAATTGGTGGTTGCAGCTATGGCCACAATGAAAATGTTTAATTTCGGTCTGTAATCTACTAATACAATTATTTATTTCTAGAATTGCTATTTATTTGGTAGGTTTGCTTAATAATACGCAATTTTATTTGCCCATTAGTTTACTAGGTAAATAATTATTCCAGAAATAGTTATCTAATGATTTATTAATCGTATATAATACCAGGCATTATTGTATTTATTTAAGAAACGGTAAATTATTTTGAAAATTAAAGAGAGGCTACATTTTAGCATGCGTCTTTGTATTTATACAAATATTATCTATTTTTATTTTTAAATAATTTACCGCTTTTAAAATTAAAATAAAGATTTATGTTTAATTATATTTAATGTTTATAATTTAGCAACGGTAAATTATCTTAAAAATTGAAGAGAGGCTATATTTTAGCATGTGTCTTTGTATTTAACAAAAATTATCTATATTTATTTAATAATAATTTACCGCTTCTAAAATTAAAATAAAGATTTATGTTTAATTATATTTAATGTTTTTAATTTAGCAACGGTAAATTATCTTAAAAATTAAAGAGAGGCTATATTTTAGCATGTGTCTTTGTATTTAACAAAAATTATCTATATTTATTTAAAAATAATTTACCGCTTCTTAAATTAAAATAAAGATTTATGTTTAATTATATTTAATGTTTTATTTTTTATTTTAGCAACGGTAAATTATTTTTAAAATTAAAGAGAGACTATATTTTAGCATGTGTCTTTGTATTTAAACAAAAATTATCTATTTTTATTCAAAAATAAGGTACCGCTTCTGAAATTCAAATAAATATTTACGTTTAATTATATTTAATGTTTTTTATTTTAGCAAAGGTAAATTATTTTGAAAATTAAAGGGAGACTATATTTTAGCATTTGCCTTTGTATTTAAAGAAAAATGAACTATTTTTATTTTAGAATAATTTACCGTTTCTAAAATTATAATAAAGATTTAAGTTTAATTATATTTAATGTTTTTTATTTTAACAACGGTAAATTATTTTGAAAATTAAAGAGAAACTATATTTTAGCATTTTTCTTTGTATTTAAACAAAAATTATCTATTTTTATTTAAAAATAATGTACCGCTTCTGAAATTAAAATAAATATTTACGTTTAATTAGATTTATTGTTTTTTTTATTTTAGCAACGGTAAATTATTTTGAAAATTGAAGAGAGACTATATTTTAGCATGTGTCTTTGTATTTAAACAAAAATTATCTATTGTTATTTAAAAATAATGTACCGCTTCTGAAATTAAAATAAATATTTCCGTTAAATTATATTTAATGTATTTTATTTTAGCAACGGTAAATTATTTTGAAAATTAAAGAGAGACTATATTTTAGCATGTGTCTTTGTATTTATACAAAAATTATCTATTTTTATTTGAAAATAATGTACCGCTTCTGAAATTAAACTAAATATTTACGTTAAATTATATTTAATGTTTTTTATTTTAGCAACGGTAAATTATTTTGAAAATTAAAGAGAGTCTATATTTTAGCACGTGCCTTTGTATTTAAACAAAAATGATCTATTTTTATTTAAAAATAATTTACTGCTTCTAAAATTAAAAGAACGATTTATGATTAATTATATTTAATGTTTTTTATTTTAGCAACCGTAGATTATTTTGAAAATTAAAGAGGGACTATATTTTAGCATGTGTCTTTGTATTTAAACAAAAATTATCTATTTTTGTTTAAAAATAATTTACCGCTGCTAAAACTAAAAACAATAAGTATAATTGACAATTTGATGGCAAAAAGGAAAAATGTTTAGTTTTTGTATGTATAAAGAACAAAAACAATATTCCGATTTTCTCGTACGTTTGAAATGTCTAAGATAATTGAAAATTGGTTGTTTTCCAAATATTATTGTTAATTAAATCATGACAAAATGTAAACTCGATAAATATTATCAGTTTTTTTAATTTGTGCTGTGGAGTTTTATACATTTTCTAAATAGACATTGAATTATTGTCAAATAGGTCGCCAATTATAATTATACCGTGAGTTTTATTTAAGTATGGCCATAGGGATTTACATGGTAAAAATTGAATCTGATGATAACTTTTGTTATCGTACAAATTTGAAACGTTTTTTTACGAAATGGTCATTATTAAAAGGATATAAACATGTTAGATTTTTATATTTTGGTTTTTAAAGTTGAAATTAATAACACAAATTATTAAGCCAAAAATCCACCTTGGCGAAAATGACAAATAAATGTTATAAAATCGCACGAAAGATTATTCAAAGAGGGGTTTAACCATGTAAATTGTGTATGTATTGTATTTAAACTACTTTTTTACAACTTTAAAAAAGAAATAATTTTTGTTTAAACTTGTACTATAATATATTCCATTTGTTTCTGGATCTCGCCTAGCTATGGAAAAGTGACAGTTTAAGTATTGTAAATGGGGCTGGTTGTGTTTTAAATCAGGGTTTTTAAATGTCACTGTCAGATGTTCGATTTTAAGGTTATAATTTCTGACTATTGTGATCTTACACTGTTGCCTGTTTTACAAATTTTCAGATATAAAAGGATAATAATATGCAGTTTTAAGATTAACAAAATTTACTACTTGGTTTTTGTACATACAAACACAGCAATAATATTGTATATAACAAATATAATGAATTCGGCTCTGCAAACTTATTTCGTCATCCATTTGTATTTCTCGCTTGAGTCTTCCCGTTAACACATTTTGATCAACTCCATCCATACACCTTAATTTTGGTCATTCTCTCTTCTGTTGGCCCTCAGTATTTTTTTGTAGAATTGCAAATTTATTCCCACCCTCTTGTGATACTAATAATTTTCATGTCAAACAATTTTTAAGCCCTCATTCCACTTTTATTATTTAGTCAAGAGAACCTGCATCTGAATCTTCTGATGTTTGTTCTGAGCCAGATTCCCCAAGCGAAATAATAAAAGGAGGAATGGTTTCAAAAGAAAGGTTCCCCATGTGTTTTGTCCAGTCATCCGAAATAAGTTTTTCACAATGATCACAGAAATTTTGCCACATATCGGATGTACATTTTGAGAGAGACTCAAGCCATAAATTCTGAACACGATCCTTAGATGGTAGCTTAGAATTTATGTGCTTATTGTAGTAAGTCTTACAAAACCCCCATGCCATTTCAATTGGATTGTATTGACAATGGTATGGCGGTAATCTAAGAACTTCGTGCCCGTTCTTTCTCAAAATGTCTTCAACTACTTAAATTTTGTCATTTGATCGAAAAGGTATAAATAAATAAAGCCCATAGTTCCTTTTTGGTTAATTTTGGATTGAATTTTACATTGTGTTTAACCAACCACTCCTGCATTTCGCATTTCTTACAATAAAATGAAGGAGTTTTGTCTAATTGCACAGAATGGTATGCAGCATTATCCATAATAACTACACATTTCCCTGAAAGCTTAGCCAAAGCAGGAATAAGTTGATTAACCACCCAATTTTGAAAAGTATTACCATCCATTGTGGCATGGTAATCTCGGTCATTGTTTTTCGAATGTAATAAAAAATCGCACCCATCCAAAAACCCACCCCTATACCCAGCATGTAGAATGGTGAAGCGTTTGCCTTCATTTTTGAATTTAGTTGGATTACTTTTTATATCCGTTTCATGTACCCAGCGTCGAACCACGGATCCATTCTGATATATCCATGTTTCATCCAGGTATACGAATTGGATATCTTCACTGGAATTTTGATACTGTAAAAATTTTCTAAGGAAAATAATTTTAGCTGCAACAACATGTTTTTGTTCACAGAGAATTTTGCGCCCATTAATTAATTTGAATTTATACCCCATACTTTTAACAATCCTATAAAGTGTTGTTCTACTCCCATGGAACTCATCATTTTCTTTCATATCATTCAAAAGATCTCTCAAAGTAAAATACTGATTTCTAGAGTTATATTGCCAAATTAGTTGTTGCAGATCTTTTCTAGCTAGGTGATTCCAAAAATGGCTGTTTTTAGATCGTTTGCCAGAAGTAGTAGATTTCAATTCGTCAGGTCTTTGTCGTAAAATTAATTGTATTGAAGATCTCCCTACCTGAAACGTAATTATCTTTAATTAAATATATATGATAATTAAAATACTAGACATACCCCAAAAATATCTATTAAAATCTTAATAATAGTGCGATGCTGTAGATTTGGATTACTTTGCCTAAAATGTTTGTAAGATTTCAGAATTTGTAACCTTTTTGATTCAGAGATAATCTTTGGCATGTTAATATTTAATATGTGCCTGAAATTATTTTTCACTTTGACATTGACACAGCATTGCAACACTAGATTAATTTGATTTAATAATAAAATGCTCGAAGAAGCGACCGCGTGGCGAAAAATTGTTGCAAGATTAACAATAAACCTCTTGAAAATTAAAAAGAGGATTACTTATGATATCATAAATTATTGCAACACTGTTAAAATAAGGAATCAGGAGTGGCAACTAATAAAAAATGTAAATGTTGATACTGCAACATAACAACACGAAAGCATGGCTAGGCGAGATCCAGAAACAAATGGAATGGTGTATATGTTACTATGTTATTTTATTTCGAAATAGACCTAACAACATATATTATTTCTTCGTTAAATAAAAAAGTTTAAAAAATCTATTTGTCCCGTTTCGTTACGAAAGGTTCAATAGATGTCTCTGTAAAAGAAAATTTAAAAAAATATTATCTTATAATATTGCTGGAATGGAAATCTGAACATACACAATTTACATGGTCAAACCCCCATCTTCACAAAATTTCGTGCCATTTTATTACATTTACTTGTCATTTTCCGCAGAGTGAATTTTTGGCTTAATTATTTGTGTTTCGTAGAAAAATGTTTGATTTATTAATAAAAACAAAATATTGTTTTAAATTTGTATGACAACAAAAGATAACATGGGGTACAGGTTTCACCATGTAAATCCCTATGGCCATACTTAAATAAGATGCACGGTAGATTTCTCCATTTTTGATTATTTTACAAAAATTTAGTCAAACTGTTTTATAAAATATTGATTGGTTTGAAATTTTGTTTCATTGATTATGATATACACAGGAAATAACATTTAGTTGAATTTTAGAAATCTGTCAATTTGATCAAAATTCGAACTATGAATTATTATTATTTTATAAAGAAACAAACAAATCTGTATATTGATATATTATGTTTATTGAACATTGATCATTACTTTTTTTAAATGGTATTTTTCATATTTAAAGAAGGCATTGTCATTGTTTCTGCAGTTTAAATAATTTCATCAAAATTGGTTTTGTTTAATTTAATATTATTGTGAAACAATAGATTGCGAAGACATAAAATATGCAGGGAATTTTTCTTTTAATCTAAATGTATACGCTGTAAATGTCCAGGTATTCATTGTTTTTTTAAGTGTTCAATTTAAAACTTCTAACGAGTGTTGTCCATTCCCAGACTAAGCATGAAGTAAAATTTCGAGTTTAGAAAAGCCCCGTGAAAATTTCTGGGCTTTTCTAAACTCGAAATTTTACTTCATGCGCCACGCGTATAAAACACAGATTTCAAGTGAAGTTCGAATATAAATAAATTTTACAATATTTTAGTGTTTCATACGAGTGGCGCATGAAGTAAAATTTCGAGTTTAGAAAAGCCCAGAAAATTTGTCTCGGGTCGCTGCGCGACCTTCGACAAATTTTCACGGGGCTTTTCTAAACTCGAAATTTTACATCATGCTTAGTCTGGGAGTGGAAAAAACTCGTTTAAAGCTTTAAATTGAACTCTTTTAAAATCAACGAATGTCAGAAAATTAATAGCTAAAGCAGTTAAGAGAAAGTAATGTGATTTTAGAAAAATAATGACATACCATGGAATTAATACAACAATTGCGGATGTTCCCTGTTCTTTCTAAAGTTCAATTTGAAGCTTTAAACAAGTGTTTTCCACTCCCAGACTAAGCATGAAGTAAAATTTCGAGTTTAGAAAAGCCCCGTGAAAATTTGTCGAGGGTCGCGCAGCGACCCGAGACAAATTTCTGGGCTTTTCTAAACTCGAAATTTTACTTCATGCGCCACGCGTATAAAACACAGATTTCAAGCGAAGTTCGAATATAAATAAATTTTACAATATTTTAGTGTTTCATACGCGTGGTGCATGAAGTAAAATTTCGAGTTTAGAAAAGCCCAGAAAATTTGTCTCGGGTCGCTGCGCGACCCTCGACAAATTTTCACGGGGCGTTTCTAAACTCGAAATTTTACATCATGCTTAGTCTAGGAGTGGAAAAAACTCGTTTAAAGCTTTAGATTGAACTCTTTTAAAATCAACGAATGTCAGAAAATTAATAGCTAAAGCAATTAAGAAAAAGTAATGTGATTTTATAAAAATAATGACATACCATGGAATTAATACAATTGCGGAGGTTCCCTGTTCTTTTTAAAGTTCAATTTGACGTTTTAAACAAGTGTTTTTCACTCCCAGACTAAGCATGAAGTAAAATTTCGAGTTTAGAAAAGCCCCGGGAAAATTTGTCGAGGGTCGCGCAGCGACCCGAGACAAATTTTCTGGGCTTTTCTAAACTCGAAATTTTACTTCATGCGCCACGCGTATAAAAGATTGATTTTAGTGTGAAGTTCAAAACTTATTACTTATTTCATACGTGAATAATGCTTGAACGCATGGATATCTATACTGAAAATAAATATTCCCTGTATGAAAAAAAAAACTATTAAAATAGAATATTAGATTCAGAATATTTGAAAATATTTTAAAAAAGCTAAAAAAGTATTTTCAACTTCTGAATAAAACATAAAATATAAAAAAAAACTTGATTTTGCAAAAGAAAACTGCGGTGCGGCCTCTGAGACATTGTTAGTATTAATTTTGGCCCTTGAAACAATTTGGGTGGGCCAGCCCTGTTATATACAGGGTTATTCAAAATAAAGGAACACATTTTAAACAATTATTTCTTCCAAACTATAAAAGATAGAAACACCCCACTGAGCAAAAAACAAACAAATAACATTACATCAAAAGTGTAGCAACATTAAACGTTGTTTAAATGTTGATGAAACATTACTTAAATGTGTTTGCTCAGTGGTACACTTCCAACGTTTCTGGAAAGCGAAAAGTTCATTTTTTTATGCATTCAATATGAGTACCATGTGTTTCCTGTGCTGTGGATTTTATTTGGGCTCCTTTCGTAAACTGTACAAATACGCTCGACATTTTTATTCGATGTGCGTGGACGTCCCGTGATTTTCTATTTGTAGATGCAACGATCGTCTACGAATTTTCGATGCTACTGGTAAATCTGCGTATGACGAGATGGTAAAAAGAACGTTTAACTTCAATAATGGACTAGATTAGCAAAACTAGAGTTTCAGCAAAACTAGAGTTTTGCTAATTGCAGCACACAACTTTGCTTTTTCTTGTTGTATCGCCATTTTCCATAGACAATCAAAATGACAAGCAACAGCGCTAATGCAGCCGTGGTTGGAACTTCTGCGTGGACTGTTCAAATTTTAAACTTTTGTCTGTCCAGGAACGTTGGAATTGTAGTTCTACTTTTTGTAGTTTAGAAGAAATAAATGTTTGAAATGTGTTCCTTCTATTTGAATAGCCCTGAATTCTGTTTAAAGTGTGCAAACCATAAGAAGCGTAAGTTCATTTTCTCGAATTTAAATAGTGGTGAATTTGAATTATTCTTTTAGAATTTGAGTTATCTATTTGATCCATAAGGCAAAGCTAATAGCAATATAATATATGGTAACGGAATTACTTCTTTCGCAAAAGTAAGCAGAGCGAGTAGTATACATTTTCATGCTTTTCTGAACTCGAAATTTGATTTTATGGGTCTCGCGCATAAAACGCTCAAATACTGTAAAATTCGAAATATACTGATGTTTATCTTGTCTAACCAAATCTTGCTATTTCAAAATTTAAAATATTTAGGGACACTTGAAAGAAAAACATGCCTGCATTTATATTTCTCATTCAATTTTGATTCTCTTGCACTTCCCACAATTTAATCCGAAAGTGAGCGAAAAACATCCCTGCATTTATATTTCTCATTCAATTTTGATACTCTTGCACTTCCCACAATTTAATCCGAAATTCCTGCAGCCCACCGCCATCTCTCGCCGGCACCCACAACTGCACAATTTCAGCAGTTCCGACTGCTGGTGGGGGGCGGGTGGAATTCAACGTGTGTGGTCCTCGGTTAGGTGAGCGACTCGCCTGCTCACGAGCGCCGCTTTACAATCTCTTCTTCCCTCCTTGTCGCTCCTTCTGTGCGCGCCGCGCCGACAAATCCAGCAGGAATCCACGAGTAATGTTCTCGAAAAGAAACGAGGAGAAAAAAAGAACCTGCTGACGGGAGGACCGATCCTCACGTTCCCGCTGGAAATTACCAATATATATATACGCAAGCCCGAAACCGCAGGAAAAAGAGACGAGCAAAAATTATGATTGGGCTCGAAAACCGTTAAGGAGTTAATAAATCATTTCGTAATTATCTCGCCGGGGAAATAAAATGAGAGTTTTTGTTGTACTGTATGCATGTGGAATGGAATACCTCGGTGTTGAAATAAATTGTCTCATTAATAAAGAAGGTACATATACAGAGTGTTCTGCGCAAAATATGCAACCCAATATACATTTTTGTATACTGAATATTCTACGATAAAGTATTTTGAATTTTTGTATTATTTTTTTACACGTCTATCTAAAATTGAACTGCAGAGGGCTTGATGATATAATTTAATTTTTTATTTTAGTATTAATACAAATAAAATTAAAAAATTTTATGATTATATAATTCTAATATAATTTTATCATAAAAAGTACGCAAAAATACAACATTTTATGAGACAAAGCACAATGTTACATTTACAATATTTTGTTCTGCCACCAGGTGGCGTATTCGAAAGCGATAGTTCTCAATATAAAATACATCAACAGTACTCCTTTTTCGGTGCAATGCCAGCGCCCTCATCGGTCATGTTAGTTGATAATTGAGTTGTATTTTATGTATACATTGTACCGGGTGTTTGATTAAGCGTGACCATCGGCTGTACCTCAGAAACTATACTTCGTAGCATGTTGCGGTGAAAAATTTCATTGTAAAAGAGGCCAAGATAAATCGCTGGAAATTATTTTTAAGTTCATAGCTTCTCCGCAAGAGGGCGCTATCTCCATAGTAAAAGATTGAAACAATTTTAATCAAATAAATGCCAAATTAAGCGATGTGAAAAATATGAAAATCTTAATGTACGGTAAATTTTACCTAATTTTAACTATTTTCTCGTTTTTTTATGTCTCGCATAAGATGCGCGGGAGAACATAAATGTCTAATTACAGTAGAACCTCGTTATACCGGGATGGCTTTTAGCTATACCTAGCACGATATAAGGAAAACACGGTATATCCGAATATATGTAATTTGCACATACACACACGCGCATATATATATATATATATATATATATATATATATATATATATGTGTGTTAAAACGTAGATTTTCGCGGGCGTAACATGTATCACTGTTTCTTCGGGTTTTGGTCCCGCGTATTTTCTTGGCTCTGGTCCATTTTATTTTTAATTCGACGTTTCGATGACGTCGCAGTCATCATCTTCAGGAATAACTATCAAAATTCCATTGCTCTAGCAACCACTTGTTTGACTTTTACGTACTACTTGATGCGTGAATTTCTTGTTACGATTTGTATATTTTAGCTAGCTCAATTTAGCAATTTTTTAATAAAATGGACCAGAGCCAAGAAAATACGCGGAACCAAACCTGAAGAAACAGTGATACATATATATTCAAGGGACCCAGTATTTACTAATTCCCTTAACATAATAGGCTTAATGCAGGTATGTGCAGTAGCCACCTACATAACAAGACATACTATATAATACAATAATGACGCCGGAACGTTTTACCTAATCAGGGCGGTACGCAGTCAATTGTTAAAATTAACATCTTAAAAAAAAAAGAAACCTGAAAAATGACCCCGATATATCCGAATCACGGTATCTCGAGGCCCGGTATAGCGAGGTTCTACTGTATTTAAATCCCTGTAACTTTTGTTAGGTTCTACTGAATTTAATATACTTGGACTCATTTGATACACAATTAATTGCACTTTAAACATTATTTACTCTAATTTATTTTAGTTTCAATATTAAGTATCAGAGGGTGCGATTAAGACAATCACCGTATTATCTCCATTTTCTTTAAATTTTTAAATTTCAAAGTATTCGTAAGTTTCGATAGTTAATTAAAATGAGAAATACTGTAAAAACTGGCGAAAACTGGATCCTGATTCATCCTAACCGGAGATATATTGACATTTGTGCAGAATGGGGTATTTTGCACTAATAGCGCAAATGCAAAATACCCCATTCTGCACAAATGTCAATATATCTCCGGTTAGGATGAATCAGGATCCGGTTTTCGCCAGTTTTTACAGTATTTCTCATTTTAATTAACTATCGAAACTTACGTATACTTTGAAATTTAAAAATTTAAAGAAAATGGAGAAAATACGGTGATTGTCTTAATCGCACCCTCTGATGCTTAATATCGAAACTAAAATAAATTAGAGTAAATAATGTTTAAAGTGCAATTAATTGTCTATCAAATGGAGTCCAATACCCCATTCTGCACAAATGTCAATATATCTCCGGTTAGGATGAATCAGGATCCGGTTTTCGCCAGTTTTTACAGTATTTCTCATTTTAATTAACTATCGAAACTTACGTATACTTTGAAATTTAAAAATTTAAAGAAAATGGAGAGCTCTCTGATTCTTACTATAGACACTAAATTTAATCAGAATATATAGTGTTCAAAAGTGCATGTGCATTTAATTATTTATCAAATTAGTCAAAGTTTATTAAATTCGGTTGAGGCTAATTCAAGTTACAACCCTTTTAATGATTAGACTTTTCCATTCTCCTCCACATCTTATGTAAAAGTGAAAGAAACGAGAAGGTAGTTGAAATAAAGCAAAATTTAAAGTATATTAGGATTAACATAATTTTAACATATGCAGCTTAATTTTGTACTTTAAATAAGATCTTGTTTTTACCCTTGCGATAGAGATTGCACCTTCTACTAGCGAAGCTAGATTTAATTATTGTTTTCTTTTATTTTATTTTGTTATGTTTTTTTTGTTATTATTCTAATAATGTAGGTATTGTAATAAGTGTTTTTAATTTTAGTAAATATACGCTGTTTTAAAGAGTTTACTAATCTCATAGCCTATTTTAAGATTTTAAATAATCATGGATTTAAAAATTTAATAGTTGAGGCTGTTACTTGGTGAAATTCCATATCAAAAACTTTTAGTAAATAACACACTTGGTTAAGATTTCACTGTTTATTGATTGACACTGCAACAATTGTTTCGCCACACAGTGGCTTCATCAGGCAGATGAATAATGAATTACAAACTTAAACTAACGCTTAAATACTAATGACGTGGAGGAGGTGGTGTTGCTTAGAGAAAGGGGTGGGGGGTGGTAGTGAATTATGTGAGAAATATATATGCATATAAACATACATAAGTATATACAAACGTTAACATATCGTATAAACAGAGGATAAAATGTCAGGACAAATTAAATTAATAAATAAAGATAAGTATAAAAATCAAATTCACACAAGTAAATATATGTATATATATACATACACAAAAACGTATAAAAACATTAACCTATGCCATATACATATATACAACATCATGGATTTACTTACATATTCGCTTTCTAATACATACAAATAAGGAAAAGTATTTTTTATTATTCTTTAAATTATTGTTTTTGACCTTTCGAACATTAGACAAAAGAACTTAAAGGCCTACTAGATTTTAATATAATTTTTTATAGGGTGCGCGGTTGAAAATAAGCAAATCTACTAGACTTTTTACTGTATCTTTGGTTAGGATAAAGATATAAGAATGAGGTTTTCACCATTTTTCTCAATGTTCCTTCCTTTAATAAACTAGCGTAAGAGAATTATAGCTTATCTTTGAACTTTTTAAGAAAATCTAGAAAATATGACGGTTGTTCGAAAAACGCCCTCTGGCGCTTTCTATAAGAACTAAAGTAAAGGAAAGTAAAACAGTGATTTAAAGTGCTTTCAATTACCTATCCAATGAGACTAACTTGATTCATTTCAGTTAATCCTAGCAAAAGTTACACGCAGTTTAATGATCACACTGTCCCGCTCTCCGCTGTTTCATATGTGCGAAATAAATAAACAAGTGAGTGGTTGAAATTGAGTTAAATTTAGCGTAGATTACGATTTGTATATTTTAGCTAGCTCAATTTAGCAGTTTTTTAATAAAAATCCGTTTTTGTATTTTGTATTTTGCTTGTATTGTATAAGCGATAGATGATACGCCCTCTGACGGCGGAGGTAGGGACTTAAAACTAGTTTGCAGTGATTTCATTTGACCTCTATCACTCTGTAATTTTTTACCCCAACATTCTACGCTTCATAGTTTCTGAGATACAGCCGGTGGCCACGCTTAAACAAACACCTGGTATAATTCTAATATAATTTTATTATAAAATGTACGCAAAAAAAATTATGAGATAAACAAAGCACACATGATGTTTACAACAATACTCCTTTGTCTAATATTTTGTCCTGCCACCAGGTGGCGTATTCGAAAGCGATAATTCTCAATATGAAATACATCAACAGTACTCTTTTCTCGGTGCCAACGCCCTCATTGGTCATGTTAGTCATTAATTAAGTTGTATTTTATGTATTTATTGTATATTGGGTTGTATTTCATGTACGTATTGTATATTGGGCTGTATTTCGTATATGTATTGTATGTTGGGTTGCAATTCAGGCTCACACAAACATATTACGTAAAACAGCCTGAATTTTGGTAAAATAATTGTTAACTTACTAAGAAATGAAAAGAAATCCATCTGTAGTGGTCTTTACAATAATGTATTGAACATTTAATTTAAATAATGTTTCCTCAGAAAATCAAAATTGAGCAAGAAAAATTAAAAGTCAGGTCCCATATTTTCCCAAATTTTTGTTTGCTATTTAATTTTTCATTGCTACTATCTGTATGTATATCTCAGTCATAGAACTCTATATATTTATACAAAGATCACAATAATATATTTAACATTAAATTCAAATAAAGTTTCCATTTGAAATGAAAGTTAAGCGAGAAAAATTGTAACTCATTTCCCATACAATTTTTCCATATTTTTTGCTATTTTATTTTCCCCTTGTTACCATCTTTATATTTCAGTCATTGTGCTCTATATATTTGTACAAAAAATGTTTCTTGTAAGTATACATGTAGCGATAATTACAGCGTTAGGTATTTTTTTAGGAATGCGTTGTTTTTTACAAGGGCTAATTTTAAGGCTCTAATGAGTGTTTACACTCCCAGACTAAGCATGAAGTAAAATTTCGAGTTTAGAAAAGCCCCGCGTAGAAAATTTTCACGGGGCTTTTCTAAACTCGAAATTTTACTTCACGCGCCACGCGTATAAACCACTGATAAACTAAAGTTCAAAATATATGTATAGTGTTTCCACTCCCAGACTAAGCATGAAGTAAAATTTCGAGTTTAGAAAAGCCCCGCGTAGAAAATTTTCACGGGGCTTTTCTAAACTCGAAATTTTACTTCACGCGCCACGCGTATAAACCACTGATAAACTAAAGTTCAAAATATATGTATAGTGTTTCCACTCCCAGACTAAGCATGAAGTAAAATTTCGAGTTTAGAAAAGCCCCGCGTAGAAAATTTTCACGGGGCTTTTCTAAACTCGAAATTTTACTTCACGCGCCACGCGTATAAACCACTGATAAACTAAAGTTCAAAATATATGTATAGTGTTTCCACTCCCAGACTAAGCATGAAGTAAAATTTCGAGTTTAGAAAAGCCCCGCGTAGAAAATTTGTCGAGGGTCGCGCAGCGACCCGAGACAAATTTTCACGGGGCTTTTCTAAACTCGAAATTTTACTTCATGCGCCACGCGTATAAACCACTGATAAACTAAAGTTCAAAATATACGCACTGCTTAAGTTTGATCTCACGTTTAGAAATATTTCAAATGTTTATTTCGTGTATCCAATCAAATTTCACGTAAACGGTCAAGATTTCTAAAACAAAAGGAAATCTAGAAAATTCAGGAAAAGTTTTGAAAATTGGAAATTCACGAAATGTCGAGACTTTTAAAATTAACTAAAATTGTGGAAAGTTCATTTTTAAATGTAACGAACATTTGTATATTTACAAAATTTATTAGGATTTAAAAAAGAAGATGTTAAAAAGTCATAAATAAAATACAAATTGAGAATAATCTTGAAAATGCATGATAAATATAAAAATAGTCAAATTTAAAAAAATATAAGGGAATTTACGAAAACTGCTAAGATTTAAAAAAAAAACAAGGAAAATTCGTGAAAAATGTAAAATATTTTAAAATTACCGAAAATTTTAGCAATTCAAAAAAACCGTTACATTTTGTAAATTAACGGAAATCTTGGAATTTCGTAAAAAAATTAATGAATTCATGAAAAATATCAAAATTGTCCAATTTAAAAAAAAAATTAAGGGAATTTATGAAAACGACTTATATAAACAAAGACGAATTCCTTAAAATTTACCAAACACTGTAATCATCGGGATATGTATACTTAAAAAAAAAATCCCTGTATACTGATTTATTTGGAAAGATAAAGAAATCCATCCGTTGCAAAAAAATAAACACATCTATAAAACAGTTGAAATATATACTGGCTTACTGAAAAATGCAAAAAAACAATCTATAGTGCTCTTCGCATTAATGTATTAAACATTTCATTCAAATAAAGTTTTCTAGAAAAATAAAAACTAAACGAGTAAAAATCAAAGTTTTCATAAAAATTCCGCAATTTTTTTGCAAATTTACCATTGTTGCTATTTGTAGATCTCAGTCATAGAGCTCTATATATTTCTATATTATACTTATAATATATAGAACTCCATGACTTTTTTTTTTTTTTTACCGAGGGGAAATGCCTAACGCACCGTCAGAGAGATGTTCGTCAGCTCTCTGGTGTGTGGGATTTGCACATACTAAAACCCCTCCTTCTCAGACGATAATGAATTTTTTTTCCACCCTGGAACTATCTTATCGACATTACTTCAGGGTGGTCGTCCCGTGACTAGCGACTTATTTTTATTTCCGTCATTTCTTCATTCTTTTTTTTTTTTTCTCATATACTGTATATATATATATTTTTTATCTTTGCTCATCCATTTTTGTGCGCATGATGTATACAATAAACGCGTTTATTGCGTTCCATGCTTCTATGGAACTCAGCATTTTTTCAATAATATTATGTTGTTCTAGGTGGCCAACTATTTCGTAAAGACGAAGTCGTTCTTCGTCCCATCGTTTGCATTCAAACACGGTGTGCCTGGGGTCATCTTCCGTGGCATCAGAGTATGCGCATGCCGCAGTTCCCACTTTTTTAATTTTGAACAGGTAAGTATTGAAACAACCGTGGCCTGATAAAAATTGTATGAGACAGAAGTTTACTTCCCCGTGTTTCCTATTTCTCCATATCTCAATGTTCGGTATCAGACTGTAGGTCCATCTACCCCTTTCCTCGTTTTCCCATCTTTCTTGCCACGTTTGTTTGCTTTTGTTTTCCGCTTCTTCTTTTGCATTTTTGGTACCCATACTGTCTTTTTTAACGTATTTATTCTTTTTTTCTAGGGCTAGGATGTCTACGGGTGTTACTGCTGCTATCACAAAGACCGCTGGTTCGGAGACCGTCCTGTAGGCGCTGGCGATGCGAAGTGCTCCTCTTCGTTGGATGGAGGTAAGTTTCCTTTTTAAATTTGCAGATATTCTGTCTGCCCAAGAACTCCATGACTTAGATATAATAATCATAATGATAATAAACTTCATTTTTCTAACAGAAGAAACATTATACAATATAAATTATACAGGGATATTCAAAACTAAGGAACAGATTTCAAACATTTATTTCTTCCAAACTACAAAAGGTAGATCCAAAATTCCAACGTTCCTGGACAGACAAAAGTTTAAAATTTGAACAGCCCAGGCAGAAGTTTCAGCCACGGCCGCGCTGGCGCTGTTGCTTGTCATGTTAATTGTCTGTAGTTAAATGGCGACACAACAAGAAAAACATTTCCTTGTGATTTCTATCTCTGGGGTTACGTAAAGACCGTATTTATATTCCTCCTATGCCTGACACTCTTAAAAATCGGAGACATCGAATTGTTGACGCTGTAAATTCGATAACTAGAGACCAGCTGATTCGTGTGTGGCAAGAAATGAGCCAACGTTTTGATATTTGTCGTGAAACACATGGTGCTCATATTGAATGTATAAACAATTAAACTTTTCTCTTTGCAGGAACGTTAGAATTGTGTTTCTATCTTTTGTAGTTTGGAAGAAATACATGTTTGAAATCTGTTCCTTAGATTTGAATAACCCTGTACATTTTTCTAAAATTCTGTTAATAAAAAACAAGACGTAATTCAGATGTGTAAGAAATGTACACTTTGATCTTCTATTACACTTTTAAATATTGGTTATATAAAATAATAATAATAATAATAATAATAATACTTTACTACCCAAAAGATACACAATCCAGTGACAGGGTAACATCATAACTTAAGTATTCAAACATCAATGTAAAAATGTAAGGTAAAAATAAAATAGCAAAATATAAAAATTAAAAAAAAGTACAATAAATAAGCAATATAAGGAACATACAACTCTTACTAGGAAAAACAATATTAAATACATACTTAATTAAATTTTTTAACATATAACATTTCAAATAAACTTTTTCTAAAATTAACTTTGGAATCAATATCAATACCTAAGAAAGAAAAATAATTTAGCACAAAATATAAATCACTCAATTGCACAGTGAAAGAAAAAGAAGCGCCTCGTAATCAATTAACTCTTGATGAATCCAAATAATTTCTTTTAATTAAATGATTTTTTATTGAATATATTATTATGTGTATATAAATATAATTAATACATTAATTTCAACATTAATAGCGTTTCGATTAAGTCCTTGTTGCGCCAATATATTTATATATATTAAAGAGGTGTGGCCGATTTATTACATCCCGAATACATTTTTACAAGGCGTACGTTAATTAAGTCCCATATAGAGAAAACGCTCATTATAATAAAACAAGCAATTCAATCAAACGGCCACATGTACGCCATAAATCTGAACGGTCGCACAGGGTATAAATAACTCTCCGGGTCACAATAAAATCATCGTTTGCATGTATAAATCAATTAACTTATGAAATCCAAGAAATTGATCGTATCTGTATAAAATAATAATATAATTATGAAATCATAATTGCATGAATACTATCATCCGCTATTAGGTTTGTTCGTTTGTACTGCACTAAGCTGAACTGAGTTCAACTTTGTGACGTCACAAAGCACAAGGCCCAGTCGCACGAAAAACGTTAAACTTAAGTTCAAGCTGAACTCGAGTTCAAGATGACAGGTCCTATTGTTCTAATGTCACTTTGAAGTAAAGTTCAGAGTTAAACCAGTTCAACGGGTTTGGTGCAACTGACCATAAGTTAGTGTAACTTCACGTTTACAATTAGGCGTCTAGTTTATGTAACGAACAGATTCAGTGCAAAAAGTGTTAAACGTGCTGCACTAGTTCATATAGCAAACAGACCTATTGATCAGCGACGGCTCGCAGCCTAACTTCAGTGTAGGCCAAAGACCCAAGGTAATATGTATCCGCTATTGAAACGGATTGACTTTGTTGTGCACTTCCTTGTATTTATAAAGTGCGATCCCAACCTCAAATTTTGTGTGCCTGGGCGCTGTGGCCTACCCTGGAGTTAGGCTGCGAGCCGTCGCTGCTATTGATACAAGAATTATGCTGGGTTTGTAAGACGCTTGACGTTTAAGCTTGTTTAAGGTTAAGCGTTTAAGCGTTCATATGATGGTTAAGGATTTTAAGAATTATCGTTTAGTGTTTAGGAGTTCGCTATATTCTATTTTTACTTTCCCCCGTATGTAATACAAAGGGAAAGTATTGTTTTTGTGAAAATTTTCGAATCAAAAATTTTTGCGGAAATATCCGTTTTGAGGTCCCCTGAGTCGAATAAGACCATTTTTGAAAAATGTCTGTCTGTCTGGCTGTCTGTGTGTGTGTCTGTGTGCGCTGTACCGCAAAACCGCTAAAGATATCGAGATGAAACTTGAAACTTAAGCTTTTTGTTACAATCGGAAGAACTGAAAAGCTTTTGGTGAAAATCGGAAAACCGGAAGTGGTACTTTACTCTTACCGTTTCTCAGTTTTTTCAGATTTTTTCAATAAATGTTCATCAAACAAAAAATTCTTTCAAATAAAAGTTGTAGATAATAACAAAATGAAGATGTATTGTTCACCTACTTTTTGTCATTGCACTCTTAGTTTTTGAGATATTTAATAAATAGTGTTTTTTATCTAGTCATTGATTTGTGTCAGTGTGTGTGTTGATACAATTGGAAAATGTTTCAAATAAAAGTTGTAGGAAATAAAATATTAAAGATTTTTTGTATCTTCACTTTTTGTCATAGCACTCTTACTTTTTGAGATATTCAATAAATAGTGTTTCTTCTCTAGTCATTGGTTTGTGTCAGTATGTGTTGATCCAATAGAAAAATGTTTCAAAAAAAAGTTGTAGTTATCAAAAAGTTGAAGACATTTTGAAAATAATAATGCTACAAATATTTTAAAAGTCATTTAATACGCAATTTACGGGGGAAAGTACTATGATGGACACCACCATTTTTCTTAATTATCTTTAACATAAATCATCATGCGCACATTTTTTGCGCAGACAATTTTATATTCTATTATTCAAGAACAGTGAAGTCAGATTTACTGAGTCAGCTATGACAACATGATAGTAAAGTAATTTTAACAATTTGGCAGAATTTTTAGCTGTAAAAATGAGAAATTGGAAATTATAAACGATAATTTTGAATGTCTTCTTTGTTAATAGTCAGAATTACTTGTAAAACAATATTTTCATAAACTTGTAATGAAATAGTTGGCAACGTCGATATGTAGACACATAACCTAAAATTTCAATATTTTTAACTTCATTTGAAATCAGTGTTTAATACGCGTGGCGCATGAAGTAAAATTTCGAGTTTAGAAAAGCCCCGCGTAGAAAATTTGTCGAGGGTCGCGCAGCGACCCTCGACAAATTTTCACGGGGCTTTTCTAAACTCGAAATTTTACTCCATGCTTAGTCTGGGAGTGAAAGGTACTTGTTTGTAAATTTTCGAATTATCATAAAGTTTTGTATTTTTTTGTTGTCTGCAACTATTGTTTGAAGCTTTGTTTGATTGAATTGATAGTAGAGCTACAGTTGATGAGTGATTAGCAAAATATATCAAAACAATCTTTCTCGGTTTATTGAACAAAAACAAAAGAGAAAAGAGCTGAGGTGAAAAGTGTTTAGGTATCTTTAAGATAAATCGTCACGCGCACATTTTTTGCACAGACAATTTTATATTCTATTATTCAAGCACAGTGAAGTCAGATAATTTTGAATGTCTGCTCTGTTAATAGTATGAATTACTTGTAAAACAATATATTCATAAAATTGTGATGAAATAGTTGGCAACGTCGATACGTAGACACATAACCTAAAATTCTTAGACCTTAATTCTCGTATGAGAAGCATCATTTCCTTAAAGATTAAACACTAAACGATAATCACTAAACGTTAAACGTCCTATAAACCAGGTATTAGCTTCAAAAGCTGGGACGAATCCCCAAAAAAGGGATTTGAATCACCAACTTGAATCACCTAATATAATTTAAATCACGAATACTCGAATAAAGGATTCGTAAGAGAAAAATATAATTCGATTCAGAGATTCGAATCTTGCTTTTTGAATCGCGGAAACAAATCCTTTAAAAATAAATTGGATTTTTACAACCATTAACGTTTATAATATCGCTACAAGTTTTTACTAACAAAATCTTTAAAACCAAATTGTTTATTATTATCACTCGTTTTTTTCTTGCGCAGACAATTTTATATTGTATTATTCAAGCACAGTGAAGTCAGATTTATTGAGTTCGCTATTACAACATGATAGTAAATTAATTTTAACAATTTGGCAGAATTCTTAGCTGTAAACCTGAGGAATTGGAAATTATAAACGATAATTTTATATGTCTTCTCTGATAATTGTAAGAATTACTTGTAAAACAATATTTTCATAAAATTGTGATGAAAAAGTTGGCAACGTCTATATGTAGACACATAACCTAAAATTCTTAGACTTTAATTCTCGTATGAGAAGCATAATTTCCTTAAAGATTAAACACTAAACGATAATCACTAAACGCTAAACGTTAAACGTCCTATAAACCAGGTATTAGCTTCAAAAGCTGGGACAAATCCCCCCAAAAAAAGGATTTGAATCACTAATCCGAATCACTTAATATAATTTAAATCACGAATACTCGAATAAAGGATTCGTAAGAGAAAAATATAATTCGATTCAAGGATTCGAATCTTGCTTTTTGAATCACGGAAACAAATCCTTTAAAACTAAATTGGATTTTTACAACCATTAACGTTTATAATATCGCTACAAGTTTTTATTAACAAAATCTTTAAAACCTAATTGTTTATTATTATTACTTGTTTTTTTTTGCGCAGACAATTTTATATTGTGTTATCCAAGCACAGTGAAGTCAGATTTACTGAGTCAGCTATTACAACATGATAGTAAATTAATTTTAACAATTTGGCAGAATTCTTAGCTGTAAACCTGAGGAATTGGAAATTATAAACGATAATTTTGTATGTCTTCTCTGATAATTGTAAGAATTACTTGTAAAACAATATTTTCATAAAATTGTGGTGAATAAGTTGGCAACGTCTATATGTAGACACATAACCTAAAATTCTTAGACCTTAATTCTCGTATGAGAAGCATCATTTCCTTAAACGTTAAACACTAAACGATAATCACTATAGTCTGTTTAAAAACTAGAAGGAGTAAGTGCGAAAGCCCAATTTACACTATAAACTAGATAACTAGATAACTAGATAAATTTGGCGGCAATTTTAAATAATTTCATAATTATTCTATAAATAAAATCAAATATCGATTTCGTACTTCTTAATTATGGTTAAGTATTTTCTTTTCCATCGTACGAATCACGATTCCAAATGATTCGGATTCGTGATTCGAATCCTTTTTACGAGGATTCGAATCACGAATACTCGAATAAAGGATTCGTAAGAGATAAATATGATTCCTGTTTTTTCGAATTACGAATACAAATCCTTTAAGAATGAATTTGATTTTTTTGCAACCATTAATATATAAATATCGTTACCAGTTGTATCAACAAAAATATTCAAAACCTAATTATTTATTATTACCACTGAACATCGTTGATAACAGACTAAATATCTGACTCCCTGTTACTCTGGTTAAAGATGTATTTGTGTGATTCTAAACTCCACTTCAAATCAGTGTTTTGTACGCGTGGCGCATGAAGTAAAATTTCGAGTTTAGAAAAGCCCGAAAATTTGTCTCAGGTCGCTGCGCGACCCTCGACAAATTTTCACAGGGCTTTTCTAAACTCGAAATTTTACTTCATGCTTAGCCTGGGAGTGGAAACACTCGTTCAAAACTTCAAATTGAACTCTATAATAAAATCGACTAATGCCTGAACGTAAACGTAACGTAAATAAAAAATTCACTGAATATCATTAAAACCGGAAAAGTCATGGAATTATGTTCAAATTGACCAAAACACTAATAAAAGAGCCATATGATATTATTAAATTTGTCAAAATCAGCAGGCAGACTACAAAACACGTAAAAATTTATAAAATTAACTTAAATATTGGCAAAAACAATGAAAACTATTAAACAGAAGTCCCCCACTCCCACAGAAGAAAGTTATATTAAAAGGCCAGGAAAAATACTTTTAGTCAGGGAAATGTCAAAGAAATTTAACATTTTAGATTGTGGCTACCATTTCAGTTTTCCTTCAAACAATATTAAACAAAATTTTAAAAACTAGACTATTATCTTTAAAAAAAATCAATCATTTAATGTTCTTATCAAAGCATTCACTTTGAAGTTTCGAACGAGCGTTTCCACTCCCAGACTAAGCATGAAGTAAAATTTCGAGTTTAGAAAAGCGCTGTGAAAATTTGTCGAGGGTCGCGCAGCGACCCGAGACAAATTTTTTGGGCTTTTCTAAACTCGAAATTTTACGTCATGCGCCACGCGCATAAAACAGTGATTTGACGTGAAATTTAAAAACACAAAAAAAACATTTTTTATGTTATTCCTTACAATTTGAATTATTTTTGACGATTAAAATCCTTTTGCAAGTATTCGAATCCTTTTACAAGGATTCAAATCCTTTTATAAATATTCGAATCACCCACATTTAGACTAGAATACGAATCCTCTTAAAAAAATGTAACGAATCCGGATCACGAATCCAGTTGAACTAAAGTATTCGAATGCCTCTTTTTAATCCTCTAAAAGGATTCAAATCCATGATTCGAATCCTGGATGATTCGATTCCTGCCCAGCTCTGGTTTCTATCTTAAAATCGATTTGTTTCATAAAACTATACAAGATAGAACGACTCATCTTCGGCATGCCTGAATGAGCGTTTACTTCTTTTAAAACTTTATTCAAAGTTGGCAGTTCAGTTTTATAGAAGAAACTATGCACGGATCTCTTCACTACGTCATCAAAACTTGTAATTATGTCCTCCAAGCTGTTTAGGGCTACAAATCTCTCCGGATTTCTTATGTTCGCCAATGGTACGATAGACAGTGGAATTTACAACTCCTAAAAATTAACCATTTTATTATTGGATGCATATTCTTATGCTATTTGATATCTCACCTATTGCACCAACAATGTCTGATACAACAGCAGTCATTTTCATATGTGAATCATCTGTTATCATCTGCTTATACATATTAGGTTTGTTCGTTTGTACTGCACTAAGTTGAACTGAGTTCAAGTTTGTGACGTTACCAGTTCAGGTCAGTTCATATCAGTGTACATGAACTGAACTAAAAACAAACGAACACTTTTGGTGTAAAATATATAAAAAATTATAATTTCTGCAATACACTACAACACAATTTTAGGAAACACTAATAATAAAATGTTGTTACTGTATTTTATAAAC
This sequence comes from Philonthus cognatus, assembly GCA_932526585.2. NCBI lineage: Eukaryota > Metazoa > Arthropoda > Insecta > Coleoptera > Staphylinidae > Philonthus > Philonthus cognatus. Next base: position 35,933,000 of record OW052242.1, read on the forward strand.
AAATAATATTAAGCAAACTGAATGAAATCCGTGTTTCATAATTTAATAAATAAAATGTAGGGTTGTTGAATGACGATTTCAGAATGTTTGCTCGTTAATTCACACATTGCATAACCATGGATATGTCATGTCCATCTTTGAAAATTGTATATCTCCCAACCTCTTCTTTTTCTAACCTGCACTAGTTACACCTACTCTGAACCAGGGGCAAAAAGTGCAGGTTCGGTGCAAGTGAACTGACGCAAACGAACACAGTTCAGTTCAACTTAGTGCATGTAACGAACGGTTTCGGTGCAAAAAGTGTAAAAAGTGCTGCACCAGTTCATGTAACGAACAAACCTATTTATTATGCACTGTTTTTCAAAATATAAATGATTCAAATCTAACTTCTTACGCTTTTTTGGAGGTGAATGTGATATTATCACCGAGCTTGAACTGTGTCCATAATCCATCTCAACAATATAAACACAACTAACTTTTAACCATTCTAAAGAAACACCGCACAAAAGGTTATTACGAAACAGACAAAGTTGCAACTTGGTAACGCTTCGAATTAAGGTTATGTCAGCTGTTGCGTCTAATAATGACGTAATTAGCATAGTGTAAAATGAGCGCGCTCTCGGCCAATCAGAGCTGTAGGTTTTGGCGCGTGAAATTTAAAACGCTCCTCCTAGTTATTAAACAGATTATAAACGCTAAACGATTTACGTTCTATAAACCATAATATACTCGAATAAAAGATTCGTAAGAGAAAAATATAATTCGATTCAAAGATTCGAATATTACTTTTCGAATCACGGATACAAATCCTTTGAAAATACATTTGATTTTTTTGCAACCATTAACGATTATAATATCGCTACAAGTTTTTATTAGATAATCTTCAAAACCTAATTGTTTATTATCACTACTAAACATGATACTGAACATTGATAACAGATTAACTATCTGACTCCATACTATTCTAACTTTTTTTTTCATTTTTTGATATTTTGTATAATTTCTGTAAATTATGTGATTGTTCATGTTTGATTTAAAAATTATTTTCTTTTAAACGATTTGGTCAATTATTAAAATCAGTGACTTTTCGCTAAAACGATAAACTAATATCTTCGATTTTTTCATGACATTTCTCGATGAATAACATTCTATGGATTTCTCCGTTTTCACGGTTTGTGTATAAAAACATTTAATTTTATGCTTCCGACGAGTGTTTCCACTCCCAGACGAAGCATGAAGTAAAATTTCGAGTTTAGAAAAGCCTGAAGAATTTGGATTTGGACGCGAAGCGTCCAAATCCAAATTCAGGCTTTTCTAAACTCGAAATTTTACTTCATGCGCGACGTGTATAAAACACTGATTTAACGCGAAGTTTAAAAACTCACAAAAAAACAACCTTCAAATCTTTTTGTAAGTATTCGAATCCTTTTATAAGGATTTGAATAATTCGAATACGAATCGAGATTTAATTTTTTTTTGTAATTTCTGAAAATTATTTGATTTTTCACGTTTAATTTAAAAATGATTTTCATTTAAATGATTTGGTCAATTAATAAAATCCGTGACATTTCGCTAAAACGAAAAACGAATATCGAATAGACATAGAATAACATTCTATGGATTTCCCCGCTTTCACGGTTGGTGTATAAAAACATTTAATTTTATGCTTCCAACGAGTGTTTCAACTCCCAGACGAAGCATGAAGTAAAATGTCGAGTTTGGAAAAGCCTAATGAATTTGGTTCTTAATCTTTTTCATGTTATAATTTGGGTTTTTTAGTTAGATTGAAACAGTATTATAGCCTTATTTCACTTCACCTACTTTTTAGGAAATCTGTCGCGCTCCCCTTGATAATTTGCCGCGCTCCTCTAATGTGGTGTCCCTCCCTCCCCGGTTGAAAAACCCTGCTCTAAAAGGATTCGAATCCTGCCCAACTCTGTTAGTTTCAATGTAAATGTTATTAGAATTCTAAACATTTATTTTGTAGATAACCCAGGGGCGTACCCAGCTCGCAGGCCTAAACGCGTAACATTTAGTTGTAGTTCTTCAACAATTAAATTTTATTTATATACGTTATAAATTTGAGTGAGCAACCGAAATATTTCAACGAGAGCAAACAAACCGGCGATCGTGGCACATTGTAAATCAACAGTACATTACTGTCTTTAATTAAACGTGAGATATTTCTATTTGTTTCTGTACATTGCCCACGCCCATAACGCAATAAACGTCGTCCAATTTCACGGCGAGCACTAAATAATAAACAAACGAGCACTGAAATATTCCGGGACGCTCGCGCGCAAATGAATTAATCCGCTCCGAATCGGATTTAAATGTCAGACGTGATCGCAATGACAGCGATCACTGTCATTCCGGGCTGTCAATCAGGAGTGTCAGAGGGCCACGCGAACGCCATGTCAGCGTCAGCCCACTCGATTTACAGAGAGAAGTATTGCCCAACAAAAGAGGGACCCCATTGTGTGTGCGTGTGCCCTTTCTTATAGAGAGGTTATGTTTTTATATAAATGTATATATTCTGATCATTAGATGCGCCCACGTTTTTTATATTAGGAAACACGTGTCAAAAAGTCCTATTATAATGCACGTATAACAATTATGAATTATGTCTTACATAACAGATTGTTTAAAAAGGACAAAGGACTTTTGAAATACCGAAAAGAAAAAATATTCATAAAACAATAAAACACTCAACATACTTGCAAAATGTAACATATAAAACAAGGCTGGCCAACCTAAATTGCTTCCGTAACTATTGTGCGATTATAGTTTATAACAACCAGTATAATATGTAAAGTTATTTTAATTAAAAACACTTGATATTGTTTTAATATAATAATAAAATATTGTTTCACAAATTGAAAAAAAAAAACATTATAAAATTAAATGTAATAAAGTCGTTAACACAAGCCTTTTTTACGCAACTCCAGCAGTTTGAAGTAAAACGAACTCGAATGAAGTGCAAAGTCTGAAAGGGTCGAACCCTTATCCGTAATCTATGGCGGTTAGGTAATAACACCGCAACAGCTTTGTGCGGCCAGGGCACTCTCTTCAAACCGCCAGTCATCTCTGTAATGGGCCGAACGTGCCTTATCTCTCAGTACACTTACACTCCTCCATGAAAGAGATACGGGATGAAAATATACGATGTAAATTGTGCTGCTCGACTCGAAGTACTTAACTGTATGCACGGTTTTCATTTCGCAGTTTGTAATTGTGCCGAGCTGTAAAGTAAACTCGCGGGGCTTTAATATCATAAGCCTGGCATCCATAAAGCCCTTACTCACTCCTCTAGATCCTTACGAACAATAAATACGGATGCAAGTTTTAGAGTGGATTATTTCATAAACTGATTCTTTTGCAATCATTTATCAAGGATTTAAAAAAATATTAATATTCACATCACGTTATTAAAGAAATATTCATCAAAATACACTTTACATTTTTGTGAATGTTTCTTTAACGTAATGTGACTTAGACCGACTATATTTCATGAATAAGCGTTTTATCGAATGGAGTCAAAAAAAATTGTGTATAACTAAGTAAAAAGTTGGCAGGTTTTGCAACTGGAAAAAATGTGTTAGCTTTTGCAACCGAGAAATGTAGCAGGTTTTAATAATAATAATAATAATAATAATAATAATAGCCTTTATTGCCCAAACGGAAAAACCCAATACAGGACAAAATCAAAATAATATAATAGATTCAAAAATTACAGTAATAACATTACAGATATAGAAAATGTAAAATATAGAATTAAAGAGAAATAAAAAAAACAAAAAGAACAAAATATCACATACAATAAAAAAAAAATAAACGCACTTAACGATAAAATGATTATTATTAATGATTATGATTATGATCTCTTAACATTACAAAAAATGCCGTCGATATGTTTATTACCATTTATACATATATGAGAGATCGGCGCTTTTAACAATATGTTAGTTCTGGCTATAGGGGTATTAAATGTAATATCTTGACGTGATGACAAGCGTGGAACGTTGAATTTAACCATTGCGAGTAACTGTGACGAATCAATAATGTTATTAACCAACTTATACATAAATGTGCCGCTGAAAAGCTCGCGTCGATCAGATAGTGATACAACATTTTGTGTTTGTAAGCCCTAAATAGGTTTTAAATTCGACAGGATTTTTCAAACTTCATTGTCAAATGTTTAGGACGGGTTTTGAAGGTCAATTTATTTTTGAACTCGCCGCTTCGAAAGTGAGGTTTTGAACACCGTTTTGACAACCCGAATGTCGCATTTCCAGTTTTTTACTTACGTCACGAGGTTAGGAATTTGACAGCTAAACTGTCATTTCAGTTGAATTATCATTTGATTATGGAATGTAGAAGTTGTGGATTTTAAAGAATGACAAAAAAAAAATGTATTTCAGTTTGAAGTTTAAAACTAAAAGAGTTTACGAAAAAAGCTAATGTTAAAAATAAACAGAGCAAATAAATGTGAAATAAAATTAAAGTGAATTTAAATTTTTACAAAGTATTGTGATTTTTGGAATGTTTTATAATTAATTTTTGTTGATTTTAAATATTTGTTTATTTTAAGATGTTACCAGTCAATACAAGCGAATTATTATGGTTTGATAAAAGAATGTATTTCACATAGGAAATATCGCAAAATAAATGTTTTCATTGAACATAAAAAGGAATTAATTATGGTTTCATAAAATATCGCATAATATTTAAATTATTGTAACAGTTGGCATTCGTGATTTTCCTCAATGTGAAATGCCAACAATATCTTCATTTGAAATCAGTGTTTTGTACGCGTGGCGCATGAAGTAAAATTTCGAGTTGAGAAAAGCCCGAATTTGGATTTGGACGCTGTGCGTCCAAGTCCAAATTCTTCGGGCTTTTCTCAACTCGAAATTTTACTTCATGCTTACTCTGGGAGTGGAAGACACTCGTTTAGTTTGCTGAAAATAAAGTAAATTTACAAGATTTTAGTTAACCATCACCAAAATCAACAAAAAGCATAAGAAATTACCAAATCAACAAAATGTGTCAACATCATACCAACAAACAATTACAATTTGAAAAATGATAATTGTAATTGTTTGTTGGTATGATGATGTTGACACATTTTGTTGATTTGCTAATTTCTTATGCTTTTTGTTGATATTGTAATTTTTTTTCTGTAATTTTTCGTACAATTCAATAAACTTCAATTCATTTCAAACAAAACGTTACATCTACAAAAGAAGAATGTCGAAATAAAATGTTCAGTTTGAAGTTTCTAAGACTTGTTTTTTATGCATATTATTAAGCATAAAGAATAATTAGTCAGATAAGCTGTACTCAAAATCGCATTCGAGAAAAAAAAAAACAAAGAATTATTTAATTGGCTAACTCCAGTCGATACATTCCGAGAATAAAAAGCATATAGGGAAACTCACCCTGTTCCACTATTTCTGGGGTCACTAGGGACGTCGTATCTCCCTTATTTTACAACCTATCTCTAAAAAATTCAACAAATTATCAGAATAAAAAGCATAGAAGGAAAATTACCCTACTTTACTCTGTCTGTTGTTATCAGGTCCGTCATATTTCTCTTAATATGCAACCTAACAATAAAAAATTCAACAAACTCCGAGAATAAAAAGCACTACTTTTTCTGGAGTCATCAGGGACGTTGTATCTCGCTTAATATACAACCTAACTCTAAAAAATTCACCTAATTCCTAGAATAAAAAGTATAATGGGAAACTCACATAATTTTACTCTTTTTAGGGTCACTAGAAACGTCATATCTCCCTAATTATACAATCTAACTCTAAAAAATTCAACGAATTCCCAGAATAAAAAGCATAGAAGGGAACTCACCCTACTTTACTCTGTCTGTTGTTATCAGGTCCGTCGTATTTCCCTTAACATGCAACCAACCTCTCAAAAAATTAACAAACTCCGAGAATAAAAAGCATAAAGGGTAACTCACCCTGTTCTACTAATTTGTCTGGAGTCATCAGGGATGTGTATCTCCCTTGTTTTACAACCTAACTCTAAAAAATTCAATAGCTGCCGAGACTATAGCAGAACTCACCCTGTTCTACTCTTTCTGGGGACGTCGTATCTCCCTTTTATTACAACCTGGCTCTAGCAAATGCTCCCAAATACCGCAACCAATTCTCCGTGGTTGTTGCGTTCAGTTTTTAAGCTTTTAACGAGTGCTGTCCACTCCCAGACTAAGCATGAAGTAAAATTTCGAGTTTAGAAAAGCCCCGTGAAAATTTGTCGAGGGTCGCGCAGCGACCCGAGACAAATTTTCTGGGCTTTTCTAAACTCGAAATTTTACTTCATGCGCCACGCGTGTAAAACACTGATTTAAAGTGAAGTTTTAAATATACTGCTAAAGTTTGACCTCACGTTTATGAATATTAAAAATATAAATTTCGTTTAGGCATACTTAAAATGTTTTAATATATATTTTGATTTACGTTACATCACATATTTGTAACTTTGTTTGTTGCCCCTTTGTGATTATTTTCATAAAATAGGGTTTTATTATCAAGAGGCTCTACGTTATCTGCCCGATGAGTTTATGAAACCTCCTATGAGGTTAAGTTAACTCCTGAATCTTATACAATGATTCATTAAAAACATTGTTTGAAAATAACTACTTAACTATTTTTTTTAAAGAGTTTTTGTGCTTCCTGAACATTTTTCCTTAACTCACATAGGAGGTAACGACGAAATGCAGTTTTCATTATGACTGACCGAATCTGACAAACGTCAGGAAATTTCAAATTTTCGAATGCTCGCTCTGCATTCCCCACGGCTCATGAGGGTCCTTTAATAATAAAACCCTATTTTGTAGAAAATATTAAATAGAAGGTTTCATCAAAACAACGACGATTTATTCTTTCGTTTTTCGAAATCTTGAGAAAACCGCCAAAAATCCATTTTCAGACCGATTTTGATGCGTTTTTGTGTAACTTTACATCTTTCAATTTCGACGCACCTTGCACTCAGGCTAATTTTAGATTGAGCTACGTAAGACAACAGTAATCAAAATTAAGAATTTTTATACAAGAGATCTTGCATATTTTCTATGAGAGCATTATTGTGATGGTTTTGCTCGTTTCCAAAAATTATGTACAGGGTGGGCAAATAAGCGAGGTAAGCGGCTGTATCTCAGAAACTAACGATCGTAGAGAGTTACGGTAAAAAAATGTATAGGTAAAGTGGGCAAGGGAAAATTCTGGAAATTATTTTCAAGTTTCCAAGATGGCTGCCAGTGGGCGTTTCCACCATCTTAATTTACATAAAGTTACGTTTCCCGCGATTTTCCCCAATGAATATAACAAAAAAGTATTTGCGTTTTAATGTTAACTTAAAGTGGAACATTTTTTGTAAAAACAATTTTTCTCTATCTTTCGAAATAAAGTGGTGGAGGGTATTTGAATGTTGTTTTAAATAAATGCCTGTAACTTCGAAACGGCTTAATGGATTTGGATAAATTTGATATCATTGAAAAGAGCATTTCTTAGGCTTTTAGGTTTCTCATAATTTTGACAGTTGTGACCTACACGGCCCCGATAGAGGGCGTTATTCGATATTATAAGCAAAATATTGGATTTTCTCAAAAAATTTAAAAGCGATGATATGATTTTTTTTAGACTAGAAAATAGACAAATGACCAACCAATAAGCCTGCGCAAACCGCATCTTAATATCTAATAATAATAATAATCTTAATAATAAAGATATTAAGATGCGGTTTGCGCAGGCTTATTGGTTGGTCATTTGTATATTTTCTAGTCTAAGAAAAGTCATATTATCGCATTTAAATTTTTTGAGAAAATCCAATATTTTGGTTATGATATTGAATAACGCCCTCTATCGGCGGCCGTGTGGGTCACAACTGTCATGATTACGAGAAACCTAAAAGCCTAAGAAATGCTCTTTTCAATGATATCAAATTTATCCAAATCCATTAAGCCGTTTCGAAGTTACAGGCATTTATTTAAAACAACATTCAAATACCCCCCACCACTTTATTTCGAAAGATAGAGAAAAATTGTTTTTACAAAAAATGTTCCACTTTAGGTTAGCATTAAAACGCAAATACTTCTTTGTTACATTCATTGGGGAAAATTGCGAGAAACGTAACTTTATCTAATTCAAGATATTGGAAACGCCCACTGGCAGCCATCTTGGAAACTTGAAAATCATTTCCAGCATTTTCCCTTGCCCACTTTACCTATAAAATTTTTTACCGTAACTCTCTGCGATCATTAGTTTCTGAGATACAGCCGCTTACCTCGCTTATTTGCCCACCCGGTACAGTCCTCGTGCATGACATTTTTTCCGAGTTTACGCATTTGAAGGCACTCGCTCCTTCGTCGCTCGTGCTTAAAAAATCCGTTCACTCGGGAAAATTGTTTTTCAGCACTTGTTTTGTAAATAACTATTTTGAAATTGTAGCCTGAGACGAGTAGAATCCAGGCATGCCAAAAGCTTAAAATCAAAAAAATTGTTGGATGGCTGGTTTTGCATCTGGGCGACTCATTTAAAAAAATGACATTCATTTTTATGAGGCGTTCAAGAACCTAATAAAATATGCACAAGCAAGGTGCATCCGCTATTGTGTTTATGGCGCACCCAATATGTATTAAAATATTTTTAGGTTATGCAGCTTTTTAAGTCAAATTTTAGTGAATACACTTTTTTGTCAATATGGACGCGGTTTTGAACTTGTTCGATCCGAGCCTCGAAGAGGTATTCACAGATAATGTCAACCATACCACTCATCACCCAACAGCACTGCCACCAGAACCGCAAGTCGGAAATGTTGAATACAAATTGAAAATTGTCAACCCGTCTAAACAAAGATTTCAACATCTAGTCACACAGATGAAGTGGCGACTAAGAGAAGGTCAAGGTGAAGCAATTTACGAAATCGGAGTTGAGGATAATGGAACACTGGCCGGGCTCTCTTGCAACGACATGAAGGATAGTTTGTGCACCCTCGACAAAATGGCGATCAAGCTCGGGGCCACGAACACAATTTTAAGAGAACGTACTCTGGATAATGGGAAATCCGTGTGCGAAGTGCTTGTCCGTAAAATACCCGATGATCGAAATAATATTGAAATTCGTGTAGCGGTTTTGGGAAATGCCGATGCTGGGAAGTCGACACTGTTGGGGGTTTTGACGCAGGGGATTTTGGATAATGGACGTGGACGCGCAAGGTTAAACATGTTTAGGCACCTCCACGAGGTTCATAGTGGGAGGACTTCATCTATTTCACATGAGATACTAGGGTTTAATTCGCAGGGACAAACGATTAATTACGGATACAGCGAGCTTATGACAGCGGATGAAATTTGTAATGTTTCAACAAAGCTAGTGCTATTTTTGGATTTGGCTGGACATCGAAAATACATTCATACAACAATTCAAGGATTATCGGGTTATTCTCCCCATCATGTTATGTTGGTTATATCTGGAACAGCGGGAGCAATTGGTATGACACAAGAGCATCTATCTTTAGCGATTGCCTTAAATTTACCGTTTTTCGTCGTGATCACAAAAATAGATTTAACTAATCCTGATTGCACAATGGAAAGTCTGCAGTCTTTGCTGAAGCAAGCAGGTAGCTGCAGAGTTCCCCTCATCATTAATAATATTGATGATGTTATAACCGCCTGTTCGAATCAGTTAACTCAGAATACTGTACCCATATTTTGTGTATCCAGTGTTACTGGGCAAGGGTTGGAGTTGCTGTTGAAGTTTCTGCATATTCTTCCACCAGGCGTTAGCGTGAAGGAAAAGGAACGTTTAGAACAAGAATCTCCAGAATTTCTAATTGATGAGAATATCAGGGCTGGTGATACAAGAGTTTTAAACGGACTCTTAGCGAAAGGTGTTGTAACAGAAGGAATGCGGATGCAAATTGGTCCATTAAAAGATGGAACCTTCAGGGGTGTGGTTGTAAAATCGATTCATAGGAACCGCGTGCCTTGCCGGATGGCACGTGCTGGGCAGAGCGCTGCAATCGCCTTAGACGCAAACATAGACTGTCTTAGAAATGGAATGGTTTTGATTAACAGTGATGCGCAAAAAACGGGTTGTCTCTACTTCGAAGCAAATGTATTGGTACTCCACCATCCTACCGCCGTTTATCCCGGATTTCAAACAACTGTGCACATTGGAAACATCCGACAAACTGCAATAATTATTAGAATACTGAATCTAAAATGTTTGCACACAAATGAGCAAGCTTCGATTATGTTTAAATTCCAAGGTCATCCAGAGTATGTAAATGTAGGACAAAGGCTGTTGTTCCGCGAGGGTCCATCCAAGGGGATAGGAGAGGTATCTGAAGTATTCCCGCTCAACTATAATTTTCAAGAATAATAATGTGGGATTTGATTTATTCAATTTTTGATGTTTTCAAATACTTGACAAGTGTACTTAAAGATTATATTTTTGTGTTAACAATTCTGTTAGACATAAATAAATAAATAGTATATTCACCAAGGGGTGCACAAAATATCTAAAAATAATCGAAAAGTACGATTATAAATCAAATATTTTTTACTTTATGTTACATGAAATTATGTTAGAATTCGCCATAGATTACGAATCCGCCAATTGCCCTAACCTCGAAAATAATCGAGTTATGCTCCTTAAGAGGGCCAATTTTAGCTGGTTGTGTGTTTTTGGGATACGAGATGGCGCAGAAATAGCAAGATTGCAGAAAGTAGTTTTAACTATGTATTGGTTTACAGTGCCTGCCGAATATTATCACAACGAATAATAAAAATGATGAGTGCGGAGCGCGTTGTTTGTTTGTTTACGTAGCGCCGCACAGTAGGCCAATGCATGATAAAACCTGGTCAAAATATGAAGTTGTGTAAGAATATATTTCAAATTAGTTCCTATTTGGTGTTTGCGGTCGCTGATTACGAATTTGATGTCAAAAATTCGAAATTCAAAATGGCGGATCCAATATGGCGAACCAAATATACAGAAACCTGTACATAGATAGTAAATGTCCATATTAGTTTTCCAAAACGTGTACATTAGGGTTTTTGAGGTCTCCTATAAGGGATTAAATATTTAAAATTCAAAAATAAAAATGGCGGATCCAATATAGCGGATCAAATATTTAAAAATCAATGAAATCGTACAAAATTTACAACATACAGGTTTTTGAGGTTGCTGATTGCGAATTTGAGATCGAAATTTCAAAATTTGAAAGGCAGATCCACTATGGCGGATCAAATATTCAAAAACATGTTCAAAATTACTAAATGTCTATACTGACTTTCCAAAACGTGTACATATAGGTTTTCGAGATCACTAATTACGAATTAAGTGTCAAAAATTCAAAACTAAAAATGACGGATCAAAATTTTATAAACTATAAAATCGTATAAAATTTACAATACATGGGTTTTAGAGGTCTGCGGTTACGAATTTGATATAAAAAATGATACACTCGAAATAGTGGACTTAACCCATTAAGCGCCATTGATGCATACACGCAACATTATTAATTTATTGTTAATTAAATTACTAAATAAGCTAATTTGATATCTTATATTATTTGACCTAACTTGAAAATGTATGAAGAAAAATGTAAATATTTTGTTATTTAAATATTTTGATTATCACTTATTTAAAAAAAAATAATGTTAAGAGTTAAGAGGCTTAATCGTAACTCAGTGTGGGGTCCAAGGAAAAGTCCAGCGATGTTCAACAAACTCACATTTATTTACACGTTATATACAAAACAACTTACTGGTACCGTGGCACCAATCGATCTCTGTGTTTAGGGTGTTACCACCCTTGAAGAAATCTCCGATAAGCGGAGACAGGGGGGGCGGGCGCAAGCGCTAACAAATAATGTGAGTGTATTTCTAACTTTACAATATTTCATTGTTTCATGCGCGTGGCGCATGAAGTAAAATTTCGAGTTTAGAAAAGCCTGAATATTTGGTTTGCCCGCTCCGCTTCGCGGAGCGACCAAACCAAATTTTCAGGCTTTTCTAAACTCGAAATTTTACTTCATGCTTAGTCTGAGAGTGGAAACACTCGTTCTAAACTTCATACTGCACGTTTTTATATAAAATCGACGAATGCCTGAAATTTTACAGCGTATACAATATGTGCATTTAAAAGAAAAATTCACAGTATGTAATACAATAAGTCATTCATAGATATCGTAAAAAGAAGTGCAAAATTTTACCTAAAATTAACTTTTAGAGTTATCTTCATAATCTCTCTTGGCCGTTAATGGGTTAATATAGAGAAAAAATCATAACTGTGTTATATACATTTTACTGACAATTCAAAAATCGAAGTCGCAAACGGAGACACTTTCTTCCGCGTCGTCATCGCTCTTATTATTTCGCTCAATATTTTCGGCTGAAGGCGGTGCAATTAACAATTCCGCAACTTCAGGTAGTAATGGTTTTCCATCATCTGCTTGTTGAGGTTGAGGTTGCAAGTTTCCGTTCAGATATGTCATAATGCGCACAAAATATTAATTGGGATGCTAAAACATAAATTTATTACAATTGTGCAAACAAATTGAACATTACAAAATCGAGAAAATTTAGTCGTTTTGAATTATTCGACATTTGAAGTTGACATCACTATTCTACCATCCCCAGAGCTGTCATAAAACTTTGGAACAACCTATATATTAATCTGCTTTATGTATTTTCGCCTGCCAGGTATAAGATATTGTCTGTTGACAAACAACGCGATTCCCACCAACATAGCGTACACGAATTCTAGAAATCAAACCCAATTTATGTTTACATGTTTTCGGAAATTACAGTATAATTTTAAGATATTATTAAAATAGCAGGCTGTTGCCCTCTATTTATTAAAAGCATAATTAAAATGTACATTGCTCTTATGGAGATTTCTAAGCAACGATTAATTTTATTTATTGTTTATTTAAGATTAATTTATTTAATACAACATGTTTGTACTAATTATTTGAATAAATTAAAGCAATATGAAGAAGAAATAATGCTTTCTAGAAAGTATTGCATGGATTTATGTGATCATTTAACAGTATTCCATTATTTGATTTAAATATAATTCAAGAAATATTTTTTTGAAAAAAGAATAGTGTCAATTTATTCGCAAAGCTTCAATGTGCAATATGTATAAGTTTCAAAGATCTATTTTCATTATTATGGGAGATTAATCGTTGTTCGTTCTTATGGCTAAATAGCATGTGAATTTCCGACCTTATTTATCTGTATTTATTACATCAGTTTTGACAATTGCAGAGCTGGGCAGGATTCAAATCATTCAGGATTCGATTCCCGTATTCGAATCCTTTTAGAGGATTCAAAAGAGGTATTCGAATACTTTAGTGAAAACGGATTCGTGATCCGGATTCGTTACATTTTTTTAAAAGGATTCGTATTCGAATCCAGACGTAGATGATTCGAATACTTATAAAAGGATTCGAATCCATATAAAAGGAATCGAATACTTATAAAAGGATTCGAATCCTCATACACGGATTCAAATCCTCCTAAATAATTCGAATCATCGCTATTAAGGCTGGGATTCGAATTCGATTAATTTAAATAGTTAAATATTCTAATATGAATATTTAAATCACTAAATTATTCATATTTGAATTTAAATTTTCGAATAATTCAAATATTTGTGAACGCATATTTGGTTATACTTAACCATGAAAAATATCCAACGTTAATAGTATAATAATAATAATAATAATAATAATAATAATAATTTAATAATAATAATTTATTTATTTGTAAGTAGACATAAAAATATGTATTACAATAGTCAACATGGTTATATATAATTTTCTTAAAATCTAATACAAAAAGTATTATCAAATTAAACAGAAACACACACACAGAACATTAAAACAATTTCAAACATCAATCATTTAAATATTCTGGTATTGAATAGTATGCTTTCTCTATTAGCAGTAATTTAAGTTGATATTTAAAGTCCTTAAGTGATGAAAAATGTTTTATATTTTTTTGCAAATTATTAAATAAAGTTACACACATATAATAAGGACTTTTTGTAAATAGTGTCGTGGAATGAGAAGGCACAGCAAGTTCATTCCGATTACGAGTTACTGCAACTTTGTTGAATTTAGAATTTGTACAAAATTTATTTTTGTTACAAAAAACATATAAACAGGACTTATATATGTACAATGAATAAAATGTCATTATCTGCAGATCTCTAAAAAAGTCACGACAGCTATCACGATAATTAGCATGCATAATTCTTCGAATAATCATTTTTTGCAGTATAAACAATCTGTGTGATTGACTTGATTGACCCCAAAAAATAATACCGTACGTTAGATGGCTCTGGACATGAGCATAGTAGTAATCTAAGAGTGAAGAGTCTCTTATTGACAAAATAGCAAAGGAACTGGAACGGAGCTTTTGGCATACGTTATCAATATGCATTCCCCAATCTAATGTAGGTGTCAAGATTACTCCTAAGAATTTCTCCGATGTTACATGCTCTATTGATTGCTCATTGTGTTTCAGACCAGCAACTGTTGATAAATTTTTATTTCTGGTATTTTTAAATTGAATATAGCCAGTTTTAGATAAATTTGGCACTAATTTGTTGCAAGTGCACCACGAGAAAATTTTTTTAATCGCATCATTTGCTAGCTCTTCGACAATTTGCGGGGATGAGTTGCTGATGGTTAAGGATGTATCATCCGCATATTTACATAGAGTAAGTTTCGGGATGTCCTCAAACATCATATCCACATCATTCATAAATATAATGAATAGAAATGGAGCTAGAGTTGATCCCTGAGGAGTTCCTCTTTCTAACTTTATTTTATGTGACCTATATTTGTGGTTAATTATTGTATCTTTTTTGTCTTTTAATACAACGGACTGTAGTCTGTCTGCTAGAAATGATTTGATTACATTATATATATTACCAATTAAGCCGTACGCTGAAAGCTTTTTTAGTAGTTCGTGATCTATTAGATCAAAAGCTTTGGTTAGATCGAAGTAGATGCTTAATGTTATTTCTTTCCTATCAAGTGCATTGTAAATGGCTGTTAAAGAGTCAAAAATTGTATCAATTGTCGACTTTCCCTTCATAAAACCGGATTGATTGGAATAAAGAAGATTAAATTTAGAGAAATATGATATTAGGCGGTCTAGCAACGTTTGTTCAAATATTTTGGCAAAAAATGATAGCACAGTCACGGGCCTATAATTTTCGATATTGCGTCTGTTTTTCTTTTTATAAATTGGTATAATAATTGCTTCCTTTAGAACAGTTGGAAAGATACCTTTCTCATAAGACTGGTTTATAAGATGCGTTAAAGGACGTGCTATTATCAATGAGATATCTTTGATTAGAAATCCCGGAATTTCATTACATCCGGCTGCTTTATTTGACGGTAGGTCCGGTATGATATTCAGAAGTTCATTTTCGCTTACCGGATGCAGAAAGAATGTATTGTTTGAATATCTTTGTGGTAACTCGTCAGATATATTTACGTTACGGTCAATGTTCAGAGTATTTGTGAAGTGTTTTTGAAATAAATTACATAGTTCTTGAGGATTATCTATTGTATTGTCATTATAGTTGATTGTTATATTTTTTCGTGTCTTGTGACCACTTGTCTCTTTATTTATGAATGACCATATCATTTTACTTTTGTTTTTTGAATTTGCTATAAGTCCATCAATATGTCGCTTTTTAGTAGTTTTAATGAGAAGTTTGTGTTCCCTTCTTGCTTTTTTATACATGTCATTAACATTATTGTCATTAGTCAATTTTTTTAGCCAATGAAGATTTTTCAGGTTATTTGAACTAACTAGTACATTCTTGTCTATCCAAGATTTACTTTTTGTTTGTGTATTTGATTTCTTTATAGGAAAGTTTTTATGAAATAACAATAATATTTTATTTGTAAAGGTATTAAATTTTGAGTCGATGTCTTTTGAGCCAAACACAAAGTTAAAATTTTCGCATGCAACATCATGAAAAAATTTTGCTCTACTAGAGTCTGAGTAATCACGTTTTAATATAAATGTATCAGTTTTAATACATTTGTGGCATTTTATTTTTAGAGTAACTGCATGATGGTCAGAGAATTCACATTCTATTGTGTCGGAGCTGAACCATGGAAAATTTACAAATATGTTATCAATTAAGGTTTGTGAATTATTTGTGATACGAGTAGGTTTATCATTTGTGTAAGTTAAGTTGTAGGAGAGCAGTACATCCATTAGTAGGTGTGTTTCTTTGGTATTCGTCTGTAAGTTAATATTACTGTCAGTGCAAATTACATTTTTTTTAAACTTAAACATCAAATAATTACATAAGTCTTTTAATTTATCAATAAATAAATCATAATTAGAATTTGGTGAGCGGTATAGTGAAACTACTGCATATTTATCATTGCTTTTAGTAATCGATACCACACTGTATTCAAAAACCTTTTCAATTCAACACACATTCAACTTTTATATTGGTATTTAGTTTT
This sequence comes from Philonthus cognatus, assembly GCA_932526585.2. Classification (NCBI taxonomy): domain Eukaryota; kingdom Metazoa; phylum Arthropoda; class Insecta; order Coleoptera; family Staphylinidae; genus Philonthus; species Philonthus cognatus. Next base: position 35,949,536 of record OW052242.1, read on the forward strand.
ATAAATTGTGCTGTGCCACCGCCTTTAGACAATTCCCTACAATTAAATGCCGCAAGTTCATAATTTTCAATATTAAATGAGTTTATTTCACTAGAAGAATGCCAGTGTTCAACCACTGAACAAATGTCACAATCTGTCGAGTGTAGAAATACTGATAATAATTCTGATTTGTATCGAGCGCTTTGGACGTTTAAATGAAAAATATTAATAGAATCGTTTTGATCTTCGATTAGTGCGTGCTGGTTTTGAGGAACGAAAAAATGTGGTGTTAATCCAACTTTCTATCAATCAATCTTTCAACATTGTAGGAGCCATTATTTTAAAACTGTTATAGTTGCTTCCGTTTAGTCGATCGATGTGATTTCGTTCAGTTACGGAATAGTCGTAATCTCCAAACCTCTTTTTTAGCAGTTCATACATATGTTTACTATTGAAATTAACATTGTATTTTCCTGTAAATATTGATACACTCTTTGGTGGTTCATTTTTGTATACAATATCAGCATCGTTGCGGAAGACGTTAATATTGGCAGATAATGGACTTTTATTAGTAGAGGCTTGCTTTAAATATGCCTGATTAACAGTAGTAGTTTGTCCATTCAATAAACTTGACTCCATTGATATATCGGTTATTGTATTATCAATGTCACGTTGGTTTATCTGTTTATTAATTATTGTCGTCGTGTTCTGTTTTGATCCAGGTGATAAGCAGGGGTTCAACGGTGACTCATTGTTTGCACTTACACATTTATTTATTAATGAGTTGGTTTTTGTTTGAATCGATGTTTTATATGTATTTAATTTAGGAGTATTGAGAATATTTGCTGAACAAGATCCGGTAGATGGCGGAATATTATTAAGAGTTTCAAGCAGCATAATATTTCTTATCATAACATCAATTGTGTCTCTGAGTTCTGCAATAAGTTCATCTTTGAGAGTAATAATTTTATTTAAATTACTCACTTCTTCGCATGGTTTATCTATAATTGTTTCACAATCCGAATCATTTGAGGTTAGAGAGGTGCAACAGTGAATATTTCCGTTATTGTCCACAGAAGTTCCACACACTTTTAGGATACACATCGGATGATAATTTTTTTCACAGTTAACACAGGTTACTTTTTTAACAAGCGAGCCGGAGCAGAAATCGCACACTAATTTGTCATCGTACTCACCAGTGTTTCATACGCGTGGCGCATGAAGTAAAATTTCGAGTTTAGAAAAGCCCCGTGAAAAGTTGTCTCGGGTCGCTGCGCGACCCTCGACAAATTTTCTACGCGGGGCTTTTCTAAACTCGAAATTTTACTTCATGCTTAGTCTGGGAGTGGACAACACTGGTACTTAGTAGTTTCAAATTGAAGGATCACTCGAGATTACTAAGTTTATTACTATTTTACAAAGGCTACAGCTCGAAGGACCATGGTCTTCGGAGACCGAAGAACTACAGGGAATCGTACGTCGATTTTTTTAAAAGAGTTAAATTTAAAATTTAAACGAGTGTTGTCCACTTCCAGACTAAGCATGAAGTAAAATTTCGAGTTTAGAAAAGCCCCGCGTAGAAAATTTTCGCTGGGCTTTTCTAAACTCGAAATTTTACTTCATGTGCAACGCGTATAAAACACTGATTTAAAGTGAAGTTAAAAACACGCTGAAACCAGCCCAACTTCGATATTTTTTCAAAATTGGATGTTTTGTTTCCTATCCATGCTGTAAACGTTCAGATATTCGTTGTTTTCTTGTAAATAAACTTTGATTCCCTGTAGTTCTTTGGTCTCCGAAGACCATGGTTGGTCCTTTGAGCTGTAGCCTTTGTAAAATGGTAATAAACTTAGTAATCTAGAGTGATCCTTCAATTTTAAACTTCTAAGAACCAGTGTTGTCCACTCCCAGACTAAGCATGAAGTAAAATTTCGAGTTTAGAAAAGCCCCGCGTAGAAAATTTGTCGAGGGTCGCGCAGCGACCCGAGACAAATTTTCACGGGGCTTTTCTAAACTCGAAATTTTACTTCATGCGCCACGCGTATAAAACACAGATTTAAAATGAAGTTCAATAACACATATATCATCATTAATTAAAATTATTATATAATCAGATATTTAGTCGGTAAATGAACATTTTGTTTAATAGAAACTGATCAAATAAAGTATTACTGGTTACAAATAATAGATTCAAATTTATTTTTAAAGGATTTGTATCCGTGATTCAAAAATGAGGATTCGAATCTTTGATTTGAATCATATTTTTCACTTACGAATCCTTTATTCGAGTATTCGTGATTCGAATCATATTAGGTGATTCGGATTCGTGATTCGAATCCTGTTTTTTAGGATTCATCCCAGCTCTGGACAATTGCAATTTATTCCCTGGCAAAGTCTAGCCTAATTTAATGTGTCTCACTCGTCTTCTTCTTGTTAAAAAATCCGATTTTTTTCCACTCTACTAAAAAAGAGAAAATTTGCCCCATTTATTATTAGGTCAATTAATCTGCACTGATGATGCTCAAAAAGTCAGAAACCGGCGTGCGTTCGTTCTCTTTCAACCTTAAATCATATTAACCGAGGAAATAAATCAAAGCTCAATTTAAATACGAACAATACATTAATCCCAAGCAGGGCCGCAACGCCAAATAAATCAAACGGCGCGCTCGCGGATTTTTCAACTTTCCCTCCTCCGCCGTTCCGAACCGCGCGAACTTCAAACGCAACAAAACAGGGCGGGCCGTTTCAATTAACATTACACCTGGGTTTATTAGAAAGTATTTATTAGAACAATTAAGGCCGTCGTAAATCCTCCTTTGGATCGGCGTTTTAATAAAATCGCGAAACCCACAATGGCCGTAAATAAATATTAAGCGCGCGGCGCGCGGCGTATGTAACGCAATTACTTTGATATCTGGCATTAATAAAGATACTTGAGGTCCGTTCTTTGGCCATTATCGTTGCGAAATTGTTTCCCGAGTTGATGAATGTAATTGCGCCCGCTGTCCGCAGTTTGCCTTGTTGAGGAGAGGTAATTGTAATCGGGGATTGGTTTAATTAATTTATTTCTCTTGTTTGTGTTATGTGTAAGCATACAGAAAAGTTTTCTTTAAAGTATACTTTACCTGATAATTACAGCCAAGGCCATAGCCAGGGCGGGGGACATGGGGGTTCAAACCCTCCCCGAAATGTTCAACATGTAAAATTTTTGTATGTAAAAGGGAACCCGCAAGAGCAAAAACAACAAACATTTTTACTACTAACCCCCTCGCCCCCCTAAATTTTTATAACCCCCTCTGAATTTTGTTTCTGGCTACGGCCTTGATTACAGCATTTGGTAAATTTACAGGAATACTTTGTTTTTATAAAAGCGATAAATTTAACGATTCTTGATTAAGCGTGAAGTAAAATTGCTAGTTAATGTTTTTTATATTATATGAATTATGTTAAAAATGTGAAAATCGTTTACATAATCTAACTGAATATGAAATATAGGAAATGCGTGGATCGAATAAGGAAAGCGTTTCAGCAAAATTGTTGGTATGTAGAACTGTCGGTGCGTGCATAATATTTCCATACCCGAGGGACGGGCTCTATGTAAATATCAATTATATATAAATTGTATAACTAACCTTTAAATAAAACATGATATATGGTATTGAAAGCATTGATTGGTAATAAATAAATTTCATCTGCCTACGCGCTAAACAAATCAATGCGATAATTTTATGTAGGCAGGACTTGGAGTATATTCTGTCTATATCTACACCGCAAGAATAAAAATAAAACGTTCTGCATTATCGTCAGTGTTGCCAACTCTAAACCATCAAATATCTAAAAGTCTTATGTTAAAAATCACCAGAAATCATTTTTTTATTAAACGATTTTCAACTATGTTAACAACCAAAAACTCTAAAATAATTAAGAACTTTATGAGAGTAAAGAATTTTGTAAAAGATTTTGATACTTTTTTTTCTTTTTTGACATGCTGATTTAAAACTTCTTTATAAACATTTTTAAGCAATATCTTTTCGAAATTTTATAAATTTAATGCTTACTTATTCCTCAATGTATCACATTATTTTATAGTTTAAAAAAAATAATTTTTGAAACAAAAGTTGTACATAATGAAAAAACACACAACTTTTACCTAAACACTTTTCACCTCAACTCTTTTGTTTATAACACTGGTCTGCAAAAAAAATTTTTATTTCGAGCCCTGACACCATTCCTGCTGATTCTTATGTAAAATGACCTCCTGAATCCGAATATGACCTCCGTTTTCCCCCATCACCCACCGTTTTCGGGGGAGGCCCCCCCCCCACCTATTTTTATCACCTTTCGATAATTTGGAGGGATGAAAAGGATTATTTTAGCCTTTACATTTCTTCTGAGGGGCTAGAGAGGTGAAAAGTTCCAAAACATGAACATTTGTAGCAAGGAGGTAGATTTGGGGGGGTTTGCCCTCTTTAATTGTAAAAAAATCATTAAAAATGATCAATTTTTTCCGTTTTTTTCGCAGTTTTTTCACTTATTTTCTACATATTCCAGCTTCCATTCGCCCTCATCCTCCCCCAAACACCCCCAAATAATAAAAATATATTGCAACAATATATAGCAACAATAATAAAAATATATAGCAACAATAATAAAAATATATAGCAACAGTTCGGAAGATTCACTGTACCACGCTGGCGCTCTCAATTTCCCATCCATTGGAGGGGTGAAAAGGATTATTTTAGCTGTAAAGAATAATAAATAAAAAGTAAAATAATAAATGTAAAATAATAAAAGTAAAGAATAATAAATAACTAAGATAAGTACCTTCATTTGGTGCTTGCTTTCCTTTTGTACCCTGAGGTAGAAGTTTCTCGTATCAAAAACCAGCAGTACTCTGCTAACATGCTCGCATTCCACTTCCCCGAAAATCTCCTCTCGAACTTAGAGATGTCTTGATGAAACCGTTCCCCGTGTTCATCCGAAAATTCCTGGGCAAACCTGTGCGCGCGAGGTATTGAGAGCGCCAGCGTGGTACAGTGAATCTTCCGAACTGTTGCTGTATATTTTTATTATTGTTGCTATATATTTTTATTATTGTTGCTATATATTTTTATTATTGTTGCTATATATTGTTGCTATATATTTTTATTGTTTGGAGGAGGATGAGGGTTGATGGAAGCTGGAATATGTAGAAAATAAAGGAAAAACGGAAAAATCGATCATTTTTAAGGATTTTTTTACAATTTAAGGGGGCAAATCCCCCCCCCCCCCCAAATCTACCTCCTTGCTACAAATGTTCATGTTTTGGAACTTTTAACCTCTCTAGCCCCTCAGAAGAAACGTAAAGGCTAAAATAATCCTTTTCATCCCTCCATATTATCGAAAAGTGATAAAAATAGGTGGGGGGGGGGCCTCCCCCGAAAACGGTGGGTGATGGGGAAAAACGGGGGTCATATTCGGATTCAGGAGGTCATTTTACATAAAAATCAGCAGGAATGGTGTCAGGGCCGATTTTCATGCCGACCAGTGTAATCAGTATACAAGAAAGCTTAGGGGAGATATTTATTTAATAATCACTCACAAATGCTTTATTAGTAGCTTAATCAAACAAGTTTCAAACAAACAAAAGATAGTAAATAAACACAACACAAACTTTTGTATAATCACTTTTTATCTCAGATCTTATATTTATAAATTAGAAACTAAAAAGTCTAGTGGAGAACAACAACTCACCGACTATTGCTTTAGACGTCTGTCTCAATCAAAAAATGTTTCAAACAAAAGTTGTAGCTAACGATAAAATAAACCACTGTTACCTAGACACTTTTCACCTCAGCTCTTCTGTTTTTGTTCAATAAACCGAGAAAGATTTTTTTGATACATTTTTCGGCTAATCAACTGTAGCTTTATTATCAATTCAATCAAACGAAGCTTTAAACAAAGTTGCAGACAACAAAAAAATATAAAACTTCATGATAATTCAAAAATTTACAAACAAGTGTCTTCCACTCCCAAACTAAGCAAGAAGTAAAATTTCGAGTTTAGAAAAGCCCCGTGAAAATTTGTCGAGGGTCGCGCAGCGACCCGAGACAAATTTTCTGGGCTTTTCTAAACTCAAAATTTTACTTCTTGCGCCACGCGTATTAAACACTGATTTCAAGTGAAGTTAAAAATATTGAAACATATTAACTTAATCAAAAAATGTTTCAAATAAAAGTTGTAGATAACAGAAAAAGACACAACTTTTGTATAACCAATTTTCATCTTAGCTATTTTTTTTTTTTTGGTTAAGAAATAAGAAAGTCTAGCCCAGATTTATTCCTTAAGTAAACCAACTGTAGCGTTATTATTGAACAAATCGAAAAATGTTTCAAACAAAAGTTGTAGCTAACGATAAAATAAACCACTGTTATTTTGACACTTTTCACCTCAGCTTTTTTGTTTTTGTTCAATACACCGAGAAAGAATTGTTTTTATATTTTTCGGCTAATCAACTGTAGCTCTATTATCAATTCAATCAAACGATCTTCAAACAAAAGTTGCAGACAACGAAAAAATATTAAACTTTATGATAATCCGGAAATTTACAACCACTCCACTCCCAGACTAAGCATGAAGTAAAATTTCTAGTTTAGAAAAGCCCCGTGAAATTTTGTTGAGGGTCGCGCAGCGACCCGAGACAAATTTTCTCGGTTTTTCTAAACTCGAAATTTTACTTTATGCGCCACGCGTGTTAAACACCGATTTCAAATGAAGTTAAAAATAATGAAACATTTTAACTTAATCAAAAAATGTTTAAAATAAAAGGTGTAGGCAACAGAAAAACACATAACTTTTGTATAATCAATTTTCACCTTAGCTTTCTTGTTTTTGGACAAGAAACGAGAAAGTCTAGCCCAGATTTATTCCTTTAGTAACCCAACTGTAGCGTTATTATTGAACGAATTAAAAAATGTTTTAAACAAAAGTTGTAGAAACATTGAATAAAAATATTGATAATCTTACATATAAACATTTTATCTAATTTGACGAGAAAATCTCGAAATACCGAATATTTTATAAAAATTATATAAATCGATAAAATTCACAAAATCAACGTATTGAATATCCGATGAACATTTTCATAAATTGATAAAAAAATCTTGAAATATTGAAAATTTCATCAACATATTATAAATTGAGAAACATCTCGATATATTGCAAACTCTGATGAAAATTTGATAAATCGACGAAAATCTCGAAATGTTTAATAATTTACATTTCAAGATTTTCGTCGATTTATTAAAAAATCTCGAAATATTGAATATTTTATAAACATTTTATAAATTGAGGAAAATCTCACAATTTTGCAAAATCTCTAAATACCGAACATTTTATCAAAGTTTTATAAATCGATAAAAATCACAAAATATCGAAAATCTTATTGTGTTGAAAATCTGATGAACATTTTCATAAATTAATAAAGAATCTCAAAATATTGAAAATTTCATCAACATTTTATAAATTGAGTAAAATCTCGAAATATTGCAAACTCCGATGACAATTTGATAAATCGACGAAAATCTTGAAATGTAAATTTTCAAAATTTCGAAATTTACGTCGATTTATCAAATTTTCATAAGAGTTTGCAATATTTCGAGATTTCACTCAATTTTTAAAATGTTGATAAAATTTTCAATATTTCGAGATTCTTTATTAATTTATAAAAATTTTCATCAGATTATCAACACATCGAGATCTTCGATATTTTGTGATTTTTATCGATTTATATATAAAACTTTGATGAAATTTTCGGTATTTCGAGAATTTCTCGTCAAATTATATAAATTGTTTTTATGTGAGATTATATAAAAAATGAAAATATATCAAGTGTCAAAAATTTGATTCGAAATGTTAAAAATGTCAATTCATATAATAATTGTCAAAATATAATTCGACACGTCATAAATGTCTATTAATGTGAAAATTTATATGATAAAAAATATCAATTTGTGTGAAAATTGTCAGAATACCATCCAAAACGTCGAATATTAAAAATATCACATTTGATGGAATTATTCAAAATACAATAAAAGTTGCTAAATTTTACGGAAATCATCGAAATTTAATAGAATGTTAAAGTTGACAGAAACCATGTAAATTTTCAACATTTCGAGATTTATCAAATTTTCATCAGAGTTTGCAATATTTCGAGATTTTACTTAATTTATAAAATGTTGATGAAATTTTCAATATTTTGAGATTCTTTATTAATTTATGAAAATGTTCATCAGATTTTCAACACAATAAGATCTTCGATATTTTGTGATTTTTGTCGATTTATGAAACTTTGATAAAATTTTCGGTATTTAGAGATTTTCTCGTCAAATTATATAATAATTTAACAAATCGATATTTGAATTTTTTTCAAAATCTCATATAAACAGATTTTGAAAAAAATTCAAATATCGATTTGTTAAAAACCTGATAAAAATGTTATAAATCGCCATATCAAGTGTCAAAATTTGATTCGAAAGGTTCAAAATGTGAATTCATAATGAAATTGTCAAAATATAATTCGAAACGTCATAAATGTTAATTAGTGTGAAAATTGATATAACAAAGAAAAGAACTAAGTGAAGTACTTAAGCAACTGAAACAAAGAAAAGACAATGGAGAAAATGATTTAATACTAAAATATATTAATTCCCAACCAACAATCGTCAAGAAACAGAGCCCAAAAAACATGTAAACAGCCAACGGATTAATACAAGTGAATTCTTAAACTGTTATTACCAAAATACCCGTAGCATACGTAATAAATTAGCGGACCTACATGATAATATATTTTGCAACACCTATGATTTCATATTTTTTACTGAGACCTGGCTGGCCTATTGATTATAATTTATACCGCCGTGATCGGATTAATAAAAGAGGTGGTGGGGTACTTATAGGAGTTAAAACCAAATTTATTTCAAAGCGACGCAATCTTGAATTTTCTAATAATAATCCTGTTGAATGTGTTGCTGTTGAAGTTATAAACAATACCAAGACTTTGAATCTTATTTGTATATATATACCCCCTAATCTCAATGCTGATATATATGATGAAACGCTTGATGATCTAATAAAACAGATTGATACTTCAAACCCAACTATACTAATTGGCGATTTTAATATACCTGAATACTATAAAGCAACAGGAACTGCGACAACGTCAACCAACAAATTAGAAATACTCAACAACTTTATTAATTATTGCGATTTCTGTCAACACATAACGGGGTTATTGTTGACTAAATTTTGACCTCTAATAATATTGAATGTACCGTACGAAAATCAAATGACGCATTAGTTAATCAAGATGTACATCATCCAGCGATATCATTTGATATTGTACTATCAGAAATTGTAACATGTAAGTTCGATGGTGACATTTCTGGCAATTATAATTTTAAAAAAGCAAATTATCCCGCTCTCTACTCACACATTGCGAATATAAACTGGGATTCACTGCTGCAAAACAACAATGTAGATGATGCTTGCAATGTTTTATATACAAATGTGTACGAAGCTCTGGATCTATATGTACCGAAATTTAGAATCAAAACTAAAACTACAAAGTATCCCCCATACTTCAATAAGTTAATAATTTATACGTTAAAAAAAAGAACAAGTTGCGTCTTATTTATAACAGATCCAGGTTGATTAATGATAAAAACAATTTTAATTCCGTAAGAAACGAGCTGAAAAAGTTAATTAAAAAAGCCAAAATGAAACATATCGAAGAAGCAGAGATGAGAGTAAATTCAGATCCATCTAAATTTTGGTCTTATATAAATTCGTCAAGAGGAAACTCAGAAATCCCTGGGATTATAACCTATAAAAGCACGGAATACACTACTGCGTCAGACATAGTAGACTGCTTTGCCGATCACTTTAATTCGGTTCATATCAGTGAGGGCAGTAACATCAACATCCCGGAAAATTTTACTCATATGGGAGATCTACAAATTTCAGAAGGCTTAGTTATTAAACACCTAAAGAAATTAAGCTCTAAAATAACAATGGGCCTTGATAAAATTCCGTCGTTTTTGCTGAAAGACTGTGCGAATGCTCTCGGACCTGCAGTCACACACATATATAATTTAATCCTTAGATATGGCTGCTTCCCGGACATCTGGAAAAAAGTGCGCGTATGCCCGATTTTTAAATCTGGAAACAAGAGCGACGCTGAAAACTATCGACCTATTGCCATCGTAAGCAATTTTTCTAAAACTTTGGAGTCAATTCTCAGCGAGCATATAAGTTTCTTAGTGCTAAGTGAAATTGTTAGTGAACAACATGGTTTCTGCGGCGTAGATCAACTACTACCAATTTATTTAATTTCTCACAATTTGTTTCGTCATCATTAGATAATAAATCTCAGATTGATGTGATTTACACTGACTTCAGTAAAGCATTTGACACGGTGTCACATCGCATTCTTATTGAAAAGTTAAAAACGTTTAATATAAACGCAAATGTAGTCGGTATGATTCATTCATATCTGTCAAATCGGCAACACTTTGTTTACTATCAAGGATCTATATCAAAACAGTATACACCAACTAGTGGTATTCCACAGGGCTCGAGTCTTTGCCCTTGATATTTACTTTATTTATTAACGATCTAGTTGGTTCTATCAAATCACATTGTCTACTTTATGCAGACGACCTCAAGATCTTTAACTCCATAACTGATTTAAATGACTGTATCAACCTACAGAATGATCTGGATAGACTGTGTGTATGGTGTGAAAATAATAAATTGTACTTAAACTATAAGAAGTGTTCTGTTATGACATTCTCTCGTAAATAAATTGTAACAAATTTCCCCTACCTGCTGGGTGACCATGTGCTGGAAAGAATAAACGAGTCAAAGGACCTAGGTGTAATTTTTGACAATAAACTTACATTTAATTCACATATTGTTAATCTAGTTAAAAAAGTGTTATCAGATGTTGGGATTTATTATAAGGAACAGCAAACATTTCAATAACATGGGTACTATTATTAAACTCTTCGTATCATTTATAATGAGCAAATTAAATTATTGTGCTCCGATTTGGTCGCCAATGTATGATACATACGTGAACTATTTAGAGACGATCAAAAAAAAAATCTTAAAATATTTGTTCTTTTCAGCGCATGGCACATATCCCGATAGAGGGAGTTATCCTACTTTAATTAAGCATTTCAACTTTATTTCGGTTCATTCTAATCATAAAATTTGCTCCATACATTACCTATATAAATTGCCAAATAATTACGTAGATGACTCATCAACTGTAAACAGTATCCACTTTAATGTACCCAGATAGTCTATGAGAAACTGCCATACCTTCAGGTACACTGTTCCTAACACGCGCCATCACACAAATTCTCCACTCATTAAAATGTGTACAATATACAATGAACTCCAAAGAGATTGCGATATTTTTGGTCAGTCATTGGATGATTTTAAACAAAGTGTTGTGCAATATTTTTCAGTTTAATTTACATTTATTATTATTATTATATTATTTTTTTAATTTTTTTTTTTTTATTTAGGTTTTTAATTTTTTTTTTGTGCATTTGTATTTATGTTTATATATATGTATATATATATATATATATATATATATATATATATATATATATATATATATATATATATATATATATATATTATGTATGATATGGTATTTTAAGTTTGTAATTTAGATTTAGTATTTTGCTCTGTTATTGGACTGTACTTAGTCTGTTGGGCAATAAAGCATTATTATTATTATTATAATAAAAAAATTATCAATTTGTGCAAAAATTGTCCGAATACGATTGAAAACGTCGAACATTAAAAATGTCACATTTTACTGAATTATTCAAAATACAATTAAAGTTTTCAAATTTTACAGAAATCATCGAAATTTATTAGAATGTGGAATCAAAATACAATTAAAGTTTTCAAATTTTACAGAAATCATCGAAATTTATTAGGATGTCGAATTTGGCGAAATTACCGAAAAACAATTAAAAATCTCAAATCTAACAAAAATCATTGAAATTTATCAAAATGTCAAATTTAACAATAATAATCAATTAACTTGATTTATGATTTTATCACTTTCACTTTCACTTTCACGAGTGTTGTCCACTCCCAGACTAAGCATGAAGTAAAATTTCGAGTTTAGAAAAGCCCCGCATAGAAAATTAGTCGAGGGTCGCGCCAGCGACCCGAGACTAATTTTCACGGGGCTTTTCTAAACTCGAAATTTTACTTCATGCGCCACGCGTGCAAAATACTGAATTCAAATTCAAACGTTTAAAATATACTCCTTAGAAATGATTCGTACAAAATTGATGAAAAATGATTTTCTTGCAAATGTTGATAATTTTATGAATGATATCTTGAATATTTTCCAGTTTCTGATAGTTTTGACAGTATTTTGCCACGTTCGACTTTAATCACTTTCTGATGACAGTAAATCAATAGATTGTCACTGAAAACTTCCAACAAACACCAGAATTTAGCTACGTCTGAATCACAAACAATTTGTCTGAATCCGAAAGTGGAAAACACTAGATTTGATGACAAAATCACTGATTTGACAACCCTGATTATCGTATTAGAGACTCAAACTTCAATAGTTGTGTTCTTAGCTAATAAATATCATATGTTCAATAAAAAAAAATGAGTGCCCCATGATTTAATCTTTTTAAAAAATTTTAAAAACCGGACATAGCGTACCGGAAATTTCGGTTTGTACATTAAATTAAACATACAAATAGCTAGAAGTTGGCTACACACTTCAGGAATTGACATATAAAACGTCAGACTTAATAATTATAGTGTATATTTTCAGAGTTGACAACCTAGAATTTTTTTCATGGCCCTCTAGAGATTCTTTTTAATTGAATTTATGATATAATGAATATTTAATAAAAAAAAAACCTTCGACCTATAAAAATGTTAATTGTTTGTTCTAAACTTATAATGATCAACGAGTAATCTACAGTAGATTAGTCTGTTTATTAAATCAAATATAATTAACATAAAAAAGTAACGTACGTCAGTAAGTTTATTGATTTATACGCTGTCAATTGGTCAATTAACTGACCGTAGCATAACCCTTTCATATGTTTGACTGGACGCATGAGAGCCATAAAACGACAATTCATGTAACATGTTACGTGCCTCAATTGGTGCCAATAACAATAATAATGGCACTGTCATTTTTCATCCGGGCGCGACCACCACGATGAGGTCAAAGCGATATTTCTTCTGTACTCTTGATTGACGTGATTATTTTTTTATTGTGATTTATTAATTGGTCCTCCCCACCGTTTTCGTTCGCAATCGATAATTTTATGCGCCGCAATTGGCTTATTTATGGCGGCGATAAAGCGATTATTTATGTCGACGAGCGGATTGACATTTTCCAAGTTTTATTGGACGGATTGTTGTTGTTTACGATTATCTAGGTTTAATCGCGTTGATAAATAATCTGTTCGTATAAATGCATTTTGAACGGTCGGGTGTTATTGGAGCAAAACCTTTTCAGGAGGTTTTTATTGCCGATTTTTATTATTGGAAGTGCTTTATGATCTGATAATTACTTTAAATTACAGCGTAATGCGATTTGGTTCTAAAAGCTAGAATTAAAAAAATAGCTTATTAACTATCCCACTGAGCAATTCTTCTTTTACTAGAAGTATTTTTGATTGGTAATGTATCATAAACATTAAAACAACGTTTAATGTTGCGACAATGTTAATATAACGTTATTTCTTTGTTTTTTTTTTGCTCAGTAGGATCTTCTAAAATAAAATGAATTCAATTAAAAGGGCTATATCAATAAATAACAGCTAATTAATTGCCTTCTGGAATAAATTCGATGAAATGGACACTGCGACCTTGCCTCATCTTTTGTACTAACAATAATTGTAATTATTTGATCACTTTAAATCAGTGTTTTATACGCGTAGCGCATGAAGAAAAATTTCGAGTTTAGAAAAACCTGAAAATTTGGTTTGGTCGCGTAGCGCTACGCGCTACGCGACCAAACCAAATTTTCAGGTTTTTCTAAACTCGAAATTTTACTTCATGCTTAATCTGGGAGTGGAAAACACTCGTTAAAGGTAAGTCATTAAATACTAGATGTATTTTTAAATATATTTATTGGCATTTATCCCTCTAAACAACAATATTATGATTTACTGAAAAAGTGTCGAAGCAAAGTCGAGAAAAACAAGGCATGAATTTAAGCGAATATTTAGATTGATTTTTTTAAAGCGTTTGTTAAATAAAATTTAGTAAAATTAGTTAATAATTGCATAAATTCACTTTACACAATAGTATATTGTGTATCTAGTGCGTAAAGTAGACGCGAGTGTAAAAAAGTCTTCACGCACGTGTTACACACTATACTTTTTCTACGACTACACGATTTAATAAATTCCAAAACACAAACAAACTATTAACGTAAAGTATTTACTTATCTTTATAATAATTATTATTATTTCTTGAAATATTTTCTCACTTATCACTTGGTGAAACATTTTTAAATATTGATAATGAAGGTTTAAATTAAATTACACTGGTTTGTTTCACAATTTTTTACTTTACTATTTACTCGACTAGTTTCGCGTTTTACAGCATTATCACTCCTGATAATGCCCGAAATTGTCTGAATCTTTCAATCCCAAACATCTTGAAATTGATTTATTTTTCAAAACCAGACTGTAATTGCCAAATTTATATTTCAAGAATTAGAAGTTATAATTAAAATTACTAACTTTAAAAAAGCACGGAGGCTGGAAAAGTTCTGCTGTTGCAGAAAGTTATGTTGAAAAAAAAATTTATCAGGAGTGATAATAATTATTAATTATCAATAATTATTATTAATTGTTACAGTGCAGTTGGTTAGGTACATTACACCAGAACTTTCGTTGGATGTAGTATTTAGACAACTATGATTATTATTATTGCTTATATTCAAAATTTTGTTTGAAACATCTTGCTTCTTTGTTATCGAATTTTCAACATAACTTTCTGCAACAGCAGAACTTTTCCAGCCTCCGTGCTTTTTTAAAGTTAACAGATCGGCTTCAACTAACAGAGTTGCAGAAGAACGCCTAAAGCAATGGCCGGTATATTGCTCAGGATTTGGCAATTTTAAAAATTTTGCAACATCTGCGGGTACCATTCCAATTTTATTAATGCCGATAACTTGACGGGTACATTTTCCTTTTTGATAATTAATGAAAAATTTCTTTTCAGCGTAATTTTTAGGGCGTAGAGCTAAGTATTTTCTGTGGTATTCTAAATGTAGTGTTACGGCAAATTTTCTTGAAATTTTAGTTTCAGTGTCTGGTGCAACTATGAGAAGAGATGATCCAAAATCTTGAATATCCTCTACATTCAATTTATATAATTCGTCTCTTCTCAGGGCACCAGCAAGTCCAAAAATTAAAACGACCTATAGTAAGAAAATAAATAAGAATTTTGAAAACTATGCTGCATTCCACTTACCTTATTTAATAAATATATATTATCGGGTGCTTCATTTATAAATTTAAGGATATGTTCTTTATCCAAAACTCGAGATTTCTTTGGAGTATATCCTTCACTTTTTCTCTTTAAAAATGATATTACTTTAGTATAATTACCAATGTTTATGTTATGGTTGACATTTATTGTACTCTTCAACATTTAATAGTGACTCCAAAGTGTTGAGGGCTGAAATTTTGTCGTCAGTTCTGCGAGATATGTTAAAATTACGTTTTCCGAAAATGAATTAATTTCATGTTCAGTGCGCCATTCCATGAATTTTTTTTAAATATTTTCATAAATATCAAGAGATTTTTTCGGCAACAGCGACGAACTATCAGCGTTTGCTGCCGCAATAATCCTTGGTGGGGTATTAGGCCTCTCTGGAGATAGTGATGTCTGCATTTTAATGTTCACCAATGCTCACCAACACACAAAACAGCACAAACTTAACTAAATGACATGTGTCATTTAAAAAATCACTGCCATCTAAAAATTGTTTACCGATGCTGAAAAGTGTATTGGCTCTTATGGCAGCGGTGCGTGAAATAAATCCCATAAGAATTGCATTGTACTTCACGCATCGGAATGAAAAATCAAATTTCACACATTTTTATCGATGTGTAAAATTGTATTCCACAAATAGGAGTAGAAAAAATACATTTCTTAATTCGTATAGCTAAATTATCGAGATATAACAAAATCTTTGAAAACTTATTGAAAAAACAAAAACTAATATGGTGAATTAATTTCTCACTTAACCCGTGGTAAAATATTATATATTTAATTAATAGTAGAACTTTGATTAATACACTTGGTTTCTTTCACTGATTTTAAAGTTCTACTATTAAAAACTAATAATCTTATATAATTTCCAAGATATGAATAAAATGCATAGTCTAAACAGAAAAAGCCTAGTAATTCCAACAACACACGACATTAATCCCCTTAATGCCTCAGAAAATATTACGCAAATTACAAAACGCGCGCACACACACAGACAAACTAATCCTCGCACGAAACACCCACGCGATCCTCACCAGTAATAACTTTAAAAGGCGCATTTGCATAAAATAAAAGGCCCTTTCAAATTCCACCGAAGTCCTCATTAGCTATATGGATTTGCTATCCAATTACAAACAAGCCTTTCCTCCGATATTGTTCGGCAGAATTTATAGGCGGAATGTAGTAATATTATATTCCATACGCGATTAATTGTCCAGTAATTATTATAATCCGGACGGTAATTTTCTCTAATTGGACGATAGCTCAATTATGTTATTATTGCTCTTGATGGAGAAATTGCACCGAGTGTCCACTAATTGATTAATTCGGTGATTAGGTGCAATTAGGGTTTCATTAGTTAATGGGACGTGTGTGTGTATGTCTGTGGATTATTAGGGTTTGGACTAATATGTGGATGAAATTGTAACGAAAAAAAAAATATACAGAGAGTTTTATGTAACACCGAACATTTTCATAACAAGAATTTTCTTTGAAGTATCCACATTTTCCGATGCTCGGTTTATTAATAAAATCCAATTTAAAGCTTTAAGCGAGTGTTTTCCACTCCCAGGCTAAGCATGAAGTAAAATTTCGAGTTTAGAAAAGCCTGAAAATTTGGTTTGGTCGCGTAGCGCGAAGCGCGGAGCGGCCAAACCAAATTTTCAGGCTTTTCTAAACTCGAAATTTTACTTCATGCGCCACTGGTACAAAACACTGACATATCACGAAGTTTATAACACACCGCTAAACTTAACATTGAATCAGTGTTTTGTACCGGTGGCGCATGAAGTAAAATTTCGAGTTTAGAAAAGCCTGAAAATTTGGTTTGGCCGCTCCGCGCTTCGCGCTACGCGACCAAACCAAATTTTCAGGCTTTTCTAAACTCGAAATTTTACTTCATGCTTAGCCTGGGAGTGGAAACACTCGCTTAAAGCTTTAAATTGGATTCTTTTAATAAACCGAGCATCGGATAATGTGCAATGCATGCATATGGATACTTCAAAGAAAATTCTCGTTATGAAAATGTTCGGTGTTACATAGAACTCGCTGTAGGTAATTGATCATGTTTATTTTTGTAAAGAATTTAATTTACAGGGAATTTTTATTTGGATTGATTGAGTTACTTGAAGATAATTCAAACTTTGATTAAAACGCTTCGAACCTTTCTTCAACACTTTATTTTGTAACCAAATGTACATTTCGTACCCAAAGTATCCATTATCAATGGTTTGATACTAGTAACCATTGATAATGGACACTTTGTGTCCGAAATGTACATTTGGTTAGAAAATAATGTGTTGAAGAAAGGTTTTAAGCGTTTTAATGAAAGAGAATTTTTATTTTAAATATACACTGTAAGTATTCAGGCATACATTGACTTTATAAAAGCATTTAATTTAAAGCTTCTGCACTTCTTAATAAATATACAATTTAAATTGTAAGAGCTACATTTCAGCCTGTTTGGGTTTTAAAAATTCAGGAATTTCACTTCAGGATTTTGAAAGAATCATCCAGTTTCAACCTGTTGGGTTCTAAAAGATTCAGCCAATTTTAAGCTCGTCTTGTAAATTCTGTCGAATTCAGACTGTTGAATCGTGAACATTTAGCTAATTTCAGGCTGTTGTTAAATTTTAAAAAATAACCCAATTTCAGATTGTTGGATTTTAAAAATTGAACCTTTTGGATCTTAAAATATCAATATTCCAATTTCAGATTGTTGAGTTTTAAAAAATAAATCATTATGCCAATGTTTGGATCTTTAAAATTCAGGTAAGTTCAGGCTCCCAACTTCACTCAACATCAGGCTATTGAGTCGTGAAAAATGCAGCCAATTTCAGGTTTAAAATTCTTACAAAATATGGACATTTTTTGGGTTGTATTAATTTAAAACATTTGGATCATAGAACATCACTATGCTGATTTCAGAATGTTGGGTATTATAAATTTAGTCATTTTGATTAAGACTTTAAGATCTTGAAATATTATTACGCCAATTCCAGCCAGATGGGTCAATTTTAGGATGTTTGAGTTTTGAAGATTCAGACAATTTTGGGCTCTTAAATTCAGTCAATTTTATGTTTTTGAGTCGTGAAAAATTCAGCCAATGTCAGACTGAATATTCTTGAAAAATATGCCAATTTGTTAGGTTTTAAGAATTTCGATAATTTTAAACATTTGGATCATAGAATATTAATATGTTGATTTCAGAATGTTGAAAATTCAGTCATTATAATAAAAACTTTTAGACCGTTCCAATTTCAGACTGTTGGGTCTTAAAAAATAAATCAATTTCAGGATGTTTGGGTCATAAATAAAGATTCAGACAATTTCAGGCTCCTAAATTCAGTCAATTTTAGGCTCCTAAATTCAGTCAATTTTAGGCTTTCAAGTTGTAAAAACTTTAGCCAATTTCAGGCTGTAAATTCTTGAAAAATATGCCAATTTATTCGGTCTAGATAATTTAAAACATTTGGATCATAAAATATCAATATACCAATTTTAAAAAGTTGGGTATTGAATATTCAGCCATTATAATTAAAATTTCCTAATCTTGAAATATCAATATAAGAATTTCAGACTGCTAGGTCTTCAAAAATAAACAGGGTCTTTGTGCCTTAAAGATGCAGACAATTTCAAGATTCTAATTTTAGTCAATTATAGGCGTTCAAGTCGTGAAAAATTCAAACCATTTCAGGCTCAAAACTCTTGGCCGTCCCACTTTGTTTATTATATTTTTTGTATATACTTGTAATTTCTAAAGTTCAATAAACAATTATTATTGCTATTATATGCCAATTTGTTGGGTCTTGAGAATTAAAATAATTTAAAATGTTTTCATCAATAAATATCAATATTTCAGACTGCTGTGTCTTGAAAATTTAGTAATTTTAATTATAACTTCTAATTCTTGAAATATAAATATGACAATTACAGTCTGGTTTTGAAAAATAAATCAATTTCAAGATGTTTGGGTCTAAAAGATTCAGACAATTTCGGGCTCCAAAAATTAATAACTTTTAGGCTTTCAAGCCGTGAAAACTTCAGCCAATTTCATGCTGAAATTTGTTGAAAAATATGCAAGTTTATTGCGTCTTAAGAGTTTAGATAATATAAAACTTTTGGCTAATAAATTATCAATATGCCGATTTCAGGTTGTTGGGTATTGGAAATTTAACTAAGACTCTTAAATCTTGAAATATCAATACGCCAATTTCAGACTGTTGGGTCAATTTCAGGATGTTTGGGACTTAAAGATTCAGACAATTTCAGGCTCTTTAATTCAATGGATTTTGGGCGTTTGAGTCGTCGAAAATTCAGCCAATATCACTCTGTAAATTATTGAAAAATATGACAATTTGCTTCTTGAGAATTTATAACGTTTGCATCATGAAATATCAATATGCTTATTTCAGACTGTTTATTATTAAAAAATAAATCAATTTTGGGTTGTTTGGTCTTAAAGATTCCCGCAATTTCATGGTCTTATGTCTCGAAAATTCTGTCAATTTTATGAAAATTTAACGAATTTCAGGTTTTTAGCTTTTGTAAATCCAACTGATATCAAGACATTAGGACTTGAAAATTTAGTTAATTTCAGACTATTTAGCCTTGAAGAATAAGGTATTTTGAGGATTTCAACTCTTCTCGATCTTGCCAATTTTAGGTTATTAGTTCTAGAAGATTCAACCAATTTAAGTGTTTGTTTTTGAAATTACAACCGATTTTCTGGTATTGGTTCTTGAAGATGTAGCCAATTTCAGACTATTAGATCTTTAATGTAGAGCATATGATTCAGCCAATTTTTGGTTGATGGATCTTACAGATTCAGCCAATTTCAAACTTTTGAGAAATGAAGATCCACAATCAGATTCAGATTGTTGCTATTTGATGAGTCTGCCAATTTAAGACTGTTACTTCCTTAAGATTTAGTGAAAGCCAAGGTTGTTGGGTCTTGAAAATTCAGCTAATATCGAGAACATTTTATGTTGATGGATCTTCAAGAATCAGCAGATTTTTAATCTGAAAAATGTTTAATCCAGAAAATTCAGCCAATTTCAAGCTTATAATTTGTATAGCATTATAATTTTTATAGTCTTCAAAACCAACATCTTCAAAGAGACAAAATCTTAAAGGCACAAGGATTTAGTCTTTTTGATGATTTTGGATTTTGAAGATTTTACTAAATTATAATGATTATAAATCAAATATGTACATACTTAATCAGTATATTTTGAACTATATTTGCAATCAGTGTTTTATACGGGTGGCGCATGAAGTAATATTTCGAGTTTAGAGAACCCTGAAAATTTGGTTTGGTCGCTCCGCTTCGTTATGCAACCAAACCAAATTTTAAGGCTTTTCTAAACTCGAAATTTTACTTCATGCTTAATCTGGGGGAGGAAACTTTCGTTTGCATTAAATAATTCATCAGAAGGAATACAATTTTACAACCATAAACAATAACCGTGTAACATAACCACGAAATGCCTTCAAGTTTAATTAGAGTGAAGTTGGAACACAAAAATGCGATGTTGCCACGTTAATTGTATCAATAGTTTAAAACTAACTAATAGAATGTATAGATTGTTCTATTAATACGAAATGTTAATAGTATTCTACAATTAAGTATTAGCAATATTATTTATACTTTTATTGTGTATTGTGTTTGACGAATGTACTAGAATTGAACTAGCAATAAACTGTAACGATATTAACGGCAATTCTATTAATTAGGCTGCATAACTCTTACCATTGCCAATCAAGTATTCTATACCTCAATTTCAACAAAATTCTTAACTGGGTAAAATACACTAGTTTTGATCTGCAAATTTGAGTTTTCACTAACAATGGTTGTTTTTATAATACTAAGGGCCAGTTGCACAAAACTCGTTAAACTGGTTAAACTCTGAATTTTAGTGTGCCTGTGTTAAAGAGAGTAGCGCAAACTGACATCCACCTTGACGCCTTAAGACACCAAATTCAAACTAAACCTATCATATTTTATAATGATTTACGCGCGTCCTGTTAGTTTGATTTAGTTTGAATTTGTCTCCTAAAGGCGTCAAGATGGATACCAGTTTGCGCTACTCTCTTAAATACAGCGACACTACTGAATTTGTGTTCAAAGTGACATCTGTCATTTTGAATTCAAGTTCTGCTTGAGCTCGAGTTCAAAGTGACATTAGAACAATATTAACTGTCATCTTCAAGCCAAGTTAGCTTGAAATCGAATTCAAAGTGAAATTAGAACAATACTAACTGTCATCTTGAAATGAAAACAGTAACACTTTCTTCGCAATATTTTTCATTTTTGCTAGATGTACATTTTGATTACTATGTTCGCATTACCAATAGCTTACTAAACCGTATTCCTGTCATCTTGAAGTCAAGCTCAGCTTGAACTCGAGTTTAACGTTTTCGATGCAATTGGGCTTAATCAATACAAAATCTAATTTATATTTGTGATTCTAAAAGGCTAATAAGCATGCGTTTATTTAATAATCAGGCACTGATCCATCAGAACTCGCCTTGGGCGAGCCCTTTTTGTATTAAATTTTAAAAATCAATGTTTCGGTAAGACTAGGGCCATCTGTGTACGAAACACCGAAGCTACCCGGGCGGACCCGGCTCAATTACCGCCCGGCGCTGCCAGCCAGGTAAAGGTAAAGTGTGGAGATAATTAGATTGCTCCATCCGGAGTCGGAGCCAGTGAGATGAAGCGAGTAAGAGAGATGATGGCTCGTGGAGATATCGTTGAATTCGGCGAGTGTGGGATTTATAAAAGGAGTTCTTCTGTGCGGCGTGTCGGGGAAAACTGGTAACAACTGAAACAAGTAAAACAAAACGGCAGACCACCCAAGTTGTGTCCGTGTGTGATTGGCCGGGACTGGTCGTTGTTTCTTCTTGCGCCCGCGATCCGACGTTGCATTATATTATTTAAGTTTTGTTGCTCCTCTTCTACCTCTTCTTCTTCGACTTCTTCTTCTTCACAGGCGAGCCGCATCTAATCTGAATCTTAATGCCGTTCGCTAATCACGTGCCCTCTAGACACACTAACTCACAAAAACCGTCTTCTTCTTTATTCACACACACATACACACACATGTATAATCTATAAGGTAAAAACAGATGAAGATGGGAAGAGGGAAAGAATGGCCCTCGTACATTCCTCGCTGTGTCTTGTATAATTCTATGCTATTTATGGGGGCCGTGGTTAACTTGTTCGCGGTAATGACAATGATTTCGATGCATCTTCTAGAAATTGATGATTTTATGGACGTTTATGATATACTTTCGCTGGAATCGCAGCCTACTACTTGCTGGTATTATACCGTGAAACTATTATGTAAAAACTATCATCATCATCATTGTAGCGGACGTTCACGATTCATTAAAAAGTCCGGGATGATTTCACACCTCGTCTTTTTAATGGAATTCCATTTTGTAATAATGCAGAAATTGTTATTTCTAGATTTATTCTGCGAAGCAATCAATTTGATTTAATGCTTGTATTTTCAGGGGCACATTTCCCATTAGGCCCGGACTTATGGCACCAAATTAAGGGGCTCAGTAGAAAAGTAGTATAAGTACCATTTTCATTAAAATTGGTATAAGTACAGATATCTACAAATAAGATTCTTATTTCGTGATGAAAAAAATGGTACAATTGAGCATGTATCGTATGTTCAATAAAAAAAATCTCCGAGTGCCATGATTTTATATTTTGAAGTTGGCTACACGCTCTAGAAATTGACATATATACATCCCTTAGCTAACCTGTGTTTTTTTTCGTTTAAGAATATTTATAATTTAATAAAATGTCTTGATATAAATGCCGATCATCTGTAGGATCGGCTATAACGTGTATGCATTGCTCATCTATGTTTCATCGGAGTTGCATAAAAGTATACAAGGGATATTCAGAGTTAGATTCCAACATTAATACAATCACACAGTGTCCCGGATGCAAAGCATACGATGAAAATCGGTCGCCCAACGTCCGAGCGTTAAACAACAGTACTGATAAGAGTGACAAACCTGCATCCCAAACTCCATGCGCGGACTGCGCTCAGTTTCATTGCGCGCTCCAAACGGAAATTACCGAATTGAAACAATTAATCACCGAAGTGACGAAGGATCTAAATTCAATAAAATTGGCGCTAAACTTTTCGCCGATATTGACAGAAAATTTGAAGATATGAAAAACAACATCAACCACCTTCTATCAGAGAAATCTCTAGCTTTAACCCTCAATAATGACAGCAATACTGTTAAAAATAAATTAAATGGCAATAAACCCGACGTTTTAGCTAAAAACCACAATACACTTTTGTCAAATAAGCTAAATGCTATTAATACAACTATTCAAAACTCTGCTACCAATGATATTGAGGCTAGTGTCCCAGTAGCGATAGATAATGAATAGCTTAAATATTGAAAAAAATTACAATCCTAACAATAGCTCACACATCGATTCATGTATTCTATTAAATGCTGGGCGATCGACTTCTACCCTATCTACTTCATCTAAGTCAAAGCCCCCTTCTTTCATTCGTGGTACAGCTAATAGCTCTTCAGTTAATATTGCAACTAGAAGTTTATTCTACTACATAGGGAACTGTGCACCTGGGACTACTATTGAGAATATAACCACATGGTTAAACGAGATTAACATTCCCAATACATCTTGCATTCAACTCATAAACAACGCTAGATACTGTTCCTTTAAAGTCGGGATCTGCGCAGAAAATTCACCATCAATTTTTAGTGCCGATAAATGGCCAGAAGGGATAGTAGTTCGCCCATTCTCTAACCGAAAACGGAATATAAAATCTACAACAGGATCCAGTACTTGTTTACCTCAGGAAGGAACAACCTTCCAACAGTTATAGATACCCCGACTAAATCACACCCTCTGGATCCGATCATCGACGATGCTGCGGCTGTTATTTATAATTTAGCGCCTGGTTATAAATGCTTACGCACTTATTACCAAAATGTTCGAGGTCTTAGGACCAAATTGTTTGAAATAGAAAGTCGTCTATTCTATACGAATACGATATAATTATTCTCACTGAAACTTGGTTAACGTCAGACTTTTTTGACGCTGAATTGGGTTTCCTAAACTATAAACTTTATAGGTGTGATCGTGACCCCCAAAGGTCGGGCAAATCGCGTGGCGGTGGTGTATGTATCGCTATTAAAAATACGTTAAATTTTAATTTATTGTACCGTGAAGCTTTTATTCACGAAGAGATTTTTATTTCTGTAAGAATTGAGTCCCAGGATTTTATATTAGGGGCGGTTTATATCCCTCCTGGGTCTGCTTTGTCTGTGTATCAAGACCATAGTGCTAACTTCGAAAGACTGACCATAGAGTATCCTCATCATAATGTATGTGTTTTTGGTGATTTTAATCTCCCAAACATAATTTGGGTAAACAGCAGCTTTGGTGTTTATACGGAATCAGCCTGTCCGCTCGCTAATCAGGTTGCTATGGCTTATGGTTATGCCAATACTATTCAAACTAATAACGTCTTAAATGATAATTCGGTCATGCTTGATCTTATATTTTTACAAACTGATTTGGCCGAACAAAGTGAAGTTACTGCAGCTGTTGTTCCGCTTGTTACTTGTGATCGTCATCATCCCGCGCTTGTATTAGATTTAAACTTATTCGCTCAAAGTAATAATTCTAATTTCTCAAGTAGTTTGAAATATGACTTCAATAACAGTAACTTTGCCCTTCTCAATGATATTTTAATAAATACTCACTGGGAGTCATTACTAACAAGTGATAATGTAAACTGCGACTTGGATTACTTTTACAATATTTTATTTAACTCAATTAAAAAATGCGTTCCAATCATTCGGATTAGGTCGTCAGCTCAGTTTAAATTTCCTAAATGGTTTAGTAAGGAACTAATTGACTTGATATTTTTAAAGAAAAAACAGCATAAGACATTTAAACAATCACAATACGTGATCGACTATACTATATTCCAGTTCACACGAGCAAAATGCAGGGAACTCACACAGACTTGTTTCAAAAATTACATTGATTCGATTGAGTCGTCCATTAATAATAACCCGAGACGCTTTTGAAGTTTTATAAACTCCAATAGGTCATCACCCGATTTCCCGGATACCCTCGTTTCAGAGGGGAGTACATACACCGACCCGCAGGATGTGGAAAATATATTTGCAGACTTCTTTGGTTCAGATTATAATACCTCACAACCAGTGCTTTCTCAACTCTCTTCGTGTAGGATTAGTCTTAATCATATATCGATCAACCGAATTAACGATATCTCTATTGCTGCCATACTTCAGGAGCTGTCAGGGCAGACCTCTAGTGGAAAAGAGGGCTGGGATGGTTTACCGCCCATCCTCTTACAGAAGTGTGCGTTTTCACTCTCTAGACCTTTGTGGCTCTTATTTAATAAATCCCTTAAATCTGGCACTTTTTCTGACAGATGGAAGCATTCACTAATAACACCTATCTTCAAGAAAGGCAAGAGGAACCTCGTTGAGAATTACAGACCAATATCATTGCTATCACACATTCCCAAGATATTTGAAAAGCTAGTTACTGATTGCGTTAGTAAGGACTTGAACTCAATTTTAACCGATAAACAACATGGATTTCGGCCAGGACATTCTACAGTATGTAATTTACTAATCTTTGGGGCAACAATTACTACATCGCTGGAAGAGGGGTACGAGGTTGATACCAAAAAATTCAGAGACACTTTTATCAACAATAAAAATACTGTGTGGTGTTTATTTTCTCGAGAAAATTTTTTTGGACCAAGTTTTGCCACTTTTAAAAAATACCCAAAATTAATAAACTCATCAAAGTGTGACTTTAAGCGCTCGCGCAAAGCACAATTTCTAAGTCTCAAAAAAAGTTCACACGTTAATTGAAAGCTCTTTTAATCCTTAACCTCATGCTTTTCGCATAAATTAAATAAATTGCGCAGTTCACAAAATGCAACGCTTAGAATGCAATAAGTGAAAAAATCAATAAATTCCCTTTTTCTAATGAAACGGGAATATGAAGTTGAATTTAAAAAATAACTTAACATTGTTTTTAGGGATTGTATTTACAAGTAAATGAGCTTCAGATTGGTGTTAATTACTTTTTGTTATCATAAAAATTGTGTTCATAATGGATGCTACAAGTTGGATTTTCATGTTTTAAAGCATTCAAATGGTTTTAAACAGCTAAAATATTGATTAATTATTTTAATTTATAAGAAATCAAATACCGCAAGTTATATCTATCATCAAACAGAATATCTGTGAATTTTTGCAGATTTTTTTAGAATTTTTTTTTTTTCATCGAAATTTCGTAAAAAAAAATTCAAGATTTTAACTAGAAGCTTTGTATTTTTAAAAATATTGCAATACATTCAAACAACAATAGAAACACTGTGAGGTATTTATTATCACGAACAAAATTGTTTAGGCCAAGTTTTTACACTTAAGAAAATACCCAAAATTAATAAACTCATCAAAGTGTGACTTTGAGCGCCCGCGCAAAGCACAATTTTTAAGTCTCAAAAAACGTTCACACGTCAATTCAAAGCTCTTCTATTTTTAAATCTTCTAATTTTCGACTAAATTAAATAAGTTGCGCCGTTTACGATAAATTGATAAATTCTCTTTTTCGAATAAAACCTGAATGTAAAGTTGAATTTCAAAAACAACTCAACATTGTTTAAAGGCATTATATTTAGCATTAAATAGGCTTAAAATTATTGTTAATTACTTTTTGCTATCATAAAAATTGTGTTCATGGTGGATGCTATAAGTTGGATTTTCATGTTTTAAAGCTTTCAAATGGTTTTAAACAGCTGAAATTTTGATGAATTATTTTTATTTTTAGAAAAAAATACCACAAGTTATTTCTATCATTAAAGAAAATATCTGTACATTTTCTCAGATTTGTTTGAAAATATTTTTTTTATCGAAAATTCGTAAATTTCGTATGGAAATATTCGAGATTTACACTAGAAATTTTGAATTAAAAAAAAAATTGAAACAATTCAGAAACACTTTTATTAACAATTAAAACACTGTGAGATATTTATTTTCACGAGAAAAATTGTTTAGGCCAAGTTTTTCCACTTATAAAAAATACCCAAAATTAATAAACTCATCAAAATGTGACTTTGAGCGCTCGCGCAAAGCACAGTTTCAAAGTCTCAAAAAACGTTTACACTTCAAGTTTACTTGTTCACAGTATTTTAGTGCTTTCAGAGTTTGATACGCGTGGCGCATGAAGTAAAATTTCGAGTTTAGAAAAGCCCAGAAAATTTGTCTCGGGTCGCTGTGCGACCCTCAACAAATTTTCACGGGGCTTTTCTAAACTCGAAATTTTACTTCATGCTTAGTCTGGGAGTGGAAAACACTCGTTAGGAGTTTCAAATTAAGCTCTTTTGAAAAACAACGGAGGTCGCAAAATTTACAGCTTATGCATATGTTTACCTAAAAGAAAATGTTCACGTTGTTTTTTTAAGAAGAGTTCAATTTGAAGCTATAAACAAGTGTTTTCCCCCCCAGGCTAAGCATGAAGTAAAATTTCGAGTTTATAAAAGCCTGAAAATTTGGTTTGGTCGCGTAGCGCGAAGCGCGGAGCGGCCAAACCAAATTTTCAGGCTTTTCTAAACTCGGAATTTTCGTATGGAAAAATTAAAGATTTTCAGTAGAAATTTTGAATTTAAAAAAAATCCAAACAATTCAGAGACACTTTTTATAACAATAAAAACACTGTGAGATATTTATTTTCACGAGAAAAATTGTTTAGGCCAAGTTTTTCCACTTATAAAAAATACCCAAAATTAATAAACTCATCAAAATGTGACTTTGAGCGCTCGCGCAAAGCACAGTTTCAAAGTCTCAAAAAACGTTTACACGTCAATTTAAAGCTCTAACAAAATAAAATATATTAATATAAATATAATATTTCGGAAGGGAGGGGAAGGGGGGTGTGGTTAAACCCCCATATCCCCCCTGGCTACATTCTTGGTACAAATGATAAACTTATTGTTAATGTCTGCTTTAAATCTTTAATTTTTTTAGAAAGCATAATATTATAACAAATTTCTACAAATAATATAATTCATTTATATATATTAAACATAAGTAGTATAGTATATTTATATTAATATATTTTATTTTGTTATATATATTATGTTTAATATAATTTTCAAAATGGAAAAAATTTGTATGTAAAAGCAGCCCTTACATACACATTTTTACCATTTTGAAAATTTCGGGAGGGAGGGTGGCGGGGAGTGTGGTTAAACCCCCATATCCCCCCTGGCTGCATCCTTGGTACAAATGAACATACCTATTGCTAATGTCTGCTTTAAATCTCTCATTTTTTTAGAAAGCATAAAATTATAACAAATTTTTCACAAATAATATACTTTATTTATTTATATTAAACATAAGTAGTATACTATATTTATTTTAATATATTTTATTTTGTTACATACGTATAGTAGGAAATAAACAGCTATTAATTCTATTCAATTTATAAGGAATATTATTGATAATGGTTTATAAATACAAAGAGTAAGAATGTGTGCGTGTTCATGCATAAATGCATAGTTGAGAGCTTGAGAACACAATTGATGTTACCATTAGTCCTCACCTAGCATTGTTATTTAATGAATAACATTATTACTTTGATAGAGTTTACGACGCATTGTTATCTCGAAGAGGGAGTTAATATAAAAATATCAACGAGGTTAGAGTAAGACAAAAAGATGACATAAATTGATACAGAGAATTAATACAACACAAAATATCTAGCAAAAATTACAATAATTAAAGTGAGCGATAAAGCAATTGCTCGTGAACGTTAAATGTTTCAAATTTTCTGTCCAATGGGGGAAGTTGAAAGTTGATTCTCTTATCCAAAATTTGTTTTATTTGTTTTGCAACATATCGAATCCTTGACACTAAGTAATATTGAATTTGCCCATTGTTTGCAGAATATTTATAAATAATGAATTAATATCGACTTTCTGCAAAAATTTTCTGCTTAAAATGTTTCAAATATTCATTGAAACAACTACTAGCTACTAACTGTTAATTCTATTAATACCCCCACGGATATTAATAGAATTAATATTTGAGTTACACAAACAGATTTACTGCTTTTGTGCATGATTTATATGCAAAGTGTAACGCCAGGTTAAATTATTCTCTCACCAAACTAAATTAACAAAAGGAAATTGCAAATTTTGAAAAAATAGCGGAATGAATCAGTATAGCTATGCTTTAGACTTTCAATACCAAAAATCTTTGACATATTCAATAAGCATACTAAAAATTAAATTTAGTAGAATTAGAGAACATACAAAATTTATCAAGATTTATGTAAAATGTATCAATATTAGTCAACTTTTATTACAGTTTATGAACATTTATAAAAATTTATAAAGATGTAAACACCTTTGTGAGTTTTATCAGAACTTGCTATACAATGAAATTTTCTTTTAAGTATACATATGCATACGTTCTTTTTAAAATAGTTCAATTCAAAGCTTTAAACGAGTGTTTAATTTGTCAATACAGGAAGGGATTTTCCCTAGGGTTTCTAAATATGGACTCATCAAGCCGATGTTCAAAAAAGGTGATATGCAACAATTAGATAATTACAGGCCGATTACCATGCTAAGTACATTTGCAAAATTATTCGAATCAGTGGTGTCAGACAGATTGCTTAATTTTTTATTCAAAAACAAAATATTAGACAATAGGCAATATGGGTATATGCCAAATAAAAACATTGAATTGTCACTTTTCAATTATGTCAGGGAGATAATGAAGTCGCTAGAAAAGGGTAATATAACATGTGGGATATTCCTGGACTTTTCAAGTGCTAAATAAATCAGTGGTTTAAATCCTACCTAACTGACATGACAGGCAACAGATTGTGGAAATAAAAAATCATGTGAAAACAGTAAGGTCGAGTAGTATGGTTCTGAGCAGAGGGGTTGCACAAGGAAGTGTACTTGGGCCAATTCTGTTTGTAACCTATATAAATGACATATTTCTTCTAGAATCAGTTAATAAAAATTACATCACGTGCTATGCAGATGATATAAACTTAATAATATCTGCACAAAATATAACTGATTTACAAACAGAATTGACTAACCAGATGGTCCTTAACTCAGATAAAACACACTACATAATATATAGAGCAAATAAAAATAAAAACTATCCGACTTATATAAATGAAATTGCGGTTAATCATAGTCAAGTTACAGTTGATGAGTCTGTTCGATGTTTAGGTGTTTATTTGGACAGTAATTTAAATTGGAAGCACCACATCGAAATCCTCTGTAGGAAATTGAGTACCAAGTGTTTTTGTTTAAGAAAACTAAAAGAAGTTTTAGGGATCAGCGGATTACTGACAGCTTACCACGCTATTTTTATGTCTCACGTCCGTTATGGTATAATTCATTGGGGGGCTTCAGCAGATATTATGCAGGTTTTTAAATTGCAAAAGAGAGCAATCAGAATTATTTTCCAAATAAAACAACTATCATCTTGTAGAGGAAAGTTTAAAGAAAATAATATATTAACGGTCCTAGGTTTATACATCTTTGAGTGCATTATATTCTGTCAAAAATGTAAACATCTGTTTGATACAACACAAAGGCAAATGTCGAGATACAAAAATAACGTAAATTACCCTACTCACAAACTGACTCTATCGGAAAAGTCCGCGTTTTATGCTTGTGTGAAATTTTATAACAAACTACCGATGAATTCAAAAGCAATAATTAATTTTAAGGAATTCAAATCCAACGTATTTGATTTAATTTTAACTATTGAACCATATTCAACTATAGAATTTTTAAACTATTTTAATGTGTATAATTAGTATAAGCATTTGTATTTTACTATATTTGTATATTAACCTTTTTTTTTTTATTGACGCCATCAAATATGTTATCTGTTATGTTCATTTCTGTATTGACGTATTTCATGTTTCATATATTGAATAAAGACTATTTATTTATTTTATTTATTTATTTATTTCCACTCCCAGATTAAGCATGAAGTAAAATTTCGAGTTTAGAAAAACCTGAAAATTTGGTTTGGCCGCGTAGCGAAGCGGAGCGACCAAACCAAATTTTTAGGTTTTTCTAAACTCGAAATTTTACTGCATGCGCCACGCGCTTTAAACACTGAAAACACTGAATTATAGTGAACAAGGGAACTTCACTTGAAATCAGTGTTCGAGAAAATAAGCTTACGCTTCTTATAGTTTGCACACTTTAAACATAATATATAAAATTACGAAAAAACTATTCGTGAAAATGCAAACAATGTCTTAATTAATAAGACAACTTAAGACGATAAATATCCATTGAAACAACTACTTCCCGTGCAAATACACCTCCGGATATTGAATTATACAATGAAATATTTAAAATCTTATTTAATTTGATTTGTTACAACGCTCTATTAAAGTATATGTAACGTTTAGGTCAAATTCTCTTCAAACCAACTAACAATACAATTTAAAATGAAAGGAGAGATAGCAACAAGTTAGAAGTGAAAGGACTTAGATTAAAACTAATGTCTTAGGCCATCTATAGACGCGTTTCGAGATTTATCTCTCTTCAGTATAGCTTTGCTTATGACTTTTAAAAAAAAATTAGGAATAATGTTAAAATTAAAATTTTCCAGTAAGTTTGTTTTAATTTTATTCCTAATTTTTTTTTTAAAGTTATAAGCAAAGCTATACTGAAGAGAGATAAATCTCGAAACGCGTCTATAGATGGCCTAAGACATTAGTATAATTTGCTTCCATATCACCCCTGAAGACGGGCATCCGACAATACAGATTTTAATAGTTGTGTTGTATTTTAAACATCACAGTGTCTTCTACTCCCAGACTAAGCATGAAGTAAAATTTCGAGTTTAGAAAAGCCCCGCGTATAAATTTTGTCGAGGGTCGCGCAGCGACCCGAGACAAATTTTCACGGGGCTTTTCTAAACTCGAAATTTTACTTCATGCGCCACGCGTAGAAACCACAGATTTACAGTAAAGTTAAAAACTAGAATGCTTAGATGTGATGGTAATCAATATTTACCGATATGTAGCGAAAAAATGCAAAAATTACTTTTTTTGTGATTCGTTTTGGAAAAATAATAATAAATTTAGTTTGTGCAATTTTTGTGTGATAATCGATACTTATTATAATTATTATAAAATACTGACCGTTAATAATTAATTTTGAGTGCTAACAATGATTGACTGCTGTCAAGATTTTATTGATTAACAGATATGACGTCATTGTGTTCCCAAGGAACTCTTTGCAAAAAAGAAAATATTATAATTTTAAATATCAAATCTAAAATAAATTATGAGTGTGATACATCAGTGAGTTCAGAAAAAAATATTCTATCAAAAAATATGAAAATCCAAAATGGCGCCCATAAGACAAACAAAAGTCGTCTATGGTCCCCGGGTAAATGTTATAGTTATCTTGAAAAAAATATGCTACTAGATTCCTCACTAAAAGTGCCTGTATATTGTCAAAGTTCTAAATGTCCAGATTCAGTAGTTTTTGAATAAAAAAATAAAAACGATTTTTCAAAAAATCAGTTTTTTTTGATATAATTTAACCGATTCTCTATCTCTTCAAATAACCAAGATCCGCATAGATTCTGTTAAAATACGGACACCCTGTATATATATTTTTATCAATACAATCAAAATCATACAAATTATTGCGCTATTTCATCATTTTCTTTATAATTGAAATAATTTTGATTTTACTTGATTTAGTTGAATATTGTTGCAAGAACAAATTTAGCTTTCAGCGATTTGAAAGTGGAAATTAACGAAACCATTTTTCTACAGTTGAGAAGGCGTGTATTCACGTCTAAAACCAATATCGATTTCGGAAAGCAGGTGTCGGCAATTATGACATAAATCAATGTTTACGAGGTAGGAGGTAATTTTCTGTAAATAAATTAGGAACGGTCTACGTGCAGCAAGGTAATGAACCGTCGTGTGATGGTCTCTACCTCCAACTCCTATGACAAATTGTATTTATTTTGTAATTACACTACAGGTAATTCTAATTACACTCTCTTCTAAAATAATCGCTTACAGTTACATACATAACAGTCTCAATGATTAATTACAGAGTGTAAACATGTTGAATTCGATTTTATTTTGAAATGGGGAATAAAGTGAGGCAATTCCGTTGTACATTACAAGTTTCACTCATTAGTGTATACAAGGGACGATTTATTTTTGGAAGGTCGAAAACTAAATACATTTTTAACATCCTGCTGCTGATTCATGACAAATTTTATATTTGACTTTTCAATAGAATACTTTAATTGGAATTACTCCTGATTAATGTCACATTTTCTAATAGAATCAACATTTGGAATTGATTTGAATTTCAAAGGTGAATAAACATACGAGAATTTTTCACCTCTAAAATTCAGATCAATTCCATATTTCTAGTCTATTAAAATATCTCGATTAGAAAATGTGACATTAATCAGCAGTAATTCAAATGTAAAATGAAATGCTACGATTTCCACTGAACTGTAGATATTCTCTGAAATTTAGATTACATTTCTATTCTATTGAAATACTGAGTAGAAAATTTGACATTCACTGTCACATTTTCTAATAGAATCAACATTTGGAATTGATCTGAATTTCAAAGGTGAATAAACATACGAGAATTTTTCACCTCTAAAATTCAGATCAATTCCATATTTCTATTCTATTACAATATCTCGATTAGAAAATGTGACATTAATCAGCAGTAATTCAAATGTAAAATGAAATGCTACGATTTCCACTGAACTGTAGATATTCTCTGAAATTTAGATTACATTTCTATTCTATTGAAATACTGAGTAGAAAATTTGACATTCACTGTCACATTTTCTAATAGAATCAACATTTGGAATTGATCTGAATTTCAAAGGTGAATAAACATACGAGAATTTTTCACCTCTAAAATTCAGATCAATTCCATATTTCTATTCTATTACAATATCTCGATTAGAAAATGTGACATTAATCAGCAGTAATTCAAATGTAAAATGAAATGCTACGATTTCCACTGAACTGTAGATATTCTCTGAAATTTAGATTACATTTCTATTCTATTGAAATACTGAGTAGAAAATTTGACATTCACTGTCACATTTTCTAATAGAATCAACATTTGGAATTGATCTGAATTTCAAAGGTGAATAAACATACGAGAATTTTTCACCTCTAAAATTCAGATCAATTCCATATTTCTATTCTATTACAATATCTCGATTAGAAAATGTGACATTAATCAGCAGTAATTCAAAAGTAAAATGAAATGCTAAGATTTCCACTGAACATCTACAGTTTAGTGGAAATCTTAGCATTTCATTTTCTCTGAAATTTAGATTACATTTCTATTCTATTGAAATGTTGAGTAGAAAATTTGACATTCACTGCAGTTTAGTGATGAAGTTTTTGAGTTACGCGAATATTTTAACTAACTTAGAATAATAATGAGTACATAGTAACTGTATGTTTTTGAGTTTACGTGAAGTGATTATTACACTAAAAAATACTGTTATTTCTTACTTCACTTTGTGTCTCCAAATGTACATCTAACGATAAAAATAAAAAGTGAAGTAAGGAATAATAGTCTTTTTTTAGTGGAGTACATAGTACTCGAAATGTACAGTCGGCACCACCCAAACTTGAACGCTAAAATTTAATACTTACACTTTGCATCATAGTCGTTCGTCGCAATTAAATTTGACAGCTCTCAAAAATTATTGTCAAAAATTCCGATAACGCCTTTTTTTGTAACACCACTGGCCAAAGCTAGAATTACAGGAATGAATTTCAGTAAAAAATACCATGACAACCAAAGAGCATTCACATTTGGGTTGCGTCGACTGTACATCTAGCAAAAATAAAAAATATTGTAAAGAAAGTGTTAGTGTTTTCATTCCAAGTTTCTTAAAATATAACCACTTATTTTGATTAATCAAATTTCCATCAAGAGTTAAGCAAAATTATTATTAGGTTTAATTTGTTTATGCAACTGATATTAATTATATGTTTTTATAGAAGTTTGTAACAAACAACATATAACAGGTGTAGGTAATAAATTTCCAACTTAAGTTAGTTATGCCTCCTCAAACCAGCCAACCAGGAGAAGATATTAATTAAAATATTAAATTAAATTACACCACAGCGTAATTAAGACGGCGAACAAAAACCACCTCGCCTCGTCCTCTCTCAATTCTAATCCATTTTTAATTCTAGCCCCCCGTTGGGCGCCATTCTCCCAGCCTGCTGTGTTTTCCTTACCTGGTCGCCACCCCTTAATTATAAACGCACCGCTTCGGTATAAAAATGGAAGACCAACCCCCGCCGAATCGTAATTTATAATGGTTTCTACCTCAAAAAAAAAATGTATATACAGAAAACGATATCCCCCTAATTTACATCGGTAATGGAGGATGACAAGCGTACCTTGAAAAATACGACACGGATGGAAATTTCCGTACAGATTAATGTAATGATAAAGTGGTTGAATTTATTATTATTACCGACTTAAAATTTTAATTAAAATTGATTATTAATGATTCCTCCGGGGTGCGCTTCAGTATGTAAGTGCGTTAAGTTCAATTAAGTTTAGAATTTTAAGTACGGGCTCACAGTATTTTTTTTTGTTTAACTTAGGCTATTTATAAAGATTATTCAAATATTCAGTTTTAAATTAATCCAGTGTAAATTATTCAACTATCACATATTTTGTAAGTACTAAGGAACGCGATGGAATATTAAAATTTTTACTTTATATCATGCTAAGAACATTTCCTAGAATATACCTTTTAAACAGCTTTAAACTACAAACTGTTTAAATCGGGGGTGTCCTCCTTTAACCTATTCGTCAAAGACAAATCCTAAGCCACAATAAGTGAAATGCAAAAACCGTATTTTATTGTGAAAAGTACATAATTCATTAACATTCTTCACCTGAAGAAGCTACAGCGCACAGTGCACCGCGCTTATGGAGAAATGAGACAAAAATCATATTTCCATTATTAATAAATAATATTATATTTTTTAATATAAAATGTTATATTGAACCGATATGCACCTATATACAATAAAATATTTTAGTGTGGTCACCACACGACTTACCTGATGTATAAAATATTAAGCTTTTTTATTATGAACGGAGAAAAATATTCTAAGCAACTATTAAATAAATAATAGGTTACATTAAATCAAAACCTGTATTCAACATATTTATTTATAAATAAATTAACCAAATTAAAATAAAAAAGATACATAATTACATTAAATTTTAAATTAAACTATCTTCATCTGAATTGTTCTCTTTGTCAGAATCATCAAAATTGAAAATATCATCATCTTCGCTACATTCTGTATTTTTTATAACTAAATATTCAATTATATCATCATTTGTTATATTTTTTAAATTCGAGCTATATTTTTTGCGAAAACTTGCCAAGTAGGGATCTGACGATAATGTCAGCATGTTAAATAAATCGTTATTTGTATCACATCGCGATGTTTTGCGTGTGTGACACAGTCTATATTTTCTAAATAATTTATGAGTAGCCTCAAGAGCTTCCTCTGTTAACTGACCAATAGGCACTTCAAAATTATTAATAATTTGTGTCCCATGCATTAACAATATGTGGAGACTACTAGGCATGTAGTACCACCCATACAAATTTAAATATAAGTCTTTAACATTCTTCAATAAAATGTCAAATTTTTTGGTAAAAATTAAATCTAAATTTATTTCAGTAATTTCTGAAGAAATAGCACTATTTTCAAAAAATCGTCTTGCCGTATTACCGTCATTTGATGAACCAAATCCCGGTTTTTGTTTGTCTACGATTAATCCAAGTTTTTGTTTGAATTTATTTTGGATAAGTTTTTTTCTTTCTTCAAATACTACTTTATTTTCATTTCCTCTAACCTGCCAAGATTTAAAAGGTAACCTATACAAAATGTGTAATAAGCATTTGAATGATCGTATCCAACTGTGTAATGTAGACAAACCAAAACGGTAATTTTCGGGATTTGGTTCCTTTTTGCGAATAGATGCAATATTCATTTCTGTGGGTTTTGCACCACAAATATAACATTTAGAAGCTGCATTTGTTTCACTTAGTACATTGCAAACACTTCCGTCTACCATCGTAAAATGCATTTCAAAAGTAACATTAATAGTATTTTCAAAAATTGTTAATATATAATTTTGCAATTTGGTAATTTGATTTTTCATACATTCTTCCTCGTCATGAATTAATTTAGGGCATTCTTTCATAAATTGAAATTTAATTGGCCGACAATATATGCTCGAACCAGGACGTGGGTTAGCCCAAAATTCTTGTCCTGATTCAATGCATAATAACTTAAATGGTACAAATGC
Organism: Philonthus cognatus; assembly: GCA_932526585.2. Classification (NCBI taxonomy): domain Eukaryota; kingdom Metazoa; phylum Arthropoda; class Insecta; order Coleoptera; family Staphylinidae; genus Philonthus; species Philonthus cognatus. The sequence goes on from OW052242.1 coordinate 35,987,557, forward strand.
TACAAAAAATATGTACTCATCTGTATTTTCAAAATTTGAAAATTTTTGTTTGTAATTGCTATGCCCTGAGCTTCCATCGAATCCCCACTTACAAATTAATGTTGCAGTAATTGAACCTTTTATATTTATTGTTTTGATTATGCTTTGGGTTGTTTTATTTAAAATATTTTGAAGCAAAACAGATGCAGATAGTTCATTCACCGATATATTTAACAAAAATTGTTTTTTAGTTTGTCGCAAAACGTGTATGCTCGGTACGCACTCCTCACTAACACAATTAATCGTACTACGCAAAATTTTGTATTTACTCTCCGATAAGCCTAAATCCAAATATAATGCTAAAGCTTGAACTGGTTTAAGAGATTTTCGTTTATCAACGGAACTATCTAACCGCTTTGCCGCAAAACTTAGTTCTTCATAGCTATTATTTATAACCAAATCCTCAGTCCGTCGAATTTTTGTTTTAGTTGAACATTCTTCGAATGGTTTGGGGGGTCGTCCGCGAGATGTGGAGGCTTCATAATTTATCTCTTCATCCCCTACAAGCTCTTGAATTTTTTCTGGCAACACTACTATGGAATGTAGCCATACATTGTGCCGGGATAATAACAAATTTTTGTTTTTGTTGCACTTTATCCAAAAGGTTTTAAAATTCAAACATTTTAAGCGACAAAGTTTAGACAATTCATTTAAAACCTCATTTGGGCGATTGTCTATTTTAAATTTAGTTTTCAGAAATGAAAACATATTTTTTTCCTTCTCTGCGCCTTTGCTATCCAACCAAATGTTGAAAATGTCTAAATTTGTAATCCGCGCCGCGTCAACTAAAAAAACTATTACGCTGATACTAACGGCTACTAGCGGGTACTGCTTAGCTCATTATTAAGTTTATAGCTTATTTGACGTTAATTTAAAGAATATGTTTTGATAGGTATTCTTTTAAATTCTATCCAAAGTTTAATTATTTGATACATGTGATAAATTTAGAAGAATTTATTATAAGAATAATAAATACATACCTTCAGGATGAGAGTCCATGACAATATTTTTTTTAATCAAAAATAAATTTGTTTAAAAACACAATTATATTTATGCACTCGGAACGCAACTAAAATTATTATTCAACAAGTGTTCACTTTAAGGGTGTAAAACAGAGTGATACAAATTTGTTCAAGAACGGATAATCCGTTTACCTGATGAATTAGTAATCTTTTTTGAGGATTGCGCAAGTGTTACCTGAAAAATAAATTCTTCGAATTTTGATTTTTGTCCATTGGACGACGCACTGTGCAGCGTAGCGAATTAATTGCAGTAAAAATCAGAAATATTTTATTTATTAATTTATTAAAGCAAATAATTCAGTTCACATGAATTAGTAATCTATATATCTATATACTTGCAATAAGTGAAGGGCAAAAAAGTGAATTATAATTTTAATAAATTTATTATTAGTATTAATAAAATAAATCGTTAATCAAGCTCAAAATAACACATAAATTCGTTATCTTTACTTGAAATTAACACGAAATCGGATATTTAGTCATCTCAATCTGGTGGTTTTCTAATTGAAGATGATGTACTTGTGTGTTTTTAAACTTCACTTTAAATCAGTTTTTATACGCGTGGCGCATGAAGTCAAATTTCGAGTTTAGAAAAGCCTGAAAATTTGGATTTGCCGGGGCGCGACTCGCTTCGCTCGCGCCCCGGCAAATCCAAGTTTTCAGGCTTTTATAAACTTGAAATTTTTCTTCATGCTTAATCAGAGAGTGGTCGATATAATTATAATAAAGTTGTATATATTTAATAACTTTTACTCCTAAAACAGAGATATTTTGATTAGCGCGAGAGTTATTTCATAAAATAAAATTCTGCTTCAGATTTTGATTTACTTACTAAAACATGTTCCAATTCGATCATTTGGAAATAAAATTACGAAACCTTTTTAGAAGATGCTAAGAACATTTCCTAGAATATGCCTTTTAAACGGCTTTAAACTACAAATTGTTTAAATCGGGGGTTTCCCACCTTTAACCTATTCGTCAAAGACAAATTGTTCTAAGCCCCAATAAGTGAAAAGCAAAAAAAGTGTTTTATTGTGAAAAGCAAATAATTCAGTTAACAAAAAGCGAATTATTAATATTAATAAATTTATTTAATTTATTTATCTAACAATGTCTTTCTTTGTTGTGTATCAATAACATAATAATTGAATGAACGGTCCGCGTCAGAAAAAATACATTCGCAATTCAAGGTCGGTCTTACTCGCTTCATAATTTATTCATCCGGCAAACTGTGTTAATCGGCGTAATTAAATTATTACAGATTAATTAATCGCAATGTGTTGGAGATATTTATGCGGCTCGTTACGCTATATTGTTGCTAAATGCACGAGATATGCAAATCGGGACGCGTTCGCAAAAGTGCGCAGATTAATTATTCGAGATTTTCTCACGACGCGACGTGAAATTGAGGCGTTCCGTCCGTGAAATTTAATTAATCGCTGATTTCGGCCCGAGGATAATTATTTAATTAAAATAGCATGGGTGTGTTGTAATAAAAATTCGTGAGTGCGGTTGTTGGTATTTAGTTATAACTAAATAACAGCGGAGAAAATAAAGGGTATTGTCCAGGATTTTTCACTAGTATTGTCAAAAACAGGGTTTCATTACCGAACTTTATTTTCAACTTACTTAATTTGGGTTTTAATGCTGTAGCAGTTTCAATTGTATTACTTTCAAACAAAAGAATAAGTTTGAATAAAATATAAGGGTTAGATCAATATGACCAAACCGTAATTTCCTTTTTTTGGAATATTCTTGATGAATTTGATTCATATTCCCTACGTCCTTTTCATTCCATCCATTGCATTACAACATTCCCATTTAATTTCACTAGACTCCTAAGGTGCAAAATATTTTTTGAAAAGGACCCGATGTCGCTTTCCCATCATCCCATCCCATCCAACTGTTTTCAATGAGAGGACTAATGGAATCGACTAATGCCCGTATTGTGTGCGGATGCACAACAGGCATAGATACAGATTACCTACAAAACTGGAAGCCATAATGGTAACAAGATCCCACCCCACATACAACCGCAGGGTGTCGTTTACTGCGCATACATCACTCGCACCCCTCGAGGATACATCAACAATTTGCCCGATTTGTAATAAATAATTGCCGGGTTGGATTTCATGCGAGTGAGAATGTATCAATATGGCCGGATCGGATTGGGAACAGGATTTTCGGTGTTTATGGCTCGTTGAGCGTGGAGGTAATTTTAATAAAGTTTTGAGTTTATTTCGAAGAGCCGGTGCCATTTTTAATTGCCCCGGTTGGTTTTTATGGTTTCGTGGTTTAATTTGTTCGTGATAAATTAATTTCGTCGGGTGGCATTTACACGTTGCGCTTAAATTGGGTGATAAAGTTATTAATTTACGGTTAGAACAGTTTTCTTTTATAGGATTTATACTACATTACAAAAATTGTATCGAAATAAATTATTATAGTTTTAGAGTGATATAGAAGGATTAATTTTAGGGTGAAAATTTTGAACAGGTCAGGAGAAATTTAATGGTTGAAATTTTACTGAAAGGTTAAATTTTATGTGGGTAAAATAATACGTAGGAGATTTGGTTCTATATAGATTTATAGAGAATCTGTATTGGGAGGTCAAATAGAAACCCCGCATTTAAGTCAATTGTTTCATAGAATGTTTTAAAATTAAGGTTATATTCTAGTAATTAATTACTCATTTGGAATTCTACATTTTTCTTGAGTTGGTAAATTTTTACATTTTTATCAATTTGTAATAATTTTCACAGTTTTTATCAGAGCTCGGATGAATCCTCGTAAAAAGGATTCGAATCACCTAATATGATTCGAATCACAAATACTCGAATAAAGGATTCGTAAGAGATAAATATGATTCGAATAAATCATTCGAATCCTGTTTTTGCGAATCACGAATACAAATCCTTTAAGAATAAATTAGATTTTATAATTTTTTGCAACCATTAATATATAAATATCGTTACCAGTTGTTTTAACAAAAATATTCAAAACCTAATTATTTATTATTACCACTGAACATCGTTGATAACTAAATATGTAATTCCCTGTTACTCTGATTAAAGATGTATTTGTTTGTTTATGAACTTTACTTCAAATCAGTGTTTTGTGCGCGTGGCGCATGAAGTAAAATTTCGAGTTTAGAAAAGCCCGAAAATTTGTCTCGGGCCGCTGCGCGACCCTCGACAAATTTTCACGGGGCTTTTATAAACTCGAAATTTTACTTCATGCTTAGTCTGCGAGTGGAAAACCCTCGTTTGAAGATTAAAATTAAAATCTTAAAAAAAAAACAACTAATGTCGGAAAATTTACAGTGTATGCATATGTTTACCTAAAATTACATTTATGCACACATATTTCATATTTTATTGTAATAAAATGTTATGTTTAATGATGTAATTTGAAATATCTTCAACAATTTAGCTAGAATTTAAAAATGTAAACGAAAAATCTTAATAAGGTATAAAATAAAATTTAGCAAATTTAAGATAATGAATTAAACGTTTTAAACAATTTTATGTTTAAAACATGTTTTTAACAAATTTAACATTTAAAACATGCCAAAAACAAAAATTTGAGGCTTTTATCGAGTGGTTTCCACTCCCAGACTAAGCATGAAGTAAAATTTCGAGTTTAGAAAAGCCTAAGAATTTGGATTGGCCGCGTAGCGAAGCGGAGCGGCCAATCCAAATTAGGCTTTTCTAAACTCGAAATTTTACTTCATGCGCCACGCTTAAAAACACTGATTTACACTGAAGTTCAAAAAACACACACATACAACAACGATTTTAGGCAACCTAATATACGTTAGAGTTATTGGATTGCCTATAATCACTGTTTTAAACAATTTGTTCAGCACAGAATTTAACTCACATTTTATTCACATCTACATATTAGATTACCAAAGCCGTATATTTTGAACTTTGCGATATTTCAGTGTTTTATACGTGTGGCGCATGAAGAAAAATTTCGAGTTTAGAAAAGCCTGATTTGGATTGACCGCTCCGCTTCGCTACGCGGCCAATCCAAATTTTCAGGCTTTTCTAAACTCGAAATTTTACTTCATGCTTAGTCTGGGAGTGGAAAACCCTCGTTTAAAGATTCAAATTAAAATCTTAAAAAAAAACAACGACGGTCGGAACATTTACAGTGTATGCATAAGTATACCTAAAATGTTATGTTTAATGATGTCATTTGAAATATCTTCAACAATTTAGGTAGAATTTAAAAATGTAAACGAAAAATCTTAATGAAGTATAAAATAAAATTTAGCAAATTTAAGATAATGATTTAAACGTTTTAAGCAATTTTACGTTACAACATGTTTTAAACAAATTTAACATTTAAAACATGTCAAAAACAAAAATTTGAAGCTTTTATCGAGTGGTTTCCACTCCCAGACTAAGCATGAAGTAAAATTTCGAGTTTAGAAAAGCCTAAGAATTTGGATTGGCCGCGTAGCGAAGCGGAGCGGCCAATCCAAATTAGGCTTTTCTAAACTCGAAATTTTACTTCATGCGCCACGCTTAAAAACACTGATTTACACTGAAGTTCAAAAAACACACACATACAACAACGATTTTAGGCAACCTAATATACGTTAGAGTTATTGGATTGCCTATAATCACTGTTTTAAACAATTTGTTCAGCACAGAATTTGACTCACATTTTATTCACATCTACATATTAGATTACCAAAGCCGTATATTTTGAACTTTGCGATATTTCAGTGTTTTATACGTGTGGCGCATAAAGTAAAATTTCGAGTTTAGAAAAGCCTAATTTGGATTGGCCGCTCCGCTTCGCTACGCGGCCAATCCAAATTTTCAGGCTTTTCTAAACTCGAAATTTTACTTCATGCTTATGCCCAGTTGCAGAAACACTCATCAAAAATGATGTTAGTTTGATGGATCGTTAACGAACCATCAAACATTTTATGAACTGTAAATAGTTTGTTAATGACTCGTTAATGGAGCATCAGTCTTTCATCAATTTTTGATGAAATGTCACATTGATGGCTCGTTAACGGATCAATAATTGAATATTATGTTGCAGAAACAACATTCAGGTACAGATACTTCGTTAACGAATTGTTACATTTGAATGACAAATATCTCCAGTTAATGAACCATCATAAATCAATTTCGAGTGCTCTACATAACATAACCTTAATAAAATTCACAAACTAACCTAAAAATACATATAAGCTAAATAAATTGGGTAAGTAAATTTGTAATTAAGATTGCAAATAGTACCTTAAATCCACATTTCATATTTTAGAAAATGTCGGGTCTGTCTGATCTGTCTGATTTGTCCGATGATGACTACCATCCCCGTAGAATCAGGCACATTCCCGATCGAAACAATCCATTTGTAACACTGGATGAACATGAATTTAAAAGGCGATACAGATTGAATAAAGAAACGGTCACAGATTTATTGCATTTATTTGGTAGGAGAATTAGACCATTTACTCAACGCAATAAATCTATTAATTCAATCAATCAAATATTAATTTGTCTTCGCTTCTACGCCTCGGGAAGTTTCCATATCGTTAATGGTGATCTTATCCATGTAAATAAGTCCACTGTCTGCCGCATTATCAAGAGAGTGACTACACATATTGCCTCTTTATCCCGGGAATATATTAAAATGCCTGTTACTCAGGATAATTTAACACACGTAAAGGCTGGATTTTATAAAATTTCTGGATTTCCACGTGTGATCGGTGCCATTGACTACACACATATTAAAATACAGTCTCCTGGTGGGGAAAGAGCTGAATTATTTAGGAACCGCAAACAGTATTTTAGCATAAATGTTCAAGCTATTTGTGATTCGTATTTAAATTTGCAACATTTAATAGCTCGGTGGCCAGGATAAGTTCATGACAGCACTATCTTTAATGATTCACCACTTCCAGTTGAATTTGAAATGGGCCAGTATGGAAATGTTTTTTTGTTGGGAGATAGTGGCTATGCGTGCAAGAACTATTTATTAACTCCATTGCTTCGCCCAGCAAGTCCCAGTGAAGAAGCTTATAATCGCGCTCACATAGCCACAAGAAATCCAATAGAACGTTTCTTTGGAGTCCTGAAAAGAAGGTTTCCGTGTCTGCAATTGGGCCTGCGTCTCAAGTTAGACACTGTTCTGGAAGATATAGTTGCTTGTGGAGTTTTACATAACATCTGCAACAGCCATAACGATATAATGTTAGAAGAAATTGATTACGATGAAGGACAGGAAGAAGAGGAAGAAATTGTAGAACAGAATATTCAACGCAACAATCCCAATTACGCCACAAGAAATACACTAATAAATACCACTTTTCACGTCTGACAATAAAACTAGTGTTTAAAGCAATACAAAATTTATTTTAAACTATCTAATTCTATTTGTAACTTTTTTATTGTCAAATTATAAATTTTTTTTGATATATTTCCTCTCTACGTGCATTGAAAATTTTTTGTTTAAAATATAATTGTCAGCCGACAATAATTTCTTTTTTTTATCACTCTCTTTGCCTTAAGAGCTCTGGCACGTTCTGGTAATTTTTGCGGCGCCTCAGAAATAACCGGCAACAGGGATAAAGTATCTTGAGCTATAAAGATCAAAATTAGTATAAAAATATAAGTGCAATTATAAAGCATTACAAAAGTATATGGCAGCCGAGTCATGGGAATTGGATAGGGGTTGTACTTGACCCCGCAGCTCCGCTAAAAACCTTTCCTGCTCTTGTGACAGTGTAAATACTGATCTCCCTCCTCCAGTTTTCAATGTTTCTTGCTTAAAACAACATAATATAATTAATAAAATATTAATTATTACAAAGTGCACTGTTGTAACAAATACCTTAGATGCTGAGGCTATACATTTAGCCAATTTTATGTATCTGAATATTCTTTTTGCTAAAAAAATAGTTTGAGATAAGTACTCAAAATGTTTAATTGAATAAAGGAAAACCATACATGTTCCATCGCTACATTCTTTCGGACGTCCCGTTTTATGTTGTCATATAGACTTTTCAATTGTTTGGCACTCCTATTATTGGATTCTGCCGAACTATTGAAAAGTGTTGTGATGTTATCCCATGTAGAAGTTTTTTTCTCCACATAAATAGCTTTTGTAGATTTGTTTTCTAGAATGTCTTTATTTCTAAGGAATAGAAAGTAGGAAAGGATTAAAAAATACTATATGAAACCGTATCCGGAAAGTTCACCGACTGCAACTCACCGACAGTATTTCACCGACTTGTAATTAAGAGATCGGAAAATTTGTCGAATGAAAAATTCAACGACTAACAATTCATCAAATGGAAAACACACCGATGCAGGAATAAATTACATAAATGTATGTGCAGGATAAATTAAAATATTACTTTCCACATATTATTTACAACATATCTCAAATATATTTTACATATGAAGAGTCGGCGGGAAAAACGATGAAGCTCACAATATTATAAATTTTCAGAAGAGCACTTTTAAGGTAATAACCGCATTCAAGTACTAATAATAATGATTCTTAACAGGCTAAAATAATGTGACTCTTATTTTACTTCGCAGTTTTAAGATACTCACTGTTCAACTAGAGCTAGAAGAAGATTCTTCTCCGTGGCAGTATAATTTTTTCTTGTACTCCTAAAAGGTTGAGATTGCCCATTAGATTTATATATTTTCGTAAATCGTCAACAAAACTTACATTTTCTAATCAAACTCCACAGTATAACCACACACAACACCGCAAGAATAAATCCAAACGCCACTGACAGTAATAAAAATACAAACAACGAATGTTTCTAACCTCAATCCCGGGCTTGCGCGGGGATATTTTGCGACGTTGTCAAATCAAACAATCATCGATGATACATCCTGTGATGAAAGTTTGACTAGAGTTCAATTTGCAACGCAATTTAATTTTGATGATCATCAATTTTTGATGGTTCATCACAGGATGATAGATTTGAATGTCGTTTCTGCAACCGAGCATTAGTCTGGGAGTGGAAAACCCTCGTTTATAGATTCAAATTAAAATCTTTAAAAAAAAACAACGAATGTCGGAACATTTACAGTGTATGCATAGGTATACCTAAAATTACATTAATGCACACCGGCCATTCCATAAATATGTGCACACTTTTTGGGGGTACATCAGGGATTTTAGCGAATTTCACATATATTATAAAGACTATCAAGACATGGTTTTTGGTTGTTACTAGAGGTTAAACAAATGATTGTTTCAAAAATTATAACAATATAAACTTTTAGTACACTTTTATTTTGAACTCAAAAATATCGTAAACCGTTACTGATATAAAAACAGTTATACTTGACTATTTTATGCTAAAATGTTCAAAGTTTAAAATATTTTTTTTTTCCAAAACGAAAAAACTTTATTTAGATAGATTATTTTTAATAAATAAAACAAATCTCACAAAATTATCAAATACTCATGTTCTAATTTTTTTGAAAAAAATATATATTATACCCTAATCCTTCCTGAGAATATTTCCGTTTTCAAAAAGATGGGCACTTTAAAACTTTTTGAGATATGAGTTTTTTACCGGAGCAAATCTCACAAAATAATCAAATACTCATGTTTTAATGTTCTTGAAAGAAATATATGTTATACCCCATCCTTCCTAAGAATATTTCCGTTTTCAAAAAGATGGGCACTTTAAAACTTTTTGAGATATGATTTTTTTACCCGAGCGCTGCATTGACGCGAGGCACTCACCGCGATCCGGGCTATTACACCATTGGCGGGAGCGCCTCATGTAAATCTATCGCTCGGGTAAAAAAATCATATCTCAAAAAGTTTTAAAGTGCCCATACTTTTGAAAACAGAAAAATTCTTAGGAAGGATCAGGGTATAACATATATATTTTTTAAGAAAATTAAAACATGAGTATTTGATTATTGTTTGAGATATGTTTTATTTATTAAAAAAAATTATATAAATAAAGTTTTTTCGTTTTTAATTACTCATTTGGAATTTTACATTTTTCTTGAATTAGTTAATTTTTACATTTTTATCAATTTGTAATAATTTCCACAGTTTTGATGAGAGCTGGGATGAATCCTCGTAAAAAGGATTCGAATCACGAATTCGAATCACCTAATATGATTCGAATCACGAATACTCGAATAAAGGATTCGTAAGAGATAAATATGATTCGAATCAAAAATTCGAATCCTGTTTTTGCGAATCACGAATACAAATCCTTTAAGAATAAATTAGATTTTATATTTTTTTTGCAACCATTAATATATAAATATCGTTACCAGTTGTTTTAACAAAAATATTCAAAACCTAATTATTTATTGTTACCACTGAACATCGTTGATAACTAAATATCTAATTCCCTTCAAATCAGTGTTTTGTGCGCGTGGCGCATGAAGTAAAATTTCGAGTTTAGAAAAGCCCGAAAATTCTTAGGAAGGATCAGGGTATAACATATATATTTTTTAAGAAAATTAAAACATGAGTATTTGATTATTGTTTGAGATATGTTTTATTTATTAAAAGAAAATTATATAAATACAGTTTTTTCGTTTAAAAAAAAAATGTATTTTAAACTTTGAACATTTAAGCACAAAAAAGTACAGAATAACTTTTTTTTATAGGTAACGGTTTACGATATTTTTGAGTTTAAAATAAAAGTGTACTAAAAGTTTATAATGTTATAACTTTTGACACAATAATTTGTTTAACATCTAGTAACAACCAACCACCATGTCTTGATAGCCTTTATAATATACGTGAAATTCGCTAAAATCCCTGATGTACCCCCAAAAAGTGTGCACTTATTTATGGAACGGCCGACACATATTTGATATTTTATTGTAATAAAATGTTATGTTTAATATTGTAATTTGAAATATCTTCAACAATTTAGCTAGAATTTAAAAATGTAAATGAAAAATGTTAATGAAGTAGTATAAAATATAATTTAGCAAATTTAAGACAATGAAAAAAACGTTTTAAACAAATTTAACGTTTAAAACATGTTTTAAACAAATTTAGGATTTAAAACATGTTTAAAACAAAACCGTTTAAATCCCGACGGCTGTTTTTAAACATGTATAAAGCACTGATTCCTCACCACTCGTGTCTATATGTTTTTATTTGTTTGCGAAGAAGAGAAGAAGAAGAAGAGGCGGTCTTCCACTCAGATCAGCGATGTAGCAAAGAACCGCACAGTTTTCCCCCATATAATTAAAACCAGAATAAGATACCTCCTGTCAGATACCGCATATTCTCCTCCAGATAATTTCATATTCCCAGAAGGAGACGCGTCGCCGTTTACAAACAGATAAACCATTTCTTTCCCCAGCATCCAAAGCCCGTAATTAAAACAGCACTATTGATTTACGCTCCAGCGCCATCCTTGTTTATACGCATTGTATAAATTAACTTTTAAAACACATAAAGTAGGTAGATTATGGTGGCTACCGTTGAAGAGATTTATCTACCTGGTGAAAGAGAGGTCGCGCCGCGCGAGAGCGATGGCTACACTCATCAAATAAACATCGAACAATTTCAAAACAGAACCATAAAATTAATATATAAAAATGCCGGGGCCCACACACGCGGCTCCTCGGCTAGCGTGCGAGATCATTACACGATTTACAACCTCTTCTCGTTCCCGGCGCGTCCATTGCTTTTTTGCTCAGCGCGCGGCCATATTCATAAATACGCATTCCTTCCAGTTATCGAGTGGTTAATTGGAGGATTAAATTGTTTATGAATACAGCTATATGACGGTAACCCAATCACCCGTTTCTGTATTTTATACAACTCACTTTTACAATGTGAAAAGAGGTTTGTGTGCGGATAAGGAGGATTGCCGGTGGGGTTGGGTATCTATGGGCGCTAATTGAAATTTAATTGCGAATGCGCAAACGTGCGTTTATCTTAACGTAGAGAACACGTTCCGTGTTTACTCAGAATTATCAAATTACCGGCGCCGCGAGATGATGGAGAAGGAAGGCAAAAAATATATTCCTGTTTTCATAGGAATTCTTGTTGGTGGAACTGAATGGGCTTATAAAAAAGATAGAATGATTAAATAAACTATAACAAAATCGAACCATGGTAAAATCTAAAACTAAACGCCAGTTGCACCAAACACGTTAAACTGGTTCAACTCTGAACTTTAGTTAAAGATAACATTAGAACAATAGGAACTGTCATCTTGAACTCGAGTTTAGCTCAGAGCTGGGCGGTACTCGAGTACAAGTACTCAAAATTGAGTACTGTTGGTGTACTCGGTACTTAGTCCACGAGTACAATTATTTTCCAAGTACATGTACATGTACTCCAGGCATTTTTAGACCTCAAAATGAACTCGAGTACATTTCGCTCCAACTGCCAAACCAGTTTATGACAAAGGGGACATTTTTTTTCAACTTGATGAAAATCGATTAATTTTATGAATAAACATGGTTTACACGATATAAACTGTCAAAAAGTAATGTAGTCGACGTCAACATTAACTAATATCGTCCACTGTCATAATTTACTAAATTGTCTTTGTCCTTGGCCGGCGCCGACTTATGTCGAGTCAGGGTGTTGTTAAACGTCAACATTTTACATTGAGTGTAATTTTTTAGATAAAATGTCAATACTCTCAAAAATGTTAAACTTATCATATCGTATATAGGCCATTATTTGGTATCTTGAGTTAGATTAGATTAAGTTTGATATCGTATAATTAGGTTAGACGACAGTTACTAATAGAGTTTTACTTTTTCCGTAAAATGTCGCAACTATCAAAAATACAAAACTAGACATATACTAATATGTGCCATTAGTAAGTAATGGGTAAGTTAGGTTAGATCTTGTATGATTACGTTTGACGACTGTCACTAATAATAGGTTAGAGATGGAGTGTCATTTTTAACATAAAACGTAAAAACTCCCAATAATATGAGAAATTTGATATCGTGCCCATTAGTAAATAATTAGGTTAGGTTAGAGAACTGTCACTAATATCCTAACATTAATGACAGTTGTACCGTGCGATCATTTAAAACATGACTTAGAGTTAATCGCTGATTGACACTGATTAAAGTTAATTAGCTGTGGTGCAAATAGGCATTATTTATGTATACAACTGCACTTGTCATGTAACACTCAATGGATAATGCATTTTATTTTATTGCTTAGGGAATACGTCTGAATAAGAAATGCAAGTGTGGGTATTTTATCCATAATTACAATTTGTTTTCTCCAGCATATGAGCCAGCGCGTTAATTCTCAAGGAATAAAAAAGACAAGAATTACTTTTGGTTACTCTTTACTAGAAATATTTATACTCTTAAACAGGTAAGAGTATAAATATTTTTAGTAAAGAGTAACCAAAAGTAATTCTTGTCTTTTTTTATTCCTTGAAAAGTCATAAAAACAAAACATATATGATAAACGTCATACAACATTTATAATGTATATATTTTTTTCTGATTGATACAATAATGAGTAATATTACCTTAGTTACGATGTTTCATTACATACTGATATATGGCACATTTTTATTTCCCGTAGGAAATATGGATTGTCAAAAAGTACATGAAAATGTTTGCATTTGTAACATTACATTTCAGAACCAAAATTAAAATTCCAATTCTCAAACTTTCCACTAAATCGAATACAACCAGAAGTAAATGATGAAGAGCTCTCTTCGCAGTTCGTTTATGAGACTGCAGTTGTAACTGTTTCCATACCAAGAGCAGTCTGATCAGTTGCAAAATATTTGCATTGACACTGTTCACTGAATGTTGGCTCCTCCATTCGTGAAAATCTGCATACATTTTATTTTATGCAGATTTAGATTTGGGTAGAATCAAATATGCACGGCCAATGAATTAATTTCTCACTTATCCCGTGGTGAAACATATTTAATTAATACGCTTTGATTAAAACACTTGGTTTGTTAGCTGTAAAATTTGTATAAATATCGATACATTTGTAAAATTTTGTACATATCTCCTTGAGAATGACCTAAGGTCGAAACTAGTTGGAGTAAAAATAAAAATCAGTGCAACAAACCAAGTGTTTTAATCAAAGCGTATTATTATGCACGGCCTTTTATCGTTTGCGTTAGCACGTACGACATTTCAAATTATGAAAAAATCAGACCAGTCAACTATGATAATTACAAACATGGCCCTTAGCAACGTTATTAATAAATTCAAAAAATACATCCAATATTTTTCTATTTTCAGAAGAATATTGCTTTAATCAGACAAAAAGTGATTTCAACGTGGGAAATATGCATATATATTTCCCTTGGTTGGCTATAGATTACTCCAGCTTATAATAATTATTATACAACGTTCAGGACTTTAGTCTTAGACGTTGTATTAGTGAAGCGATCATTAGACTGAAAATAATTGATTCGTTTGATTATGCAAAATATTAGAACATTTCGAAAGCTTCTTGAGATAGCTCAAAAGATTACTCGAATAATTGCTTAAATGATCCACTTCATCGCTCATGATCATTGAGATTATCACTCGTATGCTCATTTTATACTCATATGAAATTTGTATAAACTTTTAGGCCATATATTTCCTTCCTGAGACATTATTTTTATTGCTATTATTTTACTGTGATAGATTATCTGAATATCAGATCGACTAGCAACCATTCGAGCAATGATTTTAGCACCCATTTGAAAAATCATATGAGTAACCATTCGAATGATCTTTCGAGCAGTTATTCGTAATAGAGCAATTACTCAAGCGATTGATCGATTATTAATTTAAGTCTCATCCAAATGATTTATACAGAAAGTCAAGTATGTCCTAATTATCACTTAAATTAATAATCGATCAATCGCTTGAGTAAGCGATTGATCGATTATTAATTTAAGTGATACTCACTAGCAACCATTCGAGCAATGATTTCAGCAACCATTTGAGAAATCATATTAGTAACCATTCGAATGATCTTTCGAGCAGTTATTCGTAAAAGCGTGCGAGCAATTACTCAAGCGATTGATCGATTAATAATTTAAGTCCCATCCAAATAATTCATACAGAGAGTTTTATATAACACCGAACATTTTCATCGAATACAATTTGACACCTTTAATTTTTAAGTTATGTGTAAATTGGGAAGCCTATATAACCATTAAAAATTGTCGCCAATCAATCGCAATTAATACCTTAACTTGTACATATAGGGAGTTTTTCTTTCAAGTATGTCCTAATTACAGCGTATATGCCGTAAATCTTTAGATACTCATTGTTTTTTTTTAAGAGTTCAATTTGAAACTTGAAATGAGTGTGTTCCACTTTCAGACTAAGCATGAAGTAAAATTTCGAGTTTAGAAAAGCCTGAAAATTTGGTTTGGTCGCGTAGCGCGGAGCGGCCAAACCAAATTTTCAGGCTTTTCCAAACTCGAAATTTTACTTCATGCGCCACCGGTACAAAACATTGACATATTACGAAGATTAAAACACATCGCTAAACTTTACATTGCATCAGTGTTTTGTACCGGTGGCGCATGAAGTAAAATTTCGAGTTTAGAAAAGCCTGAAAATTTGGTTTGGCCGCTCCGCACTTCGCGCTACGCGACCAAACCAAATTTTCATGCTTTTCTAAACTCGAAATTTTACTTCATGCTTAGTCTGGGAGTGGAACACACTCGTTTAAAGCTTCAAATTAAATTCCTTTAATAAACAACGTATAAACAACTTATGTATACTTAAAAGAAAAATTCTCGTTAAGAAAATGTTTGGTGTTACATAAAACTCTCTGTATATCACTACGTTGTATGACGTTTATCATTAGTTAAATTAAACATTTGTCTTATTCTTTATTTTTATTTTCAGTTACCATACACGTGTTTCAATCCGTTGCGATAATTTTATAAGTTATACTTAGTTTAACAGGTGTTAAAATTACCCAATTTGGAAAAATGGTGCCATCAAGAATGCAGCACAACAAATATCGTGTATAAAAAGAAATTATTACTGTAAAACAATTTTCTGAAATGATGTTAGGTTTATTTTGATTTATACAGGATGAGGCGTGGTTTTTTGAAAACAAAATAAAAACACTTTGCACATTTCAAAGCTACTTATTGCTATTTTTCTCTTGTCACACAACACGGAATATTTGGTTTAATACCGTTTACAAAAACAACATCATGTAAATGTCGTCTTCAATTGCCAATACACTGATTCAGTCGAATTTTGAAGTGTCCACGCCCCACCTTGTATAACAAATTTCAAGGTTGGTATAAAAATGCTTTTTAGAATTGCGGACGCTATTGCTGTCTTGTTGTTTGAAGCTAATTTAGAAAAAGAACGGAATAATCTTTGAAAATTGGTTCGTTGGATTATGTGGTATGAAGCCAGTAGAAAATACTAAGCCAGTAAATGGCATTTATCAATGAAAATTTGCCGTGCTATATCGTCGAAGCACTCTTCCCGAACAAAACAATTACAATAAAATAAAACACTTTAACTTTGTTTGTATAACACAATATTTATATTTTTTGTGACTATAGTTTCGGCAACTCAATTTGCCATTATCAAACTTAGTGATTTAAATTACGGTATGGTACAGGTATACATACAGGAATGGTTATTTACAAAATAGCATTAAAAATGGGGGTATATACTAAATCATCCTGGTCGTTAATTAGGGGAATTTCCGGATTAGCGCGGGCTTTCTGTATTTCTAACGATTCTAAAAGGTTCATTTTTCGACCCTTTTCGGCATAATGAATGATCTTAAGTACATCCTCGCCAAAAGAATGGTTTTCATCGATGAGGTGTTTAGCGAAATTTGATTTTTCTGATTGATTTAGCCGAAAAGATCGCTCATGTTCTTTAAGCCGAGTGCTAATATTACGACCAGATTGACCAATGTATATTCCATGACAATCGGGACAAACAAGCTTATAAATACCGGATTTGTTAAAATTATTGTTTTGTTTTGTTATTAAAAATGTGGTTTTCTGTTTTACAAAACGTTTTAAAAGCAATGTTAATATTATGTTTCTTATGGATGTTTTTAATTTGTAGGCTGATATTCCCGAAATACGTAATTGATCGAAAAGGTGATTTCTGTATTGAAGGATTTTGTGCATACAATAGTTTCTGAATTTTCCTAAAGTTTTGTTTTTCATTGCATTCTTGTGGAGGTATATTTGCAAACACATTTGTTATATCGAATGAAACCAGTTTGTAATTCGATTGAAGTTTGTTAGTTTATTTGTTAGGTCTACGGAATTTTTAATTGAATAGGGGTCACTGAAGTTTGTTAGTTCTCTGTATAATGAATTTAATTGAATAAAAATGGTTCGGGCGGGAGAATTTATGTACGAAACTACTGGGCGGATTGGTGAATTCTCTTTATGAATTTTTATTAAACCATACAGCCTGGGAGCAATTGGATTCATGGGAAGTAGTGTGAATCGATTGAACTGGGAAAAGATTTGATTAGGGTTATTAGTAAAGGAATTAAGGGCTTTTTGAAAATTGTTCGTGGGATCCGATTTCAACTCAATGATCTCTGAGTGTTTTAAGAAGTTATTGATTTTTTCTATGTAAACAGGTTTCTCTAGGACCACTACTGAGTTGCCTTTATCAGCTTTGGTTATAATTAAGTTGTTCGATTTAGTTTTATTTCTAATTGATCTAACTATGGACTGATCCGTGGTTTTTAAGAGAGCACCTTTCTTAATTATTTTTGCTATTTTATGTTTAGTTAAGTCACAATCTGTAATGTCCTTAAGGGCTAATTCTGATTCAACAATTAGTGTCTCTTTAAAACTATTGCAAAGAACGTGTGGGGAATATTTGGGACCTGCTTC
The DNA here is from genome assembly GCA_932526585.2 of Philonthus cognatus. Classification (NCBI taxonomy): domain Eukaryota; kingdom Metazoa; phylum Arthropoda; class Insecta; order Coleoptera; family Staphylinidae; genus Philonthus; species Philonthus cognatus. Next base: position 36,005,458 of record OW052242.1, read on the forward strand.
TAAAAATTTTAATTCTGGATTTGAAAATACTACATTGCTTTTATTAATGCCTCTGGTATGAAAATCATTTGTGGTTGAAGGGCGGGGGTTAATGTGTGGTAATTTGACTTCTCTTAGTTGGTGTAACTTCTTCCTTTGGGCCAAGTATTTCTTGTGGGCTGTGTAACTGACTTTCTCACGTACGTAGTCGTCCAATAGATCGAATTCGACCGGGTGAATTGTGCCAATTCACAGTGCAATACTTTGAGGTATGATGAAGTTTGATAATTGCAAGTCGAGTTGCCGAAACTGCAGTCACAAAAAAATATAAATATTGTGTTATACAAACAAAGTTAAAGTGTTTTATTTTATTGAATTAACATGTATAACGAAGTAGAAGCCGCCACCGTTCATAATTTAAAACAATTACAATTTACCACTGCGATGTTTTCATTTAGCAATGTCACATATACGCTGATGGTCCTATTCTTACGGATTGTCAAAAACACTTTACAGATGATAAAAATCACAGTAAATTAATCAATCACTATCTTGCACACACATCAAATTATATAAAACGCTGAAGAGGTGACAGGACGTTCCAACCAACGCACCCAGTTGCTGGGTCCAGTCGAACTAGCAGAAGTGTATGTAATTCACAATGGCCAGATAATTAGAGAAATGATTAATTATGTTTTATTTCAACTAAAGAATCGAACATTTCTGTTGATTTCTCTGGATTATTAATTTGGCATATGACGAGCCAAATTAATAATCCAGAGAAATCAAAGAAATGTTCGATTTTCACTTTATAAATCTGATAATTGAAAATTATGATAAAATACTATTGTATTTTATTATTATATAAAATATGTTTCGGCAGAATATTATTACATTACAAAACAAGTAGGTTATGTTATCAATTATCACAGGAGTTTTGTTTTATGTTGACTTAAAATTGAGTGTCGTTTCAATTTAAATAGCACTTTATACAAATTTATAGTATCAAATATGGTTTGTAAAGTGGTTAAACATTTAAATATGGTTCAATTTATGCTTTTTACTCCACCATTTTTTCAGCGTCATCTACGCAAATAAGTGTGTATTGCTTTAAATACAGCCTTAAATGCTAGATGGCGAAGGAGCATGCGGAAAATTGTAAATCGATGGAAATTTTTATTTGAGCTTTCGCAAACAATTTTGTGAAAATCTAACTTTATAAAAATGTTCAGGGGGCAAAAATAGGTCCGGTGTGCATCGGTTTTGCAAATCCGTGAGAATTTTTGAAGATTATTTCGTGATTGAAAATAATTGCAATTTTTATGATTTATTTTCAGAAAATCCATAATAGCTAAAATCAGCAGCGATGCACACATGGGCCCAAGATTATGTGTGAATTTTTTCGTAACTCTAGCTTTTCTGGGAAGGCTGGAATAAAAAAATGACGATTTTCGTACATCAAAAATGACCTTTAAACATGTTTTTTATTGTTAATGTTTTAAACGCTGTTTCAATAAAAAAAAACGCGTTTTGTTAAAATAAACTGCTTGTTCTAATTGAAATGGAAAAAACGTTTTTTTTAACAACTCTGCTTGGAATATACAGGACGGGAATTCCTGAAATTGAACGAACAATCGGTCGCCCGCCAACTGTCAAATTCACATGTTAAATCCCCATCTAAATGACAGATTTCATACTACCGAATCGTATGATCAATTTAGGGAATACCGGCGGCTCAAGACGATTTTTAAGTTAGTGGATAAAGATATTTAAATTTTCTGATAATGCGTTTGGAATATTGGTATTAGTTCACTAGGGGTGCGGGATTGGATCTTCTTATACATGTATTGTTTTTCCAATGCGTTAACTGACATCATATTGAATAATTTGATTACATACACAATTGTACATAATTGAACACCGACAACACTCGCACCTTTCAAAGGCTCGAATACAACGATGATTGATTGCATTTCGGTCTCAATAACCAATAATACGAGTGTTTCACGTTGTAATAATGAGTATTTACCGTTCGGGTAATAACGTTTTGAGGATAATGGCATGTAATTTACTTGTTCCTACAAAAATAAAAGGCATACGGACGTTTCGGGATTCCAACGTAATTTATGGGTGTTTGACGTTCGGTTTATTCCAACAAATTACCTACCACTTCTATACATCACCCACATATGTTACTTACATTTAAGTACTTGGGTGTATACCAACAATGAAGGGAATTCTTCTTTTAAATATAAATATCATCGATTTGAACATTTTCAGACAATCGTTGCTTTAAAAAAGCGTTCGTTTTGTAGCTTCTAACGAGTGTTTCCACTTCTTGAGTATGAATTAAAAAAACTATTCATAAGTATAAATGAATGCCAATACTTTGTTGCAGAATACTTTATACATTAAAAGTGCAATTCTTTACGCAATCTACAACTAATTAGTCTTACAAAAGATTTTATCAAACACTCATTGAAACAACTACCTCCCGAACTAATACCCCGACAGACATTGAATTATACAACAAGTGTTTGCTGTTGTATACAGTAACCTACAGTAAAAGCAAACACTTGTTGTATAATTCAATGACCGTCTTGGTTTTGCTCGGTTAGTAGTTGTTTCAATGAGTGCTTGATATAGTCTTAAAACTTTATTCCGACTAGTTTCGGTTTTTTAGACCATTTTCAAAGGGAATTCCTTTGAAAATGGTCTAACAAACCGAAACTAGTCGGAATAAAGTTTTAATTTGTGAAACAATACCAAGTGTTTTTAATTTAAATAGCTTTACATATTCTAATATGTTTCACCAAGTGCCAGATGAGAAACTAATTCAAGAAATGTTCAGGCTTGTCTAAACACGAACAAAAATAAAACACTGAAATGCTGTAAATTCAAATACTGAGATTTTTCTTTGAAATATGTCAACGTATCCCAAAACGGATTGCTCCAGGTAAATTTGGAAAGCGAAAATGTTGGTTAAACTGCTCTTTTTCGCCTAATAATTAGACTTAAGAAAATAATACTAAACATCAATGTTACAAAATTATCGTACGAATTGCTTACTTATTTAAAAGCAAATTATTTGAAAATTAATAAGTACATACTGGATTTTGAATGCAAAAAGTGACCTTAGTAGATTCAAAAAGTTCTTATACTAAAGAACTGATTTTTTTTTAATTACGTGAATGAGTTCAATAATTCATGAAAATGTCATTCTGACAATTTAAGTAAAAATATCTAAAATGCAAGGCCGTGGCCAGAAAAAATAAATAAAAAAAATTGGTGGGGGAGGATTACTAGTAAAAATATTGTTTTCGCTCTTTCAGGACCGATTTTACATACAAAAATTTAGCATTTTGAAAATTTCGGTGGGGCGGTCTAAGCCCCCATACACCCCCCTGGCTACGGCCTTGTATAGATAAAACACTTATTCAAGATTTACCTATACACGTTTGTTGAGATTTGCAAATAACAATTGTAGTACGAAAACATACATGGATTTTTATACATACATAATAATAATATTAATAATCCTTATTGTTCAACAGATATACCATAAAAAAACAAATAATATAAAGTATATAAAATTGATAATTTAAATATTATTGCGAAATATACGCTGTAATTTTTCAAGCATGTATTGTTTTCTAAAGGCCATCAATTTGAAGCTATAAACGTGTGTTTTCCACTCCCAGACTAAGCATGAAGTAAAATTTCGAGTTTAGAATAGCCTGAAAATTTGGTTTGGTCGCGTAGCGCGAAGCGCGGAGCGACCAAACCAAATTTTCAGGCTAATCTAAACTCGAAATTTTACTTCATGCGCCACGCGTACAAAACACTGAAATATTGTGAAATTTACAATATGCCAGAATTTCACAATATGTCAGCGTTTTATACGCGTGGCGCATGAAGTAAAATTTCGAGTTTAGAAAAGCCCCGTGAAAATTTTCTACGCGGGGCTTTTCTAAACTCGAAATTATACTTTATGCTTAGTCTGGGAGTGGAAAACACTTGTTAATAGCTTTAAGTTACTGGTAAAAATATTGTTTTCGCTCATTTGGGGCCGCTTTTACATACAAACATTTTACATACAAAAGTCAGACACCCCCGAAATTTTCAAAACACTACATTTTTGTATGTAAAAGCGGCCCTAATAGAGCGAAAAAATATTTTTACCAGTAACAAAGCTATTAACAAGTGTTTTCCTGGCTACGGCCCTGTAAAGATGAGAAACTTCAACACTACATTTTTGTATGTAAAAGCGGCCCTAATAGAGCGAAAAAAATATTTTTACCAGTAACAAAGCTATTAACAAGTGTTTTCCTGGCTACGGCCCTCTAAAGATGAGAAACTTATTCGAGATTTACCTATACACGTTTGTTGAGATTTAATAAATTATAAGTTCTTGTTTACGAGCTCTAGAAGTTCTTTCAACTATGCGTCTTATTTAGAAAGCTCTTAAGGCATATTTGTAGGAGAAATTAGGGTAATAAAATGCGTTTTTAAAAGAGAAAATATGGCTGCATTTTGAATTTATGTGCAAAAATATTGCAAAAGATTATATTTTGATATTTCAAAGTTTATTTTAGAAATGATTTTAAAGAGGGAACAATTATGTAAAGTTACAGAAACTCTGCATACATTGCAACAAATGCTAAGAAATAAGTAAACTTTTAAATATCACAATTGTTTCGACCGTTACTACGTGGTAATTCATATTAAATTAAATTAAACTATTACTATGTTTTTCACCACTTTTATTAATTATATATATACATATATATATATATATATATATATATATAATAATAAAAGTATATATATAAATATATATATATATATATATATATATATATATATATATATACAGGGCGAATCACTAAGCGGAAATCGGTCTATAGTGGGCGTATCGTTGAAAATAGCAAAAAAAGTTTCAAATAAAAATTGTTCAGAATCAAGTTTTTCATAACCTAAAATTATTGCTAAATATGGCGGCCTTGCGGTTATACCGGAAATAAACACCAACTTCCTTATTTTAAATAGAACACCCTATATATTTTTACATTTTTAGATGCACACAACATTGGGTCTCAGTTGACCCGTTTTCGAGTTATTTCATTTTTTTTGATAAATTTGACGATTATAGAGCTCGACGCTATTAACAATATCATCAAAACGAAATAAGTCAGAGTTGTGCGGCTTACGGTTGTGGATTCGGGAAGAAATGTAGTATTTGTTTAGGTTTTTGCCATTAGTCAGATTGTCTAAATTGAACCGAGTCCGTCGACGGTTTTCTTCAGTACTTCAAACATGCATAACTTCATTTTTTTAAAGGGAACCATATATCTTGAGATACTTTATCTGATGCGAAATTAAATTTCCTTTTTATTGATACCGGGTTGTTGCCATATCCTTCCAAGAGTTTTTGAGATATTTGCGATTTTGTAAAAATTTTAATACATTTCGTATTATCGCGTTAGCTCTAGATACTGATGATGTTTGTTGATTTTGTTTTGACATTTAGTTAGTCATTGAGATATTCCCTGTTTTTTTTAAAGTTCATTTTAAAGCTTTAAACAAGTGATATCCACTCCCAGACTAAGCATGAAGTAAAATTTCGAGTTTAGAAAAGCCCCGTGAAAATTTGTCGAAGGTCGCGCAGCGACCCGAGACAAATTTTCTGGGCTTTTCTAAACTCGAAATTTATCAAAAAAAAAAATAAAATAACTCGAAAACGGTTCAACTGAGACCCAATGTTGTGTGCATAAACTCATGTTTATTTTTAACGAGCAATCCAAAAGTGTAAAAATATATAGGGTGTTCTATTAAAAATAAGGAAGTTGGTGTTTACTTCCAGTATAACCGCAAGGCCGCCATATTTAGCAATAATTTTAGGTTATGAAAAACTTGATTCTGAACAACTTTTATTTGAAACTTTTTTTGCTATTTTCAATGATACGCCCACTATAGACCGATTTCCGCTTAGTGACTCACCCTGTATATATATATATATATATATATTTATATATATATTTATATATATATATATATATATAGATATATATATACCGTATTCAGATATTACACATCTATATATATACACAAATATTTTACGACTTAAGTTTCGACAGTGTGAGTGTCATTATCAAGTTTTAAAGTTGTAAAATGTTAAATTAATTGACTATGAACAAAATTACAACCGTGCAAAGTTAATTTTATTTTATATTACAGAATAGAATACTACCACAAAATGTAATGATTATACCGGGTGTAACACAAAACAGGATCACCCCCTTTAGTTTTTTTACTAATTGACATACCAGTTTGAAATTTTCTACATTTATACTAAAAATAATTTAGATCTCAGTGGTTATTAGGAAACTTTAATAGCATTTCCGGTGTCACCAAAAGTGACATGAATTTTGAAATTTTAAATAAAACACCCTATATATTGTTTTTGTTTTAGGATACAGGATCTCATTTTACATAATAATCAATTGATTTTTCCAAAGAAATATCTTTGGTTATATTTTTTTATTTTAATAAAATTGTATCTAGATGGCTGTGATCGCCATAATATCTTTTGTTTAGTATGATAGACGTATACAAAACAATTATTACAAAGTTGTGTTTCTTAATTTGTCCAGCACAAGCATTTAATTTGTAATTCGATCGTTTTTTTTAAATAACTAAAATTTTTCAAATGGCAACATGGCCGATCATTATGATTTTTTAAAAGGTTAGCATACCATCTATCCAAGTAAATTTATTTGAAACTTGGGAAAAACTAAAAATAATATACATAGTTAATTTGGCAACTGCGGTATTTTTTAATCACATAGGCCAAGTTTTAATAACATTAAATATCTAGTAGGCTATGTCTGGCATTTAAAAATGAAATGACTGATAAATCAACAAAGTAATTTTACCTATTTTTTCAATATTCACTAGTTTCATAAGTCTCTAATAAATACACTTGAATAGGTAGTATATTAACATTTAAAAAATCATAATGATCCGCCATGTTGCCGTTTAAAAAAAGTTGTTATTTAAAAAAAAATCGAATTACAATTTAAAGGCATCTCGTTCTGGTTCTTTGGGGAGTCAGCATTTCTGCACTGCTCTTAGGCCCCATTAGGCTCATTGTGCGGCATCTGTTGGCCAAATTAAGAAACAAAAATTGGTAATATTTGTTTTGTACTTGTCTATGATACGAAACAAAAGATATTATGGCGATCACAGCAGCCTAGAAGCCCTATTATATAAAAAAAAATGACACTAGGATTTTTTTTAAAACAACTGATTTGTATGTAAAATGAGATTCTGTACCCGAAAACCAAGAAATATATAGGGCGTTCTATTTAATATTTCAAAATTATAGTTATTTCCGGTGAAACCGGAAATGCTATTAAAGTTTCATATTGACCACTGAACTCGAAATTGTTTTTAATATAAATGTAGAAATTTCCCTAGTACGATCGAAGCTAGAATACGGTAGTATAATATGGTCTCCATTTTATTCTACTCATATAGAAAAATTGGAAAGAGTACAAAACAAATTTTTAAAATTTATGTCATATAAACTTGGGATCTCATCTATGGAATTTAATATCAGCATTACATTGAACACATTAAACCTGAAATCATTGCAGTCTAGGAGAGTTGAATTGGACTTATGCTTTTTTCATAAATTGATATCAGGTGAAAAATGTTCGGAATTATTAAGTTTGTTTAATTTCAATGTTAATCCATATTTATTGAAATCTAGAAGCAAGGCGATTTTCAATGTTCGTACTTGTAAGCAAAATGATTCATTCAACAGTCCATTGAATAGAATAATATGATGCATAAATGTGCTCAATTGTGACGCTAAATTTGATGTATTTGGGAGTTCGCTCGTTACATTCAAGCGGCAACTTAAGAGATTACTTTAAATCTCTATTTGTGTGTTAAATCTCTATTTGAAAATAATTATTAACCTGTTTGTCAAATTTCGGTCAATGATAATCAATCTAATTGTCAAAATATCTGTCATTCACAATTGTATTGTTTATAATTTATCTTGCTTCCTCCTATTGTTTGTGCATTTATTACTCTCCAACACATAATAAACGCTATGCTGCGTCAATTTATTGTCGATCGGTATATACACACAACTCTTAATTTCATCTGTTATTGGTAAGATTTAATTTTAGTTTTAGTTTATATTATTTCTTATTTCTGGTTTAATTCATTTGCATATGTTATGATTTATTTTATTGTAACACTGATATATATTTGTTTGTATTATTTGTGTTAAAAAGGTGATTCCGTAATAAATTATTATTATTATTAATATCTCAATTAATAAATAAACTAAAGGGGGTGATTCTGTTTGGTGTTACAGCCGGTATAGTAAGGCTCAGTTACACCAAAAACTTTGAATTTGAGTTAAAGCTCAACTTAAGTTCAAGATAGCCGTTCTTATTATTCTAATGTCACTTTGAACTCGAGTTCAAAGTGACATTAGAACGTAAAATGTAAAAAAAAAACAACATATTTCATTTTGACGATTTATTGTTCTAATGTCACTGTGAACTCGAGTTCAGAGTTAAATTAGTTCAACGGATTTGTTACAACTCGTTAATAAATGTAAACAGAAACGCGAAAATAGTTTAAAACTGTTAATATTAAATAAAAAAAAACCTTAAACTGATATCGCTATTTGTGGGTTGTCTACCGTTTTCTAACTTAACATTTAGTGCAGTATGTTTAAGCAATTAGATCAAAACATTAAAGAACGTGGTTTGTTTCACATAAATTTAAAAAACATGTATTGAAATATTTGCAATAAATATTATAAAATATTTAAAGTATTCAAAATTAACAATATATTAATTGTAGTACAAAAGCATACACGGATTTTTATATACCGGGTGTTGACTTGGTGGACGCAACATAGGAAATCCCATGTAAATTTTAAAATGTTCAAATTTTGGCTCCCCTATTCATTTTAGAAACAAAATGTATTTACTTTTTTTGTAGAGCGAAAAATTCGGAATTCATTCGTGTTAACGTTTATCACTTTACGTTTCTCTAAGTTAAAATAAATAAGAAAAAGTACTGTGATTTTATAAAAATAATGACATGCCATGGAATTGAAACCACAATTGCGGATGTGAAAAGGGCAGAAGATATCGCAGTCACATGATTAAAGTAAATATTTTCGAATGTTTGCGTTGTTTTTTTGTCGTTAATTAAGTAACAGCAATATTTTGTGCTATTTTGACATCCGCAATTGTTGTATCAATTCCATGGTATGTCATTATTTTTATAAAATCACATTACTTTTTCTTAATTATTTTAGGTGTAAATTTTCTGACATTCGTTAAATTTAAAGCTGTAAACGAGTGTTTTTCACTCCCAGACTAAGCATGATGTAAAATTTCGAGTTTAGAAAAGCCCCGTGAAAATTTGTCGAGGGTCGCGCAGCGACCCGAGACAAATTTTCTGGGCTTTTCTAAACTCGAAATTTTACTTCATGCGCCACGCGTATAAAACACAGACTTTAAGTAAACTTCGAATATACATAAATTTGACAATATTATAGTGTTTTATACGCGTGGCGCATGAAGTAAAATTTCGAGTTTAGAAAAGCCCAGAAAATTTGTCTCAGGTCGCTGCGCGACCCTCGACAAATTTTCACGGGGCTTTTCTAAACTCGAAATTTTACTTCATGCTTAGTCTGGGAATGGAAAACACTTGTTTATAGCTTTAAATTGAACTTTAAAACAAAACAGGGAATATCCGCAATTGTTGTATCAATTCCATGGTATGTCATTATTTTTATAAAATCACATTACTTTCTCTTTATTATTATAATTTAGAGAAACGTAAAGTGTTAAGTGTAAACATTAATTAATTTAGAATTTGTCCCTCTACAAAAAAGTAAAATACATGTTGTCTCTAAAATAAATAGAGAAGCTAATATTTGAACACTTCAAAATTAATAAGCGATTTCCTATATTGCGTCCGCCAAGTCAACACCCGGTATACATAATAATATTAATACTCTTTATTGTTCAACTGATATACCATATAAAACGAATAATATAAAGTATATAAAATTGATAATGTAAATATTATTGCTAAATATACGCTGATATTTCTCAAGCATTTAATATTTTCTAAAGGCCATCAATTTAAAGCTATAAACGAGTGTTTTCCACTCCCAGACTAAGCATGAAGTATTTTTCAGGCTTCTCAGGCTTTTCTAAACTCGAAATTTTACTTCATGCGCCACGCGTATAAAACACTGAAATATTGTGAAATTTAAAATATGCCAACATTTCACAATATGTCAGCGTTTTATACGCGTGGCGCATGAAGTAAAATTTCGAGTTTAGAAAAGCCCCGTGAAAATTTGTCTCGGGTCGCTGCGCGACCCTCGACAAATTTTCTACGCGGGGCTTTTCTAAACTCGAAATTTTACTTCATGCTTAGTCTGGGAGTGGAAAACACTCGTTTATAGCTTTAAAATGAACTCTTGTAAAAAAATAACGATAGTTGAGAAATTTACAGCGTATTTATATGTGTACTTAAAAGAAAAATTATCCGTATAAAATAAGTAACTTATTAACTTACACCATCTGACACCAATATACCCTCAAACCAATAAAAAAACATAAATTTCCCCTCCACAAAACACTCATTAACAATTTACGGTAATTCCACCATGAAAGTTATTGATGACGTCTGTAACCTTAATGTACCCAACAAACTCAACACAAAAAAAAAACAAAGAGGGCGAGAAGTTCAATACTAAATTAAAAGCCCATCAGAAAACATAAGAGGGCGTCAACTCGTCCAACATTAAACATCCGCACGCAGTAATGCAATGCACAACCTTGTTATTATTTTGTCACCTAGTTATTCATGCCAGACGTGTATATATTGTATTAATATGTACACACACACACACACACACACCAAACATGACGATGGATCGTTACATAACATGGAGGAATTGAAAGAAGAAAAAAAAGTGCTCGTGCGTAGCCCACATCAACATCAGGTTCTGATGGTGAGGTGGTTGCCATAATTACAGGGTAGTACCGGTTGTATATGTGTGTGTATAGGTTGTACCTGCACATGGTTGCTCTGGAGGAAATGAAAAAAAAGAATGGCTGTGCTGTCGGTCACATCCAACGTGCGTCTTTTGACACTGTTTTTTTGTTTGTGGATGTGTAATGGTGATTTAATTTGACATGGTTATTTTGGCACCATCTAAACAACACCGAAATATCATTTACAGTCAGAAAATGAGTTAGTTTTTTAAAGTATGTGAAAGCACACCAACACGAAGCTAATTTAAACAGTAATGACTGTATAAAGATCTTTGGGCCATTAAAAAAGATACAGTTTTCTGTCTAGAAAAACAAATCCATATTCGGACTTACTTCTTCCAGAAAGACATCCGAATGCTGATTTTTTCCTATACAGACAATTATTTTAACGAAACCGATGTATGTTAATGTCGGAAATTCACATGTTATTTGGCCATAAGAACGAACAACGATTAATCTTCCACAATAATGAAAATAGATCTTTAAAAGTTATACATATTGCACATTGAAGCTTTGCGAATAAATTGACACTATTATTTAAAAAAAAATGTTTCATAAATTATATACAGGGTGAGTCGGGAGGAGCGCACCAAACTCTAGGAGTGTATTATACACGTGAAAATAATGTAAAAAAACTCATTTGTTCTTATCCGATTTTTATTTGTTTTCAAGTTATAGCATATTAACAAATAAACAAGTTATTATACAAAAAAATTTTCTTAATCATAGCGTTCTTTCAACAAATGTTCAAAAATACCGCCATTGACTTCTAAACATTTTCTGCTTCGTCTACGAAGAGCGTTTGTTGCTCTCCCAATTGATTCATTTCTTTCTTCTTTTATATGGGCTGCAGTATTCTCAATTCGTCTAATTAGTGATTCCCGTGTGTCCACTTTTATTTTGTAGACTTCATTTTTCATCCAGCCCCATAAACAAAAATCTAGTGGTGTGAGGTCTGGAGATCTTGCAGGCCAATTAATAGGACCTCCACGACCAATCCAACGCCCTGGAAAACGTTCGTCCAAATGTTGCTTGACTTGACGAGCGACATGTGCAGGAGCTCCATCGTGCTGATAGTACATCTGCATTCTAATATTTATAGGAACATCTTCTAGTAGGCCTTGTAATTCATTTTGTAAAAAAATGAGGTAGTTGCCTCCTGTGAGACGATTCTCCAAAATGAAAGGGCCGATTAAATAACTGTCAACCATACCACACCACACGTTTACAGAAAACCGATGTTGAAAATTGCTTTCGACTGTTGCGTGGGGATTTTCATCAGACCATACATGAGAGTTACGAGTGTTGTTAATGCCATCACGGGTAAATGTAGCTTCATCCGTAAAGAGTATACTCGATACATTACGATGATTATTATTTATCCACCGACAAAATTCCGTACGGTTAGCGTAATCTCCTGGTTGTAGGTGCTGTACTCTCTGAACGTGATAAGGATATAAGCCTTGCTCGTGTAGCGCGTTCATCACTCTTTTTTGTGGAATTGCCAATTGAGTGGCAATTCTCCGTGAGCTAGTAGTTGCATCTTCTTCTACTAGATGCAGAATATTTTCTACTTCTACAAAACCTTGTCGAGCAGCGCGCTCATTAGTTATGTTAGCACTGGGAAGCTTACCAGTCTCGCACAATTTGTTGAAATCTCTAATAAATATGTTTTTATCAGGATGTCTTTGGTGTGGAAAACGTTCACGATATTCTTCAACAGCAGCTGTAGTATTTCCATTACAGAAACCGATTGGGGGTTACATTTCCCAATCCGTTTTTCCCAATCGCCATTTTTCCCAATCTATTCATTTCCCAATCGCCATTGTTCCCAATCTATTCATTTCCCAATCGAATATTTCAAATTGGAGATTCAAATTGGAATGTCATTTGTTCGTTCAGGTTATTTCGGTTGACACATTACTTATTGACATTACTACATCATCAAAATTCCTCATAATGGCCGAATTAATTAAATCTCGCGGTAAAGGCTTCTTTTTACACGTGAAAGGATTTCTCTACTACAAGCATTCGGAAAGTGGAAGTCATATTTTTTGGAATTGCCGCAAGAAGAAAGAATGTTCGGCCCGCGCTATCACTAAAAGTTCTGGCAGTGGAATTGAAGTAATCAAAGGGCCGGATGAATCAGAGCATATCCATGCACCAAACAATGAGGAAGTGGAGGCCTGCAGGCTCATCGCAACATTGAAGAGGAAAGCCGCTGATGCTCCTGAAACCCCTCCAGCTCAACTTCTCCGAACACAGTTGCAGAACGTTCCTTCCGGTATTCTATCGCAGCTTCCGGATCGAAAAAACCTGAGAAAAGCCGTCCAACGTCAGCGGACCAAGGATATGCCAGCGAATCCGCAATCATTGGAGCAACTTCAACGCGTTTCTGACCAGTATCAAATATCGCTATCGGGTGAACGGTTTCTACTGTATGACTCTGGTGAAGACGATGAATACGAAGGGGGAAGACTAATCATGTTTGCTACCAAGGAGAACCTGAAAAGACTGATGCGTAGTCATGTATGGTTTGTGGACGGGACATTCAAGATTGTCCCGACTATTTTTTATCAAATGTTTGCGATTCTTGCATCCGTTGCTCAGACCGTTCATGGGAGGTAGCAGATGGTAGCAATCCCTCTAGTCTACGCAGTATTGGAAGACAAAAGCGAAGCTACTTACAGAAAAATTTACGAAGTTATAAAAGAAGTATGCGACAGAGATGGCATTCCAATAACTATTCCACAAACGGTAATGACCGATTTTGAATTGGCCATTATAAATGTCATGTTTCTGCATGCTTTTTCCACCTATGCCAATCTATTTATCGACATCTGCAACAAGAAGGCTTACAACAAGCATACCGGAACCCCGATGACAGAAGCATCAAAGAGGCATCGCATATGCTTGCTGCTTTAGCCTTCGTCCCCGTTGACGACGTTGAGTCATCGTTCGACGATCTGATGGATAGTGTCCCTGAGCCTTTTGTCCCGATAGCAGAGTATTTTGAAGTGAGTTGTATTTAAATGTCACTATATTTATGAATTAATATGTTGCGATATGATTAACAGGTTACCTACGTTCGCGGAAGGAAAGCTAGAGGGCGGAGGAAGGCTGTGGAACCTCGTTATAAACCAGCACTGTGGAATCAGTACGCCGCTGTTCTGCAACACCAGGCTAGGACAAATAATGCTTCGGAAGGGTGGCATAACAGATTCCAAGTAGGCACACGCAGTTTGGATCATTAATTAAATTTCAATTAATTCAATGTTATATATATAATGTGTGTTGAATTTCAGGTCGTAGTCGGACGTAATCACCCGAGCACATACACGTTCTTTCTGGAACTCCAGAAAGAGCAGGCCGACACGGAAACCATGATACGTCAGCTGAATTTGGGTCAGGCAATCCGACGACAAAACACAACGTCAAGAGTAGTTGCAGAGCAAAGGATCTTCAACATCGTCAGCAAATACAACGATTTTTCGGAAGAAGGAAATAGAGCACTGGAATATCTCCGAGCAGTTGGACACAACGTTTATTTTTCGTGAACTGTGTTTTCACGTTTTCGTGACAATAAAAAAATTGCCATCTCTGTCGCATACTTCTATTCCAAACCTTTCTACTATTCTAACCTAACACAGAAGTGTGTGGAATAGGCAGCGTGCGCAAAAAGACTTACACAATCCCTTCTATTCCAAACCTTTCTACTATTCTAACCTAACGCAGAAGTGTGTGGAATAGGCAGCTTGCGCAAACAGACTTACACAATCCCTTCTATTCCAAACCTTTCTACTATTCTAACCTAACACAGAAATGTGTGGAATAGGCAGCGTGCGCAAAGAGACTTACACAATCCCTTCTATTCCAAATCTTTCTACTATTCTAACCTAACACAGAAGTGTGTGGAATAGACAGCGATTGGGAAATGAATAGATTGGGAACAATGGCGATTGGGAAATGTGGTTATTGGGAAAATTATATATTGGGAAACGTGGACTGGGAAATATGGATTGGGAAATTTGGATTGGGAAACGTGACCCATCACCACAGAAACCATATACAAACACCATATTTGCATATTCTAAATTTGAATAAGTATGTGGCATTTTGCAACACTAACAATCACATTAATTCGAACTTAAACGTTCAGTTACTGTTCACCGTACACTGACAGTTCATCAAAACGTCAGAATTATCAAATGTTTATGAGCCTCGAACATGGCATACTTTGATAATGTTAAAATTCAGATAGAAGTGGAAAGCTAGATGAACATTTTTAATTACGCCATAACTTGAAAACAAATGAAAATCGGATAAGAACAAATGAGTTTTTTTTACATTATTTTCACGTGTATAATACACTCCTAGAGTTTGGTGCGCTCCTCCCGACTCACCCTGTATATATATCAAATAATGGAACAGTCTTAAATGATAACACAAATCCGTGCAATACTTTCATAGAAAACATTATTTCTTCTTTATATTGCTTTAATTTATTGAAGTAATGATTATAAACATGTTATATTAAATAGATTAATCTAAAATAAATGAGAATTCAAATTAATCGTTGCTTAGAAATCTCCATAAGAGCAATGTAAATGTTGATTATGCTTTTAATAAATAGGGGGCAGCATCGTGCTATTTTAGTAATATCTTAAAATTATACTGTAATTTCCAAAAACATGTGAAAAGAAATTGGGTTTGATATGTAGAATTCGTGTATGGCATTTGTCGCGACACAGGTTCCCGGTGCGCGGCCTCGAATTGCGAATGTAATTTTTCTGCCGCGGACTGTTCATTGATTATGTTGTTGATACACAACAAAGAAAGACATTATTAAAATATTTCCCAATACATTCTTTAAATATAAGTGAATTTATGGATTCATGTTTTGAATAGGAATATGGAATGCAGGTATATGTTGATTTCAGTCAGGTATGGGCAACCTTTGACATGTTGAGGGCCAAACTTTAGCGTGCAAATACCTTCGCGGGCCGCGTTTAAAAGTACTTAGTGCATTTTAAAGTAGTGATAATATTTTTTGCGATAGATATTAGACATGAAATAACACGACAATGTTATTATAGTACAATTCATTAAAATAACAAAATGAAATTAAAAAAAATGGTACATTATAATTAAATCGTTAAATTTGCAATTGTTACAAACGACAAAAGTTAAATACACCGAAATCAATGAGACACTTGAGCTTGAATTTGGGAAACTAATCCATCGATATTTGGATTAATTCCACTGACACAAAGACGTAAAGAATTTTTCAAATTATCGTCAGTCAGTCTTGTACGATGTGTTGATTTATTAACTTTCATCAATGAAAAGAACTGTTCGCATTTATACGTACGTACAACTCTACGTCTTCAAATTTGGATTTTAGGAGTGAGTTTTCTTAGATCTCGATCAACTCCATTTGTAAGTGTATGGAGCATTTTGTACAATATATGTTGTAGGAGTAGCAAATAAACTGAAACAGTCTTCCATCTTTTTGAAGTCACAAAATCTGTTCGAATATTGTTCCGACAGTAACTTGAGTTCTTCAGCATATTGAGCATAAGCAATATTTTCATACGCAGAGAGCGTGTTGAAATGGTTACTGGTACCAGGCAGCATCTGTGACTCCCACAAGCGTAGTTTGATCTCAAACGCTTTTAAATGGCTGTACAAATCATTTACTAACTGTCCTTGTTTTGAAGTTTCAAATTTAAATCATTCAAATAGCCTGTAAGATCGACCAGAAATGCTAAGTCACATATCCATTTTGGGTCACTTAATTCAGATAGTGGTTTATCTTTTATTTTCATAAATCTCATTTCTAACATCGTAAAACCGTTTCAACATTTTTCCTTTGCTCAGCCATCTGATTTCACAATAATATGTTACGTCGTTATATTCAGCTGATATTTCATCCAAAAACGCCTTGAACTGACGATGGTTAAGCCCTCGGGATCGAATAAAGTTGATGGTTTTTACTACCACATTCATAACATTCTGGAGTCGAATGGACTTAGAACACAAGTTCTGTTGGTGGATAATGCAATGAAGGACTATCAAATCATCTTTTTGCACATTTAATTCTGTTGCTTTTTCATTCAATATTCCGATGAAACCTTTACGTAAGCCGACCATAGAAGGTGCACCATCAGTGCATACTCCAATTAATTTTGACCATGGCAAGCCAAAACTTGTGAATACCTTTTGAACTTTCACAACATTATCAAGTTGTGTTCTTTGTTTATGAAACATTTGCTGCTGTTTTTCCAAATTTGCGGTAAGCTTCTGGATTTTTTCTGTTCTTAATTGTCCTGTCAGTGAGTGCAGCGTAGCATGCTTAGTTGAGTAATGCCTCTTTATATTGAATTCTTTCATTACTGAAATGGATTCATTACACAGCAAACAAATAGGCTTACCATTGTGCAAGATAAAAAAGAATTCTTCAGTCCATTTTTCTTGAAAATGGCGACCCTCTGTATCTACTTCTCGTTTCTTTCCACCAGACTCAAGATGCACACAAAGTCACAAAGCAAGTTGACGGCTCGAGCAGTTCGCTAGGATATCGCTTGTCCAAGTTATCACCTCGGTAGCTCAAATAGAACTGAACTAACGTTCGGGCCATCCACCCGCTTATATAGGCAAAATGAACAAATAATCTGGAATAAACTAGTTTAGAAAAATTGAGAAGCAATAAATCTATTGATGTGTCGCCCGTGAGGCGGCAAACCTCAAAGAATTTGATCAACCAAGTCGAGTGGCGGCGATTATCAAAGAGTGAGGCGGCAAACATCAAATAATTGCCGCCTCACTGTCACTCCCGTGAGTATAAGTACCTAATGTAATATTTTTTTAATTGGGTTTTTTCAAAATGTCTCGCGGGCCGGATCATATCTTACAGCGGGCCGGGGGTTGCCCATATATAATTTAAGTGATGAGTCGGAAAAATTCCTTTTTTATTTATTTACCAAATTGAATGTGCGACACTCAGCGATTTGAAAACCGAGGCACTTATTCAGCTTAGCGTCTAGAGTTTATTGTAATTTCTCATATTACATATCAAATCCATGTAACATGGAATTTTTGATCAATAAAGATTTATTTATTTATTTATTTATTATGTCGATAGAAATTAAAATCGTAAATATTTATCCAGCTTACTTGTGTCTTCTGTAATTCAATACCCATTCATTCGCACGGCGCTATGTAAACAAACAAACAACGCGCTCCGCACTCATCATTTTTATTATTCGTTGTGATAAAATTCGGCAGGCACTATAAACCAATACGTAGTCAAAACTACTTTCTGCAAATTTGCTATTTCTGCGCCATCTCGTATCCCAGAAACACACAACCAGCGAAAATTTGCCCTCTTAACTGTATCTTTTTTAATGGCTTAAAGATGTTTATATTATACAGACATTACTGTTTAAATTAGCTTCAGTTTTGTATGTTTTCACATACTTTAAAAATCTATCTCTTTTTCTTAAAGATCTTCTTTAGCTTAGTGCATGGAGTAAATATTTCGAGTTAAGAAAAGCCTGAATATTTGGATCCAAATTTATATACTTTTCTAAACTTGAAATATTTACTGTATGCTTAAAACACGAGGTGAAATATAAAATTTCGAGTTTAGAAAAGCTTGAAAATTTGGTTAGGTCATTTGTACAATAGATAAAAATCATGGATTTTAACAAAAAAACTAAACAAAATCGCGAAAATAAATTTATTAGCAAGATGTTTCAATTTTCAAAAAAGCGACCACGAAGTAGCGAAGCAACCTGAGCACTACTAGCCACCGTTAGTAGAATAGCCGCTATAAAAACCGGCCAAGAATTTTTAGCGCACTTCACTGGAGGACCTCCGCCTGGAGCTTTCGGGCGTGGCATTGTGCTCATCACATTCGGTACCCTTTTCATGCATTCCTGACTCGTGTCCTTGGGGCATAACGATTTCTTCTCAGGTTTACACTTATCCGGTTTTTTTTTACATTTATCCGCACAGGGATCCGATCGCTTTCCCGCACAGGGATCCCTCTGCTCGCATTTTCTGCTGAAACTTTTTCTATCGCTAGACTGGAATGACTGATTGAGGTTCGAGCAGATGGGACTTGAGCTGATTAAAATCTTCGCTTGTTTTATCAATGGCGCCATTTTAAACACTATTTTGCATTTATATTTTCCGGAAAACTAAATTTTACCCTCTCGCGTTTCACATTTGAATTTTGATTTGACAATTATTAGATGACATTGATGTTAGATATCTAGAAAATATAAATGTGATTTTTAGTTATTGTTTCCTTATACTTACATCTATTATGCACGGTATTATAAACGATTAATAATAAATCATTAGTTAACTATTTGTGGAGTAAATTTATTTACGTAGTAAATTATCGGGCAAATAAAATTGCGTATTATAAAGCAAACCTACCAAATAAATAGTAATTCTAGAAATAAATTATTTAGTTAGTAGATTACCGACTGAAATTATACATTTTCATTGTGTTAATAGTTGGAACCACCAATTTTTAAAATTGAATTGTCAATCTTACAAATTGAATTGTCAATCAAATTAGAAATTTAGTACAATTTCTTATAATTATGAAGAATAACTGTGAAATAGGATAGAATTACACAGAACAAGAAAAAGAAAGCTTATTGGAAATTATAAAAGACTTCAACGAGTGTTTTCCACTCCCAGGCTAAGCATGAAGTAAAATTTCGAGTTTAGAAAAGCCTGAAAATTTGGTTTGGTTGCGTAGCGCGAAGCGCGGAGCGACCAAACCAAATTTTCAGGCTTTTCTAAACTCGAAATTTTACTTCATGCGCCACGCGTATAAAGCACTGATTTGAAGTGAAGTTCACTTGTTCAAAATATTTCAGTGTTTTCAGTGTTTAATTCGCGTGGCGCATGAAGTAAAATTTCGAGTTTAGAAAAGCCTGAAAATTTGATTTGGTCGCTCCGCGCATCGCGCTACGCAACCAAACCAAATTTTCAGGCTTTTCTAAACTCGAAATTTTACTTCATGCTTAATCTGGGAGTGGAAAACACTCGTTTAAAACTTCAAATGGAACTAATTTAGAAAGCGTATGCATATGTATAAAAATCCTTGGTTATGTCTGACTTGAAAAAAACTAGTCTTCGACGCCTTAGAATTTCTTGTGGTTCAAATTAATCACTGCCAGAGAAGATACTATAAGTGAAACGGATTCGTGATCCGGATTTGTTACATTTTTTTAAAAGGATTCGTATTCGAAACCAGACGTAGATGATTCGAATCCTTATAAAAAAAAAAAAAAAAAAAAAAGACCTTTATTGGCATATAAAAAATAAAATTACAAAAAAAAAATAATAACAAAATAATAATAGAACAAAAAAATTAAATCATTTCCTTTCTTTTTTCCGCTCTCCGCCAACCCAGTACTGTTACCATCTTTACGCCAGCTCCGTCCTCTCTCATCCATTCCGTTACACTCCTTTTTCCCCCCAGCCATTCCACATTCACCCCTTCACACTCCTCTCCCAAATGACTCCATGTATCTCGTCCACTTGCGCACAACACACATTTACCATACCTTTCCCCCATCCAGACCTTCCTTCCTCTCTCCTCCGAACCACATCTAGCTCTTGCCGAATCCTTATAAAACGATTCGAATTCTTATAAAAGGATTCGAATCCTTATAAAAGGATTCGAATTCTTATAAAAGGATTCGAATCCTTATAAAAGTATTCGAATCCTCATACACGGATTCAAATCCTCCTAAATAATTCGAATCATCGCTATTAAGGCTGGGATTCGAATTCGATTAATTCAAATCACACGATATTATAAAAAACCTCCTTCTCCCTGGCTTACGGACAATATGAAACTTTTAATTAACATTCGTAATAAAGCTAAAGCCAGGTATAGAAAAACGAAAAACATATCTCACTGGGAATATTATAAAATGTTGAGGAACTATACGAACACTGCACTAAAAAATGAGAAAAAAGCATACTTCTCATACATCTCTAGTAATAAAAGTAATAAGTTTCTGTGGAAACATCTTCAACACCTGGGGCTAAAAAAAAGATATAAATCAAATACCAGACTCATTAGCAGATGTAAATCGCATCAATACACACTATATCAGTAGTATTCCAGATAGTTTTAACTCCGACAAGAAGGAATTTGAGGAATACTTAAATAATAAAATTGTACATAATAACAATAAATTTCAATTTCAATTAGTGAATGAACATGTGGTTGCAAACTTCCTAAATTTAATAAAAACCTCTTCTTACGGGCTTGATGGAATCAATATTACAATGCTAAAAATGTGCTGCCCAACTATATTGCCATATCTTGTACATATAATCAACACATGCTTTTTGCATTCGGTCTTTCCTGAATGTTGGAAGCATGCTGTACTTAGACCAATTCCTAAAGTTCCTAAACCAACAGATTTAAAACAGTTACGACCTATTAGTATCCTACCAGCTTTATCAAAGCTGATGGAGAAAATTATAAATGAACAACTTTTTTATTTTGTGACAGACATGAATATTTTGCCGAAACAACAGTCTGGATTTAGGAGAGGGTACAGCTGCGAAACAGCGCTACTTGCAGTATCTGATGATATCATTAGATCTGTTGATGAGGGAAATATTACAGTCCTAGTTTTACTAGACTATAGCAAGGCGTTTGACGCCGTAACACATAATACTCTACAACTTATCTTAAGATACATTGGTCTTGGGGAAGGTGCTGTAAACCTCCTCAGTTGCTATCTCAGAAACCGTAAACAATGCGTTAAAATTAATAACACTATCTCTGATCTCATAGATATACAGAGAGGTGTCCCGCAGGGATCGATTTTAGGACCCCTGCTATTTACTATCTATACTAGTGGTATATTGGATCAATTAACGTACTGTTCCAGTCATATGTATGCGGATGATATCCAAATCTACCTTTCCTTCCCGCCAGAAACAATAGATATGTGTGAAACCCAGATAAATAAGGATCTTATGAGCATTCTTAATATATCAAAAACGTTAGACCTATGCATAAATCCTACAAAATCATCTTTTCTGATATTTGGAAATCGTAAGGCTCGTAAGATTACAGCGGAGAAACTAGACCTTCGCATAAATGGAATACCTATTCCCCATGCCGAGGAAGCTAAAAGTCTAGGGGTTTATATGGATACCTCATTACGTTTTAGAACGTTAATTAATAAATATATTTCAAGAGCATACCTCAACTTAAGATGTCTATACCAGCATAGACATTATCTTAGTATAAATACTAAAATAACATTATGTGAAAGTCTAGTTCTCTCCCACTTTAACTACTGCTCAACCTTATATCACGCGGCGATTGATTGCAACACGCGCATACGCATTCAAAGGGTACAGAACGCTTGTTTGCGTTTCATCTATGGTCTCAGGAAATTTGACCATATCTCGCATAAATTAAAGGATGCTAAATGGTTAGATATGGAAGCTAGAAGGAGGACTCAAGCTATGTGTCTATTTTTCAAAATAATTAATAACAAAATGCCGCCTTACCTATTTAACAAAATCACTTTTAGGAATGACGTTCATCACCTGAACACTAGATTCAGAGGAAGAATATCTCCTCCAAAACACAAAACCTGTTTATTTCAACGCTCTTTCACGTATCAAATCTATCAGGCTTACAACTCGGCTCATGACTTGTTCCAAACATCTAGCTACAATAAATTTAAAGTAACTCTGAAAATAATAGCTTAACATTATCTGTCACACAGAGTATGTTTATATTTATACAAAAATAATGTAAATGCGTATGTACTGTTAGGCTTATAGTAATATAGTAATTAAGTAAATATTCTTGTTTTGTTCTTAAAGGTTGAGTGGAAGATCAGCAATATCTCCTAGAGATGTATATGCTGAACTCCGCCTTTTTTCACTATGCTGCCGTATTTTGTGTAATGTATTGTTAATTTAATTATTGTAAAAAGCATTATAGTGGAAATAAAGATTTAAAAAAAATAGTTAAATATTCTAATATGAATATTTAAATTATTAAATTATTCATATTTCAATATAAATATTTAAATTTTCGAATAATTCAAATATTTGTGAATGCATATTTGGTTACTTAACCATGAAAAATATCCAACGTTAATAGTATATTTTTAACTTCACTTGAAATCAGTGTTCAAATTGAAGGATCAGTCTAGATTACTAAGTTTATTACCATTTTACAAAGGCTACAGCTCGGAGGACCAACCATGGTCTTCGGAGACCGAAGGACTACAGGGAATCGAAGTTTTTTTATAAGAAAACAACGAATATCTGAAAACCGCATGGATAGGAAAAAAAACATCTAATTTTGAAAAAATATCGAAGTTGGGTTGCTTTTCAGTGCTTTTTTAACTTTATTTTAATTCAGTGTTTTATACGCGTGGCGCATAAAGTAAAATTTCGAGTTTAGAAAAGCCCCGCGAAAATTTGTCTCGGGTCGCTGCGCGACCCTCGACAAATTTTCTACGCGGGGCTTTTCTAAACTCGAAATTTTACTTCATGCTTAGTCTGGGAGTGGACAACACTCGTTTGAATTATAAATGTAACTCTTTTAAAAAATTGACGTATGTAATATAACATCATTCATTGATATCATAGAAAAAGATGCAAAATTTTACCAAAAATTAACTTTTAGGGTTAACTTTATAATTTGCTCGGCTCTTAATGGGTGAATATTCTATTCCTAAAACAAACCGTTTTTATTTAATATTAAAGTTGCATTTAATACAATAACAAATCAGTATGCTACCTTTAAGCGGTTAGAAGGTCAAAACTGAATATATAATAATTTCTTATTTTAACGATTTTTTAATTTGTCTACTGCTATCCAACAGCTAAAAGTGCTTAATTCGGATTCATTGTGAGTACTGTGAGTAACAATAATATACTTATAACAGACTTATTTAAATTCGGTTTGTTATTCTTAACATAACCTCAATATTTATATTTATGGTTAATTACAGTACATCATTAACATGATAAAACTTATTTTTGCAATTGAAATTTACTACTTGGTTTTTGTACATACAAACACAGCAATAATATTGTATATAACAAATATAATGAATTCGGCTCTGCAAACTTATTTCTACATCCATTTGTATTTCTCGCTTGGGTCTTCCCGTTAACACATTTTGATCAACTCCATAAATCCACCTTAATTTTGGTCATTCTCTCTTCTGTTGGCCCTCAGTATTTTTTTGTAGAATTGCAAATTTATTCCCACCCTCTTGTGATACTGATAATTTTCATGTCAAACAATTTTTAAGCCCTCATTCCACTTTTATTATTTAGTCAAGAGAACCTGCATCTGAATCTTCTGATGTTTGTTCTGAGCCAGATTCTCCAAGCGAAATAATAAAAGGAGGAATGGTTTCAAAAGAAAGGTTCCCCATGTGTTTTGTCCAGTCATTTTTCACTTTGACATTGACACAGCATTGCAACACTACATTAATTTGATTTAATAATAAAATGCTCGAAGAAGCGACCGCGTGGCGAAATAATTGTTGCAAGATTAACAATAAACCTCTTGAAAATTAAAAAGAGGATTACTTATGATATCATAAATTATTGCAACACTGTTAAAATAAGGAATCAGGAGTGGCAACTAATAAAAAATGTAAATGTTGATACTGCAACATAACAACACGAAAGCATGGCTAGGCGAGATCCAAAAACAAATGGAATGGTGTATACATCGACGATTCTAGTACAGAAATCGCGAGTTCGCGTCCCGTACGGACCTGTCTTTTCTACATTATTATATTTTTATACTGTATTATATTATAAATTTTAATGTGTTTCTCATATCGTCTTTAATCCGTTTTTACTAATTAATCTTTACTTTTATTTTTTTAAATATTTTCACCTGTATTTATATTCCTTTGTAAAACACTGTGTTCTCCTATCCGTGGCCTACCTGTGTTTGTAGTTTATAGTCCACATGATCGGCCCCTTGTGGTGAAGCGTGTCTTTTGTCTAACCTATTTTTATTCATTTTACTTTTGATATATTTCTGTGATACATTGATTTTACTGTAATTATAAACTAAAATGTCTAAGTGTAAGTCTTGTGATACAGCTGTGGTACTTACTGATCAAGATACAGTTCATTGCCGCACTTGCAATGGTTTATTCCATGGCTCTAAATGCACTAATTTAAATAAAACCGTTTGCAAGGCCTTACTTGATAATAAAAGCTTATCATGGACGTGTAAGGATTGTATCGATAAGGAGAATAGTGTATCTGTCAAATTAAGCAGCATTATTGATGTGGTTAATGAACACTCATCTTTATTAACATCCATCCTTAATGTGCTCAATATTAATAAAGATAGCAAGTCTACTCCTACTATTCATACTAATGATTCTGGAACCGAACAATTAACTGTCGCACAAACGTTATTGACTCCAAATGTATCTGGGAATAAAAATGATAAACTATCATTCGTTAAATCAAATAGTGCTGACAGCAAAAATAAAACTAAAACTAAAACTAGATCCAAATCGTCCTCAGATTATGCTCAGGTTGTTACCAAGATAATCCAAGCTCCTAAAAAAATTATCATTGGTAATAGGAATATTTGTGATACTGATCCCAACGTCGTTACTTCTAACCTTACATCAGCTGAAAGGCGTCAATGGATCTATGTCGGTAGATGTAGTCCTGAATCGACAGTCAGCTCTGTCCTGGATTATGTTCATAACGTCCTTGATATAAAGGACGCCAAATGCTTCGAACTTACTAAAAATGAGGATATTTGTTCTTATAAAGTAGGAGTTAAAGAGTCACTTATAAAGACTTTACTGGATCCATCTTTGTGGCCAACTGGATTGGCAGTAAAAGAATTCTTTCCTCGTCGCAGTAATAAGCATTCTACGGGAAATTTTCCAAGAGGAAACTCAGCCGACCCACGGATCTGAGCTGACATATAACTTTCATATTGACCACACTATAAATAAGGCCAATAAAATGCTAGGGTTCGTTAAGCGGAGTACGAGTGATTTTAGCAACATACGTGCCCTAGTTATTTTATACAACTCGTTGGTAAGATCACATCTTGAATACTGCTGCCTTATATGGTCACCTGTATACAAAACCCATATAGATAGATTAGAATCGGTACAAAACAAATTTACTAAAGTTCTTGCATTTAAACTCAGTACTTCGGGAATATACCTTACACCCCAGCAATCCAGTGCATACGTAGGCCTCCCTTTGCTGAATACTCGGAGGAAGAGAATGGACCTTGCATTTACATTCAAATTACTGAATGGGCGAATTGACTCGGAACATCTTTTAAATTTAGTCAATATTAATGTACCAAGTCGTGAGTTGAGATGCAAGAACTTCTTGTACGTGAATCACCACAGGACTAATTATGGCATGCATGGTTCCATGACGCGGATCGCCAGAAACGTTAACAGCGCGGGTTCGTCACTCGAGGTGGTTGGGATTCCCTTTTCAACGTTCAAGGCCCAGCTAAGACATATTGAATGACCTTATTTATTATTTATTTATCTATAGTATAGTAATTTGTTTTATATTGTGTAAATATATCTACTTTTAATCTATCTTGTAAATGCAGTTAGCGTAAATAAAGTATTATTATTAATAAATCGACATAAATCAAGAAATATCGAAAATCTCGACATGTAGAAAATCTTGACGGTCCACTCCCAGACTAAGCATGAAGTAAAATTTCGAGTTTAGAAAAGCCCCGACTAGAAAATTTGTCGAGGGTCGCGCAGCGACCCGAGACAAATTTTCACGGGGCTTTTCTAAACTCGAAATTTTACTTCATGCGCCACGCGTATAAAACACAGATTTAAAATGAAGTTCAATAACACATATATCATCATTAATTAAAATCATTATATAATCAGATATTTAGTCGGTAAATAAACATTTTTGTTAATAAAAACTGATGGAATAAAATATTACTGGTTGCAAATAATAGATTCAAATTTATTTTTAAAGGATTTGTATCCGTGATTCCAAAATGAGGATTCGAATCTTTGATTCGAATCATATTTTTCACTTATGAATCCTTTATTCGAGTATTCGTGATTCGAATCATATTAGGTGATTCGGATTCGTGATTCGAATCCTTTTTTTGAGGATTCATCCCAACTCTGGTAGACATGATAACCTTAATGAAATTAATAAATACAAGTAGTAGAATCTAGAGTAATTATAGTAATAAATATATTTTTGACTTTTAACTGTCAAATTATTTAGAGAATAGAATTTATTTGGTAGAAAAACTAACAAATAATTTACTCAGGAGATTTATTAGCCTAATAATGTTGTTTTCTGTTTATAATACCGAAATCTTTAGAATAAATTAATTTATTCCTAAAATAATTTTTTTAGGGAATAAAATGTTTTATAATACCGGGCATTAGGCCCACTAATCATTGATCAAACTTCTGACTACGTCAAGTGAGCATTAGTATATTTGGCAGTTGAATAGAAGTACGTACGAAGTACGTAACTTAAACTATTGTTGAATAAAATAGATATTCAACAATAGTTGAGAAACAAATTATTTATATACCTACCAGTGAATTGCTATGTTTTGAAGATAAGATATATTTTATTGATGTGTTAAAAGTTAAAATCAAAGTGACTGACAAAGGATTATGATTGTATGTTGAGGGTGAAACGTGAATGTAAAATGAAAAGAGCCCCACAATACAATACACATCACACAGCAAGAAGAGATTGTTCGTGCAGTTTGTCGTGACCGGCGCTACATAAAGTTTTTAACACGCTCACATGTAGAAAACGTACAACAATAACTAATGCACACTTTAGAACGCGTTATGACGTTCAGAAAACTATAATTATTATTTATTATCAAACCGCCACGCTGTTATTACTTCGACTCGTTATGAGAGTGTTAAATATATACGTATAGCAGGACCATAAAACTCGCATGCCTACATGGGATCCACGAATGCACAGGCAATAGGCATGAGCCATAGGCATAGCATGTGTGTACGTATTTTAATTTATAATCGGTCGGTGTAAATGATAACTGCATGATTCATTACTGGCGTGTGAATGTTATATTGCTTCATTTACCTGCACGTGAATGTGTTCATCTTTTTCTGCTTTGCTTGGTTCGAGGAGGTTAATTATGTACGAGGATCTACTCGCTTGCTTGCTCGCTCTGTCTGCATGTGTTGCTGGTAATATCCACTCGGACACAATCTTGATTGCATCCTCTGGCATCGATTTCAACAGTAGACTAATTGATGTTGTTGCATGGGATCAATTTCTGTTTACTATTTCACGCAAAAACGGCTTTTGATAGATCAATTTCAGGTGGATCAAACATTCTAGGCATAATATCGTATGTTTAATAAAAAAAAACCTCTAGAGTGCCATGATTTAATTTTTTTTAATTTATATTGGCTACGCGCTTTAGGAATTCACATATAAAATGTCAGACATGGTAATAATAATAATAATAATAATAATAATAATAATAATAATAATAATAATAATAATAATAATAATAATAATAATAATAATAATAATAATAATAATAATAATAATAATAATAATAATAATAATAATAATAATAATAATAATAATAATAATAATAATAATAATAATAATAATAATAATAATAATAATAATAATAATAATAATAATAATAATAATAATAATAATAATAATAATAATAATAATAATAATAATAATAATAATAATAATAATAATAATAATAATAATAATAATAATAATAATAATAATAATAATAATAATAATAATAATAATAATAATAATAATAATAATAATAATAATAATAATAATAATAATAATAATAATAATAATAATAATAATAATAATAATAATAATAATAATAATAATAATAATAATAATAATAATAATAATAATAATAATAATAATAATAATAATAATAATAATAATAATAATAATAATAATAATAATAATAATAATAATAATAATAATAATAATAATAATAATAATAATAATAATAATAATAATAATAATAATAATAATAATAATAATAATAATAATAATAATAATAATAATAATAATAATAATAATAATAATAATAATAATAATAATAATAATAATAATAATAATAATAATAATAATAATAATAATAATAATAATAATAATAATAATAATAATAATAATAATAATAATAATAATAATAATAATAATAATAATAATAATAATAATAATAATAATAATAATAATAATAATAATAATAATAATAATAATAATAATAATAATAATAATAATAATAATAATAATAATAATAATAATAATAATAATAATAATAATAATAATAATAATAATAATAATAATAATAATAATAATAATAATAATAATAATAATAATAATAATAATAATAATAATAATAATAATAATAATAATAATAATAATAATAATAATAATAATAATAATAATAATAATAATAATAATAATAATAATAATAATTGAAATAGTAAATGCTTTAAGCAAATTCATGAACAACTGGAAAACAGATATCAACCTGTACAACGGAGACACGTGTATTACCGCAAACAACATTAAAATTGCACGGGGTATATTCCAAGGAGATTCTCTCAGTGCTTTGTGGTTCTGCCTTTCAATTAACCCTCTCTCTAATATTTTAAACCAATCGAACAAAGGCTATAAACTAAATACTCACCACAGTATATCCCATCTCATGTATATGGATGACATAAAATTATACAGCGGTAGGCGCGACCACCTAAATTCGCTACTCCACAACACCGAAACATTCAGTAGGGATGTGTGCATGACATTCGGCATTGATAAATGCCGAATACAAAACATCGCCAAAAGAAAGCTAGTAGTGGGGAACTATGAGACACAGGACGAGAAGACAGTCCAATGCATGTTAGAGGGAGACACTTACAAATACTTAGGGTTTCAGCAAGCTAGAGGAATAGAGAACAAAACAGTAAAATGCGAAATCGAGAATAAATACTTAGAAAGAGTGAACGCAATAGCTAAAACAAAATTAAACAGTAAAAACATAATGAAGGCAATTAATACCTATGCTACCCCAATACTTACCTATTCCTTCGGGGTGGTCCGCTGGACAGATACAGACATTAGCAGTATTGCAAGGAAAACCAACAAAATACTTACCAAGGCCAGATACCACCATCCCAGATCGGCAACCGAAAGATTGAGCCTACCCAGAAGTCAAGGCGGAAGGGGACTCTTGGACCTGAAAAATCTATTAAGTGGACAGAAAACACTGCTACGGGAATACTTTATCCAAAAACGAAATAGCTCAGAATTACATAAATCAATAGTACAATCAGATGATAATTATACTCCATTAAATCTATCCAACAACGTCTCCTTTCCTGAAGTCTCTAATAATGACAAAATTAATCGATGGAAGCAGAAAGCTCTACACGGAAAGCATGCACACGATCCATCCCAACCACACATCGACACAGAAGCATAAAATGCATGGCTAGTGAAGGGTACACTTTTTCCTGAAACTGAAGGTTTCATGTGTGCGATACAAGACCAAGTTATGCTTACAAGAAATTACCGAAAATACATAATTAAAGACGGCACACAAGATGATAAGTGTAGACGATGTAAGCTGGTTTCGGAGAATATCAACCACATCATATCCGGATGCCAAACTATTGTACAACGGGATTACAAACAGAGGCACGACAACGTTGCCAAAATCATTTTCCAACAATTAGCATCAAACTATAAGCTAATCGATATGATTGAGCCATACTATAAGTATGAACCCCCTGCCATCCTGGAAAATGACTTAGCACGTATGTATTGGGATCGGAGTATAAATGTTATTTATACAGATATAAGTAAGGCTTTTGATAGAATGCCACATGATAAATTGTTGAATTATCTAAAGCGTTACAATATCAACGATAATGTAATTTCTGTTCTTAAGTCTTATTTATGTGGCAGGCAGCAATTTGTTTCGTGCATGGGGTTTCAGTCGAGTCAATTTTCTGCTGAAAGTGGGGTTCCGCAAGGTTCAAACCTGGGCCCCTTACTATTTCTTGTTTTTATTAATAACGTAATTGATTCTTTAACCTGTGACTACCTCATGTATGCAGATGATATAAAATTATACCGTGTAATTGAAACGGAGTTAGACTGTGTATCTTTACAACATAATTTGCAGTCGATGCACAGTTGGTGCTCAGACAATGGACTGAATATCAATATTTCAAAATGTTGCATCGTATCCTATTTTCGTGTTCGTAGGCCCGTTCTGTTTAATTATCAAATATGTAATGCTTCTATTAAAAGGACCACCAGCCACACGGATTTAGGAGTAATATTTGATAATACGTTATCGTTTAAGGAACATATTACAAAGGTTGTAAATGATTGTCTCAGGCTACTTGGATTCATTATTCGAAATAGTCGTGACTTTTCTGACCTATTATCAATTATTCGACTGTTCGACTCTCTAATTATCAGTAAAATAAACTATTGTGCTTGCGTATGGACTCCTTATTATAAAATTCATATAAATTCACTTGAGAGAATACAAAAGAAATTTCTAAGATATTTATACTATCGCAAGTACAACATCTATCCTACCTTTGATGTAAGGTACAGCGCCCTCTTACGTGAATTTGATTTTATGTCTGTTTTTAATAGACATAAATATATTTCAATTTGTGAACTTCATAAACTCATTCACAATAATATTGATAATACATCTTTCCTATCGTTGCTTAATTTTACAATTCCGAGGATAAATTCAAGAAGCATGCACTCATTTTCATATAATACTCCTCGTACAAATCACCACTTATTTTCACCCGTCATCAATATGATTAGGAATTATCATGAGGTTCAGTACGCTGTCGATATCTTTTGTAATAACACTACTGAATTCGAAAATGTTTTAAAAACGTGTTTCTTATAGATCATATTTGGCGCATGTATGTTTTAATTTATATATATTTGTTTTCTATATTGTGTATTTTTAATGTATACTTTTCTTTTTATTTTTATTTTTAATGTGTACTTTAATGTATTGTACGTTAAATATATTTTTCTCTGTAATTGGACCTGGTCTGTTGAGAAATAAATTATTATTATTATTATTATTATTATTATTATAATTACGGATAAGGCGATCCCAAACAATAGACCAGACATTGTAGTAATAGATAAGAAAACAAAATCAGCACTACTGATAGATGTAGCTATACCTTCTACTACAAACTTAGAACAAACGCATGCTGAAAAAATGAGGAAGTACTCTGACCTTCTGATCGAAATTAAGGAAATGTGGCAGTTAGAATCTGTACTCATACTACCAGTGATAATTTCTGCAACTGGAGTAATCCCTAAAGCTCTTAATAGAACACTTAAAACAATGACACTTCATGAAAATACTTATATAGAGCTGCAATAATCTGTCATTCTGAGCACGTGTAATATAACAAGACGCTTTCTAAACAGCGATACAATGTAATAAGAACAAATAACAGTAGCACACTTACCGCTACATTGGAAGTAACCTGTAGGGTATTTCACTCTCCGCGAAAGCGAAACAAAATAAATAATAATAATAATAATAATAATTTATTTCTCAACAAGCATAGCCTAATTACAGAGAAATATATATAAACTAAATATAGGTTTACAGTGTGAGTAAGTAGGGTACAAACTAATAAGTTGATTAACAAATTCAGAAAACACATTCGGTAATATCACACATAAACTGTTGTATGCACGGTGAAAAAATATCGACAAAGCATTGAATTTCGTGATAATTTCGCAGCATTTTATATAATGGGGAATACATATAGTGATTAGTACGGGGCGTCATATAATTAAAGGTTTGTTTATATCTAGAGAATAGTCTGGGTACATTAAAATCACTGTTGCATAACAATTCAGAATTATCAGTAAAATTATGAATTAATTTATATAAATCACCAATAGATATGCGTCGATGTCTTTTGTGTATGGTATCTAATTTAAATTCGTCTATGAATGTAGAATAACTTGTGTGGAGTTCTGGATATTGTTTGTGTTTTATGAAGTATAGATATTTGAGAAAGCGTTTATTAACTTTCTCAAGCATTTAAATATGTGTTGAATATCCAGGAGTCCACACAGTAGCGCAATAATTAATTTTAGATAAAATAAGCGACATATATAAATTCATAACTGTGTTTGTGGACTTAAAGTCACTACAATTGCGTTTTAGGAATCCTAGTAGTTTATAACATTCACTCGTAGTGTTTTGAACATGGGTGTTAAAGGTGAGTTTATCGTCGAAATGAATTCCAAGATCTTTTAAACAATTTTCGCGTAATATTTGATCGTTATGCAAACAATAGTTGTATATAGTAGGGGTAGTGGATCTTGTATATGACATGATTCTGCACTTAGAAACACTTAAAGCAATACTGTTTGAGGAACACCATTGGCTCAATTTAATTAAGTTATTTTGTAATTTAAAAGTATCTTGTAAGTTATTTATTAGATAATATAGCTTGATATCGTCTGCGTATAATAGATATTCACAGTCCAATACATCGCACACACTGTTGATATAAATTAAAAACATTATTGGGCCCAGGTTTGAGTCCTTAGGCACACCACTACTAGCGATAAAAGCATTTGACTTTACTCCCATGTAAGAGACGAACTGAAGTCTATTGGCCAGATACGATGTAATTACAGACACAATGTTTTCACTGATATCGCAGTTTCGAAGTCGGTTGATTAGAATTGTGTGAGATATATGGTCGAAAGCTTTCGTCATATCGGTGTACAGAACATCCACTTGATATCCGCTATCTAGGTTATTGGCGATAAATTGCGTAATGTTCATTAAGTTACTCTGAGTCGAGCGCTTTCGCATGAAACCATGTTGCCGCGGACTGAGGACATTACTAATTTTAAAGTAGATATGATCAGCTAGAATCGACTCGAACACCTTGCTGAAATTTGATATTAAAGCGATGGGCCTATAATTTTCAATTGTGTTCCTATCTCCCTTCTTGTAGACCGGACAAACTCTTGTTAATTTCCAGCAATCGGGGAAGACACCAACTGTAAGATTTGGTTAAATATGTACAAAAGAGGTTTAACTAACAAAATGCACAATCCTTTAATAAAAACGAGGGAATACCATCGGGACCCATAGTGAGTTTAGGTCTCAGGCGTCGTAAGCTACGCAAAATGTCATCTTCTGTTATTCGATGATTTCCGAGGAAGCGTTTGCAGGATGTTTCATCAATGACATTGTAGTTAGATAAGTAAGAAGATTTAAAATGAGTTGCAAAACTTTCGACGATGTCTGATGACTTTTCTAAGGTCGTGTCTTGGAATTTCATACACTCTGGAATTCGCGTCTGGCGCTTTTTGTTATGAACGAAGTTCCAAAATGTACTTGGGTCCGAACTAATGATATCTTCCGTATGTGAGATATACCGATCATAGGCTAACTTAATTTTCTGTTTTACTTGTCGGCGTAACTCTTTATATTGATGTAAGGTCTCAGGACAAGTATAACGTTTGGATTTCTTCCGTAGTATATTTTATTCTCTAATTAACGAAATAA
Source organism: Philonthus cognatus (assembly GCA_932526585.2). Taxonomy (NCBI): domain Eukaryota; kingdom Metazoa; phylum Arthropoda; class Insecta; order Coleoptera; family Staphylinidae; genus Philonthus; species Philonthus cognatus. The sequence goes on from OW052242.1 coordinate 36,040,228, forward strand.
TTTCTTTATCAAACTAGATTGGAAATTGGTTTTTGTTAATTTTATGTCGTCGTTTAGGAACGTGTCTCTCAAAAATTGAGTATAAAATTTTATATAGTGCCTGACAGCAATCATCTGCATTTGTAAGTGTTTCAATTTCAGACCAATCTTGATTTGATATGCTTTCATAAAGGAGAGGGAGATTATCTAATTTAAAATTATAAAGGTCGCTGTTGCGATCAGTGAGCAGGAAGTTAGAACTTGAATCGGTAGGAAATTCGATATCAATTTCCAATGAGGGGTGATGACAATCTTCATCAACGAAATTGCACTCGGACTTTATGACACTACAAGTACTGTACGATGTTATTACTAAATCCAATAATCTATAATTTGAATTTTCTATTGAGTTAAATTGCTTTGAATTATTTAAGGTTAGAAAATTCAAGAGTGGGTGAAGACTATTATGTTGTTCACCATGTTTTAAATATTTTACATAATGTGTTGAGTTAAAGTCACCAACCAATATAAAGTTCTTTTGCGTAATGTGTTCTTCGATTGCCTCAAAGAGGTAATTATAGCCATTAAGTGACGTTTGGGGCGGAATGTACACGCAGATAACAACTGATTTTTTACCAAAGATGGATGTTTCGGCTGCAATTAGATCAATGTTTTCTATATCTATTGATACATTTAATTGTATTGATTTAAAATTATTATTAATAGCCAATAAAACACCTCCCCCTTTGGGAGCTGTACGATCCTTCCTAAATATACAGTAATTGTTTGAAAATAGCTCCGCATCGTGTACACCGCTCTTCAACCACGACTCAGTAATAGAAATAATATCAAAATTGTTTATGCATACGCTATTGTAAAATTGTTTTGTTTTAGTGTTTAAGCCGCGGACATTTTGATAAAAAATGGTCAAACTAGATTTATTATAATTAGTAAGAGTTAGTTTTTTTTAATGTTGTTTTTATTTTCGATGATTGTGGGAACGCCTCGAATATATTTTATAATTAAATTAGCTTCTCCCTCTTCTCCGCGCTTATTTAATTCGGACTTAACAGATTTTAAATAGCTTTGTTGAGTTGGAGTTAGATCGGATCTGATAACAATATTATCATTCATTAATTTATTTTTAGCCAGTATCTGTCTTGCAGTGGATTCATCTGGAAGAATTACTTTAATAGGTCGAGGTCTAGTGGTACGTTTCCCCAAGCGAAATATTTTTACAGGTATTTTATCGACGATATTTTTAATTATGCCTAATACAGTTTCTAAATCATCGGACCTTTGGTCGCTGGAATTTGCCTTCGAGGATTCAGGAATATTATAGATGATAATATTCTTTGATCTGAATTTCTGTTCTTTGATTTCGGATATTAGATTCATTGTATCAGTGGTTACGGTTTTTGATTTTAAGACAAGATTTTCTTTCTCTAAGATTGTGATTCTCTCTTTTAAAATGAGGATTTCCTCAGTGACTGAAGTAATAAATTGGTTTTTGAATACCTCAAACTGTTTTTGAAGAATATTCGCAATAGTTGCTTCGAGAGTTGTAATATCAATTAAACTGGCATCGGTGGGAATAAGACATTTTTCGCATATCCACTTATCTCCAGATTCATTTTTTGCTTCTTCTAAGTAGTAATCTAATTTTTCTTCTGGAATATTGACGCAAACTGCATGTCCCCACGTCATACATTTTTTACATTTGAGGGACAGTGTTCTGGGGCTAATGTTTTTATTGCAGTTTCCACAAGATATTACCATCGTTATTGGGAAGATTAGGCGTGATAAATAGACAATGGACTCTGCACCCAGGGGCCGTTCAAGGTGACTAACTGCACAAGCACAGGTGGGCCACGGAAAGGCAGAACAAAAGAATACAGAGGAATTGGAACATTTAAATTTTGGTTGTAATTGTATGCAACCCAGGTTACAAATAGTTGAAAAAAATTATGGCGTGTTTACTCAAAGAGGTTAGGATTATATTTATGTTGAGAATTTGGTAGTTATTGGTTTTATTAAATATATATAGTGGTTCCGTTATTAAATAATGCACCACGGGTGCGATTATTGAAGATATACCTTTTATTTTCTGATTTACTCACTGTTATTGCTGTAGATTTTCAGAGCACACACTCACACTGCTGCGATGTTTTTCCTTAATTATAATATATAATTTCAGAATTGCCAACCTAGAATATTTTTCATGGCACTATAGAGGTTTTTTGTTATTGAACATACGACATTTTACTAACTGGAATTGAAAGCCTGTATAATAACTTGCTTTAAATATTTTAGGAAGATATTCTAAACAGTTCAAAATTTAAAAATATAAATGTAGGCCCAAAATATCCTCATCTTCAACTCTGGACTCAGGAGCAGTTAAATCAAACTGCTTAAGAGGAGCTCGACTGCTATCTAAACGTATAAAACTTGGCATATTGTCGTCTTAACTATTATCTTTATTTAGAGATAAAATCTTTTGAATAAAAAGGTATAATAAAACCTCCATAAACTTCCTGAATACTGGATTTGGGTGGGTGGTTAACTGAGTGAACTTTAACTTTAACATATTTGGAGAAGTCTCAACGAGACTAAATGTTTGCAGAAAGTCAATATTAATTTAAATTGGTTTTTATACTTTGATTATACAACTTAACATAAATCTGGCCAATAGTAATTGAGAATTTTACTTAGCTACCAGGTATAAATAAACGGATATACCTTTGACAACGTAGTTTAATCACTTCGTTTCTTCATTGGGTTCAACAAAGCAAAAATAATGCATAATAATCGAAAATAATGATTATTTTGGGGCCTCGGTGGCCGAGTGGGTAGAGATCCTGCCCACAGACCAAGAGGTCGCGGGTTCGAATCCCGTCCGGTGGAATAATTTATGAATAATAAATTATTCCATCCGGGTTCATGGATGTAGTATGAATGAGTTTGTGTTGTTTCGGGAGTAAATGGTTATTTATCGTAATTAGAATTCGTTAAAATACATTAAAATGTTAAATATATAAATAAATAGATTGATGGCTAATGGTCTAGATACCAAGGCCAAACAAACAAAAAAAAAGATTATTTTTTAATCCTAACTCGACACAATCTTTTTCGCAGATTACGTCTCTTTACTTGTTAAATATTAGATTATTTTCGATGCTCTCGTGATGTTTTAACTGAATACACTTTTTTTTATCTGGATAAAGCATTTGATTTCGTTACCAATTACAACAGAAAATGTTTCACCATTACACCTTTAAATATTTACATTGTTAATTTCCGGCCGGTGAGAAGCTCGTGATTTTATCCCCCGACCCAATTTCGTGGGCGCAGCGCAATTAACGATCCATCACCCCACGAACTGACGTTTCGGACAAACTCGCTTTCCTCCTTTTGAAAGCCTCAGTTATATATTCCACATTTAAATAATAATACCGTGCTTATTAAAAGAAAACAGGGCTTATAAATATGTTGTGAACGATCTGACTGAGGTATAATTATATGAAAATAGCTCGTGCGCTTACATTTTAAGCCCCCCATTTTTTCTTGTTTCTTTTTCTTGGTCGAATGTTTCTTTTTGATACAGTTGGTGAGATAAGTGTGTAATATACGGCAATGGCCGGTGTCCGTAAACTGTCCGTATTTACATGTAAATTGGTGAGTCCACCTGATGGGAAGATGAAATCTTGCTAATGAATTATTTATGCCTTTTGAGTTCTTCATTTATGATATGTGGTCGGGTAATTGCAGGGTTCGGGATGGATGACATTTCTACATCACGCTTTGTTTATTGATCATTTATGATTATCTTATTTAATCGTTTCATGGATGAATTCATGCTCAGAAAGGCAGAAATGTGAATTTTTCTAGCACTAATATCCGGATTCACCAACTATAGATGAATCTTATTTATCAAATAACTATCTTAACTATCTTAACTATCTTACTTGTAAAACAATCAAGGAACTGGGTTCTTTCCAAAGGTACCAAAGACATTTACCCAAGTTCGAATGCCTGGATGGCAGGAGTGGATCTATAAAGCAATTTCGTAAAATTCCACTAATCATTTACCCGTTTGGAATTTTACATTTTTGTTGATTTCGTAAACTTTATAATTTTTGTCAATTTGTCGTATTTTTCACAGTTCTAAAGTTTTTGTAAAATTTTATAATGTGTGGTGTTTTTGACGATTATATTTAAAATAGTTCTAATTATTTCAAATTTGTGATTTTTATTAAATATTGACATAGAGGATTTCTTTTTAAGTATACTATCACATAGTCGAAATAAACATTTTTAAAATTAATTAAGATGTGATCGAAACTAAGTCGAAGTATGTTTTGAACTTTACTTTAAATCAGTGTTTTATACGGGTGGCGCATGAAGTAAAAGTTCGAGTTTAGAAAAGCCTGAAAATTTGGCTTGGTCGCGTAGCGCTACGCGCTACGCGACCAAACCAAATTTTCAGGCTTTTCTAAACTCGAACTTTTACTTCATGCTTAATCTGGGATTGGAAACACTCTTTAGAGGCTTCAAATTAACAAATGTCTAAAAATGCACATCAAAAATCGTGATATGTATACCTAAAAGAAGAATTTCCTGTATTTATCTTTTCATTCTATTGATTGGTACATTTTTATATTTGTTGCTTTTGACAATTTCTTGTAATCACTGTATGCTTTTGAGTTTCGTGAAGAACATAATCAATAAAAATTGAAAGGATACAACAGTGTTAATTTTTAATAAAATCATGTATATAATATTTATGTTTTTTTGTGGATGATTTTAGAAAATGTATTATAATTGATTTTGATTACTTTTTACTATGTTTCGTATATTTCACTATTTGTTTATCAAATCATTCCACGAGTTGGATCAATTTATCCGAATCTTAAAGTTTTCTTTTTCTTTAAATTTTGATGACTATTTTAATCTTGATTTATTTATGAATTTCAGTAGTTTTTTTTGTTGATATTTGTTTAATAAAGCGAATAAAGACATTACGTCTTGAATTTGTCAACATTTTTATCAAGTAGTAGTAGTAAATATCTTTATTATCATCTTTTATATACATTGTTTCTATAACATAATAAATATATAAATGTAAATATTTTGATAATTGGCTATCGGCCAGTAGCCTTTCTGCCGAGGTTGATGATTATGATATGTGTTGTGAATGTAGTGGAGTAATAATGATTTATAGATGAAAGAAAAAAGAAAACTATGTATGTAGAGTGTTAATTAATTTTGGTTATAATATGAAATGAGCTGAAACAGTGTTTGAGGGGGATTTTTGAATTTGGGGTTAATGGAATCATTTCTGAGGGTATAGAATTGGAAAAGGATTTCGAAGTTAAATTCGTTTTTGGAGAATTTTTTTAGATAGACAAAGGATGCGTTTAATGATGAAAGTAACTTTGGTTAGGTTATAAAGAAGGGTATTTGATGGATTATAAAGAGGGTTAAGTGGATGTCGAATTTTGTTAAGGGATCTAAGGGATGCACGTTCACTGATTTGGATGTTATGAAAAGTAGGATTGGGGGCTGTCATGAATAGGTTGGAGCTGTAGTCTAACATTGGTCGACATATCATTTTATAGATTTTTGTTGCATTCTCTCTTGAAATGCCTAGATTTCGATATGCTAGACTACGGAAATGTTATCTCGAGCATTATTTTTGTTTTTTATTATGGAGAAGTGTTTTTTGAAATTTAGTTTATTGTCAAAGGTGATGCCAAGGTATTTAATATGGAATGTTGGTTAAATGGGATTTTGGTTGATTAAAATGGGTATGGAGTTGTTTTGGCGGTGGTATGGAATTAGGAGTTGGGATTTGTTTGGAAAAAAATGTATTCTCCATTTGGCAAACCACAATTCGAGGGTGTCTATAAGTTGCTGTAATGTTTGTAGTGCTTTTGGTAGAGTGGATGCGTGCGTGATTAGGGCTGTGTCATCAGCATATTATAAGACATAGGGTTCTGGATTAAAATCCATAGGGTCGGGATTATATAGGTCGATACAATAGAGATTATATAGGATAGGAGATAGTGGTGATTCTTGTGGAACACCCTGTTCGGGACTGAAGATTTTGGATGTTGTATTAAGGATTTTAACTTTTAGGGATCTGTTTTCTAGGAAGTTTTTGAGGATAATGATTAAATGGGTAGGTACATTTAAGGAGTGACATTTAAACAACACACCTCTGTGCCACACGGAATCGAATGCTTTTTGCATGTCTAGAAAAAAGGCGGTAGAAGATCGACCCTCTAGGTGATATGTTTGAATGTTTGAGGTAAGGATACTGAAAGGAAGTGTACTTAATCTATGAGGAAGGAATCCGAATTGGTAGTTAGGAATCAAGTGGGATATGTGACTCAGGATTTTTTGCTTGAGAAGGCTCTCGTGCAGTTTGCCAATAACAGGAAGAAGGGTGATTGGTCGGAAACTAGATACAAGGGAATGGTCTTGGTCTCGTTTATGAATACATATGATAATGCTCATTTTCCATTCGGGTGGGAAATAGCAGGAATGGTAGCAAAAGTTTAGGATTTTTAGGATATAGTGTTCGATTTCGAGGGGTAAGACTTTAAGAATATGTCGTCGAATATTGTCATGTCCTGGGGAGGTGTTTTTTCCGGTCTTCAGTGTTGTGAGGTAATTGTTTTCTGTCAGTTCGTCAGCAGCATTAAATTGATGGTTTGTCTTAAAAAAATCTTTGTACCAGTCATTAATATGATTAAAAAAGTTGCGGTCGAATAAAGCGTCTTCTGTCTGTCGATACGTGTCTTGAAAATATTGAGCAAATATGTCTGATTGCTTGTTTGTCATTTGTTGTTTGGTTCGTCGTTGGGTCAAGAATTTCTGTTATATTGCACGAGTTTCTATACTTGCTGAGTTACTTTACCTCTGTCCAGTATGTCTTGCCCTTGCTGTGCATGATATTCTGGTAAGCTGTCAGCCAAGTGTCGGTTTTGTATTGTTTAATTAACTGTTTTATGTCTTTACTGAGTTTATTGAATTGAGTTCGAAGTTCTGTCGTGTCTGTCAGTCTGATGTCCCTGTATATTTGTCTTTTGTGCTTTATTAATTTCAAGATGTAGTTTGGGAGAGGGTATTTATATGACTGTTTTTTGAATTTTCGGAGTATTTTTGTTGATTGAATGGGATAGGGTATAATTAAATTGAGATATAACATTTCTATCAATAATGGGATAGGTGGATATAAAGTTAGAGATATCTTTACTGATTTCATTAATTTTGCAGTGTTTGGTGGGGAAGGAATTGTTTGTGTGATTTTAAGTTGAAATCGGATGGATAGATGGTCGGAGCATAGATCAGGGATTAGTGTTACTGAATGGATTAACGGTTTAAAGTTTTGGGTGCATAAAAGAATGTCGGGTGTGGAGGATTGGGTATCACTCATTATGAACGTGGGTGGGGTGTGTATCCGGACGAAGTTTGAATTCGAGGTAAAATTTGTAAGATGTCGAGATACTATTTTATTCATTTTTTATCAATTTTTGTGTTATTTCAAACGTTGCATAATTTAATTAAATCTGTTTTTTTCATCAATTTTTATCATGAGATGTCGAGATTTTGGTTTATTCATTTTTTTTATCAATTTTTGTGTAATTTCAAACTTTGCTTAATTTAATTAAATTTTTTTTTTTTTCATCAATTATTATCATTTCTTGTTGATTTTTAAATTAATGTTTATTATTTTTCAGAACTTTCACAAATCTTGTTATTTCATCAGTATTATTTGTAATACTTAAAATTCTTTTTATATTTGTAAGCTTTATTAATAAATTTAGATAATGTTCATGGTTTTCAACAACTTTGATATTTTCAACGAATTCTGTAAAGACTGTAGTTAGATTAAATTTGAAATTTTTGAGAACTTTCATAAATTCTGATGATTCAATGATTTGGTTAATTTCCACGATTCCAATTTAGCTATTTTTATTTTGCTGTATCTGGGCCTGGCCACAAACAGTGAATTTTTTTTTTACGTACACTCATCACCATTTTTATCTGTATATTTTCAGACATTCGTTGTTTTTATAAAGGCTTTGAAGCTTGAAGCTTCTAACGAGTGTTTCCAATCCCAGGTTAAGCATGAAGTAAAATTTCGAGTTTAGAAAAGCATGAAAATTTGGTTTGGTCGCTCCGCGTAGCGGAGCGACCAAACCAAATTTTCAGGCTTTTCTAAACTCGAAATTTTACTTCATGCGCCACGCGTATTAAACACTAATTTATGGCGTAAAATTTCGAGTTTAGAAAAGCCTGAAAATTTGGTTAGGTCGCTCCGCGTAGCGACCAAACCAAATTTTCAAGCTTTTCTAAACTCGAAATTTTACTTCATGCGCAACGCGTATTGAATACTAATTTAAAGTAAAGTTCAAAATACACCCACCGCTTATGCTTGATCCTCACGTCAATATATTCTACAAATTTACACTATTTAAATTTAACGTAAAACCCAAAACAAAACAAAAAAAAACTATTTAAATTTAAATTTTAAAAAAGTGAAGATATTGAAAATAATAACTACTACTCATTTATAACTATAGTGAGTAGGCGACCAGTGAGTAGGCTTCCTTATTTCAAGTAATCAATTTATTGAAATCAACCGAGCTTTCGGAGATTATTTGTCTTCTTCTTCAGGGTTTTACACTACATGATTAAACGGAGTATAGGTATAACAAACATACATTTTTGTAAATACACATACTGTATATAAAATATTTAACAAACTATGACATTTATTTGTAACTATTATAACATTTATATAAATTGTACTGAGTTACTTCCACCTGAATTATAGGTACGTTAATTTTAATAATAACTTCTAATTATTATAACTCAATTCGTGCTAAAATAAAGTTTAATAATAATTTCTAATTATTATTACTCAATTCGAGCTTAATACTCACCTCACCTACTTAAGTATGTATATTACCCACATAATTACAACTATTAAACAACTTAAAAAATCCATTCGACATTAACAACACGCCACAAGCGAAATTTCGCACATTACTTTTCGAGTTCCTTTAGCAATTGAGATTGTTAAAAATGGGCAGTTGATTTTTTTTATCTCAGACGCGAAATCTAATTATCGACAACACACCTCTCTCGACCGGAATATGTAATTTGTTGTTAAATTCTCACGAGTCGGCGTAATTAAAACATAAATCATAGACCGACGCGCGTTCTGTCTTAAATTAAAACTTTCGTTTTGAATAATTTAATATGTAATAAATAATAAGCGAGAATGCGGGCTTTTAAGGATTGCCCAATAATTGAATCGTTGAGTATTCCTTACCTGTTAATTAAGTAATTATTGTTGAGAAATTGTGATCTATCATATTATTTTGTTTTTGTAATAATACGAATTGAATTTATAATGCCTTTTTTGTTATAATAAAAGTTCAAACTTGAAATGTTCAAATTTTTAGAGTATTTATGGAATAACGTTGATTGGATTGATCGATACAACATTTTCATCAAAAATGGGGTCTTGGATACGATTTTTTTTTTAAATATGAATAACTTTATCTCACCTAACCTAACGTAACCTAACCTCACCTCACCTAACCTAACCTAACCTAACGTAAACGATAAAGCTATTTTTATTAATAATCCCATTTTAGATCTTCTTTTTCTTATTTAAAACCTCACCTAACCTCACCTAAGCTAACCTCATCTAACCTAACCTAACCTCACCTAACCCAACCTAACCTAACCTAACCTAAACGATAAATCTATTTTTATTAATAATCCCTTTTAAGATCTTCTTTTTCTGGTTTGACAACTGGGCTCTTTCGAGCAGTCCCCCAATTTTTGTTGTTTTTAATAAATCGGTTTACATATACGTTTTTTTTTTCTGTAATTTCTAATGTATTCTGTTGATTCTAATTTAATTAGAATTACATGCGATTTTAATTTGAATTGGAGCGATTTGTTGTTACGTATGTAAGCGCAGAGGAAATCTAATTAATCAAATGGCTGAATATCTTATTTGTATATCTAATTAGTCACTCTTAGATAACATTCTAATGTAATATGTTATGCTAATTGCGGATGTCGCTCGTAAATCCGTCTGAGTGAAGAGAACGGAGTGGAAAGATATCGACCTAAGACGCGTGAATTTTCAAAAATGCTGGAACATAAAAAGGAAGCAATAGGTCGTCTGTTCCTTTCATAAACTTAGTGCAGCACTTTTTGCACTGAATTTGTTCGTTACACGAACTGAACGCCGGCAATTGTATATGTGAAGTTACACTATCTTGAACTATGACGTCACAAACTTGAACTCAGTTCAACTAAGTGCTTTCTTCACTAAAAACATTTATTATCGCTAAATGTACATTTCGAACACTACGTGCTCATTATCAATAGCTTACTGAGTAAAAACAAAAAGAAGGCGGGATACTTATACCTAAAAGGGATTATGGGAAAAAATCAACAAACATATATATAAACATAAAATAAAAAGTGTAACCCGGTTAAAACATATTGAAGAAAAAATAAAAATTAATTACTGCAGACTCATATATACCCCAACCATTGAAAATAAATTCATTAAACTTTATCGAAAATTCAATGTATGTCCAGCAGTTTATACAAGTACACAACTAAAGTTATTATTAGGAAACACATTCAATAAAATAGGTGATTTACAAAAACCTGGCATATATAAGATTAATTGTTGCAACTGCGAAAAACTGTACATAGGACAAACCACAGAACATTAGCAATTAGATTTAAAGAACATAAATATCATACAAAGAACCTTAACCCTGATAAATCTGCTGTTGCACATCACACTATAACTACGGGTCATGTATTTTCGGAAAACAATATAAAATTACTAAAACATTCTTCAAATAAAAAATTAAATATGTTGGAAGCTATACAGATGAAAAAACACCAAAATCATTTACTTAATTTCGATTTAAGTCCCCTGAATAACCCCTTATTAGAGGTAATTCCGACCAATAACCCCGACAAACACAAATGTTAACCTCGCCCACGTTTTTTCCCATAATCCCCTTTAGGTATAAGTATCCCGGCTTCTTTTTGTATTTACTCAGTAAGCTATTGATAATGAGCACGTAGTGTTCGAAATGTACATTTAGCGAAAATAAATGTTTTTAGTGAAGAAAGTGTTAGTCTTTTATTAAGTAAATTATATTCAACTCTTCACGTAACTCAATTCAAATACATCAACTAAGTGCAATACAAACGAACAAATCTTTTGTTGTAAACATTTTCAACATAAGTATAAATGAAATTATTGCCAATACTCGGTTGTAAAATAATTTAAAACAATAAAAGTGCCGAGATTCTTAATGCGATCTACAACAAATTAGTCTTGCAAAGACTAAATAAAACACTTATTAAAACAGATACTTCCCGAGCTAATACCCCAACGGACATTGGATTATACAACAATTGTTTGCTCGGGAAGTAGTTGTTTCAATCAGTGTTTGATTTAATCTTTGTAAGACCAATTTGATGTAGATTTTGAAAAGAATCGCACTTTTAATGTAAACATTTTATTTTCTTTAGCAAAACAGGAGAAAATGTGAAATACATTGATCACACACACACAATAGTTATTGATAATCCCCCTAATTCCGTAAGCGAGATGTTAAATCTAATGTATACGTTATTAATTGCCTCACAATATAAGTATACATACCAATTAGCAAACTCGCTTTGACTGTGAAGATAAGAATAACATGTACACTTTTGTGCAATAAAATTAAGTACACAAAATATGTTATAGTTTAAAACGGACGTAATGAGTTTCCTGGTTACAAAAATATGTAAATATGTCAATTTCCTTAATGTCAAAATGCTGGGTCATTTAGACAACAATTCAAAAATTCGAATTCTAACTAAAATAGAAGATGTTTTTTTCTATTTCGGCTTTGTTTTATTTATTTTAAAGGTTTTTTTTTAAAGGTCATAGTTTTTTTTTTAATAAAGGTGTTAGTTTCAAGTTATGGTGTTTCATCATTTATTGAAACTGCTGCTAGACAATTAACATAGACCCGAATTATACAACTAAAATATTGTGAAAAATAGTTATAAGTCTTGTGCTTAATTTTACTGCACAGAAGTGTACGTGAAATTTAACATTTCGTGTGCGTAATAGTGAATGAGTGCATAGTACTCGAAATGTAACGAGTGTCTATAAACTGTCGGCATCTCGGTTGCTTTGAAAAACAAGTTACATATCTTAGATTATGCCATACGAAACGGTGAATCTTGGAAACGTCGAATACATTTAATTATATGTCATTGGGTAGTGTCTGTCACAGTGCCGAATTTAATTACGACGTATGTTTCTGAAGTCAGAACCTACTGGGATGTCGACAGTTTATAGACACTAATTGGGCTTAACCAATAAAAGAAAAATCATAAAACTAGTTTTTCATATTTACATTTCATACTTCTATTGACTTCATCGAGTCCATCCTTCATATATCCAAATTAGGCAAAAAGTATCATAAATAAATAATCAAAATCCTAATTCCGCACAAATCGCCAGAGAAAGTTCACAACCGCGCAAAACGTTCGACACAATTAAGCATATAAATTATTCCATTAAACTCGGACATGATTTATTTTTATTGCTTATTCCACAATTAGCACGCTTTAATTGCCGCGCACGAATCGCCCATTTATTCCCCCGTGCGCAACCGCCATTAATTAGAGTTTCTTGGGCATATTATTGAAATTGCGACCTTACAAGGAGCTTTCATGTAAATTATTTCCCTTTGCACACCTCTTATGGCGTAAATCAAATCTGTGGAGGAAATGTTCTAGATATCTAGAGAGATAAGTACGCTAATTAAATTCCATCGGCGTTTTGTTTTTAACGATATGCCTTTAAAGGCGCGTAAAATGCCGTTTATTGTTTATAAATGTTTAGATTTCGCTACCATATAATTATTTAATGTACCTATCTACATGAAAGTTCGTGTAAAGTAACGTGAGACACGTGTAGAATGTGCGAGAACGTCACAAAAGTATAATTTTAAACATTTTTATTTTTAAACCTGATTCATTTGCTATATCTTAGCGGATTTGATAATAGAGGTCAATTTATAGCTTTTAACGAGTGTTTCCACTCCCAGACTAAGCATGAAGTAAAATTTCGAGTTTAGAAAAGCCTTAAAATTTGGTTTGGTCGTGTACGCGACCAAACCAAATTTTCAGGCTTTTCTAAACTCGAAATTTTACTTCATGCGCCACGCGTATACAACACTGATTTAAAGTGAAGTTCAAAACATGCTCCTAAAGTTTGATCTCGCGTGTTTGGGCCCCTTCCTTATGAGGGCCAATTTTTGCTGGTTGTGTGTTTCTGGGATACGAAATGGCGCAGAAATAGTAAAATTGCAGAAATTGAATTACAGAAGACACAAGTAAACTGGATAAATATTCACGATTTTAATTTCTATAGACATACATACAACTGTATAACGAAACAGATGCCTTTTTGGTTTGATATTCCATATGAGTATATACAGGGAGTTTTTCTTTAAAGTATACTTATTCTAAATTCAGATTATTTTCTTTAAATATTTAGATATTCGTTGTGCTTTAAATGAGTTCAATTTGATGCTTTAAAAGGGTGTTTTCCACTCCCAGACTAAGCATGAAGTAAAATTTCGAGTTTAGAAAAGCCCCGTGAAAATTTGTCGAGGGTCGCGCAGCGACGCGAGACAAATTTTCTGGGCTTTTCTAAACTCGAAATTTTACTTCATGCGCCACGCGTATAAAACACTAATATATTGTGAAATTTATGTATATTTGAACCTCATTTAAAATCAGTGTTTTATACGCGTGGCGCATGAAGTAAAATTTCGAGTTTAGAAAAGCCCAGAAAATTTGTCTCGGGTCGCTGCGCGACCCTCGACAAATTTTCTGTAATTAAAACGGCAATAAAAATTTGAATTTGAATTGAGTATAAAATAACAAGAAAAACACATAACGAGCACACAATTACCCCATCAATCCAATTACAATCCATCTTTAATAACCTCGCACGCAATAATTAATCACGTCCTACTATAATTAAAAGTTAATTAACATAATAAACCCATTTCGATAATAACAACAACAAAAAGAACGAGTGTAACCCTAGACAACAACATCCTCAAAACCTCACTTGGTTAGCCTGTGAGAAGGCAGAGGCGAGGCGCGAGCGAATGAATAAATTACTTATAAATCATCGAATATGGAAATGAACCCAATGATTTACGTCCGGACGTTTTGTGTTAATTAAAACGAAAAAGTCGTAATTGCCTGAAAATCCCGATGGCGGACGTTAAACTCTTGAGCTGTAACTCGAGGATATTATGATGTTATTATCCTGAGTTACTGATAGGCTGTATATGTATGTGTGTGTATGTGTGGATTTTATTAATTACGAAATCAATTTGCGTAAATGAATAATTTTCTTGTGGTATTCATGGTATTTCCAATTAAGATATTTTGTAAAACATTCGAGTTTTCATTGGCTTGACCTCTGCGCGTTGAAATTTTACTAATCCGCTAATTTATGGCGGATTTTATAAGTACTCCGATTGGTTTACAGTTACGTCAAATGGTGAGCTGTAAAATTGAATTTAATTAAACAGGGATTACAGTCGTAACGTTTAATTTCCCATTTGTGTTCGTGCAATAGTATCGTATGTTTAATAAATAAAAAATCTTTAGAGTGCCATGGAAAATATTGTAGGTTGGCAACTCTGAAATTATACATTATAAACATTATGCCAGACGTTTTATATGTCAATTCCTACAGCGTGTAGCCAACTTAAATTAAAAAAAAAGATTAAATCATGGCACTCTAGAGGTTTTTTTTTAATTGAACATACGAGCAAAAAGTTTGATCCGCTAGCATGCCATGACTGTTGTTTGCATTTAAATGTAAGTTGGTACCACTGAAAAATCCACGTGATCTGACGCTGCCCGACAGTTGACGCGCGATGGTAAGGTTATGTATGTATGTATTTTGTATACAAAATATTCACAGTGACACTTGCAGTGAGAATTATTATTGATTAATTTGTTACTAACATAATATTACAAATAGATAGACTGTTATTCCTTACTTCACTTTTTATTTTTATGTTAGATGTACATTTCGAGACACAAGGTGCTCATTATCAATAACAAACAGTTTGTTATTGATAATGAGCACCTTGTGTCTCGAAATGTACATCTAACATAAAAATAAAAAGTGAAGTAAGGAATAACAGTCTTTCTATTTGTGATTAATCACTTCACGTAAACTCGAAACAATACAGTTAACATAATATTATTTAGAAATAATTTCATAGCCTTCTAAAGGATAAAACTTTTAGATCATATGGTATCTGTATAAGAGTATCTCCATCTATTACAACGCTTTTGCACTAAAGTGTTGAGAAGTTGTTTTTGAGTCAAAGATATTATAACGTTCTAATAAACATTATATAGTTATTTATCTGAAAAGCTATACTCGTATTTTTTATGAATCGTGTATTGAATAAAGTAAAAATAAACACAATCACTAATAATAAAGCTTTTATAGGCGATGAATCTGCAAGATCCGCACAAGTAACAACTAGAGGCAATAAACCACTCAACACCGTATTGATTAAATCCTCCACGGCTTGAATACATATCTGATTGTAACGCCTCGCTGTTTCGCGGCACTAAAACCTATCCACTCAATCAATTTCCGCGTGCATTCAAAACCGTTTCGAAAAAATCCATCGTTCAAAAAAAACGGCGACTTCATCAATCTCTTCGAGAAGGTGGAAGGAAGCCCTTCGCACGATCGCGCCTAATCTGGGATCTGCCGGACTTTCTGCTCCCGGACTTATCTACCGAATAACTTCCAGTTAATTAACCGCTGTAAAACGTCGGATTCCATTATTTCCAACGGCGGCGTTGGAAATAAAACGAGACCAGGAAGTCATGGCCGGGGTATTTTTATGGTCGCTTGGTTGAAATATTACGGGGAAGTATCGTTAAATTATTTGCGTTTTAGTGCTCGGGTTCTTTATGCCTGCATGCATTGTGGCTGAAATTAACACGCGTTTACAAAATAAAAGCGTAAAGCGTTTGCTTGGGATGTGTATACAAACGCGTTGTTTGCGTTTTTGGCGCCCAATGCGGGGCCAATACATATTGGAATAAGCATTTTCTGTATTTTCAATTTATAAGTATATTATCGTCAGTTGATTGGTTAAAGGAATTACGTACTGTTAGTTTATTTTACCATTCGATTGTTTTATTGTGCTCACCATTGTGATTTCGTAAACTATTCGAGATAGGAAGATGGTTATATTAAGTTTGATGTGAGTGTTAACGGCGTGTGCTGAATAGAATTAAATTAAACTGTTTAGTTTATATTGATTATATTTAACTAACATTTTACTATTTTACAAATGTATATTATTTAAGTAATTAACGTGTATTATAATCATGACTAAAATAATTGTGTAATATTTATTCACCTACGCCCTATCTAGTAACCGGACAAGTATGATTGACATTACGTACACATGCACGTAATAGCTTTGACAAGTACATTACGTGTTGACAGCTGAACAGCTGATTGATTACCGTACAACCAAATGACATTTCTTTGATGTACAGGAAGTTTTTCTTTAAGTATACGTATTCCAAATTCAGCTTATTTTCTTTAAATGTTTAGTTATTCGTTGATTTTTTAAGAGTTCAATTTGAAGCTTTAAAAGAATGTTTTTCACTCCCGGACTAAGCATGAAGTAAAATTTCGAGTTTAGAAAAGCCCTGTGAAAATTTGTCGAGGGTCGCGCAGCGACCCGAGACATATTTTCTGGGCTTTTCTAAACTCGAAATATTACTTCATGCGCCACGCGCATAAAACACTAAAATATTGTGAACTCTATATATATTTGAACCTCACTTGAAATCAGTGTTTTATACGCGTGGCGCATGAAGTAAAATTTCGAGTTTAGAAAAGCCCAGAAAATTTGTCTCGGGTCGCTGCGCGACCCTCGACAAATTTTCACGGGGCTTTTCTAAACTCGAAATTTTACTTCATGCTTAGTCTGGGAGTGGAAAACACTCGTTTAAAGCTTCAAATTGAACTCTTTTAAAAAACAACGAATGTCGAAAAATGCACACCACTCTCGTTACGTAATATACTCATGTTTATATTGATTATATTTACCTAACATTTTACTATTTCACAAATGTATATTATTTAAGTATTTTACGTGTATTATGATCATGACTTAAATAATTATGTATGATATTAGCTTTTATTAACAAGTGTAATGCAGATTGCTATTTAACACAATAACTATATTTATTAGATTTTATTTGATTCCGATATTTTGAAGGCTTCTTCGGGGAACTTTAATTTTTTTTTAACATGAGTTACATAACCTCAGTGATTGTTAAATTAGACAAACATTTCCGTTTTTATTATAATGTTGGATAAAATCGCTAAGCTCTGGCGAGCGTTTTTATATTGTTTATATTTAGTTGAATGTCATAAGTGATTTTGTAAAAAGTTGTTCTGTCAACATACTACAACGGAGAGAAATAAACACATTTATCATAATCCATTCTACTTATTAAAGTCTACGGGAATACCTTTCAATAGGTTATGGGCCCAGAATAACGTTAAATAAGAGAAGTGAAGGATTGATTTGATTTATTCGTGGAACAAGAATAAATAACGTGTATTAAGGAAAATTATCGCTTGAAGGAAAAAGAGATGGCTTCTTCAAACAGTGTGAGGATTTAACTCTTAAACAAGGATAATTATGATACATGGAAGATTCAAATGGAAGCTCTCCTGATAAAGAATGATGTTTGGTCATACGTCATCGGAGTTAAACGGAAGCCCGATCTCGTCGCTGGTGATAGTGCGTCGGCTGAAGAAATCGCAAGATGGGAAACAGAAGATCGAAAAGCAAAATCGGACGTGATTTTGTCGATAAACCCAACCGAGCTTAAGCAGATCAAGAACTGCGTTACATCAAACGAGGTATGGAAAAAATTAAAAAATATCTACCAATCTCGTGGACCAGCCAGAAAGGCAACGCTGTTGAAAAGATTAACTTTGCATCGGATGGAGGATAACGAAGAGATTGGTGATCATCTTCGGAAATTTTTCGACACGCTAGATAAATTGAGTGAAATGGATATCGAGGTAAATCCAAATCTGTTAACAATCATGTTATTGTATAGTCTTCCTCCAAGTTTTGAAAATTTCCGATGTGCAATCGAGTCGCGCGACGACTTACCGACACCGGAAGCCCTGAGGGTAAAGATCGTGGAAGAGGCTGAAGCACGAAAGAATGACACTCGAATAACCTCATCGGACGCGATGTTCGTGAAGAAGAAATTCGATAAACGGCGGAATTCAAACTCCAAAAACGGTGGATCGAACGAAAAACAAAAACAGTTTTTCAATTTTAAGTGTCATCGCTGCGGAAGGAAAGGACACAAGGCTGCGGATTGCAATAGTGCGAGTTCAGCAAAAACCGTGAGTTTCTACGCCATGGGAGAACACTCTGAGCAAGTTTTTAGAGAAAAATCGACACATCTCGACAAAAATTGGTGTCTCGACAGTGGCTGCACGTCACACTTAAGTAAAAATGAAGGAAATTTTGTAACGATATCTGAAACGAGAAATCAAAAGTTGAATTTAGCTAGCAACGCTTCAACGGAAATAAAGTCTCGAGGAAAAGTTTGTATTGCAAGCGAATTCAAAGGGAAATCAAAGAAAGTTGATCTTCAGGATTGATTCTACGTGCCAGATCTCCGCACAAATTTATTATCCGTTGGAAAAATCACTGATCGAGGATTCGAAGTATCTTTCAAAAGGAATAACGCCTCGATTATCGATAAACATGGCAACGCAGTGCTACAAGCAAAGCGAATCGACGGATTATAATTCATAATAGAAACTGAAGATGTCTGTCATGCGTTAACAGAATCGACGTTTAATGCAACTACTGATTGGCATCGTAGAATGGGACATCTGAACGTACGCGATCTGGTAAATGGCAGTAAAAGCCTCCGCTGTTCTCGGAATGAAGCTGACCGAATTAAAACAAAATTTGGAATGTGATATTTGTCTAAAAGGAAAGATGACGAGGTCACCGTTTTCTAAGAAATCTGATAGAGGTTCCGAACTTCTAGAAATTATTCATTCCGATGTATGTGGACCGATGAGAGTCAAGTCGAACGGAAAGGCTCGATATTTCGTTACATTCATTGACGATTATTCAAAATGGTGCGAAATACGAATGATCAAGACCAAGGACGAAGTTTTCAAGGTTTTCAAAGATTTTAAAGCGCTCGTTGAAACCCAAACACAAAGAAAAATTAAATTCTTGCAAACCGACAACGGCCGGGAATATATTAATAAAGAATTTGAAGATTTCTTGAAGCAAAATGGAATAATGAGACGCTTAACCGTAACACATACCCCTGAACAAAATGGAGTAGCAGAACGCAAGAATCGAACTCTGGTAGAGATGACGCGATGTTTGTTGCTTCAATCAAATTTGCCTCATTCGTTCTGGGGAGAAGCCGCGAATACGGCAAACTACATAAGAAATAGATGTCCGTCGAGATCTTTAAATGGAAAGACTCCTTTCGAAAAATGGACCGGGAAAGCACCAAACGTAAGTTATTTTAGACATTTTGGATGCAAAGTGTTCACGTTTAATCGAAAACCTGTCAATGGAAAATTCGAATCTCGATCGAAGCGAGGAATTTTCGTCGACAAACGTCAAAAGCCTACAGAGTATGGATTACGGAAGAACAGAAAATCGATATGACACGAGATGTAAGATTTAAAGAAAACTCAACGATCTCATCTGAAAAGAAAAATGAAGAGTTTTATCAAACAAACGAAGAAGTCTCTAAAATGAGAGAAATCGAATTCGAAATGCAAAGAATTGCGGAAAATGAAATCGAAGAAATAACGAAGATTTAGATCAAATCGAAGAAGAAGAAGACGGAAACCATGGAACCAAGGAAAGACAACAAGAGAGTAACGACGAAGACGCAGTTCCAGAATGCCCAAAAAGAGAACCAGGAAGACCAAAAAAAATAACTACTGGATTAAGAGGGAGACCTCGCAAGGAATACCAAATGGTTAATAATGCCGAGGAAAATCCACCATAAAACTACGTTAAGAAATTTCAACTTGCATCCATTTGTATTCTTCTTCTTCTGGTTCCTCTTTTATCGGAGGTTGGAAATCATCACAGCACTTTGAACTTTAATCGCCACTTTCCTAAATAGATCTGTGGAGTTGCGGGCAAACCATTTTCTAAGGTTTCTTAACCAGGACATATTTCGTCTTCCTATACGCAAAAGCGTCAAATTTGTCAATATTTCCATTTTACAATAGCTTTGTTATTTTGAAAGAATTTAAGCTGAAATCTGAAATATATCCAAAATAATATCCGAGAGACAGAATACAATTAATACATTTTATGCAGGCTGTCCCAGTTTCAAGATACAACATCAAAGCTCAGCTTTCCATAGGGCACTTATATTTGTTGTTTAGACCATTGAAAAGAGCAGGAAATTTAAGATGAAAATCATGTGCTATATCTTAAAATTTTATACAAGCTGTTCCACTTTCAAGACACAACATCAAAGATCAACTTTCCATACTATAGACATATTTGTTGTTTACACCACTGAAAAGAGCAGGAATTTTGAGCTAAATATCATGTGCTTTGTATCAAAAACCGAGAACAATCATTCCCTAAAAAAAATGGGACAGCCTGTATAGAATCTGCCTATCATTATATTTCTGAGGACTCGTTTAGGCTATGTCCTAAGTCCCAACACCTTTATATAGCATTTGTATTAACGATATAAGCAACAAAAAATAAATATAATATTGTTCGTATTATAACTTTGTAAAATAATCAGAAATTTTGTACAGCGTATTTTGAACTTCGAATATATCAATGTTTTATACGCGTGGCGCATGAAGTAATAATAATAATAATAATAATAGCTTTATTCACGTATGCTACATAATGCAATGATACAATACATTGTATATGATAGATGTGAAGCGTCAAAACAATATCAAAACAAATTTTGTATAGTATGTACAGGTACACTTTTGCCACCGATCGAGGTTAAAACTTGAAGTCATTAATTGTGTATACAACTCTATTTAGCATATTTTTTATGACCTTTTTAAATTGTGGAAAACCAGGATTTTTAATGTCGTTATCTAATGTGTTGTAAACTTTTTTACCTTCGTTTATAAATGATTTATTATATAGAGTAGTAGTGTGTTTATCAATTCGTATTAAGTCACAGTGTCTTGTTTTGTAATTATGATTTTCGCTATGGGTAGCGAACTGATTTAAATTAGATTTGTAAAATTTCGAGTTTAGAAAAGCCTGAAAATTAGGTTTGGCCGCGTAGCGCTACGCGACCAAACCTAATTTTCTAAACTCGAAATTTTACTTCATGCTTAATCTGGGACTAAGAACACTCGTTTAAAGGTTCATTTCGAATCCTATTTAAATCTGTTTTAAAAACTTTATTATTACTGTCAAATGCTTAATCCGCAAATAAATATTATTATTATAACACATAACTTTTTAAAACTTATTATTTTTATGAAACTATGAGAAAACAACACCGAAATAATAAATTAAAGAAAGCTCACAATTTCAGACAATGGCAATTATTATTCCTACTTGTGTTTTAACTTTAATAAAATCTGTATTAATTTTGTTTGAACACGAGATATTTCAAGTAATGTAACTTTCAGTTGTTTTCAAAATGTTAAGTCAAAAACTGTTAAAATTATACTCGATTGAAAAATTTTTTAAACAAGGAAAAAAATCGACAACTCTTTTAAATGTTGTTTATACGAGGGTAGATTGAAAAGTTTCCGGAATGGGCAAGAGATGGCGGGCGTATCGTGAAATTGTTATGATGGTTGTCAAGGCTAACCTATTTTAGGTAAGCTGTCAAATTTTTCAGACACGTGCGTCGTTCCGTTTTTGTTTACTAGGACATCTTGTGAAGCAAGTCAGGCACCTTTGGAAAAATGGATAAAAACGAATTTCGTGCAGTCATCAAACATTTCTGGATGTATGGGAAAAAGGCGACGGAGATACGAGATATTTTGCAGGAAGTTCATGGCACATCCACACCTTCATTTTCGACTATTAGTTTCTGGGTGAGCGAGTTCAAACGTGGCCCTACGAGCACCAAGGATGAACCACCCAGTGGACGTCCAAAAACGGCCACAAATGAAGAAATGGTCGACAAAGTCCATGATCTCGTGTTAGCCGATCGACGAGTGAAGTTGCGCGAAATAGTAGAGACCACGGGCATCTCATATGAACGTGTGCAAAATATCGTGCATGAACATTTGGGCATGAGGAAGCTGTCGGCGCGATGGGTGCCGCGTTTGCTGACTATGGACAACAAGCGAAATCGTGTGACCACTTCGAAAGAGTGTTTCTCCTTGTTAAAGCGTAATCCAACGGATTTTTTTCGCCGATTCGTGACCGTGGACGAAACATGGATCCACCACTACACACCAGAAACCAAGCAGCAGTCGAAACAGTGGATTTCTCCAGGCGAATCTGCTCCGAAGAAGGCAAAGACTGTCCCATCAGCTGGAAAGGTCATGGCCACCGTTTTTTGGGATTCGCAAAGTGTGATACCCATCGACTTTTTGCAGAAGAGAAGAACTATCATGGGACAATACTACAGCGATTTATTGGATCAATTCAACGGCATATTGAAGGAGAAACGGCCTCATTTGCAGCGGAAAAAAGTGGTCTTCCACCACGACAACGCGCCAGCCCATTCATCCCGAATCGCCAATGCTAAATTGGTTGAATTGGGCTACGAGGTGGTGCCGCATCCCCCGTACTCTCCAGACCTGGCTCCGTGCGACTTCTTTTTGTTCACAAACATGAAGATTCGGAGGCAAGCGCTTTACGTCAAATGAGGAGGTCATCGCCGCCACTAAAGCTTATTTTGCAGAGTTCCCGAAATCATATTTTTCTGAAGGCTTAAAAAAGTTGGAGCACCGCTGGGAAAAGTGTATCGCCCTGCAAGGGTATTATGTTGAAAAATAAAAAATAAAACCTGTTCAATTACTGAGTTTTCTTGCCCATTTCGGAAACTTTTCAATCTACCCTCGTAAGATTAATATGGAGTAACAAATATTAACATTAAATAAATAAACTTGGAAAAAGTTTAGAAAATTAGGATTTTATGTTGATGAGGGGACATTTTTGCTGTTAATTATGCATTTTCAGAATTTAAATCTGAAATCGGTTAACTATAAGTTAAAGTGTGAAGAAAATTGAATTCAGAACATGCATATTCAACACTAGTTACAGAAAGTAATCAATCGATAGAATTTCATAAAACATGCAAATGATTAAAATGTCTTAAAAATATTTCATTCTTTTGGAAAAAGTCACTTACAAAGTTATAATCATCGAATGAAATTTTCTCACGCCTCTGACAGCTAAACAATAATTATGAATGATACCAGTTCTATCTTAATTTGAAGCCTTGAATAACATCTATTGATTACAACGAACAAAATTTATTAACATTTTTAGTTTCTTGTTAATTAATCTGGGGAGTTTTAGGTGAAACACCCTGTATATCCTAAAACTCCCCAGATTAATTAACAAGAAACTAAAAATGTTAATAAATTTTGTTTGTTGTAATCAATAGATGTTATTCAAGGCTTCAAATTAAGATAGAACTGGTATCATTCATAATTATTGTTTAGCTGTCAGAGGCGTGAGAAAATTTCATTCGATGATTAGAACTTTGTAAGTGACTTTTTCCAAAAGAATGAAATATTTTTAACACATTTTAATCATTTGCATGTTTTAAATTACATTGGCCATTTTTAAGTTATAACCAATTTTTTATTTTTAAAAATATTTAATACACAAATTTAAAGTTCTACAACTTCTCAAAATTTGCTTATCTAACAATGAAAATAATTAAAATAGGGATGAAACACACTGTATATGATATATTTAAAAAACAACATCAATTCTATTTATTTTATGTGATAAGTTTTACTACAAAATAAGTTTGTGATTGATCGTTTAAATAAGAAAATATTTCATTTATGACAGATCTTCCACTATCATAAAGAAACGTGTGACGACCTTGATTGTAAATGGAAATTATTTCAGTATAAAAAAATGGTTCATTTTTCTTATAATTTAAACAATTGATAATTGACATTCTAAATTTATTTTACTCTTAACAATTCGTTGAATATTTCACTTGAAGTTAGTGATTTATACGCGTGGCGCATGAAGTAAAATTTCGAGTTTAGAAAAGCCTGAAAATTTGGATTTGCAGGGGCGCGACTCGCTTCGCTCGCGCGCCCCTGCAAATCCAAATTTTCAGGCTTTTCTAAACTCGAAATTTTACTTCATGCGCCACGCGTATAAGACACAGATTTCAAGTGAAGTGCGCCTGTTTACAATATTATAGTGTTGTCAGTGATTTATACGCGTGGAGCATTTTTCGATTTGCAGGGGCGCGACTCGCTTTGCTCGCGCGCCCCTGCAAATCCAAATTTTCAGGCTCTTCTAAACTCGAAATTTTACTTCATGCGCCACGCGTATAAGACACAGATTTCAAGTGAAGTGCGCCTGTTTACAATATTATAGTGTTGTCAGTGATTTATACGCGTGGCGCATGAAGTAAAATTTCGAGTTTAGAAAAGCCTGAAAATTTGGATTTGCAGGGGCGCGACTCGCTTCGCTCGCGCGCCCCTGCAAAACCAAATTTTCAGGCTTTTCTAAACTCGAAATTTTACTTCATGCTTAGTCTAGGAGTGGAATCCCTCGTTAAACGATCAATCACAGACGTATTTTGTAGTAAAACTTATGACATAAAATAAATAGAATTGATGCTTTATTTTGTTGTTCAAATTTAGAACCAACACAAATTCGTGTGCATTATTTATCTTTTAGTAAACTTAGCTTCTACAATTTTAAAATATGAATCATAATAAAAGTTATAGAGAATGAACAAACCTTGTTTTATTGCAGGAAATTGCTATAGCTTAAATTATACTGAAATTATGTAAGATAATGCTTAATAATTAAAGTACTAAAGAAAACATTTTAATATTAATATCACAAAAATCATCTAATTATAAATTTAACAATTTTAATTTTAACGTTGGAAAAAATGGAATCGAACAATTTTTAATTAAATTGCAAAAGTTCAAAATGATTAAAAATTATTCAAATGAACAGAATTTATTTAAATAAAAAACTGACTGATGTAACAAATACATATAACAAAGAAAACACGTTTAGTTTATAAATGAAAAGTTGACGTCTTTGAAACTATAGTCACGTAATATAATCTCAGTTATACAAATATAAAGAAGTTAAAGCCTCCACCGTTAAAAAAATAGCTCAAACTATTTAGCAGATTCGAAAAGAAACTTTACTTTAATAAAAAAAATATTTTCTTGTTAATTAGTCTGGGAAGTTTTAGGTGAAACTCCATTTATATTGGGAGTTTTATCTAAAACTCCCCAGACTAATTAACAAGAAAATATTTATTTTATTAAAATAAAGTTTCTTTTTGAATCTGCCAAATAGTTTGAGCGTCTTGTAAACTTTTTTTTGACAATTATGTAAATACATGTTAACCAAATATTTTCTTGTTAATAAGTCTGGGGAGTTTTAGGTCAAACTCCATTTATATTGGGAGTTTCATCTAAAACTCCCTAGACTAAATAACAAGAAAATATTTTTTTTTATTAAAATAAAATTTCTTTTCGAATCTGCCAAATAGTTTAAGCGTCTTGTAAACTTTTTTTAACAATTATTAAGGGGGGAGTTTTAGGTGAAACTCCATTTATTAGGTGAAACTCCATTTATAATGGGAGTTTCATCTAAAACTCCCCAGACTAATTAACAAGAAAATATTTTTTTTTTATTAAAATAAAGTTTCTTTTTGAATCTGCCAAATAGTTTAAGCGTCTTGTAAACTTTTTTTGACAATTATGTAAATAAATGTTAACCAAATATTTTCTTGTTAATTAGTCTGGGGAGTTTTAGGTGAAACTCCATTTATATTGGGAGTTTCATCGAAAACTCCCTAGACTAAATAACAAGAAAATATTTTTTTTTATTAAAATAAAATTTCTTTTCGAATCTGCCAAATAGTTTAAGCGTTTTGTAAACTTTTTTTAACAATTATTAAGGGGGGAGTTTTAGGTGAAACTCCATTTATTAGGTGAAACTCCATTTATATTGGGAGTTTCATCTAAAACTCCCCAGACTAATTAACAAGAAAATATTTTTTTTTTTATAAAAATATAATTTCTTTTCGAATCTGCCAAATAGTTTAAGTGTCTTGTAAACTTTTTTTTAACAATTATGTAAGGGGGGAGTTTTAGGTGAAACTCCATTTATTAGGTGAAACTCCATTTATATTGGGAGTTTTATCTAAAACTCCCCAGACTAATTAACAAGTAAATATTTTTTTTATTAAAATAAAGTTTCTTTTTGAATCTGCCAAATAGTTTGAGCGTCTTGTAAACTTT
Source organism: Philonthus cognatus (assembly GCA_932526585.2). Classification (NCBI taxonomy): domain Eukaryota; kingdom Metazoa; phylum Arthropoda; class Insecta; order Coleoptera; family Staphylinidae; genus Philonthus; species Philonthus cognatus. The sequence continues at coordinate 36,066,857 of OW052242.1, forward strand.
TTTTGACAATTATGTAAATAAATGTTAACCAAATATTTTCTTGTTAATTAGTCTGGGGAGTTTTAGGTGAAACTCCATTTATATTGGGAGTTTCATCTAAAACTCCCTAGACTAAATAACAAGAAAATATTTTTTTTTATTAAAATAAAATTTCTTTTCGAATCTGCCAAATAGTTTAAGCGTTTTGTAAACTTTTTTTAACAATTATTAAGGGGGGAGTTTTAGGTGAAACTCCATTTATTAGGTGAAACTCCATTTATATTGGGAGTTTCATCTAAAACTCCCCAGACTAATTAACAAGAAAATATTTTTTTTTTTATAAAAATATAATTTCTTTTCGAATCTGCCAAATAGTTTAAGCGTCTTGTAAACTTTTTTTTAACAATTATGTAAGGGGGAGTTTTAGGTGAAACTCCATTTATTAGGTGAAACTCCATTTATATTGGGAGTTTTATCTAAAACTCCCCAGACTAATTAACAAGTAAATATTTTTTTTATTAAAATAAAGTTTCTTTTTGAATCTGCCAAATAGTTTGAGCGTCTTGTAAACTTTATTTGACAATTATGTAAATACATGTTAACCAAATATTTTCTTGTTAATTAGTCTGGGGAGTTTTAGGTGAAACTCCATTTATATTGGGAGTTTCATCTAAAACTCCCCAGACTAATTAACAAGAAAATATTTTTTTTTATAAAAATATAATTTCTTTTCGAATCTGCCAAATAGTTTAGGCGTCTTGTAAACTTTTTTTTAACAATTGTTAAGGGGGGAGTTTTAGGTGAAACTCCATTTATTAGGTGAAACTCCATTTATATTGGGAGTTTCATCTAAAACTCCCCAGACTAATTAACAAGAAAATATTTTTTTTATTAAAATAACATTTATTTTCGAATCTGCCAAATAGTTTGAGCGTCTTGTAATTTTTTATTTAACAATTATGTAAATAAATGTTAACCAGAATTTAGTTATATTCTTGTTAATATTAGTGCTAATTTTAAGAACTTGTACTACTTAAATTGCGTATATTAAAAGTTCTTGAAAACATTAAAATGGGTTATAACTTAAAAATAGCCAATGCAATTTAAAATATACATATAATAAAAATGTCTAAAAATATTCCATACTTTTAGAAAAAGTCACTTCTAAAGTTTTTATCACCGAATCACATTTTCTCACGCTTCTGACAGCGAAACTGTAATTACCAGTTATACCAAGTCCTATTAATTTGAAGCCTTGAATAATAGCTAATGATTAAAACAAATAAAACCTTAATTGTTTGATTTGAGTTATGTGGAGTATTTAATCACAATGAAAAAAAAAACTGTTTTTATTCCTTACTTCACTTTTATTTTTATGTGTTAGATGTACATTTCGAGTGCTAAGCACTCATTATCAATAACTAATGGTTATTGATAATGAGTGCTTAGCACTCGAAATGTACATCTAACACATAAAAATAAAAGTGAAGTAAGGAATAAAAACAGTTTTTTTTCATTGTAAATAAAACCTTAATAACATTTTAGTTTCTTGTTAATTAGCCTGGGGAGTTTTAGGTGAAACACTCTGTATTCAATTATTTGGAAAATTAAGTAGATCATTTTGTTGCTTTATTGCTTTATGTATTTTTTATAAATGCATTTGATTATATCCGAAAGAGTGTTTTCCACTCCCAGATTAAACATGAAGTAAAAATTCGAGTTTAGAAAAGCCTGAAAATTTGGTTTGGTCGCGTAGCGCGTAGCGCGTAGCGCTACGCGACCAAACCAAATTTTCAGGCTTTTCTAAACTCGAATTTTTACTTCATCCGCCACGCGTATAAAACACTCATTTGATGTGAAGTTCAGAATATATGACCTTTGTATAGTTCTTAAGTAGTGTATTTAGAACTTAAGAATATTTCACCGTTTTATACGCGTGGCACATGAAATAAAATGTATCAATAAAAACGTACATTATATACTTATAGTGGAATTCGGGAGAGATTTCCTATGACTCATTGATGTGGAATGTGTGGTTTACTTTTTTTAGGGAGTATGTCGACAATTGTATCTGCACCGATTTTTCTTAGTTGTGTCAAATTTTGACGTTACATGGCAATGTCATACTGTTTAGGTCGCGAGTATGTTAGTGTTCTTCTTTTAGAAAAGCTTTAAATCATAATTTCTTGTGATTTTTTTTTCTTTTGAGTATACATATCCCAATTACGTGTTGTAGATTTTTAAATATTCATTGTTTTCTTAAAATAGGTCAATTTTAAGTTTAAACGAGTGTTTTCCACTCCCAGGTTAAGCATGAAGTAAAATTTCGAGTTTAGAAAAGCCTGGAGATTTGGTTTGGTCGCGTTTGATGTGGTTGAATGAAAAGTCCAGTCACAGCAATTTTACCTCAACTTCTTTAACTCATTTCATAATAATCAATGATAATTAATCAAGAACCAATTAAACCAGCAATATATAACAATTAGCTTGCGAGCATTGCGTCAGTGGAGGAAACGACAAGAATAAAAAAAATACAGGTGCATGCAACACGTAATAATTTAAAACGTGCTACATTTCGGACAAATTATCATTTGCAGGAAGTGACCGCTTAATGATTTTGATATTTAAGAGTTGTACGGCCTGCGGACATGGATTCGATTCATTAGCCGATGCAGAAGTCACTTTACTTACTTAATTGCGCGGCACTGAAAAAAAAAGAGATAAAAATCTGTTCTCACGAATTCTGATGATTTTCGTCGCCGATACAATCAATTTCACCTGACACGAAATGATGCTCTGTTATTAATGTGCTGAGTATTTTTTATTACAAAATTTTGTTTGATGGTATCTATTTTCGGCTTTATTTTGGAGTGAATTAATTTTAGTGAAGGGTTATGGATTTGAGAGCTTTGAAGAATTATCTAGCTCTTGAGAACTGGAATAAGACCCAATTCGCATCGAAATGTGATGTATTGGCAGTTGAGAATAAAAAAACAGCTTTACAGAATTTTATAATAGAATCATAACCTATCTATAAACTATTATTTAAAACACTTGGTATTGTTTCACTGATTTTATTTAACTACAGATAGAAGATAATGACGTTAAGGTAAAAGGGTAATGTGTTGAGAATACAACTCATAGCCTACTAGAACGAATTTTAAACCAATGAGATGCAAGGAAAGCCGTAGGTACATGTCTATCACCGCGATGATAAAAAACAAAAGAAGCGGTGGGTGTTAAGTTGTCCTGTCATTCAAAACGTCAAAATAGGTAAAGTTTCGTGCAGTGATATTAATAGAAAAGTGAAAAGTGCGACGCTAAAAAACACCGTCATGAATAAAGAATCACAGTGGCGGCAGTTTACGAACTTTTGTGCGATTAAAAAATTCTCAATCAATAGGGAAACAACAATATCTCAGCTGTCGATAATGTTAAGGGACTCACATTATTTTATTCGTTATATTCTCTCACTAAATATAACTCGTGATATGATTAATTATCGATGATATTTTGTCGTTGAAACCGAAGCAGCACATTCAACTCGTGCTGCGCACTCGTTGAATCTGCAGCTCGGTTTCAACTCCAAAATATCATCGATAGTAATCATACCACTCGTTATATTACGGCTGAGAATACAACTCATAGCTTACTAGAACGAATTTTCAGCCAATGAGATGCGAGGAAAGCCGTAGGTACATGTCTATCACCGCGATGATAAATAACAAAAGAAGCGGTGGGTGATAAGTTGTCCTGTCATTCGAAACGTCAAAAGAGGTAAAGTTTCGTGCAGTGATATTAATAGAAAAGTGAAAAGTGCGACGCCAAAAAACACCGTCATGAACAAAGAATCACAGTGGCGGCAGTTTACGAACTTTTGTGCGGTTAAAAAATTCTCAATCAATAGGGAAACAACAATATCTCAGCTGTCGATAATGTTAAGGGACTCACATTATTTTATTCGTTATATTCTCTCACTAAATATAACTCGTGATATGATTAATTATCGATGATATTTTGTCGTTGAAACCGAAGCAGCAGATTCAACTCGTGCTGCGCACTAGTTGAATCTGCAGCTCGGTTTCAACTCCAAAATATCATCGATAATAATCATACCACTCGTTATATTACGGCTGAGAATACAACTCACAGCCTACTAGAACGAATTTTCAACCAATGAGATGCAAGGAAAGCCGTAGGTACATGCCTATCACCGCGACGATTAAAAACAAAAGAAGCGGTAATAAGTTTTCCTGTCATTCGAAACGTTAAAATTGGCACAAATCGGTTGGGTAAAGTTTCGTGCAGTGACATTAATAGAGAAGTGAAAAGTGCGACGCCAAAAAAACACCGTTATAAACAAAGAATCACAGTGGCGGCAGTTTACGAACTTTTGTGCGGTTAAAAAATTCACAATCAATAGGGAAACAACAATATAATATCACAACTGTCGATAATGTTGAGGGGCTTGCAGTATTTTATTCGTTATATTCTCTCACTAAATATAACTCGTAATACGATTAATTATCGATGATATTTTGTCGTTAAAACCGAAGCAGCACATTCAACTCGTTCTGCGCACTCGTTGAATCTGCAGCTCGATTTCAACTCGATAATAATCATACCACTCGTTACATTACGGCTCACTATACAATGTAAATTCAAGCGAGATTTATTTATACTAGGGATGGTTTATTTTTTGCACATATTTTTTGATTTTCATTTGTTTTATCATTTACCATTTTTATCTACTTATTCCTAATCTTAGATTTGCTACTAGAATATTTCTATAAGTACACAAAGGAGATACATTACAAAAGATCAGCAATATTGTAGACAATACTACAGACATAAAATGCAACCGCAAAACCACCACGAATTCTTCTTATTGGATCCCTCAGAATAGGGCATTAAAGAGCAGCGAAAAAGTCCCTGACCGCAGTCTCCCAGTTTTACAACCGTAATATATCCCCCATTTCCAGACATCCTCCCTCCGCGGCACGTTTCTTTAAGTGTCCATTTACTGTTTTAATAAAAGCCGCAAACTTCCTCCATGGTGTGTGTGCTCAACACATACCCCATCCATGCCCATATGCCACACATGGTGTTCCCCACGCCTTCGCCGGCACACCGCTAGGGGGCGTGTCCGTAGCTGGATCGATGGCCAATCAAGAGCGGGACTTGGACATCCTGCTGGTTTGTACTAAACACGTTTTTTACGAGCCTGTTAATCACCTGGCGGCCACTCTCTTCGGCTCGGCTGGACGGCGGTCATTGGAAGTGACCCTGGGTATTGGGTATGCTGTAATATAGCCGGACCTCTGCGGTTTTTCACACTGGGGATTTATTAAAATATTACTGGGGTGATCCTTTCTAACAAAGGAACACCCCAGTTGATCATAAATCACTTCTCGAGGGATCCAAATTATTAGTTATGAATATGGAATAAAGGTAATTTGAAAACCATAGCTGGAGTTAAATCAAGGATGATATATTACGAAATTAAGGTTCACTAGCAAACATTACAAATTACTAAAGAAGAAAAAATGCTCATATTAATTAGTAAACCAATGCTTATCAAAAATGCTAGCACCCAACGTGGGGCCCAATCCATTTGTTGGCTACAAAAAGTTATCTCTTGACTACCAACACTTCTTCTAAAAAATTTCATATATTGAACTAGTGAAATTAATATGTTTGAAAGCGTAAACGCCATCTAATTCAAGCACTGGTTCGGGGCTATACTGATGATGGCGTTGAAGCCTGAAATGCGTATATAACTTAAAAAAAAACACTTTTAACATTTTTTCACAAATTTATTTTATACTAGATGTGCATTTCGGTCACAAGGTGACCATTATTAATGGTTTTGATACTGCGTATATCCGGTGAATGAATGAGTACTGAACACAAGTTCATATTCCTAATAGTGAAATTAAAATAAATGCCTCTAATAATAACAAAAATCAATGTTAATAACAAAAATAACCTAAAATAGCTATCTCCTTTTCAAAATATGTGAAAACTCATAACCTACCTTTTATAAACTATTAATGAATTTTGATAGCTAGGCCATCTATATAGGACATTGGGTGTCCTGGCTATCGAAATTCATTAATAGTTTATGAAAGGTACAAACAGGTTTAGTGGGTAAGTAAGATTATATAAAGTGTACACGCAGGTCACTGTTTCATCCTACATTATATAGTATTCAAGTTATTGTAACTTAAAATACAAATTTAATTTACTTTAATCAAATAACATACTGCTAAATCAGTAATAAAGATAAACTGCCAAAGCAGCATTAAAATTACCTATACTGCTAAACAAGAATATTTTGAATATCCCAATATTTCAGTGTTTTATAAACGTGGCGCATGAAGTAAAATTTCGAGTTTAGAAAAACCTAAAAATTTCAGGCTTTTCTAAACTCGAAATTTTACCTCATGCGCCACCCGTATAAAACGGTGAAATATTCTAGGTCGTATATTTTGAACTTCACATCAAATCAGTGTTTTATACGCGTGGCGCATGAAGTAAAATGTCGAGTTTAGAAAGCCTGAAAATTTGGTTTAGTCACGTAACGCGTAGCAGTTATTTATTGCTGGTTTAATTGGTTCTTGATTAATTATCATTGATTATTATGAAATGAGTTAAAGAAGTTGAGGTAAAATTGCTATGACTGGACTTTTCATTCAACCACATCAAAATAAAAATGTTTTATACGCGTGGCGCATGAAGTAAAATTTCAAGTTTAGAAAAGCCTGAAAATTTGGTTTGGTCGGTCCGCGCTTCGCGCTACGCGACCAAACCAAATTTTCAGGCTTTTATAAACTAGAAATTTTACTTCATGCTTAACCTGGGAGTGGAAAACACTCGTTTAAACTTCAAATTGACCTCTTTTAAGAAAACAATGAATATTTTAAAATCTACAACACGTAATTGGGATATGTATAACATACTCGCGACCTAAACAGTATGACATTGTCATGTAACGTCAAAATTTGACACAACTAGGAAAAATCGTTGCAGATACAATTGTCGACATACTCTAATAGTATTTAACATTATTAGCATTGTTAAAACGGTTTTTACTGGCGGGCAGAAGGATATGACTGGCGAGTCGCTAGACGAGCCAGTCACCTTCTGGAGCCAGTAAAACCCGTTAACTTGCGTATATTGTTATATATTTTATTTGTCAATCATTTGTAATTAATTAAAATACAATTATTTGGTAAATTTAATTAAATTGGAATTAAAAAAAATATGTAGTTACTTTCTGAAACCTACAAATATAATGAACACCACTTTTTTTAATATTTTAACATTGAATACCTGTGAACTGGAACATTTTCCTTCATATTTAAACATATTTATTCCAGTACTAACTTGTTAAATTTTAACAAGTTAGTATACTGACTTGTTAAAATTTTACAAGTCAGTAGCTTGAAAACATAACCTTACTTGTTTAATACTGTCTATTGATAAATTGACGTTTACAAATGAGAGACAAATAAAAAAGTTTAAACCACACATTCCACATCAATGAGTCATAAGACATGTCTCCCGAATTCCACTATAAGTATATAATGTACGTTTTTGATAAATTGATAAATTAATATGTATAACGAAGTAGAACCATAATACAAAATATATTATAAGAGCTTATTCTTATCGATTTCATAATTAAATTTACTTTACTGGAAGCGATAAATACATATTTTCGTGCTCAATAAATTTCTAACGATAACACACACACACACACACACACACACACATAAAGCAAAAAAATCAGAAAAAAAACAATCAATTCCGTTTGTGTTGATTTAATTCTAATAAATAATCGACGTATCTCGATCGGAAGAATGATATATCGGCGGGTTTCTGTTATTGGGCCCGAGAATGGGAAAAAAGCTGTTAAGACGCAAAGGCCCCGGATCGTTATCGTTGCGCCTTTAAAAATGTAATTTGTTCAACAGCAAACGCGCTCACGATCGCCATAATTGCCTCGCGGAACAAAATCAATCAAACGCCCGTCATGTTCTGTCAATATTTAAACGTGCAGGCGCATTCGGTGTGCTTTTTAATTAAAGCTAATTTCCAAACGAGTTACTAATGTTTCACAGATGTTAACAATTATCATGATTGTATTATATAGAACAAAAACGATTTTATTTTAATGATTTTTATATGCATTCAAAGTACAGATACAATAGTATACCTACAAAATGGTACGTTTAAAAAATGTTGCAAAAAACATTTCAGAAAAATGTTCACTAATGCCCGTTTACACCCAAGCCGATTAACTTAACCAGTGATTAGGACTTTTTTGTTTTTTGATTTTAAAAAAAAACCTCTATAATCTGTTTAATAACTAGGAGAAGCGTTTTAAATTTCACGCGTCAAAACCTACAACTCTGATTGGCTAAGAGGGCGCCCATATTACACTATGCTAATTACGTCATTATTAGACGCAACAGCTGATATAACCTTAATTCGAAGCGTTACCGAGTTGTAACTTTGTCTGTTTCGTAATAACCTTTTGTGCGGTGTTTCTTTAGCATAGTTAAAAGTTAGTTTTGTTTATATTGTTGTGATGGATTATGGACCCAGTACAAGCTCGGTGATAATATCACCTTCATCACCAAAAAAGTGTAAGAAGTTGGATTTGGGTCATTTATATCTGTCTGAAAAACATTGCATAATAAATATGTATAAGCAGATGATAACAGATATTCCACATATGAAAATAACTGCTGTTGTATCAAACATTGTTGGTGCAGTAGGTGAGATATCAAATAGCATAAGAATATGCATCAAACAATAAAATGTTTAATTTTTAGGAGTTGTAAATTCCACTGTTAAATTACAAGTTTTGATGACGTAGTAAAGCGATGCGTGCATAGTTTCTTCTATAAAAATGAACTGCCAACTTTGAAGAAAAGAAGTAAACGATCATGCTGACATGCCGAAGATGAGTCGGTCTGCCTTGTATAGTTTTATGAAACAAATCAATTTTAAGTAACATAGAGACCAGAGCTGGGCAGGATTCGAATCATTCAGGATTCGAATCCTGGATTCAAATCCTTTTAGAGGATTCAAAAGAGCCATTCGAATACTTTAGTTCAACTGGATTCGTGATCCGGATTCGTTACATTTTATTTAAAGGATTCGTATTCGAGTCTAAATGTGGGTGATTCGAATCCTTATAAAAGGATTCGAATTTTTGTAAAACGATTCGAATATTTACAAAAGGATTTGAATCGTCAAAAACAATTCGAATTAATTGTGAGGAATAACATGAAAATTGTTTTTTTCAATTCCTTTAAATGTGAAGTTTTGTATAAACTGTTAGCCTTGTCGCAGCAAATAGCTGAATTAAAATATAATTCTGGTAATGATTATAATAGACAAAATACTGAAATTTTGGATGCCGGGAGCTCTAAAAGTTCTAACGGTGAATCGAGTGTGGATGTGGTGCTACCTACTTCACATGAAATTACGCGTGATAATTTTTCAATTTCAACTGTTACGTCACCCCCGAATATCGATAAAAGTACCTCAGGGCAGGCTATTTCAGTTTCAGTTTCAGTTAATAAATGTCCTACCACGATTGACAATAAACCCCGTGATAGTCAGAACATCGCTAGCATAGTTTCTGATAGGAAAAAGAAGCAAACCAAACCTTCGGTCATAATTGAAGCCGGAGCATCTGACTTTGGGTTTCAGTCATGTTTAATTAAGAAAAAGTGGCTACATATTTATAGGGTTCAACCAAATGTAGATCCAAAAGCTATTGCTAGCCACGCAAAGAAGATATTAGGCGTAAATGCTGATGTCAAATGCTTCAGACTGGTGAACTCCGATCAGTCATCATCGTTCAAAATTGGTGTTGATGAATCTCATTTTAATACATTACTTGATGCGTCGAAATGGCCGCAGGGTATCGCAATTAAGGAATTTGTCCCTCTTCTTCATCATCATCAACAGCATTTTCGAATAGAGAAGCCGTGTATAAGCCCAAGTTAGTTACTACTAATGGATTTGGTCTATCTGTATTCTACCAACATTTTAGAGGGTTAAGGACAAAATTATTTGAATTTTATAATGCTGTTTTGGCGAATGACTTTGATGTCATTTGTATTTCTGAATCATGGTTACATTCCGATATACGAGATAACGAAGTTAACCGACATATTATATATCGCGGTGATCGTAACAATATCACATCAACTAGTTCAAGAGGCGGCGGCGTCTTTATTGGAGTGATAACCGACATATTATATATCGCGGTGATCGTAACAATATCACATCAACTAGTTCAAGAGGCGGCGGCGTCTTTATTGGAGTGAATAGGAAGTTAAGCTCTTCTCTAGTTACTGTGGATTCTGAAAATTGTGAAGAGATTTGGGTGTCTATCAACGGCCAGACCATTATTGGCTGTGTCTACATTCCTTCACGATCAGCTGCTGAGATATATGCCAGACATATTAGTGCATTATCCGAAATCATTGATCGATACTCGGATTCCAGCATGCTCTTGTTTGGGGATTGCAATCTACCGGAAGTGAAGTGGATCATCGAGGATGAATGTATTGGATATTTACCAACAAGTACGGTTAGTGAAAGTGCCCGTCTTTTATGCGATGGTGTTATGAGTGGAGGTTTTTATCAGGTTAACTCCTTTATTAATAATAGTGGTAATATTTTGGATCTTGCTTTTTCTAATCTTCCCACTGTAAATTGTTCTATCTCTGATCCATTAGTGAAGTGTGACATTTATCATCCTTCGTTACTAGTAGATTTTAGTGTTCCTAGCAGTTTATCACCCTTAGATGAATCATTTCACTATGATTTCTGTAATGCTGATATTGTAGGTATATGTAATTATATTGGCAGCTATGACTAGGTAAATATGTTTAAGAGTACTTCGATAGAATATGACATTGATATATTTTACGAAATCTTGTATGATGCTTGTAATCGTCATGTCCCTAAACGAAAGAGATCAACATCGCATTTTCCTAGTTGGTTCGCGAAATCTCTAATAAGTTTAATTAAAAAAAAAGCGAACAGCTCACAGAAATTTTAAACGGTCAGGCTCTAGGAATAACTACTCAATTTTTTCAAATTTACGTGCTGTCTGCAAAGATGCTATTGTTAAGGATCACATAAGTTATATCGAAGATGTTAAGAGGAGTATACCTTATGATATCAATATATTTTGGAAATATTGTAAATCTAAAAATGGCAGTGGTAGAGGTCTTCCATCCAGTATGGCATATGGAACGCTGGTCGCAAACTCGGATAATTGCATCGCGGATCTATTTGCAGACTATTTTCAGAATTCATATTCATGTCCAACTACCATTGGTCCTGAAGTTAGTGAGTTCAGTGACCTAATATTTAATAACTTACAGTTTAGTGAAACTAAAGTGAAACTAAATTCCACTATTGTGGAATGCCTATCTGAAATTAAAAATGGTGCTGCACCAGGTCCTGACGGAATACCGCCTGCCTTGATAAAAGCCTGCGCATCGACTCTGTCTTTACCTCTTACTAAATTATTTAATCGTTCTCTAGGAGATGGATTCTTCCCATATCTTTGGAAGCGATGCTACACTGTCCCGGTCTTTAAATCAGGCATAAAGACATGTGTTGACAAATATAGAGCGATAGTTATTCAATCATGTTTTCCTAAATAATTAGATAAGTTGGTTGCGAAGTATATGTTAAACATTTTTAAGCCACTTTTATCTGAGCAACAACATGGATTCTTTCCATCAAGATCTACCGCTTCCAACTTGTTTGTATACTCCAATTTCATTACCGACGCGATGTAGGAAGGGGCAGTGGTAGACTCGATCTATACCGACTTTAGTAAGGCGTTTGACAGAGTTAGCCACTGTAGGCTTTTATACAAACTCCGAATGTATGGTGTTGCTGGGTCCATGATTGAGTGGCTCCGGTCGTTCATAAGTTGTAGACAACATGTGGTGAAAATAAATGATGCAGTTTCTGGTTCTGTAATAAATGCAACTTCAGGTGTGCCCCAGGGTTCTCACCTTGGGCCATTGCTATTTCTCATCTTTATCAAAGATTTTGGTAAAGAAATTCAATCAATTTTTTTGCTTTATGCAGATGATATGAGGCTGTATCGTAAAATCACCACCAGTGATGATTGTCGCATCCTGCAAAATGATCTGGATCAGCTTATAATATGGTGCTCCAGTAATGATTTGCATCTGAACAAAACTAAATGCAAACATATACGTTTTTCAAGAAAATAACTGATCTATTTACGGGCTATCTATTTTCTAGATTGTAATCCTTTAGAGAGGGTTTATACAATCAATGATTTAGGCGTTCTTGTTGACAGTAAACTTCAATTTTATGAGCACTTAGATTTAGTTATTGCAAAAGCTTTCCAAAGAATTGGTTTTATACGGCGTACATTTCAAATCTATCCGTACTTTAATGACATTATACTCCACCTTAGTCAGACCAATTCTAGACTATTGCTGCATAATTTGGTCACCGCACTACCAATGTCACATAGATAGATTAGAACGTGTACAACGTAAAATGATAAAACTCATTTGCTACCGGTCAAACCTTTCGTACGATAGTAATAATTATGACCTACTTCGTACATATCTCGGTTTGTTGTCTCTTGAAAAACGAAAGATTTATTTTATGCTATGCTTCGCATATCGTGTACTGAATGGACTGATACTTTGCCCATCCATATTGTCGTCTATTGGCATTAACGTTCCAGTTCGCTCAACCAGACAACAAAAACTTCTTGCTGACGTACACCACTTTACTCTGTATGGCTATAACAGCCCACAAAACAATTTAATAAGATATGTTAATTCCTATGGCGAGTCAATAGATTTTTTTGGTGTCTCGTTGAGCCGTTTTAAACGACTTTGTCTAAAATCCATTAACTCCTCTTAGGGTCCTTTATATAATTATTTATTTGATCCTATTTTATTAGATGTAACTTCTGTTTCTGAGTGTGTTGATTTGTGAATTTTTTGTTTGTTTTTGTATTGTTTTGTGAATATTATGTATATATTGTTGTATTTTTTTAATGGTCTCCCGTAATAAAGCATTAATTAATTAATTTTTGTGTGTTTTTAAATTTCTCGTTAAATCACTGTTTTAAGCGCGTGGCGCATGACGTAAAATTTCGAGTTTAGAAAAGCCCAAAAAATTTGTCTCGGGTCGCTGCGCGACCCGAGACAAATTTTTACGGGGCTTTTCGAAACTCGAAATTTTACTTCATGCTTAGTCTGGGAGTGGAAACGCTCGTTCGAAACTTCAAAGTCAATGATAAGAACATTAAATAATTGAAAATGTTTTTAAAGATAATAATCCAGTTTTTAAAATTTTGTTTAATATTGTTTGAAGTAAAACTGACATGGTAGCCACAATCTGAAATGTTAAATTTTTCCGACATTTCCGTGACTAAAGATTTTTTCCCTGGCCTTTTAATATAACTTTTTTCTGTGGGAAACCCCCATTCTGTTTAATAGTTTTCATTGTTTTTGCCATTATTTAAGTTAATTTTGTAAATATTTACGTGTTTTATAATTTACCTGCTGATTTTGACAAATTTAATAATATCATATGGCTTTTTTGTTAGTGTTTTAGTTAATTTGAATATAATTCCATGACTTTTCTCTGACTTTTCCGGTTTTAATGATATTCAGTGATTTTTTTATTTACGTAAAACTTCAGGCATTAGTCGATTTTATAATAGAGTTCAATTTGAAGTTTTGAACGAGTGTTTCCACTCCCAGGCTAAGCATGAAGTAAAATTTCGAGTTTAGAAAAGCCCGAAAATTTGTCTCGGGTCGCTGCGCGACCCTCGACAAATTTTCACGGGGCTTTTCTAAACTCGAAATTTTACTTCATGCTTAGCCTGAAATTTTACTTCATGCGCCACGCGTACAAAACACTGATTTGCAGTGGAGTTCAGAAACACACAAATACATCTTTAACTAGAGTAACAGGGAGTCAGATATTTAGTCTGTTATCAACGATGTTCAGTGGTAATAATAAATAATTAGGTTTTGAATATTTTTGTTAAAACAACTGGTAACGATATTTATATATTAATGGTTGCAAAAAAATAATAAAATATAATTTATTTTAAAAGGATTTGTATTCGTGATTCGAAAAAACAGGATTCGAATCTTCGATTCGAATCATATTAGGTGATTCGGATTCGTGATTCGAATCCTATCATATTTATCTCTTACCAATCCTTTATTCGAGGATTCGGATTCGTGATTCGAATCCTTGCTACTAGGATTCGTCCCAGCTCTGATAGAGACACATTATTAAATAAATTCCATATTTTATTATGAACATAATGTAAATATGTTTTATTCTACAGATATATGGCGAGATGCCGTGTAAGCATTTTAATTAAACTGACGATATCATACGATGGAAAAGAAAATACTTAACCACAATTTAGAAGTACAAAATGGATATTTGATTTTATTTAAAGAGTAATTATGAAATTATTTAAAATTGCCGCCAAATTTATCTAGTGATATTTCTGGTAACTTTTTATAGTGTAAATTGGGCGTTGGCACTTACTCCTTCTAGTTTTTAAACAGACTATAGAGGGCCATGATTTAATCTTTCTTTCAAATTTAAGTTGGCTACACACTTCAGCACTTGACATATAAAACGTCAGACAATAATTATAATGTATATTTTCAGAGTTACCAACCTAGAGTATTTTCCATGGCACTCTAGAGATTTTTTATAATTGAACATACGATATCTACAAATTGTTTACACAATTGCATAATGATGAGACATGTTTAGGAGAACTTATAAATTTAACTATTCTTATGTTTTAAAAATTTGACTTAAGCAGAGATATAATCAATGATTAGTCGATGATTAAAGCTAATCGGTCGGGGGTAAATGAACTTAAATGCATAAATTATTTACTTATTTTTATATCGAAATATTCCTACATTTAAAAACAATCTTGACAAAAAAAGACATCATGCTAATACAAACTAGGAACATCATGTAGCATCTTTCCCAACAAGGCAGATGTAACACTGGACGAGGTATCATTTATAACAACACGCACAAAAAAAACCCAAGTGCGACACGAATTGTGTCATTCCATTTTTCAAAGCGTTTCCACGTCATTCCGCCATTAGCACCCCCCTTAACCCACCTCATCCCTAATCCCAAACAAAATAAAATGTTCTCTCACCATCCACCATAATCCACACACACACACAAACATACAGAAGGAGGATCTCTGGGAGCCGGGACACGTGCACGGGACACCTTTTCGCAACTTGGTACACATTCATCCCTGTCGTCCCCCAGGGGTTTTTCAATGAGATAACTGAAGGGATCGTCCCCTAGGGGTGGTGAATAAAGAGCGGCGTGGTGGGGCTAGGGGGGTTGTTTTCCCTCCTCATTGATAATAATGTCGTCCTGATACTTTAGAGATTTGTTTTATATTCAATGGGGTATGTTATGGTTTAGTTAACGCACTCTCTGAGGAGGGTGCGAAATGCTCGAGCGATCCTCTCACAAAATGAAATTAATTTCACGGATTAGATTATCACCCGTTCGCCTTTTATTCCTCGGGTTAATCCGGAAAGTTTAATGGGAATAGAGTGTTTGAATAAGCCGTTAGGGAAAATTTTATTTGAGAAAAATAAATAGGAAAAACTATGGCAGAAAAAATGAATCTAGGTCTCCTCATTTTGTAAGTTTATTACATGCTGGAGTTTGTCCCAAAGATAGAAGGACCGGAAAGTTTAATGGGAATTGAGTGTTTGAATAAGCCGTTAGGAAAAATGTTATTTGAGAAAAATAAATAGGAAAAACTATGGCAGAAAATATGAATCCAGGTCTCCTCATTTTGTAAGTTTATTACATGCTGGAGTTTGTCCCAAAGATAGAAGGACCGGAAAGTTTAATGGGAATTGAGTGTTTGAATAAGCCGTTAGGGAAAATGTTATTTGAGAAAAATAAATAGGAAAAACTATGGCAGAAATAATGAATCTAGGTTTCCTAATTTTGTAAGTTTATTACATGCTGGAGTTTTTCCAACAATCAAGGAGTAAAAACACTTATCTTCAAAGCTTCAAAGTGAACTCTTTTAAAAACCATCAAATCACACAAAATATATTATAACCTGCGTACGGCAGCTCTTTGTCTGGAGGCAGGTCGTGGATCGAAATAAAAAAAGTATTTGAAACAAAAACAAAAAAATAAAAAAATATGTTATGGGCGCCACTTGGTTTAAGTAAAATTAATGTTCCTAACTAAACCAAGAAATTAGGAAAACTTTATTATATTGAGATAAAAAAATAGAAAATTAGACAGCTTTTTTTTTAATTAATAAATTATTTAATAATGTCAAAGTAAAGAATTATCAACAAAAATCAATCCTAAATCAAAGTTAACTAGATCCGGTTCATTTGGTTGTAATTAATTAAATTAAATTGAATCAAATCAACTTAAATAATAACATTTAATAACACTATTTGTTTGAAAAAAATGACGTCACCTTTCCCTTACATATTCATAACAGTAATTAAAATAACATTAATACAATTTCATTAGAGAAATAGAATTCATTCAAAAATATTATATTGCATTTTGAAAATTATATTCATACGACTTACACAAAAAAATATAAATATTCATAAGAAAAATAGAATTCGTTCAAAAATAAGATACTAAATCTTAAATATTATATTCATACGATTTACACAGAAAAAAAAAGAAAAATCGAAGTAATTGATTAATCAACTTCGATTACAAATGAAGAAAATATTCTTAATTAAATTTACTCTCCTAGTTGATTTCCCTTTTTTTTACTTAAATTTTGAAATTTCAACACGCAATTGACGAATACTTAAACGAATATTCGATTCGTTAAATATTAACAAAAAAACGCTGTCACTAAATTTACTTTGTGGATTTTTCTCGAGTAACGAAAATAAATTGTTGCACTTTGTATAGAAAAAATATTCAAAAACTTATCATTTGCGTTGCGGCGCTTCCTTCCAAATCGGCCGCACTTCAGCTCCGGTAGCACGAAACGAACACCAAAATCCGTGCGATTTCCAAAAACAAGAAGATGATGAGAAAATCCAAGCCGCCCACCAATCGAGCGTCCGCAATACAATGCGATAAGGAAATACTGGTGGATAAACCTCTCCTGGTTAAATCCTCAAAAAAAAAATAGACAAATAGGCGACAGGCCGGCAGGCCTACGCCGTCCAAAAATTTGCTAATTTAATTAATACGCCGATCACACAGATGCACTACGATTTTATTTCAACGTATTTAACGATCGATCACACAGATCGCGTCGAGCACACAGCCCGGAAGATAATAATCAAAAATTTCCTCAAATTCACCTTCGCGACAAAAAACTCGCTGTTGCCAATATTTATTTAATTAATTCATTAATTGAATAAATATTAAAATCAATTTAAAAAATAACTAGACAATAATTTTTTTTTTTTTTTGGAGTTTCGGCTTTTGCCTGGCCTTAGTAACGTAGACTATTGGCCAACATCAATTTTTATTTTATTTATTCCATTTAAGTATTTAATTCTTTACACGCTTATGTAACTAATTATGGACGACACAGCACATTCACTCACATCCATGGCTCCAGAGGGTGCCAATTTCCCCATAAGAAACTGGCACCCCCCGGTGGGATTCGAACCCACGACCCTCTGCACCCTCTGGCCCAAGAGCAGGAGCTCTACACACTGACCCACGAGGGTCCCCAGACAATAATTAGAGATGGCTTAATGATAATCAGAATTAGGTAATTGACGACAAAAAAAAGAAGAAAACAAACGAAACATTTGCTTAATTAGCTCGAAAGAAGTAATTACAAATATGTATACATGGTTGTCTATGTTGAAATACTACATTGTAATAAAAATATTGTTCCAATTTTTATTGGCGGTAAAAGTGAACGTTACAATATAAAATGGAATATGTATACTTAAAAGTATACATACTGATATTAGCACCTTTTTAAAATATTCAACACCTATCGTGAGAAGGAAGAAACATTCGAGCGAATCCGAAAAAGGACAGCCGTTTCTATTCTTTAAAATTTAAAAAAAAACATCAATTTGTGCGTACCAACAACAATGGCGTCCATAAAAGAAAACCCCCATTGTTATCTGAAAACGTTACACACTCTCGCAGCTCGTTAAATATTCAATATCCTTTGTGTTTGCGTTGATAGCAAACATTAGCTCCCGTGGGCGGACTCGTCGAACCGCAAATTATTCAATGATTGACATTCTACAATTTTACAAGCGTGTGCCTTGTTATTACCTTCGAGAACTGTACAGAAAACGTTCCGCTTTCCGCCATTTCATTTCATTTCATTTCATTTCAATAGATGTTGTTACACAATTTTATCCTAATTGGGCTTTTAATTACCATCATGAACGTTTAAGATTCCACGCACTTATCAACGGTGTAATTGGGTTGGATCGCGTGAAACTGATGTGTGATATCCCGTACAATTTTTTTCGTTTTTCTCATCTACGCCTAAATATCGTGGTAATAACATGGTAGTCTTCAAGAGCGTTTGTTTGATTGCTATAGTGTGTAATTTTTTAACCAACAAAAGTTTCATAAGTGATAGAAGGATTAATGAAAGTATTTTCAATGGTAAAACAACAGACAAGGGAGACAGGCCATCATTTGACGTTCATACATAGGAAACGAATCGGTTGGATTTTATTTCCTCTTACTCAGCATATTTTGACTCACACGAAAAATAGCGGCTGCATTAGCGTTCAATAACAACAAATTAAACACTAAGTTTTACAAAACATTATTTTATTTCCTCTTACTCAGCATATTTTGAGTCACACGAAAAATAGCGGCTGCATTAGCGTTCAATAACAACAAATTAAACACTGAGTTTTACAAAACATTATTGCCCGGGTTTTGTAAAACATTTCGTGGACAATAACATTAAAACATCAGTGATCAGTACCTTCCAAAAACACAACAACTATATTTACTAATTATTAGAATATCATTATAACATTCTTATATTCTCCAATCTTTACTTATTCAGAGGTTTAAGAGGACCAATTTTTGCTGGTAGTGTGTTTCTGAGGTACGAGATAGCAAAATTGCTGAAAGTAGTTTTAACTATGTATTGGTTCTTAGTGCCTGCCGAATTTTACGAATAATAAAAATTATGAGTGAGGAGCGCGTTGTTCGTATGTTAGCGCCGGGCGAATGAATGGGTATTACATTTCAGTAGACAAGTAAACTGGATAAATAAAAATTCACGATTTTAATTTCAATCGACAAACATTCAACTGTTTCTACTTGTCTCATTTCCAATACTTATATTTATAATAATAATAATAATAATAATAATAATAATGTTTATTTCCAGTGCCAAGTGATTACATATACAAATAATTTATATATACAACAAAGGCATGGAAATACGTCAAAATAAGAGAAAACTTAAATTAAATGTTACATGTGTTGTTTAGATACACGTCCACATTATATGGCTCCAACGTGCATAGTAACTCATACGACATTCTTTTGACATTGTTATAATTATTTTCTTTTTATATGTATTCTGGTAGATGGTTATAAAATTTGATACAGTTGTATAGGGGACCTCTTTCTAACATTGCTAGTCGGTGTGATGGGTACACATATGCATCACCGTGCCTTGTATTGTGACGACTGTTTAACGTATATTTTGAAAATAAATGTTTATTTTTGGTTATAAATTTTATGCATTCATATATGTAAATAGCAGGTGTAGTCAGTATTCCAATATTTTTGAAAATACCTTTACAGCTGTCACGCTGTCTCATTTTACAAATTGTTCGTATGGCACGCTTTTGAGCTTTAAAGATAATATCATTATGAATACTGCTACCCCAAAATATGATTCCATATTTTAAATGTGAGTAAAAGTTCGCAAAATAAAATGTTTTAGATATCGCCTTGTTCGTGTTTTTTGTTAGTATTTTTAATCCGTAACAACTTTTGTATAGTTTAGAGGCAAGATTATTAATATGCTTTTTATAGCTGAGAGTTTCATCGATCGTGATTCCAAGAAATTTCGCCGTGTTTGTGAATTCAAAGGGTGTGTTGTTTAGTATGATGTTGTAAGGAGTTGTTATAGATTGATTTGTTTTAGAATGAATTACGCTTGTCTTTTCTGTATTAAGAATTAATTTATTGTTGACAAACCACTCTATAATTATGAACTACAATCATTATAAAAATATATTACATATAAACATTTATTTATGTGTATACATAATAATAATATAATAATAATAATAATAATAATTATAATTTATTACGGAATCACCTTTTTAACAAAATAATACAAACAAATATATATCAGTGTTACAATAAAATAAATCATAACATATGCAAATAAATTAAACCAGAAATAAGAAATAATATAAACTAAAACTAAAATTAAATCTTACCAATAACAGATGAAATTAAGAGTTGTGTGTATATACCGATCGACAATAAATTGACGCAGCATAGCGTTTATTATGTGTTGGAGAGTAATAAATGCACAAACAATAGGAGGAAGCAAGATAGATTATAAACAATACAATTGCGAATGACAGATATTTTGACAATTAGATTGATTATCATTGACCGAAATTTGACAAACAGGTTAATAATTATTTTCAAATAGAGATTTAACACACAAATAGAGATTTAAAGTAATCTCTTAAGTTGCCGCTTGAATGTAACGAGCGAACTCCCAAATACATCAAATTTAGCGTCACAATTGAGCACATTTATGCATCTTATTATTCTATTCAATGGACTGTTGAATGAATAATTTTGCTTACAAGTACGAACATTGAAAATCGCCTTGCTTCTAGATTTCAATAAATATGGATTAACATTGAAATTAAACAAACTTAATAATTCCGAACATTGATTTTCACCTGATATCAATTTATGAAAAAAGCATAAGTCCAATTCAACTCTCCTAGACTGCAATGATTTCAGGTTTAATGTGTTCAACGTAATGCTGATATTAAATTCCATAGATGAGATCCCAAGTTTATATGACATAAATTTTAAAAATTTGTTTTGTACTCTTTCCAATTTTTCTATATGAGTAGAATAAAATGGAGACCATATTATACTACCGTATTCTAGCTTCGATCGTACTAGGGAACAGTAAAGCAATCTTAACGTCGAAATATTAAACATTGAAGTGTTTCTAAAAAGGAATCCAAGATTTCTCATTGCCTTGCGTGAAATTAACTCAATATGCTGGTTGAAATTTAATTTAGAGTCGAATGTAACACCTAAATCTTTTATTACATCAACTTTGTCTAACACAGAATTATTTAAGACATATGAGAAATTAATTTCCGCAATCCTTCTAGAGAATCTCATGTGTTTACACTTACTGACATTGAGATTCAAATCATTCTGAACCAACTCTGTAAACGATCCAAGTCTGCCTGAACCATGCAGTTATCCTCAGATTTTAAAATTGCTTTATACAATTTCAAATCATCTGCAAACAGAAGATATCTACAATTTTCCAGCGACTGACCTAGATCATTTATGGACAGCAAAAACAGGATGGGTCCACTATGTGTTCCTTGTGGAACCCCCGATGGTACATGTACACATCTAGATGTAAAATTCCCTATCCTTACTGATTGAGTCCTATTGCTCAGGAATGACTGAATCCAATTGATTACGTCAACATTAAATTGGAAGTCCCACAGTTTATTAATGAGCAATATATGATTCACCCTATCGAACGCCTTGGAGAAATCTGTATAAATAGCATCAACGTGATACCCTTTCTCCAAGGCATCCAATATGTACGACTGGTAAACCAATAAATTTGTCACTGTTGAGCGTCCAGGGCAAAAACCATGCTGTTCCGGAATTATTATGTTTTTTGATAACCACTGTAATTTATTTGAAATAATTTTGTCAAATACTTTAGGAATTGCAGATTGAAGAGCAACTCCTCTATAATTCGTGATTTCACTTTTTTTCCCCGATTTGTAAATTGGTACCAAAAAACTATGTTTCCAAAAAGCAGGGAATTCACCCTGTGACAATGACGCAGTAAATAACAAATATATTGGCATACTGAGGGTACAAACACATCTACTTTAAAAGTCACCTGGGATCTCATCAGGGCCACAACAGAAATTATTTGATAATGACGCTAGTTCACTATAAATGTCTTTAATATTAATAATAAATTTGTCACTTCCCGCTAACGCATTACACAGCGAAGAGGGCCGTGGAGAAACACTATTTTGAACTTGGGGCATTTTATAGTTTGCAGCAAAGTTATCTGGGAAGGAATCAGCTATATCCTGTACACTACGAAGGGTATTGTTACCATAAGACATAACTTTAGGGAGACCATCTTCTTTCTTCAGCTTCTGTATATGCCGCCAAAATTTAGTTGGTTGATTATTAATATCCACTTAATAGAGTTAAATGTCTATATCTAGAATTTTATGCTCTGTTCGTGGTGCGAAAATCATGGAAAAGTGATAAAATGTCATGGCAAAAATGTTTAAATTGACCAGAATTTAGAAAAAATCGAAAACTGTCGAAAATCGATTAAATGTTTAAATTTGAGAACAATGTCAAAAAGTGATGAAATGTCAAGAAATATTGTAATTTGACAACAATTTGAAGTATGTGTAAAGTGATAATCAATAATATAATAATGTTTTAAATATTTTAAACCTAATCAATCAGTGTTTTTATACGCGTGGCGCATGAAGTAAAATTTCGAGTTGAGAAAAGCCAGAATTTGGATTTGGACGCTACGCGTCCAAATCCAAATTCTTACGGCTTTTCTCAACTCGAAATTTTACTTCATGCTTAGTCTGGGAGTGGAAAACATTCGTTAAAAAAGAATTAAAGGCTTTCTACAATATTTTAATTAGTTTACAAAATCTTGCGGGTTTTTAAGCTTTTGTCCAATTTTTAAAATCTTGCCAATTTTCGTGAATTTCCAAGATTTTAATTATTTTCAAAACTTTGACGACTCGTGAATTTTTCAATACGTTTGCTAATGTCAAACTTATTTTTTCATTTCCAAGATTTATAACAATTTTTAAAATTTTAACAAAAATTATACATTTTCCAAGATTATTGCTGATTTTCAAATTCTTGACTCCTTTCATCACTTTATAAACCTTTGACATCTTTCACGTATTTCCTAGATTTTCGATAAACTAAAAAAAAATGCGGGTATTCATGAATTTTCTTGAATTTCGCTAACTTTCGGCCTCACAAATTTCAAAACGTTTATTAATCGGTAACGATTAATATAACATATAAATTAATTAATCAATGCTCAAAAATTCATAAAAATTATTGAATATCTCGATATGTTAAAAATCTAACGAAAATTAAACGAGTGTCGTCCACTCCCAGACTGAGCATGAAGTAAAATTTCGAGTTTAGAAAAGCCCCGCGTAGAAAATTTGTCGAGGGTCGAGCAGCGACCCGAGACAAATTTTCACGGGGCTTTTCTAAACTCGAAACTTTACTTCACGCGCCACGCGTATAAAACATTAAAATATTGTAAAGTTTACAAAATACTAGCCTTTATTTTGTTCAGTTGGTTGACAAATTGTGTTAGAACTTGTGAGCTGATTATATATACTAATTCTATTTATAAATTTTGACAGCTTTTTGTTAATTTTTAATTAGGAACATTTTATTTTCTAATCGTTAGATAATTAATTATTTATTTTAATTTTGGTGAAAACTTGCCTGCAACAATTTTAAATGTATGATTTTTTGGTATCTAGGGGGTCCGGGCATCCCCTTTTAAAGTAACGAGTGTTCTCCACTCCCAGATTAAGCATGAAGTAAAATTTCGAGTTTAGAAAAGCCCCGCGTAGAAAATTTGTCGAGGGTCGCGCAGCGACCCGAGACAAATTTTCACGGGGCTTTTCTAAACTCGAAATTTTACTTCATGCGCCACGCGTATAAAACATCAAAATATTGTAAAGTTTACAAAATACTAGCCTTTATTTTGTTCAGTTGGTTGACAAATTGTGTTAGAACTTCTGAGCTGATTATATATACTAATTCTATTTATAAATTTTGACAGCTTTTTGTTAATTTTTAATTAAGAACATTTTATTTTCTAATCGTTAGATAATTAATTATTTATTTTAATTTTGGTGAAAACTTGCCTGCAACAATTTTAAATGTAGGATTTTTTGGTATCTAGGGGGGGCCCGGGCATCCCCTTTTAAAGTAACGAGTGTTTTCCACTCCCAGATTAAGCATGAAGTAAAATTTCGAGTTTAGAAAAGCCCCGCGTAGAAAATTTGTCGAGGGTCGCGCAGCGACCCTCGACAAATTTTCACGGGGCTTTTCTAAACTCGAAATTTTACTTCATGCGCCACGCGTATAAACCATTAAAATATTGTAAAGTTTACAAAATACTAGCCTTTATTTTGTTCAGTTGGTTGACAAATTATGTTAGATCTTCTGAGCTGATTATGTATACTAATTCTATTTATAAATTTTGACAGCTATTTGTTAATTTTGAAGTAAATAATTTCCTTTTATTTTCTAATCGTTAGATAGTTAATTATTTACTTAAATTTTGGTGAAAACTTGCCTGCAACAATTTTAAATGTATGATTTTTTGGTATCTAGAGGGAGGCCCGGGCACCCCCTTTTGAAGTAACGAGTGTTTTCCACTCCCAGACTAAGCATAAAGTAAAATTTCGAGTTTAGAAAAGCCCCGCGTAGAAAATTTGTTGAGGGTCGCTGCGCGACCCTCGACCAATTTTCACGGGGCTTTTCTAAACTCGAAATTTTACTTTATGCGTCACACGTACAATACACTGATTAATAGTAAAGTTAAAAATATATAACGCTTACATGTGATGATTATCAATATTTACCTAGATGTAGCAAAAAAATGCAAAAATTACATTTTTATGAATTGTTTTAGAATAATAATAATAATAATAACTCTTTTATTTCCCAACAGAAGTACATCCAATTACAGGGAATATTTCCATGTACAACACATGACACTTAACTAAAGTTTAAATTTACTAGTTTTGTAAAATTAACAAAAGTAGACAATACATACGAGGATTAAAAGTGAGGCATAATATCTCTTATAAATTTTACAATACTGTGATCAAAAATATCGGCTGAGTTGCGAACAGTGTTGTATAATCGCATCATTTTATTTAGTGGTTCGTTCGACTGCGATTACAAAAGAACATTAAGGCATTTCTATTATTATAACGCGGAACATAAATATTTATTAATTCAAGCAGATTTGGATCATTAATCTCGTTATGTAATAAGTTGTAAATAGTTTTAAGTAGTATTATGTTTCTTCTGATTGACAGATGTTGCAAATTAAACAATAATAATAATAATAAAAGTAGAATTAATTTAGTTAGAGCAAGTTTTTGATATTGTTGATATTTCAATCATCATATCATTAACGGGGAACGTACTATGATGGACACATCACTATTTTTAAAATTGATGTAATTTCCGGTGAAACCGGAAGTGCAAATAAGGTTTATGGAAGATCTGTAAACTTGAATTTGTGTTTAGTATAAGCTTACCAAATTTTAAATTGATATCTCACAAAAAAATACTGTGGTGTTTTGCCGCATTTTGGTCGGTTTGAGACCACTGTGCGTCACCCAATTCAATGAGTTGGCAAATCAGATAAAAGTCAGAACTCTTAGGGGATCGCTAGCTCGTAACTGAGTTATGTAACTCTTTTGAGCCAGCTCACTGAACCAGATCTTTAAAGTGAGTCAGATCTTGTGAACAAGCTCACCGAGCCATTTTGCCTATCTCTAGGCGACACTCCAAGCTTAGTTGTCTAAACCGCCGCGCGCAGTATAAAAAAGGGAAATTACAATAATTCAATTCGAACTCGGAACCTGAAAAACGCTAAGCTGACTTGGTGCCTCCGTGACCAAAACGCCGAGTGCTGCACATTCAATTTAGTAATTTATAAATGAAATAAGACTTTTTCAGACTTATATTTGCAAAATGTATTGGGATATATTTTAACAATGTCTTTCTTTGTTGTGTATCAATAACATAATAATTGAATGGACGGTCCGCATCAAAAAAATACATTCGCAACTCAAGGTCAGGAGCCGGGAGCCAGGAGCCCGTGTCGCGAAGAATGTCGTATATCCTGGGTCTCCAAACTATTTTCTTCGCGGGCCACAAATACAATTCTACATAATAAAGTCGGCCAAGATCCGATTAATTTTATAAAATTATGAAAAATTTAAGGAACAATTGTTACAATATTTCAAAATATGACATTTACAAAAAAAATTACAAACAATCGCGGGCCGGATTCATGCAAGTCGCGGGCCGGATTTGGCCCGCGAGCCGTAGTTTGGAGACCACTGTCGTATATGAATGAGGGAGCCGAGAATGCAAGAATCCTAACCTGCGGATGGTTCAGAGGGAACCTGTGATTTCGGGCTTTTGACCCTGGTCACAAGAATTAAAAATGTAATAAGCATTCCTCAATTCATTTCAATTCATTTCATTTCAAATCATAACCTACAAATTTTGAACATCTCTTTTTTTTCACTGTAACCACTTCACACCAGTTTTATTAATTATCTCACCCTTTTCATCTTTCAACTCATCATTTTAAACTCAAAATTTTTGGATAATTTGAAAACTAATTTTACAACAGTTTACAAATGTAATATTTTATTGTAGTGAAATCCCTGAAGAAGGAGCCAAAACGCTCCGAAAGCTTGGAATTAATAAATTACTTGGATTTAAGAATTAGCCTATCATTAGTGGTCTATTACCCCGTTACAAAGTTTTTTGTGTTTTCCCAACAAGTACGACCGTTACTTCCCTCTAAGGTTTCTAAGCATATGAATTCTACATATCAATACTAATTTCTTTTCACATGGTTCTAGAAATCACAGTATATTTTTAAAATATTACTAAAAAGGCACGATGCTGCCCCCTATTTATTGATAGTATAATCAAAATGTACATGGATAATATGGAGATTTCTAAGCAACGATTAATTTTATTTGTCATTTATTTTAGATCAATCTATTTAATACAACATACTTAAAATAATCACCTAAATAAATTAACGCAATATGAAGAAAAAATAATGTTTCCTATGGAAATAATACACGGATTTATGTAATTAATCATTTGGCAGTGTTCTAATATTTAATTTATATTTAATTTAAAAAAACATATTTAAAAAAAAAATACTGTCAATTTATTCATAAAGCTTCAGTGTACAATATGTATAAGTTTCAATGCTCTATTTTCATAATTGTGGAAGATTAATCGTTGTTCGTTGTTACTATTATTATTATTATTCTTTATTTTTCCCAACAGATATACATGTATCCAATTACAGGGAACTTAATCTAATATAATGCTATGTAACATAATTTTAAATCATACATACAGTGCGCAGAGAAAGAAGAGAAAAGAACAAAAAAACAAACTTAAAGCCTAAAGATTTATAACAATATCACTGGTACCGATAAGTCTGACATTATTTCGATGAGGGATTTTCTGGTATCTAC
The DNA here is from genome assembly GCA_932526585.2 of Philonthus cognatus. Lineage (NCBI taxonomy): Eukaryota > Metazoa > Arthropoda > Insecta > Coleoptera > Staphylinidae > Philonthus > Philonthus cognatus. The sequence continues at coordinate 36,094,492 of OW052242.1, forward strand.
GAAAATATCTACTCTATTATTTAAACCAGTGGTCTCCAAACTACGGACTTGCATGAATCCGGAACGCGATTGTTTGTAATTTTTTTTGTAAATGTCATATTTTGAAATATTGTAACAATTGTTCCTTAAATTTTTCATAATTTTATAAAATTAATTGGATCTTGGCCGACTTTATTATGTATAATTGTATTTGTGGCCCGCGAAGAAGATAGTTTGGAGACCCAGGATATAAACTATTAAACCTTCTAATCATTTTTAAAACGGGTGAATTAAAATGAGCTAGCGTATTGGCATGTGGTTGAAAAACTAGGTTATTACTGCGAGATGTTAGTCTAGGAACCTGAAACTTCAGCTTACCTAGGATGTTAGGGTCATCAATATCGTAATTTACCGGTCTAGGACGTTTCATCGCCGCCGATTCATCGCCGCCGATTCATCGCCGCCGTTTCATCGCCGGGCCAGTTCATCGCCGGCCGTTTCATCGCCGGGCCAGTTCATCGCCAATATTTTTATAAAATAAATTTTAAAAGAAAGATCATATCTAATGATAAAATTTCAAATATTACCCAATTCTGGAAATTGTCCACTAATTTAATATTAGATTTTATAACCAAGTAATTGTTACTCAAACTTAATAAAATTTGAATGAGAATGATGTCATTTTTTGACATATGTCATTTGCAAGTATGGAAACACAAATTTTGACCAAAAGAGGGAAAGAAAAGTTTATCCACGGAGGACATATGTATATTTTTGAATAAAACAGTAAGTTTTGGCGGTGTGACCACTTAGGACTTATGATAATACGGAGCGTATAGAATATCTTCGTGGAATAGCACACAATTACCAATTTTAATTAAATAAATGTTTTCTAGTTGTTGTATTTAATGGAAATATGTAGATTCTAAGTTTGTTATTCTCATATTAATCATAAATAATTTAAATGTCATATTTCCTAACCTATCCTAACCTATCATAACCTATCCTAACCTACCCTAACCTATCCTAACTTATCCTAACCTATCCTAACCTATTCTAACCTATCCTAATCTATCCTAACGTATCATAACCTATCCTGACCCATCCAAACCTATCCTGACATATCCTATCGCAATTGGCCTGGCGATGAACTGGCCTGGCGATGAAACGGCCGGCGATGAACTGGCCCGGCGATGAACTGGCCCGGCGATGAAACGTCCCATCCCCGTAATTTACTACCCCATATAAAAATAGAATTGAAGATTTCGTACGCCTGTCACTTAATCTTTCGACATTAAATGTTTGTAAGAGGTTAATCATATGTAATGGATACAGATGGATATTCCTTAAATTGTTTAAAAAACAACATTTTCAAAAACTTTTTTTTGAATTGCTTATGGCTAAATAACATGTAAATTTCCGACCTTAATCATTAATTAGTGCCCAGATCTACTAGATTCAGTATTGTAAGGTTACTGCAACATCTTTTATCTTCTTCATCATCTTCATTCTTCGCCTTCCCAGAGGTGGCAATGTTTACAATTTTTTGAAAAAATAATAATTGATAATTGAAATCAGCACTGTCTTCAACTAACTTCTACTTTCATTAGTTCTTAAGATCACCTAAGATACGTACCTCTTACTATCTATCTATCTTTATCTTCAAACAATCTCTAAATTAAAAAAAATACAGTTACAAACAAAGGGAATTACCAATGGAAAGGAAACTGAAATCGTCTGATAATTACACAAATCCGAAATTACTAAACGTTAATGCTTTTTTAACTATAGTAAATATAATTAACGATTTTTTTACGCCAATCATTGTTCTAGTTTGTAATTATATTTAATGGTGTGTGTTTTGTAAAGAGGCCCGAAAAGCGGATTTGTAGACAACTCCGGGTTAATTGGAATTTAATGAAAGATCTCATTTTTGATTCGGCAACTTTTCCAAATTTATATGGATAATTATGGTAGATACGTGATGAGTAAAACAAATATGGGAAGGTTTTATTTAGTTGATTTCTATGCTGAGATAAAAACATTTAATATTTACGTGAACATTTAATTTTAATACAATATATAATTAGTTTTGGATTTGTATCTACACTGCTCCAAAAAATTAGCTCACAACCTTACAATTTCTTAAAAATGTTAACTTTTTAGTTTAGCAAATTTCACTTTACTTACATTTTACGTGGTTAAACAACTGTAATCTGTCAAAATAAACAAAAGAATCAAAGCATTCTTTGTTTTTCAAACACAAAAATAGTACACATTTTTTGCAGGTGGTGGGTGGCCTTTAAAACCAACAAATAAAATAACAGAGTGGTTATGTGGATTTGCAGAAAATTTATTGGGTAGCTGTACAGGGTGGTCTAATTTCGATGTTGCTTATGGGCATCTCGGTAAATATAAGAGTTAGAAAAAAACCGATGGCGCAATCGCCATCTCTTTTTTTGAGACTAGGATAATGCCGAAAACAAAAATGCACCATCTTGTTTTTTTCAGAAGTTATAGGGCAAAATAGGATTTTCTTGATTTTTAACTTTAATTCGTATCTTGCGTAATTTGTGAGATAGATAAAAACTATAAATACCTTCTTAAGACACTTTTTTAAGTAGAATCCAGTGGCATAGACATTTTTTTTATTTTATGCACACATTTTCGAGTTATAGCCAAATTATTTTTTATTTAAATGTAAATCATAGTTGGCTTTGACACAGTTAAAAAGAGTGTTTTTCACTGATTTCAAAAATATATACTTTTGTTAATTTATCTTGGAAATTGATTCCTATAGAGTTGAAACTAAATTTTAATCTGCTAAATAATATAATACGGAAGACAATAGCCATTTTTAATCATTTGCGTGCTCAATTTTAATTAATTATTCCATTGAAACAGCAATAAATTCTGTTCTTCCAACAAGATGGAGCAGATTACTTTTGAATGCAAATTTAGGGAGCGATTGGTTGGGAACATTTAGACCAGTTAGGTGGCCTGCTAGGTATCCAGATCTAACACCGTTAGATTTTTTTTTGGGATACCTGCAGGATAAAATTTACAAGCAGCCTAAATTAATTTAGACGTATTGGAACATTTTCATGATTTTCATAGGAACTGTTCCAAACATTCAAATTTGTATCGCCATTCAAGCTGTAAGAGGTAGATGCCAAAGATGCATTAAAAATAATGGCCATCAGTTCGAATATTTAAAATAAGTTTTGTTTTCAATATATAAAAATTTTAATAAATAATAAAAATAATAAAATACATATTACTCAAAAAAGAGTTATTATTATTAAAAATATCATTAATTTGTAATGTTTATCATAATTAAAACTGAACATGCAAATGATCAGAAATAGCTATTGTCTTCCATATTATATTATTTAGCTGATTAAAAACTAGTTTTTACTCTATGGTAACACTGTTTTTAAGATAAATTTACAAAACTATATATTTTTGAAATCAGTGAAAAACACTCTCATCAACTATGTCAAAGCCAACTATGATTTACATTAAAAAATAATGATTGGGCTATGACTCGAAAATGTGTGCATAAAATAAAAAAATGCCTACGCCACTGGATTCTACTCAAAGAAGGTATTTATTGTTTTTGTCTATCTCACAAATTACGCAAGTTATTATTTAAAGTTAAAAATCAAGAAAACCCGATGTTGCCCTATAACTTCTGAAAAAAACAAGATGGTGCATTATTTGTATTCGGCATAGTCCTAGTCTGAAAAAAAGAGATCGCGACTGCGCCATCGGTTTTTCTTTAACTCTTATATTCACCGAGATGCCCATAAGCAACATCGAAATTAGACCACCCTGTACATATGAATGAAAGCTCTATATTTCTTCGCTAATTAACGAAAAAACTGTTTTTCTTGCATTTACTTCAATTTTTTAAATTGATACTTACACCCCTGTGCTTCTCAGTGCTTCATATGTACAAATAAAAATTAGACAGTGTTTATTTTTTCATAAACACACATGTCCTGTGCTCCGTTTAGTAGAATCGCAAACTACACTTATTCTTCACTTGTTTTAAGACTTGATGTATAATTACAAAACCACAAAAAGAATAATACGCATCCAGCCCAACCAGATGGTGTTGTAATTAAAAGCATCAAACTCGCGTGCCCCGAAACTCATCCTACCTGCGCAAAAATCTGCAACCTTCACAAGCAATTTACTTAATAGGCTCCTGTAAAAATTTAAATAACGACCACGAGCTGCCCAACGCCGCAATTTCCAACAACGACAGATATTGATTTACTTTTCGCCCAAAATTGCAGAACATGTGCCGAGGAGCATTAGCCCACATTAATTACCTCCGCACACACAGAGAGAAAGAAAACAAAAATTCGGGGCCCCCGGGGTGGATCATATACCTGGATGTATATTTATATACAGATATTGGTCTCAGCGTGGTCTGATGATCCCCATTAACGGTCCCGATGTGCAGCTGTTATACTTTCCATGGACCAATCAAGACCCCAACCACAAAACGACGCCATATTGCTGATGATTTGTGTTCGGGCCCATTTTTTCTTTTCCCCTTGTGCACGAAAAATTCCTTAATTTTCTCAGCTATTATTCTTCTGCGGTCTCTGTTTGTTCCTTTCGTGCGATTGCGAAAACCCACTGTGCTCTCCTTCGGGCTGTAATTGATCAATTATCCTCCACGGGTAATCCACCATTGTGGGTACTGAAGCTACTATTCATTACCTCGAGTTAATAGCCAATTACTTACATTAGTCATGTGTTGCTCATTACATCGACAGGTGAATATTTATATGAATAAACCACACTTGGAATTTTTTTCAGTATGTTTAAATGGTCTTGCAGGTATTGAGATGTGAGGTTCTGATTGTTGATTGATGGCTTGATTTTCAGGTGTTTGTTTAGAATAGTGTTTTTTTTACCATGCTTCTAAATCTTTTTAATTCGGATGTCCCCATATAAATTGTTTACATAGCCAATTTTTATTTTACATCTTTGACTCAACTTTTTGCAATAATAAAAGATGGTAACAATGATTACCCTGTAATTGAAAATTGTCACAAAAGTAAAATAAAAGTGGTATAAAAAAGTTAAGTAAAATAAAAGATGAAATAGCTGTTTTTAAACTTCGAAATTAATCAGTGTTTTATACGCGTGGCGCATGAAGTAAAATTTCGAGTTTAGAAAAGCCTGAAAATTTGGATTGGTCGCGTAGCGCTACGCGCTACGCGACCAATCCAAATTTTCAGGATTTTCTAAACTCGAAATTTTACTTCATGCTTGGTCTGGGAGTGGAAGACACTCGTTCGAATGGCACAAAGAACTTCAATACAAACATTAGTACTATTTGATTTATTACTTTTTTGAAATATTTTAAAAAATGTCACGAATTATTATTATTTAACTTTATTATTAATGAGTTTTGCATATTGCAATAATTTTAATAATCTTCAATATTTACGAATTTCTACCAATTATTTAAAGATTTGATAAATAATATGAATTTTGTATGTTTAACACAATAAAACACTTTTAACTTTGTTTGTATAACACAATTTATTTTTATGTGACTGCAGTTTCGGCAAATTCAGCTTGCCATTATCAAACATGAAGTGTCTAAAACTGGAAACAATACGGGTATATATACAAAGTGTGATTACATGAAAACGGATTACAAAACGGCTTTAAAAATGGGGGTATAGAGTAGGTCAACCTGGTCGTTAATTAGGGGGATTCCCGGATTAGCGCTAGCTACGTATTTCTAAGGATTCAAGGAGATTCATCTTCCGACCCTTTTCGGCACAATGAATAATAGTAAGTACATCTTTTCCAAAAGTATGGTTTTCATCTAAGAGATGTTTTGCAAAAGATGACTTATCACATTGTCGCAACCGAAAAGCCCGGTTAGGCTCCTTTAGTCTAGTATTGAAATTACCGACCAGATTGACCAATGTATACTCCTTGACAATCTGTGCATGTTAATTTATATACTCCTGATCTATTACCTTTATCAATTTTGGTTTTACTATTAAAAATATAATTATTAATTTTACAAAATGGTTTGAATGCAATTTCTATATTATGTTTTTTCAAAATATTTTTAATTTGGAAACTAACATTGCCAAAGTAAGTAATTGGTTTGTAAGTTGTACTGTCTGATTTATTTGGTATTCCTGCATACAGTAAATGTTTAATTTGGGAAAATTTATGTTTTCTAATTAGTTTATCAACTAGATCATGACCATAACCATTATTAATTGCCATGGTCCTAATCAGGCTAACTTCTTTTTCAAAAGAACTATCTGATAAGGGAATTTTAAACGCTCGATTGATCATTGAATTGATAGAAGCTATTTTATGTTTATAGGGATGTCTGTAGTGGATGGGAATTACTGAGTCTGTGAATGTGGGTTTTCTAAAAAGTAATTCCCATCCACTCCAGACATCCCTATAAACATAAAATAGCTTCTTTCAATTCAATTATTAATCAAGCGTTTAAAATTCCCTTATCAGATAGTTCTTTTGAAAAAGAAGTTAGCCTGATTAGGACCATGGCTATTAATAATGGTTATGGTCATGATCTAGTAATATAGACATTGCATTCAAACCATTTTGTAAAATTAATAATTATATTTTTATTAGTAAAACCAAAATTGATAAAGGTAATAGATCAGGAGTAAATAAATTAACATGCACAGATTGTCAAGGACATTGGTCAATCTGGTCGTAATTTCAATACTAGACTAAAGGAGCATAACCGGGCTTTTCGGTTGCAACAATGTGATAAGTCATCTTTTGCAAAACATCTCTTAGATGAAAACCATATTTTTGGAAAAGATGTACTTACTATTATTCATTGTGCCGAAAAGGGTCGGAAGATGAATCTCCTTGAATCCCTAGAAATACATAAAGCTAGCGCTAATCCGGGAATCCCCCTAATTAACGACCAGGTTGACCTACTGTATACCCCCGTTTTTAAAGCCGTTTTGTAATCCGTTTTCATGTAATCACACTATATATACCCGTATTGTTTCCAGTTTTAGACACTTCATGTTTGATAATGGCAAGCTGAATTTGTCGAAACTGCAGTCACATAAAAATAAATTGTGTTATACAAACAAAGTTAAAACTGTTTTATTATGTTAAATTAACATGTATAACGAAGTAGAAGCCTCCACAATTCAAAATATAATTTTGTATGTATTTATGCAGGCTTGATTATAGATAGTTTTAAAAAACCTAAAAAAATATACAACACTCCAGAAATTATTCATTGCAAACATTTATTGAATGGTTTTGCTCCGAAGAAACAATACAATGAGGAAGCAAACATACTCTATAATCAGATAAACACGAATTATAATTCATTGTTACAGGAGGAGAAAAGAAAACATATTGCATCTTTTATCTTAGAAAGTGAAAATAAAATGAAAAGTAGCTGGAAGGTAGTAAACAAATATACTGGAAAAACGAATAAACGCTTAGATAATACAGAAAATGAATTAATTAACAATATAAATGAATTAAGCGACCTTTTTTGCAAATGTTGCTCAACAGGCAACGAATACAATACCCAACGTCAATTTTAATTATATTGTAAAATTAAATATAAAATCTATGTATTTGACTCCAACTACCCCGGAAGAAGTTTTTAATGTAATACAAGAGTTAAAAAATAAGTCCTCTTGCGGCTTTGATGAGATAAATACCAAACTTGTTAAAGCAGCAGCTCTTCACCTTCTTATGCCACTAAATAAATTAATTAATCAAACTCTAGAAACGGGAATTTTCCCAGATTGCTTGAAATTAGCGATACTAAGACCAATACATAAAAGTGGTGACAAAGAATACTTTTCAAATTACAGACCAATAGCTCTACTCAGTATTTTCAAAAATCCTAGAGAAAATAATAGCAAAACGTTTAACAAATTTCTTTATAAAATCAAATTTACTAAGTAAAACTCAGCATGGATTTCTTAAAAACAAATCTACAAACACGGCATTATTTGAATATCTTGAGATGGTGTCCGATGCTTTGGAGGGAGAGGAGATTCCATTGGGAATGTTTCTAGATCTCTCTAAGGCATTTGATACCATAAACCATAATATACTCAATGACATTAGAAGCGTAACACCCAGAAGGAGTTATTATTTTAACTTGATTTTTTGCCAGTATGGTAGTCTTACATCAAGAATAAAATGATTACATTTTCAAGAAATTTTATTAAAAAACAATCTAAAAAAAATTAATAATGTGTTTGGCGACCCCTTTGCTGTATACACTCCTGTAGACGTCTGGGCATCGACAAAATGGTCGATGTCTTCGATGTCGATGTCTTCTTGAGGCATCTCGTTCCAAGCAACTTGAATTTCATCGATCAACTGTGCTAGAGTCTGTGGAGATGGTGCAAAGAGAATATTCTTCTTCCCATGATATCCCACACATGTTCAATGGGATTTAAATCCAGCGAACGGGGCGGCCACGCCAAAACATTAACACCAGCTTCATTAAGAAAGTTCATAGTTCGACGAGCAATATGGGGACGTGCGTTATCTTGTTGAAAAAGTACGTCTGGGCGGCCATCTAAATAAGGCAACAAAGTCGGTCGTATGACGTCTTCAACATAACGCGCAGCTGTCATACTGCCTCGAATGAATACAAGAGGTGATCGACTACCATAAGCAATAGCCCCCCAAACCATTACTCCAGCAGTCCTGTGTACATGCCTCTCAATAGCAAACCTAAGATCAGGTCGTTCTCCACGGTGGCGTCGTACCCTTCTACGGCCATCATGCGTGCCTAGACAAAATCGTGAATCATCGCTGAATATGACATCGTGCCATTCTGCCTCCCAATGCTGCCGTTCTCTGCACCAGTCCAACCTTTGGTGACAGTGTCTCGCTGTTAAAGGAAGCACTAATCTTGGACGGTACGAAAGAAGCCCAAAGGATTTAATGCGGCGATATAAGGTTCGCATACTAACGGGCCTACCTTCTTCTCTAATCCATTGATCACCGATTTGACGTTCTGTGGTACGCCTTGGTTGACCAATTGGTCTTCTTCTTGCTCCTCTACCTTCTTCTGTCCATACCTGATACACACGTATTACAGTTGCTGCAGTGGAATCAATACGGCGGGCAATTTCGCGATAGGACATACCGACATCTCGATAAGCAACAACTCGACCCCGGTCAAAATCGCTCAAATGGTGATATTGTGGACGTCTTCGGACTCGAGGCATTTTATTTAAGCTTAACACACTCAACGGAAACACGAAAACTAAAAACATCTGTACTAAACAGCTCATATAAATAGTTTTATCAAAAAAGAAAAAGTGAAATTTTTTTTTTTTCGCAATAAATATAAAAGGCACAAGGTTGAAATTGTTATCAATGTATGCTTTAAATATAGTCACTCTGCTGCTAAAATATGAATTCAAAAAAATCATTCCTTCTTGGTGTTACGCTTCTAATGTCATTGAGTATATATTGTTGGACAAACTACTACACTATGGAGTTCGAGGTATTTGTCATAAATTATTTAAAACGTATCTACAAGATAGGAAACAGCTAGTAAAAATAAAAACCTGTTCCTCAAACATAAAATGCATAAATATAGGGGTGTCCCAAGGAAGTATCCTTGACCCTATTCTTTTTCTTATATACGTAAATGACCTTCAAATGTGTGACAACATGATCAGGAAAAACACAATAACTTATGCCGATGATACTTCAATTTTAATAACTAGTAATGATATGCCTAACCTCCTTCAGAAAAGAAATAATATTATTAAAAACATACAAAACTGGACTATTGAAAATAAATTAGTACTCAATCAAAGAAAAACAAAGCTAATACTCTTCAAAACAAAAGATAAAAAAAATTAACAAAACGATGTTATTATAAATGGTATAACTTTCGATCTTAGCACAAACACTAAATTGCTATGAGTATGGATTGATAACAAGTTAAGTTGGACACATAATTGCACAAACTTAAGTAAAAAAACTGAGCAAATTATGTTTTACCTTTAGAATCCTAAAAAAAAATCAGAAATCAAGACTCCTTAATTGCTGTATATAAAGCAAATTTTGAATCCATACTCCGTTATGGTATTATGTACTATGGGGCAGGTAGTGCTAGTAAGCAAATATTCTTACTACAAAAAATAGTCATCGGAATTATGTTTGGGATAAAGTTTTTACAATCTTGCCGGGGGCACTTTAGAAATGCGAACATTTTGACTTTTTACAGTCTTTACATATATGAACTGCTTATATTTAATTTTAAAAATAAGGATAATTTTGAGAAGCATTCTAAAACGCACATATACTCGACAAGACATTACAAGCTATATGATTTCCCAAATCACAAACTCAGCTTAACTGAAAAATCTGCAAGTTATCGTGCACCAGAGCTGGGATGAATCCTCAAAAACAGGATTCGAATCACGAATCCGAATCACCTAATATGATTCGAATCACGAATACTCGAATGAAGAATTCGTAAGTGAAAAATATGATTCGAATCAAAGATTCGAATCCTCATTTTTGAATCACGGATACAAATCCTTTAAAAATAAATTTGAATCTATTATTTGCAAGCAGTAATATTTTATTCCATCAGTTTCTATTAACAAAAATGTTTATTTACCGACTAAATATCTGATTAAATAATGATTTTAATTAATGATGATATGTGTTATTGAACTTCATTTTAAATCTGTGTTTTATACGCGTGGCGCATGAAGTAAAATTTCGAGTTTAGAAAAGCCCCGTGAAAATTTGTCTCGGGTCGCTGCGCGACCCTCGACAAATTTTCTACGCGGGGCTTTTCTAAACTCGAAATTTTACTTCATGCTTAGTCTGGGAGTGGACAACACTTGTTCTTAGAAGTTTCAAATTGAAGGATCACCCTAGATTACTAAGTTTATTACCATTTTACAAAGGCTACAGCTCGAAGGACCAATCATGGTCTTCGGAGACCGAAGGACTACAGGGAATCGACGTTTTTTTACAAGAAAACAACGAATATCTGAAGGTTTACAGCATGGATAGGAAATAAAACATCCAATTTTGAAAAAATATCGAAGTTGGGTTGGTTTTCAGTGCGTTTTTAACTTCACTTTAAATCAGTGTTTTATACGCGTGGCGCATGAAGTAAAATTTCGAGTTTAGAAAAGCCCCGTGAAAATTTGTCTCGGGTCGCTGCGCGACCCTCGACAAATTTTCCACGCGGGGCTTTTCTAAACTCGAAATTTTACTTCTTGCTTAGTCTGGGAGTGGACCGTCAAGATTTTCTACATGTCGAGGTTTTCGATATTTCTAGATTTTTGTCGATTTATTCACGGTTCCTTATTGTACTAAATGCAACTTTAATATTAAATAAATACGGTTTTTTAGGAATAGAATATTCACCCATTAAGAGCGGAGCAAATTATAAAGTAACCACTAAAAGTTAATTTTTCTATGATTTCAATGAATGATTTATTATATTAAATACGTCGATTTTTTTAAAAGAGTTAAATTTAAAGTTCAAACGAGTGTTGTCCACTCCCAGACTAAGCATGAAGTAAAATTTCGAGTTTAGAAAAGCCCCGCGTAGAAAATTTGTCGAGGGTCGCGCAGCGACCCGAGACAAATTTTCACGGGGCTTTTCTAAATCGAAATTTTACTTCATGCGCCACGCGTATAAAACACTGATTTCAAGTGAAGTTAAAAATATACTATTAAGGTTGGAAATGTTTCATGGTTAAGTAACCAAATATGCATTCACAAATGTTTGAATTATTCAAAAATTTAAATATTTATATTCAAATATGAATAATTTAGTGATTTAAATATTCTTATTAGAATATTTAACTATTTGAATTAATCGAATTCGAATCCCAGCCTTAATAGCAATGATTCGAATTATTTGGGAGGATTTGAATCAGTGTATGAGGATTCGAATCCTTTTATAAGGATTCGATTCCTTTTATAAGGATTCGAATTCTTTTATAAGAATTCGAATCCATTTATAAGGATTCGAATCCTTTTATAAGAATTCGAATCCTTTTATAAGGATTCGAATCATCTACTTCTGGATTCGAATACGAATCCTTTTAAAAAAATGTAACGAATCCGGATCACGAATCCGTTTTCACTAAAGTATTCGAATACCTCTTTCGAATCCTATAAAAGGATTCGAATGCGGGAATCGAATCCCGAATGATTCGAATCCTGCCCAGCTCTGTCGTGCACTAACATTCTACAATAAGTTACCAGCACATTTGCAATCGATAAGGAATCTAAAGAAATTTAAAAAAGAACTGTTGGAATTCCTAATCGACAGAGAAATATACGAGGATATTGAATTTTGAGTTTTACTTAGGTATACATTTTTTTTAACTATGCGTAGAAATATAGAACAATACTGAATATATATTAATAAATAAAATATGTTTATAAATAGTCTTACATATTATAATTATTATTGTTATTTTTTTTTCACTATTATTATTATTATATAATTTTTAGTTATATAGTACTTGACACTATCGGTTTGGACCTGTACATAATTATTGTATATTTTTCCTCACTTGATAAATAATTGAATTTTATTTTATAACTATGCGTAGAAATATAGAACAATACTGAATATATATTAATAAATAAAATATGTTTATAAATAGTCTTACATATCATAATTATTATTGTTATTTTTTTTTCACTATTATTATTATATAATTTTTAGTTATATAGTACTTGACACTATCGGTTTGGACCTATACATAATTATTGTATATTTTTCCTCACTTGAATAAAGAATTGAATTTTATTTTATTTTTTTATAATTTTTTATAAATAAGAATTTTGTGAAACCTATCCATTTATTGATTTTAACATTTTTGAATGCACTATAATAATCAGCAAGGATTTTTCAAATACCTAGGATGATGTTTCTGTTATTTTGAGCCAAACTTAATCTTAATTTAATATGATTTGAAAAAATGAGTTGTTAAATTATTTTTAGTATCACAAACTTAAATAAAAAATATATTTGAGCAATAATGCAAGATTGGTAATTTTTTGTAATAAAATTACTTAATAAATTAATTTGATACATTTTATTATTTGATCTAAGAAAATGTAAATATTATGTTATTTAAATGTTTCGATTATTATTAATTTAAAAAAGATTGTAGTCAGTGTATTTCTGACTTCACAATATTTCAGTGTTTTATACGCGCATCAGACCAAAACGCAACCAAACCAAATTTTAAGGCTTTTCTAAACTCGAAATTTTACTTCATGCTTAGTCTAGATATACTCTAAATTCAGTTAAAAATGTAAGAAACGCCAATTGATTTTTTTTACATAAAATATCGCAAAAATGTGAAAATTATAAAGTTTGTCATCAATGATTTTGGTACCGCTATGGGTAACCCGCTTTCACCATTTTTAGCAAACATTTTTATGAACCATTTCGAAAATCAGGCCAAAAACACTCTAGATTATTTTCCTAGAATATGGATGAGATACGTAGATGATATTTTTGCTATTATTGAACCAAACAGAGATATCAAACAATTTGTCAACAACTTATACCCCAGTATTAATTTCACATTTGAATTAGAATTCAACAACGAACTTCCATTTTTAGATTTAATAGTAATTAGAAACAAAAATAAACTAGATTTCAATATTTTCAGAAAGCCCACACACACTTTCAATTATATTCACTCAAGTTCACACAGCCCATTTAAACATAAATTAGCTTCTTTTAATAGCATGATCCACAGAGCAGTAAAACTCCCAATTTCAAAAGAAAATAGGAAAGAAGAATTTAAATTCATATTTAAAATTGCAGAATATCTAAACTATAATAAGAGAACAATTCAAAAATTAATCAAAAGACACATAAGACATCATAACATCCAATCCACAACCACTTTAGAACCAATTTTAGAAACAGACAACAATAAGAAATATATAAAAATAATTCATGAGCCAATAACCAACCAACATTTAAATAAAATATTCAAAAAATACAATTTCATTCCTGCACATTACACCAATACCAAACTTAAAATGTTATTGGGTAATACTTTTCAAAAACAAGACCAGTTGCTGAATTCAAGGATTTACTCAGTCAATTGCAATAATTGTACTAAATTGTATATTGGACAAACAAAAATAAACGTGCAAATTAGATTCAAAGAACATATGTACCACATCAAAAGCCAAAACCCTGACAAATCAGCAATTGCTCATCATACTTTGACAACAGGCCACAAATTCAACATAAATAAAGTTAAATTATTAAAAGAATCCAGCAGTTATCAATTAAACATGTTGGAAACGATAGAAATGATGAAAAATAAGACAGAACTACTCAATTTCGATTTAAGCCCAATAATGAACCCCTTATTAAATTTATTACCCAACAGATAACCCTCATTAACATCATTGTAAACCCTCCCAAGTCCGAAACCGAATAATCCCCAACACCCCCATTTCCAAGATACCGCATTCGTTTCAAAATACAAATTACTTTTTTGGTTTTTCCGCCTAGTCCGAGTAGGTATATATTGTAAACATTTATCGGTTTTTATTCAGTTAGCTATTGATAATGGGTACTTAGTACCCGAAATGTACATCTAGCAAGAAAAATAAAAGTGAAGAAAGGAATATAACTGTGTTTAATTAAATTAAATTTTATCAATTCGATATTGAAGTTGAAAAGGCGTAACTACAGTAAACAATATTTTATTCGAAAATTGATTCGGTCTGATGCACGAACGGCCAATTTCCAAAACAAAAACGGAAATGAGCCCGAACGAAAACGAAATAAAATTCTCGCAATGGCCGATCCAATTTCCTAATTCCGCCGCTCCTTCTCAGAGGGGAAAAAATCAATACCGCCTGCCTCAATCGGAAGCCCATTGTTGTTACTTTTTTTTCGCGGCTAACGAGCCTCAACAATCCGAAAAATCTCGAAACGTTCATTTATTTACGAATCGCGCTCGTAATAACAATTAGCCCGACATGGCTCGTTTAATCGACATCGTAAATTTTGATTTTGTTTTGTTTTGGAGATCGAAAAGTGGGTCGATTTTCGAGACGATTTTGCCGAGTGCGAAACCTTGTTTGAAGCGAAATACCCGCACAAGAATGTAATTTGAAAAAAAATATCTTATTTCAATTTCAATGTATTGACCACTTTAATTAACTTTTTACAGTGACTATAGTTTCGACTACAAGCTAGTCATTATCAAACTGAGTTTGATAATGACTAGCTTGTAGTCGAAACTATAGTCACTGTAAAAAGTTAATTAAAGTGGTAAAACAAAGTTAAGTGTTTTAATATTATTTTATAAAGATGTACCACAAAGTGAACGCCAACCAAATCAAAGATTCCATTTATTGATGTTATAACAAAAGTTTTACACAAGTCAAGTTACAATAGACAAATAATAAATAGATGTACAAAAAGAAGTGTATAAAATACAGAAGATACATTAACATGTTATAGAATGAAGATTGTACAGGGTGCGCGAAACTCGATGTCTCAGCTCTATTATAATAAAAGGAAAAACGATTGAAAAAGTCTGAAAAGCGGTTCATAAATGAGATTGAGTAAGGTCCATTTTAAGCCAAAATTAATATTTTTCTAAATTTGTAAACTGAAGTAATGACGTCATCGAATATTTTTTCCCCAGAAACATACCTATATTTTTGGTTATTTAAAAAGAACTGATTATTCTGAATAAACTTAGTAAAGATAAAAATTGCTATCTTCTTCCGTAAAAAATTATAAGCAAACTTAGAAAAAAGTATTATCAAAAATTCACAATTGTAACGATTTAAACAAGTTGCCTTTGGAAGCAAATATCAAAGTCGCATCTGTCAATAATGAAACATTATTAATTAATATTATTAATTATCATTAATTAAACATTACAAAACAGATATTACTATTATTTATTTAATAATGTACGGATATCTCCTTTTTACAACATTACAAAAAATATATAAAAACAAAATAATAATACGCATAAGTAACAATAAATAAATATCGCGCTTAACACTAAACAAAAAACACTAAACAAATTAATACAGAAAGAAACAAAGTGTGTAGGCAATCACTGCAACAAAATTTCAATGTAACCACCTCCTCCTTCTAAACAGGGTTGTTAAAAAACGTTTTCTTTTTCATTTTAATTAAATCAAACAGTTTCTTTCAACAAAACATGTTTTTTTCATCGAAACAGCGTTTAAAACAATAACGATTAAAAACATGTTTAAAACGTGTTTAAAACAGAACAACAGGGCATTTTTCTTTTGAGTATACATATCCCGATAATTACAGTGTTTTTTAAATTTGCGGGAATTCGTTGTTTTAAAGCGGTTAATTTTGGGCTTTTAAAGAGTGTTTTCCACTCCCAAACTAAGCATGAAGTAAAATTTCGAGTTTAGAAAAGCCTAAGAATTTGGATGCGATTTTTACATACGGGGAATTTTTCTTTCAGGTATACGTATACTGTAAATTTTACGACATTCGTTGCTTTTTTAAAAGATTTCAATTTGAATCTTTAAACGAGGGTTGTCCACTCCCAGACTAAGCATGAAGTAAAATTTCGAGTTTAGAAAAGCCTAAGAATTTGGATTGGCCGCGTAGCGAAGCGGAGCGGCCAATCCAAATTAGGCTTTTCTAAACTCGAAATTTTACTTCATGCGCCACGCTTAAAAACACTGATTTACAGTGAAGTTCAAAAACACACACATACAACAACAATTATAGGCAACCTAATATACGTTAGAGTTATTAGGCTGCCTATAATCACTGTTTTAAACAATTTGTTCAGCGCAGAATTTGACTTACGTTTTATTCACATCTACATATTAGATTGCAAAGCCGTATATTTTAAACTTCACGATATTTCAGTATTTTATACGCGTGGCGCATGAAGTAAAATTTCGAGTTTAGAAAAGCCTAATTTGGATTGGCCGCTCCGCTTCGCTACGCGGCCAATCCAAATTTTCAGGCTTTTCTAAACTCGAAACTTTACTTCATTCTTAGTCTGGGAGTGGACAACCCTCGTTTAAAGATTCGAATTGAAATCTTTTAAAAAAGCAACGAATGCCGTAAAATTTACAGTTTACGTATACCTGAAAGAAAACATCCCCGTATTTAAAAATCACATTACTGCACATACTGTTGTGATATTTTATTGTAATAAAATGTTAAGTAAATTAAAGTAGTTTGAAATATCTTCAACAATTTAGTTAAAATTTAAAAATGTAAACAAAAAATCTTTAAAAAAATATAATTTAGCAAATTTAAGATAATAAAAAAAAACGTTTTAAACAAAGCTAACGTTTAAAACATGTTTTAAACAAATTTAAGATTTAAAACATGTTTAAAACAAAACCGTTTCAAACACGACGGCTGTTTTTAAACATGTTTAAAACACTGTTTTAAAACAAAGTGTTTTAAACTAAATAAATCTAATCTCCGCCTTACTTCTATTACTGAAGTATTACGTAATATTTCTCTAGATAGTTCATCGCAAGCATGTCTAATTTTTTCTTTTAAATGTTCCAAGTTAACAGATGGTGTTTTGTAAACTTTGTTTTTCAAAGTTTCCCACAAGGAGAAGTCTAGTGGGGTCAAGTCCGTGGATTTAGGCGCCCACTGTATCGGTCCATTTATACCCATCCAGTTTTCTCCATAAGTTTCATTTAAATATTGTTAGACAACTCGTGCTTTATGCGTTGGAGCTCCGTCATACTGAAAACACATGTTTGCTCGCAGCTGTAATGGCACATTTTCGAGAAGCACAGGAAGTTGTTCTTAAAGAAATTGCAAATATTGCTCACTTCGTAAAACTCCTTCGTAAAAATATGGACCAATCAAATGCCCATAAATAATACCACACCAAACGTTAATACCGAAGTGTCTGGTTTTTAATCGGATTGACAAAATGTGGATTTTCAGTAGCCCAAAAATGTTAATTTTTATTGGGCTTACCGTTACTAACGAAGCGGCTTTCATCCGTCCACAACATATGCTGGAAAAATCGATTGTCATTGATCGTTAAGTTTACCATCACTTGGACACAATAATATATTCTTCGTTGATGTTGATCTGACAAGTGTTGTAAAGTTTATAATCGTGATAACCATTTCCTTTCAAAATTTGTCGTACCGAACAATATTTTAAATTCAACTCACGACAGGCTTGCCGAATCGAGTTCCTTGGATGGTCTTGAAAATACTGCAAAACAGTGGCAACAATATTGTCAGAATTGATCCTTTTAGCAATTTGTCTTCCCTTTTAAGCAGAAAATGCCTTGTTGTTTGCACGTAAATAACGTTCCAATCTTGCAAATATTTTTAAGGTTGGAATAACACATTCAGGGTGTCTCTGGGCGTATAACTAAACTGCTCTTCTAAACTTTGTAGAAAAGAAAATTTGGTATCTTCTTCCGTTAAAAAATTACAAACAAACTTTAAAAAACGTAGTATTAAAAATTTACAAGCAAATAACAAAGTCGCATTTGTCAATAATTAAACTAATGGTTGAAAAATATTGTTTTGTTGTCATTTGATTTTGAAAAATGTTTACGCACAACGAAAATGTCGACATGTTATTAGTTTATGGAGAATCTCAAAAGAACCCTTTTTTGAGATTCTCCATAAACTAATAACATGTCGACATTTTCGTTGTGCGTAAACATTTTTCAAAATCAAATGACAACAAAACAATATTTTTCAACCATTAGTTTAATTATTGACAAATGCGACTTTGTTATTTGCTTGTAAATTTTTAATAATACGTTTTTTAAAGTTTGTTTGTAATTTTTTAACGGAAGAAGATACCAAATTTTCTTTTCTACAAAGTTTATTCAGAAAACCTAGCTCTTTTTAAATAACCAAAAATATAGCTTTATTTTTGGGGAAAAATATTCGATGACATTTGTTATGTACCAGTTTTACTTACAATTAGCAGTGCTAATTATTGGATTTCCCCGAATAATAATAATTAACTAATTAGATTAAGTATTGCGTAGCAGCATATTAACAGTGGCGACGAGGATTTTGTTAATTTATCAATATAACACAAATAGTTTGTAATAAAAGTAACCACGTGCAAATGGCGACGGAAGGGTCGAAGAATTTAATTGGCCATCTACGGGAATTTAACCAAACGCTCAACGACTGGTCCATATTCGCACCCAGATTATCTAATTATTTCGACGCAAATAAAATAACGGAAGAAAACCTAAAAAGGGCAATTTTCCAGAATCTACTCAGCGAAGACTCGTACAAGTTAACATACGATTTATGCTTGCCGACTAAACCAGAGAGTAAGACATTTAAAGATCTCCTGGATATATTTAATTCGCATTTTGGAACACAAAAATCAGTATTCGTAGAAAGGTATATTTTTTATAACATTAAACAAAATGCCGGCGAAACAATTAAAGAATGGGCTGCCCGCGTTCGAAGGTCAGCTGTTAACTGCGATTTCGGGACTGAATTATCAATTAGTCTGCGAGATAAATTCATAATGGGAATCTTCGATTACACAATCATAGAAAAGCTGTTCGAACAGAAGAAAGACACATAGATTTTGAAGATGCCAGATTGCGTGCAGCAGGGAGGCAGCCTGGGGAGCGGATACGGCAGCGGTGACGGCGCGCCACGCGTTCAAGCAGGAGTCACTTCACCACGTACGCGCACCGAAACCAACCAGGTCTTCTTTTCCATCAAATTCATCAGGACATCAGGCCCAAGCAACCTCAACCCAATGCAACGTCTGCGGAAGGAGGAACCACGTCACAACAAAATGTCGGTATCGTGAATTTGCTTGTCACATATGTAGGACTAAAGGTCACCTTGCTCCGGTTTGCCCAGAGAAAAATAAAAGAACTAATGATTACAATACTAATAAAATGAATTCATTTAATAAAAATAAGTTAAAATCAAAATATAACAACGTTTCAGATAATTTACAAGATGATTCAATTTTTAAAATTTGTGATAAAATTAGTAATCAACCTTTTTATTTACCAATTGAAATTAAACAGATTCCATTATCATTTCAAATCGACTCTGGAGCAAGTGTATCTGCAATGTCAGAAACTTTTTATAAGCAACATTTTAGTAAATTTAAGTTAGAACATTCAGAAAAACAGTTATTTGTTTATACCGGTAAACAATTTAGTCCATTGGAGAAAATTTCTTTAAAAGTTAATTTTAAAGGGAAAATTAGAAAAATAAATTTTTATGTAATTTAAAATGGGGGACCGCCTATATTAGGGCGTGACTTTTTGTCGGTGTACAGTATTTGATTTACAAATATTAATTATTACA
Source organism: Philonthus cognatus (assembly GCA_932526585.2). NCBI lineage: Eukaryota > Metazoa > Arthropoda > Insecta > Coleoptera > Staphylinidae > Philonthus > Philonthus cognatus. Next base: position 36,114,847 of record OW052242.1, read on the forward strand.
GTGATGATAACCAAATTAATCAGCTATTAAGTAAATTTAAAAATATATTTGATTCTGAATTAGGTACATTCAATAAATCAAAAGCATCAATTAAATTGAAACATGATACTGTATCACCCGTATTTTTCAGGGCGAGATCCATACCTTATGCACTTAGAAAAGGAGTGGTGGACGAACTGAATCGATTGCTGAACCTTGGAATCATTTTACCTGTCGATTATTCGGAATGGGCAACACCTATTGTACCCGTGAGGAAAAAGAACGGAACCGTTCGTATCTGCGGAGACTTCAAAATCACTATAAATCCGTTATTAGAAGTCAATCAATATCCATTGCCAAGACCGGAGGAACTTTTTGCAAAATTAAGCGGGCGAGTAGAATTCACTAAATTAGATCTTACTAATGCTTTTCAACAAATTTTATTAAGTATAAATAAAATTGCCAATTCTTGGTTGCAGAATACTTCAAACATTAAAAGTGCGATTCTTTTCGCAATCTAATTTTATTAGATGAAAATTAAAAAAAAATTGTCATTATTTCTACTCATAAAGGCTTGTTTCAGTATCAACGTCTGCCTTTTGGAATTTCATCTGCTCCTGCCATTTTTCAAAAAACTATGGAATTGCTGCTCATTGGCCTTGAGGGGGTGGTGTGTTTTTTGGACGACATCCTGATTACCGGTCGTACAAAAGAAGAACATATTCAACGACTAAATCAGGTATTAAAGATTTTGCAAGATGCTGGGTTAAAGATTGCTGTTAATAAATGTGAATTCTTTCAAAAAAGTGTTAAATATCTTGGATTTATAATTAATAAGGATGGACTTCATCCATGTGATGATAAAATAGAAGCAATTAATGATGCACCAGAACCTAAAAATGTATCTCAATTAAATTCGTTTCTAGGACTTGTCAACTATTACGGTAAATTTATTCGAAATTTGTCAACAACTTTGCATCCTCTTTACAATTTACTAAAGAAATCAATTAAATGGCATTGGTCACCCGAATGCCATGAAGCGTTTAATATTATTACAAATAAATTATCATCAAATGACCTATTGGTCCATTTTCAGCTTAACTTGCCAATTAAATTAATTGTAGATGCATCAGATTATGGCATAGGGGCATTAATTAGCCATGTTTTTCAAGATAAAACGGAGAAACCAATAACATACGCTTCACGTACATTAAATAGTAGCGAATTAAAATATTCACAAATAGAAAAAGAGGGCCTAGCAATAATTTTTGGGTTATTTAAATTTAATGACTATTTGTTCGGGAATAATTTTACAATAGTGATATATCACACTAGCCAACAGCCATTTTGTCCTTGGGACTAGACCGGAATTTTTCGATTGCTTGGGTGTAATAAAGTACCTAAATCGCGATGAAACCGCCGAGACTTTGGTTTTGAGGTTAGGATTCGCAAAAAACCTTTTTTTTTTACTTTTTTCACTATAACTTTGGAACAAAGCAAGATAAATTAAATCTGATAATACTGCTTGAAAGCTTATACCCAGGGCTACATTTGGTATATAAATGACCTTGGTCGGATAATCAAAACCCTAATTGAAAAAAAAAAATCTGTCAAAAAACCGCAAAAATCGCGTGTTTTGAAACATTTTTGCGATTTCAATCGATTATAAAAAAAAACTACGCTAGATACCTCAGATCAGTTTCGCTGACCTGAAAGCCTATTAAATGGGCTACAATTTCTGTATGGAACATCTCTGCGACTTAATGAGAAGTCTTCGAAATAATGGGTTTTGTTTGAAAAAATCGCGAAATTTGCAATTTGTTTGGACTTTTTCCCTTTCAAATAGAAAATTCCACAACACATTTAAAATCTGTCGTAACCATTCAAATGCCTATTAAAAGGGCTACAATTCCTACATGGCACACCTCTGTTACGCGTTCAGAAGTCTTGTAAACATTAATTTGTGTTTTGAATTTTATAATTGAAGGAGAAAAAGACCGAAAAATATTGATGAATAATGAAAAATAAATTCGAAAAAAATGCAGTTTTCGTCATTTTTTCACTCCCAGACAAAGCATGAAGTAAAATTTCGAGTTTAGAAAAGCCTATAAATTTGGCTCGGTCGCGTAGCGAAGCGGAGCGACCGAGCCAAATTAGGCTTTTCTAAACTCTAAATTTTACTTCATGCGCCACGCGCGTAAAACAATAGAATATTGTGAAATTAGAAATACATTTAAAAGTACTTCATTTTTTTTAACCTAGTAATAACACTAGCCAACAGCCATTTTGTCCTTGGGACTAGATTTGTGTTTTGAATTTTATAATTGAAGGAGAAAAAGACCGAAAAATATTGATGAATAATGAAAAATAAATTCGAAAAAAATGCAGTTTTCGTCATTTTTTCAAACACAAATTAATGTTTACAAGACTTCTGAACACGTAACAGAGATGTGCCATGTAGAAATTGTAGCCCTTTTAATAGGCATTTGAATGGTTACGACAGATTTTAAATGTGTTGTGGAATTTTCTATTTGAAAGGGAAAAAGACCAAAAAAATTGCAAATTTCGCGATTTTTTCAAACAAAACCCATTATTTCGAAGACTTCTCATTAAGTCTCAGAGATGTTCCATACAGAAATTGTAGCCCATTTAATAGGCTTTCAGGTCAGCGAAACTGATCTGAGCTATCTAGCGTAGTTTTTTTTTATAATCGATTGAAATCGCAAAAATGTTTCAAAACACGGGATTTTTGCGGTTTTTTTACGGATTTTTTTTTTAAATTAGGGTTTTGTTTACCCGACCAAGGTCATTTATATACCAAATGTAGCCCTGGGTATAAGCTTTGAAGCAGTATTATCAGACTCAATTTATCTTGCTGGGTTCCAAAGTTATAGTGAAAAAAGTAAAAAAAAAGGTTTTTTGCGAATCCTAACCTCAAAACCAAAGTCTCGACGGTTTCATCGCGATTTCGGTACTTTTTTACACCCAAGCAATCGAAAAATTTAGGTCTAGTCCCAATGACAGAGAAAAAGTCAAATTCTGTTGGCTAGTGTCATTAACCCTTGCTGTATATATTCAACCCTACCAAGGGCATTCCTCAATTTTCGGCAAATAGATTACGCCGTTGGGCAGTAATATTATCTAATTTTAATTATAAAATTGAATATGTAAAATCGGACAAGAACGCTGCCGATAGTTTATCTAGATTACCTCTCCAAACAAGTGAAAACGAAGTTGGTGATAGTATCGATTTTAATTATCGTGATTATTTCTCAAATATTGATGAAATTTTAATCAAATTCGATGATATTAGAAAAGCTTTTAAAACTGATAAATTGTTATTAGAAATTTTAAAATTCGTAAAGACTGGTCACTGGCCATCAAAAACACACAAAGAAGATAAATACAAACCTTTTCTATCTAAACGATTTGAATTTTCGATAGAATCGGGTTGTTTATTATGGAATAATAGGCTAGTTATTCCTAACATATTATATAATAAAATTTTACAACAGTTACATTCAACTCATTTAGGAATAGTTAAAATGAAGGCAATAGCTAGATCCTATTTTTGGTGGGCAAAGATAGATCAATCTATTGAACAGTTTGTAAGGTCATGTAATGCATGTAATTTAAATTCTAGTAGTCCCACAAAAGCCAGGTTGTCTCCTTGGCCATGGCCTGAAAAAACTTGACAGAGGATTCATATTGACTTTTGTGGACCTTTCTGCAATAAATATATTTTGGTAATATTCGATGCGCATTCAAATTGGCTGGAGGCATTTTTTATGAATACTATTAATTCGTCCGAGACGATTAAAATTTTGAGAGATACATTTGCTAGGTTTGGTCTACCTACAACACTGGTCTCTGACAATGGAGTCCAATTTACATCAAACGAATTTAAACATTTTATTGGCACCAACTGCATCGAGCATATTTTTACACCACCTTACCACCCTCAATCCAATGGGGCAGCGGAATCATCAGTCAAAATTATTAAGAATGCTTTAAAAAAGGCATTATTAGAAAATCCTAAGAGTAACTTAGATTATTGTCTTGCAAAGTTCCTATTTGATTATAGAAATTCTAAACATTCCACAACAGGAGTTGCACCATCTGAATTAATGTTCAGACACAAGATAAGCGATCGATTCAGTTTAATACTTCCACGAAATTCTAATTTGACTAAATTTGTTAAAAATAACCAAAATAAACAAGCTTCCAATTTTGGGGGTAAAAATAAAAGATTTTCAGTAGGAGACGAAGTACTTGTTAAAAATTATAAAATTAATAAGGTGTCATGGATTAAAGGTACTATTGTAAAGGAATTAGGAAATAAATTATATGTAGTATACATTCCAGAAAGACAGATTTATTGGAAACGTCACAACAATCAACTAAAACTATTAATGATATTTTATAAAAAGTCAGCGTTGCCAATAAATATGTCTTCTCAACCGACGAATGGTACTATTAAGAATAGACTTAGGCAAAATGTAAATGCGCCAATAAGATATGGTTTCGAAAAGGTGTCACAAGTTTCATAACAAATAAAGAATGCACAACCATTATAGAATGTTATTTTTTTACTATTATTATTATGAGAATAAAGGAAATGTATTTATATGTCTGTATATTTCTAAATTAGTGTTATTAGTTAAGTTTGTTTATTTAGGGAAGAGATGTTATGTACCAGTATTATTTTGAATTAATTCGCGCTCTTTTGTATATAGTTTTTATTGTATTGTTTTTATCGCTTGAGCGCCAGGTGTTTGCGCTCACGCGCCAGTCGAATTTATGCCTTCAGCGAATAAAGTTACGTTTAAATGAGCAGTGCTAATTATTGGATTTCCCGAATAATAATAATTAACTAATTACATTAAGTATTGCGTAGCAGCATACTTAACAACATTACTTTAGATTCCAAACTTAAAACAATATGCAATTTTGGCTTAAAACAAGGTCCGTTTATGATCCCATTTATGAACCTCTTTTCAGATTTATTCTATCGTTTTTCCTTTTCTCAATAAATGTCTATTTCTAAACTATAAATATTGCTTCGACTAAAAAGTAGAATCACTCGTTAGAAACATCAAATTGAACGCTTTTATAAAAACAACGAAATTCTAAAAATTCACCAATCGCTGTAATCATTGGAATACGTATATTTAAAAAAAATCTCTTTCATTTTTATTTTATGATGTTTGTTTTCATTAAACAATACTATATTTTACCTGTTGTTAATTTAATACCTGTTTTTATTTATCATAGCTTTATTTTGACTTGGTGATGTCAAAATAGGTGTTCGAACCGTTACTAATTCTTGGGGGTATTTATGTAGACTCACTGTAGAAAATTTAACGAAGGTCGGCGTGGAGAATCTTAAATGATATATTTACGCCCCAGACAAAAAAGTTGTTGTTGTGGAAGTCAAATTGTGTCTACCTGTCCTGGCGATCGGCAAAGAAGCGAATCCAATTGGGAAAATTGCTGAAAGTAAAACGATTTCGTCTTGGGGTGAGCGAAATTCTAGAAATGTTCGGAAATTGTAGGTGGTGTGTAATTTTGTCGAGACATTTTTAGATAAAGAATTAAAAAGGTTGGATTTTCACATTATTTTTCAGATTGGTACAGAATTTTGTACAAGTTGATAAATGAATACGTGGGTAATTCCCCACTAGTGAATCTGCTCATGAAAATACCAAACTGTTAAGTAACTGGTAGAATAATTTCATTTCGAGGCAAGAAATCTTCTTGACCTCCCCTTATTAATTAGCATAGAATTTAATAGTTTTTTATAAACGGAAATCCTAAAAATCTACGAAAAGAGTATAGATTTATAAAATTGACAAATACGTTGAAAATTCATGAAAAATTTGAAAATTAACACAAATCGTGGAAATTCATGAAAATTGACAAATGATTAGTAAATTCTCAAAAAATGCCAATGTTTTAAAATCTGACGAAAATCTAGAAAATTCATGAATAGTATCAACATTTTTAAAATTTAAAAAAGTCACGAAAACCGTCAAAGTTTGAAAAACTAACGAAAACCTTAGAATTTCATGAAATTGACGCGTTCCATGAAATTCCAAGATTTTTGTTAATTTTCAAATCTCTGACGGTTTTCCTTAATTTTGTAAATTTTAAAAATGCTGATACTATTCATGAATTTTCTAGATTTTCGTATATTCGTTGTTTTTTAAAAGAATTCTATTCTAAACTTTAAACCAGTGTTTTCCACTCCCAGACTAAGCATGAAGTAAAATTTCGAGTTTAGAAAAGCCCCGTGAAAATTTGTCGAGGGTCGCGCAGCGACCCGAGACAAATTTTCTGGGCTTTTCTAAACTCGAAATTTTACTTCATGCGCCACGCGTATAAAACACGGATTTTAAGTGAAGTTCGAATATACATAAATTTGACAATATTATGGTGTTTTATAAGCGTGGCGCATGAAGTAAAATTTCGAAAAAAAACAAAAATTAATACATTCATCGTAGAAAATTACGAAAAGCGTTAAAATACAAAGTGAATAGCATATGTAAAGTTATTTAAACTAAAAACACTTGGAATTGTTTCACAAATTAATTAAATTAATTAAAAGTGAATAGCGTTAAAGATTAACTAAAGTTTTTCAAATTCATTGAAAATTCTCGAAACTTTAAAATTGAATTAAAATCTTTTAAGTAGATTATGCGCAAATTGTAATAAAATTGACTTTGATTTTTTCAATAACAATTTAAAATCTCTTCGATCCGTTTTAACCCTTAGTTAGAATTAAACTAATTTTAAGTTTTATACTTTAACTAATTTAATTAATGTTTATATTTATGTGTTTTTGTAAATGACTACCGTTGAATTGACAGATAAATAAATAAATTCACAAATACCGTCAACATTTTCAAAAGTAATGGAAAGTCACAAAAAAATTACCAACCATTTAAAAATAATATACCGGGTGTTGACTTGGCGGACGCAACATAGGAAATCCCATGTAAATTTTGAAATGTTCAAATTTTGGCTCCCCTATTTATTTTAGAAACAAAATGTATTTACCTTTTTTGTAGAGGGAAACATTCTGAATTCATTCGAGTTAACGTTTATCACTTTACGTTCTCTAAGTTAAAATAATTAAGAAAAAAGAATGTGATTTTATAAAAATAATGACAAGCTACGGAATTGAAACAACAACTGCGGATGTCAAAATTTCAAAAGATATCGTAGTCACTTGATTCAAGTATATGTTTTCGAAATGATTTACACTACACAAAAAAAATTTCATTATTTTTATAAAAACACATTACTTTTTCTTAATTAATTTAGCTGTTAATTCTGACATTCGTTGATTTAAGAAAAAATCAATTTGAAGCTTTAAACAAGTGTTTTCCACTCCCAGACTAAGCATGAAGTAAAATTTCGAGTTTAGAAAAGCCCCGAGACAAATTTTCACGGGGCTTTTCTAAACTCGAAATTATACTTCATGCACCACGCGTATAAAACACAGATTTTAAGTGAAGTTCGAATATATATAAATTTGACAATATTATAGTGTTTTATACGCGTGGCGCATGAAGAAAATTTCGAGTTTAGAAAAGCCCAGAAAATTTGTCTCGGGTCGCTGAGCGACCCTCCACAAATTTTCACGGGGCTTTTCTCAACTCGAAATTTTACTTCATGCTTAGTCTGGGAGTGTTTAAAGCTTTAAATTGAACTTTAAAAAAAAAACAAGGAATATCCGCAATTGTTGTATTAATTCCATGGTATGTCATTATTTTTATAAAATCACATAACTTTTCTTAATTATTTTAACTTAGAGAAACGTAAAGTGTTAAGTGTGAACATTAATAAATTTAGATTTTTTCCCTCTAGAAAAAAGTGAAATATATTTTGTCTCTTAAATAAATAGGGAAGCCAATATTTGAACACTTTAAAATTAACATGCAATTTCTTATGTTGCGTCCGATAAGTCAACATCCGGTATAAATGTGAATTAAATTTTAAAAAAATATTTGTTTCATGATTTTATCAATGAACAAAATCATAAAAATATTTATTTAAAATAAAAAATAAGTCATAAATTACACATCCAGTATTTAAACATAATAGATATTTTTTTAAATTAAATGTGTAGTATATTTTTAGCTTTACGATAAATCAGTGTTTTATACGCTAGAATTTGGATTTGGACGCTGCGCGTCCAAATCCAAATTCTTCAGGCTTTTCTCAACTCGAAATTTTACTTCATTTTTAATCTGGGATTGAAAAGCACACGTTAGAGCATAATTAATTGTTTTTTCAAGAATTACATTCGTTTATAAAATTTTGTCTGGACTTCGAAGTGTAGGATAACCCAATTTTGATTAAAAATGACAATATGTTATGTCTAGGGGCGACAAGAGTCAAAATATTGAAAATTCATAAAAAAAGCGTCAACAAATTAAACATTTAAAAAGAGAATCTTGGAAATTCATGAAAAAAGCGTCAATAAATTAAACATTTAAAAAGGTAATCTTGAAAATTCACGAAAATATATAATAAACGTAAATAGTCAGAAAGTTTACAAAAATAAAAAATTAGCAGATATTTAACAAATTTACTAAATTCATAAAAAGTGTTACAATAATTAAAATTCATGAAAGGCGACAAAATATTAAAAATAAACGAATGTCTTACAAATTCATGTGTCAAAATTCTGAAGATTAAGCAAAGTCTTGAAAAGTAACGAAAACTGCTAACATTTCTTTAAAAGTTGACGGAAATTCTTGAAAAGTATTAATATTATTAAAAATGAGGAAAATCTTAAAAATTGAGAAAACCCTTGAAATTGTATGAAAAACTTCTAACATTTTTAAAATTATTGAATATCTGGAAAATTCTCGAAAATTGCTAAGAACTTTTCAGATTCTTAGCAATGTTTGTAAATTTCCTAAATATTTGTTAATTTTAAAAATGTTGAAGCTCGAAAATATTAAAAATTCATCAAATTTATCAACATTTTCAATACTAACGAAAAAATCAGTATATTTAAAATTAAGGAAAATCTTGCAAATTGTATGTAAAACTTAAACATTTTTAAAATTAAAAATAATCTTAAAAATTGAGAAAAACCTTGAAATTGTATGAAAAACTTCCAAAATTTTTAAAATAAACGAATATCTGGAAAATTCTTGAAAATTGCTAAGAACTTTTCAAATTCTTAGCAATGTTTGTAATTTTCCTAAATATTTGGTAATTTTAAAAATGTTGAAGCTCGAAAATATTAAAAATTCATAAAAATTATCAACATTTTCAATACTAACGAAAAAATCATTATTTTTAAAATTAAGGAAAATCTTGCAAATCGAGGATAACTTTGAAATTGTTTGAAAAACTTTAACATTTTCAAAATTAACGAATATTTTGAAAATTCTCGAAAATTGCTAAGAACTTTTCAAATTCTTAGCAAGGTTTGTAAATTTCCTAAATATTTGTTAATTTTAAAAATTTTGAAGCTCAAAAATATTAAAAATTCATAAAAATTATCAACATTTTCAATACTAACGTAAAAATCAGTATTATTAAAATTAAGGAAAATCTTGCAAATAGCGGAAAACCTTGAAATTGTATGAAAAACTTTAACATTTTGAAAATTAACGAATATTTCGAAAATTCTCGAAAATTGCTAAGAAGAACTTTTCAAATTCTTAGCAATGTTTGTAATTATCCTAAATATTTGTTCATTTTAAAAACGTTGAAGCTCGAAAATATAAAAAATTCATGATTTTAAATACTAACGAAAAAATCAGTATTTTTAAAATTAAGGAAAATCTTACAAATTGAGGAAAACCTTGAAATTGTATGAAAAACTTGAACATTTTTAAAACTAACAAATATTTCGAAAATTCTCGAAAATTGCTAAGAACTTTTCAAATTCTTAGCGATGTTTGCAAATTTCCTAAATATTTGTTAATTTTAAAAATGCTGAAGCTCGAAAATTTTAAAAATTATATTATATTTATTTTTATTTTTATTATATTTCATTTATTTCTATATTTAGTTTTTATAATATTAATGTACTTCAATGGACTTCCGTTAATAAATTAAAAAATAAAATAAATAAAAATAAAAATTCATCAAAATTATCAACATTATTAATACTAACGAAAAAATCAGTATTTTTAAAATTAAGGAAAATCATACAAATTGAGGAAAACCTTGAAATTGTATGAAAAACTTCAACATTTTTAAAATAACGAATATTTGGAAAATTCTCTAAAATTGCTAGGAACTTTTCAAATTCTTAGCAATGTTTGTAAATTTCCTAAATATTTGTTAATTTCAAAAATGTTGAAGCTCGAAAATATTAAAAATTCATAAAAATTATCAGCATTTTCAATACTAACGAAATAATCAGTATTTTTAAAATTAAGGAAAATCTTACAAATTGAGGAATACCTTGAAACTGTATGAAAAACTTCAACATTTTTAAAATTAACGAATATTTCGAAAATTCTCGAAAATTGCTGAGAACTTTTCAAATTCTTCGCAATGTTTGTAGATTTCCTAAATATTTGTTAATTTTAAAAATGTTGAAGCTCGAAAATATTAAAATTTCATAAAAATTATTAACATTTTCAATACTAACGAAAATATCAATATTTTTAAAATTAAGGAAAATCTTGCAAATTGAGGAAAACCTTCAAATTCAATGAAGAACTTCAACATTTTTAAAATTAACGAATATTTCGGAAACATGAAAATTGGTCACAACTTTTCAAATACTTAGCTATGTTCGTAAATTTCCTAAATATTTAAAAAGTTTCTTGCTTATTGCTTTTTGATTTAACAAAATATCAAGTATGTTCACCTGAAACGTCAACAATATACAATTTCTTTGCGTCCGGTGGAGGGCGGGGGGGCAAGTCTTCCCGCCCTCCTCTGCTGCCCCTTGGGTACGCCCATGTATATTGTCATAATTATAACAAATTACGCTAATAATATGATTTTCTGACTGTAACAGAAACATTTTCGACAAATGGATTGGCATGTTTCGCAGTATTGTATTACTGATGAGTTGTTTGTGGTCATTGTGATATTTTTGAATATATTTTTAATATTATGATTTTGTTGAAAAGAAAACATAAGTTTTTGTAAAAGTGGTGATATAAATTTTAAAAAAAAGTACGTAATTTAGCTTTACTTATCTACACAAATTCTTACCAAATGTCAATTATTAGTGATTTATTTTATTTTTACATAGGTTTCCACTCCCAGATTAAGCATGAAGTATAATTGCGAGTTTAGAAAAGCCTGAAAATTTGGATTTAGCGGGGCTCGCGAGCGAAGCAAGTCGCGCCCCGGCAAATCCAAACTTTCAGGCTTTTCTAAATTCGAAATTTTACTTCATGCGCCACGCTCACTATATGTTAAAGTTTTCAGTGTTTAATACGCGTAGCGCATAAATGTTAAAGTTTTTAGTGATTAATACGCGTAGCGCATAAAGTAAAATTTCGAGTTTAGAAAAGCCTGAAAATTTGGTTTGGTCGCTCCGCGCTTCGCGCTACGCGACCAAACCAAATTTTCAGGCTTTTCTAAACTCGAAATTTTACTTTATGCTTAGTCTGGAAGTGGAGAACACTCGATTTAAGCTTCAAACTCTTGAAGCTCTTAAAAAAAAAGCGTATGCATATGTAAACCTAAGAGAAAAATTCCTAGTACAGGGTGGTGCAATTTGAAGGTACCACAAATGGAAAACTTTTTAATTTAAAGAGATATTGAAAAACCGTTTTCGCGGTCATTTTAATGGGCTTAAAAAATTGCCATAAGAAAATGTTTACAGTTTGGTTATAACTTTAAAAACAAATGAGTTACAGTAACTTTATAAAAACGAGAATTTATCAACTCTTGGTTATAAAGCGAAAACGGTTAAAGATAGATCAATTTTCTTATCGCTATTGATCAAATCACAAAAAAGTTACCATGGTTCTCAAAAACGGTTTTTCAATATCTCTTTAAATAAAAAACGTTTTCTATATGTGGAAACCGAAATGCACATACCCACTAAGCGAAAAACAAACAAATAACGTTAAATCAACATTGTTGCAACATTAAACATTGTTTTAATGTTGTTGAAACATTACTTAAATAGATTTGTTGAGTGGGTACAAATGTTGAACCAAATATATTAGTATATCGGACACTTTTTTCTCATTAATCACTTGGTAAAACATTTTAAAATATAATGGTTTATAAATTAAATTCACTTGGTTTTGTTTCACTTATATGTATTTTATTTTCTACTAGTTTCGGCTTAATGCCATTATCAAGAATGATGTACAAATGGATTTGTTTGGGAATATATACAGTTTCGAGTTTTAGGTTTTATTGGGTAATAAGGGCATTTAATATGGGGGAATTCCAAAGGTCTTCGTTGTCGTTGACCACATTTTTACTTGCCTTTATGGCTTTTGAAATTTCTAAACCCTCCCGGTAGTTAAGCGTTAATCCCTTATTACCTGTATGCAGAATTTTTAAATCGTTTGAAGAAAAAAGCTGATTAGATGTGATACAGTGCTTAGAAAAACCGGTGGTTTGTTTTTTATTCTCTATGTCTTTTTTATGCTTATTTAACCTGATATCAAAAGACCTGCCGGTTTGTCCTAATATATTAGTATAAATGAGTAATTGACTGAATAAAGATATACTATTAGATTATTAAAACTGTTAATAACTAGTAGAATCGTTTCATTTCGAGGCAAACAAATCTTCTTGACCTCGCCTCATCAATTAGCATAGAATTTAATAGTCTTTTTTTTTGGAGGAAACTTATAGGTCGGCACAGCAAGAAAGCGCCAAAGGCCAGAAAAAGGTGCACACAAAGCATCTCCAGAAAGACATTTATTCCCGTGCTGACAGTGTTGATCCCGAAGAGATACAGAATGCCACACAGCTCGACGCCGCGGGACGTCCCTCTTATTAAAAACCCGTCGTCGTCGGGGCCGGGGCCTTAAAACGATCCGCGCTAAGGCCCAAACTCGCTCTCTGCCCTGGCCATCTTGACGCTTTAATGCAGGTATTTACATGATACACGATATGTACAGGTGAGACGCAGTCAAAACATGCCACGCTGTTCAAAAAGGTATGCCGCCCCCTTTGTTCGCCGTCTCTTTCTGCCCCGACGAGGATTTCGGAGATTCCCGGCGAGATTTCTCGCGATCGAGGATCCTTGGGGTATCCCGGGGTATCGCGTTTCTTTTCCTCGGCGGATCTCCCTGTTGTCTCTATTATCTCGCATCCATCATTCTGAACATTAAAAGACACTTTTACGTCGACTGGATGTGGAGGAGCTTATAATTTTATATAGGGATAAAGAATTTTATGGTCATAGGTATCCGTTTCTCACGCCGCCACAAAAAACAAAATACTTAAATAGCCTATTTGTTACTTCAAAATTTTATCAAAATGCAATGATCAAATGGATATAAAAAAATTTCAAAGTCGATAGGTGATCTGATTCGATTTGAAGTTCAAATCAAATCAGATCACCTATGGACTTTAAAATGTTTGGATATCCATTGGATTATTGCATTTTATACAGAATACCAACAAATGAATTAGAACAGAAATGATTTAAGTAATTAAGATACCTTTTACTGCGAAATTTGTGTAAGAGAAAAAATACAAGGAAGCCAGCTTGAAAATTTGGATTGGCCGCTTTGCTCCGCTATGCGACCAATCCAATTTTTTAGGCTTTCCTTAACTAATATTGAAGCTTTAAGCGAGTGTTTTCTATTCCCAGACTAAGCATGAAGTAAAATTTCGAGTTTAGAAAAGCCACGCGTAGAAAATTTGTCGAGGGTCGCGCAGCGACCCGAGACAAATTTTCACGGGGCTTTTCTAAACTCGAAATTTTACTTCATGCGCCACGCGTATAAAACATTGATTTCAAATGAGGTTCAAATATATATAGAGTTCACAATATTTTAGTGTTTTATACGCGTGGCGCATGAAGTAAAATTTCGAGTTTAGAAAAGCCCCGCGTAGAAAATTTGTCGAGGGTCGCACAGCGACCCGAGACAAATTTTTACGGGGCTTTTCTAAACTCGAAATTTTACTTCATGCACCACGTGTATAAAACACTGATTTTACTTGAAGTTCTACAAAAATCTCTATCAACTATTAGTTTTTTTTAAATTATAGGAATTATTGCTGATGTAGCTTAATTAGAATAATATAAGTTTTAACTTGAGATATTTTGCGGATTTCTAACTAAAAAATTGTGTGCAGTAGAAACGCTTGAAAAAGAAATTTTGTTTAAAATTGAGATTTTTATAAAGTTTTAGTTCGAGCTAAAGATCGTAAAATTTTTTTTTCAAGAATAATAAATAGCTTTGTAGGAATAGTCAGTTTCATGACTTTTTAACTCTCTTCAGTATATCTTGAACTTCAGTTGAAATCAGTGTTTTATACGCGTGGCGCATGAAGTAAAATTTCGAGTTTAGAAAATGTGTCTCGGGTCGCTGCGCGACCCTCGACAAATTTTCACGGGGCTCTTCTAAACTCAAAATTTTACTTCATGCTTAGTCTGGGAGTGGAAAACACTTGTTTAAAGCTTTAAATTAAACTTATACAGGGAATATCAGCAATTGTTGTATCAATTCCATGGTATGTCATTATTTTTATAAAATCACATTACTTTTTCTTAATTATTTAAAATTAGATAAACGTAAAGTGTTAAGTATAAACATTAAAAATTTAGAATTTTTCCCTCTACAAAGAAGTGATAGATATTTTGTCTCTAAAATAAATAGGGAAGCCAATATTTGAACACTTTAAAATTAACATGCAATTTCCTATGTTGCATCCGCCAAGTCAACACCCGATATAATAATAATAATAAATGCCTTTACTTGTCATACAAAAAATAAATACAAAATAAATATTTAAAAGCGTAGGCGAAGTTCAGTCAGCTTAACCTGTTACTGATCTTCCACTTAACCTACGAAAAATTAAACATAAATGTAATTGCCACGTGTGAGGGATAATAGACAAACATATTTCGTCGTCAATATCTCGAGTTAATTCTGTAAATTCAAAGCTCATTGCGTAGTAACAGAGAGCGCAAGTGACATCTGAAACTGTTGAATTTTAATTGTTTAGCATCTGTTTAATTAATTTCGCTGCAAATAAAACAATTTTAATTTTAAAAATGGATTTTTTCATGGTAAAAAAGATTCAGAAAATATATTTTCTTTATCACAATTTGTTTTCGAGAAATTGGCTACACAAAACTTCAGACACGAATTTGCCCGTCTTAAGCACATAAAAAATTGTACTATTTAATTATTTAGTTATATTGTATATGCTATATATTATCTTCTCTATTTTTGATTGATTATGTTAATTTACCCTATAATCTGTCTATTTGGCTGTTGGGTTAGTAAATAAATATATTTTATAAAATTAATTGAATTATCTATAGAATTTTAAGTATTTGAGGTTTGAATATGTAAATTTATCTTCTAATTGGCCTGTTTGGCTGTTGAGTTAATAAATTAATATATTTTTTAAAATTAATTTATTTATCTAAGGTTAAGGTTAATGCAGAAATAAAGCAATTGAAATAATACAGAAATAAGGCTTTTCAATTGGACAAAACTCCCAATAACGAATCACAATTAACCAACTATTTAAATACAAGATGATTTATACACCCCTCAACATAAATAAACAGACATTCTATCGTATTATACACGAATGCGAGCAGAATAAATTAGTAACTAACGAACCCCATTATCATCATATTCCTGGTCCCACACAAACCCTCCGACATCGTAAAATTATTATCTTTACCCCCCGATGTACGATGCCACAGAGAAAAAAATAAATGACCACAATTTAAACTGAAGTAGCTATTATAGGGCACGTCCATATTTCAATTTAATTCCATTTGTTGGAACGGAGAGCTCGAATGAATATAATTAATCCGAATTAAAAATGTATGAGCTTCACCCCTGATCCTCCATCTTTAATAATTGAACCACAAGAAATGGTCCACGAACAAAAGTTTTTTTTTATATGTTATTAGATGATAAATATAAATTTTAATGTCGGGCCGCGTCAGATCACGCGGATTTGTCAGTGGTACCACAAAATGTATGGCATGCTAGAGGATAAGCTCGAATGAATATAATTAATCCCAATTAAAAATGTATGAGCTTCACCCCTGATCCTCCATCTTTAATAATTGAACCACAAGAAATGGTCCACGAACAAAAGTTTTTATTTATATGTTATTAGACGATAAATATAAATTTTAATGTCGGGCCGCGTCAGATCACGCGGATTTGTCAGTGGTACCACAAAATGTATGGCATGCTAGAGGTTAAAACTTTTCAGTCATATGGTATTATTTTTTTACAAAATGAAAGTTTACATCCCCCTTTGCCCGTCAAAGAAAAACGGATGTAATCCAATTCTTTCATTATCATTGACGCAGATAAGATCAAGCCCAACACGACGGCGTTTAATTGTAACCCCAGTAGGGCCCATTTAGCATTTGAAGTCCAGCGTGTAAGACGACACCCAAGAGACCCAAAAAAGACCCATTCATGAGAATAATACAGCGGACTCGTGAATGTGAAAGAGAATGAAATCCAACATGCACGCCTCAGTCGGCGCTTACATGCGACATTTAACAATAAAAGTCACCGATATTTTCCCTATCTTTCGAAAGTCATCTTCCCCCCCCAGCGGCGTACCAACAATAAGATGATATATGTTTACACTGTGTAGTACGCCAACAATTACTTAACCTTGTTTACCGCAACTGTCAAAGCGGACTAATCTCAAAAGCGGGGCCGAATTCTATGTGGAAGGGCCGTTTTTCTTTTTTTCTTTTCTTTTGATTCTTACTCCAAAAACCCATTGTCCACTATCTCGGACATGTTTTGACTTTTGGAATAGTAGGCGGCACGTTTGTCGGTGAGCCCAGGTATTGCGATCGATACCTGCCGCGTGTAAGCCCATTATTTCTGTCGAAATGTTTTGACTTGCGGTGAGGGCTAATTTATTTACTTTCCAATGGGGGACGAGGTCTTTTACTGCGGGGTATTTCATACAAATGATGGTAATGACGAGTGTCCACTGACAGTTTTGCTTTAGGAAGTCGGCGCGTTTCTTGTCTATTATTATTACTTTTTTTTATTTCGACTTTTTATCTTGTCATGGTCGTGCGGGCTTTTTGCTAAACGCCGACAAATTGGCCCACCCAGGTTAGTAAAACATTTTATAAATTCTGCTCTAAATCATGTCGAAAATGTATTATCCAAAAATTGATATCTTTGCAGTATATCTTTCCTATTATTTAATTTTACGAGAAATATTTCTTTTGAAATTTGTAAATTCTCTTAAAAGAAAAATTCCCTGAATGTTATCAATGTAAAACAAAAAATTGCTTTGCAAAAGATTTCTCTGGATAATCTAAAGACTAATTATTTATTAATGAATTAAATTATCCTTTTCTTTCAAGAATTCTATTTGATTGGGTAATCTAATTTATAAACGTATAGAAAAAAGTTGCTCTGCAAAATATTTCACTGGATTATCTGAAGTCTAATAAACAAGAATTAACTAAGTCATGTTTATTTTTTTCTCAAGTTTTGATTTTATTGGGTAATCCAGACTAAAGTAAATCATGCCCACCCAGGTTAGTAAAACAATTTCTAAATTCTGCTCTAAATCATGTCGAAAATGTATTATTTAAAAATTTACCCATAAACCCATAAATCTTTCCTATTGTTTAATTTTACGAGAAATATTTCTTTTGAAATTTGTAAATTCTCTTAAAAGAAAAATTCCCTGAATGTTATCAATGTAAAACAAAAAATTGCTTTGTAGAAGATTTCTTTGGATAATCTAAAGACTATAATTATCAATGAATTAAATTATCTTTTTCTTTCAAGTATGCTATTTGATTGGGTAATCTAATTTATAAACATGTGTAAAAAAAAGTTGCTCTGCAAAATATTTCACTGGAATATCTAAAGTCAAATAAACAAGAATTAACTAAATCATGTTTTTTTTTTCTCGAGTTTTGATTTTATTGGGTAATCCAGACTAAAGTAAATCATGCTTTTCAATATTTTTTTTTCAGTTTTCTTTTCCTATTAAGTATACAAATTACATTGTTATCTAAAAGAAATCCAAAATTTATTTTTCCATAATAATAAATATATATTAACAGATTATTACTACTAAACTATTAATTTGAATGCTCTAACGAGTGTTTCCAATCCCAGATTAAGCATGAAGTAAAATTTCGAGTTTAGAAAAGCCCCGTGTAGATAATTTGTCGAGGGTCGCGCAGCGACCCGAGACAAATTTTCACGGGGCTTTTCTAAACTCGAAATTTTACTTCATGCGCCACGCGTATAAAACACTGATTTAAGTTAAAATTACACTGCTTACTGCACACAATATTGGTGTTTACGAAAATCACCAAGATTTTACAAATTGACTCAAATCTTGAAAATTCATTCATGAAATGTATATTTTTTTTAAAATAACGAAAATCTAAGAAATTTGTGAGTTTTGATAATTAACGGAAATCTAGGAAGTTTATGAAAATTGTTTAACAGTTTGAAAGTTAGCGGAAATCTTTAAAACCTCACGAAACGCACAAAATTTTGAAAATTGAAGAAATTCACAAATAAATTTTCTGGGTTAAACGTTAATTCTAAAAATGTTGATACTTGTCATGAATGTCATAAATTCTTTAATTCATGAATTTTCAAAATATTAGAAAATTTGAACACATTGAGGTTTTTCAATTTTTTTTTTTTTAGTTATAAATATCATGACGGTTATTTATAACTAAAAAAAATCTGAAAGGCTTCAAAATGTCCGAATTTACAATTATTCTCAAATTCTCAAAATATTGAAAATCTAATAAACATTTTAAATTTTATAAATCGAGACAAATCTTAAAATAATAAAAGTTTATTGAAAATTTAGAAAATTCACGAAAACTGCTTAGATATTAAAGTTTAAATTTTACTTGAGATCAGTGTTTTACACGCGTGGCGCATGAAGTAAAATTTCGAGTTGAGAAAAGCCCGAATTTGGATTTGGACGCTGCGCGTCCAAATCCAAATTCTTGGGGCTTTTCTCAACTCGAAATTTTACTTCATGCTTAGTCTGGGAGTGGAAGACATTCGTTCGACTATTGTCAATATCTTATTTTGTTTGTGTTTGTTTTGTAGACAAAAAAAGTTATATTAAGAAAAGTTGTAAAATAATGAATATTAAGAAAACAAATAACATTTTTTAAAATCAAAAAAAATTACGAGTTTTCCCATTTAAAATTAAAATCATCAATTTTGACAACAATCTATGAAAAGCTTGGTTATTTACGAAATAAGTCGACATTTTCAAAAGTGAAAATTTACAAAAACCGTAGAAATTGTGAAAACTACGAAAATTTAAGATATTAAAAAATCTTAAGTAATTCTCAAAATATTGAAAATCTGATAAACATTTTAAACTTTATAAATCGAGACAAATCTTAAAACATTGAAAGTTTATTGAAAATTTCGAAAGTCCACGTACTGCTAAGATGTTAAAGTTTAAATTTTACTTGAGATCAGTGTTTTACACGCGTGGCGCATGAAGTAAAATTTCGAGTTGAGAAAAGCCCGAATTTGGATTTGGACGCTGCGCGTTATATTAAGAAAAGTTGTAAAATGATGAATACTAAGAAAACAAATAAAATTTCTTAAAAAAGAAAAAACTGACCACTTTTTCCATTTAATATTGAAATCATCAATTTTTACATCAATCGATGAAAAGCTTCGATATTTACGAAAAAAGTCGACATTTTCAAGAATTTTGTATATGACGAAAATTTTAAGATTTCATGAACAACGTGGAATCAAATCCAAACTCAGGCTTTTCTAAACTCGAAATTTTACTTCATGCTTAATCTAGGTTTAGAAATACTTGTCAGAGCATTTAAATTAATAGTTTTTAATAAAACAAAACGAATTATTGAAAATTTATATCGAAAAACCGTAATATGTATACCTAAAAGTTATTTTTTTATTAATTTGACGATGTTAATTAAGCTCTTCGTCATAGTAAGTAAACTTGATTAAACTTTGTATTTCAAAGTGTATTTCAAAATTTTACTATAATTCAGTGTTTTATACGCGTGGCGCATGAAGTAAAATTTCGAGTTTAGAAAAGCCCCGTGAAAATTTGTCTCGGGTCGCTGCGCGACCCTCGACAAATTTTCTACGCGGGGCTTTTCTAAACTCGAAATTTTACTTCATGCTTAGTCTGGGAGTAGAAAACACTCGTTAGTAACTCCAAAATTAACTATTGTAAATCAGCGAATGCCAGAAAATATGCAACGTATGCCACGGGAAATGTATACTTAAAAGAAAAATTCTCTGTATTTCAGTTTCTTTGGCGCAAGTGAATAAGATATACTTTTTTGACTTTCTCTAATTCAGATGTGAATATTTTTATTATTTACGTCAGAGAAATTTATCGGGGGTGATACCACGAGTGGTTTGAATTTTGCCGGAACATTTTTATTTTGCATAAATCATCGATACAAATTTTGAGAATGAATTGGGATGGAAAAAACCACGAGCGCTTGACGAGTGGTTTTTGCTTCATTCGAGAAATTTGTGAAGGAACGACGAGTGAACTAAATACAGGGTGGCGCAAAACTACCGATATGGTTTGAATGTGTAATAACTTTTTAAATTTATTTATATTTTATATTTTTATTTCTGAATTTTGTGAAGACAACTTGGGGAATTTGAAATGGAACAGTACACAACAGAACAGCGATCAAATATGGTTGAATTTTATTTTGAAAATTAACGGTCAATTGTTTTGACGCAGCGTGCTTATTTCTATGTACCGGAAGACCGCGTACGGTCCACACGAAAGAAAATATCCAACGTATTGTGGATAGTGTGCAGGACAGTCCAGAAACATCAACAAGAAGACGTTCGGCACAACTGGGGCTATCGCGGAGGTCCGTTCAGAGGATTTTTGCCACACTGCACATGTTCTCGTATAAGGTCTAGCTTGTGCAGGAATTGAAGCCGATAAACTACCAACAACGACTTGATTATGCCATTTCATTCCGACAGAAAGCAGAAGAAAATCGCGATTTCATTAACAATTTGATAATGAGCGATGAAGCCCATTTCCAATTGAATGGTTTCGTAAACAAGCGAAATTGCAGGAAATGGGCTACGGAGAATCCAAGACCAGTTCATCAGCGACAATTACACCTACTTAAGTGTACTGTTTGGTGCGGTGTGTCGTCTGAAAGGATCATTGGTCCATATTTTTTTTAAATGCACATGGCGCCTCAGTTACGGTTAATGGTGCTGAATATCAAACGATGCTGGACAATTTTTTTAGGCCAGCTGTAGAAAACCATCCACAGTTGTGGTTCCAATAAGATGGAGCCACAACCCACACTGCAAGGGACACAATGGCTCTGTTACGGGACCTATTTGGCGTACGCATTATTTCGCGCAGAAGCGATTTCAATAGGCCCCCACGTTCACCGGATTTAACAGCTCCAGACTGTTTTCTTTGGGGTTATTTGAAAGAAAGGGTATACGTAAATAAGCCAGCGACCATACCAGAGCTAAAACAAAACATTCGCAATGAAATGCAAGCCATACCACCGGAAATTTTACAAACATTTATGGAAAATGTACTGAAAAGCACGAATGTGCGAAGCCGAAAATGGCCACCACTTGCGGGACATAATTTTTCATACTTAAGCCAAAAACATTCTCCATTAATATACTGTATAACAAAAAAATAATAATAATAATTAACCATTAAATAAATAAGTTATTAAACATTCAAACCATATCGGTAGTTTTGCGCCACCCTGTATAAACTTCTGTAATCACCAACAAAAATGATAATAATATTATATCTACGCTGCTTAGGTTTAAGCCTTACACTTATCAGTATATAATTAAAGCTTAACCAGAAATAACTTAATTGTTGAGGCAGTTTATAGTTGAAAGTTCATTTTCACTTTGATTTTAGTTTAAATAACACACTTATTACTTTCAAACACTTTATTGTACTCGCGACAATTGTTTCGCCACACTGTTTCGCCTGAAGAAGCCACAGTGTGGCGAAACAATTGTCGCGAGTACAATAAAGTATTTGAAAGTAATAAGTGTTTTATTTAAACTAAAATCAAAGTTAACTAATAATAATACATCGTTTAACATTACTTAGTCACAAAAATTATGTATTGCTAAAAATAAGATAAATACAATGAATTCATAAAATTGGAAGTTCGAATCAGATAAAACACATTAATAACAAAAAAGAATCAAGATAAATATATAATATATAAATTTAAAAATAAATGTTTATTTTTAAATTTCTACATTATATATTTATCTTGATACATTTTTGTTTTTAATGTGTTTTATCTGATATGAACTTCTAATTTTATGACTTCATTGTATTTATCTAATTTTTAGCAACACATAATTTTTGTGACCTAGTTAGGAATGTTAAATAATGTATTATTAATGCAAAATAATCGTATATGGTTTTTTTGAACTTGTGCTGTAGAGTTTTTATACAGTTTTTTAAAAAAATATTAAATTATTGTCGAAATGATCGCTAATTAAAATTAGCAACTACTCTATTGCTTAAGTTTGAATTATTTTTATTTTATAAATAAGCAGAAAATAATCTTAATATTAAAATAGTATGCATATTAAACATTAATTATCAATTTTACAATTTAACAAAACTATGAGTTTTCTCTCTTCTTACAGTTTAATTAAATTTGATCAAAATCGGACTTGGTTAATATTATTTTATTGTGAAATAAACGATAGGGTTCCAAATGCATTTTGACTACATGAGATTGCAAATGCATCAAAAATGTGTATTCAAATTCAAAACTATTTGAATTCGAGAACATAAGCTTACACTTCTTATAGTTTGTACACTTTAAACATAATATACAAAATTAAGAAAATTGTTGTTACAATGAATATTTATCGTCTTAAGTTGTCTTATTAATTAAGACATTGATTGCATTTTCACGAATAACATTTTCGTAATTTTATATATTACGTATCTCAATTTATTCGCTGTAAATGTCCAGGTATTCGTTATTTTTTTAAGTATTCAATTTGAAGCTTCTAACGAGGATTTCTACTCCTTGGTTAAGCATGAAGTAAAATTTTGAGTTTAGAAAACCCTGAATATTTTGATTGGTCGCGTAGCGAAGCAAAGCGACCAATCCAAATTTTCAGGGTTTTCTAAACTCGAAATTTTACTTCATGCGACACGCGTATAAAACTGAATTAATGCGAAGTTCAAGATTTAGTACTTATTACGTATGTACATGATGTTTGAACATATTTTAGCATATATACAGTGATATTTATACTAAAAACAAAATTTGTCAGTATAATAAAAAACAATTAAAACGTAATTTAGAATTTCTAAAATTTAAAAATTAAAATAAAATGCTAAACAATCTCTTTTGAACTTCTGGATAAAAACAATATATCCAAATAACTTGATTTAAAAAAAAATATACTGTGGTACGGCTCTTGAAACATCTTGTACTAATTTTGGCCCTCGAAGCAATTTGGGTTGACCAGCCCTGCTCCATAGGAAAAAACATTTTCGTAAATTTGTATATTAACTCTATGGTTCATTTGAGTTACGTGAAGATTTCAACTAAATTTCAACTAACACGTTCTTCACAATATTTGTTTATTTTTGCTAGATGTACATTTCGAGCACTATGTACTTATTATCAATAGCTTACTGATAATGAGTACATAGTGTTCGAAATGTACATCTCGCAAAAATAAAAGATATTGTGAAGAAAGTGTTAGTGTTTTCATTCCAAGGTAAACAGATTTGTTTGTAATGTGCGGCCGTCGGAAAGTTGGGAGAGCCCGCACAGGCCGTCGTCGATGGCAACAACAAAAGTCGTTTGCTACTTTCGCGAGTTAAGATCTTATCTTGTTTAGTAAGTGTTATTGCCTCCGCATTTAGAACTTTCCTAGATTATTAAGGCCCCCACGAGGGGGTGGGATGCCGTAAAAGTTGCCGATTTTATTAACGGACAAACTTGAGTGAATTACGTTTACGTAACACGAAACGTGTTCCCCCTAATCGAGGCATCGATTTGAATTAAAGCAAGTTTCTTTCATAAATAATCATTACATAGAAATGTGTTTTTAGTATTTCCACAGCTACGAGTAACAGTCAACTTATTAATCAACTTGTTTTCTCATTGGCTTCAATGTTACCCCGAAGATGGGACAAGTTTAAGTGCCGAAGGCTTGGTCATGCTATAAAGTTTGCGAGAAGTAAATCCTGCTTCTTTTAGTATTTCGACAGAATGTATGAAGATCTCAGTTATTCAAAAGATAGTCATTTTTTATAGACATACAGGAAATTTTCCTTTTAAGTATACATATTATGTAAATTCTTTTAAAAGAAACATTCGCTGAATGTTATCAATGTAAAACAAAAAATTGCTCAACAAATATGCATTTTGTATATAATCCAAGCCTGAGTTAGAAAATAATGCGCTACATAAATATTCATGGTTTTGGACACTTTAAATTACTGCCAATTTTAGTTAATGTTGTAATTTTAATAATAGTTTATACCAGTATTTAGATCAATCGTATGGAATAATATAAAATTCATCTGTAAAAATTGCCAGGAGAACGTGACACAAACAGTTCTAAAGTACGATTATTTCATAGAAATTGGAACATTTTAATTTTTCTGAAAGCTAGTAAAAACACTTACATACATATTTTTGTTCAAATCTGCCCTTATGATATCTTTGAGTTTAAAAAAAAAAAATCTCACGAACACATTATTTTTGATATGGACGCGCTAGAATTGCGAAAGAGGCATTAAATGAAAACTGCGGATGCGGCGTTGATGATTTTAGGCATAAAAGTCAAGTATTAGACCTCTAAATAACCGGAATCACGTGCTTGAGGCTAATTTATTAAATTTTCGTATATTGCAGAAATTGTTTTAAAATAGCAATCGACTGCGCATTTTAACCAAATGGCGACCTAGTTTAGTAAGATTTTTTTCACAATTTTTGTTTGCTCTTGTATGTTTCCGCTAAAATGACCCGGGAAGGAGGAAAATGCACAACGAATCAACACCCTGTATGTGCTTGTAGAAAATTATTTTGGAGCATCTGTATAAGCAAGATCTTTGAAAGGCACACTCGTATGTTCCATTTTAAATAGGAAAGTTCTTGTCCAAAATTTTGGAAAGTTGATTTTTTTTAAGTAGGGGAAGATAAACCAAATCATTTTCCTGTATCAAACCTAAAACGGATCTGAGCATCCTTAAACAACTTTTTGTTACGAAGAAAAAGATCAATGCTAACTCTGATGATAATTGATATTCCTCTTAAAAAAACAATGAAGTTAAAACTTCCAAGTACACGCATACTAAAACAGCAATCCACACATAAAGAGTCAATTCCACACATGTTACATATCATTACAATCACCTTAATTAGATTTAGAAGAAAGCCAACATCATCTTCTAAAAAACTGTTCCACGCCAGTTCCACGAAGCGCCTGCTATAACGAGATCCCGATAATAATAAAACAGCAGAGGACGAAGAAAAAAAGGAGAAGCGACCGAACCAGATCCAGTTTTGTTATTAGGATTTTTCCCCTGGTATAAATATATAATTACAAGGTGGATTAGATGATGCAGCGCTCTCCAGCCTTAATAACTTCTTTATTAAAAACAAGAAAATGAACTTATAATGTCCGACCATTAAATTTAATGAATTCATTATATTTCTCGCTTGGGCTTTGGGCATAGTGTATTTATAGTCGAAATCCAAGATGGAAGGTTGATATTCGGACGGCCCTCAATTAGATACACACATATAGAGGAGTGTAGGTAAGGCTTTTTTGTGGGCACGCCCTTGGATCGAGTCGATCGGTCCCTTTCACTAGGTGGAAACAAAATAATGCTTATACCTACCTACCAGGTGTAGTTTTCGTAAAGTGAGCGAGTTTGTAACATCCTCGTGTTGTTGTAATTGTTTTGTTTGGGTTGTTTTTATCATTAGTTTAGTATACTGGAAATAGTGCATGATTAAATTTACTCCGCAGTTTGCTTTTTGACCTTCTTACAAATCAAATTTGCTCCACAGTTATCTTCTTGACGAACGAAACAATTTGGATTTGTCTGGCCTAGCCAATTTGGATTGCTAATTTAAATTCGTTGTTTTTTAGATAGTTAAATTTGAAGCATTTTACGAGGATTTTCAATTCTAGGTTAAGCATGAAATAAAATTTCGAGTTTAGAAAAGCCTGATAATTTGGTTTTGTCGCGTAGCACGAAGCGCGGAGCGAAAAAACCAAATTTTCAGGCTTCTCTCTTATTTCAGGCTTTTCTCTTATTTCTTTTATTTCATGTGCCACGCGTATAAAATAAATCTTGTACAGTTTAAACTCTACACTACCTTGAATTTTTGTCTCGGGTCGCTGCGCGACCCTCGACAAATTTTCACGGGGCTTTTCTAAACTCGAAATTTTACCTCATGCTTAGGGGGAGTGGAAAAGACTTGTTTAAAGCTTTAAATTGAACTTAAAAAAAAGACAGGGAATATCCGCAATTGTTGTATCAATTCCATGGTATCTTATTATTTTTATAAAATCACATTACTTTATCTTAATTGTTTTAGCTGTTAATTTTCTGATATTCGTTGATTTTTAAAAGAGTTCAATTTAAAGCTATAAACGAGTGTTTTCCACTCCCAGACTAAGCATGAAGTAAAATTTCGAGTTTAGAAAAGCCCCGTGAAAATTTGTCTCGGGTCGCGGCGCGACCCGAGACAAATTTTCTGGGCTTTTCTAAACTCGAAATTTTACTTCATGCTCCACGCGTATAAAACACTGATTTTAAGTGAAGTTCAATATACATAAATTTGACAATAATATAGTGTTTTATACGCGTGGCGCATAAAGTAAAATTTCGAGTTTAGAAAAGCCCAGAAAATTTGCCTCGGGTCGCTGCGCGACCCTCGACAAATTTTCACGGGGCTTTTCTAAACTCGAAATTTTACTTCATGCTTAGTCTGGGAGTGGAAAACACTTGTTTAAAGCTTTAAATTGAACTTTAAAAAAACAGGGAATATCCGCAATTGTTGTATCAATTCCATGGTATGTCATTATTTTTATAAAATCACATTACTTTTTCTTAATTATTTTAACTTAAAGAAACGTAAAGTGTTAAGTGTAAACATTAATAAATTTGGAATTTCTCCCTCTACAAAAAAGGGAAATACATTTTGTATCTAAAATAAATAGGGAAGCCAATATTTGAACACTTTAAAATTAACATGCGATTTCCTATGTTGCGTCCGCCAAGTCAACACCCGGTATATAAATAAAAGAAAAATGATCTGCAAAATAATGTTCATTATTTTACTATATTAAAAAAATATACCTATATTAACCCATTAACGGCCGAGCAGTGATAGAATTAACTCTAAAAGTTAAATTTAGGTCTTTTTTTATGATTTCTATGAATGACTTATTGTATTACATAGTGTGGATGTTTCTTTTAAATATACATAGTGTATACGCTGTAAACTTTCAGGCATTCGTCGTTATATAAAACGTGCTCTATGAAGTTTTCACTCCCAGACTAAGCATGAAGTAAAATTTCGAGTTGAGAAAAGCCCGAAGAATTTGGATTTGGACGCGCAGCGTCCAAATCCAAATTTGGGCTTTTCTCAACTCGAAATTTTACTTCATGCGCCACGCGTATAAAACACTGAAATATAGTGCAGTTAGAAATACATTGACTTGTTTTTAATGAGTAATAATCGAAATATTTAAATAACAAAATATTTACCTTTTTCTTTATACATTTTTAAGTCAGGTAAAATAATATAACATATCAAATTAACTTATTTAGTAATTTAATTAACAAAAAAAGTAATAATTTTGCCTGTATGCATCAATGGTGCTTAATGGGTTAATATAGGACCCTTAATATAGATAATTTTTAAATTAGTAATGAAATAAACAAAGGAATTCAATATCAAATTCACAAAATTTACTCACAAATACGTGCACCTAAAAATAGATACGACCAATTAAAGCATTCATAAATATAATTGGAGTATTTGAACATTGGCTAAATAAGTAATTTTTAAAAATCAGATGAGATATTTAAATTTCCTTTACAGTACAGCTACATGTATACGAAATGTATAATTATCTATAGATTTTTTTTTTTGCAAATATATAGTATTTATTTGTTAACTTTAACAAGTTTTTCAAAAAGACAACTTTTGGTTTTGATAATTTAATTATTTTATATGAGTTGAGATATTAAAATTTTCTTGAAAATAACTTAATCGTTGAGGCTGTTACTTGGTGAAATTCCATATCAACACTTTTAGTAAATAACACACTTGGTTAAGATTTCACTGTTTGTTGATTGACACTGCAACAATTGTTTCGCCACACAGTGGCTTTATCAGGCAGATGAATAAATGAAACAATTTTTGCAATAAACAGTGAAATCTTAACCAAGTGTGTTATTTAATAAAAGTTTTCTGGTAAATAGATCAAAATTAATGTTTTATTGGCATTCAAACACAGGGGCCTAAGCTTTTGAAACGGACATTAACGAATAAATTATCGGGAAAAAAGACCTTTACATTTCGTAGTAATGCTAATATAGATTGTATCAGTTTTTGTAAATTTACAAAACTATTATATTTAAAAACGTTGTACTATGTGATTTACAATGTTTAAGACAGAAAATCCACCTACAACAATTGTTTCCTTTCAAAATTTAAACTTGTTGCAGTATTTTAGAATAACAAATCGTTTTTCAAGTAGATTAGAGAGTGATTATTTCTAAATAAATTCAGTAAATCTTATGTTGATTAAATAATTTTAATAATTTCTGAAATTAAATATACCACTATTTTTATAAGTTTAATTTTCTAAATAAATCTTTTAGGTATACACATTCTGATTTTTTTCTAATATGCATTCAATTCACTTACGAATTATTTATTTACGAGTACAATCAACATCGTTAATAATTATAATTATGTGAGGTATGAAAAGTACGATTGCACAATCGAAATGTCGGCGGTGTACGCCCAGCTTTAATAACATAATCATGTTAAATAAATCATTAGCGAAACGGAGAAATTGTTTCATCATGCCGCTCTATAAATTATTTATATAATTTATAAGCACTCAACATAATATATGATTAACTACCGCAAGTATAACCACACACACATCTAATCAATAATACAACATTACAAGCTTTTACATTTTCGCAATTTGCGCATATAATTATTTAATTATACAATACACGTAATAAAACATTTCCTATAATTATTTAATATGCAATCATAAATTAATGAGTTAATCTAAACTTATATGGAATTGCCAGCAGAAGTATTTTAACTTGAAACATAATACAGTAGAGGACCCCGTCCGGATTTTTACATGCCGAAGAACCAAAAACAAGTCGTTTGAGTTCATAACTTAAATAAAACTTGCTAAAACCGTCAATAATTCACTTTAGTGAGTAAATAATTAGAGCAGATAAATAAAACCATTAATTAATATGAACTTATAAGGCATGTTAATGAAAGAAAATGGCCAATCCCGTCGCATAAAGCCTCAATAATAAACTGCATCTTAACATATCCAAGTGCAAGATTATATCATTTTTTAGAACCTTTACTCATATAGCATTTGATTACAACACGAACAATGTTTTATTAGAAAGAGTAACTATTTTAAAAGATCTCGGTGTATTATTTGATAAAGATGTATCGTTTATACCCCATTATAATGCAATACAGAAAGATGCCTTAAAAATGTTAGGTTTTATTCGGCGTATCAGTGAGCCTTTTCGGGACATTTATACAATAAATAAATTGTATCAAACATATGTGCGTCCAAAATTGGAATATTGTGCTTGTGTTTGGGCATCGAATTACAATGTGCATATGCAAAAATTAGAGCGAGTGCAAAAAATGTTTGTTAAATATTTGTATTTTAAAAAACATTCGGTTTACCCCGACACTGCTGTATCTTATAGTGATCTGTTGTCAATGTTTGACTTACAAGAATTGGGCTCAAGGCGCAAAATCTTACTTCTAAAATGTCTACATCAGATCATTCATAACGATATTGATGATCCCAATTTATTGGCACTAATAAATATATATGTTCCTAGAGCGACTAGTAGAAATTGTACAACATTTATACGTAACCATAGCTACACTAATTTATATTATTATTCTCCAATTAATTTCATGAAACTGTTACATCTTGATGTTTAACAATATGCAGATATATTTATGCTTAGTCCAAAAGAATTTATAAAATGTACCAAAAATATATTATAATACGTCTCCTTAATTTTATGTATGTTTGTGTATGTATGTAAGCATTGTTTTTTTGTTTGTTTAAATTTACACTTAGTCTAAGTAGTCTTATATATTTCCCTGTAAATGGATGTTAATTTCTGTTGGGAAATATAATTATTATTATTATTATTATTATAAACGCTTTTATTTGACAAATATGTATGTTAATTTAGTTATTTGAGTTACGTGAAGATATCAAGTATTTAATTGAAACGCAGTTATATTCCGTTCTTCACTTTTATTTTTCGATGCTAGATATACATTTTGGGTACTATGTACCCATTATCAATAGCTAACTGTTAGTTATTGTTAGCTATTGATAATGGGTACATAGTACCCGAAATGTACATCTAGCATTGAAAAATAAAACTGAGTTTTAACTAAGTGAAATATGTCCGGATTATCGACGCTCTGTTATATCTAGGTTTATGAAAACGTTCAATTTGAAGCATCGCTTCGCTCGCGCGCCCGGAAAATCCAAATTTTCAGGCTTTTCTAAACTCGAAATTTTACTTCATGCTTAACCTGGGAGTGGAAAACACTTGTTGGGAGTTTTGTTCACGAAAAGTATAAATAATATTGGCACTAAATGGGTTCCTTGAGGAACCCCAGAAGCTACGGATACTTGTTTCGAAATTGAGGAGAATATTTCCAGCTATAATTTCGACTTTTAATTTAAATTATCTTGAAAATTGTCGAAGGCGCATTTTTTGGTTTTTGACATATTCTAAAAGAGCAATATCTTTTTAATATCTACACGAAATCTCATATAGATTTCACAAAGAATTTCCATGTTGTAAATGTTTTAAACGTTAATTTACCAAAATATTTCCATAAAACCATTTCATTTCAAAATAATTCGAAAACTATCCAAGCGAATTTTTTGTTTTTGGCATATTCTGAAAGAGCAATATCTTTTTAACATCTACACGAAATTCCATGAGGATTTCGCAAATAATGTTTGTGTTGTGAACGTTTTAAATGTTCTTTTTCCCAAAAATTTCCATAAAATTTTACTTTTTGGACTTTCAATTGAAAATATTTCGAAAACTGCTGAAGGCGTATTTTTTGTTTTTGACATATTCTAAAATAGCAATGTCTTTTTAACATCTATACGAAATCCCATGAAGTTTTCACAAAGAATTTCCATATTATAAATGTTTTAAACTTTAATTTAGCAAAATATTTCCATAAAATCCTACTTTTTCGACTTTCATTAGAAAATAATTCGAAAACTATCCATAGCGATTTTTTGTATTTGAGATATTCTGAAAGAACAATATCTTTTTAACATCTACACAAAATTCTATAAGAATTTCACAAATAATGTTTGTGTTGTGTTAAATTTTCATTACCCCAATTATTTCCATAAAATTCAACTTTTTGGACTTTCAATTAAAAATAATTCGAAAACGGTCGATGGCGTATTTTATGTTTTCAACATATTCTGAAAGAGCAATATCTTTAACATCTACACAAAATTCTATGAGGATTTCACAATTAATGCTTCTGCTGTGAATGTTTTTAATTTTCATTTCCCCGAATATTTCCATAAAATTCTGTTTTTGGACTTTCATTTGAAAATAATTCGAAAACTGTCGATGGTGTATTTTATGTTTGCAAGATATCCTGAAAGGGCAATGTCTTTTTAACATCCCCACGAAATTCCATGAAGATTCCACAAAAAATGTCCATGTTGAGAATGTTTAAATCTTTAATTTACTGAAATCTAAATATTTTCATAAAATCCTACTTTTCGACTTTCAATTGAGAATAGTTTAAAAACTGTCAATAGCGGATTTTTTGTTTATGACTATTCTAAAAGAGCAATATCTTTTTAACATATCCAGGAAATGAAATTTTAAAACATTCACAATACAGACATTATTTGTGAAATCCTCATGGATATGTTAAAAAGATATTGCTTTTAACATATCCATGAGGATTTCACAAATAATATCTGTATTGTGAATGTTTTAAATTTTCATTTCCTCAAATATTTTCAAAAAATTCTACTTTTTTTATTTTCAATCAAAAATAATTAGAAAACTACACCTAGCGAATTTTTTGTTTTTGATATATTCTGAAAAAGCAATGTTCTTTTAACTTCCACACCAAATTTCATGTCAATTTCAGGAAGAATTTATTTATTTATTTATTTACGGAAAAATCCATTATACATAATATGTTATAGTAATACAATTCAAATTTCATAATACAAAATATATATAAATACAAAAACATGTCTACAAATTGGCAAATTAAAGAGAACAACAAACATTTCACCGCTTAAGATTAGATATAAATTTAGGATACGAATTAACAAAAAGATCGAAATTTGGATTTAGGGATAATTTATTTGACGTGCGCATGAACCGAGAAAGTGGACTATTAAGACCGTAGTTGGATTTATGGAACGGAATGGAAAACAGTGTTGGATGTCGATTCGAAGGGTTAATACAGAAATTAATTTGATTAAATAGATATAAACAATCCGCTTGGTTACTAATTAATTTATAAAAGAAGCTCAAGTCCGCGAAAGTTCTTCTACAACATAATTTATCGATAGTAAGCTCCTGACAAACTAAATTTATATTTTTATCTTTGTTGTAACCTAATTTAAATAGCATTATTTTCAAAAATTTATTTTGAATTGTTTCGATCTTATTGCTATACGTTACTTGATATGGTGACCAGACACATGATCCATATTCAAGAACGGAACGAACATAAGCAAAATAAATGACTTTGAATGCTGTTGGAGATAAATCGACTGCCAATCGTCTTATATAGCCAAGCATCCTTAGAGCTCTCATACAAATTCTATTAATATGGCTACCGAATATCACTTTTTTGTCGAACGTTATGCCTAAATCCACAATTTCATCAAGCTCATCTAATTCAAAACCGTCTATAAAGTAAGGAGAAAAATCCAAAGGAGTAAATTTCCTGGAAAACCTCATTATTTTACATTGATTAATATTAAATAAAAGATAGTTTTTGCAACACCAGTTGTGAATTGAGCATAAGTCCTCTTGCAACAATAAGCAATCATTTGGTGAGTCGATTCTTTTGAATAGCTTCAAGTCATCAGCAAAAAGCAAAAAAGACGAATGTTTAATGACTCGATGTATATCATTAATAAAAATTAAAAACAGCAACGGCCCGCAATGTGATCCTTGCGGAACACCCGAATCCACTTTGATTTCCTTAGAAAGATGGTTTTTAATTTTTACGCACTGAATACAATCAATTAAAAAACTTCTAAACCAATTGACTACATCAGCATGGATTCCTACGGCAGTAAGCTTTCCAATTAGTATTTCGTGGTTGACACGATCAAATGCTTTAGCAAAGTCAGTAAAAATCGTGTCGACCGAGCTATTAGCTTCAAATGCATTTATAATGTATGAACTGAAAGATAAAAGGTTAGTTGAGGTAGACTTGCCAGATCGGAATCCATGTTGCTCATTTATGAACATATTTTTACACATCCAATTCAATTGAGTTGAGACTAAGCTATCGAACAGTTTCGGAATAACCGATTGTAATGAGATGCCTCGGTAATTTTTAATTTTTTAATTTCCATGTTGTAAATGTTTTAAACTTCAATTTACCGAAATTTTAATATTTTCATAAAATCCTACTTTTTTGACTTACAATTGAAAATAATTCGAAAACTATCAATGTCGTATTTTGTGTTTTTGGTATATTCTATAAGAACCATGTCTGTTTAACATTCATACGAAATTTCATAAAGATTTCACAGAAAATTTCCATATTGTGAATGTTTTAAGCTTTAATTTACTGAAATATTTCCATAAAATCATACATTTTCGACTTTCATTTTAAAATTATTAGAAAACCGCCGACGGCGTATTTTGTGTTTTTGGCATATTCTGAAAGAACAATGCCTTTTTAATATCCACACGAAATTCCATAAAGGTTTCACAGCAAAATCCATCTTGTGAAAGTTTTAAACTTGTATTTCCCTGAATATTTTAATAAAATCCTACTTATTTGACTTTTAATTGCAAATAACTCAAAAACTGTCGATGGCGTACTTTTTGTTTTTAGCATATTCTGTAAGAGCAGTGTTTTATTAACATCCACACAAAATTCTAGAGGATTTCGCAAAGAATTTCTATTTAATTTGATTGTATTTTATCAGTGGTGTCACTAGAAATTTTTAAATATTGTGAAGCTTTCTGTATTTTATTAAACAAAATGTAAATATTCGCTGTACTTTATAAGTAGTGTCACTAGGAATTTTTAAATATTGTGAAGCTTTCTGTATTTTATTAAACAAAATTCAAACATTCGCTGTATTTTATCATCACTAGAAATTTTTAAATATTGTGAAGCATTTTGTATTTCAATAATTTAAAATTTTATTGAAATTTAGATACAATAAAAACACTTTTTGTTCCTTACTTCACTTTTAAAAGTGAAGTAAAAAACTGAATTTCTTATTGTGATTAAAAACTCCACATAACTCAAATAAACAATTCGTGAAATTTAGATAAACTATTTGGAAGTAAATAAGTTCTGATTTAATATTCGAATAGTGAAAATGGGACAGTTGAAAGTAACACTAAAAAAGACTATTATTCCTTACTTCACCTTTTATTTATATCGTTAGATGTACATTTCGAGACACAAAGTGCTCATTATCAATAACAAACTGTTATAGTTTGTTATTGATAATGAGCACTTTGTGTCTAACGATACAAATAAAAAGTTAAGTAAATAATAACAGTCTTTTTTAGTGTAACAATCATTTCACGTAAACTCAAAAACATACAGCTGAGAGTAAAGTTAAAGAAGCTCAAAGTTAACTTAAATACATTTTATAAGTCAAAAACATTGAGTTATCTTTAAAACAAGCCCTCAAAATTACAGGAACTTCAATTTTTTATAAACTTTACAAAAGATTATATAAAAAAAGGGTAAACTTTAAAATACTAAAAATGAAATTGCAAATTAAAGTTGATTAAAATATATATACATTTTTAAAAGTGCAGATCATTTCTGTTTTCTTTAAAAACA
Organism: Philonthus cognatus; assembly: GCA_932526585.2. Taxonomy (NCBI): domain Eukaryota; kingdom Metazoa; phylum Arthropoda; class Insecta; order Coleoptera; family Staphylinidae; genus Philonthus; species Philonthus cognatus. The sequence goes on from OW052242.1 coordinate 36,150,368, forward strand.
AACCTTAAAAATCTCTAGAAATATATTTTTTTATAAAATTTACAGTGAGTATTGAAAAATGAATAAACTTTGTTTTAAAGGAAGAAACATGAAAATCCATTGACTTAAAATATAATTTTTAGACACATAAAAATTAATGAAGTGTGTACAGGAAGATTTTCTTTTAAGTATACACATCCCAATTATATGCTGTAAATCTTTAGATATTCGTTTTTTTTAAAATTCAATTCGAAGCTTTAAACGAGTGTTTTTCACTCCCAGGCTAAACTCGAAATTTTACTTCATGCGCCACGCGTTTAAAACACTGGAGTATTGTGAAGTTTACAATATGCTACTAAGGCAGACGTATATTTTGAACTTCACTTAACCCATTAAGCGCAATTAATGCAATAACGCAACATTATTAATTTGTTCTTAGTTAAATTACTGAATAACTTAATTTCATACATTTTATTTTTTGACATGACTTAAGAATGTGTGAAGAATAATATAAATATTTTGTTGTTTAAATATTCTGATTATTACTAATTAAAAAAAATATGTTTTCGTGTATATCTAACTTCACAATATTTCAGTGTTTCACACGCGTGGCGCATGAAGTAAAATTTCTAGTTTAGAAAAGCCTGAAAATTTTGTTTGGCCGCTCCGCTTCGCGGAGCGACCAAACCAAATTTTCAGGCTTTTCTAAACTCGAAATTTTACTTCATGCTTGGTCTGGGAGTGGAAACACTCGTTCGAAATTTCAAATTGAATGATTTTATAAAAACGACGAACGCCTGAAAATTTACAGCGTACACATTATGTGCATTCTAAAGAAAAATTCATAGTAGGTAATATAATAAGTCATTTATAGAAATCATAAGAAGATGTGCCGAAGAATTTTACCTAAAATAAACTTTTAGAGTTAACTCTATAATTGCTCAGTCGTTAATGGGTTAAACCAGTGTTTTCTAAATGTTAACTTTCTCTTTGTGTACATCCCGGGAAGTAAACATTTGAATATTGAAAAAAAGTTCAATTGTTCTGAAAGGCTTTAAATTTGTTAGATTTTTGTTTATAAAAATTATAATAGACGATTAAATGAACTGTAATGAAAATTCTTACACATTTTTTTAACATAAATTGTAAGTGGTAACCCAAATTTATTTACAATTGTCAGGGGCTTCATGAAAAAAAATGAATCTGGTATATTCTCTGAAAGGCATTGATACTTATTGTACCGTGCGATCATTTAAATAATGATAACCTCACAATAAAATACAGCCTACTCTAAAGGCGGCATTTTTGTGTGCTGTTGCTTAGACTGCTAATTAAATAATGGAATAAATTTGAGGTTATACTAAACTGTATGTTAACAGTCAGTAGTGCCAATCCAATTTAAAATTGAAAGCATAGTCTTAATCATGTTTTAAACGATCGCACTGTACCTAACAAATACCATGGTTTTGAAGGTTGTTTTAGTGCTTACATAAAACAATTGAGTAAATCGTGTAATAATAATGTCAGCAATCGTATAACAATAAATCATTAAATAATGATGGAAATGGAAATTTCAGTCACACCCACACAACAACCATTTAATATATTTAATCCGCGTATGATTGGCACTTGACATTATCAAATTACCAGATACTTATGTCATTATTTACCGCACGAAAAAAAAAGAAAAAGAGTTGCTCAATCATAAAGCTTTGAATTAATATTTCATTATGCACGGACACGTCCAGCGTGTCTGACAAGCCAATTTCAAACGAGGCAAGGAGAAGAAAACGAATTGCTACAACGAACAACAGCCTCATCCGAATCGAATCCAAACACGACAACGAAAACCGAAAGTCATTTCGCTAATGGCCGCGTGTGTTCAATTGTGTGGAAGACAAAACATCACAGCGTGTCCTGTAGATAAGTATGAAGTCAGGATGGTGGAGATCGATGCCATTGACAGTCTTAACAAATGGTCGTACGGCCAATCAGGATCTGAGCGTATCGAAGGAACATCTGCCGGCTGTAGAATTCGTTAGGTTAGTACTGGCTTTCGATTCCATTCCGGATGATGTACCGTCATTATGTTATTAGGTGGGTCTGACGGTACGTTTTAATTTACTACGAAATTTAACATGGGATCCGAGCGGATTGATTGCTTCGAGGCGGTTTTTGATGTTAATGTTAATGAATGTGTTCATTAAATTTGTTCACTTCAAAACACTTATACGCAAATTGAAATAAATACTTGTATATTTAAATTTCTTGTTAGTACGTGGACAACTGACTCATTTGGAAAGACGTTCGTGCAATTTATGCAATTCGTGGAAAAGTTTGATTGAAATTTCTATCAAATTAGATCTTCCTAGTGGCACCAACATGGATCCTCGAGGAACCCAGTATTCTAAAACAAGATAAAGATACAGATTAAAAAATTGTGTTACAGTTTGATTGAATTATCCACAGAATTAGATTTTCCCAGTGGCACCAACACAAATAGCCGATTGTGTCAACTGGACATAAGTCCGCGTTAGCCAAGGTTTGAATTATAATGACAGTTTAATAATAATACTTTATCTTCAATTTGGTTCTCATTAATCACTTGATGAAACAAGTTTACAATATTTATAATTAAATAAGAGTCACTTGGTTTGTTTCACTACTATTTTTTATTCTCTCCGACTAATTTCGACCTATCGTCATTCTCAAGGAGTAATACAGAAAAATGTTTTACAAGATATATGTACATATTTTTGTTAAGGTAAGGTAATAAGGGCTTTAAGAATTGGGGAGTTCCAGATGCCTTCGTACTCGTTTACGATGTGTTTTCCCTGTTTTATTGCCTTGCTAATTTCTAGGCCTTCTCTAAAATTCAATTCTCGTCCCTTGTTACCTGAATATAAAATTTTGAAATCGTCTGAATTAAAAAGTAAGAATCAATAAAGGCAAAGAATAAACATTCGCTTACAAATATGTAAATAAAATAAAGTTGACATAAGTCGGCGCCAGTCGACATTTGGACTATAATGATAGTTGACATAAGTCGGCGGTAGCTGACATTTAAACTATAATGACAGTTAACATAAGTCGGCGCTAGCCGACATGTAGTCTATCGCATCTACTTAACATAAGTCGGCGTCAGCCGACATTTGAACAATAATGACAGTTGACATAAGTCGGCGTCATCCGACATTTGAATTATAATAACAGTTGACATAAGTCGACGGTAGCCGACTTTAAACTGTAATGACAATTGACATAACTCGCCGCAAGCCAACATTTAACCAATCGCGCCAACTTGACACAAGTTTAAATTGAACTAAAGGGTTTTCCAATAAGAGTGATATGATTTCTTTAAAAAAAACACACTTATTGTTAAGGAAATTCAAATGTTTTTTATTTAATGTGAAGTACAATCGATACAATTAAGTTCTAAATAAAACGTCATTCAAATGGCCTCCACGACTTTTTCTGCAGGAACGAATTCGATGAACCCAATTTTCGAGCACTTTTTCCACTAAATTTTTCACTAAATCAAGTCGTATGTCATGAATGACAAGTTCAATTTTGACTTGTAAAGCTTAAAGAGAGTCTGGTTTATTTCGAAAGACCAATGACTTCAAATAACCCCAAAGAGAAATAGTCTAATGGTGTTAAATCACAACTTCTTGGAGGCCATTCAATATCACAATTTCTTGAAATAATCGAATCTCCAAACTTTTCTCGCAATAATTCAATTGTTGCATTTGCTGTGTGGCACGTAGCCCCGTTTTGTTGGAACCTAATGTTGTCAAGATTAACTTCTTCCAATTTCGGCCATAAAAAGTTGGCTTTAATCGATCTATACCGCTCTCCATTGACAGTAACGGTGTTACCATCTTCATTTCGAAAGAAGTACGGACCGATGATTCCACCAGACCAAAAACCACACCAAACTGTCAATTTAGGTGAATGTAATGGTTTTTCTTGAATAATTTGTGGATTTTCTTCGCACCAGAATCGATAGTTTTGTTTATTTACCGCACCACTCAGATGAAAGTGAGCCTCATCGGTGAAGATGATTTTCTTAAAAAAATCGTTATCGTTTTCAAGTTGTTCCAAGGCAAAATCAGCAAATTCACGAAGTTTACGGTGGTCCAATGACTTCAGTTCTTGAGTCAGAACAATTTTATACGGATGCAAACCCAAATCTTTTTTCAAAATCCGCCAGGTTGTGGTTTGAGACAGTCCCAATTATTGAGAACGTCTTGGAATCGACAAATTGCGGTCTTCAGCAACACTTGCCTGAACGGCAGCAATATTTGCATTACTTCGAGCGGTTCTTTGTCTTATTGGCACTTTAACATTATGTAAAGAAAATGTACGCTCACAATTTTCAACAATTCGACGAATAGCGAGCACACTTGGACGATTATTACGACCATATAATGGCAAGAGCGGACGAAAAGTTGCAATTGGAGAACGATTATTTTGATAATAAAACTGAATAATTTGTAAACGTTGTTCTTGCGTATATCTCTCCATGATGAAATTGTAAACACTACTGAATACAATGAAAAATAAATGACAGATCATGACATATTACATATGGCCGAAACGTCACTTCAAAATCATATCATCCCTATTGGAAAACCTAATATAATAAGATCGCCATGTTTTTTTTTTCGTTGTGACAGTTACGATACATATTATAACAGTTGTGATGTATTTTAAAGTAACGAGTGTCTTCCACTCCCAGACTAAGCATGAAGTAAAATTTCGAGTTTAGAAAAGCCCCGCGTAGAAAATTTGTCGAGGGTCGCGCAGCGACCCGAGACAAATTTTCACGGGGCTTTTCTAAACTCGAAATTTTACTTCATGCGCCACGCGTATAAACCACTGATTTACAATAAAGTTAAAAATATATAACGGTTAGATGTGATGGTGATCAATATTTACCGAGATGTAGCGAACAAATGCAAAAATGACTTATTTTGTGAATAGTTTTAGAATAATATTAAAAGTAGAATAAATTTAGTTTCAGCAAATTTCCAATTTATTTGATATTTAAATCATCATATCTTTAACAGGATTGCTATGATGGACACAACATTTGTAATACTGATTTAACGGCATATTATTAATTTTAATTGTTTCCATAATGAAAATTGCAATTCTTTTATGATATTTTTTTATGTTATAATCTTACGAAAATCACAGATTTTCTCCTTGATGTTAGAAATAAGATGAGCAAGTTTATTCCTCACGAAAAAAAAATCATTAAAATTTCGACTTAAGAGGGGCAAATTAGTGCTTGAAATTGTGTGTAGCAAATTTCTCTAAAACAAATCGAGATAAAGAAAATATGTTTTCTGTATCTTTTTCACCATGACTCACTGCAGCTATTAAATTGTTGAAGAAATAATGTTTAATAAATGTTTAATAAATAACGAAGAAAATTCAGTTTTAAAATTGATTTTTTTTAATTTGAAATGAAATTAATTCAACACATGCTTATAGCCTTAATGAAACCAATCCCGCAAACAAAAACATTATTAACCTTTTAGTTTTAGAGAAATATTCTATACAAAATTTGACTAGTTCTGAAAACCATTTGAAAGTTTAAAAAATGAAATTTAATTTTGTTAGCATCCACCATGAACATAATTTTTACGTTAGTAATCAGTACTTAACGTAAATTTAAAGTAAATTCTTTGCTTAGTACAATCCCTGAAAATAATTTCGATATATTTTTCACATTTAATTGCAAATGACCGATTTATTCGAAAATGTGAATTTTTCGATTATTTCACTTATTGTGTTCAAAGTGCTATCCGTTATAAAACTTACTTTAGATTTCATTTATTTTATAAGCAGGCAATTTAGAATGGAAAAAGCCTAAATTTTGTGTACAAATAGTTTTTGTGACTTAATAATTGTATTCACCACAAGCGTCAAACACAATTTTGATGAAATCATGAATTTTCTACAACATTTAAAATTTGAAATAAATTGCTTACATTTTTTTTTAAGGAAATAATATATATATATTTATAATATTGGTGAGAGTGTCTGTGAAATAATTTCAGTAAAATTTTGACTTCAGAGCGGCAAATTAGTGCCTGAAATTGTGTAGCAAATTTCTGTAAAACAAATCGAGATACAGAAAATATGTTTTCTGTATCTTTATTACCATGACTTACTGCAGCTATTGAAAAATGTTGAAGAAAAAATGTTTAATAAATGTTTAATAATAACGAAGAAAATTCAGTTTTACAATTGATTTTTTTGAATTTGCAATGAAATTAATTCAACACATGCTGATAGCCTTAATGAGACCAATCCCGCAAACAAAAAAATTATTAACCTTTTAGTTTTAGAGAAATATTCTGTACAAAATTTGACTAGTTCTGAAAATCATTTTAAAGTTTAAATCATGAAATTCAATTTTGTTAGCATCCACTATGAACATCATTTTTCTTTTTTGCTCAGACAGTCAAGCTGCATTAAAGGCAATAAAATCGCCTACATGCAAGTCTAAATCTATCTGGGAGTGCAAGCTATCCCTAAAGCAGCTGGCTAGGAACAACAGAGTCAAACTGGTCTGGGTTCCGGGACACGCAGGGATCAAAGGCAATGAAATTGCCGACAACCTTGCCAAGGAAGGGTCCAAAACTCCATTTGTCGGACCAGAACCTTACAGTGGAATAACTAAAGTCCGCATCAAGGGGATGATCCGGGAATGGGAAGATGCTGCCAAAAGTGCTCACCTGAGAAACACACCTGGTCTGCGGCAGGCTTCTCTGCCGTAAGAGCCGGACAGTTTCTCAGGTTAAGCAAGGGCAACCTAAGGCTCATAACCGGCCTTCTAACTGGACATTGTCCTCTGAAGTACCACCTCACCAAGATGGGTTAGACAACTGATGCCAACTGCAGGTTCTGCAACGAGGCACAAGAAACAGCAGAGCACCTACTTTGTGAATGCCCTGCCTTGTCCCTTCAAAGAGGGAACTACCTGTCATCGGCCACTTTAAACACCGAGGAATTGGTAAACATTAACCCTCAAGTTATAGTAGACTTCATAAGAAGTCTAGACATTGAGGGACTCAAGTAGGTCAGGGATAGTTACAAAAGATCTTTTAGGTCGAGGTAACTTCGAAAGGCCCAGAAGCCATACGACCCACCGACCCCATAACATAACATAACATAACAACATAATTTTTACGTTAGAAATCAGTACTTAACGTAAATTTAAAGTGAATTCCTTGCTAAATACAATCCCTCAAAATAATTTTGATATATTTTTCATATTTAACTGTAAACGACCGATTTATTCGAAAATGCAAATTTTTCGATTTTTTCACTTTTTGTGTAAAACTTACCTTCGATTTCATTTATTTTATAAGCAGGCAATTTGGAATTGAAATAACCTTCATTTAATGTACAAATAGTTTTTGTGACTTAAAAAGTGTCTTTACCACAAGCGCTCGAACACAATTTTGATGAAATCATGAATGTTCTGCAACATTTAAAATTTGAAATAAATTTATCACATTTTTTTAAGGACATAAATAGCTAGCATCCATTATAATATTGGTGAGAGGGTCTATGAAATAAATTCAGTAAAATTTTGACCTAAGAGCGGCAAATTAGTGCCTAAAATTGCGTGTAGCAAATTTCTCTAAAACAAATCGAGATACAGAAAATATGTTTTCTGCATCTTTATTACCATGACTCACTGCAGCTATTGAAAAATTTTTAAGCAAAAATGTTTAATAAAAGTTAAATAATAACGAAGAAAATTCAGTTTTAAAATTAATGTTTTTTTAAAATTTGCAATGAAATTAATTCAATACATGCTTATAGCCTTAATGAGACCAATTCCGCAAACAAAAAATTTCTTAAGCCTTTAGTTTTGGAAAAACTTTCTATACAAAATTTGACTAGTTCTGAAAATCATTTTAAAGTTTAAAAAATGAAATTTAATTTTGTTAGCGTCTACCATGAATATAATTTTTACGTTAGAAATCAGTACTTAACGTAAATTTAAAGTAAATTCCTTGCTAAATACAATCCCTCTAAATAATTTCGATATATTTTTCACATTTAACTGCAAATGACTGATTTATTCGAAAATGCTAATTTTTCGATTTTTTTACTTATTGTGTTCAAAGTGCTATTATATTCTATATAACAGCTCAGATTTAATTTATTTTATAGGCAATTTGAAATTGATAAAGCCTTAATTTTATGTATAAATAGCTTTTGTGACTTAAAAATTGTCTGCACCACAAGCGCTCAAACACAATTCTGATGAAATCATGAATTTTCTTCAACATTTAAAATTTAAAATAAATTGATTACATTTTTTTCAAGAAAATAAATAGCTAGCGTTATCGTTAGATAGCTAGCGTCGTTAATAATAATAGCTAGCGACGTAATATTGGTAAGAGTATCTGTGAATTGTTTTGGAATTTTTATAAAAATATTTTTTTTTGTGTAAAAATCTTGATATTTTTCCATACCTTACAAAAATTACGAGTGTTCGATGAATTTTTTTATTTTAAAAAAGTCTGAGAAAAATGACAGATATTCTAATTGATGTTAAAAATAGCTTGAGCAAATTGTTTCATTGTAAAAAAAATTTATTAAAATTTAGAGCATATGAAATCATTTGGAAATTAAAAGAAAATAAACTCTAAGTTCTAGCATCCACCATGAACATAATTTTTATGTTAGCATTCAACACTTAACAGCAATTTAATGTAATGTGCTAATGCTAATGTATTACTTAATACAATCCTTTAGCCTGATTAATATTTAGTGTTGAAATTAAACTGTAAATTAACGATTTATTCGAAAATTCACTTATTGTATTTCATAAAATTCACTTTAGATTTCATATTTTAAATGCACACAATTTAGAATTGAAAGAGCCTTAATTTGATTTATAAATAGTTTTTGTGACTTATAAATTGTGATTACCACAAGCGCTCAAATACGAATTTTGATGAAATCATGAATTTTCTTCAACATTTAAAATTTGAAATAAATTAATTAATTTTTTTTCTTACCCAAAGGTCTTTCTGCCCTGTCTAGAATTTATTTTGTTTGAAATAATGTGATAGAGTGTTAGGCTTGTGAACTGTCTTGATGAACGGTACAAATGAATTGATGTATAGTGAGAGTAGGATGTTTGTATTTGGGATGGATATTTAGGTTTCTAGGAATACAGAATTTGTTTACTAGTTCTAGGTTATAGGTATTGGCAGCGAATTTTTCGGTGAGGGTTAATATGCGTTAGGAGATTGATGTTACTTGAGTAGTTTCGTAGAGGATGATGTTTGATGGATTATGGAGAGGATTCGTTTAGTATCTGAGTTTTTTGAGGATTCGTAGGGCTGATCTTTCAGCGACTTGGATATGGTGTGAAATTGAAGGACGGATGTGAAGGAATAAAATTGCACCGTAATCTAACAAGGCTGGCATATCGACTTGTATATTTTAACTGCTGTTTTTGTGGAAATTCCTTCTTGTTTATATGTTAAAGATCGGAAATGCCTAGCTCTTGTTTTCATTTTGGTTTTAATGGATTTATTATGTGGGAGGAAGGTTTTGAATTGAATTAAAAGTTTTAAATCAAATTCGATGCCTAGGTATTTACAGGAATAGGATGAAAGAATAGTGGTGTTCTTGATTATTATTTTAGGAGATCGTGAAGTGATTTTATGGTAAGGGATGAATAATTTGGTTTTGCAAGGATTTAATTGTATTCGCCATTTAATGCACCATTTTTGTATTTTTTATTAATTAAGAGAGTTTTGAACGAGATTTTGGGATTGTTGAAGTGTGGGAGATAAGAGCGAAGAAGAGGGCGTATTTCGTTGGATTGAAGTAGGAAGGGTAGGGATTGAATATGTCATAGCAATATATGTTGTAAAGTTGAAATAAGGGGGGATGAGCGAGATATCGTTTGGCGGATTCTTACTTTACAGAATCTATTTGTTAGGAAATGGTAAATAAGGATTATTAGATGCTTTGGATTGTTAAGGATGTAGCATTTGTATAGGAGGCCAATACGCTAAAACGTGTCAAAAGCTTTAGTTATATCGAGAAAAGCGATATTTGTTTTTTGATCTTCTAGGTGCATGGTTTGTATATTGGAGGTTAAAATGGAAAGAGGTAGTATGGTTGATTTTTTGGGGAGGAATGCGAATTGGTATTAGGGTAAATTAACGATTTATTCGAAAATGCAAATTATTCGATTTGTTCACTTATTGTGATCAAAGTACTGTATTTTATAAAATTTACCTCAGATTTTATTTATTTTAAAAGCACGCAATTTGAAATTAAAAGAGCATTACAGAATCTATTTGTTAGGAAATGGTAAATAAGGATTATTATATGCTTTGGGATGTTAAGGATGTAGCATTTGTATAGGAGGCCAATACGCCAAAACGTGTCAAAAGCTTTAGTTATATCGAGAAAAGCGATACTTGTTTTTTGATCTTCTTGGTGCATGGTTTGTATATTGGAGGTTAAAATGGAAAGACGTAGTATGGTTGATTTTTGGGGAGGAATGCGAATTGGTATTGGGGTAAATTAACGATTTATTCGAAAATGCAAATTATTCGATTTGTTCACTTATTGTGTTCAAAGTACTGTATTTTATAAAATTTACCTTAGATTTTATTTATTTTAAAAGCACGCAATTTGAAATTAAAAAAGCATTAATTTAATGTGTAATTTTTTTTTTGTGTGAAAATCTTGATATTTTTCCATACTACGAATGTTCGATAATTCTTTCGTTATTTGAAAAATATGAAAAAAATCACAGATAATCTAATTGATGTTAGAAATAGCTTAAGCTAATTTTTCAATTATGAAAAAAATATTTTAGTAAAATCTAGAGTATATGAAATCATTTGGAAATTAAAAAAAAATAAATTCTATATTCTAACATCCACCATGAACATATTTTTATGTTAGCTTTCAATACCTAACAATAATTTAAAGTTAATGTATTCCTTAATACAATCCATTAAAAATATTTATTATTTGTAATCGGAATTTAACTGTAAATTAACGATTTATTCGAAAATACAAATTATTCAATGATTTCACTTGTAGTGTTCAAAGTACTCTATTTCATAAAACACACCTTTGATTTAATTTATTCAAAAAGAATACGATTTAGAATAAGACAAGCTTCAATTTGATTTATAATTAGTTTTTGTGACTTTAAAATTGTCTTTAGCAAAAGCGCTCAAACACGAGTTTTGATGAAATGATTAGTATTCTGCAACATTTAAAATTCGAAAAAAATGACTACACCTTTTTTCTACAAAAAATAAATTGTAAGCATTGTTACTAAAATTGGTAAAAGCATCTGTAATTTTTTGGGATTTTTGGAATGTTTTTTTTTGTGTAAAAATCTTGATATTTTTCCCCCACAAAAATTGCGACTGTTCGACGAAATTTTTTATTTTTTTAAAAATCTGAAAAACACAGATATTCTACTAAATGTTATAAATATCTTAAAGTAATTTTTTTACTAACGAAAAAATAATTTTAGTAAAATGTTGACTATTTTATTATTAGGAAATTCTTTAAAAGTAAAGTTCGAATTTCTAGCATTCACCATGAACACAATTTTTATATTAAAAATCAGTACTTTAATCAGCTTTAATATAAACTTATATACAGGGAATTTGTTATATAGGTAAACTAGGTAAGCTGTAAATTTTCCGACATCTGTTGTTGTTTTTTAAAGACTTCAGTAATGAGGCATGAGGTAAAATTTCGAGTTTAAAAGAGCCCCTTGAAAATTTGTGTCGGGTCGCGCAGCGACCCGAGACAAATTTTCTGGGCTATTTTAAACTCGAAATGTTACTTCATGCGCCATGCGTATAAAACTGATTTCAAGTGAGGATCAATACATATACATAAATTTCACAATATTTTTGTGTTTTATACGAGTGGCGCATGAAGTAAAATTTTGAGTTTAGAGAAGCCCAGAAAATTTGTCTCGGGTCGCTGCGCGACCCTCGACAAATTTTCACGGGGCTTTTCTAAACTCGAAATTTGACTCCATGCTTAGTCTGGGAGTGGAAAAAAGTCCAGAAATTTTCCTTATAGGTAAACACATGCAAAAGCTGTAAATTTTCCGACATTTGTTGTTTTTTTTTAAATCAGTTTAAAGCTTTAAACGAGTGTTGTCCACTCCCAGACTAAGCATGAAGTAAAATTTCGAGTTTAGAAAAGCCCCCTGAAAATTTGTCGAGGGTCGCGCAGCGACCCTAGACAAATTTTCTGGGCTTTTCTAAACTCGAAATTTTACTTCATGCGCCACGCGTATAAAACACTGATTTCAAGTGCAGTTCAAATATACATAAATTTCACAATATTTTTGTGTTTTATACGCGTGGCGCATGAAGTAAAATTTTGAGTTTAGAAAAGCCCAGAAAATTTGCCTCGGGTCGCTGCGCGACCCTCGACAAATTTTCACGGGGCTTTTCTAAACTCGAAATTGTACTTCATGCTTAGTCTGGGAGTGGAAAACACTCGTTATAGCTTCAAATTAAACTCTTTAAAAAATCAACGAATGTCAGAAAATTAACAGCAAAAGTAATTAAGAAAAGGTAATGTTATTTTATAAAAATTATGACATACCATGGAATTGATACAATTGCGGATATTCCCTGTTTTTTTTTAAGTTAAATTTAAAGTTTTAGACAAGTGTTTTCCACTCCCAGACTAAGCATGAAGTAAAATTTCGAGTTTAGAAAAGCCCCGTGAAAATTTGTCTCGGGTCGCGCAGCGACCCGAGACAAATTTTCTGGGCTTTTCTAAACTCGAAATTTTACTTCATGCGCCACGCGTATAAAACACTGTTTTCAAGTGAGGTTCAAATATACATAAATTTCACAATATTTTTATGTTTTATACGCGTTGCGCATGAAGTAAAATTTCGAGCTTAGAAAAGCCCAGAAAATTTGTCTCGGGTCGCTGCGCAACCCTCGACAAATTTTCACGGGGCTTTTCTAAACTCGAAATTTTACTTCATGCTTAGTCTGGGAGTAGAAAACACTCGTTGAAAGCTTCAAATTGAACTCTTTTAAAAAACAACAAATATCTAAAGATTTAAAGAAAATAAGCTGAATTTGGAATACGTATACTTTAAAGAAATACTCCCTGTATTTTGTCGCCTCTTTAACAAAAAAAAATCCTGGTATACACAAAATGATGCGTTGACAAGATACGTTAAATGTTGAACATATCAATATTAACATTTTATATTCCGTCTGAATTGAACAAAACTCGCTGTATACTGCGTACACTTATACACTCACACAAATCTTCTTCAGTTCGGACATGAATAATGCAATGTTTTCGTAAATGGTTTTGTACACCGGTGTCATCCCTGTTTATGTTTTGATTAACATCCCATGCTGTGTGCTGATATCATTAACATACGATACAAATGTCAAACGCTTGTAATTTATACGTGTTGTAATAATGGCGGTGATTTACATAATGTATGAGAGGCAGACGCGCTTTACCGAAAAACTGGTCTCCATTGGGCAACACCCTGTGTACAGTGTCGAATAAATGGGGTGCCATCGTTAAGGAATAAATGGCTGTGTAAATATAATCATTTTAACGTTGTAATTTCACTCGCAAACAGTTTTTCGGTGGAAATGTAAACACGTTTGGACGATACAAACTATTCGATTTTCTTTGTGTGTTATTGGTTATTGCGTGTTTTGTTTCTGTTGGACATTCAAATTTGTTCTTGGAATATTATAAACGAATGCAACTAAATATTCAATGCGAATAATTGTATATTGGATAGTGTTTTGGGTTTAAATAATTTCGCTAAAACTTATTTATTTATTTATTTCCTCAACAGACCTAAGCCTAATTATAAAGGAAAATATAGTAAAGCAAACACAAAAAATAGTACACAATAAATCAACTAAAACCTATAACTTAAACCTATAACCTATAACAAATATAAATTAAGCCTAACTACAAAGGACAACCCAATATACAATGAGTGCAATCTTATTGAATTGAATTGCATTAGATTATCAGGAGTAACATTTTAATGATATAACATAACACAATTTGCAATGTTACCTCCAATAATCATATGCACTCCAACATACAATCCGTGCAGTCGTATATTAAATTGCGTTTAGTGTTCACATTCAAATGCCATTTATCTGGCATATTATTGTCTTTTCTATAGTTGCAAAATTCAGAGCATAATAAGAAACTATTCTATTTTCTATAAATTGGTTTTAGAAAACAAATGCAACCCAATATACAATGCGCATAATCTTATATTGGGTTGAATTATGCCATTAAAATGTGGTTTTATTTAAATTATTATTTAACAAAGTCATTTCGATAAAAAATAAAACATTTTGTTAGAAACATGTTTCACACAGTGTTGATGAGTGAAAAATTAAAAGTTTAGTTCGAATTGTCTGATTAGATACTTTACTATACGACTTTATACAGGAAATGTTCTTTTTCAGTTTACATATCACGATGTATACTCTGTAACTTTTCAGACATCCGTTGTTTTTAAAGAAGCGTCCAATTCGAAGCTTCTAACGAGTGTTTCCACTCCTTGGTTAAGCACGAAGTAAAATTTCGAGTTTAGAAAAACCTGATAACTTGAAAAATATAAGAAAATCTAAATATCTATTTTTAAATGTCGACAAGTTTGTTTTTTATTCAAATTTTATCGATTGAAAACGTTTAAACATTCATAACTTTAAAATTGTGTGGAGATATCAAAAAAAGATCGCACTTTTAAAATATGTGAAAATCTAAATAATAAATAATTGATAGTTTTCGAGTTATTTCTATCTAAATGTCACAAGTGTGATTTTTATTAAAATTTGAACGATTTTTCAATCATTTTATCAGATTTCTCTGAAATTTGTGTCAATATCAAGAGAAAATGCGTTTTTAAAATATGTGAAAATCTAAATACACCTCATCAATAGTTGTCGAGTAATTTCTCTCTGAATGTCAATACGTGTGTTTTTATTCAAATTTTATTGATTGAAAAAATTAAAACATTCGAAACTTTAAAACTATTTATGAGATCTTTCTGAAAATATGTAGGGATATCAAGAAAAGATTGCGCTTTCAAAATATGTAAAAATCTAAATATACTCCATCGATAGATTTCGAGTTATTTTTATCTAAATGTCAAAAAGTGAGTTTTTATTGACATTTTTTTGATTGGAAAAATTAGAACAATTATACCTTTCGATTTTTTTTCTCTGAAATTTTGTGGAGGTATCAAGAAAAGATTGTGCTTTCCAAATGTGTAAAAATGTATGTATACCCCATGAATAGTTTTCGAGTTATTTCCATATGAAACATGTATGTCTTTTATTCAAATTTTATCGATTGAAAAAATTAAAATATTCATAACTATGAAATTTTTTATCAAATCTTTCTGAAATTTTCTAGGGATACCAAGAAATGATCGCGAAAATACGCAATAACCTAAATAAACCCCATCGATAGTATTCAAGTTATTTCTATCTAAATGCCAATACGTGTGTTTTTATTCAAATTTTATCGATTAAAATAATTAAAACATTCGAAACTTTAAAACTATTTATGATATCTTTCTGAAAATATGTAGAGATATCAAGAAAAGATTGCGCTTTCAAAATATGTAAAAATCTAAATATACCCCATCGATAAATTTTGAGTTATTTTTATCTAAATGTCAAAAAGTGAGTTTTAATTGACATTTTTTTGATTGCAAAAATTTAAGCAATTATAACTTTCGATTTTTTCTCTGAAATTTTGTGGAGTTATTAAGAAAAGATTGTGCTTTCAAAATGTGTAAAAATGTATGAATACCCCATCAATAGTTTTCGAGTTATTTCCATATGAAACATGTATGTTTTTTATTCAAATTTTATCGGTTGAAAAAATTAAAACATTCATAACTATGAAATTTTTCATCAGATCTTTCTGAAATTTTCTGGGGATACCAAGAAAAGATCGCGAAAATACGCAATAACCTAAATAAACCCCATCGATAGTTTTCAAGTTATTTCTATCTGAATGCCAATACGTGTGTTTCAATTCAAATGTTATCGATTGAAAAAATTAATACATTCGAAACTTTAAAACTTTTCATAAGATCTTTCTGAAAATATGTAGAGATATCAAGAAAAGATTGCGCTTTTGATAGATTTAGAGTTATTTCTATCTGAATGTCAAAAAGTGAGTTTTTATTGATATTTTTTCGATTGAAAAAATTGAAACATTCATAACTTTCCATTTTTTATCAGATCTTTCTGAAATTTTGTGGGGATATCAAGAAAATATTGTGCTTTCAAAATATATGAAAATGTATATACACCCCATTGATAGTTTTCGAGTTATTTCTGTAGTGTTTTTTTTTTTTTTCTTAATTTTGTATTAGATGTTTTTGATAAAAAGATTGTGCTTTCAATATATGTAAAAATATAAGTATACCTTATTAATAGTTTTCGAGTTATTTCTATCTGAATGTCAAAAAGTTTGTTTTTATTAACATTTTTTTTATTAACAAATTAGAATATTCATAACTTTGGATTTTTTTTTATCAGATCTTTCTGAAATTTTGTGGGTATATCAAGAATTGATTGCGCTTTCAAAATATGTAAAAACATAAATACACCCTATTGATAGTTTTCGAGTTATTTCTATCTGAATGTGAAAGAGTGTGTTTTTGAGTAAAAACACTGGTTACAAGTTTAAATTAACCGATAATCAAAAACTACGGATGTCTGAAAATTTACAAATCGTGATATGTGTAGTAAGTTAATTGCAACAAAATTCCTCTATGAAGTAAATTCATTCAATGATTTATAATGTTTTTGCATTTAAATTTAATTGTGTATTTGCTCACACACGAAACCCTCGATATTCTTATGCAATACAATATACAATTCGTACAGTCGTATATTGGGTTGCGTTTACTATTCAGACTCAAATATCATGTATCTAACACATTCTTGTAACTGGTTCGAGTTTCTTGGGATTCTTTCTCGTGTCGATTTGTTTCTTTGTGCTCTACGTTTCAGCAGCATCACTTCTGCCATCAGCGGCGGCTCGTAGCCTAACTTAAATAATAATAATAAAATAATAAAAAAACGTTTAATTACGGCAGTGCCATTATTACAAAATAATACAATAAAAGAAATCCAAAAAGCTTAAAAAAGAAATATAAGAAACAGAAAATAATTTAAAATATACATGCATGATTGATTACTAAAAATAAAAATTAATTTAAATAATTTAAATCGACTGAATATAAAATATAAATATTATTATAATACGCTTACGAAAAACGATTCAATCTAGCCTTAAATTGTTGAAATGACAATCCAAAGAGATCAAACCAATGGTATTGGTTGTAGTCATTGCCGGTCTTCATTAGTCTGGTAATCGTGTTCATCGATGCTGAAACTGTGCGATGAGAGTCCAAATAAAATAATGTATTGGTCCGGGTGTTTCTTGTAGGCACATGCAAAGTTAAGGCATCTAACAGGCCGGGGGAATTAATGTGCCCATTGATTATCCGATATAAAAGGCAAATGTCGGCATTTACTCTACGATTTTGGAGAGTTGACAAATTGAGGTCTTCCATTACTTGTTTGTAATCACCGCGAGCATGGCGATGTCCGGATTTGTACTCAATACATCGCAAAAATTTCCTCTGTACTACTTCCAAACGTTCCATGTTGTAATTAGTAAATGGTGTGCAGACGGGCGACGCATATTCAAGATGAGATCTAACGAGGGAGCAGTACAAAGTTTTAAGACATTCCGTGTCCAGATTTTTACTTATATGCCACACGAATTCCCACATTTTTAGAGCTTTCGAAATAATATTGGAGATGTGGATGTTAAAAGAGAAACTCGAATTGAATGTTACTCCAAGATCTTTAATTGTGTCAACTCTCTCAAGGTTTATTGAATTGATTTTGTATGTATGAAATATTTGACTTTTGTTATTACAGGTGGACATAGCGAAGCACTTGGATACATTTAAATATAAACGATTATCATCGCACCATTTTTCAGAGCGAATAATTTTGAATAACTTTAAGTCATCCGCAAACATTAGAAATTGGCAGTTTTTGAAGATATCTTGTAGATTATTGATAAATAATAAAGATAAAATTGGCCCTAAATGCGACCCTTGAGGCACACCTAATGTAATGTGTATAGGATTTGAAATATTTTTTTTTAATTTTTACAAACTGGACACGATCTTTCAAAAAGGAAGCTAGCCAAGCTAAAGTATTGTCACAGAAACCCATAGAATGCAACTTGCTCAGAAGAATGCTGGTATCAATTCTGTCAAAGCCCTAATGAAGTCAGTGTAAATTGTATCAACTTGATAACGTTCTTCTAAGGCCCTTGAAACAAACTGCTTGTACTCTAGTAAATTAGTAACAGTGGAACCGCCATTAACGAAACCATGTTGCTTGGTGGCTTCAGGGTAGACCAGAGACCCAAGGTAATATGTATCCGTTATTGAAAGGTGACTTTGTTGTGCAATTCCTTGTATTTATAAAGCGCGATCCCAACCTCAACTTTTGTGTGCCTTGGCGCTGTGGCCTACCCTGAAGTTAGGCTGCGAGCCGTCGCTGTCTGCCATCATCAGGAGCTTCTCTATACTAAGTGATAGATGTCACTGTCAGTACACTTGTTTTGTAAACTGGGGAGTTGTAGTCTAGATCTGCTGCGTGTCATTGGTCCACTCAATGTAGAAGTTACTAACATTTCTGGATTTGTGGCCGATGTATCTGCATTGTTGGAATTACATATTATTGTATTGTATACAGGGTGCCCGAATTTCGACAGAATGTATGGTGATCTCAGTTATTTGAAGAGATAGAGAGTCGGTTTATGGCCTAACAATAATCTGAAAACAATTTTGAAATATCTTTTTTTGATTTCGAGATATCAACAAAAAACTGATTTTTTGAAAAATGGTTTCTTTTTTTCTTCTTCAAAAACTACTGAATCTGGACATTTAGAACTTTGACAATATCCAGGCACTTTTTAATGAGGAGTCTAGTAGCATATTTTTTCTAAGATATCTATAACATTTACCCGGGGACCATAGCCAACTTTTGTTTTTCTTATGGGCGCCATTTTGAAATTTCATATTTTTTGAAAGAATATTTTTTTCTGAACTCACTGATGTACCACACGCATAATTTATGTTAGATTTGATATTTAAAATTATGATATTTTCTTTTTTGCAAAGAGTGCCTTGAACACAATGACGTGATATCTGTTAATCAATAAAATCTTGACAGCAGCCAATCATTGTACGCACTCAAAATTAATTAATAACTGTCAGTCTTTTGTAATAATTATAATATTTATCGATTATCACATAAAAGTTGCACAAAGTAAATTTATTCTACTTTTATTATTATTATTCCAAAACTATTTACAAAAAAAGGTAATTTTTGCGTGTTTTCGCTACATCTCGGTAAATATCACCATCACATCTAAGCTTTCTATACTTTTAACTTTACTGTAAATCAGTGGTTTATACGCGTGGCGCATGAAGTAAAATTTCGAGTTTAGAAAAGCCCCGTGAAAATTTGTCTCGGGTCGCTGCGCGACCCTCGACAAATTTTCTACGCGGGGCTTTTCTAAACTCGAAATTTTACTTCATGCTTAGTCTGGGAGTGGAAGACACTCGTTAGTTTAAAATACAACACAACTGTTCAAATCTGTATCGTCGGATGCCCGTCTTCAGAGGTGAAATGTAAGCAAATTATGGGACCTAGGAGTTATCAAATAAGTGAGTTACTCAACTTTTTCGAAGGCACTCTTTACAAAAAACAAAAGAATAAAATTTTACATATAAAATGTACAATATTCTATAAGTGAAAAATAAAATATGAAAATCCCATAATTTGCTTACATATCACCCCTGAAGACGGGTATTCGACGATACAAATTTTAATAGTTGTGTTGTATTTTAAACTAACGAGTGTCTTCCACTCCCAGACTAAGCATGAAGTAAAATTTCGAGTTTAGAAAAGCCCCGCGTAGAAAATTTGTCGAGGGTCGCTGCGCGACCCTCGACAAATTTTCACTAGGCTTTTCTAAACTCGAAATTTTACTTCATGCGCCACGCGTATAAACCACTGATTTACAGTAAAGTTAAAATATTCCAAAATGGCGCCCATATGAAAAACAAAATTTAGCGATGGTTCCTGGGTAAATGTTATAGTTATCTTAAAATAAAATATGTTTCAAATTTTATCGATTGAAAAAATTAAAACATTCGAAACTTTAAAACTATTTATGAGATCTTTCTGAAAATATGTAGAGATATCAAGAAAAGATTGCGGTTTCAAAATATGTAAAAATCTAAATACACCCCATCGATAGATGGGTATATTGATTTATACTGATTTACAGTAAAGTTAAAAAATTCCAAAATGGCGCCCATATGAAAAACAAAATTTTGCTATGGTTCCTGGGTAAATGTTATAGTTATCTTAAAATAAGATATGTTTCTAGATTTATCGTTAAAAAGTGCTTCTATAATGTCAAAGTTGTAAATGTCTGGATTCAATAGTTTTTTAATAAAAAAATAATAACGACATTACAAACAATCCGTTTTTTGACAATATCTCAAAAACGAAAGAAGATATTTCAAATTTGTTTTTGGATTATTATTGGGCCCTAAATTACGCAACTTTGCCCCAATTTAACCGACACTCTATCTCTTCAAATAACCGAGATCCCCATACATTCTGTTGAAATACGGACAACCTATATAGTTGCAAAATTCAGAATATAAGAAGAAACCATTCTATTTTCCATAAAATTCTTTTAGAAAATGAATGTCAGTCTATAAACATTAAGATCGCTAGAGTAAAGTGCATTTTTATTTAGTGGAAACTCGATCCCATCCGGAGGTGGATGTAATTACTCCTTAGCTGGTCTGCGCTCGAGACGATTGGCGGAGGGAATTAAAAGTGGAAATAAAACAAAATAGTGTGTAGAGTGGGCAGCTGGAGGCGAGGAGAGCGGAATCCGGGGGATTATATTGACTCGTAAAGAACGGAACGTCGCCGTATAAAAGTATAATTTAGAGTCGGTTCCGATCTTAATGGCCTTAATTAAAAAGTCTCATCGTTTCCAAGTTGACAATTTGTCTTGGGAGCATAAAACAAACGCGGCCTTTTTATGTGGACGTTTCAAAAACGAAAAAAAAAGAAAAAGACCCGCTTATCTGTCGGTGCCTGTATCGGGTTCGCTTCGGAACACTCAATTTATAGCTACTTTCGGCTCCCTTCCAGCCGATCTCAACAGCAGATAGCCGGAGTTGAAACCACCTTCATTTTGGGACCCATGTATAAAAAAAGGAGGAAACAAAAGGATATTAATGATGATGAAGGCAGCTTTTACATATTTTACTGGCTAATGTAACAAAACTTTCAGGGACTCGATTATCTTTCGGAAATGTACCTTTTTACAAATCGATTCATCTGAATGTTTTCAACCTAGCCAGGTTGAAAATACCCTGAGCTGCGTGAAAAAAGTAAATTATGTTTGTATTAAAAATAGGAAGGTAAAGGTAAATAGAAAAAAAGAGAAAACAGAAAATTATATTTGTTTTAAAAATAAAATAAGAAAAAAAAAAAAATTCAAGTTGATTTTTAAAAATACACACACTGAAATCTTTATTTCTGAGTTGGATAAAAAAGAGATATAATACATATAATACAATACATTTTGATTTTATATTTTTTCCACTCCGAAACTGGCTATTGACCAGCGGTCTTTCAGCCTGTCTTTGTCCAGTCTATGTCTGTTTTTTAAAAGTCGTGATCGCTTCTGTTATTATCGGGGTCCGGTTGATGTAATGAGATGTTTTAAAAATATTTTTTTAAAAATTGCGTATTTGGAATTAAATGAGTTTTTATTTGAACTTTAATTTTTTTTATTGACATAAAAATTATGTCCATGTAAAATATCACCTTCGTATTTTTCTGTGA
This sequence comes from Philonthus cognatus, assembly GCA_932526585.2. NCBI lineage: Eukaryota > Metazoa > Arthropoda > Insecta > Coleoptera > Staphylinidae > Philonthus > Philonthus cognatus. Next base: position 36,172,402 of record OW052242.1, read on the forward strand.
AGAATTTAAATCGTTCAGCTGAGGACTTTTCAATGAAAATCATTTCAATTTTCAAAATAACTAAACATTTCTTTAAACAGCATATTCAGAATCGATTGGGCCTTAATTTTAGCTGTTGCGCAGTTTTGTAGCTTAAAAACTGTGTCCAGTAGACGCGCTCAAAGTCCAAAATTTGACTAAAGCTTGCACAAAGATTTACAATATCTGTGAGTTTACAATTTTTTTCTGGATAAATTAAATATCACCGATTGTTTCTAACATTGTTTAGAATTTGTGTGATTTTTTGAGATTACATTTTTGGTCATCAATTTGAGATTTTTGCACCGAAAATGCAGATTTTTCACTTGAAACTTTATATTTTTTAAAATGTTCAAAAAATTCACGTACATTCCTTTTAATATAAGAACTATACGATCAATTAATTATCTTAAATAAAAAATGGTTTTAATTTAACGTTTATAACAAACAAACAAAATTTAATAGATTTACTAAAATCCAACTTTGAGTGTTTGTAGTTAGCACAGTTTCTTCGTTACAAAAACGTATTTCACGTCAAATTAAAGCTAATTTTATCTGTAATTAAATACCTTCTAAGCAAATTAAATTAAATAAGATTTGTATAAAACATGAGCTTTAAACGCGTTAAGTCAAAATTGATACAGTTTCTTCTCTGAAAAAACAGAATTTATCAGATAAAAAAGTGAAAATTTGAAATATGTTGTATTAAATTAGCGTATTTGGAATTAAATGAGCTTTAAAAATTTGATTAAAGTTCTCTGTTTACAAAGCAATGTATTTTATTCATATGTGTATTTATTTATTTATATTGTTTCTGGTGAGTTTACAATTTTTTTCTAGATAAATTATACATAACATCATTAGGAATTTGTGTACATTTTTTGAGATTTAAAAAAGAATCAAATTTTTCGTCATTAATTTGAGATGTTTGCACTGAAAATGCAAATTTTTCACTTGAAACTTTATATTTTTAAAAAATGTTCAGAAAATTCACGGACGTTCCTTCCAATATTAGAAACTATACGAGTATATATTCTTAAATAAAAAATGGTTTCAACAAAATTTTAAACTCTTATAACAAGCCTACAAAAATTAAGAGATTTACTATAATCCAACTTTGAGTGTTTGTACACTTTGTACTAAGCACAATTTTTTAGTTACAAAAACGTATTTCACATCAAATTAAAGCTAATTTTATCTGTAATCAAATACTTTCCAAGCAAATGAAATTGATTAAGATTTGTATGAAACATGAGCTTTAAGCGTGTTAAGTCAAAATTGATACATTTTCACTTTTCGGAAAAAAAACCAGAATTTATCAGATTAAACATTTGAAAAACACTAAAATAATTGCTATAAAACAAATATGCTGTATTAAATAAGTGTATTTGGAATTAAAGGAGCTTTTATTTGAGCTTTTGTTTTTTAACAAAGTGACTTAAAATTGTGTCCATATAAAATATAAGCTTCGTGTTTTTCTGTAAAGAATTTTAATCGTTCAGTTGAGGACTTTCCAATTAAAATCATTTCAAGTCAAAATTGATACATTTTCACTTTTCGGAAAAAAACAGAATTTATCAGATTTAACATTTGAAAAGCACTAAAATAATTGCTATAAAACAAATATGCTGTATTAAATAAGTGTATTTGGAATTAGAGGAGCTTTTATTTGAGCTTTAGTTTTTTAACAAAGTGACTTAAAATTGTGTCCACATAAAATATAAGCTTCGTGTTTTTCTGTAAAGAATTTAAATCGTTCAGTTGAGGACTTTCCAATTAAAATCATTTCAATTCTCAAAATAATTACAATTTTCTTTTAAACAACATATTCAGAATTGATTGGGCCTTAATTTGAGCTGCGCAATGACTTAAATTAAAGACCAATCAATTCTGAATATGCCGCTTAAAAGAAAATTAGAATAATTTTGGAAATTGAAATGCTTTTCTAAGTTTATAGCTAAAAAAATTATGTCCAGTGCACGCGCTCAAAGTCAGACATTTGATTATAGCGCTCTATTTACAAAAAAAATATATTGTTTCTGGTTAGTTTACGATTTTTTTTCTAGATAAATTATACATTACACATTGCTTCTTACATTGTTAGAAATTTGTGTGAATTTAAGAGATTTCAAAAAATATTTTTGAGATTTTACACCCAAAATTACAAAAAGATTTATTGTTTCTGGTGAGGTTACAATTTGGTTTCTGGATAAATTAAACATCACGCATTGTTTATAACATTGTTAATAACTTGTAATTTTTGTATTTCTTTTTTTTTAGATTTAAAAAAATACAAATTTTCGTCATTAATTTGAGATTTATTTTTGCACCCAAAATGCAGATTTTCACTTAAAATTTTATATTTTTAAAAAAACTTGAAAAAACACACGTTTCTTTTAACGTTAGAACCTATACGAGCAATTAATTTTTTTAAATAAAAAATTGTTCCAACAATTTTTTTAACTTTTATAACAAACAAACAAAAGTAATAGATTTACTAAAATCCAACTCTAAGTGTTTGTACTAAGCACAATTTTTAATTTACAAAATTTAGTTCACAATTCAAGCTAATCTTATCTGTAATCAAAAACTTAAAAAAAATAAAATTGATTAAAATTTATATGAAACATAAAGCTTCATTTTTCTGAGAAAACAGAATTTATCGAAAAACCATTTCAATTTCCAAAATAATTATAATTTTCTTTTAAGCGGCATACTCGGAATTAATTGGGCTTTAATTTGAGCTGCGCAATAGCTCAAATTAAAACCCAATCAATTTTGAATATGCCGCTTAAAAAAATATATAAATATTTTGAAAATTGAAATGGTTTTCTGAGTTTGTAGCTTAAAAATTGTGTTTAGTGCACGCGCTCAAAGTCAAAAATGTTACTAAAGCTCTCTTTTTTATTAATGACCTCATACTGTGCGATAATACCTCCAAATTTACTCTATACGCCGATGACACTACGGGTTATCAATCAAATAAAGACATGAACTATTTATTAAACTCTCTTAAAGATACACAAACAAAGACTAAACAATGGTTTACATCTAACTTATTAACATTAAATGATGATAAAACAGCAGTGATGTATTTCTCTCTCGAAGACTTGTCATTAGTTAGAAATATTGATAAGGTAACATTTTTAGGTGTAATGCTTGACCCTGGATTAGTCTGGCAGGAGCATGTTAACTATATTTGTCCTAAAATTTCTAAAGCTACTTATTTATTTAAAAATTTGGCAAAATTCTGCTCAAAACAAATCTTAATAACGGGATATCACGCATTTATATCTTCTCAAATAAATTATGCAATTACATCATAGGGTCACTCAGCGCATACAAATAGAGTATTTGGCTTGCAACGTAGATGCTTAAGAGCTTGAATATAGACATGATGTTCGTGAACATTTCGTATCATGGCATATTGACTGTACCCTCCATGTACATTTTAAACTGCGTTCTACTAGTAAGGAAACACTTTTCCAGCTATTCTACATCATATCAACACGTCTATAATACCCGGAGATGTGGAGATATTCCAGTAGACTATACACGTGTATATAGATCGCGTAATTGTTTAAATTACTATGGTCCGCTTTTTTATAAGGAACTTCCCGAGGGAGTTAAATGTGACAATTACACTGTCTTCAAAACCATAGTTAAAACATTTCTGCGCAGTAAAGCTTACTATCATTGGAATGATTTTTTGGAAGACCAGATTTAAATGATTAACAATCTCCCAACTGGCAATAATACAGGCCAGTTATTATAAACTAAGATTGTACTAAACTAAGATTGTACTAATTTTGTTCAATTTCATTCATATGTATGTATATTTTGACTTGTGTATCGTTTTGGATTTGACATTAATAAAGTTATTATTATTATTATTATTATTATTATTATTATTATTATTTACAAAAAAATATATTGTTTCTGGTGAGTTTGCGATTTTTTTTCTAGATAAATTATACATTGCTCATTGCTTCTTACGTTGTTAGAAATTTGTGTGAATTTATAGAGATTTAAAAAAAAATATTTGAGATTTTACACCCAAAATTACAAAAAGATTTATGTTTTCTGGTGAGGTTACAATTTGGTTTCTGGATAAATGAAACATCACACATTGTTTATATATTGTTAATAATTTGTTTACATTTTTTTAGATTTAAGAAAAACAAGTTTTCGTCATTAATTTTAGATTTTTACTAAAAGTTTTTATTTTTTTAAAAATTCACAGACGTTTGTTTTCTTCAAAATTGGAAACTATACAAGCAAATCATTTTTTGAAATAAAAAAGAAATTTCAACAATTTTCTAAAATTTTGTAACAAACAAACAAAAGTAATAGATTTACTGAAATCCAACTTTAAGTTTGTTTCAATTGTTAAAAAAGGAATCATGGCATTTTATTGACGAGATTAGAAACGCAGACCAATGCTTTGATAAGTTTTTGGCAATCCTTACTGATCATTTTAATACATCTTTTCCAGTAAAGAAAATAGCCAACTCCTATAAAAATAATCCGCTCAAATGGTACAACTCGCATCTACACAATATGCGAAACACACTCGCTCTGCTTAGCGACGCCTATAATAAATCTAACGATCTTAAATTAAAAATAATAAGGAATAGGTATCGATTGGCATATAAACGAGAAATTGAGTCTAGTAAATTAAAAGCTAATACTAATTACATTAAAAACTCAAACTTCAAACCTAAAGCAGCTATGTGGGAAATCATAAATTGTGACAGGACCTCAAGTTCGTCAAGAACTACTTCAAATATAACAGCAAACGAATTTAATGATTTCTTTCCGAATGTATCCACCAGTCTAGTAAATTCTGTAACTGAATCTGACGTTAATCCTATCATTTTAATGTGTCGTAACCCACTAGCCTGGCGAATGTATTTCCAATTTAACGAAGTCTCTACTAGTGTAGTGAGTGGTGCTATCAACAGCTTAAAACCAAGTAAAAGTAGGGACTTTTATGGGTTCCGAACTGACGTTTTAAAATCAATCCATACGGTCATTCTAATACCTCTTGCAAAATTAATAAATAAATGTATCAGAGACAACGTTTTCCCTGCTTGACTTAAGGTTGGATTGGTTATACCTATCTATAAAAATAGCGACTCTTCGGATCCGGATAATTGTCGGCCAATCTCAACTCTTACCCTTAATTGGCAAAGTGTTGGAACGTATTTTGCAATCTCAGTTAACCGAGTACTTGGAACATTATGAGATATTTTGTAAGGAGCAATTCTCTTCGGTGTATTCATATAAAAATTCTGATGTACGGGAACAAACTGCCGACCTAGATTATAATGTTACTATTAGATTAGGAAGTATTTCAACTACTGACATGCTGATGGCGGCAAAAAACCTCAGCAACAACTTTACGTCAGGAAGCGACAACATTCCATCATTCATTATTCGCGACTGCATTCAAGCTCTAAGCACGCCGCTGAGTCATATTTTTAATTTAATAGTAAAGTCATCGCAATTTCCATCAGAATGGAAAAAAACGCGCATCACACCAGTTTTAAAAATAGGCAACAAACATGAGGTTACCAACTACCGCCCTATTTCGATCTTAAACCATTTCTCTAAAATTTTTGACACAATCATTGCCGGCAAAGTATATGCTCATGTGGAGGCGTATATGTCACCCATGTAGCATGGTTTTATGAAAGAAAGGTCTACCTTAACTAATCTTTTGAATTTCACGGAGTATGTCGCACTTCACCTTGATCAGAGATTCCAAGTGGATGTCATTCACACGGATTTCCGTAAGGCCTTTGATTCAATAAGTCACACTCTTCTCTTGAGTAAGCTCGGGGCATGGGGCTTTACGGATGGCCTTGTGGAATTAGTAAAATCCTATTTATCTAATAGAACTAATTACGTTGAATACCTGAACCATGAATCCAATGTATTTTATCCATCCAGCGGTGTCCCCCAAGGATCCAATCTTGGACCTTTGCTATTTTTACTATTCATTAACGATATCACGGTTAATGTCAAATCTCCTATTTTGATATTTGCGGACGACGTAAAAATTTTCAGGGACATTAAAAACGTTGGCGATTGTGGTGTTCTGCAAAATGACTTGCCCAAAATATAGCATTGGAGCGACTCAAATAAATTAGAACTTAACGTCTCTAAATGTAAATGTATGTCATTTTACAGAACAACGCATAAGGTGGACTATGAATATCAATTGAATAACATTGAGTTGGATCGAGTCATGCTAGTCAAGGACCTCGGTGTATTGTTTGATCAGGAGCTGTCATTTATTCCACACTATAATAAGATACAAAGTGAATCAATCAAGATGTTGGGTTTTGTGCGCAGAATGTCCCAACAGTTCAAAAACCCGGGTACAGTGATGACGTTATACACAACGTATGTGGGATCAAAGCTAGAGTACTGTGCGGTAGTCTGGTCGCCATTTTACAATACTCATATAAAGCAGCTCGAACGCATGCAAAAAATATTTGTCAAGTTTCTTTATTATAAACTCAACCATACTTATCCTGATGACTCAGTTAGCTACAATGATATGCTTTTGTTGTTTAACTTAAAATCACTCGAAGAGAGGCGCACGATGGGTTCCATTGGCGTACTGTACAAAATATTGCAGGGTAGGATTGATGACCAGAATCTATTGGCCTTAATAAATATATTCGTGCCTAGAGTTACCAATCGCGGGCCCCTATTGTTTCAGTGTAGTCGCAGTAAGACAAACCTATATTATAACTCGCCCATCAATACTATGATGCGATTATATAAGAACTATATCCAATCCGGCTTTGATCTTGATATTTTTACCAGCAGCCTGCGTGAACTTCTATTGTGTATCTCCGCTTAGTCGCAAATATAAATAAATAAATAAATAACTACATACATATATTATGCTCTCATTTATTATTATTACTTTTTTTTCTCTATCAGTTATAATTATTCTTGGTTAAATTGTTTAATTATATCTGTATATCTATGTTTTTTTTTAGTTTTTTAGTCTGTATATATTTTCTGCAATCTTCAATATTTTAATTATATATGTTTTCTTTTAGTTAGTTTATATTTTTTGTAATCTTCATTTTGTAACTTTTGAATGTTTAACGTTAGTTTGTAAAAATACTTACTTTATTTTTTATGTAATTTTTCCCTGTAATTGGATTTATCTGTTGGGAATAAAGGTTATTATAATATGGGTTCAGAAATGGGCGATCAACCACCGAAGCTATATGTACTTTCGTTGAAATGACTGTTGATTGTTTTGAGGAGAAAAATACTTGCAAATCTACCGTTCTCGACCGCTCGAAGGCGTTCGACTGTGTCTCCCATGAAATTCTACTAAGAAAGCTATATTTCTATAACCTGCATCCGGATAGCTGCAGACTAATAGTATCGTACCTTAGTGATCGAAGGCAGAGTGTACTAGCCCAAAATACTACCTCTACTATGCAGCCTATTGTACGAGGTATGTCCCAAGGATCTATCCTAGGGCCACTTCTATTTTTGATATATATCAATGATCTTCCTAGTACAATAGATCAAACAAGCGTTGTGTTATGTGCGGATGATACTACTCTGATAAGCAAGTCAACCCCATCCAAGTGTGTCGCTGCACTCGGGGGCACAATCGAGCGCCTCCAGATGGTTTTGTAGCAATCGCCTTAAACTAAATGAAGCAAAATCGGCAAGTTTAACGTTTTCCCTCGGAACAACTTATCATCAGGTGGAAACAACAGCATTTCTTGGAATGCATATAGCGACAAATCTATCGTGAAATACTCATGGTGAAGCCCTAGCAAGTAAACTCGCTACTAGCATAGCCATTCGTTTCCTATCTAAACAGGTATCGCGTGATGTTCTGCGAGTTGCATACTTTGCCAATTTCCAATCACATCTCTCGTACGGACTACTTGTTTGGGGTCACTCTGTAATACGGCATAGGATGTTTGGATTGCAACGGAAGGCTGTACGAATTCTAGGTAACTACGGTTACTCAGAGGATTGTAGGCAGGCTTTCATGGACATGCATATTTTAACGTTACCATGTCTGTATGTCTATGAATGCCTGTTGCACGTCAAAACCAATATTGAATCGTACAGTACTTATTCAGGTACCAATAACCGCCACACTAGACAAAACTTGAACATTTACCAACAATTTACAAGACTTTCTAAATCCCGAACAGGCATAAGATACCACGAAAATAAATTTTATAATGCACTGTCACATAAAATGATGGACTTGGTCATTTCAAAATTTCGAAAAGTCATTAAAGAGTTTTTGATTTGAAATGCATTCTACAGTTGGGACGAATACCTAAATGTTAATTTTACAAATGTTTAACATGTGTTTGAATGTACTCGTATTTACCTATATGTATTTTTAACATGTGTTAACATGTATTAATTAATTTATATATTTATTCATATATTTAATTGCCTAATTATTTGTTTATTTACTTGTTTATCTATTTGTTTATTTATTCATTGTACTTTTAACTCAAAGCGTAATTCCTGTAATTTCGTAGGTTTTTGTCTCAAATATTCAACTTTTATGTTAGTATTAAGTAACATTATGCATGGACAAGTTACTGCTTCTTGCTGTTAACACAATGAATTTATTTATTTATTTATTTACTATGCACAATTTTTTTATTACAATCATTTATTTCATATTAAATGAAAGCTAATTGTATCTGTAATCAAATGCTTTCTAAGGAAATTACATTGATTAAAACTTAAATGAAACAATGAGCTATAAGCGTATCAAGTCAAAATTTAAACATTTTCATTTTTCTGAGCAAAAAGAATTTATGAAAAACCGATTTCAATTTCCAAAATAAATATAATTTTCTTTTAAGCAGCATATCGTCGGGTGAGAACTGTAGTATTTCATGTCCATTTTGTTAAATTTTGCAGGGGAGGCATTTATAACTGTTATTTATATACAACGCGGTATATAATCACTTTTTAAAGACATCATGATGAAGTAAATATTTTGCAAAATTTAGGACTACTAATAATTTCGAACACAAAAAAAACAAAAACAAAATGGACATGGAATAATATGGCTCTAACTTGCGAGGTGTTAATGGCAAGATAATACTTTTGGTGTTAAGCGTATATGGACAATGCAATAATAGTTATTTTTTAATAGAAAGTTTATTCAAACAATTCCAAGTAACTTACAAAGCAATATAACATAATAAAAAATACTGTAAACAAATTGTTTATTTTTCCACGAACAACTAATTCTCCCTGAATAATGCCTTCCAGAAATCCAAATCTTCTTTTGAAAAGTTTCCAAATAGATCCTTGATGTGTTGCTTTTTGTCTGCCGGAATTGAGGGTGGTTCCGGTAAAATACTTGGGTCAGGTATATTTTCCAAAAAACGATTTTTGTTATTTTATAATATTGAAACAATGTCATTCTGTGATTGTACGAATTACTAAGCAATATACTGTTCACACCATTTCTATAAATTATCTTTACAGTTTTCTTGTAAGGTAACTTGATAACCATTAAAATCGCTAGTTGTTTGAAATCCACAAAATTATCTGGTCGAAGTTGAACCACTTTGTAAGGTTTTCGCGACCTGACTTGCATTCGAAGTAGTGCAAGTGCACTATGAATTTCTAGGCCCTTAATTCTTCTATCTATTACACTGTGCATTGCGTCAACTTCCTGTACACAGCTGTGTCCAGGTTCCTGATATTTTAGGGTAATGGATGTTATTGTTGGGTGATTTCTAAGGAAATGTAAGAGTGCTGCTGACATGTGAGAATTTTTGTTTTGTGGTATACAAGCGTCCGACCATAATATAATGTTCTTCACTTCAGGTCTTTCCTTAACAAGTTTTTCTAAAAGCACACTCAAAGCACTGGCAATGTCTGTCCCGTTGCGTCCTCCCATGCTCTCATTCCAGAACATACAGTATCCCTGTTTTGTGATTATATCAAATCCCATTAAATTATAAACTGCAAACTTTTTTTTATAATAAGATGTAGATACATTTGTTTGTGGTACTGTTAAAACGCTTTGCATGTCAAAACATAATAAAACAGTCTCTTTATCTATCTTGCATTTTTCTATATCTTCTTTTTTTTCCCTTCTAGAGAATTTTTTGCTACTGTGTGTGTTTCATATTTATTCTCAAGTTCTGCGCTTAACGTATTTCCAGACTTATGAGTGTGATACTCTGTACAAATTGGGTACAAATCCTTTTTGGGCTTATGAAATTCGATGTTGAATTCGTAATTGAATATATTTCTGTACAACCACTTTTTTGCTGGATTAATTTGATTGTTGTTGCAATACTCCAAATACAGTTCGTACATCTTTGTAATATTTAGAGACCTTTCAAAGTACTCCTTAACAGTATTTTTTCTGCAGTAGTGTGATGAAATTCGAGGGAATAAATTTATGTGATTTCGAATTTGTTCTCCAGTTCCGTCATTTAATTTTGAAGTACTGTTTCTCCAATCACCTTGAGGAGTTCCAGTTATACCTTGTGTTTTATTTTCATGAAAATATGAAATTCTAATCTGACTCACAGCTAATACTCCAAGATAAAATTTTTTGCATACTCTTATTTTATTGATGCCTTTGAATAAAAAATATTTATAAGAATATGATTTAGTTTTTTGGCGTTCACCACGATTACGCATTCGTTGAACGATGGATCTAGGAGTGGTTTTGTCATAAAAGAATGATTTATTATTATTAGAATTTTGCCAAAATTCTGTGTGGATAGCGTTTACATCATTTTTGGAAAAGTTTTCCGAACATTTAAATCTACATTGACCACAAGAAATAACAGGCATCTTTTGGGCCACAACATTCCCTTTAGAATGCACATACTCTTTTCCATTTTGTCTTAATACCTTACGCTTATTTTTTTTCCACATCTTAGGGTCCGCTTTCCTTTTTCTTGTTCTCTCGGATTTATTCACCTCTTCTGCATTTCTAGCACTGCAGTTTCAACGAAATAATTAATTAAAATAAAACTTAAAAAATATTATTAATTAGCAACTTACTCGTTTGAGGTACTCTTGGTACTTTTAGAACCTTTTGGATCATCTTCTTCTTCACTACTGAAAATTTAAATTCGCAGCTGTAGCGACATAACCTTAAACCATGTTGAATAAAAATACCTATCGGCTGTATCTGATGGTATAAACTCCGATCCCGAATCTTTAAATGGTTCAACATCCGAATCCATGATGATTTAAGGTAGTAAACCTTGCACTATCAATTAACACAGCACTAAATACTCTTTAAAATGCAGCGTAATTAACCAAAACAAGCTACGCTCACAAGTAGTAGTATACTTATTCTATGTCCATATCTCTGTGATTGGTCGAGGGACATAGAATATTACAGTTTTAATAATTAACTGTTTGAAATGGACATGGAATAAAATGGAACATCAGAAAACACCTAAAACTGATATTATGTCGTCATCACTAACGAGGAATAGACGCACCATTGGACATAAAATATTACGGCATAAAAATATCATTTTTGAAAAAAAGTGGACATAGAATAATGCAGTTCTCATCCGACGATATTCAGAATTGATTGGGTTTTAATTTGAGCTATTGTGCAGTTTTGTAGCTTAAAAATTGTGTCCAGTATACGCGATCAAAGTCAAAAATTTGATTAAACCTCTCTTTTCTCCAAAAGATTTATTGTATCTGGTCAGTTTACAAGTGTTTTCCTAGATAAATTAAACATCACACTTTGTTTATAACATAATGTCATTAATTGTTTTACCACTGATAAGCGTCCTATAAAAGATGAATAAAATCCAATTAAAGTTAAATAGAGGTTATTTTTTTCTCGAAAAAGAAACACAATTTATTATATCCAAGACCAACTTTTACTCGAAAAACGATACCCCGAATCACGAACCGACAATTAAAAGCCAATTTATTCGCGGACTCTCTTTACACGGTCCATTGCAAAAAATGGGCGGAAAATTGCCGTCTCTTCTGAGAAAAAGGAAACCATCTGCCCGCGCACTTACAAAGTAATCAACTTAATGCGCACGATCATGCGCACTTATCGCCGGATCGCATCGTTCGCAGTCGATTCGCTTGGCCAAAAGTTCGAATTAACTTATGTAAATCGTCGCGGAACCTTCAATTATAAAGATATTGACGTTAAGCGGTGAAACTTCCGCGAATGAGCCGCAGATGGCGGTTTATTGCTTCTTCGAAGCGGATTGAATTACGGGTTGATTGAGAATTGTTAAACTGTTCTTCTTTGGGGCGCAGTTTGTAATTATTTGGGTAATTGTAGGACGTGTAAGAATTTGGCTTTCAAAATGTTTATTAGTTGTAGCGAGGAGTGAATACTGGAATCGGGAAAATAAGATTCACCAGGGACCATATTTACAGAACCGATCAGGGTTTGTAAAAAGCTGTTTTTTTATTTTAATTAAAACCAACGGTTTTTTTTAACAAAACGTGTTTTTTCATTGAAACGGCGTTTAGAACATTAGCAAATAAAAATATGTTTAAAACGTGTTTAAAACATGCTTAAAACACGTTTAAAACGTATTTGAAACAGAACATACAGGGTATATTTCTGTTGAGTATACATATCTTGATTTTTAGAGCGTTTTTTAAATTTGCGGGAATTCGTTGTTTCAAAGCGGTTAATTTGATGCGTTTAACGAGTGTTTTCCACTCCCAGACTAAGCATGAAGTAAAATTTCGAGTTTAGAAAAGCCTAAGAATTTGGATTGGCCGCGTAGCGAAGCGGAGCGGGCAATCCAAATTAGGCTTTTCTAAACTCGAAATTTTACTTCATGCGCCACGCTTAAAAACACTGTTTTACAGTGAAGTTAAAAAAAACACACACATACAACAACGATTATAGGCAACCTAATATACGTTAGAATTATTGGGTTGCCTATAATAACTGTTTTAAACAATTTGTTCAGCGCAGAATTTGACTCACGTTTTATTCACATCTACATATTCGATTGCTAATGTCGTATATTTTAAACTTTGCAATATTTCAGTGTTTTACACGTGTGGCGCATGAAGTAAAATTTCGACTTTAGAAAAGCCTAATTTGGATTGGCCGCTCCGCTTCGCTACGCGGCCAATCCAAATTTTCAGGCTTTTCTAAACTCGAAATTTTACTTCATGCTTAGTCTGGGAGTGGAAAACCCTCGTTTAAAGATTATAATTGAAATCTTTCATCAGTTGTGATATTTTATTGTAAAAAAAAATATCTTTAAGAATTTAGCTAACATTTAAAAATGTAAACAGAAAATCTTAATGAAGTAGTATAAATTATAATTTAGCAAATTTAGGATAATAAAAAACGTTTTAAACAAATTTAACGTTTAAAACATGTTTTAAACAAATTTAAGATTTAAAACAAAATCTTTTAAAACACGACGGCTGTTTTTAAACATGTTTAAAACACTGTTTTGAAACAAAGTGTTTTAAACATAATAACCCTGGTACCGATTCAATTTGTTATCGGTAAGAAGTTGCACTGAAATTACGTCATTTTACTCCAAACGGTTGGGTAAATTCTTCCCAAAATGACGTCATTGTAAAAAGTTGCATAGAACTTTTCACTGATGACAAATTGCATCGGTACTGTGAATGCAAGCCCAGGTCGTCTAACAACGGAAATAAAAAACAAATTTCAGGCTTTTTTAAACTCGAAATTTTACTTCATGCTTAACCTAGGAATGAAAACATTTGCTAGAAGTTTCAAATTAAGCTATACTTAACTAATGCCTCAACATTTACCTGCATCTTGACTTGAAAGAAAACTTGTATTATTTGCAATACTATTAAAATATTATAATTTTTTGTGTGCTACAACAAAACAATAAAAATATTAATCAGCTTATAAACAAGAGAACCCCAATGTGTGCACAAGTTGGCCATACAGGGCATTTTTCTTTTGAGTAAACATATCCCGATTTTTATAGCGTTTCTTTAAATTTGCGGGAATTCGTTGTTTTCAAAGCGGTCAATTTGAGGCTTTTTACGGGTTATTTCCACTCCCAGACTAAGCATGAAGTAAAATTTCGAGTTTAGAAAAGCCTAAGAATTTGGATTGGCCGCGTAGCGAAGCGGAGCGGCCAATCCAAATTAGGCTTTTCTAAACTCGAAATTTTACTTCATGCGCCACGCTTAAAAACACTGATTTGCAGTGAAGTTAAAAAAACACACACATACCACAACGATTATAGGCAACCCAATATACGTTAGAGTTATTGGGTTACCTATAATCCCACTGAGCAAAAAACAAACAAATAACGATATGTCAACATTGTCGCAACATAAAACGTTGTTTTAATGTTAATGATACATTACTAAGATGTGATTGCTCAGTGGGATCAGTGTTTTAAACAATTGGTACAGCGCAGAATTGGACTCACGTTTTATTCACATTTACATATTCGATTGCTAAGCCCGTTTATTTTAAACTATAGGATATTTCGGTTTTTATACGCGTGGCGCATGAAGTAAAATTTCGAGTTTAGAAAAGCCCAGAAAATAAATCTTGAAAGCAAACAGTAGGATTGTAATGATTGTAATATTGTTTTACATATTTGCAGATGCTTTTGGACATAAAACAAGAATAGTTGGCGGGCAAGATGCTTACATGGGTCAATTTAAACATCAAGTTTTCTTAACTGGCAACACGGGATATTTTTGTGGTGGTTCTATAATTGCGCCAAATAAGATTTTAACTGCAGCCCATTGCGTTTGTTTGTAAGTTTAACAGTTATAAAATAATGAAATATTTTTAAAATCCTCTTATTCTTAAAATTTAAATAAAATCACTGGATTTTAAGCTTAATTTGATATGCTGTTTTTAGATTTTGGCATGTTTTGAAAGAGATTAATACCTCTTATACAAGTATTAAGAGGAAGTCGACCGCTCGCAAGACGTATAAAACTAAGCATAATGCCGTCTTAATTACATCCTTGTTTAGAGATGTAATATTTTGAAAAAATAGGTATACTTCAAGGAAAGTACAATCTTTAAGCCCGTCTCAATAAAATATTTTATACTATTAAAATAATATCAAACATTGGCAAACTAAATCGCGAAATCGCGTTCCTAATTTTATTTTTGTCTGCAGTATCTATAAAAAATATTGAAAAACTAAATCAGTCACATTGTAGATACAGTAGAACCTCGCTATACCGGGCCTCGAGATACCGTGATTCGGATATATCGGGATCATTTTTCAGGTTTCTTTTTTTTTTTAAAAAGATGTTAATTTTAACAATTGACTGCGTACCGTCCTGATTAGGTAAAACGTTCCGGCGTCATTATTGTATTATATAGTATGTCTTGTTATGTTGGTGGCTACTGTACATATGTATATATATATATATATATATATATATATATATATATACAGGGTGTCCCATTTTAATCCGCCGGTAGCGATAATTCTGAAACATTGCATTGAATCAAAAAGTGTTCCAAATAAAAAGTTAATGGTTCTGAGGGGGACATCTGATGCCGTAGACTTTGCCCCCCCAGCCCCCCAAGGGGGGCGGGAACAGGGAGGAACTTTAAAATCTTAAATGGAAACCCCTATTTTTTATTGCAGATTCTGATAAAGGGTTAAAAAGTATGTAAGTTTTATCCGAAACATTTTTTTTATTGGTCGAGAGATGGCGCTGCAAATGTAAAAGTTAGGTTTTTTGTCAATTAAATTGCGAAAATCGTCACGTAATTAACTGTTATTATTACTTAAGACTTACTCACAACCTTACAAGGTTGTTTTTTTCTCAGCCTGCCCAAATACTACCCCCGACAAATTTTCACAGGGCTTTTCTAAACTCGAAATTTTACTTCATGCTTAGTCTGGGAGTGGAAAACCCTCGTTTAAAGATTCAAATTGAAATCTAAAAAAACAACGAATGTCGTATAATTTACAGTGTATGCATATGTATACCTGAAAGAAAAATTCCCTGTATATTTTTTTCTACCAGGGACTTGTTAGCTGTTGGATTTTTGCAGAAACGCCGCGCGGTCTCTTAAGATTTATGGCGTCGCGTTTATTGTTTCTTTTGATGGATTATGAGGTCCGCGAAGAGACGGACCGAAAGCGTTTTTATGCGGAAAGTAATGGGCGCTGCCTTCTCCGAAACGCGACGACACCGGCGTTCTACAAGACGACGACTGCAATGAAAAACACGACATTTCGTCCGCGAGCTGCAAAAAGTGTTACGCTTTGATTACGGGTCGATCCTTGTTACCACTCGTTTCGACACGTCAGAATCTAGTTGGCCGCGGATGAGGTTTTCAATCGAGCAGGTTTTGTTTTGTACAGGCCCTGATGTTGATACTTGAGGTACATTTGATTTTAGTAATTATTTTCTAATACGGGTCATAATGTTGATACATGAGGTACACCACGATTATAATTAGAAGTACTGGTTAAACTTAGGTTATTATTTTATTGTGCAAAAAAAGAAGACTATCTAAAACAGGCTTAACAGAACATAAAATACAACGATGATTTAATAGAGAAAACACTTGGTTAAATTTCATTAATATTTTGGTTATTTATTCCAACTAGTTTCGACTTTGAGTCATTCTCAGGGAAATTTAACCAAGTGTTTTCTTTATTAAATCATAGTTAAATATGTTTCACCTCGTGAAAGATAAGAAACTTGTTTAAAATATAAAATTCAACTTAAAAGGTGACGCTTTGTTGTTGTAATAAAAATAATAATAATTTATTCGTGCTAATATACAGAGGATTTACACAAGTCAAGACGATAGTATACATTGAGGAGGTTTGACATAGTAACATGAGGTTAATTTACTCCAACATTTGTTTATGTGTTATTGTGTTAACGTGGCTTTCTTCCAGTAGGTGATAGTTAAAATGATAAAACACTACAAACATGTCATAACATTTTAAAATAGTGGACACTACCAGCACTTTAAAATCAACGAGAAGTTCCGGATATATATATGTGTAGAATTAATTAATAATATAGTAAAATACTGGCCACAACAGACATATTAAAATCAACAAAGCAGTTGAGGATATCAATATATAATATTAGATAATAAAAAATTAAAATATTGGATAACTATATAAAATACTATTAAGATAAATACGAGGTAAGATAAAATAATATAACAAATATAAAATTTTGTAAAACATAAAATTTTTAATATTTATTCGCCCACAAATCCCTCGGCTACAAATTCTTCAATGTTATAGTAGGCTTTAGATAGCAAGAAATGTTTAATCACTTCTAGGAATTTTTTCAACGGGAGTGTGCGAATGTGCAGTGGCAACTTATTGTAAAATACAATGCCATAGTAGTTGGTTCCCGTTCTTGATTTGGTAAGACGGGCCCTTCTGTGATAAACGTTGAACTTTGTTCTCGTGTCGTGTCGATGCTGCACATTATGAGTCTGGTAGTTTCCATCGTCCACTTTAATGAATTTAAGACATTCCAGAATGTATAAACTCGGCAGTGTTAATATTCTCAAGTTTATAAAATAGGTCCTACAATCTGTTAGGTACCCAATGCCACCGACGATTCGAATTGCCCTTCTTTGAAGTGCGAATATGCGATGACGAATTGCTGAGTGTCCCCATATTATAATCCCACACTTAAGATGGGACTGAACCATGGCAAAATATGCTGTTCGAAGAGCACTTCTGGTTACAGCATCTGATGTGCTTCTGGGTAGAAAAATATTCTTAGCTAACTTATTGGCTAGTTGATTTCCATGCTCTGACCATTTTTATTGTTTGTCAATGTGTACACCCAGTAGTTTAGCATGCGTTGTTACCGGAGTGAACACATCTGTATTTGGTCTCAATGAAAAGAGCAGTGTGTTTGGTAATCGTTGTATCGTCGGCAAAGAGAACAAGTTTCGTATCATCTATACACGCTGTAAGATCATTAATATAAATTAAAAAAAGGATAGGGCCAAGGACGGACCCCTGTGGGACCCCCATATTATTACCTCTTAAATCGGACACTTCACCGTTATATGTAACTGTTTGCTGCCTGTTTGTGAGATATGATGTTAATAATTTGCAGCTATCAGGATGTATGTTGTAGGCATACAACTTACGAATTAAAACTTTATGTGAGACGCAGTCAAATGCTTTAGAGAGATCGACGAATGAGGACATTGCAAATTCCCCGTTCTCAAAGCAGTCGCAGAGACAATCTACAAAATCACCGATTGCATTTTCCGTGCATCGCCCCTGCCTGAATCCAAACTGTTTGTCATTTAAAATAGTGTTATCGTTCAAGTAAATTAATAGCTGTTTTTTAAGTATTTGTTCGTATATTTTTGACAATATAGGCAATAAACTTATGGACCTGTAGTTAGATGGATTGTTTGGATCTCCTTTTTTAAAAATTGGTATGACATTTGCAATTTTAAAGGTATTTGGAAAGGTTTTATTTGCGATGCATAAATTGATTAATTTACAAATTGGTGGAATTAATATATTTTTAGTAATTTTTATCATCTCAGCACTAATTCTATAGATGTCAAAACTTTTACTGGCTTTCATATAATCAATTGCATTTCTCACATCATTCTGCGTCACACAATGAATGTTGAAGTAAACATTTAGGTTTGGCACATTACGACACATTAAAATAAGTGGATCTTTATCAGATTCAGATGAGGTATTTTGGATGAATGAAGTTGCGTTTACAAAAAAGCTATTAAATTCATCCGCAGATGTACTGCACTGATTTTCCTGCAATTTGATATCTTTTGGTTTGAGAATTCGCCATAGATGCTTCGGGGAATAGTTGTGACTTTGCATATACTTTGTGAAAGAATGAATTTTGCTTTCTCAGTGGTTTATACGTGTGGCGCATAAAGTAAAATTTCGAGTTTAGAAAAGCTTAATTTGGATTGGCCGCTCCGCTTCGCTACGCGGCCAATCCAAATTTTCAGGCTTTTCTAAACTCGAAATTTTACTTCATGCTTAGTCTGGGAGTGGAAAACCATCGTTAAAAGATTCAAATTGAAAAAGAAATTGTTAAATGTCTTTTTTTGCCATTTTAATTTGACTTATGACACATGATTTTTGGCTCAAATTTCCTGTTCTATTCAATAGTGTAAAAGTAAAATATGGCTGCCAAAAGAAAAATTAAACTTTCATGTCGTATCTTGAAAATAAAACACCCTTTATAAACTCTGACGTTTTTGTTGTGTTTAACAGTTGTTTTGAGTACAATTCAAATTTCAGCTTGTTATCTTTCCAATTATAAAAGTTATGGCAAAAAGAACATGTTGACGATTTTTACATTCTTCGCTATATTGTGAAAACAAATTAGACTTGTTGAAATTTGTAAACATCTTTTTATTTTGTAATAAAAATGGAAACTTTTGCCTAATCTCTAAAGGCAGCGTTTAAACTGTAATTGCAGTTTAAACGCTGCATTAAAATGCAGTTTTTTTACTTTTTTATTTTTACTTTGATATGTAGTTTATTTTATTTTTTTTATTATTATTTAGTTAAGAACTGACCTGTGTAAAACATGTACATTATTGTTGCATCAATAAATATGAATGGTAAGAGATCCCAATAGTGAGCATGATCAAACAAATGGACGTTTAATACTATTAGAATTAATTAAATCGAAATTATAATATCACTAAATTTAAATTAGAAGTGTGCAATAGAAACTTTAGGAATTCTAATGAGGATAGCCACATTAAAAAATATCGTGTGTTCAATAAAACAAAACCTCTAAAGTGCCATGGAAAATATTGTAGGTTGGCAACTCTGAAATTATACATTATAATTATTATGTCTAACGTTTTATATGTCAATTCCTAATGCGTGTAGCCAACCTAAATTTTAAAAAAGATAAAATCAAGGCATTCTAGAGCTTTTTTTTATTGAACATACGATAGTTCACCCTCATCATTCGGTGTAATTTTTTTCCGACCATTTAGGAAACCTATAACTCTATATAACTGATGTGTAAAGTGTTTGTTTTGAAGTAGGTTCACGACCCGCTCTCGAAGAAGAAAAATACTGTGTGGACGGGACTATGGGGCCTCATCTACACATTGCAAATGCTATGATTTGAAAAAGAAAACACTTGTTTAAATTTTACTAATATTTTGGTTTTTTATTCCAATTTGTTTCGATTTTGAGTCATCCTTGAGAACGACTTAAAGTCGAAACTAATTGGGATAAAACACCAAAATATTAGTGAAATTTAACTAAGTGTTTTCTTTTTCAAATCATAGTTAAATATGTTTCATCACGTGAAAGATGAAAAACGTATTCAAGATATTGTAAATGCTATTCAATCGAACTTAAATAAGTCAATAATAGGATGCTGGTATCCCACAAGGATCGCAAACGGAAAATTTACGATTTCAAAAAACGCATCTCTATTTTTCCGTTCCATAACTAGCAATTAATTCATATTTTGATTTAAGTATGGCAGCACTTACTGCACCGGACTCATTTATTCGATATCAAGTTGGTAAATGTTTATGGTGCGTGTGTAAGGCCGTGAGCCCCGGGAGCCGATATTGATTTATTCATGTGATTTGTTACAGACGTGTATTATGGCGGTATTATTATGTCAAGTGATGTCGTGACGAACGCAAATAAGTCACTGTCGTGAATGTATTTATAATTGTAAACTAGCGGGGAAATAAAAATGGGTGGCTGAATGATGATTGAGTTGTGACCGCGTATTCGCCAGCCCATGGAATTTATTCATTATGGTAAAAGTGAGCTAGAGAGAAAAAAAAAAGTGAAATTATATGAATTATAATAATCGAATCTGTGTTGTGATTTATAGTATAGCGTGTTGTATCTTAAGGGAATGCTGAGATACTGTTTTCTAACGAAACAACAGTTTTTCTCAGGGTTGTTAAAAAAAAGTTTTATTTTTATTTTAATTAAAACAAACAGACAGAAAATTTAACATAAAGAAACATTGAGTTTGTTAATAGTTTGCAGAATTTTTACAAAATATAAAAACGAATTAGAATTAATATCGGCCATTTGCAGATAGTCGATATTAATTTCAATTCGTTTTTATATTTTTTAAAACAAACTCTTTTTTTTTACAAAACGTGTTTTTTTCATTGAAACAGCGTTTAAAACATAAACAATTAAAAACATGTTCAAAACGTGTTTAAAACACATTTAAAACGTGTTTAAAATAGAATATACGGGGCATTTTTCTTTTGAGTATACATATCCCGATAATTACAGCGCTTTTAAATTTGCGGGAATTCGTTGTTTCAAAGCGGTTAATTTGAAGCTTTTAATGAGTGTTTTCCACTCCCAGACTAAGCATGAAGTAAAATTTCGAGTTTAGAAAAGCCTAAGAATTTGGATTGGCCGCGTAGCGAAGCGGAGCGGCCAATCCAAATTAGGCTTTTCTAAACTCGAAATTTTACTTCATGCGCCACGCGTAATAACACTGATTTACAGTGCAATTCAAAAAACACACATACAACAACGATTATAGGCAACCTAATATACGTTGGAGTTATTGGGTTGCCTATAATCACTGTTTTAAACAATTTGTTCAGCGCAGAATTTGACTCGTGTTTTATTCATATCTACATATTAGATTGCTATAGCCGTATATTTAAAACTTTACAATATTTCAGTGTTTTATATGCGTGGCGCATGAAGTAAAATTTCGAGTTTAGAAAAGCCTAATTTGGATTGGCCGCTCCGCTTCGCTACGCGGCCAATCCAAATTTTCAGGCTTTTCTAAACTCGAAATTTTACTTCATGCTTAGTCTGGGAGTGGAAAACCCTCGTTTAAAGATTCAAATTGAAATCTTTAAAAAAAACAACGAATGTCGTAAAATTTACAGTGTATGCATATGTATCCCTAAAAGAAAAATTCCCTGTATTTAAAAACCACATTTATGCATACACAGTTGTGATATTTTTTTTAATCGTGTGCCTTTTTTTTAATCGTGTTTCTATTTTTTTAATCATGTGTCTATTTTTGTATTCATGTCATATACCTTATTATTAGTTAAATGTTTTATATTTATTTATTATGACCTTAACTATATTACTATTTTATTGGCATATGTAAGCATTTTTGTAATAGCACGAAGATATTAAATAAAAAAATAAATAAAATAATAAATTGTTATGATTAATTATGTAATTTGAAAATTTTCAACAATTTAGCTAAAATTTAAAAACGTAAACTAAAAATCTTATTAAAGTAGTATAAAATAAAATTTAGCAAATTTAAGATAATAAAATAAACCTTTTAAACAAATATAACTTTTAAAACATGTTTTAAACAAATTTAGAACATGTTTAAAACAAAACCGTTTAAAACACGACGGCTGTGCTTAAAGCAGTGTTTTAAAACAAAGTGTTTTAATCATAACAACCCTGGTTTTTCTTGAATTTGGAATTGAATTTCAACAATACAATTCCTTGATAGTGACTTATAGTTAAAACTAGTGCAAAAGTTAAATAAATAGCAAGTGCTTTAATGAATAGTTTATAGTTTAAAATGTTTCGCCACGGCTTAAGTGAGTAATTAATTAAAGATATAAAATACAATTAATTTGTCAAATTAATAAATTATACTGCTAAACCTCTGATCATTAAAGATGTGCTTTGCTTATCAGATATAGAGTTTATTAATCAATCCTTCGTGAGTTTGGACAATTGCTCCATCTTGCTAAAACCAAATTCGTCATAAATTTAATAAAATTATTTTCTGATGGATTATAATGAACACAAAGAGACAAGAAGCTTTACTTATCAGAATAAAATATAATTTAGCAAATTTAAGGTAATAAAAAAAACCAAATCCAGCAATTAACCCCTACACTATATCCCTTTTCCTAGAGACCCTTTCCAAATCAATACACCAAAACACACCAACCGTTACAAAAAAAACCCTACAAATATCCTCTTCCTAAATACATTCTCCGTCTAATAAAATATAAACGACAGTTATACAGGGACAATACAGGTTATACAGGAACAAAATTAATAAAGGCATTCATTCGTCAATCGGACAATACAAAAGTGATCTTTGGATAAAATCATGTAAGGAAATAAATGATATGCACGGTAAACAGTACTGGAACGAGATAAAGAAACTCAGCAAATATCGAAAAACAGATTTTATCCAAAAAATTACAGACCCCACGACTAAAAATACAGCGACGGACAATACTGACATTACGAATATATTTGCAACACATTTCAAACAATCATACACATCGACAGATAACAATGACTTTGACAACGACTTCCTCAGCAATGTAAATTCCTGGTACACGTCCTTCAAAACTACCCAAATCCCGCAAATTCCCAATGATACTATAACAAATGAAGAATACTTCGATATTCTCAAAAAAGGCAAGAATACCGCGCCCGGTCATGACAATATCCCTAGATCTATCCTAAAATCCCTTCCACCAAGCATCCACGAATATATCCTCAAAATATTTAATCACATATACTCCACGCAGGTTATTCCCAGTGAGTGGAAACGTGGCATAATTACATGCATTCATAAACCCGGAAATGATCCCTTAGAACCTAGCAACTACCGTCTCATTACCCTCCTCCCTGTCCTTGGAAAATTATTTGAATCCGTTATAAAAAATAAGCTCATGACCTACATTTCTGACTCTATCCCTCCCTACCAATTTGGATTCCTTGAACATCGTTCCATAGCACTACCTCTAACCATTCTAACATCAAACTGCCAAACAGCGAGCCTCGAAGGCCGCAAATCTGCTGTATTATTCTTAGACGTCAAAAAAGCATTTGATTCTGTCTGGCACCGGGGCTTGCTGTTTAAATGCAATACCCTCAATATACCCCCACACCTGATTAATCTCCTAGACAGCTTCCTTCACAATACATCCCTCCAAGTTAAAATACGCCAATCCTTTTCCAGTTCCTTCACACCTGAACAAGGTTTACCTCAAGGCTCCCCTTTATCACCACTCCTTTATAATCTCCTAGTACATGACATTTACAATCCTGATCCTAATCACATAAATAAATCTGCCTATCCTCTCCTCTACGCCGATGATACTGCGTTAATCGCACATGCCCCCACTCTCCCTAAACAACAACTCCACCTTCTCAATTACCATAAACGACCAAGTCATCTTCCCCTCCGCCACCTGCAAGTACCCAGGTATTCACATTGATCCCAAATTCACATTCAAAACCCACTCCGCAATCCTTAAAACAAAAATCAAGAATCGGGCGGCCCACTTTAGAAGTCTGACCTTCAAACAACAAGGCATCAGTACAAACACAGCCATACATATATATAAAATGATCTGTCGCCCTTTACTTGACTATGCCTCAATCCTTTATCACAACCCCCATCCTACCACCCTAAAGAATTTGCAAGTCGCCGAAAGATCGGCCCTTAGAGTGTTGACCAAAATCCGACACCCCCAAAACCCCCTACCCATCCAATACCCTACTTTATGAACTAACAGCAGTCACTCCCATCGAAACCCGACTATCACATTTAGCTGAAAAATTCGCCTCAAATCCTATCCTCTACAATCTCCTTCACCCTTTATGTATCCCTCGAAACCAAAACATCACTCCCAAGCGTAAACGTTTCACCATCACCATTCATGATTTCATTGCATCATTCCATGACATTAGTGATCATGACGATTTGGGAACAGTAATCATCTGACAGACATTGGACGACACTAACAAACAAGAGGTTTTTTTACACAAGAACGGACAAGGACAAACAATTAAAATTCAGACGGAAAGACCAATGGTCGATAGCCAATTGGCAGATGAATTTATTTGTTATTTTAGCCATCAGAATTATTTTTATGTTAATTATTTATTGTACAATCTGCCAATAAAGATTTATATATATATAAAAAAAACCTTTTAAACAAATTTAACTTTTAAAACATGTTTTAAACAAATTTAAAGCATATTTAAAACAAAACCGTTTAAAACACGACGGCTGTTTTTAAACATGCTTAAAGCAGTGTTTTAAAACAAAGTGTTTTAATCATAACAACCCTAGTTTTTCTTGAATTTGGAATTGAATGTCAACAATACAATTCCTTGATAATGACTTATAGTTAAAACTAGTGGAAAAGTGAAATAAATAGCAAATGCTTTAATGAATAGTTTATAGTTTAAAATGTTTCGCCACGTCTTAAGTGAGTAATTAATTAAAGATATAAAATAAAATTAATTTGTCAAATTAATAAATTATACTGCTCAACCTCTGATCATTAAAGATGTGCCTTGCTTATCAGATATAGAGTTCATTAATCAATCCTTCGTGAGTTTGGACAATTGCTTCATCTTGCTAAAACCAAATTCGTCTTAAATTTAATAAAATTATTTTCTGGTGGAATATAATGAACACAAAGAGACAAGAAGCTTTACTTATCAGAATAAAATATAATTTAACAAATTTAAGATAATAAAAAAAAACCTTTAAAACAAATTTAACTTTTATAACATGTTTTAAACAAGTTTAAAACATGTTTAAAACAAAACCGTTTAAGACACGACGGCTGATTTTAAACAAGTTTAAAGCTGTGTTTTGAAACAAAGTGTTTTAATCATAACAATCCTGGTTTTTCTTGAATTTTGAAATGAATTTCAACAATACAATTCCTTGATAATGACTTATAGTTGAAACTAGTGGAAATATTAAATAAATAGCAAGTGCTTTAATAAATAGTTTATAGTTTAATATGTTTCGCCACGGCTTAAGTGAGTAATTAATTACAGATATAAAATACAATTAATTTGTCAAATTGATAAATTATACTGCTCAACCTCTGATCATTAAAGATCTGCTTTACTTATCAGATATGGAGTTCATTAATTAATCCTTCGTGAGTTTGGACAATTGCTCCATCTTGCTAAAACCAAATTCGTCTTTAGGATTAAGGATTGGTTGTCGGGAGGGCAGCCGTAGCCGCGCCCACTTAGGTCAAGTTTTAGGCCCATTGTAGTGCCTCTCTCTTGATGGTCAGACCCACTCGGCACTGTTGGCGATTGCCAATATTTGTACGGCGGACCAGTTCTATCCGGGTCCTTCACGTTTGGAAATTCGTTTTAGATTTCATAAAATTATTTTCTGATGGATTTTAATGAACACAAAGAGACGAGAAGCTTTGCTTATCAGATATGGAGTTCATTAATCAAACCTTCGTGAGTTTGGACAATTGCTCCACCTTGCTAAAATCAAATTCATCTTAAATTAAATAAAATTATTTTCTAATGGATTATATTTAACACAAAAAGACGAGGAATTATGCATTTTTTTAAAAAAGTTCCCACAAATGCTGAAAATTGTTAACCTCTGACCGTGCCGTGTCCATATTGTTAAAAATCCATCATTAAATCAAACATAAACTCCACCTTCAAAGCCGGCGTATCCCTAACCACCAGCATTTTACTTTTACGACCGACGCTTATCTACTCTCCACCTAATTTATTCCTTTTAAGACAATCATCATTCCCCACCCGCGCAATCAATCAGCCGGAGTGATTCGCCCACACCGTCCATTATTCATAGCGCAAAAAAGGGTGGAAAAAGCAACTCGATGAATAAACCATCGCCGTGTTTATAATAAATGTGTTCATTACGGAAAATACATCCAGCTTAGAAATGGATTTATAATTACCGGTTATTAGTTACGATCAAGAAAACTGTTTTACATTGCGATTTATACAGGGTGTCCCGTTAATGTGGGAAAATGGCTTAACCATAGATTCCCGGGATAAAAATATGATGATTTAACATAACTTATCCATGTCTAAAAGTTTACGGCTAAGCCGAAATTAGTCTTCAAAGTTCAAAAAAATATAGTATTAATACTATTTACAGCAATTGAACGCTATATTCGATCCGACTAAAATTTATTATATTTGATTATCATAGTATAACACATCATTTCAGTTATTATGGTCATCATTGATTGACAAGAAGTATAAAAAACAATAGTACCACAACATAAAAACTAAAATATGTTTTTATTGGCGCGCCTTGTAAAAATTTAACAAATACATCTTGAAATATTAGTTCATTTTAAAGCATTTTTGTCTCTTAATAATGTTTGATATGTTGTTCGGTTTTGCCACAAAAAAATAAAATGCAATGAAATTATTTTGTATTGTTTAGTAAAAACGAAATATAGTTTATCGGGTGATTAAAAATACATGCTTTTTCTTAGTCGCCGCTATCGTTTTACAAACGTCAGTTATGTATAATATTAATAAACGACGGTTTTCTGAGAATTAATTGTTATTATCTTAAGCAATCTAAAAAACAGTATTCTTGTTGGTTTACAGCTTCAGTTATTCGTAGCATAAAAGAAAAAAATCGTAAACGTAAAATATATCTCCGCACTAAGAGCCCAGATTCTCGTAACCTGTATCGTGCTGCTAAGGCGCATAGCAAATATGCTATATCTACTGCTTATACAAATTTCATTAACACAATGTCAAACAACATTACGTCGAATCCAAAGCAGTTCTGGAATTTTATTAATTCTAAAAAAACGTACTACACGAATTCCAGGAGTTATGCACTGTAATGATGTTGAACTAAACTCACCTCTTGCTATTGTAAACGCATGAAGTAGAATTTAGAGTTTAGAAAAGCTTAAAAATGTGGCTTTTCTAAACTCGAAATTTTACTTCATGCTTAATCTGGGAGTGGAAACACTTGTTAGAAGCTTCAAACCGCTTTTATACAAACATCAAATGCCTTAAGCATTGCAACTTTCTCATCGGGATATGTATACTTAAAAAGAATCCCTGTATATGATTTTAGTAACATCACAACGGTATTTACAATATTTAAAACATATTATTTTGAATTCACCAATCTTTTAATATATTTGATGTCATTTAGTAAACATAATTTTAATTATAATTTAATTCAGTAGTCAAAAACAACGGATATTTTTTTATAATAATAAATGTAGAGATACAAAAACTAGATAGATTGTAGGTGGAAGTGTAATGATTAATTTGAGGTAATATAAGATAAAGAGGATTATTCTTGGAGAAGCTGTTGGTCATTAAAATCTAAAACGTCTAATAGTTTCGCAAATGCATCAAAACAATAAGGAAAAAGCAAGATAATTTAAATAAATAAACTTTACAAAGCCAATGACTAATTAGCCATTACCGGTAATCCAAGATGGCGCGTCCCCATCAGCAAAACCGGCTAATTGCTAAATAAATACATCAGCAACAACGAGAACGAGCGTGTGCACATCTTTATTCATAGGCCACCGCAAGAGCTGCAAATGTAAATCCGCCACCGGCCTATCTGATCACCGAGGTTGATGAGCGTGTAACCGGCGATCTGTGTAAATGAGACTCGTTTTTCGACATTCGCAATTCCGCCACGTCCGACAATTAGCCGCTCTCGCGAGGAAGAAGACCGGCTCTTTATTATCAACAACATGGCCGGCCTTCTGTTTTTTTTTTCGTTTTCCCCCTCGGTTTTATCGTGAGGACTGTCGATATACTGGATTCGCTTACGAAACCGCTGGGGATTGAAAAAAAGCGGTAACAACATCGGGAATGACATGATAATTAGATGTTTTTTCATGCAGGAAACGTGCAGCGTAGAGGACGGCCCCTTCTTTGTTTGTGGAAACGGCCGAATTCCGAACGGAGGAGAACAATGCCGTCTCGGCATTTTAATTGGTGTTATTTACATCGCCAATTTAATTGGTAGTATTTAATTTTTAAGAGATGATAGAATAGATCGAATCTATTTTCTAGTGCATTAAAACTTAGGATCAAAATTTTAAAATTGAGAATAATTCTATTGGTGATAGTGTTATCACCAATAGAATTATTCTTAAGTTTTAGATTTAGATCGCAAGTTTTGATAGATTCTTTTTCAAGGTCTGCAATAAATTCCGAAAAGTTACCAACACTTTGGATCCCAAGTGTTGAATGAGACCTTGAGATCTAACGTATTGAATTCTGAAGAAATTCCAGCTTCAATATCAAGAATTTACAAATAATTTAAACTGTTAACTGTTGAGGCTTCTACTTCGTTATACATCATTAGTAACATAAATAAGACACTTAAACTTTGTTTGTATAACTGAGGTTATTTTTATTGTGACTATAGTTTCGACAACTTTAACTTGTCATTATCAGACTACAAGTAATTTACTCGAATTGATTATGAAGACTTTCCGGCGATTTAAATCCCAAGTTTTGATGAAAAATGTTAGGTCTACTGCAATCAGGATTAGAAAATATCATGACATTTATACTGGGTGAATATTCCAAAACCGAACATAGGCAATTAACATGAAAAAAAATGTTTTTTTCTCAGATTGCTGCTCCCCATTTTAACTTAAAAGGTTTATCAGGTATATGACTACACTGTACTCATTTCATTCTTCCAGATGTACAATATTTTGCAGAGCTGGGACGAATCCTCGTAAAAAGGATTCGAATCGCGAATCCGAATCACCTAATACGATTCGAATCACGAATACTCGAATAAAGGATTCGTAAGAGATAAATATGATTCGAATCAAAGATACAAATCCTGTTTTTTTCGAATCACGAATACAAATCCTTTAAGAATAAATTTGGCTTTATAATTTTCTGCAACCATTAATATATACATATCGTTACCAGTTGTTTTAACAAAAGTATTCAAAACCTAATTATTTATTATTAACACTGAACATCGTTGATAACAGACTAAATATCTGATTCCCTGTTACTCTGATTAAAGATGTATTTGTGTATTTCTGAACTTCACTTCAAATCAATGTTTTGTACGCGTGGCGCATGAAGTAAAATTTCGAGTTTAGAAAAGCCCAAAAATTTGTCTCGGGTCGCTACGCGACCCGAGACAAATTTTCAAGGGGCTTTTCTAAACTCGAAATTTTACTTCATGCTTAGCCTGGGAGTGGAAACCCCCTTTTGAAACTTTAAATTGAACTCTATTATAAAATCGACTAATGCCTGAAAATTACGTAAATAAAAAAATCACTGAATATCATTAAAACCGAAAAAATCAGAGAAAAGTCATAGAATTATATTCAAGTTGACGAAAACACTAACAAAAATGCCATATGATATTATTAAATTTGTCAAAATCACCAGGCAAATTACAAAACACGTAAAAATTTATAAAATTAACTTAAATACTGACAAAAATAATGAAAACAATTTAACAAAAATGGGGGTTTTCCACAGAAGAAAGTTATATTAAAAGGCCAGGGAAGAAAATCTTGAATCAGGGAAATGTCGGAAAAATTTAACATTTCAGATTGTGGCTACCATGTCAGTTTTATTTCAAATAATATTAAATAAAATTTATAAAACTAGATTATTATCTTTAAAAACATTTTCAGTCATTTAATGTTCTAATCAAAGAATTCAGTTTAAAGTTTCGAACGAGCGTTTCCACTCCCAGACTAAGCATGAAGTAAAATTTCGAGTTTAGAAAAGCCCCGTGAAAATTTGTCGAGGGTCGCGCAGCGACCCGAGACAAATTTTCTGGGCTTTTCTAAACTCGAAATTTTACTTCATGCGCCGCGCGTATAAAACAGTGATTTAACGAGAAATTTAAAAACACACAAAAGACATTTTTCATGTTAATCCTCACAAATAATTCGAATTATTTTTGACGATTCAAATCCTTTTGCAAGTATTCGAATCTTTTTATAAATGGTCGAATCCTTTTATAAATATTTGAATCCTTTTATAAATATTCGAATCCTCTTATAAGCATTCGAATCGCCCACATTTGGATTCGAATACTAACCTTCTTAAAAAAATGTGACGAATCCGGATCACGAATCCAGTTAAATCCAGGATTCGAATCCTGAATTATTCGAATCCTGAATTATTCGAATCCTGCTCAGCTCTGATATTTTGTTATAAAAGTTTATGTAGGTGTTATGTCATGCTCGAATCAATGTTTGTTAATATTTTTGTAAATTTTATTTAAAAAAAATCTTTATATGACGACTTGATGTTGCAGAATAATAATGAAAAATACCGAAAGAAGATTTCTTTTTAGTTCTTTATTTTCTAATTATAGATACATAGCACTATAAATTTCAAAAAAAGATATACAACTGAAAATTAATTAATTCGGATATCATTACACAAAGAAAATAACTTCTTTCGATTGGTGTTATTATAAACCCTCTCTTAAAAATTATGCTCGTTATGGATGTTTAATTGGTCTTTTTTTAATTTTTTTTTTGGTTTTAACAGTTTTTAAATGTTATAATAATAATAATAATAATAATAATAATAATAATAATAATAATAATAATAATAATAATAATAATCATTTATTTTTCAGCAGAATAAATTCTATTTACAGAGAAAAATACAGTTTTTTTTAAATATACTAAATGTTGTTAAATAGCTGCTTTTTTTAAATGATTTTTTGTATAAGAATAAAAAATTGTTCGAGTGATTTCCAATATCAAGAAGATCAACCCAGATTTTTTTCAGATTTTTCAAAAAATATTTTTTTTTTTATCAAAAATCGCAACTTTTTAATCAAGATTTTTACACAAAACAAAATATTTTCGAAGAAATACCAAAAAATTCACAGATACTTTTACTAACATTAGAATTAATCTGAGCTATTTATTTCCTCAAGAAAAAAATTATTCATCGACTTTTCTAAACTTTTAAAACCGACAAAAATTTAAAAACACCCTCAAATTTTATTTTGAGAGCTTGTTCTGAGAACAATTTTTAAGTTTCATACAATGTTTATACATCAAACGAAAGCTCTTTTAATCCTGAATTGCCAACTTTTTGAATAAATCAAATCAGTTGAATACTTAATGAAATGTAACACTTTAAACACAATACATGAAAAATCTACTCCTTGTTCCTTTTGAATAAAAACTGAATTTAATGTTAAATTTACTAAACGAATAATATTTGTTTTAAGCTTATGTTTATACGAACTAAATAAGCTTGAAATAAATGTTAATTACGTATTCGTATGTGTAAAATTGCGTTCGTTACGGATGTTTAATTGTAGTCACATTGGTTTCAAACAGTTTTAAAATTTTGTTAAATAGCTGAATTTTTTTGAAATAATTTTTTTTGTAAGCAAAAAAATTGTTGAAACGATTCCTAATATCAAAAAGTACAACTTAGAATTTTTTCGATTTTTTTTTTTTTAATAAAAATGTTTATCGAAAAATCGCAATTTTATGAAAAAAATTAAGATATTTATAAAAAAAAAATATTTTCATTAAAATCCAGAAAAAATTGAAAACGCTCTTACTAATATTACAAATAATCTAAGCTATTTATTTTCTCAAAAAAAAAATAATTCGTCGACTTATCTCAACTTTTAAAATTTACGGTTAATTAAACTAAAATTTGATTTTGAGCGTTCGTTCTAAGCACAATTTTTTAAGTCTTAGACAATGTTTACACATCAATCGAAAGCTCTTTTAATCCTGTATTGCTCACTTTTTGAATATATCAAATCAGTTAAATACTTAACTAAATGTATCACGTTTAACACAATAAATAAAAAAATCGACTCATTGTTCGTTTCGAACAAAAACACAATTAAAAGTTAAATTTACTAATCGAATAATGTTTGTTTTAAGATGATGTTCTTAGGAACAAAATAAGCTTAAAATAAATGCTAATAACGTATTTGTATGATGAAAATTGCACTCTTTACGGATGCTTAATTGTGGTTACATTGGTTTTAAACAGTTTTTAAATATTGTTAAATTGCAGATTTTTTTTGAAATATTTTTTTTATAAGAGTAAAAATAGTTGAAGTGGTTTCTAATACCAAAACGAATAACTGGGAATTTTTTCAGATTTAAAAAAAAATATATTTTCATCGAAAAATTGCAGTTTTCGTGAAAATTTTCATGGAAAAAATCAGAATTTTTATTAAAAAAATATATTTTTATAAAAATCCTGAAAAAATCACAGACGCTATTACGAATATTAGAAATAATCTGAGCTATTTATTTCCTTAAGAAAAACATAATTTGTCGACTATTCTCAACTTTTAGAATGGACCGAAAATTAACAAGCCCACTACAATTTGATTTTGAGCGCTCATTTTAAGCACAATTTTTAAGTTTCAAACAATGTTTATACATCAAATAAAAGCTCAATCGCGAACTGCTTACTTTTTTAATAAACTAAATCAGTTAAATACTTTGTGATTTAAAGGTTAATTTACAAAACAAATAATGTTTGTTTTAAGACGATGGTCTTACAAAAAAAATTCGCTTGAAATTAATATTAATAAAGTATTCGTATCCTAAAAATTGTGTTGTGTTGCTTAATTCTAGTCAAATTGTTTTTAAACAGGTTTTAAATGTTATTAAATAGCTGAATTTTTTTGAAATATTTTTTTATAAGAAAAAAAAATTGTTGAAGTGATTTCTAATATCAAGGAGAATAAAAGAGAACATTTTCAAATTATATTTTTTAACAATTTTTTTTATCGTAAATTTCGTCAAGGAAAAAAAAAGATTAGGTCGGATATATATTATTATTTTACCAATTTCTTGATAATAATTGTTTATAAATAATAATATTTATAAAAGGAGTTCGAATTGAACCTTTAAACGAGTGTTTTTCACTCCTAGATTAAGCATGAAGTAAAATTTCGAGTTTAGAAAACGCGTGACGAATCACACGTAAAAAACACAAAAATATTGTGAAGTAGCCAGTATATTTTAAACTTCACATAAATTGGTCATATTTTTGAAAGATATATTCTTGAAAACGAAAGGGGTAATAATGTTTTTGTTTACTGAATCATTTTCATAAAAACTTTAAGCATTCTTGCAGTACATTTCACAGCAAATAAAAACGATACACATTTTAACATTTGTGGCATATTTTAAAGTAACTAGTGTCTTCCACTCCCAGACTAAGCATAAAGTAAAATTTCGAGTTTAGAAAAGCCCCGCGTAGAAAATTTGTCGAGGGTCGCACAGCGACCCGAGACAAATTTTCACGTTGAAGTGATTTCTAATATCAAGGAGAATAAAAGAGAACATTTTCAAATTATATTTTTTAACAATTTTTTTTATCGTAAATTTCGTCAAGGAAAAAAAAAGATTAGGTCGGATATATATTATTATTTTACCAATACATATCAATTTCTTGATAATAATTGTTTATAAATAATAATATTTATAAAAAGAGTTCGAATTGAATCTTTAAACGAGTGTTTTTCACTCCCAGATTAAGCATGAAGTAAAATTTTGAGTTTAGAAATCGCGTGACGCATCACACGTAAAAAACACAAAAATATTGTGAAGTAGCCAGTATATTTTAAACTTCACATAAATTGGTCATATTTTTAAAAGATATATTCTTGAAAACGAAAGGGGTAATATAGTTTTTGTTTACTGAATCATTTTCATAAAAGCTTTAAGCATCCTTGCAGTACATTTCACAGCAAATAAAAACAATACACATTTTAACATTTGTGGCATATTTTAAAGTAACTAGTGTCTTCTACTCCCAGACTAAGCATGAAGTAAAATTTCGAGTTTAGAAAAGCCCCGCGTAGAAAATTTGTCGAGGGTCGCGCAGCGACCCGAGACAAATTTTCACGGGGCTTTTCTAAACTCGAAATTTTACTTCATGCGCCACGCGTTTTAAACACTGATTTACAGTAAAGTTAAAAATATTTAACGCTTAGATGTGATGGTGATGAATATTTAGCGAGATGAAGGGAAAATATGCAAGAATTACATTTTTTGTAGATGGTTTTGGAATAATAATAATAAAAGTGGAATAAACTTACTTTGAGCAACTTTTCTAGTATGTTTTTAATTTTAATTGTTTCCCTAATGAAAATTGCAATTTTTTGATGACATTTTTTTATGTTATAATCTTAGAATAACTGTTGATATTTAAATCATCATATCTTCAGCGGGGAAAGTGTTATGATGGACACATCACTATTTTTTTAACATCATATTACCTTATTTTATTATTCAAACTATAATACATCAACAGCACAAATTCCATGTATTAAAATGTACCAACATAAAAAATCAACCGTTGTTAGTCCATCAAACCAATGCACAGTTCTTCCAGCGCAGTGAAGAGCAAAGGTGTGTTTGTATATGTTTACACAATTTTTGAAAAATCCGCAGACGAACCGTAATTTACGACCCATTCAACTATCCCCATTCTCAAACACCTTGTAAGGTAGCGGGGACACAAAAATACTGTCTTGTGAACAATTAGTATCTTTTTGCCTTTGAAGAAGACACGTGGTAATATTTTGGGAAAATATATTCTTGAAAATGAAAGGGTTAGTAATGATTTTGTTTACGGAATCATTTTCATTAAAGCTTTAAGCATCCTTGCAGTTCATTTCACAGCAAATAGAAACGATACACATTTTAACACTTGTGGCATATTTTAAAGTAACGACTGTCTTCCACTCCCGGACTAAGCATGAAGTAAAATTTCGAGTTGAGAAAAACCTCGCGTCAAAAATTTTCACGGGGCTTTTCTAAACTTGAAATTTTACTTCATGCGCCACTCGTATACACCACTGATTTACAGTAAAGTTATATATATAACGCTTAGATGTGATGGTGATGAATATTTACCGAGATGAAGGGAAAAAATGCAAGAATTACATTTTTGGTGAATAGTTTTGGAATTATTATTAATAAAAGTGGAATAAACTTAGTTTGAGCAACTTTTCCTTATTGTTAATATTTAAATCATTATATCATTAATGCTATGATGGACACATCACCATTTCGTATACACCACTGATTTACAGTAAAGTTAAAAATATATAACGCTTAGATGTGATGGTGATGAATATTTACCGAGATGAAGGGAAAAAATGCAAGAATTACATTTTTGGTGAATAGTTTTGGAATTATTAATAACAAAAGTGGAATAAACTTAGTTTGAGCAACTTTTCCTTATTGTTAATATTTAAATCATCATATCATTAATGCTATGATGGACACATCACCATTTATTTAACATCATATTACTTTATTTTATTATTCAAACTATAAAACACCAACTGTACAAATTCCATGTATTAAAATGTACCAACATAGAAAATCAACCGTTGTTAGTCCATCAAATTAATGCATAGTTCTTCCAGCTCAGTGAAAAGCTGAGGTGTG
This sequence comes from Philonthus cognatus, assembly GCA_932526585.2. NCBI lineage: Eukaryota > Metazoa > Arthropoda > Insecta > Coleoptera > Staphylinidae > Philonthus > Philonthus cognatus. Next base: position 36,208,631 of record OW052242.1, read on the forward strand.
TTTGTACATGTTTACAAATTTTTCTAAAAATCCGAAAACGAACCATAATTCAACGGTCCTTATTCTCAAGCACCTTGTACCGCTACCTTACACAAAAATACTTTCTTGTGCACAATTAGTAACTTTTTGCCTTTGAAGAAGACACGTAAATTGCCCCCTTTTATAAAATGAGATGATCTACTACTTTGTTAGTTTAGTGGATGATTTAATATAAATATTAAAATACCAGACAGTAATAATTAACTCAGTTTAAATTCATATCCCATTCATAATTTCTACTTCTATTATCCTCTTTATAGCCATCAGATCTATTCTCACGCGATGCCCGACTAAATCATCATTTGGGAATAGCCGGGCCTCACCCCTTTCACACAACCGCACCAAACAAACACATAATTTAGCCCTTAACCGCCGAAGTCAAGTGGCACCATACACATAAACTCCGGATAGAGGAGTGCAGAGTGCCCTTATCATTCGTACGAGACCTCGCATTCATTAACCAGACGCATAAAATATTCATAAAGCACGGATTAAAATCATACGTCTTCTCTCTGAATTATCCACTTTTTTCCACACCGCATGCATTATTGTATTTGCACAGCTATGTTTATATTGCCATCCAACGTATTTTATTCTCTTTTCGGGGCAGATGAGTCGAAATCCTCCGTTTCGCTATTGTTGCGTGTGCGGATTGTGGAGGAGCACGTGTCTTCTTCAATGGCAAAAAGTTACTAATTGTGCACAAGACAGTATTTTTGTGTCCGCGCTACCTTACAAGGTGTTTGAGAATGGGGATTGTTGAATGGGTCGTAAATTACGGTTCGTTTTCGGGGTTATTCAAAAATTTGTAAACATGTACAAACACACCTTTGCTTTTCACTGCGCTGGAAGAACTGTGCATTGATTTGATGGAGTAACAACGGTTGATTTTCTATATTGGTACATTTTAATACATGGAATTTGTACAGTTGGTGTATTATACATTATAATTTTTGTTTTACATTCCTTTTTTCGCATTCCCGTCCTATTACATCTCACATATTTCTATAAAATGGTTCTGAGTTGCTTTATATGTAAATTAAATATGAGTCCACGATCTGATTCACTTAAATGCCATGGTGGATGTAATAAATGGTTTCATGTGGATTGTATTGGCACTACATTAGATGTAATCGAGTATTACTTAAGTGAACATAAAAAACGTACTGGCGGAGATTACTGGAGTTGTTCAACATGCTTACCTACTGATCCAACCCCAACCAATAAGTCGAAAACTACATACTCTAATTCTATAACAGATACTATTAAATCAGTTCTTAAACAAGAACTAGCAACTTTGTTTAAAGCGGAATTTCAAACAGTAATGCATGATCTACTTAGTGAAATTAATGATATTAAAGCTAGGCTCACTAAATTAGAGAATACAGAGATTTCTAGTAAACAATCTAACGTTATTTCTCAAACTAACATCGTTGCCGAGATGGAAGAGCGTCAGTTACGGGCCCTCCACGTTATGGTATATAATCTTCCCGAATCCACTGGCTCAATTGAACATAAAATAGAAAAGGACACCATTGCTATAAATAACATAATTGGTGAGAAAATAACAAATTTCAATCCACGTAAAATAATTCGTGTTGGAAAACATGACTCCAATAAAGTAAGACCCGTCAAAATTATATTTACCGACAAAGAATTAGCTATAAATTTGATGAAAATATTTAAAGAGCTGAATACAGGGTCTGTCATATTTGCAAATGACAGAACAAAACTACAACGCGAACATTTGAATGAATTAAGACGCGAACTTGCTTTATGTGAAGAAAACGGTGAAAATGACATCACAATTAAATTCATCAATGGCAATCCATCTATTGTGAAATCACAAAATAAAAACCAACAAAAAAACTAGTGATATATTTTCAAAACCTTGGAGGCATGAGATCAAAGCTTAATAATATTAAAAGTAACATTAACCTTTCTGTTTACGATATAATTATTTTAGTCGAAACATGGCTACACCAATCAATAAGTAATGCTGAACTAGGCCTTCATGGATTTTCAATATATAGATGCGACAGATCGCCTATTTCGAGCAATAAGAGTCGAGGAGGTGGAGTTTTAATCGCAGTTCGATCATACCTTCAGAGCAATTAAATTGATATTTTTACCACTATTGAAGCTGTGTTTGTTCTAGTTGGTGCCAATTTAATCATATCAGCAGCGTATATTCCTCCCGCATCAAATCTGACTATGTATGAAACCTATTGCTCGGCGATTGAATATGTCTGTTGTCAGTACACTGATTATAAGTATTTTTTGTGTGGCGATTTAAATTTGCCTAATGCATCTTGGAACAATGACGGTAAATCAATCTTATCGGACGCCAATCACTGTAAGCAGGCCCAACTACTAGCCGAATGTCTTGAGTATCACAACTTGCCGCAAGTAAATCCATTGTCTAACAGCCGTCGTATCTATCTAGATGTGGCATTTTCCAATTTAACGACCTTAGAATTCTGCAAGTCGCATGATCCAATTGAACCGTGTAGTATTCATCATATTGCCTACACAATATCATTAAATTGCAGTGTGAATCCGACAAATAATCTTGAACTCGATAGCTTCGAATACGATTTTAAAGCTGCCAATTACATTATCATTAATGATAACTTATCGACTATAAATTGGGACAATATCTTAAGAAACAAAAACATAAATGAGGCTATTAATGGATATCGATAGCTAACGCCATCTAATGCTTCATAGTGGCATCGTCAGTGACACGAATGCACAAAGTGCATATACAGGTCACTGTTTCGTCCACGAACGAGCAGAATTATGTTTGTGAAACCAGAAAACAAATATCAAAATTGAATTTGTGTTCAGTATTCCGGCACCAGATACCCACAGACGCGTTTCGGACTTCAAGGTCCTCTTCAGTGTGGTCCCGACCCAGTGCTGAGAAATACTGAACATTTCTGACTATTTCAAGCCAATATGTGAAAACTATTAATGGATATCGATAGCTAACGCCATCTAATGCTTCATAGTGGCATCGTCAGTGACACGAATGCACAAAGTACATATACAGGTCACTGTTTCGTCCACGAACGAGCAGAATTCTGTTTGTGAAACCAGAAAACAAATTCAATTTTGATATTTGTTTTCTGGTTTCACAAACAGAATTCTGCTCGTTCGTGGACAAAACAGTGACCTGTATATGCACTTTGTGCATTCGTGTCACTGACGATGCCACTATGAAGCATTAGATGGCGTTAGCTATCGATATCCATTAATAGTTTTCACATATTGGCTTGAAATAGTCAGAAATGTTCAGTATTTCTCAGCACTGGGTCGGGACCACACTGAAGAGGACCTTGAAGTCCAAAACGCGTCTGTGGGTATCTGGTGCCGGAATACTGAACACAAATTCAATTTTGATAAATGAGGCTGTTGAACAATTCTATAACATCATCGAATACGCAGTAAATACATATGTCCCTATAAAACGGATTAGGTCCTCATCGTACCCTAAATGGTTCAACAAAAATCTAATTAATTTAATAAAGTGTAAGAGGCAAGCACATTGGCAGTTTAAAGCTAACGGCTTACAGCATTATTACCTTCAGTTTAAATCGTTACGTGCCCAATGTAAGGACCTCGGTGAAAAGCTATATGTTGAATACATTAAAAAGGTTGAAGATAAGATCAGTGTTGATTCAAGATCTTTTTGGAGGCATGTCAACGATTCACGGAAAACAGATGGCTACCCTAAGGTTATGTATTTCAACGAAAAATCTAGTGATTCTGGCGAAGACTGTGCAAACCTATTTGCGGAATATTTTTGGGAAGTGTATTCTAATGATCATGTACCAAGTGCAAGTGTGCGTTACCATCCTAATAATAGTGTTAATATGACCAGTTTTAAGGTAAACATGGCGGATATCTTTAACTCTATTCAGTTGTTACCTGATTCGTGTAGCTATGGTCCTCATCATGTACCAGCGTATTTTATTAAACGATGTGTCTACCCTATATGTACTCCACTCCACATATTATTCGAAGCCTCTATTGAATCTGGCGTATTTCCTAGTTATTGGAAAACAAGTTTTATCACACCATTATTCAAGAAAGGAAATCGGGGCGACGTTAAGAACTACAGAGGTATAGCAACACCGTCAGTAATACCAAAATTATTTGATAAAATAATATCTGAGCAGTTGATATGGGCATGTAAGAATGTGATTTGCAATGAACAACATGGATTTTGTGAAAGAAAATCTACTTTAACGAATCTTATTTTATATCAGTCATTTTTGTTAAGTGCATTTGAGGATGGGAAACAGGTCGACTCGGTTTACACAGACTTTTCAAAAGCCTTTGATCGTGTTTCCCATTCCATTTTAATCAATAAACTCGAAAATCTTGGTTTCGGGCCGCAAGTTACAAAGTGGTTGTTCAGTTACTTAAATAATAAGCAACAATTTGTGAAACTTAACAGCTTTGTTTCAAATCCAATTACTGTAACTTCTGGTGTCCCTCAAGGATCCCATTGTGGCCCTATTTTATTCCTATTATTTATTAACGACATTACCAGTTACGTTGTTCATTGCAAGTTACTCTTGTTTGCTGACGATCTAAAGATCTTTCGTATTATTAACAATCCTGCTGACCGGATATTGATGCAATCCGATCTTGATCATTTACATCAATGGTGCTGTGATGATTCTCTATTTCTGAATATCAATAAATGTTATGCAATATCGTTTGACAGAGGTCACATATCCGAAAACCAATATTATATTGATAATCAACTTTTATCATCAGTAAAACACATTAAAGACTTGGGTGTAACCTTCGATTGTCGTTTGTCTTTTGCGAAGCATATTGATAACATTTGTTGTAAAGCCATGCAAAATTTAGGCTTTATTTTTAGGTATGGTACAAACTTTTCCATTCGCACACAAAAATTACTTTATATCACATTAGTAAGAACTCAAGTAGAATACGCGTCATGTATATGGTTTCCACATTATTCCAACCGTAAAGACCAAATCGAACGAGTGCAAAACAAATTCCTATTAAATATTAGTTACAAATTTGGCCTTTTAAGAATAAATTATAGTCGCACTCATATGCTGGTTACAATTAACTTAGCCAGCCTTGAAAATAGGCGCATTTATTTTGATTTCTGTGTTCTATTCAAAATTGTAAATTCGATAATAGACTTTGGCAGAAATAGTCCATTGAGCAGTATGATGAGACATTATAATATAATTGATCGACTCAGAACCATCACTCTCTTTGGGACTTCATTTACAGCTTTCAAATCTCAATTAAGATCTATTGATTTTTCAATTCTTAGTTGAGATACAATTTATTTCTATATTATTCATTTGCTATAATGCTACTATTGTTTATTTCTTTTATTTTTACTTTAATTAGTTACTTTAAACTTGTGTTTGATTTATATTATGTATATTCACACCCCACTTGTTATATTTTTGTGGAACATTATTGTTGCGTTAAAGTTCTATATATATGTATACACTAGTGTAAAAGATGAAACCGTTAAATAAATAAATAAATAAATTCAGGTATGTTTCACGTGGAAACCATAATTTTCGGTTTTTATTTTTTTTGTAGTAATAATAATTCTTCTTATACCTGAACTATACTAAATTTATTCTACTTTTATTATTATTATTCCAAAACTATTCACAAAAAAATAATTCTTGCATTTTTCTCGATAAATATTCATCACCGTCACATATAAGCGTGTAACCAACTTAAATTTTAAAAAAAGATTAAATTATGGCACTCTAAAGGTTTTTTTAATCGAACATACGATACATATTGTATGTTCAAAAATACATATTTTATATTTTAATGTGTGTGTCTCATTTGCTTACATTATAATTCAGATATGTTTCATGTGGAAACCATAATTTTAGGTTTTCATTTTCTTGTACGTCGGTGGCAATTAGTAATAATAATTCTTTTTTATGGCCTATGATAAGTATCAGACGGTCCCTAATTTAGTAATTAAGTCATAGTTTTCGGCCAGCAGCTAATTACCCTTTTCTAAAGTTACACGTAACGTGAGAATGTGGACGTGTCGGACGAGAAACGAGATTTTCGGTAAATGAGCCCGGTCACGAAGGAGCGATCGGTAATGATCCCTGCATGTTTTTTTCTTCATCAATTTTTGGTTTATTTCTCTCTCACTTCTTCGACCATGTTTTTTTTGTTTGAAATAATTGACAGTCAAAAAGAAAGCTGTTTTATTCAGGAATCCGGTATTGTGAATTATTAGTGTGCAATAAAATGTAATTTCTTGTTACCATCCTACGCGCTAAGCGACCAAACCAAATTTTCAGGCTTTTCTAAACTCGAAATTTTACTTCATGCGCCACGCGTATAAAACACTGATTTTAAGTTAAGTTCGTAATATACTAGTAAAGCAACATGCTAAAGACGTGCATTCTAATCTTCACATCAGACTGGTGTTTTATACGCGTGGCGCATGAAGTAAAATTTCGAGTTTAGAAAAGCCTGAAAATTTGGTTTGGTCGCTCCGCGCTTCGCGCTACGCGACCAAACCAAATTTTCAGGCTTTTCTAAACTCGAAATTTTACTTCATGCTTAGTCTGGGAGTGGAAAACACTCGTTTGAAAATTTAAATTAACTTCTTTTAAAAATCAGCCTATGCATATGTATACTTAAAAAAAATCCCTGTATTTATTTAAAAGGACTTTTATTAAAACAAACAAATGTTTAGTCAACAGTATTCTTAAAATACCTTGATGGAAGAAAATATTTTGATAATATATTTGTATATCATCGGCTCCACAAATGCGTCTACGAATATATGAATATTCGTAGACGCATGTGTGGACAGGATTCAACGGAGTTTTGATTATGTTTGTGTAATTTGATATCGATACCAAATTGAAAACAGGAGTGCTAAATAATCGCTTCTTAAAATGATTTTTACATCTAGATATGCGATATGTTGCCCGAATGTTCGTTCACGAATATGCATGTTTGTATAATACTTGAGAAATTCGTAAATTTATCCAGTTTTTTTCCTGTTGGATCTTTTAAACAAATGATTGGAATTTGAATTCACTAATACTTCTAGTTATTCATTTGTATAATAAACACATTCTGTTTTGTGTTCGTGCATAATCGCATATACTGCCCGAATGTTCGTTTACGAATATGGATGTTTGGATAATACTTAAGAAATTCGTAAACTCAAGCAACTTTTTCACCTACTGAATGTCTTAATCAAATAATTAGAACTTTAATTCACTAATATTTCTCGTTATTCATTTGTTTAATGAACACATTCTGTTTTGTGTTCGTGCATAATCGCGTAGCGTTTTACGTTTCCATTTCGTTCCATTCCGGTCCGGTCCTATAAATTGATATCTGGCGTGGAGAGGCAGGAGGTAGCGAAGGTACAGGCATACGTGTATACCTGGCGGGCCCGGCGGCCATTTTGAATTTTTCACGTTTTGAATAAATAAGCTATTAAGTTTTTGTGGGTCGGCCGTTGTTGCATCCCCCGTCGTAAATTATGTTGTTTTCGGCCGCTATTACCGCGACCACAATGGCCGGTTCGGCTCTTTTTTACTTTGCCCCCCTAACGACCCTAACACACACCGAAACGAATAGGTACAGACTGATCCATAATATTTAGTATTAAACAAAATGTAACCAGCGAGCAAAAATTACTTCAAAAACATACCATTTATTCATTTAACTTTTACAGGCTTTTCTAATATGGAAGTGAAAAACTTGTTTAAAGTTTTAAATTGAAAAACAACAAATCTCAGCAATTTTATTCCGAATGCATATACACGAGGAATGCTCCCATTAAGTATACATATACATACGCATTTTTGAAAAATAATTTAGTTTAAAGCTTTAAAATAGTGGTTTCCACTCCCAGATTAAGCATGAAGTAAAATTTTGAGTTGAGAAAAGCCTGAAGAATTTGAATTTGGACGCGCAGCGTCTAAATCCAAATTCTAGATTTCTCAACTCGAAATTTTACTTCATGCGCCACGCGTATTAAACACTGAAATTATTGAAATATTGTGAACAAGTGAACTTAAATTGAAATCAGTGATTAATACGCGTCGCGCATGAAGCAAAATTTCGATTTTAGAAAAGCCCAGAAAATTTGTGTCGGGTCGCTGCGCGATCCTCAACAAATTTTCACGGGGCTTTTCTAAACTCGAAATTTTTCTTCATGCTTAGTCTGGGAGTGAAAAACAGTCGTTTAAAGCTTTAAATCGAACTTTAAAAAACAAAACAACAAATATCTGAAAAATAGGGATATGTATACATAAAAGAAAAACTCACTGTATACTTAAAAGAAAAAATTCTTGTATTTGGCCCTAAAGCACTTTTAGGTTTAAAGCTTGTATTAAGCGACAATATTATCTTGTACAAGAAAATAGTATACTATTTTCTATCATGGTGTAATACACAAAATATGACCAATCGCAAATCTTGTACAGTTTTGTATAATGGAAATAGGACATGTTCTATTTGGTACACTATAATAAAAAATAGTATACTATTATCTTTTACAAGAAAATAGTGTCGTCTAGTACAAGCTTTATACTTTTATTGACTCGAATCACATCAATTTACAGCATGGTCCTGAAATTGCGATTTCTACTGTATACGAAGAATTGTCAAAACTGAAGGCATCGAACTTTCTCGGTCCGGATGGCTTACCGAGTATATTGCCTATTTGGCTATTATATAATGTATCTCTAAAACTGGGATATCTTCCGTCCAGCTAGAAGTATGCACTGATCATGCCAATTCATAAGTCAGGTCCTAAGAATAATGTTGGTAACTATCGACCTGTCTCCATCTTGTCAAAAATTCCCAAGATCTTTAATAAAATTATGTCACAATATCTGACTTACCATTTAAACCTAATGCTAATAGAACATCAACATGGTTTCAGAGCTGGTTGCTCGACTGCAACCAACTTGTTGGTTTATGGTCAGTATATTGCGGATGCCTTGATAAATGGACCATCGGTTGACGCCATCTATACTGTTTTGCATAGGCTAACCACTATCCCCCTATCAATTAATAATTTTAATAATGAGCTCAACAGAATTCTCATAATAGCTAATAACAACGGCTTTCGTCAAAAGCTTATCTTAGACATCCTTTTTAAAAAACAAAAACAACAAGCCCTGAAATTAGTATATCCCACCAATTTTCAAAATCAGAATAATAAATATTGCTCATTAACATTTAACGGTCCCCCTTCGACTGCCATCAGCAAAAAACTCAAATCCTTAAACCTAACTCCTTCCTTTAGAACGGTCAATTCACTTAATAAATTCATTAATAATTCTAAAGACAAATCTGATAAAACTAGGAACTCTGGCGTGTATTTGCTGGAGTATGGGGATTGCCCTAAGGTATACGTTGGACAAACTGGACGTAGCTTCCCAGATCGCATTTCAGAACATCAAAAATGCTTTCAATTTAAGAAAACCTCCTCAACCTACGCCAATCATTTAATCGAATACCAACATAACTTTAACCCCAAATTCAAAATTTTGCACGAATGTAACAAAAGTCGTAAATTAAACTTATTAGATGAATTAGAAATTAATAAATATAACAAAAAAGGTATTCTATTAAATGACCAAATAGAAGTAAACAATTCACCCTTAATCAATATTGAGTCGCTCAAAATTGTTTGTATTAGTTTCTGCCTAATTACCTTATTACCCCCCCCCTCCTATTAACTTAATTGCATTAGTATATATGCTTTTACCTGTACTTTGTCAAATCATTATTTCATCTGCCTGATGAAGCCACTGTGTGGTGAAACATGTTGCAGTGTTCAACAATAAAAGTGAAACCCTTCCAACTGTGTTGTTTTATTTCAAATAATATACTGTTTTTTCCAAGGCGTTCGATTCCGTTGACCATAAACTTTTGCTACGAAAGCTACACCATATTAGTATTGGTGGTGGTTTATTAAGTTGGATTGAGTCGAATCTGACAGTCAGAACGCAATCTGTTCGTATTGGTAATCTAATATCAATTCCTATTCAAGTTACCTCAGGTGTGCCTCAAGGATCCCAGCTGGAGCCTTTATTATTCAATATATTTATAAACTACGTTTCCAACTGTTTTAGATACTTCCTGTACCTACTATATGCTGACGATATGAAGGTATTTCTAATTATTAAAGATTACACTGAATAGCAGAATATGTAGAAAGATCTAAATAGGTTGAGTTAATGGTGTATCTGACTGAGATTAAATATCGCCAAATGTTTCACTATATCTTTTTCGCGAAAACAAACTGCAATGCGAAGTGCTTATGATCTTGGTGGTATTCCAGAAAATCGGGTATACCAAATTTAAAATCTGGGGGTTGTTGTAACCAGTAATTGGTCATTTTCAGTTCATATTTCCATTATATCATCTAAAGCAAACAAAATGTATGGATTTATTTAGAGAAACACTGCTCATTTTACTTGCACTTACAACTTACAACAGTATTATATCTTTATAAGACATTGGTTAGACCACAGCTGGAGTATTGCTCTGTTATATGGAGCCCTTTTACAGCAAAAGATATCTTGGTTTTAGAGAGAACTCAGCGGAGGTTTCTAAATTATATCTTTTATAAATTTAATATTTTAGAAGCCTACGATTATATTACAAACTGTCGGTATGCAACATCTCGAAAAACGACGAAGAAATAGTGACGTATTACTCGGTTACCAATTAATCAATGGTATAATTGACTCTCCCACCCTTGTTATTTCGTTTGGCATTCATGTTCCGAGTAGAGTAGTTCGCAGCAGAAGTACCTTCAATAAGAAAGGACTATGTCAGGAACTTCGGTACATGCAGAATAGCGGCCAATTGCAATGCTTGCAGTTTTGACTTTTTTCTTAGCGACATAAAGTCTGTACGTCGTTACCTTAAGCAGTAGCGTATTGTCTAGTTATTTGTCTAATGTTTTGTTAGTAATTAGATATTATTCTAATATGTATCTTAATTTAAGCTCGGTGAGCATTCACCTCTGCAGATATGCTGCAGCTACCACAGCGTGGTTGAATAAAATAAAAAATTCCACTACTGATATAATTTATTTACGATTACTGCTAAAAAGCGAATCTTCCAAAGAGAATGAAAACTTTTCTAGTTCTATCCAGCGTGAAGCATTCCCATCCATAATCCTTTCTAATTTTCTCCTTATTTATTTATTTACACCTTTCAGATTGCATTCTTTACCGAAAAAAACACCTGCAGGCAATTAAATCTCGTTTTATTTCAACACCTTCCGTTAGATCGCATAAATCACAATTCGTGCGATAAGTTAATCATCGTCTGCCTGGTATATCTTCATATAACAATTTCGGGTTTCTTCATCGCTGCGGAGAAGACGACCATATCTTGTCAGTGAGGCGTGTAATTACGGTCGGGAAACATGAAAATTTGATGGTGGTATCATTTTTGAAGATATTATTTTATTTTTTTTGTTGGTGTGTCCGTCGACCGTCTAATTTTCTTCGAAATTATGGTAGATAGGATCTAGTGTTGCGCTATGGCAGGTTTTTTTTTCTGTTTGTGATACTCGTTTTTTTAGAACTTAATTGGGGTATAAGAATATCCTCGGCTTAAAGGTAAAAGCAATTAAATGCCAAGGGGATTTAATAGCACTTACTGATTTTTACCTTTAGACCATCTATATAAAGTTATAAAATTAGTTCGAGCGTAATGTAGTTATAAAATTTATATATGAAGACATTTGTGTAAGGTAATTTGATGAAATGCTGTTGCTGGGGCTACTTCTATGTTATAAACAATAATATACATATGTAACTTAATTGTTGAGACAATTAATAGTCAAAAGTTCATTTTCACTTTGATTTTAGTTTAAATAAAACACTAATTTATTTCAAACACTTTATTGTACTCGCGACAATTGTTTCGTCACACTGTGGCTTCTTCAGGCGAAGAATAATGAATAATTATTCTTCGCCTAAAGAAGCCACAGTGTGGCGAAATAATTGTCGCGAGCACAATAAAGTGTTTGAAAGTAATAAGTGTTTTATTTTAACTAAAATCAGAGTGAATATTATATGTACAGAGATTTTTTCTTTCAAGTATACAATTTTAAATATACGCTGTAAATTTTCCGACATTCGTTGTATTTTAAATGAGTTCAGTTTGAAGCCTTAAACGAGTGTTTTCCACTCCCAGACTAAACTCGAAATTTTACTTTATGCGCCATGCGTATAGAACGTTGGTTTGAAGTGAAGTTCAAAATATACATCTTAAGCATACTGCTGTAGTATTATTCTTTTGGTTTTCTTGGTTTGTCAGTTGTCAATTATTTCAAAAAAGTATTGTTTGACAAACACTGCACTCTGTGTAACAGAGATAGGAATCAGTTTTGAGATATAGTGAAATACAATTGACAAAAGAGGAAAACCAAAAGAACATGATTATAATAGCATATTGTGAGCTTCACTTTAAATCAGTGTTTTATACGCGTGGCGCATGAAGTAAAATTTCGAGTTTAGATAAACCTGAAAATTTGGTTTGGTAGCTCCTCTTCGCGGAGCGACCAAACCAAACCAAATCCGCTTCGCGGAGCGACCAAACCAAATTTTCAGGTTTTTCTAAACTCGAAATTTTACTGCATGCTTAATCTGGAAGTAAGAAACACTCGTTTAACGCTTCATATTGAACTATTTTAGAAAACCAACGAATATCTGCAAATTTACAGCATATACGCTGTAATTGGGATATGTATACCAAACACTTTCTAAATTCGAAATTTGACTTCATGCTCCACGAGTATAAGACACTGATTTCAAGTGAAGTTCACTTATTCACAATATTTCAGTGTCTGTATGTATACCAGCAAAACGCACGTATCACCTTTTCTGTAGAAGCGCCCTACAAAACCCTAAGCAAATTTAGATACCAAACACTCTTTACTTTAATAAACATAATTAGAATAAATAAAAAAATAAATTGTTGAAATCAAGTCATTTAACATGGTTAAATGTCTATCATAAAGTAATGGCTTTCACGATTAAATATTTTGTTTACTTTCTTTATATAACTAACTTTCAATTGCACCATCACAAGTTACTTAAATCATGCTGCAACGAATAGGTACAGACTGATCCATAATATTTAGTTTTTAAAAAAATATAACCAGCGAGCAATGTTTTTTTATTTATTTATTTCAACTAATCTAAAAAGTTATATTTCTTTTAAATGCCGCTTTAACTTCAATATTTTTTCATTCTCGGCAAATTTATTCCGTTAACATATGTATACTTAAAAGAAAAATAATTTGTATTTCACCCTAAAGCATCTAATGTTCAATTGCACCATCACAAGTTACTTAAATCATGTTGCATTTCCATACTAGACATCAGTAATAACTCAAGTTAATGCTGGTGTAACCGAGCCTGAGAGTTTCATTTCTTGAAATTGCTATGTAAGTTAGGTTAGGTTCTAATGGCAGCAGTTAGACCGCTCACTTAGGCCCAAATACCATAAGGGTGAAAAGGAGTCAGATCTCCCCTCCCCTCCCCACCTATACAAACCAATCCGAGCACCTAATGAACCCAATCAGATTTCTCACATCTAGGGGTGTGAGGTCTGTTAGTCCATTTGCATAGTGCATACCAAGGTACTTGATCCTTTTCCCTTCGAGAGCAGGGCATTGTCCCAGATAGTGGAGTACCGCCTCTTCCTCCTCCACATCCAGGCATTCGCTGCAAAAGTCGTTGTGCTCAATACCCATCTTTTGTGCATGTCTGCCTAGGAGGCAGTGGCCCGTGAGGATGCCTACCGCCTTATTTATGTCGATTCTGCTAAGTGCAGTTAATCTGTTGCTGTTTATAGTATCCCATATAGGCCATAGCTGCCTTGTTATGAGACATGTATCTTCTTCTCTCCGCCTATGGTTGACCGATGCTATCATCTGGTCCCTAAGTAGTCTCTTGCATTCCACGAGAGGAATGTGAATGGAGAGTTCAGTAGACAGGTCCTTCATTCTTGCTACCTTCCTTGCAAAGTAGTCGGGAATTGAATTTCCCCTGATATCACTGTGGCTAGGTACCCCCATGAGTCCCACGTCACAGTTATTTGCAAGCATATTTAGCAATTTTTTAGAGTCTCTGACCACCTTTGAGATGCAGTGCGGACTATTCAGTATCCTAATGGCGGCTTGGCTATCAGTAATGAACCTGATACGGTTCCCCTGAAGGTCATTTTTGTGGATCCAGTCCGCTGCCACTCGGATGGCCGTGACCTCTGCCTGATGAATCTTACAGTGGTTTGGGAGTCTAAAAGACTTTTTGAGGTTGAAATCTTGTGAGAAGATTCCTCCCCCTACTCTGTTTTCAGACTTGGAACCATCCGTAAAGAGCCAGACGTCCTTGCCTTGAATTAACTTACCCTCTAACCTTTTGGTTTTGTCCAGGATGGAAGTGAGAACTTATTTTCAAAATTAAGTTCTGGAATGCAGCTTTCAGTCGTCAGGGGAATTTCGACAAGCTCATTCAGGATCCTTCCATGGCCCTGTTTGCTAGTGCTCCATATCACAACTGAGTTGATTCTGATCGCTGTGGTAGCTGCAGCATATCTGCAGTAGAGGTCAACTGGAGCTAGATTTAGTATTATATCTAGCGCTTTAGAGGGGGTGGACCTGACCGCCCCCGTTTGCTAAGTAATGGGTGATTCATTTAGAGGTACTTTATCAGTAGGGAGTTTATGTACAAAAAAGGTGATGTAAATAATCCAAATAGTTTTAGACCTATTTCTATCATTACAATTATTGGTAAAATTTTTGAGGTGATAATAGAAAACCAATTACAAGAATACTTCGAGAAAAACGAATTTCTGAATGTCTCTCAGTTTGGTTTTCGAAATGATAAATCTACTAGTGATGCAATCAGCGATTTGGTGATGCACATTATTGATGGGTTTGAAAATAATAATTACTCGGGTTGTATATTCTACGATCTTTCAAATGCCTTTGATTGCGTATCACACGATATATTGCTACTCAAATTAAAATATTACGGTCTTGGAATATCTAGCATTAAACTTCTAAGATCGTACTTAAGTAATCGTCAACAGATAACACTATTTAATGGTTCTGCATCCCAGCGTAAGTGTATAACAAGTGGTGTTCCGCAAGGATCTGTCCTAGGCCCGATGTTATTCATTATTTTTATTAATGACCTCATACTGTGCGATAATACCTCCAAATTTACTCTATACGCCGATGACACTTCGTGTTATCAATCAAATAAAGACGTGAACTATTTATTAAACTCTCTTAAAGATACACAAACAAAGACTAAACAATGGTTTACATCTAACTTATTAACACTAAATGATGATAAAACAGCAGTCATGTATTTCTCTCTCAAAGACTTGTCATTAGTTAGAAATATTGAAAAGGTAAAATTTTTATGTGTAATGCTTGATCCTGGATTAGTCTGGCAGGAGCACGTTAACTACATTTGTCCTAAAATTTCTAAAGCTATTTATTTATTTAAAAATTTGGCAAAATTCTGCTCAAAACAAATCTTAATAACGGGATATCACGCATTGATATCTTCTCAAATAAATTATGCAATTACATCATGGGGTCACTCAGCGCATGCAAATAGAGTATTTGGCTTGCAACGTAGATGCTTAAGAGTAATTCTACAGCTTGAATATAGACATGATGTTCGTGAACATTTCGTATCACTGGGCATATGAACTGTACCCTCCATGTACATTTTAAACTGCGTTCTACTAGTAAGGAAACACTTTTCCAGCTATTCTACATCATATCAACACGGCTATAATACCCGGAGATGTTCAGATATTCCAGTAGACTATACACGTGTATATAGATCGCGTAATTGTTTAAATTACTATGGTCCGCTTTTTTATAACAAACTTCCTGAGGGACTTAAATGTGACAATTACACTGTCTTCAAAACCATAGTTAAAACATTTCTGTGCAGTTAAGCTTACTATAATTGGAAAGATTTTTTGGAAGACCAAATTTAAATGATTAACAATCTCCCAACTGGCCTGAATTATTATTATAACCTAAGATTGTACTAATTTTGTTTAATTTCATTCATATGTATGTATATTTTGACTTGTGTATCGTTTTGAATTTGACATTAATAAAGTTATTATTATTATTATTATGACAGATCGGTGAGTTAAATTGTCATGGTATTTTTGTTCAGTATTGTTTGAAATTTCATCATGAAAAAACTTATCCCGGTGTTGGTTCCAACAAGACGGCGCTATTTGTCACCCCACCCATGAAACCATGGCTTTATTGGGAGAACAATTCGATGAAAAGTTAATTTCACGCTTCGGACCGCTGAATTGGCCGCCTAGATCATGTGATATGACATCTCTAGACATTTTTTCTTCAAGTCTACGTAAAGTCCAAAGTCTACATGGATAAGCCAGCTATGATTGAGGAATTGTAAGTAAACATTACTCGCGTCATTTGCCAAATACCATTCGAAATGCTCAAAATCGTAATCGAAAATCGGAACCTCAGAATGGGTCATGTTAGCCGTAGTTACGGCCAACATTTAAAAAAAATAATCTTTACAAAATAAATGGAAACAATGGTTTTTTGTATGATAATAAAGATTACTCAATAAAATTGAATTTTTTAATTGTTTTGTTTTTAAAAAAAGTACCTCTAAATGAATCACCAAGTATAATAATTGTTAATAGTTCAATGCCCGGTATTATAAACGATTAATAAATCATTAGATAACAATTTTTGGAGTAAATTTATTTACCTAGTAAACTAATGGGCAAATAAAATTGCGTAAAGCAAACCTACTCAATAAATAGCAATTCTAGAAATAAATAATTTATTTAGTAGATTACTGATCGCAATTATACAATATCATTGTGGCGATAGGTTGATCCACCAATTTTTAAAATTGAATTGTCAATCTTTTAAATTGAATTGTGAAGAATAACCGTTAAATGGTTAAGAATTATACAGAACAAGAAAAAGAAAGCTTATTAGAAATTATAAAAGACATAAACGAGTGTTTTCCACTCCCAGGCTAAGCATGAAGTAAAATTTCGAGTTTAGGAAAGCCTAAAAATGTGGTTTGGTCGCGTAGCGCGGATCGACCAAACCAAATTTTCAGGCTTTTCTAAACTCGAAATTTTACTTCATACGCCATGCGTACAAGACACTGATTTCAAGTAAAGTTCACTTATTCACAATATTTCAGTGTCTTCAGTGTTTAATACGCGTAGCGCATGAAGTAAAATTTCGAGTTTAGAAAAGTCTGAAAATTTGGTTTTGTCGCTCCGCGCTTCGCGCTACGTGGCCAAACCAAATTTTCAGGCTTTTCTAAACTCGAAATTTTACTTCATGCTTAGTCTGGGAGTGGAAATACTCGTTCGAAACTTCAAATTGAACGTTTTTAAAAAATCGACGAACGTCTGAAAATTTGCAGCATATATATAAAGCAATAAATGCTTCAAATTTTACAACGCATGCAACGGAATATATACACTTAAAAAAATCTTCCTTGTACAGTTAAAATGTTCATGCTTTTAAACTCGTTTACTTCATACCTAATCTAGGAGTGGAAAGCACTCGTTTAAAGCTTCAAATGGAACTAATTGAAAAGAAACATATGCATATGTATAAAAATCCCTGGTTATGTTAATGGGTTGCTTCTGACATGAAAACCTCTAGGTCTTTGACGCCTTAGAATTTCTTGGGGTTCAAATTAATCACTGTCAGGGAAGATACTATAAGCGAACTTAAATCTGACACGAATGATATGGTAGACATGATAACCGTAATGAAATTACTAAATACAAGTAGTAGAATCTAAAGTAGTTATTAGTATATTACGTCACGAGAGTGGTATTCAGCATATTACATATGAGCGCATATGTTGCGCACGAGCCGCGTAGTGGCGATTGCAGTATTCCGCGAGTATGTAATTGCCATACCACTCAAGAAACGTACGATACTTTACCTACACCCTAACAAAATAAACAATGAGCATGAAAGAAAAACTTATTTATTCAATAATAAGTATAAATGAAATTGCCAATTCTTGGTTGCAGAATACTTCCAAACATTAAAAGTGCGATTCTTTTCGCAATCTACAACAAGTTAACTAACTTGTTGTAGATTGCGAAAAGAATCGCACTTTTAATGTTTGGAAGTATTCTGCAACCAAGAATTGGCAATTTCATTTATACTTATGTTTGAACGGTGACGTGACCGCCAGTCTAAGGTGTCAAATTGTTTAGAGGAAATGGCAAAGCTATACTGATGAGAGATAAATCTCGAAATTCGTCTATAGATGGCCTGAATAATTTGACCCAAATTGTTACATTTGCGGTAGGTTACTGTATGTAACAGCAAATACTTGTTGTATAATTCAATGTCCGTCGGGGTATTAGCCCGGGAAGTAGTTGTTTCAATGAGTGTTTGATATAGTCTTTGTAAGACTAACTTGTTGTAGATTGCGAAAAGAATCGCACTTTTAATGTTTATTCAGTAATGTTTGATAGTAACATGACATTGATGATAACTAAATGACTACTTGATCAATATATATCAAATAAATGTCATTTGGTTGTGCGATAATCAATCAGCTGTTCAGCTGTCAGCATAAAATACTTGTCAAAGCTATTACGTGCATGTGTAGGTAATATCAATCATACGCGTCAAGATGACAGTGTGGTATGATGCGGTTACTATATAGGGCGCGTAGGTAAAATAATATAATGCACTTTTGACTTTTAACTGTCAAATTATTTAGAGAATAAAATTTACTTGGTAGAAAAACAAAGAAATAATTTACTGAGGAGATTTATTAGCCAAATAAAGTTATTTTGTGTTTAAAATACCGAAATCTTTGAAATAAATTAATTTATTTGTAAAGTAAATTTTATTTATGGAATAAAACGTTTTATAATACCGGGCATAAGCATGTAGAATTATTGGATTTTCAAAAATATATTGAGAAATGAGAGATTTTCTTATAAGTGTGTTGATGAGAATCAAAATGAATTCTACGACCATTTTCTATTTTTTTTTTATTTACTAATCTACCAACCATCTTAATTGTTGTATATTGGTATGGTTAATGTCGGGCCGTTTCGTGTTTTTTATGGGGAAGGCAGATGACGTTTCAAATCTTATTAAATTTCTAATTTCTCGTGATTAGGAATGATATTACACGGTCACCTGCCCACTCTCGGCAACGGAGAGCAGATGGCCGAAGAACTCATCAAATCAAATGAGGCAGGTGATTACCGGGATAAAGTTCGTATGGCGGAAAGTAATTAAAACCAGTTGATTATGTGAATCATGATACTTGCTTTCGGGGCATAATTTATATACAATGAAAAATTATCGTATCTTTAAAAACAGTTGGAATAATTGAATGAATTAAATTAATTTTATAATTTAAGTTAAGTTCAAAAGTAAATAAATATCTTCTTCTTCTTGAAGCCTTATACTCCTGTCAGATGGGGCTTCTGATTCTGATTGCGTTAGTACCCATTCCTCTGATGTAATTTAAGTTAATTTCAAAAGTAAATATTTTATTGTTCTCGAATCCTAATACTCCTGTCAGATGGGGCTTCTGATTCTGATTACACTTGTACCCATTTCTCGCATGTAATTTAAGTTAATTTCAAAAGTAAATATTTTCTTCTACTTCTTCTGATTCTGATTCCTTTAGTACCCATTCCTTTCATGTAATTTAAGTTAATTAAATAATTTCTTCTTCTTCTCGAATCCTAATACTCCTGTCAGATGGGGCTTCTGATTCTGATTCCTCTTGTACCCGTTTCTCTCATGTAATTTAAGTTAATTTCAAAAGTAAATATTTTCTTCTTCTTCTCGAATCCTTACACTCCTGTCAGATGGGGCATCTGATTCTGATTTCTGTCTCTTACCATTATTTTTATTTTTTCTAATGTTATTCCCTTCTTCAGTTTGGTCAATCCATTTTTTAAATGTAGCTATTAGATTGTCTTAATCTCTAGTGCAAAAAATTGTATTAATAAATTTCGATATAATAATAATTTTCGATACAATCAAATAGTGTCTCACTTGTACAGATGCAAATAACGTTTGTTTGTACATGAAAACGTCTATCCAAATTTTGTGTCGCAAAAAATAATGATTATCTAACGAAGTCAATTAATTCTACACATCCACCTTCTAGTATAAATTATTAAAATGTGTTCTGTATAACACAGAGCTGCGACGAATCCTCGTAAAAAGGATTCGAATCACGAATCCGAATCACCTAATATGATTCGAATCACGAATACTCGAATGAAGGATTCGTAGGAGATAAATATGATTCGAATCAAAGATTCGAATCCGGTTTATTCAAATCGAACACAAATCCTATAAAAATAAATTTGATTTTATTATTGTTTTGCAAACCAATTATATATAAATATCGTTACCAGTTGTTTTATCAAAAATATTCAAAACCTAATTATTTATAATTATCACTCTGATTAAAGATGTGTTTGTGTGTTTTTGAAATTCACTTCGAATCAGTGTTTTGTATGCGTGGCGCATGAAGTAAAATTTCGAGTTTAGAAAAGCCTGAACATTTGGTTTGGTCGCGTAGCGCTACGCGCTACGCGACCAAACCAAATTTTCAGGCTTTTCAAAACTGGAAATTTTACTTCATGCTTAACCTGGGAGTGGAATCACTCGTTCAAAACTTTAAATTGAACTTTATTATAAAATCGACGAATGCCTGTAAATTACGTAAATAAAAAAATCATCGAATATCATTAAAACCGGGAAAGTCAGAGAAAAGTTATGGAAATATATTTAAATTAACCAAAACACTAACAAAAAGGCCATATGATGTTAATAAATTTGTCAAAATCAACAGGCATCATAAAAATTCCAAAACACGTAAAAATTTATAAAACCAACATAAATATTGGCAAAACCAAATAATCTAAAAAAATGTGGGTTTCCCAAAGAAGAAAGTTATATTTAAAGGTCAGGGATAAAAATCTTGAATCAGGGAATTGTCAGAAAAATGTTCAATAGTAATATATTAAGTGCATTAAAAATGATCGAAAATTTTGCACGAAAAGCCGTTGCATAGAGTCCATTTTGATTGTGCATGAGTCCATTTTGATTGTGATTTGACAAAAAGTGCCCGAGACACAATCAAAATGAACGAATGTAGTTTCTTAAAGGCAACGAGCTTTGAGTACTAAATTTTCAGAGCATTTTTAATGCACGAAATGTATTTAATAGACCATTTCCTAAAAAATACGATTTTTAATCAAGTTGACGTATTATTTAAAATATTAATTATCAATCAGTGTCACTTAATGTGTCAACATGAATCGCTTCGGAAGTTATTCTTCGAAAGATATATCGAAAAATATCGAGAAAAATTTATCCGAAAATACAAGAAAGAGTAAAGAGTTCGTTTGGAGACAATTTATGACATTCTGTGATGAAAGAAAATACGAGTTAGATCAAAAAACTTTAATTTTGAAAGATTGAGAGGAATTGATTGATACCTGACATGTGACGTCATAACAGTGCAATTTTCGCTGTAATTTTTCGTAGAATTTTCACCTACTATGCAATTTTCGCTGAAATTTAATTGTGATTGAGCAATGAAAATGAATTCTCGTAATATGATTGGTAGACATTATTTGAAGGAAATAGTCAAAAACATTTCACATTGTGGTTACAATGTCAGTTTTACTTCAAATAATATTAAACAAAATTTTTAAAACAAAATTATTATCTTTAAAAACATTTTTAGTCCTTTAATGGTCTTATCAAAGCATTCAGTTTGAACTTTCGAACGAGCGTTTCCACTCCCAGACTAAGCATGAAGTAAAATTTCGAGTTTAGAAAAGCCCCGCGTAGAAAATGTATCGAGGGTCGCGCAGCGACCCGAGACAAATTTTCACGGGGCTTTTCTAAACTCGAAATTTTACTTCGTGCGCCACGCATATAAAACAGTGATTTAACGAGAAATTTAAAAACACACAAAAGACATTTTTCGTGTTAATCCTCACAATTAATTCGAATTAAATTTGACGATTCAAATCCTTTTCAAAGTATTCGAATCCTTTTGTAAGTATTCGAATCCATTAATACGTATTCGAATCCTTTTATAAATATTCGAATTCAAGGATTCGAATCACCTGCATTTGGATTCGAATCACCTGCATTTAGATTCGAATACAAATCCTCTTAAAAAAATGTAACGAATCCAGATCACGAATCCAGTTGAACTAAAGTATTCGAATGCCTCTTTTGAATCCTCTAAAAGGATTCGAATCCTTCCCAACTCTGGTATAAAACTTAGTTTGGGGAATAATGTGTCTAAATATTTGATATGTCAAAAATATCTAATAAAATAAAATTAACAAATCGAGAGTCGCTCAGCAATGTCACTTTTAATACCTTTTGAAAATGCTTCTAATTTTAGCATTTTCAGAAGATATTAACGAAATTGCTGAAGAATTTTCGAACACAACAACCAAATGATTATCCCAGAAATCGGTTGCTTACTTATCATAAAGTTTACTGTAAATGTTATTTCTATCTGTCCAATAGATGGAAATTAATGGTGCCGAAATTGCAATATAGTGAATTCTGTATAGTTAGCAGCGTGCATAATTGTTTATATTGCAGTTTTGCCAACATTAATTTTAATTTGTTAGACATATAGAAATGAAATTTCCAGTAAATTTAAGGTAAAGGTCGGAAATTCACATGTTATTTGTCCATAAGAACGAACAACGATTAATCTTCCAGAATAATATAAATAGATCTTTGAAACTTATACATATTGCACATTAAAGATTTGCGAATAAATTGACACTATTCCTTTTTCAAAAAATGTTTCTTCAATTATATATAAATCAAATAATGAAACACTCTTAAATGATCACATCAGTCCGTGCAATACTTCCATAGAAAACTGTATTTCTTCTTCATATTGCTTCAATTTATTAAAGTAATTATTATAAACATGTTGTATTAAATAGATTATTCTAAAATAAATGATAAATAAAATTAATCGTTGCTTAGAAATCTCCATAAAAGCAATATAAATTTTGATTATGCTTTTAATAAATAGAGGGCAGTATTGTGCTATTTTAGAAATATCTTAAAATTATACTGTAATTTCCAAAAACATGTGAAAAGATATTGGGTTTGATATGTACAATTCGTGTACGGCATTTGTCGCGACACGGGTCCCGGTGCGCGGCCTTGAATTGCGAATGTAATTTTTCTGCCGCGGACTGTTCATTGATCATGTTGTTGATACATAACAAAGAAAGACATTATTCAAATATTTCCCAATACATTTTTTAAATATAAGTGTATTTCTGGATTCATGTTTTGAATAGAAATCTGGAATGCCGTGATGAGTCGGAAAACATCCTTTTTCATTTATTTACCAAATTGAATGTGCGACACTCGGCGATTTGATTACCGAGGCACTTAGTCAGCTTAGCGTCTAGAGTTCGAATTGGGTTATTGTAATTTCTCATTTTTTGTACGGCGTGCGGCGGCTTAGCCTACTTAGCTTGTAGTATCGCCTACCCAGCTTAGAGAGTAGACCTCCTCTCGTGTTCACATCTATTCCTTTTGTGTGCTTCATTGCAGTTTACCAAATTAAGGAGTGTAGAACGCAACAGTCATGTATGATATTTGATTTTTGATAGTAATGATTTAAATCACTTATGTACTTGCAAATAACATGCATATATATTTTATGTTCCCAGAATTTAACTATTTGTCTACAATATAAATACAGGGAATTTTTCTTTTAGGTAAACATGTGCATAAGCTGTAAATTTTACGACATTCATTGTTTTTTAAAAGAGTTCAATTTGAAGCTTTAAACGAGTGTTTTCCACTCCCAGCCTAAGCATGAAGTAAAATTTCGAGTTTAGAAAAGCCCAGAAAATTTGTCTCGGGTCGCTGCGCGACCCGAGACAAATTTTCACGGGGCTTTTCTAAACTCGAAATTTTACTTCATGCGCCACGCGTATAAAACACTGATTTTAATTGAGGTTCAAATATAAATAAATTTTACAGTGTTTTATACGCGTGGCGCATGAAGTAAAATTTCGAGTTTAGAAAAGCCCAGAAAATTTGTCTCGTGTCGCTGTGCGACCCTCGACAAATTTTCACGGGGCTTTTCTAAACTCGAAATTTTACTTCATGCTTAGTCTGGGAGTGGAAATCACTCGTTTAAAGCTTCAAATTGAACTCTTTTCAAAAACAACGGATGTTGTAAAATTTACAACCAATACATAGTGAAAACTACTTTCTGTAATTTTGCTATTTCAACGCCATCTCGTATCCCAGAAACACACAACCAGGAAAAATTGGTCCTCTTAAGTTATTTTTTCTTTCGAAGCATTCAAGTAAATGTATAAGGACACACTTTGCGTTTTAACAGATTTATGTAATATAAAATTTACTACTATTCTCCAAAAATTAATTAATTATACTAAGTAACGCTATCATGATAAAGTGTAATAAAACATTTATTGGATTTTCGTGACACAACGTATGGCACGACATATCATTTAATATGGTGTGGTAATTTCACCTCGTTCGCCATACAGAATAGCGTAATAACCGATCATTTACATGTGATTAAGAACTCGGAGGATTTAATTTTTTCTACCACAATTCATTTCCATTCATACATAGCAAATATACACTCACCGCTAATGTTGATCCTCACATCAATAAATTCTACAAATGTTTGCAATTTACTAATATACTTATACACCATTTGTTATAACTCTTGGATTTTGGGATATTATTATTTTTATATCTAATCGTCATTTCAATAACGAGGGAAATAGTATTATAAATACATAACTATTTTTGTTTAATTTTTTGTCCCATTTCCCATGTTCAGATAGAATACTTTAAAAAACATATCTGTTTAATAATGGATTCGATAGCTAACGCCATCTGTATCCACTGGGTCGGGACCACACTGAAGAGGACCTTGAAGTCCGAAACGCGTCTGTGAGTATCTGGTGCCGGAATACTGAACACAAATTCAATTTTGATATCTGTTTATTATTAATCCTCTTTTTTGGCATAAATCTATTAGAAAAGTTTATAATATCTTCAAGGCTTCGAGGCCGAGCAAGGGGCCGAGCAAATAAAAATGGTATTACTCCTTTTTAGTTGCTCGGCTTCTATCTCTATATCCATAATTTGTGCAATTTAAAATACTAGTTCAACTAATTCCATACCAACATAAACGCATATTTACACAAAATTTTGCAAAATACATAATTCTAATCTTATCGATTGAATTGCGTTTATAATTTTATTTACATAAAATATTGCAAAATAGTCTTATTGATTGAATCGCGTTTATAATTTCATAAAACGTAAAAAGGACAAGTAAAACGTCTATTTCTACAGTCTCATGAATTAGTGTACAATTTACTTATGTGCATAATAATGGGTAATTATTTGAAATGGATCGAGTTGAGCAGGCGCATCTAAATACAATCATGCACTGCTCGCGCAAATAACACAAATTAAAGTAATCATCTCATGTGTTCGCATAAAATCCCTCCATTACATAATTGAATGTTTAAACGGGCTGTAATTACTTTGAAATTGCAACGAGATATTATTTAAATTGACTGCAATGTCTATTGTCTTTCTTCGTATTTAATAAAAGTACATATAATTTGTTTTTTTTTTTAATATGACCAATTAAATTTGACATTTCAAGAATTTAGTGGTGTAATGCAGGTTATGTGTTTTAGGTTAGGATAAGATTAATCACATGTTGAATTTAATGGTGTAATGCAGGTTATGTCTTTTAGGTTAGGATAAGATTAATCAAATGTTATGTTGTAAATCAACTTTTAATTTGTAGGTTATGTGAGGGGAAATCTGACGGTAATATGAAAATTCAATTATCTCACAAAGATTACGATTACAAATGTACAGTTGCGAAAGAAAAAAACTAGTACAGCAGGGAGCTTTAGCCACTTTTAAAATATCGTATTTTTTTTTCTTGTAAAACAAACTTGTCATGTACAGGTTAACAACAATTTTTTTCTTGGCAAAAAAACAGTGCTTTTGTTGACAGGCACTTCATTAGCAATTTCTCCAATGCTAATATCGTCTCTAAATGGGTCGCTATTATCGCTTTTAGCGGTTTAGTCAGTTGAGGCACGTTAATTACATTTCGTTTGACATTTCCGCACATTTGTCAATTTGATTGACAATTTGAAAAAGCAAAGTGAATCCAGTTCACATAGCCAAATATTTTGCTGTACTCTCGCAACTGTACTTATCACCGCCTCAAATTATTTGTATCCACTACCAATTTAATAAAGTGTCTCTGAGGATCAGGTAAATGGGAGTTGCTCAGAAATATCTGCCTTCATTATCTGGACATTTTTATGTTCAAATTTTGAAAAAATTCTAAATAGAAGGAATGCTTCTTTTAGGTATACAGTGCATTTTCTTTAAGTATGGCCATAGGGATTTACATAGGAAAAATTGTACCCTATGTTAACTTTAATTGTTGTACGAATTTGAAACAATTTTTTGGTTTTATCAATAAATCATAAATTTTTCTGCGAAATGTTAATTATTAAACAAAACTTCCATTTCTAAACAAAAACCCAGCCGATCGTAATAATGTGTACGAGTGTATTGCATCTTTTTCACTGTGGTGGAGTTGCAAGCTTCTGTATTTCTTATCTTTAACTCTTATAGATTTTTGGGCTTATCTCGGACATGTTATACACTTTATTCGATAAATTACTTCACAAAAAAGTGTCAGGGCTTCGGGCAGGCCATATAAATAGTCCAAATCGATCTAACCAACTATAAGGAAAAGTTTCGTTCAAAAATGTGGTAACAACGGCAGCACTATGAGCTGGGGCTCCATCCTGTTGGAAAATAATTTGCCCAAATGCATTGATTTTATTTATTTACTGTCCTATTTATAACTGTATGTTTTTGAGTTTACGTGAAGTGAGTATTACACATAAAAAAGACTATTATTCCTTACTTCACTTTTTAATAGTATCGCTAGATGTACATTTCGAGACACAAGGTGCTCATTATCAATTATCATTATCAAAGTTTCGTTAAAAAATGTGGTAACAACGGCAGCACTATGAGCTGGGGCTCCATCCTCTTGGAAAATGATTTGCCCAAATGCGTTGATTTTATTTATTTACTGTCCTGTTTATAACTGTATGTTTTTGAGTTTACGTGAAGTGAGTATTACACATAAAAATGACTATTATTCCTTACTTCACTTTTTAATAGTATCGTTAGATGTACATTTCGAGACACAAGGTGCTCATTATCAATAACAAACTGGTTATTGATGTGTCTCGAAATGTACATCTAACGATACAAATGAAATATGAAGTAAGGAAAAAAAAGACCTTTATTGGCATAATACTCTATCACATCCATATCTACACTAATCACTGCCCCCTCTCTTCCTTCTGCTTTCCCTCTCGTCTCCAGCGTCCTTACCCCGGCCCCATCCTTTCTCATCCATTCCGTCACTCTTCTATTCCCTCTTATTCCCACCCATTCCTTCTTCACCCCCTCGCACTCCTCTGCCAGATGGCTCCACGTATCCCTTCCCCGTTCACACATTACACACCTCTCATACTCTTCCCCCATCCACACCTTTCTTCCTCTCTCCTTCGACCCACACCTCGCCCTCGCCAGCACCACCCTTTCCTCCCTACTCCATCCCCCCTCCATCAAATACCTCGGCATTCTCCCATGTACCTGCCACCTCCCGTACCTATCGTTGTATTCACTCCTCTCTATATACCCTTGCCTTTCCTGTGCTTCCACTTCCTTCTCCTTCTCTTTCACCCACGCATCCATCTTTACCCCATTTCCCAGCCACTCCATCACCTTTGCCTCCGACAAACCCACCCTCTCATACATTCTCCTTCTCTCGCTCCTCCATTTACCCTCTCTCCCATTCACGCACGCCACCCAAACCGCCTTCACCGGTCTCTCTTCCTACAGGTCCCATAACTTCATCTCATACCTAGCCACTCTCACCATTTCCTCATACTCTAGCTTCTCTCTATTCGTTTCCTGTAGTACTATGTATCCGGGTGTCGACCTTTCCAACCCCAACATACGCTTCAAGAACCACAATTGCTCCCTCTCTATACACTCATACCCTCTCGTCCCCCATACTTCCACCCCATACATTAACACTGACCTCCCCATCCACTTCCCCCTTTTTTTCCCACGCTATCCCCCACGCCTTTCTAGCCTTCCCCTGCACCCACCTCACATGCTCCTCATACCCTACCGTCCCTTTGAACAAAAACCCTAAATACTGAAGTAAGGAATAACAGTCTTTTTTAATGTGTCCTATTTATGATTGTTATACAACATTCACAAAATTACATTCTTGGCAAGTAATCTCGTGGTAGTAATTTGTGCACAATTGTAGTTTTATATGATTTATACTTTCCCATTTTTAACTAAAGTAACTACTTTTCGTAAGACTAAATTGATCCACAAGTAGATGTCAATGTTATAAACAGACATGTTTTTCAGAAATTCACATTAACAAATTTCGTGCAATTTTATAACATTTACTTGTCAATAAGCATTATGATATTTTCGCTAAGTTATTTGTGTTATTTATTTCAAACTGCGAATGCGAAATAGAGAAATCTGCCATGTTTATGTCCTTCTAGATTTTCGTAGAAAAATATTTGGTTTATTAATAAAACCAAAAAATCGTTTAATATTTGTACGACAATAAAAGTTAACATAGGGTACAATTTTTACCATGTAAATCCCTATGGCCATACTTAAATAAAACGCACTGTACATGTTACGATTTTTCAATGTACATTTTCAGACATTCGTGATCTTATTAAAAACTTTCAATCTAAAGAGTCTAACGAGTGTTAGTAATCCCAGATTAAGCATGAAGTAAAATTTCGAGTTTAGAAAAGCCTGAAAATTTGGCTTGGTCGCGTAGCGCAGCGGAGCGACCAAGCAAAATCAGGCTTTTGTAAACTCGAAATTTTACTTCATGCGCCACGCGTACTTAACACTGATTTGAAGTAGAATATACTTTGACTTAGTTTTGATCACATGTTCATTCATTTTAAAAATGTTTATATGGAATATATGAAAGTATACTTAAAAGAAAAAGTCCCTGTATGTGCTGTAAAGTTGCAAGTAGTAGCGTTCTCTTTTTGAAACTCTCTGACAATTTATTTGACAAATTATGATATATTTGTCACATTGATAATCAGTTACCAGCATCTCAAAATTTAATGTTTAAAATACCCTACTGTTAAAGCAGGACTGCAACTGTTCGCAGTAAATACACCCTAAGTTTGGTCATAAAAAACAGAGTATACCTTGGAAATGTTAAAATAAAAATATTGCATTTTCTTTCATGGGTGTAGCGAGGATTTTGTTCAGTCACCTAAGACTAACTTAAGTTAGTCTCTTATATCTTATTAGGAAGAGGCACTTAAGACTAACTTAACTTAGTCTCCCATCTTTCATTAGGAAAAGGCACCTAAGACTAACTTAAGTTAATCTCATCTCTCATTTGATATTTAGATTGAGTTCATCATTAAAAAGATTTGTTCTTAAAACAATTTTCTTTATAGAACATTAATTTTTATAACGGTCACGTAGAGACTAAAGTAAAAGTCGTTGCATAGGAATTCGACCACGCGATATGAGCGAATTAGGCCGCGCGACTCTGGCCACGCTACTCTGGAAAGCCGACTCAGGCCGCGCGACTCTAACCGCGCGGCTCATTCGACGAAGCGATATGAGCCGCGCGACACAGGCCGCGCGACTTAGGCCGCGCAACTCAGGCTGCGCGACTCTGGCGACGCGACTCTGGCCATGCGACTCTGGAAACCCGACTCAGCGCGGCTCATTCGACGAAGCGATGTGAGCCGCGCGGCTGAGGCCGCGCGAGTTAGGCCACGCGACTCAGACTGCGCAATTCAGGCTGCGCGACTCTGGCCACGCGACTCTGGCCGCGCGACTCTGGCCACGCGACTCTGGAAAGCCGACTCAGGCCTCACGACTCTGACCGCGCGACCATGGCCGCGCTGCAGAGTCGCGCGACTTCAGTCGTTTCAATCGTCGCTTAGAAATTCTACCTTTATAAGCTTCAAATTGAACTCTTTTCAAAACCAATGAAAGCCTGAAAATATACAGCGTATATATTGCAATAGGTATGCTGTAAAGAAAAACTCCCTGTATGTTTTGCCTCTTGCTCCTGCCTGGTCAAAATCCTGGCTCTTTCTATGCCTGCATCTTATTCATTTAATGAGTGCACTATTGAACTTATAGGGTCAAAAATACAATACAATTATTAATGAAATTTGAAATGTTTTTGCAAGAAGTTGTAAATTTTAATAAAGAAAATCTAACCTGTATATCACACCATCCAAACAATAATCATCTTAAAACTACGAGAAAGCCCTCTCGGATCCTGAAACGACCGCATAAAATCGTGCCAATAACACGACCGCACTTAGCACAAAGTAAGGGGGAGCAATTTTCCACGGCCTTCCCTTTTTCCATAAAAACCACGAATAAAACGGGAGATTCCGCGTTTTTCGGGCGCAATAAACGGCACGTGCTACCACCGCAATATCGGCCAGGGAGGATGTTAACGCTTTTTGGGCGTCGCGACGCCGGCTGCGCCGAATTGCGAGATACATTCGGCAAAATGGTCGGGAAAATAAGAAATATGTGCGACGGCGGGCGACACGTGCGCCAATAAAAACGCCCCGAGGAGAAAACTATCTTCGCGACGATCAATTTCATGTCATGTGTGTGCACGGACAATGTTTCAGAGAGCCATAAAGAGTATTTTTATTATCGTGTAATTGAATTTTATATCGGGTTCATTCATTAAAAACACTGTTTATATTATACAAATTGATGAAATTAAACTTTAACATGCGAATGAGTTATTTAAAATGCTGGCTAGACTTTCGTATCTCGTTGCATTTTCTAAATTATAGGCATAGGTGCACTCGATAACATTTTTTGCGCAGATAATTTGGAAAGAAAACATTTTGGAAGGACACTTTACGTGAGGTTAGGTTATGTCTCTCAAGTGCCGCTGTTGTTGCCTTAACCGTTAGAAATTCTTCAATTAATTCAAAAAATGAAAAACAGGGGAATGCCCGGCAACGCGCAAAATAATGGTTTTGTGCATTCAATAAATATCCATGGTTATACGAACAATATCGTAATTTTATATACAGGTTGCCCGAATTTCGACAAAATGTATGGGGATCTCAGTTATTTGAAGGGATAGAGAGTCGGTTAAATTGGGGCAAAGCTGCGTATTTTAGGGCCTAACAATAATCTGAAAACAATTTTCAAATATCTTTTTTTGTTTTGGAGATATCACCAAAAAACTGATTTTTTGAAAAATCGTTCTTTATTTTTTTATTAAAAAACTACTGAATCTTGACATTTAGAACTTTGATACACTTTTTAATGAGGAATCTAGTAGCATATTTTTTTCTAAGATATCTATAACATTTACCCGGGGACCAGAGCCAACTTTTGTTTTTCTTATAGGCGCCATTTTGGATTTTCATATTTTCTGAAAGAATATTTTTTTCTGAACTCACTGATGTATTACACTTACATAATTATTCTAGATTTAATATTTAAAATTATGATATTTTCTTTTTTGCAAAGAGTGCCTTGGAAAAATGACGTCATATCTGTTAATCAATAAAATCTTGGCAGCAGTCAATCATTGTTAGCACTTAAAATTAATTAATAACTGTCAGTCTTTTGTTATAATTATAATAAGTATCGATTATCACACAAAAGTTGCACATAACAAAACTATTCACAAAAAAAGTAATTTTTGCTACATCTCGGTAAATATTGATTACCATCACATCTAAGCATTATATATTTTTAACTTTACTGTAAATCAGTGGTTTATACGCGTGGCGCATGAAGTAAAATTTCGAGTTTAGAAAAGCCCCGTGAAAATTTGTCTCGGGTCGCTGCGCGACCCGAGACAAATTTTCTACGAGGGGCTTTTCTAAACTCGAAATTTTACTTCATGCTTAGTCTGGGAGTGAAGACACTCGTTAGTTTAAAATACATCACAACTGTTAAAATCTGTATCGTCAGATGCCCGTCTTCGGGGGTGATATGTAAGCAAATTGTGGGTCCTAGGAGTTCCCAAATAAGTGAGTTACTCAACTGTTTTCAAAGCACTCTTTACAAAAACCAAAAGATTAAAATTTTACATATAAAATGTACAATAAACTATAAGTGTGATACATCATTGAATTCAGTAAAAAATTGTCTTCCAAAAAATATGAAAATCCAAAATGGCGCCTATAACAAAAAAAGTTAGCTATGGTCCCTGGGTAAATGTTATAGTTATCTTAAAATCAAATATGTTACTAGATTTATCGTTAAAAAGTGCCTGTCTAGTGTCGTTGTAAGTTGTAAATGTCTGGATTCAATAGTTTTTGAATAAAAAATAAATACGAAATTTCAAAATATTCATTTTTTGACAATATCTCAAAAACGAATAAGATATTTCAAATTTGTTTTTGGATTATTATTGGGCCCTAAATTACGCAACTTTGCCCCAATTTAACCGACTCTATATCTCTTCAAATAACCGAGATCCCCATACATTCTGTTGAAATACGGACACCTTGTATTATTCATGATATATATCGTAGTTTATACATATCGATATACAGGGTCGCTACAAAGTATGGAAACACGGCTCTCACGTGAAAACGGCTAAAAACAGAACCACCAAAATTGGGATTTCTAAATGGGATATTTTCTTGAACAATTTGGCGTGAAAAAATCAAAAATTATTTTCAGATCTTTCACATACGGACGCCATCTTGAAATTCGATTTTTTTTATTTTACAACTTTTATAGACCTTATTTGGTCGTCCAACTTTTGGACGATTTTTAACAGTTCCAGTTTCATTAAACCTATTCCATGTTTTAAATGCAACTGACCTGGAAATAGGTGCTCGATCTGGATGATTTACGTTGAAAATATTTTTTAATTTGAAATAGTTAATTTTTATTTTTAAGTTTCGACCAAAAATAGAATATTTACAAAACAAATGAATATGAAAAAATAAAAAACGCAAGTTGAAGGCCTTAACGTACTGTAAACCTTTGCAAAATTTCAGGACATTCCGATAAACCGTTCTCAAAATATTTCGCTATTTCCATACTTTTCAAAGTCCGGTTTATCGATGAAAAGACAAGTATTTTTAAAAAAAGGTATATGGTTGTAATCAGAATTATAAGGTCTATAGAAGTTGTAAAATAAAAAAAATCGAATTCCATTTAAAAAAATTCAAGATGGCGTCCGTATGTGAAAATCCTGAGAATCATTTTTGATTTTTTCACGCCAAATTGTTCAAGAAAATATCCCATTTAGAAATCCCAATTGTGGTGGTTCTGTTATAAGCCGTTTTCACGTGAGAGCCGTGTTTCCATACTTTGTAGCGACCCTGTATATCATGATAAATATCGTGATACATATTTGATGATATATACCGTCACTATGACGGTATATATTGCATACTGTCACTGTGACAACAGCGGCGACCCAATACACGTTAACGGTATTGGGCTGCCTATAATCTTTGTTTTAAATAAATACTTTAATGCGTTTGACTCGCGTTTTATTCAGCTGTTTGGATGATATGCTAACAGATATGCGATTATCTGTATATAGAATTCGAAGAGTTATAAATGAAAACCATTTTAACACTCTCTTTTGTACAAACGTGATTTACCACATGATTTACAACCGATGTGTCAAAAGGGTCGCGAATAGTTTTTCCTCGACCCACGCATGAAAAAGACAATGCACCGCAAACCAAACATAATGGAGTCTTACCGTCAATACCCAACAAAAGCCCCGGCATTACCATACCCAATAAATTATCTAAAAATCCCAATCTAGATAAATATAGACGCAGCACGACAAATTACCGAACACATTCACGCAAGTGGGAATATAAATGAAAGTGAGCCCGACGAACAATTGGTGCTCTCGTGATTGGCAGGTACACGCGGGACAGATTTTCGTCGCTGATACCGCGATGCATAATACATTAGTTATTGTGTTGGCTGACAAGTGATGACGTCCAGTTATGTTGTGCATTGTGGTCCTCTTTTTTCGGGGCGCTGGTGGGGGGTTATGACTGTGTGGGTGGCCGCATCACAATGAACACGTTTTTTTTTATCTGATCGCTGATAAGGGAATAATAGCCCTTAATATACCCTTTATGTACATCCAGGGCCATTTGTTCGCTTCCAATGAACGTTTTATTAAGTGTTTATTCCAAAGTGATGGGTAAATAATGTCAATGGTCTCGTTTTACACCTATAAAACGATTACCATCGTATTGGTATTAAAGTTAATGCGCGCTAATATGGTAGGTGTAGCACCTACAAATTACCAGTAATAAGTCATAACGTGCTATAGCAATATACAGGAAGTTTTTCTTTTAAGTATACGTATTCCAAATTCAGCCTATTTTCTGGAAATCTTTAGATATTTCTTGTTTTTTTTTTTTAAGTTCAATTTGAAGCTTTAAAGGAGTGTTTTCCACTCCCAGACTAAGCATGAAGTAAAATTTCGAGTTTAGAAAAGCCCCGTGAAAATTTGTCAAGGGTCGCGCAGCGACCCGAGACAAATTTTCACGGGGCTTTTCTAAACTCGAAATTTTACTTCATGCGCCACCCGTGTAAAACAGTAAAATATTGCGCAATTTATGTATATTCGAACTGCACTTGAACTCTGTGTTTTACACGCGTGGCGCTTGAAGTAAAATTTCGAGTTTAGAAAAGCCCAGAAAATTTGTCTAGGGTCGTGCAGTGTTTTATACGCGTAGCGCATGAAGTAAAATTTCGAGTTTAGAAAAGCCCAGAAAATGTTACTTCATGCTTAGTCTGGGAGTGGAAAACACTTGTTTAAAGTTTCAAATTAAACTCTCTTAAAAAAATGAATGTCTGTAATTTTCTGTAAATCTTTAGATATTCCTTGTATTTTTTTAGGTTCAATTTAAAGCTTTAAACGAGTGTTTTCCACTCCCAGACTAAGCATGAAGTAAAATTTTCTGGGCTTTTCTAAACTCGAAATTTTACTTCATGCGTTTAGAAAAGCCCCGTGAAAATTTGTCTCGGGTCGCTGCGAAGTAAAATTTCGAGTTTAGAAAAGCCCAGAAAATTTGTCTCGGGTCGCTGCGCGACCTGAGATAATTTTTTACGGGGCATTTCTAAACTCGAAATTTTACTTCATGCTTAGTCTGGGAGTGGAAAACACTCGTTTAAAGCTTTAAATTTTTAAAAAACAACGAATGTCGGAAAATTTACAGTTTATGCATATGTTTACCTACAAAAAAATCACTGTAGATGATTATATCGATAACTTTGAAGTTTTCTTTGATATGTTGATTTTGATCAGGAATGGGCGACGTCAACAATGACACGTCCCATTGTCGATGTCGACTATTTGCACAACGTTCCTGACGTCGACAATGTCAACAATCGTTTTGATAAGTATAAAATTTGAACTATTTTGGCAGATTGCTTGGAAGTAAACATAATATCCAAAACTACGCAAAAAAAACAAATTTGTAGGCTTTTCTAAACTCAAAATTTTACTTCATATGGCCATGCACATAAAATACTAATTTTAAATGAAGTTTAAAGTATACAAATCAAAACATAAATAAATCTATTAGATCGTTTTTCATGCATTTGGTTACAGCAATTCTATTAATATTCAATTGCATCCCTCAAAAGCTAAAACTGCCCCCCTATGGGGCGTAGGCCCCACCTTTGGAACCACTGCTTTAGGTATTTTTTTAAACTTTATTTCCACTATATTGCTTTATTGTTGCTTGTTATTGTTTAATAGTATATTATATAACGAGCATACAATGATAGCTATTAATCCCGAGAATGAGGTTTGCGGAACGAGCCGAAGGCGAAAGTCGTTCGAGTGATTAATAGCTAAAACATGCGAGTTATACACTATACTTTGTTCACAACAATATATATAACACAACATGTATTATATATATTTATCAAATATGCGTCAGTCTTAATGGTCGGTTTTATTTTATAATTGTAGAGATAAATGATGACAGTTTGCGGTAGTATGATTTGAATATGTAATAGGGTAATTCCATTTTAATACAAATATGAACAATCGTTCAACAATAAATAATTCTCACACAGTCTACCCTTTCGCCCAAATTACATAGACACACGCTCTTTGCACAAAAAACGAACTCTTCCGTTTGGGTAGAGTTTTCACGGTGTTAATGTTTGTTCCGGTTTAAAAAAGCACTCGCAACGGATAGAAGCACAATTGTTGAACCGATTTGAGAATGATTTATGTTTACATACGCGTTTTACGCGGGTTAAACTAGTGAGAACGGCGGAGATGTTGACGCGATTGTTTCGTACTTTAACAAAATGGCGTCGACAACGTCATCACCACCATAGTTAAATGTAAGACAAAAGAAGCTGATTCGACTAGCACAGCGCTGTTGCTACATAGCGGCAAAAAAGCTAACTAGGCAATTATTTATATTCGTGTTAAAAAAACACATTTATCACGCAAATCCCGTGTTAAATGTACTTGGGTGTTGATTGCACCCCATTTATGCTGCCCACACAATTAAATAATATTATAAAATTGTCGTGATCAAAGTTAGTTAACAGTTGGGCAATAATTAAATAATTTGTTACAAGATATGATCTTGCTACCAAAATGTCGATTAAAAAGTTACGACGAAATTGTCGAGATGAAAAGTAACATCCTATTCGGTTAAATTTCAAAGTTTTATAGCTTTGAACATGTATAGTTTACCTGAATTACCCATAAACCAACCACCATCTTACAATTTCCAGTTTTCCACTAAAACCACCGCCATCTTGATAATATTAATGTAAATTTATACACACTCCACGTTCCCCCTAATTCGTTTCCATCGCCGTCTGGGATCGAGATGTATAAATTCCGAATACCGGCCGTAAAATGACTTTCTTCCGTGATTGTACTCATTAAATTTCGTTATTTACAACCGATATATCCACCTTTTCGTCTCAGTATTAATACAAATGCGTCTTTACATGTGTGTTTGATCGTTTTTTTTTCCTTTTAAATACGCCGATGCCGCATTTTCCTCAGTTTTATTGGCCGCAGCCCGCATTTACATTTTTATTGGCAACTACTTTGCTGCTCGCTAACGCTTCTCTTCTTCTTCACCTCGTGGTTCTTCCTTGCACGTCCTGACACGGTACGCGTCTTAATCATTTCGTGCCGGCGTTGTAATTTTGTAATTTGGCGCGATTTGCATGTGGGTATATCTGGTGTTTAAGCTGTTACGGATTTTGATGTGTGTTATTATTGATTGCATGACAAAAATCCATGATTGATCGAAATTGTTGGGAAGGCAAAAGAAGATCTTCTTTGAGATTGCTTTATTCTTGGTAATGATTGTTTTAATCTGTCATGTCAAAACACTGATATATCAATTTAAATTTTCACATAAGTTGGAATGTTCACAAGCAAAATCTTCACAGTAGAAGTTTACAAAAGTGGGAACTTAGAGATTACTTTATTCTTGATAATTATTGTATTATTATTGATCGAAATTGTTGGGAAGGCAGAGGAAGATCTTCTTTGAGATTGCTTTATTCTTGGTAATGATTGTTTTAATCTGTCATGTCAAAACACTGATATATTAATTTAAATTTTCACATAAGTTGGAATGTTAACAACCAAAATCTTCACAGTAGAAGTTTACAAAAGTGGGAACTTAGAGATTACTTTATTCTTGATAATTATATACAAATATAAAAAAATCCATGATTGATCAAAATTGTTGGGAAGGCAAAGGAAGATCTTCTATATTCTTGGTGATGATTGTTTTAATCTGGTATGTCCAAACACTGATATATCAATTTATATGTTCACATAAGTTGGAATGTTCACAAGCAAAATCTTTACAGTAGAAGTTTACAAAAATAGGAACTTAGAGATTTATTCTTGGTGATTATTGTTGTTGAATAATGAACAGAAAGCAAGATATAGGCGTGCGAAATGAAATACTTGAGGGGTATCAAAGGAGTAACAAGACTGTATAGAGTACAAAATACACAGATAAGAGAAGAACTAGAAGTAAAAGATATACAAAAGACTATAAACAGAAGACAACTGAGTTGGTGGGGGACATGTGCACCGAAAGAAAGATAATAGAATGGCGAAGAATGATAAAAATGGGAACTTAAAGATTATATTATTCTTGGTAATTATTGTTGTTGAACAATGAACAGAAAAGTAAGATACAGGCGGTCAAAATGAAATACTTGAGATGTATCAAAGGAGTAACAAGACTGGATAGATTGCGAAATACACAGATAAGAGAAGAACTAGAAGTAGATGATATACAAGCATTTATAAACAGAAGACAGCTGAGTTGGTGGGGACATCTGCACCGAATGAAAGATAATAGAATGGCGAAGAAAGTATGGCAGGCACCGACAACAAAGAAAAGGAA
Source organism: Philonthus cognatus (assembly GCA_932526585.2). Lineage (NCBI taxonomy): Eukaryota > Metazoa > Arthropoda > Insecta > Coleoptera > Staphylinidae > Philonthus > Philonthus cognatus. The sequence goes on from OW052242.1 coordinate 36,247,373, forward strand.
ACAGTTACGACCATGGAATTTATTTGATTCCATAGGAAACAAGTACCTAATCAATCTACTGGAATAGAGGCCAATTGATAGGCAACATTTAAAGAGCCCTCATAAATTACAACATAATCTTGAAGATGTAAAGCAGGACTTCAATGTTCCCACTTTTGTAAACTTCTACTGTGTAGATTTTGCTTGTGAACAAGTCAACTTATGCATTTTAGTGGACACAGGTACGACCAGGAAAACGTGGAACGAAGGGATAGCTAATATGCTGAAGGAAAAACGATTTAACAATTGAGGAAGCCAGGAACACAGCAATCGATAGGAAAAAATGGAGAAAAATAGTTTTCGGCTCACTAAAATGCATAAGTCGAGTTGTTCACAAGCAAAATCTACAGTAAAAGTTTACAAAAGTGGGAAAATTAAAGTCCTGCTTCACATATTCAAGATTATATTGTAATTTATGAGAGTTCTGCAAATGTTAGCTACCAATTGGCTTTATTCTAGTAGATTGATTAGGTACTTGTTTTATTTGATTCCATAGGAAACGCCATTGATGGGTAAACGCAATATTATTATTGTTTTTCCATTAAATCACTAATGCCGGGTTTCATCAACGTCAGTTAAATCGACCAATGGTTATTTATCAATTAAAATGTAGTAATAGTTACATGCATGTCAAAAAATTAATCAATTTACATGACATTGATGTTTATGACATAGAAAATGTCTATTACAATCGTCAAATAAATTTAATCTATTAATAAAATTTAATTGAGGTTGGTGAAACCGGACATAAATAAGTTAATTTAATAGATTGTATTATTTGACCTGACTTAAAAATGTATGAAGAAAAAAAAAGTATTATTTAAATATTTCGATTATTACTCATTTAAAAAATAAGTTCTTTATGTATTTCTAACTTTAAAATATTTTAGTGTTTTATACGAGAGGCGCATGAAGTAAAATTTCGAGTTTATAAAAGTTTGATGAATGCCTGAAAATGTACAGCATATACATTATGTGTATTTAAAAGAAAAATTCCCAGTATGTAATACAATAAGACTAAATTTACTAAGAATCAATAAATAGTAAAAATGCAATACTTTTGCAATCTTCAACTAATTTTTCGTATAAAGACTAATTATTAATAAAACAGATTAGTTGTAGGATACGAATAGTATTGTTCAATTAATTTTTATTCAAATTTCAATCATCAGTGTAAACTGGAGATTCCGTAAATAAATTAAATTAAATTAAATTAAATCTAAGAGTTGGCAATTTCATTTATATTTTATCTCTAAAGAGTCAAGTTTTGAGATGTATTTTTATACTAAGTAAAATACATTTTGACACATGATGGCCGTTGTTCCAATTATTTTATACATCAAGAACTTTAATAAAGCGGCAAGTTCTTTTGTTATTGTTGGAATTTCCAAACTTTCCACATTTTTCTAATCACGCTTTTTTTATGGCGTAGAAATTGAAGATGCTGTTTAGCTTTATTTGATAAGGCAGATTTGCTCATAATTATTACATTTCTTTACTTAATTAAACAATTTATTTTATTAGCAGAATATTCAAATCGTTTTATTTTGAGAATAATATATATTGAATTTTTTTCTAGGTATACATATTAGTATGCTTTTTTTTAAAGAGTTCTATTTGGATCTTTAAACGATCCCAAATTAAGCATGAAGTAAACAATTTATTTTATTAGCAGAATATTCAAATCGTTTTATTTTTAGAAAAATATTTATTTAATTTTTTTCTAGGTATACATATTAGTATGTTTTTTTTTAAAGAGTTCTATTTGGATTTTTAAACGATCCCAGATTAAGCATGAAGTAAAAATGTTAATTTTAAAGTTTCAAATATTGGCTTCCCTATTTAGTTTAGAGACAAAATGTATTTCACTTTTTTGTAGAGGGAAAAATTCTAAATTTATAAATGTTCACACTTAACACTTTACCTTTCTCTAAGTTAAAATAATTAAGAAAAAGTAATGTGATTTTATAAAAATAATGACATACCATGGAATTGATACAACAATTGCGGATGTTGCCTACTTTTTTAAAAGTTCAACTTAAAGCTTTAAACAAGTGTTTTCCACTCCCAGACTAAGCATGAAGTAAAATTTCGAGTTTAGAAAAGCCCCGTGAAAATTTGTCGAGGGTTGCGCAGCGACCCGAGACAAATTTTCTGGGCTTTTCTAAACTCGAAATTTTACTTCATGCGCCACGCGTATAAAACACTATAATATTGTCAAATGTATGTATATTCGAACTTCACTTAAGATCTGTATTTTATACGCGTGGCGCATGAAGTAAAATTTCGAGTTTAGAAAAGCCCAGAAAATTTGTCTCGGGTCGCTGCGCGACCCTCGACAAATTTTCACGGGGCTTTTCTAAACTCGAAATTTTACTTCATGCTTAGTCTGGGAGTGGAAAACACTCGTTTAAAGCTTCAAAGTGAACTCTATTAAAAATCAACGAATGTCAGAAAATTCACAGCTAAAATAATTAATAAAAGATAATGTGATTTTATAAAAATAATGACATACCATGGAATTGATACAACAATTGCAGATGTCAAAATAGCACAAGATATTGCTGTTACTTAATTAACTTAATTAAAATGATTTGTGAATGGGTTTTTGTAGATTTAGTTTTAAGAAGACATTGTTAAAATGTGACGTGTAACCTTAAAATTTTAAAGCTGCATACCGGAACGTACGTTTTCGCATGTTCCATCTAAAAACCATAGCAGACATATTATGAAGTTTTCTGTCTTTTTTCACACACGTAATCTGATGACATCAAACTATTTTCGTATTACTTGCATTGGTGCAGAAAGCACTACAAATCAAGGAAACCATGAGACACCTCTCGTGAATCATACCTTACATGCGAAATATTGTGAAACTATTCTGTTATTTTCTGTATTTGCTGTCACAAACCATCTCTCAGGCGATCGAAAAATTAGCGTTGTTCTCCTAGATAAATCATCTCTAAAATGGCCAAAAATTAGTTTTGGCTTACAAAGTAATGAGGTTAAGTACGTCAAAAATGGAAGTGAAGAAATGACTTCGATTTAAATCGAATGGCCACAATTTCGCAGAAACAATTAACTCTTGCACCAGCAATTAAAATTCACGACCGTCATCGCCGTCATAAAGCCATTCCTAGTGCGAAAACGCTAACGGATCAGAATCTCGCCTATTCCTTCCCTGAACAGATGAATCGTTCGCGCGATCCATCGGACGCGGCACGGCAATATCTCGGGGTCGCGAAATAAGGCCGTTTTAATGATATAATTTAATGTCTTCAGCAGTGCGCACTTCTTGGGTGGTCTCCGGCAAATTGGTACAGCGGCTCGGCCGCGGGAGCGAAACGCCGTTTTGTAAATACGGCCGCTTAATCCGATGGCCGACTGGAAATGTGCTCGCATGCAAAACCTGCAACGACGATCGCACCTCGTATTCACCTTGTCATCGTACGCTTGGGAACATTAACGATTTTGCACGTAGTGTTTGAGAATATAAATGAAAATAGCATCTGTAATCTGAATGAAAATAGACCCCGTTTGAGAGAGAAAAAAAAAATAGAAGTAGAAAAACAATGTTTGCAAACTTAACGTTGTTCTTCTACTCCTATTCTAAAATATCTTACTTATGGGTCCATCACGAATTAGTAAATTTAAAACATTATATGCGATTCTTTTATTATGTGGTCTTTGCCATAGAAACAAACCATTGTAGTTCTAGAGTTACAATAGGTGCATTTTAACTCTAGAATTGTAATGGTTTTTACAATTGTAATGGTTTCTGACGACAGTCAGTGCCCTCGACACGTGAAAGCTTCACGTGTAGAGGGCACTGACTGTCGTCAGAATTAATCCATTCAGTCTCTGTAACGCAAACCAAGCCTATATAATTTGGAATTTCTGACGTTTTGTCAGATTTACGTACTCGTACTCGCGATGCTCAAATGTGCCGAATAAAAAAGTTAAGTATAAATCGAAATTGGGGCCCGCCGTGGCCGAGCGGTTGAGCCGCCGGTTTCGCCAAATCGGTCACGGAGGTGATCTGGGTCCGATTCCCAGCGGAGGCGAGTAATTTTTCTAACGAAAAATACTCGTCTCCGGTTCCATGGATGTGTGTGAATGTGTTGTGACGTCCAAATTAGTCGAAATATATGTTAATATAAATCAATGTTAGTGGCTGAATGGTAAAAACCTATGCTAAACAAACAAATAAAAAAAAAATCGAAATTGAGTGGATTTCCGTTATGCGGTTCAGTGTCTGAGAACGGAGCAATAGTGCTCAGATACATCAGGCTACACATTAAAGAAAACCCGAAAATTTCCTTAAACTAATCACCAATTCTCTAATATGTACAATGTCTATCGAGTATTTATGATAGTAATCAATAAAAGATGTTAACGTGTAATTTATTGAAGAGAAAGACCCATAACGATTCATTAAGAATTATTTTCGTCATAATTTAATAAGCGTCTTCCCCGAGGTGAAAAATTGAACACAACCTCTCTTTTTAGGAAGGAAACTCATTTAATAATTACATTAACGAATTCATTAAAGCAGCGAATAAATAAAAACAAATTAGTTTTCGCCCATTAGCATCGAATTATGGTAGCCAATATATAATTTATTGCTTAATTATTCAGAAAAAGCAATAAACACAAGATTTATATATAAATTGACAACAGCAAAAATATACACACTCACATGCCTGTAAATGTATCTTTTGGAAAATTTAGTGATCCTACATAAAGAAAAAGTAATTAGCACTTAAAGATCCTGAGTTTTAGTCCATCTCTTAAGAATGGACGTTTTTATTTTAAATACCAATCCCTGCTCTAGATCCTGGGTCTCCAAACTATCTTCTTCGCGGGCCACAAATACAATTCTACATAATAAAGGCGGCCAAGATCCGATTAATTTTATAAAATTATGAAAAATTTAAGGAACAATTGTTACAATATTTCAAAATATGACATTTACAAAAAAAATTACAAACAATGGCGAGCCGGATTCATGCAAGTCGCGGACCGGATTTGGCCCGCGGGCCGTAGTTTAGAGACCACTGCTCTAGATCAAAAAGAAAATGTACAGAAAATAACACCATTAGTAGCCGATTGAGTCAATCAGTCGAGGTGCAAATGAGCTTTGGTTTGTCAGATTTTTTTTTTTATTTACATAGACATTTTGATACCGAATTAAGAATGATCAACAATTATCACAATTAACAATTAGTTTTAATTAAATGTCATAATTTTACAGTAATATAACAGCAGTGCGGTTTTCGCGAAATTTATGGTGCGTTTGTCGTTCAGTCGATTTATCTTCTGGATTTTCCCATTAGCTGATGGCAGTGAAACGGTCGAAAATAATTAGCTTTTAATTAAAGGGCGATTAATTGGCGAGGAGCGGACCGATTAAAATCAGAAGGGCAATTATAACGTTATGCCCGTTTTACAATTGAAATTAGGATGAGAGAAAGAGATAATAGCGGTTTATTCCGCAATTGAATTAATGAAGGGCTGTTTATGATTTATAGAGGGGTTTTGCAGCAAATGAGAAATCCGGCGTTTTTTAAAGCTTCATGTGCTTGATTGCAGATTCATAAGTATTACCTGTTTTTTTTTTTTAATGTATCCAATAATATTTGACATTTCAAGAATTTAGCGGTGTGATGCAGGTTTTGTGTTATAGGTTAGGACAATATTAATCACACGTTATGTTGTAAATCAACTTTTAATTTTTATGTGAAGGGAAATCTAATATTAATGACACTTCAATTAACTCCCAAAGATTACGATTACAAATTTATTTACCTATCACCGCCTCCAATTATTTGTATCTACTACCAATTTAATAAAGTGTCTCTGAGGATCAGGTAGGATAGGAGAATCGGGTTATATTCCTTGCTCAGGAATATCTGTCTTCTTTATTATCTGCCCATTTATTTATTTATTTGTACGGAAGTCTCCATTTTACATTAAATATATATATAATAATAAATGTGTGTAAATTAAACATATAACAAATAATACAATGCTCATGATAGTTATAAAATTCAAGTTACAATTAGCTAATAAATACAATTAAAAAACAACTACAAGATCAATGAGCGAAAGGTGGCGCTTAAACAAATTGTAAGAATTACAAAATATTAAAAAGTTTGGAAATGTATTTAGTATATTACAATATTTCATTATGCGACAAACAGGATTTATATGTTCAAATTTTAAAAAAGTTCTAAATATAAGAAATTTTTCTTTTAGGTATACATGTTACGATTTTTCAATTTTTAGACATTCGTGCTCTTATTAAAAACTTTCAATTTAAAAACTCTAACGGCTGTTTTCCACTCCCAGACTAAGCATGAAGTAAAATTTCGAGTTTAGAAAAGCCTGAAAATTTGGCTTGGTCGCGTAGCGCAGCGGAGCGACCGAGCCAAATCAGGCTTTTCTAAACTCGAAATTTTACTTCATGCGCCACGCGTATAAAACACTGATTTAAAGTGAAGTTCAAAGTATACTGCCTAGTTCTGATCACATGGTCATTAATTTTACAAGTGTTTATATGGAATATGTTTAAGTATACTTAAAACAAAAAATACCTGTATGTGTTGTAAAATTGCAAGTTGGTGCGTTTTTTTAATTCTCTGCATCGTGACAAATTATGACTTTTTTTCACATTGTTAATGATTTAACAACATCTCAAAGTTTGATGTTTAAAATACCCTTACTATTAAAGCAGGACTGCAACTGTTCGCAGTTAATACACTCTTAGTTTGGTCATATTAAAAAAAAAAAACAGAGTTTAGATGTGGGTTTGATCATTGTTTTATAAGCTATCTATAGATATATTCGGGTTTTTTGTTGGCCAATCAGATTTGGGATTTATTTTTCTTAAGTTCTTTGATTATTTGACTGTTTGTTATGTAATCACAGTAATACCTATATGAATGATTTTTTGTAATACTGTAAAAAGGAGAAGTCCGTAAATAAATAAATTAAAACGCGTTGCGCATGAAGTAAAATTTCGAGTTTAAAAAAGCCTGAATTTGTTCAGGCACATGAAGTAAAATTTCGAGTTTAGAAAATTGTTCAGGCTTTTCTAAACTCGAAATTTTACTTCATGTGCCTGAACAAATTCAGGCTTTTTTAAACTCGAAATATTACTTCATACGCAACGCGTATTAATTTATTTAATTACAGATTTCTCCTTTTTACAGTATTACAGAAAATCATTCATATATCAATGTGACGCGTATAAAACGCTAAAATATTGTAAAATTTATGTATATTTGAGCTTCACATAAAATCAGTGTTTTATACGCGTGGCGCATGAAGTAAAATTTCGAGTTTAGAAAAGCCCAGAAAATTTGTCTCGGGTCGCTACGCGACCCTCGACAAATTTTCACGGGGCTTTTCTAAACTCGAAATTTTACTTCATGCTTAGCCTGGGAGTGGAAAACACTCATTTAAAGCTTCAAATTGAACAAAATCAACGAATAAAACAACTCGAAATTTTACTTCATGCTTAACCAGGAAGTGGAAAATACTCACTTAAAGCTTTGAATTAATAAACTCTTTAAAAAAAAGGTTATGCATATGTGTACATTAAAGAAATATTCTCGGTATATCTTTTAAATATTAAACAATTTTATTATTCTGCTAATAAAATTGTTCAGTTGACTAATTATGAGAAAATCTGCTTCATCCAATAAAGTTGAACAACATTTTAAATTTTTACCCCGTCGACAAAAAAAACTTGATTAGAAAAATATTTAATTTTCCAAATTATAGCAAAAATAAAAGAGCTTGCCGCTCCATCGAAGTTCTTGATGTATAAAATAATTTAAAGAACGTCTATTATGTCTCAAAATGTATTTTACTTACTTTAAAAATACATCTCAAACTTGATATTTAGATATAAAACATAAATGAAATAAAACCCGATTAAAACATCCAAACAGTTTTTTGCGACCCTGAGAGCTGGGTGCTAGAAAAACAAACACTTTATACATAATTTTAATAGATTTAATGATTTCCTAAATGATAAATGATATATTCATTAATTTCTTAACTGTGGATTCAAATTCTTTTGTAAGTATTCGAAAACTTTTAGAAGGATTCGGATCACCTACACTTGAAATCGAAAAATAATCCTTTCAAAATATCGTGAACAATCCGAACATTGAATCCTCTTTGACATAAGTATTCAAATACATCTCTAAAACCTCTAAAACAGAGGTTATCAACCGGTAGGGCCCCTTTCCCCACCGGTTGAGAACCTCTGGTTTAGAGGTTTTAAATATGTATTTGAATACTTGTGTCAAAGAGGATTCAATATTCGGGTGGCACGCCACATTATGGAAGCGCGACAAGATGTAAGGGGCTATAATGGTGTTTTAAGCTATCTAAAAAAACCAAAATCAAAGAGGCGGGCGTGGACTTATGAGGGGGAGGGGGGGGCGCGACCTGAAAAAGGTTGGGAACCCCTGCTCAAAAAGGATTCGAATTCTGAATGATTTTTTAAGTGCATAAATATTCGCATGTATTTAAGAAAACAGCAAACATTAAAACCGGTTTCAATCAATAAATCCATTCGCTTATCACCAAACACGCAAAAAAACGCAAACGAACATACGGCATTCTTGATAAATTTGAAGAGCAGCTCTATTTATTCAACCTTTTATCCAGTTGAGATCGATTATTCACATGGCGTATATCGTGTCTTCTCTTTTTAAAAAACGCTAATCGGTTTTCGAATTCGATTTCGCGTTTTCAAGTGCTAGTGTTTATTTTGTTAACTACGACAGTGATTGCTGTGGCTGATCGAGATAGCTGCAAGGAGAAGAAGAAAAAGTGCTAGTGTTATGATTCGTGAGTGAAGTTTTGCTTCGGATTATTAAATAATAAAATCAAGAACGAGATACTTGGATTCAAAGGATCGTCTTCCATTAATTAAAAGGTTGGTGCAATGGTTTGCTTTTCTTCTAACGTGTGTCTATAATCTGTCGGCATCCCAGTAGATTCTGACTTCAGAAACATACGTCGTAATTACCCACTGAGCAAACACAATTAAGTAATAATAATAATAATAATGTTTATTCGTGCTAAGACTTACAGGTTTACACACGTCAGTAAATATATGAGAAGGAATACCTAAACTGGATATACATTGCAGTATTGCAAACTTAAAATCTATTAATGAGTAAGATAAACTAAGTATATATATATATATATATATATATATATATATATATATATATATATATATATATATATATATGGGCCATTAAACAACTATAAGAAAGGTGTGCAAGTAAAATAAAATAAGATCAGTGTATATATAAATAAAAACGGATCACTGTTAAACAGACCGGCAAAACATTTCAAAATTTAGGCGGTCCATCAGACTAGACTGTTTCATCAACATTAAAACAACGTTTAATGTTGCTACAATGTTTATATAACGTTATTTGTTTGTATTTTGCTCAGTGGGTAGACATGTAATTAAATTTATTTGACGTTTCCGATATTCACCGAATCAGCCCACTGAGCAAAAAACAAACAAATTACGTTATATCAACATTGTAGCAACATTAAACTTTGTTTGAATGTTGTTGAAACATAATTGTGTTTGCTTAGTGGGGCATGACTTAATCTAAATTATGTGATTTGTTTTTCAAAGCAACTAAGATGCCGACAGTTTATTGACACTCGTTATTTAAGGATGTTGATCGACAGGGGATTGAAGAAAGTTATGTTAAAACTGTTGTTGATTTTGATAAAATTAGAGTTTCAGAAAAGCTTTGAAACATAAAATTGCTGTAGAAATACAGGAATATATTACAGGCAACTTTATATGCACATTATTTGCTTAACGGGTTTCATATAAACAACATTTAAAAAATCAAGAATAGGTGCATGTCACAGGCAACTTTTTGAACAAATATAGCGTCTGATAGGTTGCATAATCATTGAGAATTGTTGCAGGCAACTTCATATACACACTCCTTGAGAATGACTCAAAGTCGAAATTAGTTGGAATTAAAAACTAAAATAATAATGAAATTTAACTAAGTATTTCCTTTTTCCACGTGGTGAAACATATTTAACTATGATTTTATAGTTAAATATGTTTCACCACGTGAAAGATGAGAAACGTGTTCAAGATTCATAAACACATTTTCTGTAGAGCGGGATAAATGATTAGTTCCACCCCTAGTTCATATGTGGCGCTAAGTGCTATTTTTTGCGCGAAAGCGCAAAATTTGCAAAAACCAATCTGAAATATGATAGAAATCTGTGGTCACTGAACATAAGAACACTAAACATAGTACAAACTGAGCTTTTTTTTATATGAGGAAGAAAATAACATGGAGAGTTGGTGTTTTAAAATAGCGAACTTTGTTCACAAACAATAAACTGTCACACTAAAAAAGACTGTTATTCCTTACTTCACTTTTTATTTTTATCGTTAGATGTACACTTCTGTGCAATAAAATTAAGTTCACAAAACATGTTAAAGTTTAAAGCCGACATAATGAGTTTCCTAGTTACGTAAATATGTCAATTTCCTTAATGTCAAAATGCCGACAATAATTAAAAAATTAGAATTCTAATATAGAAGAAGGTTTTTCTATTACACAAATTGCTCGATTGATGAGCATCAGTAAAGTACTTTTTTCAGAGTTAAGAAACATTGAAGCAGGAAGGAAGTGTTATGGTGTTTGATTATTTATTGAAACTGCTGCTAGGCAATTAAAACAGACCAACTAGAATATCATGAAAGATAGTTATAAGTCTTTTGCTTAATTTTATTGCACAGAAGTGACCTTTTCGAGAAACAAGGTGCTCATTATCAATAACAACAAACCTCTCGAAATGTACATCTAACGATACAAATAAAAAGTGAAGTAGAGAATAACAGTATTTTTTAGTGTAATGATGACTTCACGTTAACTCAAAAACATACAGTTAATAACCTGTCAACTCACAAATCGATTTGAGTGAATTTAAATTCGCATTTTCTTGTTTGCAAATGCTATTTGCTATTTAACAATTGCGAGACAAAAAGTTGCATTTGAAAATATACAAGTGTAAAAGCACCATACCATAATTAACAAGGAAATTGCTACATTACCACGTTCATTTTATCAATAGTTCAAAACTAATTGATAGCATTTAGATTTTGTTCTATTAACCCATTAATGCAATAATACATTCATTTTCATTATTTCTTAGTTAAATTACTCAATAAATTAATTTGATATGCTGCATTATTTAACCTGACTTAAGAATTTGTGAAGAATAATGTAAATACTTTGTTATTTAAATATCTTGATGATTACTTATTTTGAAAAAGTATTTCTAACTTCACAATATTTCAGTACGTGGCGCATGAAGTAAAATTTCGAGTTTAGAAAAGCCCAAAAAATTTGTCTCGGGTCGCTGCGCGACCCTCGAAAAATGTTCAAGGGGCTTTTCTAAACTCGAAATTTTACTTCATGCTTAGTCTGGCAGTGGAAACACTAGTTCTAAACTTCAAATTAAACGTTTTTATAAAAAACGACGAATGCTTTAATAATTACAGCGTATACATCATGTATATTTAATTAAAAATTCTCACTATAACACGAGTATAATAAGTCATTCGTAGGAATAAAAAAAATAAGTGCAGAATTTTACTTGAAATCAACTTTTAACTCTACAAGTGCCTGAAAAATTATATCGTATACATCATGTAGGTTATTATTTTGTTATTTAAATATTTTGATTATCACTCATTTAAAAAAAGTATTTTTAAGTGTATTTATTTCTAACTACACAATGGTTCAGTGTTTTACGCGCGTGGCGCTTGAAGTAAAATTTTGAGTTTAGAAAAGCCTTCAATTTGGTTTGGTCGCTACGCGATATGCGACTAAACCAAATTTTCAGGCTTCTCTAAACTCAAAATTTTACTTCATGCTTAGTCTGGGAGTGGAAACACTCATTCAAAACTTCAAATTGAAAGATTAAAGTGTTTTATTTCAAGTTATTATCATCTTCACGTAACTCACCCAAATTCATTCAAATTGAACGTTTTTATAAAAACGACGAATGCGTGAAAAATTACAGCGTATATATCATGTATATTAAAAAAAAACTCAGTATTATATAATAAGTCATTCGTAGAAATAAAAAAAAAAGTGCAGAGTTTTACTTCAAATCAACTATTACAGTTAAAATTTTGTATTGTGGAGGCTTCTACTTCGTTATACATGTTAATTTATTAATAAAAAACGGTTTAACTTTGTTTGTATAACACAATTTATTTTTATGTGACTGCAGTTTCGGCAAATTTAGCTTGCCATTATCAAACATATAGTATATATGTTTGATAATAACAAGCAAAATTTGCCGAAACTGCAGTCACATAAAAATAAATTGTGTTATACGAACAAAGTTAAACCGTTTTTTATTAATATATTACAGTTAACTCTGCAATTGCTTAGCCGTTTGCCGTTAACCGGTTAATAGGAAATGTTAGTATTGTTTTTGTAGAAATTAACAAGCATCCCACTGAGCAAAAAACAAGCAAATAATGTTTTATGAACATTGTAACAACATTAAACAGACAACGTTTAATGTTGTTACAATGTTCATAAAACGTTATTTGCTTGTTTTTTGCTCATGTTAATGAAACATTATTTAAATGTGTTTGCTTGGTGGGATTAAACTATAATGATGATATTACAGGTAATTCTGATAAATATTTGGGAAAAATAAGAAGACAAACGTTAAAAAATGATTATATTTGCAAATTAAAAAATATAATCGATCATCATTATTAAAAAAAAAAGAAAATAACGAGATTAGTAGTCATCAGGGAATGTCAGTAACTCTGGTCCTTATACAAAAAAATCCCTACAATCAGGGCGAATGTCATCTCTCATTTTTTTACATCCTAATACACAAACCTGGAATGAATAAATAATATAATCCACATTGAATGAATACATCACCGTTCTCATCATCAACATTATTGGGGATCACAATAAATATAATAATAATAAACATAATAAAAATAGTGGAAGAACAATTAGATACTCTATACAGATAAGTACTTCTTCATATGTATATAACAATAAAAGGAGTAAGGGTATACACAAAATAATTCATTTTATTATCGTTATCAATTAACTTTTTTTTGTATAGTATGAACACGATAGCGTTGATTGATGTAAGCAATTGTTTTGGCACGCTAATTACTTTTTTTTAAATTTAGTCCACATGTACACAATCATATACAAAATGGCACTGTAAAAATACCATACAAGCGGGGTCGTATTTACAATTCAGTAAATAAATATATTTATTTTTTAAAATTTATTTTTGTTATTATTTATAAAGTCTTGCCTGACCGCAATGCGCTTGTGATATGTGGTTTTTCTGTAGTTTTTTTTTTTTTTCTAGAGTTTTTTTGTATTGGTCAGGTGTTAAAGAGTTTAATTTTTTGTTACAATTGTTTAATTGTTGGGTTTTTGGTTAAATTTTAAGGTTGTTTTAGGTGATCACAGATTTATCTTACAATTGGCTGATGTATCTGTGATTGTACTTTACTATTTTTAGAAGGAGAAGTGTTTTTTGTTATGTTAATCAATCTTTAATTTCAGTTTTTTTTTTTTTATATCGGAAACTTTTTTCTCATTAATCACTTGGTATAACATTTTTAAAAATATATTGGTTTATAAAATAAATTCACTTGGTTTTGTTTCACTTATATGTATTTTATTTTCTACTAGTTTCGGCATAATCAAGAATCATTCTTGATAATAGCATTAAGTCGAAACTAGTAGAAAATAAAATACATATAAGGAAAACAAAACCAAGTGAATTTAATTTAAAACCAAGTGAATTTAATTTAAAACCAAGTTTTTGTTGTTATACAGTGTAGAACAAAATTATTTTCATCTAGTTGTCTTCACAATATCCATGTTGAAATGTGAATCTATATTTGTTTTTTATTTTTATGGACCAACCAGATCTGGTGATTTTTTTATAATATTGGATATTTGGTTGGATTCTCTGGTAGTAGTTCTGACTTTTGCCTTCAAAATAAATTTGAGGTCAAGTTTTCCACATGGTTGCCATGTGCTTAATTACCCTATCACCCATTATAAAGATTAATTAAGTAGCGGAACATTACTTTCGGCATTTTATTACTACTTTTCTGTCAAATAATTAATCAATTGCAACATGGCGTTTAAATATCGATGTCATTAGATGACAAACAGTAGGGACACCCCAATACACAAAGAACCTAAGAAAAATAAATCCCAAATCTGGTTAGAAAATAAAAAAAAAACCGAATATACAAAAATAGGGAATGCACTACTTTAATCTTAAATATACATAAATTTTAATAATTTTCATAAATAAAACCACTAGAGGTTTATTTTGTTCAGGCAAAAATTGAATAAATATTTCAACAAAACTTTCTTGTTTATTAATTTAAATACATTTAAATTAAGAAAGAGCGCAAAGTCATGTCTTATTTTATTCAAGCAAAATTTGAATAAATATTTCAACAAAACTTTATTGTTTGTTAATTTAAAGAGAGCAAAGTCATGTCTTAGATCACGAACGATTTGGTGACTTTGCTCGAGTTAAATTTACTAAAAACAACAAAATTTGAGTGAAATATTCAAATTTTTCCTGTATTAAAAATGAAACTCCAGTGGTTTTTGTCATGATTAGTTTACGAAGACCAATTCCTGGCACATTTATACTCAATATTCCTACATTTATACTCAATAAACCGAAACTTAGTTTGAAGTTAAATTAAAATATTGCCTTGTAGATTAATAGTTTAAGTGCCATAAGCTCGTATCGATGGGTATTGCAGAAAACTGTAAACTGCTTCTAAAGTTCCAAAATTTGAGTGTTTTGTGGGACAGAACATCAACATTTTCTTTAATTTCTTTATTGTTGTTATCAAATTTATTTTATTCGTAAAACGAACGCAAACTGGCAGCGTTGGCACGTTTTAATTTGATGTTTAATTTGATGTTTGTGTGAGTTGAGTTACTGTGATCAAAAGTAAAAAGATGAGAGTTTTTCCATTTATTAAAACTTGTACGGTCTACTCGTGGGGACCATGAAGGTTTTAATAAATGGAAAAACCCTTTAGACGCCACGCGAATCACGCAGTTTTCGCCGTTATTTAAACTTGTCGCGTGGTGCAAATTAGGCTAATTTTGTTGGTTTTCAACACTTTAAGTGAATTAATCAATTTGTGACCTAGTTCTGTCAATAAATGTCACTAATGAATTAAATTGATTAATTCTCTCAAAGTATTGAGAGTCAAGAAAATTGCCCGAAGTTTTGTAATAAATGCGAAAACTACGTGATTCGCGTGGCGTGTAAAGGGTTTGACAATTTTTTAAAACTTTCATTGTCCCCTTAAAAAGAGTATAGCGGCGCAATATTATAAAATTACAAATGTACCTTCATGAAAATCATTTTGTTTCACACTGTATTATCAAAATATGATTTTATTTAAATTACTTGAGAGAAAAGAAAATTGTCTATAATTGTTAAATAAACAACTGAATATTAACATAACATTGGTAAGTATTGATCATTTCACCACCCAAAATACAAAATATTATCCAGTTTTCCTTATAAAAGTAATAAAGTACAGAAAAATCATTATGGTAGTATTTATTTGATAAAAACAAGATTAGCAAATCTGATGAGTCTGCAAATATAAACGTACATATTTAGTAATTGGTTTCGAGTTATGTGAAGTTGTAAACTTAAATTAAAACACTTATTTGTTCCTTTCTTCACTTATTTTATTTTACTTGTTAGATGTACATTTCGAGTACTACGTACTCATTTTCAATAACAGAATGATTCTGTTATTGAAAATGAGTACGTAGTACTCGAAATGTACATCTAACAAGTAAAATAAAATAAGTGAAGAAAGGAACAAATAAGTGTTTTAATTTAAATAAACGTACATATCGATAAATTCAATCGGATTTCTGCCTTGTGCAGTGTAGTGATTAATGATTGACGCAATCGCTGGTGGACTGAGTGTGTTTTACTGGACCACATCGGACAGTTGCCCATTGACAATATCAATTATTGAGGGATCAAGAAGCAAAATCGTAACTTTTTGGTGAAAATGACACTATCTATGTGACAATAATATTGATAAATAAATTACGTATGTTTATTAAAAATATAAACCATATTTATTCTTCTTTTTCTAATTTAATGGCCTTGGTAACTAGGCCATTACGACCAGGCTTAGTTAATTAGTATTTTAGCATTTATTTCGGGGGATTTTATTGTCTTAAATTCCACTGAAACAAACCAAACATTAATTCAATCTCAAACTCAATGGGCCCGTTCATCGTTTACTGCAAACTGTTGGAGAATTCTTTGATGACCGGACTGTTACCGTGTGTGGGATTTTTGCAATCATAGAAATAAGACCGATTGGTGTTGACGGGTTAAAGTTTTCAAAATGGCCGAGTAAGGTTCAGCAGATACCAACAAGTATAACAAACAAATCCAAACATGTTATTATTATTTTGTTTTAGCATTGGGCATGAAGGAAACTGTTGTGGTTCTTGAAATTAATTATTAACTTTCAAGAGGCCAGCTTAAAATTTTATATAAAGTGTATTCATTAAAAAAACTTCCAAGAAGGCTTAAACTTGAAGAGAAAGGGGTTTTGAACAAAAAATTATATGAAAGACCTCCCTTAATTTTTGCTGAAAAATCACCCATTAAAATCTTTCGCATCAATTTAGAAACACCCTGTATCATTTGTATGTCAGTCACCTCTTTTGATATTAGCAAAACAAGAAAAGACCACAAATAGCGCGGTAATCTATAAACACGCATGGACCTTTTTACGCAATAATTTTTTTTAAGTAAGTTCATTACTTTCTACTGCATTTTTGTGTCATGTCATCAATCACCAAGGTTGCATGAAAATTGACTTGACCAGATCTTGACTTTTGTCTGAATCTAAATTTTAAATCACATGACGATTTCCACGTGCGACGATATCGGCCAAGGTCTATAATCGACGAAGGTCGGCTATATCAAATTGAGTCGACCTTATAAGTTAAATAACCATGAGTTTTGACGTCACATGAGGAATTCCACGCATGGCGTCATTAGTCAAGATCTTTAATCGAAGAAGGTCGACTATGTCGAATGAGTCGACCTTATTAGTTTAACACGTTGATCGCCGCGCGGCATTCACTTTGAGCCGCCTTAAATTTGCGTTTAGGTCCCGCGGCGATCAACGTGCTAATAACCTTGACTAATGACGTAACACGAAATAGGGGGTACGAGAACAGCATGTGCTTCCGGAAGTAGATAAGGATTGCGGTTTCCGGTTTGGTAAGGACCCGATGTTGATAAGATATAGACCAGATATTTTACAGGTCTGATGACATCTAACGATATTTGAAGTTTAAAATTTTATACTTACAACCACAACCCACGATGCAGTTAGACACGTCATAGGTGTTTATTTTAGCCAACATTGCAGAGGTACTAGTTATTGAATACTCATTATAAACGTTATCACATTTGCTAATCTTGAAATTTTAACAAATGTAACCATAAGCATTTACATTACATAGATATTAGTATTATTTGATTAACTTAAAGCTAAGATCACTGTTACAAAATTAATAAAAAATTAACTAATCATTAACATTTTCTTGTTCAACATTGAGAGTGCGGAATGTGAGCCACAGCCATCGAAAACAAAAGAAAAGAAAAAACTCTATTTTTCTGCGCATCAACTCGGATTAAGAAAAAAAACCGATTCAGTTGTCCGAAAAAAGGAATTCACTCTCAGACAGAAGGACTTCAAGGTCTGATTGGACGGTATGAACGTTAGAATCGATATCGACGACCGCCGATGACGGCCGTTTTGCCGCCTCTTCCGGTTTACTGTTTTGGTCCGTTTTGGGCTGCTGCGGTTCTTTCACTGTCCTCACGAGCACACCTGTTCTCTGCGGCTTTTGCACTTTGGCCGCCGGTTCCTTGACAGGCTTCTTGACCGCCACGGTCACGGCACTTTTGTCCGGTTTGCGCAACTTAACACTAAATTTGAAAGGAGGTTTGTACACCACTTGCAACCGCACTTTTTCCTTCTCGTTGGCGATGTTGCCGACACTGTGGGATTTTAGATTTTTGTCCGCGCGGGGTTTGATCGTGGCCCGTTTGTGCGGGCTGCGGTGCGTCGTCAACCCGGCCGGAGTTGATTTGGATTTTGGAAGGACCGCGTTGTGGCTCTTCATGAGCCAGTTCTGGACTTTCCCCACCGGATCCGCTTCCGGAGTAAGCGGGGTGTGTAAGACTTCCGCGCTGATCAACCCCTTCTTCCCCTCAGCATCCACTTGCGCTGTGCTGTAATCAATCACCTCCTTCTTCTTTTTCTTTTTCTTGTTAACCGTCGTCTGCGGGCTCTTCTTAACTTTACTAGGAGGGATTTCTATGATGGCGGCTGTATCCCCAACTTTCTTGCGGGATTCCTCAGCGCCAACCGGCGCGGAAACCCGCTTCTTTTTCTTGGGGGAGACCTTCGACTTACCAGGGCTGTTCAAGTTGTTGTTGATGGATTCCTTGCCCTTGCGCTTCTTCCGCAGCTTCCCATCGCGGACTTTCCTTTTCAGCGGAACTTTTGAACGGATTGCTGGATGGACTGTAATGTTGCCATCACCATCGGGGAGTCTAACAGTTTCCGTTGTTTGGCTGTGCATTATTGTGACTGTTTTCAGTTTGATGTTTGGACGTTTTCCTAAGAATTTCGTGCTGAAGATCTATAAAATACAATTGTAATTAATAATACTACTTTCACCACATAAATATCTAAGAAAGCACAAACTTTATCAATTTTGTAATACCAATTTAGCTATATTAACCCTCTAGTGCCCAAAACTACCTTGAGGCGAGTATCGAAAAATTCTTTTAAAAATTGTGTAAGCCAAAGTATCTGCTCGAAATCCAATAAGGGACAGGCATTGTTTACGTACTAGACGAGTCAAAAACATAATCGGCCTTATGAATAGTCCGCTAATCGCGACTAACGTGTGACTAAGGAAAATAAAATATGTGGTATACATAGTTCAATTTTAGACGCGATTAGCGCTAGTCACTGTCTAAATTTTAAATCACACCATACCCCTGGTTTTACATGTGACTATACTTAACCTCAAACGTCATTTGCGTAATTGAGTTCTATGCCTGTGCTCATAGAAATACACACACTATAGAAGGAACGAATTTCGCTAGGTTGGATGAAGGCCACATTCGGTTGTCCGTTTACAATTGTAAGCCTAGCAAATACAGCGTAATGATTTATCTTCATCTTACGTATAGAGTATTGTCTTTCTTCTTAAGTATGAGCAGTATACGCATTTTTGTGGGCACAGAGAAAGCGCGTGTGTTTGTGCTCGTTCAAGAATTTTCAACACTAGTTCAAATCGCTATGAGGTCTATGGTGAATAGTAACCTATAGAGAGCTATAAAAGTTAATGAAAATGCACAATTGGTAATTGAATACTGCTAATTCTACGCTGAAAGAATTTGTTATAGTGTAAATTAGTTAGAGACATGGGCACAGAGGGCGTAGCAATCCTCGTTACATAGATACATATCGTAAAGACATATATATAGTTGTTTGTCTATGATTCCATTTGACATAGAATGACAGAAAAAGCAATGTTGCCGATACGAGCACTAAAGATAGGCGCTACTAACAAGTATGTTCTAAAACATTACTACGCATACGAAGTACTTAATAATACCTTAATCGCGATTAGGTAATCATACGTTAGTAACAATTTAATCACAGGACTATGCATAAGGCCGAATATCTTTAAGTAAACCTCAATTTCACCTTCTATAATTGCTTGACGAAGAAGTGAATTCGGGCATTTGAGGGATAACCTACTGCTTGCTTAAATCCAAAGTCCTTACGTCAGAATTCACCAACGCCAGGTTAATTTTATTCATATTGCTTTAGCAGTATATTTTGAAAAATTCATTGGAAAACAATGTTTTATACGCGTGGTGCATGAAGTAAAATGTCAAGTTTAGAAAAGCCCTGAAAATTTGTATCGGGTTGCTGCGCGACCCTCGATACACGGGGCTTTTTTAAACTCGAAATTTTACTTCACGCTTAGTCTGGGAGTGGAAAACACTCTTTTAAAGCTTCAAATTGAAAACTTTTTAATTGATGGTATGATAATAATTTCTCCATTTAACTGAAGTTGGTGAAACCCGATATTACCAGTCTAGCATCTCACTCACTTACTTTTCAAGTAGTGTATTTGCATGATAACTTTAAACTTCAATTAAAATTAATAATCATTCTTCTTACAGAACATATATTTGTTTATTTTTTATTCGCCAACCAGATTTGGGATTTATTTTTCTTAGGTTATTTGATTATTTGGGTGTGCCTATTGTTTGTTATGTAATGACATTGATATATGAATGCTATGTTGCAATTGATTAATTATTTGACAGAGAAGTTGTAATGAAATGCAGAAAGTAATGATCTGCCACTTAATTAGTCTTTATAATAGGATAATTAAGCATATGGCAACCATGTGCAAAACATAACCTCAAATTTATTTTGAAGGCAAAAGGCAGAATAACAACCAGAATATCCAACCAAAAATCACGAGATCTGGATGGCCAACAAAAAAAAGCAAATATATATAGATAAACTTACCAACATAGCAATGACAGTGAGGATGATGAGTACAACGGCATACCAATAATCAAGCAGCCATCGTTTGAAACTAGCTATGCTCTCTTCCGACAGGAGTAGTTTTCGCAGTGTGGCCAACGGCCCCGACGGATCGACTTCCCTGCACATTTGAAACACATCGCAGTATCCGCTGTAATCGTTGCATGGCGTGCCCGGTTTGGAGAACATATCCGGTATGTCGTAGGGCATGTCATTCCATTCGAAAGACGACAGGCACGGCTGGTTATCGCCCGGAAGTTTGCAACACAACTCGCACGCCTTTGTCTTCGGATCGGTTTTGCCCGGTATGCACTGGCAGGACTCTAAACCGTATGCTAAACATATCGATCCAGTACATTCCTAAAACATTATAATCCAAGATTAAACACACACATATAGCCAGTTTTTAATTTAACTATGCAGGGAGTTTTTTTAAGTATACGTATTCTAAAATCAGCTTATTTTCTTCAAATCTTTAGATATTTGTTGTTTTTTTTTAAGTTTAATTTGAAGCTATAAACGAGTGTGTTCCACTCCTAGGTTAAGCATGAAGTGAAATTTCGAGTTCAAAAGTGAACATTTGTCGAGGGTCGCGTAGCGACCTGAGACAAATTTTCTGGGCTTTTCTAAACCCAAAATTTTACATCATGCGCCACGCGTATAAAACACTAAAATATTTTTAAATTTATGTATATTTGAACCTCACTTGAAATCGGTGTTCTATACGCGTGGCGCATGAAGTAAAATTTCGAGTTTAGAAACGCCCAGAAGATGTTCACGGGGCTTTTCTAAACTTGAAATTTTACTTTATGCTTAGTCTGGGAGTGGAAAACACTCGTTTAACATTTTAAATTAAGCTGTTTTAAAAAACAAAGGATGTCGCAAACTTTACAGCTTACGCATATGTTTTCCTAAAAAAAATCACTCACTGTACATATGCATCCAAATTAGAGCGTATATGTTGTTTATTTTCAGATATTTGTATTTTTTTTAAATTATTTAAGAAATGGGGTGGTAGACATAAATTTACTTTGTATTGTATTTATTTGGGGATGTGTTTTAGGTTTGATGCAAATAAAGGTTTTCTTTATTAAAGAGTTCAATGTAAAGCTTTAAACGGGTGTTTCCACTCCCAGACAAAGCATGAAGTAAAATTTTGAGTTTAGAAAAGCCTGAAAATTTGGATTTGGACGCAAAACGTCCAAATCCGAATTCAGGCATTTCTAAATTCGAAATTTTCCTTCATGCGCCACGCGTATTAAACACTGGAATATTGTGAAATTAACAAGATAAATTCAAATTCAAAACTATTTGAATTCGAGAAAATAGGCTTACGCTTCTTATAGTTTGCACACTTTAAACATAATATATAAAATTACGAAAAAACTATTCGTGAAAATGTAAACAATGTCTTAATTAATAAGACAACTCAAGACGATAAATTTCCATTGAAACAACTACTTCCCGTGCAAATACACCTCCGGATATTGAATTATACAATGAAATATTTAAAATCTTATTTAATTTGATTTGTTACAACGCTCTATTAAAGTATATGTAACGTTTAGGTCAAATTCTTTTCAAACCAACTAACAATACAAATTAAAAATGAAAGGAGAGATAGCAACAAATTAGAAGTGAAAGGACTTGGATTAAAACTAATGTCTTAGGCCATCTATAGACGCGTTTCGAGATTTATCGCTTTTCAGTATAGCTTTGCTTATGACGTTTAAAAAAAAATAGGAATAAATTAAAATAAACTTACTTGGAATAAGTGTTGTATGTGGAATGAACAGGTACACAGAAATGGAATGAGTGAAAATCAAATCAAATTAAATAAGATTTTAAATATTTCATTGTATAATTCAATATCCGGAGATGTCTTTGCACGGGAAGTAGTTGTTTCAATGGATATTTATCGTCTTGAGGTGTCTTATTAATTAAGACATTGCATTTTCACGAATAGTTTTTCCGTAATTTTATATATTATATTATGAAATTAAAATATATACTGTTGAATCAGTTTTAAATATATATGGCTTAAGCAGAATTAAAAATATAGTGTTAAAGAAGAATATTTTGAACTTTAGTTGAAGTCAGTGTTTTATAGGCGTGGCGCATGAAGTAAAATTTCGAGTTTAGAAAAGCCCCGTGAAAATTTGTCTCGGGTCGCTGCGCGACCCGAGACAAATTTACTACGCCGGGCTTTTCTAAACTCGAAATCTTACTTCATGCTTAGTGTAGGAGTGAAAAACACTCGTTTAAAGCATCAAATTGAACAAAAAAAACAAACAAATTTACAGCGTATGCATACTTAAAAGAAAAATTCCCTGTATTTCAATTTTAATAATCAGATTTTATTATAGAATAGCTCACTCTTTATTGAAATCAGATTCTTAAATACAATTCAATGTTTTATTATCAACCTTTTGTCCTTTATCCCAAGCTTCTGGAATCTATTCACCAACATTTGCCTTTAAAGAACTTCAGAAAAAATTTATACAAAACTTTAGAGGGAGTTGAAAAGTTCTTGTAGAGCGGGCATCTAATATATTTAGAAGAATTTAATACTTACGCCCATAAAACAAACGAATTCCTTGTTGCAAATCGTTTTGTTCGGTTTGTTAATTGAAGGCGGACACTGCGGACCTCTACCGTTGCAGAAACTGGCATCCCTGCAACCGTTGTCGTCTCTGCACTTATCTCCAAACTTGACCTGGCATTCAGCTGTGCAACACGGTCCCTATAGTTACAAAATACAAAAATAATATTCTTGATACCAATAGGTACAGGGTACAGCAAAAGTTTCTGCACACATTATATTAATAATAAACTTTTTATCCGCAAGTAAAACACAGTAACATATTACATCAAATGAAAGCCAAGTTAATTATCTACAAAATTATTTAAATAGATGTTCAAAATGTCCACCTTAGCCTTGACACAGTGTTACCGGTGCTTTTCTGAAAGCACCGTCAACTTGATCATTCAGCAACATTTCAGCTGCAACATAACTACGGGCGTTATCTTGTTACATATTTTAATATTCGGAACAACGGTCCCAATCAACTTCATTTCATTTTCAGTTTACAATATTGCTTCATTCTCTCTATTTTTCCAAATAAGTAAAATTCGCGCTATACATTGATAGATATAGTATTTATGATAAAGTTAGTTTGCCTAGTGACACGTCGTCACATAGGTCAAGCGCCCCCACACATCGGGCAGCTCAACTTCATCACCTAGGGATGAAACTCCTCTCGGCTATCCAAAAGTATACACCCAGCAGAGAGTGACAAAATCCCCGGTACTCCCCAAGTTACCGAGCGAGCGAGGCCAATAAACCGCCGAACCCCAGGCATATGAAAAATCCCCTACGTGGTTCGCGAAATAAGTCCATATACACGAACAACACATACGCCATTAGATAGGTGAGAGGAAGACCGTTCGAATGGTACTAAACACCAGGTATATACATTTACTTTAGGTAGTACCAACATGAGCTGTCCCAATTTAAATTGTATAAATTTATTATTAATAAGACGTGTCGCATAGCAACAATTATGCATAAACAATTACCTTACCCCCCTCCCCTTATGTCTGGACGAAGTTTCATTAACTTTCATCCTGTACTTTGCTGAATCCAGGCATAAACTTATACATCGCCTTTGTCATATTATATTGAGTTTAGAGCTGTGATTGTTTATGCAAATTGTTGTTACGTATATCAAACGATGCTCATTAGCATTGCCCACCGTTTGATATAAGTATAAGTTGGATCAAGTCAACCCTTTGGACGTTATTCCATTAAATGTCCAAAAACCACAATTTTTCGCCTCCAATCAACTTATGCCACCTATGCTCATATGCAGAATCATGTTCTGCATAAGGTGATATACGTTTTATTTGAGAATATTAAAGTTTAATATTTATTTTGATAACTTCGTTTTGGCCGGCGTGGGATGGTGGTCGCTAAAGAGGTAGAAAGGGATGCGGGGTTGATTCGAACCCACAAGGGTAGAGATCACTTCGAAAAGTGTTTCGAACCGCGAACGTCTCCACGACACTGTTTTTCCGCGTCCGCGTTAAAACCCTTCGTCCGTAAGTTTTGTTCTCGCTATTTTTTTTACTCGTGATTCTTTGTATATTTTCTAGTATTATCTTGTGTTTGTATTGTTGTCTTAACTGCAACTTAATATATATTTACTTGCGTGAAGTTTCAAAAAGTCAAAACTCGCGTTTAACTTAATTTCAAACACCCCAACCCGAACCCTAAGTGAGTGTTGTGCATTTATCCCGGACCCGCTGCCATTGCTGAACGCGTATCCAGGCACCAGGAGCAGGAACCGTTCCCGACGACCAAAGCACACAAATCAAAGGTAAGTAACACTCAATCCTGATTCAGTGTGACTTTCTCTGGTGCTCTATCCTGACCACCGGTGCAGTTGTTGAGGCAGGGGCGTAATCAGGACATATCATATTTTTGTGTTCTGCGTCTCGGGTGGTAGTTTTCAGAAGAATTCTCCGCTTTCGGACGAAGCCCGAAAGAGATCTGATAACAACAGGTCTTTAGACGCTTCCGGAAATGTTTGACGATGGTCGTTAGTTAATGGTTAGAAATGTTGGCCCTTTCTCGCTGCAGGGATGCCTTCAGGGATTCGATTGACTTTTGATAGACCAAAAGGAAAAATACACCAGGTTCAGGTCAGGCAAATTTGAAGGCTACAAACTCTTGTCCCACATGTCGATTATCCGTACTCTTCTGAAAAATCGATCGTCGAACGTGCTGAATGGCCATTGCCCGCGTTCGCCTTTAAAGAGTTTTTTGCTCCAGGGGATTACGTCTTTCAAAATGCGTTGTTGATAGACCAAAAAACTCTTGAAACGCGGACGCTGGATGCTCCAACAGGACTAGACCAAAAGAAAAAATACATCAGGTTCAGGTCAGGCGAATTTGAAGGCTACAAACACTTGTCCTACATGTCGATTATCCGTGCTCTTCAGAAAAATCGATCGTCAAGCGTGCTGAATGTGCCATTGCCCGCGACCGCCTTTAAAGATTTTTTTGCTCCAAGGGATTACAACGTCCTTCAAAATGTGTTGTTGATAGGCCTGTCTTGTTGGAGCATCCAGCGTCCGCCTTTAAAGAGTTTATTGCTCCAGGGTATTACGTCCTTCAAAATGCGTTGTTGATAGGCCTCTCTTGTTGGAGCGTCCAGCGTCCGCCTTTAAAGAGTTTTTTGCTACAGGGGATTACATCGTCTTTCAAAATGCGTTGTTGATAGACCAAAAAACTCTTAAAAACCGGACGCTGGACGCTTCAACAGCACTGGGCACTGAAGAGCAAGGATAATCGACGTGTAGGACAAGAGTTTGTAGCCTTCAAATTTGCCTGACCAAAACCCAATGTATTTTTCCTTTTGGTCCATCTGGAGAAAAATAGCCTGCTCTGCCAACGACAAGTCAATCGAATCCCTGAAGACGTTGATCTGGATGTCTCGCTTAGCAAAAAACATTTTTTTCCTTCCCATTTTTGCAAATTCTGGCCCACATCATCACAGATCTCGGGAAGTGGCATCGTTGAACCGAGCTATTTTTTGGAAATTCGTGGTCAGTTTGAAGAGCAGAGAATTCTAAACAGAACTTTTAAGTTTCGAAGAATTTCGCGCTGATTCTGGCGATTGACAGCACTCTGAATCGTGAAGATCTGTTTGTACGTCAATAAAATCAACCCAAACTACTTTTTTAAGAGACGTTGCGCATTCTTGAGTCGTTCGTGTGCGCTTTATTCGATCGTCCAAGTAGGGAGAAGCCACGCCTAAGTTCTAACTACGACATTTCAGTCTGGTCCGGACCATCCTTCTGACTGATCTCTCGCTAATTTCCTTCTCTTTCTCATCTCTTTTCCTGGATTTCGACGAATGCAACACCTGAAATTGTTTAGATTTTCTAGAGTAGTCGCAGTACTAGGTCTTGCACTCTGAGGTCTGTTCTGGGTAGTATCCACCTCTTTGTACCGCTTAATGGCGTCACAAACGGTCCTTTTTGGTACGTGGAGGTCCTTTACGATGCCCACGGCTGATTTTGCCGATTCGAAAAGACTGATGCTCGCGATTCGATCTTTATTGCAGCTCATAACTCCAGAAAGTAATAACTATTTGACAGATCAAACAAATAAATGAACATTGTTTGAAGAACATTTCAAGGGCTACAAGAAAGGCTATACGATAACGATACAAAACGCTAAAGACAGTAAGGTAAGATTCACGAGAGGTGTCCCATGATGTCCTTGATTTATAGTGCTTTCTGCACCAATACATGTAATACGAAAATAGTTTGATGTCATCAGATTACGTGTCTGAAAAGAGACAGAAAACTTCATAATATGTCTGCTATGGTTTTTAGATGGAACATGCGAAAACGTATGTTCCGGTATGCAGCTTTAAAATTTTAAGGTTAAACATTTGACAATGTCTTTGTAAACTAAATCTGCAAAAACCCAGCCACAAATTATTTTAATTAATGTGCACAATCGTTTTAAATGTGAGTTTAAGTGGTATAATTCCAATTTCCACATCTACCAAATAGTTCAGGTATTTAAAGAAATAAATAATGTGCATTCAGTAGATTTGGCAAATACTCATCGGATTAATCTGTTAATACAGGGCATTTTACTTTTAAGTCTACATACAGGACATTTTCTATTAGGTATACATATGCATACGCTTTTTTTAAAGAGTTCAATTTGAAGCTTAAAACGAGTAGTTTCCACTCCCAGACTAAGCATGAAGTAAAATTTTGAGTTTAAAAAAGCTTGAAAATTTGGTTTGGTCGCGTCAGGCTTTTCTAAACTTGAAATTTTACCTTATGCGCCACGCGTATTAAACACTGAAAGCACTGAAATATTGTGAACGAGTAAACTTCGCTTGAAATCAGTGTCTTGTACGCGTGGCGCATGAAGTAAAATTTCGAGTTTAGAAAAGCCTGAAAATTTGGTTTGGTCGCTCCGCGCTTCGCGCTACGCGACCAAACCAAATTTTCAGGCTTTTCTAAACTCGAAATTTTACTTCATGCTTAGTCTGGGAGTGGACAGCACTCGTTCAAAACTTCAAATTACTTTAAAATAATCTATTTTTCGTAATTATTGTATTATCATTAAATGAGTGTTGCTTACTCCCAGACTAAGCATGAAGTAAAATTTCGAGTGTAGACAAGCCTGAAAATTTGGTTTGGTCGCTCCGCGCTTCGCGCTACGCGTCCAAACCAAATGTTCTGGCTTTTCTAAACTCGAAATTTTACTTTATGCTTAGTCTGGAAGTGGAAAACACTCGTTTAAACTTCAAATTGACCTTATTTAAGAAAACAACGAATATTTAAAAATCTACAACGCGTAATTGGGATATGTATACTCAAAAGAAAAAAAATCACAAGAAATTATGATTTAAATCTTTTCTAAAAGCAAGAACACTAATATACCCGCGACCTAAACAGTATGACATTGTTATGTAACGTTAAAATTTGACACAACTAGGAAAAGTCGCTGCAGACACAACTGTCGACATACTCTCTAAAAAATTGAACCACACATTCCACATCAATGAGTCATAGGACATCTCTCCCGAATTCCACTATGCGTAAATTTGCATTTAAAAAATGTGTCCGGGAACTTTTGCCGCACTCTGTACATATCAAAAATCTCCCACAAGGTACAAATATAGTGTTCTAAAAGTAGTTACCTGAGATGGACTACAAACACTTCTCGGTGTTAATCGACAAGGGGGTTCGTCTATGGGCGGATATCTTCTTTGTGGGAAACAGCACTGATCCCTGCAATCTTCTTCCCAGCCGCAGTCGCATTCTTCGCCTTCTTCCACCACGCCGTTTCCGCAGAGCGAAGCTTGAGGTTCTAATAGATGCAAGAAAAATAAATTATCGACATAAATTCACTATCATACATCTGCCTGATGAAGCCACTGTGGAGAAACAATTGGTGTCAACTAATAAACAGTGAAGACTTAACCAAGTGTCTTATTTACTAAAAGTGTTAACAAATGTAATTGACAAGTTCTGGTTCATACCCGTGAAGCATCCTTTTGGGGATCTTGCCTTAAAATTTAGGACGGGATTGATGCTCTTTAAACTACAAGGGGAAAACTGGTTGTTGTTTTTCTTATCGCCAGACGTCGCTCTCGCAAACATTATGAAGTTTCCGTCGTCTCCACCAGGGGTGCATAATTCAGGATCATGCTAGAAATATATAATAGACTGTCATACGATTATCAATTGCATACAACATTGGATAAGTGCACGGAAAAGTAAGTGGGAAAAAAGCCTTTCCCGTGGAGTGGAAGAAAAGTCCACTTTCGCAATTTAATAGCAGGCACGGCCGTGGATTTCTTCAGTGAGGGGTAAGAGGAACAGACATTTTTAAGCACTTTTCAAAAACAATAAAACGTTTAAATTATGGATCGTTATAATTTCCACAAAAAGGGATATTGATATTCAATTCTGTATTGTGGAGGCTTCTACTTTGTTATACATATTCATTTCACAATAAAACACTTTTTACTTTGTATAACACTTTTTATTGAATGTGACTGCAGTTTCAACAAATTTTATGAAGTACTTCATGTTTGATAATGGCAAGCTAAATTTGTCGAAACTGCAGTTACATTCAATAAAAAGTGTTTTACAAACAAAGTAAAAAGTGTTTTATTGTGTAATATTCATTTGTATAAAATAGAACAATATGTGTGTATGTATTTGTCGCATGAAAATAACGTGCGAAGAATTTGTAATAATCCCGAAATTGGGAGCAATTAGAAACCAGTACGCAATTACGTTGATTAAAAATTACAATAATTGAATCTGAATACATTATCCTTCACAATTATTGTACGATTCAATAGGAATGGAGGGCGCAAACACACGCGAACAGGGTCGAACTCGTTAGAGCGCCGTGCATTTTAATAATGCAAAAGAGAAATACAAAGCCGGTAATTAGTTAATAAGATTAATTTACACTGATGCCGCTGCAATATTTATTAGAGATTTGTATGAAATAATACAATGAAAATAAATGACGCTGTTATCGCGTTGATTTATATTTTGAGCGTGTGACTATATACAAATTAAATAATTGAACACCTACTTGATTAATATGTAATCAGTCTGACGGATTTGAAATTGAATATAAATGTCCGCATTTTGCAGAAAAACCGGTTGCCACCGATGGGACATTCAAATCGAAATATTTTGGTAAAAGCAGGACAAATGTTCAGGGTTGGCCTAAATTGGATGTTACTATAGGGAATCTCGGTTATTAGAAGAGATAGAAAAAAATCGATGGCAGCTCTTTTTTCGAGACAAACTCAATGCCGAAAACAGAAATTAGTTATCGTCTTTTGTTTTCAAGTTATAGCCAAAAACTCACTATTTTCCATTTTGGATTTTTATTAATATCTGGCATTTATTATTTTATCAAAATAAGAATTGTATGTTCTATGCGTGCTTTTTCGAGGAGAATCGAATGGAATTTACGGCTTATTTCTATCTTCATTAATAAAAGACATACAGCCCAAAGATATATTTTTTTAAATAGAAATCATATTTGGCTGTGCTATTAAAAATATTGTTATATTTTTCTCTTTTTATTGATATATAACCTGTTGATGTTTTATTTGAAATTTATTGATATATATATATTGTATTTTATTAAATTTTAAATATTCTTATTAATCGCAGTAGGCATGTTTAATATTAAATTAATAATTGCTGGAATTTGAGTACGCTTATATTAGGATGTGATAATAATTACAATTATTTCGAAAAAATTAAATGAAAATAAATGGATATTACACCTAGGTTTTGTTTATTGACCAACCAGATTTCAGATTTATTTTTTTAGGTTCTTTGATTATTTGTCATAAAATGACATTGATATATAAATGCCAAGTTGCCATTGATGTATTATTTGACAAAAAGTGGGATTAATAAATGAAGCCTGTTCCGCCGCGGAATTAATCTTTACGGCAGGGTAATTAAGCACATGGCAACCATCTGTAAATATAACCTCAAATTTATTTATTATTTATTATTTATTTACATATTATATATCAATGAAAAAAGAAAAAAATAACAAATTTATTAATAGCACAGCCAACTATAACTTCTATTTAAAATATATAACTTTGGGCTGTATCTCTTTTATTAATGAAGATAGAAATAATCTGTAAATTGCATTCGATTCTCCTCGAAAAAGTACATACAATTCTTTTCTTGATAAAATAATAAATGACTGAGATATTATTAAAAATCGAATATGGAAAATATTGAATTTTTGGCTATAACTTGAAAACAAAAGACAATAGCTAACTTCTGTAGGCGGTGAGTTCAAAAAATATTGATTGCATTCAGCACAGCAAACCGCTGACCGGTAGCCAAACAAATTATAAAATATCTGCTAAATATAAACCTTTGGGAACTTACATCATTTTTCGATTATAAATAGTATTAGATCATTTTATAGTCGATAAATAATGTAAGTTCCCAAAGGTTTATAGTTAGCAGACATTTTCTAATTTGTCTGGCTACCGATCAGTGGCGGTTTGCTGTGCTGAATGCAACCAATAATTTTGAACTCACCGCCTAGAAAGTGACGTTTTGAACAGTGTTTCGAAAAATCGAAATTCATTGCATTTAATGTATCACAATTTCAGTACTCGTCATGTAAAGTAAAAAAATCCTAACCAAAATCCCGGGGGGGCAGAAAACATAGTAAATATTAATGATTCGGGCGAATTTTTTACAGGGTACGGAGAAAAAAAAATGCACATGGAATAAGCTACGGCAAAAAAAAAATGCCCGCACTTGTTTTGTAAATTACTATTAATAATGCCACAGACAATACAGGGTGCCC
The DNA here is from genome assembly GCA_932526585.2 of Philonthus cognatus. NCBI lineage: Eukaryota > Metazoa > Arthropoda > Insecta > Coleoptera > Staphylinidae > Philonthus > Philonthus cognatus. The sequence goes on from OW052242.1 coordinate 36,279,100, forward strand.
GTATTTCAACAGAATCTATGGGGATCTTGGTTATTTGAAGAGATAGAGAGTCGGTTAAATTGAGACAACGTTGCGTATTTTAGGGCCCAATAATAATCAGAAACAAATTTGAAATATTTTTTTTGTTTTTGAGATATTGTCAAAAAACGGATTTTTTAAAATTTCGATTTTATTCTTTTTATTCAAATACCATTGAATCCAGACATTTACAACTTTGACATTATACAGGCCCTTTTAAACGAGAAATTTAATAACATATTTTATTTTAAGATAACTATAACATTTACCCAGGGACCAAATCCAACTTTTGTTTTTCTTATGAGCGCCATTTAGGATTTTCCTATTTTTTGGCAGGATATTTTTTTCTGAATTTAATGGTGATCATGCTTATAAATTTAATGTACATTTTATATGTAAAATTTTAATATTTTGTTTTTTGGAAAGAGTGCAATGGAAACAGTTGAGTTACTCACTGATTTGACAACTCCAGTTGTGATGTATTTTAAACTAACGAGTGTCTTCCACTCCCAGACTAAGCATGAAGTAAAATTTCGAGTTTAGAAAAACCGCGCGTAGAAAATTTGTCGAGGGTCGCGCGACCCGAGGCAAATTTCACGAGGCTTTTCTAAACTCGATATTTTACTTCATGCGCCACGCGTAAAAACTACTGATTTACAGTAAAGTTAAAAATATATAACGCTTAAATGGAAAAATTACTTTTATTGTGAATAGTTTTAGAATAATAATAATAAAAGTAGAATAAATTTAGTTTGTGCAACTTTTCCATACTGATGATATTTAGGTCATCACATCTTTAACGGGGAAAGTGCTATGATGAACACATCACCATTTTTTTAATTTATGTTTTATGTAATAATCGATATTTATTATTATTACAAAAGATTGACAGTTATTAAATAATTTTGACTGCTGTCATTTTTATTAATTAATAGATATGACGACATTGTTTTCAAGGCACTCTTTGCAAAAAAGAAAATATTATAATTTTAAATATAAAATTTCTTTCAAAAAATATGAAAATCTAAAATGGCGCCTATAAAAAAAAACAAAAGTTGGCAATGATCTCCGGGTAAATGTTATAGTTATCATATAAAAAAATACTACTACATTCCTCATTAAAAAGTGCCTTTGTCAAACTTTTAAATGTCCAGATTCAGTAGTTTTTGAATAAAAAAATAAAAACTATTTTTCAAAACAGTTTTTTGTTGGTATGTCGAAAACCATAAAAGATATTTGAAAACTATTTGAGATTATTGTTAGGTCCTAAAATACGCAACTTTACATTCTGTCGAAATACGGACACCCTGTATATGAAATTTCTTGAAAGAAGGTTGATAGTCAACACGGACAATTATAGAGACATACAGTCCAATGTAATCATTTCGATGCCAAAAAATGGAATCAAGGATTAGATTGCGAAACAGTTTTTGGAATCTAGGAGGCTTTTACGTTTAAATAAAATAATAACATCTAATAGTTGATAGCGTACTTTTAATTTAAAATTATTTTATCTGATTTTAAATGAAATGCGAATGAAGATGCCATCTGTAGAATTTTGTTTTACTCATAATTTGGTATCCCATGGACTGACTGTCTGCACGTATTAGTTGTCTGTGATAATACGTTCATCGTTAATTTCAATTTATTAGATTTACAATGGTCATCGAGTGCACTTGACCGATCGGATTGTTTATGTGAATTATTTTGTTCCAGCTAAATTCGGGGCGACGCTCGTTTGTTTTAATTATTGTCAGCAGCATGAATGTCGTAAAGAAGATGAGAGCCGATCGTTTGGAAATTATTTATTGGCTGTGCCCAAATGCATTTTACGGCAATAACGCGCCCCATTGGGTCCCCCTTATTGTTTTCTTTTTTACGTCGATAAGAGAAACACGCCGACAGTGATGGATAGACGCTGCAAATAAAACGGCGATAAAGGGAAATTTTCCAGAGAGATGGGGTTACATCCACAACCGTTATACAATTTGTCATGTATTAAAGAAAGGTTCAATATAAACATAAAAAATATAAAAATTAATTCAAACAGTTAAGTATACAGCAAAAAAATTGGGTCTAATGCGTTTTGCATGATATTCTTACTAAGTTTTTATTTTTGTAGTCTCTTAGCTTAAGATAAAATTTTAAGTTTAATATATAATGATACACCTTTTGTAAATGGATCTATAATGCGTTTGGCACGCTTTTTTACTTCATTTGTTATTTTTTTAGTTCCTTTAGACTCATTTACATTTATCAGTTTAGATGTTCAACTTGGAGGAATCATCCAAAGTGATAAGTGTAAACTGCCTTTTATTTTAGTTTCATCCAAAGTGTACACTAAGAAGGAACGATGAAACATATTGACATCCTACCAACTTTTGATGAAAGACTCGTTCATCGAACCGATGATTCATTCAGAGTTAAAGCGCAGTGAGAAATGTAAACAAACCGTTCATTTCAGTCCCATTCACTATTTAGTTTAATCACGTCCGCCATTTGAATCTGTCGTAGTTCGTGAAAGTGAAACCACAGAACTGGATGAAAATATGTAAACGAAAATGATTGTTCTGGATGATTTAACTCTGCTTGATTCACTTTGGATGTACATCAAAAGTGATACAGTGTAAATCCCGCTTTAGCTTAAGACAAAATTTAAAATTAATTACATAAATGATACACATCTTGTAAATGGTATTTTTGGCTATTATGTATTCTGTATTAAAAAGAATAAACTCCATTTGAATCTAAACAAGGAAAATTGAGAACTTAGAAGTTTTTTTTATTTAAAATTGTAAATATATTTGGTCGAAAACTTTTAATTACAGTTTGAACATGATTATCGAGGAGTGAATTCAATTGTGTTACCGTTCAAGAGAATTGGAACAAATGGTACGTGGTTCATCCGCGCAATCCAAATATGTGATTACAAGTCGGGATTCGGCATTTAGGTTAGCGAACAATAGACGATGCTATGCAGACTGAATTGTGAATCTGAGTGCATTAACTGTGTAATTTAAATTCTACGGAACACGTGTTACAAATTGCTGTTCTCGCCCCCTCCTTCTAGTTTTCCTTACATAGTTACCCTCACACGATTCGCACGATGGGTAAGAGAAATCCGGCGGTCGTTTCTCCTTATAGTCAGTTCAAAGTTTAAAATAGTTAATAGTGAAAATGTTAAGGGTAGAAGTCAATTTGTTTAATTAGATCAACAAAGTAACTAACTTCTTCAGCTTTTACTTCAAGCGCCACGCGTAGAAAACATTGATTTCCTGTGAAGTTTAAAATATACTGCTTAGATATGCAAGTTTTTCATCCATAGCCAACTTAGCTCGATTTAACGTAAAGTTTAGAACATACTGCTTTGACATATTGCTTTAGTAGTATATCGTCGGTGATCTGACAATAACTGCTAACTGACAAAATAAATATTATGCACTTATCAAGAACTGTCAGATCACCAACGATATTTTAAACTTCACATTATATCAGTATTTTATACGCGTGGCGCACGAATTAAAATTTTGAGTTTAGGAAAGCCTTGTGAAAATTTGTCTCGGGTCGCTGGGCGACCCTCGACAAATTTTCTACGCGGGGCTTTTCTAAACTCGAAATTTTACTTCATGCTTAGTCTGGGAGTGGAAACACTCATTCTGAACTTCAAATTAAACGCTTTTACAAAATCGACGAACGCCTGAAACTAGGGAGTGGAAACCCTCGTTAGGAGCTTTAAATTAAAAGATTTTTAAAAACAGCGAAAACCTGAAAATTAGATAGGCAGTTCATGTAACGAACCGATATTAACCGTTTATAAAGTGCAAAATGTAATTATTGATATTTGTTTAGAAAAATAAATAAGGTATAGTTTCAGTAAATTTAGTTAAATGTATGTTAGTTAGTTAGTTAGAAAATAGGACACAAACTTGTTTATCATCCTCAAGCAAGAATTATCTTTAATACCAAGAGGTAATATCGCGTAATAAACTTTATATAAGACCGCAGTTTTTGACAACATCTCGCGTGTCTATTAAAGTGTGTGTGTATGTGTGTTGTGGAGTACATCAGCTTTGTGTTTAGTCGAAATTTAATTAGAGCATAAAGGAGAATTTACAACGTCTGCTCGCTGCCAGCGGAGCGTCGTAGGAAAGATAAAAGTGGTTAATTAACACACGTACACAAAGATATGTGGGTGCGGGGGGTAAAATGAAAGGTAATGGGGATGATGATACCATACACTCACCGGTGATCCGAAGTTATGTCCAATTTCGTGCGCTAGAGTGACGTGCGACACTGCAGGTGGTACATGCTTGCCGTAGTTCAATAACGTCACGATGCCGGTGTTTAACGACTTCATACTGCCTCTGTAATGCTGGAAATTTATATTCATTTTATTAGGCTTTTATCGTTAATTAGTGTAATGTTTTCATTTAAGAGACAAAGTTGAGGAGAGTGTGGTAATTGCAAAAATATTCAAATTTAAAGATATTTTCAGGAATGTTCTGCACTACATTAATGAATACGGTAATGATAGTAATTTGCACGTAGATTAAATACAAGGCAATAATCTACAATCCAAAGATGAACTTCGGTTACTGTTTAGCAATTGCACTAAATCCAGATTCATCCGTAGATTTGCTGATTTTTAGATCAATTTTATGTATGATCTACAGATTTCCTTTTTACATTTAAATTTATCTATATTTCTTTTACAAGTTTATGAACGCACTGATGAATATTTGAGGCGTTGAAAAGGAAAATGGTGTAAGTCAGTTTTTCTGAGAAAAGGCGCTGGTTACAGTTTCCGCATGTTGACAACATTTAGAATATAGTTACCAATACAAAATTTGTATAAATCGACTATTGTGTCACAGATGTCGCTCAAAACATTAAGTAGGTACAATGACTTAATTAAACACAGTGGCGACAACATCCGTCATGATGAGGCAATATTATTCAAGAGAATAGGTTATAATACAAACATCTGATGTTCAATTGTGACAGCGAGTATTATCATCTTTCACTTGAAGCGGCATCCATGGGCGGGAGCTATTTATTCAGTTAATTTTGAAATAGGAGCACATGATAACATATTTGATACCTCGAATTAACGTATTTCGGTTGATTCTATTTACCTTTGCGAATTTTTGAGATATGATTTTGGGGCAAGTAACATATAGTACAACCTTTAGACAAAATTGCTGTGACTAACTTTAGACCTCCTAGCTACGCCGCTAAAGAGTGATCAACAATGATTGTAGACAAGTTAAATTTCCCGCCGAAAAATCTGGGGAATTTGATCGCTCCAAGTTCATGCCAAGGAAAAATTAATAAACAGTAACTCGATTTGACATTAGCAGCGTCGTGCGTCGTATTTTGCCATTGTGTTAATTCATTCTTCGAATTAAGTTATTTTTCAATCTGTTTCATAGACATCAGTTCTAGTCAGGACTACTTTGTATAAGTCTTTGTTTTGTGGTAAGTGATTTGCTGTTTTTAAGGTTAGAAAATTAGAAAATTTAAGTTTAATCCTAAATTTACAGATTTTAAGAAAATTCGCTTGTGTTTACCGTGATGTTTGCACCACAGCATGATGCTTTCATCCTGAAGGCTCATTATCGAAGTGGAACTATGAATGAAGATGGCACATGGACTTACTCATTACAATCGTGTCTGAATCAATTTATTCAAGCCTTCCCCGATGTCCACATTCCTTACAAAACATTTTCCTCGCATAAAACCCGCATTGTTGACCGTTTTGAGGGAAAGAATTGTATCTGTAAGGGCAAGTCAGCTGGAAGACTGCCTATCTTAACAGAAGAGGTTGTTGGCGACATTCAACAACGACTTGAACAAAGCCCAACAAAATCTTTAAGAAAACTTTCAGCTCAAACGGGTATGATCTTAATTTTAAGGTGCGCACAAATTTTAATGTTTAATCCTTTTACAGGAGTATCGTATGGGAGTTGCATAAAAGCCGCAAAAAAAATTCTGCATTTGCACCCGTATAAGGTATCGGTAGTTCAACAACTTCAGCCACTTGATTTCCAAAAAAGAATTGATTATTGCAATTGGTTTAATCAGAATTTAAATGACAATGGTATGTTGGACAAGACCTTTTTTACTGACGAGGCGTGGTTTCACTTGTCAGGATATGTGAACAGCCAAAACTATCGTACGTGGGCTACAGAAAATTGGTGTTTGGGTAGCAATTTCGAGACGTCGGATAATTGGCCCAATATTTTTCAACGAAATAATCAATGTGGAGCGCTACCGAACACTCATTCTAGATGAATTTTTGAATTGCATGATGACGAACAGATAATGGGTTGTTTTCAGCAAGATGGAGCCACTCCTCATACTGCGTTGGCGACATTAAATTACTTGAGGGAATTTTACGATGATCGCTTGGTAAGCGACGGATTATGGCCACCATGTTCGCCAGACCTCACTCCGTGCGATTTTTATTTATTCGGGCATTTAAAAAATAAGGTTTTTAAAAATCGAATGCATACCCTAAACGAGCTTAAAGCAGCAATTGAAGAAGAGTTAAGGAACATAAATCCGGAGGAGCTTCAACGAGTATTTCAAAATAAAAAATGTAGAGTTAACATTTGCCTAGAAAATGAAGGCCATCATTTTCAACATTTATTATAAAATTAGGGATGCTAACTCTACGTTTATTAAAAATACACAAAACCTTAACTTACTTAATTTTTTTTGTATATTTAATTAAAATTGTAAACATTTTATATATAGTTATGATTAAATATTTAATATATTTTGGGAAAAAATGTTTGCTACGCCAATGGAAAAGCAATCTAGGGGATGTTCTTTTCATATAATCAGTTGTACCAACATTTTTTGGCGGAAAATTTAACCTGTCTACTCTACTTGTCCGCTATATTGGATCAGAATTACTAACAACCAATCAAAAAGAATACGAGAGTTATCGCCACTGTGTTTAATTAAGTCACTGTATAAGTCGGTAACGTTTACAACATATTTAGAGGAAAAGTGGTGCAAGTCAGACTTACACCATTTTACTTTTCAACCATTCGCCTATACGTAACTCTTACACAAAAAGTGAGTTGGAATGAGTGAATCTAGTGAATCGGAGCTTTATCAAGATCGGAATTAGAATTTGAACTGTCGATAAATAACAATAATGGAAGCACAATAGGGATTTAGATGTATATTCATTAACCTTCACTACCTAGCCCAACTTTTTTCTTAAGAAACCAGAAAAATTGTGATGGAAAACATCTAACTTGAACTGCAATTGCCGATTTAAATGTTTTGATAACATTACCCTTGATGATAGGATGAAAATATTTAATGCTCTCTGGAAAATAGGAAGTTTCTCTCGTCAGAACGCCTATATCTGTGGTCTAGTAAAAAATAATGACAAATAACAAAAACGACCAAGAAATAATTCTAGACAAGGCAAAAAGTAATAACACCTACTTAACTCATATAGAATCAAAGTCTGTTAAAGTTTGCAAATCATACTTTCTCAAGACATTCCAAATCACAGATGGTCGCATGACGAGAGCCTTGCAAAAACTTCGAGATTTTTCACCAGGAGAAGATCTAAGAGGTAGACACCCACCGGCAAATAGGACACCTGATGGAATGAGACAATAAGTGCGTGATCATATCAGCGAATTTCCTGCGTATCAATCACACTATACTAGAACACACAATCCGAATAGAGGATATCTTTCCTCAGAATTAAATATTCGCTTTATGTATAATATTTATGTTGAAAAATGTGGTGAAAGGAATTAACCAAAAGTAAGTGAAGCCATTTACAGAAATGTCTTTCACAAGGATTTCAATCTGCACTTTCATATACCTAGCAAAGACACATGTACAAAATGTGATACGCTGAAAATTAAGATTGATGTAGAAACGGACGGCGAAAAGAAGAAGACATATGAAACTGAAAAACTATTGCATTTATGTAAAGCAAAAAAGCTCGTAGTTCGATGAAGGAAGACCATACAAAAAGTATTTTAAACGCAGGAAAAATATACGCATTTAGTGTTTATTTAAAGAAAGTATTACCTGTTCCAATTTTGTCTTGTATTGCATACTACAAGAGAAATATGTCTGTTTATAATCTTTCTTGTCATAATCTTGGAAATGAAATTGATGCATGTATGCTTGAAATGAGATCCTAGCATCCCGAGGTTAACAAGAAATTTCTTCTGCATAAAAAAAAAAACATTTCAACTTATGCTTCTAACTGTGAACATATTATAGCTTACAGTGATGCGTGTACTGGCCAAAATCGCAATATAAAAATGAGCTTAATGTGGTTACAGATGGTAACAGAATTCAAAAATATTAAGACTATTAACCACAAGTTCCTAGTATCAGGACATTCCTATCTTCCTAATGATAGGGACTTTGGTACAATAGAAACTTACGCGAAAGGCAAAACTGTTTATGTGGCAGATGACTGGTTTAGAATCATACAAAAATCAATGACAAGAAAACCCTTCAGCTTTTATAAAATGCAAGTTGCTGATTTTTTTTAGACAAAAAAACTGGAAAAAGCCATTTAAAAGCTCAAGAAAAATGAAAGGAACGAACCAGTCAACTGGCTTAAAATTGAATGGCTAGGATTCCAAAAGGATAGTCCCTACAAGATATTATATAAGGAGACTTTGAATGAAGACTTCCCATTTGATTGCATCAATATACTTCCTGCAAAAAAGGGCAACCTGCAGCGTTTGAAAACATTAAACTTGATCATCTGTATGCCGATTCCCTTCCTGTATCGACCATGAAGAAGCAAAATATGTTGGAGTTGTTTCAATTTATACCTCCCATATATCATAATTTCCTTCAAAGTTTAAACACTACACAAAATAGGGCTGAAGATATCGGACCCTTACTGCACCACAGTGATGAAGATTTTGCGCAAGTCCATTTTATAGCAACGCGGTAATTGGTAAAATCGTGTAACTCAATTAAAGTTCAAAATTTTCTAGACATTTATGTTTCAGCGTCTAGTATTAATTTTACATTAATAAGTTGACTTATTTTATCTCTTATGTCGAGCAATGGTTACAAAATAACTAAGCCACATTTTTTAATGTTCTCTGAACTTTAGACTCATTTATATTAGTTCGCTAAATAGTTGACTTACACCACCTTTCTTTTCAACGCCTCATTTAAAATTTGCAAAATTGCAAAATAAGATAACATATAATCTGTTATTTTTAATATGACCAAACAAATTTGACATTTCAAGAATTTAGTGGTGTGATGCAGATTGTGTGTTTTAGGTTAGGGCAAGATTAATCACATGTTATCTTGTAAATCAACTTTGAATTTGTAAGTTATGTGAATGAAAAGCTAACATTAATAAGACAATTCAATTAACTCACAAAGATTACGATTTCAAATATATATACCTATCACCGCCTCAAATTATTTGTATCTACTACTAATTTAATAAAATTTCTCTAAGGATCAGGTAGGATATAAGGCTCAGGTAATATTCCTTGCTCAGGAATATCTGTCTTCTTTATTATCTGCTCATTAATATGTTTGAATTATCAAAAAGTTCTAAATACAAGGCATTTTTTTGTAGATATAGATGTTACGATTTTTCAATGAACATTTTCAGACATTCGTGATCTTACTAAAAACTTTTAATTTAAAAACTCTAACCAGTGTTTTCCACTCCCAGACTAAGCATGAAGTAAAATTTCGTGTTTAGAAAAGTCTGAAAATTTGGCTTGGTCGCGTAACGCAGCGGAGCGACCAAGCCAAATCAGGCTTTTCTAAACTCGAAATTTTACTTCATGCGCCACGTGTGTAAAACACTGATTTACAGTGAAGTTCAAAATATACTTCTACTAAGTTCTGATCACATGTTCATTAAATTTACAAATGTTTATATAGAATATGTGAAAGTATACTTAGAAGAAAAAATCCCTGTGTGTGTTGTAAAGTTGCAAGTTGTAGGGTTCTCTTTTTTGAAAATCTCTGCATCCTGACAATGTATTTAACAAATTATAATTTATTTGTCACATTGATAATCATTTACCAATATCTCAAAATTAGATAACTAAAATACCCTACTGTTAAAGCAGGAATGCAACTGTTCACAGTAAATACACCCTAACGTTGGTCATATTAAAAAAAACAGAGTTTTATTGTCCAACCAGATTTAGGATTTATTTTTCTTAGATTCTTTGATTATTTAGGTGTTAATTAAGCACATGGCAACCATGTGGAAAACATAGCCTTGAATTTATTTTGAAGGCAAAAGTCAGAATTACAACATTATAAAAAAATCACCAGATCTGGTTGACCAACAGAAAAAAAACCAAATATAAGTGTGAATGTAATTGCCATTACTTGGTATATTCTTCATCGTAACGTGATTCAGAAGTAGCAGTTAAATTTAAATTTAAGTTTATTATAACTTTTATCAACTAAAAGCAAGAAGCCCACAGGTAAATTCTTATTGCTTTGAAAGTCAGCTCCTCAAATATTTTAAACGACATGTGTCTGTTTAGACCTAATTTTTTTCCATTATTACATTTTTTAACACTTAATTCTGATAAATGGCGTTCAAAGGAAAAAGCAAAGAAGCGAGGAGGTTGAGGGGGTGAAAAGTTTCATTTGTTTCAATTCCGGAAATAAATTTATAAACGTATGTCTGTTGCTGTAAAAGGGGGCCCATTTATTTCTTTTTCTCTCTTTTTCGACCGCTCTTATTCCGAACGGGAAATTGTTCCCGGGCGTGTATTTGCATTTACTTATTTCGAAACTAAGTTATGTTTTATTGCGGTTGTTGGAAGAACTTCGGTCATCGATTATATCGGCCTTAAGTCGTTAAAATGTTGAACCCCGGGACGCAACATGAGAAAAGGATACAAAAAACGATTAGTGAATAATTATAAACACTACAGATTTAAAATGACAGTGTAGAAAAATATATTTTTATTTGGTTTTTGCTAAAGTAAAAAGTGAAGCTGAATACCAATCAACTATTTCTGAAACCTCGTAAGTCCCGATTTTACAAAAAAATGTCCTCGTAATTCAGATATAATTACTTTACCAATATTAGTATAAACATCTACTCAAAATATTTATTAAAAATTGGTTATGATGAAGTTATACGTACTATAAAAAAACATCAAAAGGATAACGCAGCTCAGATTATAGTTTAGTAGTCACAAAATACTAGTTAATTATTATACGAGCTGTATGAGCTTCTGCCAAAAACATTTTGCACTTACGAGGTTTCAGAAGTAGTTGATCGATATGATCCTTTGCAAATTAACGTGAATGCGAACCCTATTTCTTTATTCATGAAAGATATCTTTCTTACATTGCCAAAAGATTGAAATCTAATTGGACCATAACATTGCAATGTTGCAGAGATTATGAAATATTTCTGAGACATGTGTGCAACGAAATATCCTTCCTCCTAATTTATATTATATATTGCAATCGAGCTGTATTATAATATTGCAATGTTGCAGATATTGCGAAATTTTCCTCAAAAACAGTAAATTTGTAATCAAATCTAATGCTTTTACCTATTTAAATAAATTATTTCGATTGGGACGTGGCATAATTAAGGAGCTCAGAGGAAAAGTTATACAATGAATGTGGTAAAAAAATATAGTAAAAATTGGTACAAGTACAGATATCTATAAATGAGATTCATATTTAGTCATAGAAAAAATGGTACAATTGAATATGTTTATCTTTCAATACATTTAACGTGTTTTTGCGAATATTTCGAAAACAAAGCATTTTTCGCAGAAATGTCCTGTGTGAAAAATAATCGTACAGAAGGGGGCCATAATTATGTAATATTGGTTTTCTCACGGGTAGTGCTGTTGTCGCTAAAACAATGTCAATTCAATTTATTTTTAAGGGAACCCCTATATTTGATTGCAGATTCAGATTCCTTGTAAAAAAATAAGAATCATTTATTTAACTCATGTTTTGTCACTCTAATAGATGGCGCTGTAATCGCGAAAAATGATAATGTGTTCGATGTTCGTGTGATTTGCGGGTAGATTTAATTTGAGATATATTGGCTGAAAAAACAAAGTCAGTGTTTTGAAATAGGCAGAAGACAAAAGTCATTTTTTATTTTTGTTGAGTTAAAGAAATTATCCACAAAACATGTAATATTGGTCAAATTCCAGTTATTTTTTATAAAGTAAAATGATACAATTTTTATTCGAGAAAATGTTAATGCTGCTTGCTTGTCATTTGTACACGCTGACACTCTAAAAACAAGCGTTTTATTCTGAGACACCAGAACATCTTTAATGTTTCACCTGTCTCGATTACAGCGCCATCTATCAGGCTGACAAAAAAATAAGTTAAGTACATTATTCTTATTTTTTTACAATGAATCCGAAACTGCAATCAAAACTAGGGATTCTCGTTAAAAAAATAGAGTTGACCTGGTTTTAGCGACAACAGCGCCATCTGTGAGAAAACCAATATTACATAATTATGGCCCCCTTTCGTACGATTATTTTTCAATTAGGTTATTTCTGCGTAAAATGCTTCGTTTTCGAAATATTTGCTAAAAATACGTTAAACGCCCCACCCTGTATAATATACAATATTATTGATTAGATGTCTACAGATTTTTCCATAAAAGTTAAATTCTATCTCCAATTTACACAAAATAATCTATGTTACTTGGACTACTTTTCTACAGAGCTCCTCAATTCAGTAGTTTTCAGTGTTAGTTAATTTTTTACTTTTGTTGCTTTTTTACCAACATAACGATTAATTGAGACGTGGTTTAATTTTGTAGCTTTCCGTGTTAATTTTTGACTTGTGTCGCTTTTCTACCAACTGAGCGATTAATTAGGTGAAGAACACTTGATTATAATTTAATTTAATGTTATAATTTTACTGATTGCAGTTGAAATTTATAAGCATGTAGATTTATAAATATATCAGAGGACAAATGATTATATATTAATTTGATTTATCGATTAAACTTCCTGAAATGTAACTTCCTGAATCTCGCATTTAAATATTTGTTACGTTTTAATGGGAGCTAAGAACGCCAGGAGGCAGAGAATAGGGGTGGAATATTGTGGTTATTAACTGCCGCGCATAAATCCCCCTGTTATCTTCAAACCGGGGGTTATTTAATATTTACAGAAAGTGTGTGTTGTATTCAAAGTTCTCTCATCTGTGTGTGTGTATGTGTGAGTGTGACGAAGGAGGGAAACGCCACCGCGGTTTTCTTATCCGAGAAGCTGCGAGGGGTTGCCCCCCCCCCCCCATCTCACACACCGATAGCGTAAAACCTATTTCCACCCCCGAAATTATTCCTTCTGTGTACAACTGATTGTATAAATAATTAATATGTAAATTAGGTTGAGTGTATTTTAAATTAATCCATGCGAGATGTAAGGATGTTGATTCGCTTGAGTGTTTTGTTATTTCAAAAGTGTGCAAAAACCCTTGTATTTTTTTTAAATTAGTAATTCATTCGTGTTAACCCATTAACTGCAGAGCAATTATAGAGTTAACTCTGAAAGTTGATTTTCCTTCAAATTCTGCACTTCTTTTTATGATTTCTATAAATTAATTACATACTAGGAATTCCAATTCATTTAAATAAATATTGTTTTCTGTGTATTTCTAGCTTCACAATATTTCAGTGTTTAATACGCGTGGCGCATGAAGTAAAATTTAGAGTTTAGAAAAGCCCGAAAATTTGGATTTGCCGGGGCGCGACTCGCTTCGCTCGCACACCCCGGCAAATCCAAATTTTCAGGCTTTTCTATACTCGAAATTTTACTTCATGCTTAGTCTGGGAGTGGACAACACTCGCTAGGATATTATTAAAACCTCTTATAAAAACTCTGAATTGACAAAAAAATCCGATGTGGTCCAGGCAAACCAATGAATGCTACAAATCGATAAATGATTGTGCAAATGATGTAAAACTATAACAAGTTAATTGAAACTGTTTTTGACATTGATAAAAAAATCTAATCTTATTTTGAATTGTATTAAAATATAAAAATCAATTGTTTTGTAAGTGTTTTAAATTAATATTTACTGTTTTTTTTAAATTCCATTCATGTATATTTTAAACTTCAGTTGAAGTCAGTGTTTTATAAGCGTGGCGCATGAAGTAAAATTTCGAGTTTAGAAAAGCCTGAGAAATAGGGAATAAAAAATAACAAAATGAGATAGTTATAAAATGATTCATTTGTAAAAATGAATTAATTTACTACACTTATTTTAATTAGTTATAATATCCCTTAGATTGTTTGTACATTAGTGTTTTATTTAGTCTTTGTAAGACTAATTTGTTAGAGATTGCCTAAAAAATTGCACTTTTAATTTTCTGTTTGTACATATTATAAATAAACACAAATGATAAAATAATGTAGTGTACTCCTTTGAATGAAATTGCAAACAGTTGGTTCTACCATCGGTGGAAACAAAATGTTGGGACACGTTTTAGTGTCTACCAAACCTTGAACTTATCAGTTAATTGTCATTTGATATGTCAAAAATGAAAAAAGTGTTTCGATAATTCCTTTTATTTACATATTTTCATTGTCACTTTCATACCTTTTTTAAAAAAACCTGACTTAACCGATATAAATTTGGTTATATTTGACATTATCCAATTTTCGATTTGTCTTCACATTTTATGTCTACCGATGGTACAATGTTTAATATCTATATTAAACTTAATTTTCTTTAATAGCTTTAAAAATAATGTATTCAAATCCATATTCTTGTTGTTTTTTTTTTTTTTGGCGAGCAAAAAATGTGCCGATTTAAATCGAGCGAAATCCGGAATGCTGAAATAAGTGTAAACATCGCAACCTTGCGGTGATATTGTGCACATACATTTTTACCTTCAATTCAGTTCAGATCAATTATTCGCATGGTGCATCTCGTGTCTTCAGTTTTTCGAAAAGCTTTTTAATTCAATGCTTTTAATAAAACAATAAAAAATGACTAATAAATTGTTTTAAAACAATCTACTGTCCATAATTGGAATTAATTTAATATCAAATAATCAAGTTTCGTTTGATATTATTTGAAGTAAAAGTGATACCTATATATTTTTTTTAATTATTAATAAACAAGTGTTTTCTACTCCCAGACTGAGCATGAAGTAAAATTTCGAGTTTAGAAAAGCCTGAGCATTTGGATTTGGATTCGAAGCATCCAAATCCAAACTCAGGCTTTTCTAAACTCGAAATTTTACTTCATAAGTTTAAAATATACTACTAAAGCAATATGCCAAAGCAGTATATTCTGAACTTCTCGTTAAATCAAGGTAATTTGGCTATGAATCAAAAACTTACATACCCAAGCAGTATATTTTGAACTTCAGTTAAAATCAGTGTTTTATGCGCGTGAAGTAAAATTTCTAGTTTTGAAAAACCTGAGTTTGGATTTGGATGCTTCGCATCCAAATCCAAACGCTTAGGCTTTTCTAAACTCGAAATTTTACTTCATGCTTAGTGTGGGAGTGGAAAACACTCGTTTATTAATAATTAAAAATATATATAGGTATCACTTTTACTTCAAATAATATCAAACAAAACTTGATTATTCGATATTAAATTAATTCCAAATGTGAACAGTCAATTTTTTAAGCACAATTTATTAGTCATTTGTTATTTTTTAAAAAGCATTGAATTAGAAGCTACAAATGAATGTTTCCACTTCCAGACTAAGCATGAAGTAAAATTTTGACTTTAGAAAATCCTAAGCGTTTGGATTTGGACGCGTAGCAGCAGCATTTTTTCGTTTTTCTAACAAAATGCAACTTTGATTAAAAATTGATTATTAATAATTAAAAAAATATATAGGTATCACTTTTACTTTAAATTATATCAAACAAAACTTGATTATTCGATATTAAATTAATTCCAGTTATGAACAGTCAATTTTTTAAAACAATTTATTAGTCTTTGTTATTTTTTTAATAGCATTGAATTAGAAGCTACAAACGAGTGTTTCCACATCTAGACTAAGCATGAAGTAAAATTTTGACTTTAGAAAATCCTAAGCGTTTGGATTTGGACGCGTAGCAGCAGCATTTTTTCGTTTTTCTAACATAATGCAACTTTGATAAAAAAAAATGGTGATCAACCAAATGACATATTTCGATTTTCTCTGTAATATTTTAAAGAGCAATTATTTCTAAATTAATTCTGTAAGCTTAAAATTGGTGATCAACCAACTGACATATTTCGATTTTCTCTTTAATATTTTGAAGAGCAATCTTTTTAAAATTTTTCAAAAATAAGTCCTCCTAATTGTATTTCTTTTCATTGTGTGGCGTTTGCTATCGAATCCATTAATAAAAGTCTTTCTAAGAAATGAGCATTTTTTTCGTTTTTCCAATAAAATTCAAGTTTGATTAAAATTTGTGGATAATCTAAGTGTGATATTTCGATTATCTGTTAATTTTTTTGAATAGCAGTTATTTCTAAAGAATTCTATCAGTTTTCAAATGTTTTAGTCACTTACAATTCATTATATTTTTGCAAACAAAAGTCGCTTTAAAATAAAGCTCAATTTTCGGTTTTTCTAATAAAATTCAACTTTTATTAAGAACTGCTACTAAAGCGATTGAAATACTGCAATTTTTCTTTAAAATTTTTTAAAGGAATTATTTGTAAGTGAATTATGTGAATTTATAATTGTTTTAGCAATTCAATATTTTCTTCTAATTTTTCAAATTAAAGTCTCCTCAAAATTTGCATTTTTTTCTAGAAAATTCGACTTTGATTTAAAAATTCTAATAAAGCGATTGAAATAAATATTTTAAGTTTGTCAATTACATTTCACTTCTCAGAAAAATGGCTGCAGTTCGTCAAAAAATGCATCTTAGCAATGAACTAAGAGGACTCTTTATCCGGAGAATGGATGTTGGCGTAAGTAGTGTTACATACAGTAAATTTTTCTTTTAGAAAATGTACAGTTTATGCATATGTTTGTGCATAACATTTGTTGTTTTTTTAAAAAAGTTCATTTGAAGCTTTGAACGAGTGTTTTCCACTTCCAGACTAAGCATGAAGTAAAATTTCGAGTTTAGAAAAGCCCCGTGAAAATTTGTCGAGGGTCGCGCAGCAACCCGAAACAAATTTTCTGGGCTTTTCTAAACTAGAAATTTTACTTCATGTTATTTTTTTTTATTTCACTTATTTTACTTCAATTTCGAGTTTAGAAAAGCCCAGAAAATGTGTCTCGGGTCGCTGCGCGACCCTCGACAAATTTTCACGGGGCTTTTCTAAACTCGAAATTTTACTTCATGCTTAGTCTGGGAGTGGAAAACACTCGTTTAAAGCTTCAAATTGAACTTTATTTTTTTTACTTCATGCGCCACGCGTATAAAACACAGATTTCACGTAAAGTTCGAATGTACATAAATTTCACAATATTTTAGTGTATTATACGCGTGGCGCATGAAGTAAAATTTCGAGTTTAGAAAAGCCCAGAAAATTTGTTACGAGTCGCTGCGCGACCCTCGACAAATGTTCACGGGGCTTTTCTAAACTCGAAATTTTACTTCATGCTTAGTCTGGGAGTGGAAAACACTCGTTTAAAGCTTCAAATAAGCAGTAAAGTAAAGTAAAAAAGTAAAGATTTACAGAAAATAGGCTAAATTTGGAATACGTATACGTATGTAAAAGAAAAACTCCCTGTATATATAAATGCAAATAAAATATTTTTAGAATAAAGCTATTGTTACTGCAAAAATGTTCAGCAAAAATATTAAAGGGAAAAGTATTTGGTATACAGTGAAACTCATTTCGTAAATCGCGAAATCTTTTGTCATATATTCGACATGGTGAAAGATATTTGGGATATAGTGAATCTCATTTGATCAATAGTTAAATGCAATAGAAACACCCAGTAAATACAACTCTGTTTTTTTATCCATCATAAATTGTATAACAAAAACTAAATGAATCGACAAAAAATACTTCGATAAGACGATTTCTCCTTGCTGAATAAAAACCCGACACACAATCCAACCACCGTTTTATATTTTCATTAATGAAACTTTTCCCGATTGCAGCCGAGGATGACGGCGTTATCGCGCCCACAGACCGTGATTAAACACTAATTACTTTTAAATTATAACCGCCAATATAAACCCTGGCTGGGCAGAGGGGGATGAGGGTTGGAAAAAAATGAGGGCGCGCGAAAAACTCGCACCGTCCCAACTTTAAATTGGCCACCATAAATATCGACGCCGAATACTAATGAATGCATTTCGGTACAATAAAAAGCGCTTAAATTGCATATTCGGAATGCGAAACATTTTTTTGTACTGTTTTTTATTCCAAAAATGATTTATATTTCTGAAAATTGCTCATTTACATACAGGGATTTTTTTCTTTTAACCCGAAACAAAAATCATCTTTTACGTAATTATTTAAAATAACATGACCAACTATATTCGTTTTTTTTATTGGCCAATCAAATTTGGGATTTATTTTTCTTAGGTTCTTTGATTATTTAGGGGTCCCTACTATTTGTTATATAATAATAATAATACTTTATATCCCAACGGAAGAACCAATACAGGGAAAGATTAAACATGCGCATACAAATACACAAATAAAAAAAATAGGTTACAAATAATAAGAATAATAATAAATGAAACCTAAAAAATTAAAGACAAAATACAACATTGCTAAAAAAAGAACATTGAAACAAGACATATGGGATTAATTTTTCTTAGATTCTTCTATTATTTAGGTATCCCTACTGTTTGTCATGTAATGATATTCATATATGAATGCCATGTTGCAATTGATTAATTATTTAACAGGTAGGTAATAATAAAATGCTGAAAGTAATGTTTTGCCACTTATTTAATCTTTATGATAGGGTAATTAAGCACATGGCAACCATGTGAAAAACATAACCTCAAATTTATTTTGAAGGCAAAAGTCAAAATTACCACCACAATATCCAACCCAATATCTAACGTTATAAAAAAAACACTACATCTGGTTGGCCAATAAAAAAAAAAACAGAATATATGTTAGTAGATGTTAATTAAGTGAACAATCAATCGGTCTTATTGGATAAACATAAATTCATACCCGTATCATGTATTTATTCCACATCAAATCAAACTCACAATAATCCATCACTAATTGCGTTCCCGCGTGCATTTCCCAATCACCCCCAATCACAAAACCATGTATTCACATGCATCCGAGGCTGGAAATGTTGATTAAGCATCACTTACATTCCATCAAATCCAACCCCCAAACAACCGCAACCCGTATCAAACTAATTACAACTCCTTTTCGCCCTTAAAATGAATAAAATACAAAACAACAAACGATAAGCCAACGCTCGCTGATATTGATCGACTTATCAACAAATCGGCGACGCGACGTTGATTTGTCGATTCGCGTCGGAAAAGTCGTTCCGATTGATTTTCGCTGATTGATTGATTCGGGGGCTTTGCGATTCAAATTTATGCAATTAACCCGGAAATCGGGAGTGCAAATGATGATAAATCGTTCGCGCGCAGACCTTATCCCGTGCTGAATTGCGTTGTGAAACATCATAAATTTTAACAAACACACACAAGCGCAAAGTGAAGCTTCCGTGATGGTTATAAAATTTATATGTAAAGTTAAATGTTTGCCAAGAAAGATTTATTGATGTATGTATACATATTAATTTATGCAATTCGACTAAAGTTAAGGTTTTAATGAGTACCTAAATCGTATTTTTATTCGTACAGCTCAATTCGTGTTCGCAAAAATTGAGAAAAAAAAAATAGCATTTGTATTTAGTACCGTGCGGTCGTTTAAATTATGATTTAGAGTAGGTGGCATTTTTTTATGCGGTTGCTCGGAATGCAAATTGAATGGTGGAATAAATTTGAGGTTATGGTAAACTGTGTGTTAACAGTTAGTAGTGCCAATATCATTTAAAATTCAAAACCTACTCTAAATTCCCTAATTAACCATTGAATTTACAAAAATCGCATTCGTCGTCGTATTTAGTACATCCATAAAAATCGGCTCCGTCAACTTGGCCCCCACATTCGATTTTTTGGGAAAAAAATCGTTGCGCAGAAAAGCCCTTGGCTAGCACAAGCAAGCACCGGCTAATATAGTTATGGGGGATTTAAATATGGGGGGGGGGCTAAGTTGACGCTTGCACAACCCAAACAACCCATAAAAAATACAAAATTAGTTAAAACCACAGCCCCTTACTTTAATATTTTTTAATTATTTCTAGGGGAACCTATAGCTTAAAGCTAGCGCAGGCAAAACATTATTTGGAAACAGTTAAAAAAATATCTAGATTTTAATTATCGGACGTGAGCTTTCAAATCCTGTGTGCGTATGTCCATTCGTGTATTTGAATTATTACGCTAAATGCGAATTTTCTATAAAATCACCACAATCCAACAGATTTGTTGATAATTACATAGCCATAAACAACTAAAAGTCCGTAAAATTTAGTACTAATATTATTTGCGTCATAGTACAGCTTAAAATAAACACTGAATCCATTATCTATTGTGATATTTGATAAATAAATTATTTTATTAGTTGGGATATATTAAAACATACGAATAAAGCAAATCAAAGCTTTAAAACCATAATATAACAAATCTAGTCAACCAGTTAGCATTCAGATAAAAGATAAGGGCGTAGTAAAGCCTTGATTTTTAACCCTCAAATAATTTAAAACGTAATAACTGATTACAAAATTATTTCAAAATATAATTCGCCAATGCATTGTTTATAAATCAGGCACAAGAAAGACAGTGGCGTAGTAAGTGATTGATATTTAACCCTCGAACAATTTAAAATGTAATAACTGCAACAAATACCAACAGATTTCAATTTTTTTTCTAATTAAAAATCACCAATGTATTGTTTATGAATGCTGTGACCAGGAGACCGAGCACAAGAAAGACAGTGGTGTAGTGAGTGATAGATGTTTAACCCTTGGATTATTGTGATTTGATAGAAAATTCGCATTTAGCGTAATAATTCAAATAGACGCATACAGGATTTGAAAGCTCACGCCTGATAAATAAAATGTAAATATCTTTTTATGCGTTTCCCTTTTCAAATAATTTTTGCATGTTCTGCCTGCGCTAGCTCTGTGCTACAGATTCCTCTAGAAATAATACAAACATATTGAAGTGGGTTGCTGGGGTTCAAACTAGTTTTGTATTTTAAGTGGTTGTTGGGGTTGTGCTAGCTCAAAAATGGTTTGTGCTAGTTTGCACTAGCTCTGAGGAATCCAAAACATATTAAAAGAGCTAAAAAATCAAAAGTGGGGGGAAAACGTCAACTTAGCCCCACCATATTTGAAGCCTCCATGACTATTTTACCTTTAGTGTGCTTGTTTGCGCTAACTAAGGGCTTTTCTGCGTAACGATTTTTTCCAAAAAATCAAAAGTGGGGGGCCAAGTTGACGAAGCCATACAAACCAACACTTGGATTCACTTTTGGTGAATGCGCCGAGAAATGCATTTTTATGATAAACAGTTTTTAAATGATTGCTGATAATAATGTTTATGTCATTAATACGTTTTTTTATGCAAATTGTTTAAAAAGGTAATTGAATTCATTATTGAACTCTACCGGTTCAAATCGGTTTAAATATTTTTGATCTGTGTCTTAGAGATGAACTTGATTGACTAATTTCGAAGCAATATAAACTATGTTATATTAAAAAGAAGATACTATATTACTAATTCCTTTACATCTTTAAAAAAAATCATAGCACTAAACTATTTCGTACAACTCAAATATGTACATATGTATATGAATGTTTGTGAAATGCGAAAACTATCCGTGTAAATTCAAATATGCAAGCAGGGCATAGCTTTCCTGCCCTCTCCGTCCTCCCGTTTTCATATTAAATTAATAAAATTACACGAGTGCAGCCCTCGGCAGGAATTCCGGTGCCGGTGCAGGAGGGAAAACTATTTTCCAAGTTTTCCCTCACGCGCCCCACGGGCTTCGGCCCCGCACCCCTGTCTGTTCCGTTCGCTGTCAACAGACCGAGATTATGTTGGAGGTACTAGACGTTCGCTAATATGATTTCGGATAGTAATAAGAAATGCATTAAAAAAGTTCGAGTGATTTTAATCGAATGCGAGTGCGAGGATTTTTGCAGACAGAATGGTAAAAAGGAAATTGGAATGGATTATTGAATTCTTGCTTTGTTACAAAAAGAAATAGGAGTAGGTGTTTAGGTACTCACCCCATTTTTTTCACAAACACCTCCAGCGTTTTTTAAATCTCCCGTCCAAGCCAGTCCAAGGGTGCCCATTTCGAAATCTCTGTAGGTGAACATGTAGGCCAGACAAAATGCATCGTAATCTTCCTCTGAAACAATAAGGTAAATACAATTATGTTTTTGGTTTGAGTTACCTAAAAAGATAAATATATATGAGTTGAATATAACTAAGACCAAGTGTAACTACAATAAATACATCTTTATATGAGCCATTTATTTTGATAGTAGCCTAACTCTATTTCTCATTTTTTTGTTGTTGGCTGTAATTAACTTAATAATTTGAATTATAAAGATTATTTCAGTCAACAACAAAAAATTGAGAAAGGGAGTTAGGCCACTCTCAAAACAAATGGCTTTAAAATATATATTTTAAATAAATAAAATCAACTTATACATGAATACAATAAGCACAACAAGTAAAGATTAGATAAACGTTATTAAGTTTGTACAATTTTATCACAGTAATGTTTCCTAATAATCAAAGTTTTCGTTTGTGTTTTCATGATAAAAACAGCCTCATATTTTTTAATGTTGAAATCCATCAAAGAAATGTCAGAACAGTTCAAACTTTTTCGTTTCCACGCCTCGATACACAAAAAACACGCGTGTGTGTGATCAATCAATCACGACGGTTTATCGAGGGGCATTATCATTTTCAGTGAACACATTTTATTTATACTCGCATTACTATAGTCTGATTAGTTTTGTCAAGCTGAAATCATATGGTAATTTTTAAAAACATTAAGTTAATGTAGTATATTAATTGTAACTCTACTTTTGAATTTGCGATAAATATAACCAAACTAAAAATTGTCATAATATTAAAACGAATTAAAAGTAAAATCAACTTTCTACAAAATATTAATTTTAATTCGTTTTCATATATATACAGAGAGTTTTATGTAACACCGAACATGCCAGAAAATGTTTAACGTAAATTTTCCCATGTATATTGTCAGAATTAAGTACATAAATCAAAATTAATTCATATAAATAAAAATAGAAATAGAATTAATTCTTATGTCCATTGGTCTTTTCGCTTAGATTGTGCAGTTTCTGTCGCTGCCGATTATGGTGTACAAAAAGGCCATGATTGTTATTGTCGTTAATTGACTTGTCAAAATAGGCTGAATTCGTTTTCATATTTTGTAAATGAGCCTTTACCGAGGGCAATTATCACTTCAGATATTATTTCCTAAATGATTTGTTTTTATTTTTTGTTCAACTCCCGCTATAATAGATGATTGTCTATCGCTACAAAACGCTTGTCCGTATGATGCGCAATTAATCAAACATCATAAAACGATGACTGTGTAAAGTTCTAACCCCTGTCTGGAAGATTTTGATTGATGCTGCTAGAACACACAATTTCTTGTCATGGTATTGTAAATTGCTCATAAAATCAATTACACTAGACAGAGAACGCTACTTCTCATTCATAAAATAGAAAGGGAAAGTTAGAAAACCCCACTTTTCATTCAAAGATGAGAAAGAGAAAATGCCCTCAGTAATCAGTAAACGATAGTTTTATTTCAGAAAAGAAATGAAATGTCAAATAGAAAGTAAATCTTAGGGCAAAACATAATCGTTTACATGAACTAATTCTGTGGATGATTATTTTCATCCTGAAGATTTAATTTCTATTTGACATTTAATTTTTTTAAATATTATCGTTTTACTTATATTGTGAGTATAATGAAACTATTTATTTATTTTTCAGCCAAAAAATTGGATCTCCTGTACTGCTTAAATGTGATATTTATTTGCGCCAGGTGCATAAAACATTGATTTAACGCGAAGTTGAAAGTATACTGTTTCGGCATATTGCTCTTAGCAGTATATTTTAAACTTCACAATATTTCATTGTTTCATACGCGTGGCGCATGAAGTAAAATTTCGAGTTTAGAAAAGCCTTAAAATTTGGTTTGGTTGCTCCGCGCTTCGCGCTACGCGACCAAACCAAATTTTAAGGCTTTTCTAAACTCGAAATTTTACTTCATGCTTAATCTGGGAGTGGAAACACACGTTAACGCTCCAAATTAAACGCTTTTTAACGAATGACGAAAAATGTATACCGTACAGTATAATACGCTATACTTAATAAACGGAAATTTCCCTGTATATGAATATGAATGAATATGAATAATAAAATGTTGATAATATTTTAAACCCAATTAAAATTTTATATTAAAATCATTAAAATTACGTAAACTTTATATATGGGTCGCATGAAGAGACAATAAGATTCCTATCATAAACATTCTGCACTCCCAAACTCCCACCCTATTTAACTTTACAAACTCTCTCACACATACCGAAGGCAAACAAAACTTTACATCATCATACCTCGAGCATTACACTTCATTATATCCTTGGAATGTGTTCAAATTTTTCCCCTCTCCTCCCGCCTCTCTGGAAAATCCGCAGAAGCGCCCTATTACACAACCGATACACGATAAATTGAGTTCGCAGACAAAGAAGACGAAACGAAGGGAATCCTCGAGGAGTGTGCCTAATTTGATTCCGGACTGTCGGATCCATTAAATCCTCTTCAAATTCGCGATTTTGATAGAAATGAAACGATTTCAGTGTTGTATATTGGTTTTCGTAGGTCGTGGACAATGGACTATTTTTTTTCTTTTGTTCGGATTGATATTTATGTGTGTTGAAAGGGATTCGTTATTGGGGGTTAATAGAGGGGAAACTGTTTGATGATTGTTTGGGTGCTGAAGTTTTTTTTCTACGGCATTCACTGTATTTCTTATTTTCGACAATTATGCTCGATTGTATACAAAGTTTAACATAAAGTAAAATTGAACAACAAATATTAATACGTATTCAGAATATTTAAAAAATATAAATAACAAATTATTATATTATACACTATAGATATAAAGTTGACTTACGTAAAACAAGTTCACATTTCATTCTTATCGCAGTAGGCTTGTCTCTCCTTATATTGGCATGTTGTACCGTGCGATCATTTAAAACATGATTTAGAGTAGGCTTTAAAATTTAAATTTGATTGGCACTACTGACTGTTAACACATAGTTTACCATAACCTCAAATTTATTCCATCATTCAATTAGCATTCTGAGCAACCGTACAAAAAAATGCCGCCTACTCTAAATCAACATTTTCCAAATGTCTCTTTTATCAAGCAAATGTGTAAACAATTTATGTTTTTAAGAAATATCAATTACTGATTTAAGTTAATTAGTTGTAGTGCAAGTGGGCATTAGATTTAAATAAAATAATTTACCTTTTTATCTTCACATTTTCTCCATTTTCCTCTCCACCAGTGAATACGTTTTTTCCGCACATTTCTACTAGTTCCCAACAAGTAATCTCAAATCAATTTAGCTGAACGCATATTAAATTAATTCGTACACGTTTTCCTATTAATTAACAACACTCATTTATTGTTTAACAGGTTTTTGTTTTAATTTTAAAGCGCCTACTCTAAATTTGACTAATGAAATATAATCTAAAAAAGAACATAATTTTCTATTAAAAACAATCAATTTTCTGAATAATGACGAATAATTAAAGCTTGTTTTTATTAATTCGTCTAAATTTAGTGTTAATAAATATTCATATTAGTTATAAACCGGTAATTATAAAATGACCGTACATGGTATTTACCGCGGGGGTTGGCAACCATTTGTTTACATCGCCTTTCTTCGGCAATCAAGTCGCGGCGCTTCTCAAAATACAAGAAGCCATCGCGTTTTTTTCAATTATTCAAGTTCGCTTTATTCTAATCAGTTAACAATGATACGAATTCAAGTCGGTGGGGTTTCAAGAAGTAATTACTTCATTAATTACGACGTGTGCGGAGAAAGTTTGTTTGAAAATCGTATATTATAAAGTGTGTTTCGTTGAAGAAAATGGCGCGAAATCGAGGAAAATCAAACAGGCTCTGAAGTTTGCAGTTCATAGGAACATGTTTGATTGGAAACGTGGTATGTTTTTAAATTATTTGAGATTAAATACGTTTTTTCGTATATTTTAAATTAAATTTCATTTTATAAGCGTGGCGCATGAAGTAAAATTTCGAGTTTAGAAAAGCCCAGAAAATTTGTCTCGGGTCGCTACGCGCTACTACAAATTTTCACGGGGCGCTTTTATAAAACAAAAAAGCATCTGAAAATTGCTTTGGCAATCTACTTTACATAATTGAAAGTGTTTTATTATTAAATAATCAAGTTTTATATTATTTCAAGAAAATTTGATACCTTAAATTTGCATTGTTATTAAACGAGGCTTTCCATTCCTAGGTTAAGCATAAGGTAAAATTTGGAGTATAAAAAAGGCTTAAAGTTTTTACGCGACAAAATCAAATTTTGAGGCTATTCTAAACTCGAAATTTTGCTTCATGCGCCACGTGATTAAACACTGATTTAACGTTAAGTTAAAAACCCCATACATCATTTTTAATGAGAATAGGCCCATTCATCAAAATGTTTAGCATTCAACATGTTTAGACTTGTTTGTGATGGCTGTTGGTATCTAATGAACGGTACTCCGGCCATTTTGAAAACTTTTTTAACTATTTTGTACGATTCCGGAAATCCCAAACACGTTCACGATTAACAGTCCGGTCATCAGAGAATTCACCAACAGTTGGCAGTAAACTCCCAACTTGTCTTTCTGATAAACGGGCAAATATCAGATATTTATTCTGTTATCAATAAAGTTCAGTATTTGTAATAAATAATTAAAATTTAAATATTTTTGTCAATAAAAAGTGGTAGTAACAGTAAATATGTTAATAATTTCTTTATTACTAATTTATTGATTAACACTGATTTCTTAATATATAAGCACAAGAAAAGTTACAAGACGCCAGGCGATTGTTTTATGTCAAACACTCTCAATTTAAATATTTAAATTCAGTAAAAAAAACAACCACCTTTTCTCAAAAACAATTGCCTTCTGCCTAATCTCTCATAATTAACGCTTCTTTTATTATTTATTTTCCATTTTATGTAAATTAACACTGATATTAGTGTCTAGTGTTGCGTAGTTGGCAACCATTTGTTTACATCGCCCTCCTTACTTTAATTTTGTTGCGGCGCACACTTAAAACACAAAAATCCGTCGCGTTTTCTACAAATATACAAGCAAGTTTTCTTGTAATCAACTAACGGTGGCAAGAATTCAATACCTTAAGGTTTCAGCAATTAATTTCTTCTTTAATTACACTCCTCGGTGAGGGGCGCGAGTGCAATTTTGAAATTTCGTCGGGTGTTTCTTTGAAGAAAATGGCGTTAGCGGTGGAAACAAGAAGAAAATCAATCGCACTGTATTTTTGATACTATTGATTGAAATATGTTGTTAAAATATAGTTTCAATAAAACATTGCCAGACATCTACTATCGTAATATTTTTACATGTGAATAAGAGATATTATGAAATGCAACATTGCACTAAAAAGCGCAATGACATAACCAAATTGTAAGTAACTTTTTTTACTACAAAAATGTAAATCCTAACAAAACCTACTGCGGTGAGAAGAAAATGTGAACAAGGTTTAAGTAGTTGTTTCAATGGATATTTACTGTCTTAAGTTGCCTTATTAATTAAGACACATGGTTTGCATTTTACACGAAAAACATTTTCGTAATTTTATATATTAGAGTTTACATACGGTAAGGATTTTTTTTCGCTGAACATACGTTTCCTATGTTCAGTATTAGAAAGTCCATGTCAATACATTATTTCATTAATTTCACGGATTAGGCAACCAAACGTACATATATTTTATTTATGCTTTTGAAGGGACTGAAATTTTATTTTAGGTTTAGTACAAATGTACTTATTCAGTTTTTTTAGTTTTTCTGTACTCTATATTGCTATATTATTGTAGATTTGGGATTGGATATAACCCCAAAGAAAGAAATCGTTTAGCGATAAATCGGGGGGCCAAAGTAGCCAACTATGGAAACAAATCTTCCAATCCAGCGTTCTTGGAAGGTTTCATCCAGGAAACGTGTAACAGGGCCTGTGGAATGTGGTGGAGCGCCGTCCATTTGAAACCATGCGTTCTCAATATTGAAGATTTGTATTTGTGGTATAATGTCTCTTTTAAGAAGTTTGAAAAATTTAACAGCAATTAGGTTGCTCTCAATAAAAAGGGACCAATAAGGGTAGTGTCAACTATTCCAGCCCAAACATTAACGCTCCTATTGTATTGAGATGATTTACCTTGCAATAAATGAAACAATGTTTGACATGCACTTTCAAAAACTGAACATAGAAAACCTATGTTCAGCGAAAAAAAATCCTCACCGTAGTTAACACATCAATGAATTTGAATATAAATATGAATAAGATGGTATTTCTGCAAAAATGTAGTCTATTTAAGACTTTTCTAAATAGTAATTGAAATAAAAAGTCTTATATAAAAATGCAGCATTTTTGCTTAAAGCCGATATCAATTCGTTTTTTATATTTTGTATAATGCGTTCTTTCATAATTGTACCATTTTATGTTTGATGTGAATGGACTCATTATTTTTCGGAACGAATAATAATCGTGGCTTAATAAAAAAGCGCTGATGCGTTACCTCCACATCCACCCAAACGATAGATATTAACGACACGCCATCAACTCCCTAACAGGGGGCGTAATCACCATTAAATTGTTCAAATACGTTCGCTGTTGAATGGGGGGGAAAAGAGGGGGGCCATTATGTCACATTAACGCACCGATCGATAAATCTAATTAAACGCTTTACAACTAAAGCATAGTTTTATTATATAATGCGATTTAAATTATAATCAGCGGAATGTGAAAAAAGGGGCGTGTAACATATGGTGAATGCGCCGGGTGATTTTTTTTAGTTTTTCTTTTAAGTATACATATCCTAATTATATGCTGTAAATCTTAACATATTCGTTGTTTTCTTTTAAGAAGATAATGTGTACTTCATGCGCCACGCGTATGAAACACTGATTTCTAGTGAAAAAAGGAGTGTGTGACATATGGTGCATGCGCCGGGCGATTTTTTTAAGTTTTTCTATAAAGTATACATATTTTAATTATATGCTGTAAATCTTAGGATAATAGTTGTATTTTATTAAAGAGATAATGTGAAGATTTAAACGAGTGTTTTCCATTTCCAGACTGAGTATGAAGTAAAATTTCGAGTTTAGAAAAGCCCCGTGAAATTCTGGGCTTTTCTAAACTCAATATTTTACTTCATGCGCCACGCGTATGAAACACTGATTTCTAGTGAAGTTGAAAATATACTTCTATATCAGAACTAAAAATAAACTACTAAAGCATCATTATAAATATACTGCTAAACAATAATATTTTGAAATCTTTGATTTGGTTAGCCATCACTTTGTGGTTCATCTTTATATGAAATAATAATAAAACACTCAACATTGTTTTATCACTTTATTGAACAGTTTAAATAAAAGTGGTAAAAGAAAGTTAAGTACTTCTAAGAATATTTTGAACATCACTTGAAATCGGTATTTTATACGCGTGGCGCATGAAGTAAAATTTCGAGTTTAGAAAAACCCAGAAAATTTGTCTCGGGTCGCTGCGCGACCCTCGCCAAATTTTCACGGGGTTTTTCTAAACTCGAAATTTTACTTCATGCTTAGTCTGGGAGTGGAAAACACTCGCTTAAATCTTCGAATTAAACTTTTAAAAATGTGCGAATATGTACACTGAAATATATATGAACTGTGGTACTATCTAACCTCAAAATATACACAAGAAAAATTCCCTGTATGTGGAAGTACATAATAATGGAATGAACGCTGTTAAATTTATTACGTATTCAATTAAAATCTATGTTTATTCCGTGAAATAAATTTGTGTGAGCATGTCCTAGGAAAGTAATAAAACGCGCATATTGTGATGAAGGGAAGTGCAAGTGCACTCGAATCCGCCGACAGACGGGTTATATCCTGTGTGTATCCCGCGTCCTAACTCCTGATGAGGGAAGTTTAAAGAGGATTTCCGTGCAAACGGAAGCGCGGCCCCCGGAATTGGGTTAAAGATGCCTGCTCTCGATGAGAACCGGCAGGAAGATGGTTTCGTTTTGTTTGCACAAACTCGGCGAAAGTAGAGGGATGATGAAAAGTGAGGACGGCCGGTTTAATGAGAA
The DNA here is from genome assembly GCA_932526585.2 of Philonthus cognatus. Lineage (NCBI taxonomy): Eukaryota > Metazoa > Arthropoda > Insecta > Coleoptera > Staphylinidae > Philonthus > Philonthus cognatus. Next base: position 36,309,552 of record OW052242.1, read on the forward strand.
CGGAAGGTGCGACATTCAATATAGAGAAATGGAGCTAATGACTGATTCAATTTTTTTTAAATTTTATTTATTGAAAAAATAAAATGCTCTGAAAGCTAAAGGTGATTTATCCTGATTAGAAATTCAATTATAATATTCCTACATTGTTAGACTTTGGGGATTTTTTCTTGTTGAGGTGCATTCGTTGTTTTTGTAAGGCATTAAATTTATAGTTTTAAACGAGTGTTTTCCATTCTCAGATTAAATATGAAATAAAATTTCGAGCTTAGAAAAGGCTAAAATAGACAAATTTTGAAAGTTCGTATTGCATGCGAATACGCGTGTTTAACACTCTGCTTTTCCTACGATTAAACAGCGACGGCACAGAGTATAATCGTTGCACTGAAAATTGGACAAACATACTAATAAATAAAGTTGAATAATTTGCAAAGTTTATGACATACATCATGTGTTCTAAAGACTTCAGTTAATACGAATAATAGTGTTTTAACACAAAAATGGTATATTAAAAAAAACGTTAAATGTATTGTAATAATTAAGCTTTTATAAAAGAGTTTAATTACATATTAAACTCACAATGTCAGATCAAAATAGACACATATTATAAAATATACTTCTATTACTGGTTATTTAACTTGATAATAATATAGACCACGAAAGTATGCGCTATTTATACGTTTTAAATTCTCTCGCAGAATTGTCTTCTATAAAGTATAATAACTTCTTAAGTTGACGATAAATCTTAGCGAAGAAGCCTATAAATCTAATCTGAAGTATGCAGAAGTAATTATGAAATATAATTTTGTTTAAGGTAGACGCTAATTTTGATACCTTTATTGTATTTTTGGCCATTTTCCGGGTTACAGTTACACTGTGCGGCGTTTATTTTTCTTCGTTACTACTCATTTAATTTTAATAATTTTGATACTGACGTCCTCAAATGTTTTTACTTTCAAAACTAGTTTTGAAAATTCAATTTTCAAAACTGTCATTACTTGATAAAATACAAATATACCATTTTCACCTTTCAATGCACAGGTATAGCGACAAAATGTCTGATTTCGGGAGCGATCGTAGGAAAATTATTTATTTATTTTCTCTAATAATCAAATGCATATTATTTCGTAAGATCAATTTTAGTACCCACATCTAAATATTCAATTCTCCACAATACAATCCTTTGGGAATCGAATCCACCCTGCACAATATCACTATCCAATTTCTTAATAGCCCCTCTTCCGTTAAATTTCAGTAGGGGGTTTGTAGGTGTGCAGTGCATTCAGATGCAAATCGAACCCCACAGGCAGGCAAAATGAATCCATCATCTCGCCACCGATCGATATCGGACGTTAAAGTCAGTACACACCGCCTGGGTAAATCTACGGGGAAATTAGGCAATTACCTGCAGAGGACTTGTGCCAAACTCCTCAAAAGCCGAGTGGATCCTTATCCCGAGGGGCGCTCCCGGAGTCCCCCTTATAACCGTTAACTAAACACGTGCGCGCTGTTATGTAGTTTGCATGCATTGATTATTAAAGTTTGATGGGGATGAGAGTGGTTGTGCAGATTGATGGAGTAGATTTTTTTTATGTATGCCGGAAAGGTACATTTTTCATTTGTCTGGCATGGAAACGTGAAGTAATAAAAGCATGTTGTAGGTTTATTAAGATTAATTCAATATTTAAGCCGTTCATTTTAGGAGTGGCCCAAGAGAAGCCCATTTCTCAATTTTTTGTTGTTGACTGTAATAACCTTCATAATTTTAGATTTACAGCCATAAACAACATTTTGTGGATAAATATATGTATGTGGGACGTATACTACATCAAGTCACATTTTTTAAATTTTACTATCCTATTTTACCACTCAATAGAGTAGATAATTCTGATTTCAACAGTATAAAAAAACGTATTTTGGGAAAAAATATGACTTGGTGTAGTTCACCTCCTGCATATTTATATATTCAAAATATATAGTATATATTTTAAGTATACTTAACTACAGAGTGCTGTTTATTACAAACGACCTTAAATTGTTAAGATTATTACAGCGTTCGGTAATTGCATCGAGAATATCAATGAATTTTCCGCGTTTTGTATATTTTTGTTATGCGCTGGTGCAACTTATTTAGGGGCTATGTCAATGCGCAACTTTGCATAAACTCGCGAACGGCGAGTCGGTGGAAGAAGACCAAAGATGGTGGTCGAGAGAACATCGTGAATGTTTGTGTCGTATTATCGTTATCGTTCGTTCGTTCGTTCGTTCGTTATCGTTTAGTTAAGCAGAATAAGGAGACAGCGAGCGAGATACTCCAGGACAGTGGCGTAGCCAGGGTTAGAAAAAACAATTTTAGACAGAATAATAAAATAATTTGCATAAACATAAAATATTTCTGAAGAAACTACATAAAAATCAACTATATATACTGCCGTTCAAAAAAATCAGAACACAAAGTATTTATTGCACGATTTTAATGAAATTTACAGAATTTGATCATGTAAATGAACTGCATCGATGATCAAAAAATCAATTGTTTTGGTTACTATTTAATAGTATTTTTCCTTGAGTTCGCCATTATGAAGAGCTGCTGATTTTTTAATGTAATTGCTTCTAATATCCAAGTAGTCTCTGAGTAGTTTGACGTTTCAGTTTGTAAAATATATAAAGATGCCCCATGTTCGTCGGCGTGCACAATATCATCATCTAAGTGAATTTGAAAGGGGTCGCATTATTGGAATGCGAGAAGCGGGTTTTTCGGTTCGTGCTATTGCTGAAAGGGTAGGCCGTAGTGTATCGGTGATCGTACGCTGCTGGTCTAGATGGTCCGAAGCTGGGGAGAATCGACGTAGACTTGGATCAGGACGTCCAAGAAGCACCACTGAGCGTGAAGATCGAGCTCTTCGTCTTACAACTTTAAGGGACAGATTTACAACGTCGCGGGCATTGGGAAATGACTGGTTGGCTCTAAATGGCCAAAGAGTATCCATGGCTACTGTTTACAGAAGAATCCGCAGTTTAAGTATAAGATCCTACCGTCCACAATTGTGTCTACCTCTTACTCCGCAGCATCGCAGAGCAAGACTTGATTGGTGCAGGGAAAGACAACATTGGACCCATGAATGGAATAACATTATCTTCAGCGATGAGTCTCGGTTCTGTTTATGGACTCATGATGGTCGCAGAAGAGTGAGACGTCGACGCGGTGATCGCAGAATTTTACAATTTGCTGTTGAAAGACATACGGCTCTTACACAGGGAGTTATGGTTTGGGGGGGGGGGGGGCGATAGCATATGGTAGTCGGTCTCCTCTAGTTTTTTTAGAAGCAAGTCTTAGTGCGATTCGGTATATTGACAACATTTTACGGCCAGTGTTAGTGCCCTATGTAAATGGCTTGCAGAACCCCATTTTTCAGCAAGATAATGCTCGACCTCACACAGCGGCCATTACAAGACAGTTTTTTGATAGTGCCGGAATTAATTTGGTTCTCCAGATCTATCGCCAATAGAACATGTTTGGGATATGATAGGTGTTAGAATAAGTAACTTATAGCGCCCCGCTAACACTGTAATGGAACTTAGAGGTCAAATTATCGAAGTTTGGAATGAAATACCCCAAGTCGATATTGACAGCCTGATTTCTAGCATGCCTCGACGTGTTAATGAGTGTTTGGGAAATCGTGGCCCAACACATTATTAATTTTTATTCATTTGTTTTTTTGTTTTTCAAGTTGATTTTTTGATCATCGATACAGTTCGTTTACATGATCAAATTGTGTAAATTATATTAAAATCGTGCAATAAATACTTGGTGTTCTGATTTTTTTAAATATAATTTCACGGTAAATCAGGGCGTGTACAACTGACACGAAAAAGACAAAATAAAATTGATAGCAGCGACTGGGGGGGGGTCTAACCCCCCGTAACCCCTTCCTGGCTACGCCACTGCTCCAGGAAGCTAAAAGACCAGAAGCCAAGAACACCAAGGTAAGTCCCAAGATTCGCTGCACCGCTACCGTAAAAAGTAAATTCGCATACAGTCCACTATTACAACCCTTTCTCTTGACAGCAATTTCTCCTGTGCAGTGGGAGAAATTGCTTTCAAGAGTAAAACAAAATGAGAATATTTTTTTTTATTTGTTGGTGTTTATCACAAACAAAAGTGTGTTACACAGGTACAACTAATCTAATCTATACTATCTATCTCTAGGGTAGTTCGATCACTTACAAAATATACGGTTCATTTCTCTATGATATGTCGAAAATTTCAATATGTATGTAAACAAAGTGCTAATCTAATGTAAGCTAAGTCAGGGTCGCTTATCTATTCTCGGAAAATGCATTTTGTAACTTGGATAAAGTCACGTATATTGTTTACCACAGTATTCTATTTTTTCGTGTAAAAATGTTTTAATTTGTGTGGTACTTGAGTATTTTCTTTAATCATTATCACAAATGAGAACGGTGAGAGTAAATGGTATTTAAAAATGGCTGTAAATTTATGTGGCGCTGGAAATATAAATATTTCAAGGCCGTGAGTGTGGAAGTGTTTGAGTGCACTTAGTGGAGAGCGTCGGGGTAAGGGCCACTATTGTGCAAAAATAAAACGATTTTATGAACAATTTCAACACCAGCTGTGTTATTTATGAGCGCTTAAATCGTCGAGTTATTTTAACCGGGAGTGTATTTGAAAATGGCATAATTATAATTTGTTTGGAAATAACATTTACTCAACAAATCAAAATGCGCAACGGAAGACGAAGCGATTTTTTTTGTATGCATGCATATCTCGATGTTTTGCTGTTCATTTTCGGACATTTATTGATTTTATAAAATCGTTTAATTTGAAACATTAACGATTTTTTCCACTCCCAGACTGAACATGAAGTAAAATTTCGAGTTTAGATAAGCCTGAGAGTTTGGATTTGAACGCGTAGCATCCAAATCCAAACTCAGGCTCTTCTAAACTCGAAATTTTACTTCATGCGCTACGCGTGTAAAACACTGGTTTCAAGTGAAGTTTAAAACATACTGCTAAAGCAATATCTTAAAGCTGTATATTTTAAACTTCAATAGAAGTCAGTGTTTAATACGCGTCTGGGCGCATGAAGTAAAATTTCGAGTTTAGAAAAACCTGAGTTTGGATTTGGACGCTTCGCGCCCAAATCCAAACACTCAGGCTTTTCTAAACTCGAAATTTTACTTCATGCTTAGTCGTTAATGCTTCAAATTGAAAGATTTTCTAAAATTAATTAGTTAGTGAAAATTAACAGTGTATATGTTACGGACAAAACAAGAACTCGTTTTGTTTAGACTAAACGCGAATTGCCCAAGGTTTTTAGATAACAGCCGAATAAAATTGTATTTGTCTGTCATTTCAAACATTGTCGAGACAAAATGCGTTGTGTCTAAAGGCTGTTAGACATTTTTTTTTCTGGAATTGATTTTAAAAACAAAGTGACAAATTATTTATGAGCAGTATATTTTGAACTTTACTTTAAATCAGTGTTTTATACGCGTGGCACATGAAGTAAAATATCGAGTTTAGAAAAGCTTGAACGCTCAGGCTTCTCTAAACTCGAAATTTTACTTCATGCTTAGTCTGGGAGTGGACAATACTCGTTAATGCTTTAAATGTAACGATTTTCTAAAATCAATAACTGTCTAAAAATTAACATTAGGATATGTATCACTTTAAAGAAAAGTCTCGACTGTTTCGATTGTTCTATGTGCTACCATCAGTAAATTAATTTGAAGCTTTAACGAGTGATTCCACTCCCAGATTAAGAATGAAATAAAATTTTGAGTTTAGAAAAGCCTGAGCGTTTAGATTTTGACGCGAAGCGTACAAATCCAAACTCTGGCTTTTATAAACTTGAAATTTTACTTCATGTACCACGCGTATAAAACACAGATTTAAAGTAAAGTTCAAAATATACTGCTTATAAATAATTTGTCACTTTGTTTATAAGATAAATTCTAGAAACAAAAGTCTAACAGCCTTTAGACACAACGCATTTTGTCCCGACAATGTGCGAAATGACAGAAAAATGCAATTTTATTCGGCTATTGTCTAAAAACCTTGGGCAATTCGCGTTTAGTCTAAACAAAACGAGTTCGTGCTTTGTCCGTAAAATTTTCAGGCTTTTCTAAACTTGAAATGTTACTTCATGCGTCACGCGTATACAAACAACACTGATGTAAGTTTAAAATACACTGCTTTAGCAGTATATTTTAAATATTACTTGAAATCAGTGTTTTGTACTCGTGGCGCATGAAGTAAAATTTCGAGTTTAGAAAAACCTGAAAATTTGGTTTGGTCGCGTAGCGCTACGCGACTAAACCAAATTTTAAGGCTTTTTTAAACTCGAAATTTTACTTCATGCTTAGTCTAGGAGTGGAAACACTCGTTAAAGCTTCAAATCAAACTCTTAAAAAAAGCTCTCTGTATATCGCTCACATTTAAAAATACTCTAAATTTAGAAAATGGATAGAAAAAACATGTAAAACGTATTTTGTTTCTATTATTTTTGCTAAATTATTAATACTGGTTATATCTACTGTTTCCATTGTTCACTGTGCTACAATCAGTAACTTTAGACACTAATACTTTACTCATTTCCATGACTTTTTATAAATGACGCTATTTTGGGCAACCGATGCTGTCCACCTGGTTCTAAACACTCGTTCGAAGTATCGTGTGTTGTTAATTAACAACAGAGTTTAGTTTAACTCGTCAGAATTAACAATCTTTTATTTAATGACAAATTGTAAACAATTTTATGATATATACAGGGTGTTTACCGGGAACCATATGTTTTTGTATTGGGTAGTACACAGCAAGTAGTGGGGGATGGCGGTTGGGATTGTATAGAGGGGAGTTGGAAGTTTTAGTTACACTTAAGATGTAGGACCTTGAGGGCCGTATTTTTTTTAGAACGATAACGGTTACTGTTACCGCAGATCGCTACTTGGAGATGTTGATTAATTTTTTGACAATCGGGAGGGCGCCATCTACGCGATGTTATTTTTGCTACTTAATTTTTTGTAAGATTTTCTTAAAATTCTGAGTTTGTAGAACACATTGTTTAAAAAAATTATTTTTGGTTCAAAAATTAAAAATTTGTGTTTTTAAAAACCATGCGATTCCCGATAAACACCCTGTAGAGAAAAATCAATCAAAAAACAAACTACACAAACCAGATCGAAAAAATATTACAGTCAGAGCCTGCTGGTACCAAACACCTAACAATAAGGGTGTAAATATAGAAAAGCATAAAGGATAAAATTAAGAGGAGCTATTATCTATCTCTGCTAATAATTAGTAGTAGAGCTTATTGAAATTCACATCCAATTAAATTCCGAACTACACAACCCTCTAAATTAATCTCTACCTGCACTGACCGAGCCTGTGTGTCCACGAATTTATTGAAAATCGAAATCGATTTGATGGCACGTACATCAAATACTACATACATGCATGTGTGTGTACATGATCCTGTTTATTCTGAGGTAAATCAAACAGCATTCTAGCTGGCATATGCATGAAATATACGCAGAGGAATCATCTCCGTTTAATATGTAGTGGTGGTCAAGTGCCATAATTCAAGGAACATATTCGTTTCGGGGGAGGATGGACTGCGGGCAGGGATGAGGAACATGGGAGGTGACAGGTGCAGCGCTTGCAGCGGACGGATGGACCGATTTATGGTGGCCATTACGCGTTCGAGGGTGCACTGTTTCCAAAAGGGGGAGAGACACGTGTACTAGATGTTCGCACGTTGTTATCACCGCTATTCACTAAGTGATAACTAACTTCCGACATAAATATAGAGAAGAGAATATTTTTAATGAAAAATTACTTCAAAGAAATTATATTGACAAGGAAAAGGTTTACTGGTATTTGTGAAGTGTAATTAGACTGGATTCATTTAGGAATCAAATTATTAAACTATGCCCAGCAAAAAAAATGTTATTCGTCTTTATCATCCGGATTCAAAGTACTTACATTACATTAATCACGTAACAAACACTAAATCCCACACAATCAAACATTTGATTATCTAACTCCAATGACCATATGTTTGATATCTGGCTGTAATTGTGTCACGTTTATGTCGACAGGTCGGGCTTTAATCAGCATCGATCTTTGATAATTGATAGTGTACACGGGATAACGGCGTACCGCTGAATTCTGTCAGACAGTCGTGGAATTGATGCGAGGGTTGGCGACGGAGTGCGATATGATGTAATTTAAGGGTAGGATGGAATTGCTAAATTGTTGTATAGTGGTTCAGGAAGTGCATTACCGTTGCATACGATTCGCGGTTAATGCGAACCTATGCGATTCGGTAATCGCTATCTGCGCTTGTTAAGTGCTTAACAGCATTTAGTCATAAAATCCGGGGGAAAATTGAAATTGTAGGAATTATAGAGAGATCAATATTTTCAAGTAGAAACCAGACGTATACATTATTATATTGAATTTGAATTAAAAGTATTGGGTTTGTTTCACTTAAATCGTTATTTTATCCAACTAGTTTCCACTTATCGTAATTCTCAAAGAATAATCGTTTCACTTATCGTCATTTTCAAGGAATAATCACACCACTTATCGTTATTCTCAAGGAATAATCATTCTCTGGGAATGACGATTAATCGATACTAGTTGTAAGAAATTAAGATTTAAGTGAAACAATCCAAGTTAAAGGCAAAAGTCAAATTCAATATTAGTTAAAATGTTTCAATTCTTGAATCTTAAAGGCGTTCACGTCGTGGTGGATTTTAAATTTTGATATAAAGAAAACACTGAATTTTTTTACACCACTTTTATTTTAAATAAAAGTGGTATAAAAAAGTTGAGTGTTTTCTTTATATTTAAATGTTTCATCAAGGAATCAATGAAATTAAATTTACGAGCCCCGTCTTACGTCAGTTGGCACAGTCTTTAAAAATGCACTTACTAGAACTACAACGCTCAAGCACAAACGCGAATGCAAAATATTTTGATATATTTGTAATATTAAGGTCCGCTATATACAGGGAATTTTTCTTCTAAGTATACATACCTAAATATACAGTATACGCTATAAATTTTCAGATATTAGTCGTGTTTGATAAAAGTTTAAGTCGAAACTTTAAATGAGTGATTCCACTCCCAGACTAAGCATGAAGTAAAATTTCGAGTTCAGAAAAGCCTGAAATTTGGTTTGGTCGCGTAGCGTAAAGCGCAGAGCGACCAAACCAATTTTCACGCTTTTCTAGACCCGAAATTTTACTTTATGCGCCACGCGTATAAAACACTGAAATAATGTGAAATTCAAAATATTCTTAAACGCACTTAACTTTGTTTCACAATTTTTATTCAAACTTTTAAATTTAGTGCGCGACCCTCAACACTTGTTAAAAGCTTCGATTTGAACTTTTTTCAAATACCACGAATATCTGAAAATGTACAGTATATTGGGGTATACCGGGTGTTCGATAAAAAAAACGCCCAACGCCATAACTCTAGTATTTATTGACCAAATTTATTGAACTAAAAACCAAAGTCAATATACTCAAAAACGACATAAATATTTATTTTTTTCAATAATAACTTCATTCCCAAATATTAGCCAACTTAACATTTTTAAATAGCTGCCTATAATTTTTTTATTTTATTACATTACACATTATTTTTCTAAATCCAATAACGCTCAATTTCTTGTTTTTGTTCAATGTTTATGGTCGATTTTTTTTTAAATATTCTATTTAAAATTATATTTTTTTAAAATTATAACAAGTGTGCCTTGTAAATAAGTAACAAATATCATTTATTGTGAGGTTATGAAATTAATAATAACGAACCAACAAATAAGTACCTACGTTACAACTTAATGTAGAAGAAAAGTAAAGGAAAAATGTAAATATTTTGTAATTTCAATATTTCGACAAAGACTCATTTTTATAAGTGTATTTATAACTTCACAAAATTTCAATGTTTATTACGTGTAGCGCATGAAGTAAAATTTCGAGTTTAGACAAGCCCCGTGAAAATTTGTCAGGGGTCGCTAGCGCGACTTTCGACAAAGTTTCTACGCGGGGTTTTTCTAAACTCGAAGTTTTAATTAATATAATAAATCATTCATTGAAATCATAGAAAAAGATGCAAAATTTTACTTAAAATCAACTTTTAAAGTTAACTTTATAATTTGCTCACCGCTTAATAGGTTAATATTTTAATCCTAAGAAAAACAGTATTTATTAAATATTAAAATTGCATTAAATATAATAACAAACTGTGAATAAATAAAAATCTAGAAATATCGAAAGTCTGGACATGTTGAAAGTATGAAGTAAAATTTCGAGTTTAGAAAAGCCCCGCGTAGAAAATTAGTCGAGGGTTGCGCAGCGACCCGAGACAAATTTTCACGGGGCTTTTCTAAACTCAAAATTTTACTTCATGGGCCACGCGTATAAAACACTGAAATAATGTATAGTTTAAAAAATACTAGCCTTTATTTTGTTGGTTGACAAATTGTGTTGAATCTTCTAAGCTGATTATACATACTAATTCTATTTTTAAATTTTGATCAGTATTAATAGTCCAATTTTGTTTCAAGGAACACTACATTTATTGCCAAAAAATCATGTGACAAGATTGATTATACATTTTTTCTAACATAAATATTAAATTAAAATCAACAAATCTAGCATAATTGGATTCAAAAAAACAATGTCCAATATAATAAAATAAGAAAAGTATATGCAGCCATTTAAAAATATTAAGTTAACTTTTATTTGGCAATGAAGTAAATTTTGAAAAAAATATATAATTAGTGTCAATTTACGGTATTGAAACTGCGATTGACTTTGTTTTTTAGTTCATTCAAATCGATCAATAAATAACAGAGTTATGGCGTTGGGCGTTTTTTTATCGAACACCCGGTATATACTAAGAAGAAAAACTCCCTGTATATAGCAGACCTAAATATAACAAATTTATCAAAATATTTTCGCATTTCAAGCGTTGTAGTTCTAGTAAGAGAATTTTTAGAGACTGTACCAACTGACGTGGAAATTTAATTTATTCTGAATTGTGTGCAGAAAAATCGAAACTCATTCCCCTTTTTTCGAGTAATATGGACTGAGTGAATAAATTTAACATCTGTGAAGATTTACTTAAAATTTACAATAATAAATAAAAGAAAAAATACCCTATCCTGTGGATATTTTAATCCGGCGACTGGAGGGTGTCTGCTTTATACATAATTTAGTGGTGAATTCTTAAATCTCCTTAAGTCAGTCGTAAATTTCCCTGCAACGTCTTTCACGTGCTGACTCCAAGGGTGGCAAAAGGGGACGAAGGGATGCAATCTGCTAATGAGTTTCAGCCCTCCACCCCCTTGCATCCCGCCGAACTTGATAAAATACGGTAAACAGTTATCGATTCCCTCTTTAAAACAACTCTTCACTCCTCTTTTGGAATTATTAGGGGATTAAATCCGAATCAAAGAGTCGCCCTTCGTTAATTATTTAAATGTCGCGTTTCTCTAATTAGTCAAGCGAAAGAAGCGATTAAGTTTTGTTAATAGCTTTAATTAAGTGAATTATTTAATAAAGGAAGTAATACTTTCTGTATTGTGGAGGCTTCTACTTAGTTAATAAATAATAAAACACTCTTTACTTTATATAAAAACGAATTAAAATTAATATCGACTTTCTACAAAGAGTTTGTCTCCAAATATTCATTGAAACAACTACTTCTCGAGCTAATACCCCGACAGATATTGAATTATACAATGAATATTTGCGTTACACGACAGCATTGCTGTTCTATGCATAATTTATATGCAAAATGCAACATCAGGTCAAACTATTCTCTAACCAAATTGATGCTGCATTTTGCATATAAATTATGCATAGAACAGCAGTGCTGTCGTGTAACGCAAATATTCATTGTATAATTCAATATCTGTCGGGGTATTAGCTCGAGAAGTAGTTGTTTCAATGAATATTTGGAGACAAACTCTTTGCAGAAAGTGGATATTAATTTTAATTCGTTTTTATATTTTGTAAATATTCTGCAACCTATTGACAAACTCAATTTTTCTTTATGATAAATTGTTTTTATGTGACTCTTTACTTTGTTTGATTTTGTTTTATTTAATGTGACTGCAGTTTCAACAAATTTAGCTTGTCATTGTCAAATATGACACGCCATATTTGAGTCGCCCAGATGCAAAACCAGCCATACACCTATTTTTTTTTATTTTGAGGTTTTGGTATTCCTGGATTCTACTCGTCTCAGCCTATACGTTTAAAAATAATTTGAACTCCAAAATCTATCTTAGACATTTTAAAATTACCTATTTTATTTCTTGGTTGCAAAAGCTGGCATATTTTTTTAGTTGCAAAACCTGCCAACTGTTTACTTAGTTTTACATATTTATTCTTGTCCCCATTCGATACAACGCTCATTCAGCACTATTTTAATTTATTTAAAAAACGCTACAAAATCAGTTTTCGTCATTTTGCCACAAATTTGTCAAAACACGTATGGCTTTATATCTGGGCGACTCGTTTAATAAAGACAAACAACATTTGTTGAAACTGCAGTCACATTAAATTATAAACAAAGTATTGGGTATTTCATTGTAAAATATACTTTTTTGTACAAAATTACTGTTAACAAGTGGCTTTAAGAAACATTAAAACTTAAATTTTGAGTCAACACAATTTTCTTATAAGTCGTCGCTTCAACGCACACACATGTGTAATATAGTAAACGGGTTAATATATCAAAAGCGGGTATACATTCAGTGGGGGGTAGAATATTATGAAGCTGAGAGGATTACGATTTTTACGATTCCCTTGTAATACGTCTTATTGTGAGTTTGCGGGAGACATCGGGACGTGACCCATTATTACATCCCCTAGCCAGAGAACTCCTATACAAAAGGGTAGCCCTCATTCATCCCGAAATGCGCTTAAGTTACAAACTTTTTCCAGAGGCCACCGAGAAATATCCCTCGACTGTCCGATGCCTAATCCCACGGGATCAAGAATGAAAAATAAATACATGTTCCCCAAAAGGAAATGATCTATAAAAAGATTACGCTGATGTACAGTTGCGAGGGAAAAAAACTAGTACAGTAAAATATTTTGCTATGTGAACTGGACTCACTTTAATTTTTCAAATTGTCAATCAAATTGACAAATCTGCGGAAAAGTCAAACGAAATTTAATTAACGTCGACATGCCTCAACTGACTGAAACCCAAAAAGCGATAATTACGACCCGTTTAGAGACGGTATTAGCATTAGTGACATTGCTAATGAAATGCATATCAACAAAAGCACCGTCTTGTTGGCCAAGAAAAAAATTGTTGTTAATCTGTACATGACAAGTTTGTTTTACAAGAAAAAAATACGATATTTTAGAAGCGGCTAAAGCCCCCTGCTGTACTAGTTTTTTTTTTTTTCTCTCGCAAATGTATATATTTTCATTATCAAATAAGTTCAACATAAAATTAAATATGTTTCAACTCACATTATTAATAAAATATTGCATTATTTTAAAGATGAACTGAACTGGTCCTTTTGCAGCTAGTAAGCAGATGCGAAAGAACCATACAATGCTAAGACATTGCGTAGGGGGCCTTTCTGGACATTGAAGGTGCGTTCGACAACACAACCTTCACCTCCATAGCAACAGCAATGGAGAAAAGAGGGATTAACTCGCAAGTGCGACACTGTGTAAACAATATGCTCAGAAGTCAGACTGTAACAACTACTTTATATGGAAAAACAGCAGAAGCAATAGTCGCTGGCGAGTGCCCGCAGGTAGGCGTTCTCTCGCCGCTCCTGTGGTACCTCGTCATGGACGACCTTCTGCTATTACTCGAAAACCAAGGCATGTATGCCCTGAGATATGCAATGACCTGACCGTTTTGGAAGCGGGAAGTTTGGGACCACTGTACCTAACTTGATGTAGAGGGCACTAAGTACCGTAGAAAGACGAAGGGTTAGCTGCAAACACGGCCAAAACAGCGATCGTCTCCTTCACTAGGAGACGAAAAACCGATGACTTAAAATCGCTACTCATGTATGGAATAGAAGTCCCCATTAAAAATGAAGTAAAATATCTAGGGGTCATACTTGATACCAGATTGAACTTCAACTTCCACCTAGAGAACATAACTAAAAAAGGCCATGGTAGGACTTTTTGCGACCAGAAGAATGGTAGGACGCACATATCGACTGAGACCCAGTATGACCAAAAAAGCTATACACTGTGGTCGTAAAACCCATAGTGACATACGCCGCGCTCGCATGGGGAGAAAAGACACAAATTAGAAGCGCTGCTGTAAAACTTGAGAAAGTGCAAAGACATGATAACTGGAACGACGAGCACAACGCCCACAGCAGCCTTAGAACAAATATTATCGCTTCCACCACTACATCTATATGTTATGATGGAAGCTAAACAGGTATCTTACAGGCTACACATAAATGAACACACTTTAAATGTAGGAGCATTAAGACCAGCAACATTTAAAGTACTACAAGAAGAAGATACCTTAAAAATGTTATCCGATTTCAATTAAATCGTACACCTATTCCGCCGGTTTAAGGTTACCATACCTCAGCGAAGTGAATGAGCAAGTGGAACATACCCGGAAACTTCTAAAGGAACCAACTGGTATACAGACGGCCAAAAATACAAAAGGAGAATCTACGGAGGCTGCAAACGGAGCAAACAATTCGCGCTTGCTCTGGGGAAGCATGCGACAATCTTTCAGACTGAAATAGCCGCCATTGGCTGGTGTGCTCATCACATAATGGAATCGGGACACAACAAAGGACCAATTACCATAATGTTGGACAGTCAGGCAGCTCTAAAAGCATTAACCTCGCCGATGGTGCAGTTCAGGCTGGTTATGGCCTGCATAGACAGGTTGGACGCACTGTCCACAATAGTGAAAACACAGCTAATATAGATACCCAAGGACCAAAGAATTATTGGAGACCTAGGAGACGACTTGCTGGCTAAACAAGGGGCTTCGGGGGAATTTATAGGACCTGAACCCGCTTTCAAAATACCTCATAAAACCGTAAAGGAAATAATTCGGCGCAAGTTAGCAAAGGAGCACAAAAAGGCATGGCACAACCGAAAGGGAAAGAGGCACATAAGACTCTTCCTAGATGGTCTGGTACCTAGCAGCACATTAACGCTGTCAGGACTGAGTAAAATGCAAATACGAAAAATCACAGGACTAGTCACTGGACACTGTGACCTGAATAAATACAAACATAGGATGCGAATTAAGAAAAGCCCTCTATGTCGCCAACGCCTACTGTATACATGCGAAGCCGATAAAAGGCAACGCACCTCAACTCGGAGATTAATTGTATCGAATTTGTTAAATTATACCGATTATATTTCGAATCATTTAGATGAACAGAAATAGGTCGATTCAGTTTATATTGATTTCCAAAAAGCATTCGATACAGTTGATCACTGCGTAATCATTAACAAACTTTCATCTTTTGGTTTTACGGAGGGAACAGTTTCACTGATGCAATCATACCTACATAACAGACGACAATTTGTCCAGTATATGGGGTATCGTTCCAGTGAGTATACTGCGACATCTGGGGTTCCCCAGGGTACAAACCTGAGACCACTCTTATTCATTATTTTCATTAATGATATTGTTGAGGTAATTCGGTGTAACGTGCTCCTGTATGCGGATGATATGAAATTATTCAATATCATTGAGTCCAGGGATGATTGCATTCGGTTGCAAGAAGATATTAATAACATTCATAAATAGTGTGAGGTAAATGGATTATCGTTGAACTTATCAATGTGTTACTACATGTCATTTTATCGTAAAAATATATTTTTATATTTAATTATGGTGTTAACAGGGCATTATTTGAACGTATAAACTCAATTAAAGACTTAGGAATAACTTTTGATCATAAGTTGACATTTACTGATAATATAAATAAGATTTGTGACAAAGGTATCAAACTGTTAGGCTTTTTTATCGCACTTGTAAGGACTTTCATAATTCACCCATTATAAAAATGATTAGAACGTCTAATGATTTAAATAATAAAGTAGATATTTTCGTAGATACCAGAAAATCCCTCATCGAAATAATTTCAGACTTATCGGTACCATTGACATTGTTGTTAGGCTTTAGGCTTTAAGTTTGTTTTTTTTCTTTTCTTTTCTATTTTTCTTTTATATAACATAGTTGCACATTATATATATGTTCTAAAATTGAGCAGCATAGCATTATATAATATTAAGTTCCCTATAATTTGATATTTGTATTTATCTGTTGGGAGAATAAAGAATAATAATGATAATAATAATAACTCGGGAAGCCTGTGCTTTCTGAAATTGAGCTCAAGAAAATCCGTTGGCTGAAACTCCTGAACTTCATAGAAGACACCGCAGTCCAGGGACGCTAAGCGACACCACCTCATGTGACAAGAAAGAGACGAATTGAACTTGAAAGTTTCTATGCAACTGGTCCTATGAAAATCCATCTGATTTACATTGTAGTAAAATGATTTGATGAGTGATCATGATCATATTATGTAGATATATCGTCGCAGTCGATCACGGCACAGATGGTGAGAGATTTTGCGGGCAAAGAGGGACCAGTTTTGGGTCAGGAGATAAATCTGTCAGAATTTATCATCGGTCATCGATTAGGATGAACTTGGGGAGAAATAATGCGGCCCCCGGATGAAGGAGGATATTAATATTTCACGTAGGTTCGCAAGGGGTGTCCCCAGACCGGGCGCCCCTAGCCCGCCCCCATTTCGCCGTCGGGTTAATTGGCCCTAATTTATTCATTAACCGACCGACAGCCTTAATCCACTTACCAAACACCACACACATTATACTATTAACGTATGCCGGATAATTGTATTAATTTTTCACAGGAAAGTGAATTAGAAGATAAAAGTTTATATTAATATAAATGTGTGTCCTTTCCATAAATAAAATATTTAATAATTCACTTCAACAACTAAACTTTGAATAAATAATAGATTCCTTAATTCACTTAGGGTCAGTTGCACCAAACACGTTAAACTGGAGTTCAGCTTCAACTCAAGTTTAACGTTTTTGGTACAACTGGGCCTTAAATGTCTAAAAATATATAAATTAATTAATACCTGCGATTACTTAGTTCGCCAGAAAACTATGTTCCATGTTTCCAAAAAGTTTTATTGGTCTTTAGAAAACGAATGTAAAAACCGAATAGCTCCTTACGGGAATTATAAACTTGTGCGAAACTTTCAGCACTTCCTTGGTTCACAGATGATTCGTTTATTCGCCTCATTTTTTTGTCTCCGTCGCTTTCCACGCAAATCGATTTGGTCGTTTAAATGGGCATCGCGGAATTAATTAATTTGGGAAAAGGCCCGGCGCGCCGCGGAGGAAGTTTTAATTATGTTCGGTTGGAAACAGGGGGCTGCAATTTTATGGTAATTCCCGGGAAACAATGGGCCCCCGTCCGAAACGATAAACACTTTCATTCTGCGAATGTTAATTCCTTTCACTGGTTTTCATTTTCTCGGGCCCGGGTGTCATCAGTCCCTTGTTCGTTTGATTTCACGTTAATTACGAAATAGTGTGAATGATTAATTTTAATAGGTCTAACACACAAAATTTAAGAGTGTTTTTAAAAAGTTAGTCCTAAATTTGTATATTGGCAATGCTACTTAATTAATATGTAGTTTCTTGAATTAATTTCTTATCTGGCACTTGGAGAAACATACGTGGGTCGTTTGATAGGTTTGGTAAAAAAAACTTGTAAAACGACGTTTTTTGAAAAAAATCTGTTTTATTTTTTAAACATTGTTTCCTTCGAGAATGATACACTTAGTCCAGTAAGTTTCCAATTTTTCAATATCGTCGAAAAAATACTTTATATTAAAGTCTGCATGCTACTCAATCGGGTATTTTTCGACGAGAATTTCCTTCCATGGAACCAAATTTTTAAGTATTGGAACGGAAGAAATCGCACGTGACCAAATCTGGAGAGCTGGGTATGTGAAGTATCAATTCATAGTCCAATTCGTAATTTAGTTTGTAAAATTGTTTTATTAGCGCACGGAATTGTTTTTTAAGTTTTTTTTCAGAAACTGCTATGCCACTTGCTTTAATCGATTACCGAACCTGAACTACATGTTACTTCTGCTTAAAATTTGGCCTAAGGGGGTTTGAAAAGTGGATTTTTCGAGATATCACGTCACCAAATGGATTGTGTAACCATTTCATATAAATTTACTATACTTATCAAACGACCCACGTATTACATTATGTAAA
This sequence comes from Philonthus cognatus, assembly GCA_932526585.2. Classification (NCBI taxonomy): domain Eukaryota; kingdom Metazoa; phylum Arthropoda; class Insecta; order Coleoptera; family Staphylinidae; genus Philonthus; species Philonthus cognatus. Next base: position 36,327,891 of record OW052242.1, read on the forward strand.
GTTATTGAGAGGAAAAACACATGGAATACTAATTGTTAATTTGTGAAACAATAGTTTCACAAATTAAAAACTTTATTCCAACTAGTTTCGGATTGTTAGACCATTTTCTAAGTCTTTATAAAATGGTCTAACGAACTGAATATAGTCGGAATAAAGCTTTTAGTTTGTGAAACAATACCAAGTGTTTTCCTCTCAATAACTGTACATAGTTTAATATGTAGTGGTTATATTAATATAAATATATACGGAATTTTTCTCTTAAGTATACATAACTCGATATATACGCTCTAAATTTTGAGACATTTATTGTTTTTATAAAAAAACAATCAATTTGATGCTTCTACCGAGTGTTTCACTCCCCGATTAAGCATGAAGTAAAATTTCGAGTTTAGAAAAGCTCCGCGTAGAAAATTTGTCTCGAGGGTTTCGCCGGGCTTTTCTAAACTCGAAATTTTACTTCATGCGCCATGCGCCATGCGTATAAAACCCAGGGTGAAAATGAAGTTCAAAATGTACTACTTTCATAAATGTTAGAAATATTTATTTCGTCTAACCAAATCTTGCGCTTTCAAAATTATAAAATATTTCTTTGCAATAAAATAATAAAAACATTTTCCTCTTGCATTTTCTTAAAGATTTAAACAAAGACAATTTATTAGTATTAATTGTCTTTATTCAAATCTTTAAAAAAATACAAGAAAAAAATATACAATACAGAGCAGGCGAAGTTCAACTAATCAGTATGACTTTGATTGCTCTTCCATCCAACCTGTTCTTAAGATTAAACTTAAGCAGTATATTTTGTACTTCAGTTGAAATCAGTGTTTTATAGGCGTGGCGCATGAAGTAAAATTTCGAGTTAAGAAAAGCCCCGTGAAAATTTGTCTGGGAGTGGAAACACTCGTTTAAAGCATCAAATTTAATGTTTTTATAAAAACAATGAATTCGAGCAAATTTACCAAACGGATTTATCGGGATCTTTATGCTTAAAAATAATATCTGTATATTTGATATATTTTAAAATAATAATTGTCATCTTGATTTGATAAAACATAAACATGTATTTATGTTGAAAATGATTCCATGTTTGCTGGTTTATAATCAGGGAATTATATAATAATAATAATTATTGTCCAACAGGAAATATTTCTCAATTACAAGACAAAAACGAAACATAAGCCTGGTACATATAAAAATATAATAATAATTAAATAAGAATAATTCTGTAAAAATATATTTAAATATTTAAATTTTGAAGGCGTGTCCTGTGAATATAAAAAAAATATTTTTTTAATAAAAATTATTAAAACTACAATATTAACAATTAAAACAATTGAATTCGAGAAAATAAGCTTACGCTTCTTATAGTTTGCACACTTTAAATAATATATAAAATTACGAAAATGTTTTTCATGTAAAATGCAAAATGTAAGTTGTCTTATTAAGACACATTGTTTGCATTTTACACGAAAAACATTTTCGTAATTTTATATATTAAAAATAATTAATTCACAGTTGGCTCACAAGTTACGAAATTGCGAAATTGTATTAAAACAATCAATGATAATTCTACCAGGAGATTTTAATCCCGCGTTAGTATGATGGGCTAATACATAATATGTTGGTTTCTGCCTGCTGAAAAAAGAAAGACTATGCAGTCTTAGCTTAGCTAAGAAATCAGGCGGATCAATTGTGTTGTGCAAAAGTTTATAAAGCAAAGAAATACATTTAGTTTTCCGTTTATACAGTTTATCAATACAAAACGTTTTAACTTTGTTTGTATAATTGATAAATTAACATGTATAATAAAATAAAAGCCTGCACAATACAAAATTAATTATATAGTTTACTCTAAAAGTTGATTTTAGGTAAAATGCTGGACTGATTATGATTTCTATGAAAAACGTAGTACATTACATACTGGGATTTTTGCTTTTAAATATACATAATGTATACACGGTAAATTTTCAGGCATTCGTTGATTTTATAGAAGCGTTCAAGTACAAGTTTCTAACGAGTGTTTCTACTTCCAGACTAAGCATGAAGTAAAATTTCGAGTTTAGAAAAGCCTTAGCGTTTGGATTTGGACGCGAAGCGTCCAAATCCAAACTCAGGCTTTTCTAAACTCGAAATTTTACTTCATGCGCCACGCGTATAAAACACTGAAATATTGTAAAGTTAGAAATACACTTAAAAATATATTTTTTAAAATGGGTCATAATAAAAATATTGAAAAAACAAAATATTTACATTTTTCTATACACAATCTCAAGTATGGTCAAATAATACAATCTATCAACCATATTTAGTAATTTAATTATAGTAGAATTCACGATAGGTGTCCTATGATTACAGATTTAGAAGCTATGCTACAATTTTTTGTTGAGGTATCTTTATATGAATATAATTTCTTCTACTTTAGTGTGCTCAATTGTAACTTATGCCTAACTCTCTTAACAAGGGGATTCATACTATTATAGTTATTTTATTTTTAACTTGAATGTCACAGGACACCTCTCGTAAACTAGATTATAATAAAAAATTGCGTTATTGCATCAATGGCGCTTAGTAAGTTAAGTCTATATTTCTTCATGAAAAATTGTCAGAGTAAAAAACTATTCATTCTTGCCAAATTTTCAATAAAATAAGATTAAAAAGAACCTCACAAATTCACCACTACTTAATTTAAAGTTTTCAAAAAGTATACTGTACCCTCATAAACTCGTAAATCCGAACAGACTAATGGTGTGTACCATTTTTTCACCTGTAGAAGCCATAGTGTGGTGAAACAGTTGTAGCGAGATTACAATAGACATTGAAAGACAAATTAATTATTAAAAAAAACTAACATTTCACTATTTAGTGATATTTAATATAAGTAATTATTAAGCAATCTTAAATTATCCATTTGAATAGAAATGTTAGTTCTTTTTTTAATAATGAATTTGCACAGCTAATAAAAGAGATATTTATCAGAAGATAATCCACTAATCGATTGGGTTTTAGCGTTTTAACGTTCCACCGTTTTATTAATAGTGGCCAATTACCGGGCGCTCGTTGCGATTTAATTCACTTTAGTGGAATTCGTCCCAATTAAGGCTCTTTAATTATAATGCCCGGTCTCGTTGCTCCGACAATTTATCAGGATGCGGATTCACACAACGAACTTTTTCAAACGCGTGCTTACATCATATTTATCCATAAATAAAATCTTCGCTAAAACCACCTATATATCAACTTAGCTCATTGCAATTTAAAACATTAAAAGTGCCGAGATTCTTTACGCAATCTACAACAAATTTGTTTTACAAAAACCTATGCCGGGTTTCAACAACGTCAGTTAAATCGACCAATAGTTATTTATTCAATAAAATCTAGTAATACGAGAGTTGATCAAAAAGTAAGTTTACCAAATGTACACGTTTCCTTGCAAGCTTTGTAACCTTACTTTTTAATCATCCCTCGTAGTTACAAACATATCAAAAATCAATAATTTCCCTAATTAATTTTAAATGTCAATTTCGAATTGACCAATATATTTAATCAACGAATAAGATTTAATTGAAGTTCGTTCGTTCGTTTTCACTTTGATTTTAGTTTAAATAAGAAACGTATTACTTAAAAAGACACTTTTTTTCTGGGTTATATAGCAAACAAGTGTCTTAGAAAGTAATTTGTTCTTTTATTTAAACTAAAATTAAAATGAATATTGTGATTTTAAGATGTTATGAGCTAACATTCAAATTTCAGTATTTTTTTGAAGCTAGTGATTCCCCTTTGACATAATTAATTATATTCAGGTTAAATTGAAAATGTAATTCAATTCAATTCAGAGTGAAAGCTTTACACGTGGCTTAATTGCTGATGATTGTAGATTGTAGATTAAGGCACGTCAATTAGTTCGTAACGATTCACGCTGGAAATCGAATGGGGGTTTTATGAATAAATCGCGTGCCTCCCCTCGCGCTCCACATTACGAAGAAGAGATAACACCCCTTTTGCCGCACTTAATCACTGTTTACATCACTCCACATAATTCCACCTCATTACTAACATCCCCATCAAATGCGGTAAATTCACAACGCCATAAACAACATTTTCAATACACAGTTTATACAAATACATCAACGGGTAAACACACATCTTTAATAAATTGTAAGTATTTTGAGTGGCGTGTTAAGCACACATTACTAATATTGTTAATAGACGATACTTGAAAGCCTTTAGATTAATAATAATAATAATCATAATTATTTTTATAAATAGTGGTTTTATTTATAAAAATAATTATGATTATTATTATTATTAATCTAAAGACTTTCAAGTAGAGGTTTATTTTTTCAGGCAAAAATTAAATAAATATTTCACGAAAACTTTCTTATTTATTAATTTAACGAGAACAAAGTTATGTCTTACCTACCGCGAGCGATTTGGCGACTTCGATCGAACTAAATTTACTAAAAAACGACAAACTTTGAGCAAAAGATTTAAATTTTGCCTATACTAAAAATAAAACTGTAGTAGTTTTCGTCGTGATTATTTTACGAAAACACGTTCCTGACACATTCAATAACGTTAAATGGACCGAAACTAATTTAAAATATTATCTTATTATATAATAGTTTAAGTGCCATAAGCTCGAATTAATGGGTATTACAGAAAACAGTAAACTGCTTCCAAAATTCCAGTTTGAGTGTTTTGTGGGACAGAACATCAACATTTTCTGAAACTTCTTTATTCTTGTTATTCATAAAACGAACGCTGTCAGCTATTGATGTTTGTGTGAGTTGAGTTACTTTGATCAACTGTAAAAGGAGGAGAAAGTTTTTCCATTTATTAATACTTTCACGCTCTACACGTGGTGACCATGAAGATTTATTGAATGGAAAAACCCTTTAGACGCCACGCGAATCACGCATTTATTAAAACATGTCACGCGGTGGAAATTCTCCCAAATTTATTGGTTTTTAATACTTTGAGTAAAATAATGAGTGTAAAATACAAGTACAAATACATATATAGCATAAACATAATTATATATATATATATATATTTTTTTAGTGAATTTTCCAATTTTCTAAATGGACACTCAACCCGTATCACCGTTTAAAACCCCCGGAAACGCACACGAAAACGAGTTATACGTAAGGGTCCTTGCTGGAAACGTGTGCGTATGAAAATTTAATTTTTATCGAATTTCTGTACGCCCCGTGAGGAGGGCCAAACTAATTTTTTGGAAATTATGCAGATGCTGCCCTACATCACTTCGAGTAATGGGTCGGGCGAATTGGGCGGTTTCCTGGGGGAGATCTGGAGTATATTGGAGGTCGCCTTGAAATTCAAGTGAGTCTGACTGAACTTAAGGATAAGGGATGATATCTTATCCCTACTTGCGGCGTAAGGGCGAAGGGTGTTTTCTTATTAAATACTCTCTGCGAGTCGTGTTCGATGATTGTCGAGGATTTATGTATTAAAATAAGAGTACATAATTAATTGAACATAAAAATATAATTCACATTTAAATGATGAGATGAGAAACGTATTCAAGATATACAGCGTGTTAATGAATTGTAGGGACAAACTTCTAGGGCTTGTAAAAAAAAACGGCTTGTAAATCATAACAAAGCTAGCAATTTGTTGTGATTTACAAGCCGTTTTGTTAATAAATATATAGTCAAAAGTGTTTCCTCTAGAAATTAAAGATTGTTTAAGAAGTACCTAAAAACAGGAAAATCAAAATGCATTTTTACTTATTTTGCACAGGTCACACGGAATTTTAAAAAAGCGATCTAGACATACATTCAAATAACGTCAAGTTTGACACAATTCGCTACGAGCTACGCGACCAAAAAAAATTTCCAGGCTTTTCTAAACTCGAAATTTGACCTTATGCTTAATCTGGGAGTGAAAACACTGGCTTGTTTTAAATTCACCTTATTTTAAAACATTTGCTTAAACATGTTCCCATCAACTAATTAATATAAAATATATTCCATTGCGAAATTGGAATCAAACATTGTGTAGATCTATTTAGTACAGTAAATTAATTAACTTTCAGAAGCAAAATCACGTCTCTGCAATTCAACGATGCTGAAAAATATATGGAAAAAGGAGAGGGGGATGTTATGCTGTTCGCTTCCGTCGCCTTCAAGTCTGAACATTTCTATTTTAGTCAGCCGTTCATCTTAAACTGGTAAACGTACTTTAAAAATAGTATCAAACTTTAGATAATTTTAAGAAAGATGGAATTTAGAAGTTATATCTTAAATATTTGAATACTTAATTAACAAGCTTTTTTTTAAACTGGTAAACGTACTTAAGAGACACTATCAAACTTTAGATAATTTTAAGAAAGATAAAAGTTAAAAGTAATCTTTTAAATACTTTAAATACTTATTTGACGCAATCTACAACTAATTAATTTGTTGTAGGTTGCGCAAAGAATCGCACTTTTAATGTTTGTATTATTTTTAATTCAAATAATTATATCTTAGGTATCATTTGTATATGAAGAAACCCATAGCTAGAGCATCGCCAGCTTCATATTTAAAAACCTTTGATAATTATTTATGGGTAGCCTCTCTTTTATCCCTACTTATATTACTGATGCTTTTGTGGATGAATGCAAAAATAACCAGCAAATACGATAAAACACAAATGATCTTATCACTTCCCGTTTGTTATTTCGCTGTCTTTGGAGGCTTTTTAAATCAAGGTAAGTTCATAATAAAGTCACAGCTATTACGTGGGGTGGTCAAAAAGTAAGGTTACAACAACTGCAATAAAACGTGTACATTTTGTAACCTTTCTTTTTGATCACTCCTCATATAAACAATAAAAAATGACTTTAGTTTCAGAATGACTCGCTGACAAACTGGTCACAATTTAAATTAAAAAAGTAAATACAAAAAAGTAATCACTGTTAATTATTTAAATAAAAAATGAAATAAATAAATCACCTATTTTCAAAAACCCATAAATACATTTTTTTTTCAATGGATTTAGGGGCTAAAAATAGGCGACTCAAATATACCTTAATCAATTTTAGGATATGATCCCAAAATAAAGTCCATTTCCGGAAGGATGATCTTGTTCACAGCTTTGTTGTTCGGCTTTGTTTTGTTCAGCGCGATGAACGCACTTTTGGTTGCTCAGTTAGCTGTTTTTAATTTCGAATTACCTTTCAAAAACCTGCAAGAAATTGCTGAGAAACGAACACACACTTTGTGTGTTAGGGAATCCAATTATGTGTACACAAAATTTACGGTAAGAAAGAAAAACTTGAGATTATTATTCTTTTAAAAACTCAAATTTCTGTAATTTGTTTTTGCGCTAATAACTCATTGACTTACCTTTAAATAAGGAATGACTCAATAATTTTATAATTAATTAAATAGTGATTGGTGATTAGAAGTTATTAAATTGTCGCTTACGTGTACTGGGATAAATTAAACAATAATCCCTAGTTTCCAATAAGTTGTGTGATATTTTATTGCATGGAGGCCTAGACTTCTATGCTACTGTCAAAGGTTGATCAATTGTTGTGAAATGTCAAAATATCTTCACATGAACACGCAGTTCGTAAACAAATTCTGCGTAAGTGGAATGAAAATCCTTCAATTTCAACTTTTACTCTAACAAAAAATTGTTAAACTTTATAAAGAAGTTATTGTTAATAAAACCGGGAGTTTTGTCTCATCATTACTCATCTAAAACATATGTCAAAGCAGACTTAGATACGTCATATTTAAAAATATTGGGTTAATACAAAAATAAACTCAGAAGAACATGTAAGCCTACTACTTCTTTAGAATATTAAACAAAAAATAGTGTGATGCACAAACCTAATCTTTGGCAGTTCAGTGCACAAAATATGAGCCGTGTAAAGTCTTGAGTAAGGGAATTTAGCGAGCAAACATTAAAGCATAACTTACTAGAAAATAATTGATTCTAGTAAGTTATGTTAAAAATATTAAATATATTAACAAACTTTCTTTTTTAAATGTCTCCTTGACAATTTAATCGTAATCACCATTTATGTAATTTATATTTCTTTAATACAAAGAAACAATACAAACACTAAATTCATAGGTAAAAAATAAATAACAATTGTTTTACTCTTAGGATACGAATCATAGTCTATTTCCAAAATGGAGAGGCATAATAAACGGTCCCAGATGTTTGGATATGGAAAATCAAAGCAATATTCCGAAACTTTTATGCAAAGATAATACAGTAATTTTGGAAAATCGCGCTATTGTTTACGGAGTGAAAAGCCGCCATGGATTACCCTGCGATATTGCATTATTGGAAACTAAACTTTTCCCAAGAGGAAATTTGCTTATTTTCGATAAGAAATTCATCTTTAAGAAAAAATTCGCGAAATAGTAAGTATTACTAATAAATTAACTTTTAACGGTTAGAATTTGTTAAAATGATTGCCAATGTTCCACAACATTTTTAGGGAATATTTGGTTAGAAATGATAGAAAACATTAAAAATACAATTGTCAAAAGCATGTTTAATGTTTTTTGGCATCATTTTTATTCAAATATTCCTTGAAAATTACCTGTGTAACATTGGCAAGTTATTGATTTATAAAATAATAAGTTTTTATAATATATAAAGTTACGAAAATGTTTTTCGTGTAAACATTTTTGTAATTTTATATATTGTGTTTTGAATATGCAAATGATAAGAAGCGTAAGCTTATTTTCTCGAATTAAAATATTTTTGAATTGGAATTATTCTAATAAGTTCTTAAGTATTATTATTAATTAATTTTCCGAAACGAATTTTAAATTGGATGTTTTATATTTAAATAAAACCATTAATAAAACACTGTTTATCACTTTGTTTGTATAACAATTGGTTTATTTGGTGACTATAGTTTCGATACTACACGTATCATTATAATAATCAGTGAAAACCATTAATAACATAACGTAATAATAGTTGTCTTTTAAATATAAATATTGAGTCTTTAGGTATCAACTTTAAATATAAATTTTAATCCAAGTATATATGATAATATTTAATTTAATTTAATTTATTTTATCTCACACAATAATTTGAATTATTATTTGACGTCTCACATCTGCTTTATTGTAAGTAGCCTGAGTGAATAAAGATTTGGTACTTTGATACTTTGATACCAAATTATAAAGTATTTGTAAAATAAATATTTTTTATTTTTCCAGTTTGACTAAATTGAAAAATTACGGAGTTTTGCAAAGAATTGAGAAAATCTGGGTTGGTTCAAAATTTGAAAACAACAAGGAGCAAGTTACTTCTCCAGTCACTTTAAACCACATCTACGGAATTTTGATGCTTTTTTCTGTGATGGTCATGCTATCAGTTATTATATTATTAATAGAAATTATGACTCATCGTGAAACGATTGATAAATTTATTAAGAAATTCCGTGATTAACACATTAGCTCATAATCTAAATCATCTTTAAAATTAATAAAATGTTAGAACTCATTCTATTTTTCTAGGCGAGAAATTGGAATGCACTTGTCAACATAAAACTAAAAAACCTAAAAAGTGACTTATTTAACTTATCAAAAGTAAATGAGGGTATTGAGATGTCATTATTTTTAAGCTAAATACTTAATTAGTCACACATATAAACTACACATATATTATCAACATTAAATCAGGAGATTGAGTGTTATTATTTTAAAGAAATTTACTTAATTAGTCATACATATAAAATCCACAGACATTCAAATATCTTTTCATATGTCCGCTTTTTCCGCCTACTCAAATGAAATAAGCTGTGCTATGTTTGAATAAAAGATACAAATTCTTTTATAATTTCCTTATTATTTTAAAAATGTATCTCCGGTACAATTTGAGATAATGCTAAACGCGATCTTTCGTATTTCAGTTTTCAAATGTTCTCATTTCATTTCTGCCGCAGTATCCTTACAATCTCATTGTTAATGTATACTTTTCCATTCTTTATATTTTCCTCAGTGTTGTAACAACGATACGAATTTGTATGTGTTCAATGTCTGTGAGTTATAATTTTCCGCCCGAGTAGATTTCCATTTCAGTCTCTCCCTTTTTTTCCCTCCTACCCCATATTTTCATTCATCACACCACCACCCCTTGAAATAGGCGCGCCATCTCGCAATTTGTGGCCTCGGTGGAAATACATATATTTCCTTTGTTTCATATTTTTCATTATGGTTTAGAGAAAAAAAAAATAATATAAAATATTCGCGTTGAAAAAAATGGGCAATAGACGGCATCTTCGTTATCGAAAGTCAAAAACTGTTTATTTTGTAAATTCCTTTGAGAATAGTCGTTATTTACCAAAACATGTGTCATGGAACTCAATATAATAATATAAAACTAAACATGTGTTTTAATTTAAAATTACCTAATATCAAAAACAAGGTTCAATTACACTGATAAACAGATTGTAAATATACCCCTTGGTTAAGTGGGTTTTAGTTGTTGGTCATTACTAATTTAGGTACTCTGAATCAGAATCCGAAGCCCGTTTAGGCTCAAAGTAACCAGATTTTGAGATATCTTATCTCAAATTGGTCAAAATGGGCAATTTGTGGCATTTTTGGGCCAACAGTAACTAAACTTCCCGCGACTTCTAGTCGACAAGAAAGGCACAGATCTTTACTTTTAGAATCAAAAAAGAGAATACAATTAACTCGCTTAGTTTTTGAGAAATCTCAAAAACCGTGAGCTATGTTTTTGTTTGGTTTAGTTTTGTCACGTGTCACTTCTCTCTATCGTGCTGGTGCGTTCCGGTCGACTTTACCTGTGATTCTCAACTCATCATCTTGACTTGGACTTGTTTTGAACGATATATTTTGCCGGTATATTTGCCACAAACGTAGCAAAATACATCGATGTCGTTCTAACTAAGTCGTTGTTTCAGGGAGGCGACGGTTGAGGTTGAGATGGGATGATGAATTGAGAATCACAGGTAAAGTTGATGTGAACGCACCAGCACGATAAAGAGAAGTGACTTGTCTGTAAGAAATAAACAAAACAAAAACAAAATTAAACAAAAACAAAAGCATCTGTTACAGTTTTAAGATTGCTTAAGAACTAAGCGGGTTAATTGTATTCTCTTTTGATTTGTATTTGTATTTGTATTTTTGATTCTAAAATGGGCCATTTATGGCATTTTTGGGCCTCCAGTAACTAAACTTCCTGTGACTTCTGGCCGACAAGTAATGGCGTGTTTTAAAGGCTATAGATCTGTGCCTTTAAAACACGCCATTACTCGTCGGCCAGAAGTGACGGAAATTTTAGTTACTGGGGGCCCAAAAATGCCATAAATGGCCCATTTTAACCACTTTGAGATAAGGTATTTCAAAATCTGGCAATTTTAGTCCCAAACGAGCATCAGATTCGGATTCAGCGTACCCAAATTAGTACAGAACAACAATGAAAACACACTTAACCATATTGTTGTAAATCAGTATTACTTACCGGAAAATAGTTCCAAAAATTTTTCCACCCCATAATTGTTGGGAAAGCGGTACAGTGGATCCCTAAGAGCCTCTGTGGTGTGGACTTTTATCCTCTTTACCATGAATGTAATGTTGTCAGGTTTTCCATCCTGATTGAAATCTGTAAACAAATTTATAAAATACTAAGTATTGACAGTTTTATTTATATTTAATTACGAGGAGTGAACATAAAGTATGATTAGAAAATATTCACGTTTCATTGCAGGCTTTGTAACCTAACTTTTTGATCACACCCTCGTATTATGATAAATGTATCACCATTTGTAAATTTTCCTCAGTAAGCTCGCAAATGTTATTTTGAGAGTTTTTCTTTTACATTTTCAAATACTTTTGTAAGATTACAAATTGAAGCTTTGAACGAGTGTTTTCCACTCCCAGGCTTATCATAAAGTAAAATTTCGAGTTTAGAAAAGCCCCGCGTAGAAAATTTGTCGAGGGTCGCCCAGCGACCCGAAACAAATTTTCACGGGGCTTTTCTAAACTCGAAATTTTACTTCATGCGACATGCTTATAAAACACTGATTTAAAATGATGTTCAAAATATACTCCTTTGATACAATGCTTTAGTGGTATCTTTAAATCGTCAATTGAAGTCAGTATTGTATACGCGTGACGCATGAAGTAAAATTTCGAGTTTAGAAAAGCCTGAGTTTGGATTTGGACGCTTCGCGTCCAAATCCAAACGCTCAGGCTTTTCTAAACTCGAAATTTTACTTCATGCTTCGTCTGGGAGTGGAAACACTCGTTAAATGATCCAAATTCAACTCTTTTAAAACACAACGAATATCTGTACATTTACTGCATTCAATTAGGATTTGTATACTTAAAAGAAAAATTCCCTGTATCTTCATCTATCACTATAAAATATGTTAATTATAAGTGATACAAAATAAATTGCATCTTATTGCTATTATTGAGCTGTTAAATTTATGGTAAACTATCCGGAAGTGTCAAGCCTTCGCTGATAAGACTGAAAGCTGCAACTGGGTCGAAGCGTATGTTTGAGAAGTGGAGAGAATTATCTCTGTGTTTGTGTGCATGTATATGCGCAGAGAGTGAGTTAGTGGAGAACTTGAGGATAGTTTGGGATTCAGGAAGATCCGGCGTTGCTTAACTTTTCCTTTCGGATAAGGCGCGCAACTTCGATATTCTGATAGTGTAACGAGTTGTTAGTAGGATTTATGCTGCTCGGGCACACCACTTTCTGAATATTAAAAAGCGCTTGTTTAACCATTCAAATGATTTCATAAACGGGTTTTGTCTAGGTATGATGGGTATCCTTTCAATACGTTCTAAGTTTTAGTAAGAGGGGGGTTTGACTATGTAAAATTTGTATGTTGGGACTACGGTTCCAGTTTTATTAAGAGGGGGGGGGGGGCTATGTAAATTTTGTATGTTGGGACTATGGTTCCAGTTTTATTAAGAGGGGGGGGGGGGGTTGCCATGTAAAATTTGTATCTTGGGACTATGGTTCCAGCGTTGTTATAATATTTTATTTTTATATATTTTACAATTTTTTTTTTTTGCAAAGTTATGAACCTTTCGTAACAGAATGGCGAAAACAGATCTTTTTTAATCTTTTTTATTTAACGCAGAAATATTTTTTGTTTATATTTCAGTTTTGAAATAAAGTAATTTATTATTTAGAAATAAAAGTTCATACAAAGATTCTATTTCGACGATTTAATTATATAATAGTCACTCTTGAAATGTGAAAGACATAAAGCAATACATCGAAGCAATAATCTCTTTGGAGTCTTAGTACTTTTGCTTCCATATTCCTGATTGTAATTGATAAGAAAAATGCTTCGTTTGCCTAATAAATTTTATATCATCGATCTGCTAAAATTGCCTCACCAACTAACCTTTGCACACAATAAAATAATCGCATATAAAACCTCTAGAGTGTTATGAAATATATATTGTAGGTTGGCAACTCTAAAATTATACATTATAATTATTATGTCTGGCATTTTATATGACAACTCCTAAAGCGTGTGGCCAACATAAATTTAAAAATAAAAATCATAGCACTCTAAAGGTTTTTTTTTTGTTGAACATATATTTACTAATCAGTGATGGTCCCTTAAGTAAGACATTTCAGAATAGGAGTAGAAAATGTTTTTTTTTTTCAATCAGATTTTTATATGAAAATAAGATATTTAAAACGCGTTTAATTACAAACTGAGATTTTATTTTGTTGAGATTAAAATTGCATATTATATAACTTCATCTTATTTCAACATTTCCACATTCAAACTTAAAACGAATTTCCAACAAAACAATTAATAATTTCTCGAAAACTGAAAATCTGCCGTTCTTTCTTTTCATCCATGCCAGCTCCACTCGCATCCATCCCTATATTATTCATTTCGTGCATGAAACCTGTACGTGCAGTCCATAAATAATACAAACTGTACTCGTACTGCAGAGAGACGGGGTTACAAGGGCGCAGCATATCCGGATATTAGAAAATCCCTTTGACTCGGACAAGTTGAATATAATCCGATGTGGATTTAATGCTTTCCGCCATAAATCGAAACGCTGCCGTTCGCGCAATTTCCACCGCGTATCCGGTTTTCTGCACATGTGGCACGTTTTTTCGGAAAATGCCCCAGTTAATAATTTAATTACAGGGGTTGGTTTAATGGGCTTCGGGTTTTATTCCACCACCTGCTTCGTATAATCGGTAATGCGATACGTGTGTTATTAATTAATTAATCATAATTTTAATTGAAATGTGAATATCATTAAACTGAAATTAGATTATATTCAAAATTATGTTGAAATTAGTAAATGTAGCAACGTTAGCAAAAATTAATATTTCATTAGATATGAATGAAATTGCCAATACTTGTAAAATACTTCAAAATGTGAAAAGTGCTAGGATTCTTTACGCAATCTACAACAAATTTGTCTAACAAAGACTAAATCAAACACTCCTTGAAACAACTACTTTCCGGGCTAATGTCCCGACGGATATTGTATAGTCCAATCGCCATCGGGGTATCAGCTCGAGAAGTAGTTGTTTCAATGAGTGTTTCATTTAGACAAATTTGTTGTAGATTGAGAAAAGAATCTTGGCACTTTTAATATTTTTATTATTATTTTCAGTATATTCCAGATATGTCTATTAGGGTGTTTCGAAAAAAATCGAAACAGCTGGCTCACCGCTTAAATTAAAGATTTTGGTCTACAATAGATGTGGGCAAAAGCATTTGCGATTGAAAAAATATTTAGAGGGTCCCCCGAGCCCCCAAACATGCCATTTTTAGCCCTTTTTTAGATAATCGGCCAAAAACTTGCCTTATAGTCATCGGATCAAGGCGAATATTTTATATTTTGTGCCCAGATGAATATACTACAAGCAAAATATGCAAAACCTAACTTGGCGTTAGGTCTAGGTGAGCTACGAATTTTTTAAATAACTTTTTTTCACGATTTTGAAGGGTTTTTCACCTTTTTTGTTAAAAAGTGGGTTTTAACGACAAGAAATCAAGTTGCACCCGCGATTTGTCATGAGAAGTATATTTAATAATGTAAGCATGCGAACTGCGTATCTCACCCACGTCCGATTGTGTGGCAAACCCCTAAAACTCTATTTTAACATTTTCGACCCGATTTCGCAGGTTTTGTTTCTTAAAAAAACGTTTTAAATTAATAAAGAACTGGCTTACGCTAAATATTTCTTGCTTTCATTAAAATAACCAATTGTAAGCGTGCAACTAATGCTTTTGAGATCCATTAAATTCATAAATAACAGCCTGAAATTTACAGCTGCAGTTGGTTGCGACGGGACCGTCGTCAACACTGGCACAAAGAATGGAGTCATCAGGAAGATGGAGGAAGAACTGCAGACACCTTTGCATTGGTTCATTTGCCAAATGCACGCCAACGAATTGATACTGCGGCATTTGTTGGAACATTACGACGGTGGAAAAACGGGCCCGTCAACGTATTCTGGTCCTATCAGTAAAGCTTTATTGACTTGTGAAGAGAAACCAGTTGTTTCGTTTAAATTAGTTGAAGCGGAAGTGAAGTTGCCTGAAATCGATTCGCGAAACCTGAGTAAAGATCAACAATACCTTTACGAAATCAGCCAAGCAGTTTCGAAAGGTCATTGTCCAGAAGACTTAAGCAACAGAACTCCGGGAAAAATGTCGCATTCTCGTTGGCTTACGACAGCAAACCGCATTTTGCGACTGTACATAGCAACTGCAGAGCCTTCAACGAATTTGCAAAATCTTGTTAATCTGATTATCAAAGTCTACACACCAGTATGGTTTTCCATCAAAGCGAATCCAGAATGTTACAACGGTGCGCTTCACCTCTGAAAATCTATTTCTCTGTCTCGAAATCTGGATGCAACAGTGAAACAAGTCATTGATCCCGTAATAAGACGCAATGCATATTTCGCCCACCCGATTTATTGGAAGTTAGAGTAGATGCCATGAACAAAATTTTGCAGTGCCGAAAATCGTCAAATGATGACTTGCGAAAGTTTAAAATACCCGACATAGATTTTGAGGCTCAGAATTACACATCCATGATAAACTGGAACGAAGTTTCTGAACCTCCTCTGATTAAAAATTTTCCAACCGACAGATTAACCTACCTGATAATGAATGACAACGTAAGTTTAAAGAAACTGCTCGATTACCCATGCCACACTCAATCGGTAGAAAGACACATCAAAATGGTAACAGAAGCTTCGCGTTCAGTTATTCCACATGACTCCCGACATGCCCGTATAGTTGGTGCCCTAAAGGGACGTGCGACGATGGCCAAATTCCAAAGTAAAAAAGACTACGTTGTTATCGAACAAGATTGCTGACTTTGAATTTATTGTAATCGATTGCAGGTTTAAAAACACATGTTTCAACCAAATATTGTTTAACAAAATGAAATTTATTAATTAATTGATGTACTGTATTTTTAAACAAAAATGTGGGAAAATCCATACTAAGCGTTAT
This sequence comes from Philonthus cognatus, assembly GCA_932526585.2. Lineage (NCBI taxonomy): Eukaryota > Metazoa > Arthropoda > Insecta > Coleoptera > Staphylinidae > Philonthus > Philonthus cognatus. Next base: position 36,344,377 of record OW052242.1, read on the forward strand.
ACGCAGAATTTCAGGCTGTTATTTATGAATTTAATGGATCTCAAAAGCATCAGTTGCACGCTTACAACTAGTTATTATAATGAAAACAAGAAATATTTAGCGTAAGCCAGTTCTTCATTAATTTAAAACTTTTTTAAGAAACAAACATAATAATACCACATAATCGGACATGGGTGAGATACGCAGTTCGCACGCTTACATTATTCAATATACTTCGCAGGACAAATTATCGCGGGTGTGACTTGATTTCTTGTCGTTAAAACCCACTTTTTAACAAAACAGTTGAAAAAAACCTTCAAAATTGTGAAAAAAGTTATTTAAAAAATTCGTAGCTCACCCAGACCTAACGCCAAGTAAGGTTTTGCATATTTTGCTTGTAGTATATTCATCTGGGCACAAAATATAAAATATTCGCCTTGATCCGATGACTATAAGGCAAGTTTTTGGCCGATTATCTAAAAAAGGGCTAAAAATGGCATGTTTGGGGGCTCGGGGGACCCTCTAAATATTTTTTCAATCGCAAATGCTTTTGCCCACATCTATTGTAGACCAAAATCTTTAATTTAAGCGGTGAGCCAGCTGTTTCGATATTTTTCGAAACACCCTAATGTCTATATTGTAACAAATTTATTCTGGGTTGCGAAAAGAATGTTACTTTTCATATTTTCAATATATTCCAGATGTCTATATCTTTGTACAGATTATGAAATATGATCAGAGGCGACAACTTATTTTCGAGTTTTATATTCACGGCAACTTAACACAAATAATGATAGAGAGGGGAATTATTGAAAATAAATTAATTTCTGCTCGTAATTTAATATTAGTCACTGAATAAAAATAGGTCGAAAATTCGCTGGAATTTTCGGAAAAGGACGCGTGCGATGATGTAGTTGTTCAGGGATGTAATTATCGGAGGCGTTGAAAATATCGCGCGCGCTTTTATTTAGATTACGGCCGTGATGGATTTGTGCGGACGGATTCTGGCAATTTCCCGAAATGAATGAAAAATCGCTCGTATTTTGTCCAATAGCCAATCCATTAATATCCCAATCGATGCGACCTAATTTTTTCATCAATTACCTTACACGAAACACCATTTAGCAACGACTGTACTATTTTTCGAATAATCAAAAATTCAGTAATGAAAAATATCATCAGTTAGCTAAAAGTCATTAAGTGGACAGGAAATAGCATTACTTGATTGTTAAGGGTTATTGTAGGTATACCATTCCTTGTTATTTAAAATAGAAACATTTTTTTAACAAAAAAATGGCTATTATTAATTCTATTGTTAACCTAACCTAAATCCTGACACGACGTCTAAATTTGCAATTTTACCTAACCCAACTCCTGACACGAGGTCTACATTTCTAATTTTACCTAACCCAACTCCTAACATGACGTCTATGTTTGGAATTCTACCTAACCTAACTCCCGATACGACGTCTAAATTTGGAATTTCACCTAATCCAACTCCTGATACGACGTTTAAATTTGGAATTACACCTAACCTAACTACTGACACGACGTCTAAATTTGAAATTTCACCTAATGCAACTCCTGACACGGCGTTTAAATTTGGAATTTCACCTAACCTAACTCCTGACACGACGTCTAAACTTGGAATTTCATCTAACCCAACTCCTGACACGAGGTCTAAACTTGGAATTTCACCTAACCCAACTCCTGACACGACGTCTAAATTTCTAATTTTACGTAACTCAACTCCTGACACGACGTCTAAAATTGGAATTTTACCTAACCCTACATTTGGAATTTCAGCTAACAACTCCTGACACGACGTCTAAATTTAGAATTTCACCTAACCCAACTCCTGACACGACGTTTAAATTTGGAATTTCACCTAACCTAACTCCTGACACGACGTCTAAACTTGGAATTTCACCTAACCCAACTCCTGACACGACGTCTAAATTTGGAATTTCACGTCTTAATTTCTAATTTCACCTAACTCAACTACTGACACGACGTTTAAATTTGGAATTTCACCTAATCCAACTTCTGACACGAGGTTTAAATTTCGCAACTCCTGACGGAAAATTTTGAAAAGTAGATAAATAATAGACAAAAAAAAACTTAACAAAAATCAATGATTAATTAAACATTTTTATTTTTTTCAATTACCAATTTCTTACTTAATCACTAATTGTACACTCAAGAAATACAATCATTCAAACGTGTTATTTATTGGGGGGTGTGAATTGGAATGACTGCGCACATTCTGAGGGTGTTCAGGCATTAACGAATTGCTGCAGAAATGCAATTTCTGACGGTTGATGGATTCGCAGCTTCACATCGAACTCTCGGCCCCCCTCTTCCATTAATAAATATTGCAAACGCGAGCTGGGGGTGAAAGTTTTCGTTCGGCCGTTGAGCAAAAGTTATATTGAAAGTCTGGCCCCAATAGACAATCCGGTTGCCACCTCGGGGGAGAGGGGGGGAGGTGGCGTAGAAACTTTTTTCATCATCAATTTCCAAACGTGTTTATCAAGTCCACTTCTCGCCTGAAACACTCAACTCCGGGGATACACTCGATTTCTCTTCATTTAAAAAAAAATATAAGGAATGAAATCGGATTTTTCCCAACGATTTACTCTGGAGAAATGAAAACAGAAAAAGTAACACGGGAATGTTTAACTGTGTTGAAATTTTAAACATGATTTTTATTATATATTTGAATACATTATTTGCAGGATCTCGTTGGTTTTTGTAAAAACGGCAAATTTAAAGCTTTAAACAAATCTTCAAACACTGGCTGTTTTTTTTTTTTTAGTTTAATTTGAAGCTTTAAACGAATTTTTCCACTCCCAGCCTAAGCATGAAGTAAAATTTCGACTTGCCTTATTACCTGAAACAAAAATATTTGTATATATACCTAGACAAAATTTTGGTCTGTACATTCCGTTGAAAATGGTCTAACAAACCAAAAACTAGTCGGAATAAAGTTTAAATTTGTGAAACAATAACAAGTGTGTTTAATTTAAATAACTTTACATAAAAATGTCGAGTTTACAAATTTCCACGTATTAATTGGTTTTATAGAAGTGTTCAATTTAAAGTTACGAACGAGTATTTCCACTCCCAGACTTAGTATGAAGTAAAATTTCGAGTTTAGAAAAGCCCTGCGTAGAAAATTTGTCGAGGAGCGCGCAGCGCAGGACTATTCTAAACTCGAAATTTTAATTCATGCGCCACGCGTAAACACTGATTTAAAGTAAAATTTAAAATATACTCCTTAAGTTTGATCTCGCGTTAATTTATATTACAAATCTAAAATTCAAACAAATTTTGGATTTAATTTTGAATTATGCTTACATGTCCTAAAGAAAATTGAAAGCGCAAGATTTGATTAGACGAAATATATATTTGTAAAATGTATTAACACCTGATCAAATCTTAATCAAAGTATATATTGAACTTCTCTCTAAATTAGTGGTCAGTACGCGTGGCGCATGAAGTAAAATTTCGAGTTTAGAAAAGCTCCGTGAAAATTTGTCAAATTTTCTACGCGGGGCATTTTTAAACTCGAAATTTTACTTCATGCTCAGTCTGGGAGTGGAAACACTCGTTTGTAACTTTAAATTGAACGCTTATATAAAACCAATTAATGCTTGAAATGTTGCAGCGTATCCATTAAAAAAGTACAGTAATTTCTTCTTTTAAGTATACGTTTTCTGATGGATACGCTGCAAATTTTTAGGCGTTAACTGGTTTTATAGAAGTGTTCAATTTAAAGTTACGAACGAGTGTTTCCACTCCCAGACTAAGCATAAAGTAAAATTTCGAGTTTAAAAAAGCCCCGAGTAGAAAATTTGACAAATTTTCACGGGGCTTTTCTAAACTCGAAATTTTACTTCATACGCCGCGCGTATAAACTACTGATTTAAAGTGAAGTTCAATATATACTTCGACTTAGGTTTGATCACGTATTGAAAGGGGGGTTAATTGCTTGGTTGTCAATTTTCGCTTAAGCATCGCTTGAACTTCATAATTACTTTTCAACGTCATATAAGATGGCAGAACGTTCAAATTAAGAGGGGGCAAGTCGCTTGAACTTCTTATGTCACTTCTTAACGTCATATAAGAGGCGGAACATTTAAATTGATTATATGGAAGCAAAACTACTTTGTATCCAGAGAGATTATCGCTTCGATGTAATGCTTTCTTTCTTTCACACGTCAAGAGTGACCATTATATAATAAAATGGTTAAAATAGAATCTATATATGTACTTTTATTTCCATATAAATAGTAAATTACTTTATGTCGAAATAGACCTCTAAACAAACAATATTTCTGCGTTAAATAAAACAGTTACAAAAAATCCGTTTCAGCCATTTTGTTACGAAATGTTCAATGCATATCTCTACAAAAAAACATCTGTAAAATATTATCTTATAACAACGCTGGAACTGAAGTCCCAACAAACAAATTTTACATGGCCTAACCCCCCTCTTAATGCATTTTACAAATATATATTAGATTAATACCTGAACATTTGCAGAGTATCCATCAAAAAATGTATACTTAAAAGAAGAAATTACTGTATACTCTATTGCAGACTAAATTTTATAAACTATTTATACCAATCCTGATTTCGTTAAAACAAAATTATTGAGGAAATTACTTACTATAACTACCAACGTTTGTTTGTTCTTCGTTATATGAAGTTGTTACTTTTGCATTCATTAATCCTCTCCATATTTCCGAACGTATTATCATCGCGATAACAGCTTTTGTCGTGAAATTAATTAGTACCAACGTTTGTCAGTGGCGCGCGGTGTCAATAAGTTGACAAAACGTAAGCCTGGCGGAAAGTTTCGCGAGCACGGGACTGCGCAAAACTTTGCGAATAATTCCATTACTCGAATTACTCGATATTAATACATTAGAGCTAAAACTTTCGCGAATTCTCACCCCGCGCGACGTTAAGACAAACTCCAAAGAACTCGATCTTCTTAAAACAAATTTAATCACATCCCATATACGTTACATGCTCACACACAAAAGTGTGTTCCTATTCAATAGCTTCATCAAGAGAACTCATGTAGAAGAAATAATAACAAAAACATAATAATTCATAAATTGTAATTGGGGAAATAAACACGCGATTAATATATATTTTGTTGTATTACATTTATTTTTATATAAATTACATATTAAGCGGGGCTAGGAGCCACAAATCTTCCAATTTATTTGATTTTACTTTCGATCCCCACACTTTCTTTTGTTCACAGTTGATCATCAGCATTTAATCCGAGTTTAACCTAATTTCAGTTATACTAAATTTGCCACAATGAAAATAAAACTAGACTTGAGTTCGACTTGTGACCTAACTCAAGTCTAGTTTACTATTAAACAACTGTACTATTAAACACCTGCATCGTCAAATTAAAACCGTCTTCTCTTCAAAATACATCACATCTTTTTCTCCTCTCACTTCTGGACTAGCGGGGAGTTGTGATGTACCTCCTAGTTAGCGGGGTTGGTTCTGGTTCTTTAGGGAATGCGCATTTCTGCACTGCACTAAGGCCTCATTAGGCCCATTTACTGGTGGTTCTAGTTAGCGGGGAGCTGAGAAGTTTCCCCTCAGCTTCCCGCCAGTTCACATCTCTCACGTAGGGGCTCCACAATAAAAACTAAACCACACTTGAGTTAAGCCTTTATAAAACAACTGTATTTTCAAATGAAAACCATAGTTTCTTGATAATACCAGGTAACCAAATAAGTTCGTGCTGTTTTGCTACGCAGCAGAGGGACTGAATATTTTTTAAGTTGTTGATCGAGAGCACTTGTTTGTTATCTGTCATCTACTTTAGTATGAATCCTTTATTTATTGGATACATACGCATTTTGTGACAATTGTTTAATTTTTAGTTTTAAATAGTTGAAAATGGCAACGAATAAAACTGTAATTCGAAGTTGTTTACTCTATGAGTACAAACTTGGTACAAAAGCTGTAGTGGCGGCGCGCAAAATATGTACCGCATTTCGAAATGATGCCGTAAGTGATCGAATAGCACAGAAGTAGTTCAAGAAATGTTCTTCCGGAGATATCAGCTTGACCGATGCAGCACGCTCTGGGAGACCGAAGATCATTAACAACGAGGATCTTCAACAGGTTGTGGAAGCAAATTTCAGGTCAACGTGCCTAGAGCTTGCAGAAAGATTCAATGTAAGTGATGTAAGTGATTCATCAAGTAAGAGAGCTGCAACTCATATTCCCTAATGCTGCCACGTGGGAACAAAGCTCAGTGCTTGTTAGGTCACCTGATATGTTATGATCCTAATACATTTAAACAATTATATCTAGCCACATTTGTGTATTCATAAATTTAATATTAACATAATCTTACCCGTATTTTTATAAATTGAGTTCACCCTCTGCACATGCCTGGTCATCACCTCAATGCAAGCCTCCTCAGTACCGTACTTCTGGAAAAACTGGTGGTCCGCTTGCAAATACAACATGCAAGTCGTCTTCTTCGGATCGATCGTCGCCCTCTTGTTGACATTCCGAAAGATCAACCCGGAGACATCCGTGAACGTCCTGTTCATCTCCAGCTCCTCGTCAATCGGCTGGTTAAAATTCCCGCCCATATCAAAAGGCGGGTTTTTCGCCCTGTTCGGATTCCAGTAGTTGATATCATCGTAAGGTTGCTTCGCCTCGGCTTCCAGAAGCCATCGTTTCTTCCTTTTCCTCCTGCCTATATGTAAACGCTGCGAAGCGCAAGGGAGAGCGGAATGCAGATCAGCGACTTCCGATCTTTTGTAGAAGATTGAGTGGAATGTTGGGGATGTTCTGGTGTTGGTTGTGTTGATGTATCTGCTAACTGGTTCCACATAGAAGTCGTCTAGAGTGGTGGATATTAGCCCGTCGAAGAGGCCTTCGAAGGTGATGATACCTTGCACTGTTGCTTCTTCATCATCTGTAACAATATATTTATTATATTTGGAGAACGTGTGTTATACAGTACACATTGTACTGTATATAGTATTTGATATTATTTCCGTGTTTCAAAGCAGATGAATTCGCAGTTCACAGTATTTCTTTTAGTAAAGCACAATGTACACTTCTGTGCAGTAAAATTACACAAAATATGTTATAGGTTAAAACGGACATGATGAGTTTCTTAGTTACGAAAATATGTAAACGTGTCAATTTCCTTAATGTCAAAATGCTCCGTTATTTAGACAACAATTCAAAAATTCGAATTGTAACTAAAATAGAAGATGATTTTTCTATTTCGACTTTGTTGTATTTCTTACCAGCGTTTTTTTCAAAAGGTCTTAATTTCGGTTTCTTAATAAATCTGTTATTTTCAAGTTATGGTGTTTTATCATTTATTAAAACTGCCCCTAAGCAATTAACACAGACCCGAATTATACAACTAGAATATTGTGAAAAATAGTTAAAAAGCGGGATTGCTGAACGGTTTCGTTTTATGTACAAAGGAGTGCGCAAACCAAGGCGGTCGCGGTGACAGTCGCGGTGACAGTCGCGGTGACAGTCGCGGTGACAGTCGCGGTGACAGTCGCGGTGACAGTTGCGGTGAAAGTTGCGGTGACAGTCGCGGTGACAGTCGCGGTGACAGTCGCGGTGACAGTCGCGGTGACAGTCGCGGTGACAGTCGCGGTGACAGTCGCGGTGGCAGTCGCGGTGACAGTCGCAATGGCAGTCGCGGTGACAGTCGCAGTGGCAGTCGCAGTGGCAGTCGCGGTTTTTAGATCGCGGCTGTCGCAGTGGCGATCTAAAGAAAACACACTTACGCGATATTTTTAGCAGTGGCCGTCTCGACAAACAATATGTATTTCATATAAAACGTCGTAGGCAAACGCTACTTATCGAATCTAACTGCTGCTGCAGAGCAGAACGCTGCATTGCTCGCAGTTGTCTAAAAAAATCGCGTGTATTTGCGTTCTGTCATTGATTTTCATGGATTAGGTAGACCGCGCCACCGCCAGTCAGACCGCCTTGGTGTGCGCAAGCCTTAAACTTCACCTTTCCATTTAGTTTATTCAGGAAAGTTTACGCTAAAGCGCTGCAGTAAAAAAATTCCCTGACCGTGATCATTGTTATGTTTAAAAACTTGATCATATCAAATACAATCACTACACTAATATAATGTTATAGATTAAAATGAAATGAAAGTATTACTAAGTTTTATTACTTTAATTTTATGGATGCCTGTATTGATACCAGATGCAGATCCTCAGAACATTTCTCTACATTCAGATGCAGATGTCCCTTTTCCTTAACATCCCCACAACATTAGATTCACTAAATTCAGATGCACATCCCCTTCTTCAATAAATTAACCCCCCTCTAGAACCCAGCAACACATCTTAAGCGCAGAAATCGATCCCCCATCCTCGCCAAACGCACAAAGAGGGAACAAGCCCCGAAATTAGGGGTGAATTAATTAATAGGGAGCAATAACTGCACACACCTAAAATAAATCAAGCCCGACCACTCTGGTCATTACCGCTTGACAGACATGATACTTTCATCCACCCAGCGTTCGGCTCTGATCTGTTGTAATTAGTACTAGAGGTGCGTTGTTATTGAGGCGATTATTTAAATTCGCTACCGATTCGCACTCGGTTGGGCCCGGTAATTGAAACTGTTGCGGTTTTCTGTAATTACGACCGATTGGAAGTTATTGTAGCGCAATTTTAATTTATCTGATTAGCATTCGGTACACGTGCGTCGAATGATTAACGTATAACGGTTTATTATGCGATTTAAATTCGGTTCACTTAAACAAAATAACTAGCAACGATTGTTTCTTTTTATTGAAAAATGTACATGTACATAAAAAATTAATAACACACTTTTTTCAGAGTTATTTTTTAGGTATAAAAATTCCAATTGTATACTGAAAATCGTCAGGTATTCGTTATATTTTTAAAAGGGTTCAATTTGAAGCTTTAAACGAGTGTTTTCCACTCTCAGGTTAAGCACGAAGTAAAATTTTCTTTATCCATTAATTCAAATTAGTTCACTATTTGGTCGTTTTGTGGCGGGTAAATGTGAAATAGAGGGTTAACTGTGACGGGCAATTTAAATTAATGCTTTTAATATCGGGTATCCCACGAGGCTAGAGTTTGAGTCAAGCGTGACAAACAATCCTCGCGGGCCTCGTGCTCTACAACTTTGTTACACAAAGTTTACAAATTACAAGTTAAAAATTACCTCCGCTGCACAATTATAAACTGCACAGGCGTTATTTAACTGATTCTAGTCTAATTATGTAGATTTAATACACAGGATATTTTTCATTTAAGTGTACATATCCCGATTTGCTAAATTTCAGGCATTCGATGTTTTTGACTCCAATTGGAGTGTTTTCACTTCCAGATTAAGCATGAAGTAAAATTTCGAGTTTAGAAAGAGTGCAAGTGAAAGCTGGCATTTGCAAAAACAAATCGAGCTCTTAGACAAAAAGTTATTGCCTAATATTTTATCTATAGATACAAAAAGGTACATATATAATTAATAAAAAGAAACAACAGAGAGTTTTATGTAACACCGAACATTATTATAACGAGAATTTTTCTTTGAAGTATCCATATACATATGTTGCACATTTTCCGATGCTCGGTTTGTTAAAAGAATTCAACTTGAAGCTTTAAGCGAGTGTTTTCCACTCCCAGGCTAAGCATGAAGTAAAATTTCGAGTTTAGAAAAGCCTGAAAATTTGGTTTGGACGCGTAGCGCGAAACGCGGAGCGGGCAAAAAAAAATTCAGGATTTTCTAAACTCGAAATTTTACTTCATGCGCCACCGGTACAAAACACTGATTCAATGTAAAGTTTAGTGGTGTGTTTTAAACTTCGTTATATGTCAGTGTTTTGTACCGGTGGCGCATGAAGTAAAATTTCGAGTTTAGAAAAGCCTGAAAATTTGGTTTGGCCGCTCCGCGCTTTGCGCTACGCGACCACACTAAATTTTCAGGTTTTTCTAAACTCGAAATTTTACTTCATGCTTAGCCTAGAAGTGGAAAACACTCGCTTAAAGCTTCAAATTAAATTCTTTTAATAAACCGAGCATTGAAAAATGTGCAACGTATTCTCGTTAAGAAAATGTTCGGTGTTACATAAAACTTTCTGTATGTATCTTTTTATTAATTATATATGCTTTTCTAAACTCGAAATTTTGCTTCATTCTTAGTCTGGGAGTGGGTGTGTTCCACTCCCAGACTGTCCCAATTACATTTTAAGTTTCAAATTAAACTCTTTTAAAAAAACAACGATTATCTAACGATTTACGGCATATACGCTGTAATTGGGACATGTATACTAGAAACAAAAACTCACTGTATGTACAAGTTGAGACATTAATTGCGATTGATTGGCTATAATTTGTAATGGTCATATAGGCAACTTAATTTACACATAACCTAAAAATTAAAGGTGTCAACTCGTATTGGATGCTTTGGTTTGATAAATAGAACATAGGAAAATGAACATTGAAAATGTTCGGTGGTACATAAAACTCTAATAATAATTATACTAAATTTATTGCATTATATAAACACTGGAATTTTTAATATGACTTAAACTTTTGACTGAGGTTTCTCAAAACTGCTTATGAGGCACTTACACCCCTATGCCTTTATAGGCTTCATTTCATTAATGGCGAATGCGCCGGGTGATACATTTATTATTTTCAAGGTATTAACAAACGTTAACAAAAAAAATAACTTAAGATGTACATTTTATTGTAGTTAAACTTAATAATAAGACTAGTTACAACTTTCAGCGGTTATATCAATTTTTAGATATCAATAAGTATGAATGAAATTGCCAATACATAATTGTAAAATAATTTACTTTTTAAGTATTTATTATTTTTTATACAAATTTCATGAATTGCTATAATTTCAGTAAAACGTGATTGCGTTCATGCGGGAAAACTAATTTAAATTAACCGTCACAGTATATGTTATAAATTATATAATAAATTAAGTGAAAACACAAACTATGCATTTTATGAGCTTGAGGTGAACTTCAATTATGCAGGTTGCACACGACGAGCATCGATTGAATTAGAGATGAACACGAAACCGAGCACTAAACAAAATTTAATGGACTGATGCCCGAAACAAATTTTTGTTACTTTTTCGGTGGAGGGGGTGGGCATAAATAACGAATACGACCCCCGCATGCACTCACACACACGTACACACAGACGGAACTGTTTCCGGAAATGATAGTTTCATATCGATTTCTTCCTATGTTTGTCAGCGCCGCAGGTCGGTCTCGCTAAAAGCTCTAATACGATTTTATTTTATATATATAGTTTTAAAATCGTTGCGTCCTTTGATGGGTTTTAATAACGTTGTGGGATGTTTTTAAATTATCTTGTGCACGAGCTATATATTGTAAGTTGTTATATTGAGAGGATGATTTTGGGTAAATAAAGTCCTGAGTTCAATACAACGTTGAGTTTATAATAATTGCGAAGAAATTCTGCCCGTCTTCTCTGATTGTGCAAAAAACATCATAAGCATTTCCAACAGTAAATACAATACCGGTCTCGGACAATGATTGAAATCGTCGCTCGCCCCGCTCGCTCGTCCTCCAAACAATTATCTTCGACCGGTAACAAACCCTTACTGTTCTTGATATTTAGTATACTATAACAGCTTACATAAATTATTTACAACGCGTTTAATTTAATTTAATTTAAAACAGAAGTTTAGGTGTAGTTAAAAGGTTCACGACCCATTCTCATACAACACCAGACATCGCGCAGCAACGAACCGGATTAATTTACATTACAAAACTGAAACTGAAACTGAAACAATCCCACTGAAACGCATTAATAAAAATAGTGGAAGATAAGTTCGCGACTCTATCTTGCCCTCTCCCGGTTAAAATGTATTCCCGAGAAACCGGAGAAAGAGAAACCCCGCGTTACTCGTAAATAGGGAGCGAATAAGAGGGCGGGCTTGTAATTAATGGGCGAAACAAGAGGAAGTGCATGCACATCCGACATTTGGCCCCGTTTTAATTTAAAGGCGTTTTTGACGCAACAGTTCGCCTAAATAATTTTGCCCGAAACGAATAAAACTCGGTAGAGTGGGTAAACTCGCGTGTGTGTAAATGAAAATGGGTGCAAAGGGAGTTGGAAACTTCGACTGAATGCATAATGGCTGGTTGTAGGTCGATGATGGTAGTGCATGTTTCTGTTTATGTATTTCATTGATTGGATCGATAACCCTTAAAAGTTTCTTGTTCAGACTTCTTAATCAATAGGACTTTGTTTAATAAGGGATTTTCAAGACTTTTATGCCTTTAAGATAGAGTTTATGCATTTAATTAAGAGTATTTAACTTTTTTTCATAAGGTAACGATTTCATATGTTCAATTTAAAGCTTCTAACGAGTGTTTCCACTCTTAGACTAAGCATGAAGTAAAATTTCGAGTACGCCACATGTATAAACCACTGATTTCAACTGAAGTTAGAAATATACTAGGATACCATTTCTATTTTGAAAGGAAGAGAAAAAATATCATAACATCCTAGTTATAAATATACTGCTTTAGCGTACTGCTTTAGTAGTACATTTTAAATTTCACTACAAATTGGTGTTTCTAACGCATGGCGCATGAAGTTAAATTTCGAGTTTAGAAAAGCCTGAGTTTGGAATCCAAATTCGGGTTTTTCTCAAATCAAAATTTTACTTCATGGGCCCCACGCGTATAAAACACTAATTTAGTGTAAAATTCAAAATATAATGCTCATTTAATATTTATATTTTCAGTCGACTTTTGGCAGTTTTCGACAATTTCTTAGATTTTCGTAATTTTAATAAAATGTTCATGAGATTTTCAATATTTCGAGATTTTTGTCAATTGACAAAATGTTCATGAGATTTTCAACGATTTATAAAATGTTTGGATATATAGCGAGTTTTTTTTTTAAGTATGCATATCTCAATATACTGTATTTCAGTAAATCTTTAGATATTCGTTGCTTTTACAAATATTTTAAATTGAACTTTCAAACTAGTGTTTTCCATTCCCAGATTAAGCATGAAGTAAAATTTCAGGCTTTTCTAAACTCGAAATTTTACTTCATACGCTACGCTACGCGTACTAAACACTACGCGCTACGTGACTAAACCAAATTTTCAGGCTTTCCTAAACTCGAAATTTTACTTCATGCTTAACCTGGGAGTGGATAACACTCTTTTAAGACTTCAAATTAAACTTTTTTATACAACAAATTAAAAGTTACAGCTCACGCATACATCTATGTATGTATATTGAAAAGAAATATTCTCAGTATGTGTATAAACATTAAATGCAAATTTATTAATTATCTACAACTTTTTTTAAGAAGATTTTTTTATATGATCAATATTAAAGAAAAATCAAAAAAATGATAACAGTATTGGAGAGGTGTATTTTAAATACACGTAATGTTTTTGTTAAATACAAGCATAATTATGATTTTTTTTCTTTTTTTATCTAATAAATTCTCACGTTAACCCAAACTCACAGGGTACATTGCGAATAGACACATCCCATTCCTATCTTCACTTGCACCACAACTAAAACAGTGATTAGTACTTTTTTAAAACTCTTTGTATTTTAAAATGTGAAGTTAGCGCATTTTCGTTACATCCCCTGTACACGTTTGACTGACTTTATATGTGTATGTGTGTGATGGAAAAGACGTGGGTTCTGTATTTTGAAACTTTTGCAATGCAAACGCGGACTGAATTGATAAAACATGTTCCTCGTGCGTCTCTGCTGTCCCCGTAGGCCCCACTTGATGGAGCACTGGGGAAACTCAGGAAGTTGGCCACTGCAGCCACCCTAATCCTAACCCTAAAACCGTATAAATTCCATTCGACCGCAACCGAAACAATCCCACACATACATAATTGAATCAACACATTAGATACAAACCGTCAGTGTGAGGGTATTCTGAAAACAGCAAAACCAAAATCTCTTACTGAAGCAGGATGTGTTGATATTAATAAATTGAATACAATGTTGGGTTGCGAGATACATAACGTTTTCAATTAATTGCTGTTTAAGAAAAATGGGGTATTTAGCAATGAGTATGTTTGGAGTAGGCTGTAATTGCAGTCATTACTTAAATTCATTACATACAATATTTTGACGTGGTGCAAAATGTTGAGGCTTAACTGTAACAACATATTTAGAATTAAATTTATTTTAGAATTTTCTTAATATGAATCTGAATTTTAACAAAATGTCCGGTGTTGATAACATAATTGCCTGAATAAAACTCTGACCCGTCGCATTTACCATTTGGCTAATAAAATTGTATTCAAAGATAGCTTTTAAATCTATATATGTATACTACGACTTTAACTCCTAGTATAATAATGATAATGATACAAATGCGCGCAACTGCTAACATTTTAAAATTTAAGGAACATTTTCAAAACAATCTAGTCTTTATAAATGAACTAAAAACCTGAAAAAGTTATAGATTGATTATTCTCCAACGAGTGTTTTCCAATCCCAGACTAAGCATAAAGTAAAACTTTTAGTTAAGAAAAGTGCTGAGAATTTGGATTTGGACGCGCAGTATCAAAATCGAAATTCGGGCTTTTCTCAACTCGAAATTTTACTTCATGCGCCCCACTCGTATGAAACACTGATTCAGTATAAAGTTCAAAATATAAAACTATTTTAATATTTATACTTTTAGTTGAGTTTTTAAACCTTGGCAGTTTTCGTAAATTTCTTAGATTTTCGTAATTTATAGTGTGACTAATGTATATAAAGAATTTCTTGGACGAAAATAGTATCCCATTACATATGTTACAACTTTGTTAACCAATCACTAACGATTTATTGAATTTCACATGTAGATTCGGTGGTAATAGTTATGATTTATACATTAGGTTTTCAGTTGAACGATATTAGCATAATCACCAGCATATTTTAATATTATTGCTCGCGCAATTAATTATGAGTGCATACACACAGGGATAGATGTGTACACATATAGGAAGCGATGCATAAACATGCAGATATGTGATGATTTAATTACAACGCGAGCCTATCTGCTCCAGTGATCACTCGCGAAATCCGCACGCAATACAACAATCCAACGGAATGTAACACAATTGGATAATATCTCAAATTTGAGGATATGAATTATGATTATGTGTTTTTGTTAATTTTGAAGTCTCTAAAATTAACAAAAATAGATAATCATAATTCATATAGTTAAATTTTAGATATTACACAATTATGTTCATCACTGAGAACAATTTGCAACATAAAACTTTTAATGCATACGCTTTTTTTCAGAGTTCAATTTGAAGCTTTAAACGAGTATTTCTACTACAAGGCTAAGCATGAAATAAAATGTCTAGTTTAGAAAAGCCTGAACGTTTGGATTTGAACCAAATCCAAATTAAGGCTTTTTGAAATTTCGAAATTTCACTTCATGCGCTACGCGTATTAAACGCCAAAAGCAATGAAATGTTGTAAACATGTAAACTTCACTTAAAATCAGTGTTTTGTACGCGTGGCGCATGAGGCAAAATTTCGAGTTTAGAAAAGTCCGAAAGTTTGGTTTGGTCGTGTAGCGCTACGCGCTACATGACCAAACCAAATTTTGAGGCATTTCTAAACTCGAAATTTTACTTCATGCTTAACAAGGGAGTGAAAAACACTCGTTTAAAGGTTCAAATTGAACTCTTTAAAAAAACCACGAATGTCGGAAAATTTACAGCGTATAAAAAAAGACAAAATTCCTGTGTATATAAGATAGAATATTTGTGCTGTGTCGTGGAAACTGCTAATGTAAAAATGAATACACTAACTTCCTCAAAAAGCTAAACAGTAATTATTAATATGAATGTAACTTGTTTTTTACAGTAATTAATTCAACCCTCTAACTTACCTTTATTATTAACAATTTCCATCTCTTACAAACGCTGTACAAACTTCAACCCAAAAATCTTGCATATTAATTAAAAGTAAACATTCGTTCACATAAACCCACCATTTTTATCGTTAATTACAATAACAGTTAATTAAACTGTAAACGGTGGAGGCTTAAAAAGTGAATAACAATTTAGTTTCTTGTTACGCTAATGGTGAAGTAACGTAATAAAATTTTATTCTCCCGAGGAAAAATAAGTAGCGGACAGGATTAAAGAATGAGTTCGCTGCGGATTAAATTAATTAGCGTGCCGACGTCGTCGGCGGCCGATTACGTCCTGAGTTCCCCTAATCCGCCGGGAAACCATTTAATTAATTGGGTGCATTCAATTTTAATTAAAATCAGCACTTTCGATGACAACTCTATCGAATAATAATAAAATCCCAAATGATTTTGATTACGTTTATTTTCTAAATTAGCAATTTTCTTAATATAATTGGATATGTGCTCAGTATTCCGGCAATGGTTACTCAAAGACGTGCGGATTTTCTGCCGTTTACAAATATATATAGTTTGTTATATTTTACTTTTGTCTTAGCATAAATAAAATCATTATTATAAAGCATTAGATGGCGAAAGTATAGACATTTTTTTATAATTTAACTTATGGTGAATGCGCCTGGTGAAAATAATGTAATATTTCTACATTAATAATAAAAATTTAATCCATATTACAACAACTGACAACATTAACTATCAAGGGTCATGACGTTATACCATAAATTATAATGACAGACACTAATAAAACCAGGCGGACATTTTCTGTGACCGCCTTTTGCTGTTTGAATAACAAACAAGGATCATGACACTCGTTCAGATCTAAAACCCAATGATGTTTAAGTTACAAACGATACTACTGTAATCTCGACAAATCCACATTTGCAATTGTAATCATCACCCCATCTTTTTAAACTTTTAGGTATCCAACAATTATCCATCCGGCGCTTTAATTGGACGAACACGGTGTGTGCGCGCAAGTTTAGCAAAGGGGTAAATGGTGTGTACACGCGAGCTTTGGCAATCTGTGCCCTTTTCGAGGGATTACTTCCAGTACATATCGCACTCGGCTGTAACTATCGCACTGCCAGGAACTATTTGTTACTTTAACTGCCGCCTCCAGATGTTTCCCCTTTTCCTTTGGGCGAACGAAATTTTTAACGATTATTACCTCCATCAATTTCGTTCAAAGTGTATTTTAAACACTAACGTACACGGACAAACAGTACATTTATTTTTAGTTACGTAGACAATTTATTAAACGATCATTTTATCTATGTAAATTAGGGATGTTACGAATATCGATATTCGTTTTTGATTTTGCAAATATTTTCCTTATATTCAATATTCCCTGTTTGGTATAGTATATTCTACAATAAGTATGGAATACTATTTCCCATGGATGTGCAATTCATACGAGTGGGAAATGTTAATTCCATGCGAATTGTACGCTATACTTATATGCTAATGAACTCCACTAGATTTAAACTGTTAACGGTGGAGGCTTCTACTTTGTTATACATCATTATTCATAACTGTAACACGATATTACCTTTGTTTGTATAACTGAGACTTTATTAAGTGCTTAACTTAACTTTATCTACTAGATTTTTCCACGAGTGTACACATATATAGGGCTTTAAGGTCCCATTTTAAATTCCCTGGCATTTTTAAACTGTTCAATAGAGGGCCTTGATTTTGTTACACTTGTCAAGTTAAGAGTGTATGATTTAAGAAAATGGAAAGGTATACGCTCCAAAAATATATAGAAATAGTGAAAATTCATTATTAATATGGTGCAAATTTCGCCCAGACAGATCGCAGAGTTCGTCGAGTTTTCGGTCGGTATGAATCACCTTCTCGCTGTATCATTGTATAAGTTATCACTATATTTGAGCCAAATGGACAAATTACTGATGTAAAGTTGCCAGTTCGTATTCGCATCGTCCAGGTCAGCTAAGAACATTATCGTTGTTGCTGAAAGTGTTGCTGAAAACCCGGGTTTGTCTATCCCAAGACGTTCACAGCAATTGGGCATTTCAAAGACCAGCCTTCATCGCATTCCGCACAAGGATTTTAGCCGGCATGCTTATAGAGTGAAGACTTTTTTCTTTAAGGCTGTAAAGAAAATAGTAAACGCTGATGGCCCACAAACAATTCAAGCGCACAAAGAAAATATTCGAGCCGTTATTGGTCAAATAGAGCCGGAGTTGTGCAAAAATACGATGCAAAACTTTCTCAAAAAAATAGGTATTTACAGAAGAAGCCAAGATGACTATTTTCCAGATATTATTTTCAACAACTAATTGTGGAGTTTGATTTTGTTTTGAAATAAATATTTTAGCAGTATTTCATACAAAAAATATAGTCTTTAAATAATTAAAATGGAACTTCTTAATGTAAAACCCTTTATTTAAAAAAAAATCAATTTTGTTTATTATAAAACCAGCACTACTTTTCGCCCGTTCAAGTTTTAAACAAACAATTTTGCATGGAATTCTTTCAGGTTTTCTTTAATGTGTAGCCTGGTATGTCCCACACGCACTATTGCTTCGTTCTTACACTTTGAATCGCGCATCGGAACTAGACTTAAAAGGGGAAAACTTTTTGATGGAATTCACGTGTCAGGGGCACTGATTTACGTCGCAATTAACCCATCTGGAGGCCCCATTCGGTCTCTGTAACGAAGCCGAGCGTACAAAACTTGGAATTTCTGGCGTTTTGTCAGACTCTCGTATTCCTGGTCACACTTCACAGCGCATGCACGTAATCAGTTATGTTTTTTTTTTGTTTTGTTATGGCCGTCGTTACCATTGAAACCATTACAGTTCTAGAGTTACAATACACCTTTTGTTACTCTAAAACTACAATGGTTTCTACGGCAAGGACCATATAATAAAAAAATCGCATATAATGTATTACATTTACTTATCCGTAATGGACCCATAACAGACATTTCAGAATAGGAGTAGAAAAACCAATATTACTATTTAAAAGTTGCGTCATAAAAATGTACAACTGTATTGTAACCTCCATAAGTTTGACCTGCCTTTAAGACTAGTAATATATAAGGTGCGGCAAAATATACCCAGCTATGGAATATTGTTATAATTTTGTTATTTCCTTGACAAAAGTGAAGTTTTATATCAAAGTAGAAAGATACAGAATTTTATTATAAAGCGTTATTCGCCTTAAGGACCCGCAGAAATTGTTAAATTGTATTTCGAAAACTCGTCTTCGATCATTTTAACTAAACGCGCTTTTAGGCGAGCGAAACAATTAGACGTTTAGCAAACGCTTTATTCACAAAATGGCACAGTACGTGATATTAAGCATATTGGAAGACCTCGTTCTGGTAGTTCAATGAAAATATTGAGCTTGTTCGGGCTGATGTTCACGCAGAACCAAAAACTTCCACAAGAAGAAGTGCGGCGCAATTAGGGTTGTCTGAGCGGACTTTAAGAAGAATTTTGCACTTATACTTGCATATGTATCCATACAATATGCAAACCGTGTTCAAACTACGGCCAATTAATATTCAAAGACGTTTGCAATACGCACAATTCGTTACAAACTTAATGGAAGCAGAACTCAATTTTTGGAAAAATTTGATAATGAGCAACGAAGCAAATGTTTGCCTTTCTGGTCGCGTTAACAAGCAAAATAATATTTTTTGGAAAATATAAAACCCTCGTCTTATTCAAGAGAACATGCAGTTTGATCAAAAAGTCGTTGTTGGGTGCACAATATGCCCGGAACGAATCATTGAACCCTTCTTTTTGAAAGATGCCATGGGCAATGCAGTTACTGTTAATGGTAAACGGTATTAAACAATGATACGAGCATTTCAGCAACCACAATTGGAAGGAATAGAAAATTTCTAGATCAAGCAGGATGGCGCTACATACCACACAGCGTGTGAAACGTTCGCTCTTCTTAAAGACATTTTCCCTGCCAGGCTGCTCTAAAAAAATGGAGATATTGAGTGACCGCCTCATTCCCTTGATTTGACGGCACCAGATTTTTTCTTGTGGGGATACTTAAAAATAGAGTCTATATTAATCGCCCATAGACGTTAGTAGACTAAAAGACTAATACTCGCGAAGAAATTGTTCAAATTCGTCGCGGTGATTTATTTGATGTTGTTTTTCATAAAGAATGTTACATGTTTTAATAAATAGTTTTTATCAAAAAAAATATTTTTATGCGCTATTTTTGTTTTATTTCAAAAAAGTTTGGCAGGATATATTTTGCCGCACCCTATAGTTATTTAACTTTAATCATTTTCCGAACCTATCCATGTTAATAACATAAATTTCAAAAATCAATGAATAAACTTGCGTGTAAAATAATTACGTTCTCATCGCAAACTAATTCATAGCTATTTTTTGCGGGTGCACGTGTCCTCCCCCAGTTTCCGGTTCCGTTTCGGCGTGTGCTTTTATTAGACGTCCCTTCTTAATAGGACCATTAAGTCAATAAATCTAAGGCCAGGCTACGAGCGACGCCTTCTAGATTCGCACAAATTGGACTCGGTTGAACTGATAAAACATAAACCCTCTCACAGACACACACACACACACACACACACACCATCGCACACACACACACACACACACACCATCGCACACACACACACACACACACACACACACACATATACACCATCCCACACACACACACACACACATACTCATATATAAAGGGAGGAAAGAGACAAAACACACGAAACTAATTTATTGCAAATCCTGTACCCTGAAGTTACGTGCACTGATAGTTGTAATTTAATATAGGAATATCTGCTACTTTTTGTAACTTAGTTTGATTGAAATATTACCAGTTACAGTATACAGGGAACTTTTTATTTAAGTATACATATTCCGATGTGTACTTTGAAAATTATTAGATATTTGTTGTTTTTAAAAGGCATTCAATTTGAAGTTTGTTATGAAATATGATTATGGAATAAATTATTAGCCTGTATTTTTATTACAGAGAAGTTTTCGTTCAAGTATACATATACAGGGAGTTTTTCTTTTAAGTATACATATCCCAATTACAGTGTATATACTAAAACCTTCGGATATTCGTTAAAAAAGTTCAATTTGAAGCTTTAAATGAGTGTTTTTCACTCCCAGATTAAGCATGAAGTAAAATTTCGACTTTAGAAAAGCCCCGTGAAAACTTGTCGAAGGTTGCGCAGCGACCCGAGACCAATTTTTGGGGCTTCTCTAAACTCGAAATTTTACTTCATGTGCCACACGTATAAAACACTAAAGTATCGTAAAATGTATGTATATTTGAACTTCACTTGAAATCAGGGTTTCATACGGGTGGCGCATGAAGTAAAATTTCGAGTTTAGAAAAGCCCAGAAAATTTGCTTCGGGTCGCTGCGCAACCCTCCAGAATTTTCACGGGGCTTTTCTAAACTCGAAATGTTACTTCATGCTTAGTCTAGGAGTGGAAAACACCCAATTAACGCTTTAAATTAACCTTTTTTAACGAATATCCGAAAATTTAAGTAATCAAATATTTGAACGTTTGAATCATTTTGGTTTAAAAATGTTTAATATATTTTCTTACACTAAATTGAAAAAAAAAATCAAACACAGGGAATTTTTTTTCTTTTGAGTATACATATCCCAATTACAGCTTATATACTTAAATCTTCGGATATTCGGTAAAAAAGTTCAATTTAAAGCTTTAAATGAGTGTTTTCCGTTTACAGACTAAGCATGAAGTAAAATTTTGAGTTTAGAAAAGCCCCGTGAAAATTTGTCGAGGATCGCGCAGCGACCCGAGACAAATTTTCTGGGCTTTTCTAAACTCGAAATTTTACTTCATGCGCCACGCGTATAAAACACTGATTTAAAGTGAAGTTCAAATATACGTACATTTTACAATACTTTAGTGTTTCGAGTTTAGAAAAGTCTGAAAATTTAGTGAAGTGGAAAACACTAGCACAATACAATATATTTTGTTATTATAATGTTTCTTTAACATGGCTATCAACCAGCGGTATTTTAGCCTGAATAATTTAATTCAATTTGAATTTAAGTATTTCTACACATCTACAAATTTAATTTATACATTTTTCGATATTGTTAAACACATGGATAGTATTAGGATGGACATATGCCAAAGAAATGTTTCTTTAAAGTATACCTACATATCCCAATTTGTAAATTTTCAAGCATTCGATATTTTTAAAAAGCATTAAATATGAAGCATCTTGCGAGTGTTTCCACTTCCAAATTATGCGTGAGGTAAAATTTCAAATTTTACTTCGTGCTTCAGAGAATAGAGACTGCTGTCGGGTTCGACTAAAGTTCAGACTCTTCAAAGTAATGATTACTGCTTTTACTTTTGCGGAATTTATATATACTTGATAAAAAAAATCGTTAAGTAAATCTATGAAAAAGAAAACTTTCTCTTTCGCAATTCTAATTTATTTAATTACGCGGGTTATCAAATAAAAACCCTCAGTATTCATTACATGAAAAAAAGGAGGACGAAAACAAATTTGCACGAGCTAATTAATGAAGGGCATTAATCAGGCCGTGCTTATTATTAAATCCCTGTTTTCTGCAAGACTTAATTAAGTGTCCGCGGACGCCATATTTTCACGTCCCCGTGATTAACTATTATCATCCCCCGCCGCCCCCCGCGCGCCAAGGCCCTTGTTTGCCAGACAAATACACCCTTAATCATCGCCCGAAAAGCGGGACATGAATCAACACCAGAATAGGGTTGTAATTATTGCTTAATTGTAATTTTCAAGCGATTTCTCATCTTTGTGTTTACAGCGAATTAAATATGATTATGGATTGAATTAATAGTCTTTGTTTTAAATACAAACTATAAACATAGATGTTTCAATCCATATATCTATTTAATCCAGCCAATCCATAACAATTGTTTACCACACAAACAACACTTGTTGTTTTTTATTTGTTTCACCAATGAATACATTCAAACCGTGTACACGTCCATCTGTTGTTAGTAGCAGTACGTGCAGTGTTTTCCTATCTGTTCCTGTCCATTTTTTTCCCGGTAGCATTTCGTGTGTATTTGTTTGTGTATTTGTGTACGCCGAGTTCATTATACGAAATGAAAACGGCGTGCCCGTTTTATGGCTGCGAATAAAACCAGTTACACAGCAATAATATTGGACGTGCCGAGGGTGGAAGGGAGGATTTGTACGGATGGAAGGGATGATAACACGGTATATATTCTTGCTCGCTGGTTATTCACCGAACCGACATAGGTTTTATTATCGTAAAGTCTCCTCGCCTCCCGTTGATTTTTTATGAGTGGTTATCCGGCATTGTCTACATTGTGTTTTGATTTTTATATTGTAATAAAAATATTACATTTTAACTAAGCAGGACAGTTCAAACTTAGCTTAAAAACGACTGAATTTAATAAGACTACTAAGACAATAAATATCCATTAAAACATCTACTTCCCGTGCAAATACACCGCCGGATATTGAATTATACAATGACATATTTAAAATCTTATTTATTGTCTTAATAGTCGTGTTAATTATAACTTGTTGTTTACAGTTTATACGAACAATATCGTAATTGTAACATATGAACGAAAATTATTTAGATAAAGGGCGGCTTTGGAATTCTGAACTTACCTCGCATTTTCAAGATTTCCATTACGAAAATAAGATTCAATTATGAATCTCGTATGTAATTGCGAGCCTTACATAAGCAATTCATTATTGAATCCTATTATTTTCCTAATAGAAATCTTGAAAATGCAAGGTACGGTTAGAGTTGATAGTCACCCTTTATCTGAATAATTTTTATTCATATGGTATATATCATGTTTAACATTATACCCCTTTATAATCCTGAAATTAGTGTAAATATTCAATACTAACTTGATTATTAAAATTCAATGTAAATAAAACTATATTAATTTAAAATTGTAAATTCATTTCACAAAATAAATTAAATGAATAACATGGATCATACCGTAACGAGATTAACGATTATTGAAAATAAAATTATATGTTGCAATAAAATGAAAATTTATGACAGTGCTCGTTTTCCGGAAATAATTTTATTTTGGTGGGTAGAGGAACGGGCAATTAAAAAATCAATTAGGCGAATAGGGACAGGGGTGGGGCACCCTAATAACTTTTCCTCTCGTCCGTTATGGAAACAAAAGAGCAACAAGTCCTCCCCGCCGACTGTTAGCCGACCACCCCCCCTCTCTTTACTCCACCCAAAATTTGCCTTTCATTATCGCCGAACAAATTTACTAGTCCTTTCCGGAAATATTAACGAATTTATTTGAAATAAATGAATGCTCTATTAATTTCGTAATAATATTTTAATTTTGTTTATACTTCTTTTCAGAGAGAAATGCAATTAAATCTCAGATTTGTTAAGTGATATTATTAACCCGTTGATGCTGTAATTATGCATGTGTTGTACAGGGTAATTCACGACGTTTTCCCGCCACTTAAACAACAAAATATTTACATTTTTCTCTACCGATTTTCATATCAGGTCTATTTTTTGATCTGCTGCTTCATGCGAGAGAACAGGGAAGGGTGTATTCTAGAGGTCATTTTAAGCAAAAAAGTTCGGGATCCGATTCTCAAAAATAAGCGAGTTGTAGGAAACTTTAGACTGTTGTATTTTCGCACCTCGCACGGCTATCTTTGATAATAGTAGCAGCGTTCAATCAAGGTGGCACCTGTTATTACATCACTTTTAACGTATCGACTTCTTAAGTCTGTTTGTTCATAGGATAAAGTGCAATTGTTTGATTTTTCTTTAATGCCTTTTACATTTACTATGGAGAAGTACGCCGATATGGTGTTTAGTTTTGGTTTTGCAAATGGAAAATTAAAAATAAAGCTAAATCCTAAAGTTTCCCACAACTCGCTTATTTTTGAGAATCGGACCCGTATTAATATGAACTTTTTTGGTTCAAATGACCTCCAGAATACACCCTTTCCTGTTCTCAAGTCAGTTCAAATAAAGACCTGATATGAAAATGCGTACGGAAAAATGTTAATATTTTGTTTTTAATATTTGCATTATTTTTCATTTTCAAAAGTATTTTTAGTGTATTTCTAATTTTACAATATTTTAGTGTTTTATACGCGTGGCGCATGAAGTAAAATTTCGAGTTTAGAAAAGCCTGAAAATTTGATTTGGTCGCGTAGCGCTGCGCGCTACGCGACCAAACCAAATTTTAAGGCTTTTCTAAACTCGAAATTTTACTTCATGCTTAGTCTGGGAGTTAAACACTCGTCAGAAGCTTTAAATTGCACGTTTTTTGTGAAATTAAAGAATCTTGTAATTTTACAACGTATAGAACACGTTATGTATGTTTAAATGAAAAAAAAACCCTGCATGTTATAAAAGATTTTTACGTTTTTGATAAAAAAAACACTTGTTAAATAGTTTTATTTTTATTTTCCCGACACGTATTTCATTCTGTACAGATCATTATCAAATGTTAAACTAGGTTACGAAGAAAATAGCACTAACTATAAACATCTCAAGAGAGAAAAAAAACAAGCCAAACATTGACGTCTACAATTACCACCGTAATTACACAATATCCAGCTTCGCTCATCCACCTACTCTTCCTACATGCTTTTTTTTCTTACTCCACAGTATCGTATGTGAAAGTATTTCTTTTTTTCGGCCATCATCTGTGTGGGAAAGTGTTGTAGTTTTCTGTTGAGCCCTTTTCGCTCTCCTGCATTCCGACCGAAAATGGCCCATCAGGCGGCTCCCGCGATTGTTACACTAAAAGCTTATTTTTGTACGTCGGAATAGTTCATCTAGTTAGAAGCTTTTTACTTTATTACCCGCCAAATGAGAGGATTTTTGCCCGAGAACGTTATCATCGGCGTCGCGGAGAACATTTGCCCGATTGGATCATTAAACAAAACGAAGAATACTGTACAAACTCTAACAATTTCATCAGAGATTGTTAACCCTTTCAGCCCTGACGGCATTTGCCACCATTAAAATTTGATGAACATATATTATCTGAGATTGTAATTAATAATATGCAGTGTACAAAAACAATTTTGGACACCATAAAAATTCCAGGACTGAAAGGGTTAAGGGCGTTGTTAACAAATTGTTTTTTATGACCGAAAATCTGTTACCGGTTATTACAGTCAACAACAACAAATAGAGTTAGGCCACTTTCAAAATAAACGGCTCATTTATTTTCTTCCCAATTACGAGCGTGGATCAAAAATTAAGGTTAGATATTTGTAGGGGTGGCCTCTTGGCCTGTACCACCGCGACCTTTGCAGATATATTTTGGATAAAAAAAAAATTAAGGTTACAAGGCCTACAATGAAACGTGTACACCTTACTTTTTGATCACCCCTCGTAATAAGTATAGTGAAATTCGGGAGAGATATCCTATGACTTATTGATGTAGAATGTGTTTGGTTCAAAGTTTTTAGAGAGCTTGTCGACAGTTGTATCTGCAACGATTTTTCCTAGTTGTGTCAAATGTTGACGTTACATGACAATGTCACACTGTTTAGGTCGCGAGTATATCAGTGTTATTTCTTTAAAAAAGCTTTAAATCTTAATTTCTTGTGATTTTTTTATTTTAAGTATACATATCCCAATTACGTGTTGTAGATTTTTGAATATTCGTTGTTTTCTTAAAAAAATCAATTTAAAGTTTAAACGAGTGTTTTCCACTCCCAGGTTAAGCCCGAAGTAAAATTTCGAGTTTAGAAAAGCCTGAAAATTTGGTTTGGTCGCGTAGCGCGGAGCGACCAAACCAAATTTTAAACTCGAACCAAATTTTAAACTCGAAATTTTACTCCATGCGCCACCCGTATAAAACACTGATTTCAAGCGAAACTCGTTCACAATATTTTAGTACTTTCAGTGTTTAATACGCGTGGCGCATGAAGTAAAATTTCGAGTTTAGAAAAGCCTGAAAATTTTGTTTGGCCGCTCCGCGCTTCTCGCTACGCGACTAAACCAAATTTTCAGGCATTTCTAAACTCGAAATTTTACTTCATACTTAGTCTGGGAGTGGAAAACACTCGTTTTTTAGCTTCAAATTGAACTCTTAAAAAAAAGCGTATCTATATGTGTACCTAATAGGAAATTCCCTGTATGTATAGTTAAATGAAAAATTCCCTGTAATAACAGATCAATCCGATGACTATTTGCCAAATCTACTGAATGCGCATTCGTTTTAATTAACATTTTCATTTGAGCTTGCACAAAATGAACATAAACGCATTATTAATTTCTTCATGATCTATTTAGTAGATGTGGAAATTCGAATTATACCACTTAAACTCTCATTTAAAACGATTGTGCACATTAATTAAAATGATTTGTGGCTGAGTTTTTGCAGATTTAGTTTTACGAAGACATTGTCAAAATGTGACGTTTAACCTTAAAATGTTAAAGCTGCATACCGGAACATACGTTTTCGCATGTTCCATCTAAAAACCATAGCAGACATATCATGAAGTTTTCTGTCTCTTTTCACACACGCAATCTAATGACATCAAGCTATTTTCGTATTACATGTATTGGTGCAGAAAGCACCACAAATCAAGGAAACCATGGAACATCTTTCGTGCATCGTACCTTATATGCTTTATATGGTTAAGTTTTTCACAGCACGCTTTTTTAATACAAAAAAAACAAAGGTTAATCAAAACTTAATGCTACATATCTGTTAAAATAATTAATTCCCTTAATTTTAATTGTACTTCTCACTTTGTAGATAATTAGAGGTGATCTATCAAACTTAATAATACCAAGTAAATAATTTAATAACAATGGAAGGTAAAAATGCCCGTTGGTAATAAATAGCGTGCGATATGCGATATTACGGCTTCTTTTTTGTGAACTTTAAATGAGAAACGATACGCTGGCATTTGCCTGTCACGTGAATTATGCAGAAAGAACTGTAATTTCATGAAAATTAATCGCGTGCATTTTCAACGGTCGGCGGCATTTCATACGTAATTAAACGAAACTTAATACATAAATATTGTTATATTCTATTTTTATTGGAAAAATGATTCGGATATCAATTCGAAAATTTTACTTACTGGAATGTATTTTAAGTTTATACTTGTTTCTCGGTAATTGAGTTTTTTTCTGTTGGCAATGAAGTTTATTATTATTATTAAAATACCTCACACTAATTTCGACAGAAACAATGAGATCATGTGAAGTATTTGATTTGTTCTGATTAAACATTAAATAAATTACCCGTTTCAATTGACTGATTGTTGGTTTCTATCAAAATCAATAACTTAGAGCATTGTCTGTGTTAATAAAAGCATATTGTTTGGTATAATAAGCCCGTAGACAACTAATTCTAGTGCACTTAATACAGGTAAATTATCAGGTATTTGTTGTTTTGTCAATTTTAAATTAATGCTGGAAACGCTTGTTTTTTTCATTAAAAAATCCATGTATAGTGTAAACACTCGTTAGAAGCATAAAATTGAACTTGAAAAAACAACGAATACCTGATTATTTACTTGTATTAATTGCCCTTTGAGTTGTCCTTCATTGTTCTTGATTTAAAAGTATAATCCTCAAAAATATTGTCGGTGCACAAGAAAAGATTTTCAGGAGAACGATTTAAAAATAATATTAATAAATCAATATCTGTCAGGGTATTAGCCCGAGAAGTAGTTGGTTCAATGAATATTTGGAGAAGTCTCAACGAGACTAAACTTTTTCAGGAAGTCGATATTAATTTCATTTCGTTTTTATATTTTGTTAACATTGTTGTGCATTTTGAAATTATAAAACGAACATTTTGCAAAGGTTTCATAACACTATGGCATTTAAAACAATATTAGTAACTTGACCAACAATGACGTTTGACCTGAGTGGGGGTATAAATTCCTTAACAGCGGCAAAGTGACACATGGCCTTTTTACCCAGTATTTTATGAACTATCTTTGTCATGTTTTTCTAATAAAAGTCGACCTTTTTATGAACATTTTACGATATTTAATTCAAAATGGAGGATTTTTGAGATATGTCACTTCTCTTGTGCACCGACGATATATAAAATTATCATAATATTTGTATAAACTGCAAAAAATAACTCTCTCGATATTCATTTTAATTCGTTTTTATATTTTGTAAATATTCTGCAAAGTATTAACAAACTCAATTTTTCTTTATGGTAAATATTCTTTATTCAATTATATGGTATGTTCAATTAAAAAAAAATCTCTAGTGTGCCATCTTTATTGAAATTTAAGTTGGTTACGGCTTTAGAATTTGATATATAAAACGACAGGCATAATGATTATAATATATCATTTCAGAGTTGCTAACTTACAATATTTTCCATGGCACTCTAGAGGTTTTATTTTATAGAACAAATGATACAATGACATATTTAAAATCTTATTTGATATGTTACAACGATATATGATTGTAACATTTAGGTCAAAATCTCTTCAAGCCAACCAAGTTTTGGAAGGTAAAAGACGCGTGAGCTTATTCTCTTAAACTCAAATAATTTTGAATTTAAAATATTCATGTTTATTCCTCATTTTAATCTATATTTTATTTTATGAATTTTTGTACAATCATAATAATACATTATTCAAATTTATACAATCTTTGATTCAATTTTTACGTTTCGAGTGCTAATCGGAAAATTTCGCATTCTGCGTGATTAATTTTTTAATCCGGTCCATCATTTATATTCCGTTGAATCAATGCCGGGGTCGGAATGACGTGACCCAATAAATCCTAATTTAAATTTTGCATTACTTCCACCCGGGCCTAAAACTCGGTCCGATTTTAATGAAAATATAATATTAGGGGAGACTGGCTCACAAAAATAAACTGGGCAGTGAATCATTTTTTCCCCCTTCTGAAATGTATTAGAGAAAAGGGCCAATGTTGTTTTTTCTGGAAAAAAAATATTATTTGATTAATTTAAGTATGCCTCTTATACAGAAACTTTTTCTTTTAGGTGTTTTTTTTTACATAAGTATTTTTTATTCCTTAAAAAACAAATCAACAAACATTTTCTTTTAAGCATACCTAACCTAATTGTATACTGTAAATGTTCAGATATTCGTTGTTTTTTTTATAAAAAAATCAATTTGAAGCCTTAAACGAGTGTTTTACACTCCCAGGTTAAGCATGACGTATAATTTCGGGTTTAGAAAAGCCCTGTGAACATTTGTCGAGGGTCGCGCAGCGACCTGACACAAATTATCTGGGCTTTTCTAAACTCGAAATTTTACTTCATGCGTCACATGTATAAAACACTGATTTCAACTGAAGTTCACAATATACTGATTATGTTTGATCTGATGTGAATACGTTTTACACATATTTATTTCGTTTGAACAAATATTGCGCTTTAAAATTTCGAGGAATTCGCAATACAATTTAAAGTTTTATTGGGAGAAAAAATCAGTGCTTCACAATATTTTTAGTGTTTTATAAGCGTGGTGAATGTTCAGGCTTCTCTAAACTCGAAATTTGTTCTTCATGATTAACCATGATTAACCATAAAAATACTTGTATTAAGCTTTAAATTGAACTTCTAATACAAAACGAATTCTTAAAAATGTACAGCATGTGCATCGGGATATATAAAACGCGCTACGCGACCAAACCAAATTTTCAGGCTTTTCTAAGCTCGAAATTTGACTTCATGCTTAGCCTGGGAGTGGAAAATACTCGATTAAAGCTTCAAACTCAACTGAAAAAAAATAACGAATACCTGAAAATGTATAGAATACAATTGGGATGTGTATCCTTTAAAGAAGAGTCCCTGTATGATTATTGATTTTTTTCAGGAATAAAATCTATTTTATGTAAAAAAAATGTTTTACGCGAATAATTTTTTGCTGGATATAGAAATATTACACTCTATTTGTGGACGCACTGAGACCATAGATATTTTAAACATGAAGCAAACAACAAAAATCATTATTTTAATACATAGTTATGCAAAAATTAATTTTGTGTAATGAGTGGGATACTTTCGGAAAGTGTGCAAGCTCCGGTAAATTACAAAAATAACATAAAATAAGTATATACGAATTAAATATTGAATTTGTGTTTAGTATTCCGGCACCGGATACCGACAGACGCGTTTCGGACTTCAAGGTCCTCGTCGTAATACTGAACACAAGTTCCATTTTGGTATTTGTTTTCTGGTTTTCGTGGACGAAACAGTGACCTGTATATGCACTTTGTGCATTCTTATCATTGACGATTCCACTGTAGAGCATTAGATGACGTTAGCTATCGAATTTCTTAATAAATGAATTGGTAAGAGTGAAGCTATACTGATCAGAGATAAATCTCGAATCGCGTCCATAGATGGCCTGAATAATTTGACCCAAATTATTATATTTGCAGTAGGTAACAGCAAACAATTGTTGTATGTATAATCTAATGTCCGTCGGGGCATTAGCTCGGGAAGTAGTTATTTCAATAAGTGTTCGATTGTCTTTATAAGACAAATTTGTTGAAGACTGATTAAAAAATCTCGGCACTTTTAATGTTTAAAATGTAATTTCTTAACATGTTTAATAATATCAAGAATATGAATTTGTGTTCAGTACTCGTTCATTCATCGGATAACGCGTTTCAGACGTCAACGCCATCATTAGTATAGTCCCGAACCAGTGCTTGAAGAATACTGAACATCTTTGACCATTTATTATGGCCTGTGCAATTTACATCATTAGATGGCGTTTTCGCTTTCGAACATACAGAGAGTTTTATGTAACACCGAACATACGTCGTACATTTTTCGATGCTCGGTTTATTAAATGAATTTAATTTGAAGCTTTAAACGAGTGTTTTCCACTCCCAGACTAAGCATGAAGTAAAATTTCGAGTTTAGAAAAGCCTGAAAATTTGGTTTGGTCGCGTAGCGCGAAGCGCGGAGCGGCCAAACCAAATTTTCAAGCTTTTCTAAACTCGAAATTTTACTTCATGCGCCACCGGCACACAACACTGATTTAATGAAAAGTTTAGCAGTGTGTTTTAAACTTCGTAATATGTCAGTGTTTTGTACCGGTGGCGCATGAAGTAAAATTTCGAGTTTAGAAAAGCCTGAAAATTTGGTTTGGCCGCTCCGCGCTGCGCGCTACGCGACCAAACCAAATTTTCAGGCTTTTCTAAACTCGAAATTTTACTTCATGCTTAGTCTGGGAGTGGAAAACACTCGTTTAAAGCTTCAAATTAAATTCTTTTAATAAACCGATAATCGGAAAATGTACGACGCATTTTCGGTATTACATAAAACTCTCTGTATGTTTAATAATAATCCATTCTGTTTTTTTTTTTTTAGCAGAATTTATTATTTTAAAATTGTGCTTGTTTTAGCTTTGTTTTCATTTTTTTATTGTATCACACAGATGAGTATATTTTAAGCTCCTCTTCCTCCTAATTGGCTAATTAAATGTTATCCAACCTGCAACACTAACTACTTTCTTGTCTACTAAATTCCGACTTACAAGCAGTAAAAATAAAAGGGTTCGTGTTGCGGGGTAATTAAAGGGAAGCGGCAACGAACGCCCTTCCGCCCCGCGTTTTACCCCCTCTATAGCGAATATCCCAATTGTGATATAGTTATTAGCGTGTTTTAGCCCTTCAGGGCTAATATTTATCCGTCACAGAAGAATTAAACTTTGCCCTTTATCCAGCGTAAATGCCCTGGAGCCCCGCGCCGAGCTATGATTTCTACTGTGTGTACACGTCGAGGGAGAAGAGAATCCGATTAATTTCGCTCTCTTCTCCCCGTTTTTAAGCTTTTCAACTGACGTGTTTTAGTGGAAGTTTGTGTAATTTTTTACGATAAGGTTATAATTTCTTATTTGTTAATCAGCAGTGTTGATCCCACAAATATTTAAAAAAAATTATTTTATGAATAACAATAACAATCTCACTTATTACTTGGCGTCGCTGCCCTGGGATAAAACATTTCACAGCAGTGATAAGTGGTCCATCCTCCAAAACGGCGTCATGGTTGAAGCTGAGCAGATCGGATGTGCATACACCAACTGCTCCCTTCACTGGACATAGCCGCCTAAGGCATCGGCTTAAGAAACTAGGACTGAGCGATACCACAGAGTGTCGCCTTTGCCTAGAGGAAGAGGAAACGGCAGAGCACATCTTATGTGCCTGGTTATCTGGATCGACTCAGGACCCCAGTATTTAGCATGCCAAAGCTAAACCTGCGGGACCTGGAAAATATCACACTTGATAATCCTTGGCTTTATCAAGAAGATGGACTTGGGAGGTGAGCTGTAAGGACATACGACTGGCCTTAATTGCGAGCCACAATAGACCCTTGCGGTTGCAGTGGAGCACCGCTAAACGAACCACTCACTTTGAATCGAATATAATAGAATTACTTGGTGAAACATTTTAAACTGATAATAATAAAGGATCAAATGTATTCTCTATTGAAATTAGAAGAAATTAGAATTGATTAACTCTTCAGAGTTAAACTGCAATTCAAAGTGTTTACCTAACTATCCATGGGCTGGTAAGGACACAAATAAATCATTTTAATTGCCTTTCTAAACACGAATCTAATTTTCTAAAAAAATTAATCAAGCAGTTTCAACAAAACAATGTTGATGCTCTTTTGGCGTATCATGAGTGGCGGCAATTCCACCTGTGCAGTGGAAGGGTTTTTATTGTTGTTATGCAGCGAATCTCGGGACTTTTTGCCTCTCTGCACTGCGGTCTCAGTGGTCCTTTTGTGCGCCTCTGGATGGTTTACTCCCTATGTACTCCTGTGTCTCTTCTATGAAGTTCAGGAGTTTCATCCAGGGGATTTTCTTGAGCTCTATTTCAGTAAGCACAGGCTTCCCGAATTGCTACGTGCGATGCCTTTTATAGGCTTCGCATGTACACAGTAGGTGTTGGGGAGTTTCCTCCTTTTCCAAACACCCACGACATATAGAGTTTTTCTCAATTTCCATCCTATGTTTGTGCTTATGCAGGTCACAGTGTCCAGTGACTAGTCCTGTGATTCTTCGTAGTATCATTCTACTCAGTCCTGATAACGTCAATGTGCAGCTAGGTACCGGACTATCTAGAAAGAGTCTTGTGTGCCTCGTTCCCTTTTGGTTGTGCCATGCTGTTTTGTGCTCCTCTGCTAACTTGTGTCGGATTACATCCTTTCCGATTTCATGGGATATCTCGGGACTTACCTTGGAGTTCTAGGCTTCTGGTCTTTGGGCTTTCACCAGCACCAGTGCAATACAAAAGTAGATAAAACGCGGAAAATTCATTGATCCTCCTTGATGCACTTACCGATCAATTATTTTCAATTGAAATTTCTAAAGCTTTGAACTAAGTATATAATATGTTTTGTATAGTACCCCTTACTGCTCAAAATCATAGCTACACCCACTTAACTATGTCTAAGTTAAATGCATATACTTAGGGATAGTTGCGTGAGTGTAGCTATGATTTTGATCAGGGAGAGGCACAATACAAAACATATCAAATACTTAGTTCAAAGCTTTAGAAATATCAATTGAAAATAATTGATGGGTAAGTGCATCGAGGAGGATCAATGAGTGTGTCTAGTTAATTTTTATCGATCCAAGTATTTTTTTTCCAACTCTCACACTGCGCATTTTAACGTTACCTTAACGTGGAGTAGTTTGTGCAGCATTGCAATGACTTTTATGAGGGATTGTAAAACTTTATTAGTGTTAGAATGGACGGAATTCAGTATTCGGTATTCGGGAGAGGCGATTTATCCAGGTCTCGTGATTCCTTATGAAAACGCCGCTTGTCCCGATTTATTTCCGGACTCGAGCGCGCGGACGAAATATTGAATTTTATTATTGACCAACATTTTATTACAAATTTCGAAGTTACACGAAATTGTACAGATAAATACTATACTTTTTCAAGAAAGAAAAAAAAAGTTATTCTAGAAATCGGTCGTTATGTTCCGACTACTGCCATTATTTTCAATTGTACTCAAGTTTAATTCAACTACAACATGTTCTTAATAAATCGATAAATCATTTCAGTTATTCTTTAGTTTTTTAAACATAAACTAGAAAGCTGATGGCTCGTGCATGTATGGAAATGCGTGACGCAGTTTTTACCCGAGGTTGAAGTTGTCGAAGTCGTGATTACGTGCTTCGACCAAACTGCTTCTACAATTATTTGTAGATTCTTAAATCAAAACAAAATGACGCCAAACTTGATGAAGTAATGAACTTAAAATTGTATTTTATTTATAACAAACTTACTATAGAAACATTATAAAAATTGGTTAGCCATGATAATACCGCATTCCGCAACAAAGTTAGACAGGTATTTCTTCTTTTAAGTATACATATTCCAATTACAGCGTATATACTTAAATCTTCGGATATTCGTAGTTAATTAAAGGAGCTCAATTTGAAGCTTTAAATTAGTGTTTCCCATTCCCAGGCTAAGCATGAAGTAAAATTTTGAGTTTAGAAAAGCCCCGTGAAAATTTGTCGATTGTCGCGCAGCGACCCTCGACAAATTTTCGGAGCTTTTCTAAACTCGAAATTTTACTTCATGCGCCACGCGTATAAAACACTGATTTCAAGTGAAGTTCAAATATACATTAATTTCAGAATATTTTAGCGTTTAATACGAGTGGCGCATGAAGTAAAATTT
Organism: Philonthus cognatus; assembly: GCA_932526585.2. Classification (NCBI taxonomy): domain Eukaryota; kingdom Metazoa; phylum Arthropoda; class Insecta; order Coleoptera; family Staphylinidae; genus Philonthus; species Philonthus cognatus. The sequence goes on from OW052242.1 coordinate 36,380,022, forward strand.
CCAGTTGAGAAAAGCCCAGAAAATTTGTCTCGGGTCGCTGCGCGTTATTTTAAAAAGTTCAATTTGAAGCTGTAAATGGGTGTTTTCACTCCCAGGCTAAGCATGAAGTAAAATTTTGAGTTTAGAAAAGCCCCGTGAAAATTTGTCGACAAATTTTCTGGGCTTTTCTAAACTCAAAATTTTACTTCATGCGCCACGCGTATAATCCGCTAAGATATTGTGTAATTTATGTATATTTGAACTTCACTTGCAATCAGTGTTATAGACGCGTGCCGCATGAAGTAAAATTTCGAGTTTAGAAAACCCAGAAAATGTATCTCGGGTCGCTACGCGACCCTCAAAAAATGTTCACGGGACTTTTCTAAACTCGAAATTTTACTTCATGCTCAGCCTGGGAGTAGAAAAAACTCATTTAAAACTTCAAATTGAACTCTTTTAATAAACTATCGAATATCGGAAAATTTACAGGGCATACATATGTATACTTAAAAAAAAAATCCCTGTATGTGCTTTTGAAATACAAAACCGAATCGCTTTACAGTTTTATAATTTATTCCGCAGGTCGAGTCATAATAAGGTTCTCTAAGAATGATTTTATAAATTTGGAATAAGATCAAAAATAACGGAAATATAGGCAAATTTTAAATATCGAAAATTTCAGTTTTTATTCAAGTTACATCAAAACAATTAAAGATATTTGAAATGTGAAAGCAGATTATCAGTAAGCACTAAAATACACAACTTTGCCCCCATTAGCCGATGCCCTATTTTTATAAATAAGCGAGATCCTCCTAGTGCGCGGCAAGTTATTAAAGGGGGCGCGAAAGTTTTTCTAAAGAGTAGGTGAAGTTAAATAAGGCTATAATGCCGTTTCAATCTATTTAAAAAACCAAAATTATATCAGGGAAGGGGTGCGTGGAGTTATAAGGGGGGCGTGACCTGAAAAAGGTTGAGAACCCCTGCTTTATATGAACCAAGTTCTACTTTATGTCATTTAAAATAGTTTAAAGAATAAAACTTTCAATGCGATTTTCTCCATGCCACAGATTTTAAATAAATACTCAGCATAAAAGAGAAGTCCTGTTAGGTATATTATTTATAATACACCCTAAACTCTGGAAGAGGGTGTTCATTATGGTTTCAGTAGTTTCCTCGTCGGCTCGGATGTCAAATCTCGGGAGATCTTATCGGCGACGTTGATTTAAGCAAGCCAGAAACCACCACCGCAGGGGGGTTGAAAGGGGTTGAAAGGGACTGGTGGCAACCCCTCAAGGGAGACGAATTTGTGTACGTGTGTGTGTGCGGGACTATCAAAGAATGGTGGGTGTGCGGTTGCGAGATTAATTAGGGGTGAACCCAAATTTTATCTTGAATCTTACCCTCATTAATATTCGAATTGTTTTGGGACTAGAAAAATGCTTCTATGCTGAATTAGATTTTTGATGCATGTACAAACCGAAAATACGACTTTTGTTGGTTATTACATAAAAATATTTTGAAATATCTATCAGCGTGGGACATCAGCAAAAAGGGACTTATACCTTTGAGTATATTCGTGAAATGGTTTAAATCGTTTTCCTTCTATTTAAGTACACATACAGTTTTAGATATTCGTTGTTTTTTTTTAAAGTCCACTGCCAGACTTTTGAAGTATTTAAACTCTGTGTATTTTTTAAATTAAATACCCTAATTGTATTTTGCACTTTCTCATATTTAAAACACAGTCGACATATTTAGTCAAATAATTAGTCATGACTAACGAGTATTTCAATCATTAGTTGATTGATGATTGATTAGTCATCAATCAACAAAATAAATTTATAACAAAACATTTGAAATTAATCACGACTAACAAATGCAAATCATTAATCGACTAAAAAAATGCCCAACTCTGTTTATCGTCGTGGTAAATGCAACAGATCGTATATCAAAAATACCAAACTTTTCAGAAACGACATAAAACTATAGTATTTTTAATACCTATTTGGAATATCCCCATCCTTATTTATCCATCATGAATCAGATGAAACAAAAAATTACCAACAAAAATGAACGTCGATTACCAATTAGATGTTACGTCAAAAGTTTGATGTCTGTTAATGTCATTAAATCACGTAAAAATATTCCGATGAATCCAAAAAGCTTATACTTAATCCAGTAAGTTATTTTTAAAATGAATTAAGATCTTGATTTAAGGCAATTCCAAAAGCGTCCGAAGTCCTAAAAGTTCCACAAAGCACAATATACAACCTACAAGATGAAAACAGACCAATGGATTTCGAATTTAAAAGGAATATGTCTGTAAACGTTTTCCTGAGCAAAACTTGAATTACGAAGAATACTCTGCATTTTTTAAGGGAAAAGATTTACAAAATGTAAGCCCGAAAGGAACGTATCACTTTAGAAACTATTTACTGGCAATTTATGGAAGAATCACCAGAAATTGAGATCTCGAAAAGTTCTTTATAAAAGCTGGAGCAAAAAACTTCTTGTTGAATGGCTTGGAAAGAAAAATATCCCTTTTTGCTCAGGGAAATTAATTAATATTACTCCACCAATGCCCTAATAATAGGGATGTCAGCCCTTTGACATGACATGTTCCTAACCTAATTTTGTGTGTGAGTTCAAGAAGTCACATACGTTAAGTCACTAAAACGACTGGTTCTTCCAAATAGGTATTAAAAATACTATACCGCATCTTTACTTCATTTTTTGCAAGAACTGGGAATAGTCGATTTCTTATTGGTCCTCCAACATAAGACCTATTGGAGGTAGTGTAGATTAATACCCTGGTCACTATGCTGCAATAAACCAAAAATGAGATTTTTTTGCCATACGGTCCTATTGCATTTACCACGACGTTATACTACTACATCAACATTATTATAAATATTTTCCCCCATACCTGACTCGATTTTCCATACAAAATCAATAAATTGTTTTTATTTATTTTGTACACAAAGGAACTAAAGATTTATATCTAAATTTTCAATTTACCTACGGAATTGAACAAATCGATTGACTTCCGTACATCGCATGTACAAGACTCCGAAACTGCGACATCAAAGCGAACGTTTTATGTGCGGGTGTCGCAAGGGCCGGCCCTTATCGGCGGCGTCCCCCAGGTTGCTGGAAAAAGGGAGCCGGACTTTACGGCCGTACGTGGCGAACCGACAAAGAAAATTGTTTTCCGAACATGCTTGTTTATTTAAGGCTTTATAAACGCGCGACGCCGCCGAAGGGAATTTAATAACCCTTCCGATAACGTCCGACGTCATTTCTATCGGAAGCGGTATTTTTTTTTTCGGTTTATCGCCGACGATTTGTTTTTACGACACGGTATTACTTTATCTTAAACATGTTGTGTATACTGTGCGCTATCTCTAATTTTGATATAAAATTGGAACGCCTGCGAAATTGAGATAAATTATGTAGGAAAATGTAGGTGGAATTTTCTATGCCCACCATTGGAATCTTACAAATTAATAGAAATACTTACAATTTATTTAAGTAAATGAACTTTATTCTTAAATTGATAAGATTGACAATTTGGTAAAAATTTACTATACACCCCGTAGTATTCAAATAATATTATTTTTATCTATAATACAAATAAAAATTATATTATTCGAAAGTACTCGATGAGTACTACCTAGGGATGCAATTAATTTCGACCGGAAATGTTAAATAAATTTTAAAAAAAAGTTTGAAAATATTGGTTCCTAGCAGTATGTAAAATAATCATCGCACGCAAAGTGATTTACGCTATTTATTCTATTGCAAACCTTTCTCCTAACCTAACCTAACCTAGAAGTATGTGGAATATTCAACGTGAGCAAACATTTTGTTCGACGAAATATAGCTGTTGACACAAACTAGAATTTAGCCCTAATGAATTTCCAAGAGTGTATTAATTTATGTTAGTTATTCTATAAATCTACGAGTCCAAGTGTAATGTGCTAATGTGTCATAATCGTCATCCGGTTAAATCTAACTTTAAGTTGAAGTTAGATTAAAGTCTTTAACAAACATTTCTTTCGACTTCGCCAATGTCTTCAGTAAAGATTACAATGGTTAACAGCAATCAGTGAGGTTTTATAGAAGTTTCTAGTCAAAATTTCAAAGTTGAAAAAAGTGAACTTTTATCATTTCCGTAGGGAATTTATTGATTTTAATTGGTAATATATGTCAATACAGTGTGAATCTATATTATAATGCATGTTATTCCACGGGGTGTAAAGTAAAGTCGAGCCGACAATTTTAATGATTGATAAAATTCACAATTTTACAACTCATTTAAGTAAATAAACTGCATTCTTAGATTTGTAACATTGACAATTTTAATGATTGATAAGATTTACAATTTCACAACTCATATAAGTAAATGAACTTAGATTGATAAGATTGACAATTTTAATTATTGATAAGATTCACACTTTTTTAATAACTAACAGGATTGGCCATTTTTTTCTTTATTAACAGGGCTGTAAGTGTGTTTGTTTACTTAAGAATTAGAGGTCCCTTTGAATAATTTCTTTCGAGTCACGCTGTGCGGGGTGTAATGAGCTATAAAAAAGGTGTTAAAGTGAAGAAATCATTCTTTATTGCACTTTAACGGCCAAATATCAATACATTAATAGAAACAATAATAGAATAGAAATTTTAAAAAAACACCTTAAATTATACGTTTTGTTGCGAACTGTTAAGGTGCAATGCGATTAAACTTTGTTTTTAAAAACTGAAAACAGGAAATTTTATACGCTCGTAATTTGTATGTTCAGAGATAAAGATGGTGTATTGTTATTTATCGGTGCCAACGTTAACTCAGATTATTATCTTTTAATGATTACACGAGGAAATAATGAGGTGGGTGAGAGGGTGCATGAAAAGCGTATTAGCCGTTGGACTTTTTTCCCCTGTGGGTCCGCAGGGGCATTAATTATCGTTTCGGATGTATTTATCGGCGCGGGGCATTAAACGGATCCATCCCTAGAGCGGCGAGGATGGAGAGTGTCAATTATGGATTATATTGATGTATGCTAGGGCCCGCTGTCCGAAAGCTCCGATAACGCCGCTGCGGATTGATCGTCGCATGGCCCAAAAACGGAAATCGAAACTGAATGCACGATAGTAAACAACAAAATTCCATATCTGATCGTGAATTTGCATAGATTGTGTTAAAGAGGAAATTGTGATTTGTCTGTTGAAACTATTTATTATCCATGTATTGATAAATACTGGGTGAGGCACGGGAATCAAGTTGTTTTAGAATAACTGAAGGGGTCCACCAAGGCCGTAGCAAGAAAAACATTTTGGGGGGATATACAAATTTCGGTGGGGGATTACTGGTTAAAATATTGTTTTTGCTCTTTCACTGCCGCTTTTACATACAAAAATTTAACATTTTGAAAATGTCGGAGGGGGTCTGAACCCTCATAGCCCCTCCCCCCCTCTTTGACTACGGCCTTGAGGTTCGCTGAATAAAGCTATGCCCATCAACTTTTGTGAAGTAAGGTTATACGAAATATCGGAATATCCAAATTAATGTTCTATTCATTGGGTCTGTCAACTTGGCCCCCCCAACTCAAAATTTTCAAATAAAAAATATTGCGCCCGAAAGGTCTTAACTTGCGCTCACTTGCGCCCAAATATTAAAACTTGCGCTGTTAAGGGTAGAAAGTTATAGCGATTTGAAAATAGGGGGGGCTAAGTTGACGCCAGCCCCCCCATCTCGGAATTTTTAACTTTTTCTTTCATAAATACATTCTATGGAACTTGCGCTGTCGATACCACCTAATTTTACAAGTTGCGCTGCAAAAATACACCCCCTATAAACGAAATAAAGGAGGGTACCAGCCCCCCCACTTTACATCTTTGAAGTTTTATTGCATTGTACACAAAGCTTAGAAGTTGCGCTCACTTGCGCCATCGAAATATCTTCAATATCAGTTCTCATGAAAAAGTTATGGCATATTTTATATATACTCGAATCCAGTGCGCGTATTCCCATAATCTCCATGCAACTACAGAAGAGTAATACAATAAACATACTTAACTCACAACCACTGTCCTTCTTCGTCGAAAAGCATACATTATACAACCAAAACAGTAATTTTCTATAATATTTGCATATTTATTCCAGTGCCGTATCATGGTGGAAATATATATTTTTATTATTACTAAAATAATTTTATTTCCAAAACAAATAACAATAATTCGATTCAATTAATAAATATAACTTTAACAATGTATTTAAAATGCATTTCTGCTGATTAGAAAAGTTGCGCTGTTTTCCCAGTAGCGTTACAAATAATTTATTATTTAATATAATTAAATATTTTCAAAACCAAACGTGAAAATTTAAATTTTTTAAGTGATTTTACTTAAACAATGCATAAGAAATGCATCTATGCCAATGAGAAAAGTTGCGCTGTTTTCCCAGTGGCGTCACAATTAATTTATTATTATTTAATTAAATTAAATATTTTCAAAACCAAACGGGAAACTTTGAATTTTCTAAGTGATATTACTTTAACAATGAATAGGAAATGCATTCATGCTAATGAGGAAAGGTGCGCTGTTTTTCCAGTGGCGTCACAATTAATTTTTTATTATTGAATTAAATGAAATATTTTCAAAACCAAGCAGAAAATTTTGAATTTTCTAAGTGATATTACTTTAACAATGCATAGGAAATGCATTTATGCTAATGAGAAAAGTTGCACTGTTTTCCCAGTGGCGTCACAATTAATTTATTATTATTGAATTAAATTAAATATTTTCAAAACCAAACGGGAAACTTTGAATTTTCTAAGTGATATTACTTTAACAATGAATAGGAAATGCATTTATGCTAATGAGAAAAGTTGCGCTGTTTTCCCAATGGCGTCACAATTAATTTATTATTATTGAATTAAATTAAATATTTTCAAAACCAAACGGGAAACTTTGAGTTTTCTAAGTGATATTACTTTAACAATGCATAGGAAATGCATTTATGCTAATGAGAAAAGTTGCGCTGTTTTCCCAGTAGCGTCACAATTAATTTATTATTATTGAATTAAATTAAATGTTTTCAAAACCAAACAGAAAATTTCGAATTTTCTAAGTGATATTACTTTAACAATGCATAGGAAATGCATTTATGCTAATGAGAAAAGTTGCGCTGTTCTCCCAGTGGCGTCACAATTAATTTATTATTATTGAACTAAATTAAATATTTTCAAAACCAAACGGGAAACTTTGAATTTTCTAAGTGATATTACTTTAACAATGAATAGGAAATGCATTTATGCTAGTGAGAAAAGTTGCGCTGTTTTCCCAGTGGCGTCACAATTCATTTATTATTATTGAATTAAATTAAATATTTTCAAAACCAAACAGAAAATTTTGAATTTTCTAAGTGATATTACTTTAACAATGCATAGAAAATGCATTTATGCTAATGAGAAAAGTTGCGCTGTTTTCCCAGTGGAGTCACAATTAATTTATTATTATTGAATTAAATTAAATATTTTCAAAACCAAACGGGAAACTTTGAATTTTCTAAGTGATATTACTTTAACAATGAATAGGAAATGCATTTATGCAAATGAGAAAAGTTGCGCTGTTTATCCAGTGGCGTCACAATTAATTTATTATAATTGAATTAAATTAAATATTTTCAAAACCAAACAGAAAATTTTTAATTTTCTAAGTGATATTACTTTAACAATGCATCGGAAATGTATTAATGCTAATGAGGAAAGTTGCGCTGTTTTTCCAGTAGTGTCACAATTAATTTATTATTATTGAATTAAATTAAATATTTTCAATACCAAACAGAAAATTTTGAATTTTCTAAGTGACAATACTTTAACAATACATAGGAAATGCATCTATGCTAATGAGATAAGTTGCGCTGTTTTCCCAGTGGCGTCACAATTAATTTATTATTATTGAATTAAATTAAATATTTTCAAAACCAAACGGGCAACTTTGAATTTTCTAAGTGATATTACTTTAGCAATAAATAGGAAATGCATTTATGCCAATGAGAAAAGTTGCGCTGTTTTTCCAGTGGCGTCACAATTAATTTATTATTATTGAATTTAATTAAATATTCTCAAAACCAAACAGAAAATTTTGAATTTTCTAAGTGATATAACTTTAACAATGCAAAGGAAATGCATTTATGCTTATGAGAAAAGTTGCGCTGTTTTCCCAGTGGCGTCACAATAAATTTATTATTATTGAATTAAATTAAATATTTTCAAAACCAAACGGAAAATTTTGAATTTTCTAAGTGATATTACTTCAACAATGCATAGGAAATGCATTTATGCTAATGAGAAAAGTTGCGCTATTTTCCCAGTGGCGTCACAATAAATTTATTATTATTTAATTAAATTAAATATTTTTAAAACCAAACGGAAAATTTTGAATTTTTTAAGTGATATTACTTTAACAATGCATAGAAAATGCATTTATGCTAATGAGAAAAGTTGCGCTGTTTTCCCAGTGGCGTCACAATTAATTTATTATTATTTAATTAAATTAAATATTTTCAAAACCAAAAGAAAAATTTTGAATTTTTTAAGCGATATTATTTTAACAATGCAAAGGAAATGCATTTATGATAATGAAAAAAGTTGCGCTGTTTTCCTAGTGGCGTCACAATTAATTTATTATCATTTAATTAAATTAAATATTTTCTAAACCAAACAAAAAAATTTGAATTTTCTAAGTGATATTACTTTAACAATGCATAGGAAATGCATTTATGCTAATGAGAAAAGTTGCGCTGTTTTCCTAGTGGCGTCACAATTAATTTATTATCATTTAATTAAATTAAATATTTTCTAAACCAAACGAAAAATTTTGAATTTTCTAAGTGATATTACTTTAACAATGCATAGGAAATGCATTAATGCTAATGAGGAAAGTTGCGCTGTTTTCCCTGTGGCGTCACAATTAATTTATAGTCATTTAATTAAATTAAATATTTTCAAATCCAAACGGAGAATTTTGATTTTTTTAGGTGATATTACTTTAACACTGCATAATTCAATTCATAAATCAATTTTTCCAGAAAACATAATATGCTTAAATGCATTTACGTTTTTAACTAAATTATTAAATACATGTTTACCTTCATGTCAAACAAATATCTATAGATGTGATATATTATATGTTCGCAAATAAAAATATAGAATGAACATTTTATTTCTGTAGAATTTTCAAATTACAACATTCATAACTTAGAAAACATTTTACAACATAATTTAAACACGGAATTTAAACAAAATTGCAGTTTGTGTAATAATAAATTATTATTTGAAACACAGTTAAACAATTTCATATTCATAGAACCCGTTAACACAGACAGTAAAACATTGAACTTAGTACATAATTTAGAAAATATTCCGTTTAAACTAAATGTACAGAACAAACTGTTTATTTTACGTGGTGTTGTGGGTTTTATACCGGGTCATTTTATAGCATTTTGCAGAAGACATAATGGCTTATGGGAGGAATACAATAACTTGCTTCCAAGCAAAAATCATTGTTCACGATCAAAAGAAGTCGAGGTTAATATGTTGCTATATACAATGTAGGGTGACCGACGGGAACCATCTGTTTTTGGGAATGATCACTGACGCCACTGGGAAAACAGCGCAACTTTTCTCATTAGCATAAATGCATTTCCTATTCATTGCTAAAGTAATATCACCTAGAAAATTCAAAGTTTCCCGTTTGGTTTTGAAAATATTTAATTTAATTCAATAATAATAAATTAAATGTGACGCCACTGGAAAAACAGCGCAACTTTTCTCATTAGCATAAATGCATTTCCTATGCATTGTTAAAGTAATATCACTTATAAAATTCAAAATTTTTCTTTTGGTTTTTAAAATATTTAATTTAATTCAATAATTATAAATTAATTGTGACGCCACTGTGAAAACAGCGCAACTTTTCTCATTAGCATAAATGCATTTCCTATGCATTGTTAAAGTAATATCACTTAGAAAATTCAAAATTTTCCCTTTGGTTTTGAAAATATTTAATTTAATTCAATAATAATAAATTAACTGTGACGCCACTGGGAAAACAGCGCAACTTTTCTCATTAGCATAAATGCATTTCCTATTCATTGTTAAAGTAATATCACTTAGAAAATTCAAAGTTTCCCGTTTGGTTTTGAATATATTTAATTTAATTCAATAATAATAAATTAATTGTGACGCCACTGGGAAAACAGCGCAACTTTTCTCATTAGCATAAATGCATTTCCTATTCATTGTTAAAGTAATATCACTTAGAAAATTTAAAGTTTCCCGTTTGGTTTTGAAAATATTTAATTTAATTCAATAATAATAAATTAATTGTGACGCCACTGGGAAAACAGCGCAACTTTTCTCATTAGCATAAATGCATATCCTATGCATTGCTAAAGTAATATCACTTAGAAAATTCAAAATTTTCCGTTTGGTTTTGAAAATATTTAATTTAATTCAATAATTATAAATTAATTGTGACGCCACTGGGAAAACAGCGGAACTTTTCTCATTAGCATAAATGCATTTCCTATGCATTGTTAAAGTTATATCACTTAGAAAATTCAAAATTTTCCGTTTGGTTTGAAAAATATTTAATTTAATTAAATAATAATAAATTAATTGTGACGCCACTGGGAAAACAGCGCACCTTTTTTCATTGGCATAGATGTATTTCTTATGCATTGTTTAAGTAAAATCATTTAAAAAAATTAAATTTTCATGTTTGGTTTTAAAAATATTTAATTAAATTAAATAATAAATTATTTGTAACGCTACTGGGAAAACAGCGCATCTTTTCTAATCAGCAGAAATGCATTTTAAATACATTGTTAAAGTTATATTTATTAATTGAATCGAATTATTGTTATTTCTTTTGGAAATAAAATCATTTAAGTAATAATAATAATATATATTTCCACCATGATACGGCACTGGAATAAATATGCAAATATTATAGAAAATTACTGTTTTGGTTGTATAATGTATGCTTTTCGACGAAGAAGGACAGTGGTTGTGAGTTAAGTATGTTTATTGTATTACTCTTCTGTAGTTGCATGGAGATTATGGGAATACGCGCACTGGATTCGAGTATATATAAAATATGCCATAACTTTTTCATGAGAACTGATATTGAAGATATATCGATGGCGCAAGTGAGCGCAACTTCTAAGCTTTGTGTACAATGCAATAAAACTTCAAAAATGTAAAGTGGGGGGGCTGGCACCCTCCTTTATTTCGTTTATAGGGGGTGTATTTTTGCAGCGCAACTTGTAAAATTAGGTGGTATCGACAGCGCAAGTTCCATAGAATGTATTTATGAAAGAAAAAGTTAAAAATTCCGAGATGGGGGGGCTGGCGTCAACTTAGCCCCCCCTATTTTCAAATCGCTATAACTTTCTACCCTTAACAGCGCAAGTTTTAATATTTGGGCGCAAGTGAGCGCAAGTTAAGACCTTTCGGGCGCAATATTTTTTATTTGATAATTTTGAGTTGGGGGGGCCAAGTTGACAGACCCCTATTCATTTCTAATTTTTAAATGGCAAACACGTTCTTTTGTCATTTAAAACGTGTTGTTATGTTGTTGTACATTTCAAGTTTGTTTTACAAGAAAAAAAATACGATATTTTTGCAGTGGCTTGAACTCCCTGCTGTACTATTTTTTTTCTTTCGCAACTGTACATATTTTTATAGGATTTTAAAGTATTAGCTCAGTTTAAATTCACTGGAATAGAGTTAAAAATCAATCTAAAAATTGTATGTTCAGACTTGAATAAAACCCATCGCAAATGTTTGTTTTCTCGGCGAGGCTTTAACACATAAAACAAGACAATAAATCGGAGAGAAAAATAATTCAAACGTAAACTATAAGCATCTTAAAGTCTTAACGTTGGGGGAGAGAAGTCAATTTTATTTATATCGAACATTCCCCATAAATCCAAGAACACAGATCCCCGGCCGGCCTGTCTCGTGAGCTTCCCTGCGAGATGGACCTCTGGGAGATTCTCCTCTTTTGCCGAGAAATACACGACGTTGGTAATCCCCTTCCATCCACCCTCTTACACACCGATGCAGGTTAAACTGGCGGGGCGCGAGGGAGCCAAGTGCAGCTTGTAGTACAAGTGCATCCCCTGGTGTACTCAGAAATGCATTTTATTTTTAAAAGGAACACTTCAGTTATACTGAAATAAGATAAAAGGAAAGTATGTGAATCGTTAAGTTTTATACGAGTTGTACAAGCGCGACCAATATATTCTCGAAATGTTTATTCTATAGAGAAAGTAAGTGAGGGTTAGTTATTCAATGTTGCATTAAATTAATTGTTGGGTAAATATAATTTAAAGTCCATCTGTTATATGTAATGTTAACCAAGCTAGAGTAAAATGTGACGCAACCTGATATTTTTTTCCAACCCCTAACTGGAATAATTGCGAAGAAATGTTGTCCGTTTTCTCCAATCGTGTAAAAAACGTCATAAACATCTCGAACAGTACGGACAATACCGATCTCAGAAAATTATTCTAGTCGTCGCTCCTTTCGTTAGCTCCTCCTTCAAACAATTGTCTTCCACCGGTAACAAATCCTTACTGTTCTCGATACTTAGTATACTATACTATACTTTACATAATCTCAGCGAATTTTTAACACGATTTTGAATTTAATCCAGACATTAAGTGAAAAAAATGCATGCATTAAAATAATTATACTATCTAAACTATTTTAATGCATGCATTTTTTTCACTTAATGTCTGGATTAAATTCAAATTCGTGTTAAAAATTCGAAGAGGAGGATTAATCGTGACCGACATGATTAAGGCCGGCATGTAAATATCGCCCCCGGGACTGGAGAGCATTAAAAATGTATTATGCGCCCCCCCTGGCGTTCCGGATGGTATTAAATTTGCATCACGGAATCGTTTGCTGTGGAGTAATTCGCGAACAAAAAAAAAGAAGAGAATTGCCCCACTAATCATCCTTTTTGAAACACTTTTTGATAAAAAAAAATAATTGATATTAACTATAATATATAAAATTACGAAAATTACGAAAATGTTCGTATAAACTGATATTACACTAATTCTTTGAAGGATAATGTTAATAAGAGCTTGAGATGGGATATACGAGTAACTCTTGTCAGACTTGATTAAGATTTTTATATGAAAAGTGCATGTTATGACCTGTGCTGTCTGAAACTCAAGTTTAATTATATTTTTATATAAAACATTTAAAACACTTTTTACTTTGTTTCTATAACACTATTATTTAATGTGACTGCAGTTTCGACAAATTTAGCTTGTCATCATCAATCATGCTTCATATTGACAAGCTAAATTTGTCGAAACTGCAGTCACATTAAATAAAAAACTGTTCTAAAAACGAAGTAAAAACTGTTGTATTGTGAAATTACAATGTACAGTTTGGAGCAAAAAAATGGAAACTAGAACTTACATTTTGTAAATGTGTCATTAAACATTTATAAAACGTCACTGTCAGTGAACGAATAAGTTAGTGAGGCATAATTACAACGCAATATTTTATAAAAAAAAACAGGTTAATTGATTTTGTAAGGAGTTTCCTTCTTTTGCTCCTAATTGTATAACAAAGTGGAAGCCTCCACAATACACAAAACACTTAAGTACTTAGTTAAATTTTTACTGACATATTTACTTTAAAAAAAATATAGAACACACTTTGTAATAATATTTACACTTTTTAATATTCTAATGAGTGTTTCCACTCCCAGATTAAGCATGAAGTAAAATTTCGAGTTTAGAAAAGCCTGAAAATTTGGATTAGTCGCGTAGCGCGTAGCGCTACGCGACCAATCCAAATTTTTAGGCTTTTCTAAACTCGAAATTTTACTTCATGCGCCACGCGTATAAAACACTCATTTAAATTAAAGTTTTAAATATACTGCTTAGGCTTGATCTTACTTTATTAATTATTAAAAAAGTGTATTTAGTTTAAATAAATCTTCTAAAATTCAAATACCTAGAGAATTTGCCATCTGATTGATTATTTTAATTAATATATTTACATATCTCATTTTTCACTAAATATTTGTAGAATTTATTAAAATGACATCACTGTTAGTGAACGAATAAGTTAGTGAGGCATTGCTCCTAATTGTATACCATAGTGGAAGCCTCCACAATACACAAAACACTTAAGTACTTAGTTAAATTTTTACTGACATATTTACTTTAAAAAAATATAGAACACACTTTGTAATAATATTTACACTTTTTAATATTCTAATGAGTGTTTCCACTCCCAGATTAAGCATGAAGTAAAATTTCGAGTTTAGAAAAGCCTGAAAATTTGGATTGGTCGCATAGCGCGTAGCGCTACGCGACCAATCCAAATTTTTAGGCTTTTCAAAACTCGAAATTTTACTTCATGCGCCACGCGTAGAAAACACTCATTTAAATTAAAGTTTTAAATATACTGCTTAGGCTTGGTCTTACTTTATTAATTATTAAAAAAGTTTATTTAGTTTAAATAAATCTTCTAAAATTCAATTACCTAGAGAATTTGCCATCTGATTGATTATTTTAATTAATATATTTACATATCTCATTTTTCACTAAATATTTGTAGAATTTATTAAAATGACATCACTGTTAGTGAACGAATAAGTTAGTGAGGTATTGCTCCTAATTGTATACCATAGTGGAAGCCTCCACAATACACAAAACACTTAAGTACTTAGTTTAATTTTTACTTCCATATTTACTTTAAAAAAATATACACTGGCGAAAGAAATTAACGCATCATTTGTGATTTTTTTGATATTTTGGAATCGAGTTTTCTTTGAACACAAACATATTTTTACAATAAGAAATCTTATCAAGCATGCTGTTTTACATGTTGTGTTTTGTCTTTTGTTCTCATGGTTTTCTGTCAATAAATAAAATGAAGCACTTTTCATTATTCTGACTGTAAGAAAGGTTCATATAAAATTTCTTTTTGAGTTTGTTTTCAAGTAATTGTTAAATTTAAGTGCTAAATAGTGAAGAATGAATATGGATAGACGTCCGAATCCTAATGTAAGCAGTGAAGAAGCTGTGATTGTGGTTACACTTGCAGAAGAAGGTAGGAGTCAGCGTTACATCAGTCAGCGTCTTGGTGTTAATCAATCGACCGTATCCCGTGTCTTGAAGAGACATCGGGAAACTCAGGCATACTCAAGAAGGCCAGGACGAGGGAGAAAAAGGGCCACAACTGCTGTTCAAGACCGTTTTTGAATGATGCAGACGTTACGCGAACGGTTTATTACGGCTTCTAGGCTACAAAATATGCTCGCAGAGATCCACAATGTTCATGTAAGTTCCGTTACCATCAGAAAAAGGTTACGTGGTTTTAATTTAACTCCGAAAACAGCGGCAAAAGGACCACAATTAACCGCAGACCATCGCAGAGCCAGGTTAACATTTGCGCAGGAACATGTAAACTGGTTACAGGCCGATTGGGCTAATGTTATGTTTAGCGACGAGGCCAGATTTTGTCTTTACGGCAGTGACAGACGAATGCATGTGTACAGACGGCCAGGTGAACGTTATGCGCAGTGTAATATTGTTCCGACTGTTATGTTTGGTGGAGGCTCTGTTATGGTGTGGGGTGGTATCACTTTAGAGGCTCGTACGGAGTTGGTGGTCATACCAAGAGGAAGCATCACGGCAGCGTCTTATATTGCAAACATTTTAGAACCATCCGTAATGCCTTTTGCTCCCTTTGGAGGCAACGATTTCCTGTTTATGCATGACAATGCAAAACCACACAGTGCCCGAATTGTACAACAGTATCTTGACCTAGTGGGTATCAACACAATGCAATGGCCAGCCAGGAGTCCCGATCTTAATCCGATCGAACACCTATGGGACGCGATGGGCAGACGCCTTAGAGCACTTCCTCGGCGTCCAAGCAATCAACAAAAGCTTAGACAAAGATTGCAGGAAATTTGGGAAGATATTAACCAGGATGAAATTGGATCATTAATTAACAGTATGAGCCGTCGCTGTCAGGCAGTTATTCGAGCAAGAGGAGCAAACACTAGATATTAAGTCTTATAATCACATGTTAACTTTTTTCCTCTTTTTATTTATGACATTATTTTAGTCATTAATGAAAGAAAATGTGTTGAAAATCATTATTATAGTTCAGTTGGTTTTGTTGTTATTTTTTTTGTTTTTAAACATCAAAACTTTATTTTTAAATTAAAAAAAATAATGTGATGCGTTAATTTCTTTCGCCAGTGTAGAACACACTTTGTAATAATATTTAAACTTTTTAATATCCTAACGAGTGTTTTCACTCCCAGATTAAGCATGAAGTAAAATTTCGAGTTTAGAAAAGCCTGAAAATTTGGATTGGTCGCGTAGCGCGTAGCGCTACGCGACCAATCCAAATTTTTAGGCTTTTCTAAACTCGAAATTTTACTTCATGCGCCACGCGTATAAAACACTCATTTAAATTTAAGTTTTAAATATACTGCTTTGCTTAATCTTACTTTATTAATTATTACAAATGTTTATTTAGTTTAAATAAATCTTCTAAAATTCAAATACCTAGAGAATTTGCCATCTGATTGATTCTTTTAATTAAAATATTTACATATCTCATTTTTCACAAAATATTTGTAGAATTTATTAAAATGACATCAAATGTGAGCAGTATATTTTGAACTTCATTTGAAATCAGTGTTTTATACGCGTGGCGCATGAAGTAAAATTTCGAGTTTAGAAAAGCCCCATGAAAATTTGTCTCGTGTCGCTGCGCGACCCTCGACAAATTTTCTACACGGGGCTTTTCTAAACTCGAAATTTTACTTCATGCTTAGTCTGGGAGTGGAAACACTCGTTAGAAAATTTAAATATTTTAAAATACGACGAATGCCTAAAAATGTACAGCGAATACAGGATCTACATGTTGCTTGTAAAAAACTTAATGCGTAAAATTGCACCCTGTATTCGTAAACAAAAAAATATATAGGGTATTCCATTTAAAGTGTCAAAATTGATGTCACTTTCAGTAAAACCGGAAGTGCTATTACAGTTTCCTTATTACCACTGAACTCTAATTTATTTTCAGTATAAACCTAGCGAATTTTAAACTTAATTTCAAATAATAAAAAAACTGACAGGAGTGATCCTGTTTTGTGTTAGCCTGGTATATTAGTAGAAAATATTAAAATATTGTCGTTGAACATTTTTTATATAAAAAAAAAATTTTTTCACCTTTTACAGTTTAATTAAATTTAATAAAAAATTGCGCGTAGTTTTTTTTTATTTCTATACAAACAGTTAAAAAAATTGAACTTTGCTTTTTTTTCTAACTTAAAAAATGAAATTACTCTAATTATTTAAATTAACATTGAAGTTGTGTATATAATAATAGAATATGGCGTTGCTCTTTAAAACGTATTAAAAAGAAACAAAACAAGACAAGACATTTTTTTGTAAAACGAAGTAAAAATGCTATAGGTTTTGTAACTTAAAAAATATGCCAGCTTTTTCAACCGAAAAATCTACCAGGGTTTTTCAAACTTAATTTTAAAAGGTTCAGGATAGATTTTGAAGGTCAATTTATTTTTAAAATTGTAGCCTGAGATGAGTAGAATCCGGTGTAAAAAAAAAAAACTTCAAAATCCAAAAAAATATTAAGACATTTTGATGATTTTTGGCTATGTCTGGTTGCGTTGAAGCTTTTTTGACATCTCCGTGAAAATCATTAAAATATACATTATCATCTGCATTTCGCATCTGTGCGTACAGGGTGATTTTTTGGCCTTTTTACAAACTTTTGCAATAAGTTGATTTAATTTCATGAAGAAATATTCATATAAACGCAGGTCCTATCTTTCTTCGTTCAAAAGTTATAGCGCGTTTCAAATGTTTAAGTTGAAAAACGTAGTAGTCACGATTTGACAAAACAAAGTTTAGTAACTATTATTTTAAATAATTACCTGTCAAAAATAGTTTGGTTATGTTAATGCTTTCTGAAAACTGTTTGTGAATTTATTACACGCACAAGAGATTTTAATTCGTCATTGCCAATTTTGTATTTAGAAAAATGGATCAATTTTTCAACATTTAATGTAGGTAAATGATGCTTTCTGTTTGTTACAATAAATGTTTGTGATTTCTGTTTGGTACAATAAATGTTTTTAATTTCTATAAATTATGTTTACCAATAAGTGTTCATAGAGACAATATTTTAAAAGCGCTATAACTGACGAACAAAGAAAGATATCGTATGTTCAGTTAAGAAAACCTCTAGAGTGCGATGGAAAATTTTGTAGGGTTGGCAACTCTGAAAATATATATAATAATTAATAAAATAATAAATCTGAAATTCAAGAAAAGATAAAATCATGGAACTCTAGACGATTTTTTTTATTGAACGTATGCGTTTATATGAACATTTCTTCATGAAATTAAATCTACATTTCATAGCCAATTTTTTTAAATAGGCTAATGAACCATCCTGTATAAAACTTAAAAAAAATCCCTGCATAATTTGATTATTGATGTTTTTATGTAATATTTTTTACAGAATGAAACTTATTTACAGTAATATTGCAATTACTGCAATGATGACGAATTTCACCAGATGAAGATGTATTAAATATTAACGAAGTTATTGGCACCCTCGAGCCTCTTCCAAACCCCAACACACCAATTCCATTTCGTAAGGGTGCACGTGACAAGGGGGCGTAATGAATTGGCTCATCCGGATCTAAACTCAAATTTGAATTTTTTATGACTCTTGCGATAGATTATATTAAAACTAAAATTGTATAGTCCAGTTCACGAGAGGTGTCCTGTAATAGTTGAGTTCAAAATATTGTTAACATGAAAAACCTTAAAGAAAAGTTGTACAATTGATTTCAAATCTGTAATCATAAGATACCTCAAAATCGCCAATTTTAACTTACTAGCTTTTATTATTAATTAGAATAAAAATTATACTAAAACTGAAATTGTAGCTTTTATTATTAATTAGAGAAAAACAGTGATATAACCGACAGGCGTCTTTCATAAGAACGCCTGTCCCGGCGCATTCGCCATTCTCGCAATTGTGTCTTTTAGCGTTTCGCCGGACGTGGAAAATTAACCCGGCGATATCCTCTTACGCTTCATAAAGTAGAGTATTTCGGCGGTGGACGGGAGAAATTACATTTTCGGCGTGATGGGCGGGATACAATAAAGGGCCGGGAGCCAACTTTCATCATTTCGACTTTTCCCTTTTATGTGTAATCGCATCAGCGGCCCCGACTCCTTAATCCGCACTGACCGACAAAATTAATCTCCGGAAAATATGACCCTCTTTTACACAACAATCCACAATAACAAAGGAAATAAGAGGGAAATGCTTTTTTAACAGTTATTGCTATTAATCATATTTCTTTTCTACTCATCTTTCAGCGACAAAAATATGATAAAACTGATAATAAAAAAATGGATTTTTTAATAGTTTGCAGAATATTTGCAAAACATAAGAACGAATTAAAATGAATATCGACTTTCATTTGTAAATGTAAAAAAATGTAGTCTCCGTTGAGACTTTTCCAAATATTCAAATATTCAATATTGAAATATTCAAATATACAACATTGAAATTTTTAATGAATATTTGGAAAAGTCTTAACGAGACTAAATGGTTGCAGAAATTCTATATTAATTTTAATTTGTTTTTATATTTTGTCTTATATTGTCTACCAGGTAATTATTTAACTAGCTTTATATAGTTTATTTTCAACGGCCCAATAAATGTTAAAATGTTTTTTTGTTTCGTGATTTATGACTACCTAGATTATAATGTCAGTCACGACAAAGTTGTATTTATTTGTTCAAACGGTAAAAACCAGCAATTGCGCAGTGCGTTCATTAATTCAGTACTGGTCCTGTAATACGTAATTTAAACAAGATATCTGAATTTGTTTGGCTTTATTATTTAAAATATTCTACTCTCGCTTTAATATACTTCTTTAAGTGATTCAATAGTAATTCAAATGTATGCTTCAGCTCATTTAGTTGAAGTGCCTTCAATGCTTGTGTAAAAACTGTCTAAAGAGTCGGAATGTCATAAAAAAACATCCTTTCAATTTTAATTTCAATATAGGAATAAAGATAAGTCGGTACTGTGCGACTTATCTTTATTTCCGTATTGAAATTGAAATTAAAAGGGTGAAATCAGGTGAATACGGCGAATGATTCAACACATAGACTTGATTTCAAGACAAAAATTGAGGAGTGTGACTCGGTGCATTATTGACAAACATTATTAACAAAGACCAACTGTCCTGATCTCGATATTCGGGTAAAAAGCAACGGATTTTCTTCCTTAGTAAGGAACAATTCGAAACGATTCTTTGCTAATGTTTAATGCCCTTTCCATCATTTTTAGTGAGACATTTAGGTCATTCGCAATAAAATCAGATATTCTTTTGGTCACTTCGCGTGTCCCAGCAAAGATTGGCCCTCCTGAATGTCCAACGTCTCTCTACCTTCTAAAAGAAACGTTTATGGCACAGGAAAACATTTGTTCTACTTAAACAATCATTGATGTACATTTAAGGCATAAATAAATAAGTAACGACCTTTACATTTTTATACTAAATAAGGTAACAACGCAATAGGCCAGGATAAAAATGAGTGAAATGATTGAATAATTGAAAATGAATGAAATAAAAAATGTCGCGTGTCGCGTGTCGCTCTTATTTTGAGATCCTCAGGCCAGCACATCTATCAACCCAACACACTACACATACACACTACATACTTGAGGCATCTACCAGAATGTTTATAACGTATTTGACCAAATTTTGCGTAGAATTTAATGATCTTTTTTTGTTCCATGTTAAAATTTTAACATTGAATCAAAAAATGTTTGGAAAGTAATGTCATAATTTTGTTATTTGTCAACTAAATGTGAAGAAATTTTGACAGATAATAGAAAAAAGTCCATGCTTCAAAATGCAACCAACATGCGACCACATAGATATTTTCGAAATATGGCACTAGTGCTAAAAATAAATGGCCGCTCTGTCTATATAAATGGTGGATGTGCCGGGAAATCGCCCTCTTCTTATTTGATTTATTTAAATATTTTCTAATCTCTTCTTTAGATTCAAAGTTTAAAGCTTTTCTATATCTGAACCTGTAAATAAACAATTATTTTTGAGTTTACTCATAGTTATCATTGTATGTGTTTTATATGTGGATGGTAATTGAGGCTATGAACCCAAAAAAAATAGAAGCGGAGATGAGAGAGAAAGCGAGAGGGAAAAACGGGCTCTCTCGTCCTTTCGTACACACTCTGGATGCAAATTGAATACATTTTATGGGCGTGCGAAATGGACCGTGAAATTTGTTAAATGGACGGAATTACAAGGTAACTGCCCTAATTTAGATTGGGCGAACTTTCCGGTGCACATCATAAAATGAGATAATTTAATATCCGCACATCCTACCGAAATCCCCCTCTTCCCTTAATCCCATCCCGCATATCCAAACAGAATTTAACATACATACATACACACACGGATGTTTGTTTATTTTATCAAATGAAATTTTAAAGGTAATTTATATGAGAGTACGTAAAATGTTTGTTTTATGTTCAATTTAGATTTATTTTGAAGCATTTTTTGCATCCCAGGTTAAATAAATACTCGTATATTACACTCTTATTTATTTTTTAATTCCAATCTCCATTGAATTAATTTTTCAGATAGATATAATTTTGATAATTTTAAACTTAACGATATTTAAATGTTTTATACAGATGGCGTATAAAGTTTATAAAAGCCTGAAAAATTTGGTTAGAAATTATTTGAGCTGACTTGAGAACTTGTAGAGAAAAGGTAAATATTTTATTATTTAAATGTTTCTATTATTACTTATTTAAAATCAAAGCGTTTTCAATGTATTTCTAACTTCACATTAAATCAGTGTTTTAAACGCGTGGCGCATTCAGTAAAATTTCGAGTTTAGAAAAGCCTGAATTTGGATTTGGACGCTACGCGTAAAATCCAAATTCCTAAGGCTTTTCTAAACTCGAAATTTTACTTCATGCTTAGTCTGGGAGTGGAAATACGCGTTAGAAGCTTCAAATTGAACGCTTTTCAAAAACATCGAATATCTATCTAAAACATTTTAAATCGCAATATGTATAAAATTGCGATTTAAAAATGTTCAGATAAATATTTGATGTTTTTAAAAAGCGTTCAATTTAAAGCTTTAAACAAGTGTTTTTTAATCCAAATCCAAACTTTTCTAAACTCGAAATTTTACTTCATGCGCCAAGCGTATAAAACGCTGATTGCAAGTAAAGTTCAAAACATACTGCTTTAGAATAGTTCTTAACAGTATATTTTAAACTTAACGATATCTTAGTGTTTTATACGGGTGGCGCATAAAGTAAAATTTTAAGTTTAGAAAAACCTGTTGACCTGACTTGAGAATGGGCGGAAAAAATGTAAATATTTTGATTATTACTCATTTAAAACGTTTTTAAAGTATTTCTAACTTCACAATATGTCAGTGATTTAAACGCGTGGCGCATGAAGTAAAATTTCGAGTTTAGAAAACCTGAAAATTTGGTTTAGTCATTAAGGCTTTTCTAAACTCAAAATTTTTCTTCATGCTTAGTCTGTGAGTGGAAACACTCGTTAAAAGCTTTAAATTGAATGCATTTTAGAAGCAATGAACGATTGAGCATTTACAATGTATATATATAAAAAAAAAATATATATATATATATATAATAAATGTAGTGAGATTCTCTCGGTATATGATCAATAGTTATCCAAAAACATGTTATTCCTAAATACTGACAAGACTGAATTCATATTTTTTAAAACAAATCGTTCGAGGATACCATATATAAATAATATAGCAATAGTTAACAGAAATTATAATCTAAAGCAACATGTCAGGTTTCTTGGCATAGCCATTGATGACACCCTGAACGAGCCTCACACATAACAAATATAGAGAAGGAACTAAGCTCCGTCTGCTATATGCTGTGCATTTTTAAACAGTCAGGTGCACCTCGGGATGTTTTAAAACTAGTGTACCACCATTCCCTCTTTTGCTCTAAACTTCGATTGGGAATTACATACTATGGGTCTAGTTACCACCAAAACAGAACATTCTTAGAAAAAAGCCGTTAGAATTATATATTTGAAGTACCTTGAATCGTGTAGGGGTCACTTCAGATCAATCTATTAACTGTACACAGCATGTAAAAGAATCAGACACGATTTTATAACAATTATGCACTCCCGTCACAACGTTTAACTATGTATGAAAGAGACCCACAATATGCAGCTATGAAATACTATAACAGTTTACCAGGTCAGTTAAAGTCACTGTATAAGAGCTATAAGCGTTTCAAACAGTCTTTGTTTCAACATCTTTGTGAAAAAATTATACTCCATTGCAGATTATTGTAACACTTCTAGAGAACTTGTATTTACTTACTTTTATGTACTATTTTATTTTCTTTTACAATGGCACGTTCTCTCTAATATGTAATTGTTCTGTTTTGTATATGCATATTTTATGAGAATAAAGAATATATATATATATATATATATATATATATATATATATATATATAAAAAACTTTTAGTAAATAATATATATATATATATATATATATATATATATATATATATATATATATATATACATTACTAGTCTATCTATAATTTTGCAATCCGATGATGATGATAAGCATACACAGTAAATTAATATTAATAATAATATTTACTCTTTGATTTTGAAACGACAATACCTTGAAACATTTTTCAAATGTTTGTTCAGCTATGAAATCTAAACGTAAGTAATATACAATATGATAAAAGTTGTCCATTATATTAAGTGATCTCAAATATTTAATAAAAGACGTACTTCTTGATATTTCATACAATTTAGTTTATTTTCTAAGTAATATACTTTCTATTTTTTATATACATGTATATATTTTAAGACATGCTATTGTATAATTACAATGAAGCCGTTTTAATAATAAATATGATTTCATTAGTGTGTGATGTGTCCCTTTTTTTTGTTGAGTAAAAATTTTGATGTGCGCGCTCACTTTGTCGTCATTGATTGATTCTGGTGGTGAAAAGGGGGATTTCTCCCCATCCAACACTCGTCCTCGATTCATTTCTAGAAGCACGCCCGGCAATTTAATTAAGCCCCCCTCTCGTTCCCCCGATCCCCTCAGTTCGACAGAAAAAGTTTACATACATTCACTCATTTCCTCTCTTCAGAAAGCCCCGGGGGAACAACCGCCACCGCACTTCCCGTGATGAAAAGAATGTAAAACACCCAATCAGAAAAAAAGTTGTACAAATTAATTAATCACTGACCGTATATTCTAAAGTTACAGACATTTTTTCATCACATTTGAAGAATATTTTAAATTAATCCAAGGGAGATTTAAATATACATTAATGCATACATACAGTCTATTTCACGAATGTTTACACTCACGTCATCAATTATAAAATTCCGAATCAATCTGTTTAAGGTCATATGTAATTGCGCGCATTGGCGTAACGTTAAAAAGGGGTTTGGTGTTTAATTTTTCTACTGAATCCTGCATTGAAACCATAGAAATTGCATTCCAACATGTAATCTTAGGAAGAACTCATGCCAATGAATACGTTATTGAAATGCACTTACAAAATAAAATCCCAAAAGAATGATTACTGTTATGCGATTGACATTATTCCATTTACAATAATAATAAAATGCAATACAATTAATTTTAATAAAAAAATATTTATTTTCACTTCTATCGCGATTTCATGATTTTTAAAATGGACGCGATAGAAATCTTGTTTGTGTGGGTGTTCATGAGGCTATTTATTTTAAATTATCTAATTTTCAAACCATAATTAAAAATAGTTAACGACGTTGGATATTAACCAAATAGCGACCTTTCCTCTAAAATGACCGGAGAGACAGGAAAATGCATAAATGTGGTATTACATGATAAACCCGTATTCTTGATCGAATCAACACCCGGAAATTTGGTTTAAGTTGATTTAATCATTATTACTGCCTGTTACATCATCGTCTGAACTACTCCCATCCCCAATAGTACTTTTTTCTAAGGATTTGTGCCACATGACCAACACTTCATTGTCTCCATATCCTTTTTCGCCTATATGAGCATCATAATATTGTTTTGCCTGTGCCCAGATTAGTTCTATGGCGTTAAATTCGCAGTGATATGGTGGAAGTCGCAATATTTCATAGCCATGTTCGAGCAGATCTGTTAGGTCTAGCATATCGTTTGGCTAGGGCTAACAGTTCCGTCTTGAACTTGTTACTTTCACAGGTTTATTGCTATCTTGTAGCCAATGTGTGATTTGTGCCTTTGTCCAAGAAATTTTGGGCTACTTTTCTATGAATACGCTGTGGTAAGGTGCATCCATAACCAGTCTACAAGTTTTGAAGTTGTTGCATAAATAAGGGAAGCATTCTCCACAAAACCTGTACTCTGACCAGCATGCAAAATAACGAAGCGCTCACCGACAGCTCTCCTTATTTTAACAATTCACCTCGTAGACTGCATCTAAAGGTAAAAGGGGACCTCCATTGCATTTTTCCTGGTTGAAGTAGTCCATTACTTTAATAATCATATCTCGGGCTACTTAGTAAGTCTGTTTTCAGGCATTTTGAGTTTATGGTTATAAAAAACTAAATCTCATCACAAAACAATTAATTCTACACGTACTTACACTATGAAAAAACACGAAAAACTCACGAAAAAACTGAATCAATCAGAAATACTTGGAAACTTGAAAACTTGGAACGGATAGTGACGCTACTGACGTTTCTGGGAAGCGATGTGCTGGGGTAGACAAGCACTATAATGGCGTCTTTGTCTAATGCATCGCCTCATGTTTCCAAACGGTGAGCACTGTTGTCGGTACTTGTATCAGGAGTCACAAGACATACGTTTCTATTATTTACTACGATGATGCGCATATAATAGTATAAAATGGTAGGATAACTGCTTGTCTTTGATACATACATAAATTGATGACGTGACTGCCAACATTCGTGAAAAATACTGTATATACATGGTTTCACCAGCAAAGCGTCCAAATCCAAACGTTCAGGATTTTCTAAAATCGAAATTTTACTTTATACGCCACGCGTAAATTTCCACTGCAACTATTTTGTTTTCAAACATGAAGAAGCCCATAAAAACAGCTGTAGCGAAACATTGATAGTTTACTGTTTTGTATACATTTTTCGTAATCTAATAAATGCAAATTATTTAACAGTCTAAACGCGGAGTAACACGAATATTCTAAATTTTATTCTGCCTGATTTTTTCTAAAATCATAAAAGCACGTCTGCTATTGATCTGTCTATCCATTTCATAATATTTTCTTAAACCCTTCACAATTTCCCATTCATACCACCTTTTCAATTTCTCGACCTAAAAAAAGGAAAATATGGAGAAAGAGAGGACTTTTATGTACGTGTGTGTGATATATTAAACGTTGGCATTTGACTATGAATGGAGTGGCATAAATATTTCGAAAACGATGAATAAAAAAATCGAAGTGACATATCCTGGGGCTGTGGTATTTTTTTTCCTTGGCGTGGAGAAATACAGAGGAGCAATAAATTCCACAAAACTTACAGCCACTGGGAAATTTCAAATACATGCAATAATATTCCCACTTTGAAATCATCTGTAAATCGTATAACCCTCGAACTGATACAAAAATATAGTGGTGTAAAACTTAGCATAATTTTTCTATTCTCTATTTAAAATGGAATACCACGTAGTAAATATTCTCGACAATCTTGATGTTATTTATCAAAGATTTAAAAATGGCATAAATCTTGAAAAATATGACATACACCGATTTGTTCTTTAAGGTAAACTTTCACATCTTCCATATAAACATTTGTTAAATGAATGAACATGTGATCAAACCTAAGTATCGAAGTATATTTTAAACTTCACTTTAAATCAGTGTTTTGTACGCGTGGCGCATGAAGTAAAATTTCGAGTTTAGAAAAGCCTGATTTGGCTTGGTCGCTCCGCTGCGCTACGCGACCAAGCCAAATGTTCAGGCTTTTCTAAACTCGAAATTTTACTTCATGCTTAGTCTGGGAGTGAAAAACAGTCGTTAGAGTTTTTCTATTAAAAGTTTTTAATAAGATTACGAATGTCGGAAAATTTCTATTGAAAAATCGTAGCATGTATACCTAAAAGAAAAATACCTTGTATATGTATCATCTTTATTAAGACAACTGATTTTTGTGTACAAACTATGAAGAAAATGAAATGACTGTTGCATGGTTGGCGAAGATCACTACATTTTGATGTATGTACTTTTGCCGGCGGATGGAAATTCTATTTTCAAAAATACTACAACGGTTCGTGATGTGACACTTCGATCAACAACTTTTTTTTTATTTTCTTTACCTGCTCATTGATTTTAATTTATTTATTTCTTGATAATTCTAAACAAATAATATAATATAATACATGAGTTTGTTGTTTGTTCCTATCGACCTTCGGTCTTCTGCCCTGTTATAAAATATTTAAAAAGTTGAGAAATTAAATCTAGCAAAGATGACATTATTTAAAAATCACATTTTGAACAAAAAGCGTATTCTTAGCAATTTTATTGTCAGCTATTAAAAAAACAGATTTACGCCGATGGCCCGGCGCATTCACCAAAAATCTGCCAGACATTATTTAGGTGAATCATTTTTTGTTTCTGTATTACAACGGATATTAATATATTCTATACCCACTCCAAGGCGTGTTAGTTTAACAATGTTAAAGGGCTTGAGGTTGGCCCTAGATATTGATGTAGGTTGAAAGTTTCATCATCCTTCACAAAGCACATCCCCAGGGTGAAACCGCGACCGAGGCATATTCAACATTATCCGCATTGTGGAACAGATTCTTACTCATCATATTACATCAAATTAAAGTACTTTTCATTATCATTCCTTGAGAATGACGATTAGTCGAAACTAGTTGGGGAAATAAAGATATAAGTGAAACAAACCCAGTGCCTTTAACTGGAACTCAATTTTAGTTAAAATGTTACATCAAGTGAACAATGAGAACCAAATTAAATTTACAATTTTTAGTTCCGCTTTCCCTACATCGAAGAACCTCAATTTCTATCGAAGCAAAAGTAAATAGTATTACCTACTAATGATGTGTATCATTAGGTAATCGTCGTTTAAGTTTCAACATCGCATACCCCACTTTTCCCTACTTTTCAGGAGAGCAAATAAACTGTTTTGAGATAGGTGAAGTTTTGTGATTTGAGATATGTGAATTTGTTAAGATGCTTTCAAGCATCAGAACGATGAACTATTGCTACCAACACCACAATGGCAAGAAAATATGAATCCAACATCCAAAATTTAGCATTTTTTTGAGATATGCTATGTTGAAACTTAAACGACGATATGTAATTAATGGCTTGGTTTTTAATCCATTGAACGCCATTATTGCAATAACGCAATATTATTATTTTTTCTTAGTTAAATTACTAAATTAGTTCATTTGATACATTGTATTATTTGACCTGCCTTGAGAATGTGTGAAGAATAATGTAAATATTTTGTAATTTATATATTTCAATTATTACTTATTTTAAAAAAGTATTTTTAAGTGTATTTCTAACTTCACAATATTTTAGTGTTGAACACGCGTGGCGCATGAAGTAAAATTTCGAGTTTAGAAAAGCCTGAAAATTAGGTTTGGCCGCCCCGCTTCGCGGAGCGACTAAATCAAATTTTCAGGCATTTCTAGACTCGAAATTGTACTTTATGCTTAGTCTGGGAGTGGAAATTACAAATTGAACACTTTTGTAAAACGGGTGTGCGCGGGGAGGTAATTCTCAACATTCTCAAGATATATTTTCGTAGCTACTCGAAATAGTCATCTACTGTTTGTTTTATGTAAAAACAAATGACCTGTGCTTTAGACACATTAAAAACCAAATTAGTATCTTGATTAGTTAATGAATTATCAATTTTTCAATTTTCATAGTTTTTAAATATAAATTTAAACTTTGCGAGATCCGCATAAACTAAATTCAAATTTGTCCACTTAAAAAAATTTAAAAAATGATAATTCATTAACTAATCAAGATATTAATTTGGTTTTACATGTGTCTAAAACACAGGTCATCTAGTTTTACATAAAAAAAACAGTAGATAAATATTTCGAGCGAATACGAAAATATACCTACTTAACCGCGCATCGATTTTTTTTTTTTTCGTTATAAATTCACATCTGAAAATTGACAATGTTAATGAATTAATTTCTCGTTAATTATAAACACTATTTTTTTTGAAAATAAATACTTCGGGGTTCTAAAGTATAAGGAGCATGATGCAGTACCTAGTTTTTTAAACATTTAATGTTGAGAATTACCTCCCTCGCACACCCGTAGCCGCGTGGCCATCAATCAGCCTGAAAATTTGCAGCGTATTCATTATGCCAGTAAAAAGTGCGGAATTTCACCTAAAATCAACTATAAGAGTTCACTCTGTAAATGCTCGGTCGTTAATGGGTTAAAGTTTCAGATATTCTGTACATTATTTCACTAGTTTTTGATTTTAAAGAACATTAAAATAACATGATGAAAAAATTGCTATAATGTTTTTTGAGCAACTATTTCTAAAATTCCTCAATGTATGATTACTATAATTTTTTGGGCAACAATTTTGAAGATTCCTCAATGTATGATTAAAATAGTTTTTAAGCAACTTCCTCGAGTTTTTTGTATTCGTCGAAGTTGCTTGAAAATTATGTTAATCATACATTGAGGAATCTTCAAAATAGTTGCTCAAAAACTATAGTAATCATACATTGAGAAATCTTAGAAATAGTTGCTCAAGAAACATTATAGCAATTTTTTTGGAAAGCTAACCCATCACAAGTTCTTTCTTAGGACTCCAAATGAACTAGATTAACTTTATATTTAAGTCGTCCAAATGCAGAAGCATCCATACGTATTTTGACAAACTTGAGGCAAAACGTAAAAACTGATTTTGCAGTATCTTTTAAATTAATTAAAATAGTGTTGAATGAGTTTTGTATTAAAAGAGACTAAAAAATAATGTAAAACTAGACAAAAAATTGGCAAATTTTGCAACTGAAAAAATATGTCAGCTTTTGAAATTGAGAAACGTAGTATTCGAAAGGATTTTTTAACTTAATTTTGAAAGAATCACCATAGTTTTTAAAAGTCAATTTATTTTTGAAATTGTAGCTAAAGACGAGTAGAATCTAGAGATACCAAAACTTAAAAATACCAAAGATAGGTGTATGGCTCGTTTTGAATTTTTGCGACTCAATTTATAAAGAATTACTTAGTTCGACCATACATAAGAATGCATAAAATTAAATGAAAAGTTGGCAAATTTTGCAACTGAAAAAATATGTTAGCTTTAAAAACCAAGAAATGTAGCATTCGGCAGGATTTTTCAACATAATTTTAAACGGCTCACCATGGGTGTCAATAGTAAATTTATTTTTAAATTTATAGCCTGAGACGAGTAGAATCTAGAGATACTAATACAAATTTTGCAACTTAAAAAATATGTCAGCTTTCGAAATCGAGAAACGTAGCATTCGACAGGATTTTTCAACTTAATTTTGAAACGATCACCATAGGTTTTAAAAGTCAATTTATTTTTAAACTTGTAGCCTAAGACAAGTAGAATATAGGGATACCAAAACTTTAAAGTAAAAAAAAATAGGTGTCTTGCATTTATGCGACTCAATTAATAAAGAATTAATTTATTAAACCCGGCACATGCACCATTTTATTACATACAAAACTTATGCTCCACACATCCTTTATTAGATCTTATAACCAGATTTCAACTAAATTAGACCATTAAACAAACTTTCGCGATCTCTCACGAGGCCATAAATCCTCTTTTGAATTTATCATACATACACAAACCATCCATGCGATATTCAAACCCTGGGAATAATACACATAATAATATCGTAGTTGTAGTGCGGGCGGGAAGTTTATTGCACCGGCTGAAGGGCCCAAGTTTTTAGAACCAGAGGGAGCAATTAGCGGGCAGAAGTTTGTAATTGCAGTAGAGCCCCCTTGGGGTGGACGGCGGAGGGTTTTTTTCCGCAGCGGCGGTCGCCACTAATTGCAAAAATTAAGAGCGGAAAGACCGCGACCTATATATGTGAATCCGGCCGCTAAGTTTGCGCGAAATTTATAGGGTTATTCCTTAGACTTTTTTTCTACGGGAAATTTTCTTTTTGGAGTTGAATCGATCGACCGAAGAAAACTTTAATAATAAAAGACCGGGTGGAGGAAAAATGAGGGGGAATTATTCACTGCTTTAATTATTATGAGGAGAGAAAAAAGGGGTAATTTTAAAAACTCTTTGATCTAGAGTTCGTTTTGTAAAAGGAACGGAAATTTGTGGTGGAATTATTTGATTAATTATACTCTTACATTAGTGATATGCACATCACATTAATGTAAGAGCCCAATTATTCGAGCATTGGACTAACAAATTTATATTTGCTTTTTTAAATTATAGTTAAATATGTTTCACCACGTGAAAGATGAGAAACTTGTTCAAGATTTGCTTACTTGTTTAACACGTTAACTGTCACATTTTTTTATACATCGAGATTCTCAAAGATATTCTTATTCGAGTTACGTGAAGGGTTAGTTACAAACTAGTAGAACTTGAAATTATTTTTCTTCGCATTTTTGTTGAAATTCTATACGTACATTTAAAGTAAAATGTGCCCTTTATCAATGTATTGAGAAAAATTGAAGTACAAAAAATTGGGTGTTACTATAGGGAATCTTGGTTAGTAGAAGACATAAAAAACGGATGGCGCTTCCTCGATATCTTTTTAGGGATAATCTCAATGGTGAAAACAAAAATTGCCTATCATCTTTCGTTTTCGAGTTACAGCCAAAATTCTCCATTTCCGATTTTTATTAATATCTTTGTTATTTATTGTTTTATTGAGATAGGTGTTGCATGTTCTGAGAATTGTATGACATCTAGAGAATTTCGATATCTTTATTAATTAACAAGATACAACACAAAGTTGTATTTTTTTAAAATAGAAGTCATACATGGCTTTAGCCTTTATAAATAGCTTATTTTTTTGTCTCTTCACTGATGTAAATGTAAATATGTAAATGTTTTAATTGCATTTTTATTGAAATCTATTAAAATTCACTAAAATTTGCTAAATGTATTCTCCTAACAGTCGTAATAGACTTATTTTGTTTAAAGTCAAATTATTGATTGTTAAATAAACACATGGTCAACACTATTATATCTAAAATGTTATAAATTTATGCAACATACGCATTTTGAATAATGGACGGTAATTTAAACATTTATTGTAATTTAAATATTATATCAATGCTTGTCAACGATCTAATGATGTTTTTTTTAATCTACAAAAAATCGATCTGTCTTTGTTCTCAACAGCGGTTTAAATATGTTTTCAAGGTAATATAAATATTTTTATTAATTAATTAAACTAATCTATATCATAATACAGCATTCATGTGGCTTTTTATAATTTACAGATGGCGAATGTGTTACATTCAATAATTTAATTAGGAACAAACCAAGTCTACTACATCCAATTAAACATATTTGAAAAAAAAATAATGAATTTTAATAAATTTCCATAAAAAAGCAATAATAACATCCACAACATCATTGAAACGAGAAAAAAAACCTATTTATTGAAGCCAAAGCCGACTATGATATTTAAAAAACACAACTATGTGTTGTATCTCGTATATTAATAAAGATAATATTATTTTATTTATCTCATTTAATTCTCCTTAAAAAAAGTGCCTCACGAACATGCAACTCCTGTTTTAATATAATAATAGATAACTGAGATGTAATAAAAATTGAAAATGGAGAATAATGAGTTTTTGGCTAAACAAAAGACGATAGCCGATCTTTGCTTTCACCATTGAGTTTATCTCTAAGAAAGAGGATGCGGCATCCGTTTTTTTTCTGTCTCTTCTACTAACAGATTCTCTGTAGTAACACCCAAATTTGACTACCATGTACATATAAAATTTCATACGACAGCCAACATGCTAAAAAGGTTTCACATTTACAAAATTTTATTAATTCGCTGGTAAAATTTCTTTTGTTCATTTTAAATTTTAAAGAAATCCAATTTAATCATAGTGGAATTAAAACGTGCACGCTTGGTATTCTATTACATTAAAGTGAGATTCGTGTTATCTGTAAGCCGTCCATTTACTTCACAATCTCGTTTGGTTTATCTTTAGCACCGCTTTGCGCAAAGCTAACTAGATCTATTCATTACACCCCACACTGCGAGCATGCCTCACTCACTTTTCTATTATGTCTACGTGCTATTG
Organism: Philonthus cognatus; assembly: GCA_932526585.2. Taxonomy (NCBI): domain Eukaryota; kingdom Metazoa; phylum Arthropoda; class Insecta; order Coleoptera; family Staphylinidae; genus Philonthus; species Philonthus cognatus. The sequence goes on from OW052242.1 coordinate 36,413,505, forward strand.
CACTTAATTTTAGAGTTGTTTTTTTATCTCGTTGAACTTATTTCCAGCTAAAGTGCAGTAAAATACACGGAATCATGTAGATTTATGTGCTGTGAGAAAATACAAGTTCGTTTATGTTTAATGAGTCTTAGTTAAGTACCAGATTATTCTGATTTTTATTTTGTTCGAATTATTCTGTAGAGATTTTTTTACTTTTACATAGTATAAATAAAATTACCAATACTTGGTTGTAGTACAGGGTGGAGCAGAAAGAATAACGAGCGATTTTAGAAATCCCGCCAACCGCGCCGTATCATTGGGAGGTGGTAGGGACGCTATCGGCCATGTATCCTGCGTATTAGCATGAAGTAATAATGGAGTACGGTACGGAGTTAACGAGGAAACATTTTTTCAACAGGATGGAGCAAATGGGAGGTTGCTCCATCCTGTTGAAAAAATGAGAGAGTAAGCATGAATATTGGTAATGGGTTATTTCCAAATCATATGATTTCTCGAAATGGGGACATCACCTGGCCTCCTCGTTCACCGGACCTCACAAGGTGCGAAATTTCTTGTGGGGTTACTTGAAGAGTAATGTTTCAAGAAAATCCTCCACAAACAGTTCAGGCCTTGAAAGAAAGTTTATCAAATTACCTAAGCAATGCTGCGGAACGTTATGAATAATTTTAGATCACGATTGGAAGAATGTGTACGCCTAAACGGACGTCGTCTTTCCAGAGTTATTTTCAAAAAATAAAAACATTAATGCTTTTTATGTTCTTTAACTAAATAAAAAATTTGTTTAAAAACAACAAAAAACTTCTTTATCAAAGACTTTTTAAAATCGCCCCGTTTTCTGCCCCACCCTTAATATTGTTTCAATTAGTGTTTGGATTTGTCGTTCTAATGCAAATCAGTTGTAGGTTGAGAAAAGAATGTCGGCACTTTTAATATTATTTTTTTGAGTATACATATTCCGATGTATACGCTGTAAATTTTCGGGCTTTCATTGTTTTTTTAACTGAGTTCAATTTACAGCTTTAAACGAGTGTTTTCCACTCCCAGACTAAGCATGAAGTAAAATTTCGAGTTTAGAAAAGCTTGAAAATTTGGTTTGGTCGCGTAGCGCTACGCGAATTTTCAGGCTTTTCTAAACTCGAAATTTTACTTCATGCGCCAAGCGTATAAAACACTGATTTCAAGTAAAGTTTAAAATATACTGCTAATGCAGTATCTTAAAGCAGTATATTTTAAATTTCACTTAAAAGCAGTATTATAAAGCGGTATATTATTAATTTCAGTTGAAATGAATTTCACTTAAAATCAGTATCATAAAGCAGTATATTATGAAATGTAGTTGAAACTGGTGGCATACGCGTGGCGCATGAAGTAAAATTTCGAGTTTAGAAAAGCCCAGAAAATTTGTCTCGGGTCGCTGCGCGCCCCTCGACAAATTTTCAGGGGGCTTTTCTAAACTCGAAATTTTACTTCATGCTTAGTCTGGGAGTGGAAAGCACTCGTTTAAAGCTTTAAGTTGAGCTCAGTTAAAAAGCAATTAAAGCCTGAAATGAACAGTGTATACATCGGGGTATGCTTACAATTTAACAATTAAAAAAAAAACAACGAATATCTGCAACTTTACAGCGTATATATCGAGATATGTATACTTAAAAATGAACTTATTTCCAGCTAAAGCTCATTAAAATACGCGGAATTATATAGATTTATGTGCTGTGAAAAATTACGAGTACGTTTATGTTTATTGAGTCGTTGTAACGTACGAGATTATTCTGATTTTTATTTTGTTCAAATTAATCAAGAGGATTTTTTTTCTTTTATGAAGTATTAATAAAATTACAAATACTTGGTTGTAGATTATTGTTTCAATGAGTGTGTGAATTTGTCTTTGTGAGGCAAATCAGTTGTAGGTTGCGAAGAAACCTGGGCACTTTTAATTTTTTTTAATATTCATATCCCGATATACACGCTGGTAATTTTAAGGCTTACAATGCTTCTTAACTGAGTTCAATTGAAGCTTTGAACGAGTATTTTCCACTCCCAGACTAAGCTTCAAGTAAAATTTCGAGTTTAGAAAATCCCCGTGACAAATTTTCTGGGCTTTTCTAAACTCGAAATTTTACTTCATGCACCACGCGTATAAAACACTATAATTTTCACAGGGCTTTTTTAAACTCGAAATTTTACTTCATGCTTAGTCTGGGAGCGGAAAACACTCGTTTAAAGCTTAAAATTTAACAACAAATGTTTGTAACTTTACAGCGTATACATCGAGATATGTACACTTAAAAGTACTAGTATATTCTGATTTTTATTTTGTTCAAATTATTCCAAGTATAACAAATCAAATCAATTTCTTTATTTCTAATAGAATTACAGATCATTCAAAGGTGGGTAAAGTACAATTCTGTGCAATAAAATTAAGCACACTAAATATGGTATAGTTTAAAACGGACATAATGAGTTTCCTAGTAACGAAAATATGTAAATATGCCAATTTCCTTAATGTCAAAATGCTGCGTCATTTAGACAACAATTCAAAAATTCGAAATCTAACTAAAATAGAAGATGGTTTTTCTATTTCGGCTTTGTTGTATTTATTATGAGCTGTTTTTTTTAAAGGTCTTATTTTTGTTTTTTTTAATAAAGGTGTTATTTTCAAGTTCGGTGTTTTACCATTTATTGAAACTGCTGCTAGCCAATTAAGACAGATCCAAATTATACAACTAGAATATTGTGAAAAATAGTTATGAGACTTGTGCTTAATTTTATTGCAAAAAGTGTACAATAATAAAATGGTATAAAAATAAATATACAAACAATTCTAAACAGAATAATTTTCCAGATAATATATTTTGTTTATTGAATTTCAATCTCTGCCTTGACTCTCTCTTATTCCCGTCTGTATTGTATTTTAATGCCGAAGCGCAAGATTGCCTTCATTGATATCGTCGGTTCAGATTGCGGAATGGCAGAAATATAGACGTATACGTATGAGAGCGGATATAGCCGGCTTTGTGCCTTCGATATTTCGCAATGCATTCATTCGTTCATTCAAACCGAGCTTTTCATCCATTATTCCCCGACTCCAGTTTACCACTTTGTTTCACTAAATTCAATTATTGGGGAATATTTGAAATTGCAAAACTATTATTGCCACAGGTTATTTCTAAGTAACAACCAATCCTAGTTATATAGCGTAATATTTTTATGATTGGATTTTACAATAATTACTGGCAGCTAATTATTGTAAAATCCAATCATAATTACAATCAAATTGGGATTAAAGAACAACAAATTGCGAATCAGCAATTTCAAATTGGGATCGAACTAGTACTATTCAAGAAATAACCAGTTTAAATAATTTAGCAAAAATAACAGAAACTATATTAATTTGACATGTTTTATATCAGGCTTCTAAATTGAGAGTATTTTTGAATGTGAGCAATATATAGAGAGTTTTTCTTTTAAATATACATTTTACTATTACAGCGTTTATGCTGTATATTCTGAAAAATTCGTTATTTTTTTTTAAGAGTTTAATTTGAATCTTTAAACGAGTGTTTTCCACTCTCAGACTAAGTATGAAATAAAATTTTGAGTTTAGTAAATCCCCGCGTAAAATTTTTTTTTTCACAGGGCTTTTCCAAACTCGAAATTTTACTTCATGCGCCACGCATATAAAACACTAAAATATTGTGAAATTCACAATATACCACTAAAGCAGTATGCTGAAGACATAAATTTTAAACTTCAATTTAAAACCAGTGCTTTCCATTTTTTAACAGTTAATGCAGATTTTTGTGATGACAAATATTAACAATATAGAATAACATATTAGGCAATAACATGATAAACCACAATATTTTAAAATTAAATTGTTTTTCAGAAGACAATTACATTTTTGTATCCCTTTTCTAAGCATATTTGTCAGAAAGATACCTAATAAACTTATTAAAAATGCTTTAATTTTAAATTTCATAGTAATACATTATACACATTTTTTAAAAACTTTAAACTCCAATAACTCATTTTTGTTAACTTGTGGCAAATCACGTTATTACAATAAGCCATTCAATTGATTTTTTTAGTAAATCAACATCTTTTTCATATCATCTAAAATTGTATTTCAACAGCAATACTTTTTTAATAATAAGATAGTATTATTATATTACATCTAACTTAATAAGTTAATATTTATCGTCAATTTAGGCTATCAAAGTCTTTCTATCCTGACTTCATTTTTATGAAAAATAAAATTAATTTAGTTTCTTTATAAAAATTCCACATTGGAGCCTCATTGTATAATTCAATATCCGGAGGTGTATTTGTACGGGAAGTAGTTGTTTCAATGGATATTTATCGTCTTAAATTGTCTTATTAATTAAGACACTGTTTGCATTTTCACGAATAGTTTTTTCGTAATTTTATATATTATTGGAGCCTATATTTTATAACGGAACGATACTTGAACTTTTTGAGGAATTAATTGGATGATTATCTAGAAGACATTCCCCTGAATCTTATAAATCACATGAACTTTCAACAAGATGGAGCTCCAGCACATAATGCTGAAATTATAACAAATTACTGAAATCAAGTGTTTCCTGGTAATAATAATCCATTTATTTCCCAACAGATACATATAAAATATTCATTATTACAGGGAAAAATATTTTTTTCTCTAGTCTCATTTAAAAGAACGGTTTTATAAGACACCATGAATTGAAATTGAAGACCTAAAAAACAGGATTCGCATTGAATGCCTCCGATTGAATCGGGATATTTAGAAACGTACCTGCATTCAACGCGGCTTCAGAAGACGAAAAAGCACTCAATACCCAGATTTACATTAAGACAAGTCAGCGATAAACTGATAAATAAGGGATGGGAGATACATGTTTGTTTTATAGATCTGGAAAAGGCGTTTGACCGAGTGAGAAAAGAAGACATATGCTGAGTGCTGAAAAATAGAGGAATAGACACAAGGATGATAGAAGTAGTTAAAGCTATGTACAAAAACAGCAAAAACGTAGTTAGAACAAATAATGAAGAGACAAGAGAGTTCGTGACAAAGATAGGAGTAAAACAAGGATGTGTTAGACCCCTACTATTTACAGTAGTACTAGATGAAGCTATAAAGGAAGCAATGAAGAAAATGAAGACACTAACATCGGAATACTGGAAAATGGAAGAAACACATATAACGGAAATGATGGTCGCAGATGATATAGCGATTGTGGCAGAGACAGAGAATGACTTACCACCAGTGTTGTGAGTTGGTGAAAATTCTCGAGCACGTTCTCTATGACCGAAATGGCGAAATATAGAGAACGTTCTATTTGGGAATGACCGAAATAATTTTTATGCCTCTGCTCGCTGTTATCTCGCGGGCTTGAAGCGCCCTGTTAAATTACCCTTTCCGCACACACTGTTGCATTCTCTTCTTTTTTTTTTAGCTAACTAAGGATATTGTTTTAAAGGAGTATAATTAATATTAAATAAGTATTTCTTTTTTCATTATGGAACTCAGTGAGACACACGCTGTTATCGAGGGCGTCGCATACTTGAGTGTCATTTGTAAGTGTCATTTGTTGAGTTGGATAAATATTCTAAAAATGTCTTTTAAAAAATATAACATTTGGAGTCATTACATTACATTTTAAGTGTGTGACGAGAAAACACTGAGCTGAAGCATGAAAATTATCAAGGCTATGCCCTAACAGAACGTTCTCTATATTTCGCCATTTCGGTAATGGAGAACGTGCTCGAGAATTTTCGCCAACTCACAACACTACTTACAACATAACATAGAAATACTCAACAAGGCATTAACAAAAATAAATATAAAGATAAATATAGACAAGACTAAAACAATGATATCTAGAGAAAACAAATTAAATACAATAAAATTACATGGAAAACAGATCGAGATGATAGAAAGTTACAAGTATTTAGGAACAATAATAGAAAATAATAGAAAGATAGACAATGAAATAAATGATGACTAGAAAAAGCAGGAAAAATATTCAATATGATGAAGACAGCGTTATTTGGTAGGAAAGATATACCAAAACATTTAAAAACAGAAATAGTGAAGAAAGTTATAAGACCTACAATAATATACAGAGAGTTTTATGTAACACCGAACATTTTCATAACAAGAAGTATTTTAAGTATGCATTCGTTGTACATTTTCCGACGCTCGGTTTATTAAAAGAATTCAATTTGAAGCTATAAGCAAGTGTTTTCCACTCCCGGGCTAAGCATGAAGTAAAATTTCGAGTTTAGAAAAGCCTGAAAATTTGGTTTGGTCGCGTAGCGCGAAGCGCGGAGCGGCCAAACCAAATTTTCAGGCTTTTCTAAACTCGAAATTTTACTTCATGCGCCACCGGTACAAAACACTGATTCAATGTAAAGTTTAGCGGTGTGTTTTAAACTTCGTAATATGTCAGTGTTTAATACGCGTGGCGCATGAAGTAAAATTTCGAGTTTAGAAAAGCCTGAAAATTTGGTTTGGCCGCTCCGCGCTTCGCGCTACGCGACCAAACCAAATTTTCAGGCTTTTCTAAACTCGAAATTTTACTTCATGCTTAGTCTGGGAGTGGAACACAGTCATTTTAAGTTTCAGATTGAACTCTTTTAAAAAAACAACGATTATCTGAAGATTTCCCGCATATACGCTGTAATTGGGACATGTATACTTGAAAGAAAAACTCCCTGTATTTACAAGTTGGGGCATTAATTGCGATTGATTGGCTACAATTTGTAAAGGTCATATAGGCAACCCAATTTACACATAACTTAAAAATTAAAGGTATCAAATCGTATTGGATGCTTTGGTTTGATAATTAGAATATACAAAAATGAACATTGAAAATGTTCGGTGTTACATAAAACTCTCTGTATAGTAGCGAAACATGGACCATGATAGAAAAACACGAAACAAAAATAAATGCAATTCATATGAGATTCTTAAGGAAAATTGAAAATAAAAGAAGAGATAAAATAAGAAATGAGACGTATAGACAAAACCTGTAGATAGGACCTATTGATACAATTGTAGAAGGACAACTAAGATGGTTCAGACATGTGTGCCGCATAAAAGAGGCTAGAATAGCAAGAAGTATATATGAAACAAGAGTGCAAGGAATAAATTACCGGGGATGGCCAATAAAAACAGAATGACAGAATCAAAGAAGAAGCGGAAAGAAAGGATATAGACTGGAGGGAGATCAAAAACTTAACTCAAGACAGAAAAACATGGAGAGACAAATATAGAAACAAACACTAAATATAACTCCTTGCACCTAACGGTAAAAATGAAAAAGATTTAAAAAAAACCTGCACCTAACGGTAAAAATGAAAAAGATTTTAAAAAAATCTGCATTCAGGGAGTTTTGCATAGAGGAGAGGTATGTTTACAAGGTAATGGGCGTTTTGAACATTTAATGAAATAGTTCGCTTAATTTTCATAATTTTTTGTTTAAAAAGCAGATGATTAAAGATTAAAAGAGCTTTAATTGGAGTTATACGAATTTTTCGGGTCTTAAAAATGGTGCTTAGCATGAGCGCTCAAAGTTGAATGTTAGCGGATTTTCGAATTTGCTGTCATTTTTGAAAGTGAAAAAAGCTAGCAACGCATTTTTTTATTGGCAAAAGAAATAGCTCGCACTGTTTCTAACATTGTTAAGAGTGACTGTTTTTTTTTTAATTTTTACGAAAATATTTTTGTGTGTGTGAAAATCTGGATTATTTCCATACCTACCTACCCCTTACAAAATTTGCGATTTTCGGATGAAAATTTTGATTTAAAAAAAAAATCTGAAATCTGTTAGAAATGTCTTCAGCTAATTATTTTCTTGTGAAAAAAATATTTCACTAACATTTCGACTACAAAGGATCACTTAAAACTGTTAAAAATTAAAACTCCAACTTCTAGGATCCACCATGAACACAATTTTCATGATTGTACTAAATAATTAACATACATTTCAAGCCTATTTAATTATCAATTTCCATTAATTTTCGATATATTATTTAATTTTCCATAAGTTCGTCGCTGGTAAGGATCGCCATGTGATACGACGGGATAATTCGTATCTTAGGTCCTTTTAAATAATACTCCATCTTCCGATTTTATCCATTAATTATATTCTTTTCCATATTAATTTACATTTCCAATTTACTACAGTGTATTCGATGAATGGACATAATAGTTGATTACGCAAGAATTCGTCTGGCCGGCGCTTGTGTATTATTGCTGACTCGCGTCTGTGCGATTGTTGTCTATCGGTTCATTCTTTAATTGATTTAAAGCTGATGTGTGTTTAAAAACAACACGGTTGTTTTAATAACATCTAATTAAACAAGGTAATTAATTAATTCGGTTTTAATATCTGTACGTGCTCTTGCGTACATTTTAATAACATGAATTTTACTAACGTGATCTTGAATTGTCACGCACGTCCTTAACATTAGATGAACCTTTAAATAATTAATTGTTATATTAACAATAATTGAGAAATAATGATTTTTCAGTAAATCAACTAATTATGCCATTACAATTCTTTCAAATAGTTTTCATTTATTTTTTAAATTCAACTTTACACCATTTATTATTCGAAAATGCAAATTTCTTGATTTTATCACTTGTTGTATTTAAAGTGCTCAATTCCAGAAACCATTTAACCGATTAAATTGATTTGAAAAACAGATGATTTAGGATTAAAAGAGCTTTAATTTGATTTATAAACATTTTTTCGGGACTTAAAACTGGTTGTTAGGGTGAGCGCTAAAAGTTTGACTTAAGCGGATTTATGAATTTGCTGTAATTATTAAAAGTGGAAAAAGTTAGAAACAGAATTTTTTCTTGGCAAAATAAATAGCTCGCACTATTAACATTGTTAAGAGTAACTGGGCATTTTTTAAAAATGTTTAGAAAATGTTTTGTGTGTGTGAAAATCCTTACAAAATTTGCGATTTTCGAATGGAAATTTTGATTTAAAAAAAATCACAGTATTTCTAATTGATGTTAGAAATGTCTTCCGCTAATTATTTTCTTGTAAAAAAATTATTTTAGTAAAATTTCGACTATAATAATCAAATAAAAACTGTTGAAAATATGAACTCCAACTTCTAGCATCCACTATGAACACAATTTTCACAAGGAACTAAGTAATTAACATAATATGAAAGCTTATTTAATCATCAATACATTCTCTCAGATCATTTTCATTTATTTTTCAAATTTGACTTAACACAATATTTTTATTGTTTTTATCACTTATTGAATTCAAAGTGCAGTATTTCAAAAACCATCCTATCAGACTGATTACACTGCGCAACAATGAAAATGTTTCGGACTCAAAATTAGCTAATACTTATGTATTTTCACCCGCTGAATTCTAAAATGACATTAAAAATTATATATTAGCTCTTGTTTGGGAGATAAAGTTGTATGTTGTTTCTTAAGGGTGTAAATTTTAATTTTTTGGAAAAATTTGTATATGACATTTGGCATACCTGTAAACTGACAAAGCTAACATTTCATAATGTTTGTAGGTTATGTTTATAACTAGTGAAGTGATTTATGTGAGTTTCCTATTGTTTAACTAGTGCGGAATTATTAATATAAATCAAAATGCCAAGGAATTGTGTAAATTCAGTAGACAATTTTTGTTACATATGTGGTGAAATAACATTTTCATCACAGAAGCGAAATATCACGCCTCTTGTGAAAACTGCTTACCAACATTACTTTGGTATGAAGGTAGGGGACCAGGATAAGTCATGGGTTCCACACATATGCTGTAACCAATGTTCTGTTATACTAAGAGAATGGCTGAAAAATAAAAAAAGATCTTTGGCTTTTGCTGTGCCTATGGTATGGAGGAAGCCTAAAAACCATAAAAATGACTGCTATTTCTGCTCAACTCCGCCCATAAAAGCAGGATTGTCAATGAAGAAAAGGGGAACAGTTAAATATCCGAATCTTCCATCTGCAATTCGACCTATTCCTCATTCGGGTAGTTTACCAGTTCCTACCCCACCACAAATTTATGATTTGGAAAATGAAGGTAGAAATGAGGTAGAAATGGAAGAAGAAGAAGAAGAAGAAGCAAATAAGCGTTTCACATCAAATGACCCTGATTTTAAGGTAAGAGATGATACACTAGTAACACCACACAGATTGAGTCAAGCATAATTAAGTGATCTCATTCGAGATCTAGACTTGTCACAGGAGAATGCAGAACTTCTAGGGTCAAGACTACAGCAGTGGAATCTTCTCCAACACGATGTCAGAATTTCACAGTATAGAAAACGTCAGCGAAACCTACTCTCTTTTTTTGAGAAGAATACCAATCTTGTTGTTTGTATCGACGTCTATGGATTAATGAATTGTCTCAAAATGAACTATGATCCAACAGAATGGAGGTTATTCATCGACTCATCTAAGCTAAGCTTAAAAGCTGTATTACTGCACAACGGAAACCGTCTTCCTTCTATTCCTATTGGCCATGCAGTTCACATGAAAGAGACTTACATTAACATGAAAACTCTCCTCGAATCAATCAATTACAATGAACACAAGTGGAAAATTTGTGGTGATCTAAAAGTCATTGCTATACTTTTAGGAATGCAATTAGAGTACACAAAATACTGCTGCTTTTTGTGTATGTGGGATAGTAGAGACAGAAGTTCACATTACATAAGAGCAGACTGGCCTGCAAGAAATCTCAATACTTACGAAAAAAATATCGTTTCTGAGCCACTTGTGGACCCAAAAGATATTCTTCTTCCACCCTTACATATTAAATTGGGTTTAATGAAGAATTTTGTCAAAAGTATGAACAAAGATGGACAGGCTTTCAGGTATTTGAGAGACAAATTCCCGAAACTAAAACTAAGTGTCGGGCCACAAATTCGTCAACTTGTTAGGGATCCTGCGTTTGACGAAGTTTTGGAGGGGAAAGAAAAGGAAGCCTGGGAAGCTCTGAAGGGAGTGATTCGTGGATTTTTAAGAAACAAAAGAGATGAAAACTACAGTCAGTTAGTAAAAATACTCCTGGAAAAATACCATCAACTCGGATGTAACATGTCCCTAAAGATCCATTTTCTCTACTCCCACCTAGACTTCTTTCCCCGCAATTGTGGTGCTGTTAGTGATGAATATGGGGTAAGGTTTCACCAGGATATTTCTGTAATGGAACGAAGATATCAGGGTCGTTGGAATGAAGCTATGCTAGCGGATTACTGTTGGTTTGTGTGTAGGGATGCTCCGGAACTCGCATACAAGAGAAAAGTAAAAAGATCACGATAACGTTATACCTACTATGTATCACAGAAACTAGAGCTAATAAAACATTTTCATTGTCATTTTAATTTTTTTTAGCATAAAATGAATATAATTTGACTAATATGGTGCCGGAAACACGAAAAAAATATTTTTTTGTGGTGCAGTGTTATTAGTATTTAGCTTTTAAAACGATCTACTCGGAATGTATAAATCGCGATTGTCAATCCGTATTTTTTGTTGAAAAATATGTATATTTTTTTTGAGCAAAATGTCTAACTAGATGTTTGACTTCTCTCGTTTCGAACTTCCGGACAAGTGAAAATGAAACGGCGCCGATACATCAAGCTCGTGAGGGTATATCAGAGGCCCGACAAGAGCTGCGCAATCAATTATCCCGAGCGACGGGGTTTCGAAAGTAAGAGGCCCACGTTTATGTCATAATAAGGGAGAAAATCCCTTCTCGATTTTGCCATTTCATCCAGGAGAATAGCATTTGGATGCCAGAGGGAAATTAAAGGGTGTCCCAATAATATTTAAAATTTAAATAAAACACCGTTATTTGTTGGGAAAATATCGAAGTTTTGATTAAAACGCAGTTATATTCCTTTCTTCATTTTTATTTTTCGATGCTAGAGGTATATTTCGGGTACTATGTACCCATTATCAAAAATATATATCTAGCATCAAAAAATATAAGTGAAGAAAGGAATATAACTACGTTTTAATTAAGTTACTTAAAATCTTCACGTAACTCAAATAACTAAATTAATCGAAGCTTTGATTTAATAATAAAGTAGATGCATGGGAGTTGTGTAAGAAACAACATATCTGACAAATAAAGGGACTTATAAGGTTTTGGATTTAGTTGATCGATATGCTCAATCTTTTATTTTACTTTTTTAGGCAACTCATTTCCATCTGCGTAGAAGTAAGTTAATTATTAACTGAATTAATAGGTTGAACTTATTTCCTGTAAGAGTTAAAAACAATTTCTGGTAGAAACCCCTTTTTAAAACAAAAATCCCAGTGTATATAACTGAGAGAATTAATGTGTAGTTTATGCTGGATTAAGTTAAGTCGAGATAACTCAACTGGGCCACGTCCAGATGATGAATGAGGCGGAGATTTATTGGGGAAAGTGTGCCCCGTTTTCGCCGAAAAACAGTACAGGACGGCATTAAGGAAATTGCGGACGTCCGCAGGAACAATGGAGAAAAAGCCCGGAGTGGGCGGACCGGAGGATATCGCGATCTCAATTGCCGACGTGGCAGCAGACTTTTCCTAATGCGGGGGATTTTCACGAGAATTAATCAACGAAAGAAAGGGTTTAACTTTTCAGTGAGTGTTTTTTATACAGATTTAATATTTCGGTTCTCCACAGAAAATAAGTTCAACAATGGGATGCTGATTATAAAATGCTTTTTGGCATGTTTTTTTTTTTATTTTTTTGCTAAATGCGCCGGAATATCGGTAAAAATATTATTTTGCCAAGAGGATACAATTATTTATAATTATTATTACACTTAGGGAATTATGAAGATATTATTTCCTGAGGTTGGCTAGTAACATGTCGACGGCGAAGCCGGGGAAATGTATAGCCAACCAAGGGAAATATATTCATATATTCCGTGTTGTACTAAACAGTTTTTCTTTCTGATTGAAGAAAATCTTTCTGAAAATAGGAGAATATTAGGATTAATTTTTTGAATTTATCAATTCCAATATATGCTTATTTTCAGAAAGATTTTGCTTAAATCAGAAAGAAACTGTTGATTACAACACAGGAAATATGAATATATTTCCCTCATATTAAGTACGTCGAAAGTCTGACACGACTTTCAACGTACTTGATATATTTTGTCTTGAAAACGAATCGAAATATTGGTAATTATTACTGACAGGTAATCATCTAAATTTCGAGTGCTTTTCTTTGTTAATAGTTGATGTTGGTATTTTATATTTCGGGATCAAACTTTAGTGTGCATGTGTGGTATTATGGCCACCTTTGGATTACCCATAAAGCGGGTTTTATGGGGGCGAACAGCCGCGCCGGAAATGATTGCCTAAATGCATCCAGAATATTACCGATTTTTATTACCCTCGTAATGACTCCACTTTTCCCGGTTTCCGCATTTTCCTTTTGGCAGAAAACACATACACACACAAAAACCGAATTATTGATTTTTCACGCTTTGATTGTTACACAGTTCACATACGCTCATAAAATATTTAATTACATGAAAATCTTGGGTGAACTTTAGTAATAGCTCCAAAACCAAAACAAACACAAATGTTCATCGAGCCAGAAAGACTTATGATAGATGGCCAAGACAAAGACGTACTAAAAAATACATTTATTATATTTATTTATATCTACAAAACACAGGGAATTATTCTTTTAAGGATACATACTCCATAAATATTCCGATATTCATTGTTTTCTACGAGATTTCAATTAAACGAGTGTTTCCACTCTCAGATTAAGCATGAAGTAAAATTTAGAGTTCAGAAAAGCCTGAAAATTTGGTTTGGTTGCGTAGCGTGAGGCGCGGAGCGACCAAACCAAATTTTCAGGCTTTTCTAAACTCAAAATTTTACTTCATGCGCCACGCGTAAAAAACACTGATTAAATTGAAGTTCAAAATATACTACTTTCATTTGATCTCACGATGATAAATATTACAAATGTTTATTATTTCGTGTAACTAGAGGGATTCGCTTTAGGATTGTTTCCTTTTAATTATCTTTACGGATTCCAAAAAAATTGCTATTATTTTGAAAGCGCTAGATTTAGTTAGACAAAATAAATGTATGTAAAAAAAAAAACTTGAGCAGTACATTTTGAACTTCACATTGAATCTGGGTTTTATACGCTTGGCGCATGAAGTAAAACGCGCTACGCGACCAAACCAAATTTTCAGGCTTTTCTAAACTCGAAATTTTACTTCATGCTTAGTCTGGGAGTGGAAAACACTCGTTTAAAGCTTTAAATTAAACTATTTTAAAGAAACGAATACCGGAAAACTGACAACATATACGCTGTAGTTGGGATATGTGTACTTAAAAGAAAAACTCCCTGTATAAATGATGTCTGAGAAAATGGAATTTCCATAAATAAACATTAAACAATAAAGATAATATATTTTCAGCGATTTTTGCTTCGTTTCTTTCATATGTTCTAACTGTATTTTATTTTATTTATAGCTTGAAAACACTTTGATAATGGTAAATATATTTTGTACAAAAAAAACCATTATATCTATAAATACTTTTTTTCTCAAGATAGATATAAATGTGAACTAAATAAAATGTCTCAACAGGGGGTGGAACTTCACTTGAAAGCGTGCGAAAATAAAAAGAGGGATGCACACAGTTTTCGCATTGTGTCCTTAATGTATCCTTGTACCTCACGCTGCGCCCCTAAAATAACCTTTCCCATTCAAGTGTCCGCCCTGCGGATTTTTATCCACAGCAAACTCGAAGCGTTTTTCCGCAAAAAAGCAACAACAGGAAAAAAAAACATGGGTGTGAAGTGTATTTATATTCATGCGATATTCCATAAACTATTTCAACCCCATCAATTATTAAAATACGCTCTGCAAATCAATTACGATTAAAACACGAGTGTTAATTGATTGTTGGAAGTGCGTTTACATAATAAATGGTTTTTGTTTTTAAAAATAATATTGGGGTAATCCTATTAGGTAAGCACTTGTTTCAGTGAAAATTGATTGTGTTTACCGTCCCCCATATGCAAAACAAAGGGAAAGTATTGTTTTCGCGAAAATGTTCAAATCGAAATTTTTGTCTCACAACTCCCCATGTCGCACAACTTCCCATTTCTTACAACTCCTCATGTGTTCATAACTCTCCTTGTTTCACAACTCCCAATGACTCACAACTCCCCATGTCTCACAACTGCCCATGTCTCACAACTTCCCATGTCTCACAACTCTCCATGTATCACAACTCTCCTTGTCTCACAACTCCCCATGTCTCACAACTTTCCATGTCTCACAACTCCAAATGTCTCACAACTTCCCATGTCTTACAAGTCCTTGTGTCCCACACAGACATGTATGTTAAGTTTACACTATTTATATTATTGTTATTTGTTGTTATTAATTAGTTGTTAATTGTAATTAGATACTATTTCTGTATCTTATTATTTTCTCAAATAAATAAATAGATGAACTCTCCATGTCTCACAACTTCCCATGTCTCACAACTCCCCATGTCTCACAACTCCCCATGTCTCACAACGTCCTATGTCTAACAACTCTCCATGTATCACAACTCTCCTTGTCTCACAACTCCCCATGTCTCACAACTCCCCATGTCTCACAACTCCAAATGTCTCAGAACTTCACATGTCTCACACAGATATGTATTGTTAAGTTTACACTATTTATATCATTGTTATTGTTATTTGTTGTTATTAATTAGCTGTTAATTATAATTAGATGCTATTTTAGGACTTGTCCTGTCTGTATTTTATTATTTTCTCAAATAAATAAATAGATAAACTGTCCATGTCTCACAACTCCCCATGTCTCATAACTCCCATGTCTCACAACTACCCATGTCTCACAGCTCCTCATGTCTCACAACTCTCCATGTCTCACACTCCCCATGTCTCACAACTCCCCATGTCTCACAACTCCTCATGTCTCACAACTCTTCATGTCTCACAACTCCCCATGTCTCACAACTCCCATGTCTCACAACTCTCCATGTCTTACAACTCTCTACTCTCCCCTATACATTTCCTGATAGTAAATTTTACAGGAATTCGTCGTTTTTATAAAAGTGATCAATTTAAAGTAAATGCACATGCATTTTAAAATACGCTACATTTCTTTCAATAAATCTATAACTAATGAACCATCTAATATTAAATACTTGCCTGTCACATTACATCTCCGCAATTCAACTCGCACTAATGGCACTTATAAAACTTTAAAACTACTCGCCGAACTCCTATTACGAACTCCCTCTCGGAATAAAAAGAGAGGAAAAACTATAATTAGCAAAATTGCGAATTACCTCTCAGGTGTGATAAAGTTTGACGGTGGTCGGAATTTACCGACTTGAAAATTTTATTTCCGTTTCCGGCCTCAAAGCGCCCAAACATCTGTTTCACATAATTAACGTCCCGACTCGTAAATTATCGCCAGAAGTTGCCTCTTCTCCAACTCTTCCGACTCATCTACCTGAGGCGATTTTTAACTTGGTCCTTCATTAAAATTACAAGGAGGAGGCGAACGCCCGGGGAACGGGAGATTTTAAGAAAGTTATGTCTTGATTATCGGATTTGGGGTGTTTGGGAAATGTTTACTAATGAGTTTTAATTCTTTAAAATATTACTTATATTATATTATTGTATATTGGATTGTATATCATTGTTATAGAAAACTAGTTACATTTCAAGCCTATCGAGCTTGTCAATAGTCCAAATTAATAATAATAATAATAATAATAATAATAGTTTATTCGTGCTGTAAATAAAAGTTTTACACAGGTCAGACAAAAATAGACAGATGTTATCAGTGCGGAAAAATAGAACATTGTAAAATTACAAGAGTAAACATATATGAATAAAATATAACACAAATAAAAATGAACTAGACGCACAAGTATATTAAAATATAATAAATTAGAAGACAGCTCACTTTAAAATTACAAAAGTAAACATATATAATTAAAACCTCTTCCTGCAATGCTAATAAATATATAATTTAAAGTAATAATAGTGATACTTCTATCACTAGTACTAGCAATAAAATACAATTAGCAATCGAACTTATAAAAGTTAGAATGTATGGCCTAGAAAATCATCCACGGAATAAAATGCGTTTTCTAGTAATATTATCTTGATCCTTGATTTAAATAACATTTTATCAAGGGTCCGATAACTATTGGGTAAAACATTGAATAACTTTAAGCCATAGTAGTTCATACCATTTCTCGATTTCTGAAGTCTTAAATTCGGTACGTATAAGTTGTTTTGCGTTCTAGTTTGATAATTGTGATTGCGGGATCGCAGTATATGATTGTCGTAGCAAGACTTGACAGATAACAAACAATGCAATATGTATAAACTAGGAAATGTTAATATTTTGAGTTTAATAAAGGCATCTTTACAATCTTCTCGACACCCCAAGTTGCATATGATTCTAACGGCCTTGCGCTGGAGTCCAAACATTCGGTGTCTTATTACAGAATGACCCCAGGCAACTATGCTATATGTCAGGTGGGACTGAAATAGCGCAAAATAGGCAGTTTTCAGCATATCAGGGGTAATATTATTCCTAAACCTCTTAAGATATAGATGCTTTTATTTAACTTCGCTGACAGTTCATCGCCATGTCGATCCCATAGAAGCAGGTTATCAATATAAACACCTAGGAATTTAACAGCTGTGTTAAAATTTGTTAGATAGTGATTATTTAACGTATAGATTGATGTTTCAGTTTAAATTGATAAACTAGGTAGGTTTGAAATGTAACTAGTTTTCTAAAAGTTTGTTTTTCGTCACTTTGCTAAATAAATGTCTGCATAAATAAACATATTCAAGTAATAAAGTATTGTTATTGGATTAAAGGTAAAACTCGCTAAGTACTACCTATTAAAACCTATTAGAACCCGGCAATATTTGCCAACAAATCTTTATATAAATTTCTAGTTTTATTAATTTTCTGTAATTTATTTTAAATTATCTTCCATATACAGGATTTTTTTCTTATAAGTATACCTACTTTCACATATTCCGTATAAAAGTAATGAACATGGGATTAAATCTAAGTCAAAGTATATTTTGATCTTCACTTTAAATCAGTGTTTTATACGCGTGGCGCATGAAGTAAAATTTCGAGTTTAGAAAAACCTGAAAATTTGGTTTGGTCGATTTGGTTATACATTGCCCTATTAATTTTGTTTTATTTTAGGGAAATTACAATTTTAAAGGTGTATTACAAACCAAATTTGACTACAATGGTTTCTATGGCAATGATTACATAATAAAAAAATCGCATTTAATGTATTACATTTACTGATCAGTGATGGACCCATAAGTAAGACATTTCACAGAATAGGAGTAGAAAAATGAAATATTTTAAAGAAAACCACATACATATTTCCAATATCCACCATTTACTTTCACTGCGAAACCCCAATCTTTTTTCCACCCTCGCGTACCTTCTTCTTTCCGACACAAACACAAAACCTGCATTTTATTTACCGTAAAACCGAAACTCCGCAAGGGCCAACTGGGGCGGAAAAAAGGGCGGCCTTTTCACCTCTCGCGTTTCCATGTAGGTGTCCTCACAATGGGCCGCGCACTCCCCATTCATGCACACACACACGCGAAAAAAAAAAGTGAAAATGAAAAGGGAAGAGGGGCAGGAAGGAAAAAAAGCGCGCGGGGGGTTTATTATTGGATTCTTTTCTGTCGTCGCGATAACATTGGAATTTATTAGTTTAAAAGCGCGTTCGCTGAATTGAAAATATCGGCTTGGTGATTGATTGGCCGGGGCTATGATTTGAATGCGAGAGGGATGAAAAAGAAAAAGGGGAAAATATGTACATTTGATAAATAAAATTGTGTGGGAGTGTGAAAGACAAATCGTTTGATCTCTGTAAAATGGGATATTGACAATTTAAAAATATGGGATATTGAGAATTGAAAATATGATTTTAATCGTTTTTAACTATTTTTTTTTATATGTGCTTTTCACGAGTTTTTCCAAAATTTCAATTGAATAAATTGAAAATATGATTTAATATTCGTTGTTAACTATTTTCTTCACATGTGATTTTCACGAGTTTTTTCAAAATTTGAATTGAATTGAATTGAGAATATAATTCCCTCCAATGAGAATCGCTTATTACCATAAATACATGTTATCACAGCGGTGATAGAATCCTATTACCTTGTTTTGGTCGTTACTACGAAAATTATTTGTCAAATCTGATGGTCAATTATTTAAAATATCAACCGGGCGATGGGGTAAAAAATTTATTAACGAAGTTCGGCATTAAAAACTACAGATGTAGGTAGTGGTCATTTCCAACAATTTTAATTTTTTCGTGTTATTTAAAAATAAGTTTTAATGCCTCACTTAGCGTTATTTAAGATGCTTAATAAAATCCGATAACTACCTTTTAATGTCTATTAATTATATCTACCTGAAATAATTTAATTAATATTTTTATAAAATAGCAACATTTTAACAATGTTGGTTGTAGAAATACTCTTCCTAAGTTGTTTAATTCAAACCACTATTTTGTTTAATTGTGTTGCAATTATATTAAATTGAAATTTAGTTTGATTACTTTGTGACACTTTTAGTTTGATAATGACTACTAGATAGTCCAAACTATAGTCACAAATTAAGTGCAAAATACAGTGGTTAAACAAAGTAAAAAGTGTTTTATTTTAGTATGTCTATGAAATTTTGGTTGCCTATAATCGAAACATAAAGCATAATACATACGAACGTTTCAGTGCGTTTTTTATATGGCTATACATAGGAAAATGTATACCTATAAGAAACATTCTCTGTACATGTTTTACACAGGTCAATACTTAATTAGTTAAAAATAATATAAAATATAAGTGAGATACAATTAGTAAGTAAATTCATCACTATTTAAACGCCGCACTGATTTTTTGTAAGCCCATATTATTTATTTGCAGAAGAATTACAAGTTCTTACATAAATGCTTATATACATAGGTATAAAAGAAACTAAATATATTTCTTCTGGACGCTGGCTGTGGAAGTTCCTTCCTCCTGTCTTCACCTCAAGAGAGTGGTCCGTGAGATCGGTCCGTCTTGGGCTGTTGGTATTGGAGGATGCCTGTTTTTTTGTCAGTTACTTTTTCTTACTTTGCCTTATATTTTATTATGTATTAGTAGGTTTTTAATTTCTAGTTTAATAGCAGGATATTTCAGAGTCTGTGTGTGTTTTTCTATTTTGTTGAATTTTTGTATAGTTGTTAGTAAATGTGCATATTGTTTTGTCTTAAAGAGTTCTGTTATAATATTTGATTTCCTTCTTGTTTCATATTTGTGCATATCTTTATTTTGTAGTAGAGTTATATTTGTTTTTATCATGTTGTTTTTTATTTTATACAATAACAGTATCTTATTTAGTGTTATGAGATTTTGTATGTTTAGTTCATTCGTTTTCCTATAGAGTACTTTGGTGTTCGTTCTGTGTTCTAATTTGTATAGTGCCTTTAGTATTCTGTTTTGTTGAATTTGTTTTTTGTTTATATTTTTCTTTATTGTATACTCCCATATGTGGCAGAGGTAATTGTTTTTTGATGAGAGTATTGTATTGTAGATTTGTTAGATTAAATTCAACCTTTTTTATTTCTTTATTTATGACGGATATTCAAATACGATATCTTACGTGCATACTTAAATATCGGTCATAAATCAAGAAAAAAAAACTTATTAAAACTCCTAAATATTTTTTATCTGCTTTTGAAACAAATTGCGAGATTATGCACTGGCAGACAAAGCTCGGAAGGACGAAATGAACCGGCGAACGCGGACAAGTGATGAATACGGATCAGGGATGGGTCTGAGCTGTCGTAATTTATATGAAGGACGGCCTTCAGGCTTTAAATTCGAAAATTATTATCCGTCCTAATAGAAAAATCCGAGAATCGAATCACTTCTCTTTTTCTCCCTTTTGTGTACGGGGGCCTTTTGTGAAATCTGACTGGTTTTCCGTTCACCGCTCGGGTATGAATCCGCACGTGAAAGGGGGTCTTCATCGGATTACCGATTGATTCGTCAAGTTGATTTTTTTATTTTTTAACGGATTGTAATTTCAATACACAATAATAAATATTATAACTACACTATTCAAAAGAGAAAAGTAGTCGCTTTTTCAAAGTGGCTTACATTTTATGCGAGTTTCGGAAACTTGTTGAAACTTAGTACATACCCAGTTTTGACTTGGTAGATCCAACATAGGAAATCGCATGTTAATTTAAAAATGTTTAAATATTTGCTCCCCTGTTTATTTTAGAGACAAAATGTATTTAACTTTTTTGTAGAGGCAAGAATTCTGAATTTATTACGTTTCTCTAAGTTAAAATAATTAAGAAAAAGTAATGTGATTTTATAAAAATAATGACATACTATGGAATTGAAACAATAGCACAAGATATTGCTGTCACTTAATTAAAGATAGAAAACATATCGCAAAGATCCTGATAACTGTGGTCTGCATTATACCACTTAATTAGAAGGATTTTTTCTTGAGTAGTGTAAATTATTTCGTAAACATTTACTTTAATCAAGTGACAGCGAAATCTTTTGCCAATTTGACATCCGCAATTGTTGTTTCAATTCCATGGCATGTCTATATTTTTATAAAATCACAATACTTTTTTAAAATTATTTTAACCTAGAGAAACTTAAAGTAATAAATGTTAACACAATTAAATTCAGAAATGTTCCCTCTACAAAAAAGGTACATACATTTTGTTTCTAATATAAATAAGGGAGCCAAAATTTGAACATTTCAAAATGTACATGGGATTTCCTATGTTGCGTCCGCCAAGTCAACACCAGGTATATAGATACATTGTTTATTTAGTTAATTCTACAATTTTTTTAAACAAAAAATAATATTTGTAAACTTTGTATAGATTACAACTTAGTAGTTACAAAAACTAAAGTAATCTAGGAAATTTCCGATATCAAAATGTCGTATTTAATTAAACTTGAAAAGTTTAATAGTTTCGGTCCATTTAAGGATATTGAGTGCGAATGTGCCAATAATGCGTTTTGGTAAAATAATCGTGACGAAAACCACTGAAACTGTTGTTGTTTTTTGCAAATTTAACTCAAGCAGTTACCAAACCGCACGCGATTAAAGACATGTCTTTGGTATCGTTAAATTAATAAATTACAAAGTTTTCGGAGGATATTTATCAATTTTTGCCTTAAAAAAATAAACCTCCAGTAGTTTTATTTTTGATAATACGTTTTTATAATAAATTAGTGCTGAAATTTCAAAAGTATGTAGATCATTAGTTTCTTAAATAACCCATTCAGTTATTAAATAATTAGATCAATTTATTCTTATTAAGTGAAAATATCATTAAAATTTACAGAGTAATTATAAAACGTCATACAGTCTATTTAATATTCCCATATACATTTTAGCATACATTTATGCAAAAAACCCACTCGAATTCCATTCTAGATTCAGCAGCGTATCTGCATTGCAGCTACGAAATCCGTGCCACCCAACAACCACCTACGATTTTTGTTTAAATTTTAAATTGTATGCATTAAACATCCCTTAATTGTAATCACCGAGCCCTCACACTGGGGATTTTTTGTTCCCAGTGTGAGCGAGTTTAATTAACTGGAAAGAGGAAAAGTCGACGGTGCACGGTGTGACTGTGACACATTTTGCATTGTTAGTAAGTTTACTTGTTTTTTTTTCTTTCTTCTCTCGCGCGGAGGGAAAAAGAAAGAGAGTAGCACTAACATGTGTATTTTATTAATGCATTCCACCTGAGGTGTTTTCTACATTAAATTCCAACTGGAGAATGTTTTAATATAATATAATATGTTAGGTTTTTTTGTGTAAGTCTTAAGTTATGTAAGGGTACGTTTTTATAAAATTGCTGTTTCAGAACTTAGAATTTTTAATATTGAATTTGAATTAATTAGTTTTATTAAACTGTAATCATTAGAGTAAACACCACCAAAAAATGAAAAAAACATTTTGTTTTTCCAATTGTTTGGTGCTGTGCTCTAATGATTACAGTTTGATAAAACGAATTAATTAATTCGGCCAAAAAGGAAACGACGAATGTTTGTTAGGTTAAATTTTTATTTAGAAATAAAAAATTAAGATAATCAAAATACGAGTAATATTAAAATAATTTTATAATACATCTAAATTTTTAAACTAAAATGGTTTTATTATAGTGTAAATTACATTTTAGTCTATATATTTGAGAGACAAAAAGGAAGCAACTCATTTTAATTTTCGTATTATTATAAAAGTAATAATTTAAAATGTCAATATTTTACCCAATAACCCTTGTTTTTAATTACTTTTTTCATCCTATTGGGCATCGACAATATTAATTTTTCTAAACAGTTCCCGTAGAATGAGTTCCAAATATGTTTAATTTCGCTGAATAAATCATTGGAACTAGTAAACATTTTTCCTCTAATCATTTAATTTAACGAATGAAGCACTAATAACCTTTCTTCACACTTTTATTTGAATTACCAAATGTACATTTCGGACACAAAGTGACCATTATCAATGGATTAACACTGTTAATCCATTGATAATGGTCACTTTGTGTCCGAAATGTACATTTGGTAATTCAAATAAAAGTGTGAAGAAAGGTTATTAGTGCTTCATTCGTTAAATTAATTTGATCTTCACGTAACTCACAATCAATTTACTCTAATCGTTTGCTCAACTATTTCCCATAAATTTTCCATTTGATTTAGGTCGGGGTATTGAGCAGGCCACTTTGAAATATTGAGTTTTATGCTAGAAATCCAATTTTTGACATACTTCAAGGTATGTTTTGGATCGTTATCATGCTGAAAAATAAACTTTAACGGCATATTCCACTCAGCATAAAACAACATAACATCCTCTAATATCGTTGCATACTTATACCGATCTATAATTCCGATCATTTGGTGAATAGGGCCTACACCATATCCGGAAAAACAACCCCAAACCATTACATTTCCTCCGCTTTGTTTAATAGTTTGCTTAACATACTTAGGATTCAACTTTTCATTTTTCGGACTTCGTACATAAGAATTCCCATCGTTATATATTATAAATTTGGATTTGTCGCTGAATAATACCCTTTTCCACTCTCTTGCAGTCCAGTCCCCATAACGTCGGGCAAAGAACATCCGTGCATCTCTATTCTTCTTGCTAAGACAATGTTATTTTGCTGGTCGATATGCGGCAAGATTTGCTTCTGATAGACACCTTCGGATAGTTCGTACATTTACATCTACATCTCCTAATTCTGCTTTAATTCTCACTGCCAACTTGAAGGGGTCCTAAGTGGATATTCTTTTTATTCTCCTATCCAACTTTTGTGAGGTTTTTCTAGGCGGGTCATTGCTTTTACCATTTACCACAATACCCCGATTAGTAAAATTATAATCGTTCTAGATAAGACGGATTTTGATACATTGTATCTACTCGCAATATGTACTTGCCTTACACCACTTTGATAAGAACTTACAATGCGTTATTTTAAACCAACCGACAAGTTTTTACGATTAGGCATCTTGCTATTTCGATATATCCAAGCGTACTAAATTTTAATAAAATAAATTGTATGTATCGTCCATATTTCAATGAGTCGTTTCCTTTTTGTTCGGCATCAAATCGCACAAATATTTCAAAACAATAAAATACTGTGAATATTTAATATTTAGTAATATATACGTATATATACCGTATGTGTATTTATGATTTTTATGTTATTATCAGTTTGTATACAATTGTATATAAAATAATGAATATTTAACAGCGTCGTTTCCTTTTTGGCCCATACTGTATAACCTCTTATCGCGCGTTAGAAAACAGATTATGTCATATTTTCTTAAATTTTTTGCAAAGCGTAATACATTGACATATTGTCAACTGAATAATTTGATCATAACAAATATGTTTAAAACAAAAGTTTTTGGGGTCAAATGGGTTAAAGGCACTTACATTAATAATAAGGGAAATTACATACAAGGATTTTTTCTTTTAAGTATACATATCACGAGGTATACTCACGCAGTAAATTTTTAGGCGTTCGTTGTTTTTGAAAAGCGTTCAATTTGAAGCTTCTAACGAGTGATTCCACTCCCAGATTAAGCATGAAGTAAAATTTCGAGTTTAGAAAAGCCTGAATATTTGGTTTTCAAATTTCAAATTTCTAGCAATAATCTTTCTGGCCAAGTTTAATTTTCTTAGTTGAAATTTTACTAATATTTATTTCATCAAATCTTGCGCTTTTAAAATTTTAGAAATATTCTTAAGGATATGAAAAAATAATGAAAAGAAACAATCTGTATCAAGCAGTATATTTTGTACTTCACATAAAATCAGTGTTTTATACGCAGGGCGCATGAAGTAAAATTTCGAGTTTAGAAAAGCCTCAAATTTTCAGGCTTTTCTAAACTCGAAATTTTACTTCATGCTTAACCTGGGAATGAAAATACTCGTTTGAGTTTAAATTAACCAATTTTATAAAATTTATGAATGTCAAGTTGACCTATGAAAAGAACGAATTCCTGTAAATTTACCTAACACTGTAATTATCGGGATATGTATTACTTAAAAACGAGTTTTCTCCATTACAATTTACTTAATTAAAAGTCGTAATTTACAGTAGGTAAATTTATTTCTACGCAAACAAAAAAGAAGCATTTGACCTAGTATAAATTACGATGTTTAATTAATTAAATTGCATCTCTGATAATTGAATGTAAACGTCACTTGGTTTGTTTTACTGCTGGTTTTATTCTCTCCGCCTAGTTTTGACTTAACGTCATTCTTAAGGAGTAATAAGTCGAAACTAGTTAGAGAGAGTAGTGAAACAAACCACGTAAATTTTTATTCAATCGTCAATATTAGGTCTGTTCGTTAAATGAACTAATGCAGCACTACATTGAATCTGTTCGTTACATGAACTGGATGCCTGCAATTGACCCTGTATAATCATCAAAAATAAAAAATGGGGGTTCCCATTTAAAATTATGAAGTTGACCCCCGTGGGCCCCGTAAGAACTTCTTTCCGCTACAGATCAATTTGCCCCTCTAAACTATTGGGGGTTTATTTAAAACGTTTTCTCATAAAATCATTAATTGTTGAGAAATTTGAGTGTCTCAAGATAAATGACGATAAGTGACATCATAGTTCAAGTTAGTGTAACTTCACATACAGTATTTTTCACGAATGTTGGCAGTCACGTCATCAGTTTATCTACGTATCAAAGACAAGCAGTTATTCTACCATTTCATACTATTATATACGCATCATCGTAGTAAATAATAGAAACGTATGTCTTGTGACTCCTGATACAAGTACCAACAACAGTGCTCACCGCTCGGAAACGTGAGGCGGTGCATTAGACAAAGACGCCATTATAGTGCATGTACGCTTCCCAGAAACGTCAGTAGCGTCACTATCCGTTCCAAGTTTTCAAGTATTTCTGTTTGTTTTAGTTTTTTCGTGAGTTTTTCGAGTTTTTTCATAGTGTAAGTAAGTTTAGAATTAATTGTTATGTGATTAGATCTAGTTTTTTATAACCATTAACTCAAAATGCCTGAAAAAAGACTTACTGAAGTAGCCCGAGATATGGTTATTAAAGTAATGGACTACTTCAACCAGGAAAAATGCAATGGAGGCCCCCTTTTACCTTTAGATGCAGTCCATGAGGTGAATTGTTAAAATAAGGAGGGTTGTCGGTGAGCGAAAGCGCTTTGGTATTTTACATGCTGGTCAGAGTACAGATTTCGTGAAGAGTGCTTCTCTTATTTATGCACCAACTTCAAAACTTGCAGACTGGTTATGGATGCACCTTACCACAGCGTATTGGTAGAAAAGCAGCCCAAAATTTCTTGGACGAAGGCACAAATCACACATTGGCTACAAGATAACAATAAACCTGTGGAAGTAACAAGTTCAAGGCGGAACTGTTAGCCCTAGCCAAACGATATGCTAGACCTAACAGATATGTGGTAGACGAATATTTGCTCGAACATGGCCATGAAATATTGCGACTCCCACCATATCACTGCGAATTTAACGCCATAGAACTAATATGGGCACAGGAAAAACAATATTATGATGCTCATATAGGTGAAAAAGGATATGGAGACAATGAAGTGTTGGTCATGTGGCACAAATCCTTAGAAAAATATACTCCGGAAAGGTGGGACTCTGTTGTTAGACACACAGAATCAATTATCGACAGATGGTACATCAGCCAAAACGTTCTGGATAATTTGCCAGAATTTATTATTTGTATTGGAGATGGGAATAGTTCAGACGATGATGTAACAGACAGTGATAATGATTAAATCAACTTCCACCAAATTATCGGGTGTTGATTCGATCAAGTATACGTAGGGGTTATCATATAATACCACATTTATGCGTTTTCCTGCTTCTCCGGCCATTTTAGAGGAAAGGTCGCTATTTGGATAATAATCAACGTCGTTAACTATTTTTAATAGTGGTTTGAAAATTAGATAATTTAAAATAAATAGCCTCATGAACATTCACACAAACAAGATTTTTATCGCGTCCATTTTAAAAATCATGAATAAAGATTCATAGTTTTTGAAATGGACGCGATAGAAGTGAAAATAAATATTTTTTTATTAAAATTGATTGTATTCCATTTTATTATTATTGTACATGGAATTATGTCAATCTCATAACAATAATCATTCTTTCGGGATTTTTTTTGTAAGTGCATTCCAATAACGTATTCATTGGCATGAGTTCTTCCTAAGATTACATGTTGGAATGCAATTTCTAAGGTTTCAATGCAGGATTCAGTAAAAAAATTAAACACCTAACCCCTTTTTAATGTTACGCCAATGCGCGCAATTACATATGACCTTGCACAGATTGATTCGGAATTTTATAATTGATGACGTGAGTGTAAACATTCGTGAAATAGACTGTATACAGGGTGAGTATATGTAAAGTAACACTAACTTGTATCATGACGTCACAAACTTGAACTCAGTTCAACTTAGTGTAGTACAAACTAACAAACCTATTGTAAACATTCTTAATTAAGGGGATGTTACCAATCGGAAGTTAAAGTTGATACTTGATAATATCTAGTTTCATGCCCCAAAGTCGCTTTACGATACGCGAATTCGTTAGTTAGTTTTTCGTATGTTGAAGTAAACAATGCTGAGTAGGTGGCTGTGTGAAAATTCGCAGAACTCAAACAAAAGTTTGAATGCTTGTCTGGAAGCTGACTTCGAAGCAGCTCAACTGTGGTGCAAAAACCGTCGCTATCGCATTCTTCCCAGCTACCAGCATCTTCAACGACGGATACTCAGCAGTTTTTAAGACGATGGAGATAATGAGAATCCATATCGGCCTGCAAGCCAAGGCCTTCCACAACGCGGAGAGCGAGACGTGGGCCGAATTTTGCCTGACTCCAGCAG
The DNA here is from genome assembly GCA_932526585.2 of Philonthus cognatus. Taxonomy (NCBI): domain Eukaryota; kingdom Metazoa; phylum Arthropoda; class Insecta; order Coleoptera; family Staphylinidae; genus Philonthus; species Philonthus cognatus. The sequence goes on from OW052242.1 coordinate 36,442,020, forward strand.
CTCAGAAGGCCATCCAACAACGCTGGCTCGAGCAAATCATTCAAACCCAGTTTTTAGAGGAAGAGAAAAGCCTACTGTACCGAACCGGTATGGCTGACTAAAAGTAAAAATCTCCAAAAATGGGTAAAACTTGTGACAAAACTTTAAACGCGTTTTTCTCGAAACCACTTTTTTTGCTGGCCGGAAACTTTATTTTCAAACTATGAAATATATTAATATTTGATATTTTTCAAAGAGCCTTAAAGTCAGAAAAAGGGGGGCAAAAAGCGACCACAAACAATTTTTTTTAATTGTCTAGATTTTTTATTATCGGTGGTTCAAACTCCAGATAATTTAATACAGATTAATAACTGCTACTTCATTTTATGTTTCAGATCACAGAATCGAAAAAATCTTTCCGGCCATGAGGAAAAACACGGCGGACACGACCTTATTTGAGACCAGATTTAGAGGTCAAGCCGGACGATTGAAAAGAATAAAAATTCATTTTTTATAGTTCATGAATCTATAAACAAGTTGCAAGGAACCGCAAGTATTATTATCTATGTATTAAATGTACCCAAAAAAAAAATCGGAAAAACTGTCAAAAAAACGCTGTCCAAATTGAAAATATTGCATATCTGTATAAATTTAACTCAAACAACACCCGTTTTTTTTTCTCTCTCTTTCCTTTCGAGAAATCTGCAAGTGGATAAAGAATATAAAAACGAAATTTTACTTGAAATAGTCGTACTACAGTCGAGTTTAAGACCTGGTTTAATCCAGCTCTCGAGCGTTTAAGAGATCCAGCGTAAAAATTACCTTATTAAGTGAGAAGAGACGGAGGGCGACGAGTGGAAATACTCGAAGGGAGTCCCTTCGGGAACGCAGGAACTCGGGACCGGACGAGCTTTAAATTGTCGGAATTTGCTAAAATAAAATTTATGGAGATTAACTGCGTCCTTGGGACGCGAGGGCGGCTTCGAATTCTGCCTTATCGCGACAGGGACTTACGCAACTTTTTAAATTTCACACAGAGAGAAAATATTGAGATAAAATAACGGAAAATTACAGCTTTTTTACCATTTCTTTTCTACATAAAATCACACGTAGAGTAGAATTAAGTCGCCTATTTCCAAAAGCCTTTAAATCCATTTGAAAACAATGAATTAGGGGTTTTTGGAAATAGGCGACTAAATTCCCATGATTACAGATTTGAAATCTATGGTAAAAGTTGTACCATAGATATCAAATCTGTAATCATAGGGGACACCTTTCGTGAATTGAGTCGCCTATTTCCAAAAACCCATAAATCCATTGTTTTGAGGTATTAATATATTAACATTATTTCTACTACTTTTATCTGCTCAACTGCAACTTAACTGGGAGATTTAAACAGGAAGTTTTTATTTTAAGTATACATATCGCAATTATCTGCTGTACATGTTCAAATATTCGTTATTTTAAAAGGGTTCAGTTTGAAGCTTTAAACGAGTGTTTCCACTCCCAGACTGAGCATGAAGTAAAATTTCGAGTTTAGAAAAGCCTGATAATTTAGTTTGGTCGCGTAGCGCGAAGCGGCTAAACCAAATTTTCAGGCTTTTCTAAACTCGAAATTTTACTTCATGCGCCACGCGTTTAAGACAATGATTTCAAGTAAAGTTCATTTGTTCACAATATTTCATTGTTTTCAGTGTTTAATACGCGTGGCGCATGAAGTAAAATTTCGAGTTTAGAAAAGCCCAGAAAATTTGTCTCGGGTCGCTGCGCGACCCTCGACAAATTTTCACGGGGCTTTTCTAAACTCGAAATTTTACTTCATGCTCAGTCTGGGAGTGGAAAACACTCGTTTCAAGCTTCAAATTGAGCATTTTGAGAAAATCAACTATAACCTGAACATTTACAGCGCAAACATCGGGATGTATATTATACTTAAAAAAAATTCTTCTATGTGTGACTCAAAATTTTGAATAGATAAAGACATGGAGGGAATTTGTATTTTAAGTGTACATATTCTGTTGTATGTGCCGTAAAATTTCAGGCATTCATCGATTATTTTAAAAGCGTTTAATTTAAAATTTGGAACGAGTATTTTCAATCCCAGGTTAAGCACGAAGTAAAATTTTAAATTTAGAAAAGCCTTAAAATTTGGTTTGGTCGCGTAGCGCTACGCGACCAAATTTTCAGGCGTTTCTAAACTCGAAATGTTACTTCATGCACCACGCGTATAAAACACTGAAATATTGTGAAATTTAAAACATTCTTGTTTAGCAGTATATTTTTAATCTTGCTTAAGTAGTATATATTTAATACTGATTTAGCAGTACATTTTCAAATTCACACTAAACTAATGTTTTATACGCGTGGCGCATGAAGTAAAATTTCGAGTTTAGAAAAGCCCAGAAAATTTTCACGGGGCTTTTCTAAACTCGAAATTTTACTTCATGCTTAGTCTGGGAGTGGAAAACACTCGTTTAAAGCTTCAAATTAAACACTTGTAAAAACAACGAATGCCTGAACATTTACAGAGTATGCATCGGCATACATACAGCTGGTTCAAAAAGTTCCGGGACGGTCAAATATCTCGAGAAATACACATCGAATGGAAAAACAAAAACGCACATATTTAATAAGTTTAAAAAACCTATTTAATGACATCAAACACGACCCCCACCCCTTGGGAGTGGGGCAACTTTGAAATCTTATGTTAAATGGGAACTCCCATGTTTTATTGTAATTCGGATAGTACCGTTAAAACTATGTTTTTATATGAAACTTTTTTTCCGGTTCGCAATAGATGGCGCTGTAATCGGAAAAATAATGTTTGTCATGATTCCGAAAGAAAAATATGAAAACGATCTTTCAAATAATAGGTTCAAATCAAAAAAAAAACAAGAACATTCGCATATATAAAAGTTTATTTTTACATTTTTACAACAAACCGTTACCACTTAATAGATATGTAGCTTCGTCCGAAAAACAATTTTAAATGGCAGGTCAGGAGCATTATTAGTTCTGTTCACCATATCCTTGCAAAACTGAAATCGTCGATTAAAATCATCTTCATTTGGCTCTTGAACTAGTGTCATCTTGAAAGGATGAAATTAGTTCATTCTTTAAATTTTGTGGACAGATGTGGCACTAATTTCATGCTATTGTGCAGCTTTACGTGTACTGCTGTGTGGATTTACAACGAAGGAGAAAGATTTCCATGTTGCCCTCCGCCCCACCTCCAAGGGGTGTTTGGTGTTATCAGATAGGTTTTCTAAATATATTAAATATGTGCGTTTTTGTTTTTCGATTCGATGTATATTTCTCGAGATATTAGACCGTCCCGGAACTTTTTTAGCACCCGGTATACTTAAAAGAAACATTCCATGTATATAGTTGTATTAATTTGAACTTATATGGAACAGGGCACCTCTCATGAACTGGATTATAGAGTTATGTTAAAGCCAGTGATACGAAAAATGCACTGAATAAATTCAGAAAATCGATCCCTCTCTCATAATTGTAACACACGCGCAAAACCGCACACGGGTAAATCAAACGCTTTCGGTTATTATAATATTTACCCTGACGTGTGCATTACATTGCGAAATTCCACTGTGTGGCGGCGGCGGGGACGTTTGGTGAGACCCGCATGGGGGTGGGTTTTGTGTGTTGGTTAGTTGGTTGAATCGTAAACGAACAAGTATTTGCTTTTAGTGTGTGTATTAATTTTACGGTGGCTACGTGTGGAGCTGCTACACACGATGTTGACGGTGTTGATGTTGATGATGCTGCCCGGGAAAAGCGGGGCTACAAAGGGGGGGACTTACCTTGTAATGTTCCCGTGTAAGCCACCCCCGGATCGAAAGTCAGGGGGCCGTTTGTCGAATGGAACGAGGCGTCCTCGGCGAATAGCCCTTGCTCCGGGGTTAATTTCAGCTTAAATATCCTGTAACAATAAAAAAAAATATGTAAAAAATAACAATTATTATACAAGATTTAAAAACTAGTATTATACAGACTCGCCCTTAGAGATCAAGAAATGATACATTTGTTAACTGTTGCAACTAATATTTTGGTTTTTTATTCCAATTAGTTTCAATTTTAGGCCATTCTTAATAAATATTATTTAAGAATGACTCAAAGTCGAAACTAGTTGGAATAAAATAAGTCTACATATTGTGAATTTATATTTTATATCTTTCTACTGTGAGATTTGAAATACAAATATTTTTATTTTTTTAATTGCTAGTCTGGACCAGGCTTTTGCCATTTAGTCACGACTAGGAACCGGTAAAGATTTTATTTACATTAATATGCAAGACATACAACATTATTAAAAAGAATGAGGCACTTAAAAACAAATTTAAAAAAAATTGATTACAATTTTGTTTTTTTAATTAGCAAAATGATATAGAACTTTCATTCCCTTTCGTGCCTTTCATATAGAGAATAGAATCGAAGTTTGAATATTCTTATTTAAAATGGGTCTGCATAAATATATTTTCCTTATCGACCTGTATTTTTTTTTGTGCTTTAATAATTCAGATATATCTATTTTATATTGACATTATTGGTGGATGCAAAGTATCGGAATAATCTATTGAGAAAGGGGAAGTCTTGCGTAGTTGGCTCCGATCGGGAAATAGGGAACGCCGTTCGGGAATGGATCGGAATTCCAAACACGGGCCAATATATCTCCTCAGGGAACACTGGTACAAGGGAACATCGGGAACATTGGCCTGTTCTTCCTCAGGGAGACGCACACATACACACACACACACATGGAACGAGCCCTAAATCTCAGCAACGCCACGCGTAGCAATATATGAAAATGTCTCCTGGATTTACGACGAAAAATCACGCCTGCAATTGTTTAATCCAGTTACATACTATCCCGATAGAAATACTTTATGTAACTAAATTAAAGATATTTTCAATATAATTAGGCACATGGAATGAACTGCTTTGTTTGATAAATATCTAGCCACGCGGGCAGGTGGTGGCCAAGCGGTAACGTCGCCGGGCTGTATCGCTCGGCGAGCCACAATTCGGGTTCGAGAATTTATTTAAAAAATAATTTCTGGTCGTGTCCCTGGGTGTGGTGTGAATGTGAGTGTTTGTCCGTATAAAATAATAGTATACTAGAAATTTTAATCTTAAAAACAATTAATACAAATATAAATAAATGATGTTGGCTAATGGGCAAGTTAGCAAGGCCAGGCAAAAGCCAAAAAAAAAAATCTAGCCACGAGAATTATTTTTTTCTCTCTGTGTTGCTTTACCTGTAAGAATTTAATAAATTTCAATATTTCAATGTAAATTGCAAACTTGTTAAACATTAATGTATAGTTCGTCAATTGTATAATTATTTGTAGAATATATGCAAAGAGGTAAATCCGTTAAATAAATTTTAAAAAAATTATAAATTTATTTGCAGTCAACGCAATTATTTTAATGATTTATTAGTGCACATTAACACAAAATGTTTTTTATACAAGTTATTTAAACGCAGTTTAGCATTTATAAAAAAAATGTTATAAAATGCGTTTTCCAGTAAATAATAAAATAGAATAATTTATTAAGTACATTTTAGCTTCACCACTTTCTCAATCCTCTTGATTCTTTTTACGGATTACCAACCACTATTATACTCCAAATAGAGGCACAAGACTAGACATACATACAGGTGAAACCATGTAGTCTCAATGAGAAATAACAAATGAGCCTCCCATTATCCCGGAATTATCCGGCATTAAACTCAGACTGAGGCTTCGGCTCCTCCGCCGGCTTTAGGGCCAAAGATAAAGCGACTCGTCCATGCCGCAGGAGCTGAAGGGCTGACGCGACCCAGATTAACCGTGTCTCCCACCCTCACTTGCACAACAACAATTCAACGAAATTACAGAAACTAATTGTTTGCACTGTGGGAATATCGCTAATTGAAGATATTCATGGTTTTACTCTAATACAAAAGTGTTCAATCTGAAGCTTCTAACTCGTGTTTCATCTCCCAGATTAAGCATGAAGTAAAATTTCGAGTTTAGAAAAACCTTAAAATTTGGTTTGGTCGCGTGTTTTGGCCACCTTCAAGGAGTGAAAACGCATTTTACAAATTGGATGCATTTAAAAAAACAACAAATTCGTAAAACTTTACAGCGTATGCATCGAGATATGCAGGGAATTTTTATTTTAAATATACAAATGCATACGCTTTTTTTAAAAGGCTTTGCTTCGCTACGCGACCAAACCAAATTTTCAGGCTTTTCTAAACTCGAAATTTGACTTCATGCGCCACGCGTAATGTGATTAAGTAATTGTACAACAAGAAGAAGTGTAAAGAAATGTGAAGTGTGATTTATCTTGTTTGTAAAAAAATTTTGATCTGATCGATGTCCGGTTTCACAAACTTCAGTTAAATTTTATTCATAGAATACATTTATTTATCAACATCATCAAATGTAAATGAATTGATTTTTGGCATTTATGTAACTATTAATAAATGTTTTTTTCTATAAATAACTATGGTTCGATTCAACTGAATAACTATTGTTTGATTTATCTGATGCTGGTGAAACCCTACACTTAAATCCACAAAAATTATACAAATTTCTAAAATGTTCGAGAAATTGCAGGTGGTGCGTTAATTTCTTGAAGCAGTGTATTTTTCAGCTTCTACGCACTACGCCACCAAACCAAATTCTTAAACTATTGATTGTCAGTTTTCTATGTAACTCACTCTTGATAATGCCGTAAAAAGCGAAACTAGTCGAGTAAATAGAGAAACATTGTGAAACAAACCAAGTGTAATTAAATTTAAATCTTGATCAATAATAGCTCAAAATGTTTTACCAAGTGATAAGTAAAAAAGTCATTCAAGAAACTATTGATTGAGTTTAGTTCTATTGTATATTTCAAATTTTCAGCAATTTTCATTCATTTTTAATCATGCCAATATAGAATCAAATTATTAAATATTGAACGAAGAGGAAAGTAATTATTGGGGCCGAAAACGCGAAAATGTATACATTCGATGGGGGAACACGTACGTGTGCATGTGTGTGTATTTGCTGGAAAATTGTCAAAGTTTGTCGGCAACGAGGGCAAATATACGGGGGTTGTGCAAATTTCAGCGGAATATCAATCGGAGAGGCAGTGTACCGTTTCCGCCCTCCGCAGTGGAAGGGATTAATATAAATTTTAATTACTACGAATTGTTCAAAGAGATTCGATCTTAAAATTTACAAATATTTATTTAACTAATTCGGCGAGTTTGTTTAGACGTTAGGAATAATTTGAGTCGCCCAGATGCAAAGCCATACGTGTTTTAACAAATTTGTGACAAAATGACAAAAACTGATTTTGCAGCGTCTATTAAATACATTAAAATAGTGTTAATTGAGCGTTATGTCAAATGGAGACAAGAAAAATAATGTGAAACTAACTAAAACGTAAACAGGTTTTGCAATTGAAAAAATATGTCAGCCTTTTCAACCGAGAAATGTAGCAGGTTTTGCATTGGATAGGATTTTTAAAACTTAATTTTAAAAGGTTTAGGATGGGCTTTGAAGATCAGTTTGTTTTTAAAATTGTAGCCTGAAACGAGTAGAATCCAGGGACACCAAAACCTCAAAATTGAAGAAAAGATGTATGGCTGGTTTTGCATCTGGGCGACTTATTTATTATACAGGGATTTTTTCAGCATACGTTGGAATTTTGTGAAATTTGTTGTTTTTTAACGAAGTTCAATTTGAAGCATAGAACGAGATTTTCCACTCCCAGACTAAGCATGAAGTACAATTTCGAGTTTAGAAAAGCCTTAAAATTTGGTTTGGTCGCGTAGCGCGCAGCGCTACGCGACCAAACCAAATTTTCAGGCTTTTCTAAACTCAAAATTTTATTTCATGCGCCACGCGTGTAAAACACATTAAAGTGAAGTTCAAAATATACTGCTCTAGTCTGATCTTACGTTAATAAATATTACAAATGTTTATTATTTCTTGCAACTAAAGGATCGTTTCTTTTAATTATCCTTACATGTCAAATAAAAAATACTATAGCTTTAAAAACGCAAGATTTGATGGAATAAATATTTATAAAATTTCAACTGAATAAAATTAAACTTGAGCAGAGTATATTTTGAACTTTACTTGAAATCAGTGTTTAATACGTAAGGCGCATGAAGTCAAATTTCGAGATTAGAAAAGCCTGAAAATTTGGTTTGGTCGCTCCGCGCTTCGCGCTACGTGACCAAACCAAATTTTCAGGCTTTTCGAAATTTTACTTCATGCTTATAATCTAGGAGCAGAAAACATCGAAAATCTGAACACTTGCAGGACATACGCTGTAATTAGGATATGTGTGCTTAAAAGGAAATCTTCCTGTATGTAATACAACATGAGGTTCAATAAATATTCCGTTTATAATAAAATAAGAGTGAATGAATGTCTAATGAGAAATTATGATCATTTTCCGTGTAAATATTCATGTTTGTTTTCATAGATAAAACTAGAAAAACTATCGTGTGTTCAAAAAAAAACCTCTAGAGTGCCATGGAAAATATTGTAGATTAGCAACACTGAAATTATACAGGGCGTGTATAAAGTCTAGAATAAAATTCACATTTCTGTTATCTTGGGTTTGATGGAAAAACCCTGAAACAGGTCGATTTTTGTTCTTTAATGCGCCGTTTACTGCGCGCTTAAAAATATTGTTATTTCACTAGTGTTTGACGTGTGATGTCATCAGCATTTTTCTTTAAATGGAATTCGTTTTTCTTTTTATTTGGCAACTTTTGTAGAGCTCCTAATTCTCTTTACAGTCACTTTTTTTTATACGCGTCATTTAATCTAACAACGATATAGACAAAATGGTGATATAGATCCGTACAAAATTTATAAATGTTGTATCGAACATTTAAAAAATAACCGCCAACTCCAAATTTATTGTGGTATTTAATATTTGACATGTTAACAAGTTCGACACTTAAATTCAAAATCCACAGGGAGTAAAATACCATAAAATAGGATGCACAAAATATCAAGTGAAACAATAAAAACAATTAAATAACGCGTATATTTTAACAAATAAATATTTGACTGTTAAGAAAATTAAAAGCTCTACAAAAGTTGTCAAATAAAAAAAACGTATCCATTTAAAAAAATTGCTAATGATGTCACACGCCAAACACTAGGGACGTCACAATATTTTTGAGCGCGCAGAAAACGGCGCATTAAAGAACAAAAATCGACCTCAAGAATATGAATTTATGTTCAGTTATTCATTCATCGGATAACTATATCCGCGATTGACGATGCTATTTAAGCTAATGGGCATTAGATGGCGTTTACGCTTTCGAATATATGTAAAAATCGACCTGTTTCGGGATTTTTCCATCAAACCCAAGATAATAGAAATATGAATTTTATTCCAGACCTTATACACACCCTGTATATTGAAATTATTATGTATGACGTTTTAAATGCTAATTCCTAAAGCATGTAGCCAACTTAAAATTAAAAAAAGATGAAACCATGGCACTCTAGAGGTTTTTTAATTAAAAATACGTATGATTTTCGATAGTGGGATTTGAAAAATCCATAATTTAATTTATAACCGCTAAACTGGCAAAAATACAATTTTCTTTTGCGCGAATTAAACATTCCATATTTTAATTTCTTTTCTATAACTAAACTAAAAAAACACATCATTTTCTTTAGCGTCGATTAAACATTTCCGAGTTTAATTAATCAACTAAAGGAGCATGCACATGTTGTGTGTCATTCGTAGCGAAATGCATAATCGAGTTGGTCCGGCAAATTTTTGTAATGTTCACGATGAAGTGAGTCGTATGAACAAAACAGCAGTTGTTCCGGACCGTGTCGGAACACAGGGGAATAATTTGATCAATTACGACAAGGGCCACCCGGTGCGATTACACGCGGCCCTTTGAGGGCGGTCACACGTGTCCGCCTTCAAATATTCATTTCCGGGCGCGCCCTCTCGGCCCTTTTTAATCCGTGCATTATGCATAAAAATTTGCCTTTTCATCCGCGACATGACAGCAACGAAAAACGATAAATGTTATGAAATTGTACTAATACAGTACAGAAATAAAAAATATCTAGAAATAACTGTATATTCTAAATATCTTGTGGTGGAGGCGGTTACTTTGTGATACATTGTAAATATTTAAATAATTAACACTGATTACTTTCTTGTATTCACTTTTTTATTTTAAATTGTGACCAGTTTCGACTCGTCAGTGAGTCATTCTAAAACTAAAGACACAATAAAATAAAATAAACAAGTGAATACAAAAAAGTAATCAGTGTTAATTCTGTATGTTTTACGTAAAGTGCTTATTACACATAAAAATACTGTTATTTCTTACTTCACTTATTATTTGTATAGTTAGATGTACAGTTCTATTTAATAAAATAATACACTCACTATTTTACATTGTAAATGTTGATTATAATAATAAGTGGTTACTATGGTAATAGGTTTAACATTCAATACCCTATTGATACAGTTGAAAAAATCCTGAATCACATTAGCAAAAATTGTTGAAATCGGGTTTAGTAGTTGTACGCTTTTTTATTGAATAGAACTAACTGTACATTTCGAATTGTAATTGATATTGAGCACCTTGTGTCTCGAAGTATACATCTAACTATACAAATAAAAAGTGAAGTAAGGAATAACAGTTTTTTTTATGTGTAATATCTAGGAATCTGTATTTTAGTTTATTATACTGTGCAATCATTTAAATTATGAATTAGAGTAGGCGGAATTTTTGTTGTGGTGTTGCCCAGAATGCTAAATGAATGATGAAATAAATTTGAGGTTATGGTAAACTATTTGTTGACAGTCAGTAGTGCCAATCTAATTTTAAATTCTAAGTCTACTCTAGTTTATACTTTAAATGATCACGGTACTACCGGTATATTAGCTCTAACAAAGCTTCAATGTATTGTCGATAATAAAATATACTTTTTCAAGTTCAAGTCGGCACTAAACAAATTCAAGTTGGCAGTTATCAAAATCAAGTTGTTACAAATTAAATGCTTATTGAATTGGATTAGTATAACCGTGATTTTAATTATTGTCAACTTGAATTTGATTACTACTAACTTGATCTTGAGAAGGTGCGCCCCTTGTTTATCAGAAAAAAAGGTTTACAACACCTTTTTAAACATTTTGTGCAGGAACAACAATTCATTTTAAATTAATACATTTTTAGGGATTCGCTGTATTTATAACAGTTTCAATTCAACCTCTAACGAGTATGTCCACTCCCAGACTAAGCATGAAGTAAAATTTCGAGTTTAGAAAAGCCCCGCGTAGAAAGTTTGTCTCGGGTCGCTGCGCGACGCTCGACAAATTTTCACGGGGCTTTTCTAAACTCGAAATTTTACTTCATGTGCCACGCGTATAAAACACTGATATAAAGTGAAGTTCTAATCTAATCTAAAGTTTAATTTTTTTGTCAAATATTCAACCTACTTGACTTGTTTTTTTTTTTATTATTGAAAAGTAAGGAGAATAATACCTGCGTCGTTTAAATCTATGTACACATTTGGTTTTAATTCAACTTAGTTATCTGATATTTTTCGTTGTTAAAGGAAATATAATTACAACAAAAAAAGAACATCTTTTAGTGTTATTCTTTTCTTGATTGAAAAGGCAATCAAGTCAAGAGTGTATTCATTAAGTATCCAGATTTTCAGGATAATTCTTGAAATAAGTCTGGATATTTATTTCAAAAATGTTTCACCACGGGTTAAGTGGGAAATTAATTAAACATAATTCTTGAAAATGTAGGGAGTGAAAAATAATAGAATTATGAGATTTATAAATTGTATTAGTTCTCACTCCCCATGTTTTTAAGAATTATACCTGAAAATCTGGATATTTAATTAAAACCGTTTTTCCTTTGTGTATTCCAAACAAATTTGTAAAAAGTTAATATTAATACATGAAAATTTCAATAAATCCCGAACGCCCATTTCACTTACATAAAAGAACATGTCGCTGATTTATTAGAAAATTCTCCCCCTCTTTTCATATAGCTTTTGACTAATATCTTGGAGTTTAAGAGAAGAATTTCATATGTAACAATATGTATTTGAATTTTTACGAGCATAATATTTCAAAATAATATACCTTATTGTAATATACGTACCACAGTAATGTTTCAGATAAAAATGCGAGGAATATCCTTGACCCTTGCTTGATTGCGTTGATTAATTTTTTTGAAATCCATGTTAACTTTAATAAATTAACAATTGCTTATTAGTTGAAGGGGTTAGAATGTAGAGTAGAATTCACGAAAAGTGTCCTATGATTACAGATTTGAAATCTATGGTACAACTTTTCTTTGAATTATTTTGATATTAACATTATTTCTTTACTTTTGAGTGCTCAATTGCAACTTATATACAGGGTGTCTACGCTAAACCGTTCGTTAAAAGTTTATGGGGTTGCCGTTGCACTAATAATTTAAAAAAAATCCTTGTCATACGGTTGAATAAGTTCTCCTCATGTGAAATATTTTCAACTTTATATCACTTCCGGTTCCACCGGAAGTAGAACCTAATTTGTTATTTTAAATGGAACACCATTGGATTCCTCGTTTAAATTGCAACATGTTTTATTCGAACATATGTACACTTATCTCTTATAGTTTTCAAGCAAAAAAAATATTTCTAAAATTTTGACCTCTAAAAGGCATCTTGAAATCTATCTGTAACTTCTCTTAAGTGTAAGATAAAAATATGATTTATATCTCTACTTGTACCTAAAGGATGTCTCTATGAGTGTATTAATTAGAAACTATCAATTTTGACAATAACTGTTCTTAAAATGTCAATATCGAAGTGCCCTCTTCAATATCACGTAATTCCATTTTTTTAAATGGAATAACCCATTTTTTATCACGTAGTACGATTGGGTGGAAGATTTCCTATAAAAAAAGTATTAACAACTATACTCCTAAAGCAAGTGGTTTTCGAATTATTTCGAAGATTCGTTTTTCATCGCATTTATGCAGGGAATAATGCACGCATGAGTCGCAACTGAATTTTAGTAGGCAGGCAGTAATGCTTTTGTTTTGTCGCTTGTGTAATGCGAAATGTCAAATAATAAAAACAATTAGTATAAAGTTATACAGAAATCAACAAAATGAACCCCCATCAACAAATTATCAATTTATTCTTTATACATGGCAACTGCGATAGGATTATTACTCGAACATGTACAATATTTAATGAAACTTATCCACATTTGCCGCCGATGAATAAAACAAGATTTAGAAGATTGGAATTAAATTTTGTCCAATTGGCAGTTGCCATGTATAAAGAATAAATTGATAATTTGTTGATTTGTGTAATTATTCATTTTGCTGATTTCTGTAAAACTTTGTACGAATTCTTTTTATTATTTGACATTTATCAATACAATCGCGACAAAACAAAAGCATACTACCGGCCAGAGCTGGGATGAATCCTCAAAAACATGATTCGAATCACGAATCCGAATCACCTAATATGATTCGAATCACGAATACTCGAATAAAGGATTCGTAAGTGAAAAATATGATTCGAATCAAAGATTCGAATCCTCATTTTTGAATCACGGATACAAATCCTTTAAAAATAAATTTGAATCTGTTATTTGCAACCAGTAATATTTTATTCCATCAGTTTCTATTAACAAACATGTTTATTTACCGACTAAATATCTGATTATTTATTGATTTTAATTATTGATGATATATGTGTTATTGAACTTCATTTTGAATCTGTGTTTTATACGCCTGGCGCATGAAGTAAAATTTCGAGTTTAGAAAAGCCCCGTGAAAATTTGTCTCGGGTCGCTGCGCGACCCTCGACAAATTTTCTACGCGGGGCTTTTCTAAACTCGAAATTTTACTTCATGCTTAGTCTGGGAGTGGACAACACTCGTTCTTAGAAGTTTCAAATTAAAGGATTACTCTAGATTACTAAGTTTATTACCAATTTACAAAGGCTACAGCTCGAAGGACCAATCATGGTCTTCGGAGACCGAAGGACTACAGGGAATCGAAGTTTATTTACAAGAAAACAACGAATATCTGAAGGTTTACAGCATGGATAGGAAAGAAAACATCCAATTTTGAAAAAATATCGAAGTTGGGTTGGTTTTCAGTGCGTTTTTAACTTCACTTTAAATCAGTGTTTTATACGCGTGGCGCATGAAGTAAAATTTCGAGTTTAGAAAAGCCCCGTGAAAATTTGTCGAGGGTCGCGCAGCGACCCGAGACAAACTCGAAATTTTACTTCATGCTTAGTCTGGGAGTGGACCGTCAAGATTTTCTACATGTCGAGATTTTTGATATTTCTAGATTTATGTCGATTTATTCACAGTTTGTTATTGTATAAAATGCAACTTCAATATTAAATAAAAACGGTTTTTCTTAGGAATAGAATATTCACCCATTAAGAGCCGAACAAATTATAAAGTTAACTCTAAAAGTTAATTTTAGGTAAAATTTTGCATCTTTTTCTATGATTTCAATGAATGATTTATTATATTACATACGTCGATTTTTTAAAACAGTTAAATTTAAAATTCAAACGAGTGTTGTCCACTACCAGACTTAGCATGAAGTAAAATTTCGAGTTTAGAAAAGCCCCGCGTAGAAAATTTGTCGAGGGTCGCGCAGCGACCCGAGACAAATTTTCGCGGGGCTTTTCTAAACTCGAAATTTTACTTCATGCGCCACGCGTATAAAACACTGATTTAAAGTGAAGTTAAAAATGCACTGAAAACCAACCCAACTTCGATATTTTTTTAAAATTAGATGTTTTCTTTCCTATCCATGTTGTAAACCTTCAGATATTCGTTGATTTCTTGTAAAAAAACTTCGATTCCCTGTAGTCCTTCGTTCTGCGAAGACTATGGTTGGTCCTTTGAGCTGTAGCCTTTGTAAAACGGTAATAAACTTAGTAATCTAGAGTAATCCTTCAATTTGAAACTTCTAAGAACGAGTGTTGTCCACTCCCAGACTAAGCATGAAGTAAAATTTCGAGTTTAGAAAAGCCCCGCGTAGAAAATTTGTCGAGGGTCGCGCAGCGACCCGAGACAAATTTTCACGGGGCTTTTCTAAACTCGAAATTTTACTTCATGCGCCACGCGTATAAAACACTGATTTCAAGTGAAGTTAAAAATATACTA
Organism: Philonthus cognatus; assembly: GCA_932526585.2. NCBI lineage: Eukaryota > Metazoa > Arthropoda > Insecta > Coleoptera > Staphylinidae > Philonthus > Philonthus cognatus. Next base: position 36,457,209 of record OW052242.1, read on the forward strand.
TTAACGTTGTATATTTTTCATGGTTAAGTAACCAAATATGCATTCACAAATATTTGAATTATTCGAAAATTTTCATATTTATATTCAAATATGAATAACTTATTGATTTAAATATTCATATTAGAATATTTAACTATTTGAATTAATCGAATTCGAATCCCAGCCTTAATAGCGATGATTCGAATTATTTAGGAGGATTTGAATCCATGTATCAGGATTCGAATTTTATAAGGATTCGATTCCTTTTATAAGGATTCGAATCCTTTTATAAGAATTCGAATCCTTTTATAAGGATTCGAATCATCTACGTTTGGATTCGAATACGAATCCTTTTAAAAAAATGTAACGAATCCGGATCACGAATCCGTTTTCACTAAAGTATTCGAATCCCTCTTTTGAATCCTCTAAAAGAATTCGAATCCGGGAATCGAATCCTGAATGATTCGAATCCTGCCCAGCTCTGCTACTGGCCTACTGAAATTCAATTGTGACTTATGCGCGCATTATTCCCTGCATAAATGCGACGAAAACGAATTTTCGAAATAATTCGAAAACTACTTGCTTTAGGAGTATAGTTTTATAATACTTTTTTGTAGAAAATTTTCCCCCCAATCGTACCATGTAATAAAAATTGGGTCATTCCATTTGAAAAAATTGAATTACTAGATATTGAAGAGGGCACTTAGATATTGACATTTTAAGAACATTTATTGTGAAAATTGACAGTTTCCAATTAATTCACTCATAGAGGCATCCTCTAGGTACAAGTAGAGATATAAATCATATTTTTATCTTATTTATAAGAAAAGTTACAGACAGATTTCAAGATGCCTTTTAGAGGTCAGAATTTTAGAAATATTTTTTTTTCTTGAAAACTGTAAGAGATAAGTGTACATATGTTCAAATAAAATATGTCACAATTTAAACGAGGAACCCAAAAACTTACTAATATATAGGGTGTTCCATTTGAAATAAGAAACTTGGTGCTACTTCCGGTGGAACCGGAAGTGATATAAAGTTGAAAATATTTCACATGAGGAGAACTGATTCAACCATATGACAAGGATTTTTTTCAAATTTTTAGTGCAACGGCAACCCCATAAACTTTTAACGAACGGTTTAGCGTAGACACCCTGTATACTAAACTCTCTTAATTAAGGGATTCATATTATTATAGTTATTTCAATTTTAATTTAAATGTCACAGGACATCTCTCGTGAGCTGGATTATACATATGTAGAGAAAGAAAAAGTCAAAGCACTTAATTCTTTTGGAACAACATGTTTTACTAAATTTGCCGTAGAAACAAAACAATAAAATATAGTCGCCTATTTCCAAAAACGTCTAAATCCGTTTGAAAGAAATGGATTCAGGGGTTTTTGAAAAAAGGCGACTAAATTGTCTCTTCAGAAAAAAAAATCATATTATGTCAATTATGTAAGTGGCACACTAACACAGTGGCAGATAATAATTATGACAACGTTAAAATTATAACTGGAATTTTGTGTAATTAATTCGAGATCTAGTTGTAAATTAGTAGGACAGCGTGCGGAGTCGGAGAGTTGGTTGGAGAGGTGCGGGTTAGTAGACAAACACAAACAGTGCGCGTCTAATGTCTTACATCACCTTGAGGTCTCCGTCGAACGAAACCAGTCGTTCCCCTTTTATGCACACAATCGATACTTTCTCCTCACCTTAACTGGCACATTGTTTATGAATTCAATACAACTATTCATAATTCGAACCACTGACAACAATAATATTTATGAAATAATTATATTTCTTAAAAAAATGATGAGACAATAATATGACCAGAACTCGCATTAAAATTACGTTATTTTGGAAAGAATTGACTAAACCGTATAGAGTAAAATAACGTCATTTGAGTGCGACTTCTCATCGATGACAAATTGCATTGGTGTTGTGAATAGCCCCTTTGATTTACATGTTGTATAAAAGCAGTAAATCTGTTAGTGTAACTCAAATATTCATTGTATAATTCAATTTCCGTCCTGGTATTAGCTCGGGAAGAAGTTGTTCCAATGAAGATTTGAAAAGTCCTAAATAAACAGCATTTTTGCAGAAAGTCGACATCTATTCTTATGTTTTGTAAATATTCTGCAAAACAATTGTCAGATTTAATTTTAAGTTGTGTACAGTTCTTTTCAATAAAAAAGCGTACAACTACTGAACCCGATTTCGACAGTATTTCGCTAATGTGGTTCTGGCTTTTTTAAAAACAGTATCAGTAGGTTATCAAATTTGAAACATTTACCATAGTAACCACTTGAATTATAATCTACATTTACAATGTAAAACAGAACTTGCACCGCAGGTATTTAATCATGGCTAAAAAGTGAATCATAGAATCATATTTTAAATAATAATAATAATAATATAACAATATCCATTTATTATTAACAAAATTACATAATGCAGTTACAAGAAGAATGAAAAATAATAAGCTAAAATAACTTTCAGCAACAATGGATCAATACATATACCAAATAATAGAATAAATATATAAAATACATATAAATATAATAAACAGATCACGGGTTTAGCAAAACATTGTATTGCATCTAATCACCTATTTAGTTCAAAAGATTGTAAAATGTTGTATTCAGGTAATAAGGGATTAGTGTTAAATTATCGAGAGGGATTAGAAATAAACAAAGCAAAAAAAACGGGGAAAAACGTGGTCGATGGCAACGAGGACCTATGAGTTTCCCCGATAATTAAAGCGCTTATTACTTAAAATAACGACAACCAGTGTATTTACCAATTCTGTATTTTTTCTTACATCATTCTTAAAAATAGCATCAAGCCAAAACTAGTCGCAAAATAAATTTATTAGTAAAACAAACCAAGTGACTTTAAATTAAGAGGGCCAATAGCAAAAATTGGCCCTCTTAATTTAAAGTCACTGGGTTTGTTTTACTTATAAATTTATTTTGCGACTAGTTTTGGCTTGATGCTATTTTTAAGAATGATGTAAGAAAAAATACAGAATTGGTAAATACACTGGTTGTCGTTATTTTAAGTAATAAGCGCTTTAATTATCGGGGAAACTCAAAGGTCCTCGTTGCCGTCGACCACGTTTTTCCCCGTTTTTTTAGCTTTGTTTATTTCTAATTGTTGTGTGTTTCTGGTATACGAAATGGCGCAGAAATAGCAAAATTGCAGAAAATTGTTTTGACTATGTATTGGTTTATAGTGCCTGCCGAATTTTATCACAACGAATAATAAAAATGATGAGTGCGAAGCGCATTGTTTGTTTGCTTACATAGCGCCGTGCGAATGAATGAATGGGTATTGAAGACACAAGTAAACGGAATCAATATTCACGAATTTAATTTTTATCGACATACGTACAACTGTATAACAAAACAGATGCCTTCACCATTAATGATATTTTAGTTTGATAATCTATATGAGTGTACAGGGTGAGTCACTAAGCGGAAATCGGTCTATAGTGGGCGTATCGTTGAAAATAGCAAAACAAGTTACAAATAAAAGTTGTTCAGAATCAAGTTTTTCATAACCCATAATTATTGCTAAATATGGCGGCCTTGCGGTTATACCGGAAGTAAACACCAACTTTCTTATTTTAAATAGAACACCCTCTATATTTTTACATTTTTGGATTGCTCTTTAAAAATAAACATGAGTTTATTCACACAATATTGTCTCAGTTGAACCGTTTTCAAGTTATTTCATTTATTTTGATGAATTTGACGATTTCAGAGCTCGACGCCTTTAACAATATCTTCAAAACGAAATAAGTCAGAGTTGTGCGGCTTACGGTTTTGGATTCGGGAAGAAATGTAGTATTTGTTTAAGTTTTTGCCATTAGTCAGATTTTCTAAATTGAACCGAGTCCGCCGACGGTATTCCTCAGTACTTCAAACATGCATAACTTCATTTTTTTAAATGGAAAAAACTGTTGGAAGCATATGGCAACAACCCGGTATCAATAAAAAGGAAATTTAATTTCGCATCAGATAAAGTGTCACAAGATAGATGGTTCCATTTAAAAAAATGAAGTTATGCATGTTTGAAGTACTAAAAAATACCGTCGACGGACTCGGTTCAATTTAGAAAATCTGACTAATGGCAAAAACTTAAACAAACACTACATTAAATCAGAAATTGGCTTGCACCGCAAGCCAAAAGTCCCCTAATAACCCCAAATAATTAGTCATCCGATTTCGACCGATTCACATTCCGAGCATTCGTTGTGAAGTTAGCGTTATAACTTCACGACGTTTATTTTCATGAAATTATTTATAGTTTATTTGTGTTTGATTTATTTGATTTTCATTTATTTAAACAAGAATAATTTAAAATCAAAAATATTTGAATTCGATAAAATAAGCTTACGCTTCTTATAGTTTGCTCACTTTAAACATAATGTATAAAATCGCGAAAATGTTTTTCGTGTAAAATGCAAACAATGTGTCTTAATTAATAAGATAACTTAAGACAATAAATAGTACAATAAGTAGTTGTTTCAATGCATATTTATTATCTTAAGTCGTCTTATTAATTAAGACACATTGTTTGCATTTTACACGAAAAACATTTTCGTAATTTTATATATTATGTTCATTTATTTATTTGAAATGTTTGAATACTTATTTAATACGATAAATAACGTTACAACCACTTTAAATATAGAAATATATATCATTTACAAATCCCGCGCATTTGTTTCCACTGTTCACAATAGTACGACCAAAAAAAAAGACACTAAATTCCCTAAAAAACGCGTGCTCTATTCATTATCTATGGTGGCTGATTAGTAAATCAGCCCACGGCGCAACAGAAATCCGCAGATTAAAGTTAATCGTGGTTAGTTAATCGAAAAGTTAATCAAAGTAGGTGCAAGTGGGCATACGTGTACACATTTTTATTGAATAGAACTGTACATAGATTATTCATTCATTTTTTAGAATTCAATTAATGCATACATTTGTATGATTCTCTCATCAGTTCATAAAAACCATACATTAATTAAATCCTTTCAAAGAATATGCTGAGATTCACTCAAACCCCATATTAATACTAGTATCCTAGTATTGTATTATTAAGTCTGCTTAGCACAAACTCGATTAAATTCAAGAGGACTGACCACATTGCTTCAAGCTCTGCATTACCATTGCGACTGTTGTCGTGTATATTGATTTTCCTCCATGGCGATCCAATTAGTACGATCACTAATTGGAATTACATATTAGAGTTGATTTAGGATTAAATCAGTCTCTTTGTAGAGCACGATCAACATTGAATATACTTCAGTCGGTTTCACGGATGAAAACGTTGTAACTTTTAGTTCAAAAAACGTTTTAAGTTCGTCTCTCGTTTAACACTGAATTCTTTAAAAATTCCCTAGACGATGTTATTTTTATGTTATCCTTGCGTTTATAAAGAATTATGTAACTAATTAATAGCATGTAGATTTCGTTCTATTTATATGAAATGTTAGTATTTTTTAGTAAAAAAAAATGTGTAGGCTTTTCTAAACTCGAAATTTTACCTTATGCTTAATCAAACTAACGTCTAATATCTATTTTTCATTAATGAAGTTACCATTATTTTAATATTATTTTTATGTATCACTTATAAATGGATTGTTTCTTATTTTTCGAACTAATTGCACGATAGATAAACGAAACAAGTCTCGGAGATGGGACGGGCAACGAAACTGGACGCAAACTCGATAAACCTGATGATGGCGAATGGCCGCAAAGTTATTTATCCGTTCGGAGGGCCCTCCGTTATTTACCCACCCAATAATGTTAATAACATTACCCTCCTCCGCCGTGCCCCCGATCTGCGCTATCGTTGGCAAATTGGAATTATTTCAGACCTTCGGTCCCCCCTTTTCATTGATGTTAACGTCAATATTTACCTTGAATTAACTATTGGTATCGATACGAACAAACAGCCGGATACGTGATGAAAATTATATTTTTGATGAAAAAAAGAAAATATTCAGTATCAACTTTATAGAGCTTAATGATAATAATACCTATAGTTTAAGAAGGTCAGTTTTAATTATCCTATCAACCAGAAAGAAAAAAAATAATTTTAATAGAGGATGTTGAACTTGAATTGAATGAAAAATCAAACCGAGGCAATTACACCAATCCACACCAACAAACAAGTGGATTACGTGTGACTATGTTCGGGGCCAATCTCGCAGCAAAGCAAAAATTCCCACGCGACGTTTCCGCCTCTTGGGAAAAATCGCTTAGATGAAATCCACTATGTATGTAAGGACAGAGAAAAAAAATGAGCGAGCAGAAGAAATATCCTCATTGATATGGAATGGAATTCGAGCTCAGTGGACTTCCGGTACGGAGAGTTTTCCCCGTCATAAACCCATGACTAAATAGACCGTGAACGAGTATGGTTTCATTACGTAGATCGCGTGCAACCGGGACTCGAACGAATTACGTAAGGAAATTGTGGCTCGTAAATCCGGAAAATCTGTCGCCGCGAAAATTTGAATTCCGATTTATAACGCTCGGTGGAGATTTACGGGGGACAATAAAAATATTATGGGGATCTAAAGTTTTATTTCTTTTTATATTTTTCGGGAGGAAGCGGATTTTTTTATTTGGAAAAACGCCCGTTCCCAGCCCACGTGGCATTTTACAAAGTGCGCGGAGATAATTAAGGGCCGTTTCGTGGAACCTTTAAATTCCACCCTTAATTGATTTTACCGGGCTTAAATGTTTCTGTGTCATGTTAATGTTTATTAATCATTTTATTTGGATAGGGTTTAAAGGTTTTTGAAATGCTACTTATGATTTTTTTTTCAAGGTAACATTGTATATTGTCTTAGGCCTATTTGCACCCCGACTAACTAACTTTAATCATTCACTAATCATTTGATTAAGTCAATATTCTAGAATATTTCTTATGTCCTGGAACAAGTGTCTCCAAACTTCGTGAAAGTAATTGGATTTTGGCCCTCTCAATCATGTAGAATTGTATAAGTGACCCGCGAAGAGAATAGTTTGAAAACCCCTGTTTTAGATTTTTGACTTGATCAGATGATTCCTAACTTATGACTTAAATGCTAAAATTTTACTGAACATTAATCTCAAACAAGAATGTCTATCATGAAAATTGTGTCGATAGTGGATGCTAGAAGTTGAATTTTATATACTCAATGACATTAGAAGCGTAACACCCAGAAGGAGTTATTATTTTAACTTGATTTTTTGCCAGTATGGTAGTCTTATATCAAGAATAAAATGATTACATTTTCGAGAAATTTTATTAAAAAACAATCTAAAAAAAATTAATAATGTGTTTGGCGACCCCTTTGCTGTATACACTCCTGTAGACGTCTGGGCATCGACAAAATGAGATGGTCGATGTCTTCTTGAGGCATCTCGTTCCAAGCAACTTGAATTTCATCGATCAACTGTGCTAGAGTCTGTGGAGGATGGTGCAAAGAGAATATTCTTCTTCCCATGATATCCCACACATGTTCAATGGGATTTAAATCCGGCGAACGGGGCGGCCACGCCAAAAAATTAACACCAGCTTCATTAAGAAAGTTCATAGTTCGACGAGCAATATGGGGACGTGCGTTATCTTGTTGAAAAAGTACGTCTGGGCGGCCATCTAAATAAGGCAACAAAGTCGGTCGTATGACGTCTTCAACATAACGCGCAGCTGTCATACTGCCTCGAATGAATACAAGAGGTGATCGACTACCATAAGCAATAGCCCCCCAAACCATTACTCCAGCAGTCCTATGTACATGCCTCTCAATAGCAAACCTAAGATCAGGTCGTTCTCCACGGTAGCGTCGTACCCTTCTACGGCCATCATGCGTGCCTAGACAAAATCGTGATTCATCGCTGAATACGACATCGTGCCATTCTGCCTCCCAATGCTGTCGTTCTCTGCACCAGTCCAACCTTTGGCGACAGTGTCTCGCTGTTAAAGGAAGCACTAATCTTGGACGGTACGAAAGAAGCCCAAAGGATTGAATGCGGCGATATAAGGTTCGCATACTAACGGGCCTACCTTCTTCTTCAATCCATTGATCACCGATTTGACGCGTAGTAGCGAAACGGTCTCGCAGGGCTATTTGTCTTAAGCGCCGATCTTGACGTTCTGTGGTACGCCTTGGTTGACCAATTGGTCTGCTTCTTGCTCCTCTACCTTCTTCTGTCCATACCTGATACACACGTATTACAGTTGCTGCAGTGGAATCAATACGGCGGGCAATTTCGCGATAGGACATACCGACATCTCGATAAGCAACAACTAGACCCCGGTCAAAATCGCTCAAATAGTGATATTGTGGACGTCTTCGGACTCGAGGCATTTTATTTAAGCTTAACACACTCAACGGAAACACGAAAACTAAAAATATCTGTACTAAACAGCTCATAAAATAATTTTATCAAAAAAGAAAAAGTGAAATATTTCTTTTCACAATAAATATAAAAGGCACAAGGTTGAAATTGTTATCAATGTATGCTTTAAATATATATATTCACTCTGTTGCTAAAATATGAATTCAGAAAAATGATTCCTTCTTGGTGTTACGCTTCTAATGTCATTGAGTATATTTTAGTCATTTTTAGCTGATTCTATGTAGTCAAAATGTTACTGAAATAATTTGTTTCTAAGAAAATAATTAGCGGAAGACATTTCTAACATCAAGGAGTGCGTCTGTGATCTTTTTTCAGATTTTTTGAATAATCAGATTTTCATCCAAAAATCGGAAATTTTGTAAGGTTGAGAAAATAATCTAGATTTTTACACACAAAAAAATATTTTCTAAAAAATTTAAAAAAATTCCCAGTTACTCTTTACAATGTTAGAAACAATACGAGCTGTTTATTTTAATTAAAAAAATGCGTTGCTAACTTTTTTCACTTTTAAAAATTACTGCAAATTCATGAGCGCTCACACTAAGCACAATTTTTAAGCCTTACAAAAATGTGTATGACTCTAATGAAAGCTATTTTAATTTCGATTCATTTGCTTTTAAAATCAATTAAATCAGTTAAATAGTTTCAGAAATACAACCCGTTAAATACAATAAGTGACAAAATCGAGAACATTTTTGTTTCGCATAAAAAAAGTGTGTAAAGTTAAATATTAAAAATAAATAAAAACTATTTGAAAGAATGTATTAATAACTAAATAGACTTTAAATTTATGTTAATTACTTTGTTCTATCATTAAAATTGTGTTCACAGTGGATGCTAAAAGTTTGGAGTTCATATTTTTTACAGTTTTTAGCTGATTCTATGTAGTTAACATTTTACTCAAATATTTTTTTTCATAAGATAACAATTAGAGGAAGACATTTCTAACACCAAGAAGAAAGTCTGTAATTTTTTTTAAATTTTTTGAAAAATATTTGTTTTTTTCTAAAAAGGGCAAAGAAATAATTTAAATTTTAACACAGAAAATATATATTTTTTTTAATTTTAAAAAATTCCCTGTTACTCTTAACAATGTTAAAAACAATGCGAGCTATTTATTTTGTCAAGAAAAAAAGGCGTCGCTAACTTTTTTTACTTTTAAAAATGACAGCAAATTCAAAAATCTGCTAAAATTCAACTTTGAGCGGTCACACTAAACACCATTTTTAAGTCCCGAAAAATGTTAATAACTCAAATTGATGCTCTTTTTTAAATAAATTTAATCAGTTGGATGGTTTCTAAAATAGAGAACTTTAAATACAATACGTGATCAAATCGAGAACATTACCTTTTTGAATAAAAAAGTTGGTGTGCAGTTACATTTGAAAAATAAATGAAAATATATTTAACGTATGTATTTACAATTAAATATACTTTAATTTTATGCTAACTTCTTACTTCTATCGTAAAAACTTTGTTCGTAGTGAATGCTAGAAGTTGGAGTTTTAATTTTCAGCAGTTTTTAGGTGATCCTATCTACTCCAAATTTCAGTGACATGATTTTTTTCACAAGAAAATAATAAGCTGAAGCCGTTTTTAAAATTAAGGAGAATGTTTGTAATTTTTTTTTAAATTTAATAAAAATACAAATTTTCATCGAAAAGTCGCAAATTTTGTCTAGAAAGAATTCCTATTTTCACGCAATTTTTTTGCTGGAAAATTATGAACTTTTCGGTGGCTGGATATATTATTGTTGTTTTACTTGATTTTAACAGAATTTTAAGTTATCAAGCTTTGAATATTGACGGATTTATTTTGCTTGAAGCAATTTCTTTCAAACAAAATAAAACTGTAGACGTTCAATGCTAGATGATTCCTTAAAATTGTGTTGACATGAAATCTACTATGATTTCACTTTCGTCAAAGTTAGAGACATTCGTTATGTTTGTTGTCATACATGTTAATTTTTATATGGTTCCACTCACTTTAATCAATTATTTAGTTAACGACAGCTTTACCGAAGGGGAAATTATACTGCCCAATATAATTTAAGTTTAATTTTGTTTGAAGTAGAAAAAAAATTGCTTCAATTTTTCTTTTTCAGTCAAAATAAATCCTGAAGTACTTGATCGAGTATTTCGAATGGAAGAAAGAATTAAATAACAGTAAATTAATCAGATTGTATTTTCTATAGAAAATTATTATCTTTTTACCTTTAATCTCTCTTGCAAATGCGCACAAAAGAATGTTACCAATGTTATCGAAACAGCTGTGTAATATACCATAGTTTAACGTAAATTACCAACGTAAATTACCACTAATATCAAAAGGTGTACTACAAATTCTACCTTTCAAGTACGTAACATATTGATTTTGGGGGTAGTTATGTCTCAAAAACAAATGTTTGCAGAAAGTCGATATTAATTTGAATTCGTTTTCAAATTTTGTAAATATTCTGCAAACAATTGAAGGGTTAAGAGGAAAAACCAAATGAGTCCATAAAGTACCGAAAATCGTGTTTGACGCCATTGTGTAGCTTAGACTAAGTATTTTCACGTAGGCAAACTTAACAGGAAACAAACAAACAAAATGGGTCACCAGCAAAAAAGTAATTAACCTATAAATCACACAGAGTTCTGAATTTTCATTTTGTTGTTCTTTTGTAAAATTCATAATTATAATTACAAGTAATTGTAATTACTTTTCATAATTATAATTACTAGTAATTGTAATTACAAATGTAATAAACGTCCAACTTGATCTGCGTCCAATAATTAGATAAGCAGAGAATTCATATACGATAATTTTCGAGGTAGATACATACTTTTTGCTTCCAAGTAAAGATATACGGCAGTAACTTCTTTTTGTCATCAACATATGAGTAGTTGGTAATTTTTAGGGATAACTCGAAGCACCTTTATTTCCCATTTTTGAGTTTGTTTGAAGCGGCTATCAACGAAACCAATAATTGGATGAGAAGCCCGACATGCGGGGGATGAAGCCAATTTCAGGGTGGCTCGTCCTTGTACTCCCATTTTCTCCCCCTTTTTCCTTCGGTGCTCACGTCCTCGACGACACCATTTTTACAATATCAAGTGTCAGCTACACACACTACATTTATCTATGACCCATATACGTTCAACAGCAAATGTATTTCATAACAAATAGTGGTGTAAACTTAATAATAATCAAAATTCTGAAAGACCTGGGACAGTGGCTATTTGTAACTCTTTAAATAAAATTAAGTTTGATAAGAGTTCAGTGTCAAAGAATTACGCAATTGATAATTACGATTAATTAATTGTACATTTCACGATTAATTGGAAATCTTAAAATTTCTAAATCGAAAATTGAATCACCAAGAAGCACTAATAAAATAATTTATAAATTAAATCTGTGCGATCATTCAAATTATAAATTAGAGTAGGCGGTATTTTTTTTTGTTCAGTTGCCCAGAATGCTAATTGAGCGATGGAATAAATTTGAGGTTATGGTAAACTATGTGTTAACAGTCAGTAATGCCAATCTTATTTAAAATTCAAAGCCTACTCCAATTTATATTTTAAATGATCGCACAGTACTATGTTTTATACTAATATGTATTTTAATTATTCGAGTTTCGACATTTGTTAATTTACAATTACAGTTGATCAATTGAAGTGTTTAAATATTAATCAAATTAAAAAAAAAATACTGCAATTAATTCAATCAGCAAGCGTTCAACAAACAATTGTAATTGAAGTAAATAAACTGTGTAATTGTAAGTGAGTTAAATGCAATTTATGCTTCAATACATTTTATAAGTAATATTATTTGATATTATTACTCTTTTTTACTTACCACAAATGTAAAACAAAGGGAAAGTTTTGTTTTTTACCCAATTATTATTATTATTAAGAATCCTATTACCTTTAAATAATGTGCTATTACAAATATTTCTTTGTTCTCTCAAGGCATTCCTCTGTCCTCCCTCTTATTTCTTATTTCAACGATTTATGCAAATGGAGGAGCACGTTTAAAAAAAGAAAAAAAAAGGGGGTGAATTAGAGAAAGCGCGCCCGACGTGGAAACTTTCCGGATTTTTCGCGGAGGCCCTTATGGCGCCTACGTGACGCCCCCTTTTCCCTTGAACTTTTACAAGATTATGCAAAGTTCCGGGGTCCTGTGCGACAGATTTGCAGCCTGGAAAACACCCTTAAATACTCAACCTGAATGTGTTAAGTAATTTTAATCCCCGTCGAGGATTTTAGTTTGCGACGCGACGCGGGGGAAACTCGCTGCTTGGCCCACATTTGCATGTGCTTATGATTTTGTTTAGGCCCCGGGAAACAGACATGATATGATGTGATTAGGGTGGAAAATTTACTTCACGGTGTTTATCGAGTGTTTAGTAAACGGAAGAAAATACCAGTGGGTGGGTGTATTTATCCAGTTTGGAATTTTAAAATACCTCCTTTCATAGACTTTGATCTTAAATTACATCGATGCACATATTTGAACATACAAGGAGTTTTATTTTTGAGTATACATACAGGGAATTTTTTTTAAGTATGCATATCCCGATGTATACGCTGTAAATACTCAGGCAGTCGTTGTGTTTATAAAAAGCGAATAATTTGAAGCTTTAAACGAGTGTTTCCACTCCCAGACTAAGCATGAAGTAAAATTTCGAGTTTAGAAAAGCTGCGGGACCCGAGAAAAATTTTCACGGGGCTTTTCTAAACTCGAAATTTTACTTCATGCGTTACGCGTATTAACTGATTTCAACTGAAGTTCAAAATATCCTTCTTTAGCAGTATATTATTAATTCTGCTTTGGTTGTCTATTTTTAATACTGATTTAGCAGTATATTTTGAACTCCATTTGAAATCAGTGTTTCTTAAGCGTGGCGCATGAAGTAAAATTTCGAGTTTAGAAAAGCCCCGTGAAAATTTGTCTCGGGTCGCTGCGCGACCCTCGACAAATTTTCTACGCGGGGCTTTTCTAAACTCGAAATTTTACTTCATGCTTAGTCTGGGAGTGGAAAACTCGGGTAAAGCTTCAAATTGAACTCTTTTAATAGACAACATAATTCCCCGTACTAACAATGCAACATGAGTCATCTAAGAGAATGCAATTCTGGTGACATTGCTCAAAGAAAATCTCTTTTAAATTAATTTCAACTCGTTGTATAAAATATCACATCTTGCGTTTGCTGCTTTGCAATCTATATTTTCAATTTATTTTTATATCCAGCAGATTTGTAAACACAAAAAATACTAAGTTGTAAATGACACCCCCTAACATTTCTGTTTGCGAGCACTTTAATTCCGTCCACTAAGCAGCACACTGTAATACATTACAGTTTGCGTAATTAAATTGTTTGTAGTGTACGGAGAGCTAAAACGTTAGTTAATAGACTAATAGTGTCACTAGCAGCTGAAATAGTTATGATGAATCGCGTCGAGACGCCCGAGGCTCGCGGGCCGAGAGTCCCGGGGAAACATGGGAAACATGGGAAACAATACGAATCCATCTTTTTGAGAAATGACTCGCGTCGTTCCGGCCGACGCGTCGCGACGCCGCAACGCTACAAACACATCGCAAAAATTTCATTCCATTTGTGTTGTGTTGTTACAAAGATCAATAAGATTAATATTACTAAGATCATACAAAAAGAACAAACAAAAAATTGTTATCATTCCATTTTTTTTCTTTTCGTATGATCTTGGTAAAATTAATCTTATGTGCTAAAAGCACTACAAATTCTCTCAAATACTACAAATAATTAAATCATTTTCACTATTTGTCAAAAATACGTCGTTTTTTACTGAAAAAGTTCTATCTAATCACCTAACTGTTTTACAAATATGTACTTTTCTTTGAGATTAAAGTAGTATTTTCATAAAATTGAAATCGCTACATTTAGGCTATAATCCTTGGCTATCGACCGTCAGTCTTTCAGCCAGAGTTGTAGTTGTCTTGTCTTGTCTTGTGTGAGATGAGATGATTTGTGCTAATTGCAATAATGTCAATTTTGACATTTTTAATGGGACATTGAAACAGCTACGCGCATTCCTAATAAAGGAATAGGTTATTGTGTAAATGGCTAGTTTGCCAATTATATATTATATTATCATTGTATTTGTATATTTATTATTATTTTTTTTTTGTCTTGTACTTTAGTCTTATATGTACTTTTGTTAGTTTTAGATTCTTGAACTGTAGTCTCGTTTTGTAAATGGATCCCGTTGAATAAATAAATAAATAAATTGATGAATGATAATTTCTGGGTTGTTGAATTTGGGAGAAATATTGGGGTTTCGTACTAGACAGAGGTGATTAAGGATGTTATAGATGTGTGGGTTAGATGCGAATTTTTGGGACAGTTGGGTAAGTCGTTGTTGAATAGGGATTTTTTTTTATACAATATGGTATTGGAAGGGTTGTGGAGTGGGTTATTGGGATGTCGGATTTTCGTGAGGTTTCTAAGGGATGATCGTTCTGCTACTTTGATATTATTTAATGTTGAGGGACGAGGGTTGACAAAGTGGATTGAAGCATATTCTAATAAGAGGCGGCAGATCATTTTGTAGATGTGGACAGCTGTTTTTGTCGTGATCCCATTATTTTGGAAGGTTGACAATCTGAAATGCTGCGCCCTATGTTGAATTTTTGTTTTCATGGTTTGGGAATAGAGTTTGAAGGATAGTATGGGGTCGAAGGTGATGCCAAGGTATTTACAATCAGGGGATGGGCTGATTACGGTGTTTGATATGGTTATGCTAAATGGGGAATTCGGCGGTCTGTGGAAGGGTATGAATAGATGGGATTTATTGGGATTAATGGATATTCTCCATTTGGCAAACTAAAGAGATAGTGAATCTATTAGCCCTTGGAGAGTAGAGAGAGCTTTAGGGAGGATGGATTGGTGTGTTATAAGAGCAGAGTCATCGGCAAAGAGCAGAAAATATTCTGAGGGATTAAAGTACTGTGGGTTAATGTTGTATATGTCATGAACATAGATTCTGTTTAGGAGGGGAGATAGTGGAGAGCCTCGAGGAACACCTTGTTGGGGGATAAAGGGCCGGGATATGGTGTTTTGGACGCGGATATTAAGGAGTCGATTGTTTAGGAAATGATCAATGAGATAAATTAAATATAATGGGATATTAAGGAAGTTACACTTAAACAGCAAACCTCGATGCCAGACTGAATCAAAGGCCTTTTTTATATCTAGGAATAATATAGGTGTTTGTTAGTTTTCAAAGTGTGCTGTTTGGCAGTTGGAGATTAGGATAGTGAGTGGGAGAGTGGTTGATCAATTTTGGAGGGATCCGAAATTATAGGGAGGAATGTATTGGCAGATATGAGCTAGGAATTTATTTTTTAGGATGGATTCGAATATTTTTCCGAGAACAGGAAGCAGGGTAATTGGTCTATAGATAGAGACTTCTAGCGCATCGCTATCGTGTTTTAATATGCACGTAATTATACCCTGCTTCTATTCCTGGGGGATGGTTTGGGTTTGGTAAATGAAATTGAGGATTTTGATAATATATTTATGGATGTTTTCTGGAAGGGATTTGAGGATTGATCTAGGAATTATTATCATATTTTTCATTTGTTAGCTTTTTGACTTTTAATTAAATGTTCCGTACCTTCCGTGCCCTTCGATGTCCAATCGAATAAATTTTGGCCCTGCAACGCTTCTCCTGACCCTGCCATGTTGGTCCTCCAAGTGAGCCGGCTCATACTGAGCCACCTCAAAATGCTTTATCCACGAATTGAGATTGAGCCCTGTAACAAATGAAAAAAGAAATTACATTCTAATATTATTTTGGTATATTTAAGGATCTATAGCTCTCAATTTCAATTTTATTTTATATTTCTCATTCGATGTAAAGACTTGTCATTGTCAATCAGACTTTATTTGCGATTCTACAAGTTCAACTTATACAAGGTGGCGCAAAAGTAATGACACGATTTTCTAAGGCTATAATGTTTTTTTTTTAATGAAAACAATCGCTTCTATTTGTGGATTATGTTTATTTGGTCCTTTACAATTGTTCCTGTCAAGTCGAGAAAATAATATCGGTCAAGTGGCCGCCGCCAGAGTTGATGTACATTAGGGCTCGTTTTTTTTGAGTATTTTTCATCACTTTTGGCTATAGATTTGCCATTTTTTTTTCAATGTCCATTTTTAGGGATTGTAAATTCTGTGGCTTATTCGCATAGACGCGTGACTTCGCAATATCCCATAGAAAGAAGTGGAAAACGGTTGATCTTGCGACAAATGTAAATCGCCAAAACGAGCGTTTTCAGGCTGCACTATCTGACCTGTAAACGCTTTCTTGAGGAATGTAGCGCGTTTTTGAGAAGTATAGGGCTGCATTGTTTGTTGGTGTGTATTTTACATCTGTCTACTTCATAAATATCAAAATCCTGATGACATAAATCGCCATTTGCAAAAATGAAAGCATCATCTAATAGGATCATTACATTTCCGCCACCTTGTACCTTTAAATTCCAAGTGTTATTTATCATTAGTAATTATGTACATAACTTTAAAGTTTAAGTATATTTAGACTAGAGTGGCACAATCCGTAGCTATTATTAAACTCTCGTAAGAAAAACCTGAATTAATTAGGAACAGAAATTTTGCATCAATCAATAATCGGATGTTAGACCCGTCTAGACCGGAGAAAATTTCCCATTTTCTCTCTAACCTGGACATACTTATAATTTATTCCATCTGAGCAGCCGTTTTTAATTAATCCTTTACTAAAGAAAAGCCTCTGCATTTTTTCCATGGAAGTAAATTATTATCAAAGAGGGAGCAAAGAAAACGGGCGGAAGTTTGCCGCTTTTTATCCACCACAAACTTTAATTACACCCCTTCTTTTAAAGAGAAATAAAAGAATATTATAATATATAATTATTTTTTTTTGAAAAGAAAATCATATTACGATATACCGTTATACCCGCCACTTCTTAAAATTGTGCAAAATTGACTTTCTTTTCACCCTGTCATATTTAAACTTAATCTAATTACTATAGATTAAGTTTAAATATGGTGGGGTGACAAAGAAGTTAAATTGCTCAATTTCGAGAAATGGCGGATTGAAGTTAAAATGACATTTAAAGAAAGTGAGGTAGTTGTGAAAAATACAATACGAGTAGAATAGAGAGAAAAGTTTAATTTAAATCTATCTCATTCAAGAGTAGTAAAATGGAATTAAATTATACATTCATTGAAATTACACACCTTCTAATAAAAATTATATGAGGGGCGAAACCATTAAACAAGTGGTAAACAAGTTTTTGAACTCGCCGCCTCGAAAGTGAGGTTTCGAACACCGTTTTAACAACTCGATAGTCGCATTTCCGGTATTTTACTTATGGCCCGAGTTCAGGAAGTTAAAATCACGGACGCAAAATTTGACAGCTGAACTGTCATTTCAGTTAAGTTATCATTTGATTATGGAATTTAGAAGTTGTGGATTTTAAAGAATGACAAAAATAATGTATTTGAAGAAGTTTGCGAAAAGGGTTGTTGGTTTGAAGATAACAAGTAAAGTATACTACGTGCTGAATAAATTTGTCGTGAGTGAGCTACAGGTGTAAGATACGATACAGAGATACAACTGTAACGGATTGGAAGAATATTTGCCCTAAGGTGTCTACGTAGGGAAGTGTGCCTGAGAAGAGAAAACATGATTAGAGGTATTATAGATGGGTAATTCCTAGAATTGAATTCCGCATCAATTAGGCGTATTTTTAAGCAAGTCTATTGTTCAAGTTTAAAAATGAGCATCGGGAAAGTTCTCGTTGTGTCGGCCGTGTCTCGGAACGTCTGAATTGACCCATCAAAAGGCCCCATCTGGGGCTCTGGTGAGCAACCCCAGTGTACAAAGTTTCAAACAAGAATAATTCAAATTCAAAATTATGTGAATTCGAGAAAATAAGCTTACGCTTCTTATAGTTTGCACACTTTAAACATAATATATAGAATTACGAAAATGTTGTTCGTGAAAATGCAAACAATGTCTTAATTAATAAGACAACTTAAGACAATAGTTTCGTTATTGAGGGTTAGAATGTGCCCGTTGGATATTTTAAACGCTCACCAAAAATCGAATTCTGCACGGATTTCGTTGGAATTTTCTGCAATGCATAGCTTAGTGTCACGATCGCAATTCTGTCACTCCAACAACGGCCCGATGCCTGTTTGGATACAATAAACTAATCAACGGTAAGCGCACACCCCGTCCACTCCATATAAATCTGGAAGTTCACGTATTTAGTTGACCTTATCACCCAATGGGAGGGCGCAAATGTCGGATTTTCAAATTTCCCGCAGTTTCGAACTTTACGGGAAAGGTATTTCAATCAACACCTTATCAAGAATGCTGATAAGACATCATATTTTGGCGGTTGCTAATATAAACAACACCGTAAGTATTGGAATGTTGGAAATATTTTTCATTTAAAAAAAATGTCTTATTATTGTGCTATAAAATCGTGCAATAACTGTGATACAAATATTCGTATGCATAGATTTACAAGAAGAAATGGGGTAAGCTTTAACATTTGTTACATTAGTTCATTATAATTAAATTGGTTTTTGGTCATCCTTTTATTTGAATTAAATCTTAAATGGTATCAATACAATACAAGTTAATAAAATTATATTACATAGCAAATCTAAATATTCCATGTACACTGCATGAATTTAAGAACTTAATCTAAGGCTTATATTCTTTTTTAGGTGTATGAACAATGGCTGGAGGCTGTTGGACGCGAAGACCTGCGCAAAAAAAGTAAGATGCAAGTGGTCAGAAATCATTTCATTTGCGACAGGCACTTCGCAGAAGGGACAAAATGTTTTACTAGTAAAAGCAATTTGAAGCCACGGAGTGTCCCCACACTATATCTAGATACAACGGCTGGTAAGCTAATTATTTTTTACTCTTATACATGATTGAGACCATCCGTATCAATCATTTTTTGACTGAACGTCTGAACGGCTACAAAACTTGATTGTTTTGTCTTTGTAATAACACCAATATTGATACTCCGTACCATTTGAAAATTCAAAAATCTTGACTTTTTCATTGTAATTTATTCGTGGTAAACATTTTTGGTCCAACTTTCTACGATCACTCGTTTAGTCAAAAAATTAATGATACGTGTTGTTTGAATCACCTTCTTAAAAAATATATTTTTTCGAGCGAGCGTGCAAGGAGAACCGTATATCTAATATATATTTTGTTCCTAGTGTCTGTGGATCTTCCGGAAGATCCAGCATTTCTGGGAACATCCAGGGACGTCAAGTTGCAGCTACACAGCACGATTGACACCTTGCTGTTGCCAAACACCGTTCCCAGCGTGCGGTTGCACAGCACCATGGACAACGTGCAGTTGCCCATTGCTGCTGGTCCGAGCTGTGAACCAAATAGACATATTTCAGTCGCTGGGAGCACACCCCTTCGTAACAATCCATCTAATTACAAAGTACGATCCCTGACCATGAAGGAATGTTTGGAGGTAAAATTGTTAAAAACATTAAATGTGACACGAAAAAGAAAGCTTTCCCCTCAAGCAAAGATATTGCATTCCTATGCCCGAGATATTCAGAAGGTTGCAAAAAAATTGCATGCACAAAATGCTTCTAATAAGGAGCGTCTTGATCATGCACTTGATGTTGTAGAAACTGGAGCCATGTTTCGGAGACATTATGGGTTTGTTGAAAAGTACTTGTGATAAGATGGATGAAGACCAGAAGTATTGTGCCCTTTTATTTGATGAAATGTCGTTGAGTACAGGAATGTTTTTTAATAAAATTGATTCCTCCATTGATGGTTTTGTGTGTTGTGGTGAGCAAAATAAATTACGTTTTGCTGACCATGTAATGGTTTTTATGGTTCGTGGTATACAGATCAAATGGAAACAACCCGTAGCATATTTCTTTGTGGAACATGGTATGGGTGTTCCAGATCTGACCAGGAACATAAAAATTATTATAAAACAACTGCAAGGCATTGGTTTGCATGTTGTTTGCACAATATGTGATCAACATGCAACTAATGTTAGGGCTAAAAAACAATTAAGGGAGGAATCAAATCGTACACTCATTTTGGAAGGTAAGGAGAATCGCTCAAGTGGTTTCCTGATAGGAAATCAGGAAATAATACCATTGTTTGATCCTCCTCACCTTCTGAAATGTGTCAGAAACAATTTATTAAATTACAATGCCACATTCAAATGGAAGGGAACAAACTTCACGGCTTGCTGGTCAGATATTGTGAAGCTACATGAAATGGATATTGGAGACCCAGATAGTAGGCTTCTACCTAAGATAACTGATTGCCATGTTTATGAAGCTAAAATGAATAAGATGAAAGTGAAGTTAGCATCTCAGGTGTTTTCACAGCGAACATCTTCTTCATTGAGATTTCTGGTACTCTATGGCAATGAGTTATCTAAGACAGAAACAATGCTTGGCACTTCTGAGTTTTTGTTATTTTTTGATAAATTATTTGATAGTGTAAATGGTTCATCAGTTACAGGTGACAAAACTTTAAGATGTGCGATTCACAAAGACAGTGAACATGTTAGATTTTATTCTGAAGCAATTGATGTTTTGAGGACAATGCAATTTAAAAGACCTAAAGGTAATTTTGTTCCACCGTGCATTGCAAACTGGATAAGTACGTTAAAAGGTTTTCAATGCATATGGAAAAAATTATCTTCTATTGGTTTTGAATATCTTTGTCCTCGAAACATAAACCAAGATCCCTTGGAAAATTTCTTCGGAAGTGTAAGGTGTTATGGTGCTCGTAATATAAATCCAACATGCTCATCATTTAAGGGATCGTATAAAGCATTAATTGTTAATAATTTCACTACCATTAATTCTCCTTATTTTAATTGCGAAACAGATGGTTGTGAAGGGGCACTAAACTTTTTACAGATATTTTTAACAAATGACTTTTTACCTCGGATAATTACTTCTCCCCCAAATATATCTGATGTGTTTGAATTTAAAAATTCATATAATTTTTTATCTGATAATACAAATGCTTACATAGCAGGATATTTGGGAAGACATGTATTAAAGAAAGTGCGGGACTGCAATACATGTAGAAATGAGTTAGTGTCCGACACAAAAGAGTCTTTCCATTGCTACATTAATTGTAGGGACTACAATAAAAAATCTCTTTTGAAGCCGAGCACTAATTTTTTCAGATATCTTTCCAAATCATTTCAAATCATTAATTTTTTTTTGCCAAAAATATGTATTTTTGGTGATATTGTTCAATATTTAAAATCAAAAGTACATTCATTAAATTCAAATATTTCATTCTCCTGCACAGACCATAATTTGATTGATATCATTGATAATTATATGATCACCTTTTACATCCATATGTGGGTACAAAACTTAAATAGGATTCTAAAAGGAACCGAACATGTAAAAATCAATGATATTGTCAAAAAGTTGGCCTCAATAAAATATAGAAAAATAAAAGCGCGGAATTTGGCTGTTTCAAAAAAGAAACAATTGATTAACATATGATTTAAATATCTGTTAAAGGTTACTTTAAGCTGTTAAAATTTGGAACAATTTATAGTGAGATTATTATCAATAATCCTTAAAATTGGAACCTGTTTTGATTAATCAATTATATTATCAGTAATTTGCTTCACAATATCCACCAATAGAATAATTTATTATAGGTTAGGATTATGTGATTTTTGTTGTATAATAATAAGAATGTATAATTTAATTTGCGACACTTCGATGAGAGGACGTTTTATTTTTAATTTAATTGTAAATATTTAAATTGAATAATTATTTCTAATATACATTTTATAGTTTAATTATGTTATTATTTCTCTAATCGCGCGGTTATTCAAACACCGCGGTATTTCTAGCAACGAACTCTACCACATATAGCATATTTCGTCGGCTTACTAATGAAATCCACTAAGAAAATGTTTGGCTGTTATTTGTTGGGCATATTGATGGTTTACTGAATTGTAGCAAATCGCAGGCTCAGTAGAGGTATAGTGAGGCTTACTTACTATACCCCTACTGAGCCAGATTTAGTACAATTCAGTAAACCATCAAATTGCCCAACAACTAACAACAGCCAAAAATTTACTTAGTGGATTTCACTATTAGGCCGACGATTTATATAGTATAATCCATAGATTAAATCTCCCGCGCGTCCCACGCGACGTCACCACACCTACACCCCGATGACGTCATTTTTGGTTACAGCGCCCCCTCATCGAGTGATAAGGGACACTAAACTTGCGATCCTGGAGCCCCCTAGGAGTGGGCAATCTAATTTAATCTATGGGTAAGCGGCCGGCGCCTCACTCGAAAAGAGGCCGATTTGGGGGTCCGAAGTGGTCGTATTATATCGGCGGGGGTGATTTACCTCGAAATTTACCTATTTGCGACGAGCATGAGCCCCGGGGACTCTAGAAGGCGAGCATTCGAAAATTTGAAATTTCCTGACGTTTGTCAGATTCGGTCAGACATAATAAAAATTGTATTTCGTTGTTATTTTGATGCAACCTCCTATGTGAGTTAAACAAAATTTTTCAGAAAACACAAAAACTATTTAAAAAATTTGTTTCAAACAATTATTTTAATGGATCATTGTATAAGATTTAGGAGATAACTTTACTACATAGGAGGTTTCATAAACTCTTCGGGCTGATAACGTAGAGTCCTTTGATAACAAAACTCTATTTTGTAAAAAATAATCACATAGGAGGTTTCATCAAAGCAGCGACGATTTATTTTTTCGTTTTTCATAATCTTTAAGAAATCATCAAAAATCCATTTTCAGGCTGATTTTGATGCGTTTTCGTGTGCATTTCCCTCTTGCAGTCTCAATTTCGACGCACCTTGCACCCTTGATACCCGTTTGCACTGAGGATAATTTTAAATTGAGCTACATAGGACAACAGTTATCAAAATTAAGAATTTTTATATAAATGATTTTGCGCATTTTCTATGAAATGATTTTGATCGTTTTACAAAATATTGTACAATCATCGTGCGTGAACAATTGTCCCGAGTTCACGCATTTGAAGGCACTCGCTTCTTCGTCGCTCGTGCTTCAAAAATGCGTACATTCGGAAAAATTGTTTTCCCGCACTTGTTTTGTAAATAACTATTTCCTTAATAAATGATTATTACTATTATTATAAAACAAACTGAGGGTGACTTTTCTTTTCTGTCTCGTTTACAAATTTCTAGTTTCAAGATGGTGTTGCGAACGGGAAATTGTTATGGATTCTTACCATCAGTTATCCCCCACACGCATTATGTTAATTCTCAGGCGATTTGTTTTTATGCAAACGGATGAGAATTTATTCGCGTTTTCACCTAATTGCGCTCGCTCCACGGCCTGAATATTTATTGAAATATCGTATACGCGGCATTGGCACTAATTCGCAATTCCGCTTTTTTTTATTCAAATCGGTTCTCGGTTGCGAAACGGAGTTGCACACTTTTGCCCTCCCTCTCGTGAAATTTTATTCATTCGGATATTTTTTCCAGCTATTACGATAATGCAAACATAAAATCTTTTTATGCATTTTGAACGACCCACTGAGCTCAAAAGGTTTGCCTTGTTTTGATTTTACTCAAAAACTGATAGAAACATGTCATTAAAAAACATATTTTTGTGCTCCAGGGCGTTACATATACCGAGAATTTTTCTTTTAAGTATACATATGCATACAGAGTACATTTTCCGACATTCGGTTTATTAAAAGAATTCAATTTGAAGCTTTAAACGGAGTATTCCATTCTCAGGTTAAGCATGAAGTAAAATTTCGAGTTTAGGAAAGCCTGAAAATGTGGTTTTACCGGGCGGAGCGAAGCGAGCCCGGCAAATCCACATTTTCAGGCTTTTCTAAACTCGAAATTTTACTTCATGCGCCACCGGTACAAAACACTAATTCAATATGAAGTTTAGCGGTGTGTTTTAAACTTCATAATATGTCAGTGTTTTGTACCGGTGGTGGATAAAGTAAAATTTCGAGTTTAGAAAGGCCTGAAATTCATGCTTAGTTTGGTAGTGGAAAACACTCGGTATAAGTTTTAAATTGAACTCTTTAAAAAGAAAACAAGGATTATCTAAAGATTTACTGCGCATACGGGTTGACTGGAACTTTTATGCAACTGGGCATTAATAACTGTGGTGTATTAATATTTAAATGTGTGCGTGTAGAAGCGACAAAAAGCGGAACAGTTTTTGTGTACCAGGGTGCGAGCACGGCTCCAGCACCAGTCTCTGTTATTGTCTTGTGCTGAACGGATGTTTAAATAAATTCAGGATTAAGTTTATTGTGAGTGTTATTATTAATAACCAACCCACCACCGGACACCGCAATAACAAATAGTAGAACTTTTATTAAAACACTCGGTTTGTTTCACTGATTTAAAAAATCAGTGAAACCAACCAAGTGTTTTAATTAAAGTTCTTCTATTAATTAAATATGTTTCACCACGGATTAAGTGAGAAATTAATTCAACATATTAATAACAAATATACATTTTGTATATAGTTTGTGCCTTAATAATTACTTTTGATTATTCAACATTCAATTTAAAAGATACACAATCGAAAACTTACATAATCAATTAACTCGTCGCTCGAAATAAACGAACCGTTATCGCTAATTGGATCCCTTTGAAGGTCCGCTTCAACGGCGATATCAAGAAACGAAACGAAACCAAAACAAAAATGTGACGAGATCGCGATTAATTAACGGGAATTTCGTAACAAGGGCGGAACAGCAATATTCAATTACAAAAGTAACCGTTCTGTTCTGCGCGAAGTAATTGCGTTACCGTGTATTATGTGTGTGCTCGAGAAGGGAGCCTCGGACGTTTAATTAATTGCCCGCCCCTCTCCTCCACACCTCATCTTAGTAATTAAAAAGCTAATTATTACTGCTGAATATTCAGTCAGTATTGCGTAATCGTATCGTGGGTTGATGTTTTCGCGAAATGGTGAAATGTTGCGAAGAGTTTCGAGGACGCGATAGAATTTCATCTAATCTAAGAAACAAATAAAAAAAACTGCTAACTGTGGAGGCTTCTACTTCTGTTTGTGTGAATAAAAAAGTTATTTAATTTTTTTTCATATATCGTTTCTAACTACATTTAACTTAATTAAAATGATTCCGAGAAACTCTGATCATACCTTCACGTATAATTGAATCGGACTCGGGGTTTTACATGAATATGATAATACAACCCCGTACGTACCTCCATTTAAACCGCCATTATTGCGTCTTTGGCGTCGCGACGCCTGTAACCGTGTCGCATCAAATGTCGCTTCACTTTAATTCCGCTCCTGAGTTTCTTACGCTCGCATTTACATATTCATTACAAGCGGTGATTCCATGTGAACACGCGGTTTTTACAAAAGCCACTCCATAATCACAGCCCGACTGGAAAATTCGGTCATGAATATTCCATATCTTTGCTTAACTGTCGGCTTGTGGAGACTGTTTCACCCCTATCCTGGATTAATTTTAATGTGTTTTCGCGGGGAGTCTAAAAGACTTTCCTTATAAAATTGCTAATAGAAAAGTTGTACCTGTAATATGGTAATATAAAAACTGTGGTAATTAATTACAGCGTATGTGATGTAAATCTTTGGTTATCCTTTTTTTTAAATAGTTCAATTTGAAACTTGAAATGAATGTTTTTTACTCCCAGACTAAGCATGAAGTAAAATTTCGAGTTTAGAAAAGCCTGAAAATTTGGTTTGGTCGGGTAGCGCGAAGCGCGGAGAGACCAAACCAAATTTTCAGGCTTTTCTAAACTTGATATTTTACTTCATGCGCCACCGGTACAAAACACTGACATATTACGAAGTTTCAAACACACCGCTAAACTTTACATTAAATCAGTGTTTTGTACCGGTGGCGCATGAAGTAAAATTTCGAGTTTCGAAAAGCCTGAAAATGTGGATTTGCCGGGCTCGCTTCGCTCCGCCCGGCAAATCCACATTTTCAGGCTTTTCGAAACTCGAAATTTTACTTCATGCTTAGCCTGGGACTGGAAAACACTCGTTTAAAGCTTCAATTTGAATTCTTTTAATAAGTCGGGTGTTGGAAAATGTCAAACGTACACTTAAAAAAAAAATCTCTGTAAATGCAACTCCCTGGAGCGTCTCTTGTTTCACACAAAAATATTTCAATAAATTGTCTTAACGGCATGTTTCTATCAATTTTTGAGTAAAATCAGAACTAGGCAAACCTTTTGTGCTCAGTGAGTCGTTCAAAATGCATAAAAAGATTTTATTTTCGCTCGGGCGCGTAGCGAAGCCAAATTAAACTGTTCTAACCTCCAAATGTTACTTCATGCGCCACACGTATGAAACGCTGCTTTAATGTGAAATGGTCTTTCACCAATTATCAAGTGAATACGTTTAGTATGTCAATCATCAATTGTTTAAATGACGGAGAAAGTGCTACGAAGGACACATCATCATTTTTTGTACTTGTTTTTGTATAACTTTAGAAAAATAAATTTATGAAGCAAAATATTAACTCAAATCCCCCCCCCCCAGCACAAAAAGCTATCAACGCCATGATTCCTCTTAATAACAAATACGCATTTTGTATATAATCTGAGCTTTAGTAATCATTAAATCTGTTGGAAAAGGGAAAAACAACTACCGATTAATTCAGAAGTATTATTATTAAAAAACTTGCGTAATCCTTTATGTTATATTGTATTATTAGGTCGTATATAAAACTCGTATAATGCGGTTGTATTTTGCGAGAAGGGACGTAATTAGATGCGATTATAATCCCTTCGGAGGTGACGGCGGATGGGGGGGAGAAGGAGGGATGGGCGCACATATTAGATTGAGGATTGGGTAAATTGCAAAAAGGGACCGCGCGTTAATCCCTCACGAAGTTATCACGGGACAGAATCTGACGGTTTTCTGAAAAGGGGGGAAAACTCGTGCGGAAATTCGGACGGGGGGGACAGAAAAGGGGTCATGTGTCAGGTGGAGTGAAAGGGACGAGAAGGGCGTACGTGTCGCGGAAAATTCATGCGGGTTTACAAGAAACGTCAGAAATTTCGCGAATAACCCCACTTGATTGCTTCAAAAGGTAAACAACACGAATGTCGTATTGCGTTTTTGGTGAACGCGCCGGGAATCATATGTTCAGGATCTTTATTTGCTGTACTGTTTCATTTTTAGTCGGGTTAACTGGAAATAATAAATACTTAAAATAGCGATACCTTAGTTATCCGGCAATAAGAAAATTTGGTATTAGACATCAATATAATATTTGAGAAACAAGAAAAACTATGAAATGTAAACATAAAGAACAATATTCAGTAATTACATTTCGGTCGACTTTTATGTTTTACGTGTAAAAGTCCCGAAGGGCAGGGAGAAGTCCGCGTTTCTCGAAAATTATATGAAACACAAATATTTGTGTGTCGAATGAAGGCGGCTGGAATGTGGAAATGAGCAAATAAATTCCGGTTTCGAGGGGAGGCCCTGGCCTCGACAAGAATTACTCTCCCGGTTGAAGAGTAGACAAACAGAAAAGGGCATTAATTTGTTAATTAAACAAAGGCGAGGGAGCGAGACGCGATTATTTTTTACAGACGTTGTGTACATGATGGAATTAAATTGAAATATCACATCAGTTGATATGTTTCACTTATTCTAATTATTTATTTTTGAAATAAATGAAAAGTGTAGGTTTATCCGTTTAACAATAAAAAGTTATGAGTTCGGTGATTGCGCGCAAATTTATATCTTCGCGCGAAATGCATCATCTTTGAAAAATTCTTAGTTCACGTCCCGAATAACCAAGATGCGGTAATAATTGCGCGTAAAACGGGACGTCATCTGCGACAGAAACACTTAAGAGACATTACCTCCGACAGCACTTATCGCGTTCACCCCCCGGTTTTACAGCGCTTGTCGATGTAAAATAAATTTACACCGAACGCCTCTGAGTGCATCTAACTTTTACGATCACATCATTTTTATATACAACAATTCCATATACGCCGAAGTGCATCATATATTACGATCCCAACGCACACAAATATTATATTTCAAATATGATTCAAACTAAATAAAAATATCCTCAAAATGTAGCTACATTTATATCCAATTGTACTGTGTAACATGAAACTAACAATTTTTAATTGCTAACAAAAATTAAATATGTTTCTACTCGCTATTGATAATAATCTTAATTCCTTAATTCCTGTCTGTCATACATGTTTATAACACGATTTAAGAAATGACTTTGCTCTCGTTCGATTAATAAACAACAAAGTGTTCGTGAAATATAGGGTTTTCATTATTTCATTTTGAAGAACAATCGGTGGTATTTTGTTTTAAAAATAATGTCGCCTTAATGTCTTCGACTTTCTTGGACAGAATACATTCTAGGTTAGGCCCAACTTGCGACCATTCTTTCACACATATCGCGTGGTATACTTTGAATGATGAGTTTAATGTTCCGTTTAAGGCCAAACATTGTTCGTGGTTAATTTTTGTACACCACAGATTTTAAATAACCCCATAAGAAGTCCAAACTTTTAAACTAAACGATAGATTTGGTCGATTTGTTGACCATAAATTTCTCGCAAAGCGCGAAATTTATGGTGAACCTAACACGCATTTTTATAGTAACTTCGAATTATTTCTAAATAATTAATAGAAAATCTCTCCATAATAACATGACACAGTATGCTGAAATTATTTGTCATAGAGATTTAATATTTACATGCCAAAGCAATCATAATTTTGGCATTAAAGTTCTGACGCACTAATTGGAAAATCCTATATTTATTCAGTTTTTGCCTGAAAAAATTAAGCTCTATTTATGACAATTTAATTTCTGATATTTAATTTAATCATGTTAGTATTTAAATCGCTTATAATTTCCATTTAAAACCTTCTTCTCGCGACAATCCATAAATCCCGGTTTAACTCCCGGGGCTCCGTTAAAAATCGACGCAATCTACGCTGAATTATTTCCGGGGCGCCCCGTAGGTAAGTAATTTAAGCTGTTTTTCCAGGCGAAGCCCATCCTTTTTAATTTAGAGACCCCCGGACGCGATTAAAAATTTATAGTCCAACTATTTAATCCGATAACATCCTCTCCCTCACCCCGGCCGGAGCGCAACGAACGGGATCAACTTATAATGAAGTAAAATAATGAAAACGAAACGGTTCCACGATCCGATAGAGAAATGGGGATGCGCTTCACGTAATACGGCTGTAGTCTATTTTATTTGTTTGTATTCGCAGTCTTAGAGAAATTGTTGTAATTGAAACTTGAAGAAAACGTCAGAAACTGGAAATATTATGCACTCGGCTTGCGTTACAGAGAACGAGTGGGGCGCCTGGATAAGTCAACTACTACGTAAATAAATAAAATAGGTCTAGGACAACAAATACCTAATGTAATTTACCGAGAAATTCTATTTCATTTCATTTTATATCGAATGTGTATCCCTTTATCTCAAATATAATTTCCATTTATCAAATACATTTCCCTATATGCCACTACATTTTCCTATATGTCAAAACCTTATTACAGTTTGTCAATTACACTTCACTTGTCAACAAAATGGCTGCAGTTAGTAAAAAAATGCATCCGGAGAATGGATGCTGGCGCAAGTAGTGTTACATACAGTGAGTTTTTTCTTTTGGGTAAACCTATCCATAAGCTGTTAATTTTCCGACATTCCCTGTTTTTCTTTAAAAGAGTTCACTTGAAGCTTTAAACGAGTGTTTTCCACTCCTAGACTAAGCATGGAGTAAAATTTCGAGTTTAGAAAAGCCCCGTGAAAATTTGTCGACAAATTTTCTGGGCTTTTCTAAACTCGAAATTTTACTTTATGCGCCACGCGTATAAAATACATATTTCAAGTGAAGTTCGAATATACATAACTTTCAAAATATTTTAGTGTTTTATACGCATGGCGCATGAAGTAAAATTTCGAGTTTAGAAAAACCCAAAAAATTTGTCTCGGGTCGCTGCGCGACCCTCGACTAATTTTCACGGGGCTTTTCTAAACTCGAAATTTTACTTCATGTTTAATCTGGGAGTGGAAAACACTCATTTAAAGCTTAAAATTATACTAAAAAAAAAACAAGAAATATCTGAAGATTTACAGAAAATATTCTTAATTTGGAATACGTATACTTAAAAGAAAAACTCCCTGTATGTATACTCAATGACATTAGAAGCGTAACACCCAGAAGGAGTTATTATTTTAACTTGATTTTTTGCCAGTATGGTAGTCTTACATCAAGAATAAAATGGTTACATTTTCAAGAAATTTTATTAAAAAACAATCTAAAAAAAAATTAATAATGTGTTTGGCGACCCCTTTGCTGTATACACTCCTGTAGACGTCTGGGCATCGACAAAATGAAATGGTCGATGTCTTCTTGAGGCATCTCGTTCCAAGCAACTTGAATTTAATCGATCAACTGTGCTAGAGTCTGTGGAGGATGGTGCAAAGAGAATATTCTTCTTCCCATGATATCCCACACATGTTCAATGGGATTTAAATCCGGCGAACGGGGCGGCCACGCCAAAACATTAACACCAGCTTCATTAAGAAAGTTCATAGTTCGACGAGCAATATGGGGACGTGCGTTATCTTGTTGAAAAAGTACGTCTGGGCAGCCATCTAAATAAGGCAACAAAGTCGGTCGTATGACGTCTTCAACATAACGCGCAGCTGTCATACTACCTCGAATGAATACAAGAGGTGATCGACTACCATAAGCAATAGCCCCCCAAACCATTACTCCAGCAGTCCTGTGTACATGCCTCTCAATAGCAAACCTAAGATCAGGTCGTTCTCCACGGTAGCGTCGTACCCTTCTACGGCCATCATGCGTGCCTAGACAAAATCGTGATTCATCGCTGAATACGACATCGTGCCATTCTGCCTCCCAATGCTGCCGTTCTCTGCACCAGTCCAACCTTTGGCGACAGTGTCTCGCTGTTAAAGGAAGCACTAATCTTGGACGGTACGAAAGAAGCCCAAAGGATTGAATGCGACGATATAAGGTTCGCATACTAACGGGCCTACCTTCTTCTCCAATCCATTGATCACCGATTTGACGCGTAGTAGCGAAACGGTCTCGCAGGGCTATTTGTCTTAAGCGCCGATCTTGACGTTCTGTGGTACGCCTTGGTTGACCAATTGGTCTTCTTCTTGCTCCTCTACCTTCTTCTGTCCATACCTGATACACACGTATTACAGTTGCTGCAGTGGAATCAATACGGCGGGCAATTTCGCGATAGGACATACCGACATCTCGATAAGCAACAACTCGACCCCGGTCAAAATCGCTCAAATGGTGATATTGTGGACGTCTTCGGACTCGAGGCATTTTATTTAAGCTTAACACACTCAACGGAAACACGAAAACTAAAAACATCTGTACTAAACAGCTCATATAAATAGTTTTATCAAAAAAGAAAAAGTGAAATATTTTTTTTTTCACAATAAATATAAAAGGCACAAGGTTGAAATTGTTATTAATGTATGCTTTAAATATAGTCACTCTGTTGCTAAAATATAAATTCAAAAAAATCATTCCTTCTTGGTGTTACGCTTCTAATGTCATTGAGTATATAAATAAAAATAAAATATTTCCAGAACAAACCTATTGTTACTGCAAAAATGTTCAGCAAAAATATTAAAGGGAAAAGTATTTGGTATATAGTGAAACTTATTTCGTAAATCGGGAATTTTTTTGGTATATAGTTTACAAGGTAAAAGATATTTGGGATATAGTGAATCTCATTTGATCAATAGTGAAATGCAATAGAAAAACCCTGTATGTTTTATATTTCTACATAGATCAATGTAAATATATTTTATAAAATGATCGCTCGTATAAAATGATCTTAAATGGAAATTCCTTGTTTTACATTTAGACCCCTAAAATATTTACTTTCCAACTTTTACAATATTTAACTGACGTTTTTTCAAATAGCGCGCGCGCTTTAATTAAACCCGCGCGTCCTCTGGCGTTACTGAACTCAATTAATGTTTTAACAATGAATAAATATTACGGCGATACGGGATCCGCACGCGGATAATTTTCTTGTTTGCGTTTCGCTTTATCAGAACATGAAAATTTATAGGGGGGTGAACGATCCCCCATTAATTATATACCCACGAGAGGGTGGTGGGTTGATTAAGGGCGGTGGGTTTTGCGCCAGACGACCAAACAGACGATTCGGATGCTAGCGTCGCGGCGCCGTCGTCTCACAAGTTTATTGGCTCTCTCCATCAGAAACGCTTTGAGTGAGGTGCTCGCCTCGTTACCGTATTTTCCATAAATACATTTTAAAATTTATTAGAAAATGTATGCTAACTTGTTAAGTTGACAGTGCTGATAAGTAAGAAAATAAAGGAAATCTTAAAAATATAGGGTGTAGGGCATTAACATTGATGCAATAACGCAACTTTTTTTTTAAATTACCAACTAAATAAGTTAAATTTAATACATTGTATAATTTGACCAGACTTGAGAATGTGTAAGGAAAAATGTATTTATTTTGTTATTTAAATATTCCGATTATTATTCGTTTAAAAAAATGCAAGTATTTGTCAGTGTATTTCTAACTTCACATTAAATCAGTGTTTTATACGCGTGGCGCATGAAGTAAAATTTCGAGTTTAGAAAAGCCCCGTGAAAATTTGTCTCGGGTCGCTGCGCGACCCTCGACAAATTTTCTACTCGGGGCTTTTCTAAACTCGAAATTTTACTTCATGCTTAGTCTGGGAGTGGAAACACTCGTTAGAGGCTTCAAACTGAACATTTTTCTAAAACAACGAATTCCGAAAAATGTACGATGGGTGCATTGAGGTATGTATACTTAAAAGAAAAATACCCTATATTTTATTAGCAGGTTTGAAAGAAATCTTAGTACAGCGTGCAACTCATAAATAAGTTACTGCCTATACATTTTTTTTTCATAGTTATGAAAAGTAATAAATCAAATCATGATTTAGAAGTATTCATTACCACGTAGTAACGGTTCAAACAATACTATAATTTAAATAAATAATCATTAATAAAGTTTTTTTTTTATTAATAATTTATCATTTTACATTAAACTTGGAATGATAACACTAATTTTCAGTTTCACCAACTTCAATTAAATCTTATTCGTTGATTACATTTATTTGTCGATTGGAATAGACATTTTCCATGTCATAAACATCATTTTTATGTGAATTGATTGATTTTTTGACATGTATGTAATTATTACTAGATTTGAATCGATGAATAACTATTGGTTGATTTAATTTACGTTGGTGAAATACTTTCTTCACAACAATTTTAATTTTTCTAGATGTAGATTTCGAGTACTATGTACTTATTATTAAGAGATTACTTCATTACCCTGAACAAAATCTTAGTAAACCACAGTAATAATAAATAACACTTTCATTCAAGAATAAAAGTATTAGTATTCCTTAGTCTTAATAAAGAGGAATAGATTAAATCAACTGTAATGAAAATAATCTTCATCTCTATTTAAATTTATACAAATACTAACGCAGCCATCGAAAATTTAAAAAAAGAAAACGAAAGAAACCCCGCTGCTAACTCCCCGATGTCCGTCTTTGTAGCCGTCGCCATTTAATTAAAGTCAATTATCTCGTCGGGAGGATCGCAATTAGCGTTAATTAGGATCAACCGGCAAAGACAAGCAAACAATTTGCCGGAGTTAAAGGGAACTCCCATTAAGTATATAGGTAAATTGTGTTGGACTACCCCCATGTAGATTACGCTGGATAATCGAT
Source organism: Philonthus cognatus (assembly GCA_932526585.2). Classification (NCBI taxonomy): domain Eukaryota; kingdom Metazoa; phylum Arthropoda; class Insecta; order Coleoptera; family Staphylinidae; genus Philonthus; species Philonthus cognatus. The sequence goes on from OW052242.1 coordinate 36,491,478, forward strand.
TAGCCCACCTACACACTGCACAATTTCTCCCCCCTGGTTTTAGATCGGGGCCCCGCATTGTTCACCGGCAGGAAAGAGGGCGCGAGAGTAAGAAGAGATGATAATCGCCTGTATTATGTTCTTAATTAATCTGTAGGGCACAATAGGCGCTAGTAAGTTTGCTGTAATTGTTTCGATCAACAGTTGTTAAAGTTGGGCATTGTTGGGATATTGATTTAAATTGCTAGCCTGGAATAATTAAGTTGCTGTTAATAACAGACTACAATGGAACGGAAATTCGGAGAAATGACATTTTGGGCGTAAAGACAGTCGAAAATGGATCATCAAGATGGAAAAATAATTTCAAACAGCTATCAATGAAGGATGTGTTCAGATGGATTCAACAAATGGAATAGAGCTTCAAAAAATAATTACAAACATCCAGCAATAGAGGATGTTTCAGACAGTTTTTTTTCTTAAATTTTGATACAAAGGAAAAAAAGTTCTAAATCTCTGGAAAAGTATGATTCAGAAGAAATCAACAAATGGAAGAGATACAAAAAAGTAAGGGTGTTTTAGTAGAAATCAACTATCCTACGAGAAAATCCAGACAAGAAGCTTTATAATAAAAGCAAGAAGTTCTATAGCTCTTTAAAACAACACTTCAGAAGGAATGAACTAGGATCATAGGTTAGAAGTTCCAGAAACAGAAATAACAGACTATAACGGAACAGGAATTCGAAGAAATTACATATTGGGCCATCAAGAAGGAAAATTATTACAAACAATTTCAAGAACCAATATAGGATATTTCAAATGGATACAACTGATGGAATACAGCTTCAAAAATACAAAGTTCTAAACCTCTAGAAAAGGGCGATTAAGAAGAAATCAAAAGATAGAAGAGATACGAAAAATTAAGTGTTTACAAAGAAATCAACTGTCCTACAAGAAAGTCCATAGACGAGAATTTTTATAATAAAAACAAGCAGTTCTAGAGCTCTTGAGAAAACAATACTTCAAAAGGAATCAACTGAGTACATAGACATATAGGCAACTGAGTACATAGGTACATAGTTTCAGAAGGAATCAACAGACCTACAAGAAAGTCCATAGAGAAGAAGTTTTCTAACAAACGAAAGAGGTTGTTCTAGAGGTTCATGCTTAACCTGGGAGTGGAAACCCTCGTAAGAAGTTTCAAATTGAACTCTTTTATAAAAACGCGAATGTTAAAATAAACAAAATTTGTAAAAATCGACCAAACACGAGATATCACAAAGTATTATTATTTATTATTATTATTTATTAATATACGGCGGACCATTTACAAAATCATTAATTTACAATAGTAATATCACAATATTTAATAAATATTAAAGTACTTAAAATAAACAACAAATAAAAAGTAAATGTAAAAATATAATATAATCACTTTCATGATAAATACAACACAACATTTTATTGGCTACGCAAATGGGCTCTTAGACTAGTAAACTCTCCCGCAAGCATATCGAATTGTATCATATTAGCATGGTGCAGAATACGCACAGAGGCCGAATTTTTAGCATAATCTGTACCTTTAAATGGTACATGAAAAGTGTCATCATTGCGCAGCATTCTAGCTGGAACGCGAATGCCAATTTTTGATAGTAAATCAGGACAGTCTATATGCCCATGCAAAAGTTTAAAAACTAAAAGTATATCAGCGTCAATGCGTCTCTGCTCCAGACTCTTAAGACCATATCTATATAGCAATCCTTGGTATGTATCCTGCACATCGAATTTAAATGCAAGATACTTCAAGAATTTCTTTTGTACCTGCTCAATTTTATTTATGTTGCACTGTGTGTAAGGTGACCAAACAGATGAACAATACTCCAAATGTGGACGTATTTTGGAATTGTAGAGGAGTAATATTGTTTTTGCGTCAGTGAAATCTTTGCTGTTACGCTTGATAAAACCTAGCAGTTGATATGCATTGGAAACGATTTTTGAAATATGGCTTGAAAAAGTCCAATTATTGTTTACTATAATTCCAAGATCGTTTATAGAATTGACTCGCTCTATATTCCTATCATTTAAATGGTAAACGGCATCTATTGAGGATGCTCGTCTTGAAAATGAAATTATTTTGCATTTATCCACATTTAGACACAGTTTGTTCACCCTACACCAGTTACAAAAAGAAGTAAGGTCTACTTGAAGATTATTTGTGTCTCGTAATGAATTAATACGTAAAAAGATCTTCATGTCATCCGCGAATAACAGAGTTTCGGCATATGATAAACAGCTAACATTATTAATGAATAAGTTAAATAAAAGGGGTCCAAGGTGGGAACCTTGAGGTGCCCCTGATGTGACGCTTATAGATCGTGACGTCGATTGACCTATTTTAATAAACTGTGTACGACAGGTGATATAAGATTCTATCCAAGATAGTAGAACTCCAGAAATTCCGACGTGTGCCAACTTGTTCATTAAAATACCATGATCAACACTGTAAAATGCTTTAGAGAAGTCGGTATACCCAGAATCAACTTGACACCCGCTCTCCAAAGCATCCACAATGTAGGAGTCATATACTAAGAGGTTAGAGGCAGTTGAAGCCCTAGCACGAAACCCGTGTTGATTAAAAGATATTGTGGAATGTAAAGCGCCGGTTAAAAATGATGTTAACAGTTTTTCAAATATCTTTGGAATAGCTGATATGATCGATATAGGTCGATAGTTTTGAAATCTTTTATTATCACCGCTTTTAAAAATTGGAATAATATTTGCAATCTTCCAACATGCAGGAAACATACCAATGGATAGGGATTTATTAAATAATAACCATAAAGGTCTAGACATAGAAAAAGCACATTCTTTCAAAAAAGAGGCAGGTAAACCATAGGGACCTGGGCTATGATTTATTTTCAGTGAGCATAGAGAGTTTAAAATCTCAGTACTCTTTAACTTTGGTTGATGAGGGATATTTGTAACAGAAGATAGTGCATTAGATGATGTTATCGTATTGTGAACGGTAGACGATGAACAATAAACTGATTCAAAATGTTTTACAAATAACTCAACAATATGGCCTTTTTCAGTCACTGCATTGAGTCCATTCATGAATATAGATGGTAATTGAGAACAGCTTCGTTTGGTTTTGACATGGATCCAAAAAGATTTAGGATCTTCCATCGTATGAATGTACTTCTCATAACATAACTTCGACAGCAATTAACACTTTTCACGTACCGAACTGAATTGATTATAGTCAGAATTCAATTGAGAAATAATATATTTTTTATGTAATTTCTTTTCAATTATTAAGTTTTTCAATTCATTATTAAACCATTTCGGAAACATTTTACCATTTTGACCGGATGGTTTTATTTTAGGCACATACATATCAACTGCAGCATAAACAGTTGAGTAAAATATTTCACATGCGGAATCAATATCATAGTCATTGTATATTGTGTCCCAATGAGTATTTATAAATACGTTATTTAGAGACAAATAATCAGCCTTCTTAAAATTATAAATAAAGTCACTGTCATCCGTCCAGCAGTTGAAGTGTTTAAGGTAAACAAAATGTAAAATCCAAGGCTGGATGACGAATATCACATGGCACTAAAGATAATGAAGATTGGTCAACAAGCACATTCATAGTCAGTGAAGAATCAATGAATATTAAATGTAAAAGAACATTGTTAATATTTCTTATCGAATTTACTTGATGCAAGTTAAGATACCCAAAGGTATTAGCCAATAATTCCGACTTGGGACATTGAGAATTAGTTTGAACCCCGTATTCATTATTGAACCACAGTGAATGAGGTAGATAGATTGTAGTCACCAAGAATACACATTACACCGCAATCCGAAAGCGACTCAAGGACAGAACAATGATTTTGATAAACATTTAAATGTGACTGAGGAGGAATATACACAGAGCCAAGCAAAATATTTACATCAGTACATTTAACAGATACATATAACTCCTCCGAAGAAAAACATTTACTTAAACACTCATACGAAGAAAATGCATTAGAGACGGCGATTAAAACACCACCCCCGCGACATTTATTCGTTATCTCGGGATCTCGATCACACCTATAAACATTGAAATTATGGAAACCTAATTCATTATTAGAAATGGTACTTAATAACCAAGTCTCTGTATAACAAATACGTCATAGTCCAGAACAGGTAGTACAGTGGTAATATCCGATAATTTTGTTCGTAGGCCGCGTACGTTTTGATAATAAATACGTAACTCCTTCGTAGTAGTATCCAGTTCTGGTCCATTCTTGCTTAAAGAAGTTATATTACAGTTGCTGGATTCGTATTGTGTTTTTTTTTAATGTTTTATATTATCTGTAAATTTATCGAGATGCTCGCTAATTTATTTTGATGGTTTAGTTTTGTCGTGGGCAATTTTGTAACTAATACCCAATTTTTTTAGTTCCAATTTAAAACTTTTACAATATTCGCTGTTTTTATCGTTCTGTATGTATGTTTTTTATTTCAATTTATATTATTAATTGTTAAATCAAATCAAATCAAATCTTTATTTGCCACTTAATACATTAATATTAATAATTGTGGGTTCGTAAAAATAAATACAATATTAGTTTTATGAATATATTGTTCTTTATATTACGATTTTTTTGTTAATTAAATCAAATGGCAATTCTTTATTGCATATTTGTATTATTGTTGTCTATGTTTTTGTTTGTTTTATGGTTTTTGATTAATTACCAGTGTGTCAATTTAAGAATCAATTTAATATGATTCCATACAAAAAAACAAATTTTATTTAACATTGTAAATATCGTTTCAATTTAAATAAAATCAGTATTGTATACGCGTGGCGCATGAACGAAAATTTCGAGTTTAGAAAAACCTGAAAAATTGGGTTGGTCGCGTAGCGCTACGCGCTACGCGACCAAACCAATTTTTCAGGTTTTTCTAAACTCGAAATTTTACTTCATGCTTAACCTGGGAGTGGAAACTCTCGTAAGAAGTTTCAAATTGAACGCATTTATAAAAACAGCGAATGTTAAAAAACAGGAAAATTGTAAAAATCGACCGAACACGAGATATCACAAAGTATTGTGTTATCTTTTGAATGTTTTATAATATTTGTAAATTTATCGAGATGCTCGATAATCTATTTTTTTCAGTTTTGTCATAGGCAATTTTGTAACTAATACCCAATTTTTTTGGTTTCAATTCAAAACATTTCCAATATTCGCTTTATCGTTTTGTAAGTATATTTTTTATTTTAATATATTTTATTATTTGTCAAATGAAATCAAATCAATTTTTTTTGTTTCAATTTAAAACTTTTACTATATTTGCTGTTTTTATCGTTCTGTAGGTATATTTTTTGTTTTAATTCATTTTATTATTTGTCAAATCAAATCAAATCAATTTTTTTTGGTTACAATTTAAAACTTTAACAATATTTGCTGTTTTATTGTTCTGTGGGTATATTTTTTATTTTAATTTATTTTATTATTTGACAAATCAAATAAAATCACTTTTCTTTACCCAGGGGTCACGGGTTCGAGTCCTGCAGGGTGGGGTCATTTTAAAGTACAAAATGATTCGACCTGGGTCCATGGATGTGTGTGAATGTGTTTGTGGCGTCTTAATATAGTTAAATACAAAAATATAAAAGTGAAATGGTGGAATGGTCTGAGACCAATATCCAGTAAATGTATAAAAAAAATCTTTTTTTGTTTCAATTTAAAGCTATTTTAATATTCAGTTTTTATCGTTCTGTAGGTATAGTTTTTATTTGCCACTTAATACAAATATACATATTGTGGGTTTGTCAAAAAAAAAATTAACATTAGTTTCATGAATTTATTGTTGATTCTGTTACGATTTTTTGCTATTTCAATCAAATAGCAACTCATTATTGCATATTTGTATTAATGCTGTCTATGTTTTTGTTTATTTTATGGTTTTTGATCAATTACCAGTGTGTCAATTTAAGAATCAATTTAATATAATTCCACACAAAAAACAAATACTATTTAACATTGAAAATATCATTTCAATTCAGTTTAAATCAACATAGTATACGCGTGGCGCATGAAGTCAAATCTCGAGTTTAGAAAATCCTGAAGAATTAATTGGTTTGGTCGCGTAGCGCTACGCGACCAAACCAATTAATTCTTCAGGTTTTTCTAAACTTGAAATTTTACTTCATGCTTAACCTGGGAGTGGAAACGCTCCTTAAAAGCTTCATATTGAACAATTGTACAAATAGCTGTAACAAAAATCTGGAATTATGTATATGAGAATCGGCTGAAAATGTTGAAAACAATTCTCGGAAATTTCAGACTCATTCAATTAGATTTTTGAAGACAATGTTTCAGATAGAACAGCGGTATAAAATATATTACAGCAAGAAAGGTCTATAGTTCGAGGAAATTGTGCTCCCAGCAGAAATCTTCAGATGCAACAGGGGTCAAGAAAGTACTCAGACAGGAAGTTTAATAGCTCCACAATAGATATTTGTTTTTAATACCTGATAAATTTTTTTCTGGAAAATGATCTTCTGCACAATATAACAGGATACCGAGTAGACTGAATGAGATATCCATCTGAGATTGTTTTCATTAACCTTGGATGTGCGGAATTTTGCAATTAGGATATACGAGTGGCTATGCATGAAAGTCGATTCCGTGAAAAAAAAACGCGAAACACAAAAAAAATAGCTATAATTCGTTAACCCGTCCATTCATTTTCTGCGGTATTAAAATCCCATTTTTCAGCATTATTAGCGAGCGCCGCACAATGTGCCAAATCGGAGCGCGAGCGCCAGGGGGGGATTTTGAGGAAAAAAATTAAATTAAAAATTTCGAGAAAAGAACATATCCACTCCATTGTAGATTCATAAAACCCTTCTAATCTTGCATGTTTATATTTTTCAACCCCCTATATTATTAACAATTAACGCTTAAAGTTGAGCGATTTAAAAAACATCAATTTTACGGCATTTCACTCGCAAGTTTAAATAATTTATTACATGGATAGTAGACGTACTATCAATATAACATTATACACTATTGTTTATAACATAATACTGTATATTATGGTTGAAAAATCAAGTCTCTAAATATTTTAGAACAAAAGTTTAAAAAAAATTGAATATGAAATATATTTTAAATATAAATTTTAACTTTAGAAAGTGTTATAAAAAAAATGTCAACTCGATGAGGTCTGGGACTATCACTAAAAATTAGTTCTATGTTTTCTCTAACTACCCTCAAAATTTCGTATCTCCACCGGTGCGTTTTTGGGGTCTTTTTAATTTTTTTATTTGACGCCACCAATTAAAGTTGGGTCGGGCGAGGCCCGTGTGCGGTGAGTATCGTGGAGTCGAGCGCGCGCTATTCTCGAGCAGCACGCAACATGATTTTTACGTTGGCCCCGAACAAAAAATAATAAAAACGCACATGTAAAAATTCAAAAAAATTAGGGCAGTTACAGAAAATATTAACAAATGTTTATATGATAAAAAAAATAATATAATAATAATTCAAGGCAGCAAAATTATATACAATTGTTATAATCATTACATAGGTTGTGACTTTCACCAAAAACTGTGGTATGTTTTTAAATGCCCTAAAAACTTCGTAACTCTACATGTGCGTTTTGTCAGGTTTTTGCGAATGACCGAGTCGATTTTTATCGGTTGCGCCTAATAAAAAATAAAGCACCTCAAAAAACGTACAAATGTGAAAAGTATCTGCTGTAGTTTAAAAATAATTTAATCTGTTGTTTAAAATATGATTTTTTAATCAGAATATACATTACATTTTTCTGATTTTGCACAACGAAGTTATGTATTTTATACTGTTTTATTTACTTACTTTTTTAAAATGAAAAATTGTCAGTATCCTCATCAGTCTGTTCGTTTTCGCTGTCACTTGTGTCCGTTTCGCAAATAACTAATTTTTTAGCGTCTACAGGTAGTTGTTTTTTATGAATTTTTACATCGCTTCTCAAAGAAGAAATTATTGGATCAGAACATACAAGAAGCATATTAAATAAATCTCGAATTGTATTAAGCCTAGAGTTTTTCCTAGTATGGTTTTCTCTAACTCTCTTATATATTTTATTGGTTGCTTCCTGTGCCTCTTCCGAAAGTTCTCCGATTGGTAAAAGACATTGTCCAATTATTTTGCTCCCGTGAATTAAAATTTTATGGACACTAGGAGGCATTCTATACCATCCATATAACGAGGTGTAAAGTCGGGCCGTATCTTCTGCATATTTATCAAACATCAATACATTTATTTTACGAGAACTCGACATTGTTATAAGAATTGTATAAAATCTGTTCAATAATTCTTCATTCAATTCAGTGATGACAGCTACTTTCTCATAATTTCGAAAAAATATTCGAGCAACGTTGCCAGTATTTGAAGTACCTCCTCCTTGCACAACAATATCAACCCTTATCCCTAACTCTTTACGTAAGAGTTTTTGTATTCTAGTTTTCCGACTAAATATATTATTTTTCTCTTCTATCGTACATCCGTGAGTAGTTGTTTTCTTCAAATCTAATTTATAGGAGATATGAAGAACACATTCCATGAACTTAATCCATGCATGGAGGGAAGAAATACCATAATTTAAATTATCTTCGATAATAGGAATATTTTTAATTCTTTCAATATCATTCATCTCCTTCGGAGAACATTTGCATATAAAACAATTTGAGCTCGGAGTATTTGTTAAGGTATTTATAACTTTGCCATCGATCATTGTAAACAACAAATTAAATTTTACCTCTACATGGTTACCATTAATATAAATTTGTTGTTTTTCCAATAAATTTACCTCTTGCCTCATACTCTTAACTTCATCTAGAATAAGCTGTTTTGTTTCTTTAGCATAAATAAATTTTATCGGTCTACATAATTTAATAGATGAAGGTTTTTCGTTTTTCCAAATAACACTTTCATCAGAAAATAATCTAAGTGGAACCAGTGAAAACACAAAGACACTCTTCTCTGTAATTTCTTCTTCATCTGTACTGCTATCATCAGATGGCTTTTGCATATAAGTAGAGTGCCCTGAGCTGCCATCGCAACCATATTTACACAACAAAATTAATTTACTAAATGATGTATCTTGAGGAAATTTAATTGTTGATATTAATCTACATAAAGTATGCTCAAGAAGGCTCTGCAAAGGTACTGATGCTCCATTTTGAGAAATAGAAATATTAGCTGGGTAACACATTGTCTTCATTATTTTAATTTTATTGTAAGATGGTAAAAGGTCTTTTGCTCCATGAGAACGTAGTTTTTTTCTTAAATTTTTATAACTTGCTGCCGTCATTTTTGAATCAATAAAAATTGATAGAGCTTCTTCATCTGTAAATTTTTTTACAGTTTCAACTTCATTTGTTTTTAAATAAGTTAAGACTTTTTTTATTTTTTCCTGTGAATCCGAGGAAGCACTTTCCACTAATTTGGCCGCTGGTATATTTCCTTTATCGCGTAAAATTTTTTTTGCTGCTGAAAATATTTGTTCTGGTGTATTTTCGGTGATCAATAAATTAGTTTGTCTTCTTTTAGATGTATTACTTTGTATTGTGAACTGTGTACCTGATGTACTTGGTATTGGTGAAATATTTTCTATATTTTCAAAGGGGTTTGTATTTTCAATTAAGACAGAACCCTCGTTGTATTTAAAAGGTAGCAGTAACCAATTTCTATTTTTTTTAATGAAATTGATATGAGATCTTGAGCACATTTTCCACTTTCTATTAAGAGTACTGCAGAAACCCTTAACTTTTTTAAGAATGTCATCATTTTCACTATTGTTTTTCGTCGAAACATTTTCAATATATTTTATTAAATAATCAATGGTATTGCTTGACTGAATAAGGTTTTTAGGTTTTAGTTCGTACCATACCTTATATAAATCACCGTTTGTAATTTTAATTTTCTCCATTATCACTCAGCGTTTTGGATTAATTAAATTACACTAACACTAAACACTAGTTTAATTAAAGTAAACTATTTTATACACAAAAAAACACTACATCAAAGAAAGAGTATATAGTCAACAAATTAAATAACACTTAACACTAACTTAATAAATAATTACTTTATAATGTTCAATCGTTCGCTTAGGGATCAGAAAAATATGTGAACTGTTGGAGACTTCGTTCAACACTAAACGCATATTTTTCTTTCAAGAAAATTAAGAATAATCCATTTCAGATACTTAAACCGTAAAAACTGTGTGACAAGAATGCCATTTGTTACGGTAAATGACAGCTTCAATCGGACCCCTAATAAAAATGTAAACACAAACCAGATGACCTTTATCAGTAACAGATGTACACCCTTATATATCAATAAGAAAAAAACCCATAAAACTATTTTTGTAAATGTGATTTAAATGCTGCAAAAAATACTCAGAGAAGAAATAATTTCCCTATGATATATACCTGTATATTAGAAAAATTGTAGATTGTGAGGATTATGACTATTATATAAACATTTTTCAATATTTTCTGTAACAGCCCTAATTTTTTTGAATTTTTACATGTGCGTTTTAAGTGCGTTTTTATTATTTTTTTGTTCGGGGCCAACGTAGAAATAATGTTGCGTGCTGCTCGAGAATAGCGCGCTCGACTCCGCGATGCCACCGCACACGGGCCTCGCCAGACCCAATTTTAATTGGTGGCGTCGAATAAAAAAATTAAAAAGACCCCAAAAACGCACCGGTGGAGATACGAAATTTTGAGGGTAGTTAGAGAAAACATAGAACTAATTTTTAGTGATAGTCACAGACCTCATCGAGTTGGCATTTTTTTTATAACACTTTCTAAAGTTAAAATTTATATTTAAAATATATTTCATATTCAAATTTTTTTAACTTTTTTTCTAAAATATTTAGAGAGTAGATCTTTCAACCATAATATACAGTATTATGTTATAAACAGTAGTGTATAATGTTATATTTATAGTACGCCTACTATCCATGTAATAAATTATTTAAACTTGCGAATGAAATGCCGTAAAATCGATGTTTTCTAAATTGCTCAACTTTAAGCGTTAATTGTTAATAATATAGGGGGTTAAAAAATATAAACATGCAAGATTATAAGGGTTTCATGTATCTACAATGGAGTGGATATGTTTTTTTCTCGAAATTTTTAATTTAATTTTTTTCCTCCAAATCCCCCCCTGGCGCTCGCGCTCGGATTTGGCACATTGTGCGCCGCTGTAGAACGATACTTCCTTTTTTACGGCTGATATAAATAATATTATGGATGGCCGAAATGCCGAATACACCAGAACAATGAACATCCGGACACAATTAACTTGATCACAAAAGTTTTTTACGAAAAATAAAATAAAAATTGGATGGGATATTAAAATGTGCAGTCGTGTCCATTGATTTAAGCAAGGGATTTTTAATGGTGATATTCCTGCTTTCTCTTTTATTCAAAGGATGCTTTAAGGGAGTACCACTTGTTTTTTCGTCGGACAGTCTATAATTTTAAGGTAAAATATAAAAGTCACTAACCTAACCTTCCCACAGCAATAAACAAAAAAATAACGTTATATCAACATTGTTACAACATTAAACGTTGTTTTATTGTTGATGATACATTACTAAGATGTGATTGCTCAGTGGGTTACCTAATATGTCTGTATCTAATTTATTATTTATTATTTTTATCTCTGTATTGACCAGTGTAAAAATCTGTTATTACCAATATATTATTATTATTAGGAAATTGAAATGTCTATCCTTTCAAATCCAAAGAAAATAAGAGAGGAATTCGCTGCGACGAAAGGGAAACTTAGTGTTATGGCTCCTAACTTAATACGGCAAAACGAGCAAGTATATTTTTAAAATTCAATCACAGTACTAATCGCAAAAATCGTCGTTAGAGTTTCTATTGTTTAAAAATATCTAAATGCATTTTAAACGCGGTTAATATACCGACTGTTAACCACCAAACCTGTTGACGGATTAATTTTTAGTTGTTATAAACATGATTAATAATTCTATTGAAAAAAAAATCATGATTTAAACCTTTTACTCTGCTAATAGTATAAGAATGGCCATTTTTCAGCTGTACGTTTCAATAAATGCATTATAGGTAATTAAAATTTTAAATAAATCTATTTCGCTATATTAGGTTTGGTGGTTAGCACTTAGTATATGACAAAATAGGCTAATATTTAACCTCATAAATTATTTCGCACCACTTAAAATACGGTTTTAAAAAAAATATGTCTCACAGAATTATTTGACTTTCTTACAGTGATTTTTTTTTTGACGTAAACATATGCAAAAGCTGTAAATTTTCCGACATTCCTAATTTTTTTTTAAAAGTTCAATTTGAAACTTTAAAGCCTGTTTTCCACTCCCAGACTTAGCATAAAGTAAAATTTCGAGTTTAGAAAAGCCCCGTGAAATTTTTTCGAGGGTAGCGCAGCGACCCGAGACAAATTTTCTGGGCTTTTCTAAACTCAGAAATTTTAATTCATGCGTCATGCATATTAAACACAGATTTCAAGTGAAGTTCGAATATACATAAATTTCACAATATTTTAGTGTTTTATACGCGTGGCGCATGAAGTACAATTTCGAGTTTAGAAAAGCCCAGAAAATTTGTCTCGGGTCGCTGCTCGACCCGAGACAAATTTTCACGGGTAGCGACCCGAGTCAAATTTTCTGGACTTTTCTAAACTCGAAATTTTACTTCATGCGCCACGCGTATGTAACAGATTTCAAGTGAAGTTCTAAATAACATAAATTTCACAATATTTAAGTTTTTATACGCGTGACGCATGAAGTAAAATTTCGAGTTTAGAAAAGCCCAGAAAATTTGTCTCGGGTCGCTGCGCGACCTTCGACAAATTTTCACGGGGCTTTTCTAAACTCGAAATTTTACTTCATGCTTAGTCTGGGAGTGGAAAACACTCGTTTAAAGCTTCAAATTGAACTTTAAGAAAAACACAAGGAATATCTAAAGGTTTACTGAAAATTACAGACATTCATTTTGTTAAGAGTTCAATTTGAAGCTTTAAACGGGCATTTAAAGTTTAAAGCTTCAAATTGAACTTAAAAAAAAACAAGGAATATCTAAAGATTTACAGAAAATAGGCTGAATTTGGAATAGGTATACTTACAAGAAAAACTCCCTGTGTATTAAAATTTTAGCAATAAAGTATAAATATTGTGATTGTAAAATGTTATGAGCGAACATTCAAATTTCAGTTATTTTGTTTTTCCAGTGATTCAGTGATTCCTCCTTAAGTTAGTTCTATATATATGATTATATTTTATGAGGCAAAAAGTTTACATAGACTCTTCAACTACCGGTGTCGTCAATAAGCAAAGTTACTTAAGCATTTATATTATTTTATGACATAAACAAATTTGAAGCGGCATATATTATCGCAGTATTTTTATTTCACTATGATTTCTGTGGCTTGAAGCTAAAAATGCCAATCTCATAATTTCCACATTTGAGAAAATCGTGTTGAAAGTTTTTTTTTTGTTATTTTAATTCTAAATGACATAAAGTAGAAGTTACATGTTTCAACTTTCGGATATACAGGGTGAGTCGGGAGGAGCGCACCAAACTCTAGGAGTGTATTATACACGTGAAAATAATGTAAAAAAACTCATTTGTTCTTATCCGATTTTCATTTGTTTTCAAGTTATGGCGTAATTAAAAATGTTCATCTAGCTTTCCACTTCTATCTGAATTTTAACATTATCAAAGTATGCCATGTTCGAGGCTTATAAACATTTGATAATTCTGACGTTTTGATGAACTGTCAGTGTACGGTGAACAGTAACTGAACGTTTAAGTTCGAATTAATGTGATTGTTAGTGTTGCAAAATGCCACATACTTATTCAAATTTAGAATATACAAATATGGTGTTTGTATATGGTTTCTGTAATGGAAATGCTACAGCTGCTGTTGAAGAATATCGTGAACGTTTTCCACACCAAAGACATCTTGATAAAAACATATTTATTAGAATTTTCAACAAATTGTGCGAGACTGGTAAGCTTCCCAGTGCTAACATAACATATGAGCGCGCTGCTCGACAAGGTTTTGTAGAAGTAGAAAATATTCTGCATCTAGTAGAAGAAGATGCAACTACTAGCCCACGGAGAATTGCCACTCAATTGGCAATTCCACAAAAAAGAGTGATGAACACGCTACACGAGCAAGGCTTATATCCTTATCACGTTCAGAGAGTACAGCACCTACAACCAGGGGATTACGCTAACCGTACGGAATTTTGTCGGTGGATAAATAATAATCATCGTAATGTATCGAGTATACTCTTTACGGATGAAGCTACATTTACCCGTGATGGCATTAACAACACTCGTAACTCTCATGTATGGTCTGATGAAAATCCCCACGCAACAGTCGAAAGCAATTTTCAACATCGGTTTTCTGTAAACGTGTGGTGTGGTATGGTTGACAGTTATTTAATCGGCCCTTTCATTTTGGAGAATCGTCTCACAGGAGGCAACTACCTCAATTTTTTACAAAATGAATTACAAGGCCTGCTAGAAGATGTTCCTATAAATATTAGAATGCAGATGTACTATCAGCACGATGGAGCTCCTGCACATGTCGCTCGTTAAGTCAAGCAACATTTTAACGAACGTTTTCCAGGGCGTTGGATTGGTCGTGGAGGTCCTATTAATTGGCCTGCAAGATCTCCAGACCTCACACCACTAGATGTTTGTTTATGGGGCTGGATGAAAAATGAAGTCTACAATATAAAAGTGGACACACGGGAATCACTAATTAGACGAATTGAGAATACTGCAGCCCATATAAAAGAAGAAAGAAATGAATCAATTGGGAGAGCAACAAACGCTCATCGTAGACGAAGCAGAAAATGTTTAGAAGTCAATGGCGGTATTTTTGAACATTTGTTGAAAGAACGCTATGATTAAGAAAATTTGTTTGTATAATAACTTGTTTATTTGTTAATATGCTATAACTTGAAAACAAATAAAAATCGGATAAGAACAAATGAGTTTTTTTACATTATTTTCACGTGTATAATACACTCCTAGAGTTTGGTGCGCTCCTCCGAATCACCCTGTATACGTATATGAGTGGCCTATTTCCAAAAACCCCTAAATCCTTTGTTTTCAAACGGATTTAGGGGTTTTTGGAAATAGGCGACTCATATGTTTGCATAGAATTTGATTACGTATATCCGGTTTTGAACAATAATTTAACTTTCCAAAAAAAATTATAATGTCTTTTTTAGCTCAAGCTACAGATTTACAACAAACATATTTTTTAGCGTGTAAGTTAGTGGGCGAACTTACACGCTAAAAAATATGTTCGTGTCTTTCAGAATTGAAATTCGAAAAAATTCCGGTAGTTAAAGGATTGATAAATTAATCGCGTTTAATGAATTTTACCTTCAAGCCGCTGATTTAATAGTAATTTTACCTTAATTGTGTAAAGAAAGTAAAAACTGTTTGTCGTAATATTTCACGTGAAAACAAAAAGGTCGACTGTTGCGTCACTTTTAATCTGCAGATGAGCACAAAAAAAGGAGCCCAAGGTCTCTGTTTCCATTTTCTCAGGTGACAATTACTGGAGGACCACAAAGAAACTCAATTACACGAGTGCTAGAGGCGTTTGCCATTCATGAACACGATTAAATATGAATCGTCATCCTAATGTAATGACTGCAATGCGTGAAATGTATCTTCCTTTTTTATGCGACCTTTTGAGATATTGCACTTTCGGTGATTGATATTTTTAAGTGCATCAGCAAACCAGATGATATAATATATACAGTTGCGAGAGAAAAAAACTAGTACAGCAGGGAGTTCAAGCCACTGCAAAAATATGTTTTTTTTTTTTCTTATAAAACAAACTTGTACAGGTTAACAATTTTTTTCTTAACCAACAAGACGGTGCTTTTGTTAACATGCACTTCATTAGCAATGTCTCTAATGCTAATACCGGCTCTAAACGGGCCGTTATTAGCGCTTTTTGCGTTTCAGTCAGTTGATACATGTCGACGTTAAATAAACTTCATTTGACATTTCCGCAGATTTGTCAGTTTGATTGACAATTAAAAAAATCAAAATGAGTCCAGTTCACATAGCCAAATATTTTGCTGTACTAGTTTTTTCCTCTCGCAACTGTACATAATATTTTCGTAATACCCTGGAAATTTATTGTATTAGCTGGAGAAAATTGAGAACAAATAGATGTATAAATGTATATATGTAATTTATATAAATTATATTACATAATATATACATGTATGTCATATAATATTTTTTCCTACGACCGCTCCCAAATACAAGCATATCGTCGCAATACCTTTGCATTGAAAGTTGTCAATTATATATTTGTATTTTAACAAGTAATGTTACGCTTGAAAATTGAATTTTCAAAACTAGTTTTAAAAGTGAAATCCTTAAACGTCAATGTCGCTGTTTGGTCGTAGGAAAAGCAGAGTGTTAAACACGTTCTTAAAGCTTATTGCATTTACTCGCTTTACAGGCTCATAAATGCAAATTGCTTTCGCATGCAAACCGAAGCTTGCAAAACTTGTCAAAAAATCTACTATTACATATGTAGTTAGTCTATACTTTTACATATATTTTACATACACAGGGAGTTTTTCTTTTAGGTATACATATTCAAATTATTTACAGCAAATCTTTAAATATTCGGTTTTTTTAGAGTTCAATTTGAAGCTTTAAACGAGTGTTTTCCACTCCCAGGCTAAGCATGAAGTAAAATTTCGAGTTTAGAGAAGCCTGAAAATTTGGTTTGGTCGCGTAGCGCGTAGCGTTACGCGGCCAAATCAAATTTTCAGGCTTTTCTAAACTCGAAATTTTACTTCATGCGCCGCGCGTATAAGACACTGATTTCAAATGAAGTTCACTTGTTCACAATATTTCAGCGTTTCAGTGTTTTATACGCGTGGCGCATGAAGTAAAATTTCGAGTTTAGGTAAGCCTGAAAATTTACTTCATGCTTAGCCTGGGAGTGGAAAACACTGGTTTAAAGATTCACATTAAAATATTTTAAAAAAAGCGTATACATGTTTACTTAAACCAAATTTTCGGGGTCTTCTAAACGCGAAATTTTATTTTATGCGTCACACGTATAAGACCCTGATTTCAAGTAAAGTTCAATCGTTCACAATATTTCAGTGTTTTTAGTGTTTAACACGCGTAGTGCATAAAGTAAAATTTCAAATTTATAAAAGCCTGAATTTAGATCCAAATCCAAACGTTCAGTCTTTTCTAAAGTAAAAATTTTACTTCATGTTTAATCTGGTAGTGGAAAACGCTTGTTCAAACCTTCAAATTGAACTCTTTTAAAAAATTGCATATGCACATATTAGGTGTTTTTTATTGGCCAACCAAATCTGGTGATTTTTTTATAATGTTAGATATTTGGATGGATACTGTGGTTGTAATTCTGACTTTTGCCTTCAAAATAAATGTGAGGTTATGTTTACCACATGGTTGCCATTTGCTTAATTACCCTATCATAAAGATTAATTAAGTAGCGGAACATTACTTTCGGCATTTTATTACCACTTTTCTGTCAAATAATCAATTGTAACATGGTATTCATATATCAATGTTATACATGACAAACAGTAAGGACACCTAAATAATCAAAGAACCAAAGAAAAATTAATCCCAAACTAGATTAGCCAATAAAAAAAAAACAGATATATGTATATTAGAATGAAAAATTCCCTATATAATATATGTGTTTCCTGGGACGCCTTTAAAGGTGCTATTTTATAAATCAAGCAATTTTTTGCAAATAATCTGTTTTTTTTATTATTAACGAAAGGTGAATGTGTATCATCCTTTGTATTTACATATATATTATTCAATTAATTCCTCCACTATATGTTCAGTAAATATACGCGGGTGAATAAATTCGGATCGTGCGCTTGTTGGCGGTTGAATATAAATAAAGCGAGAGCGTATGCCCTCGTGAAAATAAATAAATTCCCCACGTTGCAAAAAGCATAAATACCGTTAGCTGGCTGGCGAAAAAAATCCCTTTATAGATGCAGGGCGAACATGATCACCTAACAAATTTAATGCCGCGATATAGACTTAGAGAGAAGAGCCAGTTGTCGGGGGATGCATTATTCATAAGCCCTTAAAAATTCGATTTACATACACTGCATAAAGAATTTGCTCGCACTAAAAACACCTCCGGCTTTTTACTATTCACGGACATACAAATTTAATTTATAACCGACACTAACATACATGAAAATAGTGTTGATGATAAGAATAGATAAAACTATCTAAACGAATTCTTTATATTGACACACTGCGTATAATATATGGGGTATTAACAGTTTTCTATTATTTTGAATTATTTAAAACAATGATAATTCTTATATCGCCCAGGAGCCGCGCCGCGCATACGTACATGGCCGCCTGTGAAAATTCATTACTGGAACTTATGGGACAGACCCTGTACATATACCAATTTTATTATATGCCATACATTTTCAGTAATTCTTTTTTTTTTCAAGAATTCAATCTGAAGCTTTAATCGAGTGTTTTCCATTCCCACGCGTGTAAAACACTCGACTTCAAGTGAAGTTCGAAATATAGCAATAAAGTAGTATGCTAAAGATGTACATTCTGAACTTCACATCAAAATAGTGTTGTGTACGCGTGGCGCATGAAGTAAAATTTCGAGTTTAGAAAAGCCTGAAAATTTGGTTTGGTCGCTCCGCGCTTCGCGCTACGCGATCAAACCAAATTTTCAGGCTTTTCTAAACTCGAAATTTTACTTCATGCTTAGTCTGGGAGTGGAAAACACTCGTTTAGAGCTTCAAATTGGAGCGTTTTAAAAAAAAGCGTATGCATATGTACACTTAAAAATACATCCCGATGCATACGCTGTACATTTTTGCGCCTTTGTTTTTTTTTTAAATCGTCCAATTTGGAGCTTGTAACATGTGTTTCCACTCCTTAAAGTAAAATTTTGAGCTTAGAACCTACACCCACTCAATCTTATCATGATTTATACTAAGCTTAAATGAATCTACAATTAAAACGTTGTCTGTTCGGTTTTTCACATTAAATAAGCCATTTCATGGTATTAATGTAGCTATTTTTTTTAAACGAATTGTAAAAAAAGGTAAACACATTTTCTTCTTCCCTATTTTATGATTAAGCTTTCATGTTTGTGTACAAACACGTATCAGAGACTGGGCTTTAGGGGAATAAATAGGCTTTCCCTGTTACACGAATGAAAAACAGGAGAAAAAATGGAACGCGGAATGCACAAACAAACACGCACGGACGGCGGGCGTCGGGATGCTTTGTGCCGCCCATGATTTAATCAAAGCCGCTCCGAAATTGCGAAATTTTATAAAAGGGACCGCAACCGCTAAATATTTCTTTTGTTCCTTTTTTAAAAAGGCCCAGCTGTGTGATCAATATATAAGAGGGAGGAGGGATGTTTGTTATGTATTTTGATTAAATTTTAAGGGTTATTGAATCATTTACAGAAATATTAAAAAATATAACATTGACTTAAAATCAAAATACTATAGAACTCTACAGATGCGTCTACGAATAATATATTCTACGAATATTAGATTCTATTACTCATGTTAAATTCCAATCATTTCATTACAAGCAGACATCGCGAATCTATTTAATCACCGCGACGCGACCAAACCAAATTTTTAGGTTTTTCTAAACTCGAAATTTTACTTCATGCCTTACCTACCTGAGAATGCAAAAACACTTTCGAAATTTCGAATTGCACATTGAAAAAGAAAGCAGTGAATGCCTGAAATTTCACAGCGTATGGTATGTGTATGTATACTCTAAAAAAAAGCTCCTGTGTGTTTGCAATGAATATATGTTATTAGTAAATGAATTATCGTTGGTTAATTAATGATAATGAATTTGCATAAGATCAGTTATACAGAAATGACATAATGACGAGTCGGTGATACAAAGACCGGTTTCTAAAGATCTAAAACAGAAAATGGCTCAAGGATGCAAGAAACACGGCGCGAGGTCAGTTTCTCGCACCGCGTTTGATATAATCAATTTTACTTAAATGAACTCTTTTAAAATGAAATAATAATCGTTCCCTACTCCTAAATTGTTTATAATGTCTGTAACATTGATTGATTTTAATTATAGAACTATAGCATGTCAATCACTTGAAAATGACACTAAAATATCGAAATTTAACTAGTGCTCAATAAAAAATATTGTGGTATAAAACATAATTCAACTTAAATAAAACACTGTTTATCACTTTGTTTGTATAACAATTGGTTTATTTGGTGACTATAGTTTCGATACTACACGTATCATTATCAAACCGTTAGTAACAAAAAACTACAAAGGAACATTATTTATATTTGCAAATTTTCTAATAACAGCGTTAAAGAGGGGGGTGTATTTAAGGTCAAGCTGGTCGTTAATTACGGGAATTTCCCGATTAGCGCGGGCTCTGTGAATCTCCAAAGACTCCAGGAGGTCCATCTTTCTACCCTTCTCGGCAAAGTGAATAACTGAAAGTACATCCTCGCCAAAAGAATGGTTATTTTCAATCAAATGTTTGGCGAAAGATGACCTATCAATTAATCTATGCCGAAAAGAGTAAAGATGCTCACTGAGTCTGGTCTTAAAATTACGACCAGATTGACTTATATACACTCTCTTACAATCATTACAGGTTAATTTATATATTCCTAATTTGTAAATACTTGGTATCTGAGTCTTATGGTTAAAAATATGATTTTTAATTTTTGTAAATGGTTTCATCGCTATATTTAATTTGTGTTTTGCTAAAATATTTTTAATTTTGTGAGTTATATTTCCAACGTAAGTAAGGGAACTATATGTTGCATGTGTTTTAGGTTCGATTCCGGCATATATGTATTAAAAAAGAAATAGATATTATTAAAAGTATAGCCGTTTCAAATGGCTATACTACGTCAATAGTGGATAAAATAGTTAATCAATACAAAATTAAACTTATTAGAAAATACATATATGCCGGAATCGAACCTAAAACACATGCAACATATCGTTCCCTTACTTACTTTGGAAATATAACTCACAAAATTAAAAATATTTTAGCAAAACACAAATTAAATATAGCGATGAAACCATTTACAAAAATTAAAAATCATATTTTTAACCATAAGACTCAAATACCAAGTATTTACAAATCAGGAATATATAAATTAACCTGTAATGATTGTAAGGGAGTGTATATAGGTCAATCTGGTCGTAATTTTAAGACCAGACTCAGTGAGCATCTTTACTCTTTTCGGCATAGATTAATTGATAGGTCACCTTTCGCCAAACATTTGATTGAAAATAACCATTCATTTGGCGAGGATGTACTTTCAGTTATTCACTTTGCCGAGAAGGGTAGAAAGATGGACCTCCTGGAGTCTTTGGAGATTCACAGAGCCCGCGCTAATCGGGAAATTCCCGTAATTAACGACCAGCTTGACCTTAAATACACCCCCCTCTTTAACGCTGTTATTAGAAAATTTGCAAATATAAATAATGTTCCTTTGTAGTTTTTTGTTACTAACGGTTTGATAATGATACGTGTAGTATCGAAACTATAGTCACCAAATAAACCAATTGTTATACAAACAAAGTGATAAACAGTGTTTTATTTATGTTTAACAATGTATATCGAAGTAGAAGCCTCTATAGTCACTGAATAATACAACTTTTCTATTTATAATTTAAAATAGAATACCACGTAGTAAAGGTCTAAACAATTTAGATGTTAAATACAGATAATTCGTTTTTGCTATGACGAACCTCTAGTTAAAATAATCTTAAGTGATAGTGTCACTTTCACTATCCTATTTTTCCCTTTTATCTCCTACTATCAAGTATCCTATGTATTAATAATTATATCTTAATTGTTGAGGCAGATAATAGTTGAAAGTTTATTTTCACTTTGATTTTAGTTCAATCTAATATCAAAGTGAATAATAACATCAGCTATTAAAAACTTGTTTCTTATTAAATCGCATGATCTGGGCTGCCAATTCAGATCAATAAAACGGGAAATTACACGACCAGGGAATAAGTCATGCTGAATTGCAAGATATAGATGTAAACGACATGTGGTTTGAACAAGACGGTGCCACATATCATACAGCCAGAGAAACAATACAATTATTGTTTCTCTGGCTGTATGGTATGTTAAAATTGTTAAAACCACATGTTGTTCACATCCATATCTTGCAATTTATTCATAAGAAACTGGATTATCATGTCGCTATTAACTGTTATTGCCTGCCAGTAGCATGTTCGAAGAAGAATGGTCGTATGATGCTTCCAGTCCCAAATACCGCTCCATTTTTAATAACCCTGAACTGTCAGCTGTAACGCTGTCTTTTTTTCGTTGGCAACACTTTAGGGCATAAATGGCGCAAAATTCAAATATCTAATACTTTTTTCTCATTAATCACTTGGTATCAGAATTTACATTCTCCACTGTTTTCACTTAAACCACTCATATAACAAACTAGGTTAAAATAAACAATGCTTTAATATCTTAAATCTCGCTGTAGAAAGTTACCTGCAAGAAAGTAGATCCAAATTCCAACACGTATGTTACTAAAGCCCTAGAAAATTGATGCGAAAAAAAATATAAAAGCCTCTCCGTGTGTACACTTTGCATTTTACATCTCGGGGAGTTTGCGTTTCGTCGTACGGCGTACGGCGCGCGGCGTGGAATTGATATTCATCAGTCATTCAGGCCAAATGCTCCGTATAATCTCCCACTTTGCGTGTTTTGTCCCAAGTTTCGGCCAAATAACGCCCGGATTAAATATACAATGAAGTTGGCCGTCTGCGGAAAACCCAGCTCTCTTCAATATTCATCAAATCCACTCGGCGATTCGTTATTCGAAATCCAATTTTCACGAGAGACGAATTATCGAGACAGTTTTTTTTTTTTTTAATTCGTGCCACAAAGGAATTATGTAAAGATTAAGGAGTTAATTGCATGAGAAATTCCCCGCATACGCTTCCGGTTATTGCCAATTAAGGTTTGGGCGGAAAGCACACGAGCGAATATTCACATTATGTTATGGTTATTGTGATGTGGAATGGTTCACATGGTAGAACAAACAAAACAGTTTCCAGCCAATTTAATATAAAATAACGCAATAACACGCACATGCATGGCGAACATCGAGATTCATCGATTTGGGAATGAATGAATTCCGAAAGTAAAATCTAACTTATTTTTGTTTTTTTAAATTTACAATAATAAAAGAAGCATAGTTAAATAATAAAAATAACAAAACAAAAAAAATGTTTGTAGTCATATCGATCAACTACTGCCGAAACCTCATAAGTCCAAAATGTCATATTTTGCAGGAGACACAAAATACTAGTTAATTATTATAAGAGCTGCGATTTTTTGATGGTACATATAATTTCAACATAAAAGATTTTCAATAAGTAATTTGAAGTTTTCTGTCATAAACAACAATTTCTGTATAAACCATCTATTATACAGAAATTGTTGTTTATGACAGAAAACTTCAAATTAAAATAATGGTTATTACAGTACAATAACAAAAAAATAGACTTCGGCCAAATAAAAAGATCATATTGTAGCAAAGTATCATATTTCAAAAGTCATTGCACTTGATAACCTAGTGCAGGGGTCTCCAAACGTTTTGCTTCGCGTATCGGTTTTTTAATTCTTTATAATCGAAAGGGCCAAGATCCAACTAATTATATACCGTTTTTCAAAATGTTCATCAAAAAATCATTATATTTCAAAATATGATGTGTACCTAAAATTTAACTGCTTATCGCGGGCTAGACTCGTCGAGCTCGCGAGCCGTAGTTTGCAAACTCCTGGTCTAGTGGTTAAAAGAGTCTCCCGATTTACGCAGCTTACCCGATTTGATTCCACATTATTGGGAACTTTTTTAGCGTTAAATATTATTATTTTGAATGCATCTTCATTAAAAACAGGAGTTTCTAAGTTTTGTTCGTCGTTGCAATGCAAGTTTGTGCATTCTCAATTTGTGTGTGTTTTCTTTTAATATTATTTTTATATGGATGATGTCATTAGTTGATTGTGAATACACTTATTTTTATGTTGTTTGCACTGATGTGAAAATCTCAGATTCTGGTTGTAGTATTTCTGTTTGTTATTTCGTGACCAATTCTCCATTACTGGACTGTTTCATCTCGTTGATTGTTTAAGTGCCTTAACAATTAACAATTTTTATGCTGTTTGCACTGATGTCATTAGTGTTTAGCAACAGAATTATAAATGGATTTGTTATTGATTTGTTCATATAAATTCGATTCATAATATAATACTAATCACGATTAAATCGTGACGCATTCACACAGATTGCATAACCCAAGTACACTTTCTCTCTTATTCCGCTCGATAAATTCCAATTTTGTGCACCATAATTCCACAGCTGAACAAACACAGATTTTACTTTCTATCACCACCGCGAGCTTTTTTTTTTCTTTTTTCTCTCGCCTCTCTTCTCCTCTCGATACAATTTGAAATTATCTTTTAATTCGATTTCCCGCGCCCGCCTCTCGAAATTAATCAAATTTTCAATACGAAATTTAATTAGTGTGTATTTTTCTTCGCGAAAAACTGCTCAATTTGGCAAAAAAAAATGTGTGTGTACAAACAGGGGATGGTCGTGTAAACAAAACGGTTCGAGGAAACAGCGCTGTTTATGGGTAAATATTTGCGATTAGAGTTGCGCCAGCGCGCGGATATTTATGCTCATCTGTTGGGGAAGGTGTAGATGGTGGATTAATTTTATAATAAGTTTTAACCAGATGGGATAAATTGATGTTTTAATCAATTTGAAATGTAACCCTCTAATGCAAATATTTAATTGTTCTATAAGCAATTATAGAAGGTTAAACTGAGGTTTAGTTAAAAATATGGTGTTCTTGACTCGTCCAGTGTGTAAAAGATCTTTGAAAGAAAAATTCCCTGTGTATCCTCTTTTTGTTTCAAAAATTCCTTTTATATAAAGTATCATCATCATTTGGAAACATCATTATGGTGCAAGGATGTTTATAAACTAACATAAACATCCAAACACAAAACGACCGACGTCTTCTGACAATTTACCCCGAAATGGACAGTTGTTGTTCAACATCTAAACCTAGCACAAACAGACGGGCCTGTGATTATTCGGGGGGAAGAATTCGGTAGAACGGGAAACATCCCCAAGGAAATCATATCTATCCCCGTCTCTCTCTATTCCCTTTGCATCCTCTCGTGCCGACTTGGACATACCCGGAGTTTATGAATATTCCGAGCCGAATCCGCTTTTCGGTGCGGTAACAGTTGGTGCCGAAGAGACAGACCGTGACTTATCGGGATTAGCAATTTCTGGTTTAATTATGCATTCACCGTTTATCGAAATTTAAAATGGGAGTCGCGTTTTATGAAAAAAAAAATGACGGTTTGCGTGAGGTGTTTCGCGGATGTGGAGAAATGCGATTTATTGGTGGCAGTTTTGTAATAAGGAATGTTCAGAATAATGGAGGTCACAATTGACGCAATTTATTCAACTCTTGTAAAATATATAGATTTTACGTTTACGAAAGAAAGACATTTATTGTATATGTAGATTTCGAATAAAACCATGATTGCATAGACTATGAAAGCAGCTTTAAAATGATGTCTCACTCGACCACTCTTGCCATTTAAATTTTTTGAAGGGTTGCAGAAATAATTTTGAAAATATGATAAGAGTTGGCCCCCGTTTAAGTAAAAATTGACCTGTTTCAGCTTTTTTTCAAACTTAGACCGGTTTAGAGATTTGGAGATTTTAGGGAGTGGGACACCCTGTTTAAATATCAAAATGTGTTTTTGTTTTTTGTAGAAAGCAAACTTAATTTTTACTGTTTTAATATTTTACAGCGACCTTTTATTAAACGTTAAATGCCGAGCAGCTTAAAACCATCTCGTATTTAATCACTGCCGCAATATAAATGAGGACCCCTCGCATCGCAGAATGTTTAGGGGATGGATCCAACACCGAGGAATTAGTTAAGTGCAGGACCGGTGAAAAGGTGTATGTGCCTCACGTAGGGCTTTGAGTAGAAGTGATGGCCCCGTTTAATTGCGGGCTTTATGCCGAATGCGACCCTGCTCGCCCATTTCAGACTAATGTCCCTTAATGCAATGTCCATTCATTTACACTCTTTTATAATTAACAAAACGAATTAAATCATTTTCAAAAGAAATATTCATTAAATAGCAGCACAATTAATTAAAGTGTCGTTCAGCTGAGTTCGTAGCTATTTGGTTCATTTAAATTAAACACATTAAAGAAATAATAATAAAACTAATTTTAACCTAAATGTTATATATACTTTGATAGAGCGTTGTAACAAATCAAATTAAATAAGATTTTAAATATTTCAATGTATAATTCAACATCCGGAGGTGTATTTGCCCGGGAAGTAGTTGTTTCAATGGGTATTTATTGTCTTAGGTTGTCTTATTAATTAGGACGTATTGTTTGCATTTTACACGAATATTTCGTAATTTTATATACAGGGTGTCCGTATTTCGAGGAAATGCATGGGGATCTCGGTTATTTGAAGAGTTAGAGAGTTGGTTAAATTAAGGCGTGAAATTTGGAGCCCAAAAATAATCCGAAAACAGATTTGAAATATCTTTTTTTGTTTTCGAGATATTGCCAAAAAACTATTTTTTTCAAATTGCGTTTTTATTTTTTTATTCAAAAACTATTGGATCTAGGAATTTGCAACTTTTACATTATACAGGCACTTTTTAATCAGGAATTTAGTAGTGTACTTACATTTAAAATAACTTTAATATCTTCTCCAGAACCATAGCCAACTTTTGTTTTTCTTATGGGCGCCATATTGGATATTCATATTTTTGGAAAGAACTTTTTTTTCTGAATTCAACGGTATATCACACTTATAATTTATTTTGCGTTTAATTTGAAACAAAGCAACCTTTTGTTTCTTTTTAAGAGTGCCTTGAAAACAGTTGCACATTTTAAAATTCCTGAGGCCTACAACTATATTTTTTTAGGGAAGGAACCAGAATAATCACTCTGCTGCTTGATGAAGTTTTTCATAATATTAAATAATAATAAACAAATTAATTAAATATCTTTTGTACTAAAATTATCACAAACTTAGAGTAAGTGTTCGAATATATCTTTTCCTTAAATTTTGGACTGCCCGAAAAATGTCTCTTCTTCTTAATTGCTGAATGGTAACTATTATAATTCTTCTTAAATCGTCTTTGTCCTCTGGAATAGTTTTATAAACTTTTTCTTTTATAGCTCCCCAAAGAAAATAATCTAGAGGTGAACGTATATCACCATTATTTGCCATAACTTTATTTGGAAACATTTCGGACAGACAATTAGCGACAATTTGGCTGTTGTGAGGTGGTGCACCATCTTGTTGAAACCATACATTTCTTAAGATATTTAAGGGGATGTTATTGTCTACGTAATCACTTAAAATTGTTCTTAAAAAATCGTGATATCTCTGTGAATTTAATGTATCTTCGTAAATGTATGGACCTACAATATTGTCTCCCAAAATACCGACCCATACATTTAGTCCGAATCGCACTTGTCGTCGTCTTTCTTCATGTTGTCTAGGATTATTTATACTCCACACATGTTCATTATGCCTATTGAATATCCCTGTGTTGGTAAAACGGCATTCGTCAGACCATATCACATTTGACAAGAAATTCGGATTTTCGTTTAATTTTCCCAATAAAATACGACAAAAGTCCATCCTTCGTCTAGCATCTCCATGATGGAGAGCTTGAGTAACTTTAATTTTGAATGGGCGATATTTATTTTTTTTCAAAATTCTCCATACGTATTGAAACGTCACACCAAACTGGTTCGCAAGTTCTCTCGTTAAGGAAGAAGGGTTATCTTGAATCTAGGGGAATAAATATTATCTTATTGTAATTAAAATGAAATCATTTTACCGTTTGCAAAATTTGGTTTTCATTTTCATGGGGTTGGTGATATCCATATCTTTGTCGTGGCTTTACGAAGGAACCATATTCCAATAAATTTGTATGTAGTTTTATGAAATGACTTTCACTTGGCTGTTGCCTTTCTGGATAGCGCTGTAGATAGACTTCGGATGAAATACGTACATTTTTGTTTGAAGTATAATAAACTTCGATCATATCTCGTTTTTCTTGGTTCGAAAACACCATTTTTAACTTTATTTTATGTATTATGTATAATGATCGTATCTTATTGACACATCAATAACTGAATAACGTATCAATATTATTGTTTCCAAGGCACTCTTTACAAAAAACAAAATATTTAATTGATGAGGCGGATACATGATGAAACTCCATAATACTATTTGAAATAAAACAACGCAGTTGGGAGGGTTTCACTTTTATTGTTGAACACTGCAACATGTTTCACCACACAGTGGCTTCATCAGGCAGATGAAATAATGATTTTACAAAGTACAGGTAAAAGCTTATATACTAATGCAATTAAATTAATAGAAGGGGGGGGTAATAAGGTAATTAGGCTGAAACTAATACAAATAATTTTGAGCGACTAAATATTGATTAGGGGTGAATTGTTTACTTCTATTTGGTCATTTAATAGAATACCTTTTTTGTTATATTTATTAATTTCTAATTCTTCTAATAAGTTTAATTTACGACTTTTGTTACATTCGTGCAAAATTTTGAATTTAGGGTTAAAGTTATGTTGGTATTCGATTAAATGATTGGCGTAGGTTGAGGAGGTTTTCTTAAATTGAAAGCATTTTTGATGTTCTGAAATGCGATCTGGGAAGCTACGTCCAGTTTGTCCAACGTATACCTTAGGGCAATCTCCACATTCTAGCAAATACACGCCAGAGTTCGTAGTTTTATCAGATTTGTCTTTAGAATTATTAATGAATTTATTAAGTGAGTTGACCGTTCTAAAAGAAGGAGTTAGGTTTAAGGATTTGAGTTTTTTGCTGATGGCAATCGAAGGGGGACCGTTAAATGTTAATGAGCAATATTTATTATTCTGATTTTGAAAATTGATGGGATATACTAATTTAAGGGCTTGTTGTTTTTGTTTTTTATAAAGGATGTCTAAGTCTAGGATGTCGGAGATTCTCGATCTCCTTAATGAATGTTTACGACAAAATTACTTTCAATTCAATAACAACTTCTTCATCCAAAACAAAGGATTAGCGATGGGTAATCCCCTCAGTCCGTTACTTGCCGAAATTTTCATGAATTCATTAGAGGAAATAATTAGTAAACACCCATTGTTTAATAAATGCCTATACTGGTTCAGATATGTTGATGACATTCTCACCTGTTTCACAGGAACGGAGAGACAGTTAGATCAACTTTTAAATTCCATTAATTCAATTCACAAGGATATTTCATTCACTAGGGAGATCGAATCTAATAAATCTATTAATTTTTTAGACTTAACAATTTCACATCCAGGTCAAAAACATGAATTCAATATTTTTCACAAGCCGACCCATACAGATACTACGATCCATAGCACATCATTCCATCCTATGCAACATAAGCTAGCAGCTTACCATTCCATGTTGCATAGGCTAACCACTATCCCCCTATCAATTAATAATTTTAATAATGAGCTTAACAGAATTCTCATAATAGCTAATAACAACGGCTTTCGTCAAAAGCTTATCTTAGACATCCTTTATAAAAAACAAAAACAACAAGCCCTTAAATTAGTATATCCCATCAATTTTCAAAATCAGAATAATAAATATTGCTCATTAACATTTAACGGTCCCCCTTCGATTGCCATCAGCAAAAAACTCAAATCCTTAAACCTAACTCCTTCTTTTAGAACGGTCAACTCACTTAATAAATTCATTAATAATTCTAAAGACAAATCTGATAAAACTACGAACTCTGGAGTGTATTTGCTAGAATGTGGAGATTGCCCTAAGGTATACGTTGGACAAACTGGACGTAGCTTCCCAGATCGCATTTCAGAACATCAAAAATGCTTTCAATTTAAGAAAACCTCCTCAACCTACGCCAATCATTTAATCGAATACCAACATAACTTTAACCCTAAATTCAAAATTTTGCACGAATGTAACAAAAGTCGTAAATTAAACTTATTAGAAGAATTAGAAATTAATAAATATAACAAAAAAGGTATTCTATTAAATGACCAAATAGAAGTAAACAATTCACCCCTAATCAATATTTAGTCGCTCAAAATTATTTGTATTAGTTTCAGCCTAATTACCTTATTACCCCCCCCCCCCCCCTTCTATTAACTTAATTGCATTAGTATATAAGCTTTTACCTGTACTTTGTAAAATCATTATTTCATCTGCCTGATGAAGCCACTGTGTGGTGAAACATGTTGCAGTGTTCAACAATAAAAGTGAAACCCTCCCAACTGCGTTGTTTTATTTCAAATAAAAAACAAAAGGTTGCTATGTTTCAAATGAAACGCAGAATAAATTATAAGTGTGATATACCGTTTAATTCAGAAAAAAAAAGTTCTTTCTAAAAATATGAAAATCCAATATGGCGCCCATAAGAAAAACAAAAGTTGGCTATGGTTCCGGGGAAGATATTAAAGTTATTTTCAATGTAAGTACACTACTAAATTCCTGATTAATAAGTGCCTGTATAATGTAAAAGTTGCAAATTCCTAGATCCAATAGTTTTTGAATAAAAAAATAAAAACGAAATTTGAAAAAACTAGTTTTTTGGCAATATCTCGAAAACAAAAAAAGATATTTTAAATCTGTTTTCGGATTATTGTTGGGCTACAAATTTCACATATTTGCCCTAATTTAACCAACTCTCTAACTCTTCAAATAACCGAGATCCCCATGCATTTCCTCGAAATACGGACACCCTGTATATGTTATAAATAAAACTAATGCTGGGTTTCACCGTCAATCAGTTCAATCGACCAAAGTTATTTATCGATTAAAATGTAGCAATAGTTACATGCATGTCAAATCAATCAATTCACATAATATAGATGTTTATAACATTGAGAATGTCTTTATTTGTCGAATAAATAAATTTAATCTATGACCAAGATTTAATTGAAGTTGGTGAAACCGGACATAAGGGGCAGTTGCATAAGGCCGAGTTGCACCAAAACGTTGAACTCGAGTTCAAGCTGAACTTTAGTTTAAGATGACAGTTCCTATTGTTTTAATGTCACTTTGAACTCGAGTTCAGAGTTGAACCAGTTCAACTTGTTTGGTGCACCTGGCCCTAAAAATTTGAACTGCGATTTATTCTTAAACTTTAAATCAACGCCAAATGTTTATTGCCTTGAAATAACGAGAACTTCACAGAGCTACAGTTGAAAAAATGGTGATGTGTCCATCATAGCACTTTTCCCATCATTTAAAAAATTGATTATTGATATACACATTTTCTTTCACTCTAACCAATTGGTTGAAAATTTCACTTGAAGTTACTGGTTTATACGCGTGGCGCATGAAGTACAATTTCGAGTTTAGAAAAGCCTGAAATTGGATTTGGTCCAAATCCAATTCTTGAGTCTTTTCTAAACTCGAAATTTTACTTCGTGCTAAGTCTGGAAGTGGATAACACTCGTTAGATTTGTTTAATTACTTTAAAATAATGTATTCTGTTTTTATTATTAAATATTCAAGTTTGATTTGATATTATTTCAAGTAAAAGTTATATCTAAAATTTGTAATGTTAATAAACGAGTGTTTTAAACTCCCAGACAAAGCATGAAGTAAAATGTCGAGTTTAGAAAAGCCTGAACGTAAAATTCAGGCTTTTCTAAACTCGAAATTTTACTTCATGCGCCATGCGTATACAACACTAGTTTAGTGTGCATTTGAAAATATACTGCTAAATCACTATAAAATATATGCTACTTAAGCAGGATTAAAAATATACTTCTAAACGAGAATATTTTGAACTTCAAATTAAATCAGTGTTTTATACGCGTGACG
This sequence comes from Philonthus cognatus, assembly GCA_932526585.2. Taxonomy (NCBI): domain Eukaryota; kingdom Metazoa; phylum Arthropoda; class Insecta; order Coleoptera; family Staphylinidae; genus Philonthus; species Philonthus cognatus. The sequence continues at coordinate 36,523,534 of OW052242.1, forward strand.
CATGAAGTAAAATTTCAAGTTTAGAAAAGCTCAGAAAATTTGTCTGGGGTCGCTGCGCGACCCGAGACAAATTTTCACAAGGCTTTTCTAAACTCGAAGTGTTACTTCATGCTTAGTCTGGGAGTGGAAACACGCGTTAGATAATCAATCAACACTTATTTTGCAGTTTTCTTTATTGTAAAATTTATGACAAAATAGAGTCGATGTTATTTTTTGGTCAAATTTAAAACAATCACTAATTCGTGTGCATTATTTGTTTTTTTAGTAAATTTTCGAAAACTGAGTAGATAAACTTTCAAACTTAGTTTAAACCAGTATTAACCAACTGTCTCTTGTTAAATTAATTACAATTTCCATCAGCACATCTGTACTCTACACTCGTATTATTACGAATTCAAATGACAGGATAAAGATATAAATCATCGTGACGAAACTAATTTTAATGACAATGTTTGTTGGAAACAGATCTGAAAATTTTACAAGCTGAGGTCGTGCGCCGGGCGACGAACAATGGGAACAGCCGGTGCGTGACATGTTGTAAAGGAGATCCGTGGAAAGTGCGTGCAGACACCATCGAAAATGTCACATTTTCGCAGTCACGTCTTTTCCCCACGGTCATCTCCGTCTTCATTTCCTTAATTACTTTAACAACTGTCACCCGGCGATTCTTTCATTGTCTTCACTTTACGGATTGTTAAATACACCGCCGATTATTTCACACAATGTTTGAATACAAGAAAAAAATTTACTCATTTAGTTGCTGCTGAAATGTGTAATTAGTTTTGTGTTTTAATTCATACTGAAAATAAAATCTACAAACTGTACTGAAACAGCAGTCTAGGGGCTTTATTAAGTCAATCACAAACTGTGGAATTTATGCAATAGTTTGTTTATAGAACTGTTTTCTGATTGATACAATAATGAGTAATATTGCCTTGGTTGCGGTATGTCATAACATAGTGATATTTCTCTAGGGAAAAATGAATTTTTTTGATAATTCATATTTCCCTAGGGGAATATGGATTGTCAATAAGTAACAAGAAAATGATTAATTCTGGATATATAATTAAAACACTTGGTTTTACTGATTTATATATTTTCAGACTAGTTTCGACCAAGGAGGAATTCCTCCTTGAAGATGACCAATGGTCGAAACTAGTCGGAGAAAATATAAATCTGTGAAACAAACTAAGTGTTTTAGAATCCATAATTAGATGCAAAAACGTTTCACCACGGGTTAAGTGAGAAATTAATTAAAGATAAAGAAAATGTTTTCCTCGATACCGTTCACATGTTTTCTTTCAAATGTAACATTAATTTAAGCATTGATAATTTGGGACACAACGTATTTGACGAATATTTCTGTGACTACGGATAGAATAAACAAGTCATACCTCAAAAATAACAAAAATTATAACAACATACCAAATCTTAAAAAAAATATTTTCTACGGCACCATTTGCGAAATGTTGGCTTCTCGATTATACCTGAAAATCTGCATAGATTTTTTTCACATGCAGATTTAGGTTTGGCTGGAACCAAACATTAACGGCATTGAATATAGATATTCTACCGAGAGTTTTATATAACACCGAACATAATAATAAAATATGATTTGACACCTTTAATTTTTAAGTTATGTGTCTTAAAATGTAAATTGGGTTGCCTATATGACCATTAAAAATTGTAGCTAATCAATTGCAATTAATGCCTCAACTTGTACATACAGGGAGTTTTTCCTTTAAGTATACATATCCTAATTACAGCGTATATGCCATAAATCTTTAGATAATCGTTGTTTTTTTAAAAGGAGTTCAATTCGAAGCTTAAAATGAGTGTGTTCCACTCCCAGACTAAGCATGAAGTAAAATTTCGAGTTTAGAAAAGCCTGAAAATTTGGTTTGGTCGCGTAGCGCGAAGCGCGGAGCGGCCAAACCAAATTTTCAGGCTTTTCTAAACTCGAAATTTTACTTCATGCGCCACCGGTACAAAACACTGACATATTACGAAGTTTTAAACACGCCGCTGAACTTTACATTGAATCAGTGGTTTGTACTGGTGGCGCATGAAGTAAAATTTCAAATTTAAAAAAACCTGAAAATTTGGTTTGGCCGCTCCGCGCTTCCAAACCAAATTTTCAGGCTTTTCTAAACTCGAAATTTTACTTCATGCTTAGCCTGGGAGTGAAAAACACTCGTCTAAAACTTCAAATTGTATTCTTTTAATAAACCGAGCGTGGTAAAATGTACTTCTGCATATATATACTTAAAAGAAAAATTCTCGTTATGAAAATGTTCGGTGTTACATAAAACTCTCTGTATATTCAAAGTGGGGGTCGCGTCATAGCACCTAAAACAAAGGAGGCGGCGGGGGCAGACCAAAGTCTTCCGACGGCGGATGCCTGAAAGGGACGATTGTCCAAGTCGGAGTTGTAGACCTTCTTGAGGTAACCTCCGTGTCCCTATCTTGGATAGGGCTAACCTACACACGGCGGGGTTGACTCAGCCCTGGTGCTTGTCGCCGCTAAATGAGGAGTCGGGGGTGGGCCTTGAAAAGCCCAGGGGTGCCTACTCGCCCCTCCGGTCCACACGTGGGTTGGTCTCCGGCGGGCAGTGGTTCGCAGATATGGCGGTGATCCACCGGTCCTTAGACGGACGCTCTAAAGGTACACACCGAAAGGTAAAAACCAGAGCACACCATGTCTGTATATTCAAAGTTCACAGGCTTTCGGCGCTTGTGTTAGCACGTAAGATATTTCAAATTATGACATGATGAAAACAGTCAGACCTGTCTACTGTGATAGTTACAAACATAGCCCTTAGCAACGTTATTAATAAATTCAAAATATTAATCCAATATTTTTCTATTTTCAGAAATATATGTTTTAATCTGAAAGAAAACTATTGATTACAACACGGGAAATATGAATATATTTTCCTTGGTTGGCTATACATCCCTCCGGCTTCGCTGTCGGAATGTAACTAACCAACCTAGGGAAATAATGTTTTCTTTGATTTGGTTGGCGTCCACTTTGTGGTACATCTTCATAACAATTTAATTATAACACTTAACTTTGTTTTACCACTTTTATTTTACTTTTCAGTGACTATAGTTTCGACTACAAGCTAGTCATTATCAAACTAAGTTTGATACTGAGTAGCTTGTAGTCTAAACTATAGTCACTGAAAAGTTAAATAAAAGTGGTAAAACAAAGTTAAGTTTTTAAATTAAATAATCTTATCATATTTCCCTAGGGAAATAATCTCTTCATATTTCCCTAGGTTTAATAATAATTAATTCAAATCTATGATTTTTTTATAGAAGATCTTCCAAGGATTTGAATATTGGTCTATGTCTTTATAATATTTTGAGGATAATGAAACTAATGATGCACGAAAAATTGTTTTGTGCCTGTAAATGTATTCCAGATTTCCCACTTCAGCCCGTATACTCATTTCCTTATTCAAACCCCTTTCGCTTCCTTTGCATTCGAATTCCTCCTTGTAATCGAAACGCCTCATCGTCTCAGATTGGGGCGCCTTTGAACCGAAAGTGGATTCAAGGGGCGCCTTCTGTTAATTATGGAAATATAATCGCACCCCCCGCTTAAGATGTTGGAGGTCGAAATTCCCTTTGCCAAAGAAAAATGCATCGATCGGTTTTCAAGGAGATGTATCTCAAATATAAAAAAGTAGGATTCTCTCGTGTGGATTAATTGCAAGTTTGGAGTGCTCGCATGCTTTTAATTATGTCACGTTTTTAATAACGAGTCTTGTCCACTCCCAGGTTAAGCATGAAGTAAAATTTCGAGTTCAGAAAAGCCTGAAAATTTGGTTTGGTCGTGTAGTGCGTAGCACTACACGACTAAACCAAATTTTCAGGCTTTTCTAAACTCGAAATTTTACTTCATGCGCCACGCGTACAAAACGCTAATTTAAAGTGGAATTAAAAATATACTGTAGGATTCTCTGGTGTGGATTAATTGCGAGTTTGGAGTGCTCGCATGCTTTTAAAATGTCACGTTTTTAATAACGAGTCTTGTCCACTCCCAGGTTAAGCATGAAGTAAAATTTCGAGTTCAGAAAAGCCTGAAAATTTGGTTTGGTCGTGTAGTGCGTAGCACTACACGACTAAACCAAATTTTCAGGCTTTTCTAAACTCGAAATTTTACTTCATGCGCCACGCGTACAAAACGCTAATTTAAAGTGGAATTAAAAATATACTGATTATGTTTGATTTGACTTTAATAAAGTTTACAAATATTTATTTCATCTGAACAAATCGTGCGCTTTTAAAATTCGAGAGTTTGCAATACAATTTAAGGTTGTCTTTAAAAAAAACCGTGTGTGCTTTAGAACTTTACAATATTTCAGTGTTTTATACGCGTGGCGCATGAAGAGAAAATGTCGAGTTTAGAAAAGCCTGAACATTTGGTTTGGTCCCTCCGCGCTTCGCGCTACTCGACCAAACCAAATTTTCAGGCTTTTCTAAACTCGACATTTTTTCTTCATGCTTAATCTGGGAGTGGAAACACTCGTTAAAAGCGTAAATTGAATGATTTAAAAAAAACGAATGTCTCAAAATTATCTATATAAATTATTATTACATTAATATATTTTAAAGTATTCGGTTTAGCAAATTGATTGAATTAGTCAAATTGTTGAGCTGACGATATGAACTAGTATCCGAGGCCAAGGAGAAAAAAAAAAGAAGAAATTAGTACAATTTCTAAAAACTCTCTAATAATACAGTATTTTGCAATATCCAGAGGGCTTTGTTTATTTGTTTTTTTTTATTTTTACAAAGCAAACTGATTAAATTAAAATTCAAAAATCGAGCATTTGCAATACAATTTAAGGCTTTTTTTTAAATCTGTGTGCGTTTTGAACTTCACAATATTTCAGTGGTTTATACGCGTGGCGCATGAAGAAAAAATTTCGAGTTTAGAAAAGCCTGAAAATTTGGTTTGGTCGCTCCGCGCTTCGCGCTACGCGCCCAAACCAAATTTTCAGGCTTTTCTAAACTCGATTTTTTTTCTTCATGCTTAGCGTAGGAGTGGACAATACTCGTTCAAACTTCAAATTGAACTCTTTTGAAAAAAACAAATGCCTCAAAATTCTCTATATGAATTATTGTTGTATTAATATATTTTGAAGTACCTATTCGAATTAGCAAATTGATTAAATAAGTCAAATTCTTAAAAACACTCTATTAATAAAGTATTTTGCAGTATCCAGAGTTCTTTATTGTTATTTTTTTACAAAGCAAATTGATTAAATTAGTAAGATTTTTAATAACTCTCTATTAATAAAGTCTTTTTTTATCTATTTTTTTTTTTACGAAACACAGTGTCCCTTTGAGAATTTCCCTCTCAAAGGTACTTTTACGTTAATGCAATTTAAACTAGGTTTACGTGAAAGCCCTTCTCTTTCTATTGAACAACAGGCCCTAAAACTTTTATGAAACATTTGTGTGTACACAAATTTAATCCAACTTTTATGGATTAAGGGACGTGTTCCTTAATGAAAAAAAAAAGTTCGAACGAAACCGTTTCATCGTCACGTTTACTACGCACTTTGTTAAGGGCGGTAAAACCGAATTAATTTCACGTGTCTGCGCGACAACTAATGCGGTGTTTGCGTCCCGAATTTAAAGGCACCGCCACACTAATTTAATTGATCCGAAACCGGAAAGACAAAAGGGAGAGAATTCCATCCCTTTTATCCTATAACGTGTATACTCGTACTTTCCTGTTTTGTCCGCGCTAACACAGGGGTATGTGTTTCCCGAGCTATAATGATTACAGGGGAAGAAAGGGAAGGTAGACGAGCAGCGCGCCTTTTACAGCTTTATTAAGTTTTTCTTTAACAAAAAAAAGCTTGTGGGGAAGAGGAAAGGAAGTTTGGGCGGGATGAATATTTCAGAGCCTTCAAGCTCGTCAAACGCGATTTCCCTCGGTGTCTCTTCGTATTTCTTTCTGGTTGGTTATTTTGTTTACTTTATTTTTTATCTGCCTCGTGCAATTATGTGCCGCTAACAAATGGCGCCTTTTAGCCCGCAAGTTTTATCTTTTGTGCAATTATGCGCTACTCATAAATCGCACCCCACAAATCTTAAGGCGTAATACGCTTATGGGAAAAACACACTTATATTTTCGGATTTTTGTACTGAATAAATGTAAGGTGGGACAAAAGTAAAGTTATAATGTGATTTGGCTGCCATTCTGTAAGAAATGAAAAAAAATTGGGCTCTGATATAGCGGAAAGTTTATTTGAAGATGTAAAATTGATGACTGTGCGATACAAACAAGCAATTTTTCTAATCGGTTGGCAACATACTCGTCTTTTCCTAGCTTACCCTTATTTTGCTGTGCACAACACTCCTTGTTCGGTCCGCTGTTCGAGGGAGGAGCGTCGTTAATGTATGATGACATGCGACGGTCGATCTCCCGCCACCCCGGCAATCTTAGCTAAGTAGTGAAATTCAAGTGACGATCACCCCGGAACTACACCCTCAGGAGAAGCGCTAAGGACCCGGATACCGACACACAAAAGGTCAGTTTCCTCTCGCTGCCGTTCCCTAGCAATTTCTCCGACTTTGTTGTCGCAAAAAACCGCTATGAAATTCACAGCAGCTCACGCTGCGAGTTACGATATTTTATAGGGCACATCTCGTCCGGAGATGTGGAAAATTTTGTCTGATGTGTTGATACAAGGGTTGGGATGGACGGTTACCGGAAATAGAACAACGCGAAGAATAAAGCAGATATTCACCTAAAGAAGCCTTTGGTTGGACTGAAATTGTTTAATGCACTGAAAAATTCTCTAAAAGAACGAGACGATTAAAAAACCTCTACATAGTCCAGATGAACCGGATGAATAAGGCTATCCAGTAGAAAAGACTCAACGCCAAGACCAACTCGGCATTCGTTACATTAAGGTGCGGCAAAAATCATCAAAGACGTCCACGGGCTCAATTGAGGGGCGATCAAGTTTCAAAAGTTCTCGCACTTTAGGCACAATTTCATTCGTTCGGGCCGATATCAATATACCAGATACCAATAATATATTTGATTATGCTGATCACTATATTTTAAGTTAAAGCTTTACACGAAAATCCGTCAAGTGGTGGAGGAAATTTGCCGAATTTATCAAATAATACTTATTATTATCAAGCAAGAAGAATGGCTACTTATATTCATATTTAAATTTACCAATGTAAATTTAATTTAATATTTTCTTAATCTAAATTTAATTTATGTTTTCATGTCATTTATGTATATAGTATGTATAAATAAGGTGATATAAATTTGTTTCTTTTTTTTTTTACTCAAATTAAATATGATCAAAGGGTTAACATCTGTCTGTAGCGATCACCAGTTACGGCAACGGTGGTGCCCTTGGCGTCCTCAAAAAAGGAAATCTCGCGTTTACCGCAACAAAACACAAACCTTGCAAGTCTTGAGAGCCAACATTTAAAAGTAAATCGCCCATTTGAAGCCAGTTGTTTTACGAGCAACAATTCAAAATGCTGTGAAACGAGCACAAATGTACATTTACTCAGGAGGTGGTCATTTGACCGATAACATTTTTTCAACTCAATGTCATCACTTTTACAACTTTAAATAAACTTTGGGGCCTCGATGGCCGAGTGGGTAGAGAATGCCGTCTAGTGGAATAATTAATGAATAGTAAATTATTCCATCCGGGTCTATGGATGTAGTGTGAATAAGTTTGTGTTGTTTCAGGAGTAAATAAATAGTTATTTACATTGAGTTTTCGAAATTCAGTGTCATCAATTTTACACCTTTAAATAAAGTTTCCGTTAAAACAGAGTCCATTTTTTTCATTTCTAACAAAATGGCAGCCAATTCACATTATGACATTACTTTTTCCCCACCTTGTACTAATCACTGATTTAAGTTATTCAACTTTAATTTAATCGACTTTGACATTAACTTAACCCATTAGACGCTATTGATGCATAGACACATTATTAATTTGTTGTTAATTAAATTACTAAATAAGTTAATTTAATATATTATAGTATTTGACTTGACTTGAAAATGTATGCAGAATAACGTATATACTGTGGTATTTAAATATCTCGATTATTACTCATCTAAAAAATGTTTTCAGTGTATTTCTAACTTCACAATATTTCAGTGTTTCATACCCGTGGCGCATGAAGTAAAATTTCGAATTTAGAAAAGCCCCGTGAAAATTTGTCTCGGGTCGCTAGCGCGACCCTCAACAAATTTTCTACGCGGGGCTTCTCTAAACTAGAAATTTTAGTTCATGCTTAGTCTGGGAGTGGAAATACTCGTTCTAAACTTCATATTGCACGTTTTTATACAAAATCGACGAAAACCCTACATATACAGCGTATACATTATGTATATTTAAAAGAAAAATTTAAAGTATGTAATACAATAAGTCACTGTAGAAATCATAAAAAGAAGTGTAGAATTTTACCGAAAATCAAATTTTAGAGTTCACTCTATAATTGCTCGGTCGTTAATAGGTTAATGTCTTCAATATTTCAGCTTCAAATAAAGTTTCAGTTAAAACAGAGCCCATTTTTTTTCATTTCTAACAAAATTACAGCCAATTCACATCATGACATTACTTTTGCCCCACCTTATACTAATCACTGATTTAAGTTAATCGACTTAGGTGCTAACAAGCATTAATCCTATAAACTTGTAAAGTAATTAACTAACTAACGTGTCATTGTATATGTTTTTTGCAATTCATTAAACACCCAACTACGTTTTTCTATGAGAAGATGTCGAAGCTATGGTTTGTTGAAAAAGTTCGAGCAGCTTGTTTAACATTTTTATGCCGACCCCCCCGTCGTTTTCCGCCCGGCCGCCCCCACGAAAAAAAACTGCCTCCGCGCTCCGACCGGAAAATAGAGATGTCAGTTCGTGTACTCAGTCACGTCGGAATATAAGGGAGAAATATGCTCTGAAAAAATGCCGTTGTGTGTTGCATTATTAACTTCCTTCATTGGAATCGGGGTTACTCCTGAGTACGTTTTATTTTTAGAACGACTTCTTTGTTTTATATAGATATAGTACATAAATATTTACTCTAAATGCAAGGACGAGTAGTTCCAGATGCAGGGAATTTTTGTTTTTAAGTTTACATACCCCGATGCATACGCTGTGAATTTTTAGGAATTCGTTGTTTTTTTTTTAACTCCCCTTACAATTCTGTCCCGACATAAACCTGGAATCGACAATTCAATTACTTAATAACGATTCATTCAAGAAAAGGCGAAACACAAGAAAAAGTTACGACTTTGAAAAGTTCGAACCTAACGAGGCCTTCCCACCAGCTCCATCCATCCATAATAAGGCGAACGCGTCCCCCTCCTTTTTATCCCTGTGCGCGAAAGAAGAAAAGAGGAAGGGGCAAACTCGACGCTGCCGGTTTTAATAAAAAGTCCCTCCTCCTCGATGACAGGGAAAAGAGGAAAGCGGGGCAGAGAAGAGTAATCCGGAACACAATAAAGAGGAACCGGGAGCAGTTAGATCATCATCCAGTTCCGTGGCAATAACGTTTATGCAGCAATAAAGCCGGAGTATCAATTTCAAACGCAATTTCACTCGGGCTTGCTTCGACTGGTAGAGAGGTGGAGGGGTGTTAACGGGGGGATATTAAAACTGCATCCGGAGGAATAAGGATTCACCTTGAGCGAATTAAAGCTGTTTTCTTTCGAGGCGAAGCTCTTTGAAATACTTACCCAGAACGGTTTGGTGCGAAGCTTTATATATTGATTGTTTTGTTGTGGGATGGGATTATTTTTCCCACTGCATTTACGAATTCTTTCATATGTATATCCTCACACCTTCAGGCGCGCACCCAGGGGGGTGTTTCGCCTCCCCCAAGACTAAGTAAATTGTGGTATTTCTAAACTCAAAATTTAACTTCATGCGCCACGCGTATGCAACGCTGATTTCAAATGTCATAGGGGAAAGGTACCCCAAATGCACTTCCAGCTAGCTCAAGAGTTTGGAGATGGAGAGCACGAGCAACTAGTCCTTAAAACACCAATCCAGAACAACAAATTTATTTACACAAAAAAAAACACAGCACAAAAAAAACACAGCAGCAAATAATAATTAATACGTGGGCGTAGTGGACGTTTACTGTTGCACCCTGGTCGTCAGAGGTGGTGACTGGCAGCAGCGAAATCCGGACAAAAACGGCAAAGTCCGGTATACGACGGTAAGGTCCGGACGGCTTCGGAAAAGTCTGGATGTGTCTGGAAAGCGTCGACGGAGTCCGGAGAGCAGAGATAAAGACCGGGCGGCGTCGGTAAAGTCTGGAAGGCGTCGTTGGGAGTCGAGCAGAGTCGGAAAAAGGCCGGAGGGTTCCGGAAAGCATCGACCAAAGGCTGTTTTGGCAGTAACGAAGACCGGAGCGGTGACAGGCGGCACTGGGAGCAATTCCGGTTCTTCTCATTCGTACACTTGCACTAATCAAAGAAAAGTTACACAAAAAAAAAGTTGAAAAGTACTTAAACCCCACAAACTGCACTTGTATAAACTTGTTGCCGCTTTTATTACTGGTTTGAAGAAGTGCCATCGTCCATTATTTAAATGCCGAAAACGAGGGTGGAGGGGGGTAGTTTTCTAGGTGGACGTGACCAGCCAGCCGAAATTCGCCGAATCCGTCGCAATTACAGGCATTCGACGAGTCACGAGAATTTTGGAATCTCATCTATTCCGTTCTTCGGAAAGGAGAATGCAAAAGATTACACAAATCTCTTTTCCGAAAAACGGACTGCCGCTGGTCACCAATCCTCCCTCTAGGAGGTCTGCTCGGAGTGCACTCCAGGTGTTCGGCCCCTAGTCATACAAATTACCCGAGATAATCCCCCATCGGTCCTCAGGTAGTTGCTGGGGATAAACTCATTTCATATACAAAAAAAGTTAAAATTATAAATTTAATTTTTGTTGCCGACGATTAAAAGAATCGCCGGTAACACAAGTGAGGTTTAAATATACATAAATTTCACAATATTTTTGTGTTTTATACGCGTGGCCCATGAAGTAAAATTTTGAGTTTAGAAAAGCCCAGAAAAGTAAAAATTTGAGTTTAGAGAAGCCCCATGAAAATTTGTCGAATTTTACTTCATGCTTAGTCTGGGAGTGGAAAATCCTCATCTAAAATTAAACACTTTTATAAAAAAACAGCGCATACCTAATCAATTTGATTGATAAATGATTAATAGAGACAAGATTTGTTTGGGAAATATAGGGTGGTCCATCTAGCGATTTCTTTTTAAAAAAGCTATAAAATAAACTCGGATCAATATTTTTCAAAATGTTAGTGCTTTCTTCGCAGGAGTAATCCTTCCCATTAATAATTGTATACAATTTCATACATTTAGCTGCCTCGGCTGTAACGACAGAAACCCATCTTGTCAATCCAATTTTTTAGTACAATTTCGATAGTTGAGGGCTCTATCTCACGAATAGCTCGACTAATATTGTGCTTAAGCGCCTGAATCATTTATGGATTATCTGCATAACATAGATATTTAACGGCACCCTATAAAAAATAATCCAACGGCATCAAATCGCAGCTCCGTGGAGGCCAATTGATATCACCAAAACGACTAATTACGCGATTACCGCACTTAGCGCACAATGGATCGATTGTTTGATAGGCTGTGGTATGTCGCACCATCCTGCTAACACCAAAGATCGTTCAAGTCCATGTTCTCAATTTCTGACCACATAAGTCGATAAGCATGTCTGTAGTGGTCCCCGTTGACCGAAATGGCGAGTTGATATTTTTAAATTTGCTGTCATACTTTGAGCTACAATAGACATATTCTTGTCTGTACGCACTGGATGAGGAGGGGCGGCTTCCATGGTCCACTAAAATTCCAATTATATGAACTATTTGCACAGATTTGCGTAGAGCAGGCGCGGTTGGTGCTTCATTTCGACCGAAATTTCTTTTCAGAATTCGCGCTGTTTGGACAACAGAGCCGTTACTTTGAAAATAAGTGTTCAATATTTCCCAAGGTGTTAAATTTCGTATATTTCGTACCACGGGCATACGATACTGAGTTTTTGTCAATATTTTGAGCGCAAAAGATTGGTCAGAGTCACAATAACATATGATTAAAAAATAAACCGCTAGATGGACCACCATTTAGTGTTATAGGGTCTGTTCGTTACAAATTTTCATATGACATACATTTACATTTGCAGATGTCTAGTTCATGTAAAGAACAGATTCAGCACAAAAAGTGCTGCACTTTACAATTGCCAATTGGTGTCTGGTTCATGTAAAGAACAGATTGAGTGCAAAAAGTGCTGCACTAGACTTTTTACACTAAATCTGTTCTTTACATGAACTAGACATCTGCAATTGTTAATGTTTGTCAACTGAGTTTCTAACGAACAGACCTTATAACACTATTTCCCAAACAAATGTTGTCTCTATTAATCATTAATTAATCAAATTGATTAGGTATGCGCTGTTTTTTATAAAAGTGTTTAATTCCAAACTAGGGTTTTTCACTCCCAGACTAAGCATGAAGTAACATTTCGAGTTTAAAAAAGCCTAAAAATTTGGTTAGGTCGCGTAGCGCTACGCGTTACCCGACTAAACAAAATTTTCAGGCTTTTCTAAACTCGAAATTTGTCTTCATGCGCCACGCGCATAAAACACTCATTTCAATTGAAATTCAAAATATAACACTAACTTGAACTGGTAACGTCACAAACTTGAACTCAGTTAAACTTAGTGCAGCACAAACGCACAAACCTATTATTGTTTTCGAATTGTATACTTGATCATTCAAATAAAAGTGTAAAGAATATTAGTGCTTTATTCGACAATTTATTATAAGTCACTGTTTTGGTGGAAACTTTGTCATCTTTTTTTTTATTCGCATTGGTAACTATCACCATTAGCCATCAATCTATATATTTAATGATTTTAACCAAATCTAATATTGAAATTTCATGTATGACGCCACAACACATTCACACTACAACCATGGACCCAGGTGTAATCATTTATTATTCATAAATGATTCCACCGGACGGGACTCGAGCCCGCGACCTCTGGGTTTGTGGGCAGGGTCTCTACCCATTCGGCCACCAAGGCCCCAATCCACTTTGCCATCTGATTGAATAATTAGAAAGAAAACCTCAACAGTAATTCAAGATTAGTATTCAGTGTATGTGGATTTGTGGTATCGGTAAGTGAATTTAGTTAGTGCGGTTGAACGGAAACTGTTCGGGATGGAATTATGATAAAGCGAAAAGGGCCGCGGCGGCGTGTACGTCTGCGGGCAAAAAGTCGATGAAATTTTCACAAGTTATGGAGTGAGTTTCTTTTTACGGCCCCTAAAGTGCAGGGTGCGCCAGATGAAAATGCGGACTCGGCGTTTTACGATGATGTATGAATTCCGTTTCCAACACGAGCAAACCGTCCTCGGCGCACTCTACGCCGTCGCCGCTAAATTTCCTTATGTACATTCAAGAAAGTTTTTAAAAGGTAAATATAATAGATACGTTGCTATTGTTTCTGGAACATTTTCTTTGTCTGGCTTGTACATCCGATAGAAACATAAATTAGAGGAATTACTTTGAAAATCATTCAAAAATAGTAACTTACTTCTTAGCTTGAAAAAAAAAAACCTTGGAGGCAATTTATGATAAGTAAAATATATATTTATGTTTTTTGTTGTTGTTTGATGGGAGAGGAAATTCATTTAGTGTAGGACTCATTTCAGTCGAAGCGCTGCAATTAATATTTATGTTATGTTGAATAACAATAATTAGCGATAGGTAAGGTTAGGTTCTAGTGGTTGCACCCCATGAGGAAGTGCACACTTAGGCCCACATAGTGATACCACAACTGTTCCTTTCCTCGCGATTTGGAGCCGATGAGCCGATGATAATCTTTGTAAGATAATCAAGTTGGCGATACTTGCCATCAACATTAGTATTCGCTAATTGCATCGAGAAGGATCTCATGCGCTACTTTGCGTAAACTCACGATCGGCTAGTCGTTCGAAGAGTACAAAAGATAGTGGTCGAGAGAACATTGCGAGTGTTTGTATCGTATTATTGTTTTCGTTAAGTTAGAAGAAGAAGGAGGCACGCGTACCGGGCGCTCCAGAGAGCCCAAAGAGACCGGAAGCCCGGAATACCAGGGTAAGTCCCGAGATTCGCTGCACTGCAACCGTAAAAGGTATATTCGCATATAGTTTACTTTAACAATCCTTTCGGCTGCATAGGTGGAATTGCCGTGAACATTCGTTTGAAGTAAATGTGGTTGAAATTGCCTTATTAACAATGTGTTAATTTCCTACAATGTCCCGGCCGGCAATTTTTCTCTGTTCTTACGAGAGGTTGAGAGATGAGAGGTGTAAGCGCCTTGTGAAAAAAGTCTAAATCACTCTCGGACACGATAATCGCGAATCAATCATTTTTATGCGCTCGGTAAAAAAAAGCGGTGTGATAAGAGCCACTTACCACCTCACACAGAGGGGTGATTGATTGAACGGTAATCTTTACCTGAAACGATAAAAGGGGAAAAACGAATTCGGTGCATTAAATTATTTTAAAGATAATTAATTTAATTTCGAAATAATATATTTGAATAAAAGGCTTCTACGTGTGATGCACTGGGTTTTAAATAACTTACAAATTTTGTATTAAATAATACTTTACTTTGTTTTACATATAGAGGAAAGTAAAAAAAGTTGATTCACTGACACAAATATCGCGTTAGTACCCTGGGAAGTTTTAATAATTATCTCATAGCGCACAACCCGTCAAACAGTAACGGCTCGTCAATATGGGCTACGGGGCTTTTTTAAAAGTTCTCAATTTTAAGTTTTGAACGTATGTCTTTCGCTCCCAGATTAGGGATGAAGTAACATTTTAAGTTTAGAAAAGCCTGAACGTTTAAAAAAATTCAGGCTTTTCTAAACTCGATATTTTACTTCATTTGCCACGCTTATACAACACTGTTTTAGTGTGAATTTGAAAATATACAGCTAAATCTCTCTCAATGAATGTTAAGTTAATTGAATGCTGAATTCACGGACACCCTTGAATTTTACGTAGAACAACCTTTTGTTGCCTAAAAATGAGTAAAAAATAGCAAAATTTACAGAATATTTCGTAATTTTATATATTAAAAAAATAGCTATTTTTAGGGTTTTTTAAATAAATATCTTAATCATTTTAAATTGGTGACATTAAAATCTTCAAACTTTCAGGTGTAGTTTGGTGTGTTGCTCATTCCATATAACTAGACGGAAAATTCGAAGAAATGAGAATATATGTATTTGTATCTCTGTGGAGTTTATCTGTGTAATTTATTAAGTGTTTTTCTTAAAAATAAACAAGTCATATTTTATGACTTTTGGTGTTATAAGCACAAAAGTGTTCTGATTTTTCGCCTAGTTGAATGAAAACTAATTCCAGCACCATCGATGTTCTGATTACGGGACAACATTCCATGATAATAATGTTGTCCCGTAATCAGAACATCGATGGTGCTGGAACTAGTTACTACCAAAAACGTTGGATTTTCCCCATAATAAATCGCAACCCTAAATAATAGAAGTTTCCAACCCTCTCATTTATAATTGTATAGTTACACTGAAATTATTAATAAATAAATCGCAACCCTAAATAATAGAAGTTTCCAACCCTCTCATTTATAATTGTATAGTTACACTGAAATTATTTGTTATGTTAAAATAAAGTGGAAAATACAGTGCTAGAAAATCTACCTGTGTGTGTGTGTTAATGTTTGTGAGTGTGATGATGAGTGTGTCCTGTGTGTGTAGGTGAGTGGGTGAGTGTGTAATCAAATTAAAATTGTGGACTGGGCGCGTTTCGTGGAAAGCGATATCCTGCGAAATGCGATATCGCCGGTAGAGGGAGAGAGAAAAGCGGCGAACTTTGCTTGATGGATTCGTTAATTAATTTGATGGGATCCACACTTTGTTAAATTGGATTATTGATAGCTTTATTTATAAGGGAATTCAATTATTAACAATAAAACACAAACGGGGGTTTATTTGTTAGAGAAATAACTAATTATTACAGTAAAATTAATCAAAATTGGAAATTTGATTTGCATGTATTATACAGGGTGTCCGTATTTCGAGGAAATGCATGGGGATCTCGGTTATTTGAAGAGTTAGAGAGTTGGTTAAATTAGGGCAAATACGTGAAATTTGGAGCCCAACAATAATCCGAAAACAGATTTGAAATATCTTTTTTTGTTTTCGAGATATTGCCAAAAAACATTTTTTTTCAAATTTCGTTTTTATTTTTTTATTCAAAAACTATTGGATCTAGGAATTTGAAACTTTTACATTATACAGGCACTTTTTAATCAGAAATTTAGTAGTGTACTTACATTTAAAATAACTTTAATATCTTCTCCAGAACCATAGCCAACTTTTGTTTTTCTTATGGGCGCCATATTGGATATTCATATTTTTGGAAAGAACTTTTTTTTCTGAATTAAACGGTATATCACACTTATAATTTATTTTGCGTTTCATTTGAAACAAAGCAACCTTTTGTTTTTTTTTTTTAAGAGTGCCTTGAAAACAGTTGGACATTTTAAAATTCCTGAGGCCTACAACTATATTTTTTTAGGGAAGGAACCAGAATAATCACTCTGCTGCTTGATGAAGTTTTTCATAATATTAAATAATAATAAACAAATTAATTAAATATCTTTTGAACTAAAATTATCACAAACTTAGAGTAAGTGTTCGAATATATCACCATTGACCTCCAAACATAATTCTAGTCTTTTCCTTAAATTTTGGACTGCCCGAAAAAGGTCTCTTCTTCTTAATTGCTGAATGGTAACTATTATACTTCTTCTTAAATCGTCTTTGTCCTCTGGAATAGTTTTATAAACTTTTTCTTTTATAGCTCCCCAAAGAAAATAATCTAGAGGTGACAAATCAGGTGAGCGAGCTGGCCAACGTATATCACCATTATTTGCCATAACTTTATTTGGAAACATTTCGGACAGACAATTAGCGACAATTTGGCTGTTGTGAGGTGGTGCACCATCTTGTTGAAACCATACATTTCTTAACATATTTAAGGGGATGTTATTGTCTACGTAATCACTTAAAAAATGTTCTTAAAAAATCGTGATATCTCTGTGAATTTAATGTATCTTCGTAAATGTATGGACCTACAATATTGTCTTCCAAAATACCGACCCATACATTTAGTCCGAATCGCACTTGTCGTCGTCTTTCTTCATGTTGTCTAGGATTATTTATACTCCACACATGTTCATTATGCCTATTGAATATCCCTGTGTTGGTAAAACGGCATTTGTCAGACCATATCACATTTGACAAGAAATTCGGATTTTCGTTTAATTTTCCCAATAAAATATGACAAAAGTCCATCCTTCGTCTAGCATCTCCAGGATGGAGAGCTTGAGTAACTTTAATTTTGAATGGGCGATATTTATTTTTTTTCAAAATTCTCCATACGTATTGAAACGTCACACCAAACTGGTTCGCAAGTTCTCTCGTTGAGGAAGAAGGGATATCTTGAATCTAGGGGAATAAATATTATCTTATTGTAATTAAAATGAAATCATTTTACCGCTTGCAAAATTTGGTTTTCATTTTCATGGGGTTGGTGATATCCATATCTTTGTCGTGGCTTTACGAAGGAACCATATTCCAATAAATTTGTATGTAGTTTTATGAAATGACTTTCACTTGGCTGTTGCCTTTCTGGATAGCGCTGTAGATAGACTTCGGATGAAATACGTACATTTTTGTTTGAAGTATAATAAACTTCGATCATATCTCGTTTTTCTTGGTTCAAAAACACAATTTTTAACTTTATTTTATGTATTATGTATAATGATCGTATCTTATTGACACATCAATAACTGAATAACGTATCAATATTATTGTTTCCAAGGCACTCTTTACAAAAAACAAAAGGTTGCTATGTTTCAAATGAAACGCAGAATAAATTATAAGTGTGATATACCGTTGAATTCAGAAAAAAAAGTTCTTTCTAAAAATATGAAAATCCAATATGGCGCCCATAAGAAAAACAAAAGTTGGCTATGGTTCCGGGGAAGATATTAAAGTTATTTTAAATGTAAGTACACTACTAAATTCCTGATTAAAAAGTGCCTCTATAATGTAAAAGTTGCAAATTCCTAGATCCAATAGTTTTTGAATAAAAAAATAAAAACGAAATTTGAAAATAAATAGTTTTTTGGCAATATCTCGAAAACAAAAAAAGATATTTTAAATCTGTTTTCGGATTATTGTTGGGCTACAAATTTCACATGCCCTAATTTAACCAACTCTCTAACTCTTCAAATAACCGAGATCCCCATGCATTTCCTCGAAATACGGACACCCTGTATATGGCATGTTTGGTTAGTTCAAAGCGATGTACGTAAAATTTTGGATAGATGTCAATTATACGCGACTACAAGTAGAAGTAGTGTATTTAATTATAATTAAGTTTAGATTAACTGTTATACGGTAGCTTAATATAAAATATATTAATAATACGATAAATATTTTTTTCTCACTTAATCCGTGGTGAAACATATTTAATTAATATTAGAACATTAAATAAACCATTTTGTTCGTTTTTTTACTGAGTTTAGGCTTAACTTGGTTTGAGCTTCTATTTAACAAAGTAGCCTATATTGCAATCTACGAAATAATTGAAACAAAAACTATATTGAAAATTTCAGATAATCATTGCTTTTTTTATAAGCGGTTAATTTGAAGCTGTAAACGAGTGTTTTCCACTTCCAGACTAAGCAAATCCAAACTCAAGCTTATCTAAACTCAAAATGTTACTTTATGCGCCACGCGTATAAAACACTGAAATATTGTGAAATTAAAAATATACCGCTATATCAGTATTAAAAAATACTGCTAAAGCAGGATTAAGAACGTACTGCTAAGCAAGAATGTTTTGAGCTTTATAATGTCAGTGTTTAATACGCGTGGCGCATGAAGTAAAATATCGAGTTTAGAAAAGCCTGAGTTTGGATTTGGACGCTTTGTATTACAGATATATTTTTGGAATATTAATTAATGATTGTGCTGATTTGCTGTTTTTTATATATTTCCAACTCTGTTTTAATTAGCTACAAGCTCCTTTGTGTGTTTATTTACATATATCATGAATATTAACTTCATACATTGAATTGAATTGAATTGAATACCAACTTCATTTTGTTATTATCATCACGTTTTTCTTTCCATTTACTCCCCTAAGTTTGTATTTTGCAGCTTTAAAACGAGTGTTTTCCACTCCCAGAATAAGAATGAAGTAACATTTCGAGTTTAGAAAAGCCTGAGCGTTTGGATTTGGACTGGAAATGTTACTTCATGAGCCACGCGTTTAAAACACTGAAATAATGAGATTAAAAATATGCCGCTAAATCAGTATTAAAAATGGTGATGTGTCCATCATAGTACTTTCCCCCGTAAATTGCGTATTAAATCACTTTTAGAATATTTGTAGCATTATTATTTTCAAAATGTCTTCAACTTTTTGATAACTACAACTTTTATTTGAAACATTTTTCAATTGGATCAACACATACTGACACAAACCAATGACTAGATAAAAAACACTATTGATTGAATATCTCAAAAACTAAGAGTGCTATGACAAAAAGTGAAGATACAAAAAATCTTTAATATTTCATTACCTACAACTTTTATTTGAAACATTTTCCAATTGTATCAACACACACACTGACACAAATCAATGACTAGATAAAAAACACTATTTATTAAATATCTCAAAAACTAAGAGTGCTATGACAAAAAGTAAGTGAACAATACATCTTCATTTTGTTATTATCTACAACTTTTATTTGAAAGAATTTTTTGTTTGATGAACATTTATTGAACAAATCTGAAAAAAACTGAAAAACGCTAAGAGTAAAGTACCACTTCCGGTTTTCCGATTTTCACCAAAAGCTTTTCAGTTCTTCCGATTGTGACAAAAAGCTTAAGTTTCAAGTTTCATCTCGATATCTTTAGCGGTTTTTGCTGTACAGCGCACACAGACAGACAGACAGACAGACAGACAGACAGACATTTTTCAAAAATGGTCTTATTCGACTCAGGGGACCTCAAAACGGATATTTCCGCTAAAATTTTTGATTTGAAAATTTTCACGAAAACAATACTTTCCCTTTGTATTACATACGGGGGAAAGTAAAAATACTGCTAAAGCAGGTTTAAAAATGTACTGCTAAACAAGAATATTTTAAACTTTACTTGAAATCAGTGTTTTATACGCGTGGCGCATGAAGTAAAATTTCGAGTTTAGAAAAGCCCAGAAAAATTGTCTCAGGTCCTGAGACTAATTTTCACGGGGCTTTTCTAAACTCGAAATTTTACTTCATGCTTGGTCTGGGACTGGAAAACACTCTTTTAAAGCTTCCAATTAAACTCTTTCAAAGAACAACGAATATCGGAACAATTACAGCTTATGCTTATTAACAACTTATTTTTCTTTTAAGTATACATCCTTAAAGAAGAATTCCCTGTATATGTTGATGCGTTTATAGGTTTTAATACAAACTTTATTTCTAAAAAAAAAACTATCACGTATCCTATCCACGTTTTCAAAACGTTGACGTTATTATTATCTAGAACACACACACTAGGAAACTAACATATCGAGGCAACATCTTGACGAGAAAACGACACGTACCGGGGATAAAATATAGCCGGCACTCGCGTCACCTTAATTGCACATAAGGAAACAACGAAAATAAATCGCCTGTCCGAGGATTGTAGGAGGAATCGATTCCTCCTTCGGTAATTCGAATGATTTGCACAGCTGAGGAGCGATACATCGCTCCACCGGCCCGGATTTTATTGCGTTTATATTTTACGCTGTTTTTCCCCAAACCCGGGCATCGGGATGTATTAATCAAACGGTTTTGGGAAACGGGGACTATTAATAACGCACGAGTTTTGGGTAATTAAATAAGTTTAGGGAGTGTTTTGTGCGGCCCTTGCAATTTGTGTTTCCTTCGGAGGAATTTTGGGGAAGGTGGTAAGTGATTGAGATGGATCGTATGAGGAAAATTGCTTCTATGTTGATTACAACAAAATTAAAGCAAACGATTCTAAAATGTACCCACCCTAGTGTTGATAGAACGAATAGAATAAAACGTAAGACTTCTTCTTGGCTTTGGAAACGATCATATAGCTATGAATTATAGGATACCATTCTATAATGCGGGTATAAGAAACATTTCCGATCAAGATATACTATTATGTGAAAACTATCAATATTTCATGACTATCGAGATAAAAGAGCATCCCCCCAACAAATATTTCATTTACAACAAATAGAATCCCACACTATAATACAATTTAACGACCAAATCCCCCGGAGGCTTACTAAAAGCGCGCGTGTATGTGTGGTAAATGCTAACAATCACGACGCGAAGAACTCGCCCTCCGGAGCCCCATCGCCATGGCAACGGAGGGTGCCCACTACTACGCCACCATCAACAGTCAATACAAACTTAGGGGGGCCAGTTTCCGCCTGTGTGTGCACAACAGCGGGGGGATACGGGGGAAAGATAAGCGCGCCCATTTAAAATTTATGGGACACTCCGAAGGAGACCTCCGGAGAAATCCCGGAAAAGAATATTTCATGCGCGCCGCCCCCGCCCCCTCGACAATCCCTTGATGAAGTGTCGGATGGTCGTATTAAAAATGCAAATAGGGAATGTCAGTGCGCGCTGACGGATACTTCATATTGCTTATTAAGATTCACCCCCGGGACTCGGAACAGACAGGGGAATTTGCGGGACTTAAGTGACGCTAAGCCGGAAATATTCAATCCGTTCAAAAATTGCCTCTGTTTAAACTTAAATGCTCTCATTTCGGAACTTTTTTTAATTGGAGCATAAATGGAAAGGAAAATGTGATGAGAGTAGCAAAATAAAGTTCACATGAAGTTAATATTCATCATAAATAAACACACAAAAGAACTTGTAGCTAATTAAAACAAAGTTGCAAATAAATAAAAACAACAAAACAACTCAATCATTAAAATTGAACACAAATTCAATTTTGATATTTGCTTTCTGGTTTCACAAGCAGAGTTTATCTCGTTCGTGGATGAAACAGTGACCTGTATATGCACGTTGTGCATTCGTGTCATTGGCAATGCCACTATGGAGCATTAGATGGCGTTAGCTGTCGAATCCATTAGTAGTTAACTCAATCATTATTAATATCGTATGTTCAATTAAAAAAACCTCTAGAGTAAAATGATTTAATCTTTTTTTTTTAAATTTAGGTTGACTACACGCTTTAAGAATTGAAAAAACGTCAGACATAATAATTATAATACATAATTTCATAGTTGCCGACCTACAATATTTTCCATGGCACTCTAGAGGTTTTTTTTATTGAACATACGATATTTACAAACGTCAGATTCAATAATTGTGAAGTAAGAATCGACATTCATGTTTGATTCCATACCTAGAACATTCATGTTTGATTCCACAGCCAGCTAGGACATTCATGTTTGATTCCACAGCCAGCTAGGACATTCATGTTTGATTCCACAGCCAGCTAGGACATTCATCAGCCAACAAGGACTTTAATAATAGTTGAACACCCGATAGATTTAACTCGTTTTAATGTGATTGTAAAAAAAAACAATTGCACGATGACTATCAGATTCGAATTCGGTGAGGATATTTGAAGGTTTTTCCTTTCATTCCGATTAATTACACCTACGTTTGAAAATGTCGTTTTGGCGGAAGGTTTTTTTGTGTGTCTCTGTTAAACCGCAACAAAGGCCAATGTATTTTAATTACGGAACAAAATGAAATTAAAACGTTGAGTTTTAAAGAAGGTTTTCAACAAATAAATGAGTAGAAAATTGGATACAAGAAGTCTTCTAATATTTTTTTTAATTTGGTAAAGGTTGAAATCAAACATAAAGGGTATATATTTTTAACTTTACTTGAGTGTTTTATACGCGTGGCGCATGAAGTAAAATTTCGAGTTTAGAAAAGCCTGAAAATTTAGTTTAGTCGCGTAGCGCTATGCGACCTAACCAATTTTTAAGAGTTTTCTAAACTCGAAATATTACTTCATGTCTAGTCTGGGAGTGGAAAACACTCGTTTCACACCTACGTTTGAAAATGTCGTTTTCGCGGAAGGTTTTTTGTGTATCTCTGTTAAACCGCAACGAAGGCTAATGTATTTTAATTACGGAAAAAAATGGAATTAAAACATTGAGTTTTAAATAAATCTTTCAACAAATAAATAATTATAAATTTTATAATTATTTATTTGTTGAAAGATTTATTTAAAACTCAATGTTTTAATTCCATTTTTTTCCGTAATTAAAATACATTAGCCTTCGTTGCTGTTTAACAGAGATACACAAAAAAACCTTGAGTTTTAAATAAATCTTTCAACAAATAAATAATTATAAAATTGGATATAAGGAGTCTTCAAATATTCTTTTAAGTTTGAAAAAGCTTGAATTCAAATGTAAGGAGTATATTTCGAACTTTACTTGAGATCAGTGTTTTATACGCGTGGCTCATGAAGTAAAATTTCGAGTTTAGAAAAGCCTAAAAATTTGGTTTGGTCGCGTAGCGCGAATTTTGTGAAATTTAAAATATTCTTGTTCAGCAGTATATTTTTAATCTTGCTTAAGTAGTACACTGTGCGTTTTATTTAAGTACGGCCATAGGCATTTATATGGTAAAAATTTAACCCCATGTTAACTTTTGTTGTCGTCCAAATTTGAAACAATTTTTTGTTTTTATTAATAAATCAAACAGTTTTCTACGAAATCTTCATTGTTAGAAAGACATAAACATGTTAGAATTCTTTATTTTAGCTTTCAAGTTTACCAAAACAAATACTTACATTATGACATTTTGACAAGTTGATTTTTTTGGCTTAATTATTTGTATTATTAATTTCAAGTTTGAAAGCAAAAGTAAAAAAATCTAACATGTTTATGTCCTCCAAGCATTGTACATTTCGTAGAAAAAATGTTGATTTATCAATAAAACCAAAAAAATGTTTCAAATTTGAACGACAGCATGAGTTAACATGGGGTACATTTTTTGCCATGTAAATCCCTATGGTCATACTTAAACAAAACGCAGTGTATATTTAATACTGATTTAGCCGTATATTTTCAAATCACACTAAACCAGTGTTGTATACGCGTGGCGCATGAAGTAAAATTTCGAGTTTAGAAAAGCCTGAAAATTTGGTTTGGTCGCGTAGCGCTACGCGCTACGCGCCCAAACCAAATTTTAAGGCTTTTCTAAACTCGAAATTTTACTTCATGCTTAGTCTGGGAGTGGAAACACTCATTCGAAACTTCAAACTGAACACATTAACAAAAAAAACGATTCCCTGAAAATGCATACGCCGAATCGGGATGTGTATACTTGAAATAAAAATTAGTAAACTCCAATCATCATAATCACTTATTTCTCTGATCAGGAGAATGTTTAATTATAAAACAAACTTAGACGTCAATCATGATCCAAATTTTCGCTGTCAGTCATATATCTGTTAAATATTTCAATTTTCATGACACTTGGGAGTTAATTAAACAAGTTTTAAATTGAAAATTTCGTGTGAATTATTTTAATCAAATATTTTCATTAATAACAAACTGCCGTGGAGCTCGCGCACAGTTAAGGAATTTTACATGGCTTGAAAACTATTTACGTTCTCATTAAACTCTCGCGTACACACACACTGCAGTCAAGTGCAGTTTCTTAATATTTTCATTATGAAGTTGCCTCGCTAGTTTTAACGCGTCACCTTTTCTCCAACAATTTCACCCGGTTCGTTATCAATTTCCAACTGAATTTAATTTAGCGTAATTACATCATATTAAAAAGTTGTTTGAAGTGTTTCCACAGGTTCTCCACAAAATTTTGATTCTCATTAACGTCATTGGCGATGAAGAAATTAATGACTGTCTTTTGTTCAGTTTATAGATTGTAGTTTAATTATAAATATTGTACAGGGTGAGGCGAAAGATATTAAATGGGTATTTAATCAAAGCAGGCATTTGGTTACAGGGTTTCAATTAGACACCCACCCCTCTCAATGCACTTATGGAATCTGTCCATTGTTATTTGTAAGAAACTCTGGGCCATTTGGGCAGGAATTCCAGCGATGACGTGAGTGATGCGGTGTTTTAGGTCGTCCAAGTTGCGAGGTTTGCCAAAAATCGCATGGCGTCAACCACTCCAGCGTTTACCGAATCGTGCAAAAATATTTTGTCTCCCATACAGTGTTAACATCTTTTTGCCTTACCCTGTATTAATAAATGTCGATAGCTACGACATCTAATGCTCTATAGTGGCGTCATCAATAGGGCCCTTTACCCTTTACGCGTACACTCTTTCATCGACGATTAAATGCCACACGCCGGGAGTCGACGCAAAAGTGTACATGTAAATGCAACTTTTGCGTCGAGGAAAGTGTGTGAGTAAAAACTGCACGTGTAAATGCCACTTCTACGTCGAGGAAAGAGTGCAGTGCGTTTAATTCCTCACCACGATTTCCAACATGGAAACGCCACACGCCACGCAAGAGTCGACGAATCCGCCCGAGGCGCTTAATTTCGATTCACTTTTTCGTCGAGAATTAACCGCCACTCCTGAATGGCGTTTAATCCTCGGCGAAAGAGTGTACGTGTAAAGGGCCCTATAGGCACGATTACACAAAGTGTAAATACAGACCAAAAACAGTAGCCCATGTTTACACTTTGTGTTACATGAGGT
Source organism: Philonthus cognatus (assembly GCA_932526585.2). Classification (NCBI taxonomy): domain Eukaryota; kingdom Metazoa; phylum Arthropoda; class Insecta; order Coleoptera; family Staphylinidae; genus Philonthus; species Philonthus cognatus. The sequence continues at coordinate 36,549,390 of OW052242.1, forward strand.
GCAACAAAGGTCACTGTATTGGGCTTTGTGTTACACAAAGTGTAAATGCAGGCCACTATATTTGTAATCGTGCCATTTACGATGCCACTTTAGAGCATTAGGGTCAAAACATAGAGAGCGTCGAAGCTAGAGGCATCGTGTGGACTGGCAAGGAAATCGGGGATTCCCCTCTACTCCCCGCCAGTCCACACCAACCCTCTAGCCTCAACGCAGTGGAGGTCCTAGATACATTTTTAGGTGGTGCGAGATCTCATGTGGCACCCCTCCAAATTCAAAAATTACACCTCTTTTTCGTTTTTGGCGCTTCCCCATAACGGCGCCTGGTGCGGCCGCACCGCTGGCACCGCCACCGCCTCGACGCTCACTATGTTTTGACCCTTCGATGACGTAGATATCAAAATGTATTAAAAGTTTTCACACATTGGCTTGGTATAGTCAGAAATGTTCAGTATTCCTCAACATTGGGTCGGGACCACACTGAAACAGTAAAAAATGGAAGGAATGGGTACAAGAAGAATCAGAAGCAGAAGCCCCATCCGACATCTGAAAGAGTATAAGGTTCAAGAAAAAAAAAAGATTGGGAAAGGATCTTTTGGAATACGGCAACTGTTTTAGATAGGAAGTAGAATAACGCATACCAACTGTGTATTGAAATTTGCCTGAAGAATATGGTCAGACCGGGACCACACTCACGGGGAGTCAAACGAAGTCTAAAACGCGTCTGTGGGTATCCGGTGCCGAAATACCATAAATAACATAAATTCAATGTATGAATATAACAATCAAAGATATAAGAATCTCTTTGAATACGACCGACGAGAAGTTAGCAGTGAACTTCCAATTATTGTTTTTTTTTTTAATTTGGATTCCATGATCCTGGCATAGGTGTTCACCATAGCCACAGCTATATGTACTATTATTTTATATCTTAACCTTCTTGATCGCAGCTCGGAATAATTCATTATTGGTACACCTATATCAGTTCTTAAGGTTTTTAAGCCAAGACACCCGACGTCTACCAATGTTCCTTCTAATGTTCTGCCACGGTCCTTACTGGCTAGTAATAATAATCCTTTCAATTTCTGTTTGCCGATAAATGTTCATAAAATTTATCGACTAGCAGAAATTGAAAGGAATATTATTGCTAGCCAGTAAGGACCGTGGCAGAACATTAGTAGGAACATTGGTAGAGGTCGGGTGTCCTGGCTTAAAAACCTGAAGGACTGGTATGGGTGTACCAATAATAAATTATTCCGAGCTGCGATCAATAAGGTAAAGATAGCTGTGATGATAGCAAACCTCCGATAGGAGATGCACTACAAGAAGAAGAGGACCGTCACAACGTTTAGATATCCACGCCATTTATGTTTTTATTTTCGATATTCCTTCTGAAATGCCAGATGATCTTCATATCGTCAGTGTTACGTCAAAATGTCTTATGTTAAACTTATAAAAAAAAGTATTGAGGAAAAACACTTGTATTTGTTAGCTACATCTGCTCTCAAATTTGTTAAAACTAGTACCTACATATTGCATGATTTGCCAACCAAGATTTAAAATGATGATTTCGCATATTTAGGGTTAACACAAAATGAGAACAGAAGTTTCGACTGACGTCATTGCAGTGTTACTTCTCGCCGATGACAAATAGCATCGGTGTTGTGATTGGGGGCTATAGGGCTATTCACAACATCGATGCAATTTGTCATCAGATTATTTCTTGAATCAATTACAAAAGTTTGATGTAGATAATTATTAAATTTTAAAATTTCATATATTTTGAACTTTACTTATAATCAGTTTTATACGCCGTGGCGCATGAAGTAAAATTTCGAGTTTAGAAAAATTTTCCAGTTTTTCTAAACTCGTAATTTTACTTCATGCTTAGCCTGGGAGTGGACGACACTTGTTTTCCTACTGAAAAGTGCAGATTTTTACATACGACATTTTGAATATAACAGCGACGATATGCTCCATCCCAAATCAACCCATTGAAATAAATTCCAACCAATCCAACGCCAACGCATCCAAATACCGCAGTTTTATTTGTTCGATTTTCGGGTTTTCAGAATCTTGAAACGGGTTCACGAACAGGCGCTGGCTGACGTCACCGCGAGCTCGATTTTACGTGCGTCTCGAAGTAAAAAATCGCGGAGGAGCTCTAAAAGCCGAGGCGGAACGACGAAAACAAATTTACTGTTGCCAATTAACATACCTGCTGCGCGATGACTCATTAACGCAAACAAGAGGTATACGCGCGCTGGTCTTTGTGTTTCAGAGCTTAATGGATATTGCCAATTTTGTTAGATGGAATCGAATGGGTATTAAAGCAGTTTTCTACACTGTGCAAACATTGCGTTTTTAGGTCAGGGTTCTTGCGAATTCTTTGGTGGCTGGCTGAAGCGAAATTATCGCCAAATAAATTTGTACTAAATGTGATTTAACTATTGGATGTGTTGGACTGGAATTATTACACGGAAATAAACAAGTTGCATCTCCAATAACACTGATCATAAATGCATTTGAGATACGGTTCGATGGACTATTGTGGTGGTCCTTCGAACATTGGATGAAATGAGGAAAGATGAAGTGTCGATTTTTATGGAACGCAGCCAAGATTTTACTTTAGGAGAGACTGCCCAAGACAGAGTTCATACGTGGGTCGATTAAATATAAACGAGCCTTGATTTTTCACAGATTGTATATAATAGAAAACATTTGCATTCTTATAAATTATTATTCTACATAGTATCCTCTAATTCTGGATATTTAATTAAAACACTTGGTTTGCTTCACTGATTTATATTTTCTACGAATCAGTGAATTCAGTCAATCGGTAATTTTTAGTAAAACAAACCAAGTGTTTTAATTAAATATCCAGAATTAGATTCAAAAATGTTTTACCACGGGTTAAGTGAAAAGTTATTCAAAGATAGAATGCTCTATTTAAAACACATCTTTCCTAAAGTTTTGGAAATTTATTAACTCTGTTATCGTAGAATGAAGTTGGACGGGTATGTAACCAATTGCGCACAAAAGTTTCCACTTCCTGAAATCGCTGACCTCCAAGTGCTTCTTCTAGGGGTCCAATCAAGTGCAGATCGCATGGAGACAACTCTGGACTGTAAGGTCGATATTCAAGTGTTTAAAAGATAATTTCCATCATTTTCTGCTGCCTTACAGCTCTTCTATATGGTCTAGCATTGTCATGGAGGTGCAATACTTCGCGGATTGGACAATCTCGTCTTTTGTATCGGTTCTAAAGAGTAACTTGATCCAGGAATTCTATAATCTCAGTTGGTCACGTTTTTTTAGAACTGGAGATGGATCCTCCTGGTCGATTTTTTACACAGACGTCGAACCAATAACGTAATTTGCGACTACTGCAGCAAATTACGTTGTTGGTTCGACATATTTGTAAGGAATCCCCCAGTTTCAAATTCCAAATTCGATTGTCACAGTTTGTTAGAACTAGAGATGGATCCTCTCCAGTTCCCACAAACTGTGACAATCGAATTGTTGATTCCACAAATTTCCCTCGGCCTTTTCTTCTGGCTTGATTGCAATGAACCAAACCTTCTACCCAAACTTTTTCTATAAAAGGGTATCTTTCTCAAAGTGGGCCTACAGTCTGCGGTAAATTTTGACTTGTTTCCCGATTTGCACGGGTAAGGAACTCTAGAATTACGCGTTGCGCAAAAGAGACCCACTATTCATATTTATTATAAGGGATACTAAATGAAGGACATGACAAACCGGCCCTTACTCTAGGCATATCAAGCTAAAGAACTCAACAGCCTAATCACAAATATATTTATTTGTGATTGAGTTGTTAAGGTCTTTAGATTGCCTAGAGTTATTTTAATCTATTCAAAAAGACAAAGGCGCGTTTATATTTAAACTTATCAGATAAAACTATTGGGAGTTTGATGCCAACAGTCTGATGAATGCAGTGTCAACAGCAAACACAAAATAGAATTAGCAGAGTAGCGTTCACTAGATACCAGCGTAAAGCGTAAAAAAGCCAAACATGTTGAAAGTATATTGTTCTGATGAATGAGCAAAATGGTTGCCGTACAATTCGCTCAATAAATATAATACCAACAAATCTTTACCTTAAATTTGCATTTTTTTATTATATACACCCTTGCTATATAAATGTTATAAAATCTTATATTGACTGAAGGGGAGTTTTAAAAACCTTCTAATAAGCCAAATCATTGTTATTCGCGACAGAGCCACGAACATCGGTTTGAGTTTTTGCGCTCGGCTGATCGCGTAATGCAATCCGCCGGTTCGTCCGTTTTTTTCCCCCCCGTTTTCTCTCCCCCGGATCTCCCTTCCTCTTGCTTTCAATGAAATCTAATTAAATCCATTAAAAACGATAACCCGGAGCGCGAAAGTGCCACTCAGCGACCGTTCGCGTCCGCTCAGCCGGAAGAATCGAAGATAAACGCAATAACTCCTGGGGTTCGGACTTAATGATCGCTCCGCTGCCGCTGCTCTCTTCCCATTCCGTTTCTCTGAATTCTTTCATTATTAATTTTCATTCCCGTTGCGATATCATTGAAGGGGGGGAGGATTAATTTGGGACAGGGTTTGAAAATTGAAAAGTTAAACGTAAAGACTTTTCACCACTTTGATTTGGCAATTAAGTTAGAATACCAGAGGGGGCTGGCTATTCACAACATCGATGCAATTTGTCATCGGTGAGAAGTGAAATTACGTCAATTTACTCTATACATAAAATACTTCCAAGCCCTCCAAAACGCTTCTATCACGAAAAGCATTTGATAGGAAAAGAAAAATGGACGCCTACGCAGGCATCTGTATGGCACTTTAATAAGAAGAAGAGTCTATACGGTTTGGTCAATTCTACCCAAAATGACGTCATTGCAGTGTTACTTCTCACCAATGACAAATTACATCGGTATTGTGAATGGGGGCTATGGGGCTATTCACATCAATGCAATTTGTCATCAGATTATTTCTTTAATCAATTACAAAAGTATGATATATATAATTATTAGATATTAGAATATTATATACATTGAACTTCACTTAAAATCAGTGTTTTATAGGCGTGGCGCATGAAGTAAAATTTCGAGTTTAGAAAAACCTAAAAATTTGGTTTGGTCGTGTAGCGCGTAGCGCTACACGGCCAAACCAAATTTTCAGGTTTTTCTAAACTCGAAATTTTACTTCATGCTTAGCCTGGGAGTGGACGACACTCATTAGTGGTCATTTGCAATCAAATAACTCAGTATAAATACATTTATACAACCATAAACGAAATAACGGAATAAATTTGAGGTTATGGTAAACTATCTGTTAACAGTCAGTAGTGCCAATCTAGTTTAAAATTCAAAAGCTACTATAAATCATATTTTAAACGGTCGCACTGTACATCTAGCTTCAATATGCCAACAATTGGAGATCTATAATTTTAGTCTTTGTAAGACAAATGTGCTATAGATTGCGTAAAGAATCTCGGCACTTTTAATGTTTTAATTAGAGGTATAATTGTATATCATGTTGGTTGTCTTATTAGAATTTCATATATTTTAAACTTCACTTGAAATCAGTGTTTTATATGCGTGGCGCATGAAGTAAAATTTCGAGTTTAGAAAAACCTGAAAAGTTGGTGGTGTGTACGCGCTACACGACCAAACCAAATTTTCAGGTTTTTCTAAACTCGAAATTTTACTTCATGCTTGGCCTGGGAGTGGACGACAGTCGTTAGTATTCATTTGCAATCAAATAACTCAGCAGAAATACATTTACACAACCACAAACGAAAATAGTGTAACATAACCTCGAAATTACTCCAAACTGAAACAGAGTGAAATTGGAACATATGAAAATGCGAATTTGCCACGTTCATTTTATAAATAATTCAAAACAAACAATTTGAATTGAAGCATATAGCTTTCCTTATATTAATACAAAATGTTACAATCGTATTTGTAGGGCTCTAGTATAAAGCTCTAGCACTAAGTTATAATGATATTAACGGCAATTCGATTAATAAAGCTGATTGTGTTTAATCATAACATATCGCATGCTTATTAGATAAAATATCGATGGAAAGTAGACACTAAGGCCCAGTTGCACCAGAAAACGTTAAAGTAGTTCATCTCTAAATTTGAGTTCAAGATGACAGTTCCTATTGTTCTAATGTAACTTTGAACTCGAGTTCAGAGATAAACGTGTTTGGTGCAACTGGCCCCAAGGCAGCCGATTCAATCTCAATATTTGGAATATTGATCTTCTGTTCAACAGAAGACCTTCTTCACTTCGTCGAGTCCCTGGTTGTGGTGTAAATGTGTCGCGACGTCCAAATATATGTAAATATACAAAATTATTGTTAGTGGCTGAATAGTATATATGACAAGCAAACAATCAAATAAAAAAGACCATCTTTATCTTCTCGAATCATTGTATCTTTTCTATCACCTGAAAAGGTACAAGGATTCGAACATAACAAGATCTTCTGTTCACATTCGCTTCCATTAAACGTTATTCATCCGTTTTTATAATAAAGATGATTGAAGTTCCCAATATCGCTTTTCTCGCTATTTATTGTACCGTGGTTGGAATGTCTTATAGCTTTTAATGATTTGTTATTCCGAGAAGGAACAATAAGTAAGATGGCAAACGTTAGTTAAGTAAATGCATTCACGCCGCGCTCGTTTCATACAACATCGCATGAATATTAAACCGCCGGTTAAGCCGACGCAAATACGGGAATAACTCTCTGTGTGTTGGGTTTTTTGTCGCTGTTCGATCGATAGTTGCATAATCGAGACGACCTTTAAACAGCCTAGAGAATACGAGAGGGCTTTTACAAATTATTTGTTAAGTTTCTCCTAGGACAAAAAAACACGAAGATTATTAATGATTCTTTTGATGAAGCGTCTGCATTATATTAAAAATCACAATAAAAAACGCGAACATTTAGGTTTACTGCTTCCACTGGTGTTACGTGATTGTTGTATCAATAATTTATGTTCACTATTAGCCAACAATAAGGCAACTTATGCAACTAATATGATATCTAGTTAGATCTTTAATTGTTGGCATTTTGAAAGTAGATGTATGACCATCTTACAGAATGAGAGATATTCATACATCTAGCTTCAAAATGCTACCAATTGGAGATCTATAATTGTTGTCTTTCGAAGACAAATATGTTGTAGATTGCGTAAAGAATGTCGGCACTTTTATTGTTTTTAATTGGAGATATAATTGTATATTATGTTGATTTTCAGAGAAATATTTTGTACAACTTACTTTTAAAACCAGATGATTTAGGCTCAGTTGCACCAGAACACGTTGAACTGCTTAATCTTTGAACTTGAGTTTAAGATGACAGTTCCTATTGTTCTAATGTCACTTTGAGCTCAAGTTCAGAGATGAACTAGTTCAACGTGTTTGGTGCAACTGGCCCTTAAGAGGACTATTAGTATGAGCAAACGAAAATACCCAGAGAGAGTGTTAAAGAGTCCAAATTGATGCTTTTAACGAAATCTTGGACTTTCAAAATTCGAGCAATTTCCTTTGGTATACACATTCTTAAAAAAATCCGAAAGTGAAATAGTCAAGGTGTTTGAATTTGGGTGGATTTGGTTTAACGAAACAAATATTTCGTCGTTTAGGTTTCAACATATCATATCTCAAAAAAATGCGATATTGAGTGATGCATACTGTTGGATTTATATTTCCTTGCCATTGTGTTGGTAGATTGTCTCCTGTAAAGTAGCGAAAAGTGAGATATGCGATGTTGAAACTTAAACGAAAATTTGTAATATTTATTAACGTAAGATCAAACCTTAGAGAATTTCAATTTGAATCAGTGTTTTATATGCGTGGCGCATGAAGAATAATTTCGTGTTTAGAAAAACCTGAAAATTTGGATTTTCTAAATTTTTAGGTTTTTTTTAAACTCGAAATTTTTCTTCATGCTTAACCTAGGATCAAACACTCGTTAGAGGCATCAAATTGAACACTTTTATACTGGGAAGTTCATAGTTCAGTACGAGAGGAGCTCCAACATGTATGCAACATTAGTTTGAAAGTAATCGAAATCCAACTAAATGTTCTGAATATTTAATACAAGTGCACACACTATAATTACAACATTAGTTTGAAGGTAATAGGAATCCAACTAAATATTCATGGTTCTGTATATTTAATACAAGTGCACACACTATAATTAAATTTAGCACAAGTGTAGCTTCGTGTAACCTAGACACTTTCATTCTGGTTCTGACAGTAGGCAAGTTGTTTTTCTAAAAGTGTAGTCCGGGTATTTATATGACATAAAACGAGTTGAAAAGTACTAGCACATGTACGTGTCTGTATAGGAAAAATAAAAGAGTCTGCGAGAGCAGCAGAGGCGTGCTCGTGTGCAATTACCTTTGGTGAGTTGAACAGGATCTAACGGTGAAGCAGTCGCGAGGTGCACGGCTGAAGTAATCACAAGCACAAAACCACTCCAGAAGACTCCACCGGGCGGTATCAACATCGTAAACAACAACAAGAGCGATAAACGAGATCACAATCACAGCGCGATTCTTTGGCGACGGCGACATCCATGTCTTCTTCACGGCACTAGCACTCGAGGACGATGCCAGGGCGGCATCTCTTTATCGCATGGGGTTTACGTACACGTAGAGGGGCTCCTCCACGGATGTCTGCGGGGCCCGACGCGCGACACGGAGATACGTTCGAAACGCGCGCTCGCATTCGACTGGCGGTTCGTGCAGACGAGGACGAGAACGTGGACGCCGCGAAGGAGGACGTAGACGCACGAAGCCGATGGTTTGTACCTGCGCGCATTGACCCTGAATCGTAATTAGGTGTTGTTTACCTTTATACGCACGCATACTTCACTCCCACGACCGGACCCTTTATTCCCAATTAATTTGCAATATGTGGTCCTTCGAACCGGAATGCTATAACTTCCTTATACATTTCCCTCCAAACTTCAAAGTTATGCATAATATAATAAGGTGTTGTTTAGCTGTACACGCATACATACTTCACCTCTACGACCCGACCTTTTTTTCATCCAATTTGCAGAATGTGGTCCTTCAAAACTAACGTTCGAAAATACTTTAAAACTTCTAATACAGAATATTCCAGCACTCGACTTGATTTTCCAAGGTCCAGTCTCTTACCCTCGATATTACTGTCTTTTCGGGATCGATAGATAGCATCGGTTCTTGTCCAATATAGGATCTATTAGATCCAAAGTTCAAAATTGGAGGTGGTCCTTCGAACCTGACGTTCGAAAATACTTTTAAAACATCTAATACATTTAACTTCCTCTTAAAGTGCAGTATCCGTTCGACGAATGTTGGCGATCATATTAGCTATTCGCCCGGACCATTGTCCAAGATTCGTCAGCCACACCGTTCTTCTTCTTCTTTCCGGGCCTCACTTTCCTTCGAGTTTTCCTTGTGTTACCAGATTTAAGGTATTGTTTTTAGCTGGTTTGTCTCATTATATGAACGAAATAAGATAATGTTCCGATTTTCACAGTATTGACAATTTCCTTCTCTTTTCTCATTCTGTTCAGTACCAACTTTAAAATTTGACGGAAGATAAATATTTTTGCATAATTTACCGGTAAATAACTTTTCTGTGCCTCAAGAGTGGTGTACTTCACTGCGCTCCTACGACGGAATATTTTTTTTTTCAATTGATTTGTATAATGTGGTCCTTCGAACTGTACGTTCGAATATACGTTACAACTTCTTATATATTCAACTACAAACTTCAAAACTGAATGAAAGATTTTTATTGAGGGGCGAGGAACGAAAGTCAGGGTTATTTCTGCCCTAGCACCGCAGCCATGTGGCTTATTGTACTTCTTCAGTTTCCGTGGTTAATCGAAAAGTTTCGTTTCTTCAGCTAATCTCAGCAGCTATTGGAGCCCACGCCCACCCTTAACGGGCATCGGGTCCACCGGGGCTATAAAGCACTATCCGGGCTTTCTTGATTTAGTTGTAGTCGTAGGTATTTTTGTAAGAAATTAGAACGTCAATCAATAGACGTCAATGAGTAAATATCTCGAGTGTTGTTGGAAAAATCCTCTCAAGTTACCATTTTATGCAGCAGCCTTTCGATCATTTTCCATTTTAGGAAGTGAACTGGATTCCCTTGAACAAGCATTCTTTCTTACGCCTGCAGGGAACCAAACCTTCTCAAGGTTAGGTTGTTGGACTGGATTCCCTTGATCAAGGTTTCTTTGCTTCACCTGAAGGGAAACAATTACCAACTGGTAAGTGCCTCGTTTGAGTGCGAGGCACTTACCAGTTGGTAATTTTGACAAGGTTTGTCAACACATGTACATGTAAGGCGTCTTTCTCTTGTTCATAGCAAAGTCCGCATATCGAATCTTCTGTGCACGTTTTTTTTTTGCAGAAGATGCGGAGTAGGTAGCCGGAAGTCGACGGCGGTTTCGATGAACGTCTGCCATTTCTTGACCATCGACCACATTTTGTCGGTGGTCGGTGGTCATGTCGTTACCATGGAAATTGGTCAATACTTGCCTTTAAAGAAGTTCGGCGTCGTTGTCATTTTGCAAGTCAGCCAAGGAGACCTCGAAGACTCTGAATTTAAGACCTCCAGAGACGAGACCTCGAAGACTCTGAACTTCAGACTTAAGAGACGAGACTTAGAAGTCTATGAAGTTAAAACCTTCAGAAGCTAGACCTCGAAGACTATGAACTTAAGATCATCACAGGCGATTTTGGTGCCCTGGGTATGATTCACCAAGGTCTTGCCGAGCTGCCGAGTGGCGCACATGCATGGCGCCATGCATGTTCGCCACTCGGCAGCTCGGCAAGACCTTGGTGAATCATACCCAGGGCACCAAGATCGCCTGTGATGATCTCAACTTTATAGTCTTCGAGGTCTACCCTCTGAAGGCCTGAAGTTCAGAGTCTTCGAGGTCTAGCTTCTGAAGGTTTTAACTTCAACTTACGTCATACCAGTCCTTCCTGGTGAAGGGATCTACAATCTTGTTCTTAGCGCTCTTTTTGCCTCCTTTCGCCAAACCCTTATTTTTACCGATTGTCATGATCACCACTTGACGTGAAAGAGTATATTGATCATATGGCTACTAGGATGAACCGATGTTGCGGAACGCAGTGCCGGGATCAAGTGGAACTGGGCGGGACACGTTGCCAGATAGGAACCAGAGAGATGGACAGTTCAACCTATCCGCTGGCGCCCAAGAAGAACTAAAAGAGGAACAGGAAGACCCAAGAAGAGATAGTTAGATAATATCAAAGAAATCCGATTTGATCAGCGGAGCCAAGAAACAGAAGTTGCGAGTGAAGGGCCCCATTCACATGCCAACCAAGAAGACCCTGAGGATCACCACCAAGAAGACGCCTTGCGTTGAAGGTTTCAACACCTGAGATCACTTCCACTCGTCGTCCGAGATCGTTAAGCAGATCACTTCGATCTCGATCGAAGTCGAGGTCACCATCGCCGATCTTTGAACTCAGGATTTAAGTTTAAAGTCGTTTTATAAAAAGGTTTTTATAAATAAATAAAATAGCAGGAAACAGGTGGTACCAGACGGCACAAGATAGATCAGCATGGAAGTCTATAAGGGAGACCTACGTCCAGAAGTGGACTTTAAATGGCTGAAAAAGAAAAAAGAAAAGATGGCTACTGTAGAAGCATGTTTTTTTTTGCTATTGCTGAACACATTTATCATATTGATCATGATTTTCTACCCATAGTTTGGCGGGGAATTAAGTTGATTAAATTGATCACGCCAGGCTATTAGTTCTGTAACTATTATTACTGCGAAGTATTCTGACCTCAACTTAGTTCCTCTTACTTAAATAGTCACAGTTACTTCAGCAATCACAGTTACTTAGTTCAGTAGTCACAGTTACTTCAGTAGTCACAGTTACTTAGTTCAATAGTTACAGTTACTTAGTTTAGTAGTCACAGTTACTTAGTTCAGTAGTCACAGTTACTTTAGTAGTCACGGTTACTTAGTTCAGTATTCACAGTTACTTCAGCAGTCACAGTTACTTAGTTTCACTTACTAGGGTTTCTTCAATAGTTATAGTCAAGTATTTCTCAAGGATTTTTTTATGAAACTCTGGTCTAGCTATCGGCTTTAGGCCTTTTCGCGGCTTATTCATACAGGCTTGAATCTATGTTTGAAATAAGCAGGATTGGTTCCGGTACTATTTGAACGATTTACTCTATTAACTGGACAATGAAACGTAGCCAGACTTGTCACATGTTGAAGGTGCGTGTATGAGATTCATGGTTGCTGTTAAGGATTTTGAGAGAGGCTTGGATATCGGATATTAAGAATATTTTGCCTATCATAGTATGTTTTGCAAAAGAATATACATACTTATACTTATACATACCTATACATACCTAATTATATACTATAAATCATCTTTTTCTAAGAGGTTAATTTGAAGCTTCGAACGAGTTTTTCCACTCCCAGACTAAGCATGAAGTAAAATTTCGAGTTTAGAAAAGACTGAACGTTTGGATTTAGACGCGAAGCTTCCAAATCCAAAATCGGGCTTTTCTAAACTCGAAATGTTTCTTCATGCGCCAAGCGTATAAGATACTGATTCAAGTGAAGTTTACGTGTTCACATTATTTCAGTGTTGTCAGTGGTTAATACGCGTGGCGCATAAAGTAAAATTTCGAGTTTAGAAAAGCCCCGTGTAGAAAATTTTGTCCACACGGGGCTTTTTTAAACTCGAAATTTTACTTCATGCTTAGTCTGGGAGTGAAAAGCACTCGTTTAGTACATATAAAGTACTAAACGCGGTTAGACTGTGATGTTAATAAGATGTACGTTAAATTTAACATTTTGTGTACGGAATAGCCCTAATTAATAATAAAATTATTTCTGAACAGCAGCAACGAATTGAAGGGCTCGTCACATTCAAATATAAATTAATAAATCCCACAATTGTCAATTATTTAGCGTATTTAATGTTTATTATTCAGTTATTAATTAAACCTGAACATTATTTTAACAAATATACAATTATTATTGTATATTTATATTTACATTTTCGTTGATATTATTAGACATAAAAATAATGAAGTAATAGCAAGTTGGTCGTACAGTAAATAACAAACATCATCAATACAATTAAATTAAATACAAAAACTCTATAAATGTTTATACAATTCCCCATTGTAATAGATTTTAGGAGAATTTATGAAATTATCAATACGTAAACATTGACGCCAGTTTGGTGAAGAAAAATACATTTACGCAAGTGTTTGCCTTGTTTCTGGTATAAATTTAGTCGACTGACGCAGGAAGAACGCATTAATTCAACCGCAAATGAAACGCGAATTAAAAAATCGCGCTTTGTATTATATTAATAACAAAAACAATTCCATTTACCCGAGATCAAAGTGAAAATTGAGTTTCTGCCAAACGCACAGCGGCTGCGAGTGTGGCCACTTGGGCTTCTGGGTCGGACTTATCGAATTTCGTGTCAGTGTCAATCAATAGTTCGGAAATTCGGTAATTATTAATCAGACGTGTCGCGCGCGTTACCGATGCGATACGTGTCAATAGTTTTGGTCTAATTCGTAATTAATTAATATGGATTTGGTGTACTAGGTTAATCATTATTTATTATGTGTATCATTGTTGAAGATTAGTATTATTTATCATTGTTATTTTTTAATATGCGGGTTGTATTCCTTGTTCAATTTTAAGATTGTAGCGCGTTTTTCCACTCCCAGGCTAAGAAGCATGAAATAAAATTTCGAGTTTAGAAGAGCCTGAGCGTTTGGATTAGGAATCTAAACTCAGGCTTATCTAAACTCGAAATTTTACTTCATGCGCCACGCGTATAAAACACTGATTTCAAGTGAAATTTAAAACATACTGCTTAAGTGATAATTTATGAAAATATTTATTTCATGTAAGCAAATCTGCGCTTTCAATTCAAGCAATTTTCTTTAGGATATATGAGTCGCCTATTTCCAAAAACTCCTAAATCCATTGTTTTCGAATGGATTTAGGGGTTTTTGGAAATAGGCAAAAATCTGAAAGGATTTCTAATATGTATTACCCTAAGATTAAACTTAAGCGTTTTTCTGTGACCTTTATAAACTTTACCAACCGTATTAGCATCAATAAACAATAATAATAATAATAATAATAACGTATATTTGGAACTTCACTTGAAATCAGTGTTTTATACGCGTTTAGAAAAGCCTGAAAATTTGGTTTGGACACGTAGCGCTACGCAGAAAACACAGAAAAACGCTTAACTCGAAATTTTTCTTCATGCTTAGTTTGGGAGTGGAAAGACTCGTTAAAATCATCAAATCGAACGCTTTTATAAAAACGTCAATAGAGATATAAAGGTAAACTTAAAAGAAACATTCTCTGTATGTATATTAAAAAAAACGAATCATCATAATTTTGTAGTATTTATGTATAATTAATTTCTCACTTAACCCGTGGTGAAACATTTTTGAATCTAATTCTGCATATTTAATTAAAACACTTGGTTTGTTTGACTAATTTATATTTTTCCGACTAGTTTCGACCATAAGTCATCTTCAAGGAGGAATAACCAATATCCGAAACTAGTCGGAGAAAATATAAATTACTGAAGCAAACCAAGTGTTTTAATTTAATATCCAGAATTTGTAATATTTGTTTACAAATTGCCAAATTGTTTCCTTCTTTTTCGCAAAGGCGAAAACAATCAAATCACACTTTCGGTAGTTGTATAACAATCGACTTCGACATTCATTTTTTCTGCGCGTTTCCATCAAATCGACACTTTCACTGGTTCGGCACGAAATACCGCATAGGCGTAATTGGTAATTTTGCAACGCGCATATTTAGGTAAACACACACACGATTTCCGCGTTACGAAAACGGATTGTGGCGACGCATATACGCAGTATATTCTTGAAGAAACATCTGCAAGCCCCTAAACACCGCGCGATCATTTAAAATATAAATTAGAGTAGGCTTTCAATTTAAAATTAGATTGGCACTTTTAACACCTAGTTTACCATAACCTCAAATGTATTCCATCATTCAATTGGCATGCTGAATTTTAAATTAGATTGGCAGTACTGATTGTCAACACATAGTTTACCATAACCTTAAATGTATTCCATCATTCAATTAGCATTCTGAACTTGAAATTAGATTGGCACTACTGTTTGTCAACACATAGTTTAACATAACCTCAAATTTATTTTATTAGAAAAGAACAGGGTCCCTGGGCAAAAGACAATAAGGAAAAGGCAAATTTGTTCACTGAGCATCTAGCTGACATATTCAAAATCGAACAAGGACATAGGGAGAACATACCATCGGACCTCCACCATCCGAGAGATACACAAGATGAAAGGATCAGAAGCGTAACTCCAAAAGAAATGGCTGAAGAAATTAAAAGAAACCTAAACCCAAAGAAAGCATCAGGGTATGATTTGATCACAGGCGAACTCCTAAAACAGTTGCCTAAGAAAGGGATAATTATGGAAAGTTGCGGAAGTAATAATGCTGCCAAAACCAGGAAAATCGACAAACGAGGTTAGATCATATAGGCCTATTTTGCTCCTGCCAATTGTATCAAAATTATTTGAAAAGCTACTAATGGAGAGATTAAAACCATTGATAGAAAATAGTAACATAATTCCCGAATATCAATTTGAATTTAGACAGAGGCACTCAACGATCGATCAGGTACATCGTATTACTGATATTATTGACCGGGCCCCGAGAAGGGTAACAAGTATGCTCTGCAGTATTTCTAGACAATGCCCAAGCTTTCGATAAAGTATGGCATGAAGGCCTAATACGAAAACTTGATCAATTGTTACCGAAACAATATGTAGTAATATTAACATCCTATTTATCTAACAGACTCTTTAGAATTAAACAAGAAGATGAGTATTCCGACCTGAAAGACACAAATGCGTGTGTCACACAAGGAACTGTCCTCGGTCCCATTCTTTATTTATTGTATACTAGCGACATACTCTATGTATACTCTATAAGATGTAAAAATAGCTACATTTGCCGATGACACTGCTCTCCTGGCAGTTGACAATGACTTGGAGAATTTTAATAGAAAACTACAAATAGCATGCGATAAAGTAGTAAATTGGACAAAACAATGGAAAATCAAGCTTAACAAACTAAAGTCAATTCACATTAACTTTACCAATAAAAAAATAACAGAATGGTTACCATTCAGCATTAATGGCACAATAGTTCCCTATGAAAATACAGCTAAATATCTTGACATAACCCTTGACGCCAAACTGCTGTGGAAAGAACATGTGAAGAAGAGCTGAACTTTATCTCAAACACAAACAACACTATTGGCTACTGGGAAAAAAATCCAAGTTATCAATCTACAATAAATGATTAATGTACAACCCGGTATTAAAGCCCGTGTGGCTATATGGCATTCAGAGATCTTGGAGCGACTGTTAAAGAAGAGATAAAAAAGTATGCTGGGCAGCATGAAACCCACCTTCTTACCCATGTAAACGCAGAAGCTCTTCAACTGCTGGACAATCACCACATCGTCCGAAGATTGAAGAGAAAGAAACCATCAGACCTTGTTTAGTGAGCTGTAACTAAAAGCAAAGCATGGTGCGCGTGTGTACCTACTACATTAAAAACATCTGAAGAAAGTCAATGGACAAACTCTAGTTTTAAATTTTTACTACCTACTATTGTAAAATTAATGGTTAGTCTTTTAGACTAGTTTTAATAACCCTAAGATATATACCATATATACCTTAGTTAACAAACAAAAAATCATTCCATTATTCAATTAGCATTCTGGGCAACTGTATAAAAAATATCCCATCTGCTTTAATTTATAATTTAAATGATCGCACGGTATTTTGTATTTATACCCCTTCGTTGTAGTAATATTGATTATAAACTAATATTCACTTAGCTTAATTATATTCTAAAAATCGAAAGATGGGTCACACAAAACTCTCTGATATCAATAACTACTTAATATTTATTCTCTACTTTGTCCAGACACTGGGCCCGTTCTTCAGAAACAACAGTTGTGAGATTACTGCCAACTGTTAGGAAATTCTCTGATGACCGGACTGTTAATCGTGAACTTGTTTGAGATTTTTGCAATTGTACAAACTAGACCGATTGATATTGGCAATCGGTGTTTGCGGGGGTTAAAGTTTTCAAAATGGCCGGATTGCCGATCATTAGATACCAACATACATAACAAAAAAATCCAAACTGGTTGAATGTTGAACATTTTGATGAACGGGCCTACTGACATCCTGTCTCAGGGACTTCCTTGATATTCCTTAATCAGCAAAATATGTTTTACATAATCGAGGAAATCCTTGAAGAACGCCACTGACTGTGCAAGAGCAGTTGAGGACCGAATGCAACCCTACACCTTTCGCACAGATTGATCCTCTTCACAATAATATAAACATGGTTCAGTTCCGGTTTGAGAAACTGCCTTTTTTACTCTTTGTTTTGTGAGGTATTGTTTAAGTATTAGAACAGTGCAAAGTACTTACATCTTATTCGATATTCCCATCCATTTCTCGTGCGAATTCTGTCGATTGCCAAAAGCATTCCTCGATTCTGGAGTTTGTTAACTTCTCATCTAAATCAGGAGCTCGGGGTGCTCAAAGTTCATTCACTCGACCCTCAAATAATTATTAATTATTCGCATCTGAAAACAAATGTAGTTGGAAGAACTGGATAAGGATAAGATGTGGATAATTAGAAAGAACGTGGGATGTTTCAAAAGAAAAAAATCCGTCAATATTGGCGACTTTGACTACCTTGCGCCCGTAGGACCGCTTTGATGCAGGTGGTAAATTTTACAATGGTCCCTAGGGACCGTCCTGGCCATTAAAGTGCTAAAGAAATTACAAGTGTTTTCATTTTTTCTGCCATCATTTTTTAATTTTATTCTGCCATCTTCAAGTAATGCAAACATTCGTACAAATGGTTGATAAGAAAGCACATTTACAGGAAGGCCAAAAAGGAAGCATATATACCGGAAGGCCAAAAAGGAAGCGGTAACCGTAATAAACAAAAAAATCCTTATCAAACATTTAACTTCGATTTTTATTTTTTTTCATTTTGGCAGAGAGTATAATAGCAATAAAAATATCTGAAATACACATTGAAAATAAATATATCCCACATTATTAATAATATAGATACAAATAAAATATATTACTTTGATAAATAAAATATATACAGGGTGGTTAAAAACAGATCTCTTCAAACTTCAAACAACATCATCAAAATACTCAAGTGTAAAGCTCATTTGGTTTTTATATTAATTCTCAAATAGATTGATTTTTGCCAATTGAATTTATGCTTATTTTTTTATTCGCCTAGTTGCTCATATTAATCTTATAGTGTTTTCTGGTTACATAGAATTTGTAACCACCCTGTATACAACAATGTGATTAACTACGCTCGAAACTCCCAGAGAATCTCAAATAGAGCGTCCTTCAGACTCATTCTTAACTTTGGCCCAG
Source organism: Philonthus cognatus (assembly GCA_932526585.2). NCBI lineage: Eukaryota > Metazoa > Arthropoda > Insecta > Coleoptera > Staphylinidae > Philonthus > Philonthus cognatus. The sequence continues at coordinate 36,567,948 of OW052242.1, forward strand.
TTGCACCAGAAACTCCGAACTTGAGTTTAAGCTGAACTCGAATTCAAAATGACAGTTCTTATTGTTCTAATTCACTTTGAACTCAAGTTCAGAGTTGAACCAGTTCAATTTTGAAACACCGAACTTGAGTTTAAGCTGAACTCTAATTTAACTTTGAACTAATTTAACTTTGAACTCGAACTCAAACTCGAGGTTCAGAGTTGAACCAGTTCAATGTTTGGTACAACTGGCCCTTACTTAAATTTTTGATTCAGATAATCACCGAAATATATCTAAACCTAGGGTTTGATTTATGGCATTATATGGATAGCCTACAAAACTTGATAATTCATAGTAATTTTGTTTGTTAGCAATTATTGTTTGGTCTATTTAATAATACTATAAGGATAAGCTTAACATACTCGTGGACCGTTGTGAACGCTAGACGCAGGGCTCTACATAGTTGCCCGGGAAGAGGCCTGTGATGCCGTCCATGACGCCCTCCCACCAGCCATCGTCGTTCTTTTTTAGCACGTAAATAACGGAGCTCTCTTGAAAGCTCAATTCGTCGTCTTTGTCGGCGTAATAATCGTATATGGCTACAACTGTAATTTAAATAATAGTGCAAGATAAAACAATAGATCTTTCAGGTTGATGTAATTAGGATGGCTCAGTGGCCACCCAAGATAAAACAACCAAATATGTAAAATAAAAATAAATAATTCTACTGCAGTAATGCTATGAATTGCAATTATAGTGTATTATACAGGGAATTTTTCTTTTAAGTACACAAATCCCAATCATCGGCCACAAATGGTTCTCGTGAGTGTAAGATATAACCGCGGGATCACAATAGGCCTAATTTGGGCCTAAGTGTGCACTTCCTGGTAGGGTACAAACACCTGAACCTAACCTAACCTATACATACCGCAAAACAAATTGCTTCAATTTTAAAAGAGCATGATTTGGTTAGAAATGAACGTTTGTGAAAAATATTAACAGAAGATAAAACGTAAGTTGTACATTTAGAACTTTACAATATTCTAGTGCTTTAGGGGCGTGACACATGAAGTAAAATTTCGAGTTTAGAAAAGCCCCGTGAAAATTTGTCTCGGGTCGCTGCGCGACCCTCGACAAATTTTCTGCGCGGGGCTTTTCTAAACTCGAAATTTTACTTCATGCTTAGTCTGGGAGTGGAAACACTCGGTAGAAGCTTTAAATGGATCCCATTTATAAAAAGAACAAATGCTTAAAAATTTTCACAGAAATATGTATACTTAAAAAAAAAATTCGATGTGTAGCTAGACCGAAGTTGATAATGTTAATCAAATTTGCCTCACTAATTTCTAATTGTTAAAAATTAAATGCAAACATTCACCTCTGTGAATGTGAATGTTTGCGTTAAAAACTGTTTAAAATTGAGTACTGAACTATAATGATATTTTGTGCAAACCTTTTTCAATGTAGTTTTTTGGTACCCATCCGGGAAGGTCCTCTTCATCGGGAACAATGGGCATAACACCGGATGTCCTGGGTCTTCCGAAAGCCTCATGTTCGTCCTCGGGCGGAGGCGGCGGGGGCAAGGGAGGACTCTGTGCCCCGCTGCCCCTGGCCATTCTTTGGGCGTGGTGAGCATGCGACAGAGTGTGCATCCCGAGGCTACCGTGAGGCACCGGCCCGTGCTGCGGCATCATCAGTGAGTGGTGGCGCAGACTCGGATTCCCCGGTACCGGCATCTCTTGATTAACTAACGGTGAAGGTGGAGCTAAAAATAGACGCCGTAGTTTAATCATATAAATTACAAACAAAATTCTGTTTTCTTTGTAGCAATTTACAATTTTCACATTTATTTTTTTATTGATTGAAAATCCCACGTCATTTGATAAAAAGAGAAAGTGATTTGATAAATAGTGAAATATGTTGATGTAAAAACATGTGGGAAAATCTTTGATAAAAGGCGAACTTCATTTGGTGGTAAAAACCAAATGGAAAATCCTGTATATTGATCAACTACCGTGCGATCATTTAAAACATGATTTAGAGTAGGCTTTAAATTTTAAATTAGATTGGTACTACTGACTGTTAACAGATAGTTTCCAATAACCTTAGATTCATTCCATCAAACAATTAGCATTAAAATGCCGCCTACTCTAAATCATAATTTAAACGATCGCACAGTACTTCAGAAATCTTGTAACCTGAAAATGTCAAATTTTACAGAAGAAACAAAATACTAGTTAATTATTATATGAGCTGCAAAGTTTTTATGATTCTTTTTATGGTACATATAACTTCGTCATGAGCATTTTGAGTAGATGGTTTATACTAATATTAGTAAATTAATAACATCTGACTTACGAGAACATTTTATTCAAAAATCGGAACATACGAGGTTTCAGAAGTAGTTGATTGATATTTTAACTATGTTATTTGTGATAATGATTGCTTAATTTTTTTATAAACTTACGTGGCATACTCATGTGATGATCGCTAACCGTATAGGTAGTATTCCCCGGAGGAGGTGGCGGTGGCGGAGTTTGCGGATGCTGTTGCTGTTGGTGCTGCGGCTGCTGAACATTCATGGGGTGCACCATTCCCACCTGAGGCGGAGACATCACCTGGTGCTGAGGTTGTGCCATAGGCAGTGTGCTGTAGCCTGGGCCCCTTTCTGACCTGCGTGGATGACCAATCGGGTAATTGGGCGCGTAGTGGCTCGGAACTTGCGGCGGGGCTACAGCCGGAGGAGTTCGATATTCACGACTGCCCTTGCTTAATGTACCACCGGATACAGACACTAATGAAGATAAAAATAAAATTAAGCCTGAATTCTAGTTTGTGTCACCGAAAAAAAAAAGGTTAAATGGATATCTACTGGTTTGGGGTGTATTATTTATGCTCAAAATATCCCACGGCAAAGAGACTTACAGTTTGGCCAAAATTAAATGTTGAAAATTACGTTTTTGATGGGATCTGAAGGGTAATGTTTGTTATTTTCGTGCATTATTTTTTCATAAATACAAAACGTATAGTAAGCAATAATCCCGCCAGGGGTCACGCTTTACGGCGGTAAGTTTAAAATACATACTAATTAATTTTAATACACGTTAAACAATTGTAGGTTTCATGCAATTAAATTAATAATATAATAACTTTAAGACTATTTAAGTACATGCATGTTTCTCAAATACTGTTGGTGGTTATGAAAAGAACCGATTTGTTGAAAATTGATGAAAAATCCAATACAGAAGACTTTAACTGTGAAAAATTAACAGGAATTTTGAGACTTTCATAATTCTACTAGTTTATAACTTAAGCGATTTTACATGCTTTTAAGTTAGGTTAGGTTAGAAAAAAGGTTTGCAATAGAATAAATTGCGTATGTCTCTTTGCACACCTTGACTATTCCACATACATCTAGGATAGGTTAGGTTAAGAGAAAGGTTTGTAATAGAATAAATTGCGTAAGTCTCTGTGCACGATGCCTATTCGTTGTTATAAAAGATACATTTGTTTCATAATGTTTACATTAGCGCCCACTGGTGTTACATATTTTATTTTATATCATGACAAACAAATAGAAACGAAGATTACTAATCATTGTTTATTTAAAAATAACCTTGAAATGTGAGTTGTGTATTGGTGTCCTTTTGTACGCTTATTTTATATCAAATTCAAAACATCATCTCAAAATAAGTGAGCAGTAGCAAAATTAAGAAGACCTATTAGTATTACATAATAAGTAAAGAATTAGAGCGGAAACGGTGAACATAACCTTCCTGAAAAGCGTTAATTTGGGACACAATTTGTGAGCGAAATGTAAATGTGTTAACGCTTCCTTTTCATCAATACAAACGTAATCAACTTGGTAAATATTGCTATTTTTATTTGTAGCTTGAAATAAGTATGGGTGTAGGTATTATATTCCTAAATTTAACACCTTGTGATATTCAACAAGAAATGTTGACCAAACGGTAAGTCAGATCTCGTAATAAACACTTTGCTGGGGTATATTTAAAGCTTAAATAATATACCCAAACCCACCAAATATCAATTTAACTTTTTTTGCCGACAAATCACCGTTAACACAAAGTAGAATTCAGCCTAAAATTAAAAACATAAATCCTTTAATATGGAAATAAATTAGACTTCTTGTGATAATCACTGCGAGGAATTTGGCGGGGATCACTTGTGAGCCATTGTCGCCCAGTCGAGTTAAACATATAACTCACGCCACTTGACACCAAATACACAAGCGGACAACTGCATCGACAGAAACACCCACAATCGTCCACTTGTGCATTTGACACACAGTTGCGCTCATTATATGCCCCAAGAGTGAACCCTGCTAAAATCCCCCCAGTAGTGATAACTTGATAAGTATAAAATAATGATAGTAAAATTGTAAATAATGAAGAATAATTCTTACAATGTAAATGACTTTTTCTGTCCTAGAGCACTATAAAACCCTAATTTTGTCTCTCTCATAAATGTTATGTTTACTTGTATAACACAGTCAACTTAATTTTCTCATATTCAATGCTAAGAATGTCATAAGGCAGTAAGAAAGTACTTTTCACGTAAATGAAATTCGTTTAAAGTTTTCTGACGTCAATTCAAAACTAACAAGAGGAAGTGATAAGAGTAATGTCAAGTAAACTGTCAAAATTGAGAAGGATTTTTATCAATGACAGTTGGCTTAAATGGTTTAATGTTTTAATAGAGAGTTTTAGTTTATCGTTTTATGAAATATGATAACGCTAATATCTACGCTAAACTTGCTTGTTGTCCAGTAACACAGACAGTTACCGGGTAACAAGCAAGTTTAGTGTAGACATTAGCATTACTGTATTTTGAAAAACGATAAATTAAAACTTTCTAATGTCTCTCCAAAATTGAATCCTGAATAAACCAGTGGCATATAGTTAGTCGAGGTGAAAAAAGTTAGTAGACATGAATGATTAACTTTTAAGTGAGTGTGCGCGAGTTTTTGAAAGAAAAGATTAACCTTTGCTTCCTGTCCGTGTCACTTGTGGTGGTGTGGGCGGTTTAGTTGTTGGTGCTGGCCCAACCATGGAAGAGTTTGTGGACATTCCGCCAAGAGACTGGATACTACCTTGACTAGATCCCCGCTGCTTCTGAATCCTTGGCGTGTTCCCGCTCCTTATACCATGACCGATATCATCCAACACTAATACATTTAAAGTTGTTTACCACCCAACAATAAACAATAAATAATAGAAATTTTGAATTTCACTTTAAATCAGAACCTAACCTAACCTATACACATCCCAAAGCAAATTGTTCGAATTTTGAAAGCGCATAATTTGGTTAGAAATAAACGTTTGCAAAATTTATTAACAGGAGATGAAACGTAAACTGTATGTTTAGAACTTTACAAATTTTAGCGTTTTATGTCTGTGGTGCATGAAGTAAAATTTTGAGTTTAGAAAACCCTAAAAATTTTACTTCATGCTTAATCAAGGAGTGGAATCACTCCACGTTAGAAATAAACATCAATTAACGGCCGAGCAATTACAGAGTTAACTCTAAAAGTTAATTTTAGGTGAAATTCTGCACTTATTTTTATAATTGTTTTGAATGACTTATTGTATTACATTCTGTGAATGTTTCTTTTAAATACATATAATGTATACCCTGTAAGTTTTCAGGGATTCGTCGACTTTATATAAGAACATGCAATATGAAGTCTAAAAGAAGTGTTTCCACTCCAACACCAAACATGAAATAAAATTTCGAGTTTTGAAAATCCTGAAAATTTGGTTTAGCCAAACCAATATTCAGGGTTTTCTAAACTCGAAATATTACTTCATGCGCCATGCGTATAAAACACTGAAATATTGTGAAGTTAGAAATACACTGACATTGTTTTTTTCTCTAAATGAGTAATAATCGAAATATTTAAATAACAAATTATTTACATTTTTTTCATACATTTTCAAGTCAGGTCAAATAATATAATATATCAAATTAATTTATTTAGTAATTTAATTAACAAAAAATTAATAATGTTGCATGTATGCATCAATGGCGCTTAATGGTTAGTTAAATAACACTGCTTATCTTCGCAAATTAAATTCCACTTACCATTATAATCAATATTTTTCCTCACATATTTAATCGGCTTCTCCGGATTAGCAGGTGCTATAATCTTATACTGCCTAGTCGTCGACTTATTTGCTGTCAACACTCCGATCTCCCTCCTGGCCACCTTCTCCTTATGAATCATCACTGTTTGCGATATATGATTCATCTGGCTTTCCATCTCGGCCAACTGCGCCGCTTGCAACTCGAGCAATTGCAAGAAATTATACGCGAGCGTGTTGATCTGATAAGCGACACTGGCCAACGATTGAGTGGTGTAGTTCTTCGTCTCTTCGAGGGCCCCCCGTTTGTTCTCCGATTGGAAATAATTAGCCTCGCAATACTCAGCCACCCGTTCCAAGTTTTTGTGGTTATCCGAGAGATTGTTACGTCCCTCGGGGATTTCTGAACGGAGCAAAGCTGCTAGTTCAGCCATCGTATCACAATCGCTTATGACAGAAGGCTCGAAGCCAGATACACCTAAAATATTCGACTTCTTAGTTAACACATTGACTGCCGCATAAGTTAAATACAACTCGCATGTACTTTAGGCCACGGCTGCGCGGCGCGTTATATATGATTCCACGGTAGATTTGATCCTAAGGCATACAAAAGTAGTGCGGCCTCCCAGCCCATTTTCTAATTTCCGGCGTGGCAGTTAACGTGTTAACAGTAAGAAAACACACCCGGAAAAGACTTCGTTTAACACGTGAACAGCCAGGCTAGAAATAAGCAAAGGCACTGTGAGGCTGCAATACTTTTTTATGCTTTAGCACCGGATCTACCATGGAATCATACACAACTCGTGCAGCGAGTAGCTTAGAGTATATTTTTATTTATTTATTTATTTATTTTAACGGTGGGCCATTACATAAGAAAATAACAATAGTCTTTTAACAAATCGAAATAATCGCACAAAATCACACAAACAATGTGAATAACGACTAAAACTAAATGTATATACAAATACAAGTATGCATACATGGAATCATACATACATATGCGAGTTGTATTTAACTCGTACGGCTGTCAACAATTTAAACAAACACAAAATCAACAAATTACTTTAATTTTTCTTGCCAATTACGCGTAAAATATTCACCTTCTTAGTAAAACACCCCCGAAAACAAACTCACAACATTTCACTTGCACAAACAATCAATAAACACAAAATCAACAACTAGCTTTTGTTTTGTGTAACAAATGAATGATAAGCGTGTTGAATGGGCGTGGGTGTTTGTACGGCCGATTTCTTTTCACATTCGTGAGAACGGGCGTTAGCCCCCCCCGGAAATTTAATCTAAGATTAATTATCTAATCTTACCTTGGCTGTAATATCCGCTACTCATAATAAATGCACTTTTATCAGCATACTTTCACTTGAACCGACCCACCACGTAAAAACGAGGATTTGTTGATAATTATTTTTTTTACGCCGAGCAACGGGAAAAAAAATATGACAAATGAATGTCGTCGGGCGAGACTGATGTGAAGTTGGCCACAAAATCATAAATATACAAAATATCAATTAATTACAATTAAATACTCAATATTATTATATGTAACTTATTCTAACATTAATTATTGATTCAATTTGCTTTTTATAAACTAAATTTTCAATCATTTCAGTTGATCTAACTCTCTCGTGTATGATGTATAAAGTTGCATATATACTCCATCCTTGCACTAAAATGTATTTTTTAGAAAGAAAAGCAAATAGATCCTTCAATAATTTATGCAATCTCAATACGTTTAATTTTATGTTTAACCCCAGAGTTAAAATTATACTTGTTCTGAGTTTATAACTCAAAATACAAACATTTATTTCATTCACAGTGTTAAAATATATGCAAGATATGCGTTTAAATCAATTTAAAAGAAATTAACGAATAAAACAAATGTTCACACTTTTATGTGAATTACCAAAAGCTTATTTCTCACACAAAGTCACCATTATAAATAGAATAACACTTGTAACAGTGTGAAGAAAGGGTATTATTGTTTTATACGTCAATTTTATTTGATTTTCCCGTAACTCAATCAGTTTAAAATAATTGAATGTTTCTCGTAGTAGTTTCATTAATAAACAAGAGTATATTTTTTAGACAGAAAAACATTAAATTCCATCATGTATTTGTTTAATCTCAATACGTTTATTATTATTTCTAACTCAAAATGAAAACATTTATTTAATTCGCAGAGTTATAATATATGCACCTTGATGTACGTGTTTAAATCAATGTAAAATAAATTGACGAAATTAACATTTCTTCACACTTTTATTTGAATTATCAAATGTACATTTCACTCAAAGCGACCACTAGATTAACATTTATAAAATTGTATACAAAGATTAGTGCCTAATTCGTCAATTTAATTTGATCTTTGTGTAACTCAATCAATTTAAAATAATTGAATGTTTTTCGTAGCTTTTCATGATTAAACAAAAATAAAAGAATTATAAAGAAAAAACAATAAATTCCATCAATAACTTGTTTAATCTCAATACGTTTGTTATTATTTTTAACTCAAAATGCAAACATGCATTTCATTCACAAGATACGCAACTTAAAGTACGCGTTAAAAACAGTTTAAAATAATTAAATGTTTTCCGTAGTAGTTTTATTATAAAACATAAATCTGTCTTTTAGAAATAATAACAATAAATTCCAAAAATAATTTGTGTAATCTCAATACGTTTATTTTTATTCTTAACTAAAAATACAAACATTTATTTAATTCCTAAGGTTACAATATATGCAACCCGATGTACACGTTCATAAACAATTTCAAACAATTTATTGTTTTTCGCAATAGTAGTTTCAACGCCATGAAGGTGATGGTGCTGATCCGCTTCCTCTTAACATTTTCATAACATAATTAGGGATAAACGGGAAATTTCTGCGGGAAAATTGTAAGTACCCGTTATTTTACTTAATTATTATTAAACGAGGGAGGATTGAAAGCATGAATTCGTGCAAAAAGTGTTGATTGTTATGAATTCCAAAGTTTCTTTACGCACATAGTTCAAGTGTTTTCTGTTTGTAGAAATTATTGAGTGTATCGGATTTTTTTGTGCTGGTTTTGAATGGTGTTTCTATCTGTGCTTTAATATAATTTCTAGTAGCGTCATCCAAGGCCGCGCAGAGCCTCCGATGGCCCTCCAGTGGGGCACAAAAGACAGATTTTGTGGTGAGGCACCCGATTGTTTAATTACGCCACTGTTTTAAAACATTACAGCCACCATTTTACAACTACTCATACAGTTATAAAATAACACAATCCTCAAGAGTTGCTTACATCTGTGTACTGTAGTATGAGCAAAAAATTGCCCTAAAATCGCAGTTGTTCACGTTAAAAGTTAATGTATTTATGATTCTTGAAAAATCCGGGAATGGGGGGTTGGCGAAGTATTGACATTGTTGCTTAGCAACAGTTTACTTTTTATTTCATTCACCTACTGCTTCCAAAGTTTCCCACACACATCAATTGGTCGTTGGAATTTTTTCTCCGTTTCATTATTCCTGTAAGTAATTTTATTTTTTTCATTATACGTTCACTTTTGAAAAGTTAAAAGGAGGATAATATCTTTACTAATTGGAAAAAGGAAAATATACTGTGCAAAATTCGTTAAAAATTAGAAATAAATAGTACTGTTTAAATGAATGCTGCGTGAAATTACAAGAGTTTTACAGTTTCAAAAGGTATGTTTGCTTTTAAGTTTTGGTTTTATTTAAATTCAAGTGTAAATGTATAAAATTCATTTAATGTATGCTTAGTTTTTCATAAATTATAGGAGTTATTTCACTGTATCAAAAATACCTTCTAAGGCTCCAGCAAATTTCCATTCCAACCTTAATCATTTTTTTAAACATTTCCCTTAGTTTAAAATTGGAAAACAACCACTTAATCAATATACTGATCCCCATCATTCACATTCTTCCAACTAATCATTAATCTTTAATTGAACTAGTTTTTTCTCAACACTTTCTTAGTTCCATTAAAACATTTAAAAGCCAGCTTTTTCGCTTCAACTAACTTCCAGTAAATCCATCCTTGTAATACCATTTATTTCGATTTTCTTATCATTAAAGCAACCGCTTTTTCAACATTTTCATACGCAGAATTTAAACTTTGCACATTTAAAAGACCAAAACTTGTGTTTCCGAAAGCCAATTTTCCAGTTTCTAGATTTGTAGCACTTCAACTCTTTATTAACACAGTTTCTTCACTCAAAATTGCCTTCGGCATCAGATGTAATTGATATAAGGTGTCAAACAATAAAATTGACAAACAAATTAATAAACATTTCGGAATCAGGTTAGCTACTAATGAAATTCAGCAATAAGAAATATCGTAGAGAAAGGGAATTTGTATTTTAAATATACATATCCAGATGCACACGCTACAAATTTTCAGGCATTCGGTGTTTTTAAAAGTGTTAAATTTAAAGCTTCTAATGAGTGTCTCCACTCCCAGACTAAGCATGAAGTAAAATTTCGAGTTTAGAAAAGCCCCCGTAGAAAATGTTTACGGGGCTTTTCTAAATTCGAAATTTTACTTCATGCTCCACGCGTATTAAACACTGATTTCCAGTGAAGGTAAAAAAATACACTGCTCAAGTTTAATTTTATGTTAACATATTTTACAAATGTTTATTACGACTAAACAAATATTGCTCTTACAAAATACGCGCAATTTGCTATTATATTTAATTAAAAAAACCAAAAGAAAATGTTTAAAGGCTATTGAATATTTGAAGATTTGGTTACACGAAATGACATTTTTTAATATTTATTAACGTGAGATTAAACTCATACAGTATATTTTAAACTTCAATTAAAATCGGTGTTTTATACGCGTGGCGCATGAAGTAAAATTTCGAGTTTAGAAAAGCCTGAGTTTGGATTTGGACGCTTCGCGTCCAAATCCAAACGCTCAGGTTTTTCTAAACTCGAAATTTTACTTCATGCTTAGCCTGGGAGTGAAAAACACTCATTTAAAGCTTCAAATTGAACCTTTTGAAAAACGATTAATTTCTGCAAATTTAACAGACACTGAAATCATTGTTATATGTCTAAACAAATCCTGCTCTTTCAGAATAAGCGCAATTTTCTGTTGGATTTAATTAAAAGAAAAAACCCAAAACCATCTTTTTAACGCGATCGAATATTTAATGACTTGGTTACACTGAATAATTTAATATTTCAATATTTGTAAAAGTGAGATCAAACTTAAGCTGTATATTTTGAACTTCAATTGAAATCAGTGTTTTATACGCGTGGTACGTAAAGTAAAATTTCGAGTTTACAAAAGCCCTACTTTGGATTTGGACGCTTCGCGTCCAAATCCAAACGCTCAGGCTTTTAAACTCGAAATTTTACTTCATGCTTAGCCTGGAAGTGGAAAACACTCGTTTAAAGCTTTAAGTTGAACCTTTTTAAAAACGATGAACTTCTGCAAACTTAGCAGACACTGAAATCATCTTTAAAACAAACATTTCTAACAATCATAGTGAATCCATTCGATCATTCCCTATGATAATGTGAATTTTGCAAACTATGTAATTAATTTCAGAATAAATTAAATGATGCGAAAAGAAGACGGTACCAAACATCGTGTTTGTGTTCAATACGACCACCATCCTCGTTTAATGTGCGCCGTTTTGTGTTCCCTTATGGAACACCAAAGTCTCGTAGATTTGGCGATCCGATGCGGCAACAACACCATGCACGCCCATAAGTGTATTTTAGCTGCCAGTAGTCCATATTTTCGGGTAAGTACAAAACATTTAGTTTATTTTCTTATGTGGATAATGGATTTTGATGTTAGGCATCATGTTGGGATATCTACGAAAGTATAAGATTATAATCCTTCAATAAAGAGTTGTTCATTTGATGATTATTTGGAATTGCTATAGAAATATAAGGATTGGATCCATTGAATCAAAAATTGCTCATTCAATAATAAATAATAGACGTATATCAGATGTCCAATAATTGTTTAAGTTCTGTGTGGCTGTGGAATCAAACATAATCGTCGATTCTTACTTCAAAATAAACCCTACGTTTGTAAAGTCATAACCTATTTCAGAGAAGTAAGAATTGACATTCATGTTTGATTCCATGTTATGTTGTTATGTACTGTTGTGGGGTCAGTGGGTCGTATGGCCTCTGGGTCTTTCGAAATTACCTCGACCTGATAGATCTTTTGTAATTATCCCTGACCTACATGAGTCCCTCAGTGTTTAGACCTCTTGTGTAGTCTACGATAACTTGAGAGTTAATGTGTACCAATTCATGGAGTTTTAAAATGGCCGATGACAGGTAGGCACAGACAGGGCAGAGCATTCAGGTGCTCTGCTGTTTCTTGTGCCTCGTCGCAAAACCTGCAATTGGCATCAGTTGTCTGACCCATCTTAGTGTGGTAGTATTTTAGAGGACAGTGTACAGTTAGAAGGCTGGATGTGATCCCTTGCTTAAACTGAGAAACTGTTAACCCTTACGGCAGAGAAGGCTATGAATCTTTTCATCAGTCGCAGGCCAGGTGTGTTTTTCAGATGAGCATTTTTTTCAGAATCTTCCCATTCCTAGATCCATTCCCTGGATGCGGACTTCAGTTATTCCACTGTTCTGGGTTCTGGTTCAACAAATGGAGTTTTAGAGCCTTCCTTGGCAAAGTTGTCAGCAATTTCATTGCCATAGATCCCTGCATGCCTTGTAACCCAGAGCAGTTTAACTCTGTTGTTCCTGGCCAACTGCTTTAAGGATAGCTTGCACCCCTAGACAGATTTAGACTTACATATAGGTGATTTTATTGCCTTTACTGCAGGCTGACGGTCTGGGCATATGCATACCCTCTTTTTATTGTAGCCCCTTTCTAAAGATGTTTTAATGTTTGCTTCTATAGCCATCCCTGACTTTATTAACTGGACACCAGATATACCGATCTACAATAAATTGACGCAGCATAGCTTTTATTATGTGTTAGAGAGTAATAAATATACAAACAATAGGAGAAAGCTCGATTAATTATAAACAACAATCTAATTCCCTTGATTACTTGCTAATACTTTCAACTATTAATTGCAAATGACATATCTTGAAATTTCGATTAATTGGTTAAGAAAGTGATTTACTGAAAATAAATTTATGAATAATTGTTGCAAGATTTAAACAGCACATCCGAAACTAGCATAAGTAAAATTACGTTATTTGATAACTGGATTTTAATAACTAACAAAAAATACAAATTAAAGCAAGGATATGGTAATTTATAATAAATGAGTATAAATGAAATTGCCAATTCTTGGTTGCAGAATACTTCAAACATTAAAAGTGCGATTCTTTTCGCAATCTACAACAAGTTAGTCTTACAAAGACTATATCAAACACTCATTGAAACAACTACTTCCCGGGCTAATACCCCGACGGACATTGAATTAAACAACAAGTGATTGCTGTTACATACAGTAACCTACTGCAAATGTAACAATTTGGGTCAAATTATTCAGGCCATCTATAGACGCGTTTCGAGATTTATCTCTCATCAGTATAGCTTTGCTACTAACTTGTAGATTGCGAAAAGAATCGCACTTTTAATGTTTATAATAAATGTTCAAATAGAGTTCCTTGCGCCGCTAAACAGTGCCCTAATCTATCATAGAAATTTCTTCCCATATTATGAAGCATTAGAGCTGTAATGGTTCCAAACACATTGACAAGGCTGTTCTAAACTTTCAACTCTTGCAAGATTATAAACTTTCTGTTTCACGTGTGGCCACAGGAAAAAGTCAATTACAGCTAAATCAGGAGACCTGGCTGCCCACCTGTTGTCACCTCTTCTACCAATTACACGATTCGGAAAAGTACTATCCACGCACAGCCATCCTGTTGATACCATATTTGGTTGAAGTCTACTCCTGGAAATGACCTCATTGTTAGAATTATTTGATCCCGGAGAAGATCCACATACTTTACTCCATTCAAATGTCCCTCAATGAAAAATGGTCCAACAATATGATCTCCGATGATACCTGCCCATACATTTAATGTTTGTGGGTATTGAGTTCGAAAATCCATTCGGTGACGTGGATTTTCCCTACTCCAAAACCTAATAACGTTAGGATTATGCCTTCCTTATAGTGGAAAGGTTGATTCGTTCGTAAAACAAATATTCATAATAAAATTATGATTTTCATTTGCACGTTCCATCATCGTTTCACAGAACACCATTCTTTCAATGTCATCTTCTAGAAATATATGATGGCCTATTGAAATTTTGTAAGATTTGTATCCATTCCGTTTAAGAATTTGTCGAACCGTTTGCCTGTTAGTATCAACTTCAATCCGAAAGCTGGATTTTAACGAATCTATGTCCCGTCTTTCCTAGTCTTCTGTGGCAGCTCTTTGTTCTCTTCAGTGGCATTTATTATTAGCAATACATCCAGTTCATTCAAAAGGACAAACAATTCTAGAAATTGTTGAACAAAGTGGAAATCACCGGTTCTTAAAATTTGCCATCATATACCCATTTAATAATCTGTATTCTCTCTTCTAGAGTATAAGACATCGCGGCAGTTGACAATTGCAAATTTGAAGTAAAATTTATATTCGAATATGTAGGCATTGCAACAATAAATATTACGATTCGTCTGCTATATATTTTGTCTTTCTCTTACTTCAGAAAATCTTATTGTACTGTATTAACCTATGGATTTTGCTATGCCGCGTGAAAAAAATGTACGGTATATATATCCGATAGATTCATTGTATTTGAGTTTGTTTATGTGTCGCTTCTTGAATCTTTTTTCGATAATTTAGGAACAATTGGAAAAAAATCCCGGAACGGAACAGGTGATAATCAACGGGCTGGATTTTGCCGCTATGAAGTCTGTCATTGAGTTTATATATTGCGGAGAAACTAATATTTTAGAAGAACACCTTAAAACGGTAATCGCCGCTGCAAAGCTGTTCCAAATTCGTGGACTCCAAGCAATTGGTTCAGAAACACACTTTGATTCAGGTAAGTTCAGGTTTCCTCAATATTTCTTGTATACAATGAAAGAATACAAATATTAAATCTTCTAATTTAACCCATTCACGACCGAGCAATTAAAGAGTTTAATTTTAAAGTTGATTTTAAGTAAAATTCTGCACTTCGTTTTATGATTACTATGAATGACTTATTATATTACATGCTGAGAATGTTTTTTTTTTTAAATATACATTATGTATACGCTGTAAGTTTTTAGGTATTCGTCAATTTTATTAAAGGGTATAATTTGAAGTTTTTAACGAGTGTTTCCACTCCTAGACTAAGCATGAAGTAAAATTTCGAGTTTACAAAAGCCTGATAATTTGGTTTGGCCGCTCCGCGAAGCGGAGCGGCCAAACCAAATTTTCAGGCTTTTGTAAACTCGAAATTTTACTTCATGCGCCACACGTATTAAACATTGAAATATTGTAAAGTTAGAAATACACTTAAAAACACTTTTTTAAAATTAGTAAAAATAAAAATATTGAAATGAGAAAATCTTTACACATTTCTTCTTTATTTAGAAAATTAATTAACAAAAACTTAACAATGTTGCGTTAGTGCATCTGTGTGTCACAGTGAATAAAGTTATTAGTAAGCTTAGTAAAATATCATATACGTGAGTCGATCAAATATAAACGAGCCTTTATTTTTTACAGAGCGTAAAAGCAAACATCTACATCTCTATAAATTATTTTTCTACATACTATTCCCTATATGAAATGATTTTTTCTCAAAAGTTTGAAGTTTTTTAACTCCGTTATCGTGGAAAGAAGCTGGGCGGGTATTTAACCAATTGTGCACAAACGTTTCCACTTTCTTTTTGCTGTCAAATCGCTTGCCTCCAAGTGCTTCCCAACAAGTGGAAACCACAATAAGACAGGTCTGGACTGTAAAGACGATGATAAAGTGTTTGCCAGGTAATTTCCATCAATTTCTGTTGCCGTACAGCAACCTATAGGGCCTAGTATTGTCATAAAGAAGCAATACATCGCAGATGGCACATTCTCGTTTTTGTCTCTATTCTGAAGCTTAACTTGATCCACGAGGCAGTAGAAGCAAGTTACGTTATTGGTTCAAGGACTGTGTAAGAAATCCACCAGTAGAACCCCTCTCCAATCACGAAAAACCGCGTCAACTCAGATAATCGAATTTTGGCTTTTACAGGGTTCCCTTGGTCTTTTTTTCTCGCTTGATTTCGATGCTCCAAACTTTCTTTTCAATCTTTTTCCATGAAAGGGTATCTTTCCCAAACTAGACCTGCAATATGCGGTAAATTTCGACTTTTCACTTTTTCTCGCGTGAGGAACTTTAGAGTTAAGCGTTGTGGGCTACTAAACGAAGAACAGAACAAACCAATTGGTGTGGTTTCCTAACTCCAGGCATCCCAATCTAAAGACCTCAGCAGCCCAATCACAAATAAATATTATAGCTAATGCTCAGAAGACAAAGGCTCGCTTATATTTGATTGACCCACATATAATGAAATGCCAGTTCTAGCTACATATCATTTCCAAATGGATTTTATCTTCCTCCTAAAAGAAAATAACTCTCTTCTTGTATTTAATGAATAATAAACCACTTTTATATTTCTACAGAAGAAATGATGGTAATCCCTCCTCCAATTTTCATCAACAAAAAACCCAAATACTCGAGCGCTTACATCCCCTATGTCCCAATCACCCAACAGCCCTCACCCAACGAAAAAAACCTGCTACCCTTCGATCCCAATTACCGCCGTATGAAGCGGAAATTTGTCCGAACCGCGATCGAAGCGGAAAAGGCTTGCGCCCGCGAAGCCCGGGCCAGCCGACTGGCCCTGGAAGCCCTCAAAAAAGAACTAGGCCCCGCCAGCCAGATGCACAACTACGAAATCCGCGACAACTGTACGGAAACGACCGTCGAGAACTTCATCACCAGCACCGACGATGATAGTTTCATGAACGATTTAGAAGCGATCCCGATGCAAGTGGTGAATTACGGGGATTTGAACCTAACCACGCCTGTTTTGAGCTCCGGACAGGTGATTAATTTAAGCAAGGGTTTAAGCAACAACCTAATCCCGTTTGAGATAACGGGCGGTGAGAAAACGGTGGATAAAATCAAGGACGTGTTCAGTCAGGAAATGCAAACGAACGTGGAGATTATGTACAAAACACCCGAGGGTGAATTCGTGAAAGTCACCGATGAGGTTTTGCGAAACATCACCGGGGATACGCTGCAGTTTCAAGTGATTGATGAGAATGGGAGGGAAGGCGAGATCCAGTTGTTAGACGATAAAATCAAGATGAAAACCGAGGTTTCCGAAAAAACAACCCAAAAATTCGAGGAGACGGTTCGCGAGTTCATCAACACCAGTTTCTCGGATGAGAGCGGGAATCCGAATGATTTGGACAGTATCCTGTTGAATTTGCAGGAGATCGAGGGTAACAGCGAAAAGGTAAAAAGCGGCGATGGGAAGTTGGAGAAGATTATAGCGGACTTGAAGGAGACGGAGGCGGATAAAATTTGCGGAATGGACGAAGATCCCGAGGAGGAGCACGAACACACCGATATACTCAACGAGATCAACTCCATGCAGTATTACGATAAGAGCGTTTACGAGGACGTCGCCGATCAAGTCGAATCGGCTTTTCAGAGAAAAGAAGAGGATAATGATAAGGAAGACGATAAGGATGTTGAAGTCGTTAAAGTTTCACCGCGAAAATCGCCCAGGATTTGTGATGATCCGGAGGACGCGGTCAAAACCTCGCCGAAGTATTCACCTAGAAAGACCAGATCTTCTTCTTCTTCTTTAGGTTCGCTTAATGTTTCGAAGAAAAAATGATTTCTTTTTTGTTTTAGGGTTTTATTATTTAAAATGTTCTCCTATTTTATTAATTAGTTTAAATTCTGTTTAATATCATAGGATTTACATGGTTTAAAATATTTAGAATTTATTTATGATTAAATAAAAGTTGTACTCGTTAGTTATTAAATTGATATCCCATAAAATTATTTATTAAATATACACATAACAAGACGACGTAAACGCTATCTGTTGTTCATTTGCTAAATAAGCAACAGATGGCGTTTAGATCATCGTGTTATAAGTACATTGCACAAGTCATGATAAATGAAGTAGCACTGGTTCAGGATTATACTGTAGGGAGGAGCGATACGTTATTAGCATATGACGGGTAATTCATACCACCCGAACCAATAATTTTTTGAGTGAACGGCTGATCGTAGAAAGTTGAGCCAACAATTTTTTTCACAAAAGCTGCCTTAAAGAATCAAATGACCCAAAAATGTTGCCAACCTATAAAATGTTAATCAAAATGTCAAGATTTTTGGATTTTCAAATGGTATAAAGTATCAATGTTACAAAAATATGTTTTCTATAAAAGTTCCTTATTTTTTTATAGACGTTTCCAATGATACTACTATCGACATATCTTTCCCTTTAAAAACGCAAAGTTTTTGACATTTTCATTATTTTTTTTTTTACGTTAGCAACATTTCTAATAAATAGAAATATCACTATTCGATTCTTCAAGATGGCTTCTGTAATAACATTTTTGAACCCAACTCTCTACGATCAGCCGTTCAGTCAAAAATAATTCATACGGGTAGTCTGAATCACCACACATATTCATTGGCTTTTTACAAACATTCAATTTGAAGTTTCTAACGAGGGTTTCCACTCCCAGACTAAGCATGAAATAAAATTTTGAGTTTAGAAAAGCCTTAAAACTCCCAGACTAAGCATAAAGTAAAATTTAGAGTTTAAAAAAACCTGAAAATTTGGATTGGTCGCGTAGCGCTACGCGGCCAAACCAAATTTTTCATCTTTTCTAAACTCGAAATTTTACTTCATGCGCGACGCTTATAAAACGCTGATTTACAGTGAAGTTCAAAAATATACTGCTTCAATATAATACTTTGTAAGTACATTTTGAACTTCAATTTTGGTCAATGTTTTATACGCGTGGCGCATGAAGTAAAATTTCGAGTTTAGAAAATCCTGAAAATGTTAAGGCTTTTCTAAACTCGTAATTTTACTTCATGCTTTGTCTGGGAGTGGAAACCCTTGTTAGAAACTTCAAATTGAACGTTTTTAAAAAGCCAATGAATGCCTGAAATTTTACAGCGGAATAAGTCTTAAAAGAAAATTTCCCTGAATTATCTACGAGAGCTAGCTGAACACAACTAAAGTTTATATCTGAACTAAATTTATAATTACAATAGATCATTTGTCATTTGGACCTACTGTTCCAATCAGAGGTTCACTAAGAGCCAGCTGCACCAAATACATTGAACTTGTTTAATTTTAAACTCTCGAGTTTGAAGTGAGTTAGAACAATAGGAACTGTCATCTTGGATTCAAGTCCAGCTTGAACTCGAGTTCAAAGTGAAATTAAAACAATAGCAACTGTCATCTTGGATTCAAATCCAACTTGAACTCGAGTTCAAAGTGATATTAGAACAATAAGAACTGTCATCTTGGATTCAAGTTTAGCTTGAACTCGAGTTCAAAGAAGAATGGCAACTATCATCTTGAACTTAAGTTCAGGTTAAACTCGAATTCAACGTTGCAACTGGGCCTAAATTTTTGTTTGGTACAACTATTTTTTCCCAAATCATTACTAATTAGCAAGCATTTCATAAAAACTCAACAACTGCTCATATTTCTCGTTCAAAATCTTGAAATTCTCACTTGTAAACCTAAGCGCCCTGATGTACTTCAACAAATCATCACACTGTGTACCCGCTTCCTCTCTCATCAAATCCATATTACACAGCTCCGTCACCTTCTCCCTGATTTTCTTAAACATCTGAAACTCCTCGACTTCCTTATACTGCGCATCGATGACCTCGACCTGCTCCTGCAAATCAGCCGCTGATAGCCTCCCCTTGTCCATAGAAATAATCAGATTCTGCTTCTCCATAAAGGGCCCCTCGACTTCCACTGACAGAATACCGTTTTCATCGTAGATGAAGGTCTCGTAGAGCTTGATCGTTTTGGCCGGGCTCGGCGGGAATCCAGAAATTCTTAAATCGCCGATAAAGGTGTTGTTTTCCGTTGATTTATCCTCGCCGGCGAATATCTTCACCCTGATCACCATTTGGTTGTCCTTCGTGTTGCAATAAATTTTCGTCGCCTTCGCCGGTAGGGTGGAATATTTCGGAATAATCACGCTCATTTGCTTCCCGGCGATTTCGACTCCCAGGGAATACGGGCAGATGTCGGTGAAGATTACATCTTCGTAAGAGGAGTTCCCCGACCACTTCGACGCGGCGATGGCTGCGCCTAAAGCGACCGCTTGATCCGCGCTGATCGTGAACTTCAAAGGCTTTTTGTAAAAATCCTCCAGCAGCTTGGTAACCTTTCGAATCCTGCTAGACCCGCCGACTACAACGAACTCGTCGATCGCATCTATGCTCATGTTGATTTTATTCAGGCACCTGTGGACAATCTCGATGGTTTTATTAAAAATCGCAGCGTTGATTTTGTTAAACTCGTCCCTTTGGATGACGATCTCAAATTCCTCATCTGGAATAAATTCGTATAGTTGAAAAGTCGCGTCGACTGATTGAAACAGTTGTTTTTTAACATCCTCGCAGATGCTTTTAAACCTATTGTAAACTTTCGCGTTCTTGCAAACATCAAATTCGTAATTTTCCTTTATATACTTAGCGTACTTATCGAAAATATTCTGAGTTATATCATTCCCACCTAATTCAACGTCCCCATCAATAGCGACAACTTTAACATTCCTATTCTTAAACTTCACGATGGAAACATCAAAAGTCCCTCCTCCGAAATCAAAAACGAAAATCGTCTTCTCCGCATCCGAATTATTATCGGTTGAATACGCTATAGCCGCCGCTGTTGGTTCATTCAGGAGTTTCACCTCTTCGAAGCCGCCGATTTTTCCGGCGTCTATGGTAGCCTGGCGTTGGGCGTCGTTGAAATACGTGGGGACTGTTATGACGGCCTTCGTTACGGGTTTACCTATATTGATCTCCGCCTGTTTCTTCAGGTGCTTGAGGATGAGGCCACTCAGCATTTCCGGGCTGTACATCTTGTCTTCGCCGTTGTGCTTCACGGCCACGTTTATCTTCCCCCTGTAGTTGACCACGTTGAATTTCCACTTGTCGAGGAATTTTTGGACCAGCGGGTCGTCGAAATTTCGGCCTATGAATCGTTTTACATCTAAAACAAAATAAACAGTCTGTACTTACGGTTATCTCCGAGATAAAGTAGAGTTCATTTCTCGGGGAATGGTATTGACTAGCGGCGTAACTAGGGGGTGCAAGACGCAGAAATGCTAAGGGGGGAGGGGGCAATGTCATCTTAAGAAAGAGGTGTCCAACTCGCGGCCCCATCAGTAGAGAATTATAGTCGATTCGGGGACAGGAACTGCATTCGGTTTCCGTTTTCAGTTTCCAATTTCAGTTTCCGGTTTATAACTTATATACATATACTAACAATGTCATTCATAGAAAATACGAACAAAAAAAGCAAAAGCGTGGTTTTCTTTCTCTTGGCAATGTCCTATACTTTTATTTCATATCTTGAACGCCACTTTTGGCAACATCACGCAATAAAAGTTAAAATGGGTGTTATTGAACTTCAGAATAAATCAGCGTTTAATACGCGTGGCGCATAAAGTAAAATTTCGAGTTTAGAAAAGCCTGAAAATTTGGATTTGCCGGGGCGCGTCTCGCTTCGCTCGCGCGCCCCGGCAAATCCAAATTTTCAGGCTTTTCTAAACTCAAAATTTTACTTCATGCTTAATCTGGGAGTGGAACCCTACATTAAAAAAAATCAAATAAAACACGACTAAAGATTTGAATAGCTAAAACGTTCTAAATCAAACTATCTAATGTTTTAAACTACTAACTTATAATTTTAAGAATATGGGAAATAATTACAGAAAATTATTAAAGCATTAACGTAATTATTTTTGTGACCAAATATAATATAAACTCACCATATATTGTATTCTTCTCATTGTTTACCATTCTGTTGGCAGCAGCTGTCCCGAAAAGTATATCATCCGGTTTGAAACAAATGTAAGAGGGTGTAATGTACTCGCCGGCTTGATTAGGAATTATTTCGGGTTTGTCGTCTTTCACGTAGGCCATGCAACAATTACACGTACCTAAATCTATTCCAATCGCCGTCATGTTAATCTGTAATACGGGTTAGATTAGGTAAGGTTAGTTCGAGTAAATTAAATCAGATATAAAAAGTTGATGTTAAATGACTAAATAAATGAAATGAAATTTTAAAAGTGCGATTCTTTTCGCAATCTACAACAAGTTAGTCTTACAAAGACTATATCAAACACTCATTGAAACAACTACTTCCCGGGCTAATACCCCGACGGACATTGAATTATACAACAAGTGTTTGCTGTTACATACAGTAACCTACTGCAAATGTAACAATTTGGGTCAAATTATTCAGGCCATCTATAGACGCGTTTCGAGATTTATCTCTCATCAGTATAGCTTTGCCATTCCCTCTAAACAATTTGACACCTTAGACTGGCGGTCACGTTACCGTTCAAACATAAGTATAAATGAAATTGCCAATTCTTGGTTGCAGAATACTTCAAACATTAAAAGTGCGATTCTTTTCGCAATCTACAACAAGTTAGTCTTACAAAGACTATATCAAACACTCATTGAAACAACTACTTCCCGGGCTAATACCCCGACGGACATTGAATTATACAACAAGTGTTTGCTGTTACATACAGTAACCTACTGCAAATGTAACAATTTGGGTCAAATTATTCAGGCCATCTATAGACGCGTTTCGAGATGTATCTCTCATCAGTATAGCTTTAGAGGGAATGGCAAAGCTATACTGATGAGAGATAAATCTCGAAACGCGTCTATAGATGGCCTGAATAATTTGACCCAAATTGTTACATTTGCAGTAGGTTACTGTATGTAACAGCAAACACTTGTTGTATAATTCAATGTCCGTCGGGGTATTAGCCCGGGAAGTAGTTGTTTCAATGAGTGTTTGATATAGTCTTTGTAAGACTAACTTGTTGTAGATTGCGAAAAGAATCGCACTTTTAATGTTTGAAGTATTCTGCAACCAAGAATTGGCAATTTCATTTATACTTATGAAATGAAATTAGTGATATAAAATAATTCCACAGGGTTGTTTTCTTTAAACTATACATACCCGGATGTATACGCTGTGAATTTTCAGAAATTAGTTGTGTTTTTATAAGCGATGATCTGAAGCTTTAAACGAGTGCTCTCACGATAAGCATGAAGTAAAATTTAGAGTTTAGAAAAGCCTTAAAATGTTCAGGTTTCATGCGCCACGCGTATTCAACACTGATTTATTGTGAAGTTAAAAATATACTGTTTGTTAGGGAGAAAAATAGCAGAGCGGCACATGGCTGCTAGCTTCACACCTCTACTATGTTCCGACCTTAGACAAAATAAACGATTGTAAAATGTATGAACTTGTGTCACACTCAGGCTGGTAGTCCACTGGAAGCGACAACAGGCGGCTATGCGCTCATGCGATACGAACGACAACGGGCGTATACGCACGAAAGATCCCGATGTGTGTAAATCCAATGAATCACGTCTAGTGTAAGCGTGCGCAGACATGCGGATTCTCGCGCCGAGCGTGAAGCTGCGTCATATCCCAAAAGAATGGGATCCGTCGCTCGTAGCCGCGTCTATTCCAGTGTCTTTTTTTTCCTACTTTGTCTTCTCAAAGTCTAATCTTACTTTTTTCTTATAACAATAGTGCTAAATATTTTGATCACTCTTCATTTCTTACTAGGCAGGTGTATTGAACAGTATAAACTGCTACAAAATAAATATAGAATTTTATAACTTAATTATTTTTTATAAAAATTATATTTTTTCGAATTCCAATCATACCCCTTATCACATAGGGACTTTCCAAAAAGTAAACATCCTGTGAATCCATTAAAAAGTACAACTCTTTTGACGGTGCCAAAAAACTGGGCAGCGCGAAGTCACATGCAGTGTACGACCCCTGTCGCGTGTAGCAGCCTGTCGCCGCTTGTATATCGCGTGAGTGCGTAGCCGCGTGTGGACGCTGTCAGTGGACAACCGGCCTCAAGATCAAGCTGTTTTAGTAAAAAAATCACGAAAAAACATATCTAAGCAGTATATTTTGAACTCCACGTTAAATCAGTATTTTATACGCATGGTGCATGAAGTAAAATTTCGAGTTTAGAAAAGCCTGAACGTTCAGGCTTTTCTAAACTCGAAATTTTACTTCATGCTTAGCCTGAGAGTGGAAAACACTCGTTGCTTTAAATTGAACGCTTTACAAAAATATCAAATGCCGTATAGCGCGACATTTTTGTTGGTAGTAAAAAAAGTTACTAACTATTTGGTTATGTGATTACATTTTTGGTTATGTAAATTGCAATGTTGCGTTTTATAATATCCCTCTTTCACATGTAAAAATATTGCTTTTGATATACAAAATGCCAATATAAGGGAAAAAAAAAACAAGCCTACTGCGGTGAGAATAAAATGTGAGCAGAGTTTATACAAATTGAGATCTCTGCTAATTACTAAAGCAATTAATAATTACAACAAAATAATTTTTAATATACTCACTGGTCAATATTTATAGTTGAATAATTTTTAAACTTTCCATATAGATATGCACAAGTTTTAATTTTTGTTGATATCCTCCAATACTGCTTACATTCACTTCCCTACCGTTAAGATTATATCAATGAATTTGTAATAATAAATTGCGATTATAAGTTTTAATCAAAACTGATAAGATTATCTATCGAAATTGTTATTATTTAAACTTGAAACGGTGAAACAATTAAATTATTTTTTCTATTAATACTATTGTTAAATTCAAAACGATATGTTTATCTCAAAATTAAAAAAAAATAAAATATACTTGTTCAAAATTGGACTTCTCCTCAATTTCAATAATTTCATTGCTTTAATGATTGCAAAAATCAAATGCAACAATTAAACAAAATAAATTTAAAAAAAAACTCAAAAAAGACATCTCTAATATTCATTAAAGTGAAAATAAACTTAAACAGTATGTTTTTAACTTTACTTAAAATCAGTGTTTTATACGCGCACGAAGTAAAATTTCGAGTTTAGAAAAGCCTGAAGATTTCGTTTGATCGCGTAGCGCTACGCGCTAAGCGACCAAACCAAATTTTAAGGCTTTTCTAAACTCGAAATTTTACTTCATGCTTAGTCATGCTTTAAATAAAATTAGAAGTTGGGTTAAGTGAAATAAGTTATGTTACAAGTTGGGTTAAGTGAATTTAAATACAATTAGGAGTTGGGTTAGGTGAAATTAAAAATGTAGACATTGTGTCAGAAGTTAGGTTGAAATTGGAAATTTAGACGTCGTGTGAGGAGTTGGGTTAGATGAAATTACAAATGTATGCGTCGTGTCAACAGTTGGGTTAGGTGATATTGGAAATTTATACGTAGTGTCAGGAGTTGGGTTAGATGAAATTGGAAAGTGACAGTAGAACAGTAGGAACTGTCATTTTGAACTCAAGTTCAACCTTTTTGGTGTTAGAGTTAAACCACTTAATGTGTTTCGTGCAACTGGCCCTTTAAACAGTATTTTTGATACAAGGAATCAATTTCTCAATTAACATTTGAAACAATTTTGTATTGTTCTAATTTTATTTCAATTCACTTAACCCAACTTATAGTTTATCTAAATTCACCTAACCAAATTTCTAATTGTATTTAAATTCATATAACCCGACCTTGGTCGCTACACGACCAAACCAAATTTTAATTCTTTCTAAAGTCGAAATTTTACTTCATGGTTAGTCTGGGAGTAGAAACACTCGTTAGTTTTATTTTTTTACATCTATTCCAAATCACCCTGTATACTTAATCAATGTGAGGTAATAATAATCAAATAAAACACAAAAATGCAATACAAATATTTTTGTTTTTATTTTTATCTTCAAAAAATAATCATAAATTATTCGTACAAACCGACAGACTGTTTCAAGTATGCACATTCATATATCAACAAAAATGAAAGGGAAAAATCAACTTTGTAAAAGAAAAAACGAAATCAATCAGTTCATCGGATTTTAATTTTGTTATTTTTTTGGCAATATATACAAATTCCTTCCTTTTCATTCTCTCTCACTCTTAACTAACTCTCCAACACAAACATTCTTTATACACAATAATGGACAACACAGCAACAAAACAAATTGTACAAAAACAAAGGAAAATGAGGAGAATCGATATTTATAATACAACATGAAAGAAATATTAAATTGATTGTAAAACAAATGAGTAATTTAATTTAAAAAAATTTATGATCCATTCAGCATTATTTAAAACTGAAATAGCATTGAATTTGTAATAATTAAAAAAAACTTTAATTAAAACACTTGGTTCGTTTCACTGATTTATATTTTACTAAGAATGAAGGAAGGAAATTAAACTGTTTTATCAATAGAATACTTGTTTATGAATCCAATGTGGAAAAGTGATATGATTATTTAAAAAATTTAATTTAGGGTTTAGGTAGGTTAGAGTTTTTAGGTAAATTGGATTATATATTATTGAAATTACTACAAATGTTTCAAACTTTCTGTTAATCTGTCAAAAGAGATAATAGGAAATGGACAAAGTTACAGTGTTGCCACTTTTAATGATTTCAACCGTCTGTCATTTTATTCAAATTAGTCGCCTATTTCCAAAGACATCTAAATCCATTTTTTACAAATATATTTAGGGATTTTTGGAAATATGTGACTCATTATGCAGTATGAAATTTCATACTGTGTGATATAAAATAACTGAAACAGTAGTATCAAGTTTTAAATAACTGTGAATGGATTATATTAAAAAAAAGAACTTCGTTGATTTTTAAAAAGACCATGTTGCATTAAAACAAATATATATTTTGGGTAAATAATCACTGGAATGAATAAAGCCGTAAGTAACATATATACAGAAATAGTTTATCGCACACACACGAACAACTCGTAAAGTCCGGAAAAATGGGGGAGACTGCTAGAATCACAGATGAATGACAAACAAAACAAAAAAAAAAAAAAAACAGTCGAACGTTGATCACTATCAGTCGAATTCGGTGCATTCATCGGAGGTAGTCCGGCGGCAGGAGGAAGCTGTTTTCATTTTTATCATTTTTTTTCTTACTGCGCACGATTTCTTAATTCAAAATCAATTTTTGTACTTATCGATATTTTTTTTTTATATATATAATATACTGTATCATTACAAAAGGAAGCATCCGCTCATGTAATGGAGCAACTTTACAGTACAGTAAATATTTACATAAAATACTTTACAAATAACAATCTTTGGTTACATTAACAAAAAAAAATTAATTAATAGATAATAAACAAAAAAAATATAAATAACATCGAGGGGGGAGTTGATGAATTAAACTAGACGATTAACACCTAAAATTATAAACACATACAGTTTTTTTTTTATGTACAAGTATAACAGGATTTAAATAATAATACTAAAATATATAATTGTTGGTGTTTTTTTTAATATAATCAATCATTTTAAAACTTTTCTTTAAATAAATAAATACGTTTATTTATACTGTGACTGATTTAAAAATAATTAATTATCAAAATTAAATAAAGATATATGTAGAAGATAATCTCATAAATCCAACTCAATGGTCATTTTTAACTTAAAGTGTGTTATTATTATTACATATTATCATATCTAGAGTAAACATATCCCGATATATACTGGAATTTTTCTTGCATTCGTCATTTTTCTAAATCGTTCGAGTAATTCCACTCTTAGACTAAGCATGAAGTAAAATTGCAGTGCAGAGCACTACACGACCAAATCAAATTTTTAGGCTATTCTAAACTAGAAATTTTATTTCATGTGCCATGCATATCAAACACTGACTTAAAGTAAAGTTCGTAATATACTATAAAAGCGGTATGCGGAAGCCGTATGTTTTGAACTTCACTTGCAATCAGTGTTTTATATGCGTGGCAGATGATGTAAAATTAGAAAAGCCTGAAAATTTGGTTCGGCCATGTAGCACTACGCGACTAAACCAAATTTCAAGGCTTTTCTAAACTCGAAATTTTACTTCATGCGTAACCTGGGAGTGGAAACACTCGTTTTAAACTTCAAATTTAACAGCACATGCATCGGGATTAGTATACTTAAAAGAAAAATTCCCTACATTTATATAATATATCATTAACATAAAGAAAAATTTAATATAAAGAAAAATTGAGTTTGTCAATAGTTTGCAGAATATTTACAAAATATAAAAACGAATTAAAATTATTGACTTTGTGCAAAAATTTTAGTCTCATTGAGACAAGTTTCCAAATAGTTGTACTTGTTTCAATGAATATTTGGAGATTTGTCTCAATGACTAAATTTTTTGCAGAAACACAATTTTAATTTTAAATCATTTTTATATTAATGTATCATTATTTAGCCACCCAACACCCAAAAGAATACAACGTTTTTTGATAATATATATCATATGTTTAATAAAAAAAAAACCTCTTGAGTACTGATTTTATCTTTTTTTAAATTTATGTTGGCTACATGCTTTAGGAATTGTCATATAAAACGTCAGACATAATAATTATAATGTATAATTTCAGAGTCGCCAACCTGCAATATATTCCATAGCACTCTAGAGGTTTTATTTTATTGAACATATGATATATATATACATATATATATATATATATATAACAAAAATTACAGAGTTGTTTTCTTCTACATATAGTTTTATTTACTTTATGTATGTTTATGATATCCAGACATAATAAATTTTAATATTCAGAAAGGGAAAATATTGAAAATTCATGTATAATGTTAGTGAAAAAGTATTAAAATGATTGATTATGTTTATAAATGCCACAATTAAATGAGATCTTTTTATGTCGAAACAATTATTCCTTTGAACAAAAATTATTTCAGTCGAAATTTTGATTGTTATTTTTTATTTTTCGTGGAACCGCAGCCCCGCGGATTGCATTGTTTTTTTTTTTAATTAATTATAAATCAGTCTGCTCAAAATTAATCTTAAATAATAAAAAAAACAGTCTTAAATAACTAAAAATCTCATATCTAATATTGTCCGTTGAAAATTATAGACATACGTACATTCTTTTGTTGTATTTTTTTTTTTCAGCTACACACGATTTTATCTTTTTTTTCCTCTCGGATCGCTCAATATACAGAATCTAGATACAATTTTCTTTTAATAATTACAAATTGTCCTGTACACACTAAAAATACCATTTTTTAAGGTTGTATCAGCCGAACCGCTCCTTCACCAAGAACATGAGCTTCTTCTTGCCCTTGTAGGCGACTTTCATGTTCTCAATCAGCTGGGTGAATTGCGCGTGCCCGTCGTGCGCCAGTATGAACGTGTCCCTGGCCTTCGTGAGGAAGTCTATGAAATCGCCGTAGTGGCGCGGGGAGATGTGCGTCAGGCGGGAGTGCGTCGTGTTTATGTAGGCGGCGACGGCCGCTTCGAGGAGCTGCCGCAAGGGGGGGCGGTCGTACGAGAGCGGCTTGATGCCGCCGGATGTGCAGCCGCGCCCTCTGTGCGGGTGCGAGTGGTGCTTGCCGGTGTCCAGCGGGGCGGGGTGCGGACACGAGATGCCCGGCGCTGTCATGCTGCAACGCCGCAGGATGTCCGACAGCACGGTAGCGCATTGCACGTTCTTCACCAGCAGGGGGATCATGTTGGTCAGTTCCGTTTTGCCCAGCGAGTGGCTCAGCGCACAGGCCCAGTGTATGTCGTTAATCGCGGGATGAGTATCCTAAAACAACAAATAGTTCAATAAGTGACAGTTATAATAATACAGTATTATTCATCTGAATGGGCAAGAAAATGATAATCTATTAATACCTCTTAAGATCGATCAAAACGACTATGAATGTTCGAACTGCTCGATACTTGAGATACTCGATCTTGCCCACAACTAGTCAATATGTGTTGGACAAGCGTTTGTTCTAGTGTTTGAATGAGTCAAAAATCTTACCTGATTGTAGGCTAAGTGGACATTTTTCATGGCAAGCATGGCGAGCTTGTAGGCCCTGGTGGGATAACCCCTATGCTCCATGTACCTGGCGATGGTGAACAGCTGAGACGAGGTCATGATATGCGAGGCAGCGTCGACCACAATTTGGTACGCTGTTTCGAATGCAAGCGCCTCGTTCTCACAAAGCGTCAGTGCATTCAAGGCACAGTTTGGAGGGTCCTTAAATGAAAAAAAAAAAACACAAGATTGTAGTTAATGAAGATACACTGATATACCTAGATTTTCTAAAATCGTTCAATTTGATGTTTCGACCGAGTGTTTTCCTTGGTAAAGCATGAAGTAAAATTTTGAGTTTAGATAAGCCTGAAAATTTGGTTTGGTCGCGTAGCGCGGAGCGACCAAATTAAATTTTCAGGTTTTTCTAAACTCGAAGTTTTACTGCTTGCGCCACGCGTATAAAACACTCATTTAAAGTGAAGTTCAAAATATACTGCTTTAGTACAATGCCTAAGAAGTATACTTAGAACTTCACTTGAAGTCAGTGATTTATACGCGTTTAGAAAAGCTTGAAATTTTTGGTTTGGTCGCGTAGCGCTACACGCGACCAAACCAAATTTTAAGACTTTTCTAAACTCGAAATGTTCCTTCATGCTTAATCTGGGAGTGGAAACACTCGTTAGAAGCTTCAAATTGAACACTTTTCAAAAACGATACCTGAAAATTTACTTCGTATACATCAGGATGTGTATACTTAAAAGAAAAAATCGTTTACTTGTTCGATTTACCTTTGTGGCACATTGTAGGGCAAGCGTTCTGGCGCAGCTGGACAAATCGTCCTGCTGATTAAAGTTCAAATTCAGGCGCATTATGGTGCTGTGCGACATGACCGTGGTGGCCACCGGTCCCGTCGCCTCCGTCGCCGTGAAAAACTGATACCAGTTCTGCATGATCGACATCAGGGCGTCCACTCCCACTTCCGTGGCGCAGGTGACCAGCCACCGCACCATCTCCCTTCTCCTCCAGTTCAGCGAAGAAAGCGTCATCCTCATCACCTGGAGGCCCAGTTCGAAGGCCACGCTCAGCAGCGTCGGGTGACGCGGCCCGTTTTCGGGCGTTGCGAACCGAAACGCGTCCTGAGCCAACTTGAACAGATGCGAAGAGCTGTGGATGTGCCTTTGCGACGATTCTAATACTGTCCTTAACCGCATTACTTCACCTAATAACAACATTATAAGCATATAAGGCCCAGTTCCACCATAAAAGTTGAACTTGAGTTCAAGCTGAACTTGAGTTTAAGATGACAGACTCATTGTTCTAATGTCACTTTGAACTAGAGTTCAGAGTTGAACCAGTTCAACGTGTTTGATGCAACTAGGTCTAAATGAGCAATGCCGTATAAAACACTAAAATATTGTGAAATCTATGTATATTCGAACTTCACTTGAAATCTGTGTTTTATAAGCGTGGCGCATGAAGTAAAATTTCGAGTTTAGAAAAGCCCAGAAAATTTGTCTTGGGTCGACCCTCGACAAATTTTCACGGGGCTTTTCTAAACTCGAAATTTTACTTCGTGCCTAGTCTGGGAGTGGAAAACACTCGTTCAAAGTTGTAACGAAGGTTGTGACGTCACAGTGCAAGTTAGTGTAACTTTACTTTTACAATTGCATGCGTCTAGTCCATGTAACAAACAGATTCAATGCAAAAAGTGTTGCACTAGTTCATGAAACGAATAGACCCTATGTTTTGACCCTTAGTCAGTTTAAGCCTATGACTGAAAGGAGTTTAACACTTTGTCTGTAAATTGATTTATCCTTTCACCACACAAAATAAAACAGCATTATGAATCATAAACCGAACTGTATAATTTTTGGTAAAACAAGTAAACTTCCTGCTTTAATAGACTGAATTCATGGCTGACTAAAGAAAACACTGCAGACCAATCAAAAATTGCCTTACCTTTAGCAGCACTAAGCATTGTTGAACTAAGAGCGCACTGTTGAGTCTCGATGTGTCCCAGGGTGAACCATCTCGGAGATCTACTCAGCATGAGCGAACTGGACGCGTTCCCGCCCATTGGCTCGTCCGAATCTTCGTGCTCTTCCAGCAAGGGTAACCGCATTGCCCTTAAGCCCACTTCGTAGGCTAAATCCGGGTAGTAGTTCAAAAGTGATAGGAACATAAATTTGGCAAAAGTGTGCATTGGTATGCTCTCTGGGTGAATCCCGATACCCAAACCGCTCGTCGGCCCTCCTTCCATTAAAATAATGGCCTGTCTTCGTAGGACAGCAACCAAACTGTTATCCAATTCGATTTCTTGGAGTTTCGTTATTAGGCGATCTTCTTGTTTACACGATTTTTCCTAGGTAAAAAAAAACAATGATTACACTTTATATGGTGGTTTGGTCATTTGCCTAATGAAGCCACTGTGTGGTGAAACATTTTGCAGTGTTCAACAATAAAAGTGAAACCCTCAGAACTGTGTTCTTTTATTTCAAATATCTCTAACTTAATACTTTAACACACACAGAAATATGCAATTCAAATATTTTTAAAATTTTAAATTTGCGGTTTATTGCGATCTAAATTCTCTTACAAAGACCAATTTAAACACTCATTGAAACAACTACTTCCCAACACAACTACTTCAAGTATTTACGCATGAAACGTTCATATTCAAACTTTTAAAGAACGTACTTGTGCGTATAATCCAATCGGCATTATCCTCTGCTGACCCAGACCAATCAACGCAACTTCAAACGCTAAAGTTAGGTAAGTCTCCGCCCGATCCCGCGAGCCTACAACAGGAACATGCTGATACCTAGGTCTCAAATTCATGTGCTGTTCGTCCAACTCCACCATATCTGCAATTGCGGAAATACCTTGATTGCACTTTGCAATTTTGTCTTCAGGCGAAAGTTTGACTTACCTAAGTACCCCGGCGTTCTGGGCCGTCGCGTCTCCGGCACTATCGAGGCGTCCACGAGGGTATCAAAAAGACTTCCGATGGGGTCCAACGGATGTCCCACCCAACACTCCGTGTTGAAAGGGGCGTTTATCGACGTCGTCGAACACGACGTGTTGCACTGTCCGACGCACCTCGAAGTACAGGGTTTACAATTGGACGCTTTACTCGAGCTCGCACTGCTGCCGTTATTGCTACACCCCGCTGTTGATTGTTGTTGTTCGTGCCATTTTTTCTGTGCTATCAACTGTTGTTGTTTCATCGTTCTCACCACGGAAACTGCTAACCTCAAAGCGGCTTCCATGTGTCCGTGTGATCTTAGCGAATCAACACGTGCCGCACATAAAGGAATAGGTTCTAAAATATTTAACACTATTAAAGCTTTAGTTCTTTTTTGACAATGTTTACATTCAAAACGAGTGTAGCTTTGAAAAATACGTACCGTTCCACAAAGGCTGTCCTTGCGAATTAAAATTACCCCCTGATGTTGAACTATCCGGCACGTGCGAGCAGTAAACATCGCTCGATAGAATGTTTTTTAAATGCATGTTGTCCCAAGACATGGAAACGGCGTCAAGGGCTCTAAAATAATCATTTTCTTTAACAACAGCCAATCTTTTGTTTAACTCAATTAACATTACCTATGAAATACTGTTCTTGGTAAAGCGGGCGGAGATGACTTAGAATGGTTCCCTGATAATCTCATACGTTTGTTCCTGTGGCTGTAGTCTGAAGAATCGTCATCGTCTGAACTACTCGAGGAATCGTAAACTGGTCTTCCTCTATCCCTATCTCGCTCCCGTTCCCTGTCCCTATCACGACGCTCTCTCCTATCCCTTTCCCTATCTGCGTACCTATCACGTTCTCTATCCCTGTCATTGTAATACCTATCTCTATCCCTATTTATGTACTGTAACAAATTAAAAATAAATGTAAGGTACGATTCACGAAAGGTGTCTCGTGGTTTCCTTGATTTGTAGTGATTTCTGCACCACTACATGTAATACGAAAATAGTTTTATGTCATCAGATTACGTGTGTGAAAAGAGACAGAAAACTTCATAATATGTCTGTTATGGTTTTTAGATGGAACATGCGAAAACGTATGTTTCGGTATGCAGCTTTAAAATTTTAAGGTTAAACGTCACATTTCGGCAATGTCTTCGTTACACTAAATAGTTCAGGTATTTCCAGAATTGAGTAATGCATTTATGTTGATTTTGTGAAAGCTCAAACAAAAACGTTAGTTGAATCGAATGCGCATTCAGTAGATTTAGCAAATAGTCATCGGATTAATCTGTTAATAAAGGGAATTTTCTATTAGGTATACATATGCATACGCTTTTTTTAAGAGTTCAATTTGAAGCCTAAAACGAGTGTTTTTCACTCCAAGACTAAGCATGAAGTAAAATTTCGAGTTTAGAAAAGCCTGAAAAATTGGTCACGCGTATTAAACACTGAAATATTGTGAACGAGTAAACTTCGCTTGAAATCAATGTCTTATTCGGGTGGCGCATGAAGTAAAATTACGAGTTTAGATAAAAAAATGCCTGAAAATTTGGTGTGGTCGCTCCGCGCTTCGCGCTACGCGACCAAACCAAATTTTCAGGCTTTTCTAAACTCGAAATTTTACTTCATGCTTAACCTGGGAGTGCATAAGACTCGTTTCAACTTCAAATTAACGTCTTTTAAGAAAACAACGAATATTTAAAAATCTACAACACGTAATTGGGATATGTAATTCAAAAGAAAAAAATCACTAGAAATTATGATTTAAAGCTTTTCTAAAAGAAAGAACACTAATATACTCGCGACCTAAACAGTATGACATTGTCATGTAACGTCAAAATTTGACATAAGCAGGAAAAATTGTTGCTGATACAACTGTCGGCATACTCTCTAAAAAAAATTGAACCACACATTCCACATGAATGAGTCATAAGACATCTCTCCCGAATATACAGGGTGTCTACGCTAAACCGTTCGTTAAAAGTGTATGGGGTTGCCCTTGCACTAAAAATTTGAAAAAAATCCTTGTCATACGGTTGAATCACTTCTCTTCTTGTGAAATATTTTCAACTTTATTTCACTTCCGGTTCCACTGGAAGTAGCACCAAATTTGTTATTTTAAATAGAACACCCTATATATTAGTAATTTTTTGGTTTCCTCGTTTAAATTGCAACATATTTCATTCGAACATATGTACACTTATCTCTTATAGTTTTCAAGCAAAAAAAATATTTCTAAAATTTTGACCTCTGAAAGGCATCTTGAAATCCGTCTGTAACTTCTCTTAAGAGTAAGATAAAAATATGATTTATGTCTCTACTTGTACCTAGAGGATGCCTTTATGAGTATATTAATTGGAAACTGTAAATTTTGACAATAAGTGTTCTTAAAATGTCAATATCAAAGTGCCGCCCGCTTCAATATCTCGTAACTCATTTTTTTAATGGTACGATCGGGGGGAGTTTTATAACATGGTACAATTGGGGGGAAGATTTTCTACAAAAAAGTATTAACAACTATACATTTAAAGCAAGTGGTTTTCGAATTATTTCGAAGATTCGTTTTTCGTCGCATTTATGCAGGGCATAATGCGCGCATAAGTCGCAACTGAATTTTAGTAGGCAAGTAGTAATGCTTTTGTTTTATCGCGTATGTAATGCGAAATGTCAAATAATAAAAACAATTAGTACAAAGTTATACAGAAATCAACAAAATGAATAAATACACCCATCAACAAATTATTAATTTAGTCTTTATACATAGCAACTGCGATATAATTGTTACTCGAACATGTAGAGTATTTCATGAAACTTATATCCACGTTTGCCGCCGATGAATAAAACAAGATTTAGAAGATTGGAATCAAATTTTGTTCAATTGGCAGTTGCCATGTATAAAGAATAAATTGATAATTTGTTGATTTGTGCAATTATTTATTTTGTTGATTTCTGTAAAACTTTGTACTAATTCTTTTTATTATTTGACATTTCGCAATACAATCGCGACAAAACAAAAGCATACTACTGGCTTACTAAAATTCAATTGCGACTTATGCGCGCATGCATAAATGCGACGAAAAAAGAATTTTCGAAATAATTCGAAAACTACTTGCTTTAGGAGTATAGTTCTATTAAACTTTTTTCTAGGAAATTTTTCCCCTAACCGTACCATGTGATAAAAATTGGGTCATTCTATACACAATTCCATTTGTTTCTGGATCTCGCCTAGCCATGCTTTCATGTTGTTATGTTGCAGTAGCAACATTTACATTTTTTATTAGTTGCCACTCCTGATTCCTTATTTTAACAGTGTTGCAATAATTTATGATATCATAAGTAATCCTCTTTTTAATTTTGAAGAGGTTTATTGTTAATCTTGCAACATGGGGAACCTTTCTTTTGAAACCATTCCTCCTTTTATTATTTCGCTTGGGGAATCTGGCTCAGAACAAACATCAGAAGATTCAGATGCAGGTTCTCTTGACTAAATAATAAAAGTGGAATGAGGGCTTAAAAATTGTTTGACATGAAAATTATCAGTATCACAAGAGGGTGGGAATAAATTTGCAATTCTACAAAAAAAATACTGAGGGCCAACAGAAGAGAGAATGACCAAAATTAAGGTGGATGGATGGAGTTGATCAAAATGTGTTAACGGGAAGACCCAAGCGAGAAATACAAATGGATGACGAAATAAGTTTGCAGAGCCGAATTCATTATATTTGTTATATACAATATTATTGCTGTGTTTGTATGTACAAAAACCAAGTAGTAAATTTTGTTAATCTTAAAACTGCATATTATTATCCTTTTATATCTGAAAATTTGTAAAACAGGCAACAGTGTAAGATCACAATAGTCAGAAATTATAACCTTAAAATCGAACATCTGACAGTGACATTTAGAAACCCTGATTTAAAACACAACCAGCCCCATTTACAATACTTAAACTGTCACTTTTCCATAGCTAGGCGAGATCCAGAAACAAGTGGAATATATAATATTTAAACAAATCGAATTACTAGATATTGAAGAGGGCACTTAGATATTGACATTTTAAGAACACTTGTTGTCAAAACTGACAGTTTCCAATTAATTTACTCATAGAGGCATTCTCTAGGTACAAGTAGAGATATTAATCATACTTTTATCTTATTCTTAAGAGAAGTTACAGACAGATTTCAAGATGCCTTTTAGAGGTCAAAATTTTGGAAATATTTTTTTTTGAAAACTATAAGAGATAAGTGTACATATGTTCGAATAAAATATGTTGCAATTTAAACGAGGCATCCGACAAATTACTAATATATAAGGGTGTTCTATTTAAAATAACAAATTTGGTGCTACAAGTGTTCTAAAGTTGAAAATATTTCACAGGAGGAGAACTGATTCAACCGTATGATAAGGATTTTTTTCAAATGTTTAGTGCAACGGCAACCCCATAAACTTTTAACGAACGGTTTAGCGTAGACACCCTGTATATACTCCATACAATTAAACGAAATCTTAGTCTTCTTTATATCTTTAGGCCCAGTTGCACTAAAAACGTTGGACTGGGCTCATCTCTGAACTCGAGTTCAAAGTGACAATGCAACAATAAGTACTTTCACTATTATTGTAATGTCACTTTGAACTCAGTTCAGAGATAAACCTAGTTCAATGTGTTTGGTGCAACTGGCCCTTAGTATTTAAAGAATCATAAGTTATTATAAACTTACTGAATCTCTTTGATTATTCTGTTGTAATCGGAAATCCGGATCTTCCGGCGGACACACGTCTATGTGGGTCCATTTTTCCAAAAGCTGTTTCCACTGTTGCTTCTCTTGGTGAGTGCAGTTTGGGTTCAGGACTATGCACACCCATAGAGAACCTGTTTTTAATGAAAAACCGAAGTTATGAAAGGGGATTGATGATTTTTGGGTGTTGTGTGTGTGGGTGTGTGGGGTGTGGTAAATTTACCAAGTTGATCCCAAAGTTGGCGGCATTTATCAGTCATTGGCGTGCCTTGGTTCCGCCACAGTTGCAGCCTGGGATCCGATAGGAACTGTTCGGTGATGAGGTTGAGCATCCGCGCGCCGTTAGAATCTTGCGCCCTCAGCATTTCTCTCACCTAATCGCAAACATGATTTTTATTAATACTTGTTTTGATTAATGAAATTTTAAATTTACCTTTGAGAATAGGGAATTTAATTGTTTGTTAGCGTTATAGTACGTTCCTTGAGAAAGGTACGACTTGACCTGCTCGCAGACCTGTTCTTCGTCCAGGTGCCACGAGTGGTCGTCGTCGGCGGAGGCACCCGCCGTCGGATCGGGCGCCCCTGGAATTTGATTGATCTCGCTCCTCTGCTGCAGAATCTCGTCCGCCAGTTTCTGCGCCGTGGGAAGGACCTCCGTGTGGTGTTCCGAAATCAGGTACTGTACGAACTTTTGGAGCTGTTGCCGATCCATTTGTAATAACGTTTCTGTTTTTGACAAAAATAAATCAATATTAAGAAAAATTCAATAGCTAAATGAGCACTTAAATGGGCTTTAAATATGTTAGGTCTAGGTTACAGTGCCACAACTTCAAATTCTATGTTCAAAGGTAAACCCACATTGTCAGTCCTCTATCTTTCTGTAAAATCAAATGTTTTCTCTTTTCCTCTGTATAGTTACACCATTGCTAGGTTGGTATTTAATGGCAGAAGAACTATAACTATAATTTCTTGAATTAATTTCTCATCTGGCACTTGGTGAAACATATAGGGAATTTTTCTTTTAAGTATACATATGGATGCGCTGTAAATTTTCCGATATTCGTTGTTTCGTAAAAGAGTTCAAGTTGAAACTTTAAACGAGTGATCTCCACTCCCAGATTAAGCATGAAGTAAAATTTCAAGTTTAGAAACGCCCCGTGAAAATTCTGGGCTTTTCTAAACTTGAAATTTTACTTCATGCGCCACGTATATGAACACTCATTTCAAGGGAAGTTCAAATATACATACATTTCACAATATTTTAGTGTTTTATACGCGTGGCACATAAAGTAAAATTTCGAGTTTAGAAAAGCCACATGAAAATGCAGAGCTTTTCTTAACTCGAAATGTTACTCCATGCTTAGCCTGGAAGTGGAAAACACTGATTTAAAACTTCAAATTGAAATCTTTTAATAAACTACGAATATTCGAATATTAAAGTATATACGCTGTAGTTGGGATATGTATATTTAAAATAAAAGCTCTAATACACAATATCAAGTGTTTCTCGTTTCAATAACATTACATAGTGTAATACTATGTAATGTTATTGAAAAGAAAAACACTTGGTATTGTTTCACTCAGTAACTATAAGCCATCTAGAATATTGGACAAAAGTTTGATTTGAAAGTCTGCTTTTCAAATGGGTTTGTGTATGTGTGTGCATGCGTTAATTTGGCACATAACACGGATCGGAAATCATTTCCTTGCAAATTGTGTTGCCTACGATGCAACTTCACCACTTCGTGAAGTAACCGCATACTCCTATTGATTTTGTATTAATACGCTGAATGCATCAAATTGTTTCTATTTTTGGATCCGATTAACTCTACAAAGTCACCCCAAGAAGGAAACAATTAATTGAGATTCGAAATTTTTAATAATATAAAAGTGCAGTTAGTTCATTGCATATTTATTGAACATATCGAGTATGTGTAAATTGTTTTTAGGTGTAAATATGATGAAGTAGGTATAACTAAAAAGTGAAGGAGTAGTAGCATCGTCGGCTGGCGCCGGGACGTCCAGATTAAATGGATGTACTGATGTGCGACGCGTCTGTCCCCTTTAATAAATAATAATACATTTCAATCCCGTCCCGCCTGGAAATGAAAGGGTCCCTCTTTATACACACATAGCAGCAATAGCCTAAGCCTAGTCTGCATTGCAAATCCGAATCCGTTCGATACACACCGACGAACCGGAGGAGAGGAATTACCATACTTTTTTGTTGCTAATTTATTTAAATGAGCGAGCGATCGGCGCGAACATATGCTAGTAGGCGGAGCCTGGGATCTCCCGGTGGTGGGAAAACGGAGTAAGGAGTTCGATTTGTCGAGCGGGGAGGGGAACCGGGGGGGGACGAGGGAAATAAATAAACAATAAACGCGGAAAAGGAGAAGAAAAAGAGAAGGAAATCGCTTTAATTTGTTTAAAGCAGATGTACGATTGCGGCCGGGGGTGGCGGAGAGAGCCGATTGTGCCCGATCGATAGCGTCGCCCCCTCTACTCGGCACCCGGTGTATAGTGTAATATTACAATTTTATGGCGAAACTTTATAGTTTTTTCTCCTCCCTGTGTGTGTGTGTGTGTGCGCTCTCTCCCGGCCGCCCCCAAGGGCTCAGAAACTCGGTAATATGAAATCGTTACAGCTTGGGGGCGCAGGCCTGTGCCCGTTCGCCTTAATAGGTGTGGTTATTATTGAAAGAAACAACCAACGTTTTACAGATTGTACAAAATGCAACTAACCTACAGATTACATTTAATACAAATGCAATTAAATAACAACATTAATACATACATTAAAGATCGTAGCCAGGGGGTTTACTCCCTCAACAAAAATTTTCAAGATGTTACATTTTTGTATGTACCGTGCGATCGTTTAAATTATGATTTAAAGTAGGCGGTATTTTTTTGTGTGGTTGCCCTGAATGCTAATTACATGATGGAATAGATTTGAGGTTATGGTAAACTATGTGTTAACTGTCAGTAGTGCCAATTTAATTTAAAATTCAAACCCTACTCTAAAATGATCACACGGTAAATGCGGCGATGAAAGAGCAAAAACATATGTTTACCATTACATAAATAATACAGTGAGTTTTTCTTTAAAGTATACGTTTTCCAAATTCGGCTTATTTTCTTTAAATCTTTAGATATTCGTTGTTTTTTTAAAAGAGTTTAATATGAAGCTTTAAAAGTAAAATTTCGAGTTTAGAAAAGACAAATTTTCTGCGCTTTTCTAAACTCGAAATTTTACTTCATGCCCCACGCGTACAAAACACTGATTTCAAGTGAGGTTCAAATATGCATACATTTGAAAATATTTTAGTGTTTTATACGCGTGGCGCATGATGTAAAATTTCGAGTATAGAAAAAGCAAAAAAAAACAGAATAAGCATTACTCCCTTCGGTATTTTCAACTCGCCGGGGTAATTTCTCATAATACTTCAAATTTTATTCTCTTATTTTGAGAGTGCACGAGGTGGAAATGGGAGGCTTGCAGCAGACATCAAAGACGTCGGGCCTGCATTGTACGAACGTAATTCAATCGGGGGGGCTATTCACGGGCTCTGAATGCCGCGTGAATAGGGCCCCGGGCCTCCACGAGCATCATCACAGAAATTAATTTATCATTCCAGCGTGTGCAGCACACATATCTGGAGCGGATCGGCCGGTCTCGCAGCCACTTGCAATGGGATTCGAAAACATTTGTGCAACAAATGCAAGAGCAGTTAATTAAATATAATGAGGAACATGTATTGAATACGTAATTTCGAATTAATTAATAGGAGTGTATACTTCTAAAAAAAAAACGGTTGTTTCATATTTCCCCAAGTGTGCCTCATGTTGGGCGCTAATTTCCAGAAATTATTTATGTATTAAAATAATTCGCAATATTAAAAAGATTTCAATTCATTATTTTTTAAGTGCACCCATTTTTAAATGTATTCTGATATTGACAATAGATTCGTGAAACTTCAGATTATTATCTGTTATTGAATAATTATTATTCATGGATCATCGAGGCGGTGGCTCTTCTAAGAATTTTGGAATACGAAAAACTTTGCAGTTCGCGTGATTTGTTCGAGCGCAGCGGCGAAAATTGCAAGGAATGAACGAACTCGAAGACTTAAAGGTAGCCGAGTCAAATTAAAAGCGCACACGCGATCCGAGTTTGACAGATGCCCGTGATGATCGATCGCTTAATTTTTTTTTCCTGTTCTCGTCTCAAACTGGTGCACGCATACGACGACGTTGGTAATTGCCGGTAATTGTTGCCACTGCATGTGTGCAAGGTCTTTATAATCAGTTGCGTTCTTTAACAGATTTTTTTCGCAGTTATCAAGAAGTATAATTTAACATATCCACTAGACAGGTAAACTATAGTGTTTTAAGTCACGCCTACTTTAATGTGCACAGAATACGCCTGCTATAACGCCCAAGTCATGCCTACTATAGTGCCCTAGTCACGCCTACTTTAATGACCAAAAATACTATAGCTTCTAAGGCGCACTTACTTTAAAGTGCAAAGAATACGCCCACCGTAGTGCCTAAGTCACGATTACTTTGCTGTCCAAAGAATACGCGCACTATAGTACCTAAGCCACGCCTACTTCAACGTACAAAGAATACGCCGACCATATAAAGCACGCCTAATGTACTGTACAAAGAATACACGCACTATAGTGCCTAAGCTACGCCTACGTTAATGTCCAAAGAAGCCTCAGACACAATTACTTTTATGTAGAAAGAATACGCCCAATGTAGTGCCTATGTCACGCCTACTTTTATCTTCAAAGAGTACGCTCACTATAGTGCCCAAGTCTCACCTACTTTGATATCCATAAACACGCTCACTACAGGGCGGGTGAAAAGTTCCTACAATTTTCTTTAGATGGCGATTTGATAATGTTATTTTGGTTTTGCGTTAATAATAATAATAATAATATCATTATTTGTCCAACAGAATAAACCAATTACAGAACAAAAATTTGAATAACATAAAAAAGGCAAAATTACATGTAAATAACGAAGTTATGATTACAAATAAATTAATGATTCTAAATAAAAATGCACTAATTTGTTTTTCCGAGCACTGGCACAGCACAGTCACAAGATAACGTTACAATACAGTAGAACAAGCCGTTGGTGCTCGGAACGTTGATGAAAACCTCGTAGATTTTATAGGGACATTAAATGGAACCCTGGCAAGAATTTCCGGACAGTCAATTTTCCCATCTAAGAGTTTCTTCATAAAGGTAGCACATTGCGAATTTCTTCTGTCGGCGAGGGATTCGGATTCGTGACGCTGAAGTTCATCTTGAGAAGTTCCAATTGGTGGATAAGTACGGTCAAGTTTAAACGAGAGATATTTTAAAAATCAGCGGTGGATGCGATCCAACAAAAGAGAGCGACTAGCATAAATAGGATACCAGATTAAACTATTATATTCTAACATACTCAATACAAAGGCGGAATATAGAGATTTTATAGAAACAACATTAGAAAAGTCGCGGCTAATACGAAGAATAATTCCCAAGGCATTAGACTGAGTCGATAAGATTTTTAAAAGTGAGTTGTTTGTCAAATGTAATTTCTAAATCTTTGACAGTGGTACATCTCGATAAAGACTTGCCGTCAATCTGGTAACTTGTTTCGCGTAAGGTGCGAGAGTATCTTAGAACAGTTGTTAACATTTAGTACTAAATTGACTTTCTTGCACCAATTAGCAATAATATCTAAATTAAGTTGTATAATGTCTACGTCATTCAAGGATTTGATGTTCAAATGGATTTTAAGGTCGTCACCGTAAGCCAAAACAGGACAAGTAAGCATTCCCAATAAATCATTAATTAAAATATTAAAGAAGAGGGGGCCAAGACAAGAGCCCTGCGGGACACCGGTGGAAGCCGAAAACTCGTAGGATTTAAAGCCATTGTAAAATATATAGCATAAACGATTTAGTAAATAAGACCGAATAAAATGTTTCGTTGTGAGTTACGTGAAGATGATTTTAATAAAATAAAACACGTTAGTAATCCTTTTTCTTCACTGGTTTATTTAGATCGCTAAATGTACATTTCGTTCACCATGTGAACATTTTCAATAGCTGTACTAAACTGGAGGAGGCTGGAGGGAGTTTAGTACAGCTATTGAAAATGTTCACATGGTGAACGAAATGTACATTTAGCGATCTAAATAAACCAGTGAAGAAAAAGGATTACTAACGTGTTTTATTTTATTAAGACCGAATAAGTTTAAT
The DNA here is from genome assembly GCA_932526585.2 of Philonthus cognatus. NCBI lineage: Eukaryota > Metazoa > Arthropoda > Insecta > Coleoptera > Staphylinidae > Philonthus > Philonthus cognatus. The sequence continues at coordinate 36,612,086 of OW052242.1, forward strand.
GACCGCAGGGACAGCACCCAGCCGGTGAGTTAGAAGCTCATGGTCAATTGAGTCAAAGGCGCGCAAAAAATCAGTGTAGATTACGTCAACTTGACCACGAGAATCAAGGGAATCAGGTAAATATTGGGATACTGTAGCCAGATTTGTTGTAGATCTAGCAGGCATAAATCCGTGTTGATATGGTGATATAAATGATTCCACTCCTATAAATATGTCATCATGCAGCACACTTTCAAGATTTTTGCAAAGTTGGAGAGGATCGAAATTGGACGATAATTATGAATATGAGATTTGTCACCTTTCTTGAAAAGGGGACATAGTCTAGCACGTTTCAACAGATCGGAGAACTGGCATGAAGTGATTGAGTTAATTTAAAATTGTACACAATGGTATTTTATCATCACAAGCGGTGAATTTATTTGGAAAACGTGACATAATATTCTAATGATTTAGACAAATTGTTCATGCAATTTTCTATAAATTTTATTTAAATTGTTTTTTTTTATTTTTATTTGTTTATTGATAATGAACCGAGAAAATGTGCGTGTTACTATTGTTGAATTGCACATGACGGGAATGAAGACGGTCGACATCGTTTGAACGACTGGATTCAAGGGCAAAACCGTCTACAACGCTTTGAACCGCTACAAGGAGGCTGGAGGGACTGCGAAGCGTCCTTAGAGTGGTTATCCAACCACTGCGACGACTCCAGAGAGCGTCAACATTGAGGCGAATTAGCAAAAATCCCCAACTCCATTGAGCAAGATGGCCACCGGGCTCGAAATCAACACAAAACAAATCCGAAACATCGTCAAAACCAAGCTGAAACTTCAAAGGTACAAAATCGCTCATGTTTACTTTCTCACAAAGGCAATAAAAATAAGGCAATTGATTCGTCTGGTCGTATCTAGTCGCTTGTAAAAAGTCAACTTCACAGATAAGAAGATTTTCACCATTGAGCCGTTCTACAACCATCATAATTTATATCAGCTGCTTAAGAAAAGCCAGCAGAATCCTGTCGCTGCGAAAACCATTGGCAGCAGCCATTTCGCCGCTTCAGTGATGGTTTGTGCCGCCAAATGTGCCATTGGAATGGGCCACTGGTGTTCATCGAAAGAAACGTCAAAATCAATACCACTAGCTACAAACGCCTAACGCCCTCACATTCGGCCAATTCGACAATTGCCATCTGTGAAGAGCTGTTTCTAGGATTCTCAAGCAAAGACGTTTGGGCAGCTAACTCGCCAGAGTTAAATTTGATGAACTTTTGGTTTGTTCAGTTCTGTAAAAAAAGCCACAGGAAGAAGATACGCCATCCTAGATGCCCCCAAAGCAGCTTTGAAGCGTGTCCGGGACCGATTACAGAAAAGTGTGCGACCGTAGTTTGCAATTTTCAAAAACGAGTGCAAAATGTATTGAAGCTTGAGGAGGCAATTTTGAACACTGTTGTGTAATTTTTTAGCCTAAATGTATTGATATTGTTTCAATAATCCTGTTTATTTGTTGAGTGTCTTGGTTTATTAAAATACTAGTGTAGGTCCCATTTGCACCCCGACTGATTAACTTTAATCAATCATTAATTAAACCTCTGATTAAGTCATAATTCTAGAATATAAGAATGTTTTAAATTTGAAAAATATCCTAAACATGTCTCTTTAACCAATATGCGATTTTGTAAATAATTTATACATAAAATTGCTGTGTTTTAAGGAGTACTAATCACTTTTAAGGAGTACCTTCACTCACTAACTAATGAATCGACTTGGGTGCAAATGGACTATAGCTTGTCGAAAGATCTAAAATCTTTTCACCCACCCTGTATAGTGTCTAAAATCACGCTTACTTGCAAATCACGCCTGTTATAGTATCTAAAAACTTTTAACGACTCATTTAAAACTAAACATGAATGATTGTCGATACTTAAACGAAATTAATTGTAGATCTACAAGAAAGAACTTTAATTCTAAAATCGAAGAAATTATTTCCTATGGTAATTACATTGACCGACAATTCCGGTGGCCGGTGGCGTTTTAAAAGCTTCCCATCAGGTGTTCAAACCACAAAAGCAGAACGGACAAGTGCACACAAACCGAAATGGAAAAGGATCGTGTTTAGCAGGTGGTGTACAGACATGTGTAAATGCGTGCGGTGTATTTGGGGTCGCCCCTCCGGGGCCCGGGTACGACGACGGAGGTTTGCAGGCGATAATTCACGTAGAAAAGGCGTCGACGCTCAACAAGTCTTTCGCCTGTGCTAAAAATAAACCAGGAGGAGGAGATGGACGAAATCGGGAAAGGGGACGAGACCGCGAGGCAATGGCAATTATGTCCGGCCCTTCTTTTCCTCCGTGGCGCCACCGAAAATTGGGCTCCCGTCCTGCACTGCAGGTAGTATTACGAGCACGCCTCCTTTTTTCCTGGCCCGAGGGTGTAATTTGCGAGGTTTGATGTTTTTGTTTTTTTCGATGCAGATTAAATGGAATCAGAACGGAACGCCGGCGTAAATTAGGGCTTGGAAAGGATTGGCTCCGCGTTGGGCGCCAATAATTACAAGAGGATGCAATTCTTTTGTTTAAACCCTAATTATTACACAGGGATTTTTTAAATATACACACATCGATGTAGTTACGTTGTAAATTTTCAGGCATTCATTGATTTTAAAATTAATAATTTATTGTTATTATTTTATTCTTTTAGGTAAACATATGCATAAGCTGTAAATTTCCCGACATTCGTTGTTGTTTAAAAGAGTTCAATTTGAAGCTTTAAATGAAGCTTTAAACTCGGAATTTTACTTCATGCTTAGTCTGGGAGTGGAAACACTCGTTAGAAGTTTCAAATTGAACACTTAGTTATCGGGATATGTATACTCAAACGAACAAAATCTCGTACTATAAATGAACACGTCTAATAACTACACTCCTGAAAAGCATATTCCTCATTTTTTAAATTAAGTTTAGGTATATCATATTAAAATGATCACCCTTTGCAAATGAATATTCCACGTATTCAATCAAGTTAAATACAATTAAAGTTATCCACGCGTAAACAGTCTTGTATATCCACATCGATCGATCTTGTTGGATAGCGTCTTTCCGGTAAACTCGCAACGGTTGACGTGAGTCCAATTGGTATGCATGAGGCGGCATCAGGACATGTCATATTAAGAAACGACATGTATGCGACTTGGACACCGACTCCCAGCTGTATTTATTTACCACCTAAACGTCTGTCGCTGCTTCCTTACTTTGACTCACTCCCTTTTTTAGATAGAAACCGTACACACGTACAATTAACTTTTTTATACTATATATATATATATATATATATATATAAAAGTCATTATTTCACGTATAAAAAAACCTACCTGATATTGGGACCCGCAACCGCACGATATCCGCGTTCCTTATCCTGTATAGGGACAGGGCCACGACGTGTTGGCACCAGAAAATGTCTTTCGTTTCGCAACTGCATGTCACTGAAGTTATTTTGCATCTGAGAAAAAACGTGGTGTTAGCAACAGGAATGAAATGTGTAATTTACGTTCGCTTACCGGTCAAAACTGACTGAAACTTTGAACTTTTGCGGCTGCGGGTGTTCGGGAACACCGCAAGGCAACGGAGTTGAGGAAATTAACCTATTGGTTGTCACTACACCGCTCAGATGGAAGCCTGTAACAGAAACAAAAGAATAAATAATTAAAATTCAAAATAAGTAAGAATCATAACAATAGTTCCGTGAGTAAAGCAATATGGGGTAGTACAATAAGCCACCTAGGCTGCAATGCATCCGTATCCACAAGGAAGACGGCCCCCCATAGGAAAAAAAATAAGAATCATGTACATCGGTGGACATAAAATTTTGAGACAAACCAAAAATTAGGTAATGTCAAATACAACCAAATTTATACTGGTTAAGTTAGGTTTTTCAGAGAAAAGTTATAATATGGAGTGACAATAACATCGTTTAGATGCTGCATCCAGAATCGAGACCGGTGATTGATATATATATATATATATATATATATATATATATATATATATATATATATATATAGTCCGCAATGTCTTACTCGTACCCCACATCCTGACTATAGTCTCTCCTTTTGTACTCGATTACCAGTTCTCCTATAAGCATTGGCTCCCCTTACACACACTAAATAAATTTTACGTGTCCCAACATTTTATTTTCACCGACGGTACACCAAACCAACCAACTTTACCACTTAGGATATGATAATAATGTCTCTCATTGTGATTTTGTACAGTATCTAGCCAGGATTAAAACATAGTGGCGCGAAAAAAGAGCAGAGATGGGTGTCGACTTTAATAGTCGACAATGTTTAAACGTCAACAATGTCAACAATACTATTTAAAGGTTATGTTATTATAATGTATATATTGTGATTTGGAATGATTTTCAGAGTTTCATATACTTTGTTAACTTCTAAGCTATTTGCTAAAATCGCATCGCATTAGGCTAAAAAGTTCAAATGTTATATTTATTAAAACGATTGTCGAAATTGTCGACGTACGGAACGTTGAACAAATAGTCGACGTCGACGTGAAATTTGACGCGACAATGGCATTGTCGACATGACATTGTTGACGCCGCCCTAGGTACGTCGATGGGTGTAACACATATAAACACATATGTGTTACAAGGTATGACAGAATTGGATCATTCCATGGTTTTCCCTACCCGCAGGCCCTAGTTCCTGAGAGAGAGAGAGAACAATGACGTTGTATTTGGTTACGTTTTTGAGTCTATTATATTCTCTCTTTCCGGTTTCTCTGTACTTTCATAGATAGATTTTTTTAATATTTAGTGTTAAAAATTAGTGTTATCAAAATAAGACTTTGTGTTAGTGTTGTGTAATTAAAATAATAGTTTGTGTTACGTGTAATAAAATTAAAAAAATATGTTGACACTGATTGGGTTATAATAAAAAACATATTTGAAACAAAGATTATTTAAAAGAATTAATTAATTAAATTACTAATATTAAGTTTTTAAAAACAACAAGGATATTAAGAACAAAATCTCCTAGAATAAAATGCAAAGAGGAAAAAATTTAATAAATTGTAAATAAATAAAATTAGTAACATGTTTTAAATATTCATTACCCCTTTTTGCACCTTCCTTAAATAAGTATTTACATCATACAGGAAGTTTTTCTTTAAAGTAAACGTCTTTCAAGTTCAGAATATTTTCTGTAAATCTTTGGATTTTCCCTGTTTCTTTAAAAGTTTAATTTGAAGCTTTAAACAAGTGTTTTCCACTACCAGACTAAGCATGAAGTAAAATTTCGAGTTTAGAAAAGCCCGAGTTTCGAGTTCGAGTTTAAAAACGCCCATTTTTCTGGGCTTTTCTAAACTCGAAATTTTACTTCATGCGCCACGCGTATAAATCACAAAAATCTGTGTATTATACGCGTGGCGCATCAAGGTAAATTTCGAGTTTAAAAAAGCCCAGAAAATCCCACGACAAATTTTCACGAGGCTTTTTTTAAACTCGAAATTTTACTTCATGCTTAGTCTGGGAGTGGACAACACTCGTTCAAAGCTTCAAATTGAACTCTTTTAAAAAACAACGAATGTCAGAAAATGTACAGCTTATGTTTACATTTAAATTTAGCGCGCATTTGTGACGTAAGCGATTTTTATCTTCGATTCTATCGATTCTTCTTACCGTATACTCGACCGTCCTTGGACACTGTCCATCCGTGGAAAAGAGACAAGCTACGAGGTTAGTGGACTAGCGGGGAGCTGAGGAGTTCACTATCAGCTCCTTGCTGGTATCTGGTATAGCGGGGAGTGCGCATTGCTGCACTGCTCTTAGACCTCATTAGGCCTTAGACCTTGTCTAGGTAGTAGATTATTACTGAGGTGGGCAAATCCCTGATGATGTCCATCATCGGCCATCTCTCACCCAATATGGATCCTCAGCTCCCCGCTAGTCTACATGCTAGTTTCTAGCCTCGCAGCAAGTCTCTTTTTTTGCGTCACTATATGCGCACCCTTACTCTAATATCTAATTAGGGATGTAGTTGAAAGTTTTGATAATTGAGCCGCTTATTTCCAAAAACTTCTAAATCCATTAAGGGGTTTTTGGAAATAAGCGACTCAATTACATTCATGATTCCGTGTGTACTAAGTATTAGTTCTGTTAGAGCATATGGGTGTACCCCGAGCAACACCACTAGCTCCTCGACCACCATATTGTAAAGATCGACTGTATATATAAGTGTAAATAAACGTGTTACTGTTAGGCGCCTTCTTGAGAACCACCCCCATGACCCCATCATCAGTGTTCACAAGTTCCCTGTTGGATAATTCAATGTTTTGCAAAAGAAACAAATAAGTGTGATTGTTTCAAATTATATTACTGAAAATGTACAATATTTCGTCGTTTCGGTTGTAGTTTTGTGTTCAATCAAATTACCTGTTTAGGGTTTTCGTTTTGCTCCTCGTATGAATTTCTTTAGTTACTTCACTTTCCCTTTCTTTATAAAAAAAAATACAAATTACAAAGGCAAACGATACACATCTTTCCGTCGACACTAACTGCTGCCGCGAATTCGGGAAGCTGAAGATGAGGGGAGGTTTGGCGCAAAAAAGGCTGTTTGCGTTCTTTATTTCCATGATAAAAGGTAACGATCGCGCCCGCCGCCTTCAAATTGGAATCGGGTCTCATCCGTTTTTTTTAGCCCCCCGTGCGATGGGGCAGAAATGCGATGCGGGGATTGCCGTTATTGTTATGGACCGACCCGCGGGTATACGCGATTTATACCTCCGAAAAAATACGCGAAATGTATCGGCGTAATGGCCACCGATAAAACATAAAAATGGAAGAAACTGCTACTGATAATGATGCATGGTGGTTTTATTTCGGGCGTTTTGAGTAATAGGGATGTGTTCTAAAAATGGGATTAGATGGCTTTATAGACTGTGGCCACTAATATATTGATATATGAAAGGCGATCTTCCTAGATTTTAGTGCGCATATAAGAGGCGGAATTTACAACCCGCAACCTTATGCTCTTTGAGTTGTAATATTGATATATGAAATAGGAGATTACTGCTGAAGGAGGCGATCTTCCTAGATGTTAGAGCGCATCTAAGATATAATCTCCTATTTTATATAAGAATATACTTCACTTTTGATCAGAATCGAGGATCTCCCAAACCGGCAACTTTACTCCAAGAATGTTGTAACCTCCCTGTATGTTACAGCTTTATTGGAGTAAAGTTCCCGGTTTGGAAGGATCTTTTACTCATAAGTATACATATTCCCATCTATACGTTGTAAATCTTTAAGTATTAGTTGATTTTATAGAAGAATTCAATTTGAAGTTTTGAAAGAGAGTTGTCCACTCCCAGACTAAATATGAAGTAAAATTTCAAGTTTAGAAAAGCTTGAAAATTTGGTTTAGTCGCGTAGCGAGAAGCGCGGAGCGACCAAACCAAATTTTCAGGCTTTTCTAAACTCGAAATTTTACTTTATGCGCCATGCGTACAAACCACTGAATTAAAGTAAAGTTTAAAATACCGGGTGTAGACGCGATCAGGTATACATAGGGATTTAAGATGTTAAACCACAATTATCTATTTTCCTGCTTCCAGGGTCATTTTAGAGAAAAAGTATACAAAAATTAACAAAAACATTCTGCGTATTTAGGTTACTATTTAGTTAAAATTGGACATCATTTACTATTTTTTAACAAATTTTAAAAATTATGAAAACTGCAAAGAAATAGGCTCAGGAACACCCGTATTCATTCATAATTTTTGATAGGAATATTGTGTTCTGCTTCCTGGCTTAAGAAATTTCTTAAATTTTCCTATTTTAAAAAAATTAATAATAATAGTAAAAGACGTCGAATTTTAACCGGATAGCGACCTAAATGCATGGGGCTTGTTTATTCATTTTTGTTTGCTTTTATACTTTTCCTCTAAAATCACCCTAGAAGCAGGAAAATGCATAAATGTAGTTTTACATGTTAAATCTCTATGTATACCTGATGGAATCAACACCCTGTATACTCCTTAAGTAAAGTGTTTCTTCATATATCACGATTTGACTTATAAAATTACATAAAATGTCACTCGTGATGAATTTATGTCACTTGGAATCATTTCCGTAACCTTCACTTCATTCATTTACAATTTTCTTCACGTCTTCGCAGAAATTCCATCATAATGAGCTCCTCCGTTAAAAATAAGTGATTAATCCCGTTTAAATTTCGTTCCTTCATTTTTTCTCTCTATTATATGTGTGTATGTGTGTGCTATTCCGCAAACAACAATGTAGAAACACGGAGACTCGACGCGCGGGTTCTCACGCTCCGGCACGTCGAGGCTGATGGTTCCAGTTAAAGGTGTTATTACCGGAGAGACCCGTGGGTTTATGGGGCCCGAAACGACGGCGAGTGAAAGCCGAAGACATTTCGTTCAAAGTTTGCTTTTGACGAAATATCAGGGCGCGACATTTTTGCCCGGCGTGGCATTTAAGCCAGCGCACCGGGTGCATTAAAATTAGATAGAGGAAAAAAAACATGCGCTGTATATGAAAGGAAAAAATGTAATAACGTGTTGTATGTTAATGACACCCTGTGGATTAATATGTTATCTGGGAATAATTTGGTAAAAAATGCAGGGCGTAGCAGAGTTGACTCATTCAAAAATACATAGAGGGAATCGATATTTGGCGCCCAACATGGAGAAATCTCTTACAAGCTCAACTTAATATATTTTAATAGAAATTGTATAAATGTTTCGGTATGAGTTGCGCGAAGATGCATTTAATATTAAATGAAACAAGTATTTGTTTTTCTCCACTGGTTTATTTTAATCACTAGATGTACATTTCGTTCACCAAGTGAACATTTTCAATAGTTGTACTAAACTTTAAAGTTTAGTACAACTATTGAAAATGTTCACTTGGTGAACGAAATGTACATCCAGTGATTAAAATAAACCAGTGGAGAAAAGGATTACTTGTTTTATTTAATAAGAAATTGTGTCATTGAGGGCAATTCCACCTGTGCAGTGGAAAGGGTTGTTATAGCGGACTGTATGCGAATATACATTTTACAGTAGCGGTGCAGTGAATCTTGAGACTTACCCTGGTGTTCTTTTTTTTTTAGCGTAGGGGAAAATGCTTTTCGCGCCATCAGGAGTTAGACCCGTTAACTTCCGGTGTGTGCAGCCACTAAAAACCCCTATTATGCAGACACTCCTAAACCTGGGACTACCTTACGGTATTACTTTAGGGCAAGGGCCTCGTTTTCAAGTTTGTGTTATCAGCTGTATTGGGTCTCCTTCTCTGTTTATTTTTTAGTATATAGGTGATATATACGTTCACTTTCTTCCATATTTCTATATTAGCTATCATCTGATTTACTATTATTTCTAGGGCCAATTCGCCCATGGTGAGCTCTAATTGCTGCCTCATCACCACCCAGCGCCCACATTCGAAAAAAGTGTGAAAATCGTCGTCCTCTAGCGCATCACCATACTCTGGTGTTCTAGGCTTCCGGTCTTTGGGCTTATTTAAGCGTCCGGTGCGCGTGCCTGCTTTTCTCCTAACGATGAACTTAACTAACAATAGCGAAATTACGATACTAACACTCACGATTTTCTTTCAACCACCATTTTTAGTCTTCTTCTACGGACTCGCCGATCACACAAAGTCATGGGCATAAGGCCTAAATTAACTGCACCAGCGCAATACAAAAATATATAAATTGCGACAAACTCACTGATCTTTCCCAATGAAAATACCGAACAGTCATCTAGGCAAAAATTATCTGGAATCTAAGTTTAATTTGTGAATCATGTTGTTTACAAATATCGAAATGTTGATTATTTAAAATCAATTTGCAATTCAGAGATTAACAACAGTTGAAATATTTTTTACAACCTACTCTTTGTGTATTTTTATGATAAGAACTATAAAGTCGAATAGTAATATTTATTAAGTTAGTTTCTGTTAAATCTACCTATGTCGATTTGTGCGGTCTATGCTGCGGTGTTGTACATTTTTCGGAGCGTAACAGGAAGAGGGAACCGTTTACGGAAAAGCCTGTTTTGTTCGCCGCTTTTCTGGGTAAACTGGTTAAAACCACCGTCCGTCCACTAATTACAATTCGGCGCCTTTGTTTCGCTTACTATGAAACCCACATATACACACACACGCGAATGGAAAATAAATATTTATCCGTTTGTTCATAGACATTTTCCCCAATTCCTTTCTATCCCATTGCTAACAAAAGTTTGGAGAATAAAGTTGACTCATTCAAAATACAGGAGAGAAATCGATATTTGGCACCCAACACGGGGCCAATTTTTACAAATTACATAAATTTTAGAAATCAGCGAAGAAAAGAAAACGACGTTATCTTAAAAAAACGATGTTGTCATAAATAAATGTGACTGTAAGAATTAGACAAATACTTCCTCAAGAACTTACAAAGAAATGATAACTCTACTCTAATATATCTAGTCCTAATTAATATAAAACATAAATAATTTTGTTCCCAAGCAAGGGCTATTAACTAAAAGTCTTCCTGTCCAAACTTTTATTTTTTTTTGCAGCAGAATCATTGAACATCACGATTACTACGAAGTAAGGGTTGTCGCTTGTGGGGTCTAAATGTTAGTTTCCTTTGTTTATTTTTTTTTGTAATGATTTAGATGTCGTGGTTAATATTTTATAGTCCTTAATAATATATGAAGATAGTACTTATATAAATAATGTAACCCTACATTATGTTCCCTCATCTTTTGAATTATGATTAAAAGCCCACAATCTTATTGAATACATAATTGACAAAATCCTGATGCCGTTTTTTCGGAAGAAAATAACGGTGCCCGAGGGCAGGCGAGGTCAACTGACCATGGGAAAGGTGCCTCTTCTGGCGCGTCTCCACACATGTGAGAATGCAAGGGGGCGCCACCGCACCATCCATCTTTGTGTGTGTACCCGTTTGAAGTCTTAAGGTCCTGTGCTCGAAGGACGTCTGGTGAGATGATGATGATGACCAAAAACGGGTGGGGGGATGGAGTTCAAGAATGCGGGCCCGCTCTATCCAAGAAACGCGACTATCTCCTCCTCCTCCTCCGCTCTTCCATTGTTAAAAATGCAGATTTCCTCTCTCGTCGAGGTTGGCTCTCTCGCTCAATGAAATTTCCCTTTCCGCGGACACACACACACACACACACATGTACACTCGCGTACAAAAACAATCGATAATGTTTTCCCTTCTGAATCACACACGTCGCCGTCAGCCTAGTCACGCGAATTAAAATCACACTAACCTACATTAAAATGTACAAGTGTGTGTTCGGTTAGGTAACTCGATGGGAGAAAAGGTGGTTGGGTGGGATTTTTGTTTCGAGGAGTGCTTCTTCGAAAAGCGTTGGTGATGGTTTCGTAAAACGGTGATTTTAATGTCTTCTTGAATTTGATTCGTCACGAATTTCTTATTAGAGAGAGATTTTCTGGGCTTTTCTAAACTCAAAATTTTACTTAATGCGCCACGCGTATGAAACACGGATTTCAAGTGAGGTTCAAATATACATAAATATCACAATGTTTTAGTGTTTCATACGCGTGGCGCATGGAGTAAAATTTCGAGTTTAGAAAAGCCCAGAAAATTTGTCTCGGGTCGCTGCGCGACACTCGACAAATTTTCACGGGGCTTTTCTAAACTCGAAATTTTACTTCATGTTTAGTCTGAGAGTGAAAACACTCGTTCCAAACTTTAAATTAAACACTTTTACAAAATCAATGAATGCCTGAAAATTTACAGCGTAAATTCCTTGTATAGATTATTTGTATATCCAATAAAATTAAGTATTTCAATATCAAAATTGTAAATGCACTATAATGGGTAAGTTATCCAATTACCTTTAATTATTGGACTTACCTTTAAGTTACCCGCTTGGTTATAATATTATTGGTAAACGGTTAGACCGCTGTGGAAAGTCCACCGACACTCCGGAGAAATTTGCTTTGGCTTTAATCGGCGCGCGCGGTGCGCACAGACAAATTGGCCGACTAACTTGGCACTCAGCAGCCCCCGATGTTCCAATTAAAGCCGAACGTTATCTCTGTAATTGCTGTCAGTAAATTGATTAATAAATACCAGGGAGGAAGCCGTCTGGTCTGGCCGACGACGCTCCTAACTGTTTCGCTTCCTCAAACACGGATGGATGGACAAGGAAAGATTCAATTTTAGACTTCCTCTCTCACAGCACTACGACTGACCTAAATCGATTTTCAATTAACTTGATAATTTGTATACACACGCATTTATTATAATTGCGAGAAAATTAGATTACAGAGACGATTTTTAATATCTGCTAATAACAATTTATACTCTCAATTCCCTAAGAGCAAGGTTGGGTGCCAAATTTCTTATAAGAATTTTTATAAGGAAGACTTTGTTAAATTATACTTATATAAAAGAGAAGACTGTACTTCAGAAAAAGTAACGAATGTCGGAAATAAATTGCATCTCAATTTTCTAAAAAAAAAAGACTTCGCGTTCCTAAAGAACCTTTTCAGATTTGGAACTTCAGCATTGGGCATGAGTATAGGTACCTCAACTTTCTAAAGAAGAACTCAAATTATATATACTAAAGAACACCGTTTCCAGATCTGGAACTCAAGACAATTTATTTCCACGATCTCTTTTATAAGAATTGCAATTGTTTAAAAAGCCCCATGTTGGGCGCCATTTGTTGCATCTAAAGATGAGGTTTCATACTTTTTCAATTGTAAAGCAAATCCAATTTTGGTAAAGTACAATTTTCAGTTAGAAATTTGTCTTCGTTCTTTAGGACCATATCCTGCTATTATTGCCCTCTCCTGATGCCGACTTTCCATTAAGTAGTCTTCTACTTTGTGATTTTTTGCCTATTTATTCTGTCGACGTGGTCTCTACATAGTCGTCTTCGCGATCGAGCCCATCAGACCACAAATTGTTAATTGGAAATCCAAGCCCAGATCCACACTTTTCTCTACATAGTTGTCTTTGCAATCGAACCCATCTGACTATAAATTGTTAGTTGGAAATACAAGCCCAGATCCACATTCTGTACCTTTGTCTGTACCTCCAAATGCTAATAAGAGATAAACTCAGGTGGAAGTAACGGTGGTACTTCGTCGAAACACTCAGGAATTAGTAAACGGGATTAGTAACAGGGAAGCCTACTCACTGGTCGATGTCCCTGTTACTAATCCCTGAGTATTCAATAAGAGATAACGTTAATAATTTTCATTATGAAAATATATGAACTAATTTCGATCTCATTCTTTATGTATCATAAATGCCACCACCTTAGCAAAATGTGTAACAAACTAACTAATTCAGTTAAGCCTGCCGCCTGCCTTTAACGGTTCACGCGAAAGACCCACAGACATAGATTATTGCCAGCAGCGGCGGCAGCCCCGCTGATTGCACTTCCTGGTCGTCTCTTTCAGCTCTTTTGCCTTCGTGCGGCGACGACGTCGGCGCATGCAACTGTTTATTTACTGAATAATTGCCCCATTGATTGCGAATAGCGAAATCGCCAACCTTATCGATTCGATTGCTTAACAGAAAATATCGCGATTATTATCAAATACGTGCGTGTCCTTATCGGCTTTTGTTAATCTGATGAGTCGTGATAGGGTACGGATTATGTTCAATGGGTTATCTTTTGGAGATAAATAAATATATCAGTGTTTCTTAATAATATATATATATATATATATTTATACCAGTAATGTACTAGTTGTACTTTAAACAATTGAATCCAAAACTGAAACTCCCCATTAGAAGTGCCCTTTCCAAACTTGGATGAGTCTCTTCAAAATGATAAGATCTGTTGATTGCCATAATGTTAGAGAAGATTCTGAAGCCTAACTTGATCCAGGAAGCAGTAGTGGCAAATTGCGTTGTTGATTCGATACCAGTGTAAAAAATCCACCAATGGAATTGACTTTCACAGGTTTGCCTTAGTCTTTCCTTCTCGCTCGATTTCAATGCATCAAACCTTCTTTTCCAACTTTTTTCATGAAAGAGTATCGTTCGCATACTAGACCTATAGTCTGCGGAAAATTTTAACTGGTTTTACGTTTTCACTGGTAAGAAACTTTAGAATTACACGTTGGGCAAAAGAGGTTGGCCCTGTCTTTATATTTATTGTTAAAGCTACTAAACGAAAAACAGAATAAGTCGGCTAGTGTGGTTTCCTAATTCTAGGCTTACCAACCTAAAGACCGGAATAGCCCAATCACAAACAAAGACCTCAGCAACCCAATCATAAATAAAGACCTCAACAGCCTAATCACAAATAAAGACCATAACAGCCCAATCACAAATAAATACCATTCTCAATGTCCAAAAGACAAAGGCTCGTTTACATTTGATCAACCCACGTATTAAAACTTCTTGGTTGAAAGTTGTGGCCGACTTTTCGTCAGTTTGGAAATCGACACTAAAAGATATTTCAATTGTAATTTTTCTGTCAAAGACATTTGCACAATCATTTATCAATTGGTAGCATATATTGGTTTGTCTAGACCACATCGGACTTTCTATGATTAGTAGCTAAGTACGAGTAAACTCTAGCCTGGCAATAGTTTACCAAAAATGAATAGTTTTGACTAAATAGTCTGGGCTATTAATCATCACTTTCTCCTTATATCAGATTCAGTAATTTAGATACAAGTATTTCAATCACGACCTTTTTACAGAACAAGGTGTAAAGCTCAAAGCTTTCCAGACGTAACAAGTAAATACTTTATTAACCCTCGACCCTTTCTCTGTCGTCTCTTTCCAACCTCCGTGTAATGTGTCGTCGTCGGCGGGCGGGGGCGGCGTCGGGGACGTGCTGTCGTGATTTATTACGTGCCGCCTTGTCCGTGCCGAAAACGGGGACGAGACGGACTGTGTAAATGATCTCGCGACCATTCCGAAATCAACGTCTTCCGAGTGAATGCCTGAAATATGTTCTCCGGCGCTCGGAACATTATTCCGCAATTTGTCAAAAGGGTCGCGACATGTGCGAGTGCGGGAATACGAAGGGGGCGGTCGAAGACGGGAAGGGGAGGCGATTGTTGCTCCTTCGGGAAAAGTCTATTGATTCGGTTCGTTAGTAATTGATACATGCACGTTACACGAACGGCGAGTGTTAGATTCAAATATATGGCGTGTTGGTATTGGATGTGAATATTGCTCGTAGTTGGTTAAATGGAAAAGAAAGTGCTCGTTACAAACATGCACTCACAACAAAAAAGAACACAAATTAGAGAATGTTGAAATACAACATTTTTAGACAACGAGTCTATTAAAAAGCTAAAGGAAATATTTTCAAAAGTGGCAACATCCTACTAGGTGATTTAGTAAAATTAAATCGTGTGGCTATAAAAGTAGAACTTCTAAGAAGTACGTTTTCTAAAATTGGAAGAAACACATCAAAGAGTGTATAGTCAACACATTACCATTCTACCTTGACGTACCATCAAGAGAAATAAAATGTTGGGACACGAACAATTCTTTTAGCGTGTGTCCAACTTTGACCTTGTCAGTTATTTGTCAAAAATGAAAATCCCTTTCTTTTAGTAGTGTTTCAATAACACATATTATAATCCTTCTTTTAAAAACCTGACTCAAGCGGTATACATTTGGTGATATTTGACATTATCCAATTTTCGATTTGTCCCAAAAATCTTACTTCAGGCGCTATGCGTATAAAACACTGATCAAGCTTAAGTAGTATATTACGAACTTCACTCTGAATGAGTGTTTTATACGGGTGACGCATGATGTAAAATTTCGAGTTTAGAAAAGCCTAAAAGTTTGGTTTGGTCGCTTTTGAGGCTTTTCTAAATTCGAAAATTTACTTCATGCTTTACCTGGGAGCAGAAACACTCGTTTAAATCTTTAAATTGAACTGTTCTAAAAAACAACGTATGTCGAAAAATTATGAGGTAAGGGCCAAAATTTCCCGGCCTGACATAGAACCAGGTATGACAGCGTGTCAAAATTTTCGCAAGCCATTGGTTTGTCTTATTAGCCTTGGAAAAAAGGATATTTTGTCAATTTGTTTTTTTATAACTAATACTGGTTCATCACGATGTCGGAATTCAGAAAAACTGAGCATAGTGATGTTATTAAATGTCTTCTCGAGAAGGACTTTCACCTCAAAGCATCAAAGATCGATTGGATGGAATGTACGGGGAACATTCCCCGTATAATTCTGTAGTAAAAGATTGGTCAAAGCTGTTTCGAATAGGGCAGGAATTTTTGGAAGATGACGCAAGAAAAGGAAGGACGGTGGAAGAGATGACGGACAACAAGAATATCCTTGCTGAAGATCTCATATTAAGCGATCGACATTTGAAGGTGAAAGAAACTGTTAGGTTTTTCAGATAAAAGCGTTCGCTGAATCCCCCATAATCACGAAGGTATGAATAAAATAAGTGCAAGCTGGGTCCCTAAACATCTTTCAGCAGTTCAGGGTCAGTGTCGTGTCGATCCTTTTTGAAGCTCTGCGAAGAAAACCCCGTGGACGTGTTAAAGACAATTTTCACAGAGGATGAAACGATGGTTCTCTACTATGATCCTTTGTAATAAAGGGAGTCGATGGAATGGAGGTGTAAAAGAGAAGAGACGACGGAGAGGTGAAGACTGCAATTTGGGCACATTTTGAAGACAAACAGAAGAAATATTTTTTTAGGGGTATTCAATTGTCGCTGACACGATTTAATAAGTGGTGTCAGGAGAGGACTATATTGAAAAATAAAATGTAATTGCGAGTCTACGCCGTTTTTTTTTTTTTCATAGTCAGGCCGGGAAATGATTACACACAATCTAAATACAAGATATTCCTGGTTTGGTTAATGTGCTACAAATATTAAACAACATTGAAAGTTGTCCATCCGTTTGTTTACAATGGTCCAGAAAGTAAGAGTGCTCGGCCCGCGTTCGCTCTTTGTTTCGTTACAACGGTACGGTCCTGTATTTTCCGTCTGCACTCTCCGCGTATGTGTGTGTCTCCGCATCTTCTCCGTCAGCTCCCAGCCCATTCAACAACAAAACGCATACCTTCTCCTCCAGCTGCCTCACCTTGTGTGTCCATACACGGAGACAAATCGTATCATTATAATAATCGACCGCAAGACGGCAATCGTCTGGACGGGGTGTGTTGGAATTAAAATTGTGGCAGCGGGCGGGTTCGGATCTTAAATTAAAACGGGGGTTATTGCCTGAAATGACGGGGTGGCGGGGCCATTAACTGTCCACCAATTCGGCCATCAATCGAGGTGTGTCATTAAGTGGTTATTGGATCGATGCCGGCGCGTTCGATCGCCCGCTCTATGTAATTTGTCTAGAAATAAAGGTAGGCACATTAATCCTTGACATTGATATTGAAACAAATATAAATGTGGTGATTATTTTAATAAATATATTTTTATATATCGATAGTACATGTATGACCGGCCTAGCTCATTCCATTGATATGAACATCAATGACAAATCAATAAAAAAATAAGCTGATGCATTCTTATTAGGAGCGAAACTTGTCCCTCTCAACGACAAGATAACTTAAATTATTGATAATAATATGAAAACATTCGTTAGTCGAGTCACATTCTTAGATAAATATTGTTTTTCTAGAAGGTACTATAGCTATCAATTCTCATTAGACTAATGTAAACATAGGAGTACAATATTTTACGATGCTGAACAGAGTTTCTTCGCCTTGTCGTATTATTAATTTAAGTTGGTCCTTTAAACTGGATTACATACTTAGACAACTATTATAAATGGTATTCCAGCAAAAATTCGGTTTACTTACGTAGTACTAAACCTGTTCAACACCCATGTTAAAAAACAAACAAGTACGAGCCAATAGCAATTATCAAAACAACAGAAACATGGGTTTAAAAAACATTGTCGCATCAGCTGTTTTGTGTTTATTTTGATTCATTCACAGCTGTGTGAGTGTGTGTACAGTTGTATGTATGTGTGCGAGAGAGAGTGTGTCTATTCCCGTCGTCGGTGGAGTGAGTCCGGACCTGTGCCGGCTTTGCCGGGGCGTGTGTCGGTGAATCGCTGTATTAAAGCGGAACGATCGTTCCGAGTCGGGAGCTCGCGTGCTGCCGCCTCTAATTACGGTACGTCGCCTTTAATCGCTTTAATGGCTCGCGTGGTTTTTGTCACTTTGTATCTTTCAGCCGGTGTGCCTCGTCGCCCACTTCCGCGCCCGGTCTCTTCTCTTTCTCATCCTCCCCACCCAGAGGAGTCGAGGCCGGGGCCTGGTTGTTCTATGTGCACTGATTGCGGCCGTAATCAGCAATGAGCAATTTAGGCCGGACTGAATTGATCGTTTTTCAAGAATAAAAGATTTCCATTTCGCTGCGAATTGATGATTACGTTCGCTTGATGGACATAGGACTTTCGGGCGCTGCAAGCCGCGACACGCACATCTTCCTCATCATGCGTGCGCTAGGTATCGATCCGAGAGGGCCTTATTAAAGGGAGAACAACCCCGGCTTCCATACGGGCGCATTTACAAGCTGATTTTGATCATCTACATATTTAGGACTGAATAAACGTATGTATCTTCAATCTTATCTAAATTATATACTCCAAATGAAAACAGAAATATTTCACAATGGGCAAACCTTTTTGATCAACAGACTCATCAAGAGCGTTTCAATATTATCGGAGTTGACTCGTCGCAATATTTCCACTGCTTTGATGCAGAAGGTATTGATACGAAAGTTGCAGACTCATCAACAATGATCTCTACTGGAGTACAATGGGCAATGTCGGTTCTTTGTTGTAGGAGACTATGGCCGTTCCAGTCGAGGTCGAATGAATTATTATATTGACGAATGTTACTGAGACCTAGTGGTTTCTGCTTATACCTTGCCGGTAATAAACATAATAGAACTCATTGAATTCTCTCTGTGAAATGCTCTAGGACTTAAATTCTATTTGGACCTATCTATTACCGTTTTTTTTTCGGAATGTTAGAGATCCAGGTTCAAAACTTGAGTTGTAGGTGCTTTACGTACGTCAGTAATTGAAATCTTGAAAATGCGAATTTCAAAAGATCAATGAGTATAGTCAATTTACAATTAAGTTTGGATGGTCTACTCAATGATGATAACTAACCTCCCATAAAAGAAGGACTTAGATTGCCAAACAAAGGCCAAGTAATAAAGGTTTAATGAAACTAGTTTAGGTTCATTCCTCCTTGAAGATGACCAATGGTCTAAACTTGTCGGAGAAAATATAAATCAGTGAAACAAAACAAGTGTTTTAATTAAATATCCACAATTAGATTCAAAAATGTTTCACCACGGGTTAAGTTAGAAATTAATATAACATAATTTAGGTTCCACCAAGGATGTATGAAACTAGTTTAGGTTTCAGCGACGATGGATGTACGAAAATTGCTTAAAATGGATAGCGATTAACTTTTTATACTATTGATCATCTAGTTTGGAGATTCTGTCGATCAGCCGAATTTGAGGGATACTCTTTCCCTTTATATTTACGTTTAGTGTACACAGGATCGTATAGAGATTTGTTTCGAAAATTCAAAGTAGATTAATTTAAATCCTTTCTCTAACGGTAGTGCAATGTATATTAGGCGGAAACGGATAAGCCACGCCCACTGTGTTATTCAATTAAATGTAAACGTTGCGATAACGAGAGCAAATTGCGTTAGGTCGGGTTAAGCGGGTTCCGTTATTAGGATCGATTATTGTTCGCTCATCCTGCAGCAGCAGCCACACCAGAGCATGCCGCTACAAAAAAGGCAAAAAGAGCGTTTCTTCCGAAATATGTAACTTATTTCATTAACTGAATGTTTGTTGTATACGGAGAAGGTTCGGTGTTTATCCCGTTGATTGCGACCGGATCGTACTAATCGAAAATTCCGATGCGTACGAGAAGTGAAGTGAAGTGAGGGGGATGTATGATTTAATAAGGAGGGCACGGTGCGGGGTTTTAGGTGGAAGGGCGTGGGCCTCCCTCGAAAGGGTGGTGCGGCTTTAAAGAGGAACGAGCAGCGCGTCCTCTAGCGGCCGTCTAGTGGGTCTAGGTCAGCCAGCCGGCGTGCCGTGCCTTTCCTCCTCCTCCTCCACCTCCTTCTATCCATTCCTCGTTCCACTCTCAAGGCTAAGTTTGTTTATACCTGCACAGGAAATTATACGTGTTTCCGATAGCCGCACGGCATGCAGTGCCACCAGCACCGCCGGCATTCTTGACCAAGGCGGCGCCCCCCTCGCACAAGATGCACTCTCGCACAGACAGTGCACCAGATACCGTTTTCTACGCTCGCTCTCGTGGAATTCCACCGAGTACATAAATATAGACCGTGTCAGATCTACACTTGGACTATTTTAGTTGAGCTAATTGTGACTGCTCATTGAGAAATACTAATTCGTTTAAGTCATCAACATGTATGTTTGAGATTAGTTTTTACTGAACTGAAACATCCAGTTCAAAGGACCATGTTTGAATTTAGTTTTTACTAAACTTAAACAATGTATATCATGGAGTTGGAAAAAAGTAGGAGGCATGATGATCCCAAAGAATTGCTCCTCGTCTTTTAGGAACCTATATTTATCCAAGATTATGAGCTATATACACTTCGTTTCTTACCATAATAAACAGCTGATACAAAGTAGCAAAGTGTAATCCATTATTTACAACAGGATTACTTCTGCATAGCACAAAAAGTGGCTTTACCTTTAATTCCTTGCTCATCAATACCTATGACGTCTCATATAGCTACTTCAATGTAATCAGGCGAGTAATGGGAGCAGGTTCAGCCATATTAGCCTATTACCAGTACAAAATTAATTAGATTGCAGGGCCCGTATTCACAGTACCGATGCAATTTGTCATTGGTAAAAAGTTGCACTGAAATGACGTCATTTTGGGAAGAATTTACCCAACTGTTTGGAGTAAAATGACGTAATTTCAGTGCAACTTCACACCGATGACAAATTGTATCGGTACTGTAAATAGGGCCTCTGGTATTTAGTGTCTGGATTCTACCAAAAAAGCAACGCTCGCGGTTAGAGAACTATTGCAACCATCCATCTTAGATGCTATAACATTGGTCATTAGTAGCAATGGGTTATTATGAGCGAAACTCAATTTTTGTTGTTTAGGTGTCATCATTTTCAAGTTGTAACAATAAAGACCAGTCAACATTTTGCTTATTTACAAAGTGGCATTCCAATCCTTCAACAATTTCATTAATCCAGTACAGTACCGAATATAGTTGGTTGCAATTTACGAAATAATTCTTTCCCTTTTCGTAGCACACTGTGTTGTGTACGCTGTAATTGAATTTGTTCGACATAGGCCCTGAATGTGTACAGTGTATGCGTGTATGTACAGTGTACACCAGAGATAAAGCGGCAGCGTCAACATCCTCTCTCTCACAGCATCAGCATGAGCTGGGACCTGTTATCTTTATGGCGGGGTACATGTTTGCCCGGGTATTCTCTGATAGTGCTCTCGCACTGTGTGTACGTCGCCGTGTTCCAAAAGGGTCCACACACATAAAAGAACAAATATGCTGCTTGAGTCACGGCCCGATTAAAATTCCCGATGATTAAGCAACATTCTTCTCGCGTTGAATATTTCCGTACGTGTCTTTTGGATCCCAATAAGATCTACTAGTTCATAGCGTTTATTAAATATACTTATTTGACGATGCCACTATGGAGCATTAGATGGCGTTAGCTATCGAATCCATTAATACTTATCTTAATCGTTAAGTGCAAGAAATACCCTTGATCAGATATATTAAAGTTAATTTATTTAGAACTGCTCAGAGGGATTAGGATCATGGAATAACTGGATTGTTTCGAACAATCAGGGGAGTCGAATGGCTTCAGGAGCGAACTGAAATCGTTACCATAGTTAATCTGGGGAATATATGTGGAATAACTTCAGGAGAAACTGAAACATTCAAGTTGTTACAGTGGAGGATATAGAGGATGTAGAACAGCTTCAGGAGTGGACAGAAATTGTTCTTCTGAGCGACGACCCCGAGCAATGAAAAAGATTTAATTTTACTCCTGCAGCTACAAAATTGAATCGTTTCCGTTGATTAAAATCAGTGTTTTATACGCGTGGTGCATGAAGAAAAATTTCGAGTTTAGAAAAGCCCCGTGAAAATTTTCCACGCGGAGCTTTTCTAAACTCGAAATTTTACTTTATGCTTAGTCTGGGAGTGGAAACCTACGTTAAGAAATAAAATGAAACACTAATAATTAACATTTTTTTGTTCCTCCCCCTTTCCAGCTGGCTACATCCATGGAATTCAAAGTCGTAGTATAGCATTACATTGCATTGAATGATTGATGATGTTGCAAGGAGAAATTAAATCAAAATATTGGTATCACTCTTGCACCAGCACAGAAATAGTGCATGCAAAAATTCATTAATAACACAAGCCACTATTTTTATAAATAGCGAATCTGAGGCTCTTATCAACAGGTCAGAATTATAATAACAAATTCGATAGCACATTGTAGTATCAGCTGTTTACCGTGTGCGTGAGTGCGCGCGTAACGTTGCGATAAGAACATTTTATTATTATTATTAATTGTGTAATATCAATGATTGATAAAATATTTCTAATCACTTGCGATTATCATAGAAAAATCGCGATAAGGTGAAATTTGTTTATATTTTCCAAACAAATTCCGCGGTTTTCAAGACCTAACGGAGCGGAATAAAATTGTCGAAAGTCATGTGTCATCGGGTGCGAGTGTGCTGTGGACATCATTTTGTCCTCACGGGGAACAATGGGAACAATTTTGCTCGCAATCAGCGCGTCCCGAGTTCACATTATTCAGCATCGATCCCACAATCAATCGCAGTTTTGCATGGGCACAAAGAGCCATTAAGGTTAATTTATATGAAACTTGTGTTTGTTCACTAAGTTTTTTTTTATGTATATAGGTATGCCGTTTACTTTTGTTATTTGGATTTGCGATTTTCCAGGGATTTTTATGTATATGGGAAACGACATCTCGTCATTGTGTGATGTCAGTGAGCAAATAGAGCACGAAAAATGTTTACAGATATGAGAGTATTTTGCGTCATACTCTCTGATAATTATTTTTTTTAATGAAACGCTCGTAACTTCTTAAAATATACCATGTGTATTAAAAATAACTACATCAAAATACTTATTACTTAACCATCTCAATCTGACCAATAAGTTAATTGTCGCGTAAATACAAAACTGGCCAAAACTGCCAAATCGGTATACACTTCGATTCAGTTTCAAACTTGTATCAAGTATTAGAACCCCTTGTTGAAGCTTGAATTAAATTTAGGGTTTACAAAATCCGAAAAAGCAGTTCTGGTGGGTTTTAGATCTGCTCGACACTCAACTAATCGGCCAGATTGAGATGGTTGAATAATAAGATTTACTTCTTCTTCTTCTGCTATCTCTTGTTACCCTTTAGAGCGTCGGGTCTTAAGATTCACAAAGTCTGAATTATAGGGATCAATATTTTGAACAACAATCGAAGAAACTCAAACAAAGCGCAATACACTTTTTCTACAGTTGCATGATACGGTCAGCAAAACGTGCATAAACACAAATTACCAATAAGTTGGAAACTCGCTCTGATTTATGACTTTGCGTTGCAGTTTGAGTTTAGGCGATGGTAAGTACAAATTAAATTAAGGTTTTATAACATTTTGAAGTCGCAGAACTTCTACACAGAATACTCTTATATAATATGGTTCTGCAGGGAGTCAATTCTTCGATCGAGGCAATCTGAATCCATTTAAAAAATCATATCCAAACTAAATCAAACGCGATAAAAATTACGGAGGGTAACCATCGCAACGCTGATGATGGAAGAGTCCTCTCTCCTTTTGGCTGAATATTTACGACGTCCCGGAAAATGCGGTTACGACATGGCGCACTCAAACACACACACACACCTATATTACACGCACACACACACATAGACATATATAAAGACACACTCATATATACACACCAACACGCATACATCCAGGACCGCGCGCCGCCCCGAAATAATTCCGCGGCAATTTAATTTTTTATGACAGCTCCCCGGTGTACCACGTGATCCTCTTAAGTGGAAAAAGTGGGGGTAAGACATGCGCGCGCGCACCCAATTTCCACGGTATTGATCCCGGATGACGTCACGGCTACTTGTGAATGATCCACTATACTCACACACTCACACGCGCACATGACCGCGTGCATATATACGTGTACACATCGGGAATTGTAACTAATTCCGACCGGCATGTCTTTGGAAATGCAGTTTTCAACCTTATGCGCACTATACGTAAGAATTATTTTCTGTGAAAGGGATCATTTAAGAAGCGCAACCTGTAATTAGCATCAATGAACTTAGAAAATGGGAGTCTGGGAGTTTTCATTAGACGATATTGAATATTATGTTATAACTGACTGGGTTTTGAAAGGAGATTCTGCTTGTTTCAGACTGCAAATAATTTTTAATTATAGTTGCCTTCATTAACGTACTAATCATTCTTTACAAAATTAATGTGTTCAAACACTTCATTAATAATAATAAAAAAACAAGAAGTAATTACCTTTTCCCAGACATCAATAAGTTCGAATAGAATATTATCGTAAAGTTTTCTCTCCTTTCTCATCCGTTAATAAATATTTACAACAACATAACAGTTTCTTTTGCTATTTTTCATAAATTATCGAAAACGACGACGGTGACAATTTGTGGGATAAAAATGGTAATCCGCTCGACGGCCCGGTGGCCACCTTTTTTCCTACTCTTATTCGGATAAGATAATTGGGACCTGGCTTTCGAAATTTCACGTGAAATTTTAATGGGTGCCAATTAGGCAGAGACTTTATTGGATATAATATAGTAGGTTGCTGCTGGTTGGATATATACGGCTTTAGAAAGCTTTTTTTGGAGTTAAACAAGTGTTTGATGTTTTCTTAAAGGACTTTATTATTAACATGTTTTGTAATCATATAATGGCAAGGAAATCAATACATGGTTCGCCTTGATAATTTTCCCCGCAGAAAAAAACTAATTTTGGTATTTTTGACCGTTCTATATATCGTTACCTCAGTGCTACAACTAGATAACTCAAAAATACTATTTGAGTATTTTCACATTAAGGAAAGTAATATCTCATTTTCTTAAGCAAATTTCTCATCTTTCGCGTGGTGAAACATATTTAACTATGATTTAAAAAGAAAACACTTGGTTAACCAAGTGTTTTCTTTTTTAAATCATATCTCATTTTGTTTTGTTTCTTTACAAAATAATTACATACCCTAAACGAAATTGCTCGAACTTTGACAGCGCAAGATTTGGTTGGACGAAAAAAATATTTATAACATTTTATTAACTTAAGATCACGCTTGAAAAGTGTACTTTGAACTTAATTTCGAATCAGTGTTTTTTACGCGTGGCGCATGAAGAAAAATTTCGAGTTTAGGAAAACATGAAAATTTAGTTTAGTCGCGTAGCGCTACGCGCACGACTTTACCAAATTTTCAGATTTTTCTAAACTCGAAATTTTTCTTCATGCTTAGCCTGGAAGTGGAAAATACTCGTTTAAAGCTTCAAATTAAACCCTTTAAAAAAAACAAAAAATATTAGAAAATTTACAGCATATAATTGGGATTTGTATACTTAAAAGAAAAACTTCCTATGTTCAAAATGTACTGCTTAAGTTTAATAAATAATCATACAAATGTCTATTACGTGAAACTAAATCATTCAAAATTGTAGCAAGTGAAGCAATTTGCTCTCCGATTTTTTGTTTCAATCATAACTAAAATAATTACGCATCCCGAAGAAAATTGCTCGAATTTTAAAAGCGCAAGATTTAATTGGACGAAAAAATTATTTATAAATTTTATTAACTTAAGACAACACTTAAACAGTGTACTTTTAACTTTACTCAAAATCAGTGTTTTATGAGTATACGCGTGGTGCATGAAGAAAAATGTTGGGTTTAGAAAAACCTGAAAATTTGCTTTGGTCGCGTAGCGCTACGCGCTACACGACCAAACTAAATTTTCAGATTTTTCTAAACTCGAAATTTTTCTTCATGCTTAGCCTGGAACTGGAAAAGACTTGTTTAAAGCTTCAAATTGAACCCGTTAACAAATATGATGCCGTTTCTGGTGCGATATTATCCTTTAACTGCATCAATGTCCTTGGCTGTTTCTTTAAGGTACTCCCATAAGAAATAGTCCAAAGGATTCACTTCTGGACTGCGTGGTGGTCAGTTAACATCACCTCTTCGCGAAATTAGTTTATTGAGAAATAGCTAGTTTAGTGCTTCAATTGATGTGTGACGCGTGGCTCCATCTTGTTGAAACCAAGTTTCTGCATTAAAGCCACCAAAACTGTTACAAAGATGGAGCTAGGAAATTCCTACCCACCTCGAAAGAAAAATTGATTAGGTTTCCTTAGCATCTAAATGCGAATATATTAAAGGAAATAGATTTAACTAAAATGAAAACTGTAGTGTTGTTTCCCGAAAAATATCAGATATATCATGCCCTACTTTTAAATGCTGACCCACTTTTATGATCTAAATTTGTATCGTTTGTTTCAACCCGGCTGTTGAAAAGGCGGGGAGAGGAGCAGAGAGGGTGTGAGTATTCCGAAAGCAGGTTGCAAAGAGACGACGAGATGAGGTGGATTCGAGGGCGCGAGCGAAGCGGCTCACAAAAGGCGTCACCGCTAAACAGCGAATTGACCTGCAATTAACACCCTCGCTTGCTTTATAATTAGAGCTTTAAAGGGGATGCTCCCGAAACGAGGGCGATATCCCCTTTAAAAGCCGCCGCCGCCGACGACGACTGCTCTCTCTAATCGCTTTCTGGCTTCACCCCCTCGTTCGGCTCGGCTCGCTCTTTCCGCTCGTGTGTATCATCAGCCAAGCCAGTCCGCACCACGAGGAAAACGCAACTTCCCGTCTCCGTCCGCAGAATTTTCCGCCCTCGCTTATTTCGGGGGGATTCCCTGTTCCCGTCGACACCTGTTCCCTTTTCCCTTCCCACGCCAAACGTTGACCTTGCCCGAAAAACCTTTCGGTTAGGTTAGGTTACGTGCGGTTTCGATATTCTCTTTTTTTCGAGCTCTCGTGGTCTGATAGGTCCTCGAGAAACTCCCACACCTAAGACTTCCATGATGATTTAAATATACCAACTCGATGTGCCATATGTAAACTAGAGATAAAAGGTACAATTAGCACAAAGACCAGACAGCTATAGTCATGATGTGAAGAAATCAAAACAGCCTCCAAGAAACTTGAAAATTGGGACTAGAAATTAACGTCAACAAAACAAAATACATGAAATTAGGCAGAACACCCGCAAACCAACAGGAAAATCTTATAGTCGGAAAATTTGAATTCGAAAGTGTGACTATTTTGGAACACAACCAAGCGAATAAATTTTGATGAATGAAGAAGTAAAAAGCAGAACATTGAAGGGAAACAGATTGTACTATGCGAACAAAAAACTCCTGAGCACAAAAATACTTAGCAACACTTCAAAAATGAGAATATACAAATCCCTGATCAGAACTGTCGTAACATACAGCAGGGATACATGGACGCTAACGCAGAACGACGAGCAGGCACTCAGAGTTTTCGAAAGAAAAATTCTCAGAAAAATATACGGTCCGAAAAGATGCGAAAACAATACCTGGCGCATAAAAATGAACCACGAACTAAATAACCTAATAGACGGCAAGAACATAGTTTAGAGAATACGTTGACTAGGGCCCCTTACACAGATAAAGCAACACTGAAACGCAAGAACAATTACAAAATGAAAACCAACAGAGACAAGTCCAAGAAACAGGTGAACAACTGAAAGGAAGCCGCCATGGACAGAACGAGATGGGGCATCATTCTAGATGAGGCCAAAGCTCATATAGGGCTGTAGTGCCAAAGGAAGAAGAAGAACTCGCTGTGGATAAGAATCCACAGCGAGTTTTTCTTCTTCCTTTGGCACTACAGCCCTATATGAGCTTTGGCCTCATCATTACACTGTGACTTCTTCAACTATGTCCTTGCCGTCTATTAGGTTGGATTAGGTTAGGGTGGACCCCAACAGACCATCAGGATAGGTAAGGATGACATCGAGATGGTAAAGAAGTTCACCTTCCTAGGAAGTAGGATTACAAACGAAAACAAGATCACACACGAAATTAGAAGCAGAATAGTAAAGGCAAATAGGGCAATTACGTGCAGTACGTAATGCATATATTGCACTATTTCCCTTTACTATTGTGCTTCTAATTTCGTGTGTGATCTCGTTTTACTTTGTACTCAGATCTATACTAATCCAGAGAAACACCAAGGTGGTAATATACAAATCGCTAATTAGACATGCGTTACTGTCCAAGTGGAACCTGGACGCTAACAATGCAAACGGAAAAAATATTAGCAGTCTTCTTAAGAATGGTCCTACGCCTCATACCTGGAAAATCAGGTACAACCAGGAATTAAATGAACTGTACAAAGAACCAGATATAATTAAGTACATAAAAATTCAACTACTCAAGTGGGTCATGTGAAGAGAATGAAAGAGAATAAGATCCCTAAGATATTGATGAACGGAGAGTTTGCAGGATGGCGAAAGAGGGCTAGACCAGGAACTCGTTGGAAAGACAATGTACAAGAGGATGCCCAGAGCCTGCTTGGTATCAGAAATTGGAGAACAATCGCGAAAGGTCTGTCGAGCCACTGGATGATGACGATGAACTCGCTGTAGAGTGTTTGATTCTACCTAGTCTTTAATGTTTTTTACATATGCAACTTCTTGAGTATCAATATTTTTAAAGATAACACAATAGATCTTCCCATGATGCGAGTGATAAAAGTAGTATCAAAATTTAAATTAGTTCCATATGAAATCATTTCACTTTATTGTCGATATCTCTTCAGATATACATCGTTTGCTTTTATTTGTAATCCTCTAAAATTCCTCCTTGAAGTAGTTTATTTTCCTATTCTGTAAATAAAGGTATTGTCAACACATTACCTTTCTACCCCGACTTTATTAACTATTATCTGCTTTCAATCAATGGACTCTGGTTGAAACAGAACATCTTCAATTGTTTGGCACGTCGAATGTTAGGTTTGCGTTTTAACATCGGAAAATCAACTACAAATTTCATTTTTGCACTTAATTACATCAAGAAAATAACCACAGCCTACTTCTCCACATCCGACATTTAATTTCCTAACAAACTACGAGTATATAGAATCACTTTTATATAAATAAAACAATTTAAAACACTTTTAAATATATATTTTATACTCACTTCAATGGTTTCGTTACATTGTGACTTCTTCAGGCGAAGAAATGGTATATAGAATCGTATGTAATAAGCAGAGCGAGCCATATTCTTATTCCCTTAAATTCATTTTTTTTTTGGCGCGGCATTTTCATCCAATATATATTATTTATTATAATTTATATTTAATGAGAACAAAAATAAAATTATTTATTCATTACAAACAGTTCCAATTCCCTCTATGTCCATCTAATTCGTGTATAAAAACCTTCCGCGAGCAGAGCGAGCCACACTCATTTCGGGGCATTCAAAAATTTTTTTCACCACAACCTCATCCTAAAACATCTCCCTATTCATCAAAACCACTAACAGATATAACACGGCTAATTTTCGGTTATTAATACGACATTATAGAAGACTGGACGCTGGAGAAGGGCATCCCTTTATGTGATTATAATACGCGCCGTTAAAATGCTAATACAAGAAGACGTACAACCAACCGAAATCCCCATACAAACGCCAAGCAGATTGAATCGACAAAACGAGAAATCGACGAACGAATGAATGGGGCGCGCAAGGAGATAGAAGAAAGGCTCAAAAGCCGACACGCCACTTTGACAAGTGGCCCGTCAAGTTTTTTTTTTTCTTTAATCCTTTTTTGTATTGCATGCGGATAAACAACGCAAAGTTGCAGTGAAAAGTGTGCGAGACTTTTGATACAAGGGTTTGTCCCATGTGTCAAAAGTTTTGTACACTTTTCACTGCAACTGAAAAAGGGGAATGGAAATATTTTGTGAATTTTCAAGGGCTTGTTGCTTTTGAAGAGTGTTCAATTTTAAGTTTCGAACGAGTGTTTCCACTCGCAGGTTAAGTATGAAGTAAAATTTAGAGTTAAAAAAATAATTTGGTTTGAACGCGTAGCGCGGAGCGACCAAACCAAATGTTCAGGCTTTTCCAAACGTGAAATTTTACTTCATGCGCCACGCGTATACAACACTGAAACGGTTGTTTGTTGATCCTTTATATTTGTTCAGCAAATATAGTGTTCATTATTATTGATGTTATGCTCTTATTTTGTGTAGGAATCGATAAATCAAACCGTTTCAAAAATCATTTTTATAATATATGCATTAACTCTGTTCTTACATGTAATTCCCCTAGGTTTGATTAATAACACGTGGGCTCATCAATCATATTAGCTCCCATAGCCGGCGTTCGCAAATTCCGCCATCAATCAACCCCGGCCCGTCGCGCGCTCCGCACTTTTTTAAATTTCCCGCCGAGCGCCACGGTCGAACAGTGGGCGTCGCCCTCTCCGTGCCCGCCCACTGATTGATAGTCCGCGGCCGCAACAATGTCCTTATCCGCGCATCGCTTTCGCCGTTTTCATTTTTTATTTTTCAAAATGCTCGCGCGACGGGGGCGTATGAGCGATCGCCGTCATTAGTACTGATTTACGCTCTTTTTCGCGTTATATATGGGCCTATTTGTTTTATTTTCGGAGATATAGTGGCCGCATTTCTCAGAGCGCGCTCTCTCAAATGGGGTCCATATTTCCCCATCGGGGTGGTTTCATTAAATTTTTTGAAAGGGAAAAACCACCCTTTCATGAATGGGTAACACAAAGAAAATTTTAACAAGAGCCCAAATAAAATGTGATTAATTCAAGTAAAATGTGATTCATTCAACAACGAAAAGGGCGAATAACTCATTTTAAATTCCCCAAACAATAAGTTCACTTGATTTAAGTATAAATATAGAATATTAATACACATAAGTTCTTTTTCAAATGTAATACTTGTTTTGGAGTAATATATTTAAAACGGAACTTACGCGAACAAACAATTCAGAGTGTGTATTAGGTTGCCTGAGGCTCAATTTCCACCGAACACGCGGAGGCGCCTGAAACGCGCACGTGTAGACTTGTAAAGAGCCGAGGGGATCCCCTTAGCTCCCCAGTGAGGTTATGCTAAGGGGATCTCCCTTAATTCAGACTCAACGGGGAGCTGAGGGGATCAGCTCAGCTCCCCGCAAGTGTACACGTGCGCTTCTCGGCCCGCCTGCGCCGTGCTTCCGCTTGTCCGGTGGAAATTAGGCCCAAAAGCGGATTAACACTGCATCACTTTTGATGTACATCCAAAGTAAATCAAGCAGAGTGAAATCCAGAACAATCATCCTTGTTTGCATATTTTCATCCAGTTCTGTGGATTGACTTTCACAAACTACGACAAAGATTCGACTGGCGGATGTGAATAAACTAAATAGTGGATTGGACTGAGATGAACGGATTTTTCAGTGTGACTTCACTTTGGATGAATCATCGGCCGGGGAACGACTCTTTCATCAAAAGTTGGTAACGATTTGTTTGCATTTTTCACTGCGCCTTCACTCTGGATGAACCTTCGGTTCGATGAACGACTCTTTCAACAAAAGTTGATAGGGTTTCAATATGTTTCATCGTTTCTCTTTAGTGTACAATTTGGATGAAACAAAAATTAAAGGCTGTTTACACTTATCACTTTGGATGATTCCTCCAAGTTGGACATCCAAAGTGATAAATGTAAATGAGCCTTGAGAGTGAAAAGATAGTGATGAGGCAAACGTCGAAGCTAGAGGTTTCGCGTGGACCCATGGGGAGCTGAGATGATCTCCCTCAACACCCCACTGAGGCTGAGCTGAGAGAATCTCCTTCAGATCAGCCTTAGCGGGGAGCTAAGGTCATCAGCTCAGTTCCCTGCAAATCTACATGTGCGCTTTTCGCCTCTGCCTGTCCGATGGGTATTGGGCCTAAGGGTCAAAACAGAGTAAAGAAGCAAGCTTCGAGGCTAGAGGTTTTGCGTGGACAGGCGGGGAACTGAGGTGATCTCACTCAGCTCCTCGCCAGTCCTAGCCTCGACGCTTTCCTCTTCATTATGTTTTGACTTTACGAGTTATAGAAAGTACAATTTTAAATCTGATTTTCATAGCCAGAATTTTAAGAATTGACGGGCACGATACAAGAAACTTCAAATTTAAGCAGCTGGTGTAAACACCTAGTATTCGGTTGATCATTAAAAAAGAAGGTTAATCTAAAAATCGTAGTTGTACCTGCAGCTTGTTTACATAATTACGACCGCAAGTCTTATTTCGAAAAAGAAAAGAATATGAAAATAATAAATAAAAAAAAAAGGAAAACGAGCAGTAGCAGACGTAATTGTTGAAATTGCTTTCGGTCAATGCTACAAATTAACCGATCCATCAAGCCACCTGTCTTGCGCTTCCCTTCAGATCACACCTGCCTGCCACGTCCACGTCCTAAATTAGAAATAATAACGAAAGAAAAAATCTTCCCTACTTTTTTTCCGCTCGGTTTGATCCACTATTTGCAAAGAAGGCCCGGAGAGCAGCTGGTTACATACACTTTTTCCACCCGCGCTTAAATATTGGTACGCGCAGGTAGAAAGGAAAAAAAGGGAAGAAGAAGCCCTTTGAGTAAAAATGAGTGAAATGGGATAGGGTAACTGTTGCTAGTGTATACACGGAATAAGATACGGCGGGTTAATGTTTCAATGGTGATGCAGGGGGACAGCAAGAAAAACTGTGTCCACGGGGATGTGGGATTGGATTTCCGCAAAATGTATACTAATATGTAGCATTGAAAGGCATTTTTGTATCCAGCGGTTGAGGTTCTCGGTATTTGAGAGTCTCGCGTTATCTTTTGTTTGAATGCGCTCAGACGGCATTCTGTTCGGGTCGTTAAATGAAAATTTCGAATGTTTAAGAGGTTAATGTCTTCACTGATAATAATGTGAAGAATAGGAAGATATTGATTCTATTTCTGATATAATTTCTTCTGATACCTGATTTCAATCTTTTATTTTTAACTGATGTTTATGTAGGTAGACTTTTTTAGAGTGTATAAATCCTTTTTTAATGGTGCTTCATTCTTTGTTGTTAACTCCGGCTATTGATGAAATATGTCGAAGCTTGTAGTTTTGTTTCAAGCGTCCAGAATATATTTTTATCTCCTCTGGTTATCAAGACTGTAATTTTACTTTTTATGTGAATTTCAAACTCACATCTCTTAATCAGACAGAGAGTGGGTACGTAACTTACATACCTTTTCCTTCCTCTGCCTTCATACCCGGTTGTCCGCATGATGTATTTTAATTGTTCCACACACACGCATAAATGTCACCGGTCGAGGACATAAACCGGGCCCCGAAAACGACGGAACGGACGTTAAAAGCGAGCGCACTCGTTTCGTACCTGCCTACTTTATTTATATGAAGGATGGGGGCCCGCATGAAACGCGACTTTTACGAGGTACCGGACTTTTCGTTTTAAGTGGATCATATAAGCGTATGTATGTGTATATTTTTGAGGAGTTATTTGACCTTATACGTATTTATAGAGAGAAAGAGACAAAGAGGTGCTGCACGTATGTGGTGTGTGTGTGTGTGTGTGCATGGAAGCGGGGCGCTGCGAGCCCCGACCGGTCCTCTCGCTTTATGTTTCTTGATATTTTAAATTCTCGCGTTCTCTTTTGTTGTTGGGACTTGTGTGGTGGTTTTATTTTTTGTTTTTGGTCGTAAAATGAAAATTTTTGGAGTGTGGAGGTTACGTTTTCAAGGAATTACCTTGGTGGTTGGAGATAGTACATTGCGTATAACTTCAGTAAACATTTTGGAAGAAGCCCACAAGTGCGAATCTGGAGAAGATGTGACCTGTCTAAGACTGATATGCTGTTGGTACCAATAATTATTATTCTATTCTATTCATTAATATGCTATTAAATAAAGAATTATGAAGCAGAAGCTAAAGGATATTGCTTCAATTTAAAGAAAATGAAAATAAAGAAGAACTACAGGGAATTTATATTTGAAGTATGCATATCTTGATATATATATATATATATATATATATATATATATATATATATATATATATATATATATATATATATATATATATATATATATATATATATACAGCGTGTAAACGAACTACTGTACAGGCTCTCTACCACATAAGGGGCAGCGTTTAAATAAACAATACCTGCATTTGAAATTACCATACCTTTAGTAGATAGCTCACAAATAATTATTAAAAATAATTAATAATAATAGACCACATATTTGTGGTATCTGGTATACGCGCACATTGCGTATTTTAAGAGAGATTCCACATAGACTGGTAGTTTTTAAACGATTTGGATATCGAATTACACCATCCAGAGAAAAGTGGGTCAGATTGTGAAGAATTATGTCTATGTTGTTATTGTGATTTTTTTTATACGTGACCCAGTTTCATCTAGTAATTCTAGACAGTGTGTGTGTGTAGTGCGTGCTAAGTGATTTATACGTCTCGATAGTGCGTGTGAAGTGATTTATGCGCCTCGCAGTAGTAAAAGTAAATAAAAAATACAACAACTTACGCATCCACGAAAAATATCATGAACACAGGTAACCAGAAGTTCTCAAAAAGTAAAAAATGCATGAAAAATTATGAAAAATCCAATATTTTTTTTCCGATTTTATTTTTGCTGCAATTGGTGTCAAAATATTTTGTGTATACGCCCTTAAGAGGATGTACATTAGTTCGATTACACGCTGTATATACGCTGTATTTGTTCAGGCATTCAGCGTTTCTGAAAATAATTCAATTTGAAGCTATAAACGAGTGTTTTTTACTCCCGTCTTCATGCTTAGTCTAAAGCATGAAGTAAAATTTAGAGTTTAGAAAAGCCCCGCGTAGAACATTTGTCGAGGGTCGCGCAGCGACCCGAAACAAATTGTCACCGGGCTTTTCTAAACTCGAAATTTTACTTTATGCGCCACCTGTGTAAGACACTGATTTAATGTAAAGTTCAAAATATACTGCTCAAGTTTTTATTTTTTTTCATTTTTTATTTCGTCTAACTAAATCTTGCGTTTTTAAAACTCTAAAAATTTTCTTTGTGATTGTGAGAATAATTAAAACAAAAAAAAATATCCGAAAGCGAATTCCTTGAGTTACGCGAAATAATCATTTACAATATTTATTAACATGAGATTAAACTAAAGCACTTTAAATTCACTTTAAATCAGTGTTTAGTACGCGTGACACATAAAGTAAAATTTCGAGTTTAGAAAAGCCTGAAAAGCCAAATTATAAGGCTTTTCTAAACTCGAAAATTTACTTCATGCTTAGTCTGGGAGTGGAAAGACTCGTTAGAAACTTTAAATTGAACTTTTTCTGTTCACGTAAAAGAAAAAACATAATGCTAATAATTCCTTTACACATTTCATAGATTCAAAGAATTATTCTTCCATTTCAGCTTAAATTACTTAAATCACAACTAATGGTAAATGTCAAAGGAACAAGATCCGAAGCTTGCAGTTAGTGCCTTCGCTATATAATTAACTCGATTACTGCCCCCGTTGACCGGTGGCGGTGGGGGATAGCTTTTTCCCAGTCTGCAGAGAGTACAATACCTTCAGACACACGTCCTCCACTGAAAGAGAAAGGAGAAGAGAAACGAAAAAAGGGGGCTACAAATTGATAAGGCGGTGGCAGCGGCGGTCTGAGCGGGTGGTATAGCGCCGGCAGGGGAGGGTGGGGAATGGCTGCCCCACGAGTTATCTCTCACAAAGTGGAACGTCGATAATCGGGGGCGTTTTTATGTTTTCCCGTAAATTATTTTACGCTGCGACCTCTTCTGCTCTCTTTTATACTCTTCTTGTTCTACCACCCCCCGTACAAACAAAAATATCATCAATGTATCAATGGGATGATTATCTTTGATGTTTTCATTGCGCAAAGGAATATATTTACTACTTCTATTTTATAAAAGATAAATTTCTTTTAGTTGTTGATTTATAATTGGTTGAAATGATAAAAAAATCTAATATTAGCATACGTACTACTAAGCAGTGGCGGCTCGCAGCCTAACTTCAGGGTAGGCCAGAGACCCAAGGTAATATGTATCCGTTATTGAAAGGTGACTGTTGTGCAATTGTGTGGCCTACCCTGAAGTTAGGCTGCGAACCGTCGCTGCTACCAAGGGTAGCGAATGCTTATGAAAGAACTGGAAATCGAGTAGAAAAGGAGAGACAGGAAGTAGGGTAAGAGTAAGATCACCAGTCTTGCATCCAGCAACAGCATCCAAACACGGTATTCAAATTTTATATAGGGACTGGTTAACTGGATATACATATATGAACTGTGGTACTACATTCTAAGTTTCGTTAAGAGACCTGAAACGTTAAGGCTATTAATTTCGAACTACAGAAGTACTTTTTATTTGTACTACGAACACTTCAGTAAGACTGACTCAACTCAACGGTGGCCTTGTGGACTTTGTAACCACGGCGTTCCAATGCACCGGACGAACGCTACTAGAAGTCAGCACCAACATCGATTATAAATGCCAGCAAAGAAGCCCACCGACCAGAGCTATTTTGGTTCTCAATTGAATACCATCTCATGTCATGTATTTAAGTTTATTATGTTATAATATATACCAATTTAAATCCAATACTCTACCCTGAACTATTACAATATTGAAAAAAACTCTCATATTTCAAAAAATAAAGAATGACTCAGAGTTTCCGTTGAAGCATTCATTTATTATCTACCGAGTGTTGATAATAAATGACTAAATATTTTGACATTAGAAAACCTCGAGAAATTGAATTGGTCCAAATTTTCAAAGTTTTCTAAAATCAAAATATTTACTCAATGCGCCAAGCGCGTTAAATTATTGATTTAGTGTAAAGTTCGTAAATTTGAGTTCATGAACATTTTAAAGAAAGTTTCTTTTTGAAAATTGAATTTGTAGTCAGTATTTCGGCACCCGGATGCACGGCACAGGATCGTGTGATTTGGAAGGGGATGGAGGAGGTCTATGTTTAGCAGTGGATGTCCAACTAAGGGCTGAAGAAGAAGAGTAAAAAAAAAAGATTTCGATACCGGGTACCCACAGTCATGTTTCGCACTTCAAGGTCCTCGTCAGTGTGGTCTCGACCCAGTGCTAAGGAGTGCAAGATATGTTTGAGAAAAGGCTTCTATCTCATTCTTATCGTAAGATTCAACGTACTCATATCTAACAATACTTTTAGAAGCTCCTCATCAATTAGTTTTAGCGTTTCAACCTTTTTTTTATTTTCAAAAAGACCTATGAATCGATGTGTAAATAAATAACAGCATCCACAGCACTGTTCCCGACACGTAGGATGGATTGAGCGTGAAAATGGCCCATTGTACTGACGTTCTCTCCGTTCGTGTGTGCGCGCTTTTTTTGTATTATTATTTTTCATTATCATTTTGGCGCACAGATCGTAAATAGCGAAAATTCTAAACCGTTCCCAACCCCCGGCAGCAGCAGCGAGTTCGGGGTCATTGTTGTCCGATGGAGAGGATCTTTTTTGTGTCCGCGATGGGGCGCACCGATAAAATGATAATTTAAAGCGGGCCCGGCCCCAGTCGCATATGGTCCGGCCAGACCCGTTCGGTCCGTGCGCTTATTTATGGACCCCCGAGACGGCGCGCAGATGTGCCACGTTCTCTTATAACGAAAAAAAAAAAAATCAAAAAGAGAGATAGAGAGAGAGGGGGTGGAGGGATTAATTCCCGTTGGATCTATTACAAGAAGCATACATAATAATATATGATAATGGAATTGATTTACAGGCATGATTTATACAAAGAGTAAGTAATAACTGATTCAATATGTATCTATTTATAATCTCCCTTCTGTCAAGTCAATTAATTTCCGTAAGATAACTTAATTCAATCTTTATAAATATAATTGTAAAAAATATACTGAAATAAATAAATTCATATGGACTTTGTTTTGGTTGGTGTTTCATATCAATATATCATTTGATATCGTCAAAATCATCTCCGAGACATTCTATATAATGATGCAATTAAGATGGTGCAACTGCTACCAAATATAGACGTGTACCTATTTACATGAAATTTACCTACTTTTTTGGAGATTTCAACGATAAGAGTAAAAATTCCATCTGCACAGTACCTTGAGTCCATCAGCTCGTCGAAATAGTTAAAATAGTTGGTACCCTTACCTGAAACAAAAATAAATAGTATTGTAGTTTTAGACGAGACAAAAGCCAAAATTAGAGAATATATACGGAGTTTTTCTTTCAAGTATACATGACCTAATTACAGCGTATGTGCCGTAAATCTTTAGATAATCCTTGTTGTTTTTTTTAGAGTTCAATTTAAAACTTGAAACGAGTGTTTTCCACTCCCAGACTAAGCATGAAGTAAAATTTTGAGTTTAGAAAAGCCTGAAAATTTGGTTTGGACGCGTAGCGCGAAGCGACCAAACCAAATTTTCAGGCTTTTCTAAACTCGAAATTTTACTTCATGCGCCACTCGTATAAAACACTGATTTGGTGTGAAGTTTGGCATATTTTAAACTTCACTTGAAATAATATAAAATCAAACTTGATTATTTAATCATTAAAACATTTAAAATTACGCTACACGGCCAAACCAAATTTTCAGGCTTTTCTTAACTCGAAATTTTACTTCATGATTAGTATGGGAGTGGATAACACTCGTTCAAAACTTCAAATTACTTTAAAACAATCTACTTTTCGTAATTTTAAATGTTTTATTGATCAAATAATCAAGTTTGATTTGATATTATTTCAAGTCAAAGTTATAGCTCAAATTTGTATTGTTATTAAACGAGTATTTCCGCTCCCAGACTAAGCATGAAGTAAAATTTCGAGTTTAGAAAAGCCTGAAAATTTGGTTTGGTCGCTCCGTGCTTCGCGCTACGCGACAAAATCAAATTTTCCGGCTTGTATAAACTCGAAATTTTACTTCATGTGCCACCGGTACAAAACACTGACATATTACGAAGTTTAAAAACACCGCTTAACTTCACATTTAAGTGCTTTGTACCGGTGGCGCATGAAGTAAAATTTCGAGTTTAAAAAAACCTGAAAATTTGGCTTGGTCGCTCCGTACTTCGCGACCAAACCAAATTTTCAGGCTTTTCTAAACTCGAAATTTTACTTCATGTTTAATCTGGGAGTGGAAACACTCGTTTAAAGCTTTAGATTCTTTTAATAAACTGAGTGTCGGAAAATGTACAACATATGCATATGTATACTT
Organism: Philonthus cognatus; assembly: GCA_932526585.2. Lineage (NCBI taxonomy): Eukaryota > Metazoa > Arthropoda > Insecta > Coleoptera > Staphylinidae > Philonthus > Philonthus cognatus. The sequence continues at coordinate 36,651,547 of OW052242.1, forward strand.
AAAAGAAAAATTCTCTGTATAGTAAACATTAAGTTACAGTTGTTGGAAATAGACTATCTTCCAAACCACTCTTCTAGTAGGCCCGAAAAAATATGGAAGAGATAGCTGGGGAGTCAACATCTCAAGGAACTTCCTAAAAAGCTGGAAAACCAGGCTTATCAGCCCAATGAAATAAGAATAAGAAGTTAATTTCCTAAGAAATAATTAAGTTTGGCGGCATTTGTTAGTTCTCTTGCTAGTAACAGTGGGTTTTTTACTAATTTTGCAGTGAATTTTCTACTGATTCTTCAGTGAATTTTTAGTAGTTGGCGATTTGACCATGTAGTTGGTGAACTAAAAATCAGGCGACAAAAACGAAAGTAATTAAGCCATCTACGTCAATCGTTAAAGTCCAGAAGCTCGAGGATAAACAGAGAACAGTAGCACTTGGCAGTCTGGTTGTGCGCATATACATCAGTCAGTCAGTCACTTCCCGCGACAGTTGGAGGAATTAAATTATCAGTTCGTTGACCCCTTGATAGGGGGACCGACGGCGCTCTTTCCACTACTATTCTTCTGCCTTCTGTGCGTGTTATATGGGTGCGCGCCTCGTATTTTTTCAGCCCTCCATCGGCCTTTTTTTGCGCTCCCCGCACAAAACATACTCTCGCACACGTACATGTGCGGCCCATTACTGTCACCGCATAAAAAGATTCCCTAATAAAAAGAGATGATGGGAGGTGAAGGGAGAGGTTATAGTTATTGTATTTTTCGGATGGATGGTTGAATGCACCCACATTGTAGTATCTATTGGGAGGGGATTAAATTAATTAGATTTTTTTGAATGGAAATAAACTTTTTTTGATGTTACTCACTGGCCAATGATGGAACTCCAAGGCAAAATAATAAAACTAAATAAAATTACAGGGCCTATCAGAGGTTGGAGGCAGCCCTGGACCTCACAATATTTGGGCTATCTTGAACAAGTTTCTCATCTTTTACGTGGTTAAACATATTTAACTATGATTTGAAAAAGAAAACACTTAGTTAAATTTCACTAATATTAGTGAATTTTAACCAAGTGTTTTCTTTTTCAAATCATAGTCAAAAATAGTATTTTGAATTTTGTAAGGTCTTAAGAATATGATCTGCCCCGGGCCTCAGAATTTCTGTCCTGCTGTATAGTCTACATGCGGATCGTTAGCAGAACCCTCCGACATTACGACTTTCAAATAGCACATCTTGTTTATGTCCAACTCCTATAATCATGTAGATTCGTAATGACCAACAACAATAAGACTCCTCTACGTTATGTTAATGCGCGCATTGGTTAGAAGCATCGTTGGTGGGGGTGCGTTTATTTTAAAATTTATCGCGCGTCCCCGCCGTGCCGTAAACAATGAGGCGAACGGTAAAAAGCAATTAGGAGCCGGTATGCATGAACAATTCCTTTCATTCCGGCCATCTCTGGTGTAATATAAATGATATGAGTCAGTCGGGGTGCATAGTGAATGCCCTTTCTGTTTGCCACTCACGCACTTGAAGAGGATAGTGGAGCAGGGATCGGGACAGGATTACCGGGGTAATAATGCCCCACGGGGTGGACTGGGTCTTATTTGCATCTGTAGTTAGGCTCTTAAGTATACGTGATACTAACTAAGCTTGAAGCCAAGATGGAGCTTGTCTTGGGGGTAAAATATAGTTACGTAAGAAAAAAGGCAAGCCTTTGTCAATCAGTGTTACTTACGTCTACGAGTCTTTATATTTGGTTAGGTTTTCTTGAACTCACTTTCAATAAATGTTTCGGTATTAGTTACGTGAAGATGAATTTAATATTAAATCAAACAAGCAATCCTTTTTCTTCACTGGTTTATTTTAATCAATAGATGGACATTTCATTCACCACGTGAACATTTTCAATAGTTGTACTAAACTTGGTTTAGTATAACTATTGAAAATGTTCATTTGGTGAACGAAATGTACATCTAGTGATTAAAATAAACCAGTAGAAAACAATGTTTACTTGTTTCATTTAATATTACCTTTAATAGTTTAATGGATTGCCATAAAACTATTGAAGATAAGTTCAAGAAAACTTAGACAAATAGACGTAACACTGATAGAAAATATTGTTTTCATTTTTCCTTTATTTCGATTTTACTGACCCATTCATTCACTTGTTTTTCCGGGTTAACCGTCACGCCCACTTGCGATCCTCGAAACCGATCGCGTCCTGTGTGCTACGCGAAGATACCGCGAAGAAGAGGACGATGAAGAGAGAAGAAGCCGTGATTTCCGGCGTTCCGGAGATTAGACAATCGCGCGAAACGTACCGTTAATTAATCGCCGGCGGCGGCGTTGCGACGACAAAATAAGAATAAAGGGTGTATTAAAAGTGGGTGATTAGGCGATGTCCGTGGGGGTAATAAGCAATTTCGTCTTCTTGGCGTGTAACGAGAAATATTACGCGCACAAAAAATTGAAGCGCAGAAAAATTTGCTTTTTAAATGGAGAAAGAGTTGAGTAATTACGGAAGAGGGTTGACGGGCGTAATTGTTAATATGTTGCGCTAGGGAAATAATAAAGAAGTTGCAATTATAACAGCTGCAGTAATTAAGACTTGCTGCGCTTGCTAAAGTAGATTGAAAGAAATTATGTTCTAAAGAATATTCTCAAATAAATATACACTAAAATAAATAAAATAGAAGGCGACTTTGGGTCAAAACTTACTGAAGAGGCAAGCGACGTGTGTGGACTAACGAAGGGCTGAAAAGGATATCCTCAGCTCCCCGCTAGTAAGGCATAAATATTCTCAAATTGTAAATATACACGAAAATAAATAAAACACAAGGCGGCTTTAGGCGAAAACATACTGAGAAGGCAAGCGGCTTATATGGACTAGCGGGGGGGGGGGGGGGGGGGGCTGAAAGGAATACCCTTAGCTCCCCGCTAGTATAGTAAAGTTTTTCAAATTAGGCACAGAACGAGCAACGTTTGTGTATTTCCCCTGCTCAAAAAATGTGAAAGTGGAACCTGACTACGTTAGGCGCATATTTATTTGAAAAAAAAGGAACTGGTGCGCACATGCCAGGTGGTGGATCAGACGAGTACCCTTCGGGATTTCAATGTTATCTCTGCAGAGCCAGCGCCGAATGGTACATTTATGGCCCAACGTTTACAGGACTGTTTTGCCTAATTTGGGTAATACATTTATAAGAGTTTTTATATTTATAAGCTTAATTGTAAAAATTTGAGACTATACTACAACAAACTTTGGTTCTTACACAAGCAAAGATTGTGCCAGGATTGCAATGAGTCGAAACTTCTGGGTCGCTTTTCTCAATACCATTATGAGTATCGATATTGCACAAATTGAGCTTCTCAGTTCCAAGTACCAAATAAAATTCTATTGTTCTTAAAAGAGCTATTTATGTTCCATTTGTTTTAGTAAAATTCTCTTCACACCACCATGCGTTCCAATTTTTATAACTTTGGTGGTGTGTTTTGTTTTGTTTGTGTTTGCAGAGTTCTGGAGTTGGAAACAATGGCCTAATATTCCAGACAGGAGGAAGTTTATTGAAAAAAAAACGTATAAGAAAACCTTCTGACAAGCATAATTACAATTTATGAAATCCAAACAATGTCACCCTCCTCCCCTCGTGTATTTTTTCATTCCGCATATAAATTCGCGGTGTGAGATGGCAGTGTTGTTTTCACACGCATCCCCCTCCGTGTTTCTCTTTCGGTCCGTGTCCGCAGCAACCGAGGCGACCCTATTCCGTGCTTTCCTCTCCCTCTCACTCTCCCGTTTTCACAATTCCCTCATCCCTCTCGCTTTTGTAAACACTTGCTTCTACAGAAAAGGGGGTGCGCTCGCCAGGCAGCCGGTGGCGCCGGAGGGGAAAACGACGGGCCCGGTCGGTGGATTAGCCGCTGTCGGCGGTGATGCGTGGGGAATCCACAAGTGCCAAAGTGAGGACGGGGGAAAGGAAGAAACCTTACGGCCCGCATCGAGATTACGTTTTGCACGGGGATACGAGCAAACCGATCGATTTAGAAACCTGAGATGTACAGGAAGTTACTGAGTTACCTTTGTACACAAATAAATTACATGGACATCTTCTTGTTACGTTGATACATGAAAAGTGTGGGAAATAGCCAGAGAAACCTAAAATACAAAACAAGTAGTACCTGAATGAATAAATTGAGGTATCATATTAAAGGTTATTAAAACTAGCAACATAAAATGAACAAGGGTAATTTCTGGAAAACTTGTAAATTAACAGATTCCAAAAAACCGACCTCCTACTTAACCAACAAATAGAATTGTTAAACTCCCCACTACTAAAAATATATGTAGTTCTAAGATTTCTAACTTCACTGTAAACTTTCATTTACCCGAAGAAGCAATACATTTGTGAAATAATTGTGAAAATAAACACACTTTTTAGAAAATCATAAAGTTATTCAGAATTTTATTTATACTAAGGGTAATTTCATTAAAAATTCACAGTTTGGCAACACTCCGGAGTGAAGGGCGCGCTGACAGCGATTTTCACATAAGTTGTAGTTTAAGGAAGAAGCCAGTGTTTGTGTTTTGTCGATAGAGTGTTTTGTTTTTTTAATAATGCGAGTTAGAAATGGAGCCCGCGCTGATCTCGGGTGGTACTGTGACTATTGATGATCAAAGTGCTTTAACGAAGATTTTAAGTTGAAGGTCAATCTTTGTTGCATCGAATCATCACTATTGATGAAATGTAGGTCCGAAACTTTGAACCAGAGTTAAAATCACAGTCAAACAATAAAAATAATTGACCTCTTCAGTCAATTATCCCCACTTCCAAACAAATGTTGTCGAGCTTAATCTAAGGTCTCAAATGATGATCTTTGCTTATGGTTATAATGGAATTTTTCAAATTAGGCACTCTTATGCGCCGAACGTGTATTTCCGCTGCTCAAAAAATTTGAAAGTGGATGTTGACTACGTTAGGCGCACATTTATTTGAAAGAAAGGAACTCGTGCGCACACGCCAGGTGGTGCATCGGACGAGTACCCTTCGGGATCTCAATGGTGTTATCGCTGCAAGAGTCAGCGCCGAATGGTACATTTATGGCCCAACGTTTTCAGGGCTGTCTTGCCTACGTTCTGAAAATGCTGTTCTACTGCGCAAGTGCCTAATTTGACTAATACATTTATACCATAAAATCATCATGACAGAAAAAATTACATGTGGATGAAGTGTCATAGGAGTATATTATTATGATTTAGTTCAAAAGCTGAATTGAAAAATGCAGAAAACCCGACCTCAGTTGCTCGAGGCGGAGCCACTCATTCTGCACAACAACGTATGCCCGCACATTGCCAATGTCGTAAATGAAATTCTGTGCGATTACAGTTGGGAAGTGTTGCCTCATCCACCCTACAGTCTTGGCATAAGTCAACTAGGCTTTGACTTACTTCTAAAGTTAAAGCAACCTATGCGAGGACGTCGTTATTTATCTCTAAATGAGCTTTCTGTCGCCAGTACCCGAACCATTAGTCAGATGAAAAAATATGGCGTATTAGATGGTATTGTAAAGCTTCCCAGACGTTGAGACTCAGTCATTGAGAAGCAGAATGATTATGTTGAAAGATTGTAAAGGGATTTTATCAAAAAATAAGCATGAAAGGAAATAAAAAATGATGTGCAATATTTATAGAATGACCCTCGTATATTTTTGTCCGCCTAAATCAAATAATCCACTCTGCGATGTTGCCAGGGATATTTTTTGCCTCGATGTTTTAATAGATAGAGATTTATGCCCGCCCAGCGCATTCGTCTTTGTTTGGAGGCCAGAAGAATGTTCCAAATTTACTAGAAATTGCTCTTTGCGTTCCAGAGTAGATATGTTGCGCATGCATACATAAACATACGTTTAAAGTCACTTCGCGTCAAAATTCAAACGTTCAGGCTTTTCTAAACTCGAAATTTTACTTCATACTTAGTCTGGTAGTAGAATAACTTGTTTAATGATAATACAAATTTTAGATATTACTTTCACTTAAAATAATATCAAATCAAACTTAATTATTTGATCAAGTAAGGAGAGACCAAACCAAATTTTCAGGCTTTTCTAAACTCGAAATTTTACTTCATGCGCCACGCGTATAGAACACTGATTTGATGTGAAGTTTGACATATTTTGAACTTCAGTTGAGATCAAAGTTGTATGCATGAAGTAAAATTTCGAGTTTACAAAAGCCCCATGAAAATTTGTTTCGGGTCGCTGCGCGACCCTCGGCGAATTTTCTACGCAGGGATTTTCTAAACTCGAAATTTTACTTCATGCTTGGTCTGGGAGTTTGAAACATCAAATTACTTTAAAACAATCTACTTTTTGTAATTTTATATATTTTTATGTTCAATTAATCAAGTTTGATTTGATATTATTACAAGTCAAAGTTATATCTCAAATTTGCATTATTATTAAACGAGTATTTCCACTCCCAGACTAAGCATGAAGTAAAATTTCGAGTTTAGAAAAGCCTGAAAATTTAGTGACCAAACCAAATTTTCAGGCTTTTCTAAACTCGAAATTTTAGTTTATGCGCCACGCGAATACTAAATTGATGTGAAGTTTGGCATATTTTGAACTTCACTTGAAATCAGAGTTTTATAGGGGTGGCGCATGAAGTAAAATTTCGAGTTTAGAGAAAGCCTAAAAATTTGGTTTGGTCGCTCCGCGCTTAGCGCTACGCGACCAAACCAAATTTTCAGGCTTTTCTATACTAGAAATTTTACTTCATGCTTAATCTGGGAGTGGAAATCACTCGTCTTAAGCTTCAATTTCAACTTATTTTCAAAAACAACGAATATCTGAAGATTTACAGCGATTTACTATGTTGAAATATGTATAGTTAAAAGCAAAACTTCTTGTATTTATTAATCAAATCTATTTAGATTAGTAGCACGAGAGTAGAGTCTGTAACTTGTAATAAAAATAAGATAAATGAACTTAAACAACATTTTAAAGTAACCACAAATTAGACGTTTTTGAGCAAGATATTTGGCGAGATTGTCAAGCATGTTTTTTCTATGCTGGACAATTTCGCCACATATCTTGCTCAAAAATGTCTAATTTGTGGTTCCTTTTGTGATTTTCGAGCATATGTAGATGTTTTCTGAAGAGAATCATTTAAAAACATTTCGAGAATGCAACCTCTTCTCACTCACTTTTTAAAGTAATTTCTTCATCTCGTGATTCAGCATCTTAACATAACACATCTAACGAACTAACAACTATTGATTAGCTATACAAAAACAATTACCCGTTTCCGCATTAAATAAAAAGTATACGAGAAGATAATCCATGTGGTTTTATGTGGAAACTCTGGAAGTAAAAGCACGAACCCTCCACGCATTAAATCCAAAATGACCGGATCCCCATTAAAGAACTCACATATACAGCGTCGTAGACTTTGATCCTCCGCCAATGAGGCGGGCCGAATCTTGGCGGCGGGGGCGGCTCTGGTCCCTTTACGTCCGCCGAAATTACGCACTAAAACGGATTATTTATCGAGAGAGAGGGGGCGGCTTTCGGGTTTATTTCCCTATATTCCGCGTCGTGCAGATAGGGGAGGCCGGTGATGAGGAGGAGAGCAGCAGCGGGAATGAGGAGTAAACGTCAATTTGCCAGGTGAAATATTGGCGTTGGGGGGAGTTTCTCTTCCTCTTTCGGCGTGAATAAGTGAAACCCTCGGAGCAGCGACGTTTCGGAGGAGTACAATTTCGTGTCGCCCGAGAGGTAATCTGAGCGTGACTTGTATTATCATAAAGCCAAGGGATTGAATAAGATAAATATGTGAATTCTCGTGGAGTTCTGCAGTAGAACTTCGCTTTTTAGTAGAAATGTGAAGCAGAAAGGCTGGAATTACATGTGATCCTTAAACAATATGGTTCACCACACGGTTTAATGATGAAATCATCAAAAACAAGTTAATAATATATCAAATTATTCTTCAGAATGCGAATTGTGTCGATTTTCCAAGAGGCGGAATTGAAAAGTAATCAAACTTATACAAGAGTCAAGACAACAAGGTCGTTTGGTAACAAGGGGTACTAAGTATATCCAAGAAATACTATATAGTATAAGATGCTGTTGTAGTTTTGTTAAAAAAGCAGTCCTAGCGTTTTTATATTTAAACTCAAAGTTTGTGTTTGAAAATGAAAGTTAAAGTTCTCGAAACTATAGTCACTTAATAAAAGTCTCAGTTATACAAACAAAGTTAAAATCGTGTTTTATTTGTGAATTGTGATTTATAACGAAGTAGAAGCCTCCACCGTTAACAGTTATAGTATGAAGAGGTGCAGTCTTGGTGTGAAAACATTCGAATTTCTTTAGAAGATTGCATCTGCTAAATGTTTTGCGTTTAATTTATTGCAAACGATAACGAGAAAACACTGAGATTTACAATCTTAAGCGATGTTGAACACAAATTGATTACAACTTAACCCCCGGTTTCGCGGATTTCGCCGTTTCTAATTGAGGTCGGTGTAAAAGCCCGAAGAAGAAAAGGGCGAGGGAAAGAGAGCGTTAATTGCCGGGAAACACGGGAACGGGGAGACAGATCCGTCAGCGGGCGGCGAAGCAGTGAATTAAAAGGAGACGCTAAGAAGCCGCCGAGAACCGGAAGTGGCCGCACGCCACGCCGAGGCACGCTCGACGGTGTGTTTCTGGCCACGTGCTGTTGCTAAAGCAAACATGCACCAACAAACACAAATCTAGAATCTTCAAACGCCGGGTTCTCACGCGAGACAATGCCGACTCGACGCCCCGGCCTGATTTACGATCTTTTACCGTGGAATTTATAAATATGTTGTTAAGGAAATGGATTGTAATGTATGTAGACAACATTAATTTGTTGGGTGATGCAAGGAGAGGGTTTTGATCAATCTATCAAGAATTTTAGAACACTTTTCTATGAAGGTTGTGCAAAATTTGTAATGTGTGTAGACAACACGAATTTGTTGAATGATGCAACAAGATTTTGATCAATCTATTAAGAATTTTAGAATACTTTCTTATGACGGTTGTACAACAGTAATTGAAGGGTTAGGGGAAAAAGTCCAAAAAGTACCGAAAACTGTTTTTGACGCCATTGTGTAGCTTAGACCAAGTATTTTCATATAAGTAAACTTCACAGGAAACAAACAATAACTGGTGACCCATTAATTATTCACGACGATAGAAAACCAAATAACCTGTAAAACATACAGAGTTCTGATATTTCATTTTGTTCCCTTCTAAAGATGGGACTCATTTGGTTTTTTCCCTTAACTCTTTAATTCGCCAAGAAATGTAATATGCTTGTTTGTTTTCTCTTATTTCATGAGCAAGTAACGAAAGTAACGATGGCTCGCAGCTTAACTTCAGGGTAGGCCACAGTGCCAAGGCACAAAATTTGAGATTGGGATCGCGCTTTATAAATACAAGGAATTGCACAACAAAGTCACCTTTCAATAATGGATACATATTACCTTGGGTCTCTGGCCTACCCTGAAGTTAGGCTGCGAGCCGCCGCTGGTAGCAAAACCAGTCATAGGATGTGCTTCAATTATATTTCCAACACTCATTTTTTATTTAAAAGTATATTTGATGGCATTAAGAATGGAATATAACGTCGTTCAAATGCACGCCGCGGCTTTGCTTGGTATCACGTATTAGGGAGGTCCAATGTTCGTTGACTTTGCCGAATAAATCTGGCTGAATTTGTTTGATGGCGTTCGTTATATTGACTTTGAGGGCATCAATAGTTTGCGGTTTATTCGCATAGACCTGTGATTTAAGATAGCCTCAAAAAAAGAAGTCTAAAAGCGCACGATCTCGGTGGCCAGTTCTCGTCGTCGCCGCGCGAGGTAACCATACCCTCAAGTGGTCTGTGAAGAATGTTCATCATGACATGCGCTATGTAGCACGCAGCGCCGTCCTGTTGAAATCACATGTCGTTGGTATCCTTTTCATTCAGTTAAGACCACAAAGAGGTTGCTTGTCATTAATCTGTAGCGCTCGCCGTTGACGGTTATGGCAATGCCAGTTTCGTTTTGGGAGAAGTACCGGCCGATAATTGAGCCACATCAAAATCCGAACTAAACATTATTTACCGAACCGGTTGACTCGAATTTGGCCACCAAAGGCCGAATAGTCGACTTGGCAGGACGGTTCTGGTTCTTTGGGGAGTGCACTTTTCTGCGCTGCACTTAGGCCTCATTAGGCCCATTGTGCTTCCTCCCGTCGATTACCCAGCCTCAGCTCAGCTAGCCTACCTGATTTAGGTAGTCTAGCAAAGCCGAGGTGTAAGTAAGGAGCCTCTAGTTGACGAGAGTGCCGGGCAATCGCTGAGAATGTGTCCGGCAGTCTCGTCTTCCAAATTATGCCCTCTGCAGGATAGAGAGTCAACTATCTCCATCCTGTATAGGTGTGCGTTTAGCCTGCAGTGACCAGTCAGGGCGACAGTTATACGCCTAAGGTTCCGCCTGGTCAGCTGCAGGTACTGTTTCGCTGATCTCTCGTTAGGATACAATAGTGTTTCCTTAGAGAGCTTGCAACCCTTGATGTCATCCCAACGCTTCCTGAATTTCTAGAGTGCGTTGGTTTGTATCATATTTGCACAGTTGTTATACATTGCTGCTTGCCTGAGTTTTCTGTGGCACTCTAATGTTGTCTCTGAAGTTGTATGTGATTTCTTCAGAGACAGTAGCGTTTGCCTGCTGTCCGTTAGGTTCAGTATGGCTTCATTATTTGACACTTTGCGGTTTATGATGTTCTCAGCCAGAAGTGTTATAACCATCCTCTCTAATTGTGTGACGGTTCCCATCGTGACCTTTTTTTTGGATTTTCAGGGTCCTGGAGAAGACTCCAATCCCTGATCTATCCATCTTTTTTTGATCCATGTGTGTAGATCCTTATGACACTCTCTCTCATTTGTTTTGTTGGTTGAATGGTAATCGTATAAGGTGCATTCCGAATGAGTGACGGTTTACAGTAGTCAGTGCCAGCCTCTAAAAGAGGTATGTCTTTGCAGGCATTCCTCCAGAGGTGTCCTCTGACTTCCCTACAGCGGTTACTGTTCCAGATCCCACTGCCTTCAAGGCGAAGGTGAAGTAGGGTCGGCAGGACGGTTGTGGCGAGGATAAAGATCACGAAATGCGCGGAACGTTTCTCGAACGGAGCACTGATTTTAAAAATAAAATTTGATAATTTGCACACGTTAGTTAACGATATAACCTCCCATGATTATTTGCCATACACTACTGAACAATTAAGAACAAATTTGACAGATGTTGCTTTAACAACATGGAAGATATAATCTAACAGAGTTTGGGCGTCGATATTGATAGACCCTTTATGTGCGCAGTAATGAGGCTTGTATGCGCACTAGCGGGGAGCTGAGAGGGGGTTGTTCCAACTAGTGCACCCGCTGTTAAAGGATTAATTAACGGTTTTCCTTTAAATAATAGAGGAAAATAATATCATATTTTATTATTGCTTTTGAGTCGAAATACTGGGACGCTAGAAAAGAAGCAGACTAGAAGCTCGTATGTGGACTAGCGGGAAACGGTTTTCATTTAAGGGTGCTCTTGTATGGACGTTTTGAAAGCGAGGCAGAACGGGAGCGGGCGCAAGCGTTTGCGTTTTAACACATCGATTTATATGAGAGTTCCTAGACGGACGGGTGCTAGCGTTTTATCCGCCTCGCACCCGTCCGTCTAGGGACTCTCATATAAACCTATATGTTAAAACGCAAACGCTTGCGCCCGCTCCCGTTCCGTCTCGCATTCAAAACGTCCATATAAGAGCACCCTAAATCATAGATACAAAGAAGAGGACCACTCCAATCTCAGCTCCCCGCGAGGAGGCTCGCAACTGGATTAGCCGGCAGTTGACAGGCATCCCCTCAGTTCCCCGCTATCCTTCTCAATTCTTGGATAGTCCAGTTGTGAGTCTTCTTGCGTGGATTAGCGGGGAGCTGAGAATGGGGGGTCCCCTTCTTCTTATCTATGATTTAAAAGAAAACGCTAATATTACTGATCTTCTATTTTATTACTAAGTAACGAAAAATCTTGATTGCAAAACCAACCCTATTCTTCCCAATTCTCCAAAACTCGATACCTTTTCCCTCGCCACTTCTCTACATTACTAACATCAATATTTAAACAGATGGCCTTTTTTATAAAGAAAATAATTCCATAATTTTATTAGTTACGATCCATAAACACACGGGGGGTTCTGTTAATCCACCCCTTTGGCGTATATTCAGATGCAGCGGTAGGAATGGGTTTTGTTTAATAGATCAAGCGGAGAGCGGCGGCGGCAGCGGTGGTGGTGGGGAAGAGCTATTACGGCGCGATCGATGGTCACTGGCACCACGAGCAAGGAGAGGGTGCATACGTGATCACGCGTACACCCTTTAATCACGGCCGCTGCAAACTAGATTAGAAAGATCGATTCGATACGGTTCTGCAATTATTTATAAATATATGCAAATGTCAGGACCGTATGATGCACAATGGACTGCAGAGGGCTGGAGTTTTTTTGTCAATAGAAAAAGGTTTTGTTATCAAAGAACGAGGTGAATCAGCAGCGGATAATGACATTAACATACAAGCAATATTTAAAATAAATACAAACCGGGAGGTTTTTTTTTAAGTATACATACATATCCTGGTTATTATAGCGTTTGAATAATTTCCAGGAATTCATGGTTTTTATAAAAGTGGTCAATTCAACTTCTCAAGAGTGTTTCCACTCCCAGGCTAAGCATAAAGTAAAATTTCGAGTTTAGAAGAGCCCGCGTAGGAGCTTTTCTAAACTCGAAATTTTACTTCATGCGCCACGCGTCTAAAACACTGATTTAATGTGAAGTTTAAAGTATACTGCTAAAGTTTGAACTGACGTTAATTAATCTTACAAACGTTTATTTCATCTAAACAAATCTTGCACTTTCAAAATTTGATCAATTTTATTTGGAATATGTAAGAATAATTAGAAGAAACAACAATTTGCTTAGATTTTGACAGATTTACGAAATAAACATTAGTAATATTTATTAACGCGAGGTCGCTCGCGCGACCCTCGACAAATTTTCTACGCGGGGCTTTTCTAAACTCGAAATTTTACTTCATGCTTAGTCTGGGAGTGGAAACACTTATTAGAAACTTATAGAAATTCACGTTGAAATTATCGAGATATGTATACTTAAAAGAAAAATCCCGTGTATATCCATACATTTTTTTAAAATCACTTCAACTCACGCATGTTTAAAAACTCGTTATTTTCAGCACTTAGGTATATCGTACTTTGGTCGTTCCGCGTCGTCTATCAGAACAATTTTCGGGTACTATTAAAGAAGGAAATTGGGCGAGGAGAGTGCACGATGGTAATCTCCTCCTTCTCTTGTTCCTGGTCGTGTGACCTCTGCGAAAAAAGATCGCCTCAAGGCTTATACGTACGATCCTCCACGGTTTGCCGAAACTTGATTGCTCAGGCAATTTCCATATCAGCCAGGAACTACAAGGATTTCGCCTCGACGAGGACAAAAAAGAGAAGCTATTTTCATTGCCACATCTTTTGTTAATGGTTAATGGATAAAGAATGGGCAAAAAATTGGGACAAATTATGACGGTGGTGGTCAATTTTCATCGCTAAGAAGAATGTCCAGTAAACAGCGGGGAAAATTTAACAAGTTGTTCTTTTTAATATTAAAAACCTTTATTACACAATAGGCCAAACGTCCTAATCTCTACGAATAGTTCTTTTTAATCCTGATGCAGTTTTTTTTTTTCATTGAGAAATAACCTAAAGGTAATCCACTAAAAATAACATTTATTGGTGTTTTTCTTTCATATTTATTAAAATGTTTTGTTGGTATTTTTCCTTCATGTTTGTCAAAAAATGTTGTTGGCGTTTCTACCATGTTAAAGTATTTCATTGTAATGCAGATCAGAAAATTAAAATATAGTTCAGAATATTAAAAGTTCATAATTCCGTTTCTTATTGTGGAATTTTCAGTGCTTTGTTGTTGATTAAAGTCTAAAGGTAGCAATCCCGTTTCGGTAGATAACGAATCCACCATTTTTTGAAACTTATACAGCCTTATTAATAGAATTGCGAATAATATCATTATAGTTTAATGCTTGCTAATCGCATACAAACACGGTACTACCATTTCGTATTGATAGAACAAAATCTTCATGCCATTAGTTAGTTTTGAACTATTGATAAAATGAACGTGGCAAGATTGGGTTTTTATATGTTGTTAATTTGAGTGTAATTAAATAATTTAAAGGTTATGTTACACTGTTTTTGTTCGTGATTAGTGAAAATTCTACTAATAATTTTTTTGATTAAAATGAATTTTTAACGAGTATCTTCACTAAATAATTCCAAGTTTATCTATGATTTTGTAAAAACCGTAAATTTTTACGAATCTTGTAACAAACTGTCATTTTTCTTCAGGAATCAAGACAGCCACGAAAAAACTTGAAGATAGAAAAATATTCCACAATTTTATTATCCAAAACTTTTATTTGAACCATTTTTCTGTATTTAGATTAGTTATTGAACTATTCGCAACTTTTGCAAAATACAAAAAAATCGTGCGTACTCGCATAAATTCTCGACATTTTTCAATGTCCACAAAAAACGCTGTAATTCAAAAACTATCTGAGCTACAGAAAAGTATAATACATGAAATTCGACTATTTTGACGAGATATTTATTTGTATACAGGGTAATCCATACAGTTTTTAAAAGAAAATGTCAATTCTTGAATCTTGGAGGCGTTCACTTCGTGGTACATTTTCAATTTGATAAATAAAATGTCAATTGTTTTTTTTTTCTAAATCAAGAAGGCGAGTGTTTATTGAAGTTATCAGTTTTATACAAAAGAATGTTTTTCATTCCTTGTTTAATAAGCATGAAGTAAAATTACGAGTTTAGAAATTTAAATTTTCAGGCATTTCTAAACTCGAAATTTTACTTCATGCACCAGGCGCGTAAAACACTGATTTATCCCGAAGTTTAAAAACAAACACAAATTCCATTAAATAATTCTAAGTTATTCCATGATTTTGTAAAAATTGTACATTTTTACGAATCTTTCAACAAACTGTTATTTTTCTTCAAGAAAAAAGACAGCTAAAGAAAAAACTTGAAGATAGAAAAACTGTAAAAAATGTTATTACCTAAAACTTTTATTTAATTCATTTTTCTGTATTCCCTATAGGTATTGGGTTATTCGCAACCTTTGCAAAACAAAAATATCGAGCTTACTCGCGTGAATTTTCGACATTATTCAATTTTTACAAAAAAAAAAAAAAAACATACAACTGAAAAACTGTTTGAGCTACAGAATAGTATAATACATGAAATTGGACTATTTTGACGAAATCTACAAGATGGACATATTTATTCTTACACAGGGTGATTCATAAAGTTTTTAAAAGAAAATGTAAATTGTTTTTTTCTTAGTGAAAAGGGCGAGTGTTTATTAAGGTTATCAATATTATACAAAACAGTGTTTTCCATTTCTTGCTTGAAATAAAATGTTGAGTTTAGAAAAGCCTGAAAATTTGGTTTAGTCGCTCCGCTACTTCTCGGATATGTAGATATATGACATTATTAAATCAATTCAAAACTCTGTTTTTTTTTTAATATAACTAAACTTAGGGTGTATTTACTGCGAACAGTTGGAGTCCTGCTTTAGCAGGAGGATATTTTAAACGTCACGATGCAGAGATTTTCAAAAAAGAGAACGCTACAACTTGCAACAATACAACACATACAGGGATTTTTTCCCTAAAGTACACTTTCACATATTCCATATAAACATTTGTAAAATTGATGAATATGTGATTAGAACTCAGTAGAAGTATATTTTGAACTTCACTTTAAATCAGTGTTTTATACGCGTGGCGCATGAAGTAAAATTTCGAGTTTAGAAAAGACTGATTTGGTTTGGTAGCTCCGCTGTGCTACGCGACCAAGATACATTTTCAGGCTTTTCTAAACTCGAAATTTTACTTCATGCTTGGTCTGGGAGTGGAAAACACTCGTTAAAGTTTTCAAATTGAAAGTTTTTAATAAGATCACGTATGTCTGAAAAACAGATTATAAATAACCCTATTTTGTTGTGACAATTGAGGTTATGTACAAGACCTAAACTATAATAGGTGAATCAAGCTTGTCGTGTAATTGAAACTAGCCACAAAAATAAAATAAATGTGGTATAAAAAAGTTAAGTGTTTTCTTTATATCAAATTGAAAATGTACCACGAAGTGAACGTCTTGAAGATTCAAGAGTTTATTAATAAGGCTAATTAGGTTGAAGAAATGGTTTTCTATAAGAAAGCGTAGGTTATTAAAATTGCGGTTTATTGCATTATTTGATAATAAAGTTAAGGCGGATCATCGCAAAAGAATGGTTAAAATTTGGATGAGATCATCTAAAAAGTGGTTTCAAGCAGTCTAGAAGTAGAAGTTTTGTTTTTTAGCAAAATTGGTTTCAATTTTGTATATCCTTATTTCACCACTGCATTTTGTTTAAAATCAATTGATTGTATTCGTATGGATCGAGGGCTCGTTTTTTTTTAAATAATTAAGTTGCGCACCGGCGGACTCTCCCCACGCTCGCTGAATAATGCAGAAACTAGGCGGCGTTTCTATAAATTGGGGATAATCAGGGCGGGCCGCTAATTCGGCGCATCGATTAAAAATAAAATAATAAATGAGGACGGCCGCCCCCCGCGCGCTCCCCCGACCCCCTCTCTGCACACGTATCTCCCCATATAAAATTCAAGCAGATTAAATTTTTAATAATAAAATCGATAGCGGCGCGCTGGTGCCGCGGGCGCGACGCCACCGTCGCCGCCGCCGCAGCCATGGGAAACTTTCGAGATTTTCCTCCGCCGCCGCCACCTCCCCCCCGAGTTATTACGTTCAGGATTTGCCGGTTTTCATTTGGCGCTCTGGAATTCTACTGCGTACTCTATCCGGTTAGAGAGAGGAATAACTTCCGCGTAGTCCCTCGGAAGAATTTTCAACAACAAACCCATACACGCACACAGACAAGCGCGCTCGGACCGGTTGGAAAATGTGTAATGCGCTTTTCTTTGATCTCGAAAAAGTATTTATTACAAATACGTAAAACATTTATTTTTGCAGGCATCTCTAAACTAGAAATTTTACTTCATGCTTAATCAAGGAGGGGAAACACTCGTTAGAAGCTTGAAATTGTGTACTCTTTAAAAAAAACAACGTGTTCTAGCAAATTTACTCAACGCTGTAAATATCGAAATAAACTTTATTCCGTGAATGGTGACATTCACGCCATCAACTCCAAAATTCTGAATTCCTATGGGCACTGTTGTCGGTAACTGTTTCAGGAGTCACAACAAATACGTTTCTATTATTTGCTACGATATTGCGCATATAATAGTATTAAATGGTAGAAAAACTGTTCGTCTTTGATACATACATAAATTGATGACGTGAATACCATGATTCCCGGAATAGACTGTATGTTACTTAAAAGAAAAATTCACTGTATTTTATTGTTTCACGGCCAACCAAGTTTGACTTTACGTTCGTTCTCGATTTACAACATAGGGGATTTCCCCCATTTTCCTAATGGATCCGCGCCTGTTTAAGGCCCCGCAACTGAAGTTTTACACCGGGCCCCGTTTTTGTTTGGGGCGGCCCTGATTACATTCACTTTTCGACGACACTGGTAATAAATAGATATTTTTTTCTAAAGTGGGGAGACTGAAGGTGTATCGTTTATAACACAAAACCCCTTGGGGGTGGGGCGGGGGGAGACTCGCGCCGAAAGAATCCCCGCTATTTTTCAAAACGCAATCATCCCTTACAAAAGAATCCCCGAAATTCTTGCCTTTTATTATAAAACTTTTGACAGCAGAAACAATATGTACGCGTCGGCGGGAGCGCAAAAATAACAATAGGCGCGCACACACCGGGCCGCCGAACAATTTATATAAAATGTGGCCCCTTGAGGGGGGGGGGGGGGCTGACGGACGGCCGCCCACCCCCTTCGGCACAAAAACGGACCGGTGTGTCGACGGTGGCGTCCGATCCGCGCGACGGCAATTCCGTTTAATTAGTCCGATTTATCTGGGCAATTAGCGCCCAGATAGTGACGATTAGATTAAATTATTTGCGGATTAATTAACGCGGATCGAATAATTGGAATTTGCACGTCGACGAGGAGTGTACGAGAAATTTAGTCAAATATAATTTTTCATACACCAAAATCAAATAGATGAACCTTACCTCAAAATTATACGTCAAATGTTATCTCTTGATTAACCTTCCCCGGATCAGGTGATTTAATTTTGCATAAAAGGGCTGGTGGACTCTATGGGACTAGTTGAAGGCTTAAGAAGAAAATCCAAATTAGTCCAAAAAGTACAGAAAATCGTTTTTGGTGACATTGTGTAGCTTAGACCAAGTGTAGCTTAGACAAACAGCGGGAAACAAACAAATGGGTCACAAGTTATGCACGACGAAAAAAATAAATAATCTATGAAACATATAGGATTATGAATTTTGATTTTGTAACCTTGTAAAATCTTAAAATTAGAACTCATTTAATTTTATCCTTAACCCTTCACTTGTTTTCCATGCATTTTCAAATGTTAGTGAACATTTTTTTTTGCTCTCAAAAAAATCTGAAAAAATTTACGAAATAGGGCCTTCTGAGAACGGTTTAAGGGAGGCCCACTGATTGACCGTTTTTAACGCGTCTGCGGTTGGACCAAGATTACAAAGTTCACAGAAGAGATAGAGGGACGAGGTTTTTAGCATTGGATTCCTAAAGAATGTAGCTAAATTTCGAGCAAAATTTTAGCCCACTTTGCGAACGAGCTGACCCGAAACTAATTTCTCGATGAGGCTTAAGTTCTCACAGATTATGCTCCCATTCTTTAGCTACATTTTGGTATAATATGAAGTCATTTGGCGATTTTCGGAATTTTTGCCGAAATTTCACTTTTTTCAATTCATTTTCAACTATTTCGGGCCACTTGGGTTGCCCCGTGAAATGAATATAGGGCTTTATGGGAACGGTTAAAGGGAGGCCTGCCGATTGGCCGTTTTGGACGCGTCTGCGATTAGACCAAGATTACAAGATTCACCTAGGTCAGTGGTCTCCCGCGACTTGCATGAATCCGGCCCGCGATTGTTTGTAATTTTTTTTGTAAATATCATATTTTGAAATATTGTAACAATTGTTCCTTAAATTTTTCATAATTTTATAAAATTAATCGGATCTTGGCCGACTTTATTATGTAGAATTGTATTTGTGGCCCGCGAAGAGGATAGTTTGGAGACCCAGGACCTAGGTAGTCTGTGACCACCAAAAAAAAAATCGCAAAGTCGAGTAAAATGTTCGCCCACTTTGTGTCTACTTTGCGAGCGGGCTGACCGAAAACTAATTTCTCGATAAGGCTCAAGATCTCACAGATTATGCTCCCATTCATTAGCAACATTTTGGTATAATATGAAGTAATTTGGCGATTTTCGCATTTTACCGAAATTTTCATAATTTTAGTGAAAAATTTGTTCTCTCCAAAAAATTTGGAAAAATTCACGAAGGCCCGAGATGGTTCTAGAAAAAACGTGGGACTATTTGCATACTAACATTTCGTATTGATAAAACATAATCTGCATACATGAACATTAGCTAGATTTGAACAATTGATATAATTAATGTAACAACGTCGCATTTTCATGTTTTAATTTCACTCTAGTTACATTTAAAGGTTATGTTACACTGTTTTTGTTTATGTTTGTTTGTTATTTCTTTCGTTGAATTATTCAATTAAAATTTATTGTTAACGAGTGTGTTCCACTCTCAGACTTTTTAGAAAAGCCTGAAGCATTTGGATTGGTCGCGCAGCCCTATAAACTCGAAATTTTACTTCATGCGCCACGCATAGAAAACACTGATTTCAATTAAAGTTCAAAACACACATTGCGAATTACATTAAGGTAATAAAGTAATGTTTCACTACTAAATTGCTTGCTTGAGTAATGAAACATTACTTGATTACCTAAATGTACATTTTGAACTTCAATTGGAAATTAGTGTTTAATACGCGTGGCGCTTTAAATATAGTCACTCTGTTGCTAAAATATGAATTCAAAAAATCATTCCTTCTTGGTGTTACGCTTCTAATGTCATTGAGTATATAATTAATATTAGAACATTGATTAAAAACAGGGCTTCGAACCGTTATTATTGGCGTTCCGGTTGAATTAATAAAATATATGTCGGTTAGGTTCCGGTTTTCGTTCCGGAAAAGAAATAAGGTTTTCTGTTTTCGGTTCAGCGTCAAGTGATTGTTTTAGTTTTTGAAATCTTTTTATTTCATATTAAAAAAATGTTGATGTGTCCATCATTACACTTTTCTCGTTATAGATATGATGATTTAAATATTAAGATTATGCAAAAGTGTCTCAACCTAAATTTGTTCTACTTTTATTATTATTATCACATTTACAAAATATTCACAAAATAAATATTTTTTGCATTTTTTCGCTATATCTTACTAAATGTTCATCACATCTCAGCAGTATATATTTATAAAAGTTATAGTTATCACTTTTACTTCAAATAATATGAAAGAAAACCTGATTATTCGATTATGAAAAACTTCCAATTATGAACAGTAGATTTGCTTAAATAAATATTCAGTTATTGTTTTCATAAATGCATTCATTTTTACGCTAAAAACGAGTGTTTTCCACTCCCAGACTAAGCATGAAGTAAAATTTCGAGTTTAGAAAAGCCCCGCGTAGAAAATTTGTCGAGGGTCGCGCAGCGACCCTCGACAAATTTTCACGGGGCTTTTCTAAACTCGAAATTTTACTTCATGCGCCACGCGTATAAAACACTGGTTTTAAGTGAAGTTCAAAATATTCGTCCTTAGCATACTGCTTTAGTAGCATATTGTAAACGTCACTTAAAATCAGTGTTGTATACGCGTGGCGCATGAAGTAAAATTTCGAGTTTAGAAAAGCCCCGTGAAAATTTGTCTCGGGTCGCTGCGCGACCCTCGACAAATTTTCTACGCGGGGCTTTTCTAAACTCGAAATTTTACTTCATGCTTAGCCTGGGAGTGGAAATACTCGTTTAATGATAATACAAATTTTAGATATAACTTTTACTTGAAATAATATTGTTTGATAAACTTGATTATTTGATAAAAAAATACAAAAAGTTGATTATTTTTAAGTAATTTGAAGATTCTAACGAGTGTTGTCCACGCCTAGACTATGCATGAAGTAAAATTTCGAGTTTAGAAAAGCCTGAATGTTTAGATTTGGACGCGTAAAGTCCAAATCCAAACTTCAGGTTTTTCTAAACTCGAAATTTTACTTCATGCGCCACGCCTATTAAACTTTTAATTAAAGTTCAAAATACGCATTGCGAATTACATTAAAGTAATGAAGTAATGTTTCATTACTCAATTGCTTGCTTGGTTGAAAATAATTGAATAGTGAAACATTACTTTATTACCTAAGGCTCAGTTGCACCAAATCACGTTGAACTGGTTTATCTTTGAACTTAAGTTCAAGATGACAGTTCCTATTGTTCTAATGTTATTTTGAACTCAAGTTCAGAGATGAAACAGTTAGCGTGTTTGGCGCAACTGGCCCTAAATGTATATTTTGAACTTCATTTGGAAATTAGTGTTTAATACGCGTGGCGCATAAAGTAAAATTTCGAGTTTAGAAAAGCATGAGTTTGGATTTGGACGATTCGCGTCCAAATCCAAACGCTCAGGCTTTTCTAAACTCGAAATTTTACTTCATGCTTAGTTTAGGAGTGGAAAACACTTGTTAGAAATAAGTTTTAATTGAATAATTCAGCGTAAGAAATACATTTGAATAAACAAAAACAGTGTAACATAACCTCTAAATGCAACTAGAGTAAAGTTGGAACATATGAAAATGCGATGATTTATAGAATTGAATTATGCCGAATTTTTGATTACGCAATTATTTATGGTTAAAAAAGTAACTGCCATAGAGACATCACACAACTGTGTTATCTTGTATAAATAATAAATCTTTAGCTTGTTTATACCTTGAAATCTTTGTTTTTAATGCTAATATTAAAAATAGAATTAAATTATTTGATATTGTTGGATCTGTTGAGAAAATGTAATTTCGTTTAGAAAGAAAATGTAACTTCGTTTACAGTCGACCAGTTTCATGTTTTTTCATTATTTTATGCTAAATATAATCTCTCAAGTATTAATTCTAATATCAATAGAGAAATTACTAGAAGAGAAAATTAACATCCTCCATTAATAATAAATACTCAAATATTGAACATTCTAATTAGTTATTTTAGTTTTTTTTTTGGTATTCTCCTTCATTGTCTAGCTTCATTCCCCAGCGTTCGTGCCCAATGAATGTTTAAACAAAACGTAAATATTATTACTGCTCGTTAGTAATAAAACAGTAGTGATGGAAGGAGAAAGAAAAAATCCGTTCGGCACGTCCGCATTAATTATTCATTATTTAATTTATATTAATGCAAGATAAACATCCTTGGAGGTCTCACGAAATCAATCTCGGAATGAGCACGTTTAATTATTTCACTTGTGAATGTGTGGGGCAAACATAACGGGTGTCCAACAATTATTGAAGTATTTAATTGATGAGGCGGATACATGATGAAACTCCATAATACTATTTGAAATAAAACAACGCAGTTGGGAGGGTTTCACTTTTATTGTTGAACACTGCAACATGTTTCACCACACAGTGGCTTCACACACACGCAGTGGCTTCATCAGGCAGATGAAAATAATAAATTATTTCATCTGCCTGATGAAGCCACTGTGTGGTGAAACATGTTGCAGTGTTCAACAATAAAAGTGAAACCCTCCCAACTGCGTTGTTTTGTTTCAAATAATTATTGAAGTCCTGGGTGGCTGTGGAATCAAACATTAATGTTAATTCTTATTTTTCTAAAATAGGTTATGACTTTACAAACGTCACAATCAACACAATCAATAATTGTAAAGTAAGAATCGACATTCAATGTCGATTGTTACTCCACAGTTATTGAATCTGACGTTTGTAAGTCATAACCTATTCTTAACTTTTGATTTTATAAACGTCATATTTAATAATTGTGAAGTAGGATTCAAACATAAATGTCGATTCTTACTTCAGAATTATTGAATCTGACGTTTGTAAGTCATGACCTGTTTTAGAGAAGTTAGAATTAGCATTCATGTTTGATTCCACAGCCACCCAGGACTTTAATAATTGTTGGACACCCGATTTATATTCAATTCAGTATTTAAAGAGTCTATTCATTGATTAAAATAGATCCTCTACAATAAAAAATTCTTAATAATACTTTAAATAAAAATGTAGATAATTTAGTTTAAAACATTTTATTTTCTATAAACAAATTCTGTCGTAGTTGCTCTCTTAGGTAAACAACGTTTTATTAAAAGCGAAGGAGATGAGAAATTACCGGTTACTGCCACGACAAAATAGCAAATAATTTGCGATTTTTTTGCGCGTTATTTGAAAACGTTCGATCATTCATGTAGGCTTTGTACTTACTATTTTTCTACTAAAAAATCTTTTTAGATTTTGAGACAGGTAAAAAAATATTACGAGTGTCTTCCACTCCCAGACTAAGCATGAAGTAAAATTTCGAGTTTAGAAAAGCCCCGCGTAGAAAATTTGTCGAGGGTCGCGCAGCGACCCGAGACAAATTTTCACGGGGCTTTTCTAAACTCGAAATTTTACTTCATGCGCCACGCGTATACAACACTGATTTTAATTGACGTTTACAATATGCTACTAAAGCAGTATGCTAAGGACGAATATTTTGAACTTCACTTAAAACCAGTGTTTTATGCGCGTGGCGCATGAAGTAAAATTTCGAGTTTAGAAAAGCCCCGTGAAAATTTTCTACGCGGAGCTTTTCTAAACTCGAAATTTTACTTCATGCTTAGTCTGGGAGTGGAAAACACTCGTTTATAGCTTCAAAATGAATGCATTTATGAAAACAATAACTGAACATTTATTTAAGCAAATGTACTGTTCATAATTGGAAGTTTTTCATAATCGAATAATCACGATTTCTTTGATATTATTTGAAGTAAAAGTGATAACTATAACTTTTTTGAATTGCTATTAAACGAGGATCCCGAGACACATTTTCACGGGGCTTTTCTAAACTCGAAATTTGACTTCATGCGCCACGCTAATAAACCACTGATTTAAAGGAAAGTTTAAAATATATACTGCTGAGATGTGATGAACATTTACTAAGATATAGCGAAAAAATGCAAAAAATATTTATTTTGTGAATATTTTGTAAATGTGATAATAATAATAAAAGTAGAACAAATTTAGGTTGAGACACTTTTGCATAATCTTAATATTTAAATCATCACATCTATAACGAGAAAAGTGTAATGATGGACACATCAACATTTTTTTAATATGAAATAAAAAGATTTCAAAAACTAAAACAATCACTTGACACTGAACCGAAAAAAGAAAAAACCGGAACCTAACCGACATATATTTTATTAATTCAACCGGAACGCCAATAATAACGGTTCGAACCCTGTTTTTAATCAATGTTCTAATATTAATTATATACTTAATGACATTAGAAGCGTAACACCAAGAAGGAATGATTTTTTTGAATTCATATTTTAGCAACAGAGTGACTATATTTAAAGCATACATTGATAACAATTTCAACCTTGTGCCTTTTATATTTATTGTGAAAAAAAAATATATTTCACTTTTTCTTTTTTGATAAAACTATTTATATGAGCTGTTTAGTACAGATGTTTTTAGTTTTCGTGTTTCCGTTGAGTGTGTTAAGCTTAAATAAAATGCCTCGAGTCCGAAGACGTCCACAATATCACCATTTGAGCGATTTTGACCGGGGTCGAGTTGTTGCTTATCGAGATGTCGGTATGTCCTATCGCGAAATTGCCCGCCGTATTGATTCCACTGCAGCAACTGTAATACGTGTGTATCAGGTATGGACAGAAGAAGGTAGAGGAGCAAGAATAAGACCAATTGGTCAACCAAGGCGTACCACAGAACGTCAAGATCGGCGCTTAAGACAAATAGCCCTGCGAGACCGTTTCGCTACTACGCGTCAAATCGGTGATCAATGGATTGGAGAAGAAGGTAGGCCCGTTAGTATACGAACCTTATATCGCCGCATTCGATCCTTTGGGCTTCTTTCGTACCGTCCAAGATTAGTGCTTCCTTTAACAGCGAGACACTGTCGCCAAAGGTTGGACTGGTGCAGAGAACGGCAGCATTGGGAGGCAGAATGGCACGATGTCGTATTCAGCGATGAATCACGATTTTATCTAGGCACGCATGATGGCCGTAGAAGGGTACGACGCTACCGTGGAGAACGACCTGATCTTAGGTTTGCTATTGAGAGGCATGTACACAGGACTGCTGGAGTAATTGTTTGGGGGGCTATTGCTTATGGTAGTCGATCACCTCTTGTATTCATTCGAGGCAGTATGACAGCTGCGCGTTATGTTGAAGACGTCATACGACCGACTTTGTTGCCTTATTTAGATGGCCGCCCAGACGTACTTTTTCAACAAGATAACGCACGTCCCTATATTGCTCGTCGAACTATGAACTTTCTTAATGAAGCTGGTGTTAATGTTTTGGCGTGGCCGCCCCGTTCGCCGGATTTAAATCCCATTGAACATGTGTGGGATATCATGGGAAGAAGAATATTCTCTTTGCACCATCCTCCACAGACTCTAGCACAGTTGATCGATGAAATTCAAGTTGCTTGGAACGAGATGCCTCAAGAGGACATCGACCATCTCATTTTGTCGATGCCCAGACGTCTACAGGAGTGTATACAGCAAAGGGGTCGCCAAACACATTATTAATTTTTTTTAGATTGTTTTTTAATAAAATTTCTTGAAAATGTAATAATTTTATTCTTGATGTAAGACTACCATACTGGCAAAAAATCAAGTTAAAATAATAACTCCTTCTGGGTGTTACGCTTCTAATGTCATTGAGTATATATGTTTCATCACGAGTTAAGTGAGAATTTAATTTATCATGTTGTTCTCCTATTTCAAAATCTAAAGAGAAGAAAACAATTATTCTCATAAAACCTAATTGAACACAGGCCAATCTTAAAGAAAAATTAATATTATTTGATAAACATACTTTTCGTATTCGTGAGAAAATACTAACATAATATGAACTTAACTTTCGAAACGAATGATTATTTGCAATAAATTTTTATTCCACATTGTTTTCGAATAATTTCCGATCGTTTGAATGTTCACTTGCGCAAATCGACTTACCGGCAGAACCGAACCCCATTGTCCAATCACAATCGGAAAGTAATTAATGATTTCGGTCCCTTTGTGTGCCCCCGAGGGTCCCGGCTTGGTCCCGAAATACCGTGACGATGCAGGGGGTTCTTTCATTTCTGAACTTTTTCTGACGAGTGAGGCGGAATTGTTATAAATCATTTTAAGCGTCATTTTCGAGAATGCGAACAGAACCTCAGACATGGGTTAGGTTTTTATTAAAGCGTCAGAACAAAGGAAAAAGAGAGAGGAATCATTGTGTTAGTGTCAAAAATAAAAGAAATTTGGTCTAATCAATCTAATACATGTTCACAGTTATTATTCTTGAGATATTTGAAGATTGGGCTATTGAATTATTATTGAATAATATTTACAAGTAGTTAAGAGAATATTTTTATTTTTAAGTCACTTTGGAAAATACACAACTCTGTATTTATTCTTTTAATAAAAATATTTGATTTGGCAATGTGGAGAGAACGCCGACAGAAATTAATGGTTTTGGGCGTGCGTGTGACGAAACAACTTTAACACGAATTTACATTTATTCATGGGAAAAACAAAAAGGAAAAGGTCGAAAACTGTCGAATTTAAAAGGCCCCAAACAATGCTGCCCATTAAACCGGAATGCCGTATAAATGCTTGAGTTTTATTCTATCATCATTATTACACTCATCGTCAAATTGCGCACACGATTATTTATATAATATGATATTCTTTAATTAATGATTTTTCTAGATTAAATAAAACAATATTGTTTAAACATTAAAAGTGCGATTCTTTTCGCAATCTACAACAAGTTAGTCTTACAAAGACTATATCAAACACTCATTGAAACAACTACTTCCCGGGCTAATACCCCGACGGACATTGAATTATACAACAAGTGTTTGCTGTTACATACAGTAACCTACTGCAAATGTAACAATTTGGGTCAAATTATTCAGGCCAACTATAGACGCGTTTCGAGATTTATCTCTCATCAGTATAGCTTTGCCATTCCCTCTAAACAATTTGACACCTTAGACTGTCACCCAAATTGTTACATTTGCAGTAGGTTACTGTATGTAACAGCAAACACTTGTTGTATAATTCAATGTCCGTCGGGGTATTAGCCCGGGAAGTAGTTGTTTCAATGAGTGTTTGATATAGTCTTTGTAAGACTAACTTGTTGTAAATTGCGAAAAGAATCGCACTTTTAATGTTTGAAGTATTCTGCAACCAAGAATTGGCAATTTCATTTATACTTAATATTGTTTAATTTTGTAAGTATACATTCCTGAATATATAGTTTTTTAAATTATTGTAGTAATTCCTTTCTTCACTGATTACTTGTATTATACTAGATGTACATTTCGAACACTATGTGTTCATTTTCAATAGTAATAATATTGTTATTATTAGTAATAACATTGTTATTACTATTGAAAATGAACACATAGTGTTCGAAATCAGAGCTGGGCAGGATTCGAATCATTCAGGATTCGAATCCTGGATTCGAATCCTTTTAGAGGATTCAAAAGAGGCATTCGAATACTTTAGTCAAACTGGATTCGTGATTCGGATTCGTTACATTTTTATAAGAGGATTCGTATTCGAATCCAAATGCGGGTGATTCGAATCCTCATAAAAGGATTCGAATACTTACAAAGGATTCGAATACTTACAAAAGGATTTGACTTATCAAAAATAATTCGAATTAATTGTGAGGATTAACAAGAAAAATGTCTTTTCTGTCTTTTTAAATTTCTCGATTAATCACTGTTTTATACGCGTGGCGCATGAAGTAAAATTTCGAGTTTGGAAAAGCCCAGAAAATATGTGTCGGGTCGCTGCGCGATCCTCGACAAATTTTCACGGGGCTTTTCTAAACTCGAAATTTTACTTCATGCTCAGTCTGGGAGTGGAAAACACTCCTTTAAAGCTTCAAATTGAACTCTTTAAAAAAAAGCGTGTGCACACTCGTTAAATGTTTTAAATTAAGCTCTTTTGAAAAACAACCGATGTCGGAAAATTTACAGCGTATGCATATGTTTACCTAAAAGAAAAATGTTCACGTTGTTTTTTTTTAGAAGAGTTCAATTTGAAGCTATAAACGAGTGTTTTCCACTCCTAAACTAAGCATGAAGTACAATTTCGAGTTTAGAAAAGCCCCGTGAAACTTAGCCGAGGGTCGCGCAGCGACCTGAGACAAATTTTCTGGGCTTTTCTAAACTCGAAATGTTACTTCATGCGCCACAGGTACAAAACAAAAATATTGTAAATTTATGTATATTTGAACCTCACTTGAAATCAGTGTTTTATACGCGTGGCGCATGAAATAAAATTTCGAGTTTAGAAAAGCCCAGAAAATTTGTCTCGGGTCGCTGCGCGACTCTCGACAAATTTTCACGGGGCGTTTCTAAACTCGAAATTTTACTTCATACTTAGTCTGGGAGTGGAATTGCTCGTTCCAAACTTCAAACTAAATGCTTTGATAAAAACATTAAATAACTAAAAATGTTTTTAAAGATAATAATCTAGTTTTTAAAATTTGGTTTAATATTATTTGAAGTAAAACTGACATGGTAGCTATAATCTAAAATGTTTTTCCTGGCCTTTTAATATAACATTCTTCTTGTTTTTGTCAATATTTAAGTTGGTTTTATATAATTATAAATGTTTACGTGTTTTGTAATTTTTATGATGCCTGTTGATTTCGACAAATTTAATAATATCATATGGCTTTTTTGTTAGTGTTTTGGTCAATTTGAATAAAATTCCATGAATTTTCTCTAACTTTCCCGGTTTTAATGATATTCACTGAATTTTTTTGTAAACGTAATTTTCAGGCATTCGTCGATTTTATAATAGAGTTCAATTTGAAGCTTTAAACGAGTGTTTTCTACTCCCAGACTAAGCATGAAGTAAAATTTCGAGTTTAGAAAAGCCCCGTGAAAATTTGTCGAGGGTCGCGCAGCGACCCGAGACAAATTTTCGGGCTTTTCTAAACTCGAAATTTTACTTCATGCGCCACGCGTACAAACCACTGATTTGAAGTGAAGTTCACAAACACATGAATACATCTGTAATCAGAGTAACAGGGAATCAGATATTTAGTCTGTTATCAACGATGTTCAGTGTTAATAATAAATAATTAGGTTTTGAATATTTTTCCTAAAACAACTGGTAACGATAGTTATATTATAATGGTTGCAAAAAAATTATAAAATCAAATTTCTTCTTAAAGGATTTGTATTCGTGATTCGAAAAAACAGGATTCGAATCTTTGATTCGAATCATATTTATCTCTTACGAATCCTTTATTCGAGTATTCGTGATTCGAATCATATTACGTGATTCCGATTCGTAATTCGAATCCTTTTTACGAGGATTCGTCCCAGCTCTGTTCGAAATGTACATCTAGTATAATAAAAGTAATCAGTGAAGAAAGGAATTACTACAATAATTAATAAAACACTTCACGTAACTAAAAGAAGAATATACAGTTTTTTTTTTAATTTTAATGTTTAAACAAGTGTTTTCCACTCCCAAATTAAACATGAAGTAAAATTTCGAGTTTAGAAAAGCCTGAACATTTGGGTTAGTCGTTTTTGTTCTTCTATTTGTTTTGTATAAGTTTGGAGTAACGCGTGAACAATTATTTGATTATTCTTTTCCTCATTAACATTTGGAGACGATGGATGATTTCAGTTTTAAGTATTTCATTATAAATCTATAGTTAAAACAAATGTCTTCACATTCAATTCGAGGTTATCAACTCCCGAGGCAAATAATAAAGCAACGTGTACTGTGTTTGTGCAGGTATACCCGTTTTAAATTCAATATTTACCGGTCGCCATTTGTTGTCGCTCGTTTTTAAATCTTCTTTTCGTTACCTTCTCCGGCCGTATTGTGCTAATGTTGTGCGGCGCCTTTCATCTCCGTCGATGATAAACGCTTTTTTTGTGTGTGAAGCGGTTCAATGCCACGTGGATCAACAATAAACAATACACCGGAGTCGATAAGACCGAGTGATTCGATGGCATTAAATCAGGTTTATCAGATTTTGATAAAATATTTGCACGGTACAAACAAATAACTAGATCCGTAATCAACTAAAGAATTGAGAAAAGTATTTGATTTTTATGATAGTAACAGTTAAATAAATAATAAAGACAGTTTTTTCCCACTGAGCAAATCCATTTCAGTAATGTTTCATCAACGTTAAACCAACGTTTAATGTTGCTACAATGTTGATATAACGTTATTTGTTTGTTTTTTGCTCAGTGGGTTCTTTCATATAAGTTTTCTTTATTCAATGGCCATTTGTATGATTTTTATTATACAATAAATGTTATGAACTAATCAGGTACTCTCTATCTGAAGAATTGTACCTGCAATAGTAATTAAGACCCGGTGGTTTCAAATACGAATAATTCAAACAGTCTAAATTCAAACATGAATATTTTAATCACTAAATTATTCATATACTTGAATGTTCGAATATTTAAATACTTTAACAATTCGAACATGTTTTTGAACTAATATTTTGATACTTTAATAAATTAATAAATAAAATGTTTCTGATTTTCAACTTCTTGTGTTTATTTTCACTACAATTGTTTCGCTACGCTGTAGCTTCTTCAGGTGAAGAATGGTAATGATGTTATTTACAGATACATTTTTACATTATATAATATTTAGATGTTTTGAATGAAAAATTAAATACTTAAATTTAAATAAAAATCTCAGTATATTTCAACATTCACTTGAAATCAGTGTTTTGTACGCGTGGCGCATGAAGTAAAATTTCGAGTTTAGAAAAGCGTTAATATTTACTTCATGCTTAATCTGGGAGTGGAAAACAGTTAGCTATTAGAACCTTTAACCCATTAAGCGCCATTGATGCATACACGCAACATTATAATTTTTTGTTAATTAAATTACTAAATAAGTTAATTTCATATATTATATTATTTGAACTGACTTGAAAATGTATGAAGAAAATTGTAAATATTTTGTTATTTAAATATTTCGATTATTTAAAAAATATATATATCAGTGTATTTCTAACTTCACAATATTTAGTGTTTTATACGCGTGGCGCATGAAGTAAAATTTCGAGTTTAGAAAAGCCCAGAAAATTTGTCGAGGGTCGCTGCGCGACCCTCGACAAATATTCACGGGGCTTTTCTAAACTCGAAATTTTACTTCATGCTTAGTCTGGGAATGGAAACACTCGTTCTAAACGTCATATTGCACGTTTTTTATATTCAATCGAATAATGCCTAAAAATTTACAGCGTATACATTATGTATATTTCAAAGAAAAATTCACAGTATGTAATACGATAAGTCATTCATAAAAATCATATAAGTGCAGAAGTTTACCTAAAATCAATTTTTAGAGTTAACTCTATAATTGCTTGGCCGTTAATGGGTTAATGACACTACTAATTTCTTAAAGAAAACATAAGCTGTAGTTATTTTTATAATCTTTAAGAGATTTGTTAATTATCCAGTTGTTAATTTTTGTAAGATTCTGAGTCGTCATTAAAAGTTTTAATAGTTTTCTAACGAGGGTTTTCTACTCCCAGATTAAGCATGAAGTAAATATTTCGAGTTTAGAGAAGCCTGAAAGTTTGGATTGGACCAATTCAAACTTTCAGGCTTTTCTAAACTCGAAATATTTACTTCATGCGCCAAGCGTGTAAAACACTGATTTAATATGAAATTAAATAACATACTAAGGTATTCTTAATTTATCACAAGATTTAAATAAAATAACGCTACATGTTTCGATTTTTGCTGCGAATTTTTAAAATTGATGAATTCGAATTTTCATTCAAGGTTATATTAAAATTTGAAATATTTAAATTTTCAATTAATTAGAATATTTAAAAAAAATCGAATTTTTAAATATGTTAAAGAATGAATATTCGAATACTTCAATTTTAAACATTCCCACCCTTAATTAAAACTCTAACTTAGTTTTAAACTGTTGGGCAATAAAGTTGATATTATTTTTATTATTTAATCAAACACCGAGGTATCCAATTTTTACAAACCCGTTTTTTTACATTTAGTCATAACCCTTACAGAATTTTAAAACGATCAAGAGAGGGTTTTTTTATATAGAGGATGTGTATAAAGTCTGGAATAAAATTCATATTTCCGTTAACTTGGGTTTGATGAAAAAACCCTGAAACAGGTCGATATTTGTTCTTTAATGCGCACTCAAAATATACTGTGACGTCACTAATGTGTGACGTGTGACGTCATCGGAATTGTTTCAAATGGAATTCGTTTTTTTATATTTGCAGTTATATTTTTTTGTAAAATACCCGTCATATAATCTAACAACGATATAGACAAAATGGTGATATAGATCCGCACAAAATTTATAGTTGTTGTATCAAATAATTAACAAAAATCGCCATCTCCAAATTTATTGTGGTATTTAATATTTGACATGTTAACAAGTTTGATACCTAAATTCAAGATCCAGTAAGTAAAATACCATGAAATAGGATGCACAAAATATCAAGTTAAAAATTAATAATAATAAAATAATAACGCATATTTTTCAAAAAATTAATATTTGAATGAAAAGCGAATTAAGAGCTCTACAAAAGTTGCCAAATAAAAAAGAGAATTCCATTTAAAAAAACTGCCAATGACGTCATACGTCAAGCACTAGTGACGTCACAATATTTTTGAGCGCGCAGAAAGCAGCGCATTACAGAACAAAAATCGGCCTGTTTCAGGGTTTTTCCATAAAACCTAAGATAGGTTTAGAAATATGAATTTTATTCCAAACTTTATACACACCCTGTATAGTAAAGCAAAAACAAACATGCTCGTGATTCGGTCGTCCTTGCAGATACGGAATTACTGCGCATCTAGTGGGCGGGGCTTGCCTCCGGCAACCTTAGTCTATGTGAACTGTACCTTTAAAGCGACTTTATAAAAATCCCGGGGTTCTAGAGGCTCTATTTTGCTTTAAATCAATATCTGTTGCGGCCTACACATAAAAAATCGTAGTTGATGGCTGGTGTTTTGTTACGCTGCTGTTTCAAAAGTAGGCATTAACATTTAATCAAAATCTCTCTTTTACGGTATAGTATTTTGAGTTGAGCAATGATACAAATTTCACAAATTAAACGATAATGTTAAGGTTCATGCTACCAATTTCATCCAAAAAGAACCTTTCATTTTTCCATGGTGAAAGGGTTCCACTTAAACACACCAAAAAGAAAACGCGTTTATACAGAGAAAACGAAAAAGAAACAAGACGATTAAGGAATTGACATTTATACACATTACACACGACATTTGGGTTAAGGCGAGAGAATTTTCTGCAGAAGTAAAAGATCCGTGTCAAGTGCGCGGCTCCGGTCCCGATCCAAATATTTATTAATAACTCCACGACGAGAAAAAGCCATACCTTCCTTTCTTCTCCGCGGCACCGGCGGAGTCAACGCTTTCAAGGTGGTCGGAGGTGCACAAATACACGTCCAATCTTTTGTCGGGAATTTGCTGAATCGAACGAGCGCGAAAGTGGCCCTTAACGAAAAGGTAACCCCCTGTTATTATTGGAACTGCTAGGAGAAAAATGGGCAGGCCAGACGGTGCTTTTGTTTTTCGTTTTTTTTACTCTCTTTCTCACTTAGACTAATTAAAGATTTGGACTATTGAAAAGTGGGATACAATGAGGTGTAACTGTGGGAGAGCAAAAAGCGCGGAGGGTCTTTCTTTGAAAACGCAAGGGGCAACAACCTGCGCCGGCGGTGGTCGAAAACAAAAGCTGGGACACCTTCACGTTTCGCAGTGTAATGCTGTAATTTGACTCCGCTTGACATGGAGACTTAATTTTATGTTCACACACACGTTTTTTTTTATATTTAAAACATAGCCATAATAAACAGATGCAGAACAAAAAAAGGAACACCTATACATTTTTATTTAAATTGGTTTGTCGCTTTTTTTCATTTAAATTTTTTTTATTGGCCAACCAGATCTAGTTATTTTTTTTATAATGTTGGATGTTTGTTGGACACTCTGGTTGTAATTCTAACTTTTGCAAAATAAATTTGAGGTTATGTTTTCCACATGCTTGCCATGTGCTTAATTACCCCATCATCAAGAATAATTAAGTAACGGAACCAGGGGAGGGGGGGGGGGGTCATATTAAATAGGAGAATAAGGAACGCGAAATAGCGCCGCGTGAGTAGCTGGTTAAACAAAATTTTATAAAACTATATAATAAAAGGATTATTATAGTACTTAGAAGCGCTATTCTTTAAAGTTTAACTTCGTAAATACCTAGCAATAATTATAATATCAATATAATATTGATTGATCACTTAAATTTTCTTAGTAATGCATTTTTGTCAAAATGTATGACATCCGTGTCCTATAGAAAACTTAAAATGTTTCCGCGAATAAATGTCAGTCAGTGAACATTTTAGAAACAGTTTCAATTTTAATAATACAAATCAATTTCCAAAAGTCTATTAATCTATGTACGTTATTTTATAAATCCATATAAGTCCAAGTGTAATGTGCTAATGTGTTATAATCGTCATCCGGTTAAATGGTTAACAGCAATGAAGAGCGCATTCAACACAAATATTAAAATAAAAATGTTCGTAAGAGTGTGTGCGAACATTTTCACAAGTACACTTCTGTGCAATAAAATTAAGCACACAAAATATGGTATAGTTTAAAACGGACATATGAGTTTCCTAGTTACGAAAATATGTAAATATGTCAATTTCCTTAATGTCAAAATGCTGCGTCGTTTAGATAGCAATTCAAAAATTTAAATTGTAACTAAAATAATGGTTTTATTTTCAAGTTATGTTGTTTTATCATTTATTGAATCTGCTGCTAGGCAATTAACACAGACCCAAATTATACAACTAAAATATTGTAAAAAATAGATATAAGACTTGTGCTTAATTTTATTGCAAGGAAGTGTACATCGTTCCAAAATTCTTTACAAAAGAAAATAAAGTTTAATGCAGTCCCAATAATATCTTCCAATGTATTTAATCTTATTTACAGTATAATAAACAATGTATATAATTTTGATAATATGATTTTATTTATAATTTCTTTACAAAATATATGACTAATTAGTAATTATAATAGCAATAAGGATTTCAAACTCCCGCTATTAGCGTGGATTCAAACCTTACTTTCAAGTTTTATCCGGTTGTGTTCCGTGCTATTAGTTCATCCAGCTGGCCACCGGGAGGGCTAGTGGGAGTTTCAATAGATTACTATGGGATCCGGCCCTCTTATAAATGAATTAATTTCTCTATGGACGGAACATTACTTTCGGCATTTTATTATAACTTTTCTGTTAAATAATTAATCAATTGCAACATGGTATTCATATATTAATGTCATGGCATGACAACCAGTAGGGATACCCAAATAATCAAAGAACCTAAGAAAAATAAATCCCAAATCTGGTTGGCTAATAAAAAAAAACCGAATTTACTTATTATTGTTATTAAATTTTAATAAAAGAAACTTTATTTGAAAAAATCATTATAACCCATACTAGGTAATAATCAATTGTTCGTTCTTTGTAATATTGCACACAACGTAGGTATGTCATTTTTCATTCTTGTTCTTTTCATTGATTATAATTGAAAATGAGCGTTTATTGTTCGGTTTTTGTTAAAATTCACGGCACAATGAGAAAAACTCCTGGGTGTGTACAGCAACATAAAAAAATAGTGATTGTTTGAGAAAAATCGTGCAGTGTCAAAAACATTAGTGGATACGTGAGAAAGGATGTTAAAAATGAAGTGCTCTTTGTTTCACATGTTAATAATCCAGGATGACATCACTCTTTACCTTATTCCGTTAAATACAATAGTTGACGGAGTTTGAATAAATAAATCAATTGAGGTGTAAATTTTAAGAAATCAGTTTTTGACTATAATAATACCGCTAGTATAGTTATTTATTTTATTTAATCTTCTTTATTGACTACATAAAGGGTGTTTTTTTAGAGGTAGAGAACTTCTTTTTCAAATAAAACATAAAAAGCAATAGAACAGCACATGTTTTGGCTTTAATAGGTAACCAATGTAATGGCATTTCATGTTTAAAAATAATTTTGGGCATGTGACCACCGCGATTGCGTCTTAGATGAACTATTCTATTGGTTCAATTTTTCATAACATTTTGTAGTGTGGCCGGGCTAATTTCTCCAATTACACGCCGAAAGTTGACTTTAAAGTCTATAATTGTTGCTGGCTTATCAGCATAGACCAGTGATGGGATCAAATCACAAGATTTAGGCGTCCAATTAACAGGCACGTCTCGAAATAATTTGATCACCAAACTTCTCTCCCAACAATGTGAGAGTTTCAGGCGCGGTGTGGCAAGTTGCGTCGTCCTGTTGAAACCATTTAGTTCTCAACAGATTTGCATTGACGATGGGGATCACTAAATTTCGAATCATTGACCTGTAGCGCTCGCCATTGACAGCAACATTGGATCTGTCTTCATTTCAATAAAAAGTAGGGGCCAATGATGCCTCCAGTGTGCAATCCGCACCAAACAGTAAAACAATTTTGCTTATTCACGAGTCCATTCAGCTAAAAATGAGCCTTATCACTAAAAAGTGTTTGGCGGTAAAATTCAGTAAATGGGCAAAGTGTTCCATAACTTTTAAAGCACAGAGCGCGCATTTTGGAAATACATTTCCTCCATTTGTAATCGTTGCTCGACTGTAAGCTTTGCCATGATCATTTGCCAACGCTTACTAAACAAATTTACCACCAACAGCTTTCCATTCTGACATTGGTTTAACAGATATCCATAATTGAAGTTCTATACCTCTAAAAAAACACCCTTTTTTTTTCTTTAAAGTATACAAATCCCAATTTATATGCTGGACATTTTTTGAAATGCAATTATTTGAAGCGTCTGAAGAGTGTTTCGACTCCCAGATTAAGCATGAAGTAAAATTTCGAGTTTAGAAAAGCCTGAAAATTTGGTTTGGTCACGTACCGCGTAGCGCTACGCGGCCAAACCAAATTTTCAGGCTTTACTAAACTCGAAATTTTACTTCATGCGCCACGCGTATGAAACTGATTTCCAGTGAAGTTCAAAATATACGGCTTTTTTATAGTTCTTAAGTAGTGTATTTGGAACTTCAGAATATTCCACCGTTCTATACGCGTGGCGATGAATTTCGAGTTTAGAAAAGCCTGAATTTGGATTTGGACGATTTTCTAAACTCGAAATTTTACTTTATGCTTAGTCTGGGAGTGGAAACACTCGTTCAAGACTTTAAATTACTTTAAAATAATCTACTTTTTGTAATTTTAAGTATTTCAATGATGAAATAATTAGGTTTGATTTGATATTATTTCAAGTAAAAGTTATATCTAAAATTTGTATTGTGATTAAACGAGTGTTTTACACTCCTAGACTAAGCATGAAGTAAAATTTCGAGTTTAGAAAAGCCTGAGAATTTGGTTTGGTCGCGTAGCAAAGCGAAGCCACCAAACCAAATTTTCAGGTTTTTCTAAACTCGAAATTTTACTTCATGCGCCACGCGTATAAAACACTGATTTCAAGTGAATTTCAAAATATACAGCCGTTTTATAGTTCTTAAGTAATGTATTTTGAACTTAGAATATTTTACCGTTTTATACGCGTGGCGCATGAAGTAAAATTTCGAGTTTAGAGAGGCTTTTCTAAACTCGAAATTTTACTTCATGCTTAGTCTGGGAGTGGAAACACTCATTAGAAGTTTGAGATTGAACTATAAAAAACAAATGCTTTCAACATTTACATGCATTCAAAGAAAAATTCCCAGCTCAAAATGCTAAATGTATGTATGTATAAAGAGCAAAAACAAAAAGTATACTTATTTCTTAAAGACCTTTTGAATAATATCATTTTTGACCTTTTGGCACAACTCTTTAAAAGTCGGTAGTTCTTGACATTCTTTAGCAAACTCTCAGGCATGCCAACCTTTCTAGAGAAAAATCACATCACAGTTCGGCTTTTGTAACAAATGTTTTTGCTCCAACTCTTTAAGACTAGAAGTTTTCTAAAAAAAAATAGCCTAAGACGGGTGTTCTGAGACACCCTGCATATGAGAAAAGGATTTTTTACATGTATGACTAGAGCCTTGGATAATTGTGAGTTTGTATGTAAGTTTCAACAGTTGACTTGAACTCTAATAATAACGTTATGACTACATTCGCCTACTGATTTTAACATATAAATCGTTTTAAATGACTTTGTGAAGTAGCGTACGAATTCCGAACAAACTTGATATTGATTTTGTCAAGGAGTTGGCATTCGACATAATCTATGATTCACAAAAATCCACAATTATACGACTCATAGTTAGAATAATTCAGTTTCTTATGATTTTATTACAGTGGCCGATGTATGTCGGTAAAGCTGGCAGGCACTTGACTGGAACTTATTGCAGCGGAAAAAAAATATTTTTGGGCATTTAAATAGCCGATTTTTGCTGTCATGTTTTGTTATTGTAGTGCAATTTTGTGCGGTTCTGCTAACTTTCGGTTAAGCCAGCAGAACCTTGTATTAAAAAAAATATTACAGCGGAAAAAATCTTTTCGGTCATTTAAATAGCCGATAAACCGCCGATCAATTTGGTACTGTTTCATGTGTTCTGCCATCAAGTGCCTGCCAGCTTTACCGACGTGGCCGATGTTTGTGAATAAGTAGAAAAAAAGTAACTTGATTTTGTAATTACGTGTTTTGGTATTTTATAAGTTTGCCAGCGTGACGACGATGTAAATAAGTTGCGTCAAATACATACAAAAAAAAGTTTGTTAAACGGAAATAAGCATTCGCTGTTTTTATTAATATTGTAAAATCTATTTTAAGCGTACGTAATAATTTATATTAGGGGGGCGGTTTTAGTTCAAATTCGGTTTCATGTCTGCCTGTGTGTATGCATGTATGTGTGTATTGAATGTTTGAGGTATCGCGATAAATTTAATAATTTACAGCCACCGTGCCCGCCGGCTATTTCGTTAATGTTTAATCAAACACAAAACTCGCATTATGCATGATTAAAATATGGCGGTGTGCGGCGATGGCGGTGGATGTTTAATTGTTGATAAATATAATATCTGCATGGAATGGATGTCCGCGTGTGTGGTCGCCGAACGGCCGCAATTTAAAATAAATTAATAGTTTCGGGATCTGTTTACACGACCGCCGTTTTCAACCCCGAAACTCGCGTGTTTTAACGCTATCTATTTCCCAGTTTTACATAATTTAAATAATAATTATTCGTACGTATACCTTCAACAATTATACTAAACTAAATCAACTAACAAAGGTATATATTTCATGGATTAATCAATAAAGTCAAGCATAAAACAAATATTGTGCCAAATGGAATAATAATAATCACTTTAAATGTATGATGTTTAAATCTTTGAATTGGTTGGCGTTCACTTTATGGTACATCTTCATAACAATTTAATTAAAACACTTAACTTTGTTTTACCAGTTTTATTTACTTCCCAGTGACTATAGTTTCGACTACAAGCTAGTCATTATCAAACTATGTTTGATAATGACTAGTTTGTAGTCAAAAGTATAGTCACTGGAAAGTGAAATAAAAGTGGTAAAACAAAGTTAAGTGTTTTAATTAAATTGGTATCATGTTTAAACTCTGTCCTGTGGTCGAAAAACATATCCCAAGAAAGAAAACGAATGCTCTTTAACTCTATATTCAAAAGCATAGTTCTATATGGGTGCGAAACATGGCAGCTAACCAAATCCTTAGAAAGCCGACTACTATTCTAGAAATGGACTTCTGGAGAAGATTGGCCGGAAAGTCTAAACTAGAAAAAATATCAAACGCACAAATATGAGAGACTATGGGAATCGAATCAGACATACTTGATGAAATCCAGAGAGGACAGCTGATATGGTATGGCCATATAGGAAGAGTCGTCCATTCTTTCTACATGGCCAAACGGCTCCCCAAACAAGTGATAAAGTGGATACCAACGGAAAGGAAAAAAAGGGGACGACCAAAAATAACATGGATAAGCGGAATACAACGATCCATGTCACAGCAAAACCTGGAACCCGGAGACTGGGAAGACCGAAAGCGGTAGAAATTGGGAACCGGAAGGCGACAGACGCTATAAAACCGGCATATACAGAGAGTTTTATGTAACACCGAACATGCTAAAATGTACTCAATGTTAATTTTCCTATGTTCGATGTGTACTGGGACGCATCACAGCATTGAGTGCGATGTGATTGGCTACGATTTCTAATAGTAATATAGTCAA
The DNA here is from genome assembly GCA_932526585.2 of Philonthus cognatus. Taxonomy (NCBI): domain Eukaryota; kingdom Metazoa; phylum Arthropoda; class Insecta; order Coleoptera; family Staphylinidae; genus Philonthus; species Philonthus cognatus. The sequence goes on from OW052242.1 coordinate 36,692,257, forward strand.
CCCAATTTACCCATTTTTTCCTGTCAAAAATTTATTAAATCTGCCAATTGTTATGTCAAGTGCAACATGTTGTATTATGAATATTTTAGTTCAACGGAATGCATATCAACCTCTGTTATATTTTTAATCAGTAAAATACTTAAAGAAGGCATACAGAGTAATTCAAAAGAACCAAATAAATAATTCTACTATTCACCTTCTATAAAATACTCAGCCAATAGGTAAAAGAATATAGTTTATTAGAAACAAGTAATATTTATAATAAATTTTTAAAATAACCTCCTTCTCGCTCTAAGCAATATGCTAGACGATGATAAAATGATTATACGGCATTTCTTAAAAAAATTGGATTCATTTGTTCACATACTAACCGTCCTTGAGTCTGAAGTTCTTCTACATTTATAATTGGAATATCACTATAAATTTTTGTTTTCATATACCCCCACAGAAAAAAATCATTTGGAAAAAGGTCGGACGAACGTGCAGGCCAAAATATGGGACCATATCTTCCTATCCACCGACGAGAAAAATGCTGGTTCAAAAACCGCGTTACCTCATTCCTAGTGTGGACGAGCTCCGTCCATTTAAAAAAAATAGTTATTAATATTTAAATTCTGTATGCCTGATATAATATCACTCTGAAGAAGTGTTAAAAATTTACTAGAATTTAGATTTAGAATTCCAATCCATACATTAATTCTCTTGTTGTACTGAGTATGAGTTAAATTTTGAAGATAGGTATTACTTGTAGACCAATACCTAAAAGAAAAGGAATAATGGATCTAGAAAGAATACAATTAAATAGGAATAACTGACCTGTAATTTTGAGAATTTACAGATCCATCCAGACAAAAGATGCTTCGTCAATAAACACTATTTTCCGCAAAATGTCCTTATTTTCATTTACCATATTAAATTAAATTTTACAAACATTTGATCGCTTAATTTTTTCATCTTCATACAGCACAACTGGTGATTTTGAAATTTGTAGGATCTCAACTTAAATTCTCGCAGAACTCTATGTACGGAGGATTTTGAAATATGAAGTGATTTTGCAATAGTATTTAAAGATACTATTGGACATTCTTCAACATAACTTCTTACTCTTCGTTTGTGAAATTGATCTAAACAGCCGGTTCTATTAAATTGTTTTATAATGTCCGAAATGGTTGAAATGGATGAGATTGGGAGATCAGGAAATTTAACAGAAAATAAATCTCGTGAATTTCTAAAACTGTTTCCTCCATGATACAAGTTCACCAGAAAAATCTTCTCCTCCTTTGCATACATTGTATAACTATCCGTTCTTCTTCGGAGTCTGTTTTAAATGCCAAAACAACAAATATCACTTGCTTGAGATAACTGACAGATTTAACTTATTTTTGAAAGGAAGAGTGTACATTGGGTTGACTATATTACAGTTAAAAATCACAGCCAATCACATCGCACTCAATGCTTTGATGCGTCCCAGTACACATCGAACATAGGAAAATTTACATTGAGTAGATTCTAGCATGTTCGGTGTTACATAAAACTCTCTGCAGATAGATAGATAATCACTTTATTGCCAAACACCCATTACAGGACAAGAAAATTAAAATGCAGAATTCTTGAAGTCACAGAACGAAGGTATCTTAAACATGCATTTTAAATGTTTATTTGAAGTGCTTCGGGTACAAAATCCATATTTATTAGAATATGAGGGAAGGTATCCACAGAATATGCATTTTATTCGTTCAAATGCAATTGCTTTCGTAACAAAACCTAATTCATTTCAAATCAATTAATAAAATGCATATTTGTTTTGGATATTTCAATAAACATAGCAAATGGTTTATCAAAAATATTGACATTATTTAAACTATTGTAGTTCAATCAAACTAGCTTTTGTAAATGATTGGAATTATTTTTTTTTATGAAAAAAAAAATAGTTTAAGTGATTTCTTATATTAAGAAGACTAAACCAGATTTTTTTAAAATAAAAATTTTCATCGAAAAATCGCAATTTTTGTAATGGAAAAATAATCAAGATTTTTTACACAAACAAAAATATTTTGAAAAAAATCACAAAAAAAGAACAGACGCTCGTATTGTTATTAGAAATAATCTGAGCTATTTATTTCTTCAAGAAAAAAATAATCGTCAATTTTTTTCAACTTTTAAAATTGACGGAAAACTAATAAGCCCACTAAAATTTGATTTTGAGCGCTTGTTCTAAGCACAATTTTTTAGTCTCAAACAATGTTTATACATCAAATGAAAGCTCATTTAATCCTGTATTACTTACTTTTTGAATAAATTAAATCAGTTGAATACTTAGTGAAATGTAGCACTTTAAACACAATAAGTGAAAAATCGACTCATTGTTCGTTTCAACTAAAATTTAATCCGTAATGAGCACAATTTGTAAGATATGAATACGTAATTAACATTAATTATTTTAAGTTTATTTTATTCCTAAAAACATTATCTTAAAATCAACATTATTCGTTTTGTAATTTTAACTTTAAATTCAGTTTAATTTAAAGTTTAAATTACAAAACATATAATGTTTGTCTTAAGATAATGTTTTTAGGAATAAAATAAGCTTAAAATCATTAATGTTAATTACGTATTCATATCTTACAAATTGTTCTCATTACGGATTAAATTGCTGATTTTTTGATTTTTTTTACAAAAAAAGAATAGTTCAAGTGATTTCTAACATAAAGAAGAAAACCCCAGATTTTTTTCAAATGTTTCTAAAAATCGCAATTTTCATAAGGGATTTTTACACACAAAAAAATATTTGCATAAAAATTTTAAAACAATCACAGGCGCTCCTATTACTACTAGAAATAATGTAAGCTATTTATTTCTCAAGTAAAAAATTATTCTTTGACTTTTCTCAACTTTTAAAATTGACGGTGAATTGATAAACCCACTAAAATGTGATTTTGAGCGCTCGTTCTAAGCACAATTTTCAAGTCTCAAACAATATTTAAACATCAAATGAAAGCTCTTTTAATCCTGAAATGCTTACTTTTTGAATAAATCAAATCAGTTGAATATTTAATGAAATATAGTACTTTAAACAATAAGTGAAAAAATCCACTCATTGTTAGTTTCGAATAAAAACTGAATTTAAAGTTCAATAGTCAAAAAAATTGTTGAAGAGATTTTTAATATCAAAAATAACTGGGATTTTTTTTCAAATAAAAATGTCCATCAAAATATCGGTTGTATAAAAAAACCAACATTTTTATACAAAAAAAATATTTTCATAAAAATCCCGAAAAAAACACATAAGCTCTTATTAATATTAGAAATAATCTATATACGCTGTACATATTCAGATATTGAAGCTTAAAACGAGTGTTTTCCACTCCTAGGCTAAGCATAAAGTAAAATTTTGAGTTTAGAAAAGCCTGAAAATTTGGTTGGTCGCGTAGCGCGAAGCGCGGAGCGACCAAACCAAATTTTCAAGCTTTTCTAAACTCGAAATTTTACTTCATGAGCCACGGGTATAGAACACTCATTTGATGTGATGTTCGGAATATACGTCTTACTTGAAAATTTGTCTCGGGTCGCTGCGCGACCCTCGCCATTTTCTACACGGGGCTTTTCTAAACTCGAAATTTTACTTCATGCTTAGTCTGGGAGTGGAAAATACAGGATTAAAGCTTCAATTTGAACTCTTTATAAAGACAACGAATCTGAAGATTTATACCGTATGGTATCACGACAAAAAGACGCCGGCATATGGACGCGTGACAAATGGACGCAACGAAAATTAGACGCGTCGACATAAAGACGCGAGACAAATAGACGCACGACATTAAGACGCCTGCATATAATTATAGCATTCGACAAAAAACACAAACATGTTAAATAATTACGAGAAAGTTAAAAAAATCGATTTTTTAAGTAATTGAAAATTGCTTAATAAATACGAGACCAGTTTAGTTTAGTTAACTTCTTTGATAAACTTAGAAATAACTCGATTAGAAAAGCGTAACCAATTTTTCAAGTACTGATTTTCATAAACATTTGGACAGCACAAATAACATCCATCTTTTGTTTCTTACATTTTTGGTTGATATCAAGCTAAACAATCAACAGTTACACTATTCGTCCAATTGTCATGCATCCAAATGTAGCGCGTCTAAAGATCACGCGTCCAAATGTCGTCGCGTCCAAATGTCGTTGCGTCCAAAAGTCGCGCGTCCTTATGTCCGCGTCCAATTTTCGTATATCCATAGCGTATACAGTATTTTGGGGTATGTATACTTAAAAGAAAAGGTCCTTGTATTTTGATAAAGATATTTTTTTTCCCAGATGCATTAACCCATTAAGCGCCATTGATGCATCCACGCAACATTATTAACTTTTTGTTAATTAAATTACTAAATAAGTTAATTTGATATTTTATATTATTTAACATGACTTTTAAAATGTATAAAGGAAAATGTAAATATTTTGTTATTTAAATATTTCGACCTTTATTAATTTAAAAAAAAATAATGTAAGTGCATTTCTAACTTCACAATATTTCAGTGTTTTATGCGCATGGCGCATAAAGTAAAATTTCGAGTTTAGAAAAGCCTGAAAATTTGGTTTGGCCGCTCCGCTTTGCGGAGCGACCAAACCAAATTTTAAGGCTTTTCTAAACTCGAAATTTTACTTCATGCTTAGTCTGGGAGTGGAATCACTCGTTCTAAACTTCATACTGCACGTTTTTATATAAAATCGACCGATGCCTGAAATTTTACAGCATAAACATTATGTATATTTAAAAGAAAAATGCACAGTATGTAATACAATAAGTCATTCATAGATATTATGAAAAGAAGTGCAGAATTTTCCCTAAAATCAACTTTTAGAGTTATCTCTATAATTGCTTGGCCGTTAATGGGTTAAGAGCATGTTTATTTAAATGACTTCAAATTGTGTTATCAATAGATATAAGTTGAGTTGTTAAGATAATTGCAAGTACTGAGAAATATTTTTAGAAGACTTCATTTAAAAAATTTATTAATTAGAAAATAAGTCATTTCCTAAAATTTAATTTCTATAAATGAGTCGCTCATTTCCAAAAACCCCTCAATCCATTTAAAACAACATGATTTTAGGCGTTTTTGGAAACAGGCCACTCAAATATTAAACAGTATGGACAAGATTCTCGAGCTGAGACCAAGTTCTTAATGCAGATGTGGACAAAATGAATAAATCGCGGCATTCTTTATAGAGACGGTGTGGATGTTTTGATCGGGTCCTACTAAACCTGCAATGGGACTACTAATACTAGATTAGGTTCCTTGATGACCCCGACGACTAGATGCTTGGGGACCCTATCAAAAACATCCACACTTTTTTGCCAGACGTAATGCTGGTCTTCTATCTACTTATTTGGCATAATTTTGATATTTTCTTTTTAATAAAAAATTAAAGTACTTATTAGAATGCACAAACTTTAAATAAGAACTTTAAATACCTGTAATATTTTGCAGTTTGTCCATTAAAATATGCAATTTACATCAAGTAGTGTGCTTAATGTTTCCCGAATTGTAAATATTTTCTTTAAAACCAATCGTGTTGGTTTTGTTTCCAAAACCCACTTTGCTTAAACAAATGACTTAATTTTGTAAATGAAATCTCTGCTTTTCATTCTCAGGCATTTTTCAGAGAGACTGTGTGGATGTTTTGATCGGGTTCTGATGCTTATGAGTGTGCTTACCCGTTTTATCAATAAAGTGGGTATGTCGCAAACACACACGCAACATGCGTAAACTATATTTTTTCGGAATAACCGCTTCGACCTTGCGCCACACCGAGGCGAAGCCCCTCCAGGCGTTACTTATCTCAAACTCTCGCGACTGAGTCACACGCTTAGCGTTCACATGCAAGTCTGCAGAACATTCACACATGCTCAGCAATATAAACATTGCGTGCGTGTGTGTGCGAGAGTGTTTGCTATAAATATGGATTGTTGTGTGTATGCGAGAGTTTAGTTGGTCAGCTGAAATGTGCTGGAGTGAGCTCTAGAGCAAACAGCTGATTCGGAAATGGTGGTAACGCTGAAACGAGTTCCTTTGTTTCAAGGCGCCTAACCACGCGGCGCGCAGCAAAACGGTTTGGTTTACGTGCGTGGAGGAAAAATCGGGAAGGAACTGTTCTTTGTTTAAAAGGAGATTATTAACGATGCCTTTGGTTACCTGGACTTCAAATTTTGACTTTCCAATAATCTACTAATTATGAGCAACTACACAAAGTGGGATGTCATAATTTGTACGGTTGCAAGATTGTTAATAGAGTTTAACAAGATCTTCTACTTTACCTGGACACATTCAATGGTAAAGACTATGGATATTTAAAATTGTACAGGGCTTTCATTAATTCCCGAACCCCACGTGACTAAATTTAAAATTGCCGCGTAAATTATTGTATTTGTACGTTGGAGGCTTTGAAAAAAGTAACCAAACGTTACTAAAGTCAAATTTGACATAAACGTTTATGCGCGGTGCATCGTTAAACCAACCTTTGAGATCTTACAAGATTCGCCCGGAATTTTCAGGTAAGCAAAAATTGTTTAATTATTCTGAAACATTGAGTTTTATTTCTATTTATTTTGCAGAGTCAATTTGCTAGGATAAGCAAATACTGCGAAAATGGTATTTACAACGGAGCAAGACGCGTTTATTTTGATGGCACATTTTCGTAGTGCTTCACGTAATATTGACGGCAACTGGAGTTATTCTCTGCAGTCTTGCATTGAGCAGTTTCATGAAGAATTTTTTAATAAAAATTAGTTACATTTTTGAAGATGAGCCTATTTTTTTATCATTTTAAATATAATATTTTCAGTCGTCATAAAAATACGCCTTGTACATTTGGTTGCCTATTATTTTTAGTCACGTGGGGTTCGGGAATTAATGAAAGCCCGGTATTTGTGTTCGGTATTCCAGCAACGGATACCCATAGACGCATTTCGAACTGCAAGGTCCGCGGCTGTATGGTCTAGACCCCGAACAGAGTTCTGCTAATTTGTGGACGAAACAGTGACCTAGGCCGTCCGTCAACTGTCAAACTCACAAGTTACATCCCTATCTAAATGATAGATTCCATACGACCGAATCGTACGACCAATCTCGGCAATACGGGCCCTGTATCTACACTTTGTGTATTCTTGTCATTTGTCATTATCTTGTCATGCCACATTTAGACGCTTCGCGTCCAAGTCCAAACTCAGGCTTTTCTAAACTCGAAACTTTACTTCATGCGCCACGCGTATAAAACACTAAAATATTGTGAAGTTCACAATATGCTACTTAAGCAATATACTAAAGACGTATATTCCGAACTAAACATCAAATCAGTGTTTAATACGGGTGGCGCATGAAGTAAAATTTCGAGTTTAGAAAAGCCCCGTGAAAATTTGTCTCGGGTCGCTGCGCGACCCTCGACAAATTTTCTACGCGGGGCTTTTCTAAACTCGAAATTTTACTTCATGCTTAGTCTGGGAGTGTAAAGCAAAGTTATAAAACATTCGTATACAAAAAATACCCCTCTCTCTCTCATTACGTTTTAAACTAATAACTATTCACTGAAAATTATTACTTGGGAAACGCCCTGTGATCTGCACACAGCATCAACATTCTCGAATTAAATTTTCTACCCGCATAGATCAGCGCATTGATATTTGAATAGGTTCATTTCCGAATCACAAAAACGCTCGCACAAACACACATAGAAATGCAGAAGTCTTTGTTGTCGGGCAATGGTTTCCAAATTCAAACAACATTCAGGTAGACGGATTTTCGCCGTGGTCAGGTTACTCTGGTTTCCTCTGCACTTTTTGCAGCCGCACAAAACTTTCGGATTTTTATCGATTTTGTGCGGTCGCCGGAATTAATCATACAGTTCGTATTCATTGGGATTGAGTCATAAGTGCTGATTCTGAAACTATTTGTAATGAGAAATAAAAGGAATCACTTGAAAATCGATATCAATGAAATTCGTTGCTGTGTTGTAACAATTTATGAACTCGTCAAAAATCCTCTACACAAAAATGTATCATCATTAATTTAAATAAAGTCTATCCGTTGATTTTTTTTATTCAAAGTCCGGTTTATACCCTTATCCACCCCTTAACAGATAGAAAATAAAAATACTGTATACATTTTAATAATAAAACGCGGCACGTCCGCGCGTTATCTGATCCGCAGTGGTGTATTTAGTGGATTTTAATTGCGTACATGCACATACGTTACGGCCAGGGGGGAGCCAAGGGCAGATGTTGAAGGAACAGAAATGGAAAATCTTCTGTGTGAGCATGCCGAATGGAAATTAATAGGACGTGTAATGGGAAAACATAACTGGACGTTTCCTATGCTAATTTTGAAAGGATTTATTGTGTTTTTTAATGTGGGAAAGGGATAATAGAGTACAAGAACTAATTTGCTAGGTCCAGTCGTTCTAAATTCTACTTGTCAATGTATTATTTATTGATTTTTTTTGTAAATGACGTAAATTAGCGCCATTGATGCAATAACGCAACAATATTATTTTTTGCTAAATAAATAACAAAATGAATTAATTTGATACATTGTATTATTTGACCTGACTTGAGAATGTGTAAAGAAAAATTTAAATATTTTGTTATTTAAAAATGTTCATTCTAACTAATTTAAAAAATATATTTTTAAGTGTATTTCTAACTTTACTTGAAATCAGTGTTGTATACGCGTGGCGCATGAAGCGCTACGCGACTCAACCAAATTGAAGGCTTTACCAAATTCAAAATTTTACTTCATGCTTAGTCTGGGAGAGAAACACTCGTTCGAAACTTCATGCGCCACGCGTATAAAACATTGATTTAAAGTGAAGTTTAAAATATACTTATAAATAAATTACTTCATGCTTAGTCTGGCGTTCGAAACTTCAAATTAAACGCTATTCAAAACTTAAAGAATGCATGAAAATTGCATACTTGAATCTACGCGATTTAACTCAAGAAATTACAAAATATAGCTAAAAAATTATGGCTTCTTTAAACAAAGACACTCTGGATAGTTTACTTTGTTGATAATGACTGAAAAGTTTATCAACTATGCAAAGAAAAATATAACTGTAAATTCAACAAATGAATCACGGTTTATTACAAACGGTAACATTTAATTAACTTAAAATATTTAAAACATTCATGTCCGCATCAGTATTTAAATTAAAATGTATGCGACGATTACATTTATTTCTTGTTTAAATTAAACATATTCTGTATCGTCAAAGTCAAAAAAACTGATTAAATTATCTGCATGTATTTAACCAGTTAAACAATACATAAATTGTATTCGTAAAATAATTGCGGCACCCAAAAAAAAAAGAACACAAGGCAACGGTTTATTACAAGTTGATGTAACCGAATATTATTTGAAATTGCAATTTAATACCAAATTTTGAAGTGTGACCGATTATTAGAAATTTCCAATTTTATAACAAATTATCAAACTGCTTGACTTGAAATCATCATAATCAAATATGTTGTAAGTTGTTAAGTATTAGGTTATGACAATTACCTATACCTCTTCAAGAAATTAATTCACCACCTTACAATTTCTTTAAAAAAACTTTTTAAGCTTAACTTTGTGTTTATTTAATTTAATTTGTTTGCAACCTGTCAAAATGAACACAAGATTCAAAGTATTCTTCATTATTTCAAAGACTTAGAGTCTTTGAAATAATCTAAAAGAGCTTGTATTAGGCGATACTGTTTTCTTGTACAAGAAAATACTATACTATTTTCTATCATGGTGTACCAAATAGAACATGTCCTATTTCTATTATACAAAACTGTACAAGATTCGCGTTTGGTCATATTTTGTGTGTTACACCATGATAGAAAATAGTATACTATTTTCTTGTACAAGATAACAGTGTCATCTAATACAAGCGAAATACGTAAAAATAGTACACTTCTAAAAATGTTCGAGGGGCAAGAGTTAAAATATTTGTTAAAAACTTATGATATGTCAAATATATTCACGTGAAGCGTCAAAAATATTTGATTTGTTGGTGTACAGGTCGGGCAAGTGCCCCCCTTGGCTACGCCCATGCTTACAGTACTGAAAAAAAAAGAAACTCCAATTGTAACAATTTGAAAATGCAATTAACTACGATATTTTGCTGATGCATTTTCCGCATTACAAAAATTGTATGTGCTGTAATTTTGTTTACTGAGAATTCCATTAAATGCGTGGATACTCAAATTTCAGTCATTCAAGTCATACTTTCAAAATTGCTTAGTAACACTCGTTTTTGCCTATGAAGTATCCATCCATTGCAAAATACTTTGTTCCCTGCTGCAATTTCTCATCGACATAACTGGGCGTTAAATCGATATATGTGGTTTTACACGTTAAATGGAATGTATCTTACATAAAAAATGTAACATGAAAAACCACATTTAATGCCTTTTCCTGCTTCTCCGGTTATTTTAGAGAAAAGTACAAGAGAAAAAATCCGCAATTCTAGCGCGGCGTGTCAAAAATAGTGAATTAAGACTTTGCAGGTCGGGTGTAATCGATACCCGGTTTGAGGGTATTTTTTTAACCCGTTAACGGCCGAGCAATTATACTCTAAAAGTTGATTTTAGGTAAAATACTGCACTTCTTTTTATGATTTCTATGAATGACTTATTATATTTACATTAACACTGGGAATTTTTCTTTTAAATATGCTTGCTTAATGTATACGCTGTAAATTTTCAAGCATTCGTCGATTTTATAATAGCGTTCAATTTCAAGTTTCGAATTGGTGTTTCCACTCCCAGACTAAGCATGAAGTAAAATTTCGAGTTTAGAAAAGCCTGCAAATTTGGTTTGGTCGCGTAGCACTACGCGACCAAAGCAAATATTCAGGCTTTCTAAACTTAAAATATTACTTCATGCTTAATCTGAGAGTGGAAAAACTCATTAGAAGTTCCAAATTGAACGCTTTTATAATTTACCTTGTATAAGAAATCTTCTCCTCATAATTGAAAGTGATTCATAATCCAGTTTGGTTTGATATTATTTGAAGTAAAACTTATGCCTATAATTATTTACTTTTTAAATCAAGTAGTTTAATTTTATTTTTTATGCAAGGTTTATTATAAAAGCGTTTAATTTTGAACTTTAGAAGAGTGTTTCCACTCCCAGATTAAGCAATTATAAGCTGTAACATTCGTTTTTATTTTTAAAAAGTTCAATTTGAAGCTTTAAACGAGTGTTTTCCACTCCCAGACTAAGCATGAAGTAAAATTTCGAGTTTAGAAAAGCCCCGTGAAAATTTGTCGAGGGTCGCGCAGCGACCCGAGACAAATTTTCTGGGCTTTTCTAAACTCGAAATTTTACTTCATGCGCCACGCGTATAAAACACGAATTTCAAGTGAAGCTCAAATATACATAAATTTGAAAATATTTTAGTGTTCTATACGCGTGGCGCATGAAGTAAAATTTCGAGTTTAGAAAAGCCCAGAAAATTTGTCTCGGGGCTTTTCTAAACTCGAAATTTTACTACATGCTTAGTTTTGTGTTTGTGGTTCATGCTTAGTGTTGTGAAAAACACTTGTTTAACGCTTCAGAAAATTTTCACGGGACTTTGCTAAACTCGAAATTTTACTTCATGCGCCACGCGTATAAAACACTTAAATATTGTGAAATTTTATATTCGAACTTCAATTAAAATTTGTGTGTTATACGCGTGGCGCATAAAGTAAAATTTCGAGTTTAGAAAAGCCCAGAAAATTTGTCTCGGGTCGCTGCGCGACCCTCGACAAATTTTCACGGGGCTTTTCTAAACTCGAAATTTTACTTCATGCTTAGTCTGGGAGTGGAAAACACTCGTTTAAAGCTTCAAATTGAACTTTTTAAAAATAAAAACGAATGTCGGAAAATTTACAGCTTATAATTTGAAGCGTTAAACGAGTGTTTTTCACAACACTAGGCATGAACCACAAACACAACACTAAGCATGAAGTAAAATTTCGAGTTTAGAAAAGCCCCGAGACAAATTTTCTGGGCTTTTCTAAACTCAAAATTTTACTTCATGCGCCACGCGTATAAAACACGAATTTCAAGTGAAGCTCAAATATACATAAATTTGAAAATATTTTAGTGTTTTATACGCGTGGCGCATGAAGTAAAATTCGAGTTTAGGAAAGCCCGGAAAATTCGTCTCGGGGCTTTTCTAAACTCGAAATTTTACTTCATGCTTAGTGTTGTGTTTGTGGTTTATCCTTAGTGTTGTGAAAAACACTCGTTTAACGCTTCAAATTATAAGCTGTAAATTTTCTGACATTCGTTTTTATTTTTAAAAAGTTCAATTTGAAGCTTTAAACGAGTGTTTTCCATTCCCAGACTAAGCATGAAGTAAAATTTCGAGTTTAGAAAAGCCCCGTGAAAATTTGTCGAGGGTCGCGCAGCGACCCGAGACAAATTTTCTGGGCTTTTCTAAACTCGAAATTTTACTTCATGCGCCACGCGTATAAAACACGATATTCAAGTGAAGCTCAAATATACATAAATTTGAAAATATTTTAGTGTTTTATACGCGTGGCGCATGAAGTAAAATTTTGAGTTTAGAAAAGCCCAGAAAATTTGTCTCGGGGCTTTTCTAAACTCGAAATTTTACTTCATGCTTAGTGTTGTGTTTGTGGTTCATGCTTAGTGTTGTGAAAAACACTCGTTCATGCGCCACACTACTTCATGCGCCACGCGTATAAAACACTAAAATATTTTCAAATTTATGTATATTTGAGCTTCACTTGAATATCGTGTTTTATACGCGTGGCGCATGAAGTAAAATTTCGAGTTTAGAAAAGCCCAGAAAATTTGTCTCGGGTCGCTGCGCGACCCTCGACAAATTTTCACGGGGCTTTTCTAAACTCGAAATTTTACTTCATGCTTAGTCTAGGAGTGGAAAACACTCGTTTAAAGCTTCAAATTGAACTTTTTAAAAATAAAAACGAATGTCGGAAAATTTACAGCTTATAATTTGAAGCGTTAAACAAGTGTTTTTCACAACAATAAGCATGAACCACAAACACAACACTAAGCATGAAGTAAAATTTCGAGTGTAGAAAATCCCCGACAAATTTTCTAGGCTTTTCTAAACTCGAAATTTTACTTCATGCGCCACGCGTATAAAACACTAAAATATTTTCAAATTTATGTATATTTGAGCTTCACTTGAAATTTATGTTTTATACGCGTGGCGCATGAAGTAAAATTTCGAGTTTAGAAAAGCCCAGAAAATTTGTCTCGGGTCGCTGCGCGACCCTCGACAAATTTTCACGGGGCTTTTCTAAACTCGAAATTTTACTTCATACTTAGTCTGGGAGTGGAAAACACTCGTTTAAAGCTGCAAATTAAACTCTTTTAAAAAAACAACGAACACAACACACACAAACTCTGTAATTTGAAATTTCAGGGTCTAAGACATGTTTAATTTTTATATAACTTTTTGAAATAGGTTTTCACCTATCAGTCACTACTGACGCACATGTTTTAGTTGATTGCACAATTTAATGACAGATAAACAAAAATATCCTAATTTTGAAATTACGATTGTCACTATTAATGTTAAAATATTTATAGCTATATTTAAAGTCCTAATTTGAAATTGTTTATTTTCAATTTGATATTGATTAGTTTTAAATGTGTACCTTTTGAGGTTTGTAAACATTTATGTATGGAACAAGCACATTATTATTGTATTGAAATTAAAACACGTTCCCATGAACTTAGTAAACAGCAACAATTCCGAACGTATTTTCTCGGGCTATAATAATAAAATACTTTGTTTTAAAATTCCAGGAGGCGTTTTAAAACAAATAAATTTTAATGAGAGAATCGTGGACGTACTTTGGGTAGGTAGACAAGTTTAATGTTACAGGCTTGGTGGGAGGAGGGGGGCATTAATTGGAATTGAATGATTGCGCTGTGCTGTTATTAAAGGTTTAGTGTTTCGCGAGTGAAATTTGAATAAATAATGGTATCCTTTTTCCCGGGGCCGGCCGGCAACGAACGGTGAATTGTTGAATTAGCCGTGGCAAAAGGTATCAATTGCGATTGTAAATTTCAAGGCGAGGAGGTCGGGTTGAGAATGGGCCCCTCGGGGTGCGGATCAGGACCAGTGAGAACGTAAAGGTACGGCCAGACCGGGGCATGATTACAGGGTTGCACTCTCTATTATACGCGAGTCCACTTATTTCGGGCGCAGGTAGAAATTTTAAGTTTAAGGAGTCATTATATACTTACCAACTTGTAAGACGTTATCCACACATCCAGTTTCGAATAGTTTTAATCCTTTACAGAAAGATAGGTTTTGGGGTTCACCACCGGGAGAGTTCACAGGGTTCACTCGCGACAGAGAAGAGTACATGCATATGTCGCGCTCGTCCCGCGGAAACGACCAGAAGATGATGCGCCTCTGGACCGGCTCGGGGATGCGGTCGTAACGTTCCTCGATGCGCTGGAACGGAATATTTTCGGCGACGATTTTAGCGGTGATGTCGAGCAATGAGTCCGGAGAGCGAGCGCCCTCCCATCGGGAGCAACACAACCGTCGCGCGACCGCCATCAACGACTCTCACTCACTCACTGAACAATATTCTACGATCGGGTCGACGAAGATCGCCGATGCGCCGCGCGCAGACCCCCACCATCGGGCGCAACGGCTCCCACAGCTGATGCGACCCCCGCGTGCGTAATGTCGTTTGTTTATATTCGCCACATGGCGCAAGGTGCGGTGGGACGCACGGTGAAGAGCTCCGATGCAACCGGGGATGCCCTCGCCTCCCCCCTCACTCAGTCCGTCTCGCTCACTCTTGCGCTCAAGACACTGCCAAATCAAGGAATCACTTCTTTTTGACACCTGTCACTTTGGGGATCGGATTTGTTGCGCTGCATGTAAATCATATTATATTGGACTGGACCACGTTTTAAATACGAATATGAGAAAAGTTACAAACATTATAATTAAAGAATGAATGTAACTAATCGATAAATGATTGTGCAAATGTAAAACTGTAACAAGTTAAACTAAATTGTCTCATGACAGAATTACGTGACTATTGTACAGGGTGGTCGAATTTCGATGTTGCTTATGAGAGTTACAAAAAATCCGATGGCGCAGTCGCGATCTCTTTTTTGAGACTAGGATAATGCCGTAAACAAAAATGCACCATCTTGTTTTTTTTTAGAAGTTATAGGGCAAAATAGGGTTTTCTTGATTTTTAACTTTAATTCATATCTTGCGTAATTTGTGAGATAGATAAAAACTATAAATACCTTCTTAAGACACTTTTTTGAGTAGAATCCAGTGACGTAGGCATTTTTTTATTTTATGCACACATTTTCGAGTTATAGCCAAATTATTTTATATTTAAATGTAAATCATAGTTGGCTTTAACACAGTTAAAAAGAGTGTTTTTTACTGATTTCAAAAATATATACTTTTGTGAATTTATCTTGAAAAATAGTGTTCCTATAGAGTAGAAACTAAATTTTAGTCTACTAAATAATATAATACGGAAGACAATAGCCATTTTTAATCATTTGCGTTCTCAATTTTAATTGATTATTCTATTGCAACAGCAATGAGTTCTGTTCTTCCAACAAGATGGAGCAGATTACTTTTGAATGCAAATTTAGGGAGCAATTGGCTGAGAACATTTAGACCAGTTAAGTGGCCTGCTAGATCTCTAGATCTAACACCGTTAGATTTTTTATGGGGATACCTGCAGCCTAAATTAATTTAGACGTATTGTAACATTTTCATAATTTTCATAGGAACTGTTCCCAACATTCAAAAAATGTATCGCCATTCAAGCTGTAAGAGGTAGATGCCAAAGATGCATTAAAAATAATGGCCATCAGTTCGAATACTTAAAATATTTTTTTTTTGTTAATATATAAAAATTTTAATAAATATTAAAAATGATAAAATATTTATTACTAAAAAAAAAATTATTATTATTTAAAAAATCATTACTTTATAATGTTCATCATAATTAAAACTGAGAATGCAAATGATCAAAAATGGCTATTATCTTCTATATTATATTATTTAGCTGATTAAAAACTAGTTTTTACTCTATAGCCTGGGTCTCCAAACTATCTTCTTCGCGGGCCACAAATACAATTCTACATAATAAAGTCGGCCAAGATCCGATTAATTTTATATAATTATGAAAAATTTAAGGAACAATTGTTACAATATTTCAAAATATGACATTTACAAACAAAATTACAAACAATCGCCGGCCGAATTCATGCAAGTCGCGGGCCGGATTTGGCCCGCGGGCCGTAGTTTGGAGACCACTGCTCTATAGTAACAGTGTTTTTTAAGATAAATTCACAAAAGTATATATTT
This sequence comes from Philonthus cognatus, assembly GCA_932526585.2. Lineage (NCBI taxonomy): Eukaryota > Metazoa > Arthropoda > Insecta > Coleoptera > Staphylinidae > Philonthus > Philonthus cognatus. The sequence goes on from OW052242.1 coordinate 36,708,649, forward strand.
TTGAAATCAATGAAAAACACTCTCATTAACTATGTCAAAGCCAACTATGATTTACATTTAAAAAAAAATAATTTGGCTATAAATCGAAAGTGTGTGCATAAAATAAAAATGCCTACGCCACTGGATTCTACTCAAAAAAGTGTCTTAAGAAGGTATTTATTGTTTTTGTCTATTTCACAAATTACGCAAGGTATTAATTAAAGTTAAAAATCAAGAAAACCCGATGTTGCCCTATAACTTCTGAAAAAAATAAGATGGTGTATTTTTGTTTTCGGCATAGTCCTAGTCTCAAAAAAAGAGATCGCGACTGCGTCATCGGTTTTTCTCTAACTCTTATATTTACACCAAAATGCCCATAAGCAACATCGAAATTAGACCACCCTGTACAGGGTGCAGCGTTTTCGATGGTTTCTTCGAGTAAAGCACTATTTGTAAAAATAATAGACAAGAACAGAGCTGAGCAGTACTCGAGTACAAGTAATCAAAATATGTACTCTGAGTACTGTGTTTTCCACTCCTCGATTAAGAATGGTTAGGTTAGATGTCATTTTATGGAGTTAAGTTAGGTTAGGTTAGAATTGATTTTGTTGAGTTGGATTAGATTAAGTTAGATGTCACTTTGTGGACTTTGATAGTATTCTAACGAGTGTTTTTCAGTCGTCAACAATCTCGAAATATGAAAAATCTCATGAAAATTTTATAAATTGACGAAAATATCGAAATATTGAAAATCTGACAAAATTTTAATAATCGTCAAATACCTCGATATGTTGAAAATCCGATGAAAATTTTGTAAATGGACGAAAAGCTCTAAATAACGAAAATCTGATTAAAATCTCGAAATATTGAAAATATGGTGAAAATTTTAATAATCTTCGAAAATCTAGAAATATTGAAAATATGAAAACTTCACGCACGTGATATTTGATTAAACATTATTCAATCAACATTGACACATGTGACATTCAACATTGACACATGTGACATTCGACAATGACATTTATCATTTCTGAACAAGTGTCTTCCACTCCCAGGTTAAGCATGAAGTAAAATTTTGAGTTTAGAAAAGCCCGCGTGAAAATGTGCCGAGGGTCGCGCAGCGACCCGAGACAAATTTTCTTAGGGCTTTTCTAAACTCTAAATTTTACTTCATGCGCCACGCGTGCAAAACACTCAACTATTGTCACGTGTAAAATACACTCTGCTCGATTTTACGTTTTTGTCGGCATAAAACAGGTCAATATTGAAATTTTTTGATATATCGACATTAAATAACTCAAATTAGGACATTTCCGATGTACCGAGATTAAACACGTCAAATTTTCAGGCTTTTCTAAACTCCAAATTTTACTTCATGCGCCATCAAGGCCAGGGGGTATATGAGGGGTCCAACGAAGTTGTCGAAATGTTACATTTTTGTATGTAAAAGCAAAAACAATATAAAATTTTAAAATGTTCACGGGGCTTTTCTAAACTCGAAATTTTACTTTATACTTAGTTTGGGAGTGAAAAACACTCGTTTAAAGCCTCAAATTGAACTTAAAAAAAACAAGGAATATCTAAAGATTTACAGAAAATAGGCTGAATTTGGAATACGTATACTTAAAAGAAAAACTCCCTGTATGTATAAATAAAAATAAAATATTCCCCGAAGAAAGTTATTGTTACTGCAAAAATGTTCAGCAAAAATATTAAAGGGAAATATATTTCCTATATAGTGAAACTTATTTTGTAAATAGGAAAATCTTTTGGCATATATTTGACAAGGTGGAAGATCACATTGTGATTAAATACTCCAGATAATTCAAATAAATAATTAGTGAGGTGAAAGATATTTGAAATATAGTGAATCTCATTTGATCAATAGAGAAATGCAATAGAAAAACATTTTATATTTGACAAGGTGGAAGATCACATTGTGATTAAATACTCCACATAATTCAAATAAATAATTAGTGAGGTGAAAGATATTTGAAATATAGTGAATCTCATTTGATCAATAGAGAAATGCAATAGAAAAACATTTTCTAAATTTGAACATATAAATGGACAGAAAATGAAGAAGACAGATAGATATTTCTAAGCAATGAGCATTTACCTGATCCTCAGAGACACTATTAAATAGGTACATTTGTAATCGCAATCTTAGTTAAATGAATGATCTATTTTATGAGTTCATTGAATTGACATATTACTGTCAGATTTCCCTTTACATAACCTACAAATTAAAAGTTGATTTACAACATACCATCCATCCATCCTAACCTAAAACACACAACCTGCATCACACCACTAAACTCTTAAAAGGTCAAATTTGATTGGTCATATTAAAAAAAAAACATATTATGACCCATTTGCACCCCGACTGATTAACTTTAATCAACCACTAATCATTGATTAAACCTCTGATTAAGTCATAATTCTAGAATATGAGAGTGTTTTAAATTTCTAAGATATCCTAAACATAAAATTTGAAATAAAAACACTTGGTTTGTTTCACTAACGTTTTACTTATTATTCCGACTAGTTTCGGCTTCTAGCCATTATCAAGGAATGTACAGAGAATACTTTTTTACACGATATTTATATACAAAATCAGGTAATAAGGGCGTTCATTATTGGGGAGATCCATAGCTCGTCATTGTCATTGACCACATGTTATCCCGATTTTATTGCTTTATTTATCTCCAAGCCTTCTCTAAAATTCAGTATACGACCCTTATTGCCTGTATACAATATTTTAAAATTATTGCTGTTGTATAGATGACCGGCTGTGATGCAGTGTTTGGACATACCCGTTGATTGTTTTTTATTTAGAACATCATTTTTATGTTCGTCGAGACGGATTTGGAATGATCGTCCGGTCTGTCCTATATATACTGCATCACAGTCGTTACATCTTAATTCATAAACACCTGATAGTTCTATTCTATCGTTTTTGAACTTATTATTCACTAATAATTTACTTAAATTAATGGGGTTTGTTAGAATGATGTCAAATTTGTTGTTTCTCAAAGTATTTTTTAATTTTACAGAAAGGTCTGCCACATAATATATTTCGCCAGGTGTTTTTAGAATTTGGATTGGTTGCGTAAAAATATTTTAGTAATTGACTTTGTTTTTTCTTTTTTAATAAATTATCTATTAACTGTTCTGAATATCCGTTGTTATTTGCTATTTTTTTTATAATATTTAATTCAGATTTGAAATTGTCGGCCATTAGAGGGATATTTAATAATCTATATATTAAGGAATGGAAAGTGCTATGTTTAATTTGGTTTGTTGTATTTGACGTGGATGGGATAATTGAATCTGAATATGTTTGTTTCCTGTAAATTTTATAAACTAAATTATTCTTTGATTTAGTTATTGTGAGGTCTAAAAAGTTTAGGCTATTGTTTGTTTCCAGTTCAAATGTGAATTGTATTTTAGGCTGAATTGAATTTAAAAATGTTGTAAATATATCTAGTTGTCTAACGGTGCCCGTCCAAATACAAAAAATGTCATCGACATATCTGGCCCAAAAGTGTATAAATTTTGTCTCCTGTTTCCTGAACAAAGTTGTTTCGAAATCTGCTAAGAAAATTTCAGATAAAAGAGGAGATAGGGGTGATCCCATTGGTAAACCATATGCCTGTGTATAAATGATGTTGTTAAATTGAAAGTAGAAAGTAGTAGATCAAAATCTGCATCGAACAAAATTTAACCAACTTTATCCCCTTTAAAACAACTGGAAACTAGCCAACCCACTAAAATCCAACTTTGAGCGATTGTACAAGGCGTATTTTTTAAGCAACAAAAAACTGCTAGAACTTAAATAAAAGCATATTTAATTCTAAATTGAATGCTGTTTGAATTAAACAAATCGGATAATTATTTTACGAAATATGACTTGTCAAAACTAAGATGTGAAAAATGTTCAAAAATGACTTCTTCGAGAAAACGCTGATTTTGAAAGAAATGTTCTGATGTAAATTAAAATATTTTTAAGCAGAGTGTTTAAAATTGAATAAGCTTTAATTTAAAGTGCTGTCAATTTTAAATACTTGAAAATTATGCACAAACGCACAAAGTTGGATTTTGGTGAGATTATCAATATTCGATTGTTCTTCAAAGTGGAAAAGGTTGTCGAGAAAAAAATTTAACAAGAAGATAATTAACTTAAGTTGTTTCTAATATCAAAGAGTATGTTTCTGATTTTGTGAATAATGACGTCATTTTGGTGCAAATTCTCACCGATGACGAATTGCATAGATGCTGTGAATAGCCCCCCAGGGCTGTTAACACTCGGCTCGAAGCGAGTGTGAACGTGGCCCAAACGCAAAATGCCAAATTTTTTTGTAAGGGAAAATATGTCAACAGTCACTTATTGTGAGTGAAAATATATGAACAAACGCACAAAGTTGGATTTTGGTGAGATTATCAATATTCGATTGTTCTTCAAAGTGGAAAAGGTTGTCGAAAAAAAAATTTAACAAGAAGATAATTAACTTAAGTTGTTTCTAATATCAAAGAGTATGTTTCTGATTTTGTGAATAATGACGTCATTTTGGTGCAAATTCTCACCGATGACGAATTGCATAGATGCTGTGAATAGCCCCCCAGGGCTGTTAACACTCGGCTCGAAGCGAGTGTGAACGTGGCCCAAACGCAAAATGCCAAATTTTTTTGTAAGGGAAAATATGTCAACAGTCACTTATTGTGAGTGAAAATATATGAACTGTTTTATTGCTTTTTACTTTTTGTGACAAGTCGAATTTGCCGAATGCTGCACAGTGAAGGCAACATTTTTGGCACCATTGTGTTCTGTATGGATTTTTATTTAAATAGCAATTATGGATATATGTTTTTGGAACAGGGCAATCCAACCACCCCTGGTTTAAATACATATACCCATAATTGCTATTTAAATAAAAATCTACGCAAAACATAGTGGTGTCAAAAGTTGAGTGACAGCGGCGGCGTTGGCATCATCGCGGCGGTATGCGCGGAGCGAGCCTTGGTGGAGGCGGCGGGCGTAATTGCGTTCGTCCGTCCAACAGCGACGCGGCCCCGACGAGCATTGATTAGCGATCAAAACGGAAGATCAATACGCGCCCTCCCGATTATTATGCACACTTATCATTTTATTGTTAGTCGATATCTGCTCGCCTCTCCTCTCCGGCCTGCCTGCCCAGGCACCAAGGCACGACTTAATAACAGCCCCCCCCTTAAAACGAATCAAACCAGCACACATGGAAGAGGGCACACGCATTCGCGCTAACATTAACGGCACCGACGACGATTTATTACCCTGGAGGGTGTCACCCTTCCTCCTTGGTGTATTCGTGCAAAAGGTCACCCCCCTTTAAATCTTACCAGAAGGAAATAAATAATTATTTCTTCAACACGGAATAAATCTCATAGTACAATTTCTGCACAGCAATCACAGATCTAAATTCGTAATATTTGATGAGAGACTTTTATTTTCAACAAAATAATTCTTCCACTGTTTGCTTCCAGACTTTACTATTCTACAAAAACTTTTATTTTTGATTGGGCCCCTGTTGACCAAAGCTTTCATAAATCCAATGTGAATAAGTCAATAATATTTTTAATATTAAAAATAACCGTTTAACATTAAATTTTGTATACTCTAAAGTATAATACTTTAAGTAAACATATCCCGATTACTGCATATACGCTACAAATCTTAAGATATTCGTTACTTTTTGAAAAAAAAATCAATTTGAAGCTAATAAACGAGTGTTTTCCACTCCCAGATTAAGCATGAAGTAAAATTTCGTGTTTAGAAAAGCCTTAAAATTTGGATTGGACCAAACTAAATTTTCAGGCTTTTCTAAACTCGAAATGTTACTTTATGCGCCACGCGTATACAACACTGATTTAAAGTGAAGTTTACAATAAGCTACTAAAATAGTATGCTAAGGACGGATATTCTGAACTTCACTTTAAATCAGTGTTGTATACGCATGGCGCATGAAGGAAAATTTCGAGTTTAGAAAAGCCTGAGTTTGAATTTAGATACTTCGCGTACAATTTCAAACGCTTAGGCTTTTCTAAATTCGAGATTTTACTTCATGCGTAGTCTGGGAGTGGAAATACTCGATTAATGACAATACACATTATAGATATGACTTTTACTTAAAATTATTTCCAATCAAACTTGATTATTTAATAATAAGAACACCTAACATTACGAAAAGTAGATTATTTTAAAGTAGTTTAAACTTTTGAACGAATGTTTCCACTCCCAGACTAAGCATGAAGTAAAATTTCGAGTTCAGAAAAGCCCCGCGTAGAAAATTTGTCGAGGGTCGCGCAGCGACCCGAGACAAATTTTCACGGGGCTTTTCTAAACTCGAAATTTTACTTCATGCGCCACGCGTACAAAACACTAAAGTATTGTAAAATTTATGTATATTCGAACTTCACTTTAAATCTGTTTTATACGCGTGGCGCATGAAGTAAAATTTCGAGTTTAGAGCAGCCCAAAAAATTTGACGAGACAAATTTTCACGGGAGTGGAAATACTCGTTTAATGACAATACACATTATAGATATGACTTTTACTTAAACTAATATCAAATCAAACTTGATTATTTGGTAATAAAAGCACATACAATTACGAAAAGTAGATTATTTTAAAGTAATTTGAACTTTTGAACGAATGTTTCCACTCCCAGACTAAACATGAAGTAACATTTCGAGTTTAGAAAAGCTCCGTGAAAATGTTCTGGGCTTTTCTAAACTTGAAATTTTACTCCATGCGCCACGCGTATAAAACACTAAAATATTGTGAAATTTATGTATATTTGAACTTCAATTTAATCAGTTTTATACGCGTGGCGCATGAAGTAAAATTTTGAGTTTAGAAAAGCCCAGAAAAGCCCTAGATAAATTTTCACGGGGCTTTTATAAACTCGAAATTTTACTTCATGCTTAGTCTGGGAGTGGAAATACTCGTTTAATGACTAAAGACATTATAGATACGACTTTTACTTAAAATAATATCAAATCAAACTTGATTATTTGATAATAAAAACACAAAAAATAGATTATTTTCAAGTAATTTGAACTTTTAAACAAATGTTTCCACTCCCAGACTAAGCATGAAGTAAAATTTCGAGTTTAGAAAAGCCTGAAGAATTTGGATTTGGACGCGCAGTCCAAATCCAAATTCAGGCTTTTCTAAACTCGAAATTTTACTTCATGCGCCACGCGTATAAAACACTGATTTCAAATACATTTCAAAACTACTCGTAAAGTTTGATCTCAGATAAATAAATGTTACAAATATTTATTTCGCGCTATTAAAATTCGAAAATTTGCCTTAGAAAATGTAAGTGTATATGAAATATAAAATTACAAGAAAACGAATATAATTTTATATTTCATATTTAATGTTCTGCAAACTAAAAGCGTTAGCAAATTTTCTTCGAATTCAAGATAGCTTTAAATTCGAAACTCATCCAAATGTAAAATCAAATCAACTTTTGAATATAAATTTAAACAAAGACAATTATTTTCGTATCAAGGTTATAAAAAATCGCAAAACTATTTTTCTCGTTCTTTTATAAACGAATAATTGTCGTTTTACAACACACAAACATTAATAATAATTCAACCGTTATTGGCGTAACTAAACATGTCAAACTTCAAAATGTACGATTTGGCAACGCGGCGTATTGTCAGTCGCATCACGAGACTGAGGTTACAGTGTCGTAAACAATGGACAGAGATGAAGCCGGCAATTTGGAGTCTTCGCAAAAAAATGTGGTTTTATTAAACAGAAAGTCCTGGTAAAACAAGAAAAAGCTGCTGAACACCGCATGTTACAAGTTGAACGCGGAGACTTCATCAACTCAGCTCATCTAGATTCCACAAACGACACATATCAAAATTAGAATTCACGCGAAGCAACGTTGCCAATTCATAAAAGTCAATCATATATCCGGTTGCAGTTTTATAATCGAAATATTTCAATAAATACGTAGTGAGCTGTATTTGAAATATTGTTACTTAGTTTTGCAACTAGATGATAAGTTGTTTAGCTATAAAACTTTCATTTTATTTGCGCGCATACGTGCATAACCCCATGTCATTAATGTATTTTGGAGCATCTTTGATAATTATTTTCTCAGCTCAGATGTGGTGAAATACTTTTTTAAGATGTTAATCGATAGAGCGGCATTCAATTAATTAAAAAAAGACGAACTTATGAAATTCTTAAGTTGTATCGATTGGGTGACTTTCTAACCTTAAAAGGAAAAAATCTATATCTTCAAGGAAAAGTACCAGGTCGGGTACAAGGCGGGAACACACGGAAGAGGCTTATGACAAAAATTGGATACAAGGTAAAAAAACAAACAAATTAATTTTAAAAATTCTCTTATAATGTTAGTTAAAACTTAAGTTAAAGATTAAGGTTAGATATTAAATTTGTATATAAAATAGTAATAGAAGGAAACGGGCGCACCAAGGCCCAATATTCCGGGGAGGTCAACACACCAGCCTGTAGGATATGTAACGGCCGGCGGTTTCCGACGGTCGGATGATCTTGACCACCTGCAAGCAACAAAACACAAGAAATTCTCCAATTCAAAAAAAATAAATGCGGAGAAACGGAAAAGGGATCGAGGAAGAAGGAGTCGGGGGGCCCCTATGGCACGCGTCGTCGCGAAAACGGGCGCCATCTGCAGCGCATGGGGGCACTTAAAACGGATCCTTGCGCTAACGGTCACTTTGTTAATTTGTTGTGTACAGGAAATGATATTAAATTATGTTGAAGGTATATACAAGTAATTATGGCTTTAATAAAAATTTTAATGTCTTTCAAAATTACGAATAGTAATAAGTAGAGCTCGGATTTTTAAGCAAACAGCATCAGCATCAACATGAATTAATAAAACGTGTACGAATTATAGAAAGTTAAATCATTGAACATTATTTTTTTGTTGCTTTTTTGCTTTATTTTCAGTTTTATGCTTATTTTGCATTTATATGCTTATTTCGTAAAATTTTATCATCTGTGCGATTAAAACACGAACTAATAATTTATTTATCTAGTTTCGTAGTTTTCAAACTTCTTTGGTGATTTTTGGTTTTTAAAGAATTAAATATTTTACGGAGCCTCAAAATAAAATCTGGTCGCCGATTTATTGTAGATTTATTATAGAGGGTTATTCAAAACGAAGGAACAGATTTAAAACATTCATTCTTCCAAATTACAAAAGTTAGAAACACAATTCCAACGTTAGAGAAAGACAAAAGTTCAATTTTTATGCATTCAATATGACCATCATGTGTTACACGACAAGTATCAAAACGGTAGCTCATTTCTTGCCACACACGAATCAGCTGGTCTCTAGTTATCGAATGCACAGCTTTAACAACTCGATGTCGAATATTTTCAATAAAGGTTTTTGGGCTTATTTTCGTAAACTGTACGAATACGCTCGACATTTTCATTCGATGTGCGTAGACATCCAATGCTTTTCTGTTTGCAGATGCAACCATCGTCTACGAATTTTCGATGCCACTGGTAAACCTGCTCATGACAAGGCGGTTGTTTATTAAACTGACGGCGAAAAGCACGTTGAACTTTAATAAGGACTCTAGTTTTGCTAATTGCAGCACACAAAATGCTTTTTCTTGGTGTGTTGCCATTTTACTACAGACAATCAACATGACAAGTAACAGCGCCAATGCGGCCGTGGTTGGAACTTCTGGCTGGACTGTTCAAATTTTAAACGTTTGTCTGTCTAGGAACTTTGCAATTATGGTTCTACCTTTTGTAGTTTCAAAGAAATAAATGTTTGAAATCTGTTTCTTCTTTTTGAATAACCCTGTACTCTGTGTCGCCTCATTTTTTTTGTTTGTCAATTTTTGTTTACTCTTGTACTTTTCCTCTAAGTCCATGGAAGCAGGAAATTCTGACATTTTTAAGCAAATTCTCAGGGACGTCAACCTTTTTAGGACTTTGGTGATATCCTTTTTTTTTTTCGTAAAAAGGTTGACATCCCTGACAGTTTGCTTAAAAATGTCAGAATTTCCCTGCTTCCATGGTCTTAGAGGAAAAGTACAACAGTAACCTATTCTTCTTTTACGGATTTTGTAATAGCATTTTTTGTCTCAACTCTCTGGGCCATTTTCTCAGAAAAAAAAAGCCGTATACGGGTGCTCTGGGAAACCCTGTGTACAGGATGTTTAGAATTAAGTGCGCACTATTGCTAACTTTGTTATTATTTGATTTACAGAGTCGGTTAAATGCAGAAAGTAGTAGGAAATTTAATGACAATCACAATGGTTAAAACAGAGAAACAATTGAACGTCGTATTTTTATGATATCAAGAAAATAAACGTTTTTTTAAATTGAATACCCTGTACATTTTATAGATTATTCTTAACCAAAAAGTTATAATACATCATTACAAAAAAATAATAAATAAGAAAGTTATTCACATATTTCTGTTTTGTTCACTACAATCAAAAAGCCCTAAAAGCAAAATAGGATTCTAACAAATGACCAAAAAAAAGTCTGTTTATTGTATCTGTCAGTAAAATTTAAAATGATTTTCATCGTTGTATACATTTTGAATATTTTCAAGGCTTTTTGCATATATAAAATAATCCTTTTTTGCTCAAAATAATGCTTTTATTGCATAAAATAATGCTTTCTTTGCTAAAATTGGTGCGCTTTTTTTTTAATTTTTTGTGCTTAGAAATCCAAACTTTAGTAATAAGCGACTGGCGTCCTAAGATCTAAAGCTTCTGACAAGGTTTTTGTAAAATTAACGAAAAATCTTCCACAAGAGTAATTGAACACTTTAAATTCTGCTTAGCATATTGTGAACTATTTATATGCGTAAAATTTCGAGTTTAGAAAAGCCTTACAATTTGGGTTGGACTCTGATTACCCAGGCTTCCATAAAACCCATGTGAATCAGCCAATGAATTTTAGAATATTAAAGACATGAAATATAGTTTTCTCTGAACTTGCATACAAGGAATGTTTCTTTCAAGTATACATATCCCGATTACTGCATATACGCGGTAAATCTTTAGATATTGGTTACTAAAAATAATCAATTTGAAGCTTAAAACGAGTGTTTTCCACTCCCAGACTAAGCATGAAGTAAATTTTCTGGTAAATTTTCTCAACTCGAAATTTTACTTCATGCGTTACGCGTATGAAACACTGATTCGACGTGAAGTTTAGAAGTATATTTTAAAGTTCATAATAGTTCAGTGTTTTATACGCATGGCGCATGAAGTAAAATTTCGAGTTTAGAAAAGCCCCGTGAAAATTTGTCTCGGGTCGCGCAGGGGCTTTTCTAAACTCGAAATTTTGTTTCATGCCTAGTCTGGGTGTGGAAAACATTCGTTTAAAGCTTCAAATTGAACTTACAAAAAAACAACGAATATCTGAAGATTTACAGCATTTACGCTGCAATTGGAATATGTATACTTCAAAGAAAAACTCCCTGTAGGTTAGTAGAACGTTGTAAGACTGTTAGCAGAAAGTACATTTAACAGAGCTAAGACTCTTTTAAAACTGTGCACTAACTAAGATGACTAGCGGTACTTTTTTAGAGAGTTTAGTACTACCTTTTCATTAATCGCTCTCTTTTAAAAATGTTTGTTTAAAATATAGACTTTTTTCTGACTTCACCGAAAAGCTATGTTAATGCACGCGAAGCTCTACTTTTCTGCACTAGTGCTTAAATGGACAATGCATCTTAAATATTGTATACTCAATAAGAGTATATGAGTTTTCGTCGTTGTAAAGTTCTTAGAGGGTTTAGAATTTAAACCGACATAAACTGTAAAAGTAAATCGAGATAAATGCCCTCATCAATGCAGGAATACGAAAAATAACAATCACCGTAAACTTATGGTCGACAGGATTAACAAGTAGATACAAGTTCTAAATATCAAGTGTGTGTGTTAGGTTGATGGATGTGGTGGCATGGGGAGCTCAAAATAAGAGCGAAACGATCGTCATCTTCTGTCATCCTTGCACGCACACTTGATTTTTCATTTCATTAATTTTTATTCATTTTACTCATTTTCATCCTGACCTATGCGCAGTTACCTTACTTGGTATAGAAACTGATATAAACAATGGGATTAAAAATGATTTTCTGTAGAAACTGATATAGACTGTAGAGTACATCTGTCGCCATAATACTAAACCCTTCACAACTAATAAAACAATAACGACCGCGGTCATAAATTTAAAGAAAAAAAAAATAGACTTAATTATCTTTCAGGAACACCTGCAAATAAACACATTCACACAACCCGTATCTTGATGACTGTTACCAATAAATAATCATCTGCTAGTCGAGTTTCCTTCGCGCGTTTACCGTTTTCGTAGCCATTTCCGGAAATCCGCCGAAAGTGCAATTCAAATGAGCCCCGAGAATTAATTAGTATAATTAATTTCGAAATGTTGGGCGTGGCCTGCGCGTCGCAGGATGTTCGAAAAAATTATGATGATAATAATAAGAAAACGAGGGTGGTTTTCGAGCCGTTGAACTCGAGAGCGTTTTGCAATAAACATGTTAATGCGGGGCATGCAAATTTCGCGCGCTTCCCATACCGATAAATTATTGGTAATTAATATTTATGATGGTTCTCCTATTCCTACATATAAATGGATGTAATTTAATAATCAACGCCGGCCCGTTTGTATAAAGGATGCGCTATTATAATAATTGGAAAAATAGGAAAATCGATTTCATTCAAACACAGCATAAATCCAGAGACTTTTTCTTTTAAGTATATATAAACGATTAATAAAGGTCACTTTCTGTTTAAAATGTAGATCTGGTAAAGAATACATTTGTGAGAAAGGGTTATATATACAGGGTTCTGCAGCGTTACCTGACGGATTTTAAAATTGCACAACTCAATCAATTTTCAAGATATTTTATTATTTTTTTTTTTGTAAACAAGAAGATTGGAAGTTTATAACGTATACAAAAACTTAGAAAAAACCTCAAGTAGCGAAAGTAACATCAGGTAAATGACGACCTCTGTTTTCGATGCACAGCTGAAGTCGGGTGGTAAAGTTAGTCATCACTCCCTGCAAAGTTGCTCAAGGAATCGCACGAATTTCTCGCTGAATATTATCACGCAGTTGAGCCAAATTTCGAGGCTTGTCAAGGTCCACTTTTCCCTTTAGGTAGCCCCACAAATAAAAGTCCACCCGACTTCAGCTGTGCATCAAAAACGAAGGTCGTCATTTCCCTGATGTTATTTTCGCTACTTCAGGTTTTTTTTAAGTTTTTGTGTACGTTATAAACTTCCAATGTTCCAGTTTACAAAAAAAAAATTAATAAAATATCTTGAAACTTGATTGAGTTGTGCTTTTTTAAAAACCGTCAGGTAACGCTGCCGGACCCTGTATATCCCAATTACAACGTATATGTTGTAAATCTTTAGATATTCCTTGTTTTTTAAGAGTTTAATTTGAGGCTTTAAACGAGTGTTTTTCACTCCCAGGCTGAAAATGAAGTAACATTTCGAGTTTAGAAAAGCCTGAAAATTTGGTTTGGTCGCGTAGCGCGGAGTGATTAATTCAAATTATCAGGCTTTTCTAAACTCGAAATTTTACTTCATGCGCCACGCGTATAAAACACTGAATTATTATGGGTTTTAAAATACACTTCTAAACTTCACGTTAAATCAGTGTTTTATACGCGTGGCGCATGAAGTAAAATTTCGAGTTTAGAAAAGCCTGAACATTCGGTTTGATCGCTCCGCGCTACGCAACCTAACCAAATTTTCAGGCTTTTCTAAACTCGAAATTTTACTTCATGCTTAGTCCACTTCCAGGAAAACACTCGTTTTAAGTTTCAAATTAAACTCTTAAAAAGTAACAAATGTCCGAACATTTACAGCGTATTTTCCATATTTCACTTCATGCATAATCTAAAAGAAAAATTCCCTGTATAAATAAATCTTGATTGAGCTAATTAATTAATGTATAGTTTTTGCAATACAAAAGAAAAGGAGAGCTAACATATAAAATATACTGTTATTAATTGGATAATGGATGATAGGTTTTGTATAATTTTTTAAATTAACATTTTCAAGTTTCAAAAAATAGCACTCACCTGTCCTCTCTTAAGCCCAAAATACCTGGCCACGGGATCACCAGCTTGGATTCTCATTAACATGTTTTCCTTTAATTTGCTAGCAAAATATGTTAAGAAAACACAGCAACAAACTTTTACTCCTCAAATACATATTATATATTCCATTTGTTTCTGGATCTCGCCTAGCTATGGAAAAGTGACAGTTTAAGTATTGTAAATGGGGCTGGTTGTGTTTTAAATCAGGGTTTTTAAATGTCATTGTCAGATGTTCGATTTTAAGGTTATAATTTCTGACTATTGTGATCTTACACTGTTGCCTGTTTTACAAATTTCCAGATATAAAAGGATAATAATATGCAGTTTTAAGATTAACAAAATTTACTACTTGGTTTTTGTACATACAAACACAGCAATAATATTGTATATAACAAATATAATGAATTCGGCTCTGCAAACTTATTTCGTCATCCATTTGTATTTCTCGCTTGGGTCTTCCCGTTAACACATTTTGATCAACTCCATCCATCCACCTTAATTTTGGTCATTCTCTCTTCTGTTGGCCCTCAGTATTTTTTTGTAGAATTGCAAATTTATTCCCACCCTCTTGTGATACTGATAATTTTCATGTCAAACAATTTTTAAGCCCTCATTCCACTTTTATTATTTAGCATTGCAACACTAGATTAATTTGATTTAATAATAAAATGCTCGAAGAAGCGACCACGTTGCGAAATAATTGTTGCAAGATTAACAATAAACCTCTTGAAAATTAAAAAGAGGATTACTTATGATATCATAAATTATTGCAACACTGTTAAAATAAGGAATCAGGAGTGGCAATTAATAAAAAATGTAAATGTTGATACTGCAACATAACAACACGAAAGCATGGCTAGGCGAGATCCAGAAACAAATGGAACGGTGTATATCAAAGAAATTTGTAGTGAAGACAATATCTTATATTTTAACTAGTGTCTATTATTCACTAATATCAGTAATATCCTGTTAACAATAAATAAATGGATGTATCTAGAACCCATCTTCCCACTTGCACAAACATATTTTGCCGTTGTGCAGTGGCAAAATTGTGGGCGTTATGAAGAAGCGTCAAAGCTCAGTTATTGACACTGCACGACAATTGTTATAATATTATTAATAAGAGTATAAAAACATGCATTATTAATAATGATAATAATAATAAAAATAAAGGATGGGCGCACTCAACAGGTTTATGAACAGTTCGCCCACCTGATACATTTATTTTCAAAAGTAAAGTCTAAGCTGTCAAGTTTTAAATAATACGTGTTTACTTATTGATTGATTGAGTTACGTGAAGATCAAATTAATTTGACAAATAAAACACTAATAACCTTTCTTTACACGTTTATTTGAATTACCAAATGTACATACATTTCGGAGACAAAGTGACCATTATCAATTGATTAATTCAAATAAACGTGTGAAGAAAGGTTATTTTTGCTTTATTCGTCAAACTACAGAGACTACTCAGCCTGCATTTCGCCTCTCTCTTGTTTGCTTTTTGATTCCTCTCTCCACGTCTGTCCAAGCTATGTTTGCCAACCTGTAACTTTAATTTTTAAATATGCCACTTATTGAAAACTAACACGTTCGAATACGTCACTTGGTGGCAAAAAAAAATATTAGAGAAAGGAGTACTGTTATAAACAACATGTGCACATTGAGAGTATTTTGTTGTACTTTATTTGTCTTAAAATGTTGAAATTAAACCCAAAAGGTGCAAAATCACGACCAAACTGTTGCTGATAGAAGCACAATTACATAGCATCCAAAACCAACTTTTTAAAAAATCGTGGCATGCTGCCCATGCCTCGGAACTAGTATGGCCTAAACATTTAAAAATGTTTATGTCCCTTCAAATCTTTGCTTTATTATTTGGTTATAATTAAAAATATTTGTATAATTGAAACCAAAACTTAAGCAGCGGCCTGAGGTAATATTTGTATTTTCATAAAGGTGGTTATCAATGTGTTCATTAAAAGCCGAAAGAGCTGATCGACAGTACTTCTTTCTCGATGCGATGCAATCGTCCTCATCAGTCATGTTAGTTGTTGGTTTCTAGGATCCTTAGCCAATATAAAAAGGATACTATCTCGCTAATAATTCTTGTTTTTCCTCGGGCGTCATCACGACGTGTTCGGGAACCAACTCGTGTTCAGTGATGTTGATCAGCAATTCGGACTCCAAGAACTGTTCCAAAATATACTTTGGGGCCATGTCCACGAGTGACTGTTTAGCGGAGGGTGTCATTCCGGTTTGCACGACGATTATGGCCCTGTGAATGTTCTCATCCTGCATACGCTGGCAATAGGTTTTAATGGTCTTGATGCCGATCTTCGGATCGTCGGGGAAAAACACGAACATCTGATCTGTAGGATCGTCGTTGTGGGCGACCAGGAGGATTAAATCTGATCGAGATGGACGTTTCTCACTTAAAAAAAGAAAAAAGTCCATTTTATTTTTTTCAAGTATTCAGTTAACTTATGAACGACAAGCTTTACACTAAAGAAGGAAAAGATAAACAAAAATGAGTGGGGAATTTTCGACCAATCACAATACTCTGTTACACATTACTGAGCAGTCAATAATAAATTAGAGTGAGGAAAAAAATGTACAAAATTGGAGTATTCAAAAAAAATACTCTTTGTTTGTTATAGAACAATGTTTGTCCAAATTTCTCAGACTGGAAATATTGTAGTTTTTCAAACTGATTATTGTAAAATTTTGCAGACTGAGATTTTGTTGTGTGTTGTGGATAGTCGTTATAAAAATATAATATAATAATTACAGAATGAGGGAACGATGAATCATGGCAAATCAAATGTTTCAATAGTGATTCATGAAGTTATTAAACCATGAAGAAATTCGAAATATTTACCCAGTCGTAGGCCAAGTAGTGATTGATTTTAAGGTTACAGTTAAGAGTATGTAATTATATTATACAAAATTACAAGTATTCGTCTAAAATGCAAACAATACGTCTTACTTAATAGGACAATAAATACCAATTGAAACAACTACTTCCCATGCAAATGCACCTCCGGATATTGAATTATACAATGAAATTGTGCAAACTATAAGAGTAAGCTAATTTTCTTGGATGCAAATAGTTTTGAATTTGAATTATTCTTGTTTAAAGAGTAATTAATTACATCAACTTTCCACATATTAGAGCTGATTCTGTAAGCATGTTAAATTCAACGTATATGTTACTCTTTAACTACACATTCTAAGCATACATAACAAATCTATATTTGTACTACGTTCTCCAACTCAGCTGTATGAAAACCATATATAGGGAAAAAAATATCTGATTGCTGTGACAGGGTGACAGGGCTCAGAAGCCAGGCCCATAAATTTTGCAAAAGAAATACTAAATCCGATACAAAGGATAACATATACGTTTTAAATTAAGATTTTTCTCACAGAATCAGCATGATTTACATTTCAATCAATACTCTGGCCAAGATGAAAGTCAATCCTTAAAATCTTTGAATATTCTCATATTGTAGATAAGTATAAAATGTTCCCTCAAAATCTTTTTGTATCGTCTGAACGACCAAGATGAAAATGTAGCTTCAAAATCTTTGAATATTCTCATCGGTGAGTGCTCTAACCGCAAGAACAAACCCGTTCCAAATCGCAAATCATCGACTCACCTGGGTTTATCCCCAAACTGTTCCTTGAACTGCTCCAGAGTCTGATCCAACTCGTCCTGCGTGATCAAATAACCCCTGTCGTGGCAAAGCTAAAAATCAAAAACATTCGTCGGTATTTTGGTGGGAACCCGGATTTCGAGGTTATGTTTACCTGCATCACGGTTTTCCTGATGCGCCACAGCTTGTAGGTCTCCGCCTCGTCATCCATGTTGTTTCACAAAAATCACTCGCGGTTTTAATTAACCGGAAATACTTTATTAAGGGTTTTTAGTGTATATAAAAGAGATTATGAAGAGATTTTCAAACGAACGTGATAAACTTTCGTGTACGAGAGTTACCACAACCGCGGGTTAGGGCTGGCGATGCGACGAAATTTCGCTGAAGCGAATGTGCTTAAAGTCGGATGCACATTGCTTAAAATCGGATGCACATTGCTTAAACTCATATTAAAATTATTGTAAACGTAGTTGCGAAAGCAAAAACTACTACAGCAAAATATTTAGCTATGTGAATTGGATTCACTATAATTTTTCAAATTGTTAATCAAATTGACAAATCTGCGAAAATGTCCAACGAACTTTATTTAACGTCGCCATACCTCAACTGACAGAAACGCAAAAAGTGATAATAACGAACCGTTTAGAGACGGTATTAGCATTAGAGATATGGCTAATGAAGTGCATGTCAACAAAAGCACCGTCTTTTTGGCCAAGAAAAAAACCTGTACATGACAAGTTTGTTTTACAAGAAAAAAAAATACGATATTTTTTGAATGGCTTAAACTCCCTACTGTACTAGTTTTTTTTCTTTCGCAACTGTACATTTTACGTGATTAAACATAACTATTGGTTATTCAATATGAATCAATGCTAGTTATTAGTCAGTATTTTACGCGTCAGAAATTAATTTGACTTGTTTACTCAACACATCTACCTAGTTATTGTTTATTGTGTGAGAATCGTTGTTAAAAATCAATACAACGAAAATGCAATGGTTCGAAAGCGCACACAGCTCAATGTTAAGCAATAAATGCCCTTTTTAAATAAATCGCGTGTACAAACATTAGGGCCGATTCCGAGAACGAATGGAAATTACATCGGACACTGAAATTGTTTACATACCCAGAGTTTCAGAAAGTGTTTACGCAACTGTAAGTTAATGTATGATGTGGTTTACGAAAGTTTTGAAATATATTGTCTATTTTGGCACATTTCCAAACTTATGTCAGAAATTAATGTCAAATTATGTGAATGTAAATATGAGATCACTTTTAAATGTTGTGAATATGTTACGCACTCAGTCTAGTAGTTATTCAAAAGAAGTCGGCGTAAGTTTATTTTTAAATTTATTTAAAAAAACAATTGATAAATAATTATTTTACATTAAGAATTAGTCAGAAAAGTTTTTTTTAAGTATATATATTCTGGTAATTATAGTGTTTAGTAAGTTTTCACGAATTCGTTGTTTATATGATGAATTAATTTCTCAATTCGTTGTTTGTTACAAATAAGTTTAAATTGAAGTTTGAAACGAGTGTTGTCCACTCTCAGACTAAGCATGAAGTAAAATTTCGAGTTTAGAAAAGCCTGAGCGTCAGCCTCTGCCTTTTCTAAACTCGAAATTTTACTTCATGCGCCACGCATATACAAAACTGACTTCATCCACTGAGCAAAAAACCAACAAATAACGTTATATCAACATTGTAGCAACATTAAACGTTATTTTAATGTTGATGAAACATTACTAAAATGTGTTTGTTCAGTGGGCAAATGAAGTTTTAAATATTTCTATCTAAGCTATTTTATAGAAGCAGTATATTTTGAACTTCACAATAATTCACTGTTACATACGCGGGGCGCATGAAGTAAAATTTCGAGTATAGAAAAGCCTGAATCAAAATTCTTCAGGCTTTCCTAAACTCGAAATTATACTCCATGCTTAGCCTGGGAGTGGAATCATTTGTTAGACAATAATTAAAACCTTTAATGACAACACCAGATTCTTAAAAAAAACTAACACAAAGATAATTAACGAAACTAATAAAGCTTATGAAAGTAATTACGGTTTGTGTTTGTTTTCAATTTCTTTCAGAAATAAGTGATGTCACCATAGGTTCGACTATCTGTCGAACAAGTGTTTTCCACTCCCAGGCTAAGTATGAAGTAAAATTTCGTGTTTAGAAAAGCCTGAGCGTTTGGATTTGGACGCGAAATTTTACTTCATGCGCCACGCGTTTAAAAAGCTGACTTCACGTTCAAATCCAAACGCTCAGGCTTTTCTAAACTCGAAATTTTACTTCATGCTTAGTCTGGGAGTGGAAAACACTCGTTCGAAACTTTGGATTGAACGCTTTTGTGAAAGTTTTTTTTTCTTTCAGAATTTATTGCAACATTTGGATAAGGGAATGTTGTTGAATTGCAGTGGGAAATTGGTGAAAGCCGAAAAGGCTTTCATAGATAAGAAAATCATAGCTTATTATTTTTCCGCATCCTGGTGCAATCCTTGCAAGCAGCTTTTACCGAAATTAAAAGAAGTATATCAGGTATTTTATTATTGTTTTAATTACGATTTGTATTAAAAAATGTTTAGTTTTTGGCATCAATTTGGACTCACGCAGGCGCGGCTAGTGACCTCTCTTTAGGCATAGATGTTAATATAGTGTATTAACATCTATGTTTTTAGGTGAGGCAACAACCCACTGAGCAAAAAACAAACAAATAACGTTATATCAACATTGAAGCAACATTAAACGTTGTTTTAATGTTGATGAAACATTACCTAAATGGATTTGCTCAGTGGGAAGCTTCTCGTTATTAAAAGTTCGCATGATCTATTCTATGACGTAACCGGCGTTGAATAACAACATGTACAGGGCAGAGCTGGGCAGGATTCGAATCATTCAGGATTCGAATCCTTTTAGAGGATTCAAAAGAGGTATTCGAATACTTTAGTTAAACTGGATTCGTAATCCGGATTCGTTGCACTTTTTTAAAAGGATTCGTATTCGAATCCAAATGCTGGTTATTCGAATCCTCATAAAAGGATTCGAATCCTTGTAAAAGGATTCGAATCCTCATAAAAGGATTCGAATCCTCGTAAAAGTATTCGAATCTTCATAAAAGGATTCAAATCCTTATAAAAGGATTCGAATATTTATAAAAGGATTCGAATAGTTACAAAAGGTTTCGAATCGTCAAAAATAATCCTTACAATTAACATGAAAAATTTGTTTTGTGTGTTTTTAAATGTCTCGTTAAATCACTGTTTTATACGCGTGGCGCATGAAGTTAAATTTCGAGTTTAGAAAAGCCCCGTGAAAATTTGTCTCGGGTCGCTGCGCGACCCTCGACAAATTTTCTACGCGGGGCTTTTCTAAACTCGAAATTTTACTTCATGCTTAGTCTGGGAGTGGACGACACTCGTTTGTAAGTGATAAAATCAATTAAATTAATGATTTCTGTCAAATTTGACATTTTGATAAATTTTGATGATTTTTGCCAGATTTGAGATTTATTTATTTATTCAAACGGTACACCTATTTAACAAAATATAACAAGAAAAAAAATATATACAAATTGATAACAAGTAAACTTAAATTACAGTACACTTAGCATAATTTAATACAACAGAGCTAAATAAGAGTTCTACAATTTAATTTATTTTTAAATGTTGAAATTGGAATATTAAACATATCAAGATTCGGATTAACTTTATATATATTATTGTAGTAACGCATCATTCTATTAATGGGTTCATTTCTACCATACTTTGTACGGCAGAAATTCTCGCGAAACAGTAACTTACTACGTGTATTACATGGTATAATAAAATTTAGGCGTGCTAGTAAATGACCACAATTTATCAAACCATTAGCTAATTTGTACAAGAAACATAGATCCATTATAATGCGTCGCTCTTCCAATGATTTTAAGTTAATACGAGCAAGCATACTACTGCGACTATAGATTTCGCCATGTGATCTGGTGCGATAAAACATATGTTGTAAAAATTTATTTTGCATACGTTCAATCTGGTAAATAGAATTATCAAAGTGCGGCGACCAGATACAGGTAGCATACTCTAATATAGGTCTTACCAAGGAGCAATATAACATCCTAATAGTGTCTGTAGAAAATGCTTTGCCGAATCTTTTGATAAATCCTAGAGTTTGAAGTGACTTACGGCAAATACTGTCTCTGTGATTAGCAAATGAGAGTTTACTATCAAATATAACCCCAAGATCACGTATTACGCTAACTTGTGTTAATACTTCGCCATTTAATACATACTGGGAGTGTGTACTCTTATTTCTATAAAATTTTATATAATAGCATTTGCTAATATTTAAAAATAAACAATTATTCGCACACCAGTAGTTTAAGTTTTGAAGATCTTCTTGGATTAGTTCAATGTCTTGGGTATTTGAAACTGATCTGAATAATTTTAAGTCATCCGCAAACAATAATACTTCACAATGTTTTATACAATTAACTATGTCATTAATAAACAATGAAAATAGAATCGGGCCGCAGTGAGAACCCTGCGGAACACCAGATAGAACGCTAATTGGTTTAGATACAACATCATTGATTTTTACAAATTGTTGTCTCCCGCTTAAATAACTAAAAATCCATTTCGTTATTGCAGGTCCGAAGCCAAGGTGAGCTAATTTATTAATTAATCTTTTATGACAAACTCTGTCAAATGCCTTAGCGAAGTCGGCGTACATTGAATCAACCTGGCTTCCACTTTCCCACGCATTCCTTATATATGATTGAAAGCATAATAAATTAGTCATGGTAGATTTATCTTTAGAAAATGCATGTTGTTCCTCACACACCAAATATTTACAAGACCAAATTAATTGTTGTGTAATAAGTTTGTCAAACATCTTCGGAATCACAGATTGGATCGATATACCTCTATAGTTTGAAATATCTTCCCTCGAACCACTTTTAAAGAATGGCAGTATAATAGTATATTATTCAGCAAGGGCATAATGAAAGCTATTAATCATTCGAATGATTAATAGCCATTATGCGCGAGTAGAATACTATACTTTATCCACAACCACAAAATGTATATTCATTCTTGCTTACTGCAACTTTTCAAGAATAAGATCATAATTCATTAAATCATTTACTTTTAATTATAACTAAGAAATACATATAATAATACTATTTATTAGGATTAATATTAATAGTAACGTTAGAACAATTATTAAACACAATAGGGGGCATTGAAGTGGGTACACCAAGATTTACGGTTTGATCCAAAATATCGAAATTAACGGAATTTGTGCTGGAAGATGCAGCTGTTACATTATATGCTGTCGATTCTATTGACGATGCAATTTTTTTATGGCCGTTTCCTTTTTGTTTTCCAAAGAATCGTTAATATAGCCTTCTGCAACCGCAGTTGACTTCCATCCTCCATGACGTTTTAACGCAGTGATGTCTCCACCAGCATCAACCAAAATGGTGGCTGAGGTTCTTCTAAAGCTATGGCCTGTATATTGCTCAGGATTGGGTAATTTAAAAAAAACTGGCGATATCCCTTCCCATTTTTGTAAATTTATTAATATCAATTCGCTCTTTAGTACACTTTCCATTTTGAAAATTTTGAAAGAAATAATCACAGTTTATCTGCTTTCGGAGGCACAAATATTTTTTTACAATGTGGTAAAATTACCAGATACTGTAAATTTCCTACAAATTTTAGTTTTTGTGGTTGGCACCTTAATCATATAGCAGGAATTGAGGTCTTCTTTATCTTTAATTTTCATGTTATACAGCTCATTTGAACGACAAGCGCCCATTAAACCCATAATTAATGCAACCTGAAGAAAAAATTACTGCAATTTTTAAAAAATATTAAAATAATTTAAAACTTACTTTTGTTGCAAGAAATTTGTCATCCGGTGCATTTGCAATGAAACTGTTAACATTTTCTAGGGAGAAAGTGTTGGCTTTTTTCGGAGTAAACCCTTCATTTTTTCTTTTCAAAAAAGCTAGAAGTTTGCCATAGTTTCCAATATTGATGTTTTCAAAGATTTTCAATGTACTTTTTAGCATCGAATACTTCTGCCACAACGATGAGGTGTATTTTTTTGATAATTCAGTAAAATACACCAAAACTACCGACTCAGTTGAAGAATGTGCTTTTTTCTCCTTTTTCCATTCACAAAACGTGTTGTATGTACTTTGGTATATGTTGCGAGACTTTTTAGGCAACAAATTGATGGAAGCGATTTCTGCCGTGTCCCTTATTTCCGGGGGTGTCAACAAGTCAGGATCGGATTCCATGTTGCTTCTTTCACCTTCGATAAACTATTAACCACACTATCACAACACAATTAACACAATTTGCTTTCAATTTATAAATTGTTTTTGTTTATGTCAAAATTGATTAACATGAGGTATCCTGATTTTGTAGTGATTTCTTATTATTCACAGTTGAGCAGTGATAAGTCAAAATATTACTCACAGGTTTCATAACCTATTTATAATAAACGTCATTATTATTGACTCTTAGCATGTATAATTATAATATTATAGAGTGGTTGTGGATAAAACTATTTTTCCAATAGCAGGGAAACGTACCCGACTCTAGAGATAACTTAAAAATTGTATGCAAAGGGGTACAAAGAGGATAGATACATTTCTTAATAAAATATTGAGAGAGGCCATCATATCCTACTGTACATGAATCACTCAATTCTAATATAGATTTAAAAACATCCGAGATACTAATTGTGAAATCATTACGATTAATTGCGGAGCCAAAATGGGAAGATAAATTAATGTCAGGACTTACTGCGTAAACAGTGGAAAAGTAATCTGCAAATAGATCAACACATTCATAGGTATTGTTACTCACTTTGTTATTATAAAACATAGATTTCGGAAAACCGTCCGTTTTACGCGATTCATTGACATGATTCCAGAACGCCCTAGAATTAAATTTTATCTTCCTCTCAACATTGTTAATATAATCTCTATATAAAGTTTCACTTAGTTGACAACATTTTGCTCTTAATACTTGAAAACGCTCATAGTGGAGTAATGAACCAGATGCTTTATACTTATAATGAGTTTCCTTTTTCGGTTTTATTAGTCTGATCAATTCAGAGTTGAACCATTTCGGGTACTTTGTCGATCTGATGAATTTTACCGGCACAAAATTAGACAAAACATAGGTACAAACTGCATAGAACTTATCCACTATAACATTAACATCATTATCAATAAGGTATTCATTCCAGTTAATAGCGGAAAAGTAATCATTAATTATATTATAGACAGCAGATCTAAAGTCAAAAACGGGATGCAAAAATGTTAATTTATCTTTATAGTCAATGTCTTTTACAGAGATACAGTATGGTGTATGATGCAATGAAGAACTATAAAAGTCATTAGATACTGATACGCTCACATTATCAATGCTAGAAAATACAAGGTCCAAATATGTACCTCTGCTATTCGCGATTGTATTGCTTTGTTTAACGTTGTGTAGAGCCATTGTTTCGGCTATAACACTTGCATTATTGCAAGAATTATCCACCGATACCACACTATGGTTGTTAATGTTCCACAAAGCAGAAGGCATATTGTAATCTCCAAGTAGTATTAATTCATGATCGCCAAACTGGTTCGCAATGTTGTCAACAGAGTTACAATAAGTAATGTAAGATTCGGTACTTGAACTCGGTGGAATGTAAACTGCCGATAGGATACAACTTTTGTTTCAAACATTTTTTGACTTAGACGTCGAAAGCCATAGTGAAATTCGTTTAATAAAAAAACATCTAATGATTTCTGGTGATTTCTAAAGCAAGACTTTTAGACATTTGATGGTATAATTAATATTGAATTACTGAAATAAGTATTTATTTTTAATATATTCGTAAATATACTGTAAACAATGTAAAATATTTATTTAATTAACATATTTAGAAAATAACACTACAATAAATTTTATATTATTATTATTATTATACTGGGTGTCCGTTTTTCAACAGAATATATGGGGATATCGGTTATTTAAAGAGATAGAGAGTCGGTTAAATTGGGGCAAAGTTTCATAAATTAGGGCCCAATAATAACCCGAAAACAAATTTGAAATATCTTATTTCCTTAATGAGATATTGTCAAAAAACGAATTTTTGAAAATTCGTTTTTATGTTTTTATTGAAAAACTATTGAATCCAGACATTTACAACTTTGACATTATAGGCACTTTTTAACGATAACTCTAGTAACATATTTTATTTTAAGATAACTATAACATTTACCTAGGGACCATAGCTAACTTTTGTTTTTCTTATGGGCGTCATTTTGGATTTTGATATTTTTTGGAAGAATAGTTTTTACTGAATTCAATAATGTATCACACTTATAGTTTATTGTACATTTTATATGTAAAATTTTAATCTTTTGGTTTTTTAAAGAGTGCCTTGGTAACAGTTGAGTAATTCACTTATTTGGCAACTCCTAGGACCCATAATTTGCTTACATATCACCCCTGAGGACGGGCATCCAACGATACATATTTTAACAGTTGTGACATATTTTAAAGTAACGAGTGTCTTCCACTCCCAGACTAAGCATGAAGTAAAATTTCGAGTTTAGAAAAGCCCCGCGTAGAAAATTTGTCGAGGGTCGCGCAGCGACCCTCGACAAATTTTCACGGGGCTTTTCTAAACTCGAAATTTTACTTCATGCGCCACGCGTAGACCCATTGATTTGAAGTGTGGTTCAAAAACACACAAATACATTTTAAATCAGAGTAACACAGAAATATAGTCTGTTATCAACGATGTTCAGTGTTAATAATAAATAATTAGGTTGTGAATATTTTTGTTAAAACAACTGATAACGATATTTATATGTTAATGGTTGTAAAAAAATAATAAAACCAAATTTATTCTTAAAGGATTTGTATTCGTGATTCGAAAACACAGGATTCGAATCTTTGATTCGAATCATATTTATCTCTTACGAATCCTTTATTCGAGTATTCCTGATTCGAATCATATTAGGTGATTCGGATTCGTGATTCGAATCCTTTTAACGAGGATTCGTCCCAGCTCTGGTACAGGGTGGCGCAAATTCGATGTTTTGAATATTAAATTAGCTTTACATTTTTATACATTTTTTTTTATTAAAAAATTGTGTTTTTAGCTCTAAAGCCTTTAGATAAATATTTGATAATACATACTATTATAATTACAGAGATGTTAGCATTATTTTTTTAAAATGTAGGGATCCGTAGACGCAATTGATCGCAAAAGTCTTCAAAAATTATAAAATTAATATTTAAACTAACTTAGTTTTCAGTATAATCGTTTTTTTCTGCGTATTTTTACGAATTTTTGTTATATATGTATATCAATGTAACGCTAATTGATCGCAAAAGTCTTCAAAAATTATAAAATTAATATTTAAACTAACTTAGTTTTCAGTATAATCGTTTATTTCTGCGTATTTTTGTTATATATGTATATCAATGTAACGCTAATTTAAAATGCTATTTAATAACATACAAACATACAGAGTGTTCCATTTAAAAAAATGCAACTTTGTGTCATACCTCTGAAACAGCGACGGCTCGCAGCCTAACTTCAGGGTCGGCCAGAGACCCAAGGTAATATGTATCCGTTATTGAAAGGTGACTTTGTTGTGCAATTCCTTGTATTTATAAAGCGCCCAACCTTAAATTTTGTGTGCCTTGGCGCTGTGGCTGACCCTGAAGTTAGGCTGCGAGCCGTCGCTCCTCTGAAATTAAAAGTAAAAATAAAAAAAATAGTACGCCACTGAATCCTACGCTGAAAACTGCACAAATAACTATTTAACTATTTATTTGTATATCTTATAGTTATTGAGAAAAAGACGTATTTTAAAATAGCTAACAACTGAAAAATGCCCGATATCGCCCAAACTAATCAAGCTAGCCATAATCTGTTAATGACATTGTTATTTTCTCTGAAAAAGTGGTTATGACATGTATGTCAAATTTTGTCTAACTGTTGGGATTACTGAGATACCCTATAAAAACATCGAATTTAGGTCATCCTGTACACGAAGAGAATACAACCTCACTTTTTGTACCTTGGATCATTTGCCTCCCCTGAAGCTGGCCAGCTTGCCTGACGCGCCTTTGGTCCAGTTCAGAGCTGGGACGAATCCTCGTTAAAAGGATTCGAATCACGAATCCGAATCACCTGATATGATTCGAATCAGGAATACTCGAATAAAGGATTCGTAAGAGATAAATATGATTCGAATCAAAGATTCGAATCCTGTTTTTTCGAATCACGAATACAAATCGTTTAAGAATAAATTTGATTTTATTATTTTTTTACAACCATTAACATATAAATATCGTTATCAGTTGTTTTAACAAAAATATTCACAACCTAATTATTTATTTAAATAATTAACACTGATTACTTTTTTGTATTCACTTTTTATTTTGTACTGTGACTAGTTTCGACTCAACAGCGAGTAAGCAAAAATGCGTATTTTGAAAAAATCAACAATTTTATTGCCTCTTCAAACATTGTGGAAATTAAAAAAGATCCAACCACACAATTTGTTAACATCTTAAAATCAAATATTCAAAACTGTACAGCCATATTTTCAGAATATGAAAAGCGCTTATTATTACCAATGAATCCCCTCCCTCCAAAACTTTATGGTTTAATGAAAATCCATGAGCAGGATTGCCCAATTAGGCCAGTGGTCTCTTACATTAATTCACCTGCTCGTAAAATAGGTATACATTTAAACAAAATTTATAGAGAACTGACAGAATTTAAGGATGAGCATGCAGTTAAAAATTCAATTGATTTAACCGAACAACTTAAATCCTTTAAAATAGAACCTAACTACAAATTAGTATCCTTTGATGTGTCCAACATGTTCGCGAAAATCCCACCACAAGAATGCGTAAAACTAATAAAAGAGTCTTTTGATATTAACAATATAAATCCAATAATACAAAATGAATTTCTCCTACTATTAGAATCCTTATTTAAATTTAATTATTTCACATTTGACAATAAATTTTTCGATCAAAAAGAGGGGCTAGCAATGGGGTCACCACTTAGTCCATTACTTGCAGAAATTTTTATGAAAAACATCACATCAGTTATTTTAAATTCCCCTCTCGGACAGAAACATATTAAGTGGTGGTTAAGTGGTACAGATATGTGGATGACATATTAGCCTGTTTTGTAGGCTCCAATAGACAATTGGATCAGTTTTTAAATTTTATTAATTCCTTACACCCCAATATAAAGTTTACACTAGAAACAGAACAAAATAATCAAATAAATTTCTTAGACCTAAAAATCTCAAAAGTCAACTCTTAATTAGAATTCGAAATTTATAGGAAACCAACATTTACAGACACAATAATTCCTCAATCATCTAGACATCCTATGAAACACAAATTAGCGGCATTCAATTCAATGATCTATAAATCTCTAAACATACCCCTAACAAAAAACGCGTTTAAAAAAGAAATCGAAATAATTAAGAACATTGCGAACAATAATGGATACAACACAGGACTAATAGATAATTTAATAGAAAAACAAATTTAAACAAATGAAAAGATACTTGTATGCAACCATTAAAACTAATAAAAATGAACAAAAATACGTCCCACTGGCCTATTTCGGCATTTCAAGCCTTAAAATTAAAAATATATTAAAAAAAGAGAATATAACAGTCGCATTTAAACCATATTCGAAACTAAAATATGAAATTTTCAATTCAAAAACAAAAACCAACATTCACAATAAATCCGGGATATATAAGTTAACATGTCAGTCTTGTAAAGGGGTATATATAGGTCAGTCTGGTAGAAATTTCAATATTAGGCTGAAAGAACATCTTAGAGCGTATAAATTAAAACAGGATAAATCCACGTTTTCTAATCACCTCATGGAAGAAGGACATACTTTTGATAAAGATGTACTTTCAGTTTTGCATTGTGTAGAAAAAGGCCGTAAAATGAACCTTCTGGAGTCATTAGAGATTCATAAAGCAAAACTGAATCCGGGAATCCCGCTAATAAACGACCAGACGGAACTTATGTATACGCCTCTATTTGACGTTTTTCTACCTGATAAATAATTTTAAGTATATATAAGATTGCAATGTTAGTTTTAAGTAGTTAGTTTGAGAATGACTCGCTGTTGAGTCGAAACTAGTCACAGTACAAAATAAAAAGTGAATACAAAAAAGTAATCAGTGTTAATTATTTAAATATTTACAATGTATCACAAAGTAACCGCCTCCACCACAAGATAATTATTTATTATTAACACTGAACATCGTTGATAACAGACTAAATTTCTGTGTTACTCTGATTAAAGAGGTATTTGTGTGTTTTTGAACTACACTTCAAATCAATGGTTTATACGCGTGGCGCGTGAAGTAAAATTTCGAGTTTAGAAAAGCCCCGTGAAAATTTGTCTCGGGTCGCTGCGCGACCCTCGACAAATTTTCTACGCGGGGCTTTTCTAAACTCGAAATTTTACTTCATGCTTAGTCTAGGAGTGGAAGACACTCGTTACTTTAAAATATGTCACAACTGTTAAAGTATGTATCGTCGGATGCCCGTCTTCAGAGGTGATGTGTAAGCAAATTATGGGTCCTAGGAGTTGCCAAATAAGTGAGTTACTCAACTGTTTCCAAGGCACACTTTAAAAAACCAAAAGATTAAAATTTTACATATAAAATGTACAATAAACTATAAGTGTGATACATCATCGAATTCAGTAAAAAATATTCTTCCAAAAAATATCAAAATCCAAAATAGCGCTCATAAGAAAAACAAAAGTTAGCTATGGTCTCTAGGTAAATGTTATAGTTATCTTAGAATAAAATATGTTACTGGATTTATCGTTAAAAAGTGCCTGTAATGTCAAAGTTGTAAATGCCTGGATTCAATAGTTTTTGAATCAAAAAATAAAAACGAATTTTCAAAAATACGTTTTTTGACAATATCTCATTAAGGAAATAAGATATTCCAAACTTGTTTTTGGGTTATTATTGGGCCCTAAATTATGCAACTTTGCCCCAATTTAACCGACTCTCTATTTCTTTAAAAAACCGAAATCCCCATACTTTCTGTTGAAATACGGACACCCAGTATAATAATAATAATAATATAAAATTTATTGTATTGTTATTTTCTAAATATTTTAATTAAATAAATATTTTACATTGTTATATTTACGAATATATTAAAAATAAATACTTAAATCAATATTAATTATACCATCAAATGTCTAAAAGTCTTGCGTTGAAAATCAGCAGAAATCATTAGATATTTTTTGATTAAACGAATTCCACTATGGCTTTCGACGTCTAAGTCAAAAAATGTTTGAAACAAAAGTTGTAGGCAACGAAAAAATATACCTCTTTTACCTAAACACTTTTCACCTCAGCTCTTTTGTTTCTGAATTAGAAACTAAAAAATCTAGTGGACATCAACAACTCACCGATTATGGCTTTCGACGTCTAAATCAAAAAATGTTTCAAACAAAAGTTGTAGCCAACGAAAAAATAAACCACTTTTACCTAAACACTTTTCACCTCAGCTCTTTTGTTTTTGTTCAATAAACCGAGAAAGATTTTTTTTGAAAATAAATACACAACTTTATGATAATTCGAAAATTTACGAACGAGTGTCTCCACTCCCAGACTAAGCATGAAGTAAAATTTCGAGTTTAGAAAAGCCCCGCGTAGAAAATTTGTCGAGGGTCGCGCAGCGACCCGAGACAAATTTTCACGGGGCTTTTCTAAACTCGAAATTTTACTTCATGCGCCACGCGTATAAAACAGTGATTTAACGAAAAATTTAAAAACATACAAAACAATTTTTTTATGTTAATCCTTACGATTAATTCGAATTATTTTTGACGATTCGAATCCTTTTGTAACTATTCGAATCCTTTTGTAAATATACGAATACTTTTATAAGGATTCGAATCCTTTTATGAGGATTCGAATACTTTTACGAGGATTCGAATCCTTTTATGAGGATTCAAATCCGTTTATGAGGATTCGAATCCTTTTACGAGGATTAGAATCCATTTATGAGGATTCGAATCACCAGCATTTGGATTCGAATACGAATCATTTTAAAAAAGTGTAACGAATCCGGATCACGAATCCAGTTTAACTAAAGTATTCGAATATCTCTTTTGAATCCTCTAGAAGGATTCGAATCCTGCCCAGCTCTGGTCCAGTTACACCAGAAACGTTGAACTCAAGTTCAAGATGACAGTTCCCATTGTAGTAATGTCACTTTGAACTCGAGTTTAGAGTTGAACCAGTTCAATGTGTTGGCCCTTAATATTAACAAGATTTTTAAAAAGTGTGAATCATTCACGTTTTTTTTAAATCTTGTTTCAGAAAGGAACAGAAACAAAAGCCGGCTTGGAAATTGTTTATATATCTTCCGATATTAACGCTGAGGAGATGGTGAAGTATTTTAAAGAACGTCACGGCGGATGGTACGCTGTACCTTACGATGATTCGGGAAATGAGTAAGGGCGTATAAAAGCTATTAGTTTGCATTCAAATAATTGTGTTTCAGAGTGATGCGTCAGATATACGAAGTAACACACGTCCCTAAAATTGTAGTGGTGAAAAGCGATGGGGAAATCATAACGAAAAATGGTGTGAAAGACGTCAACGATTTGGGGCTGAATGTTTTAGTCGCTTGGAATGTAGATCCTGTATAATATTGATTCAATTCATCACATTAAATATTTTAATTCGTTATAATAATACACCTAATATATTATTATTAATAATAAATAAATAATAAACAGAGCGATTTGAAGCCAGTTGCATCAAAAACTCTTCAATTCTGAAAATCATATCTAACCTAACAGATCAAAATCACATGTTCGTCTATTTTTTATTTGTTGAAATTCATAATTCGTTGAATTTATACAATAAACGGTTTTGTATAAATTTATCGAATTTTATGTTAATTGAACAATCCATTGTTTTTTTGTCAACGAATCATTTATTCTAAGGAAATCACCTTTACTCAAAATCACAAGCATTCATTTATTTATTCAATATTTTAGTAAAGCGAATCACTTCTTTGCTCAAAATCTCTCTTAATTTTCTTTATAATATGGTAAGTATCAAATGGTTTTAAAAAAAGGCAAAATATTGATAACTCAAGTATGTGTATAACAGAGCTGGGCAGGATTCGAATAATTCAGGATTCGAATCCTTTTAGAGGATTCAAAAGAGGCATTCGAATACATTAGTTAAACTTTATTCGTGATCGGGATTCGTTACATTTTTCTAAAAGGATTCGTATTCGAATCCAAGTGCGGGTGATTCGAATCCTCATAAAGGGATTCGAATATCTATAAAAGGATTCGAATATTTACAAAAGGATTTGAATCGGCAAAAATAACACAGGTTTTCAAAAAAAAAAAAAAGTCCGGACTATTTGACCGGACCATGGTATCCCAGGGTATTTTTGCGTCCTGAATCCTATCCTGGGGTCAGCTGAGCCCCATCACGTCAGAAAAACGAGATTTCAAGGTCACTTAGAGGTTAAAATGGTCATTTTTTGGAACTGGACCCGGGACAATGTTGCCGCATGAAATTAGTTCGTGTTTTCGATCTGGGGGCACCACTATACAAAGCGACCCATTTCTCGATTTATAACAACACTATAAAACGAATATTATTGAGATATATGAAAAATGTTATTAATAAAATATATTAAATGTTTTTATTAATTAGGCGGTATGCATTCCGTTTTTTGATTACATAAAATTGATGATTTTAAAATCCATTATAAAATAAATATAAAAAAATAAAATGCATTGCGCATATATCAGTAATAAAATAGGCTTATTTTGTACAATCAAGTATCTAAATGTTTATTATAATTTAATTAACAACGAACTACTGTTTTTGTATTTAGGCAACTCAATATACACTGCCAGTTTCAAATCCATTAGCTCTATCTTTTTCTCCATTGGAGTAGCACTGTCAACCTCTCGAGTGAGCTTTCACAAGCGACTGGTTTCTGTTTGTCATTTAATCAAGTGTTTTCGGCTATTCATTCCATTTATTTTAAAGAGAAAAGAACTCAGGCTATTCCGGCACCTTAACTCCAACTTCCCCGGAAGTGGAAAATCATTTGGGAAAATGGCTAAGTGCTTGAAGAATAGAGAGTCTTTCTGTGTTCTGTGTGGGGAATATCATCTTAAAACGAACTTGGTGAATTTCACAGAGACCATATCTGCACAATTTAAGTCGTATTTTCCCAATTCCGAAGGTCCAGATAACAACCCATGGGCCCCAAAAGTTCTTTGTCGCACATGCCAAGCGCGTTTGAGATGTTGGCAGACTGGCTCTAGGAAAATGATGTTTTCTTCTCCTATGACCTGGCGGGAACCAGAAAATCACGAACGCGATTGTTACTTTTGCAGAAACGTTAAGCCTGGGTTAAATTCCAGGAACAGAAAATCGCTGAATTACGTGGTCACCTCGTCGGTTACCATGCCAGTGATAGCTGATGTTGACCTTGATGAACGTATGGTTGTTGATGGCGAAGATGAAGGAGGTAAGGAAATAGAACCGGAGCAAAATGAAGGGGAGTTCTCACAATCTCCAATCGACGTGGACGATGACAGCGAGAATGATCAACTCCAGAATTCAAAGTGGAATCAAATGGAATGACTTGGTTCGAGATCTGGGGCTATCTAAGGACCAGTCTGAACTGTTAGCTTCTCGTTTAAAAGAAAGAGGTTCTCTGGAGAAAGGAACAATCGGGACCTATTACAGAAATAGGGATGAGCCTTTCCGGAAATATTATGACCAGCATGATTCATTAGTATTTTGCAGAGATATAGAAGGTCTAATAGGCGAATTCGGAGTTGAACATGATTCGGATGATTGGCGGATATTCATTGATTCATCAAACAGGAGTTTGAAAGCTGTTTTGTTGAACAATGGCAATAACCTCGCGTCAATTCCAATAGCTTACTCGACGATATTGAGTGAGAACTACTGCAATCTGGACTATTTGCTCCAAAAAATTAATTACAGCAGGTACAAATGGAAAATATGTACGGATTTGAAGGTAGTAACAATACTTTTGGGACAACAGAGTGGATTTACAAAATACCCTTGTTATCTCTGTGAATGGGATAGTTGAGCTCGTGATGAGCATTATAAAAGGAAGGTTTGGCCATCAAGAGAGAATTTTCTTGTTGGTCAGAAGAACATAGAGCAAGAACAGTTAGTGGATCCCAAAAGTATTTTACTACCTCCGCTCCATATTAAATTAGGGTTGATAAAACAATTCATCAAGGCTCTTAAAAAAAGAAGTAGCGAAGCCTTCCAATATCTCTACAAAAAATTCCCAAAGTTGTCAGATGCCAAAATCAAAGAAGGGGTTTTCAATGGGCCGCAAATAAGGGAACTTATAAAAGATCCAGAATTCCCGAAGACGATGACGGTGGATGAGGAAGAAGCATGGAAGAGCTTCGTGAATGTTGCCCAGAAATTTCTTGGAAACAATAAAGACCCAAACTATAGGGAATTGGTGGAGGGCTTGCTCCGGAATTACAAAGCTATTGGATGTTTGATGAGCTTGAAGGTCTGGATTCACATTTGGACAATTTCCCAGAAAACCTTGGACATTATAGCGAAAAACAAGGTGAAAGATTTCACCAAGATATAAAAGAGATGGAAAGACGCTACCAAGGTTTCTGGGACATCAACATGTTGGCAGACTACTGCTGGAACTTGAAGAGGGATACAACCAAGGGGCATAAGAGAAAGGCACTTAGAAAGAGTTTTGAGCAAACCTGCAGACCCCATAAACAAGCGCGGAAAGATTGAAAAATTAGGAGGGAGAAAAGTGAGAGACAAGGGGACTCACTGTAAACAAGCACCTCGAAGGAAACAGAATCTGCAAAAATTGGGAGGGAGAAAAGTGAGAGGCAGGGGGACTCACTGTAAACAAGCACCCCGAAGAGACCAGAATCTGCAAAAATTGGGAGGGAGAAAAGTGAGAGGCAAGGGGACACTGTAAACAAGCACCCCGAAGGGAACAGAATCTACAACGTCCACGTCGTTATTCCTGGGTGATGCTAATAGCAGAGTTCAGTTTAATAGCAGGGCTGGGTTCCCTGTCAATATCTCACAGCGAACGGATCGCCGGAATTGGATGCCTTGACGGGGAGATCGAAATCCGCGAGATAAAACAATCATGGCAACATTTTATCCACTGGGGTGGCACTGTGATAGTCCCGATCGAGATTTAGGGCTCCTTACCGATGTTTGGAAGATATGCAAGACCTAAACAGTTACCCTCTAACTTAACAGATCGCTTGAGAAATTGTCTCGGGTCCAGTTCCAAAAAATGACCATTTTAACCTCTAAGTGACCTTGAAATCTCGTTTTTCTGACGTGATGGGGCTCAGCTGACCCCGGGATCGGATTCAGGACGCAAAAATACCCCGGGATACCATGGTCCGGTCAAATAGTCCGGACTTTTTTTTTCTTTTGTAAACCTGTGTAATTCGAATTAATTGTGAGGATTAACATGAAAAATTTGTTTTGTGTGTTTTTAAATTTATCGTTAAATCATTGTTTTATACGTGTGGCGCATGAAGTAAAATTTCGAGTTTAGAAAAGCCCCGTGAAAATTTGTCGCGGGTCGCTGCGCGACCCTCGACAAATTTTCTACGCGGGGCTTTTCTAAACTCGAAATTTTACTTCATGCTTAGTCTGGGAGTGGAAACGCTCGTTCGAAACTTCAAACTGATTGCTTTGATAAAAACATTAAATGACTGAAAATGTTTTTAAAGATAATAATATAGTTTTCAAAATGTTGTTTAACATTATTTAAAGTAAAACTAACATGGTAGCTACAATCTGAAATGTTAAAGTTTTCTGACATTCCAGTTTCAAGATTTTCTTCCCTGACCTCTGTGGGATACCCCGAGTTTGTTAAATTGTTTTCATTGTTTTTGTCAATATTTAAGTTGGTTTTATAAATGTTATCGAGTTTTTACATTTTTATGATGCCTGTTGATTTTGACAAATTTAATAATATCATATGGCTTTTTTGTTAGTGTTTTGGTCAATTTGAATAAAATACCATGACTTTTCTCTCACTTTCCCGGTTTTAATGATATTCAGTGATGTTTTTATTTACGTAATTTTCAGGCATTCGTCGATTTTATAATAGAGTTCAATTTGACGTTTAGAACGAGTGTTTCCACTCCCAGACTAAGCATGAAGTAAAATTTCGAGTTTAGAAAAGCCCCGCGTAGAAAATTTGTCGAGGGTCGCGCAGCGACCAGAGACAAATTTTCACGGGGCTTTTCTAAACTCGAAATTTTACTTCATGCGCCACGCGTACAAGACACTGATTTAAAGCGAAGTTCAAAAACACACAAATACATCTTTAATCAGAGTAACACAGATATTTAGTCTGTTATCAACGATGTTCAGTGTTAATAATAAATAATTAGGTTTTTAATATTTTTGTTAAAACAACTGATAACGATATTTATATGTTAAAGGTTGCAAAACAATAATAAAATCAAATTTATTCTTAAAGGATTTGTATTCGTGATTCGAAAAAACAGGATTCGAATCATATTTATCTCTTACGAATCCTTTATTCAAGTATTCGTGATTCGAATCATATTAGGTGATTCGGATTTGTGATTGAAATCCTTTTCACGAGGATTCGTCCCAGCTCTGGTGTATAACTATACAGATTTTACTTACCAACTTTCAAGATTTAATCTGGATGTGTGCTTGTTACCTGAACAATCCACTTGATCACTCGCGTTGATTATTCAAGGAAAACCCGAAATTAGAAAAAAACAAAACAAAATATCAGTCACCCGATCGCACTCGAATACCGTTGTTGACTAAAAACAATCGAACGTCGGGCGCACACAACAACAAAACAAGACGAACCGAAATCCGCACACTCTGATGCTAATTCAGTGCGAAAAGAATCTCATTCTGTTTAATGTAAAAGTGAAATATTGAATTACGTGTTATATTAGTTATTAAATTGTATTATTAGAAATTAAAACAACACAGTTGTTGTGTTGTTTTTATTCAACTAGTATTACGGAGATTCATCATGTATTTGCCTCGACGATTAAATAATTAAATTGTTGTTTGTGTCCGCGGAATTCTATAAAGAATAAGCTAATAACAAGATCTTTAATTCACAAGCAAAATTTACTAACAAAAATACGAATTTATTAACAAGGGTTTTCTTGCGCAGGGAAAACAAACGCTGTTTTTGCAATCACGCAGAGAAAAGCCAACGCTGTTTTTGCCTGAGTGATTGTAGCGTGAAAATGCAAGTTCTGGGGGGTGATTGTATATAAAAATGAGCGGAATTTTATCGCGTTGATGTTGCTCGATTTTTACTTTAATAAAGTTTCACTTACCGGAAGTTAATGAAAATAGGAGCGGATCTTCAAACACGGCCTACTACAAATGTCACTCGCGAACTAACGCACAACACTACCAACCCCACGAAGCGGAACGTCCAAACCAAATTTACAGGCTTTTTAAACCTGAAATTTTACTTCATGCTTAATCAAGGCCGGTATTTCTAAAATTAATCGAACGATCATTCGCCCGCTAACTGACAAATTCGCATGTTAAATCCCTATCTAACTCAAATCCCAAATTCACCACTGTTAACAACTTCCCCATTAAATTTTGCTCATTTATGCTGGGGGGCAAGCTGTAGCTCCAGCCGCCACTGATCCTAATTGTAATGAAAATTGTGCCGAGTGCAAATAAATTTTTAGTTTAAATGAAATTGCCAATTCTTGGTTGCAGAATACTTCAAACATTAAAAGTGCGATTCTTTTCGCAATCTACAACAAGTTAGTCTTACAAAGACTATATCAAACACTCATTGAAACAACTACTTCCCGGGCTAATACTCCGACGGACATTGAATTATACGACAAGTGTTTGCTGTTACATACAGTAATCTACTGCAAATGTAACAATTTGGGTCAAATTATTCAGGCCATGTATAGACGCGTTTCGAGATTTATCTCTCATCAGTATAGCTTTGCCATTCCCTCTAAACAATTTGACACCTTAGACTGGCGGTCACGTTACCGTTCAAACATAAGTATAAATGAAATTGCAGTAGGTTACTGTATGTAACAGCAAACACTTGTATAATTCAATGTCCGTCGGGGTATTAGCCCGGGAAGTAGTTGTTTTAATGAGTGTTTGATATAGTCTTTGTAAGACTAACTTGTAGATTGTGAAAAGAATCGCACTTTTAAATTTATAGCTGTCTGCAAATGAGTTTCACGATTTTCGAGCTGAATCGTTTAAAATTCAAGATATGTATGTAGCAAAAATTACACCTATTTACAAAATTTACATTAGAATGAGCTTCTGTATTTTTATATGAAATATAGCATTTTGGAGAATTTCGTGATTATTTTAAATAATCATAAAACTTCTCGAAATTTGAGAAGAAAATGTTGTATTTAAAATTAAAATAAATAACAACATAAGAAAATTATTTAAATTAATCAAATGTTTAAATTACAGTAAAATACAAACATTTGTGGAAATTGTTTTAAATAGTTTATAAAATGATTTCCCATATTTGCACAAATTTTTATATAAAATATAGCTTGTTTTAAACAGTTTTTAAAACAATTTCCCAAATTTCCACAAACATAAACATTTTTAGAAATTGGGGAAGTTGTTTTAAATAGTTATAAAACCTTAAAAACTGCTAATATCTTAAGAAAACTAAGGATTTCTAAGGATCTCTTGAATTTATATTTTATAAGAATGTTGAAACTTTTCAAAATTAATAAAAAATGACAAATATGGTAAAAGCTAAATTAAAATATGTAACAATTAAAAAAAAACAATTTAAATTAACAGAATTAAAAAAATAGGTTAAAAAATTGCATTAATTATTAAATAAAAAGAAACATTTTATTCATTATATTTCATTATATAAATAAATGAGGAAATTAAAGCATCGTGTTTTGATTAAAAATGGTTAGATATAAATATAGTTATATACACAAGAAAAATAGCTTATACACGTTTTATATGTAAGTAGGGTTTTTATCAAGGCTAGCGCAGCACATAACGCAAATTTTCTCGGATTTATCGTTGACGTAAGTGCATTTGTTGCACTGCGTCCCGCCGGCCTGCAACTCCTCGACCTTGCAATTCCTGCTCTTGCTGCAAATCTCGCAGATATCCTTCGCGGTCTTATTCAAGTAAGTACAAGCGCTGCAGGTCCACACACTCGATTGCGCAGCAATCGCAGTCTTAACGTCGCTCTTCTTCGTTTTAACCTCCTGTTTGGAGATGTTCGACGGGCCGGGCGCCGGGGTTGAAATCGGCACCGGAGCCGGAATACTAACAGAGGGTACGATTTTCTTTTCAGTTTTCTGCAAGGTTTTCGATGGTTGCAAGTTGTCGTATAGGTTCTGCTCGGATTTTTTTCGCTCGCGCGTGTCGACTTTCTTCGCGGTTTTAATCATGCTGTTCCTCCGGTCCTCCAAATCGAGGGTTTGCGAAAGGATATCCCCCCTTTCACCTAAATCCTTTGAGTAGCCCTGGCTTTCCAAATTCCGGTAGACATAGTCCCAGGATTCGAATGTCCCCGAACCATCGTCCCGATCCGAAATTTTCGGTTCGCTCGGTGTTTTACGGTCGTTTACATAAAGCTGCCTCATCTTCTTATCAATCTCCGCTACATTATCATACCTCCGCTGCCCATCGAGGGTATCGTACCTCCTCTGTTGCCCATCGAGGGTATCGAACCTCCTCTGCTGTTGCCCATCGGGGGTGTCGTAAGTATGATCGAGCTCGATCAACTGCGCAGTGGGAACCGAATTATATTTATACTGCGGGTTCACAAATTGGGGTTTTACGGGGACGCAATTTACAGGCATGTAAGGCGGCGGGTATTGCGGGGGGTAGGCCATGTAAGGAGCCCCGCCACCGCAGCAGCCGTTCATCTGGTACATGCAGGGGGCCGGGATGTGTGTCGACTGCATCATGGGGTAAAGCGGCGCTTGATGCACGTGATGCGTGTGCATTTTAGGAGTGCACATTAAATCGTTCTGAAAGTTCGGGATTTTCTCTTGGTACTGCCGTTGGTGGAACATGTAAACCAAGGAGCTCACCAGCTGTTTGGGGCTGCACAAGTGCGCTTCGCGGAACTTCAACACGTCCAACCAGCTCACGTTAAATACGGACGATACTTCCTCCCAAACAACTTTTAAAATCTGCAATTATATGATCAAAATTGAATTATTCAAACTTTCGAATTAAAATAAACATACCTGGCATTCAACGTAAGCCATCAGTGAATCCAGAGAGACGCTCTCCGCTTGATCTGGACATATAGGTCCTTCAAAAACTAAAATTTCCCTTCCCACTTGCCTGTAGCCCATCGCTTCGAACATTTTTTCGGCACCCACCAAATTTGACTCGATTTCATGTTTGTAAAAACCAGAGTACATCTAAAAAGTAGAGTGTTATCTATAATAGGGAGTTTTAGTTCATCTTTTTGCAAATGATGGTAATATTAACATCTACATTCACTTTCTCGCTTCATTGTAATCAAATAGTTTAGAGGTTATGTTACTCAGTTTTTGTTTAGGTTTGTAGGCTTATTTAGAACTTATTTAATAAT
Source organism: Philonthus cognatus (assembly GCA_932526585.2). Lineage (NCBI taxonomy): Eukaryota > Metazoa > Arthropoda > Insecta > Coleoptera > Staphylinidae > Philonthus > Philonthus cognatus. The sequence goes on from OW052242.1 coordinate 36,750,203, forward strand.
GCTTATAAATCATCAATCTACATACCTGATGAGTATATTTTGAAGATCATTTGAAATCAGTGTTTTATACCAGACTTTCAGGCTTCCCTAAACTTGAAATTTTATTTCATGCTGTCTGGGAGTGGAGACACTCGTTTGTAGTGAATTTCAATCAAATAATTCAGCGAAACAAATACATTTTCACACATATAATCAAAAATGGTGTAACATAACTAAATTACTTGATTACAGTTAAGCAAGAAAGTTAATGAAGGTAATGTTTTATGTTTGTAAAAATGTATTTATTCCGCCGAATCATTTGATTGAAATGTTCTTCTAATGAGTGTCTCCACTCCCAGACTAAGCATGAAGTAAAATTTCGAGTTTAGAAAAGCCTGAAAATTTGGATTTGGGCGCGGAGCGAAGCGAGCGCCCAAATCCAAATTTTCAGGCTTTTCTAAACTAGAAATTTTACTTCATGCGCCAACGGTATAAAACACTGATTTCCAGTGATTTTCAAAATATACTCATCAGGTATGTTGTATTATGATTTATAGCATTATTAGATAAATTCTAAACAACCCTATTTTGTTATGTCGATTTAGGTTACGGATAAGACTTAAACTAGGAGTACTACGCTATTAAATTATTAGTTGTAAACTAGCAATAGTAATCTACTGAAACGTTTAATTAACACTTACATCTACATCAACTTTCTTAATTTATTTTAATCAAGTAATTTAGAGGTTATGTTACTCTTTTTGTTTATATTTGTGAAAATGTATTTCTTCCGTTGAATCATTTGATTGAAATTTACTTATAACGAGGGTCTCCACTCCCAGACTAAGCATGAAGTAAAATTTCGAGTTTAGAAAAGCCTGAAAATTTGGATTTGGGCGCGGAGCGAAGCGAGCGCCCAAATCCAAATTTTCAGGCTTTTCTAAACTCGAAATTTTACTTCATGCGCCAACGGTATAAAACACTGATTTCCAGTGATTTTCAAAATATACTCATCAGGTATGTCGTATTATGATTTATAGCATTATTAGATAAATTCTAAACAACCCTATTTTGTTATGTCGATTTAGGTTACGGATAAGACTTAAACTAGGAGTACTACGCTATTAAATTATTAGTTGTAAACTAGTAATTGTAATCTACTGAAACATTTAATTAACACTTACATCTACATCAACTTTCTTAATTCATTTTAATCAAGTAATTTAGAGGTTATGTTACTCTTTTTGTTTATATTTGTGAAAATGTATTTCTTCCGTTGAATTATTTGATTGAAATTTACTTATAACGAGGGTCTCCACTCCCAGACTAAGCATGAAGTAAAATTTCGAGTTTAGAAAAGCCTGAAAATATGGATTTGGGCGTGGAGCGAAGCGAACGCCCAAATCCAAATTTTCAGGCTTTTCTAAACTCGAAATTTTACTTCATGCTCCACCGGTATAAAACGCTGATTTCAAGTAAAGTTCAAAATATACTGATCAGGTATGTAGATTTATGATTTATAAGCATATTAACTTAATTCTAAATGACCCTATTTTGTTATGACAATTTAGGTTTTGTATAACACTTAAACTAGGAGTGATATTAATTTATTACTTGTAAACTAACAATAGTAATCTACTGAAACATTTTAATAATACGAAAATGTTAATATCATGCTTACAACTGTGTTAAAGCTGTATACTAACGTCTATAACACGTTCGCTACCACAAATTTTGGGTAATACTTTGACATCAGCCAATTGTGTTTTTCAAAAGTACCGAGCCTGTCAGCAAAAATGTTAATATCATGCTTACAACTTTGTTAAAGCTGTATACTAACATCTATTAACACGTTCACTGCTACAAGTTTTCAATAATACTTTGACATCAGCCAATTATGTTTTTCAAAAGTACATAGCGTTGTGACCGAATGATGGCGAACGTGTTAATAAGGCTGATTTTACATTGAAATACTCCTCAGTAACTAAGGCGGTTTAAAATTAATTTTCTTTTACGATTACCTTTATCTGTCTGTATTCTCTCCTCCACGGTTTCGTAATCAAGTTAGCAGCGTACCGCCCGATAGCATCGAACCCCAGAGCAGCCCTATACCCGCTGAAATCCTTATTAGCGCTGGCCGACCTGTATAGAACCTCTGCGGTGCACGGCAACTTAAACTTCTGACTATGCGGCACCAGACACAGGTACTCATTGATGCAATCTTAAAAACGAACACGTTGAAACCCCCCGATCGTCGACGAACCCAGCACTGACCTTCAAGCTTGTTCCTGTGCTCCAGTTTCTGCGGGCTGTCCTCCATCTCGAGGTAGCTCAGGTGGAGCTTGTTGATCTTCGCCCATAGCTCCTGCCGGGGGTCAACTTGATGGTAGTACTTATCCATTACCATTATATTAAACGGCGATTGTTGCTCTTTTTCAAAACCGGGTTAACGCTGCCAATGGTGGATCCGCCGGTGCCGAGCGTTCCATTGGGGGGTTATTTTTAGAAGAGGCCGGAAATCGGAACGCGCTTACGCTGCTTTCATCACTTGCTAGAGTGGTTGTTGCACTCTGTCGAGAAATTCAAGAGGTGTTCGTGTTTCGGAAGTTGCGCGGAAACTTTGGGATTTATTTATTTATATTTACAGAAGGTGGAAATATTGCGAGCTGTCAATGTCACCTGCTTTATACTAACCTCACTTTACGCGCGGCGTTGCCGTGTTTGTTTTAATCTTGAATGAAATAAATTTGATTTTAATTAAACAACCTGGATGATTCCATTCAATACATTTCTTAATATGTAATCCTATTTTTACAACAATAATTCTTAACAATCTCAACATAAGGAATGCATAGAGATGTTAACAGATAGAGAAATAAAATAATCTGTTTACTATATGCACTCCAATTTACAGACCATCGCAATTTTCGATTTTAGTGAAAAATTTGTTCTCTCCAAAAAATCTGAAAAAATTCACGAAGGCCCGTGATGATGGTAGAAAGAACGTGAAGTATTTAGTTTCCTGAAAAATTATAATTTTAAATTATTTCGGGCCACTTTGGTTTAAGGTTTAAGGAAGGCCCGTCGATTGGCCGTTTCGGACGCGTCTGCGGTTGGACCAAGATTAAAAGGTTCACAGAGAAGATAGAAGAATGGAGTTTTTAGCAATGGATTTCTAAAGAATGCAGCTACATTTTCACTACATGCCATCTAAGTCGTCTGTGACCACCAGAAAAAAATTGCGAAGGTTTACTTTACGAGCAAGCTGCCCGAAAACTAATTTCTCCATAAGGCTCAATTTCTCACAGATTATGCTTCCATCCTTTAGCTACATTTTGGTATAATATGAAGTCATTTGTTGATTTTCGCATGGATTTTCGAAATTTCACTATTTTCCATCCAAAAAATCTGAAAATATTCACGAAGGCTCTTGATAATGGTAGAAAAAACGTAAACTATTTAGTTTCCCGAAAAATTATAATTCTCAAATATTTTAAACCACTTGGGTCGCCCCGTTAAATTAGCATGGGGCTTTATGCGAACGGTTTAAGGGAGGCCAGCCGATTGGCCGTTACTAACGGGTCTGCGGTTGGACCAAGATTATAAGGTTCACAGAAGAGACAGTAGGACAGGGTTTTTAGCATTGAATTCCTAAAGAATGCAGCTACATTTTCACCACAGGCCATCTTCTTAAGTCGACTGTGACCACCAGAAAAAAATTACAGAGTCGATCAAAATTTTCGGACACAAAGTGACCATTATCAATGGATTAACACAGTGTTACTCCATTGATAATGGTCACTTTGTGTTCGAAATCTATGTACATTTGGTAATTCAAATAAACGTGTGACGAAAGGTTATTAGTGCTTTATTCGTCAAATTCGCAATTTTCATAAGCGATAAACTTTCCGACATTCGTTGTTTTTTAAAAGAGCTTAATTTGAAGCGTTAAACGAGTGTTTTCCACTCCCAGACTAAGGATGAAGTAAAATTTCGAGTTTAGAACAGCCCCGTGAAAATTTTCTAGGCTTTTCTAATCTCGAAATTTTACTTCATACGCCACACGTATAAAACACTAAAATATTATGAAATTTATGTATATTCGAACTTCACTTGAAATCTGTGTTTTATACGCGTGGCGCATGAAGTAAAATTTCGAGTTTAGAAAAGCCCAGAAAATTTGTCTCGGGTCGCTGCGCGACCCTCGACAAATTTTCACGGGGCTTTTCTAAACTCGAAATTTTACTTCATGCTTAGTCTGGGAGTGGAAAACACTCGATTAAAGCTTCAAATTAAATTTAAAAAAAGAACAAGGGATATCTAAAGATTTCCAGAAAATAGGCTGAATTTGGAAAACGTATACTTACTGTATAATATTAAATATACTTAAAAAATACTTACTGTATAATATTACGTATACTAAGTTGCATAACATACAACATACTTGTGGCATGGCGAGCTATCAAGCGCGTCCCCAGGTGGCAGATAGGGGATCGGCCATATCGACCCAGTTGAAATGCCTAGTGGTAGCTACAGGGATCACTCCAGGCCTAACATCCTGCGTGGTGGTACCGAAGGCTATCGCCGCGGACCAACTCCCCTCATCCCGGCTGTCGTATCGTGGCTAAGGGATTGCACTGAGGTTAACGATGCCGAGGTCCACATACTGCCTGGCAGTGTGCCCTCGTAATACCATTCAATCTCTGCTGACGTGGTCATGTCTCGCGGGCAGAGATTGAGGGGGGTCGTGGCTTAACCGCCTGGACCAAGAGGAGGACACCTCAATAAAATCCTAAATCTTAAGGTAGGGGACTGGGCCGATAAGATGCGTGGCTAGATAGAAGACTAGTCTTTACCGGTCCCAACCTCCAGGGAGATGGCGCCCCCTGGTTGCAACTAGCCTTCTCGTAGCATGCGGGGCTCTGTTACGGGTGACCTGTTACTTCCCTAGCTTCTCGTGGGACCAAATATGAGAACAAATAAGGTAAACAAAAAAGAAGGGGATACTACGCCCCCCCCCCCCCCACGGATGTCACCGACATCCCTAAAAATCTGGAGCAGGCTGAGAGGCCTGGCCAGAACACAGAGGATCAATCCTCAACTAAGGGACTTCAATATCCCAAGTTAGGTGGTGCGGCAAAGAAGAGGTATAGATTCCTCCTGCGACAAGGGGTTACCATGGAGGAGGCCCGAGCACAAGCCGTAATTCCCCTTAATCCTCCCAATTCCAAGGAAGCGGGCCACAACAAAAGGCCCAGGTCCGATGGCAGTACCCCGGAGAAAAAAGCTCCAACTAAGAGGGTGAAGGCGGGGGAAAGATCTTCTGGCAATCAGACCGCAAAGGCTGAGGCTGGAGGCTCCAGACCTCGCACCTCTCCCTCTGCTGCTTCCTCCTCGGGAGCAGCAAAAAACGGGCAGAGGCTACCAAATCAAGGCCTCCCCGTAAATCAACTGAAGGCGAAGGTCCGAAGCCTACCTTCAGTCAGGCAGCAGGGAGCATACGGGTAGGTATAATGCCTAGTAAGTTCCCTGAGGCGTTAGCTGATGCGAATCAACTAACAATGCTTCAGGAAGCAATCCTGGATAAAATTGTGGAGCTAAAGGAAGGGGACATTCGCCCAAAATTCCTAAGCTCCAACAATAGACCAGGATGGCTTATGTTGGTATGCGCGGATAAGGCCACTGCAGACTGGCTAAAGTCCGTCGTGCCAGCACTAAAACCGTGGGATGGGCCTTGCTGAAGTATGTGGAAGAAAAAGATTTTCCATATACGGATATAGTAATTGGCTACTTCCCATCGAGCGCAGGATACTCCAATGAGAGGATACTGCAGCTTTTAGAGGCCCAAAACAGCCTCAAAGCCTCACAAAGCTGGAGGGTGCTAAGGAGAACCTCCAATGGCCCCACAGTAGAGCTCGCCCTATCAGTGGACAGCATATCGTCGGCAAGCCTCAAAGAGGCTGCATATAGGGTGAGCTACAAATTCGGCCACATTCAATTAAGGCCGAAAAGGACCACGGGGGCAAATAAGACAGCCCCACAAAATGAGCCCGAAAAAGCGGATGCTCCAGAAATCATGGAGCTGGAGAACGCTGCAGAAACCATGGAGCTAGAGGAAAGGACGGACGAGATACCCTACTCACCAGCTTCCGCACCCAATGCCGAGAAGGAGGTTGGACCGGCAAAAAACAACAAGCCGGACAGCCCATCCGTAGCAGGTGAGGGGATCGGAGAAACTGGCCCCAGGGGAAAAGTAACACTGAGTCCTGCCCCCGGAAAGCCAAAATGACCCGATCACCTCAAAAACTAACTTGCGTCCAAATAAACCTCCACCATGCTAAAGCGGCCTCGAGCGTACTTTCAAGGAGGTTTATTAAGGAGCAGTTAGACATAGGGCTCATTCAAGAGCCCTGGACCAGAAGAGGCCAAATTATGGGACTCCAATCCAAAAACTGTAAGTTGATCTATAGTACCTTACACAATAACGTTAGGGCCGCTTTGTTATTCAAAGCCGGCACTAACTACATTCCTGTTCCAGAATTCATCACGAGAGATCTGATCACAGCACAAATTAGAGTCACTAAGGGGACGAGCAAGAGGACAATCATTATAGCCTCGGCCTACTTCCCGGGTGACTCCACATCCCCTCCACCAGAAGAGGTCAAACGCCTCATCACCTGGTGCAGGAAGGAAAACAAACACCTCGTCCTGGGCTGCGACGCCAACGCGCACCACACTGTATGGGGCAGTACGGACACCAACAGAAGAGGTGAGTTCCTGCTAGACTATGTTTTAGGTGAAAACTTAGATATAGTCAATAAGGGCAATAAACCTACTTTTATCACATCAGTTAGAAAGGAGGTATTAGACATCTCCCTAGCTGATAATTACATAAGCCAGTACATACAAAACTGGCACGTCTCAGATTACGTCTCACTATCAGACCATCAGCATATACGGTTTGACATCGATAGTGGTAATAACCACATCAATGGATTCAGAAATCCCAAAAATACCGACTGGGAGGCCTACCAAGAGCGCCTTACGTCGGAACTTGCGGGACCACTGAATCCTATTGAAACAGTCGAGCAGCTAGAAGCAGCATCGACACAATTACAAGATGTAATCAACATCGCTTACGAAAGTAGTTGTCCACTAAAGCAAAGGGCTGTTGTTAGAGAAGTGCCCTGGTGGAACAGCGAACTCGCGAGCCTAAAGGCCAAAACTAGGCGTACTTTTAATAGGGCTAAAGCTTCTGGACAGTGGGAAGAGTACAGAAAGGCCCTTACGGAGTACAACAAAGAACTGAGAAAATCCAAAAGGAAAACTTGGAGGACTTTCTGCGAGGGGATAGATGATCTACCTCCCGCACAACGCCTCCAAAAAGTCCTTGCAAAGGATCACACGAACGGTATTGGACTACTAAAAAAGTCCAACGGTGAATACACTGGAACCCTAGAAGAAAGTCTAAGAGTACTCCTAGAAGCTCACTTTCCTGGGTCCCAGGCAATTAACAGTGAAGACTTACCTGCCATCGGCTTTGAGGTAGAAGAACGCCCTACCAGAGAAAGCAAAAAACTGGCAACAAAGATCTTCACTCCAAGCATAATAACATAGGCGATCAACGGCTTCAAGCCGTTCAAATCCGCGGGGGCAGATGGCATCTTTCCAGCCCTTTTGCAAAGGGCAGGGGAGGAGTTATTACCACGTCTCACGCAAATTTTCAGAGCTAGCTACTCTCTTGGGTATATCCCCAAGCAGTGGAGGGAGGTGGCGGTGGTGTTTATACCAAAGGCTGGCAAACGCCATATCGCCCCAGAGGCCTCACCTCCTTTCTCCTAAAATCAATGGAGAAAATCATTGATAGAAATATCAGAGGGAAAGCTCTTCAGTCGTTTCCCCTTCACAAACACCAATTTGCCTATCAAGCAGGCAAATCAACAACAAATGCCCTTCACACACTAACAAGTGTAATAGAGAAGAGCATCGCAAGCAAAGAAGTGGCTCTATGCGCATTCTTGGACATCGAAGGTGCATTTGACAACACCTCCTATGAATCCATAGACACGGCCACCAAATCAAGAGGAATTGATGCCTCCACATCCAAATGGATCCATGCTATGCTCAAAGGTCGTAGGATCACACTGTCCATTGGCGATGAGTCGGAACTGTGTTCGCAGTAAAGGGGTGCCCACAAGGCGGGGTTCTATCGCCCCTGCTGTGGTCACTAGTTGTCGATGAGCTAATATCGGTGTTATCCAACGACGGTTTTGACGTACAAGGCTATGCTGACGACATCGTCATCATAGTTAGGGGAAAGCATGACGATACGGTGTCCAACCGCATGCAGTCAGCCCTTCGGAAAGTAAGTACATGGTGCGTGCAGAAGGGGCTCACTATCAATCCCAACAAGACTGTAATTGTCCCATTTACAGGTCGTAGAAAATTAAATCTTAAGGCACTAACCATGAATGGGACACTCATTGGGCTTTCCAACACAGTTAAATATCTCGGCCTCACCTTTGACCAGAGGCTAAACTGGAAAACCCATGTAGATAACATCACTGCCAAAGCAGTAAGGGCAATATGGGCTTGCCGCAGGCTATTTGGCAAACGATGGGGTTTACACCCCAAGATGATATACTGGCTTTTCATTACGGTGATAAGACCAATAATCACCTATGGTTCCGTTGTCTGGTGGACGAAGACAACGGAGATCACAACCCAAGCAAGGCTCAGCAAGGTTCAACGGCTGGCATGTTTGGGCATCACAGGGGCTATGAACACCTGCCCCACTGGAGCAATGGAGGCTATGCTAAATCTCACACCTCTGCATCTACACGTGAAAAGGGAAGCAGCACTAGACGCATTAAGAATAATCCAGACAGACACACCAAAATATGGATACCTTAACGGGCACCTAAAAATCCTCAACACTGTGTGTGAAAGAGCGATATACATGCCCAAAGACTACATGTCAACTGACTACGACTTCGACACAACGATTGAAGTGGCCATCCATGGCCGCCATGATGTTGGAGCGAGGGTCAAGCAGTTACAAGGCTCCTCGATAGTTTGGTTCACTGACGGATCCAAAACTGAAAACGGAGTCGGAATCGGTATCACTGGCCCTCGATGCGAGTTATCAAGGGCCTTGGGACGATCCCCATCGATATTTCAGGCAGAAATCGAGGCCCTGAACACATGCGCCCACATATGTTTAGACAGGGGATACAACAAACAGAGGGTTTGCATCTGCTCAGACAGTCAAGCTGCATTAAAGGCAATAAAATCGCCTACATGCAAGTCTAAATCTGTCTGGGAGTGCAAGCTATCCCTAAAGCAGCTGGCTAGGAACAACAGAGTCAAACTGGTCTGGGTTCCGGGACACGCAGGGATCAAAGGCAATGAAATTGCCGACAACCTTGCCAAGGAAGGGTCCAAGACTCCATTTGTCGGACCAGAACCTTACAGTGGAATAACTAAAGTCCGCATCAAGGGGATGATTCGGGAATGGGAAGATGCTGCCAAAAGTGCTCACCTGAGAAACACACCTGGTCTGCGGCAGGCGAAAAGGTTCATCGCCTTCTCTGCCGTAAGAGCCGGACAGTTTCTCAGGTTAAGCAAGGGCAACCTAAGGCTCATAACCGGCCTTCTAACTGGACACTGTCCTCTGAAGTACCACCTCACCAAGATGGGTCAGACAACTGATGCCAACTGCAGGTTCTGCAACGAGGCACAAGAAACAGCAGAGCACCTACTTTGTGAATGCCCTGCCTTGTCCCTTCAAAGAGGGAACTACCTGTCATCAGCCACTTTAAACACCGAGGAACTGGTACACATTAACCCTCAAGTTATAGTAGACTTCATAAGAAGTCTAGACATTGAGGGACTCAAGTAGGTCAGGGATAGTTACAAAAGATCTTTAAGGTCGAGGTAACTTCGAAAGGCCCAGAGGCCACACGACCCACCGACCCCATACCATAACCATAACATACAACATAAAGTATATTAAGTTGCATAATATACAACATTAAGAAAGACATTTTAATTTGAATTTTTAATCACATAAACGGAGTTAAATAAATTCTATATTAGTTCCTAACGAAATTAAAATTACTTCAATGTAGTAAAGCAATTTTAATAGTGCCAACACTCTCAACTCATCTGGATCGTACAGTAGCTGTGCTGCAATTAGACAAAAAAGAGATTTGTATATTTTTTTAAAATTATATATTTATTTCTATTCACTAGAGTAGTACAAGTTTCCTCATGTATTTATATATTTATATTCATTTATATAAAAACAACTAAATATCTCGCATGAATCGATTTATCCTGTTTTTTTGTTTGTTTATTACTATACACACCTCGCTTGCTTCTGTATTTTGAAATTCACGAATGTCGTAATTAAAAAATAAATAATTCAACTGCAATCATCTGCGAAGTTAGCTCGTTTTCTACGAATCAAATAATAAAAATAAAATAAAAATATAATTTATGTATGCATATGATAATTATCTACACGTTACATATAAATGTGTACATAATCGGTTTAAACTTCTTCTTATTTAAAGGTAAAAATCATAAAGTACAGTTCTGTTCAATAAAAATGCGTACACACGATTTCGAGATTAACTCTCAATACTGGCTTTACGTGGAATCATTTGGCAGAGGAATGCGAGGGGGTGAAGGAGGAATGGGTGGGAGTAAGAGGGAATAGAAGAGTAACGGAATGGAGGAGAGAGGATGGGGCCGTGGTAAGGATACTGGAGGAGTTGGGGGAAGAGAAGGAAAACAGGAGCAAGAGAGGGGGAAGCAATTAGTTGTAGCGAGTAAGTATGTAATACAGTAGGATTTTTTTTACTGGCTTTTTTTTTAAGTATCAATAGGTTGTCAAATTTGAAACCTCTACCATAGCAACCGCTTGAATTGTAATTCACATTTACAATGTAAAACAGTAAGTGTACGCTTTTTTATCGAATAGAACCGTGCTTCGGAAATTGATAGCGGTTAATGAGATTTACCTTTAATTAACAATCGACTATCGTGCGATCACTTAAAATTTGAATTAGAGTGGGCTTTAAATTTTGAATCAGATTGGCACTACTGACTGTTAACACATAGTTTACCGTAACCTCACATTTATTCTAATCGCACAAAACAAATGCCGCCTGCTCTTAATTAATAATTTAAATGATTGCACGGTATATTAAAAATTGGTAGCACTTAAAAAGTTATACCTTTAAAAGTAACAGCCATTAAATAGCACTTAATGAATTTTACTTTCAACAGTGGAATTCATAAGTATACACAAAATGTAACCCTTAGAATGAGAGGCTTTTCATCCAGAAATCCGCTATTTTAAGTTCCAAACTGTCGATTTTTATAAACGGTTCATGACTTTGATTCTTAAAACCGATCATTTGTTCGCCTATTCTTTAACGCTATTTACTGGCAAATTTGTTTAGTGTTTAAGTAAATTAAAGATTATGATGAATTCATTTCTCACTTAACCCGTGGTGAAACATATTTAATTAATAATAGAATTTTGATTAAAACACTTGGTTTGTACAAATAAAAATCAGTAAAACAAACCAAGTGTTTTAATCAAAATTTTATTATTAAATTAAAGATAGTTCGTTTTGTAGCTTGTTTTTTATTTCGATTTGTAGTGACAAACTTTTTGCGGTTGTTCCCATTTTACACACACGCACGCACAAAATAATTTACCTTTCTTTATATCGAGGTCACTGCTGGATAATTCAAATAATCGGAAGCTTTTTTTATAAAAAATGTTATTTGGTGATTTGAAGGAAGGCTGGGATTCGGATACGAATAAATAATTGAAATAGTCAAATGTTTGAATATTCGATTGTGAATATTTTAATCACTATTTTAAGTCACATATTTAAATATTTGAATAATTTAATTCTCCCGATTCCTTATGCGAAATGTTAAATTTACATCGTTGCGCGGCATTAACATTGTGCCGCGTTAAATACGCGTTTAGGTCCCGCGGCGATTGATGTGGTAATAACCCTTACAATCTAGGTATACATATTATGTTCTAAACACGCTTAGACTGTGATGTTAAGGAATAACATGAACGTTAAATTTAACATTTCATGTACGGAATAGCGCTGAATATTTGAATAATTCGAATATTTGAATATGTTTTTTAATGAATAATTGAATAATTAAATTTACAAATTCCCAGCCTTGAAAGTGTATTTTAAACTTCACTTGAAGTCAGCGTTTTATACCGGTGGCGCATGAAGTTAAATTTTGAGTTAACAAAAGCCTGAAAATTGTTAATTCATCACGAGATTAAAATAAAATAATAAGGATACATATTTCGATTAATGCTCTGAAATTTTTAAATTGAAGCATTCGAATATTCATTCAAAAACGTATTTAAATTTTACTATGTGAATATTTGAATAATTAGAATATGTTTTTAAATGAATATTCGAATAACTTGAATACTTAAACTTTAAAAATTCCCAGCCTTAATTTAAAGTAATGAAAGGAATTTAGTTACCGTGAAAATCCTTAAATTTTAGAAAATTCCACTTTTTTTGTTTACACAAAGACGTTCTTTTTTTAAATTTGTGTTACACCAGTCTGTACACACATTTTTTCTTAACCCCAGCATTTTTGTTTTGTTTTTAAAGCCTGTACATATTTCAATTGGCAATTTCTCTACGCACATCAGTATTTTTGTTAACGAAAAGTTTCAAAGTATTGGCAATGTTTTCACACACATTTGTTTCCGCTTGTTTTCTTGCGCGACTACACCGGATGACTGTAGAAAATGTGGGAACTGTAACTAGCCTCCGTTCCAAACCGTTTCTTACAAAACGGACAAGGATATTTCGAACCACCGCACTGATTCTTCTTGTGAAAATATAGGTTAGATTTATTGGCAAACGGTTTCGAACAACTGGAACACTTGTAAGTCCTCGGCTCTCCATCCTGCTGCTGTACTTGATACTGATAACTCTGATTGTGAGCATCCGATGACGACGGGGAAGAATGCATTTGCCTCACTTGATTGTGACTCTGCTGCGCCGGCGATGGAAAATTCTGTTGATTGGTCGTGTAATTGTTTTGTTGTTTTGATTTCGGTTTTATAGTTATGTTAGGGTTGTTTTGTACTAGCTGCATAATCGCGGGGCTCATCTGCTTCTGGGCGTTCCGCCCCAAAGGAGTGATGCTGACACTCCCGATGTTCGAAATTTGCGATTTGCTGGGACCCTCGTGTATCTCGACAATTGGCTCAAACGTTTCTTGTTTAATGCTCTTGTTCAGCATTTGCGCTTGCTCTTCCTCATCCATCGGCTCGCTTTTTATCTTTATCCCCGTTTTGATGAGTTTCTGATAGTTCTGCGGAGCAACAACTGCGGGGGATTTCCCGGGAGCGTGTTTGAACCCGCTCTTGTGGATCCGCATGTGCGAGTTCCGGGAGTGCACAGTGGGGAACACTGAGGCGCAGAAGTTGCACTCGAAACGGCCGGGCGTCGAATTGGGAACTGCTGAATTTAAAAACCGGCGGGATTTGAAATATTCCTCGGAATCGCAATCGTCGCTGTAAGAAACCACGTCACGCACGCAGTGCCGGACGGGACGCCCTGTCGGGCTTAAAATTTTCGTCTCCGAAGTTCGAGGTTGCTCCTCTTTTATGTAAATGCTGGGATTTTGATTCCGCTTGGTCGTATCCTTTTTATTATAAGGTCTAATCAAGTGCATTTCCGGGTCGTCGATTTCACCGTTGCAAGTTTGCTGATGCTCGTTGTACTCGTTGATTTTCGGAAAAACTTGATAGCACTTTTTACAAAAATACGCCTGACTGCTTGATTTGGCCAAATCGACGCTCGTCATTTGCCTCGTGACGGGCTCCAATTTTAACTCCTCCCTTATTTTCAAACCCATTCTCGAATCATCGCTGTAATCATCGATGTTTAAACCCAATTCCTCGCTCGTTTTCAACCTCAAACTGCTTAATTCCTCCCCCGATTTCAGCCTCGCGCTTAAATCGCCCAACTTGAAATCCCCACCACGGTTCGATTTTATCCTCAAATTTCCGGAGCTCAAGTTTAAATCGTCGTTCGTTTGTGTTCTTAACCTCGAATTAGAATGTGCGTGCATTCTGAATCGAAGCTCACCACCTAACCGCATTTTCCCATCATTTTCATAGTTGACTCTATTTTTCTGAAATAAGGAACGCATTTGTATGGGTTTGACCTTGCTCCTGAATCGACTCGGTCCGGGAACATAGGGCTTCAAACTGCTGACTTCGACCAATTTGGGGATGCTCGAGCTCTTCGAGCGGTTAACAAAAACCTTTTCCGATTTGTTATCGCCGCACGATTCATGGTACTTAACATGCTTTGCATATTCGTTTTTTGTTTTATTAAATTTAACCCCGCAGTAATTGCAGGAGTAAAAGCAAGTTCGGGACATGTAGTGCAGTTCAATCGCCCAGTGATCTTTAAACGTGTATCGGCATAAATTGCAGAATTTTCTTTTAACTCCGTTTAATGTTACACTCTGGTAAAAATCTTGTCTTTTATCCTTTGGAATATCTTTTAATAAAACCCCGTTCAAGCTTGGTTGTTCGTTTATAAAGATAATGTTGGGATTGCGTGAAGTTCTAACCTCGTTCACAAATTCTAGGTGCAGTTCCTCTTGAGCTCCTACGTTACGTCTTTCTTCCTCATCATTTTCCTCATCCTCGTTTAACGGCACTAACAAATTTTCCTCTTCTTCCGTTGCCGTGCCCTCAGTTTCCTCACCTTCGTAATCATCGTCGTCGTCATCATCTTCCTCGTCGTCTTCAGTTGTTTCCTCGATATCCAAACTCCGCTTCAACCATTTATTCCGGATAACCGCGTAACTTTCATTAGGATCCCACAATTCGAAAGCGTCGACTTTTTCCAACCTCAGCTTTATATGTTTCTCCAACTCGTGCTTTGCCAACTCACAATCACTTTCGAACACCCTCTCGCAGTAAATACAAAAACTTACAGGCTCGTCCTCTTCGACCGTTTCTTCCTTAAAACATTTCTCCTCGAACTCATCCAAATCGTTGCTTTTGTTCAAACAGTATACAGTGCACTCTAACAAGCTTAGCGGGTTGTAGACTGTCCTCGTCACCGTTTTTATCCGCGGATTTTTTATTTTCGATTTCGGCCCGATTATTCGTTTCCTCTTTACGATCGGGGTGTTCTCGTCATCAGGGGGGTTTTCGTTGCGGCGTTTCCTGCGGGTTATGATGATTCTCGTTTCGGGGATTTCGCCCGGCTCGCAGATGTCCATGTCGCTGCCCGTGTTGTTGGTGTCCTCGGAGAAGATTAGGCCATTCATGAGGGGGACTCCGTTCGTCTCCGTCGAGACGCTTTTGTCCGTCGTCGTGGGTTTCTTCGGTAGGTCTCGGCATTCTTCAGACTGGAACATATACAAAAATATTGCTTACAAATTGTGTGCAACTTTTCAAAAATGTATGAATATTCTTTAGTTAAAAATGTCACAGTTAGTTTGCCAATATTTAAAAAAAAAAATTTTTAAGGCCGTAGCCAGAAAAAAAATTACGGAGGGGGTTATAAAAATTTCAGGGGGGGTTTAATGGTAATGCTCTCACAGGACTGTTTTTACATGGTAAATTTTAACATTTTGAAAATTTCAGGGCGTTTGAATTCCCATATCCCCCCCTGGCTACGGCCTTGGTTTAACGATATCTTTAGGTAGTAAAACAGTCATAATTTTAAGTTGGGAATTATTGAAACAAAAAATGTTATTAAATTGCAAACAAAGAATTTTTAGTCGTAATTTTCCCGCATTTTTAAATTATTCAAAATCACAATTTCTTTCTATGATTTATGTTTATTTTGTTACCATTTTAGTGCTTACCAGTTGTTGGTTTTTGAGGTTATCCAAGTAAAGTTGGACTTTTGTGCTCCCGGCGGATTTCTGCGTCAACTCCTCACTTTGCCTTTTCAAAACTTCGAGGGCGGTTTTTTTGAAATTGTGGATTACAGTCAAAGTTTCTTCACAGGATTCGCAAATTACTTTCGATAAGGGATCAGTTCTATAAATCTACAAAATAAAAGATGAATATTTAAAAATTAAATTGTGTAACACGAAATTTTAAAAGTGACATTTTTTGTAAGATCCTTGGGTTAAGAATAACTTGGAAATTAAATAAAGTCTAATATTTACTAAGATTGGCCCTTTAATAGCATTGCATTAGTGTAAGTTATTTAACTATGTTTAAGGAATTTATTAATTTATTTAAATATATTGCTACAAATCAGTATATTTTTTTACTTCAATTGAAATCAGTGTTTTATATCGGTGGCGCATGAAGTAAAATTTCGAGTTTAGAAAAGCCTGAAAATTAGTTTGGTCTCTCCGCGCTTCGCACTACGCGGCCAAACCAAATTTTCAGGCTTTTCTAAACTCGAAATTTTACTTCATGCTTAACCTGGGAAAAGAAAACACTGGTTTGAAGTCAATTTTCAATTCAACAATTCAGTACATTTTCACCGACATCAACAAAAACAATCTAACATAACCTCAAATTTAATTAGAGGGAAGTTGAAACACGTGAAAATGCAATGTTGCCATGTTCATTTTATTAATAGTGCGAAACTAACTAATAAACAGCTTTTCTATGTAACTACAGCTCATTTATAATTTTTAAAAAAGGGAATTATGCTAATTTTTTGCTGTTCTTACAAAAATCACTCAAAGTAATTTGAACACAAGACGATTTTCAAATACTCGAAATGTAATCAATCGATTCAGATTTAAATGAGCTTCAAATTGGCGTTACTCGCATTTTTATAAATCAATAGTTGTGTTCTCGGTGGACCAGCAAAGTTGGAATTTCTTATTTTTCAGCAATTTTCCAACGGATTTAGAAGAAATTAGTGTAGAAATACATTTTTCCGCAAGAAAAAAATGTATTGACCTTGTTTCTAACGGCATAGAGAAAATATTGTAAATTCACAGTTATTGCCGATTTTCATCTAGTTTTGATGAAAATTTCAAAAAAATCTGGAAAAATTCATACATAGAATAATTTACTGATGCTAAAAACAATGTTAGCTACTGATTTTCTTCTCGGATATTTTTCTCATTTTTTGTATCAGACAAAATCGCGATTTTTAGAAATTTGAATTGATCGAATTAAAATCTACATGAACATTAATTTTAAAAAAAATCAAAGAAAATAACATAGGTTCTTACAAGGCGAGAAAAAAAAAACCACACACGAGTGTTTTCCACTCCCAGACTAAGCATGAAGTAAAATTTCGAGTTTAAGAAAGCCTGAAAATTTGGATTTGCCGGGCGGAGCAAAGCGAGCCCGGCAAATCCAAATTTTCAGGCTTTTCTAAACTCGAAATTTTACTTCATGTGCCACCAGTATAAAACACTGATTTAAACTGAAGTTCTAAATATATAAATTGTACTTTCTGTCAATAAATTTATATTATCAATTTATTGACAGAAAGTAAAATTTCTGTTATTAAATCTACAAGATTTTTTACTCTATTAATATACCTCTATGTCTTTAACATCTGTTGCATACTTGAAAGGTCAATAAGTCTTGAGCAATGCTGGGTTTATAAGACGTTTTAGTGTGTTTAAGGTTTAGCGTTTAAGTGGAGTAGAACGATTGCGTTCATACGACATTTAGTAATTTTAAGAATTCACCAAACTCGAGTTCAAAGTGACATTAGAACAATAGGAACTGTTATCTTGAACTCAAGTTCAGCTTTAACTCGAGCTCAACGTTTTTGGTCCGCTATTTTTTACTTTCCTTGAATATCTTTAAACACAAATGGTTCTGTGCACATTTTTTTGAATCAACATGCTAGTAAAGAAATTTTAATAATTTGTCAGAATTGCTAATGGTAAAAAGAAGGAATTGGAAATTATAAACAATTATTCTAATTTCTTTTCTGTTAATTAAAAGAATTACTTGTAAAATTGTATTTTCACAAATTTGTGAACGTTAACACGCAGATACATAACCTAAAATTTTGAAACCTTAATCCTCGTATGAATAGCATAATTTCCAACCAGATCTATGAAAACCGTACAAAGGAAAAATACAACATCTGATTGCTGTAACTGGTTGACGGTATTTCGAGGCCGGGTTCCATTAATTTTGCATAAGAAGAAGAAGGCATAATTTCCCTAAACATTAAACGATAATCATTAAATACTAAACTAAAGGGAAGTCCGAAGTGGTTCAGGTAAAGACAATGGAGAAACAATCGTGCATGATTGGAACAATGAAACGGAGAATAATTAATCTTTCGAGATAATGGAAGAGTAAATACTAAACGTTACACGTCTGATAAACCCGGCCCTAATAAGCGTGTTCTATTGGATATATAACAGTTTGTATTTATTATGTTGTAGAAAATAAAGACTATTATTATTATTTATGGACTGGTCATCATAATTAATTTACGATTTCAATAAAAATAGAAACTATAAGAGCATAAATGAGCTGTAGTTCTGTGAATATTAAAAATCGAACCTATGTTTATTTAACCTATAAAAATTTCAATAAAAGGACAAATTACAAGAACATACATGTTTATTTAACCTATAAAAACTTCCAATAAAACACATAAATGAGCGTGAAAATTAAAAGTCAAACCTATATTTATTTAAATGAGCCCCTGAACAAAATGTGAAATTTGTTTACACTTATTCTGAATCACCCTGTATATACAGGGTGAGTTTTTTTTCGATGTTCTCTATGGGGATCTCGGAAACTATAAGAGATAGAAAAACGGTTAAATGGGGAAAGAAGTGTAGTTTTATAGGACGAATAAAATGACACTTTCAAAATATTTGAAAAAGTCAAGGGTAACTAGATATTTTGAATAAAGTAAAATGTGTCAATTTTTTGAAATCAATATATCTCTATTATAGTCATAGATAGAAAAAAACTGTAAAGGACAAAGTTGTAGAAAATTTTACACAGATTAATAACAAAAAATAAAAAAAAAAATTTCGCCCATATTTTGGGAGATTTGATACAAACTTATCTTTTTTTAAATGGAAACAATAGTTGGCTATGGCCTCATTGGAAAGGTTATATTTTTCCCTTTAATCCGATATAACATATGCCATAGTTATTTTTAAAATAAAATAAGTTATAGTCGTTTTAATTTTTCCATACACCAAAAAATAGTTAGCCATGAAAAAGACAAAAGTAAAACAATTGCGGTTGTTTATAGCAACGAAATCAATATTTAATTTATTATCTTTCTTTAGATTTGTCAAAAGCAACATAAAGTAAAATAATTCGAAAATTATCAAAATAATAATAGAAGAAAATATTAAATATTACATAAGATGCTCAAAAAGTCCACCATTATTATTATGGCATTAAGTACATCTTTTTAAAATCGAATTTGTGGCTTTTTTGACTTTTCTTCTGTCAATAGAATTAAATGTTTCAAGTACAGCTAGTCTAAGATCCTCCACGGATTGATATGATTGTTGATACACTTTGTTTTTCACATAACCCCACAGAAAAAAGTCTAAAACGGATAGGTCGGGTGATTTAGGTGGCCATAGGATTGGTCCATTTCTTCCCACCCATGAATTAGGAAAAGCATCATTTAAATAGTTTCGCACAGCCAACTTGCTATGAGGTGGAGCTCCGTCGTGTTGAAACCACTTCAATCTTGCCCATACTGATAAATTTAAATCATCGAGCATATCTTCAAATGTTTCTTGAAGAAAACGAATGTAATCATTTCCATTCAATGTGTTATCAAGAATATATGGGCCTCGTGGATTCTCCTGACTCCAAACATGTTCATTGTACCGGTTGAAAATCCCACAATTAGTAAATCGCGTTTCATCTGTTCAAATTATTTTTGTAGGGAACGTATTATCCTCTTGGCACATGTTTTTGTACCACATACAGAAGACCATTCTCTTATTGGTATCACCGTCATGTAAATTTTGTGAAATTGATACCTTATATGGGTGATATTTGTGTTTTTGTGTTTTTTCAAAACTCGTACTACAGTCCGTTGAGATATGCTTGCTTCTGTTACAATTTGTCTGGTCGATGTGGATGGATCTATCATCGCCAATGCTAATACGTTTATTTCCGAAACTTCATTAAGTTCGTTTTTTTCAAGTTTCGGCTTTGTAAAGGATCCATACTCACCCAAATTGTGGTAAATTCTTCTGAATGTTGCTAAAGATGGCTGCCGACGATCGATATATTGATTATAATATTGTTGTGCAGCATCCGCAGCGTTTTACACTGAATGTAACAAACAAGCATATCATGCTTTTCTTCGTTGGAAAAATTCATTATTACTTTAAAAAACTTTCAACACCAAATAAATACAAAACAAACTTAAAGAAACAAACCAAATATGGAAATGAATTAATATGTGTTTAGAATAAACAACTGAAATTGTTTTACTTTTGTCTTTTTCATGGCTAACTATTTTTTGGTGTATGGTAAAATTAAAAACGACTGTAACTTACTTTATTTTAAAAATAACTATGGCATATGTTATATCGAATTGCAGGGAAAAAAATAGCCCTTTTAATAAAGTCATAGCCAACTATTGTTTCCATTTAAAAAAAGGTAAGTTTGTGTCATATCTCCCAAAATATGGGCGAAATTTTTTTTTTGATTTTTTGTTATTAATCTGTGTAAAATGTTCTACAACTTTGTTCCTTACAGTTTTTTTCTATCTATGATAATAATAGAGATATATTGATTTCAAAAAATTGACACATTTTACTTTATTCAAAATATCTAGTTACCCTTGACTTTTTCAAATATTTTGAAAGTGTCATTTTATTTGTCCTATAAAACTACACTTCTTTCCCCATTTAACCGTTTTTCTATCTCTTATAGTTTCCGAGATCCCCATAGAGAACATCGAAAAAAACTCACCCTGTATAAATTATTGTAGAATTATTTGTGAGTAATTTAACACATACATAAATCATTCAAAAAATGTTAAATAATATGTTGTTTGAATTTTAATTCAAAACATTTAATGTTAAATTTGAATTAAAAGTACTTGGTTTGTTTGAATTAAAGTGCCTTTAATTCAAATTAAATATTAGTTAAAATGTTTCATCAAGTGATCAATTAGAATCAAATTAAATTTACAAAACATTTATTTATTCCACTCAAACTATGCAAAAAATTGTTGAAGTATTGATTAACCACTTTATGCACACATTAATTTTGAATTTCTGGTCAAAAAATTATCAAATTACTTTTGATATAAATGTTTTTTTTTATTAATAAAAAAGAACCATTCACTCCAACTACATATTAAATATGGTCTTTTAAACTAAATGTTTATATTGACCAGCCTCACGACGAGATATCATTTATTAAATAAAATCTCGCCGTGCACGGGAATCGAACCTGAATTGTGGCTCGCTGAGTTGAGGAGATACTGTGGCACCCGTGACAGACACGCGTGTAAAATTGCTAATAAGCAGCGCCTGTGACAGACACGAGTATGTTCATGAAGTGGTTAAGAGAATTAATCTTGACAATCATTTGTATTCAGCTGTTTGTTGTTTTGTTGATAAAAACAGTTGAATATAAATGTAGATCAAACAGTAGATTAACCTAACTTTTATATTTACACACTTGTTTACGTACCTCGATCGGCAAGCACTGCTTGCTGTTAAAATGTTTCATCAAGTGATCAATCAGAACCAAATTAAATTAACAAAAGATTTATCTTCCATTTAAACCATGCAAAAAATCTATTATACCGGGTGTTGACTTGGTGGACACAACACAGGAAATTGCATGTTAATTTTAAAGTGTTCAAATATTGGCTTCCCTGTTTATTTTAGAGACCAAATGCATTTCACTTTTTTGTAGAGGGAAATATTCTAAATTTTTTAATGTTCACACTTAACACGTTACGTTTCTCAAAGTTAAAATAATTAAGAAAAAGTAATGTGATTTTATAAAAATAATGACATACCATGGAATTGATACAACAATAGCGGATATTCCCTTTTTTTTTTTTAAGTTCAATTTAAAGCTTTAAACAAGTGTTTTCCACTCCTAGACTAAGCATGAAGTAAAATTTCGAGTTTAGAAAAGCCCCGTGAAAATTTGTCGAGGGTCGCGTAGCGACCCGAGACAAATTTTCTGGGCTTTTCTAAACTCGAAATTTTACTTCATGCGCCACGCGTATAAAACACTATAATATTGTCAAATTTATCTATAATCGAACTTCACTTAAAATCTGTTTTATACGCGTAGCGCATGAAGTAAAATTTCGAGTTTAGAAAAGCCCAGAAAATTTACTTCATGCTTAGTCTGGGAGTGGAAAACACTTGTTAAAGTTTCAATTTGAACTCTTTTAAAAATCAACGAATGTCAGAAAATTAACAGCTAAAATAATTAAGAAAAAGTAATGTGATTCTATAAAAATAATGACATTTTTCTTGTATAGTGTAAATCATTTCGAAAACATTTACATTAATCAAGTGACTAGGACAGTGATGGGGAAACTACGGCCCGCGGAAAGGTTTAATCCGGCCCGTTTAAGAGTGCCGTCGTGAGAATGTTTGAACGCGTTCTTACTTCATAATGTGACGACCCGCATAAAAACTACCTGCGGCGATATTCAAAACACAATAGTATTCTGGACAAATCCATCTGACCTAAACAGATGACTCATCTTCGCTCGAAACTTGTTTTCTCGAAAGAACCGGAAAAATCCAATTCCCGAACAATCCTAGAAGGTAGGTATAAATACAAGCGAGGCCGCCCGAAGATCAGTTAGTTAGCGACTTAGTCAGTCATCTGCAACGACCCGCTGTGACTCGAGTAATTGTTTGTGTAATCCCCGAAACTCCCACTGCCTCAACAAACACCCGCGCAAGAGCATTAGTTAGCAGTAAGCTTTCGTCAATTGCATTTCTGTGTGTTGTTCTCCATAGTAGGTAACGTCTAAAATGGATGTTAAAAAAAGAAAAGTGGATTCAGAATGTCAAGTTTTTAAAGAAGAATGGACGTGGAAATATTTCTTTACTTTATTTAAAGAAAAACCTGTGTGCTTGCTTACTTTGCAATACAACTGTTGCAGTTGTAAAAGAATATAACATTCAACGCCATTTCAAGAGCAAACATGAAAACCACTCCTACTCATCGTTAAGTGAAGAGGTGAAAAAAATTAAATCGAAAGATTTAATAAAAAATTTATCAAGTCAACAACAATTATTTCAGAGAGCTAATCATTCTCAAAGATGCGCTATGAAAGCCAGTTATGTGTAGGCTTATAATATTGCTAAATCTAATAAAGCATTTTCAGATGGTGAATTTATAAAGCAGTGCATGATAGATGTGTGCGATATTATGTGCCCTGAAAAGAAAAATGATTTTCAGTCACTGTCTCTCTCAAGAAGAACAATCACCGAGAGAATTGAAAATATTGATAAAAATCTAATTTCACAACTGACTACAAAAACTCAAAAATGTATTTTTTATTCAGTTACCATGGATGAAAGTACAGATATCAGCGATACTGCGCAGTTACTCATATTTGTAAGAGGAATCAACGCCCACTTTGAAATTACAGAAGAACTTGCAGGGCTGCAGTCAATGAAAGGAACAACGACTGGTGCCGATATATTTTGTGAATTTGAAAAATGCATCGATAAACTTCGTTTACCTATTGATAAGTTATGTAATGTAACTACAGATGGTGCTCCTAATATGGTTGGAATCAATCAAGGATTTGTTGGGAAATTTAATTCTAAGTATCCGGAAAATGATGTTGTTTTTTTGCATTGCCTTATACATCAGGATGCTCTCTGTAAATCGGCTTTAGATATTGACCATATACTTAATATTGTTGTAAAACTAGTAAATATGATTCGTTCCAGAGGATTATTACATTGCCAGTTTCAACAGTTTTTGGAATCCGTACATGCTGAGCATTCCGATATCCTGTATTATTCAAAAGTTCGTTGGTTAAGTGCTGGAAAAGTATTTGAAAGAATTTGGGATTTAAAAGACGATATTGTGAATTTTCTTCTTGATAAAGACATTTATAATCAATTTGACGTCTTAGAAAACGAATGGTGGCTTTCTGATTTCGCTTTTTTCACAGACCTCCTCGTACACATGAATAAACTTAATCTGAAATTGCAAGGGAAAAATCAGTTTCTTCACGATATTTGGCAATACCTGAAAAGTTTCAAATTACAGTTATTATTATTTGCTAATCAGATCTCTAAATCTGATTTTTCTCATTTTCCAAGAATACAATCTTTAAAATTCACTATATCAAACAATAAGATTAAAACATACGAAATTAATTTGAGAAAACTATCTTCAGAATTTGAAAGGAGATTTCAGGACTTTAGAAAAATGGAACCAGAGTTTAGTATTTTTGCGACCCCATTCAATGTTAATTACGAAGAAGTTGATGTAAAATTTCAACTTGAGTTAATAGAACCGAACTGTAATACTCTCCTGAAACAAACTTTTCATACAGTACCATTACTAGAATTTTATAAAAATTTAAGTCCAGATAATTTCCCAAATCTAATTACTCATGCAATGAAGATAATGACAATGTTCGGCTCATCTTATATATGCGAACAAATCTTTTCAACAATGAAGCTTAGGAAAACTTCTTTAAGAAACAGAATTACAGATGAGCACCTTTCATCAGTTTTAAGAATTTCTGCTTCGCAAATGGAACCGGACTATAATAAAATTTATGTTTCTCACGCACCATCAACCAGTAATGACACCAGAAAATAAAGTGATAATACTTCACATCAAGAACTACACTAAATTCATGTTTTATTTTGTGCTTATAATTTTCTCACCTTTTGCTTTTTTACTATTAAAATAATAAGTGTATGTAATAACACATAGAACACATAAATTTTTTAACGATTAAGCATTATTCTTTGGCCCGCTACGATTGTCTGGTTATTACAAATGGCCCGTCTTAGAAAAAGTTTCCCCACCACTGGACTAGGATATCTTTTGCCATTTTGACATCTGCAGTTGTTGTTTCAATTCCATGGCATGTCATTATTTTTATAAAATCACATTATTTTTTCTTAATTATTTTAACTTAGAGAAACGTAAAGTGATAAACGTTAACTCGAATGAATTTAGAATTTTTCCCTCTACAAAAAAGGTAAATACATTTTGTTTCTAAAATAAATAGGGGAGCCAAAATTTGAACATTTCAAAATTTACATGGGATTTCCTATGTTGCGTCCGTCAAGTCAACACCCGGTATATTGAATTAACCACTTCGTGAATATGAATTTCTGGTCAAAAAATGATAACATTATTTTGTTATAAAAATGTTGTTCGAAACGAAAACAAGCAGCTAAATTTTGTTGAGGAGATATTGTGGCGCCCGTGATAGATACGAGCGTGTGTAAAATTGCCAGTAAGCAGCGCCCATGACAGACTCGAGCATGTTCATGTAGTGGTTAAGAGAATTAATCTTAACAATCATTTGTATTTAGCTGTTTGTTGTTTAGTTGATAGAAACAGTTGAATATGAATGTGGATCAAACAGTAGATTAACCTAACTTTTATATTCACACACTTATTTACCGGGTGTTGACTTGACGGACGCAACATAGGAAATCCCATGTAAATTTTGAAATGTTCAAATTTTTGCTCCCCTATTTATTTTAGAAACAAAATGTATTTACCTTTTTTGTAGAGGGAAAAATTCTAAATTCATTCGAGTTAACGTTTATCACTTTACGTTTCTCTAAGTTAAAATAATTAAGAAAAGATAATGTGATTTTATAAAAATAATGTACCACGATTGGCAAGCACTGCTTGATGTTAAAATGTTTCATTAAGTGATCAATCAGAACCAAATTAAATTTACGAAACATTTATCTTCCATTCAAACTATGTGAAAAATTGTTGAAATATTGATTAAGAGGATTAATCTTGACAATCATTTGTATTCAGCTGTTTGATGTTTAGTTGATAAAAACAATTGAATATGAATGTAGATCAAACCGTAGATTAACCTAACTTTTATATCCACACACTCGTTTACATACCACGATCGGCAAGCACTGCTTAATCAAATTAACAATCTGCATCCCGCTTTCGTTCTTCTGGAACACATTGAACATTTTCTGGAGTCCATCGCCTCCTCCGATGACGGTTTTATCGCATAGTCGGCAAACGGCCGACGACGACGACATCTTCACCTCCTCTTCCATCTCCGAAAACAAACAACGAAAAAAAACACCACCTCCACTAACACTACACTCTAGTTTTAAAGCGACCACTGGTTGGAGTCTTTTTCGTTCAGCATAGGGTGATGATTGTGGGAGATTTCCATTGGATTTTTTCGCCCGAAGATTGACAGGTTGGGATGTTGTTGTATTCAGTCGTCGGCCATTTTTAGTGGACTTGAAAGTAGTTCACGGATGCCTGAATAGAGGGCGGGAGTTTTCGTGTTCTTTTGTTTTTTGTTTATGCAGTCGTTTGTTTGTGTAATTAATTCACAGCTGATTTTGTTTGTTGTTTGTCGTTATGATTTTAATTGGTTGCCTTGTTTAGTGTTTTTAAATCAATTTGACACACATTTCTTTGTTGGAAGTGCAATTGATTATCCGTGATGGGCCCGTTCCATCAAAATGTTCAACATTCAACATGTTTGGATTTGTTTGTGATGTATGTTATGGCATCTAATGAACGGTCGATCCATTTTGTACAACTGTAAATATTCTAAACACGTTCACGATTAACAATAGTTGGCAGTAAACTCCCAACTGTTGTCTCTTATGAACGGGCCCTTTGTTAAATTGATCTTTTTCGATTTTTGCTATATTTAAAAAAATAATCAACTAATTTCATACGGCGATTAAAGTAGGAACAACACAATTTGTAAACAAATGAAACACTTTTTTTAATTTTGTTTAAATTTGTGTTTGGAAATAGATTAATCAGGTTGATGCTTTGAACGATTCATCATTTTATAATGCTTCTAAACAAGTTCTTCCTTTCCTGCGCAGCTATTGTAGAAAAGGATAGAAACATTTAACAGCGAATAGCAGACGTATTTTCTGTCCTTTTCGAGCTGTTCCGTACGTACAATGTTGCAAGCGCAGCTTGTTTCTGTCCTTTTCTACGAGTATGGAAGCTTGTTTGTTCTGGCGTCTGTTGCCAAGGCTCGATTTCGATCGAAGATGATGTAGTGTAGATGTACAAGAAGTATGAAGTAAATACGAGTAGAAATACACGAAATGAATTAATAAAAAAATTTTCGAAGTGATATTATTTCGTATTCGAATTTTGATATTTATTTTAATAATTTTAGATAATTATTTGGTAGTGGGGTTTGATCTGCCCCAAAATGATAGATCTAAAAAGCTTATTATTAGCGGTGATTTCTCCAAGGAGATGAATAAGCCATTATTAATATTATTATTTGATAGGTACTGAACATAAGGATTGATGTTCTAAAAGTTGTACAAAGCTCGTATAAGGGTAGTGGTGGAGGTGGAAGAGAGGAATTCAGACCAAGTATTGATTTCCTTCCTTTCAACCTTATTTCCGTCAACCCTCCCTTTGCTGTGCGCAATGTCCATCCATCCTTTCCGGGGGATCAGCAGCTTAATCTCCAAGGGCAAAATGCGCCCAAACCGAAGACCCGAATGGGAGAGGCGATGGATTTAATTGAGGTGACCTCAAATCGACCTCGAGATTTTTGGACCACCTACAATCTGTTTGTGTATCAGTTAACACGATAACGAAAAAAACGTAATTAGTTACCCACTAAGCAAACAACAAACAAATTACGTTATATCAACGTTTTTAAAACATTACTTAAATGGATTTGCTCAGTGGGTAGACTTATAAAATTAATATTTAGCATCGAAACAAGGCAAGGAATTTTCCAAAATGTAACATTTTTGTATCTAAATATGGTCCCGCTAAAGCAAAAACGATATTTTTACCATTAAACCCCCTTTAAATTGTACAATTCCCTTAAAAATGTTTTTCTGGTTAAGGCCTTAGTTGGGACGCGAATACGAATTCGACTAATTATATTTTTCGACTAAATAGAAGACGTGTTTTTAATCCTAAGAATTTACTAAAAATTGCCACATCAAAATTTTTGTAAATCAACGTACAAAAAAATCAAATGCTTTTAAATCAGTGAAATTAAGTGCGTAATTTCACACTAGTTTAAACTCATTTGAAATTATTATACGTTGATTTCGAACTTTACAATAATTTACTCTTTTATACGCGGGGCGCATGAAGTAAAATTTCGAGTTTAGAAAAGCCTGAATTTGGATTTGGACGCTACGCGTCCAAATCCAAATTCTTCAGGCTTTTCTAAACTCGAAATTTTACTTCATGCTTAGCCTGGGAGTGGAATCACTCGTTAGACATTAATTAAAACCTTTAATGACAACAGCAGATTCTTAAAACAAAATTAACGACAAGATAATTAACGAAACTAATAAAGATTATGAAAGTAATTACGGTTTGTGTTTGTTTTCAATTTCTTCAAGAAATCAATGATATTATTAAAGGTTCTAATAGCTGTCGAACAAGTGTTTTCCACTCCCAGACTAAGCATGAAGTAAAATTTCGAGTTTAGAAAAGCCCCGTGAAAATTTGTCGAGGGTCGCGCAGCGACCCGAGACAAATTTTCTGGGCTTTTCTAAACTCGAAATTTTACTTCATGCGCCACGCGTATTAAACACTAATTCCAATTGAAGTTCAAAATATACATGTAGGTAATGAAGCAATGTTTCACTACTCAATTGTTTTCAACCAAGCAAGCAATTGAGTACTATTTCATTACCTTAATGTATTTTACAATGTGTATTTTGAACTTCAATTGAAGTCAGTGTTGTATGCGCGTGGCGCATGAAGTAAAATTTCGAGTTTAGAAAAGCCCAAAAAATTTGTCTCGGGTCGCTGCGCGACCCTCGACAAATTTTCACG
Source organism: Philonthus cognatus (assembly GCA_932526585.2). Classification (NCBI taxonomy): domain Eukaryota; kingdom Metazoa; phylum Arthropoda; class Insecta; order Coleoptera; family Staphylinidae; genus Philonthus; species Philonthus cognatus. Next base: position 36,779,199 of record OW052242.1, read on the forward strand.
GGGCTTTTCTAAACTCGAAATGTTACTTCATGCTTAGCCTGGGAGTGAAATCACTCGTTAGACATTAACTAAAACATTTAATGACAACACCAGATTCTTAAAACAAAATTAACAACAAGATAATTAACGAAACTAATAAAGATTATGAAAGTAATTACGGTTTGTGTTTGTTTTCAATTTCTTTAAGAAATCAATGATATTATTAAAGGTTCTAATAGCTGTCGAACAAGAGTTTTCCACTCCCAGACTAAGCATGTAGTAAAATTTCGAGTTTAGAAAAGCCCCGTGAAAATTTGTCGAGGGTCGCGCAGCGACCCGAGACAAATTTTCTGGGCTTTTCTAAACTCGCAATTTTACTTCATGCGCCACGCGTATTAAACACTAATTCCAATTGAAGTTCAAAATATACATGTAGGTAATAAAGTAATGTTTCACTACTCAATTGTTTTCAACCAAGCAAGCAATTGAGTAATGAAACATTACTTATTACCTTAATGTATTTTACAATGTGTATTTTGAACTTTAATTGAAGTCAGTGTTGTATGCGCGTGGCGCATGAAGTAAAATTTCGAGTTTAGAAAAGCCCAGAAAATTTGTCTCGGGTCGCTGCACGACCCTCGACAAATTTTCACGGGGCTTTTCTAAACTCGAAATTTTACTTCATGCTTAGCCTGGGAGTGAAATCACTCGTTAGACATTAACTAAAATATTTAATGACAACACCAGATTCTTAAAACAAAATTAACAACAAGATAATTAACGAAACTAATAAAGACTATGAAAGTAATTACGGTTTGTGTTTGTTTTCAATTTCTTTAAAAAATCAATGATATCATTAAAGGTTCTAATACCTGTCGAACAAGTGTTTTCCACTCCCAGACTAAGCATGAAGTAAAATACGAGTTTAGAAAAGCCCCGTGAAAATTTGTCTCGGGTCGCGCAGCGACCCGAGACAAATTTTCACGGGGCTTTTCTAAACTCGAAATTTTACTTCATGCTTAGCCTGGGAGTGGTATCACTCGTTAGACAATAATTAAAACCTTTAATTACTACACCAGATTTAAAAAAAATTAACAACAAAATAATTAACGAAACTAATAAAGATTATGAAAGTAATTACGGTTTGTGTTTGTTTTTAATTTCTTTAAAAAATCAATGATATCATTAAAGGTTCTAATAGCTGTCGTACAAGTGTTTTCCACTCCCAGACTAAGCATGAACTAAAATTTCGAGTTTAGAAAAGCCCCGTGAAAATTTGTCGAGGGTCGCGCAGCGACCCGAGACAAATTTTCTGGGCTTTTCTAAACTCGAAATTTTACTTCATGCGCCACGCGTATTAAATACTAATTCCAATTAAAGCTCAAAATATTCATGTAGGTAATCAAGTAATGTTTCACTACTCAATTGTTTTCAACCAAGCAAGCAATTGAGTAATGAAACATTACTTCATTACCTTAATGTATTTTACAATGTGTATTTTGAACTTTAATTGAAATCAGTGTTGTATGCGCGTGGCGCATGAAGTAAAATTTCGAGTTTAGAAAAGCCTAAAAAATTTGTCTCGGGTCGCTACGCGACCCTCGACAAATTTTCACGGGGCTTTTCTAAACTCGAAATTTTACTTCATGCTTAGCCTGGGAGTGGAATCACTCGTTAGACAATAATTAAAACCTTTAATGACTACACCAGATTTAAAAAAAATTAACAACAAAATAATTAACGAAACTAATAAAGAATATGAAAGTAATTACGGTTTGTGTTTGTTTTCAATTTCTTTAAAAAAATCAATCATGTCATTAAAGGTTCTAATAGCAGTCGAACAAGTGTTTTCCACTCCCAGACTAAGCATGAAGTAAAATTTCGAGTTTTGAAAAGCCCCGTGAAAATTTGTCGAGGGTCGCGCAGCGACCCGAGACAAATTTTGTGGGCTTTTCTAAACTCGAAATTTTACTTCATGCGCCACGCGTATTAAACACTAATTCCAATTGAAGTTCAAAATATACATGTAGGTAATAAAGTAATGTTTCACTACTCAATTGTTTTCAAACAAACAAGTAATTGTAACATTACTTCATTACCTTAATGTATTTTGCAATGTGTATTGTGAGCTTTAATTGAAATCAGTTTTGTATGCGCGTGACGCATGAATTAAAATTTCGAGTTTAGAAAAGCCCAAAAAATTTGTCTCGGGTCGCTGCGCTACCCTCGACAAATTTTCACGGGGCTTTTCTAAACTCGAAATTTTACTGCATGCTTAGCCTGGAAGTGGAATCACTCGTTAGACAATAACACTGGTCGGCATGAAAATCGGCCCTGACACCATTCCTGCTGATTCTTATGTAAAATGACCTCTTGAATCCAAATATGACCCCCGTTTTCCCCCATCACCCACCGTTTTCGGGGGAGGCCCCCCGGCTTGAGTGCATGTGTTGGACACTGGGTTTTTTTTTCGACGTTTTTGACCTTTTTGAGAACTTTTTTTAATGGAACTGTCTGCGTTTGTGTGTGACAATGAAGAATCTAATATATGTTTTTGTCTAAAACTTACCGTTTAGTCACAATTTGTGTTTTAGGTTAATGTTTTTATTAGATGTCCTTTTTGCCTTTTCTTGCAATTTTATGCCACATTTCCACTGTAAAGTGAAAACACAGCATAACTTCCTTATAAATTGCTACATATCTGCACCAATTTTGATCTTTTACTTGTATTTTAACGTGAATACACTACACAAATTTAATGTTAACATCGTTAACATATAAACGGTGACATTTGAGATTTGTTTATCCAAAATTCAATTGTCACCGCTGATATCGCCATGATTAGGTGTGTAAAAACTAGGTGGCGCTAGTACATAATCAAATCAAATAAATAATACACTAGCGCCACCTGTTCTTTTTTTCATGAAATTATATCAATCTGAGGCATTAGTCGGTATTACACATATTTCATATAAATAGTTGTCAACAAACGTCACTTTTATAGTGTAAAATTAAATCAGTGTATTCGCTTAAAATTTAAGACAAAGTTATAAAATGCAAATAATACTTGTGTCTAAGTTGTAATGTGGGTCTATTTTATTCAGTAAATGTGTATAAAATCACACATATGAGCGATAAATAATTTCTCAAAATCGACAACTTTAAAAATTAATTTCGCTAAAACGGTAAGTTTTCTAAAAAAATGGACTTCAGATTCGTTATTTTCTCATAAAAATACATATGTTTAAAAAAAAAAAGTTCAAAAATTGTACTGTCCTGCACATGCACCTTGACCCTTATCTTAGTTATATATTATTCTTTACATTTATTATTTTACATTTATTATTTTACTTTTTATTTATTATTCTTTACAGCTAAAATAATCCTTTTCACCCCTCCAATGGATGGGGGAAACGGGGGGAGTATTGAGAGCGCCAGCGTGGTACAGTGAATCTTCCGAACTGTTGCTATATATTTTTATTATTGTTGCTATATATTTTTATTATTGTTGCTATATATTGTTGCAATATATTTTTGTTATTTGGGGGTGTTTGGGGGTGGATGAGGGGGAATGGAAGCTGGAATATGTAGAAAATAAGTGAAAAAACTGCAATAAACGGAAAAAATTGATCATTTTTAATGATTTTTTACAATTTAAGGGGGCAAATCCCCCCCCAAATCTACCTCCTTGCTACAAATGTTCATGTTTTGGAACTTTTCACCTCTCTAGCCCCTCAGAAGAAATGTAAAGGCTAAAATAATCCTTTTCATCCCTCCAAATTATCGAAAAGTGATAAAAATAGGTGGGGGGCCTCCCCCGAAAACGGTGGGTGATGGGGGAAAACGGAGGTCATATTCGGATTCAGGTCATTTTACATAAGAATCAGCAGGAATGGTGTCAGGGCTCGAAAAAAAAAAAAATTTCGCAGACCAGTGTAATAAAAACCTTTAATGACAACACCAGATTCTTAAAACAATATTAACAACAAGATATTTAACGAAACTAATAAAGATTATGAAAGTAATTACGGTTTGTGTTTGTTTTCAATTTCTTTAAAAAAATCAATGATGTCATTCAAGGTTCTAATAGCTGTCGAACAAGTGTTTTCCACTCCCAGACTAGGCATAAAGTAAAATTTCGAGTTTAGAAAAGCCCCGTGAAAATTTGTCGAGGGTCGAGTTTAGAAAAGCTTGAGCGTTTAGATTGGGCGAAGCGTCCAAATCCAAACTCATGCTTTTCTAAACTCGAATTTAACTTCATGGGCGACGCGTACAAAACGCTGATTCCAAGTAAAGTTTAAAATATACTACTAAAGCAGTATGCTAAAGGCGCGTATTTTAAACTTTACAACAATTATTGTTTAATACGCGTGGCGCATGAAGTAAAATTTCGAGTTTAGAAAAGCCTGAAAATTTACTTCATGCTTAGTCTGGGAGTGGAAAACACTTGTTTAAAGTTTCAATTTGAGCTCCTGAGCAGAATGATGAGCGCTCAAAAATCAAATTTAGTTGGTTGATAAATTTTCCGAAATTTTTAAAAGAGCAAAACTTTTGCGAAATATGTTTTTCCCTCAAAAACAAATAGCGCATATTATTATTGACGTTGATATGAGTCTCTGATTTTTTTGGATATTTTTAAAAATATTTTTTTTTAATTTTTCTATACCCTCACCAAACATGTGATTTTTTGATGAAAATTTTGATTGTTTTAAAAATCTAAAAAAATCACAGTTATCAGTCTTAGTATTAGAAATAATGTAATAGATTTATTTTCTGGAGAAAAAATTATTTCACCAACATTTCGGCTTTAGAAATGGTTTAAAAACTGTAGAAAACATAAAACTCCAAATTGAAGTATATATTATAATTAGTAGGGGTACAGTTTTACCACTCCAAATTTACCAATCCATTTTTACCACCGCATTTTTACCACCATACTTTTTTACCGCTATACAGTTTTACCACTAATATTTGTACCAATAATTATACAATAAAACACTTTTTTACAAATAAAATCAGTTTTATTCAGAATTGTATGGTGTGACCGATCGCCCTTAAGTATTCTGCAATTTCCCCTTCTTCTTTTCTGACATCGTAATCTCGGACTATATTTGTAATCCTATCCTCAGTTTTAATTCTGGCAAGGTTTTCCGTACGTTTAATTTTTCGCCCAAGGTCCAATTCCCGGAACATTGCCTCGGTGTCTCCCTGTTCTTTTTGAAGCTCGACGACAAAAGCATATAGGCTAGGATGATCCCGGCCGACGACTACAGAAAAACGGTTATGCCATCCTCCAGACATGTTGTTCGTGCGTGCCGTATTCTGCAGAACTGCCTGATACATGTTCCACAGCATTGGCGGATATCGCGGGGATGTGGCATGTCGTCTTCCTCTTGCTGGTTTGCCTCGTACGTAAATGTTCTCGAAGTAGTCGGCAATATCAGCAAAGGCATCTGGAACATCCTCCAGAAATATATCAAAAGCCTCTTCGACATCTGCAGGCACAAAGGCTGTGGCGCACATCATCTGCGCCGCGATTTTGATTGAACGATCTTCACGATCATTATATGCCTGTTGGAGACCTTCAGCCTGTAAGCGACGAAAAATCGCTTGCCGCATATGAAAAAAGCAGGCTCTAATGTTTGCTCCAGGCAGTTTCGGCTGCATTTATAATCGCAACTTCAAAGTCTGTTAAAATCGTCGTAACAGAAAGCCTGTAAGCATACCTGTCGCACTCCTCTCTTACAACATCAAAAACCTGGAAAGAAGTTTTAGTTATATTTATAGTTATACATTTGTACATATATTTAGTTTGATAAACACCTTTTGATATGCAGCTTCTGTTTTATTTTCCATCAGCACATAAACAACGGGTAAAGCCACTCTTTGTTCGGTTCCACGTATAACTTGATGAAATCCAGCCATCACAGCAAAAAGTTGAAAAAATATTGTCGGGACGACTTTAAAAGTCCCGTCAACGAACCAGATTGTGCTGCTTGCCATTCGTCGCAAGTTCTCTTTTGTGGCAAAGATCATGATTCGTCCAACCGACTCAATCGCGTCGTCATTGCGAGAATCATAAATAAGGAACTCTTCACCTAGAGTTTGTTTAAACTTTTGAGGCAGGTCGCCCAACTGCTCAAGGGTTGTTGGGTTTGTCGGCGTATCTTTTAATCGGCTCCGCTGAATCGATTTAGTTAAATTTTGTCGTTCCTGGAGTTGGGACAAAACGCCTGACGGAACCTGGTGAATTATAATGTAATAAAATTTTGTGTAACTTTATTTTAAACAAAAACAAGTCGTCACGGAACCTGGTGAAGTTCAGTCCTCAACAGCTGAGCCGGTGGAGCTTCCGGATGTTCTTCCGCCCGTCTTTTTAATCGATTTTTTATTCTTACCGCTTCGACAGCTTCTAGATTCGGGGCGTGAGTTTCGTGCGGCGATTGCACAGGACCTCTAATTACTTCCACAACCTGTCCGTGCGTTCGCTGGGACCGCGTCACAGCCCTGGCTCTACATTCCGGATACTGCTTGCATCTCCAAAATATTCTTCCTTTTTTTTCTTCCGTTTTGTGATACATATATCCATCGATATGGAGGAATGGATTTTTTACGCCTTGTAATAACTCAACAGTTTGATAACTTGCCATGATTTACAGAACGATGCAAATTTTGACGAGTGACCAACGATTTAGGCGAATGACAAACCGATAATGACATTGACAGGTTACGAATTGAAGTTGTCAGTTGTTATTCTAATTCGATTTTAAATAGCGGTAAAATATTGGTGGTAAAAAGAATACGGTGGTAAATACGTTGGTGGTAAAAGGAATTGGTGGTAAAAAAGGGACGGTGGTAAAAATGAAGTGGTAAAAATGGAGGCCAGTCATTATAATTCAATTATTATGTTACATATTTGTAATTAACAGCGATTTAAAGGTTATTCAATTGTTAATACATCTCTTATAAATATTTTTTGTTTATTTCGAAAATGTTGCCTTTAATCGACGTTTAATTCAAAAAAACACATTTTTCAATTTTTCACTTGGTGTATTTAAAGTGATCTGTTTCATGAAAAAGTAAATTGATATAATTTATTCGAAAAGCTAACTGATAACAATTGAAAGAGCTTTAATTTGATGTACAAAACGTTTTTGGGACTTAAAAATTGTGCGTAGTACGTACGGGCGCTCAAACATCAAGTTTAGTAAAAATTGATTGATAAGGCTGATAAATGTTGAAAGTTCATCTTCACTTTTATATAAATAAAACAATTTAAACACTTTCAAATATATTCAATATATATATATATATATATATATATATATATGTATATATATATATATATATATATATATATATTCAATATATTTGAAAGTGTTTAAATTGTTTTATTTATATAAAAATCAAATTTAGTAGGTTGATAAATTTTCTGAAATTTTTAAAAGCGCCAAATTTTCTCGAAATATATTTTTCCCGCACAAACAAATAGCGCACATTAATACTGATATTGGTATGAGTGTCTCTGACTTTTTTTGGATTTTTTCAATAATATTTTTTTTGTGAAATTTTCCCATACCTACTACCTACCCCTTACCAAAAATGCAATTTTTTGATAAAAATATTGAATTTTTAAAAATCTGTTTTTTTTGACCTAATGGGACATCTTTTAGATAATAAAATTTAACATTTTGAAAATTTCGGAGGGGTTTGAACCCCCTTGGTCAGAACCAAGGTTGTTATGTTTAAAACACTTTGTTTTAAAACAGTGTTTTAAACATATTTAAAAACAGACGTCGTGTTTTAAACGGTTTTGTTTTAAACATGTTTTAAATCTTAAATTTGTCTAAAACATGTTTTAAACGTTAAATTTGGTTAAAACGTTTGTTTTTTATTGTTTTAAATTTGATAAATTATATTTTATACTACTTTATTAAGATTTTTTGTTTACATATTTAAATTGTTGAAGATATTTCAAATTACATTATTAAACATAACATTTTACTGCAAGAAAATATCAAATATGTGTGCATAAATGTGATTTTTAAATACAGGGATTTTTTTTTAGGTAGGTAGGTAGGCATGCACTGTACATTTTACGACATTCGTTGTTTTTTAAGAAGACTTTAATTTGAATTTTTAGACGAGGGTTTTCCAGTTCCACACTAAGCATGAAGTAAAATTTCGAGTTTAGAAAAGCCTGAAAATTTGGATTGGCGTAGCGAAGCGGAGCGGCCAATCCAAATCAGGCTTTTCTAAACTCGAAATTTTACTTCATGCGCCACACGTATTAAACACTGAAATATCGCAAAGTTTAAAATATACGGCTTTAGCAATCCAATATGTAGATGTAAATAAAACGTGAGTCCAATTTTGCGCTGAAGAAATTGTTTAAAACTGTGTTTATAGGCAACTCAATAACTCTAACGTATATTAGGTTGCCTATAATAGTTGTTGTATGTGTGTGCTTTTTAACTTCACTGTAAATCAGTGTTTTAAGCGTGGCTCATGAAGTAAAATTTCGAGTTTAGAAAAGCCTAATTTGGATTGGCCGCTCCGCTTCGCTACGCGGCCAATCCAAATTCTTAGGCTTTTCTAAACTCGAAATTTTACTTCATGCTTAGTCTGGGAGTGGAAAACACTCGTTAAAAGCCTCAAATTAACTGCTTTTAAACAACGAATTCCTGCAAATTTAAAAAAACGCTCTAATTATCGCGATATGTATACTCAAAAGAAAAATGCCCTGTATGTTCTGTTTTAAACACGTTTTAAACGTGTTGTAAACATGTTTTAAACATAGTTTTAATTTTTAATGTTTTAAACGCTGCAGCGTTATTTTTCGAAATTTACAATGTGTGTATGAATTAAAACAGAGTTTTTATTAATTTTCGCTGTCATTATATCTTCCCATAATTTTTGTAAATAAGCTTTGTAAGAGGAGTTTCCAATAAATAAATATAAATATTATAAATATGTGTATCTAATGGTACGGTTGGTCAAGTCTCGTCTTACAAAAATGATTTTATTTTTATTAAAGTTAGTAAAATTTAAATAAACTTGTTATTTGTAATAATAAAAAAATATAGTCAAAAAATGATAGTCTTAATAAAAATAGGACAAGTTTTCTTGAAAACTTGAAATTAGCATTTAAACTTCTAATACAAATAATTTTCAGAAAAACAAGTTTTATTAGTTTGAACCAATAATAAAAAATAAAAACTTAAGTATTTATGTTTATCAAGTCAACTATTATAATTAATGGATTAGTATTTGTGAAAGTCTATTTTTATAAGCGATATTAAATATTTTTAAAAGAGCTAGTTCGGCCGAGCGCTCTTTTAAAAATATTTAATATCGCTTATAAAAATAGACTTTCACAAATACTAATCCATTAATTATAATAGTTTACTAGATAAACATAAATATATAAGTTTTTATTTTTTATTATTGGTTCAAACTAATAAAACTTGTTTTTCTGAAAATTATTTGTATTACAAGTTTAAATGCTAATTTCAAGTTTTCAAGAAAACTTGTCGTATTTTAATTAAGACTATCATTTTTTGACTATATTTTTTTATTATTACAAATAACAAGTTTATTTAAATTTTACTAACCTTAATAAAAATTAAATCATTTTTATATAATAATAATATGCCTGCGCGCAATAATTGTTTTGACGTGACTCGCGACATTAATACATTTTTTCTCAAAAAGTTGGTTCGATATTTTTAAAATGAAAAATTTCTGTTGTTGAGGAAACTTGGCGCCATGATTTGGTAGTAATTATAGGTTGTACAAATTTGAATTTAGTTTTTGCGGGTCTCGCAAAGTTTAAATTTATATTTAAAAATTATGAAAATTGAAAAACTGATAATTCATTAACTAATTAAGATATTAATTTGGTTTTTTATGTGTCTAAAGCACAGGGCATTAGTTTTTACATAAAAAACTAGTAGATTAATATTTCGAGCAGCTACGAAAATATATCTATTTAACCGTTCGTCGATTTTCGTTATAAATTCACATCTTATATTATTAATTATAAACACTATTTTGTTGAAAATCTATACTTCGGGGTTCTAAAGTATGAGGAGCATGATGCAGTGCCTAGTTTTTAAAACATTTAATGTTGAGAATTACCTCCCCGCGCACACCCGTGGCCGTCGTGCCTTCAATCGGCCACACTGTGCGCTGTATCAATAAAAAAATACGTTTTTTAATTTTTTTAGCAACCCTGGTCAGAACTCTGTATTTTTTATAGGTTATTTATTTTTGTTGTCGTAAATAACAAACTGGTGAACCATTTGTTTATTTCGCGTTAAGTTTGCCTACGTGAAAATACTGGTTGTAAGCTACACAATGGCGTCAAAAACGATTTTGTGGACTCTTTGGACTTGTTTGTTTTTTCCGATTGTTCCTTCAAATGTTTATTTTACCTAATTTTGTTTACTCCTTCAATTAATAAATATTATTATTATTAAAAATCGAGCGCCCTGCGAATCCATTGGTCAACAAGTATCTGAAAAATGTCTGGCTGAATGTTAAAGGTAACTCCAAAAATAGTTCATTTTTAATAAACCTAAAAAGAGTTAAAGATTTAAGGAATATAAACTACATAAGTTTATTTAAATTTTATTTCTTATAATGATATAAATAACTATTTTTTACACACACGTAATTTTTATAGGATGCTCACTTGTATAATATATTCTATAGTAGACTTAATCACAATTTATTTTAGAAATTAATAATTTAAAATTACAAAAAGACGATAAAAGAGTGACTTAATATTTTCCGCTTTTAACTGAAAACGTAATTTTCCCATCACCATCGACCGACGAAGAGCTCGAGCTGAAAGAGCCCTTTTCACCAGAAGAAGCGCTCTTTGCGTTGATGCTGGATCCTACATCTTCACCGAAACGCGAGAATAAAGTTGGTCTAAAATAAAAATAATAGTATGAATACTCATCGGTTTAAAGGTAAAATTCATCAAACACTTCCCAGGATTTTTTTCCTTTAATTGGCAGATAACAATCTACAGGGTGCCCGTATTTCAACAGAATATATGGGGACTTGGTTAATTGAAGAGATAGAGGGTCGGTAAGTTGCGTATTTTAGGGCCTAATAATAACCTAAAAACAAATTTGAAATATCTTCTTTCGTTTTTGAGATATTGTCAAAAACGGATTTTTTGAAGTTTCTTAAATTTACTAAATTATATTTTATACTACATCATTAAGATTTTTTGTTTACGTTTTTAAATGTTAGCTAAATTGTTGAAGATGTTTCATATAAATTATAAAACATAACATTTTATTACAATCAAATATCACAACTGTATGTGCATAAATGTAATTTTTAAATACAGGGATTTTTTTTCAGGTATACATATGCATACACTGTAAATATTACATTAGTTGTTTTTTTAAAGATTTCATTTTGAATCTTTAAACGAGGGTTTTCCACTCCCAGACTAAGCATAAAGTAAAATTTCGAGTTTAGAAAAGCCTGAAAATTTGGGTTGGCCGCGTAGCGAAGCGGAGCGGCCAATCCAAATTAGGCTTTTCTAAACTCGAAATTTTACTTCATGCGCCACACGTATAAAACACTGAAATATCATAAAGTTTAAAATATACGGCTTTAGCAATCTAATATGTAGATATGAATAAAACGTGAGTCAAATTCTGCTCTGAACGAATTGTTTAAAACAGTGATTATAGGCAACCCAATAACTATAACGTATATTAGGTTGCCTATAATCGTTTTTGTATGTGAGTGTTTTTTTAACTTCACTGTAAATCAGTGTTTTTAAGCGTGGCGCATGAAGTAAAATTTCGAGTTTAGAAAAGCCTAATTTGGATTGGCCGCTCCGCTTCGCTACGCGGCCAATCCAAATTTTTAGGCTTTTCTAAACTCGAAATTTTACTTCATGCTTAGTCTGGAAGTGGAAAACACTCGTTTAAAGCTTCCAATTAAACTCTAAAAAAATATATATATATGTATATCTAAAGATTTATAGCAGGTAGTTGGGATACGTTTTCTTAAAAGAAAAACTCCCCTTTTTGATTCAGAAACAATTGAATCCAGACATTTACAACTTTGACATTATACAGGTACTTTTTAACGAGAAATCTAGTAACATATTTTATTTTAAGATAACTAGAACATTTACCCAGGACCATAGCCAACTTTTGTTTTTCTTACGGGCGCCATTTTGGATTTTCTTATTTTTTTCTGAATTTAATAATGTATCATACTTAAAGTTTATTGTACATTTTATATGTAAAATTTTAATCTTTTGTTTTTTGTAGAGTGCCTTGGAAACAGTTGAGTAACTCATTCATTTGACAACTCCTAGGACCCATAACTGTTGTTAAAATACATCATCAGTTGTGATGTATTTTAAACTAACGAGTGTCTTCTACCCCCAGACTAAGCATGAAGTAAAATTTCGAGTTTAGAAAAGCCCCGCGTAGAAAATTTGTCTCGGGTCGCTGCGCGACCCTCGACAAATTTTCTACGCGGGGCTTTTCTAAACTCGAAATTTTACTTCATGCGCCACACGTATAAACCACTGATTTACAGTAAAGTTAAAAATATTTAACGCTTAGATGTGATGGTTATAAATATTTATTTTGATGTAGCGAAAAATGCAAGAATTACTTTTTTTGTGAATAGTTTTGGAATAATAATAATAAAAGTAGAATAAATTTAGTTTGTGCAACTTTTCAATACTGTTGATATTTAGGTCATCATATCTTTAACGGGAAAAGTGCTATGTGGTGTCCATCATAGCACTTTTCCCGTTAAATATGACCTAAATATCAACAGTACTGAAAAGTTGCACAAACTAAATTTATTCTACTTTTATTATTATTATTCCAAAACTATTCACAAAAAAAGTAATTCTTGCATTTTTTTAATTTATGTTTTGTGTGATAATCGATACTTATTATTATCATTAGAAAAGATTGATTGTTAATTAATAATTTTGACTGCTAACAATGATTGACTGCTGTCAAGATTTTATTGATTATTAGATTGTTTCCAAGGCACTCTTTGCAGAAAAGAAAATATCATAATTTTAAATTTTCAGAAAAAAAAAATATTTTTTTTTGTTTGTTTGTTTGGCATAGGTTCTAGCCATTCAGCCACTAACGATGATTGTATTAATTAATTTAACATATATTTGGACGTCACGACACATTCACACCACACCCAGGGACACGACGAGAAATTATTTTTAAATAAAGTAAATCTCCCCGTGCACGGGAATCGAACCCGAGTTTGTGGCTCGCCGAACGATACAGCCCGACGACGTTACCGCTCGGCCACCACCTGCCCAGAAAAAAAATATTCTTTCAAAAAATATGAAAATCCAATAAAAAAAAACAAAAGTTGGCTATGGTCCCCGGGCAAATGTTATGGTTATCTTAAAAAAAAATATGCTACTAGATTCCTCATTGATAAGTGCTTCTATTTTGTCAAAGTTCTAAATGTCCAGACTGAGTAGTTTTTGAATAAAAAAATAAAAACGATTTTTCAAAAAATCAGTTTTTTGTTGATATCTCGAAAATAAAAAAATATATTTCAAAATTATTTTCAGATTATTGTTATTCCCTAAAATACGCAACTTTGCCCCAACCGCCTCTTTATCTCTTCAAATAACTACATTGTGTCGAAATATAGACACCCTGTATAGTTGATTGCTCCAAATTGCTTGAGACTATTATTCAACGATCAGTAAATGATCAGTACTCGCTTGTTTTTAGTCACCCTGTAGTTATTTTAATTGAAACATAAATGACTCTCGTAAAATCGACTATACTAATTTTTTATTTGTGTATTTTTAATTCCGGGACTTAGAGTTTTCCAAATATGTAGATTTGCATAATTGTTGCATGCGGATATAAAAGAAAAGAATAAATTTGTGGCTTCGTTTGTGGATGCTGGAAATTCCCAAACTCGGGCGAGCAAGCAATTGTTGTGCTAATCGATTTATCACGGTCTTAATTTCACGGAAATTCAATTCCGCATCAAATTATCGAAAATTAATTTATTTGCATAACTCATTTAACAAATGAATCCGAAGGTCGAATCCTTATGCACTCTATTTTCGTTTTTAATCAAAAGAGGAATCAATAATTATATAGGAAAACTTTACCTTTTTCTTACTAAGAATACTGATTTTGTTGTTATTGTTTTGAATTTTTTAATTCTTTCTTTACACATCTGCCTAAAATTTAATTGCAGAGGGCATGATGATTTGATTTAAATTTTTATTTTAGTACAGTAAAAAATAAAATTAAAAAACTCTAAAATGTGACTTCATCATGCCTTCCACAATGATTTTGTGATTATATAACTCTAATATTTTCTCATATGTTAGAATGCATAGTTACCAAAAAATCAACTTTTTCCTTTTGCAAAAAGAATCGTTCATAATATCAATAACGACCATTTTATTGGATAATTAATTTTTTCCCAGCAAGAGTGCACAATTATGTACCAAAATATATATTTTTAAACCACAACTTCATGAGCCTTCATATTATTAAAGGATTGTAAATTGAAACGACAGTACGAGTTGAGCGCAGCCATAAGGACTACTTTACCTTTTTTCTATATAATTATTCTCTTCTCATCTCTCATCAGTATAACGTTATACTCATGAGCAGGGTTGTTATATTTAAAACACTTTATTTTGAAACAGTGTATTAAACATGTTTAAAAACAGCCGTCGTGTTTTAAACGGTTTTGTTTTAAATCTTAAATTTGTCTAAAACTGTTTTAAACGTTAAATTTGTCTAAAACGTTTTTTTTATTATCTTAAATTTACTAAATTATATTTTATACTACTTCATTAGGATTTTTTGTTTACGTTTTTAAATGTTAGCTAAATTGTTGAAGATATTTCATATAAATTATAAAACATAACATTTTATTACAATCAAATATCATAACTGTGTGTGCATAAATGTCATTTTTAAATACAGATAATTTTCTTTCAGCTATACATACATATGCATACACTGTAAATATTACGACATTCGTTGTTTTTTTAAAGATTTCAATTTGAATTTTTAAACGAGAGTTTTCCACTTCCAGACTAAGCATGAAGTAAAATTTCGAGTTTAGAAAAGCCTAATTTGGATTGGCCGCGTAGCGAAGCGGAGCGGCCAATCCAAATTAGGCTTTTCTAAACTCGAAATTTTACTTCATGCGCCACACGTATAAAACACTGAAATATCGTAAAGTTTAAAATACACGGCTTTAGCAATCTAATATGTAGATATGAATAAAACGTAAGTCAAATTCTGCGCTGAACGAATTGTTTAAAACAGTGATTATAGGCAACCTAATAACTATAACGTATATTAGGTTGCCTATAATCGTTATTGTATGTGAGTGTTTTTTTAATTTCACTGTAAATCAGTGTTTTTAAGCGTGGCGCATGAAGTAAAATTTCGAGTTTAGAAAAGCCTAATTTGGATTGGCCGCTCCGCTTCGCTACGCGGCCAATCCAAATTTTTAGGCTTTTCTAAACTCGAAATTTTACTTCATGCTTTGTCTGGGAGTGGAAAACACTCGTTTAAAGCTTCAAATTAAACTCTAAAAAAAATATATCTAAAGATTTACAGCAGGTAGTTGGGATACGTTTTCTTAAAAGAAAAACTCTCTGCATCAAAATCTATTGCCGGAAAAAATCTCAATCCAAACTCAGGCTTTTCTAAACTCAAAATTTTACTTCATGCGCCACGCGTATAAAACACTGGTTTTAAGCGAAGTTCAAAGCATACATACGTCTTTAGCATAGTGCTTTAGTAGCTATGAACTATGAACTTTACAATTAGTCAGTGTTTTATAAGCGTGGCGCATGTAGTAAAATTTCGAGTTTAGAAAAGCCCCGTGAAAATTTGTCTCGGGTCGCTGCGCAACCCTCGACAAATGTTCTACGCGGGGCTTTTCTAAACTCGGAATTTTACTACATGCTTGGTCTGGGAGTGGAAAATACTCGTTAAAAGCCTTAAATTAACCGCTTTGAAACAACGAATTGCCGCAAATTTAAAAAACGCTGTAATTATCGGGATATGTACAGGGTGTCCCATTTTAATCCGCCAGTAGCGATAATTCTCACCCAGTGCATTGAAGCAAAAAGTGTTCTGAATAAAAAGTTAACGGTTATGAGGGGGGCACCTGATGCGGTCGACTATGCCCCCAGCCCCCCAGGGGGGCGGGAACAGGGGCCAACTTTCAAATCTTAAATGGAAACCCGTATTTTGTATTGCAAATTCGGATAGTGTTAAAGAGTAGGTCAATTTTATTCGGGGTGTTTTTAAAATTTAGTGATAGATAGCGCTGCAGACGTGAAAATCTGTTTGTGAGTCAATTAAATTGCAAAAATCATCAGATAATTGATTATTGTTATTACTTAAGACTTACTCACAACATGAAAAGTTTGTTCCCCTTTTTGTCTCCCCGCCTCACACAGATAAAAGACTACCCCCCCCCCCCACAAAGATAAAAATGTCTGAAAAAATTGGTTATTCTTATTTTAAAATTTTAAAAACACCCCAAATAAAATTGACCTACTATTTAACACTATCCGAATCTGCAATACAAAATAGGGGTTTCCATTTAAGATTTGAAATTTGCCCCCTTACACAAGGTCAAACACTGTATGGCAATAAATTAACATCATGTTTTGACTTGGATTACCATTTTTCAATTTGAAAAACATTAAAGCTTTTTGCTTTAATGCACTGGTTCAGAATTATCGCTACTATCGGATTAAAATGGGATAAATATAAATAAAAGAATATTGCCCTGTATATTCTGTTTTAGACACGTTTTGAACTACTCAATCGCTATTTTCAAGTACTTATCATCTTTGAAGGAGGGAGGGGGTCTTTGGGGCGGGTGGAGAAAAAAACAAACTTGTAATGTTGTGACTGAGTCTTAGGTAATAATAACAATTAATTATGTGATAAATTTTGCTATTTAATTGATAAAAAAACACATTTTCACGTTTGCAGCGTCATCTATCAACAATTTTGGAAAACAACCCGGGTAAAATTTACCTACTTTTTAACGCTCTATCCGAAACTGCAATAATACATAGGGGTTTCCATTTAAGATTTTAAAGCTGCCCCTTGTCGACTCCCCCCCTTCCCCTGGGGGCTGAGGGGGCAAAGTCGACGGCATCAGATGTCCCCCTCATAACCGTTAACTTTTTATTCGGAACGCTTTTTGCTTTAATGCACTGGTTCAGAATTATCGCTACTATCGGATTAAAATGGGATAAATATAAATAAAAGAATAATGCCCTGTATATTCTGTTTTAGACACGTTTTAAACGTGTTTTAAACATGTTTTAAACACGTTTTAAACATGTTTTAATTGTTAATGTTTTAAACGCTGTTTCAATGAAAAAAACACGTTTTGTACAAAAACTGTTTGTTTTAATTAATATAAAAAAAAAAACGTTTTTTTTTTTCAACAACCTTGCTCATGAGAGATGAATCTCGAAACGCGTCAATTGACGACCAGTCGGGGCATTGGCTGGAGAAGTATTTGTTGTAATTCGTGTTTGGATTCGTCTTAGTAAGACAAAAGTAATCTCGCCATTTTTAATATTTTTTTAATTACATAGAATCTGAGAAACTACATTGGTTTACAGAAGGGGTCTTCAAACTGCGACCCGCGGGTTAAATAAACGATTAAGATAAAAACTATTTACCCCGCGTCATTGCTGTAATGTTGAAAATTGGAAGCGGGATTTCCGGAATCGCTGGATACTCCGCCGCCGGTGAATCCGCGGTTTCCTCCGGGATATAATCCTGATCCTGAACCATGCCTAAATCCTTGCTCCAAGTTGCTTAAGACTTGTTGAGGGATATTTGGAAAACCATCTAAAAGACCCAGGAAAAAACATTATTCAAAAAATCCATTATCCATTATCAGGGTTGTTAAAAAACGTTATTTTAATTTTAATTCAAACAAACAGTCTTTTTATTAACACGTGTTTTTTTCATTCAAACAGCGTTTAAAACATTAACAATTAAAAACATGTTTAAAACGTGTTTAAAACAGAACATACAGGGCATTTATCTTTTGAGTATACATATTCCGATAATCATAGCGTTTTTTTTTAAATGTGCTGGAATTCGTTGTTTAGAAGCGGTTAATTTCAGGCTTTTAACAAGTATTTTCCACTCCTAGACTAAGCATGAAGTAAAATTTCGAGTTTAGAAAAGCCTAAGAATTTGGATTGGCCGCGTAGCGAAGCGGAGCGGCCAATCCAAATTAGGCTTTTCTAAACTCGAAATTTTACTTCATGCGTCACGGTTAAAAACACTGATCTACTAATATTTTAACTTTGTTTGTATAACACAATATTTTTTATTTTTTTTCACTGCAGTTTCGGCAACTCAACTTGCCATTATTAAACATTATCTCCGCTTGATAATGGCAGGTGTTTTATTTTATTAAATTAACATGTATAACGAACTAGAAGCCTCCACCGTTCATAATACGCTGATTTACAGTGAACTTCAAAAAACACACACATACAGCAACGATTATAGGCAACCTAATATACCTTAGAATTATTGGGTTGCCTATAATCACTGTCTTAAACAATTTGTTCAGCGCAGAATTTAACTCACGGTTTATTCACATCTACATATTGGATTGCTAAAGCCGTATATTTTAAACTTTGCGATATTTCAGTGTTTTATACGTGTGGCGTATGAAGTAAAATTTCGAGTTTAGAAAAGCCTAATTTGGATTGGCCGCTTCGCTTCGCTACGCGGCCAATCCAAATTTTCAGGCTTTTCTAAACTCGAAATTTTACTTCATGCTTAGTCTGGGAGTGGAAAACCCTCGTTTAAAGATTCAAATTGAAATCTTAAAAAAAAAAACAACGAATGTCGTAATATTTACAGTGTATGCATATGCATAAGTGAAAAAAAATTATGCACACACAGTTGTGATATTTGATTGTATTGTTAAAACACAAATTAAAATCTTTTATAAAAACAACGAATGTCGTGATTACAGTGTATGCACCTGAAAAAAAATTCCCTGTATTTAAAAATCACATTTATGCACACTTATTTGATTTTTTCTCGTAACAAAATGTTATGTTTAATAATGTAATTTGAAATATCTTTAACAATTTAGCTAAAATTGAAAAATGCAAACAAAAAATCTTAAAGAAATAGTAAAAAATATAATTTAGCA
This sequence comes from Philonthus cognatus, assembly GCA_932526585.2. Taxonomy (NCBI): domain Eukaryota; kingdom Metazoa; phylum Arthropoda; class Insecta; order Coleoptera; family Staphylinidae; genus Philonthus; species Philonthus cognatus. The sequence goes on from OW052242.1 coordinate 36,798,423, forward strand.
AATTTAACATAATAAAAAAAAACGTTTTAAACAAATTTAAGATTTAAAACATGTTTAAAATAAAACCGGTTAAAACACGACGGCTGTTTTTAAACATGTTTAAAACACTGTTTTAAAACAAAGTATTATAAACATAACAACCCTGTCCATTACTGATCGTAGTAATTAATGCGATCAATTTAATTAAATGTGATGATCGGTGTAACGAAATTTCGAGAAAAAAAAAACGGGCACTTAACTTCTTCAATATCGATAGCAATTGTTAAGCGTACGAATTCACAGTTAGCTCCTTGACATTGATTGGATTTTTAAATGTACATAATGCCCGGTGTATCGGAGGAATATATAAAGAACGTGGGAACGGAACGTTCTAACCGATTTAAAAGTACGGTAAATTCGGCACGTTTACCCGAATTAATTGATTTTCTCAGTTTTATTACGCACAATTAAAACAGTCGGAAACATCCTATTATCATTAATAACAAGCGGATAAATCGAGAACAATTTGCACAATTACGTAATACCTAACTTTAAATACAATCGATTGATTTTCCGCAATAAATCAGTCTGAGCAAAATAATGTTTCAATTGTCTGAGAAGTAAACAAAAAAAGAGATTAATTGCGTAATTTTGTTAACGTAACGTATTAGTAATCACCAGAGCTGGGACGATTCCTCGTAAAAAGGATTCGAATCACGAATCCGAATCACCTAATATGATTCGAATCACGAATACTCGAATAAAGGATTCGTAAAAGATAAATATGATTCGAATCCTGTTTTTTCGAATCACGAATACAAATCCTTTAAAAATAAATTTGATTTTATTGTTTTTTTGCAACCATTAATATATAAATATCGTTACCAGTTGTTTTAAGAAAAATATTCAATATATCGGACACTTTTTTCTCATTAATAACTTGGTAAAACATTTTAAAATATAATGGTTTGTAAATTAAATTCACTTGGTTTTGTTTCACCTATATGTATTTTATTTTCTAAGCCGAAACTAGTAGAAAATAAAATACATATAAGTGAAACAAAACCAAGTGAATTTAATTTACAAACCAATATAAAAATATTCAAAACCTAATAATTTATTATTAATACTGAACATCGTTGATAACAGACAAAATATCTGATTCCCTGTTACTCTGATTAAAAATGTATTTGTGTGTTTCTGAACTTCACTTCAAATCAGTGTTTTGTACGCGTGGCGCATGAAGTAAAATTTCGAGTTTAGAAAAGCCCGAAAATTTGTCTCGGGTCGCTGCGCGACCCTCGACAAATTTTCACGGGGCTTTTCTAAACTCGAAATTTTACTTCATGCTTAGCCTGGGAGTGGAAACACTTGTTCAAAACTTCAAATTGAACTCCATTATAAAATCGACGAATGCCTGAAAATTACGTAAATAAAAAAGTCAGAGAAAAGTCATGGAATTATATTTAAATTGACCGAAACACTAACAAAAAAGCCATATGATATTATTAAATTTGTCAAAAATCAGCAGGCAAATTACAAAACACGTAGAAATTTATAAAATTAACTTAAATATTGACAAAAACAATAAAAACAATTTAACAAAATGGGGGTTTCCCACAGAAGCAAGTTATATTAAAAGGCCAGGGAAAAAATCTTGAATCAGGGAAATGTCGGAAAAATGTACCATTTCAGATTGTGGCTACTATGTCAGTTTTACTTCAAATAATATTTAAGAAAATTTTGAAAACTAGATTATTATCTTTAAAAACATTTTCAGTAATTTAATATTCTTATCAAAGCATTCAGTTTGATGTTTTGAACGAGCGTTTCCACTCCCAGACTAGGCATGAAGTAAAATTTCGAGTTTAGAAAAGTCCCGTGAAAATTTGTCGAGAGTCGCGCAGCGACCCGAGACAAATTTACTGGGCTTTTCTAAACTCGAAATTTTACTTCATACGCCACGCGTATAAAACAGTGATTTAACGAGAAATTTAAAAACACACAAAAACATTTTTCATGTTAATCCTCACAATTCGAATTATTTTTGACGATTCAAATCCTTTTGTAAGTATTCAAATCCTTTTATAAATATTCGAATCCTTTTATAAGGATTTGAATCACCCACATTTGGATTCGAATACGAATCCTCTTAAAAAAATGTAACGAATCCGGATCACGAATCCAGTTGAACTAAAGTAACTGTATTGTTTCGAGTTTACGTAAAGTGATTAATCACAAATAGAAAGACTGTTATTCCTTACTTCACTTTAGTGAAGTAGGGAATAACAGTCTTTCTATTTGTGAACTAAAGTATTCGAATGTCTCTTTTGAGTCCTATAAAATGATTCGAATCCTGCCCAACTCTGGTAATCACTAATTAAATTATGATTTTGTTTTTATTTCTCCCACTGAACAAAGAAACGTTGCATGACACGTTGCATCAATGTTACCGCGTAACACGAAACGTTGCGTTTTAAGTTGCATGAATGTTGAAAAAACGTTGCATAAACGCTGAATGTCCGCCTGCAGGAACGTTGCATGCTAACGTTCAGAGAAAAATGTTACTGCACGGTTGCCAAAGCAACGCCCATGCAACACGAGCGATTACTCCTATTTTTATGCAGTCCAACATACAAATACACGTATGTTAAGTTGGATACGATGAATGCATAGAATCCGTATTGCATACAACCTGATGTACACGATTAAGTGAACGTTATAGGAATGTTTTTGTCGTAATCTTAATGCAATATTTAATTCTGAGCTTAAATGGGCCAGACAATACAAATAAATATTAGTTACAAGAAAAAAGAATATCTTACCAAAAGTAATGTATAGTCTAAGAGGGCAGTACCTCAGTACAAAAGTACCCACCCACTGAGCAAAAAACAAACAAATAACATTATATCAACATTAAACGTTGTTTTAATGTTGATGAAACATTACTTTAATGTGTTTGCTCAGTGGGTAGTACCCATAAACTCTAAAAACACCAAAATATTGTTAACAAGTGAACTTCGATTGAAATTAGCGTTTTATACGCGTGGCGCATGAAGTAAAATTTCGAGTTTAGAAAAGCCCCGTGAAAATTTGTCTCGGGTCGCTGCGCGACCCTCGACAAATTTTCTACGCGGGGCTTTTCTAAACTCGAAATTTTACTTCATGCTTAGTCTGGGAGTGGAAAACACTCATTTAAAACTTTTAATTAAACTCTTAAAAAAAAAACAACGAATATCTTAAGATTTACAGCATATAATTGGGATATGTATACATACAAAAAAAAACTCCGTGTTGGTTCAATATTCATGAAATGTGTGAATCACAATGCTGCATTACAGCAACAGTTTCAACAATTATACAGTGTTAAAAATTCAATTTTTAATGTTTACAATATAATGTTGCATAAAAGTCAAATTGTAATGATTATACAACGTTTTGTTACTTTGCCGCAACATTTTTGAAACCTTATAAATCAATGTTGAATTTTAGTATGATTTTCAACATTTAGGTAATGTATATAAATCAATATTGCAGAGAAAACGTTTCGTACAATGTTTGTACGGTTGCTAAAACTTCGTTGTACTATTTTGAATGCAATGTTTTATTTTAGTATCATGTTCAATATTCGTGCAATGTTTAAAATGTTTCCGTGTTCAGTGGGATACTAAAGTTTGAGATTCAAATAGGAATAATTCAAATGTTCGAACATTCAAATATAACTTTAATTTGGTTCTCATTGATCACTTGATGTAACATTTTAACTAACGTTGAATTTGAATTAAGGGCACTTGGTTTGTTTCACTAACTTCCCACTAAGCAAAAAACAAACAAATAACGTTATATCAACATTGTAGCAGCATTAAACGTTCCTTCAATGTTGTTGGAACATTATTTAAATGGATTTGCTCAGTGGGTTCTTTATTTTTCCAAGTAGTTTCTACCAGGGTTGTTATGTTTTAAACAGTGTTTTAAACATGTTTAAAAACAGCAGTCGTGTTTCAAATGGTTTTGTTTTAAACATGTTTTAAATGTTAAACGTTAATTTTGTCTAAACAGTTGTATTTTATTGTCTTAAATTAATTAAATTAATGTTTATACCACTTTATCAAACATTTTTTGTTTACGTTTTCAAATATTAGTTAAATTGTTAAAGTTATTTCAAATTACATTAATAAAAATAAACTGTTATCATAATAAAATATCACAATTATGTGTGCATAAATGTGATTTAAAACGATGTTTTAAACATTTTCAGCCTTGTTAATAGAATTGCCGTTAATTTAAATCTTTAAATCTTTAAATCTTTATTTCCACTATAATGCTTTTTACAATTTCATTATATTAAATAAAAGAATTGAGTCTCCTTTCTTCACAGGATTTATTTAAAAATCGCAATTAAAGATAACCCGCCGAAACAATACATTAAAGTCTTTTATGTACCTAAACTCACTAACAAGATTAATAAACTTTGTAAACATTTTAATTTAATTCCAGCTTATTATACTAATACCAAACTAAAGAATTATCTCGGAAACACGTTTGACAATAAAAGCTATCTCTCTTTATCTGGCATTTATTCAATAGAGTGCTGCAATTGTGATAAAATTTATGTTGGACAAACTCAACGCAATTTGCAGACCAGGTTTAAAGAACACACCAAAAACTTTATTGCAGATAAATCAGCGTTAGCTCACCACGCCATCGAATCAGGTCACAAATTTTCAATAGATAAAATGAAATTATTATTTTCTCCAGTAATTACCGGCTTAATACCTTGGAGGCAATAGAAATGAAAAAAGTGGAAAACAGGCTATTAAACTTTGATTTAAGCCCATTAGTAAATCCTTTTCTAGAATTGATCCCAGCGCTGTAATCCCAGTCACCCGAAACATTGTAATTATAATCCGTATCCATGGTATAAATTTTCCGTTTGTTTTTGTAAATAGTTAAGCATTGATAATGGTCACATCGTGACCGAAATGTACATTTGCGATTTTTAAATAAATCCTGTGAAGAAAGGAGACTCAATTCTTTTATTTAATAACTTCGTTCACCTTCACGTAACTCAACAATAATTTAATTTCATTATAGTTTAATGCTAATTAATTTCTACTAGACGCATACAAAAACGATATTAATATTTCGTATTATTAGAGCAAAATCTACATGTTATTAGTTAGTTTTTAAACAATGATAGAATGAACGTAGCAACATTACATTTTCATTTTCATATGTGTGTTTCATGCAGGGTTGCCAAATTACTGCTTTTGTCACCGAACCTGGTGGTTTCCTACTAAGCAAAGACATTGAAAAAATGTTTCATCAACATTAAAACAACGTTTAATGTTGCTACAATGTTGATATAATGTTATTTGTTTGTTTTTCGCTCAGTGGGTTCAACCTTCAGATTCAGACGTGGCTTAATTCTAGTGTTTGTTAGATGTTTTTTGTGACAATCTAGTGATTTACTGTCATGAGAAAGCGATTAAAGATAAAACAGTCGAACATGCCAAAATACTGTCAAAACTATTAACATTCTGAAATATCTATCTTAACATTCATAAAAATGTCCATGTCGAAATGAATCATAAACTTACATTTCTAAGGAGTGTATTTCAAACTTTACATGAAATCATTGTTTTGTACGCGTGGCGCATGAAGTAAAATTTCGAGTTTAGAAAAGCCTAGAAAATTTGTCTCGGGTCGCTGCGCGACCCAAGACAAATTTTCACGGGGCTTTTCTAAACTCGAAATTTTACTTCATGCTTAGTCTGGGAGTGGAAAACACTCGTTTAAAGCTTCAAATTGAACTATTTAAAAAAACGATTATCTAAAGATTTAAAGAAAATAAGCTGAATTTGGAATACGTATACTTTAAAGAAAAACTCCCTGTATTTAAAATTACTGCCAATAATTACACAAAGAAGAAAACATATGCATAAGCTGTACATTTTCCGACATCCGTTGTTTTTAAAAAGAGTTTAATTGAAAGCTTTAAACGAGTGTTTTCCTCTCCCAGACTAAGCATGGAGTAAATTTTCGAGTTGAGAAAAGCCCCGGCACGCGTATAACACTAATTTCAATTGAAGTTCAAATATGCATACATTTCACAATATTTTAGTGTTTTATACGCGTGGCGCATGCAGTAAAATTTCGAGTTTAGAAAAGCCCAGAAAATTTGTCTCGGGTCGCTGCGCGACCCGAGACAAATTTTCACAGGGCTTTTCTAAACTCGAAATTTTACTTCATGCTTAGTCTGGAAGTGGAAAACACTCGTTTAAAGCTCCAAATTGAACTCTTTTAAAAACAACGAATGTCGGAAAAATGTCAGGCTTTTCTAAACTCGAAATTTTACTTTATGCTTAATTTGGGAGTGGAAACACTCGTTAGAAGCTTTAATTGAACGCTTTTATAAGTAACTTTTCACTAACTTAACCTGACAAATTGAGAACCAACATAACCTAAAAACGGATACAGACAACATAACGTAACTTACCAATCAAACTAGTATTATGTTAGATCAAATTAATAATCAATAACTGACGTCCAACTTAACCTATAAAATTGGTAATCTAACCTAACCTAAAAATAGTTACGCATAACCTAAACTAATTTCTCGATATATCATTTTACCTATCCCTAGCTCAAATGACAATTACTTTATTCATTTAATTAGAACTGCTATAAAGCTCAGCTCAATAAACGCCGCTGAAGGAATCGCGCAGAATTTGCTATACAGAGAGTTTTACGTAACACCGAACATGCTAGAATGTACTCAATGTAAATTTTCCTATGTTCGATGTGTACTGGGACGCATCAAAGCATTGAGTACGATGTGATTAGCTACGATCTCTAATGGTAATGTAGTCAACCCAATTTACACTCTTCCTGTCAAAAATAAATTTAATTTGTCAATTATTATATCAACCACAATAGGTTGTATTTTGAATATTTTAGTTTAACGGAATGCTTATCAACTTTTGTTATATTTTTAATCAGTAAAATACTAATTAAAGAAGGTAAGAAGATAACCACGCTTCATCAGTAAACACAATTTTTCGCAACATTTCGGTGTTTAATTTAACATATTAAATATAATTTTACAAACATTTTATCGCTTAATTTTATCATACGGTAACTAATAATGTTGAAAGGACCTAAACTTAAATTTTTGTAGAACTCTTGTGTACAGACAATTTTTAAATATTAAATGATTTTGCAATAGTAAGGATATTATTAGATACTCTTCGACATAACATAGATTGTTTAATTTCATCTCTTCCAATAATATCGACGGACTTCTAACTCCTCGCTCATTAAATTTATCCAAACAAACTGTTTTAAAAGGTTCGAAATGGTTGAAATAAATGGTATTAGTCAATCAGAAAATTTTACAGTAATTGATTTATGGGAATTTCTTGAACTGTTTTCTCCATGGTATAAGTTTACCAGAAAAATCTTTTCCTTCTTTGTAAATATTATTGATATGTTCAACTCTCCGTTCTTCGTATACGTCTGCTTCAAGTGCTAGAACAGCAAATATCATTTGCTTGCGATAACTGACAGGGTACATTTATTTTTGAAGGGTTGACTATATTACTATTAGAAATCGTAGCCAATCACATCGCACTCAATGCTTTGATGCGTCCCAGTATACATCGAACATAGGAAAATTAACATTGAGTACATTTTAGCATGTTCGGTCTTACATAAAACTCTCTGTATATTGATAATGAAGGGACAAAAGAGCCTAGGGGAGGGAAAACGAAATCTCCATTCAAACTATTTTAAAGTTTTCCACACTATTCATTGAACGAAACGAATTTTCGTGGCAATATCGTAAAGTTTTATACGCGCGATTTGAAAGGATGACGGGTTCGAGTTATTCTAGTGTAATTGACTTGATTTCTTCATATTACTGTACAAACAAAAAATGTTAATTGAAAAATATAGATGATTCAATTCATTCAATTCGATTAATAATTGCACCGATCATTAACAAAAACATTCCTACAATGTTAAATTTTAAAAGTAAACACATTCTGTTAATAATGAATGTAATGAGAATTAAATAAGTTTTAAATTAATGTTGATTTCATATTACCAACACGAAAATTGTTTTCGTGGTGGATGCTAAAAGTTAGATTTTTATTTTTGGGGTAGTTTCAAATGATTTTATACAGCCAAATTTTAGTGAAATATTAGAAAAATAAAAAGTAGCTTCAGTTATTTCTAATATCAAGAAGTATCTTCGTGATTTTTTTCAGATTTTTTTAAAAATTAAATTTTTCATCCAAAAATCCGCAATTTTTATGGAAAAAATCACGCATTTTTTTAAAAATTAAAAAAAAATTACTGAAATTCTTACCAAACCTAAAAACGATGTGAGTTGTTTATTTTCTCAAGAAAAATGTTTTTCACCAATTTTACGCACTTTTGAAAATAACAAGAAGGTAGTTAAGCCACTAAAATTAAACATTGGGCGCTTGTACTAAGCACAGTTTTAAAGTCTTAGAAAATGGTAATAGCTGAAATTAAAGCTCTTTTAATCCTCAATTGATTGTTTTAAGAATAAATTAAATAAGTTGAGTATTATATAAAATAGAGCACTTTTTCCGCGCCAAGAGAAAACATTGTATAATTCGCCTGTTCTAACAAAACGTTCGTACAATAATAAATTTTAAAAGTAAATACATTTTTTTACAAGGAATGTATTTAGAATCAAATAAGTTTTCAATTGATGTTAATTTTATATTTCTAACACAAAAATTGTATTAATGGTCAATGCTAGAAACTAGAATTTTAGTTTTGCGTAGTTTTCAAACGATTTTATATATTGATAATTAAATAAAAGTCACTTGGTTTGTTTCACTACTATTTTTTATTCTCTCCGACTAGTTTCGACTTATCGTCATTCTCAAGGAGTAATGACGATAAGTCGAAACTAGTCGGAGAGAATAAAAAATAGTAGTGAAACAAACCAAGTGACTTTTATTTAATTATCAATATTGTAAACATGTTTCATCAAGTGATTAATGAGAACCAAATTGAAGAGAGTTTATATAGTCGAATTTCAGTGAAATAATATATTCGATACTTGTTCTGCTACTTTCTTGATGGAACCAAATTTTCAAATTGGGTAAAGTACTACACTTGTTATGTTCCATATTTTTAAAAATATGGAACATAACAAGTGTAGTACTTTACCCAATCAGTGAAATAATTTTTTTACAAGAAGAAAACATAGTTTTGGTTATTTATAACACCAAGAAGTATCTTAGTGATTTTTTTCAGATTTTTTAAAAAATAAAAATTTTCATCAAAAATTCGCAACTAATCTAACCTAACTTGTATAAATAACCTAACCTAACCTAAACTAATTTCACAACCTATCTTCTAACAGAAGCCTAGCTGAATGCCAACTACGTACATATATTTATTTAATTAGAATTGCTACAAAAGCTCAGCCGTAAGTTAACCTAACTTTTAATCTAACTTTGGTGGTTACATGTTTTCAAATTTATCCTGAGTAAATGCTACTTTAAATAACCTAAACAACTTTCTCTAAAGTTCCATAAAGAGAAAGTTATAATAGCTTAGATGGCTATTAGTTAACCCAACTTATGTAACTGTTATTCAATATAACCTAACTTTTGCAACTGTTGTTCAATTTAACCTAACTTTTCACCATGTGAAATAGCAAGTTAGATTAGGTTAGATATGATAACATGCACCATATTATCATGTCTAACCTAATTTGTTATCTAACTTAACTGTTATCATTGTCAGATTAGATATTATTAGATAAAGGGTTGGATCAAATAATTTGTTATTTAACCTAACTGTAATAATAATAATAATAATAATATTTATTTGCCCAACGGAAGACCAATATAGGGACAAAAATATAAATAAAAACTAAATAGTAATACAAAAATAGCACAAAAATATACAACTTATTAATATAAGTACAAGACAATTTTTTATTTATGGCATGAAGTGTTATACATGGTCACCAACAAAAATATCGCTAAATAAATTATTTGAATTAACAGACATATGAAAGACTTACGTAAAATATTTGTTCTGTAATCATTATATTAGATTAGATATTATTAAATATCACGTTGAGTTAGATATATGCCAAATAATCAACATTTTTATATATCTCAATCTGGTTTAAGTTTATCAGTAAAAATATTGATTTTGCTCGTTTTACGTACATTTTTTTAAGAGAAAATTGGGTTTGAATCCTACAATCTTGTTGGTATTTCACTCAAATTTAGTACATGTTGTCAAACCTAACCTAAATTGTCATTTAACCTAAACAAATGCTATCCAACCTAATTTCAATACAGATTTGTTAAAGATAACTAAATGTTCATAGCTGTTGGGTCTTAGACATTAGGTTCTATACAGGGTGTCCCATTAGTGCGTTCTTGAAGGATATATCGGCTCACGTTAAAGATAGAAAAAAAGTGTTTTCACTAAAGTTGTTTGGTTTTAAGAACTGCCTAACCTAAAAATATTTTGATGTATACAGGGTGCGCCATAAAAACAGTAGAGTATATAATTTGGTTTTTGAATCCCTAATGAAAATTGAGTGTCCTTTTAATAAAAACATTCGGTCTAAGTCATACTGCTTCGGAGTTATTGAAAAAACCTTTTAAAACTAAGCAACTTCAGTGTTTTGCTTCTTTAACGTGAGTCAAGATATCCTCCGAGAATGGGACACCCTGTACATAATACTATTATAATTATACTATCATAACAATAGTAAAATTAGAGTATAATGCATCTTTAGTTATAATACGTTTTTTATTCATTAACGTTTAATAGTGTTGTTCTCTTAATTTGTATCGTATGTTCAATAAAATAAAACCTCTAGAGTGCTATGGAATATATTGTAGGTTGACAACTCTGAAATTATACATTATAATTATTATGTCTGACGTTTTATATGACAATTCGTAATGCGTGTAACCAACATAAATTTATAAAAAGATAAAATCATAGCATTCTAGAGGTTTCTTTTTATTTAACATACTATATTTGATTTATTCATGTTATAACAAAACATAAAATGTGGTGATTTCTGGTGATTTTTAGACGAAATTTTTAGACATCTGGCAGTCTAGAGCTAGCAACACTGGTTTCTTGTGTTCTAACTTCATTGTAATCAAGTAATTTAGAAGGTATGTTACACTGTTTTTTTTATGTCTATAAAAATTTGTTTTATTTTAATATATTATTAGATTGAAATGTACTTCTAATGAGTGTCTCCACTCCCAGACTAAGCATGAAGTAAAATTTCGAGTTTAGAAAAGCCCCGCGTAGAAAAATTGTCGAGGGTCGCGCAGCGACCCGAGACAAATTTTCACGGGGCTTTTCTAAACTCGAAATTTTACTTCATGCGCCACACGTATAAAACACTGATTTCAAGTGAAGTTCAAACCATACTGATAAGGTTTATACATTTATGATTTATTGCATTATTAAATAAATTCTAAATAACCCTATTTTTTTATTACAGTAGAGGTTATGTATAAGACCTAAGCTAGGGCTATTAAATTATTAGTTGTAAACAAACAATAGTAATCTACTAAATAGTTTTATTAATAAGGCTGGTTATGTTTAAAACACGTTTTAAACATGTTTTTAATTGTTAATGTTTTAAACACAGTTTCATTGAAAAAAAAAACGTTTTGAAAAAAAAAACAGTTTGTTTTAACCCATTAAGCGCCATTGATGCATACACGCAACATTATTAATTTGTTGTTAATTAAATTACTAAACAAGTTAATTTGATATATTATAATATTTGACCTGACTTGAAAATGTATGAAGAAAAATGTAAATATTTTGTTATTTAAATATTTCAATTATTGCTCATTTAAAAAATATGTATATATCAGTGTTTTTCTAACTTCACAATACTTCAGTGTTTTATACGCGTGGCGCATGAAGTAAAATTTCGAGTTTAGAAAAGCCTGAAAATTTGGTTTGGCCGCTCCGCTTCGCGGAGCGACCAAACCAAATTTTCAGGCTTTTCTAAACTCGAAATTTTACTTCATGCTTAGTCTGGGAGTGGAAACACTCGTTCTAAACTTCATATTGCACGTTTTTATATGTGATTGAATAATGCCTGAAAATTAACAACGTATACATTTTGTATATTTAAAAGAAAAATTCACAGTATCACAGTTCATAGAAATTATAAAAATAAGTGCAGAATTTTGCTTAACATCAACTTTTAGAGTTAACTCTATAATTGTTTGACCGTTAATGGGTTAATGAAAACGAAAAAAACGTTTTTTAACAACCGTGGTTTTTATCTAACTAAAAATCCCCAGTCTTACTATAGGTATTTGGTTTACTTTCTATACATGTATGCAGTTTTAAGCAACATTTTAGAGATAAAATACGAAATATTCATGCAATAATAATAAACTGATTTTTTTCGAGGTTGAGGAAACGATTGAATCTGTACAAAAATGAATCCGCATGAGATAATCCTTCAATACCGTATGAATAATCATCAACATCATTTCAGCATTTTTTTTTTCCTTTTTTTCGTCATTCGACATTGAATATTATTGTGTTTGTTTAATCACGTTTATATCATCCAGAGATTCATAGACGTAGCCAAGGAAGAGTCTTAGGTCATAATATCCACTCAAAATTCCTTGAAGATTTCTTAAAGAATTTTTAATTGTGAATGATTTAATCTTTAATATCTCTCAATATTTTCATAAAATTGTATACAGGGTGTCCCAGACCACCCGTATCAGCCTTATTTTAAGAAAACGGCTAGTCCCAGAGAGTTGGGACAAAAAAAATTACAAAAGCCGTAAAATTACAAAAGCCGTATTAAAGAATCGAATGGTGATATTGTTTTCTCACAAAAAGGTTGGCATCCCTGGACGCTTGCTTAAAAATGTCAATACCTTCAGATTTTTAAATGGTACGCAGGTCAAAAGTGGTATCATTGAAAAGGTCTTTAAAAAATAAGCAACTTTTGCAGAATACATAATTTTGTTACTGGCGTCGATTTATGTGATTAAAGTTATTAAATTTCAATTTTTCGTGGCTAACTTATTTTGAAAGATTGAGTTTAAAATGTCAGTTAGACCTCTCACATACATTCTAAGCAAGTCCAAGAAGTCGCTACAGAAGTATTAACCTACAACTATTTCTCTGCCTCCTCTATTTTTCGAAAATCCTACGCCAACTCCGATTACTGTTTTGAATTATGTGAACATTTTGAAACTTTACTTAATTTTGCAATACAAATAAATGTTTAATGAAATTGAATTTGTGTTCAGTATTCCGGCACCAGGTACCCACAGACGCGTTTCGGACTTCAAGGCCCTCTTCAGTGTGGTCTCGACCCAGTGCTGAGGAATACTGAACATTTCTGACTATTTCAAGCCAATATGTGAAAACTATTAATGTTTTCAAATGTTTAATGGATACTACATCTGCATATTTGCAATCTAAAAGTTTGTATGGAAACAAAATCGAAATTTTAGTTTTCTCTCAAATGTAAAATACTTAAATTTCCATTATAATTAAAAACTCTGTTTTTGTTTAAATTTTAGAGAAAAACGAAATATGTTTAGCACAATTATATTTAAATAAATTTATTGAAATTTGGAGCCGGAATTATACGAAATTTCCAACTCCTCGGCTCCGATTTCCTCATCACAAAAATACTTAAATTCAGACTCCACAGTTTTGACTCTTACTCCGACTTAGAGTTCAAAGCACTGGTTCAAACTGTTTTCCATTTACTTCTAAACACTGTTGAACTGTTTTGTCCCAATACCAGTCGCCCTAAGTATCTACTTTTAAAATAAGGTAGCCATGAGATATTAATATTTGGTAACTTTAATCCACAATTACTCAAAATAAACGCCCGTTACAAAAATATGTTTCTTACAAAAGTTGCTTATTTTTCAAAGACCTTTTGAATGATACTACTTTTGACCTATCATGCCATTTGAAAAACTTGAGTTTTTGACATTTTTAAGCGAAATCTCAGGTATGCCAACCTTTTTGGGAAAAAACAATATCACCATTCGATTCTTCAATATGGCTTTAGTAATAATTTTTTTATCCTAATTCTCTAAGACTAGCCATTTTCTCAAAAAATGCCTGATACGGGTGGTCTGGGACACCATGTAAAGGGTGATTCAATTTGAATTTCCACATTACAATCTTAAATATTTTTGACACGCCACTGTATTTGTCAAGGGCAGCGTGTGATTTCTAACCTAAAAAGTTAAACAAAAGTAGTCATGGAGCAATATACGCAAGAACAACGTGTTAAAATTATCCAAGCATATTATGAAAACGGCCGATCGAGGAAAAGTGCATTTCGTGCTTTACGTGAAGTTTGTGGTGCGCAAAATCGACCTTGTGAGAGGACAATTTGAAATGTGGTCCAAAAATTCTAACAAACTGGATCCGTAGCTAATATCAAAACCCCTCAGCGTGCTCGTAGAGGTCGTTCGGAACAAAATATTGCACAAGCTAAATATTGCAAGCACATCGATTCGTCATCGATCGCAGCAAGTGGGCCTTACGTATTCCACTACACAGCGAATTTTAACAAAAGATTTGAAGTTACACCCGTACAAACTCCAAATAACACAGGAATTGAAGCCTCGAGACCATCAACAGTGCCGTGTGTTTGCCGAATGGATAAGAGAACAAGGAGTAAATTTTTCAATGAAAATTATCTTTAGCGATGAGGCATATTTCCACGTTGATGGCTTCGTAAATAAGCACAATTGTCGTATTTGGGGATTGGAAAATCCAAGAGAGATTGTTGAAACGAAAATGCATCCTCAAAAGGTCACTGTTTGGTGTGCCTTTTGGTCCGGAGGCGTAATTGGCCCATTTTTTTTTTCGAGGATCATGCGGAGAACTCTGTTACGGTTAATGGCGTTCGTTATCGGAACATGATAACAGATTTTCTTTGGGAGCAGTTGGAAGATATGGATATCGAAGATTTATGGTTTCAACAGGACGGCGCGGCAAGTTTCCCGGTCGCATTATTTCACGTAACGGTGACTTCAATTGGCCGCCGCGATCGTGTGATTTAACTCCCGCAGATTTTTTCCTTTGGGGGTATCTGAAGAGCAGAGTATACAAGAATAAACCGAACACCATTGCAGAGCTGAAACAGGAGATCAGACGCGAAATAGCCGGCATAGAACCTGATTTGTGTCGCAGAGTAGTCGAAAATTTTAACAAACGAATTACGTCATGTCACCTGAGCCGCGGCGGTCATTTACATGATATCATCTTTCACACATAATTGTAATGAACTAACCTTGAAGGGCAAATATTTTTTTTTATATTTTTCAACTTCTACGTGTTTTTTTTATTATTTTTAATGTGGAAATCCAAAATGAATCACCCTTGACCATGTCAAAAACTATCGATGGCTTATTTTTTGTTTTTAACATATTCTAAAAGAGCAATGTCTTTTTGATATCCACACAAAATTTCATAAATATTTCTTTAAGAATTTTTAATTGTGAATCATTTAAACTTTAATTTTTTCTCTTAATATGTTCATAAAATTGTATATTTTCGACGTTCAATTGAAAATAACCCGAAAAGTAGCGATGGAGTATTTTTTATTTTTGACATATTTTGAATGAGCAATGTTTTCTCAACATTGCATGAAGATTTCTCAAAAAACTTTCATAATGTAAATGATTTAAACTTCAATTTCTCTCAATATTTTCATAAAATTCTATATTTTCGACTTTCACTTGAAAATAATTCGAAAACTATCAATAGCATATTTTTTGTTTTTTACATATTTTGAAAAAGCAATGTCTTCTTAACACAAAATTTCATGAAGATTTCTCAAAGAATTTTCAAATTGTGAATGATTTAAACTTTAATTTCTGTCAATATTTTTATAAAATTGGATATTTTCAAGTTTCAGTTGAAAATCATTAGAAAACGATCGATGGCTTATTTTATTTATTTATACATACATACTGTGCCCTATTACTAATATTGGTATAACATGTTGTGTATATTGTTTGTGATTTTATATATTTTAACTTAATTATTACTTTTAACTTAGTTTAGACTAAGCATTATGTATTTATTTTAAATGGATATCCGCAAATAAACAATAAACATAACATGATATTTAGGGATATATACGTCAACATCTTTAATTAAATAAATATTATGTTGAAACATTCGTCAGGATAAAATATAAAAATACAGTGAATGCAAAAATTGACACAGCAATAGACACACAACATACAAAAATAAGAAAAAAGACTATAACGAATCATCTAAATATTCCTGAACTTTATAATAGCATTTTTCAATTTCCGTAAGTGATTTTTGTATAATTTGTAATCTGAAATATTTTTAATCGTTTTTGGTAATTTATTATATATTAGGAGACATGAATATTTTCCTGATTTTTCGTACAATGCCGTGTTATGGGGGGTGACTCTTAGTAGGGCTGCATTTCTTATAGAGTACCTGTGGAAATCTTTATTCTTAGCGAATAATGCTTGATTACTTTTTGCGTAAATAGCACATTTATACAGGATGGAAACCTTAACTGGAATAAATTCGGTATTTATGAAATGAGAAGTTCCAGAAAAAAATCCTCGGACAGGTCGATTTTTGTTCTTTATTGTGCACTTTTTAGAGTCTTCAAAACAAGTACGACGTCACTGGCCTTTCATGTATGACGTCATAGGCAATTTTTTAAATGGATTTTTATTTTTTTATTTTACTAAATGTGTAGCCCTTTTGATTCTCTTTACGACCATGTAAAAAAAATTGTATTTTTAATTTTTTTATTTCAAAAATTAAACAAAAATGGAGGATCTAAAGCAGTGGTCTCCAAACTACGGCCCGCGGGCCAAATCCAGCCCGCGACTGGCATGAATCCGGCCCGCGATTGTTTGTAATTTTTTTTGTAAATGTCATATTTTGAAATATTGTAACAATTGTTCCTTAAATTTTTCATAATTTTATAAAATTAATCGGATCTTGGCCGACTTTATTATGTAGAATTGTATTTGTGGCCCGCGAAGAAGATAGTTTGGAGACCCAGGATCTAAAGGAACGTATCAGGCATGAAATAAGATATATTTCACCGGAAATGTTTCAAAATGTAAGTGATGGGTTTTATCATCGATTGGCTTTTTACCAAGAGAGAAACGGTACTCATTTTAAACATTTGTTACATTAATGCCCGGTATTATAAAATGTTTTATTCCCTAAATAACATTTACTTTAGGAATAAATTAATTTATTCCAAAGATTTCGGTATTATAAACACAAAATAACTTTATTTGGCTAATAAATCTCCTCAGTAAATTATTTCTTTGTTTTTCTACCAAGTAAATTTTATTCTCTAAATAATTTGACAATTAAAAGTCAAAAGTCTATTATATTATTATAATTACTTTAGATTCTACTGCTTGTATTTATTAATTTTATTACGGTTATCATGTCTACCATATCATCCATGTCAGATTTAAGTTCGCTTATAGTATCTTCCCTGACAGTGATTAATTCGAACCACAAGACATTCTAAGTAGTCAAAGACCTAGAGCTTTTCAAGTCAGACATAACCAGGGATTTTTATACTTATGCATACGCTTTTTTAAATTAGTTCCATTTAATGTTTTAAACGAGTGTTTTCCACTCCCAGACTAAGCATGAAGTAAAATTTCGAGTTTAGAAAAGCCTGAAAATTTGGTTTGGTCGCGTAGCGCGAAGCGCGGAGCGACCAAACCAAATTTTCAGGCTTTTCTAAACTCGAAATTTTACTTCATGCGCCTCGCGTATTAAACACTGAAAACACTGAAATATTGTGAACAAGTGAACTTCACTTGAAATCAGTGTCTTGTACGCGTGGCGCATGAAGTAAAATTTCGAGTTTAGAAAAGCCTGAAAATTTGGTTTGGCCGCTCCGCGCTTCGCGCTACGCGACCAAACCAAATTTTCAGGCTTTTCTAAACTCGAAATTTTACTTCATGCTATCCTGGGAGTGGAAAACACTCGTTTAAAACATTAAATGGAACTAATTTAAAAAAGCGTATGCATAAGTATAAAAATCCCTGGTTATGTCTGACTTGAAAAACTCTAGGTCTTTGACTACTTAGAATGTCTTGTTTTGTGTATTTCTGTCCTATTCCACGGTTATTCTCTATAATTATAAGGATTATTTAAGAGGGCTAATATACTTACATTTTATAGTTTGTACGCGTACGAAGTGTTACTATTCAATTTTAAATATAAAGTCAAATTTCATTCCCATAAAGCGAAACATGTATAATACACGCAATACAGATAAGTACGTATTCCCCCGGCATAGATTATCACTGTATGAAACATCACCATTATATGTCGCACTGAAGATGTTCAATGGACTGCCAACCCGACTACAAACACTCACAAGTGAATACTCATTCAAAACTCAAATTAAAGATTATCTAATCCGAAAGGAGTATTACTCAATGTCAGAAACTATCAATATTCAATAAGCTGTGTCTTTCTTTCGTCTGACGCGTTCAATTAGCAGTAACATATAATTTATTGTAACTATATTTATAGTATGTATGTAAAGAAATATACTTTCTTTATACAATTTATTTTGATCTGCGCGTGCCGTGCGCTGTCATCAGCAGTCAACAGATTCGAGACGTTTGGACCAGATCAAAAGAAATACTTACAAATACCGTAACAGTGGACATAAATTGTCGTTTCTTGTTTACAGGTATTCTTTAATCCTGTAATTTTGTAAATAATTAATAATAAACTTGTTTACAGAGAAACACTTTGTGGTCTACTTTACCCAAAATAACAATTGTCTTACAAAACGACAATTTTTGGTTTATAATGGTAACAAAGTTGAAATTCGCATTCCAATATGTGGTTTCCCCAAAAGATAAGAAGACAAGTGTCGTAATCATAACCTCGATTACTACAGAGGATAATAGGAAGTATGTGCTGCCATATGATGTTAGTTTTATAAGTGAACATAGAATACTAATGAAGACGGATGTTTATAAAAGGGTAAAAAAAAGTATAACTCAAATTGGTCAGGAAAGAAATGTATGGATCACACTTACAACGGAAATGGAAAAGACATACTTTGATAAAGAGGGTAATATAATGTTTAATGACTTATATTTAGAACAAATAATAAAAACAGATAAAGTACTACCCATTCATAACAATGAAAACCAACTGAATTTAAAAAACATAGCAGATAAATTTATGATTGAAAAGTTGACATTTAAAAACTCAAATGCCAAACAATGGTTAGAGACATTTGAAAATGAATGCAAAAGGTTAGAAATTGATCAGGATATTACAAAGATTGAAATGTTGAGACTATTTCTAGATAAGACATGCTCAGACTGGTACTCAGCGACTCTGACAATATTAACAATAGAAGCAGGATGGAATGAATGGAGAAGGAGATTTCTAGAATCATTTGCTGACAAAGGATGGAATACAGGAACATATGCTATATATTATAGATATAAAGAAGGTTCATTAATTGAATATGCTATGAGAAAAGAAAAGTTGTTACTAGATATAGACAATGAGATTTCTTCAAAGGTCCTAGTGTTACTTATAGCCGCAGGATTGCCAGAGTTCATTAGAAATAAAATTGACAAAGAAAAATGTAACAACTCGACTGAACTATTGCGTGACATTAGAAAATATGAATATTTGATTAATAAAGGCAGTTTTTCAAAGAAGAACGAAGATAAACGTGACAACAAGAAGAGATACGAAAGAAAACAGCCGTGCAAGAATTGTGAAAGCTTAAATAAAGGTATCAGATATCATCCCGAAGAGACATGTTGGTTTAAAAAGAAAGAAGGAATTGAAAGCAACTCAATTATTGAAGTAAATCTAAATGCTGAAGCAAAAAACGAGTAAGTACACCATTGATTAAAGTAAAAATATTATTAGAAGATAAGCTAGAGGTAATGGGAACATATGATCCAGGTTCCCAGGTCTCCCTAATCAATCCAAAATTTTGCAAAATTAGAAAAAAGATAAAAGATGTAAATAAAATATATTTGAAAACAATCAATGGTGTGACAGAAACAAAAGGATTAGTAACCATAAAAGCAAAAATCTTCAATATAGAAGATTACATAGATGTATTCATTATAGGAGAAGATAACTGTGAAGACTTTATTATAGGATTAGACATTATAAAAAAATTCAAACTAATCCAAGATGAAAACCTACAAATATCACAACAACAAATTAAACACTCAGAAAAAGCAGAAAAGAATATTACTATGAACATTAATCATAATAAAACTAAAAAGTGTTTAGTTAATTTCAATGAACATATAGAAACAAATGAATTCGAAATAAATCTAAAACATCTAGATGACATAAAAAAAAATAAAATTGAAAATCTAATAGAACAATATAAAACTATATTTGCAAAAGATAAATACGATATAGGCGTAGTAAAAGATTATGAGGCGAGAATAGATTTGATAGTAGACAAATATTGCTGTAAAAGGCCATATCGATGTTCAATAGAGGACAAAAGAGAGATAGAAACACAAGTAGCAAAGCTATTAGAAAAGAATATAATTGAAGAATCATACAGCCCATTTGCTGCACCAGTAACACTAGCATACAAAAGAGATGAAGGAAAGAAAAGCCGTCTATGCATTGATTTTAGAGATATAAACAAGAACATTGTACCACAAGCTCAACCATTTCCACTTATAGATGACCTAATAATTAAAGCCAGAAATTGCAAATATTTTACCACATTAGATATAAATTCTGCCTTCTGGGCGATACCACTCCGAATCGAGGACAGAAAAAAAACTGGTTTTGTAACACAAGAAGGACATTATCAGTGGACATGTCTTCCATTTGGTTTAAAAACATCACCAGCAATATTCCAAAGGGTACTGAGTAGTATTTTAAGAAAACACAAACTAACGGAATTTACAGAAAATTATATTGACGATATATTGATTTATTCATCAAATTTTGAAAAACACCTTAAAAATATAGAGCAGGTATTGGAAGCAATTATAAAAGAAGGATTTAGATTGAAATTTAAAAAATGTACATTTGCTTCGAATTCTGTTAAATACTTAGGGCACATAATAGAAAATAACACAGTAAGACCAATAAAAGATAATCTGATTTCAATACAGAATTTTCCAACTCCAAGAACTCAGAAAAATATCAGACAATTTTTAGGAAAAATCAACTTTTACCATGCGTACATACCAAATAGTTCAATAAAATTAGAACCATTACATAGATTATTGAGAAAAGATACAAAATTCATATGGTCGGAGGAATGTGAAAATGCTTTTACAGAAATGAAGAAGTTGTTATGTTCTCAACCAATTTTGGAGATATTCGACAAGGATTTGCCAATAAAAATTTATTCTGATGCATCACTTGAAGGAATTGGAGCGATACTGAAACAAGTACAAAGAAATGGACAAGAAAAACCTGTAGCATATTTAAAAAAAAAATTGAATGAAACCCAAAAGAAAAAGAAAGCAATATATCTGGAGTGTTTGGCGATTAAAGAAGCAGTGAAATATTGGCAACATTGGCTAATTGGAAGAAAGTTTGAAGTATATTCCGACCACAAACCGCTTGAAAACTTGAATGTAAAAGCGAGAACAGATGAGGAATTAGGCGAATTAACTTATTACTTATCACAATATAACTTCCAAATAAAATATATGCCAGGAAAAAATAACGTTGAAGCAGACTGTCTGAGCCGAAATCCAGTATTAGATTCAAATGATAATACTGAAGAAATGCTAAAAATAGTTAACATAACTCAAATTGATGAAATAAGAACAGACCAAGAAAAAAATGAAATAATACGGAAAATAAAATTAAAATTAATAAAGAAGAATGGAATATACTATAAAAAAGTTAAATCTAAAGAGAAAATAATTTTGTCTGAAGAATTGAGTATCAAGCTGATTAAAGAAATTCACACAGAATGGTGCCATACAGGAGTAAGACAGACAATGTACAGAATATGTCCGTACTATACATCAAAAAATTTAACAGAAAATATCAAAAGAATATGTAGAAATTGTGATGTATGTATACAAAATAAAACAAGAGGAAAAAAATTTGGATTATTGTCTCAATTGGGACCACCGACTGAACCATTTGAGATAATGTCTATTGACACCATCGGAGGATTTGGAGGACGAAAATCAACAAAAAAATATCTCCATCTACTAGTCGATCATTTCACTAGATATGCATTCATTTTAACTTCAAAGACACAGAATTCCACAGATTTCATTAAACTTATTCAAAAAGTGTTAGAAACAGACAAAATTGGAACGATATTAACTGACCAATATCCTGGAATAAATTCAAATGAATTTAAAAAATTCTTAGAAAGAAACAATGTTAAATTGATATTCACCGCAGTTGATTCACCATTCTCAAACGGTTTAAATGAAAGACTTAATCAAACTTTAGTCAATAAAATAAGATGTAAGATAAATGAAAAAAAATATAAAAAAGCATGGACAACAATTGCAAGAGAATGTTTAGATAAATACAATAAAATTGAACATTCAACAACGGGATTTGCACCAGAGTACTTATTAAATGGCACAGACACAAGCATCATACCAGAAGAATTGAAAAGAAATAAAAACAAAAATGAGTGGATTAAAGATAGAAAATCTGCTTTAGAAAGATCAATAAAATCACATGATTACAATAAAAAACAGTACGACAAAAATAGAAAACATCATGAGTACAATGTAAAAGACATGGTATATATAGAAAATGGCAATAAATTAAATAGAAGAAAACTTGATCATCTGAGAATTGGACCTTTTGAAATAATAGAAAAAATATCAAACACCATATATAAAATCAGGACCAATAAGAGGAACTTGGAAACCAGTTTATTCCATATATCAAAACTTATACCAACTGAAGAAGCGGACACAGAAGAAGAAGAATAAAAAAGAAAATCGTTTCGCCCTGGGGGAGGGGAGATGTAAAGAAATATACTTTCTTTATACAATTTATTTTGTGCACTTTGCGAGATCTGCGCGTGCCGTGCGCTGTCATCAGCAGTCAACAGATTCGAGACGTTTGGACCAGATCAAAAGAAATACTTACAAATACCGTAACAGTGGACATAAATTGTCGTTTCTTGTTTACAGGTATTCTTTAATCCTGTAATTTTGTAAATAATTAATAATAAACTTGTTTACAGAGAAACACTTTGTGGTCTACTTTACCCAAAATAACAATTGTCTTACATGTATATGTATTATTTCTAAATTGAATAAAGGAAAAAAAAAGAATTATACTAAATTTCCAATTTGATTGACAATTAAAAAAATTGGTGGTTCCAGCTATGGCCACAATGAAACTGTTTAATATCGGTTTGTAATCTACTTATTACATTTTTTATTTCTAGAATTGCTATTTATTTGGAAGGATTGCTTTATAATACGCAATTTTATTTGCCCATTAGTTTACTAGGTAAATAAATTTACTCTACAAATAGTTATCGAATGATTTATTAATCGTTTATAATACCAGGCATAAATAAATTTATTAACCCATTAACGGCCAAGCAATTAGAGAGTTAACTCTAAAAGATGATTTTAGGTCAAATTCTGCACTTATTTTTATGATTACTATGAATGACTTATCGTATTATATACTGTGAATTTGTCTTTTAAATATACATAATGTGTACGCTGTCAATTTTTAGGTATTAGTCGATTCTATATAATAACGTGCAATATAAAGTTTTCAACGAGTATTTCCACTCCCAGACTAAGCATGAAGTAAAATTTCGAGTTTAGAAAAGCCCCGCGTAGAAAATTTGTCGAGGGTCGCGCAGCGACCCGAGACAAATTTTCACGGGGCTTTTCTAAACTCGAAATTTTACTTCATGCGCCACGCGTATAAACCACTGAAATATTGTAAAGTTAGAAATACACTGATATACATATATATATATATATATATATATATATATATATATGTATATATATATATATATATATATATATATATATATATATATATATATTTTAAATGAGTAATAATCGAAATATTTACATTTTTCTTTATACATTTTAAAGTCAGATCAAATAATATAATATATCAAATTAACTTATTTAATAATTTAACTAACAAAAAAATAATAATGTTGCGGGTATGCATCAATGGCGCTTAATGGGTTAAAAAAAAATTGTGAAATTTTTCAAATGAAAAAATAATAAAAAAAGAATGAAAAGGGCTACAAGTTTATTAAAATAAGAAAAAATTGTTTCCATTTAAAAAAATTGCCTATGTCGTCATACGTGAAAGGCTAGTGACGTCATACTTGTTTCGAAGGCGCTAAAAAGTGCGCAATAAATAACAAAAATCGACCTGTCCGAGGATTTTTATGTGGAACTTCTCGTTTCATAAATACCGAATTTATTCCAGTTAAGGTTTGTTTAATTTGAAGGCATCTTTACATGTATTCCTTTTTCGGGTGTTAAAAATGAGACGAATTATGCGTTTTTGTGATACAATTAATCTGTTAATGTCAGCCTACCCTCAAGAAATTACATTGTATGATAAATAATAATAATAATAATATTAATGAATTTATACTTAAACAGTTCTTAAGTTTTAGTAGAGCATAATAAGCGCTGTTCAATTTTTTCGATGGTGTCAATGTGCTGCAGCCATGATAATTTCTCATCCAATATATATCCCAAAAATGTTGCAGTTTGTGAACCATTTGGGATTTGGTTTTCTGGTGGTTTTCTGTTATAAAACTGTAATTTGACTGTTTTATATGCGTTTAGTAATAAATTATTTTTGTTACACCACAATGTAACCTGCACTGTTGCCATTTCTATTTTAGTAAGATGATCTTTTGATTTATATATATATATATATATATATATATATATATATATATATAGTTTATTTACGGATAACCATTTTACAATACAAAATTTGAAACAAACTGGTAATAGTTCCTAAAACAAGTAAGATTACAATTTAGCAGTGGTATCATCAGCAAAATTGACAATGTATCCATCTTGTATTTAGATTTTGACATATTATAAAAGAACAATGTATTATTAGTATCTGCACAAAATTTGGTCAAGTTTTCTCAAAGAATTTTCATATTGCGCATGTTTTAAACCTCCATTTCTCTCAATATTTACATAAAATTGTATATTTCGACTTTCAGATGAAAATAACTCGAAAACTATCAATGGCGTATTGTTTGTTTTTGACATATTTTGAAAGAGTAATGTCTTTTTAACACCTACACAAAATTCCATGAAGATTTTTCAAAGAATTATTACATTGTGAATCATTTAAACTTTACTTTCTCTAAATATTTACATAAATTTCATATTTTCGACTTTCAGTTAAAAATAACTCGAAAACTATCGGTGGCGTATTTTTTGTTTTTGGCATATTATGAAATAACAATGTCTTATTAGCATCTACACAAAATTTGGACAAGATTTCTCAAAAAATGTCTATATTGTGCATGTTTTAAACTTTAATTTCTCTCAATATTCACGTAAAATTGTATACTTTCGACTTTTAGATGAAAATAACACGAAAACTATCTATGGCGTATTGTTTGTTATTGACATATTTTGAAAGAGTAATGTCTTTTTAACACCTACACAAAATTCCATGAAGATTTTTCAAATAATTATTACATTGTGAATCATTTAAACTTTAATTTCTCTAAATATTTACAGAAAATTGTATATTTTCGACTTTCAGTTAAATATAACTCGAAAACTATCAGTAGCGTATTTTTTGTTTTTAGCATATTATGAAAGAACAATGTCTTATTAGCATCTAAACAAAATTTGGTCAAGATTTCTCAAAAAATGTCCATATTGTGCATGTTTTAAACTTTAATTTCTCTCAATATTTACATAAAATTGTATATTTTCGACTTTCAGATGAAAATAACACGAAAACTATCATCGGTATATTGTTTGTTTTTGACATATTTTGAAAGAGTAATGTCTTTTTAACATCTACACAAAATTCCATGAAGACTTTTCAAAGAATTATTACATTGTGAATCATTTAAACTTTAATTTCTCTAAATATTTACATAAATTGCATATTTTCGACTTTCAGTTAAAAATAACTCGAAAACTATCGGTGGTGTATTTTTGTTTTTGGCATATTATGAAAGAACAATGTCTTATTAGCATCTACACAAAATTTGGACAAGATTTCTCAAAAAATGTCCATATTGTGCATGTTTTAAACTTTAATTTCTCTCAAATTTACATAAAATTGTATATTTTCGACTTTCAGATGAAAATAACACGATAACTATCAATGGCGTATTGTTTGTTATTGACATATTTTGAAAGAGTAATGTCTTTTTAACACCTACACAAAATTCCATGAAGATTTTACAAAGAATTATTACATTGTGAATCATTTAAACTTTAATTTCTCTAAATATTTACATAAATTGCATATTTTCGACTTTCAGTTAAAAATAACTCAAAAACTATTGGTGGCGTATTTTTTGTTTTTGGCATATTATGAAAGAACAATGTCTTATTAGCATCTAAACAAAATTTGGTCAAGATTTCTCAAAAAATATCTATATTGTGCATGTTTTAAACTTTAATTTCTCTTGAATATTTAATTTCTCTCAATATTTACATAAAATTGTATATTTTCGACTTTCAGATGAAAATAACACGAAAACAATCATCGGTGTATTGTTTGTTTTTGACATATTTTGAAAGAGTAATGTCTTTTTAACATCTACACAAAATTCCATGAAGACTTTTCAAAGAATTATTATATTAGGAATCATTTAAACTTTAATTTCTCTAAATATTTACAGAAAATTGTATATTTTCGACTTTCAATTAAAAATAACTCGAAAACTATCGGTGGCGTATTTTTTGTTTTTGGCATATTATGAAAGAACAATGTCTTATTAGCATCTACACAAAATTTGTTCAAGATTTCTCAAAAAATGTCCATACTGTGCATGTTTTAAACTTTAATTTCTCTCAATATTTACATAAAATTGTATATTTTCGACTTTCTGATGAAAATAACACGAAAACTATCAATGGCGTATTGTTTGTTATTGACATATTTTGAAAGAGTAATGTCTTTTTAACACCTACACAAAATTCCATGAAGATTTTTCAAAGAATTATTACGTTAGTAATCATTTAAACTTTAATTTCTCTAAATATTTACATAAAATTGTATATTTTCGACTTTCAGTTAAAAATAACTCGAAAACTATAGGTGGCGTATTTTTTGTTTTTGGCATATTTTAAAAGAACAATGTCTTCTTAAAATTTGTACAAAATTCCATGAAGATTTTTCAAAGAATTTTCTTATTGTGAATGATTTAAACTTTAATTTCTCTCAATATTTTCATAAAATTGTATATTTTCGACATTCAATTAAAAATAACTTAAAAACTATCCATGGCGTATTGTTTGTTTTTCACATATATTGAAAGAGCTATGTCTTCTTCATATCCACACAAAATTTCATACATATTTCTTAACAAGAAATAAATCGGTGCCCGAAATGTACATCTGGCAAGAGGGGTAAGGGTGAAGAAGGGAATGTAACGGTGTTTAATTAAGTGACCCATTCCAATGTTGAATAAAGTAGTTTATTAGTTAGGGTAACATTAAACTTTTTTAGTTATTTCTATATTCTTTTGTTGTAATTTTATTTTTGGTTTTACAGGACGTATTAGCTTTTAATTATTAGTTTAATATGTTAATTTTGTAATAAGTATTATATTTTTCATTCTTTCTAAAAGGCGATTGCCGTTAATAAAGTATTTTTTGTTTTGTTTGTTTGGCATAGGTTCTAGCCATTCAGCCACTAACGATGATTATAATAATTAATTTAACATATATTTGGACGTCACGACACATTCACACCACACCCAGGGACACGACGAGAAATTATATTTAAATAAAGTCTCCCCGTGCACGGGAATCGAACCCGAGTTTGTGGCTCGCCGAGCGATACAGCCCGACGACGTTACCGCTCGGCCACCACCTGCCCTAATAAAGTATTATTATTATTAAAAAAAGAATGTTCATATTGTGAATTTAACCTTTAATTATTTTTTTTTATTGTAGCTAATTTTTTTAAATATTTTCATAAAATTATATATTTTCGACATTCAGTTGAAAATTGCTTGAAAACTATGCTGCAATATTGTTGTATTCATAATGTTTCTTCTGTTATAACGAAATAATAAAGTTGTTGTTTAACATAAAGCAAAATTGAATTTGCCAATAGTTTGCAGAATATTTACAAAATATAAAAACGAATTAAAATTAATATCGACTTTTTGCAACATTTTTTAGTCTTGTTGTTATTTTCAAGATGTAATAATAATAATAATAATAATAACAGTTCTTTATTCCAATGTTAATATCACATACAAATTTTGCACATATACATCTACACGGAATAGGGTCAAATCAAGATTAATACATATTATGTTTTTCTAGAGAAATATTCATGCATATTATATGGTTCTAAATCAAGTAAGAACTCTTTAATAGATTGTTTCCAGCTCGAAAACGTATCCGATTTTTGTGTGTTTGTGGGCAGACTATTGTATATTTTTATACAAACATATAGTGGATTCTTTTCAAAGAAAGTTAATCTATGATACGGATATTTAAAGTCAAGCCCGTGTCTCGTGTTATGAGTACTTTCCAGTTTAAATTCAATAAATAAATGTTTATGCTTCCACATAAATTTCATCGCTTCCAGAATGTATACTGCGGGACAAGTTAGTATTTGATTTTCCCTAAAGGAGCCTCTGCAACTCTCTTTATATCTAAGATCGAACATAATTCTGAGTGCTCGTTTCTGAATTATAAGGATCTTTTCAAGGTTGATGCGATTACCCCAAAACATTATGCCATACTTCATGTGTGAGTAGAAGTAAGCAAAGTAAAACGTTCGAGCGATAATTGCATTTGTATATTTGGAGAGTACCCTAATTCCATAACAGGCTTTATTTAATTTCCCAGAGAGCGCTTCAATATGGTTATTATAGCTTAGAGTTTCATCTAAGTCAATTCCTAGAAATTTCGAGGCATTAGTGAAATCGTAGTTTGTTTGATTTAGAGTAATATAGTTTGGTGTTTCCATATTATTATTAATTTTAAAAAGTATACAACTCGTTTTTTCATTGTTTAGTATTAATTTGTTGTTATTAAACCATTTTTGCAAGTTACACATACACTCATTACCGATGGAATTTATATCCGTATACGATGGACCTAATAAAATGAGATTTGTGTCGTCGGCATAACTTACAATATGGCAACCCTCGTCAACGTTCTCGTTGATGTCATTTATGAAGATATTGAATAAAAGCGGCCCCAGAATACTGCCCTGGGGTACCCCCATATTTATATCCAAGACATTTGACACAATTTCATCATTATTGGTTTTTAATTTAACGGATTGTCTTCTTGATAATAGATATGATTTAAACCACTCGTATGACGTTCCACGAACTCCGTACCGATTGAGCTTTAATAGCAAAATTTCATAATTAATTGTATCAAATGCCTTGGACAGGTCTAAAAGCACACCCAAGGCAGCATTCTGTTTATCTAAACTGCCATAAATAGGGTTTACGAAATCAAAAAGTGCTGTTTCAATACTCCTACCCGCCGTGAATCCATGCTGCGTGTCTGTGAAAAGGTTGTTATTTTTGAAAAATTGAGTCAGTCGTTTAGACATTAATGACTCTAAGATTTTTGAAAAAACTGATAAAACGCTAATGGGTCTATAGTTGTTTAGGGTCTCAGTATCGCCCTTCTTGAAAATAGGCGTTACAATTGACAGTTTTAGATCGTTTGGAAAAACACCAGATTGAAACGATTCATTGTAAATATGTTGCAGTGGTGCCAGTATACTGCTTATGCATGTTTTTAATACCAGTGCAGGTATCCCATCATATCCACATGAAGTTTTATTCTCCAAGCTATTTATTATTTTTATAATTTCCCTTTCAGTGAGAGGTTCAATTATAAATTCATTACTATGATGAGGAATGTCACATGTAAATATATTACTATTATTTGTTGTCTCGTTTGCAATGAGTAATTTGGTAGAACTTTCATTGAAAAATATGTTAAAATCATTGGCTAATTTTTGTAAATTATTTGATACTGGTAATATCGTCTTGTGGATTTTATTTCCGGTTATATTAGTTATTATATTCCACGATGTTTTAGATTTGTTCATAGAGTTACTCAATTTTGTTTCATAGTATTTATTTTGTATAAACGCGTCTAATTCGAAACATAATTAAAACCAGGGTTGTTATGTTTAAAACACTTTGTTTAAAAACAGTGTTTTAAACATGTTTAAAAACAGTGTTTTAAACATGTTTAAAAACAGCGGTCGTGTTTTAAACGGTTTCGTTTTAAACATGTTTTAAATCTTAAATTTGTTTAAAACACATTTTAAACGTTAAATTAGTTTAAAACGTATTTTTATTATTTTAAATTTACTAAATTATATTCTACACTAATTCATTAAGATTTTTTGTTTACATTTTTATATTTTAGTTAAATTGTTGAAGATATTTCAAATTACATTATTAAACATTTTATTACAAGAAATATCAAATATGTGTGCATAAATGTGATTTTTAAATACAGAAAAAAAATGTTCAGGTATACATATGCATACACTGTAAATTTTACGACATTCGTTGTTTTTTAAAAAGATTTTAATTTGAATTTTTAGACAGGGGTTTTCTACTCCCAGACTAAGCATGAAGTAAAATTTCGAGTTTAGAAAAGCCTAAAAATTTGGATTGGCCGCGTAGCGAAGCGGAGCGGCCAATCCAAATTAGGCTTTTCTAAACTCGAAATTTTACTTCATGCGTCACACGTATACAACACTGAAATATCGCAAAGTTTAAAATATACGGCTTTAGAGATTTAATATCTAGATGTGAATAAAACGTGAGTCAAATTCTGCACTGAAGAAGTTGTTTAAAACAGTGATTATAGGCAACC
This sequence comes from Philonthus cognatus, assembly GCA_932526585.2. Lineage (NCBI taxonomy): Eukaryota > Metazoa > Arthropoda > Insecta > Coleoptera > Staphylinidae > Philonthus > Philonthus cognatus. The sequence continues at coordinate 36,829,535 of OW052242.1, forward strand.
CAATAACTTTAACGTATATTAGGTTGCCTATAATCGTTGTTGTATGTGTGTGTTTTTTGATCTTCACTGTAAATCAGTGTTTTTAAGCGTGGCGCATGAAATAAAATTTCGAGTTTAGAAAAGCCTAATTTGGATTGGCCGCTCCGCTTCGCTACGCGGCCAATCCAAATTTTTAGGCTTTTCTAAACTCGAAATTTTACTTCATGCTTTGTCTGGGAGTGGAAAACACTCGTTTAAAGCTTCCAATTAAACTCTAAAAAAATATATATCTAAAGATTTACAGCAGGTAGTTGGGATACGTTTTCTTAAAAGAAAAACTTCCTGCATCAAAATCTATTGATAAAACTCGAAATTTTACTTCATACTTAGTCTGGGAGTGGAAAACACTCGTTAAAAGCCTCAAATTAACCGCTTTTATACAACAAACTCCCGCAAATTTAAAAAAAAACGATGTAATTATCAGAATATGTATACTCGAAATAAAAATGATCTGTATGTTCTGTTTTAAACACGTTTTAAACATATTTTAAAACTGTTTAAAATGAAGTAAAATTTCGAGTTTTATCAATAGATTTTGATGCAAGAAGTTTTTCTTTTAAGAAAACGTATCCCAACTACCTGCTGTAAATCTTCAAATATATATTTTTTAGAGTTTAATTGGAAGCTTTAAACGAGTGTTTTCCACTCCCAGACAAAGCATGAAGTAAAATTTCGAGTTTAGAAAAGCCTAAAAGTTTGGATTGGCCGCGTAGCGAAGCGGAGCGGCCAATCCAAATTAGGCTTTTCTAAACTCGAAATTTTACTTTATGCGCCACATGTATAAAACACTGAAATATCGCAAAGTTTAAAATATACGGCTTTAGCGATTTAATATCTAGATGTGAATAAAACGTGAGTCAAATTCTGCGCTAAGAAATTGTTTATTTACAGTGATTATAGGCAACCCAATAACTCTAACGTATATTACGTTGCCTATAATCGTTGTTGTATGTGTGTGTTTATTGAACTTCACTGTAAATCAGTGTTTTTAAGCGTGGCGCATGATGTAAAATTTCGAGTTTAGAAAAGCCTAATTTGGATTGGCCGCTCCGCTTCGCTACGCGGCCAATCCAAATTCTTAGGCTTTTCTAAACTCGAAATTTTACTTCATGCTTTGTCTGGGAGTGGAAAACACTCGTTTAAAGCTTCCAATTTAACTCTAAAATAATATATATCTAAAGATTTACAGCAGGTAGTTGGGATACGTTTTCTTAAAGGAAAAACTTCCTGCATCAAAATCTATTGATAAAACTCGAAATTTTACTTCATGCTTAGTCTGGGAGTGGAAAACACACGTTAAAAGCCTCAAATTCGCCGCTTTTATACAACAAACTCCCGCAAATTTAAAAAAACGCTGTAATTATCGGAATATGTATACTCGAAAGAAAAATTATCTGTATGTTCTGTTTTAAACACGTTTTAAACATATTTTAAACCTGTTTAAAATGAAGTAAAATTTCGAGTTTTATCAATAGATTTTGATGCAAGAAGTTTTTTTTAAGACAACGTATCCCAACTACCTGCTGTAAATCTTCAAATATATATTTTTTAGAGTTTAATTGGAAGCTTTAAACGAGTGTTTTCCACTCCCAGACAAAGCATGAAGTAAAATTTCGAGTTTAGAAAAGCCTACAAATTTGGATTGGCCGCGTAGCGAAGCGGAGCGGCCAATCCAAATTAGGCTTCTCTAAACTCGAAATTTTACTTTATGCGCCACACGTATAAAACACTGAAATATCGCAAAGTTTAAAATATACGGCTTTAGCGATTTAATATCTAGATGTGAATAAAACGTGAGTCAAATTCTGCGCTGAAAAATTGTTTAAAACAGTGATTATAGGCAACCCAATAACTCTAACGTATATTAGGTTGCCTATAATCGTTGTGTATGTGTGTGTTTATTGAACTTCACTGTAAATCAGTGTTTTTAAGCGTGGCGCATGATGTAAAATTTCGAGTTTAGAAAAGCCTAATTTGGATTGGCCGCTCCGCTTCGTTACGCGGCCAATCCAAATTCTTAGGCTTTTCTAAACTCGAAATTTTACTTCATGCTTTGTCTGGGAGTGGAAAACACTCGTTTAAAGCTTCCAATTGAACTCTAAAATAATATATATCTAAAGATTTACAGCAGGTAGTTGGGATACGTTTTCTTAAAAGAAAAACTTCCTGCATCAAAATCTATTGATAAAACTCGAAATTTTACTTCATGCTTAGTCTGGGAGCGGAAAACACTCGTTAAAAGCCTCAAATTAACCGCTTTTAAACAACGAATTGACGCAAATTTAAAAAACGCTATAATTATTATGGTATTATTGTTAATATGCTTGTGTGTTATCGCTGTATTATTTATTTATTGGAATAAAGCTTATTATTATTATTATTAGGTTAAGTGGAAGAGCAACTAAAGTCACACAGACTGGTTGAACTTCGCCTGCACTACTGTATGTTATTCTCCTTTGTAATATTCCTGAATTTTTGAATAAAGACAATTTATTATTATTATTATTATTATCGCGATATGTATACTCGAAAGAAAAATGCTCTGTATGTTCTGTTTTAAACACGTTTTAAACGTGTTTCAAGCATGTTTTAAATACGTTTTAAACATGTTTTTAATTGTTAATGTTTTAAACGCTGTTCTAATAAAAAAAACAGGTTTTATTTAAAAAAAACTGTTTGTTTTAATTAAAATGAAAAAAAAAAACGTTTTTTTTAACAACTCTGATTAAAACGCATTGTAATATTGAATAACGAGAAAAAACATCAATCAAAAATTCTTGTGTGAGTCTCTTGTTTTCTGTAACACTTAATTATTATTACCTTGGCCTCCAAAATAAATTCCATCTCCACCTCCTCCAGAATGTGAACCTGAACTAGAACTAGCACTAGCCGAGCTAAAAGAACCTCCTCCGGCACCACCGGCACTCCTCCTTTCTCTCAAATTAGGAAACATCTCCAAAGCTCTTCTCGTCCTCAAAAACACCAAATCGGATTCATGGCCTTCTCTGTCTATAACGTAGTAAGCTTTCGGAACATACTGACCGGGATCTTCGCAACAAAAAAGAATGTATTCAAAAAAATATATTATATTCGTAAAATACTGGTATTCCGCTCAATTTTAAAGCAATTAGGCACAAATTAGATTTATTTTTTTCTTGTATTAATGATCATGGGATTACTCAGAATGTGTAAATGACCACGTAATTATGTGTTTTTCGGAAAATTGTTTGTAATAAATGGCATTGAAAGATTGAACAAAGGATGAATAATACTTTTTCTTCAGCGGTTTGTACAGCTTCTAAGATGAGTAATACAATAATTTAAAATAATAAGTTACTCTTGGTTATTAAAAGTACCCCGACTGAGCAAACATTTACATTTAAGTAATATATTATGTTCAATAAAAAAAAAAACCTCTAGAGTGCCATTATTTAATCTTTTTTAAGAAATTATGTGTAATTTACTGTAGTTTTCATTTGTTTAAACAGAATTTTGACAACTGCTACTGTTGCTAAGTTATCACTTATAGTTAGTTTATTTTGAAATTGATCTAACGATCGATCGCAGTATTTCGGATATAAAGTGTGCGGGATTGACTCTACTTTTTATTTGCTTTAACAGAATTTAGACAACTGTCACCGTTACTGAGTTATCGCTCGTAGTTAGTTTATTTTGACAGTTAGTGTAAAGCTTCAAAAACAAAAAGTATGTGTAATTTACTGTAGTTTTTATTTGTTTTAATAGAATTTAGACAATTGTCACCATTACTTAGTTATCGCTCGCAGTTTGTTTATTTTGACAGTTAGAGTAAAACTTCACAAACAAAAAGTATGTGTAATTTACTGTAGTTTTCATTTGTTTAAACAGAATTCAGACAACTGCCACTGTTGCTAAGTTATCACTTATAGTTCGTTTATTTTTAAATTGATCTAACGATCGATCGCAGTATTTCGGATATAAAGTGTGCGGGATTGACTCTACTTTTTATTTGTTTTAACAGAATTTAGACAACTGTCACCGTTACTGAGTTATCGCTCGCAGTTAGTTTATTTTGACAGTTAGTGTAAAGCTTCAAGAACAAAAAGTATGTGTAATTTACTGTAGTTTTTATTTGTTTTAATAGAATTTAGACAACTGTCACGATTACTTAGTTATCGCTCGCAGTTAGTTTATTTTGACAGTTAGAGTAAAACTTCAGAAACAAAAAGTATGTGTAATTTACTGTAGTTTTCATTTGTTTAAACAGAATTCAGATAACTGCCACTGTTGCTAAGTTATCACTTATAGTTAGTTTATTTTGAAATTGATCGAACAATCGATCGCAGTATTTCGGATATAAAGTGTGCGGGATTGACTCTAGTTTTCATTTGTTTTAACAGAATTTAGACAACCGTCACCGTTACTGAGTTATCGCTCGCAGTTAGTTTATTTTGACAGTTAGAGTAAAACTTCAAAAACAAAAAGTATGTGTAATTTACTGTAATTTTCATTTGTATTAACAGAATTTAAACAACTGTCACCGTTACTGAGTTATCGCCCGCAGTTAGTTTATTTTGACAGTTAGAGTAAAACTTCAGAAACAAAAAGTATGTGTAATTTACTGTAGTTTTCATTTGTTTAAACAGAATTCAGACAACTGCCACTGTTGCTAAGTTATCACTTATAGTTAGTTTATTTTGAAATTGATCGAACAATCGATCGCAGTATTTCGGATATAAAGTGTGCGGGATTGACTCTAGTTTTCATTTGTTTTAACAGAATTTAGACAACTGTCACCGTTACTGAGTTATCGCTCGCAGTTAGTTTATTTTGACAGTTAGAGTAAAACTTCAAAAACAAAAAGTATGTATAATTTACTGTAGTTTTCATTTGTTTTAACAGAATTTAAACAACTGTCACCGTTACTGAGTTATCGCTCGCAGTTAGTTTATTTTGACAGTTAGAGTAAAACTTCAAAAACAAAAAGTATGTGTAATTTACTGTAATTTTCATTTGTTATAACAGAATTTAAACAACTGTCACCGTTACTGAGTTATCGCTCGCAGTTAGTTTATTTTGACAGTTAGAGTAAAACTTCAAAAACAAAAAGTATGTGTAATTTACTGTAATTTTCATTTGTTTTGACAGAATTTAAACAACTGTCACCGTTACTGAGTTATCGCTCGCAGTTAGTTTATTTTGACAGTTAGAGTAAAACTTCAAAAACAAAAAGTATGTGTAATTTACTGTAATTTTCATTTGTTTTAACAGAATTTAAACAACTGTCACCGTAACTGAGTTATCGCTCGCAGTTAGTTTATTTTGACAGTTAGAGTAAAACTTCAGAAACAAAAAGTATGTGTAATTTACTGTAGTTTTCATTTGTTTAAACAGAATTCAGACAACTGCCATTGTTGCTAAGTTACCACCTATAGTTAGCTTATTTTGAAATTGATCGAACAATCGATCGCAGTATTTCGGATATAAAGTGTGCGGGATTGACTCTAGTTTTCATTTGTTTTAACAGAATTTAGACAACTGTCACCGTTACTGAGTTATCGCTCGCAGTTAGTTTATTTTGACAGTTAGAGTAAAACTTCACAAACAAAAAGTATGTGTAATTTACTGTAATTTTTATTTGTTTTAACAGAATTTAAATAACTGTCACCGTTACTGAGTTATCGCTCGCAGTTAGTTTATTTTGATAGTTAGAGTAAAACTTCAGAAACAAAAAGTATGTGTAATTTACTGTAGTTTTCATTTGTTTAAACAGAATTCAGACAACTGCCACTGTTGCTAAGTTATCACTTATAGTTAGTTTATTTTGAAATTGATCGAACAATCGATCGCAGTATTTCGGATATAAAGTGTGCGGGATTGACTCTAGTTTTCATTTGTTTTAACAGAATTTAGACAACTGTCACCGTTACTGAGTTATCGCTCGCAGTTAGTTTATTTTGACAGTTAGAGTAAAACTTCAAAAACAAAAAGTATGTATAATTTACTGTAGTTTTCATTTGTTTTAACAGAATTTAAACAACTGTCATCGTTACTGAGTTATCGCTCGCAGTTAGTTTATTTTGACAGTTAGAGTAAAACTTCAAAAACAAAAAGTATGTGTAATTTACTGTAATTTTCATTTGTTATAACAGAATTTAAACAACTGTCACCGTTACTGAGTTATCGCTCGCAGTTAGTTTATTTTGACAGTTAGAGTAAAACTTCAAAAACAAAAAGTATGTGTAATTTACTGTAATTTTCATTTGTTTTGACAGAATTTAAACAACTGTCACCGTTACTGAGTTATCGCTCGCAGTTAGTTTATTTTGACAGTTAGAGTAAAACTTCAAAAACAAAAAGTATGTGTAATTTACTGTAATTTTCATTTGTTTTAATAGAATTTAAACAACTGTCACCGTAACTGAGTTATCGCTCGCAGTTAGTTTATTTTGACAGTTAGAGTAAAACTTCAGAAACAAAAAGTATGTGTAATTTACTGTAGTTTTCATTTGTTTAAACAGAATTCAGACAACTGCCATTGTTGCTAAGTTACCACCTATAGTTAGCTTATTTTGAAATTGATCGAACAATCGATCGCAGTATTTCGGATATAAAGTGTGCGGGATTGACTCTAGTTTTCATTTGTTTTAACAGAATTTAGACAACTGTCACCGTTACTGAGTTATCGCTCGCAGTTAGTTTATTTTGACAGTTAGAGTAAAACTTCACAAACAAAAAGTATGTGTAATTTACTGTAATTTTTATTTGTTTTAACAGAATTTAAATAACTGTCACCGTTACTGAGTTATCGCTCGCAGTTAGTTTATTTTGATAGTTAGAGTAAAACTTCAGAAACAAAAAGTATGTGTAATTTACTGTAATTTTCATTTGTTTTAACAGAATTTAAACAACTGTCACCGTAACTGAGTTATCGCTCGCAGTTAGTTTATTTTGACAGTTAGAGTAAAACTTCAGAAACAAAAAGTATGTGTAATTTACTGTAGTTTTCAACAACTGCCACTGTTGCTAAGTTATCACTTATAATTAGTTTAGTTTGAATGTTTGATATATTTTCCCTGTTATTAGATCCTTTGTATCTGTTAGGAAATAAACGAATTATTATTATTATTTTGAAATTGATCGAACGATCGATCGCCCGCTAACTGTCAAATTCACATGTGAAATCCCTATCTAAATGATTTCATACGTATCGTATGACCAATTTCGGGAATACTGGCCATAATAATTTTAATATATAATTTCAGAGTTGCCAACCTACAATTTATTCCATGGCACTCTAGAGGTTGTATTTTATTAAACATACGATATCAGGTGTTCATTTAAAAGCCCGATCGAGAAGGCGTTGCTTTTCTGATAGAAGGAAATGGAACGATAAGTGAAGTGATAGATAAGTAAGATAGATAGTAGATAGATAAGATAGATAGTAGATAGATAAGATAGATAGATAAGTAAGATAGGTAGTAGTAGATAAGTAAGTAAGTAATAAGATTAGTAGATAGATAAGATAGATAGATAAGTAAGATAGGTAGTAGTAGATAAGTAAGTAAGTAATAAGATAAGTATAAGAAGATAAGTGAAGTGAAGTCGCAGTTTAATTTATGTTTTGTTATACCTGACATAAATGTCAGATCGTATCAGGGTTGTTACATTTAAAACAGTTTGTTTTAAAACAGTGTTTTAAACATGTTTAAAAACAGCCGTCGTGTTTTAAACGGTTCTGTTTTAAACATGTTTTAAATCTTAAATTTGTTCAAAACATGTTTTAAACGTTAAGTTTGTCTAAAACGTTTTTTTTAATTATTTTTAATTTGTTTACATTTACATTTTTAAATTGTTGACGATATTTCAAATTACATTATTAAACATAAAATTTTATTACAAGAAAATATCAAAAATGTGTGCATAAATGTGATTTTTAAATACAGGGAATTTTTCTTTCAGGTATACATATGCATACACTGTAAATTGTACGACATTTGTTGTTTTTTTAAAAGATTTCAATTTGAATCTTTAAACGAGGGTTTTCCACCCCCAGACTAAGCATGAAGTAAAATTTCGAGTTTAGAAAAGCCTGAAAATTTGGATTGGCCGCGTAGCGAAGCGGAGCGGCCAATCCAAATTAGGCTTTTCTAAACTCGAAATTTTACTTCATGCGCCACACGTATAAAACACTGAAATAATAAGTTTAAAATATACTTCCTCAGCAATCTAATATGTAGATGTGAATAACACGTGAGTCAAATTCTGAGCTGGACAAATTGTTTAAAACAGTGATTATAGGCAACCCAATAACTCTAACGTATATTAGGTTGCCTATAATAGTTGTTGTATGTGTGTGTTTTTTGAACTTCACTGTAAATCAGTGTTTTTAAGCGTGGCGCATGAAGTAAAATTTCGAGTTTAGAAAAGCCTAATTTGGATTGGCCGCTCCGCTTCGCTACGCGGCCAATCCAAATTCTTAGGCTTTTCTAAACTCGAAATTTTACTTCATACTTAGTCTGGGAGTGGAAAACACTCGTTAAAAGCCTCAAATTAACCGCTTTTAAACGACGAATTCCCTCAAAATTTAAAAAAAAGCGCTGCAATTATCGGGATATATATACTTAAAAGAAAAATGCCCTGTATGTTCTGTTTTAAACACGTTTTAAACGTGTTTCAAACATGTTTTAAACATGTTTTTAATTGTTAATTTTTTAAAGGCTGTTTTAATGAAATAAACACGTTTTATTTAAAAAAAACTGTTTGTTTTAATTAAAATGAAAAAAACGTTTTTTTAACAACCCTGGATCGTGTAATCAGTATCTCATTAATTTGCCTTATTCTTATAATTGTTTTGTTGTTTCTTCTTCTTTCGTGTGAGTCGGCATTACAATACCGAATAAAATAAAAGAAACTTTTAGAATATTGGTTAAGATTAACATTGACAAGAGCCACTGACAAATTCACGTACGACCTACTTCACAATGTTTTGAACATTTCATAGCCAACTCGATCGGGTTTTTAACTGAGCACCTAATATAAACTATTAAGAGGAAGTCGACCGCTCTCTAAACGTATAAAATTAAGCATACTGCCGTCTTAATTACATCCTTGTTTAGGGATGAAATATTTTGAAAAAATAGGTATACTTCAAGGAAAGTGCAATCTTTAAGCCCGTCTCAATAAAATATTTTATACTTTTACTGTTATTTCATAAAATAATATCAAACATTGGTAAACTAGCGAAATCGCGTTCCTAATTTTATTTTTGTCTACAGTATCTATAAAAAATATTGAAAAACTAAATCAGTCACATTGTAGATAATTCCTTTGCAAAGATATGTGATTTTTTTTTCATTTATTTATTTGGTTAAATTTAGTCACTAGGATGTCGCGCGCAAAACAGTTTTTCAAATTTTCTGAAAATTCAATATCGCGCGACATCCCAGTGAATTTATTGTACGATAGAAATTAATGGAAAAAATTAAAATTCTTCGAAAAGAATTCTTCTACAATGTGACTGATTTAGTTTCCCAATATTTTTTATAAATGTTGCAAAAAAAAATTATATTGAAGATGCGATTACGCTAGTTTAGCAATGTTTGATATTTTTTTATAAAAGAACGGTCAAAGTGGGAAATATTTTATTGAGACAGGCATTAAGATCCACTTTCCTTAAAGTATGTCTATTTTTGCAAAATATTTCATCCCTAAATAAGGATGTAGTTAAGACGACAATATGCTAAGTTTTATGCGTTTTGATAGCGGTGAACTTCCTCTTAATTAAAACACTTGGTATTGTTTTACAGTGAAACAATACCAAGTGTTTTAATTAATAGTTCATAGCTTAAAATGTTTCAACACAGGTTAAGTGAGTAATTAATTAAAGATACATTTAAGTATTGTTTCATAAACATTGAAACAACGTTTCATTTTGCTACAATGTTGATTTATACTCATTTTATTTAAAAGCGATAAAACAAATAGATTTAAGAACAATCCCACTGAACAAACACATTTAAGTAATGTTTCATCAACATTAAAATAACGTTTAATGTTGCTACAATGTTGATATAATGTTATTAGTTTGTTTTTTGCTCAGTGAAATAGTATTTACCTTCTTTCATTAATCCCTAATTTAAGTATATTGTTTTCAAAATCGTGGCTACTATTTTTATTTTATTTTAAACGGTTTTGTTTTATGAATACTTACAAGCTTTGGCTGTTCCAAGGACACTTAAAATAACAACAACACTTATTGCTAACACCGTGTTCATGATGACTTGTTTATTGTTAATCGTTTTGGTGTTGTGAGATGTTTGAACGCGGTGAATGATGTAAACCACGAATCCGTCTTACCTTTATTCTTATATACGGATACGGTGTTCCCATCTCTTTCCCACCATCCTCACCTTCTTACCTATATTTTTTCCATTACGTATTCAATACCACATCCTTAAAGTACTGTTTTTTTTGAGACAGTATTTTTTTGTTGGTTACCCCACTGAGCAAAAACAAACGAATAACGATATATCAACATTGTAGCAACATTAAACGTTATTTTAATGTTGATGAAACATTACTTAAATGTGTGGGTTCAGTGGAAAAGTTACAAATAAGTTCAAAATATATATTACAAAGCAAATTGCTCAAATTTTGAAATCTCATATTTGTTTAGATGGAATAAACATTTTAAAAACTTAAGATAAGCAATATATCACTTCAATTTAAATCAGCGTTTTATACGCGTGGCGCATGAAGTAAAATTTCGAGTTTAGAAAAGCCTGCGACCAATCCAAATTTTCAGGCTTTTCTAAACTCGAAATTTTACTTCATGCTTAACCTGGGAGTGGAAATCCTTGCTTTAGGCTTCAAATTGAACGCTTTTACAAACACCACAAATATCTGAAAATTTACAACCTATACATAGAGATATTTTATTTTATTTTTTTTGTCAAATCAAATAAGTATATGTAAAGTTATTTAAATTAAAAAACACTTGGTATTGTTAAACAAATTACAACTTCATTACAATTATCTTTAATTTATTTAATTGATGAGGCGGATACATGATGAAACTCCATAATACTATTTGAAATAAAACAACACAGTTGGGAGGGTTTCACTTTAATTGTTGAACACTGCAACATGTTTCACCACACAGTGGCTTCATCAGGCAGATGAAATAATGATTTGACAAAGTACAGGTAAAAGCTTATATACTAATGCAATTAAGTTAATAGGAGGGGGGTAATGAGGTAATTAGGCTGAAACTAATACAAACAATTTTGAGCGACTAAATATTGATTAAGGGTGAATTGTTTACTTCTATTTGGTCATTTAATAGAATACCTTTTTTGTTATATTTATTAATTTCGAATTCTTCTAATAAGTTTAATTTACGACTTTTGTTACATTCGTGCAAAATTTTGAATTTAGGGTTAAAGTATTCGATTAAATGATTGGCGTAGGTTGAGGAGGTTTTCTTAAATTGAAAGCATTTTTGATGTTCTGAAATGCGATCTAGGAAGCTACGTCCAGTTTGTCCAACGTATACCTTAGGGCAATCCCCACACTCCAGCAAATACACGCCAGAGTTCGTAGTTTTATCAGATTTGTCTTTAGAATTATTAATGAATTTATTAAGTGAATTGGCCGTTCTAAAGGAAGGAGTTAGGTTTGAGGATTTGACTTTTTTGCTGATGGCAATCGAAGGGGGACCGTTAAATGTTAATGAGCAATATATATTATTCTGATTTTGAAAATTGGTGGGATATACTAATTTCAGGACTTGTTGTTTTTGTTTTTTAAAAAGGATGTCTAAGATAAGCTTTTGACGAAAGCCGTTGTTATTAGCTATTATGAGAATTCTGTTGAGCTCATTATTAAAATTATTAATTGATAGGGGGATAGTGGTTAGCCTATGCAACATGGAATGGTAAGCTGTTAGTTTATGTTGCATAGGATGGAATGATGTGCTATGGATCGTAGTATCTGTATAGGTCGGCTTGTGAAAAATATTGAATTCATGTTTTTGACCTGGATGTGAAATTGTTAAGTCTAAAAAATTAATAGATTTATTAGATTCGATCTCCCTAGTTATATTTTTAATTTAAATAACTTTACATATTCTAATATGTTTCACCAAGTGCCAGATGTGAAATGAATTCAAAAAATCAAATATGTAGACTTAAAAGAAAAAAATGCTTGTATAATTCGTGTTATATTGCTTGAAAAGCGTACTTTCTGTATATTTTGTAATAATAAAAAATACAGTATTCATCTTGTGTATTGTATGTATCAAACTTGTTTGCACCAAAACCGATCAAACTTTTAAGAAAACCTTCAATGAAAAGCCATCAAAACTACACAAACAACAAATAAAAAACACACAAATCTGCGGTTTTCTTCTTCTCCTTCGCCATTTTCTTCACCAACTATACAAAAAAAACAGACGAAATCAACGAACCACATATTTTCATTAAACATTTACATCATCATCATCATCATCAAGACTAATAAGTGCGAGATAAGTGTACGTACAAATAAATGTGCACTATATTTGTTTGTTTCGTCTCCATTACATTTAACCCTAAATTTAAATAATATTATATACTCTTACGTGTTTATATATTATATATATACACGATTCCATTTGTTTCTGGATCTCGCCTAGCTATGGAAAAGTGACAGTTTAAGTATTGTAAATGGGGCTGGTTGTGTTTTAAATCAGGGTTTTTAAATGTCACTGTCAGATGTTCGATTTTAAGGTTATAATTTCTGACTATTGTGATCTTACACTGTTGCCTGTTTTACAAATTTTCAGATATAAAAGGATAATAATATGCAGTTTTAAGATTAACAAAATTTACTACTTGGTTTTTGTACATACAAACACAGCAATAATATTGTATATAACAAATATAATGAATTCGGCTCTGCAAACTTATTTCGTCATCCATTTGTATTTCTCGCTTGGGTCTTCCCGTTAACACATTTTGATCAACTCCATCCATCCACCATAATTTTGGTCATTCTCTCTTCTGTTGGCCCTCAGTATTTTTTTGTAGAATTGCAAATTTATTCCCACCCTCTTGTGATACTGATAATTTTCATGTCAAACAATTTTTAAGCCCTCATTCCACTTTTATTATTTAGTCAAGAGAACCTGCATCTGAATCTTCTGATGTTTGTTTTGAGCCAGATTCCCCAAGCGAAATAATAAAAGGAGGAATGGTTTCAAAAGAAAGGTTCCCCATGTGTTTTGTCCAGTCATCCGAAATAAGTTTTTCACAATGATCACAGAAATTTTGCCACATATCGGATGTACATTTTGAGAGAGACTCAAGCCATAAATTCTGAACACGATCCTTAGATGGTTGCTTAGAATTTATGTGCTTATTGTAGTAAGTCTTACAAAACCCCCATGCCATTTCAATTGGATTATATTGACAATGGTATGGCGGTAATCTAAGAACTTCGTGCCCGGTCTTTCTCAAAATGTCATCAACTATATAAATTTTGTCATTTGATCGAAAAGGTATAAATAAAAAAAAATTAAAAAGAGGATTACTTATGATATCATAAATTATTGCAACACTGTTAAAATAAGGAATCAGGAGTGGCAACTAATAAAAAATGTAAATGTTGATACTGCAACATAACAACACGAAAGCATGGCTAGGCGAGATCCAGAAACAAATGGAATATATTATATTTATATAAATATCAAACATGTATGTTTCATTTTTTGTATACATCCATTTTTTTGTTTATTTGTGTGTTAATTACATATACACGCCGACATCTAGACTTAACATGTAATTATCGATTGTTATCAAAATCGACTTTTGTTTAATTCTAAAGCTAAACATTTTTTTTTTATTAGGTGGAAGGGAAATCCTTTTATAGACAAAGTGTCGGACTCCTTTCAATCACATGACTGAGAGCCTAAAACCTCTCCCACTTTAAACCGGCGTCGACTGCTGTGGCCATTGGCCGGTTTACTATAGCTAAGGTAAACATTTTAAAAAAGAAAGAAGAAACAAAAATAAAAGAAAATAAAACGATCGGGTGTATATGGCTCAGACGATGGGACAGTACAAATACAAAACACACAAATCAAAGTGTAATAAATATAAATAACGCAGGTAACATGTCTGGTGTAAAAAGTCAGACAGACAAAATGTCAAATTCTAAGACAAGGACGCTCAGTACATTACACACCTAAATTTTCTTAAATAGACCTGTCTCCCTAAGAAACTCAATGACCGTTTTACACGAACGTTGTTCTAATGTCCTAGCTATATCATTTGGAAGCCTGTGTCTATCGCGTTGAGTTGCATAGACTCTACATTCTTTCAATATATGCCTCACCGTGAGAGGGTTGTGACATATGTCGCATGTTGGTGCGGGGTCGCCGGTAAGAAGATGGGAATGGGTCAGATTAGTATGACCCACCCTGAGACGGACAAGAGCTACCTCCTCTCTTCTTATTAACGGATCCGGTGATCTCCATGCTGCAACCGATGGCTTTACGTGACGGAGTTTGCTCTCGAAGCGTATCCAGTCTTGCTGCCATAAGCCGTTTATCGCTGACTTTATGTAGTTTTGTACGTCATCAGGGCGGCAAAATGCGAGGTCTGGATGATCCTGTTCAGCCGCCAGACGGGCTGCAGCGTCTGCTAGCTCATTACCTTTGATCCCTCTATGTGAGGGTACCCAGACGAAGGTTACACTTCGGGATCTTGCTACCAGGTGCTGGTATGTCGACAGTATATCGCGCACTAACTTATCATCCACTTTCTTATTTGCGATGCTAAGTATCGCAGACTGGGAATCTGAGACTAGGAGGAATGATTCGTGGCACGACATATCACAGTAGCGCAGCGCTTGCCATATTGCGTACAATTCTGCAGTGTATACGCTACAAACTGCGGGAAGCGACCATGAATGTGCCGCGTTATCCATGACAATCGCGGACCCCACTCCATTCAAAGTTTTGGAGCCGTCAGTATACACTGCATGAGGTGAGTTGTGTTGTATTGTTATGTCGTCAAATCGGGCTGAGATGACCTGGGGATCAGATTCCTCTCGGCTAAGGGACAACATGTCCTAGATAACTTGTACTCTGTTTATTGTCCATGGTGGAACATCACCCCACCCGAAAGGTAAGCAGGCTGGACTGTCTATTTGCCACTCTTCTTTAAACGCACCCGCTCGAACACTCACCGGTCTTGTTATTGTGGGCCTACGGAGGTAAGCCCCATACTGTTCGTTGTTGACGAAAATACAGTAATTTATATGACTCGGGTCAGCCGTTACCGACGCCTCATATCGCAGAGCGAATGCAAGGCGCCTGTAGTGCAGTGGCATAATTCCCGAGTCGCAGCAGAGACTTCTAAATGGTGAGGTTCTAAAGGCTCCCGTGGCGAGTCTGATGCCTGTTCCATGTATGCTGTCTAGGACTTTTAACCGGGTCTTTCGGACAGATGCATAGACCATGCAGCCATAGTCGAGCCTTTAGTAGCTAAACATTTATAATTAAGTTTGTTTTGAGGTTGGTTGACTGTTTAGTTCAGAAACGAAAGTATTTCATGAGTGGAAAAAAGTCTAAATTTATCTGTTAAAAAAATAAATTGGTTGCCTTCAAAAACATTGGGTTTCATCAAGAATGTCTTTTCTTGTAAAATAGGCTCTGATCAATAATTCTCTTCGTGAAAATTGGATTAATTCATAATTTCTCTTCGTGAAAATTGGCTTTGAATTTCTCTTCATAAAAATCGGCCCTAATCTAGAATTTCCCTTCATGAAAATTGTATCGGATCAAGGATTTTTTTAAGAAAATTGGTTGTCAAAAAAATTGACTTTTATCAAAAATGTTTTTTGTGAAATAATATCGTCGTGAATGTAGGATTTATTAAAATTTTAATTCGTGTAAATTGACTTGAGTAAAAGAATTCTAGTCGTGAAAATTGGATTTAATCATAGTTTCGTTTCGTGTAAATTTCTCTTCATCCATTTTCGGTTTTACTCTCTACGAAAATGGGTTGTGCTCAGAGAAATTGGCTTTTATCAAGAATTCCTCTTTTTGTGAAATAGGCTCTGATCAAGAATCCTCTTCGTGAAAATTGGATTTAATCAAAATTTCAATTCGTGTAAATTAAGTATTCTGAACATCACATCATATCAGTGTTTAGTACGCGTGGCGCATGAAGTAAAATTTCGAGTTTAGAAAAGCCTGAAAATTTGGTTTGGTCGCTCCGCGCTTCGCGCTACGCGACCAAACCAAATTTTCGGGCTTTTCTAAACTCGAAATTTTACTTCATGCTTAACCTGGGAGTGGAAAACACTCGTTCGAAATGTAAATAAAATCGAAATAACACAACGACCAGGTTTAATCAAAATTTCAATTCGTGTAAATTAAACAATTCTCTTCGTGAAAATTGGCTCTGAATAAGAATGTCTCTTTATGAAAATTGGCTCTGAATAAGAATGTCTCTTTATGAAAATTGGCTCTGAATAAGAATTTCTTTTCATAAAAGTTGGTTCTGATTAAGAACTCCCCTCCGTAAAAATTAGCTCTGATCAAAAATTTCTCTTAAAAATTGTCTTTAATCAAAAATTTCTCTCTATGAAAATTGGCTCTAATCAAGAATTTCTTTTAATAATTGTCTCTAATAAAAAAAATCATTCTATGAAAGTTGGCTCTGATCAAAAATTTCTCTTGAAAATTGTTTCTAATCAAAACCTTTTCTCCATGAAAGTTGGCTCTGATTAAAAGCTTCCCTTCATAAAAATTGACGTAACCGTGGGTTAACCACTAAACCTGGTCGTTGTGTTATTTCGATTTTATTTACATTTCGAACGAGTGTTTTCCACTCCCAGGTTAAGCATGAAGTAAAATTTCGAGTTTAGAAAAGCCTGAAAATTTGGTTTGGTCGCGTAGCGCGAAGCGCGGAGCGACCAAACCAAATTTTCAGGCTTTTCTAAACTCGAAATTTTACTTCATGCGCCACGCGTACTAAACACTGATGTGATGTGATGTTCAGAATACACGTTTTTAGCAGACTGCTTTAGTAGAATTTTTGAACTTCACCTAAAATCAGTGTTTTATACGCGTGGCGCATGAAGTAAAATTTCGAGTTTAGAAAAGCCTGAAAATTTGGTTTGGTCGCTCCGCGCTTCGCGCTACGCGACCAAACCAAATTTCAAAATTTCAATTCGTGTAAATTAAACAATTCTCTTCGTGAAAATTGGCTCTGAATAAAAATGTCTCTTCATGAAAATTGGCTCTGAATAAGAATTTCTTTTCATAAAAGTTGGCTCTGATTAAGAACTCCCCTCCGTAAAAATTAGCTCTGATCAAAAATTTCTTTTAAAAATTGTCTTTAATCAAAAATGTCTCTCTATGAAAATTGGCTGTAATCAAGAATTTCTTTTAAAAATTGTCTCTAATAAAAAAAATCATTCTATGAAAGTTGGCTCTAATCAAAAATTTCTCTTGAAAATTGTTTCTAATCAAAACCCTTTCTCCATGAAAGTTGGCTCTGATTAAAAGCTTCCCTTCATAAAAATTGACGCAACCGTGGGTTAACCACTAAACCTGGTCGTTGTGTTATTTCGATTTTATTTACATTTCGAACGAGTGTTTTCCACTCCCAGGTTAAGCATGAAGTAAAATTTCGAGTTTAGAAAAGCCTGAAAATTTGGTTTGGTCGCGTAGCGCGAAGCGCGGAGCGACCAAACCAAATTTCAAAACTTCAATTCGTGTAAATTAAACAGTTCTCTTCGTGAAAATTGGCTCTGAATAAAAATGTCTCTTCATGAAAATTGGCTCTGAATAAGAATTTCTTTTCATAAAAGTTGGCTCTGATTAAGAACTCCCCTCCGTAAAAATTAGCTCTGATCAAAAATTTCTTTTAAAAATTGTCTTTAATCAAAAATGTCTCTCTATGAAAATTGGCTCTAATTAAGAATTTCTTTTAAAAATTGTCTCTAATAAAAAAATTCATCTATGAAAGTTGGCTCTGATCAAGAATTTCTCTTGAAAATTGTTTCTAATCAAAACCTTTTCTCCATGAAAGTCGGCTCTGATTAAAAGCTTCCCTTCATAAAAATTAACGTAACCGTGGGTTAACCACTAAACCTGGTCGTTGTGTTATTTCGATTTTATTTACATTTCGAACGAGTGTTTTCCACTCCCAGGTTAAGCATGAAGTAAAATTTCGAGTTTAGAAAAGCCTGAAAATTTGGTTTGGTCGCGTAGCGCGAAGCGCGAAGCGACCAAATCAAATTTTCAGGCTTTTCTAAACTCGAAATTTTACTTCATGCGCCACGCGTACTAAACACTGATGTGATGTGATGTTCAGAATACACGTTTTTAGCAGACTGCTTTAGTAGAATTTTTGAACTTCACCTAAAATCAGTGTTTTATACGCGTGGCGCATGAAGTAAAATTTCGAGTTTAGAAAAGCCTGAAAATTTGGTTTGGTCGCTCCGCGCTTCGCGCTACGCGACCAAACCAAATTTTCAGGCTTTTCTAAACTCGAAATTTTACTTCATGCTTAATCTGAGAGTGGAAAACACTCGTTTAAGACTTTAAATTAAACTATTTTAAAAAACATTCATCTATAAAATCTTTTTTTTTTGTAATTTGGTATTTTAGCTATTTAGGACAAATGAAATATTGAGTGTTGCATATTATTGCAATCACAAGAAAAAATGCAATTTTTTGAGGTACTCAGATTTTACGTAAAAAGTCATAAAACTTTTGTATTTAAAGTTTGTTTGTATCTCCATAATACAATACAATACAAAAGTTTTATGACTTTTTACGTAGAATCCAGTGGCCTACTTAAAAAAAATATAGATGTTTTAATTTTTGAGATATTATCAAAACTACTATTTTCTTAAATGGTCCCCTGTATCAGAGTACCTCAAAAAATTGCATTTTTTCTTGTGCAACACTCAATATTTCATTTGTGCTAAATAGCTAAAATACCAAAAAACAAAAAAAAAATTTTCTAGATGGCCATGAATTGAATTCTTTAAGCGTTTGTTTTTGTTTGTTTACATGCCATAAAATTCAAGAATAATTACATATTGGTTTTGATATTTTCGATTATACTTCTTTAAAAAAGGAGTCTAAAATGAATATTTTTTAAAACTACGAAAAATTAAACATTTTAGGTCTTTATTTTCATTACCCTCAATATAGCCGTTATAAAAATAAAGACTCAGCTTTAAACCTATATTTTGAGCGCTATCCGGACCGACAACAGCCAGAAAAAGAAATATTTCAAAGATTATATCACAATTTAAGTGAGTGTGGATCATTTGGAAAACCAAGAGGTAAGATTTACAAAAAGGAAAATAAAGATCCAACGGTATCTAGCCGTAATAATTGTGTGCTGGAACACCGTCTTGTTGAAAATAAACATTATTTCTTATAGCGAATGGCATGTTATCCAACTCGATTATTACACATTCTTCCAAAATTTGGATTTATCCTTCAACATTAAAATTTTCGTAAAAAATCCTGTAGTTAAGGACTTTTTGATAAAGCGCCACCCATACATGGAACCCAAACCGTCCTTGTTGCACCCTAGCGACCGTCTGATGAGGATTTATGTTCGACCAATATCGATTGCTCTGTCGATTAAAAATTGTAAACGCCGCTCTTCGTCTCCAGGATGCAAGTTATGAACCTTTATTATTTTATACGGTTTATACGTATGCTTGCTTAACGTTTTTAAAACGTTTAATTTTCTTGTGCCAATACATTTTTTTTTATTATTATTATTATTCTTTATTTACGGAATTCACCTTTTTTACAATTGAAATTAACAACATTAAAGCAATAAATAACATGTAGGAATAAAATATTGAATTAAAAGATAAATATAAATAATTATGATCACTGGTCATTGTATGAAATTTGTCAACTTAATGCGCTTTAATCGGTTTTTAAACTGCGGCAGTGAAGATGTGAATAATAAAAAGTCGTTACTACGCGACAGTAGGTTTGCGTAACGCATCATACGATCCATGGGATTAAACATCCCATAGTTCGTTGAGTGAAATGCCAATCTAAACAAGGGTTTATGTCTAGACTGAGCATTTCTTGGTATATTGAAATTTAACATCTCCAACAGTTCGCCGCAATTCAAAATCCCATTAACTAATTTAAATAAAAACAAAATGTCAAGAAACTTTCTCCTCTCCGCCAACGATTGAATATTTAATCTAATCAGCATCTGGCTATGGCTAAAGATTGAATTAGGGCCATCCAGTCTAAACTGCATAAGTTTTAAAAATTTGCTCTGCACCATTTCAATTTTTTTAATTGCTGTACCAGTGTATGGGGCCCATACTGATGATCCATATTCAAGATGTGGACGTACGAGTGCTAAGTACAATCTCATAACTGTACTCGGACTAAAGTCACCAGTAAACCTTCGAATGAACCCCAACATTGTTAAGCTTTTATTGCAAATCAGGTTAATGTGTTTAGAGAAATTAAGGTTTGATGAGAAAAGCACGCCAAGATCTCTTATTTCAGTAACACGCTCGAGCTGATGGTCATTAATACTGTAATCGAAATTCATAAAATTTCGCCTGCAAAAAGAAATATAAACACATTTCTTCATATTTAAATACAGTTCATTAGCCTCACACCACAACTCAACATTTTGCAAATCCTGCTGCAATGCAAACTGATCATCAGCTTTACTTATATTTTTAAACATTTTTAAATCATCGGCGTAAAGGAGAAACCTACTTGATTTTATCACGCAGCCAATATCGTTAATAAATAACAAAAACAAAATGGGCCCACAATGCGAGCCCTGGGGTACACCCGAAGACACACGAATCGAATTGGATTTATGAGATCCTATTCGGACACGCTGAGTTCTATCCTCTAAATAACTCCTCAACCAAGTAATCACATTTGTACCAATTCCCATCAACTCAAGTTTATGTAGTAATATGGTATGCTGAACCCTATCGAATGCCTTTGAAAAGTCCATATAAATAGAGTCCACTTGGGTCCCTTTTTCCAAGGCATTCGACAAAAAGCACTGATATAACAACAGGTTCGTAACTGTAGATTTACCATTTAAGAAACCGTGTTGCTGGCTACTAATTACGTTAATTGACGCCCATATGAGTTGTTGTGATATGAGGCTATCAAGCATTTTGGGTAAAGCTGATTGGATTGATCAATATTACGGCTAAATAGCCGCTGACGCGACCAAACCAAATTTTCAGGCTTTTCTAAACTCGAAATTTTACTTCATGCTTAATCTGAGAGTGGAAAACACTCCTTTAAGAAAATATAAAAACGAATTAAAATTAAAATAAATTTTTTTTCAATTTATTTCAATTTCCTTTTGTTTCATTTAGTTTGGTTAGAGAATAGTTTGACCTGATGTTGCATTTTGCATATAAATTATGCATAGAACAGCAGCGCTGTCGTGTAACGCAAATATTCATTGTATAATTCAATATCTGTCGGGGTATTAGCTCGAGAAGTAGTTGTTTCAATGAATATTTGGAGACAAACTTTTTGCAGAAAGTCGATATTAATTTTAATTCGTTTTTATATTTTGTAAATATTCTGCAACCTATTGACAAACTCAATTTTTCTTTATGATAAATTGTCATTATGTGACTCCTTTAAGACTTCAAATTAAACTATTTTAAAAACATTCATCTATAAAATCTTTTTTTTTGTTATTTGGTATTTTAGCTATTTAGGACAAATGAAATATTGAGTGTTGCATATTATTGCAATCACAAGAAAAAATGCAATTTTTTGAGGTACTCAGATACAGGGTGTCCCATTTAAGAAAATACTAGTTTTGATAATATCTCAAAAACTAAAACATCTATATTTTTTGAAGTACACGACCGGCTTCTACGTAAATAGTCATAAAACTTTCGTATTTAAATTTTGTTTGTATCTCCATAGATAACCGAGTCATAAGAGATAATAAAAACCGGCAGGTTTTGAGAATCACCCTGTATCTTCTAAACCAATCTAGTTAGCGTAGATCTGATTGCGCCATTATACTAAACACTAAAAAAAAAAAAAAGAACGGGACACTCATCTTAGTTTTTTTGTATCTCTTACCGTTTAGCCTATACCCTATAATATCAACGAAAAAAAACCACTCTGTATATTTAAAAGAAAAATTCCCAGTATGTTTTAGTGGTGGCAAATGCCACCGTCAGGGCCGAAAGGGTTAAAATTGTAAAAAGTTCGTACATTGCTTATTATTGTGAAGTACAAATACTCGAAGAAAAAAATAGAACACGACATTAACAATCTGTTGTGTAATCTTTTTTTTTCTAATCGTGATCGATTCGAGATTAATTGGAATTTATTCAATTCAATAATTTTCTTGGAATAATATCAACAATCATGCATTTAACAAAGAAAATGGACAGCAATTATAATTTTAATTTATTCATATTTTTTGTTACGATTATCTTTCTTCGAATCAAATAATTTTTATTCGATTAAGATTCTGACGTAAATAATTAATTAACTCATTTTAAAGAATTGACATTCATTTGTTCATCTGTGAAGAGTTCATTTTTATTTCTCTTCTAAATCAGTTCAACTGAAATAAGAAGATACTTTCCCACTAAGCAAAAAATAAACAAATAACGTCATATCAACATTGTAGAAACATTAAACGTTGTTTTAATGATGACGCAACGTTACTTAAATGTATTTGCTCAGTGGGTTAAAACATTATTTTTTTTTTTAAATATTTAATTGATGAGGCGGATACATGATGAAACTCCATAATACTATTTGAAATAAAACAACGCAGTTGGGAGGGTTTCACTTTTATTGTTGAACACTGCAACATGTTTCACCACACAGTGGCTTCATCAGGCAGATGAAATAATTTCATTATTTCATCTGCCTGATGAAGCCACTGTGTGGTGAAACATGTTGCAGTATTCAACAATAAAAGTGAAACCCTCTCAACTGCGTTGTTTTATTTCAAAAAAAAAACATTATTTACAACTCTTTTCAATTTTAAAGAGAAAACCGTTGAATGAATAGTTATTTTTATTGTATGTTTACTTTAACCGATTTATATTAGTATAAATGAAATTGCCAATGTTTAATGTTTGAGGCATTATATTGACTGCTTTAAGATTTACACATTTGTATTAAACGGACTAAGTTTTTAAATATAATTTGTTTCATCTGAGTTTGTTTAAAACAGCCCACTGAGCAAAAAACAAACAAATAACGTTATCTCAACATTGTAGCAACATAAAACGTTATTTTAATGTTGATGAAACATTACTTAATTGTATTTGCTCAGTGGGAGTATTTATCATTATTTCCTGCTTGTTTGTGAACCGCTGATATTTTAATACATATCTATATTTTACAATCTTATCTTGAAAATTGTCACAGTTTTAAACAGATTTAATCAATTAAATCGTGATGAACAAATTAAAACAATATTTTTGTTCTTGATAGACACACCTTGATAAAAACATCGTGAGTAATTTATGATTTCAAGGTATATCATAAATGCATTAAATTAAATTAACAAGAAATATTTTTATATACAAATATAAATAAAAGTACAAATTACTACCAGCAATAAAAAAAATCATAAGGAAATTCCCTAAACGTTTGAATATTTGGTTACACGAAATAAACATTTATAAAATATATTAACGTAAGATTAAACTGAGGTAGTATATCTTATACTTTACTAAAAATCGGTGTTTTATACGCGTGGCGCATGAAGTAAAATTTCGAGTTTAGAAAAGCCCAGAAAATTTGTCTCGGGTCGCTGCGCGACCCTCGACAAATTTTCACGGGGCTTTTCTAAACTCGAAATTTTACTTCATGCTTAGCCTGGGAGTGGAAACACTCGTTAAAAGCTTTCAATTAAACGCTTTTATAAAAACAACGAAATCCTGAGCATTTATCAAACACTGTAATACATATACCGGGTGTTGACTTGGCGGACGCAACATATGAAATCGCATGTTAATTTAGAAGTGTTTAAATATTGGCTCCCCTATTTATTTTAAAGATCAAATGTATTTAACTTTTTGGTAAAGGGAAAATTTCTGAATTTATTAATGTTCACACTTAACACTTAACGTTTCTCTAAGTTAAAATAATTAAGAAAAAGTAATGTGATTTTATAAAAATAATGAAATACTATGGAATTAAAACAACAATTGCGGATGTTAAAATAGCACAAGATATTAATAATAATAATAATAACAAATAACAAAAAGTATATACAATTCATAAACTAAATAAAAATAATTAATAAGTAAATATAGTTAATAAAAGCATTAGAAAATATATATTACCATAAATAAAAACAAAACCATTGTTGTCACTTGAGTAAAAACAGAAAACTTATCACAAACATCCTGATAACATTGGTCCGCTTAAAACCACTTAATTAGGAGGATTTTTTCTTGTGTAGTGTAAATCATTTTGTAAACATTTATATTAATCGAGTGACAGCGATATCTTTTGCCACTTTGACATCCGCAATTGTTGTTTTAATTCCATGGCATGTCATTATTTTTATAAAATCACATTATGTTTTCTTAAATATTTTAACTTGGAGAAACTTAAACTGATAAACGTTAAGACGAATGAATTCAGAATTGTTCCCTATATAAAAAAGGTAAATACATTTTGTTTCTAAAATAAATAGGGAAGCTAAAATTTAAACATTTCAAAATTTACATGGGGTTTCCTATGTTGCGTCCGCCAAGTCAACACCCGGTATACTTAAAAGAAAAACTCGCTGTATTTATAGACAATAAAAGTATTAATTGTAAATGTGTATTACTTCTTTTCTAACAGTGACGCATTTTTTACTCTTATTTTCTTTCATCCGGATGCACTTCAAACATATTCAAAAAATCATGTTACGCCACTGTACATTTTCTTCGCAACGAACTTTCCTTGCGAACCGTCATATTCCACTCTAGGTAATTTCGCTGCTGCGCGCCGCACTTACTCATCTCGTCTTATCTTATCCGTGATTTTTATCGAACGCGGAAAATGACGTCTTCCCGTGATTAATCAACAAAACATAACCTATATATTTCGCCCCCCCGATCGTTAATCGCGTTACTCCAAGGAACATTCGCGTTGACTGACCAGAGTCCGCGAATTTTGAACAATTTCGAACGAAAAGGAAAGAAAACCAAGACATCCAGAAGAATGGCAGAACAACACCGTTTCGGGAATGTTATAAGCCCGATTACTTGCCACGCCTGGAACAAAGATAGAACGCGTAAGTTTGTTTTAAAGTTTTTCAATTTTTTTTTGGTGATATTTTGAAAATCGTAATTGAATTATATCGAATAGCGGAAATGAATGTATGGTGTTTAAAATTTAGTTTGTTTACATATTTATTGTAAAATGAGATCATTCAAATTAGAACCTTATAATTATTGTTTTATTGAATATAATTTAGAAACAAAGATTCAACAAAGTCATTTAAAAAAAAAACAATAGTTATTCAATGCCCGAATAAATGATAATCTCAGTGATTCGGAGAGGTGCAGTCGGTTAAATGGCAACTTTTTTTCGATACGTTAAACTATTCGCAAGTTTCATTCACAGACTGATTCTGCTTTTTGAATCGACATTAGAAGTAAAAGAATTATATGACATCGTACAGCATGATAATTAATGCTTAGCGAAGCTCTTCTAATGCATATTAATATTCGAATTTATTTAGGCCCTTTTGCACCGGAAAAGCTGTAGATAAAATTGGTCGTCAATGCTCTTGAAAGGCAGGACACATGAAGAAGCACCGGGAAATATTGAACTGGTTCTAGTGTTGTGAGTTGGAGAAAATTCTTGAGCACGTTCTCTATGACAGAAATGGCGAAATATAGAGAACGTTCTGTTGGAGAATGACCTCGATAATTTACATGCTTCCGCTCGCTGTTTTCTCGCGGGCTGAATGCGCCGTCATCATTTATCCTTGTCACATTCTTCAAATGTAATGTAATAACTAGAAAACAAACAGCGTGTGTCTCACTAAGTCACATAAATTAAAAAATAAGTATTTATTTAATATTAATTATACTCCTTTAAAAACGATATCCTTAGTTAGCTAAAAAAAAAAGAAAGATTGCAACAGTGTGTGCGAGGAGGATAATTGATGACGGCGCATCTAGCCCGTGAGAAAATGGCGAGCAGAGGCATAAAAATTATTTCGGTCATTCCCCAACAAAACGTTCTCTATGTTTCGCCATTTCGGTCGCAGAGAACGTGCTCGAGGATTTTCGCCAGCTCACAACACTAACTAGTTCATCTATTAACTCGAGTTCAAGACGATTGTTCTTATTCTTCTAATGTCACTTTGAACTCGAGTTTAGAGATGAGCCAGTTCAACGTGTTTTGTGCAACTGGCCCTTAAAGTGACTTAGGCCCAGTTGCACCAAAAACGTTGAACTTGAGTTCAAGATGACAGTTCCAATTGTTCTAATGTCACTTTGAACTCAAGTTCAGAATTGAACCAGTTTAACATGTTTGGTGCAACTGGCTTTCAAATAGCATTAAAGCTAATTTGAATTATTGTTTTTTGTAGTTTAATTAAGATTCATGATTGAGGAGGATTACTACTTTATTTTTCAATTTAGATTTACTTTAGATACATTTTTTTTTTATTTATTTATTATTATTATTATTACATAACATGAGTACATATATTTTCAACAAATTAACATCCGTTCTATAATATATTTCTTTTATATTGAGCAGTGTTCTGCTCAACGTAATGAATATCCAGATGTAACAATAATAGTTCAAAGCACCTAAGTGAGTGAACACTTGTAGCGTGCATGAGCCGCCTATTTCCAAAAACCCCTAAAACCATTTGAAAACAATGGATTTAGGGGTTTTTGGAAATAGGCGACTGACATACATTTATTATTTCCAATGTAATGATGATTACTGATCATTATTAAAAGTAAACTATCATTTTAAGATAACGAAAATAATCTTCTCTTTCAGAAATAGCCTTATCACCGAACAACCATGAAGTCTACATTTACAAACGCGTGGGCGCCGATTGGAAACAACTGGACGTCCTTAACCAGCACGACTTGCGCGTCATGGGCATCGATTGGGCCCCAAACACCAACCGCATAGTAACCTGCGCCATCGATAGGAACGCCTACGTTTGGACCCAGGGCGAGGACAAAAAGTGGAAGCCTACTTTGGTCCTCCTGCGGATAAATCGTGCGGCGACTTGCGTGAAATGGTCCCCGAACGAGAATAAGTTTGCGGTGGGTTCGGGGGCCCGCTTAATATCAGTCTGTTACTTCGAATCGGAAAACGATTGGTGGGTCAGTAAACATATTAAAAAGCCGATCAGGTCGACAATCACCGCCCTCGACTGGCACCCTAACAACGTATTGTTGGTGGCAGGGTCCGCGGATTTTAAGGTTAGGGTTTTCAGTGCGTACATCAAGGATATCGAGAAGACACCAGAGGCGACCCCGTGGGGACAGAAGATGACGCTGGGGAATTTAATGGCGGAGTTTCCCAACTCACAGGCCGGCGGCGGTTGGGTGCACAGCGTCAGTTTTTCCCCCGATGGGAGTAAAATTTGTTGGGTCGCACATGATTCCTCGGTGAATGTAGCAGATGCCACTAAAGGAAACGCCGTCTACAAATTATCCACAGAGTATTTGCCGTTTTTGAGCTGCACCTGGATCAGTCAGAATTCGATCGTGGTAGGAGGGCACAGTTGCATTCCTGTTTTGTACACGGTTAATAATAATGGGAAAATTGTGTTTAACGCCAAGTTGGATACGTCGCAAAAAAAAGAAACAGGCGGAATTTCTGCAATGAGGAAATTCCAAAGTTTGGATAAGCAGGCTCGAACAGAAGTCAACGACACCAATTTAGACTCGATTCATCAAAACGCAATTACTTCGGTGGTTATTTACGAAGGGAGCAAAGAGGAAGCGACTAAATTCAGCACTTCCGGTTTGGACGGTCAGTTGGTTATTTGGGATATACATTCCTTGGAAAAAATGATTGGGGGGTTGAAAATTGCTTAAAATCATACACTTTTCTCTTGCTTTAATTTTCGAACAATTTTTATTAAGTAAATAATCAGATTAAAAGTAAAAGTTACTATTAAGTGCGTAGTAAATCAATAGCACCTAATTACTTTCAACCTTTAATTTGATGAATTGTTTTCACTTGCAATAATGTTTGTAATGCATTTCATTCTTTTATAAAAACTGATTTGATTTGTGGTTCAACATAATTGTAATTAAAGATTTTATTTTGAAATGAACACAGAAAATAAATTCAATGTTATTAATAGTTAAGAAATAAACAAACCTTTAAAGTAAATAGTTTTATTTATTAACATTCACTTTATGAACAAATGTATTCATGCAGAAATTTATGCTATTTAGGCATATATTTTTAAAACATTCACAGCCTATACAATTTGTGTAAAATTTAGAATAAATATCTTTATTGAATCGAAAGATTTAAGGAAAAAAATGTAAGGAAATTGCAAAATATTTAAAATTAAATACATATTTTGAATATATTAAAAACACATTTTATATATACAAGGAATTTTTCTTTTAAGTATACGCACGTTTTTGAAAAGCGTTCAAATTAAAGCTTCTAGCAAATGTTTCCACTCCCAGGCTGAGCATGAAGTAAAATTTAGAGTTTAAAAAAAGCCTGAAAATTTGGTTTGGTTGTGTATCCTAAATGTTCAGGCTTTTTTAAACTCACAATTCTACTTATTGCGCCGCACGTAAAAACACTGATTTCAATTGAAGTTCGAAATATGCTGTTTCAGAATACTGCTTGATCAGTATATTTCGAACTTCACTTAAAATCAGTGTTTTATACGGGTGGCGCATGAAGTAAAATTTCGAGTTTAGAAAAGCCTGAAAATTTGGTTTGGTCGCTCTGCTTCGCTACGCAACCAAACCAAATTTTCAGGCTTTTCTAAACTCGAAATTTTACTTCATGCTTAACTTGGGAGTGGAATGACTCGGTAGAAACTTCAAATTGAATGCTTTTTAAAAACAAAGAAAGTCTAAACTTTTACAATGTATATGTCAAGGTATGTATACTTAAAAGAAAAATTCCCTGTTTGTATATTTCAACATATAATCTTATTTACATGGAATAATGAATATTCGACTAATAAAATTCGAAATTAAGCACACTTTCCGCAACACTTCTTCAGAGCGATGTTATCCGATGGCTGGTGATTCGGTGTCCACGGCCCCAAACTCCCATTAGCGTAAAAGTCCATGGGGTAGTTCTCTCCCTTTTCACAGTCGACCCAATCCTGATCCCCCAGACACACAGCCAGCTCATAAGGAGTGAGCAAAGGCTTTCCGAACGCTTTTCCCCAATCAATCGACAATCTCGGGCAGGCGACTTGCACAAAAGCGTCTACGTCCTCAAACATGCTCAGTTTATTGGGAAAAATTTCAGATAGTAAAATAGTAACAGATTTTTTCCCTCGTTGTTCTAATTGCTTTTCCAAGTGTTTAATTACCTTCGGGCTTCCCTGTCGACCCAGAGTTCCCATGATTACACCAAAATTTTCAGCGGATTTCGCTTTTACAATGAAATCGTTTCGTGTTTTCAACATTTCCTCGTGGTCGTATTCCTCCCGGGTAAATTTTTTGTCGTAAGGGTCGTATTTGTAGGCTTCTAGTTTAGGGTTCGAGATCATGGCCGCTTCTAAATGAAATCTCCCGTCTCCGATATAGACAATTACATCTGCGCATGTCATGCGCGGGGCTGTACAGCCTAAAATTTCCCCCGGTGATAAGGGCTTGAATTGTGGTACAGTAACTTTATAACCCATGGCTTCTAAGTCCTTGGAAACGCCTTGTAAAGTCGCGGCGAATTGTATGGTACTAACCAACCCGAGCTTCTTTTCTTTATTAAAATTAAGTTTTAACGTTTCGATCAAATGCAGCGGATCGATTTTAATATCAACGAAAACATAAAGCACTTTAAAGCCCTGTTTAACATCCATCGGAACTAAACAACTATGCCCGTAATGCACCAACAACTCGACTCCTAGTGCTTTGGCAGTCAAATCATCGATGCAACAAGCTCCATAAGTAACGTCCCCCATGATCAAAACATCATCGACTTCCGTAAACTCCCGAATTATATCTGCGATTGTTGTCGAGAACATCAGTAAACCCTCGGGCATCTGCAGAGCGACCATCCTCGCCTTCAGCTCCTCGATCCTCCAGATGGTTTTGGGTATTTCGAAGTTGTAGTTGTTCGGAAGGGCCTCGATGGCCAGCTGGAGCTTCCTGTTGTTCGAAATGCGCTCAGGGATTTTGTTGGCGCGGCCGGCCCGGACCACTTTGCGTTGGGGTTTCGCTTTTATCACGACCACACTTTCTTCCTCTTCGGCCATTCTTGATTGTTTAATTAACCTACACTTTAATTAAATTATACACAAATTTTGAAGTATCTGTGTTCACATAACCCGTAAATTAGATCTCGCAAGAAAGCAACTTGACAAAACTTTAGGGGAAAAACATAACCTATAAATAATATTTAATTTTTCTTGGGCTGGTAGTTAATATTTTCAAGATTGCAGCTTGTTAAAAATATAATCACAACAGCAAGGTAACTTGAGAAAGTTTAAGTTGGCACCCTGTAAATGTGAGGAAAATCGGATTGTTTCTCTAATTAGTTTGCGTTGAATGATTTTTTTTTGTTATATCATAAAAATTAATCGTATTCAATCATGAAATGATAATTACATGAAATTTCCTTTTAATTATCATTATAAAAAAAAAATTCTTAATTATTTTGTTAAAAGTATACCGATTTAGCACAATGTATTAATTATCGGTATTGTTTGGTACCTAATTAAAATACATGGTTTATTATTTTTATAATATACAAGGTGGCCAGAAAAGGTGTGATAATCTTCAGGTAGAGTGGTTCATTGATTAATTTCAAGCAGAAAATGTAAGTAAAAAAATATTGTATTATGGCTTATAACTCCTCACGAGCCAATTTAAAGAAATGTAAATTTGGCAACAATGGATCAAACAAGTGTTTAATTTAATAATAATCATAAATTTAACAAATCTACAAAAATTAATATTTGAAGTATACATCAAAAATGAAAGATTAAAGTAAATGTTCAAATTGATAACCATCCGTTTCTAAGCAGATCTGGAGCCGTCGTGGGATAGAATTAATTACTCGGAGCAACATCTCTTCAGTAATTAATTCCACTGCAACACGAATTCTATTCATGACGTCTGCATTGTCACCTCCAGTGGACAATGCAGACATCATGAATGCATATACCTTTTCTTTTAAAAATCCCCAAACGAAAAAATCAAGTGGATTTATATCCGGCGACCTTGCTGGCCATAGTATGGGTCCATTGCGCCCAATCCATCTATTTGGAAAATGTTCGTCCAACCAATCTCTTGAAATTCTTGCTGTATGAGGTGGTGCATCATCATGCATGTACATCATGTTGTTTACTAAATTTAGTGGAACATTCTCCAAAACTTCTTCTAAAATATTTACATAATTTAAGGCATTTAATCTTTGATGAATAAAAAAAGGCCTAATTACACGTAAATTTAGAATACCAAGCCAGACGTTAACTGAAAATTTCCTTTGATGTCCCATTTCTCTAACCGCCCGAGGATTTTCTTCTGCCCAAAAGTGATAATTATGACAATTAAATACCCCATCTCTAGTGAATGTACATTCATCACTCCAAAGAATTTTAAATAAAAAATTTGGTTCTTCCCGAATTTGATCTAAAATCCTGTTATAAAACATACGTCTATGCTCGTTATCATTTTCATACAGTGGTTGAACTTTTCTTGCATGAAATGGACGCATTCGATTTTCTTTCAATACTGCATGGACTGTTGATTTACTGGGGACATTTAACTGTTGAGCTATTTGTCTCGTACTAATATTGGGATCTTCTTGAACTGCATTCAATATCTGTTCTTCTAGGGGAACAGTGCGACGTTCCCTAGGTCTCCCTCCATCTATGTTATTATAAACGAACGACCCAAAAGTACGTAGCCTTTGGTCTAATTTTCTAAACGTATTTACGCAGGGCTGTTGGCGATTTGGATATCTTCTTTGGTAGTCATCTTTGGCACTAGTTGCATTACCATTGCAGAATCCAAATATCATGTACATATCTGCATACTCGTTGAATGTGTACATCTTCAAAAAGTATGATGAACTTATACAAACTTACACAAATAAATTATGACAAGTATATGTCAAAGTCAAGTGAAATTTAATAAGGTTACATATGAA
The DNA here is from genome assembly GCA_932526585.2 of Philonthus cognatus. Lineage (NCBI taxonomy): Eukaryota > Metazoa > Arthropoda > Insecta > Coleoptera > Staphylinidae > Philonthus > Philonthus cognatus. The sequence continues at coordinate 36,861,921 of OW052242.1, forward strand.
AATACATAGTTGCCAGGTCTATTTTTAAAAAAAAAAATGCTTCTGAAGAAGTTATTAATTTGTTAAAGTTTCCAATTTATTTATCACCTATGTCATTTAAATTTTACAAATGTGTAATTGATTGTAAGTTCTATTGATTTTTTCCAAAATAATAGAAAATAACACTAATTTCCAAAGATACGTTTAATATTTTAACGACCTCGTGAGATGTTACGAGGAAGAATACAATATTTTTTTGTTTAGATTTTTTATCCAAAATTATTCAACGAATCACACTACCTGAAGATTATCATACCTTTTCTGGCCACCTTGTATAAAATTACGAAAAAACTATTCGTGAAAATGCAAACAATGTCTTAATTAATAAGACAACTTAAGACGATAAATATCCATTGAAACAACTATTTCCCGTGCAAATACACCTCCGGATATTGAATTATACAATGAAATATTTAAAATCTTATTTAATTTGATTTGTTACAACGCTCTATTAAAGTAGAGAGAGTTTGCACGGGAAGTAGTTGTTTCAATGGATATTTATCGTCTTAAGTTGTCTTATTAATTAAGACATTGGTTGCATTTTCACGAATAGTTTTTTCGTAATTTTATATATTATGTCTAAAGTGTGCAAACTATAAGAAGCGTAAGCTTATTTTCTCGAATTCAAATAGTTTTGAATTTGAATTTATCTTTAATATTACGGTATGAGTTACGTGAAGATGATATTAAATTAAATAAAACTAGTAATCCTTTTTCTTCACTGGTTTATTTGTAACACTAAATGTACATTTCGTTCACCAAGTGAACATTTTCAATAGCTGTACTAAACTCAGTTTAGTACAGCTATTTAAAATGTTTAAAATGTTCACTTGGTGAACGAAATGTACATTTAGTGTTACAAATAAACCAGTGAAGAAAAAGGATTACTAGTTTTATTTAATTTAATTGAATTTATCTTATTATTTTTAGTTTGCAGATCAATTATTTTATCATTAATTATTATAATTAGCCATAATTATTACGTAAACACTAATTTCTAATTATTAATCATATCAAACTTAAGCAGTATATTTTGAACAACAGTTTAAATAAGCATTTTATACTCAAGGCGCATGAAGTAAAATTTCAAGTTTAGAAAAGTAGAGTTTGGATTTGGACGCTTCGCGTCCAAATCCAAACGCTCAGGCTTTTCTAAACTCGAAATTTTACTTCATGCTTAGTCTGGGAGTGGACAACAGTCGTTTAAAGCTCCAAATTGAAATAAAATCAATGAAGCCTGAAAATTTAAAGCATATACAGAAAAATCATTTCTCTGTACGTCGTATGTCCACACGTCATAACCTAAAATTTTGAATCGATCAAATTCCAATCAAATTTCCTAAAATTCATCGATAAACATTCCAACTCTACAACGAAAAGTGAAAATCATCGTTTGTGTTATTTTTACTTGTACTTATTGAACGGTTTTTAAAAATGAACTTTGCACCTGGATGAACGGCGCATAATCGGAACGTAGATAGGAATAGAGAACGGTCGTAATTTCTAATTCCTATTCGAGTTGAAACGTGCTTGTGTCTGTTTGTGGAAATGTTGAAAGTCCAAAAGGTAAATATTTTAAAATACTAAATATTTATAGGTAAATATTTCAAAATACTAGCGAATAAGTGAGCCATTGACTTGCATTGTAGGTACTTAAATCCGCCCTGCGCCCTTCCGTGCGCGCCTTTGCTTCGGCCCCAAGCGGAGGATACAATTTCGGTGAGTAAACTTATATTTGTGTAATTTTTGTTTAATAATTCATCACAAAGTAGGGGAAAAATTAGGCTGTTCTACATTAATTACTCTTAGTGGTTTAATCAGAAATGTAGCGACAGTGTTGAAAGTTAATTGACCTTAATAAATATACTTTTAACCTTGCGTTTTCTTTAGTAATAAATAGTTAATATGTGTCAGAGCGAGTACAATTATGATGCACCGTCATTTATTTTGTTAAAATTGTTGGAAAAATCGTTGAGAGTTATTAATTTTCCATGTATACATAGTAACGTTTACTCGTAAACAAACTATTTGCTATTTTGGATTGCACAGCAATTTAACACGCATTTCTCTCAATATTAATTCTTGAGAAGTCGATTATTTTTAAGGGTTCCTTAACACTTTGACTACAGTGTGTGTCGCTCAGTATTTGCGCAAATACTGAGCGACACACACGGTAGTCTAAGTGTTAAGGAACCCTTAAAAATAATCGACTTCTCAAGAATTAATATTTTTACACAAAGACGATTGGAGGGAAAATTCCAAATGGGGTGATCTGATACTTCTTGCTGTGGTTAATATTTTTACATATAGAGACAATGTAAGTGTTGAGTGTTTGATTTATATTTATTTTTGATTTGGTAAACTATGTAAATTTTGTTAAAAATTGAAGTTTTTACCTCACAATATATAAAATAAAAACACTTTCATATAAAACCTTCATTCTTTAAAGATAAGGAATAGTTTTTACATGATTATAAAACAAATAATTAAATAAAAACTTATCATAAAACTTTCTTTGTTTCGTACTTATTAACCTTATAACAATAAATTTAAAATTTCAGAGATTTTTTCTCTCTTAGGTATACTTTTACATATTCCGTTTTTTTAAAGTTTATGATGATTTTATTAATTGCACTTTTAATAGTATATGTAAATTAATTATGTATATAATTATGTGTCAGATAAAGCTATTCATTGATAATTTATTTACGTTACATAAGAAATTGATTGATTGAGTTACATGAAGATTAAATTAAATTGACGAATAAAGCACTAATAACCAAGGTTGTTATGTTTAAAACACTTTGTTTCAAAACAGTGTTTTAAACATGTTTAAAAACAAATGTCTTGTTTTAAACGGTTTTGTTTTGTGCGTCCTCTTTGGCTACGCCCATGGCCTTATTCGAAAACCATTAAACTTGATATTGTTAACAAAAGCCTAAATTTGATTAAAATTTTAAAGTTGTAGTAATTTTTATCACTTGATTTACTTAATCTTATCATTTAGCAGATACAAATATGAGTAAACAATTTTGTTTCGTGAATAATGAGCACTTATGATTGGACTGTTTACTGTGTGGAATTTTTATTTCTGTAGTAATTGAGTAGTATTATATGGCAATCTACTTGATAGTGTGTTTTTATAGCCACTTACATAAATATTTGAAATGTTTATTCTCTATCTTTGTGTTGTATCCATGGAATTGAAATGTTTGAGTTATACCACTGGCACTCGATAGATAATAATTATCTAAAAAAATGATTATTATCAATTTTTTTTGTAATTTTGAGGAAATTAAAGAAGTATATTGACAATCTTGTGTTGTTTGTTACAAACAATAATTTAATATAAAAGCATTTAATGAGTTACACTTGATATTATTATTTAAGGAGATTAGATTGAACATAGGAAGCAGAAATATTATTAATAACCAGTATAATTTAATCTTACTGCCCGGTTGGCAGTATTCAAAGGTTGTGACAATTAACTCAAATTATTTGATTCATCATCAATCTTTGTGTTAAAAATGTTTGATTCAGAACATAAGATTTTCTTAACTTAAACTTACTTTAGATATGCTGAAAAGCGAGAAAATGGTGAATGGTCATACTCTCTTGCACTTTTCAGTTTTTATTTAACACTGTAGTTGCTTTTTTGAGATAATAAACTTCTTGCATCGAGTACCTAAACCTAACCTAAAAACTAATGCACGTGTTACTTGTCAGATTCATGAAGTGTTACCCAGGCTACCATTCAAACTTCATGGCTTGCTTGATAATAAATTTATTTGATTATCCCGTATTAATTAAAAAATATGGTATGAATATTGTTTTTTTTTTCTTGTCCGAAATGATTTTATTTATGAAATCAATCAATCATTAGCAATAATTAATTATATGGGTGTGCTATCCAAAATGACTGGTTTAGGGCTAGTTGCACCAAACACGTTGAATTGGTTTAACTCTGAATTCTAGTTCAAAGCGACATTAAAACAATCTTTAACTCAAATTCAGCTTGAACTCGAGTTCAACGTTTTTGGTGCAACTGGGCATTAGTTAATAGCTCTTGTTACTGACTATTCCAACCATTTGCGATTAAACTGTATAAATTATATTGATATTAGAATTGACCGACACGCAAAAGGAGATCCAGAATGTCGCCCGAAAATTCGCCAGGGAGGAAATCATCCCTGTCGCCTCACAGTACGATCAGTCTGGCGAGTACCCCTGGCCGTTGATCAAGAAAGCCTGGGCGCTTGGTCTGATGAACGGACACATTCCCGAAGACTGCGGTAAGTGAAATAAGTTTCACGGTCCGAACGATCAGAGTGAATTTTTTTCGTTTTTGTAAAGGTGGCCTTGATCAATCCGTTTTCGACGGTTGTATGGTCGGTGAGGAATTGGCCTACGGTTGTTCCGGTATTTCGACGGCCATCGAGGCAACAAGTCTTGGTGTGAGTATATAATACAGTGCGATTATTTAAATTATAAATTAAAGTAGGCTGCATTTTTTGTGTGCGGTTACCCAGAATGCTAATTGAATGATAGAATTAATTTGAGGTTATGGTAAACTATGTGTTAACTGTAAGTAGTGCCAATCTACACATAAAAAAGACATAAATAAAAATTATTATTATTATAGAAATGAACTCAACTTTAGCCTTTGAATTTTAAATTAGATTGGCACTAACTGTATGTTTTTGAGTTTACGTGATAACTGCTGTTTGTTATTGATAATGAGCACCTTGCGTCTCGAAATGTACATCTAACGATACAAATAAAAAGTGAAGTATATTCCTTACTTCCTTATTACGTAAACTCAAAAACATACAGTTAGTGCCAATCTAATTTAAAATTCAAAGGCTAAAGTTGAGTTCATTTCTATAATAATAATAATCTTTATTTAGCATCTTTTTGCTATACTTCCTGGTGTATATTTTGCAAAATTGTGTGGAGTGAATGGGGGCTTAGTGTCAGTGGTGTCATTCTTGGTTTTCGACATATAAAACAAAAAATACTAAAATGCATGATTTAGGGCTTACTTTTTGTTGAGTGCACAGAAAGAAATAAACTCAACTTTACTCTAATTTATATTTTAAATTATCGCACGATATCATTTCTTGCAAATACAAAAAATAAGTCGCCTATTTCCAAAAACAACGCAATCTATTTTTTCAAATGGATTTAGGAGCTTTTGGAAATAGTTGACTTAAATATTCAAATTATATTTCGAATAATAATATATAAAGAGAAGTTTTTGTGTATCTTATTATTTTTCTTAATAGCAAGCTCCAGTATGTTTAGCCGGAAGCAAAGAACAAAAGAAGAAATATTTGGGACGTCTCATCGAAGAGCCCTTAATTGCCGTAAGTTTATTGACATTTTCATCGAGACATTTTTCTTCAAATAAACTTTGTCAATTGATAACTTCAGGCTTACTGTGTCACCGAACCCATTGCCGGTTCAGATGTAGCCGGGATTAAAACAAAGGCCGAGAAGAAGGGCGACGAGTGGATCATCAACGGGCAGAAAATGTGGATCACAGGCGGTGGTGTCGCCAATTGGTAAGCATATTTGCAGTTGATGTCAAACAATTAAACCCAATGAAAAAAAAGAAACAGTAGATTGAGTAGTCGATTTTTAGTAAGACTGGAAATTTTTTAAATTGTTGTATTTAAGTATTTATTAAATAGCATATTTAAATATTTGAATTCTATTCTAACTATTCAAATACTGTGCGATTATTTAAATTATAAATTAGAGTAGGCGGAATTTTTTTTGTTCAGTTGACCAGAATGCTAATTGAATGATGGAATAAATTTGAGGTTAAGGTAAATTATGTCATTAGTGTCAGTCGAATTTCAAATTCAAAGCCTACTCTAATTTACATTTTAAATGATCGCAAGGTATTTGAATATTTGATTTCAGTATGTTTTTAAATGAATATTTGAATACTTCAATTTTAAAAAATTTCCGTATTAATCGTAACATGTATCTATATTTTATTTTAATCTTGTGATGGATTAATGATCACTAAGTATGTTTATGAATTTCATATTAAATCAATGTTGGTACACGCCTGGCGCATGAAGTAAATATTTCGAGTTTAGAAAAGCCTGATAATTTGGATTGGTCACGTAGCGCAGCAGAGCAACCAATCCAAATTTTCAGGCTTTTCTAAACTGGAAATATTTACTTCATGCTTAATCTGGGAGTGGAAAACCCTTGTTCGAAAACTATAAAAACCTTTAATGACAACACTGATTTAATAGAAAAAAATTAAAACAAGATAACGAAACTTTATAAATTTTGTTGGTTATAATTATAATTTGAAAACAAACAAACTACAGCTTGTGTTTGTTTTCCATTTTCTTTAAGAAACCAGTATTGTCGTTAATGGTTCTAATAGCTGTCAAGTAAGTTTTTTTTTCGAGTTTAGAAGAGCCTGAAAATTTGGATTTGGGCGCAGAGCGAAGCGAGCGCCTAGATCCAAATTTTCAGCTTTCTTAAATTCGAAATTTTACTTGATGCGCCACCAGTATACAACACTGATTTCAAGTGAAGTTTACAAAAAATCCATTTTAAAAACTGATGTATTCAATTATTCATCCAAAAATTTTGATAATTTAGTGATTGAAATATTCGTATTTGAATATTTGAGAATTTGAATTATTCGTACTCGAATCCCAGCCTTAATTTTGACTAATAAACACTTTTATTTTCAGGTATTTCGTGTTGGCGAGAACAAACCCAGACCCAAAAGCCCCGGCCTCCAAGGCCTTCACCGGATTCATCGTCGAGAGAAATTTCCCCGGAGTCACTCCAGGACGCAAAGTAAACAATTTGTTGAAATTATATTTTTAAAAATGTTTACCTTTTTTTTTTGTTTTATAGGAAATGAACATGGGCCAAAGAGCATCCGACACGAGAGGAATCACCTTCGAAGATGTACGCGTGCCGAAAGAAAACGTCCTGATGGGAGAGGGCGCCGGTTTTAAAATCGCCATGGGCACATTCGACAAAACCAGACCGCCCGTAAGTTAAACCACGATAGACCTGTGCTGTCGCAGTGGAGAGCTCTAAATTGGCTAACTCACTTTAAAATTTATTTATTTATTTATTTATTATTATTATTATTATTACATAACATGAGTACATATATTTTCAACAAATTAACATCCGTTCTATAATATATTTCTTTTATATTGAGCAGTGTTCTGCTCAACGTAATGAATATCCAGATGTAACAATAATAGTTCAAAGCACCTAAGTGAGTGAACACTTGTAGCGTGCTGGCATGAAGTTCTTAGAAATTTTGTGCAATATATGATACATAAATGATGTTTTAGTTTACATAATGAAATTAAGTTGTTTTTTCAAACTACTGAGTGCGTATTTCTGCACTGCACTTAAGCTTTATTGGGCCCATTGGGCTTACTCGTTTTATGTTTTCACTTTTTTTTTATTGTGTATTTGCTATTTTAAATTAGGTAGCTTCAAGCGCTACCGGTTTAGCCCAACGTTGCTTGGACGAAGCTGGGAAATACGCCATGGAACGCAAAACCTTCGGCACGGCAATCATTAACCACCAGGCGGTCGCATTCATGCTGGCCGACATGGCAATTAATGTGGAGACGGCACGTTTGGCTTGGATGAAGAGCGCCTGGGAGGTGGACAACGGCAAGAGGAACAGCTACGCGGCCGCCATCGCCAAGTGCCACGCCGCTGACATCGCCAACAAGTGCGCCACCGACGCCGTGCAGATATTCGGGGGCAACGGGTTCAACAGCGAGTACCCCGTCGAGAAGTTGATGAGGGACGCCAAAATTTTCCAAATCTACGAGGGAACATCACAGATCCAGAGGATTATCATTTCCAGGCATCTCATGGATACGTACAAGAATTGAAAATAACGGGGATGAGGAAAAATTACAACAAAAATAAAGCCTTCCGAAATGATCATATTTTTATATAAAACACTGTATTTGAAATGAACGTATTTTTATCATGATTTAATTAATATATATAACAGTTATGATTTACTTTACTACATATTTCCGGTTTTACCAACTTCAATTAAATCTTTCGTTAATAAGGCCCAGTTGCACCAAAATCATTGAACTTAAGTTCAAGCTGAACTCGAGTTTAAGATGACAGGTCCTATTGTTCTTTCACTTTGAACTAAAGTTCAGAGTTAAACCAGTTCAACGGGTTTGGTGCAACTGCCCCTTTAATTTATTTGTCGATTGGTATGGACATTTTCTGTCATAAACATCAATGTGAACAAATTGATTTTTTAACATGTATGTAACTATTACTAGATTTTCATTGATTGTTGATCGATTTAACTGACATTACACATAAAAAGACATTCCTTCACTTTTTATTTGTATCGATAGATGCACATTTCGAGACACAAGGTATCAATTAAAAAACTTGTTATTGATAATAAGCACCTGGTGTCTCGAAATGTAAATCTAACGATACAAATAAAAAGTGAAGTAATGAATAACAGTCTTTATGTGTAATAATCACTTCACGTAAAATCAAAAAAACACAGTTATTAACTGACGTTGCTAAAACCCGGCGTTAATCATCAATCATATCAATATAAATATTTATAATTATTTTGTTTTTGAAAAATAAATCTACGCTTATTGTTATAGTTTTTAAACTATTTGAAAATTAAGTATTAACACATTTCCTTACCTAACAATTTACAACCATTTAATTATTAACTTAATTACAGGATTTTATTACTAACATTTATTTTTTGTAGCTTAAGTCGCTTTGTGGGGAGTAACGACCGGTTAAAGCTCGTTGCGGCAGCATGGGACTTCTGTACGATCTTTCCAAGGTAATCGGAAGCACAATCGGATCACGGTATTTCACATAATATTGTGGGAATTGCAAGTATACCCTGTTAAAAGAAAAATATATATGAAATTCTTAAAACTGTCATTCACTATTTTCAATTTGCTTTTCTTGATATATTGAAATAATATTCGTCTTTTAGTTATGTAAAGTGTTTTCTATTAATTATTGAAGAAAGGAATTACTACAATAATTAATATTAAAATAAGTTTATTTATTTTCTCATATAATAATTTTATAAATAAATTTATTTTTCATGTAGATGACAAATAAAATTGTTATTTGTTCCACAAATACAGTGAATTTTTCTTTTTTTAAGTATACATTTTCCTATGTCCATACTTGTAATGAAATTCGTTGTTTTTATAAAAGTTTTCAATTTGAAACTTCTAACGAGTATTTCCACTCCCAGGTTAAGCATGAAGTAAAATTTCGAGTTTAGAAAAGCCTGAAAATTTGGATTTGCCGGGCGGAGCGAAGCGAGCCCGGCAAATCCAAATTTTCAGGCTTTCCTAAACTCGAAATTTTACTTCATGCGCCACCGGTATAAAACACTGATTTAACATGATGTTCAAATTATACTGCTTTAGCAACATATTTCGAACTTCACTGATTTCAAGTGAAGTTCGAAATATGCCGCTAAAGCAATATAATTTGAACATCATGTTAAATGTTTTATACCGGTGGCGCATGAAGTAAAATTTCGAGTTTAGAAAAGCCTGAAAATTTGGATTTGCCGGGCTCGCTTCGCTCCGCCCGGCAAATCCAAATTTTCAGGCTTTTCTAAACTCGAAATTTTACTTCATGCTTAACCTGGGAGTGGAAATACTCGTTAGAAGTTTCAAATTGAACACTTTTATAAAAACAGTGAATTACATTACAAAAATGTACATAGGAAAATGTATTCAGGCTTTTCTAAACTCGAAATCTTATTCATGCTTAATCTGGGAGTGGAAAACACTTGTTTGAAGCTTCAATTTGAACGCTTTTCAAAAACGACGAATGCTTCAACCGACTTCACATTGAGGTATGAATGTATACTTGGAATAAATGTAAACTAACGTTGTTGAAATACGAACTAAAAACTTTATAAAAATATTATAAATCAAATTATACGTTGTGGGATCCGGTGGGCATTGGTGGGCAAAATCTCTAGGTAGGAAGTATTCTAAGGGATGTAATCTGCCTGAATGATCCTTGTATTGATCTCGATGCAATTGTGCGACCTAAAATATTTAAAATTATTCTGCAATAATCCAAAAGATGTTCACGTCATGTTTTTATACTGTTTGAATTATTGCAAAGATAATAAGCAACAAATTATTAAATTTACAAGTATAATGGACACATGTAAATTTAATAAAGTGTTTAATTGTTGTTGAGTTGCGTGAAGATGGTTTTAAATTAATGAAACACTTGTATCTTTTCTTCACTTATTTATTTGGAGTACCAAATGCACATTTCGATCACGATGTGATCATTATCAATGGTTGACAAATACAAATACATGTATTTGTCAACCATTGATAATGATCACATCGTGATCGAAATGTGCATTTGGTACTCCAAATAAATAAGTGAAGAAAAGATACAAGTGTTTCATTAATTTAATAAAGTGTGTTGTTTAATACCTTTGCAATAATTCAAACACTATAAAAACTCGAAGCAGTGATGCAAGGATTTTCGAGTCTTTTTATTTTCCAGTCTTTTAATAAAAATAATGATAAAAAAAGTGCTATGATTCCTTTTGCAAATCTGCAAGTAATTTCTGTTACGAAGGCGAATTCAAACACTCATTGAAGACATTTTATTAATAAAAAAGTTGATACTAACAATTGTTGGCGCAACTTTTTGAATAATATAAAATCAAGATAATATTTACCTTATAAAAATCATCTACTTCTTGTTGCCGTCCAGGATCCAGCATAGTAAATTTCGGCCTGGGCAAATTCAAATATTTCTCGTTCATTTTCGTGCTCAGAATGGCTATGTCCGGCCTCGGTGAATAAGGTGTGCTCATGAAGCCCCATTCGTAAGGCGGCATCTAAAATTCACACAGCATTATTTTAACTCTACGTTAGATTAAACTCACCTGGAATTTAGACAGGTTTTCATTTCGGTAATTTTGAAAATAATTAATCGTCGAAGAGTCCACCAAAGAACCGTACCCACTTTTGACGGGCGGATGGGCCCCCATGAAGGGGGCCTTGATTGAAGGCGGAAAGTACGTAACTTTCATGTCTGATAAATTTATATCACCCATTTTTATTCAAAAATGTGAACTGTAATTTTACAACTTCTTAAAATTTGACAGTTAATTATAGAATAAACAATGATTATTTTTTTGTTTGGATGATTAATTTTTAAATGTCAGATAATTAAGTTAATTTAAAACTTGTACCGTGATATATAAAATTACGAAAATGTTTTTCGTGTAAAATGCAAACATTTTCGTAAGTCTATATATTATGTTTAAAGTGTGCAAACTATAAGAAGCATAAGCTTATTTTCTCGATTTCAAATATTTTTGAATTGGAATTATTCTTATTTGTAACATGTGTTTCCACTCCTGATTAAATATTAAGTAAAATTGCTTTAAAACATTAAATTAATTTTAATGTTGTTAGGAATTAAAACAAAATGTAACTACTTTCTTTCCTGTAATTATAAATTCAAATAATTTACTGAATAGATATAAATTATGTCGCCATTTATGAACACAACGTTGCTTATTAGGTAGCATAGAATACAATTTTAAAAACACGTTGCGTCATCTATGATTCCACACCTTAACCGATTAAAATGGGTTGAACACTTATCTGATGGATTACGCATATTAGGTTGCATATAACAAACGCTCAAATATACAGTGCACCAAATTTTCAGGCTTTATTTAAATTAGAAATTTTACTTATTGCACCACGCGTATAAAATACTGATCAAGCTTAAGCAGTATATTATGAACTTCACTCTGAATGAGTGTTTAATACGCGTGGCCCATGAAGTAAAATTTCGAGATTAAAAAAGCCCAGAAAATTTGTCTCGGGTCGCTGCGCGACCCTCGACAAATTTTCACGGGGCTTTTCTAAACTCGAAATTTTACTTCATGCTTAGTCTGGGAGTGGAAACACTCATTAAATCAAATTAAACACTTTTAGATAAACAACCAATGCCTGCAAATTTACAAACGATTACATGAAGATGTGTATACTTAAAAAATAAAGTATACACATCTTGATGTAATCGTTTGTAAATTTGCAGGCATTAGTTGTTTATCTAAAAGTGTTTGATTTGATTCAATGAGTGTTTCCACTCCCAGACTAAGCATGAAGTAAAATTTCGAGTTTAGAAAAGCCTGAAAATTTGGTTTGGTCGTGTAGCGCGCAGCGCTACGCGACCAAACCAAATTTTCAGGCTTTTCTAAACTCGAAATTTTACTTCATGCGCCACGCGTACGAAACACTGATTTTAAGCGAAGTTTAAAATATACTGCTCAAGTTAATAAATTTGACAATTATTTATTTCGTCTAATCAAATCTTCGGATATGTAAAAGAAAAAAAACCCTGTTTCAAATTTGTACCTTAAAGATAACTCAAAAATCAAATATTTTGTTTCTAAAATAAAACACACCTAGTAAATACAAACAGTGTTTATTAATTTCTATTATATTAAAATTTTCACCAACAATATAATAATAAACAATCAATAAGTTGATACTCATTTGTATAATTTTTTCTCTTGTTTAAACCAAATGAAGCACGACAAATTTCCTAATACTTGCACTGGTAAAATAACAATTAAGGAACTCTATAAAAATGCAGACTAAACTAATATAAAGAAATGTGAATCATTATCAGCTGAGTAATAAAATAATAGTAGATATACTATAAAAGAAAATATATAAGTTTTGATATTTGTGTACAAATAATTAAAAATATTTATATAATCATAGATACATTAACAAAAAAGAACAGGTGTTAAGCTGATTGAAATCACTATTAATAAATATTCGTAGACAGTTTTAAGATGCATTATTTTCCTTATCACAAGTGCCAAGTGATAAAGCCGCCTACTAATTTTTATTAATACAGCTAAGAACATTTATTCCCGTTGTAAAGATTGTTATGATATTAATCAATGATTTGTTTTATTAAGTATGAATAAAATTGCCAATACTTGGTTGTAAAATACTTCAAAACATTAAAAGTGCCGAGATTCTTAATTTGTTTTATTTCATTAATTCATTTCATTAATTCTACCAATTGAAAAACAAATTTTATTCAGCACTAGACGATACATGCAGGATATTTGGTTAATTGAAAATTCTGACTAAAATAAAATCTTCGATCAGAAATTCTGATAAAATAAAATTAAACCAAGATAATTTTCACAGCACTCTCGACAAGAGGAATGAATATTGAAATCCTTTTATAACGCACACACTCAGACACACTGAATTAATTCAATCAATCAATTGTGTTTGTTTGTTTATTAAAATTAATTAATGTGTTTTGTTTATTCGCTACGACTAAAGAAAAAATATCCTCCTTATAATTAAAAGGGCTATAATCGACACTAGGATCCAAATTATCGTCGACCAAAACTGATCCCTGTAAAATACAATTGAATTAAATTAAATGAATTATTTACTTTAAAATATATGAGATGTAGGTTGTGTGAATGGGGGAAGGATACGTGGAGGCACTTGGTGGAGGAGTGTGAGGGTGTGAGTGAGGAATGGGTGGGAGTGAAAGGGAATAGAAGGGTGACAGAATGGATGAAGGAGGACGGAGCTAGGGTAAAGACGCTGGAGAAAGTGGGACGGGAGAAAGAGGGCAAGATGTGATATAGTGTCGACATTGTAAATAACTGTAGGATATGCCAATAAAGGACTTTTTTTTTTTTTTTACTTTAAAATGAGTGAACAACAATGGCTCGTATTCGTTTCTAGCATTTAATGATAAAAGCACATTTAGATGTCGCTTTTAAACAATTGAGGCACTTAAAAGCCAAAAGGTGTAAGTATTTTTTTTTTTATTGATAGTACATACAATGGGATAAGTACAGTTAGATTAGATTAAGCTGGCAGGTACTGGGGGGCTATTCACAGCACCCATACAATTTGTCATCGGTGAGAAGTTGCACTGAAATAACATCATTTTACTCCATACGGTTTGGTCAATTCTTTCCAAAATGACGTCATTTGAGTGCTGTGAATAGCCTTCCAATTAAATCTCTTTGCTTCTAATTTCTAAGTGATTCAATTAAAACGTATAAAGAACGTTTAAGTCGCACATCTAATTGTTACTTAAATCATCACTGTCACTAACCTGTTGACACTTTCTATGGACGCCCGGAGTAAACTGTCGGTGGGCGTCGGACTAATAACACTGGAACTCGAATCCGTTTGTCTTTGTCTTAGGCCGATTTCGTCTTCGGAAATATCCTGCACTCTCTCGATCTCGTCGTCGCCTTCGGCTTTATCGACCATCGTTTTATTTTCGCCGTTGCCGTTCGCCTTTCTCGAACTCTCCTCTTCTGCCTTTACATAAAATCAAAAAATAATGTTCGTGGCTTTTCTCTATTTCAATTAGAATATCCAACAAAAAAATACCTAAGTGACATTTTTTTTCTAACTACAAAATAAAATTGTTTAATTGAAAATGGTATAATCTTTTTTTTAAATATAAAATATGACACATTCACTATTTAGAAAATTTTATAATCAATGCAGTATTTTCCATTTGCAACCCGACTGTTTAACTTTAATCTAATCATTAATCGTTTTAATCATTGATTAAAACTCCGATTAAAATTCTAGATTAGAATGTTATAAGTTTGTAAGATATCATTAACATGTTTCTTTCATCAATATGTGATTGTGTAAACAATTTGTAAATAAAATTGTTGTATTTTTAAACAGTCCACTAACTTAGTTAATCAATTTGGGTGTAAACGGACAACAGACATTTTCATTTGTTTGATGGAATAAAAATAATTTTAAATAATAACTTATTGATTATTATTCCTGACAGCGGTTACGTTTCCCTTACCTTCAGGGCGATATTTTTAATCATTGATGTTTCTTCTTGTGTCAGAGTCGAAGTCGGTGGTGCCGACAAAAGTTTATTGGCGATGTTGCCACAAGTGGAGCACTCCCAATTCAGCGACTTCTTTGCTAAAACTTTACGTTCTTCAGGGGTGTAATCGAGCGAGCCGATCGTGCCAGCCGGTGGTGTCGGCATGAAAGCAATCAGCGCCAATAAAGCTGTGCGTATGGACCACGAAGGTTGCCAACTTTCCGGATGATAACCGGATATGGACAAGCAAATCTTCTTATTAACCTCGAATCTAAAAAATAAATTCATTAATTTAATCGCTAAGGCTGTTGCTTGGTGAAATTCACTACCAGCACTTCAGTAAATAACAGAATTAGAATAAATTCATTAGTAAATTCTTGCGAAACAACATAAATGCTGTGTTATTACACAGCATTTATGTTGTTTCGCAAGAATTTACTAATGAATTTATTTTTTTTTAATACTCTTTAATTCAATAGCAATTCAGGGTATTGGTTAAGGATTGGTAGTTGTCAGAGTATTAGCCAGGGAAGTAGCTGTTTTCAATGAGTGTTTGAATTCGTCTCAAACCAGTTGTGAATTTGCGAAAAGAATTTCGTCATCGTCCGCACTTTTAATATTTTTTTAAATATTCAACAGCCAAGTGTTAGCATTTCATTACATTTTCTTTTAACATTGGAGAATTTGCATTACTTACCTTCCGTTTGGAGTCAGTAAAATAATATTTGGCGGTTGCATCGGATATTGTGTGGGTAATAAAATCCTCCCGTGATAATACCCGCCTTCGAATTCCGTCGACGGTGGCCCTCTTACGGTAAAATGCCACTCGAACAAATTATCATCCAACGGATTGGCATAATACTCCTCAGTAGGCTGTGCTAGTTCTTTGGCTTCTCTCATCAACCGCTTTACACCTATGAAAACAAAAAAATTGTATAATACGGCAAACATTTGTTTCCACATAGAGTGATCACATGATCGTAGAAAACCGGGAAGTTACTAGAAATATCCATTGATTACTGAACAAATTTCACCGACCAATAGAAGCCGCCAAACTGCAATCAGCGGCCCAAGTTCACAGGAAGTAAGCGAAATAGATTATTATAGGAATTATTGAGGAATCAACTATGAAACATTTTGTGGCTATGCTTTTTTTATCAACAAATCAATTCTATATAACTTTTGAAGAATATCCACCAATAATTATTTACAAAAAATTAATCTTCTGCTTCCTCTGCAAAATTAATGGCTTCAAAGCCCTGTCGACTAAAAGAATTAATCATATTAAATTTTCTTAGGCAATCTAAGTAATTCATCACAACTGTCAAGTCTAGGTTATAAGCAAATGTTATTGTAACAAATTAGTAAATTAATAATTCAAATACCGTAAACAAAAAAGGTTTAGGTCAATCGCCCTGAACACAAGCGTGCCTTTTACTCGTCGAACTTTTCCTTTAGCATTTTTTTTACTTAGCACTGCGAGCACATTAGTTTATACTATTTATAAATAGTCATTAAACAAACGGGATTGTTAAACTGCAAACTCACCTGGACTGCGTAAGTTGTATTTTGTCTCCAACGGCATTGTTTGTTTTTTTCGTCGTATCACTGTTTTTCATGCACTGAGAATTTTGATTTAAATACGAAAGCCGTTTTAATTATTGATTTGTTCGAACACTTGAATTTTATCTGCAGGACGTCGATTATTATTATTAGATAACAAGCATTATTTATGCGATTTTTGCGCAAATAAACAAACGACACGCACGAAACGTCAAAAACACATCAGCTGTAATGGAAACTGACCAATGAGGTTCAATTAATAAAGCGGGAAATTTAAATAAATAAATCAACTAACCCTAATTGATATCATTATTTTATTAATAAATATTGGTAAACAGTTTTAAGACTCCGTTAAGATTTTTAAATAGTGCTTCGTTAGTCATTCAAACCTTTAATAACAACGGATGTTGCAATAAATTAAAATACACAAACTAGCATTTTTTTCTATGCATGAATATGTTTTTCATCGAATATTTACAGTGAAGGCATTTTTTGTTATATAATCGTCCAAATCGAAAAGTTTAAGTTTTCAACAAGTGTTTTCCACTCCCAGACTAAGCATGAAGTAAAATTTCGAGTTTAGATAAGCCTGAAAATTTAGCTTGGACGCATAGCGAAGTGGAGCGGTTAAGCCAAATCAGGCTTTTCTAAACTCGAAATTTTACTTCATGCGCGTATAAAACACTGATTTCAAGTAAAGTTCAAAATATACGGCTTTTGGTATACGTTACTGCTTTAGTATTTTTGGTTTGGTCGACCAAACCAAATTTTCAGGCTTTTCTAAACTCGAAATTTTACTTCATGATTAATCTGGGAGTAGAAAACACTCACTAGAGGCTTCAAATTAAACGCTTTTCAAAAACAAGAATTTTTTCAAAATTTGCATTGTATATGTATATCGGGATATGTATAAAATCACTGTAATTTTGTCTAATATTAAAGTTTCAAGCGTTTAACCCATTTAACGTTTCAAGTTAATATTTATAGATTCAGACTTTATTTTATAGATGTATTGGACATTTGTTATATGCAACTTAATATACTTAATGTTTCATGCCGAGGTTTATAGATGCCAGCGCGGTTCCTTGAGATTCAAACTTATTTTCATAGATGTCGCTGCTATCACAAATTCATTATATGCAACTTAACATTCACAATATTCTATGTCGACGATCATAGATGGCAGCACGTTGTTTACAAGGGGGCAAACACAAAACTATCCGTTTTTGTGCGTAAGTTTGCGACACTGATTTCCAATGACGAATTGGAAACGTCACCGTTTGAAATATCGCGTTTTGCGGTGCAATCACAACATAAACTTTTGTTTACAAATGGTGGACTGCGAAGCCCCAATTTCTTCGCGATTACTCGAAGGAAATGTGAGAATTTGTGTGATGTGATGGGTAATTTGTGTTGCAGAAAGCGAAAACAACGAAAGTGAGTAATTTACATTAAACTATGTTGATTGTTGCACGAAGCATGCAACAGTGAAAAGCTGGGCGATGTTTACATTCGAAGAAGAAAGAAAAACATGCACCTTCCAAGTTTCCACCGAGCAAACACATTTAAATAAGCTTTGTTTTGCAGCTTTAAAACAAAATCATGAAACACAAACAAACGACATAAAGAAAATAATTAACTTTTTTATACCACTTTTAATATAAATATAAATAAAAGTGCTATAAAAAAGTCAACCTTTTTCTTTGTAGCAAAATTGAAATGTACCACGAAGTGAACACGTCCAAAATTCAAGAATTAAAACACTGGGCCGTATGATTTCTCCTTCGTTAAGGCTTTCGTTAACTAAATAATTGATTAAAGTGAGGGAAAACAGATCAAAATTAATATGTGTAATAAAAACAAACAAAATTAACGACTGTCTCTAACTTTAACGATGAGGAAATCATACGGACCATAAACTTTGTGAGTATAACTAACTATAGTTTAAATAACTTTAACTTTATCGAACACGAAGTAATAGCCTCCGCAGTTAACAAAATCGTGAAACATGCGTGTTTTTCTTCACCTAATTAAAACAACGTTTAATATTGTTACAGTGTTGATAAAATGTTGTTTGTTTTTTGCTTAGTGGAATAGAGAAAAAGAAGTTGGGTAGTTTGTTTGTAGAAACTGTTGATTTATTTTTCTTCACTCGACTGAATCGAAGTACATTTTCTCCTTCTTTGTTTCAAGGAACATCGTTCTACTTTTATTGGGTCTGGACAATGCCGGAAAAACCGTGGCGGTTAAAAATTTGGCCGGTGAACCGGTCGACACGGTAATCCCAACGGTCGGCTTTTCCGTCGTCCATTTGCACCACACGAATTACGACGTGCAAGTCTACGATTTGGGGGGGCGATTGGATTTTAGAGATGTTTGGGAACGATATTATGTCGACGTAAGTACAAAAAATAATAATCTTTTGCTGTATAATGTATCATTTCAATTAGAACATTAGTTTATCAAAAGAAATCCAAATAAAACCAAAGTTAGGGTGGATTACGTCAATTTTTTTTTTAGTTCACCTCTTGACTTACAATTTAAAATTACATTTAAGATATGTATATAGATTTTGTTTTTTAACACGTTGGCTGCTGTGTGAACCAAATACGATTCACGTTTAAAGGAACTCTCCATGTGTAAAAATATTGCGGCAGTCAATGTGTTAATCAAGTATACTTTTTACAAAACAAATTGCACCAGACGTTCAAATTAATCAATATAAACATTTGTAAAATGAATTAATCACCATAAGTGCAACTGCAAGTGATATATTTTGAACTTCACTTGAAATCAGTGTTTTGTGTCGTGGCGCATGAAGTAAAATTTGAGTTTAGAAAAGCCTGAAAATTTGGATTTGCCAGGCTCGCTTCGCTCCACCCGGCAAATCCAAATTTTCTGGCTTTACTAAACTGGAAATTTTACTTCATGCTTAGTCTGGGATTGGAAACACTCGGTAGAAGAATCGGAAATGTTTAAAAGTTAGGTTAGGTTAATAATAATTCAGGTTGGGATTCGAATACGAATAATTCGAATAGTCGATAGTCGGATATTCAAATATGAATATTTCAATCAAAAAAAAAAATATTAAAATAAAGTAAATTGATCAAATAATCAACACTAAAAACTTGTAAAACTGATGAATATTATTAAAAATCATGTTATATTTAGAAGTTCGATGAACATTTCAAAATTGAAATATGAAAATAGATGACAGTCAACGATATTAAAATATTCGAAATCTTAAAACGTAGAAAATAGACCGAAAGGAGCATAATCAACGAAACTCGAAGAGGTTATAAGGATAGCTACAATTTTTGTTGGTTTTCCATTTTCTTAATAATAGGTATTGTTATTAAAGGTTTCAATAGTTGTCGAACGAGTGTTTTCCACTCCCAGGTTAAGCATGAAGTAAACATTTTGAGTTTAGAAAAGCCTGAAATATTTACTTGACTGATTTAATGTGAAGATTAAAATCACACATAGTTATTGTGAATCCATCAAAAGATTAAAATAATATATTTTAAAGTTAAAGTTAAACTTTAAAAAAATATATATGAGGATACATGTTTTGATTAACCCTTTGGATTATTAAAATTGTAGTACATGTTGGTATATTAATTTAAATATTTTTTTTTCAAAGGCTCATGGAATTATTTTTGTGGTCGATGCCAGCGATTACGATCGCCTCTCTGAAGCCTCGCTCGTCCTCTCCAAAATAATAACAAACGAAAAAGTCCACGGCAAACCTCTCTTGTTATTGGCCAACAAGCAAGACAACGAAAACGCCCTGGACGAAATCGATATTATAGAAAAGTTTCAACTCGAGTTGATCGTGAACGAGGCCGAGTGTCCGACCCTGGTCGAATCCTGCTCGGCCTCCGAAAACATCACGAATTCAACAAACACCAACACGATCGACTCCGACAAACCCAGCCAGACAAAAACGAAAAGTGTAAGCAAAGTCGATTTGGGGATTAAGCGTGGTTACAATTGGTTAGTCAATTACATCATCCGTGAGTATGAAAAAATAAACGAGCGGGTCGAAAGGGACGTCAAGGTTCAGGAAGAGCTAGATAAAAAAGAACGCGAGGAAAAAATTGCCCGGTTAAGAGAATTACAGACCAGGGAATTAGAAATTGAACCTTGCATAACCAACGTAAGTAAAACAAACGGTTTCGATTTAAGAGATGTTTACGTGATCCGAAACAACAAGTGCAAGCACAGCGACAGCGATTCTAGTCAGAGCGAGCAGGATTTTGTTTACCACGGCACGATTCAGAACGAGTTCGTTTCAGACCAGCAGCGACCGAAGTCCGCGACGAATTTAATCCGGCAGCAATTGGAGTCGAACAGTTTGCAAAAGAAAAAACCCAAGTTCGGCTCGAATAAAACGACACCCGTTCATTTGTTCGACGCTAGGGGGAGGATCACGAGGGTGAAAAGTGCGGGCACCAATCAGAGGGAAACGGGCGCGAAAAAAAGGGTTTTAAAATCGGCTGGCGATTCCGTTTTTATCGTTTCGAACGGATTAAGTCTCGTTAAAAACGATCACCCTTCGAACGCTTTAATCAATCACTCAAATAACTCCGTTAAACAAACTCCCGCTAATTTTACAGATCAAGTCGCCAAACGGGCGCATTTTAAAAGTTTGAAACAAAACGGGGAGGTGAGGAAAAGTGTGAATTTAAATGAGATTTCCAAAAGCGAAGATCAGACTTTTTTTAGTGGGGATTTAAATGCGAGTGCGAAAGTCGGCAAAAGTGGAAATTCCAGACGAATTAGTTTGAGTGAAAACGGCGGGATTTCCACAAAGGTTCGTGATTGGGTGGATTTTGAATTGAGCGGGAAAAACATGCTGCCACCTATCGACACCAATTTGTCCGTAGTAAAAAAGACGATTTTACCCAACGGTGTGCAGGATAATGCAATTATTCATAATGATTATATTTAATCGAAAATATATTGAAAGAAAAAATCATTTAAATACAAAATTGATACATTCAATCGAGCAATTATTGAGAGCAAAATGAATGTTGATTTATATTCCAAAGATATTTGTGATAAAAATTTCTATATTTTGTAATGTTTAATTTATTCGTTAGATTTGTAAGGAAAGGATATTTCTAATGTAATTTGATGCGTTACATTTGTATTTATTGTAAGAATAAATTTTTAATTATACACCAATTTCACGTCTTGTACAAAAAAGAATAAAAACATATGATTTTTAATTGAATTAAAATATTTGCTTAATTTCCAGTCAACTTCACCTAGCATTGAAGCCTCATTTATAATGCAAAAACTTTTTAATTTGAAACTTCAATTATTAAATCTTTGATTTGGTTGACATTCACGGCATTCAGTTTGTGGTACATCTGTATAAAAATAATATTAAAAACATTCAACCTTGTTTTAACACTTTTATTTATTTTTATTTTAAGTGATAAAACAACAGTACAACAGTAAGCTATTGATATTACTCGAAATGTACATCTAGCAAAAATAAAAAATATTGTGAAAAAGGTGTTAGCGTTTTCATTCCAAGTTTGGTAAAACAAAGTTAAGTGTTTTTAATATTAATTTATATTCTAAAAATATTTAGAGCATACTACATTTTACAGCATAATGTTTTAATACAAGAAGCTGATTTTAATCTTATTATAAAAATCTTCATTTCTTCTTTTTACGTTATGACTGACGGACGGGGATGATTATTTGTGATACAATATTTTCCCGTAAAATTGCGATTTTCTAACGGGAGAACATGAACCGGAGAAGGTGTGCAACTTTCTCATTTATTAAACACGCCATTTAACGAAAGTGTTTGTGCGGCGAACTATATTGTCATTCACTAATACCATTAAATTAAAGTGTCTGTAAAGGGAACTAAAAACCGCGACCTTGAATTATCTATTAAATTGTATTTCTGTGGGCTGGCATCACTGCTGTTTTGGAAATAGTTGCGCGTTGTCTAGGGTTGCCAGACCCAGTCGAGTCCATATGATTCTATAAGTTCACATATATAGTTGACCGACCCACTCGATGGGAGGGCGCATATGGCGGAATTTCAAATATCCCGCAATTTCTAAAGGGCTCGTTTTCATTCAACAGCTGTCAGATCCGTCGGATCTGAAGGCACAAAAATGCTGATAAGACGAAATCGTCTCGAGATGAGCGTTAATAAATATAAATAATTACAACCGTAAGTATGTAAAATATTTTTAAATGGTCAAGGTGCATGTGCAGGACAGTGCAATTTTTGAACTTTTTTTTTTAAACATATGTATTTTTATGAGAAAATAACGAATCTGAAGTCCATTTTCTTAGAAAACTTACCGTTTTAGCGAAATTAGTTTTTAAAGTTGTCGATTTTGAGAAATTATTTGTCGCTCATATGTGTGATTTTATACACATTTCCTGAATAAAATAGACCCACATTACAACTTAGACACAGGTTCTTAGGTGTTATTCGCAATTTATTACTTTGTCTTAAATTTTAAGCGAATACACTGATTTAATTTTACACTATAAAAGTGACGTTTGTTGACAACTATTTATATGAAATATGTGTAATACCGACTAATGCCTCAGATTGATATAATTTCATGAAAAAAAGAACAGGTGGCGCTAGTGTATTATTTATTTGGTTTATTTCATCAATGTATGTTCTTTATGTACATGCGCTATAATTTTATAGTTGATTAGT
The DNA here is from genome assembly GCA_932526585.2 of Philonthus cognatus. Lineage (NCBI taxonomy): Eukaryota > Metazoa > Arthropoda > Insecta > Coleoptera > Staphylinidae > Philonthus > Philonthus cognatus. Next base: position 36,885,187 of record OW052242.1, read on the forward strand.
TAAAATAAATGTATTATGTTTAACCCATTAAAGGCCGAACAATTATAGAGTTGACTTTTAAAGTTGATTTTTGGCAAAATTCTGCAATTCTCTTTATGATTTCTATGAATAACTTATTATTAACTTTTTGGATTATTACTCATTAAAAAAAAAAAAATACATAAGTGCGATTCTAACTTCCCAATATTTCAGTGTTTTATACGCGTGGCGCATGAAGTAAAATTTCGAGTTTAGAAAAGCCCCGTGAAAATTTGTCGAGGGTCGCTGCGCGACCCTCTACAAATTTTCTATGCGGGGCTTTTCTAAACTCGAAATTTTACTTCATGCTTAGTCTTGGAGTGGAAACATTCGTTCTAAACTTCATATTGCACGTTTTTATAAAGAAATCGATTTGCATATTTAAAAGAAAAAAATCACAGTATGTAGAATGTTTCTTTTAAATATGCAAAATGTATACTCCGTAAATTTTCAGGCATTAATCGTTTTTTTTTATAAAAACGTGCGATATAAAGTTTGGAACAAGTGTTTCCACTCCCAGACTAAGCATTAAGTAAAATTTCGAGTTTAGAAAAGCCCCGTGTAGAAAATTTGTCGAGGGTCGCGCAGCGACCCGAGACAAATTTTCACGGGGCTTTTCTAAACTCGAAATTTTACTTCATGCGCCACGCGTACAAAACACTGAAATATTGTGAAATTTGAAATACATACTTACATTTTTCTCCATACATTTTCAAGTCAGGTCAATTAATATAATAAATAAAATTAGCTCATTTAGTAATTTGATTAACAAAAAATGTATAATGTTGCGTTTATGCACCAATGGCGCTTAATGGGTTAATGTATATATGAATACACAATTTTAATATAAATGCAGTAAAATATATATAAATTTGCACAACATCGCGGCGGAACAAATAAAATGTCATTTGACAGAAACGTTATTTATGATAGTTCATTATTAATTTATTATATTATAGTTCTTATAGTGTTTTCGGATTAACGCATTGTTGCTGCACATTTCTTCTTGTTGTGTTTGGATTACAGTTTCAGTGTTCATTCACTTTTTTCGAGTTTTATAACGTTACAAACTTTTATGCCAACATAACCTAATTTAGAAGTAAATGAACTAGGCAATGTGCATAAAGATACATAAGCAAATTATACAAATGCAAACCTTGCTACTAACCCAACCACTTTATTCTCAACTTTCAAGAGACAACCCTTAACTGGTGACGTGGTTAAAATTTAATACCATTGGTGAAGTAGAGTTTTTTTGGACGCCCATTGAAATTATCTTTAGAATAATCACTTTCTAAAGCTTTTATAATATGTTTCTAAATGAGTAGCTGCTTCGAAATATTGTTCATTCAACTATGATGAATGTGTAAATCTGTGGCTTACCGCAAAAACCAGTTAAGTCGATTTTTTGTCGAAATTGAGTTAGCTGCACTTAAAACACTCATTAGGTATAATGTGTGCAATAAGACATATGTTTAATTATATCATAAACCTTTCTGCTAACCTAACCTGACCAAATAGTATGTGGAATTGCTGACGTATGCAAACGTGCAACGTAGGCAATTAATTCTATCATAAACCTATATAATAACCTAACCTAGACATATATGGAATCGCTAATGTTTAGAAAGAGACTTAAACAATTTATTCTATCATGAGCCTTTCTACTAACCTAAAAGTGTATAGAATCAATAAAGTGAGCAATGACACATGTATTTAATTCTATGCAAATTTTTCTGCCAACCTAACCTAACCCAGAAGTGCATGGAATCGCTAAAGTGTTCTATGGGGCCTATGATCAAGTATTAAATACGGTATAATGCGGCCCGCCAGAGTTTCTGGATTGGGAGACCCGAGTTAGGATGTATAACTGTTACTGCTGTTATTAACATTTCAAATCAAACACTTACCGTTAATCTAAAAGACACGAAAAACGACACAAATACACTAAATAACAAACTGACTACAGTAAAATTATGTACAGAAATTACAAAGTATGTACAGCAATTACAAACCACAATAAAAATTGTTTTACAATAAATATCTCAAAACAATTGACTTCCGCCGGTCGATAAGGTCGCTATCTACTTTATCGGCCGCCGAGTCAGATGTGTTGATTTCACTTATGAATAAATTACTGAATTCATTCAAATGTAGTGTAATTGCTTTATTCTATATCAAATAATTAGAAAATATTATTATTACTTGTTATAATTTGATTAATAAAAGCATTTGATTATGTACTAGCGCCACCTAGTTTTTACACACCTAATCATGGCGATACCAGCAGTGACAATTGAATTTTTGATAAACAAATCTCAAATGTCACCGTTTATATGTTAACGATGTTAACATTAAATTTGTGTAGTGTATTCACGTTAAAATACAAGTAAAAGATCAAAATTGGTGCAGATATGTAGCAATTTATAAGGAAGTTATGCTGTGTTTTCACTTTACACTGGAAATGTGGCATAAAATTGCAAGAAAAGGCAAAAAGGACATCTCATAAAAACATTAACCGAAAACACAAATTGTGACTAAACGGTAAGTTTTAAACAAAAACATATATTAGATTCTTCATTGTCACACACAAACGCAGACAGTTCCATTAAAAAAAGTTCTCAAAAAGGTCAAAAACGTCGAAAAAAAACCCAGTGTCCAACACATGCACTCAAGCCCATTATTTCTCTTTATTTCTTCCTAGTACATGTGGATGATCTTCAAGTATACTAAATATCCATGGTCGTGGATATTTTCATCATACTGAACTAGGAGCATTATTTCATGGAGTAGATCCCCGTTATTGTTGGATTAAGCAATTCTGAATCTTTGGGGATGGGCGTTAACATTAATAATTAAAACCGTAAGTTTATGTAATATTTTAAGTTTTTAAGCCATTGTCTATTCTTTTAATTAAATCTGCAGTCAAACACATTTAAAACCAGTGTGTCTACATTATTTCTCTTTATTTCTTCCTAGCATTCGTGAATGATCTTCAAGTACTATGCATGAAACAACCACGGACGTAGAGATTTTCTTCACACCGGGCTAGGAGCATACTTCCATGGAGAATGTTCCCGTTACTGTTGGATCAAGCAATTCTGAAATTTCATCTAGTCAAAAAGTACGATCTCAGAACATAAAATAATGTCTTAAATTCAATTACACGGTTTTTCTATTGCATTTCACTATTGATCAAATGAGATTCACTATATCCCAAATATCTTTCACCTTGTCAAATATAAGTCAAAAGATTTTCCGATTTACGAAATAAGTTTCACCATATACCAAATACTTCCCTTTAATATTTTTGCTGAACATTTTTGCAGTAACAATAACTTTCTTCTGGAAATATTTTATTTGTATTTATAAATACCAGGAGTTTTCTTTTAAGTATACGTATTTCAAATTTAACCTATTTTCTGTAAATCTTTAGATATTCCTTGTTTTTTTTAAAGTTCAATTTGAAGCTTTAAATGAGTGTTTTCCACTCCCAGACTAAGCATGAAGTAAAATTTCGAGTTTAGAAAAGCCCCGTGAAAATTTGTCGAGGGTCGCGCAGCGACCCGAGACAAATTTTCTGGGCTTTTCTAAACTCGAAATTTTACTTCATGCGCCACGCGTATAAAACACAGATTTCAAGTGAAATTAGAATATACATAAATTTCACAGTATTTTAGTGTTTTATACGCGTGGCGCATGAAGTAAAATTTCGAGTTTAGAAAAGCCCAGAAAATTTGTCTAGAGTTGCTGCGCGACCCTCGACAAGTTTTCACGGGGCTTTTCTAAACTCGAAATTTTACTTCATGCTTAGTCTGGGAGTGAAAAACACTCGTTTAAAGCTTTATATTGAACTCTTTTGAAAAACAACGAATGTCAGAAAATTTACAGCTTATGCATATGTTTACCTTAAAGAAAAATTCACTGTATGGAGCACTACTTACGCCAACATCCTTATCCGGATAAGGAGACCTCTTATTTCATTTCTAAGATGCATTTTTTGACGAACTGCAGACATTTTGTTGAGAAGTGAAATGTAATTAGGTTTTGACATGTAGCGAAATATATTTGTAATAACTTTTCAAATATACATTTAACATGTTCATTAGGTCTTTGGTATTTTTCGCATCGCACGGTAATTTAATACCATGCGATGTTCCCCGCACCGCACCCACCATTCAATGTTTTGGGGTGCACCGCACACCTCGCTTAGCAAGAATCCCGCCCGCTCCCCGCGCCCAATGACGTCATTTGCGATTGCAGCGCCGTCTCATCGAGTGGGTCGGTTAACTAAAATCATGATACGTGGAGCCCCCTATGAGTTATCAATCTAATTTAATCTATGAGGGTTGCGCCCTCGTCCGCTCGTGGCGCTAGTGTAAAAATTAAACCTCAAAAATCTAATGCGAGGTTTGCAGTGATCGTTACGATTTTATGTTTAATTATAATTATTAATAACTCTTGGAAATTAAGCATACGCCACAATGTCGGAGCCGTCGAGTAAAGATTCAAGCGCAGCTAAAATTCCAATGGTCTATATTTGTGGCGGTCAGTATTTTAGTGTTTGTATTTTTCAAGGTTATGTATGCATTTTCATTTTTGTTCATGTTGCAATAATTCAATAAATTTATTGTGGATATTTATTAAAAGTAAGTAATTTTTGCATGTACTTGATTTTATTATAGAATGTCACAACGAGAATGAAATTAGGCCGAGGGATCCGATCCGTTGCAGAGAATGTGGGTACCGTATCATGTACAAAAAGAGGACTAAAAGATGTATCCTTTTTTCAAAGAGATAAAACAAAAAAATCTCGTCTTACTAATAGACTTTTAATCATTGATTACAATCTATTTAGTAAAGTCTACTAATGTTTTATTTATAATAGAAGTGTTATTTTTTCCTTAATAGAAACCTTAGTGATTGTTTTTGACGCAAGATAGGAAAGAAAATGGGGATCGATTGCAAAAAAAAATGGTGACCTTGGATTTTCCTCCGACATGATCATTTTTTAAATTAAATTTAAGATTGAACTAATATTGAATAAATACGTGCTTAGGTATAGTCAGTTTTAGTAAACAGTTATTTTGAAACACAATTGCCTTTTCTTTTCCGTTAGAAAAAAAATCACACCTGCTTTCTTTCACCACCTACTCTGAATTAACATTTTGTTGATTGCATTACATATTTTAGTCTTCAGTCTTTTATTAAAATTAATGAATCAGGTTTAAGAGAATATGACATAGATTTAGTTTGAGTGTAAAATGTTCATGTATTTTTTATATTTTTTAGAGAATAACTTCTAAATTATCGATGAATAAATTTATCGTACAAAGAATTTTTTTTATAAGTTGTTTGTTTTTCAATAGTTTCAATTATCGATACTCGAAGGCCAAACAATTGAATTAATTTGAACTATTTTACCTGCACTGATTTTAATCCTTATAGGTACATATGCCGGTGCATACGCTCTAAATTTTCGGGCATTCGTTGTTATTGAAAAAAGTTCAGTTTAAAGTTTCTAACGAATGTTACCACTCCCAGATTAAGCATGAAGTAAAATTTTGAGTTTAGAAAAGCCTGAAATTTGTATTTGCCGGGCGGAGCGAAGCGAGCCCGGTAAATCCAAATTTTCAAGCTTTTTTAAACTCGAAATTTTACTATTCAAAATATACTGTTTTAGCATAATGATTTAGGATGTATATTTTTAAACTTTACGATATTTTAGTATTTTCGCTCCGCCCGGTAAATCCAAATTTTCAGGCTTTTCTAAACTCGAAATTTTACTTCATGCTTAGTCTAGGAGTGGAAAACACTTGTTAGTATAACACTGGGAGATTTAAAGTTTAACTTAACCTAACTATTTACTAATATCTACTTTCTGCTAAAAATTGTGTATATTTATCCCATTTACAAATATTCATTAAAACAACTACTTCCCAAGCTAACACCTCGATGGATATTGAATTAAACAAACAACATTTTATGGATTCGATAGCTAACGCCATCTAATGCTCCATTGTGGCGTCGTCAATGACACGAATGCACAAAGTACATACTCAGGTCAGAATATATATTTTATGTTGCCAGAATTTAACTGTTTGTCTACAATGTAAATATTGCGAATATTTCTTTTATGTAAACATGTGCATAAGCTGTAAATTTTCCGACGTGAGTTGTTTTTTAAAAGAGTTCAATTTGAAGCTTTAAACGAGTGTTTTCCACTCCCAGACTAAGCATGAAGTAAAATTTCGAGTTTAGAAAAGCTCCGTGAAAATTTGTCGAGGGTCGCGCAGCGACCCGAGACAAATTTTCTGGGCTTTTCTAAACTCGATATTTTACTTCATGCGCCACGCTTATAAAACACTGATTTCAAGTGAGGTTTAAATATACATAAATTTCACAGTATTTTAGTGTTTTATACGCGTGGCGCATGAAGTAAAATTTCGAGTTTAGAAAAGCCCAGAAAATTTGTCTCGGGTCGCTGGGCGACCCTCGACAAATTTTCACGGGGCTTTTCTAAACTCGAAATTTTACTTCATGCTTAGTCTGGGAGTGGATAACACTCGTTTGCAATTTCAGATTGAACTCTTTTAAAAAACAGCGAATATCTAAATATTTAAAGAAAATAATCTCAATTTAGAATATTTTTGCTTTAAAGAAAAACTCCCTGTATATTTTCATCTAAAAAATCAAACTAAAGAGGCATTTGTTTCGTTATACAGTTGTATGTATGTCCATCGAAATTAAAATCGTAGATATTTATCCAGTTTACTTGTGTGTTTTGTAATTTAATAACCATTCATTCATTCACACGGCGCTATGTAAACAAACAAACAACACGCTCCGCACTCATCATTCTTATTATTCGTTGTGATCAAATTCGGCAGGCACTATAAACTAATACATAGTCAAAACTACTTTCTGCAATTTTGCTAATTCTGCGCCATCTCGTATCCCAGAAACACACAATCAGCGAAATTTGGCCCTCTTAACTAATAAAGTTTAGGTACATTTTGTCGTATAAAAACTTGGTTAATTAATGTGTTGTATCGTTAATTAAAGAATAAATATAAGTGCAACTGAATAGCAAATTTTCATAATGCTAAACTTATGCAACTCGATGTACAATTTTATTTTTCCCTTCCAGAAACTAGCGCCCTCTGTTTGATTTTATTCTATCTCTGTTAATGCTATACAATATTACATCGTTTTTTTTCTTACTTAAATTAGGTATTACTAGGAATGTCACTTCACCGTCTAACCTATAAATATAAGTGGAACTGAATAGCAAATTTTCATGATGCTACACTTATGCAACTCAATATACAATTTTATTTTTCCCTTGCAGAAAGTAGCGCCGTCTGTTGGATTTTATTATATCTCTGTTAATGTTATACAGTATTACATCGTTCTTTTTCTTTCATAAATTAGGTATTACCACCCTGTCGTGATTCTGCACGACTCTGTTAAATCGTTGATGAACAATCTGTCAAATAGCTGTCATGAAGTAAAATTTCGCGTAGCGAAGCAACCAATCCAACTTCTCGAAATGTTACTTCATGTGCTACGCATATAAAACACTGATTTCAAGCGAAGTTTAAAATATACGATTTTAGTATAATGATTTGGATATATTTTTACAATATTGCGGTGTTTTAAATGGGTAGCGCATGAAGTAAAATTTCGAGTTTAGAAAAACCTGAAAATTTGGATTTGCCGGGCTCGCTTCGCTTCGGCCGGCAAATCCAATTTTTTAGGCTTTTCTAAACTCGAAATTTGACTTCATGCTTAATCTGGGAGTGGAAAACACTTGTTAATGTAATACTGGGGGACTTAAAGTCTAACTTAACCTAACTAATAGTACACAATATGAAATTTCACATATTATTGACAGTTTTAATCTTTATGTTAAAAATAACTCTCGATCTCTAACCTAATATTAGTGACGGTCATTCAACATAATCATACGATATCTAACCTAACCTAATGGCACATGATGTGAAAAATGTTTTATATTTTTGACAATTTTCACATTTTACGTAAAAGTGATACCCGGTCTCTAACCCAACATTAGTGACTGTCATCTGCAATATGTTATATTAAATATTTTTCACAATATTGACATTTTATGTTAAAAATTACACTCAATGGAGAATGTTGATTTCACGTTAATTGCTGTGCGGCATTCACTTTGTGCCGCAGTAAATTTGTGTTTAGTTCCCACGGCGATCAACATGTTAACAATACTGACTCGAGTTGATAGTGATAAGGGGCATAAGTCGACACCATTAGTTAGTTCATTGTTAATATTGACGTCGATTATGTTACTTTTTGACAGTTTATATTGTGTGAACAATACAATATAAACTGTCAAAAAGTAACATAATCGACGTCAATATTAACAATGAACTAACTAATGGTGTTGACTTATGCCCCTTATTAACATCAACTCGAGTCAGTATTGTTAACATGTTGATCCCCGCGGGAACTAAACATAAATTTACTGCGGCAAAAAGTGAATGCCGCGCAGCAATCAACGTGAAATCAACATTCTCCATTGAGTGTAATTTTTAATTGACAAAATTGATGATAAATGTGAAAATTTATAAATTGTCATTGATGTCAAACTGAAAGTGAAATTTATAGATTGTCATCGATTTCAATTTGAAAGTAAAATGTCACCTTTGTCATACTTGAACTGTTTTAACAGTTTGAGCAAAATATACTCGAGTTTATTTAGCGGTCTAAAAATGCGTCGAGTACAAACACTTAGAAAATAAAGTACTCGTAGACTTGAGTACTGAGTACATGAAAAATACAGATACAAATTTTGAGTACTTGGAAAATAAAGCACTTTTAGACTAAATACGTGAAAAGTACTCAAAGCTACCGCCCAGCTCTAATACGAAGTATGTTTTTCGATATTAAAACTGCTAATAGGCAAGTTGAAAATGAATTAGAAATTATGAATGCAAAATAAAACAAAAAATTATTTGAGAAGTTTCACAATTTTAAATCATATGTCAAAAGTTATGACACACATTTTGACAGTTGTGATATATTTTAAACTAACGAGTGTATTCCACTCCCAGATTAAGTATGAACTAAAATTTTGAGTTCAGGAAAGCCTAAAAATTTGGTTGGTCGCTCTGCGAAGCGGAACGACCAAACCAAATTCTCAGTCTTTTCTTAACTCGAAATTTTACATCGTGCGCTATGCGTACAAAGCGTTGATTTAAAGTGAAGTTCAAAACACTACAAAAGTTTGATCTTACATTTATTGATCGACATTTTAGTTCATGCTTAATCAGGGAATGAAAACACTTGTTAGAGATTTTAAACTGAACGCTTTTTCAAAAGTAACGACTGCTTGACCGAACGAACCAAAAATACCAAACAGTCTACAAATATAAATTAATTTATTGATTGTTGGGATTAGAACTTCAAAAACAAGTTTCTGTAACTTATGTGGTTCCTCAAGGAACACATTTTGGACCAATTTTATTTATATTTTTTGTGAATGAAATTTCTAACGAGTGTTGTCCAATCCCAAGATTTAAGGATTGTTTGGCGGGAGGACAGCGTCAGCCGTACCCACTTAGGCCACAGTCGGGCCCATTGTAGTTCCTCCCCCCCTTATGGTTAGACCCACTCTGCACTGTCGGCACTTGCCAGAATTTGTGCGGGTGATTTTAGGTTTCTTCTCTTAGTACCTTCCTTATCTTTAACAGCGCTGGACACTCCCAGACTAAGCATAAATTAAAATGTCCAGTTTCGAAAAGCCGGAACATTTGGATTTAGACGCGTGTAAATTCAAATTCAGGCTTTTATAAACTCGAAATTTTACAACATTAAATTAAACCAGTGTTTTGTCCGCGTGACGCATGAAGTAAAATTTCGAGTTTAGAAAAGCCTTCTAATAAATTTCACTACAATACAAACTTTATGATTTTGTATTGTAGTGAAATTAATTAGAAAATTTAATAAATCGTATCTGAAGATTATAAAAGGTAATGTAAGCACTCTCTTTTCCGTTTTTCAGATTTATTCAACAATATGTTTGATTTGTAATTTAATTATTGTTTATGATTATACATCTTTATTAAATATTGATCGTTTTCGGAGGGGTTCAAGTCGGTTGGTTTTGTTGTGACCTTGAAAATGTTGGCGGGAGACAGAGAGAGCCAGTGAACGTGTTTGATGGTGAAAATTTTGCGCCCTTGCGCACTGACCTTGAAAATTCGCTGTGCCCGTTTTCCCCAGCCGTTCCGAATCGATACAGCTCTTACTTACTCTGACCCTTGTTGCGTACTCACTCCCTTCATTCTCGTTTCTAGGGCCCTCTTCTCACGCAAATTCTTGCGTAATGATTTCGTAATAATGCCCAATGTAGATTTTATCATAATTATGTTTGATTTGAGTTAATGTGATGTAATCAATCACTAATAAAACACGGTTTGATTTCTTTTCTTTTCACTAAATTAGTGTAGAGAGGAAATCAAACAGTGTTTAATTAGTGTATTTTGTCACGCGAGATGAAAAAACGACAGGGGCGCAGCCTCTCTTGGCTTCGTAAAATAAAGAAAGAAAGTAACTTGTGTTTGTATTACAGATGAAAAATGAGAGTGTATTTATTTGTGAATTTATTAGTGTCAATTTTACATTGTATTGTCAAATTTACAAAACAAAAATCCTATACGTTCTCTAAATCAAAGTTTCCGTAACTTATGAGGTTCCTCAAGGAATCGAAGTTGGGCCAATATATTTGTATTTTTGTACATGAAACTTCTACCAAGTGTTTTCACTCCTAGATTAAGCATGAAGTAAAATTTCGAGTTTAGAAAAGCTTAAAAATTAGGATTTGCAGGGGCGCGCGAGCGAAGCGAGTCGCGCCCTGTCTTATCTAAATTTTCAGGCTTTTCTAAACACGAAATTATACTTCATGCGCCACGCGTATAAAACACTGATTTAAAGTGAAGTTCAAAATATACTCCTTATGAATAATTTGTCACTTTATTTATAAAACAAAGTGATTTTTAACAGTAATTTTTATTTCAATGTAAAATGTTGCCACCCTTTTTGTCTATTAGACACAACGCGTTTTGTCTAGACAATGTGCGAAAGACTCAGGGATAACTAATATGGACGTCTCTGTTACTAATCGCTGAGTGTTTCGACGAAGTACGACCGTTACTTCCACCTGAATGTGCGAAATGACAGATAAGTGCAAACACTCAAAATTTTTAATATCCAGCCTAAATAAATCGTAAAAAGCGCGCAAACTTTTAATTTCCCGCCTGAATAAATCGTAAAAAGAGCGCGAACCTTAAATTTCCCTCCATTATTGCATAGAAAAGCCACCGAATTTTAATGAGCAGCGCAGGAATTGCGAATTAGTGGCGCGAATTTTGCATTTACCGCGTGTAAAACACACAAAAGCGCGCGTAATACGAAATCGATTATGTGCAAAGAGCGCGCGAAATTCGAATTAACTCCATCGATTCCGCAAAATAAGAGCGCGAAATACAAAATGTTGTCACCAGTCTCATTCGACAAGCGCGCGAAATACTTCCTACCTCAATTCCCAGCAACGCATTACACCTAAACCATATTGCGCATGAGCTCGTTTACTCATTCCCCCCACGCACACACACAGATATCCCCCCAAAACACACACACAAGTAAACAGAAACCATTTCAACAACACACACTCACACACTTAAAAAACGAGCGCTATCTGGATACTTCGCGAATTAACCGCGTTTCTCGATACCAAACAAACGCGCGTCCATTGTGAACTTGTTTACCCGGTGATACTCTACCGTTTCGCAGTGATAAAACAGAGTGACAAATGACTAACGAGGATAAATCCCTCGGTAAGTCGCAGTGGGCTTCGGAAACATCCCCCATTATTATTGTTGCATTAATCCGAGACCGAGTTGTTTGTTTGTTTGTCGAAAATCCGGTTCGGCCTTGAGGTTCTTTTGTTTTTGTTGTCTTAGGACAAGGATCTCTCTTTTGTTGAACGGTTAAATGCGAATTTCGCAAATTTCTGCCTGTTTGCGTATGTGTAATTTTTTTAGGCCGTGACATTGAAACGTTCGCTTTCGAGGCGACAGATAGAGGGATTCTCTCACTCACACAAACCCGCAGAAATTCATTAATTTAATATAGATGTTTATTCACGCAGAAGGAAAATTAAATCAAAAGGAAATAGTATTAAAAATGAACAAACATTGCATCAAAAAATGTGCGACTTTGAAGCTCTATCTTGTACAAAACACTATTATCAAATTGGATTTAATTATAAAAAAGCTTCATTTTTTTTCCAGAAACAAGCATTTTCCATGAAATAATTGTTTTATTAGTTTATTTATATTACGGTATAAACCATTTTTTAACAATAACAAAAAAATCCACGTAAATTTATAAATTATGTTATTTCAACACCTACCGCGTAATTGAGGAGTTAGAAATATTCAATTATTAAATTAAAACAAACTTTGACTAATTACATTTTCATTTTACAACAAGTTAACAATTTAATGAAATCGTGTAACAGATCTCTCTTAAAAATTACAGTTTATATTATATAATTATTTTGAACAATAGCAATGAAATGATAAATAAGAGCACTGGGTCGGGACCACACTGACGAGGACCTTGAAGTCCGAAACGCGTCTGTGGATATCCAGTGCCGGAATACTGAACACAAATTCAATTTTAAATAAGAAATGTTTACAACAAATAATAATAATAATAACTTTATTTAGCATTTTATTATATAAATACAATTATTACAACTATTTTACAAATGTAAAGTACTCAACCCACTGAGCAAATCCATTTAAGTAATGTTTCATTAACATTAAAACAACGTTTAATGTTGCTACAATGTTGATGTAACGTTATTTGTTTGTTTTTTGCTCAGTAGGAAGTGATTGGGTTTCAATTTTCGCGCATTTAATTCGCATTTAATTCGACATATATTTCATCAAAGCCACTGCATTAAAAACTGTTTTGATAATCATCATTAAAATGGACCTCGTTGACTGAATAAATAAAAAAACAATTATTTAATATATGAATTAGATAATTTAAAGTAAAACCCACATGGTGGTTTGTTTCACTGACCATTTAATTTATTGTAATTATATGAAATTATATCATTTTTTTCCTCCAACAAAATCTTCACCTTTTGCATTTAAAGTCCTTTATTTCTCTAAAATAGTCAGGTGATTTGATTTTACTTAAATTAAAGCTCTTTTAATTACCAGAAAATATGCTGAAACAGTGTTAAAAATGTAACTCGACTTCGTTTCTTTTTTCCTCAAGCAAATATTTTCCACCAAATGTTTACTTACGATGTAATAATTCGTAAAATACTCCACGTATTTAACTAAGTAGACAATTCTAGATTAAATTTGGTGTAATTTTTTTTTCTGAAGCATAAAAATAAAGCGTAGCAAAAGCGCTCAAAGTTTATTTTTTATAAGTTTGTCAATTTTCAACATTTTCTAAAAGTGTAAAATGTGTTTCTCTCTTCTGAAAATATTTCATTTGAAGCTAAAACGAGTGTTTCCACTCCCAGACTAAGCATGAAGTAAAATTTCGAGTTTAAAATAGTCTGCAAATTTGGCCAGGCTTTTCTAAACTCGGAATTTTACTTCATGCGCCACGCGTATAAAACACTAGTCTAATTGAAGTTGATTTTAAACTTCTCCTGAAATCAGTGTTTTATACGCGTGGCGCATGAAGTAAAATTTCTAGTTTAGAAAAGCCTGAAAATTTGGATTTGCCGTTGAGCGGCTGACTCGTTGTCAGGCTTTTCTAAACTCGAAATTTTACTTCATGCTTAATCTGGGAGTGGAGAACACTCGTTTATAGCTTCAAATTTAACGTTTTAAAAAAACATTAAACGCTTGAAATTTTACACGGCATACGTCGATATTTCACAATTTTTGTAAAGAAGAAACTCCGAGTTTCGACGTTATAAACATTATGAAATTTTAACCCACTAAGAAAAATCCAAACAAATAATGTTTTATCAATATTTTTACAACATAAAACATTGCTATTATGTTGATGAAACAACCGATGTTAAGATAGCCATAGATTTTCCAGCCACGGATTTGCCCGGCGCATCCACCATCGATCGTAAATTAAAATAAATGTTTTTCTTAATTTAAGGCATATTATTAATAAAACAAATAAAACTAAACTAATTCCAGCCCTAAAAATATAGCTCATCCAAACTTAAATTTATTTTCGTATATAGGCTTTATCAAACACAAATAGATAGTCCTCTCAAAAGCATGTAATAAAATTACCAGATTTCAAACTTAAATTAAAAGTATGTAGTTGTGATTAAAATTATTTCTTTTAACTCTGACGTGTAGCTTAAAGCCATTTCAGCAATAAAATTTTGGCAAAAATGTTAAATACATTTTTTATAAATTTTTTCCATCCTAATGACTCCAATAAAATGACCAGATTTCAAACTTAAATTAAAAGTATGTATGGTTAGGCTTTAAGCTACACGTCAGAGTTAAAAGAAACAATTTTAATCACAACTACATACTTTTAATTTAAGTTCGAAATCTGGTAATTTTATTCGAGTCGTTCGGATGGAAAAAAATTATAAAAAATTCATTTAACATTTTTGCCAAAATTTTATAGCCTAAATGGCTTAGGTAGGCTTTAAGCTACACGTCAGAGTTAAAAGAAATAATTTTAATCACAACTACATATTTTTAATTTAAGTTTGAAATCTGGTCATTTTATTCGAGTCGTTCGGATGGAAAAAAATTATAAAAAATTCATTTAACATGTTTGCCAAAATTTTATAGCCTAAATGGCTTAGGTAGGCTTTAAGCTACACGTCAGAGTTGAAAGAAATAATTTTAATCACAACTACATATTTTTAATTTAAGTTTGAAATCTGGTCATTTTATTCGAGTCGTTCGGATGGAAAAAATTATAAAAAATTCATTTAACATTTTTGCCAAAATTTTATAGCTTAAATGGCTTAGTTAGGCCTTATGCTACACGTCAGAGTTAAAAGAAATAATTTTATTCACAACTACATATTTTTAATTTAAGTTTGAAATCTGGTTATTTTATTCGAGTCGTTCGGATGGAAAAAATTTATAAAAAATTCATTTCACATTTTTGCCAAAATTTTATAGCTTAAATAGCTTAGTTAGGCTTTAAGCTACACGTCAAAGTTAGAAGAAATAATATTAATCACAACTACATATTTTTAATTTAAGTTTGAAAACTGGTCATTTAATTCGAGTCGTTCGGATGGAAGAAATTTATAAAAAATTCATTTAACATTTTTGCCAAAATTTTATAGCTTAAATGGCTTAGTTAGGCTTTAAGCTACACGTCAGAGTTAAAAGAAATAATTTTAATCACAACTACATATTTTTAATTTAAGTTTGAAATCTGGTCATTTTATTCGAGTCGTTCAGATGGAAAAAATTTATAAAAAATTCATTTAACATTTTTGCCAAAATTTTATAGCCTAAATGGCTTAGTTAGGCTCTAAGCTACACGTCAGAGTTAAAAGAAATAATTTTAATCACATCTACATATTTTTAATTTAAGTTTGAAATCTGGTCATTTTATTCGAGTCGTTCGGATGGAAAAAATTTATAAAAAATTCATTTAACATTTTTGCCAAAATTTTATAGCTTAAATGGCTTAGTTAGGCTTTAAGCTACACGTCAGAGTTAAAAGAAATAATTTTAATCACAACTACATATTTTTAATTTAAGTTTGAAATCTGGTCATTTTATTCGAGTCGTTCGGATGGAAAAAATTTATAAAAAATTCATTTAACATTTTTGCCAAAATTTTATAGCTTAAATGGCTTAGGCTTTAAGCTACACGTCAGAGTTAAAAGAAATAATTTTAATCACAACTACATATTTTTAATTTAAGTTTGAAATCTGGTCATATTATTCGAGTCGTTCAGATGGAAAAAAATTATAAAAAATTCATTTAACATTTTTGCCAAAATTTTATAGCTTAAATGGCTTAGGCTTTAAGCTACACGTCAAGTTAAAAGAAATAATTTTAATCACAACTACATACTTTTAATTTAAGTTTGAAATCTGGTCATTTTATTACATGCTTTTGGGAGGACTATCTATTTGTGTTTGATAAAGCCTATATACGAAAATAAATTTAAGTTTGGATGACCTTTATTTTTAGGGCTGGAATTAGTTTAGTTTTCTTTGTTTCATTAATAATATGCCTCAAATTAAGAAAAACATATATTTTAATTTACGATCGATGGTGGATGCGCCGGGCAAATCCGTGGCTGGAAAATCTATGGCTATCTTAACATCGGTGATAAAACATTACTTTCATTTTTTGTTTACTTTATTGATGTATTAACATATTTATGTTTCACATAAGGCAGTTACAATTAAAAATATTAACATAGCATAAGCATATATATTGATTAAGACACATACGAATTGATCTTAAACTCTCAAGTATTCAAGACCTTAGCCAGAGGGGGATATGGGGGTTCAAAGAGGCTGTGAATGAGGAAAATATGGGAACACAGTTTGCTTGCAAGAGCATCACCATGTGATGCTTGCTCACTGGACAAATTCTTATAAAAATAAAATAATACTTTTTGCATTGAAAATAACTTGACATAAGTTAATTTCTGTCTCAGTAAAAAAAAATGTATCTTTGGAAACTTTATCCACTTTAATAAGCAATAGAAAATTATTAAATATAACTAATAAATTATGTTTTGAGCTCTTTATTAATCCAACATTTTAATAGCAGTAGAAAACTATTAAAAAAACATTCAAAAAATGTTGAGCATATAAACTGTGTAATTTTTGACTAATATCATTGATTAAATAATAATAATATATAATATAATATAATAATATCTTTATTCAATGCTAATAAAAAAACAATAGCTGTGTAAATTAAAGGTCATTTTATCCTTAAGGGCATACCACTCGCTTGAAAAAGAAGAGAAAATAGTGCTTTATATGTATGCCGTTGTTACCACCAAGGCCGTAGCTAGAAAAAAAAATTAGCGGAGGGTTGACTGGTAAAAGTGTTCTTTTTGCTCTTTCAGGGCTGCTTACACAAAAATTTAAGGTTTGAACCCCAATATGCCTCCCACCCCCGTGGCTAAAGCCTTGATTACCACCAATAATGATACTGTAGTATTGAAATTTTAGGATGAGAAATTGAAAGGATTTATATAACTTTAATTTTTAAAGAAAATTAACTTGATTTAGGGGAATAACTATAAATAGTGAATTCGTAGTTATTCCCCTAAATCAAGTTAATTTTCTTTAAAAATTAAAGTTATATAAATGTTCTCAATAGAAAGTAAATATCTCAATTAAATTATTCACTATTAAAATTTAAATTTAAGTATAAATGAAATTGCCAATTCTTGGTTGCAGAATACTTCAAACATTAAAAGTGCGATTCTTTTCGCAATCTACAACAAGTTAGTCTTACAAAGACTATATCAAACACTCATTGAAACAACTACTTCCCGGGCTAATACCCCGACGGACATTGAATTATACAACAAGTGTTTGCTGTTACATACAGTAACCTACTGCAAATGTAACAATTTGGGACTGGGTGACCGCCAGTCTAAGGTGTCAAATTGTTTAGAGGGAATGGCAAAGCTATACTGATGAGAGATAAATCTCGAAACGCGTCTATAGATGGCCTGAATAATTTGACCCAAATTGTTACATTTGCAGTAGGTTACTGTATGTAACAGCAAACACTTGTTGTATAATTCAATGTCCGTCGGGGTATTAGCCCGGGAAGTAGTTGTTTCAATGAGTGTTTGATATAGTCTTTGTAAGACTAACTTGTTGTAGATTGCGAAAAGAATCGCACTTTTAAAATTTAAATTGTTTTATTCCATAAAGTACTTAACTTATTCAATTTATAATATATAAAATTACGATAATGTTTGTATAAATTGATTTATTTGATAAGTATAGTTTATTTATGATTAAATAATCTTCTATTTAACATCGTAACAGATTTTTAAACTTTATATTGTAAGTTTAAAAATCTGTTGATGTCAAATAGAAGATTATTTAAACATAAATAAACTATAGTTTTCAAATAAATCAATTTATGTAGTACCTACTCAGGATCAATAAATTTGCTTTACTTTTCTTTAGTACAAACGCTCACTGTTGGCCCTATAAAATCAATTTAAACTTAGAGAAATACAAATTTCAGATTTAAACCTCCACCGTGAAAATTATTTTCAATTTAGAACATTTCAGCGTACATCAATTGATAGTTTATTTAATTCACAATAGCTCGCTCTTTAAATAGATACAATCAGTGGAAGTTTAATTTTATTGGAGCGTTTTTTCAGATAAGTAAAAAATCATCAAACGTTAAAGACAGTATAAATTGTTTAATTTTTTCTAATATTTATCACAGGATTTGATAAAGGATTAAAAGAGCTTTTTGGTTTTTCTCAAACTGAAAGTTGTAGATTTGACTGAATGATTTTTTTTTCTCTATGATCATTTTTATAAAAAATCATAAGTGTATTAAGTTAGAGATTAGACTAGCATTTATTTAAGTGTTGTCAAAATAAAAACTCTCAGTGCAAACTTTCAAACTTGGAATATTTATATCGGGTTTAAGTTAAAATGACCAATAGTTATTAAGCGATTCAAATCTAAAAATAGTTACATACATGTCAAAGAATCAATTAATTCACATAACATTGATGTTTATGACATGGAAAATGTCCATTCCAATTAACAAATAAATTAAACAGCAAAATTTTTCATTAGTATATTCCTTAACACGTTGATCGCCACCTTTATAATAATAAAAATATTACCTCAGGCCGCTGCTTAAAATTTTGATTCAATTATACAACAATTATTAGTTATAACAGAATAATAAAGCAAACATTTGAAGGGACATAAACGTTTGGGCCACCTAGTTTATATGTCTATATAGCAGAGCTGGGCAGGATTCCAATCATTCAGGATTCGATTCCCGGATTCGAATCCTTTTAGAGGATTCAAAAGAGGTATTCGAATACTTTAGTGAAAACGGATTCGTGATCCGGATTCGTTACATTTTTTTAAAAGGATTCGTATTTGAATCCAAACGTAGATGATTCGAATCCTTATAAAAAGGATTCGAATTCTTATAAAAGGATTCGAATCCTTATAAAATGATTCGAATTCTTATAAAAGGATTCGAATCCTTATAAAAGGAATCAAATCCTTATAAAATTCGAATCCTGATACATGGATTCAAATCCTCCTAAATAATTCGAATCATCGCTATTAAGGCTGGGATTCGAATTCGATTAATTCAAATAGTTAAATATTCTAATATGAATATTTAAATCACTAAATTATTCATATTTGAATGTAAATATTAAAATTTTCGAATAATTCAAATATTTGTGAATGCATATTTGGTTACTTAACCATGAAAAATATCCAACGTTAATAGTATATTTTTAAGTTCACTTGAAATCAGTGTTTTATACGCGTGGCGCATGAAGTAAAATTTCGAGTTTAGAAAAGCCCCGTGAAAATTTGTCTCGGGTCGCTGCGCGACCCTCGACAAATTTTCTACGCGGGGCTTTTCTAAACTCGAAATTTTACTTCATGCTTAGTCTGGGAGTGGACAACACTCGTTCTTAGAAGTTTCAAATTGAAGGATTACTCTAGATTACTAAGTTTATTACCGTTTTACAAAGGCTACAGCTCAAAGGACCAACCATGGTCTTCGCAGAACGAAGGACTACAGGGAATCGAAGTTTTTTTACAAGAAAACAACGAATATCTGAAGGTTTACAGCATGGATAGGTAAGAAAACATCTAATTTTGATATCGAAGTTGGGTTGGTTTTCAGTGCATTTTTAACTTCACTTTAAATCGGTGTTTTATACGCGTGGCGCATGAAGTAAAATTTCGAGTTTAGAAAAGCCCCGCGAAAATTTGTCTCGGGTTGCTGCGCGACCCTCGACAAAATTTCTACTCGGGGCTTTTCTAAACTCGAAATTTTACTTCATGCTTAGTCTGGGAGTGGACAACACTCGTTTGAATTTTAAATTTAACTCTTTTAAAAAATCGACGTATGTAATATAATAAATCATTCATTGAAATCATAGAAAAAGATGCAAAATTTTACCTAAAATTAACTTTTAGTTCACTTTATAATTTGTTCGGCTCTTAATTGGTGAATATTCTATTCCTAAAAAAACCGTTTTTATTTAATATTGAAGTTGCATTTAATACAATAACAAACTGTGAATAAATCGACATAAATCAAGAAATATCAAAAATCTTGACATGTAGAAAATCTTGACGGTTCACTCCCAGACTAAGCATGAAGTAAAATTTCGAGTTTAGAAAAGCCTCGCGTAGAAAATTCGCGCAGCGACCCGAGACAAATTTTCACGGGGCTTTTCTAAACTCGAAATTTTACTTCATGCGCCACGCGTATAAAACACTGATTTAAAGTGAAGTAAAAAACGCACTGAAAACCAACCCAACTTCGATATTTTTTTCAAAATTGGATGTTTTCTTTATTATCCATGCTGTAAACCTTCAGATATTCGTTGTTTTCTTGTAAATAAACTTCGATTCCCTGTAGTCCTTCGGTCTCCGAAGACCATGATTGGTCTTTCGAGCTGTAGCCTTTGTAAATTGGTAATCTAGAGTAATCCTTTAATTTTAAACTTCTAAGAACGAGTGTTGTCCACTCCCAGACTAAGCATGAAGTAAAATTTCGAGTTTAGAAAAGCCCCGCGTAGAAAATTTGTCGAGGGTCGCGCAGCGACCCGAGACAAATTTTCACGGGGCTTTTCTAAACTCGAAATTTTACTTCATGCGCCACGCGTATAAAACACAGATTCAAAATGAAGTTCAATAACACATATATCATCATTAATTAAAATCATTATATAATCAGATATTTAGTCGGTAAATGAACATGTTTGTTAATAGAGACTGATGGAATAAAATATTACTGGTTGCAAATAATAGATTCAAATTTATTTTTAAAGGACTTGTATCCGTGATTCAAAAATGAGGATTCGAATCTTTGATTCGAATCATATTTTTCACTTACGAATCCTTTATTCGAGTATTCGTGATTCGAATCATATTAGGTGATTCGGATTCGTGATTCGAATCATGTTTTTGAGGATTCATCCCAGCTCTGCTATATAGTTATACTAGGGCAGCACGATACTTTAAAAGTTGTTTCTGGATGTGGCACAAGGTTAATGCCGCGGGGCCTAAACGCAAATTTAACTGTGGCACAAGTGAATGCCGCGCGGCGATCAACGTGTTAAATAAGTTGTATATTTCAAGTTTTTGTGATTTATTTGTGTTTTTAGATTTTGTGGATTAGTGGAGAGTTATGTCGGTTTCGGCGGCGGCCGCGGCCGAGTCGGACGGGGGCCGGGCGGCCATGCAGATGCAGGCCCCCGGCAGCATACCCGCCATCCAGCAGCTGCTCACCACTGACCTAACTACCCTCTTCCACCACAGACAGGGCGTACCACACCCCAGCATGCAACACTCAAACATACCAAACCTGGGTGAGTTTATGAAAAAAATCACAACTTTGAAATAAAATCGACGCCTCTAAAAAAGCTAAAATGATACGCCACTGGTGTAAAAGAAACGTAGGCAACCAAACAGACAAACACGGTTGCCTATGTTTATTACTTAGGCAACCAAACATATAAACATGCAACAGACTTAGGCAACCAAACATACAGGCAAGAAACGTAGGCAACCAAATAGACAAGTAGGAAATATAGGCAATCGAACATACGAGAAAGAAATGTAGGCAACCAAGCATACAAGCAATGTAGGCAACTAAACATACAAGCAAGTAATGTAGGCAACCAAACATACAAGCAAGAAACGTAAACAACCCAATATACGAGCAAGAAACGTAGGCAACAAAAAAATGCAAACAAGCAACAAATGTAAGCAACCAAACATATAAACACGCAATAGAGATGGATTTATAAAATCATTTAGGACTAGTTGAACTTGAGTTCAAGATGACAGTTCTCATTGTTCTAATGTCACTTTGAACTAGAGTTCAGAGTTGAACCAGTTCAACGTGTTTGATGCACTTGGCCCTTAATCCAATAATTTAGAAATTCATGTTCTAATGAAACATTCTTAGTGTTAATAAAAGAAGTTTCTATGTTAACTTTTATTAATAAGTTAAAGCAGTTCTAAGGATCATATTACCATGTTCGTGTTGAGTAGGTTATTATTAATTCTGAATATTTAATTAAAACACTTGGTTTGTTTCACTGATCGACCATTGGTCACCTTCAATAAGGAATGTACAATAAATATCTAGGCAATAATATATATATATATATATATATATATATATATATATATATATATATATATATATATATATATATATATATATATATATATATATATATATACAAATACAAATTATCATAAAACATAAGGTAATAAGGGCGGATGTTATAGGAGAATTCCAAATCTCTTTCATATTATTTACAATCGGTGTTTCCCGCTTTACTTCCTAATTTCCAAAACCCTCACGGAAGTTTAAGTATCGATCCTTATTGCCTGACTATAAAATTGTACAGTCTGTTGTGTTAAAAATATGATTTTCTTCGTTGCAATGCTGTGGAAATCTGGTTGAACATTGTTTATTAATTATCGATTTTTTATGTTCTTCTAAATGTGTTCTAAAATTTCTTCCAGTCTGGCCAATGTATATACTATTAGAATCACCGCAATTAATTTCATAAACGCCGCACTTGTCAAGTTTATCGACCACAGATTTGTTATTATTGTTGGTTTACGACTAATTGCATGGAAATGAATAACAGAAAAAACACAGGACACCTCAACGACCAAATAGTTTTAACTAATTTTCCCCTCTTAAATTTACATTATTTTGAAAAACCTACCCCTTCATAAACATTGTATCTACACCCGAACTGGCAAATTTTATTTATCATTTCTTTTTTTATACAATACATATACTCAATGACATTAGAAGCGTAACACCAAGAAGGAATGATTTTCTTGAATTCATATTTTAGCAACAGAGTGACTATATTTAAAGCATACATTGATAACAATTTCAACCTTGTGCCTTTTATATTGATTGTGAAAAAAAAAATATTTCACTTTTTCTTTTTTGATAAAACTATTTATATGAGCTGTTTAGTACAGATGTTTTTAGTTTTCGTGTTTCCGTTGAGTGTGTTAAGCTTAAATAAAATGCCTCGAGTCCGAAGACGTCCACAATATCACCATTTGAGCGATTTTGACCGGGGTCGAGTTGTTGCTTATCGAGATGTCGGTATGTCCTATCGCAAAATTGCCCGCTGTATTGATTCCACTGCAGCAACTGTAATACGTGTGTATCAGGTATGGACAGAAGAAGGTAGAGGAGCAAGAAGAAGACCAATTGGTCAACCAAGGCGTACCACAGAACGTCAAGATCGGCGCTTAAGACAAATAGCCCTGCGAGACCGTTTCGCTACTACGCGTCAAATTGGTGATCAATGGATTGGAGAAGAAGGTAGGCCCGTTAGTATGCGAACCTTATATCGCCGCATTCAATCGTTTGGGCTTCTTTCGTACCGTCCAAGATTAGTGCTTCCTTTAACAGCGAGACACTGTCGCCAAAGGTTGGACTGGTGCAGAGAATGGCAGCATTGGGAGGCAGAATGGCACAATGTCGTATTCAGCGATGAATCACGATTTTGTCTAGGCACGCATGATGGCCGTAGAAGGGTACGACGCTACCGTGGAGAACGACCTGATCTTAGGTTTGCTATTGAGAGGCATGTACACAGGACTGCTGGAGTAATGGTTTGGGGGGCTATTGCTTATGGTAGTCGATCACCTCTTGTATTCATTCGAGGCAGTATGACAGCTGCGCGTTATGTTGAAGACGTCATACGACCGACTTTGTTGCCTTATTTAGATAGCCGCCCAGACGTACTTTTTCAACAAGATAACGCACGTCCCCATATTGCTCGTCGAACTATGAACTTTCTTAATGAAGCTGGTGTTAATGTTTTGGCGTGGCCGCCCCGTTCGCCGGATTTAAATCCCATTGAACATGTGTGGGATATCATGGGAAGAAGAATATTCT
Source organism: Philonthus cognatus (assembly GCA_932526585.2). NCBI lineage: Eukaryota > Metazoa > Arthropoda > Insecta > Coleoptera > Staphylinidae > Philonthus > Philonthus cognatus. Next base: position 36,909,400 of record OW052242.1, read on the forward strand.
CTTTGCACCATCCTCCACAGACTCTAGCACAGTTGATCGATGAAATTCAAGTTGCTTGGAACGAGATGCCTCAAGAAGACATCGACCATCTCATTTTGTCGATGCCCAGACGTCTACAGGAGTGTATACAGCAAAGGGGTCGCCAAACACATTATTAATTTTTTTTAGATTGTTTTTTAATAAAATTTCTTGAAAATGTAATCATTTTATTCTTGATGTAAGACTACCATACTGGCAAAAAATCAAGTTAAAATAATAACTCCTTCTGGGTGTTACGCTTCTAATGTCATTGAGTATATATACAAATACAAATTATCATAAAACATAAGGTAATAAGGGCGGATGTTATAGGAGAATTCCAAATCTCTTTCATATTATTTACAATCGGTGTGTCCCGCTTTACTTCCTAATTTCCAAAACCCTCACGGAAGTTTAAGTATCGACCCTTATTGCCTGACTATAAAATTGTACAGTCTGTTGTGTTAAAAATATGATTTTCTTCGTTGCAATGCTGTGGAAATCTGGTTGAACATTGTTTATTAATTATCGATATTTATGTTCTTCTAAATGTGTTCTAAAATTTCTTCCAGTCTGGCCAATGTATATGCTATTAGAATCACCGCAATTAATTTCATAAACGCCGCACTTGTCAAGTTTATCGACCACAGATTTGTTATTATTGTTAGTTTACGACTAATTGCTTGGAAATGAATAACAGAAAAAACACAGGACATCTCAATAACCAAATAGTTTTAACTAATTTTCCCCTCTTAAATTTTCATTATTTTGAAAAACCCACCTCTTCATAAACATTGTATCTATACCCGAACTGGCAAATTTTATTTATCATTTCTTTTTTTATACAATACATATTTGAAAGTGTTTAAATTAATTTAATTTAATTTAAAATTAATTTATATAAAAGTGACAAATTATTTATTGCCCTACTTTAAGGCCCTAGGATTATTTAGAATTTATTTAATTATAATGCTATACATCAAAAACGTTCATAACTATCTAATCAGAATGTTTTGAACTTTATTTGAAATTGCAGTTTTATACATGTGGCGCATGAAGTAAAATTTCGAGTTTAGAAAATCCTGAAATTTTACTTCATGCTTAGTCTGTGAGTGGAAACACTTGTTCCAAGTAAATTTTAATGAAATAATTCAGCATAAGAAATACATTTTCATAAACAAAAATAGTGTAACGTTTTTTCATAATCTACTTCTGGATATATTCCTTCTTTAATTAGTGTAACGCAATCTTTAGTAATTAAAGAGAATACAAACTCAGATGGAAGTAACGGGTGTACTTCGTCGAAATACTCAGGAATTAGTAAGAAGGACTCGATAAGTGAGTAGGCTTTCTTATTCCAAGTAATCAATTTTTTTAAATCAACTGAGCTTTGGGAGGTTATTTGTCTCCTTCTTCAGGATTTGACGAATAAAGCAGTAATAACTTTTCTTTACACGTTTATTTAATTTAACAAATGTAGGTACACTTTGGATATAAAGTGACCATTATCAATAGATTAACACAGTTTCACATAAACAAAAATTTAACATCAAGAAACAATTAATATTCATTCCCTGTAATTTTTTCAATTTATTTCAATTTCCTGTTGGTTTATTTAGTTTGGTGAGAGAATAATTTGACCTGATGTTGCATTTTGCATATAAATTATGCATAGAATAGTAAATCTGTCGTATAATTCAATATCTGTCGGGGTATTAGCTCGAGACGTAGTTGTTTCAATGAATATTTGGAGACTTTTCTCAATGAGACTAAATTTTTGCAGAAAGTAGATATTAATTTTAATTCGTTTTTATACAGGGTGTCCCCGAATGGTCTGTACAACGCTCTACCACATATTCTCTGAAACAAAATAAGACGATTTAACTAAACTTATCTCTATCCAAAAGTGGTTCCTAAGCCAGCGTTGTACAGACCATTCGGGGACACCCTGTATTTTAATTAGAACAGTGTTAATACATTGATAATGGTCACTTTATGTCCGAAATGTATGTACATTTGGTAATTCAAATAAACGTGTAAAGAAAGGTTATTAGTACTTTATTCGTCAAATTAATTTGATCTTCACGTAACTCAATCAACTTAACACCTTCTTTAGGGTTTTCACTACGAGATTAAACGGAGTATAAGTATAACAAACATCTTTGTAAAAATGAATAATAGTACCGAGCTTAAACGAGTTTTAAAATCGCTTATTATTAAGAAAAACAGCTTATTAATTATAATTTAATTTACCTATGAAACAATGTATGCATTCAAACGCACAAGAACGCTAATTGTGTGACATACAGTACCCGTCCATTGATTATCGCGCGTGCGCGCTGACGTCACGTCCAGATTGCAAATGTCCGCCGACGACGAGCTTCGCGACTGAAGAAACGAAAAAAAAAAAAATAAAAAAAGACGGACTCCGGATTTTCGGAAAAACTCCTTCGTATCGGTGTGTGCGTGCGTGCGTATGAGTGTGAACGTAATCTCGAAAATACTTTAGTTTGTAAGTGTGTGAATTTCCCCCCCGAACGCGTAAACAACACGACACGAAAAAAAGAAACAAACAGGAAGGACACGAAATGTACCCCCAACAAGGCGGACGTAAGTCTACACAGCAAAACAAACAAATAAACAAAAATCTCAGCTGCTCCGCATTACAGGGCTTTTGTTCCTTCGTTTGTTTACTGCGAAACGAGTGTTGTTACAATTGTTTAAATCACGCTTACATAACCTAAATTTGTTGGAATTGGGATAGTGATTGAGTGGATGAATAATTGTGGAAGCGTTTTGAATTTGCAATTGTGGGGTCTTAATTTTTAACCTAACCTAACTTGTGTTTAAAGCAAAGTAAATTACGTTGACTTAATAATAGGCGTTAGTGACTGGTAAGCGTAATTGAATTTAACAAGCTTATTCTCTCAACTTCAAATAGTTTTCAATTTAAAATATTCATGTAATTTAAATGAGTCAAATCAGGCATTTAATCTTGATGAATGGATTTGCTATTTTATTAATAGAAGTTAGTGGAATGTTTTAAAGCTCTATTCGGTGTAAATAACATGTTAAGTAGAATTTACATTGTGTTAATCTTAATCTGTTTTTGTTTATGTTTGTGAAAAAGTAGCTGTCTCATCTGCTCAATTCTTTCAAACGAGTGTTTTCCACTCCCAGACTAAGCATGAAGTAAGATTTCGAATTTAGAAAAGCCTGAGCGTTTGGATTTAGACGCGAAGCGTCCAAATCCAAACTCGGGATTTTCTAAACTTGAAATTTTACTTCATGCGCCACGCCACTGATTAATTTAACGTGAAATTTAATATTAACTTTAAAGTAAACCAGTGTTTTATACGCGTGGCGCATAAATAAAATTTCGAGTTTAGAAAAGTCTGAGTTTGGATCCAAATCCAAACGCTCAGGCTTTTCTAAACTCGAAATGTTACTTCATGCTCAGTCTGAAAGTGGAAATACTCGTTTCTTGACAAAACAAATTTTAGATATAACTTTTACGTGAAATAATATCAAATCAAACTTTATTAGTTGAAAATAAAAACACTCAAAATTACGAAAAGTGTGTTATTTTAAAGTAATTTGAAGTTTTAAACGAGTGATTCCACTCCCAGACTAAGCATGAAGTAAAATTTCGAGTTTAGAAAAGCCCCGTGAAAATTTGTCGAGGGTCGCGCAGCGACCCGAGACAAATTTTCTGGGCTTTTCTAAACTCGAAATTTTACTTCATGCGCCACGCGTATAAAACACTAAAATATTGTGAAATTTATGTACATTTGAACTTTACTTGAAATCTCTGTTTTATTTATACGCGTGGCGCATGAAGTAAAATTTCGAGTTCAGAAAAGCCCAGAAAATTTGTGCTCGACCCGAGACACATTTTCACTTGGGCTTTTCTAAACTCGAAATTTTACTTCATGCTTAGTCTGGGAGTGGAAATACTAGTTAAATGCCAATACAAATCTTAGATATAACTTTTACATGAAATAATATTAAATAAAACTAATTAATTTATAATAAAAACACTTAAAATTACGAAAAGTAGATTATTTTGAAGTAATTTGAAGTTTTGAACAAGTGTCTCCACTCCCAGACTGGGCATGAAGTAAAATTTCGAGTTTAGAGAAGCCTGAGCATTTAGATTTGGACGCTTACTTCATGCACCACGCGTACGCAACACTGATTCTAAAGTGAAGTTAAGTTAAGCAGATTCTAAATATTAAGGGCCAGTTTGCACCAAACACATTGAACTGGTTCAACTGTGAACTTCAGTTCAAAGCGACATTAGAACAATAGAAACTGTCATCTTGAACTTGAGTTCAACGTTTTTGAAGGAACTGGGCCTAAACTCTTTAACTAAGAGTTGAATGTATAGCCCGAAGTGTCCTACTAAAACTCTGCTCTAATGTCTATTAGTAAAACGGAATGTGTTTATTTAACAATTAAACAAAGAATATATTGTTTCAAAAATTATTGAAAATTCTATACCATTCATTTTTTAATTGAACAATCGGTTTCTAAAACCCCTTATATTGTTTCCAAAACAAGTGAAAATTCTAAAACACCATTTATTTTTTACTAAACAATCGTTTTTTAAAACACCTTGTATTGTTTCCAAAACAAAACAAGTCAAAATTCTAAAATATCATTCATTTTTTGTCGAACAATCGTTTTCTAAAATAAAAATCACAGTAGCAAGTGCAATTCTTTTTTTTTTCTGATTGTTTTCCCCAAACTACACTTGTAAAACAATGTTCGTTTATTTTCCTTGTGAGCACATTCTCCGCGTTTGTCATTCAATTCAAGATGATTCATGTATTTTCCGATGATTGGTGAGTGTGATTTTCTCGTTTCCTTTCCGCGATTTTTTTTGCTGATTCAGCTTTAAACACCTTCCGCGTTATTAATACATAACGCGTTCCATTTAAACTGTGCCCGTAACACCAAATGTGTGAGTTGTTTAACCCATTTGATCCCAAGCACTTTTATTCTAAAAATAATTTTCTTTTCTTGAATCTTGAATTTTACTTTTCATATTATTTAGTTAAAAATGTGTCAATATTTGCAATAAACAAGTTAAAGAAAAGGGGACATGATGTATTTTTCACCCAGCAATAAGAGTTTGTAATTTGTAAAATAAATTTTTGATGCTGTACTCGATAAAATGGGTTAACGTATGAACAATATAACTATATCGCCATTATAATAATAATAATTTATTGGTCTTAGTGGTTAACAACAATAGACAAGTCAAATATTTAAATACAAATATAAAATAAGAGTAAAATACAGTTAAAAAATAGTAAAACTCCAATATGTGAGTTCAGCTAGGTGCTTCCAGTAGACCGACATTTTCAGAAAATTCATTAAAATTATAAAAAGCCGACTGCTGCAGAAAACCCTTTAAAGTGTTTTTAAACTTATTAGATAATAGTCATCGACTTACGGAGTTTATTGTATAGGGTGATACCGCTATACAATGGCGACCTTTTATAATACGAATGGTTGCATTGCTGTAAAATAAGTTTTTCCTTATTGCGAGTTAAGTGGTCGTGTATGTTACTATGTTTAGTAGAGTGTCCCTTATTTGCGTGGATGTAACATAGTATTTTTAATATATAGATGGAGGGTAATGTTAATAATTTGTGTTCTTTAAATTTAGGTTTGCATGTTTATGTGTACTTTAAATTGAATATTACTCTTATAAAACGTTTTTGTGTTATAAATGATTTGTCCCTACCACTCGACAATATTATTTCAGGATGTTTTTTTTGCTAATTTTAAACGACCCGTGTGAAACTGTATACTATTAATATGCACTAATAAATCATTATTTCTTCTGGAGAGTAAGCAAAAACATTACAGATATAATAAACAACCATGTGAAATCATATCTTCGAATCAAAAGTGAAAACCACCGAGAACCAGGGTTGTTAAAAAAGGTTTTTTTCATTTTAATTAAAACAAACAGTTTTTTTTTTACAAAACGTTTTTTTTTCAATGAAACAGTGTTTAAAACATTGACAACTAAAAACATGTTTATAACGCTTGACGAATAAAAGCACTAATAACCTTTCTTCACATGTTTATTTGAATTACCAAATGTACATACATTTCGGACAAAAAGTGACCATTATCAATGGATTTACACAGTGTTAATCCATTGATAATGATCACTTTGTGTCCGAAATGTATGTACATTTAGCAATTCAAATAAACGTGTGACACAATTCTAAGGATAATATTGACATTTTCAGATTAATAAAACGTTTTAGTAGATTACTATTGTTAGTTTACAACTAATAATTCAATAGTCCTAATTTAAGTCTTATTTATAACCTCAACTGTCATAACAAAATAATAAGGTTATTTAGAATTTATTTAATAATGCAATAAATCATAAATGTATAAACCTTATCAGTATGTTTTGAACTTCACTTGAAATCAGTGTTTAATACGCGTGGCGCATGAAGTAAAATTTCGAGTTTAGAAAAGCCCCGTGAAAATTTGTCTCGGGTCGCTGCGCGACCCTCGACAAATTTTCTACGCGGGGCTTTTCTAAACTCGAAATTTTACTTCATGCTTAGTCTGGGAGTGGAAAACACTCGTTAAAGTCTGTTTACAAGGTGGTCTGTTGTTTATTTTTTATAATTATTTCGCGGATTCGGGTCAATGAACTTTGCTGAAAGGGCCGAGAACTGGCTGTGCAGTCGGTGTCTGCCGTTTCGACGCAATCGATCAATGTTTTGGAGCTGCAACTGCACTTTTGTTTTGCGCTGTTTTTTAACGTAGGTTATTTCAACTTGCTTTGCTATTTTATGTTTATTGTCAATTTAATTTCCCTTTATGTGATGTTTTATCTATCTGATCTATCAGCTGAGAGTGTAGATTGTGGATCGGTGAAAAAAGTAAACACCAAAGTTATGAAATATAAATATGTATTTCTTATCATTACATACTTTCAGCATGCATTAATTTTGATAAGACGGTGCGTGATTATTGGGGTTGAACAGGAATAAAAAAATGTGTAATCTTTTGTAAGAAATAGATTTTGCAAATCTTAAAAAATGTACCAGTAATTTGCCGATTTTTTACTGGTATTTTAGTAAATTAAATAAAGCTATCAAAGCGTCTGCATTCATAGCTCATCTTTTTTTTTGTATAAAAACAATTCTGAAAAACCGTTATCAGCTTTATATAAAAAAAAATTCAAACATATAGTGGAATTCGGAAGAGATGTCCTATGACTCATTGATGTGGAATGTGTGGTTCAATTTTTTTAGAGAGTATGTCGACAGTTGTATCTGCAACGATTTTGCCCAGTTGTGTCAAATATTGACGTTACATGACAACGTCATACTGTTTAGGTCGCGAGTATATTAGTGTTCTTTCTTTTAGAAAAGCTTTAAATCATGATTTCTTGTGAATTTTTTCTTTTGAGTTTACATATCCCAATTACGTGTTGTAGATTTTAAAATATTAGTTGTTTTCTTAAAAGGGGTCAATTTGAAGTTTAAACGAGTGTTTTCCACTCCCAGGTTAAGCATGAAGTAAAATTTCGAGTTTAGAAAAGCCTGAAAATTTGGTTTGGTCGCGAAGCGCGGAGCGACAAAACCAAAATTTCAGGCTTTTCTAAACTCTAAATTTTACTTCATGCGCCACGCGTATGAGACACTGATTTCAAGCGAAGTTTATTCGTTCGCAATATTTCAGTGCTTTCAGTGTTTAATACGCGTGGCGCATAAAGTAAAATTTCGAGTTTAAAAAAGCCCAGAAAATTTGTCAATTTTCACGGGGCTTTTCTAAACTCGAAATTTTACTTCATGCTTAGTCTGGGAGTGGAAACACTTGTTTTAGGCTTCAAATTGAACTCTTAAATAAAGTATATAGATATGTATACTGTATACGTAATAAAAAATTCGCTGTAATGTATCCTTAAAAGCAAAATTCCCTGTATTAACAGATGAATCCGATAACTATTTGCCAAATCACTGAATACGCATTCGATTCAACTAACATTTTCGTTTGAGCTTACACAAAATCAACATAAATGCATTATTTATTTCTGTAAATACCTGAACTATTTACGAGATGTGGAAATTGGAATTATACCACTTAAACCCACATTTAAAACGATTGTGCATATTAATTAAAATGATTTGTGGCTGGGTTTTTGCAGATTTAGTTTTACGAAGACATTGTCAAATGTGACGTTTAACCTTAAAATTTAAACTCTGCATACCGGTACATACGTTTTCGCATGTTCCATCTAAGAACCATAGCAGACACATTATGAAGTTTTCTGTCTCTTTTCACATACGTAATCTGATGACATCAAACTATTTTTGTATTACATGCATTGGTGTAGAAAGCACTACAAATCAAGGAAACTATGGGACACCTCTCGTACCTTAATTATGTATTATTATTAACACTGAAACATTAAAAAAAAACTGGTAACAGCTTGATCTTAAAAACCAGTGTAGACAAATGAGTGTTTTTTGTTGTTGTTTGCTGCTTGAATGTTTTTAATTTTATAGTTTTAGCCCCTCGCACACGGAGTGGGTTGCCGGCGGGGTGGATCGGGACGGGAAAGTTTCAACACATGGAGTTAAATGAGCGCCCGCAGGCGATGTGGAAAAAATGCGCGTGCGAGCGCTCGTTAACTCCACGTATAAAAACTTTCCCAAACCGCCCCGCCGGCAACCCGCTCGTGTGCGAAGAGGCTAAAGCACAAAACAATTTATTGTTGCTAAAATGAATCCACTATTCCTAATTGTCCAACAAATATATAAAAAATACCTGCACTGTTAACGTATTAATCACTAAAACACTAATAGCGGCCTCCCGAGGTTAGTGGGCGGTCGGGTGCGAGATAGTTCGCACTCTAAAAAAAAAATGGTAAAATAAGTAATATTTGGCATTTTTGCACCCCCAAAACCTGGTTCTTTGCTACTAGCGCCTGCATTGCTTCAAGTCTTGACCCTGCCTCGTTCACTAACAAAACAAAAAGCCTGTGTATTTTTAATGAAATCCGTTTAATTTTTTCAGAGTCATGGCAGGCGAGCCCCCCGAGACAGAGCGGCAGCCCCACCACGCAGACCGCCTTCTCAGATCCCCTCTCCTCATCGGGAGGGGGCGGGGGCGTCGTCGGCGGAGGCGGCGCTGGCGGAGTGGGCACCCCGGGTAGCGGCACCGGGGGCCCCACCGTGGGCTCCGGAGGAGTCGGCGGCAGCACCGCCGTGGTGGCCCTCACCCCCGGCGGCGGAGGCCCCCTCCCGGCCCCCCCGACGGAACCACCCCACTTCCAGTGCCCGCGGCGGCCGAACTTAGGCAGGGAAGGCCGACCCATAGGCCTTAAAGCCAACCACTTCCAAATCTCGATGCCCCGCGGTTTCGTCCACCACTACGACGTCAGCATCCAACCAGATAAATGCCCTAGAAAAGTAAACAGAGAAATCATCGAAACGATGGTGCACGCGTACGGGAAAATATTCGGTTCTTTAAAACCAGTTTTTGATGGGCGGAACAACTTGTACACGAGGGATCCTCTCCCTATTGGGAATGCTCGGGAAGAATTGGAAGTCACTCTTCCAGGAGAAGGAAAGGATCGTCTTTTTCGAGTCTCGATTAAATGGATCGCGCAGGTCTCGCTTTATGGTTTAGAAGAAGCCCTCGAAGGAAGGACCCGGCAGATTCCTTATGAGGCCATTTTGGCTTTGGATGTCGTAATGAGGCATTTGCCATCAATGAGTTACACTCCAGTGGGAAGGAGTTTTTTCAGTAGTCCTGAAGGATATTATCATCCTTTAGGTAAATCCAACCTAATTTAAGAAATTCGCTTGCTAACCTGAGTAATCTAACCCCAATTATTAGTATCTAACCAAACCTACATAAGTTATTATCTTAGCACTTAAATAATACTGAGAATTTTTCTTTTAAGTATACGTACAGGGAATTTTTATTTTAAGTGTGCCATGCATACATATATTTTAAAGAGGTTAATTTAAAGCTTTAAACTAAGGAATAAATAATTTAAATAATAATATATTTCGTCACGGGAGTGGTATGCAGCATATTACATATGAGCGGATATGTTGCGCATGAGCCGCACATCGGCAAGTGCAGAATTCCACGAGTATGTAATTACCATACCACTCGAGAAATGTATGATACTTTACCTACACCCTAACAAAATAAACAATGAGCATGAAAGAACAACTTATTTATTCAATCATTTTTGATAGTAACATGACATTGATGAAAACTAAATTACTACGTGATCAATATACATCAAAGAAATGTCATTTGTTTGTGTGGTAATCAATCAGCTGTTCAGCTGTAGGCATGTAATATACCTGTCAAAGCTATTAGGTGAATGTGTAGGTAATGTCAATCATACGCGTCAAGATGACAGTGTGGTATGATGTGGTTACTAGATTATGTACGTAAAAATTATTAATTGTATTTCCATATTTTAGTTTCGTAAATTGCTTTTATTGATATTATTTATTTAAAGATTACAACATTGCTAGGCTAAAATTTTACAATATTGTAATGGTGTATTCATGAATTTACCTTATTATGGCTATTGTAAGTTTGTTACCTCGATAAATAAAATACATTTCTTTTTGTTACCTCAATAAATAAAATGCAATTTTCTTTGTCGTTATTCAGGTGGTGGTCGTGAGGTTTGGTTCGGTTTCCATCAATCGGTGAGGCCGAGCCAATGGAAAATGATGCTGAATATCGATGTTTCTGCGACGGCTTTCTATAAAGCGCAACCGGTGATCGAATTTATGTGCGAGGTTCTGGATATTAGGGACATTAACGACCAGCGCAAACCGTTGACAGATTCACAGCGTGTCAAGTTCACGAAAGAGATCAAGGGGCTGAAGATCGAAATAACACATTGCGGCACAATGAGACGAAAATACAGGTAGTTTTGAATTAATAATAATAATAAGTTATTTTCTGACGAATTGCATATTTTCAATGATATCAAATCAATGCTAATCTTATATGTAAGGATATTTTTCTGTAAGGGTTTCTTTTTTCTTTATGTGTAAAGCTTTGGTTTTTATATATGGAAATATTTTATATATACTTATTAATAGTTTATGAGTTTTATACTGGGAGTTTTTCTTTTAAGTATACATACATATCCCAATTATATCCTGTAAATCTTCAGATATTCGTTATTTTTTTTGTGAAGAGTTTAATTTGAAGTTTTAAATGAGTGTTTTCCACTCTCAGGTTAAGCATGAAGTAAAATTTCGAGTTTAGAAAAGCCTGAAAATTTGGTTTGGTCGCGTAGCGAAGCAGAGCGACCAAACCAAATTTTCAGGCTTCTCTAAACTCGAAATTTTATTTCATGCGCCACGCGTATTAAACACGCGTGGCGCATGAAGAAAAATTTTGAGTTTAGAAAAGCCTGAAAATTTGATTTGGTCCCCAAACCAAATTTTCAGGCTGTTCTAAACTCGAAATTTTACTTCATGCTTAACCTGAGAGTGGAAAGCACTCAATTAACGATTCAAATTACTCTTTGGTAATAATATGTATGTATATGTATACTTAAAAAAATGTTCCTGTATACTTTATATTATTTGTCCTTTTATGATATATGTGTTGGACAATAAATATTACTATTATTAAATACAATACAAAAATAACTGAAGAATATAGAGGGAATTTTTCTTTTAGGAATACACATCACGATTTTTTAATGCACATTTATTTGATAAAACTGTGTTTCTTTAGAGTGTGTAATGTGACACGAAGGCCCGCTCAAATGCAGTCATTCCCCCTACAACTGGACAACGGACAGACGGTCGAGTGCACCGTTGCCAAATATTTCTTGGATAAGTACAAAATGAAGCTCAGATACCCGCATTTACCTTGTCTACAAGTCGGACAGGAACACAAACATACATATCTGCCGTTGGAAGTTTGCAACATCGTAGCTGGCCAAAGATGTATAAAAAAATTAACGGATATGCAAACATCCACCATGATCAAGGCAACAGCTAGGTAAGTCAAAGTAAAGATGCCCCTATACCAAGCAAACATTTTTAAATACGATTATTATTTGGTGTGGACTATTATTGTAAAAATGAATAAATGCTTGTTTGTGTAAAGTAGCGGAAAATACAAATGAAATTTGTTTTTGTTTGTGGTACCATCCACAACAAATATTAATCGTGTTTGCGTACGCCATGTTTGTTTGGTATGGATGTCCCTTAATAATAATAAAAAATAGTTATGTTATATTGTGCGATCATTTAAATTATAAATTAGACGGTGGCTTTTTTTGTGCGATTGCCCAGAAAGCTAATAGAATTATAGAATACATTTGAGGTTATTGTAAACTATGTGTTAGCAGTCAGTTAGTGCTACTTTAATTTCAAATTCCTAAAAGAAAAATTCATGTGAGGTGGGTGCAGAGTAAGGCGAGGAAGGCGTGGGGAATGGCGTGGGGCAAGTGGGGGAAGTGGATGGGGAACAATATGACGGTTGCGTGTAAAATATGGGATGCGTGTGTGAGATCGGTGCTAATGTATGGAGTGGAAGTGTGGGGGACGAAAGGGTACGAGCTGATAGAGAGGGAGCAGATGTGGTTCCTGAAGCGCATGTTGGGGGTGGAGAGGTCCACGCCCAGCTACATAGTGCTTCAGGAGACGAACAGAGAGACGCTAGAGTGGGAGGCAATGGTGAGGGTGGTGAGGTACGAGATGAGATTGTGGGAAATGGAGGAAGAGAGATTGGTGAAGGATGTATGGGTGACGAGTGTGTGTGGGGGTGAGGGTAGATGGAGGGGGGAGAGGAGGAAAATGTATGAGAGGGTAGGGCTGTCGGAGGCGAAGGTAATGGAATGGCTAGGAAATGGGGTGAAGGTGGATGAGTGGGTGAGGGGGAAAGGGAAGGAGGTGGAAGGGCAAGAAAGGCAAGGGCGTATTGAGAGAAGTGAGTATAATGATATGTATGGGAGGTGGCAGGTGTATGGAAGAGTGCCGAAGTATTTGATAGAGAAGGGATGGGGTAGAGAGGATAGGGTGATTGTGGCAAGGGCGAGGTGTGGATCGGAGGAGAGAGGAAGGAAAGTATGGATGGGGGAAGAATATGGAAGGTGTGTGTTGTGTGGACAGGGGAAGGATACGTGGGGACACTTGGCGGAGGAATGTGAGGGGGTGAAAGAGGAGTGGCTGGGAGCGAAAGGGAATAGAAGGGTAGTGGAGTGGATGAGAGAGGATGGGATCGGGGTAAGGACGTTGGAAAAGCTGGGGAGGGAGAGGGAAAAGAGAAGGGAGGGTAAGAGGGATACGGAAATGGAGAAATAACGAATGAATTGTAAATAGTCTGTAAGATATTAAGATATGCCAATAAAGGTCTTTTTTTTTTTTTAATTTAAAATTTTAAGCCTACTCTAATTTATATTTTAAATGATTACACAGTACAAGCGTTTGTTCATATGGTTTAACTATTGGCTTGCCGCTAAATGGGAAAGTACATTTTCATTGCTGATTTTCATTAGATCAGCGCCGGATAGAGAACGTGAGATCAACAACCTGGTCCGACGGGCCGATTTTAACAACGACGAATACGTCCAGGAATTCGGTCTGACGATATCGAACAACATGATGGAGGTCAGGGGTCGGGTACTGCCCCCGCCAAAACTGCAGTATGGAGGGCGAGTCGCTTCCCTTAGCGGACAGGTGGGCTGGCACGTTAGTTTCCCTCATTGTTTTTTTATTTTATTGATTTATTTAAATATTATTTTTGTAATTAAATATTTGTATGTTGAATTATTTACAACAGCAACCTGTTTTGTAATGTTTTTGCATGAAATTATATAGTCGTTTGTTTATTGGAAACACTTTTTCGTCTTGTTGAGTTATTCAAAATACAACTATTATTTATGAAATTTGCACAATTTAATTTGTATTCAAAAGTTGAGACTATGTTTTGCTTTTTTTAAATTTCAGCCGCTTCATCAGTAACACAATATATCGATCAACAACTTCTGAAACTTCATCGGAAGTCTCAAAGTTTGACTATTTGGACTTACGAGATTTCGGAAGTAGTTGATCAATATTTGTTATCAATAACACTGTAGTGTACTTTTAGTTGTATTTTTTTCAATGTGTAATTATCGGATGCATTCGCTTTCGTCCTCTTCGCGATTTTAAGGTGTACCAGTTTGTTTGATGTTGCAGAGTAAGCAGCAAGCGCTGCCCAATCAAGGGGTGTGGGACATGAGAGGAAAGCAATTTTTTACCGGGGTCGAAATCCGGGTTTGGGCCATCGCCTGTTTTGCTCCCCAGAGAACTGTGAGGGAAGACGCCCTGCGGAATTTCACCCAACAACTGCAAAAAATCAGCAACGACGCCGGAATGCCCATCATCGGTCAGCCTTGCTTCTGTAAATATGCCACCGGACCCGACCAAGTAAGTTAATAATATTGTAAAAAAAAAACAACTCAAAATCAATTTCAGATTTAAAAAAATTAAATAAACTATTAACTAAATCCGCAAAATAGTTTCCTCTGTGGTTTATATTGTAATTATGATTATTATGACAAAGTAGTGGCGAAAATGCTTTTGTCTCTCTTGTAATTTATTAATAAATGTATATTATTACTAGATTGTTATTTTAAGTTTATACTTGTTACTCTGTGATGTTTTTTTTGGCCTGTTGGTTAATACAGGTTATTATTATACCATATGAAAAGTTTTATCCTCTAGAAGGCTATGAAATTATTTCTAAAAAATATTATCTTAGTAACAAATTATTGAAAACAATAATAATTTTAACTACAATTGCCACTGTCCATTTTTTGTATACAAAAGTCGTGCATTAAATGGGCCGTGTCGGGAATCAAGCGGATCATTGCCAGTGGAACCAACTTACATTTAAACGCAAAGAAAAGTCATGGCATGCTAGAGAATGAAACTTTTGCTCATATGGTAGGTTATTTGTATCACAACTATTATTTTGATGGATATTAACCTATATTTAATCAACATTATATTTCATATTGTTTTCTCTCTCTATTGGTTGAGCCGATGTTTAGGTACCTGAAGTCGACATTCCAGTCATTGCAGCTTGTAGTGGTGGTTTTACCTGGGAAAACGCCTGTTTATGCGGAGGTTAAGAGGGTAGGCGACACGGTTCTAGGCATGGCGACGCAGTGCGTTCAGGCGAAGAACGTCAACAAAACTTCACCCCAGACGCTCTCGAATCTGTGCTTGAAAATCAATGTCAAGTTGGGTGGGATTAACTCGATATTGGTGCCATCGATAAGACCAAAGGTACAGAAATTTCAATGTATTTTTACTTGAAATAAAACCCTTTTAACCTTTTTTCACAAATTTATTCTTTATTAGATGTACACAAAGTGACCATTATCAATGGTTTGATGCTGGTACATCTAGTATAGTTTAAATTTGTAAAAAGAGGTTAAAAGTGTTATATTTCAAGTTATTTTCATCTTCACGTAACTTACCCAAATTCATTAATCTTTTCAATTGTTAATTTTTGCTTTGAATACATTTTTTCTCTGCATTTTTTAGCGAACTTATTATTTTACTTTTCCCAACATCTCACGTTTTTCAATACATACTTATCTTGATAAATTTCTCATATTTTCAATAGATATTTAATGAGCCTGTAATATTCCTGGGTGCCGACGTCACACACCCACCAGCGGGCGACAACAAAAAACCGTCGATTGCTGCAGTGGTCGGTTCGATGGACGCCCACCCATCGCGTTACGCAGCTACCGTCCGCGTCCAACAACACCGCCAGGAAATTATACAAGAACTCAGCTCGATGGTCCGGTATGAAATAAAAAATTGTCATCAGAAAGTAACCTGCGAGCAGTAGAAGTCAGAGTAGAATAAAAAACTTGTTACTTGTTCGGAATAAATAAATAAAAAAATATAATTTTCGGCCCTGAATGTTAACATGATGATTTATTAGCTTTAATTTCGTTCGTTCCAACATAACGTAACATGTTTACTGTTTATTTCAGCGAACTCCTAATAATGTTTTACAAATCGACCGGCGGCTATAAACCACACAGGATTATTTTATATCGTGACGGAGTTTCCGAAGGGCAGTTCTTGCAGCTTTTACAACATGAGTTAACGGCAATTCGAGAGGCGTGCATTAAGTTGGAAGCTGATTACAAACCGGGCATTACGTTTATTGTCGTCCAGAAGAGGCATCACACGAGACTCTTCTGCGCCGACAAGAAGGAGCAGAGTGGTAAATCCGGAAACATCCCGGCCGGAACGACAGTGGATGTCGGCATCACGCATCCTACGGAGTTCGATTTTTATTTATGCAGTCACCAAGGAATACAGGTAAATAATAATAAAAATTTGCGAATAATATGATAATTAGTACCTTCCAATAAATAAGGCTTCAAATTTCTTATTTATTTATTATTATTTTATTCAAAATTTATTTAACACGGTCACTACAAACGTCACATATTTATATCTTCTGTATATTTGCATCTATTTTGCTTTTTTTTGTATTGACCATTAATTTTTCTTAGATTCTTTTATTATTTGGGTCTCCCTACTGTTTGTTATGTAATGACATTGATATATGAATGCCAGGTCAAGGTGCATGTGCTGGACAGTACAATTTTTTAACTTTTTCTTTTTAAACATATGTAATTTGATGAGAAAATAACGAATCCAAAGTCCGATTTTTTAGAAAGCTTACCGTTTAAGCGAAATTAATTTTAAAAGTTGTCGATTTTGATAAACTATTTATCGCTAATATGTGTGAATGTATACACATTTCCTAAATAAAATAGTCCCACATTACATATTGATAATGAAGGTTTAAATTAAATTACACTTGGTTTGTTTCACATTTTTTTTTTTTTTTTACTTTACTATTTACTCGACTAGTTTCGCGTTTTACAGCATTATCAGGAGTTACAACTTAGACACAGTTCTAAAGTATTATTTGTAATTTATTACTTTGTCTTATTTTTTAAGCGAATACACTGATTTAATTTTATACTATAAAAGTGACGTTTGTTGACAACTATTTATATAAAATATGTGTAATACCGACTACTGCCTTAGATTGATATAATTTCATGAAAAAAGAACAGGTGGCGCTGGTGTATGATTTATTTGGTTTGTTTCATCAATGTATGTACCTTATGTACATGCGCTATGATTTTATAGTTTATTAGTTATAATAAGTGTATTATGTTTAATGTATATATGAATACACAATTTTGATATAAATGCAGTAAAATATATGTAAATTTGCACAACATCGCGGTGGAACAAATAAAATGTCATTTGACAGAAATGTCATTTATAATAGTTCATTATTAATTTATTATCTTATAGTTCTTATAGTGTTTTCGGATTACTGCATTGCTGCTGCACATTTGTCCTAGTTGTGTTCGGATAACAGTTTCAGTGTTCACTTTTTTCGAGTTTTATAACGTTACAAACTTTTATGCCAACATAACCTAATTTAGAAGTAAATGAAATGGGCAATGTGCGTAAAGAGACATAAGCAAATTATACAAATGCAAACCTTGCTACTAAGTTAACCACTTTATTCTCAACTTTAAAGAGACAACCCTTAACTGGTGACGTGGTTAAAATTTAATACAATTGGTGAAGTAGAGATTTTTTGGACGCCTATTGAAATTATCTTTAAATGATCACTTTCTACAGCATTTATAATATGTTTCTAAATGAGTAGCTGCTCCCAAATATTGTTCATTCAACTATGATAAATGTGTAAATCTGTGGCTTACCGCAAAAACCAGTTAAGTCGATTTTTTTGTCGAAATTGAGTTATCTGTACTTAAAACACCCATTAGGTGTAATGTGTGCAATAAGACACGTTTAATTATATCATAAACCTTTCTGCTAACATAACCTGACCAAATAGTATGTGGAAATGCTAACGTGTGCAAACGTGCAACGTAGACAATTAATTCTATTATAAACCTTTATACTAACCTAACCTAGATATACAGGGTGAGTCGGGAGGAGCGCACCAAACTCTAGGAGTGTATTATACACGTGAAAATAATGTAAAAAAACTCATTTGTTCTTATCCGATTTTCATTTGTTTTCAAGTTATGGCGTAATTAAAAATGTTCATCTAGCTTTCCACTTCTATCTGAATTTTAACATTATCAAAGTATGCCATGTTCGAGGCTTATAAACATTTGATAATTCTGACGTTTTGATGAACTGTCAGTGTACGGTGAACAGTAACTGAACGTTTAAGTTCGAATTAATGTGATTGTTAGTGTTGCAAAATGCCACATACTTATTCAAATTTAGAATATGCAAATATGGTGTTTGTATATGGTTTCTGTAATGGAAATGCTACAGCTGCTGTTGAAGAATATCGTGAACGTTTTCCACACCAAAGACATCCTGATAAAAACATATTTATTAGAGTTTTCAACAAATTGTGCGAGACTGGTAAGCTTCCCAGTGCTAACATAACATATGAGCGCGCTGCTCGACAAGGTTTTGTAGAAGTAGAAAATATTCTGCATCTAGTAGAAGAAGATGCAACTACTAGCTCACGGAGAATTGCCACTCAATTGGCAATTCCACAAAAAAGAGTGATGAACACGCTACACGAGCAAGGCTTATATCCTTATCACGTTCAGAGAGTACAGCACCTACAACCAGGGGATTACGCTAACCGTACGGAATTTTGTCGGTGGATAAATAATAATCATCGTAATGTATCGAGTATACTCTTTACGGATGAAGCTACATTTACCCGTGATGGCATTAACAACACTCGTAACTCTCATGTATGGTCTGATGAAAATCCCCACGCAACAGTCGAAAGCAATTTTCAACATCGGTTTTCTGTAAACGTGTGGTGTGGAATGGTTGACAGTTATTTAATCGGCCCTTTCATTTTGGAGAATCGTCTCACAGGAGGCAACTACCTCAATTTTTTACAAAATGAATTACAAGGCCTGCTAGAAGATGTTCCTATAAATATTAGAATGCAGATGTACTATCAGCACGATGGAGCTCCTGCACATGTCGCTCGTCAAGTCAAGCAACATTTGGACGAACGTTTTCCAGGGCGTTGGATTGGTCGTGGAGGTCCTATTAATTGGCCTGCAAGATCTCTAGACCTCACACCACTAGATTTTTGTTTATGGGGCTGGATGAAAAATAAAGTCTACAAAATAAAAGTGGACACACGGGAATCACTAATTAGACGAATTGAGAATACTGCAGCCCATATAAAAGAAGAAAGAAATGAATCAATTGGGAGAGCAACAAACGCTCTTCGTAGACGAAGCAGAAAATGTTTACAAGTCAATGGCGGTATTTTTGAACATTTGTTGAAAGACCGCTATGATTAAGAACATTTTTTTGTATAATAACTTGTTTATTTGTTAATATGCTATAACTTGAAAACAAATAAAAATCGGATAAGAACAAATGAGTTTTTACATTATTTTCACGTGTATAATACACTCCTAGAGTTTGGTGCGCTCCTCCCGACTCACCCTGTATATGGAGTCGCTAATGTTTAGAAAGAAACTCAAATAATTTATTATATCATGAACCTTTCTACTAACCTAGAAGTGTATAGAATCACCAACGTGAGCAATGAGACTTATGCATTTAATGCTATGCAAATCCTTCTGCTAACCTAACCTAACCTAGAAGTGCATTGAATTGCCAAAGTGTACTATGGGGCTTAAGATCAGGTATCAAATACGGTATCATGCGGCCTGCCAGAGTTTCTGTATTTGGGGCCCGAGTTAGGATGTATAACTGTTACTGCTGTTATTAATATTTCAAATCAATCACTTACCGTTAATCCAAAAGACACGAAAAATGACACAAATACACTAAATAACAAACTGACTACAGTAAAATTATGTACAGAAATTACAAAGTATGTACAGCAATTACAAACCACAATACAATGAAAATTGTTTTACAACAAACATCTTAAAACAAATGACTTCCCCCGATCGATAAGGTCGCTATTTACTTTATCGGCCGCCTGATTTCACTTATGAATAAATTACTGAATTCATTTAAATGTAGTGTAATTCCTTTATTTTATCATAATAATTGGAAAATATTATTATTGTTATATAATTTTATTAATAAAAGCGTTTGATTATGTACTAGCGCCATCTAGTTTTCACACACGTAATCACGGCGATACCAGCGGTGACAATTGAATTTTGGATAAACAAACCTCAAATGTCACGTGTATTCACGTTAAAATATAAGTAAAAGATCAAAATTGGTGCAGATATGTAGCAATTTATAAGGAAGTTATACTGTGTGTTCAGTTTACACTGGAAATGTGGCATAAAATTGCAAGAAAAGGCAAGAAAAACATCTCATAGAAACATTAACCTAAAACACGAATTGTGATTAAACGGTAAGTTTTAGACAAAAATATATATTGGATTCTTCATTGTCACACACAAACGCAGACAGTTCCATTAAAAAAAGTTTAAAAAAGGTCAAAAACGTCGAAACAAAACCCAGTGTCCAACACATGCACTCAAGCCCTTATTTATTCTTTATGATGGGGTAATTAAGCACATGGCAACCATGTGGAAAATATAACCTCAAATTTATTTTGAAGGCATAAGTCAAAATTTCAACCAGAGTATCGACCCAAATATCCACCATTATAAAAAAATCACCAGATCTGCTTGGCCAATAAAAAAAAACGAATATATAGTCTTATTATGAACAGATTTGTTTAATTTAAACAATAAAACAGGTGCAGGATGTTCTTGATCAAAGAAAAATTACCTTTATCATTGGTTTCTAACAATATTTCAATTAAATAAATAATTATAAACGAACGTGTTAATCAGACATTGAGGCTACTTTGTTTTCTTTTCGAGGCTTTTTTTTAAAGAAATTTCTGGAATTTGCTATTTTAATTCAATGTTTTTGTAGGGTACATCAAGACCGTCGCATTATCACGTTCTCTGGGATGACTCACACCTCGACTCGGACGAGTTGCAGTGTTTGACTTATCAGTTATGCCACACTTACGTCCGGTGCACGCGGTCCGTTTCGATTCCCGCGCCCGCCTACTACGCCCATCTGGTCGCCTTCCGGGCTAGATACCATCTCGTCGAGAAGGAACACGACAGGTACATACAGGAAGTTTTTATTCAAAGTATACATGTACCGATTATGTGCTGTGAATTTTCAGATATTCGTTGTTTTTTTCTAGAGTTCAAATTGAAAGTGTAAACGAGTTTTCCACTCCCAGGTTAAGCATGAAGTAAAATTTCGAGTTTAGAAAAGCCTGAAAATTTGGATTTGCCGGGCGGAGAGAAGCATGCCCGGCAAATCTAAAATTTCAGGCTTTTCTAAACTCGAAATTTTACTTCATGCGCCACCGATATAAAACACTGATTTCAATTAAAGTTCACTCGATCAATATATTTCAATGTTTAATATATATGGACAGTTTGTATTAAACCAAACATTGTACAATTTGCACTGAATCACATTTGATTACCTGTCATTTCCAATAGTCATATAAGCAATCCAATTTACACTTAACCTCAAAATTAGACGTGTTAAATTGTGTTCAATGCTTAGACTCAATTCAGGACAAATCGAACATACGAAAACTAACGTTAAAGCGTTGCAATGTTCGATTTTACATTAAACCCTGTATATTGAACTTCACAATATTTCATTGTTTTACACCACTGGCGCATAAAGAAAATTTCGAGTTTATAAAAAGTCTGAAAATTTGGATTTGCTGTGCTCGCTTTGCTCCGCCTGGCAAATCCAAATTTTCAGGCTTTCGAATAGAACTCTTTTTAAAAAAAATGTATGCAAATGTATACTTAAAAGAAAAATTGCTGTATAAAAAAAATGATCATTTTCATATTTATCACATAATAAAAATAAATAAATAATTTTCTAATATATCAATAATAAAAAAATATATTTCTAATATATCAACAATAAAAAAGGAGATATGTAGTATCTCCTTTGAAAATATACCAATGTCAATTATCATATTGCAGGTTAAGTATAAAAAAATTGCAGTAGATTCAAATTTAAACTAAGTTTCTTTTAATTCATTATTAAACAACACAATAATCCGATTGATAAATCCATACTTATATACGATTCTATTTATTTTAGCGGGGAAGGATCTCATCAATCGGGCTCGTCGGAGGACCGGACGCCGGGAGCGATGGCCAGGGCCATCACCGTACACGCAGACACCAAAAAAGTCATGTACTTCGCTTAAACGAAAGCGACACGCCACCAAACAAAACAAAAATATCGGATACCTAACAAATCCACACACACACAGAAGAAAATCACACAATCCCACGTAAATCGCGTTTAACGTTACTTTTATGTATCTTAAGTGAGAAACAAATCATTAAGTTTAGGTTTAAGACACGAGAGAACGGAAGAAGAAAAAAAACAGAAAGCTACTAAGTGTATAATGAATTTAATAATTTTTAAGTTAGGCTAACGATGACTGGGAAATGTATATCATTTTATTTTGCCAAGATTTGATAAGATGAATGCTATCTTCGCCAAAAAAAAATGTTTTAAGAGCAAAGCCAAATGATTAAAATAAATACATCGGGTTTAAGTAAAACCCATAAAGGCCTAGTTGCACCAAAACGTCGAACTTGAGTTCAAGCTAAACTCAAGTTCAAGCTGAGTTCGAGTTCAAGTTGAGTTCGAGTTAAAGTTGAGTTCGAGTTCAACCTGAATTTGAGTTTAAGCTGAACTTGAGTTCAATCTGACCTCGAGTTCAAGATGACAGTTCCTGTTGTTCTTTGAAAATATAAAAAAACGAATTAAAATTAATATTGACTTTCTGCAAAAATTTATTCTTGTTGAGACTTGAGTCACTTTGAACTCAAGTTCAGAGTTGAACCAGTTCAACCCTAAGCGCCAGTTGCACCAAACACATTAAACTGGTTCAACTCCAACTCGAGTGCAAAGTGACATTAGAACAATAGGAACTGTCATTTTGAACTCCAGTTCAAAGTGACATTAGAACAATAGCAACTGTCATCTTGAACTCGAGTTTAACGTTTCTAGTGCAACCAGGCCTACGTTCACACATTAATAGTTAGCAGTTAAAGGCTTTTACTTTCAAACCTGATAAAATGAAAGAGATGTAAATTAATAATTTATAATGTTTTTTTATTGCTTGTTAAATTTCATGGATAAAAACATATTTTTGAAATTTAAGAGAATTAATGAAAAAACAAAATGTGATTGAAACATAACTGTATCAATTTTAGTGTGAACATTTTGCTATGTAAACCTTTTTAATCAATGATTTTTATTTTTTGTTTGTCTTCAACAAAATGACGCAAAAACATGCAATGAATAAAAATTATGTAATAAATTTTCTAGTCATAAAAAATGTTAAAAAGCATCCCAACCATTATTATCAATTTTTTTCAAACGATTATTTTTATAGCCGTCGGGTCGGGATTCTTTTTAATCCTGGGTATTTTTTGAGGTTAGAAAATTTCGTTCGGCAGTTTTCACTTTAAACAACACAAACGACTGTGCTTGCCAAAATGCTCCATAAACTCGTTCTCTTTAGAAGAAGAAAAAAGTGTTTCAAAGGTTAGCAAACAGCGGCTGCTGTTTAGAGGACTACAACAGTCTTGTTTTTTCAATTTCAAACTGAACACTATTCTCTTTACAATTTGCAATTCAACAGTTTTACAAGCTAGAAAACTTCAAACAGTTGTTTTACTAATTGGAAAACTTTAAACAGTTTTACAAGTTAGAAAACTTTAAACAGTTTTACAAGTTAGTTTCAAAGAGTTTAACAAGATAGAAAATTTCAAACAGTTTTATAAGTGTTTTGTAACTTGTAAAACTGTTTGAACCTAAACTAACCTGAAAACCTCAAACAGTTTTACGAGTTAGAGAACTTTTAACAGTTTAACAAATTAGAAAACTTCAAACAATTTTACAAATGTTTTCTAACTTGTAAAACTGTTTAAAGTTTAACTTGGTTTTTTGCAACGTCTCAAATTCAACAATTTTATCATTACATAAAATGCAACGATAAAATTGTTGAATCGAAGGTTGCAATACACAATTCAGCAGTTTATACATTTTGTCGTCTAAATGTGATTTAAAAAACCTGTTGTATTCTTACTATCATCTTATCGTTTTTGTTTCTGATTATTTTATTAAATAAAAAAATAAAACTCTGTTGCTGCCAACTAACGACAAAAAAGAACCATAATGTATCACAAGCTTTAACAAAGAACTTTTATTATTTTTCTACAATTTTAATTTAATTTGATTTGCATAATTTTTTTATAATCGGCAAAACAAAACCTGATTCATTAGATTTATAAGGCATAAGCGAGGACGAAATCGTTGATATCATCGGTCGACCCTCTGGATGAAATTACACTTTACGGTTATATCGAAAACTCTTAGGCTGAAGAAAAACTCCGGAAGAAATCACACTTTGCGGTTATCTTGAAAACTCTGAAGCTAAATTCTTTTTAGATAAAAAATCGTCTGTTTAAACTGACAGTTAAATTTGTAAGATGAAGAAATCACACAAACCTGCAGGTTAAATCTTGTTTTTAGGTTATGTAAAACAAATGAGGTGCGCTTTAATATCTTGGAAAAAAAAAACAGTCACAGTCTCTAATTTTGTGATTATGTTTTATTGTTTCAAGTAAATTAAAATAATTAACTGTGATAAATAAAATCCAAAACGAGAACTAGACTCGGCTTTAGAGTTAAATCGATTACTTAATTTGATTATTTAAATCGATTACGTACAGAGTTTAAATTTAAAGTTATTTTCTATATACAGGAAGTTTTTCTTAAAAAAAAAAACGAATTTCAGAAAATTTACAGCGCATAATTGGGATATGTATACCCAATTATGTGCTGTAAATTTTCAGATATTGGTTTTTTTTTAAGAGTTCAATTTGAAGTGTAAATGAGTGTTTTACACTCTCAGGTTAAGCATGAAGTAAAATTTCGAGTTTAGAATAGCCTGAAAATTTGGATTTGCCGGGCGGAGCGAAGCGAGCCCGGCAAATCTAAATTTTCAGGCTGTCCTAAACTCGAAATTTTACTTCACGTGCCACCGATACAAGACACTGATCTCAAGCGAAGTTCACTCATTCACAATATTTTAGTACTTCCATATTTAAGACCGGTAGCGCATGAAGTAAAATTTCGAGTTTGGAAAAGCCTGAAAATCCAAATTTTCAGGCTTTTCTAAACTCGAAATTTTACTTCATGCTTAGTCTGGAAGTGGAAAACTCTCGTTTACACTATGAATTGACTCTTTTAAAAAAAGTTTATGTATATGTATACTTAAAAAAAATCCCTGTAAATCAAATATCTTTTTCTTTTCCGAGGGTTAACTGATGCCGGTGATTGTACCGAGATAGAGTTGTTGATATATACACATAAATAAATATATTATGTATACATGATTTTATTCAATCTAGTTACGGAAAATCAAATAAACAAAAAACAAGCCGGGATTAATATAAAATACAAACACACACATAACCTGAAAAATTATAAGAGGAATATACAATTAAATTATTTATCGTGCATATAACTATAATTAACTAATAAATTTCATAATGGTAATTAATTTATAGTCTGTCATTATTATTATCTTAATGTTTATTATTATAACGCAGCACAAAATAATTAATTAGTTTCTAGTATCTTACAATTTAATCATAATTAGTTACGAAAACAAACAAATTATCAATTACACACGTTGTAAATACAATCAACTTGCGCGTTAGTAGATGGTTTTACGTCTCCACTTAAAACTCTCTACTAACATTAATTTTCAAAAAGTAGAACCAGAATTATTTATAAAGATAAGTTATTAAAAGAGTTGCGACCTTAACAATTACTGTATAAAGTATGATTGTTGATTATTTTCTTTTAATTTTAGACAATCAAACAAAACGTTATGTAACAAAGGGATGTATTAATATAAAAAAAAATTATATAAATAAGCGGAGTGAAATAGTTTTATGAAAATTATTGTGTAAATTATGAGTTTAATTTAAACATGTTAGGGATGCAAATTATCCAAGTAAATTTAAAATACGAAAGGTAAAGGTAGATAAAAACAAAACAATGCAATGCAAGGGAAATAAAAATACACACTCGTTTCAGATTTTTTTTTAACAAGAAAAATAAGTGCCATTAATTATTATTAAAATAAAATAATATTTATAAAGGTTTATTTACATGAACATTTATTTGTTAATTCAAACATTTTCCCCAAATTTTTTTGATTAGACAATTTTTTTCTTATAACGCAATAATTAAACAATTAAAAATTAAGCTCGTTTCGCTGCCAGATGAATGTATAAATCACGCAATTTGTGACGTAAAGAGCATTGAAAAACAAAATGCATATGTAGTGAATTCAACCTCAGATTTACTATCTTGGATTTGAGCCTCACATGAAGTTAGGCCGCCAGCCGCCACTGATAAGACTAAAATTAGTCTTAACACAATAAGACTAAAATTAGTCCCACAATAAGACTAAAAGTAGTCTTAACATAATAAGAATAAAATTTGTCTTAACACAATAATACTAAAATTGTCTATTAAAAAAAAATATACTAACATTTTTTATTTTCATTTTTAAAACATAAATTTCCAACTAAAGTAAAAAAATTTGAAAATTTGGAAGATTTTAAGAACGAAATTCACACCAACAATAATTAATGAAAAACAAACTTGACTTTAGAATAATCGAAAAGAGCTTTAATAACGTACAAAAAAAGTCTGTAACGAGTGATTCAGGGTCTCATTAATACAGGGTGTCTCCATCTGTCTCTCTCTGTTTTAACAAAATATGAACACCCTGTATGAATAATTAATGATTTAATTTATACAAAAAAGGAAAATTGTGATTTTTAAACCAATAATTCGATTTATTAAAAATCGAATATATCCGGTTCCCGCCAAGTCTCTAATAATTGAATCATTAATTAAACCTATTCTGTAAATTTAAAAATATACAACACACTCACCCATATTTTTAAAGATATTTATTTTGAACTGTTAATATTAACGATTATTGATTTTTATAACAAAAAGAAACAAATGTATTGCAGTTTAATTCTCTTATTTATGGAACCTAGTCGAGTTTTTTAACAGAAAAAAATGGAAGTAAACCTTCTGCTTAGCAGAGTCTTATAATTAACTACAAATTTAGTGATTACTCAAAGTTAAGACACAATTTCATGAATCTTCTAAGCATTTGTTTAATTTCAACACAATTTCTTGAATGTACTACACATTTGTTTAATTTCAAAAAGCATGCTTAATAAAAGTCTCCTAGCATCTATGATTAAAAGCTTTAAAAAATTCTGCTTAATCTTCATCTTCTCTTTTGTTTAGTTTTTTTTTTTGTTATAAGAATTGATGATACAACACAATTTAACAAAATAAAATGGGTACATATTATCAAAATATGTATTACACTTTATTTAGTCATAAAAAAATCCATATCATTTATTAAGTAATTATTTTTTTCCTTCTATGGTGTTTTTTTTAAATTATATATAAGTAATTAAGTTTCTTCTATTTCTTATACTTGCTGTTGTTGTGTAATTGTATTTTTTTTTTATTTTAATTTTTCGCTGATTAAATATAATGTTAATTAATTTTAACTTCAATGTAAGTAAGTTATTATAAATTGATAATAATATTAATTATTACAAATTTAATAATCATCTAAGTTATTGTGGCTTCATAATAATGCCAATCGTTATTATTTCTTCAATTTAAAGCCAAGAGACGTCGAAGGCTTAGGATGTTATCAGCACTTAACGAGTTTTACCTTTAAACTGATGATTTTAATAGCGATGCTAGTGATTATTATGAATTCACCAATTGATCGATATACATGTTAATGGTAAAATTAATTACGTTCGAATTTTTAAATTTATAATGGTATGTACTTTTTTTTCCATTTTGCGTACGGAACGTTTCATTTTCTGTTGTTTTTAATGAGTTTAGAAAGAAAAGCGAGGGCTTTAAAAAAAAATACGAGAGACGTTTTCTTGTGAATTAAGAAAAAAAAAACGGTTCGGACCGAAAGAGCGCGTTTTTTTTTTAAATTATGTATTTTATGTCAAAAAATATAAATTATTAACAACTTGAAAAAAAAGTGTTTTTTTAACCAGACATAAATCGTTATTAAAATTGTGTTTATTTTAATTGGTGCCTAAATTATTTTCTTTCCAATTGATTCTAACTCCCAGATTAAGCATGAAGTAAAATTTCGAGTTTAGAAAAGCCTGAAAACTTGGTTTGGTAGCGTAGCGCGTAGCAGACCCAGTCGACTCCATACGATTCTATAAGTTCACATATATAGTTGACCGACCCACTCGATGGGAGGGCGCATATGTCGGAATTTCAAATTTCCCGCAATTTCTAACGTGGGCTCGTTTTCATTCAACAGCTGTCAGATCCGTCGGATCTGAAGGCACAAAAATGCTGATAAGACGAAATCGTCTCGAGATGAGCGTTAATAAATATAAATAATTACAACCGTAAGTATGTAAAATATTTTTAAATTTTTACCTATTGTGTATTATTTTAAATAAGTGTACAGTCAAACAAATTTAAAACCAGGGTGTTACTACATTATTTCTTCCTAGTACATGTGGATGATCTTCAAGTATACTAAATATCCATGGTCGTGGATATTTTCATCATACTGAACTAGGAGCATTTTTTCATCCCCGTTATTGTTGGATTAAGCAATTCTGAATCTTTGGGGATGGGTGTTAACATTAATAATTAAAACCGTAAGTTTATGTAATATTTTAAGTTTTTAAGCCATTGTCTATTCTTTTAATTAAATCTGCAGTCAAACACATTTAAAACCAGTGTGTCTACATTATTTCTCTTTATTTCTTCCTAGCATTCGTGAATGATCTTCAAGTACTATGCATGAAACAACCACGGACGTGGAGATTTTCTTCACACCGGGCTAGGAGCATACTTCCATGGAGAATGTTCCCGTTGCTGTTGGATCAAGCAATTCTGAAATTTCATCTAGTCACAAAGTACGATCTCAGAACATAAAATAATGTCTTAAATTCAATTACACGGTTTTTCTATTGCATTTCACTATTGATCAAATGAGATTCACTATATCCCAAATATCTTTCACCTTGTCAAATATAAGTCAACAGATTTCCCGATTTACGAAATAAGTTTCACCATATACCAAATACTTCCCTTTAATATTTTTGCTGAACATTTTTGTAGTAACAATAACTTTCTTCTGGAAATATTTTATTTGTATTTATACATACAAGGAGTTTTCTTTTAAGTATATGTATTTCAAATTTAACCTATTTTCTGTAAATCTTTAGATATTCCTTGTTTTTTTTAAAGTTCAATTTGAATCTTTAAATGAGTGTTTTCCACTCCCAGACTAAGCATGAAGTAAAATTTCGAGTTTAGAAAAGCCCCGTGAAAATTTGTCGAGGGTCGCGCAGCGACCCGAGACAAATT
Organism: Philonthus cognatus; assembly: GCA_932526585.2. Lineage (NCBI taxonomy): Eukaryota > Metazoa > Arthropoda > Insecta > Coleoptera > Staphylinidae > Philonthus > Philonthus cognatus. The sequence goes on from OW052242.1 coordinate 36,939,021, forward strand.
TTCTGGGCTTTTCTAAACTCGAAATTTTACTTCATGCGCCACGCGTATAAAACACAGATTTCAAGTGAAATTAGAATATACATAAATTTTACAATATTTTAGTGTTTTATACACGTGGCGCATGAAGTAAAATTTCGAGTTTAGAAAAGCCCAGAAAATTTGTCTCGGGTCGCTACGCGACCCTCGACAAATTTTCACGGGGCTTTTCTAAACTCGAAATTTTACTTCATGCTTAGTCTGGGAGTGGAAAACACTCGTTTAAAGCTTTGTATTGAACTCTTTTGAAAAACAACGAATGTCGGAAAATTTACAGCTTATGCATATGTTTAACTTAAAGAGAAATTCACTGTATGGAACACTACTTACGCCAACATCCTTATCCGGATAAGGAGACCTCTTATTTCATTTCTAAGATGCATTTTTTGACGAACTGCAGACATTTTGTTGAGAAGTGAAATGTAATTAGGTTTTGACATGTAGCGAAATATATTTGTAATATCTTTTTAAATATACATTTAACATGTTCATTAGGTCTTTGGTATTTTTCGCATCGCACGGTAATTTAATACCGTGCGATGTTCCCCGCACCGCACCCACCATTCAATGTTAAGATGGGTGCACCGCACACCCCGCTTAGCAAGAATCCCGGCCGCTCCCCTCCCCCAATGACGTCATTTGCGATTGCAGCGCCGTCTCATCGAGTGGGTCGGTTAACTAAAATCATGATACGTGGAGCCCCCTATGAGTTATCAATCTAATTTAATCTATGGCGCGTAGCACTACCAAATTTTCAGGCATTCCTAAACTCGAAATTTTACTTCATGCGCCACGCGTATAAGCCACAGCTTTTAATTGTAGTTTTGCAAGTACTATTTTTGAATTAACCCCCTGCGAGCGCCATCTTAAGCCCCGCAGATGCGATATGTTCTAAGTTGGCAGCAATTATGTGCGCTTACGATTTTTCATGGCTGTTTTCATATATAAAAAGTATTTCTTGTCTAGGAAAAGCATATACTTATTAGTCTATACCGCTAACTCCCTATCCACTATATAGGCCAGATATGGGAACTGTTAGAGTGAATAATAGTGTGAAACGATCAAACTGCGCATGAATCAACGCACTGCCAAGCACCAACGAGTGTACGTCTAGTTGTCGGCGCGCAGCGTATTTTAAATTTAACATTTGTAACATTTCGATATTATGGTCAATGTATAACTGATTAAGCAAAGAAAAATAATATTTCTTGAACATCACAATAACATACAATTTGGTAATGTTAATTAAAAATTACTTAAATGTGATTGTTCAATATAGGTATAAATAAATGTCTACAAAAATTATAATAAATATTTAGATGAAATACGAGTGAGATTATGTTTAAAGTAGTGTAATTATACATGTATAGTTTGGTTTTAGCCAATTAAGCTTAATTTCTTTTATGAAAATGAAATTTGTGTTTTTTTTTTCATTTTAAAATACGCAGTACAACTTAAGACATTGCAGGAAAAATGGTTTTAGCTGGCCATGTGGTGGACCATGCTATACCGCTATACAGTGTCATTGCATCTGGGTGAAGTATTTGCAGGATACTTTTATATATAGTAGCACTACACTCCATGTGGAGGCTGGCTGCTTCTTTTCTGAAGCTTTCATGATCCGATTTCTGGGGTGGATCAATTCCCATTGAGTCTATTTCTTCTCTTCCTATTTTAATTTATAAAAGTCCTTTAACTTTGTTCACTACTTCTCTCCATTCTTTTCTGTTTTTTATCTTCTCTTTCCAATTCTTAATTCCCATTCTCCTAAGATCTTCCTCGACTTCATCTATCCATCTCGATCTGGGCCTTCCTTTCCTCCTTCTTCCTCCGGGGTTCCATTCAGCTATAGTTCTCATTGTCGCTGTCGATTCTGACCTACACACGTGCCCCAACCATCTTAATCTTTGCATCTTTATGTGACTTATTATATCTTCCTCCCCCATTTCTTGTCTTATTTCCCTGTTTATCCTTCTGCGATATTCATTGTCTTTTTCCATTATGGGTCCAAGTATCATTCTCATTATTTTTCTCTCCATTATTAGTAATTCATTTTGTTCTTTTTGCGTCATTGTCATTGTTTCCCCAGCGTAAGTCATAATTGGTTTGATCATAGTTTTGTAAACGTCCATTTTTATTTTGTTTGTTGCTATATTGTTCCTCAGTATGTTAATCAGGGACGTAGCCATGGGGGGGGATGGGGGGGGACGCTCCCCCCCCTCAAAGTTAAGGCAGTTGGCAAATTTTACTTTATAATGAAAAATTGCTAAACCAGTTGACAAATCTAAAAAAATTGACACCCTTATATCCTTGTGATAAGCCGGATGAGTTTGCACTGCAGGCGGAACTTGACGTCTTATTTGATATCTGCATTAAAAACGAAGTGAAATCGATGCAGGAAGTGATGAACACAGTGAAGGAAAATAAAAATGTGTTTGCGTTATCGTTTAAACTATGTCAGCTAATATATACAGCCGGGTTTTCAGTGGCAGCAAATGAAAGAAGTTTTAGTTCATTGAAATTTGTCAAAAATTCATTGCGTTCTAGAATGAAGGAAGATCGTTTGGACGCATTAATGATTTTGAAAACAGAATCTGATATTACTGATAATATTGAATTATCAAATATTGTGAACTCCTGGGCTAAACTAAAGCATAGGCGAGTTATAATAAACTAATTCAAATTCTATAACTCCATGTTTTATTAGGTATTGGTTAAATGTAATTATGTACATATGTTATAAAATATATTAGGAAGTACAAAGCACTATATTATTGGATAATAAATTAAGCTTAATTTATATAAATCAATGTACTACGTTATATTAATTTGTTCAAATAAAATAATATAGAAATAGACATTTTTATTTTAATTTTGAAGTTGGAAAATTATAGGTGTTTCCCCCCCCCCCCAAAAGTTAAGGCTTCGCTACGCCCCTAATGTTATTGTTAGCGTATACTGCTCTATTAGCCGATTGTATTTTTTCTTTAATTTCTTCTTGTCTTTTTCCGTTGCTTGCTACTCCTAGATATTTAAATTTATCAACAACTTCAAATTTATATTTTCCAATTTTAACGTGCTCATTTTCTTCTTTTTTTCCACATTTCATAAATTTGGTCTTGTTGGTGTTAATTTCCATTCCCATTTTCTTTGCTTCTTTCTCTATTTCTTCCAGTACTGATATCATTAGTGTTATCGGGGGGTCGGAGCGTCTTGTATTATTTGTGCTTTTATTTAAATTAAAGAGCATGAGTATGCACGTTCAAGACGTTCCGCCGTAACACTCCGATAGCTCAGGGTTCGAATACGCATAAAAATATAATAAATAGACTTACCTATTGGCTTCTTTGAGCTGCACGCACTTTTGTTATTAATAAAAAAAAAAAGGTTTGGTCGAGTTTTTAGAAATGAATTTAAAAATGAATTTACTGATTTTCCCAAAAACAATTATATAATATTTATTAATAACACAACGACAACAAAAATAACAAAGAATGTACAATACGTGATATGAAGTTATTGTTAATACATGAAATGAATGATCGTGACTGATAATTACGATGTGACGCGACGACTTACGATATGTACTGAATGATTGAATGAGGAAATGAAGTCCTGGACTAACTCACTAACTCGCGATGATTAAAACTCTACCGTTTGGTGTTCGAAAACTAACTGATTTAACTCGCGATGATTAAAACTCTACTGTTTGGTGTTAAAAAAACTGGAACTGATGCTGATGATTAGCTGACTCGACTGACTCTCCTGGTGATTCGAAACTGACTGATTTGACGGCTGCTCGAAAACTAACTGATTTAACTCGCGATGATTAAAACTCTACTGTTTGGTGTTAAAAAAAAAACTGGAACTGATGCTGATGATTAGCTGACTCGACTGACTCTCCTGGTGATTCGAAACTGACTGATTTGACTGCTGCTCGAAAACTCCAACTGCCCTCTCTGACTTCCTCTTTCCTCGACCACCGCTATTTTCATCCCCGCCACTTTTCTTGGGGGTGAGGATGATGACGAAGAAACGGTGGTGGAGGAAGCAGAGGGTGGAGTCGGCAACTACCTAAAGGCAGAAAAGTTTTGGGCCCCTGGTTTTTGACCGCTCCGGTGTTCGATGATGCCTGTGTAGCAGATGTGCGGGCCCTTCTTTGTTTCCTAGGGGTTTTCGGATTTCCGCGGGTTCCGAGTTACCCATTGTCTTGGGGTGTCGTAAACCCCGCAGCGTGGCCCTAGGCGCAATAATATTCATTGCGCGTGTCCTCGGGGTTCGGGGTCTTTACAACGGCCGCCGTCCTCGGGGTTGTAAAGTTCGCCGATGCTGGCCGCGCGGTTTATGATGGGGGTTGTTCGAAAGTTGCTATTGTTTCGGTCACGTTCGTTCGACGCAAAATGTACACAAGTAAATATTTACAGAGAATAAATATATACAAAAGAACATCGAATGAATGGTTACGAACTTTAGTCATTTGGAATTAAAATGATTATGAAATTGAAATGAGCAAAACAATTGGAGTCCGATGTTTTCGCGAATGAAAATAAAATAATAACAAGTTACGGCGGTTTCGATAGAACGCCGGTAACATTAGTTTTCTTTGCTTCGCGACTACTACTACATCGTCTGCATACGCTATTATCTGTGTGCCTTTTGTTCTCAATGTTTTTTTGTCAATATTTCTCAGAATATAGTCCAGAGCTAGATTAAACAACGTTGCCGAGAGAGTGTCACCTTGGCGTACTCCTTGATTTATTGGAAATTCTTCTGTTTCACCATACTGTGTTTGAACACTGGCCACCGTTCCTTTCATAGTCATTTGTATTAATCTTCTTAGTTTACCATTAATCTTCATTTCTTTTAATGCTGTTGTTAATGTGTCTCTTTTTATTGTGTCGAAGGCTTGTTTGAAATCTACAAAGAGCAATTCTATATTTATGTTGTGTTCGTGTGTTTTCTCCATGATTTGTTTGATGGTATGTATTGCATCTGTTGTAGATCTTCCTTTCATGAAGCCACGTTCGTTATCTCCGATGATGGTTGCAGCTTTTTCTGCTAGTCGCTTCTGAATAATTGCGGTCAATATTTTGTAGGTGGTGTTTAATAATGTTATTCCCCTATAGTTTGTGCATGATTGTCGATCTCCTTTCTTGTGTATTGTTACAATTGTCCCGCAATTCCACTCTTTGGGCATTCGTTCACATTGCCAGATGTTCTTGATGAGTTTGTATATCGATTTCTCAAGCTCTTTTCCACCATGTTTTATTAGTTCTATGTTTAGGCCGTCCTTTCCAGGTGCTTTCCCGTTTTTACATTTCTTGATTATTTCAGCAATTTCTTCCTCTGTAGGTTCTTTTAAGTCGTCAATCTCATTTTCGTTGTATTCGTACTGTAGAATATCTTCATCTTCTCGTTCCACCGATAATAGTTCTTTGAAGTGTTCTTTCCATATTTTCTTTGTTTCTTCTTCATTTTCAGTTATTTTTCCAGTCTTACTTTTTATGTTGTTTGTCTTTCTATTCTTTGGTCTCTGTTCGTTCATTTTTTGGTAATATATTTTTGTGTTTTTGTTTTTTCTTTCTTCTTCTATTTCTTTAATTTTGTTTTCTAGCCATTTCCTTTTTATGTTTTTTAGCACTTTTTTACTTTTCTTTCTTCTTTCTTCATATTCCCGTCGGTGATTATAATCTTTTGTTCTTAACCAGTTCAGTCTAGCCTTGGCTTTTGCTTCTATTATTTCTCCACACTGGTCACACTGTTGGATCGAAGACATCTAAATCCAAATGTAGGCCCATCAAACTGATTTTGGACAACAGCCAATCTGTCAGAAATATAATAACTAAAACGAACAAGTTGAGAGATAATATTATTCAATTTGGGTTCGATAGGACTAAAATCCAGAGGGATGAACTTCAAAATGCTAAAAAGGAACTGCTGGAAAGAAAGAATAACGGCGAAGAGAATTTATCAATTAAATATATATCTGGAATTCCTAAAGTCATCAAAGTAGCGCCTAAGGTGGTAACCAAAACAAAAAACTGAATTTGTTTTTCCAGAACGCTGGAGGTCTACGTACGAAAATGCACGATTTAATGTTAAATGTAAATACTAGTTCTTATGATGTAATTGTTATTGTTGAGACTTGGCTAGATGACGAAATACTTAGTTGTGAATTAAAATGGAATAATTATATCGTTTATAGGGAAGACCGCAGTCCTAGTACCAGTATTAAAAGACGCGGTGGAGGAGTGTTAATTGCTGTTCACAATAACCTTGTAAGCGAACGATTTGATTTAGTTAATAATTGCGTTGAACAAATATTTGTTAATGTTGTTTTCGGGGCGCATAAGTTTGTTGTGGGTGCTGTATATATTCCGCCGAATTCGTCCTTTGAAAAGTACGAATTTCACTGTGATTCAGTTGATATCGTCGCGAGTCATTGTAGCGAATCTAAACTTCTTATTTGCGGTGACTATAATATACCTTCAGCGCGTTGGACTAACGATGATTTAGGACTGTTGTATAACAGTACTAATCCAGTACCAGCAAATATAATTATTTCACGCTTTGGTTATCATAATCTCCTCCAACTGTGCTCAATTCCTAATGAGAATAATGTGTATTTGGATTTAGTTTTTTCTAGACCAGAATTCTCTGTGTCTAAAGCGATTGATTTAATTCTTCCCATAAGCCAGCATCATATTCCATACTGCATAAGTTCTCATTTCAGTGAATTAACAAAACCCCTTTTATTCGATGAATATATTTACGACTTCTCTAGAGCTAATTATATTGCTATAAACCACCACCTAGCTTCGGTTGATTGGGAGAGCACTTTGAATGGGGATGATATTAATGTTATGATGGAGTGTTTTTATAAGATTGTTTCTGATGTAATTTCTGCTTTCACCCCAATCAAACGTATAAGACAATCATCATATCCACCTTGGTTTACTAAAGATCTGATTAGGCTCATTAATGATAAAAAAAATGCCCATAAAACATTTAGATGCAATCAAACATCTGACAACTACTGTAAATTCAAACAACTACGAAATGCGTGTGATCGACTAAAAACTAATTTATACAATACATTCATCGAATCGGTCAATTCCAATATTTCTCACAACCCGAAGCAATTCTGGAATTTTGTAAGGGCCACAAATCGTGACTCCTGTTACCCGCGGGAAATGCATTACAATAATGAAACTTGCAGTGATGGCTCGGATTGTGTGAATCTTTTTGCTAAATTTTTTTCCTCTGTATACAATTATGATGAAACGCCAAACATACCTGTTCAACATTTTGACAAGGAGGTGATTGATGCCCATTGGAATCTCACTAAAGGTGAAATTTTTAAAGGCATTGAATCAATTGAAGCGAATTGTAACGCTGGGCCTGATGGTATTCCGTCTATTTTTCTAAAAAATTGTATCTATACACTAACACAACCGCTTTTCTTAATCTTCAATTATTCCTTAAATAAAAGTACTTTTCCTGATCTATGGAAAAGAAGCTACGTAACACCTATTTTCAAATCTGGTAGTAGAGATGATATTTGCAATTATAGAGCTATTACCAAACAATCGTGTATACCGAAGCTATTCGACAAACTCATATCTATTAAACTGGAATGGATGACAAGACAGGTAATAATTGATGAACAACACGGTTTTCGTGTAGGCAGATCTACCACTTCCAATTTATTGTGTTTTCAAGATCTTATTACCAACTCTATTGAAAATAGGTGCTCAGTTGACACGGTATATTTAGACATTTCTAAAGCCTTTGATAAAGTATCACACGATATTTTAATATCAAAATTGATTGCATTAAGATTCAACCAATCAGTCATCTCGTGGTTTCAAAGCTTTTTAGAAGGTCGTTCACAATGTGTAAAAATTAAAAATCATCTGTCTGATGCCTTCGGTGTTCCTTCTGGGGTACCTCAGGGGTCACACTGTGGGCCTTTATTATTCCTTATCTTTATAAATGACATCGCATTGTCAATTAAAAACTCACATTTTTTGCTATTTGCCGATGATCTAAAGTTGTTTAGAGAAGTACGCGATATGGATGATTGTCTTCTACTTCAAAATGATCTTTCCTCCTTAGCTGACTGGTGCCTTTTAAACGGTCTCAGTTTTAATACTGATAAATGTAAATATATTACTTTTTCACGTAAGAAATTTACTTGTAACTATAATTACAACATTAATGGCAAAACTGTTTTAAAAGTAAATATAATGAAAGATCTCGGTGTTTGGTTTACCTCTAATTTCAATTTTGACCATCATATTAATTTCATATGTAATCGCGCGACTAAAATGCTAGGTTATATAAAACGTATGTCTAGGGATCTGTCAGTTTCATCATTTAAAATTGTATACTTCGCGTACGTTCGTTCGCATCTCGAATACGCTTCGTGTATATGGAGTCCGTACCAAACAACTTATATTAAACGCATTGAAAATGTTCAAAGCAAATTTATTAAACACCTGTCATTTAAAGTGGGGCTTAATAATGAAAATCTTTACGATGAGTTTAATATTGAAAAATTATGTTGTAGGCGAGACTTTGCCGACATGTCATTACTTCATAAGCTACTGAACGGTGTCATCCAATGCCCAATTCTCCTCTCCCGCGTGTGTTTTTCTGTTAAAATCGATAATCGCGTAAGTCGGAACCCACCTCTTTTTCGCATTCCGTTCCATAATACGAATTACGGATTTTATACTCCGACTACTCGACTTATGCGTACAGCAAATTCCTTGTTAGTCAATAATGAGTTAGACATTTTTTACAACACATTGCCCGAGTTTGGGAGAATTGTTAAACGTCTGCAATGCTGTCATTAATGTCTATTCTTTATAATACATTGTTTTATATAATATGCGTTCAATCGTTTCTTTACAATTAAGTTTATTTTTATACTACGGTACTTTTTTTGTTACTATTTCTCTCTTTAATATTTTGAATTACTATTTTGTAAAATAATTTCTGTTCTGTAAAATGGTTTATCCGTCAATAAAGATTTATTTTATTTATTTATTCCACCAATCATTTCTAGTTATCTTCGTTTGTACGCCTAATTGTGTTTGGGTACTTTTATTTTTAGAAAAATTAGTAAACATTCATTTTGTTTTGATTTTTTAACAAGTTAAGTGCTTCTCTGACCTCTATTTTATATTCTTTTTCATATAATGCGTCTTGAAAATAATGTGTTTTATTTAAAAATATATTATTTTTGATTAATATATTTATCCGAATATTATCAATAAAATATATTGTTATATTTCTTTAGATTTTCTTTATACTTGTTAATTTTTTATAATTTTAATTCATAAGTATTTTTTAATGTCTTTATGTTTATTATGTATCAGAGCTGGGATGAATCCTCAAAAGCAGGATTCGAATCACGAATCCGAATCACCTAATATGATTCGAATCAGGAATACTCGAATAAAGGATTCGTAAGTGAAAAATATGATTCGAATCCTCATTTTTGAATTACGGATACAAATCCTTTAAAAATAAATTTGAATCTATTATTTGTAACCAGTAATATTTTATTCCATCAGTTTCTATTAACCAAAATGTTCATTTACCGACTAAATATCTGATTATATAATGATTTTAATTAATGATGATATATGTGTTATTGAACTTCATTTTAAATCTGTGTTTTATACGCGTGGCGCATGAAGTAAAATTTCGAGTTTAGAAAAGCCCCGTGAAAATTTGTCTCGGGTCGCTGCGCGACCCTCGACAAATTTTCTACTCGGGGCTTTTCTAAACTCGAAATTTTACTTCATGCTTAGTCTGGAAGTGGACAACACTCGTTCTTAGAAGTTTCAAATTAAAGGATCACTCTAGATTACTAAGTTTATTACCATTTTACAAAGGCTACAGCTCGAAGGACCAATCATGGTCTTCGGAGACCGAAGGACTACAGGGAATCGAAGTTTATTTACAAGAAAACAACGAATATCTGAAGGTTTACAGCATGGATTGGAAAGAAAACATCCAATTTTGAAAAAATATCGAAGTTGGGCTGGTTTTCAGTGCGTTTTTAACTTCACTTTAAATCAGTGTTTTATACGCGTGGCGCATGAAGTAAAATTTCGAGTTTAGAAAAGCCCCGTGAAAATTTGTCTCGGGTCGCTGCGCGACCCTCGACAAATTTTCTACGCGGGGCTTTTCTAAACTCGAAATTTTACTTCATGCTTAGTCTGGGAGTGGACCATCAAGATTTTCTACATGTCGAGATTTTCGATATTTCTAGATTTATGTCGATTTATTCACAGTTTGTTATTGTATTAAATGCAACTTTAATATTGAATAAAAACGGTTTTTTTTTTAAGAATAAAATATTCACCCTTTAAGAGCCGAGCAAATTATAAAGTTAACTCAAAAAGTTAATTTTAGGTAAAATGTTGCATCTTTTTCTATGATTTCAATGAATGATTTTTTAAAAGAGTTAAATTTAAAATTCAAACGAGTGTTGTCCACTCCCAGACTAAGCATGAAGTAAAATTTCGAGTTTAGAAAAGCCCCGCGTAGAAAATTTGTCGAGGGTCGCGCAGCGACCCGAGACAAATTTTCGCGGGGCTTTTCTAAACTCGAAATTTTACTTCATGTGCCACGCGTATAAAACACTGATTTAAAGTGAAGTTAAAATGCACTGAAAACCAACCCAACTTCGATATTTTTTCAAAATTAGATGTTTTCTTTCCTATCCATGCTGTAAACCTTCAGATATTCGTTGTTTTCTTGTAAAAAAAACTTCGATTCCCTGTAGTTCTTCGGTCTCTAAAGACCATGGTTGGTCCTTCGAGCTGTAGCCTTTGTAAAATGGTAATAAACTTAGTAATCTAATCCTTCAATTTGAAACTTCTAAGAACGAGTGTTGTCCACTCCCAGACTAAGCATGAAGTAAAATTTCGAGTTTAGAAAAGCCCCGCGTAGAAAATTTGTCGAGGGTCGCGCAGAGACCCGAGACAAATTTTCACGGGGCTTTTCTAAACTCGAAATTTTACTTCATGCGCCACGCGTATAAAACACTGATTTCAAGTGAAGTTAAAAATATACTATTAACGTTGGATATTTTTCATGGTTAAGTAACCAAATATGCATTCACAAATATTTGAATTATTCGAAAATTTAAAAATTCAAATATGAATAATTTAGTGATTTAAATATTCATATTAGAATATTTAACTATTTGAATTAATCGAATTCGAATCCCAGCCTTAATAGCGATTATTCGAATTATTTAGGAGGATTTGAATCCCTGTATGAGGATTCGAATCCTTTTATAAGGATTCGATTCCTTTTATAAGGATTCGAATCCTTTCATAAGAATTCGAATCCTTTTATAAGGATCCGAATCATCTACATCTGGATTCGAATACAAATCCTTTTAAAAAAATGTAACGAATCCGGATCACGAATCCGTTTTCACTAAAGTATTCGAATACCTCTTTTGAATCCTCTAAAAGGATTCGAATCCGGGAATCGAATCCTGTCCAGCTCTGTTATGTATATATTATTTATACTATTTGTATTGTATTGTTTGTTGTTTCTATTGTCACCTTAATAACCCTCTAAAATATTATTTATTTAATTAATAAATTTGATTTTTTAAATTATATTTTTAATTTAATAGTCACCATTTTTATAAACCATCACCAACAGCTAGGCAAAATATCATGAATAACAATCAAAATTACACTACAGTAAAGGGACATAAAATCCTTAGAAAAATAATTACTCAAAGATATTTGAAACTGAAGTTACAGAAAAAGAAACTATTCAAATATCGGAAAAAACATAAATAATTTATTTTAGTATTCAGTCGGTTTGAAACCTAAAACTGATTAATAAATGTTGTTTGTAAATATAGATTTTCTATTTCTGCAATTTATTAAACAAAATTGAATTTGTGTTCAGTATGCCGGCACCAGATACCCACAGACGTGGGCTTGCGCATAATTAGAAAACGCTCCTAAAACTAGTGCATCCGAGTGGACGTTTTCCGACAAGAAGACGCGATATAGACTAATACCACAGAGGAAAGAATAACAGAGTAATCACGCCTGTAACTCGGAATCCACAGTTTGCATAGTGTAGCCATCTCTGAGGCAATTATCAAAACATCCACCTATTAAAACCTTCAACCAAAACAGTTTCCTGTAATTTTGATGGCGATTTAACGCACAAAAACATATGTTAAAGGATGATTCGTTCATTGGAATTTTAATGTAAACATAAATATACTCATATTTCAATAGACCCATACACCAATTTACTGCTGATTGACAGATGTGAAATAAAAACATTATTGTTTTAATGCGTTCAGTTTATAGATAATTTGATCTTTTATATCTCCACTAACATATAGCCACAGAGTAAACAATAATATTGTATTCTCTGCGATTAAGCAAAGTTCTCCGCCACCGCCGAGGTATTACCTGAGAACTAATTATGCCAATCATGCACGGATCCACGGGGGGGGGGGGGGTAACTGGGGGAGCTTATAATATAATATTTGAAAAATAAAAACGTGTATTTTGAACGGTTTATTTTATTATTATCGGTGTTCATGAGGGAACAAGAGTGATTAATAAGAATACGTTTTTTAAACATCTCATTAAATCAGTGTTTTATACGCGTGGCGCATGAAGTAAAATTTCGAGTTTAGAATCGCCTGAAAATTTGGATATTTTGTTTATTGTATAATCAAATTTAATAAATAAAATTGATGATTATTTAATACATATATTGTCTTTGGAATTGACGCCTACAATTTATTGTTCCTATATAAATATTCTTGTAATGAAAAATATTAAAATTAAGTAAGTATGTAATATTTAACTACACATTTTCCGACTTTCTATTGTTTATAAAAGTTCCATTTGAGGCTATAAACAAGTGTTTTCCACTACCTGGTTAAGCATGAAGTAAAATTTAGAGTTTAGAAAAGCGTGAAAATTTGGATTTGCCGGGAGGCAAACACTGAAATGCTTTTTGTAATATTTTCAAGTTCAAAATTGACATTTAAACGAATTCCATGAAGGTTTACTAAATTAAAAAAAAAGTTAAATAATCTATACAGGGTGTCCCGATTAAGCAGCCCATGCATGGGTATCTTCTAAATGGTAAGAGATAGAGATTTGGTTAAAGGGGAGAAAATATGCAGGACGATGAGTACTAGCTATATCCGTTATATAATTAACAAAACAGTTGAAAGTTCAGACCATACTTATTATTGATGATAGAAGGATAATAATTTGGCATTATTAGGGCACTTTTTTATGCTCTTTAATAATATGTAGTCAGATTTATCATAAAGCAAATATTTTATATATGCATACTAACTTCATTTTTTATATGGGCGTCAAAGTTGGCCATGAGCTAATTTTACAGATTTTGAATTCTCTTTAATTTGGTATATTTATTTATTTATTTATTTATTTACGGTAAAAACCATTTTAACATTAACATAAAAAAAAATATACACTCTAAGTATACAAAACTAATTACATCACTACTAAACTAAACTTTACACGAGCTTATAGTATAAAACTAATAAAACAAGAGCATCTTCTATTAAGGGAAAGAATAATTAATATATGCAACCGAATTAATATGGATTAAGTAAAAAGCTCGAAATTGATAAACTTAATTTTGGTTTGAATAGATTTTCCGATTTTTGAAAGAGGTACAAGGAATTAATATCTAGTAAAATATTACCAAATCGGAATAATCTTGTTAACGGGTTATTTAAGCTATAATTGCATGTTGCACTTTGGACCCGCACAATTTGCGCACATTCACTGTTTGGATTTTGCGAAGACACTCCCAGGCGCCCGTTGGAAAATTGGCCGTTTGGTAAATTGTAGTCACCACACACTAAATAATTTCGGTTTGGATAAAGCTCTGCGATACGCTCCAGGCAAAAGCAGTGCTGTTCATATTTACGGAGATCTGAGTTTGGTGGTAGGTATACTGCGCCGACAATGTAATTTGATGACACCAGTGATATAAAACATTGTTCCACTTCTGTGCACTCGATATCGATAACACACACGTTTAATTCTTTTTTACAAGCAATTAGGACACCACCTCCACGTTGTTTGTCACTTGAGCATTTATTACGATCTGATCGAAAAATATTGTATCCATTTAAATTAATTTCAGAGTTCTGTATATCCTCAGATAACCACGATTCCACAATAAAAATGATATCATAATTTGATAAATTGATTGGCCGAAAATTCCTGAAGTTTAGTTTTAATACCCCCGGCATTGTGAAAATATATGTTAAGTGGCTTTAGTTTTTTAAACTTAAATCGCTTTTTTGTTTTTCATAATTACAGGACGGCTGTTTCTGTATTTAATATATATGTCCATTTCTCCCTCCTCTTTTCGTTTATTAAATTCATCATGAATATCATATGATATGTTTATTTTTTCAAAAACAAATAACGCTTTATGTTAGTATTGTTATTGTTATTATTTCATTTATTTTGGTATATTCATAGCCAACTTCAAATACTATGAAAATATCGTCTAGTTTTTCTATTAATGAAAACAAACCTACCATATGATACATCAAATTAAAAAAGAAATGTCTACAAAATGATATCATGGCCAACTTTGACGCCCATATAAAAAAATGGTGATGTGTCCATCATAGTACTTTCCCCGTTTAGATTTAATATTTTTGAATTAAATGTAATTAAATATAAATTAATAAAAAAGAAAAAGCAACCGGAGACTGCATTTCAACCCGGGACCTTTCGATTATGAGTCCGGCGCGTCACCGCCTGCGCCACGACACTTCATGGCCTATCGGTGTTATAACCAACAATAATTATCTAAATACACACTATTTTTAAATAACTCCTAAACTAAGAGTGCTATGATAAAAAGTGAATATACAATATATCTTCATTTTTTATTGTATACAATGTTTATTTGAAACATTTTTTAGTTTTGTGAATATCTGGAAAAAACTAAAAAACGCTAAGAGTAAAGTACCACTTCCGGTTTTCCTTTCAAAAAGCTTAAGTTTTAAGTTTCATCTCGATATCTCCAGCAGGTTTTGCTCTATATCGTTCTATCATCAATAATAACCAAGTTATAAAGGAAAATAAAAAAATCGCAAAAATCAGTTTTTTCGCAATGTGCTCTGATGGTTCAACTTTTTTGTTAATTTAACACCGGCTATAGTTGGTACTCATCGTCTTGCATATTTTCTACCATTTAACAGATCTGTATCTCTTACCGTTTAGAAGATACACATGCATGGACTGCTTAACCGGGACACCCTGTATATTAAAACTATTTTTCAATCGTAAGTATATATGCGTCTTGAATCGGACATACTGTATTTTCTTTATAGAGAGCAATGAATTATATTTTTATCACAACTTTTATCGATTTATTTAATATAGTTAAATTTTTTAGTAAAAATAATGCATCATACGACTGTTTGGAAATCCATAAATCTACTGATAATTTGGTTTAAAGTGTTCGTTTTCAAGTGTTCACTCGCCCCACAGATGATCTAAAAAAACAGTCCAAATTCGTACCCTTCTTATCTGCCTTTGTCCTTAAGCCCTAGAAATCAATTACTAAGGATGTAAAAAATACATAGAAAAATATTTGTAAAAGTACCCTCTTCAAAGTACTTATAGGAAATCGTCAGTGAGAAATATTTTAAGAAAAATAATCAGTATGTTTTTCGCTCTCCAGTGTGCACGTTAATGGTTTCTAATTTTATACGGACTAACTATAATTTAATTAAGTATAGTGAACATTTAGTGTTTTTACATAATAGCTGTAGTTCTAGTGATATTTAGTTGTAAAAATATGGCTAATTATTTAAAATGCGCCTATCGTGATTGTGGCTCTAGGAAAACCGATGATGTACAGTACACTTCTTTACATTTCCTGTAAATAATAGCGAAAGATGTGATCATTGGTTAAAATAATAGCGAAAGATGTGATCATTGCTTAAAAAATTGTAATATGGATCTCTTTATTTTGTCTGAAAAGAAACTTTCTTCAAAGCGCCTGTATAATAAACATTTTCGAGCAAGTGATTTTACAAATTACCAACAAAATAGACTGTTAAAATCAGCAATTCCAAAACCATTTGACATAGTATTAAGTGATTCGGATTCCGATTTAGAAGTGTTAAAGCCCATTCACATGTACACCCGAAAATTGAAATAGGATTTGCCATCTACGTCCAAAGAAGTAAGGTTTTTAACCCCAAAAATAAACAAAAATGTTTAATATATGACATAATAATTTACTTTTTTTTATATATCATATCCTTATATATTCGTATACTCTGTACATTTGCGGACATTCGTTGATTCTATAAAAGAGTCTAATTAAAAATTCGAACGAGTGTTTTCAATCCCAGGCTAAGCATGAAGTAAAATTTCGAGTTTAGAAAAGCCCCGCGTAGAAAATTTGTCGAGGGTCGCGCTAGCGACCCGAGACAAATTTTCACGGGGCTTTTCTAAACTCGAAATTTTACTTCATGCGCCACGCGTATAAAACACTGACATATTGTAAAATTCAAAAATACTAGCCTTTATTTTGTTCGGTTGATTGACAAATTATATTGAATATTAAATTTTATTTATAAAATCTTGGCAAAAACTTGAAACCTGTTACAACATTTCAAATGAAGTGGATTAATAAGAAATCGTGGAAATGAGTGAAAACCCTATTTAAAAAATCTATAAATCTAAAACATGGATTTGTGTGAGTGTTTTCCACTCCCCGATTAAGCATGAAGTAAAATTTCGAGTTTAAAAAACCCTGAACATTTGGATTTGGCGGCACGAGCGAAGCGAGTTCAGGCTTTTCTAAACTCGAAATTTTACTTCGTGCGCCACGTGTACAAACACTGATTTATTATGAAGTTCAAAAACACATAATCGATCTACTATTTTTGTCAGAAGTATAGTTAAAGATGTGAAATAAATGTACATAATGTTGATATAATTTACCAAAATACCGGTACATTTTGAAGAGCAATTTTTGCGATTAACCGGTATGCCGGTATTCCAATCCCTACCTGTATCATATGACTGTATTTATTTTAATTTAAATTGCATTACATGAGAGTAAATCTAGTTTTCAATATTATATGTGGAATTAAAAATTGAATGGTGTAGATTCACGCTCGATTTGTTTATTTTGATAAAATAAACAAACCGAGCGTCATCATTTTTCGTTCCGTCGCGGTACCGTTAGAGAGAAAAAAAATATAAACATTCCTCTGCGGATCCGATATACAAATGAATTGGGAAGAGTGGGGAAACCTAGTAGTTACTCTAAATCACACGCCTGCTGGGTGAGCCACCTGACAGAGCCGCCCCCCCTGACCCCGCACAGCCAGCGTGAATACTCTGATACTCCATACTCTGTGCTAATACATATATGAGGAAAAGTATCCCTGAATATCCCATCTATGGAAAACATTTCTAACCTATAAAAAAAACCAACAATAAAAATTCCGTGTCCGTCGAAAGTAAATACAAAAATGCCAAACTCGGACGTTTTAGTGTGCATCCCTGGGCAGAGATTGTGCCTCTGCGATAAGAAGAACATAGCTGGACAAGGAACCTACGAGAAACAAGGTTACATTTATTCACAATTAGCTGGAATTGTTAACATCGTTAGCAAAGAAGACGGTCCTAAAAGAATAGAAGTTCATAGTGCAACCGAGCAAAGTTTGGTGCCACAACAGGGGGACATTGTAACCGCACAAGTTACCATAATCAATCAACAGTTTGCTAAATGTGCTATTAAATGTATTGGGGATACAGTGCTCAGTCGAGCATACAGAGGATTGTTGAGAAAGGAGGATATTCGTGCCACGGAGAAAGATAAAATCGAAGTTTATAAGAGCGTTCGACCTGGAGACATCATTTTGGCAAGAGTTGTATCCTTTTCAAAAATGATTATTCATTGAATTATTTTTTTTTTATAATCTAAAGTTTTTTACTAGGCTGGTGTTAGTATTATATTTTTAAATATCTTATTGAAAAATTATCATAGATACTGACAATCCTTGAGAATTGGGTTGGAAAGTTCTGTATTTTGACGAGGCACATTACAATGTGTAGAATATAGCTGTAACAAGCCTGTTGAATAAAAAAATGTCTTTGGTTTTTCCTTAAGTAATAAATTAGTTACCAATTACGGAAGCACATACTTATCAATTATCAACTGCCGAAAACGAACTAGGTGTTGTGATAGCTCACAGCGAAGCCGGACAACCGATGGTGCCCATAAGCTGGACGGAAATGCAATGCACGAAGACCTTCATAAAACAACCCAGAAAAGTCGCAAAAGTCGTTCCGGAAAACCACAAGCCCTCCACATAAATACTTTATTGTTTTAGACAAGTATAAATATAAGTATACGCTAATAAAAAAAAAAAAAAAAACAATAAATACATTAAAGTTAGTGGCTGTGATTTTTTAAATCCTGCTCGCTCCGGTGCATCTGCTCCAGGACGTATTTCGTATCCGCTTCCTCTGCACCGGAATCGTCATCGTAAACAGGGACTTTCTTGTTCGTGCATTCAGAATTGTGTTTGTTTTTCACGAAAGAGGGAACGTCAGTGAGCATTATCGTGTGTGTGTTTAGGTATTCTTTGTTCGAGTCGTCTGTGTCGTAAACGTGGGAAAAACAGCAGAGAGAAAGTAAGGTTACTAACATTACTAGGGGGTAGGTTAGGAAGAAAATCACATTCAAACAAAATTCAGTCCGCCTAAAAAATATACATATGGTTAGTTTATTTTTAATACTTGTTAGTATTTTCTTTTCTGGATATTCTTATTTATTTTATTTAACAGTTAATTTATCTTTACTTATCAAGAAATTATTTTTAGATAATGTTACCATTTTCAACTTCCTAAAATTGCTTCAAACTTCACTAACGTCAACATAACCATGGAAATAAACTTGTCAAAATTTGTAGAAATTGAAATTCATGTAAAATATAAATTAAGAATTATATCAATTGCAACTTACAAAGATATTGCTCGCACAGTACGTTTGCCAGTTTGTGGATGCACAGGCCAACCGATTAAGTCGTACTTCACGGGAAATTCTTCTAGTTCCGGTTCCTGATAAACGGATATCGGCCTTGGCAGGTCTATCAGAGCCCCTAATCCGCACATACCGATCGGTGGGTAAATGTACAACCCAAGTAATCCTTTCATTAGGCCTAACGCTAGTAATAAGAGCACTATTAAGATTATCAAGAATAATACTGCGAGTGCTGGACTCGATATTAAAGTGATGACATTGTCGTCGCAGACGTTGCGCACCTCCCGGAATATTTCGCTTTGGTTCGTGAGCACTTGGATCTTCTTGTCGAATGTGTTTATAGTTTCATTTTCAGGGAGGGATAAGTACATCACACAACATTATTTTGATTTGACAGAAAGTGTCAAGATGACATAAATGCTTTAGACAATCAAGATTACTTATTAAGTTATAAAGTTTAATAATCCTTCAGTTATATTCAAGTCTTAGAAATATTTAGGTTGGTTGGGATAAGATTAACAAATACAATGTGTATGATTAAATAATATTCGAGAGATTCAGTGAAAAAGTAGTACAAGTGACATAATATTGGTTTGTATAAATTAGAGATAAAGTTTAACTTTTATAGAAAAATCTGTGGATGTCTAATCAATAACTTTGTTTTTGTGAGATACACATATTCAATTGTACCAATTTTTCTATCCCTAAATTAAAATCATATTTATAGAAATCTGTACTTACACCAATTTTTAAGAAAATAGCACTTGAACCACGCAACAAGTTTAGGCAAAACTGAAAGTGGCATCGCGCCAGTGTTCACTTTCATTGATTGTTCATGATTTGGAAGAGAAACACAATATTGTTACTTTACAACGGTTAAAGGTAAAACTTGTTGTATTGGGGCAATTAATATAAGACAATAAGGATTAAGGATTGGTTGTCGGTAGGGCAGCCGCAGCCGCGCCTATTTAGGCCAAGTTTAATTCCCATTGCAGTGCCTCTCTCCTGATGGTCAGACCCACTCCGCACTACTGGCAATTGCCAATATTTGTGCCACGGATCAGTTCCAACCGGGTCCTTCACGTTTGGGCTGGGTTTCCCTTGACATATAAGACATAATAATAATTTAATGTTATCCTAATATTTGTCTATACTAGTACTGCAATATTTCTCCATTCATTCACAATTATTTTACTAATTAATTTATGGAAAAGGTGAGATATCAGAATTACAGTAATTTTCAAGCCTCATTATATGTAAAGGTTGCAAAAGTAATATTAATATAATAATAATATTGATACCTATATGGTTAATTAAAAATGTGCTTTTATTTATTTCAGGTGATAGACCAACGAAAAATACCTGGGAACAAATAAAATTCAATTCCGCTTCACTTGCACCTGGAATAGTATATTTCATTAGGAGTCTAGAAAAAGGGATTTCTCCGTGCGCACGTGACATGCAAGCACGGAAAAATCCATTTCTGGACGTGTAATGAACGGTATTTTTTGTTATTCTTATCTGAAAACATTATACTAATCTAAAAACTTAAATTATTTTTTTATTTTCAAACTAGTAATTTTTATGGTAGTGAAAAAATATAACTAATTCGAAAGAAAATGAAATTGAATACCAGTTTTTCGAAATTTGATCGAGTTAGCACTTTTTTTAAAGGCAAACATCTTTTTATCGTGGCGAATCAACACCATAAGTACGATTGTGCGAATTTGACTTTTTCAGAAAAATAAAATATATAAAATATACCTCGTCACTCACAACTTTTGTGTTTTTCATAGTTCCCATTGCGCCTGTGTTCGTGTCTATATCTGGATTTTACTAGCAGTCATTCTACGCTTACTTGTGCTGCTTGGGTTAATATATCATGCGAAGTATTTCACTGACGGAAAATAAAACTTCAGTGACAAATACATTGTTGCTATGGAAACATTTCCGAGCGCACGGAAAGACGCACAAACAAACGTTTTCCGTGCGGTGGCTTGAAAAAACGACATTTTCATTATCTAATTTATTTCTAGGACATTTATAATTCTTCTAGAGGCATTTCTTCTTCTTCTTTGCGTAATTAATGGCCTTAGCTAATAAAGCTCTGTTGATCAGTCACAGTAATTATGAAATAATAATAATATTTTTTTTAAGTTTATTGGAGTATTGATTGTATGAATAAATAAATGAGTGGATGAAGGGATGAGTAATGAAATCTTAAATCTAGGTCTTAAGTGTAGGTTAAAATCTGGACAGAGTTAAACAGCCATTGCTGGCCCTCTGCCCTCCCCAAGGGATAGGAAATAGGAAATACACGTGGATTTATAAAGGAAAAGGTTCAATAGAAAGGAATTAGGGAAAATAATTGTTGAAAAGGATGTGATTAGAAGGATAATTGAGGATATGGTGGACCACGTGAAGGCTGCACGTTTTAATTGTGCAGCGGGACGGACTGCTCGGGGTCAGTTCTCGGACCGTCCTAGACCGGTAATGCCAGGATTCAATGATGTCATATTTAATAATTTAAAAGAAAGTGTTGAAAAAGTACAAGCCACGAGAAAAATTGTGTATTGTTATTTGATGAAATGTCAATACAACCACATTTACAAATGAATATTCATATAGGCAATGTAATGGGTTTTCAACACTTTCGAGAAAAAAATGTCAAACTTAATCGCTTGCAGTGTTACTGTCTTCATGATAAAAGGTATAACTAAAAAATGGAAGCAACCTGTATTTTATGGATTTTCTGCAACCGGCATGAAAACAATTGATTTGGTACGGACCATAAAAGACGTCATTGTCAAATGTCAAGAATGCGGATTACGTGT
This sequence comes from Philonthus cognatus, assembly GCA_932526585.2. Lineage (NCBI taxonomy): Eukaryota > Metazoa > Arthropoda > Insecta > Coleoptera > Staphylinidae > Philonthus > Philonthus cognatus. The sequence continues at coordinate 36,960,983 of OW052242.1, forward strand.
AGTATCAACAATTTGTGATCAAGGACCGTCAAATGTGGCTGCTATTAATTATTTACACAAACGATCAGCAGAAGAAGCTCTCAGAAAGGGAGAAGCACAAGAAGATTTCACCTTCAACGTAAATGGAAAGAAGATTATACCGCTCTACGATACTCTGCATTTAATTAAAGGAATTCGCAACAACCTCTTAACAAGAAATTTAATACGGGAGAAAGGAAATGATGAAAAGTTTACGTGCAAGTGGAAAGAGATACAGCAGGCATACAATATAGACAACCACAGCGGAGAACTTCGAGTCATGCCAAAACTGAACGATAAACATATGTATCAGCATAAAATGTCTAAAATGAAGGTGGCACATGCAACCCAAGTGCTTAGTCACACAGTAGCTTCAGCAATTGGACTTTTTGCAAGAACGTCACTTCAAGCTGAAGATGGAACATTCTTGGAAAAGCGAGCAAAACTTCTCAAGTCATACATTTTTGGGATCAATTATTTGACAGCTGTAATGGGCAAACATTACATCCGAAGAACGGAAAAACACTAAGATGTGCAGTTTCTAAAACCTCACCTCACCTGAAATTTTGGAAGGAAGCAAGGAAGAATTTATCAAAAATGTATTCTCAGAAGGAAGGTACTACAGAAAGATTTATTCCGCCGTCATTAAAAAACTGGATTATTACTCTCAAAGGTATGGAATTATTGGTGAAAGATTTGCTGCAAGGGGATAATATGTCATTCTTTACGCCAAAGACTTTTAATCAAGATTCTTTAGAGAACTTTTTTGGTCAAATCCGTCAACATTGTGAACCAAATGAAAATCCTGGAGCAAATCCTTTCGTCAATTCTTACCGAACTCTGCTAGTAAATAATTTAGTAACAGTTCATTTCATTGGAGCAAATTGTAAAGATGATAACAGTGTTAACCTAATTACAAGTCGAAGAATTTATCACACAACAAAGCAATAACAAAACTGAACTTGCCCAGTGCAATGAATATGCAGTAGAAACAATGAAAAGATATTCACCGGTGGATAAAATGTCTGTAGGATATATTGGTGGATTTGTTACAAAAAAGATAGGGGATTATTATAAATGCGAAACATGCAGGGATTGTATTTTATGCAAAGATAAAAATCAACGAAACGAATGGCACAATTTCACGAAGGAAAAAGAATTCACTGATAGTATTCCCGAGAAATTAAAATACTGTACACCTCAATTAATGGAAGGACTTGCTTATTGCTACAATATTTTTAAGAATCTGTGTCCAAAAATATGCCACCTTGATAATTGCTTTAACATATTATTACAGAGTATTGAGAAGCACAAACCTTTCACATTTAAACCTTGCAAACACACCAGTGAGATGATAAAAAAGATTATATACAAGTTTAGCAAGTTATGTTGCTATAATTGGTGCAATGGTATAAATAAAGTTCTAATGAACAAGGATGACTGAGTTGGAAAAAGGAAAAGGGATCCAATTTACAGCCAGGCATTGGAATATGCAAAGAAGAGGCAGAAGAAGAGGAAGTATAACCACAGTGCTTAGATACAGGGAATTTTTCTTTTAAGTATACACATCCCAATGTATACACTGTGAATTTTCATGTATTCGTGGATTGTATAAAAGCGTTTTATTCAAATTGTTTATCTTGCGAAGCAGCCCGACCAATACAAATTTTTAGCCGTTATAAACTGGAAATAATGAATAACTATTTTTCGATTTAACTGATGTTAGTGAAACTGGGCATATGTGTTTTTGTTCACTATGGACATGTGGATTAGACCTACTGGGGATACCACATATAAAAAAAATGAGCCAAATAGCTCTACCTCCTGGGTGGTTTGGAAAAGAGTTAATATATATTTTGATTTATTTCAGTATTTATTTCTCCATAATAAAACATGTAAATCTTTTAATAGGTACCACATGGTTCAAGAATCGTCATGTGCATTACAAACAATAAACTGTTAATTTAATAATAAATGTATAAAACTAAACTTTATATTTATTTTCCAATTTACCAAAATATTTTTTTCATGCAGGATATACTAAGGTAAGTAATTATTTTTTTTAATTAATTCATTATATCAATAAACACATTTATTTGACCTTAAAAGGAATATTGAACTTTTAAATTCACTAAAAAAATTCTTTTATATCATTTTTGTTTTTTATTCTGACAATATTTATTATACAATTATAATTTCAAATTTTCAGTTTGAAAATAATGATTGTATAATTTCAAAAAAATTGTCATAATAAATAAACATATAATTTATTTCAAAGCGCACAGTTTATTTTAAATATACGAGATTCCCGCCTGGTCCGCTGGCTCGGCATTTAGTACGGAGAAAGGACCACCAGTGGCGCTGAACGCAGTCTCGGCGACTATATGGGAGTGGGCCTTCTATAGATATGAGTTTTCTATGGTCCTAGAGGCATTTGGAAACGAAGTGTTTTCAGATAAGTATAATAAAAGTAACGATTGCCAACCTAAATAAATCCTAAATTTAGCCGTACATGGTGACAAGCCGTCTAAATTTCGAACTTCACCGAACCCAACTGCTGACACGACTTCTAAATTTGGAATTTCACCTAACCCATCTCCTGACACGACCTCTAAATTTCCAATTTCACCTATCCCAACTCCTGACATGACATCTAAATTTCCAATTTTACCAAACCCAACTCCCTATTTTATTTAAATTCATTTAACCCGACTGTTATTTTTATGTAATTACACCTAACAAAACTCCTTATTTAATTTAAATTCACTTAAGCCGACCTCTAAATTATCTAATTTCACCTAACACAACTCCCAATTTTATTTAAATTCACTCAACCTGACTTTTAATTTATTTAATTACACCTAACCCAGCTCCTTATTTTATTTAAATTCACTTAACTCGACTTCTAATTTATCTAATTTTACCTAACTCAACTCCTTATTTCGTTTAAATTCACTTATCCCGACTTCTAATTTATGTTAGTCAATGTAATCTTAGCGAACCCAACTCCCAATCGTGTGTGTTTCCTGGGTCAGCAAAAACTAACTGATCGTTCCAGTGTACTACTTTTCCACTGAGCTCCTTATTTGTTTATTGATAATATATTAATTACATAAAATTTTGTTCAAATAAATAAAATTTAAAAACAATATAACTTTGTTCTAATTGAATTGTTCTTATGTCGAAATGATAAAAAAAAAAACTAATAAATTAATAGCATTTTCTCTTTTTTGCCTTAGGAAGAGTGAGTTTTTTCTTTTCCACTTTAATCTCCTTCAACCTAAAAAGACATTTGATTAAAACGTGAGATTTCGATTTACAAAAAAATGTATTTACTCGGGAAACTTTTGCTGAATATCTCCATGTTGTTTGCCAAAGTTATCAGAGAATGAATCTGTTTTTGTGAAAATATTAATCAACAGATTATCAATTTTTTCTCCTTTTTCTTTTTCATATTTCTTCGTGATAATATTTTCTACAAAGAATTATGAAACAACAAGAATTACTAAACTTACTTACATATTTTCAATTGATTTACTTACTTCTAGAAATTTCGCCAAACTCCATATTGTACTCCAAAATTTCTTTATCTTTAGCAATTATTGATTCAGTTAATTTGTTCTTTTTAAGTTCCAAAAATTGTACTGTTTTTATTAAAGGCACTGTGACTTCTCTATAAAACTGTACAAAAAAGAGAAATATTAATCGAAAGCTGTTACTGTTATCTAATTTTATTATTTATATAAAAATCTATATATCTTTTTACCATTTCATTATTTGCCACTTCAAATTCACACTTGATTCGAAGAGACAAGTCCTGAAATTTTGAAGCAACTTCAAGGCAACACTTCGTTTCTGTATCAGCTAAAGATGAAATTGTTATTATTTGAGTAAACATTTTTACAGCTTCATTTAAAACGTCATCATCGGATCCTCCAAACAATTTATTTGAATCCTGTTAAAAATGTTCTTATATTATAATTTTGGAGTATAATAATAAAATAATTAGTAGAACGAGTTTGTATAATATATGAATTGTACATAGAAATTCATAAATAATTAAGCATGACATTTATAATATTGAACAAAATTGTTAAATATTTATTTTAATTAATTTAGACATCGTGATTATCACAATTACATTTTTCAGAGCTGCGTTATTTTTATTTTCTGATTTGTTGTGGCAACTAATGCATCTTCTAATTTCATCAATTTATTTATAATTCTTACCTTAAAACTTCCTATAAAATCTTTTTTACTTTTCTTGTAGAACCAAAGTTTCTTAAAATCCGTCAAAAATAATTTAAATTGGTTTTCGGTTAAGACAACCTTTAGCATGTAATTTGTTTCACTGTACACAAATGGATTCCACATTATTTTAACTTTAATTGAATGTAATATTGTTATATCTGTTAGTTAATGCTAAAAATATAAATCCATCGAATGAATGGTTATGTGTACGTAAACAGTTGATTCATATTGACATTAGCGTTAGTTCAAAATAATAAACACAGATGTCACTAGCGTACTGTATGATTGCTGGTTAGTTGATAATTTCGACTACAGATGTCACTATCATTACAACAAATGAAATGTTTTATAAAATCCTGTTTCCTTAATTAATTTTCGTTTTCAAGAAGTTAGAATTAATTAAACTTTTACATCATTTGGTATATACTACACTTTTTAAAATATAAATTAAATAATGTATATTGAATTATTTAATAATATATTTACATACAAAATAACAATTATAAAATCAAATCCACCATGTAAATTTATTTATAAACTTTACAATACACAAAAAATCAAAATATACATGTACAATAATAATATTATTATTAATAACATAATATACAACAACTAAAATGTCCATATTGTGTGCGTTTACATGTATCTTAGATATTTACATCAATTAACTGTTAAGACTATCATGAAACTCTTCTCTTTTCGGGGGGTTATTTACAGACCTGATCGAAACAAAAGCCCTCAGTTCATCTCGTAATGTTCATATCCGATAGCGGTTATTACATATAGAAAAAAAAAACATGCATGTTCATAGTAATTCCATCTCATGTTAAATTAGCCGCATATCACTAATTTAACAGAACAACCCATTATATAAGGACACTTTTGTTCCACACAGAATAATGATTGGATTTATCTAGATTGCTACACACAAAACATATTATAATTGTAGAAAGTAATAACAACCTTTATTAATAATAGAATAATTATATTCTTGTTGTACTCCATTTTTATAGTTTTAAAGTGTACTGGAAAAATACATGAAAATCTTAGGTTTGCAAGGTTTTATACAAAACACACTGTGCGATCGTTTAAAACACGATTTAGAGTAGGTTTTGAGTTTAAAATTAGATTACCACTACTGACTGTTAACACATAGTTTACCATAACCTCAAATTAATTCCATCATTCAATTAGCATTCTGGACAACGGCCGCCAACTCTAAATCATAATTGAAATGATCACACAGTACCTAAGCTACATTGTTATGCTACGTGACTTTCAGCAATACAATCCATAAAAATGTTTAAATGCTCTTGCAAATATTATCCAAGAATTTCAGTAGACTTTACGGCATGTGTACAACCTGAATATAGAATGGTGTTTTTCTTAATTTAATTAACTTTATTTATATTGTTTTTATCGCAAATATTTGTAATTTGTATAGCAATCTAGATGTACCGGAAATATCATTGTTTAAAGCTACATCAAAGAAAAAAAAAAAACAAATAAATACCAACCCGTTAATAAATCTTAAATTACCGACCTGTTAATCGAGCGCTGCATCTTTCGAGCAGCCATTATAACAATTGGAAACATAATAATATAAATACAATAACAATTAACGTGTGCTAAACTATGTTTCTTAACTAGATGCTAGTTTTGGGGGCGTGTACTATTTCATACGGTTCAGCACGAAGTCGGCGGTGTCTATGAGGCCCTTCTGGTAGGGACTCTCCCTGAGTAGGTTGGCTAACCTGGCCGCCTCTTGGCAGTGTTGCTTGGCGAGGAATTGGGTCTGTTCCAAGCCCTGGGATTTGTGGACTAGTTCGAAGGCCTTCTCGACGTCCCCCGGCTCTTGGAATCTCCTCATTATCATCGGATTTAATTCTGGATACTATAAAAGTTCACATTAATTAATTTTGGAAATCATATAAAATCACATGTTATCTCTCATTATAAATCACTTAATTACAATAATTAACATTCCTACCTTTTCACATGCGAATAAAACTGGGGCTGTAGCCAGACCCAATTTCAAATCGGCCGCTGTCGGTTTACCCATGGTTGCTGACGAGGCCACAAAATCCAGCAAATCGTCAACTAGTTGGAAAGCCAAACCTAAATTTCTGCCGTATTGGAACGCCAGCTCGGTCAGTTCCTCATCGGCTCCCGCCAAAATCGCCTCCTAAACAGTATACTCTTTAAAAACAACAAAAACTAAATTCCACAACATACCGATTTCACCGTGTTTGATATTAAAGAACCCGTCTTCCTGTAAGTTTTGGTCAAGTAGTGAGCGAACCGTTCGTTTTCCGTTTCTAGAGAGCCCAATTGCATAAATTCACCTTCCACTATATCTGTTATTACCTGTGCATTTCAAGAGAAATAAAACTTTTAATAAATGAAATTCTTGAATGTTTTACAACATCTTAAGCTGTTTACTTTACCTTACTAAGAACTAAGGTCACATCTGAATTTCTCAATCTGGCTATCAGCATGGAAGCGACTGCTAATATGTAATCACCAGCCATTGCGACCTGAAAGTAAATGTTTATATTGATTTAACAAATCACACCTGAGAATTGATATCTTTGTACTACAAACTCTCCCAGACCAAATAACGGTCTAATGTTTTTTCGATAGAATTTATATAACTTCCATTAAGATAATCCAAACTCATCAACGGCCATCATTAAACGATAGCATCCTACAGTTTACAGCTTTTTCCTTTCGAGTTGACACAACGGACGAATTACATCACGTGCTTGTGCAACTTTGAGGACTATCGGTTTTGTGGAAAAAGAAGGAAAATTGGTTAGGAAAAAAATATCGACGATCGCCGCTTGTGCAAGAAAACATTTTATATTGAGAGAAAGTGTGTCTTCGGATCTCTTTTATGCGCCGTGTAAAAGTACGTATTAATTATGTATACTGGCCGATACGTAAATTTCATTGAATCGTGCGAATTAACAGTAATTAGAGATGGTTGTGTAATAATTGGCAAATTGTTGACTTAAAGAAAACGAAGGAAAACAAAATTGGGATAAACACGTTTACGATTCTCAAATACTTTAAAATCATTCAAAAGTATAAAACTTTTTAGCACATTAGCACCGGATTTTAGTTTATTTCCTTTTAATAATAGAGGGTGGGGCACGAGAACCAAGTGGTTTTGGCAGGAGTATTACTCTCCTTATAGAATGGAGGGTGAGGCGTTTGTGGTTAACGTGATACTAAACTCGAGTAGTCAGTGACGGCTCGTCAGGGACGGCAGGGTCGGCACTGTCGGCCGGGCTGTACCGGTAAATTTGATTGAACAAAAATTATAAATGTTTATTTTCTCAGAAATAAATATTGCGCTTTATTTGTAATAAATATATAGCTGATATGTAGTACTAATAATAAGCACTCAGTATAAAGCCGATAAATGTAGACATTTATTTTAATTTAATATGTGTTTACTAAGCGACTTCGTATCCTCAAAATCGGCCAGCCGTAGATTTTCAGATTATGAAGATTAATGCAAGCGCTACGTCGTCACAAGTGTCAGTGCAGTTTCTGTCGTTACATTTCCCCTACAGGGTGAACGTACGTCCGCAAATGGTTTACTTGAGTACGGCAAGTTTGCCGGGGCCGTACTCGCCGTTCTTAAATAAATAAATAATCTTTATTCAATATATGAAACATGAAATACATCAATACAGAAATGAACATAACAGATAACATATTTGATGGCGTCAATAAAAAAAAAGGTTAATATACAAATATAGTAAAATACAAATGCTTATACTAATTATACACATTAAAATAGTTTAAAAATTCTACAGTTGAATATGGTTCAATAGTTAAAATTAATCAAATACGTTGGATTTGAATTCCTTAAAATTAATTATTGCTTTTAAATTCATCGGTAGTTTGTTATAAAATTTCACATAAGCATAAAACGCGCACTTTTCCGATAGAGTCAGTTTGTGAGTAGGGTAATTTACGTTATTTTTGTATCTCGACATTTGCCTTTGTGTTGTATCAAACAGATGTTTAAATTTTTGACAGAATATAATGCACTCAAAGATGTATAAACCTGGGACCGTTAATATATTATTTTCTTTAAACTTTCCTCTACAAGATGATAGTTGTTTTATTTGGAAAATAATTCTGATTCCTGTCTTTTGCAATTTAAAAACCTGCATAATATCTGCTGAAGCCCCCCAATGAATTATACCATAACGGACGTGAGACATAAAAATAGCGTGGTAAGCATTCAGTAATCCGCTGATTCCTAAAACTTCTTTTAGTTTTCTTAAACAAAAACACTTGGTACTTAATTTCTTACAGAGGATTTCGATGTGGTGCTTCCAATTTAAATTACTGTCCAAATAAACACCTAAACATCGAGCAGACTCATCAACTGTAACTTGACTATGATTAACCGCAATTTCATTTATATAAGTCGGATAGTTTTTATTTTTATTTGCTCTATATATTATGTAGTGTGTTTTATCTGAGTTAAGGACCATCTGGTTACCTAAACACCAATGTTGTATTTGGTTTAATGTTTGAGTCAATTCTGTTTGTAAATCAGTTATATTTTGTGCAGATATTATTAAGTTTGTATCATCTGCATAGCACGTGATGTAATTTTTATTAACTGATTCTAGAAGAAATATGTCATTTATATAGGTTACAAACAGAATTGGCCCAAGTACACTTCCTTGTGCAACCCCTCTGCTCAGAACCATACTACTCGACCTTACTGTTTTCACATGATTTTTTATTTCCACAATCTGCTGCCTGTCAGTTAGGTAGGATTTAAACCACTGATTTAGGATTCCCCTTACCCCATATTGATTCATTTTGTCCAACAGTATGGTATGGTTAATCGTGTCGAAGGCACTTGAAAAGTCCAGGAATATCCCACATGTTATATTACCCTTTTCTAGCGACTTCATTATCTCCCTGACATAATTGAAAAGTGACAATTCAATGTTTTTATTTGGCAAATACCCATATTGCCTATTGTCTAATATTTTGTTTTTGAATAAAAAATTAAGCAATCTGTCTGAAACCACTGATTCGAATAATTTTGCAAATGTACTTAACATGGTAATCGGCCTGTAATTATCTAATTGTTGCTTATCACCTTTTTTGAATATCGGCTTGATGAGTCCATATTTAAAAACCCTAGGGAAAATCCCTTCCTGTATTGACAAATTAAAAAGTTCAGCTACAGGTTCTGCTAGTATATGTATTATATGTTTTAATAGGTAGTTAGAAATGTTGCACTTATTTAGCATCGGTATTTTATTTGTATATATTACTTTAGGCAATGTGGCTACTAATTGTTCCGCTTTTGTAGTAAATTTTGTGTTGAAGCTATTTGCTAACTTATTGAAATCGTCAGTCTCAATCTCTACTGTAGTTTCTTGATTTTGTCGAGTCAGTTCCTTTATTATATCCCAAGTTACTTTTTGTTTATTATCCGCTGTGTTCATTTTCTGTTCATAAAATTTTCGTTTTGGTTCTTTTAATAAATTATCATATGTTTGTTTATATTTTGTATACAACTTTTTGTACTCCGGAGTATATGTTGACAGAGCATTATAAATTAACATTTTATTTTAAAAAAAAATTGATTCTTTTTGTGCAAAACGTAATTCTTTTAGTTCTTCTTTTTATTTGTACTAGTGGGAATGCGCCTAAAAAATAACGAATGAATTTTGCTATAAAGTAATTGAACCTGCTATCTACCTCCGATACACTTGCTTCGCTTTCCCACCGTTCATCCTTAATATGATTGCAAAAGTAATTGATCTTATTTTCATTTATTAAATATTTCTTGCCGAGAATTTGTTTCTGTATATTATTTTTATTTTTTAAACTGACAGTCTGTGCAAAATGATCAGAGAGCCCAGATCTTATAACAACTGCTGAACAATCATATTCGATATTCGTTATTATGTTGTCCAAACAACTATTTTTTCTTGTAGGCTCATTTATTAATAATTTTGCCCCATAAGAGTTTACAATATTTACAAAGGAATTTGTTTCATAATTATTTTTTAAAATATTAATATTAAAGTCACATTTGATTAGTATTGTTTATGGATTTGGTGCGTTTGAGTTGGCTTTTGGAAAATTTTGGTTTTCATTCTCAGTTTTTTATGCCGAGGGAAATAGTACTTGTCGACAAACGTGCCGCTTGGCCAAAAGTTGAGTGAGTTAAAAGTACTCTCGAGGTAAAATGGTACTCCAACTTTTTAAATGCAGTCCCCATTGATTCGGATTTTAAAATTATTTTTTCAACGTTGTATTCCCCTTCTTCTTTTTCTCTCAAGCACGCTAGAACATCTTCACACGTAACCTCATTTTTAAAATTGGCTAGAAAGATCCATGACTTTCTCTCTACCACTTTTAGTCTGTTAAGAGAACCCTTGCTTTCCGATGTTTCGCCAGCATTCCCATTTGCTATTTTCTTAGAAGTATTTCGAAAACTTCTTCTTTTCGATACATTCCAGTTTTCCTTTCCCTTTTCATCAGGTTCTTTAGTTAAGTTGATTATTTTCTGCATCTTATTTGCAGTCTCTGCTTCATTTAATTTGATGGTTGTAATTTTACGTTCTCCTTTATTTTGATTTATTTTAGATGTAGAGTTCATTGAACTTTTATTATTGTTCTCATTATTTCTTGCCTTCGGATCTGCTATCTCTGCGAAACTTATTCCACTGAGATTAGCATTGTAGTGTGACCTTTGACTGACCGAACATTCGATACCACAGTTTTCTGATTTACCACACGTTTTATTAGTTTTGTCCTCTAGATTACCGCGTTCTGTATGTTTTAAATTTGTATCATCCTTATTTTTAATTTGCGATTTATCCTTGTTTGTCTGTTTTCCATAGATGGCAACCATTGTTGCTTCAGGAGGTTGTGCAATAATTCAATTTCTTTTTTTAGTATGTTGTTTTGATCCTTGATTTCAGCAATAATTATGTCTTTTTGAATAATTATTTCTTTGAGATGGTCTACTTCCCTCATTTTCGGGTCCTTAGTTTCTTCCGTGATTTTGGCGCTGCTTTCTATCAATTTGAGGTTGGGATCCTCAGTTTCTACACAACACATGAAGCTATCTTCGCTCACTGACACCATATGCTTCCTGCGTTTGTTTACGAAACACCCTTTATGGCACGCATTCTTACACTTCACACAAGTAAGTCGACTGTTTTCTTTTTTCACCTCAGTGTTGCAGAGTATACACTCATACGACGCCATCTTTTCTCGTGCCACACAATACACCGATGCCTGTGTCGATGCACACTTCAAACTCGGTTACGTTACACATTACAGATTTTTATTCTATAACTAGTGGATTTATTTATCAATGTATTTTCTGATTATTTTCATATTTAATTTAAAAGTAAAATAGGCATTTACTTTAATGCAAATTGGTCATTAAGGCTAACAATTAACCGGTATTAAAAAAAACAGTTAAAACATAATAGTCGTGTTTAATTTTATTTAACAAATTAGAACATATCTCGCATTTTTAAATATCATTAAACTGATGTGATTTAAAAATGCGAACAATCATTAAATAGTTACCTAATTGTAATTTACAAAATATTACCTCGGTAATGTAGGAAGATTATGTGAAACAGATTAGTGTATTTAATTATATAACATTATTATGTATATAACAGAGCTGGGATGAATCCTCAAAAACAGGATTCGAATCACGAATCCGAATCACCTAATATGATTCGAATCACGAATACTCGAATAAAGGATTCGTAAGTGAAAAATATGATTCGAATCAAAGATTCGAATCCTCATTTTGGAATCACGGATAGAAATCCTTTAAAAATAAATTTGAATCTATTATTTGCAACCAGTAATATTTTATTCCATCAGTTTTTATTAACAAAAATGTTTATTTACCGACTAAATATCTGATTATATAATGATTTTAATTAATGATGATATATGTGTTATTGAACTTCATTTTAAATCTGTGTTTTATACGCGTGGCGCATGAAGTAAAATTTCGAGTTTAGAAAAGCCCCGTGAAAATTTGTCTCGGGTCGCTGCGCGACCCTCGACAAATTTTCTACGCGGGGCTTTTCTAAACTCGAAATTTTACTTCATGCTTAGTCTGGGAGTGGACAACACTCGTTCTTAGAAGTTTAAAATTAAAGGATCACTCTAGATTACTAAGTTTATTACCATTTTACAAAGGCTACAGCTCGAAGGACCAATCATGGTCTTTGGAGACCGAAGGACTACAGGGAATCGAAGTTTATTTACAAGAAAACAACGAATATCTGAAGGTTTACAGCATGGATAGGAAAGATAACATCCAATTTTGAAAAAATATCGAAGTTGGGTTGGTTTTCAGTGCGTTTTAACTTCATTTTAAATCAGTGTTTTATACGGGTGGCGCATGAAGTAAAATTTCGAGTTTAGAAAAGCCCCGTGAAAATTTGTCTCGGGTCGCTGCGCGACCCGAGACAAATTTTCTACGCGGGGCTTTTCTAAACTCGAAATTTTACTTCATGCTTAGTCTGGGAGTGGACCGTCAAGATTTTCTACATGTCGAGATTTTCGATATTTCTAGATTTATGTCGATTTATTCACAGTTTGTTATTGTATTAAATGCAACTTTAATATTAAATAAAAACGGTTTGTCTTAGGAATAGAATATTCACCCATTAAGAGCCGAGCAAATTATAAAGTTAACTCTAAAAGTTAATTTTAGGTAAAATTTTGCATCTTTTTCTATGATTTTAATGAATGATATTATATTACATACGTCAATTTTTGAAAAGAGTTAAATTTAAAATTCAAACGAGTGTTGTCCACTCCCAGACTAAGCATGAAGTAAAATTTCGAGTTTAGAAAAGCCCCGCGTAGAAAATTTGTCGAGGGTCGCGCAGCGACCCGAGACAAATTTTCGCGGGGCTTTTCTAAACTCGAAATTTTACTTCATGCGCCACGCGTATAAAACACTGAATTAAAATAAAGTTAAAAAAAGCACTGAAAACCAACCCAACTTCGATATTTTTTCAAAATTAGATGTTTTTCTTCCTATCCATGCGGTTTTCAGATATTCGTTGTTTTCTTGTAAAAAAAACTTCGATTCCCTGTAGTCCTTCTGTCTCCGAAGACCATGGTTGGTCCTTCGAGCTGTAGCCTTTGTAAAATGGTAATAATCTTAGTAATCTAGACTGATCCTTCAATTTGAAACTTCTAAGAACGAGTGTTGTCTACTCCCAGACTAAGCATGAAGTAAAATTTCGAGTTTAGAAAAGCCCCGCGTAGAAAATTTGTCGAGGGTCGCGCAGCGACCCGAGACAAATTTTCACGGGGCTTTTCTAAACTCGAAATTTTACTTCATGCGCCACGCATATAAAACACTGATTTCAAGTGAAGGTAAAAATATACTATTAACGTTGGATATTTTTCATGGTTAAGTAACCAAATATGCATTCACAAATATTTGAATTATTCGAAAATTTAAATATTTATATTCAAATATGAATAATTTAGTAATTTAAATATTCATATTAGAATATTTAACTATTTGAATTAATCGAATTCGAATCCCAGCCTTAATAGCGATGATTCGAATTATTTAGGAGGATTTGAATCCGTGTATGAGGATTCGAATAGTTTTATAAGGATTCGAATCCTTTTATAAGAATTCGAATCCTTTTATAAGGATTCGAATCCCTTTATAAGAATTCGAATCCTTTTATAAGGATTCGAATCATCTACGTCTGGATTCGAATACGAATCCTTTTAAAAAAATGTAACGAATCCGGATCACGAATCCGTTTTCACTAAAGTATTCGAATACCTCTTTTGAATCCTCTAAAAGGATTCGAATCCGGGAATCGAATCCTGAATGATTCGAATCCTGCCCAGCTCTGGTATATAACATGTTTAAAAATGTTATTGAATTCCGAGAATATTCTCTTTCTATTTTTTTGAGTCGGGCGAAATTATTTAATTTAAAGTATCGTTCTAGCGAAGGTGTATGGTTCAGTACGGCTGGCCGTTTAGTCTCAGTGCGCGTGCGCCAAAATTCATTCGGCCGACCCACTTCCAGTGTTGCCAAGTCAGCGGAAAATCCGCTAGATCTGGCGGATTTTGAACTCAAATTGCGGATTTTTTTTCGATTTAGCGGCTGGCGTATTTTTTAGCGGACTTGTCTTTGGGTTGTCGAAAAATCTAGCGTAATTTAATTATCAACTTATTACAGTTCGACATTTGTAACATTATTTAGACGATGATAAAAGGTTTTCTGCCGTCATTTTCCCTGCAATATCAGTATTTTACCTGATTATTGAAATTTTATGTCATCCTCGATATTAGAAATTTTAATTGACATTTTATGGCATAACTGGCATTTTATTAAATTATAATAGTTTGTAAGTAACACGAGTTTGGAATGTATTAGATAATAATTAGTTACGTCGATTAACATTTTGTGTAAGCAAATAGTAAAAAAATACAACATTGTTAAAACGATGACATTTTTGACGTAAATTATCGTTATTTATTTTTGAAAGGTCTATATTTATAAAAATATATTGAAATAAATTACAAATTCTATTCTATACTATTTTGTATGGTACAATTCGCTGTTGCTCAGTTTTTAAATAGCAAACTTTGTCGACAAACAATAAATTGTCAATTTACTGATCGATTTGATTAACTTTAAACTGACTTTTTGTTGTTTGTTCGTATTGAAAAATTGCGCAATTAAAAGTTGCAGCTGAAAATGTACAAGTGTAAAAACTTTATTACACACTATTATTAATTGATATTTTTTTTCTTCCCTTCATCCTCACTTCGAGGTTTTTAGACTTTGACTTTCATATCGGGCTAACGGTACTTAGACTGATATTTCAGACGTGATTTTTTTGCGAAAATGTTTTTAATAATACAAGTGGGTTTCTGAATACATAACACATACCATATACACACTTAAAAGTGCATAATATGTACGTTAACACTTAAATGCGTCGTGTTACCATTTAGCTAAGTGTGTTGCTGTGTTTTAGCAAAAACGTAATTAAGGTTTAATATAAATATTTTACCATTTATGTCAAAAATTTATATACAAATTAATTATCCAATTTTTTAAATCAGAAAAAGAAGTGCAGAATTTTAGCTAAAACAAACGTTTAGGGTTAATCGGCCATTAATAAGTTAAAATAATAATTAGCTAAAAGTTGAAAATGAATGTCTTACAAATTAGAGTTTGCTGCAAAAATATATTAAATTTTTGCAGCAAACTCAAATTTGTAATACATATTCATTTTCACAATTAACTTTTAGCTTATTATGTTAAACTATTAACGGCCGATTAAACTAAAAAGTTTGTTTTAGCTAAAATTCTGCGCTTCTTTTTATAATTACTTGAATGACTTATTGTACGAGTATTACATACTGGGAATTTTTCTTTTAAATATACATAATGTATACGCTGTACATTTTCAGGCATTCGTCGACTTTTATAAAAGAGTCCCAGACGAAGCATGAAGTAAAATTTCGAGTTTAGAAAAGCCTTAAAATTTGGTTTGGTCATATTATGTCAGTGTCGTGATCTTCGTAAAACTGTTTAAAAATCAAAATCTTACCTTAACGTATATCTTTTTGATAAAAAATCAGAGCACCGTTAAACATGAAGCAATGAGCATGAAGCATGAAGTAAAAACTTTGAGTTTGCAAAAGAATGAACATTTGGATTGGTCGCGTAGCACGTGTATTCCTTGTGGATAACTAAGCATGAAGTAAAAATTTCGAGTTTAGAAAAGCCTGAAAATGTTCTAAACTTGAAATGTTTATTGATAATTACAATAATTATAATATTTTACAGCTGCTCAAAAAAATATTAATTTATTCTCATGGTGGTAAAGTTCTGTCTTTTTAAACAATAAAACATATCTGATTTATTTAAAGATGATTTATAGAAATCATTAAAAAATTAGTGAACTTTGTTTAGATGTTAAAAAACAAAATAAATGCCATTAACTCTCAGTGAAATTTTGATTTATTTTATTCTTTATTTGTATTAAGATATTTTCTGGCGGAATTCTAGGGAAATCAGCTTGGCTGCCCACTGCCCACTTCATTAGATCACCAGCCGTCACTGCGAGTAGTATATTTTAAACTCGACTTTAAATTGGTGTTTTATACGCGTGACGCATGAAGTAAATTTTGAGTTTAGAAAAGACTGACACGAAGCGTCCAAATCCAAACGCTCAGGCTTTTCTAAACTCGAAATTTTACTTCATGCTTAGTCTGGGAGTGGAAAAGACTCGTCAGAGTTTTTACTTTACTTTAAAATAATCTACTTTTTGTAATTTTAAGTGTTCTAAGTTATATCTAAAATTTGTAATGTCATTAAACGACACTCCCAGACTAAGCATGAAGTAAAATTTCGATATAAGAAAAGCCTGAGCGTTTGAATTTGGTCGAAGCGTCGAAATCCAAATTCAGGCTTTTCTAAACTTGAAATTTTACTTAATGTGCCACGTGTGTAAAGCACTGATTTCAAATAAAGTTCAAAATATACAGTTAAATCGGATTAAAAATAAATTCTCAGAGCAGGATTGAAAATAAATTTGCAAATATGAATATTTTAAACATCACATTAAATCAGTGTTTTACACGCGTGGCACATGAAGTAAAATTTCGAGTTTAGAAAAGCCTGAGTTTGGATTTGGATGCTTTAAGGTCAAGTTTGAAATATACTGCTCGAGTTTGGTATTGCGTTAACCGCAAAGGCCTAGGTTCGAGGTTTTTGGCGCCCAACGCGGGGCCAGGCTTACGCCAGCCCCTAGTTAGGCGCCAAAAATTGCAAGCGTCCGAATTGAAGGCTTCACACTGAATCAGCGTTTTACATGGGTGGCGCATGAAGTAAAATTTCGAGTTTAGAAAAGCCAAACGAGTCGTTAGAGTTTTTAATTTACTTTCAAATAATTTACTTATTGCAATTTTAAGTGTTTCTTTAATCAAATAATCAAGTTGGATTTGATATTATTTCAAGTGAAAGTTATATTTAAAATTTGTAGTTATTAAACGAGTGTCTTCCATTCCCAGACTAAGCATGAAGTAAAATTTCGTGTTTAGAAAAGCCTGAGCTTGAGCTCAGGCTTTTTAAAACTCGAAATTTTACCTCATGCGCCAAACGTGTAAAGAGCTGATTTCAAGTAAAGCAATATACTGTTAAATCGGCTTAAAAAATAAATTATTAATGCAGGATTGAAAACATACTGGCAAATAAGAATATTTTAAACTTCACTTTAAATCAGTATTTTATACGCGTGGCACATGAAGTAAAATTTCGAGTTTAGAAAAGCCTGAGTTTGGATTTGGACGCCTCGCGGCCAAATCCAAACGCTCAGGCTTTTCTAAACTCGAAATTTTACTTCATGCTTAGTCTGGGAGTGGAAAACACGCGTTTAATGACATTACAAATTTTAGATATAATCTTTACTTGAAATAATATCAAATTAAACTTGATTATTTGATAATAAAAACACTCAAAATAGCGAAACTTCAAATTGAACTTGATAAAAAAACAACGAATACCTTAAAATGCATCAGAACATATACACTAGAAAATAATAATTCCCTGTATGTTTATGTCTGCAGCCCTCACCAACAAAAAGTTCCACGACTGGCTTAGACTAAGGCCCAGTTGCACCAGAAATGTTAAAGTCAGGTTCAAGCTGAACTAAAGTTTAAGATGACAGTTCGTATTGTTCTAATGTCACTTTGAACTCAAGTTCAGAGTTGAACCAGTTTAACGTGTTTGGTGCAACTGGCTCTAAGCCTTGGATTCGAATACTTAAATATTTGAATATCCAAACCATAAATTATTCGTTTTTTCTATAATATGTGAACCGTTTTTGCTAGCTAATCAAACGATTTTTATATAATATGTCAACCGTTTTTGCTAGCTAATCAAACGATTTTTATACTCTTCTTTCAAAAAAAACTTATTAACTGAATTATCCACCTATCATTATTTTTTACACCATGCAATTAGTTTACATCAAATAGCCGTTAAACATGTTGCATGTATTGCATTTACAACTAATTGCATCCTCGGCAATTTCTTTTTATCTCGAGTAAAATCCTTGTGTAACACAATGTAATGGAAGATTCATAGCCACAGAAATTATGTAATATCATAATGAGTAAGTAACACGATTAAATTCAACAAGGAGAAGAAAAAAAGATGATGAGCGAGGGGCGGATCGACATGAAATTAATTACACTGGTAAAGTCGATCACTGCGCCTCTTGCACAACTTAGGGCAATTAGTTTTTTTTAAGTCTTAGCCCATTTTCATGGACATTAATCTCGGAGGTGAAGAGTATGTATGTTATTAATTTTAGATAATACAAAGATACATTTAAGTACAGTAATTTTAACATCACGATGGTTTTAACCATAATTTTGTTTATTTCAAGGGATTTTATTCAAATTGATTTACTGTAGCGATTGTATGTTAGGATCTTCCCAACTGAGGTCGTTTAGCCGTGTGTTGTGTGTTTGTGTAACTAAACTTGTTACCTTAGGGCAGGGGTTCTCAACCTTTTTCAGGGCGCCCCCCTCCTCATAACTCCACGCCCCCCTTACTGATTTAATTTGAGTTTTTTTAGTTAGATTGAAACAGTATTATAGCCTTATTTCGCTTCACCTACTCTTTAGGAAATCTGTCGCGCCCCCCTAATGTGGCGTGCCCCCCGGTTGTGAAACCCTGCCTTAGAGACTCGCCCTCGTTACTCTAAAGCAGTGGTCTCCAAACTACGGCCCGCGGGCCAAATCCGGCCCGCGACTTGCATGAATCCGGCCCGCGATTGTTTGTAAATTTTTTTGTAAATGTCATATTTTGAAATATTGTAACAATTGTTCCTTAAATTTTTCATAATTTTATAAAATTAATTGGATCTTGGCCGACTTTATTATGTAGAATTGTATTTGTGGCCCGCGAAGAAGATAGTTTGGAGACCCAGGCTCTAAAGCGTTATCGGGCCCGTTCATCAGAGACAACAGTTTGAAGGTTACTGCCAACTGTTAGGGAATTCTCTCATGAACGGACTGTTAATCGTGCAATCGTACAAAATAGACCGATTGGTGTTGGTGCGGGTTAAAACTTTCAAAACAACCAGAGTACCATTCATTAGATACCAACATACATCACAAAAAATCCAAACATGTTCAATGTTAAAGATTTTGATGAACAGGCCCATTAATTGTATCTCAATAACGAATGGTGCCGGTCACCCATCCAAACACAGACTTGGGCCAACGTTGCTTGACTTTGCATACGTCGGTGCGGTTCCTTAATCTTGATTTATTGTATTTTATAGTTAAATCATTAAAATTGACAGTAAATTTTACATTCATTGGGATTTACGAGCACTTAACATGGACAGTAAAGTTCAAACCTGAGGATAGTCGTGGAATGAATTAAACGCAACATAAAGGTAAATTAATTGTTTATGCGCTCTAAACTAATAAATCCAAAATGCCACCTAGGACGTAATTACCCGTGCACAATTGGCAATAATCGCGTGTTAAAGGTGAGAAGTCGCACACCCTTCGACTTTATTCTTCACGGATGCAACGAGTTGTCCTTGCGGGACACCGTTCACCGGCTTTTGTTTGTTTGTGTGTAAACAAAACCGGGGATTATCCGATAAAAGTTACCGGGAATTTTTTCTTTTCTATAAAAGACAGCTCTCGCGGAGGTGAGGATAATTGGGATGCACGACGGATGATGATGGTCGTTTGATATTAAAATTGCACGTATAAGGTATGCGCACGTAATTGATTGCATTTTATTGTTTCGCAAGAACGCATTCTGCATCTTCAATTCGTGATTTTGCGTTATTTAATCATGAGAGTGCAAAACAATTGCGCAAAGTATTGTTAACATAAGCAGCTGATTCGAATCTATTCAGAATTAAGTATTCCTTTTATTATTACATTGTTTAAGACAGAATTGGAATCGTCAAAATAAACGACCTCGAGATTTTTATAAATCTTCACGTTCCCATGAGTCCGAAAATGCATTTTTCGAATTATGATGTTGGTGAGTCGCTTACTGAAAATGAATGTAAACTGGAAACTCAAAATAGTAAAAACCTATTAAAAATATATAATTTCTGTTTTACCTAACAAATGATATTACGATTTGCCGTGTTCTATACCCAATTATTTTGTTGAAATCTCAACAAAAAATTACTTATAACCTAATAAATATTCCAAAGAATGCACCAATGCTGCACCTTGCTATTATTACCTTAATAACTACATAAATATATGTTTAAAGCAAAATAGAATACCCGAGGAACACTTGCAAAGTATCATTAAATTAGATAAGTATAAATGAAATTGCCAATTCTTGGTTGCAGAATACTTCAAACATTAAAAGTGCGATTCTTTTCGCAATCTACAACAAGTTAGTCTTACAAAGACTATATCAAACACTCATTGAAACAACTACTTCCCGGGCTAATACCCCGACGGACATTAAATTATACAACAAGTGTTTGCTGTTACATACAGTAACCTACTGCAAATGTAACAATTTGGGTCAAATTATTCAGGCCATCTATAGACGCGTTTCGAGATTTATCTCTCATCAGTATAGCTTTGCCATTCCCTTTAAACAATTTGACACCTTAGACTGCCGGTCACGTTACCGTTCAAATATAAGTATAAATGAAATTGCCAATTCTTGGTTGCAGAATACTTCAAACATTAAAAGTGCGATTCTTTTCGCAATCTACAACAAGTTAGTCTTACAAAGACTATATCAAACACTCATTGAAACAACTACTTCCCGGGCAAAGCTATACTGATGAGAGATAAATCTCGAAACGCGTCTATAGATGGCCTGGATAATTTGACCCAAATTGTTACATTTGCAGTAGGTTACTGTATGTAACAGCAAACACTTGTTGTATAATTCAATGTCCGTCGGGGTATTAGCCCGGGAAGTAGTTGTTTCAATGAGTGTTTGATATAGTCTTTGTAAGACTAACTTGTTGTAGATTGCGAAAAGAATCGCACTTTTAATGTTGATATATTAAATTAGATATTGAAATGAAGTGGTTTAATTGATGTTATATGAGACAATTTATATTAATGGTTATAATGTACACTTCTATGCAATAAAATTAAGCACAAGTTTTATACCTATTTTTCACAATATTCTAGCTGTATAATTCGGGTCTGTTTTAATTGCCTAGCAGCAGTTTTAATAAATAATAAAACACTATAACACTTCATTCCTGCCCCCAACGGTTCTTAACTCTAAAAACATTATTTTTACTGATGTTCTCCAATTGAGGAATTTGTCTAATAGAAAAACTATCTTCTATTTTAGTTAGAATTCGAATTTTTGAATTATTGTCTAAATGACGCGGCATTTTGACATTAAGGGAATTGACATATTTACGTAACTAGGAAAATCGTCATATCTGCTTTAAACTATAACATATTTTGTGTACATAATTTTATTGCACAGAAGTGTATATATTGATCTGACTATACTCGAATATACATTTAAATGTTTTTAATCTTCCCAACGCTATGATACTAACACAAATTAACACAAATAACCAACGTAACAGTTTCTAGCATTATATAAACCCTGTTGCGAAACCGGCGATTGCCTCAACAAACGCGGTGTGTATGCACTAATGCATTTAGCAAATATAAACGATCGCTGCCGATTCGCGCGCACCTTCTTCTGACCAAACAGACGAGAAACAACAAAACCGCCGTCTTCACTTTCCATTCGGTCGCGTAAACGCGACACAATTTCTCCGCGTGTGCAAAGTCAAGTTCAATTTGGGGCGTTTACCGTTTAGCAAAACTGTCATTGCGTATGAAATTATATTAGATTAGACGTGCAGGAACTGGGTGTAGTGTTAAAGTGGGTTATGGGGTTCCTCAAGGAACTAAATTATTTATGAGATCAGTCCATAAAAAAATACACCTAGTTTCTGCATGTCTAATATAATTCCATACGCATCAGCCCAATAAAAAGGATAGTTTAATATAGTTTTGATGTTAAAAAGGGTTTAGCACTTAAAATAGCTAAAAAACTAAACACTTAGAGCCGTTCAGACTTTATTTGTTCAGACATTATTTGTTTTTTACAAGCCTTCTGTTTGAAGATTCGAACGAGTGTTGTCCACTCCCAGACTAAACATGAAGAACTGGTTCAACTCCGATCTCGAGTTCAAAGTGACATTAGAACAATAGGAACTGTCATATTGAACTAAAGTTCAGCTTGAACTCGAGCTCAACGTTTCTGGTGTAACTGGGCCTTAGAGAATCCAGATCTAGCGT
Organism: Philonthus cognatus; assembly: GCA_932526585.2. Classification (NCBI taxonomy): domain Eukaryota; kingdom Metazoa; phylum Arthropoda; class Insecta; order Coleoptera; family Staphylinidae; genus Philonthus; species Philonthus cognatus. Next base: position 36,983,636 of record OW052242.1, read on the forward strand.
GTAGTATGGAAAAGGTTGGTGTTCCGCAAGGAGCTACATAGTTCCGATATAAAATACTGTAATTTATCGTTTGATTGTTGTTACCAGGTATACCACAAGGTTTTAACTATAACGAGTGGACTTCTGATCTATTTTGAAGATAACCTCTCATCAATGGAATATAACTACAACTATACCGCGAATTTTTCTTTTAAGTATACATATCAAGACGCACACGTTGCAATTGTTTAGACATTATTTGTTTTTTACAAGCCTTCTGTTTGAAGATTCGAACGAGTGTTGTCCACTCCCAGACTAAGCATGAAGAACTGGTTCAACTCCGATCTCAAGTTCAAAGTGATATTAGAACAATAGGAACTGTCATCTTGAACTAAAGTTCAGCTTGAACTCGAGCTCAACGTTTCTGGTGTAACTGGGCCTTAGAGAATCCAGATCTAGCGTGTAGTATGGAAAAGGTTGGTGTTCCGCAAGGAGCTAAATAGTTCCGATATAAAACACTGTAATTAATCGTTTGATTGTTGTTACCAGGTATACCACAAGGTTCTAACTATAACGAGTGGACTTCTGATCTATTTTGAAGATAACCTCTCATCAATGGAATATAACTACAACTATACAGCGAATGTTTCTTTTAAGTATACATATCAAGACGCACACGTTGCAATTGTTTAGACATTATTTGTTTTTTACAAGCCTTCTGTTTGAAGATTTGAACGAGTCTTGTCCACTCCCAGACTAAGCATGAAGAACTGGTTCAACTCCGATCTCGAGTTCAAAGTGACATTAGAACAATAGGAACTGTCATATTGAACTAAAGTTCAGCTTGAACAAGAGCTCAACGTTTCTGGTGTAACTGGGCCTTAGAGAATCCAGATCTAGCGTGTAGTATGGAAAAGGTTGGTGTTCCGCAAGGAGCTAAATAGTTCCGATATAAAACACTGTAATTTATCGTTTGATTGTTGTTACCAGGTATACCACAAGGTTCTAACTATAACGAGTGGATTTCTGATCTATTTTGAAGATAACCTCTCATCAATCGAATATAACTACAACTATACATATTTTTCTTTTAAGTATACATATCAAGACGCACACGTTGCAAATGTTCAGACATTATTTGTTTTTTACAAGCCTTCTGTTTGAAGATTCGAACGAGTGTTGTCCACTCCCAGACTAAGCATGAAGTAAAATTTTGAGTTTAGAAAAGCCTGAGCGTTTGGATTTGGACGCGAAACGTCCAAATCCAAACTCAGGCTTTTCTAAACTGAAATTTTACTTCCTGCGCCACACGTATAAAACATTGATTTAAAGTTAAGTTCAAAATATACGACATCTATGTAGTTTTTTACCGTCAGGTTTGTCAAAATTGTTAGTAAAGAAGCTACGAAATATCTAACAAAATATTGGCACAATTAATAATAAACTTTTGGTTTACTTATACGTATAATTTTAATGTTGCAAAGGGAAAAGAGTCGAATCAAATTAGAAATGTCTGTTTCCGACGGGTGTTTTCCACTCCCAGACTAAGCATGAAGTAAAATTTCGAGTTTAAAAAAGCCCCGTGAAAATTTGTCGAGGGTCGCGCAGCGACCCGAGACAAATTTTCTGGGCTTTTTTAAACTCGAAATTTTACTTTATGCGCCACGCATATATAACACAGATTTCAATTGAAGTTTTAATATAAATAAATTTCACAATATTTTAGTGTTTTATACGCGTGGCGCATGAAGTAAAATTTCGAGTTTAGAAAAGCCCAGAAAATTTGTCTCGGGTCGCTGCGCGACCCTCGACAAATATTCACGGGGCTTTTCTAAACTCGAAATTTTACTTCATGCTTAGTCTGGGAGTGAACAACACTCGTTTGAAGCTTCAAATTGAACTTAAAAAAAAAACAATAAATGTCGGAAAATTTACAGCTTATCATTTCAGGCTTTAAACAAGTGTATTCCACTCCCAGACTAAGCATGAAGTAAAATTTCGAGTTTAGAAAAGCCCCGTGAAAATTTGTCGAGGGTCGCGCAGCGACCCGAGACAAATTTTCTGGGCTTTTCTAAACTCGAAATTTTACTTCATGCGCCACGCGTATAAAACACTGACTTAGAGTGATGTACAAAATATACTGCTGATAAAAATATACTAGACCAGTATATTTTGAACTTCAAAATGTTTGAGCGCTTTACACGGGTGGCGCATGAAGTAAAATTTCGAGTTTAGAAAAGCCCAGAAAATTTGTCTCGGGTCGCTGCGCGACCCTCGACAAATTTTCACGGGGCTTTTCTAAACTCGAAATTTTACTTCATGCTTAGTCTGGGAGTGGAAAATACTCGTTTGAAGCGTCAAATTGAACTTTAAAAAAAACAATAAATGTCGGAAAATGTACAGCTTATCATTTCAGGCTTTAAACAAGTGTTTTCTACTCCCAGACTAAGCATGAAGTTAAATTTCGAGTTTAGAAAAGCCCCGTGAAAATTTGTCGCGCAGCGACTCGAGACAAATTTTCTGAGTTTTTCTAAACTCGAAATTTTACTTCATGCGCCACGCGTATAAAACACTGACTTAGAGTGATTTAAAAAATATACTGCTGATAAAAATATACTAGACCAGTATATTTTGAACTTTAAAATGTTTGAGCGCTTTACACGGGTGGCGCATGAAGTAAAATTTCGAGTTTAGAAAAGCCCAGAAAATTTGTCTCGGGTCGCTGCGCGACCCTCGACAAATTTTCACAGGGCTTTTCTAAACTCGAAATTTTACTTCATGCTTAGCCTGGGAGTGGAAAACACCCGTCAGAAATAAACATTACTAATTTGATTCGACTCTTTTCCCTTTGCAACATCAAAATGATATTGTTTCCTTTCAAGTCTTCCGTGGTAATTAGTTATTGGTACGTGATTGTGTTGATAATTTTCGGTCGGACGAGAATCTTTTGTGCGGAAGAAAGGCTTTCCGAATGGAAGTGAATCCGACTTTCGTTGCACTCGTGGCCTTGATTTCGCTTCTTCAGAAAGTGGCCGTGGTCAGAGCCGGGCCAGTACCATCGGAGAAGACGGCGGCCACCACATGCCGCACATTCTCGAATCGTTATTATTGTTGTGCGCGGTCATTTTCTAAAAGATTTTCACTGGAAACCGTTCTGGTTTTCATATGGAAAACAAGATTTCTTATGCCCAATACGAAATTATATTTTATAACCCATCATAAATCTGTGGCTTGGAACTAAAAAGGCCAATGTCGAAAATTTCGCATTTATTTATTTATTTCAACGGCTTGCCATTTACATTAAAAATACAATATACAAAAAAAAAACAAATATGTACAAACACTAAACTTAAAACTAAGCAAGAAAAGTTACAAATCTTTTAAAAGGCGCTTTAATAATGAAAAAGACCCATTAAAAAAGTCAAAATTTAAAATATTTGCGTGACGCAAAACCCGAACAGAAGCGGAATATTTCGCATAATCTGTGCGCCTGTAGCCGATATGGAATGTAATGTCAGACCGAAGAGAGCGCGGTGGAACCCGTATACCAACCAATTCCAACATATCAGGGCAATCCAAATATCCATTAAGTAGTTTAAATACTAACTTAATGTCAGCTTCTATACGCCATTGTTTAAGGCTGCGAAGGCCAAAAGTCGTCAAAAGATCCAAGTAGGGCTGATCGGTACTAAATTTATAGGCAAGGTACCTTATAAATTTCTTTTGAACTTGCTCAATTTTATTATTTTATTTGAGAAAATCGGATTGAAAGTTTTTTTTTAATAGTTTAATTCTAAATGACATAAAGTAGAAGGCGTATATTTCGACTTTGGTTCATACCAGGTCTGTAAATATGAAACCGGACGTTTTTAATAGAAAATACACATTTATTGTATGAAAATGGTACAAAATATTTTATTCAAAGTATTGCCCATCGCTAGCTACACATTTTTCCCATCTCTCTAGCAGTTTGTGGATGCCACACCAACAAAAATTGTGGATCGTTTGAGGCAAACCAATCATCGAGCCACTTTCGTAAGAAGTGAAGCACTGCTCAACAAGTGCGTGTCCTATCGATGCAAATAAGTAGTAATCGGGTTAAGCTAAGTCTGGTGAGTAAGCCGCATGCGGAAGTATTTCATCGCCAGTCACAATTAGATAAAGAAATAATTTTCTTTTGTACCTGGCGAGCAGCATTTCGTAGGTGGTTTTTCGGTTGTCTTGCTGTCTTTCATGTGGAACCTATTTTCCTACCTTCTGGATCTTCCTCATGGCTTTCAAACGTATGGAGAGGGCTTTTCTTGTCACTTTTACTATTTGAAATAAAACAACGCAGTTGGGAGGGTTTCACTTTAATTGTTGAACACTGCAACATGTTTCACCACACAGTGGCTTCATCAGGCAGATGAAATAATCTTTATTTCATCTGCCTGATGAAGCCACTGTGTGGTGAAACATGTTGCAGTGTTCAACAATAAAAGTGAAACCCTCCCAACTGCGTTGTTTTATTTCAAATAGTATTATGGAGTTTCATCATGTATCCGCCTCATCAATTAAATATTGTCACTTTTAACTGACCCGCATTAGTTATTGTTGTGTTTGAGCGTCATCCTCGTGCAAAAATGCTTGCAATGCGGCGTTTTCAAACTTCCTAGGTGGTCTTTCACGTTCTTGGTTTCTCACGTCAAAATGGCCATTTTTTAATTTTTTAAATCACTCAAAGCACTGTGATTTACTAAGAGCATGCTCGCCGTAAGCTTCGACAAGCAGTCGATGCGATTCTGCAGCAGTTTTTTTCAAATGGTAACAGAAAATCAATACTGTCCGCAAATGATAGTTTTCAGGCTCAAACGCAGTCATATTAAACGCTATGAAAACATATGTAGTTGTATTACACTTGTATTCTTGTGAGTTAAAAGTCTTTGACAAATGTAAACACAAGAATAAGGGACCAATGACGCGGCTTGACAGTCACTACATATATACACGATTCCATTTGTTTCTGGATCTCGCCTAGCTATGGAAAAGTGACAGTTTAAGTATTGTAAATGGGGCTTGTTGTGTTTTAAATCAGGGTTTTTAAATGTCACTGTCAGATGTTCGATTTTAAGGTTATAATTTCTGACTATTGTGATCTTACACTGTTGCCTGTTTTACAAATTTTCAGATATAAAAGGATAATAATATGCAGTTTTAAGATTAACAAAATTTACTACTTGGTTTTTGTACATACAAACACAGCAATAATATTGTATATAGCAAATATAATGAATTCGGCTCTGCAAACTTATTTCGTCATCCATTTGTATTTCTCGCTTGGGTCTTCCCGTTAACACATTTTGATCAACTCCATCCATCCACCTTAATTTTGGTCATTCTCTCTTCTGTTGGCCCTCAGTATTTTTTTGTAGAATTGCAAATTTATTCCCACCCTCTTGTGATACTGATAATTTTCATGTCAAACAATTTTTAAGCCCTCATTTCACTTTTATTATTTAGTCAAGAGAACCTGCATCTGAATCTTCTGATGTTTGTTCTGAGCCAGATTCCCCAAGCGAAATAATAAAAGGAGGAATGGTTTCAAAAGAAAGGTTCCCCATGTGTTTTGTCCAGTCATCCGAAATAAGTTTTTCACAATGATCACAGAAATTTTGCCACATATCGGATGTACATTTTGAGAGAGACTCAAGCCATAAATTCTGAACACGATCCTTAGATGGTTGCTTAGAATTTATGTGCTTATTGTAGTAAGTCTTACAAAACCCCCATGCCATTTCAATTGGATTGTATTGACAATGGTATGGCGGTAATCTAAGAACTTCGTGCCCGTTCTTTCTCAAAATGTCATCAACTACGTAAATTTTGTCATTTGATCGAAAAGGTATAAATAAAGCCCATAGTTCCTTTTTAATTAATTTTGGATTGAATTTTACATTGTGTTTAACCGACCACTCCTGCATTTCGCATTTCTTACAAGAAAATGAAGGAGTTTTGTCTAATTGCACAGAATGATATGCAGCATTATCCATAATAACTACACATTTTCCTGAAAGCTTAGCCAAAGCAGGAATAAGTTGATTAACCACCCAATTTTGAAAAGTATTACCATCCATTGTGGCATGGTAATCTCGGTCATTGTTTTTCGAATGTAATAAAAAATCGCACCCATCCAAAAATCCACCCCTATACCCAGCATGCAGAATGGTGAAGCGTTTGCCTTCATTTTTGAATTTAGTTGGATTACTTTTTATATCCGTTTCATGTACCCAGCGTCGAACCACGGATCCATTCTGATATATCCATGTTTCATCCAGGTATACGAATTGGATATCTTCACTGGAATTTTGATACTGTAAAAATTTTCTAAGGAAAATAATTTTAGCTGCAACAACATGTTTTTGTTCACAGAGAATTTTGCGCCCATCAATTAATTTGAATTTATACCCCATACTTTTAACAACCCTATAAAGTGTTGTTCTACTCCCATGGAACTCATAATTTTCTTTCATATCATTCAAAAGATCTCTCAAAGTAAAATACTGATTTCTAGAGTTATATTGCCAAATTAGTTGTTGCAGATCTTTTCTAGCTAGGTGATTCCAAAAATGGCTGTTTTTAGATCGTTTGCCAGAAGTATTAGATTTCAATTCGTCAGGTCTTTGTCGTAAAATTAATTGTAATGAAGATCTCCCTACCTGAAACGTAATTATCTTTAATTAAATATATATGATAATTAAAATACTAGACATACCCCAAAAATATCTATTAAAATCGTAATAATATTGTGATGCTGTAGATTTGGATTACTTTGCCTAAAATGTTTGTAGGATTTCAGAATTTGTAACCTTTTTGATTCAGAGATAATCTTTGGCATGTTAATATTTAATATGTGCCTGAAATTATTTTTTACTTTGACATTGACACAGCATTGCAACACTAGATTAATTTGATTTAATAATAAAATGCTCGAAGAAGCGACCGCGTGGCGAAATAATTGTTGCAAGATTAACAATAAACCTCTTGAAAATTAAAAAGAGGATTACTTATGATATCATAAATTATTGCAACACTGTTAAAATAAGGAATCAGGAGTGCCAATTAATAAAAAATATAAATATTGATACTGCAACATAACAACACGAAAGCATGGCTAGGCGAGATCCAGAAACAAATGGAATAGATTATACAACTAGAGCCATCTATAAGCAAATTCCGATTTCATATTTACAGACCTGGTATATTAGTTGGCATAGAATTTGATTATGTACCTATATCATGTTTTGAACAAGAGTTTGAGTTTGCAAAAAAAAGTGACATTAACCTTGCTAGCTCCAAGCTACATAAATAATGTACCATTAAAAGTAAAAGTCATACAGGAAATTAATGTATTCACTTTATGAAGCTGTCGAGGGGCAAAATATTGACCCGACTATTCGCCTTGCGGGAAGAAGTCAAATTATTTTTCCAGCAGCAAAATAATCCGAAATTGCAAAAATGCTTGTCCGACAATGAATGGCTAGCAAAGCTTGCACACCTGGCAGATATTTTTTCCCTGTTAAATGAACTAAACATATCTTTGCAAGGACAACTTAAGGACGTGTTCACACTACGAAGTAAAATGGATGCGTTTCAAAAGAAAATATTACTGTGGCAAACGCGGTTGGTTGAAGACGATCTGCAAATGTTTTCTAATTTTGATGAATACATGAAGGAGAATGATGTTAACTAGCAAGTGGTAACCCTAGTTAAAAAGCACTTGGAATCACTTACAGAATCTTTTGCTCGTTATTACCCAAAGAATGAAGATCCCAGACATGGTAATATGTGGATAATAGATCCGTTTGCAGCGAACATTCAGGATAGTAAGTTAAGCATGCATCTAAAAGAAAGCCTCATCGACCTATCGTCCGACGAAACTCTCAAATTTAAATTTCATTCATCCTTATCAAGACCTCAGTTTTGGCTTTCCATAAAAAGTGAACACCCTTTGCTTAGTGAACAGGCGATGAAAATTCTGATTCAATTCTCCACAACTTATTTATATGAAAAGGCCTTTTCATTTGTCACAGTCATCAAATCACGGTACCGATCTCGGCTTGAAATATACTGCCTTTCAAAAAAATCAGAACATAAAGTATTTATTGGACGATTTTAATGAAATTTACAGAATTTGATCATGTAAATGAACTGCATCGATGATCAAAAAATCAATTGTTTTGGTTACTATTTAATGGTATTTTTCCTTGATTTCACCATTATGAAGAGCTGCTGATTTTTTAATGTAATTGCTTCTAATATCCAAGTAGCCTCTGAGTAGTTTGACGTTTCAGTTTAAAAAGATGCCCCGTGTTCGTCGGCGTGCACAATATCATCATCTAAGTGAATTTGAAAGGGGTCGCATTATTGGAATGCGAGAAGCGGGTTTTTCGGTTCGTGCTATTGCTGAAAGGGTAGGCCGTAGTGTATCGGTGATCGTACGCTGCCGGTCTAGATGGTCCGAAGCTGGGGAGAATCGACGTAGACTTGGATCAGGACGTCCAAGAAGCACCACTGAGCGTGAAGATCGAGCTCTTCGTCTTACAACTTTAAGGGACAGATTTACAACGTCGCGGGCATCGGGAAATGACTGGTTGGCTCTAAATGGCCAAAGAGTATCCATGGCTACTGTTTACAGAAGAATCCGCAGTTTTGGTATAAGATCCTACCGTCCACAATTGTATCTACCGCTTACTCCGCAGCATCGCAGAGCAAGACTTGATTGGTGCAGGGAAAGACAACACTGGACCCATGAATGGAATAACATTATCTTCAGCGATGAGTCTCGGTTTTGTTTATGGGCTCATGATGGTCGCAGAAGAGTGAGACGTCGATGCGGTGAACGCAGAATTTTACAATTTGCTGTTAAAAGACATACGGCTCTTACACAGGGAGTTATGGTTTGGGGGGCGATAGCATATGGTAGTCGGTCTCCTCTAGTTTTTTTAGAAGCAAGTCTTAGCGCGATTCGGTATATTGACAACATTTTACGGCCAGTGTTAGTGCCCTATGTAAATGGCTTGCAGAACCCCATTTTTCAGCAAGATAATGCTCGACCTCACACAGCGGCCATTACAAGACAGTTTTTTGATAGTGCCGAAATCAATTTGTTACCTTGGCCATCTCGTTCTCCAGATCTATCGCCCATAGAACATGTTTGGGATATGATAGGTGTTAGAATAAGTAACTTACAGCGCCCCGCTAACACTGTAATGGAACTTAGAGGTCAAATTATCAAAGTTTGGAATGAAATACCCCAAGTCGATATTGACAGCCTGATTTCTAGCATGCCTCGACGTGTTAATGAGTGTTTGAGAAATCGTGGAGGCCCAACACATTATTAATTTTTATTCATTTGTTTTTTTGTTTTTCAAGTTGATTTTTTGATCATCGATACAGTTCGCTTACATGATCAAATTGTGTACATTTTATTAAAATCGTGCAATAAATACTTGGTGTTCTGATTTTTTTGAAAGGCAGTATAAATGCAGTTCTCCGTCTTGCAGTAACAACATTGGATCCAAATATCCATAATCTTATTTCAAGTAAGCAGGAACATCCATCACACTAGGAATGTATAACGCTAAAAGTTTGATATATTTAAACCATCTTTTAATTGTTTTGTTTGTACAATTTTTGTTTATTTTGTTTATTTTATTATGGTTTATTAATAAAGCTTTCATAACTTGGTTACTATTAATAGTTTCATTTTATTAACTAGGTACATATTATGTGTTCTTTGATCACATTTTTTTTTTATAAATATATTTAACACTTAAAAAATTCTATTAGTGGTCCGCGGGATTTAAATTATGAATTAACTGGTCCGTGAGGTCAAAAAGTTTGGCGACCGCTGGTCTATAACTAACCAATTAGCAAGTGAAATGCGTTTTGTACGACAATCATCAATTCTTTAAATGACGGAAAAAGTGCTATAATGAACATATACATTATTTTTGTATTAACGACGTGAACACCATCTACTGTCAATAGCACTACTCAAAAATTGGCAGCAGATGGTGTCCACATCGTCAATTTATATGTAAATTACACATGACTACTAAAATGGTTATAGATGTTCAGTTTTCTTCTGGATTTTAAAATGCACAATCAATTGACATTTATAATAGACAAGACTATTGGCAGTAGATGGCGTTCACGTCGTCAACCTAAATGTAAATTACATATGACTATTAAAATTGTCAATTTATAGTGCAATTTGAAATCCAGAAGAAAACTAACTATCTTTATTTATTTTAATAGTCTCATATGTAATGTACATTTAAAATAACGACGTGAACTATTTATGAAAAAGAAAAACGATAGAAAAAATCTGAAATCTAAAATTAAATGACAACAAAACAATATTTGTCAACCATTAGTTTAATTATTGACAAATGCAGCTTTGTTATTTGCTTCCAAAGGCTACTTGTTTAAGTCGTGTCAATTGTGAATTTTTCATAATACTTTCTTTTAAGTTTGCTTATAATTTTTTAACGCAAGAAGATAGCAAATTTTTTTCTCTACAAAGTTTATTCAGAAAAATTAGCTCTTTTAAAATCTTTTAAAATATCTATAGGTATGTATCTGGGAAAACAATTTTCAATAACGTCATTACTTTAGTTTCAAAATTTAGAAAAATATTCAATTTGGATTTAAATGAACCTTACTCCCATTTATGAACCTTTTTTCAGATTTTTTTTTACCGTTTTTCCTTTTCTAATAATAGAGCAGAGACATCAAGTTTCGCTCACCCTGTACATTTTATATAAAAATGTTAATCTTTTGTTTTTTGTAAAGAGTGCCTTAGAAACAGTCGAGTAACTCACTTATTTGACAACTCCTAAGACCCATAATTTGCTTACATATCACCCCTGAAGACGGGCATCCAACGATATATACTTTACTAATTGTGATGTATTCTAAACTAACGAGTGTCTTCCACTCCCAGACTAAGCATGAAGTAAAATTTCGAGTTTAGAAAAGCCCCGCGTAGAAAATTTGTCGAGGGTCGCGCAGCGACCCGAGACAAATTTTCACGGGGCTTTTCTAAACTCGAAATTTTACTTCATGCGCCACGCGTATAAACCACTGATTTACAGTAAAGTTAAAAATATATAACGCTTAGATGTGATGATGTAATTCGATGATAAATACTCCATTACAATTAGGAATGTCTATTTGATTAATTTTAAATTTGTAACGCACTTGCTACAAGGCTTCAATGAATAGAATTGGACAAAAAAATTAGTGGATTGAAAGGAAATATGTTTACGCAACATTTTTTCAAATCCGTCTATTCTTCGATTTAAAATATACTCGGCGTCCCAATCATATTATTATTCTTTCTACAGATTTTTAAGAAAAACAGGTATTATACGTTATAAGGGAATTGGAATGATATAGGGGTAATATTTTAATGGTTGTTACATGTAAATTCTATTGATTTTTCTAATTCACGTTAAATCAAATCAAATTGACATTGAAAGTAATTTCGTAACTAGATAATATCCAGAAAATGCTGGGTTAAGGCAAAAACATTTGGTTTTTGCCCTTAACCCTTCGATTGTCATCAGCAGTTGCAATTATGAAATTTTAAAAGTGAACAAAATGAAATGTCAGAATTCTCTATGCTTTACAGGTGTTTTGGTTTTCTTTCGTTGTTAATAACTGGTGAATGTTTTTTCCCGTTAAGTTTATCTACATGAAAATACTTGGTTTAAGCTACACAATGGCGTCAAAAACGATTTTCGATATTTTTTGGACTCATTTGGTTTTTCTCCTAACCCATTAATTGTCACTATCATTTTAGTTAACGAAATTAGTCCTACCAAGATTGGACAGTCGATAGCACTCATCATCATACTTGATTGAATAAGCTACAAATCCAAAACTAACGAAACCCACATCCTGATGTTGCCCAACAGCTCGAAAAAAATCGCATTAAATCAATTTTACGACTCAAATTTCGAAATAGACGCGACGCCCTTTTTCCCCGGTAGAAAGCGCATTGTCCGTTCAGCATCTGTGAAAAAGATCCAATAATAAATCGCGCGTTAATTACAACTTTCCACTCTCGCACGTTTGTTTTTTTTTTTTTCATTTCGTTTCGTAAACCCGAAAGACGCGGCCTGTCCGTTGAATTTAATTGGATACTCCATCGATCGACCGACGATGATGATGATGATGAAGATGATGTAATTAGATTAAGAACAGTTGGGCGAGGTTTATTTAAATTTATGCCTTGCTCCGTTTTTATTGTTATTCATTTCGAGTGTGTTCGAGATACTAAAAGTTTTCCGTTTTTAATAATCAAAGAATTAGCTTTTCAAATTCAATTAAACTATATACAAATGAACAACACGTATCTTATAAAAAAATTGTCAACTCTGGAAACGTGAATGCTCTCATAGCAACCGTAGACTTCGTGAACAATACTGGAATCTCATTATAAATTTCATTTCATTAACAATCTCCTTTCTCTACTGTCAACCCTTCCATCGGGCCCAATGTTGTGCACGTGTTTATCCCAATATAGTCGTGAAGGCCCTCACTGACGAAATTCCCTCTCAATCCCAAGTGTATCACGTCTTACTCATCTTCACATCATAATTAATAGGCTGGTCAATATGAACTATTGTTCGAAGACCATTTATTTATGTGGAAAAAAAAAAAAAAGTTTTCCGTAATTGGGATCAAATGAGTTTGAAAAACACAGAAACACCGGAAAAAAATGTATTATAATGATAGCAGTTGTTTTTGGCAGCATACTCCTTTAATAAAACCACTAAGACAATAAATATCCATTGAAAAAACTACTTGCCACCGCCGGATATTTATTTATTTATTCAGTCAACGGAGTCCCTCGAAAATTAAATTTAAATAAAGTAAATTATACAATGAAATATTTAAAATTATATTTAATTTGTTACAACGCTATAGGGTCTCTAAAAAGTATGGATACAGCTAAATATTTTCAGAACGGTTCGGCAGAGCTCGTTGAAATTTAGGATACAGTTAGAAGTGTTTAAATTCTATCATCTCAGATTTTTTGTAATTTTCTACCATCATTTATTTTGAAAATACAAGGCTAACTTGATTTTTTTTAAATGGCACGAGTGGTCAAGTTTGTTATTTTTAAAAAGAGCATTTTTTTTCTGAATTCAGTAATGTAACACACGCAAAACTTTATTTTTATTAAAAGGTAAAAAAAATAAAACTCAAAAATGTATTTCGTGTTTAAGCTTTTTTCTTTTATTAAAATATGTTCTGTTCCAGTCAAATGTCTTATTTTTACATTTATTATTAACTTTTATTTATTTCTTGGTCAAAGTTTAGGCAGCAAACAACTAACGATAGATAAAGACAACATTTCCAAGGCTAACAAAATTTAACATTTTTCAATTTTTTTTTAATTCGATAATTTTTCTTAAAGTTTCAATTCAAATAAGATATGCATGTATTACATCACAGAACTCAGAATAAAATTATCTTTTCAAAAATAACAAATTTGACCAACCGTGCTATTTAAAAAATATCAAGTTAGCCTTGTATTTTTAAAATAAATGATGGTGGAAAATTGAAAAGAATCTGAGATGATAGAATTTAAATACTTCTAACTGTATCATAAATTTCAACGAGCTCTGTTAAACCGTTCTGAAAATATTTAGCTGTATCCATACTTTTTAGCGACCCTGTATGTTAATTAAGACTTATTGTTTACAGTTTATACGAACATTATCGTACTTTTTATATTTTATGTATAATGTTTTGCAAACTAAAAGAAGCGTAAACTTATTCTTTAAAATTCAAATAGTTATTAATTTGAAATATTCATGTTTGAGCATACTTATATTAATCTTTATTGAGTTGAAGCATCAATGACTTACAGCTGTTTTTTCGTTTTTATTTGGCAAAATCAACAGTTAAACATTTTAGTTTAGAATGAATTTGGAAACAAAACTAAATACCAAACATATTTGATTGATAATTTATCTTAAATTCTAAACATAATTCAAGCAGTAAGTAACAATGATATTATTTGAAATGAAACAACTTAATTGGGAGGATTTCACTTTTATTGTTGAATACTGCAATGATATTAGCCTTCAGCAAAAAAGTCAATAAGCAGGAAATATAAAATCCTAGTCCTTGTATCTATGATTGCATTCTGTCTTTGTACGTTGTATCTATGATTACATTCTAAACAAGTTTCGTGTGTTGAAATAAATAATTTCGGCGGAGTGTCAATGCCGTGGTGTTGCAAAGAAGCACGACCTTAGTTGCACCTAAATTGCACTTTAATGGACAACGAAAGGTTTATCCCGGCAATTACAATTAGCGCTAATTTGCGACGTGTCCTTTCGGTCGTTGGACTCTAATGAAATTTGTTAACGCGAGGATGAATATAATTGCGAATGATACTTTGCAAATAAAAAAAAAGACCGGACAATTTTCTAGTGTAATTAACGAGGAGCGTTGCACAAACGACACCTCGTTAATGTTACAAAATAGCAATCTTTATTTCATCCACTTATTTGTTAATTGTACTAAGTTTTATTTATAGTGTAAAGAATTTTAGAAACGACCTACTAATTTAAGACGTTTTTTATATAAATTTCAAATGCCATGAGGAGCATATTTAATGTTAATTATGTTGGTTAGATTTGTTCAACACATAAACTGAGTTTCAACACCTTTAGAAACCGATTAAGAAAGGTAGAAAACAATGAAATAAATTATAATTTTAAAGACAGGACTTTATTATACACGTATTATAATGTACAAAATATTTTTTTTAAAGCGATACATATTAAAATATCAACTGTATAGCATTTCTCCGATGACTCCTTTATTGACAACTCCTGGATCTTTTAAGTTACGACGAAAAAACATTTTTTTTTTCGATTATTTACGAGAATAGCTATCGAACTACCTAGGATTTCGTCGTTATATTGAGTGGTTCTTTTGTTATAAATAATTTTCATAGCATTTTAAGCTTCCTTTTTTTCAAAAAGGCACCATTTTTGTAAAAATCAATGCAGCACAAAAATCGTACGTAAATCGATAGCTATTTTTGTAAACAATCGAAGATATAATATAAGCTTGTTGGTATCTTTTGTAATTCACTCCTGATAATGCTGAAAAACGCGAAACTAGTCGAGTAAATAGTAAAGTAAAAAATTGTGAAACAAACCAAGTGTAATTTAATTTAAACCTTCATTATCAATAATCGAAGATATGTTGTCTTTTCATCGTAATTTGAAAATTCCACGAGCAATAGAAGTGTCACCTATACAATCGCTAAAAAAAAAATGTACCGATTTAAAAAAAATATTTGTTATAGTTTATTATTTGTATAATAACTTTATTCGCTTAAAATTTCGAGTTATTTTATTGTTCCACTTGAAAAAAAATCATAAAATAGGTTTATTTTTTGCCTCTAGAGTGACCTAACCAAGCCCCTAAATTTACGAGGGGTGATCAAAAAGTAAGGTTACAAAGCCTGTAATGAAACGTGTACATTTTGTAACCTTTTTTTTTTAATTTATTTGTATAAGACATATGTTTCACATGTATTACAATTGTCAAAGGAGAAGAAAACTACTTTTTCATCACTCCTCCTAGATATTAGGTCATATTCCAAGTCTAGGTCAATACTAAATGTGTATTTTAGTCATTAAGTTATAACTACAAGACCAAATAACACTGGAAAAATATATGGAGACGTTTTTTATCATCACAAAAACTGTCATAATTGTACAAATTTCGAAGCAGCAATGAAACTTATTTTAATTCTGATGTTAGTCTTCTTAGTAAAAATGTTTTGATGTGTTTTTTCAACTTCCCTTTAGATCAGTGTTGTATACGCGTGGCGCATGAAGTAAAATTTCGAGTTTAGAAAAGCCTGAATTTGGATTTGGACGCTACGCGTCCAAATCCAAATTCTTCAGGCTTTTCTAAACTCGAAATTTTACTTCATGCTTAGCCTGGGAGTGAAAAACACTCGTTTAATGACTACACAAATTTGAGATATCTTATACTTAAAATAATATCAAATAAAACATGATTACTTAATAACCAAAACGTAGCTAAAATTACGAAATGTAGATTATTTTAAAGTAATTTAAAATTTCTAACGAGTGTTGTCCATTCCCAGACTAAGAATGAAGTAAAATTTCAAGTTTAGAAAAACCCGAAGAATTTGAATTTGGATGCGTTTATTTTATTTCGTTTATTTACAATGTTAATTTTCTTTAATTAAAATTATTGTGTTTTTTCTTTATTTGTATTAACTTCAATCTGTAATTGAACCTTGTTCCGTTGGTTGAATAAATAAATAAATAAATAAATAAATAAATTACACTCGAAATTTTACTTCATGCGCTACGCGTATATAACACTGATTTAAAGTGAAGTTTAAAAACACATCAAAACATCATTTTTAATTAGATTAAAACGGAATCCGTTTTAGTTTTAATAAACTCCTTATGTTCAGCCTCAAGTTAATAAAATGAGTCTAACCTCACAATAGATCGACAATTTTTGATGATTTAAATAACTTTTGAGGATACGAATCCTTTTGAAGGATTCAAATCGTTTTTGTAAGTATTCAAATCCGTTTAAAATGATTCGAATCATTTATAATACATTTAGATTCGAATATGAATCCTCTTAAAAAAAATGCAACGAATCCGAATCATGAATTTTCACCAAAGTATTCAGATATCTCTTTTGAATCCACTAAGAGGATTAACATCATGAATAACACATTTAAATACGAATACGAATTCTTTAGAAAAAAATGGTGATGTGTCCATCATAGTACTTTCCCCCGTAAATTGCGTATTAAATCACTTTTAAAATATTTGTAGCATTATTATTTTCAAAATGTCTTCAACTTTTTGATAAATACAACTTTTATTTGAAACATTTTTCAATTGGATCAACACATACTGACACAAACCAATGACTAGATAAAATCACTATTTATTGAATATCTCAAAAACTAAGAGTGCTATGACAAAAAGTGAATCTACAAAAAATCTTTAGTTTTTCATTTCCTACAACTTTTATTTGAAACATTTTTCAATTGTATCGACACATAAACTGTCACACACCAATAACTAGATAAAACACACAACTTTTAAAATATATCTCAAAAACTAAGAGTGCTATGACAAAAAGTAAGTGAACAATACATCTTCATTTTGTTATTATCTACAACTTTTATTTGAAAGAATTTTTTGTTTGATGAACATTTATTGAAAAAATCTGAAAAAACTGAAAAACGCTAAGAGTAAAGTACCACTTCCGGTTTTCCGATTTTTACCAAAAGCTTTTCAGTTCTTCCGATTGTAACAAAAAGCTTAAGTTTCAAGTTTCATCTCGATATCTTTAGCGGTTTTTGCGGTACAGCGCACACAGACGCACACACAGACACACAGACAGACAGACAGACATTTTTCAAAAATGGTCTTATTCGACTCAGGGGACCTCAAAACGGATATTTCCGCAAAATTTTTTGATTCGAACATTTTCACGAAAACAATACTTTCCCTTTGTATTACATACGGGGTAAAGTAAAAAAACGAGAACGAATCATGAATGTTTACCAACGTATTTGGATACCTCTTTTGAAAAAGAGATTCGAATCCTGCCCAGCTTTGGCAAATGTATACCGCAATTCCTTTGCAGCAAACGTTGTGTGAAATGACAACTTAGGTTTCCATATGGTTACCAACTAAATGTTTGGATACCAGATGAATTTAATATTATATATGAAACAAGTAATCCTTTTTCTCCATTGGTTACCAACCATTTGGTTTTGCCAATTGTTAACCCAACCAAGTGTATCTGGTATCTGGTCACCCATCCTCAGCTCAACCATCCCACCTTGTCTAGGTAGTTCAGTATTACTGATGTGGGCAAATCCCTGATGATGTCTATCGTCGGCCATCTTTCACCCAGTATGAATCCTCTCGTAGACGAGAGTGCCGGGCATTCGCTGAGGATGTGCCTGGCAGTCTCGTCTTCCATATCACACCCTCTACAAGATGGCTAATAGAATCTTATCACTTTTAATATTTTTAAAATATTTTAGAACCAATTCCATTCATATTTTATGTTCTTCATTTATAACAAAATATTATTTCCTCCTTTTTGACAGTTGCCCTCGCACATTGTAACAGAAATTATATAAACATTGTTACACTTTATTTGAAATCGAGATCCGTTTATGCATTACACTTTCGTAGTGGAACATTAAACACGCGACATTTGGCAACGCAGTGTGTGGCATCCATCATATTAATATGAGAAACGAATTAGGAAACGGCCGACCTGCGTGTAGAAAGTTAAAAGAGCCGAATGAATAATTGATTTTGTTCGCCGCATCAATTACACGCGTGTAGACTACCCATCAATTTCAAACATTCCGAAATGCGGTGTGTCACCGAGAATGCATGTTTTAAAATTGTTACCTAAAGCGGAAAATAAACTCGCATCCGTTCGAAAGCTCAGGATTTATTGGTTGGGAAGCTGCTCCGAATTTAAAACTAGTATCAGAATTTCAAATTATTATCAGTAGGAGTATATTACGCTTAAAAAAATAAGATTAAAAAAATAAAACTAGTATCAGTTAGAGCAGTGGTGGGGAAACTTTTTTTAAGACGGGCCATTTGTAATAACCAGACAATCGTAGCGGGCCAAAGAATAATGCTTAATCGTAGGTAGGTAGTTTTTATGCGGGTCGTCACATTACGAAGTAAGAACGCGTTCAAACATTCTCACGACGGCACTCTTAAACGGGCCGGATTAAACCTTTCCGCGGGCCGTAGTTTCCCTATCACTGAGTTAGAGTAAGGAATGGGTTTTTTGTATCTCTGAATATACAAATTCCGAGCATATACAATTTCATATGTTCAGTTTTAAAAACACTCCTTACATTGTATAGTATGTTCATTAAAATTAAACCTCTAGAACAGTGGTCTCCAAACTACGGCCCGCGACTTGCATGAATCCGGCCCGCGATCGTTTGTATTTTTTTTTGTAAATGTCATATTTTGAAATATTGTAACAATTGTTCCTTAAATTTTTCATAATTTTATAAAATTAATCGGATCTTGGCCGACTTTATTATGTAGAATTGTATTTGTAGCCCGCGAAGAAGATAGTTTGGAAACCCAGGCTCTAGAGTGACATGAAATATATTTTAAGTTGGCAATTCTGAAATAATCCATTATAATTATTATGTCTGACGTTTTATATGACAATTCCCAAAGCGTGTAGCCAACATATATTTAAAAAAAATAAATCATGGCACTCCAGAGGTTTTTTGTATTGAACATACGATACGTTTGGTTGCGATCTGTCAAGGTGCAATGCGATTGATGTATGTTTTTTAAAAGTGAACATTGGAAATTTTATATGCTGGAATTAGTATGTTTAGAGGTACAAAAAACGCATTGTATAATACATCAACAAGAATATATCACACATCAAGAGAGATGAATTGAAAGAATCTAAATGCGTAACTATAATTTTCTTTAAATAATCCACGCGTTAATGAAAGAGAAGCATCAGGCAGCACTATAATTTCCTCCAAACTCAATTAGTGCGATTATGTAAATCGAGAAGGTGCGTTCCTTTTGAAACCGCAAGTGGTAATTTCGGGCATTGTGATTTATGAATGAGGAGCTGTGATTTTTTTTGTTTCTGCTGAGCTTACCTTTTTGTGATTCCACATCACGTTCACGCTCGGCTTTCCTCTTCTGAATTCTGATTGGTCGATGACATCATCGTGGACTAGGGAGGCTGTGTGGATCATCTCGGATATCATGGCTACTTCTCTTTGTGAGCTCAGAAGCCCGCTGGAAGAAAAAGTGCAAGCATACACGATATTAATACTTGTGTTACAATATGTAGACATTCATTGTAATAATATGAAGAAATATCGAGTATTTTATTAAGACCGGAAATTCATATGTTATTTGGCCATAAGAACGAACAACGATTAATCTTCCACAATAATGAAAATAGATCTTTGCAACTCATACATATTGCACATTGAAGCTTTGCGAATAAATTGACATAATTTTCTTTAAATGTTTCTTAAATTATATTTAAATCAACTAATGGATCACTCCTAAATGATCACATAAATTCATGCAATACTTCCATAGAAAACATTATTTCTTCTTCATATTGCTTTAATTTATTGAAGTAATTATTATGAACATGTTCTATTAAATAGACTAATCTAAAATAAATGATAAATAAAATTAATCGTTGCTTAGAAATCTCCATAAGAGCAATGTAAATTTTGATTATGCTATTAATAAATAGGGGGCAGCATCGTGCTATTTTAGTAATATCTTAAAATTATACTGTAATTTCGAAAAACATGTGAAAATAAATTAGGTTTGATATGTAGAATTCGTGTACGGCATTTGTCGAGACACGGGTTCCCGGTGCGCAGCCTTGAATTGCGAATGTAATTTTTCTGCCGCGGACTGTTCATTGATTATGTTGTTGATACACAACAAAGAAAGACATTATTAAAATATTTCCCAATACAGTCTTTAAATATAAGTGCATTTCGGGATTAATGTTTTGAATATGAATGTGGAATGCCGGTATATGTTGATTCAAGTGATGAGTCGGAAAAATTCCGTTTACATTTATTTACTAAATTGAGTGTTCTCATTAATTGTACGGCTTAGCCTACTCAGCTTGAAGGGTCGTCTACCCAGCTTAGAGAGTACACCTCCTCTCGTGTTCACATTTATCCCTTTTGTGTGCTTCATTACAATTTACCAAATCAATAAGTGCAGCACACGACAGTCATGTACGATGTTTGATTTTTGATAGTAATCATTTAAATCACTTATGTAGTTGCAAATAACATGAATATATATTTTATGTTACCAGAATTTAACTGTTTGTCTATAATATAAATACAGGTATTTTTTTTTTTTAGGTAAACATGTGCATAAGCTGAAAATTTTCTAATATGAGTTGTTTATTAAACAAATTCGATTTGAAGCTTTAAACGAGTGTTTTCCACTCCCAGACTAAGCATGAAGTAAAATTTCGAGTTTAGAAAAGCCCCGTGAAAATTTGTTTCGGGTCGCGCAGCGACCCGAGACAAATTTTCTAGGCTTTTCTAAACTCGAAATTTTACTTCATGCGCCACGCGTATAAAACACTGATTTCAAGTGAGGTTCAAATATACATAAATTTCACAGTATTTTATTGTTTTATACGCGTGGCGCATGAAGTAAAATTTCGAGTTTAGAAAAGCCCAGAAAATTTGTCTCGGGTCGCTGCGCGACCCTCGACAAATTTTCACGGGGCTTTGCTAAACTCGAAATTTTACTTCATGCTTAGTCTGGGAGTGGAAAACACTCGTTTAAAATTTCAAATTGAACTCTTTTAAAAAACAACAAATATATAAATATTTAAAAAAAAATCTGAATTTAGAATACGTGTACTTTAAAGAAAAACTCCCTGTATATACTCATATGGAATATCAAACTAAAAAGGCATCTGTTTCGTTATACAGTTGTATGTATGTCGATACATATTAAAATCGTAAATATTTATCCAGTTTACTTGTGCAGCACGCGACAGTCACGTACGATGTTTGATTTTTGATAGTAATCATTTAAATCACTTATGTAGTTGCAAATAACATGAATATATATTTTATGTTGCCAGAATTTAATTGTTTGTCTACAATATAAATACAGGGAATTTTTCTTTTAGGTAAACATGTGCATAAGCTGTACATTTTCTGACATGCCTTGTTTACTAAAAGAGTTCGATTTGAAGCTTTAAACGAGTGCTTTCCACTCCCAGACTAAGCATGAAGTAAAATTTCGAGTTTAGAAAAGCCCCGTGAAAATTTGTCGAGGGTCGCGCAGCGACCCGAGACAAATTTTCTGGGCTTTTCTAAACTCGAAATTTTACTTCATGCGCCACGCGTATAAAACACTGATTTCAAGTGAAGTTCAAATATACATAAATTTCACAGTATTTTATTGTTTTATACGCGTGGCGCATAAAGTAAAATTTCGAGATTAGAATAGCCCAGAAAATTTGTCTCGGGTCGCTGCGCGACCCGAGACAAATTTTCACGGGGCTTTTCTAAACGCGAAATTTTACTTCATGCTTAGTCTGGAAGTGGAAAACACTCGTTTAAAATTTCAAATTGAACTCTTTTAAAAAACAACGAATATTTAAAGAAAATAATCTGAATTTAGAACTTGTATACTTTAAAGAAAAACTCCCTGTATATACTCATATGGAATATCAAACATTTACTTGTGTCTTCTGTAATTCAATACCCAATTCATTCATTCGCACGGCGCTATGTAAACAAACAAACAACGCGCTCCGCACTCACCATTTTTATTATTTGTTGTTATAAAATTCGGCAGGCAATACATAGTCAAAACTACTTTCTGCAATTTTGCTATGTCTGCGCCATCTCGTATCCCAGAAACACACAACCAGCAAAAATTGGCCCTCTTAAAGGATGCTATTTTCGTGAGATACATTGTAATAATATGATGATACAATTTTAATAAAGGATACCGTACTAAAATGTATATTATCATGAGATAAATCAGAGTAATACAGTAACGAATATTGTTGAATTTTATAAGGGCTTTCTAGTAAATTGGAAATTTTGATTCCCTTCACACAGCAACATTTTATAGGTTTGGAACTTTATTTAAAATACCGCTGCAGCCAAGCTTGCACAGCATGAATTAATGTATTTACCTATAAGTCCCGAAGTGAATTAGAAATCTGGTAATCTACGAAATAATTGGTCTCTACACAAAATAATGAGGAGATTATAAAAAATCAACAATGCTCTAATTTAATACAAGATATAGTATTTACCCAGAGAAGATTGGAACTGTGGCTACACCCATAATCTTGCCTAAAAGTGCGTGATGCAACCAAACATAGATGGTAATATTTATGACCCGTGGGCGAGTCTGGTGAAAAAAAAAAATAGGCGGCGGACTTCCCCTAATTATGGAGTTTGCCCGGTGCATTACATAACAAGAACATCGTGTCTTACATTAACATCTTCATCCTTATCCAGCCCAAAATACTGTTAACTGTTATTTAGATGGATAATTGATGATACGCTCTGTTGAACACGAACATTATATCTGGGAGATTTGGAAACTCGATGCACCACAAAATGGTAATGCATTTGGAACACGTTTGTTGTGTTGCAACAAAACCATATCTTATATTGATTGTTCCAGTATTTCATTTTCCTTAGATTTTAAATTTATTTGCCTATAATTTTCCTGTAAATAACAATATCGTTGTTTTGGGGGTAAAACCAATCAACGATTTTCGGTGTACAGGGTAGGCCATTTTAATCAATCCACGCAAATAACTCCGAAGATATATTCGATAGCAAAAATTGACCATAACAAAGGTTGTATGGCTGGTAGGGGGACATCCGATGATGGCCTTTAAAGTGACCTTGAAGTTAACTTTCAAGGTCATCTAAAGACCAACTTACACATTTTAAATGGCAACCCTGCTTTTTCAATGTTTATATTGAAAGAGGGTCATCATGTTAGTAGGGCTGCATAAATATTTTAATACCTCACATAAGAAAATTTTCGAGAAAAAAAACTTAAAGAAAATTTTACTAATAGACTTTAATTCAAAAGTTCAATACTTCACTTAAAAAAGGAGACTAAACGATATTTCCTGCCACCAACATAATGAAGCCGTAATACGGCAAGCCGTTGACAAAACTAAACAATACACAATAAAGAAAATTAAAAAAAGATGCTCAAAGACATTTCCATTTTGCTGGATACATAAATTAATTCGACGCTGAAAGTCCTGAACTGTTCTTAACAAAACTGTCCTTGGAATATTTTGGCAAGCGGTCTGGATTGTACCTATCATATTATCTATGGTTGTTGTTTCATGCTCATAAACAACATCTTTCAAATAACCCCATAAATAAAAATCCGGAGATCTTGGTGGCCATGCAACAGTTCCACCACGTCCAATCCACCTGTTATGGTAACTCTCATTTAAATAATTTCTAACTATCCGGGCAAAGTGTGGTCCAGCTCCATCCAATTGAACCCACATTCTTAATCTTGTTCGCAAATTCACATTTTCCAGTAGTACTGGGAGTGCATCTCTCAAGAAATTTAAAAAGTTTACCCATTTACGTTACCGTTGAAAAAATGTGGACCAATCAAATGTCCATCTATGATACCACACCATACATTAAGACTCCAACGATGTTGGTTGTTGACCTGTCTATGCCAGTGAGGATTCACGTCAGACCAATAGTGACAATTGTGTCTATTAAGCTGTCCGTTGCTTTTGAAAGTTGCCTCATCGGAAAACATAACATAACAAAAAAAAAAAATGGGATCGTTCATTATTATTTGTTCTGCCCATTGGCAAAACTCTACGCGCTTCCTCATATCATTGGGTGTAAGCGCTTGTGTTAGCGAGATATGATAGGGGTGATAACGTAGGCTCTTCAATATTCTCAGTGAACTACGTCTGGGTATGCCAGATTCTCTTTCAATATCATAGCTGCTAATATGAGGATTAATTGCACTAACGTCATTTTGGTTATAAATATGTCTTGGTTTAACACGTCGTAAATGTCCTTGTCGGGCTTTCAGATGGATGTTTCGAATTACAGAGTGATTGGGGTGCCGTCTTTGAAGATATCGATTCCGATACAAGATAGCAGCTTGTCGATAGTTACCTCCACATTCTCCTAGAATCAACAGCATATCGACTCTCTCTACCGCCGGATAGTCAGCCATATTTTATTTGATTTGCAGAAGATATCTTGTCCAAGTGTTTACTTCTTCAAATGAAATTTCCATTGAAAAATGAACGAATGCATTTTGTAGTGAAATTTTGATTGACACTATTTATTTGCATGACAACCTCAACGACCAATTGTTTATAGCCCCTAAGCTCACGAACAACAGTCATTTTTGAATATTTATTTAAAATATTGATCATAATGTAGTACAATTACATATCTAGTTTAATTTTTGAGTTTTTTGAATTAGAATAAGTGAAGTAGGTATTGAAATGATATGTTGGTGGCAGGAAATATCGTTTAGTTTTATTATTTAATGAAGTATTGAACTTTTGAATTGAAGTCTATTAGTAAAATTTTCTTCAAGTTTTTCTCGAAAATTTTCTTATGTGAAGTATTAAAATTTTTATGCAGCCGTACTAACATGATGGCCCTCTTTCAAAATAAATATTAAAAAAGTAGGGTTGCCATTTAAAATTTGGAAGTTGGCCTTCAAATGACCTTGAAAGTCAACTTCAAAGTCAGTTAAAAGGCCATCATCGAATGTCCCCCTACCAGCCATACAACATTTGTTATGGTCAATTTTCGCTATCGAATATATCTTCGGAGTTATTTGCGTGGATTGATTAACATGGCCTACCCTGTATATGATAAATAATTTCAATTTGATTAGCCTTAATAAAGCGTTGCTCTTTTTTAATTAGCTTTTGTGTTGTGGTTAATAAATAATTTATTTTTGAAAGTCGCCGTGCAATTTTCCGCACTGTTTAGCGCAATATGTGAAAATTCCACAGCAATTGACCGATAAACATGTTTCTTCTGAAATTTCAACAGCCAACGATATTTTAATCACTCCGCAAACTAAATTTGTTGAATAGATTAGAAATACTCTTTATGAATTTACAGATATAGTGAAATTCGGGAGAGATGTCTTATGACTGATGTAGAATGTGTGGTTCAATTATTTTTTTTTAGAGAGTAGTTGTGTTAAATGTTGACGTTACATGACAGTGTCATATTTTTTAGATCGCGAGATTATTAGTGTTCTTTCTTTTAGAAAAGCTTTAAATCATAATTTCTTGTGATTTTTTTCTTTTGAGTATACATATCCCAATAACGTGTTGTAGGTTTTTAAATATTCGTTCTTTTCTTAAGAGAGGTCAATTTGAAGTTTAAACGAGTGTTTTCCACTCCCAGGTTAAGCATGAAGTAAAATTTCGAGTTTAGAAAAGCCTGAAAATTAGGTTTGGTCGCGTAGCGCGAAGCGCGACGGACCAAACCAAATTTTCAGGCTTTTCTAAACTCGAAATTTTACTTCATGCGCCACGCGTATTAGACACTGATTTCAAGCGAAGTTTACTCGTTCACAATATTTCAGAGCTTTAGTGTTTAATACGCGTGGCGCATGAAGTAAAATTTCGAGTTTAGAAAAGCCTGAAAATTTGGTTTGGCCGCTCCGCGCTTCGCGCTACGCGACCAAACCAAATTTTCAGGCTTTTCTAAACTCGAAATTTTACTTCATGCTTAACCTGGGAGTGGAAAACACTCGTTGAAACTTCAAATTGACCTCTCTTAAAAAAAGAACGAATATTTAAACACCTACAACACGATATTGGGATATGTATACTCAAAAGAAAAAAATCAATTATTTTTTTTTAGAGAGTAGTTGTGTTAAATGTTGACGTTACATGACAATGTCATATTTTTTAGATCGAGAGTTTATTAGTGTTCTTTCTTTTAGAAAAGCTTTAAATCATGATTTCTTGTGATTTTTTTCTTTTGAGTATACATATCCCAATAACGTGTTGTAGGTTTTTAAATATTCGTTCTTTGCTTAAGAGAAGTCAATTTGAAGTTTAAACGAGTATTTTCCACTCTCAGGTTAAGCATGAAGTAAAATTTCGAGTTTAGAAAAGCCTGAAAATTTGGTTTGGTCGCGTAGCGCGAAGCGCGACGCGACCAAACCAAATTTTCAGGCTTTTCTAAACTCGAAATTTTACTTCATGCGCCACGCGTATTAGACACTGATTTCAAGCAAAGTTTAGTCGTTCACAATATTTCAGTGCTTTAGTGTTTAATACGCGTGGCGCATGAAGTAAAATTTCGAGTTTAGAAAAGCCTGAAAATTTGGTTTGGCCGCTCCGCGCTTCGCGCTACGCGACCAAACCAAATTTTCAGGCTTTTCTAAACTCGAAATTTTACTTCATGCTTAACCTGGGAGTGGAAAACACTCGTTTAAACTTCAAATTGACCTCTCTTAAGAAAAAAACGAATATTTAAAAACCTACAACACGTTATTGGGATATGTATACTCAAAAGAAAAAAATCACAAGAAATTATGATTTAAAGCTTTTCTAAAAGAAAGAACACTAATAAACTCGAGATCTAAAACATATGACATTGTCATGTAACGTCAACATTTAACCCAACTACTCTCTAAAAAAAAATAATTTGGTTTGGC
This sequence comes from Philonthus cognatus, assembly GCA_932526585.2. Lineage (NCBI taxonomy): Eukaryota > Metazoa > Arthropoda > Insecta > Coleoptera > Staphylinidae > Philonthus > Philonthus cognatus. Next base: position 37,010,959 of record OW052242.1, read on the forward strand.
CGCTCCGCGCTTGGCGCTACGCGACCAAACCAAATTTTCAGGCTTTTCTAAACTCGAAATTTTACTTCATGCTTAGTGTGGGAGTGGAAAACACTCGTTTTAAGCTTCAAATTGAACCCTTTAAAAAAAAGCGTATGCATATGTATACTTAATAGAAAATTCCTGTATGTATACTTTAAACAAAAAAATTCTCAGTATTAACAGATTAATCCGATGACTATTTGCCAAATCTACTAAATGCGCATTCGATTCAACTAACATTTTCGTTTAAGCTTACACAAAATCAACATAAATGCATTATTTATTTCTGTAAATACCTGAACTATTTAGTAGATGTGGAAATTGGAATAATACCAATAATTTGTGGTTTTTGCAGATTTAGTTTTACGAAGACATTGTCAAAATGTGACGATTACTAAAATTTTAAAGCTGCATACCGGAAGATATGTTTTCGCATGCTCCATCTAAAAACCATAGCAGACATATTATGAAGTTTTCTGTCTCTTTTCACACACGCAATCTGATGACATTAAACTACTGTATGTATTGGTGCAAAAAGCACTACAAATTAAGGAAACCATGGGACACCTCTCGTGAATCGTACTTTAACTCTATTTCTCAATTTTTTCTTGTTGACTGAAAAAATCTTCATAATTTTAGGATTTCTGTCATAAACAACAATTTCAAAATAAACTGCTCAAATATATTTATTTTTAAACCGACGATTTGATATTTTAAATTTAATTTAATTTAATTTCGAACGCAGTATAAATAAATATATTTATCTTTAAACCAACGATTTGATGTTTTAAATTTAATTTAATTTAATTTCAAACAACACATTTCTATTATTAGAAGAATAATCCGTGAGAGGATTCGAAACGACTTCATATATTAATATTAATTGCGTACACGGATGTAAATTCTTGTCTTCACCCGATTACAAATCACACACGGGGTTTTTAATAATATGATAATTTTCGGAAAAGGTCAACGTCGTTTTGCTGCTCAATGCTTTTATCCATCTAAATCATTCCATTCAGATTTTAAGAATAATTCCAGGAAGCACGCGTTATTATTTATTATACTTTGCACAGTTCACCTTCGCGAATTCAGCACTGCGATTATAATGGCAAACTGAACTATCTGAATTAATATGAATTAAGAATCGTTTCCGGTTGCAGAGTATACAATAAATAATTTATTTTGAGCAGTTTTAGAGTTAACTTCAAATGTTGATTCGAGGTCAAATTCTGTACTTATTTTTATAATTTATATAAATAACTTATTATTTGAATTTTTGTTTTGAATATTATTGATGTTGATCTTCAGGCATTCGCCGATTTTATAAAATACTTCAATTTGAAGTTTCGAACGAGTGTTTTCCACTCCCAGGCTAAGCATGAAGTAAAATTTCGAGTTTAGAAAAGCCCCGTGAAAATTTGTCGAGGGTCGCGCAGCGACCCGAGACAAATTTTCTGGGCTTTTCTAAACTCGAAATTTTACTTCATGCGCCACGCGTATTCAAAACTGACTTCAAAAGAAGTTCGAAATATTCCTATATAAGCTATTTTACAAAAGTAGTATATTTTAAACTTGACAATAATTCACTTTTTTATACGCGTGGCGAAATTTTACTTCATGCGCCACGCGTATTCAAAACTGACTTCAAATGAAGTTCGAAATATTCCTATATAAGCTATTTTACAAAAGTAGTATATTTTAAACTTGACAATAATTCACTTTTTTATACGCGTGGCGCATGAAGTAAAATTTCGAGTTTAGAAAAATAAATAAATAAATAAATATGATGATAGAATTTTAATAAAGGATACCGTACTAAAATGTATATTTTCATGAGATAAATCAGAGTCACGAATATTGTTGGATTTTATAAGGGCTTTCTGGCAAATTGGAAATTTTGATTCGCTTTACACAGCAACATTTTATAGGTTTGGAACTTTGTTTAAAATACCGCTGCAGCCAAGCTTGCACAGCATGAATTAATGTATTTACCTATAAGTCCCGAAGTGAATTAGAAATCTGGTAATCTACGAACAAAATAATGAGGAGATTATAAAACATTAACAATGCTTTAATTTAATACAAGATTGACTTCAAATGAAGTTCGAAATATTCCTATATAAGCTATTTTACAAAAGTAGTATATTTTAAACTTGACAATAATTCACTTTTTTATACGCGTGGCGCATGAAGTAAAATTTCGAAAGCCTGAAGAATTTGGATTTCAAATCCAAATTCTTCAGGCTGTTCTAAACTCAAAAATATACTTCATGCTTAGTCTGGGAGTGGAAACAATCGTTAAACAACAATTAAAACCTTTAATGACAACACCAGATTCTTACAACAAAAATAACAACAAGATAATTAATGAAACTAATAAAGATTTTGAAAATAATTACGGTTTGTGTTTGTTTTCAATTTCTTTAAGAAAACAACGTTGTCATGAATGGTTCTAATAGCTGTCGAACAAGTGTTTTTCACTCCCAGACTAAGCATGAAATTAAATTTCGAGTGAGCCTGAAACTCAGACTCGAGTGAGCCTGAAACTCAGACTTTTCTAAACTCGAAATTTTACTGTTAATCTGTTAAATAGAAGTAAAATACATTTTTAAATAAATAATTGAAATTTATTTAAAAATTTATTTGAATATTTGAAATGTTTGATTTGGTTTTCATTAACTCAGGAGTACATCTTTATAAAAATAATATTAATAAAACTTAACTTTACGCCTTTTATTTAAACTTTCACAGTGACTATAGTTTCGACTACAAGTTAGTCATTATAAAACTAAGGGACTTAGTTTGTTTTGATATACTGATGAGAGATAAATCTCGAAACGCGCCTATAGATGGCTTAAGACAATTTAGATCGTCCCCTGTAAATTTTCAATTTATTTAAATTTCCTGTTGGTTCATTTAGTTTAGTTATGGAATAATTTGACCTGAAGTTGCATTGTGCATATAAATTATGCATAGAACAGTAAATCTGTCGTGTAACTCAAATATTCATTGTATAATTCAATATCTCTCGAGGTATTAGCTCGAGAAGTTGTTTCGATGAATATTTGGAGATTTGTCTCAATGAGACTAAATTTGTGCAGAAAGTCGATATTAATTTTAATTCGTTTTTATATTTTGAAAATTGATTGATTGATCGATTGATTGATTGATTATTATCGATTTCAACCAAAACGAATCCCGATCTGTTTTGGCGGTTCCTTTGAAAATCGTTTCGCGTACCTCTTCAAGTAACATTTGTCCGGTTAATCGATCGAAATGTTAATGAAACCGATTAACAACCATCGGCGAAATTGCGGTCGGTGTTCCGGCCGACGTGAAGCGAATCTGAATCGCCTTTTATGAATGAACACGCGACCTTGACGTCAAGGTCACCCGCGTGTAGAGTACGCATCATCATCACCACCAGCAGCAACTTCCACAACACGCGATATTCTTTCTCTTCTTTGCAGAGCGCCAATAATAATAACGTACACACATGGACACGCCATGTGCGCGTAGAAAGTGGACTAATAAACACTTTTTATTTAGAAAATATTCGCGACTGGACTCTTATAATTGAGACATGAGTGTATTTTTATTACAACCATTTTTTTTTAGTATATATGTAAACCGCGTTTTTTTTTTTCATTTTCAGGGGTAATACCACGAGTGTTTTGAATTTAGCCGGATAAATTGTATTTTGCACGAGTCTTCGATACAAATTTCGAGAATGAATTAGGATGAAAAAAACCACGCTGAAGATTTCAAGCATAAAAGTCGGGCACGAGACTTCACTTGCCTACCAACGCGGAATCAAACTAGTATACTGACGGTTCAAAGACAGATGAAGGAGTCGGAGCCGGAATATACAGCACAAAACCCGAGACAAAGATTTCAGTCAGCCTGGCGAGGGACACCACAGTGTCACACAGGGCTGTGGAGTCGGAGTCGGAGTCGTGGAGTCGGAGTTTAGGTATTTTGGTCGGAGTCAGAGTCGGAGTCGCGGAGTCGAAAATTAGTTACGACTCCGACTCCGGACAAATCGAAATAAAAAGTACAAGATGGACGAAAATTGAGCGTAACACTTCAGGTAACGCTATTCGTTAATCGTAATTTAAATATGCTGTACCTATAGCTTCTTATTAAGTCTCGATAGGCATTTAAATTCTAAATATATGATTAAAAATAAGTATTTTTTAATATATTTTGTGTAAAATTATTGGTTTTACATATAATAATAAATTATGTCTAATTTGTAACGTTTAAAAATAATATAGTGTTACTGGGCTTATTGCATTAACACGATTATTAGTGCATTTTTAAATAATTAATTTTGATCATTTTCTTCGACTGTTACATTTTTTTTATAGAGTGTCTTCTCTTTGTATAAAGAGCCGGTCGGTGAGTGATAGTGGCTTAACGAATCATTATTAATATCGTAGAATTTTAAAATTATCAAATATGATCATGTTAATCCTTTAAAAAAAAAATACATGTTAATTTTGCATTTGAACTTCTTGTACATACATGTGGTTTTTAATAGTACCCTTTAATCCTTATGATTTCCTAATAATCACCGGAGTCGGAGTCGGACGTTGAAGCTGGAGTCGTTTTATCTTAAATTGAGGAGTCGGAGTCGGAGTCGGATACTGTATCCACCGACTCCACAGCCCTGGTGTCACACCACAGCGGCTCACCTCTGCATTGGAGAAATAGCAAGGCAAGACAACAAAAGTCGATCATAGCTATTTTCTCGGACAGCCAAGCGCTGCTAAGGGCACTAAGCACCACACAGGTCGATTCTAAGCTAGTGTGGGACTGTGTAAGCGCTCTCAACGAAATGGGCGGTCGCAAAAAAGTGACAATGGTATGGGTCCCAGGACACAAGGGTCATCAAGGGAACGATAAAGCAGACGAACTGGCCAAACAAGGCTCCTCAAGCGCATTCACTGACCGGGAACCCTCTTACGGTATCGCAAACACTGCAGTCAGAAAATCCATAAAAAAATGGACGGGGACACAGACTCAAACTTGGCGAACGAACACGGTAGGGCAGAGGCAGGCGAAACAGTTTCTCAAAAAACAATCGCTTACTTTTACGACCAATCTTCTCAACCAAGAGAGGAAAAGGGTTAAGGCTATAGTACGTCTACTGACAGGACACTATAGGCTCAACAAACACATGAGCAAAATAGGCCTGGCAGAGGATACGATATGTAGATTCTGCCAGGAAGAAGATGAGGACCCTCTCCACATCCTATGCCAATGTGAGGCCCTAGCAAGGGTTAGATACCTAAAGCTGGGCAACACTAAACCAAGCGCAGAGAGCCACACCAAGGCTCACTATCAGGGTTAATAGGGCTAATCAAAGAGGCGAAGCTCGAGCACGTCGTGTAAGATAACAGGGAACCACAATAGATCTGCAAAGGTCGCGGTGGTACAGGCCAAACGGCCACCCCTACAATTATCTATCCCTTGTCGAAAATGCCCATTTTCTAGGTTAGGATCGACACTTTGCGGTTTGAGGCTACCGTTGCCATGGTGAAGGTAAATAACATTTTATCCACTCGCAAACCTTTGTTTACCTGTTTATCCGCTTAAAAACCGCTAAGACGACCATTTAAAATACATGAGTCACCTATTTCCAAAAACCCCGAAATCCATGGTTTTCAAATGGATTTAGGGGTTTTTTGGAAATAGGCGACTCACATATGTTTACACATGAGTCGAATTATCTATAGTATTTCATTGAGAGGAAATTGAAAAACTTTGAAATCCTTGAAAGGAACTTTCAATTGAATTCATTGTTTGATATTTGTTCGCTGTATCTAGATTAAATGTGAAATTGGGTAACTTAAATTGGCAATCGAGGCTTGGGTTAAGTAATGGGTAATCATATTTTGAGCAATGAGTTGTTGCACGCGCGCAAAATTTACCTACTCTCCACGGATGCAATAATTAATTCAATGGAAATGCCTAAGGTCATTACAAAATATTAGGTAATGCAAAATGTACACTTTTTTGAATCATGATTAACTGTCTCTTTTTATGAGAAGATATGTTATCTTCAGTTCCTTACACATTTTACATCTATATATGGATAGGTATATGCATGAAATAATTTGAATCACCTAGAAGCAAAGGGGTGTAAGTGACAAATTAAAAAAATGAGAAGCCTAGTTTTAAAGTTGAAGTTATATTAAAACCAACAAACAAAATATTGAATTAGTTTTAATAATAATAATAATAATAATAATAATAATAAGTCTTTATTGCCCAACAGGAAAATTACATCCCAATTACAAGACAATATGTAAAATAGATTAATTACATGGCCGTATGCGTGTATACATATACATATACATATATATATATATATATATATATATATATATATATATATATATATATATATATATATATATATATATATATATATATATATAGTTATGTTGATTAACAGAAATTATACTGGGTAGCAGTACCTATTTATGAAAGCTCTAAATCTCTTTGCTACTTAACAAAAAACTGTTGCACTTGCATATAGTCAATTTTTTTCAAATTGGCACGCGCTCTCAGAAATTGGTCATAGGGGGGCTCGCGCTTCTTGGGGGCAAGGCTCATCCCTGTGTCAGGGGCTGCTAACGCATTTAAACCTATGTATACACGTCAAAATACTACAATTTAGTTAGTCTTGGGGGGGGGGGGGGGGGTCCACCACGTGAGCCACCCTCCAGAGTGCCTCTAGGTGCCCCATTTGATTTAAATATTTGAATCATGTTTCACCAAATGATTAATGGGAACATAGGGAACGAAATTGTATATTAGTGTTTACAAGTTACCAACCTTTTCTCCTTGTACATGTGATAATTGAGAGCTCTGGAGACGAGGATGGCGATCATGGGCCTTATGGCTTTCCCGTGACCATCGAAGTAATACGTGGCTATTTCGTGGAGTTCATCCTGGTACGTGTTCATGCGCAACACCTGAAAATCAACGAGTCTAATTAAAACAGGAAAAAAAAGTGCAAGTTCCGTTCCAATTGCGGCAAAAACGCGACACACCTTGACTCGGATTTTCACGTTACAGCTTTAATTGCACCGCGCATCTCCCTCTTGCGCAAACTAGTAGCAGTAGTGCGCGCACTATTGACTAATTGACACTTCGGCGGTGTGCTAAGGTAAACGATCGGTAATTGGCGATTATTGTTGATTGGCGTTGCGTAAGTTTGATGAGTGTTTGTTGGTTTGGTTTGGTTTCATTCGTGCCATCTGATAAATTGGTACGTGATTGAAATGAGGATGGAAGGATGTATTAATTAGCACGCTTTTGCAACAATTACATTAGATTTCTTGATTGGTCATAGAGATAAGTGTGCTAAAGGTTGAGTTGATTCAACACACACAATTATCGCCCGTGAAGAATTGCGATTAGATGTATGAAGATGATGTGAATACATCCGTTAAGAAATGATGATAAGTATGCCTTAAGAATTATTTACTTATATATGATTTATACTTCAAGGCTTACACATTCAGATGCAGTGATTTTTTCTTGGAAGGATACATATTCTGATATTTGTTTAGGGATTCGTTGTTTTTGTAAATCATTCAATTTGAAGCTTTAAACGAGGTTTTCCACTCCCACACTAAGCATGAAGTAAAATTCTAAATCACTGTTTTATGTTGTAGGCGTTCACTTTCTGGTACATCCTAAATACACTTGTAAATAAAACACTTTTTACTTTGTTTAACAACTGTATTTTGCACTTAATTTGTAACTATAGTTTGATAATGACTACTAGATAGTCGAAACTATAGTCACATATTAAGTGCAAAATACAGTTGATAAACAAAATAAAAAGGGTTTTATTTACAAGTGTACTTCCAAATCAGTATTCTGAAACAACCATTTTAAATTTCTGAGTATTTTATAAAATATACTAGATTAGCTTTCTTAAATATGTTGAATTTTGTTTATTATTATATGACCCTTTGTATCAATTTTCTAAATACATATATATTATTATTATATATACTGCTTTGTCAGTATACATTGAACTTCACTAAAAATCAGTGTCTTATACGCGTGGCGCATGAAGTAAAATTTCGAGTTTAGAAAAGCCCCGTGAAAATTTGTCTCGGGTCGCTGCGCGACCCTCGACAAATTTTCTACGCGGGGCTTTTCTAAACTCGAAATTTTACTTAATGCTTAGTCTGGGAGTGGAAGTACTAGTTAAAAGTTTCAAATTAACCACTTTTATAAAAAACAACGAATGCCCGAACAATTACAGAGTATCCATCGAGATATGTACACCTAAAAGAAAAATTCCCTGTACGTACAAAATTATTTTATCTGTCAGATTTAAGAATTTATTCTATTAGTTATATTAAAATCTAAACTGAATGAAACTTCTCCTTATGATACTGTTATTGAATATGATACTATAAGAATAATCATATACACTCAATTTGATTTCGCTATGTAAGTGGTACAATAACCTGCCTCTAGGTAAAAGTAACCTTGAAGGTAAAAGTACAATCTACCGAGTCGAGATCGAGTGCGTGTGTGTGATCTGCTCGCAATTGAATCGTTTATTTCAGAAACCCGTCACACGCCAATTTTCATATTTTGAAAAAACTAAAGGATAACTTCAAATGCCGTCGCTTGATGGGTTTCTGCAATTAACACATTATTTAGCTACAAATTTTATATATTTAAAGGTTAAAATCTAGAGGAGTTTGAGCACTTAATGATGTGCATTCGTTGAAATAGTAATAATTTAAAACCATTAATTTTCTGTCGTTTTGGCGCGTAATGGGTTTCTGAATTAATGGACACTTGCAAGTTATGATATCAAATATTCAAACACAATTATTCTATTTGTGAAAAACAAAAAAATAAGGTGTACCTGTCTGATATATGTGTAGACATCTTTTAAGTCGTCTTCTAACAAATGGTATGGATCTATTTGGTATTCTGGTAAAGAGCCAGGCTGTTGCGTCCTCATGGTGGCCAAACTTCTGGCTGTTGACGCACCTTCTGGTCGACTGCAGGGGTGCAAACATCCTGTTGTGGTACTTCCAACCGCTGATGCCAAAGTACTTTGAAGGGAAATCTACAAAAATAAATATATCGTAAGAATCAGAAGCATATAATCGTTGATTTAAGTATTTATAATACTTCAATCAACGATATAATATTCTATTTAAAGAGAAACAGATAAGTACAGGACATAACATACATTTTAGGATATCTTTCAACGAACAGCGTTTTTAATAAACTGGGGGAAAATTATATTAATTTAAATTGCGGTGACACAGTATTTCTCGCAATAATTAATGGATCGTTGGGCAAGCCGGTCTAATTTCTATTATTTCCACACACACTCACAAATGCCTACGAATAAGACAACTTTCAATACTCGGGCAAACACAAATTAAATATTTGCATTGGCCAAGCGTAAACGCAAAAAGATAGAATCATGAGAAATCAAGGTTGCAACATATTGACAAACTTTTTCCACCTTTTATCTTTTGAAACACTTTTTTTACATAAGCATAAAACACAATTTCCCACTATTTTTGTTGTTGTTGTAAGGCACCACCAGTTGCTGAGTATAAGCAAGGGGAGCTAATGCTTATGGGAGAACTAGGAATAAAGTAGAAAAGGAGAGCCTATGTTCAAGATGTGGGGTAAGAGTAAAACAGACGACTATAGACGACTATATACACCAATCACCGGTCTTGCTTCTGGATGCAGCATCCAAACGCGATTACTAAATTTTTATATAGAGATCGGCTAACTGCATATATATATATATATATATATATATATATATATATATATATATATATATATATATATATATATATATATATATAAATTACAATTAACGACCTGTTTTTAGTACCAGATAAGAAATAACAGCGCATTAGGTCATGATGTAAAAGTTATTTTTTCATCAAGTGAGTGTGCAAGGAGGACAGAAGACGACGACGATCGTTTCGCTCTTTTTATGAGCTCCTCAGGCCGCCACATCCATCATCCCATACACACTCACTTGATATTTTAGAAGTTGTATATATACTGATTTCGCTAACCATAAGTCGGTATTGACGTCAGTATTTATAATTGCTACTGCATTGATAAGGGCATTGATCTCATTTTGCTTCTACAGTTAGTTTCGGTTTTTAGTTTAAACCATCGACTAGCATCGGAGCGGCGAGAAACCCGAACCAATGCGATGATAATATTCAGAGCGCCGAATTAAATTAAATAAATTAGAATTAACGACCTGCTTTTTAGTACCAGATAAGAAATAACAGCGCATTAGGTCATGATGTAAAAGTTATTTTTTCATCAAGTGAGTGTGCAAGGAGGACAGAAGACGACGACGATCGTTTCGCTCTTTTTATGAGCTCCTCAGGCCGCCACATCCATCATCCCATACACACTCACTTGATATTTTAGAAGTTGTATATATACTGATTTCGCTAACCATAAGTCGGTATTGACGTCAGTATTTATAATTGCTACTGCATTGATAAGGGCATTGATCTCATTTTGCTTCTACAGTTAGTTTCGGTTTTTAGTTTAAACCATCGACTAGCATCGGAGCGGCGAGAAACCCGAACCAATGCGATGATAATATTCAGAGCGCCGAATTAAATTAAATAAATTAGAATTAACGACCTGCTTTTTAGTACCAGATAAGAAATAACAGCGCATTAGGTCATGATGTAAAAGTTATTTTTTCATCAAGTGAGTGTGCAAGGAGGACAGAAGACGACGACGATCGTTTCGCTCTTTTTATGAGCTCCTCAGGCCGTGAGTGTGTATGGGATGATGGATGTGGCGGCCTGAGGAGCTCATAAAAAGAGCGAAACGATCGTCGTCGTCTTCTGTCCTCCTTGCACACTCACTTGATGAAAAAATAACTTTTACATCATGACCTAATGCGCTGTTATTTCTTATCTGGTACTAAAAAGCAGGTCGTTAATTCTAATTTATTTAATTTAATTCGGCGCTCTGAATATTATCATCGCATTGGTTCGGGTTTCTCGCCGCTCCGATGCTAGTCGATGGTTTAAACTAAAAACCGAAACTAACTGTAGAAGCAAAATGAGATCAATGCCCTTATCAATGCAGTAGCAATTATAAATACTGACGTCAATACCGACTTATGGTTAGCGAAATCAGTATATATACAACTTCTAAAATATCAAGTGAGTGTGTATGGGATGATGGATGTGGCGGCCTGAGGAGCTCATAAAAAGAGCGAAACGATCGTCGTCGTCTTCTGTCCTCCTTGCACACTCACTTGATGAAAAAATAACTTTTACATCATGACCTAATGCGCTGTTATTTCTTATCTGGTACTAAAAAGCAGGTCGTTAATTCTAATTTATTTAATTTAATTCGGCGCTCTGAATATTATCATCGCATTGGTTCGGGTTTCTCGCCGCTCCGATGCTAGTCGATGGTTTAAACTAAAAACCGAAACTAACTGTAGAAGCAAAATGAGATCAATGCCCTTATCAATGCAGTAGCAATTATAAATACTGACGTCAATACCGACTTATGGTTAGCGAAATCAGTATATATACAACTTCTAAAATATCAAGTGAGTGTGTATGGGATGATGGATGTGGCGGCCTGAGGAGCTCATAAAAAGAGCGAAACGATCGTCGTCGTCTTCTGTCCTCCTTGCACACTCACTTGATGAAAAAATAACTTTTACATCATGACCTAATGCGCTGTTATTTCTTATCTGGTATATATATATATATATACATATATATATATATATACATATATATATATATATATATATATATATATATATATATATATATACAGAATTAAATAGGCCAGACTGGTCGCCAAATTCCAAAGAGGATATGGCACACAAACAAGTTGCTGATATCAAAATGGATCATATTGCACAAGGCCGTAGCCAGAAAAAACTTTCGGAGCGGATTATAAAAATTTAGGGGGGTTTTAATGGTAAAAATATTGTTTTTGCTCTTACAAGGCCACTTTTATATAGACAAATTTTACATTTTAAACATTTCGGAGGGTTGAACCCACATATCCCACCCCCCCTGGCTACGGCCTTGATCTTGCACGTTCATTTCTTGACATGGTTAAGGGAAAAAAAATCAAATGAGTCCAAAAAGTACCGAGTATTGTCACGTAGGCAAACTGAACGGGAAACAAACAAATAAGTCAGATGTTACTCTGTACAAAACTTTGAATTTGAATTTCAATTCAAATACAAAACTATTTGAATTCGAGACAAGTTTGTAGTTTGCACACTTTAAACATAATATATAAAATTACGAAAATGTTATTCGTGAAAATGCAAACAATGTCTTAATTAATAAGACAACTTAAGACAATAAATATTCATTCAAACAACTACTGCCCGTGCAAATACACCTCCGGATATTGAATTATACAATGAAATATTTAAAATCTTATTTGGTTTGATTTGTTACAACGCTCTATCAAAGAATATCTAACATTTAGGTTAAATTCTCTTCAAACCATATATTTGCACGGGAAGTAGTTGTTTCAATGGATATTTATTGTCTTAAGTTGTCTTATTAAATAAGACATTGTTTGCATTTTCACGAATAACATTTTCGTAATTTTATAAATTTTAATATTGTTCCCTTATAAAGTTTCAAAATTGTGACTCATTTGGAACCGGTTTTCGCCTTAACCCTTCATATTCTATAACTAAATAAAAAAATAATTAAGGATATTCTAGATAATATCTACTAATAGACATACGTTCATGACTAATTAAAAGAAAATTAATAGGTATTTAATTTAATAGGAAAATTAAACGAGCTTTAATGTAATCCAGAAATACGGCAATTAATATAATTGTTTGAACTGTGTTGTTGTTGTCGGTGCAGGAAAAAGAATGTCGGACTGAGGTGAGAGTGTCCTTGCTCCTCGCAAAGTGGGTCAGCTTAAGTTTGCTTTCTTCGTCTTTCTATATAGGCATATTATACATATATTCTCGTACATACCGATTTTACATGGAATTACAAATTGAGCGAGCGTTTCGTATCGTATCTGTTGGTAAATTGAATAAAATGTCACTTTGATTAAGCAAGAAGACACCATTCTGCAGATTCTTTTCAGTAATAAAAGTAAAAGTACTAAACTCAAAACAAAAAGTACGTAGAATAACAGGTAAGTTAAGTTGAATGTCTGTTATTTACCATTTTTAAACGAATACTTTGCATCAAATGAATCACCTAGAAGCAAAGCGGTGTAAGTGACTAATGAAAAAAATTGAAAAATCCAGTTTTTTTCAAGTTCACGTTATATTAAAACTAACAAACAAAATAAGCAGTGGTTAAGTAGATTTGAAAAAATATGCCTGGCAGCAGTACTTATTAATGAAAGCTCTATATCTCGTTGCTAATTAACAAAAAAAACTGTTCCCCTTACATGTACTCCATTTTTTTAAATTGTTACTTACACCCCTTTGATTCTAATAGCCGGTTTCTCCAACGTTACTTAAGTCCTAGTCGTGTCTCAAACCGTGTCTTAAGTCATAACCGCGTCGTAAAGTATTGCACCAACTGAAAAAATCGCTTAAGTCATGCTCGAGTCCTAAGTTACCGTTTGGCAGGACTTAGGACACGGATTCTAACTTAAAAATTGTGACAGCGGAAAAATGATCTTATTCAAAGAATCCTTCTCTTTTGTTATCTACAGTATGTTTATATTTGTCTACAAAAGAAGATAGAAGACGTTTTTCTTCTGCGGTATAGTTTGCACTGCGGTTTTCGCTTATTTTTAAATGTAGCTTTGCGAAATTAGATATGTTGTGGCAGAATACGGACGACAGATTATAAACAATAACTTTTTTTTCTTTATAAATGGCGTACATTTTTCCACTAATCAGGTGGGAGACATTTAAAATAAAAATTCCCGCCAAATCAACAGCCAATACAGTTTGTGTTAATCGCTACGTTGCCACTTATTCGCACAACTAAGAATGACTTACATAAGCCATTGCTTAAATTTGTTGAAGAAACCGGCCATAAGTGCCTCAAATCAGCTTTTGATAAAATTTGCTTCAATCCTTACAGATTATTTTTTTTTACGAAAATTAGTATTTTTTGATCCAATTAACCCTTTCGCGAAATACAAGGTATTAATTAATCAGTATTTTGTCATCATCCAACAATAGTATATTGTATAATGAGGCCATTTGCCATGAGTATGAACATTTTCACGATTCCAATTTGGAAAATTTTGACGGCCGTGTCCGGGAATTTTTCTTTTAAGTATTTATATCTTAATGCCATACGCTGTACATTTTTTAATTTGAACTTCTGAATAAATCAGTGTTTTATACGCGTGGCGCATGAATTAAAAGTTCAAATTACACCGCCTTTTTTTTAATCTAAAATTAATCAATTTTACAACAAGCGAAAAACACTTGGATTTAGGATATTATAAAGATAATATGAATATGCTAAATTCAAGTTTTTTTCGAGTTTGGAAAATTGATTAATTATAAAGATCATGCTTAATAGTGATTTCTATGACGAGTAATAATATATTGTAATGATAACCATGGACATTCCATGCTAATTGTACACTGTAGTTTTTTACGAATATATACATATTAAAAAAATCAAAACTGAATTTGTGTTCAGTATTCCGGCACCAGATACCCACAGACGCGTTTGGGACTTCAAGGTTCTCTTCAGTGTGGTCCCGACCCAGTGCTGAGGAATACTGAGCATTAGATGGCGTTAGCTATCGAATCTATTTAAAAAAATCGGTTTACAAAATATACATACATACACAATCATTTAAAATCCCTTTTACCCTTTAGGGTGTCGAGACAAAATATAAAAATGAAATAAAATTAATATCGAATTTCTGTTTTTCAAAATTTAGTCTCGTTGAGAGTTGTAACATCAGGTCAGGATCTATACCTATCTTGGACATCACAAAAAAGTCGAGTCGCCTAGATGTCAAAAAGTGGATTCGCAACAAACACAAGGAATACTGGGTTAACAGACCAGGCCTTAACCACAGTAAGGCCACTATAAATGGACCTAACTCTAACCAAGCTGCAGAACTACTGTCACTAGGCCACATGACTGTTAAAGAGCACCTAAGGAAAATCGGTCTATACAACGGCAACACCAGTTGTCGGCTCTGTGATATGTCACCGGAAACAACAACGCACATCCTGTGTAGCTGCAATGCGCTGGAAAACAAAAGACAGCTCATATTTGGAAACAGTCAAATGGTACCAAATGATTTCCACACGCAATCCCCTGAAGGACCTGCACAAGCTAGTGCAGGGGATCGAGTTTAGAATAATTGCGTGAGTAAGACAATATGGGGTAGTACAATAAGCCACCTAGGCTGCAGTGCATTCGGATCCGCAAGGAAGACGGCCTACACAGGAAGAAAAAAAAAAACATCAGGTCAAATTATTCTTTCACCAAACTAAAATCAGTTTTAGCCTAATGTGTCTCCCTTGCATTATCGTTGCTCCGCCGACGCTTCAATGTTCCGTTTTCACACACTGAATCGCATAACAGCACTCGATTTGAAAGATGAATAGTATATATTTAGGTATACTTAATTTTTGTATTCGGCACTTTTGAGCATCGCGAGTGGCCTTAACGTGTCGGGGGGGGCTGATTTGCCTTGGCATTCACCCATTCAGGGTGGCCCCGATCGGTCTGTGTAACGCAAGCCGAGCGTTACACAGACAGATTTTTTTGGATTATTTTTTGGAATATAGTTGTCTGTTTTAGATTAGATTAGATATTTGTAGGGGCGGCCTCATTGGCCTGTACCACCGCTACCTTTGCAGATCTATTGTGGATTCCTGTTATCCTAGACGACGTGCTTCGCCTCTTTGATTAGCCCTATTAACCCTGACAGTGAGCCTTGGGTGAAGCTCTCTGCGCTTGGTTTAGTGTTGCCCAGCTTTAGGTATCTAACCCTTGCTAGGGCCTCACATTGGCTCAGGATGTGGGGAGGATCCTCCTCTTCTTCCTGGCAGAATCTACAAATTGTATCCTCTGCCAGACCTATTTTGCTCATGTGTTTGTTGAGCCTAGTGTCCTCAGTAGACGTACTATAGCTTTAACCGTTTTCTCTCTTGGTTGAGAAGATCGGTCGTGAAAGCCGGCGATTGTTTTTTGAGAAACTGTTTCGCCTGCCTCTGCCCTGGTGTGTTCGCCACCAAGTTTGAGTTTGTGTCTCCGTCAATTTTTTTAAGGGTTTTCTGAGTGTGGTTTTTGCGATACCGCAGGAGGGTTCCGGGCCAGTGATTGCGCTTGACGAGCCTTATTTGGCCAGTTTGTCTGCTTTATCGTTCCCTTGATGACCCTTGTGTCCTGGGACCCATATCATTGTCACTTTTTTGCGACCGCCCATTTCGTTGAGAGCGCTTACACAGTCCCACACTAGCTTGGAATCGACCTGTGTGGTGCTTAGTGCCCTTAGCAGCGCTTGGCTGTCCAAAAAAAATAGCTACTGATCGACTTTTGTCGTATGTCTTACTCTTACCCCACGTCCTGACCATAGTCTCTCCTTTTCTACTCGATTTCCAGTTCTCCCATAAGCATTGGCTCTCCTTATACATTAAATATATTATATGCGTTTCTTTATTATGTGCTCATTGTTATAGAAACCATTGTAGTTCCAGTGTTAAAATACAACTATTACGTGTAATGTATTACATTTACTAATCCCTTCACTGACCCATAAGTAAGATATTTTAGAATAGGAGTAGACTAAATCATTAATCTCCATAACTAATTTATTAAGAATTTAGATTTTGCAACGAGAGTGGTTAATCGGACAATGGCTATAATTTATAGAAATAGCAACCGGGTCGTAAAATGTTATGGGGCGATGATATAATTTAATCGGCCAGATTCGCCTTGCATAATACGGATTCGAGCCGAGCATAACACGAATGTGCATGGGATTTCGAGAGAATGTTACGTACTGTGCGTGCCGTTTTCCCGATGAAGTGAATCCAACAATTTTTGGTTACCCAGCGTTCCATACTTAAAAATCAAGTATGTGAATTTTACTAAAAGAAAGTTTCACAAAAATGTTGAGGGCGACTGTTATGTGAGATTGTTTTAGGGGTCAGTAAAGCAAAAATTCGCCGTCTTCTTTTTTTGAAAGAATAAATGATAAAACAATTAAATATTTAATTGATGAGGCGGATACATGATGAAACTCCATAATACTATTTGAAATAAAACAACGCAGTTGGGAGGGTTTCACTTTTATTGTTGAACACTGCAACATGTTTCACCACACAGTGGCTTCATCAGGCAGATGAATTATTTCATCTGCCTGATGAAGCCACTGTGTGGTGAAACATGTTGCAGTGTTCAACAATAAAAGTGAAACCCTCCCAACTGCGTTGTTTTATTTCAAATAAAACAATTAATTATATCGTATGTTCAATTAAATAAAACCTCTAGAGTGCTATGATTTAATCTTAATTTTAATTTAAGTTGGCTACACGGTTTAGGAATTGACATATAAACCGTCAGACATAACCTCAATTGTTTGCTTACGTTAGAATAATAATCTCTAAAACTTGCAGAATGACATAAATGCAAAAATGCGGTTAAATGTAAATTTTCAAATTTTAGAGTTGCCAACCTACAATTTTTTCCATGGCACTCTAGAGTTTTTTTTTATTGAACATATCTATACTTCTTTGCATTTACACTTTCCTCCATAATGATAATACAGGGAATTTTTCTTTTAGGTATACCTACATGTGTATTCATTGTTTTTATAAAAGTATTTGAAGCTTTAAACGAGTGTTTTCCACTCCCAGACTAAGCATGAAATAAAATTTCGAGTTTAGAAAAGCCTTAATATTTTCACATTTCTCTAAACTCGAAATTTTACTTCATACGCCACGCGTATACAACACTGATTTAACGTGAAATTATAAATAGTGTTTTGTGCGTGTGGCGCATGAAGTAAAATTTCGTGTTTAGAAGAGCCTGAAAATTTGGTTTGGTCGCTCCGCGCTTCGCGCTACGCGACCAAACCAAATTTTCAGGCTTTTCTAAACACGAAACTTTACTTCATGCTTAGTCTGGGAGTGGAAAACACTCGTTTAAAACTTCAAATTGAACTCTTTTAAAAAAACAACGAATGCTTACAAATTTACAAAGTACACATCGGAGATATGTATATATACTTAAAACAAAAACTACCTGTATAATTATCATCAATTAAGCAGCAGCTAACTATTTACTTACGAGGAGTGATCAAAAAGTAAGGTTACAAAATGTACATCATTTCTTTGAAACCTTACTTTTTGATGGTGCGTAAAACGGCGTTTGCCTACAAAACGCCTTCGATTTACTTTTATTAAAATTGTATGGCTAATAACAACTCTGATAAATTACAAGGGGGTGATCAAAAAGTAAGGTTACAAAGCTTGTAATGAAATGTGTACATATTGTAATCTTACTTTTTGATCACCCACTCGTAAACGACTAGAGTTGTTGTTTGGTGTTGTAGGCGTTCACTTTGTGGTACATCTTAAATACACTTGTAAATAAAACACTTTTTACTTTGTTAACCACTGGATGTTACATTTAATTGTGTGACTAGTTTCGACTATCTAGTAGTCATTCTCAAACTAAAGTAAATACAAATTACACGTTAAAAACTATTTATACGGCTTCGAAGAGAGGGGTGTACATTAGGTCAACCTGGTCATTAAGAAGGGAAATTCCGGGATTAATTCGGGCCTTGTGTATTTCTAGTGCTTCCAGTAAATCCATTTTACGACCTTTTTCGGCAAAATGGATTACTGAAAGTACATCCTCGCCAAAAGTGTGATTCTCTTCTAAAAGATGGTTAGCATAGGTAGAACTAGAGTTGTTATTAGCCATACAATTTTAATAAAAGAAAATCGAAGGCGTTTTGTATGCAAAAGCCGTTTTATGCACCATCAATAATTAATTAACGTTTAGTCCTTTAATAACTTTGCTAAAAGTATTGTTAGCAGTTAGCACACAAATTAAACTGTTTGCAGTGAGCGAATGCTGCTAGGTGTTTCAAGTGGATGGCACCTGTTGCTGCATGACTTGTCTGTGTAACCCACATTCAGCCAGCCACGGTGGAATGTGAAAGTGATGTCTGAAATATACTTACTTATGTGCTCGCAACCTTAAATATTGATATTAGTATTGATTTTTTTGCCGAATAATTACCCACGTTTAATTTCAAATGGCTGGGAATTTGTTATTATTATTACGTGCACTAAAACTGTAATGTGGATTTCAATAAGGTCTTGTTTAGTATGTATTAAGGTTATATAAATTCCTATAAAGAATTGATTTCGTATTATTGATTTAACGTAGAACTTATAAAACCCCAAAGGTTGTGGAATGATTGCAGCATAAGCGCCCATTTTTGTATTTTTGTTATCGATATGTTTAATTTTTGTATTATTTTAAAAGTCGAAACGTAAATAAATAAATAAAACCGCAGATTAATGATTTTAAAACACTTAAATTGATTGATTGAGTTACGTGAAAATCAAATTAATTTGACGTATGAAGCACTAATATGTTTATTTGAATTACCAAATGTACATACATATCGAACACTGATAATAGTCACTTTGTGTTCGAAATGTATGTGTACATTTGGTAATTCAAATAAACGTGTGAAGAAAGGTTATTAGTACTTTATTCGTCAAACACTTGGTTAAATTTCACTATTATAAATTAATAATATTAACAAAATTTAACCAAGTGTTTTCTTTTAAAATCATAGTTAAAAATGATTCACCACGTGAAAAACATGAAACTTATTGACACTAATTTCTTAGTGACTATTTAGTAGGTACATTATTTATAAAATCGTTTAATTTGAATCTTTAAACGAGTGTGTTCTACTCCCAGACTAAGCATGAAGTAAAATTTCGAGTTTAGAAAAGCCCGAAGAATTTGGATTTGGACGCTACGCGTCCAAATCCAAATTCTTCGGGCTTTTCTAAACTCGAAATTTTACTTCATGCGCCACGCGTACTAAACACTGATTTCAAATTGAACTTCAAAATACAAATTGGTTTCTTTTTCGTTAATCAAACATACACAATATACATTTATAAAATTGTATTATGTATAAATATGTGTATATAACAGAGCTGGGATGAATCCTCAAAAACAGGATTCGAATCACGAATCCGAATCACCTAATATGATTCGAATCACGAATACTCGAATAAAGGATTCGTACGTGAAAAATATGATTCGAATCAAAGATTCGAATCCTCATTTTTGAATCACGGATACAAATACTTTAAAGATAAATTTGAATCTATTATTTGCAACTAGTAATATTTTATTCCATCAGTTTCTATAAAGAAAAATGTTAATTTACCGATCAAATATCTGATAAAATAATGATTTTAATTAATGATGATATATGTGTTATTGAACTTTATTTTAAATCAATGTTTTATACGCGTGGCGCATGAAGTAAAATTTCGAGTTTAGAAAAGCCCCGTGAAAATTTGTCTCGGGTCGCTGCGCGACCCTCGACAAATTTTCTACGCGGGGCTTTTCTAAACTCGAAATTTTACTTCATGCTTAGTCTGGGAGTGGACAACACTCGTTCTTAGAAGTTTCAAATTTAAGGATCCCTCTAGATTACTAAGCTTATTACCATTTTTAAAAGGCTACAGCTCGAAGGACCAATCATGGTCTTCGGAGACCGAAGGACTACAGGGAATCGAAGTTTCTTTACAAGAAAACAACGAATATCTGAAGGTTTACAGCATGGATAGGAAAGAAAACATCCAAGTTTGAAAAAATATCGAGATTGGGTTGGTTTTCAGTGCGTTTTTAACTTCACTGTAAATCAGTGTTTTATACGCGTGGCGCATGAAGTAAAATTTCGAGTTTAGAAAAGCCCCGTGAAAATTTGTCTCGGGTCGCTGCGCGACCCGAGACAAATTTTCTACGCGGGCTTTTCTAAACTCGAAATTTTACTTCATGCTTAGTCTGGGAGTGGACCGTCATGATTTTCTACATGTCGAGATTTTCGACATTTCTAGATTTTTGTCGGTTTATTTACACTTTAGTATTATTTTAAATGCAACTTTAATATTAAATAAATACAGTTTTTCTTAGGAATAGAATATTCACCCATTAAGAGCCGAGCAAATTATAAAGTTAACTAACTCTAAAAGTTAATTTTAGGTAAAATTTTGCATTTTTTTCTATGATTTCAATGAATGATTTATTATATTACATACGTCGATTTTATAGAAGAGTTAAATTTAAAGTTCAAACGAGTGTTGTCCACTCCCAGACTAAGCATGAAGTAAAATTTCGAGTTTAGAAAAGCCCCGCGTAGAAAATTTGTCGAGGGTCGCGCAGCGACCCGAGACAAATTTTCGCGGGGCTTTTCTAAACTCGAAATTTTACTTCAGGCGCCACGCGTATAAAACACTGATTTAAAGTGAAGTTAAAAATGCACTGAAAACAAACCCAACTTCGATATTTTTTTCAAAATTGGATGTTTTCTTTAATATCCATGCTGTAAACCTTCAGAAATATTTTCAAATGTCTGTGCCGCACCTGGTGGGGATCAGACCCAGGGACACTAATTATTTTATACAAATCTCTAGATTACAGTTAGAATATTGTATATTTGCTCTATCCCCCTTAAATATTACCCTTTCTAAAATCATAGATAGACTCCAAACATCCTCCCATCGCATTATTTTGGGTTGCATGAAGTCTGCTCCTTCGAGAGCTTTGGAGGTAGAAAGTAGGGTTCCTCATATCTTTGTTCGAGCTGATTATTTGGCCAGAAAATATTTTCTTAAATCTATCTCAAACAATAATTGCATGGTAAATGATTCCCTTAACCATTTATTAGAATTATATCAGAAAAAGCATAAACCATTATGTTCAATAGTAGAAAATTACGTCCTTGTCTCCTCATTTAATACCTTTATTTCTCCTAAAATCCCATGTTATGACTTCCTATTTTTCAAATTTCTTTCCTATTGATATTATTTATAACATAAATATCGCAAATAGTTGTCATTCTGATATAGATCATAGGTTTAAGGAGATTGCTTCAGAGAGGTGGCCTGGTTATAAATATTGCTTCACTGACGGTTCATTTTCGGATTTATCTGCAATTACTGGGTGTGGGATTTATATTGAAAATACAATATCCTACTCATTTAGAATTCCGCATACCTCCTCAATCCATACAGCGGAACTCTCAGCTATCCTTGAATGCGTAAAACTTATTCAAGAGCTTAAGCTTAAGAAATCTGTAATTTTTACAGACTCTAAATATGCTCTCTTTTCTATCTATAAAAAGGGAATATTACCTAACAGACATCCAATATCTTCGAATATTCGTTCGTTGATATATAAAATGTATACTGAAGGGTTTAAAGTCATTTTTTGTTGGATCCCCAGTCATTCAGGGATTCAAGGAAATGAAAGGGCAGATTACTTAGCTAAATCTACAGCAGTTCTTCCTCTTCTCGAACATTCTTCCCCCTGTAAAGATTACTTTAACGTGCTTAAAACCAGTCTCAGATTAAAATGGCAGGATATTTGGTCTACATCATCTCATCACCTTAAATATTATTCGATACACCCAAAAATTCCCGTTTACACTTGGTTCTTTGACCCGAAGGTCAAAGGGCGAAGGTTTGTTACTTCTATGATACGTTTAAAGATGGGTCATAATTCATCACCGATTCATTTATTTAAAATAGGTGCGATCTCCTCCCCAAATTGTTCTTGTGGAGAATTTGGAGATTTAAATCATGTTTTATTTTCCTGCAATAAAGAAATTCATAAGTGTCAAATTCTGTATTCGGATCTTATTTTAGCTGGTCACTATGCCCCTCTCTCAATTCTATCTGTTCTGTCTTTCCCCTCTGTTAAAACATATTCTATCCTCTTCTCCTTTTTATCTGATACTAACATGTTTATCTAATTCTATGTTTGTTATTAGTCTATTTAAGGGTTATCCCTCCACTAATAATTTCCTTCCACTGTTTCAACCTTGAAAAGTACCTTCAAATCAAGTAGCTGTGGCTGGTCGACAGAGCTGTTTAGCTGAGGCCATTAATAACGCAATAAGAAGAAGAAGAAACCTTCAGATATTCGTTGTTTTCTTGTAAAAAATATTCGATTGCCTGTAGTCCTTCGGTCTCCGAAGACCACGTTTGGTCCTTCGAGCTGTAGCCTTTGTAAAATGGTAATAAACTTAGTAATCTAGAGTGATCCTTCAATTGGAAACTTCTAAGAATGAGTGTTGTCCACTCCCAGACTAAGCATGAAGTAAAATTTCGAGTTTAGAAAAGCCCCGCGTAGAAAATTTGTCGAGGGTCGCGCAGCGACTCGAGACAAATTTTCGCGGGGCTTTTCTAAACTCGAAATTTTACTTCAGGCGCCACGCGTATAAAACACTGATTTAAAGTGAAGTTAAAAATGCACTGAAAACCAACCCAACTTCGATATTTTTTTTAAAATTGGATGTTTTCTTTAATATCCATGCTGTAAACCTTCAGATATTCATTGTTTTCTTGTAAAAAATATTCGATTCCCTGTAGTCCTTCCGTCTCCAAAGACCACGATTGGTCCTTCGAGCTGTAGCCTTTGTAAAATGCTAATAAACTGAGTAATCTAGAGTGATCCTTCAATTGGAAACTTCTAAGAACGAGTGTTGTCCACTCCCAGACTAAGCATGAAGTAAAATTTCGAGTTTAGAAAAGCCCCGCGTAGAAAATTTGTCGAGGGTCGCGCAGCGACCCGAGACAAATTTTCACGGGGCTTTTCTAAACTCGAAATTTTACTTCATGCGCCACGCGTATAAAGCACTGATTTCAAGTGAATTTAAAAATATACTATTAAGGTTGGAAATTTTTTCGTGGTTAAGTAACCAAATATGTATTCACAAATATTTAAATTATTCGAAAATTTAAATATTTATATTCAAATATGAATAATTTAGTGAATTAAATATTGATGTTAGAATATTTAACTATTTGAATTAATCGAATTTGAATCCCAGCCTTAATAGCGATGATTCGAATTATTTGGGAGAATTTGAATCCGTGTATGAGGATTCGAATCCTTTTATAAGGATTCGAATCCATTTATAAGAATTCGAATGATTTTTTATAAGGATTCGAATCATCTACGTCTGGATTCGAATACGAATCCTTTTAAAAAAATGTAACGAATCCGGATCCCGAATCCGTTTTCACTAAAGTATTCGAATACCTCTTTTGAATCCTCTAAAAGGATTCGAATCCTGATTGATTCGAATCCTGCCCAGCTCTGGTATATAATATATTTATACTATGTATACTTAAAAGAAACATTTGTTTCCTGTTTAGTTAAGTGGCCGGTACTAGAGCTCTTTTCTAAGGTCTATTAATAGGGCTGTGGATCTATTTGTTAACTTAAGAGTTAGAGGTCCTTTTGAATAATTTCTTTGGCATCACTCAGTGTGGGGAGTGAGCTGTAAAAAACATGTTAAAGTGAAGATATCGTTCTCTCATACACTTTAACGGCCAAATATCAATAGAAAAAATGGGTGGTCAATTTTTGACCGATCACAATACACAGTAGTGCAGTCGATAAAAAGCCTTATTGTTAACCGAAAACTGAAATTATTTATAAAATACTAAGAATTAATTGTACCTGTAATGGATCTAATGTTACTGAGGCAAGGCATTCCAGTTATTTGTATTTAATTTAAAAACATATATACATGGTTATTGAGGTGGGAACAGGACGCTGTAATTTCTGTGCAAAAATTATTTATTGCATCGTAAAAATATGAATATTAAGAAATCAACAAAACTAAAGCTGCATTCACACTACGCTGACGTGACGTGTTCACATGCGGTGACGACAACGTCAGCTAACGTGTTAACACGTCATAGCCAGATGGGGTGTGCACACTACGCTAACGTTCTGTATTCTTTGTGAATTGGTCCAACAAAATCGCGTATTTTTTGACACGTTTATTGCCGACGGCCTGACGCACACTAATGAGATTTGGAAACTTATTTTTGTAGCTAACGCATCAGGGAGTGTGTTATTTCACGTCACATCATGACGTGATGTGTTGACATGCGGTGATGACATCAGCTAACGTCAGCGACAGATGGGGTGTGCACACTACGCTAACGTTCTTTATTTTTTGTCGAATTGGTCAAAGTCGGGTATTTTTTGACACGTTCATCGCTGACAACCTGACGCACGCTGATGAGATCTGGAAATTTATTTTTATATCTGACGCATCAGGGAGCGTGTTGTGTCACGTCACGTCATGACGCAAGGGTAGGGTAGTGAACATACTCCTTTTTAAAATAATGGTTTAATGTTTTTTGTGGGCCCGCCGTGGCCGAGCGGTTGAGCCGCCGGTTTCGCCAATCGGACACGGAGGTGATCTGGGTTCGATTCCCAGCGGAGGCGAGTAATTTTTCTAACGAAAAATACTCGTCTCCGGTTCCATGGATGTGTGTGAATGTGTTGTGACGTCCAAATAGGCGAAATATATGTTAATATAGATATTATAAATCAACGTTAGTGGCTGAATGGTAATACCTATGCCAAACAAACCAAAAAAAAAAATGTTTTTTGTCACTCGTCAGCTGACGTATCAACACGCCACGTCAGCGTAGTGTGAATGCACCTTTTTAAGCACAACTTCTAGTAAACCATAATATAGTTAATCATGTGAAAACAGAAGTTATATATTCGAAATGGTTTTACTTTTATTTGGATTACCAGTTTAGATTGATTCTCCATAAGCGTTTTAACACTCATAGTCCTTTTAACCCGTTCGGCCTTGACGGTAGCATATGTAATGTAGCTTTCACTCGTTATAATATTTAATGTATTTATGAATCACTCTGTATATATTTATCATTGGGCCCGATCACCAGAGACAACATTTGGGAGTTTAGTGCCAACTGTTGGGGAATTCTCTGATGACCGGATTGTTGATCGTGAACGTGTTTAGGAGTTTTGCAATTGTACGAAATAGACCGACCCGAGTACCGTTCATTAGATACCAACATACATCACAAACAAATCCAAATGTGTTGAATGTTTAACATTTTGATGAACGGGCCCATTAAAGTGTAATTATCCCGTTGTACAGATAATATTGGAAATAGCAAATAATCCGAAATTCAAATATTATTCACATTCAAAATCTTTTCTTACTAGTTCTAATCTCGTTTTGTTATTCCATGTTATGCGAGCACGTAATCATTGTCTTATTTTATTATTACAGAAATGGAGTTCTTCTGGTCTTGAAGATAACACTTCTACTTTGGGTGCAGTTGAGCAAGACAGTTAATTCAATTGAAAATTCTAAATCTAAACTCTAAATATTTAACTTCTTTATTGCAAATTCTAAATCTAAACTCTAAATCTTCAACTTCTAAATCTTATTTCTTGAATAATTTTCTCACTTATCACTTGGTGAAACATTTTTAAATATTGATAATGAAGGTTTAAATTAAACTACACTTGGTTTGTTTCAGAATTTTTTAATAATCCTGATAATGCTGTAAAACGCGAAACTAGTCGAGTAAATAGTAAAGTAAAAAATTGTGAAACAAACCAAGTATAATTTAATTTAAACCTTCATTATCAATATTTCTAAATCTTAGTATGTTTCAAACTGTAAATTAATCTATTAAGTATTAAATTAAAGATAAAGTAAAACTTTAAACTTTGAATCTCTGTGTTTGGACCCAAGTTGACTAAATCGCATCTTCGACAACAAATCTAGGAAATCTAAAATATATATAAGAACCGTAACGACAAACAACACCTTTAGTACGTTACACATATATATATCTGAGATATTAATAAATAATATGCAGTGTACAAAACATTCTTTTGGACACCAGAAAGATTACAGGGCTGTAAGGGTTAAGAAGGCAGTAAATACCTAATTTTTATTGCAAGTTGTATATTGTTTGATCCTCTCTTTTTGAAACAATTATCCAATTGTATTGCACAACCACAGCTCTGCATCATCAACAAAATTGATGAACGTGTTAACACTAAAGAACGATTCACACACATTCACCTGCATAATAATTACAAAACTCCCGATGTTTCTATGGTGTGTGTGTATTTTCTACTCAAAAACCACTTTCGATTGCTGGCAAAGGAGGAAGAGCAAGGTCGCCCCACATCTCAGGCGCAAAAAAAAAGCCTGACCACCGTAGAAATGTTAACGTGCCAAAGGTTGTCGATCTTGCTCGAAGCGACTGATCCGTCCGATTGGTATTATTTTTATTGTCTTTTCGACCTTTGCTTTTTAAATTTGAAAATGGGGAGTTTCCATTGGGTTTTTTGTTTTTTGGTAGATTGCATTAAGGATATAAAAAAATCGGCCTTGATAGAATAACAGCATGCTAAGATGCGGAAGTTCTTTTTGATATGTTAGGGAATTGCCGGAGGTGATTTAATTAACGGTGGTGAATGTTACAAATTTTCATCAACAAAAGATAATGCAACGCAAAAAGAATGAGTAATAATTTTAACCTAGTAATAATTTACGCTATCAAAAAAACGAAAAGTACAGTTGCGAGAGAAAAAAACTAGTACAGCAGGGAGCATTAGCCACTTCTAGAATATCGTTTTTTTTTATTTCTTGTAAAGCAAACTTGTCATGTACAGGTTAACAACAATTTTTTTCTTGGCTAAGAAGACGGCGCTTTTGTTGACATGCACTTCATTGGTAAGGTCTCTAATGCTAATACCGTCTCTAAACGGATCGTTATTATCGCTTTTTGCATTTCAGTCAGTTGAGGCAATTTCGTTTGACATTTCCGAAGATTTGATTGACAATTTGAAAAATCAAAGAGAGTCATTGCCAAATATTTTGGTGTACTAGTTTTTTTTTCTCATGCAACTTGTGGTATATTGAGGGGGTGCTTCCGAAAAATATTAAAATGTATTGTATGAAATGATAATGTTTAGCGTATATTTCTATATTCTTATTATTATAATTCTTTGTCTCATGACCAGCATTATCATTGTTTAGTCTGGAAGATGGAGTCAAGTGGAGGCTTGAGCGCTTTCCGCTGAATCAGGGAGAGAATGCGTAACGTGAACGATTCCCACGGATCGAAGGGCAAGCGTACAAAACAATTTTGAGTAGTTTTTTCGAAATAAGTCAGTATTCAAGATTCAACTGGGCAAACACTTACGTGGCCTATAAAACTAGATCAAAAAAGGGTATCTGGATGATTCTTTGGTCATCCGTTCTGCAAGCATCACGAACTTCACTAGGTAAACAAGTTTAGAAAATGTTTTATAATACATTTATTAGATTTTCTAAAGGAGTTGCGAGGTTGAATGTAATGGACATGGTACTGTTTACCTTACATAGTTACATTTATATGTCGCATACACCTGATAGAAAATTTGTATTGATTTAGTTTTCGTTATTTTGTCGAGATGTGTGGGGTCAGATGTGATGGACATGGTACTGTGTACCTTACTTAATCACACTCTGATGTCATTTGTTTCATAAAATTATAGTGAGAAGTATTTTAGTATAAATTAAATCTACGAAACATTGGTTTTAACAGAGGGGAAGGGTGGAGTGAGGCTTGCAAAACGCTTATTTACTTTTGATCTCGTTCATCGACATTGTGCAGAAAATATACCGTTTTGATTCACATAAAAAGAAAACCTTGTATCCTGGTTACCAAGCCTCGGCATAGACTCTATCTTCTTATTGTATTGCTCAAACGTATTTTTGTGTTCTTCGGAGGTACCTGTTGATTCTCGTTATTGTATTTCCTGATTATTACTTATCCAGTTCCTTATAATTTAATCACAAAATTATCGTTTAACTTTGCCTGTAACATTAAAAACACACAATTTTATTCAATCTTGAGTATACTTTCCTGACCTTTTTCTTTCGTGTTCAGTTTATAAATACAGGTTAACTTCAGCATAACAAAACAATAACAAGAATGCGTTTTCATTCAGAAGAGAAGATAGGTGAACAAATAATCTTAATTCTTTTGCAAACATCAACACTTGTAACGAATCTGTTATTCAATTAAATAGGTTACTACATACACAACACAACAACGGTTTTTTTTATATAAATTACTAATTTGTGTAAGACCAGGGTCCACGATATGACAAACTGTATATATTGGGTATTGCAGGTGCAGGTTATGTTGAAGAGCAATTAAAGTCATACTGACTGATCGCCTACTCATCTATAAGTTATAATACATTTTTGTATGTAATGAACCAACAATATAGTTATGTCATTGCTTTTTTTTGGTTATGTGAACTGCAATGTTGCATTTTATAATATCCCTAATTCACCTGTAATAATATTACTTTTGGCATTTTGTCAAAACCTTTGGCAACGTCTTATTAAAATTAAAGGCTAACAACATACTTCAATCATTACTATCAAAAATACAACATGCGAATATAAGGAAAAAAACACGTGAACAGAGTTTATGTAATTAATTATGAAGATTTTTGAATAAATGTGTTTTTCTACTCCTACCCTGAAATTCGTATCATATTTGCACACTAAAGTGTAAAGATATAAGCATCCTATCCATTCTTGTTAGGATATAAAAATTTGTTAGTTACGTTTGTTTACATCCCCGGGTAATAATAATAATAATAATAATAATAATTTATTCATGTTAGTTAGCACAGCCATTACACAAGTCACAATATCATATCTTGCGCTATATATCACAATTAATAGTAGATTGATATCACATAAAGTAAAATGATTCGTGTAGAACTATTTAAAAATAATCACACTATATAAATGTTATAAAACTTACACTAAGAGGTAGATTTATCACATAATTGAAATAATTTATAAGTTAGTTAGAACTGTAAAAAACAATACGAATACAAATTAAATTAAAAAATCGTGAAAATTGTCTAATAAGCATTCTTCTATACTATAGTAGGCTTTTTATGTAAGATATGTTTTGATTGATTTTTTTAAAAAAGTCCTGGACTTATTTTTGACACTGGTGGGTAACTTGTTATATAGTTTAATACCGAGATAGTTAACACAATTCATTGTCTTACAGAGTCTTACGGATTTAGGGTAGATCTTGTCTCTTCCTCTAGTGCAGTGCGAATGTACCTCCGTATGAGTAGCATACTTATCTCTATTATCAAATATATAAAGGAGACATTCTAATATATATGATGAGGGTAGTGTTAGTATGTTTAGTTGTCTAAAAAATTCTCTGCAATCTTCTCTATAGCCAGCACCTGCAATTATTCTTACTGCCCGTCTTTGTATACCAAATAACCGAGGTGTGATGCTCGAGTGTCCCCACGACAACAAACCATAGGTCAAGTGAGTCTGGCAAAGTGCAAAATATACCGATCTTAGGGCTTTCTGAGGCAGTGAACATGACAAAAGTCTCAAAAGATAGATGTTACGGCATAGTTTACTGCATGTTTCGTCACCATGCGGCGTCCATTTCAATTTTTAGTCTAAGTGTATGCCTAGAAATTTCACAACTCCTAATGGGATAGTAGGTGATAAGGAGAACATAAGGTTCGCAGTCTTTGTGTCATTTATGGACAGCCTGTTTGAAATAAACCACTCAGACACAGTTTCTAGTGATGTATCATTATTTGTTTTCGCTGTGTTTATGTTAGATGCAGCACTTTTAAAGGTAGTGTCATCTGCATATAAAAATACCGACCCCATATCTATTTGACATGGTAGGTCGTTATTAAATATCAGGAAGAGCAAGGGTCCCAGAATTGACCCCTGAGGCACCCCACTGTTTATTCCCATGCTTTCAGATATGTTATTATTAATCTTTACTCTTTGACGACGTAGTGACAGGTATGAGATCAAGAGCCGACAGCTTTTTGGATGAAAGTTATAGTAGTACAGCTTTCGCAGGAGAAGATCATGAGGAACACAGTCGAATGCCTTGCTGAGGTCAACAAATGTTGTAGCTGAATCTTTTTTGTTTTCAAGATCTTCTAATATTTCCTCAACAAAGGCTACAACTGCGGCCCCTGTCGATCTTCCCCTACGAAAACCATACTGACTGTCAGAAAATAGTTCATTATTCTCAAAGTAGGCAGCTATTTGATTACATAACACCCTTTCAAGAATCTTGGATATTATTGGCAAGATTGAGATTGGCCTATAGTTTTTCGCATCAGACCTGTCACCACATTTAAATATTGGGGTAACATATGCCTCCTTTAAACTATCTGGAAACCTGCTCCTCCTAATACATTCATTAATGAGCTTCGTCATTGGTGTAAGAATTACATCGATACAACCTTTTATAAGCCCTGTTGTGATTCCATACATATCTCTGGTATTTGAATTTTTGAGACCTCTAACAATGTCCCGTATCCCAACACAGCTTACCTCACCAAATTCAAAATAATTAGTGTTACAGTTAATTTTACACATTAATGTAATTGGATCTATGGTTTGCTCCGGTAATTTCTCCTGAAGTAAGGTTGCTATGTTACAGAAATAGTTATTTAGGATGTCAGGATTTACACGACAGGGTGTATCTTTTTGTTACTGACCACATTGCAC
This sequence comes from Philonthus cognatus, assembly GCA_932526585.2. Classification (NCBI taxonomy): domain Eukaryota; kingdom Metazoa; phylum Arthropoda; class Insecta; order Coleoptera; family Staphylinidae; genus Philonthus; species Philonthus cognatus. The sequence goes on from OW052242.1 coordinate 37,042,657, forward strand.
GAACATTGTTGTTGGATTTCTTAATAAACTGTTCAACAGCTTGCTTTTTTGCTATCGTTAGTGATTTTTTGTAATCGTATAGTTTATTTCGATAGATTGGTTTTATGTCGGGTACGTGTATACTTGCTTCTCTAAGGAAATTGACATTCTTCCTCATTGCCCTTAGTCAACTCGTAGGAGCCGATTGGCGTTTTATAAATGACACATGTCAAGAGATTCTGTCATAAGAAAATTTTTAAATGTCCTTATAATTAATAAAATTATAGATAGTGAGTGTAAAAGTAATTTGTGTACTTGATTGGAATTTTTGGGCAGGTATTCTTGCTCTGTATCCTTGGTAGAATGCCTTTACCAAGGATACAGAGCAAGAATACCTGCCCAAAAAATCGCGCGATAAATATTAAATTTGCATATGAAAACCCTGCAAGCCAAAGGATATACAGGGCATTCTTTTTTTAGGTATACATGTGCATAAGCTGTACATTATAAGACATTCGCTGTTTTTTTAAGAGTTCAATTTGAAGCTTTAAACGAGTGTTTTCCACTCCCAGACTAAGCATGAAGTAAAATTTCGAGTTTAGAAAAGCCCCGTGAAAATTGGTCGAGGGTCGCGCAGCGACCCGAGACAAATTTTCTGGGCTTTTCGAAACTCGAAATTTTACTTCATGCGCCACGCGTGTAAAACACTGATTTCAAGTAACGTTCAAATATGCATAAAGTTCACAATATTTTAGTGTTTAAATCTTCAAATTGAACACTTAAAAAAAACAACGAATATCTCAAGATTTAAAGAAAATAATAAAATAATTTCGTTTAGGTAAACATACGCCTAAGCTGTACATTTTCCGACATTCGTTGTTTTTTAAATGAGTTCAATTTGAATCTTAAAACGAGTGTTTTCCACTCCCAGACTAAGCATGAAGTAAAATTTCGAGTTTAGAAAAGCCCTGTGAAAATTTGTCGAGGGTCGCGCAGCGACCCGAGACAAATTTTCTGGGCTTTTCTAAACTCGAAATTTTACTTCATGCGCCACGCATATAAAACACTGATTTCAAGTGAGGTTCAAATATACATAAGGTTCACAACATTTTAGTGTTTTATACGCGTGGCGCATAAAGTAAAATTTCGACCCTCGACAAATTTTCACAGGGCTTTACTAAACTCGAAATTTTACTTCATGCTTAGTCTGGGAGTGTAAAACACTCGTCTTAAGATTCAAATTGAACTCATTTCACTCTCACGGGGCTTTTCTTAAGTCGAAATTTTAATTCATGCTTAGTCTGCGAGTGGTAAACACTCGTTTAAAGCTTCAAACTGAACTCCTTAAAAAAAAAACAACGAATAACTAAAGATTTTAAAAAAATAAGCATAATTTGTAATACGTATACTATAAAGAAAAACTCCCCTAAGGCCTGTTCTATACCGGATATTTGAGTCGACTATTGCCAAAAACCCCTAAATCTATTTGAAAACAATGGATTTTGGGTTTCTGGAGATGGGCGACTTATTTCTCCCTTGTATTTTTTTGTAATTGTAAATAAATACAATTTATTATCAATACTTTTATATTTGTTGCACTTAAAATTCAATGTTGCAGATGTGATGAATATAAAAAATACCTCGATGTTTTCCAGCTCGCTCGCTTACAGCGGATTGGCCAACCGTGAAATATTTGAAAATACGACGGCTGCTCGTGTTTTCTAATAGGCGCAGTAATTGCATTTCTTAATGCCGTTCTGCTCTCAATACCCATTATGAAAATACCCTACTCTTCTTCTTTAAACTAATTACAGAAACGTGATTTCTTATTTTTTTAAATTCATGTTAAATTTGTGGTAATAATAGAAATAAAACAAAAAGAAAAACATGATTAGAGGATAATTGATATGAAGTAATTCTTCCTCTGTAGAAAAGTTATTCGATCATCTAACAATCTATAAATAATAGAAAACTCTCTTATTGCTGTTATTTCTATTTTTCATGAGTAATTTTAATTTAAGTATTTTCTCCTTTCTAAAGTACATTTTTGTCCTGTTTAACATATATTCATATCAATTTCTAGAATTGTTGTCCATTTATTACTAACACATTCGCTTAAATTTATGGTGGTTACCCGGCGCATTCACCATTTTGTCGGAACCGCCTTCAATATAAATCGCGGTAAATGCATTATTTCAAACTTCTTGGTTCGACGTAACTAAGAAATAAACAACGCATTATCTACAAAATGGGTGTTTATTATGGGAAATAAACAGCGTATTGTTTCCAAAATTGGTCTTCATTATGAGAAAACAATAATAAAATTTTGTTATAAACATAATATGTCTAAAAATAGACACTGGAAATATGACAAGAAGTTATTATAATTCTTATGTTTTTTGGTGCACATTTTATGCATACATAAATATAATTCTTGTAACTCGGTTAATCTGGATCACTATGCTAAGAATCTCATCGTTACGTAAGTAAAAGAACTGGGTAACATGAAAGTTTCCGGTTTTAAGATATCTAGATACATTCAGCCTTATTAATAGAATTGCCGTTTTTAATGCTAGTTCATTTCTATTAGACCCATGCAAACATGATGATAACATTTTGTAATAATAAAACAAAAACTACATTCAATTAGTTCCAACTTCTCTCCATATCAAGGCCGTAGCCAGAAAACAATTTCGGGGCGGGGTTTTAATGGTAAAATAGTATGTTTGCTCTTACAGGGCCGCTTTTCAATAAAAAAATTAACAATCTGAAAAAAAATTTTTGGGGGGGGGGTGAACCCCCCTCTTATAAAGAAGTTAAAGAAGTGAAGAAAACCGCTTGTCAAAATACAAAATTATTTATATTTTTCATTTCGGTATTAATACAATGATCAAAACAGCAACATTTACTAAAGCCAATCCATAACCTACACAACAACAAAAAACCGACTCTAATCACCTCTCAAATTTCTAACCCGTAAATTACCGGTTCTAAATCTTCACTTAGTATGTATGGGAAACGCCCCGGTGGTATTCCGATCTACTCTGATAAATTAAAAAAAACTCTTGCTATCCCAGTAATTGCCGTTGCATCTATCCGGTCGGTATCTCATAAGAGAAAAGAACGCGTTAACGCCGATGATTGATGTCCACGCAAGATTCTTAAGAGCCGAAGCCGAATACATTAAATTGCCTCGGACACCACCGATGTCAGTTCCTCTAAAAAAACTTATCTTGATGTTGCCCAATACACACACACTTGCTGTTAACAGTGAGTTTGGTAAATAATGAGTGAAATGAATATTCATTAAAAACAACGTAATGTTCTTTATCTTAATTGTAGTTCAGTTCATTTTGATAAGTTTAAGTTCCTCAGGTAATACTTGAAATCATTTCAATTCAGACAAATCCCAGAAACGGACGAAAATTGCTAACATTTTATAATATTTGAAATAAAACAACGTAGTTGGGAGGGTTTCACTTTTATTGTTGAATACTGCAACATGTTTCACCACACAGTGGCTTCATCAGGCAGATGAAATAAATCTGATAAACCGATGAAAATTGTCAAGATTTTGAAAATTGATGAAAATTCATAGAAAAAAAAAAATCATGAAGAATCGAGAAAATTTTTGTACTATTAAAAATCTGATGTACATTTTATGAATTGACGATAATCTCGAAATATTAAAAATTTTGAAAAGTTACAAAAATTTCTATGCAAAAATTTTATAATTTATTTTCGTCAAATTATAACAAACTGTTAACTACACTACACTTAAAACTATTTTGAACAATAATTATTTTTCATTAGAAAATAAAATCTACAAACAGACTGAAGGTCTTGCAATGGGCTCGCCTATGAGTCCATTGCTTGCATGTGTAAAACTAACTAATATTATATTAGAGTCCCCGTTAGGCAAAAAACACATAAAATGTGGTATAGATATGTCGATGATATTTTAGCTTCGTTCGTAGGTTCAGATAGGCAACTATCCCAATTTCTAGAATTTATTAACACAATACACCCGAACATAAAATTCACATTAGAAACAGAAATTAACAACAATATTAAATATTTAGACCTCTCAATAACTAAATCCAACCAATCACTAACATTTGAAATTTCGAGAAAACCTACATTTACTAACCGCGTAATCCCTAATTCCTCTAATCACCCACGAACACATAAATTATCCGCTTTCAATTCAATGATATACCGAGCTTTCAACATACCACTATCAGAAACATCATTTAACAAAGAAATAGATACAATTAAAATCATAGCAGTCTCAAACGGATATACTTCATCATTAATAGATTCATTAATTAATAAATATAGATTAAAAAAGTAAATAAGTATATATATGCAGGCAAAGACATTTCTAAAAAAGTGCAAATATACAGATCCCTTACATACTTTGGTGGTACTTCATTAAAAATCAAAAATATTTTATCGAAACAACATTTTAATAGCCTTCAAACCGTTCACAAAAATTAGATACAGCATTTTTAATCCGAAAACAATAATACCTAATACTCATAAATCAGGCATATATAAACTGACTTGTAGTGATTGTAAAGGAGTGTATATTAGCCAATCTGGTCGTAATTTTAACATCAGACTTAAGGAACATCTTCGCTCTTTTCGGCTTAACTTGATCGATAAGTCGTCATTCGCGAGACATATGATTGAAAACAATCATACGTTTGACGAGGTTGTACTCTCAGTAATCCATTTCGCCGAAAAGGGTCGTAAGATGGACCTCCTGGAGTCTCTGGAAATACACAGAGCGCGCGCTAATCCGGAAATTCCCGTAATGAACGACCAGCTTGACCTAACATACACCCCCATTTTTAAAGCCATTTTGTAACCGTAATTTCTGTATGTATACCTGCTAAATTGTTATTTTTAAATTACTTGTAGTCTGATAATGACAAGTTAAAGTTGTCGAAACTATAGTCACAATAAAAAAACCTCAGTTATACAAACAAAGTTTAAGTGTCTTATTTATGTAAATTATAACAAATTTTACATAGAAATTTTTGTAACAGTTCAAAATTTGTAATACTTCGAGATTTTCGTCAATTCATAAAATGTTCGTCAAATTTTTAATATATCAAAAATGTTCTCGATTCTTCATGATTTTTTTTCTATGAATTTCCATCACGAAATTTTATAAATTGAAAACCTTAAAAAAATCTCGAAATGTTGAAAATCTCATGAAAATTTTATGAATTGACGAAAATCTCAAAATACCGAAAATCTGATGAAAATTTTATAAATTGTTAAAAATCTCAAAATATCGAAAATCTTATGCAAATCATGAAGTATTGAAAATGTAATTGAAACTTTATAAATCGACAAAAATTGAAAAGTTTACGAAAATCTCGAAATATCGAAAATCTTCATATACAATTTTCCAAGTGCCAGGCATAATACCGAACATTTTTCCGACCTGTCACACAAGTGTTTGTTGCAACGAGTTTATTGATAATTGGCATATTGGAACGAAACAAAGAAAATCATCGAAATGTTCATCATATTTGTATATAGGTATTTGATTGAAATTCACTTGGTTTGTTTTAGTAATAATATATTACATTTAATATTTACAATTATTTAATTCAAAAATAATGTATATTTTAAAGGCCTTCACTTGGGATTGATAATATTGCCAAGAATAGTTTAATAAATAATCAAAATTATCAATACGTCAATTTTTATACGCGTGGCGCATGAAGTAAAATTTCGAGTTTAGAAAAGCCCCGTGAAAATTTGCCTCGGGTCGCTACGCGACCCTCGACAAATTTTCTACGCGGTGCTTTTCTAAACTCGAAATTTTACTTCATGCTTAGTCTGGGAGTGGAAAACAATCGTTTTGTCGATTTATTAGTAAAACAAACCAAGTGAATTTCAATCAAATACCTATTATTAATAGAAATGTTTTACCAAGTGATCAATGAGAAACAAGTTAACGATATATCATATTTGTACTTATAATTTTAGCAACTGTTTCAATGTTGATCTCTTATAAATATAAATGCTTTCAATACTTATTTTTGATATTCTTATTATTTACCTTTAATAATAAAATAATTAAAAATTAGGCATCTAGTTATATTTGCGGGAAATATTTCAATATTTTGCCGGGCCAAATATGCGCTGTCAAAATATTCACGAAATTCGTATGTGATTGGCTAATTTCTAAGTAATACGTCATTTTGATTGGTCCAATTCTTTAAGTTGACAGGTGAGGGCGATTGTCATGGAAATTTTATAAATTTACGAAAATCTCGAAATATTGATCTCATTTCTTTTTTAAATCGACAAATATCACAAAGTATCAAAAATCTCATGAAAATTTTATAAATCGACAAAACGATTGTTTTCCACTCCCAGACTAAGCATGAAGTAAAATTTCGAGTTTAGAAAAGCCCCGCGTAGAAAATTTGTCGAGGGTCGCGTAGCGACCCGAGGCAAATTTTCACGGGGCTTTTCTAAACTCGAAATTTTACTTCATGCGCCACGCGTATAAAACATTGACGTATTGATAATTTTAATTATTTATTAAACTATTCTTGGGAATATTATCAATCTCAGGTGAAGGCCTTTAAAATATACATTATTTTTGAATTAAATAATTGTAAATATTAAATGTAATATATCTGGTATCGAAAATTATCGTTAATTTAAATATCGATACTTTTCACTACTATATTTTACCGTATCGATACCTGGCTATACGATATAATCGATATTTTTTTAAGGTCAGAACATCCCTACTTATCACCGTGCTAGCGAAACGTTGATTCTACGGATCGCTGCGAATAATAATGCGGATATTCAAAATATCCTAATATTGCGGATATCCGGATAATACGAATAACCTATTATTCGAATAGTTAATATCCAAATATTCGGTTATTCGAATATTTTTTATTTTATCCGGATATCCAAATATTCGGATTTTAATCGCAGTTCTAGTACAAAAATTACTTTTGGTATTTTGCCAAAATGTTTGGCCATGTTTTATTGAAATTATAGGTTAACAACATACTTCAATCATTACCAGACCTCGTCGACTCCATATGATTAAGTTCACATATATAGTTTATCGACCCACTCGATGGGAGGGCGCATATGTCGGAATTTCAAATTTCCCGCAATTTAGAACATGTGGGCTCTAGTTTTCAATCAACAGCTGTCAGATCGGAAGGCACAAAAACGCCGATAAGATAATCGTCTCGAGATGAGCGTTAATAAATATAAATAATTATAAGCGTAAGTACATATAATATTTTTAAATTTTAATCTATTGTGAATTATTTTAAACAAGTCTACAGTCCAACAAATTTAAAACCAGGGTGTTACTACATTATTTCTCTTTATTTCTTCGTAGCACATGTGGATGATCTTGAAGTATACGAAATACCCATGGTCGTGGATATTTTCATCATACTGGACTAGGAGCATTTTATCATGGAGTATATCCCCGTTGTTGTTGGATTAAGCAATTCTGAATCTTTGGGGATGGGCGTTAACATAAATAATTAAAACCATAAGTTTATATAATATTTCAAATTTTTAAGCTATTGTGTATTATTTTAATTAAGCCTTCAGTCAAACAAATTTAAAACCAGGGTGTCTACATTATTTCTCTTTATTTCTTCATAGCATTCGTGAATGATCTTCAAGTACTATGCAACAGCCACGGACGTGGAGATTTTCTTCACACCGGGCTAGGAGCATTTTTTCGTGGAGAATGTTCCCGTTGCTGTTGGATCAAGCAATTCTGAAATTCCATCTAGTCACAAAGTACGATCCCAGAACATAAAGTAATGCCTTAAATTCAATTAATATTTTTTTAAATATACATTTAACATGTTCATTATGTCTTTGTTATTTCTCGCATCGCATGGTAATTCAATGTTATGACCCCCTGCGCCGCGCACCCCGCTCAGCAAGAACGCTCCCCGTGCCCAATGACGTAATTTGCGATTGCTGCGCCGCCCCATCGAGTCGCTCAACTAAAATCATGATACGTGAAGTCCCCTAGGAGTTATCAATCTAATTTAATCTATGAACAACATACTTCAATTATAACTATCAAAAACACAACATTCCAATATAAGGAGAGAAAAAAAAGCCTATTGCGGTTAGAATAAAATGTGAACAGAATTTAAGCTGTAGTCATTTTCAATTTGATTGATTGATGACATTTATTGATAGAATTAGCAAATTCGAAAAGAGTATAACGGCATAAGAAAAATTACACGTGAAAAAATTCCAAATGTAACTTGATGAAAATCATTTTGTTCCACACTGTGTAATGGTTATTATTGCAAAATTGTGTTTAGTTTATATTATACGAAGAGCACATTATATGTAACGAGTGTCATAAACTGTCGGCATACCAGTAGGTTCTGACTTCAAAAACACACGTCGTAATTAAATTCAGCACAGTGACACTACCCAACTACAAATAATTAAATGTATTTGGCGTTTCCAAGATTTACCGTTTCATAACGAGTGTCTATAAACTGTCGGTATCTCAATTGCTCTGAAAAACAAATTACATATCTTAGATTATGCCATCTAAGATATGTAATTTGTTTTTCAAAGCAATTGAGATACCGACAGTTTATAGACACTCGTTATTTGCATTTTATGCCAAATAAATAATGAATTTTATAACTATCATGTGCATTGTATTATTTGTTATATGTTTAATTTACACACATTTATTATATATATATATATATATATATATATATTTAATGTAAAATGGAGATTTCCGTACAAATAAATAAATAAATAAATAAAATGTTATTCATGTAATAAGATGTGCACGATAGCCTGCAAATCAAGTCGTAATTAACAGCACAAATAATTCCATTTTTTATATTATCCTAAAAGAAGCTGAATACATCATAAAATCTTTCTGAAACATCAGATATAAAGATAGATGATTGTTGGTGATACTGAAAAACTAACGTAATTGGTTTATATCGTAACGTAATTTAAATAATTAAAACAAGGATAAAATATTCCTATGGTTCTCATTCAAATTGCGCCAGTGCATTTTTGGGACATTTTATGGCAAAATTAACGAACCCGCGCGAATTAAAAAACCATTCACAAACGTGCACGTGAAAAATCACGTCCAGAGGTAACAATCACAATTTTCAACAGGCGAAAAATTGAAACAACCATTTTCGTGTGTTTATTGCACATTAACAAACATCGCGATAACTGTACGCGATTTTTGTTTTTTAATTTCCTGAAAACCAGCAAATAAATAACAACAATCGGATTAAGAAAGATGATTATGTAATGAGTTATATATGAGTTAATCGATGACATCTTCACTTGAGAATTTTTGTTTCGCAAAATTTAAATGGGTTCCGAAAGATTTCTCTTTTCGCAGACGTTCGACACGGCGCGCTAATTGTAAAGTCAATTTTCCGTAATGCGATGAATATTGATTGAGTTTTTATTGTCATTGTTATTAATGCATAATTGATTTCTAATAACTGTGAAATGATGAATAGAAGAGAAAGAGGCGAGCTGCCGGTTTAATTTAACTAACTAACCTATTTAGATACATTGAGAAAGATCAATATAATGTGGTGTGTTGTAATTTTTGTTACTCATCGTAGAGATAATTTTTTTTCTAGTATACATATTCGAGTGTAGCCTATACACTCGAATATGTAAATGTTCAGGGATTCATAGATTTTATAAAAGCGTTCAATTTGAAGTTTCGAACGAGTGTTTCCACTCCCAGATTAAGCATGAAGTAAAATTTCGAGTTTAGAAAAACCTGAAAATTTGGTTTGGTCGCGTACCGCTACGCGACCAAACCAAATTTTCAGGTTTTTCTAAACTCGAAATTTTACTTCATGCGCCACTCATATAAAACACCGATTTAAAGTAAAACAAAAAATATACTACTTAAATTAAAAAACACTTGGTATTGTTTCACAAACTAATTAATTTTAATTTGTGAAACAATACCAAGTGTTTTTTAATTTAAATAACTTTACATAGTCGAATATGTTTCACCAAGTATTTAATCTCAATAAAAACGCTTTTTGTTCTTTACTTCACTTCACTCAAAGTGAAGTAAGGAACAAAACGTGGTTTTATTGTGATATAAACCTTGATTTAAAGTTTCACCGATGTTCGAACGAAAGTTCAATTACCGTGAATATTATCTTTAATTTAAACATGTTTCTTATAATATTCTTGATTTACTTAAAATTAGTAAAATCATGTTCCACATTAACCTAATTCAATGGAATCATATCTCGCAACATTCCATCTACAATTACCTAATCTTAATTGTGAAGACAATGAAAGTGACGGTACAATTTTTTAATCGTGAACATCACGGTCTGTCGCTTCCAAATTGTGCATCACCTCCTAGGTGAAAACTCTGGCAATTTCGGCGCAATGCCAGAACTGAAACACACGTGTATTAACACATTTGGGCATTGTTTCCACACATTTTTTGGACGGTGCCTCGTTTAATTGGTCCTTTCGTGGCGTTTGAAAATCGAAAAGAAATATGTCAAAAACTGTGCCGCATTGTTTCATTCAAGTCGTTGTATAAAATGAGGTAATTATTTTGTTGGGCGTTTTACAAGTGTTGATCAAAAAGTAAGGTTAACAAAATGTACAAGTTTCATTGGAGACTTTGTAACTTTACGTCTTGATCACCCAGTTATTACCTATAATCTGTTTTTTTTTTAATATGACCAATCAAATTTGACATTTCAAGAATTTAGTGGTGTGATGCAGGTTGTGTGTTGCAGGTTAGGACAAGATTAATTACATGTTATGTTGTAAATCAACTTTTACTTTGTAGCTTATGTGAAGGAAAATCTGACAATTATATGACAACTCAATTAACTCACATAGATTACGATAGTAGTATAGTATAGTATAGTAACATAGTGTTGAAGATTATGTCGATGTATTTATGTCAAGTCTTTTTGAATTTTCACATAATTGTAAACTGGCCATTAGCCGTTCGTAATTCTTTTTTTTTGTTTTTAATTTTAATTTTTTATAATTATCGTTATGTACGAGTATATATATATATATATAAATATATTTTTAGATTAGTCTTTATATGTATATAATTTAGTTTAATTTTTCATATGTTATAATAGTTATATTTTAAAATTTTCCCTGTAATTGGATTATTTCTGTTGGGAATAAATAAATAAATAAATAACCTATCATCGCCTTAAATTATTTGCATCTACTATTAATTTAATAGTGACTCTAAGGATCAGGTAGGATAGGAGGATCAGGTAATATTCCTTGCTTAGGAATATTAGTCTTCTTTACTATCTGCCCATTTATATGTTGAAATTTTAAAAAAGCTGTAAATAGAAGGAATTATTATTTTCAATTTCAATTTTTCAATGTATATTTTTAGATATTCGGGATCTTATTAAAAACTTTCAATTCAAAAATTCTAACGAGTGTTTTCCACTCCCAGACTAAGCATGAAGTAAAATTTCGAGTTTAGAAAAGCCTGAAAATTTGGCTTGGTCGCGTAGCGCAGCGGAGCGACCAAGCCAAATTAGGCTTTTCTAAACTCGAAATTTTACTTCATGCGCCACGCGTATAAAACACTGATTTAAAGTGAAGTTGTTGTTATACTTCGACTTCGTTTTGCTAATTTCATTAATTTTCCAAATGTTTATATGGAATATGTGAAAGTATACTTAAAAGAAAAAATCCCTGTATGTGTTGTAAAGTTGCAAGTTGTGGCGTTTTCTTTTTTGAAAATCTGTGCATCGTGACAATTTATTTCACAAATTATAATTTATTTGTCACATTGATAATCTTACTATTATCTCAAAATTTGATGTTTAAAATACCCTATTGTTAAAGCAGGACTGCAACTGTCAGCAAATACACCCAAAGTTTGGTCACATTTAAAAAAAAACAGAGTTTGTATGTGTATAACTAGAAAAAATGATAGATGATAGAGTAAAATTGATTATGATATTTTGAATATAGTCCATTATGGATCCCTGTGGGATACCAAGACCTGAGCTGTGGAGCTAGTTTTTACCTTTACATTTTTAATAAAATTAATGTGAAGGTGATTAATTAAAGCTGTCGAAGAATAATGAATATTTTGTCTGTCTCAATAATTAAACCTATTTTTACCTTCTTCTTCTTGAATCTTTATAACTTTGCAATTGTCGGATGATTTTTCTGATTCTGATTTCTCTTTTAATCTATTTTTATGATTCATTACAATAAATCGTTTTGAATAATAGTGCTGTATTGAAAACATTGAATACAGTACAAAATACATACTCCTAGTACTTTTGAAGAGATTTAATTGCAAACATCAACATTATCCGATTCTCGAGAAACACCCAATTTTGCAAAGATTGTACCAATTGCGAAACCTCACCCAAGTAATTTGTTGAATAAGTTTGACCATTCAGCCGCTAACCACCCGAGTAATTTATAGATTTATCTTATAATTACGAATGGTACACACAGATAGGTATTTAATTACAATGAGGCGCGTTTTCTCGGTTCTTTCTTTCTCTTCTCGTGAAACGTGCACCTGAAATCGACCTGTGCGCCTTATTTCGACACACAACGGCCATAGATTATGCAAGAGCCTGACCAGTATTTCCAGAATCTAATCACAAACTGTGCCACACACATACACACACTGACCCAACGTTTCTCGCTATTTTCGATTAATCACACAAAAAAGAAAACATCAATAAATAAAGTCGGTGTGTGTGTGTGTGTGTGAAATATTATTAAGAACGATTGGCGAAGAATGAACGGTAACAAACATGAAATAGCAATTTTGTTAACAAAATAAATGGCATTTACAAGCATTAAAAATTTTAAAAAATGCACAGAAATTCTTTTAAACATTTTAAAGAATATTAAAACATTGATTAAAATACTTGGTTTGTTTCACTGATTTAAACAAGACGATTTTTAGAAGTTGTAACAAAGCGAGAGAATATTTTTTAAATTGCAAGTTCTTTGTAATATGATGAATTCATTTCTCATTTAACCGGTGGTGAAACATATTTAATTAATATTAGAACATTGATTAAAATTGTTCTAATATTAATTAAATATGTTTCACCACAGGTTAAATGAGAAATGAATTCATCATATTACAAAGATCTTGCAATTTAAAAAATATTCTCTCGCTTTGTTACAACTTCTAAAAATCGTGGAAAATAAATCGATCCAATAAAATTCTTGTATAAATACAATTTTTAAGCATCGAAAAAGTGCCTCAAGATAAATTATACACTTTTCGAAGTACTAAAACTGAGTGGACGTTTTAGAAACCAGATAGTCTGTGAAGATAGTGAAAAATTCCCGAAAGGATTTTTTATATAAAAATACACAATCTATGAGTATTTTTATACCTTGCGATCGTTTAAGTTGTGATTTAGAGTAGGCTGCATTTTTTTGTGCGGTTGCGCAGAATGCCAGAATAAATTTGAGGTTATGGTAAACTATGTGTTAATTCATCATATTACAAAGAACTTGCAATTAAAAAAATATTCTCCCGTTATTTTTACAACTTTTAAAAATCGTGGAAAATAAATCGATCCAACAAAATTCTTGTATAAATACAATTTTTAAGAATCGAAAATGTGCTTCAAGATAACTTATACACTTTTCGAAAAACTAAAACTGAGTGGACGTTTAAGAAACCGGAGAGACTCTGAAGATAGTGAAAAATTCCTGAAACGATTTTTTATATAAAAATACACACTCTATGAGTCTTTTATACCTTGCGATCGTTCAAATTGTGATTTAGAGTATGCGGCATTTTTTTGCGCGGTTGCCCAGAATGCCAGAATAAATTTGAGGTTATGGTAAACTATGTGTTAAAAGTCAGTAGTGCCAATCTAATTTAAAATTTAAAGCCTACTCTAAATTATGTTTTAAATTATCGCACAGTATATAAAGCCGTTTCGGGAATTTTTCCATATCCTCACGATCTCTCTGGTCTCTAAAACTTCCACTCAATTTTAGAATTTCATAACTTTACACATACAGTCACTGGCCATATTATTAGACTCACTAACTAAATCTAAGTTTTTTTGATGATTTAACTATTATTACGAAGATAATAATCGTGTAAGTGATAGTAATAAATAGATGTTATGTTCTAGAATACTATTAATCAAAAAAATAAAAAAATACACACACAAGGAATGGTAAATTAATATTTTGTTAAGCCACCCCTCGATGCGGCTAGTGCAGCAACTCTTCTTGGCATGCTGTCAACACAGATTAAAGCAATTTGTTTTAATTTTTCATTGTGGTTCCAATTGTACACAATGCGTTCTATCAGTTGAACCTTCGTTGTTATGGTTTCTTTGGCCAGCTCTCTCTTCAAACACTCCCAAACATTCTCAATAGGATTCATATCCGGAGAGTTGCCCGGCCATGGTAAAAGTGGAATATTTTCCTCTTCCAAAAATTTTTTAATAGATTTTGCAGTATGGCATGGTGCTCCGTCCTGCATAAATACTTTTCGGCCATCACCAAACCATTCCTGCATCTGCGGAAGCAGTTTCGTTTCCAATACCTTTCTGTATTGGTCTTGCCGCATGGTTCCCTCGACCACGTACAAACGCCCCAGACCCTTTCCACTGATGACAGACCATACCATGACAGACACAGGATGCTTGATGGTCTTTATAACGCAGTCGGAGTTATATTTTTCGTGAGGTCGTCGTCTGACCAACTGTGACTTATCATCCAGAATTTGGAAGGTTGACTCGTCACTGAAGCAAGTCTGTAATAAAGCAAAAACAGCTAAGAAAAAATATAATTAAGAGGTGTCAATCAACATACTATCCGCCAGTCATCAACAGTTAACTGTTTATGAATATTGGCCCAAGCCAACCTCTTATGTACCATGCTTGGTGTCAATCTTGGCTTTCTTACTGGTCTACGACATTTGAAACCAAGGTGGTACAGGTTGCGCCTCACTGTACGGACAGACACGTTGCACCCTGCTTCTTCAAATTTTGTTCTTATTTGGGCATGACTACCCCTTCGAAATTCTACGGCAATATTTCGAAGTTGCCGCTTATTACGGGGAGTTGGGAGCCGTTTCCTACCACACCGACCTTTCCTAGCTGCATCGGTGGGCTGGTTAGATTTAATTTTTTTATTTAACCGCCGTACTGAGGACTGCGATACTCCACATCTTGCCGCTATCTGCCGTTGGCTAAGGCTGGTATTAATTAATAGTACTCTCATAGAAGAAGTTTGCTCTACAGAAAGATCTATACACCTCCCCAGCTAAAACAATAGCACCGAAATGTCAAACCACTGGTTTTTAATTTTTCTTACAAGTAATTGAGTTAAAAATGCTTTAATTATATAAAGTAATATTTACGAAAACTATATTTTGGTCATTCATCACTTACCTTTAGAAAACAAACTGTTAAACTCAACAAAACGAACTTTTAAAACAACTATACTTGTACTTGGAATTACAAACAATGTCAAGTAATTTGACATTTGATTAGAAATCTGTATTATCGACCGTGATAACATAACATAACCCTTACCAAACAAGCTTAAATATAGTGTGTCTGTAATAGTGGGCGCTATATGTGTTAAAACAGAAAAAATATAAATATTATGACTGAGTCTAATAATATGGCCAGGGACTGTAGGTATAAATAAAATTGCTAATACTTGATTGCAGAATACTTTAAACATTAAAAGTTGTAGATGGAAACACTTATTCAGCAAAATAAAAATAATGTTGCTCCGACGCGTCAATTAGGAGTGACATTTTTGTTTAATTCAACGATTTAAAAAAAAATGATGCTAAAGTGTTCATCTTTGAGTGCATCTACAGAACGGTATGTTTAAATTATGGGAAAGGTGCTTGAGCTTAAATGAATGCTCATTTAATTCCTAAGTTTAAGTCATTTAATTCAAAACTTATACAGAAAGTTAAAGTTGTGACATTAGAAGTGTGAGTTGCGTTCTAATGTCACAACTTTAACTTTCTGTATAAGTTTTGAATTAAATGACTTAAACTTAGGAATAAAATGAGCATTCATTTAAGCTCAAGCACCTTTCCCATAATTTAAACATACCGTTCTGTAGATGCACTCAAAGATGAACACTTTAGCATCATTTTTTTTTTAATCGTTGAATTAAACAAAAATGTCACTCCTAATTGACGCGTCGGAGCAACATTATTTTTATTTTGCTGAATAAGTGTTTCCATTTCAATTGAAATCAATGTTTTATACGCGTGGCGCATGAAGTAAAATTTCGAGTTTAGAAAAGCGTGAAAATTTGGATTTGCCGGGGCGCGACTCGCTTCGCTCGCGCGCCTCGGCAAATCCAAATTTTCACGCTTTTCTAAACTCGAAATTTTACTTCATGCTTAGTCTGGGAGTGGAAACCTCTGTTAAAAAAAAATCAAATAAAAGTCTACAAAACTACAGTAAAAGATAAATATTGAAAAATGTCTAGTTACACCACTGATTTGATTTCCATTCTGTATTAATTCATTTTTCACTGTTGTATGTGCATTTCGAGTAGCGCGTACTTATTTCCAATAACTGAGGTTCAGTATTATTACCTATAGTCGAGTTCACAAGAGATGCCCTGTGACATTTAACCCATTAACGGCCGAGCAATTATAGAGTTAACTCTAAAAGTTGATTACAGGTAACATTCTGCACTTAATTCTATGATTTCCATGAATGACTATATTGTATTACATACTATAAATGCTTCTTTTAAGTATACATAATATATACGCTGTAACATTTCAAAAATTCGTCCATTTTATATAAAAATGTGCAATATGTAGTTTAGAACGAGTTTTTCCACTCCCAGACTAAGCATGAAGTAAAATTTCGAGTTTAGAAAAGCCTAAAAACTTGGTTTGGCCGCTCCGCGAAGCGGAGCGGCCAAACCAAGTTTTTAGGCTTTTCTAAACTCGAAATTTTACTTCATGCGCCACGCGTATAAAACACTGAAATATTGTGAAGTTAGAAATACACTGACATATTCTTTTTTTTTAAATGAGTTATAATCGAAATATTTAAATAATAAAATATTTACATTTTTCTTCATACATTTTCAAGTCAGGTTAAATAATAATATACATCAAATTAGCTCATTTAATAATTCAATTAACAAAAAATTAATAATGTTGCGTATATGCATCAATGGCGCTTACAGCTGGTTTCATAATAATTGGGTTAAAGTGACTTTAACAAAAGTCGACTTAAAGTTAAATTCAACTTTAAGTTAAAGTCGACTTTAAATATTGATGCGTTTTATAATCAATTACTGATCTGACTTTAGTAAAAGTCGACATTAAGGTAATAAAAATAGATTGGTTACGCCTTTTTATAGTTATTTTTATTATATAATGTTGCATAACCCTCATTTTGATTGTTTATATTTCAATTATGTCACTGGAGATGTCACAACAAACAATAAGTGAAAATAATAATTATATCATTTTTTATGAAATGAGAAGAATCTTTTAAACTTTAGAAAAATCAGTGTTTTTATACGCGTGGCGCATGAAGTAAAATTTTGAGTTGAGAAAAGCCAGAATTTGGATTTGGACGCTGCGCGTCCAAATCCAAATTCTTTGGGCTTTTCTCAACTCAAAATTTTACTTCATGCTTAGTCTGGGAGTGGAAGACACTCGTTCGACAATTGTCAATAGCTTATTTTGTGTTTTTCTGTTTTATACAAAAAAATGCGATATTAAGAAAAGTCGTAAAATGTTAAATATTAAAAAAAACTATTAAATGTAATAACAATGAAAAAACAAACTACGATTTTATTTTTCAATAAAAATTGACATCAATTTTTATTCAAATCTTGTAAATTCACGAAAAGCGTCAATATTTTATAAATCGAAATCTTGAAAATTCATGTAAAACGTCCTAGAATTTGAAAATCAACAATAATCTATGAAATTCATCACAAAAGGCGCTAAGTTGTTACATCTTGGAGACTTGCAAATGATGTCGAAATTTTAGAAGATTAACGAAAATCATAAACATTCAGGCAAAGCGAAAATTTTTCAAAAACCGTCGACAATTTGAAAATAACTAAAAGCGTGGACATTTATGAAGATTGTCTACGTTTTTAAATTTTATGAAAGTTTAAGAAATGCACAAAAACTGCCGAGATTCTAAAAATTGGCGAAAAGTCATAAAGTGTCAAAATTTTTAAAATTAAAGAAAATCATCAGAATTTTGAAGATTAACTGGAATTATGTAGATTTATAAAAAAAAAGTCATAATTTCTAAAAATTTCTAAGAAAATAAAAATTTAGATAAAACGTGTCTTACGATTAACTAAATCTGACAAAAATCATCAACATTAAGTTCAACGTTCCAAATTTTTATTCAAATTTTTTGTAGTAGTATATAAATAATTGATAACCAAAATTTATGAAAAAAAATCCGTACCGCTGAATGCATTAACATAATTTTACCTCATTTTAAACACTGCTTTCCTTTTAATCACATTATCTTTTTTATTGCTTAAAAAAATACTATTCAAAATGTGATTTATTCTTCTATTTTTTCTGTGAAATTATTGGCAGCCATGTCAAACACGCGATTAGTTCTTTTTAACATTTGAGAATATTTTTAGGTTAGTTTTAAAGCCGGCCTTATCTATTAACAGATTCGAAAAAACCGGCCTCCTACTCAACGAACAAACAGAACTGTCAAACTCCCCACTACTAAAAATATCCACCCCACTATAGTGTCAATAGTGTTAATGTATATATATATATATATATATATATATATATATATATATATATATATATATATATATATATATATATATATATATATATATATATATAATTCCAAGATTTCTAATTTCACTGTAAACTTTCATTCACCTGAAGAAGCAATAAATTTGCGAAACAATTGTTGTGAAAATAAACACACTTTTTGGAAAATCAAAAAGTTATTCAGAATTTTATTTATACAAAATGAATATTAAGAAAGTTTAGTATAAGTTGGAATTGGCCACAGACAACTAGAAGAAATAACGTTAATATGAAAATACCCCAAAGAAACATTCGCGGGGGGGTGTGCATAATGGGGTTAAGCGAGATATTTATGCAAATAGACTAAAGTGAACAACAAAATGTATATACAATTTTCTAACTCTGTGCAAGAGGTAAGTCAACAGTTGGTCAGTCACAACTTACCATCTTTTGTACAGAACCAGAAAATTGTATATACATTTTTTTGTTTTGTTCACTTAAGTCTATTTGCATAAATATCTGCCTTAACCCCTTTTGCACACCCACCTGCAAATTGTACCATCGATTTCAAATCTGTAATCACAGGACACCTCTCGTGAATTCTAGTATACATGTGTTATTTATCGTTTTTTTTTTTTTTGGTATATAAATTGGATGTCAGTGTTTATTCATAAAATACTATGCTATGGGATAAATCATTGATCGGAAACGAGTTGTGTGGATATAATATGAATGATGGGAAGATCGGAAAGATTTTTTCCACGTCATTACGCACCGGTGAATGGCATTAGCAATTCAAATGATCTCTCGATACTTTTTGGGCGATCAAATGGCAGATTCCGGAATCCGGTGATGCAAGAAACAACGGGGCAAGCAAGCGTACGCCCATGCTTTGATCTCCTTCCGAAAAACCCGATAGGTGACAACCAGTCTACGGCGATCGGTTACACTGAGAGCCCGTTCCGTTATGCCTTATCTTTTTACAGATTACTTTTTCCTCGGAATGAAATTGATTTGATCAATTTTTCACTTGGACAAAACGGGGAGGTAAATTGAGATCTACTGATTGAAAACCAATCATTTGTTCATTAGTTTGTAAGTTGATCAAGTTTCACTGTTATACAAAGCCCATTCATCATAGAGAATTCGTTTAAATGATGCATTTTTAACAGGTTGATCGATACCTTCATAAAAATATTACCTCAGGCCGCTGCTTAAGTTTTTGTTCCAATTATCGAAATATTAATAATTATAACAGAATAATTAAGCAAACATTTGAAGGGACATAAGCATTTTTAAATTTTCAGGCCATACTAGTTTCGCGGTACGGGCAACAGGCCACGATTTTTTAAATGTTGTTTCTGGATGCGGCACAAGGTACATGCCGCGGGGCCTAAACTACGGCACAAGTGAATGCCGCGCGGCCACCAACGTGTTAAGAGGGCCCATTTTTGCTGGTAGTGTGTTTTTGGGGTACGAGATGGCGTAGAGATAGCAAAGTTGCTGAAAGTAGTTTTGACTATGTATTGGTTCATAGTGCCTGCCGAATTTTATCACAACGAATAACAAAAATTATGAGTGAGGAGCGCGTTGTTCGTTTGTTTAGATAGCGCCGCTCGAATGCATGGATATTACATTTCAGTAGACAAGTAAACTGGATAAATAAATATTTACGATTTTAATTTCAATCGACAAACATTCAACTGCTTTTGCTTGCCTTATTACCAATGCTTATTTTTATTATATAATTATGAATTACAATCATTATAAAAATATATTACATATAAACATTTATTTATGTGTATATATAATAATAATAGAGTTTAATGTCTTTATCTAAATTTTATGCTCTGTCCTTGGTGCGAAAATCATGGAAAAGTGATGAAATGTCATGGTAAAAATGTTTTAATTTGCCAGAATTTTGAAAAAATTGAAAACTGTCGAAATTTGATGAAATGTTTAAATTTGAGAACAATGTCAAAAAGTGATGAAATATCAAGAAATATTGAAATTTAACAACAATTTCAAGTATGTGTAAAGTGATCATCTATAATAAAATAATGTTTTAATATTTTAAACTTAACAATTAATCAGAGTTTTTATGCGCGTGGCGCATGAAGTAAAATTTCGAGTTGAGAAAAGCCAGAATTTGGATTTGGACGCTACGCGTCCAAATCCAAATTCTTACGGCTTTTCTCAACTCGAAATTTTACTTCATGCTTAGTCTGGGAGTGGATAACATTCGTTAAAAAAGAATCAATGGCTTTTTACAATATTTTCATTAGTTTACAAAATCTTGGGGATTTTTAAGTTTTTGTCCAATATTTAAAATCGTGTTAATTTTCGTAAACTTTCAAGATTTTAATTATTTTCATAATTTTTACGACTCGTAAATTTTTCAATACGTTTGTTAATTTTCAAACTTTTTTTTTAATTTCCAAATTTATAACAATTTTTAACTTCTTCGTGAATTTTTAAAACTTTTACACCTTTCATGTATTCCCTAGATTTTCGTTAAACTAAAAAAAAATGCAGGTATTCATGAATTTTCTAGAGTTTTGTTAATTTTCGGGCTCGCAAATTTCAAAACGTTTATTAATCGTTAACGATTAATATAACTTTAGACGTTAATTAATCGATGCTGCAAAATTCATGAAAACTAATGAAAATCTCGATATGTTGAAAATCTAACGAAAATTAAACGAGTGTCGTCCACTCTCAGACTAAGCATGAAGTAAAATTTCGAGTTTAGAAAAGCCCCGCGTAGAAAATTTGTCGAGGGTCGCGCAGCGACCCGAGACAAATTTTCACGGGGCTTTTCTAAACTCGAAATTTTACTTCATGCGACACGCGTATAAACCACTATTTTGAAGTAAAGTTGAAAATATATACTGTTGAGATGTGATAGGTATTTACTAAGATATAACAAAAAAATATATAAAAAATATTTATTTTGCAAAGGCGATAATAATAATAAAAGTAAAAGACATTTAGTTTGAGACACTTTTCCATATTCTTAATATTTAAATCATATCTATAACGAGGACAGTGCTATGATGGACACATCAACATTTTTTTTATTATGAAATAAAAACATTTGAAAAATTAAAACAATCACTTAATTGGAGCTGAAACAAAAACCGAAAACCGCAAAAAACTTTCGAAACTTTAAAAATTAACTAAAATCTTCTAAATGCACAGGGCCCAATAATTATGATTATTATTTTAAATAAACATAGTAATAATCAATTAAAATCTTTCAAAATGTCGAAATTAACAAAAATTAAAAATTTTGCGAATCATCAAAAACATTAAAAATTAATTTTCAATGATTATGTCAATTTTGATGATGTTATTGTTTTTGAATCTTGTCGTTTCTGTAAATTATACCTCTGTTAAATTAAGTAATTTAAACTTTTTTTTTTAAATCAATTTTGACGACTTGCATTTTGATTCTATTGTTTTCTTTTCGTTGAAATAAACAATTCAACGAAAAGAAAACAATAGAATCAAAATGCAAGTCGTCAAAATTGATTTTAAAAAAAGTTTAAATTGCTTAATTTAACAGAGGTATAATTTACAGAAACGACAAGATTCAAAAACACATATCATCATCAAAATTGACATAATCATTGAAAATTCGGTCAAATTGATCAATTCAGTAAGTTAAATTTAAGTTCTACTTGCCATTTTGTTATGTATGTATAGCAACTTGCGTTTAGCAAGTTGCTATTGTATTTAACAACCTACCGCCGTGATGAGGTAAAAAAAGATAATGATTTATTTTAATTTTAATGATTTAAAACGGCTAAGACTTCAAGTTTAGCGGTTGAAACAGTAAGCAAAACTGCTGCGCGCCGGACATTTTAATTTGATATATTGTAACGAATATATTGTAACGCACAAAAAGAATAGATGCAAACACGAGACGGTCCACACTCCAAGCTGAGTAGACGACACTCCAAGCTGAGTAGTCTAAACTGCCACGCGCAGTACAAAAAAGGGTAATTACAATAATCCAATTCGAACTCAGGACCTAAAAAACGCTAAGCTGACTCGGTGCCTCAGTGATCAAATCGGCGAGTGCCGCACATTCAATTTATAAATGAAATAGGAATTTTTCCGACTCAGCATTTGAATCAACATTTACTGGCATTCCACATTCTTATTCAAAACATGAATCCAGAAATACAATTATATTTACAAAATGTATTGGGAAACAATTTAACAATATCTTTCTTTGTTGTGTATCAATAACAGAATGAATGAATGAATGAATGAATTCAAGATCGGCAGCCAAGAGCCAGGAGCCCGTGTCGCGACAAATGTCGTACACAAAACATATCAATCCTTATTTCTTTTCACATGTTTTTAGAAGTCACAGTATATTTTTAAAACATTACTAAAAAGGCACGATGCTGCCTTCTATTTATTGAAAGTATAATCAAAATTTACACTGTTCTTATGGAGATTTCTAAGCAACGATTAATATTAGTTATCATTTATTTAAGATCAATCTATTTAATACAACATGCTTATAATAATTACCTCAATAAATTAAAGCAATATAAAGAAGAAATATTGTTTCCTATGAAAGTAATACACGGATTTATATAATCATTTGACAGTCCATTATTTAATTTATATTTAATCTAAGAAACATTGTTTTGAAACAAAAATACTGTCAAATTATTCGTAAAGCTTTAATGCGTTTTATGGCCAAATAACATGTACATTTCCCACCTTAAATTACATTTCCCTGGAGAAACCACAAGAAACAGAAATTACTGAGTATTTCATCAAACGAGCGTTATTAACGTATTTGCAGATACTTACTCAAAAGTGACCAATCTCACATGAGAAAACCTTTCTGATACAACAATTTTTGTTTTTCCTACATTTGATTCCGTTTCAAAAACAACTCCAATTTTCAATTCAAACAAGAGGAAAACGAAAGACAAAAACTTTACGACTCGATAACTTTTGAATGAAAGAAAATCACCGACCCTCGGTGTACCAATATTTTCTCCTCGCCGCGTAAGTAGGTCAACGGTCAATCATCTCAGACAATGATTTAATTGGGTGCTTATCATTCTTCTTTTCGGAGAAAGTTGACCTTTACAGCACACACACATATTTCTGCACATTTGCACTTAAATGTTCTCTTATGTAAATAGCTGTGGTTGCGCGGCCCAGACGCCACGGCCGTTAATGAAATATGGATGATGGAACCTACGAAAGAAACGAGATTTGTTTGCACTTTCAAATTGTCGCATCCTGGAATGAACGTGTTCGGAGGTCAGACGTCTGAATAAATACATAATATTTAAAAGACTGATTCAGACAAAATTTAAGTTTCAGGAAGTTGATCATGATACTATTGATGGAATCATAGTCTTTTATCAATAGTTTCATGATAAACTTCCTGAAACTTATATTTTGTCTGAATCAGTCTTTAATTTGGTTTTAATTGATCACTTGATGAAATATTTAAATTAATATGAATTTGAATTAAACTATAACTCAGTGGTGGGGAAACTTTTTTTGAGACGGGCCATTTGTAATAACCAGACAATCGTAGCGGGCCAAAGAATAATGCTTAATCGTAGGTAGGTAGTTTTTATGCGGGTCGTCACATTACGAAGTAAGAACGCGTTCAAACATTCTCACGACGGCACTCTTAAACGGTCCGGATAAAACCTTTCCGCGGGCCGGACTTGGCCCGCGGGCCGTAGTTTCCCCATCACTGCTATAACTAGTAGTGATTGTATTTGTTAGGATCTACCTAACTGGCCATCGATCACGCGATTTCTGCCGTATAAGTTGTGTGTTTATTTATTATTTAAATAAAATTATTTATTTATTTACCTAGATCATTTTTAAAGATCTAGAAGCCGGAAACGCAAGAGTATTTATTCACCTGCAGTTTCTCCAAGTAATTAATTAGTCATTCTTGCAACAAACAATAGCAACTAAGATAAAAAAACCTCTTGTATTGTCCGAGCATCACCCACACGAGGCGGTAAAGTTGGTCAATCCGCGACGAATAAAATTTTGAATTTGATTAACACAAGACGTTGGCCCGGCTCTGGGTGTAGCATTTAAGCTATTAATAATCGATAATACCCATTGTGCGAGATCCCGCTGTTGACACTAATACACCGGATCGGAATCCGTTTGTGTTTAGTTACGTGTTTTGCGTACATCAGGTGTGGCTTCAACATTTCACTTTCTACGCGCCTCCCGGCCACTCCACCAGACCTGGCCCCGGACGGACCACTTGCACCAGCCGGAGGACAGGAAATTTTTCTCTCATTCATTTCACCGGGGCTTATTAATGGATATTGTGAGATTCGCTAATCAAATTTTACGCCACATTCCAGTGTGTATATTCATTTAATTAGATGTGGTGTTCTAATATAAAGAAGAACTGGTAAAATAAATAATATTGGCCCAGAACAGAGTTGGGCAGGATTTAAAAGAGGTATTCGAATACTTTAGTTAAACTAGATTCGTGATCCGGATTCGTTACATTTTTTAAGTGGATTCGTATTCGAATCCAAATGCAGGTAATTCGAATCCTTATAAAAGGATTCAAATATTTATAAAATGATTCGATTATTTATAAAAGGATTCGAATATTTATAAAAGGATTCGAATACTTAAAAAAGGATTCGAATACTTACAAAAGGATTTGAATCGTCAAATCCCCGTGTAAATTTGTCGAGAGTCGCTACGCGACCCTCGACAAATTTTCTACGCGGGGCTTTTCAAAACTCGAAATTTTACTTCATGCGCCACGCGTGTAAAACAGTGATTTAACGAGAAATTTAAAAACACACAAAACAAATTTTTCATGGTAATCCTCCCAATTAATTAGAATTATTTATGACGATTAAAATCCTTTTGTAAGTAATATTTATTAATTTTCCATTCCCATGATAAATTATATAAATTTAGACAATAACAAATTCTATAAATATAATTTATAATGGAAATAATATTCAAAAATGTCGATAAATATATAAAATTGATCAAATAAACTAGAAATGATAGAAATCTTCTAAATTAAACTTTATACAAATAATATTTATTTAAAAAACAACGTTAAAATTGATTAAATAAACTGTCAATTTTTTTATAATTTCTGTATATTTTTTTTTACTTTTCACGATTTATTTAAAAAGCGTTTTTAGTGTTTTGGTCAATTTGAATCAAATTTCCTGGCTGATTATTGACTTTTTTGCGTTTAATGATATTCAGAGAATTTTTCTAAATATTTGGTTATTTTAATATTTCGATTACTACTAATTTTTTAAGTGTATTTATAACTTTACAACATTTCAGTGTTTTATACGCGTGGCGCATGAAGTAAAATTTCGAGTTTAGAAAAGCCCCGTGAAAATTTGTCTCGAGTCGCTGCGCGACCCTCGACAAATTTTCTACGCGGGGCTTTTCTAAACTCGAAATTTTACTTCATGCTTAGTCTGGAAGTAAAAACACTTGCTCGAACTTTAAATTTTACTCTTTTATAAAATCGACGTATGTAATATAATAAATTATTCATTGAAATCATAAAAAAGATGAAGATGCTTTTAGAGTCAACTTATTAATTCGTTGAATTCTTAATGGGTTAATATTCTATTCCTAAGAAAAACAGTATTTAATAAATATTAAAGTTGCATTTAATATAATAACAAACTGTAAATGAATCCACAAAAATCTAGAAATATCGAAAATCTGGACATGTTGCAAATCTTGACGGTCCACTCCCAGACTAAGCATGAAGTAAAATTTCGAGTTTAGAAAAGCCCCGCGTAGAAAATTTGTCGAGGGTCGCGCAGCGACCCGAGACAAATTTTCACGGGGCTTTTCTAAACTCGAAATTTTACTTTATGCGCCACGCGTTCAAAACACTGATTTTAAGTAAAATTCAAAAACACACAACTACATGCTTAATTAGAGTAACACGACATCAGATATTTACTGTTATCAAAGATGTTCAGTATTAATAATAAATAATTAGGTTTTGAACATTTTTAATTAAACAACTAGTACCAATATTAAAATGTTAATGGTTGCAAAAAAATCAAATTTATTTTTAAAGGATTTGTATTCGTGATTCGAAAAAACAGGATTCAAATCTTAAATTCTAATCATATTTATCTCTTACGAATCCTCTATTCAAGTATTCGTGATTCGAATCATATTAGGTGATTCGGATTCGTCATTCGAATCTTTTTTTGATTCGTCCCAGCTCTGGTACGTGTACAGGGTGATGCATTTTGAAGGTGCCACATATGGAAAACTTTTTTATTTGAAGAGATATTGCAAAACCGTTTTCGCGAGCCAGGGTCACTTTTTTGTGTTTTAATCAATGGTGGAAAGAAAATTTATCTATCTCTAACCCTTTCCGCTCTATAATCAGAAGTTGATATAATAATAATTAACATCACGGAGAGAAGAATTCAGTGCAACGTTTTTGCGTAAATTAATTGAAAACAAAGTGGACTGTCCGCAATTACTCTCTAAGATTAATTTTCATGTTCCACGTATATTGTCAAGACACAGCAGCACATTTCATATTCCACACTCAAGAACAAATATTTTACGTAAGTCACCCATCTTTCATATGTCTGTTAATTCAAATAATTTATTTAGCGATATTTTTGTTGGTGACCATGTATAACACTTCATACCATAAATTAAAAATTCTTTTGTACTTATATTCCTAAGTTGTATCTTTCTGTGCTATTTTTGTATTACTATTTAGTTTTTATTTATATTTTTGTCCCTGTATTGGTCTTCCGTTGGGCAAATAAATATTATTATTATTATTATTATTATTATTATAATATACATTACAACACCGGAAGTAGAACAACAACATCGACACGAAGAGATCTTTATTTTTATCATATTATGTGGGATTCCACTGCCCGAAAAAATTGACCGCCGCTCTTAACCTTTTCCGAACGATGCATATTCATGAGAGAAACCGACAAAAAGAAAAACGAAAAATTCATATAGACCAATCCCCCCCTCCCCCCTGATAAATTTACGAGGTACGTTTCACAACATCTACGATAAAGAATACGCAATCGAATTATCATAAAAGCTTAGTGTTCATCACGACACATTTACACCCTCATTAAAGCTCATTTAGAGAACATTAATTGTCCTCAAACACCTCTGGATGACGCATAAATGAATGGTATTCTAATGAAATTTGAATATTACAGTTATTGAATATAAATACAAAGTGGACAGAAAATAAGTTAAAAGCTTTAGCTAATGCGATTCGTTAATTATGTTTCAGTTGAAAATTTTAATAAAAAAAAATACAGTATGGTTCCTCACTGAAATTCTAAATCCCTTTAATGTGAGGAAATCGCTTAATTATAGATTCCTGGGATAAAAATTTGATGATTGAACACAACTTATCTATATCCAAAAATTTAAGCCGGTTAAGCCGGAATTAGTCTTTAAAGTTAAAAAAAAATATTATTCATTTTATTTGTAACGATTGAGCGCTATGTTCGATTTGACTCAAATTTATTATGGTTGATTATCATAATACAACACATCATTTAAGCTATTATGGTCATCATTGATGGACAAGAAGTATAAAAAACAATAGTACCACAACATAAAAACTAAAACATGTTTTCACTAGCGCACCTTATAAAAATTTAAAAAATATGACTTCAAAGATTGGTTCATTTGAAAGCTTTTTTGTTTGTTAATAATGTTTGATATCTTGTAAGGTTTTGCCACAAAAATATAAAATATGAATATGGTATCCTCAATTTCCTTGGCAAAATCCTAATACAAGCAATATACAGTGAATTTTTCTTTTGGATAAACATACGCATAAGCTGTAAATTTTCCGACATTCGTTGTTTTTTTAAAAGAGTTCAATTCGAAGCTTTCAACGAGTGTTTTCCACTCCCAGACTAAGCATAAAGTAAAATTTCGAGTTTAGAATAGCCCCCGTGAACATTTTATGGGCTTTCCTAAACTCGAAATTTTACTTCATGCGCCACGCGTATAAAACACTAAAATATTATGAAATTTATGTATATTCGAACTTCACTTGAAATCTGTGTTTTATACGCGTGGCGCATGAAGTAAAATTTCGAGTTTAGAAAAGCCCAGAAAATTTGTCTCGGGTCGCTGCGCGACCCGATACAAATTTTCACAGGGCTTTTCTAAACTCGAAATTTTACTTCATGCTTAGTCTGGGAGTGGAAAACACTCGTTTAAAGCTTCAAATTGAACTTAAAAAAAACAAGGAATATCTAAAGATTTACAGAAAATAGGCTGCATTTGGAATACGTATACTTAAAAGATCTGTGTCTGTTCCGGAGGAATATGAATAATTATAAACCATAATGAAGATAACAATTAATTCTCAAAAAACACTCGTTAATTAACATTATACGCAATTGACCTTAGTTAAACAATGGCGGCGACAAAGAAAAAACATGTATTTTTAATCACCCGAAAAACTAGATTTCGTTTTTACTAAATAATAAAAAATAATTTAATTACATTTTTTTTTTTGTGGCAAAACCGTACAAGATATCAAACATTATTAAGAGACAAATAAGTTTTTAAATAAACTAATCTTTCAAGACGTATTTTTTAAATGCGCCAATAAAACATATTTTAGTTTTTATGTTATGGTACTATTGTTTTTTATACTTCTTGTCAATCAATGATGACCATAATAACTGCAATGATGTGTTATATTATGATAATCAACCATACTAAATTTTAGTCGGATCAAATATAGCGTTCAATTCTTATAAATAAAATTAATAATATTTTTTTGAACTTTATAGACTGATTCCGGCTTAACTGTAAACTTTTGTACATAGATAAGTTATGTTCAATCATCATATTTCGATCCCAGGAATCTATGGTTAAGCCATTTCCCCACATTCACGGGACACCCTGTTTATACAGGCTGTCCCACCACCCGTATCAGCCTTTTTTTGAAAAAACGGCTAGTCCTAGAGAGTTGGAACAAAAAAATGTATTGCAAAAGCCGCATTCAAGAATAGAATGGTGATATTGTATTTTCGCAAAAAGGTTGGCATCCCTGAAAGTTTTGCTTAAAAATGTCAATAACCCCAGATTTTTAAATGGCACGATAGGTCAAAAGTAGTATCATTGAAATGGTCTTTAAAAAATAAGCAACTTTTGCAGGAAACAAAGTTATTAAATTTCAATTGTTCATAGCTAACTTATTTTAAAAGATTGAGTTTCAAATATCAGTTAGATCTCTCATGTACATTCTTAACAAATCCGCGAAGTCACTAAAGAAATATTCGAGATGAACTTCGTCTCCAATTCCTCTATTTTTCTAAAATCCTACGCCAATAATGCAATTTTTCCAATACAAATAGATGTTTTATGGTAACTACATTTGCATAACTGCATTTTAATAGTTTTTTTTTAAATCGAAATTTTGTTTTTTTTTCTTTATGGAATTCACATACATTTCCATTGTAATTAAAAACTTTATTTGGGTTCAAACTTTAGAAAAAAAATACGAAATATGTTTAGCACAATTATATTTAAATAATTATATTGAAAATTGGAGTTGGAATTATACGATATTTCCAACTCCACGACTCCCCTTTCTTTATCACAAAAATACTTAAATTTCGACTCCACAGTTTTGACTCTAACTCCGACTCAGAGTTCACAGCACTAGTTCAAACTTTTCTATTTACTTCTTAACACTGTTGAAGTGTTCTGGTCCCAATACCAGAAGCCTTAGTTAGCTACATTGTTTTTTATATCGGTGAAAAAGTTTAGGACTTACAAAATATAAACAATTTAGTGTGTAAATTCGGATTTCTTTGATAATTATCAACTTCGAATATTTTATTTTATTTATTTATTTTAGAATAAGGCAGCCATATTGATATTTGGTAATTTTAATCCAAAATACTCAAAACAAACGCCAGTTACAAAAATATGTTTTCTGTATAAGTTGCATATGTTTCAAAGATCTATTCAATGATACCACTTTTGACCTACCATGCCATTTAAAAATCTTGAGTTATTGACATTTTTAAGCAAACTCTCAGGGATGTCAACCTTTTTGCGAAAAAACAGTATCACCATTCGATTCTTTAATACGGCTTTTGTTGTAAATTAAATTTTTTTGTCCCAACTCTCTAGAACTAACCGTTTTCTTAAAAAAAAGGCTGATACGGGTGGCCTGGGACACCCTGTATATGACTAGAAATCAGTAATACTTTGTATAAAATCTTTGCTATTAATTTATAAAGCTAAAAGTCTATACTAAAACAAGTCTTACAACTACTTCTACAACCTCAACAATATTGATAAACGGTGTCTCTTAGTCACACTGTTTGATATTCAATGATTAGGTTATAGCAAAAATTAAGTAACCAGAAAAAATAAACTTAACCTTCAGCGGCAACGATCAGAATCCCGAATCCCGAAAACACATGACGGTGGGTAAAAGTAAACCATGTTTACCTGAAACGAAAAATAAAACAATTGCAATTAAAATTAAGCATCACAATAACGTTATGATAATTACTGACGAACGTTACAAATGTCTTGTAATAAACAATCGGTGAGGAGGTCGTAAAACACGAGTTTGCATGTCTTTTGTTTCAGGCGCGCCGTGCACTGGGACAAGGCCGCCGATTTTCCACGAAAAGCGCGAGTTAATGACATTATTTCATCCGGCTTGGACGGTCAAGTACACGCGAAAAAAATAAAGAATTTTGTCAAAAAGTTGTATTTTTGTATTTTGCGGGTTTGATACATTTTTGGACAATTGTATTAATTGCTGTTCTTGTTCAATTCAAGGACTATTTCTCAGTAACTACATATTAGTAGAACTAAAAAAAAAAGTTTACAGGATTTAATTGCGATGATGCTTGTATTTATTAATGAACGTTGCGAATTAATATCTGCTAAATTAAATGTGGCTGAAACTTGCAACAAATCGTTGTTTTAGGGGTAAAAGTCATTATATGCACAAAGAATGTTAATGACTCGCCTTTCCACTCCCAGATTAACCCATTAACGGCCAAGCAATTACAGAGTTAACTCTAAAAGTTGATTTTAGGTAAAATTCTGCACTTATGTTTCTGATTTCTATGAATGACTTATCGTACTACATACTGTGAATTTTTCTTTGAAATATAGGCATTCATCGATTGTATATAAAAACGTGCAATATAAGGTTAGAACGAGTGTTTCCACTCACAGACTAAGCATGAAGTAAAATTTCGAGTTTAGAAAAGCCTTAAAATTTGGTTTGGTCGCTCTGCGAAGCGGAGCGGTTAAACCAAATTTTCAGACTTTTCTAAACTCGAAATTTTACTTCATGCGCCACGCGTATAAAACACTGAAATATTGTAAAGTTAGAAATACACATATACAGAAAGTTTTATGTAACACTGAACATGCCAGAAAATATTCAATGTAAATTTTCCTATGGTTGATTTGTTCTGGGAGGTATCAAAGCTTTGAGTGCGATTTCATTGGCTACGATTTCCAATGGTAATATAGTCAACCCAATTTACACTCCCTGGGTGCGATTTCATTGGTTACGATTTTTAGTAGTTCTAATGCAAATTAGGACTAATGTAAATAGGGCACATGTAACGTCAAAATAAAACGATTTTTGGTTACGATTTTTAGTAGTTCTAATGCAAATTAGGACTAATGTAAATAGGGCACATGTAACGTCAAAATAAAATATGTCAGTTATTAAATCTTGCGCGTTTATGGTAAGTGCAGTGTGTGAGAATATTTTGCCCGAAAAATCGGCATTTCAAGACAATCAAAAATAATACTGTCGTGAAACATATCTTTAATTCATTGTAAGTTATGCAGTCAATAATAAATACACCTACATTATCTTGATTGAGTATTATATAAACAAATAAATGAAAATTGAAATGTTTGCTAAATGAAGCAGCACACCTAACATCCCAGTGTTGTGCTGGCAGCAGACCTAGGGGCGGTACTTGCAAACATTTTAAACTGCCTCGACACGCTCTTCACATTTGGAATATTTATACCGTGCGATCGCTTAAAACATGATTTAGAGTAGGCTTTAAGTTTTAAATTAGATTGGCACTACTGACTGTTAACACATTGTTTACTATAACCTCAAATTTGTTCCACAAAAAAATGCCGCCTACTTTTAATCATAATTTAAATGATCGCACTAAGAAGTTTGTTTAATTTGATTTTTTTAATGTCAAATGAAAATTTAAGTACTAGGGCAACTAATATTTTCGAGGCCTTTCAAAATGTTACTCAAAAACAGATATTTAAGCAAAAAATCAAGTCGTCTCTCTCATATTAATATGCCTAATTTTGATTTCACACATCAAATGGGTGTTTTTGAACTTCAGATTAGATCAGGGTTTTATACGCGTGGCGCATGAAGTAAAATTTCGAGTTTAGAAAAGCCCCGTGAAAATTTGTTTCGGGTCGCTGCGCGACCCTCGACAAATTTTCTACGCGGGGCTTTTCTAAACTCGAAATTTTACTTCATGCTTAGTCTGGGAGTGGAAAACGATCTTTAGAATGATATTAAGGATTTTAGTAAAATAATATTGCTTCTATTTTATTAATTATATTAAAATATCATGATTTTTTGTAACTATTTCAATAATTTACAGGAATTCTTTTATTCTATTCCAAATATTGCAACAATTTTAATAATGTTCATTATAATTAGATTGACACTACTGACTGTTAGCACATAGTTTACCATTACCTCAAATTTATTCCATCATTCAATTAGCATTCTGGGCAACCGCACAAAAAAATGCCGCCTACTCTAAATCATAATTTAAATGATCGCACGGTATTTAAATCTGCCGAAAGGCAGTTTTATGACGGTATTTTTGCTGGTACACCCGAAGCAACGTACCTTAGGGTGGTCCTAATCAAACGGTTTACACAATACACTGAATTAAGATTCCTAATAATCTTCAGTGAAACTTATCTTGAAATATTAGCAAACGGAAGTAACAGGAATCTGTTTTTCTATTATTTTTGCATTTAAGCAAAATCTGTTCTCATCTTTCTCATTCTTCTTTTCTGTTTAATATTAACATTTTATTAGTGATGTAGGCGATTAATGAATGACATATTTCATTCTCACGTTAAATGTAAGTTGCGTTAGAACTACTAAAATCGGAGCCAATGAAATCGCACTCAATGCCTTGATGCGTCCCAGAACACATCGAAGATAGGTACATTTACATTGAATATTTTCTGGCATGTTCCGCGGTACATAAAACTGTAATTCTGTAATTAACCAATAGCAAGCGGTATACCGATGAAGCTATTTTTCTTAACATGTGTTATTGTTTACACTATACTTATATTTATCATGCACTATAATGGATCATTCTAGTTGCACTTTGTTTTAGTTCTTTGTCCAACCGGTTTTTAAATATATTAACGTTCGCTGCGGTAACTGTTTCTTCTGTAAGTGCATTCCATGAATAGACCACACGATTTGTTCTTCCCTTGGAGTTTAGCAGCTTTTTCTTTGTCTATTTTCATAGAGTGTCCTCGAAGTTGTGTGTTCAGATTAAGATGAAAGATGTTTTTGATTTCACACTAATAGTGTCCACTAATTATTTTATAAGTTCAGTCTTTCTGGATATGATAATTCTTTCAGTTCAGTGGGTATCTTGGTTACTCTTCTCTCAATCTTTTCCAGGATCTCAATATCTTTGACATAATATGGGTTTCATACAGTGTAAGCATATTCTATATTTGGCCTAATATAGTTTTTATATAGTTTTGCAATCATTTCTATTGAGTGGTCTTTGAATGCCTGCTTTACCAGATAAACAAAGGAGTTGGCCTTTTTGGCAATATTTACAATATGGTTTTCCCATTTTAAATTTGCAGTCACAGTAACACCCAGGTCATTTTGCTCTTTCACTACTGATAATACTGTTTTGTTCAATACGTATTCTTCATTTGGGTTGTTTGGACCAATTCTTAATACTGTACATTTAGATTTGTTCAGTTTCATTTCCCATGTATTGGACCATTCCTCGAGTTTTTGAAGATCTCTTTTAAGCTGGTCTGAGTAAAGACGACAAGGGTTTGCATATATTTTACCGTCATCAGCAAAGTTTTTCATTTTTGTTTCAATGAGATCCACAAGATCAAAGAGGTAAGCTGTAAAGAGCAGAGGTCCTATTACTGAGCCTTGGATAACTTCGCTGCTGACTGGATGTTGTCTAGACATTTCTCCATTCACTCTCACTTGATAATGTCTTTTGTATAAGGAATCTGCTATCAATGACAATATTTGTACTCGCACGCCATAGTGTTCAAGTTTGCAAAGTAAAACATTCTGAGGAACTTTATCAAAAGCCTTCTCATAGTCCAGATAAATAATGCCAGTTGGTTGGGAGTTGTCATGGATCTCTGTCTAATCATTAAGACATTCTAGTAGGTTTGTTGTTGTGGACCGTTTTGGAAGAAATCTATGTTGCGATGGTGGTATTAAATTGTTTTATGTGAAAAATGATGTTAATTATTATTTATAATTATTTTTTTCCATGCACTTCAATGGATTACAGTTAAGGCTTATGGGACGATAATTTTCTGGTTTGTGTCGGTCTCCTTTTTTAAATAGTGGTGTTACTATTGACAGCTTCCATTGTTCGGGGATTCTTTCCAATTCAATACATTCCTGCATCACTTCTGTCAAGTGCGGACTGATCGTATCACTGCAGTTTTGGAGCAAGACTGTAGGAATTCCATCTGCGCCGGGACTTGATTCTTTTTTCATTTTCTTAAGGGTCTCTTTTACCTTTTCTTCCGTGAAAACTATGTTGGTGATCGAGTTTTGGTTTCTGGTACTAACTGGCAATGGTGGAAGGATGGAGTTCTGTGATTGAGAGAATGATTTATTAAATTGTTCTGCAAATTTTTCCGACATGGTTTTGCTGTTTATAATTTCTTGACTGGTTGGATTTTTGAGCGTTATTGTGGATACTTTAGAGTTTAGATTCCTACTTATGTACTTGTATAGCAATTTAGGTGACTTTAACTCGGCTAAGTTGTGTTCATATGTTTTTCTAGCTTCAAATAGTTTTTGTTTCAGAATATTGTTTTGATTTCTGTAAAGCTGATAGTTTTCTGGTGTTTTATTCTGCCTGTATCGGTCCCAAAGTTTTCGCCTGTTATTAATTTCTTTGAAAAGTGCTGGAGTAGTCCATGGCTTCTGCTGGTTCACTTTTATTGATCTTAATGGAATGTACCTTTCTATAGCTTCATTTATAATATTTTGAAAGTTGTCTAATTTTGACTGCTCTGCATTAACTGGCTGTTGCCTGATAAATTAATTTATTTGCTCATGTTTGGCTGTGCGAAAATTTCTTTTTTGAACCTTATGGGTCTGTTTCGGAGGTAGTTTTATCTGTGCTCTTGCTGTAATAACAACATGATCACTTCGCCCAACAGGTGGCTCTGATTTAAGGTCAAAAATACTTCTGTTTTCGCTGCATAAAAATAAATCCAAAAGGGAGCTCTGACTATTTCTATATCGAGTTGGGAAGCTTATTAATTGGTAGATATTGGATTGATTATACATATCCATAAAATCCTGTGTTTTTTTATCAGCTGAAATTACCCCTAGGGTATCCCAGTTTATGTTGGGGTAGTTGAAATCACCTAGTATAAAGGTTGGGTTTTTGCATGCAAATGCCTTACGTATCTGGTTAATCATTTGTGTATTAATTTGTTCTGTTGTAGTGTTTCCTGGCCTATACATGCATGCAATGAGAATTTTGGTATTTTCTATTTTTAGATCTAGCCATACTGCATCAACCGGGGCTTCGATGGGATAGTTCTGGGAAAGTGCACAGCTTACTTTGTATCCATTAACTTCGTTCTTAACCAGTATACATGCTCGCCCTCCTCTCTGATGAGGCCTGTCCTCTCGAAAGATACTATAACCATGCACATTTATTATACTGTCATTAGTACCATCAGAAAGCCAGGTTTCCGTCAGCATGATTATTGTAGGGCATGTTGATAGTACCCTTGCTTTCCACTCATCGACTTTGTTTAGCATAGAACTCATATTTGTGTACCAAAATGTTATTTCAACTACCTCCACTGTACTTAGTTTTTTACCACTTTTTCAACTATTTTTGGGGATCCATTTACATATCTGATTATTAAATTTAATTTACCTTCTCTTTTTTGCTTATCCAAATCAGTCTAAAGATTTTAGCGTCCTCGGGCAAACTCAAATTCATTTTTTGGTACAGAAAGCCAATCTTGTCTTTGTCATCTTTCACTTTGTCATCTTTTTCTGATTCATCCACGCCAAAAAAAAGGATGTTACTAGCGCGTCTTTCTCTCTCCTTCATTTCGAACATGGTTTCTTCAAAATCTGATTCTGACCCTTGTCAACCGGGGATTTTATGGTTTCCACTTTTTTTTCAAGCTTTTTCAGGGCTTCAGCGTAACTCTACCTCTGATCTACCTATTTTATTTCCGTCTTCATGATTGATAGCTCGCCTTTCAACGTTTCATTCTCTCCTTTTCTTCTTTCGATAGACCCTTTAAGGCTGTCTACTTCTTCTTTCAGTTTTTCCAGACTGTTAGCTGTTTCTTCGGTTTTTTGTATGGTCTTGTTCATTTTTTTCTGTACATCAGGGAGCTTTTTAATTGTATCCTTACAGCTAGGGCAAAGAAAAAGTGTTGATCTAGATGCGCTTGGAATAATTCGAATTTCTCCTACTAATGCACCAGTACAGTCATTACATATAATTTCTTTGCAGAAATCGCATGGAAATCCAAATAATTTTCCTTTTTCTTCCTTTAAAACACTAAGTTTTTCACTAAACATTACAGTTTTTAGGAAAATATTTTTGTCTCCTTATTTATTGATGTCTTATAGAGACCACTGGTATTTAATAATAATAATAATAATAATAATAACGTTTATTGCCCAACAGAAGATCCATTTACAGGACAATTTTACAGAATAAAAAATAAGAAATATATTAGAAACAAAAATGCACATATAACAAAACAATCGATCGAATATTAATCAGACACTATATTACAGTTTATCAAAAAATATATCACTATAATGATTCATAGCACTTCGACACATAACTGGCACAGGCGCACGGCGTAGACAGTTGGTTCGCGCTCCGGGAATGTAGAAAGAACTGCTGTGTCTAGAGTTTAATCGCGGTATATGGAAATTAATTCTAGATAGAAGAAACGGTACATCTGTCACATTATGAACAATTTTCCAGAGAAAATTCGCAGCCTGCTCTTCTCTTCTCGCAGAAAGGGAGACCATATCATGCTTCTGCAGCAGTAAATCCTGTTCTATCCCTCGCTCGGGATACACTCCATCCACTCTGAATGAAAGGTACTTTAAGAACCTTCGATGAATCCTGTCCAAAGGCATATTTTGACTCATATAAATTGGAAACCAGATGATATTACAATATTCCAGTTTAGAGAGAACATACGCAGAATAAAGTGTTTTTATGAGGTTAATATCTCTGAAGGATACACAGACTCGCATTATAAATCCAAGTGTACGAGATGCAGCCATTGCAATATTATTAATATGTTTTGTAAAACTCAAATCAGTACAAAATAAGATACCCAAATATTTCATCTCGGTGCAGGATTTAAGTTGTAAGTCATACATTCTGTATGGCAGTGAGAGTGAGTTTGTTTTTTTAGTGAAGGATACTGAACAGCACTTATCAACGTTGAGGGAGAGTTTATGTTTGTCACACCACTCCGTAAGTTTATTAATATTATTCTGCAGTGACAAAGCATCACTCAATGTTGTTACGACAGCAAAGAGCTTAATATCATCTGCGTAAGCAAGCGCATGACAGGTTAATGACTCTAGCAGAGAATTTATAAAAATTATAAAGAGAAGCGGGCCAAGGTTTGAGCCCTGTGGAACCCCAGAATTGATTACTAACGCAGAGGAGTGGAATCCGTTGTAGGCAACGTATGCTTGTCGGTTAGTTAAGTACGATTTTACAAGTAGTTTAACTTTTGGGGCAGCGCCTAAATCCATTAGTTTCACAAGCAGTATATCATGATCGAGAGTGTCAAATGCACGGGAAAAATCCGTGTATATGACATCTACTTGTCCTCTATCGTCGATCACTTCAGAAACAAATTGTGAAAAGCAGCCAAGATTGGTTGTTGTAGATCGGCCCGGCATAAATCCGTGTTGGTTAGGAGAAATATATGAGCAAACATTCTTGAAGATCGTGTTATAAATAACCAGCTCAAATATTTTAGAAAAATTGGACAATAATGAGATAGGTCTATAATTCGTTAAAACCTGTTTGTCTCCTTTTTTATGAACCGGGCTAATCTTTGCGACTTTCCATCGATTGGGGAATTCAGACGCGTCAATTGCTAAGTTGATAATGACACAAAGCGGACTAGCAAGAACAAATCTACAATCCCTAATTAGGTACGAAGGAACGCCATCATCACCAGCAGACATTTTGTTAGGGAGTTTAGCCATAATCTTAATCAAATCTGATTCCGAAGTAGAGTCAATTGTAAACGATAAACACTTGCTTTCATTATCAGGAAGAATTGAATGATTGCTGGGTGTATGCGGCTGACTGAATAGGGACGCGAAACCATTAACTATGTCGGCAGGTGTGGTATATTCCCGATGTTCATCTGTTAATCTGTTCGGGATTCTTGTAGTATCTTGTTTCAGGTGCACGTATTTCCAAAGTCCTGAAGGATTGGATTTGATTTCCTCCTCCACGTCTCTCACGTACAATGTATACGATGCTTTCAACTGGACTTTTATGAGGGACCTGAGCCTTTTAAATTCGTTGTTATGCTTTATGTCTTTACTAGATAACCACTTACGTCTATGGAATGTCTTCATTTTGATATTCCTTTTTATTTCTGGAGTAAACCATGGAGGATATGTAGATCTGCTGGTTCGAGATAATGGAACAGATTTATCAAATATTTTGTATAGTTGAAAGTAGAACATATCAATCGCTTCATTTACCTCACTTACATTTCTTAAAAATGACCAATCTGCATCAAGTAGATCTTTGTATAAAGAAACAAAATTAGCTTTTCTGAAGTTGTATCTAGTGTTAGTAGTATTTGACGGAAACTTATGATTGATAGACGAGGTATACAGTGTTAACGAGATAGACAGGGATGGGTGATGAGAATCTTCAATCACCAAAGGAGTTTCAGCCCGCTCCACTAGAGGGGGCGATTCTAAATTAGATGTCACCAGATCAAGGAGTTTATTGTTTGCGTTCAGACAGGTATTATATTGAGTAAGACTTAGTACGTTGCAAAAGGATTGAAAAGAGAAACATTTAGTACAGGAGGAATTCATCTGAACAAGATTCGGAAGATTAAAATCTCCAACTATTATGACAGGCTGATCAATTACTAATATTTCCAAAGCACCAAGGAACAATTCTAAATCGTCTGAATTTATTTATATTTAAAAACACTAAAAAGTTTTAAAGAAACTTGGATTAAATCAGATTTTAATTTGAGCAATTATTTTTGTAAACAATAACATTAATCTCAAACTCTCTATATATATTTTTTTAAATGAGTAATAATCAGAATATTTTAATAACTAAATATTTACATATTTTTTACACATTTGCAAATCAGGTCAAATAATATAATGTATTAAATTAACTTATTTAGTAATTTAATTAACAAAAAAGTAATAATATTGCGTGCATGCATCACTGGCACTTAATGGGTTAAGCATAAGGTAAATATTTCGAGTTTAGAAAAGCCTGAACATTTGGATTTGTACACTTTTATATAATCAAATAACTCGGGACCAATAAGCTAACGATAAGATAATTTTATTGCTGTAAATAAATATTTATTGTCGAAATTTTCTGTAGTCTTCATTGAACCTCAGTCAAAGTAGGCCCGATTGCGGACACACATGATCCTGGCACGCGTTCACTGAATGAAGAATCCTGACAACTTTCCCAACGAACGCAACGTTCACGATCCTCTCATCGTCACTTTCTTCTTTCTGATGTCCAAAAATTTTCAAACGTTAAAAATCGGACACCGGGCCAATATTCTCGGATTGCGCGATTCGGCGAGAAAGTGGTTTTTCTGTGCACCTCCGAGAGGCGAGGATGGACCGAAAATAAAAATGTCACGATCATCGGACGATACGCACAAACATTACCAATTCCTATAAGGAGAAATCGGCAAAGAGGAGAAGAAGAAGGAGGAGCGTTTAGCGTTTTCTTTTAATCGCGACGAAAGTGTAACAATAACTCGTAATTCCTTGTTAATTATGATTGAAGAAATTGTGGCTGTGGGTTAATTGGCCGCGAAAATTGTGCAAATACTATTTGGAGCGTTCGAAGTTAATTGCACGATAGAAATATTAAAACTGAGTCGTTCGTTCCGTTATCTATGCCATTGGACGTATTAATTGCAAATGAATTTACTGTAAGCATTAGATAAATTATACTTGTAAATAAAACACTTTTACTTTGTTTAACCATTATATTTTGCACTTAATTTGTGACTATAGTTTCGGCTATCTAGTAGTCATTATCAAACTAAAACTTTTAGTTTAATAATGACTACTAGGGAAACTATAGTCACAAATTAAGTGCAAAATATAGTGGTTAAACAAAGTAACACGTGTTTTATTTGCAAGTGTTTTTAAGATGTACACTTCTGTGCAATAAAATTAAGTACACAAAATATGTTATAGTTTAAACCGGACATTATGAGT
The DNA here is from genome assembly GCA_932526585.2 of Philonthus cognatus. NCBI lineage: Eukaryota > Metazoa > Arthropoda > Insecta > Coleoptera > Staphylinidae > Philonthus > Philonthus cognatus. The sequence continues at coordinate 37,084,290 of OW052242.1, forward strand.
TTCCTAGTTACGTCTCAATGTTTCCTAGTTACGTGTCAATTTCCTTAAGGGGGTCTTCCGGTATAATTTTTTCAAAAAATCGTTTTTTTTTGTATGAAATCAAAGCTAAACATGTCTAGAATATGTGGGTAAAAGGATATTTCGATCCGGCAAATATTTACGTCGCTACAGGCCTTTGAATGCATCGCCGTCCCGAGCGGTATGGGTCGCGCAGGTACAACTTTAATCTCGAATTTCATAAATTTTGATGAGTATGAGTTTTTTGGTCCGCCATATTGGATCCGCCATTTTGAATTTTTCAAATTTGTCCTCAGATTCGTATTCAGCGACCCCGAAAACCTAGATATTGACTACTGTTTGCGAATTTTCCGCCGAATACTTTGAATTACACAGAAAAAATGTTTCGCAAACTTTAAACGCGTTTTTCTCGAAACTACATTTTTCAAAACTGCGAGCATTCTAGCGTTTGAACGGTTCAACCAATTGACTTCGTTCTTTGCTTCCGTTATTGAAAACACTTTTCTTCGTGGAATGAACTAACCTCCCGGTGCAATTTGCAATTTTAAAGATTTTTTACAGCCTGTCAAAGTCAAAAAATCGACCGAAAAACACGACTTTTTTTTCAAATGTCCGCCATTTTGTCAAATTTTAAGTTTTTCAAAATTTTGTAGTTCAATCCATTCTCTGAACTATACTCTTCAAGAAACTGAGCTGATTTTGTTTCTAGGTGACGAATAGCGACCTCTAGGCTGCTCGCAGTTTTGGAACATTTCCGCCGGGCAGCCGTCATATTGGAGGCCATTTTGATTTTTTCGACTCGACAAAAATCCCAATTGTAGAGCAAGGATGAATAAAGATTTAAAAAAAACCCAGGTCTCTAACTCTTACCAGTTCCCTGGAAAAAAATCCAAAGTTTGGGTCAATTATACCGGAAGACCCCTTTAATGTCAAAATGTCGCGTCATTCGGAAACAATTAAAAAATTCGAATACTAACCAAAATAGAAGATAGTTTTTGTATTAGACAATTTGCTCAATTGGTGAACATCAGTAAAGACACTGTTTTCAGTTCAAACAAGATAAATTCAAATTCAAAACTATTTGAATTCGAGAAAATAAGCTTACGCTTCTTATAGTTTGCACACTTTAAACATAATATATAAAATTACGAAAAAAAACTATTCGTGAAAATGCAAACAATGTCTTAATTAATAAGACAACTCAAGACGATAAATATCCATTGAAACAACTACTTCCCGTGTAAATACACCTCCGGATATTGAATTATACAATGAAATATTTAAAATCTTATTTAATTTGATTTGTTACAACGCTCTATTAAAGTATATGTAACGTTTAGGTCAAATTCTCTTCAAACCAACTAACAATACAAATTTAAAATGAAAGGAGATATAGCAACAAATTAGAAGTGAAAGGACTTGGATTAAAACTAATGTCTTAGGCCATCTATATTCGAGATTTATCTCTCTTCAGTATAGCTTTGCTTATAACGTTTAAAAAATGATTAATTAAGACATTGTTTGCATTTTCACGAATAGTTTTTTTTTTCGTAATTTTATATATTACTGTTTTCAGAGCTAAGAAACGTTGGGAGCAGGAAAGAAGTGTTATGGTGTTTTATTATTTATTGAAACTGCTGCCAAGCAATTAAAACAGACCAGAATTATACAACTAGAATATTGTGAAAAATAGGCATAAGACTTGTGCTTATTTTTATTGCACAGAAGTGTACCACAAAGTGAACGCCTACAACACAAAACAGATGAATTATGTTTAATTCACATTAAATATAATTATTTACTGTATAAGCAATAAATAACGAATATGGCACCCTATTTGGTTACAAATAATGATTAGAACAAAACTAAATTTATTTTTAAGGATTTGTATTTATGATTCGAAAAACAGGATTCGAATCATTGATTCGAATCTTGTTTTTCTCTTACGAATCCTTTATTTGTGATTCAAATCCTTTTTTAAGGATTCGTTCTAGCTCTGCTACTTAAGGTACGATTTACGAGAGGTGTCTCATGGTTTCCTTGATTTGTAATGATTTCTGCACCAATACATGTAACACGAAAATAGTTTGATGTCAGCAGATTACGTGTGTAAAAAGAGACAGAAAACTTCATAATATGTCTGCTATGGTTTTTAGATGGAACATGGGAAACATATGTTCCGGTGTGCAGCTTTAAAATTAAGGTTAAAAGTCACATTTTGACAATGTCTTCATAAAACTAAATCTGCAAAAACCCAGCCACAAATCATTTTAATTAATGTGCACAATCGTTTTAAATGTGAGCTGTTTAAGTGGTATAGTTCCAATTTCCACATCTACTAAGTATTTCAGGTATTTACAGGAATAAATAAAGCATTTATGTTGATTTTGTGTAAGCTCAAACGAAAATGTTAGTTGAATCGAATGCGCATTTAGTAGATTTGGCAAATAGTCATCGGATTAATCTGTTAATACAGGGAATTTTTCTTCTAAGTATGCATACAGGAAATTTTCTGTTAGGTCTACATATGCATACGCTTTTTTTTTAAGTTTAACTTGATGCTTAGAACGAGTGTTTTCCACTCCCAGACTAAGCATGAAGTAAAATTTCGAGTTTAGAAAAGCCTGAAAATTTGGTTTGGTCGTGTAGCGCGAAGCGCTACGCGGCCAAACCAAATTTTCAGGCTTTTCTAAACTCGAAATTTTACTTCATGCGCTACGCGTATTAAACACTGAAAGCACTGCAATATTGTGAACGAGTAAACTTCGCTTGATATCAGTGTCTTATACGCGTGGCGCATGAAGTAAAATTTCGAGTTTAGAAAAGCCTGAAAATTTGGTTTGGTCGCTCCGCGCTTCGCGCTACGCGACCAAACCAAATTTTCAGGCTTTTCTAAACTCGAAATTTTACTTCATGCTTAACCTGGGAGTGGAAACACTCGTTTAAACTTCAAATTGACCTCTTTTAAGAAAACAACGAATATTTAAAAATCTACAACACGTAATTGTGATTTGTATACTCAACAGAAAAAAATCACAATAAATTATTATTTAAAGCTTTTCTAAAAGATATAACACTATACTCCATTCATTTTAAGAAAAATGTAACTAGAAGCCTGGTTTATACTGCTAAAATGGCGGAATCTGGTGACATTTTTGGGCGCGGAATTAAAAATTTAGGGGAAACGTATGTTGACTCGAAATCGATTAGACCAAAATTAATTTTTAAAGGAAAAGTATTCAAGTAAAGCTGTAAAGCAACATTATTTAAAGTTAATTGTTTCCTAGAATATCAAATGACTCATTTTTACAATATATTTCAGTATTAATAAGGAACTATATTATTTCTACAATTATATAACTTATTATAACATTATTCATCAATAATTCAGAAAAGGTGTTTTCATTACTCAAGAAATAATAATCGATTATTTGCATACAGAGCTAAAAAAAATCTCGAAACATCGAAAATCTTACGAAAATGTCTATGTTACATTTTACAATCTCATTAAGATTTTGTGAATTGAAACTCTCGAAATATTGAAAATCCTATAAAAATTTTATAACATGGCGAAAATCTAGAAATACCGAAAATCATTCAAAAATCTAGAAATATTGAAAATCTCATTAAAGTTTTATAAATCCACAAAAATTGAAAAGTTTACAAAAATTTTGAAAATTGATGAAAATCTCGAAATATTGATCTCATGCAATTTGTCTAAATCGACAAATAATACAAAATATCGAAAATCTCACGAACATTTTATAAATCTACAAAACGAGTGTTTTCCACTCCCAGACTGAGCATGAAGTAAAATTTCGAGTTTAGAAAAGCCCCGCGTAGAAAATTTGTCGAGGGTCGCGCAGCGACCCGAGACAAATTTTCACGGGGCTTTTCTAAACTCGAAATTTTACTTCATGCGACACGCGTATAAAACATTGAAATATTATCATTATTATTTTGTAAAAGGTGAATATTGACATTTTCGTAACCGTGATTAAACTATTCTTGACAATATTATTAATCTTAGGTGAAGGCCTTAAAAAAATAATGTACAGCATTAAATAATTGTAAATAATTAATCTTAAATATCTGAGATCAAAAGCTATCAATATTTTGAATATCGATACTTTTCACTACGATATTTTACCGTATCGATACTTTGCTATACGATATAATCGATAAACAATATCGATATTTTTTTGAATCGGAGCATCCCTAATAATCAATTAAATAAAATCTCTAGAGTGCCATGGAAAATATTCTAGGTTGGCAACTTTGAAAATATACATTATAAAAATTATGTCTGACGTTTTATATGCCAATTTCTGAAGTGTGTAGCCAACTTAAATTTGAAAAAAGATGACATCATGGCAACCTAGAGGTTTTTTTTTATTGAACATATGATACTTATAATGTTAACCCTTTCTCTTGAAGGAGTGGACAAAATGTCGTATGAATTTGTTTTCACGTTCAATCATCTTTGAATAAGTATCGACGCATTTTCTTCTTTGGCCATGTTTTAACTTCTCCTGTTGATTCCATTTCAGCAATAATTTTAAACATGGATGATATTGATGTTCCCACATCAGCACCCGCAAGATATTTAGCTTCGCTTTTAAATTTTGTCACAGACTTGCACCTTAAATAAATGTCGAGGGCCATTAACTTCTGTCCACTTTGAGTTATTTTTCATTATTTATTTTTAGAAGAAGAAGCAGTTGTTAGTTTTTCGTTATTAGACATAATAACCAAAAATTTGAAAACTCAGTGACAATTATGAAAATTCATTTTCCACTATAAGTGAGAGTGAGAGGGGAATAGAACAAATTGTCTATTTATCAGCTTTGTGAGTTTTCCTCGAATTTCGGCCAATCAGCGATCAAGAACAAACAAGCCCTATGTTTCCCTAACGTTAATCTAAACGCGAATGGAGTATAATATACTCGCGACCTAAACAGTATGACATTGTCAAGTAAAGACAAAATTTGACTCGTCAAAATTTGACACAACTAGGAAAAATCGTTGCAAATACAACTGTCGACATACTCTTTAAAAATTTTTGAACCACACATTCCACATCAATAAGTTATAGGACATCTCTCCTCAATTGCACTATACTAGTCCCCATGACAAATAGGTACATTATTTTTTAACACACCGTCTTGAGAATGATTGTTTTGACAACACGAAACCCGCATTTCCGGTATTCACACTTTCGACACTAGTCCAGGGACCGTATTCCCAAGATTGGTCGTACGAAATCTGTCATTTAGATAGGGATTGTGAACTTGACAGTTGGCAGGCGACCGATCGTGCGATCAATTTCAGGAATACCGGCCCTGTTATAACCGTATTACAGCACGCTTATAAATACGATCGACTGTCACTAGATCCTCACGCGTGGAAAAATTTCCCGTTTTCGCGCAATTAAAGTCACTTGCTCCTGCTTCAAAAATGCAATAATTGTGTTCCCGATTTAGTTTCGTAGATTACTTTTTCGCCTCAAGGTAAGATAAAAAATATTTTGACCTTGCTGTTGAGTGACAATATCCAAGTCATTTATGTTAATAGTTGCTTCAAACTGTGAACAAGGATATAAACTCACAAGTTTTTACACTGTCTTATTGTAAAATCTTTTAATCCATTTTTGCTGTGTCATTCACACGCCTCTTGAGGCCCCAACCCCGACTACCCCACTCCTGCCTCATTGCTGTTACGCCACTGTTTTTTTTTGTCACATGAGGTGGGGTCGCTTAGCGTCCTTGCACTGCGGTCTCCGTGGTCCTTTTGTGCGCCTCTGGATGGCTACTCCCTGTGTACTCCTGTGTCTTCTATGCAGTTCAGGAGTTTCAGCTAGGGGATTTTCTTGAGCTCTATTTCAGGAAGCACAAGCTTCCCGAATTGCTCCGTGCGTTGCCTTTTATAGGCTTCGCGTGTACACAGTAGGTGTTGGGGATTTTTCGCCTCTTCCAAACACCAACGACATAAGGGGCTTTTCTTAAGTCCCATCCTACGTTTGTGCTTATTCAGGTCACGGTGTCCAGTGACTAGTCCTGTGATTTTTCGTAGTTTTATTCTACTCAGTCCTGACAGCGTCAATGTTCTGCTAGATACCATCTAGGAAGAGCCTTGTGTGTCTCACTCGCTCTTGGCTGTGCCATGCCTTTTTGTGCTCCTCTGCTAACTTGCGTCGGATTATTTCCTTTCCGGTTTCATGCGGTATTCCGAAAGCGGTTCAGGTACTATATATTCCCCTGATGCCCCTTGTTTAGCCAGCAAGTCGGCCCCCAAGTGTCCAATAATTATTTGGTCCTTGGGTATCCATACTAGCTGTGTTTTTACTGTTGTCGACAGCGCGTCCAGCCTGTCTATTCAGGATTATAACCAGCCTGAACTGCACCATCGGCGAGGCTAGCGCTTTTATTGCTGCCTGGCTATCCAACATAATGGTAATTGGTCCTTTGTTGTGTCCCGATTCCATTATGTGATGAGCACACAAGTCAATGGCGGCTATTTCAGATTGGAAGATGGAGGCATGTTTCCCCAGAGCAACCGCAAATAGTTTGCTCCGGTTGCAGCCTCCATAGATTCGCGACGACACGAAAATATCTAAAATCTTCCGGTTTCTATCTCTTTCCTAAAATGTTGGAGGGTAAGGGAAAAGAGACCGAGCACTCATTATGAACACCAACCGCATTTTTTTATGTCAATGCAAACCGATATTAGCAGGTAGTAAGAAGTCCATTTGTTTTCAGCCGGCGCGTAGCGTTATCTTTTGTCCGACTTGGGGTGGTTTTGATAGGAATATTTATTTGATATTTATGAAATTATTTAAAATGTAATAATAATTAATACGACATTTGTAAAATAAAGTCGAAATTATGTCTGCATATTTTTCTAAATTTTGAAAGTGAAGTAATGATGTCATCGAATATTTTTTCCCGAGAAACATACCTAAGTATATTTTTGGATATTTCAAAAGAGCTAATTTTTCTATACTTTCATCATCACATCTAAACGTTATAAATTTTAACTTTACTGTAAATCAGTGATTTATATGCGTGGCGCATGAAGTAAAATTTCGAGTTTAGAAAAGCCCCGTGAAAATTTGTCGAGGGTCGCTGCGCGACCCTAGCCAAATTTTCTACACGGGGCTTTTCTAAACTCGAAATTTTACTTCATGCTTAGTCTGGGAGTGGACAACACTCATTCTTAGAAGTTTCAAATTGAAGGATCACTCTACTAAGTTTATTACCATTTTACAAAGGTTACAGCTCGAAGGACCAATCGTGGTCTTCGGAGACCAAAGGACTACAGGGAATCGAAGTTTTTTTACAAGAAAACAACGAAAATCTGAAGATCTACAGCATGGATAGGAAAGAACACATCTAATTTTGAAAAAATATCGAAGTTGGGTTGGTTTTCAGTGCATTTTTAACTTCACTTTAAATCAGTGTTTTATACGCGTGGCGCATGAAGTAAAATTTCGAGTTTAGAAAAGCCCCGTGAAAATTTGTCTCGGGTCGCTGCGCGACCCTCGACAAATTTTCTACGCGGGGCTTTTCTAAACTCGAAATTTTACTTCATGCTTAGTCTGGGAGTGGAAGACACTCGTTAGTTTAAAATACATCACAATTGGTAAAATATGTATCGTTGGATGTCCGTCTTCAGGGGTGATATGTAAGCAAATTATTGGTTTTAGGAGTTGTCAAATAAGTGAGTTACTCAACTGTTTCCAAGGCACTCTTTACGAAAACAAAAGATTAACATTGTACATATAAAATGTACAAGGTGAGAGACTCGATGTCTCAGCTCTATTAAAAGAGAAGGAAAACCGATAGAAAAAATCTGAAAGAGGTTCGTTCATAAATGGGATTGAGTAAGGTTCATTTTAATCCGAAATTGCATATTTTTCTAAATTTTGAAAGTGGAGTAATGATGTCATCGAATATTTTTTCCCGAGAAGCATACCTAAGTCTATTTTTGGATATTTCAAAAGAGCTATTTTTTCTATACTTTGTAGAGACAAAAATTTGCTATCTTCTTTCGTTAAAAAATTAAAAGCAAACTTAAAAAAAGTATTATCAAAAATTCCAAATTGTCACAGCTTAAACAAGTAGCTTTTGGAAGCAAATAACAAAGCCGCATCTGTCAAAAATTAAACTAATGGTTGACAAATACTGTTTTGTTGTCATTTGATTTTAGATTTCAGATTTTTCTATCGTTTTTCATTTTCATATAATACAGCTGAGACATCGAGTTTCGCTCACCCTGTACAATAAACTATAAGTGTGATACATCATTGAATTCAGGAAAAAATATTCTTACAAAAAATATGAAAATCCAAAAGAAAATCCAGAAAACGTGAACCCCAATAGCATTGTCGATGGTACTCACAGAATGACTATTATAAATGTCAATTGATTGTGCATTTTAAAATCCAGAAGAAAACTAAACATCTATAACCATTTTAGTAGTCATGTGTAATTTACATATAAATTGACGATGTGAACGCCATCTGCTGCCAAATTTTGAGCAGTGCTATTGACAGTAGATGGTGTCACGTCGTTAATATATTTTTATATATACAGAGAGTTTTATGTAACACCGAACATTTTCATAACGAGAATTTTTCTTTGAAGTATCCATATGCATACGTTGCATATTTTCCGATGCTCAGTTTATTAAAAGAATCCAATTTGAGGCTCTAAGCGAGTGTTTTATAATCCCAGGCTGAGCATGAAGTAAAATTTTGAGTTTAGAAAAGCCTGAAAATTTGGTTTGGGCGCGTAGCGCGAAGCGCGGAGCGGCCAAACCAAATTTTCAGGCTTTTCTAAACTCGAAATTTTACTTCATGCGCCACCGATACAAAACACTGATTCAATGTAAAGCTAAGCGGTGTATTTTAAATTTTGTAATATGTCAGTGTTTTGTACCGGTGACGCATGAAGTAAAATTTCTAGTTTAGAAAAGCCTGAAAATTTGGTTTGGCCGCTCCGCGCTTTGCGCTACGCGACCAAACCAAATTTTAAGGTTTCCTAAACTCGAAATTTTACTTCATGCTTAGCCTGGGAGTGGAAAACCCTCGCTCAAAGCTTCAAATTAAATTCTTTTAATAAACCGAGCATCGAAAAATGTGCAACGTATGCATATGGATACTTAAAAGAAAAATTCTCGTTATAAAAATGTTCGGTGTTACATAAAACTCTCTAAATATGTTCATTATAGCACTTTTTCCGTCATTTAAAGAATTGATGATTCTCGTACTAAACGTATTTCACTTGCTAATTGGTTGGTCGCACATGAAGTAAAATTTCGAGTTTAGAAAAGCTTAATTTGTCTTAGTCGGTCTGCTGCGCTACGCCCGAGCCAAATGTTCAGGCTTTTCTAAATTCAAAATTTTACTTCATGCTTAATCTCGGATTGGAAACACTCGTTAGATGATCAATCATAACCAGGGTTGTTATGTTTAAAACACTTTGTTTTAAAACAGTGTTTTAAACATATTTAAAAATAGCCGTCGTGTTTTAAACGGTTTTGTTTTAAACATGTTTTAAATCTTAGATTTGTTTAAAACATGTTTTAAACGTTGGATTTGTTTAAAACCGTTTTTTTATTATCTTAACTGCTAAAAATAAATATTTGCTAAATTATATTTTATATTACTTCATTAAAGTTTCTTGTTTGTTTTAAAATTCTAGCTAAATTGTTGAAGATATTTAAAATTACATCATCAAACATAACATTTTATTACAATAAAACTGTGTGTGCATAAATGTGGTTTTTAAATACCGGGTTTTATTCTTTCAGGTATACATAAGCATACACTGTAAATTTTTCGACGTTCGTTGTTTTTTGTTGAAGATTTCAATTTGAATCTTTAAACAAGGGTCTTCCACTCCCAGACTAAGCATGAAGTAAAATTTCGAGTTTAGAAGAGCCTGAAAAATTGGATTGGCCGCGTAGCGAAACGGAGCGGCCAATCCAAATTAGGCTTTTCTAAACTCGAAATTTTACTAACATATTGAATAATGACTTAAATTGTTGGAGTCATCAAATGAACATGAACGGCCGTTTAGAACGCTTTAAAAAGGGAAAAAGGGAAACTACCTGCTATTCTAACAGATAAAGTCATAAATTGTAACCTAAACCACACCATAAATTGTGGTTTCATTTCTTCCGTTATACTCCTGCGCTTGTAGAGGGTGTCTCTCTTTAAAATTTGCTGGTTTAGATATTTTGGAGAGGCTCTATAGATTCCAGTCCCGGTTCCTTTTGCATTTTTGGCTCCGTCTGTATACCAGATGGTTCCTTCAGAAGTTCCCGGGTATGTTCCACTTGCCCATTCACTTCGCTGTGGGATGGCTACTTTGAACCGGTGGGATGGGTGTATGATTTTAGTGAAATCGGACCTAATTTTTAGGGTTTCTTTTTCTTGTAGCACTTTGTTAATAAACACAGTGTTAAAGTTTATTCATACACTTGGAAATTATGTTATGTTATATATAAAATGTTTAATTATATTGACCACTATAAACACCTATAAGAAATCAAAAATTAAAACAAGAACGACACTTTCTATAGAAAGAATGGTAACGTAATTAAAGTGCGTTAGGTTACGTCCCCGTTACGAGCAAGCGCCGTAACCGCCAACGAATTTTAATTATTTCACTTTCTATACGCATCCAAAATTAATATAAAAGTCGTTCACGCATTACCAAACCTACAATCTTATCTTTATTGTTATTTTGAGGACCACGACCAGCACAAAAAAAAATTATATCAAAATATCCTGAAAGCAATCTTTAATTTGTGATATGACCTTCGATTAACTTAATTATCTCTATAATAACTTTAAAAAAATGGGATTTTTTGATACATGAGTCGCCTATTTCCAAAAACCCCTAAATCTATGGTTTTCAAATGGATTTATGGGGTTTTTGGAAATAGGCGACTCACATATTTAAAAAAATGGTGATGTGTCCATCATAGTACTTTCCCCCGTAAATTGCGTATAAAATCACTTTTAAAATATTTGTAGCATTATTATTTTCAAAATGTCTTCAACTTTTTGATAACTACAACTTTTATTTGAAACATTTTTCAATTGGATCAACACATACTGACACAAACCAATGACTAGATAAAAAACACTATTTATTGAATATCCTAAAAACTAAGAGTGCTATGACAAAAAGTGAAGATACAAAAAATCTTTAATATTTCATTACCTACAACTTTTATTTGAAACATTTTCCAATTGTATCAACACACACACTGACACAAATCAATGACTAGATAAAAAACACTATTTATTAAATATCTCAAAAACTAAGAGTGCTATGACAAAAAGTGAGTCCACAAAAAATCTTTAGTTTTTCATTTCCTACAACTTTTATTTGAAACATTTTTCAATTGTATCGACACATACACTGTCACACACCAATAACTAGATAAAACAAACAACTTTTGAAATATCTCAAAAACTAAGAGTGCTATGACAAAAAGTAAGTGAACAATACATCTTCATTTTGTTATTATCTACAACTTTTATTTGAAAGAATTTTTTGTTTGATGAACATTTATTGAAAAAATCTGAAAAAACTGAAAAACGCTAAGAGTAAAGTACCACTTCCGGTTTTCCGATTTTCACCAAAAGCTTTTCAGTTCTTCCGATTGTAACAAAAAGCTTAAGTTTCAAGTTTCATCTCGATATCTTTAGCGGTTTTTGCGGTACAGCGCACACAGACACACAGACAGACATTTTTCAAAAATGGTCTTATTCGACTCAGGGGACCTCAAAACGGATATTTCCGCTAACATTTTTGATTCGAAAATGTTCACGAAAACAATACTTTCCCTTTGTATTACATACGGGGGAAAGTAAAAATGTAGGTTAATTTATAACTCATAGCAAAAATAAATATATTTAGCAGATTTTCATACATTTGGACTATGATAACAGTTGACACAAGTCGGCGGTAGCCGACATTTAAACTATAATGACAGTTGACATAAGTCAGCGCAAGCCGACATTTAACCAATCGTGCCAACTTGACACGAGTTTGAATTGAAATATAATGAGATCGTCATATTATTTTTTGTTTGTTTGTTTGTGACAGTTACGATACACATTCTAACACTTGTGACATATTTTTAAGTAACGAGTGTTTTCCACTCCCAGACTAAGCATGAAGTAAAATTTCGTGTTTAGAAAAGCCCCGCGTAGAAAATTTGTCGAGGGTCGCGCAGCGACCCGAGACAAATTTTCACGGGGCTTTTCTAAACTCGAAATTTTACTTCATGCGCCACGCGTATAAAACACTGATTTATAGTAAAGTTAAAAATATATAACGATTAGATGAGATGGTGATCAATATTTACCGAGATGTAGCGGAAAAACGCAAGAATTACTTTTTTTGTGAATAGTTTTGGAATAATAATAATAAAAGTATATAGTCAGTTTTATTTGCCCCTCCCCCCTTAAAATTCAAATTGCCCCTTTGTGGGGCGTACGTTAGGAACCACTGATATAAGGTGTAAAGCAAAGCTAAACTGATGAGAGATATTAAATCTCGAAACGCGTCTATAGATAAAAAAATCTCGTTATTATTCATATGGCAGTTTTAAATTTCCTGTTTCATTTCTCTTTTACATATTTTTTTTGTAAACAATTGGCAAATTCAATTTTACTCTATTTTATCATAAATATGTACCCACCTATATTAGCAAGTTTGAAATCATTTACCGAATCTTTTTCGAATTAATAGTTGATGGTAAATTACAAACATACGGGTAAGCTTAAATAAGATGATTTGAAAAAAAAACACTTGGTTAAATTTCACTAATATTTTAGTTTTTTTTATTCCAACTGGTTTCGACATTTTTACAAACATTATATACAAGAAAAGAGGTTAATTAAAATTTTATGGTTAGGCAATAAGGGCTGTCATGATGGGTGAGCTCCACAATTTAACCAAGTGTTTTCTTTTTCAAATCATAGTTAAATATGTTTCACCACGTGAAAGATGAGAAACTTGTTCAAGCTATAATAAATATTATATATCAAGTGAATTAAACACTATTTTATTCACGAAAAGATTTTTGATTTCACGAGCGCCTCGGCGCGAGTGAAATCATTTCTTTGAGTGAATAAAGGTGTTTAATTGACGTGGCGTATATATGTTTTTATTCAATTTTGACGAAATTGTAAAGAAAATGTACTTTACATTTATTTTTAAATAAATTTTTTAACTCACTAGTGACCTAAAAAAAATTTTTAGTTCACTGGTGAATAAAACCTTGTTTATTACGGTTGTTATGGAGTTAATAATGTCGATTTAAATTAACAAAATTGAATAATAAATAATATAACAAATTTTTTAACTCACTAGTGACCTAAAAAAATTTGAGTTCACTAGTGAATAAAACCTTGCTTATTACGGTTGTTAATAATGTCGATTTAAATTAACAAAATTGAATGAATAATATTTAATTATACATGTAGAGCTTATAACTTTTTGTGATGAATTTGCTTATAAAATTTCCGCGAAAAATCATCATCGGTGAAAAGAAAAATACTCGTGGGAACGCGAAAAAAGCGCATACCGAGAAAGTCGTAATAAAATCGCGTATAAATTATCGCACACATTTTGCTCTGGTCGTTTGTAAAGCGCGCACAACACGGAGTCACGTTTCATTAAGATAATTATCAAACAACACGTCAATGTTACTCGAATAGTGTAATTTATTTATATCAATTAGTACACTCAATTTAATGCAGCTGCGTATGCTTTTATCAGATGAGCCCACAAGAAACAATTAAATCAGCTAGAAGCAAAGTGGTGTAAATGACTTGTTCAATAAAGAATTGAGAAACCAAGTTTTAAAATTTAAGTTATATTAAAATAAATAAACAAAATAGAATAGTGGTTATGTGGATTTACAGAAAATATACTAGGTAGCAGTATCTACTAATCTTTTTGCTAATTAACGAAAAAACTGTTTTCTTTGCATATACTTTTTTTTTAATGGGCAGTTTCATCCCTTTGCTTTGAAGTACCTCAATTGATTTGTAGGTAATAGTTATTTATTTATTTATTTATTTACGGTAAAAACCATTTTAACATTAACTTCAAAATAAAAAAAATATACACTCTAAGTATACAAAACTAATTACATCACTACTAAACTAAACTTTACACGAGCTTATAGTATAAAACTAATAAAACAATAGCATCTTCTATTAAGGGAAAGAATAATTAATATATGCAACCGAATTAATATGGATTAAGTAAAAAGCTCGAAATTGATAAACTTAATTTTGGTTTCGAATAGATTTTCCGATTTTTGAAAGAGGTACAAGGAATTAATATCTAGTAAAATATTACCAAATCGGAATAATCTTGTTAACGGGTTATTTAAGCTATAATTGCATGTTGCACTTTGGACCTTAAATGTACAGTGTTGCCTCGTTCTTCTGTCAGTTATTGGGACTACTAAGTATATTTTGGAGACAAGAAAAGAAGAAATAATATAGCCCGAAAAAAGTTTGTGCAAGTAACATAAATCATAATAAATGCGCCTGTGAATCAAGGGTTTTAGATTTATCGTCGATTTGAATGAATTTATTTCTAAGTTATCTCCAGAAATTCCCATTCTAAAGGCACATACTCGTGCAAATTTAGATTGGACTTTCTCGTGCTTGTTTATCCAGATAGCATAGTGTGGACTCCATATAATCGAACAATATTCTAATATCGACCTTACCAATAAAAAATAAAGTAACTATAAGGTTCGCACTGAAAATGTTTTGCCAATTCTAAAAATTAAACCTAAAACCCTACTTGCCTTATTGGTAATATTTGTAATATGTGGTCCAAAATTAAGTTTATAATCGAGTGTTACACCCAAATCTTTAATCTCGTTAACCCGACTTAATCCGACACCTTTCAACATATAGTTATATTTATGGACTACTTGACGCTTGCTAAATGATATTACATGGCATTTTTTTAAGTTTAATGGCAATCTATTCTTGTCACACCAATTTAATATATTATTCAAATCGTCCTGTATCAATGTGCAGTCAGAAGGCTGCGACATTGCTAGGTATAGCTTTAAATCATCTGCAAACATTATAGCTTTGCATGACTTTATGGAGTGTATTATATCATTTATAAAAACCAAGAAAAATATCGGTCCACAGTGTGTACCTTGTGGTACACCAGAATAAACGGAGAATTCCTTTGAAATAAAGTTTTTTATTTTAACTTGTTGAACCCTATTACTTAAAAAGGAGCCAATCCACTCCACAACTCTTCCATTAAATCCGTATGCTTTGATTTTTGCCAATAATATCGCGTGATTTACCTTGTCAAATGCTTTCGAAAAATCTGTGTATATAGAATCAACTTGCATTTTGTTTTCAAAAGCACTAACAAAGTAATCTGTAAACACTAAAAGATTTGAAGTAGTGGACCTACCCTCCACAAAGCCATGTTGTTCCTCAACAAGTACATGTTTAAATTGATTTAATATAAATGTGGACATTAATTTATCTAATAACTTAGGTATCGAAGATTGGAGACATACGCCCCTGTAATTTTCTATAATGTCACTACGTCCTGATTTATGAATGGGTGTAACAAAACTTTTCTTCCATATACTCGGCACATAGCCATTTTTTAATGAACAAACAAATAATAAGTATATGGGCTTGGAAATAGTAAAAATGCAGTTTTTAATAAAACTATTTGGAATATTATCGGGGCCACAACTATGATTATATTTTAGATTTTCAATACCCTCGTATATATCCCGCAAAGAAAGATGAATAAAATCACCAAAAACTGACTTATCGAACACAAAGCTGGAAGAACATGGAGAATCATCTTCAGAATAAACAGAAGCAAAAAAATTTGAAAAATTTGTTACAATTTCCAAACCGCCCATACATTTTATATTACCAAGTTTCATACAATTTGGTATATTTTACAAAACATGTGCGGGAAAACAATTTTCCCGAGTGAACGCATTTTTAAAGCACGAGCGACGAAGGAATTGAGTGCCTTCAAATGCGTGAACTCGGGAACATTTTTGACGCACGAGGATTGTACAATATTTTTTGAACTCACCGCCTCGAAAGTGAGGTTTTGAACACCGTTTTGAAAACTCGAAAGTCGCGTTTCCAGTATTTTACTTACGACGCGAGTTCAGCAAGTTAAATCCACGCATGAAAAATTTGACAGCTGAACTGTCATTTCAGTTGAATTATCATTTGATTATAGAATGTAGAAGTTGTGGATTTTAAAGAATGACAAAAATAATGTTTTTCTACTCCCATCTTTAAAACACCCATTATCGCATATGTTTCCATGACACTAAGTGATCTCTTAAATACACATTCGTCCGTAGGTTCGTGCGTTTTAGTCACGGGGTGAAGTTAGGAACAGATTATTAACCACGACCTGAAGCAAGCTTTGGATTATTAGTTGTCACATGTCAAACATTTCAACCCGACGCGGTGCGAAAACGTGCAAGTAATTTTCAGTTTTACAACAAAAAATAAAGTACTTTTCGTGTAAATAATGAACGATAGTGAAAGTGACTAGGATCCCCCCGAAATTATTGAAGCAGCAGCATCGGCAACTGCTAGTTTGCTGCCGCCGAAATCGAAAAACCAATACGAACGTACATACAAAGTATTCCAAGATTGGCGTCAAGAAAAGCAAACAAATTCATTCTCTGAAAATGTGCTCCTTGCATATTTCGAACAACTTTCAAAAAGGATGAAACCGTCTTCTCTGTGGGCAATCTATTCAATGTTACGGATGACATTGAATATTAAAAATAATATCGATATAAGCAAGTACTCCAAATTGTGCGCGTTTTTGAAAAGGAAATCAGACGGTTACAGACCTAAAAAGTCAAAAACGTTGACATCGCAGCAAATTAAAGAATTTTTGTCGTCGGCTCCAGATAAAGAATACCTATTTACAAAGGTAAAATGTAAAACCAAATTAAATACTATTATTAAATTTATAAATATTTTAGGTTGGGTTAATTTTTGGCATAATTGGGGCTTGCCGGAGAGCAGAATTGATGAAAATTGAAACAAGTCATATTGAAGACCTCAACTCTGCCATCTTAGTTCACATTCCCGATACAAAGACAAAAACGGAACGTCAGTTTGTTATTGGAGGTACTTTCTATGATACCTGAAAGAAATACATGGAACTTCGACCTCCAAACCTGACAAGTACTCGATTTTTCGTAAATTACCAGAAAGGAAAATGTACCAAACAGCCCATTGGAATAAATAAATTTGGAAACCTCGCTAATGTTGTAGCAACATTTTTAAAGTTGCCTGACCCTGCTTGTTACACCGGCCATTATTTCAAAAGATCATCAGCTACGATTTTAGTAGACTCTGGTGCAGACATCACTGCTTTAAAGCGCCATGGAGGATGGCGCTCTACCACTGTGGCAGAGAGTTATATACACACACCGGCAAAATTAAAGGAACGGATACAACATTTAATTTTATTCATTAAATTTCTTTTTTTACTGGCTAGATCTAGACGGCGTCGCATTTCCTACTACCATATGTAATTTTTTAAAACATTAGTTAAAACTTGAGACTTGTAATTACATGTTGACATCTCTTTAAGTTGTATAGTATTGTGTTAATTGTTGCCTTACATTTGAAACGTGTGTTTTCTTTGGACAAAAGTTCGTATTTTTTAATAAGTTATCGTTCGAATTTGTTTTTTTTATTTACAATCGTCAATTTGGTTATCAACCAGTTAATAATGGGTGATTTAGCACCGACTGATATCGCTAGGGCAATAGAAATGATCGAAAATGGTCGGACCTTCCGAGAGGTTGCCCAAATGTTTGGAAAATCAAAATCAACGATCCATCGCAGTGGTACCCGTTGGAGACAGACTGGTTTATATGTCAGAAGACGAGGTCAGGGTAGAAAACGCTCAACCACTGCCATAGATGATCGATTTATAGCGTTGCAAACACTGCGAAACAGACGTCAAACTGTAGTTCAAACAAGAAACGTACTGGAAGAAGTTCATGGAACCAATATAAGTGAACGTTCAGTAAGAAGAAGACTTAAAGAAGTTGGTTTGAAGTCGTATGTGCCAATAAAAGCCCCAAAACTTCAGAGAGGACATCGAGTAGCGCGACTAGACTTCGCTCGAGAATACCAGCATTGGAATAATGACCAATGTGGTCATGTTTTGTTTACAGATGAGAGCCGTTTCTGCGTAAATTCGATTGACGGTAGGGAAAGATTGTATCGACGTCAAGGAGAACAAAATGCACCATTTAATTTTACTCCTGCTGTCTCTTTTGGTGGAGGCTCAGTTATGGTATGGGACGGCGTATGTTTAGGGGCACGCACAGAGTTGGTGGTGATTCAGGGCGGCACTTTAAATGCGGATAGGTACATTAGGGATATCCTACAAGACCATGTGATACCTTTCGCTCCACATATTGGGGAAAATTTTGTCTTAATGCAAGACAATGCTCGTCCGTACGTCGCTCGCTGTGTAATTGCCTATTTAAACCAAATGGGTATAACAAAAATAAATTGGCCAGCATATTCTCCGGACCTGAATCCGATTGAACATGTCTGGGACATACTAGGTAGACGACTTAGGTCAAGAATTCCTGCTGTCCAAAACACAGAAGAAGTGAAAGCTGCTTTAATTGAAGAATGGGATAATTTGCCTCAAGAAATGATCGACGGCGTCATCAGAAGTATGGGAAGGCAGATGACTGCAGTCATAAGGGCTCGTGGAGGCAATACACGATATTAAAAAAATAATATGTTTAATTTTTCTTATTTATTACATGTTTAAACAAAGTCAATGTGTATAATTCTTCTAGAGCAAAAACGCTACTTTTTGGTTTATTTTTTTAAGAGGTTTCACAATGGCACAAAAGGAAACTGCTATTAGTTAGTTTACCTTGGTTGTACGACATGCCGCTGAAATTGCCAAAAAAAAAGTTGCACGGAGAAAAAAATATCGAATTTATCTGCGTTCCTTTAATTTTGCCGGTGTGTGTAGATCACTCATTAAACAACAAAATTGAGACAGGGAATAAAATCTTCAATACTGTACAACGTAATGATGTGCAAGATACTGCAGAGAATATTAATATTCCAATTGTTGAAAGTTCCAGCTTTAATTGTAATGAAAATGGAACAAGGAATACTCTCAACTTAAATAAAATAAATAATACACAACACCAAAGAAATGTAGGAGAATCAATGATTTCCTTCAGCAATTGTCATAATGTATCTAATGTGACTGTTAATTTATATGTACCGAAGTAGCATAATTTAATAATTTTGTAATGTTTCCATGTTCGTTTAATAATAATAATTTCAAAATGTTTGCATTTTAGTCGTAGAAAAAGTATAGTATGCAATTCGTGTTATAAACTTCTCTAGACACTCGTATTATTAAACACTCGCTCCGCTCGTGCCTAATAAACTCGTGACTAAAGTGCAGTTTATAACACTTGTTGCATAATATACTAATTTGATGAAGTTTGCGAAAAGGGTTGTTAGTTTAAAGATAACAAGTAAACTATACTACGTGCTGAATACGTTTGTCGTAAGTTACAGGTGTAAGCTACGATACAGAGACAATAGTAACGGATTGGAAGAATTGGTGTCTACGTAGAAAAGTGTGCCTGAGAAGAAAGAATAATTAGGGGTATGATAGATGGGTAATTCTTAGAATTTAATTCCGCATCAATTAGGCGTATTTTTAAGCAAATCTATTTTTCAAGATTAAAAATAAGCATCGGGACAGTTCTCGTTGTGTCGGCCGTGTCTCGGAACGTCAAAATTGACAAATCAAAAGGCCCTATTCGGCCTCTGATGAGCAACCACAGTGTACAAAGCAGAGCTGGGACGAATCCTTGTAAAAAAGATTCGAATCATGAATCCGAATCAGCTAATATGATTGGAATCACGAATACTCGAATAAAGGATTCGTAAGAGATAAATATGATTCGAATCAAAGATTCGAATCCTGTTTTTTCGAATCACAAATACAAATCCTTTAAGAATAAATTTGATTTTATTATTTTTTTGCAACCATCAATATATAAATATCGGTACCAGTTGTTTTAACAAAAATATTCAAAACCTAATTATTTATTATTAACACTGAACATCGTTGATAATAGACTAAATATCTGATTCCCTGTTACTCTAATTAAAGATGTATTTGTGTGTTTTTGAACTTCACTTCAAATCAGTGTTTTGTACGCGTGGCGCATGAAGTAAAATTTCGAGTTTAGAAAAGCCCGAAAATTTGTCTCGGGTCGCTGCGCGACCCTCGACAAATTTTCACGGGGCTTTTCTAAACTCGAAATTTTACTTCATGCTTAGCCCGGGAGTGAAAACACCTGCTCAAAACTAGAAATTGAACTCTATTATAAAATCGACGAATGCCTGAAAATCACGTTAATACAAAATTGACTGAATATCATTAAAACCGGGAAAGTCAGAGAAAAGTCATGGTATTTTTTTTATTCAAATTGACCAAAACGCTAACAAAGAAGACATATGGTATTATTAAATTTGTCAAAATCAGTAGGCAAATTACAAAACACGTAAAAATTTATAAAATAAACTTAAATATTGACAAAAACAATGAAAACAATTTAACAAAATGGGGGTTTCCCAAAGAAGAAAGTTATATTAAAAGATAAGGGAAAAAAATCTTGAATCAGGAAAATGCCGGAAAAATTTAACATTTTAGATTGCAACTACCATGTCAGTTTTACTTCAAATAATATTAAACAAAATTTTAATAACTAGATTAATATCTTTAAAAAACATTTTCAGTCATTTAATGTTCTTATCAAAGCATTCAGTTTGAAGTTACGAACGAGCGTTTCCACTCCCAGGCTAAGCATGAAGTAAAATTTCGAGTTTAGAAAAGCCCTGTGAAAATTTGTCGAGGGTCGCGCAGCGACCCGAGACAAATTTTCTGGGCTTTTCTAAACTCGAAATTTTACTTCATGCGCCACGCG
Source organism: Philonthus cognatus (assembly GCA_932526585.2). NCBI lineage: Eukaryota > Metazoa > Arthropoda > Insecta > Coleoptera > Staphylinidae > Philonthus > Philonthus cognatus. The sequence continues at coordinate 37,105,383 of OW052242.1, forward strand.
TATAAAACAGTGATTTAACGAGAAATTTAAAAACACACAAGAAAACATTTTTAAGTTAATCCTCACAACTAATTCGAATGATTTTAGACGATTCAAAACCTTTTGCAAGTATTCGAATCCTTTTATAAATATTCGAATCCTTTTGAAAGGATTCGAATCACCTACATTTGGATTCGAATACGAATCCTCTTAAAAAAATGTAACGAATCCGGATCACAAATCCAGTTTGACTAAAGTATTCGAATGCTTCTTTTGAATCCTCTAAAAGGATTCGAATCCAGGATTCGAATCCTGCCCAGCTCTGGTACAAAGTGTCGCCATTGAGGATTAGAGTTTGAGCGTTGGATTTTTCAAACGCTCGCCAAAAATCGAATTCTGCGCAGATTTCGTTGGGATTTTCTGCAATACGTAGCCCAAAGTGTCACGCACGCAATTCTGCCGCTCCACCAACGACCTGATGCCTGGTTTGGACACAATAAACTAAACAACGGTATCCAGCCGACTCAAAAATGGCACGTAAAAATAACTCTATTGCCAACTTTTTATTCGGCCGATTTGGGGGTCAGGAGTGGTCGCATTGTATCGGCGGGGGTGATTTACTTTGCAATTAACCCATTTGCGACTGACATGAGCCGCGGGGAACGCAAGGCGAGCATTCGAAAATTGGAAATTTCCTGACGCTCGTCAGATTCGGTCAGCCATAATGAAAATTGTACAGGGCTTTCATTAATTCCCGAACCCCACGTGACTAAATTTAAAATTGCCGCGTAAATTATTGTATTTGTACGTTGGAGGCTTTGAAAAAAGTAACCAAACGTTACTAAAGTCAAATTTGACATAAACGTTTATGCGCGGTGCATCGTTAAACCAACCTTTGAGATCTTACAAGATTCGCCCGGAATTTTCAGGTAAGCAAAAATTGTTTAATTATTCTGAAACATTGAGTTTTATTTCTATTTATTTTGCAGAGTCAATTTGCTAGGATAAGCAAATACTGCGAAAATGGTATTTACAACGAAAAAATTAATAAAAATTAGTTACATTTTTGAAGATGAGCCTATTTTTTAATCATTTTAAATATAATATTTTCAGTCGTCATAAAAATACGCCGGCGAATAAATATTTTTAAATCAAGGGAATTTTTGTGTGAGCCATACCACCTTGTACATTTGGTTGCCTATTATTTTTGGTCACGTGGGGTTCGGGAATTAATGAAAGCCCGGTATTTCGTCGCTACTTTGATAAAACTTCCTATGTGAGTTCAGCAAAAATGTTTAGCAAACACAAAAAAATTAGTTAAGTAGTTCTTTTCAAACATTTTTTTAATGATCATTGTTTAAGATTTAGGAGATAACTTTACTACATAGGAGGTTTCATAAACTCATCGGGCTGATAAAGTAGAGTCCTTTGATAATAAAACCCTATTTTGTAAAAAAAATCACATAGGAGGTTTCATCAAAACAACGACGATTTATTCTTTCGTTTTTCGAAATCTTTAAAAAATCGCCAAAAATCCATTTTCAGACCGATTTTGATGCGTTTTTGTGTGAATTTACATCTTGCAATCGCAATTTCGACGCACCTTGCACCCTTAATACCTGTTTGCACTGAGGGTAGTTTTAGATTGAGCTACATAAGACAACAGTTATCAAAATTAAGAATTTTTATATAAGAGATCTTGCACATTTTCCATGACAGCATTATTGTGATGGTTTTGTTTGTTTCAAAAATATTGTACAATCCTCGTGCATGAAACATTTTTCCGAGCATTTGGAGGCACTCGCTCCTTCGTAGCTCGTGCTTTTAAAATACGTTCTCTCGGGAAAACTGTTATTCCGCACTGGTTTTGTAAATAACCATTATATTTATCATTTCCCCCAAAAATATACATGTGTTGGGTGTTACAGAAAAACAAAAAACATGTTTTCTGTTTTTCTGTAACACCCGATGCATGTATATTTTTGTGGAAAATTAATAGAAAAATAATTAAAACACGTTTTCAAATCCTTAATAGGTACTTATTTAATTTACAACATTACGCATTCCGGACGAAACTTTCACCCACAAAATTACACATTTCATATGTTTTTGAGTGAGCTTGGAGTTTTTTTTATAGCTAATATAAACTTTATACGACAATAAAATCATACACAGCGTAAATTGATGATGTACTGTATTTTTTTTTCTTGTGTCATTTTTACGATAATTATAAGTTTTATTATTATCCAACTGAGCAAATCCATTTAAGTAATATTTCATAAACATTAAAACAACGTTTAATGTTGCTACAATGTTGATATAACGTTATTTGTTTGTTTTTTTGCTTAGTGGGATGATTTTTATTTTACTTTATTAACGGAATCCATTTAATTACACAAAACAGCTCAAAAATTAATGTTCAATATTTTATGATTTTCGTCAATTAAAATTGGACTCAATATTTTAATTCTTCCGAAAACTCTCTCGTATTTTATTTAAATACTTGTAAAAACACTTATTTTTGCTCATATTTGCCTGCATGATTTCTCGATGGGGTGGCCCGGGCGGCCCCCTTGCGCTCCACTTAGCTACGCTCATGATCCTCATTGTGATTTTAATTCGCGATTAATTTATCGAAACGATATAAATATGGAAAATATGAAAATGAACACAATTTAAAAGTGAAACTGGAATTTCAACGGGCACAGAGAAATGAAAGTTATTTCGTGTCGAACAGGCTCGCCGCTCTTGCGGCGTCCTAAATTGTCGTCGTCGTCGTCGGCGAAATTGTTGAAATGTAAAAAATTTACCCCGCGGCGAAAAATACGCTTTCGATTTTTATGCGATCGAAAGGCGCGCGCGCTCTCGCGAGACTCATAAATTTAAATTGAATTAAAAAACAACCGCACGCACACACACAAAACACACCCCCGGCTGAATCTCGAAGATAGGTGTTTTTTTTAAAACTTCTCTGAAGAGTTTATTTTGAATTAAGAGCTAAACTAATTTAAACTAAAATCAAATTAAATTAAGAGAATTATAAAAAAAAACACCTATTAAATCCGCGCTTCGATCGAAATGATTTATTTTCGAGAGGGTTAATTTTTGTATTTTTAAGGGTTTTTTTTAATTAATTGAAAGAAGTGCTAACCTGTCCTATATTCCTGAAGGTCTCCCGCGGGGGCTTCTGCTGGAAATCCGAGCGCACTACGACCGCCGCACCGGCGGACGCTTTCCTCCGAACTTGTCCCCACTGACACAATTTCTCCTGCACCCGACGTGCACAGAACCTACTCGACCCAACGCAAGCCATCGTCGAAAACTGTTTGAACCGTTTTGCGGGTACCGCGCGATCCGCTCGGGCTTTCCTTCTTCTTCACCGGGGGCCCCCACTCTCTTTACGTTCCACACACACAACACTCGAAAAGTCAAACACACGCGCGGGTATGGCTGCCACGGGGTTCTTAGCCCGGGTTCACCAAGCCATCGCCAAGTTTGAAGAGCGCATCTTCACGACGCTATGGAGAAGATTCCCACCAGGTAAGGTGTTACGAGAGCGCGCACCGTGCCCCGTTACATAATCACCACCGCACGCGAATCCGTCTGACATAACCTCGAAAAGATAACCGCAATGACACTGGATTACTTTTTCCGGTCAATCAATGCAATAAGAGGAACAGTGCCTCTTCGTTGATTAAAAACGCGATATCCGTTAAAAATTCCAACTGATTACAATATTTTCACGTTGAAATCAAATGATGAAAGTGTTCATGACAGTGTGATAACCTATAAATTTAAAATGTTGATTCAATATCATGTTGATGATTCAATACCATGTTGTTGTTCATAAACTGTAACTTATTTCACAACTACCACAATTTTCTTATATATGAGACGTTTGTCACATAAATTGCTTTAAATTATTTAGCTATCAATCATTTTACATTTAATGAACCAAAGCTGTTCCGAGTACAATCGATCAACGAAAAGCCATAAACCAGAGTGAATTTCGACCTTATTAAAAAAGGATGTCTGGGAAAGTTTTGGTGATCGTAAATCTACCGGTCTGTTTTACGAGCCTTGGTCCAGTGTTTATATAATGGGAATTCAACTGAAGTTTCTACATGAAATTAGGAACTAGGCATTTTAAAAACACCAAAATTTTACTGGAAACGCAACTAAAATTCTAAATTCTTAGTTGTGACATATTTTAAACTAACAAGTGTTTTTCACTCCCTATATAATGGGAATTCAACTGAAGTTTCTACATGAAATTAGGAATTGGGCATTTTAAAAACACCACCATTTTACAGGAAACGCAACTAAAATTCTAAATTCTTAGTCGTGACATATTTTAAACTAACAAGTGTTTTCCACTCCCAGACTAAGCATGAAGTAAAATTTCGAGTTTAGAAAAGCCTAAGAATTTGGATTAGCCGCGTAGCGAAGCGGAGCGGCCAATCCAAATTAGGCTTTTCTAAACTCGAAATTTTACTTCATGCGCCACGCTTAAAAACACTGATTTACAGTAAAGTTTTAAAACACACACATACAATAACGATTATAGGCAACCTAATATACGTTAGAATTATTGGGTTGCCTATAATCACTGTTTTAAAAAATTTGTTCAGCACAGAATTTGACTCACGTTTTATTCACATCTACATATTAGATTGCTGAAGCCGTATATTTTAAACTTTACGATATTTCAGTGTTTTATACGTGTGGCGCATAAAGTAAAATTTCGAGTTTAGAAAAGCCTAATTTGGATTGGCCGCTCCGCTTCGCTGCGCGGCCAATCCAAATTTTCAGGCTTTTCTAAACTCGCAATTTTACTTTATGCTGTCTGGGAGTGGAAAACTCCCGTTTAAAGATTCAAATTGAAATCTTTTAAAAAAACAAAGAATGTCGTAAAATTTACAGTGTATGCATATGTATACCAGAAATAAAAATTCCCTGTATTTAAAAATCACATTTATGCACACACAGTTGTGATATTTTATTGTAATATAAAATGTTGTGTTTAATAATGTAATTTGAAATATCTTCAAAAATTTAGCTAAGATTTAAAAACGAAAACCATAAATCTTAATGGAGTAGTATAAAATATAATTTAACAAATTTAGGATAATAAAAAAAACTTTTTAAACAAATTTAACCTTTAAAACATGTTTTAAACAAATTTAAGATTTAAAACAAAACTGTTTAAATCATGACGGCTGTTTTTAAACATGTTTAAAACACGACGGCTGTTTTTAAACATGTTTAAAACACTGTTTTAAATCAAAGTGTTTTAAACATAACAACCCTGATTATAACTTGACCTTGACAGCCGTGTGAATTTTGTTGAAACAAACGAAAACTATATCGGATACCGCTCACTTTCAATCTTTGAAATTTTACTCCGCCTGTCAAAACAAACAAATTACGGGCGATTATAACTTTACGTTGACAGCTGAGTCAATTTCGTCGAAACAAATGAAAACCTTACCAAATCCTGCTCGCTTTCAAACTTTAAAATTTTGCTTCCTCTATCAAAACAAACAAGCTATGGGTGATTATAACTTTACGTTAACTGCTTACAAGGCTTACAAAATGTTAGGATTTATTGTCAGGATTGCACCTGACTTTAATATTGACACATTTAGAATTTTATATTTAACATTAGTACGTCCCCATTTAGAACACGCTGCAACTGTTTGGTATCCACACCAACAATATCTTATTAATGCATTGGAAAGGGTACAAAATAAATTCCTGCGGATTGTAGGATTCAAAATGAGCATCAAATATTCAGATTTGGGTTACAAATTGCTCAGGCTCAATTTAAATATAGAAACATTACTTTTTCGGAGAAATGTATTCGACATGTGCTTTTTATATAGAATTCTAAATGGGTACATTAACTGTTCATCTCTCTTAGGAGCACTGGACTTCTGGCATAAGCGCGGAGGATCATTGACGAGATCTAGAGTTTTATTTAGGGAAAAAAATCATAGAACTGCATACGGTGGCAATAATCCTTTGTCCAGATTAATGCATTCGGCCAACTGCTTGCTCTCATCCCCGAATTTCGATCCATTTGCGAACAATTTCTTATATTTTCGAAGAGCACTGGTGGTCATTAATGTGGATAAAACTTTTTAAGATTATGTTAGAATTAGCAATGTAGTTATCATAACGTATGTGTGTAGTCATTCTACGGCTCTTAAACTTTTGTTATTTCTTATTTTGTATTATTTCAATGTTAAAGAGGTATCTCGTGAATAAATAAATAATAATAATAATAATAATAATACGTCTTTATTTATTATAGAAAAAATATTTTACAAAATGTCTAGTAAAAGTAACAGGCGAAGTTCAGTTAGCCTAATGACTATTAACTGTTCTTCCACTTAACCTGAAGAATATTAACAGATTATTGCATAAATGGTTCATACAAATAATATTTAATTAAGAAAAAGTACTTTTTTAAAAGTAAAAGTATGTGCGATAAAACGAATTAGGATTAACACTACGATTAACATTAACATTAACGTCACTCTCAAGGCCCATCAAAACTCATCCGCAAGCAAGTGACGACGAAATTGCCGCTTAAAATTTGTCAATGTGAGATTTTTGAGTTGTGTTGGAATTTTATTATATATTTTATAAATATTGTATCTCTGAAACAGAGCCGTTTTATGACATGGCGGTGAAATAGTTCCTCTAAATCTCACATTGATATTATGTACATCACATCGATACACGATTCTATCGTGAAGGTAGGGAGGCGTATGATAGAGGATTATTTTATGGTAGAGAGATGCACAATGTAGAATTCGACGTTTCTCCATATTTAGCCACTGTAGTTCGGCAAGTTTATGGGATATGCGTTCGTGCTTACGAATTCCGAAAATTAGACGCATGCAGGAGTTTTGGATTTTCTGAATGCGGTTCTTCGTCACTTGATCTAAACAGGCGTTATAAACAACATCAGCAAAGTTGAAGTGACTTAAAACGAGTGTGTCACAGAGCAAACGTTTTGTTTTTAAACTTAAATGATGTCTATTCGTGTAAAGCATCTTCAAACTCTGAAATGACTTCCTGATACAGTTACTTATATGCAACTTGAATCGTAAATTAGTATCGATATTTAAACCAAGATTTTTTGCACATTCTACTATGGGTATTGGAGAGTCATCGATTTTCAATTGAAGTTCAGATTTTGCAATTTCGATATATTTTTGTGGGCCAAAAAGCATAATCGATGATTTCCTAGCATTCATTTTTAAAGAATGTTTACGAGAGATATCTACTAATTGCGATAAATCGAAAGATATGTTATTCCCAGCTAATATTAAGTCATTCGGTTTGAAAGATTACAGCAGTTGCGTGTCATCCGCGTATAAATTCGCAGTACAATGTTTTAACACGTTAGTAAGCGAAGATGTGTAAATAGAGAATAAGATTGGACCTAAAATAGAACCTTGGGGTACACCGGCTGTAATCTTAACAAAGTCAGAGCTGCTTTTATTTAATACTACTTTTTGAAAACGATTTGTTAAGAAGCTAGCTATAAGATCAATAGCTGAATTTTCGAAACCTATATAGTGAAGTTTACTTATTAGTAAATTATGATTGATGGTATCAAACGCTTTGCTATAATCAAGCAACACGAGACATGTTAGGTGGCCTTTGTCGGTAGCTGCCAAAATTTCATCAGTTATATTAAGCAGTGCCGTAGCACAACTATAGTTTGGTCTGAATCCTGATTGTGTGGAGGGCAATAGTTTGTGGATATTAACAAATTCTTCAATTTGGGTCTGAAGTACTCTTTCTAATAATTTAGAGAGAACGGGCAGTATGCTAATAGGCTCTTGAGGGCTGCTGGGATTGTTAACTTTTGGAATAGGTACGATAGTAGCTCGTTTCCAGCATTGCGGAAATATCGACCGTTCAATGCAACTGTTAATGACATGTGTTAAGTATGGAATTATGCACGGACTACAGAATTTGAGCATTTTTATATTAATACCATCAATTCCTGCGGAGTTAGATTTTAAACTAAACAAAATGTTTGTAATTTGCTCCTCAGTGGCTAGTTTAAAGTTAAAATAGTTATTTTGAACGTTGTCGTGAACATTATTGTTATAAAAATATATAAGATTATCGTCTGACGTGCTATTTATACTACTGGTAAAAAAACTATTGATTTCATTGACGTCGTATTCAAGGTTGGCCTGTTTTCTGCATTTGTTGGGGATTATAAAATTCGTCGACATTTCCAGATATTAGTTTTATTGTTGGAAATAGAGAATTCTAAGTAGGCCTTTTTTTCTCTACTAACTGCAGAGTTGACAATATTACGCAGTTCCTTATACATTTTAAAGTCATTAGGGTTCTTAGAATATTTAAATTTGCTGTAAGCTTTGTCACGAGTTTTCATCATTGCTTTTATCGAATTAGTAAGCCAAGGAGCTGGCTTTTTGGTAACTCTGCATATAACTTCTGGCGCATGTTTGTCAAAAATATACAAAATCAGGTTATTCAGGTATGATATTTTGTCCTCAATGTTACATATATATATATATATATCATATTTTCAATATTTGTCTCAAGGTCACGTTGAAAAGCAATGTTATCAATTTCAGTAAATTTCCTAATAGTGATATAATTCATTTGCTTTAAAGTGTTGAATTTAAGTTTGCAGTAGACTAAATCATGGTCAGCAATATCATGAATTTTTAATACATTTGATTCAATACAAGTGTTTTTATTGGAAATGATAATTACATCAATTAACGTTTCAGAATAGTGTGTAACACGAGTAGGCCTCGAAATAAGTTGAGTGAGTCCAAATGCATTCAGAAAATCAAAAAACGTACGTACGCTGCTTGAGTCAATATCAAGTATGTTGATATTTAAGTCGCCTAGAAAAACTAACTCGCTGCACTGCGGTATATGATAGCTAATTACATCCTCCAGCGCCTCAATAAATGTATTTACATTATAGTCAGGGGGTCTATACAGCACACCCACACAGTACAATATATCAGCAAACTTACATTTAATCCAGATTTGTTCAATTTTATTTACAATTGTAATGTTGACTAATTCAAATTTTATGTTGTTTCTCAAATAAAAAGCGACTCCTCCTCCACGCCCTACATCCCTATCCTTACGAAGAAACGTATATCCGGAAATTTGAAATATTTTATCGTCAATACATGGTTTAAGCCACGTTTCAGAAATAGCAACAATATCGTAATAAATAAAAAAAAAATTGTCAATTTTGTTGAAACAAATTAAAACTATACAAAATTCAACTCACTTTAATTTTTCAAATTTTGCTCCACTGTCAAAACAAACAAGCTGTGAGGGATTATAACTTTATGTTGGAAGCCGAGTCGATTTTGTCAAAACAAATGAAAATCTTACCAAATTCTGCTAGCTTTCAATCTTCGCTTCATTACGCGACCAAACCAAACCAAATTAAGCATGCAGTAAAATTTCGAGTTTAGAAAAGCCTGCAAAAGGTTTTTCTAAACTCAAAATTTTACTTCATGCTTAATTTTGAGAATCTGTTAAATGTTGCAACATATCCTTCTTTGTCGCACGTAGAACAAGCGCATGTAAATAATGATTGAGCAATCGTTTTCGTTCTTTCGTAATAGTTTTGAAACATTCTTTTATATGAATTTTATTTAAATCATTTCAAAACTAACTCCTTTCACCGAATCATTATTAAACACACACACACACACGAAATGACCATTATTAACCCAAATATAGAAAATTAGGTGTCATAACAATAATAATGTTTATCTCTAAACTTAAACTATGTTCGACTAATGAAGCACTAATAACTTCTTTTCACACTTGTATTTGAATTCAAATAAAAATGTGAAGAAAGGTTACTAGGATTAAGTTTAACGGCTGGGTCTGAAAAAAAATTAAACTATTTCATTTAATAATAGTTTAATTTTATTCAACCCAAGCCGTTAACACCCACATCAAACTTAATCCTTTGTTAGAGTTACTTCCCTAGTGGTTTGAAAGGTTATTAAAGCCTGAAAATTTGGTTTGGTCGCTCCACTAAGCGGAGTGGTGCTTTATTCAGCAATTTAATTTAATCTTTACATAACTCAATTAATCAAATTTAACCTATGTTTATTGTAGAAGTCTACTCCTATTAAAAATAAACAAGAAATGTTTGTGTTGTTTTTCATGTAGATGGCTATTGTTTAGCTGAAATAAGTTTCGAGCCTAATCAACCGAAAGCACCAGCATTTTCTTTAAAAGACCTCATCGGAGATGGATTTTTATTGGCCGTGCCAAAGCACCGGCGATCCCTTGAAAAAAGACTAACGAGAAAATTCGGCCATCCCGAATACATCATGAAAATCCTGACCCCGAAGACGAACCTGCGTAAATGCTCCACTTGTGGGGACGATCACGAAGTCGGAGTGCTCTGCCGTAAGTAAACATTAAACGTTCGTGGGTAAGAAGAGTTTTCATTTTATATTAAATTTAAAAATGTACAAAAAACGATTCCAATTTTTAATATATTTTTTTTAAACATGATTTAATTCATTACATTGTTATCTTCGACGCATTACATGTACAATATGATTGGCAATTTTTAATTCTCTTAGATATTTGAAAGATATGGATGTTTAATATCGGAGAAAAAATATATGATTGGCAATTTTTAATTCTCTTAGATATTTGAAAGATATGGATGTTTAATATCGGCTGAAAAATAAAATGTATGTGCTTATCATTTTATTTTTCAGCAATTTACTTATCGAAGTAATTGTCGATGTTAATTAACATAGTAACCCGACACTATTTTTATTTGTCTGTAATTGTTATGACACCTTGAAATAAAGAATATTTGATTTGATTTTATCCAGAAAACACTCGGTTAAATTTCAATAATGGCCATTTGCACCCAAGTTGATTAATGTAATCAGCAGCAGCGGCTTGCAGCCTAACTTCAGGGTAGGCCACAGTGCCGAGGCACACAAAATTTGAGGTTGGGATCGCGCTTAAAAATTCAAAGAATTGCACAACAAAGTCACCTTTCAATAACGGATACATATTACCTTGGGTCTCTGGCCTACCCTGAAGTTAGGCTGCGAGCCGCCGCTGGTAATCAGTGATTATTACTTCTTAAAAACGGGCACGAGCACGGGATACAAAATACTGATGATTATGGTGAAGAACAGACTAGAAGTAGAGGTAGAAGAGAAGAGGATGCTACCAGAGTCGCAAGGGGGATTTAGGAGAGGGAGGGGAACGAGTCACCAGGTATTTACCCTAGGGAGGATGACAGAGAAAGTGATGGAAGAGAAAGGGTGTGTGTATGCGGTGTTTGTAGATCTGAAAGCGGCGTATGATTCAGTACCGAGGGAAGATATGGCAGAATGTCTGAGGTGAAAGGGTGTGAGTGACGGAGTAGTTGAGTGTGTAAGGGAGGTGTATAGGGAGACATGGGTGGAAGCGAAGGTGGGGGAAGAAGTATCGGAAAGGTTTAGCACATGGAAGGGCTTGAGACAGGGGTGCCCCATGAGTCCGGTCCTGTTTAATATATACATAAGCGAACTAGAAGAGGTGTTGAGAAAGGGGCAGGAAGGGGGAGTGGTGATTGGAGAGGAGAAAGTATGGTAACTGGCGTATGCAGACGATATAGTGTTGATGGCGAGAGATTGGGAGGGAGTGAAAGGCATGTTGAAAAGGGTGGAAAGATATATGGATAAGAGAGGAATGTGGGGAAGACGAAATGGATGAGGTTTAGGAATAAAGGGAGAGAGGGGAGAGTGGGAGTGCCAGAATGGAAGGGAGAGGTGATTGAGAGAGTGAAAAGTTTCAGATACTTGGGATTTATTTTTAAAGGGACGGGTGGGTATGAAGAGCATGTAAGGTGGGTACAAGGAAAAGCGAGGAGAGCATGGGGAATGGCATGGAGAAAATGGGGGAGAGGGATGGAGAATAGTATTAAGGTGACATGCAAGGTGTGGGACGCGTGTGTAAGACCGATACTAATGTACGGGGTAGAAGCATGGGGAACGAGAGCATATGAGGTGATTGAAAGAGAACAGCTATGGTTCCTGAGACGGATGCTGAGACTACAGAAGTCGACACCGGGATATATACTGTTGCAGGAAACGAATAGAGAGAGATTGGAATGTGAGGCGGTGGAGAGAGTGGTGAAGTATGAAATGAAATTATGCGGAGTAGAAGAGGAGAGATTGGTGAGAATAGTATGGGAGGCGTGCATGAAAGTAGAAGGGGGGAGGTGGAGGGAAGAGAGAAGGAGAATGTATGAAAGGGGAGGACTGGCAGAGAGGAAGGTACAGGAATGGTTGGGTAGGGGGGTGAAGGTGGCGGCGTGGATGAGAGAGAAGATGAAGGAGGTGGAAGCGCAGGAGAGACAGGGACGGATAGACAAAAGTGAATATAATGATATGTTTGGGAGATGGCAAGTATATGGGAGGGTGCCGAGATACATGAGTGAGGATGGGTGGATCAGGGATGAAAGGGTGATAATGGCGAGGGCAAGGTGTGGGTCTGGGGAGAGGGGAATGGGGGAAGAATATATGAGATGTAGGTTGTGTGAATGGGGGAAGGATACGTGGAGGCACTTAGTGGAGGAGTGTGAGGGTGGGAGTGAAAGGGAATAGAAGGGTGACAGAATGGATGAGGGAGGACAGAGCTAGGGTAAAGACGCTGGAGAAAGTGGGCAAGATGTGATATAGTGTCGACATTGTAAATAACTGTAGGATATGCCAATAAAGGTCTTTTTTTTTTAAGTGCATACAAATTTTGAAGCACTTAATACATCTGTGAGTTAAGGCATCGATGTTAAAGATTTCTTACAAATTTATAACATTCTTATATTCTAAATTTTTACTTAATCGGAGGTTTAATTAATGATTACTGAATGATTAAAGTTAATCAATCAGAGTGCAAATGGGCATAACAGTTTCTTTTTAAAATCACAGTTAAATATGTTCCACCACGTGAACGATGAGAAACTTATTCAAGATATACTTGACATGATTTGAACTAATCTAATTATTTTTCAGCGACCTGTTATAAGAAGGTTATAGACGAAACGAAACTCATGCAGGAGAAAATCCAAGAAGAGCTGAAATTGGAACCGGTGGATAAAGAAGTCGTGGTTTTGTATGACGGGGAGAAAAACGAGAAGCCCGATGAATTCTGGCAGGGGAAGCGGGTTGTCGAGATGAAGCGGTCGAGGCCCTCTTGGTTTAGCAAAAACTTGACACAGCAGACTACACAACAGCCGGCTACCACCAGCGACGTCAAGCCGTCTCAATTGGCATAAATAATTTGTTTGTAGATAATATTAATAAACGTTTATAATTAAATTATTGATTAATACTTGCATGAATTTTAAAATATTGATAACATACGAACAATTAATTGTTTTATGTTTTACCAGATAAACCCAAAATTTATCATTTTCTCTAAATCTCCATTATCATTTTTTATTTTCTAATAATATTTTAACTGACGATAAAACAATGGGCTGTATGATTTCCCCTTCGGTAACTAAATAATCGATTAGAGTGAGTGAAAACACAAGGTGAAATTTTTACACTACTACCAATCCGCTTGTGGCGGTGAAACTATTTCGGAACAAGTGTTGACAGATCATGTTGAGATGTTTTAAAAAAAAGGTTAGAAAATGCAAAAGCGAATTTATTGCAGAGCTGGGCAGGATTCGATTCCCGGATTCGAATCCTTTTAAAGGATTCAAAAGTGGTATTCGAATACTTTAGTGAAAACGGATTCGTGATCCGGATTCGTTACATTTTTTTAAAAGGATTCGTATTCGAATCCAAACGTAGATGATTCGAATCCTTATAAAAGGATTCGAATTCTTATGAATGGATTCGAATCCTTATAAAAGGATTCGAATTCTAATAAAAGGATTCGAATCCTTATAAAAGGACTCGAATCCTTATAAAATTCGAATCCTGATACATGGATTCAAATCCTCCTAAATAGTTCGAATCATCGCTATTAAGGCTGGGATTCGAATTCGATTAATTCAAATAGTTAAATATTCTAATATGAATATTTAAATCACTAAATTATTCATATTTGAATATAAATATTAAAATTTTCGAATAATTCAAATATTTCTGAATGCATATTTGGTTACTTAACCATGAAAAATATCCAACGTTAATATATATATTTTTAACTTCACTTGAAATCAGTGTTTTATACGCGTGGCGCATGAAGTAAAATTTCGAGTTTAGAAAAGCCCCGTGAAAATTTGTCTCGGGTCGCTGCGCGACCCTCGACAAATTTTCTAAGCGGGGCTTTTCTAAACTCGAAATTTTACTTCATGCTTAGTCTGGGAGTGGACAACACTCGTTATTAGAAGGATTACTCTAGATTACTAAGTTTATTACCGTTTTACAAAGGCTACAGCTCAAAGGACCAACCATGGTCTTCGCAGAACGAAGGACTACAGGGAATCGAAGTTTTTTTACAAGAAAACAAAGAATATCTGAAGGTTTACAGCATGGATAGGAAAGAAAACACCTAATTTTGAAAAAATATCGAAGTTGGGTTGGTTTTCAGTGCATTTTTAACTTCACTATAAATCAGTGTTTCATACGCGTGGCGCATGAAGTAAAATTTCGAGTTTAGAAAAGCCCCGCGAAAATGTGTCTCGGGTCGCTGCGCGACCCTCGACAAATTTTCTACGCGGGGTTTTTCTAAACTCGAAATTTTACTTCATGCTTAGTCTGGGAGTGGACAACACTCGTTTGAATTTTAAATTTAACTCTTTTAAAAAATTGACGTATGTAATATAATAAATCATTCATTGAAATCATAGAAAAAGATGCAAAATTTTACCTAAAATTAACTTTTAGAGTTAACTTTATAATTTGTTCGGCTCTTAATGGGTGAATATTCTATTCCTAAAAAAACCGTTTTAATTTAATATTAAAGTTGCATTTAATACAATAACAAACTGTGAATAAATCGACATAAATCTAGAAATATCAAAAATCCCGACATGTAGAAAATCTTGACGGTCCACTCCCAGACTAAGCAAGAAGTAAAATTTCGAGTTTAGAAAAGCCCCGCGTAGAAAATTTGTCGAGGGTCGCGCAGCGGCCCGAGATAAATTTTCACGGGGCTTTTCTAAACTCGAAATTTTACTTCATGCGCCACACGTATAAAACACTGATTTAAAGTGAAGTTAAAAACGCACTGAAAACCAACCCAACTTCGATATTTTTTCAAAATTGGATGTTTTCTTTCCTATCCATGCTGTAAACCTTCAGATATTCGTTGTTTTCTTGTAAATAAACTTCGATTCCCTGTAGTCCTTCGGTCTCCGAAGACCATGATTGGTCCTTCGAGCTGTAGCCTTTGTAAATTGGTAATAAACTTAGTAATCTATAGTAATCCTTTAATTTGAAACTTCTAAGAACGGGTGTTGTCCACTCCCAGACTAAGCATGAAGTAAAATTTCGAGTTTAGAAAAGCCCCGCGTAGAAAATTTGTTGAGGGTCGCGCAGCGACCCGAGACAAATTTTCACGGGGCTTTTTTAAACTCGAAATTTTACTTCATGCGCCAGACGTATAAAACACAGATTCAAAATGAAGTTCAATAACACATATATCATCATTAATTAAAATCATTATATAATCAGATATTTAGTCGGTAAATGAACATGTTTGTTAATAGAAACTGATGGAATAAAATATTACTGGTTGCAAATAATAGATTCAAATTTATTTTTAAAGGATTTGTATCCATGATTCAAAAATGAGGATTCGAATCATATTTTTCACTTACGAACAGTGTTGCCAACCTCGGCAAGGCTTCATCGGTAGATATCGCCGTAATTTTTCGGTAGATTGCGCACAAAAATCGGTAGATTTAAATTTTGTATATTATTTAATTTATTTTGTCTTTACTTAGGGATTAAAAGTAAAATTATTTAATGTTACTTACAAATTTATTAAAATTACATATTTATAAATAATACAACAAAAATAAAATGCATTTGCAAACAATTTTAAACAAAAATTTTTAAACATTTCTTATATAACTAATCTTTATACTTATATAAATAATGAACAAAAAGAATTATACAAAAAATAATAGTTTATAATAAATAATATGAATATTTACTAATAATTTCTATCCATAGGGAACCAATGGGGCAATTTATCAGTCTTGGGATTCATTAATATTTTCATACAAATTATGTTTATTCATAAGTGATGTTAACTTTTTTTCAATTTTAAAATGATGGCATTCTTGGTCACCTATATATTGCTTAGTATGTAATAATCCTACAATAGTGTCTGTTTCCAGTTTATTTCGTTGTTTCGTTTTTAGTAAATTTATAGATGAAAAAATTCTTTCTACGTTGGCTGATGAATGTGGAAGACATAATAAGTTGTACACATAAGTTGTTAATGAATTAAACATTAAAGTTTCATCACCGAATTTAAATTTGTGAACGTCATTCCAAAATGTTTGTATATCATTGGATAATGAATGTATCTCATCAGTATTTCTCAACAATCGCCACTCACTGTCCAATGTTTGTAAATTTGTGTGATCTATTAAATTTGGAAATAATATGGCCACGTCTGAAATCGAATGGACAGAACCAGATTTAAATACCACAGGATCAAGAAACTTAAATAATTTTAGTGGGTTGTTTTTTAGTGGAAAACGTTGAACTATTTGATTACAACTCTCTACATAAAATTCCAAACATCTTAATTTAAAAGAACTTATTTTCTCATCAGTAATCTCTTCTTTAGCAATTGTTTGGATTACGTTAGCACCAAAGTACATGTCATCAATATTTAAATAATTTATAGAATTTTTAAAGTCAATATTTTCAATTGAAGTATTTTGCAAATAATCTCTCTTCATAAAACAGTCAAAAATAGTTTTTAAAATTTTGCAAATATTACTATAAATAAGATGTAACTTTGGACTTTCTGACTGCATTTCTCTATTCAAATTATTAAAAAAAGGCAATACGAATTCTAAAAACTGTAGGAATAATTTTGCAACTGGATCATTTAATTTTGTTAATATATTCTCTGCAGCTAACACATCTTTCCTACTGACTGCATATGTAAAAAAACAATTGCAGAGCATCATATTGTTCCAAAATTCTTGATACTACTGATAGAACAGATAACCACCTTGTCTGGGATGGGTGTAAAATTTTGTGCACTTTGACATTACAAAAATTTTGGAACTCTGTAAACTCTGAAATTCGTTTAGGACTCGAACCAAAATAATTATAAATATCTCTCGGAGATCTTCTACAACCCTTGGAACTTTTCTACAGGCATACGAGGCACACAAATGAAATGTGTGACAAATGCATTTCATTACATATAATGAGGGAATATCGTTTTTCAATAACGACATTAACGAATGATGTTCCCCCATCATTACATTTGCACCGTCAGAAGCGAAACCGATTAAATTCTTTTTATATGGTATTTCATGCTTTTCAAAAAATGTTACAATCTTACTGTACAGTGTAGTGGCATCAGCCCCAGAAAGTTTAATTAAACCCAAAAACATGTCAGAGACACTATAATTTAAAACAGTTCTTACTGTTAAACACAAGTGCTTTGTTGTACTTCTGTTCGTAGATTCATCTACTATTAAGGAAAAATTATTGTGGCGAAGATGTTCACAAAGTGAATCCAGGGCTTCTTTTCCTAGAACATGTTTGACTATTGCAGTAGTTTTTGTTCTTCCGCAAGCTAAACCTTTAGCAATATTAGAATCGTGGCAAACAGCAGCAATTACTTTGACTAGATGATCCATAACAACAAATGACAAATTGTGTTCTGCACCAAATGCTGCTAAACGTATTTCTCCTAGAAATAGTAACCACATTAACAATTAATTTAGTCTAGTCTATTATTTTTAATAAACAATTGCCAATATCAAACAGTCTATAAAATGTGAAGTAAGGAACGAATCTTTTCTTTTATTTAAAAAGAGATTTTTGACTGATTTATACGCAACATGCCCGTGTCGCATGTCGGCTGTGGAAAAGAATACAATATTTTTTATAATACTCAATATGCGTAAAATACGCGATCAATTGCGTTTGTAACCTGATGGCCAATAGTGGCACGTTTTTTCAACTATTTATTTATTTTTAAATAATAATTCATCAATTAATATTTATCACTGCGTATTTATTTCATCATTATTTTGACATTTCGGTATAAATCTCCCTTAAACTGCAATTGATCGCGTCTTTTACGCACTCGCTTATTGATATTATTTAAGGTTGGCAAATACATTTTCAAATTACGAAAATCGATTTTTTTATCGAGTGTTAATAATAATAGGTAAGTAATAATGAATGATAATGAGACTACGTTACAAACTGACAATTGTTTATAAAAATGAACCGACATTATAATATACCTTTTTTAATATCCTCGTCACATTTTGCTTTCGATGAACCTGTAGTGGTAAAAGCCGTCAATGTAGATTGCTTTAACATACTTTTCCCCTTTGCCTGATGCGTTGTTAAAATATTATGTTTAAACAATGCATTTTTACCACTTGTTATATTAATATCTTTGTCACATGATTTACATGTTGCATACTGTACGCCTTTTCTGCTATTTGTTAGCCATTCTTTATACTCAGGTATCTTTTCCCATTCGTTTTGATAAAATTGTAAATACTTCTTTTTCTTAATTTCTCCAGCACTTGAACCTTCACCATTATTACTTGAATCACTCATGTTAAATTACAAAGTACACTTTCTAAGCGAAACTTTACGATTTTTCGAAGGAAATAATTCCCCGTCTGCGAAAAGACCATTTTAAGTAATTCCCCGCACTCTATATCAATACATAAGGGGATTCACTGGCCTCTTATGAACTATATTTCAAAAATAAATACAGAATACTACAAAATCGAAAAAAATAAAGAATTCGGTAGAATTTAGAAGCAAATCGGTAGATCGGTATAATCACCTAAAAATCAGTAGATCTACCGAAAAATCGGTAGGGTTGGCAACACTGCTTACGAATCCTTTATTCGAGTATTCGTGATTCGAATCATGTTTTTGAGGATTCATCCCAGCTCTGATTTATTGTTTTCCTGCAAACATATTTCGTCTCCCTGAGTCTTTTCCAAAAGTTCATTAAAACAACTACTTCAATATTTAAAAACTGTCTCGGAGAAACTATAAATTCACTTTTGTATTTTATAAATGTTCTGCAAATAATATTTTTTTAATAACGAATAGATAAATAATACTGAATAATTGTATGTTTTATACGGCTATGTATTTTTTATCACTGAACCAGCGACGGCTCGCAGCCTAACTTCAGGGTAGGCCACAGCGCCAAGGCACATAAAATTTGAAGTTGGGATCGCTCTTTATAAATACAAGGAATTGCACAACAAAGTCACCTTTCAATAACGGATACATTAATATGTAAGGTAATCCTTAGGTCTCGGGCCTACCCTGAAGTTAGGCTGGAAGCCACCGCTGCACTAAACACTACATAACGTCGTATTTAATAATATTAATACTACTTGCGCCATCTATTGACCAAACCACCAACTTGTTCATATAAAGTGTCGTCATTGAGTAATTATAAAATTATGTACTCAGTGGCGTCGTGTATGAGTAAAGAAAGAACGTATAATAGTCTGTGATGTTTTTATTGATATAATGTTATTTGTTTGTTTTTTTTTGCTTAGTGGGGTTATTCGTTGTTTTTTCAAGAATTCAATTTTAAGTTATACTCCCAAGCGAAGCATGAAGTAAAATTTCGAGTTTAGAAATGCCTGAAAATTTGAATTTGCCGGGCGGAGCGAAGCGAGCCCGGCAAATCCTAATTTTCAGGCTTTTCTAAACTCAAAATTTTACTTCATGCACCACCGGTATCCAACACTGATTTTAAGTCAAGTTCAAAATATACCGCTTATTTTCCATAATTTTCAAATATGAAAAAAAAGTCCCAGTATATTTTTTACATTTAAAAAACTAGTAGAATTATTTGTTTGATTTAATCGATCTATACATTTTAACCAACATTAACAAAAACTGCGCAACATAACCTCTAAACTACTTGTTTACAATGAAGTTAGGAACATATGAAAATGCAATATTGCTATGTTATACTTTGTTTTTTTCAAGAGTTCAATTTAAAGTTTTAAACGAGGGTTTTCCACTGTAAGGCTAAGTATGAAGTAAAATTTCGAGTTTTGAAAAGCCTGAAAATTTAGATTTAGATATTGGTCTGTGAGCAGGGTCTCTGCCTACTCGGCCACCAAGGCTCCCACTAACACTTTCATCCCTTAGAAAATGTGAAAAAGTGTTTTATTAAGTTTAACCAGTACACAAATGACTGTTAGAAATTTCACATACTTTAGTGTAATAAATTTAGCTAAGAGAACAAATGAAAATCTACCGGCATTCTAAAAATAGACACACTTTAAAGTAGTATAAGGTTAATTCAATATTTTAAGGAATACAAATGCTTTAAATATTTACTAGTGTTCCACTGTACCGGTTCTGGTTAATTAAAAGCAATAAATAATAAATTCACTTACCGTCAGATGAAGAAGAACCCTATTTTAATACTCCGCATCTTCTTGCAGGTTTCTTTGAATCCCTCACAAGCACACAAACACACTTGATAATTAAATATGATTCACTTAATCCCTTCGTTATTTAATTTAAATACACTTATAATAAATCACTTGTTTAATTAAAACTCTCTTAAACGCGTGGTTTGTGTTTCTTTCATTTTATCTACATTTTCCGAACGTAGAACGCGCTTTTAAAAAAAAAACGGCACTTCCGACTTAAATTGGCCCCGCTCGCAAACTAACAAAAGACGCCTTGAAATTGTAAACAAACCCACGTTGTTACACGCGCGCCGATTGGTAGTTGTACACGTCATACTGGGGGCCGGATTGGTGGATCTTCACGGCATCGGGCGGTCATTGGCCGGATTAGGTGTTTGGAATTATAAACAAACGCACGTTGTTACACGCGCTCGGATTGGTTGTTATACATGTCATACCGCGCGCTGGATTAGTCGGATTTATCGAACCAGGTTTTTCGTGGTAATTCATTTGTTTACAGGTTAGTCTTTGCGCGAATTTCGAATGAATTAGACGTGCTTTTTTTGTTTTCGATTAAAATTAGTTTAATAATTGACAAATAAAGTTAGGTGATTTAATAAATACTTTAATACTGAATTTAAATAATTAAGTAAATGTAAATTGATTGTGAGTAACGTGAAGATCAAATTAATTTAACGAATAAAGCACTAATAACCTTTCTGCACCTTTTATTTGAATTACCAAATGTACATTTCGGACACAAAGTGACCATTATCAATGGATTAACCAGTGTTAATCCGAATAAAGCACTAATAACCTTTCTTCACACTTTTATTTGAATTACCAAATGTACATTTCGGACACAAAGTGACCATTATCAATGGATTAACCAGTGTTAATCCATTGATAATGGTCATAATTAAATGTAAGTACTGTGCGATTATTTAAATTATGATTTAGGGTAGGTGGCATTTTTGTTGTGCTGTTGCCCAGCATACTAATTGAATGATGGAATAAATTTGAGGTTATGGTAAACTATGTGTTAAACGGTCAGTGGTGCCAATGGGCCCTTTCATTAAAATGTTCAACATTCAACATGTTTGGATTTGTTTGTGATGCATGTTGGTAACTAATGAAGGGTACTTCAGCCGGTGTATTTTGTATGATTGAAAAAATCCCAAATACGTTCTCGATTAACAATCCGGTGATCAAAGAATTCCCCAACAGTTGCCAGTAAACCCCCAACTGTTGTTTCTGCGGAACGGGCCCGTTCATCAAAGACAAGAGTTGAGAGATTACTGCCAACTGTTGCGGGAATTCTCTGATGACCGGACTGTTAACTGTATACGTGTTTGGTATTTTTGCAATCACATAAAATAGACCGATTGGTGTTGACAGGTTAGTTTTTAAAATGTACTGTTCAATAGATACCAACATGCATCACAAACAAGTTGAATGTTGAACATTTTGATGAACATCAAAATGTCTAATCTAATCTAATTTAAAATCATGTTTTAAATGATCACACAGTAGTAAGTAATTTATTTCGTGGTAGAAGGGTATTTACATTTGTCAAGGAATACATTGCAAAGAAAAACTTGCTTAGTTAAATGGCAATTAATATTAACAAGCTCTAAAATCAAAGTGAAGTTAATAAAATTAAAAATAAACAAAACCGTTACTCTTTCATCTTTTATTTATATTACATATTTAATGGACTGAAGTATCAGAAAAAAAATAATAAATTACATATTTAATAGACTTTTCTAATATTTGAAACGAAAAAGAAAAATACGATGCCAGCGTTTTAGTTTTAATTTCAATGAAAAACCGACACGATCCTCATTCTCCGTATTTGAAAAAATTACAAACAATTTCCTGGAAACTGAAAAACGGGAACAAGACAGAGAGAGAGAGAGTGAGAAAACGAAAATAGTACGCATCCGTGTGTTCGACCCTCCGATACGCACAGGGCCCCGGATCAACCGCTTTTCTTGTTAAATTTATTCTTATTAAATAGAGGGTACGTAAAGGACAGCCTTAGTTACTACTTCTCATAATTTTTTACACATTATATTTATGTATAAAAAAGTTTTACATGTTAAATAGTACAGTCATTTCTGCAAAAACAAAAAAAAAACATAAGTGTTCAAAAAAGTGAAATAAATTATGCAAATTCCTAGCACTATTCAAAACGAAATATATTTATATAAAGATATACGAACAAAGTCTATATTTTTTATAGATCTTCGAATGGTTTTTTTGTTTGTTGTTAAACATGGAAGTTACTCCGCAACTCACCAAAAGCTAGCTTTTGTTTTGATAGGAAAATAGGCACGTGTTCAATTGCGAAATAAAATTGATTCATTCATGAAGCGAGTGTTTTTTTTTTGTAACATTTTTTTTGTAACCTCTTGGTGGGGGGCGAGAGTAGTTTCAATGCTTACATTTTTATTTAAATTTGCCGCTCCGTCGACTACAACACTTGAGATCGGAATCTTGAAACATACAAATCAGAAAGGTATTAAACACGTCGGTGGAGTTTGAATCATTTATTATAATACACCTAGTTGAACCACAAGACCTACATATTAATTTATCTAACAATTACAATATGAGTGTGTTAAACACACGTGAAAGTCCGGGACCCGGCCGGTGGCAAAGAAAGAAAAATAACTGAACGGGGGGGAGCGTAGAGTGCGCTCGTGGCGCGCTCGCACAGCGGCGTCTGGGCTCCTTTTAATTTTACATTCTGACGGGTTAAAATTTACTGACGGGGGCGGATTTGAAACCGAAACGGAAACCGAAAGAACCAAACACTATCCTTACAACCACAATATCGTTAATTATAATAAATAAAAGACCAATTATCCTAAAGTACAATGTATAGAAATTGAAAAAACGTTTAAAAAACCACCAAGCGTATTGTGGCATAAGGTGGACTTGAATAATGTATTATGTATATATATATATGTATGTATATATAAGCAAATGTACAATGTTGACACTAAGAAACGCTGGCGTCGGCTCCGTCGGCCCCCCCATCAATGTGTTCAATTAAATATAAGTTGGTTTTCTAATGTGAGAAGTATCGTGGGTCGGGGGCCGGGACATCACATGGCATACTTGCGGGTCCACTCGCGTGCCAGCTCGTTGTATTTTTCCCGATCGGTTTTGTATATCCTAGCGATCTCGGGTACCAGGGGATCGTCGGGATTTGGGTCACATAAAAGTGAGCAGATTGATAAAAGTACTGAAACACAAAATAATACATTATAACTGTTATATTCAACCACTAGGAAGTAATGTCGTAAATTCTGATGAAGGATTAAGTTTGATGTAGGTGTCAACGGTTTTGATTTTTTGCCGGCATTGACGGCTTTTTCAGGAAATTGAAATTGTTTTATTGAACATGAGCTACATAACCTCAATTTTAAGCCGTTAACACTCACATCAAACTTAATCCTTTGTCATATTATATTCAAAACCGACTAATTTTACAATGTTTATACACCATCTCAAGCCTCTAAAAATCACTTGGTTTGTTTCACTATTTAATTTATTCATGTCTGGTTTCACCGACTTTAATTAAATCTTATTCGTGGATTAAGTATCTTCTTCTTCTAAATTTAATGGCCTCAGCTATACAGTTTGCAAGAAGAAGACATTTATTTGTCCATTGGCATAGACATTTTCCATGTCATAAACATCAACTTCATGTAAATTGATTGATTCTTTTTACATGTACGTAACTATTACTCGATTTTAATCGATGAATAACGATAGATCAATTGAACAGACGTTAGTGAAACCCAGCCTCAGACTAATTTCAGCTTCTGTAGGGTCAAGTTATTATTATTTTTTGCGTATAAAACACCGATTTCAAACAAAGAGCCTGCAAAATTTGGTTTGGTCGCTCCGCTTCGCAATGCGACCAAACCCAATTTTGCAGGCTCTTCTAAACTCGAAATTTTACTTCATGCACCACGCGTATAAAACACCGATTTCCAAAAACAGTATATTTTGAACTTCGTTTGAAATCGGTGTTTTATACGCATGGCGCATGAAGTAAAATTTCGAGTTTAGAAAAGCCTGCAAAATTTGGTTTGGTCGTTCCGCTTCGCTACACGACCAAACCAAATTTGGCAGGCTTTTCTAAACTCGAAATTTTACTTCATGCTTAGCCGGGAAGACACTTGTTAAGTTTAGAATACACCACAACTGTCAAAACGAGTGTCGTAATTGTCATAAAGAAAAATAATAACTTGACCCTATAGAAGCTGAAATTAGTCTGATGCTGGGTTTCACTAACGTCTGTTCAATTGATCTATCGTTATTCATCGATTAAAATCGAGTAATGGTTACGTACATGTAAAAAGAATCAATCAATACAAATACACCACAACTGTCAAAATGAGGGTCGTAACTGTCATAAAGAAAAAGAATTGAGTATCTAAAAGCTGAAATTAGTCTGATGTTGGGTTTCACTGATGTCTGTTAAATCAATCTATGATTACAATTTTAAAATATTTTCAAGTTTTATTTAGGCGTTCCCACATTTTGTGCTATAAGAACATAATGATTTTAAATTTTAACAATCGGCAAATTTTAAACAATAACATACTTATACTGGTTGCAGTTAGCAGTATTTCATTTTACAAAAGTTGTGCATTTATAAACAGGACACGTTGGAAAAAAAAATCAATTAATCAATACACAGGTTTTGCGGCAGGAAATGAAGTTAATTTACAACAGGTGCTCACCGCATCTCGAAAATAAAGCACGCTATTTATATTATTTCAGAACTGCATAAAGATGATCTTGACGTCAAGAATACAAGCCTCGTTAAAGTTCATGATATTTGTAAATTTACAGATTTATCAAATTTTAAAAATACCGATGATGCAATATTTATGTATTTCTGAATTTATGAAACAATTTCTAATTATCTAATGTGTTGAAAAATTGATTAACATTGATAAAACTAAATATCTCACATAAGTAATCATAAAAACTATTAATAGTAAATAATATTGTTGTGGGTTGTAAAAATGTATTCAAATAAACCATTGATTTGACTAGTGGCAGACTTGAAGATCTAATTATTATTATCTAAACTTAATCTGGCAAGTTGCGCCGTAGGAAATGGGTGGGCGTAGGGTGGGAAAAGGGCATCAGTATAATACAGAGTGCGTTCGAGCATTTGGGACACTCAATGACAAAAACATCATAGAATATAAAATTTGTGCGTTCTCTGCCGGAGCCATCTGTGTGTAAACCGAACAACGACTTTCTCTATATTAGTATTAACTGCCCGATTTTTGTCTCCAATTGTATGTTCCGATCCACAATAGACCCTTGCGGTTGCAGTTGAGGACCGTTTAACTGATCATTCACTTTAAATAGAAATGTTCCGCTTTCTCCGATTCTCCACATCGGCCAGTTTGACTTTGAACAATAATAAAATGTTTATTTCCATAGAATACAAAAATATTAAAAGGTCTCTTTTACGTTTACATAAACTTTGTGTTAACAACGTATTCGTCTTATTTATTAAATTACAGTTAGTAACATTACATAGCAAACATTATAGTAAAAACAAACTCGAGCAACACACTTTGATGGAGTTTGATATAAATAATTAATTGCATTGTATTGATTTCCTGATACCTTGACCCAGAAAAACACAATTAATCGTGTCAAATTTCTTAAATTTACACAGGCGAGCAGCAATTGCGGTGACATATGACATCGAATAAATAAGTCGCCTATTTCCAAAAACCCCTAAATCAATTTTTTCCAAAAGGATTTAGGGGTTTTTGGAAATAGGCGACTCAAATAGTGTGCTTTAAATTTTGTGAAAAAAATTTGTATAAATTTGGTGGCCTTCACTGATACATTGGTAAAAATAGAAATCAAGGATAACTTTTAAAAGCTTGTGTCTCTATTTTTAGTATTTATAGTTGCACTTGAATTTTTATATATCGGGTGAACAAGAATAATTGAAGTCCTGGGTGGCTGAGGAATCAAACATAAATATCGATTCTTATTCTCTAAAATTATGACGTTACAAATGTCAGATTCAATAATTCTGTGTGAAGTAAGAATCGGCATTCGTGTTATTATTGGGCACCCAATAAAATATAATTATTAATAGTATGTTCTGTTATTTATGAACTGTGCATTAGTAAAAAATATACGCCCCGTTTCTCCAAGAAATCTTAAAATAAACATATTTTATTATATAAGTACTTTTTATTTATAAGTAGTTCTTACTTTTGTTTTCTGTTGCACCAAATAAATGTATACATATCTAAGGTAAGAATTGTTTCTTGAATTAATTTCTCATCTGGCACTTGGTGAAACATATTACACTATGTAAAGTTAATTAAAGGAAAGGCACTTGGTATTGTTTCACAATTAAATCTTTATTCCGACTAGTTTCGGTTTGTTAGACCATTTTCAAAGGAATGTGAAGAATTGGTTACGCTTGGCTATGTCCCTTTTTTTATGTAATTTGACATGTCAAATCTATATCTTACGGTTATCTGCCATAGCCAATTGTTAAGTGCCATTGAAAATGCCCAAAAGCCGAAGGAAACGGATAAAATAACTGCGAAAAAGAAGAAGCTAGGGAGCTTATTATACGAAAATTTAACGTGGATAAAACACGCAATGAGAAAAGCAGGGTTGTTATGCTTAAAACACTTTGTTTCAAAACAGTGTTTTAAACATGTTCAAAAACAGCCGTCGTGTTTTAAACAGTTTTGTTTTGAATCTTAAATTTGTTTAAAACATATTTTAAACATAAAATTTGTTTAAAACCTTCTTTTTTCATTATCTTAAATTTGCTAAACCATATTTTATACTACTTCATTAAGATTTTTTGTTTATGTTTTTAAATGTTAGCTAAATTGTTGAAGATATTTCAAATTACATTATTAAAGATAACATTTAATTACAAAAAAATATCACAACTGTGTGTGCATAAATGTAATTTTTAAATACAGGGAATTTTTCTTTCAAGTATACACATGCATACACTGTAAATATTACGACATTCGTTGTTCTTTTAAAAGATTTCCATGTGAACCTTTAAAGGAGAGTTTTCCACTCCCAGACTAAGCATGAAGTAAAATTTCGAGTTTAGAAAAGCCTGAAAATTTGGATTGGCCGCGTAGCGAAGCGGAGCGGCCAATCCAGATTAGGCTTTTCTAAACTAGAAATTTTACTTCATGCGCCACACGTATAAAACACAGAAATATCGTAAAGTTTAAAATATACGGCTTTAGCAATCTTATATGTAGATATGAACAAAACGTGATTCAAATTCTGCGCTGAACAAATTGTTTAAAAACAGTGATTAGAGGCAACCCAATAACTATAACGTATATTAGGTTGCCTATAATCGTCGTTGTAAGTGTGTGTTTTTTAAACTTCACTGTGAATCAGTGTTTTTAAACGTGGCGCATGAAGTAAAATTTCGAGTTTAGAAAAGCCTAATTTGGATTGGCCGCTCCGCTTCGCTACGCGGCCAATCCAAATTCTTAGGCTTTTCTAAACTCGAAATTTTACTTCATGCTTAGTCTGGGAGTGGAAAACACTCGTTAGAAGCCTTAAATTAACCGCTTTGAAACAACGAATTCCAGCAAATTTAAAAAACGCTGTAATTATCGGGATACGTATACCCAAGAAAAAAATGCCCTGTATGTTCAGATTTAAACATGTTTTAAAAATGTTTTTAATTGGTAATGTTTTAAACGCCGTTTCAATGAAAAAAAAATAAACGTTTTGTAAAAAAACTGTTTGTTTTAATTAAAATGAAAAAAACCTTTTTTTTGACAAACCAGGAGAAAAGTGCTGCTTCAAAACAAGAGAAACATTTTTAAAACGGGTGGAGGAGAATTTGTTGGACAATATTTAACACATTTTCATTTGTAAGCCTAAATCTAAAACAAAACTGCTTGCAATCTTACTTTTAAAAAAAAGTTATCCCATTGATAAATATGACTATGTATTCCTGGCAAGTTATTTTCTTCTGCAATATCTTCCATATCTACATCATATCCAGTTAGAGCCAACACTTAAAATAATTCATCTGCATTTTACAAATTCATTACGGCACGCTAGAAGTTACTCTGATTTTTAAGTTAGAATCTGCTTCTTTAGAAACCAATTTTGGTGTCTTGTAATGTAATATTTTCTTTTGACTTTAAGATCTGATTTATAGTTGGTGCAACACTTTAAGAATGTCTTATTAGTGAGTTCGATTTTATCTAGTTAAGATGCATTGGAGAAACCGGGCGTTAGTAAAAAGTATAAATATAAAATACGTATACATACCTTTTGAAATTGTCAGTGCGGGCGACCACTGTGAACGTAATATGTCGAGACAAATACTACCATTACTGTTTATGTTAGGATGGTAGATTCTAGTAGTAAACGCAACCTTAGGTGGTTTGAATGGATAGTCTGTAGGGAAGTGGATCGTCAAGAAGAACACTCCTCCTTGGTATGGACTGTCTGGCTGTAAACACAAATATTTATTACGTTCTTATAAGAATGAATACGAAATAATACTCATTTCAGTTGACTAGGCGAGAAATTATAACTCACCTGTGCTCATAACACCAAAAAATTAAAAGAAATTGAGGATAAATTAAGTGAAATAGAAGGTAGAAACAACAAGTTAAACTCCCTTGAAGAAACAAAAGATTTAATTCCAACAAAATCAAAAGGTGAAATTGTGGACAGAATTTACTAAACAACGCTGGCTTTTAAAAAATTGTCCAATCATTTAAGTAACTTTTTGCTGGAAATAAATTATGCAACTGATAATAGTGATATACAATGAATAATATTGGGAATTAAACGTTTGCTACTCATCAAAATTTATAGGTAAAGGAAACTAGTTTTGGTAATTCTAATTAACATTAATATATATACATATCTTACAAAGTCGTAAGATGTGATTTGTTTAACTTATCAAAAGTGAATTATGGTAAGGAAACGTCATAATTTAAAAAAAAAATCACTTAATTAATTGCACTGATAAATTTCACAGAGATACAAAAACAGTAAAACCCCGCTAATCCGAACTCCAATGTTCTGGATTCTCCAGTAATCCAGATGAAATTGAAATATTAGTTATTAACATTATGTATTCCAAAATCCGGATTACCTGCGATTCTGTAATCCGGATTATACGTTGCAAGATCCGCCATTTATAATGTCGCGCTGTAACTTCATGTTGAAAGCCCAAAAACGATGAGTTGGGATTTCCTTAATGGTTAAAAAGCATCATGGCGCTAAAAAGACCACATAAAATATAAACTCTAGCGTATTTTTGTGACTATTAAAAAGGTTTCAATAATCCGGATGTTTCACTAATTCAGATTGCCTCAGTTTTCATTGATCTGGATTAGAGGAGCTTTACTGTATGTTGACATTTCTTCAATTTTCTCGCCTAGTTAAACAATATGAACTATATTTTATTAAAAAAAATTAAATCAAGTATATACTTAAAACCCTCATCAAATTTACAACCGCGCTAATTAAGCCAAAGATATTGTAGAGCGTATTTGTGCGATGTAAAATACTTATTTATTTTCGATTTGTACAGGGTAAGCAAACCTCGATGTCTCAGCTTTATTATAGAAAAACGATGGAAAAAATCTGAACAGAGATTTATAAATAGGATTGAGTAAGGCCCATCTTAAGCCAAAATTGCATATTTTTCTAAATTTGTAGACTGAAGTAATGACGTCATCGAATATTTTTTTCCTAGAAACATACTTATATTTTTGGAAAATTAAAAAGAGCAAATTTTTCTGAACTAATTTTGCAGAGAAGAAAATTTGCTATCTTTTTCCATTAAAAAATTATAAGCAAACTTTAAAAAAAAAAATTATCAAAAATTCACAACTGTCACAGTTTAAGCAAGTAGCCTTTGGAAGCAAATACCAAAGTTGCATCTGTCAATAATTAAACATTATTAATTAAACATTAAAAAACACAAAATATTACTATTATTTATTTATCTACGGATCTCTTTTTTACAGCATTGGAAAAAATGTGTAAAAACAAATTAATAATACAAAATTAATAATATAAAGCAAAAGAGACGCTACCCATCCCATCTATTATGTTCTGTGAATGTACCCAATATTAGATGCCTGTACTTCCACAGTCTCTGTACATATGCTTATAAACATCGTAATGCCTTAAACTACATGAGATCAAACCATGACACACGAAGTAAGACTAGACTCTATATCCCTAATTGCAAATCAGCCTTTAGCCTCAGATCATTCACCTACACAATCCCCAAAACCTATACTCTCCTTCCCCAACATATCAAACAAAATAACAAAAAAAAATTCTCACAACTTTCAAAATCTTATATCTTCGAAAATTATCATCAATTCTCAAAAATATTAGAATAATAAACACATATCATATATTTATTTTTCGGTACTCATTATGTAAACTAAAACAACATTTATGTATCATATATTGCCCAAAATTTCTAAGAACTTCATGCCAGCACGCTACAAGTGTTCACTCACTTAGGTGCTTTGAACTATTATTGTTACATCTGGATATTCATTACGTTGAGCAGAACACTGCTCAATATAAAAGAAATATATTATAGAACGGATGTTAATTTGTTGAAAATATATGTACTCATGTTATGTAATAATAATAATAATAAAATTTAAAAAAAATAAAATAAATACATATAAGTTACAATAAATAAATATCGTGCTTAATACTAAACAAAAAAAACAAACCAAATGACCACAGAAAGAAACAAGTGTTCTAAGTTATGTAGTTTAAAATCGTGGTAACCATTTATTTTTCAAAACTTGTCCTACCAAGTATTTTAAAAAGTTGGAACACCACGTTTAGGGTATCTCTAGGCATATAACCGAACTGCTCATCTAGGGTTCTTTTGAGATTCTCCATAAACTAATAACATGTCGACATTTTCGTTGTGCGTGAATATTTTTCAAAATCAAATAACAACAAAACAATATTTGTGAACCAATAGTTTAATTATTGACAGAAGTGACATTCTTATTTGCTTTCAAAGGCTACTTGTTTAAGTCGTGCGAATTGTGAATTTTTGAGAATATAACTCACAGCCTACTAGAACGAATTTTCAACCAATGAGATGCAAGGAAAACCGTAGGTACATGTCTGTCATCGCGATGATAAAAAACAAAAGAAGCGGTGATAAGTTGTCCTGTCATTCGAAACGTCAAAATTGACGAAAATCGATGGGGTAAAGTTTCGTGCAGTGAAATTAATAGAGAAGTGAAAAGTGCGACTCCAAAAGACACCGTCATAAACAAAGAATCGCAATTCACAATCAATAGAGAAACAACAATATCACAGCTGTCGATAATTTTGAGGGACTCGCATTATTTTATTCGTTATATTCTCTCACTAAATATAACTCGTGATATGATTAATTATCGATATTTTTTCGTTGAAAACGAAGCAGCACATTCAACTCGTGCTGCACACTCGTTGAATCAGCAGCTCGGTTTCAACTCCAAAATATCATCGATAATAATCATACCACTCGTTATATTATGGCTGATAATACTTTTTTTTAAGTTTGCTTAAAATTTTTTAACGGAAGAAAATAGCAAATTTTCTTCTTTGCAAAGTTTATTCAGAAAAATTAGCTCTTTTTAAATATCCAAGAATATAGGTATGTTTCTAGGAAAAAAATATTTGATGACGTTATTACTTTAGTTTCCAAATTTAGAAAAATATGCAATTTTGGCTTAAAATAAACCTTACTCAATCCCATTTATGAACCTTTTTTCAGATTGGTCGTATCGTTTTTCATTTTCTTATAATAGAGGTGAGACATTGAGTTTCGCTCAACCTCACAATGTGTTTTTTTTTTCTAAATAAAGAAGCGTATTATTCATTAAAGATTACACTATCTCTTAATTTGCATTTTGATGAAATCCAACAATTACAATTAACATGATAAAATATTCACAATGAATTCTGTGAATTCACAAAAATAATATTAAAATAGGAAATCATCACAATGCGCTTTGCGCATACATTATGCATAGGATAGTAAAATATTAAGATAAGATAAGGTAGTACACATTTTTTTTTTAAATACCGCATCTCTAAAAATTCATTAACAAAGGCCAACGGCCCAGATTTTGTAAAATTTCACTAGCCTGCACAACAACCAACAGATTCACTTATGACTCACAACAGTGATTCATATAACAATGAGTGCTGAGGAATGAAAACAAAACTGTACTGGTTTACAGCAGACACTACCATACCCATTATTTTTATGAACAGTGGAGGCTTCTACTTCGTTATACATGTTAATTCAATAAAATAAAACACTTTAATTCTGTTTGATATTGGCACGTCGAGTTGCCGAAACTGCAGTCACTAAAATAAAAATAGTATGCTATACAAACAAAGTTAAACACCCGGTGCCCGGTATTATCAACACATTTTAAAGGACAGTTAAGCTTAAATGATATTTAAGAGTAAATATGCAGTGTTACCAATCAGTTTCAATGTCGTTTAGCGGATAAATACCCGTTAGCGTTAAATGTCGAAATTTCTCCCTGTAACAATTTGAGTGGCAATTTAACTTGACGTTTCTAATTTTGAGGTTAAATTACAGTGATTTCCATTCGGTTGTCATTACAAATATCCGTTAGAGTTAATAATCATGAATTTAAGTTCTTTAAATTTCACCAGTGACTCTTCGGATGAATATTTTAATTACGGACAAAAAGATTCATATGAGTATGTATCTAACAACATAACAATATGTAGGTAACAGAAGACGCCCAAAAAACATAAAAATGCGCCGAAAAAAAAAATTCTTACAACGTTGTCGCTTCAACATTGTATTAAATAAATAATACAAATTAAAATACAGGGAGTTTTTCTTTCAAGTATACGTATTCAAAATTCAACTTATTTTCTTTAAATCTTTAGATATATGTTGTGTTTTTAGAAGAGTTCAATTTGAAGCTATAAATTAGTGTTTTCGACTCGCAGGCTAAGCACGATGTAAAATTTCGAGTTTAGAAAAGCCCCATAAAAAAACAAATTTTCAGGGCATTTCTAAACTCGAAATTGTACTTCATGCGCAACGTGTACAAAACAAAAATATCGTGAATTTATGTGTATTTAAACGTCACTTGAATTCAGTGTTTTATATGTGTGGCGCATGAAGTAAAATTTCGAGTTTAGAAAAGCCCAGAAAAATTGTCTCGGGTCGCTGTGCGACCCTAAACAAATTTTCACGGGGCTTTTCTAAACTCGAAATTTTACTTCATGCTTAGCCTGTTTAAAGTTAAAAGTTTAAAAGTTTCAAATTAAGCTCTTTTGAAAAACAACAGATGACGGAAAATTTACAGCTTATGCATATGTTTACCTAAAAGAAAATGTTCACGGTGTTTCTTTTTAGAAGAGTTCAATTTAAAGCTATAAACGAGTGTTTTCCACTCCCAGACTAAGCATGAAGTAAAATTTCAAGTTTAGAAAAGCCCCGAGACAAATTTTCTGGGCTTTTCTAAACTCGAAATTTTACTTCATGGGCCACACATACAAAACAAAAATATTGTCAATTTATGTATATTTGAACCTCACTTGAAATCAGCGTTTTATACACGTAGCGCATGAAGTAAAATTGCGAGTTTAGAAAAGCCCAGAAAATTTGTCTCGGGTCGTGCAGCAACCCGAGACAAATTTTCACAAGGCTTTTCTAAACTCGAAATTTTACTTCATGCTTAGTCTGGGAGTGGAAAACACTTGTTAAAAGTTTCAAATTAAGCTCTTTTGAAAAACAACGGATATTGGAAAATTTACAGTTTATGCGTGTTTTACTAAAAAAATTCCCTGTATAACCAAAACAAGTGTTTTGTAAAAAGACACACAAACAAACTGCAAAAATTAGAGTTTATAATTCAGTGTTACCTACCTGCAAATATGAAATTTACCAAAATGTCATATACAATCTATTGCCAACAGATCTCAAAAAGACATTTAGCTAAAAATTCTTTACAAAGATTCATAATACACATGACAATTTTAAATGTACCTTTAACCTAAACATCATTTAACTAAATGCCTGTTTAAAAAAAGCTGATAATACCAGGCGAAAGTGTTTTATTCCATTATTTTTGTTTCACTGTTAAATCATTACTGTGTGAATTTAATTTAGAAAGAAATTATAGTTTTTACAATTGTTTCTCGTTAATCGTAAGCTGAATAAAATAACCTCGCGTTATTCAAAACGTTCGCTACCAGAAAAATTCAACACCTGCTGTCTTTATAATTTTTTATTAAATTGAACAATTGCAAAAAAAAACTATGAAAAGGTAATTGTTCTGTAGTTCAGAATATCCCACATCTTTTTCACTCTTTAAATTAATCGAATCTGTTTACGATATGCTTTTGCAGGGCCAATTATAAAGAAAGCATATCGTAAACAGATTGGGTCAATTTAAAGAATGAAAAAGATGCGGAATATTTAAGACTACAGGATAATTACCAAAAATTTAGTGTCACATATACTCGACGCTGGTAGCGAATGTAATAATAAACAAAGCTCTTACCAATTATTTAAATATTATAATCAGAACCTGTTTAAAATAAAAAATTATTAGATTTTAAATTTGGGGTTATTCATATTACAAAATTCGGAAATATATTTTTTGTTTAAAATCATCAACACCCGTGTATTAAATAAATAGCAGAGGGGTCGGTGAACCTTTGGAATATTTCCAAGGACATTACAGAAAAGGCCCGTGAATTCAAAAATGTCCCCATAAATAAACCACGAGCTATTCTAGCACGCGCAGTTACAAAGCTTTTACGATTATTGCTTATTTATTATTAAAGTCTGATTGATTTCTTCGATTGACAGGTGCAATATTAGATAGGTTAACAAACAAAATTGTACAGGCGCTCATGCGATCGACGAGTGGACTGCAATATTTGAAGAATTAACAAACAAAATTTTTTTCAGACACTCAGGCCTGCACTGTAAAGTAGGCCTTGGATTAATGTACATGTTGGACATACATCATCATTCATGTACGTCCATCGTGCAGTAGGAAAACTTATAAACGTTCCAAAATTCAAATTACATCAGATATTTTGAACGTCGTGAAATTTTACCCATACACTATCGTACACAGGTCCGGATACAACCGGCGGGACACCGGAAAAATTCCCGATGGGCCAGTGGTCTCTCCAGCCCAGAGTACTGTATGGGCCAGGCCTTGGCTACTAATGGGCCGGTAGGAAAGTAATTTTTCAGGGCCGGTCTCATACCTTGTATCTGAGCCTGATCGTACATAAACGTTAATCTATGGCCTGCTTAAGTAAAGCATTAAAATTAACCATTAATGGTCTAGCATTTACAAAGTAAACTCTAAAAGTTGATTTTAGGTAAAATTCTGCACGTTTTTTTATGAAGTATGTATTTCTTTGTACGACTTATTAGGGACCTTTTACATCTACACTCTTTCGTCGACAACTGAACGGCCAAAAGATGTACTTTTTCAACCACACTTTTGCCTCGGGGATTGAACACCGTTCAGGAGTGGCCTTTAATCCTCGGCGAAAGAGTGGATCGAAATTAGGCGCCCCGGTTTTGCGTCAACGCAATCGTCGAGTTTTGCGTGGAGTTTCCATCATGTTGCTGTTCATTCATCCACGCAAAACCGTGATGCGGAATTGAACGCACTCCACTCTGTCCTTGACTCTTTCCTCAACGTAGTGGCATTTACACATGCTGTTTTTATTCCACTTTTTCCTCGACGCAAAATTTGTATTTACACGTACATTTTTACGTCGACTTTCGGCGTGTGCCATTCAATCGTCGAGGAAAGAGTGTAGATGTAATGGGCCCTATTATATCACATATTTCGAATTTATCTCTTAAATATACATAATGTTTATGCTGTAAATTTTCAAGCGTTCGTCGGTTTTGCAAAAACAATCAATTTTAAGTTTCAAACGAGTGTTTCCACTCCCAGACTAAGCATGAAGTAAAATTTCGAGTTTAGAAAAGCCTGAAAATTAGGATTCGGGCGCATAGCAAAGCGAGCGCCCATATCCAAATTTACTAAACTCAAAATTTTACTTCATGCGCCACGAGTATACAACACTAACTTCAAGTGAAATTACAAACATACTGATCAAGTATGTAGATTTATTGAATTATTAAATAAATTAAAAATAGCCCAATTAATTTATAACAATTGAGCTTATGTATAGGATTTGAACTAGGCGTACCACACTAATGGTTAAAAGGGCGATTCTTTACACAATCTACAACAAGTTAATAATCGAGTAATTTTGAGGTTATATTACATTGTTTTTGTTTAAGTTTGTGAAAATGCATTTCTTCCGGTAAACTATTTGAATGAAATTTACTTCTAACGAATGTCTCCACTCCCAGGCTAAGCATGAACTAAAATTTTGAGTTTGAAAAAGCCTGAAAATTTGGATTTGCCGGGCGGAGCGAAGCGAGACCGACAAATCTAAATTTTCAGACTTTTCTATACTCGAAATTTTACTTCATGCGCTACGCGTATAAAACACTGACTAAAAGTGAAGCAGAAAATATACTCTTCATAAATAATTTGTCACTGGCACCATTGCCGGTGTGCCGTTTATAAAATAAACCGATGGTTTCCAGTCATTTTTTTTTTTAACGTAATATCTTCGAACGCATTATGTCTGTGAAAGTAAGAAATGACAGACAAATAGAATTTTATCGTCTAAAAACCTTGGACAATTCAAGTTTTGTCCAGATATAACGTGTTTTATCCTCATTTCGTGTTTTGTACGTAACTTATATACATTGCACATGTTTATATCACTGTAATTTAGAAAAAAAACTTAGAGATTTGAATCCCAAACTTGTAAGCAAAAAACAAAATGATTAATAATTAGATTTTGAGGTTATGCTATCTTTTCACCTTAAGTTTACAATGTTTCGTTTATATTTAGGGCCAGTTGCACCAAACATGTTAACCTGGTTCAACTCTGAACTTGAGATCAAAGTAACGTTAGAACAATAAAAACTGTTAACATGAACTCGAGTTCAGCTTGAAATCAAGATCAACATTTTTGCAACAGTGCCTTCGACACACACCATTAATAATAGCTTGTATGGTATTTGTCATCACATAAAAAACATCTGCTAATTTTACGCATTAACAGGTGATTTTCTTTTTCTTTGATGTAATCACACAACAAAGAAAAAATAAGTTGTTTGATGAATCACATAATATAACTTCTTTCCAATTGGATCAATTCATTAAAAACGTGCACAGTGCTAATAAAACTTTTGTTTAATTATTCACAAATGTCATCGAGCCGAATGAAATTTCTTTTCATAACCTTAAATCTATCGAAAGTAAAATAAAAGACAAAAAATACTTACTGGTCCCATTATTGTGGCTTGCCAGTGAAATACTGAAAGAAACAAACGATTAATGTGTGGGCCAGTCTTGACAATCCGATGTTATCGGAAGAGGGTCGCTCGTTTTCAACTTACAATCATCTCCGACAGGTCCGGCTGAACATTGTGCGGGTGGGTCTCTGCCGAGGTCTTGTAATTCCTGAAAATGAACAAAGACTATAGCCACCGGTGTTTACCAAAAAGTCACATTTGAGCATGAGGAATTTTTTAATCATCCATCACCACACAAGCATAATTGAAAAGGTCACTGAACCTGAGGCACAAACTTGTTCATACGAGAAATGCAACCGAGAGCAAAACTCAACTTGAGTGATTCAGTTTAATAAAGAATGCATACTAGTAGTTAAAATTATAAGTAGGAGTAATAGAACATGTGTGTGAATGAGGAGCATGTGTTTTTAACCTATAAAGTGTGAACGGGCAAGCTTGAATCGTGCTAAAATTAGTCACCATCGGGTTTAGGTTTTAATTACTGATTTCTGTGAAATAGAAAGTTGTTGATAAAACAATTGATGATGATGAAATTAAGGGAATTAATTATTAAAACTTGTGGTGCCGACGAGGACTTATATGGGCACCAGCTGTTTTTTTTTTGTGCAAATTCACGTTTCGCACGAGGCAGCGGAAAAATGGGTTTTCTCGCGGGGGGCCGAACGGGACCAAAAAGTACTGTTAGCCTGAACATTAACCGGATCCATTTGACGTTACGTTACATCCGGCATTTTCCCCCCGGAGAGACTGAAAAAGGTGAAGAGCTTGCCCGCCGGGCGCCCGAAAGCAATTTTCGCTGCAAGGCCGAAACACGCGGGAGCCGGGCCCCGTTTCCCCCCACGACAAGCCGAGGAGGAGAAAATCGGCTAAGGGCGTCGCGAACGGGGCACAAAAAACGATTTCTCACGGCACATTTTGACACATTCAACCTCACCCGCTCCCACAAAAAACTCGAACGTACCTTATTAATTCGTTTTAAAGCCATTTGATGATGTGTATTTTATATAAATATTGTTTTATTCACCAGACAATGAATTCGTAAACCAAGGACTTTGATAGGGAGATTACAAAGATGGCCTCCTTCAAAACTCGAACCACGACGTAACTCAAATCAGGTCCCGACGAACGTCGGCGGTTTCGCGATGCACTTTTCTGGACACTCCGTCGACACTCAGGCCGATTTTTATCGTTATTAACGGCCGATTTTTACCTTCTCGCCCGCTCGCACCTCGCGAATTTTATTATTTATAATGTGGGAATTTGGATATTCTAGAAAAAGATGACTGATCACTTCCGTGACTAAGCGGGGATTTAAGGAACCGACATTACCATTCGAGTCGATTGACTAGTTTTCACGTATTAATCACAGATGGCGTAACGGTTAATGTTGTATGCAAACAAATATACATTGTTCTATATAAATTAGGCAACTTGATATACCTTTAAAAATGGAGGGAGTTTTAAAAGCGCACATTATTCTTTTTATAATTCTGACCAATTGTTTGAGACCAGAGCTGGGCAGGATTCGAATCATTCAGGATTCGAATCCTTTTCGAGGATTCAAAAGAGGCATTTGAATACTTAAGTTAAACTGGATTCGTAATCCGGATTCGTTAGATTTATTTTAAGAGGTATTCGAATCCAAATGCGGGTGATTCGAATCCTCATAGAAGGGTTCGAATATTTATAAAAGGATTCGAATACTTACAAAAGGATTTGAATATTTACAAAAAGATTTGAATCGTCAAAATTAATTCGAATTAGTTGTGAGGATTAACATGAAAAATTTGTTTTGTGTTTTTTTTTAATTTTTAGTTTATTCACTGTTTAATACGCGTGGTGCATAAAGTATAATTTCGAGTTTAGAAAATCCCCGTTAAAATTAGCTATGCGGGGCTTTTCTAAACTCTAAATTTTACTTCATGCTTAGTCTGGGAGTGGACAACACTCGTTCTTAGAAGTTTCAAATTGAAGGATCACTCTAGATTACTAAGTTTATTACCATTTTACAAAGGCTACAGCTCGAAGGACCAATCATGGTCTTCGGAGACTGAAAGGTTACAGGGAATCGAAGTTTTTTTACAAGTAAACAACGAATATCTGAAGGTTTACAGCATGGAGAGGAAAGAAGACATCCAATTTTAAAATAATATCGAAGTTAGGTTGGTTTTCAGTGCATTTTAACTTTATTTTAAATCAGTGTTTTATACGCGTGGCGCATGAAGTAAAATTTCGAGTTTAGAAAAGCCCCGTGAAAATTTGTCTCGGGTCGCTGCGCGACCCTCGACAAATTTTCTACGCGGGGCTTTTCTAAACTCGAAATTTTACTTCATGCTTAGTCTGGGAGTGGAAACATTTGCTCGAAACTTCAAACTGATTGCTTTGATAAGAACATTAAATGACTAAAAATGTTTTTAAAGATAATAATCTAGTCTTCAACATTTTGTTAAACATTATTTGAAGTAAAACTGACATGGTATCCACAATCTAAAATGTTAAAGTTTTCCGACATTTCCCTGATTCAAGATTTTTTTTCCTGACCTTCTAATATATAACTTCCTTCTGTGGGTTACCCCCAGTTTGTTAAATTGTTTTCATTGTTTTTGTCAATATTTATGTTGGTTTTATAAACTTTTACGTGTTTTGTAATTTTTATGATGCCTGTTGATTTTGACTAATTTAATAAAATCATATGGCTTTTTTGTTAGTGCTTTGGTCAATTTAAATAAAATACCATGACTTTTCTCTGATTTTCCCGGTTTTAATGATAGTCAGTGAATTTTCTATTTACGTAATTTTCAGGCATTCGTCGATTTTATAATAGAGTTCAATTTGAAGTTTTGGACAAGTGGTTCCACTCCCAGACTAAGCATGAAGTAAAATTTCGAGTTTAGAAAAGCCCCGCGTAGAAAATTTGTCGAGGGTCGCGCAGCGACCTTCGACAAATTTTCACGGGGCTTTTCTAAACTCGAAATTTTACTTCATGCGCCACGCGTACAAGACACTGATATCAAGTGAAGTTCAAAAACACACAAATACATCTTTAATCAGAGTAACACAGATATTTAGTCTGTTATCAACGATGTTCAGTGTTAGTAATAGATAATTAGGTTTTAAATATTTTTGTTAAAACAACTGATAGAGATATTTATATGTTAATGGTTGTAAAAAAATAATAAAATCAAATTTATTCTTAAAGGATTTGTATTCGTGATTCGAAAAAACAGGATTCGAATCTTTGATTCGAATCATATTTATCTCCTACGAATCCTATATTCGAGTATTCGTGATTCGAATCATATAAGGTGATTCGGATTCGTGATTGGAATCCTTTTCACGAGGATTCGTCCCAGCTCTGTTTGAGACTGATAATTTATTTATCACCGCTTTAAATTACGATTTCTAGGTGTTGGTAAGTGATCGATATTTTATCTCTTTCGCTTGTAAAGGTTATTTGCCTGTATAAATACAATAAATCTGAGATGAAATATTGCATTGAACTAGTGGCGTAACTCAAATTTTGCCCCCCTCCACGCACAACTACTTCTGGGGCCTCTTTATATACAGTGCTAATTATCAAACTGTGTCCTAGAAAAATAGGATTATTTAAAACGGACGTAATTACATAAGTATATACATATTTTGAACTTCACTACGCGTGGCGCATGAAGTAAAATTTCGAGTTTAAACAAGTCTGAAAATTTGGTTTCTATATTTCTAAAAAATAATAGTAAATATACAATCAAAATAACTTTAAAATCGTTATCTTCGTATAAAAGTAAAGGCACACAACCGGAGAGCAGAGTATTTTGAACTTAACATTAAATCAGTGTTTTATACGCGTGGCGCATGAAGTAAAATTTCGAGTTTAGAAAAGCCTGAAAATTTGGATTTGCCAGGGCGCGACTCGCTTCGCTCGCGCGCCCTGGCAAATCCAAATTTTCAGGCTTTTCTAAACTCGAAATTTTACTTCATGCTTAATCTGGGAGAAGAAACACTCGTTTGAAGTATAAGTAAAATCGATGCAACATCATGGGCGTAGCTATGGGGAGGCAAAGGGGGTGCCTT
The DNA here is from genome assembly GCA_932526585.2 of Philonthus cognatus. Taxonomy (NCBI): domain Eukaryota; kingdom Metazoa; phylum Arthropoda; class Insecta; order Coleoptera; family Staphylinidae; genus Philonthus; species Philonthus cognatus. The sequence continues at coordinate 37,147,568 of OW052242.1, forward strand.
GATCACCCTCTAACTTCAAGAAATTAAAGATTTTAAAATTGTATCAGACAGATATAAGTAAAATAAATGAGTATTTTACTAGTTTTCAAATCAATTACAATCAATTATGTATTTGAAATTTGATGAGAAGTCGCGTGATTCGAACTGCGCGCCTCTCTTACTCGACCACTGTATCTTTGTTTTGTGGCGCCACCTGGCGCTCATTGTCCTCGCGCCCACCATGTTCCTGTTCAATTGTTTTTTACTCACCTTCTCTAACAGCTAACCTCGTGTACCACTGTCGGGTTCAATAAATCGGGTTCAATAAATAAAAAGAAAATCTTGCAAATGAGATCCCATCGTGTATCTATTTCAAGACAAACTCTACACATATATATACACAAATAAGACAATTATTCTATGTTTGTATAACTGAGGTTTTTATTGTGACTAGACTTTCGACAACTTTACACAGAATTTAAATAAATGTTTATGTTTTATGATATTCTGTTGTCAATTTTTGTAACTTTCAAGAAGTTTCGTAATTCCTCTCATATAAAATATAGTTTTAAGAAATTTAAAAGTAGTTTGATTAAATTCGTAAAAATTATACAAGATCGTGCACAAACCGCATTGTTAATTTCATAATTATCCAAACAATTTTATTACGCTACAGAATATTTGATCTCCAATAGATTATTTTCTAACAAGAAACGGGAAAGTAAATACGATCGAAATAGCTGGATCCGTGGCGTGGCACACCATAATCGGTGGTTACATGTCCATGCTGGTACCATTTCCGATACCAAAAAATTACATAAAACTACAGAGAAAGTTCATTTACAGTTCGTTCGATTTTACAAATAACCGAAGCACGTACACACATTGGCATGTTAATATATTAATTTATTAAGCATTCAGATGAGCTTATTGTGTTACATGTTAAAATTAATTGAATTGATTAATTGAGTTTATGACGGTGTTAATTACCTCTTATAATTTATTGCGCAACAGAGGACTCATTTACAGGACAATCTTATAACTAGATAAATCAAATGAAATTGAAGTTTAAATCATTTATAAAATAAAAATTCTTTGAGGAATCTTTATGGAACATTGTGTGGGTGTTAAGAAGACATTTTTTTTAAATATGTCAAAAGCGAAAAATACACCATCGATAGTTTTCGAGTTATTTTCAATTAAGAGTCAAAACAATTGAATTTGGTAAATTCGAAACCAGTTTTCGCAACTTTTTGGGTTTCCCAAGGAACCTACTTTGGGCCAATGTTATTTATACTTTTTATGAATTAAACTTTCAAATAGTATTTTCCACTCCCAGACTAAGCATGAAGTAAAATTTCGAGTTTAGAAAAGCCTGAAAATTTGGATTTGCCAGGGCGCGCGAGCGTAGCGAGTAGCGCCCTGGCAAATCCAAATTTTCAGGCTTTTCTAAACTCGAAATTTTACTTCATGCGCCACGCGTATAAAACGCTGATTTAATGTTAAGTTCAAAATACTCTGCGAACAAGGCCGTAGCCAGGGGGGGATATGGGGGTTCAACCCCCCACCCCCCTCCGAAAATTTTAAACGGTTAAATTTTTCCCCTGAATTTTTATTTGTTCCTGCTATCGAATTGTTTGCGAAGGTTGTTTGGCAAATCCAAATTTTCAGGCTTTTCTAAACTCGTAATTTTACTTCATGCGCCACGCGTATAAAACACTGATTTAATGTTAAGCTCAAAATACTTTGCGAACAAGGCCGTAGCCAGGGAAGGGGGATATGGAGGTTCACCCCCCCCCCCGACATTTTCAAACGGTTAAATTTTTCCCCGAAATTTTGATAATCCCCTCCGATTGTTTTTTCTGGTTATGGCCTTGTTTGCGAAGGTTGTGTACCTAAAATTTTATACGAAGGTAACGTTAATTGAAAGCCGAAAATATACAATTTTATAAAAATATTTAGGAAGATTTAAAAAACATTCACAACATGGAAATTCTTTGCGCTATTTTCATAGAATTCGTGTAGATGTTGAGAAGATATTATTGCTCTTTCAAAGTACGTCAAAAACGAAAAATACTTTATCCACAGTTTTCAAGTTAGTTTTAATTGAAAGTCGAAAATATACAATTTTATGAAAATATTTACGGAGATTAAAATTTAAAACATTCATATGGTAATTCTTTGAGTAATCCTCATTGAATTTCACGTGGATGTTAAGAAGACATTATATAGGGTGCGGCAAAATATATCCAGCCAAGTTTTTTCTTAAATAAAACAAAAATTAGCACAAAAAATATTTTTTTTCATGAAAACTATTTATTAAAACATGTAACATTATTTATAAAAAAACAACATCGAGTAAATGACTGCCACGCCAAGCCAGACAATGACCTACTCTACTTTGAACGTGTAGCATAACTTTGCGTAATATTTCAACTGGAATTCGCGCAATTTCTTCACGACTATTAGTCTTTAAGTCTTCTAATGTCTGTGGGCGATTTATATAGACTCCACTTTTTAAGTATCCCCCCCAATAATTTTTTTTCTTGGGGGGGGGGATACTTAATGAGTATGTGACTGGTGCTGTAAAATCATGGAAATGAGGCAGCCACTCAATATCTCCATTTTTTGAGAGCAGCCTGGCAGGGAAAAGGTCTCTAAGAAGAGCGACCGTTTCACACGCTGTGTGGCATGTAGCGCCATCCTGTTAGAACCAGAAATGGTATATGTTAAGTTCTTCCGACTGTGGTTGCAGAAATGCTCGTATCATTGTTCGATACCGATCACCATCAACAGTAACTGCATGGCATCTTCAAAAAAGAAGGGTCTAATAATTCGTGCCGAGCATATTGCGCACCAAACAACGACTTTTTGATCAAACTGCATATTTTCTTGAATAAGACGAGGGTTTTCTCTTACCCAAAAACGATTATTTTGTTTGTTAACGCGACCAGAAAGGCAAACATTTGCATCGTCGCTCATTATCAAATTTTGCCAAAAATTGGGTATTGCTTCCATTAAGTTTGTACCGATTTGTGCGTATTGTAAACGTTTTTGAATATCAATTGGCCGTAGTTTGAATACGGTTTGAATTTTGTATAGATACATAAGCAAGTCTTAAAGTCCTCTCAGACAACCCTAATTGCGCCGCATGTCTTCTTGTGGAAGTTTTTGGTTCTGCCCGAACATCAGTCCGAACAAGCTCAATATTTACATTTGAACGACCAGAACCAGGTCTTCCAATATGCTTTATATCACTTATTGTGCTATTTTATAATAAAGCGTTTGCTAAACGTCTAATTGTTTCTCCGTGTGGAGCTCTTCGATTAAAATACGCTCGCCTAAAATCGCGTTGAGTTGAAATGATCGAAGAAGAGTTTTCGAAATACAATTTAACAATTTCTGCACGTTCTTGAGACGAATAACGCTCCATAATAAAATTCTGTATCTTTCTACTTTGATATAAAACTTCACTTTTGACAGTTTACAAGGAAATAACAATGTTTTGCCGCACCCCATACTTTCAAAATATGTCAAAAATGAAAAATACGCCTTCGATAGCACTGGTCGGCATGAAAATCGGCCCTGACACCATTCCTGCTGATTCTTATGTAAAATGACCTCCTGAATCCAAATGCGACCCCCGTTTTCCTCCATCACCCACCGTTTTCGGGGGAGGCAACCCACCTATTTTTATCACTTTTCGATAATTTGGAGGGATGAAAAGGATTATTTTAGTCTTTACGTTTCTTCTGAGGGGCTAGGGAGGTGAAAAGTTCCAAAACATGAACATTTGTAGCAAGGAGGTAGATTTGGGGGGGGGGGGGATTTGCCCCCTTAAATTGTAAAAAAATCCTTAAAAATGATCGATTTTTCCGTTTTTTTCGCAGTTTTTTCACTTATTTTCTACATATTCCAGCTTCCATCCCCCCTCATCCTCCCCCAAACAATAAAAATATATATAGCAACAATATATAGCAACAATAATAAAAATATATAGCAACAGTTCGGAAGATTCACTGTACCACGCTGGCGCTCTCAATACCTCGCGCGCACAGGTTTGCCCAGGAATTTTCATGCTTTGACAGGTTTAAACTTGCATTGCTCTTGTCACTATAGACCTGCACTGTAATCCTTATCTTCCCTCAGTACATCTCTAGCGATCGTAGAGTCAACTTGCCGGTGCTCTAGGCGGGGATTCTGTGTTTCCAAGTTGTTTAAATTGTGTATAACGGTAGAAATTTTTTAATTCCGGCTTTTTCCAAGTGAATTACAGTACGTGAGTGTGAGTTGTGATTAATATCGAGCATTTATTTAAAATCATCCCGATAGCTTCTGCTATGTTTGCGGGGAATTGACTTTAAAAGCGCAACGAAAACCCCTTTCTCCGCTTCTTAAAACTGCTTATAAATTTTACTTTGATTGTCAAGTTGGTGATCAGGACAAGAATTGGGCTCCAACAGTTTGCTGCACTACTTGTTCCAGTAGCTTGACCAAATGGCTGAAAGGTACCCGTAAATCGATGCCATTTGCTGTGCCCATGGTTTGGCGCGAACCTCGCTGTCATCTCACAGATTGTTACTTTTGTATGACTTCCACCGTCGGGTTATCTAGCAAAAGTAAGCATACAATTCAGTATCCTAATATCCCTTCAGCTCTAAGACCAGTTCCTCACAACGAATCTTTGCCAATCCCAGTGCCCCCAAAAACCTATACTCTAGAGCCAGAAACGGATTTGAAAGACTTTGAGCCACAGCCTGGACCATCTTATGATACGTTCACCGATGATGAAGAGTGTTCTGCTGATTCAGCTCATCGAAAACCTCACCTCGTTACTCAGTCGGAATTGAATGATCTCGTCAGGGATTTGGAGTTACCTAAGAGTAAATCTCAACTTCTTGGATCTCGACTTCAGCAGTGGAATCTCTTAGAAAAGGGTGTAAAAATCTCTTCTTACAGGACTAGGCAGTCAACCCTGAAATTACTTTTTTCGGCAGATGAAGGCTTAGTGTTCTGCCCTAATTCAGATGCATTGATGATAGAACTGAAGATGCCATGTGATCCAGACAAATGGAGACTGTTTATAGACTCATCAAAGACAAGCTTGAAAGTTGTCCTATTGGCCAATGGGAATGAGTTACCATCACTCCCGGTTGCATACTCTGTGGATATGGAGACGTACGAAAACATCAGCCGGATCCTTGATAAAATCAAATACCATGATTATAATTGGAAACTTTGCGCTGACTTAAAAGTTGTTGCTCTACTCATGGGCCTGCAATCGGGCTTCACAAAATACTGCTGCTTCCTATGCGAATGGGACAGCCGAGCCCGAGACAAACATTACATCGTACGGAACTGGCCTCTGCGAGAAAGTTTTACTCCGGTCAGAAAAACGTCGCTCACGATCCTCTGGTCCCGAAGGAAAATATTTACTTGCCGCCTTTGCACATCAAACTCGGATTGATCAAACAGTTTGTGAAAGCAATGGACAAGACCGGTGATGCATTTCAATTTTTGAAAACTAAATTCCCTCGTCTTAGTGAGGCTAAAATCAAGGAAGGAGTTTTCGTGGGCCCCCAGATTAGACAACTTTTCCAAGATTCGACGTTTATTGAACACCTGAATCGAAAAGAAAAACGAGCTTGGATTGCATTCCAAAACGTGTGTGAGAACTTTTTGGGTAACAACAAAAGTGATGATTATGTCGCTCATGTCGAGGAATTGCTGTCAGCGTACAAGGCCATGGGGTGTAACATGTCTCTTAAAGTGCATTTCCTTCACTCACACCTGGACTTCTTCCCTGAAAATTTAGGAGCAGTTTCGGATGAACACGGGGAACGGTTTCATCAAGACATCTCTAAGTTCGAGAGGAGATTTTCGGGGAAGTGGAATGCGAGCATGTTAGCAGAGTACTGCTGGTTTTTGATACGAGAAACTTCTACCTCAGGGTACAAAAGGAAAGCAAGCACCAAATGTAGGTACTTATCTTAGTTATTTATTATTCTTTACATTTATTATTTTACATTTATTATTTTACTTTTTATTTATTATTCTTTACAGCTAAAATAATCCTTTTCACCCCTCCAATGGATGGGGGAAACGGGGGGAAGTATTGAGAGCGCCAGCGTGGTACAGTGAATCTTCCGAACTGTTGCTATATATTTTTATTATTGTTGCTATATATTTTTATTATTGTTGCTATATATTGTTGCAATATATTTTTATTATTTGGGGGTGTTTGGGGGGGGGATGAGGGGGAATGGAAGCTGGAATATGTAGAAAATAAGTGAAAAAACTGCGAAAAAAACGGAAAAAATTGATAATTTTTAATGATTTTTTACAATTTAAGGGGGCAAATCCCCCCCCAAATCTACCTCCTTGCTACAAATGTTCATGTTTTGGAACTTTTCACCTCTCTAGCCCCTCAGCAGAAATGTAAAGGCTAAAATAATCCTTTTCATCCCTCCAAATTATCGAAAAGTGATAAAAATAGGTGGGGGGGGGGGCTCCCCCGAAAACGGTGGGTGATGGGGGAAAACGGAGGTCATATTCGGATTCAGGAGGTCATTTTACATAAGAATCAGCAGGAATGGTGTCAGGGCTCGAAAAAAAAATTTTTTTTGCAGATCAGTGTAGTTTTCGAGTTATTTTTAATTGAAAGTCGAAAATATATTGTTCTTTCAATATATATCAAAAACGAAAATTATGCCATCGATAGTATTTGAGTTATTTTCAATTGAAAATCGAAAATATACAATTTTATGAAAATATTTAGGTAAACTAAAGTTTGAAACATTCTCAACATGGACATTATTTGGGCTAACCTCATGGAATGTTGTGTAGGTGTTAAGAAGATTTCAAATTATTTCAAAATATATCAAAAAAACGCCATTCATAGTTTTCGAGTTATTTTAAATTGAAAGTCAAAAATATACAATTTTATGAAAATCTTTAGGAAAATTAAAATTTAAAACATTCACAACATGGAAATTCTTGGAGCTATCCTCATGTAGATGTTAAGAAGACATTATACTTTTAAAATATGTCAAAAATGAAAAATACGCCTTCGATAGTTTTCGAGTTATTTTAAATTGAAAGTCAAAAATATACAATTTTATGAAAATATTTATGAAAATTAAAATTTAAAACATTCACAACATGAAAATTCTTTGAGTTATCCTCATGGAATTTTGTATGGGTATTAAGAATACATTGCTCTTTTAAAATATGCCATCGATAGTTTTCGAGTTATTTTCAATTAAGAGTCAAAACATTTGAATTTGGTAAATTCGAAACCAGTTTTCGCAACTTTTTGGGTTCCCCAAGGAACCCACTTTGGGCCAAAGTTATTTAATACTTTTTATGAATTAAATTTTCAAAGATTATTTTCCACTCCTAGACTAAGCATGAAGTTAAATTTCGAGTTTAGAAAAGCCTGAATATTTGGATTTGCCAGGGCGCGCGAGCGAAGCGAGTAGCGCCCTGGCAAATCCAAATTTTCAGGCTTTTCTAAACTCGAAATTTTACTTCATGCGCCACGCGTATAAAACACTGATTTAATGTTAAGTTCAAAATACTCTGTGAACAAGGCCGTAGCCAGGGGGGGGGATATGGGGGTTCAACCCCCACCCCCCCTCCGAAAATTTCAAACAGTTAGATTTTTCCCCTGAATTTTTATTTTTTCCTGCTATGGAATTGTTTGCGAAGGTTGTGTACCTTTATTTTTATACGAAGATAACGTTTTAAAGTTATTTTGATTGTATATTTGCTATTATTATTTAGAAATATACCATTTTCTATTTGTAATGCAAACATAATTCCTTTATTTTTATCGGAAGATAAAGTTTTTTAAGTTATTTTGATTGTGTATTTATTACTATTATTTAGGAATAAATCATTTTATATTTAAATTATGAACGGTGGAGGCTTCTACTTCGTTATACATGTTAATTCAATAAAATAAAATACTTTAACTTTATTTGTATAACACAATATAAGTAATGTATAATATTGTGTTATATATAGTATTGTGTTATACAAACAAAAATAAAGTGTTTTATTTTATTTTCATTTTATATTTGTAATGCAATCATAATTTTATTTTTTTTACGCAACACCTGACGTCCGCATATTTCTACTCAGAAAAAGAATAATTAATCGATTAGACTAATAAACTATTCAAACTCTTTGTATTTGTACCTCCAAGCTTTGGCATTGACATTCAATTATTATCATTTTAAAAAGCGTCTAAATCCATGCCGAATTTACATACATGCACGTGTATTCAGGATAAAAAATCAATGAATGTATGTTTAAACTTTTTTCAATACTAGTCTAGAACTATATATACATTTTATTTTGAGTAGCACAGAATGCGGAAATTCAAATTAAAATATGCAATCAGTTTTTTCACGAATATCTTATTAATGCTAATAGCGGCCAAATAAGATTTTGATAATTTTGATCTATATACCTTATCCCACTAAGTAAAAAACAAACAAATTACGTTATATCAACATTTTAGCAACATTAAACGTTGTTTTAATGTTGATAAAACATTACTTAAATGTATTTGCTTAGTGGGATAAGTATATATTTATTAGTTTAATAGATTATTTATACTTATAAGTATATATTCTACTAGGGTACATATATTTTTGTATAAGGAGGCCACATCTAAATGTTCTTAGTGTTGAACAGAGTAGATTGGTTGTTTAGCTTTAGTCGCAGAAATGTATCGACATGGAAATTGAAATTTAATCAGCTCAATTGAATTTGATAAGATATTCTACCATTTCTTATTAAATTGATTCATAACAGACATGACCTAACCCACCGAGCAGACAGTTAAGTAATGTTTTATCAACATTTATTTAACGTGTGTAAACCTGTGGTACTAGCAATAAACAGCTTACTTGCTTACATTAAAACAACGTTTAATGTTGCTACAATGTTGATATAACGTTATTTGTTTTTGCTCAGTGCGAAGTAACAATTTTATTTGAATATTAAAAGAAACAAGTAATCATATTTCTCCCCTGGTTTATTTTAATCACTAGATGTACATTTCGTTCACCAAGTGAACATTTTCAATAGTTTTACTAAACTAAATTTGTAAAGCGAATGGTTGGCATATACAGGGTCCTGCAACAGTGTGTCGGGCTTTCCTAGCGCCATTCCCGTGAAAAAAAAACAAAAAATTGTTTCGTACAAAAAATTATTGATATAAAAATATTTATGGCGTAAAATTATTTTCAAACATACAGGATGTCCCAATTTTGCAGTATAACAAAAATATTTGTTTTTTTTAATGGAACACCCTGTATTTATTCAACTTTTCTAATGACATTTTTCAACCTCTACATTGTTGTCCATTTTGTTTTTTATTATGTTACAGTGTTGCCAATTTACAATTTTTTTCTTCAAGTATCATGCATAAGCAAGCTCAATTTTAAAAAATCGTAGCGACCTCGTTTTTTGAAGGTAAGAATAACTTTTAGCAAATATCTCAGTGTGGTTAATAAGCAACGTTTTATTAATGAGCAATTTAAATTTAGTAGTACAGGGTGTTCAGAGAAACATGCCAAACTTTGCAAATTTCAAAGCGGTATAACCCATTTTTTTTAAACGGAATGCTCCCTATTTTATGTCATTATTCGATAGGTCTTTTTCTTCTCTTCAATTTGATGGGGCATATCTTATGTCTAAACCCCATAGTTGTTGAGATATTCAATATTTTTCACAAAAGTATCCATTTAATTACATTTCTATGCACTCTAGTAGGCCATGCTGAGACGAAACAACTGTCAAAATGTAATGTAAGTGTCAGTGTGACATTTGATTATGTCGAAATTCGAAACGTTAATTTGTGATTTGTAAAGAGATTCTTCGTTTCGTGGTAAAAGTAGACAGCATATAATTACGATGAATTTCGAAAAAGACGAACTAGTCGATATGATTTTTGTATTAAGGGAGACTGATAGAAATTGTTTATTGGCGGCTAGAATTTACGCGACACGTTATCCCGACAGAAGACATCCGGAAGAGAAAAGTTTTAGGAACCTACTCAATAGATTTATTGAAACGGGAAGTGTACATTACAGAAAACAAGAAAGAACAAAACCTATCACCAATGAGGAAAACCAATTTTAAGTGCTCTTAACAGCAACTGAGCATCCCAACTTGAGCCAAAAAGACATCTGTGAAGCAACCAGCATAAGCGAGAGGTCAGTACAACGCATTCTGAAGAAAAATCGATATCATGCATATCATATTCAGTTACATCAAGAACTGAGTAATACTGATTTTCAGTTTCGTTCCGAATTTTGTATCTGGGCAAGACTAAAAATACAGGAGGATCCTGCGTTTTTTCCAGTATGTTTTATTCACGGACGAGGCGACGTTCCATAACAGCGGATCTGTCAACAGGCACAATTTTCATTATTATTCAACTGAAAATCCGCATGTTATGAGACAAGTTGATCATCAGCATCGATGGTCATTGAATGTCTGGCAGGAATTATTGGAAACCATGTGGTAGGTCCACATTTCTTCGAAGGCCATCTAAATGGGCATATGTATTTGCACTTTATGCGAAATGTATTACCCGGGTTATTAGCTCATATACCTCAACATACAAGAAACAGGCTGTGGTTTCAACAAGACGGGGCACCTGCGCACTTCTCGCGAGATGTGAGGACATTTCTTGATGGTATTTTCCCCAACCAATGGATTGGTAGGAATGGAGCCACTAGATGGCCTGCTAGATCTCCGGGTCTAACAAAAATTGATTTTTTCTTGTAGGGATATGTAAAAGAAATTGTTTATAAGGAAGCACCAACAACCCCAATGAATATGCAGCAACGAATCGTTAATGCTTTTGCAAGTATTTCACCTGAAATGTTAGGAAGAGTGAATAGGTCTTTTCAGCGGCGAATTAATTTGTGCCTAAATGAAAATGGAAAACATTTTGAACATTTACTGTAGTATCGTTTCTCTTTTATATTAATAATTTTGAAGTATTATCTGTATTTATTCATCTCACATTGACTTTTATTTACATTTTGACAGTTGTTTCGTCTCAGCATGGCCTACTAGAGTGCATAGAAATGTAATTAAATGGATACTTTTGTGAAAAATATTGAATATCTCAACAACTATGGGGTTTAGACATAAGATATGCCCCATCAAATTGAAGAGAAGAAATAGACCTTTCGAATAATGACATAAAATAGGGAGCATTCCATTTAAAAAAATGGGTTATACCGCTTTGAAATTTGCAAAGTTTGGCATGTTTCTCTGAACACCCTGTATTACTAAATTTAAATTGCTCATTAATAAAACGTTGCTTATTAACTACACTGAGATATTTGCTAAAAGTTATTCTTACCTTCAAAAAACGAGGTCGCTACGATTTTTTAAAGTTGAGCTTGCTTATGCATGATACTTGAGAAAGAAAAAAGTAAATTGGCAACACTGTAACATAATAAAAAACTAAATGGACAACAATGTAGAAGTTGAAAAATGTCATTAGAAAAGTTGAATAAACATAGGGTGTTCCATTAAAAAAAACAAATATTTTTGTTATACCGCAAAATTGGGACACCCTGTATGTTTGAAAATAATTTTACGCCATAAAGATTTTTAAATCAATAACTTTTTGTACGAAACATTTTTTTGTTTTTTTCACGGGAAAGGCGCTAGGAAAGCCCGACGCACTGTTGCAGGACCCTGTATATACAAGGTAATCTCCCACTGAATACAAAAACATTTTTTACATCGCACGAATATTGAACATGATACTAATATAAAACATTGTATTAAAAGTTTTACAACTAAGTTTTAGCAACGTTACAAACATTGTATAAACGTTTTCCGTGTAATATTGATTTATATACATTACCTAAATGTTGAAAATAATACTAAAATTCAACATTGCTTTCTAACGTTAAAAATATTGTGGCAAAGTAACACAACGTTGTATAATCATTACAATTTGACTTTTATATAACATTGTATTGTAAACATTGGATAAATATTGAAAATGGTAACATTGCATTTTTAACATTGCATAATTGTTGAAACTGTTGCTGTAATGCAGCATCGTGGTTTACACATTTCATGGACATTGAACATACAGAGAGTTTTACATTGAAGTAAACATGTCCCAATTATATGCTTTAAATCTTCAGATATTCGTTGTTTTTTTAAAAGAGTTCAACTGAAAGCTTTAAACGAGTGTTTTCCACTCCCACACTAAGCATGAAGTAAAATTTCGAGTTTAGAAAAGCCCCGTGAAAATTTGTCGAGGGTCGCGCAGCGACCCGAGACAAATTTTCTGGGCTTTTTTAAACTCGAAATTTTACTTCATGCGCCACGCGTATAAACCGGTGATTTCAATTGAAGTTCATGCACTTGTTAACAATATTTTAATGTTTTCAGAGTTTAAGGATACTAGGCATTTAGGTTCCGGGGTACTGTCTCCCCTAGACTATACATTAATTTTTGTAAGACAGTTCTTTTTATTGTTTTTTTTTTTCTTACCAATATATATTTATATTTTTTGCCTCATTTAAACCCAGAAATAAATGTTGCATTGAGATTACGAGAGAAACCTTCCTATAACGTTCACTTAATTGCTGCACATCAGGTTGTATATACAATACGGATTCTATGCATTCATCGTATGCAACTTAACATTCATACATACATTCGTATGTTGGGTGGCATACAAATAAGAGTAATTGCTCGTGTTGCATAGGCGTTGCTTTGTCAACGGTGCAGCAACATTTTTCTTTGGGCGTTAGTATGCAAAGTTCCTGCAGGCGGACATTCAGCGTTTATTCAACGTTTCTTCAACATTCATGCAATTTAAAACGAAACATTTCGTATTGCGCGGTAGCATTGATGCAACGTGTCATACAACGTTTCTTTCTTCAGTGGGATATTTTAGTTTTTAAAGTTTATGGGTATTGGGTACTAAGGTACTAGCGTACTGCCTCCCTAGATCATACATAACTTTTTGTAAGACAGTTTTTGTTTTCTTGTTACCAAATTTGTATTTTTTGACCTATTTAAACCCAGAAATAAATATTGCATTAAGATTACGAGAGAAACAGTCCTATAACGTTCACTTAATTGCTGTACATCGGATTGTATACAATACGGGCTCTATGCATTCATCGTCTGCAACTTAACAAATAAGAGTAATCGCTCGTGTTGCATGGGCGTTGCTTTGTCAACGGTGCAGCAACATTTTTCTTTGAACGTTAGCATCCAACGTTCCTGCAGGCGGACGTTTATGCAATGTTTTTTCAACATTCAAGCAACTTAAAACGCACGTTTCGTGTTACGCTGCAACATTGATGCAACGTATCATACAATGTTTCTTTGCTCAGTGGGCTCATTTTTTCTATTTTTTCTTAATTGTACCGGGTGGGCAAATAAGCGAGGTAAGCGGCTGTATCTCAGAAAATAACGATCGTAGAAAGTTACGGTAAAATTTTTTATAGTTAAAGTAGGCAAGGGAAAATGTTGGAAATTATTTTCAAGTTTCCAAGATGGCTGCCAGTGGGAGTTTCCACCATCTTGAATTACATAAAGTTACGTTTCTCGCGATTTTCCCCAATGAATATAACAAAAAAGTATTTGCGTTTTAATGTTAACTTAAAGTGGAACATTTTTTGTAAAAACAATTTTTCTCTATCTTTCGAAATAAAGTGGTGGAGAGTATTTGAATGTTGTTTTAAATAAATGCCTGTAACTTCGAAACGGCTTAATGGATTTGGATAAATTTGGTATCATTGAAAAGAGCATTTCTTGGGCTTAGGTTTCTTGTAATTATGACAGTTGTGACCTACACGGCCGCCGATAGAGGGCGTTATTCGATATTATAACCAAAATAGTGGATTTTCTCAAAAAATTTAAATGCGATGATATGATTTTTTTTAGACTAAAAAATAGACAAATGACCAACCAATAAGCCTGCGCAAACCGCATCTTAATATCTAATAATAATAATAATAATAATCTTAATAATAAAAATATTAAGATGCGGTTTGCGCAGGCTTATTGGTTGGTCATTTTTCTATTTTCTAGTCTAAAAAAAGTCATATCATCGCATTTAAATTTTTTAAGAAAATTCAATATTTTGGTTATAATATTGAATAACGCCCTCTATCGGCGGCCGTGTAGATCACAACTGTCATGATTACGAGAAACCTAAAAGCCCAAGAAATGCTCTTTTCAATGATACCAACTTTATCCAAATCCATTAAGCCGTTTCGAAGTTACAGGCATTTATTTAAAACAACATTCAAATACCCCCACCACTTTATTTCAAAAGATAGAGAAAAATTGCTTTTACAAAATTTGTTCCACTTTAGGTTAGCATTAAAACGCAAATACTTTTTTGTTACCTTCATTGGGGAAAATCGCGAGAAACGTAACTTTATGTAATTCAAGGTGGTGGAAACGCCCACTGGCAGCCATCTTGGAAACTTGAAAATAATTTCCAGCATTTTCCCTTGCCCACTTTACCTATAAATTTTTTTACCGTAACTCTCTACGATCATTAGTTTTTGAGATACAGCAGCTTACCTCGCTTATTTGCCCACCTGGTACAGTGCTTGGCGGTAATGTTATGGGTGGACTTAAACTAATCCCCTTTCTAGCTAATGACAATTGATGGTAAGCAACGGTGTTTGTGTAATCTATTTGTCGGTTGCAGGTGGGGGGATTAAATCTAACAATACTTTACCAAGGGGCATTAAATGAAAATTAAGTAGTCTGTTTTCATGTATTTTCATGTGAATTGCTTCTAACATATTTAAACTGTGGTTGTTTGACATTCTTAAAAATTTTAATTTATCTATGGAAAATTTGTGTCCTGTGATGTGGTGTTGTTCTGTGATTGCTGATTTTTCTGGGTTCATTGATTTAAGGTGATACATATGTTCTTTAAACCTGATTTCTAAGTTTCTTTTTGTTTGTCCTATGTATAATTGGTCGCAATTTGAACATTCAATACCAGACTGCTAAAGGTCGTTTTCTTTACAAAATGGTTCTTTAATTTTCAATTTGCTTAATATGCTGGTTTAATATTAAATTGTTTGTGAAGTTTATTTAGTTGTTTTTCAAATTTGGGGACGTACATCAATCTGGTATATTAAAAGTGCGATTCTTTTCGCAATCTACAACAAGTTAGTCTTACAAAGACTATATCAAACACTCATTGAAACAACTACTTCCCGGGCTAATACCCCGACGGACATTGAATTATACAACAAGTGTTTGCTGTTACATACAGTAACCTACTGCAAATGTAACAATTTGGGTCAAATTATTCAGGCCATCTATAGACGCGTTTCGAGATTTATCTCTCATCAGTATAGCTTTGCCATTCCCTCTAAACAATTTGACACCTTAGACTGGCGGTCACGTTACCGTTCAAACATAAGTATAAATGAAATTGCCAATTCTTGGTTGCAGAATACTTCAAACATTAAAAGTGCGATTCTTTTCGCAATCTACAACAACTTAGTCTTACAAAAGACTACAAAGAGTCTTTGTAAGACTAACTTGTTGTAGATTGCGAAAAGAATCGCACTTTTAATGTTTGAAGTATTCTGCAACCAAGAATTGGCAATTTCATTTATACTTAATCTGGTATATGTGTCATTTTCTATTTTAAGATCTGACTGTTTCAATGTTGTGGATGTATTTAGTTTACATTTCTATTTATGTTTGTTTAGGAGTTTTGCTATCGTTTTCTGATTGTAACCTAGTGAACTTGCTATTTTCGTTTAAAATCTAGTTCTTTCTTCCTAACATTGTCGGGTAAGGGGATTATTAAAGCTCTGTTAATATATTACTTGAGTAACAATTTTATATTACTTAAGTGAGAATTTCCCCACTGAGCAAATCAATTTAAGTAATGTTTCATCAAGATTAAAACAACGTTTAATGTTGATACAATGTTGATATAATGTTATTTGTTTGTTTTTTGCTCAGTGGGTTATAACAATGATATCAGTTATAAAAATTTATGAATTGTTGTAACTTGAGTCAATCAGCGTGTAGCACTTGCATTAGATTAGGCAATCATAATATTAAAATAGGTTTTAAACCGACAACACAAATTATTTCACAAGTGTTTACCTTTGCAATAGCAAACCACACTTTGTTGCGTCCTTGCCACCTTAATAGTATAACAACCGAAAAATAAAAATAGTCACCGCCTTTTAGTTCAGTTTCAGTTTCTAAATTACCCCAAACATACTAATTAAACACAAACTGACTGCATATTAATTACAACGAAACGGAGTAATTACGTATGGAGTTAATAACACTTGGGAGCTAAAGTCGTGATGTATGGTTGCAACAGTGAAAGAGTTTTTAGTTTAGTCACTTTACATTGACATTGGCCGCGTGGAAATTAATTTTCAGATCCGCCACACCACCAGGAAATGAGAAAAGAATTGATACTAAGAGAATGGTCAAGGTAATTTTATCGGTGATCCGATGACTTGCTTTTTGTTTAGGTTTTTTATAGTTGTAATGATTGAGTTGTTTTAATTGCTCATTTAGTTAAGCTACTGCTATTGTTTTATTCAAATTTTGCGAATCATTTACTTTGACTTATTGGAAGGGATATTATGGTTTGATTTAAAAGAATTTATTTTAAAATCCCACTGACCAAAAAACAAACAAATGATGTTGTAAGTAAAGTAACGTAAAGTAATTTATTCATGTTACTACAATAAGGTTTACAATCGTCGGGACAATCAATATTCAAGACAATAAATAGTTTAAACTATTAATTCAAATACACTACATAAAATACTAAATAAATAACAAATAATTAAAATGTTATATTATCATTATAGCAACATTAAACGTTGATTTACTATAAAACACTAAAATACTCTGAAGTTCAAAATATATTGGCTTAGCATACTAATTTGAAAGTATATTCTGAACTTCACTTGAAATCAGTGTTGTATACGCGTGGCGCATGAAGTAAAATTTCGAGTTTAGAAAAGCCCAGAAAATTTGTCTCGGGTCGCTGCGCGACCCTGGACAAATTTTCACGAGGCTTTTCTAAACTCGAAATTTTACTTCATGCTTAGTCTGGGAGTGGACAACACTCATTTGAAACTTCAAACAGATGAACAATACTCCAAATGTGGACGTATTAAGGAATTGTAGAGGAGTAATATTTGTTATTAAAAGCTGAGGTTTATGTTTAAAATGCGTGGATGATGAATTGTGAATATAATTAAATGCATGAGTGGGTTTTCTATATAGCTTTTAATAGTATGATATTTAGAACCCTAAATCTGCCTCTTTCAACAGAAAATAGAAAAACAGAACTAACACTAATAAGAAAAATAGCAATTTCATTAGGTTACAAAAACTGCACAATCAACAAACTAATTAATAAACACAAAAGAAACCAAAAATTAAACTTGACCACAAATCTCACACCGCTTAAAGAAAGAATAAACAACAAATTTACTAGGTTTATATACAACAACAGCACGGTTAACCAATTTTCAAAGCTCCTGAGTAAATTCAATATGACTCCTGCATTTTATAACAACAACAAATTAAGATCATTACTAGGCAATCAATTTACAAAAAGGAGCCACTTAGAAGAGTCCGGAATTTATTCAATTGCATGCAATGAGTGTGACAAATGTTACATAGGCCAAACCCAAAGGAATTTGTTAAAAATATTTAAAGAACACATATACCACGTCAAAAATAGAAACATAGATAAATCCGCTTTAGCTGACCATAATTTAAAGACAGGACATTCTTTTTCGAAACATAATATTAAATTACTAAAACAATCATCACATTTCCGATTAAATATGTTGGAGGCCATAGAAATGCACAAACAGAAAGATAAATTATTGAATTTCGATTTAAGCCCGTTAGACAATCCACTCTTAAATCTCTTGAAAAACCCGAAAAATCGTAATCCCCTCAACAGTCCATAATGTAATCCCCTTAATGTTATTCAACCTTGCGACACAAATGTAATTATATTTAGGTTTTCCCGTTTCCACCATTTTTGTTCAGGTATATATAATTGCGCACCTAGTTTGTAAGAGCATTAGTTATTGATAATGAGTTCTTAGCACTCGAAATGTACATCTAACACATAAAAATAAAAGTGAAGTAAGGAATAAAAACAGTTTTTTCATTGTGACTATATTTTTAATTTAAATAACTTTGTAGTGTGTAAAAGAAATATTGATGTATCTTTTCTGTAATATTTTAATATGTTTTGTGCGTTATTTTGTGTATATTTATTGTAATCTTACTTGTTTTAGGATCTATTACCAGTTTGTTTCATATTTTGTATTGTAAAATGGTTATCCGTAAATAAACTATATATATATATATATATATATAATAAAAAATTTACATATGTGTCTTTACTTTACACACGAGTAAGAGAATTATTCTCAAAGCAAAAGTTTTTGAATTATGAAAAAAAATATGAAAGTTGTGTGCCATATTTACAACCATTTGCATGCTCGTGTATTTAGAAGCACGAATCCCATAAATTCCTAACATTTAAGTAAACGGTAGCAATTTTCTCGAGCCCCAATTTATTTAATTTCCTATATAATCACAACTCCAATTGTGCCCGTACTAGTAGATTTAAATGCGCTTTGTTAACGATGTTTTGCTCGTGTATTAAAAATGCACAACGGAAGTTCTACATACAATTATAATAATTACTGAAATATCTTTATCTTGTTTTCTATTTTAAATTATATAATATTGAATATGTATAACTAGAGGTTTTCTTCTAGGTTTATTGTATTATTGTATATCTTACGTGATAAGCAGAGTTGTTAAAAAACGTTTTTTCTCCATTTTAAATAAAACAAACAGTTTTTTTTAACAAAACGTGTTTTTTCATTGAAACAGCTTTTAAAACATTAACAATTAAAAACATGTTTAAAACACGTTGAAAACGTGTTTAAAACAGAAAATACAGGGCATTTTTCTTTTGAGTATACATATCCTGACAATTACAGCGTTTTTTTACATTTATGGGAATTCGTTATTTAAACGCGGTTAATTTGAGGCTTTTAACGAGTGTTTTCCACTCCTAGACTAAGCATGAAGTAAAATTTCGAGTTTGGAAAAGCCTAAGAATTTGGATTGGCCGCGTAGCGAAGCGGAGCGGCCAATCCAAACTAGGCTTTTCTAAACTTGAAATTTTACTTCATGCGCCACGCTTAAAAACACTGATTTACAGTGGAGTTCAAAAAAACACGCATACAACAACGATTATAGGCAACCTAATATACGTTAGAGTTATTGGGTTGCCTATAATCACTGTTTTAAACAATTTGTTTGGAGCAGAATTTGACTCACGTTTCAATTACATCTACATATTGGATTGCTAAAGCCGAATATTTTAAATTTTGCGATATTTCAGTGTTTTACACGCGTGGCGCATGAAGTAAAATTTCGAGTTTAGAAAAGCCTAATTTGGATTGGCCGCTCTGCTTCGCTACGCGGCCAATCCAAATTTTCAGGCTTTTCTAAACTCGAAATTTTACTTCATGCTTAGTCTGGGAGTGGAAAACCCTCGTTTAAAAATTCAAATTGGAATCTTTTAAAAAAATAACGAATGTTGTAAAATTTACAGCGTATGCATATGTATACCTGAAAGAAAAAATCCTGTATTTAAAATGTCTTTATCTTGTTTTCTATTTTAAATTATATAATATTGAATATGCATAATGAGTGTTTTTCTTCTAGGTTTATTGTACACTTCTGAGCAAATTAAGCACACAAAATGTGTTTTAGTTTAAAACGGACGTGATGAGTTTCTTAGTTACAAAAATATGCAAATATGTCAATTTCCGTAATGTCAAAATGCTTCGTCATTTAGACAACAATTCAAAAATTCGAACTCTAACTAAAATGGTAGATGGTTTTTCTATTTCGGATTCGTTGTATTTGTTACGAGCGTTTTTTTTAAAGGTCATAGTTCTGGTTTTTTAATAATGGTGATATTTTCAAATTATGGTGTTTTATCATTTATTGAAACTGCTGCTAGGCAGTTAACACAGACCTGAAATATACAACTAGAATAACGTGAAAAATAGTTATAAGACTTGTGCTTAATTTTATTGGACAGAAGTGTAGTTTTTTGAATATATACTTTTTGGTTTGTTTCCAGATATTAGCAAGGAATGGATGTACAAAAACTAGTGATAGATGTTATAACAAACATATCTTACATGATAAGCAGGGTTGTTAAATTTTTTTTTCTGTTTCATTTTAATTAAAACAAATACTTTTTTTTAACAAAACGTGTTTTTTTCATTGAAACGGCGTTTAAAACATTAGCAATTAAAAACATGTTTAAAACGTGTTTAAAACATATTTAAAACACGTTTAAAATGTGTTTAAAACAGAACATACAGGGCATTTTTCTTTTGAGTATACATATCCTGATAATTACAGCCTTTTTTAAATTTGCGTAAATTCATTGTTTGAAAGCGTTTAATTTGAGGCTTCTAACGAGTGTTTTCCACTCCCAGACTAAGCATGAAGTAAAATTTCGAGTTTAGAAAAGCCTAAGAATTTGGATTGGCCGCGTAGCGAAGCGGAGCGGCCAATCCAAATTAGGCTTTTCTAAACTCGAAATTTTACTTCATGCGCCACGCCTAAAAACACTGATTTACATTGAATTCCAAAAAAACACACATACAACAACGATTATAGGCAAACTAATATACGTTAGAGTTATTAGATTGCCTATAACCACTGTTTTTAACAAGTTGTTTAGCGCAGAATTTGACTCACGTTTCATTCACTTCTACATATTGGAATGCTAAAGCCGTATATTTTAAACTTTACGATATTTCAGTGTTTTATACGTGTGGCGCATGAAGTAAAATTTCGAGTTTAGAAAAGCCTAATTTGGATTGGCCGCTCCGCTTCGCTACGCGGCCAATCCAAATTTTCAGGCTTTTCTAAACTCGAAATTTTACTTCATGCTTAGTCTGGGAGTGGAAAACCCTCGTTTAAAAATTCAAATTCGAATATTTTAAAAAAATAACAAATGTCGTAAAATTTACAGCGTATGCATATGTATACCTGAAAGAAAAATTTCCTGTTAATAAAATTACATTTATGCACACATATTTGATATTTTATTGTGATAAAATGTCATGTTTAATAATGTAATTTGAAATATCTTCAACAATTTAGCTAACATTTAAAAATTTAAACAAAAAATCTTAATGAAGTAGTATAAAATATAATTTAGCAAATTTAAAATAATAAAGAAAAAACGTTTTAAACAAATTTAACGTTTAAAACATGTTTTCAACAAATTTAAGATTAAAAGTGCGATTCTTTTCGTAATCTACAACAAGTTAGTCTTACAAAGACTATATCAAACACTCATTGAAACAACTACTTCCCGGGCTAATACCCCGACGGACATTGAATTATACAACAAGTGCTTGCTGTTACATACAGTAACCTACTGCAAATGTAACAATTTGGGTCAAATTATTGAGGCCATCTATAGACGCGTTTCGAGATTTATCTCTCATCAGCATAGCTTTGCCATTCCCTCTAAACAATTTGACACCATAGACTGGCGGTCACGTTACCGTTCAAACATAAGTATAAATGAAATTGCCAATTCTTGGTTGCAGAATACTTCAAACATTAAAAGTGCGATTCTTTTCGCAATCTACAACAAGTTAGTCTTACAAAGACTATATCAAACACTCATTAATGGCCTCAATAATTTGACCCAAATTGTTACATTTGCAGTAGGTTACTGTATGTAACAGCAAGCACTTGTTGTATAATTCAATGTCCGTCGGGGTATTAGCCCGGGAAGTAGTTGTTTCAATGAGTGTTTGATATAGTCTTTGTAAGACTAACTTGTTGTAGATTGCGAAAAGAATCGCACTTTTAATGTTTGAAGTATTCTGCAACCAAGAATTGGCAATTTCATTTATACTTAAATTTAAGATTTAAAACATGTTTAAAACAAAACCGTTTAAAACACGAAGGCTGTTGTTAAACATGTTTAAAACACTGTTTTAAAACAAAGTGTTATAAACATAACAACCCTGGTGATAAGCACTAAGAGTACAAGTCAAATGAACACATTTTCCACAAAACCTCAGGTTATAGGGGTTTTAATTTATTCTGTTAAGATCAATTTTAAACAAAAACGACACTGCGCTGACAGACAGGTGTTCTAACAATAAGAACACCTCCCACTGAGCAAATCCATTTAAGTAATCTTTCATCAACATTTAAACAACGTTTAATGTTGCTACAATGTTGATATAACGTTATTTGTTTGTTTTTTTGCTTAGTGGGCCTATCTGGTAGATGAAGGCGCACTAGATGCAATAACACCGAAACCAACAAAATTGACTTATACTTTTAGTACTTATCGCGTAAGATATGTATAGGTTTTGTTACATTTACAAATCTAAATCTCGCTGGAATTCATTCTTTAAAATCAAATTCGAAATTTCCAATAACATTACCAATAAACTGGTTTCCACTTAAAAGCACTTAAATCTGTAAAACGTGATAAATTCATAAACCCTAACCTAAGCTCGACACGAAATGTTTTAAATCTAAAGGTGAACCATATATAGCCCGGGGAATCAACTCGTAAAAAAATACTAGACGGAGGTCACTAGTTCGTACATATATAGTGATTAATTATTAAATTCCGATATAACAAATTACCAGCCGACACCAATTCGCGATAAAACCTTACATCTGTTGATATTTGCGATAATTACCTTAGATTATTGGTTACAACAAAAAATTATACGTCAATAATTATTGCCAAATAATTGTTAATGTTATTCAAATTTGATACATATATTATTGAATTGATTAATAATTCATTATGATGCGGGATTGTTACATATTTATTATGTCAGAGTTATTATATAAAGTTTGAAAAGTTGTTAACGCTTAATCAGCGAAATGATATAATTGGAATTGTATTTTCTATAAATATATGTAACATGCCCACTGAGCAAAAAACAAACAAATAACGTTATATCAACATTGTAGCAACGTTAAACGTTATTTTAATGTTGATGAAACATTACTTAAATGTATTTGTTCAGTGAGATGCGATTCAAAATAATATTCTGAATAATCTAAACATTTCAAGTTCCACATAATATTCTTGGTTATAATTATGTCGCTGCTTTGCTTTGATAGTAGCACAACTGGATTTTTTTTTATCAATACAGTTATTTAATGAATACAGCTTTAAGAGACACAAATAAAAATACGTGCAGAAAATAAGATGAATGGAGTGAAGATAGAAACTTTAATATTTGAATAAAAAAGTGTCTTGTAAACTTTTGTAGGCTCCTCCTGAAAAATTAACAAATTTCACTTGTGCCATTATCAAAGCAAAGCAGCGATGTGTAGGAAACAGAGCTGGGACGAATCCTCGTAAAAATCATTCCAATCACGAATCTGAATCACCTAATTTGATTCGAATCACGAATACTCGAATAAAGAATTCGTAAAAGATAAATATGATTCAAATCAAAAATTCCAATCCTCTTTTTTCGAATCACGAATACAAATCCTTTAAGAATAAATTTGATTTTATCATTTTTTTGCAACCAATAACATATCATATGTTCAATAAAACAAACTCTAAAGTGCTATGATTTTATCTTTTTCAAAATGTATGTTGGTTTGCAAAATCATGGCCCTCCGGAATTGTCTTCGATCGTTATATTTTTAGAAGATTTGCCCAGCAACCGGACTTTAAGTAACAAATCCAGGGCAACCTCAACCGACCGAGAAATGAATATAAAAATGTATTTTATCAACAATGTTTAAGAAACAAAATAAACGAACTAGAAGCTTTTCTCATAAGCAATCGCAACATAAATATCGTGTGCATTAGCGAACGCTGGCTCAAAGAGCTAGAAATTTCGGTCCTGTCACTAGAAAATTACCAAGTGGCCTCTAGTTTCGCTCGGAGAAATTTTCAACATGGAGGAGTGATGCAGCTCACCCACAATAATATAGAAAGCTGCGTCATTCCTGCCATCTCTCGAGACTATTATTATTTGTATATATAGACCTCCAGATGCAGATTTTACTTTGTTTTTGTCAATTTTAGGTGATTTATTGGATAGTGTTGACTTTCGCAAAACCGTATTCCTTGGCGGAGACTTCAACGTTAAGTTTAATACCAGTGACTCCCGGGCCGGAAACCTATGCGACTTACTGGTCTTACTGGTCTCTCGACCACAGTAAAATTTAATATACGTAAGCGTAATTGCCTAGATAACGTTTTTCCGAACTTGCATCCATCCAATATAAATACACAACCCTGTGACGCAGGTCTGTCCGACCACACTGGCATAGAGGTTAATTACAAAATAAATAACCTTTCAAATACTGGAAGACAAAAAATAATCCGTCCAATTACTAAAGTTGGCACAAATACTTACTTTTGGCTACTCGATTCAACAGACTGGAGTTTTATTAATAATAACAACAGCCGCGAATCTAAATTTAACACATTCACAGATATATTACACGAATACTGCATATATTCATTTCCTGAAACAAAAGTGTCGACAAGGAAAAATCATATAAAATGGTTTAATACAAAGCTGCATAACATGCGCGAAACGCTTTTATTAATAAAATCGGCATATAATAGAAACCCTTCATTGAAAGAATACTACACAAAATACAAGCGCGGTTACCACTCTGCTTTTATCGAGGCAAAAATAACAGCCAATGATTCCTTTATCAAAAACTCAAAAAACAGCCCGAAAGCACTTTGGTCCTTAATCAATAAAAAAACCATCAACACACCGTGATATAACCTGTGATATTAGTCCTAATTCTTTTAATACTTACTTTGCTAATGTGGCGGTGAACATTTCACAAAGCCTTCCTGACCCAACTCAAACACCTTCAACATTTATGTTAGACTGTTCCATTAACTGCTCAACATATATTTTTTTTAAGAAAACCAGTTCTGTACAAGTCAGAGATATAGTACTTGGACTAAAAAACTCCCCATCGAGAGACATCTATAGTCTTACAACAGGTTTGCTTAAGAGTGTTATAGATGTCATAGTTACTCCACTAACGAAGCTGATAAACATCTGTATTGAGGATAGCGTATTTCCATCATCCCTTAAAAAAGCGTATATCACTCCTATTTTTAAGAAAGGCGATCGGGAAAATGTTAGCAACTATCGACCAATTGCTATACTACCAGTGGTAGCAAAAGTATCTGAGAAGGTCTTACTAAATCAAATTATAGACTTTTTGGAGACCCATCAACTTCTTTCCGCCACACAATACGGTTTTCGGAGGGGGAAGTCTACGGCCGATGCGATCGTGAACCTAACTGAGGAAATTACTAGCAATTTCGAAGCTGGTATGCACTCAGTGACATCATTTCTGGACCATAGTAAGGCATTCGATTGCATCGACCATGATATCCTTTTACGGAAATTGTATTTTTATAATTTCCATCCCACCACCTGTCGCTTAATTAATACGTACTTAATTAACCTGAAATTTGGGGTACCCCAGGGATCAATCCTCGGACCGGTCCTTTTTTTACTTTACATCAATGACTTACCATCTGCGTCTATATCCTCTATATTCTTTCAATTTGCAGACGATACTACATACATCAGCAAATCACATGATATCCTGCAAGCGAATATAGAACACGAGGTATGTAAAGAAAGGATTGGTAACTGGTTTGTGTCAAATGGGCTATCCTTAAACACCAATAAAACTGTCGATTTAACATTCTCGCTGCGTACCGACATTTCCAGGGAGATAACAGCACGTTTTCTGGGTGTGTGCCTAGATCACAAATTATCGTGGCACGGACATGGAGAGGCAGTGTCAGGGAAATTATGCAAATCAATATACCTGCTGCGTCAATTAAAATCAAGTCTGCCAGCTGCAGCCTTACGTACTGCATACTTTGCTTTGTGCGAATCCCACCTATCGTACAGCATTCTGGCATGGGGACATTCTGCTACTATGCAGCGCATGTTTGGCCTCCAAAGACGCGCGGTAAGGGTAATATCGGGTTTAGGATACCAACATGACTGCAAAGCTACGTTCATAGATCTTGGTATTCTAACACTCCCCTCATTGTATGTATTGGAATGTCTGATGCATGTTCGAAAAAACTTAGCATATTATCCTACTGAGATGGTCCACACATCACACTACTCATACGGACATACACCATCACAACACTAGAGCAAGTCGCAACATTAGCCTACCAAACATTCGCTTATGTAAGTCACAGCATGGGATAAACTATTTCGGACCAAAAATATTTAATCTTTTGGCAGAACCGGTTAAATCTCTTGGTATTAAACAATTTAAGAACACAATAAAAAACTACCTCAAGGGGCAAGCATTCTATAGCATGAACGAATGCTTAACCGATAAGTACACAATTTAATGCAAGTGCCCGGGAAGCGTCCCCTATCCAATAAATCATTAGATTTTACTATATAACCAACTAGTTGTCTTGTTTATGTATTTATGTATTTTTTTCAACTTTATATTATATATGCACAGTATTGTAAGAAGTCATTATTTAATGTTTTGTTCTACTTTTTATATTTTATTATACACACTTGACGAATGTAAGCTGATTATGCACTTAACATGAATAAACTACTACTACTACTACTACATTAGGAATTGTCATATAAAACGTCAAACATAATATTTACAATGTATAATTTCAGAATTATCAACCTACAATATATTCCATAGTACTCTAGAGGTTATATTTTATTGAACATACGATATAAATATCCTTACCAGTTGTTTTAACAAAAATATTCAAAACCTAATTATTTTTTATTAACACTGAACATCGTTGATAACAGACTAAATATCTGATTCCGTGTTACTCTGATTAAAGATGTATTTGTGTGTTTTTGAACTTCACTTCAGATCAGTGTTTTGTACGCGTGGCGCATGAAGTAAAATTTCGAGTTTAGAAAAGCCTGAAAATTTGGTTTGGTCGCTACGCGCTTCGCGCTACGCGACCAAACCAAATTTTCAGGCTTTTCTAAACTCGAAATTTTACTTCATGCTTAACCTGGGAGTGGAATCACTCGTCCAAAACTTCAAATTGAACTATATTATAAAATCGACGAATCCCTGATCCCTGATTTAATTCCCATTAAAACTGGGAAAGTTAGAGAAAAGTTATGGAAATTTATTCAAATTGACCAAAACACTAACAAAATAGCCATATAATATTATTAAATTTGCCAAAATCAACAGACATCATAAGAATTACAGAACACGTAAACATTTTTAAAACCAATTTAAATATTGACAAAAAGAATGAGAACAGATTGTGCCCACCATGTCAGCTTTACTTCAAATAATATTAAACAAAATTTTGCAAACTAGATTATTATCTTTAAAAACATTTACAGTCATTTAATGTTCTTATCAAAGCATACAATTTGAAGCTTCGAACGAGCGTTTCCACTCCCAGACTAAGCATGAAGTAAAATTTCGAGTTTAGAAAAGCCCCGCATAGAAAATTTGTCGAGGGTCGCGCAGCGACCCGAGACAAATTTTCACGGGGCTTTTCTAAACTCGAAATTTTACTTCATGCGCCACGCGTATAAAACAGTGATTGAACGAGAAATTTAAAAACACACAAAATACATTATTTATGTTAATCCTCAGAATTATTTGCAATTATTTTAGACGATTCAAATCCTTTTGTAAGTATTCGAATCCATTTATAAATATTCGAATCGTTTTATAAGGATTCGAATTACCCGCATTTGGATTCAAATTCGAATCTTCTTAGAAAAATTTAACGAATCCGGATCACGAATCCAGTTTTACTAAAGTATTCGAATGCCTCTTTTGAATTCTTTAAAAGGATTCGAATCCAGGATTCGAATCCTGAATGATTCGAATTCTGCCCAGCTCTGTTGCAAATAAAGAGAAAGAGGGCTTTATTATATTCTTGCTTTACAGAGTTTTATAACTAACTCTAAATTACCAATTTTTCCAGTAATATTACTGAGAATATTCTTCAATTTTAAATTACCGATAATTTTACATCAGCACATAAAATTATCAAATTCAGTAACTCATTAGTTTGAAGCTTTTCAGTGTGTATTTATTTATTATTTCTGTAATACACATTTTATGTAGAAAAACTGTAATTTAAAATGAGTAAAAGTTCATCCTTGTCCAATGCATATCACTTGTGAAATTAACCCAATTAAGAATTACGATTTTCATTACATTTTATTACCTGAAATTCTACTATAAAATGTAGATTGCAAAATAATAAATAGTGTCGTGATTTCGGAGCGATTTGCGTTCTAATGCATAATTTAATTATAAAGGTCGGACATGAGTATTTCTAATCCTTTCATTATCACGTCAAATTACATGATGATGCAGCAGTTTTATCGCTAATTGATTAATATTTATTTAACCTATTTTATCCTACCGTATTTATTAGAACATAGCACCGAAAACGAGAGTTTTTTGTTTTTACAAAATTGAAACCTCTTATCATGGGTTAAGGCGATGTTACAAATTAATTAGGCCCTCTTTAATTTTTTTTGCAAAGCGTAACATTTTGATACTTTTTTAATTAAATAATATGAAAAGAAGTACTTTTTAAAACAGAAGTTCTTGGGATCAAATGAGTTAAGAACAAACTGTTTACTGTGGAGGCTTCTATAGTATGTTCAATAAAATAAAATCTCTAGAGTGCCATGGAAAATATTGTAGGTTGGCAACTATGAAATTATACATTATAATTATTATGTTTGACGTTTTATATGTCCATTCCTAAAACGTGTAGCCAACTTAAATTTAAAAAAAAGATAAAATCATAGCACTCTAGAGTTTTTTTTTTTATATTAAACATACGATACTTCGTTATACATCATTATTTACACAAATAAGACACTAGTTCTGGTTCTTTGGGAAGGGCGCATTTCTGCATTGCACTTAGGCCTCATTAGGCCCATTGTGCTTCCCCCTGTCGATTACCCAGGCTCAGCTCAGCCAGCCTACCTGATTTAGGTAGTCTAGCAAAGGTGAAGTGGGTAGATCCCTTATGTAAGCCATTGTAGGCCATCTTTCGCCCAGTAAGGAGCCTCTAGTTGACGAGAGTGCCAGGCAATCGCTGAGAATGTGTCCGGCAGTCTCGTGTTCCATGTTACACCCTCTGCAGGACGGAGAGGTAACTATCCCCATCCTGTATAGGTGTGCGTTTAGCCCACAGTTACCAGTCAGGGCGGCAGTTATGCGCCTAAGGTTCCCCCTGGTCAGCTGCAGGTACTGTTTCGCTGATCTCTCGTTAGGATACAATAGTGTTTCTTTAGAGAGCTTGCAGCCCTCGATGTCATCAGAACACTTCCTAATTTTCTCCAATGCGTTGGTATGTACAATATTGCACAGGAACAGAGGCGCAAGGTGCACTAGCGGCTCCGGTGAGAGAATGTCCATCCCAGCCGCTGCTCTTGCCAGTGCGTCAGCTCTCGTGTTACCTGTGTTCAAGTCGTACCCTTTCACATAACAGACTTCAATGTTGTTATACATTGCTGCTTGCCTGCGTTTTCTGTGGCACTCTAATGTTATCTCTGAAGTTGTATGTGATTTCTTCAGAGACAGTAGCGTTTGCCTGCTGTCCGTTAGGATCAGTATGGCTACATTTAACACTTTGCGGTTTATGATGTTCTCAGCCGCAGGTGTTATACCCATCGTCTCTAATTGTGTGATGGCGGCATGCTTTCCCATCGGGACCTTTGTTTGGTTTTTCAGGGTCCTAAAGAAGACTCCAATCCCTGATCTATCTATCCTTTTGAATCCATCTGTGTAGATCCTTATGGCCGACTCTCTCATTTGCTTAGTGGGTTGAATGGTAACCGTGTAGGGTGCATTCCAAATGAGTGTCAGTTTACAGTAGTCAGTGCCAGCCTCTAAAAGAGGTATGTCTTTGCAAACACTCCTCCAGAGGTGTCCTCTGACTTTCCCACAGCGGTTACTGTTCCAGATCCCACTGCCTTGAAGGCGAAGTATGGTCGCCACGGCCTCCCTCTCCATGTGAATATCAAGTGGCGGAAGGCCTAGCATGACCTCCATCGTCATCGTTGGAGTATTGTGCATGGCGCCTGTTATGCTTAGACAGACTGCCCGCTGCACTTGCGAGAGTCGCTTCCTCATAATTAGCTGTTTGGTCCTGGGCCACCAAACGAAAGGGCCGTATGTTAACCTTATGATGGCTATGTATAACCACATCGTCGTGCGCGGTTTCAACGTCCAGGTTTTTCCCAGTGCCCGACGGCATTGCCGGAAAGCCCTTATGGCTTTGTCTGTCGATGTGCTCCTTCCAGCTTAGTTTCCTATCGAGAGTGATGCCCGGGTATTGCACCTCGTCGCTGTACTGCAACATCGTATTCAATAATGTTGGTGCTCTTTTCGTTACCTTCTTTTTCTTGGTGAACATGACCATCTCCATCTTGGTAGGGTTTACCGATACGGAGCGATCATTGCACCACCGCGAAACTGTATTTAGAGTTCCTTGCACTTGGTAGCAACTTCTTCAAAATTGCCACTTACAATCATAACTAGATCATCAGCATAGGCTGTCCCACAGAAGCCTAGTTGCTGAAGTTGTTCGAGAAGGCTGTCCAAAACCATGTCCATAGTGGGGCTGATAAGACACCTACTTGTGGACAGCCTTTGTCAATTTTACAAGTGATCCGTGCCCCACCCTGTTCTACTGTGACTATACGGTTGGCCAGTGCATTGCCAATCCATTCACATATGTTAGATGGTACTCTTTGGTATGGTCGTTTTATCAAACGCGCCTTCAATGTCAACAAAAACACCCAGGGCGGATTCCTTGATATCCAGTGATCTCTCAATCCTGCTCACTACGTTATGTAGGGCAGAGTCGATAGATCTTCCTAGTGTGTATGCGTGTTGAGGCATTGTCAGGGGTTATCTAGTTAGAGCTGTCGGTCTTATGTGCCATTCACAAATTATTTCTTGCGTTTTCATAAGAAACGAAGAAAGTGTGATAGGCCTATATGCCTTGGGAGCAGTGTAGTCAGCTCTGCCAGATTTCGGTATGAATACTACAATAGCTTGTTTCCGGGCCTTTGGGACACAACCCAGCGCCAGACTGGATCAGAACAGCAGTACTACGTGCTCAAGTAGTATTTCCCGTCCCCACTGTAGCAGGGCGGGGAAGATGCCGTCCGGTCCGGGTGCTTTAAAGGCGGAAAAGCTGTTATAGTGTAATTTTTCAAATTAGGCACTCTCATGCGCAGAACGAGCACCGTTCGTGCATTTCCGTTGTTCAAAAATTTAGGAAGTAAATCCTGACTACATTGGGCTCACATTTATTTGAAAGAAAGAAACTCGCGCGCGTGGTGCATCGGACGACGACCCTCTTGGATTTCAATGGTGTTATCTCTGCGAGAGCCAGCGCTGAAATGCTCTTCTACCGCGCAAATGTCTAATTTGGGTATTACATCTATAATTGCTTTTAGGGTATTTTCTTCATTTATTATTTCATAGGCTAGCTCCTAATCTTTTGTTGTTCCTGAAGTGATTCCAGTTTCCCCACTGGCTTGCTTAGAAAGTATGGTGCAGCCTATCAAGTGAGTCTTGAGCAACAGCTGCAGACTCTCCAGGAGGTCGTCATATCGCCGTCCTTCTTTCTCACGGACTGTTGGTGGTCTTGTGACACGGCCTTCTTGAGTCTGTTAACCTCTTGCGTGCTTTCGATGCTTTCACAGAAAGCTCGCCATGATGCTCTTTGACATTGCCTTATAAGTTTTTTGTACTCTTTAAGGCTGGCCTTGTAAAAAGCCCAGTCAGAGCTCTGTTTGGAGCGTTGAGCTCTATTATATGCTTTTCTGGCCTCATCTTTGAGTAAGTCGAGATCTGGGGTCCACCATGGGGTAGCTCTCCCTGTCTCCGACCTCCTTTTAAGTGGGCAGGACAATTTGTAAGCCCTAATTATCTTTGCCTGCACTTCCTCAGCAAGGAGGTCTAGGCTGGCGCAGTCCTTAGGGTACTCCGGATTTTCCCACCTCAGTAATACCAGATACCAGGGTACTGCGTATTTATATCCCGCAGCCCCTCACCGAGGTGCACAATGTATGCATCCTTATCCGTTTTTCTCGAATTTCGGTAGGGTTTGCCAGGACTCGTCTTTGGGCCTATTTGAAAAGTGACGCATCTGTGGTCAGACATGGACGCTTCTCGACTGCCATTTGTCTATTTTATTAAAGATATCTAGGCTAGGGATAGGGATATTGATTACCGTTTGGCTGCGAGCGTTTACGAAAGTAGGTTCCGTCCCGCGGTTAAGTATCTCTATATCGTTACTTATTAAAAAGCCTTGCAAGGACTTGCCTCTTTTATCTGAAATCCTGCTCTCCCATGCGATATGGTCCAAATTAGAGTCGCAGCTCATGATAAGCCGTAGGAAGGGACCCTACTGCAGTACTCAACAAACCCCTCCATTCCCCTTGTTGGGGGCGAAAGGGTGGAGTCTCCAGGTAAAAAGACCGCCGACAGGACTACGTCTCTCCCATCGCCCATTGCTCCACTAGTTCTTATCACGGTGGTGTCGCCATAGGAAAGTTGTGGCAGCAAATAGGCTCCTATTTGCCTAGGTGCGTAGATGGCAGTCCCAGATTTCGTGTTTGGCCTGTAAAATAAATTACCGGTTAACTGGCTCATACCACAGATCCTATATCTTACTATCTACGTTCCTGTATGAGGGCCACAGTGTCCTTAGTCAAATCAAGGCGGCGCACAATGTTGTCGTAGCCGCTCTCGAATGACTCAGGTTACACTGGATAAAATTTATTACTTTGTTTTTAGCCTTTACGTTGGAGGTGACTGATCATTCCTAATCCAGTCAAATCAAATAAGACACTTAAACTTTGTTTGTATGACTGAGGTTTTTATTGTGACTATAATTTCGATAACTTTAACTTGTCGTTATCAAACTAAAAGTACAATGTTACACCAATAGTTCATTTATTAAACGAGGGATTATCAAAAAGTAAGATTATAAAATGTACACGCCAGCGACGGCTCGCAGCCTAACTTCAGGGTAGGCCACAGCCGCAAGGCACACAAAATTTGAGGTTGGGATCGCGCTTTATAAATACAAGGAATTGCACAACAAAGTCACCTTTCAATAACGCATACATATTACCTTGGGTCTCTGGCCGACCCTGAAGTTAGGCTGCGAACCGTCGCTGGTACACGCTTTATCGTCGACTTTGTAACCTTACTTTTTGATCACCCCTCGTATTATTTAAAGCCTTATTACATTCAACACGGCAAATTACAAACTGTATCTATTCACAATCCACTTTATTTTCTACCATTTCTTCATTTCCTGTATAAAGTCAAGAAAACAGAAAATAAAGAACTAATTGGTTTAAAT
Organism: Philonthus cognatus; assembly: GCA_932526585.2. Taxonomy (NCBI): domain Eukaryota; kingdom Metazoa; phylum Arthropoda; class Insecta; order Coleoptera; family Staphylinidae; genus Philonthus; species Philonthus cognatus. The sequence continues at coordinate 37,181,091 of OW052242.1, forward strand.
TAATCGTCTAACATCAAACCAAGTATTAAATCTCATGTGTTTTCGCAGAATTCATCTGGACAGGAAGAGTTTCCCAATCCATCTTGACCATGCTGAAAATGGCCAGACGCACTTATGTAACTTTATAAGAGGCCACGTTTTTTCTTCAACACCAAATCGATATTTGATGTGCGTGTAAAGTTATTATTTTTAGTAAACAAGGTCGTGTTGTCTTCGTCCATTATAACTATACAATAAGTCAAATGTAGATATTGAAATGTGTGGTTATTTTTATAATAATATTGATCTTTTTATAATTAAATTGGTATCAATTATGTAAAACTGTACACTTAGAAATAGAAATGTCATAAAAGAACAGTTTCTTGTTAATTTTCAATCAACTTGAAAATTAGATAAACGGAGTTTTTCTTTCAAGTATGCATATTCCAATTACGTGCTGTAAATGTTCGGATATTCGTTGTATTTTTAAAGGAGTTCAATTTGAAGCTTTAAACGAGTGTTTTCCACTCCCAGACTAAGCATGAAGTAAAATTTCGAGTTTAGAAAATTTGTCGAGGGTCGCGCATTTTCTGGGCTTTTCTAAACTCGAAATTTTACTTCATGCGCCACGCGTATAAAACACTGATTTCAAGTGAGGTTCAAATATACATAAATTCACATTATGTTTGTTTTGTACGTGTGGCGCATGAAGTAAAATTTCGAGTTTAGAAAAGCCCAGAAAATTTGTCTCGGGTCGCTGCGCGACCCTCGACAAATTTTCACAGGGCTTTTCTAAACTCGAAATTTTACTTCATGCTTAGTCTGGGAGTAGAAAACACTCGTTAAGAGCTTCAAATTGAACTCTTCTAAAAAAAAACAACGTTAACATTTTTTTTTAGGTAAACATATGCATGAGCTGTAAATTTTCCGATATCTGTTGTTTTTTTAAAGAGCTTAATTTGGAACTTTAAACGAGTATTTTCCACTCCCAGACTGAGCATGAAGTAAAATTTCGAGTTTAGAAAAGCCCCGTGAAAATTTGTCGAGGGTCGCGCAGCGACCCGAGACAAATTTTCTGGGCTTTTCTAAACTCGAAATTTTACATCATGCGCCACACGTACAAAAAAACATATTGTGAATGTATGTATATTTAAACCTCACTTGAAATCAGTGTTTTATACGCGTGGCGCATGAAGTAAAATTTCGAGTATAGAAAAGCCCAGAAAATTTGTCTCGGGTCGCTGCGCGACCCTCGACAAATTTTCACGGGGCTTTTCTAAACTCGAAATTTTACTTCATGCTCAGTCTGGGAGTGGAAAATACTCGTTTAAAGTTTCAAATTAAGCTCTTTACAAAAACAACAGATATCGGAAAATTTACAGCTTATGCATATGTTTACCTAAAAGAAAATGTTAACGTTGTTTTTTTTTAGAAGAGTTCAATTTGAAGCTCTTAACGAGTGTTTTCCACTCCCAGACTAAGCATGAAGTAAAATTTCGAGTTTAGAAAAGCCCTGTGAAAATTTGTCTCAGGTCGCGCAGCGACCCGAGACAAATTTTCTGGGCTTTTCTAAACTCGAAATTTTACTTCATGCGCCACACGTACAAAACAAACATAATGTGAATTTATGTATATTTGAACCTCACTTGAAATCAGTGTTTTATACGCGTGGCGCATGAAGTAAAATTTCGAGTTTAGAAAAGCCCAGAAAATGCGCGAAACTCGAAATTTTACTTCATGCTTAGTCTGGGAGTGGAAAACACTCGTTTAGAGCTTCAAATTGAACTCTTCTAAAAAAAAGCAACGTTAACATTTTCATTTAGGTAAACATATGCATAAGCTGTAAATTTTCCGACATCTGTTGTTGTTCAAATGAGCTTAATTTGAAACTTTAAACGAGTGTTTTCCACTCCCAGACTAAGCATGAAGTAAAATTTCGAGTTTAGAAAAGCCCCGTGAAAATTTGTCGAGGGTCGCGTAGCGACCCGAGACAAATTTTCTGGGCTTTTCTAAACTCGAAATTTTACTTCATGCGCCACGCGTATAAAACACTGATTTCAAGTGAGGTTTAAATATACATAAATTCACAATATGTTTGTTTTGTACGTGTGGCGCATGAAGTAAAATTTCGAGTTTTTTCCACTCCCAGACTAAGCATGAAGTAAAATTTCGAGTTTAGAAAAGCCCCGTGAAAATTTGTCGAGAGTCGCGCAGCGACGCGAGACAAATTTTCTTGGCTTTTCTAAACTCGAAATTTTACTTCATCCGCCACGCGTACAACACACTGATTTCAAGTGATGTTCAAATATATAAAAATTTCAAAATATTTTGTTTTATACGCGTGGCGCATGAAGTAACATTTCGAGTTTAGGAAAACCTAAATAATTGATTTGGACCAACTGTCTTCTTTCGTCTTACTGTTATATCGATGATTTTTTGTTATTACAATAGTGCTTGCGATTTACTATTATAACAATAGAACCATCGATGTAACAGTAAGACTATTGTAATGCTGACAAATTGTATTGTAAAATTGTATTGCTGACAAATTGTATTGTAATGCTGACAATTTTAACAAATTGAACTTCTTCTTCGTTACAGCATACGCATCAGAATATGTATACTTAAAACAACAATTTCCTGTATATCAAATCAAAGACAATCATATCAACAAGAACTACTAGACGAAACACTCTATTTCTCCACAAACCAGGTCAAAATCGGTAAAGACAATAGCCTTAATAACAACACCAGATAATAATGCAAAACAATAGGGCTCGTAATTAATGAAAATTCGATAATTTACCGCAATTACAAACTCCGATGACATTTAGGCGAGTATAAATATGTCGGCAATGTAGAGTGGTGGCAGTTCAGTTCTTTCATAACGACACAGCGTGGTCGCGTTCAGTCCACCGCAACTCTTTGAAAAAATACGCAACCATGCATTTCACGGTGAGTCCTATACAAAATTGCACCACATTTCCGACAGTGAGAATAAATTTAATTACAGTGCGTTCAGTGCGTTATTTGTGGTTTTTATGGTTATAAAAAAATAAATTATGTTACGGTTTGTTGGAGTTTGTAAAGTGTTTCAACCTAATGGGTTCTTGTTTCTACAAATTTTGATATAGCTTGAATGAAATATCTTGAATTCAGACTAAAGTAAGTGAAATGTGTATGTATTAAGAAGTTGATATGCTATGTAATGAAAATTTAAATTATTTTCAGACTTTTCCCAATTCAACATTTTTTTTTTTATAAAAAAAATGGTGATGTGTCCATCATAGTACTTTCCCCCGTAAATTGCGTATTAAATCACTTTTAAAATATTTGTAGCATTATTATTTTCAAAATGTCTTCAACTTTTTGATAACTACAACTTTTATTTGAAACATTTTTCAATTGGATCAACAGATACTGACACAAACCAATGACTAGATAAAAAACACTATTTATTGAATATCTCAAAAACTAAGAGTGCTATGACAAATAGTGAAGATACAAAAAATCTTTAATATTTTATTACCTACAACTTTTATTTGAAACATTTTCCAATTATATCAACACACACACTCACACAAATCAATGACTAGATAATAAACACTATTTATTAAATATCCCAAAAACTAAGAGTGCTATGACAAAAAGTAAGTGAACAATACATCTTCATTTTGTTATTATCTACAACTTTTATTTGAAAGAATTTATTGTTTAATGAACATTTATTGAAAGAATCTGAAAAAACTGAAAAACGCTAAGAGTAAAGTACCACTTCCGGTTTTCCGATTTTCACCAAAAGCTTTTCAGTTATTCCTATTGTAACAAAAAGCTTAAGTTTCAAGTTTCATCTCGATATCTTTAGCGGTTTTTGCGGTACAGCGCACACAGACACACACACAGACAGACAGACAGACAGACATTTTTCAAAAATGGTCTTATTCGACTCAGGGGACCTCAAAACGGATATTTCCGCTAAAATTTTTGATTCGAAAATTTTCACGAAAACAATACTTTCCCTTTGTATTACATACGGGGGAAAGTAATAAGTAATAGTTTCGTTTTATTTTGATATGGATTACCACGTAGCAACGGTCAAAATCATCGTGATGATTTTATTTTATGCTTAATTAGTGGCGCAGCCAATATTTCATCTTATTCCCTTCTAAGACGAGATGTCCGCTAGGCCACTAATTAAGCATAAAGTAAAAGTTTTTCATAATTTCACTTGACATATACCTACAAAAAAATTTGTCTAAATTAGTAAAATTATGCACGTATTTACTTGAAAATTGAGAAATAATTGAAGAAATTCATCAGCAATTGACAAAAGTCTTGTAAGTTAATTGATTGAGTTACGTGAAGATCTAATTAATTTGACGAATAAAGCACTAATAACCCTTCTTCACACTTTTTTTTGAATTACCAAATGTACATTTCGGACATAAAGTAAACATTATCAATGGATTAACACTGAATTGAAGTGAAGCGTTAATCCATTGATAATGGTCACTTTGTGTCCGAAATGTATATACATTTGGTAATTCAAATAAACGTGTGAAGAAAAGTAAACTGAATACGAATAGATTTTTATTTTATTTACAAGATTTTTTGACGAATAATGCACTAATAAATAACCTTGTGCTTTATTCGTCAAAAAATCTTGTAATCTAAATAAAAATCTATTCGTATTCAGTTTACTTTTCTATATTCGTATTCAGCAAATTTACTGCGAATACTCTGATATTATTAAAAAAAGGTAGTTGAAATAAAAATTGTTGACTATAAACTCGAAAAATATCAATTTCTTAATACTTTTTTTTGTTTATGTGGTGTTATTAATAAAATGAATAAAGCTTTTTTAAAATTCCACAAGTCAGTGTTGAGTACGCCTGGCGCATGAAGTAAATATTTCGAGTTTAGAAAAGCCTGAAAATTTGGATTGGTCGCGAGGCGCTACGCGCTTCACGACCAATCCAAATTTTCAGGCTTTTCTAAACTCGAAATATTTACTTCATGCTTAATCTGGGAGTGGAAAACACTCGGTCGAATATTATTAAACACTTAAAAATGAAAATAATAGTAAATCAAACTAAATACATACTTAAATTTGCTTTAATAACTGTTTCTTGAAAAGAAAAAAAAAAAATTTCTTGAAAAAAAAATCCATAATATTGTAACAATCCAGTTTCATGGGAGCACGCACTCTCTTATATTCCTTCAACGTCAATTGAAAACCCATTAAAGTATTAAAATAATCTCCACTTTTGATAATTACAAATATCCGATACATGTGCAACAGACAGTTGAAGAAAACATTGTTATTAAATCAAAAACAATGAGTTTAATGAATACTTTTCGCACACTTAATTGAGGCCTTACGAAACTCAACCAAGATAAGATCGGGTGTAAACGTTCTTGCACGAGTTTGCCATTAAATCACGCTCCAATGTCAATTTGCGCAGATGCATAGTAGATTTTGTTTACGTTGAGTATTAACGATAATAACAATTGTTATACGGATGAAAGTGCAATGTCATTATTGTTTGTAGGTGTTTGCTTATGAATTTGTCACAGCAAGCGTAGGAAAATGAATTAAAAGTTTACAAATTAGAAACGTAATATAAAAGATTATGTTGAAGTAATAGTTATTTACAAAACGAGTGGTGGAAAACAATTTTCCCGAGTAAACGCACAAGCGATGATGGAGCTTCCTGAACTTTCGAGTTCCCAAAACGGTGTTCAAAACCTCACTTTCGAGGCGGCGAGTTCAAAAATGAATTAATATTCGACAAGTTAGAAACGTAATATAAAAGATTATGTTGAAGTAAAAGATATATTCATCTGAAATTTAACACAAATTGGAAAAAGCCGGACTCCTGTGTTCGTTAACAACTTTCACGTCTCATTATTATTTAACTCTTAAAAATCATAACTTGATTAAAATTGAATTTGTGTTCAGTATTCCGGCACCAGGTACCCACAGACGCGTTTCGGACTTCAAGATCCTCTTCAGTGTGGTCCCGACCCAGTGCTGAGGAATACTGAACATTTCTGACTATTTCAAGCCAATATGTGAAAACTATTAATGATTTCGATAGCTAACGCCATCTAATGCTTCATAGTTGCCACTATGAAGCATTAGATGGCGTTAGCTATCGAAATCATAACTTGATTATTTATTTTGACAAATAAAGCACTAATAACCTTTCTTCAAACTTTTATTTGAATTACCAAATGTACATTTCGGACACAAAGTGACCATTATCAATGGATTAACACTGTGTTAATCCATTGATAATGGTCACTTTGTGTCCGAAATGTGCATTTGGTAATTCAAATAAAAGTGTGAAGAAAGGTTATTAGTGCTTTATTCGTCAAATTAATTTGATCTTCACGTAACTCACAATCAATTGATCCTTTATATTTTTAATTATGAAAGAGTTGTCTTTAAACTGACCTACCTTATACCGTTCGTTTGTTTTTTCGTGCTCACCATTGGGATTTCGCAAACTACCGTACGATCATATAAAACATGATTTAGAGTAAGCTTTGAATTTTAAATTAGATTGAATCTCAGACCAAGAATAGTATAGACAAGTAATGCTGTGGTGGGGATGGGCAATAATATGTGCCTGATATAACCTCCAAAATTCAACCTCTTTGGAATGAATGAACACTATCATAACCTCAAATTTATGACATCATTCAATTAGCATTCTGGGCAATTGCACAACAATGTCGCCTACTCTAAATCATAATTTAAACTATTGCACGGTATTAGAGATACGAAGATGGTTAAATAAGACAAAAGCATCCATTTTTAATTCAAAATAAAATTACATAATCTAATTTCATCCAGCATCATTTGTTTTCAAGATATAGAGAAAAAAGTGAAAATTTTCATTTTGTTATAACTTTGTTAATTAAAGAGATAATGAGCTGAAACTTGAATTGTACCATCCGAGAAGTACAACAAAATTGACCGATTTTATACAGGATGTCCGATTTTCAAGATACAACTCCAAAATTCAAATGTTCTTATGGCAGCCGTATTGGATTTGTATAGTATTGCATAGAGCAGGAAATTTAAGTTGGAAATCAATGTCAAATTAAAAGGCCATTTGTCATATCTCATAAAATGTAACAAAACATCAACTCAATATCTCTTTAATTGACAACGTTATAGTAAGAATAATATTTTTTCGATTGTCACTTTTTTCAAAATATGTATCTTTAAGGCAAATGAAGAGTTAAGGGAAAAACCAAGTGAGTCCAAAAAGTACCGAGGCAAACTTAGCAGAAAATAAACAAATGGGTCACGACGATAGAAAATATCACAAATTGTGAAATACACAGAGTTCTAAATTTTCATTTTGTTCCCTTGTAAAATTAAAAAATTTGGACTCGTTTGGTTTTTCCCTTTAACCCTTCAAATGCTAGATATAAATTATAAACTATTAGAAAACTAAACTGATTTAATCATTCATTGGTTTGCCTGGACCACATCGGACTTCCCACTAAACTAGTGGGAAGTCCGATGTGGTCCAGGCTAACCAACGAATGATTAAACTAAATGAAAGATTTTACTTTTGGCTGTCAGTAAAACCATGTCAATAAGTTTGATATAGTATCACTTGTCTTAAAGATACGGTAAAGAAAATTGAAAATCGATTAAATGTAAAATTACAATTGAAACACGATTGTTAACTTTGTTTGTATAATTGAGACTTTATTAAGTGATTATAGTTTCGACAACTTTAACTTGTCATTTTCAAACTCAATGTTTGAAAATGACAAGTTAAAGTTGTCGAAACTTAATAAAGTCTCAGTTATACAAACACAGTTAAAAATCGTGCTTCAATTGTGGATTGGCCGTTAACAGTTTAAATGTTAAATTTCACTATAACTTTGTTAATTAAAGATATCTCTTTGATTAACAAAGTTATAATGATAATAACATTTAATAGATTTTCACTTTTGTTAATCAAAGATATCTCTTTGATTAACAAAGTTATAGTGATAATAACATTTAATCGATTTTCACTTTTGTTAATCAAAGATATCTCTTTGATTAACAAAGTTATAGTGATAATAACATTTAATCGATTTTCACTTTTTTCACCGTATCTTTAAAACAAGTTGTACTAGATCAAACTTGTTGATATCGTTTTATTGACAGTCAAAAGTAGAATTGAGATTTTGTATATAACCTAAATTAGTCCTTAGAAATACAATGGAATCGACTGTTTCTTATACAGGGTGTCCCTTTTTAAGATATGACTCTTCTCCTTTCTTGACATATGATACATGATTTCTAGTTAAAATTTCCTGCTCTTTTCAATGGTGTAAAAATCAAATATCACTGCTAAAAATCTTAACCTTGATGTTGTACTTTGAAAATGAGACACCCTGTATAAAATCTGTTAACTTCGTTGTGTTTCTCGGATGTTAATTGGGGTACATTTTAAATTTTAGCTTGTTGGCTCTTTAATTAACAAAATTATAGCAAAATGAAAATTTTGTCCACTTTTTTCTCCATATCTTGAAAACAAATGACGCTAAATAAATTTTGCTGACGCAGTTTGGTGAGCACGATAAAACAAACGAAGGGTATTACTATTTGACAACATTTTTATATTTTCGAATTTTCACTTGAACAGAATTTTAATTTTTAATTAGTCAATGATTCAAATTAAATAAATGAATAAACTTTGACTAGTAACTATTGAAATTTAAATACACTCGACCGCAAAGAAAACGCGCCACTTGAAAATTCACGTTTTTTCGTGAATATTCAAACAGCCATAACTTCGGTCGATGTGGATGAAATTTGATGAATTTTTGAGTTTTTGGAACGCTAAAGTTTTCTCTTTAAAGACACATAAGTGGATATAACGAAATTTAACCACTTCTGCATTTAAAAGTCCTACCAACAAAAAAATGTTCAGAATGTTAGAAATGATAAAAGTTGAGAAGTTATACTGTGCCCAAAAAAAAAAATCGTAGCTCAACTTCAAAAAAACGCAACAAAATTCCATCATTTTCCTTTGAAATAAGCGAAAAATCATGTCGATCCAATGATTTGGCTCGAAGTTATGGCAGTTTTTTTAAAAAGTGTATTTTGGGGCATAACTTTGGCAGACAGGCATAACTCTGCTCGCAAACCTGTGACATTATGCGATTTAAAAAGATTGAAGTTTTCTCTTTAAGGGCATGTTAGTCAGATCTTCAAACATGCACATTTTACCCCCTTCTACCCCCTAAAGGCGATGAAACGTTTTTCACTTTAAAACTTTTAACTTTGTTAACTTGTACAATGCGCAAAAAAACATTGTGGCTTCGAGTAAGGGACATCCAGAATAAATTTAGTCTGGAGGACTGAATTTATTCTGGATGTCCCTTGCTTGAAGCCACATTTTTTTTGCGCGTTGTACAAGTTAACAAAGTTAAAAGTTTTAAACTGAAAAACGTTTCATCGCCTTTAGGGGGTGAAAGGGGGTAAAATGTGCATGTTTAAAGATCTGACTAACATGCCTCAAAGAGAAAACTTCAAGCTTTTTAAATCGTATAATGTCACAGGTTTGCGAGCAGAGTTATGCCTGTCCGCCAAAGTTATGCCCCAAAATACACTTTTTAAAAAAACTGCCATAATTTCGAGCCAAATCATTGGATCGACATGATTTTTAGCTTATTTCAAAGGAAAATGATGGAATTTTGTTGCGCTCTTTTGAAGTTGAGCTACGATTTTTTTTTTTGGGCACAGTATAACTTCTCAACTTTTATCATTTCTAACATTCTGAACATTTTTTTGTTGGTAGGACTTTTAAATGCAGAAGTGGTTAAATTTCGTTATATCCACTTATGTGTCTTTAAAGAGAAAACTTTAGCGTTCCGAAAACTCAAAAATTCATCAAATTTCATCTACATCGACCGAAGTTATGGCTGTTTGAATATTCACGAAAAAACGTGAATTTTCAAGTGGCGCGTTTTTTTTGCGGTCGAGTGTATCTCCAATGGGTTTTCCAAAATATCTAATCAAAGTTTAAATTTCGTAAGAAAATTTAAAAAAGACCTTTATTGGCATAATACCACATTACATCTACACACTAATCGTTACCCCTTCCCTTCCTCCTGCTTTCCCTCTCTTCCGCCAACTTCTCAAGCGTTCTTACCCCGGCCCCATCCTCTCTCATCTATTCCGTCACTCTTCTATTCCCTCTTACTTCCACCCATTCGTCCTTCACCCCCTTGCATTCCTTTGCCAAATGACTCCACGTATCCCTCCCCCGCACACATTACACACTCTTCCCCCAACCACACTTTCCTTTCTCTCTCTTCTGACGCTTTCCTTTCTACTCCATCCCCCCGCTACCAAATACCTCGGCATTCTCCCATGCTCCTGCCACCTCCCGTACCTATCGTTGTATCCACTCCTCTCTTTACACCTCTGCCTTTCCTGTGCTTCCACCTCCTTCTCCTTCTCTTTCACCCACCTTCACCCCATTCTCCAGCCATTCCATCACCTTCGCCTTCGACAAACCTACCCTCTCATACATTCTTCTTCTCTAGCTCCTCCATCTACCCTCTCTCCCATTTACGCACATCACCTATACTGCCTTCACCAATCTCTGTTCCTCTAGATCCCATACCTAGCCATTCTCACCATTTCCTCACATTCTAGTTTCTCTCTATTCGTCTCCTGAAGCAATATGTATCCGGGTGTTGACTTTTCTACCCCCAACATACGCTTCAGGAACCACAACTGCTTCCTCTCCATACACTCATACCCTCTCCTCCCCCACACTTCCACCCCATACATTAACACTGACCTCACACACGCCACTCTTACATTGTTCCCCATCCACTTCCCCCACGTGTCTCCCACGCCTTTCTAGCCTTCCCCTGCTTCCACCTCACATGTTCCTCATACCCTCCCGTCCCTTTGAACATAAATCCTTAATACTTGAATCTTTTAACCCTTTCAATCACCTCCCCCTTCACTCTAACTCCTTCACCCCCCCCCCCCCTTCCGCCCTTTATTTCTGAATCTCATCCATTTCGTTTTTTCTACGTTTACGCTCAACCTCCTCTTATCCATAAACCTTTTCAGCATATTCTTCATCCCTTCCCACTCTCTTGCCACCAGCACCATACTATCCGCATATGCCAGCATCCACATCTTACTTCTACCAATCACCATTCCCCCCCGCTTGTCGTTCTCTCATCACCTCCTCTAATTCACTCATATAGAGGGCTCAATGGGCATCCCTGCCTCAACCCCTCCCACGTCCTAAACTTCACTGACTCCTCCATTCCCACTTTTGCCACTGCCCATGTTTCCTCATACACTCCTCTCACCCACTCTACCATTTCCTCAGTCACCCCTTTTCTCCTCAAACACTCTAATAATCCTACACTCGGTACCGAGTCGTACGCCGCCTTCAGGTCCACAAACTCTGCATACACGCTTCCCTTCTCTTCCATCACTTTCTCCACCATTCTTGCTGGGTAAAGACCTGCTCCCTCGTCCCCCTACTCCTCCTAAAAAAAAACCTGCGTCTCCGGCAGCAACCCCTTCTCTTCCACCTCCTCCTCCTGTCTATTCTTCACCTCCATCATGGCTATCTTGTATCCAGTACTAATTACCGTTATTCCCCTATAACTATCCGCATCCTTCTCATCCCCTCCTTTGTGTACCGGGCATATCCTCCCCACCCTCCATGCTGTCAGTAGGTTCACTCTTCCCCTTCACATCTGGTTCAGTAGCTCCCTGAATTTCTTTTAATTGAGGGATTTATTTTGTAAGAAAATTTCTAAGAAATTAAAGTACTATACAATCAACACAAAATTCACAGAATTTACTTACAATTACTTTGGGTAAAATTATTTCATCCTGCAATAAAATTAGAATTTTTAATTCTCCGTGATTATTATCCAGATTTATGTTTCACATTATTTTGTAAAGATTTTCAAGAGAAGGCTGCAAAATTGTAAATGCTAAAAGTCGTCTAAAACACAAATAAAAAAAACATCAACTCTATTTTATGTCATAAATTTTACAATAAAGGAAACTGCAAAATAAGAAATCTTTTCCACTCTCAGATTAAGCATAAAGTAAAATTTCGAGTTTAGAAAAGCCTGAGCGTTTGGATTTGGATGCGAAACGTCCAAATCCAAACCCAGGCTTTTCTAAACTCGAAATTTTACTTCATGCGCAACGCGTATACAAAACTGACTTTAAATGAAGTTCTAAATATTTCTATCAAAATAATTTTACAAAAGTTGTATATTTTGAACTTTACAATAATTCACTGTTTTATACGCGTGGCGTATGAAGTAAAATTTCGAGTTTAGAAAAGCCTGAATTTGGATTTGGACGCTTCGCGTCCAAATCCAAATTCTTCAGGCTTTTCTAAACTCGAAATTTTACTTCATGCTTAGCCTGGGAGTGGAATTATTTGTTAGACATTAATTAAAACATTCAATGATAGCACCAAATTCTTAAAAACATTGAACAACAAGATAATTAACGATACTAATAAAGATTATGAAAGTAATTACGGTTTGCGTTTGTTTTCAATTCCTTTATGTAATAAGTAATGTCACTAAAGGTTCTAATATCTGTCGAACAAGTGTTTTTCACTCCCAGACTAAGCATGAAGTAAAATTTCGAGTTTAGAAAAGCCCCGCGTGGAAAATTTGTCGAGGGTCGCGCAGCGACCCGAGACAAATTTTCACGGGGCTTTTCTAAACTCGAAATTTTACTTCATGCGCCACGCGTATAAAACACTGATTTCAAGCAAAGTTTGAAAGATACTAATAAGGCTAGGAATCTGTCAAATAGAAGTACTCAATTATTTAATTCAGGCTCTTCTAAACTCGAAACTTTTAAAGTCGTCTAAAACACAAATAAAAAAAAAAAAACATCAACTCTATTTTATGTCATAAATGTTACAATAAAGGAAACTGCAAAATAAGGAGTGTTTTCTACTCCCAGACTAAGCACAAAGTAAAATTTCGAGTTTAGCCTGAGCGTTTGGATTTGGATGCGAAACGTCCAAATCCAAACCCAGGCTTTTCTAAACTCGAAATTTTACTTCATGCGCCTCGCGTATAAAAAACTGACTTCAAATGAAATTCTAAATATTTCTATCTAAGCTATTTTACAAATGTAGTATATTTTGAACATTACAATAATTCACTGTTTTATAAGCGTGGCGCATGAAGTAAAATTTCGAGTTTAGAAAAGCCTCAATTTGGATTTGGACGCTACGCGTCCAAATCCAAATTCTTCAGGCTTTTCTAAACTCGAAATTTTACTTCATGCTTAGCCTGGGAGTGGAATTATTTGTTAGACATTAATTAAAACATTTAATGATAGCTCGTTGATTGTTAAGGCACTTATTTTTTGAAAATCCAGTATCACTTAATATAATAGCAGACTATTTATGGTTTTCAACTTTATATTTCTTCACCTGAAGAAGCTACAGTGTAGCGAAACAATTGTAGTGAGTAAATAAAAAGTTGAAAATCATTAATAGTCTGCTATTATATTAACGTTTAATGATAGCACCAAATTCTTAAAAACATTGACCAACAAGATAATTAACGCTACTAATAAAGATTATGAAAGTATTTACGGATTGCGTTTATTTTCAATTCCTATAAGTAATAAGTAATGTCACTAAAGGTTCTAATATCTGTCGAACAAGTGTTTTCCAGTCCCAGACTAAGCATGAAGTAAAATTTCGAGTTTAGAAAAGCTCCGCGTGGAAAATTTGTCGAGGGTCGCGCAGCGACCCGAGACAAATTTTCACGGGGCTTTTCTAAACTCGAAATTTTACTTCATGCGCCACGCGTATAAAACACTGATTTCAAGCAAAGTTTGAAAGATACTAATAAGGCTAGGAATCTGTCAAATAGAAGTACTCAATTATTTAATTCAGGCTCTTCTAAACTCGAAACTTTTAAAGTCGTCTAAAACACAAATAAAAAAAAAAACATCAACTCTATTTTATGTCATAAATGTTACAATAAAGGAAACTGCAAAATAAGGAGTGTTTTCTACTCCCAGACTAAGCACAAAGTGAAATTTCGAGTTTAAAAAGCCTGAGCGTTTGGATTTGGATGCGAAACGTCCAAATCCAACCCAGGCTTTTCTAAACTCGAAATTTTACTTCATGCGCCACGCGTATACAAAACTGACTTCAAATGAAATTCTAAATATTTCTATCTAAGCAATTTAACAAATGTAGTATATTTTGAACTTTACAATAATTCACTGTTTTATAAGCGTGGCGCATGAAGTAAAATTTCGAGTTTAGAAAAGCCTCTTCAGGCTTTTCTAAACTCGAAATTTTACTTCATTCTTAGCCTGGGAGTGAAATCACTTGTTAGACATTAATTAAAATCGTTTATGACAACACCAAATTTAAAAAAGAAATGAACAACAAGATAAGTAACGAAACTAATAAAGATTATGAAAGTAATTACGGTTTGCGTTTGTTTTCAATTCCTTTAAGTAATAAGTAATGTCACTAAAGGTTCTAATATCTGTCGAACAAGTGTTTTCCACTCCCAGACTAAGCATGAAGTAAAATTTCGAGTTTAGAAAAGCCCCGCGTAGAAAATTTGTCGAGGGTCGCGCAGCGACCCGAGACAAATTTTCACGGGGCTTTTCTAAACTCAAAATTTTACTTCATGCGCCAAACGTATAAAACACTGATTTTAAGCAAAGTTTAAAAGAGATTAATAAGGCTAGGAATCTGTCAAATAGAAGTATTTAATTATTTAATTCAGGCTTTTTCAAACTCGAAATTTTACTGCATACGACACCCATATAAAACACTGACTTGTAGTAAAATCTTTAACCAATTGGTTAGAGTGAAATAAATTTAGTACGTCAAATATCAATTATTTATATGACGGGGAAAGTGACATCCTAGCACTTTCCTCGTCATAAAAACAATAAATTGGTATAAATCACTGACTTCACACCCTCTTTTCTTTCTAGTGAATTAAAAGCTGTTGCCCAAATTTATATAAAATTTGTAAGAGCCTTGAAAGTATTAATAGTAATGACATTCTTTTTGTTTTACTTGCAATCTACTCTTACCATAAACGTCTGGATAATATATATATAATATATTATATATATAATATATATAAAACACTGACTTCACATCCTCTTTTCTTTCTAGTGAATTAAAAGCTGTTGCCCAAATTTATATAAAATTTGTAAGAGCCTTGAAAATAATAATAGTTATGACATTCTTTTTGTTTTACTTGCAATCTACTCTTACTATAAACGTCTGGATAATATATATAATTTCAGAAATTGTGGGGTCAGTTCATTTAACATTTACCAAACACTGTACGTGTAAATTTACACGTTTGCCTCTCAATGTGAATTTACCCTAACATACCAACTGAGCAAACTCATTTAAGTAATGTTTCATCAACATTAAAATAACGTTTAATATTGTTACAATCTTGATAAAACGTTGTTTATTTGTTTTTTGCTCCGTGGGTATACATTAAATTAAATGACTTCTTACTATCTATTTCAGATGAGACCAGTAATAACACTCGCAATTTTAAGCTTCGCAACCTGCCAATACAACTACCCCAACTACAACAAATTCCGCCCATCACCAATTGACAGCACATCGAATAGCAACTACAACCCTTCAAATGATTACCTGTACAACCTGAAGCTTCCGAATTACCAACCGGCAGCGTACCCAGATTTTGGAAATTACTACCCACCTCCCTCAAGACCCAACTTCAACTCCTACCCTTACCCACCACCACTCTACCCCCAATCACCTCCCTTGACCCCGCCAACCCAAAACAAACCACTTTTCACCCCGGCCCAGGTCCCATTCCCCGCCGAATCCCCCGGACAATTGGCCAATTACAACAAATTCCTTCAACAAGAAGCGGCCGACTCGCAAAAATCACAAATCGAATCACAATTCTTCACCACCGGATTGTTCAATTCTGAAGATTTCGGGAAGAGCTACGTCGATGTGAAGTTCGGAGGCCCGAGTAATCTGCAGTATCATTACAATATTTAAGAATTCGGAGAAAAACTGAAGCATTAAAGCAAAGAACAAAGATGAATGTATATACTAAACAGTATTACACTTTTTACCTCAAATTTTAGGGCCGGCGAAACGAAAGCGGCGACCCGATTTGTATTCGTAACTTTCGATTCTTGTTTGTTTGGAATATATTTATTTTGAAAAAGCGGTTTGAATGCGAATGTATAGTCTAGTGTTTTGTAATTTTCTATTTTTACTTATTATTACACATTAATGAGATTTAATTGTTTTTTTTTTTATTGTAATGCCTGGATTCGTAAAATTCCTTTAACTTTTTAGGTCGTGCCATTTTTTCACTGATTATAGAGGCTTCTACTTCGTTATACATTGTTGAACATAAATAAAACACTGTTTATCACTTTGTTTGTATAACAATTGGTTTATTTGGTGACTATAGTTTCGATACTACACGTATCATTATCAAACCGTTAGTACTAACGGTTTGATAATGATACGTGTAGTATCGAAACTATAGTCACCAAATAAACCAATTGTTATACAAACAAAGTGATAAACAGTGTTTTATTTATGTGCCATTTTTTATTGAAACACTTACTTTCTTCTAGATTTTTGTATTTTTTAAATAACAATCATTATTTCCTTGTGCTAAAATCACTGTAAAATAAATATTTCTAAGTAAAAACTTCCTAACAAAGATTAACTATTTCGATCTAGATGCTGTACCTTCACGCATTTTCATTCCCAACAGTTTACATCCAATTTCACCTGAATAAAGTGCGCGAAACGGAATGGAATGCGTTACATTTTTTTATGTAATATCAACGTGCCCCAGATTTGAATCTCCGTATAATACTCGTAGACTCTTGAGAACGTACGCAACAAGTTTGGGTGAAACTGAAAGTGGCATCGCGCCAGCGTTCACTTTCATTGATTGTTCATGATTTGGAAGAGAAACACACAATTTTCTTATTTTACTTATTAAAGGTACAACGGTTAAAGGTAACATTTGTTCGCGGAAAAGTTGTATTGAGGCAATTATAATAATTTAATGTTGGTCTAAAAATTGTTTATACTGGTACTGCAAGTTTTATATTTTTCTGTTAATTCACAATTATTTTACTTATTACCCACTGAGCAAACACATCTAAGTAATGTTTTATCAACATTAAAGCAACGTTTAATGTTGATGCAATGTTGATAAAACGTTATTTATTTGTTTTTTGCTTACTGGGTAATTTAGGTTAAGGTTGCAAAAGTAATGTTGATATAATAATAATATTAATACTTATATGGTTAAATATCCAGAATTAGACTTATATGGTTCATTAAAAATTACTTTTAGTTATTACATAGAAACAATTAAATTGGTTGTTTATAAGAACTTTATAAAAAGCAACATTTCAAAATCAATGTTTTTCGCTTCGTCAAATTTTGTGTTTCGGTACTTTATTAACTATACCTGATGATCATTATAGACATATTTAATTGTACTTGTGTGTCTATGAAAATTTTAACACGTTGACTGCAATATTTTTCTAAAAATATTCAATGACTGCGCGGCAGTCAACGTGTTAAAACTTGCATAGGCAAAAATCATTTTACAATTACAATTTAAGATGTCAAGTGCAGTCAAATAAGTACCTAAACACTATTGTTGTTAAACCAACAAAAACATGAATTGTGAAAGTCGCCAAGTGCGTTATGAAGATTATGAGTCTATTTAGTACAATAGTAGAAAAAAATTAGTAGAAAAATCGGAGTAGAAAAAATGGAGTAGAAAAAATGGAGTAGAAAAAACGTCGTACAAACAGAAAAATGCGTTTGTACGACGTTTTTTCTACTCCATTTTTTCTACTCCATTTTTTCTACTCCGATTTTTCTACTAATTTTTTTCTACTATTGTTATTATCTACCCAAAATAATAATACTCAAACGTCATGAAAAAATGAATTTTTATTAAAATGTAATGTAATGTCCGACGTCTTTAAGGTACAATAAAATTTCATTTTTTCGTTCTTCGTACTGAAGCACCACGCTGCTGATTCGGTCTTCTTGCTGCTGTCTCGATTGATTCCTGTCTTTTTTAATTCGTTTGCCTAAATCCAGTTCACGGATCATACACTCAGTGTCCGCTTGTTCCTTTAAAAGTTCTTTCATAAATGTGTATAAACTCGGATGATTTTTGCCCACAACAATTTGGAACCGGTTATGCCAGCCTTCAGAAACATTGTTGGTTCGGGATAAATTTTGAAGAGTTGCATCGTACATATTCCACAGCTCTGGTGGAAATCTTGGTGATGTAGCGCGTCGTCTACCTCGCGCAGTTCTTCCGCGTACATAGTTCTCCTGCCAGAATCAGAAAGGTGTAAAAAACTGAAGTTGTATATTAATTATACATTAATTACCGCGTAATAATCTATGATCGGTTTGAAATCTTCCGCAGCTTGTCGCTCAAAAGCAGCGAAGGTTCGAACGACATCTTCGATTGGCACAAATGCGTTTGCGCACATCATTTGGGCAGCTATCTTAATTTTTCGCTCATCATTTCGGTCACTATAAGCTTGTTGTAGACCATGTTCTTGAATGCGTCGAAACACTGCTTGACGTAGGTGGAAGAAACAAGCCTTGACAGTAGTGTTGCCGATGGATTTAGCTGCATTAATAATGGCCATTTCGAAATCTGTGATAACGACAACCGGCACAGTACGAGGAATCCCAGATGTTTGACATGCAGCGTTAACCACTGCAAATACTTTTTCGTATGCCACCTCTTTTTTACCGTCCATTAAGGCGTATACTAGCGGTAATGCCACAATGTGGGTTACTCCACGGCGAATTTGTTGGAAAGAGGCTAAGATGGCGAAAAATTGGAAAAAATATGAGGCACGACCTGAAAATAAAATTAACCGGAATAAACCGAAATCAAATCAAATCAAATCAAAATTTATATCAAATCAATCAAGCTACCTTGAAGGTCCCATCGACGTACCAATTGGAACTTCTCATGAGGCGCCTCAAATTTTCTTTTGTCGCAAAAATGATTAGTCGCCCGACTGATTCTATTTCATCCGTATCCCAAGAATCGTACAGCAAAAATTTTTCGCCACCTGCCGTATCCCGATACCTTTGTGGAATTTCTTCCAAATCATTTATGTCAGTGGGGTTGGTCGGCATGTTTTGGAGTCTTTGGCGTTGGATAGCTCTGGTTAAGTTAGGTCGATCAGGAAGCAAGGCTAATATTTCGGAAGGCACATCATGCAATTCGCTCCGGAGCAGTTGCACAGGTGGAGCTTCCGGGTGATCTTCCGCTTTGCGTTTCAGGCGATTCTGAAGGTAAAAACCCCGTGAACACCATA
Source organism: Philonthus cognatus (assembly GCA_932526585.2). NCBI lineage: Eukaryota > Metazoa > Arthropoda > Insecta > Coleoptera > Staphylinidae > Philonthus > Philonthus cognatus. Next base: position 37,200,496 of record OW052242.1, read on the forward strand.
CCACCAACCTGATTCATTAATTAAACCTTTATTTTCTCGGCTTCGACTTCTTCCATGTTGGGTGCATGTCCCTGGTGAGGCGATTCATCCGGACCCCTCAAGAGTTCAACGGCTTGACCGTGGGTTAAATAAGAACGGGTCACCGCTCGAGCGCTGCACTCCGGATATTGGCGGCACTTCCAATTTACTCGCCCGTTTTTTTCATTGTTTTTGGAATACAAATATCCCCCAATGTGCAACAACGTACTTCGAGATGTTTTAATCAGTTCCACGTCCATAATTTTAAAAGAAGTTGAAAGAATATTATCAACGTTACAAATGTGCCAAATTATGAATGAATGTGAAGTTGTCATGAAGATGTCAGTGTTCTAATGTTTTTCGAATGTTCGAAAATTCAATAAATTGATATTGGTAGAAAAAGAAATTAGTAGAATTTTTTATGCAGTAGGAAAAAGAATAAGGTAGAAATAATTATTAGTAGAAAAAAGGAGTAGAAAAATTGACGCCCTACGCCTTTTTCTTTCATACTTATACAATAATTAATGTGTTATAACATATTTAACAATAAACAAAACAAAATTCGATATTGATGAAAATGCACTGTATGTCTTTTGAATTAAAAAAAAATTAGAAGTTGGGTTAAGTGAATTTAAATCAAATTAGGAGTTGGGTTAGATACATTTAAATAAAATTAGGATACTCTAACCACCATATAGAAGAAAAACACCACTTCGATGAAAACTTCAAAGTCCTACATCAAGAAAGAAAAGACCGATAACTCAACATCATGGAGTCCATGGAAATTAATAAAAAAAATACACGGGACATCTTCTCAACGAACAAACGGACTTAACAAATTCGCCCCTCCTAAATATTATTTTTTTGAAAAAACCCACCCCCCATAATCATTACATATATACTTGACCCGACAAATTTTATTTATCATTTCTTCTACAATTGTTTCGCCACGGCGTGGCGAAACAATTGTAGCGAATGCTCAATATATAATTGAAAGTATTTAAATTGTTTTATTTATATAAAAGATAAAATTAGGAGTTGAGTTACGTGAAATTAGATATGTCACAAGTTAAATTAAGTGAATTTAAATAAAATTAAGACTTGGGTTGTGATTTAATTCAAATTCACCTAGCACAACTTCTCATTTTATATAAATTCATCTAAACCAACTCCTAGTTTTATTTTAATTCACTCAACCCGATTTTTAATTGATCTACATTCACCTAACCCAGCTTCTAATTTATTTATTGCTTGTTGATTACTTGTTATAATTCCAGGTGATAGACCAACGCAAAATACCTCCACTTTGATCGCGCCCGGAAATTTAAATGGTAACTGTTTTCTTTCAAATATCACAAGCGCTGCCTCTTGGGCACACTGAGAACTCACAACCTAAATAAATCCTAGTTTGGCCGGTGGTGTAGCGCCATCTATTGAGACAAAAAATCAATTCATTGAAATTGCTTTTTGTCGATAGATGCCACTGTGATAAAAGCAAATTCTCCGATTGAACTTTACTATCTTTTAAATGTTAAATCTAGTAATTTGGACAGCGAAACAAATACCGTCTCTGCAATGGGAAATCGTCTTTTTGGCAGTAGTTCAGGCGACTAATCTAGAGGTCGCCAGCGTCGGCGATTATTGAGGAATATTTGAATTTAGCGCGTTTTTCTACCGGTTTTTCCCGTTTTTGGTAGTGTTTGCTCCGAGAAGCACGGTCTTTTCCATAATTTGTGGATGATAGTTTTCCATAATTTGTGGATGATAGTTTTCCATAATTTGTGGATGATAGTTTTCCATAATTTGTGGATAATATCGTATGTTCAATAAAATAAAACCTCTAGAGTGCCATGATTTAACATTATTGTATATTTAAGTTGGCCACACGCTTCAAAAATTGTCATAAAAAACGTTAGACATAATCATAGACAAATAATATAAGAGAGAGTTCGATTGTAGAGAGAAAGACGGGTGACTATAGCGACCTCCCTTATAGGGGGCCGTTTTTCCTCGAACTACGGGCGCGCGCGCTTATTTGAATTATTAAAACATATCTGCATTTTTTTAATTCAAATTAAAATAACTTTTAAATATTAAAATTAAATCTGCATTACACGAATTTAATTTTGACACTTAAAGTTTTGTTTTAACTGATCATTATTGACAAATAATTAAGGAAAACTTGCATACTTACCAAAAATAAATCATAATATGTAGCTCAGTTGTGAAACTGGTTAAATTACCCAATAAAAGTCGTATATATCTATAAAATTTATAAAACTTTATTGCCAAAAAAAAAAAATCTTTGAAAGTTTATGCAAAACATGACTGCTTCATATGGAATCTTAGATACCTTCTTAAGTGAGAATGTTGAATATGTGACCATTCGGAGAGAAGAGTAGAACCACCTCACGTTGTAGACTTTGCAGCTATGTTTAAGATGATTTGGGAATAAATTAACATAATATATAAATATGAATATATGCACTAAAATATTGCATTAACAGCAGGTCCAAAAATGGAAATGTATCTATCATTTTATTCACTTTCATTGTAGTATCGTATGTTCAATCAAATAATACCTCTAGAGTGCCATGGAATTAATTGTAGGCCGGCAACTCTGAAATTATACATTATAATTAGTATGTCTGACGTTTTGTATGAAAATTCCTAAAGCGTGTAGCCAACTTAAATTTAAAAAATGATAAAATCATAGCACTCTAGAGATTTTTTTTATTGAACATTCGATATAATAAATTGTTGATAATAAATAATAAAATTTCAATTTTCTACTATAAGTGTTAGGTTATGTTCTGACCAGTTGCCAAATAAAATACTACTTTATATAATTAGACCTAATGTGCACCAAAAATGTTGTTTAATTTACGTTCATATAAACTAACTACTCGGTTATAATAGACGATAGGTAAATTTTATAAAAATATACTTATTTGCTAATGACAAGCCATATCACAGCGGGGTGTTAGAAACGGAAATAAATAAATATAAATACACATGGCCCAATAATCGACTTGTGCCCACGGCTGCCAGATGTCTGATTTTCCGCGCCGTCGGAGAGCTGCAAATCCGCCCAATTCCACCAAATGAAGAAAAGTTAACACATAAAGCGATAAATTTGAACTTTTGTTTAAAAAAATAGGTTATTTTCAACACTGTTGTTATATTTTGTGCATAAATAAGTTAAATTAAAAGAACAAATTTAATTAAATTACGCACATTTAAAATATCACTTTTACGAGTTACTGAACTAGTTTTCCTTGATTGGACGTGCTCGTTATTAATTTAGAAAAATTCCGCAAAATAAAATTTTATCCCGCAGGACGAACTTTTCCAACCCAAACGGCGGAATTCCGCCCAATCTGGCACCCTTGCTTGCGTCTTGTTTGACGAAAAGTGGCTAGCTTCATTCTAATCTTACTTCTATAGCTGACTTCACGGAAAACTGTTCTGTTTTTAACACTGAAATATAGTAATACTGGAACGCGCACTGCCTATGATCGCTGGGTTAAGAAAGCGAGCCGAGAGAGACAGCGACCAAAGGGTCTTGTGTCATTGTCTCACGCTCCTCGCGCATGCGCATTAGAACTAAAGTCAGGCGGCGTACATCACGGCACAAAAGTACGACGGAGACACAAGACCCGTTACTCGCTATCTCTGTCGGCTCGCGCTGGCGTCGCCAGAGCGCGTTCCAGTATTACTATATTTCAGTGGTTTTTAAATGGAACGATTCCAAGGTTACACATCTAATGTAATAGGCCCTGGACATAATAATTATAATGTATAATTTCATAGTTGCCAACCTACAATATATTCCATGGCACTCTAGAGCTTTATTTTACTGAACACACGCCAGGCTGTAAATCCAAAGGAAAGGAAAGGAAATTAAAATGTTTCATTTTCCTAAAACTTCGAATAGTGATTTGGTTAAAATGTTGTTTATTATTTATTTTATATTGTTATTCGCAATTATTGTATTCTTGTGATGTTGTGTCTATTTTTTTTAATTTTTGTTTTTTAATAATCAATTTGTCTTATTTTTATTTCTACCTGTTTGTACTTATATTCAGAAATGAATTGCAAAATTATAAAAATAAGGTAATTAATCAAGTCATTAATAATAATAATTCATTTATTGAGAATAAGGAATATACTAATTTATATCATACGCACACACACATGCGTGCATGTGTTAACACACACACACGCACACGTAGTGTTTTTCACACATCTTGACGCACACTAACAGGGATATATGCGTTTGTTTAGTGATAGTTCAGACGACTATACTAGATGGCGCTCCGAACCGTTTTGGTATGGGACATGGGGTGTCGCTTCCTGAATGTTCCGTGCCTAGAAAAATGAACTCTGCTGCACCGATTACAGATGCACAACTATGGGGAAAAAAACGGGCGCAACATGGCAAACCACATTGTGGTGGCGCAACAGTCGATTAATGCAAAATATGGCGACTTTTTTAAAATTTCTTTTATTTTGATTATTATTTAATTTAAATTTAAGTCCATAATAGAATTATTGCTTTCACTGATGTAAGCAATAATTTCATTATGAATATTATTTAAGGGTATACAATAAATAAAACACATTACTAAGTTAATTTCATTTATTTAATTATATCCATAAAATCACTTCTATCTGAAACAAAATATTAATACAAATGAAGAGAAATTAATTATAGCAATATTAAATTATTAACAATTTATTACAAAAAAAAAAAAATGGGACCTGCTACACGGTTATGACATTTGCCATTTTTCAATACCCTGATATAACGTTCCTTTTTTTTAATAATATTTACTAAAGCTTTATTTTGAGGGGTAATGTCAATATTTGGACAAACAAACAAAGGCTTTCTGAGCTGTCTAATAAGGGGAGTATAAATGTGAGGAAGTGTTGATGAAGTAGACGGTTCCGTACATGTAACCTAAAAAAAAACATTTATAAATATGCACATATTTCCTTGTTACACATTTACCTTTAGTGGAATTAAATCACTGTCAATATTTAAAGACACAGTACTCAGGTCTGCAACAAAAAGAGATGGGATAGCATCTTGTAATAATCGCATACTTACATTAAAGGGAACAAAACATTCCTTAGAAAAATGCCTGTCGCAGATTCTCCAATTGCATCGGGACACATCAGATACAATTCCGAGAATATGTTTTCACGTCTCCCATATAAAATGGTACATTTGAATTAAATACTGTTTTAATAAACAGCTGAAATCAAGCAAACAAGCATTATATCAGCATTAAATGTTGACAATCATAATCCGATTTTAGGTTGATTACATAACATCACAGGGGGCAGTAATTAACGTCACAACAACAAAAATCTACTCCATTTTAGTTCACAATTTGTTAATAAGTAAGATTAACAGCCGTAACTATCGGATTTCTATAGCCGTTTACCAAAATCTATTCTACCAACTTCACAGATCAATTGGATGTTTTAAGTTTAATACATCTCGTCTCAAATTAACAAGAGTAGGTTTTCGCTAACAGCTAATATATACTACATTTTAGTGCTAATTAAACAATAAATTAAGTTAATTTGTTATCATGTTTTATTTGTTACACAGAAACAACATGCATATGCATTATATTAGTGATGTGCATAATCAGTTATAATCTTTGAAATAGTACTTCATTTGTGCGTACATAAAATGGAAGTGCCGTTCGATTAAATCACAATTCAAATTATAATTAGTTAAAACAATCGATTGAGCTCATCACATTATATTGAATATGTTTATTCCTAATGTAATAACTGAATTAAAACCTTATAAAATAGATATCACTTGTGCAAAAGCGTGCATTGTTACATATTTAAGCTATAGCCCATATTTTAAAATTAAAATCAAAACTCACTTACGCGATTTCACTTTATGTAATTCTGTAATAATATAAGTATTCGGTGAATATAAATGGTAATGGTAATAAGGATGAAATGAGTAATTGTAAATACTTTAAAATAATTACAATTTCGGATTTCGTGGTAAACAGAACAATTTCTTCACTTCATCTTCTGCACAACCACAAATCATGCAATATTTCACTCTCTCTCGACTCATATTGCAAATTTGGTTCCAAAAATATCCAGAAAAATCGGTCTACCCTGCAAACAGAGCAAAAGATTAATTACAAATGGCGTGTCACGTGTAGAACACAAAATTGGAGGTAAACAGACAGATGTAGCGAATTTTTGTTAGAGCATTTTTGTTAAAGCATTTTTACAGTTTCCTATTATAATTTTCTAGTGGCGCCGCCGGCGGCACCGTGATCCTTGGGTAAACCATCGGTGAAATAGAACTATAGGCATTTTACTGTTGTTAGACAAGGAAGAAATGTTGGTTTCGCAATTCCCTATATTGACAACACCCCGTGCTCTGCTGTAATCAATCAAACATAACCTTCAAAAAGTGATTTTTTCACCTGATTTAAGTTTTTATTCAACAATTACGTTTAATTTTAACTGAAAAAATGGTTGAGCAACAAAGGCAAAGAGTTGAACAGGAGATGACTAAATTGGTCAACGATCTGGACAAGCAATACCTCAGAAAAATGCAGGCGAGTTTAGTTTTTTTAGGTTAGAAAGCATGTTGGTTGATAAATGGGGCCTTATTATTACATATATTAAAATTTTGACTTCACAAAATAGTTTTTATAAACCGTTATGTATGCAAAATCCAGAAATTATAAGTTACGTACTGACAAACCCCCAGACAAAGAATTATAATTGATCCTCTTTGATAAAATCAGTCGTAAAATTAAGCAACAATTCTTGTGAATTGTGTTTCTGGCAACATTGCATATCAACCAGGAGGCAAATACTAAAGGGTTGCTAATTTGTATTGGAAATATTCTATAGAGCAACTTCTCAAATTGGTTATTTTTTAGGCGAGTATGCATAGATGTGCGGCGAAATGCTGTGATGATACGAATGTGTCTTTAGAACGGGTGCAGAGTTGCGTGGAAGAATGCTCAATGCCATTGAACAAATCACAGGCCTACGTCCAGCACGAACTCGAGGGATTCCAGAACAGGCTGCAGAGGTGCGTAATGGAATGCAATGATGACATCAAAATGCAAATGGGGCCCAGTCCAAATGAATCAGAGGTAAAATAATTTGCAAGAGTTTTGTATTTGATTTTCAGATAAATAAAAATAATTTTTTCTTTAAGAATTTTTTTTATTTTTTCAGGTAAACAAATATAGTCTAATGTTTGAGAGTTGTGCGACGAAATGCGTTGACAAGCACGTGGATTTAATGCCAAAACTGTTCAAATCAATGAAAACAGTGCTGGCAAAACATCAGAACACGTAAAAACCGGAAAATTGAATGTAAAGAACAAATGAGTGTAGTTTAATCCGTAATGGAATGTGATGTACATTTTAGGCAGACACATTTTTATCAACGGCCACTGCCTATTATGCATACCAAAAAGCATATTTTTATTGCTCCTATAGTTGTTAAGTATAAATAATTGAGAAAGAATGCAACATGATTTTTTTACAATATGTTGAATAAATAAAGTTGTTAATATATATATTTTTTTATTTTTCTCGTGCTTTTCCTAAATTAATAATTACAACTTTAGTATTGAAAGTTATATGACTTTTCTAAGACTTTATTAAACATGCTATTTTAGGTCTAGTGCGTTCTTTAAACTCTGTTAATAAGAATATGTATAACACTTCTACAAGATTTTACATTTAAAATCATATCAAAAACATATAGAATTAATGTAGATTTAAAACAGGTGTTAGGTGAAAGTTTTAAGACTAGCAGAATCTTAAAATTATCTGCTATCTTACTAAAACAGTTTTTATAAAATCATGCGGTTATAAATTCCAACTTATATTATAGGCTCTACATTGCTGTATATTGTGTTGTCTATATTATGCAGAGAATTTACATATTCCAATAATTACTGTGTTTAGCATAGAAAAATTCGATATTTTACTTTATGCTTAATCGAAGAGTGAAAACACTCCTTAAGAGCCTGAAAATGCATAGCATATACATCGAGATTATACTTAAAACAATAACCTTGTATTTTTTAATTTTGAGAAAATCTAAGTAATATTATTTAAATCAAAAAATTAATAATAAACTTGCTAAGGCGAAAAAAATGATTAGTATAGTTTCTCACCTTAAATTAATAAGGTACTAAATTAGGAGTATTTTCTTAATTTTATAGTTAAGTAATATAGGCAATACAATTTGTAACGTCAATGAGAATTAAAATAAGTAAAAAATTATCAACAAACACACAGAGCAATAATTAAAATTAGTCATAACTAAATTAATCTTCTGGACCAATTATTATACCCAAAATTGACGATTATTCAAGTGCATCAGCCTAACTGCCTGATTGTGCTCTTGGTCAAGGTCTAAATTTATAAAAATCAAAACAAGTCAAAGTTGGAAATTCAATAAAAATTCCATTAAATCCTTCACAAATACAAGCACGAAATCTTATAGAAGTGAAAACCCGTGAGTACTGATTAAATCCTGAATAAATAATTCCAAACCTGTCGAGTTTAGATTAACAATTTTTATTTTTAAATGTTTGTTAGGTTAGGTTGATATCTTTTGTTGTAATAGTTGTGTGCTGGGTTGAAGTAATAAGGGCTTTCATGGTGAGAAAAAGGGGCGAGAGATGAACGAGCAGGAAATTAGGGGAGTCGCCGAGAATTTGCTGAGATCGGGGGATTTTCACAATGTCGGTTCTCAAGTTGAAATATGTAAGTTTCAAAATGTAAAAATATCCACAGTTTAAACAAAAGATTTAAGCTTCGTTTAATATGAATGAAATACTTTGTTAATTAAGGTAGCTGTGAATGTAAACAAAACTTGAAGTTGGGTGTAAAGAAAACAATTGTAATTAGAAATTTGTTAGGAATGAATTAATATAATTTTGTTTGTTTTTGTTGTGTGTTGATCCAGCACAATCTCATAGTATAAATACAGTGACTTCAATACGGCCTGAGTATGTGATATCAGAGGATTTATTTGCGGGGCAACGGATGAATGGGCGAATGTCGAGCATCCGGAGGTTTTTCTGTTTGTTCGTGACGTTTGATTTGCTCTTCACTACCCTTATGTGGCTTATATGCATCATGGTAAGTTTCTGCCTCATTATTTAAATAATTATATTTAATAGAACTTGGTTTATTAATTGAAAAATAATACAATGTTTCACTTCTCTTTGTTTTACGTCTCAGTCAATAGATGAAATATATACTATCATATTTCATCTGTTGACGGAGACGTGTATTCTATTAGTAACTTTAAACGCTCATATTATTTCTTAATAGATTAAATGATTATTTTAGAAAACTTGGCATCATAAATTGTTTTTGTTTTACTTTTTATGAGTTTATATTTTCATTTTTTTTTTTTTTTTTTTTTTATTTTTTTATTGCAATTAAATAATGGCAATATAATGACTGCTTTAAAAAGCACATTTTGTTTTTGTTTTATTATTGATCAGTATTCATTTGTTGCAGTTAACTGGTGACAATATAATGACTGCCTTAAAAAAGCAAATCTACCACTACGATGTCCACACATCACTCTTTGACGTAGTCATGGTTGCCATAGCCAGGTTTTTCATTTTAATACTGTTCTATGCTCTTTTGTATATAAACCACTGGATTGTTATTGCTGTAAGTATTTTTTTTGAGGTTATATCCTAGAGAATCGTAGTAATGATTGTTAATTAAATTATAGATGTCAACTTCGCTGACCTGCACGTTTCTCATTTCAAAAGTCTTCGTTTACGACGTGAGTTTTAAGGATATTGTGAGGATTTTTGTTTTATTTTAATGTCGTTTTTAATCCTTTCCACAGTGGCAGGCTTCCAATCAGCCCGTTTTTCATGTACTGCTTATTCTGATCAGTTTCGTGCTCTCATGGGGCGAGGCCTGGTTCCTGGATTTCAGGGTCATCCCGCAGGAATACCACGCTAGTCAATATTTGATAGGTAGCGAAAAAATACCCATGTTAATTAGGTGTTACTAATAATTTCATTAATTGTTTACTTTTATTGCGTATATTTGTCTCAATTGATAATTGTGTTTGTCTTAAATATTGTTAATTATATTTTGTATCACAGCGAGTCCGGATTCAGAGAGGGCGCCACTAATCCGGAGCTACGTGCAGGGTCTTCCGTCCATGTACAGCGAGAGTGTTGGTAATTTCTATTCCCCACTGGGTTCACCTGAGGGCTCGCTCCATGGTTTCGAGACCATCAGCTATCCTCGTCGGTATTTACCCGTCAGATTAACAACAGAACAAGTGAGTAAAACTAAATTAATGAAAACACAAGACAATAAATAGTAAGTATGGTGCGATCATCTAAAATATAAATCAAAAGTAGGCTATGAATTTGAAATTAGATTGGTACTACTGACTGTTAACACATAGTTTACATAACCTCAAATTTATACCACCATTCAGCATTCTGGGCACCGTACACAAAAAATGCCGCCTGCTCTAATTTATAGTTTAAATGATCGAACAGTACAATTTTATGACTTTGGATGCTGTAGTACTTGATCGTTTTTATTTGTTTTGTGTTTGGTTAAAAAAATGCAATCACTTGTAAATTTATGCATCTCTCTGGAAATCAAACCCGGTGTGATTTAACATTTCAAATTTTTTCCAGTCTTGATTTGTGTATAGAAATCGAGCTCATTTTTTATCCACACTGTGAATAAATCATCCTCAAAAACACTTATAAGGTCGCATTTTCTGTATTTCCAATCAGTTAAAAAAAAATCACTAGATGGTAGGTTAGTTGTGGCTTTGATTTTCGTCATTTCTAAGCCAATAATTTCTTGCAAACCGGTTCGCAGTAATCACCCTTTTTTCCACATCAAGGTGTACTACTCAATTGATATTTTGTTTACTTCTTTAAAACCAGGAAACCAATTATCAACGTCTAGCAGCCGACACACTGACGGAAGCCTGGGGCCTTTTGAGCAATCCCGAGTGGAAGTATTGCAAGTCGAATCAAGACGGAGACATTGTGGAATCTATGACGCTGCCCAAAGGGGGAAAAATTTACAAACTATCAGTGAGTCGCTTAAATCATATTTGCAAACTATGTATATTTTCCTATTTTGGTCATTTTGAATATAGGCTCGTGTGGATTTATCCCCGAAATTCCTGCTGGACGAACTTTTCTACAAAGTGGATAAAATCCCCCAGTGGAACAACGCCCTGTTGGAATCGCTCAAAGTCCAAGAAATAGATGAGCACACCGACATTAGCTACCAGGTCTCGGCGGATGGGGGCGGGGGCATCGTTACCAGCCGAGATTTCGTCACCCTGAGACACTGGAGCCTCATCGAAGATTGGTATGTGATAGCCTGTGTGGCCACCGATCATCCGTCCTTACCCAAAAGTGACAAATTCATCCGGTAAGTAAAATAAAAATCAAGCTCCAATACACAGGGAATTTTTATTTTAAGTATACATATCCTGATGTTACAACCTGTACAGGGTGGTCTAATTTCGATGTTGCTTATGAGCATCTCGGTAAATATAAGAGTTAGAAAAAAACCGATGGCGCAATCGCGATCTCTTGTTTTGAGACTAAGATAATGCCAAAAACAAAATGCAACATCTTGTTTTTTCAGAAGTTATGGGGCAAAATCGGGTTTTCTTGATTTTTAACTTTAATTTATATCTTGCGTAATTTGTAAGATAAACAAAAACTATAAATATCACTAGACACTTTTTTTAAGTAGAATTCAGTGGCGTAGGCATTTTTTTATTTCATGCACACATTTTCGAGTTATAGCCAAATTATTATTTTTTTAAATGTAAATCATAGTTGGCTTTGACACAGTTGAAAAGAGTGTTTTTTACTGATTTCAAAAATATATACTTTTGTGAATTTATCTTAAAAACAATCTTACTATAGAATAGAAACTAGCTTTTAATCTGCTAAATAATACAATACGGAAGACAATAGCCATTTTTAATTATTTGTATGCTCAATTTTAATTAATTATTCCACTGCAACAGCAAAGAATTCTGTTCTTCCAACAAGATTGGAAAATGAAATTATGTTCTGTCTAATAATATATTTATTACTCAAAAGAGAATTATTATTATTTATAATGTTTATCATAATTTAAACTGAGCATGCAAATGATCAAAAATAGCTATTTTCTTCCATATTATATTATTTGGCAGATTTTAAGCTAGTTTCTACTCTATAGTAACACTGTTTTTTTAAGATAAATTCTCAAAACTTAGTATTTTTAAAATCAGTAAAAAACACTCTTATCAACTATATTAAAGCCAACTATGATTTACATTTAAAAAAAAATTATTTTGTCATAACTCGAAAATGTGTGCATAAAATAAAAAAATACCTACTGGATCCTACTAAAAAAAGTGCCTTAAGAAGGTATTTATAGTTTTTGTCTACCTTACAAATTACGCAAGATATTATTTAAAGTTAAAAATCAAGAAAACCCGATTTTGCCCTATAACTTCTGAAAAAAACAAGATGGTGCATTTTTGTTTTCGGCATTATGCTAGTTTAAAAAAAAGAGATCGCGACTGCGCCATTGGATTTTTGTAACTCTTATATTTACAGAGATGCCCATACGCAACATCGAAATTAGACCACCCTGTACATTTTCAGACATTTGTTGTTTTTAAAAATTGTTAAGTTTATAGCTTCTAACAAATGTTTCACCTCCTTGATTAAGCATAAAGTAAAAGTTCGAGTTTAGAAAAAGTTTGAGTTTAAAATACAATACGAACAATAAAATTTTAAGGCCTTTCTAAAATTGAGATTTTACTTCATGCGCCACGCGTATGTCACTGACGTATTGTGAAGTTTAATATATATCGCTAAAGTGTTATATACGTGCGGCGCATAAAGTAAAATTTCGAGTTTAGAAAAGCCTGAAAATTTCTACGTGACCAAACCAAATTTTCAGGCTTGTCTAAACTCCAATTTTGCTTCATGCTTAATCAAGGAGTGGAAACAGTCGTTAGAGGTTTCAAATTGAACACTTTTATAAAAACAATGAATGCTTTAACACTTACAGGATATGTATACTTAAACAAAAAACTCCCTGTTGAATTTTTAAATGTTTTTTCTCTCATGGTTTTTTTTTTAATAGAGGTGAAAACGGCGTGGGCTGCTTAGCGATGCGTGAAACCCCGGACGATCCGAACGTCTGTGAGTTTTCCTGGGTGCTCAACACGAACTTAAAAGGCTGGATACCGCAGTATATCTTAGACAAAGCTTTGGTCACTATGATGTTCGATTACGTCAAGAATTTGAAAAGGCATGTGAAGGCAATGTGGCCGATTGCTATTACCGGAAAACCAGTGTGATTCTTCAATTTTCTTTTACTTGATTTCTATGAAATTTTTCCCATGATGCATTTATATCGAAAGAAAAGAACAAAAAAATGCAATTTTCCATTGCATTTTTTTATTTAACATAAATAAGTGCAAAATGGAACAACATTTCTTTATATTAAATAAACAAATGCAAAATTTGGAAATTGCATGATACAATTCAGAGATGAATTCAGTTCCATTTTTTTGTATAATAAAGTTCATTTCTCTTGAGGCCCAGTTACACTAAAATTGTTCATCACTGAACTCGGGTTGTTGAGAACTCATTTTAGAGATGAACCTAGTTTAACCTATTTTATCCCACCGTACTCATTTGAGTACAGCACCAAAAATCACAGACATTTTTTTTTACAAATTATAAACTTGTATCACGAGTTGAAAAATAGATTGTCTCCTTTTCTTTAATTTGCTTTTTGCAAAGAGTAATATATTGACACATTTTCAGCTGAGTAATATGAAAACAAAAAATATTTTTTTAGAATTAAAGTTTTTGGGATCAAATATTTGGTGCAACTGGACCCAAGTGTACTTTAGAAAATTGTCTGATGTGAACTGTCACATTTACTTTTTTATCCAATAGTCTGAACTATTGGACTTTACTTTACTGTACTCTCTTTTAAAACTTTTCCCCCATTTTGTTTTATAAACCTTTATATTTATGTATAAATTAGTAACTATAAGAACAAAACTGTGATTCAGTGATATTTACATAACATTATTAATTATAGCATGTATTTTGTATGTAAGCAACTTAACCGGTTGAAATTTATACTAAATATTGCAAATATAAGCTAAGCTAATATTTTTTTATTAGTTGTGATCGTTTTTTTGTATTTTTTACAAAATAAAAGAAAAAATGAGCAGTTACATTCATATGCCAACTTGTTTATTTATCTGAATAAATACATTTTCGGTAGATATTTAAGGGTATGTAAGTATAAAATAAGTTTTCGGAGTTTACTTCTCTTGAGGGGGGAACCAGGCCTGGCAAGCCTCGGAGGCGATTTCGCACATTGCAGACAGAGCCTTTCCAGCACTATCGTATTCTAGAAAAACGAAAAACAAAATCAAAGAAGTTGAATTAGTGGGTAAGTTTAAAAACTTTTGAGCAATTACGAATAAAATGCGCACAACAATTTAAGGTAAGTTTAAAAGTTTTGAGTAAACATTAAGTTATCAAAAAATACACACAAGAAGGTTAAGTTTTAAAGTTATGAATTGCTAGTTTTGAACAAAGTCTATCCCTGGATTACTGTCCGGATATGAAGGACGTTTTTATTAACCATTTTTTGACAAAAAGGAATCCTTTAAAGTAAATTTTGAATGACTTATAAATATAAACCACATTTTAAATCGTAATTTGACTACAAGGAGTGCTAAAAAAATTAAGAAAAACAAGAGCTATGATAAGAGAGAAGTACCTCTTATTGCATTTTTAGGGGAAAATGTTATTTGAAAAAAAAATTGTAATTGAGAATTAAGCCTAAATACACAATTTTAACTTAATAGAAACATTTGCTGCTACAATCACACTTGATACATTCAGCAGCAAATGTTTCTATTAAGTTAAAATTGTGTATTTAGGCTTAATTCTTGATTACAATTTTTTTTTTCAAATAACATTTTCCCCTAAAAATGTAATTTAGAGGTACTTCTCTCTTATCATAGCTTTTGTTTTACTTAATTTTTTTAGCACTCCCTGTGGTCAAATTACGATTTGATAATGAAAATGTGGTTTATAAGTCATTCAAAACTTTCTTTAAAGGATTTTTTTTTGTCAAAAAATGGTTAATAAAAACGTCCTTCATATCCGGGCAGTAATCCAGGGATACACAGTATATTTTGTTCAAAACTAGCAATTCATACCTTTTAAAACTTAACCTTCTTGTGTATTTTTCGATAACTTAATGTTTACTCAAAACTTTTAAACTTACCTTAAATTGTTGTGCGCATTTTATTCGTGATTTTAGAGTTTTGATTTAGTTTTTGCAGCCAAAATCTTAATACAAGTGTATTTAAGAGTGTCAATAGTTATTTATGCAACTATGTCTGTGAACAACCATGTGTGTGTAATGACGGTGTTAACTGAACAATTTCAATTTATGTGACATAGTTGTATTAATTACCTTGGCTAGTTCCGCGTTTTCCAAAGATGGATCCGTTGAAAGGGGGCTTCCTGTAGGTGGCGTCGGCGTTGTCAAAGACGCCTATGACCAAAATGGCGACGACGGCGAAAAGGGCGATTTTCACGAATTTGGCGACCATTTTTTTGGAGTACTTAAAAAAACAATAATTGAATACCGAGAAGTGAAAGTAGCGACGAGTTTACAGAGTATATTCAATCTACTAAAAATGTAGAGAGTGCAAAGCACTCTGGTGGTTTAAATTGGTACAAAATAAACGAGAATGTCTCACCCATCTAGTGAGTATATCAAACATAGGTTTTGAATTAAACTTTCACGGCCTTATTAATAAACGTTATCTTACAGCTTTAACACAGTTCTGAGGTTATATTAACATTTACGGCTTAATAAAACGTTTTAGTAAATTAATAATTTATTTGGGAAGTCCGATGTGGTCCAGGCAAACCAATGATGCTACAAATCGATAAATGATTGTGTATATGTAAAACTGTAACAAGTTAAATTGAGCTGTCTTTGACAGAAAAATAGTAAATTAATATTGTTAGTTTACGACTAATAATTTAATAGCCCTAGTTTAATTCTTACACATAACCTGAATTGTCATAACAAAATAGGGTTATTTAGAATCTACTGCAATAAATCATAAATGTAGGAACCTTATCAGTATAATTTGAACTTCACTTGAAATCAGTGTTTTATACGCGTGGCGCATGAAGTAAAATTTCGAGTTTAGAAAAGCCTGAAAATTTGGTTTGGTCGCGTAGCGCTACGCGCTACGCGACCAAACCAAATTTTCAGGCTTTTCTAAACTCGAAATTTTACTTCATGCTTAGTCTGGGAGTGGAGACACTCGTTAGAAGTAAATTTCAATCAAATAATTTAGCAGAAGAAATAGATTTTCACAAACAAAATAAAAAACAGTGTAACATACCTTCTAAATTACTTGATTACAATGAAATTAGTTAGTACATATGAAAATGTAATTTTGCCACGTTCATTTTATCATTATTTCAAAACTAACTAATAACATGTAGATTTTGCTCTAAGAATACGAAATGTTAGTATCGTGTTCGCATGGGTCAAGTAGAGATTAACTAGCATTAAACTATAATGATATTAACTGCAATTCTATTAATAAGGCTGTTAAATGTTTATATTACTTGAGATGAATAATATAAACTGTCTGCTTGATTTAACCCACTGAGCAATCATATCTTAGTAATGTATCATCAACATTAAAACAACGTTTAATGTTGCAACAATGTTGATATAACGTTATTTGAATTTTTGTTGTAAACAGTTTTGTTTTTATTTATTGTGCGAAATATTTACAATCAATATTTACACTTTGGCAAGTGTAAATATTGATTGTAAATATTTCGCACAATAAATAAAAACAAAACTGTTTACAACAAAAATTCAAATAACGTTATATCAACATTGTTGCAACATTAAACGTTGTTTTAATGTTGATGATACATTACTAAGATATGATTGCTCAGTGGGTTAAATCAAGCAGACAATATTACAATCAATATTTACACTTGCCAATAAATAATTCTTATTATTTACATTTTAAATTCATTTAATGTGAATATAATATTTTTTAATAAAATATTTTTAACGTATTGTTTAAACTTTATATCATTAAGTTGCCTAACATTTTCCGGAAGGCAATTGTAAAGTTTAATAGCATACCAATTGACAGCGCATTGAAGTAATAATTTACTACTCACCTGTTTGTTGTGTGTGGGTTGTCTTTAGTGAAGTTGACTGTTGGACAGTTGGTGGTTTGATGATGCTGTCCGGTTTGATCCGCCGGCTTTATATACGGTTTTCCGGTTGCGGGATGATAAAGGGTTGGTTCATGTCCGCCCCCTTTTCGCCGGCCGGCGCTCTAAACTGATTAAGGCCCCATTTGCGGTGTTATTAGAGAGGTAATGGAATCACTGCACGGCCAGCAATAATGGGATCCGACGCGACTTCCAAACTTCATATTGGGGAAAACTCGAAATCCATAAAGTTACAATTAAAATTATTTAAATCACCGATACTTCGTCACTTGTAAGAGTTTGAATTTGATTTATTCGGAAGATAGAAACGACTTTGCCGAAACAAATTTTGAAAGAAAAAAAAAATCGATATTTTAAATCACAGAGAAAAAAAAAAACACGGTTTGCAAAGTGTAATCAACATCCTTTTTTTGTTCTAATCTGTAAGCAGGCGACCGACAGGCCGGCATCATTATTGGTACATGTTTAGAATAAATACTTCTCTAATAATTTTCAAATTAATTATAGATTTAACATGATCCGAACTACAAAGATTAACTTAGTCAGCAGTTATTACGAATAAAGACACAGGTGGTGATTCCCAATATAATAATTGGATGCAATTTCAAAATTGTGAATTGATTTGTTTTGGGATTACACTCCTATTTTTATATATTGACGAAAATCTCGAAATATTGAAAATCTCATGAGACTTATAAATCAACAAAAATCTTGATATGTTAAAAATCTCATCAAAATTTTATAGATCGACAAAACGAGTGTCGTCCACTCCCAGACCAAGCATGGGGTAAAATTTCGAGTTTAGAAAAGCCCCAAGAGAAAATTTGTCGAGGGTCGCGCAGCGACCCGAGACAAATTTTCGGGGCTTTTCTAAACTCGAAATTTTACTCCATGCGCCACCCGCATAAAACAATCTCACATTTGACATTGACATTTCATATTTCACATTTGACAGTTGACATTTGCTGTATTTAGACAGATTGACTTATTTTATTATAAATTTAATATGCTCCGAACTTCAAAGATTAACTTCGTCAGCAGTTAATACGAATAAGGACATATGTAGTGATTCCCAATAAAATAATTGGATGCAATTTCAAAATCGTGAATTGATTTGTTTTGGGATTACACTCCTATTTTTATATATTGACGAAAATCTCGAAATATTGAAAATCTCATGAGACTTATAAATCAACAAAAATCTTGATATGTTAAAAATCTCATCAAAATTTTATCGATCGACAAAACGAGTGTCGTCCACTCCCAGACCAAGCATGGGGTAAAATTTCGAGTTTAGAAAAGCCCCAAGAGATAATTTGTCGAGGGTCGCGCAGCGACCCGAGACAAATTTTCGGGGCTTTTCTAAACTCGAAATTTTACTCCATGCGCCACCCGCATAAAACAATCTCACATTTGACATTGACATTTCATATTTCACATTTGACAGTTGACATTTGCTGTATTTAGACAGATTGACTTATTTTATTATAAATTTAATATGTTTCGAACTTCAAAGATTAACTTCGTCAGCAGTTATTACGAATAAGGACATATGTATGTTAGAAAAGCCCCAAGAGAAAATTTGTCGAGGGTCGCGCAGCGACCCGAGACAAATTTTGGGGCTTTTCTAAACTCGAAATTTTACTTCATGCGCCACCCACATAAAACAATCTCACATTTGACATTGACATTTCATATTTCACATTTGACAGTTGACATTTGCTGTATTTAGACAGATTGACTTATTTTATTATAAATTTAATATGCTCCGAACTTCAAAGATTAACTTTGTCAGCAGTTATTACGAATAAGGACATATGTAGTGATTCCCAATAAAATAATTGGATGCAATTTCAAAATCGTGAATTGATTTCTTTTGGGATTACACTCCTATTATTACACGCTTGATTTGATTTACTCTGGACAAATTGCGCTCGTAATTCGATTTATTTTCACTACGAAAATATTAGCGACATCAATGAAATTATTTGTATGAAATCATATTCAGGGAATTTTTCTTTTAATTATGCATACATATCACAAAGCAAATTATTCCTAGATCATGGGTGACCAAGCCGCGGCCCGCTAGCCGCATGCGGCTCTTTGGGTATCACTCTACATAAAACTATAACCTCTTCTACATTACGATAATCTTACTATTTCTAAATACGTATACGTGTAAACCAGCGGTTCTCAATCTTTTTTGGTGACGGAACCCTTTTGGAAAGCGAAATACTTGACGGAACCCTACAATAAAACAATAGTTTTTAAAAGTGTATTCTTTATTAATAAGCATAATAAAAGTACCATGTAACAGTTACTTGTTACTTACATAACAAGTATAATAATATAAGATATTAAAACAGAAAACAAATCTAACTAATGGGAGGTATGAAACTGTTTTTCATTTTTCATCAATTGGTTGACATCAGGTTTGAACAGTTGACAGGACAGTTGAAGTCTTATATCAGGTTCGGCGTCCAGTCTATTGCGGTATTTTGTTTTCGTTGCTGCATAGGTTGAGAATCCTGTTTCGCACAAATATGTTTTTGGGAACGTGAGAAGAATATTCAGAGCCATTTTGACAAGCATTAGATATTCATCACGGATTCTGCATCAAAAATCGTTGAGAGGCTTCGTTTTGAACAGTGACTCCATACTTGTGTCTGATGACATTTCTAATTATGAATCCATGAATTCAGTTTCATTTTTGTATTCTGTTCTTCGAGAAAATACTTCTCAAAAGATGCGCGCATCGAAGTGAGATAGATATTGACCAATTCTTAAAATACATTATCTTGAAACATTTCTTAGTCGTTTAGTCGTTATCGCTAACAAACTCACTGAGTGACGTAAAGCTTTCTATTTTTCTCTTTCAAACGCAAATAATCCAAAAATCGAATTTTCTTTTGAAGCAGTTATTTTGTTACAGGCCTGGAACTGTTGTCTGTTTACCTTGCAATGATAAATTTAATTCGTTCAGTTTTTGAAAAATATCCGCCATAAAAGAGAGTTGGAACAACCAAGTTTTTCATTTCAAATGTAAAGAAGTATCTGAAAGAAACATTTGTAACTCGGCTCTAAGTTCAAATAGCCTTGTTAAAGTTTGACCCCGAGACAGCCATCGCACTTCTGTATGGAGCAGCAGTGTTTTATGTTTGCTGCCATAATCTTCACACAATAATGAGAACAATCGGGATTGTATTGGTCGTGATTTGATAAAATTAATTATTTTTACCACTTCATCCATAACTAATTTTAGATTTGACGGCATTTGCTTCATCGCCAGTGCTTGTCTATGCAGGATACAATAGCTGGAACTACAATTAGGCACTTTATTTTTTTATTCGTGACACTACTCCTGCTGTCATACCGGGTTTTCTCCAGAACGGAATACTAAGATTTTTGAGAGTCTGCCAGCGGGACTGGACGTAAGCGTGTGTGGGACGCACAAATGGATTATACATTTCTATACTTCTTTCAAATTGCAGCTTAACGGTTGTTTGGATTTAAGAGTTCGCTGAAAGTAATTATCTTGTATGCGATAATTGCTTTCTAGCGAATTCTTTGCCAACGGTCACGTAGTCCTTAAACCCTCCCTTTTCCACGCCAATTTTCGGGGTATAAATACCGAGGGACGGCATCCAGAAAGGTAGTACATTCTTGTGCTGTACAGGGGACAGCATGTGGATTCGAGAGGAACTTCTGTTCCTCGACTCTTCTCTCTGAGCCAGGAAGCTCTGACCGACGCCGACGACAGATGTCCTAGCCGTCGTTCCTGCCACCAGAAGAAGATTCCAACAACAGGAAACAACCGACGGCGACGTTAGCCGTCCCAGCCGTCGTTCCTGTTCTTGGACCAGGACGCCGAGAACCTGTTTGCCAGCGCAGTCGCCTCGACGCCACAACGACGCTCTAGTGTAGCGTTCGTTGCTTCCGCCGGATCCAGGCCAGGCCAGCAACCCACCGACGCCAGGAAACTTTGCCCGACGCCAACGCTAGCCGTTCCGCCGTCGTTCCTGACGTCCCGCACTACGAGCGTAGTGTTTGTTGCGGCCTCCGGATCCAGCCAGACGCACCACCCCACCGACTCCGTCTCACACCGAGACGCTGTCATGCTACTTGGACGCCGCCTCCATCCCGAAGCCACCACTAGCCAGACGCCACCGCTGGGCTAGTAGAAATCCTGATCGCGACGCCGACGCCACACCAAGTCTGCCCTGTAACTCGTGCACTGTTTCTCTTGTTCTTGTTCTATTTGTTGTTTTAATGTGTTATTTGTTTTATTTTGGTTTAAAATAAATAATTTAAAACAGCATATGTGTTTCAAAAGTTAGTTGCTCATCTCTCTTTAACTCAACCAACCTGAGCTAGTTGGTAATCAGCGTGGGGTACCTTCCCTCCTGTTGACAAATGGCGCCCAACGTGGGGCCGTGTTAAGCCCACACCTTGAGAGAGCAACTAACTTTTTGAAGGATTGAAACACAAAAAGAACAGGAACACAGTCGTACGGGGCCGACAACCGACCAACAATCAATCATGTCTACCAGATTATCGTTGGAAGAACATCTTCACGTCAAATTTTATTTTGACTTTTTCGACAAATCCTTCAAAACCTACGCGATATGGACGGACAGGATGAAGGTGGATTACGCCCTCAGCGGACTCGAAGGACCACTAGTCGACAGGTGTAGGAGCACGTTGAAGAACCGGTACTCAACGTGGGAAACTCTTCGACCAGTGCTGTTTCGTCTCTTCGCGTACAGAAAGGATGTTTATTCCGTTTCACCAAAAATACTTTGGCAACGGGTAAACTACGCGAAGATTGGCACCGAAGATGGCGACTGGGAAGAAGTAGGAGAGCTGACGCTCGGGAAGCTCCCCGTTGTGTACCCGTGCAACGTAGCCCAGGAATTTGTGTTGGATGAATTTGTGTTGGGAAGAAGCTCCCGGAATTCCCGCGGATACTTGGGAATCCAATTTCATCACCGTCGACCCTAACATCTACGAGTTCCCGGAGCAGTTTTCCGTTTCCCGGCCCCTTATCGCTAAAGGAACTGCGCCTCGATAAAACCGGGTGTTGCCTTGCTTGAAACTCGCCAGCCAGTCCAGCTAGTTTCAAGGCCTCGACGAAAGCCACCCTGGCAAGTAGAGGACCCCAAGCCAAACAAAGCACGCAGAACCCGGCACGAATACGGACAAGAAACCCGATATCCCTATGAACGCCAACCCGGACTTCGCCGCTTCCCAACGCAGCCATCCCGGAAGCCGACCTGGAAGCCTACATCATACCGCCTCCCGAGACGACCCTGAAAGCCTTCTTGGAAAATTAAGTCTCTCCTGCAAAGGAAACCCGGACGTCGCAGCTTTCCAACTCGTCCCTGGAAGCCGCCCCGGAAGCATCCCTGGAGATCGAAATCATCCCAGGACAGGACAACCAGATTTCACCTCTTTCCACGACCGCAGAGAAAACCCCCCTGGACTTGCAAGTGAACAGACATTTAAGTGCATTAAGTTTAGTTAAGTGTAAATATAGTATAGTGTAAATTTAACAAATAGTGCCATCCACGGACGCTCAGTGCCCGAAAACAGGACCACCGCAGCCACCACCAGGACCTTCAGGAGAGCAGCATCGCCGTTTCTTGCTGGGTAGAACTCATTTTACGGGGCCGTTTGTTACCGGGGATTATGTTAATCTCCGGCAACAAGAATTGTAAATAATATTTACAATTCTTCCTTTATTTAAAATGAGTTCGCACCTAGCAATTAACTAATTGCCCGGTCCAAAGGATTATCTCCTGCGGTTCGGACCGTGCTCGGGCCACCATCTACCTGGGCAGGTGTGGCGGATTGCCCCTCGGGTTTTTCGAAATCAGCAATTAAGAGAGAGGACTAATGACCACCGTTGTAATTTGAAAGAAGAAAGATTATAAATTTCTATACTTCTTTCAAATTGCAGCTTAACGGTTGTTTGGATTTAAGAGTTAGCTGAAAGTAATTATCTTGTATCCGATAATTGCTTTCTAGCGAATTCTTTACCAACGGTCACGTAGTCCTCAAACCCTCCCTTTTCCACGCCAATTTTCGGGGTATAAATACCGGGGGACTGCATCCAGAAAGGTAGTCCACTCTTGTGCTGTACAGGGGACAGCATGTGGATTCAAGAGGAACTTCTGTTCCTCGACTCTTCTCTCTGAGCCAGGAAGCTCTGACCGACGCCGACGCCGGATGTCCTAGCCGTCGTTCCTGCCGCCAGAAGAAGATTCCAACAACAGGAAACAACCGACGCCGACGTTAGCCGTCCCAGCCGTCGTTCCTGTTCTTGGACGAGGACGCCGAGAACCCGATTGCCAGCGCAGTCGCCTCGACGCCACAACGACGCTCCAGTGTAGCGTTCGTTGCTTCCGCCGGATCCAGGCCAGGCCAGCAACCCACCGACGCCAACGCTAGCCGTTCCTGACGTCCCGCACTACGAGCGTAGTGTTTGTTGCTGCCTCCGGATCCAGCCAGACGCACCACCCCACCGATGCCGTCTCACACCGAGACGCCGTCTTGCTACTTGGACGCCGTCTCCATCCGGAAGCCACCGCTGGGCTAGTAGAAATCCCGATCGCGATGCCGACGCCACACCAAGTCTGTCCTGTAACTCGTGAACTGTTTCTCTTGTTCTATTTGTTGTTTTAATGTTTTATTTTGGTTTAAAATAAATAATTTAAAACAGCATATGTGTTTCAAAAGTTACTTGCTCATCTCTCTTTAACTCAACCAACCTGAGCTAGTTGGTAATCAGCGTGGGGTACCTTCCCTCCCGTTGACGCAGGTAGGTACTTATCGCTGCGAACGCTAATCGTCGACTGACTAAATGTCGAGGCGCGATCGTCGCTTTTATAGTCCTAGCCTCGATCCCGAACATTCTCGAAAATACTCGAGTCGGCGCCTTTGATAAATAAAAAGTCAAAATAAAAATAGAAATACAAAAAATGCGGTGTAAACGAACACTTGTTTACAATTATAGCGTCTAATCTCAGAGGCGGCTTTTATCAAAGCGACTACGCGCTTACAAGTAGATATCGGCGGTGCTGGCATAGTAAAGTTGTACGAGGCGACTAAGTTCGGCTCCGCCTCGTGAATCATGATACGCGGCGTCAGAACGGTCGGCCAGAGAGAGGTGTTTTGAATTTTTTTCTAAATTCTTGCGAAATCTCTACAGGGGTATCGCGGAACCCTAAGGTTCCACGGAACACACTTGGGGTATGGCTGTCCTAGACCATGGGTGACCAAGCCGCGGTCAGCTGGCCGCATGCGGCTCTTTGGGTATCAATCTTTACTCTACATAAAACCATAGCCTCTTCTACATTTCGATAATCTTACTATTTCTAAATACGTATACGTGTAAACAGCGTTTCAGTCGGATGACGTAGGGTAGGGCTGGGCAGGTTCGGACAGTTTTGTATAATTTAACTCCATAACCTTATTTCTCTAGCCAGGAGCTACAAATTTATATTTAGAAGATAACTTGACATATCTAGCAACTACTCCAGTTTATTTAAAAAAGTATTGATGTATTTCCCTTAGCTCGGCACAAAAATCTAGTTTTACTACTCTACTAATCGGCAACCTTAACAGCTCAATCGGTTTAGACTTTATCGTGGCGACAGAATTACAGGCAGACATTTTTTAAAAATGGTCTTTAACCTGGGTGACCTCAAAATGGATATATGCACTAACATTTTTGATTTAAAAATGTTCGCGAAAACAATACTTTGCCTTTGTTTTGCAAATAGGGGAAAGTATACAAACACAAATAAACGAAACGTCACATTTTAATAAAAATCACAGAAGTTGTTAAGAAATTCTCAGTCTGTCTTAACATCAGAAAAAACGAAATCGTTGAAGTCACAGAGGAATTACAGACGCTCAAAGTTGATTATAAAATATAATCCGTTTTTTTTTTTTGTTACGCAATGTCAGCTTTGATTTGATATTTTAGAAAACCTAAGCATAGATATTTACATTTCGAATGTAGCCAAAGTTTATTTATGTGTAAATTCTTCACATTTTATGTTGATTTAATAATCTGTTGATTTTTTATAATTAAACAAAAACATTCTTCTAAAAATCGTTGATTACATAATTTCAACACATTGACATTTTGACATTTTTCAATTTCCGTTAAAGCGGATGCTATATCCAATAAAAGTAAGTACATTTTGTAAACTTCGTGTTGATTGTGTGAAACTTTGATTTTTTACAATTTTTTAAACAAAATAAAACTCTTTAATTAATCACTTTGTTTTCCACAAAATTTAAACTTTGATTTGGTATTTTAGAAAATCCAGGTGAGTTGTTTAAATTTCGATTACAGATGTGTTTTTGAAATTTACGAAATGACGCGATAATTTTTTATAATTTGTCAAACAAGTTTCAGCTCGACTCGACTCGACATTTTCTTTGAGCCCGTTCATCAGAGACAACAGTTGGGAGTTTACTGCCAACTGTTGGGAAATTCTCTGACAACCGGATTGTTAATCGTGAACGTGTTTGCGATTTTTGCAATCGTCTAAAATAGACTGACAGGCTTACCATTCATTAGATACCAATATATATCACAAACAAATCCAAACATGTTGAATGTTGAACACTTTGATGAACGGGCAAAATTCCACCTTGACGCGATATTTCGGAAAAACCAATTGACATATTTGCGTTTTCTCGTTAGAATGTAAGAGTAAGAAAGAGATAGAGCGATAGAGAAAGAGAGAGAGAGCGAGAGACAAAGAGAGAGCGAGACAGAGAAAGAGTGAGCGAGAGAGAGAAAGAGAGAGCGTGAGAGAGATATAGAGAGCGAGATAGAGAAAGAGTGAGCGAGATAGAGAAAGAGAGAGCGAGAGAGAGAAAGAGAGAGAGAGAGCGTTAGAGAGAAAGGGAGAGCGAGAGAGAGAAAGATAGAGTGAGAGAGAGAAAGAGAGAGAGCGAGAGAGAGACAGAGAAAGAGACAGCGAGAGAGAGAAAGAGTTAGCGAGAGAGAGAGAGAAAAGAGAAAGAAAGAGTAGTATATTTTAAACTTCAGTTGAAATCAGTCTTCAATACGCGTGGCGCATGAAGTAAAATTTTGAGTTTAGAAAAGCCCAATTTGGATTGGTCGCTCCGCTCCGCTACGCGACCAATCCAAATTTTTAGGCTTTTCTAAACTCGAAATTTTACTTTATGCCTAACCAAGGACTGGAAACACTTGTTTGAAGCTTCAAATTGAATGCCTATATAGGGTGCTCGTATTTCGACAGAAGGTATGGGAATCTCAGTTATTTGAAGAGATAGACAGTCAGTTAATTGGGGCAAAGTTGGGTATTTTAGGGCCCAACAATAATCTGAAAAAAAATTCGAAATATCTTCTTTTGCTTTCGAGATATCAACAAAAAACTGTTTTTTTGAAAAATCATTTTTATTTTTTTATTCAAAAACTACTGAATCTGGACATTTAGAACTTTAACAATGTACGAGCACTTTTTAATGAGGAATCTAGTAGCATATTTTTTTTTAGGATTACTACAACATTTACCCGGGGACCATAGCCAACCTTTGTTTTTCTTATGAGCGCCATTTTGAATTTTCATATTTTTTGAAAAAATATTGTTTTTTGAACTTAGTGATGTACCACATTCATAATTTATTTTAGATTTGATATTAAAAATTATAATAAAATAATAAATAGTTTTGTAAAGATTGCCTTGAAAACAATGACGTCATATCTGTTAATCATCTTGACAGCAGTCAATCATTGTTGTTGTAATTAATAACTGTCAATTTTTTGTAGTAATAATAATAAGTATCGATTATCACACAAAAGTTGCACAAACTGAATTTATTCTACTTTTATTATTATTATTCCAAAACTATTCACAAAAAAATAATTCTTGCATTTATTCGCTACATCTCGGTAAATATTGATCACCATCACATCTAAGCGTTATATATTTTTAACTTTATTGTAAATCAGTGGTTTATACGCATGGCGCATGTAGTAAAATTTCGAGTTTAGAAAAGCCTCGTGAAAATTTGTCGAGGGTCGCTCAGCGACCCGAGACAAATTTTCTACGCGGGGCTTTTCTAAACTCGATATTTTACTTCATGCCTAGTCTGGGAGTGGAAGACACTCGTTAGTTTAAAATACATCACAACTGTTTAATATGTATCGTCGGATGCCCGTCTTCAGGGGTGATATGTAAGCAAATTATGGATCCTAGGAGTTGTCAAATAAGTGAGTTACTCAACTGTTTCCAAGGCACTCTTTACAAAAAACACAAAATTAAAATTTTACATATAAAATGTACAATAAACTATAAGTGTGGTACATCATTGAATTCAGAAAAAAATATAACTTCCAAAATGGCGCCTATAAGAAAAACAAAAGTTGACTATGGTCCTTGGGTAAATATTGTAGTTATCTTAAAATAAAATATGTTACTAGATTAGTGCCTGTATAATGTCAAAGTTGTAAATGTCTGGATTTAATAGTTTTTGGTTAAAAAAAATAAAAATGAAATTTAAAAAAATCCGTTTTTTGACAATATCTGAATAACGAAAGAAGATATTTCAAATTTGTTTTTAGATTATTATTGGGCCCTAAATTACGCAACTTTGCCCCAATTTAACTGACACTCTATCTCTTCCAATAACCGAGATCCCTATACATTCTGTTGAAATACGGACACCCTGTATAAAAACAACGGATGCCTGAACATTTGCACCGTACACATCGAGATATGTATACTTAAAAGAAATATTACTTGTAGGTACTTAGTGAAAGAATTATTGTACTGCTATTTTATTTCTCAAAATTATATATTTTTTTCTCAAGTGAAATCTCGAACAAGAACGCGTATAAATTATTTATATATGTATATCGTTCATCTAGAAGTGAAAATTTCGCATTTATAAATAAATAAATGAGTACGCTGCTTTTCTCGTTGCACGCTTTTATTACAAATGTCCAATTAAACATCGCGATATAGAAAATTAAACATAAACTTAACGCTCAATTAACCCTATCTTTTTTGTAACACACACATTTTTTGCAAATTATACTCGGGGCAAAAAGCCTTCGTTAAGCAATTATAGAGTCGAGGGCATACCATTCGCCAGAGCTGGGACGAATCCTCTTAAAAATGATTCAAATCACGAATCCTAATCACCTAATATAATTTGAATCACAAATACTCGAATAAAGGATTTGTAAGAGATAAATATGGTTCGAATCAACGATTAGAATCCTGTTTTTTCGAATCACGAATACAAATTCTTTAAGAATAAATTTCATTTTATTATTTTTTTGCAACTATTAACATATAAATATCGTTACCAGTTGTTTTATCAAAAATATTAAAAATCTAATTATTTATTATTAACACTGAACATCGTTGATAACAAACTATATATCTGATTCCGTGTTACTCTAATTAAAGATGTATTTGTGTGTTTTTGAACTTCACTTTAAATCAGTGTTTTGTATGCGTGGCGCATGAAGTAAAATTTCGAGTTTAGAAAAGCCTGAAAATTTGGTTTGGTCGCGTAGCGCGTAGCGCTACGCGACCAAACCAAATTTTCAGGCTTTTCTAAACTCGAAATTTTCCTTCATGCTTAACCTGGGAGTGGAATCACTCGTTCAAAACTTCAAATTGAACTCTATTCTACAGCCGACGAATGCCTGAAAATTACGTAAATAAAAAATTTACTGAATATCAATAAAACCAGGAAAGTCAGAGAAGAGTCATGGAATTTTATATAAATTGACAAAAAAACTAACGAAAAAACCATTTATTATTAAATTTGTCAAAATCAACAGGCATCATAAAAATGACAAAACACGTAAAAATTTATAAAACCAACTTAAATATTGACAAAAACAATGAAAACAAATGAACAAAATGGGGGTTTCCCACAGAAGAAAGTTATATTAAAAGGTCAAGGAAACAAATCTTGAATCAGCGAAATGTCGGAAAAATGTAACATTTCAGATTGTGGCTACCATGTCAGTTTTACTTCAAATAATATTAAACAAAATTCTGAAAACTAGATTATTATCTTTAAAAACGTTTTCAGTCATTTAATGTTCTTATCTAAGCATTCAGTTTGAAGTTTCGAACGAGCGTTTCCACTCCCAGACTAAGCATGAAGTAAAATTTCGAGTTTAGAAAAGCCTGAAAATTTGGTTTGGTCGCGTAGCGCGAAGCGCGGAGCGGCCAAACCAAATTTTCAGGCTTTTCTAAACTCGAAATTTTACTTCATGCGCCACGCGTGTTAAACACTGAAAGACGATTTAATTTCCTTCCTTCACTTATTTATTTTTATTGTTAGATGTACATTTCGAGTACCATGTACTCATTTTCAATAACTGAATGCTTTAAAACTAATTTCGACTTAATTAAACACAGTTATATTCCTTTCTTCACTTTTATTTTTCTTGCTAGATGTACATTTCGGGTACTAAGTACCCATTATCAATAGCTAACTGAATAAAAACCGATAAATGTTTACAATATATACCTACTCGGACTAGGCGGAAAAACCAAAAAAGTAATTTGCATTTTGAAACGAATGCGGTATCTTGGAAATGGGGGTGTTGGGGATTATTCGGTTTCGGACTTGGGAGGGTTTACAATGATGTTAATGAGGGTTATCTGTTGGGTAATAAATTTAATAAGGGGTTCATTATTGGGCTTAAATCGAAATTGAGTAGTTCTGTCTTATTTTTCATCAGTTCTATCGCTTCCAACATGTTTAATTGATAACTGCTGGATTCTTTTAATAATTTAACTTTATTTATGTTGAATTTGTGGCCTGTTGTCAAAGTATGATGAGCAATTGCTAATTTGTCAGGGTTTTGGCTTTTGATGTGGTACATATGTTCTTTGAATCTAATGTGCACGTTTCTTTTTGTTTGTCCAATATACAATTTAGTACAATTATTGCAATTGACTGAGTAAATCCCTGAATTCAGCAACTGGTCTTGTTTTTCAAAAGTATTACCCAATAACATTTTAATCCAATCCACAACCACTTTAGAACCAATTTTAGAAACAGACAACAATAAGAAATAATAAAAAATCATTCATGAGCCAAAAACCAACCAACATTTAAATAAAATATTCAAAAAATACAATTTCATTCCTGCACATTACACCAATACCAAACTTAAAATGTTATTGGGTAATATTTTTGAAAAACAAGACCAGTTGCTGAATTCAGGGATTTACTCAGTCAATTGCAATAAATGTACTAAATTGTATATTGGACAAACAAAAAGAAACGTGGACCGGGATTATTGATATTGGGAGAGGTGTTGGCCGGTTTACAATTGTTTTTCAGAATAAGATTTAAAAGCGGGTTTTCCAGTGGTCCTAAATCAAAATTCAACAACTTGTCTTTACATTTGTACATTTCTATTGATTCCAACATGTTTAATCCGAAACTGTTTGATTGTTTTAATAATTTTACGTTGTGTAATGAGAATTGGTGGCCGGTTTGGAAATTATGGGAAGCTATTGCTGATTTATCTGGGTTTTGGCTTTTTATGTGATAACTGTGTTCTTTGAATCTCTTGATTAAATTTCGTTGAGTTTGACCAATGTATATTTTATCGCAGTTGTTACAGCTAATTGAATATATACCGGATTTGTGTAGACTATCATTACTGATTAAAGTGTTATTCAAATAAGATTTTACTTTCGATTCACTGTAATACGCAGTTGTTAAATTAAATTTCCTGAATACTTTATTTATTTGGTGACAAATAGTTGGATTGTAAATAAATTTAACATATTTTCTCTTATTTGTTTCTTTTGATGTATTGAGTTTTGTGCTAGATTTAATTTTATGATTCATTTTATGTCTATTGATGAGCTTTTCTATTGTGTTTTTGCTGTAACCTAAAGATTGTGCTTTTATCAAATGAAAACAAAAGAAAAGAATTAACATTTATAAAACACATTGCACAATCTTTAGGTTACAGCAAAAACACAATAGAAAAGCTCATAAATAGACATAAAATGAATCATAAAATTACATCTAGCACAAAACTCAATACATCAAAAGAAACCAATAAGAGAAAATATGTTAAATTCATTTAAAATCCAACTATTTGTCACCAAATAAATAAAGTATTCAGAAAATTTAATCTAACAACTGCGTATTACAGTGACTCGAAAGTAAAATCTTATTTGAATAACACTTTAATCAGTAATGATAGTCTACACAAATCCGGTATATATTCAATTAGCTGTAACAACTGCGATAAAATATACATTGGTCAAACTCAACGAAATTTAATCAAGAGATTCAAAGAACATAATTATCACATAAAAAACCAAAACCCAGATAAATCAGCAATAGCTTTCCATAATTTCCAAACCGGCCACCAATTCTCATTACACAACGTAAAATTATTAAAACAATCAAACAGTTTCAGATTAAGCATGTTGGAATCAATAGAAATTTACAAATGTAAAGACAAGTTGTTAAATTTCGATTTAAGCCCACTGAATAACCCGCTTTTAAATCTTATTCCGAAAAACAATTGTAAACCGGCCAACACCTCTCCCAATATCAATAATCCCGGTCCACCAGTAGATACGCGACATAATTAGATTTAGGTTTTCCCACTAATCCCTATACCGTATATAAACAGTCGTAATTAGTTTTAAAGCATTCAGTTATTGAAAATGAGTACATGGTACTCGAAATGTACATCTAACAATAAAAATAAATAAGTGAAGGAAGGAAATTGAATCGTGTTTTATTAGTGATTTATTACTTCACATAACTCATAACAAATAGTAAAAAACACTGAAAGCACTGAAATATTGTGAACGAGTAAACTTCGCTTGAAATCAGTGTCTTATACACGTGGCGCGTGAAGTAAAATTTCGAGTTCGAGTTTTTTTGAAGTTACTGTAACTCATTTGTTTTTAAAGTTATAATCAAACTGTAGATACTTTTTTATGACACCCATTAAAATGACGTACCTTTTTTATTTCAAGGACGTTTCGTTTTTGTTTTCCTTTATCAAAATTACATTTTTCTTATGGGCGCATATGGAGATATGCATATCATTGAACAGTATTTTTAACACTGATTTCAATGATGTGCCATATGCATACTTTTGTCAAAAAGAAGTTATTGACAAAGTTGCCATGACAACTGGTAAACAATTTCGTTACTAGATAATGCTTGCAATTTGTTAGAAAATATGTGGTATGTGGTATATTTTGTTTTATAAATAAGCACTCTTGATTGACATAAACTACTAATGTGCTTGTACCTTTTCACAAAGGTACACAAGTGGTACATCGTTGAAATTATCATCAAAAATGCTATTCAATGATGTGCATATCTCCATATGCGCCTATAAGAAAAAAGTAAATTTGGGGTCGGAAAACAAAAACGAAGCGTCATTTTAATGGGCGTAAAAAGTTGACATTAGAAAATTTGTACAGTTTGCTTATAACTTGTAAAACAAACGAGTTACAGTAATCATAATGATGGTTGCGACCGTAACTACGTGGTAATTCATGATCACTGAATCAAACACTTACTAAGTTTTTACCACAAAATATTTATTGTATGTATATATATTATATTACACAAATATACACATAAATTCACGACTTAAGTTTCGACGTTTGACGGTCATTATCAAGTGATAATGACCGTCAAACGTCGAAACTTAAGTCGTGAATTTATGTGTATATTTGTGTAATATAATATATATACATACAATAAATATTTTGTGGTAAAAACATAGTAAGTGTTTGATTCAGAGTTACAGTAACTTTATAAAAATGACATTTTATCAACTTCCGGTTATAGAGCGGAAACGATTAGAGATAGTTACATTTTCTTTTCGCAGTTGATTATAACACGAAATATTGACTCTGGCTCCCGAAAACGGTTTTTTAATATCTCTTCAAATAAAAAAGTTTTCCATATGTGGCACCTCCAAAATGTACTACCCTGTACACTCAAAAGAAAAAATTCACAAGAAATTATGATTTAAAGCTTTTCTAAAAGAAAGAACACTAATATACTCGCGACCTAAACAGTATATTGTGATGTAACGTCAAAATTAGACACAACTAGGAAAAATCGTTGCAGATACAACTGTCGACATACCCTCTAAAAAATTTGAACCACACATTCCGCATCAATGAGTCATATGACATCTCCTCCGATTTCCATTATACAAGGTTTTCCATGGCACTCTAGAGATTTTTTTATTAAACATACGATACTATAGGTCTGTCTCACTCTAGTAAACGGTTGGAAAGAGCCTGTTTCACTCTCCTAAACGGCAACCTTAATGTAACAGTGCACTAAAGTTTATGGTTTATTCTAAAATCAGTAATAATTTAGGTCAAATAAAATGTATCAAATATACTTATTTAGTAGGTAATTTTCATTATTAAAAGTGTTCGCAATGTTGCGTTATTGCATCAATGGCGCTCAACGGATTCAATTTGCCACATAAATTTCCTCAAATAGTTTAATTTACAATCTCTTAAAAAATAAATGGATTTTATTTGAATTATTATCTCCCGATATTTCATCAGATCAAATTAAACAATTCAATCGCGTTTCTATATCTTATCGACAGAATTGATAACGATTAGCAAGGACGATTATCCGAAAAGGGAACGCCAGTAGCAGTACGATGGCTTCCGCTCTAAGTTTGAAGCCCAAGGGGCTAACGTTTTCATGGTTAGGCTTAGTAAGTACCTTTACTTATTATTCTGTAAAACCTAGAAGAAAGTGCCATCTCTTTACTAAAACGTTATAATAATATATTACGTCACGAGAGTGGTATGCAGCATATTACATGTTGCGCACGAGCCGCGCGGCGGTTAGTGCAGTATTCCCCGATTATGTATGTAATTCCCATACCGCTCAAGAAACGTATGATACTTTACCTACGCCCTAATAAAAAAACCAATGAGCATGAAAGAACAACTAATTTATTCAATAATTTTTTTATAGTAACATGACATTGATGAAAACTATACATCAAAGAAATGTCATTTGGTTGTGCGGTAATCAATCAGCTGTTCAGCTCTATGCTCTATTACGTGCATGTGTAGGTAATGTCAATCATAGCGTCAAGATGACAGTGTGGTATGATGCGGTTACTGGATATGCCGTAGGTAAAACTGTTTTTATTTCACCAGAATTCCAGGCCTGTTGAGAAAAAACACCAATGAATACACAACCCCTAAGGAAATTGTCGATGCGTTTGCCAATACTTTTTCTGACGTGTATGTCGCCAAGAGCCCAATAACCACTTGTTCAGCACATTCTAATTACGAAAGCTTTTCTATGCCTATAATTACCGAATCAGATGTTATACGTAGTATTAACAAACTGAAAATGTCTTTCATTTCTGGTAACGACCTTGTTCCGTGTTTTCTTATTAAAGATTGCAAACATCTATTCGCTACCTTTAAGTAACATTTTTAATTTATCAATCCGTTCAAATAAATTTCCCACTATTTGGAAATGCGCAGTTGTAACACCTGTTTTTAAAAAAGGCGATTCGGCTATACTGACAAACTATAGGCCCATTTCCATACTGTCAAATTTTTCTAAAATATTTGAGCAGATGATTTATCATTTTCTTTACAATCACGTCCACAAGTACATTACACCACTCCAACATGGGTTTATGTCGGGTAGATCAACTTCAACTAATCTGGCAGTCATTACACAACACCTAAATGTGAATCTAGATAACAGAGACCAAAGTGATGTTATCTATACCGACTTCTCTCGTGCTTTCGACACCATCGATAACAATATTCTAACTCATAAACTTAGCTATTTTGGACTAACAGAAAACTTACTAAATTTAATCGAATCATATATAGATGATCGATGGAACTATGTTTTTTACAACGGATTTAAGTCACAAGAATTTATTTCAACTTCAGGTGTACCACAAGGCTCGAATTTAGGACCACTACTTTTTAAATTTTTTATCAATGATCTGATTTCTTCTATATCGTGTTCAGTATTGGCATATGCTGACGACATAAAAATATTTAATCTCATTGAATCCAAAGAGGACTCCGTCTTACTCCAGCAAAACTTAGATATAATTTCTCAGTGGTGTACCTTGAATGGATTAAAACTTAATATAGATAAGTGTTGTGTTATGACATATTGCCGTAAAAGAGTCTCTAATACATACAATTATTATATTAATGGCACTGCTATCTCACGCAACACATCTGTTAAGGATCTCGGCGTAACTTTTGATAGTCACCTAAAATTCACAGACCACATTAACAATGTCACTAAATCTGCTATAAAGGTACTCGGATTTTTAATGCGTACTTCAAAATACTTTAATAATATTACTCTAATTAAGACGCTTTATTGCGCCCTACTATCCTTTTAAAAAAGCGAGGCATGTCACTTTCGGATGCTGTATTTTCAAAAGAAAAAATCTTGGAAAATATATAAATACGTATCTACATTCCTTGGAATGTTCCTCATTTATTTTGAGAAAATCAATTTTTTATCACATTTATTTACTGAGATATTAATAAAAATGTTTAAAAAGGTACCTACATTTTTGCGGATTTTTACTAAGATCAACTTTAACATTTTATATAAATTGATTGGCTACATATAAGAAATTGAAAAAAATACATGTAATAGATCAGACTTATATTTATATAACGACGCTAATAAAAATTAAATGTGTCCACCCTTTATTCCCCGATTTAAAAAAAAGTCGACACCTACGCTCTCGGTTATTTTACAATCAATTTACATACAAATAACAGATATTATATATTACACAATTAAATTGCAAAATGTATAAAACAAATTATGAATATATCAAATATTCGATTTTTAGTGGATTAAAAATTGTTCGAAGAGATATAAAATAATGACGGTGAAAGTGAGGCGTGGGGAATAGAGGGGGTCCTGCTCGGTTCATCGTCGTTACGATGCGGACGATGATGAAAGGTTTATAACGAAAGGGAAGACAGCAGTTATTTACAATTGGATTTATTTTATAATATTTATATTTACAACTACGATAATGGGATGGTGGATTAAAGAAATACTTAATTAAAATAAACGTGTATTATCTTCATAATATTTTTTAAAAATAAACATTAAAGAGACGGTTTCAAAGTTGAAATGAATAAGACAAATTATTATGTAAATAAAATAACCTTGGCGAAAATTTCATAATGATTATTATTATTAACAAGTAAATGTTATAACATCACACGAAAGTTTATTGATTTATTGATAAAAACAAAAAATGTTTCTTTGTTCGACAACAAAAGTTAACATGCGATACAATTTTTACCATGTAAATCACTATGGCCATACTTAAATAAAACGCACGGTATATAAAATATTAAAATTAAAATAAAAAATATGTTTCAAGAAAAATACAATACAACAAATATAAAATAAATATTATAAAATAATAAAAATGTACTATATAAAAGACAAAAAATATAAGATAAATATTAAATATTAAAATTATTAATGTATTTATTTAACATTTATTTGGGCAGCTTGGTGGTGTAGTGGTTAGAGTGTTGTACTGCCACGCCACGGACCGCAGTTCAAATACCGGCCTAACAAGTTGTCTGCATTTATATAGGTTAGGATAAAAATGCCAAACACTCCGTCTTCTCGGATATGACGTTAAATGCATGTAGGACCCGTGTACTGCCTGGATGTTGCGTGCACGTTAAAGATCCCTACCGGTGGGTTGGAACTCCCACCGGGTTCGGCAAAATTCCCGGATAGCTGTAGACCTAATCTCCGGCGTCATGATTGGCCTTAGCAGCGGAAATAGATGACGTAAAACCCAAAATAAAAAAAAAACATTTATTAAATGTAGAAATAAATAATAATTTAAAACAAGGACAAAAATAAATTATTAATAAGAATTTAGAACAAAAATATAATTTTACATAAATATAAGAAACACAATTGTCATTAAAGTTACCCAGATTCACTTCCGCTTTCACTACCGGTTTCGCTGTCTGTCGATTCATCCGCTCTAATATTAATAATTAATGGTTCCACTGCGACATCAACCAAATTATCTTTTTTTATATAATCGTCTTCAATTTTCTTTGTATGTCTTATACAATTGGGCCACAAAGTATCAGGAACGTTTCCCATGGCTTCATTGCATAAATTTAAAACATCATTTATTTTAAATGTTTTGTTCTTTTTTGCCACATAATTTTTAACAAATGACCAAATTAGCTCTATCGCAGTAAACTCACAGTGAGCTACTGGTAACCAAATAAGTTTAACAGATTCTCCTCTAACCTCTTCTGCTATTTTATCTAATAGATACTGTTGTAATAAATGTAAAAATATTGATCAAGTAATATTTGCGAAACTATTGACAACGCGAATAACAAAAAGTAATTGTACAGACTGCAAATAAATAAGTTGAATTCCACTAGTTTGTTTTCTAAAAAACCAACAGGTTATGGGCCCAGAGCGCATGAATTGAGAAAAGAACTTGTGTTCATCTCAAACTGAAAACAAACTGAAGTGGTGTTGCGTTCGTATGGACTAGAAGAAATTGTTAACGGTGAACGTGAGTGTGTCAAGTTAACAGAAAATCCGTCAAACGAACAGAAAAAGGAATATGCTGAATGGCAGAAAGACGATGCAAAAGCAGCAAGTCTGTCAGCAAGTGCGAATTTGTTTTCTGTAAAAGCTACAACAGAAAATGGCCACAGTGTGACTATGGATAACAGATGTGTTAAAATTAGAGATGCAACTACTAATACTACTAAAATGACTGGATGTATGAAGAATGGTCTGTATGCACTTAACATGCAAGTTATTAAGCTGAAGGTAAATGTTCAAGCTAATTTAGTTTCATCATCCAACACGTTACAAGTGTATCATGAACGACTTGGTCATCAAAACAAACAACACGTGAAAAGTATCTTGAAGAAAATGGACCTAGATGTACAAGGATTGAAAGAAGAGTTCTGTGATGGATGCGCATTAGGAAAAATGCATAGGTTGCCATTCAAGAAAAGAACGAATCGTACAACAAGTACTGGTCAACTAATCCACGCAGATGTTAATGGTCCAATGAAAACTGAGTCATTTGGTGGTGCAAGATATTATGTATGTTTTAAAGATGATTATAGCAAGTATCGAAGAATCCATTTTCTGAAGCAAAAAGGTGAAGTATGTGAAGTTCTGGAGACATTTTTAAACGAAGCAAAAACAAACGGACATGTTGTGAAGCGGTTCAGATGTGATGGTGGTAAAGAATTTGTCAACAAATCAGTTTCTAAATTACTCGCAAGTAGAGGAATTGAGCAATGGATTACTCCTCCTTATACGCCTGAACAGAATGGGACAGCAGAACGTGAAAATCGAACCATTGTGGAAGCAGCACGTTCTATGCTAAACTCAAGTAAGTTACCAAAAGGATTGTGGGCAGAAGCATGTAACACTGCAGCGTACATTTTGAATCGAACTGGAAAATCTTGTCTTCCCAACAAAACTCCGTATGAATTGTGGTATGGTCAATCATTTGACAAGCTTGATCACTTGAGGATTTTTGGCACTGGATGTTATGTCCATATAAATAAAAATTTCCGCTCGAAATTTGACAACAAAGGAGTATTTGGAAATCTTGTTGGATATGTCAACGACAAAGATGGATATCAAGTATGGATTCCTTCTCAAAGAAAAGTAATAATGAGTCATGATGTTATATTCAAACCAGAAGTGGTGTGCAGCGTAACAATTCATGAAAATGCAGTTCCAGATAAAAGTCTACCAGTCACATCATCCAAAGAACAGGAAAATTCCGAGGCAATTGAAACGGAAAACTTTGATACAGAGCCTTATTCCGGAGGAAGCCAACTTCAAAATGAAATTGTTGAATCGAATGACAGTGACAGAAATAATGAAAATAAAAGAACTAGAAGATAACGAAAAAGACCAGGGTGGATAGAGAGTAACGATTTCATACTAACGGCTGGAAGCATTGTTAATGAATGTAAGGATCCAAACTCACTTACTGATGCCATGAATTCTAATGAAAAGGACAAATGGATGCAGGCTATTCAAGAAGAATTGGACTCTCTGAAAGAAAATAACACTTGGGTATTAGTTAAACGTCCAAAAGGCAAACAAATTATTAAAAACCGATGGGTTTTACGTCAGAAAACTAGAAGTAATGGAACTACTCGTTTTAAAGCTCGGCTCGTGGCGAAAGGATATGTTCAAAAGCCAGGAATTGATTATGAGGAAACGTTTAGTCCAGTTGCACGGTATGACACCATTCGAACTCTCTTAGCGGTAGCTGCTCTTAAGAACATGAAATTAAATCAATTCGACGTTAAAACGGCTTTTCTAAATGGAGTCCTCGAAGAAGAGGTATATTTAGAACAACCAGAAGGTTTTAATGATGGTACCGATCGCGTATGCCACCTAAAAAGAAGTTTGTATGGACTTAAGCAGGCACCACGTTGTTGGAACAAACGATTTATGGAATTTATGAAAAAGGAAGGTTTTCAAAACAGTAAGGCAGATCCTTGTTTATTTTTTTGTAGAAATAACAATCATTGCTTGTATGTTGCAATTTATGTTGACGATGGATTAGTTGTTGGTAGTGATAATGAAGATATAACTAAAATCTTAAGAAGTCTTGAAAATGAATTTAGTATAACTCTAGGTTCCTTGAACAATTTTCTTGGTATGAAAATCGATCAACAACAAGATGGATCGATAAGAATTAGTCAAGAAAATTATACAAAAAGGATTTTGGATAGATTTAAAATGCAAGAATGTAATGCAGTTTCTACTCCTGTGTGTCACGAAGAAAGTAATTTGGATAAAGCATTATCATCTGATGTTCCATACCGAGAAGCAGTGGGTTGTTTGATGTACCTCATGATCGCGACTCGTCCAGACATTGCTTTTGCAGTGAATAAAGTTTCTAGGGCCATGAAGAATCCAACAATAGAAGACTGGAATCGAATAAAACGTATACTTCGTTATCTGCAGGGTACTATAAACTATGGTATAGTATATCATAAAGAAGAAAGAAATCTAGAGGTTTACAGTGATGCTGATTTCGCTGGCGACAAGAAAACGAGACGCTCAACATCTGGAATTGTAGCAACATATGCTGGTGGAGCCATAACATGGTCCAGCAAATTACAAAAAGTAGTAGCGACTTCTACAACTGAAGCTGAAATAATAGCAGCAAGTGAAGGAGCAAAAGAACTAATTTGGTTGCAGCGTTTATTGTCGGAACTGGTTGATGTACCACAGGTGCTCTCAACACTTTATGTCGACAATGCAAGTGCTATCAAGCTGGCGAAAAATCCGGAGTTTCATCAAAGGTCAAAGCACATTGAAGTTCGATACTTTTACGTACGAGAAAGGTTCCTCAATGGTGAACTCAAGTTGATGCACATCGATGGAAAAAATCAGCTAGCGGATTTATTGACAAAGCCGCTAGAACGTGTTTGTTTTAATAGGCTACGGAAAAGCATAGGTGTACAAAATTGTGATAATTAATTCTGTATCAGATCAATTATTTTTAGATTTGGAGGAAGTGTTGTAATAAATGTAAAAATATTGATCAAGTAATATTTGCGAAACTATTGACAACGCGAATAACAAAAAGTAATTGTACAGACTGCAAATAAATAAGTTGAATTCCACTAGTTTGTTTTCTAAAAAACCAACAGATACATTTTTGGATAATGGTGCACCTTTGCCAATGATAACAGTGCGGGTCTTGACATTTCGTCAAATGAATCATATTCGGATGGCAATCGTACATTCTTTTTAATAAGCCAGTCAACTATGTTTGCCTTTCTCCATGCAGTTGTTGGATTTCTAAAATCTGGATGCAACATAGTGTGATAAGGTGCTTGGTCAATGACTATCACTGAATTATCTGGTATAATTGTCAGAACATGTCTAAACCATTCTTCAAAATGTTTGGCATTCATCTCATCGTGGTAGTCATTAGAATTTTTGTTGCCAATAAAACACTTCATACATCCATCCAAAAAACCATCTTCACTCCCTATGTGGAGAATAATTACTCTTTTCGCAGCTCCCGATGGAGTTATTATTCCACCACGGTGTCCATTTATTTCCTGGATGGTACCTCTGTAGTAATTATAATTGTCTCGTTTTTCATCCGGTAAGATCTGTTCACACCGACCAAATTTTTTAGAGTGATTGGCTCCTCACCAAGTCTCGTTCGTATAAAATATTTTCCAGTTATCATTTCGATATCGTTTCATTTTATTTAACGTCTAATAACTCCTTGCAAAAACTCATCAAACATAATGGGTTTGCGTCCAGGTGATGTGCGGGGGGGAACATATATCTTCGAATTTTCTTTGATCAGAACTAATACGACAAACACTACGAACTGAAATAGCTAAACACGAAGCTGTTCTATTTACGACAGATTCAATGTCAATGTTTTCCTTGCCGCATCGTTTCTCTTCTTCAAAAAACTTTCGCGCATTTACTATCATTTTTTTCTCCTTACTTGAGAACGGTGATTTTCGTTTATCTTCCATTATTAACAATTTGTTCGCTCTGCGATTGTAGTTGTATATTAACAAAAAGTCTAAGACTGAATAATTATAACGAAAAGGGCAATACTTATAGAAACATTTAAACATAATTTACCTCCCACCTTCATAACAAAACATTTCATAGTACCTCTTGTCAAAACAACCAATTATCCCTTTACAGCCTTTTCGAGAATTAACGAGAGTGTAAACACAGAAATAGAACCCTTGATTAAAAACATCCTTACGTAATAGACAAATAGGTCGTCTAATCCCTTAATCCCTTTTCGGCTAATTCGATACAACCTTTAATGGCTGTAATAAATTGTGGAATTTTTATGGTGGTAAAAAAAGTTATTGCAGTTTTGTGATCGGATTATGTCTTTCTAAATTTTAATCCAAGTAAAACTGTTTACAAAAAGTAGGCAAGTACCTATTTTTGTTTATATGTATATTACAGGCGCGCACCCAAGGGGGTGGCTGTTTACAAAAAGTAGGTAGGTACCTATTTTTGTTTATATGTATATTATATGTATAATATTATATGTATATATAAAACCACTATAAAGTTTTCCAAAACATAAACTTATAATTATATTTTATACATTTTTTTGCTAATGTATTTTTTTTAATTTTTCAGTTGTAATGGTTTATTTTAAAATTCGCTATAATGTATTTTTTGAAGATAACAGACAGACAGAATTTTGTTACACACCTTAAAACAAGTTTGAGAACCTCCCTCCCCCAGACAAATTTCTGGGTGCGCGCCTGTGTATATTCATATTTAATATACTTTATTTTCATTCCCACCAATAGAACACATTAATAAAATAATTTTAAAATAAATGAATTAAATATTTCATATGCGTTTCAATACTTATTGAGAATCGTATATAGAAGGAATTATATAAAAATGTTCGTTTCAGTGCGGTTTGCCGCTTAGCATTAACGGTAAGCGTATGGTCGCCGTACGAACGCTGCGTTAGCATAGGGGAAGGTGGGGCAGCTTCATACAGTTTTTATATTTTGTCTTATAGAATTTTCTCGGTAATCGATATCTATATCGATTCATCTAAAATCAATACTCTTACTATCTGACTTTATATCAAAAACATGTAAATTGTGTAAATACACTTGTAAGGCATTTTGTAACAGTTTAAAAGAATAAATAAAAATGTATGTATGTACCCCACATACGGGGCACTTTCATACAGGCTATGGGGCAGATTCATACATGTGATAAAATACACAAGTGGAGCATGAAATGTTTATTTATTTTTCAAAATCAAAATATCAAAACACAACTTTCATGAAAACAAAAGCAATAATAGTATCTATAACCAAATAATACTAAGTAATCATATAATAAAGAGAGAATAACATAAATATAGGTAGTTTTTTTATGGCACAGAGGGAACTAAGTTAACCTAACAGTCTTTCTAATCAGTCATATCACTATTTAAATATCTGTGACGTATTGCTTAATTCTTATTTACTAATACTATCAATAATGAACAATTAAAAAAAATATCACAATCAACATGAGGAATCTTAAATGTTAAACACTAATTATCTTGAAGGGAATTATCTTTGCAACAATAATATTAATGTACGTTATAAAAAGAGAGATCTTTGTTGAAAGTAAAAATGTTGGCGGTCCTAGCTGTCTTAGCTGATTTAGGATCCGGTAATATCAAAACAATATCTGATAGATTTACTGAGCCTTCATCTTTGACGTCTGGAAAGACAAAATTCATAGAAAATCCTGGTTTCTT
Source organism: Philonthus cognatus (assembly GCA_932526585.2). Classification (NCBI taxonomy): domain Eukaryota; kingdom Metazoa; phylum Arthropoda; class Insecta; order Coleoptera; family Staphylinidae; genus Philonthus; species Philonthus cognatus. The sequence continues at coordinate 37,244,286 of OW052242.1, forward strand.
CTTCAAAAATGAAACCATTACTTCTGTCAAACTGTAGTGTTTGATGATTTGTCCGACATAGTAAATAACGGACTTCTTTTTTTCAAATTTTACAAGCACATAGTCACCATCTTTGACATTTTCAGGGTCAACAGGCACTTCATGATCATCTTCTTCTTCGTTTTCTTCAAGCACGTCGAAAGGTGAAGCAGAACTTTCTCTTAGGCTGATATCTGTTTCACTGTCGCTACAAATTGTTTCAATCTCTTTGGTTTTATTTCTTTTTGGTTTACTCGATTTGACATAATCTTCATTTAATAAACACAACGCTCTCTTTATTTATCTTGCTTTACTTTTTCGTTCTTTTTCTAATCTCTTCATCTCTTTGATGTTTTCCAATTCTTCAATTCTATTCTTTTCGGGCGTGTCCGTATATATTCTCGATTTTCCAAGTATCGACCTTATTTTGTTTGTGTGCATCTTTGAACTTTCGGGAAAGGCCTTATCATTTCTGGCGTCTTCAATACTTTGGAAGTAGATGGTGCAGGGTTATCAAGATCTATCACTGTTGATGCAAGCTGTTGTGAAAGCAATGTAGGCGAGACATCTCTCGACAAGGTCGGCGGTGTTCGAGCAGTAACATCACCAAGTTCAACACCAACTGTAGCAAGCTCATCACCAGCTATTGCAAGCTCATCACCACTTGTGCTTGTATTGGGATTTGTTACAGGATTTGAATGATACACCTGAACCGGCGCAAAATCATCATCATTGAAAATCAACTTATTAAAAGGCCATATTCCGGTTTTTTCATAAGCACTGGTAATATTCCTACCATTGAATGACTCTAAATAAGGTATCTTTGTAAGTTTTGGGATATTATAAATATTAAGTGTCTTTCCTGGATTGGAAACGTGCCAGTCATTAAATGCCGTTTTTAATTTCGACTTTAATGGTCCAAATACGCCAACATCTAATGGTTGAAGACGGTGAGTGGTGTGTGGTGGAAATGAAAGGCACACAATCCCATTGTCACGGCAGTAGTGGATTGCATCAATAGAAATGTGACTTTCATGATTGTCACATAAAAGCAATGTTGGATTTTCTTTCGAACATAAGGTGTGTTTCTGGATGTGCTATAGAACATCAACAAAAATGCTCGAGTTTATCCAACCACTTCTCGTGGCTACACCCAAAGAGCCTTCTGGAGCACCTTCTATAAAGTGGTCCTTAAAATGTACTTGAGGGAAGATGAATAAGGGCGGTATGGTGTTTCCACTTGCTGATATAATACCACCAAATGTGACCAGCTCTCCTCTTTCGGCAGACACTATTTGCCCAACCTATTTTTGGCACTTTTCAGCAAAAATTTTAGGTGTGCTCAGCACAGTTGAAATACCAGATTCGTCGTAGTTGAAAATCCGATCGGCAGTAAAATTGTATTTGCGGTATATATTCTCCAGGTTCTGGAAGAAATCATTCACTGCCGTTTTGTTGAAACCGAATGATCTGGCAGCACTAGTATTTTCAGGTTTACGCAAACTTAAATTTTTATTGCGTTTTCGGAAACTTGCTAACCAGTCTGCTCCCGCCATCTTATTATCATTCCAACTTGCAGGATATTTAATCTCATTGGCCTTAGCAAATTCATATACAAGTTTTTTAACTTGGACACACGTCAATCCATAGTGCATCTTAGAACACTCTAAGATATATTTATTCAAAAGATCCTCTTCTGTTTTTGTAAAAACTTGTTGCGATGCAAATTTAGGTTCGAATACACGAGTTTCGTTACCAAGATCTTGTGTTCTGCGTAATTTTTTTATACAGCTTTGTAGTGTTTGTGCATTAACTCCATATTTGGCTGCTGATTTCTGAAAAGAGAGCTTGTTTTCCAAAACTTCATCGATAGCTTTTAACATTGCCTGTTCGTCTACCTCTCCACTCCTAGTTCCATTTTTCTTGTAATTTCTGACCATAATTGTTCTGCAAAACAAAATTATGCTATCACTTCAATTCTACAAACTAAAATAATTCCTGAGTTCCATCGTAAAATAGAAAAGTGGGGCACATTCGTACAGTATGAATGTACCCGCATACTTCTGTATGGACCTACCCCATCACAAGATATAAAATAAAAATATTGTTAAAAAAAAGGCAACCATATATAGAATTATTCACAGATCAATTTACAAACTTGACCCTATTACCTTTTAAATAAAATAGAACTGAATAATCTAGAGAACAGCTTTCATTATAAAAAAGATGTTAAAAGTGAGGTTATTAAATTACTTACACGTGGCCGAATCACGTTCCGTGTCACACCGACGCACGTTTCACACCGACTGCTGTCAAACTCCGCCAGCAACCACACACATAAGTAAGCTACGCGTACATATATAAGTCATTTAGTTGATGTGCGCCTAACATCAGATATATCTAGTGTATGACGGTGCCCCTTGTATGAATCTGCCCCACTTCCCCCTACTCGCATCTCTCTCTACGGCCTGAAAACTGATTTCGATATAAAAACACCTCGATTTTAATGATACACCTGTACTTTTTTTAAGGATAGTATTCAATTATTCATCACATAAAATGTACACATACGTTATGCCAAGTCCCATTTTAATCCGATTTTTAATAACCGAGATTGTAGATTTTCATTTTTTACGCTATAATTGTGGTAATAAAAATATTTAACATATTTTGTTTAATCCATCACATTCGAAATAGATTCTAGTAACCACCTTATTTTTTTTCATTAATCTTAAATATTTTATAACGAAGATACACGCAATGAAACTCGACCGTTTGAAAAGTTCATGAAAACACACTACCTTTTTTTGGTATACGCCGAATATATATTATCTTTGACATTAAAATTCTTAAATAAAAATCATCACATGTACAAATGATGTATCTTTATGTGGTTTAAATTTCAAAACAATCGACCCCATCGACTTCAAAATATTTAACTTCAAAGTGACATGCCCCGCTTTTTGAAAAGGATAGTAGTACGTAGTAAGTTGGAGTACGCATCACTCATATGGTATCCCTACTACACAAACAGCTCACTGGTAATCGAACGAGTTCAGAGGCGTTTCCTAAAATTTCTGTCTTTTAAAATCGACCGCACATATCCTGAACGTAATATTGAGTATCTTAGATTAAATTAGATTGATAACTCATAGGGGGCTCCACGTATCATGATTTTAGTTAACCGACCCACTCGATGAGACGGCGCTGCAATCGCAAAGGACGTCATTGGGCGCGGGGAGCGGGCGGGATTCTTGCTAAGCGGGGTGTGCGGTGCAGGGGGTCATAACATTGAATGGTGGGTGCAGTGCGGGAAACATCGCACGGTATTAAATTACCGTGCGATGCGAAAAATACCAAAGACCTAATAAACATGTTAAATGTATATTTAAAAAGTTATTAGAAATATATTTCGCTACATGTCAAAACCTAATTACATTTCACTTTTCAACAAAATGTCTGCAGTTCGTCAAAAAATGCATCTTAGAAATAAAATAAGAGGTCTCCTTATCCGGATAAGGATTGTGGCATAAGTAGTGTTCCATACAGTGAATTTTTCTTTAAGGTAAACATATGCATAAGCTGTAAATTTTCCGACATTCGTTGTTTTTCAAAAGAGTTCAATATAAAGCTTTAAACGAGTGTTTTCCACTCCCAGACTAAGCATGAAGTAAAATTTCGAGTTTAGAAAAGCCCCGTGAAAATTTGTCGAGGGTCGCGCAGCGACCCGAGACAAATTTTCTGGGCTTTTCTAAACTCGAAATTTTACTTCATGCGCCACGCGTATAAAACACTAAAATATAGTAAAATTTATGTATATTCTAATTTCACTTGAAATCTGTGTTTTATACGCGTGGCGCATGAAGTAAAATTTCGAGTTTAGAAAAGCCCAGAAAATTTGTCTCGGGTCGCTGCGCGACCCTCGACAAATTTTCTGGGCTTTTCTAAACTCGAAATTTTACTTCATGCTTAGTCTGGGAGTGGAAAACACTCATTTAAAGCTTCAAATTGAACTTTAAAAAAACAAGGAATATCTAAAGATTTACAGAAAATAGGTTGAATTTGAAATACGTATACTTAAAAGAAAACTCCTTGTATGTATAAATACAAATAAAATATTTCCAGAAGAAAGTTATTGTTACTGCAAAAATGTTCAGCAAAAATATTAAAGGGAAGTATTTAGTATATAGTGAAACTTATTTCGTAAATCGGGAAATCTTTTGACTTATATTTGACAAGGTGAAAGATATTTGGGATATAGTGAATCTCATTTGATCAATAGTGAAATGCAATAGAAAATCAGTGTAATTAAATTTAAGACATTATTTTATGTACTGGGATCGTACTTTGTGACTAGATGAAATTTCAGAATTGCTTGTTCCAACAGCAACGGGAACATTCTCCATGGAAGTATGCTCCTAGCCCGGTGTGAAGAAAATCTCCACGTCCGTGGTTGTTTCATGCATAGTACTTGAAAATCATTCACGGATGCTAGGAAGAAATAAAGAGAAATAATGTAGACACACTGGTTTTAAATGTGATTCACTGCAGATTTAATTAAAAGAATAGACAATGGCTTAAAAACTTAAAATATTACATAAACTTACGGTTTTAATTATTAATGTTAACGCCCATCCCCAAAGATTCAGAATTGCTTAATCCAACAATAACGTGGAATATACTCCATGAAAAAATACTCCTAGTTCAGTATGATGAAAATATCCACGACCATGGATATTTAGTATACTTGAAGATCATCCACATGTACTAGGAAGAAATAAAGAGAAATAATGTAGTAACGCCCTGGTTTTACATTTGTTTGACTGTACACTTATTTAAAATAATACACAATAGGTTAAAATTTAAAAATATTTTACATACTTACGGTTGTAATTATTTATATTTATTAACGCTCATCTCGAGACGATTTCGTCTTATCAGCATTTTTGTGCCTTCAGATCCGACGGATCTGACAGCTGTTGAATGAAAACGAGCCCACGTTAGAAATTGCGGGAAATTTGAAATTCCGACATATGCGCCCTCCCATCGAGTGGGTCGGTCAACTATATATGTGAATTTACAGAATCATATGGAGTCGACTGGGTCTGTTGAGTATAGTGAATTGTTATTGAGGCACGATTTTACGTCATTATCATCGCGCCGTGAAGAAGCCAGCGGACTATTTATATTTAAGTTATTACAAAATGTCATAGACTGTCCTGATCTATTAAGCGAAATTACTTTTTTTATTCCTAGATTATCGTCCAGACACTCTAATACATTTGTGATACCCATCTCTAAGACGAATATAATAACGCATATGTGTCGCAATGCTAACAAAATGTATGAATTTTTTTGTAAATAATGTTTAATTGTCGTTTCCTTTAGTTATATTCATTAATTCTTTATTTTCTTTTTAAATTTAACTACGTTTGCTTGTATTTTTCTTATATTACCATTTATATAGTGATTGTATATTTTCCCTTGTTGGATTCTTCCGTTGGAAAATAAATATTATTATTATGACGCAGGCAGCGAGTGACGTTCGACTTGGTAGAATAAAGAAATAGTTTTTAATGTCTGCGAATAAGCAACTAGGAAGGAGATTGCTGTAATGTTAAAGTAACTGTACAAAAACATGACATCATTGATTAAATCAACGTTTTATCGACATGAAACGTATGATAAACTGTTTGGTGTTGTAGGCGTTCACTTTGTGGTATTAATCCCGGAATTTCCCTTCTTAATGACCAGGTTGACCTAATGTACACCCCTCTCTTCGAAGCCGTATAAATAGTTTTTAACGTGTAATTTGTATTTACTTTAGTTTGAGAATGACTACTAGATAGTCGAAACTATTCACACAATTAAATGTAAGATCCAGTGGTAAACAACGTATGATAAACGTTAAAATAACAAGAAACGTTAATGTTTTGTTCATAAAACATTACCTAAGTGAGTTAACCTTTTGTTTTTTAATTAGGTGCAAGGATTGATTTGGTTCATTATGAGCATCCTTGGAATTTTAATCTACAGAGCAGTGCTATTTGACGATCCTTTTTATTTCATAAATAAACCAACGCTTGCTCTAATCGTTGCTTACATACGTAAGATTAACCGAAGGCGCTCACTTGTCTAGATTATAATCCCTTTTCTTGTTATGCCTAACAGGAGGGTTCGAAAAGATTTTGATTCTTCTCATTGTTTACTGTATCCTTTCTTTTGGCTGGGCTGTCGTTTCCTGGCAACAGCAACGACGTAAGTGTAATTTTTATATTTCACAAATATGGAGTTTAAAAGAAACCGTTTTGTTGATGTTTTACAGTTTTGCGTAGCACACGAAGTGAGAACCAACTTGGCAGGGAAGGTAGCGTACAATTTGAGTTAACCTAAAAATACTTTTTGCAATGAGTTTTCCTTAATATCTCCTTCGGTTTATTTTTGCATGATTGTTGTAGTTTTTGAAGACACAAAGTTGAGCAAGTTGAAGAATGTGTTACGTCAATGGATCAGCTTGACTATTGCGATTTCTGTGGTGGATGTGGTTACGGTTGGTATAGTTGCCCAGGATTATTCTGATCTTAATGAAATAAACACTATTATTGGAATGAACGTTTTGGATATGACCGGTATGAAAATAATACTGGCGGTCGCCGCCAGGGGGGTTGTCATTTGGATCATCAACGTCGCCGGAATTATTATTTGTTCCCGCTTACTCAAACAAGTCCAACAGCAGGTACGTTTAGTTTTTAGTTAAAAGTGCATTATTTTAGTTAACGCTCACTTGGATTTGGTTTAGCCTTCATCTGACACCAGTAAAACGACTTATATCAATAAATAAATATAAACCAAACCGAAACCATTTATAAGGATGTACCACTTTCGTAAACTGACATGACATTGTCAAAAAGTTGACAATAATAAAAAGTAAAACAACCAGGTAACCAAATGAATAGTATCTAAGATTGTATCTAAGGACAATTAAGCCGATTTATCGCGGTAGGTCACATATCGCAGCAGGTCACTTTCCGTGCATGGTGCTTTTGCCTCTATAGCAGGGGCTCTCAACCTTTTCCACGATCTCCCCCCCTCCCTGATTTAGTTTGTGTTTTTTTGTTAGATTAAAACAGTATTATAGCCTTATTTCACTTCACCTACTCTTTAGGAAATCTATCGCGCCCCCTTAATGTGGCGCACAGTGGGCGGAAACGGCCAAAAACCCGCGCATGGGGTATTTCTTTCGAATTTGAAACGAAACATCTTGAAAAATAAGGGTTTTCTAGGGTTTTTGGGGTCGCTGATAACGAATTTGAACCTAGATTTGAAAAATTCAAAATGGCGGATACAATATGGCGGCCGAAAAAATTAAAAATGATCTAAAACCGCAAAAAACCTGTGTATATGTGTTTTTGAGGTTGCTGATAACGAATTTGATACTAGATTTGAAAAATTCAAAATGGCGGATCCAATATGGCGGCCAAAAAAAATTAAGACCATTGTCTGTGTTCAATAAAATTCTGAGATTAAATATTAATGAACTCAATCCGTTTAATAATGATGCGCTTTATTTTATCCGAAAATAGTAAATTCTTAATCATTGAATATGTAACCTTATCAATACTTGGAGAAGAGTCTTTAACTTTACTAAGAACAGCATTAAGTTCCTGTAAAGTAAAATTAGAGGCCACAAATTATTGTGAATTAGTAGTACATTCACAGATATACAAATTTTAAGCATAAGGAGGGATGAGATTATTAAAAAATTGTTCTATAGCTTTATAGTGAGACATTTTGGAAGCAAGAGGAAGAAAGGATTTTCTATATATATTTTTATGGTCTTCCAGATTTATTAATGATACGGAAACGTTTTCGACCGTGTTATCCATGGTACTACGTGATGAACACTGACTTTTAACATTTGAAGAAGTTTGTTTACAGACAGAAATGGGTACACACTACATGTAGAGAGTTTGAAATTCAAAACATTTTAGTTAACGGGTAAAGATGGAGCCACTCTCCATGGCGCGATACAAAAATTTGAAATTCTATATGGTTTAAAAGATAATTGTTAAAACGATTATTATAAATGATCACCCTCAATTTTGTTGAGTTGAGGGTGCCAGTCGACTCAAGAAATTTGTACCATTTATATCAATGATTTATAATTTTCAATAAGTTAAAATGTGTTTATTTTTCCTAATAAAATTGGTATATATAGATTTTTGATCCGCCATATTGTATTCACCATTTTTAATTTGAAACATCTGAGCTTCAATTCATACTTAAAGACCCCCAAAACCCCGTGGAAGATACATTTTAGGGAATTTTACCCTAAAACATAGTTGGGACGTTTTCTGTCCCACTACGAGTGAAAGGGTTAATGAGGGGATTCGCAATAAAAAATGCAGCGAAACGTATCCAAAAATGTGTAAATAGGTCTCTCTTCAATTCCGCAAAAGTCCTATGATATATACCAATTGTATAATTAACTATTGTTTAAACAATTAATTTTGCCAAACAAAAACATACTGGTAATTTTGTTTTCAGTTACGTTAAGAATCATTCAGATAGTTTGTCTAAATATAAGCTGGGTTCTGCTTGAGCCTTAATAGGGTAAAAGCTTTAAAAGATAGTTCTCGCTGCTTGCTTTTTTTTTGAAAAAATCGCCATTTCTAAGCTTGCAGGACATTGCAGATGGCACTATGTGAACAACGCAGGAAAATGTCCATATTTTAGCGGAATATAAGTGACGCGGAAAAGTTTTTGAGATCTGCTATTAGACAGGGGAAGATTAAAAAAATTAACAGTCTAAACTAGCATGTTGTATTGTATCAGTTGGCAACAGCCTTTGGCCAGAAAAATATGTATATATATATATCCCAGAGAAGGTATTGGTTATCGTAGATGTGGTAGAAATCAAGGTATAGTGCTGCAAACAACGATATTCCACATTCTCGAATTATTCCAGTTTCAGACCAATTTCAACTTAAAGTAGTATTTATTTCGGCACTTTTGGGTTTCAAACATCAGTTAGTGGAAAATCTTACTTCTCAATGATTCTAGAGACGGTATTTAGACGTACGAATTATTCGGTGAACCTTTTATTTTTCATCCGATGCGCGCATTTTCACCTCTTTCCGCCCACTGTGTGGCGTTCCCCCCGGTTGAGAAACCCTGCTCTATAGTATAAAAGCTTTAAGAATTTGTCAGTTTCTTTTTAATATAAATTCATTTTGTAGAAAACCACCTTTTTGATCAATTTTGAAGATTTGTTAACTGCTGTCAATATCAATTAAATTTTCCAAGTTTTATATAAAATAAAAATTATTATTTCAAATTCAAAATTTGTCATTTTTGACATATTGGTATTTGAGTTTTATTTAATTTCGATGTTTTATTTGGATACTATTAAATTTTATCAGTTTCTTCACGAAAAAACACAAAAATCGGAAAAAATATTTTTTTTTAGTTGGAAGTGTTGACAGTTGACATTTAGTTTGTAGTGTTGACATTTAGTCTATAATGTCACATTTAATTTATATGTTTAATGTTTATTTACGAAAATTCCATTTAAAGTACATAATGCTTAATACTAACAATACATTAATGCCCGGTATTATAAAACGTTTTATTCCCTAAATAAAATTTACTTTAAGAATAAATTCATTTATTCCAAAGATTTCGGTATTATAAACACAAAATAACTTTATTTGGCTAATAAATCTCCCCAGTTAATTATTTGTTTGGTTTTCTACCAAGTAAATTTTATTCTCTAAATAATTTGACAGTTAAAAGTCAAAAGTGTATTATATTATTATAATTACTTTAGATTCTACTACTTGTATTTATTAATTTCATTACGGTTATAATGTCTACCATATTATCCGTATCAGATTTAAGTTCGCTCATAGTATCTTCCATGACAGTGATTAATTCGAACCACAAGACATTCTAAGGAGTCGAAGACCTAGAGTTTTTCAAATCAGACATAACCAGGGATTTTTATACTTATTCATCAGAGCTGGGACGAATCCTCGTGAAAAGGATTCGAATCACGAATCCGAATCACCTAATATGCTGATTATAGAGGCTTCTACTTCGTTATACATTGTTGAACATAAATAAAACACTGTTTATCACTTTGTTTGTATAACAATTGGTTTATTTGGTGACTATAGTTTCGATACTACACGTATCATTATCAAACCGTTAGTACTAACGGTTTGATAATGATACGTGTACTATCGAAACTATAGTCACCAAATAAACCAATTGTTATACAAACAAAGTGATAAACAGTGTTTTATTTATCACCTAATATGATTCGAATCACGAATACTCGAATAAAGGATTCGTCAGAGATAAATATGATTCGAATCAAAGATTCGAATCCTGTTTTTTCGAATCACGAATACAAATCGTTTAAGAATACATTAGATTTTATTATTTTTTTACAACCATTAACATATAAATATCGTTATCAGTTGTTTTAACAAAAATATTCAAAACCTAATTATTTATTATTAACACTGAACATTGTTGATGGACTAAATTTCTGTGTTACTTTGATTAAAGATGTATTTGTGTGCTTTTGAACTACACTTCAAATCAGTGGTTTATACGCGTGGCGCATGAAGTAAAATTTCGAGTTTAGAAAAGCCCCGTGAAAATTTGTCTCGGGTCGCTGCGCGACCCTCGACAAATTTTCTACGCGGGGCTTTTCTAAACTCGAAATTTTACTTCATGCTTAGTCTGGGACTGGAAGACACTCGTTACTTTAAAATATGTCACACCTGTTAAAGTATGTATCGTCGGATACAGGGGTGATATGTAAGTAAATTATGGGTCCTAGGAGTTGCCTAATAAGTGAGTTACTCAACTGTTTCCAAGGCACTCTTTGAAAAACCAAAAGATTAAAATTTTCGTTTTTGTAAGAACGTTTTTGTCAAACTGTCACGTACTGACATAAAATGATAATTTTGACGTAAATCGATTTTATCCACACGCCGAATTTTTGACGATTTTGATATATTTTATATTTACGAAATGACATTTTGGTCATTTTGATGTTTTTGGCAATTTTAAATAATTTCGACATATTTTGATAACTTTTAATAATAATAATAATAATAATACTTTATTGTCCTACGGAAAAACCAATACAGGACAAGCAACAAAATTTAATTATAACTTATATCTAACATTAATATTAATAAACAAACATATTTCATTCCAAATGACTAACATAAGAATATTTAATATTGAAAGTAGACAATTTCAATTTCCAGATTTCTGGTTACTTAAAAAATACATCAATAAAATATTTATTCGCATTACGACACATATGTGTTAAAGGCGCGTTAACTAGAACATTAGTTTTGCATACGGGTAAAACAAAGGTGTTAGTATAGCGCGAGGCAGTTCTAGGTACATGAAAATTTATTTTTGAAAGTAGATACATACAATCAATGGAGTTGTCAATCACTTTTTTAATAAAATTAGCACTATATTCATTCCTACGATCAACAAGTGAAACAAAACTATGTTCAGTAAGTAAAGAATTATAGTCAGTATTTCGATCTGGATATGTATCATTCTTTTTAAAAGATAAATATTTCAAAAACTTTTTCTGTACTTTTTCTACCATGAGTGAGAGATTTATATAATGCGGATACCAGACCAACATACAATACTCTAATTTTGATCTAACAAACGCACAGTAAAGCGATACTATGGCATTTATATTATTGAATTGTTTAGATATCCGCATTATAAAACCCAATATTTTTAGTGCGGACGATGTTATATTATTAATATGTCTAGAAAATCTCAACTCAGAATCGAAAAGTACACCGAGGTCCAAAATTTCACGTTTTCTTTCAATTATTGTGCCTTGAATGTTATAGTTACTAACAATTGTTGAAGTTTTGCGACTGTATGAAACTACATAACATTTAGTAGAGTTTAGTTTAAGCTTATTAAATGTACACCAGTTATCAATTATATCAAGATTGTTTTGCAAATTGATAGAATCTAAATTAGTGGTAACGTGTGAATAAATTTTTAAATCATCTGCATAGGCTAAGACTGGGCATGTAATTGTTGCAATTAGATCATCAATGTACAAATTAAACAACAATGGACCAAGGTTTGAACCTTGTGGAACACCTGAAGTAGATGTAAATGTAAAAGAAGAGAAGCCATTGTAATAAACAGTATTTTGTCTATTATGTAGATATGAGGAAATTAACATAATACATTTATATGATAGTCCGAATAAAGACAATTTTTGCAATAATATACTGTGGTCCAACGTATCAAAAGCACGGGAGAAATCAGTATATATGACGTCGGATTGCCCACAGTTATCAAGTGATTCAGATATGTATTGGGTAATTGATACTAAATTAGTAGTTGTTGAACGGCCAGGTGTAAATCCATGCTGATTTGGTGATAGGTAAACTTTTGTATGAGAGTTAATGATAGAAAACATAATTTGTTCAAATATTTTAGAAAAATTCGATAAAATTGAAATTGGTCGGTAGTTATTAATATCATGACAATCCCCTTTCTTAAAAACTGGGCAAACATTTGCATGCTTCCACTTAGTAGGATATTCACACGAAGATATCGCTAAATTAAATATTTTTGTTAGCGGACGAACAAACAAATCTTTACAATCCTTAATTAAAAGAGAAAACAGTTTTAATAAGTTTTTATATTTTTAACTTTACTTGAAATCAGTGTTTAATACGCGTGGCGCATGAAGTAAAATTTCGAGTTTAGAAAAGACCCGTGAAAATTTGTCTCGGGTCGCTGCGCGACCCTCGACAAATTTTCTACGCGGGGCTTTTCTAAACTCGAAATTTTACTTCATGCTTAGTCTGGGACTGGAAGACACTCGTTACTTTAAAATATGTCACACCTGTTAAAGTATGTATCGTCGGATACAGGGGTGATATGTAAGCAAATTATGGGTCCTAGAAGTTGTCAAATAAGTGAGTTACTCAACTGTTTCCAAGGCACTCTTTGAAAAACCAAAAGATTAAAATTTTACATATAAAATGTACAATAAACTATAAGTGTAATACATCATTGAATTTAGTAAAAAACATTCTTTCAAAAAATATGAAAATCCAAAATGGCGCCCATTAAAAAAAAACAAAAGTTAGCTATGGTCCCTACGTAAATGTTATAGTTATCTTAAAATAAAATATGTTACTAGATTCATCGTTAAAAAGTGCTTATAATATCAAAGTTGTAAATGTCTGGATTCAATAGTTTTTGAATAAAAACGAATTTTAAAAAAATACGTTTTTTGACAATATCTCATAAATGAAAGAAGATATTTCAAATTAGTTTTTGGATTATTATTGGGCCCTAAATTACGCAACTTTTCCCCAATTTAACCGACTCTCTATCTCTTCAAATAACCGAGATCCCCATACATTCTGTTGAAGTACGGATATTCTGTGTAATAATAATAATAATATAAAATTTATTGTATTGTTATTTCCTAAATATTATAATTAAATAAATATTTTACATTGTTTACCGTATATTTACGAATATATTAAAAAATAAATACTTATTTCATTAATTGAAAATTATAATTAATATCAAATGTCTAAAATTATTAATCAAATGTCTAAAAGTCTTGAGTTAAAAATCACCAGAAATCATTAGATGTTTTTTTATTAAACGAATTATCTTAATTACGAAAAACTCTGATATAATTAAGATCTTTGTGAGACTGAAGATTTTTTAAAAAGATTTGGATTCTAATTTTCTTTTTGGCATATATTTGCTCATTTAAACTGCCATATTGTTCGCGATAATAACTCGATTATCAAACAAGATTTATATCATCCAGTACTACTACTTAATATCGAGTTTTCAACTTCAAAAACAAGTCATTTTTTGTCCAATGCATCTAACGATAGAAATTACAATTTTAGAAAGTCGGACTTTGTCAAGCTTTATTCGGAACTAAGTTTTTGCGACTGGACGGAGGTTAACTCTGTGAATAGTTTGGATGATGCTATGGATGCTTTTTATACCACACTATATAATTGTATAGATAAATATGTTCCACTACATAAGCAATCTAAAAAACAGTATCCTTGTTGGTTTACAGCTGCAGTTATTCGTAGCATAAAAGAAAAAAATCGTAAACGTAAAATATATCTACGTACTAAGAACCCAGATTCTCTTAACCTGTATCGTGCTGCTAGGGCGCATAGCAAATATGCTATATCTACTGCTTATACAGATTACATTAACACAATGTCAAACAACATCACGTCGAATCCAAAGCAGTTCTGGAATTTTATTAATTCTAAAAAACGTACTACACGAATTCCAGGAGTTATGCACTGTAATGATGTTGAACTAAAACTCACCTCTTGCTATTGTAAACGCCTTTGCCGATTTTTTTCAAAGTGTCTATGTTATGAGCTCACATGCCAATTTATCCTCAGAAACCTATAATAACTATCAATCTATTAACATAACTTCAATCAATTCTGACGATATTCATAGTGCAATAAAACATTTAGGTAATACCATGTCCTGCGGCATGGATGGTATCCCCACTTTTTTAATCAAAGATTGTGCTTCTGTTTTAATTGAACCCCTTGAAACAATTTTTAATCTCATACTTAAGTTCACCATTTTTCCCTCAGTCTGGAAGAATTCGAGAATATGTCCGGTACTTAAATCTGGCGATTCCAAGGAAGTCAGCAACTATAGACCTATTACCTTGTTGTCCAACTTTGCTAAGGTTTTTGAGATAATAATTTATAATTACATATACCCGAAAGTCAGAAACTATATTTCAAGTTATCAGCATGGGTTCATGGAAAGCAGGTCAACAATGACTAATTTATGTTGCTTCAATGAGTATGTGTGCAACGAACTCGATGGTAAAGGTCAGGTCGACTGTATATATACAGACTTTGCGAAGGCCTTCGACCGTGTTGATCATGCTGTACTTTTGCAAAAACTTAATAATTACGGTTTCCATATCAATTTAATTAAGTTATTTAACTCATACTTATGTGATCGTCCACTTAATGTTTGGGTTAATGGATTTAAATCAAAGACATTTTTGGCTTGCTCTGGTGTACCCCAAGGCTCAAACCTTGGCCCGCTACTCTTCCTTCTTTTTATAAATGACTTGAGCTTCATTTTAGATTGTAAACACTTATTATTTGCCGATGATCTTAAATTGTTTTCAACTATCTATGACTCTTCATCTTGTTCGCAATTACAAAACATGCTTGACATACTTTGTACATGGTACCAAACTAATAACCTTTATCTTAATGTAGCCAAATGCAAAGTTGTGACTTATTCGCGTAAAAGAAATCCGATTATATATACATATACTGTTGATAATCAGTCAATTGAAAGGCTCTATGTATTTAAAGATCTAGGGATAACCTATGATTCGCTTTTTACGTTTAAACATCATTACAGCGCTATTATCTTAAAAGCTAACAGAGCTCTTGGATTCATCATACGTAATACTAGATCATTTAATAATATTAATTGTTTAAAAACGTTGTATAACTCATATGTGAGATCGATTCTAGAATATGGCTCAATTGTTTGGAATCCAATTTATATGTCATCTATTCAATCGGTCGAGAACATTCAGCGTAAATTTTTTAAATACTTGTGGTATAAAATGCATGGTACCTGCCCCCCTCAAGGTTTCAGTCATGAATTACTTTTAGAAGAGTTTGATGCAGTTACTTTGGTCGAACGTAGGAATATTCACGGTCAAATCTTCTTGTTTAAGTTACTACATAATTCGGTTGATTGTTCGGAACTTTTGCAAAGGATACATTTTTATGTACCTAGACTCTCGACACGTCATTGTACCAGCTTTTATGTTCAAAAAGCTCAAACTAATGTCTTGGAACGGTCCCCAGTGCGTCGCATTTGTGTGTATCACAACATATTTGCCACTCATTGTGATATTTTTCACTTGGACTTACGTGAATTCAAGAACATAATTTCTGGTACTTGATATTAATAACAACAAACGGCTGCATAGACTTACTATTGTTATTTCTTAGTTATTTTGCCATTATTTTATTATTATAATTTCTAAATATTTAATATATTTTGTTTAAATAGAATCACGTGATCTTTATCTTTATTTTTGTAATTTTATTTTGTTTTGTTTATATATATTATTTTAAGAATTTTTACTTTTGTAATATTACTCTGTAATTGGGATGTCCTGTTGGGTAATAAATATTATTATTATTATTATTGAAATTATTAAAAGTTTTTTATAAACATTTTTTAAGCAATACCTTTTCAAAATTTTATGAATTTAATGCTTACTTATACCTTAATGTATCACATTCTTTTATAGTTTTTAAAAACATGTTTCAAACAAAAGTTGTAGATAATAAAAAATACACAACTTTTACCTAAACACTTTTCACCTTACCTATTTTGTTTATGATCAGTATACGAAAAAGTTATCTCCCCTAGCCTTTTTTTTTAATTTGATAATCACTCACAAATTGCTGCTTTATTAGTAACTTAATTAAAAATATTTCAAACAAGAGATAATAAAAACACACAACACAAACTTTTGTTTAATCACTTTTCACCTCAGTTGTTTTGTTTATGAATTAGAAACTAAAAAATATAGTGGAGATCAAGAACTCACCGACTATGGCTTTCGACGTCTAAGTCAAAAAATGTTTCAAACAAAAGTTGTAGCCAAAGAAAAAATAAACCTCTTTTACCTAAACACTTTCCACCTCAGCTCTATTGTTTTTGAATTAGAAACTAAAAAATCTAGTGGAGATCAGCAACTTACCGATTATGGCTTTTGACGTCTAAATTAAAAAAATGTTTCAAACAAAAAACCACTTTTACCTAAACACTTTTCACTTCACCTTTTTGTTTTGAATTAGAAACTAAAACATCTAGTAGAGATCAACAACTCACCGACTATGGCTTGCGACGTCTAAGTGAAAAAATGTTTGAAACAAAAGTTGTAGCCAACGAAAAAATAAACCTCTTTTACCTAAACACTTTCCACCTCAGCTCTATTGTTTTTGAATTAGAAACTAAAAAATCTAGTGGAGATCAGCAACTTACCGATTATGGCTTTTGACGTCTAAATTAAAAAAATGTTTCAAACAAAAAACCACTTTTACCTAAACACTTTTCACTTCACCTTTTTGTTTTGAATTAGAAACTAAAAAATCTAGTAGAGATCAACAACTCACCGACTATGGCTTTCGACGTCTAAGTGAAAAAATGTATGAAACAAAAGTTGTAGCCAACGAAAAAATAAACCTCTTTTACCTAAACACTTTCCACCTCAGCTCTATTGTTTTTGAATTAGAAACTAAAAAATCTAATAGAGATCAGCAACTTACCGATTATGGCTTTCGACGTCTAAATTAAAAAAATGTTTCAAACAAAAGTTGTAGCCAAAGAAAAAATAAACCACTTTTACCTAAACACTTTTCACTTCACCTTTTTGTTTTGAATTAGAAACTAAAAAATCTAGTACAGATCAACAACTCACCGACTATGGCTTGCGACGTCTAAGTGAAAAAATGTTTGAAACAAAAGTTGTAGCCAACGAAAAAATAAACCTCTTTTACCTAAACACTTTCCACCTCAGCTCTATTGTTTTTGAATTAGAAACTAAAAAATCTAGCAGAGATCAGCAACTTACCGATTATGGCTTTCGACGTCTAAATTAAAAAAATGTTTCAAACAAAAGTTGTAGCCAACGAAAAAATAAACCACTTTTACCCAAACACTTTTCACCTCAGCTCTTTTGTTTTTGTTCAATAAATCGAGAAAGATTTTTTTGAAAGTAAATACAACTTTATGATGATTTGAAAATTTACGAACGAGTGTCTTCCACTCCCCGACTAAGCATGAAGTGAAATTTCGAGTTTAGAAAAGCTCCGGGTAGAAAATTTGTCGAGGGTCGCGCAGCGACCCGAGACAAATTTTCACGGGGCTTTTCTAAACTCGAAATTTTACTTCATGCGCCACGCGTATTAAACACTGATTTCAAGTAAAGTTAAAAATATAAAAACTTATTAAAACTGTTTTCTCTTTTAAAAGTTATTAAAATAAACTTGCGTGCATAGAAATCGGCCCACTGTTAACTTTTGACTTTAACTAGTTTTTTTTTAGAAACTATTCATCAGATCAAAAAAAAAATATGCTGCTTGAAAGACAATTTAATATGCTTTAATATGAGAAATTTATTAAATTGTATGTTTGCTTAACATAGTGAAATTAATACATGAAACAAATTAACTTTTTTTATTGCAAAAATTAATATTGTTATTAACACTTATCTAAATTAACACTTAATTTTTAATAATGGGTATGACCCCCTCTTGCACTAATAACATCTCTCATACTATTGGGCATAGATCGAATCAAGTTCGCTATTGTTTCTTGTGGGATGTTAAGCCACTCTGCTTCTACTGCAACAATAAGCTCTGGGATCGAAGTTGGGGCACGAAGTCTAGCTCGAATTCTTCGTTTTAGCTCATCCCATAAATGTTCAATCGGGTTTAGGTCGGGACTGCATGATGGCCACTCCATAACCCGAAAACCGACTTCTGAAATGTAATCTTTCACGATTCTTGCGGTGTGCGGGCCTCGCATTATCATGCATAAAAAGGAATTCGTCTCCAATGTAGTCGACATAAGGTACCACATGGACTGCTAAAATCTCCTCGATGTACCTAGCACCCGTTAAACCTCCTCTCTCGTGACCACGGTCGCCCCTGCGGATGAAAGCAGGGTCAGTTCGTGCAGAAATTGCACCCCAGATCATGCAGGAACCACCTCCATAAGCAATCCGTTCTTCAATGCAGCATTCTGCAAAGCGCTCTCTTGGTCTCCGGTACACTTTTTTTCTTCGGTCGCTACCATAGAGGCATATCCTAGTCTCATTTGAGAACAGAACAGACCCCCACTGTTCCACTGTCCAATTCAGATGATCCCGTGCAAAACGCAGGCGTGCTTGACGATGAGCTGGGGTAAGTTTTGGACAAATCGCAGGTGTTTTAGGGGTCAGGTTACTTTCCTGCAGTCTTCGTCTTACTGTCCACTGACTAATAGCCACTCCTTGCGTTTCACGGAGCTGTTGTTGCACTTGCACCGCATTAAGGTGACAATTTCTTAATGTTGTTGACACAATAAAGCGGTCATCACGAGCCGTTGTAAATCGCTTTCTGCCTGTTCCCGGTCGCCTATGAAAGGATCCAGTCTCCCCATATCGCTGAGTCACTCTTCGAGCCGCTGCGCGTGTCATATTGAGTTGTTGCGACCAGATCGTAACCTCTAAAAATCGGTAGGACCCCCCACCGCTATGTAATGGATACATTTCTGCGGGGGATGGGCCCGAATTTCACGCCTTATTATAACATCTGGCGTTCCGGAACCGAATGCAAAATAGGAATGGGTCTTGAAAGGGAAATACTACCTGATGCCATTGACACACTTTTACTTATATGAATTGTAATTACTACAATTAACTTAACATAAGTTAATAAATTCCTCATAGTAAGTTAAATATAACACATAATTCGTTTCATATTTAAAACCTAATATAAAGAAAATGAAAAAGGAAGTGAGCAACGAAAACAACAAAAATGCAGATTACCGGTAATGAAAAGATATTGATTTAATAAAAAAATATTTTAATTGTTCTAAAAGCCCAGAGAATTTGGCGAGGTCGCGCAGCGCAGCGGACTGGCCGAGCCAAATTCGGGCTTTTCTAAACTCGAAATTTTACTTCATGCGCAGCCGAGCGTATTAAACGCTGAAATAACTGAAATATTGTGAACAAATGAACTTTACTTTTTCATATTCTTTATATATGAAATGAATTATGTGTTATAATTAACTTACTATGAGGAATTTATTAACTTATGTTAAGTTAATTGTAGTAATTACAACTCATATAAGTAAAAGTGTGTCAATGGCATCAGGTAGTATTTCCCTTTCAAGACCCTTTCCTATTTTGCATTCGGTTCCGGAACGCTAGATGTTATAACAAGGCGTGAAATTCGGACACATCCCCCGCAGAAATGTATTCATTACATAGAGGTCGGGGGTCCTACCGATTTTTAGAGGTTACGATCAGGTCCTGAGTTGTTGAGGAACTGCTCGCTGGCTAAGTCCATTGTCGATTAAGGCAATTACTTGGGCGGCTTTTTCCGGTGCAGTATGCATTTCACTAACACACTTGAAAACTAATCAAATTATGAAAAACGAATATTGTCCAAATTTCAATTGCAAAGGCAATCATTTCAATCTTTCACAAGTTTGTTATTCTCGTTATAATCACCACATAAATACGTTTCATTTTTTTTACCGGTTGAAACGATAAGCACTCTTGCTAAGTTTTAACTAATATTAAAGCAAATTAAATTGTCTTTCAAGCAGCATATTTTTTTTTTGATCTGATGAATAGTTTCTAAAAAAAAACTAGTTAAAGTCAAAAGTTAACAGTGGGCCGATTTCTATGCACGCAAGTTTATGTCGAAATTATTTAAAATTGCCAAAAAACATCAAAATGACCAAAATGTCATTTCGTAAGTATAAAATATATCAAAATCGTCAAAAATTCGGCGTGTGGATAAAATCGATTTACGTCAAAATTATAATTTTATGTCAGTACGTGACAGTTTGACAAAAACGTTCTTACAAAAACGAAAATTTCTGTCAAAATCAGTAATAATGTCAAAAAAGTTATCCAATAATATAAAAATTGTCATCTAATTGTTTTACATTAAATATGTAATATCAAAAATATCAAATGTCCAAATTGTCGTCTAATGTCAAAAAAGTAAAAAATATAAAATGTCAGAACTGCCATCTAATGTCAAATACGTGATTTAATGTCAACATCAGAAACGGTAAAAAAGTAAAAAATGTTATTGTTTATCAAAAGTCAGATATGATTGATTGATACGTCGAATATTGAAAATATCATATTTAATAATAATAATAATAATAATAATAATAATAATAATAATAATAATAATTTATTACGGAGTCACCTTTTTAACAAAATAATACAAACAAATATATATCAGTGTTACAATAAAATAAGTCATAACATATGCAAATAAATTAAACCAGAAATAAGAAATAATATAAACTAAAACTAAAATTAAATCTTACCAATAATAGATGAAATTAAGAGTTGTGTGTATATACCGATCGACAATAAATTGACGCAGCATAGCGTTTATTATGTGTTCAAGAGTAATAAATGCACAAACAATAGGAGGAAGCATTTGACGGAATTATTTAAAATATAATTAAAAATGTCAAATTTGACGGAAATCATTGTAATTTATCAAATTGTCAAAGTTGACAGAAATCATCGAAATTCACCAAAATGTTATATTTGGCGAAATTACCGAAAAACAATTAAAAATCTCAAATCTGGCAAAAATCATCAAAATTTATCAAAATGTGATAAATCATTAATTTACTTGATTTTATCACTTACAAACGAGTGTCGTCCACTCCCAGACTAAGCATGAAGTAAAATTTCGAGTTTAGAAAAGCCCCGCGTAGAAAATTGGTCGCGCAGCGACCCGAGACAAATTTTCACGGGGCTTTTCTAAACTCGAAATTTTACTTAATGCGCCACGCGTATAAAACAGTAATTTAACGAGAAATTTAAAAACATACAAAACAAATTTTTCATGTTAATCCTCACGATTAATTCGAATTATTTTTGATGATTCGAATCCATTTGTAAGTATTCGAATCCTTTTATAAATATTCGAATTGAATCCTTTTATGAGAATTCGAATCCTTTTAATAATAATAATAATAACAAATTTATTTCCAATGGAATTACAGTACAATACAATTATACAACAATTACACGAAAACAAGTCAACAAAAAAAATACAATGTATATTTACATATTTAATTTGTACAATAGAATTCATCCATATTATATGGTTCTAATGCTACAAGTTGATTGTAGAGTGATTTTTTCATTGCCGTGTATGACTTTGCTTTCTTTATCTCTTTGGGGAGATGATTAAAAAGCTTGAGACAAGTGTAATGAGGTCCTTTCTCAATAAACTTGATTTATGAGCAGGATAACTATACTCAACTCCATGTCTCGTACTATATACATCTCTCAAACGATGCTGCTCAAATAAGTGTCTATGTTTCCACAAGAACTTGATGCATTCAAATATGTACACTCCGTAGCAAGTCAGTATGTTCGCACGTTTGAAGTAGCCCCTGCAACTGCTGTCATATTTAAGTTTGTACATAATACGCAGTGCCCTCTTTTGCGTCACAAATAAAGAATGTATGGCACTACTATGACCCCAGAATATTATGCCATATTTTAGGTTTGAATAGAAATAAGAGTAATAGAATATTCTCGCTATTTCAATATTTGCATTTTTTGATAGAATTCTCAACCCATAACATGCTTTGTTGAGCTTTTTCCCTAATATATCTACATGTTCTTTATAATTTAGTGTTTCGTCCATCGTTATACCTAAAAATTTAGAATGGGATGTGAACGAATAGATTTTATTATTTAGCGAAATTGATTCTGGAGTACTTATTCTCTGACTTATTTTGAAAAATGTGCAATTGGTTTTTAATGTGTTTAGAATCAGTCCATTATTTATAAGCCATGTTTCTGTCGATTCCATAGCAACATTGCCTTGGCTTTTTATACCCGTATACTCCGCACTAGACAGTAATATATTAGTGTCGTCTGCGTAGTTAAGAAATCGACAAGTATCCTCCATGCCAACACTTATGTCATTCATAAAAATTATGAATAGAAGAGGGCCCAGAATACTGCCCTGCGGAATGCCCCTATTGATATCCAGGACATCTGATAATACATTCGACCCACTCGATGAATCTCTTATCTTCACAGTCTGTTTTCTGTTCAGTAGGTATGATTTTATTAACTTATTTTCAGTTTCTTTGATTCCACAGTGGAATAGTTTAGTTAAGAGTATCGTGTGTTCGATTGTATCAAATGCCCTGGACAAATCCAGGAACACACCACAAACCAGATCCCCTTTGTCTAAGCATGAATAAATAGCTTGTAGATAGTCAAACAGTGCTGTTTCAACACTTTTACCCTTCAGAAATCCATGCTGGGAGTTACTAAATATACGATTGTCATTAAAAAAGTGTATTATTTGGGTTGCTATTAAAGATTCCAGTAGCTTTGAGAAAGTACTTAGGACACTTATTGGTCTGTAATTCTCAAAATACTGCCGATCACCTTTTTTATAAACGGGTGTGACAATCGCATATTTCATATCATCCGGGAACATTCCTGTCTGTAGGGAGTAATTGAAAATGTGTTTTAGGGGTTCTATTATTTTATGAATACATTTTTTTATTACAATGGCTGGGATTTCATCGGAACCACTGCTCATTTTATTGTCCATTTTATTGACAATGTTTAAAATATCGGTATTAGAAATGGGCTTAAATTTAAAACGATAATTATTTACAGGTATATTACATATATAATTTTATGAGGATTCGAATCCTTTTACGAGGATTCGAATCCTTTTACGAGGATTCGAATCCTTTTACGAGGATTCGAATCCTTTTACGAGGATTCGAATCCTTTTATGAGGATTCGAATCACCCGCAATTCGATTCGAATACGAATCCTTTTAAAAAAATGTAACGAATCCGGATCACGAATCCAGTTTAACTTAAGTATTCGAATGCCTCTTTTAAATCCTCTAAAAGGATTCGAATCCAGGATTCGAATCCTAAAAGATTCGAATCCTGCCCAGCTCTGTTATACATACGCTTTTTTTAAAATTAGTTCCATTTCAAGTTTTAAACGAGTGTTTTCCACTCCCAGACTAAGCATGAAGTAAAATTTCGAGTTTAGAAAAGCCTGAAAATTTGGTTTGGCCGCGTAGCGCGAAGCGCGGAGCGACCAAACCAAATTTTCAGGCTGTTCTAAACTCGAAATTTTACTTCATGCGCCACGCGTATTTAACACTGAACGCACTGAAATATTGTGAACGAGGGAACTTCACTTGAAATCAGTGTCTTGTACGCGAGGCGCATGAAGTAAAATTTCGAGTTTAGAAAAGCCTGAACATTTGGTTTGGCCGCTCCGCGCTTCGCGCTACGCGACCAAACCAAATTTTCAGGCTTTTCTAAACTCGAAATTTTACTTCATGCTTAGTCTGGGAGTGGAAAACACTCGTTTAAGTCTTTTATAATTTCTAATAGGCTTTCTTTTTCGTGTTCTGTGTAATTCAGTCCTATTCCACGGTTATTCTCCACAATTATAAGGAATTATACTAAATTTCCAATTTGATTGACAATCTAATTTAAAATATTGACAATTCAATTTAACAAATTGGTGGTTCCAGCTGTGGCCACAATTAAAATGTATAATTTCGGTCTGTAATCTACTAATTAAATTATTTATTTCTAGAATTGCTATTTATTTGGTAGGTTTGCTTTATAATACGCAATTTTATTTGCCGATTAGTTTACTAGGTAACTAAATTTACTCCACAAATAGTCATCTAATGATTTATTAATCGTTTATTATACCGGGCATAAAAGTAACAAATAAGTTAAAATATAAAATCACAAACAATATACAAATAGAATAAACAAATGTAATTTATAATGTCGGATTTATCTTATGATTATTATTATTATTGTTGGCATTCGTGATATTTCTCAGCTTGACATGCCAATATCTTGCGCATGAAGTAAAATTTCGAGTTGAGAAAAGCCCGAATTTAGATTTGGATCCAAATCCAAATTCTTGGGGCTTTTCTCAACTCGAAATTTTACTTCATGCTTAGTCTGGGAGTGGAAGACATTCGTTTAGTTTTTTGAATATTTGATAAATTTTCAAGATTTTAGAACTTTCCACAATTTTAATTAATTTTAAAAATCTCGACAATATTTCGCGAATTTCCAAAATGTTTACTAGTTTTCAAAACTTTTCCTGAATTTCTTTAATTTTCATTTATTTTACAAATCTTGAACTATTAAGATTTAAAAAAAAAGATAACGAAAAATCATGAAAAATCATTTTTTAAATCTTAATAGTTCTCGTAAACTTCCTAAATGTTCGTTACATTTAAAAACATCTACGGTTTTCATAAATTTTCCACAATTTTAATTAATTTTAAAAATCTCGACAATATTTCGCGAATTTTAAGGGAATCAACGAAAATTTACTAAAACTGTAAAATTTATCTAAATTACCGAAAATATAAGCGATTCAGGAACTATTAACATTTTCTAAATTAACGGAAATCTTGGAATTTTATTTTTATGAAATTCCAAGATCATCTAAATTGGATTTAGTTTGTAATCTTCAACATTTTCTAATTTAAAGAATATTTAGTAAATTCATGAAAATTGCTAAGAATTTGAAAATTAAAAAAAATTTAGGAAATTCAGGAAAATCGTTAGGGATTTTGAAAATTAAAGGAAATCTTAGAAATATACGAATAGCGTTGAAAATTAAGTAAAAATGAAAGTTCTAAAATCTTGAAAATTTATCAAATATTCAAAAAACTAAACGAATGTCGTCCACTCCCAGACTAAGCATGAAGTAAAATTTCGAGTTGAGAAAAGCCCCAAGAATTTGGATTTGGATCCAAATCTAAATTCGGGCTTTTCTCAACTCGAACCGTAGATGTTTTTAAATGTAACGAACATTTAGGAAGTTTACGAGAACTATTAAGATTTAATAAATGATTTTTCATGATTTTTCGTTATCTTTTTTTTTAAATCTTAATAGTTCAAGATTTGTAAAATAAAAGAAAATTAAAGAAATTCAGGAAAAGTTTTGAAAACCAGTAAACATTTTGGAAATTCACGAAATATTGTCGAGATTTTTAAAATTAATTAAAATTGTGGAAAATTTATGAAAACCGTAGATGTTTTTAAATGTAACGAACATTTAGGAAGTTTACGAGAACTATTAAGATTTAAAAAATGATTTTTCATGATTTTTCGTTATCATTTTTTTTAAATCTTAATAGTTAAAGATTTGTAAAATAAAAGAAAATTAAAGAAATTCATGAAAAGTTTTGAAAACTAGTGAACATTTTGGAAATTCGCGAAATATTGTCGAGATTTTTAAAATGAATTAAATCTTGGCAGTTTTTGTAAATTCCCTTAAAATTCGCGAAATATTGTCGACATTTTTAAAATTAATTAAAATTGTGGAAAATTTATGAAAACCGTAGATGTTTTTAAATGTAACGAACATTTAGGAAGTTTACGAGAACTATTAAGATTTAAAAAATGATTTTTCATCATTTTTCGTTATCTTTTTTTTTAAATCTTAATAGTTCAAGATTTGTAAAATAAAAGAAAATTAAAGAAATTCATGAAAAGTTTTGAAAACTAGCAACCATTTTGGAAATTCTCGAAATATTGTCGAGATTTTTAAAATTAATTAAATTTTGGCAGTTTTTGTAAATTCCCTTAAAATTCGCGAAATATTGTCGAGATTATTAAAATTAATTAAAATTGTGGAAAATTTATGAAAATCGTAGATGTTTTTAAATGTAATGAACATTTAGGAAGTTTACGAGAACTATTAAGATTTAAAAAATGATTTTTCATCATTTTTCGTTATCTTTTTTTTAAATCTTAATAGTTCAAGATTTGTAAAATAAAAGAAAATTAAGGAAATTCAGGAAAAGTTTTGAAAACTAGTAAACATTTTGGAAATTCGCGAAATATTGTCGAGATTTTTAAAATTAACTAAAATTGTGGAAAATTCATGAAAACCCTAGATGTTTTTAAATGTAACGAACATTTAGGAAGTTTACGAGAACTATTAAGATTCGCGAAATATTGTCGAGATTTTTAAAATTAATTAAAATTGTGGAAAATTTATGAAAACCGTAGATGTTTTTAAATGTAACGAACATTTAGGAAGTTTACGAGAACTATTAAGATTTAAAAAATGATTTTTCATCATTTTTCGTTGTCTTTTTTTTTAAATCTTAATAGTTCAAGATTTGTAAAATAAAAGAAAATTAAAGAAATTCAGGAAAAGTTTTGAAAACTAGTAAACATTTTGAAAATTCGCGAAATATTGTCGAGATTTTTAAAATTAACTAAAATTGTGGAAATTACATGAAAACCCTAGATGTTTTTAAATGTAACGAACATTTAGGAAGTTTACGAGAACTATTACGGTTTAAAAAATGATTTTTCATGATTTTTCGTTATCTTTTTTTTAAATCTTAGTAGCTCAAGATAAAAGAAAATCAAGGAAATTCAGGAAAAGGGTAGGGGGACATTTCTTCCACTCTATTTCTTCCGCTCTATTTCTTCCACCGCACTTTTCTTCCGCCAAGACTATTCTTCCACCAAGACTTTTCTTCCATCAAATTTTCACTGCGCTGCCGAGTGCCGTTGTGTGTAAAAGTTAATATAATGTTCTGTGTAGGTAAGAGCATATGACTTTTATCCAATACCCACTTGGACTACAGATACTTAACCGTGGTTAAGCCATTTCTACTAGTTTGTGGCTTAAGTGGAAGGTTTCAAATTGAATACATTGCTTAAGCATCTTTGCACACGCTAGCGATTTTACATACTTCTAGGTTTGGTTAGGTTAGGTTAGTAGAAAGGTTTGCAATAGAATAAATTGCGCAAGTCATTTTGCTCCCGATGCCTGTTCCACATACTTTTAGGTTAGGTTAGGTTAGGAGAAAGGTTTGCTATAGAATACATTGCGCAAGTCTCTTTGCGAACGATGCCTGTGCCACATACTTCTAGATTAGGTTAGGTTAGGAGAAAGGTTTGCAATAGAATAAACTGCTTCTGTCTCTTTGGGCACTGTCCCCATCGTGAACGAGATTATTCGCGACGCTCAAAAGTGTCGATTATCAAAGTTACAATGACTTGTTTGGTTGTTTACTTTGAAGTTGGCTATAGACGTCAAATTTTGAATGTATGAATAAAAAAAGTGGAACCAGAAATAGCGGAACTAAATTAGTGGAAAAAAGAATTCGGAGGAAAATATGTACAGTGGAAAAAAGAATTGGTGGAAGAAAAGTACTGGTGGAAGTAATGGAGTGGAAAAAATGGGGTACAATCCAGGAAAAGGTTTGAATACTAGTGAACATTTTGGAAATTCACGAAGTATTGTCGAGATTTTTAAAATTAACTAAAATTGTAGAAAATTCATGAAAACCCTAGACATTTTTAAATGTAACAATATTTTAGGAAGTTAATGTTTTTGAAAATTCAATTACACGAAAACTGTCAATATTTGTAAAATATAAGAAAATCATGGAAATTCATGAAAAGTTTTGAAAACTACTAAAAATTTTGGAAATCGCGAAATATTGTCAAGATTTTTAAAATTAACTAAAATTGTGAAAAATTTTTACGGTAACGAAATTTCGTTACATTTAAAAATTCCTTTTTTGTGGAAAATTCATGAAAACCGTAGAAATTTTTAAATTTAACGAAATTTTGTTACATTTACAAATTTTTACGGTAACGAAATTTCATTACATTTAAACATTTCTACGGTTTTTGTGAATTTTCCACAATTTTAGTTAATTTTAAAAATCTCGACAATACTTCGCGAATTTCCAAAATTTTTATTAATTTTCAAAACTTCTCCGGAATTTCCTTGATTTTCTTTTATTTTAAAAATCTTGAACTATTAAGATTTTAAAAAAAGATAACGAAAAATCATGAAAAATCATTTTTTAAATCTTAATAGTTCTCGTAAACTTCCTAAATGTTCGTTACATTTAAAAACATCTAGGGTTTTCATGAATTTTCCACAATTTTGGTCAATTTTAAAAATCTCGACAATATTTCGCGAATTTCTAAAATGTTTACTAGTTTTCAAAACTTTTCCTGAATTTCTTTAATTTTCTTTTATTTTACAAATCTTGAACTATTAGGATTCAAGATTTGTAAAATTTAAATATTGACTCTTTTCAGGAATTTCCGAGATTGTCGCTAATTTTCGATATTTTGCCGCCTTTTATGAATTTTTTACTATTTTCTCAAATTTTAAAAATCATAACGTTTATTCGTGAATTTCCAAAATATCCTTTAATTATCAAAGTATTGATATTTTTGTAAATTTAATAGATTTCCGCTATTTTCCAAATTCTTTATGGTTTCCGCGTTTGTTGATTTTTGCGTGAATATTCAAGATTTCCGTTGATTTTTAAAATCTTAATGTGGAAACACCATCAAGAATATTTCGTCAATTTTTAAAATATTGACGCTTTTCGTGAGTTTCCAAGATTTTCTTATTAAATGTTATAAAAATTGATGATTTCAATTTTTAATGGAAAAAAGTCATAGCTTATTTTTTATTTTTAACAAATTTAATTTTTCTTCTTTATATTAATCATTTTACGACGTTTCCTAAAATCGCTTATTTTTATTAATAAATAACTTATTTCGTTATTAACTGATATTAAAATCGTTAAAAATGCATTTATGTTTTTTCGAAATTTTTGAAATTTTTGACAATTTTTCTTAACTTGAATTTTTACTTCATCCTTTAATCAAGGAGTGAAAACACCCGTTAGACATTTCAGATTAAACTTTTTCAAAAACAAAGAATGCCCAAAAAAACACAGCGTATACCACCGTTAGTTTGCTTTATCGTACTCGCCATTGGAATTTTCTAAACTATTAAAGATACGAAGACGGTTAGATTAGACAAAAGTTTCCATTTCCAATACAAAATAAAACTGCGTTGACAAATTTCATCTAGCGTCATTTGTTTTCAAGATATAGCGATAAAAGTGAAAATCGAAAATATTTTATTTTTGCTATAACTGTTATTAAGAGAGATACCTACAGTCCGCGCCCCATACCTTGGCGAGTGGCTCGGATGAGCAGTGGTATATTACTCCCCGCGACATTTTAAAAATTCCAGCGGCGCCGCGGCGGCGAATAGTAGCGACGAAAAGCAGTGGTATTGGGCATGTATTTTTAATACAATTTACGTAATTGTAATCTAGTAAGGTTATTTAGGACAAATTACCTGCCCGTCAGGTAGGTAAATAAATACCAAAAGGGATATAATCCCCTACTAATTACATTGAACACACCTACATTACGGCCGCTTTTCCGAAATGTGTCAATTGAGAGTAAACCAATATAGTGAACGTTACAATTTTTATATCAAAATGACAAGTACATTAAGTAATAAGGTGATTCACAGTCAGGCACGCGAAGTAATTTTTAATGTGTATAATTATTTTAAAACTATTAAAGTGGATTGTACCTTAAAGGAAATAAAAGACATTGTGTCCACGGCGACGGGTGTTTCAGTAAACGAATAGTGAGTGAGGGAAACAATGCACCCGAAAATGGTTTAATATTTAAGAGCCGGGATAAAAAACGCGTCCGCAAGTGCTCAGTGAGGGAGTTGGAACACTTCGAAAAAGTGGACTTTCGGAATGTTATTTATAATTTCCATAAAACTGAAGGCTGCAGAGTTCATCTCAGAGCATTACGAGCAAAATTACAAAAAGATTTTGGGTGGCAGGGGAAGTTAACAACATGAGGAAGAATTGTCAAGGATCTTGGTTTTAGATTTCGCAAAACAAAGAATAATCGACAATTGTTGATTGAAAAAAATGATATTCGGTCGCGTCGTATTAAATATTTAAATAATATGCAATATTTTCGAGAACAACAACGCCCAATAGTTTTTCTTGATGAAACTTACATCCACAGTGGCCACACCCTTTCAAAAAGTTGGAATGACGTCACCAATAACGGAATATTTAGCCCAATTTCAAAGGGTTCAAGGCTAATCATTATTAATGCTGGTGGTGACAAAGGATTTATTCCAAACTGCTTACAGATTTTTAAATCCAGTACGTCCTCGGGGGATTATCATTCAGAGATGAATTCAACAAATTACGAAAGGTGGCTTCGCGAAAAATTAATACCGAATTTGGAGCCACAGTCAGTTATAGTTGTGGATAATGCTCCTTATCACAATGTGCAAATTAACCATGCACCGAACAGCAATTCAAAAAAGCTGATATGACACAAAAAAATTTATTATTTTCACACAATATGCTCAAACCTGCACTATATTCCATAATAAAGTCGCATAAGCATCAACATATTCAGTACAAATTTGACGCATTGTTTGAACAGTATGGACATTCAATTTTAAGACTTCCACCCTACCATCCGGATCTGAATCCCATTGAACTAATTTGGGCTACAGTCAAACAAAATGTACCAAAAAGAAACACCACGTTCAAAATACAAGCTACGTGGAAATTGGCTGAAAAAGAATTTGTAGCAATTACCGCAGAGGAGTGGAAAAAGAGGCGTGACCATGTCATCAAAATTGAGAATGATTACCTGGCTAATGAAATCATTGTTGATGTCCGCACCGAAGAGCTTGTTATTACATTAAATGAAGATTCGAGCGACGACGACGATGGCGACTATAACGACGACGATTGTAATGACGATTAGGACAATTTAAGCGAGTATTGTGATTTAATTTAATTTACGATTTTTAATTAATTTTTTAAATCTTGTATTTCATTAAAAATTTTAAATTAAATGCCTATGTTATTTTATTCAATTTTGTTTATTAAAACGGAGATTATTAAGATATATGTAATTTTTATTACTTTTATTATAAGTGATTTTCATACAACAAAAGGGCTAAAGAATCTGCGTTACGCCACTGACCGCCGCGTGGTACATTTTACATTTGTCGGTCGGCTATAAACGGTGCACTTGGGACTATTCGGGCTGCGCGGCTTCTCGCCAAGGTATGGGGCGCGGACTGTATCTAAAATTTGAAATGTATCGTAAATGACAATCGAGAAACACAACAACAAACACCCTGTATAAATGATTTCTGGTTTATCTTGACACCGAGAAATTTCCCGACACTATACCTTTTCAAGTTCAAGTTGGCACTAAACAAATTCAAGTTGGTAATAATCAAAATCAAGTTGTCACTAATCAATTGCAACATGAACGTAAAAAGGTATAGTTTAATTATAAAAAATGTTTATTTCAGTGTCCTTTAGCATGTTTGAAAATTAGGAATAGGTATTCTGTGACACCCTGTATACAGGGTATCCTTAGATTCATTCTCAACATAGGCCCTGTTTGAAAATGTTTTGGAACCCCTTATTATACCTTTTTTTCATGTAAAGTCTAAATATTATTGAGAGTGTCCTATTTTTAATAAATAATTCTTATAACATAAATTTTCTTAATTTTTTTGTTTTTAGAGTCTTCAATTGTTAACCTGTCAGTATTAAAATAATTAATTTTGTTGTTTCTATCATTAGTTTCATATTAGATATAACAAATTATACATTTTTGAAAAGCAAACACAAATCTCTTTTCAATAGTATCATAGCCAACTATGACCCCCCATAAAAAAATAAAGTTGACACTTGTAACTCAAAAATTGTGACAGTTTTCCAAAATTTCAGATTCCTATTAAAAAATGCCTTAAGAAGATGCAAATTAAACTCGACTTCCTCTGAAAATAAACGAGCTATAACAGAAAATAAAAAAAATCCCCTTTTTTGCTATAGCGCCTGAACTAAGGAGTATTTCATCCCATTTACCCAAATCTCTATCTGTTATAATAATGGAGATCCCTATGTTGAGAATGAATCTGTGGACACTCTGTATATTGTATACTCTGTACATTTTCAGGCCATCCTCGATTTTATAAAAGCGTTCAATTTTAAGTTCCGAACGAGTGTTTCCACTCCTAGATTAAGCATGAAGTAAAATTTCGAGTTTAGAAAAGCCTGAAAATTTGGTTTGGCCGCTCCGCGAAGCGGAGCGACCAAACCAAATTTTCAGGCTTTTCTAAACTCGAAATTTTACTTCATGCGCCACGCGTATAAACACTGAAATATTG
The DNA here is from genome assembly GCA_932526585.2 of Philonthus cognatus. Taxonomy (NCBI): domain Eukaryota; kingdom Metazoa; phylum Arthropoda; class Insecta; order Coleoptera; family Staphylinidae; genus Philonthus; species Philonthus cognatus. The sequence goes on from OW052242.1 coordinate 37,277,263, forward strand.
TGAAGATAGAAATACACTGAACACATTTTGTTTTTAAACTTGCAATGATCAAAATATTTAAATAACAAAATATGAACATTTTTCTTAAAATGTTTGCTCAAATTAGGTCAAATACAATGTATAAAATTATTTATTTAGTAATTTAATAAATAATTTACAAAACATTAATATTGTTGCGTTATTGCAGCAATGGCGTTTAATAGGTCAAATGAATTAATCGCATTCCTTGTGAAATTAAAAAAAATGTAACACCAGAGAAGTTAAATTATTTTTCATATGGGTGTAGTATTAAGTGATTTTGAAATTATGCAAAACAAAAAAATACTCCAGTTTTCGAGTTGTTTCCAACTGATTTTTTTTAGTGCTAAGCATCTTCAACTGCTCGTAAAAAGAAAAACACTGAATTTTTGGGGTTTAATATCGTCTTTGTAAGACAAATTAGTTGTAGATTACGAATACGTCTGATATTTTGAATGTTCTCGTAATCTACAAGTAATTTGTCTTGCAGAGACGATATTAAACACTAAAAATTGAGTGTTTTTTTGCGAATAATTGAAGATGCTTAGCACTAAAACAATCTTAACTTGAAATTGTTTGAATATATTATCTGAAAGTTTATACGTGGTTCAAGTAAACTTCACTCTGTAAAAATATGAGCTAATCAAAAAATACTCCATTTATAGTTTTCGAGTTATCTCTACTTGCATTTACAATTTAGAGTGATGGTAATATAAGTTGCGGATGCTATAACTTTCTCTTTTGATTTTGATTTTTACTGATACTGGTTTTTATTCAGGAGGCAATACAATTGCTGCAGGAAATTCAATCTTGTGTAATTCAACCTTATCAACCTTCTCAACCTTATAGCCCTGTCGAAGCAAGGTGAGTTTTTTCTCCATTAAACAAAATCACGATCGATCATTTAATACATAAATATTAATTCCAAATAACAAAACAAAAGACATTCTGGCTGAACACATAGGGCCAGTTGTTGAATCGTGGCTAAGGCTGAAGTTTTTGTAAACTGTTGGTTTAGATTTAGTTTGTAATTTGTTTCTGAATCACATGTTAAGCTACGCTTATTTAAGCGTCGCTTAAGTTATGATGGTAGCAAATATGCTCTGTTATAATATGGTACATGTGATACAAACGAACGTGTGCTGTAGATAATATAAATATTTATGTATTTGTTCACATAAAGGTAAGCAATTAGGTGATAAAATAAACCTAATAAATAATCAATAAAATGCACATAAAGTTCAATAACACCTAGGGCGCATGTCCGTAACAATCTCATGTACCGTGTTGGAACACACGTCATTAATATGACAACTATTATGACAGTTCTCATTTCATTCATCTTTAGCTCGTATGCGTATTTTGTGATAAAAGTTATTTTTGTTTCGTATCTAAATATGTGCAACCGTGCAAATAAAATATTGATAAGAATAAATTCAAGGAGATTATAATAATACTATTGCTGCATCATTTCTCCTGCCTGAGGAATATTAAAATACAGGCAGAATTAATAGGATTGGGTACACTAGAAAGCAATACAGATACTCAAGTGTATATATACTGTTTGAATCAATATTTTATATGGATTATTCAACGGGACTGATACATTTTATTAATATGTGGAAAATCGTAAAAAACCGACATAACCTTACCGCGTTTAAATATTTAACAGATTCGTAGTATCTCACTTTATCCATTGTAAAATGTAATTACTCTACAAGTTGAAATCTTCTCCTTTAAAATACATTTTTATTTTTTCGAGTGGAACACTGCGATCAAAAGTTATCGGATTTCTACCGTCATACACTGGGCCAGATAAAAAAATTGACGAAGTCAAAAATAAAATGCTGTTCATTTCTATTTTTTGCCTGAGATATTACCTTATGATGAAAAGATTTAGGGGTTTCTCCAGATCGAAATACTCCGATTTTTTAAATTTTTGAAATTAAGCCGTGTGTAAACGTGTGCGGGACCCATAAATGTTAAGATAAAGTTCCTTCGGAGACTTACAGTTTAGCCGCAAATCGTATTTTAAGGTTATATATTTTCGGATAAATAAGCACATTACGGGTATTAATTGTACACATGATTAAATTATCTACAAAAGTATGACGTAATTAATCCAAAGTGTAGTATTATCTTCATGTATACAGCCAAAATCACGATATTAATTTCACACTAAATGTGACGTCCACTAATGTTTATTTAAACTAAGAGATATATAATTCTAGATTGATTATTATCCATATTTAGATTGAGTATTTTACCTTTTGGTATAAAAAAGTAGATAGTTTGTTTAAAAAAATAGCCGCTTACTAAAATGTTCTTCTAATTACTGCGATTATAACGTGAAAAATTAATTTTGTAATTGAAATATCTCTAACTTGTATAACCGTAATTTCTAGTTGCGTTGATGCCCAACAATTTTGTTGTTACTCCACTGCTGCAACCCGAATTGATTTTTGTAAATAGCAAATGTGAATTTATTAAAAATTAAAAGTTAGGTGTTTACTGTAATTTTATACATAACTAAGTACATAAATTGCACTGAGCAAAATAAATTATGTGTAAGTGATAATAGTATATTATTTAACAAGCGCATAATGAAAGCTATTAATCACGAGAATGAGGTTTACGGAACGAGCCGCAGGCGAGTGGAGTAAATCATTCGAATGATTAATAGCCATTATGCGCGAGTAGAATACTATACTTTATCCACAACCACAAAATGTATATTCATTCTTGCTTACTGCAACTTTTCAAGAATAAGAACATAATTCATTAAATCATTTACTTTTAATTATAACTAAGAAATACATATAATGATACTATTTATTATGATTAATGTTAATAGTAACGTTAGAACAATTATTAAACACAATAGGGGGGGGGGGGGGGGGGCATTGAAGTGGGTACACCAAGATTTACAGTTTGATCCAAAATATCGAAATTAACGGAATTTGTGCTGCAGCTGTTACATTATTTGCTGTCGATTCTATTGACGATGCAATTTTTCTGGCCGTTTCCTTTTTGTTTTCCAAAGAATCGTTAATATAGCCTTCTGCAACCGCAGTTGACTTCCATCCTCCATGACGATTTAACGCAGTGATGTCTCCACCAGCATCAACCAAAATGGTGGCTGAAGTTCTTCTAAATCTATGGCCTGTATATTGCTCAGGATTGGGTAATTTCAAAAAACTGGCGATATCCCTTCCCATTTTTGTAAATTTATTAATACCAATTCGCTGTTTAGTACACTTTCCATTTTGAAAATTTTGAAAGAAATAATCACAGTTTATCTGCTTTCGGAGGCACAAATATTTTTTTACAAAGTTGTAAAAATTACCAGATACTGTAAATTTCCTACAAATGTTAGTTTTTGTGGTTGGCACTTTAATCATATAGCAGGAATTAAGGTCTTCTTTATCTTTAATTTTCATGTTATACAGCTCATTTGAACGACAAGCGCCCATTAAACCCATAATTAATGCAACCTAAAGAAAAAATTACTGCAATTTTTAAAAAATATTAAAATAATTTAAAACTTACTTTTGTTGCAAGAAATTTGTCATCCGGTGCATTTGCAATGAAACTGTTAACATTTTCTGGGGAGAAAGTGTTGGCATTTTCGGAGTAAACCCTTTATTTTTTCTTTTCAAAAAAGCTAGAAGTTTGCCATGGTTTCCAATATTGATGTTTTCAAAGATTTTCAATGTACTTTTTAGCATCGAATACTTCTGCCACAACGATGAGGTGTTGTATTTTTTTTATAATTCAGTAAAATACACCAAAACTACCGATTCAGTTGAAGAATGTGCTTTTTTCTCCTTTTTCCATTCACAAAACGTGTTGTATGTACTTTGGTATATGTTGCGAGACTTTTTAGGCAACAAATTGATGGAAGCGATTTCTGCCGCGTCCCTTATTTCCGGGGGTGTCAACAAGTCAGGATCGGATTCCATGTTGCTTCTTTCACCTTCGATAAACTATTAACCACACTATCACAACACAATTAACACAATTTGCTTTCAATTTATAAATTGTTTTTGTTTATGTCAAAATTGATTAACATGAGGTATCCTGATTTTGTAGTGATTTCTTATTATTCACAGTTGAGCAGTGATAAGTCAAAATATTACTCACAGGTTTCATAACCTATTTATAATAAACGTCATTATTATTGACTCTTAGCATGTATAATTATAATATTATAGAGTGGTTGTGGATAAAATATAATATTTTGTTATAATAAACAACAAAACAAAAACATTTCAAACTTCCCTCTTTCAGTCGGTAACGTAGGCTGCAAGTTGCTAACGTTAAGTCGGTAACTAAGATTACAATTTGCTTACATCCATACATTTTATTCATTATAAATTATTGAATTAAATATTAATGCATTATTATTTGTGTGGATTATTGGCGCCATCTATTTTTTATATCATAAGTTAAAATACTTGTAATTTTCTAATGGATCCAATTTATATATCCATTATTTTAAATAAACGTCAGTATACGTCACATTTAGTGTAAAATTTAAATCGTGATTTTGGCTGTATAAATAAAGAAAATACTATAATTTTGGGGTTGTTGTATATCAATTTACCTTGATTTTTGAGATTCTGAAAACGAAATCAAGGTAAACGCACGAATCTAAAGTTCGCTGGTTAAAGCGACTTACCGTTTGGTCACGAATTAAATTTTAAGTTCCACTTTTGAGGTTATATATGGTTGTATTTTCGGCAAAATAAGAACATTAGGGATACCTGTTGCACACATGATGAAATTATCTCCAAAATGATGACGTAATTCATCCAATGTGTAGTGTTATCTCCATCAATTCAGTCAATATCACGATATTAATTTTACACTAAAATTGATGTCAACTGACGTTTATTTAAAATAATAATATATAAATCAAGGTTGATTCACATCAATCAAGATTACATTTCAATACATCTAGCGCCATCTATTTTTTTATATCGTAAATTAGAATCATAGGTATTCTAATTTACGATATAAAAAAATAGATCTATTAAAATGTAATAAATGTAATGTAATAAATATTAACTGTTTACAAAAACTGTCATCGACATCTTTGGGAATGATGTAAAATATTTATGTTAATATTTAAATATTCAGGAGCTGTTCCGTACACGCAAAGAGACTTATGCAATTTATTCTATTGCAAACTTTTCTCCTAACCTAACCTAACCTAGCAGTATATAGAATAATTAATGTGCGCAAAGAGATTTAAGCAATTTATTCTATTGCAAACCTTTCTCCTAACATAACCTAACCTACAAGTATGTGGAATAGTCACCGTGCGCAAAGAGACTTACGCAGTTTATTCTATTGAACACCTTCTCCTAACCTAATCTAAAAGTATGTGGAATAGTCATCGTCCGCAAAGAGACATACGCAATTTATTCTATTGCAAACCTTTCTCCTAACCTAACCTAACATAACCTAACCTAGAAGTATGTGAAATATTTAACTTACGCAAAAAGACTTTCGCAATTTATTCTATTGCAAACCTTTCTAGTAACCTAACTTAAAAACACATAAAATCGCCTAAGCATAATAAAATGTTTATCTGCATCTTATTATTTTATAGAAAAATGTGTGCTACACTAAGCCTTAAATCAGATATGTTTGCTTGGTTATGTGGTTCTATTAAATTATTTTAATTGTATTTAAATTTAGCTGTGTGTCTACTAACCAAATTGGATATGCCGTACAAATTTAATTGAATCGGTTATTTGGAAAAGGACACATCTACTTCAGAGTAAATTTTACAGTAGGAAGAAAAAAACGTTTTCATTTAAATGTTCATATACATAAAGTCATATACATGTTATTGTATGTTCGCTGGTATTCGAATAAGCCAATTCAAAGTAATTTTTCGTGGATATTTGAAAATTTTATATTATGAATTTTTTTTATATTTAATGCATTTGTGCCCTTTTCCAAACTTATTCAGAATGAAACATAAAAATAAAGGCAATTTACATTATTTATTAAAGAAAATATATTTTTACATAATAGGTAGACCTTAAGTAAGTTTATAAAAGCAAAATAGGATTTATATCAATAGGTATTAAAAGTCTTCTTCAGGAATTTCTTCAGAAACTCCTGTTGGCCAGGCAAATACCATAGTGTAAAATTCTTTGTTTTCCTCGGGAATATACTGGATTAAGGATTTCAAATTATCAACTGTTTTTTTATTGATTGGAACCTTGTTAGTATAGGCTTTATACGCTTCCCCAGCAGGAAGATTAGTCCTGGACCCAGCAGGCTTTGCTAGTTGAAAAGAGAACGAGGTGAGCCCATCTATATATTCGAAAACAATAAGCACTCCAGGATTTGTTGAATCGTATCTAAAGTGATTGTAATGTGAAATCTGAAAATGTGCTCTTGATTTCTAGGGACTTTCCTTTTTTCTGTTTCAATAGACTCGGTAGTTTTTTTATAGTGTGTTGGCCACCATTTTTTATAGTCTATTATTTGAGAATTTTGTATTTCTTTTACATCAAAGTCTCTATCACAATCGTTGAATGAATGTCCTCTCAGGGGGAAATAGTGCATAATTTTCTTAAACCTATTGTTTGCCGCCAACGTCATTAAAAATCTTACCACAGTATGATTTTTGTTTTGTCCCGGGCAACCGTCAGAAAATATGTAGAGCTCATCTATACTTTTATCAACATGCTCATTAATGTACATATTTAAAAATGTACATACTTCATTCGGGCCTTTTAATGCTTGCCCCTCGTGGTATGAATAGAATGTTGCCTTTCCAGTCTTCAAGTTGTGGATGCAAAATTCATATACCCACAGCTGTCGCAGATAAAAAATTTCTTGTACAGGAATATTTGGTAACGGCAAATTCTGCATGTAGTCGAATACTAGACCCATGACATTATCTTTCTCAGCGCAAAGTTCATTTATCTCAATTTTTTTTGAGAAGAACTTTTTTGCTCTTCGTTTATGAACTACAAATGAAGCAGCAGCAACACGCTTGGCGTTATCATTTAGATTGGGATCTCTCAACTTTTGTCCGTATTCCTCACAGTATGAACACACATCCACTTGTGGCCTACCAAATCTCAAATTAAAATTTTCATGGAAAAACTTTAAGAAAAAGTCGTACTTTACTTTTCCTTTTAGGTCTAAATTTTCATCAATAAACATCTTGTGCATAACTTTCACATTAAGTGTAGGCGGTAAGTATTTTTTGGTTATAGTATTGGAGTAGTGGACTTCTTTAACATCGAATTTTTCGATAAGCTCTTTTATCTTGGTACAAATTTCTCCAGAAACAGCATTATGTCTTGATCCTACTTCTTTCCCACGTCTATCTTTTGGTGTGGTATCGGATGTTGATAGTAAACTGAGACGTCTTACTTTTTTCATTGTAATCCCATGTAAACTAACAAACGCCTGTTTGCACACCTTAATGCGTTGCCCTTCTAAGCAGATATGATATGAAAAAGTAAGGGCCTTAGGTTTGGGTTTTTCGGTGACAGAAACTTTACTTTTTCTCTTGATGGAACAACTTTCGATGAGACTTTGAAGAAATGTATCTTGTGCATCTTTGTCATCAAAACTATTTACCCGATCTATAATATTCTTCCTTTGGTCTTCACTGAAGTTACTAAAACATTTCATTTGGCACCTACAAAAACCCAAAAAAAAGTCAAAAATACTTAAGGTTTTATAATTTCAAAACTTCTACCTGCAGTCCGGACCTGTTATTCTGGCACTAATGACTTTCCCAACATGATTAAGATGTTCAATTCCTTTCACTTTGGCCCTTTTTATAACATTTGATTTATAGTTTTCCGTATTCAAAACTCCTTTCTTGCGTTTTGGTAAATTATTACCATCAGATTCGCTTCCACTTAACTCACTCATTTCGCTTAAAATCTGTATCTGTTATTAATCTTTGCAAACACCAAAATTCACACCCGATTCAATGACAGTCAAATTCTAACTGAAATCTGACAGCGAGAACCAGCGCCATGATGTGACAAAACACATGCTTGATTATTTCGAAAAGGTCACATGTGCGTCGCATGTAACTTTTTCGAACCAAACGCAGTGGAGCGGGTATATGTTAGAGCGTTTCTAGCGTGATATTTTGTTCCCTTTTCGCACCAAACGCTGCGTCTTCAATAAACTTGTTGAAAAATAATATAAAACGAAAATGGCCGAAAATGTCTTTTGTGCCCTTTTCCAAATAATCGATTCAATTATAGTAAAAACAGTGAATTAAATATAAAAGTAATATTTGTTATTATTTATTGTTTGTTTGTTAATATTTTATTATTGCAGTAAATATCGTAGTTATCGTACGAAAGTGCCATCTATTTTTTATCGTAAATTAAATTACCTATGATGTAATAATCATTCTCGATTTATATATCCATTATTTTAAATAAACGTCAGTAGACGTCAATTCTAGGGTAAAACTAATATCGTGATATTGGCTGAATTAATAAAGATAACACTAGAAATTGGATGAATTATTTCCTCATTTTTGAGATAATTTCATCATGTGTGTAATTTGTATCTGTAATGTGCTTATTTAGCCGAAAATACGACCATATATAACCTCGAAAGTGGAACTTAAAATTCGATTTGCGACCAAACGGTAAGTCGCCTTGACCAACGAACTTTAGATTCGTGCCTCCCATACACCTTTACCCTGATTCCATTTTCAGAATCTCAAAAATCATGGTAAATCGAAATGCAATGAATCCATAATTTTGATTAATTACGGCATAATTTTGAAAATAATGTTATCATGTGTACAATTAATACCTGTAATGTGTTTATTTATCCAAAAATACCAACGTATATAACCTTAAATTTGGAACTTAAAATACAATTTGCGGCTAAACAGTAAGTCTCAGAAAGAACTTTATCTTAACATTTGTGCGTCCCACACAAGCTTACTCCCAGTTTCGTTAAAAAACTCTCAAAAATAATAGTATTTCGTTCTGGAGAAATCCCAGGATTTAATCTAAAAAATATGTGACCAAAAAGATGCAAAAAGGTACAAAAATCTAACGTGTTTGGCTGTGTCAACAATCCGACCATCTCAGGAATGATTTATAGATATTCATTGAATTATAGAAATAATCGAGTCGATTTGGTAAGGAAAATGTTATAAATAACATGATCGTTATTCATCAAGTAAGTTTTGTGCACGGAACATACAGGGATTTTTTCTTTCAAGTATACATACAGGGAATTTTTCTTTTAAGTAACAATATGCACAGGGTTTTTTTAAAGGTGTTCAATTTGCAGCTTTAAACGAGGGTCTCCACTCCCAGATTAAGCATGAAGTAAAATTTTGAGTTTAGAAAAGCCTGAAAATTTTACTTCATGCGCCACGCGTATTAAACACTGAAAACACTGCAATATTGTGAACAAGTAAGCTTCACTTGAAATCAGTGTCTTATACGCGTGGCGCATGAAGTAAAATTTCGAGTTTAGAAAAGCTTGAAAATTTGGTTTGGCCGCTCCGCGCTTCGCGCTACGCGACCAAACCAGGTAAACAAGGCAACTTCACGAGAGACCACTTCACTCCCCAAAAGTCACCGGGTGGTGTGCGATTTCCAAATTTGGGGTGATTGGGCCTTATTTTTTTGAAGAGGACCGTAACTATCAGTGCTCAACGTTATGCTTTCATGTTGGAAAATTTTGTTCAACCTCGGTTGGAAGAACTGATGGATGCTGTAAGATTTCATATATTTGTTGTTTTTTTAGGAGTTCAATTTGAAGCTTTGATGAGTGTTTTCCACTCCCAGGTTAAGCATGAAGTAAAATTTCGAGTTTAGAAAAGCCTGAAAATTTGGTTGGGTCGCGTAGTGCGAAGCGCGGAGCGGCCAAACCAAATTTTCAGGCTTTTCTAAACTCGAAATTTTACTTCATGCGCCCACGTATTAAATACTGAAAACACTGCAATATTGTAAACAAGTAAGCTTCACTTGAAATCAGTGTCTAATACGCGTGGCGCATGAAGTAAAATTTCGAGTTTAGAAAAGCCTGAAAATTTGGTTTGGCCGCTCCGCGCTTCGCGCTACGCGACCAAACCAAATTTTCAGGCTTTCCTAAACTCGAAATTTTACTTCATGCTTAGCCTGGGAGTGGAAAACACTCGTCAAAGCTTCAAATTGAACTCCTGAAAAAACAACAAATACCTGAAAACTTACAGCACATTATTGGGATATGAACGCTTAAAAGAAAAACTTTCTGTATATAGGATATGTATACTTAAAAGGAAAATTCCCTGTATACCAAATCCACTCAGAATGTGGATTGGATGAATAACATACACGTTAAATTTAACATTTTTGCTTATTGAATCTGCCCGAATATCCACATTATCTATATCATATTAAAAATGCCAACTATATTTGATGTTTGAGGTTATGAATTCGAGTTTAGCGCGTTAAGCGGTGGTGGTCGGCCGCTTTCAAAAACTGAAGTTTAAACCACTTACTAACCCATGATTGAAAAACACTAAAATGTATTTAAACCTAGTTTAAGTTTAAACTCAGCCTCAGCCACAATTCAACAACTGGGACTTAGTCGCTTAAATACTTGAACTTTTAAAGTTTATCTCTGCCGAAGTTCAGAAGTTCAATGTCAAATTTATAGAATACAAACAGTTCTGAGATAAACCGCAGTTTGAGTTTTATTACAACTGACTTTTAGTATAATCAAAATAAATTGTTGTTCTGTAAAATTGGATTCAATTTATTGTATAATTTTTTGTTTTTCAGTCCCGTTTCCCATGTCAAACCGAGCTTCATCGAAGACGAGAATAAAGATAATGATATGACAAACATCCACTCAATCCAAATCAGAGAAGTGACTCTAGTAACATATAATACACCTCAAAACAATCTTGAAACGATGTAGAAGATTAATATTGGGATGTTAACACACTAGGTTAAAACAGTATGGAAATACAACTTGAAAATAAATATTGATACAAGATTGACACATAATTATATCAAGTTGATACAATATTACGTCATGTTGATACAATATAGATGCAATAATGTTTCAATCTTAATTTTTAAGTTGTAATTCAATCTTGCAACAATATGGAATTTCTACTTTGCATTTTTGTAAAAATAATATTATTATTAAGGTTACAATATATTTTTTAGGTTTATCTGAACCAACTGTCCGTGCATTATAGCACACATTTGAGTTTTCTTGTACAGTATACTAATTCCGGTACACTGTAAATATATAATGTAATTTATAATAAACTAAATTATTGCATGATTGACCATTTTTACGTACTTACTATTTGCGTTTCCAGGACGTTTGTGTTTATCAGGTTGCTATGAACTACAAAACGGTAAGTATGTATCATATCGTCGTATATAAATATCGTGTAAAAAAGTATTCTCTGTACATTCCTTGATAATGGCTAGAAGCCGAAACTAGTCGGAATAATAAGTAAAACGTCAGTGAAAAAAACCAAGTGTTTTTATTTCAAATTTTATTTTAGTCATGTTTCACCAAGTGATTAATGAGAACATTGTGAAAGATATGTATCATATGTTCAACAAAAGAAAATTCTAGAGTGCCATGAAAAATATTGTAGGTTGGCAACTCTGAAATTATATATTATAATTATTATGACTGACGTTTTATATGTTAATTCCTAAAGCGTGTAGCCAACTTAAATTTGAAAAAAAAATCATGACACTCTAGAGGCTTTTTCCAATTCAACATACGATACCAGAGCTTCGAACCGTTATTTTTTTCGTTTCGGTTTTCGTTCCTTTTCGATTGAACAAGAATATATCGGATCGGTTTCGGTTTTTGTTCCAGCAGAGTGGCCACTTTCTGTAAAAGTCAGGGAATTTTGTTGGTCAGGGAAAACTCAGGGAATTTTGTTGGTCTGGGAAAAGTCAGGAAATTTTGTTGGTCTGGGAAAATTCAGGGAATTCAGTTGGTCTGAGAAAAGTCAGGGAACTTTGTTGATCAGGAAAAAGTCAGGGAATTTTGTTGGTCAAGGAAAAGTCAGGGAAGTTTCTCAGAAGTCAGTTTTAAAACAAATATAACAATCTAAAATGAAAGGCGAAATCCCTGTTTTATTCATTCATATTTTTTTTTTACTTTCCCCCGTATGTAAAGTATTGTTTTCGTGAAAATTTTCGAATCAAAAATTTTAGCGGAAATATCCGTTTTGAGGTCCCCTGAGTTTTTGAAAAATGTCTGTCTGTGTGTCTGTGTGCGCTGTACCGCAAAAACCGCTAAAGATATCGAGATGAAACTTGAAACTTAAGCTTTTTGTTACAATCGGAAGAACTGAAAAGCTTTTGGTGAAAATCGGAAAACCGGACGTGGTACTTTACTCTTAGCGTTTTTCAGTTTTTTCAGATTTTTTCAATAAATGTTCATCAAACAAAAAATTCTTTCAAATAAAAGTTGTAGATAATAACAAAATGAAGATGTATTGTTCACTTACTTTTTGTCATAGCACTCTTAGTTTTTGAGATATTTCAAAAGTTGTGTGTTTTATCTAGTTATTGAGGACCACTTCGTAATATGTTATAAAAAGAAGAACGTTTTTCGGGAACTTTCAAACACAATTTTCTACAGGGTGATTCATTAGCCTCTTTACAAACTTTAAAAAGTGATTTAATACGCAATTTACGGGGGAAAGTACTATGATGGACACATCACCATTTTTATTTATTTTATTTTTCTGCATTCAAAAAAATTCCGGCTACATACACATTAATATACACGTTTTCATTTCAAATTTCCCGCGCAAATCTGCGAACCAGAAGTTATACTTGTGTATATGGTTAGTTTTTGTCTGTTGGTGCTAAGATGGTCTGCTTTCACGTTATAACCTGTGCATACCAGAATACATAGCGACAGACAGTTCCTGCATAAAACTATAATCATAAAAGTCTGCATTGGCTTGTGGATCACTGAAAGCATATCACAATTCAATAAGTTTAAGATGCAGCCATTAAACGACGCCAGATCCGTTAAAAAATAAACAGTTTTCATTACTCGCGTAAGTGTTTTTATTATTATATATTGTATTTTTAATACCTATTTGAAATAACTAGTCGTTTTAGTGACCTAACGTATGTGGCTTCTTGAACACACACACAAAATTAGATTAGGAACATGTCATGCCAAATGGCTGACGTCTAAACCATTATTCTTAGGGCATTAGTGGAGTAATATTAATTAATTTCATAAGGGTGGTCGTCCACTGGAAGCGACAACACGCGGCTACGCGCTCACGCGATACAAGCGACAATGGGCGTATATGCGCGACAGATCCCGATGTGTGTAAATCCAATGAATCTCGTCCAGTGCAAGCGTGCGCGGACATGCGGATTCTCGCGACGAGCGTGAAGCTGCGTCAGATCCCAAGAGAATGGGATCCGTCGCTCGTAGCCGCGTCTAGTCCTGTGTCTTTTTTTCTACTTTGTCTTCTCTAAGTCTAACCTTACTTTTTTCGATAACAATAGTTCTAAATACTTTTATCATTCTTAATTTCTTACTAGGTAGGTGTATTCAACAGTATATACTATAAAATAAATTAGAATATTATAATTTGAGTATTTTTTATAAAAAATATATTTTGGAATTCCAATCATACCCCTAATTAGGTAGGGATTTTCCAAAAAAATCCATTAAAAATGTACAACTCTTTTCACGCTGCCGACAAACTGAGCAGCGCGAAGTCAAGTGCAGTGTACGACCCCTGTCGCGTGTAGCCGCTAGTCTTGCAGCCGCTTGTCACCGCTCGTATCGCGTGAGCGCGTAGCCGCGTGTGGTCGCTGCTAGTGGACGACCGGCCTAATGTGTAACATGATAATTTATATAGACGTTATGCTATTAGGTTATTATAACACAACTAAAAGTTCTATAAAATATATTATATAACCCGGAGGAGCTAAACACGTAATGGATTTCGAATTTAGATGGAATATATCTGCAAACGTTTCCTGAGCAAAAGGCATATTTTTTTTTCCAAGCCATTCTATAAGACGTTTTTTGCTCCAGCTTTAATAAAGAACTCTGCGAGATCTCAATTTCTAGTGATTTTTCCATAAATTGCCAGTAAATAGTTTCCAAAGTAATATGTTCCTTTCGGGCATACATTTTGTAAATCACCCCTTAAAAAATGCAGAGTATTCTTCGTAATTTGAGTTTTGTTCAGGGAAGCGTTTGCAGACATATTCCTTCTAAATTCGAAATCCGTTGCTCTGTTTTCATCTTGTAGGTTGTATAATGTGCTTTGTGGAATTCTTAAGACTTTTGACGCTTTTTGAATTGCCTTAAATCAAGATCTTAATTCATTTTGAAAATAACTATAAGCTGTATTAAGCATAAGCTTTTTGGATTCATCGGAATATCGCAATAGACTAAGTAAACAGCTGTACGCGCCGTGGCACCCGCCACCTAGCGGATTTCTGTATAAGCAGCATCGGTGTCGGTTGCGTATGAGTTGCATGGTGTCAGTTGGTTTTTTATTGTGTAACGTCATAATTTAATGCTGTTCGTAGTATTTGTTCGTACAAAACCGATGTAAATATGCATGTCATAATAAGTTGCGGCTTTGAAACGGTTGACACAACCATTTTCCGACGGAAAAGCCTGTCGAAAGGTAGCAAGCTTTGTGAAAGTTCGCACGTAACCGACGTATCCGAAGAAATAAGAGGAGACGAGAATAATATCTTGCGCGGGGTTGTTTTACGAGAAACACCCGGGGCATTGAACTCCAAAGCAGACCCTGTACTACAAACCGTCGTTAGAGGTAACCTATACAAAATTGTAATGTTTCTGTGTCATAATGAGATTTCATTTTCAACAAGTTCATTGTAGCACGTAGAATTGTTTGGAAATGTTGTTAAATTATTAATTTACTTATTATTTACAATTACAAATAGAACGCATAATAAGAAATATACGCATTTCATTTAAGCTTTTTAAGTTTCTGCTAATACAATTTGATATACAATTTCAAACAATGTTATTTTCCTTACTCGTAACAGAAGTGCCACTTTCTCCTACTGTTTCAGTTAGTGAGAGTGAACTTCTTCAACTTGTAAGACGAAATGTTGTATTTAACGGAGGTGGAAATAGTAATTTTACAGTCGTGTGAAAACTCGCTAAAAATTACTTTTCCCCCTCGTTAAGTATTAGGGTATTCCAGATTAACGAGAAGCGGGTTGTTATTGACTCGCTTTGCACCTGTAAAGGTGGCAAAGGCTTCTGTAAGCATGCGGCTGCTGTGTGCTTATTTATAAACTAAGAGAATCTACAATCTAAGACTGATGCTCCTATGGTTTGGAACCGTCCTTCGGAGCGACAACTGGAGAAGTACAAGAAGGGTGCTTTGCTCGAGTCGATGAAATATTAACTTTGACTAATAACAGTATACTTACTCGACACGTCGTACAGCGGCAATCCACCTCGCTTTTCGCTCCATTTCCCATGGTTTGTATGGGAACGAATAAAAAGAGACGGAGTCATCACTTTTATATTTACTGGCGCATCCGACGACACAACAACTTTGATTGCATTTAGCTCGCTTCGGCTCAGAACTCATACTTTTGCTCAGAACTCCCGTATGACGAAATGACAACCGGCACCGATGCTGCTTAGGCTTAAAACCGCGTGGCGGCGCTGCAATCGCCGCTTACTTAGCCTATTTAGCAGTTTATTGCTTTATTTAATGACATTAACAGACATCAAACTTTTGACGTAACATCTAATTAGTAATCGACGTTCATTTATTTGGTAATTTTTTGTTTTATCTGATTCATGATGGATAAATAAAGATGAGGATATTCCAAATGGGTATTAAAAATACTATATCTATAATCTGTTTTTTTAATATGACCAATCACATTTGACATTTCCAGAATTTGGTGGTGTGATGCAGGTTGTGTATTTTAGGTTAGGACAAGATTAATCACATGTTATGTTGTAAATCAACTTTTAATTTGTAGGTAATGTGAAGGGAATTCAGACATTAATACGACAATTCAATTAACTCACAAAGATTACGATTCTAAATGTATTTATCTATCACCGCTTTAAATTATTTGTATCTACTACCAATTTAATAAAATGTCTCTGAGGATCAGGTAGGATAGGAGGAGGATCAAGTAATATTCCCACTGAGCAAAAGACAAACAACGTTATATGAACATTGTAACAACATTAAACGTTGTATTAATGTTGATGAAACATTATTTCAATATGTTTGCTCAGTGGGTTCCTTGCTCGGGAATATTTGTCTTCTTTATTATCTACTTAGTTATACCGGATGTTGACTTAGCGGACGCAACATAGGAAATCCCATGAAAATTTTGAAATGTTCAAATTTTGGCTCCCCTATTTATTTTAGAAACAAAATGTATTTACCTTTTTTGTAGAGGGAAAAATTCAGAATTCATTCGAGTTAACGTTTATCACTTTACATTTCTCTAAGTTAAAATAATTAAAAAAAAATAATTTGATTTTATAAAAATAATGAAATGCCATGGAATTGAAACAACAACTGCGGATGTCAAAATGGCAAAAGATATCGTAGTCACTTGATTAAAGTAAATGATTTACACTATACAAGAAAAAAATGCATTATTTTTATAAAATCACATTACTTTTTATTAATTATTTTAGCTGTTAATTTTCTGACATTCGATGATTTTTAAAAGAGTTCAATTTGAAGCTTTAAACGAGTGTTTTCCACTCCCAGACTAAGCATGAAGTAAAATTTCGAGTTTAGAAAAGCCCCGTGAACAACTCGAACTCGAAATTTTACATCATGCGCCACGCGTACCAAACACAGATTTTAAGTAAAGTTCGAATATACATAAATTTGATAATATTATAGTCTTAAATACGCGTGGCGCATGAAGTAAAATTTCGAGTTTAGAAAAGCCCAGAAAATTTGTCTCGGGTCGCTGCGCGACCCTCGACAAATTTTCGCGGGGCTTTTCTAAACTCGAAATTTTACTTCATGCTTAGTCTGGGAGTGGAAAACACTTGTTTAAAGCATTAATTTAAACTTAAAAAAAAATCAGGGAATATCCGCAATTGCTGTATCAATTCCATGGTATGTCATTATTTTTATAAAATCACATTACTTTTTTTTAATTATTTTAACTTAGGGAAACGTAAAGTGTTGAGTGTGAACATTAATAAATTTAGAATTTTTCCCTCTACAAAAACAGTGAAATACATTTTGTCTCTAAAATAAATAGGGAAGCTAATATTTGAACACTTTATAATTAACATGCGATTTCCTATGTTGCGTCCGCCAAATCAACACTCGGTATGTTCAAATTTTAAAAAAGTTATAAATACAATTAATTTTTCTTTTAGGTATACATGTTACGATTTTCCAATGTAAAGTTTCAGACATTCGTGATCCTATTAATAACTTTAAATTTAAATACTCTAACGAGTGTTTTCCACTCCCAGGCTAAGCATGAAGTAAAATTTCGAGTTTAGAAAAGCCTGAAAATTTGGCTTGGTCGCGTAGCGCAGCGGAGCGACCAAGCCAAATCAGGCTTTTCTAAACTCGAAATTTTACTTCATGCGCCACGCGTATAAAACACTGATTTAATGTGAAGTTCAAAATATACTTCGACTTAGTTTTGTTTAGTTCATTAATTTTACAAATGTTTATATGAAATATGTGAAAGTATACTTAAAAGAAAAAATCCCTGTATGTGTTATAAATTTGTCAGTAGTAGCGTTCTCTCTTTTTTTAAATCTCTGTATCGTGACAATTTATGTGATAAATTATGATTTATTAAATTACGAAAAAACTATTCGTGAAAATGTAAACAGTGTCTTAATTAATAAGACAATTTAAGACGATAAATATCCATTAAAACAACTACTTCCCGTGCAAATACACCTCCGGATATTGAATTATACAATGAAATATTTAAAATCTTATTTAATTTGATTATGTTTAAAGTGTGCAAACTATAAGAAGCGTAAGCTTATTTTCTCGAATTCAAATAGTTTTGAATTTGAATTTATCTTGTATGATTTATTTGTCACATTGATAATCATTTAGCAACATTTCAAAATTTGATGTTTAAAATACCCTACTGTTAAAGCAGGACTGCAACTGTTCGCAATAAATACATCCTAAGTTTGGTAATATTAAAAACAGTTGCAGTCCAGAGTTTTTATCTAAACTCTGTTTTTTTAATATGACCAAACTTAAGCTGAATTTACTGCGAACAGTTGCAGTCCTGCTTTAATAGTAGGATATTTTATTTATTTTACCAATATCTCAAAATTTGATGTGTAAAATATCCTACTGTTAAAGCAGGACAACTGTTTGCAGTAAAACACCCTAAGTTTGGTTATATTAAAAAGAAGGAGAGTTTATATCTAAACTCTGTTTTTTTTAATATCGCATCTTTTATGAAATTGTAACGAACAAAAATAGCGTGTAAACTTTGGTCTTGCACTGTACTTATTTCGTTTGCTTCAAGATTTGTGCTACAAAAGTGATTACTTAGTAATTAGCTTTGATGAATCTGTGAACAAAGTTTCTGAAAAAGGGCAGATGGATGTTTTCGTACGTTTCTGGAATCCTGTAAAAAATCTGGTTAGCACCAGGTACTACGGTTCCTCATTCCCTGGACATGCAAGTGCATCTGAATTACTAGATTCGTTCCTTAGTGCAACGAAAGGTTTGGACAAGACCACAGTGCTCCAAATATCGATGGACGGTCCGAATGTGATTACGAAATTCCTACTAGATCTCAAATCTAAGCGAAAGGAAGAAAATCCTGATAGCGACGAAAGGTTTGGACAAAACCAATGTGCTCCAAATATCGATTAACGGTACGAATGTAAATACAAAATTCCTACTAGATCTCAAATCTAAGCGAAAGGAAGAAATGATGTTGAATTTGGGAAGTTGTGGGCTATATACAGTTCACAACTCTTACAATAAATCCATGCAAGTAACAGGATGGAATATTAGTTCATTCTAAAGAGCACTTTACTTTTTATTTTATCCCTCCCCAGCTCGACGTGACGATCACATTAAGTATTGCGGATCTTCTTTATTCCCTTTAAAGTTTTGTGCAATGCGATGGGTGGAGAATTTCAGTGTTGCCAGCTTTGCAAGTAAGAATCTGTCCTCTAGAGCAGTGCCGACAGTCTTGAAACTGGTGCATTCCGGAATCTTCTTTTTGTCTTCAACACCTTGAACTTACTTCTGTACATTTAGCCGTATAATAACAGCTCCTCCACTGTTATTATACTGCCAAATGTACAGAAGTATGTTCAAGGTGTTAAAGACAAAAAGTACAGTGCAAGACCAACGTTTACACGCTATTTTTGTTCTTTGAAATTTCATAGACGATGCGATATTAAAAAAAAACAGAGTTTAGATATAAACTCTGTTTTGTTTTTAATATGACCAAGCTTAGGGTGTATTTACTGCAAACAGTTGTTCTGCTTTAACAGTATGATATTTTACACATCAAATTTTGAGATATTGGTAAAATAAATAAAATATCCTACTATTAAAGCAGGACTGCAACTGTTCGCAATAAATTCAACTTACGTTTGGTCATATTGAAAAAAAAAACAGAGTATAGATAAAAACTCTGTTTTTTTTTAATATGACCAAACTTAGGATGTATTTACTGCGGCAGTTGCAGTCCTGCTTTAACAGTAGGGTATTTTAAACATAAAATTTTGAGATATTGCTACATGATTATCAATGTGACAAATAAATTATAATTTATCAAATAGATTGTCACGATGCAGAGATTTAAAAAAAAAAGAACGCCACAACTGGCAACTTTACAACACATACAGTGATTTTTTCTTTTAAGTATACTTTCACATATTCCATAAAAACATTTGTAAAATTAATGAACTAAACAAAACTAAGTCGAAGTATATTTTGAACTTCACATTAAATCAGTGTTTTTTTTATACGCGTGGCGCATGAAGTAAAATTTCGAGTTTAGAAAAGCCTGATTTGGCTTGGTCGCTCCGCTGCGCTACTCGACCAAGCCTAATTTTCAGGCTTTTCTAAACTCGAAATTTTACTTCATGCTTAGTCTGGGAGTGGAAAACACTCGTTAGAGTATTTTAAATTGAAAGTTTTTAATAGGATCACGAATGTCTGAAACTTTACATTGAAAAATCGTAACATGTATACCTAAAAAAAAAATTCATTGTATTTATAACTTTTTTAAAATTTGAACATATAACTAAGCAGATAGTAAAGAAGACAGATATTTCCGAGCAAAGGATATTACCTGATCCTCCTATCCTACCCGATCCTCAGAGAAACTTTATTATATTGGTAGTAAATACAAATAATTTGAAGCGGTGATAGGTAAATACATTTAGAATCGTAATCTTTGTGAGTTAATTGAATTCTGCTCGGAGATTGACTAAGTCCCCGAGGGAGCAAAACTCCACAAAATCCTAGCGAAAACCTCCGACACCTCTTGCGGAACCCCGAAGAAACCAGATGGATCATTTACAGAAACCGGCAAGGAAACAGCGGAGATCCTCATGAGAACCCATTTCCCCGGATCTGAAATCCTGCAAAATGGTGCAGACACTCACTCAGTGCTTGTAACCCCTGGTAAGGCGGCAACACAAGAAGACTGGGAAATCTCAAAGAAAATTGTAACCTTTGAACGAATCAGGTGGGCGATAGGTACATTTCACCGATATAAATCACCGGGACTAGATGGGATCTATCCAGTGCTCTTGCAGCAAGGGCTGGACCACCTTCTACCGGTGCTATGTAAACTCTTCAGGGGCAGCCTGGCACTAAAACACGTCCCAACTACCTGGAAGAAAGTCAAAGCGGTCTTTATCCCTAAGTCTGGGAAGGACTTAACCCAGCCAAAAGGTTACACACCAATTTGCCTGACATCGTTCCTACTTAAGACGATGGAAAAACTAGTTGAAAGACACATAAGGGAAACCTCACTTCTAGAGAGGCCGCTCCACCCCTTTCAACACGCCTTTCAAGCTGGAAAATCATGCGAGTCTGCCTTACACCAACTGGTAGTTAAGGTAGAGGCCTTGCTGAAAAACAAAACAGTGGCTTTGGCTACATTTCTCGATATTGAGGGAGCGTTTGACAACACCTCTATCAGAACGATCGTAAGAGCAGTCGAAAGTCACGCTGTGGAAACCACGATAAGCTCGTGGCTGCAATCCATGCTGACGGACAGACTAGTAATTACGGAACAATTCCAAGAAAAAGTCAGCTTAAAAGCCAAAGGTGGATGTCCTCAGGGGGGCGTTCTATCCCCCCTTCTATGGGACATGGTGGTGGATGAGCTACTCACGTTACTAAATGATTCAGGATATTACGCCCAGGGATATGCGGATGACATTGTCATTCTCGTCACGGGAAAATATCCAACTACTATAACAAGCATCATGAACAATGCCTTGAAAACTGTAGAACGATGGTGTGTGGAGATGGGGCTAAGCGTTAACCCCACCAAGACTACGGTCATCCCCTTCACAAAAAGAAGGAAATGCGCGGGCCTCAAACCCCCAACCTTCTTTAACCAAACTCTACAACTAACCAATGAGGTCAAATATCTAGGTATCTACCTAGATACAGAACTCACATGGAAGCATCAATTAAAGCACACAACCGACAGAGCAACAAGGACAACAAAGCGTGCTCTGGGAAATACATAGGGCCTTAATCCAAAAATGACTATGTGGATATATAATGCAATAGTAAAACCCATGATCACCTACGGATGCACCACTTGGTGGCCGAAAGTAGAACAAAGTACTGCGCAGGCAGCTCTATCTAGAGTACAGCGACTAGCCTGCTTATGCATAACTGGCGCACTGCGTACAACACCAACAGCCTCAATGGAAACCCTACTAAACCTCCAACCGCTGGACCTAGTGGTTAAAAGCGAGGCCAGACTAGGGGCATATAGGTTGAGGACAACTGGAAACTGGCACCCCACAGGAAACCACTCCAGAATAGAACAGGTAGTTACCAAACCTCTATTACAAATGGGAAGTGACTACATGATACCACGCTACTCCCTGAAGAGACCCTTCCCAATAGAATGTGAGGGGGACAACGAGAAGCGCAACCCTTCACCTGGAACCCTGATCTGGTACACCGATGGGTCAAGAAGAGAAGGTGGAGCAGGCGCTGGGATTCACGGAGTAACCCTAAAATGTGACATCTACGTGTCTCTGGGGAGGATGGCAACTGCACATCAAGCCGAGATCTTCGCGATTAACCAATGTACCATGGAAAATCTGCGACGGGGATATAAGAGGCAAAAGATCCTGATCCTCACCGACAGCCAAGCTGCTTTAAGAGCACTCAACAGCTATAAGATCCAATCTGAGCTATCATGGGAGTGCATCCAAAACCTGACGAAACTGGCGACGGAAAACACCGTAACACTACGCTGGACGCCGGGACACACAGGGGAGGATGGCAACGAGAAAGCCGATGCTCTGGCAAAGATTGGATCACGCAGACCCTACATTAGACCAGAACCAATGCTACCGATTCCCAAAAAATCAATAAGACCAAGCGCAAAAGAGTGGACCCTAGAAAGACACACCGAGCGCTGGAAAAACCTGACAGGGCATAGACACAGTAAACTACTGATGGAAAAACCCTGCCAAGAACTAGCAACTGGGGCCCTCAGACTCAGTAGAAACAACCTTAGAATAGTCACAGGACTGATAACTGGCCACTGTACCCTAAGGAAGCACCTGCATAACATGAAACTGTTCACAGAAGATCCAATATGCAGACTATGCCTGGAAGAGGATGAAGACGCCTCACATGTACTATTCGAGTGCGAGGCACTTTCCACCTGGAGGGAAGCAAACCTTGTCCAAGGGAATCCAAACCACTTCCCGAAGGGAAAGATGATCGAAAGGCTGCTGGGACTAGCCAAGGAAACAGAGCTTTTTGATTAACTACGGTAACGGAAGAAGTACAATAAGCCACACGGCTGCGGTGCTAGGGCAGAAATAACCCTAACTTCCGTTTCCTGCCCCTAAAAATAAAAAAAAATAAAATAAAAATAATTTAATTGTCGTTTTAATATTAGATTTCTTCTCACATAACCTACAAATTAAAAGTTAGTTTACAACGTAACATGTGCTTAATCTTGTCCTAACCTAAAATACACAACCTGCATCACACCACAAAATTCTTGAAATGTCAAATTTGATTGGTCATATTAAACAAAACAGATTATAGATATATAATAATAATAAAAACACTTACGCGAGTAATGAAAACTTTTTATTTTTTAACGGATATGGCGTCGTTTAACAGCTGCATCTTAAACTTATTGAATAGTGATATGCTTTCAGTGATCCACAAGCCAATTCAGACTTTCACGATTCTAGTTTTATAACAGTTTTGTACAGGAACTTGGTCTGTCGCTATGTATTCAAAACTGGCCTTTTTTCAAAGGATGGCCTCAGAAGTTGAGCTATTTAAAAAAAAAAAACTCCACAAAACCTCTTGCGCCTTTACTACATGGACAACTGCAAAAGACCCTTCGAAGCGTAATGTCTCGGTTTGTTAAAGAAGACGTGCTGAAGTCTGTACCAAATCTCGCTTCAATCGACTTCAAAGCTGAATCCAATCTTGTTTCTGCGAATGATTTTGGATTTTCTTTTAAAGCTGCTTTTCGCAAACAAAAGTGAAAGATATCGATGTACTGCTTTTCAAAAATAAAGGGTTTGCTTGAGTTCTACAACTCACTTTTGAAAAATTCTCCTCTAATTTACTCATTGACAAAAGGAATCGCGTGTTTCGATCCTAATATTGCAAAACGATAATTTCTAGACCGGACAACGCCTTGGAAGTTTTTGCACAAAACAACTGGATTTCTGGGATTCCAGCAGATAATGTTGAAAAATGTTATAAAACTATGTGTAAAGAGCCATTATTCGAAGAGGCCATGTCAAACTTGTTCGAGAAATCTCAAAGATTAGACGACTTTTGAATGGAAATTATTCAAAAAAAAAGTATTTTGAGGCATTGCGTAACTTCTCGAAAATGGTTCTTATCTTATCGCATGGAAATGATTTTTCTGTCAGGCTTTCCAATGAACAAAGAAATGTTAGTTGAAAACTTGTCTGGGGAATTATTAGTTTGCCAAGACAAGTGTACGATAGCATTCTCTATCATGGGGATGTGAAGAAAATCGAGATGTCCAAAATTTGATACAAACTGGGACACATGCTCGTGCTATCTATCAAGAAGCTCTGAAGAAGAAACAGGATGAAGCCGACGCAAACTCCAAAGAAAAAACTAAAATAACGTCAAAATGCAGACAAACTAAAGAAGCTGAAACAAAAGAAGAGGAAGTTTCTCGACGACTCTCGAAAACAAAATGAAGAAGTTGACATGGAAATGAAACATTTGTTTTAATTTTCGTGAACGAAGATTGTTTTAATGTGACTGAATTTGAATGTGATCTGTTCCAATAGTCTTTTAGTTTATTATATATGTATTCGTGAGTTATTGTTATAATAGTAATAAAAAGCGGTTAAATTCCTTTTTTCGCTGTTTTTAAAAACGGTGAAGAAAGGAATTTAACCGCTTTTTATTACTATTTTAGTTTATTGTTTGAAAAATGTAAAATACCGCACTTGTTATCGAAAAAGTTTGTAATAATACACTCTTACTTTGAAATGTATTTACAACTAGAATTAATCTTTGTGATTCGACTGAATTTTAAATGTGATTTGTAAATTGTTTCTGTGGAAAAATATCTTTAGAGTTCTGGAAAACGAGTGTTTTCCACTCCCAGGCTAAGCATGAAGTAAAATTTCGAGTTTAGAAAAGCCTGAAAATTTGGTTTGGTCGCGTAGCGCGAAGCGCGGAGCGGCCAAACCAAATTTTCAGGCTTTTCTAAACTCGAAATTTTACTTCATGCGCCACCGGTTTTACCCCGGTTTTACTTCATGCGCCACCGGTACTAAACACTGATGCAATGTAAAGTTTATCGGTGTGTTTTAAACTTCGTAATATGTCAGTGTTTTGTACCGGTGGCGCATGAAGTAAAATTTCGAGTTTAGAAAAGCCTGAAAATTTGGTTTGGCCGCTCCGCGCTTCGCGCTACGCGACCAAACCAAATTTTCAGGCTTTTCTAAACTCGAAATTTTACTTCATGCTTAGTCTGGGAGTGGAACACACTCATTTCAAGTTTCAAATTGAACAACGAGTATCTAAAGATTTACGACATATACGGTGTAATTGTTACATGTATACTTGAAAGAAAAACTCCCTGTGTGTACAAGTTAAGGCATTAAGGGGGAGTATTTTTATAATTGTGCCAAAACTACCTGATGTTTGGCAATTTTTTTGGGGAAACTGAAAAAACTTAGACACTTGCGGTTTTTGGCACAATGTTTATTCATCTCTTGTCTACAAAATGGATTTTTTTCGAAGTATACTAATTTAAAATAGCGTCCATAATAGCGGCTCCGAGGTCATGTTTTGAAAATATTTGTTATCTGCGGGATGGATAGAAGCCGCAATACGTCACCTAGAAACATGAAACCAAAAAATAAGTAAAGTTTAAACTCCAAGGAGGCATCTGAACCTAAGAAACATGAAAAAATTCCTTATAGAAACAAAATGGCGGCCGTTTGAAAAAAAGGTACGAATTTTCATATGATTTTTTCAACTTTGGCATGCCGTTAAAAATCGTTAGTCATCCAAATGTTGCGATTTTAAAGGTTCAGAGGCCCATAAATTCAATTTCCTTTTAGGCAGTCAAAACTAGAAGTCGATTGGTTGAACAATTCGCAAGCTAGAATTCCCGCAGATTTGATAAATCTTGCTTCGAGATAAACGCGTTTGAAGTTTGACAACTGTTGCTACCTGCTACCTGAGCGGCCGGTCCGCGCTCAGGACAATGGTTCATTGAAAGCCGTATAGCTACGGAACTAATGCACGGACCGTCATGTAATTTTAACCAAATATTCTTCAGACATGTGGCATTAGATTTATGTAATAAAAAAAATCGATTTTTTGAAAAAAATATAAAATGACTCCCCCTTAATTGCGATTGATTGACTACAATTTTTAATGGTCATATAGGCAACCAATTTTACACATAACTTAAAAAATAAAGGTGTCAAATTGTATTGGATGAATATGTTCGGTGTTACATAAAACTCTCTGTATGTTGTACAGGGTGAGGTTTTTTATGTTCTCCACGGGAATCTGGGGAACTACAAGAGATGGACACTTTGACTATCTGTCGCTTTTTTATTGTCTTATATGGTATCAAAGTATTCTAAAATCTTTGCACATGATAGCCTTGCGGTTATTTCACATGATGAAAAACCTTTTTTTGTAATTTTTATGCAGCTTTTTTGAAAAAGTGAGTTTTTAAATTTTGTTCGACATGATAATGCAAGTTTGTTCATTCTTAACTTGTTTTAATATATGTTTCTCAATTAATAAAATAGATAGAAAAAAAACAGTAAACATTTCAGACTAAATAATAAAATTAACTTTCCCTCTTACGCAAACAAAGAGGAAGTATCGTTTTCGCGAAAATTGTCAAATCAAAAATTTTAATGGAAATATCCATTTTGAGATCCCCCGAGTTGATAAATACCATTTTTGAAAAATGTCTGTCTGTCCTTCTGTCGCACAATGGGCCAACGCATGAAAAACTTGGTCAAAATATGAAGATGTGTAAAAACATGCTTCAAATTGGTTCCTATTTAGTTTTTGGGGTCGCTAATTACGAATTTGATATCAAAAGTTCAAAATTTCAAATGGCGGATCCAATATGGCGGATCAAATATTCAAAACCTGTACATAGATAGTAAATGTCCATATTAATCTTATAAAACGTGTACACTAATGTTTTTGTGGTCTCTGATTACGGATTAAATGTCTAAAATTTAAAAATAAAAATGGCGGATTCAATATGGCGGATCAAATATTTAAAAATCAATGAAACCGTACAAAATTTACAACATGCAGGTTTTCGAAGTTTCGGATTGCAAATTTGGAGTTAAAATTTTAAAATTCAAAGTGGTGGATCCACTATGGCGGATCAAATATTCAAAAACCTGTACAGAATTAATAAATGTCTATACTGATTTTCCAAAACTTGTTCATCAAGGTTTTCGAGATCACTAATTACGAATTAAATGTCAAGAATTTAAAATTGATCAAAATTTAATAATCTATGAAATCGTACAAAATTTACAAGACAGGTTTTCGAGGTCTGTGATTACGAATTTGATGCCTGCCAGGTATAAGGTATTGTCTGTTGACAGATAACGCGATGTTCGCCAACGATACTTCTGGCATAGCCTGGCCGGTAGTTTACGCGCTGCTCAGTAAAATCGTTATTGTAAGAAAAATAGTAAGTAGTAGCAGCTAGTTCTTCTTTTTCCCTCTTCAGTATACAAATACGAAGCAGGGAAGTTATTGTTCCAAGCGGAGAAATGCGGTGAAATTTTTGTACGTCATAATTTGTAAATATTTTACGCTACGGAACTGCACGGATCAAATTGCTTGGTTTTTCCTCTTCAGTATGAAAATACGAAGCAGGAAAGCTATATTTCCAAGCGGAGAAACGCGGTGAAATGTTTGTACGCCATAATATGTAAATATTTTACACTACGGAACTGAGGTTAAAAGGATCGCTAGATTTGTGAAGATATATTCAATATATTCGTGTGTATATCTGTTAAACTTACCTTTCGGAATTCTATCCATTATTGAAAGACGCGACTCGAGGACAGGATTGCAAATTATTCGCGTAGCACACTCGCAATTGCAGCTTTCAAACCGGCTACTTTTTACTATTTTGATTTCACTTGTCTTCGGAGGGTCATTCAAAGGAGATTCGCGACTGAAATGTCATTCCAGCACTGAATCAGTGCACATTATTGTCATCTACATCTAATTTTGTGAACTAGAATTCGGTTGGTAAACTTTTTTTTTCATTTTGGCCAGGTTCTGTCATGCTTTGGCCCACTGTGTGTCGCCACGATAAAGACTAAATCGATTGAGCTGTTAAGACAACACTATAAACTTCAGCTTTTTATTACAATAGTAGTATTCGATCAACTTTTGGTGAAAATGCGTAAACCGGAAGTGGTAGTATTTTGTTGGGTTTTTCTTTAATATTGATCATATAAAATAATCTTGCTAAGAAAAGTTGTAGATAATCAAAAAATTGCATTTAATACGTATTAACTTTATTATGTAGCTCTTTTAGTTTTTTTATTAATATTGTTTCGAAAATGTGACTAAACTAACGTTATTTATAGCAATAGCCTACTTATTCAGAGTAATTAATTCGAGATTAATTACTCTGCATAAGTAGGCTATTGCTATAAACAACGATACTCCGTCATTAATATTTTGTAGAAAAGTGAAAACATAAGAGGCTTACGAACAATGTTTTACAGGAACAAAAAACATTTGTTTAAAAATTAGGTAGGTTTATGTTGTATTCTCTTAATTTTATAGATCATCAAAGTCATGCAAACACATAATAAAAATCTTGTTCACATGATTTTTTGGCAATAAATGTAGTGTACGCGACCCTCGACAAATTTTCTACGCGGGGCTTTTCTAAACTCGAAATTTTACTTCATGCTTAGTCTGGGAGTGGAAGTCACTCGTTAGTTTAATATACATCACAACTGTTAAATATTTATCGTCGGATACAGGCTTCAGGGGTGATGTGTAAGCAAATTATGGGTCCTAGAAGTTGTCAAATAAATGAGTTACTCAACTGTTTCCAAGGCACTCTTTACAAAAAACAAAAGATTAAAATTCAACATATGAAACGTACAATAAACTATAAGTGTGATACATCATTGAATTCAGAAAAAAATATTCTGCCAAAAAGTATGAAAATCCAAAATGGGTAAATGTTATAGTTATCTTAAAATAAAATATGTTACTAGATTTATCGTTTAAAAGTGCCTGCATAATGTCCAAGTTATAAATGTCTGGATTCAATAGATTTTAATTAAGAAAATAAAAACGAAATTTCAAAAAATCCGTTCTTTGACAATATCTCAAAAATGAAAAAAGATATTTCAAATTAGTTTTTAGATTATTATTGAGCCCTAAATTACGCAACTTTGCCCCTATAAACGACTCTCTATCTCTTCAAATAACGGAGATCCCCATACATTCTGTATATGTATGTGACTAATAAGTATATTATATAAAAATAAGAAACATGCGTTAAAATGCCAGTCATGTGCGCGCGTCAAAATGCTGAGGAATACAAAGAAAAATTGTCGAAAATGTAAAACAAAACACAATGATGCTCTTAAATACTTATGTCAAAAGTGACGTAATATGTCAAAACATGTCTTAAAAAAGAAAAACACGCAAAAATTGTTGAACGTTAGTTAAACGACGACAACAACAACAATAAAAATCGAGTTTTTGTAAGCCAATATTAACACTTGATATACTTAACCGAAAAATGATAATGTTCCCACTTGTTTGTTTTTCTATTTTGACAGTTTTTACAGTTATTCACTCACACACATCATAACGATAACGTTTGATATAAACATTGGTATCTTCTCGATGTTGGTTGATATATTTTTTTTGTAGTATGTAAGATTGTCCTTGATAGTGTCAGTTGTAAAGATATAGACAGTCATTAGGTTGACATTTTAATTTACTAGTTTTTGTAGTTTTTATGGCTGTTACCATAGTTTTAGAAAGTCTTTGACAATTATAATATAATGTTTTTTTATGTGACAGTTATGACATATTTTGGGGTTATAATATTTTTGACAATTGTAAATATCATATTTTCAATTAAAAAAAACTTGTAGAGTGCCATGACTTAATCTTTTTTTACATTTAAGTTGGCTACACACTTAGGAATTGACATATAAAACGTCAGACACAATAATTATAATGTATATTTTCATAGTTGCCAACCTAGAATATTTTCCATGGCACTCTAGAGATTTTTTTTAATTGAACATAAGATATAATAAAATAGTTGTTTTTTGTAAAAATTATCATATTTTTGCCAACTTTTGGCAGTTATTTATATTTTTTTAGATTTTTACATCAGTTACAATTGTTTTGATGTTATGACTATTTTTAAAAACTATATTTTTACAGTTCTATGTACTCGTAAATTTTCAAAGATTTTCGACATTTTTTTTACTAAAATTATGAATTATCACAAAATTTATTTATTTATTTATTTTATACGGTATCTCTTTTTTACATAAATTTTTACAAATCAATTATATAATTCTTAACTATTGTAACAAATTAATACAATGATTCACTACAATAAAAAATATAGATTAAATGAAATTAAATGAAATTACTATACATCAAAATCAAATAGTCCCTAAACATATAAAGAAAAAAAAATATACAAAATATTAAAACAATATATTATTTTAAAATAATACCAAATGACTATAGGTTATCTGTCAAGACGATTTAACATATCTCTAAAATGGGAATGGGACGTTTCATCGCCGGGCCAGTTCATCGCCTGGCCAGTTCATCGCCGGGCCAGTTCATAGCCTGGCCAGTTCATCGCCGGGCCAGTTCAGCGCCGGCTGTTTCATCGCCAAGCCAGTTTATCGCCAGGCCAGTTTATCGCCAGGCCAGTTCATCGCCAGGCCAATTGCGATAGGATATGTCAGGATAGGTTAGGATAGGTTTGGATGGGTCAGGATAGGTAAGGATAGTTTAGGATATGTTAGGGTATGTTAGGATGGGTTAGGATAGGTTATGATAGGTCAGGATAGTTTAGGATAGGTGAGGATAGGTTAGGATAGGTTAGGATAGGTTAGGATAGGTTAGGATAGGTTAGGATAGGTTAGGATAGGTTAGGATAGGTTAGGATAGGTTAGGATAGGTTAGGATAGGTTAGGATAGGTTAGGATAGGTTAGGATAGGTTAGGATAGGTTAGGATAGGTTAGGATAGGTTAGGATAGGTTAGGATAGGTTAGGATAGGTTAGGATAGGTTAGGATAGGTTAGGATAGGTTAGGATAGGTTAGGATAGGCTAGGATAGGTTAGGATAGGTTAGGATAGGTTAGGATAGGTTAGGATAGGTTAGGATAGGTTAGGATAGGTTAGGATAGGTTAGGATAGGTTAGGATAGGTTAGGATAGGTTAGGATAGGTTAGGATAGGTTAGGATAGGTTAGGATAGGTTAGGATAGGTTAGGATAGGTTAGGATAGGTTAGGATAGGTTAGGATAGGTTAGGATAGGTTAGGATAGGTTAGGATAGGTTAGGATAGGTTAGGATAGGTTAGGATAGGTTAGGATAGGTTAGGATAGGTTAGGATAGGTTAGGATAGGTTAGGATAGGTTAGGATAGGTTAGGATAGGTTAGGATAGGTTAGGATAGGTTAGGATAGGTTAGGATAGGTTAGGATAGGTTAGGATAGGTTAGGATAGGTTAGGATAGGTTAGGATAGGTTAGGATAGGTTAGGATAGGTTAGGATAGGTTAGGATAGGTTAGGATAGGTTAGGATAGGTTAGGATAGGTTAGGATAGGTTAGGATAGGTTAGGATAGGTTAGGATAGGTTAGGATAGGTTAGGATAGGTTAGGATAGGTTAGGATAGGTTAGGATAGGTTAGGATAGGTTAGGATAGGTTAGGATAGGTTAGGATAGGTTAGGATAGGTTAGGATAGGTTAGGATAGGTTAGGATAGGTTAGGATAGGTTAGGATAGGTTAGGATAGGTTAGGATAGGTTAGGATAGGTTAGGATAGGTTAGGATAGGTTAGGATAGGTTAGGATAGGTTAGGATAGGTTAGGATAGGTTAGGATAGGTTAGGATAGGTTAGGATAGGTTAGGATAGGTTAGGATAGGTTAGGATAGGTTAGGATAGGTTAGGATAGGTTAGGATAGGTTAGGATAGGTTAGGATAGGCGAGATGAGTTACCACCTAACCCAACTCATGACGGGACACGGGAGCTTCGGGGCGTACCTCCACAGAATCGGGAAAGCCCCTGGTGGGAATTGCCAGTACTGCGAGGCTGCGGAGGATACGGCTCGTCACACCCTGGTGGAGTGCGAGGGCTGGACGGAAGCGAGACGCGAGCTAAAGGACGCTATCGGGGAAGTTGCCGTGGACAGCATAGTCCAGAAGATGCTGGCAAAGGAGGATAGTTGGAACGCGGTCAACGAATTTGCGAAAACCGTGATCGGTAAGAAGCTCGCAGACGAGCTGAGGAGGACCAAGGGTCAGGCAAACGAAGACCCTGGCGAGAACAACCGGAGGAAATGACCGGAGCAAATGCCCCTGAGGCCATGCCGTGAAAGGCGATTCCAGGGAAGAGAGGGGGAAGGGTTTTAGTCGGTAGAACCCGACACTATCGGCCAAAGTAGATCAATAGGCCTTTGTCTGCGCTCAGATTTCCCAATCCCCTCTATAAACAAAAAAAAAAAAAAAAAAAAAAAAAAAAAAGGTTAGGATAGGTTAGGATAGGTTAGGATAGGTTAGGATAGGTTAGGATAGGTTAGGATAGGTTAGGATAGGTTAGGATAGGTTAGGATAGGTTAGGATAGGTTAGGATAGGTTAGGATAGGTTAGGATAGGTTAGGATAGGTTAGGATAGGTTAGGATAGGTTAGGATAGGTTAGGATAGGTTAGGATAGGTTAGGATAGGTTAGGATAGGTTAGGATAGGTTAGGATAGGTTAGGATAGGTTAGGATAGGTTAGGATAGGTTAGGATAGGTTAGGATAGGTTAGGATAGGTTAGGATAGGTTAGGATAGGTTAGGATAGGTTAGGATAGGTTAGGATAGGTTAGGATAGGTTAGGATAGGTTAGGATAGGTTAGGATAGGTTAGGATAGGTTAGGATAGGTTAGGATAGGTTAGGATAGGTTAGGATAGGTTAGGATAGGTTAGGATAGGTTAGGATAGGTTAGGATAGGTTAGGATAGGTTAGGATAGGTTAGGATAGGTTAGGATAGGTTAGGATAGGTTAGGATAGGTTAGGATAGGTTAGGATAGGTTAGGATAGGTTAGGATAGGTTAGGATAGGTTAGGATAGGTTAGGATAGGTTAGGATAGGTTAGGATAGGTTAGGATAGGTTAGGATAGGTTAGGATAGGTTAGGATAGGTTAGGATAGGTTAGGATAGGTTAGGATAGGTTAGGATAGGTTAGGATAGGTTAGGATAGGTTAGGATAGGTTAGGATAGGTTAGGATAGGTTAGGATAGGTTAGGATAGGTTAGGATAGGTTAGGATAGGTTAGGATAGGTTAGGATAGGTTAGGATAGGTTAGGATAGGTTAGGATAGGTTAGGATAGGTTAGGATAGGTTAGGATAGGTTAGGATAGGTTAGGATAGGTTAGGATAGGTTAGGATAGGTTAGGATAGGTTAGGATAGGTTAGGATAGGTTAGGATAGGTTAGGATAGGTTAGGATAGGTTAGGATAGGTTAGGATAGGTTAGGATAGGTTAGGATAGGTTAGGATAGGTTAGGATAGGTTAGGATAGGTTAGGAAAGGTTAGGATAGGTTAGGATAGGTTAGGATAGGTTAGGATAGGTTAGGATAGGTTAGGATAGGTTAGGATAGGTTAGGATAGGTTAGGATAGGTTAGGATAGGTTAGGATAGGTTAGGATAGGTTAGGATAGGTTAGGATAGGTTAGGATAGGTTAGGTTAGGATAGGTTAGGATAGGTTAGGATAGGTTAGGATAGGTTAGGATAGGTTAGGATAGGTTAGGATAGGTTAGGATAGGTTAGGATAGGTTAGGATAGGTTAGGATAGGTTAGGATAGGTTAGGATAGGTTAGGATAGGTTAGGATAGGTTAGGATAGGTTAGGATAGGTTAGGATAGGAAGTGACAGGAAGTGGACCGGAAGTGACGCTCGCAAACGAATATTCCGCACCGGAAGTGGCAGTTTCTCGGCCAGCAGCGACCGGATTTGACCGGACGTGACTGGGATTGGGACAAGAGACACCGTCGAACGGTAGGTAGGTTCTAAGTGTTAGTTAAGTTTTAGTGGACAATAGGGCCAAAGACAGGGACTCAGTGCCAAGCTAGCGTAGTGAATAGGCTAAGACTAAGTTAAGTGCTACATAAATTAGGATAGGTTAGGTGGATCGGAACGGCTACACCGGAAGTGACGGCTTCGACCGGAAGGAACCGGAAGGAGCCAAGCACACAAAATGAGCCAGGGAGGGCAAAGAAAACCGCCGGTGCAGAAGCTGACCCTAAATATAAAGGCGGCACAGGAAAGGGCCAAAAGGAGCCCCACCATCGCACCGGGGACAAACTCGAGCGGAAACTCGAAGACTACTAACTACACCTGGTCCGAGGAGGAAGGCCGCTATATTGAGCAGAGCAATAAACGGCTGAGAGGGGAGGAAGGCCCAATACCCTCACCTAGCGACCTCCACCCGCTGTCGACAAATGTGAAGCTCAAGGCCAAAGCGATCGCCCTGATCAAGAAGACCGACGCACTGGTGAGAGTACTAAATAACTTGGTGGAGGAAACACCGAACACCGAACACCAAAGTGGAAATCAAAAACTCGATAAGGGATGTCCGCAGTTTAATGTCCCAACTGGCTACCATCAAAATCTTGGAAGCACTGGCAGATGGGGAGCCAAGCACCCCAATACGGATAATCGAGGAGCAATTCGAAAGGAAACAAGCGACCTTGAAGTCCCCGCCCCTCACGAGAAATGCGGAAACACAAACCGACCCAGTAGCGAGAAAAGAGGCGAAAACGCAAACAGAAGGGGGAGATAAAATCATCGAGGCCGAAGATCTGGAAAACGTGACGTCCTACGAGGACTTCAAAAGAATAGCCGACAGGAAATGGGCACTCAGCGCCTTTCAAAACACGGTTACGATAGAGGGAAACCCCTTAAACGCTCAAACGAACCAAGTGGTCTGGGTAGAACCAGCGGACAGGGATATGAAGAAGGGAATACAGAACCAGTTCGCGACCAGGTACCCTGAACTGAGGGATATAACAGAAGACTTCGGACATCTAACCCTGACCACATCGGTTGCGGGAACCGGCCAGAGCGGAGGTAAGCCACACTCGAAAATCATGGCTAAGATATCAGTGGGAGGAAAGGAAGAGGATTTTTTCACCGGGGTCGAAAAAATTAGGAAGATCCTAACGGACGCAGGAAGCGATACAGTCGCTATTCACAGACCGAGTAGTGGCACAGCACTAAGATTCAAGAAGCTTGTGCAGTGCGTACTCCACAGCACAGGAGTAAAAGCAGAGATTTTCGTACCACAGGCGGCGGCAGCAGTTAAAAACCAGGTGGTGAAGATGGCATCGGTACCGGAAAGATCGGAAGCGGTAGTGGTAAGACAAGAGGGTCTTAGCTACGCTCAGCTCCTTAAGAACGTCAAAACGACGATGGCGAAGAGCGCGACAGGCGAAGAAATTAAGTCGATTGCCCAAACAAAGATGACTAAAGATGGGTCGCTTTTGATCACCCTTCGAAAAGGGGAAAAGAACGCCACAAAATTGAAACAAATAATTGAGCATGACATCAAAGGAGCGGAGGTCAAAGCAAGATCTAACAAGGCCATACTACATATTAAGGACATGGACACCGACACCGACAAGGAAGAGGTTCGTGAGGCTCTAAGGGCCTCAGGAGTCCAGGGGGACGTGGAGATTGGAGACTTGAGGCCCACACACCAGGGACGACAGGCGGCAACCGTCAGGGTGGAACAGGACGCAGCGGAAAACCTGCTCCTGGAAGGCCAACTGAGAGTCGGGCTGACAATGTGTAGAGTGACGCCAAGGGTCCAGATCAGCAGGTGCGGAAAATACCGCGGTTACGGACACGAACCGAAAAACTGCACAGAAAAAAGCGGCGGATGACGCTTGCTTCCAATGCGGAGAGAAAGGCCACAGGGTAAGAGACTGTAAAAACGAGCCGAAATGCACGCAGTGCGACGAGCCCGGCCATAGGACCGGCGCGGGGGCATGCAAAGAGGTCAGAAGACAGCTCAACATAGCGAAAAAGCAGTACCTGGCAGAAATCAGGGCCAGGAAGGGGATGGTAACAATTTAAAAATGGCTTATAAGGTCTTGCAAATTAACTTGAACAGGTGCAAAGCCGCCCACGACCTGTTAGAACAAACCAAAACAGAAACGAAGGCTGACATAACGCTGATATCAGAGCCAAATCAAGCGAGAACGGGTAATAACTACATCTGCGACGGAATTAAGGACGTCGCCATCCACATCGCGAACCAACACCTAGGCAAGTTATGCAAATGGGGATCACCAGGAGACGGAATTGTCTGGGCAACAGTAGGAGATATTACATACTACAGCTGCTACGTATCCCCAAACTGTAGCATCGAACAGTATACACAGTGGCTTGGCAAGCTCGAAGATTGCTTGAGACGCAACCGGGGGGACTTCGTTGTCGTAGGTGGCGACT
Source organism: Philonthus cognatus (assembly GCA_932526585.2). NCBI lineage: Eukaryota > Metazoa > Arthropoda > Insecta > Coleoptera > Staphylinidae > Philonthus > Philonthus cognatus. Next base: position 37,313,776 of record OW052242.1, read on the forward strand.
TCAACGCAAAATCAACATGGTGGGGCTCGACACACACGGACAGGAGAGGCTGGGTGTTAATGGACAAGTTAACACTGCTGCAAATGCAGGTAGCGAACGAAGGCACCGAGTACACCTTCTTGAGAGGGAACGCAGGCTCGCACCTCGACCTGACCTGGGCGAAGGAATCCCACCCGCACCTAATCACTAACTGGAGGGTGCACGTGGACAGAGAGTCGCTCAGCGACCACAGATACATAACCTACGAGGTGCAGTCGGCAAATAACTTACCGCCTAGGCAAGAGGAAAAGACAAGATGGCTGACGAGTAAAACAAATACCAAAGTTTTCAATGAGGTCATGGACGCTTGCTGGATCAGCGACACATGCGCAGCGGAAGAAGCAGCGGGTATACTAATGTCACATCTTAGAAGGGCATGCGAGACAGCCATCCCCAAACTACCGATGGGAAAAAGAAGAGGGGTCTACTGGTGGTGCGAGGAGGTGGCAATGGCCAGAAGAGAAGCAAACGCAGCCAGGCGTAAAATCACAAGGGCTAGGAAAAACGGGACAGTCACTATGGAGATGGAGAGAGCCCGAAGACAGGCGACCAGAGCCCTCAAAACCGAGATATCTCGCAGCAAGGAAAGGGCATGGAGGCGGCTATGTGAGGAATTGGAATCCGACCCATGGGGACTTCCTTACAAAATAGTGGCAAATAAACTAAGGAAGCCGGCAGCTGGACCGGACGGCCACGTGGAAGGAGGCACAACGGCGGTTGTAGAGGCGCTCTTTCCAAGACCTCGAGACAGGAACCAGTACGAGGATCGCAAAGATTGCGTACACTTGTCGCAGCCTGACTGGACGAAATTCTCGACAGAGGAGTTGTCGGCGGCAGTCAAGCGCATGCCCAACAAAAAGGCCCCAGGACCAGACGGCCTGCCTAACGAAGCCGTGAAGGCAGCAGCATTGGAAAACCCTGAGGCCTTCCTGGCCACATTTAACAAATGCGTGTAAGAGGGAATTTTCCCAAAACGTTGGAAGAGGGCGACGCTCGCACTCATCCCGAAGCCAGGTAAATCCAGGGAGGAGGTATCCAGCTACCGCCCCATATGCCTACTGGATGGGGTAGCGAAGCTACTGGAGAGCATGCTAACCACAAGGCTCAGGGAAAGCATGGATGAGGGCGGCGGGCTCTCAGACATGCAATTTGGATTTAAAAAAGGCAGATCCACAGTAGACGCCATCATGACAATAAAACAGATAGCCAAGGAAGCAAACAGCGGCCCACTCAGGAAACGGAAACACTGCGTAATGGTGGCGCTGGATATTAAGAACGCGTTCAACACTATCCCGTGGACGAAGATTAACTCGACTGCACGCCGAGTGCTTCCAAGCTACCTTGCCAGAATGATTGAAGGGTACCTGTCGGAGAGGGAGTTATCCTACAGGTCGCTGGATACCAGAATGACCAAACGGTTCAGCCAAGGTGTACCACAGGGCTCCGTACTAGGGCCAACACTTTGGAATTTAGTGTACGACGGGGTCCTAAAATTGCCACTGCCAGCTGGGGCGAAAGCGGTCGCGTTCGCCGACGACCTAGCGTTGATTGCTGCCCACAGGGACCTGGACCAACTCAAGACCATTCTGCAGGAAGCCCTCAGGATCACTCTTAAATGGATGGACAATACAGGGCTGCAGGTGGCAACAAACAAAACGGACGCGGTCTTTTTATCAACTAGGCGAGCGGGAAAAACCGCGGAAGAAACGCTAGCCTTGCCAGGGGGTACCACGATCACCATCGGGAAACAGACGAGATATCTGGGGATAACCCTAGAATCGAACCCACGATGCAGCGCACAGGCGGCTGGAGCAGCATCAGCCGCTGCCAAAACGGAAAAGGCCGTGGCACGGATAATGCCAAACATCGGAGGACCAGGAGAGGGAAGGCGCAAAATGATTGCCACAGCCGCTAGGGCCAAGCTGCTATATGCAGCACCGTCGTGGGCTTCCTGCACGGAGGCAGCAAGGAACCGAGCAATCCTTAGAAGGGCAACGAGAACTGGTGCGCTGAGGATCACCAGGGCGTACTGCACCGTTTCGACGGACGCAGCGGAAGTCCTCTCTGGCCTCGTACCGGCAGACATGGCAGTAAGGCAGCGTAGCGAAGTCTACGTAGACATCAAAAGTGGAGTCACGCCTAGCGATGCGAAAACACAGGCAGAGGAGAGGGCAATGGTGCGATGGCAGGAGCGATGGGACCTGAACACCGGGTGGACCAAAACCCTTATACCACGGGTAGAGACATGGTGCAAGAGAAAGCACGGGTTCACGTCCCACTTCCTCACACAGTTCCTAACAGGACACGGGTGCTTCCAGCACTACCTCCATCGCATTGGGAAGGCAGACTCGCCACAGTGCACTTACTGCCAGGAAGGAGAAGATACGGCCAAACACACATTCTTTGACTGCCCAAGATGGAGCAGGGAGAGGCTAGGAGTTGCGGCAATTACCGGGGAATTCCACCAAGGCAATATTATAAAATTGATGCTAGAATCGGAGGAAAACTGGGCGGCGATGGACAACTTCGCCAAGAGGGTCCTGAGCCAGAAAGACGCTGACACGAAGCGGCAACAAGCAGAACAACGCCGAGAACAGTGAACATGGACACATAGTAACCAGACCACAGAGCCAGAAGACAGCAGCGGCATGAACACCTCAAATGCCGCAGCCCACCTACTCCGAAGAAATGCCGAATGGCGGTCCCGGAGTAGGACACTATAGGGCAGAAGGGGGTTTTTAGTGGGTCGGCTGGATTAGCCAAGACCATCCCCACACTACCACGTCAACTGGCGGCGTGGTGTCTGATGCTAGGATAGCGATACAGATTTTCCCCCTTCACAAAAAAAAAAGGTTAGGATAGGTTGGGATAGGTTAGGATAGGTTAGGATAGGTTAGGATAGGTTAGGATAGGTTAGGATAGGTTAGGATAGGTTAGGATAGGTTAGGATAGGTTAGGATAGGTTAGGATAGGTTAGGATAGGTTAGGATAGGTTAGGATAGGTTAGGATAGGTTAGGATAGGTTAGGATAGGTTAGGATAGGTTAGGATAGGTTAGGATAGGTTAGGATAGGTTAGGATAGGTTAGGATAGGTTAGGATAGGTTAGGATAGGTTAGGATAGGTTAGGATATGTTTGGATGGGTTAGGATAGGTTATGATAGGTCAGGATAGTTGAGGATAGGTGAGGATAGGTTAGGATAGGTTAGGATAGGTTAGGATAGGTTAGGATAGGTTAGGATAGGTTAGGATAGGTTAGGATAGGTTGCTTCTTGACCAGACCGTCGTAGAGTACGGACGTGTGTCGCTCTGCAAGCGAATCGAGTACATAACCAAATTCGCGTCGGGGTCAAGGCGCCGGGCGCTACGGTAGATCCAGTGTAGACCCAAGGGGGCTCACTGCGAGACTTCGACATTTTCCTCGAAAAGTGAACTTAGAAAAATTTGTGACTCGGGAGTTCGGACTTAAGAAAAGTTGCAACCGGGACTAACAGTGCAAGTGGACAGGACCAAGTGCTAGTGTTCTGGATAAGTTAGTGCGACAGGACGCTAGGGACGTCGTTCCCGAAGGTGTTCGGGAGTGTGGGGTATACCGGAAGTCTTCAGGTACCAACCGGAAGTCAACCGGAAGTGACCGGATATGACCGGAAGTGGACCGGAAGTAGACCGGAAGTGAGTGCAAAACATCCGGAAGTGCACAGGGAGCATCGGAAACCACCAAGCATCGGCCTGCGGCCCAGGACGACCACCGGAAGTGGCCGGATCTCGTCGGAAAACGACTTGGGCCGACCGGAACCGTCGGAATCCGATAAATAGGCATCCATCGACCAGCATCGCCAAACCGGAAGTTCTGGACCCAGCCGGATACGGAAATAAAAATACAAACGTAAGTTTGCCAATTCACTCTTTACTACACAAAGACAGCCCCCTCCCCCGCCCCCCTCCCAGTGATAGAGACACTACCTAGTGTTTAGTTGTGAGCGCGGGTGGGAAAAAAAAAAATGAGCCAAGGAAAGAAGCCACTCGGGCCGAAGCCGGACACATGGAAGAGGAGACTCTCCATAACAACCTCACCTCCCAAGGGTGAGAAGAGTCCATCCCGTAATGTGAGGGAAATCGACCTGGTCTTTGACGAATCGGAGGGACGCTCGGTAAAGAGACAGCGAGTGGAGATCGCTACCAACCTCGAAGCGGACCCACAAAAATCGACAAATATATTGCTGCAGACAAAAGCCGTCCAACTGATCAAAAAACTCGATAAGGCGGCTAGAAACCTAAGCTCCCTAGTAAACGATAACCGCAATACCAAGGTGGAAATAAAAGCTGTAGCAGCCGACGTCCGAAGCCTTACGTCGCAACTGGCTGGTAAGTCATACCTTGAGGCCCTACAAGACATTGAAGTGAGCTCACCGGCCCTGATAATCGTAGAGGAAACTACAGCCATACCGGAAGATTCCAAAGAGAAGCCCCTCAAAAAACCGGTCGCTACTAGAGAGATGGCGACGCAGACCGAGGGGGAACAGCGTACGGAGGTAGCTACGCAGACAGAGGGAGCGGAGGCCATCGAGGCCAAAGACCTGGAAAGCGTTACGACGTACGACGGTTTCGCAAGGCTAGCCGAAGGCAGATGGTCCACCGGAGCCTTCCGCAATACGAAGGTGATTGAGGGAAACCCCTTAAACGCCCAGTCAAACCTAGTGGTCTGGGTGGAACCAGCGGACAGGGAGATGAAAAGGGGTATACAGAGCCAGTTCGCGGCGAGGTACCCGGAATTAAGGGAGATTACAGAGGACTTCGGGTACCTAACTCTTACAACATCGGTTGCCGGGACCGGCCAGAGTGGAGGCAAGCCCCACTCCAGAATCGTGGCCAAAATGAAAGTCGGAGGAAAGGAAGAAGATTTTTTCGTCGGGGCGATGAAAATCAAGAAGCTCCTACTGGAGGCAGGCAGCGATTCAGTCGCCTTTCACAGACCCAGCAGTGGCACGGCACAGAGATTCAGGAAACTGGTGCAATGTGTCCTCAATGACACAGGAATAAGGGCTGATATATTCATACCACCAGCGGCGGCTGTAACTAAAAACCAAGTGGCAATCGCCGCACCAGAAAGACCCGAATCGGTCGTGGTAAAGCAGGAAGGACTCAGCTATGCACAGCTACTGAAGAATGTCAAAACGACAATGGCAAAGAAGGCGACAGAGGGAGAAATCAAATCGATTGCCCAAACTAAAATGATGAAAGATGGGGCGCTTTTAATTACTCTCCGAAAGGGGGAAAAGAACGCAAGGAAATTGAAGGAGATTATCCAACAGGATATTAAAGGAGCGGAGGTCAAATCCAGAACAGATGGAACCGTAATACACATAAAGGATATGGATATTGACACTGACAAGGAAGAGGTACGCGCGGCACTAAATGCTTCAGGAGTCCAGGGGGAGGTCGAGATAAGCGACCTTAGGCCCACACACCTGGGAAGACAGGCGGCAACCGTCAAGGTGGAACGGGCCGCAGCGGAAAACCTGCTTCTAGAAGGCCAACTTAGAGTTGGCTTGACAATGTGCAGGGTGATGCCAAGGGTACAGATAAACAGATGCGCCAAATGTCGCGGCTTCGGGCATGAACCGAGGAACTGCACAGACACAAAAGTAGCGGAGGATACCTGTTTCCAGTGCGGAGAGAAGGGCCATAGGGCAAAAGAGTGCAAAAACCAGCCAAAGTGTATGCACTGCGACGAGACTGGTCATAGGACCGGTGCGGGGGCATGTAGGGAGGTTAGGAAACAACTCGACAAAGCAAAAAGGCAGTACTTGGCTGAAATTAGGGCCAGGAAAGTGACGGTAATAAGCAAAAATGGCGTATAAGATCCTTCAAATAAACCTGAACAGGTGCAAAATTGCACACGACCTACTCGAACAAACGAAAGTAGAAATGAACATCGACATCGTGCTTATATCAGAGCCAAATATCATAAGAACGGGCAACAATACCATCTGCGACGGATCCAAGAACGTCGCCATCCATATAACCAACCAACATCTAGACAAGCTTAGTAAATGGGGATCCCCAGGAGACGGAATTGTCTGGGTAACAATATTCGACACCACATATTATAGCTGCTACATTTCCCCAAACTGCAGTATGGAATACCTCACACAGTGGCTCGGCACGCTTGAAGGGTGCCTAAGACGAAACCGGGGAGATCATGTGGTAGTAGGTGGCGATTTTAACGCAAAATCGGTATGGTGGGGCTCGCCAAGCACGGACAGGAGAGGCCGGGCCGTTATGGAAACTCTGACGCTCCTACAGATGCAGGTCGCCAACGAGGGCACAGAGCACACCTTCGTGAGAGGAAGTGCAGCCTCGCACCTCGACCTGACCTGGATAAAAGAATCCCACCCACACTTAATCACCAACTGGAGGGTACACGCGGACCGAGAAACCTTAAGCGATCATAAGTACATAACCTACGAGGTAAAGCTGACAAACACCACAACAACCAGACAGGAGGTAAAGGCAAGATGGCTGACAAGCAAACTAGATACCAAGGCATTTAAAGAGGTTATGGATACCTGCTGGATCAGCGACACCTTGGCAGCGGACGAAGCAGCGGACATCCTAATGTCACACCTTAAAAGAGCGTGCGAGACAGCCATCCTAAAACTCCCGATGGGGAGAAGAAGGGGGGTCTACTGGTGGTGTGAGGAGGTGGCAAGCGCTAGGAGAGAGGCAAACTCAGCCAGACGGAAAATTACCAGGGCCAGGAAAAACGGGGCAGTCACCGTGGAGATGGAAGAATCCAGAAGACAGGCGACCAAGGCCGTCAAAATCGAGATAGCTCGCAGTAAAGAGAGAGCGTGGCGAAGGCTATGCGACGAACTGGAAGCCGACCCATGGGGACTGCCTTACAAAATAGTGGCAAACAAGATGAGAAAGGCGGTCGCAGGACCAGAGGGCCACGTGGTAGGAGGGACAACTGCGGTAGTCGAAGCACTCTTCCCAAGAAACCAGCACGAAGATCGTGGTCAAGACCATCACGTAGATCGCGGCCAAGAACTGCAAGCCACGGAATGGACGAAATTCTCGGAGGAGGAGCTGACGGCGGCAGTTAGGCGTATGCCTAATAAGAAGGCCCCAGGGCCGGACGGCTTGCCAAATGAAGCTGTCAAGGCAGCAGCAACGGAGAACCCAGAGGCCTTCCTGACTACGTTCAACAAATGCGTCGAGGAGGGAACTTTTCCAAAGCGATAGAAGAGGGCGACGCTCGCACTCATCCCGAAGCCAGGAAAGGCCAGAGAGGAGGTGTCCAGCTACCGCCCCATCTGCTTATTGGATGGGGTAGCAAAACTTCTGGAAAGTATGATAACCGCAAGGATCAGGGAATGCTTGGAGGAAGGCGAAGGGCTCTCAGACATGCAATTTGGCTTCAGGAAAGGCAGATCAACGATAGATGCTATCATGACGGTGAAACAGAGAGCCGAGGAGGCAAACAGTGGCACACTGAGGAAGAGGAAACACTGCGTGATGGTGGCATTAGATGTTAAGAATGCCTTCAACACCATCCCGTGGACGGGGATCAAGTCAGCGGCACGCAGAACGCTCCCAAGCTACCTCGCTCAGATAATCGAAGGGTACCTGTCGGAAAGAGTGTTAACGTACAAGACACCGGATACCACAGTTACCAGACAACTTAACCAGGGGGTACCGCAGGGCTCCGTACTGGGACCTACATTATGGAATCTGGTATACGACGGAGTCCTAAAATTGCCACTGCCAGCTGGGGCGGAAGCGGTCGCGTTCGCCGACGACTTAGCGTTGATCGCAGCCCACAGAGACCTGAACCAGCTGAGAACCATCCTGCAGGAATCCCTCAGAATGACTATGGAGTGGATGGAAAGCATGGGACTACAGGTAGCAGCAGATAAAACGGCCGCGGTCTTCCTGTCCACTAGGCGCGCAGGAAAATCTGCCGACGAAACTCTGGCTATCCCAGGTGGGACCCAAATCACCATCGGGAAGCAGATGAGATACCTGGGGATAACCCTAGAATCGAACCCGCGATGTAGTGCGCAGGCTGCCGGGGCCGCGTCGGCCGCCGCCAAAATGGAAAAAGCAGTGGCCAGGATAATGCCAAACATCGGGGGGCCAGGAGAGGGTAGGCGGAAAATGATCGCCACCGCCGATAGGGCCAAATTGCTATATGCCGCACCGGCGTGGGCCACCTGTACAGGGGCGGCCAGAAACCGGGCCATCCTCCGAAGGGCGACGAGGACGGGGGCACTAAGGATCACCAGGGCGTACTGCACAGTGTCGACGGAGGCAGCAGAAGTACTCTCCGGCCTCATACCGGCAGACCTGGCGGTGACGCAGCGCAGCGAAGCCTACCAGGAAATTAGAAGTGGGGCATTGCCTAGAGACGCGAAAGCACGGGCAGAGGAGAGGGCGTTGATGCGGTGGCAGGAGCGATGGGACCTGAACACCGGGTGGACACATAGACTCATACCGCGGGTGGAAGCATGGAGAAACAGGAAACACGGGTCCACAACTTACTTCCTGACGCAAATCCTAACAGGACACGGATGCTTCCAGCACTACCTCCACCGCATTGGCAAAGCAGACTCGCCGCAGTGTACCTACTGTCAGGAGGAAGAAGACACGGCAATGCACACAGTACTCCACTGCCCAAAGTGGAGCAGGGAGAGGCTAGACCTGGTATCGGTCACCGGCGAATTCAACCAAGGCAACTTGATCAACCTGATGTTGGCTTCCGAGGAGAATTGGGAAGCGATGGACAAGTTTGCCAAGAGGGTGCTGAGTCAAAAAGACGCTGAAACGAGAGCCCAGCAAGCAAGACATATTAGCCAGGACTAAATGAACGGATACAAAGGCCAGAACACAACAGCGGCACAAACATCACAAACGCCGCAGCCCTCCTGCTCTGAAGAAATGCCAAGAGGCGGTTCCGGAGCAGGACACTACAGGGCAAAGGGGGTTTTTAGTGGGTCGGCTGGACTAGCCAAGACCATCCCCACACTACCACGTCATCTGGCGGCGTGGTGTCTGATGCTATGATAGCGATGCAGATTTTCCCCCTTAATAAAAAAAAAAAAAAAAAAGGATAGGTTAGGATAGGTTAGGATAGGTTAGGATAGGTTAGGATAGTTTAGGATAGGTTAGGATAGGTTAGGATAGGTTAGGATAGGTTAGGATAGGTTAGGATAGGTTAGGATAGGTTAGGATAGGTTAGGATAGGTTAGGATAGGTTAGGATAGGTTAGGATAGGTTAGGATAGGTTAGGATAGGTTAGGATAGGTTAGGATAGGTTAGGATAGGTTAGGATAGGTTAGGATAGGTTAGGATAGGTTAGGATAGGTTAGGATAGGTTAGGATAGGTTAGGATAGGTTAGGATAGGTTAGGATAGGTTAGGATAGGTTAGGATAGGTTAGGATAGGTTAGGATAGGTTAGGATAGGTTAGGATAGGTTAGGATAGGTTAGGATAGGTTAGGATAGGTTAGGATAGGTTAGGATAGGTTAGGATAGGTTAGGATAGGTTAGGATAGGTTAGGATAGGTTAGGATAGGTTAGGATAGGTTAGGATAGGTTAGGATAGGTTAGGATAGGTTATTACTTGTACAGTGTTTTCTACTGTTGGTTTTGCACGTCGCTTTATAGCAGTAACAGTGGCAGCTACTTCCACGTTTATTGCTGAAGAATCACGCGAATGTACATTTAATTCATGTACAACATTTCCATATTTTGTGTGTATCCTGGCGTTACAACGTCCTACGTGTCACACCGACAAAATTTTACACATTGGTCAGACTTACTGTTTTTGTCAAAAATATATATATGTTCTCCGTGGATAAACTTTTCTTTCCCCCTTTTGGTCAAAATTTGTGTTTCCATACTTGCAAATAGTAAACCTTAATCTGAATTGCACTCAATGACATATATCAAAAAATGACAGCATTCTCATTCGATTTTTGGCGATGAATAGGCCTGGTGATGAAACGGCCGGCGATGAACTGGCCCGGCGATGAAACGGCGGTGATGAATCGGTGGCGATGAATCGGCGGCGATGAAACGTCCTAGACCGCTCTAAAATGTGCATAAGGTTCATTGAAAATATTTACATTATCACTGGCAGTAATGTCGTTCAAATATCTCAAAATCCTAGAAATGGGACTATTGAAACCATAATTTGCGGAATGTATTGACACTCTGAATAGTGTATGGTGTCTTGTAACCCTTGTTACATTAAATCTACATAGTGACAATAAATGGTCACAATCAATAAGCCCATTTATGAGCCTGAAGCCGAAACAAATATCATTAATTTTGCGTCTATACACTACAGTTTATTGAATGTAAATATTGGTTCAGTAAGTTGTAGTCAGCTGTCTTATAGTCGACATAATATAAATCTGTGCCAAGATTTTCAACAGTAGGTGCATTAATCAAAGTAATTGTATATGGAATGTGATGCATACTGTTTCCAAGTAGTGTATCAATAGATTTACAGATACCAAAATTATTATCATTACATAAAACTAAATCAAGATAAACTCCTCTTGGATTGGGAATATTATTTATCTGAGATAAATTATTAAAAGCTAAACAGTCATGGACACAACTTTTGATAACAGGGCAGATATAACCAGCATCATTTTCAGTCAATGAATTTCGTATGTTGTAATCACCACAGTATATATATTTCAAATTTGGATATTCGAGACACAATTGATCAATACTCATGGTGTGATTTTCAAAAGTTGACACAGGTGAATTAGGGGGAATATACGTAGCGCCAACAATAAACTTATTGCAAATTTTTATAAATAAATGTTCAACATCAACAGATAAGGGAACCAATTTAACACTCTCAATTGTATTCTATACTGCTATTAAAACACCCCCGCCTTTGCATTTAGAGCTGGTTAATAAAGATCTATCGCATCGAAATATATTATAATTATAGAGTCGCATTTCAGCATCACTAATTGTATTATCTAACCAAGTCTCTATAATAATGATTACATCATAAATAGAGCAATTAATTAGGTTGTGTAAAGTATTTAGTTTTTATTTTAGGCCGCCGACATTGTGAAAGTATATATTTAGTTTTTTACATTAGAGTTAACTTAATCTAGTTGGGCACTTTTTGGTATACCCCGAATATATTTTATGGTTAAGTTGGTTTCGCCTTGTTGCTTCCTTTTGTTTAACTCTGCATTTAAACGTTTTAATGTGAATGTGAATAATGCCGCCGATAATGGCAATTTAATTCAATTCAAATTATAACCGACACATAAAAAAGAACATACTTCAAATATGTTAAGCAAAAAAAGTCTTGTATTTTTCAGAAATTAAAATTTTGTAAATAACGTGTCGTTTTTGTCGAAAATTGTGTATTCGTTGTAAATTGATATTTTTGTCATTAATTTACTCTTGAAATTAATTGACAATTTTACATTATTGTTAGTTTTACAGAAAGCGATGTTTTTAAATCGTCGACTTTGTCATCAATTGTTCTATGTTTTCTATGTTCTATCCCACTGAACACGGAAACATTTTAAATGTTGCATGAATATTGAACATGATACTAAAATAAAACATTATATTTAAATTATTGTAACAAAGTTTTAGCAACGTTATAAACATTGTGTAAACGTTTTCCGTGCAATATTGATTTATACACATTACCGAAATGTTAAAATTTTTGAAAACTCTTTTCCAATCAAACGTAAAAACTCAACTAATACAAAAAATAAAATAGTACACTGGTTTAATGGTGAGTTGTATCATATGCGGGAACAGCTTCACCTATTTCGTGATATATATGTACAGACTAAAAATGAACAGCATAAATCGCTGTACTTATCGTATAAAAAAGAGTATAATACAGCCATTTATAGAGCCAAAATTAAAGCCAATGATAATTTCATTAACACGGCTAGCTGCCAACAAAAGGCCAGATGGCAAATTATCAATCAATTTAATAGTAAACCGGTTATTATTAGTCACAATATATCCCCAGATATTTTTAATAGTACATTTATACAATTAGTAAATGATATAATTAATTCCATTCCACCTCAGCATATTGATTCTAGCCAATACATTAACTGTAATAGTAATTTTAATTTCAAGGAAGTGTCATGCAATGATGTTAGAAACGTTATTTGCAATTTAAAAAGTGGAAATTGTGTTGACATATATGGAATCTCTACTAATCTAGTAAAAATGTGCAAGGAGGCTATTCTTCCTCAAATAACTAAAGTAATTAATCAGTGCATCAGGATGTCCACCTTTCCTGATGCAATGAAAGTAGCTGCTGTAGTACCTGTTTTTAAAAAGGGGGATAGAAATAACGTGAATGACTACCGACCCATTTCGTGTCTGCCTACTTTCTCAAAAATTTTAGAAAAAATTCTATACAACCAGATGGTGCAATACATGGAGGAACATGCACTGCTTAATTGTAACCAATTCGGTTTTTGTGAGGGCGTCAGCACGTGTGATGCACTTTTATATCTGGTAAACACTATTTTGGATTCATTTGAGGACGGAGGCTTTGCAATGGCCACTTTCTTAGACCTGTCGAAAGCATTCGACTGTGTGTCACATGATATTCTCCTAAATAAACTTGAATGTTATAACTTCAGTTCATCTAGTGTATGTCTTATAAATTCTTATCTCACTGGCAGAACACAAATGACTCGGATAAATGGTAAAACATCTGAACCAATAATGATTAAATTTGGGGTACCACAGGGATCAATCCTAGGGCCACTTCTGTTCCTGATCTATGTCAATGAACTGCCAGTATACATTCCTAAAGTAAACGTTATCCAATATGCTGATGATACAACTTTGGTAAGTGTTGATAAAGACCTTACCACAGTTTCTACTTTGAATGTCAGTGCTTCGGCAATGGCCTTTGAGTGGTTTGCAGGCAACCGTCTTCATCTAAATCCGAATAAAAGTGTAAATGTATTGTTCACTTTAAATAAAATTACTAACACTTATTCACCGCACGTCAAATTTTTGGGAATGTGGGTTGATAAGGAGTTGACCTGGGTTGAAAATATCAATCAACTTGCGAAAAAGCTGTGCTGCAGCATCTACCTTTTACGTAATCTGTCTCATTCAGTTTCCCTAGATGTTCTTAAAACAACTTATTTTGCGCATTTTCAATCTCGGATTAGTTATTGTCTGATTATATGGGGTCATTCTCCGGGGTGGCAGCGTATCTTTAAACTGCAGAGACGGGCGGTCCGCATCCTTGCTCGTGCTGCTTACAGATCAGACACAAAACCCCTATTCGTAAGCATGAACATTCTAACCCTTCCATCCCTATACATATATCAATGTTTAATTCATATAAAGAAAAATATTAGTGAATATCTACAAATAAATGTTATTCATAACCATCAAACTAGACAAGAAAATAATATCCATATAGACATGATGCGCTTAACTAAATCTCACACTGGAGCTAGATATTGGGGACCCAAATTTTTCAAAAATATCCCCGACGTTATAAAGAATTGCCAATAAAAACATTTAAAGTTTGTATAAAACGATTTTTATTGGAGAAAGCCTATTTTAGCTTTGATGATTTTCTGAATGAATCCAATTTAAGCTCAATTCTAAAAGCTATCTAATATCTGAAGTGTTTTGTTTTCCAGAACATAACTACCTCATTTTAATGTGTTTTTAATGTTTTAACGACTTTTTCTTACATGTATTTATATTTATTGTACGTTTATATTTTTGTATTAGCGTAATTTCCATTAACCTGTGTACCACAATTGTGTTTAGTATTAATAAAGTATTATTATTATTATTATTATTAAACATGATAATAAAATTCAACATTGTTTTATAACTTTTCAAAAATATTGCGGCAAAGTAACACAAAGTTATACCGGGCTTTCATTAATTCCCGAACCCCACGTGACCAAAAATAATAGGCAACCAAATGTACAAGGTGGTATGGCTCACACAAAAATTCCCTAGATTTAAAAATATTTATTCGCCGGCGTATTTTTATGACGACTGAAAATATTATATTTAAAATGATTAAAAAATAGGCTCATCTTCAAAAATGTAACTAATTTTTATTAATTTTTTCGTTGTAAATACCATTTTCGCAGTATTTGCTTATCCTAGCAAATTGACTCTGCAAAATAAATAGAAATAAAACTCAATGTTTCAGAATAATTAAACAATTTTTGCTTACCTGAAAATTCCGGGCGAATCTTGTAAGATCTCAAAGGTTGGTTTAACGATGCACCGCGCATAAACGTTTATGTCAAATTTGACTTTAGTAACGTTTGGTTACTTTTTTCAAAGCCTCCAACGTACAAATACAATAATTTACGCGGCAATTTTAAATTTAGTCACGTGGGGTTCGGGAATTAATGAAAGCCCTGTATAATCATTACAATTTGACTTTTATGCAAGATTGTATTGTAAACATTGGATATATATTGAAAATGGTAACATTGCATTTTTAACATTGTATAATTGTTGAAACTGTTGCTTTTATGCAGCATCGTGGTTTACACATTTCATGGATATTGAACATACAGAGAGTTTTTTTTATTTAAGTTAACATGTCTCAATTACATGCTGTAAATCTTCAGATATTCGTTGTTTTTTTTAAAAGAGTTCAACTGAAAGCTTCAAACGAATGTTTTTCACTCCCAGACTAAGCATGAAGTAAAATTTCGAGTTTAGAAAAGCCCCGTGAACATTTTCTGGGCTTTTCTAAACTCGAAATTTTACTTCATGCGCCACGCGTATTAGCCGCTGATTTCAATTGAAGTTCATGCACTTGTTAACAATATTTTAATGTTTTCAAAGTTTAAGTGTACTGGGTGTTTAGGTTCCAGGGTACTGTCTCCCCTAGACTACATTACTTTTTGTACGACAGTTTTTCTTTTTTATTGTTTTCTTGTTACCAATATATATTTGTATTTTTTGACCCATTTAAACCCAGAAATAAATGTTGCATTGAGATTACGAGAAAAACCTTCCTATAACGTTCACTTAATTGCTGCACATTAGGTTGTATACAATACGGATTCTATCCATTCATCGTATGCAACTTAACATACATACATACATTCGTATGTTGGGTAGCATACAAATAAGAGTAATTGTTCGTGTTGCATATTCGTTGCTTTGTCAAAGGTGCAGCAACATTTTTCTTTGAACGTTAACATGCAACGTTCCTGCAGGCGGACATTCAGCATTTATTTAACTTTTTTTCAACATTCATACAACTTAAAACGCAAAGTTTCGTATTACGCGGTAATATTGATGCAACGAGTCATGCAAAGTTTCTTTGCTCAGTGGGATGTTCTATGTTTTCATTATCCACATAATTTAAAATTGTTCTCAGTATATCGCCAATCAATGCCAGTAATGACATTCTGTGACTATAATGGAATATCATTTTTGACATACAGATTGGCATTTTTGACAGTATTGTAGTAATTATGATGTTTGTTCTGTATTTTCTTTACTAACATTAATTGATGTTTTTCTTACATAGGTATCATCAATCTATGTTAATAATGACATTCTCTGACTATAATGGAATGTAATTTTCGACATATGAATTGGCATTATTTGACAGTATTGTATAACTTATGATTTGTTTCGGCTATTAATATACAAAGAGTTTTATGTAACACCGAACATTTTCATAACGAGAATTTTTCTTTTAAGTATACATAAGCATACGTTGTACATTTGCCGACGCTCGGTTTGTAAAAAGAATTTATTTAGAAGCTTTAAACGAGTGTTTTCCACTCCCAGGCTAAGCATGAAGTAAAATTTGGAGTTTAGAATAGCCTGAAAATTTGGTTTGGTCGCGCAGCGCGAAGCGCAGAGCGGCCAAACCAAATTTTACTTCATGCGCCACCGGTACGAAACACTGATGCAATGTAAAGTTTAGCGGTGTGTTATAAACTTCGTGATATGTCAGTGTTCTGTATCGGTGGCGCATGAAGTAAAATTTCGAGTTTAGAAAAGCCTGAAAATTTGGTTTGGCCGCTCCGCGCTTCGCGCTACGCGACCTAACCAAATTTTCAGGCTTTTCTAAACTCGAAATTTTACTTCATGCTTAGTCTGGGAGTGGAACACACTCATTTCAAGTTTCAAATTGATTTTTTTAACAAGTATCTAAAGATTTACGGCATATACGGTGTAATTGGGACATGTATACTTGAAAGAAAATCTTTCTATGTGTACAAGTTGAGGCATTAATTGCGATTGATTGGCTACAATTTTTAATGGTCATATAGGCAACCCAATTTACACAAAACTTAAAAAATAAAGGTGTCAAATTGTATTAGATGAACATGTTCGGTGTTACATAAAACTCTCTGTATATTATGATACATTATGTTTTTCGCGACAGTATTCATATATTTTGACAAATATTTACAACAAATTTTCGACAATATTTTTGGCAGTTGGAAAAAAAAGATAGTAGAGTATTGTAATAATAGGAA
The DNA here is from genome assembly GCA_932526585.2 of Philonthus cognatus. NCBI lineage: Eukaryota > Metazoa > Arthropoda > Insecta > Coleoptera > Staphylinidae > Philonthus > Philonthus cognatus. The sequence goes on from OW052242.1 coordinate 37,330,341, forward strand.
ATAGTCTTATTTTGACAAGAGTGGCGTCAAGTTTGTAATTATGTGAGTAACGTTTCCTTATAATATAAAGTTATAAATGTTAATTTAAACACGAATAATTGAATTTTATTTTTTTAACGTAGGTTTTCACTCCCACACTAAGCATGAAGTAAAATTTCGAGTTTAGAAAAGCCTGGGGCCTGGGGCGCGACTCGTTTCCCTCGAGCGCCCCGACAAATCCAAATTTTCAGGCTTTTCCAAACTCGAAACTTTACTTTATGCGCCACGCGTATAAAACACCGATTTAAAGTAAAGTTTAAAATATAGATTACTTAAATAGTTTGAAATTTCTTATTTAAACGTATGAAATTTCGGATCTGTGACTTCGATGGAGCAGAGGGGCGTTGCCCCCCCTTTATTGCGGCTCTGAGTGGGCCTAATGGGAAATCCGCCCAAAACAGTACAGTATTTTGTTGTTAACGTTGTAGTTCTTAACAATTTCATTAATCTGCATCTTATAAACAATTTAACTTAAAATCATGCGGTTTTTACTGATTACATTGTATTTTAACATGTTATCGGATACCAATGAAATATATAGGGTGTTACATTTTAAAAAAAGTAAGTTTTATATGTATCTTAAAAATAAATTACCTTGTATACTAAAAATAATTGCTAATTATTAGCCTAAGTTGGTAGCTACAAGTATTATTTGAATTTTTTTTTCTAAACTTAATACCAACCGAGATATCGAGCCGTTACATTACTTTTTGTACACCCTGTATTGTTCAGCGCGAATGTGCTTAATGATATGTTAAAGTTTTACTTTTAAACTTAGATAGACATATAAAAAGCAATAATTGTTTCTTAAATGCCAGATATTTTGAAATGGATTCAATTCGTGTTGTTGATTAAGCATCACATCAAATTGAAATAATTCAATCGCCTTTCTTTATCTTATCGACAGAATTGATAACGATTAACAAGGGCGATTATCTGAAAACAGAACGTCAGTACTAGTACGATGGCTTCGGCTCTGAGTTTGAAGCCCTTGGGGCTAACGTTTTCATTTTTAGGCTTCGTGAGTATTTTTTCTTATATATAGCAAATCTTTATTATCAGAGGACAATACAAAATAATTAATTACATTATTGTTTATAATCAATAAATATAAATAAAATAAACTTCCTCTTGATAACTGGCTATCGACCAGAGGTCTTTCCGCCGTATTTTTTCCTATTTTTCTGTAAAACCCAGAAATGAGTGTTTTTGATTTATGTTTATTCATAACGCAGGCAGCGATTGACGTTCGATTTGATGGAATATAGAAATAGTTTATATTGTCTGCGAATAAGCAACAAAGAATGAGATTTCTGTAACGTTAGAGTAACGTTACAACAACAAGTTCGGGTTCGATTCCCGTGCACGGGGAGACTTTATTTGAAAAATAATGTCTCGTCGTGACCCTGGGTGTGGTATGAATGTGTGTGATTGTTCGAATGATTGGGGTAGTACAATAAGCCACCTAGGCTGCAGTGCATCCGGATCCGAAAGGAAGACGGCCCCTACAGGAAAAAAAAAACATGACATGATTGATCATATCAACGTTCTGTCAACATGAATATGATAAACGTTAAAATAACAAGAAACGTTCGATCAACATTATATACCAACATGAAACGTTATTGTTATGTTTATGAAACATTGCCTTAGTGTGTTAACCTTTTGTTTTTTAATTAGATTCAAGGATTGATTTGGTTCATTATGAGCATCCTTGGAATTTTAATCTACGCAGAAGTAATATTTGACGATCCTAAATATTTTCTAAATAAACCAACTCTTCTTTTAATCATTGCTTACATACGTAAGATTAACCGAAGGCGCTCACTTGTCTAGATTATAATCCCTTTTCTTGTAATTCCTAACAGGAGGGTTCGAAAAGATTTTGATTCTTCTCATTGTTTACTGTATCCTTTCTCTTTGTTGGACTGTCGTTTCCTGCTACCAGCTAATACGTAAGTGTACTTTTTATATTTTACAAATATTGAGTTTTAAAGAAAACGTTTTGTTGATGTTTTACAGTTTTGGATACCATACGAAATAAAACAAAACCTGACAAGGAAGGTAGCGTACAATTTGAGTTAACCTAAAACTACTTTCTGCAATGAGTTTTCTATAATATCCCTTTCGGTTTATTTTTGCATGTTTTGTAGTTTTTCAAAGAAAAAAGTTGAAGAAGTTACAGTCAGTGTTATATGAATGGATCGGCTTGACTATTACGACTTGCGTGGTGGATTTGGTTTTGGTTGGTATAGTCGCTATGGATTATTCTGATTTGAATGAAATAAACAAAATTGCTGGAACAGTACTGCCCTTTGACCTTTTAGATCTGACCGGCTTAAAAATAATACTGGCGGTCGCCGCCAGGGGGGTTGTAATTTGGATCATCAACGTCGCCGGAATTATCATTTGTTTCCGCTTAGTCAAACAAGTCAAACAGGAGGTACGTTTAGTTTTTAGTTAAAAGTGCATTATTTAAGTTAATGCTCACTTAGATTAGGTCAGCCTTGATCTGACACAAGTAAAACGACTGAATCAATAAACAAATGTAAACCAAACCGAAACCATTTATAGGAATGTAACATATTTATTTCAACACAGTTTTCTAAAAATATTAAAATAAAGTTGTTACCCACTGAGCGAAAAACAAACAAATAACGTTACATCAACATTGTAGCAACATTAAACATTGTTTTAATGTTGATAAAACATTACTTAAATGTGTTTGCTCAGCGGGTACATTCTTATAATTGCTTGCTTAATAATACTGGGGGTAGTGTTTAATTTGATGACCTTGTTCAATTGAAAAAGGTCGCGATATTTATTCGAGCCCAATAGGATATCTTAAAACAACGGGTGATTTTGAATTAACCAATGACTATCCCGAGGAACGCGCATGAGATTTAAACTGACCAACAACAATTGCAGAAAACGCGGGCAGAATTTAAAATGACCAATAACATCACCAGGAAATGATTGTTGGTCAATTCAAATCACGGACGGATGGGCGGCACATTAGCGGCCCGAAAATACCTTTCGTCGGCGCATAAGACAGAAACAGTCAATTATGTCAATTTTATTTTCGTAAAAAATGTCAATCTTCATGTAAAATACCTATACATTGTATTGTGGATGCTGTTCTTCGCATCAACTTTTCTGTTTTAATCGTAGACGTCAATTGTAGACATTCTTTATCTGATACAACACAAATTCAGTTTTCTTTCCGTAAATTTTACCTAGATTCAGAAGCCTGTCAAGATATGGTGTTTTTTTAAAAGAAGACTTGACATTCGTAAGTCTAAACGAATTATGAGCTGAATCTGACGTTTTATGTTAATTATGCTGTCAAGTGTCGACAATTGTTAGGGCTATGAAATGTCAAGAAGAAGAAGAGAGAGAGACAGAGTTTAATGACAAATGAAAAATGTGACAAATAAAAATGTGAGGACTGTGCCAACTAATCTTTTCGAGGCCCTTGAAAATGTTATGCAGAAACAGATACTTTTTTAAAGGATTAGTTCTTCTTTCTATTGAACACAAATAAAACTTCTTTTTGGTTTTTGTTGAAAATAAGCCAAACATTAGATATGCATAGAAAACTTGCAATTTTTTTGATATACCTCTTAATAACAAATATGCATTTTACATAAAATCCGAGCCTTATTGATATAAGGCTCGGATTTTATGTAAAATGCATATTTGTTATTAAGAGGTATATCAAAAAAATTGCAAGTTTTCTATGCATATCTAATGTTTGGCTTATTTTCAACAAAAACCAAATAGAAGTTTTATTTGTGTTCAATACCCCCAGTACCACGGGACAACTATAACGGGTGTGTCAAAAACAACGGACACACTTTAATGGAGGTCAACTATGGTACATACTTACTGAGCAAATCCATTTAAGTAATGTTTCATCAACATTAAAACAACGTTTAATGTTGCAACAATGTTGATATGATGTTATTTGTTTGTTTTTTGCTCAGTGGGCAAAGTATTAATTTGTAAACAAAAATGTCTGTAATAGGCATCCATTAAGAAATATTTGTTCAAACCAAAAAAAAGAAGATGGCAACGCTATCCTGAACTTACTTAATAAAAACTCAGGCTCGCACCCAGGGGGGTAGCTCGCGGGCTTAAGCCCCTCCTAAGACTAACTATATTGTAGTATGTCGACAAAACGCGTTTTGTCTAGACAAAACGCGAATTGTCCAATGTTTTTAGACAATAGCCAAATAAAATTGCATTCGTCTGTCATTTCACACATTGTCTAAACAAAATGAATTGTGTCTAATTATTAGACAAAATGCGTTGCAAGATTTGACATTGAAAAAAAAAGTACTGGAAAACATAATTTTGTTTCATAAGCAAAGTGACACATTATTTATAAGGAATATATTTTGAACTTTACTTGAAATCAGTGTTTTATACGCGTGGCGCATGAAGTAAAATTTCGAGTTTAGAAAAGCCTGAAAATTTGGATTTGCCGGGGCGCGACTCGCTTCGCTCGCGCGCCCCTGCAAATCCAAATTTTCAGGCTTTTCTAAACTCGAAATTTTACTTCATGCTTAACCTGGGAGTGGAAACACTCGGTAAAAGTTCAAAATTGCACGCTTTTATAGTAAACCTTGCACAAAAAATCAACTTTTCTTAATTCTAAATGGTTAATTATATACATGACTTTCAATTATTAAAATTTGATTTTTTATGCAAGGTTTGTTATAAAAACGTTCAGTTTTGAACTTTTAACGAGTGTTTCCACTCCCAGATTAAGCACGAAGTAAAATTTCAGGTTTAGAAAAGCCTGAAAATTTGGATTTGCCGGGGCGCACGAGCGAAGCGAGTCGCGCCCCGGCAATACGAAATTTTCAGGCTTTTCTAAACTCGAAATTTTACTTCATGCGCCACGCGTATAAAACACTGATTTAAAGTGAAGTTTAAAATATACTCCTTATAAATAATTTGTCACTTTAGTTATAAAACAAAGTGATACTTTCCAGTGATTTTTTTGTATTGTTTTGTTTGATCGATTTTTGTCAAATTTTGTGTTTTATCTGTAACATATACATAGGCAGAGGCGTATTAAGAGTCAGAAAGGCCCCAGGCAGAATTGCATTTTAGGGCCCCTCCTGTGCAGTAAAATAAAATAAAAATGCACAAATATTTATTTTGTGAAACATGGTATAAAAAGTATAGGTACATGGTAAATGATGAATAATTTCTAATAACAAACAAACAAAAAATATATTAAAACACTTTTTTCCTTGATTTACCATTGGCAAATTTGTCGATTATTTGGTTTGTATCAATTTCATTTAAATATATATATATATATATAATCATTTAAAATCCCTTTTACCCTTTAGGGTGTCGAGATTGTGTGTGTTTATATTCTTGTGTAATTTTCTGTCCATTCTTTTCACTTCTTTCTGTCATTTTGTCATTTGCGTTGCTCCCTTCTTCTGGTGTTGATGTCTGTTTTTGGTTGATGTGCTGTTCATTTCAGTTGTCAGGGTTTGTCCTTTCATGTGTTGTCCTTATAAATTCCTTCCATTGTTGTCTGTCCTTAGCTGTTCGTTTTGCCTCTTGAATTGTTTTACCTCTTCTTTTTATTTCTTTTGTCACTATGTTATCCCAGTTTTCTGGTGGTCTTCCTCTTCCTCTTTTGACTTGGATTCTGGATTCCCATACTTTTCGTACTGGTCTGTTTTCGTCCATTCTTTGCAGATGTCCCCACCAGGCCAACTGTTTTGCTTCCACATGTTCTGTTATGGTGTTTGTGTTTAGTTCTTTCCTAACTGCTTCATTTCTTATCCTATCTCTTCTAGTTATTCCCTTTACTCCTCTCAAGTATTTCATTTCTGTTGCTTGTATTCGGCTCTTCAGTGTTCTATCTATTACCCAAGTTTCACTTCCATAGGTCAGTACAGGTCTGTAGATTGTCTTATATATTGTCATTTTTGTTGCTGTCGCTATCTCTTTCTTTCTTATAAATTTTTGGTTTAATGCATGGTATAGTTTCATTGTTTTCTCAATTCGTTCATCTATATCCTTTTCCTGTTTGCCATTGTTTTGTATTATTACTCCCAGATATTTAAATTCGTCTACTTGTTCCACTTCTTCTCCGTCTATTAATATTTTTACGTTCTCTTTTGTTTGTGTTATGGCCATTACTTTTGTTTTTGCAATATTTATTTTCATCCCGTATTTCTTCAGCTTTTCGTTCCAGATGTCTATATTTTTCTGTAGGCCAGTGCTACTTCCTGCCATTATTACTATGTCGTCCGCAAAAGCGCATTCTGTGATGTGTGTCTGTATTAGCTTGTAGTGTCCAATTTGTAATTTACTCAGTTTGGGATGGCATTCTTTTGTAATTTCGTCTATGAATATATTGAATAGAACTGGGCTCATAACTCCCCCTTGTCTCAGCCCTTCTTTTGTTGTAAATGCGGTCGATTTCATATTTCTTGTTGTAACATAGTTGGTGTTTTCTGTGTACAGACTCTGTATCGCTTTTATTAGGTTTTCATTAACTTCTCGTTTTTTTAATATCGTCCAAATTTTGTTCCTTTGTACTCTATCAAAAGCTTTTTCCATATCGATAAATGCAAAATAGGCAGTCGTTCTACTTTTTATTGTTTTCTCAATTAATTGTTTTATAGTGAATACTTGGTCTTGCGCACTTCTCCCTCTTCTAAAACTACTCTGTGACTCTTCCATTGTTGGCTCTATAATTTCTCTTAACCTTTTTTCCAGAATTTTTTCGTATGCCTTTACTGCTGTGCTAAGTAGTGTAATTCCTCTATAATTATTACAATTTTTTGCGTCTCCTTTTTTGTGTATTGGTATTATAACACCTGTCTGCCAGTCCTTCGGTATTTTCTTCTCTTTCCATGCATTGTTACATATCTCCCAAAATAGTTTTGTTCCTTCTTCACCCGTATTTTTCATCATTTCAGCTGTTATTCTATCATGTCCTGGGGCCTTGCCATTTTTCGCACTTGATATTGCCTCTTCCACCTCTTCTATTGTGATTGTTTGTATGTCCTTTTCTTCTTTGTCGTTGTTTGTTTCCGTGTTGCAATTTATCTTTACTTCTTTTTCATTTGTTATTATTACGTTTAATAGTCCCTCGAAGTATTCCCTCCATCTATCCATGATTAGTTCTTCTTTTGTTAGTATTTTGTTGTTTTTATCTTTTATTGATATACTTTTTAGTGGCTTATCTTTTCTAATATTCTTGAGTGTCTTATAAAACAATTTTTGGTTCTCTTTGCTGTCCGTCTCCATCCTTTCCCCGAACTTTATCCAGCTTTTTTCTTTTTCTTCTCTTACTGCTTCTTTGACCATTTTTCTCTCTTTTCTGTACTCCTCGTAGTTGGCTTCTGTTCTATTTTGTAAGTACCTTATCCATCTTTCTTTTTTGCTCTTTACTAGGCATTTTATCTTTTCATGCCACCAAACTGTTAGTTGTTTCCCTCTATTTGTCTTTATAATACCACATGTTTCTTTTGCTGCCATTGTTATAGTATCTTTATAAATTTTCCAGAGTTCTTCTACGTTTGTACCTTCTATTTTTAGTTGTTTTTCTTCTATTTTTCGCTGAACTGTTTTCTCATATGTTCTTGCTGTTTCTTCATCTCTTAGTTTGTATGTCTTTATAGTTTCGGAAGTTTTGATTGATGTTGTTTGTTTCTTGTTTTTCTATTTCCCAATTTGTACTTTTAATTTTAGCAACTAACATATAGTGGTCTGTACCTATTTCAGGTCCTCTACATACTCTTACGTCTTTTATTTCATTTCGATTGTCTTTCTCCACCAATATGTAATCAATTATCGATTTATCTTTTGCTTCTTTGCCCTGTCTTGTAAATTTATGTATGTCTTTGTGTGCTTGCTGAACAATTTGATAGTGACAAACACCTTTTTGTCACTATCAAATTGTTCAGCAAGCAATATTCAATTAATCTTTTACCATTGTTTGTTAACTTACTCTCTCCATATTTTCCTATTACCCTTGTGTGTGAATCGCTTTTCCCCACTCTACTGTTGAAATCACCACTGATATATATTTTTCCTTTGCTGTTTTCGTTAACCAAATTCATGCCTTCCCAGAACTCGTCTTTTTCTTCTGCCTTTCCATCCTCATTGGGTCCATATGCAGCTATTATTGTACATCTCTCCTTGTTTTTAGTAATTTCTACTGACATTATTTCATTTAAAACGTCACTTTAAATATTAAAAAGTACTATTAAGACGTTCTTCTGCCATAGTGCACTAAAACTTTCAGCATCAAAGTTTCCAACCAAATTCATAATACAAGGCCGTTAAATCGTTAATCGATTTTTTTAGAATAAAGTTGACCTTGTACTGTTTAATTCCCTTGATTTTTGACGTCAATTGTAGATTTTACCCATGTGACGTCAATAAACAAGATGGTTAAGTCGCGTTGAGATTGACTTTGTTAAAACCAAGCTGACCGTATAGGAATTAATCAAATTCTTTGATTTTTGACGTCCTATGAGGAGTTCTACTTATAACTCGAAAGCAATAAAAGACAGACAATGCAAACGTAAATTATAAATATCATTGAAATACGTAAAAGTTAACAAGGCTTGTTGAAACTGACAGATTTTAATTTTGCAGACATCACTAAAAATTAGTGTTTTATACGCGTGGCGCTGAAGTAAAATTTCGAGTTTAGAAAAACCCCGTGAAAATTTGTCTCGGGTCGCTGCGAGACCCTAGACAAATTTTCTACGCGGGGCGAAATTTTAATTCATGTTTAGTCTGGGAGTGGAAAACACTCGTTTAAAGCTTCAAATTAAACTCCAAAAAAAAAACATAATTATCTAAAGATTTACAGCAGGTAGTTGGGATACATTTTCTTAAAAAAAACTCGGCATCAAAATTTATTGCCGGAAAAAATCTCAATCCAAACTCAGGCTTTTCTAAGCTCGAAATTTTACTTCATGCGCCACGCACTGACTAATTGTAAAGTTCTGGCAAACGCTCATCATATTCGTCACAGATTTGAAAATATAGACATTATTTTTATTGTCTAATGAACTGGATAATTAAAGCTTGCACACCAGCGTATTTTCCTGACATATTGGCAGCGTTATCGTATGTTTGTCCACGACATAACTTTATATCAAGCCTTAGTTTTTTTCAACATAAATAATATTTGATCTTTCAGATGAATTGCGCGATGGGCTAAAATTGGAATAAATTGTAAAAACCTTTCTTCTCTCGCCATTAGATGCAATATATCTTACTACAAAAGTTAGTTGACCAACGTGAGAGAAATCAGATGTAGAAGCAACAATAATGCTGTAGTAATTCGCACTTATTATTTTTTAAATGATCTTTTCTGACACATAATTGCTAAAAATCTGAATAAATTCGTTACAAATAGTAATGAATAAATAACTAACATTCACTTAGATATTCTAGCCAAGTCATGTAATTGCCCTTTCTAATAGAGTGAACGCCGTCATTATGTCCTAACCTAACCTAACTCACCGCAATTGTCAACTCCTACAATCCCACGCGCGATTCCAGTTTTTTAAAGCCCTAGAGCAAAAAATGAATTTATTACATATTTGCTAATCTATAATTGTTTATCCAACGATGTCTCGATTGTTGTACAAAATAACAAAAACTGTTTAAAACATAAGACGCGCGGTATTAAATTCTCGGCATTTTTGCAGTAACAATTTTTTTTATAACAAGCTCCGTTTTCGAGATAATCGACTTAAATCACGGAAACGTCAACCTTACCTAACCTAACCTCACTCACCACAACAATCAATTAACACAATCCCACGCGCGATTCCAGATTTTTAAAGCCCTAGAGCAAAAAATGAATTTATTACATATTTACTAATCTATAATTATTTATCCAACGATGTCTCGATTGTTGTACAAAATAACAAAAACTGTTTAAAACATAAGACGCGCTGTATTAAATTCTCGGCATTTTTGCAGTAACACATTTTTTTATAGCACGCTCCGTTTTCGAGATAATCGACTTAAATCACGGAAACGTCAACCTAACCTAACCTAACCTCACTCACCACAACAATCAATTAACACAATCCCACGCGCGATTCCAGATTTTTAAATCCCTAAAGCGAACAATAAATGTATTACATATTTTTACTAATATATAATTGTTTATCCAACGATATCTCGATTGTTGTACAAAATAACAAAAACTGTTTAAAACAAAAGACGCACGATATAAAATTCTCGACATTTTTGCAGAAACAATTTTTTTTAGCTCCGTTCACAAGATAATCGACTTAAATCTCGGAAACGTCAACCTAACCTCACTCACCGCAATTGTCAACTCCCACAATCCCACGCGCGATTCCAGATTTTTAAAGCTCTAAAGCGAAAAATGAATTTATTACATATTTACTAATCTATAATTGTTTATCCAACAATATCTCGATTGTTGTACAAAATAACAAAAACTGGCTCGACGTTTTTGCAGATACATTTTTTTATAGCACGCTCCGTTTACGAGATAAACGACTTAAATCAACGAAACGCCAACCTAACCTAACCTCACTCACCGCAACAGTCAACTCCCACAATCCCACACGCCATTCCCGATTTTTAAAGCCCTAAAGCGAAAAATAAATTTATTACATATTTACTAATATATAATTGTTTATCCAACGATATCTCGATTGTTGTACAAAGTAACAAAAACTGTTTGAAACAAAAGATGCGTGGTATCAAAATCTCGACATTTATGCAAACATTTTTTTTCATAGCACGCTCTGTTCACGAGATAATCGACTTAAATCACGGAAGCGTCAATCCAACGCGAAATTCCAAAATGTTAAAGCCCTATTGCGAAAAATAAATTTGTTACAATTTTTCAAAGTATAAACTAACCTTTGATTGATTATTCAAATAAAACTTTTGCAATTTAAATTTAATTGTGAAAACAAATTATATTTTTTATAAATTAAGCAAGCATTTATTAGAATTAATTTACATCATACTTTGTCTGGGAGTGGAAACACTTGTTAGAATATTATTTAAACTTAAATCAATATGAAGATTTAAAAGTAATAAATCATTATTAGTAGCATAAAAAAGATTAAAAGAAACGTATCTTAACTACCTTCTGTAAATCATTATTTGTATTTGTATATTTCTTTTTTTACAGTTTAATTCAAAGCTTTAAACGAGTATTTTCCACTCTCAGACTAAGCATGAAGTAAAATTTAGAGTTTAGAAAAGCCTAAGCGTTTGGATTTGGACGCGCACATATATGTTCATATGTGTTACGGCCATCGACCTACCTTGAGTCGGAGGCCGCCTGTTACGCCTTATGGTTAACGCGCCTCTGTACACAGGGTGTTTTTTATAGAGGTATAGAACTCCATTGATGGATATCTGTCAAACTAATGTCAGAGTAGGAAGCTGTTGTTCAATTTTGTTCAGTAAGCTTTGGCAAATGATTCTGCCAAAGCTCAGAGTCGAGCAACGATTACAAATTGTGAAAATGTATTTCCTAAATGCGCGCTCTGTGCGTCAAACTTATAGAGCACTTCGCCCATTTACTGAGTTTTACCGCCAAATCATTTTTACCAATTTTAGTGAATTGTCGGTTGTGAACTGAAATTATCACGACCTCTTTACAACCATTAAAAGTTACTGTGTGATGCGGATTTCATGCTGGTGGCTTCATTTAAAAAATGAGCGAGCACTAGAGGTCAATGATTCGAAATTTTTTGATCCGCAACATCAATGCAAATCTCTTGAGAACTACATGGTTTCAACAGGACGGCGCAACACTGCGCGTGAAACCCTTACAATGTTGGGAGAGATGTTTGGTGATCAAATTATTTAGAAACATGGGCCGCCTAGATCATGTGATTTGACCGTATTGACATTATTGTGGGGCTACGACAAATGACTGGTCTATGCCGATAAACCAGAAATGATTGAAGAATTAGAGGTCAACAGAGGGCGCGTAATTGGAGAGATTAGCACGACCACATTGGAAAAAGTTATTAAAAAATCAACCAATAGAATGGTTTATTTAGGACGCAATCGCGGTGGTTCCATGCCTGAAATTATTTATATACATTAAATGCCATTACATTGGTTACCTATTAAAGCTAAAACATCTGTTGTTTTATTGATTTTTATGTGTTTTATTTGAAAAAGAAGTTCTATAAATCTAAAAAAATACCCTGTACATAGGTTTAATTGCGTAAGCCCCCTCCTACCCCATAAGACCGAGATGGGCCTCCTTCAAGACGCGCGTGAATCACTTCATTAAAATTAACATCATGAATTAAGAAGATTTACCCCAATAATATGCTAGAAAATCGACAATAACAATTTCTGGTCGTTTTATTAGATCTCTTATGAAAAATATTTTTAAATTTATAAAAGATTCTTTATTGTTGTGGGGTCTCATCTTCTAGATTAATCAGCTTTCTGTGGAATAACAAAGGGCCAAAATAAGAGAGATTTCTGGGTGCGCGCCTGTAAAACGTAATTAAGGATTATGTTACTGTTTCGAGCCCAATACCGCCGTGCTACACAACCCCCGACCTAGAAAAAGGAAAAAGAAACAGAGGAAGAGAACGTTACACGTTTAGAGCGTTTATAAGATCGGTTCGGTTCAGAGTGTTTAAGGATTGATGTAAGAGGTGTGGTGTGTGAAAAAGGAGAATCAGAGTGTTGTTTTGTAAAAGTGGTAACCGAAACTTGTGAAGTATAGTAAGGTTTAAGTCGGTAGACGTATTCGGCTGCAGTGGCCGAAAGTGAGGTTTTAAAAACGGTACGTAACCCTAGTAAAATTAAAGGGAGTTGGGATACCCAGTTACTCGGATCATTACTCATTTTGATAGAGTCTTTAACTTGTCGATTGAGTCGCTCTACCAAACCATTACATTGCGGATGGTAGGCGGTGGTGGTCTTATGTGTGAAACCGAAAATGTTGCAAAATTGCCTCCAAACGTGAGATTGAAATTGACGTCCGCGGTCAGTGATGACTGTGGATGGAATACCGAAACACGAGATCCAACAATTTAAAAATGCTTCAGAAACTGAGTCCGCAGTAATTTCGACAAGTGGTTGGACTTCAGGCCAACGTGTAAAACGGTCGATGCAAACTAAAAGGTATCTGTATGTGTGGCAAACGCAAAGGGCCGATGATGTCGATGTGTATGTCGGTGAAACGGTCGCCAGGATCCGAAAAAGTAGCTATTGGTGATACAGTGTGACGATGAATTTTGATTTTTTGGCATTTTAAGCAAGATTTAACGAACTGAGCAATATCGTGGTTCATCCGTTACGAGGCGTTTCATTGCTCGAACCCCAGGATGAGTTAACCGGTGTAACGATTGTAAAATGTCAAGGCGTAATGCCCCGGGAATATAAGGGCGTTTGGTACCAGCGTCAACGTAAATAGGTGTGCTGGTGCCAGGTGGAATAAATTTCTCGAGTTTGAGTGAAGTGGTGCCGTTAGTTAAAATGAATTTCAGCTCATCGTCTTCGGATTGTAATTTAGTGTGGTTAGGTATATCAAAAAAGTTAATTTCGACTCGCGATAATGTATCAGCAACTCTGTTCTCGGTACTTGGAACGAACCTGATGTCAATTGTGAATTGCGCGATGAAGGTTATGTGTCTGTGTTCTCGTCCTAAAAAACGATCCGAGTTCGAATTGATAGCGGAGATCAAAGGTTTATGATCTGTAAAGATTATAAATTCGCGACCTTCAAGGTAATATTTAAACTTTTGAATAGCTAAATAAACTGCAAGCAATTCACGGCCGAAAGTACTGTATTTTCGTTCTGTTTGTGAATCAGATTTTGAAAAAAAGCGAGCGGTCTCAGAAAGCCAGAATTATCTTTCTGCTGCAAAACTGCGCCAGCAGCGGAGTCCGATGCGTCTACCATAATGCTTAACTCCGCAACAGGGTCTGGTAAACCAATCATAGCACAGTCGGCGAGTGCAGCCTTAACTGTTGTAAATGCTCGAAGAGCGGCTTGTGACCAGATAAGTGGTTTGTTGCGTGGAGTTGTAGCGGCAAGCTGGTTAAGCGGTGCTAAAATATCCGAGCATGACTTAATGAAACGGTGGTAAAAGTTTACGATACCGAGAAAACGTTGCAATGATTTTTGGTCAGCGGGTTGTGGGAAAGACAAAATCGCATCGACTTTGGACTTGAGAGGTTTGATTCCCGAACCACTAATGCTGTGTCCCAAAAAAACTAAGTTTGTTTCGTCGATAAAACATTTAAAAGTGCGATTCTTTTCGCAATCTACAACAAGTTAGTCTTACAAAGACTATATCAAACACTCATTGAAACAACTACTTCCCGGGCTAATACCCCGACGGACATTGAATTATACAACAAGTGTTTGCTGTTACATACAGCAACCTACTGCAAATATAACAATTTGGGTCAAATTATTCAGGCCATCTATAGACGCGTTTCGAGATTTATCTTTCATCAGTATAGCTTTGCCATTCCCTCTAAGCAATTTGATACCTTAGACTGGCGGTCACGTTACCGTTCAAACATAAGTATAAATGAATTTGCCAATTCTTGGTTGCAGAATACTTCAAACATTAAAAGTGCGATTCACTTGTTGTATAATTCAATGTCCGTCGGGGTATTAGCCCGGGAAGTAGTTGTTTCAATGAGTGTTTGATATAGTCTTTGTAAGACTAACTTGTAGATTGCGAAAAAAATCGCACTTTTAATGTTTGAAGTATTCTGCAACCAAGAATTGGCAATTTCATTTATACTTATGATAAAACATTTGTTGCTGTTTATTTTGATCCCAAAAGAAGTTAATCGTTCAAACATTAGCTGCAAGTGGCGAAAGTGTTCGCGTTCATCCTTGCTGAAAACGAGGATATCGTTTATGTACGCGAAGCAAAATGGTAGTCCGCGTAATACCGAGTTCATAAACCTTTGAAATGTTTGAGCGCCGTTTCTTAAACCAAAACTCATCCTGGTGTATTCGTATAAGCCGAAAGGTGTTGTGATTGCAGTTTTGGGAATATCTTCAGGATGAATAGGAATTTGATGGTATGCCTTGACTAAATCAATTTTAGAAAATAACGTGCAACCACAACAGTTATAAGTAAAATCGTAAAGGAGAGGCAAGGGATACCGATCTGGAATTGTTATTCTGTTAAGTCCTCGGTAATCACCGCATGGGCGCCAAGAACCATTTGATTTCGCTACCAGATCTAACGCCGTCGCCCATGGGCTTGAGGATGGTCTGATGAAGCCGAGTTGTAACAATTTGTTGAACTCGTTTTGAGCGATTTGGAATTTATGAGGCGGCAAGCGTCGTGGTTTGGCAAAAAAAGGTGGTCCAGAAGTGGCAATGTGATGTCGTACATCATGTTTGACTATTTTAGTGAGATCGAAAGGGGTTGTTAGATCGGGAAATTGTTGTAATAATTTTTAATAAGTAGGATTTTGAGTTGATAATGAAGTTAGTTCGAGTGTTCCCGATGGGCAGAATGCGTTCCTTAAAAGACGTTCGTGAGCAATGTCAACAATGATGTTGAAATGCTTAAGGAAATCAGCGCCCAGGATAGAGTGGTTAACGTGTGCTAGCACGAAATTCCATGCAAATGTAACGTCCAGACCGATGTTCACTGTTAATTTGGAAAAACCAAATGTGGGAATTAAACTACCGTTAACGGTGGTTAATGAAAGTTTTGACCGGGGATGAGTTTTGGCGAAGAGTTGGTCCACCGCCAAAATGCTAACCTGGGCTCCCGTATCTACCAAAAATTTTGACCCAGAGTTAGTATCTCGCACAAAAAATAATCGACCCGGAGAGACAGCGGAGGAATAGGCCGACATTAACCCCGCTGTTGGTCGTTTCCCCACTGACACGGTGGAGTGCATTTTTGTGCTTTGCCGCTAAAATTGTGGTGATACCAGCACAGTTTGTATTGCGGGTCATCACCCAATTGTTTGCGGTTTTGTGATGTTGACCGACTTCTGCTTCGATTCCCTGATTGTTTCGTCAAAGCAGTTGTTAAAGAAAGTACAGTTTGTGCCAGCTCGGAAATTTGGGACTGGAGTTGCAAAATTCTAGTGTCGTATGAAGGATTATCAATATCAGGTGTGCGAGAAACATTTGTATTGTTGATAATGGTTGGTGCCGAAATTTCTAAAATTTGGTCTGCCATTTCAGCCAAATTTACTAAAGAGGTAGTTTTCGCCGACACTAGAATTTTTTGCACGTCCGCTGGTAATCGATTTAAAAAAAAATCGCGGAGAAGATTGTCGTCTATCGGCGTTGTTCCCAGCAATTGTTGCAATTTTCGCAATAATTGCGAAGGCGTTTGGTCGCCGAGCACTTCCCGCGACAACAATTGCTGTAAACGTTTTTTCTCCGATATGGTTGTCCGTTTGATTATTTCCCCTTTGAGAGTTTCGTAAGAAAGTTCATCGGGAGGTTCCGTTAGCAAATCCCTAACTTCGACGGCAATGTCCGGGGGTAAGGCGACCACGAACCGATAAAACTTTCGTTTGGAATTTGAAACGCGCGAGTTCAAAAATTCTGCCTCAATCTGCATAAACCAGATTGCTGGGTCGACGCGAAAAAACGGGGGCAAACTACACCTGGCGTTCTCAACGGCAGGGTCGAATTGTGCTTCTTCCATGACGTAGGAGATGAAAAAGTAAGGGAAGCAAGCAAAGTAGAATAAAGAATAGGTCAGAAGAAGGTGGAAGGTCCTTGAAACACGTGGGGGTAAATGTCACCTGAGATAAATCGGACCGGCGGCGGGGAAAATAACGAAGTCTTCGAAGTCGGAGGGAAAGGTCGAGAGACCGGGTTTGGCGTTCGATCGGGAACGGCTCCCGTCTTTTCGTGCGGTCGAGAACGGCTACTGTCCTTTCCGGAGATCGGGAACGGCTGCTGTCCTCGCGTGAGGTCAGGAACGGATGCTGCGGTGGTCTCGGAAGAGGAGTCACCAGCTGTGAAGTGGGATAGGAGCAACAGTGGCAGAGATGGCAGTGGACCTTATCGAAGTTGCTTGCTGCGGCGGTGTTGCGCAGGTCTCACTAGCGTGTTCGTCGGGGTCACCAGTTGTTTCGAGCCCAATACCGCCGTGCTACATTACCATAGCGACACCAAAATTTGCGTGTAGTAACGAAAACACAGGTTGTCAGATTATAAATTTGAATCACTTTATTAAAATTAACATCATGAATTAAGAAGATTTACCCCAATAAAATGCTAGAAAATCTACAATTCCAATTTCTGGACGTTTTATTAGATCTCTTATGAAAAATATTTTTAAATTTATAAAGGATTCTTTAGTTTTATGGGGTCTCATCTTCTAGATTAATCAGCTTTCTGTGGATTAACAAAGGGCCAAAATAAACAATTTTTTTCTTTATTATTCTTTGTTGGTGGTCTACATTCTATCCTTAAAGGGATTGTTTTTGACACACCCGATATACGCATTTCGGACTGTTTGGTCTTCATCAGTATAGTGCATTCCCCAGTGCTGTCGGTAAATTGATGATCCTACTTTTGTGTAATAGATGTCGCTTGCGATTTCGTTCGAACTATTTTAATTAACACCAAATTAAACTATTTATATTTTGTGTTCGGTTGTCGCAAAGTAAGAAAAGTTATCGAATACCAGCGAAATATATAGGATGTTTCATTAAAAAATGCAAGTTTAATATGTATCTTGAAAATGAATCACCCTGTATATTCATTGAAATATTTCTATTAGAATATTCGAACATTTGAATTATTCGTATTCGAATCTCAGACTTAGTACTTATTCATATAACGATATACGCCGCGTAATTTTTCAAGCATTCGTTGATTTTAGGAAAGAGTTCATTTTGAAATTTTTAACGATTGTTGCCACTCCATAAAGTAAAATTTCGAGTTTAGAAAAGCCTAAACGTTTGGATTTGGTCGCGTAGCGTCCAAAGCCAAATTCAGGCTATTCTAAAGTCGAAATTTTACTTCATGCGCCACGCGTATAAAACATTGACAATATTGTTAAGTTTAAAATATAATGCTTATGTTTGATTTCACGTTAATAATTTTAGAAAAGTATTATCAATTCTTGCAATTTTTTTTATAATATGTTATCTTTTCGCCTTTTAAATTATCCGCCACTTCAACTACGAGTTTTTGTTGTTTAAATATCCAAAAATTAGAGTTTAGGTATTTTACCGACAGGCACCTTAACCCTTTTAGCCCTGGAACTTTTCTGGAGCCCAAAGAAATGTTTTGTACACTGCATATTATTATTACTATCTGAGATATACAGAGAGTTTTTCTTTTAAGTATACATATCTCAATATACTGTATACGCTGTAAATCTTCAGATATTCGTTGTTTTTACAAATATTTCAAATTGAATTCAAACGAGTGTATTCCACTCCCAGATTAAGCATGAAGTAAAATTTCGAGTTTAGAAAAGCCTGGAAATTTGGTTTGGTTGCGTAGCGCGAAGCGCGGAGCGACCAAACCAAATTTTCAGGCTTTTCTAAACTCGAAATTTTACTTCATGCGCCACGCGTACTAAACACTGATGTGATGTGATGTTTAGAATACACGTTTTTAGCATACTGCTTCTTTAGTAGAGTATTTTGAACTTCACCTAAAATCAGTGTTTTATACGCGTGGCGCATGAAGTAAAATTTCGAGTTTAGAAAAAGCCTGAAAATTTGTTTTGGTCGCGACCAAACCAAATTTTCAGGCTTTTCTTAACTCGAAATTTTACTTCATGCTTAATCTGGGAGTGGAAAACACTCGTTTAAGAGTTTAAATTAAACTATTTAAAAAAACAAACGATTACCAGAAAAGTTACAGCTCATGCATACATGTATGTATATTTAAAAGAAAAATTCCCAGTATGTTTACCAAATTTTAGTGGTGGCAAATGCCACCGTCAGGGCCGAAAGGGTTAAAATTGTTTCGCGGGCAGCGCGTTGCCACTAGTGAATAACTTCTTTTTCCCCTATATTTGGTTCGGTTAAATGAAGTTACAGAAATTCAACATTTTAAATTGGTCGCCACCATGCGACTTGAATTCACAATTTAGCGTGATGGTATTAAAAACTGTAGATGCTCTCTTTCTCTTTTGATTTTGCTTTTTAATCATACTGGTTTTAATTCAGGAGGTGCTACAATTGAGAAGTAACAATAATATACAGGGAATTGAAGCTTTTGACCATTTAAAAGCAGGGTGAGTTTTTTCTCCGTTATATAAAATTCAGATCGATTATTTAATTACATAAATTTGGGATTAACCCATTAACGGCCGAGCAATTGTAGAGTTAACTCTAAAAGTGGATTTTAGGTAAAATTCTACACTTTTTTTTATGATTTCTACGAATGACTTATTGTATTACATACTGGGAATTTTTCTTTTAAATATGCATAATGTATACGCTGTAAATGTAAGGCATTCATCGATTTTGTATAAAAACGTGCAATATGAAGTTTAGAACGAGTATTTCCACTCCTAGACTAAGCATGAAGTAAAATTTCGAGTTTAGAAAAGCCCCGCGTAGAAAATTTGTCTCGGGTCGCTGCGCGACCCGAGACAAATTTTCACCGGGCTTTTCTAAACTCGAAATTTTACTTCATGCGCCACGCGTACAATATACTGAAATATTGTGAAGTTAGTAATACACTGAATTTTTTTTTAAATGAGAAATAATCGAAATATTTAAATAACAAAATATTTACGTTATTCTTCATACATTTTCAGATCAAGTCAAATAATATAATAAATCAAATTAACTTATTTAGTAATTTAACTAACATAAAATAATAATGTTGCGTACATGCATCAATAGCGCCTAATGGGTTAATATCAAATAACAAAACAAAAGGCCGAACACTCAGTCGCCTTAATACTTCAACTGTTGAAGATCGTCTTTGGACTTCAGATCAATGTCAAATTTATAAAATAGAAATTGGGCAAAATTACAAGAAACTGATATTGAACATCGCTAGTTCTGAAACCCACTGCAATTCAAGTTTTTATACAAATGATTGTTAGTATAATCAAACTGAATTGTGTAAAACTGGATTCAAATGATTGTGTAATTTTTTGTTTTTCAGTCCTTGGCCCGACCATTGTGAAGTGACGCACGATGTAAATCCTGTTCCGATTTCCCATGTCAATCCGAGCTTCATCGAAGACGAGAATCAAAATCAGTCAGTCAACATCAGACAAATGGACTACGGCCCGAACACGATCTGCAATTATATCGACGAAGAATTTAGATACATAGATCAAGAGTATGACGGGAGATCAAGAGATTTTCTAAACGGCGATAATGATCAAATTTATAATAATCAGTGAGTTTTAAATTTCCATTATATAAACTTAAACGTCAGTTGATCAAAACGGGAATGATTTTACTAGAAATCCGAATGCAAACAACTATAGAAACAGGAATTCGAATCACGAAAATCGGAGAGCCGAGGAGAAGAAGAAGCCCATCAAAATACTTGATATGGAGTTGATTCCGGATGAGGAATTGGAACCACCGACGGTGCCACCTCCGGATTACACGCCGCCAAACACGCCCCTGGTCAGAGCCAGGTCCGTATTGAAATCAAATCCTATTTATAATAATTAATTTTAAAAATAAAAACACTTATTTATAATAAATATTAGCAACGATAATGTATATTAGCAACGCAAGTTGTTTCAATATAATTTTAATTGAATTAATTGTACCAGATATTAAATATTTGTAATAAAATTAGTGTAACAATAATTCAGCAAATGGTACTACCCGTTCCAATTATATCATGATCTAGCCCATAATTTCCCAACCTTTTTGTATCATCCTACCTAACCTTTTCTATGCATACGAATATTAACCCATTAACGGCCGAGCAATTTTAGAGATAACTCTAAAAGTTAATTTTAGGTAAAATTCTGCACTTCTTTTTATGATACCTATGAATGACATATTGTATGTGTGGCCTCCTGGGGTGGCAGTCCGTGAATTCATCCAATATAAAAAATCAAAAAAACCTGGAAATTTTCGTCAACATTCACCAAGAAAATTAAACACATAATACATAACGATCAAGAAGAACTATTATTATTACTTCATATAAATATCTGCTCACTTCGAAAAAAGGAATGGGAACTGGAACATTACATTGTGTCACAGAAAGTGGACGTTGTCTCTATCAACGAACACTGGATACGACAGGAGGAGATCGAACTGCTCCAGATAGGCTCATATAGTGTTGCGAATTCGTTCACCAGGAAGTCATCTATGCACGGTGGAACATTAATACTGATCAAAAATAACTTCCAATTTAAAACTCTGCCAAGCATTGATAAATTGTCAATTGAGGTATCGTGTGAGGTCTGCGGTGTACTGTTAATAGACTGTGATACTATTTTTATTTCAATTTATAGATCTCCTTTAGGAGATATTAATATATTCTTAGACACTATTACAAATTTACTAAAAGAGATTTTTGTAAACGATCTAACAAAAATCTGTGATAATTAGTGGTGATTTCAATATTGATTTTAATACAAATTCTCTTCTCAAACAATCTTTAAAATAATAATAATAATAATAATAATAATAATAATAATAGTTTATTGATGCAAGAGCATACAAGTAATGTTTACATAAGTCAAATAAAGAAAAGAATATAATGTAATGTGACATACTAAAAGTAGTGGTAGCAGGAGATGTGTTAAACATATTAAAATCAGTTTAAAAATATATAAATATGAATTTAGAGTCTAAAATTAAGATAAAAGTAGATAAAATATGATAAAAGGTCAGGTATATAAAAAATAAATTAAATAGAGACTATAAATATAAATATATAAATAAATAAATAGTACAAAAAAATAAATAAAAAAGAGAAAATAATATCACAGACTATACTATATCACAGTTACATCACTTACGCTCGAAGAAACTCTTCCCATGTAAAATATCGTGTTGAGCTCAAATTGTCTTTCAGATAACTTTTGAATTTTTTCAGTGGCGGGCATTTGACAATAGCAGGTAATTTATTATAAAACTTAAGTCCCCAGTATCTAGGTCCATTCCTTGATTTACTTAGCCGTGTATATTGAATATATATATCATTTCTTTGACGAGTATCATATGTATGTATAGAGGCGGCACACTGATATGACTTGATGTTTTTCTTAATGTGAACAAGGCATTTATATATATATAAGCAGGGTAACGTCATAATTTTTAGTTTTACAAAGTATGGCTACAATTCTGATTGCACGTCTTTGCAATCCGAATATTCTCTCTTTGATGGCAGAGTGACCCCAGGTAAGGATGCAGTATGATATAACTGAGTGGCATGTACCGAAGTAGGCAGTTTTTAAAGCTGCAGGTGAAAGTGAATTCGACAAATTGCTCAAAAGAAATATATTTGAGCAGAGTCTGTTTGCTAACTTATTGCCATGTACACTCCAAGTCAAAGAAGAATCTAGTTCAACACCAAGAAATTTTGCGGAAGTTTCAAAGTTATGTTCACACGGTTTTAATGTGAAGATTAAATCAATGGATTTATTCTCGTTTATGGCAAGTCTGTTACTATTAAACCAGTCGAACGAAGTACGTTTTGCATTACGGTTCTGTTGGACCAGCTCAGGCAGATCGTTTCCAGTATTAATCAGCGATGTGTCATCCGCGTAAAATACTGTTCTACAACTTTTCTGATATGTTATGTAGTCATTAATATATATTAAGAATAACAGAGGGCCCATGATGGAACCCTGTGGCACACCGTGTTGTACTGTACGCAAAGATGACGTTGCATTATTAATTCTAACAGCCTGACTCCTACCGGACAAATAGGATTGAAATAACTTCCTGCTGGCGTCATCAAAACCGTATGCAATAATTTGTTTAATAGTATGACGTGATTGACGCAGTCAAACGCCTTTGTAAGGTCTAAGAATGTTGTTATACAATGCTCACGATGTTCATAGGCGTGTAAAATACTGTCGATAAGTTGTAAGACTGCGTCTTCAGTAGACTTACCAGATATAAAACCAAATTGATTATCGCATAGAATTCCATTTACTTGTAAGTAACGATGGACTTGTGTGAACATAACTTTTTCCAGAACTTTAGAAAAAACGGGAAATAAGGAGATTGGCCTGTAGTTTGCTGGGTCCTATGCATCGCCCTTCTTATGCAATGGCACTACCATAGCATGTTTTAAGGTATCAGGAAAAGTAGATATCAACATAGCAGAATTAATAATTTGTGTTAATGGTGATATTAATACATCAATGCAACACTTTAAGAGTTCCACTGATATGCCATATATATCTTTACTTCTACTACTTTTCAAAGAACGCACCACCTCCCTTACTTGAATGCTAGACACTGGTTCGAAAGTAAATATACTATCAGATTTGTTTTCCATTAATAGTATAGGATCATGTGCAGGAGGCATTGAATTTACAAGATTGGTCATTGAGTCTAAAAAGGTGTAATTAAAAGTATCCGGTAAAATATCACATTTGTTATCACAGTTTTGGTTGTATTACTATTACTATTACTATTCGATTTTATTATTTGCCACATGGCTTTATTTTTATTACCTGAATTATTAATGAAATTACAATTTGCATTAATTTTTGCTTTTTTTATTGCTGTCCGATATTGCTTTTTATGCCTGCGAAGCAATGCTAAATTAGCAGGTGTTTTGTATTTGTTATAGAATTCATGCAATATTTCCACTGTATCTCGGATGTGCCGCAAATCATTGGTGAACCAATGTAATTTATTTATATGACATTTTATGTTAGTTATGGTTTTCAAAGGGAAAGCTAAGTGGAAATTGTTTAAGACAATATTATGAAATATATCGTATTTCTTGTTACAATCTACCTCAGTCGCGATTACTTGCCAATTGACTTCAGATAACAGTCTGTAAAAATCGAATTTACCGGTTTCCGTAGTAGGCCTTATTATTTTATTTGTAAAATTATCTCTACTGTTTACGCTTGTTGTACTATTAATGGATATGCCCCTATGATCTGAAAAAGTTGTATTTATACAAGTTATTGAAAACTCACTGACTGATATATTAGTAAAAATGTTATCTAGCGTATTTTTTGCTCGAGTTGCAAAGGTGACCGTTGGATGTAACCCAAAACTTTTAAAAATATCACAGATTTGTATTGCTTGCACATTAGTATGTTCATTGAAATGGACATTGAAGTCACCTCCTACTACCACTTTGGTATTTAAGACATCTAAATTATTAAGGACATTAACAAGTATATTTATAAAAATATTAAAATCTCCAGCTGGAGAACGGTACATTACAATATAGATCATTTTTAATTCAGTTAGAGATACCGCAGATATTTCACATTGTTTTTCTATAGATAGTTGATTTAAATGATTTAATGTTACATATTTTATATTGCGCTTTAGTCGTATTAAAACGCCACCGTGGATGTAGTTAGATCTAGAAAAGTGTGATATTGTTGATAGATCATTTATAGCATACATATTACTCTCAGAATTCCTTAGCCAATGTTCACTAACACAAACAACACTGAAATTATTTGACTCTATTGAAGCTGAAAGTTCATAAAATTTGCTTTTTATACCTTGCATGTTGATATAGAAACATTTAATGTATTTTTCTTTTCTGCCGATAATCTCTAATTCTTCGACTTGAATTAATTCGATATTAGGATGGTTGGTTTTCATATAATCTTTTATTGATTCTACACTGACGCTTGCATCGCAATTGCCAATATATAACCATGACATTTTCTTGGGTGCACGAAAATAATTGTCGGCTGCCCCTTTCCCTGTTACAATTGTATGCTTTCGTTTTTTGCGAGTCGCGATTTCTCATTTTCCGTGAGATTGATCTGTGGTGGATGAATCGTTATTTATCTCAGTGTTAATTTGGATAGGAGCGCTAATTGCAGTCCGATTTCTGTGATATAATGAACAGTTTTAATTTCAGGCATATCATACAGGAGAATACTCGAGTTACAAAAACAACAGCAACTTGCATCGATAATATACTAGTCAATGGCAACATTTCCCACTAAAACTAGCATAGTAGAGCCATTCTTATCTGATCATTATGGAATCTTGATGGGCATACAGGTCGGTAAGATAACAAGAAATCAGAAAATGAATTCTGTAAGATCATTCTCAAAAACCAATTTATTGAATTTTAAACAGGCTTGCCTTGGCTTTGACTGTTCTCAAATTTTACTTAACAATGACCCCCAAAAGTGCTACGATGCATTTCACACTCTCCTAATAAACGCATTTAATCATAGTTGTCCCTTAAAACCTATGCATTTTAACAAGCATAAAACCAAATTCCCTTGGTATACTAAAGAACTTTCAGAACAAAAACAAATACTAGATGTTGTAACATCAATTAATAAAGTTAGACCTTTAAGGGACTCAACTGTCTTAATGCATGCACTGAAACAAGACTACAGAAATAATATTTCTGTGGCAAAAAAAGCATACACCAACAATAAAATAATAAACTCTCTTAATAAACCAAGAGAAATGTGGCGTCCAATTAACAGCCTGAGTAACAGGAAAAGTCTAAAACTAATGTGTCTGAGTTAAAACCTGATGAATTTCAAACACACTTTATTGAATCTGTTACTGGAACTGGTGCAACTGTCCTGCATCAACAACAAAATGATTATATGAGATTATTACATAATCGCAAATCAAATTCAATTAATTCTTTTTTTCTTTCACCAACTGATAGAGACTATGGAATAGTAGCAAACAGGGCCATGGAAGGATCCTGAATGAGCTTGTCGATATCCCACTGAGGACTGATAGCTGTCTTCCAGAACTTACCTTTGGGGACAAGTTCTCCATTTCCATCCCGGACAAAACCGAATGGGTAGAGGGCAAGATTGTTCAGGGAAATGAAATCTGGCTCTTCACGGATGGCTCCAAGTCCGAAAACAGAGTAGGGGGTGGAATTTTCTCACATGAGTTCAACCTCAAAAAATCTTTTCGACTCCCAAACCACTGCAGCGTCCTACAGGCGGAAGTCATGGCTATCCGAGTGGCAGTGGACTGGATAGGTAAAACCGACCTTCAGGTAAACCATATCAGGTTCGTCACCGACAGCCAGGCCGCCATTAGGACATTAAATAGTCTCTACTGCACCTCCAAGGTGGTCAGAGACTGCAGAAAAGTGTTTAACAAGCTCGCTAACAGCTGTGATGCGGGACTCATCTGGGTACCAGGTCACAGTGATATCAAGGGAAACTCAATTGCCGACGGCCTCGCAAGGAAGGGGGCAAGGATGAGAGACCTATCTACTGAACTTTCCGTCGACATTCCTCTTAGGGAATGCAAGAGACTATTAAGGGACCAAATAACATCATGGGTTAACCTTAGGTGGAAGGAAGAAGACACGTGTCACATAACAAGGCAGCTATGGCCTATGTGTGACACTATAAACAGTAAAAGATTAATTGCACTTAGCAGAATCGACATAAGGAAGGCAGTAGGCATCATCACGGGTCACTGTTTTCTGGGTGGACACGCACAAAAGATGGGTCTCAAATACAACGACTTCTGCAGAGAATGCCTAGATGAGGAGGAGGAAGAAACAGTACTCCACTATCTAGGTCAATGTCCTGCTCTTGAGGGGAAACGAATGAAGTACCTCGGTCTGCACCACGCAAGTGAACTGGCGGAGCTCTCACCTATAAAGGTGGGAGATCTGATCGGATTCATTAGGTGCTCAAATTGGGTTGTATAGGGGAAGGATCTCTCATGGTATCACAACGGGCCCTATGGGCCTAAGTGAACAGCCTTGGCTGTTGCCATATAAACCTAACCTAACCTAACTGATAGAGAGGAAGTGAAATGCATCGTATCACAATTTAAAAACTCAACAGCGGTAGACTTTTATGGTATGAATATCATAATTTTGAAAGAAATATCAAATGAATTGTCAGATATGCTTGTGCACATAATAAATTTATGTTTAGAACATGGTTATGTTCCCGATCAGCTCAAAATAGCAAAAATAACACCTAACCACAAGAAAGGGGAAAAAACAGATGTCAAAAATTATAGGCCGATTGCTATAATTCCTGTAATTTCAAAACTTATTGAAAAAATCGTATATAAGCGGCTGTACTCATTTGTTGATAAAATGCTTAGCAAATGCCAATTTGGCTATAGAACAGGTAGGTCAACATTAAGTGCTATGTGTGAGCTATCGAACAATATACTAGTGCCTTTGAGAATGGAAGCACGCTTAATTCTGCCTATTTAGATTTGTCCAAGGCGTTCGACTGTGTGAGCCATGAGAAATTACTAAACAAATTAGCACATTATGGTGTGAGGGGACAGGCTTTAAATTGGTTCCACTCGTATCTATCTAATAGAAAACAAGTCGTATGTCATAACGGGCAGTTATCCCGGCTTGAAACTATCAGCAGTGATGTCCCGCAAGGATCTATCCTGGGGCCACTCTTGTTCATAATTTTCATTAATGATTTAGAAAGTAACATAAATAACATAACATATATGTTCGCAGATGACACGACACTCATTCAAGATATGAAACAAGAAAACTCTAGTATACGAGACGGAATCAAACAGGCTAATGACTGGTTTGAAGCCAATTCCCTCACAATGAACACCGGAAAAACGAATTACCTCACATTCGATCTAAATAGCAATGACAATAATTACCATATAAAATTTCTAGGTGTATATTTTCAACCAAAATTAACATGGCAAGCACAGATCGAACACTTAAGTAAAAAAATAAATAAACACACATATCTATTGCGAAAAGTTGCTGAGCATTCAGATGTACAGATCATAAAAATGACATACTATGCATATATACACTCAATAGTGGGACAAGGAATATTACTATGGGGAAGTTCACCGCATGCTGAGAGGATATTTATCCTTCAGAAGATGGCCGTTCGCATAATTGCGGGAGTGAATAATACAGTGTCGTGCAAAACTTATTTTAAATCTTTAAACATCTTGACAGTTCCATCGATATTTGTTTTACAATGCCTCCTGTATATCAAGCGCAAAGAAGCAAAACTTCCAAGGCATCATAGTATTCACAATCACAATACTAGAATAAAAGAAAACCTAATCACTCCAAAAGTTAGACTGCAAAAAACACAAAATAATTATGAGTACTTGTCTATAAAAATGTTCAACAAACTTCCTCAAGTTGTTACCGATCTTCCCATCAAGAAATATAAAGCAAGAATTAAAGCTGTACTGAGCGAAGAATCCATTTATTCCTTTAAAGACATTTTTGAAATAAAATGGTAGGGTAATTCTGTCCAAGCTAATATGTGATATTTACACTCATCATTGTTACTTTATTTATTTTTATTTTTTTAAATGTTTATCATGTTATGCAGACCTTTATGCGATACCCATTTGTTTATGTTTTGTAATGTGCACATGAAAACGCATGAAGTAACATTTCGAATTAAATTTGGAAAACTAGATTGTTATCTTTAAAAACATTTTCAGTCCTTTAATGTTCAAATCAAAGCATTCAGTTTGAAGTTTCGAACGAGTGTTTCCAATCCCAGACTAAGCATGAAGTAATATTTTGTTTATGTTTTGTAATGTGCACATTATATTCTCTATTTACAAATTTTAAATTGTCATGTTTTGTCCAATCTACAAATTTTAAATTGTTATGTTTTGTCCAATCTACAAATTTTAATAGTTATGTCATGTCCTGTATACAAATTTTGAAATGTCTTATTCTGTCCAATTTACTTTCAATTATCATTTTATGTCTAATTTTTATTGTTGTACAATATACATCTTTTACACTGTTCGTCCCATATACAAATTTTAAATTGTCTTGTTCTGTTTAATTTACTATTTTGAACTGTTATGTCCTGTCCATTATACAAATTTTAAACAACACTGTAGAGTTAGTAATATTTATATTTTTTATACATTTATTTATTATTATACATTATTAGGTTAATTTATCCAACCTCCTGGCTACAGACCTTCACTAGTACTAGATTATTTACTATTGACAATTTTTTTTTGTTTAAACAATTCTTATATATTATTATAAAATTTTCTATCTGACAATGTGATGCCAATAAATAAAGATTTATTATTATTATTATTATTAAATACTGTGAATTTTTCTTTTAAATGCACATAATGTATATGCTGTAAAATTGCAGGCATTCGTCCATTTTATATAAAGACGTGCAGTATGAAGTTTTGAACGACTGTTTCCACTCCCAGATTAAGCATGAAGTAAAATTTCGAGTTTAGAAAAGCCTTAAAATTTGGTTTGGTCGCTCCGCGAAGCGGAGCGGCCAAACCAAATTTTCAGGCTTTTCTAAACTCGTAATTTTACTTCATGCGCCACGCGTATAAAACACTGAAATATTGTGAAGTTAAAAATACACTCACATTATTTTTTTTTTAATGAGTAATAATCGAAATATTTAAACAACAAAATATTTACATTATTCTTCATACATTTTTAAGTCATATCAAATAATGTAATATATTAAATTAAGTCATTTAGTAATTTAATTAACAAAAAATTAATAATGTTGCGGGTGTGCATCAATGGCGCTTAATGGGTTAAGCGGTATTTGTGGTAATTGTATTTACATTTGAGATTATTAGCAGGGGGGTCGGATTGAATAGGAAAATGAGAAACGCGATAGTAGCGCCGCACAGTGGGCCCAAATGGCCGAAAAAGCGCGCATAAGCTGTGTTTTATAATGTTATTGTATACGAATCTGAAAAAGGTTTTCTATAGGTTTTATGGTCCGCACAATTCTAATCAACTATTATTCTGAACGATTGACAACTGACAACATTATAAAATTACGTTTTCTCAACACTTTTGCGATCTTTATAAATGATTCTGATTAAAATTCAAATTATTAATCATTCTGATAGATTGTCGCATGAAAGATTGTTATGACAACTGTAAATTTTATCAAAATAAATGTTTTCAACATATTTATCATTGGCTAAAATGACTTGATTAATTCAGATTTGTCAAAGATATATTTGGTGCATGTCGAAGACAAAATATGGTAGTATGGTAGGTAAGGAGGTAAACGTGTTGAGCCAGATAAGCGTGTAACAGAGCTGGGCAGGATTCGCATCCTGGATTCAAATCATTTTAGAGGATTCAAAAGAGGCATCCGAATACTTTAGTTAAACTGGATTTGTGATCCGGATTCGTTACATTTTTTTAAGAGAATTCGTATTCAAAATATAAATATTATAAATAACAATTAATAAATAACCAATTATACTGCTATTATAGCAACATAGACTAATTCTAAATATTGGTGTAAGATAAAATGTAGTAAAAGTAATCAGAAATGTATATGCTTTAGATTTGACATAAATTGAGAATGGGATTGTGAGAACAAATCAAAATTGGGATCAAGAGACAGTGAGTTTGAAATACGCATGCATCTGGAGAGTGGATTGTTGTAGGCGTAGTTTGACCTATGCATGGGAATGCGAAATAGTGGTCTATGACGAGTAAGTAGTACGATCTGATATACTAACGAAAAAATCAACGTGCGCCAATAAATACGGACATTGCAGTTGGCTACTCACCAGTTTATAAAACATTGACAAGTCCTAAAGAATCCTGCGTCGCTTAAGCGTATCAATGTTAAATACCGACATAACTTGGTCATCGTTTAAATGTGACTTAAAAGCAAGGAACTTCAGAAATTTGTTCTGAATTCTCTCAAGAGCATTACTGTGAGTAATGGTATTGGGAGACCAGACACATGATACGTATTCCATATGAGAGCGTACATAAGCAAAATAGACAAGTTTGAATGATTGAGCCGATACATTTTTGGCCATCCTTTGTATGTAACCCAACATTTTTGATGCTTTGTTGCAAATTGAGTTAATGTGACTATCAAACGTTAATTATGTATCCAGTAACACTCCCAGATCTTTAATTTCACACAATTGCTCAAGATGTATATTATTGATACTGCAATTGAATTTAATAACATTTGATTTTCTGGAAAAAGAAATTGCTTTACACTTTTGAATATTGAAGAATAAATAGTTATCGCAACACCATCTATGAACAGAGGATCCTTTGTATGTAACCCAACATTTTTTATCATTTGTTGCAAATTGAGTTAATTTGACTATCAAACGTTAATTTTGTATCCAGTAACACTCCCAGATCTTTAATTTCACACAATTGCTCAAGATGTATATTATTGATACTGTAATTGAATTTAATAACATTTGATTTTCTTAAAAAAGAAATTGCTTTACACTTTTGAATATTGAAGAATAAATAGTTATCGCAACACCATCTATGAACAGAGGATCCTTTGTATGTAACCCAACATTTTTGATGTTTTGTTGCAAATTGAGTTAATGTGACTATCAAACGTTAATTTTGTATCCAGTAACACTCCCAAATCTTTAATTTCACACAATTGCTCAAGATGTATATTATTGATACTGTAATTGAATTTAATAACATTTGATTTTCTGGAAAAAGAAATTGCTTTACACTTTTGAATATTGAAGAATAAATAGTTATCGCAACACCATCTATGAACAGAGGATCCTTTGTATGTAACCCAACATTTTTTATGCTTTGTTGCAAATTGAGTTAATGTGACTATCAAACGTTAATTTTGTATCCAGTAACACTCCCAGATCTTTAATTTCACACAATTGCTAAAGATGTATATTATTGATACTGTAATTGAATTTAATAACATTTGATTTTCTGGAAAAAGAAATTGCTTTACACTTTTGAATATTGAAGAATAAATAGTTATCGCAACACCATTTATGAACAGAGGAGAGGTCACTTTGTAGCAGGTCACAATCCTTAACATTTGATATTCTTTTAAATATCTTAAGATCTTCGGCAAAGAGTAAAAATGAAGAATATCTTATGACTTGTGTGATGTCATTAATAAATAACAAGAATAACAAGGGACCACAATGTGATCCTTGAGGTACACCAGATGGGACAATCCAATCCCGGTGATTCGAATCCTCATGAAAGAATTCGCATTTTTATAAAAGGATTCGAATATTTATAAAAGGATTCGAATATTTATAAAAAATTCGAATACTTACAAAAGGATTCAATTACTTCAAAAGGATTTAAATCGTCAAAAATAATTCCAATTAATTGTGAGGATTAACATGTAAAATTTGTTTTGTGTGTTTTTAAATTTCTCGTTACATCAGTGTTTAATACGCGTGACGCATGAAGTAAAATTTCGAGTTAAATTTTGAAAACTAGATTGTTATCTTTAAAAACATTTTCAGTCCTTTAATGTTCATGTCAAAGCATTCAGTTTGAAGTTTCGAACGAGTGTTTCCAATCCCAAACTAAGCATGAAGTAATATTTCGAGTTTAGAAAAGCCCCGCGTAGAAAATTTGTCGAGGGTCTCGCAGCGACCTGAGACAAATTTTAACGGGGCTTTTCTAAACTCAAAATTTTACTTCATGCGTCACGCGTATAAAACACTGATTTAGTCTGAAGTTCGATATACTCGTGTCGTGCACGTCTTGTGCTCGTGTCGTGCTCATCTCGTGTTGTGCACGTCTCGTGCTCGTGTCGTACGAGACGAGTACGTAACTGTCTGACAGAAGTTAAGTGAATTCGATAAGATATCATGAGTATCATGTTCAACATTTAAGCAATGTTTAAATGTTCTCGTGTTCAGTGGGTAGTTACCAGTTACTTAGATAGTTTATAAAATCGTCCAATTCGAAGCTTTAAACGAGTGTCGTCCACTCCCAGACTAAGCATGAAGTAAAATTTCGAGTTTAGAAAAGCCCCGCGTAGAAAATTTGTCGAGGGTCGCGCAGCGACCCGAGACAAATTTTCACGGGGCTTTTCTAAACTCGAAATTTTACTTCATGCGCCACGCGTATAAAACACTGAAATGTTGCGAAGTTAGAAATATACTAACATTTTCTTTTTTTTAAATGATTAATAATCGAAATATTTAAATTACATTTTTCTTCATACATTTTCAAGTCAAATCAAAAAGTATAATATATCAAATTAACTTATTTAGTAATTTATTTAACAAAAAATTAATAATGTTGCGTGTATGCATCCATGGAGCTTAATGGGCTAATGCGATTTAACTTTGATTGTGCACGTTATGGATACCGTACACATTTATTGATGCAAATTAAGTTTAAAATGTGCACGTTATGGATAACGTAGATGTTTATTAATGCGAATTAACTTTAAATGTACACGTTATCGGTAACGTACACTTATATTGATTCAGATTACCTCTGAATGTGCACGTTATCGATAACGTGTACGTTTATTGATGCGATTTGACTTTAAATGTACACGTTAATTCATGTGAAATAACTTTGATTGTGCACGTTATTGATAACCGTTTTTATACAGTTACAAGTTGAAATCATCTCATCGTTTTTCCTCTTTCGCATAAACGTTACGTTTATTGGCGCGGATTACCTTTCGATGTGCACGTTATCGATTTAAAGTTAATTCGCATTAATAAACGCATTAATAAACGTACACAGTTTATTAATGCGTTTATTAATGCGAATTAACTTTAAATGTGCACGATATCGATAACGTACACTTTTATTGATTCAGATTACCTCTAAATGTGCACGTTATCGATACTGTGTACGTTTATTAATGCAAATGACCAAAAGTAACGAAAATACAATTCTGATACTTTTTGCAATTCCCGTTTCAAAGCCAACATTTGCAGGGTCGCAAGTGGACGCAGCTGCAATTAAGCTCAAAATATAGTCCATTGAATGGGCATCATTTTGGGAAAATCCCAGCTTGTACTTCGATGTGTTTAAAAGTTGCACCATTTTTAAGAAAGACGTAAATTCCTATTGAATTTATATGGAGAAAGTATTATCGAGTTAAAGCCTTCATATTGTGATCGTTGTCCTGATAAACGACATGATCTGGTATTGCTACAAATCTTATATCACCTAATATGTACTTAAACATTGCAAATAATTATCCGTTACAATGATTTTTACGTTATCTTCCTATGCGCGTCTTTTTTCTGATTTGGGCCCCTTGTGCGCCGCTAGGTGAACTAAATTTCTAAGCTGGTTGAACTAAATTTTATAAAACTATATAACAAAAGGATTATTTTAAAATTTAGAAGCGCAATTCTTTAAAATTTAACTTCGTAATTACCTAACAATATTCATAATATCAATATAATCTTGATTTGTCATTTAGATTTTTTTAGATTACTAATGCATTGTTGTCAAAATGTATGATGTATGTTATCAACACAACACTGATTGTGTTGATAACTTCAAATCATTCCGCGAATAAATGTCAGTAGTGAAAGTTTTTGAAATAGTTTCAGTTTAATGCCCGGTATTATAAAACGTTTTATTCCCTAAATAAAATTTACTTTACGAATTAATTAATTTATATCAAAGATTTCGGTATTATAAACACAAAATAACTGTATTTGGCTAATAAATCTCCTCAGTAAATTATTTGTTTGTTTTTCTACTAAGTAAATTTTATTCTCTAAATAATTTGACAGTTAAAAGTCAAAAGTGCATTATATTATTATTAGTCCCCGGATTATATGCAATTGCATATTTTTTTCTGTCCATTATATGTGTATGAGAGTTTTAAACAAATATGTTTCAACAAATTTGAAGCCGATTCATGCACATTGGATTTTGCATATTTTGCATATTGCATATTTTTTGCATATTCTGCATATATTCTGCATATTTGCATATTTGATGCATATACGCAAATTTTCAGCATGTAATAATTGAAATATATTCTGCACACGTCCTACAATGTCTTTGCATCACAGCAGATGTAATATTTTCGCGATTCTTCATGTTTTTATCCTATATTATTTCGAATCATTCTGTTTTGCTGGTAAAAAATTATATCAACACAAGTACTTCCCGCGACTGCGTTATAAAGTTATAATTAGACCCCGGATTATATGCAACTTTTTTTCTTTTCATTAAAAAAATTATAACTTATAATTCAGTTTCAGAGAAACTGTCTTGGAAGCAACTCTGAGAAACTCCAAGCAGTCATGAAAAACAGTGGTTGAAATGCTTCAGCAAAAACGTGTTTCAATTGACTGACGAATGGCTTCTCTGCGTCAAATGTGACAAAAAGGTTAGTATATTTATGAAATATGAAATTTATAATACATAGAATATTTATAAACATTACACCTGAAATGATACCTTCAGGTAGGAATGGCATGACAGTCACTTCCAAAAGCTTGTGCCAGTCTTTTGAATCCTACTTTTTTTTAACAAAACCTTATTTCTGAATAAAATGCATTTCGTTTTGATACTAAAATAAAATCGGTATACAGACTCGGACTCCTGGCGCCCTAAAACGTATATTTCCGTAAAAAAAATGGGGGGTTAATTTTTTTGCGATCACAATACCTTCCTTACCATTGGTATGGTGCGGTCGGTAAAAATGCCACTCCTACCTGAAATATTACCTGCATTAGTAAACACATTTTAACAATAAGTATTTTAATTTTTACAGATAACTGTGAACAGGAAATCTCAAATCACTCAGCATGTCAATACAGCGATGCACCGGGAAGCAGTTCTAACAACCATCAACGGTGCTTCCAGTAGTGACAATGGAGAACCGGTTGATTTAAAGTTTGATTTATGCCAGGCTATGGTGGCTGCAAACTTGCCTTGGAGTTCTTTAGAAAACGTCACGTTTAAAAATTTTCTCCAGAAGTACACTGACTGCAATGTCCCCGATGAGTCCACAATTCGGAAAAATTACCTTCAAAAATGTTTCGATGCAAAAATGGCGAAAATCAAACAAGATATTGGCGACAATTATTTGTGGATATCTGTGGACGAGACGACAGATTCCGTGGGCCGCTACATAGCGAATTTAATAGTCGGTATCTTAACGGAAAACGAGCCGGGAAATCTTACTTAATTGCAAGTCAAGAAATCGAAAAGACAAACAGTACTACTATAGCACAATTTGTTAATTCGGCATTGTTGCGATTTTGGCCCGGAGGAAATAATAACAAAGTTTTGTTGTTGGTGACTGATGCGGCAGCGTACATGCTAAAAGCTGGACAAAATCTGAAATTGTTCTATCCCAACTTGATTCATTTGACCTGTACGGCTCATGGATTAAATCGATTGGCTGAAACGATACGGAATAATTTTGATTTAGTCAACACTTTAATTTCGTCAGTCAAGAAAATTTTCCGCAAAGCTCCACTTCGGGTACAATTGTATCGAGCCAGTCTACCCGATGTTCCGTTACCCCCCAGAGCCAATACTGACGAGATGGGGAACTTGGCTGAACGCAGCACTGTTTTATGCAGAACATATGCATTAAATTAAAGAGGTACGCTTATGAATAATTATGAGAACGAAGTGTGATTAGAAAAATGCGGTCATTATTTGAATTCGAATTTTACAGGTGATCTGGCAGCTGGATCCCAACGACGCAAAGGCTATCTCAGAAGCAAGGGCAGTTCTCGAACAACCACAACTCTTCGCAGATCTCGCATACGTCAAAGCAAATTTTGGTTTCTTGCCGGAAGTTATTACAAAACTGGAGACAAGAGGTCTTTTGCTAAGCGATTCTTTGAATTTGATAAAAACAGTTCAGAACGCGGTAAACATGCTGAAAGGGAGAAACGCTATCATATACCAAGACAAATTAAGTAATTGTTTGGCGAGAAATCCAGGTTTTGAATGTATATCAAAAATTAGTGATATATTGATCGGCGAGGAGGCAACTGAAATTCCTGATGTCAATCCGAGTGTACTTTCTAAATACATGTACGCGCCTATTACCTCGTGCGATGTAGAGCGATCATTTTCGGCATATAAAATGATCTTAACGGAAAAAAGGCATAGTTTGACCTCCGAAAATGTCGAAAAAATACTTATTATCTACTGCGATGCCAATTATAATAAATAAAATGTATTTCTATATAGCTTAATGTTGTTGTACAATCATTTAAAACCTCTTAGAACCTAAAAAATGTTGCATATTTTTTGCATATTTTCGGAATATTTTTTGCATATTTTTTGCATATTCGCATATGTCGGTATAGATCAGTTCTAGAATAAATAAAAGATGTTTTATGATTAGTTTCACATTTTTTTAATGAAAAGAAAAAAAGTTGCATATAATCCGGGGTCTAATTATTAGAATTACTTTAGATTCTACAACTTGTATTTATTAATTTCATTACTGTTATCATGTCTACCATAGCATTCGTGTCAGATTTAAGTTTGCTTATAGTATCTTCCCTGGCAGTGATTAATTTGAACCACAAGAAATTATAAGGCGTCGAAGACCTACAGTTTTTCAAGTCAGAAGCAGCTCGTTGGCATAACCAGGGATTTTTATACATATGCAAACGCTTCTATTAAATTAGTTCCATTTGAAACTTTAAACGAGAGCTTCCCACTCCTAGATTCGGTATGAAGTAAAATTTCGAGGTTAGAAAAGCATGAAAATTTTAACTGTACAGGGAAGATTTTTTTTAAGTGTACATACAGAGAGTTTTATGTAACACAAAACACATTCATAACGAGAATTTTTCTTTTAAGTATACATATGCAGACGTTGTACATTTTACCACGCTCGGTTTATTAAAAGAATACAATTTGAAGCTTTAAACGAGTGTTTTCCACTCCCAGACTAAGCATGAAGTAAAATTTCGAGTTTGGAAAAGCCTGAAAATTTGGTTTGGTCGCGTAGCGCGAAGCGCGGAGCGGCCAAACCAAATTTTCAGGCTTTTCCAAACTCGAAATTTTACTTCATGCGCCACCGGCACAAAACACTGATTCAATGCAAAGTTCAGCGGTGTGTTTTAAGCTTCGTAATATGTCAGTGTTTGTACCGGGGGCGCATGAAGTAAAATTTCGAGTTTAGAAAAGCCTGAAAATTTGGTTTGGTCGCTCCGCGCTTCGCGCTACGCGTCCAAACCAAATTTTCAGGCTTTTCTAAACTCGAAATTTTACTTCATGATTAGTCTGGGAGTGGAACACACTCATTTTAAGTTTTAAATTAAACTCCTTTAAAAAAAAAACAACGATTATCTAAAGATTTACGGCATATACGCCGAAGTTAGGACATGTATACTTAAATGAAAAACTCCCTGTATGTACAAGTTGAGGCATTAATTGCAATTGATTAGCTACAATTTGTAATGGTCATATAGGCAACCCAATTTACACATAACCTAAAAATTAAAGATCAAATCGTATTTTATGAAAATGTTCGGTGTTATATAAATCTCTCTGTATATCGATGCATGCGTTGTAAAATTTGAAGCATTTATTGCTTTATATATACGTTGCAAATGTTCAGACTTTCGTCGATTTTTTTAAAACGGTTAATTCAGAGGTTTGAACGAGTATTTCCACTCCCAGATTAAGCATGAAGTAAAATTTTGAGTTTAGAAAAGCCTGAAAATTTGGTTTGGTCGCGTAGCGCGAAGCGCGGAGCGACCAAACCAAATTTTCAGGCTTTTCTAAACTCAAAATTTTACTTCATGCGCCACGCGTATTAAACACTGAAGACACTGAAATATTGTGAACAAGTGAACTTCACTTATAATCAGTGTCTTATAGGCGTGGCGCATGAAGTAAAATTTCGAGTTTAGAAAAGCTGAAAATTTGGTTTGGTCGCTCCGCGCTTCGCGCTACGCGACCAAACCAAATTTTCAGGCTTTTCTAAACTCGAAATTTTACTTCATGCTTAGTCTGGGAGTGGAAAACACTCGTTTAAAACTTTATTGCCCGGTATTATAAACGATTAATAAATCATTAGATAATAAATTGTTATAATACCTAATTTGACAACAATTTTAAAATCAAATAAATTGATTAAAATTTGTTTTTTTCCATTTTTTATGTAACAACAAAAATATTATTTGGTACCACTGATAGCATTTTAAAATACCTTTCTAATGATATATCACAAGTAGGGTCGTGACATTAAAAAAAAGGGCAAGGGTGGCTACAGCCTAAGGGGGTTGAACGGTTTTGAAAAAATTTCTCTAACTGTTACGGTTCCAAAGATATTCTGGCTAGCTTGTTTTCAAATTGACGCCCTGTATAAATAATCTTTATTGCCAGTATAATGTACAAAATTTCATTTAAAACAATAGATTTAAAAAATACAATAAGAAAAATAACAAATATTAAATATTACTGGCAATCGGCTATCGGCCAGCAGCCTTTCTGCCGAGGTTTTTTTTTGTTCAGGGGATATGTTTAGGTAATGATGTAGATGGAATTTTGATATCAATGTTCGTTATGGTATGTTATGGATTAAAAGACTGTTTGTGAGGGATTTTTAAATTTACGAAGAATGTTGTCATTTCTGGGAGTGCAAAGTTGTGAAAGGATTGGTGTTACGGCTTTACCTGATACGCCGTAACCCAACCCTCATTAACATAAGGGGTGTCCGGGTTGTGTCCAGGGCAATTAGAAATTGTATAGATTTTTATTACTAAGGAAGAAATGTGTACATTTCTAAATAGTTTAGTGCGCTATTGTTTGTGTTCCGCGAAAAGTGCGGTACGACCAGCCCTCGGCCGAAAAGGGCTCAGCGGGTTTTTCTACCACGTGGGTGCCAAACCCATGCGCCTCTTCACCAAATCTGATGGCGGATTGGCAACACTGTGAAAGTGGTGGTAGGTTTATCATTCAATAACCAATTAGGGTGACTTAACCACCACCACTTTCTCTTTGGGTACCACCCCCAACCCTTTCGAGAATCTCAACAACAGACGACGACGAACAGAAATAATCAGACATTACAACGAACAACATAATCGGCATTTTCACTTGTATATTTTCTGTAAATATTTTTAAGTACTGATTAATATACCTCTAACTACAACCACAGTTTAAGGATATTATTTACTGACCATTATGAACCAAAATTTAATTCATCTAACAAGTTGCTCTTTCGAATCAATATTCATCGGAAGTAGTAACAATTCGATTGTTTTTTGGAGAATTTTTCGGATAAATCAAGGAGACGTTCGGTAATTGGAATAACTTTTGTTCGGTTGTAAAGGAGAATATTAGATGGGTTATAAAGTGGATTGAATGGATGACGAATTTTTGTGAGATCCCAAATTTTTGTGAGATCCCTTACATGGACTAACGTTCGCTGACTTGGATGTTGTGAAGTGTGGGATTGGGAGAAGTGGAAAATAGGATGGATCCGTAGTCTAACATAGGCCTGCATTCATTTTGTAAAATTTTTGGCGTTTGTCGTTGTAATGCCAAGATTTCTGTATGTTAGACTACGGAAGTGTCTTGCTCTAACAGGAATTTTTTTTTAATTATGGCTGTGTGTTTTTTAAAATTAAGTTTTGAGTCGAAGGTAATTCCAAGGTATTTTATATAGAGAGCTGGGGAGATGGGCTTATGACAAATAGAGATGTTGACAGGAATATTGTTGCGGCAGTAAGGAATAAGGAGTTGGGATTTGTTAGGATTTATTTTTATTCTTTATTTAGCAAACCAAAGCTCGAGGGAATCTATAAGCTGCTGCAGTGTTTGTAGTGCTTTGGGTAGGTTCTTTTCATGAGTTATTAGGGTTGTGTCGTCGGCGTATTGCAGGATATAGGAATCAGGCTTAAAATACATGGGATTAGAGTTGTACAGATCAATACAGAAAATGTTGTATAGGAGTGGAGAGAGAGGTGATCCTTGCGGAACACTTTGCTCAGGAGTGAAGGTTTGGGATGTGGTACTTTTACAGTACAACAGTGACTGATATTCTTATACTCAACCTAATTTTATGTAATAGATAAATAAACCATATAAAAGTTGACCATTTCCATACAGACATTAACAAAAAAATAGCCCAACTTGACAAATTTTACTAAATATATATAGTATTTTTAATACCTATTTGGAAGTACCAGTCGTTATAGTGACTTAACGTATGCGGCTTCTTGAACACACACACACAAAATTAGGTTAGGAACTTGTCATGTCAAATGGCTGACATCTAAACCATTATATATAATTTAATGTATTATTGTTAAATAGGCGATGTCCGTAAATAAATAAATAAATAAATATTCTTAGGGCACTGGTGTAGTAACTTAATATTCAATATAACCAGTGCGGCGTAGGATCACAAATATCAATTAATTTCATAATATGGACCATAATAATTTATATGGACGTTATGCTGTTATGTTATTATAATACAACTAAAAGTTCCACAATAAATATTTATCTAATTAGTGGGATAAGAGCATCATTAACTGACGAATGCGGTGAGTTGCTGAGACGAGGGCGTAGCCCGAGTCGAAGTAATAGCATGAGTCTCAGTTAATATGCCTTATCCCACGTATTAGATACAACTTTTTATCTACGACTGCTCAGAATTACGGAAATTATACTTTTGAATTGAATTTGATGAAAAATTAGAATATCATAGTATGTACGTAGAACAATAGCAACATGTAATTTGAATGTCAACTATCAACATGTAATTTGAATGTCAACAATTTAATAGTCAAAACTTCAAGAATTAATTTTCTAATTTCTGTTTTGCTGTGAAATAATGAGCGATTCCGAATCTCTGCCTTCGGATATCGAAGAATCGGCCACGCAGGTAGTTTCAATGTTATTGCCGGAAAAATCAAAAATTAAATATGAGCAAGCTTATGAACGTTTGCGGAAATGGTGCGATGAGAAGAAAATAAAAAATGAAGCAAATGAAAAGGTACTTCTAGTATATTTTGAAAACATTTCGAAATCTTCAAGCCTATGGGCATATTACTCGATGATACGTGCTATGGTATCCATAAAGAAAAATGTAGATATCAGTAAATTTATTCAAATGGTCGCATTTCTGAAAAGGCAGTCAGAAGGATATAAACCGAAGAAATCGAACATTTTAACAAAACAACATATAACTCGATTTTTACAAGAAGCTGATGATGAAAAGTGGCTACTAACAAAGGTAAATAAGAACAAGGCATGACATTTTATATTAAGATATATTATCAGGTAGTTTTGATCTTTGGAATTGGTGGAGCCTGTAGAAAGGAAGAACTCACTTATATGCAAGTGACCAACGTTAGGAACAAAGGGCAGGTCTTCTGCGACACAATACCAAAAACAATGACCAAAATTTCGCGAGACTTTGTTATAACATCTGGAGGCATTGATGGGATCAATTTCGTAGACATTATAAAAAAATACATGGCACTGCGTCCACATAATGCCGTAGAGAGGTTTTTTGTTGGTTACAGGAATGGCAAATGTATAAAACAGCCCGTAGGCATTAACACGATTGGTAGCATGCCGAGAAATATTCCTTCTTTTTTAAAACTACCAAATGCTAACGAGTACACCGGTCACTGTTTCAGAAGATCGTCAACCTCACTGTTGGCAAACTCAGGGGCGGACCTGCTAACAATAAAAAGGCACGGGGGTCGGAAGAGCAATATAGTAGCCGAAGGGTGCATAGAAACTTCAGTTGAGAATAAGAAACGTATCGCAACAAATATTCTTGGAGAAAAGAATGCACTTGTAGAAGTTTCAACCAGTAACCGCAGTAGTTTGGAAATTTCTAAAACAGAAATGTCTTCAGGAATACACTTAAATAAATGTAAACATGTTATTATTAATGTTCATAAGTAATTGTTTAATAAATTTGGTGGTTAGTTGGTATTAAAAAATGAGTGTGTTTTTGATTTCATTACCTAACTAGTTAGGTAATGAGTTTCATTACGTAACTCAAATGATTGTCAAATTCGTCACTTATTCAAGCAGTCGTAGATAAAATATATTATACAACCCATAAGATCCAAACACGTAATGGATTTCGAATTTAGATGGAATTTGACTGCAAACGTTTCTCTGAGTAAAACTGGAATTATGAAGAATACTCTGCATTTTTAAGATATTTAAGTTAGTTATAAAATATGATTCTATCCAAAGCAAGAATGTTTGTAAAAATATAAAATGGTAAGAAATAAATTAGCAATGGCCCTGTTATAAATACAAAGTAAATTAACTGTAACAAAACAAATTATAATTATAACAAGCAGTAATAATATTTAATAACGGTTCAATTATATTAAATAAATGACGAAGTGATTTTAAAAGAATAAAGTCTAAATATCTTCTTGATCAATACTTTCGCTTTCTGTAAAAGATAATTTCTCGTCGGATTCATTCGACACAGAGATCACGATTGGTTCGATGTTTAACAAGACCAATTTATTTTCTACCTTCCATGCCTCAGAAATAATGTTCTCTGTGTGGTTTATGTAATTTTGCAGGTGCTGTTGAGGTACATTTTCTACTACGTTATCCCATACATTTAAACCTTCAGCAGGTAGTTTTAAAAATAGCTTCGTCATAACGTCTTTTGGTCTCTGATCAGACCATTTCGATGACAATAAGATGGCAATGATAGGGAGGTAGTCTGAGAACACAATGACCATGCTCCGCAGCGTATTTATCCAAATGATATTTTTTTCCAATAGTGTTTGCTTTTTAATCAGATTCCAAACAGCATTTTTTTAAAGATTATTTGAAAAAGGAATATTCTTCTTTCCAAACCATTCCATAACACCTTTTTTGCTCTAGCTTTTTCTCGGAATTTCTTCTTCTTGACGACTAAGTTTGCAATGAGTTAATCCACTTCTCAAAATTTTCGGTATTCATATTATCGTGATAATCACCTCTTTTCTAATGACATTTAAAAATTAGGGCTGCATTTGTCACGAATCCATTTTTATTTCTGGCATGAACAATAACGTAAAATATCCCAGTTCCAATTTTTCTAAAATTACTGTATTTACTGCCATCTTGTTTCATTCTTCTATCGCCACTTTTGCTAAAAACATGTCTTATCCAGAAAAACCGGTTTATAAATGTTCTTTTTTTAGCAACTTGACATTTATTTAAAAATAATATTCTCTTCAACATACTTCCAGGCTGCTTTCTGAAGCTAAAGCCCATTTTCTTAATTCACAAATATAAAGAACTTTTGTAGATCTCAATTTCTGGTGATTCTTTCATAAATTGCAAGTAAATAGTTTCTAAAGTAATATGTTCCTTTCGGGCGTACATTTTGTAAATCACTTCCCTTAAAAAATGCAGAGTATTCTTCGTAATTCGAATTTTGCTCAGGGAAACGTTTGCAGACATATTCCTTCTAAATTCGAAATCCGTTGCACTGTTTTTATCTTGTAGGTTGCACAATGTGTTTTGTAGAACTTTTAGGACTTCGGACGCTTTTTGAATTGCCTTATATCGAGATCCTAATTAATTTTGAAAATAACTTACTACATTAAGCATAAGCTATTTGGATTCATCGGAATATCGTATTTTAGTAGTGTATTCTTACTTTATTTAATGACATTAACAGACATCAAACTATTGACGTAACATCTAATTAATAATCGAAGTTCATTTTTGTTGGTAATTTTTTGTTTCATCTAATTCATGATTGATAGATAAGGATGGGGTTATTCCAAATGGGTATTAAAAATACTATATTACGTATAATCTGCTTTATTAATATCACCAATCAAATTTGACATTTCAAGAATTTATTGGTTAAATGCAGGTTGTGTGTTTTAGGTTAGAACAAGGTTAATGACATGCTATGTTATAAATCAATTTTTAATTTGTAGGTTATGTGAAGGGAAATCTGACAATTCAATTTAATTATAAAATAGATAATTCATTTAACAAAGATTAAGATTAGGATTACAAAAGAACTGCCTCAAATTATTTGCACCTACT
Organism: Philonthus cognatus; assembly: GCA_932526585.2. Classification (NCBI taxonomy): domain Eukaryota; kingdom Metazoa; phylum Arthropoda; class Insecta; order Coleoptera; family Staphylinidae; genus Philonthus; species Philonthus cognatus. Next base: position 37,375,255 of record OW052242.1, read on the forward strand.
ACCAGTTTAATAAAGCCTCTCTGACGAATGAGGAATATCTGTCTTCTTCATTATCTGCCCATTATTATGTTCAAATTTTAAAACATTTCTAAACACAAGGAATTACTCTTTTAGGTATACATATTGTATTTTTTTAATGTAAATTTTCAGACATTCGTGATCTTATTAAAAACTTTTAACTTAAAGACTAACGATTGTCTCCAATCCCAGATTAAGCATGAAGTAAAATTTCGAGTTTAGAAAAGCCTGAAAATTTGGCTTGATCGCGTAGCGCAGCGGAGCGACCAAGCCAAATCAGGCTTTTCTAAACTCGAAATTTTACTTCATGCGCCACGCGTATAAAACACTGATTTAAAGTGAAGTTTAAAATATACTGCTTAGTTTTGATCACAATGTTCAATAATTCTACAAATCTTTATAAGGAATATGTGAAAGTATACTAAAAACAAAAAATCCCTGTAAATCTTGTAAAGTTGCAAGTTGTAGCGTTTTTTTTTTTGAAACTCTGCACCGTGACAATTTATTTAACAAATTATAATTTATTTGTCACTTTGATAATCATTTACCAACATCTCAAAATTTGATGTTTAAATACCTTACTGTTAAAGCAGGACTGCAACTGTTTACAGCAAATACTCGCTAAGGTTGGTTATATTAAAAAAAAACAGAGTTTACATATACAGGGTAAGTTTTTTTTTCATGTTCTCTATGGGGATCTAGGAAACTATATGAGATAGAAAAACAGTTAAAAGGGAAAAGTAGTGCAGTTTTTGAAGGAATTTTACGGGCACCAACTGAAAACAATTTAGATATTGAATTTTATTGTAAAAAATGGTGAAAATTGTGTTATATATATATATTTTGTTTTTTAGCAAAAAAAATGTGTGCTTCGGAAAATTTAAGGGTGTCGTAAATTCAGCATTCAATTAGCTCAACATTTAGTACCAGTTCTTTCCATTATATGTTACGTTTTCCTTTTTATACTGGAAATAGTACTATAGGTCTGTCTTACTCTAGTAAACGGCTAGAAAGAGCCTGTCTCACTCTAGTAAACGGCAATGTTAATGTAACAATACACTGAGGTTTATCTTTTATTGAAAAATTCGTAATAATTCTGGTTAAATAAAATGTATCAAATAAATTTAGTAGATAATTTTAATTAATAAAAGTGTTCACAATGTTGCGTTATTGCATCAATGGCGCTTAATATCAATTCTCACAATTAGTTTAATTTACAACCTCTTAAAAAATACCTTGATTTAATGCGTGTTGTTTCATCCCGATTTGTCATCACATCAATTTCCAACAATTCAATCGCGTTCTTTTATCTTATCGACAGAATTGATAACGATTAGCGAGGACGATTATCTGAAAAGGGAACGCCAGTGCGATGGCTTCGGCTCTGAGTTCCAAGCCCTTAGGGCTAACGTTTTCAGTTTTAGGCTTTGTGAGTACTTTTTCCTTTATTTCTGTAAAACTTAGAAGAAAGTGCCATTTCTCCACTAAAACCTTACCTGCGTTATAAGTCTAATTTCGTTTCATGTTTATTAATAACGCAGGCAGTAAGTGATGTTTAGTTTGGTGGAATATAGAAATCGTTTGTTAATATCTGTGAATAAACAACGAAGAAGGAGATTTCTGTAATGTTAGATTAATGTTACAACATGACATCATTAAATCAACGTTACATCAACGTGAATCGTGTGATTAATAAAAATAAGAATAAGAAGAAACATCCGATCAACGCTACACTAGCATAAAACGTTATTGTTATGTTCATGAAACATTACCTAGGTATGTTAACTTTTTGTTTTTTAATTAGGTGCAAGGAGTGATATGGTTGTTTATGAGCATTCTTGGGATTTTGATTTACGAAGAGGTGATATTTAAGGATGCTAATGATCTTGAAAAGAAACCAACGCTTTCTGTAATCACTTTTTACATACGTAAGATTAACCACACGCGCTCGCTTGTCTATATTATAATCTCTTTTTTTGTAATGCCCACAGGTGGTTTCCACAAGAATCTAAAAGATAAAAATGCCGAGATTTTGATCTTTCTTATTGTTTACTCTATCCTATCTTTTTGTTGGACTGTCGTTTCAGGCTACCAGCTAGTGCGTAAGTGTATTTCACAAATATCGAGGTTTTTAGAAAACATGTTGTTGATGTTTAAAATTTTGGATAGCATACGAAATTTAAAAAAAAACTGGCAAGAAATGTAAAACAGGGTGGCGATCATCGGAAAAAGTCTTAGAAAGTCAGGTAAATTCGGCCTTTTCAGCAAAAAGTCAGGAAATTTTTGAAATAATAATATTGAATATGCCAATAATATGATTAAAATTAACAATTCGACAAATTGTTAGTTCATGAATTTGACACATTAAATAATCTTAAACAAAATCAAAAAAATGGTGAATTGTCCATAGCATTTTTATACCATATTTTTATAGCATAGCATAGCTTTTTCTCCGCAATTTAGCAAATAGTTTAAAAAAATCAAAAAGTTGAGGTTATGGTAAACTATATGTTTACAGTCAGTAATGCCAATATAATTTAAAATTCAAAGCCTACTCTAAATAATGTTTTAAACGATCGCACGGTACGTATTCCGACATACACCATGTAATTTTTCAAGCATTCGTTGATTTTATGAAAGAGTTCAATATGAAATATGTAACGAGTGTTACTACACCGTCATTAAGAATTAAGTAAAAGTGCGAGCTTGGAAAAGCCTGAACATTTGGATTTAAGGGCAGAGCGTCCAAATCCAAATTCAGGCTTTTCTAAACTCGAAATTTTACTTTACTATTTTACTACTGCGCCACGCGTATAAAACATTGACAACATTGTGAAGTTTAAAATATACTGCTTATGTTTGATTATGCGTTAAATTTTAGAAAAGTATTATAAAATCTCGCTTATTCTAAATTCGCGCTTTGTTTCCTTTTTACCTCTTGTTAGGAGTGTTTGTTGTTCAAATATCTAAAGTTTAGAATTTAGGTATTTTAACGGCAGGCACTTTATAATTACTTCGCGGGCAATTTGTCATCGGTAAGAAGTTGCACTAAAATGACGTCATTTTGGGAAGAATTTACCCAGACGTTCGGAGTAAAATGACATCATTTCAGTGCAACTTCTCACCGATGAAAAATTGCAGCGTGCAACGCGCTGCCCGCGAATCAATTTTAAAGTGCCTGCCGTTAAAATACCTAAATTCTAAACTTAAGATATTTGAACAACAAACACCCCTAACAAGAGGTAAAAAGGAAACATAAAGAATGAATTTAGAATAATCGAGATTTTATAATACTTTTCTAAAATTTAACGCACTGAAATGACGTCATTTTACTCTAAACGGTTGGGTAAATTCTTCCCAAAATGACGTCATTTCAGTGCAACTTCTCACCGATGACAATTACATCGGTACTGTGAATACGGGCTTTGAACTAGTAAATAACTTTTTTGCTTCCGTATATTTGGTTTAATTATAGGAAGTTATTTTAAGGGATCAGGGAGAAAAATCTAGAATCAAGGAAGAGTCAAGGAAAAGTCACGAAAATTTCAAATTTCAAATTGGTCACCACCATGTAAAATTTAAGCTAGCCTAAAACTACTTTCTGCGTTTCCCTCAATATCTCTCTCGGTTTATTTTGTGTTAATTTTTGTACGATTTTTGTAGTTTTTCAAAAGAAAAAGTTGAACAATTTGAAGTCGGTCTTATATCAATGGATCGGCTTGACTACTGCGATTTCCGTGTTGGATGTGGCATTTGTTGGTATAGTCGCGAAGGATTATTCTGATTTTAAAGAAATAGATGATTTGGATCTGACCGGCTTGGTAATAATACTGGCGGTCGCCGCCAGGGGGTGTGTGATTTGGATCATCAACGTCGCCGGAATTATCATTTGCTTCCGCTTGGTCAAACAAGTCAAACAGGAGGTATGTTTAGTTTCTAGTTAAAATTGTAGTCTTTTAGTTAATGCTCACTTGGATTAGATCAGTGTTGATCTGAGTAAATAGACTAAGGTTTACGATATCAATAAATAAATCTAAACTAAATCAAAAGCAATTATGACAAATGAACATCTTTATTTTAACACAGTTTCCTAACAATGTTGAAATAAAGTTGTTACATTCTTATTATTGGTTGCTTAATAATACTGGGAGTTATGTTTAATTTGGTGTCCTTGTTCGATTGGATCGCGAGATTGATTCGCGTCCAATGGGAAATCTTAAACCAGCCATTGAATTTGCCCACTGAGCAAAGAAACGTTGCATGACACGTTGCATCAATGTTACCGCGCAACACGAAACGTTGCGTTTTAAGTTGCATGAATGTTAAAAAAACGTTGAATAAACACTGAATGTCCGCCTGCAGGAACGTTGCATGCTAACGTTCAAAGAAAAATGTTGCTGTACCATTGACAAAGCAACGCCTATGCAAAACGAGCGAATACTTGTATTTGTATGCAACCCAACATACGAATGTATGTATGTTAAGTTACATACGATAAATGCATAGAATCCGTATTGTATACAACCCGATGTGCAGCAATTAAGTGAACGTTATATGAATATTTCTCTCGTAATCTGAATGCAAACTTTATTTCTGGGTTTAAATGGGTCAAAAAATACAAATATGTATTGGTAACAAGAAAAAACTGATTAAATTATGAACTGTGGAGGCTTCTACTTCGTTATACATGTTAATTCAATGAAATAAAACACTTTAACTTTGTTTGTATAACACACTATTTTAATGCTTTTAATGCTATTTTGTAAATAACCATTTTTTGTATATATACCTGTACCATACCGTAATTTAAGTTACTCTGTTTAATAATGGCAAGTTGAATTGCCGAAACTGCAGTCACGAAAATAAAAATAGTGTGTTATACAAACAAAGTTAAAGTGTTTTATTTCATTGAAGAAAAAACTGTCTTACAAAAAGTAATGTGTAGTCTAGAGGAGACAGTACCCCGCTACCTAAGTACCCAATACCCTTAAACTCTAAAAACATTAAAATATTGTTAACAGGTGCATGAACTTCAATTGAAATCAGCGTCTTACACGCGTGGCGCATGAAGTAAAATTTCGAGTTTAGAAAAGCCCAGAAAATTTGTCTCGGGTCGCTGCGCGACCCTCGACAAATTTTCACGGGGCTTTTCTAAACTCGAAATTTTACTTCATGCTTAGTCTGGGAGTGGAAAATACTCGTTTAAAGCTATCGGTTGAACTCTTTTAAAAAACAACGAATATCTGAAGATTTGCAGCATATAATTGGGACATGTTTACTTATATGAAAAACTCTCTGTATGTTCAATGTCCATGAAATGTGTAAACAACGATGCTGCATTACAACAACAGTTTCAACAATTATACAATGTTAAAAATGTAATGTTACCATTTTCAATATATATCCAATGTTTACAATACAATATTGCATAAAAGTCAAATTGTAATGATTATATAACGTTGTGTTACTTTGCCGCAATATTTTTAAAACGTTATAAAACAATGTTAAATTTTAGTATAATTTTTAACATTTAGGTAATATATATATATATAAATCAGTATTGCACGGAAAACGTTTATGCAATGTTTGTAATGTTGCTAAAACTTTGTTGTAATAATTTTAATACAATGTTTTATTTTAGTATTATGTTCAATATTCGTGCAATGTTTAAAATGTTTCCATGTTCAGTGAGTAAATTGGTCGATAACAATCCCGAGAAACGAGCACGAGGTCCACACTGACCAATAACAATTGCAGAAAACGCGTGTAAGATTTAAACTGACCAATAACAACACTAGCAAACGTGTGCGTGTTGTAAACTGACCAATAACAACACCAGCAAACGTGTGCGTGTTTTAAACTGACCAATAATAATTCCGAGAAACCCGCGCGTTTTCTAAATCCACCTATTGTAAAATTTGGAAAATGCGCCCAATTTGAATTAATCAATCCTCGGCGCTCAACGCGAGCAGCGAGTAAAATTCTTAAGGCTACTTTTTAATAGAGGGGAACGTTTTTAAAACGAAAACTGGTAATAGAATAGTGAGATAGTAAACCCGAATATTTCACGTGGAATTTAAATGAATTAATTAATGTTTCTAATATTTCAAGAAACGCTTCTGGTGATATGAGCCGTTTATTTTGAGAGTGGCCTAACTCCATTTCTTAATTTTTTGTTGTTGACTAAAATAATCTTCATAATTTGAAGATTTCTGGAATAAACAACAATTTCTGGTTATGTATATTCAAACTATACAGAGAGTTTTATGTAACACCGAACATTTTCAAAAAATGTTCAAGGTTGTGCTACATGAGCCACATGTGTTCCGTATTTTAACTCTATTTTTTGTGGGAAATAGTTATCAAATAATTGTAAAATTTGTTGTGGTGAATACGTTATATCTCATATTAACCGTGAGTAAATATCAAATTCTTACCTCAAATAAGAATGGGTGTATTTAGTGTAGTATTTTATTCTTATTTTGGTATTTTTTCCGCCGCGAGTCCCGGTGCTGCGGCCTTTGTCTCGCAAAAAATATCTATCGCAAATAATATTTATTTATCGTCGGTCGTTGAACTGAACTGATTATTTTATATTTACCTATTATTGGAATCAAATTCACTTTATTTCGGTGCGCTATTTTACTACGCATACGAATTAATTGTATTTATTCGTTTACTCTTACTATTTTAACTATTTTTAATCTACTACTAATATTACCTAATTTCCGTGGTCTTTCTGTTTTGTGTATTAAAAGTCCTCACAAATGACCGTGTGAGGTGAAGTGTGTTTCCCCGTGCTTAATGTTCGTTTTCAATCGATTATTGCGCGCTAGTAATTTTTTTTTAATTCTTTATAAATAAATTGTTTAACTTTAATATAAATTTGTAAGGGAATGTGAGGAACACCCCTAATACCAAAGCGCTCCGCACTACCCTCTCCGCTTGCGCCACCGTCGCACCAACGCAAGCATCCCCCGCACGGTACGACACGAGAAGAAGGGGATGATACAACCCAAACCATTCCCCATAAAAGGGTACGCACCCCCAGAAATAATCAGAGTTAGCTCAACACTCTCAGCTTAAAGATCTCCACAAGTCCTTGTGTGGCTAGAAGAATCTGCTCGCTAAACCGACACCGCTACGTTCAGCTAAACACTCGCTAGGCCCTTGTGAGGTCAGAGTGTTTATCTCAGTAAAGATCTCCACAAGTCCTTGTGTGGCTAGGAGAATCTGCTCGCTAAACCGACACCGCTACGTTCAGCTAAACACTTGCTAGGCCCTTGTGAGGTCAGAGTGTTTATCTCAGTACGCCGAAGAAACCTGAGCACCGAACGTGCTCAGTACAACGCCATCGTCAACGCCTGAGGTTTCCACCACAGTCGCCGCATTGCCGATCGTCAACGCCTGAGGTTTCCACCACAGTCGCCGCCTTGCTCGATCAAGACGCCTGAAGTTTCCACCACAGTCGCCGCCATTCCCCGACAGACGTTAACCAACGCCCGAATGACGACGCCCGAGTGCCATCACCCACACGACGCCTGGACCGTCTAGAGAAAACAACTCTGCTACGAAATCTCATTACTGTACACTTTGTAAATAAAACTACATTTACCACAAATCTTCGTCTCTCACTGAGTTAGCCCGCCACAAATTGTTATTATTTATTTTATAAAATAACTTGAAATTATTCAATTATTGTCTCTCCTACTATCATGTCGGATAATTCAAAAAAGAGTGACATCCGCTGCGCCAAATGTAAGCAGACCGCGTCTGTTTCTGGTAAACACGTCACTTGTTCGATATGTAACTCTGGATTTCATTCAGCTTGCGCTACTAAACTAAATTACATTATTACTCTCGGCGATGGATCTGTCGACTGTTGTACACGTCGTCCGTATCGCTTAAGAAGTACTGACTGCTCTGGTGAAAATGATCGACTTGTTAATGAACAATCATCTCTTAATCAAGATACTCGCCCAGCCCAAAATGACGATAGACTCGATTTATTAATTACAGCATTCAATTCCTTTAATTGTGAAGTTTTGGATAAACTGTCAGCCTTGTCGCAGCAAATAGCTGAATTAAAATATAATTCTGGTAATGATTATAATAGACAAATTACTGAAATTTTGGATGCTGGGAGTTCTAAAAGTTCTAAAACTGAATCGAGTATGGATGTGGTGCTACCTACTTCACATGAAATAACGCGTGATAATTTTTCAATTTCAACTGTTATGTCACCCCCGAATATCGATAAAAGTACCTCAGGGCAGGCTATTTCAGTTTCAGTTTCAGTTAATTAATGTCCTACCACGAGTGATAAAAAAACCCCGTGATAGTCAGAACATCGCTAGCATAGTTTCTGATAGGAAAAAGAAGCAAACCAAACCACCGGTCATAATTGCAGCCGGAGCATCTGACTTCGGGTTTCAGTCATGTTCAGAAAGAAAAAGTGGCTACATATTTATAGGGTTCAACCAAAGGTAGATCCAAAAGCTATTGCTAGCCACGCAAAGAAGATATTAGGCGTAAATGCTGATGTCAAATGCTTCAGACTGGTGAACTCCGATCAGTCATCATCGTTCAAAATTGGTGTTGATGAACTTCATTTTAATACATTACTTGATGCGTCGAAATGGCCGCAGGGTATCGCAATTAAGGAATTTGTCTCTCTTCGTCATCATCATCAACAGCATTTTCGAATAGAGAAGCCGTGTATAAGCCCAAGTTAGTTACTACTAATGGATTTGGTCTATCTGTATTCTACCAAAATGTTAGAGGGTTAAGGACAAAATTATTTGAATTTTATAATGCTGTTTTGGCGAATGACTTTGATGTCATATGTATTTCTGAATCATGGTTACATTCCGATATACGAGATAACGAAGTTATCGATAACCGATATATTATATATCGCGGTGATCGTGACAATATCACTTCAACTAGTTCAAGAGGCGGCGGCGTCTTTATTGGAGTGAATAGGAAGTTATGCTCTTCTCTAGTTACTGTGGATTCCAAAAATCGTGAAGAGATTTGGGTATCTATCAACGGCCAAACCATTATTGGCTGTGTCTACATTCCTCCACGATCAGCTGCTGAGATATATGCCGGACATATTAGTGCATTATCCGAAATCATTGATCGATACTCGGATTCCAGCATGCTCTTGCTTGGGGATTACAATCTACCGGAAGTGAAGTGGATCATCGAGGATGAATGTCTTGTATATTTACCAACAAATACGGTTAGTGAAAGTGCCCGTCTTTTATGCGATGGTGTTATGAGTGGAGGTTTTTATCAGTTTAACTCCTTTATTAATAATAGTGGTAATATTTTGGATCTTGCTTTTTCTAATGTTCCCACTGTAAATTGTTCTATCTCTGATCCATTAGTGAAGTGTGACATTTATCATCCTTCGTTACTAGTAGATTTTAGTGTTCCTAGCAGTTTATCACCCTTAGATGAATCATTTCACTATGATTTTTGTAATGCTGATATTGTAGGTATATGTAATTATATTGGCAGCTATGACTGGGTAAATATGTTTGAGAGTACTTCGATAGAATATGACATTGATATATTTTACGAAATCTTGTACGATGCTTGTAATCGTTATGTCCCTAAACAAAAGAGATCAACATCGCATTTTCCTAGTTGGTTCTCGAAATCTCTAATAAGTTTAATTAAAGAAAAGCGAACAGCTCACAGAAATTTTAAACGGTCAGGCTCTAGGAATGACTACTCAAATTTTTCTAATTTACGTGCTGTCTGCAAAGATGCTATTGTTAAGGATCACATAAGTTATATCGAGGATGTTGAGAGGAGTATACCTTATGATATCAATATATTTTGGAAATATTGTAAATCTAAAAATGGCATATGGAACGCTGGTCGCAAACTCGGATAATTGCATCGCGGATCTATTTGCAGACTATTTTCAGAAATCATATTCATGTCTAACTACCATTGGTTCTGAAGTTAGTGAGTTCAGTGACCTAATATTTAATAACTTATAGTTTAGTGAAACAGATATTATGGAATGCCTATCTGAAATTAGAAATGGTGCTGCACCAGGTCCTGACGGAATACCGCCTGCCTTGATAAAAGCCTGCGCATCGACTCTGTCTTTACCTCTTACTAAATTATTTAATCGTTCTCTAGGAGATGGATTCTTCCCATCTCTTTGGAAGCGATGCTACACTGTCCCGGTCTTTAAATCAGGCATAAAGACATGTGTTGACAATTATAGAGCGATAGTTATTCAATCATGTTTTCCTAAATTATTAGATAAGTTGGTTGCGAAGTATATGTTAAACATTTTTAAGCCACTTTTATCTGAGCAACAACATGGATTCTTTCCATCAAGATCTACTGCTTCCAACTTGTTTGTATACTCCAATTTCATTACCGACGCGATGGAGGAAGGGGCAGTGGTAGACTCGATCTATACCGACTTTAGTAAGGCGTTTGACAGAGTTAGCCACTGTAGGCTTTTATACAAACTCCGAAAGTATGGTGTTGCTGGGTCCATGATTGAGTGGCTCCGGTCGTTCATAAGTTGTAGACAACATGTGGTGAAAATAAATGATGCAGTTTCTGGTTCTGTAATAAATGCAACTTCAGGTGTGCCCCAGGGTTCTCACCTTGGGCCATTGCTATTTCTCATCTTTATCAATGATATTGATAAAGAAATTCAATCAAATTGTTTGCTTTATGCAGATGATTTGAAGCTGTATCGTAAAATCACCACCAGTGATGATTGTCGCATCCTGCAAAATGATCTGGATCAGCTTATTATATGGTGCTCCAGTAATGATTTGCATCTAAACACAACTAAATGCAAACATATACGTTTTTCAAGAAAACAACTGATCTATTTACCGGCTATCTATTTCTAGATAGTAATCCTTTAGAGAGGGTTTATACAATCAATGATTTAGGCGTTCTACTTGACAGTAAACTTCAATTTCATGAGCACTTAGATTTAGTTATTGCAAAAGCTTGCCAAAGAATTGGTTTTATACGGCGTATTACTATACACTTCAAATCTATCCGTACTTTAATGACATTATACTCCACCTTAGTCAGACCAATTCTAGACTAGTGCTGCATAATTTGGTCACCGCACTACCAATGTCACATAGATAGATTAGAACGTGTTCAACGTTAAATGATAAAACTCATTTGCTACCGGTCAAACCTTTCGTACGATAGTAATAATTAGACCTACTTCGTAAATATCTCGGTTTGTTGTCTCTTGAAAAATGAAGGATTTATTTTATGCTATGCTTCGCATATCGTGTACTGAATGGACTGATACTTTGCCCATCCATATTGTCGTCTATTGGCATTAACGTTCCAGGTCGCTCAACCAGACAACAAAAACTTCTTGCTGTCGTACACCACTTTACTCTGTATGGCTATAACAGCCCACAAAACAATTTAATAAGATATGTTAATTCCTATGGCGAGTCAATAGATTTTTTTGGTGTCTCGCTGAGCCGTTTTAAACGACTTTGTCTAAAATCCATTAACTCCTCTTAGGGTCCTTTATATAATTATTTATTTGATCCTATTTTATTAGATGTAACTTCTGTTTCTGAGTGAAAATTTGGTTTGGTCGCGTAGCGCGGAGCGGCCAAACCAAATTATCAGGCTTTTCTAAACTCGAAATTTTACTTCATGCGCCACCGGTACAAAACACTGATTCAATGTAAAGTTTAGCGGTGTTTTAAAGTTCGTAATATGTCAGTGTTTTGTACCGGTGGCGCATGAAGTAAAATTTCGAGTTTAGAAAAGCCTGAAAATTTGGTTTGGCCGCTCCGCGCTTCGCGCTACGCGACCAAACCAAATTTTCAGGCTTTTCTAAACTCGAAATTTTACTTCATGCTTAGCCTGGGAGTGGAAACCACTTGCTTACAGTTTCAAATTGGATTCTTTTAATAAACCGAGCATCAGAAAATGTGCAATGTATTCATATGGATTCTTCGAAGAAAAATTCTCGTTATGAAAATGTCCGGTGTTACATAAAACTCTCTGTATGTATAGTATAGAACAAGTGTCTATAACTTTCGGCATCACGGTTGCTTTGAAAAACAAATTACTTATCTTAGATTGTGCCATATGAAACGGTGAATCTTGGAAACGTCAACTAAATTTAATTATATGCAATTCGGCAGTGTCACAGCACCTTAAGTTGATTAAGTTTGAAAGCATGTTTACGGTGGAACAAATAATGTATTACGCCACGAGAGTGGTATGCAGCATATTACATATAAGCGGATATGTTGCGCACGAGCCGTGCAGCGGCGAGTGCGAGTATGTAATTGCCATACCACTCGAGAAACGTACGATACTTTACCTTCGCCCTAACAAAATAAACAATTACCATGAAACAACAACTTATTTATTCAATAATTGTTGATATTAACGTGACATTGATGCAAACTAAATTACTACTTGATCAATATACATCAAATAAATGTCATTTGGTTGTGCGGTAATCAATCAGCTGTTCAGCTGTCAGCATGTAACATACTTCTCAAAGCTATTACGTGCATGTGTAGGTAATTTCAGTCATACGCGTCAAGATGACATTGTGGTATAATGCGGTTACTAGGGCATAGGTAAATATACTTTACCTGCAACCACATAAGAAAACAGTGTTTTCTTAGCCACCTTACTGATCTAGAAAACACTGTCATAATCACGCGTTTGTTGTAACAAAAAAATGACAAACGTCAGTTTTGAAAAGTCATCGTACAAGTGCGACACGTTATTCAGGTAATGTCTGATTCAAGCGACTGTGAATTAACAGCTGCACAAACTCCTGAAATTGCAAGCAACAGAGAAAACTATGAAAACGAACACATGGAAACAGCAATTGAGCCTGCGGTAATTTGTGATAAACAACCTTACATTTCACAAGCACCTGAAGTCAGAAGCAATGCAGAAAGCAATGAAAACCAACATATTTCAGTTAATACACAAAACTCAATGCGAAATGGTAGCTTTTCTTTTAATAACTGTTCTGTAGTTATAAATAATCATTATCATTATAATAACTAGTTTGCACAAAATAATATGAAAATAGATAAAAATAAAACTTTTTGCCAGTTGCTACTTAAATCTACATTACTATATTTTGTGTTCGCATGAAAACTATATAGGTGGTTGCAGGTAAAACTATGTACAATACGCGTGTGGTAGGCATATTACGTGCTCGTGGAGTTAACACACTCGCCGCTGCGCGGCTCGTGTTTAACTCTACACTCGCACGTAATATGCTGTTTACCACACTTGTAATGTAATATACTATAACCACACATTTTTTTAATAACTGAAAACCTCAAATTACAAAATATAAAAACGAATTAAAATTAATATCGACTTTCTGTAAAAATTTTGTCTCATTGAGACAAGTCTCCAAATATTCATTGAAACAACTACTTCTCGAGCTAATACCCCTAATTTGGGGACTTGTCTCAATGAAAAGTCAAATTGTAATGAGACAAAATATTTGCAGAAAGTCGATAGTAATTTTAATTAGTTTTTATATTTTGTAAATATTCTGCAAATTATTGACAAGCTCAATTTTTATTTATGTCAAATTACGAAGATTATTACATTCAACAACAAAAAATTAAGAGATGGAGTTAAGCCACCTGCAAAATAAACGGCTCATATTAAAAAATTGTAACATGAAAAATGTTGAATAGATTTAAAATAAATTGTTGGTGGTAATTAGGCGAAATTAAAAATATGCAAAAGAATGTTTTACTTTTCGGGTTATTTTCACGTAAACTCAAAATTGAGTGTTTTTTTTAACAATTGAAGATGCTTGACTTCAATAAATCATAACTTTAAATTATTTAAACATATTCTCTTGAAATTTTGCATCTGTATTAAGTAAACTTTACTTTGTAAAAATATGTCCAAAAGAAAAAATACAGTTTTAGAATTATCTGACAAGCGTGTAGTTGGTAAACATTGTGGATGCTATTTAACTTTTTTGTCATCCAATCGAAATTATTTTATAGATAATTATTATTATAGATAATTACCTACTTTTCTATAATATTGCAATCGAAAAAATGTGATAATTTCACTGTAACGTTTATCTCGTATTTGTTTTCGATTTTGCATTTTAATGATATTGGTTTTTATTCAGGAGATCAAACAGTCGAGATACAACGATACTGTGCAGGCAATTCAAGCATTCGACAATTTACAAGCAAGGTGAGTTTTTTTTTCATTATCCTAAAATACTTTTCTAAACTCGAAATTTTACCTTATGCGCCACGCGTTCACAATGTTTCAGTGTTTTCAGTGTTTAATACGCATGGCGCATGATGTAAAATTTCAGGCTTTTATAAACTCTAAATTTGACTTCATGTTTAATCAAGGACTAGAAATACTCGCTCTAAACTTCAAATTGAACTCTTTAAAAAAAAGCAATGAATGCCTAAAATTAATAATATACAATTTTCTATCTTAACAATAAATAAACTAGAATACGTCCAAAATGTAACGCTTTTCTAAACTCGAAGTTTTACTTCATGCTTAATCTGGCAGTGGAAAGAAAACACTCGTTTAAAGCTGTAAATTGAACTATTTTTAAAATATAGTATGTATATGTATACTTAAAACAAAAATTCCCTGTATAACCATTTTTATCATCATTTATATAGTATGTTCAATAAAATAAAACCTCTAGAGTGCCATGGAATAAATTGTAGGTTGGCAACTCTGAAATTATACATTATAATTATTACGTCTGACGTTTTATATGACAATTCCTAAAGCGCGTAGCCAACTTAAATTTAAAAAGAGATACCTTAGTTGTAAGTGCTTCCTTTTTAATTTTTATCCCATGGTAATTAAAAAGACCATGCATTTTATTGATTAAAGATACGAAATCATGGCACTCTAGAGTTTTTCTTTTATTGAACATACGATATTACCATTTGAATGATCATTCGATGATAATAATAGATTATTAAATAATCGATGATTTTAATAATCGAATATATCGATTATTCTGATTCGAGTCGGCCCATCACTAATCCTTGCCGATCATTCAGTCACTTTAAGTATTTAACTGTTAAAGTTCATTTCTGAACTTTCACAATTCAAAGTTATGCAACTGACTTTTAGTATAATCAACACAAATTATTTTTGTCTGTAATTGGATTAAATTTAGTGTATCATGTATTTTTAGTCCTTCACCCTGGTATTCTGAAGTGATCAACGATGAAAATCCCGTACCGAGAATTACCCATGTCAATCCGAGCTTCATCGACGACGAAAATCAAAATCGTTCAATGGTTAGTAGGCAAACTAACTACGATCCGAAATTAATGGACAACCAGTCAGCCTACAGCAGACAATCGAGCTACGATCCGAACCCGATTAACGAATACTTCGACCAAGATTTCAGATACACAAACCAGGATAACTGGAATCGGAATTTTGCCGATTGGAATGATCCAATTGCTTATAATAAGAATTCGACTGGAAACGACTGGAACGGGAATAAGCAAAATAAACAAACATCTAACATAACCCAAAATCATCGAAACGCGTACAGATATACGAATTCTAACGATCTCCAGAGTGAGAACGGGAATAAGCAAAATAAACAAACATCTAACATAACCCAAAAACATCGAGACGCGTATAGATTTACGTATTCTAACGATCTCCAGAGTGAGAAGAAGCCAATCAAAATACTTGATATGGAGTTGATTCCGGTTGAGGAATTGGAACCACCGACGGTGCCGCCGCCGGATTATACACCCCCGAATACGCCACTGGTGAGAGCCAGGTCCGTTTTGAAATCAAATCCTATTTATAATTAATAATTTTAAAAATAAAAACACTTATTTATAATTATTGTTAAGTAATGATATGTGAAGCAACGCAAGTGATAATATAAGAAGAAAAATTAGTTGTTTGGATATATTTTTATGGAATTGTAAATTATTGTATTAGTTATAAAGTATTTGTAATAAAATGAGTGCCTAAGACTGTCGTAACTACAGTGAAGTAAATGAGACTTCCCGTTCCAATCATATGAATGCGCGGGAGCAGAAATTGAAGTAAACGGTTCACATATTAATATTATAGTGATATACAGACCTCCTACAGGCGATTTTAATATCTTTTATGAGCGATTAGAGTGTTTGCTAAATAAAATGGTTGCACAAAAGAAGACATATTTTATTGTAGGTGACTTTAATATAGATATGCTAAAAGTAACTAACGCAAGTATTAGTATTAAAGAAATTTTAAACGAATTTGAAAGTCAGTATTTAATCACTGAACCCACAAGAATTACAAGTACCTCTCAATCTTGCATTGATAATATCTTTACTAACGCCACAGCAAATATTAAAGTACAGACTTTATTTACAGCACTGTCTGATCACAAGGCACAATTACTTGAATACCAATTAAACCACAAATTGAAGCAGCCAGTCATTCGAAAAAGAATATTCTCAAATAATAACATTGTCAGTTTTTGTGATCAAAAAATTAACATTTTGGTGAGGTATTTGTAAATACTTCGGTAGATTGTAAATAAAAAATATTTTCTAATATATTAATTAATCTTTTTAAAGAGAACTTCCCATTAAAATCAATCACCGTTCGCAATAAAAAACATTCATTCCAAACAGAAGTGCTTAAATCCTCAAAAACTACATTGTTATTGTACCAAACATTATCAGCACACATTCCCGAATATATTCCAATTTATAAAGACCACCAGAAAAAATACAACCAACTACTTATTGCCGAAATGAATAAAAATATAGAATATGAAATGATCAAATCGCAAAATAAGGCCAAAACATCGTGGAATATAATTCGAGAAATAACTGGTAAACAGAAAACTAATAAGCTGCCCGCCTACTCAGATCTGCATAACTTATCCAACGACTTCAACATATATTTCAATGAAGTTGCATCGAATTTAATATC
This sequence comes from Philonthus cognatus, assembly GCA_932526585.2. Taxonomy (NCBI): domain Eukaryota; kingdom Metazoa; phylum Arthropoda; class Insecta; order Coleoptera; family Staphylinidae; genus Philonthus; species Philonthus cognatus. The sequence continues at coordinate 37,392,259 of OW052242.1, forward strand.
GGACGCAAGCAACATCTCGGACAACAACTCAATACCGCTAAATATGCATACGATGTTCTTAGAGCCTGCCACGAGGGCAGAAATTATCTCAATCGTAAACAGCATGCCTATCAAACAAAGCTCTGGCTATGACGAAATACCTATTCTGATCATAAAAAGATCTATCTCACATATTGCGGACCCACTCTGTGACATCATTAATACTATGTTTGAATCAGGAACGTACCCGAAATACCTTAAATGTGCGAAAATTCTACCTATATTCAAAACGGGGGAACCCAATAAACTTGAAAATTATCGCCCAATAAGTCTCCTACCGGTGATCTCGAAACTATTCGAGCATGTTATATATTTAAGATTAATAAATTTTTTCTTAAAATATAAATTGTTATCTGTAACACAATATAGGTTCTTAAAACATAGAGGCATAGAAACAGCAATATTTGACTACATTAATTGGATTCTATCAGCTCTCGAAAACCGAGAGGTAGCATGTGGAGTGTTTCTAGACCTGTCTCGAGCCTTTGATTGCATTGATTATTATAGATTACTCTCAAAACTATATCAGTATGGCATCAGGGGTTCATCGCATGACTTGATAAAATCCTATTTGAGTGACAGATTTCACTTTACCTATATCAGGGATCAAGATTTAGAGGTCGAATCAAACAAACTATATATTAACAAGGGAATCCCACAAGGGAGTATTCTAGGCCCTTTATTATTTATTATCTACTTCAATGATATACCCAACAGTTGTAATCCAAAAAGTAAATTACTTAATTACGCTGACGACACCGCAGCCCTAATTCAAGGATCGTCCTACTACGAAGTAGCAAATTTAGGTAATCAAACTATGTCAACAATTGAAAATTGGTTCACAGATAATGGTCTAGTCTTCAATAACCAAAAAACGAAATGTGTGTACTTCAGATCGAATGAAGCCCTAGTAACGCCGGATTCAATCGATCTAAATACTAAACAATACAAATTTGTTAAAGAGACTAAGTTTTTAGGGATTGTGCTAGATGACACCCTATCCTTTTCTGCACATATATTATCAGTATGTAACAAAGTTAGCAGAGCATGCTACGGTCTACGAGTCTTGATCACAAACACTAATCTTAACATAGCAAAACAGTTTTATTATGCAAACATTCACTCGCAGCTACGATATGGTGTTATATTCTGGGGGAACAGTTCAACAGCCGAAAGAGCATTTATGCTACAGAAAAAATCAGTCCGCATTATGTATAGGTTGAAGTTTAGAGATTCATGTAGAGGCATTTTTAAACATAATAACTTGCTTACACTTTGCGGTATGTACATATATGAATGCATCAAGTTTTTATCCAAACATCGAGAAAAATTTAGCAAAAGTGCAATGTCATCATCATATGACACTAGACATGGCCAAACTTATGCAGTTCCGAAACATAGACTGGCAAAATTCGAAAAAGGTTGCTACTTTTCCTCAATCAGAATGTATAACCATCTTCCAAGCTCTCTGAAAGAACTACCAAGTTTCAACATATTGAAAGAGAAGTTATTTAAATTATTATGTGGTATCGAACCCTACAATCTAGAGGAGTTTTATGCATATACGTTTTAATCTATTATTGTTGATCACTTTACTTATAATATTTTATACTGTTATATTTTATTTACACTGCATGTCGTTGTGATTGTTTTATTACACTGCATGTCGTTGGGTTTTATACATTGTTTTTATATTATACCTGTTTTTGACGTTTTTACATGTACTGATAGTGTTAAGTCTATTGGTCATTGCAAAATAAATAATTACTTACTTACTTACTTATCATATTCCATTATACAGCGTGTTAATGAGTTCCAGACAAACTTATAGGGCGTGAAGTGTACACGAAAAAAAGTATATTGTATTACGAAAAAGTGTTTTCTTTCAGGGAAAGAGATTCTAATCAGAGCTGGGACGAATCCTCGTAAAAAGGATTCGAATTACGAATCCGAATCAACGAATATGATTCGAATCACGAATACTAGAATAAAGGGTTCGTAAGAGATAAATATGATTCGAATCAAAGATTCGAATCCTGTTTTTTCGAATCACGAATACAAATCCTTTAAGAATAAATTTGATTTTACAATTTTTTTTGCAACCATTAATATATGTATACATATCGTTACCAGTTGTTTTAACAAAAATATTCAAAACCTAATTATTTATTATCAACACTGAACATCGTTGATAATAGACTAAATATCTGATTCCCTGTTACTCTGATTAAAGACGTATTGGTGTGTTTCTGAACTTCACTTTAAATCAGCGTTTAGTACGCGTGGCGCATGAAGTAAAATTTCGAGTTTAGAAAAGCCCGAAAATTTGTCTCGGGTCGCTATGCGACCCGAGACAAATTTTCACGGGGCTTTTCTAAACTCGAAATTTTACTTCATGCTTAGCCTGGGAGTGGAAACACAGGTTTAAAACTTGGAATTGAACTCTATTATAAAATCGACGAATGCCTGAAAATTACGCAAATAAAAAATTCACTGAATATCATTAAAACCCGGAAAGTCAAAGAAAACATAGAATTATATTCAAATTGATCAAAACACGAATAAAAAATCTATATGATGTTATTAAATTTGTAAAATGAGCAGGCAAATTACAAAACACGTAAAAATTTATAAAATTAACTTAAATATTGACAAAAACAATGAAAACAATTTAACAAAATGGGGGTTTCCCACGAAAGACAGTTATATTAAAAGGCCAGGGATTAAAATTTTGAATCAGGAACATTTTATTTCAAATAATATTAAACAAAATTTTGAAAACTAGATTATTATCTTCAAAGACATCTTCAGTTATTTATTGTTCTTATCAAAGCATTCAGTTTGAAGTTTCGAACGAGCGTTTCCACTCCCAGACTAAGCATGAAGTAAAATTTCGAGTTTAGAAAAGCCCCGTGAAAATTTGTCTCGGGTCGCGTAGCGACCCGAGACAAATTTTCGGGCTTTTCTAAACTCGAAATTTTACTTCATGCGCCACGCGTACTAAACGCTGATTTAAAGTGAAGTTCAGAAACACACCAATACGTCTTTAATCAGAGTAACAGGGAATCAGATATTTAGTCTATTATCAACGATGTTCAGTGTTAATAATGAATAATTAGGTTTTGAATATTTTTGTTAAAACAACTGGTAACGATATGTATACATATATTAATGGTTGCAAAAAAATTGTAAAATCAAATTTATTCCTAAAGGATTTGTATTCGTGATTCGAAAAAATAGGATTCGAGACAAATTTTCGGGCTTTTCTAAACTCGAAATTTTACTTCATGCGCCACGCGTATAAAACGTAACCTGATCTTGTTAATCCTAGCCTATTCTATCAAATCATAATCATTTTTTATCCCACTAATTTTAGCCTATCTTAATCCATACTAGATTATCTAAGTCTAGACAGACTATCTTATTTCATACTAAATTATCTTAGTCTAGACTAGCTTATCTTAGTCTAGACTAGCCTGTTATAGCCTATTATATTCTAACCTACCGTATTCTAACAGTCAAACGTGTCCTAATCTTGCTAATCCTTGCCTATTCTGTCATAATATTAATAATAATAATATTTATTTGCCCAACGGAAGACCAATACAGGGACAAAAATATAAATAAAAACTAAATAGTAATACAAAAATAGCACAAAAAGATACAACTTAGGAATATAAGTACAAGACAATTTTTAATTTATGGTATGAAGCGTTATACATGGTCACCAACAAAAATATCGCTAAATAAATTATTTGAATTAACAGACATATGAAAGATGGGTGACTTACGTAAAATATTTGTTCTTGAGGGTGGAATATGAAATGTGCTGCTGTGTCTTGACAATATACGTGGAAGATGAAAATTAATCTTAGAGAGCAATTGCGGACAGTCAACTTTGTTTTCAATTAATTTACGCAAAAACGTTGCACTGAATTCTTCTCTCCGTGATGTCAACGAGACGCACTGTGGTCTGCAGTCGAAAATTAGGCGGCGAAAACTCGAAATTTAAAGTTAATAAAATTTAACTTTGACATGCATCATAGGCTTCTACAGATTCCAAATAATGCCGCAGAATCACTTACTCGACGATGAAGGTGTGTTTATCAACATAAACCGAGCTCCGTAATTCCGAGTTCGTATTTTCAGTCTTATTGACACCGCGGCACAAAGTAGTTTATTTTCAGCAGATCAAGTTCTGCAAGGTGGTTTGATGTGAAAATGGCTTCTTGTAAGTAAAAAATTATAGGAAAATACGTGTCAAGTCTTAAAGTCAATTATACCGATGGTCAAAACTAGTTCCTAATATCCACAAAATTGACTGTTGGATTCTTAGCTCCAACTCTGAATTTACTCATTTTTACTCAATGAGCTTTATGTCACCTAAAAATATATTTAATAAGCTTTGTTTATCACTAAGTATCATGTGCCGATATGTGCCTATTGGAAAGTTACAAGAAGATTAACTTTTGGTGATTTTTCACAAAATTATTTTCTTGACATTTTCTCGGATAAAATGAATATCTTATTAATTTGAAGCTAGCATCAACTCCGTATAATTAAATTCACATTCACACCTAAAATATTAAGTGACATATCTATATTGATTATATAGCACTTTGTATTTTTCTTCAGCACACTCAAACGCCCATCTAAGATCACTTACGTATCAGGACCTATTCGATAAACTGAGGAAACAGTCGTCTTTGCGAGCGACGAAAGTGGCGTCAAGAAATGCTTTGTTTGATTTTGTCAGGGCAAGATGCAATACTACTGATTGGGATGATGCGTTTGAAAAAGCCGTAAGATCTGAATTGCTTACGTTCTGTATCGTGTTGCAAAGGAAGTGGGACGCTTGTAACAGAACGTACGACCTTTTTGTTCAAAAAAATACAGATTGGCTGAAAACTGATTACAAACTGCCCTGTATTGGTCTTCCAATAAAGGTTCTGTCGGAAGACCAAGCAAAGATTTTGAACATAGCAGTGAAAGATCGAAAAGGGACAAGGTACAAAAATTGACGGGCACTGTTTCGTCTGCTGAATTGAATTATGCAGTCGGATACAATTTGCGCAAGAGTGGAAAAAGAACAGCTTCTGCAATGGTTGGTGAAATCATTAACGATCCTGAAAAAGCTGTCGAAATGAAGAAGTCCTTACAAGAACAGAAAGAGAAAAGACCAGTTCCACTTACACCTCCCGAAGCACTTGTTTATTTGTTAGACAATAATTTTTCTAGAGATCAGTATGTTAGTACTCGGTTGTTATCTAAAAGTCACTGCGCTGATATTTTTCCGACGTATGACGATGTCTTAGAGGCGAAGAAACAATGTTACCCTCCAAACATTGAAATAGCAGAGTCGAGTTGCAAAATACCGTTACAAGACCTGTTGGATCATACCGTTTCTCGAATCTGCAATATGCTTTATGTAAAAGACGCACTAAATTTCGTATGGCCACGCTATACGAAATTATACTTCGTGGGGCCTGTCAACATTCAAGAGAAGTGATCCTAAAATACCTAACATTTAGGTTAGGGCGGCGAAATGTAAACTCTAGCACCGGCACTGATTAGAGACAGTTACTCTAAAGTTAACCAAAGATTGAGTCAGATTAAATAAAATTACTGTTATTTAGACATAGAATGCTTGATTAGACTACACATTCCTTATCAATATTCGGCGATGTATTCGCAGGGAAGTAGTTGTTTCAATCGGTATTTATTGTCCTAGTAGTCATAGCAATTAAGACTTTTTCTTTGCAGTTAACACGAACATTATCGTAATTTTATATTGTATTCCCTATTATTAGCAAACATCACAACTTTTAGGTTCGAACGGTTAGGTCACATAGCAGCTTTTAGGCATTGGTTAGGTTGGGTTTGGTTAGACTCCTCAAGACTTCTTTCCTCGTACAGAAGATTCGTGTTAATTAAATTATTTCTATTCTCTTTTTTCCTTCGATAATAATTTCATCGCTTTCTCACTCGACACACTTATCCTGCACGCTGTGCAAACGCAAACGCGATTAATAACCGATAATTCATATCAAAAGCAAAGAGACACGCGTTTTCAAGACCGGCTTTCACATCATCAACGGCTTCTTTTCCACGGACACACTGGCGCAGAGATGCGAATTTATCGAATTGTCCATCCGAGACTGGCCGTTTCGTGTGCGTCTAATTGCTAACGCCACTCGGTTTCGTTTTCATCGCAATTTTCCAAAATCAATCAGACCGCAACAAAAGAAAAAACGCACGGGGAGGAGCCGCAATAAAAAGCGCAACGCTCGTTGTGGATTGTTTTTGTAGGAGTGAAGATGTGGCTCAAATTGGTGGCGGTTTTTGTGGTCTGCGGAGTTTTAGTGCGGTGCGAGTTGGAAAGGAGGGACGTGCACAGGATAATTTTGAAGCCGGAGAGAAGCAAAAAAATTCACAAGGTAATATTTTGACTAAACCAATCACATGATTTTTGAGACAGAAAAGATCACGAATACAAAATATTAACACCAATATCCAATGTTTCCACTCAAGACGTTTTTGATAGCTAATACCAGATGTATTTACTTCAAATAATTTTGATCCCTTAAATTAAATGTGTTCTGTTCAGATGATTTGGTCTTCTAAAGTAAAGACCTCTGAAATAAAACTAACTTCGAAAATCAGAAAACTTTTAGAAGATTTTGACCGCTAGGGGCCAGTTTTACCGGATACGTTGAACTGGTTTAACTCTGAACTCAAGTTTAAAGTGACATTAGAACAATAGGAACTGTCATCTTGAACTCCACTTCAACGTTTTTGGCGGAACTGGGCCTTAAAGTAAAAACATCTGAAATTTGAGTCATTTCCAATATCCTTGACCTTTTTATATGAACACTTCTTAAATTGGACATTAGTCCAACGTTAGATGGCCCAAATTTTCTAACGTGAAGACTTCTGGTATCGGAAACGAGTTCAATAGTAAATATCTTGAGTTTAGAAGATTTTTACTTTTTAATGTGCAGTTTTTAATAACTGAAGTAATTTCTACAATCATAGGTCTATATCTTAAATTTATTACTTATTTAGCACTTGGTGAAACATATTACAGTATGTTTAGGTATTACATAGAAATTAAAAAAAAATACTTGATACTCTTTTACAAATTCAAAGCTTTATTCCGCCTAGTTTCGACTTGTTAAGTGTATTTTCTTTCAATACATGATAGGCCGAATATTGATAAGGAATGTGAAGTCTAATCAAGCATTCCATGTCTAAATAACAGTAATTTTATTTAATCTGACTCAATCTTTGGTTAACTTTAGAGTAACTGTCTCTAATCAGTGCCGGTGTTAGAGTTTACATTTCGCCGCCCTAACCTAAATGTTAGGTATTTTAGGATCACTTCTCTTGAATGTTGAAAGGCCCCACGAAGTATAATTTCGTATAGCGTGGCCATACGAAATTTGGATTTGCCGGGGCGCGACTCGCTTTGCTCGCGCGCTCCGGCTATTACAAATTTTCAAGCTGTACATGAGAGGTCTTTACTTTTAAAAAAAGTTTAGGGGATAACTAAATGTGTTCAGTAAAGAAGGCTCCAAAACTCCATTTGTTGGACCAGAACCCTATAGTGGAATAACTAAAGTCCGCATCAAGAGAATGACCCAGGAGTGGGAAGATGCTGCCAAAAGTGCTCACCTGAGAAACACACCTGGCTTGAGGCAGGCCAAAAGGTTTATCGCCTTTTCTGCCGTAAGAGCCAAACAGTTTCTCAGGCTAAGCAAGGGCAACCTAAGGCTCATAACCGGATTTCTTAATGGACGTTGTCCTTTGAAATACCATCTCACTAAGATGGATCAGACAACTGACGCCAGTTGCAGATTCTGCAATGAGGCACAAGAAACAGCAAAGTAGTACTTGTGATAAATTATTCTAAAGAGAATTTTTCTTAGAATCTGATTCTCAAAACATATGCAGGGCATTCCATATGAAAAAATAATTGCTGACATTTTTTTAGAAAATGTGTATGCCATGTAAAAAAAATGTATTTCATCTTGTAGATCACGTTGCATATGATAAGTTTCATATTAAACTTTTTTCTGTTTCTTTGATATTTTAGCAGATATAAGATGGACACTAAAAAATCAGCCACCCTGTATATTCAATTTCTTTATAACTATTGATTGCCCTTGCAATTTTATTGATAAATGAGAATATTTTGTATTTAAAGAAACATCACCATCCCTCGAAAAATCACCATAAACCACATCATCATCATCACCGCGATTCGGATTACGAACCCCAAGCGCTTTCCTCGAATTATTACAGCGAGGAAACTTCTTTCTACCTAGATAACCCTAAACACAAACCACACCATAAGTACCATAATCACCATGAGGAGTACCACGAGCTGACCCGACCCAGACCACCGCACAGGGAAAATAATTACTTTGCTTACCCGGAGGAGGATAAGTTTCCATCGAAACATTTCCGAAAAGATATAAAAGGTAAATATGCTGTACAGGGTGGCCCAAATTCGATGTTTTTACAAGGTATCTCAGTAACCCGAATAGTTAGACAAAATCTGATATACATGTCATGACCTCTTTTTCAGAGAAAATAACAATATCATTAACAGATCATAGCTAGCTTGGTTAGTTTTCGAGATATCGGGCGTTTTTCAATTGTTGGCTATTTTTAGATACGTCTTTTTCTCAATAACTATAAGATATACAAATAAATAGTTTAATAGTTATTTGTGCAGTTTTCAACGTAGAATTCAGTGGCGTACTTATTTTTTAATTTCAACTTTTAATTTAAGAGTTATGACACAAAGTTGCATTATTTAAATAGAACACCCTGTATGTTTTTATGTTAATAAATAGCGTTTTAAATTAGCTTTACATTGATGTACATATTTAACAAAAAATTCGTAAAAATACGCAAAAAACAATTATATTAAAAACTAAGTTGGTTTAAATATTAATTTTATAATTTTTAAAGACTTTTGCATTCAATTACTGAGTCTACAGATCACTTTATTATTAATAAATAATATTAACATCTCTGTGATTATAATAGTATGTATTATCAAATAATTGTCTAAAAGCTTCAGAGTTAAAAACACAATTTTTCAATAACTACAAAAATAAAAAAATGTAAAGCTAATTTAATATGCTATTCAATAACATAAAAATATATAGGGTGTTAAATTCAAAAAAATGAAACTTTATATCATAACTCAGAAATTAAAAGGCGGAATAAAAAAATAAGTACGCCACTGCATTCTACGCTGAAAACTACATAAATAATTATAGAAGTGTTTTTTTGTATATCTTATAGTTATTAAGATAAAGACATATTTTAAAATTTCCAATAATTGAAAAACGCCTGATATCTTCCAAACTAATTAAGTTAGCCATGATCTATTTACGCCATTATTATTGTCTCGTAAAAAGAGGTCATGACGTTTATATTAATTATTTTCTAACTCTCCAGGTTACCGAGATACCCTATGAAAACATAGAATTTGGGCCACCCTGTACATTATGACAAAAACAATTACACAAAATGATACAATCCTTGAAAGTAGTTTAAACAATAAAAATACTATAGCTTACTATACAAAAAAATCGATGTACTTACTCTCTTTGAAGTAACTCACAGTATTTTTTGCGATTACCGATACGATCAATGAAATTCGTTAAATGTGACATCATACTGAATATGATTGGTTGATTCCCACTAAGCAAAAAAACAAACAAACAAATAACGTTATATCCACATTGAAGCAGCATTGAACGTTGTTTCAATGTTGTTAAAACATTACTTAAATGGATTTGCTAAGTGGGATTAGGTGATCGCAAACCAGTAGCGGCTGGTCAGGTGAGGCAGTGCCTCACTTAGAAATTTCTGGTAGGAATTAATATAGTATTTATTACTTTAACAGCAGTAGACCGATGAATCAATGCAATGTGTAATAAATGAACACTAATATATAAAGATTTTTATTTAAGTAAAGGCACACACTTTTTTTAAAGAGTTCATTTTTAAGCTGTAAACGAGTGTTTTCCAATCCCAGATTAAGCATGAAGTAATATTTCTTCATGCGCCAAGCGTATAAAACACTGGTTCTAATTAAGGTTCAAAGTTATATTAATTTTATTGTTTAATCTATAACGCTAAAAAAGCATACATATCTATTTTTCTTTATAAAACTTTACTAATTTTAAATGTCTGTAAACATTTGTGCTGTTTTTTTATTTATTTGTTTTACGAGAAACCTCTTACATACATATATTATATGTAATTTAATTTTACCTACGCCCTATCTAGTAACCGCATCATATTACACTGTCATCTTGACAAGTATGATTGACATTACGTACACATACACGTAATAGCTTTGACTGAAAAAAAGTTGGTTTGAAATATTTATGAGTATTTTTTTATTGAATCAAATTCTATTCATTTTGAATAATTTCTGATCATTTTAAACTTTTGCAACTATTTATTAGGGTTTATTTTATATAATTTAAGCTTATTCAATTTGTTCCACGAAGTTTCGTTGTAAATATAAAGTAAGAAATAACATCAACTCTATTTATTTTACGTCATAAATTTAACAATAAAGGAAATTGCAAACTAAGTTGAACGTCTAACGAGGGTTTGCACTCCCAGATTAAGCATAAAGTAAAATTTTGAGTTTAGAAAAGCCTGAAAATTTGGATTTGCTGGGACGCGCGAGCGAAGCGAGTCGCGCCCCAGCAAATCCAAATTTTCAGGCTTTTCTAAACTCGAAATTTTACTTCATGCGCCACGCGTATAAATCCTGACTTCAAGTGAAATCTTTAATTAATTGGTTAGAGTAAAATAAGTTTAGTACGTCAATTATCATTGTTCAATTTTGTTGATCATCTATCAAAGTAACAAAAAATGTTTTTAGATAAAACTTACTTACTTTTCTACGCTCTATCCAAAAAAATAGGAGTTCGCATTAAAAATTTTAAAGCTACCTCCTATAGAGCCTCTCCTGGGAGGTAGGGGTTGAGTTTTCTTACAAAATTAGATGCCCCCCTCCAAGTAATTAAACTTTTGTTTGAAACATTTTTTCATTTGGTGCATTGTTCTAAAGATATTCCAGGTGGTACTTTAAAATGGGACACCCTGTATACAGGGTGAGTCACTAAGCGGAAATCGGTCTATAGTGGGCGTATCGTTGAAAATAGCAAACAGAGTTTCGAATAAAAATTGTTCAGAATCAAGTTTTTCATAACCCGAAATTATTGCTAAATATGGCGGCCTGGCGGTTATACCGGAAGTAAATACCAACGTCCTTATTTTAAATAGAACACCCAATATATTTTTACATTTTTGGATTGCTCGTTAAAATTAAACATGAGTTTATTCACACAACATTGGGTCTCAGTTAAGCCGTTTTCGAGTTATTTAATTTTTTTTTGATAAATTTGACGATTTCAGAGCTCGACGCCATTAACAATACCTTCAAAACGAAATAAGTCAGAGCTGTGCGGCTTACGGTTTTGGATTCGGGAAGAAATGTAGTATTTGTTTAAGTTTTTGTCATTAGTCAGATTTTCTAAATTGAACCGAGTCCGTCGACGGTATTCTTCAGTACTTCAAACATGCATAACTTCATTTTTTAAATAGAACCATCTATCTTGTGACACTTTATCTGATACGAAATTAAATTTTCTTTTTATTGATACCGGGTTATTGCCATATCCTTCCAACAGTTTTTGAGAAATTTGCGATTTTGTAAAAATTTTAATACATTTTGTATTATCACGTTAGCTCTGGATACTGATGATGTTTGGCGATTTTGTTTTGACTCGCTTGTCCGACAAATATCAGTTTATTTAACATTATTTTGATGAGAATGCCCACTATAGACCGATTTCCGCTTAGTGACTCACCCTGTATATATATATATATATATTAGATATATATATATATATATATATATATATATATATATATATATATAACTTGCTTGAGTTTTTTGGGCTGCTTTCTCGCGTTGGTTGGTTTCTTTGCGCTCTACGTTTCGGCAGCATCACTTCTGCCATCCTCAGGAGCTTTTTTGTATACTGAGTGATGGATGTCACGTTCACTGTCAGTACATTTGTTTTGTAAACTAGGGACTTGTAGTCTAGATCTGCTGCGTGTTATTGGTCCACATCGAGTGGACCAATAACACGCAGCAGATCTAGACTACAAGTCCCTAGTTTACAAAACAAATGTACTGACAGTGAACGTGACATCCATCACTCAGTATACAAAAAAGCTCCTGAGGATGGCAGAAGTGATGCTGCCGAAACGTAGAGCGCAAAGAAACCAACCAACGCGAGAAAGCAGCCCAAAAAACTCAAGCAAGTTATATTTTGCTCGCGAAAACCTAAAAATAAATATATATATATATATATATATATATATATATATATATATATAAGTACTTTTACGACTAAAGATTCGACAGAGTAATTGTCATTATCAAGTAACTAATTAACTAATGCGTTAGTTTCGACTTATCATAGTCTACTCCATTTCAATATTGAATCTACTCAATCATTGATTTACTCACATCTTTGCTTAATAAAATATAAAAGCTTTCACGAAGCCCATTATTTAAAAGAAATGTGTTTTACCTTTTACAACATAAAACAAGAATACAGTGTTAACCAAACAGCCTACTAGATTTTATATTATTTTTATAAAAAAACGTGGTGTAAAATACTCCCCCCCCCCCATGCTGGCAGATTTTCACTATAACTCTAGCTAAGATAAAAATATCGAGATGCGTTTTTCACTTGTTTTCATATTATTTTTATTTTAATTCACTAGCATAAGAAACGTATACCTTCCAATTTTATTTTTTTTTTTCGGCTTTTGCCTGGCCTTAGTTTCACCACTATTAGCCAACATCATTCAAATTTTAACTTATTAATTTATTAACTAACTTATTGCAGTTATTTAACTATATTTGGACGTTACAACACATTCACACACATCCATGGAACCGGAGACGAGTATTTTTCGTTAGAAAAATTACTCGCCCCCGCCGGGAATCGAACCCAGAACACCGCCGTGAACGATTGGCGAAACCAGCGGCTCAACCGCTCGGCCACGGCGGGCCCGCCTTCCAATTTAAAAATGTTAAGAAATTAGAAAAAATATGGTGATTGTTTCAATCGCGCCCCCTGTCGCTCAATATCGAAATTAAAGTAAACCAAACTAAATAACGTTTTAATGTGCATTTAACTATTAATCAAATGTGAATAAGTTTATTTGATTCGGTTAAACCTAACTAAAGTTACAAGCATTTAAATTAGTAGACGTTTCCATTATTCCCTGCGTTTTATATGAAAGCCAAAGAAACGAGAAGATAGTTAAAATTGAGTAAAATTTAGCGTAAATTAAGATTTTTATATTTTCGAAATACGTTTATTTGGCATTTATTTAAAAACGTGTTTTTATCTTTTATGATAGAGATTGCGCCCTCTAGCGGCCAACCTAGAAACTTAAAACCTATTTCTAGCGATTTCTCTTAGTCTTTTCTACTGTAAGTTTCTTTAACGCAACATTCTGGGATGCATAGTTTCTGAGATACAGCCGATGGCCACCCTTAATCGAACACCCGGTACATACAGGAAATTTTCTATTAGGTATAAAACAAGTGTTTTCCACTCACAGACTAAGCATGAAGTAAAATTTCGAGTTTAGAAAAGCCTGAAAATTTGGTTTGGTCGCGTAGCGCGAAGCGCGGAGCGGCCAAACCAAATGTTCAGGCTTTTCTAAACTCGAAATTTTACTTCATGCGCCACGCGTATTAAACATTGAAAGCACTGAAATATTGTAAGCGAGTAAACTTTGCTTGAAATCAGTGTCTTGCACGCGTGGCGCATGAAGTAAAATTTCGAGTTTAAAATTTTTGAAAATTTGGTTTGGCCGCTTCGCGCTACGCAACCAAACCAAATTTTCATTGTTTTCTAAATGTTACTTCATTCTTAACCTGGGAGTGGAAAATACTCTTTTAAATTTCAAATTGATCTTTTTTACGAAAACAACGAATATTTAAAAATCTACAACATGTAATTGGGACATGCATACTCAAAATGTTACTTCATTCTTAACCTGGGAGTGGAAAATACTCTTTTAAACTTCAAATTGATCTTTTTTAAGAAATCAACGAATATTTAAAAATCAACAACATGTAATTGGGACATGCATACTCAAAAGAAAAAAATCACAAGAAATTATGATTTAAAGCTTTTCTAAAAGAGAGAATATACGCGACCTAAACTATGACATTATCATATAACGTCAAAATTTGACACAACTAGGAAATATCGTTGCAGATACAACTGTCGACATACTTTCTAAAAAATTTGAACCACACATTCCACATCAATGAGTCATAGAACATCTCTTCCGAATTCCACTATACAATTGTTACGGACAAAACACGAAATACGAACAAAACGCGTTTTGTCTAGACAAAACGCGAGTTGTCTAAGGTTTTTAGACAAAAGCCGAACAAAATTGCATTTGTCTGTAATTTTACACATTGTCTAGACAAAATGCGTTGTGTCTCGGTAATCGAATCTTAGTATGCATGTTACTAGACAACATTCATACCAACATGCATACCAAGATTCGATTACCGAGACACAACGCATTTTGTCTAGACAATGTGTAAAATTACAGACAAATGCAATTTTGTTCGGCTTTTGTCTTAAAACCTTAGACAATTCGCGTTTTGTCGTCGCGTTTTGTCTGCAACCTATGCAATTCGTTAAATGTGACATCACACTGTAGATGATTGGCTGATTGGCGTTCTCCTAACGCCGTTTTGAGCAATTTTGTCCGGCTTTTGTCTAAAAACCTTAGACAATTCGCGTTTTGTCTTCGCGTTTTGTCTGCAACCTATGAAATTCGTTAAATGTGACATCATACTGAAGATGATTGGATGATTGGCGTTCTCCTAACGCCGTTTTGAGCAATTACCGGTGCAACCAATGAAATTCGTATAATGTGACATCATACTGAATATGAATTAAACTTTGTAGTTATTAATTACCCTTTAACATTTTTTTTAATTTTAATTTAGAAATTTGGAATCCACTTCCCTCACAAACCAACTCCGTCACGCGAAAACCACCCCCCACATTCGACTACCCGCAACAGCAGCAGCAAAACCACGGCAAAAAGCCGCGAAGGAAATCAACACCCAGCCCACCCTCCCTGTCACAAATTATAGACATCACAACGGACAAACCGAGAAAATACCCCCTCCCGCTACTAACAGCCAACCAATTCGAGCCCCAAAAACCCATCAATCAAAAGCCCCGAATCACCCCCGAATCTTTGATCCCCAAAGATTTTGAGATGGGTGGGATCGGGTTGGACCATTCTTACGAAGTTCACGAGGATTTCTTCGAGCAGAAGACGACGAAACCGCCTCCGGCGAGTTTCGTGAATGTTTCGCCCTTGATGGGGAGTTATTTGAACAATTTGAAGACGCCCCAACCGTTTCTGCCGACAACTGTGCCTTTTATCAGCGCTGGGATGTATAACAATAACGGCGGAGATTTCGGATTGAGGACGAGGAATATACAAAAACCGTTTTGATTTTATTTAAGATTTAAATGTTATGTTTTTATTTATTTTTATCTTGTTTTGTTGTTGTAGTTTTGTTGCGTTTTAATAAAAAAAATGTATATTTTGTTGTAATTAGTTACGAATTTTTACAATTAGATTAAGAGATATAGAAACACAAAGAGAGAAAATTCGAGTCACTTTCCTCCACAACTTTTCCCTCCAATACTGCAAGATAAACCAACGAAATTTAAGCGTTTTTCCAACAGACCAATCCGAATGTAGTTTGCCCCTAAACTGATAGCAGTGGTGGAGAATGGTGTTGTGAGAATTTTTATTGGTAGGACTGCAGACATAGACACACAGGGAAGTTTTCTTTCAAAGTTTTCATATCCCAAACGCAGGATTGTTATGTTTAAAACACTTTGTTTTAAAACAGTGTTTAAAACACTTTGTTTTAAAACAGTGTTTTTACATGTTTAAAAACAGCCGTCATGTTTTAAACGGTTTTGTTTTAAACATGTTTTAATTTTTAAATTTGTTTAAAACATGTTTAAAACGTTAAATTTGGTTAGAACGTTTTTTTTATTATCTTAAATTTACTAAATTATATTTTATACTACTTCATTAAAATTTGTTGTTTACGTTTTTAAATTTTAGCTAAACTGTTGAAGATTTTTCAAATTAAATTATTAATCATAACATTTTATTACAATAAAATATCACAACTGTGGGCATAAATGTGATTTTTAAATACAGGGAATTTTTCTTTCAGGTATAGATATGCATACACTGTAAATTTTACGACATTCGTTGTTTTTTTAAAAGATTTCAATTTGAATCTTTAAACGAGGGTTTTCCACTCCCAGACTAAGCATGAAGTAAAATTTCGAGTTTAGAAAAGCCTGAAAATTTGGATTGGCCGCGTAGCGAAGCGGAGCGGCCAATCCAAATTAGGCTTTTCTAAACTTGAAATTTTACTTCATGCGCCACACGTATAAAGCACTCAAATGTCGTAAAGTTTAAAACATACGCCTTTAGCAATCTAATATGTAGATGTGAATAAAACATGAGTCAAATTCTGCGCTGAACAAACTGTTTGAAACAGTGATTATAGGCAACCCAATAACTCTGACGTATATTAGGTTGCCTATAAATGTTGTTGTATGTGTGTGTTTTTTGAACTTCACTGTAAATCAGTGTTTTTAAGCGTGGCGCATGAAGTAAAATTTCGAGTTTAGAAAAGCCTAATTTGGATTGGCCGCTCCGCTTCGCTACGCGGCCAATCCAAATTCTTAGGTTTTTCTAAACTCGAAATTTTACTTCATGCTTAGTCTGGGAGTGGAAAACACTCGTTAAAAGCCTCAAATTAACCGCTTTGAAACAACGAATTCCAGTAAATTTAAAAACCACTGTAATTATCAGGCTATGTATACAGGGTGTCTACGCTAAACCGTTCGTTAAATGTTTATAGCGTTTCCGTTGCACTAAAAATTTGAAAAAAATCCTCGTCACACGGTTGAATCAGTTTTCCTCATGTGAAATATTTTCAACTTCCTATCACTTTCGGTTCCACCGGAAGTAACACCAATTTTTTTATTTTAAATAGAACACCCTATATATTAGTAATTTTTTGGATTTCTCGTTTAAATTGCAACATATTTTATTCAAGTATATGTACACTTATCTCTTATAGTTTTCAAGCAAAAAAAAATTTCTAAAATTTTGACCTCTAAAAGGCATCTCGAAATCTGTCTGGAACTTTTCTTATGAATAAGGTAAAAATATGATTCATATCTCTACTTGTACCTAGAGAATGCATCTATGAGTAAAATAATTAGAAACTGTCAATTTTAACAATTAGTGTTCTTAAAATGTTTATATCGAAGTGCCCTCTTCAATATCTTGTAATTCATTTTTTTTAAATAGAACGGCCCATTTTTTATCACATGGTACGATTGGGGGGAAAATTTCCTACAAAAAAGTATTTACAACTATACTACTAAAGCAACTAGATTTCTAATTATTTCGAAGATTCGTTTTTCGTCGCATTTATGCAGGGAATAATGCGCGCATAAGTCGCAATTGAATTTTAGTAGGCAAGTAGTATGCATTTGTTCTGTACTCTATGCAGCCTAGACTATAGTCTCTAGACTCTATTTATCTAGACTCTAATAGTTAAGTTTTGTACTCCAGGCAGCCTAGACAATAGTCTAGACTAATTATCTAGACTCTAATCAGTCTGTAGACAAGACTATAGTCTATACTCATCCCTAGACTCTAATATCTAGAATAGAATCTCTAAGCACTGTACTATAGACATCTTAAACTCTAGAGTTTTGACATTTGACCCAGACTCTAAACTCTGCATTTTGCGCAGTCGACTTGTGTAGACTAAACTAAAGTTTCTAGACAGTCTAGACTAGTCTGTCGACTAGTTTGTATACTTTAATCTGTGAACTCTAATCTGTAGACTCTATCTAGTCTGTAGACTAGTCTATGGACTCTATCTAGTCTGTAGACTGTATCTAATCTGTAGACTCGTCTGTGAACTATCTAATCTGTAGACTCCAGCCTGTAGGCTCTGTCTAGTCTGTAAACGCTAGACTGTGCACTCTATCTAGACTGTAGACTCTAGTCTGTGGACTCTATCCAGTCTGTATACCAGTCTGTGAACCCTGTTTAGTCTTTGTTGACTTTAGTCTATAAACTCTAATATGTGGACTCTATCTAGTCTGTAAAGTAGTCTTTGGGCTCAATTTAGTCTGTAAACTCTAGTATGTACTCTATCTAGTCTGTAGACTCTAGTTTGTGCATTCTATCTAGTCTGTAGACTCTATCTAGTCTGTAGACTGTAGTTTGTGGATTCTATCTAGCCTGTAGACTTTATCTAGTCTGTAGACTATATCTAGTCTGTAGACTGTAAACTCTATCTAGTCTGTGAACTCTGCCTAGTCTATAGACTAGTTTGTGGTCTCTATCTAGTCCCTAGACTCTAATCTGTAGAGTCTATCTGGTCTGTAGACACTATCTAGTCTGTATACTCTAGTCCGTAGACTCTAATTAGTCCTTGAACTCTAGTCTGTGGACTCTATCTAGTCTGTAGACTCTAGTTTAGGGATTCTGTTTAGTCTGTACTCTAGTCTATGGACTAGACTATAATATGTAGACTTATTTCTAGACTCTGATACCTAAACTCTAATTTGTAAGCTCTGTATTCTAGATACCCTATACTCTAGACCAGGGGTCTTCAAACTACGGCCCGAGGGCCACATCCGGCCCGCGGACAGATTTTTTCGGCCCGCGGAGAGCTAGCATACTTGAAAACTCATATTTTTTACAGCAAATTAAATTTAGTTTACTGAAGTATTCTAATTTTAAAGGCTTATTGTTATGGTTTTGGCCCTCGGAACTTACTGGAGTAATCAGTATGGCCCTAAGGCTGGAAAGTTTGGAGACCCAGGCTCTAGACCACATATGGACAACCCTCGGCCCGCGAGCCGGATCCGGCCCGCTGTGAGATATGATCCGGCCCGCGAGACATTTTGAAAAAACCCAATTAAAAAAATATTACATTAGGTACTTATACTCGCGGGAGTGACAGTGAGGCGGCAAACATCAAATTCTTTGATGTTCGCCGCCACTCGACTTGCTCGATCAAATTCTTTGAGGTTTGCCGCCTCACGGGCGACACATCAAAAGATTTATTCTAAACTAGTTTATTCCAGATTATTCGTTCATTTTGCCTATATAAGGGGGTGGATGGCCTGAACGTTAGTTCAGTTCTATTTGAGCTACCGAGGTGATAACTTGGACAAGCGATTTCCTAGCGAACTGCTCGAGCCGTCAACTTGCTTTGTGACTTTGTGTGCATCTTGAGTGGTTACTAACTATAGTTTTTTATTAAGTTTATTGAACAAAAAGTAAACAAAAATGATGTCTGGTGGAAAGAAACGAAAAGTAGATACAGAGGGTCGCTATTTTCAAGAAAAATGGACTGAAGAATTATTTTTTATCTTGCACAATGGTAAGCCTATTTGTTTGCTGTGTAATGAATCCATTTGAGTAATGAAAGAATTCAATATAAAGAGGCATTACTCAACTAAGCATGCTACGCTGCACTCACTGACAGGACAATTAAAAACAGACAAAATCCAGAAGCTTACCGCAAATTTGGAAAAACAGCAACAAATGTTTTATAAACAAAGAACACAACTTGATAATGTTGTGAAAGCTAGTTTTATAGTTAGCTCAAAATTGGCAAAGGCATTAAAACCATTTGCCGAAGGAGAATTTATCAAGGAGTGTATGTTAGAAG
Source organism: Philonthus cognatus (assembly GCA_932526585.2). Classification (NCBI taxonomy): domain Eukaryota; kingdom Metazoa; phylum Arthropoda; class Insecta; order Coleoptera; family Staphylinidae; genus Philonthus; species Philonthus cognatus. The sequence continues at coordinate 37,412,210 of OW052242.1, forward strand.
TTTGCGGTATTATGTGTCCTGAAAAGAAAAAAGAATTTGAACTAATTAGTTTGTCAAGACGAACTGTTGTACGACGTATAGAAATGATGGCTAATGATATAAAAACAACATTGACTGACCGTATGGCTGGTTTTGAATAATTTTCCATAGCATTAGACGAGAGCACCGATTCGTCTGACACAGCTCAACTGGCTATATTTATTCGTGGTGTTGATAAGGAGTTCACTGTTACTGAGGAATTGCTTGCCTTACAGCCGCTAAAAGGAACCACTACAGGATAGGATATTTTTATTGAAGTTCAAAAGGTATTCACAAGTTTTGGCTTGCCATGGTAAAAATTAATTGGAGTATGCACTGATGGTGCACCTTCTATGGTCGGCTTACGTAAAGGTTTCATCGGAATTTTGAATGAAAAAGCAACAGAATTAAATGTGCAAAAAGATGATTTGATAGTCCTTCATTGCATTATCCACCAACAGAACTTGTGTTCTAAGTCCATTCGACTCCAGAATGTTATGAATGTGGTTGTAAAAACCATCAACTTTATTCGATCCCGAGGGCTTAACCATCGTCAGTTCAAGGCGTTTTTGGATGAAATATCAGCTGAATATAACGACGTAACATATTATTGTGAAGTCAGATGGCTGAGCAAAGGAAAAATGTTGAAACGGTTTTACGAGCTTAGAAATGAGATAGCAGACTTTATGAAAATAAAAGATAAACCACTATCTGAATTAAGTGACCCACAATGGATATGTGACTTAGCATTTCTGGTTGATCTTACAGGCTATTTGAATGATTTAAATTTGAAACTTCAAAAACAAGGACAGTTAGTAAATGATTTGTAGAGCCATTTAAAAGCGTTTCAGATCAAACTACGCTTGTGGGAGTCACAGATGCTGTCTGGTAACAGTTACCATCTCAACAAGCTCTCTGAGTATGAAAATATTGCTTATGCTCAATATGCTGAAGAACTCAAGTTACTGTCGGAACAATTTTCGAACAGATTTTGCGACTTCAAAAACATGGAAGACTGTTTCAGTTTATTTGCTACTCCTATAACATATATTATACAAAATGCTCCAATACACTTACAATAATAGGTCAGTAGGGGTCATGTGCAAATATTATTTTTGACGAAATTAAATTAAAATATTAATACAAAAATCACCCAAGAAAATAATAAAGAAAAATCAACATCCAGTAAATACGAGAATAACATTAGTCGATCAAAATTTTTTATCTGAAAGAAATAACAAATGCAGCATCGCCTTAAAATAATAAACAAGTACCGGCGCGTGGAGAAATGCTAAGACGTACAGAAAGATTCAGTTCAGGGTTTAACGAACGCAAACACAACAAGTGTGCAAAGTCAGGGAAATTACGTTGACGTCAGAGAGGGATGGGTTTTGTGACCAAATATGGTAGTAGATAAAGTCTAAGCAACAAAATTTGGGGAGGGGAGAACTTTAAGAGCAGCATAGAAACGATTCTAAAAGGCAGTTAGTTTTGGGACAGGGACTAGGACAGTCAGTATTTGAATGTAAATGGGGACAGTTGAGAGTGGGAAGTTTCAGTGGGATGTGAGTTAGTGAAGTAATGTTGATAAAATGAGTTAAGTATTGAGAATGGAGTTAGAGAATGGAGAATGGAGTTAGGGATAACAACGTTGGAGAGGCTATCACGTAAGAGTAAAATTAATTCTACATCAAACCGACTAAGTTGAAATCAAACAAACAAAACCAGCGAAATAATTTAAACATCTGAGAAAGGGGGAAGATGGGGGGGGGATGAGAATGAGGGATGCATGGTGGTTGATGTGTAAGGCCGAATTGAACAAGAACACGAGGTATGTCCTACTAACTAATCGACCCAGTCGATTGATGTATTAGGCCAATCCGAGTTAGTATTGCGCTAAGTGTCCTACTAACTAACCACACGAATGAGGGATGTATGGTGGTTGATGTGTAAGGCCCAATTGAGCGAGAAAACGAGGTATGTCCTACTAACTTATCGACCCAGTCGATTTATGTGTAAGGCCAATCCGAGTTAGTATTGCACTAAGTGTCCTACTAACTAACTACACGAATGGGGGATGAGAATGAGGGATGCATGGTGGTTGATGTGTAGGGCCGATGTGAGAGGTTGTCCCACTAACTAATCGCAAGTGTGTCGAGTGTGTGATGCTAACTCCGAGATGGTTTTTGTGGGTTTCCCATCTCGTAATGCAAATGCAGGGGCTAGTTAATTTTGCTCCCACAAGTAGAGTCATATATTTTCTTGAGTTTAACTAAATGCACATGGCTTCTAAGCATAAACGTTGGATAATATATTTTGTGACTATAAATATTTTAAGACATACAAATTCATTAGAAATGTCATGAAAGGTCAATAAACTTTGCATACGTTAAGCTCATATCCTGTTTTATTTATTGTCCACACATCCTCCTAGTCAAATTAAAAGGGAAGAAAGACACAGTATTTACGATAATGCATATTGACACAAACAACGAACCTGGTAAATAAATAAAAGGGTTACTACACACACAACACAATGCGCAACGTAAACAATAATAAAAATTATAAATTTGTACAATACCTAGGGTCGAATCATTACAGAGTTGATCGAGATTCAAAAAAACTCACTCCTAAAATCCAAATTTGAAGACGTAGAGTTGTGCGATTTCTACAAAAAATACCTAGAAGAAGACAATTTTCCGCAGCTTAGAAAATTCGCAAGAAGAATGATTTGTGCGTTTGGCAGTACTTATAAATACGAACAATTCTTTTCATTGATGAAAGTTAATAAATCAACACATCGTACAAGACTGAATGACGATAATTTGGAAAATTCTTTACGTCTTTGTGTCAGTGGAATTAATCTAAATATCGATGGATTAGTTTCCCAAATTCAAGCTCAAGTGTCTCATTGATTGTGTGTATTTAACTTTCTTAGTTTGTAACAATTGCAAATTTAACCATTTAATTATAATGTACCATTTTTTTTAATTTCATTTTGTTATTTTAATAAATTGTACTATAATAACATTGTCGTATTATTTCATGTCTAATATCTATCGCAAAAAATATTATCACTACTTTAAAATGCACTAAGTACTTTTAAACGCGGCCCGCGAACGTATTTGCACGCTAAAGTTTGGCCCTCAACATGTCAAAGATTGCCCATACCTGCTGTAGACTTTAAACAGTCGATCCAGACTCTAAAATCTGCACTTTGGACATCAAGCAGTCGATTCATGTAGATTCTAAACTGGAGTCTTTAGACAGCCTAGACCAGTCTGTGGACTCTAGTCTAGAAACTAGAGTCTAGTCTGTAGACTAGGCTGTAGATTCTAGTCTGTAGTGCAGTCGATGTATGTAAATTTTAAACTAGTGCCTTTAGACAGCCTAAAAATTAGTACACAGTTTTACAGAAATCAACAAAATAATTAATTACACAAAAATAACAAATTATCAATTTGCATGGCAACTGCTATAGAATTGTTACCCGAACATGTAGAGTATTTAATGAAACTTATCCACATTTGCCACCGATAAATAAAAGAAGATTTAGAAGATTGGAATCAAATTTTGTTCAATTGACAGTTGCCATGTACAAAAAATAAATTGATAATATGTTGATTTGTGTAATTATTTATTTTGTTAATTTCTGTAAAACTTTGTACTAATTCTTTTTATTATTTGACATTTCGCAATACAATCGTGACAAAACAAAAGCATGCTACTTGCCTACTAAAATTCAATTGCGTCTTATGCGCGCATTATACCCTGCATAAATGCGACGAGAAACGATTCTTCGAAATAATTCGAAAACTACTTGCTTTAGGAGTATAGTTGTATAATACTTTTTTTGTAGGAAATGTTAACCCCAATCGTACCATGTGATAAAAAATGGGTCATTCTATTTACGAAAATTGAATTACTACATATTGAAGAGGGCACTTAGATATTGACATTTTAAGAACACTTATTGTCAAAATTGACAGTTTTCAATTAATTTACTCATAGAGGCATCCTCTAGGTACAAGTAATGATTTAAATCATATTATTATCTTATTCTTAAGAGAAGTTACAGGCAGATTTCAAGATGTCTTTTAGAGATCAAAATTTTAGAAATATTTCTTTTTCTTAAAAACTGATTCAACCGTATGACAAGGATTTTTTTCAAATTTTTAGTGCAACGGCAACCCCATAAACTTTTAACGAACGGTTTAGCGTAGACACCCTGTACTCAAAAGAAAAATGCCTTGTATATTCTGTTTTAAACACGTTTTAAAGGTGTTTTAGACATGTTTTTAATTGTCAATGTTATAAACGCTGTTTCAATAAAAAAAAAACACGTTTTGTAAAAAAAAACTGTTTGCTTTAATTAAAATTTAAAAAAACGTTTTTTTTTAACGGTATGCATTTTGGGGCATTCGTTAGTTTTTAATATGTTCAATTTAAAGTTTCAAACGGGTGTTTCCACTCCTTGATTAAGCAATTTCTAATTTAAAGAAGTCTGAAAATTTGGGTTTGCTGGGGAGCGTAAGCTAAGCGAGCCGCGTCCCAGCAAATCCAAATTTTCAGGCTTTTTTATCAATACATGTCAAATAACTTCGAAACGGTGCAACTTAGAACGATTGTTGTTATTAAAACGACATCATACTTTCATGAGCGATTTAAAAACTAAATAATATACAGGGTGATCCATTTAAAATAAGCAAGTTGCATCCTCTACTGTCTATATGGCGCACCTTGTATACATGAACATATTTTAAGGTTATGCAGCTCTTAAAGTTAACTTTGTTTCTATCTTTAATTTAAACCAAGATATTTTCTGAGAACGCACAAATGTGACACCCTGTATATATTTTTTTTTTCATTGAAGAATAAATGCATTTACATACTGACCCAGTGTGGGAGTTAAACCCACTAAAAACTCCCTATTTTGCCTTTTATTTGTCTTTCTGGCATCACTAATAGACATTTCTTCAGAGGATCTAAATTAAATTAGTTGTTAGAACAAGGAATTACTTTAAATGCAATTTTGTTGGGGTAGATTACGTTGGAAAACATTTGAAGGTTAGACTTCTTTGTTGCGCATTGCCAGCGGTCGATAATCATTTCACAGCTCACTCTGATAAGAGCATATCGTCTACACCAGTTGACAAACACTTCAAACTCTGTAACTTCTTGGCGATTAATGTAATCACGTATATCCTCAATGAAGCCCACAATTTTGTGCCTCTCTAATCCTTATTTCATTCGTAATTTTTGTTTAAACGTACAAGATTTGACTTGCAAATCGGGGTCGACGCGCAACATTACGTGCCCGCGCATTTTTTACGGCGGACGGGAAAAGAGCGCGCATGCGCAGTGCATGGCGTGATGTCAGCCGTGCCGCGCGTCCGCAACCAACCAGTGACCATTTCGCAAACCGTTCTCGCCCGAACCGGTATCCGCACACGCATCGGAAATACACGTCGGCGCAGGGCAAAAGCACCCTACGCGACGTCTACCATACTTTTTCAGTGAATCACCCTCTGGCCGAATCAACCCTCTCGTAAAACAAGAGCGCGCGTGCAGGGATTGTGTGCTAATTTCTCAGTTTTAAAATAAAGATAACACGGTGAGTGGGTCTATTTATATTTTTTTTACTCTCCGACGCTTTACGAGGTGCGCACGTGTCTGCGTGTACGCGAGTTTGCCGGCGGGGATAAATAAACAAAAACTCATTTTTAGATTAATTAAAAAAAATATATGTAAATCTTAATTTTTTGCGAGAAGAGCAACATTTCATAACGGAATTGAGTTTTAAAGGTCACACACACGAGTATTTTAAAAAAAGCGTGCCAAATTTTCATTGGCGTATCAATTTTAATTTCAAGTTGACAATATACATTATTTTTTAGTAATACAAATCTATGAATTTCCAACTAATTATTCAATTAATTTGTCTTGTATAAAATTATGTTCCGTAAAACCAGTAGCGTAGCAAGGTCAGGTGGTACCCGGTGCGGGATACTTTTGTCACCCACAAATTTAAATCAGAAATTTTAAATTATATAACTAATCTAAATTTTAAATTTCGCTTTAAATCTGTGTTTTATACGCGTGGCGCATAAAGTAAAATTTTCAGTTTAGAAAAGCCTGAAAATTTGGTTTTGCTGGGGAGCTACTCGCTTCGCTCGCGCGCCCCGGCAAATCCAAATTTTCAGGCTTTTCTAAACTTGAGTTTTACTTCATGCTCAACCCATTAGCGCATACGGTTATTTTATATTTAGTTTTTACCAGATAACATATTGTATCATTAATATCAGAGCTGGGACGAATCCTCGTAAAAAGGATTCGAATCACGAATCCGAATTCGTAAGAGATAAATATGATATGATCACGAATACTAATCCTTTAAGAATACATTTGATTTTATTTTTTTTTTTGCAGCGATTATTATATAAATATCGTTACCAGTTGTTTTAACAAAAATATTCAAAGCCTAATTATTTATTATTAACACTGAACATAGTAGATAACAGACTAAATATCCTCCCTATTACTCTGATTAAAGATGTATTTGTGTGTTTCTGGACTTCTCTTCAAATTAGTGTTCTGTACGCGTGGCGCATGAAGTAAAATTTCGAGTTTAGAAAAGCCCGAAAATTTGTCTCGGGTCGCTGCGCGACCCTCGACAAATTTTCACGGGGCTTTTCTAAACTCGAAATTTTACTTCATGCTTAGCGTGGGAGTGGAAAACTCTCGTTTAAAGCTTCAAATTGAACTTTAAAACAAACGAGGAATATCTAAAGATTTACAGAAAATAGGCTGAATTTGGAATACGTTTACTTGAAAGAAAAACTCCTTGTATCTGTTTGCTCCGAAGAAATATCAATAATTATAAACCATAATGAAGATAACAATTAATTCTCAAAAAACACTCGTTAATTAATATTATACACAATTGATATTTGTTAAACAATGGCGGCCAAGAAAAAGACAAAGAAAAAACATGTATTTTTAATCTTCTAGTAGAAATGCTTTTTATGTTAAAAGAAGTAAACTATCTATCTTTCAGCTAGTAGTACAAGTTCTTTCTGTTAGCAGCAATCATCCTTTTAGTAGTAGATGAAACAACTACTATTTTGTTCCTTCTACTATTACTAGAACACGATAAGCCAGAACCATCTGAACTAGACGCTCTGTTAATAGCAGTAGTTCTTTCTGCTAGTAGAAATTGTGTTTTTTGCTATAAAAAAACGACGGCTAGATCTTTCTGCTACTAGTAGTAGTACAGGCTCCAACTGCCGGTGGCAAGATTTTAAGCTAGAACCATTTGAACCAGAAGCCTTGTCTGCCAATACACAATTGCCACTTGTTAAACAATGGCGGCAAAGAAATAGACAAAGAAAAAACATGTATTTTTAATCTTCTAGTAGAAATGCTTTTTATGTTAAAAGAAGTAAACTATCTATATTTCAGCTAGTAGTACAAGTTCTTTCTGCTAGCAGCAATCATCCTTTTAGTAGTAGATGAAACAACTACTATTTTGTTCCTTCTACTATTACTAGAACACGACAAGCCAGAACCATCTGAACTAGACGCTCTGTTAATAGCAGTAGTTCTTTCTGCTAGTAGAAATTGTGTTTTTTGCTATAAAAAAACGACGGCTAGATCTTTCTGCTACTAGTAGTAGTACAGGCTCCAACTGCCGGTGGCAAGATTTTAAGCTAGAACCATTTGAACCAGAAGCCTTGTCTGCCAATACACAATTGCCACTTGTTAAACAATGGCGGCAAAGAAATAGACAAAGAAAAAACATGTATTTTTAATCTTCTAGTAGAAATGCTTTTTATGTTAAAAGAAGTAAACTATCTATCTTTCAGCTAGTAGTACAAGTTCTTTCTGCTAGCAGCAATCATCCTTTTAGTAGTAGATGAAACAACTACTATTTTGTTCCTTCTACTATTACTAGAACACGATAAGCCAGAACCATCTGAACTAGACGCTCTGTTAATAGCAGTAGTTCTTTCTGCTAGTAGAAATTGTGTTTTTTGCTATAAAAAAACGACTGCTAGGTCTTTCTGCTACTAGTAGTAGTACAGGCTCCATCTGATTTTAAGCTAGAACCATCTGAACCAGAAGCCTTGTCTGCCAATAGCGGTAGTTGTTTCTGCTAGTAGAAACAGCGCGTTCTGCTAAAAAGTGAACGTTTTTATCAGTAGTAGTAGTTATTTCAGCTATTAGTACAATTTCTTTGTGCTAGTAGCGTTCGTCCTTTCAGTAGTAGAAAGAACAACTACTATTTTGTTCCTACTACTACTACTACGAGTAGGTCTTTCTACTACTAGTACGGACGAAACCTGTACAACAGGTTCCGTCTGCTGATGGTAAGACATCTGAAGCTAGAACCATCTGAACTAGAAGCTCCGTTAATAGCGGTCGTTCTTTCTGCTGTAGTAATTCTTTTAGCTAGTAGCAGTTGATCTCAAGACCGTAGCCGGAGGAGGGGGAGGATGTGGGGGTTCAAAACCCCCTGAAATTTTCAAAAAGATAAATTTTTGTATGTAAAAGCGGGACTGTAAGAGCAGAAACAATATTTTTCCCTAAGCCCCCCCCCTCGAAATTTTTATAACCCCCTCCGATTTTTTTTTCTGGCTGCGGCCTTGGTCCTTCTTTCAACTTAATAGTAGTTTTTTTATTCTACTAACACTAGTTTTTTCTGTTACTAGTAGTAGTGGTAGTAAAGGCTCCGTCTGCGGAACTAGAAACTCTGCTAATAGCGACAGTTCTTTCTGCTAGTGGACAAAAAGTAAACGTTACATTTTGTAGTAGTGGTTCTTTCGGCTAATAGTACTTAGTAGTACTAGTACAGGCCTTGTCTGCTGGTAGCAAGATATCTGAAGCTACAACCATCTGAGCTAGAAGTTTTGGCTGGTAATAGTGCTAATTGTTTCTGCTAGTAGAAACAGTGTTTTCCGCAAAACAGCCTATTTTCTGTAAATCTTTAGATATTTCTTGTTTTTTATCAAGTTCAATTCGAAGCTTTAAACGAGTGTTTTCCACTCCCAGACTAAGCATGAAGTAAAATTTCGAGTTTAGAAAAGCCCCGTGAAAATTTGTCTCGGGTCGCGGCGCGACCCGAGACAAATTTTCACGGGGCTTTTCTAAACTCGAAATTTTACTTCATGCGCCACCCGTATAAAGCAGTGATTTAACGAGAAATTTAAAAACACACAAAAGACATTTTTCATGTTAATCCTCACAATTAATTCGAACTATTTTTGACGATTCAAATCCTTTTGTAAGTATTCGAATCCTTTTATAAATATTCGAATCCTTTTATAAATATTCGAATCTTTTTATAAGGATTTGAATCACCTACATATGGATACGAATACGAATCCTCTTAAAAAACGGAACGAATCCGGATCACGAACCCAGTTGAACTAAAGTATTCGAATGCCTCTTTTGAATCCTCTAAAAGGATTCGAATCCTGAATGATTCGAATCCTGCCCATCTCTGATTAATATTAAGTTTGTAGGTGATAATCAGAGCTGGGCAGGATTCGAATCATTCAGGATTCGAATCCTAGATTCGAATCCTTTTAGAGGATTCAAAAAAGGCATTCGAATACTTTAGTTTAACTGGATTCGTGATCCGGATTCGTTACATATTTTTAAGAGGATTCGTATTCGAATCCAAATGCAGGTGATTCGAATCCTCGTAAAAGGATTCGAATATTTATAAAAGGATTTGAATCGTTAAAAATAATTCGAATGAATTGTGAGGATTAACGTGAAAAAATTGTTTTGTGTGTTTTTAAATTTCTCGTTAAATCACTGTTTTATACGCGTGGCGCATGAAGTAAAATTTCGAGTTTAGAAAAGCCCCGTGAAAATTTGTCTCGGGTCGCTGCGCGACCCTCGACAAATTTTCTACGCGGGGCTTTTCTAAACTCGAAATTTTACTTCATGCTTAGTCTGGGAGTGGAAACGCTCGTTTGAAACTTCAAACTGATTGCTTTAATAAGAACATTAAATCACTGAAAATGTTTTTAAAGATAATAATCTAGTTTTCAAAATGTTGTTTTATATTATTTGAAGTAAAACTGACATGGTAGCCACAATCTAAAATGTTAAAGTTTTCCGACATTTCCCTGGTTCAATATTTTTTTCCCTGACCTTTTAATATAACTTTCTTCTTTGGGAAACCCCCATTTTGTTAAATTGTTTTCATTGTTTTTGTCAATATTTAAGTTTATTTTATAAATTTTTACGTGTTTTGTAATTTGCCTACTGATTTTGACAAATTTAATAATACCATATGGCTTCTTTGTTAGCGTTTTGGTCAATTTGAATAAAAAAAATACCATGACTTTTCTCTGACTTTCCCGGTTTTAATGATATTCAGTCAATTTTGTATTAACGTAATTTTCAGGCATTCGTCGATTTTATAATAGAGTTCAATTTCTAGTTTTGAACAGGTGTTTTCACTCCCGGGCTAAGCATGAAGTAAAATTTCGAGTTTAGAAAAGCCCCGTGAAAATTTGTCGAGGGTCGCGCAGCGATCCGAGACAAATTTTCGGGCTTTTCTAAACTCGAAATGTTACTTCATGCGCCACGCGTACAAAACACTGATTTGAAGTGAAGTTCAGAAACCCACAAATACATCTTTAATCAGAGTAATAGGGAATCAGATGTTTAATCTGCTATCAACGATGTTCAGTGTTAACAATAAATACTTAGGTTTTAAATATTTTTGTCAAAAAACTGGTAACGATATTTATATATAAATGGTTAAAAAAAATAATAAAATCAAATTTACTCTTAAAGGATTTGTATCCGTGATTCAAAAAATAACAGGATTCGAATCTTTGATTCGAATCATATTTATCTCTTACGAATCCTTTACTCGAGTATTTCTGATTCGAATCATATTAGGTGATTCGGATTCGCAATTCGAATCTTTTCTACGAGGATTCGTCCCAGCTCTGTCATCTACATTATTCTCTTCTTCATTTCTAATGGTATTAATAAGTTTAAAGAATAGTTTTCTGTTTCCTTTATTAGCTAATTGAAGTTTTTATCCAAAGTCAGAATATTAAATGACTAAACATGTTTTTAAAGACAATAATCTAGTTTTCAAAATTAAGTTAAATCTTTCCGACATTTCCCTGATTCAAGATTTTTTCCCTGGCCTTTTAATATAACTTTCTTCTGTGGGAAACCTCCATTTTGCTAAATTATTTTCATTGTTTTTCTCAATATTTAAGTTAATTTTATAAATTTTTACGTGTTTTATAATTTGCCTGCTGATTTTGACAAATTTAATAATGTCATATGGCTTTTTTTGTTAGTGTTTTGGTCAATTTGAATATAATTATATGACTTTTCCCTGACTTTCCCGGTTTTAATGATATTCAGTGAATTTTTTATCTACGTAATTTTCAGACATTCGTCGATTTTATAATAGAGTTCAATTTGAAGCTTTAAACGAGTGTGAAAATTTGTCGAGGGTCGCGCAGCGACCCGAGATAAATTTTCTGGGCTTTTCTAAACTCGAAATTTTACATCATGCGCCACGCGTATATAACAGTGATATAACGAGAAATTTGAAAACACACAAAAGACATTCTTCATGTTAATCCTCCAAATTAATTCGAATTATTTTTTACGATTCAAATCCTTTTGTAAGTATTCGAATCCTTTTATAAATATTCGAATCCTTTTATAAATATTCGAATCTTTTTATAAATATTCGAATCCTTTCATAAGGATTCGAATCCTTTTATATGGATTCGTGTGACCCACATTTGGATTCGAATACGACTCCTCTTAAAAAAATGTAACCAATCCGGATCACGAATCCAGTTGAACTAAAGTATTCGAATGCCTCTTTTGAAAAGGATTTGAATCCTGAATGATTCGAATCCTGCCCAGCTCTGGTAGATGAAATTAAAACAAAATGATGTATTCTTAACCAATTAAGCGCCATTGATGTAATAACGCGCAACATTATAATTTTTTTGCTTATTGATACATTGTATTATTTGACCTGACTTGTGTGAAGAACAATGTAAATTTTTGTTGTTTTAATATTTTGATTATTACTTATTTTAAAAAAGTATTTTTAAGTGTATTTCTATCTTCACAATATTTCAGTTTTTTATAGGCGTGGCGCATGAAGTAAAATTTCGAGTTTAGAAAAGCCTGAACATTTTCAGGTTTTTCTAAACTCAAAATGTTTCTTCATGCTTGGGAAGTAGAAACAATCGTTAGAAACTTTTAATTAAACACTTTTATAAAATCGACGAATGCCTAAAAAATTCCAGAGCTGGGACGAATCCTCGTAAAATGGATTCGCATCACGAATCCGAGTCACCTAATATGATTCGAATCACGAATACTCGAATAAAGGATTCGTAAGAGATAAATATGATTCGAATCAAAGATTTATATCCTGTTTTTTCGAATCACGAATAAAAATCCTTGAGCAATAAATTTTATTTTATTATTTTTTTCCAACCATTAACATATTAATATCATTATTAGTTGTTTTAACAAAAATATTCAAAACCTAATTATTTTTATTAACACTGAACATCGTTGATAACAGACTAAATATCTGATTCCGTGTTACTCTGATTAAAGATGTATTTGTGTGTTTTTGAACTTCACTTCAAATCAGTGTTTTGTACGCGTGGCGCATAAAGTAAAATTTCGAGTTTAGAAAAGCCTGAAAATTTGGTTTAGTCGCGACCAAACCAAATTTTCAGGCTTTTCTAAACTCGAAATTTTACTTCATGCTTAACCTGGGAGTGGAATCACTCTAAAACTTCACACTAACCTTTATTATAAAATCGACGAATGCCTGAAAATTACGTAAATAAAAAATCACTGAGTATTATTGAAACCAGGAAAGTTAGAGAAAAGTCATGGAATTTTATTTAAATTAACCAAAACCCTAACAAAAAAGCCATATTGTATTATTGAATTTTTCAAAATCAACAGGCATCATATAAATTACAAAACACATAAACATTTATAAAACCAACTTAAATATTGACAAAACCAATGAAGACAATTTAACAAAACGGGGGTTTCCTACAGAAGAAAGTTATATTAAAAGGTTAGGGAAAAAACTCTTGAATCAGGGAAATGTCGGGAAAATTTAACATTTCAGATTGTGGCTACAATGTCAGTTTTACTTCAAATAATAAACAAAGTTTTGAAAACCATATTATTATCTTTAAAAACATTTTCTGTCATTTAATGTTCTTATCAAAGCATTCAGTTTCAAGTTTCGAACGAGCGTTTCCACTCCCAGACTAAGCATGAAGTAAAATTTCGAGTTTAGAAAAGCCTAAAAATTTGGTTTGGTCGCGTAGCGCTACGCGCTACGCGACCAAACCAAATTTTTAGGCTTTTCTAAACTCGAAATTTTACTTCATGCGCCTCGCGTACAAAACAGTGATTTAACAAAAAATTTAAAAACACAAAACAAAATTTTCATGTTAATCCTCACAATTAATTCGAATTATTTTTGACGATTTAAATCCTTTCGTAAATATTCGAATCCTTCTATAAATAATCGAATCCTTTTATAAATATTCGAATCCCTGTATAAATATTCGAATTCTTTTATAAGGATTCCCAGGATTGTTCTAATGTCTCTTTGGAATCCTCTAAAAGAATTTGAATCCAGAATTCGAATCCTGAATGATTCGAATCCTGCCCAGCTCTGATACATTATGTATATTCAAAAGAAAAATTCCCGGTGTGTAATATAATAAGTTATTCATAGAAATCATGATAAAAAAGTGCAGAATTTTACCTAAAATCAACTTTTAGAGTAAAAACAAAAAGCAAATATTAAATATGAATTATTAAAAAACTCTTAGATATAGAAAATATATATTAAAAATAATACAGTAAAAACGTAAAATACAGAGCCAGATAAAGATATATCTTTAGAAAAAATGGCGAATGCAAAAAGATCAATTATAAATAGAATAACACGAGGAAAAGACAAAATAACAAAAAATTTGCAAGAATGTGCCACAGAATATATTTCTCTCCTCACGATATTTAATAAAAGCTAATTAAAGAATTTTTTAATTATTAATTTATTTAATTCAAATTCAGTGTCGTGTAAATTAGACTTATATAATTTTCCGGACACTGAATTTGAATTAAAAAAATTACTTATTACAAAATTCTTAAATTAGATTTTATAAAATTTCGTGTGGATGTTAAAAAACGTCACTTTTCAAATGATTGTCGTTTTAAGAGGACTGTGAGTGTAAAAACTTGATAAGCGTCGAGAATCAATGTAAACTAGTAACCCAAATTAATAAAACAAAACCCATTTAAAATATCTTATTTCTGTTTTTACACGATTAACTATATTATGGTTTACTAGACGTTGTGCTTATTAATTTTGTTGATTGCTCAATAAACATATTTTTACGATTAAATAAACAACGCAATATTGCACAGCAATTATGGCGTTCTGTTCTCACCTCAATAACTACCTAAATATTTTTTAAAACTAAATACAAACAACCGAAGCGTCTTGCCAAAGTATCATTAGATCCATTACAAGTACAATTAATTCTTAGTATTACATAAATAATTTTAGTTTTGGGTTAATAATAAGGCTTTTTTCTATTGATATTTGCCCGTTAAAATGGTTTTTATAGCTCACCCCCGCACAGCGTGACGTGAACAATTTGTTTTTTCTAAAGTTAATTTTATAATTGGGTAAAGTTATCCATAATCAATCGGAGCTGGGTACTATTGGAATCATTTAAAATTCGGATCATTTTACAAAACGCAAAAGAGATGTTCGAATATTTGTTTTTTAAAGGATTCGTGATCCGATTGGATTCGAATACAACAGTGGCGTAGCTTGGGTTTCGGCCGCCCTGAAGGCAAAAAGTATGTGATGCGATAGACAAGATATCCATTGAACAAAATACTTCTTACACAACTGGCATTGCCCATAGCAATTGTGAGGAATATTCGGAATATTAGTATATAAAAGCATTATTATATAAAAATATGAAATAAAATGGTTAACATTTTCAGTTCAGCTTACAAGATATTATTATTATTATTTATTGTCACAGAGGAAAGAATAACCAGAGTAATCACGCCTGTAACTCGGAATCCACAGTTTGCATAGTGTAGCCATCTCTGAGGCAATTATCAAAACATCCACCTATTAAAACCTTCAACGAAAACAGTTTCCTGTAATTTTGATGGCGATTTAAGGCACAAAAACATATGTTAAAGGATGATTCGTTTATTGGAATGTTAATGTAAACATAAATATACTCAATAGACCCATACACCAATTTACTGCTGACTGACAGATGTGAAATAAAAACATTATTGTTTTAATGCGTTCAGTTTATAGATAATTTGATACTCCATACTCTGTGTTATTGTGAAATATTTCCGCCCCAACAAAGTGCCGTTTTAAAAACATTTTTAGGAGATAATAGAATAAATTATTAATAAGTTTTAAAACCATATTAAAGTTACTAGATATGACATACAGGGAATTATTGTTTTAAGTATACAGGGTGCCCGTATTTCAACAGAATGTATGGGGATCTCGGTTAGTTGAAGAATAGAGAGTCGGTTAAATTGGGGCAAAGTTGCGTACTTTAAGGCCCAATAATAATCTGAAAACAAATTTGAAATATTTTCTTTCGTTTTTGAGATATTGTCAAAAAACGGATTTTTTGAAATTTGTTTTTTATTTTTTTATTCAAAAACTATTGAATCCAGACATTTAAAACTTTGGCACTTTTAAACGAGAAATCTTGTAACATATTTTATTTTAAAATAACTATAATTACCTAGGGACCATAGCCAACTTTTGTTTTTCTTATGAGCGCCATTTTAGATTTTTATGTTTTTTGGAAATATATGTTTTTCTGAATTCAATGATGTACTACAATTATAGTTGATTGTACATTTTATATGTAAAATTTTAATCTTTTCTTTTTTGTAAAGAGTGCCTTGGAAACAGTTGAGTAGCTCACTCATTTGACAACTCCTAGGACCCATAATTTGCTTACATATCACCCCTGAAAGCGAGCATCCAGCTGATTAATTACTGTACTGATAGAAAATTGATTTGTTTCTAAACGAAATACTGGTGTGACATTTTGAATCTTAATTAATTGCTTGACTGTCATAGGATTTTGTCATATTATATCTTTATTGACTATTGTGACTGTAAGTGGCTTGATTGACTGTCTTTTGACTATGCTAGGATTTTGTCCGCTTATATCTCTCTATGAATTGTATTTCGGCTATTATGACGTTATGATTGTAAGTCACTTAAATCACTATAGTAATTTAATGACAAAATACTAATACGATACATATTTTAACAGTTGTGATGTATTTAAAACTAACGAATGTCTTCCACTCCCAGACTAAGCATGAAGTAAAATTTCGAGTTTAGAAAAGCCCCGCGTAGGAAATTTGTCGAGGGTCGCGCAGCGACCCGAGACAAATTTTCACGGGGCTTTTCTAAACTCGAAATTTTACTTCATGCGCCACGCGTATACACCACTGATTTACAGGAAAGCTTAAAATATATAGCGCTTAGAAGTGATAGTAAGCAATATTTATTGAGATGTAGCAAAAAATGCAAGAATTATTTTTTTATCAATAGTTTTGGAATAATAAAAGTAGAATGACCTTGGTTTGTGCAACCTTTTCATACTGTTGATACTTAAGTCATCATATTTTAAACGGGGAAAGTGCTATGATGGACACATCATCATTTTTTTACTTTATGTTTTGTGTGATAATCGATACTTATTATTATTATTACAAAAGATTGACAGTTAAAAATTAATTTTGACTGCTAACAATGATTGCCTGCTGTCAATATTTTACAGATTAATAGATATGACGTGATTGTTTCCAAGACACTCTCAGCAAAAAAGAAAATATTATAATTTTAAATATCAAATCTAAAATAAATTTTGAATGTGATACATCACTGAGTTCAAAAAAAAAATCTTTTTTCAGAAAATATGAAAGTCCAAAATGGCGCTCATAAGAAAAACAAAAGTTGGCTATGCTCCCCGGGTAAATGTTATAGTTATCTTAAAAAAATATGCTACTAGATTCCTCATTAAAAAGTGCCTGTATATTGTCTAAGTTCTAAATCTCCAGATTCAGTAGTTTTTGAATAAAAAAATAAAAGCGATTTTTCAAAAAAAAAGCAAGCTTTTACTGATATCTCGAAAACAAAAAAATATATTTCAAAATTGTTTTTAGATTATTTTTAGGCCCTAAAATACGCAACTTTGCCCAATTTAACCGACTCTCTATCTCTTCAAATAACTGAGATTCCCTTACATTCTATCAAAATACGGACACCCTGTACATACCTCGATATCAGAGATGGAAAGGATTGGAATCCTGGATTCGAACCCGTTTAGAGAATTCGAAAAAGGTATTCGTATACTTTATTGAGATAGTATTCGTGATCCGAAATTATTACAATTTGTTAAAATAATTTTCTAAATTAAAACGATGGCCTAGGCGCATCAATCATTATTTCTATCGCTCAAAAATTGTTATTCCTTTTTCTGATTCACAAAATTAAAGAGGAATTAATTTAAACGAGCCACAACACCCCCAACAATAGAACTTTAACAAACTGCCATTTATTCCATTCTGGAAGTATTATTGTCCTGTTTATAAATAGCAATCTGATAACAAAGATAAAAACAGAATATAATATTAAAAGACAATTACTGGTATCCGGTAGTACATGTCTGTTTTTCAGCTACAACCATGATCGCGATTGTAATTTTCTTAACGGATAAATCTAAAATTTACTAATCGAATGGCCTAACCTATAAATAGGTTCATCTGTCAAAAGTGACACGCGAAATTATTAAACTTTTGCTTTCTAATAAATGTCTATGTTTGCGTCAATTTTTTTTTGATCATTTTTCTCTATAAGTTACACTTGAGTCGTCTAGATGCAAAATCAGTTACATCCATTTTTTTTTTAAATTAAACTAAACTAAAATGCTGATTATCTCCATCCTATTAGATTGCTATTTATAAACAGGACAATAATACGTCCAGAATGGAATAAATGGCAGTTTGTTAAAGTTCTATTGTTGGGGGTGTTGTGGCTCGTTTAAATTAATTCCTCTTTAATTTTATGAATCAGAAAAAGGAATAACAATTTTTGAGCGATAGAAATAATGATTGATGCGCCCAGGGCCATAGTTTTCATTAAGAAAATTATTTAAACAAATTGTAATACTTTCGGATCACGAATACTATTTCAATAAACTATACGAATACCTTTTCTAAATTCTCTAAACGGGTTCGAATCCAGGATTCCAATCCTTCCCATCTCTGATATCGAGGTATGTACAGGGTGTCCGTATTTCGATAGAATGTATGGGAATCTCAGTTATTTGAAGAGATAGAGTCGGTTAAATTGGGGCAAAGTTGCGTATCTTTTGACAAAATTAGTTGTGGGGTTTTAGCTTGTGTCCTTTCTAGCTATAAAATACACGAATGCCAAATATATACAAGGTGGCCGAAAAATGACGGTAAAGCTCCACGTAGTGCGATTCGTTAATCAATCATGAGTACATCAAACATTTAAAAGAAATTAAAAAATAAAAAACTAAAAACTATGATTATTCAGTAAGCCTCACGATGCCACTAATATTAAAAATATGTGACTAGAACTTTTATATAAATAAAACAATTTAAACATTTTCAAATATATATTGTGTATTCGCTACAATAAATAAAACAATTTGAACACTTTCAAATATATATTGTGCATTCGTTACAATTGTTTCGCCACACTGTGGCTTCTTCAGGCAAAGAAATGATAAAAACAATTTGTTGGGTCAGGTATATATACAATGCTTATGGGGGGGTGGGTTTTTTCAAAAAATTAATATTTAAGAGGGGCGAATTTGTTAAGTCTGTTTGGTCGCTGAGAAGATGTCCCGTGTATTTTCTTTTATTAATTTCCATAGACTCCATGATGTTGAGTTTCCGGGCTTTTCTTTCTTGATGGTAGGACTTTGAAGTTTTCATCAACGTGGTTTTTTTTTTTCTATGGGGTGGTTAGAGTATATGGAGTTGGTTTTATTTTGTTTGAAGCTATTTAAGTGTTCTTTTATCCTCTCTTGTAACGACCTTCTGGTTTGTCCTACATATACTTTGGGGCAGTCTTTGCAATTCAGTAAATAGACGCCACTTTGTTAAGTTTTATTAACGTTCTCTTTATTGTTACTTTACCCCGTATGTAATACAAAGGCGAAAGTATTGTTTTCGTGAAAATTTTCGAAACAAAAATTTTAGCGGAAATATCCGTTTTGAGGTCCCCTGAGTCGAATAAGAATATTTTTGAAAAATGTCTGTGTGTCTGTGTGTGAGTCTGTGTGCGCTGTACCGCAAAAACCGCTAAAGATATCGAGATGAAACTTGAAACTTAAGCTTTTTGATACAATCGGAAGAACTGAAAAGCTTTTGGTAAAAATCGGAAAACCGGAAGTGGTACTTTACTCGTAGCGTTTTTCAGTTTTTTCAGATTTTTTTCAATAAATGTTCATCAAACAAAAAATTCTTTCAAATAAAAGTTGTAGATAATAACAAAATGAAGATGTATTGTTCATTTACTTTTTGTACTAGCACTCTTAGTTTTTGAGATATTTCAAAAGTTGTGTGTTTTATCTAGTTATTGGTGTGTGACAGTGTATGTGTCGATACAATTGAAAAATGTTTCAAATAAAAGTTGTAGGAAATGAAAAACTAAAGATTTTTTGTATCTTCACTTTTTGTCATAGCACTCTTAGTTTTTGAGATAATTAATAAATAATGTTCTTTTATCTAGTCATTGGTTTGTCTCAGTGTATGTGTTGATACAATTGAAAAATGTTTCAAATAAAAGTTGTAGTTATCAAAAAGTTGAAGACATTTTGAAAATAATAATGCTACAAATATTTTAAAAGTGATTTAATCGGTAAATGGAACTAATTGATTTATTTCTTTGTATTTTCAATTATTGATTTTTTAAAGCCATTTGTATATGCTAATTGAATAATTATTACTTTTCCCCGTATGTAATACAAAGGGAAAGTATTGTTTTCGTGAAAATTTTCGAATCAAAAATTTTAGCGGAAATATCCGTTTTGAGGTCCCCTGAGTCAAATAAGACCATTTTTGAAAAATGTCTGTCTGTGTGTCTGTGTGTGAGTCTGTGTGCGCTGTACCGCAAAAACCGCTAAAGATATCGAGATGAAACTTGAAACTTAAGCTTTTTGTTACAATCGGAAGAACTGAAAAGCTTTTGGTAAAAATCGGAAAACCGGAAGTGGTACTTTACTCTTAGCGTTTTTCAGTTTTTTTCAGATTTTTTCAATAAATGTTCATCAAACAAAAAATTCTTTCAAATAAAAGTTGTAGATAATAACAAAATGAAGATGTATTGTTCACTTACTTTTTGTCATAGCACTCTTAGTTTTTAAGATATTTCAAAAGTTGTGTGTTTTATCTAGTTATTGGTGTGTGGCAGTGTATGTGTCGATACAATTGAAAAATATTTCAAATAAAAGTTGTAGGAAATGAAAAACTAAAGATTTTTGTAGATTCACTTTTTGTCATAGCACTCTTAGTTTTTAATATATTTAATAAATAGTGTTTTTTATCTAGTCATTGATTTGTGTCAGTGTATGTGTTGATACAATTGAAAAATGTTTCAAATAAAAGTTGTAGGTAATAAAATATTAAAGATTTTTTGTATCTTTACTTTTTGTCATAGCACTCTTAGTTTTTGAGATAATTAATAAATAATGTTCTTTTATCTAGTCATTGGTTTGTCTCAGTGTATGTGTTGATACAATTGAAAAATGTTTCAAATAAAAGTTGTAGTTATCAAAAAGTTGAAGACATTTTAAAAATAATAATGCTAAAAATATTTTAAAAGTGATTTAATACGCAATTTACGGGGGAAAGTACTATGATGGACACATCACCATTTTTTTTTGTTTTTAACATTTTGTATTACATTTCTGCCGGTAACAATAGACTAAACATTACATAAACACTTGTAATGTAAAACTGGTTATTGATAGATATGATTTTAATCAAAACATCTCAAAAATATTGCTAATTTCTTGAGACATTTAGAATTTCAATGGCACCGTGAGCGTTAACGAAGAATCATACATTTTTTATTTTATTTGGATTTTCTACTCAAAATTTATTAACGAATCAAGTTACCTAATCTTTTCACTTATTTTCTGGCCACCTTGTATATTATCAATGCTCAACAAAGGAAACGTTTCTTGTCTCTCAAAAAAAAAAAAAAAAACCTTTGCATCTACACGACTCACTTGTAGGCTTACATTTGAATTTCGCGCTATGTCAAAAGTGATAATCACACGAAATTTTCCAAGGTTTCCTTTTTGATAGATGCCCATACTTCCTTCAATCTTTTTAGACCATTTTTAAAGAAATAACTATGTCACCCATTGCATTAATTTCTTAAAGTTACACGTGTGTGCTTAAATTTGAATTTCGCGCCTTGTGAGACGTGAGATGAAACATAAAATCGAGTTGAGTATACTTTAAACATCACTTTAAATCTGTGATGTATACGGCTGGCGCATGAAGTAAAATTAAGAGTTTAGAAAAGCCTAAAAATTTGGTTTTGTCGCTCCGCTTCGCCAAATTTTCAGGCTTTTCTTAACTCAAAATTTAACTTCATGCTTAATTGAGAATTGAAAACATTCGTTAAAAGTTTGAAATTAAACGCTTCAAAAAACCGGCGAATGCCTAAAATATTATTAAATTTAAGTATAAATGAAATTGCCAATTCTTGGTTGCAGAATACTTCAAACATTAAAAGTGCGATTCTTTTCGCAATCTACAACAAGTTAATCTTACAAAGACTATATCAAACACTCATTGAAACAACTACTTCCCGAGCTAATACTCCGACGGACATTGAATTATACAACAAGTGTGTGCTGTTACATACAGTAACCTACTGCAAATGTAACAACTTGGGTCAAATTATTTAGGCCATCTATAGACGCGTTTCGAGATTTATCTCTCATCAGTATAGCTTTACCATTCCCTATAAACAATTTGACACCCTAGATTGGCGGTCACGTTACCGTTCAAATATAAGTATAAATGAAATCGCCAATTCTTGGTTGCAGAATACTTCAAACATTAAAAGTGCGATTCTTTTCGCAATATACAACAAGTTAGTCTTACAAAGACTATATCAAATTATTAAATTTCAAATAAAGGGTTTTACATAAATAGTTTACATTCACCTTTTTTGAGAAACAAATTGTATTTGTTTTAGATCGCTGTATATGTAAAATTTTAATGCTGTAAATTGCATTAATACTTATGTTTGTTTCTTTATTATCCTGAATTAAACGCGAAAAATAAATTATATCCCAGACAAGTGTCCATTTAACATGATAATATATGCACAATGCAAATAAATGAATTAGCTTGTACGTCTCTATGCCAGAAAACATACAAATGTCTTGATAAGATTTTCAAATTGAACACGAAACGCGTATGTAAATACTCATTTAAATTTCGAGATGCATTAATCTTTAGAAACTTTGGACACTGATAAGGCGTTGTTCCAACAAAAATTGAATGCGTAAAATTTTGCTAAGTAAATTTGTAAACGGTTTATATTTGTAAATAATGTAACAATTTTCGCATACTTTGTTGGTATCTAGACAAAGAAGCACGTGCAAAATGTTTGATTATTTTATTGTAGGAATGCATTTTTAAAAATAAGTCAAATTAGTATGAATCATATTAAAAAAATGTTTTTAATTTAATCTATGCAAGAACTGAGATCTATCTTATAAGACTATTAAATTAGATTGTAGTTTAAACATAATAAAATGTTTTGTATTTTTAGATTTTTAGTATGTATGGATCTGTTTATATATATATATATATATGTATGTGTGTATGTCTATATGTATATATATATATATATATATATATATATATATATATATATATATATATATATATATATATATATAATTGCATATTATTATTGTATAGCAAAAAAAATGCTAAATAAAAATAAAGATTATTATTACTTATTCTCGAAAATTATTAAAATATTACAGGAAATGTTTGTAAAATACCAGTTAATATACTAAGGCTGGGATTCCGATACGAATCATTCAAATAGTCTAATATTCAAATATGAATATTTCAATTTGAATATTTATTCATTTAAATATTTAAAATTGAAGAAAAAAAAACATTCAAATCTGAATATCCAAATATTTAAATATTTGAATATTTAAATTTTCAAATAATTAGAATATTTAAATATTTAAACTAAATTTTTAGAACTTTTTTTATTAGTTGTGCTAATATTTTGCTAGAGGCTTTTTAGCTTCTTAGCTTCGAATATTTAAAATTTCCAAATAATTCGAATATTTCAATATTTAAATAATTCGAATATTTAAATATTCAAATAATTCGAATATTTAAATATCCAAATAATTCAAATATTTAAATATCTAAATAATTCCAATATTTAAATGTTTTTGAACAAATATTTAAATATTAAAACATTCCAAATATTTGAATATGTTTTTAAATGAATAATTGAATACTTTAATTTGAAAAATTCCTAGCCTGATAGTCTATTTTAAATTTCGCTTAAAATCAGTGTTTTATACGCCCGGCGGAGCGACCAAACCAAATTTTCTGGCTTTTCTAAACTCGAAATTTTACTTCATGCGGCACGCGTATAAAACATAGATTTTAAGTGAAGTTCGAATATACATAGATTTGGAAATATTATAGTGTTTTATACGCGTGGCGCATGAAGTAAAATTTCGAGCTTAGAAAAGCCCAGAAAATTTGTCTCGGGTCGCTGCGCGACCCTCGACAAATTTTCACGGGGCTTTTCTAAACTCGAAATTTTCCTTCATGCTTAATCAAGGAGTGGAAAACACTAGTTAGGCAGGTATTAGAACCTTTAATGACAACTCTAATTTCTTAAGGAAAATGGAAAACAAACACAAGCCGTAGTTATTTTCATAATATTTATAAGTTTCGTTAAATATCATTTTTATTAAAGATTCTGGTATTATCATGAGTTTTTAATAGTTTTTTAAACGGGCTTTCCAATCCTTGATTAAGCATGAAGTAAATATTTCAAGTTGAGAAAACCCTGAAAATTTAGATTGGTCGACCAATTCACATTTTCAGGCCACGATTTAGAATTTTTTTCATTTATTTATTTAGTATAATAAACTCACTCAAAGTTTTCACGTAAAACAGTTTTTTTTTTCAAAATTTCGGAATATTGAATTTCAGGTCAAATCCCAGTGAGTTTATTTTAGTAAATAAATAAATTAAAATCGCAAATCGCGGCATTGGAATATTTTACTTTTTCACGCTAGTTTACCAATGTTAAATATTTGTTTATAAAATAACGGTAAAAGTAAAAAAAAAAACATTTAATTGAGACCAGAGTTAAAAAAAAAACGTTTTTTTTTTTCATTTTAATTAAAAGTAACAAGTAAAGTTTTTTTCATTTAAACATTAAGGGACCTCTTAGATGGACGTTTTGAACGCGAGGCGGAACGGGAGCGGGCGCAAGCGTTTGCGTTTTAACACATAGGTTTATATGAGAGTCCGTAGACGGACGGGTGCGAGGCGGAGAAAACGCCAGCACTCGCGTCTGTTTAAATTTGAGCGGAGCGGGACGGCCGCGTTTTTCAGTTTTAACACATGGTTTCTTATGCGCCTTCTTATACGGGCGGGTGAAACGCGTTTCCAAAGCGGGCGTTTTTTTCAATATTTTTGTAAAAATCGGCCAAAGCCAGTTAAATTCGTAATATTTTCCTTACAATATTTAATCGTAACGCAAAAATAAATATTTTTGCGATTAGATAAGTGTCCAAAATTAAAAAATAAATAAAAAAAATATAGATTATAAATTTTTAGGTAAACTTCTATCTCTAAGATATGAGTATAATTTTATTTAATATTTAAAAAATCTATGATATTTTCTAGAAATTGCGAGAAATAAAATAACTAACAATTTAAAATCGCCCCCAATCTCTTGTAAAAATAGTGTGATGAGAACAAAATAATTAAAAGAATTAATATTCATTTTTTTGAGAGCGGTCTCTGTGCTCGTAAATTTTGTACCGCCAGCAGCTTCTCTTTTCCATGACTCTCCAATTGGCCAACATACTAGGGAAATGCCCATTTCACAATCTATTTTTAATATGCAGGTTATTACTCATCAAAGTCCGTGACATTTTTTACAGAAACTTGTATACCGGTTATGGGTTAAATAAAAGGAAAAAAGTGATTGTCTATATCCTAGCGCTAAAACGTGATTTTATAAGTATGTTTGATACAGAAAGTTTTATCTTAGAAATTCAGGCACTGCCCAAGGAACAAATCCATTTAAGTAATGTTTCATCAACATTAAAACAACGTTTATTGTTGCTGCACTGTTGATATAACGTTACTTGTTTGTTTTTTGCTCAGTGGGCGGAGTGCATGTGGAATTTAAGTAAGTAATATTTATGTTTATAAAAACATTAAATACATAAATACAGTAACGTCTATGAATAATAAAGGATAAATAAATAATAATATGACGCAATTAAATCTATTTCGTCCATGCTTATTACTCAGCGTAGCACAACTGAATGATAGACGGCACCGAAGGCTCGGCGGCAAACTCGCCCCGCACCCGCTTTCAAAACGCGTTCAATCCGCTCCGTATAAGAGCTAAAAGCGGAGCGGAAAAAACGATCCGCCCCGCTCCGCTTCCGCGCTAAAAACGTCCATCTAAGAGCACCCTAAAACAGAACATAGAGGGCAATTTTTTTTAAGTATACATATCCCGATAATCACAGCGTTTTTTTTTCAATTTGCGGGAATTCGTTATTTCAAAGCGGTTAATTTGAAGTCTTTAACGAGTGTTTTCCACTCCCAGACTAAGCATGAAGTAAAATTTCGAGTTTAGAAAAGCCTAAGAATTTGGATTGGCCGCGTAGCGAAGCGGAGCGGCCAATCCAAATTAGGCTTTTCTAAACTCGAAATTTTACTTCATGCGCCACGCTTAAAAACACTGATTTACAGTGAAGTTAAAAAACACACACACACGCAAGAACGATTATAGGCAACCTAATATACGTTAGAGTTATTGGGTTGCCTATAATCACTGTATTAAACAATTTGTTCAGCGCAGAATTTGACTCAAGTTTTATTCAAATCTACATATTAGATGGCTAAAGCCGTATATTTTAAACTTTACGATATTTCAGTGTTTTATGCGTGTGGCGCATGAAGTAAAATTTCGAGTTTAGAAAAGCCTAATTTGGATTGGCCGCTCCGCTTCGCTACGCGGCCAAGTCAAATTTTCAGGCTTTTCTAAACTCGAAATTTTACTTCATGCTTCTGAGAGTGGAAAGCCCTCGTTTAAAGATTCAAATTGAAATCTTTTAAAAAAACAACGAATGTCGTAAAATTTACAATGTATTCATATGTATACCTGAAAGAAAAATTTCCTGTATTTAAAAATCACATTTATGCACACAAAGTTGTGATATTTTATTGTAATAAAATGTTATGTTTAATAATGTAATTTGAAATATCTTTAACAATTTAGCTAACATTTCCTAATAAAGTAGTATAAAATATAATTTACCAAATTTAAGATAATAAAAAAAAAAGTTTTAACCAAATTTAACGTTTAAAACATGTTTTAAACAAATTTAAGATTTAAAACATGTTTAAAACAAAACCGTTTAAAACACGACGGCTGTTTTTAAACATGTTTAAAACACTGTTTTAAAACAAAGTGTTTATACATAACAACCCCGATTGAGACAAGCAAAAAGTGTATACTTTCCTTAAAGATAACTATTCTTTGCAAAATATTTCATGCCTAAATAAGAATGTAGTAAAGACAACAATATGCCGTTTTCATGGATTAGATAGCGGCATAATACTTCTTAATTAATTGACCTAAGATAATTTTTAGGACATTGAACTTCGTCCAGTTATAAATTAAATCTCGGCTCTTATCAATTAATTCGTCTCGTCTATCGGCTAGAAAAATCAGCCGAACATAAATTACATCATCATCAAAAAACCATATAAAATGCAATTAAGATCAATTGAGAAATCATCCATTCGAAACGTGCTGGCCAATCGGGAGGGGTCAATTAGTAGTTCACTGTGTCATTAGTTTATGAAGATATCGATAAAGAATTGATTGATCAGAAAAAATACATATCTCCCATGAAATGTCAATTAGTTTTTATGAAGAAAAATGTATCAAAACGAATTGGTCAATCGATTCGGTTCATTTTTTTTCATAAAACTAATTAAAATTTCAAGGGAGATAAAAATTGGTGATATTTCACTATAAGATAAAATTTATCAGCATTACTAATTGGCGTTAGCATACAGCTTTAACACGATTCTGAGGATAATAGTAATATTTTCGTACTAATGAAACATTTTAGTAGAAACTATTGTCAAACAAGATAAATTCAAATTCAAAACTATTTGAATTCGAGAAAATAAGCTTACGCTTCTTATAGTTTGCACACTTTAAACATAATATATATATATATAAAATTATGAAAAAAATATTCGTGAAAATGCAATGTCTTAATTAATAAGACAACTCAAGACGATAAATATCCATTGAAACAACTATGCACTATGCACTATTGCACGGGAAGCAAATACACCGCCGGATATTGAATTATACAATGAAATATTTAAAATCTTATTTAATTTGATTTGTTACAACGCCCTATTAAAGAATATGTAACGTTTAGGTCAAATTCTCTTCAAACCAACTAACAATACAAATTTAAAATAAAAGGAGAGATAGAAATAAATTAGAAGTGAAAGGACTTGGATTAAAACTAATGTCTTAGGCCATTTATAGACGCGTTTCGAGATTTATCTCTCTTCAGTATAGCTTTGCTTATGACGTTTAAATAATTGGAAATAAAATTAAAACAAACTTACTTGGAAAAAGTGTTGTGTGTGGAATGGACAGGTACACAGAAATGAAATGAGTGAAAATTATGGTCGGTATTTTCACTCATTCCATTTCTGTGTACCTGTTCATTCCACATACAACACTTTTTCCAAGTAAGTTTGTTTTAATTTTATTCCCAATTTTTTAAACGTCATAAGCAAAGCTATACTGAAGAGAGATAAATCTCGAAACGCGTCTATAGATGGCCTAAGACAGTGGTGGGGAAACTTTTTTTAAGACGGGCCATTTGTAATAACCAGACAATCGTAGCGGGCCAAAGAATAATGCTTAATCGTAGGTAGATAGTTTTTATGCGGGTCGTCACATTACGAAGTAAGAACGTGTTCAAACATTCTCGCGACGGCACTCTTAAACGGGCCGGATTAAACCTTTCCGCGGGCCGGACTTGGCCCGCGGGCCGTAGTTTCCCCATCACTGGCCTAAGACATTAGTTTTAATCCAAGTCCTTTCACTTCTAATTTGTTTCTATCTCTCTTTTCATTTTAAATTTGTATTGTTAGTTGGTTTGAAGAAAATTTGACCTAAACGTTACATATACTTTAATAGAGCGTTGTAACAAATCAAATTAAATAAGATTTGAAATATTTCATTGTATAATTCAATATCCGGCGGTGTATTTGCACGGGAAGTAGTTGTTTCAATGGATATTTATCGTCTTGACTTGTCTTATTAACTAAGACATTGTTTGCATTTTCACAAATAGTTTTTTCGTAATTTTATATATTAACTATTGTCAGTTTACAACTAATAATTTAATAGCTAACTATAAAAGGAATTTTTGATTAAGGTATACACATCCTGATTTATACGCTGCATTGGTTCATGAATTAATTGTTTTTAAAAATCGATCATTTTGAAGCTTCAAACGAGTGTTTTCCACTCCTTGTTTAAGCATGAAGTAAAATTTCGAGTTTAGAAAAGCCTTAAAATTTGGTTTGATCGCTCCGCGAAGCGGAGCGACCAAACCAAATTTTCAGGCTTTTCTAAACTCGAAATTTTACTTCATGCGCCACGCGTATAAAACACTAAACTGTTATAAAGTTTACAATATACTTTTAAATCTGTGCGCTAAAACAGAATATTTTAAACTTCAGAGTATTTTATTGTTTTACAGCTTTAACACGATTCTGAGGATAAAAGTAAATTAGCCTTAAAATTTGGTTTGGTCGCTCCGCGAAGCGGAGCGACCAAACCAAATTTTCAGGCTTTTCTAAACTCGAAATTTTACTTCATGCGCCACGCGTATAAAACACTAAACTGTTATAAAGTTTACAATATACTTTTAAATCTGTGCGCTAAAACAGTATATTTTAAACTTCAGAGTATTTTATTGTTTTACAGCGTTAACACGATTCTGAGGATAAAAGTAATATTTTCGTATTAATGAAACATTTTAGTAGATTACTATTGTCAGTTTACAACTAATAATTTAGCTAACTATAAAAGGAATATTTCTTTTAAGTATACACATCCTGATTTATATGCTGCATTTGTTCAGCAATTCATTGTTTTTAAAAATCGTTCATTTTGAAGCTTCAAACGAGTGTTTTCCATTCCTTGTTTAAGCATGAAGTAAAATTTCGAGTTCAGAAAAGCCTGAAAATTTGGTTTGGTCGCGTAGCGCGGAGCGACCAAACCAAATTTTTAGGCTTTTCTAAACTAGAAATTTTACTTTATGCGCCACGCGTATAAAACACTGATTTCAAGCGAAGTTTACTCGTTCACAATATTTCAGTGCTTTTAGTATTTAATACGCGTGGCGCATGAAGTAAAATTTCGAGTTTAGAAAAGCCTGAAAATTTGGTGAAGCGCTATGCGACCAAACCAAATTTTCAGGCTTTTCTAAACTCGAAATTTTACTTCATGCGCCACGCATATAAAACACTGAACTATTGCGAGGTTTAAAATATACTTGAAAATCTGTGCGCTAAAACAGTATATTTTGAACTTCAGAGTATTTCAGTGTTTTATTCGCGTGGCGCATGAATTAAAATTTCGAGTTTAGAAGAGCCTGAAAATTTAGTTTGGTCGCTTCGCTTCGCGGGCTTCTCTAAACTCGAAATTTTACTTCATGCTTAATCAAGGAGTGGAAAACACTCGTTGGAAGTTTCAAAATGAACGATTTTTAAAACCAAATGTTCAGGCTTTTCTAAACTTGAAATTTTACTTCATGCTTAATCGAGGATTGGAAACATTCGTTAGAAGTAAATTTTAATTAATTAATTCTGCAGAAGAAATACATTCTCTCAAATATAAACAAAAACATCTTAACATAATCCTGAAATTACTCCAAATTTAACTGGACTGACACATGAAAATGCGATGTTGCCACGTTCATTTTATCAATAGTTCAACACTAACTAATAGCATGTATGTTTTATTCTATTAGTGCGAAATGTTAGTATCGTTTTTCTATGAGTCTAGTAGAAATTTAATAGCAATAAACCATAATGGTATTAACGGCAATTGAACAAGATTTTGTTAAAAGACCCTAAGTCAAGAACCTGAAACTTTAGTTCTAAAGGTACTAAATGTTTTAAAATTCTGAAAAATGTATAATCACCAATTTCTATTCGTAGTTCTAATAATATTAGATGGCCAATAAAAAAGATACATAATTAAGTTAACCAATTATAGAATTTTATATTTTTTAGAAATAAAACCAAGTTCAATTTCTGAAAAAAAAACTAACTTAGGCCCTTTTAACAAATAGCGATTAAATTATATTACTAAGTTTGAACATTTATATGTTTCATCAAAATCTTTTTTTTTATTCTCTCTCTTCTTGTAAAATTATAGATGATTAGTTTTGACCTAAATTAACCCACATCGTTTTAATTAATTAACATTAGCATGCTCCATTTTATCTAAAAAAGTTCGCATTGTGCAACACGCCAATTTGCATAAACTCATATCGTTCGAGTGGTCCGAAATTAATCGTTGTTAGCTCAATTAAGATAGATGTTTTACAGCCAAAAATAGCCAGTGTTTTTATTATTGTTTAATTAATCAGGTTTTATATTACGAAAACATCCAAACAAACAATAAAATGGTATACAGTGCTTTCCGAAAGTAACGAATAAATTCGGCATCTTCAAAAATACACATTTCTAAGAAAAATCCTCGAACAAGTCGATTTTAGATTTGTTTTTTACATTTTTTTGAAGTATTACTTATATACACGATTCCATTTGTTTCTGGATCTCGCCTAGCTATGGAAAAGTGACAGTTTAAGTATTGTAAATGGGGCTGGTTGTGTTTTAAATCAGGGTTTTTAAATGTCACTGTCAGATGTTCGATTTTAAGGTTATAATTTCTGACTATTGTGATCTTACACTGTTGCCTGTTTTACAAATTTTCAGATATAAAAGGATAATAATATGCAGTTTTAAGATTAACAAAATTTACTACTTGGTTTTTGTACATACAAACACAGCAATAATATTGTATATAACAAATATAATGAATTCGGCTCTGCAAACTTATTTCGTCATCCATTTGTATTTCTCGCTTGGGTCTTCCCGTTAACACATTTTGATCAACTCCATCCATCCACCTTAATTTTGGTCATTCTCTCTTCTGTTGGCCCTCAGTATTTTTTTGTAGAATTGCAAATTTATTCCCACCCTCTTGTGATACTGATAATTTTCATGTCAAACAATTTTTAAGCCCTCATTCCACTTTTATTATTTAGTCAAGAGAACCTGCATCTGAATCTTCTGATTTTTGTTCTAAGCCAGATTCCCCAAGCGAAATAATAAAAGGAGGAATGGTTTCAAAAGAAAGGTTCCCCATGTGTTTTGTCCAGTCATCCGAAATACGTTTTTCGCAATGATCACAGAAATTTTGCCACATATCGGATGTACATTTTGAGAGAGACTCAAGCCATAAATTCTTAACACGATCCTTAGATGGTTGCTTAGAATTTATGTGCTTATTGTAGTAAGTCTTACAAAACCCCCATGCCATTTCAATTGGATTGTATTGACAATGGTATGGCGGTAATCTAAGAACTTCGTGCCCGTTCTTTCTCAAAATGTCATCAACTACGTAAATTTTGTCATTTGATCGAAAAGGTATAAATAAAGCCCATAGTTCCTTTTTGGTTAATTTTGGATTGAATTTTACATTGTGTTTAACCAACCACTCTTGCATTTCGCATTTCTTACAAGAAAATGAAGGAGTTTTGTCTAATTGCACAGAATGGTATGCAGCATTATCCATAATAACTACACATTTCCCTGAAAGCTTAGCCAAAGCAGGAATAAGTTGATTAACCACCCAATTTTGAAAAGTATTACCATCCATTGTGGCATGGTAATCTCGGTCATTGTTTTTCGAATGTAATAAAAAATCGCACCCATCCAAAAACCCACCCCTATACCCAGCATGTAGAATGGTGAAGCGTTTGCCTTCATTTTTGAATTTGGTTGGATTACTTTTTATATCCGTTTCATGTACCCAGCGTCGAACCACGGATCCATTCTGATATATCCATGTTTCATCCAGGTATACGAATTGGATATCTTCACTAGAATTTTGATACTGTAAACATTTTCTAAGGAAAATAATTTTAGCTGCAACAACATGTTTTTGTTCACAGAGAATTTTGCGCCCATTAATTAATTTGAATTTATACCCCATACTTTTAACAACCCTATAAAGTGTTTTCTAGCTAGGTGATTCCAAAAATGGCTGTTTTTAGATCGTTTGCCAGAAGTAGTAGATTTCAATTCGTCAGGTCTTTGTCGTAAAATTAATTGTAATGATCTCCCTACCTGAAACGTAATTATCTTTAATTAAATATATATGATAATTAAAATACTAGACATACCCCAAAAATATCTATTAAAATCGTAATAATATTGTGATGCTGTAGATTTGGATTACTTTGCCTAAAATGTTTGTAGGATTTCAGAATTTGTAACCTTTTTGATTCAGAGATAATCTTTGGCATGTTAATATTTAATATGTGCCTGAAATTATTTTTCACTTTGACATTGACACAGCATTGCAACACTAGATTAATTTGATTTAATAATAAAATGGTCGAAGAAGCGACCGCGTGGCAAAATAATTGTTGCAAGATTAACAATAAACCTTTGAAAATTAAAAAGAGGATTACTTATGATATCATAAATTATTGCAACACTGTTAAAATAAGGAATTAGGAGTGCCAGTTAATAAAAAATGTAAATGTTGATACTGCAACATAACAACACGAAAGCATGGCTAGGCGAGATTCAGAAACAAATGGAACGGTGTATATAGATGGCGCGCGCCTCGTTGCCGCTATGACGCCGGTATGACGCTAGGCGGCCAATCTAAATTTTCAAACTTTTCTAAGCTCAAAATATTAACTTCATGCTTAATCAAGGAATGGAAAACACTCGGTAAAAAATTAAATATTAAAATCAAGACTGATCACCCAACATATGAATTTGTAAGCTAATGTAATCAGAGTGTCAATTGTTTTCAAAGCTAATCTCATCGACTATTTATCAACATTTTCCAAAAAATCACAATTTAGTTTTTTTTACATCATTACTATTAATATTTTGTTGTAAAATCGAAATTGAATCCAGATAAAACGTCAACATTAATAAATAGTAGTTAAGAAATTTTGAAATCAATAAAATTAAAAAACAAATACATCAAAAATTGTCAAAAATTAATAATGTTTAATTATATTTTTAAATTTTTAAAACTACAAAAAAAAATACAAAAATTGTCAAAATTAACACAAATTTACAAATACAAAATATGATGAAATAGAACTTGACTAAAAAAATAAACATTTTCAACTGATTACACAATTCGTGATTTAAAAAAAAGTTAAATTTGTAAATTTAATTTTTTAAACTCAATACAAAATGATAAAAATCTTAATAATTTTAAATTTCATGGAAAAATAATAGCTTTTAATTTAACGCCTTTAAAGAGTATCTTCCACTTCCAGTGTAATCATAAAGTCAAATTTCAAGTTTAGAATAGCCAGAATAGAACGTTTTAAAAATAATCTCAATAATCAATTTAAAATTACATAGAAACATAATAGCTTTTAATTTAACGCCTTTAAAGAGTATCTTCCACTCCCGGAGCAAGCATAAAGTAATGTCGAGTTTAAAAAAGCACAACCGTTTGGATTTGGACATGAAATGGATCCAAATTTAGGCTTTTCTAAACTCGCGTGTAAAACACTGATTTAATGTGAAGTTTAAAGTAGACTGTTATTAATTATTTTTAAATAAGAATAAAATATTGATCATTTACGAATCACAAATATAAAGATTAATAAATTATCAACATATCAACTTCATTATTATCATAATTCTTGTTAATTTTCATGATGAACATTATCGTTATTTTGTATTTTATGTGTAAAGTTCTGCAAAGTAAAAGAAGCGTAAGCTTTTTTAAATCAAAATAGTCTTG
Organism: Philonthus cognatus; assembly: GCA_932526585.2. Taxonomy (NCBI): domain Eukaryota; kingdom Metazoa; phylum Arthropoda; class Insecta; order Coleoptera; family Staphylinidae; genus Philonthus; species Philonthus cognatus. The sequence goes on from OW052242.1 coordinate 37,446,780, forward strand.
AATTCGAAATCTTATTCATTTTGTTCTATTTCCCATTCTTAACTCTTGAGTTTGATTCTTTAGTTTTAACAATTCTTTTTATTTATATTTGATTTACATTTCTCGTTTAATATTTGTAATTTGGATGTTTATAAAATTTCAATGAATATTTTCAGGTACCATGTTGGTTTTTTGCATTAAAGATTAAAAATTCATTCATTTCGAAGGCAGTTAGGAGGAATAACATTTTAAATGCTCGAAATACTACACGCTACTTCGATAATTTCTGAGAGTTTAAAATTATTTTGACAATTAATGAATATCAGATAAGTTTTAGGGATTAAATGAATTTATAATATCGTATATTCAATAAAATGAAACCTCTAGAGTGCTATGGAATATACAAGGTGGCCAGAAAAGGTGTGATAATCTTCAGGTAGTGTGATTCGTTGATTAATTTTGGATAAAAAATCTAAATAAAAAAATATTGTATTCTTCCTCGTAACATCTCACGAGGTCGTTAAAATATTAAACGTATCTCTGGAAATTAGTGTTATTTTCTATTATTTTGGAAAAAATCAATAGAACTTACAATCAATTACACATTTGTAAAATTTAAATGACATAGGTGATAAATAAATTGGAAACTTTAACAAATTAATAACTTCTTCAGAAGCATTCTTTTAATAAAAATAGACCTGGCAACTATGTATTTTCATATGTAACCTTATTAAATTTCACTTGACTTTGACATATACTTGTCATAATTTATTTGTGTAAGTTTAACGAGTATGCAGATATGTACATGATATTTGGATTCTGCAATGGTAATGCAACTAGTGCCAAAGATGAGTACCAAAGAAGATATCCAAATCGCCAACAGCCCTGCGTAAATTCGTTTAGAAAATTAGACCAAAGGCTACGTACTTTTGGGTCGTTCGTTTATAATAACATAGATGGAGGGAGACCTAGGGGACGTCGCACTGTTCACCTAGAAGAACAGATATTGAATGCAGTTCAAGAAGATCCCAATATTAGTACGAGACAAATAGCTCAACAGTTAAATGTCCCCAGTAAAACAACAGTCCATGCAGTATTCAAAGAAAATCGAATGCGTCCATTTCATGCAAGAAAAGTTCAACCACTGTATGAAAATGATAACGAGCGTAGACGTATGTTTTGTGACAGGATTTTAGATCAAATTCGGGATGAATCAAATTTTTTATTTAAAATTCTCTGGAGTGATGAATGAACATTCACTAGAGATGGGGTATTTAATTGTCATAATTATCACTTTTGGGCAGAAGAAAATCCTCGGGCGGTTAGAGAAATGGGAAATTTTCAGTTAACGTCTGGCTTGGTATTCTAAATTTACGTGTAATTGGGCCTTTTTTTATTCATCAAAGATTAAATGCCGTAAATTATGTAAATATTTTAGAAGAAGTTTTGGAGAATGTTCCACTAAATTCAGTAAACAACATGCTGTACATGCATGATGGTGCACCACCTCATACAGCAAGAATTTCAAGAGAATGGTTGGACGAACATTTTCCAAATAGATGGATTGGGCGCAATGGACCCATACTATGGCCAGCAAGGTCGCCGGATATGAATCCACTTGATTTTTTCGTTTGGGGATTTTTAAAAGAAAAGGTGTATGCAACACCTCCAGTGGATAATGTAGACGTCATGAATAGAATTCGTGTTGCAGTGGAATTAATTACTGAAGAGATGTTGCTCCGAGTAATTAATTCTATCCCACGACGGCTCCAGATCTGCTTAGAAACGGATGGTTATCGATTTAAACATTTACTTTAATCTTTCATTTTTGATGTATATTTCTAATATTAATTTTTGTAGATTTGTTAAATTTATGATTATTATTAAATTAAACACTTGTTTGATCCATTGTTGTCAAATTTACATTTCCTTAAATTGGCTCGTGAGGAGTTATAAGCCACAATACAATATTTTTTTACTTAAATTTTCTGCTTGAAATTAATCAATGGACCACTCTACCTGAAGATTATCACACGTTCTTTGGCCACCTTGTATAGTAGGTTGGCGACTGAAATCATACGTTATAATTATTATGTCTGACGTTTTATATGACAATTACTAAGGCGTGTAGCCAACGTAAATTTGAAAAAAGATCATAGCACTAGAGGTTTTTTTTATTGAACTTACTATATGTTTCGTTACAAAAATGATTATTGAGATATTTAGAAGTTATTTTTACTGTAAATAAATTCAAAGATCAAATTTTGATGAAAGCACTACTTCAATTGTTAGGTAGATTATTTTTTGATTTTAATGATTAAAAATGGTAATTTTAGGGATAATTTCAGAGAATATAAAATTATTTAGATTATAAATAGCTTTCAGCTACATTTTTAAACAAACCTATTAGCAGATTCAATTTAAGTTTAGGTATATTATTTTGTTTAAAACTGTTGAATAATCATAAATTCCTAAGTACATTGTTTCATGATATTAGTAAAAAGGTTAAATTTCAATGAAAAGTGACACTGTTACCATTGCCACTAACACTATTACAAATTTCTTTGCAGATAAAATTCAATTGAGACTTAATAACTTTGAAAAACAAGTACATTTTCTTTTTAGGAAGCAGGGTTGTTACGTTTAAGACACTTTGTTTTAAAACAGTGTTTTAAACATGGTTTAGATGTAAATTTCGTTCAAAACATGTTCTAAATGTTAAATTAGTTTTGTTTAAAAAGTTATTTTAATTGTCTTAAATTAGTTAAACTATATTTTATACTATTTTATACAAACAAAGTTAAAGTGTTTTATTTCATTATATTTTATACTACTTTACTAAATTAATAAAAATAAAATTTGATCATAATAAAATATCACAATTATCTGCGCATAAATACGATTTAAAACGTGTTTTAAACATGTTCAGCCTTATTAATAGAACTGCCGTTAATATCATTATAGTTTAATGCTAATTAATCTCTACTAGACGCATACAAACACGATACTAACATTCCGTATTAATAGAGCACAAGCTACATGTTATTAGTTAGTTTTGAAATATTAATAGAATGAACGTAGCAACATTACATTTTCATGTGTTCTAACTTCATTGTAATCAAGTAATTTAGAAGGTATGTTACACTGTTATTTTTATGTTTGTGAAAATGTATTTTTTCTGATATATTATTAGATTGAAATTTACTCATAATGAGTGTCTCCACTCCCAGACTAAGCATGAAGTAAAATTTCGAGTTTAGAAAAGCCTGAAAATTTGGTTTGGTCGCGTAGCGCGAAGCGCGGAGCGGCCAAACCAAATTTTTAGGCTTTTCTAAACTCGAAATTTTACTTCATGCGCCACGCGTATAAAACACTGATTTCAAGTGAAGTTCAAAATATACTAATAAGGTTTATACATTTATGACATTTATGACCAGCCTTATTATTAAACCTTAGTATACAGCTTTAACACAGTTCTAAGGATGATATTGACATTTTTGCATTTATAAAAAGTTTAAGTCTTGTACATAATCTCAACTGTCATAACAAAATAGGGTTATTTAGAATATGTTTAATAATGCAATAATTATTAAATAAATTCTAAACAACCCTATTTTGTTATGACAGTTGAGGTTATGTACAAGACTTAAACTTTTTACTAATGCAAACATGTCAATATCATCCTTAGAACTGTGTTAAAGCTGTATGCTGTATTTCGAATTTATTTAATAATGCAATAATTATTAAATAAATTCTAAACAACCCTATTTTGTTATGATAGTTGAGGTTATGTACAAGACTTAAACTTTTTATTAATGCAAAAATGTCAATATCATCCTTAGAACTGTGTTAAAGCTGTATGCTAAGGTCTATTAATAAGGCTGGTTATGTTTAAAACACGTTTTAAACACATTTTTAATTGTTAATGTTTTAAACACTGTATCATTGAAAAAAAAAACACGTTTTGTAAAAAAACTGTTTGTTTTAATTAAAATGAAAAAAAAGCTTTTATTAATTTAATAGTTGAGGCTGTTACTTGGTGAAATTCCATATCAATAACTTTTAGTAAATAACACACTTGGTTAAGATTTCACTGTTTATTGATTGACACTGCAACAATTGTTTCGCCACACAGTGGCTTCATCAGGCAGATGAATAATGAATCTGCCTGATGAAGCCACTGTGTGGCGAAACAATTGTTGCAGTGTCAATCAATAAACAATGAAATCTTAACCAAGTGTGTTATTTACTAAAAGTTTTTAAAGCTTTTATTTTCAACAACCCTGGTAGGAAGTAAATATTTTCAAATAAAATAAAGTGTTTGATTTGATTTTCTTTTTTTCATTCTTTATATTTATTTAAATCTTCAATAAAATGTTAAACAGTATTTGTCACTTCTTGATTAAGCATGAAGTAAATATTTCAGGCTTTTATAAACTCGTAATATTTATAATATATAAAATTACAATTGCAAACAATGTCTTAATTAATAAGAAGAAATATTTACTTCATGCGCCAGACGTATTAAACACTGATTTAGTGTGGAGTTGTAAAAATACTTTCATCACCTTAAAAAATAAAAAGGGTAAATTTCAGTTAAAAGTGACACTGTTCTAAGTTACTAAAAATTACTTAATCGGTACATTAGAACTGTATGTATTCTCATCTCAATAAGTACATAATACAGGGAGTTTTTGTTTAAAGTATACGTATTCCAAATTCAGCTTATTTTTTTAAATCTTTAGATATTCGTTGTTTTTTTTAAAAGAGTTCAATTTGGAGTTTTAAACGAGTGTTTTCCACTCCCAGACTAAGCGTGAAGTAAAATTTCGAGTTTAGAAAAGCCCCGTGAAAATTTGTCGAGGGTCGCGCAGCGACCCGAGACAAATTTTCTGGGCTTTTCTAAACTCGAAATTTTACTTCATGCGCGACGCGTATAAAACACTAAAATATTGTGAAATTTATGTATATTTGAAATTCACTCGAAATTAGTGTTTTATACGCGTGGCGCATGAAGTAAAATTTCGAGTTTAGAAAAGCCCAGAAAATTTGTCTCGGGTCGCTACGCGACCCTCGACAAATTTTCACGGGGCTTTTCTAAACTCGAAATTTTACTTCATGCTTAGTCTAGGAGTGGAAAACACTCGTTTAAAGCTCCAAATTGAACTCTTTTAAAAAAACAACGAATATCTAAAGATTTAAAGAACATAAGCTGAATTTGGAATACGTATACTTAAAAAAAAAACAACAAATATTTAAAGATTTAAAGAAAATAAGCTGGATATAGAAAACGAATAATTTAAAGAAAAACTCCCTGTATATATTTTAAAAGTAAACTAGAATAATTGAGGAACACTTCCAAAGTATCATTAAATTAAATATCAAAATGATATATTTATTTAATGTACGTAATCTTTATTCAAACGGAAGGCCAATACATAAATAAAACATAATATTTAATTTATGGGTTTATTTTCGTTGTTTGGCGATTGTCTGTTCTCGTCACTCTATTTTTTAGAACGAGAATTCTCAAACACTTACAGAGGCGACAGATTTACAAAGTTCTTTGAGATAGAGAGAGACCGAAAACCTTGCCTTAACACGTGTGTGCACGTTCATGGCACTTATCACACATCCTGTTAGGTTTAGTAACTCATTAAAAAATGTCTTTGTTTTAGGTGATTTGAATTATAAAGGCAGCTTCTATGGCTTATGACGATGTTATTCCATTACTAGGAAACTTTGGCAGGTATGAAATGATGTTTTTTTTAAAAAAAAAACGTATACCCCGCAATTATACCGGGAGTTTTTCTTTTAAGTATGCATACTCTATATATGTGCTGTGCATTTTAAGATATTCGTTGTTTTTTCAAAAGGGTTCAATTTGAAGCTGTTAACGAGTGTTTTCCACTCCCAGGCTAAGCCTGAAGTGACCAAACCAAAATTCAGGATTTTCTAAACTCAAAATTTTACTTCATGCTTAACCTGGGAGTGAAAACACGCGTTTAAAGCTACAAATTGAACTATTAAAAAAAACATATTCATATGTATACTTAAAAGAAAAATTAGCTGTATGTTTTTATGAAAGGAAAAGATAATTAATTTCAAAATTCTAGGTACCAAAAGAGGATATATTTTTTACTATGTTTACCGGCCATAATATGTGCCTTCCACAAACTGGGAAATGTCTTTCTTCAAGCCAAACCAAATTACAGGTGATTTATTCATAAATAATAAAGATTTCTGAAATAATTACTTTTCGTTGTAATTTTAGGTGCCAATTACCTGATGAACTTCCGAACGCCACGTATTGGCTACCGGAGGATGTCAGGAACGCTTCGATTCCGTTTGACACGAAGAACAACAGGTTTTCCTCGTGTTATTACAAAGAAAACGGCATGGACTTGAAATGCGGGCATTTCATATACGATAGGAGCAAATATAAAAACAGTGCTGTGATAGATGTAAGTAAAACCGCAGCAAACTATTGCTATATTTTTGTGATTACTTTGTCAAGTTGACACGATGCACAGTGGATCAGAATCCCGAAAAGCTGGCCAAAAGTAAAAAAATAAAACTTCTATCTGTGGAATTTTTTTAACGTTCAATTTGAAGCTTTAAACAAGTGTTTTCCACTCCCAGACTAAGCATGAAGTAAAATTTCGAGTTTAGAAAAGCCCCGTGAAAATTTGTCGAGGGTCGCGCAGCGGCCCGAGACAAATTTTCTGGGCTTTTCTAAACTCGAAATTTTACTTCATGCGCCACGCGTATAAAACACTGATTTCAAGTGAGGTTCAAATAAACATAAATTTACAATATTTTTGTTTTGTACGTGTGGCGCATGAAGTAAAATTTCGAGTTTAGAAAAGCCCAGAAAATTTGCTGCGCGACCCGAGACAAATTTTCACGGGCTTTTCTAAACTCGAAATTTTACTTCATGCTTAGTCTGGGAGTGGAAAACACTCGTTTAAACTTCAAATTAAACTCTTTTGAAAAAAACAACGAATATCTAAAGATAAAAAAAATAAACTGAATTTGAAATTTGGAAAAACTCCCTGCATGTATGCCCTGTAAATTTTCCGACATTCGTTGTTTTTTTAAAGAGTTCAATTTGAAGCTTTAAACGAGTGTTTTCCACTCCCAGACTAAGCATGAAGTAAAATTTCGAGTTTAGAAAAGCCCCGTGAAAATTTGTCGAGGGTCGCGCAGCGGCCCGAGACAATTTTTCTAGGCTTTTCTAAACTCGAAATTTTACTTCATGCGCCACGTGTATAAAACACTGATTTCAAGTGAGGTTCAAATAAACATAAATTTACAATATTTTTGTTTTGTACGTGTGGTGCATGAAGTAAAATTTCGAGTTATGAAAAGCCCAGAAAATTTGTCTCGGGTCGCTGCGCGACCCTCGACAAATTTTCACGGGGCTTTTCATAACTCGAAATTTTACTTCATGCTTAGTCTGGGAGTGGAAAACACTCGTTTAAACTTCAAATTAAACTCTTTTGAAAAAAACAACGAATATCTAAAGATAAAAAAAATAAACTGAATTTGAAATTTGGAAAAACTCCCTGCATGTATGCGCTGTAAATTTTCCGACGTTCGTTGTTTTTTTAAATAGTTCAATTTGAAGCTTTAATCGAGTGTTTTCCACTAACAGGCTAAGCATCAAGTAAAATTTCGAGTTTAGAAAAGCCCCGTGAAAATTTGTCGAGGGTTGCGCAGCGACCCGAGACAAATTTTCTGGGCTTTTCTAAACTCGAAATTTTACTTGATGCGCCACGCGTACAAAACAATAATTTCAAGTGAAGTTTAAAATATACTCCTTAGAAATGTAAGTTTATGATTCATTTGGACATAGATATTTAGCATGCTCAGAAAAACGGGTGTACTGTTTTTTTTTATGGAAAAAAGAAACATATTTTTTTTTGTCCGCCATTTTGTTTTTTGATATTTCAAAATCAGATTCTGAATCAGCATGCTTAAAACCCCGGTATTTGCAATTTCAGACAAATCGTTATAAGGTCTTATATTATGGCCAGCTTTTCTGGATTCGGGACCACTGTGCGATGGACTAAATGTCGGTTAGGGCCGACTTATGTTAACTGTTATTGTAGTTTAAATGTCGGCTGGGGCCGACTTATGTCAACTGTCATTATAGTCCGAATATCGGCTGACGCCGACTTATTTCAAGTTGACACAATGGACTTAATGTCAGCTAGCACCGAGTTATGTCAAGCTGAAACAATAAACTTATGTCAGTCAACCTAGTGATTTACAGTCATAAATTCTCATTTTAATAATGTTCAAAACAGCAAATGTCGGCTACCGCCGGCTTATGTCAACTGTTGTTGTAGTTTAAATGTCGGCTACGGCCGACTTGTGTCAACTGACATTATAGTCCAAATGTCGGCTAACGCCGACTTATTTCAATTTGACACAATGGACTTAATGCCGGCTAGCGCCGACTTATGTCAAGCTGAAATAATAGACTTATATCAGTCAGCCTAGTGATTTACAGTCATATATTCTCATTTTGACTATTGTGACATTATAAGCGTTATATATTTTGAACTTTACTGTAAATCAGTGTTTTATAGCGTGGCGCATGAAGTAAAATTTCGAGTTTAGAAAAGCCCCGTGAAAATGTATAACGTAACTGTCAAAGAAAAACAATAACATGGCGGTCTCATTATAGTTCAATTCAAACTCATGCAGGGTTGCCAAATCAGTGATTTTATCATCATATCTGGTGTTTTCCACTTTCCGATTCAGACAAATTGTTTGTGATTCAGACGTGGCTAAATTCTGGTGTTTGTTGTAAGTTTTCAGTGACAATCTAGTGATTTACTGTCATCAGAAACTGATTAAAGTTAAAACAGTCAAACATGGCAAAATATTGTCAAAACTATCAAAAATTGGAAAATATTCGGCATGTTATTCATAAAACTATCTATGCCTAGATGGTCGAACATTTGCAAAAAATCAAATTGATCAATTTAGTAATAATCATTTCTAAAGAGTATATATATATATATATATATATATATATATATATATATATATATATATATATATATATATATATATACAGGGTCGCTACAAAGTATGGAAACACGGCTCTCACATGAAAACGGCTAAAAACAGAACCACCAAAATTGGGAATTCTAAATGGGATATTTTCTTGAACAATTTGGCGTGAAAAAATCAAAAATGATTCTCAGGATTTTCACATACGGATCTTGAATTTTTTTAAATGGAATTCGATTTTTTTTATTTTACAACTTTTATAGACCTTATAATTCTGATTACAACCATATACCTTTTTTTAAAAATACTTGTCTTTTCATCGATAAACCGGACTTTGAAAAGTATGGAAACAGCGAAATATTTTGAGAACGGTTTATCGGAATGTCCTGAAATTTTGTAAAGGTTTAGAGTACGTTAAGGTCTTCAACTTACTCTAAACCTTTGCAAAATTTCAGGACATTCCGATAAACCGTTCTCAAAATATTTCGCTGTTTCCATACTTTTCAAAGTCCGGTTTATCGATGAAAAGGTATATGGTTGTAATCAGAATTATAAGGTCTATAAAAGTTGTAAAATAAAAAAAATCGAAAAAATCGAAATTTTTTAGTGACAATCTAGTCATTTACTGTCAAACTGATTAAAGTTAAAACAGTGGAACATGGCAAAATACTGTCAAAACTGTCAAAAATTGGGAAATATTCGGCATATTATTCTATGTCTAAATGGTCGAACATTTGCAAGAAAATCATTTTTGATCAATTTTGTATGAATCATTTCTAAGGAGTATATTTTAAACGTCATTTGAATTCAGTGTTTCTAACGCGTGGCGCTTGAAGTAAAATTTCGAGTTTAGAAAAGCCCCGTGAAAATTATTTTCTACGCAGGGCTTTTCTAAACTCGAAATTTTACTTCATACTTAGTCTGGGAGTGGACTGTCAAGATTTTGAACATGTCAAGATTTTCGATATTTCGAGAGTTTCGTCAATTTATGAAATTCTCATCAGATTTTTAAGATACCAAGATTTTCAACAGAGAAAATCTTTGTCAATTTTCAATATTTCGAAATTTTCGTGAATTTATATTTATTAATTAGTGTTTGTTGTTTTGTAAAATATTAAATTATAGATTTTTTCGGTAGTATTAGCAGAAAAGAAACAAAAAACGATTGATTACATTTTATAGTTTTGTAATTTAATTTATTTGAGAGATATTTTTTAATGTAATAAAATTCCAGCAATTTATTTTTTGTTTTCCAATGTGTTCCTGTATTACCGTAATTCGATAGAACGAAAGATTAATTTACAATCGAGAGATCCAACGCGAAATTTTTCAGATTTATATTTATTTCTTGTCGAGTCACAAAAGTTGTAACAAAAAATTAAAGTTCATATTTAAGTTTTTTTTCTTTAAACCTACAAAAGAAACAATAACAATATTATCAGGGATTGTTGGGGAATGAATGAGCTTTATGTTAGAGTTGAACAACTTTAATCAAACTTTGAGCATCTGTAATTCAGTCGAAAACAGCTCCATTTTGTTTTTGACTGAATTTGAGCATCTGTAATTCAGTCAAAAACAGCTCGATTTTGTGTTTGACTGAATTACAGATGCTTAAAGTTCGATTAAAGTTGTTCAACTCTAACACAAAGCCCGTTCATTCCCCAACACTCCCTGATGATTCCAATAAAATCCGAGATTTCCGAGATTTTTTTAGTAATTTAATCTTGCAAAAAAAAGGAACTGCATTCAAAAATTCAATAGACTCAAACTAAATCTCAATTTTAATTAACTGTAAATCAATTTTTAAATCCCGGAGCTAAGACACAGCTCATTCATTCCCCAAGAATCCCTGATGATTCCAATAAAATCCGAGATTTCCGAGATTAATTTAAAAATGTAATCTTGCAAAAAAAAACTGCATTCAAAAACTCAATAAACTCAAACTAAATCTCAATTTTTATTAACTGTAAATCAATTTTTAAACCCTAATTTAATCCCCGCTTAGTGCACCTTAAACTTCGATTAATCCTACACCCAAATCCAAGTTTTTAAAACTCTAGCGCAAAAATTGAATGTATTAAACATATGCAAACACAAACCCAACTAATTAAATATTGCATTTTCCAACGATATCTCAATTGTTGTTCAAATAACAAAGAATGTTTCAAACACGTTCAGAATAAAATTCTCGACATTTTCGCCAAAACAATTTTTTCATAGCACGCTCCGTTTACGAGATAATTGACTTGAATCGCGAAAACGTCAACCTAACCTAACTGTACTCACCGTTCCTATCAACTCCCACAATCCCAAATTTTTAAAGCCCTACAGCGAAAAATCGTATTTTATTATACATTTCCAAAACGTATAATTGTTTATGCAACGATATTTTGATTGTTGTACAACATAACAAAAATTATTTCTAACAAAAGACGTTCGGCATCAAATTCTCAACATTTTCGCGGAAACAATTTTTTTCATGGCAAGCTCCGTTTGCGAGACAATCGACTTGAATCGCGGAAACGTGAACCTAACCTAACCTCACTCACCGCACCTGTCAACTCAATCAATCCCACGCGCGATTCTAAATTTTTAAAGGCCTAGAGCGAAAAATCGAATTTATTACACATTTTGTATACTTACAATTGTTTATCCAACTAATGACATATATTTTTATTATTTTACTTCATGCTTAATCAAGGACTGTAAACACTCGTTAGAACCTGCAATTGAAAGCTTTTATAATTAAATGCGCTATAACTTCTGAACAAAGAAAGATAGAACCTGCGTTAATTGAACATTTCTTCGTAAAATTAAAACTACATTTCATTGCTGAAATTTCTAAAAAGGCTAATGAATCACCTTATATGCAGAGTATGTTGGTTTTCGAAAACCGTTCTTCATTTTATAACATATTATAAGGTGAACACCTTGTAATATGTTATAAAATGAAGAACGGTTTTCGGAATTTTACTTTCCCCCGTATGTAATACAAAGGGAAAGTATTGTTTTCGTGAAAATTTTCGAATCAAAAATGTTAGCGGAAATATCCGTTTTGAGGTCCCCTGAGTCGAATAAGACCATTTTTGAAAAATGTCTGTCTGTCTGTGCATGTGTCTGTGTGCGCTGTACCGCAAAAACCGCTAAAGATATCGAGATGAAACTTGAATCTTTAGCTTTTTGTTACAATCGGAAGAACTGAAAAGCTTTTGGTGAAAATCGGAAAACCGGAAGTGGTACTTTACTCTTAGCGTTTTTCAGTTTTTTCAGATTTTTTCAATAAATGTTCATCAAACAAAAAATTCTTTCAAATAAAAGTTGTAGATAATAACAAAATGAAGATGTATTGTTCACTTACTTTTTGTCATAGCACTCTTAGTTTTTGAGATATTTCAAAAGTTGTGTGTTTTATCTAGTTATTGGTGTGTAACAGTGTATGTGTCGATACAATTGAAAAATGTTTCAAATAAAAGTTGTTGGAAATAAAAAACTAAAGATTTTTTGTGGACTAACTTTTTGTTATAGCACTCTTAGTTTTTGAGATATTTAATAAATAGTGTTTTTTATCTAGTCATTGATTTGTGTCAGTGTGTGTGTTGATACAATTGGAAAATGTTTCAAATAAAAGTTGTAGGTAATAAAATATTAAAGATTTTTTGTATCTTCACTTTTTGTCATAGCACTCTTAGTTTTTGAGATATTCAATAAATAGTGTTTTTTATCGTCATTGGTTTGTGTCAGTATGTGTTGATCCAATTGAAAAATGTTTCAAATAAAAGTTGTAGTTATCAAAAAGTTGAAGACATTTTGAAAATAATAATGCTACAAATATTTTAAAAGTGATTTAATACGCAATTTACGGGGGAAAGTACTATGATGGACACATCACCATTTTTAAACATACTCTTCTACAAGGTGATTTATTAGTCTTTTTATAAATTTCAGCAGTGAAATGTAGTTTTAAATTTAGGACCACTGTTGTTTTTATAATAATAGTAGAATTATAATAATACAGGGCTATTTAAAAAGAAGGAACAGATTTTAAACATTTATTTCTTCTAAACTACAAAAGGTAGAACCATTATTTCAACGATCCTGGACAGACAAAAGTTTAAAATTTGAACAGTCCAGGCAGAAGTTCCAACCACGGCTGCATTAGCGCTGTTGCTTGTCATGTTGATTTTCTCTAGAAAATGGCGACACGACAAGAAAATGCAGTCCATTATTTAAGTTCAGCGTGCTTTTCGCCGTCAGTTTGATAAACAACCGCCTCGTCATAAATCTGAAATCTGTTCATTTATTTTGAATAACCCAGCATAATATAATTACAAGTACAATGCATCTTTAGTTATTCTAGAGCTTTTACATATTTTAACGTTAATAAATTAACAAGTATTTTTTGTTGTTTTGTTAATATGTATTTATATTATTCACGTTTTAACGTAATATAAAATCTGGTGTTTTCTGGAGATTTTTTAACCCATTAACGGCCGAGCAATTACAAAGTTAACTAAAAGTTGATTTTAGGTAAAATGCTGCACTTATTTTTTATGATTTCTATGAATGACTTATTGTATTATATTCGGTAAATTTTTCTTTTAAATATACATAATGTATACGCAGTTAATTTTCACGCATTCGTCGATTTTTTATTAAAACGTGCAATATGCAGTTTAGAACAAGTGTTTCCACTCCCAGACTGAGCATAAGTAAAATTTCGAGTTTAGAAAAGCCCCGCGTAGAAAATTTGTCGAGGGTCGCGCAGCGACCCGAGACAAATTTTCACGGGGCTTTTCTAAACTCGAAATTTTACTTCATGCGCCACGCGTATAAAACACTGAGTTATTGTGAAGTTAGAAATGCACTGAATTTGTTTTTATTAAGAGTAATAATCGAAGTATTTAAATAACAAAATTCTTTATACATTTTTAAGTCAGGTCAAATCATATTGATATATTATATCCTGGGTCTCCAAACTATCTTCTTCGCGGGCCACAGATACAATTCTACATAATAAAGTCGGCCAAGATCCGATTAATTTTATAAAATTATGAAAAATTTAAGGAACAATTGTTACAATATTTCAAAATATGACATTTACAAAAAAAATTACAAACAATCGCGGGCCGGATTCATGCAAGTTTGGCCCGCGGGCCGTATTTTGGAGACCACTGTATTATATTATTAACTTATTTAGTAATTTAATTTAAAAAAAATTAATAATGTTGCGTGTATGCATCAATGGCGCTTAATGGGTTAAGCGACATTTTTAGACATCTAGTAGTCTAGAGTTGACAACACTGAAATAATCAACTATTTTTTGTTGTTTGTTAATATGTATTTATATTATTCACGTTTTAACAAAATATAAAATCTGGTGATTTCTGGAGATTTTTTAAGCGACATTTTTAGACATCTAGTAGTCTAGAGTTGGCAACACTGACAAATGTCCAAGCAGGCTTGACTCATGTCAAGTTGGCACGATTAGTTAAAAGTCAGCTTGCGCCGACTTATGTCAACTGTCATTATGGTTGAAATGTCGGCTGCCGCCGACTTATGTCAACTGTTATTATAGTCCAAATGTCGGCTCGCGCCGACTTGTATGTCAACTGTCATTATCGTCCAAATGTCGAGTGACGCCAACTTATTTTAAGTTGACACGATAGACTAAATGTCAGCTAGCGCCGACTTATGTCAACTGTCATTACAGTTCGAATGACAGCTACCACGGACTTATGTCAACTGTTATTACAGTCAAAATGTCAGCTCGCACCGACTTGTATGTTAACTGTCATTATAGTCCAAATGCCGGAAAAGATTGTGTAAACATTTTTTTTAGGTTAAATAAATAGCCAAGATTGTTTGTTATACACGTATTATTAATGTCAATGTTTTAGTGGAATATGGTGTGTGATAGGGCCTATATGACGGCAACAGGCGACGCTCTTTTTATGTTTGGAGTCATGATGGGCTCGATAATCTTCGGAGAATTGTCCGACAGGTAAATCAGCTTTCTTAGAAAAAAGACTAGGCAGCCATTACCCAATTTATTTTTTTATAACAATAAAATCTAACTGAATCAAAGATCATCATAAAAAATCTAAATTATTTAATCTTTTTAATTGAGCAAAAATGATTTCAATAATTTTTGATCGACTGTAAATTTATATTTTTTTCTAGATTCGGAAGGAAGTTGATATTTTTCATATCATTGGTGATACAGGTAACATTTGGATTCATAGCCGCCATTTCCCCAGAATTTTGGACGTTCACCATTGCTCGGGTTATTATAGGTGCATCGACTTCCGGCGTTTTCTTAGTCGCCTACGTGATTGGTAAGTCAAATATTTCTGTGATCCATAACAAGATTTTTTTTATTTACAGCTTTCTATAGTTTTAGAAAAAATCATTAAACTTATTTCTTCATATTTTCTTTTTTACAGCAATGGAAATGGTGGGTCCTTCAGATAGGCTTGCAGCGGGCGTGATCTGTCAAATGTTCTTTTCCGGAGGATACATGCTGACAGCCCTGTTAGCTTACTATATCACCGATTGGAGATATTTACAAGTGGCCCTGACGATACCGGGATTAGCTTTCTTTACATATTGGTGGTATGTACAAACGTTCATAAAAAATATTTGACGTAAACCTTCTCTAACGTATTAATATTTGACAGCCAATCTAACCTAACATATAACAGTTTGACAGAAACATAACCCAACTTTATCAAAACATAACTTGCACATATAAATTCATATCATTTCATTTATTAACGAAATATCCTTTTTTGTTCACTTATTTCTGAAATTTAATGATTTGTAATATGTTTTATTCATATTGTTGAATTCAGGGCTATACCAGAATCTAAATATTTGACAAACAATCTAACCTAACATATAACATAATAACTTAAAATCTTCACGTAACTCAAATAACTAAATTAACATTTAACAATTTGACAGAAACCTAACCCAACTTTATCAAAACATAACTCGCACATATAAAATTAAGGTACGATTCACGAGAGGTGTCCCATGGTTTTCTTGATTTGTAGTGCTCTCTGCACCAATGCATGTAATACGAAAATAGTTTGATGTCATCAGATTACGTGTGTGAAAAGAGACAGAAAACTTCATAATATGTCTGCTATGGTTTTTAGATGGAACATGGGAAAACGTATGTTACGGTATGCAGCTTTAAAATGTTAAGGTTAAACGTCACATTTTGACAATGTCTTCGTAAAACTAAATCTGCAAAAACCCAGCCACAAATCATTTTAATTAACGTGCACAATCGTTTTAAATGTGAGTTTAAGTGGTATAATTCCAATTTCCACATCTACTAATTAGTATTTACAGAAATAAATAATTCAGTTATGTTGATTTTGTGTAAGCTCCAACGAGAATGTTAGTTGAATCGAATGTTAATACAGGAAATTTTTCTTGTGAGTATATTATTAGGTATATATATCCATACGCTTTTTTTTAAAGAGTTCAATTTGAAGCTTAAAACGAATGTTTTCCACTCCCAGACTAAGCATGAAGTAAAATTTCGAGTTTAGAAAAGCCTGAAAATTTGGTTTGGTGGCGTAGCGCGAAGCGCGGAGCGACCAAACCAAATTTTCAGGCTTTTCTAAACTCGAAATTTTACTTCATGCGCCACGCGTGTTAAACACTGAAAGCACTGAAATATTGTGAACGTGTAAACTTCGCTTGAAATATGTGTCTTATACGCGTGGCGCATGAAGTAAAATTTCGAGTTTAGAAAAGCCTGAAAATTTGGTTTGGTCGCTCCGCGCTTCGCGCTACGCGACCAAACCAAATTTTCAGGCTTTTCTAAACTCGAAATTTTACTTCATGCTTAGTCTGGGAGTGGAAAACATTCCTTTTTAGCTTCAAATTGACCTTTTTTAAACAAACAACGAATATTTAAAAATCTACAACACGTAATTGGGATATGTATACTCTAGTTGCGGCCGGTGGCCAACTTCATGTTATAACAACGCCAAGGTTATAATGCATCTCCGAATTAAAAGGCGCGCTCGTTGTGCTGCTAAACGCATGTATTAATAACGCCATTCCGTGACGTAAGGAGCATTGATAAACAAAATGGATATGTAGTGTTTTTAACCTCATTTATTGTATCTTGGATTTGACCCGCACATGAAGTTAGGCCGCGAGCCGCCAGTGGTATACTCAAAAGAAAATCACAAGAAATTATGATTTAAAGCTTTTCTAAAAGAAAGAACACTAATATACTCGCGACCTAAACAGTATGACATTGTCATGTAACGTCAAAATTTGACACAACTATATAATAATAATAATTCATTTATTTCCAGTATGAATATACAGACATTCGTGGGTGGGTCAGTTACAGTAAATAAATAGTAAATGTGGTGTAAATAAGGACACTACAAACATATTAAAATTGATACAATCAAACATATTAAAACTTATATCTAGTTAAAAATCAGTTACAGTAAATAAATAATGAATGAGGTGTAAATAAGGACACTACAAACATATTAAAATTGATACAATCAAACATATTAAAACTAGACAAGATCGTTGCAGATACACTGTTGGCATACTCTCTAAAAAATTTGGACCACACATTCCACATCAATGTGTCATATTACATCTCTCCCGAGTTCCACTATATCAAATTAATCTACTTATTCCTGGAATTTAATTATGTGTTGTTCATATTGTTTGATTCAGGGCTATACCAGAATCATCACGATGGCTTATCTCGAAAAACAGGGTACCGGAAGCGAAAATTCTGATACAAAAAGCGGCCAAAGTGAATAAAGTGACCATCACTGATGAACAGTTGGACGTGCTTTTGAAAGCCGACGATAAACCTAAAGATGAGAACGAGAAAAAGGCGACGATTTTGGACGTTTTCCGACATGCGAATTTAAGAAGACGATCATTGATAATCTTTTTTGATTGGTAAATACAAATAAACTTACTCTGCCTTTATACATTTCTGTCTCTATTTTCTATAGCAGAGTTGATATTAGTACCTTTATACTTTTCTGTTCCTATATTCTATAGCAGAGTCGAAATTAGTACTAAAGTGCTAATACTTAAATCGACTGTGCTATAAAATTTGTAAGTAGGGGTAAATAGTATATTATACAACGAGCATATAATGATAGCTATTAATCACGAGAACGAGGTTTGCGGAACGAGTCGAAGGCAAGTGGAGCAAGTCTTTCGAGTGATTAATAACCATTATATGCGAGTTATACACTATACTTTTTTCACGACAACAACAATTTACAACACAACATTTATTATATATATTTATCAAATACTCGTCAGTTTTAATGGTCGGTTTTGTTTTATAATAATTTGACAGTTAAATGATGACAGATTGCGGTATTATGATTTAAATGTGTAATAGGGTTAATTCCACTTTAACACAAATATAAACAATCGTTCAACAATAAATAATACTCAAACAGTCTACCTTTTTGCCTAAGTTACATAGAAATAGGCTCTTTGCACAAAAATCGAACTTTTCCGATTAAATGGAGTTTTCACGGAGTTAACGTTTGTTCCGCTTTGAAAAAACACTCGCGACGGATAAATGTACAATTGTTTGACCGATTTGCGAATGATTTATGTTATTTATGTTTACAAACTCGTTTTACGCTTGTTAAACTAGTAAGAACGGCGGAGATGATGACTTACGTCCAATCATACTAAACATCCAATCGTACTAAACTAATTTTACTCCTTAATCGGTTAAAAACTATTTCAAATTAAATCAGCGTTTTGTACGCGTGGCGCATGAAGTAAAATTTCGAGTTTAGAAAAGCCTAATTTGGCTCGGTCGCTCCGCTTCGCTACGCGCCCGAGCCAAATTTTCAGGCTTTTCTAAACTCGAAATTTTACTTCATGCTTCGTCTGGGAGTGGAAGACAATCGTTTCAACATCAAAATAAATTGATAATTGACCCAGTACATTTATTGTTGTTTTATTGACGGAGACAGTTCTATGAGGTTAAAACATAATGCAATTTTTATACAAGTTAAAAATAAAGTAGTTTTTTATGTCTGACGTGGTTACTTCGTACTTTAACAAAATTGATTCAATGACGTCATCACCACCATGGTCAAATGTAAGACAAAAGAAGCTGATTTGACTAGCACAGCGCTGTTGCTGCATAGCAGCAAAAAACCGAACTAGACAATTATTTATATTCGTGTTAAAAAAAACACATTTATCAAGCAAATCCCGCGTTTAATGTACTTGACTGTTTAGGGCACCCCATTTATGCTGTCCACACAATTAAATAATGCACATATTATAAGATTGTCGTGAACAAAATATTTTTACCAGAACTTTCTTTTGGAGTCTTGGTCTTTAGGAATATTTTTTGTACAGGTTTGTGAACAGCATGACGTATTATGGTTTATCCTGGAACACCAGCAATTTAGGTGGAAATGACTATTTGAATTTCGTCGTGTCTGGCGCCGTGGAAATCCCTGCTTACACTTTCTTGCTTTTGACCCTAAACCGTTGGGGTAGAAAAAGCATTTTGTGCGGATGTATGGTCACAGCTGGGATCGCTTTACTCCTAACAATGGTCGTCCCACACGGTAAGAGACTGTAAACGTAAAAAGATAGAAGACATTTCCCATTACCCTGTACAGCTCAGCCGCTTCTTGTTATTTTGACCTGCAACATAGTTAGAGTTTAGATTTTGCGATATTTTTAACTTAGAAAACAAGTGTATTTTGACCTGTACTAAGGGTATTTTTTTGATCTGCAAAAGGGCTACATTTTGATCTGCTATAAGGCAATACTTTTACATCTAATAAGGTTACGTTTTGACCTATGTCTTTCGACCCTTAATCACTTTATGCACATAATTATTTTGAATTTCTGGTCAAAAAATGATCACATTAGTTTTAAGTTTCTGGTAAAAAATAATCACATTATTTTTTTTATAAAAATGTAGTTTGAACGAAAACGAGCATCTAAAGTTTCTTGAGGAAACATAACGGCGCCCGTGACAGATATGAACATGTACATAAATTGGTTTATACCGCAACATTTTGACCTACGTAGCAAGGACCTCTACGGCTCGTCCACATCGGCTCAACAAAGGTGCTCTCCCGACGAGCCAAAATAAAATCGAACACTAGTATATTCGGGGCTGAAATGATTATTTTCCCTCGGTTAGGTTAGAGATGGTTAGAAGATTAAAAAAAACTGTCTGAGTTCATGCCGGTACTAACGGAAGAGGCGCTTTGTGGAGCCGATGTGGAGCGTTTGAGTAGGCATACTTTGAACTACGATGAGGCTATATTTTGCCCTGTGGCAAAGCTTGGCTATATTTTGACCTACGACTGAACAATGCTGACCTGCGATAAGGCTATATTTTAACCTACGATAGGATAACATTTTGGCCTACGATAAGCAAATATTTTAATGTAATGTTGGCTGTGAAAAGGCAATATTTTTACCTCTAACAAACTTATACTTTGACTTGCGATAGGGCTAAATTTTAACCGGAGGCAAGTCTCTGTTGGTTATAGCAATGCTATATTTTGACCAGTAAGAGCCAGTTGCACCAAACAAGTTGAACTGGTTCAACCCTAAACTTCAGTTCAAAGTGACATTAGAACAATAGGATGTCATCTTGAACTGAAGTTCAGCTTGAACTTGGGTTTAAAGTTTTTGGTGCAACTGGGCCTAACAAGGCTATATTTTAACCTAGCCAGCTGTAAGGAAATATTGCCTGTTCAAGTTTTAATTAATTTTACCTCTCTTACTATACTAATTAATTGCATTTATTTTTGATGTTACCTTTTTGTTGGTAGATTGTAAATGGTTGGTGGTAACTTTAGCCATGATAGGAAAATTGGCGATAACCTCAAGTTACGGAACAGTCTACATTTTTTCTGTGGAGCAATTCCCGACTGTGATAAGAAACGCCGGTTTGGGGGCGGCATCGACTTCAGCGAGGGTCGGGTCGATTTTCGCACCCCTTATCAACATCATGGTAAGTTTTTTTATTAAAGTTACGCTTAACCCGTACTGTCGCTTCAATTTATAATCGATTAATAATATGAAGGCACATTTTATGAGAAAATGATATAATAATTATACAGGGTGACCCATTTTAATTTATCCACTGGAATATCTCGACAAATATGCATCGTACAAAAAAATGTTTCGAACAAAAGTTTATTGGTTTCGAGGGGCCCATCCGATTGTATGAAATTTTGGCACCTTCGCAGCCCAGGGAGTGGGGGGAGGAAGGCAACTTTGAAATCTTAAATAGGAACCTCTATTTTTTATTGAAAATTCGGATTCTACACCAAAAATGATAAAGGTGCTATTCGAGAAATATCTTTGAATTCGTGAAAGATGGCGTTGTAGTCGCAAAAATTAAAACGTTCCCGGTAAACTTAAAAAATCTGCTGTGGTCAACACAGGTACCGACCGGATAATAACATTATATAGGACTATACAATTCATTATTGTAATGATTTATTGAACTTAATTTAATTAATATTTTGTAAATTACAATTAGGTAACAATTTAATGATTTTTTGCGTTTTTAAATTACATCAGTTGTTTAACGATATTTAAGAATGCGAGATATATTCTGATTTGTTAAATAAAATTGAAGACGAATAACATGTTTTAATTTTAACTGTTTTTCGTACTCGTACTCGAATAAACAAACCATTTGCGGATGTACGTTCACCCTGCAGGGGAAATGTAACGACAGAAACTGCACGGACACTTTAACGACCTAGCGCTTGCATTAATCTTAATGATCTGAAAATCTACGGCTGGCCGATTTTGCGGATACGAAGTTGCTTAGTGAACACATTAAATGAACATAAATTCCTGCATTTATCGATTTTATACTTATTGCTTATTATTATTACTACCTATTAGCCTGTTATATATTTATTACAAAAAATTCGCGCAATATTTATTGCTGATGAGTGAATGAATTTCTCTGAATTTCTACCGTTTGTGTTCACAAAAATAATGATAAATTATGACGATTCTTGTGGTAGTGATGCTTTCACTTAGATCAAGGATACAGTAAGGGCGATAGTTTCTGATTTAATGCAGAAGAAATCAAAAACGCAATACAAAAAACATATCGGCAATTTCGTGATTGACCTGCAAAGAAAAAGGTAGTAAAAATTTTGAAAAGTTACTTTAGGCCTATTTCAAAGAAACATTACATTTGCATTATGAGCATCTATAGACAATTGATTATTAAGTATTGCATTAAATAAAAATTGTTAATTTATATTTTGTAATTTATAATTGCCGCCATTTTGGAATTTAGCGTGAAAAAATTACATTTTTTCACGCTAAATTCACGGAGAATTAATAGCTCACTTTGCAAATTCAAAACGGTGTGTCAATGTCACCTTTTTTGACGGTTGTAGAAAAAATATTTTTTTTAACAAAAATCGAATTGTATGCGTCGTTTTTGAAAAAATCTAATATTGACGATTCTACTGCCATCTATCAGGTGTTATAAAACCCTAGAAGTAAACTTTGTATACTTTTTGCATACAAGGACTCACGGTCTTCGTAAAGGCCGTTTTTTATGTATATTTATTTTTGCGATTACAACGCCATCTTTTAAGAATTAAAAAAAAAATCAATAATGAAACCTACATAATTTTTGGTGTAGAATCCGAATCTGAAATAAAAATAGGGGTTCCTATTTAAGGTATCAGAGTTGCCCCCTTTTTCTTTCACCTCCACTCCTCAGGGGGCGTGGGTGAAGAAAATTTCACAGAATTAATCTTTTGTTCGAAACATTTTTTTGTACAATGCATATTTGTCGAGATATTCCAGTGGATAAATTAAAATGGGTCACCTTGTATAATCACAAAATTATTATAGAGGGCATGATGAAGTCAAATTTTAGAGTTTTAATTTTATTTTTAACTGTACTCAAATAACAAATAAAATCAAATTATCATGCCCTGTGCATTTCAATTTTAGAAAGATATGTGAAGAAAGAATTCAAGAGCGTACTCTTAAAGCCCGTTTGCACCTAAATCTATTAACTTTATCAGTGATTAGTACTTCTTAAAAACACAATAATTTTATTTAAAAAATTTTTACACAGTCATTTCTTGATGAAAGAGACATGTTTAGGTTATCTTACAAATTTATGCCATTCTTATATTCTAGAATTTTGACTTGATCAATGATTAAAATCAATCAGCCAGGGTGAAAAAAAATGGTGCAATGATAATTTGCCTGCTGAAGTTACTTTTTTTCGATGACTGGCATTTTTTTTATTTTTAATTATATCTGGAAAAAAAATCTTAGATTATTTCAGTTTTGCCAGGTGTCATTTAAAATGTTTCCACATCTTTTATACAAATCCCGCAAAATTACAACTTTCATAATAAATTACATTACATAAATAAAAACCGCAAATATCTAAGGTACGATTCACGAGAGGTGTCCCATGGTTTTGTTGATTTGTAGTGCTTTCTGAACCACATGTAATACGAAAATAGTTTGATGTCATCAAATTACGTTTTTGAAAAGAGACAGAAATTTCGCATGTTCCATCTAAAAACCATAGCAGACATTTGGTTTTTAGATGGAACATGCGAATCGAAAACATGTCTAGCTTTAAAATCTTAAGGTTAAACGTCACATTTCGACAATGTCTTCGTAAAACTAAATCTGCAAAAACCTAGCCACAAATCATTTTAATTAATATGCACAATCGTTTTAAATGTGAGTTCAAGTGGTATATTTCCAATTTTCACATCTACTAAATAGTTCAGGTGTTTACAGAAATAAATAATGCATTTATGTGTAAGCTCAAAAGAAAATATTAGTTGAATCTAAAATAGTCATCGGATTAATTTATTAATATAGGGAATTTTTCTTTTAAGAGCGTGCTGGAGTGAGCTGGATGTATATAGAGTTGCCTGCATACAATTTTCAAGATTTCGTTGTTAATAATAAACATTTAATTGGTCGGTTTTGCTTAATAAGCCTATTTTTTTACTAAAATATGCGCAATCCATTTTATTTTTTAATACTTGTTCTATAATGCATTTTAAAATCATAAATTTCATGTAATCAATAAACGGAATGCTTTCCGCACAATTAAGGAGAATATCTAATATATTTTATTAATAACATTTTTCATTCTTATATTCTATAATTTCTATTCGTTTAATATTGTTTTTCTAAATCCTGATATGGGTCGCTTCGCAAAGTGGTACCCCAGATTACAAACACGAACTAATTTCATGCGGCAACATTGTAAAGCGGCAAAGCTTACGGTTTGAATTTACTAGGCGGGTGCCAAGATACGTCGATAGGCGTAACACATATGTGTTACAAGGTATGACAGAATTGGATCTTTCCATGTTTTCCCCGCAGGCCCTAGTTCGTGCGAGAGAGAACAATGACGTTGTATTTGGTTACGTTTTTGAGTCTATAATAACCTCTCTTTGTGGTTTCGCTGTACTTTCATAGATGGATATTTCAATATTTTGTGTTACTTCTTTTAAAGTTCAATTTAAAGCTTTAAACAAGTACCAGACTAAGCATGAAGTAAAATTTCGAGTTTAGAAAAGCCCCGTGAAAATTTGTCGAGGGTCGTGCAGCGACCCGAGATAAATTTTCTGGGGTTTTCTAAACTTGAAATTTTACTTCATGCGCCACGCGTATAAAACACAATATTGTGAAATTTATTTATATTCGAACTTCACTTATAATCTGTGTTTTATAAGCGTGGCGCATGAAGTAAAATTTTGAGTTTAGAAAAGCCCAGAAAAATTTTCACGGGGCTTTTCTAAACTCGAAATTTTACTTCATGCTTAGTCTGGGAGTGGACAACACTCGTTCAAAGCTTCAAATTGAATTCTCGTAAAAAACAACGAATGTCAGAAAATGTACAGCTTATGCATGTTTACCTTAAGTTTACCATGAAGTAACCGCATTCAAATTCGGCGCGCATTTGTGACGTAAGCAATCTCTACCCTCACTCCAAAATCTTCGTTTCTGTCGATCCTTCTTACTGTATACTCGACCGTCCTGGGGCGGGTGCAATGTCTATTATCCCAAAAATAGTACCACAACAAAAATCAAAATATCAGGTGATCAAATTACGAGACCTTATTGGCTTTCGAAAAAGCAAACTAAAGTGAAGTATAGAGATCTTGTGTAAAGCGATATTTTATAGAGTGAAAAATAAGGTAGGTGAAAGCTATTGATTTCAAGTATCTAACATGGGGGAAAGTACTATGATAGACATATCAATATTTTTTGTTTCATTCTTGATTTTTTTTTCATTTATTTTTTATAGTCTAATTATTTTTCTAGATTTTACTACTCCAAATTAATTAATACATCGCACTACGTAAAGCTTTTCACTCATTTTCTGACTACTCTCTATTGTCCCATTAGTATATCAAATCTTATTATTTTTGTTATAAAAAATAATAATTCGTGCATTTTTCCTTTTAAAAGAAAAATGATATAAAAATAAAATGTTATTTCTGTTTCTTAATAAGATATAATATGCAGTAAAGGGTTATTTTTTAAATGTATAACTTCGACTTATTTAACATGCTTTTGATCAAATAAATGTAAAATGTTAAATGGATTTTTTTAATTGTAAAATGATCAACAATAATTGGTTTTACTATTGCTGTATTGTTTGTCATTAAATGGATGCGCACACTAACTTTCAAATTTTCCGCGCGATTATTTGACAGGCAAGAGTGGAAACATAAAATCAAAATACTAGAAATCGCGTCTCGCAAACTATTGCAACGTTGCCGAGTTTTTCGATTCCAAGTCCCGACAGTGATATGCAAACACAAGCGTAAGTAGTTAGACAGGGAAAGGTGCCTGGACGAGTTTGGGGGTGTGAGGTAACGTGGCACTCGGAAGACTGTGAACGCGAAATTTTCGACGACTCCAGCACACCCGTAAGAATACATAGAGGGAAATATATGCATACGCTGTTTTTATAGAGTTAAATTTGAAGCCTAAAACGAGTGTTTTCCACTCCTAGACTAAGCATGAAGTAAAATTTCGAGTTTAGAAAAGCCTGAAAATTTGATTTGGTCGCGTAGCGCGAAGCGCGGAGCGGCCAAACCAAATTTACAGGCTTTTCTAAACTCGAAATTTTACTTTATGCGCCACGCGTATTAAACACTAAAAGCATTGAAATATTGTGAACGTAAACTTCGCTTGGAATCAGTGTCTTATACGCGTGGCGCATGAAGTAAAATTTCGAGTTTAGAAAAGCCTGAAAATTTGGTTTGGACGCTCCGCGCTTCGCGCTACGCGACCAAACCAAATTTTCAGGCTTTTCTAAACTCGAAATTTTACTTCATGCTTAACCTGGGAGTGGAAAACATTCGTTTAAACTTCAAATTGACCTCTTTTAAGAAAACAACGAAAATTAAAAATCCACAACACATAATTGGGATATGAATACTCAAAACAAATTCACAAGAAATTATGATTTAAAGCTTTTCTAAAAAAAAGAACACTAATATACTCGCGACCTCAACAGTATGACATTGTCATGTAACGTTAAAATTTGACACGACTAGAAAAAATCATTACAGATGCAACTGTCGACATACTATCTAAAAAATTTGAATCA
Source organism: Philonthus cognatus (assembly GCA_932526585.2). Lineage (NCBI taxonomy): Eukaryota > Metazoa > Arthropoda > Insecta > Coleoptera > Staphylinidae > Philonthus > Philonthus cognatus. Next base: position 37,473,448 of record OW052242.1, read on the forward strand.
CACATTTCACATCAATGAGTCATAGGACATCTCTCCCGAATTCCACTCCATATATTCATTTTTTTATTTTCAGAGTGAATTTTGGGATCCTTTACCATTAATAATATTCGGCGCTCTGGCCTTATCCGGTGGCGTCATTTCGCTGGTCTTACCGGAAACGCTCAACAAGACGCTTCCGGAATCGATAGCAGATGGCGAACAATTCGGAAAGTAAGTTTTTCATTTTGCGTAAATCCGATTTCCTGCAAACTCGTAAAAAATAAATAATTCCACTGAGCAAACACATTTAAGTAATGTTTCATCAACATTAAAACAACGTTTAATGTTGCTACGTTATTTGTTTGTTTTTTGCTCAGTGGGATAATTTATTCAAATTTAATAATTTTATTTGTTTATTTATTACTCTAGAAAAAACATTCCTGAAGAAGAACCTCTGAAAAGTATTAACGTAGAAAACGGCAAACTGAACGGCGAAATCGCGTTAGCTGCAGCCAACGGAAAAGTGGAAAACGAAGACAAAAGTGGAGAAACGTGATATGTTTTTTTTTTTAATTTAAACTTTCCAAAGATTTATATTTTTTTAAATTCTTACCTTTACGGAAACGGAAAAATATATAAAGAGGCAAATAAACTCGTATTTTCTAGCATTTATTAAAAATATTTGTCTACAGAGCAACCAACATTTAAATATTAATTGTAAACTTCCATTCACTTAAAGAAGCAATAAAATTGCGAAAAAATTGTTAAACAAATTATTAATACAAAGTGAGCATTTGAATAATGTTTGATTATTATATGTGTTTTGAGATACGCGAAGAGTTTGATCAACGTTAGTACGTATCGTATGTTCAATTAAAAAAATCTCTAGAGTTCCATGGAAAATATTCTAAGTTGGCAACTCTGAAAATATACACTATAATTATTTACAAATGAAACACGATTTTAACTTTGTTTGATAACTGAGACTTTATTAAGTGACTATAGTTTCGACAAGTTTAACTTGTCATTTTCAAACTCAAAGTTATAATTATTGTGTCTGACGTTTAATATGTCAACTCTTGAAGTGTGTAGCCAACTTAAATTTGAGAAAAGATTAAATCATGGCACTCTAGAGCAGTGGTGGGGAAACTTTTTTTAAGACGGGCCATTTGTAATAACCAGACAATCGTAGCGGGCCAAAGAATAATGCTTAATCGTAGGTAGGTAGTTTTTATGCGAGTCGTCACATTACGAAGTAAGAACGCGTTCAAACATTCTCACCACGGCACTCTTAAACGGGCCGGATTGAACCTTTCCGCGGGCCGGGCTTGGCCCGCGGGCCGTAGTTTCCCCATCACTGCTCTAGAGGTTTGTTTTAATTGAAAATATGATAGTTTGTGTAATTGAATAATCTCACTGAGTAAAAAACAAACAAATAACGTTGTATCAACATTGTAGAAACATAAAACGTTGTTTTAATGTTGATGAAACATTACTTAATTGTGTTTGCTCAGTGGGATGTAATTAAAATAATTTTAATATTTCAATTAAATAATGTAATCAAAACAAATTAACTAACTAATAGCATATACATTTTGTTCTATTAATACGAAACGTTAATATTGTATTTGTATGGGTCTAATAGAAATTAACTAGCATTAAATTGTGATGATTTTAACAGCAATTCTGTTAAGAAGGCTGTTAATTATTACACAATAAATTTCATCAAACATAACGTGGAGAGTTTGATGAATGTTAGAATGTTTTTTTAATAAAATAATGTAATTAAAACAACTTTATTTTATTTAAAAAACATTCTATAGTTAATCAAACTCTCCAAGTAATGTTTGATCAATATTATTGTATAATATTTAACAGCCTTCCCACCGAACAAAAAACAAACAAATAGCGTTATATCAACATTACAGCAACATTAAATGTTGTTTTAATATTGTTGAAACAACACTAAAATGTGTTTGTTCAGTGGGTTCTTAACAAAATTGCTCTTAATATCATTACAATTTAATGCTAGTTAATTTCTGTTAGACCTATACAAACACAATATTACCATTTCGTATTAGTAGAACAAAATGTATTTGATATTAGTTAGTTTTAAACTATTTATAAAATTACCGTGGAACATCACTTCACTCTAGTAAAATTTGGAGTAATTTAGAGGTTATGTTACACCGTTTTTTGTTTGTTTTTGAGAAATTGCATTGCCAAATTACCTTATTTAAATTTATTGTGTTTCCACTCCTTCATTAACTACGAAGGTTAGTTTTAAGGTTTTTCCAAACTCGAAATTTTACTTCATACGCCATTCGTTTAGAACACTGATTTAAAGTCAAGTTCAAAATATATATAAAGATATACAGGGAGTTTTTCTTTTTAGTACACATACCCCAATTATGTGCCGTAAATTTTCAGATATTCATTGTTTTTTTTAAAGAGTTTAATTTGAAACTTTAAACGAGTGTTTTCCACTCCCAGTTAAGCATGAAGTAAAATTTCGAGTTTAGAAAAGCCTTAAAATTTGGTTTGGTCGCTCCGCGAAGCGGAGCGACCAAACCAAATTTTCATGCTTTTCTAAACTCGAAATTTTACTTCATGCGCCACGCGTATAAGACACTGATTTTAAGTTGAAGTTCGGTTGTTTGTACTGTTTCAGTGTTTTCAGTGTTTAATACGCTTTTCTAAACTCAAAATTTTACTTCATGCTTAACCTCGATGTGGAAAACACTTGTTTTAAACTTCAAAAAAGCGTATGCATATGTATACTTAAAGGAAAAATTCCCGATATGTACAGTTGCGAGAGAAAAAAACTAGTACAGCAAAATATTTGGCTGTGTGAACTGGACTCACTTTGATTTTTCAAATTGTCAATCAAACTGACAAATCTGCGAAAATATCAAACGAAATTTATTTAACGTCGACATGCCTCAACTGACTGGAACGCAAAAAGCGATAATAACGGCCAGTTTAGAGACGGTATTAGCATTAGAGACATTTCTAATGAAGTGCATGTCAACAAATGCACCGTCTTGTTGGTTAAGAAAAAAATTGTTGTTAACCTGTACGACAAGTTTGGTTTACAAGAAAAAAATAATACGACATTTTTGCAGTGGCTTAAACTACCTCTGCTGTACTAGTTTTTTTCTCTCGCAACTGTACATACATTTATGGATTTATATATAGCATTATAATTTAAAAAAATCAAAATAATCTTATTTTAATATCGCAACCCACTGAGCAAAAAAGAAATAAATTACGTTATATCTACATTGTAGCAACATTTAACGTTGTTTTAATGTTGATAGAACATTACTTGGATTGGATTTGCTCAGTGGGCATTGAGGTTATGTATAGCATGGATCTCGTACCTTAAACTAGAGGTATAACGCTATTAAATAATGAATTGTAAACTAACAATAAACATTTATTAAAATATTTTATTATTACGAAAATGTTAATATCATCCTTAGAACCGTGTTAAAACTCTATGCTTACGTTTATTAATAAGACTGTTAATGTTTATCATTTAAGTAACAATTGTAAATTTCAATTCACTTTAAGGATCAATAAATTTGTGTAAAAAAAACGTTCTAACTTTGATCAAGCATTCATTAAATGTGTTTGCTCAGTAATAGGCATTACAATAAAGCCTCTTTTAAATATTAGCATTAGTGGAGAGTTTTAGAGCTTCAGTAGGCGTTGCATAAAGCGCTTAGTAGAGGCTTAAAACTGTCTATTGATGTTTGCGCGAATGTTTAAATTAAACGCCTGTGTATTATGTATGAAATTTCGCATTTTGCGCGGAAAAAATGTATACATGAAGGAGAATACGTTTTTTTTATATAGGACCAAAGTTTATACAAAAAAAAGATTATTATTATAAAATAAACGTAACTGTGTACTTATTTCGTTGTTTTTTGTTTCTACTAAGATTTTACCTAGTCGTGAAAAACAAAATATGTATTTAAATGCTTGAAGATTTTACTGCATTTTGTTTGAAGTTGATAGAGAAGGTGATAGAGAAATTAAAATTAAATTCTGCTTGAGCTTAGATTTTACTAAGCTCAAGCAAAGTGATCTAACCTAATTTTAATTTCTCTGGTGATAGATTAATTAAAATTAGGTTAGGTCCCCACTGAGCAAAAAAACGTTGCATCAATGTTACCGCGCAACACGAAACGTTGCGCTTTAAGTTGCATGGATGTTGAATAAACACTAAATGTCCGCCTGCAGGAACGTTGTATGCTAACGTTCAAAGAAAAATGTTGCTGCACCGTTGACAAAGCAACGCCTATGCAACACGAGCCATTATTCTTATTTGTATGCAACCCAACATACGAATGTATGTATGTTAAGTTGCGTACGATAAATGCATAGAATCCGTATTGTATACAACCCAATGTGCAGCAATTAAGTGAACGTTATAGGAATGTTTCTCTTGTAATCTTAATGCAAAATTCATTTCTGGGTTTAAATAGGTCAAAAATACAAATATGTATTGGTAAGAAGAAAAAAACTGTCTTACAAAAAGTAATGTGTAGTCTAGGGGAGACAGTACCTCGGTACCTACGTACCCAGTACCTTTAAACTCTGAAAACATTAAAATGTTAACACGTGCATGAACTTCAATTGAAATCAACGGCTTATACGCGTGGCGCATGAAGTAAAATTTCGAGTTTAGAAAAGCCCAGAAAATTTGTCTCGGGTCGCTGCGCGACCCTCGACAAATTTTCACGGGGCTTTTCTAAACTCGAAATTTTACTTCATGCTTAGTCTGGGAGTGGAAAACATTCGTTTAAAGCTTTCGGTTGAACTCTCTTAAAAAACAAGGAATATTCGAAGATTTACAGCATATAATTAGGACATGTTTACTTAAATGCAAAACTCTCTATACCGGGTGTGGCACTTAAGACGCCTCGGACCATAGCTCCTTTACGATAAAAGCTATCGAAAAAAATCTAAGAGCAAAGTGGTGCATAATTATCGTCGCTATGTTTCAAAAATATTTCTAATCATCAGTGGCGTGCCGTACTCCAGTGGCGTACCAAACTTATGTTTTTTTTTAAATGGAATGCCCTATTTTTTATTGCAGATTTGGAAAGTGCTCGAAGAGTACTTATTTTTTTATCTAACATGTTATACCCTTCGCTTTAGCGGTTTCGCTGTTATAACCCCTTCTTTCAAAATTGCGCCCCATTTTTGAGATTGTTTTGTAGAGAAACTAATTGACGCCGGCGCCTAAATTTTGAATTGAGGTACAGGTTAAGACCTCGTATACCTTCACATAATTTTTTTTCGGGTAATTTATGGAAAAGAAATAATTTTTGATTGAACTTCGCATGTTGTCATTTTTTTCGAAAATTTCAAATGGTAACAAGAATTGTTTCTTGGCGTCACGAGTGTACGCTGCGAGATATCCGCACAGGGCACATCCAAATGTGCGTTTCAAAGTGTTTCAAAGTGTTGGAGAGATTTACTACTACGGGAAGTGTGAAACGGCCAAGGAGAGTTAGAAAGAAGACAGTTTTTACCGAAAATAATGAACTGCAGGTTCTGGAGGCAGTTATTGAAGATCCTCATACCAGTATCCGTGATATTAGTAGGAATCACGATATTTCAACGCGATCCGTACATCGTGTTTTTCAAAAGTACAAATTCCGTCCATTTAAGATTCAACTGCACCAAGAATTGCAACCTCAAGATTTTCATGCGAGGCAAGATTTCTGCTTGTGGGCTACAACAAAATTGAGCAGGAGGAATCATTTCTTATGCGCGTATTATTTTCCGATGAAGCGACGTTCCATAGAAATCGGCATGTCAATCGCCACAACTACCATTATTACGCCGATGAAAACCCACACGCCATGCGAATGATAAACCACCAGCAAAGATAGTCGCTGAATGTTTGGGGAGGCATACTTGGAGAACACCTTTTGGGTCCTTATTTCATCGAGGGGCACCTGAACGGCAACAGTTATTTGAGGTGCCTTCACGACGACTTGGATGATCTCTTGGAAAATGTCCCTCTAGCCGCTCTACGACAGATAGTTTTCCAGCACGATGGAGCTCCTGCACATAATAGCCGTGTCGTTCGGGAATTTCTCGATGAAACGTTTCCGGACTCCTGGATTGGTCGTGGGGGTCCTGTGAGGTGGCCGCCAAGATCACCAGACCTCACTTCCCTTGACTTCTTCCTTTGGGGCCATATCAAAGACAAGGTTTACAGGACGGTACCAACTACTGTCGAGAATATGAGGGAGAGAATCCGCGCGGCTTTCCGCGGTATATCACCAGAAGTCCTTAGGGCAGTGTCTAGAGCCTGTGAGTCGAAGTTGCGGTTATGCCTCCAGCAGGAAGGTCGTCATTTCGAACATTTAGTTTAAGTTGTTAAATTTTCTTTATCTGCATTTTTCATATCATGTTGAATAAATAGGTACATACTATTATGTTGACCGTATTTGTGTTTTTGTTTTCTCATGGCACTCTTGGGAACGGAAAACGTTTCCCGACATTTGCGATGAAATTCCTTTTTTTGTACCAATGAAAAATTTAGAGTTTTGGCTGTACAACGCCGTCATTTTTTTAGGGGGGTGCCATTTGAAATTTTCGAAAAAAATGACAACATGCGAAGTTCAATCAAAAATTATTTTTTTTTCCATAAATTACATAGGTACATACTATTATGTTGACCGTATTTGTGTTTTTGTTTTCTCATGGCACTCTTGGGAACGGAAAACGTTTCCCGACATTTGCGATGAAATTCCTTTTTTTGTACCAATGAAAAATTTAGAGTTTTGGCTGTACAACGCCGTCATTTTTTTAGGGGGGTGCCATTTGAAATTTTCGAAAAAAATGACAACATGCGAAGTTCAATCAAAAATTATTTTTTTTTCCATAAATTACATAGGTACATACTATTATGTTGACCGTATTTGTGTTTTTGTTTTCTCATGGCACTCTTGGGAACGGAAAACGTTTCCCGACATTTGCGATGAAATTCCTTTTTTTGTACCAATGAAAAATTTAGAGTTTTGGCTGTACAACGCCGTCATTTTTTTAGGGGGGTGCCATTTGAAATTTTCGAAAAAAATGACAACATGCGAAGTTCAATCAAAAATTATTTTTTTTTCCATAAATTACCCGAAAAAAAAAATTATGTTCATTCAAATTCAAAATTTAGGCGCCGGCGTCAATTAGTTTCTCTACAAAATAATCTCAAAAATGGGGCGCAATTTTGAAAGAAGGGGTTATATCAGCGAAACCGCTAAAGTGAAGGGTATAACATGTTAGATAAAAAAATAAGTACTCTTCGAGCACTTTCCAAATCTGCAATAAAAAATAGGGCATTCCATTTAAAAACAAACATAAGTTTGGTACGCCACTGGAGTACGGCACGCCACTGATGATTATAAATATTTTTGAAACATAGCGACGATAATTATGCACCACTTTGCTCTTAGATTTTTTTCGATAGCTTTTATCGTAAAGGAGCTATGGTCCGAGGCGTCTTAAGTGCCACACCCGGTATATTTAATTTCCATGAAATGTGTAAATAACGATGATGCATTACAGCAACAGTTTTAACAATTATACAATGTTAAAAATGTAATGTTACCATTTTCAATATATATCCAATGTTTACCAAACAATGTTGCATAAATGTGAAATTATAATGATTATATAACGTGGTGCTACTTTGCCGCAATATTTTTGAAACGTTATAAAGCAATATTAAATTTTAGTATCATTTTTAACATTTAGGTAATATATATAAAGCAATATTGCACGGAAAACGTTATACGATGTTTTTAACGTTGCTAAAACTTTGTTGTAATAATTTTAATACAATGTTTTATTTTAGTATTATGTTCAATATTCGTGCAATGTTTAAAATGTTTTAGTTTTCAGTGGGCCACTTTGCTTGAGCTTAGATTTTACTAAGCTCAAGCAAAGTGACCTAACCTAATTTTAATTTCTCTATCACCCTAACTCAAACAAAGTGACTTAACCTAATTTTAATTTTTCTATCACCTAACTTCAAACAAAATGACTAACCTACTAACCTAATTTTAATTTCTCTATCATATTTTTTTTTATGTTTCATGTGGAAACATTTAACATTCAAGCAACTCCCCCACTCCCCCTCTCCCCCGTCTCATTTCTGGCTACGCCCCATAATACATTTTAAAGGAACTAAAAATCACAAGAAATATTCTCATAAAAAAAATTTAACTATAGATAATATTGTGTTTTCTTTAAATTAAATTACAAGATAAAATAACAACTCATTCGAATTTCAAAAAAGTTAATTTGATGATTTAGATACGATTAAAGTTTGTTTCAGCACTAAACAAAAAAAACAAGGTCGAGTCCTAATTAACGAATTTACTGTCCTTAAGGGAGCTCTTAGATGGACGTTTTGAACGCGAGGCGGAACGGGAGCGGGCGCAAGCGTTTGCGTTTTAACACATAGGTTTAAATGAGAGTCCGTAGACGGACGGGTACGAGGCGGAGAAAACGCCAGCATTCGCGTCTGTTTAAATTTGAGCGGAGCGGGACGGACGCGTTTTTCAGTTTTAACACATGGTTTCTTATGCGCCTTCTTATACGGGCGTGTGAAACGCGTTTTAAAAGCGGGTGTTTTTTTCAATATTTTTGTAAAAAATCTGCCAAAGCGAGTTAAATTCGTAATATTTTCCTTACAATATTTAGTCCTAACGCAAAAATAAATATTTTTGCGTTTAGATAAGTGTCCAAAATTAAAAAATAAATAAACAGAAAATATAAATTATAAATTTTTAGGTAAACTTTCATCTCTAAGATATGGGTATAATTTTATTTAATATTTAAAAAATCTATGATATTTTCTAGAAATTGCGAAAAATGGAATAACTAACAATTTAAAATCGCCCCCAATCTCTTGTAAAAATAGTGTGATAAGAACAAAATAATTAAAAGAATTAATAATAATTTTTTTGAGGGCGGCCTCTGTGCTCGTAAATTTTGTACCGCCACCAGCTTCTCTTTTCCCTTACTCTCCAATTGGCCAACAGACTAGGGAAATGCCCATTTCACAGTCTATTTTTAAGATACAGGTTATTACCCATCAAAGTGTGTGAAATTTTTGACAGAAATTTGTGTACCGGTTACGGGTTAAACAAAAGGAAAAAAAAGTGAAAGTCTAAATCCTAGCGTTAAAACGTGATTTTATAAGTATGTTTGATACAGAAAAAATTATCTTAGAAATTCAGGCACCGCCCACCGAACAAATCCATTTAAGTAATGTTTCATCAACATTAAAACAACGTTTAATGTTGCTGCACTGTTGATATAACGTTATTTGTTTGTTTTTTGCTCAGTGGGCGAAGTGCATGTGGAATTTAGGTAAGTAATATTTATAAAAACATTAAATACACAAATACAGTAATGTCTATGTATAATAAAAGATTTTTTTTTTTTTGGGGTTTGGCTTTTGCCTGGCCTTAGTTACGAGACTATTAGCCATCATCAATTTTTATTGTTTGTATACATTTGTTAATTTGACCTTACTAATTACATATAACTATATATTTGGACGTCACAACACATTCACACACACCCATGGACTCCGGGACGAATATTTTTCGTTCGAAAAATTACTCGCCTCCGCTGGGAATCGAACCCAGATCACCGCCGTGAACGATTGGCGAAACCAGCGGCTCAACCGCTCGGCCACGGCGGGCCCTAATAAAAGATAAATAAATAATAATTTAACGCAATTAAATCTATTTCGTTCAAGCTTAATACTGAGCGTAACACAACTGAATGATAGACGGCACCGAAGGCTCGGCGGCGAACTTGCCTAGCACCCGCTTGCAAAACGCGTTCAATCCGCTCCGTATAAGAGCTAAAAGCGGAGCGGAAAAAACGATCCGTCTCGCTCTGCTTCCGCGCTCAAAACGTCCATACAAGAGCGCCCTTAAAGTCGAGTATATTTTTTTTATTTTATTTGAGTCGCCCAGGTGGGGAGTGTTTGCTAACATTCTAAATACCTAAATACCTTATTTCGTGTTATTCTAATTAAAGATGATGTATGTATGTGTTTTTGACTTCACGTTAAAAAAAGTGTTTTTTACGCTTGGCGCATGAAGTAAAATTTCGAGTTTAGAACAGCCTGAAAATTTTAATTTGCCGGGCTCGATTCGCTCCTTCCGGCAAATCCCAGTTTTCAGGCTTTTCAAAACTGAAAATTTTACTTTGTGCTTATTTCTAGATTGGAAACCCTCGTTCAATAATAATATATATATATATATATATATATATATATATATATTTTAATGGTTCCTGGGAAATTAAAATAATTTTAACTATACAGGGTATCTGTATTTCAACAGAATGTATGGGGATCTCGATTATTTGAAGAGATAGAGACTCGGTTAAATTGGGGCAAAGTTGTGTAATTTGAGGCCCAATAATTATTCAAAAACAAATTTGAAATATCTGTTTTCGTTTTTAAGATATTGTCAAAAAACGATTTTTTTTAAATTTCATTTTTATTTTTTTATTCAAAAACTTTTGAATCCAGACATTTACAACTTTGACATTATACAGGCACTTTTTAACGAAAAATCTAATAACATATTTTATTTTAAGACAACTATAACATTTACCCAGGGACCATAGCTAACTTTTGTTTTTCTTATGGGCGCCATTTCGGGTTTTCATATTTTTTGGAAGATTATTTTTTACTGAAGTCAATGATGTATCATACTTGTAATTTATTGTACATTTTAAATGTAAAATTTTAATCAATTGGTTTTTGTAAAGAGTGCCTTGGAAACAGTTGAGTAACTCACTATTTGGCAACTCATAGGACCCATAATTTGCTTACATATCACCCCTGAAGACGGGCAACCGACGATACATACTTTAACAGTTGTGATGTATTTTAAACTAACGAGTGTCTTCCACTCCCAGACTAAGCATGAAGTAAAATTTCGAGTTTAGAAAAGCCCCGCGTAGAAAATTTGTCGAGGGTCGCGCAGCGACCCTAGACAAATTTTCACGGGGCTTTTCTAAACTCGAAATTTTACTTCATGCGCCACGCGCATAAGCCACTGATTTACAGTAAAGTTAAAAATATATAATGCTTAGATGTGATGGTGATCAATATTTACCAAAATGTAGCGAAAAAATGCAAAAATTACTTTTTTGTGAATAGTTTTGGAATAATAATAATAAAAGTAGAATAAATTTAGTTTGTGAAACTTTTATGTGATAATCGATACTTGTTATTAATATTACAAAAGACTGACAATTATTAATTAATTTTGAGTGCTAACAATGATTAACTGCTGTCAAGATTTTATTGATTAACAGATATGACGTCATTGTTTCCAAGGCACTGTTTACAAAACAGAAAATTTAACTTTAAATATCAAATCTAAAATAAATTATGAGTGTGATACATCACTACGTTCAGAAAAAAATATTATTTCAAAAAATATGAAAATCCAAAATGGCGCCCATAAGAAAAATAAAAGTTGGCTATGGTCCTCGGGTAAATGTTATAGTTATTAAAAAAATATATATGCTACTAGATTCCTCATTAAAATGTGCCTGTATATTGTCAAAGTTCTAAATGTCCAGATTTATTAGTTTTTAAATAAAGAAATAAAAACTATTTAAAAAAAAAAGTTTTTTGTTGATATCTCGAAAACAATAATAGATATTTCAAAATTGTTTTCAGATTATTGTTAGACTCTAAAATACGCAACTTTTGCACACTGTAACTAACTCTCTATCTCTTCAAATTACTGAGATCCCCATACATTCTGTTGAAATACGGGCACCCCGTATAATAAATTTGTGGCGAATCTTTAAATAAAAGTCTACATGACGTATTGAATATCTTTAAAACGCAGATTTCAATTTAAATATTTATTCTTGAATATTGTTCTTAACAGGGCCCTGCTATGACTCTTTCTGGCTATTTTATTATTAACTACTTTTAATAAATTTAAACGAGATTCAGTCAAGTCTTCCTTGGTCTATATGTGAGTGCCCATAAGTTTATTTTTATTATTCTTATAATTCCCTACAATATTTCCTACAATACATCTTGAATGGACCTTCGCAAACTGCCGCCCCTACCTCTTTTTTGACAGTCAGGAACTATTGAATGAAAATAAAAATTTTACAAAAATAAAAATCAGTTGTTTTCGAAAATTCGTAAATATTTGTTTAAAGAAACTATTATTTTTGATAATTGAATTTAGAAAAAACCTAATGATCCAAGTCCCTCTTTTTTAAAATGTTTTTCTTTATCTCAATTTTGAAAATGTATCACGACGTGACCGCCTCCAAAATTCTAAAATCAATCAATATATAATTGTGTCAATTTAAAACTGTATCATTGTTTATAAATTTATAACATCAGATTTTCTAAAGTTACCAAATTATGATCTATTTCAATAATTTAAAATAAATTATAACAAACTAAAAATCTAGTACCGCGTTATTCCAATCAGAGATGATGTTTGTGTTTTTGAACTTCACGTTAAATCGATGTTTTATAAGCCTGGCACATGAAGTAAAATTGCGAGTTTAAGAAATCCTAAAAATTTGGATTTGCCGGCGCGACTAGTTTGGGTCGAAAGGGTTTGAATCATCAAAAATTATTCGCCACCGTGTTTCATCAAATCCAAATTTTCAGGCTTATCCAAACTCGAAATTTTAGTTCATGCTTAAATCAAGGACAGGAAACCTTCGTTTAATAACAAAATAACAATTATAAGTATCACTTTTACTTCAAATAATATTAAACAAAACTTGATTATTCGATAATGAATCAATACATTTTCAGCCATTTGTTGTTTTTATTATAGCATTCAATTTGAAGCTTCTAGCGAGTGCTTTCACTGCTTGATTAGGCATGAAGTAAAGTTTCGAGTTTAGGAAAGCCTGAAAATTTGGATTTAACGAAACACTATTTCGAATTAGTGTTTACGATTCTAATCCTTTTGGAAGGTTCGAATCCTTTTGTAAGTATTCTAATTATTTTGTAACGATTCGAACCCGAATCCTTCTAAAAAAAGACTGTTTCTAAAAAAGTGTAACCAATTCGGATCACGAATTACTTCAGCATTACTGAAGTTCACACTAATAGTATTCCAATAATTTCGAATATCCGAAATTTTGTGAAATGTTTTTTTGCAGGAAATAAAACAGTTTCATATCTACAACATCAATGAAAATATCTGCACTTTCTAAGATTAAATAATAATAAACAATTCCATCGAAAATGCAAAAAATTTTCAGTAAAAATCACAGGATTTCTAATTAATTTTAAGGGATTTCTCCAAAACGAAATACTATTCTTTTTGAAAGTTTTTTTAACGGAAGCTTGTGTAGGACGCACAACTGTTAAGATAAAGTTCTTTCGGAGACTTACCGTTTAACCGCAAATTGTATTTTAAGTTCCAAATTTGAGGTTATATATGTTGGTATTTTCGGATAAATAAGCACATTGCAGGTATTAATTATACACATGATAAAATTATTTTCAAAATTATGCTGTAATTAATCAAAATTGTAGTATTATCTTGGCTGTATAGATGAAGATAATACAAAAATTTTGATTAATTACGTCATACTTTTGTAGATAATTTCATCATGTGTACAAGGTGTACCTGTAATGTGCTTATTTCCCCAAAGATACCAACGTATATAACCTCAAAATTGGAACTTAAAATACGATTTGCGGCTAAACGGTAAGTCTCCGAAAGAACTTTATTTTAACATTTATGCGTGCCACACACGTTTACATACGGCGTAATTTCAAAAATTTCAAAAATCGGAGTATTTCGATCTGGAGACACCCCATTAATTTACTTTATATTTAACCGTTTACTACACGGACTAACATACAGAGAGTTTTATGTAACACCGAACATTTTTATAACGAGAATTTTTCTTTTAAGTATGCGTATACATACGTTGTACATTTTTAATTTGCTGCTTTAAACGAGTGTTTTCCACTCCCAGGCTAAGCATGAAGTAAAATTTCGAGTTTAGAAAAGCCCGAAAATTTGGTTTGGTTGCGTAGCGCGTATATGCCGTAAATCTTTATATAATCGTTTTTTTTTTAAGATTTCAATGTAAAACTTAAAATGAGAGTGTTCCACTCCCAGACTAAGCATGAAGTAAAATTTCGAGTTTAGAAAAGAATAAAAATTTGGATTGGCCGCGTAGCGAAGCGGAGCGGCTAATCCAAATTAGGCTTTTCTAAACTCGAAATTTTATTTCATGCGCCACACGTATAAAACACTGAAATATCGTAGAGTTTAAAATATACGGCTTTAGAAATCTAATATGTTGATAAGAATAAAACGTGAGTCAAATTCTTCGCTGAACAAATTCTTTAAAACAGTGATTATAGGCAACCCAATAACTATAACGTATATTGGGTTGCCTATAATCGTTGTTGTATGTGTGTGTTTTTTAAACATCACTGTAAATCAGTCTTTCTAAGCGTAGCGCATGAAGTAAAATTTCGAGTTTAGAAAAGCCTAATTTGGATTGGCCGCTGCGCTTCGCTACGCGGCCAATCCAAATTCTTAGGCTTTTCTAAACTCGAAATTTTACTTCATGCTTAGTCTGGGAGTGGAAAACACTCGTTAAAAGCCTTGAATTAACCACTTTGAACAACGAATTCCCGGAAATTTAAAAAAAACGCTGTAGTTATAGGGATATGTATACTCAAAAGAAAACTGCCCTGTATGTTCTGTTTTAAACACGTTTTTAACTTGTTTTAAACATGTTTTAAACACGTTTTAAACATGTTTTTAATTGTTAATATTTTAAACGCTGTTTCAATGAAAAAAACAAGTTTTGTAAAAAAAACTGTTTGTTTGAATTAAAATTTTAAAAAAACGTTTTTTTAACAACCCTGCATCGATGACAGGCTACTTACTATTAATTAGTTTTAATGATATATTACTATTGGTTTTCCAGTAAACGTAAATATACTTAATACAAATGTAAGCAAACTTATTTTATGTTTGTTCAAAAATTCATAAATAAATGTATAATTGTTGAGCATGAAAGGATTTTCTAATTTATTTTTAGACGGGTCGAACAACAAAAAGAAGGAGGTCAACAGTTTGGTGCCCTTTCGTACTTGGTGCATGCATGCATGTATATATAAGTATAAAAGCGGGATGGGATGGCTTAGAATGGGATGAGGAAAAAACCGGTACCACAAACACACAAATTTTTGTCGTCGCCGTCTTTTTAATCGAAACCAAACGCGGACCCGAAAATCCGTGTAAACATGTTTTTCTACGCGATCACCTGCCTTCTCTTCGTCTTACTGTTGCTGCTGATCGATGTTAGGAAACCCAAAAATTTTCCGAAAGGTAAGAAAGTTTTGATTAAAATAAGTCAGCAAGAAGAAAAACAAAAATAACGTGAAATTTTAAAAATGTGAAAGTGAGAAATAATTTGAATTGTCTCGTAAATTTATATTTCATGAGAAATTCTTGTTAAGAAAAACGCAACATAAAGTACAATTTATGAGAGGTGTCCTATGATTACAGATTTAAAATCTACGGCACAACTTTTCATTGGGGTATTTTCGAATTAAAATTATTTTTTGTACATTTCCCAATGAGCAAAACACAAACAAATAACGTTATATCAACATTATAGCAACATTAAACGTTATTTTAATGTTGATGAAACATAACTTAAATGTGTTTGTTCAGTGGGTTGTGTGATCAATTGCAACTTATGCTAAACTGTCCTAACTAGGGCATTTATATTATTATAGTTATTTTAATTTAAACTAAAATATCACAGGATACTTCTCCTGAATTGGACTATACCCACTGAGCAAACACAATTAAGTAATGTTTCATCAACATTAAAGCAACGTTTAATGTTGCTACAATGTTGATATAACGTTATTTGTTTGTTTTTTGCTCAATGGGTACATTCTAAAAGGTTAGAGCCTTCGATTGAAAGAATATGATAATCGCAAAAAATTGAGATTTCAAAGAAGTTTGAAAACTGAAAAAGAAATTGTTACCCGAAAATCATACCGGATATATTTGTTTTATATGATTGTAATGTGTACATAGTACATTATACTGTATAATTATGCTTAAATTAAGGTAGGTTAAGTGGAAGAGCAGTTCTGTAGTCAACGAGACTAAAGACTGAACTTCGCCTACATATCTTCAATATAACATGTATTGTAACATATCTGAACAAAATAAAGGCATTTATTATTATTATTATTATTATTATGGTCAATAAAAAAACGCCCAACGCCATAACTCTGTTATTTATTGACAATTAAAGTTTAAAACATTCACAAGGTAGAAATCCTAATGGAATTTTGTGTATATGTTAAGAAGTCATTGCTCTTTCATAATATTTTGAAAATAAAAAAATACGCCATCGACAGTTTTCGAGTTATCTTCAATTGAAAGTCGAAAAAATACATTTTCTGGAAACATTTAAAAAAATTAAAGTTTAAAACAATAACAACATGGAAATTCTTTGAGAAATAATAATAATAATAATAATATTTATTCACGGATCAACCATTTTACAGCAACATACATGTAAAATAAAAATATAGGTACAGTAATTTAAAGATAACAATAATAAAAGCCATGTAAATACAATAAAGAAATGACAAAAACATATATAAATTGTTTACATCTAGCTACAAAAAATATAACACATTAAAATCACAAACAAAATTAGAATGACATCATAAAATTGAACGAGGACTGAGTCAATATGGTAAAATTGGTATACAATTTCTAAGCATTAACATTTATTTCTTTAAATAAATAATTACGTAATTTACCCAATGTTGTGTGAAATAAATCTATTTGAACTTTGTTGCAGTTGTGAAGTAAACGCCGAGTACCAAATTGCTTTGCAAAATCAGTCCTAGAAGCAGGTACGAAAAATGTATAATTAGTTCTGAGTGGTCTAGATGGTACGTGAATATAAATGCACTCTAATAAAAATAGGTGCATTTATATGGCCATTTAACAGTTTATAAGCAAATATCACATCACAACAAAATCGCCTATGCTCTAGTGTGTGCATGTTAAGTTTGTTCAAGACAACAGAGTGGTTATCGTCATAGCCAAATTTGTATGATAAGAATTTCGTAAATCTTCTTTGAACTCTTTCGATATTGTTTATGTCCATTAACGTGTAAGGATTCCAGAATATGAAACAATACTCGAGGTTTGAGCGAACTAAAGCCACGTAAAGTTTACTAAGTGTAGCTGGATTTTGAAACTCAGATGAATTTCTTTTTAAAAATCCAAGCATTTGGAAGGCTTTTGATGTTATTAAGTTAATGTGAGTAGAAAAGTTTCAATTGTTAGTTAGGGTCACACCTAGGTCTTTTACTGAATTTAATGGCGTGAGGCGCTTATCATTTAGAAAATAACACTGGTCTGCAAAAAAATTTTTCTTTTTCGAGCCCTGACACCATTCCTGCTGATTCTTATGTAAAATGACCTCCTGAATCCGAATATGACCTCCGCTTTCCCCCATCACCCACCGTTTTCGGGGGAGGCCCCCCCACCTATTTTTATCACTTTTCGATAATTTGGAGGGATGAAAAGGATTATTTTAGCCTTTACATTTCTTCTGAGGGGCTAGAGAGGTGAAAAGTTCCAAAACATGAACATTTGTAGCAAGGAGGTAGATTTGGGGGGGGATTTGCCCCCTTAAATTGTAAAAAAGTCATTAAAAATGATCAATTTTTTCCGTTTTTTTCGAATTTTTTTCACTTATTTTCTACATATTCCAGCTTCCATTCCCCCTCATCCTCCCCCAAACACCCCCAAATAATAAAAATATATTGCAACAATATATAGCAACAATAATAAAAATATATAGCAACAATAATGAAAATATATAGCAACAGTTCGGAAGATTCACTGTACCACGCTGGCGCTCTCAATACTCCCCCCGTTTCCCCCATCCATTGGAGGGGTGAAAAGGATTATTTTATCTGTAAAGAATAATAAATAAAAAGTAAAATAATAAATGTAAAATAATAAATGTAAAGAATAATAAATAACTAAGATAAGTACCTACATTTGGTGCTTGCTTTCCTTTTGTACCCTGAGGTAGAAGTTTCTCGTATCAAAAACCAGCAGTACTCTGCTAACATGCTCGCATTCCACTTCCCCGAAAATCTCCTCTCGAACTTAGAGATGTCTTGATGAAACCGTTCCCCGTGTTCATCCGAAACTGCTCCTAAATTTTCACCCCATGGCCTTGTACGCTGACAGCAATTCCTCGACATGAGCGACATAATCATCACTTTTGTTGTTACCCAAAAAGTTCTCACACACGTTTTGGAATGCAATCCAAGCTCGTTTTTCTTTTCGATTCAGGTGTTCAATAAACGTCGAATTTTGGACAAGTTGTCTAATCTGGGGGCCCACGAAAACTCCTTCCTTGATTTTAGCCTCATTAAGACGAGGGAATTTAGTTTTAAAAAATTGAAATGCATCACCGGTCTTGTCCATTGCTTTCACAAACTGTTTGATCAATCCGAGTTTGATGTGCAAAGGCGGCAAGTAAATATTTTCCTTCGGGACCAGAGGATCGTGAGCGACGTTTTTCTGACCGGGAGTAAAACTTTCTCGCAGAGACCAGTTCCGTACGATGTAATGTTTGTCTCGGGCTCGGCTGTCCCATTCGCATAGGAAGCAGCAGTATTTTGTGAAGCCCGATTGCAGGCCCATGAGTAGAGCAACAACTTTTAAGTCAGCGCAAAGTTTCCAATTATAATTGGGCAAACCTGTGCGCGCGAGGTATTGAGAGCGCCAACGTGGTACAGTGAATCGTCCGAACTGTTGCTATATATTTTTATTATTGTTGCTATATATTTTTATTATTGTTGCTATATATTTTTATTATTGTTGCTATATATTTTTATTGTTTGGGGGAGGATGAGGGGGGATGGAAGCTGGAATATGTAGAAAATAAGTGAAAAAACTGCGAAAAAAACGGAAAAATCGATCATTTTTAATGATTTTTTTACAATTTAAGGGGGCAAATCCCCCCCCCAAATCTACCTCCTTGCTACAAATATTCATGTTTTGGAACTTTTCACCTCTCTAGCCCCTCAGAAGAAACGTAAAGGCTAAAATAATCCTTTTCATCCCTCCAAATTATCGAAAAGTGATAAAAATAGGTGGGGGGCCTCCCCCGAAAACGGTGGGTGATGGGGGAAAACGGGGGTCATATTCGGATTCAGGAGGTCATTTTACATAAGAATCAGCAGGAATGGTGTCAGGGCCGATTTTCATGCCGACCAGTGTAATTATTCACAACATGTGACCTACTTTTATAAAAAGACATTACATTACATTTATCGATATTTAGTTGCATTCTATTTAATGCACACCAGGACTGAAATCTATTAAGATCTTGCTGAAGAAGATGAGATGAATAATTATTTTCCAACACTGTGAAGATTTTCATGTCATCTGCGAACAGCAAGCACTTCGAATGATGAAAACATGTAGTGCTATCATTTATAAAAATATTAAAGAGTAGTATTAATGCCGAATTATACATTCCCACTCGAACCCTCTATGTTCTACCATCCAAATAAGAATGGATCCGTTTGAAGAGGGATTCATGTATACCCAATTTAAGCAGTTTAGACAGCAATATACCGTGATCAACTTTATCGAATGCCTTGGCAAGGTCTGAATATACAGAATCAACTTGTTGACCGTTTGCCAAGGCATCTGTTATAAAGTTCCCGTATACAAGTAGGTTCGTGGCCGTTGATAGTCCACGTCGAAATCCATGCTGTTCATTAACTATCAATGGATCAATAATAGGGGATAATTGATGAGTTATAAGTTTTTCAAATAGTTTTGGAATATGAGATAAAATTGATATTGGCCTATAGTTGTCGATTATGTTTTTAGAACCATTCTTATGGATGGGATTGATAATCGCCTCTTTCCAGTAGGTTGGGAACTCGCCAGTTTTCAAGGAATTATTAAATATAATCCATAATAATGAAAATGAACATTGCTTAATAAATAATGCTGGAAGGCCATCCGAGCCCATGGAATTGTTTTCTTTGAGGCTCGAAAGTTCTTGCAGTATATCTGATATTTTAATGTCGGATATAGAATGTAAATTCAAATGTGTATCGCTAAGACCCGCGCCAATGGAGTTAGTCGAGTCCTTATACACAGAGCCAAAGTATGTAGCGAAATGATTTACGATTTCGTTCTGGTCACTTGTTGTGATTCCATTGTGTTCGAACGAGTTTGGAAGACCATTTGACTTACGTTTAGACTTTACGTGCTTCCAGAAGAACTGAGTATCATAAGCAATATTGGTTTCGATTTTATGCAAATATTCTTTATGACAAATATCAATGAGAATTTTGCATTCGGATCTTACTTTCCTAAAAGATTTATAATCAGACTCCAGATTCGATTTTTTGAATTGTGTGTGAAGGCGTTTGTTTGAGAGTAATTTACTTTTAAGAGCTGCGCTGAACCATTTTGGGAAACATAAACTTGTTGGATTTTTTATTTCCACTATGGGTACAAATGTTCTGATTGCTTCGTAGAGATAATTATAAAACCCATGTACTTGGTCATTTACGGTTTTATTATTCAAGAAGCTATCCCAATTAAAATTAATAAGGTAGTCGTTTATTCCTAAAAAGTCAGATCCTGCAAAATCGTATTTCAAATTAGGTTCCCAAATAGATTTCGTAGTACTATTGGCTTTATAGGAAATAGTTAATTCTAATGCAGGATGATGTGGGTCGCATGGTACCAATGGATAAGCAGCTACTGAAACAACGTATTGTTCAATAGCTTCCGTCTGCATAAAAAAGAGATCGAGCAATACGGAATTGGTGTTGGTAATATTATTAATTTGAAACGTATTAATGAACCCATACGTATCTGCGATTAATAGCGCTGTATGATTTGTCGAATCTGTATAAACTACACCCCTTTTAAAATTTCGCGGATGAATATTTTTCAAAAACTGAATGGGGGGTATTACTAATGTTCATGTGCTCTATCTAATGACGTATCACTCGACCCCCCCCCCCCCCTGCCCCCCTGAAGGGGGGGCAACTTTAAATTTTTAAATGGCAACCCTTATTTTTTATTACAGATTCGAATTCTCTATAAAAAAATATTAAGAGTTTATTCGGAACATTTTTTTGTACGACCAACAGGTGGCGCTACAATTGCAAAAAACTACTTTTTAATACATTTTTTTGATATTTTAGGACCGTACGTGAATGAATATTATTCGAAAACTCAATGCGGGGTACTACTAATGTTCATGTGCTCTATCTAATGACGTATTACTCGATAATATTCATCCACGTACGGTCCTAAAATATCAAAAAAATGTATTAAAAAGTAGTTTTTTGCGATTGTAGCGCCACCTGTTGGTCGTACAAAAAAATGTTCCGAATAAACTCTTAATATTTTTTTATAGAGAATTCGAATCTGTAATAAAAAATAGGGGTTGCCATTTAAAAATTTAAAGTTGCCCCCCCCCCCTTCAGGGGAGCAGGGGGGGGGGGGTCGAGTGATACGTCATTAGATAGAGCACATGAACATTAGTAATACCCCCCATTCAGTTTTTGAAAAATATTCATCCGCGAAATTTTAAAAGGGGTGTACGGGTGGTCTGGAACACCCTGTACAAATTTGATGTCCAGGGAGAGTGTCAGCAATGTTTTCAATCGATAAACAATGTTGCTGGTAAGTTGATA
This sequence comes from Philonthus cognatus, assembly GCA_932526585.2. Lineage (NCBI taxonomy): Eukaryota > Metazoa > Arthropoda > Insecta > Coleoptera > Staphylinidae > Philonthus > Philonthus cognatus. The sequence goes on from OW052242.1 coordinate 37,495,247, forward strand.
GCGACGACTTGGGTGGAATATATACACTACCCAGTAAAATATTATCTTCGTCGTTACAAATGGAAACGAAAAGCTCTTCATAATGAGCTGACGTAGCGCTAAGACTGTGTGACTTAATATGGCGAGCAACAGCGATAAGTGTGCCTCCTCCACGCTTTTTGCCCGAGAACACGCAGTTGCGATCACAAAATAATAATCTAGTTTTCAAAATTTTGTTCAATATTATTTGAAGTAAAACTGCCACAATTTGAAATGTTAAATTTTTCCGACATTTCCCTGATTCAAGATTTTTTCCCTGGCCTTTTAATATAACTTTCTTCTGGGGGAAACCCCCATTTTGTTAAATTGTTTTCATTGTTTTTGCCAATATTTAAGTTAATTTTATAAATTTTTACGTGTTTTGTAATTTGCCTGCTGATTTTGACAAATTTAATAATATCATATGGCTTTTTTGTTAGTGTTTTGGTCAATTTGAATATAATTCCATGACTTTTCTCTATCATTTTAATGATATTCAGTAAATTTTTTATTTGGGTGATTTTCCGGCATTCGTCGATTTTATAATAGAGTTCAATTTGAAGTTTTGAACGGGTGTTTCCACTCCCAGGCTAAGCATGAAGTAAAATTTCGAGTTTAGAAAAGCCCCGTGAAAATTTGTCGAGGGTCGCGCAGCGACCCGAGACAAATTTTCGGGCTTTTCTAAACTCGAAATTTTACTTCATGCGCCACGCGTACAAACACTGATTTGAAGTCAAGTTCAGATACTCACAAATACATCTTTAATCAGAGTAACAGGGAATTAGGTATTTAGTCTGTTATCAACGATGTTCAGTGTTAATAATAAATAATTAGGTTTTGAAAATTTCTGTTAAAACAACTGGTAACGATATTTATATGTTAATAGTTGCAAAAAAAGAATAAAATCAAATTTATTCTTAAAGGATTTGTATTCGTAATTCGAAAAAACAGGATCTTTGATTCGAATCATTTATCTTTTACGAATCCTTTATTCGAGTATTCGTGATTCGAATCAGATTAGGTGATTCGAATCCTTTTTACGAGGCCTGATAAATACGCTGTATTTGTTCAGGCATTCATTGTTTGTGAAAATCCGTTAATTTGAAGCTTCCAAGGAGTGTTTTTTACTCCTTGATTAAGCATGAAGTAGCATTTTTTATTCTTAAAGGATTTGTATTCGTAATTCGAAAAAACAGGATCTTTGATTTGAATCATTTATCTTTTACGAATCCTTTATTCGAGTATTCGTGATTCGAATCAGATTAGGTGATTCGAATCCTCTTTACGAGGCCTGATATATACGCTGTATTTGTTCAGGCATTCATTGTTTGTGAAAATCCGTTAATTTGAAGCTTCCAAGGAGTGTTTTTTACTCCTTGATTAAGCATGAAGTAAAATTTTGAGTTTAGAAAAGCGTGAAATTTTACTTCATGCGCCAAGCGTATACATTACTGATTTTACGGAAAGTTCAAAATATAGTCTGCTTGATTAAATGTAAACAAAACTGTTCTTAAGTATTAATTTTTCTTTACCTTTTAACCGTTTTTAAGGACCGAATTGGTTGCCTCTAATCGGGAATTTTCTGGACTTAAGAAAGAGATTATCAATTTGGAAATGCCACCATTTAGTGTGGGAGGAACTTTCGAAAAAGTACGGAAATGTGGTGGGATATCGTTTGGGGAGAAACTTGGTCGTGGCCGCCTTTGGGGTAGACGCTGTTCATGAAGTTTTAACAAGGGAGGAATTCGAAGGAAGACCCGATGGATTTTTCTTTAAGTTTAGAACGTTTGGACAAAGATTAGGTGAGTAGAATATAAATCGCTGCTTTGCTTTGATAATAGCACAAGTGAAATTTTTGTAAATTTTTATTTTATATACAGCGTGTAAACGAACTACTGTACAGGCTCTCTACCACATAAGGGGGGCAGCGTTTAAATAAACAATACCTGCATTTGAAATTACCATACCTTTAGTAGATAGCTCACAAATAATTATTATTAATAATTAATAATAATAGGCCACATGTTTGTGGTATCTGGTATACGCGCACATTGCGTATTTTAAGAGAGATTCCACATAGACTGGTAGTTTTTAAACGATTTGGATATCGAATTACACCATCCAGAGAAAAGTGGGTCAGATTGTGAAGAATTATGTCTATGTTATCGTTTTCATAAGTACCCATTGCTGACTAAATTCCGAATATTTTCTAAACGTGTTAATGAAATTCAATATTTTTCCTTATTAGGTTCACACTTCACTTTATCTCCACTCTTATTGAAATGTTTAGATAAGAGCGGCGAGGGTGGATGATTTTTAAACATAAAAATAGTTTGCTGTTTAGTCTATGGTGAAACTTATTCCATGAAACATCTACATTTTGTAACATGGCGCGATACGTTTATTCAAACATTGAATTGGCAGACATGTTTCTTATTTACGGTGAAACTCGGTGTAATTTCGCGGAAGCTGTAAGAATTTATCAAGAGCGATTTCCTGAACGACACTTACCACCGCCAAACCGATTTAGAAATTTATTACAAAGAGCACGCGACACTGGAAGTTTGCAGCCCGTCGCTGGAGCCGCCGGAGGTGGTGACCGTCCAATGCGATATTTGCGAGCGGAAGATGAAATTTTGAATCTGTTGGAAGCGGATCCTGGTTTAAGTACCCGTATTATCGCCGCTCAGCTAAATGTATCGCACACATTTGTCAGCAGTGTTATACGAGACAATAATTTTTATCCGTATCACTACCAGCGTGTACAACATCTTCAACCCCATGATTTTCCCAAAAGAATTGCATTTTGTCAATGGATTTTGGCACAAAATGTTCAAAATCCTAACTTTACCAAAGACATTTTAGTGACCGACGAATCGTGCTTTACGCGTAATGGAAGTTTTAATTTCCATAATATGCATGTTTATGCAATAGAAAATCCTCGTGTTACGCGTAGAACTCATTTCCAGCATCGCTTCTTCCTTAATATCTGGGCAGGTATTTGAAATGATCAATTAATTGGGCCATTTATGTTCCCATTTAATTTGAATGGAGAACGATATTTACGATTTTTGCAAGTTGCCCTTTTAGATCTTCTAGAAAATGTACCCTTAGCGGTTCTTAGAAGAATGTGGTATTTGCAAGATGGTGCGCCAGCTCACTATGAAAGGCGCGTTAGAAGATATTTGGATGATGAGTTTCCAGGACGTTGGGTTGGTCGTGGAGGCCCTGTACCATGGCCTCCAAGAAGTCCGGATTTAAACCCCTTAGATTTTTTTCTTTGGGGATACTTGAAAAGTGAAGTCTACACTACGGAAATCGACAATGCTGAAATGCTGATACAACGAGTAAACGCCGCGGCTAATACCATTCGTGAAAAACCTCGTGAAATGTTTTCTACTGTTCGTGCAAATTGGATACGTAGAGCCCAAATGTGCATTTAATGCGGCGGACGTCAATTTGAACACTTATTGTGATTTTTTTTATACGTGACCCAGTTTCATCTAGTAATTCCAGACAGTGTGTGTGTGTGTAGTGCGTGCTAAGTGATTTATACGTCTCGCAGTAGTAACAGTAAATAAACAATACCACAAATGAGTGACCTAGTTTCATCTAGTCATTCGAGACGAGACGAGTGCGAGACGAGTGCGAAGTGATTTATGCGCCTCGCAGTAGTAAAAGTAAATAAAAAATACAACTTACGCATCCACGAAAAATATCATTAACACAGGTAACCAGAAGTTCTCAAAAAATAAAAAATGCATGAAAAATTATGAAAAATCCAATATTTTTTTTCCGATTTTATTTTTGCTGCAATTGGTGTCAAAATATTTTGTGTATACGCCCTTAAGAGGATGTACATTAGTTCGATTACACGCTGTATAAACTTATATTGTTTTCAAATTGATACCGGCACAACTGCACTGGTGGCTATCCAGAGGAAATCAAATGTGCGTGCCGTTCTCTACAATACAAGTTCACTGACTTTTGAACAGATTCAATGCAAAACATAAAAATCACTTTTTTAGTTGTGCCACTGTCAAAGCAAAGCAGCGACATGTAAATTATTAAAATATATTTTTGCGGATACGTTAGAAACAAAACAAAAACGCAAGTGAAGATCCATCAAAATTCCGAGATTGATTGGCGAAAAGAGCAAGAAAAAAAAATAGAAGAAAATTACGGTTAGAACTGTTTCTTCAGTTCGGAAATTTACATTCGTTTTAGCCATAAAGGAACAACGGTTGATCTTTTACAATAATAAAAATAGAGCTTTAAAACTAATACATACTGCACATTGAAGTTTTGCGAATAATTTGACACTACTTAACGACTGTATTTTCAGGTGTTGTATTTTGTGATGGTCCTTTTTGGCAAACCCAGCGTAAATTCACCTTGCAACACCTCCGAAATTTCGGCCTGGGACGCAAGGAAATGGAATTGGCAATCGAGGAAGAGACCCGAAAATTGATCAAGATTTTGAAAAATTCCCTAAGGAAACCCGTGCAAATGGAAAACTATTTCGACATCAGTGTTTTGAACGTGCTATGGGCAATGATGGCGGGAGAACGCTTCGAATTGGACGACGAAAAATTAATTTATCTATTAAAATTAATTCACGACGGTTTCAGAATTGTCGATTTGTCCGGTGGGATTTTGAATCAGATCCCGTTTTTGCGATTCGTGATGCCGGATTATTGCGGGTACACGCAAGTCAAGGGGATTTTGGATAAGCTGTACGAATTTTTAAAGGTGAGAAGAACAAATAATGACATAAAATTGAATCAGCAGAAGAAGATTGAGAAAATATATTCAAAGCAAATGAATCCAAAAATAGAAAGTTTTTTTAGTCATGATAATTTACTTTGTGGTTTCAGATACAGAAACTCGATATTTTCATTGTTGAATGACGAATACTAAGTATTTACTGTTAATACTTAGTATTCGTTATTCAACGATTTCATCCACATACAGGGAATTGTTCTTATAGTTATACATACAGGGAATTATTCTTATAGGTATCCCACTGAACACGGAAACATTTTAAATATTGCACGAATATTGAACATAATACTAAAATAAAACATTGTATTAAAATTATTAAAACAAAGTTTTAGCAACGTTACAAACATTGTATATACGTTTTCCGGGCAATATTGATTTATATGTACTACCTAAATCAGTGTGTTCCAAACTGTGGGGCGCGCCCCCCTAGGGGGGCGCGAGACTGTTGCAGGGGGGGCACGCAGCTGATTCCAAAATATCATTTTCGAATACAAACCAAAAAAGTCGTATAGGTGTCAAAAAACGGTTATAACGGTTATACGTAATCCACAATCCTCGCCGCGAATTTCTCGGGTATAAATGCTAAAAAATCCATCCATACTCTTGCTGGAACGAAAACATCTTGCTTTCCCGTTTGGAGCCGAGCGCGAGGAAACACTAGACAAGCACTCGGATCATCCCGGGTATTCTCGGGGTTACTCCCGCCAAACTTCAGTAAACAGAAGCAGGCAGTAGGCCTCTCGTGCGCCCTGACGAGAGCAGACACGCGGCATTTCTTTAAGAAACGTTGGTTAAACTCGCCCGTTTCCACGCAGATTGTCTATAAACAGAATTAGTTCGTTAGTAGTGCCTGCGATAACCACGTTGATATATATATATATATATATATATATATATATATATATATATATATATATATATATATATATTCGCTTTGGTACACTTCTAAATTAATATTGAGGTAAACTGTTATAAAGTATTTTTATTTGATTTAAAATAATAACCCTTTTAGATGGATAAATACGTAACTGGGTTGAAAGGAAAATTGAATGAAGCAGAAGCAGACGGCAAAAGAAAAGGTAACGAAAATAGCGGAACATCTTCGCAAAATAGTAAACCTAAATGTAGAAAATATGATCCAATGTACTTATCATTTGGATTTACATGTAAAGTCATTAATGGCCAAGAACGACCAATGTGTTTGCTGTGTCTGAATACTTTGGCCTCAGACAGCATGAAACCAAATAAATTAAAACGGCATCTCGAAAACGTACATGCAGATCACGTTGGCAAATACCATGTCTGTTACACAAAAAGCATTGCTTGCGTCTTATAAGGTTTCTTATAGAATTGCTAAATACAAAAAAACCCCATGAAATAGGAGAAACTTTAGTGCTACCTGCAGCTATTGACATGGTAGCTACGATGCTAGGTGAATCATATGCTGATCAACTTAAAATCATTCCATTTGCAGATAATACGGTGGGAAGACGAATATCCGATATATCTGAAGATCTTTGCGATCAATTAATAGAAAAAGTAAAACTATCTTCTTTCGCGTTGCAAGTAGATGAGGCTACAGATGTTCTTAAGGATGCACACTTGATTATATATGTAAGATATGTTGTGGAAACTGATGTTAGAGAAGACATGTTATTCTGTAAACCTATTGAAGGCAATACTACAGCAAGTGAAGTTTTTAATAAGATTGATAAATTTTTCAATGAAAATAACATTCTGTGGGAGAACTGTGCACAGATGGAGCTCCATCTATGGCAGGAAAAAACGCTGGTCTACAGGCACTAGTTCGAAAGGTGGCTCCTCGGGCAATTTGGACGCATTGCATGATTCATAGACAATCACTTGTTTCAAGAGTTATGGGTGAAGATTTACTAACAGTATTTCAAGTTATTACAAGAGTTGTAAATTTTATCAAAAATAGCCCATTAAGAGGAAGGCTTTTCGCAAAATTGTGTAATGACATGGGTTCAGGATATACAACACTTCTATATTATTGTGAGGCACGTTGGCTTTCTCGTTCCAAAGTACTTCAAAGGGCGTTTGAGCTAAAAGAAGAGATCGCCATATTCCTTACTGATAATAATAGAAATGAAGCAAACTTGTTTTATGACACGAAATTCCTTGTAAAACTTGCGTATTTAGTGGATATTTTTCAAAGACTCAGTACTTTAAATAAAACAATGCAAGGGCCTCAAATTCATGCTTTTGCCCAGAAAGACAAGGTTACTGCATTTATGAGAAAATTGGAACTGTGGATAATAAGTTTTAAAAATAATAACTTTGACATGTTTCCCACTTTTAAAATGACCTGTCTTGCAGATGAAATAGAAGAAAGTAAAGTTCTTATTAATAAACACTTGACCAGTTTAAGGGAGCAATTCTCGTTTTACTTTAAAGATCTTGACATGTCCAAATATGAATGGATTAGAAACCCGTTTGTGATTGAAAAATATGATGATTTTGGCCTTACGACAGCAGAGCAGGAAATGATAATTGACTTATCTAGTGACAGCACATTAAAGCAGATGTTTCAACACGAAAATAATATTGTCACGTTTTGGTTGCGAGTAAAGGACGAGTTTCCTACTTTAACAAATAAAGCTTTAAAAATTTGATTGCCCTTTGTAACATCTTACTTATGTGAAACTGGGTTTTCTGCAGTAGCTGTCTTAAAGACAAAGTATCGATCTTGCTTACAGATTGAAAAGGAACTGAGAACCGCGATATCTTTAATGATACCACGGTTTGATAAAATTTGTGCTGAAAAACAAGCTCACCCTTCACATTAAATTTTTATAATGTTGCATTAATGTTGAATTCTATTTTTTTGTACTTTTGTAAGATTTGTTTTTATTACATTATATTATTAATTCTTAAAATAGATAATTATTTTTTATGTATTTTTATACATAATATTGTATATTATTTTGTAGCCCATTAAATAAATTACAATATCAGATGAGTGTTTATGAAATTGGATTGTTAGAAAAATTAAGGGGGGCACAACAATTTTTTTTTTCCAAAGAGGGGGGCGCAGGTACAAAAAGTTTGGAAAGCACTGACCTAAATGTTAAAAATGATACTAAAATTTAACATTGTTTTATAACGTTTCAAAAATATTGCGGCAAAGTAACACAACGTTATATAATCATTACAATTTGACTTTTATGCAACATTGTATTGTAAACATTGGATATATATTGAAAATGGTAACATTACATTTTTAATATTGTATAATTGTTGAAACTGTTGCTGTAATGCAGCATCGTTCTTTACACATTTCATGGACATTGAACATACAGAAAGTTTTGCATTTAAGTAAACATGTCCCAATTATATGCTGTAAATCTTTAGATATTCGTTGTCTTTTTAAAAGAGTTCAATCAAAAGCTTTAAACGAGTGTTTTCCACTCCCAGACTAAGCATGAAGTAAAATTTCGAGTTTAGAAAAGCCCCGTGAAAATTTGTCGAGGGTCGCGCAGCGACCCGAGACAAATTTTCTGGGCTTTTCTAAACTCGAAATTTTACTTCATGCGCCACGCGTATAAAACGCTGATTTCAATTAAAGTTCATGCACTTGTTAACAATATTTTATGTTTTCAGAGTTTAAGGGTACTGGGTACTTATGTAGGTTCCGGGGTACTGTCTCTCCTAGACTACACATTACTTTTTGTAAGACAATTTTTTTCTTGTTACCAATACATATTTGTATTTTTTTAACTATTTGAACCCAGAAATGAATTTTGCATTAAGATTGCGAGAGAAACATTCCTATAACGTTCACTTAATTGCTGCACATCGGGTTGTATACAATACGGATTCTATGCATTTATCGTATGCAACTTAATATACATACATTCGTATGTTGGGTTGCATACAAATAAGAGTAATCGCTCGTGTTGCATAGGCGTTGCTTTGTCAACGGTGCAGCAACTTTTTTTGAACGTTAGCATGCAATGTTTCTGCAGGCAGACATTCAGCATTTATTCACCGTTTTTTCAACATTCATGCAACTTAAAACGCAACGTTTCGTTTTGCGCGATAACATTAATGCAACGTGTCATGCGACGTTTCTTTGCTCAGTGGGATACATACAGGGATTTTTTTCTTTACAATATACATGTCCTAATGCATATACATTTTAAGGGATTTGTTTTTTATAGTTCAGTTTGAAACTTCTAACGAATGTTTCCACTCCCAGGTTAAGCATAAAATTTCATGTTTAGAAAATCCTGAAAATTTGGTTTGGTCGCTCGACCAAATCAAATTTGTAGGCTTTTCTAAACACGAAATTTTACTCCATGCGCCACGTGTATAAAACACTGGTTTAAAGTGAAGTTTAAAATACACGTCTTTAGCATGTTGCTTTAGTAACATATTGTGAACTCCACAATAACTCAGTGTTTAATACGCGTGGCGCATGAAGTAAAATTTCGAGTTTAGAAAAGCCTGAAAATTTGGTCTGGTCGCTCCGCGCTTCGCGACCAAACCAAATTTTCAGGCTCTTCTAAACTCGAAATTTGACTTCATGCTTAATCTGGAAGTGGAAACACTCGTTTAAGCTTCAAATTAAACTCATTTAGAGAACAACGAATATCTTAAGATTTACAGCATATAATTAGAACATAAAAACTATTTGTATTTTACGTATTCAGGAAACAATTGACGAGCACAAGAATACAATGTGCAAGTCTCACTGCAGGGATTTCATCGACGCCTTTCTGCAGAATATAGTCGAAGGCGACTGCGAGTTCACAGGTGATCTAATTTTTGAAAGAACCGAAAAATCGACATTTTTTGAATTGTTTGTTTTTAAGAGCAACAGCTTTATTCAGTGTGCCTGGATTTTCTTATGGCCGGAACTGAGACGACGAGCAATACGCTTTCCTTTGCGTTCTTGTACATGCTGAAGTTCCCTGAAGTGCAGAAAAAGGTGCAGAGCGAAATCGACGACGTGACTGGAGGAAACAGATGTCCAACATTGCAAGACAGAATTAAGTACGTTAGAAAGAACAAGAGGTCGAGTTTAAAAGAGAGGGAGGTGGGAAATAGCCTTAAATCGATCAGATTAAGATGTAGAAGGAGAGAAAACAGACTTGTCATTTTAAGAAAGGGATGGGGACGATGGGCTTAAGTTAATCATAAACTGAAAAGAGACACAAGACAGTTTGAAAAGGGGAAGGTAGAAGACAGGCTTAAGTCGATCAGGTTAAGACGAGGAGGCATAGAAAACAGACATAAGTCAATTTAACCCGGCATCGCCCACATAAAAAATATATACATAATGGAGCAGGTGGCGTCTGATAGACCCTATACTTTAAAAATTCTGGGAAAAGTACATGTTTTCTGTTTTTATTTAATTCTAATCAAAAATTGTCATTTTGATACTTTCAGTTCATAAAATAAAACGTTTTTTGTAATAAGTTGTATGTATTACATTCTCATCACAAAACCAAAAACTTTAAAATTCTTAGTCAATGGAGAACTAATCCACTGAGCAATCACATGTTAGTAATGTTTCATCAACATTAAAACAACGTTTAATGTTGCGACAATGTTGATATAACGTTATTTGTTTGTTTTTTGCTCAGTGGGGAAATCCCTTTAGAATATCCAACAATAGCATATTTTTGGAAGCTATAGGCAACCAAATGTACATGCGTGCCGTAGATCTTAAGTAGCATCAATTTGTTAAGTGTTGGGGGTATTATCAGACCCCTACTGGGCTATGTCAGGCTAAAAAAAGAATAAGAGTCGTAGATAGGCCGATGTAATTTAAAATGCGATTTTTTAAATTTTATTTATTAGTTTACCTTATACTGAAGCTGTTTTAATGGAAGTTCAACGTATAACGAACGTGCCCCCACTGGGAATACCTCACAGGGCCACAAAAGACACCCAACTTCAGGGACGATACATTCCAGAAGGCACGATAGTTTTGGCGAGTTTGTTCAGTGTTCACATGGATTCAAATTTTTGGAAAAATCCACTCGAGTTCAAACCGGAGAGATTTTTGAATTCTCAGGGCAAATTGCAAACGCCTGAAAGGCATTTCATTCCATTCGGATACGGTAAGTATATTAAAATCAAAACATATCCATTAGTGTAGATATTTACTATTATTATTTTTTTTTTTTAGGAAAACGTAGATGTCTAGGAGAGTCCTTGGCCAAATCAAATTATTTCCTACTCTTCACTTCAGTGCTCTATCACTTCAAAATTACGACGGATTTGCCGCATTCAAAAATAGACACAGAAGCCCTAGATGGATTCACGCTCTCGCCAAAACCGTACACTGCTATTTTCACACAACGTTTTGTTTAAATTTAACAAACGTTGAAAAACTGTTCGAAAAGTATGATAAATAGAAAAATAAATATATTTAAAAAAGATCTTTGCAATTAATAATTAATAATAATTAGTAATATTATTCAATTAAACGTATCCAAAAAGGGAACAATTATTTATTTTTTATTCTGCGATTTAATTTAATTAAAAGTTAAAAATACCGCCTAATTTTCGCGCCTCTCTTTGCCACAAAAGTGTTGCCAATTTAATTTTCAATCTCAATATTCAGCCAGAATAAAGTTTACATACAAATTAGGTAAAACGCATTTTTTAAAATTTTTATAACATTTGTAGTACGCGTATCCGCCCATTTTCCGAATACATTTTCCCGAATATATTTTTCCCGAATTACGTTTTTCCTGAATAATACATTTCCCGAAAACACTTTGCCGAATACTACTTTCCTGAATCAACTTTCCCGAATGATGTTGTTCCCGAACTAAACTATCAAAACCCAAATAGGGTTTTTCTAGTTTAGGTGAATACTTCCAGAAACTGAAGTCAGAATTTAGCTTATATTTACTGTTTAGTTGAGGCTGTTAGTTGTTAAAACTCCATAATATCACTTTAATAAAACACTTAATTTGTTTAGGTTTCAAAATTGTATTTATTGTATTTATTTCTTTCGAAAACGGAAAATCTCCAATTTTATACAATGATTACAAAATATAACTTATATCTAATACCTAAAGTCTATTTACCTAAAAATAGGTACATTATGCACATTAATGAGGAACAAAAAATATTATTAAGGTGATGGAGTTTTGCAAAAATACTTTCAAAATTGGTACGCAGCAAATTACGTTTAAAAGTATTTATAGAATCAGCAAATAAATCAAAATTTTCAAAACGCTGTAACAAATTTGCAAAACGCATTATCCTCAAAAGTGGACTGCTATAAGTGTAAACCGTACGATGATATTCTGTTCTAAATAGTTTATATTTTATTCAGGAACAATACCTTTCGGGAAATTGGATTCGGGAAATGGGATTCGGGATTTCTATTTTCAGGAAATATGGCGTTCGGGAAAAAGGTCATTCGGGAAAATATATTCGGGAAAGTGTACGGTAACCGAAGTACGTGGTTTACGTATTTACGTATTTAACAGTTATTGTATTGTACGTGGTATGTAGGATAACAATGTTAACACCGATTTGATAGAAAATAAAGATCGATTTTAATATATTTTGATTATCTAGCAATTCGTGTTAAAAGCCAAATTATAACACAATTACAAATTATTTTATTTATAGTTTAGCAAGGGGAGCAATTGCTTACGGGAAAATTCGAAATTGAGTAGAAAAGGATGTGGGGTACGAGTAAAACAGACGACTATATACGAGGGCAATCCAGATAGTGACAGACGTTTTGGCCTAGCGCGGCAGTTGGCGGCACTGGCGCCACCATCTTGGATACAGACTTTTTTCTACAGCTAGTACGTAACCAGCTGTGGTGACTAGAGACTCGTGCATATTGTACTTTTTATACAGTGGCGTTTTAAATGAGCGGTGCAATTGAAAATCCCACCAGTTGTGAAGTGCGTGGTGTGATAAGGTTTTTGTTAGCGAAAAATTACAAACCTATTGAAATTTATCGCCAGATTTGTGATGTGTACAGCAATGGAATAATGAGTGAAAGCCGAGTGAGGCAGTGGTGCATTGATTTTAAAAATGGCCGAACCAATGTTCACGATGAGGATCGCAGTGGTAGGCCTAGTCTTGTGAGTGATGAATTGTTGGTAAAAATTAATGAAAAAATCCGTGAAAATCTTCGATTCACTATTACGGAACTCTCGGAGCATTTTCCCCAAATATCACGGAGTTTAGTTCCTGAAATCGTAGTTGGTAAACTTGGATACCACAAATTTTGTGCCAGGTAGATTCCGAAAATCCTAACGGAAGACCACAAAACCAAAAGACTTGCTGCAGCACTGACATTTCTGGAAAAGTACGACAAAATTGGAAACCATGTTTTCGATCGTATCGTAACTGGTGACGAGACTTGGGTACAGTACGTTACCTGCGAAACAAAACGGCAGTCGATGCAATGGGGTCACACGCATTCGCCCCCAGAAACCGAGGAAGTTTCTGCAGACGCTGTCAGCAAGAAAAATCATGGCTACTGTGTTTTGGGATACTCAGGGAGTGATTTTGGTTGATTTTCTTGAACGTGGTCAAACAATAAATTCAGAAAGGTATTGCGAAACACTCCGAAAATTAAGACGCGCGATACAAAACAAGCGTCGGGGAAAAATTAACGAGACATTTTTTTCTCCATGACAACGCTCGTCTACACACGGCCAATCGTACTCAATAGCTCTTGCAAGATTTTGGATGGGAAATTTTCAGTCATCCGATTACCATCTGTTCCTAAAGATGAAGACGTGGCTCGGTACGCAACGCTTTGACACTGACACTCAACTCCATGCTGGTGTAAACCAGTGGTTGAATTCGCAGGCGGCAGATTTCTACAAAGAGGGCATTGAAAATCTTGTAAAACGATATGATAAATGCCTTAATTTATATGGCGATTACGCAGAAAAATAGCCTAAGAGTTTACCTTCAAAATATATATAATAAAAATTAGTTTTTCACTTTGTTTATTTTTTATTGCAAAACGTCTGTCACTTTGTGGATTGCCCTCGTACACAAATCAATCACCTCTCGCTTTTGGATGAAGTATCTAAACGCTGTTACTAAATTTTAAACAAAGACTTGCTAACTGGATGTATATGAACTGTGGTATTAGCTGAATTATTAATTATATTTAGTGGAAAGATAAACACTAAATTCAAATTTAAAAATATTCCCACCTTATATAACTACCAAAGAGTCTTCAACTTATGACCAAATCATATTTTCACTTAGATCTACTTTCGAGTATAAATTATAAAAACTACCTATTTTTGCGCAAATTAACCATTTTTTAAATTTCCATTATAAATTATATCTAGAAGAAGGGAGTTTAATGCTGAATAAAACTCTATTTTCATATTATTTTATTCTACGCAGTCTATGAATATCTTTTCTTAACTCTTTGTTAGTTTCACATCTCTAAATAAACCATCTAAAAACGTCAACATTTATAGGAGTTATCAATCTATGTGGCGCAGGTTCCAGTGGCCCTTAAACTGTTTTTGTGACCTGACCGTGGCCGACTGGGTAGAGCGCCTAATTCTATTTGATCACGCACACAAACTCCCGAGTTTAAATCTAGCGTACCCATACTAAACTGTTTTTATGCAAAGAGTGCTCCGTGGGTAAAATGTTAAAAATTGTTGTCTTTGTTTTACTAGTTGAAAATACTATCTCCCTCTCTCTCTCTAAGCCGGTATCGAAACCATCTACTCTTCATCAAACACGTGTATCGATACGGAAATTTTACACAAACGTCACTACGACTGTTATCTTTAGCCTTTATCTCAGCATAACAGTCAACTTTTAAACTTTGAGGTACGGAATCGAACCGAATAAATAAAATTGGTTTACATTTTTCGAAGTGTCGAGTACGCAAACAAATTTTAATTTTCGCATGTTAGATTTGTACATATAAATTGCAAAATAGTTGTTAAAACTGTATTTTAATAGCAAAGTGCTAAATAATGTTATTATTATTACTTATGTGCTATTAGTTGTAAATCTATAATCTGTTTAATAACTAGGAGGAGCGTTTTAAATTTCACGCGCCAAAACATACAACTCTGATTGGCCGAGAGCGCGCCCATTTTACACTATGCTAATTACGTCATTATTAGACGCAACAGCTGACATAACCTTAATTCGAAGCGTTACCGAGTTGCAACTTTGTCTGTTTCGTAATAACCTTTTGTGCGGTGTTTCTTTAGCATAGTTAAAAGTTAGTTTTGTTTATATTGTTGTGATGGATTATGGACCCAGTACAAGCTCGGTGATAATATCACCTTCACCTCCAAAAAAGCGTAGGAAGTTGGATTTGGGTCATTTATATCTGTCTGAAAAACAGTGCATAATAAATATGTATAAGCAGATGATAACAGATGATCCACATATGAAAATGACTGCTGTTGTATCAGATATTGTTGGTGCTGTAGGTGAGATATCAAATAGCATAAGAATATGCATCAAATAATAAAATGTGCAATTTTTAGGAGTTGTAAATTCCACTGTCTATCGTACCATTAGCGAATATAAGAAATCCGGAGAGATTTGTACCCCTAAACAGCTTGGAGGCCAAAATTACAAGTTTTGATGACGTAGTAAAGAGATCCGTGCATAGTTTCTTCTATAAAAATTTACTGCCAACTTTGAATAAAGTTTTAAAAGAGAGGCATGCCGAAGATGAGTCGCTCTACCTTGTATAGTTTTTTGAAACAAACCAATTTTAAGTAAGATAGAGACCAGAGCTGGGCAGGATTCGATTGATTCAAGATTCGAATCCTGGATTAGAATCCGTTTAGAGGATTCAAAAGAGGCATAACAATACTTTACTTAAACTGGATTCGTGATCTGGATAACTTACATATTTTTAAGAGGATTCGTATTCGAGTCTAAATGTGGGTGATTCAAATCCTTATAAGAGAATTCGAATCCTTGTAAAAGAATTCGAATATTAAAAAAGAATTTGAATCGTCAAAAATAATTCAAATTAATTGTGAGGAAAAACATGAAAAATGTTTTTTTGTACGTTTTTAAATTTCACGATAAGTCACTGTTTTATGCGCGACTTATGTATTTATTATTACCACTGAACATCGTTGATAACAGACTAAATATCGTGACTTCTTGTTTCTTTTATTAAGGATGTATTTCTGTGTTTCTGAACTCCACTTTAAATCAGTGTTTTCTACGCGTGGCGCATGAAGTAAAATTTCGAGTTTAGAAAAGCCCAAAAAATTTGTCTCGAGTCGCTGCGCGACCCTCGACAAATTTTCACGGGGCTTTTCTAAACTCGAAATTTTACTTCATGCTTAGTCTGGGAGTGGAAACGCTCGTTCAAAACTTCAAAGTGAATGCTTTGATAAGAACATTAAATGATTGAAAATGTTTTTGAAGATAATAATTTAGTTTTCAAAATTATTTTTAATATTGTTTGAAGTAAAACTGACATGGTAGCAATCAGAAATGTTAAATTTGTCCGATTTTTTTTTTTCCCTGGCTTTTTAATATAACTTTCTTCTGTAGGAAACCCCCATTCTGTTTAATAGTTTTCATTGTTTTTGCCAATATTTAAGTTAATTTTATAAAGTTTTACGTATTTAGTAATTTGCCTGCTGATTTTGACAAATTTGAATATAATTCCATGGCTTTTCTCTGACTTTTCCGGTTTTAATGATATTCAGTAAATTTTTTATTTACGTAAATTTCAGGCATTAGTCGATTTTATAATAGAGTTCAATTTGAAGTTTTGAACGAGTGTTTCCACTGCCAGGCTAAGCATGAAGTAAAATTTCGAGTTTAGAAAAGCCCCGTGAAAATTTGTAGAGGGTCGCGCAGCGACCCGAGACAAATTTTTGGGCTTTTCTAAACTCGAAATTTTACTTCATGCGCCACGCGTACAAAACACTGATTTGAAGTGGAGTTCAGAAACACACAAATACATCTTTAATATAAGTTACAGGAAGTCAGATATTTAGTCTGTTATAAACGATGTTTAGTGGTAATAATAAATAATTAGGTTTTGAATATTTTTGTTAAAACAACTGGTAACGATATTCATATATTAATGGTTGCAAAAAAATAATAAAATCAAATTTATTCTTAAAGGATTTGTATTCGTAATTCGAAAAAACAGGATTCGAATCTTCGATTCGAATCATATTTATCTCTTACGAATGCTTTATTCAAGTATTCGTGATTTGAATTCGAATCCTTTTTACGAGAATTCGTCCTAGCTTTGATAGCGACACATTATTATATAAATGCTATATTATATTATGAACATAATGTCAATATGTATTATTTCACAGATATATGGCGAGATGCCGTATAGCATTTTAATTGAACTGACGAAGTACAAAATGGATATTTGATTTTATTTAAAGCGTAATTATGAAATTATTTAAAATTGCCGCCAAATTTATCTAGTGATATTTTTGGTAACTTTTTATAGTGTAAATTGGGCTTTCGCACTTACTCCTAGTTTTTAAACAGACTATAGCTACTCGCTAGCGGTTGGCAGCACTTATCTGTTTTGCATTGTATACCTATGCATTTTCTATGGATAGCGACAGTTGGTAGCACTTCCGTGCCGAAGGATCTATATAGTTCCATTTCTATGGATCGGTTTACATTGGTAGCACTCGCGCGCACAAAGCTGCTGCCAACATGAAATATTCATAGATGATCTACGAACATGTCATTTTAGTTGACGGAATGGCCGCTGTGATGGAACGGCGCTTATGTTTAAAAGTTGGAAGACCGCCTTGTATTCATGTTTTCCTGATAGGAAATCAAAAATTTACGTGATTATTGAGGGAATTTGTGCGTCGTTTTCGTTCTTTATTATTAGATGGATTTATTTATTCATTTGATTGAAAAAATTTATTGATAGCTACATTTCTTATTGGAAATTATTTATCAAAAAAATAAAGAATTGTTCTTCAATTACAACAGTTAATTGTGACTTGTAACGTAAATTTATAAATTATAAATAAAATAAATAAATATTACACGTAAATAATAATAATAATAAATCTTTATTTTAATAAATATTTAGCATTTTTTATATAAGGTTGATAGAATAAAACACTTGGTTTTTGTTTCACAAATTCAATATTTTATTTCCACGACTAGTTTCGGTCAGACGACCATTATCAATGTGGTTTACAAGGATTACTATGATCATAGTAATCCTTGTAAACCACATTGATAATGGTCGTCTGACCGAAACTAGTCGTGGAAATAAAATATTGAATTTGTGAAACAAAAACCAAGTGTTTTATTCTATCAACCTTATATAAAAAGTGTAAAGATGTTTCACCAAGTGTTAGATGAGTCAACAATCAAAAGTTTAATATTTAGCATACTAGCTGTCTAATAATATATTTCTATGTTCACTGTGGAGGCTTCTACTTCGTTATACATCATTATTTACACAAATAAGACAATTAACTTTGTTTGTATAACTGAGGATTTTATTGTGACTATAGTTTCGACAACTTTAACTTGTCATTATCAAACATAAAGTAATTTAAAACAAACAATTCGTCAGGTATATATACGAAAAAATTACGGTTACAAAACGGCTTTAAAAATGGGGGTGTATATTAGGTCAAGCTGGTCGTTTATTACGGGAATTTCCGGATTAGCGCGTGCTCTGTGAATTTCCAGAGACTCCAGGAGGTCCATCTTACGACCCTTTTCGGCTAAATGTATTATTGACAGTACATCCTCGCCAAAAGTATGATTGTTTTCAATCATATGTCTAGCGAATGACGACTTATCAATCAAATTAAGCCGAAAAGAGCTAAGATGCTCCTTGAGTCTGATTTTAAAATTACGACCAGATTGACCAATATACACTCCTTTACCAATCGCTACAAGTTAGTTTATATATCCCCGATCTGTGAGCCCTGGGTATTTTTGATTTCGGATTAAAAATACTGTATCTAATTTTTGTAAAAGGTTTAACGGCTATTGAAATGTTATGTTTAGATAAAATGCTTTTAATTTGTAATGAGATGTCACCAAAGTAGGTAAGGGATCTGAATATTTGTTCTTTTTTAGATGTGTCCTTGCCTGCATATATATACTTAGTTACTTTTTTCATTCTATATTTATTAATCAATGAGTCTATTAATGCTGAAGTATAGCCATTTGAAATGGCTATACTTTTAATTATATCAATTTCTTTTTTAACTGAAACAGTATTTAAAATTTTAAAATTAAAATTATTAAAAATAATAAAAAATAAATTAAATGAAACAGAGAGGCTGGAATCTATGGCCGATAGCCATTTTATAGAATCAATTTTAATTTCTGTGTATAGGTTATTAATTGTTTATATTTATAAATATTATAAACATTCTATAAATATAGATGTTTTGTACAAAATACAGATCGTTAGTTTAGTGCTTTTAAACAAAACAGATTTTGTTGTTTTAATAAAAATATTTAAACAAAAAAATTACGAAAGTTCGAATTTATACAAATATTAATATAGAATTAAATTCTAAAATGCTACTTACTAATAAACACAGATATCCGGTTTAACCAACTTTAAATAATTTTATTAGTTGATTAAATTTGTCGTTTGAAATAAACATTTTCCATTTCATAAACTTTAATGTCATGTGAATTGATTGGTTTTTTGACATGTAAGAGGGTAGACTGAAAAGTTTCCGGAATGGGCAAGAAAACGCAGTAATTGAACAGGTTTTATTTTTTATTTTTCAACATAGTACCCTTGCAGGGCGATACACTTTTCCCAGCGGTGCTCCAACTTTTTTAAGGCTTCAGAAAAATATGATTTCGGGAACTCTGCAAAATAAGCTTTAGTGGCGGCGATGACCTCCTCATTTGACGTAAAGCGCTTGCCTCCGTGCCAAGTCTTCATGTTTGTAAACAAAAAGAGAGTACGGGGGATGCGGCACCACCTCGTAGCCCAATTCAACCAATTTAGCATTGGCGATTCGGGATGAATGGGCCGGCGCGTTGTCGTGGTGGAAGAACACTTTTTTCCGCTTCTCCTTCAATATGCCGTTGAATTGATCCAATAAATCGCTGTAGTATTGTCCCGTGATAGTTCTTCCCTTCTGCAAAAAGTCAATGTGTATCACACCTTGCGAATCCCAAAAAACGGTGGCCATGACCTTTCCAGCCGATGGGACAGTCTTTGTCTTCTTCGGAGCAGATTCGCCTGGAGAAATCCACTGTTTCGACTGCTGCTTGGTTTCTGGTGTGTAGTGGTGGATCCATGTTTCGTCCACGGTCACGAATCGCGAAAAAAATCCGTTGGATTACGCTTTAACAAGGCCAAACACTCTTTCGAAGTGGTCACACGATTTCGCTTGTTGTCCATAGTCAGCAAACGCGGCACCCATCGCGCCGACAGCTTCCTCATGCCCAAATGTTCGTGCACGATATTTTGCACACGTTCATATGAGATGCCCGTGGTCTCTACTATTTCGCGCAACTTCACTCGTCGATCGGCTGACACGAGATCATGGACTTTGTCGACCATTTCTTCATTTGTGGCCGTTTTTGGACGTCCACTGCGTGGTTCATCCTTGGTGCTCGTACGGCTACGTTTGAACTCGCTCACCCAGAAACTAATAGTTGAAAATGAAGGTGTGGATGTGCAAAATATCTCGTATCTCCGTCGCCATTTTCCCATCCATCCAGATATGTTTGATGACTGCACGTAATTCGTTTTTATCCATTTTTCCAAATGGATAAAAGATATCCTAGTAAACAAAAACGGAACGACGCACGTGTCTGAAAATTTGACAGCTTACCTAAAATAGGTTAGCCTTGACAACCATCATAACAATTTCACGATACGCGCGCCATCTCTTGCCCATTCCGAAAACTTTTCAATCTACCCTCGTATGTATATAACTATTTTAAGTTTAAAAATAAAACTTGAAAAATTGCAAAAAACGGATATTAAATAGCACTTTTGAGCATCGGGAGAGGTCTTGTTGTATTGGCCGTGTCCCGTAACGTCGGAATTGACGCATCAAAGGCCCTATTCGGCCTCTGGTGAACAACCATGGTGTACAAAGTTTCGTCATTGAGAGTTAGAATTTGCGCGTTGGATTTATCAAACGCTCACCAAAAATCGAATTTTGCACGGATTTCGTTAGGATTTTCTGCAATGCGTTACCCAGTGTCCCGCTCGCAATTCTGCCGTGCCACCAACACGTGAAAATAACTGTTGTTGCCAACTTTTTTATTCGGATGATTTGGGGAGTCGGAGTGGACGCATTGTGTCGGCGGGGGTAATTTACGTCAGAACTCATTTGCGACGGGCATGAGCCGCGGGGAATGCAAGGCGAACATCAGAGCTGGGATGAATCCTCAAAAACAGGATTCGAATCACGAATCCGAATCACCTAATATGATTCGAATCACGAATACTCGAATAAAGGATTCGTAAGTGAAAAATATGATTCGAATCAAAGATTCGAATCCTCATTTTTGAATCACGGATACAAATCCTTTAAAAATTAATTTTAATCTATCATTTGCAACCAGTAACATTTTATTCCATCAGTTTCTATTAACAAAAATGTTCATTTACCGACTTAATATCTGATTAAATAATGATTTTAATTAATGATGATATATGTGTTATTGAACTTCTTTCTAAATCAGTGTTTTATACGCGTGGCGCATGAAGTAAAATTTCGAGTTTAGAAAAGCCCCGTGAAAATTTGTCTCGGGTCGCTAGCGCGACCCTCGACAAATTTTCTACGCGGTGCTTTTCTACACTCGAAATTTTACTTCATGCTTAGTCTGGGAGTAGACAACACTCGTTCTTAGAAGTTTCAAATTGAGTGATCACTCTAGATTACTAAGTTTATTGCCATTTTACAAAGGCTACAGCTAGAAGGACATCATGGTCTTCGGAGACCGAAGGACTACAGTGAATCGAAGTTTCTTTACTTTCTTTTATAGCATGGATAGGAAAGAAAACATCCAGTTTTGAAAAAATATCGAAGTTGGGTTGGTTTTCAGTGCGTTTTTAACTTTACTTTAAGTCAGTGTTTTATACGCGTGGCGCATGAAGTAAAATTTCGAGTTTAGAAAAGCCCCGTGAAAATTTGTCGAGGGTCGCTGCGCGACCCGGGACAAATTTTCTACGCGGGGCTTTTCTAAACTCGAAATTTTACTTCATGCTTAGTCTGGGAGTGGACCATCAAGATTTTCTACATGTCGAGATTTTCGATATTTCTAGATTTTTGTCGATTTATTCACAGTTTGTTATTATATTTAATGCAACTTTAATATTAAATAAATACGGTTTTTCTTAGGAATAGAATATTCACCCATTAAGAGCCGAGCAAATTAAAAAATTAACTCTAAAAGTTCTTTTTAGGTAAAATTTTGCATCTTTTTCTATGATTTCAATGAATGATTTATTATATTACATACGTCAATTTTATAAAAGAGTTAAATTTAAAGTTCAAACGAGTGTTATCCACTCTCAGACTAAGCATGAAGTAAAATTTCGAGTTTAGAAAAGCCCCGCGTAGAAAATTTGTCGCGGGGCTTTTCTAAACTCGAATTTTACTTCATGCGCCACGCGTATAAAACACTGATTTCAAGTGAAGTTAAAAATATACTATTATGGTTGGAAATTTTATATGGTTAAGTAACCAAATATGCATTCACAAATATTTGAATTAATCGAAAATGTAAATATTTATATTCAAATATGAATAATTTAGTGATTTAAATATTCATATTAGAATATTTAACAATTTGAATTAATCGAATTCGAATCCCAGCCTTAATAGCAATGATTAGAATTATTTGGGAGGATTTGAATCCGTGTATGAGGATTCGAATCCTTTTATAATGATTCGAATCCTTTTATAAGGATTCGAATCCTTTTATAAGGATTCGAATCATCTACGTCTGGATTCGAATACGAATCCTTTAAAAAAAAAGTAACGAATCCAGATCTCGAATCCGTTTTCACTAAAGTATTCGAATACCTCTTTTGAATCCTCTAAAAGGATTCGAATCCGGGAATCGAATCCTGAATGATTCGAATCCTGCCCAGCTCTGGTGAGCATTCAAAAGTTGAAATTTTCTGACGTTTGTCAGATTCGGTCAGCTTATAATGAAAATTGTAGTTATTCTTTCGTTTTTTGAAATCTTTAAAATATCGCCAAAAATCCACCCTTGATACCCGTTTGCACTGAGGATAATTTTAGATTGAACTACATAAGTCAACAGTAATCAAAATTAGGAATTTGTATATAAGTGATCTTGCACATTTTCCATGACAGCATCATTGTGATATTGCTCGTTAAAAAAAAATATTGTACAATCCTCGTGCGTGAAAAATTTTCCCGAGTGAACGCATTTCGAGGCACTCGCTCCTTCGTCGCTCGTGCTTTAAATATGCGTTTAGTCGGGAAATTTGTTTCCCGCACTGGTTTTGTAAATAACTATTACTAGATTTTAATCGACAATTAACTATTGGTCGATTTAATTAACGTTGGTGAAACCCAGCAAGAATGTATTATTAATAATATAGGATAAATAAAAAATTATACTTGGTTTGTTTAATCAATCTTTATACACTGGCGAAAGAAATTAACGCATCACATTAATTTTTTTAATTTAAAAATAAAGTTTTAATGTTTAAAAACAAAAAAAATAACAACAAAACCAACTGAACTATAATAATGATTTTCAACACATTTTCTTTCATTAATGACTAAAATAATGTCATAAATAAAAAGAGGAAAAAAGTAAACATGTGATTATAAGACTTAATATCTAGTGTTTCCTCCTCTTGCTCGAATAACTGCCTGACAGCGACGGCTCATACTGTTAATTAATAATCCAATTTCATCCTGGTTAATATCTTCCCAAATTTCCTGCAATCTTTGTCCAAGCTCTTGTTGATTGCTTGGACGCCGAGGAAGTGCTCTAAGGCGTCTGCCCATCGCGTCCCATAGGTGTTCGATCGGATTAAAATCGGGACTCCTGGCTGGCCATTGCATTGTGTTGATACCCACTAGGTCAAGATACTGTTGTACAATTCGGGCACTGTGTGGTTTTGCATTGTCATGCATAAACAGGAAATCGTTTCCTCTAAAGGGA
This sequence comes from Philonthus cognatus, assembly GCA_932526585.2. Classification (NCBI taxonomy): domain Eukaryota; kingdom Metazoa; phylum Arthropoda; class Insecta; order Coleoptera; family Staphylinidae; genus Philonthus; species Philonthus cognatus. The sequence continues at coordinate 37,519,181 of OW052242.1, forward strand.
GCAAAAGGCATTACGGATGGTTCTAAAATGTTTGCAATATAAGACGCTGCCGTGATGCTTCCTCTTGGTATGACCACCAACTCCGTACGAGCCTCTAAAGTGATACCACCCCACACCATAACAGAGCCTCCACCAAACATAACAGTCCGAACATACACTGCGCATAACGTTCACCTGGCCGTCTGTACACATGCATTCGTCTGTCACTGCCGTAAAGACAAAATCTGGACTCGTCGCTAAACATAACATTAGCCCAATCGGCCTGTAACCAGTTTACATGTTCTTGCGCAAATGTTAACCTGGCTCTGCGATGGTCTGCGGTTAATTGTGGTCCTTTTGCCGCTGTTTTCGGAGTTAAATTAAAACCACGTAACCTTTTTCTGATGGTAACGGAACTTACATGAACATTGTGGATCTCTGCGAGCATATTTTGTAGCCTAGGAGCCGTAATAAACCGTTCGCGTAACGTCTGCATCATTAAAAAACGGTCTTGAACAGCAGTTGTGGCCCTTTTTCTCCCTTGTCCTGGCCTTCTTGAGTATGCCTGAGTTTTCCGATGTCTCTTCAAGACACGGGATACGGTCGATTGATTAACACCAAGACGCTGACTGATGTAACGCTGACTCCTACCTTCTTCTGCAAGTGTAACCACAATCACAGCTTCTTCACTGCTTAAATTAAGATTCGGACGTCTATCCATATTCATTCTTCACTATTTAGCACTTAATTTTAACAATTACTTGAAAACAAACTCAACAAGAAATTTTATATGAACCTTTCTTACAGTCAGAATAATGAAAAGTGCTTCATTTTATTTATTGACAGAAAACCATAAGAACAAAAGACAAAACACAACATGTAAAACAGCATGCTTGATAAGATTTCTTATTGTAAAAATATGTTTGTGTTCAAAGAAAACTCGATTCCAAGATATCAAAAAAATCACAAATGATGCGTTAATTTCTTTCGCCAGTGTATTAATAATCATCATTAATAATCATAATAATAAAGGAAAAATTACAAATAGCATTTGGTTTGTTAATGGAGAAATTAAAACAATACAGTTAAATTTTACTATATATTATAATTTATTCATTAAATTTTCCAACCATTAAAAAATCTGAATCAATTTCTTTTTATACACAATAAAATATCTACATTTTACTTACTGTAAAGCTCAATAAAAATCATCATTATTTAATTAACTTAAAAGTAATAAAAAAATCTTGGTACAATAAGATTCTCCGCTAAGTTGTCTAAAACATAAGACAAATAATAATATATACAACAATTATAAAATTAAAAACAACAACAGATTATTCTTGGGAAAGATCAAATATTGTATGTATTGTATGTACAAAAATCACACTGTTGATTTGCATGTATCATCACATAAGGACAAGTCATGATTTAATTACGTAGCAACAAAATGTTGTTTCTGAGTTGCATAAAATACGCAATTTTCATATGAATTGCCTAATTTAATAAATAAACATGGTTGAAGCCAAGGCCATTAAATTCGCAGAAGAATAAATTTAAATTTTGACGTGTGTAAACTTACTGTGAAAACAATAATAAACTATTATTAATAAATAAATGTTCGAAGTCGAACATTTTTAAGAAAAACACAAGATAAATTTGAATATGACTTAATTAAAAAAAAATATGTTTGTCTTAGATTTCTTTGGTCTAAATCAGAGCCAAAAATTTTGCAACCTGTATTTTGGCTTCGCTTTTGAGTAACAGTTTTATTTGACTAGAGATGAAAGTATGTATAAATCAAATGTTTGTTTGTGTTAAAAAAATAGAATATTTCGAGTAGGCTGTGAGACTCTTTTTGAACACGTGAGAAAAATAATAGTCGAATATTGCTTATTGAAAAACGATTGAATTTTGAAAACAAATTTCCTTTCAAAGACGAAATTCGTTTACCAATCATAAACTAATTGTTTCTAAAAACAATTGATTTCAAAGAGAAACGAATTTCAGAGACCAAATTTAATCAATTGTCTGTAAAAAAGCAAATAATTTCAAAGAGAAATGTTTATAGCCAACTACAAAAATGATGGTTTAAAAAAAATAAACAGACTTTTCATTTATTCACATTTTGGTCGCATATTTTGTGTAATTTGTCTAAAGTTTTAATATTAATTTTTAAATCGAGATGTATAGATAATTTCTTAGTATCTAGTTATGATTGTACTTAAACTTCAAAATAAATCAGAGTTTTATACGCTGGCACATGAAGTAAATATTTACTGCATGCTTAACCTGGGAGTCGAAAACACTTATTGGTATAAAATTAAACACCTGAATAAAAAACTTTATAAATAACCTGTCATTTTTTTTTTTAATAATCAAATAATAAAAACTTTATTTATAGATAATCTTTAGTTTGCGTTTTTATTAATAAACATTACTCGGAAATTAAGCAGCAGTCTAAATTCTGAGCAAATATTTACATTTAATAATTTGGACCGTTTATGTTGAAAGTGGTGTTAGTATATTCAAAAGAAATAGATATCACATAATTTGTCAATAATTACTAAATTATTCACTAATTATGTGATATAACATCCAATAAACGGTCTACTTGTTAGAATATTAATATGAGGTTTTTGAATATATCACATTATATTAACTGACACTCGACTGAAAAATTTCAGTTTTGTTTTAATAACAAAGGAATTCTTTTCATATATCAACACATAAAAGTTAATTTACAGGTATTAGTGGACAAGTTTAAATGTACTAAGTATGTCATTTGAGCCTAATTAAATGCAATATCAGTTTAATTTTGTGAAATAGGAGTAATCATCAACTGTTAGCTTTGTTAAAATAAACGATTAAATTAATTGTACTTTGAAGTAACTTTGGAAAATACCGCATGTTGAATTTTTTATTCTTTTTTTATATGTTTGTTTTTTGCAATTCGAATAGTTCACAGCCAAAATTTGATACCTCCATAAAATGCTAACATTTTTCTAAGCGATTTTGAATGTGTTTGATATTTGGCTGGGAATTTTAATATTTGAATTATTTAAAATCCCAACCTCATTTCAAACAGTCAACCAATTAATTTAAAAATAAAACAGTGGTATCTAAATCAATGTAGTTCAAATAAAATGATTTTCAGTAAAAATGTATTCATTATTTTCACAATCCACAAATTAAAACTGTTTAAATTTTCCGTTTTGAAATCCACCAACAGTCAAAGCTCGATTAAACAAGACCTCCAATATTTTACAAACATTTACAGTAATAATAACAATTATAATAAATATGTATATATATTTATAAATCGAATAAATTAGAAAAATAAAATAAAATACGAATTTAAAAACGTGATTTTAAAAATATCGCACTCGCACAAAAAAGTCACACTCACTCCTCATTTAAAAACATTTGCTAATCACTGAGAAAATTGGAATCATTGTACACATTAAATTTTAACAAAGAATTATTATACAGTGTATAATATTCAATTATAAACAGACCGTTAATCTAATCAATTAAGTTGTAGTTGTGTGCATATTTAGTTCTAAATCTACCAACAGTGATGCAGCACATGTGTGTATATTTAGTTCAGTTTTAAATCTACCAACAGTGATGCACATATCGTTAATTCAAGCAGAAAAGGCATACAATTAATACAACTTAAAAGCGTTTCTATTTGAATCTGTCAATGTAAGTTTTATAGGCAACATACAATACACGCATGCGTTGGATTATGATCTGTGTTCAATGTTAGGCAACTTGATACACGCACGTACGTTGGGTGTGTAAGATTTAAATCTGAACATATCGTTGATTCAAGCAGAAAAAGTCAAAAATGCAAATAGAACTTAACGGCATGTCCGTTTGAATCTGTCAATGTAAGTTGTATAGGCAACATAAGATAAACGCATTAGTTGAATTGTAATTTGTGCTCAATAACAAGCACCTTAATATACGCGTGTGTGTTGGATACAGTAGGTTTAAAACTAAACATATCGTTGATTCAAGCAAAAAAGGCATTAAGTGCCCTAAAAATGAACAGAACTTAATGCTTTTGTTTTGTTTGAATCGCTGAAATGTATGGATTAACATTGTGTGTTTGTAGTTGAATAAAATTCGCTGTATAAATAAAAAAGGAAATGATATACAAATATGGCACTTTACATAAATATCCCGCTGGGCTAGTTTTCTTCTTTCTTTTGTGTTTTCTTTTTTTCATCACTTGAAAATTTTCTTCTATAATACACTTCTCTCCGTCCTTCATATCTTTATTATTTTAAGTTTAATTCCCGTTGAGATATTTGAGTACCTCCAGTTCCTTTTTTTCTTTTTTAACGTTCCTCGCCTCGTACTCCAGGCGGTTCCTGATGATCCTCTCGACGATTTTCTCGGTGGTCATGTCGTTGCCGGAATCGACTAATTTAAATTTGCCCAGCTGTTTGGGCACGGCGAACGGGTCCCCGCCGTCCTCATCCTCCATCACCGCAGTCGTGCCGTGAATCACTAAATCCACATTGAAGTGCTCCATCAGGTCTTTTGTGACGGCGTACGGCGCTCCGATCACGACTTCCGAAACGTACTTACATGCCAGCACGCTCAGCACTCGCTCGTGCAGATTCATTATCGGGTAATTCGAGCCCTTGTAACGGTTCACGACGGGATCCGTGTGCAAACCGACGATTAAATAGTCGCCGTATTCTTTGGCTTTTTCGAGGAAATCCAGGTGGCCGACGTGGAAGAGATCGTACGCGCCGGCGACGTAGACCACCCTGTCGCCGGGCTTCGGGGGTTTGCCGTCGGAGAATTGGATTATCTTCTGCGTAGTCGGTAGGAATTGCGAGCAGCCCGTCCAAGGGGAGCGCGCCGTCGAATCCTGGCCCATCGTCGAGGAGTGCTCTTTGGCGACGTTGTATTCGAACTGTCCCTGCTTGAAGTGCTGCCGCGTTAGGAGCAGCATCCGGCCTACTAGGTCGGTGGTCGAGACACCGGCTGTCCTTTTCACTTCTCTAACAAAGATAAAAATATATAATTAGTACAGGTTTAACCTTAGTTCTCTTTTTCTTTTGCTTCTGCGAAATTAATGGCCCTGATTTCGAAGTCCTGTCCACGAGTTTAACCTAAGTTTCAGGCAAATTAAAAACGACGAGTGAAAGCAAGATTGCAATTTAGATAACCAAGCGCGCGTGCCGACCATAAACACAGTTTATTGTCGGCGCACCGGCGCAACGCAGCGGTGTTTATAAATAAGGCTGGACATTTTTATAATTGAAGTATTCGAATATCCATTAAAAACATATTGAAATTGTCAAATTATTCAAATATTCCAAGGGTGGCAGCCAAAGCTCTAGTTTAGCTGGTTCTGGTTCTTTTTTTTATACTGAAGTCCCATGAAAATCAAACTGAGAAAACACATCATTTTGAGTTCCAGCGAAAATAACTGAAAAACTATGGATGGGGTATGTTTTTTAATACACGCTATCAGAGAATTCGAAGTTGTTGGAATAATGTTACCATTTTGTGCAAATACAGAAATATGCATAAAGAAAGAACTCTCATTCAATGAAAATTATATTGAGAACAAAAAAAAACTCATTATCGTCATTATCTGGAAAATACGTATAATCAATTAAATTAAATTCATGTGCACCTAAAATGATATTTTTGTATTATGTGTGCAAAATCAGTGTTTTTTTGACGCATCGAGAATGCATTTTTTTACCACAGGTCGAGACTAAAAATGAATTCGAATGCGTCAAAAAACATACTGATTTTTCGCACAAAATACAAACAACTTCTTTTCTACAACGCAAAGGAAGAAATTCTACCATAAATAAGTTTTATTAATTACATAATTCATTTGAAAGATCTTATCATACTTAATCGCCTAAGTTAATGTAACCATGGACACGAATTCGTAACAACAATATTAATCAGTGAACAAATTTCGCAAAATTTCTCCAGTTTGTGTTCTTACAAATATTGATGAATTACGACGATTCCAGTGGTAGTGATACTCTCATGGAGATCTAGGATGCAGAATTGCCAAGAAATCAAAAACGCAATACGAAAAAACAAATTGCCAGTTTCGTGACTGGTGTGCGAAGAAAAAGATAGTAAACATTTCCAAGTACGTACTTTTGGCCTATTGAGAAAAGAAATCTACAAATTCAAAACCACCTACATTATGAGCACTTATGGACCATTAATTACTAGGTATCGCATTAAAAAAATATTGCTAATTTATATTTTACATTATAACCGCCATATTGGAATTTAGCTTGAAAAAAAGACATTTTTTCACGCTACATTATTACATTTTTTCACGGTGAATAAATAGCACACTTTGCAAATTAAAAACGGTGTGTCAATGTCACCTTTTTTGACGGTTGTAGAAAACATTGATTAAAAAAAACGCGCCCTTAAATTTTGCACATTCAGTATTCATCACAGGATTTTTTTTTCGCAGAATTTTCATTGATCGATTCGGTTAATTTTTTCTTATCTGATAGTGAGTGTATCATTTGTTTACATGCAGTAGATAAAATTTGGAACAATCTGATAATTTTTGAAGTATTTGTTTACTGATTACAACACGTATTACATGAATGAAATCACAATTAATCAGATAAGTAATAGGCTTTTATCTTTCCATTGGTAAAAATCAGTAAAAATGCAGATGCATGCGCTGTAAAATTTCAGGTATTTAGCGCTTTTTCTACAAGAGTTCAATTTGAAGCTTCGAATGAGTGTTTCCACTCCTTGTTTAAGCATGAAGTAAAATTTCGAGTTTAGAAAAGCCGCGACTAAACCAAATTTTCAGTCTTTTCTAAACTCGAAATTTTACTTCATGCGTCACGCGTTTAAAACACTGAAATATTGTGAAATTAAAAATATACTAATGCTAAATCAGTTATCAATAATTTAAATATACTGTTAAAGCAGAATTAAGAAGATTGCTAAAGCAGAATTAAAAATATATTGCTGAATGCTACGCGACCAAACCAAATTTTAATGCTTTTCTAAACTCGAAATTTTACTTCATACTTAATCTGGGAGTGAAAACACTCGTTAATAGCTTCAAATTCAACTCATTAAAAAGTATTTGTTTAAACCAATATAAATAGATTAAGTGCATTTCGGCTGAAACCTTGGATAAGTCCAAACAGCCGATCTAAGAATAATTATTTACAAACTAAAAACCAGTGTTTGTAAACAGCGACGGTCTGAAAACTGATGACCTAAATCTCCGCGCTAATTAATTAATGTCAGTGCAACAGTATCATAAATATTTACTGGATTTTATTCATTGAAAATGATTAACGATTTTTAAAGGAAAATTTTGATAAATTGAACATTCAACGATTTATGAGATTAATCGACAGATAGTATTAAAGTTACGTTAAATAACAAACTGTATGTGGGCTAGATGGCGATTTGAATATGAAGAGTTTTTTTACTACAGTATATAGAGTAGAGTACGTAATCGCGAGTAATTAAGTACATTTATAAGTTTAAAGTACTGAGTACAATAAATGAAAATACGAAAAACTATAATTCAAACATGTTTTATATATTTTAAAGTTAACAATAAACCAGTGTTTCATTCTGCATGAAATAACATTTCGAGTTTAGAAAAGCCTGAATTTGGATTTAGACGCTACGTCTAAATCCAAACGTTCAGGCTTTTCTAAACTCGAAATTTGACTTCATGCTTGACCTGCGAGTGGACGAAACTCGTTACAATAATTCTGAAAGATTTGAATAAAAAACCGGCAGGATATTTAAAAATTACCACTTGAACATACAGTATCGTTATACAAAGTGACATCTAACCTAATCTAACCTAACTCCACAACATGACATCTTAACCAAACCCAACTTTACAAACCGAATTCTAACCTAACCTTACTCTATTAAATGACATCTAACCCAATTTTATTAAGAGACATCTGATTTAGCCTACCTCAACTCCACAAAGTGACATCTAAACCAACTAAACCCAACTCTACAAAATTAGTTCTTACCTAATCCCATTAAAATATAACCAAGCTAACCAAATCGAACTTTACTAAACTTTACAGAAAAATGAATTGTAACCTATCTCCACAAAATGACATCTAAGCTAACCTTACCTAGCTCTGCACAGTAACATGTAACCCAACTCCACGAAATTGAATCCAACTCCACAAATTGATTTTTAACGTAAATCAATTTGTGGAGTTGGATTTGGTTTGGGTTTAATTTTGTAGAGTCCATAAAATTACATTTAGTGAGTGGGAATTTTTTCGAAGCGGACGACGATATTATTATCATTTTACAAGTCAATGTCGTTATTTTCTGTCGATATTGACACTTTATTCCAGCGTTGTATTTTATATCAATGCCAGTATTTTCAATCGATGCTGACATTTTATTGCAGCGTTAAAATTTCGGTTTCAATACATGAAATCAATTTATTCGTTTCAGTTCAAAATATCAATTTCAAAGTAAAATGCCTTTTTTTACCTACAGTAACGACAAAAAACTGGCATGTTTATTCTAAATTTCTGTTTTTGACTATCAAATTGATATTTTCTAATCAAAAACGGATGCATGTTTGATATATAATGCACGATATATATTGTTATTATGTCAATATTGGATCGGATTAGTTGCCTATCAAATAGGGTTAGGTTAGGTAATGTAGGTAAGTTTTATTATGTTGTTACGTCAAAATTGTATCGGATTGCTTGGCTATCTAATAAGGTTAGATTAGATATAATTTGATGACGATTCTAATCTAACATTAGTGACTGTCGTATAACCTAATCATAACCTTAACCAAGTAAAGAATGGCGCACGATATAAAATGTCTCATATTCTTGACAGTTTTTACGTTTTACGGTAAAAATGATAATCGATCTTTAAACCTAACATTAGTGACTGTCGTCTAACCCAAGTGTGCCGACTAACCTACGTTTCTAATATTTTTGTTAGTTTTGATATTTTACGTTAAAAATTATATTCAGGAACGAATACGAGTCAACAGTGACGAGGCCGATAATAATTCTAATTATGACAGTTGACAGTATTAGTTAAATGTCAATTTTGTTGATGATATCACATGTCGACAGTTTTTGTTGTGTGCGTAACGCTTATTGACAAAGTTGACATTAAACGTAAAAATTGATCGAAAAATGAACTTAAGTAGGTCCATTAAAATGTACTCAAGTGCATTTTGTCCACTAAATACACGTCAAGTACAAATACTTTAAAAATAAAATACTCGAGTACACGAAAAGTACTCAGAGTACAAATTTTGAGTACTTGTACTCGAGTACCGCCCAGCTCTCTGCTGTCATCTAATCTAACTGTTACGGTTAGATGGCAGTAATTGAGGTTAGATAAGATGACAGTAATAGAGATATCCAGGATGCTGTCACTTGGCGTTGTTCGACTGTTGGCACAGAAACCACACAACGGATATTTTCGTGGTTTGTTTTTATATTATATTATATTTTTGTGGTTTGTTCATTTTATATTATTTTTGTTTGTTATTCTAATTGTTTGTTACGTTGGCAAACTGTCGACTAAAATTATCTCAATTACAGTCATCTAATCTAACTTAAATTGAGATGTCCAAAACAGGGAATCGCTGACGCTATTTTGCTTGTATGCTTAGTTATAACAATTTACTAAACACACAAGAAAAACAGCGTCAGGTAACGGAGCACAGCGTGTGTGCCAACAGTCGAAATCAGCTGTTTCGGACATCTATTAAGGTTAGATTAGATGACTTTAATTGAGGTTAGGTTAGATGACTGTAATTGAGTTTAGGTTAGATGACAGTTCGCCCAGCTGGTTGAATGACAATTTTAAGTTGAGTTAGGTTAAATAACGATGCGTACAGTTAGGTTAGAATTATGTCTTGATCAATTGAAAGTTCTACGATTCATTTTTTTTTTGTAACGTAATCGTAAAAGGCCGTTGAGTGGCCGTCAGAACATTGCTCGTTCTCTCTATTTCTGGGTTGTTACGAGTAGTTTTAAGATTACACGAGACGAAGCACCGCGATTGGCTCTCCCCGGCTCAGGCTATGCTATCAAAGTCTCCGCTCATCTCTCCTCATGGCAAAGACGTCACGGACAACGCAGACACACTCTTTAACCCGTTAACCCTCTTATCGCACAAATTCTAAATAGTAGTATGTGCCACTAATCAGTGATAAAAAAAAATACGATCTCACTCCGTATCACTATCAAACACCCGGATGTTTATTTTTCGTTTTAATTCGGATCGCTCGTGTGAAAAAAAGTATTACTTGAAATTTATCAGAAATTTCAAAAAAAGAAATCCAACAAAGATTTTGAAATGTAACCCACGAGTTTGTTAAAGTTATAATAAAACATAGTGATGTGTCCATCATAGCACCATAGCACTTTTCCTATCACCTAAACAATTGATAATTCACATACTAAATTTATTTCACTTGTAAATTGGTTAAAGACCATTTTACATTAAATTAGTGTTTTATGCGCGTGGCGCATAAAGTAAAATTTCGAGTTTAGAAAAGCCTAATTTGGCTCGGTCGCTCCGCTTCGTTGCGCGACCGAGCCAAAATTTCAGGCTTCTCTAAACTCGAAATTTTACTTTATGCTTAATCTGGGAGTGGAAACACTCATTAGACGATAACTCGGAAACTTATTCAAAAATCGCCCTACTTTGTTTTATTTAACTTTAGCGCAAAGTTTATTCATTTATTGACAATCGCTAATGTTTTTATCAAAATTAGAAATGTTTTTATCAAAATCGGAAATGTTTTCCGTAATCTAAGATCAGAAAACGAGAAACTGTACCTTTTAATATTTTTTATTTATTTATCGATAAAATTTTATTCAACTTCAAGCGTCTGTAACGTTAAAAATAGCTAAATTTTGTATTTTTTAACTTTAGCACAAAGTGTATTCACATATCAATAATCCTTGATTTCTTTAAAGCAGGTGAAAGTTCAATCTGATGCTAATTATGTACAAATGTTTAATTTTGTTTTAAATAATTTTTCAAATAAATGAAACCCATTGAGCATTTGCCTTTTTTATAACTTTGATTTAATATTTTGGAATATCCATTCGAGATATTTAAACTTCACTTAAAGTCACATAAGTTTACTCATTTCTGAGTAGATTCTGTGAATTTTATGTTGATTTGATAATCTGTTGATTTTTTACAATTTTTTCAAAGAAAACTTTCTTCCAAATCCACTAATCACATTTTTTTACGAAATTTCAACTTTGATTTGGAATTTTAGAAAATCCTGTGTAGATATTTAAATTTTAATTGCAACTAATCAAAGTTTATCTATTTCTGTATAAGTTTGTCCAAATTTATTCTTTGATGTTGACTATTATTGTCAGATTTAATTAATTTTGTAATTTATATACTAAAAAAAAAACAAACAAACGAGATAGAGCGAAAACTCGCATTCTTTCATATATTTTAAACTAAAGTAATTATTATCGTCTAGTTTTGTAAAAACTTAGCGCACCAAGTAATAAATAAAAACATAGTGCAGATAACTTAGTGCATTACTATTTTTTTATGAATTTTGTTTCCTCAATTAATTTTCAGAATTACAAAAATAAACGAATTTAAAAATTCTAAGGATTTTTAAGAAACAAAAGTTCGCAATTTTGTTTATATAAATTTAAATTATATTATGTTACAAACTAGACAGAAAATCTTACAATATACTATTTATGAATTTTGTTTCCTCAATTAATTTTCAGAAATACAAAAATAAACGATTTTAAAAATTCTGAGGATTTTTACGAAATAAAAGTTCGCAATTTTGTTTACTACATAAATTTAAATTATTTTATTTTACAAACTAGACAGGAAATTTTAAAATATCATTATCATAGCAAATAATAGTTTTTTTTTATATTAAAAAATAAGCATTTTTCACCCTATTCACAATTTAACTAAATTATTAAATTTTTAAAATAAGGAAAACAGAGAATTTTGCAACCATTTCTGAATATTTAGAAAAATTGTATTAATTTTACAAACTATACAGGAAATTTTAAAATATTGTAGACCAATTACCAAATGGTAATTTTATTATATTAAAAAATAAGCATTTTTGCGCATTTACATTTTAACTGAATTTCATCAAAATTAAGCCCATTTGATTCGATTATTAAAAAAATAAAGAAAAACAAAACGATTAAATTTTGTATCTATTTACGAGTATTTAGAAAAAGTGTTCGTCTTTGCGAACATCCAATTTGGAGGATATCGAATTTCATTTTTAGTTTGGGAGGGAATTCCAATTTCAGAAAATTTGTAGAGATTTGTCTTCAATGAAACGAAATCGAATTTTAACGTTCTAGAGATTTCGAACATTTAACTTTTCATCTCAATTAAAATTAAATTTAAATTGTCAAGCCACATAAGTTTGTTTATTTCTGTGTAGGTTCTGTGAATTTTATGTTGATTTGATAATCTCTTGATCTTTTACAATTTTTTCAAATAAAACATTCTTCCAAAATCCACTAATCACATTTTTTTACGAAATTTCAACTTTGATTTGGAATTTTAGAAAAGCCTGTCTAGATATTTAAATTTTAATAGAAACTAATCAAAGTTTAAAACTATTAATGATTCCGATAGCTAACGCCTCAGCACTGGGTCGGGACCACACTGAAGAGGACCTTGAAGTCCGAAACGCGTCTGTGGGTACCTGGTGCCGGAATACTGAACACAAATTCAATTTTGATCAAAGTTTATCAATTTCTGTATAAGTTTGTCGAAATTTATTCTTTGATGTTGACTATTTTCGTCAGATTTAATTAATTTTGTAATTTGTATACTAAAAAAAACAAACAAACGAGATAGAGCGAAAACTCGCATTATTTCATATATTTTAAACTAAACTAATTATTATTGTCTGGTTTTGTAAAAACTTAGCGCACCAAGTATTAAATAAAAACATAGTTGCAGATAACTTAGTGCATTACTATTTATTTAGTTTCCTCAATTAATTTTCAGAAATATAAAAATAAACGAATTTAAAAATTCTGAGGATTTGTACGAAACGAAAGTTTGCAATTTTTTTATATAAATTTAAATTATTTTATTTAACAAACTAGACAGAAAATCTTAAAATAACATAGACCACCTTTTTTGCAAATTATAGTTTTTTTATATTAAAAAAAAACATGTTCACCCTATTCACAATTCAACTAAATTATTGAATTTTTAAAATAAAGAAAACAAAGTTATTGAATTTCGCAATCATTTCTGACTATTTAGAAAAATTGTATTAGTTTTACAAACTATACAGGAAATTTTAAAATATTGTAGACCACCATTTTACCAAATGGTAACTTTATTATATTAAAAAATAATCATTTTTTGCCCTATTCACACTTCAACTGAATTTCATCAAAATTAGGCCCGTTTGATTCGATTATTAAAAAAATAAAGAAAAACAAAACGATTAAATTTTGTATCTATTTCCGAATATTTAGAAAAAGTGTTCGTCTTTGCGAACATCGAATTTTGAGGATTTCGAATTTCATCTTTAGTTTGGGGAGGAATTCCAATTTTAGAAAATTTGTAGAGATTTGTCTTTAACGAAACGGAAACAAATTTTAACGTTCTAGAGATTTCGAACATATAACTTTCCATCTCAATTAAAATTAAATTTAAATTGTAAAAATATTAGTATTTTGTATGTATGGATTTAAGCTCGGCATCGCTTTGAGCCAGGTGTGTTAAAAAAAGCTTTTTTTTAAAATTTTAATTAAAACAAACTGTTTTTTTTCAAAACGTGTTTTTCTCATCGAAACAGCGTTTAAAACATTAACAATTAAAAACATGTTTAAAACACGTTTAAAACAGAACATGCAGGACATTTTTCTTTTGATTATACACATCCCGATAGTTACAGCGTTTTTTTTTAATTTTTGGGAATTCGTTATTTCGAAGCATTTAATTTGAGGCTTTTAACGAGTGTTTTCCACTCCCAGACTAAGCATGAAGTAAAATTTCGAGTTTAGAAAAGCCTAAGAATTTGGATTGGCCGCGTAGCGAAGCGGAGCGGCCAATCCAAATTAGGCTTTTCTAAACTCGAAATTTTACTTCATGCGCCACGCTTAAAAACACTGATTTACAATAAAGTTAAAAAACACACACATACAACAACGATTATAGGCAACCTAATATACGTTATAGTTATTGGGTTGCCTATAATCACTGTTTTAAACAATTTGTTGAGCGCAGAATTTGACTCACGTTTTATTCATATCTACATATTAGATTGCTAAAGCCGTATATTTTAAACTTTACGATATTTCAGTGTTTTATACGTTTGGCGCATGAAGTAAAATTTCGAGTTTAGAAAAGCCTAATTTGGATTGGCCGCTCCGCTTCGCTACGCGGCCAATCCAAATTTTCAGGCTTTTCTAAACTCGAAATTTTACTTCATGCTTAGTCTGGGAGTGGAAAACCCTCGTTTAAAGATTCGAATTAAATCTATTAAAAAACAACGAATGTCGTAATATTTACAGTATATTTACAGTATATGCATTTATGCACACACAGTTGTGATGTTTTATTGAAATAAAATGTTATGTTTCATAATGTATATGAAATATCTTCAACAGTTTAGCTAACATTTAAAAACATAAACAAAAAATCTTAATGAAGTAGTATAAAATATAATTTAGCAAATTTAAGATAATAAAAAAAAACGTTTTAAACAAATTGAAGATTTAAAACATGTTTAAAACAAAACCGTTTAAAACACGACGGCTGTTTTTAAACATGTTTTAAACACTGTTTTAAAACAAAGTGTTTCAAACGTAACAACCCTGCTTTGAACAGAATACTGCGAAATTTAGTAAGTAATTAAAATTTTTCTTGTCAATATCAAACTATCGTAATTCAAAAATACACATTTTAAATCAAATATTAAAAAATAACTAATAACGATAAAAAGTGTTTACACAATTAATGCTAATTTTTGATTATCTACAACTTTTGAAAAAATTGATTGATAAGGCTGATAAATGTTGAAAGTTCATATTCACTTTTATATAAATAAAACAATTTAAACACTTTCAAATATATATTGTAATAACGATACAATTGTTTCGCCACACTGTGGCTTCTTCAGGCAAAGAAATGATAAATACAATTTGTCGGGTCGGGTATATATAGAATGTTTATGGGGGGGTGGGTTTTTCAAAAAAATGTAAATTTAAGAGGGGCGAATTAGTTAAATCTGTTTGATCGTTGAGAAGATGTCCTGAAAATGTTCTTTTATTGATTTCTAAACACTCCATGATGTTGAGTTTCCGACCTTTCCTTTCTAAATGTAGGACTTGGAAATTTTCATCGAAGTGGTGGTTTTCTTCGATGAGGTGGTTGGAGTATGTGGAGTTTGTTTTCTTTTGTTTGAAGCTGGTTAAATGTTCTTTTATCCTCTCTTGAAACGATATTCCGGTTTGTCCTACATATTTCTTGGGGCAGTCTTTGCAAGTGAGTAAATAGACGCCACTTTGTTCAGTTTTATTATTTTTGTCTTTATTGTTTTTAATTATTTTTCCTAAGGTGTTTTGTCCTGTATGCTATATTAATATTCAGTTTTCCAAACATTTTCCCGATTTTATTATTATTGTTTCCTGTGAATGTTTATGAAGAGTAGTTTTTTATTGATTTGTTTTTGATAATTGGGTAAATGGAATGTATTAATTTATTTCTTTGTTTTTTCTGTACTAAGTTTTCTATTATTGATTTTTAAAATCCGTTTTTGTAAGCAATTTGAAATATTATTTTTAATTCCCTATTATAATTACTATACTATACTATGATAAGCTGCTAACTTTTGAGACATTGGGTCTCAAAAGTTAGCAGATTATCATAGTATGATACATAGGTTATTAGCAGTCCCCATGACACAAAGTAATTATAATAGGGAATTAAAAATAATATTTCAAATTGCTTACAAAAACGGATTTAAAAAATCAATAATAGAAAAATTAGTACAGAAAAAACAAAGAAATAAATTAATACATTCCATTTACCCAATTATCAAAAACAAATCTATAAAAAACTACTCTTCATTAACATTCACAGGAAACAATAGTAATAAAATGGGGAAAATGTTTGGAAAACTGAATATTAATATAGCATACAGGACAAATAACACCTTAGGAAAAATAATTAAAAACAATAAAGACAAAAATAATAAAACTCAACAAAGTGGCGTCTATTTACTAACTTGCAAAGACTGCCCCAAGAAATATGTAGGACAAACCGGAAGATCGTTTCAAAAGAGGATAAAAGAACATTTAACCAGCTTCAAACAAAAGAAAACAAACTCCACATACTCCAGCCACCTCATCGAAGAAAACCACCACTTCGATGAAAATTTCCAAGTCCTACATCTAGAAAGGAAAGGTCGGAAGCTCAACATCATGGAGTGTTTAGAAATCAATAAAAGGAAATTTTCAGGACATCTTCTCAGCGATCAAACAAATTTAACTAATTCGCCCCTCTTAAATTTACATATTTTTGAAAAACCCACCCCCCCATAAACATTGTATTTATCATTTCTTCGCCTGAAGAAGCCACAGTGTGGCGAAACAATTGTAGCGTTATTACAATATATATTTGAAAGTGTTTAAATTGTTTTATTTATATAAAAGTGGCTACAACTTTTAGTTACTGGATTCTTCTATACGATCAAGATAAAAGAAAATTTAAAAAAAAGCTGAGAGTAAGCTACTACTTCCGGTTTCTACATTTTCACCAAAAGCTTTTCCGCTCCTAGGATTGTAATAAAAAAAAAAGTTTACAGTATCATGTTAACATCTCGATCGATTTGAATGTTCATTGCCGACCATTTTCAAAGATAGTGTTAATTAATTCGGGAGGCCTCAAAATGGATATATCCACTAAACATTTTGATTCGAAAATGTTCGTGAAAACAATACGTTCCTTTTGTGTGGGGGAAAGTAAAAAGTTCATTTTAAAACACTGGTAAATCCCAATTAAACAAGTATACCAATTAAGTGCGAGCATTTTAAGTATTTCCTGTATTCATTTCAAATATACTATACTTTTTCTAAAGATAAGAGGAGTTGTTTTTTTTTTAAACAGGAACACAAAACTGAAACCTTAAATTGATTGATTGAGTTACGTGAAGATCAAATTAAATTGACGAATAAAGCACTAGTAACTCCTCTTCACACTTTTATCTTAAATACCAAATGCATAAACAGTGTTAATCCATTGATAATGGTCATTTAATGTCCGAAATGTACATTTGGTAATTTAAATAAAAGGTTATTAGTTCTTTATTCGTCAAGAAACTTATAGTTTAATTTACAATCATTGAATGATTTTAATCTTAAAAAAAATGTAAGTTAACTACATTTGTATAAATGAAATTGCCAATTCTTGGTTGCAGAATACTTCAAACATTAAAAGTGCGATTCTTTTCGCAATCTACAAGAAGTTAGTCTTATAAAGACTATATCAGACCGCCAGTCTAAGGTGTCGAATTGTTTAGAGAGAATGGCAAAGCTATACTGATGAGAGATAAATCTCGAAACGCGTCTATAAATGGCCTGAATAATTTGACCCAAATTGTTACATTTGCAGTAGGTTACTGTATGTAACACCAAACACTTGTTGTATAATTCAATGTCCGTCGGGGTATTATCTCGGGAAGTAGCTGTTTCAATGGTTTTTTGATATAGTCTTTGTAAGTAGATTGCGAAAAGAATCGCACTTTTAATGTTTAACTACATTACAGCTTGGTGGTGTAGTGGTTAGAGTGTTGTACTGCCACGCCACGGGCCGGGGTTCAAATACCGGCCTGACAAGTTGTCTGCATTTATATAGGTTAGGATAAAAATGCCAAACACTCCGTCTTCTCGGATATGACGTTAAATGCATGTAGGACCCGTGTACTGCCTGGATGTTGCGTGCACGTTAAAGATCCCTACCGGTGGGTTGGAACTCCCACCGGGTTCGGCAAAATTCCCGGATAGCTGTAGACCTAATCTCCGGCGTCATGATTGGCCATAGCAGCGGAAATAGATGACGTAAAACCCAAAATAAAAAAATGGTGATGTGTCCATCATAGTACTTTCCCCCGTAAATTACGTATTAAATCACTTTTTAAAGTTTGTAAAGAGGCTAATGAATTACCCTGTAGAAAATTGTGTTTGAAAGTTCCCGAAAAATGTTCTTCTTTTTATAACATATTACGAAGTGGTCCTGAATAACTAGATAAAACACACAACTTTTGAAATATCTCAAAAACTAAGAGTGCTATGACAAAAAGTAAGTGAACAATAAATCTTCATTTTGTTATTATCTACAACTTTTATTTGAAAGAACTTTTTGTTTGATGAACATTTATTGAAAAAATCTGAAAAAACTGAAAAAAGCTAAGAGTAAAGTACCACTTCCGGTTTTCCGATTTTCACCAAAAGCTTTTCAGTTTTTCCGATTGTAACAAAAAGCTTAAGTTTCAAGTTTCATCTCGATATCTTTAGCGGTTTTTGCGGTACAGCGCACACAGACAGACAGACATTTTTCAAAAATGGTCTTATTCGACTCAGGGGACTTCAAAACGGATATTTCCGCTAAAATTTTTGATTCGAAAATTTTCACGAAAACAATACTTTCCCTTTGTATTACATACGGGGGAAAGTAAAAAAAATAAAAAAAAATGATTTGGAAATACTTTGTTTTAATGAATTATTCATAAATTCGTATTTACAATGGAACCGGTCAGTATTCAATTGTGGCACAAAATGATCTAACATTGCACGATGATGATGCGTTCGTTAATGAAATTTGTAATTAACATTGAATACCGTCTCGTCATTGCTCATCTTCTGACTTAATCAATGCTTTTAAGTTTGACCTTCCAAAACCCGCAAAACAAACACGCCGCGTTTTTTTTTCTCAATGAATTTCAACATCTTATAGTAGAAAAATAAAATACATATTAGTGAAACAACACCAAGTCAATTTAATTTACAAAACCAATATATTTGAAAATATTTTGCCATATGATTATTGAGAAAAAAAGTATCCAAAGCTCTCACAAGTTCTGACGATAATATTTTTTTCCTACGACCGCTCCAGAAAACAGACATTTCGTCGCTATGTGCATTGAAAGGTGTCAATTGTATATTTGTATTTTGACAAGTAATGATAGTTTTGAAAATTGAATTTACCTGCAACCACATAAGAAAACAGTGTTTTCTTAACCACCTTACTGATCTAGAAAACACTGTCATAATCACGCGTTTATTGTAACAAAAAAATGACAAACGTCAGTTTTGAAAAGTCATCGTACAAGTGCGACACGTTATTCAGGTAATGTCTGATTCAAGCGACTGTGAATTAACGGCTCGAGAAAGATTAAATCCTTTACTGAAAATGTGCTTGTGGTATATTTTGATGATCTCAGCAAAACACTAGGACCAGCATCACTCAATGCGAAATGGTAGCTTTTCTTTTAATAACTGTTCTGTAGTTATAAATAATCATTATCATTATAATAACTACTTTGCACAAAATAATATGAAAATAGATAAAAATAAAACTTTTTGCCAGTTGCTACTTAAATCTACATTACTATATTTGGTGTTCGCATGAAAACTATATAGGTGGTTGCAGGTAAAACTATGTACAATACACGTGTGGTAGACATATTACGTGCTCGTGGAGTTAACACACTCGCCGCTGCGCGGCTCGTATTTAACTCTACACTCGCACGTAATATGCTGTTTACCACACTTGTAATGTAATATACTATTTCAAAACTAGTTTTGAAAGTAGACATTTAGGGACGTTAGTGTCAAAATTATTAAAATAAAATGAGTAGTGACGAATATGAATAATTAACGTCGCACAGTGTAACTGAAACCCCAAAAATGGGCAAAAATACAATAAAGGTATCAAAATTTAACGTCTACCTTAAACAAAATTATATTTCATAATCACTTCTGCGTACTTCAGATTTGATGCATAGGTTTTTTTTTGCTAAGATTTATCGTCAACTTAGGAAGTTATTATACTTTGAAGAAGACAATTCTGTGAGAGAATTTAAAACGTATACAGGGTGTCTGTATTTCAATATAATGTATGGGGATTTCGGTTATTTGAAGAAATAAAAAGTCGGTTTAATTGGGGCAAAGTTGTGAAATTTAGGGCCCAATAATAATCCAAAAACTAATTTGAAATATCTTCTTTTGTTTTTGAGATATTGTCAAAAAACGGATTATTTGAAATTTCGTTTTTATTTTTTTATTTAAAAACTAGTGAATCCAGACATTTACAACTTTGATATTATACAGGCACTTTTTAACGATAAATCTAGTAACATATTTTATTTTGAGATAACTATAACGTTTACCCAGGGACCATAGCCAACTTTTGTTTTTCTTATGGGCGCCATTTTGGATTATCATATTTTGTAGAAGAATATTTTTTTCTATATTCAACGATGTATCACACTTATAGTTTATTATACATTTTATATGTAAAATTGTAATCTTTTGTTTTTTGTAAAGAGTGTCTTGGAAACAGTTGAGTAACTCACTTATTTGACAACTCCTAGGACCCATAATTTGTTCATATATCACCCCTGAATATATACGCATGGCGCATCAAGTAAAACTTCGAGTTTAGAAAAGCCGCGTGAAAATTTGTCTTTCTACGCCGGGCTTTTCTAAACTCGAAATTTTACTTCATGCTTAGTCTGGGAGTGGATTACACTCGTCAGTTTGAAATGCATCACAACTGTTAAAATATCTACGTCGGATGCCCGTCGATACGGATTTTAACAGTTGTGAGGCAATTTAAACTAACGAGTGTCTTCTACTCCCAGACTGAGCATTAAGTAAAATTTCGAGTTTAGAAAAGCCCCGCGTAGAAAATTTTCCGAGGGTCGCGCAGCGACCCGAGACAAATTTTCACGGGGCTTTTCTAAACTCGAAATTTTACTTCATGCGCCACGCGTATAAACCACTGATTTACAGTAAAGTTAAAAATTTATAATGCTTAGATGTGATGGTGATCAATATTTACTGAGATGTAGCGAAAAAATGCAAGATTTACTTTTTTTGTGAATAGTTCTGGAATAATAATAATAAAAGTAGAATATATTTAATTTGTGCTACTTTTATGTGATAATCGATTCTTATTATTATTATTATTACAAAAGATTGAGAGTTATTAATTAATTTAGAGAATGAACGACTGCTGTCAAGATTTTATTGATTGACAGATATGACGTCATTGTTTCAAAGGCACTCTTTGCAAAAACGAAAATATCATAATTTTAAATATCAAATCTAAAATAAATTACGAGTGTGAAAACTGTTTTTTGTTGATATCTCGGAAACAAAAAAATATATTTCAAAATTGTTTTCAGATTATTGTTAGGCCCTAAAATACGCAACTTTGTAATTTAACCGACCCTCTATCTCTTTAAATAACTGAGATACATTCTGTCGAAATACGGGCACCCTGTATATAGCGCTTACTTTGGTGGTCTATATGTGAACTATCAAGTTAATTAACCAGTAATAGAATTATATTTTATAATAAGTGTCTATTTGGATTTGACATAGTGAGTTTATTATGTAATTAACTTTTTTATAAAAGCATAATTACTGCAAGAAATTTAACGTTTTTTTAATATTACATTTTCGTGTTAAAAAAAAACTGTTATTCCTATTAATTGAAGTCTTTAGAACACACATATGTCATAAACATTGCAAATTAATCAACTTTATTTATTAGTATTTTTGTCCAATTTTCAGTGCAACGGTTATACTGTGCGCCGCCGCTGTTTGGTCGTAGAAAAAGCAGAGTGTTAAACACGTTTTGAAAGCTGCATTGCATGCTCATACCTTGCATCAGGGTTAAAAAAAAAGTGTTTTCATTTTAATTAAAACAAACAGTTTTTTTTTAACAAAACGTGTTTTTTTATTGAAACAGCGTTTAAATTTAAACATTAACGATTAAAAACATGTTCAAAACGGGTTTAAAACATGTTTAAAACAGAACATACAGGGATTTTTCTTTTTAGTATACATATCCACAATTACAGCGTTTTTTAAATTTGCGGGAAATTGTTGTTTCAAAGCGGTTAATTTGGGGCTTTTAACGAGTGTTTTCCACTCCCAGACTAAGCATGAACTAAAATTTCGAGTTTAGAAAAGCCTAAGAATTTGGATTGGCCGCGTAGCGAAGCGGAGCGGCCAATCCAAATCAGGCTTTTCTAAACTCGAAATTTTACTTCATGCGCCACGCTTAAAAACACTGATTTACAGTGAAGTTCAAAGGCACACACATACAACAACAATTATAGGCAACCTAATATACGTTAGAGTTATTGGGTTGCCTATAATCACTGTTTTAAACAATTTGTTCAGCGCAGAATTTGACTTACATTTTATTCACAACTACATATTAGATTGCTAAAGCCGTATGTTTTAAACTTTACGTTATTTCCGTGCTTTATACGTGTGGCGCATGAAGTAAAATTTCGAGTTTAGAAAAGCCTAATTTGGATTGGCCGCTTCGCTTCGCTACGCGGCCAATCCAAATTTTCAGGCTTTTCTAAACTCGAAATTTTACTTCATGCTTAGTCTGGGAGTGGAAAACCCTTGTTTAAAGATTCAAATTGAAATCTTTTAAAGAAGCAACGAATGTCGTAAAATTTACAGTGTATGCATACCTGAAAGAAAAGTTCCCTGTATTTAAAAATCATATTAATGCACACACAGTTGTGATATTTTATTCTAATCAAATGTTAAGTTTAAGAATGTAATTTGAAATATCTTCACGAATTCAGTTAAAATTTAAAAATGTAAACAAACAATCTTAATGAAGTAGTATAAAATATGATTGAGCAAATTTAAGATAATAAAAAAAACGTTTTAAACAAAGTAAACATTTAAAAGATGTTTTAAACAAATTTAAGATTTAAAACAAAACCGTTTATAACAAGACGGCTGTTTTTAAACATGTTCAAAACACTGTTTTACAACAAAGTGTTTTAAACATAACAACCCTGCCTTGCATTTACTCGCCCTGCGGGCTCGTAAATGCAATTTGGTATTCGCATGCAATACGAAGCTTTCAAAACTTGTCAAACAATCTACTAATAACGATTTGTAAAGATAAAAGGCGACAGTTGCGGAACGAGTTAGCATTAACATTTACGTTAATTTTTATTTGGATAGTTCCAAGCTCGTTAGATGAACTTTTTACAAATTTTGTACTGAATCTGTTCGTTACATGCAGTGGACACCAGCAATTGTTGTAATCCTGTTTGTCGCATAATGAAATATTGTAATATACTAAATACATTTCCAAACTTTTTAATATTTTGTAATTCTTACAATATGTTTAAGCGCCACCTTTCGCTCATTGATCTTGTAGTTGTTTTTTAATTGTATTTATTAGCTAGTTGTAACTTGAATTTTATAACTATCATGTGCATTGTATTATTTGTTATATGTTTAATTTACACACATTTATTATTATATATATATTTAATGTAAAATGGAGATTTCCGTACAAATAAATAAATAAATTGCAAATGTAAAGTTGCACTTACTTAAACTGTGACGTCACAATTTTGAACTCAGTTCAATTAAGTGCAGTACAAACGAACAAAAATATAGTTCACTTAGTTTTTGCTAGTCTTGGCTAATAATACACAATGGGCAGTACAATTTCCCCTTCGTTAAGGCTTTTGTTAACTAAATAATTGATTAGAATGAGTGAAAACATATCAATATTAACACGTACGACACAAACAAACCAAATTAAAGACTCTCTCTAACTTTAACCAAGGGAAAATCATACGGACAAATGTTGTAGATATTTAAAATATACTAAACTAATTTTTACAGCCGTTTTGTAATTTGTTTTTCTCTAACCATTTTTGCATATATACCTAATATATAAAATTACGAAAATGTTATTCGTGAAAATGCAAACAATGTCTTAATTAATAAGACAACTTAAGACGATAAATATCCATTGAAACAACTACTTCCCGTGCAAATACACCTCCGGATATTGAATTATACAATGAAATATTAAAAATCTTATTTAATTTGATTTTTGACGAATAACATTTTCGTAATTTTATATATTATTTGGATTGATTGAGTTACTTGAAGATAATTATACTTGGATTAAAAAACACTTAGAACCTTTCTTCAATACTTTATTTTGTAACCAATATTATTATTTATATATTATGTTTAAAGTGTGCAAACTATAAGAAGCGTAAGCTTATTTTCTCGAATTCAAATAGTTTTGAATTTTAATTTATCTTGTATATAACCCTGTTTGTACGTAGTTTTAGTCACTTCATGTTCGATAATGGCAAGCTAAATTTGCCGAAACTGCAGTCACATAAAATTAAATTGTGTTATACAAACAAAGTTAAAATTGATTAATTAACATGTATAACGAAGTAGAAGCCTCCACAATACAAAATTTATAAACTGATCGCATTTATTGCTGCGCGTTTTCGCAGTTTTCCTAGTCTAGTAGAGCAGGAAATGCGGATTTCCGGTTGTTAACGTCACTTTCGAGGCGGCGAGTTCAAAAAATGTTGTTTTTTTTATAACTAGGAGTTTTATGTATAGTTACGTTCGACAACCAAAAAAGGCGAAACGTTTTCGCCTTCAGCAAGGATTTACTAATTGAAACAATTTGAGGATTTAATTGGTATTAATCGCTGTCGGCGAGGACGAAATTTAAGCAGGATGCTGCCTGATTTTTTTGGGCAAGGTTATTATTATATTTTATGATTTCACAGCGACACTGATCGGGGTCAAGCGGATAAAATAGGAAATGCGACATCAAAAACCAAAGCCCACGGATAAAGAGCCATATTTTAGACTATTTATATCGGAAATGCATTTGTTTTATACAGGGTGCCCGTAATTCGACAGAATGTATGGGGATCTCAGTTATTTAAAGAGGTTAAATTGGGGCAAAGTTGCGTATTTTGGGGCCTAACAATAATCTGAAAACAATTTTGAAATATCTTTTTTTTGTTTTCGAGATATCAACAAAAAACTGATTTTTTAAAAATCGTTTTTATTTTTTTATTCAAAAACTACTGAATCTGGACATTTTTTTTTAACACAATGAAACACTTTTAACTTTGTTTGTATAACACGTTTTATTTAATGTGACTGCAGTTTCGACAAATTTAGCTTGTCATTATCAAACATGGAGTAACTTAAACTAGAGGTTTTACAGGTATATATACACAATTACAAGACAGCGGTAAAAATGGGGGTGTACATTAGGTCAACCTGGTCGTTAATTAAGGGAATTCCCGGATTAGCGCGGGCTTTGTGTATCTCTAGTGCTTCTAGCAAATTCATTTTACGACCCTTTTCGGCATGATGGATTATGGTAAGTACATCTTTTTCAAAAGTGTGATTTTCGTCTAAAAGGTGTTTTGCAAAAGACGACTTATCACTCTGTTTAAGCCGAAAAGAGCGCAAATGTTCCCTCAATCTTATGTTGAAATTACGACCAGATTGGCCAATGTATATCCCTTGACAATCTGCGCAAGTTAATTTATATATTCCGGATTTATTAAATTTATCTAATTTTGTTTTACTATTAAAGATATGGTTATTGATTTTACAGTACGGTTTAAATGCAACTTGAATATTATGCTTTTTTAGGATATTTTTAACTTGAAAACTGACATTACCAAAATAAGTTAACGATTTATATTTAATTGTTTCTTTTTCAAATGATATTCCAGCGTATAATAGATGTTTGATGTTATTAAATTTCTGTTTTTTAAGAAGTCTATCAACCAAATCACAACCATAACCATTGTTAATAGCCATAGCTCTAATCAAGTTAATTTCCTTCTCGAAAAAATTAGCTGACAAAGGGATTTTTAAGGCTCTATGAATCATTGAATTGAATGCAGCAATTTTATGTTTATAGGGATGTCTGGAATGGTTAGGGATAATTGAGTCGGTAAAGGAAGGTTTTCTAAAAATGTCAAAAGAGAGTTTGTTATTTATTCTGGTAATAGACAGATCTAAATATTTAATGTTGTTATTGATTTCGGTTTCAGCTGTGAATTTAATTTTAGGGTGAAGTTTATTTATGAAACCTAAAAATTGAGTGAGTTGTCTATCAGTTCCCTGGAAACAAGCCAATATATCATCGACGTAACGGTGCCACATTTTAATATGTTTTTTAGCTAGTAGCGAATTTAATATTATTTTTGTAAAATTATGCATAAATATATCTGCTAGCAATGGACTTAAAGGGCACCCCATTGCTAGGCCTTCTGTTTGTAATATTAATGTCACAGTAAAAACAGAATTTTTGGATTGCTTAGAAATCATCTTAAATAATAACTTTTTCTCATTTAACAATAAATTTTTTAAACAAACAGAAGGCCTAGCAATGGGGTGCCCTTTAAGTCCATTGCTAGCAGATATATTTATGCATAATTTTACAAAAATAATATTAAATTCGCCACTAGCTAAAAAACATATTAAAATGTGGCACCGTTACGTCGATGATATATTGGCTTGTTTCCAGGGAACTGATAGACAACTCACTCAATTTTTAGATTTCATAAATAAACTTCACCCTAAAATTAAATTCACAGCTGAAACCGAAATCAATAACAACATTAAATATTTAGATCTGTCTATTACCAGAATAAATAACAAACTCTCTTTTGACATTTTTAGAAAACCTTCCTTTACCGACTCAATTATCCCTAACCATTCCAGACATCCCTATAAACATAAAATTGCTGCATTCAATTCAATGATTCATAGAGCCTTAAAAATCCCTTTGTCAGCTAATTTTTTCGAGAAGGAAATTAACTTGATTAGAGCTATGGCTATTAACAATGGTTATGGTTGTTATTTGGTTGATAGACTTCTTAAAAAACAGAAATTTAATAACATCAAACATCTATTATACGCTGGAATATCATTTGAAAAAGAAACAATTAAATATAAATCGTTAACTTATTTTGGTAATGTCAGTTTTCAAGTTAAAAATATCCTAAAAAAGCATAATATTCAAGTTGCATTTAAACCGTACTGTAAAATCAATAACCATATCTTTAATAGTAAAACAAAATTAGATAAATTTAATAAATCCGGAATATATAAATTAACTTGCGCAGATTGTCAAGGGATATACATTGGCCAATCTGGTCGTAATTTCAACATAAGATTGAGGGAACATTTGCGCTCTTTTCGGCTTAAACAGAGTGATAAGTCGTCTTTTGCAAAACACCTTTTAGACGAAAATCACACTTTTGAAAAAGATGTACTTACCATAATCCATCATGCCGAAAAGGGTCGTAAAATGAATTTGCTAGAAGCACTAGAGATACACAAAGCCCGCGCTAATCCGGGAATTCCCTTAATTAACGACCAGGTTGACCTAATGTACACCCCCATTTTTACCGCTGTCTTGTAATTGTGTATATATACCTGTAAAACCTCTAGTTTAAGTTACTCCATGTTTGATAATGACAAGCTAAATTTGTCGAAACTGCAGTCACATTAAATAAAACGTGTTATACAAACAAAGTTAAAAGTGTTTCATTGTGTAATTAACATGTATAACGAAGTAGAAGCCTCCACAATACAGAATTTTTTTTTAAATTTATTTCCTTTGACTGTAGATCATATACAAAAAATATACAATTACAATTTTGGAAGTGTCAAACAATCAAATAAAAAATTAAAGAGAGCAAACAAATTACATCAACATAATTATCATACATGTACATTTAAAAATATATCACTCAAAGTGTAATATAATTTATCAAGCAAAAATTCTTTTAATTTAATTTTAAATAATTGAGTGGATATTGCATTTTTAATATAATGTGGTAATTTATCGTATAGTTTTGGCCCGAGAACGTTTGGTGAACGTTTTTTTATATTTAGTCGGCAATTTTCAATGCTAAATGTATTACAATGCCTTGTGTTGTAATTATGTATATCACTGTTTTTTGAGAATAAATGTTTATTTTTGCGAGTATACAACACTAGCTCATACATGACTAAACAAGGAAATGGTAGTATTTTATAGTACTGAAAGTATGGCTTGCAAGATTGGTTTTGCCGAATGCCTGCCATCGATCTTATGATTCGCTTTTGTGCAATAAATACGGAGTTCCAATGAACCGAAGTTCCCCATAAGCATACACCACATATAAGTCGTGAATTAGCATTAGCATAGTATACCTGTATCAATTGTTGTGTACTCAATACATTTCTGAGACATCTCATTTGAAACGAAGTTTTATTTAGATGTTTTATAATCGTACCACATTGATTTTTCCAGTCACAGCAATAATCCATTTCTATTCCAAGGAATTTTATTGCGTTTGACTTCTGTATATTTATGTCATTTAAAGTAATATTGATATTTGAGTTTATTGTTGATTGTTTTGTTTTATATCTTATACAAAATGTTTTGTTCGTATTTAGAAATAGATTATTGCTGGAAAACCAAGTTTGTAGTGAACGTATCAAATCAATAGATTTGTTGCTCAGAGCTTCGTCATCAATATCACTCAGAATAGTTGACGTAACGTCTGCATAAATAAACATTTCAACAGGTATTGTGTTTACAATATCGTTGATATATAGGATGAATAAGATCGGCCCTAATATAGACCCTTGCGGTACCCCAATATTAACTAATGCAGTATTTAACATACAAATTCGACCGTTCTTAACAATCCGGACAGATTGTCTTCTATTCTTTGAGTACTGACTAAACCAACTCTGAGCAACGCCTCTAAACCCATAATTATTTAATTTATCGAGTAATGTGTCAATATTTACACAGTCGAACGCCCGACTAAGATCAAAAAATAATCCAATCGGACACTCTCCATGGTCTAGATAGTTTATTACTTTATCATAAAGCGCATGTATTGCAGTAATAGTGGATCGGCCGCTTAAAAATCCATGCTGACTATTGCTCAAGATATTATGTTTTTTAATGAATTTTAACATGCGGTCTAACATTGCAAGTTTAAATATTTTATGAAATACTGAAACTAATGAGACTGGCCTATAATTTTGAACATCGGAATGATCTCCTTTTTTATAAATTGGAGTCACCAAATTTAATTTCAGCTTCATTGGAAAAGTTCCCGTTTCCAACGAATAATTAATTAAGTGACATAGTGGATTCGCTAAATATTTATCTAAAGTATTTAGAACTGTGACAATATACAGGCACTTGAATGAGGAATATAGTAGCATATTTTTGTTCAAGATAACTATAACATTGACCCGGAGACCATAGCCAACTTTTGTTTTTCTTATGGGTGCCATTTTGGATTTTCATATATTTTGAAAGAATATTTCTTTCTGAACTCTGTGATGTATCACACTCATAATTTATTTTAGATTTGATATTCTAAATTATGATATTTTCGTATTTGCAAAGAGTGCCTTGGAAACAATGACGTAAAATCTGTTAATCAATAAAATCTTGACAGCAGTTAATCATTGTTAGCACTCAAAATTAATTAATAACTGTTAATCTTTTGTAATAATAATTGCACAAACTAAATTTATTCTACTTTTATTATTATTATCATTCCAAAACTATTCACAAAAAAAGTAATTCTTGCATTTTTCGCTACATCTCAATAAATATTGATCACCATCACATCTAAGCGTTATATATTTTTAACTTTACTGTAAATCAGTGGTTTATACGCGTGGCGCATGAAGTAAAATTTCGAGTTTAGAAAAGCCCCGTGAAAATTTGTCTCGGGTCGCTGCGCGACCCTCGACAAATTTTCTACGCGGGGCTTTTCTAAACTCGAAATTTTACTTCATGCTTAGTCTGGGAGTGGAAGACACTCGTTCTTTAAAATACATCACAACTGTTAAAATATGTATCGTCGGATGCCCGTCTTCAGGGGTGATATGTAAGCAAATTATGGATTTTAGGAGTTGTCAAATAAGTGAATTACTCAACTGTTTCCAAGGCACTCTTTACAAAAAATAAAAGAATAAAATGTTACATTTAAAATGTACAATAAACTATAAGTGTGATACATCATTGAATTCAGAAAAAATATTAAAATCCAAAATGGCGCCCATAAGAAAAACAAAAGTTGGCTATTGTCACTGGGTAAATTTTATAGTTATCTTAAAATAAAATATGTAACTAGATTATTGTTAAGAAGTGACTGTAAAATGTCAAAGTTGTGTTCAAAAACTATTGACACCAATAGTTTTTGAATAAAAAAATAAAAACGAAATTTCAAAAATTCCGTTTTTTGACAATATCTCAAAAACGAAAAAAGATAATTCAAATTTGTTTTTAGATTATTATTGGGCCCTAAATTACGCAACTTTGCTCCAATTTAACCGACTTTCTATCTCTTCAAATAACCGAGATCCGCATACATTCTGTTCAAATACGGACACCCTGTATAAGAATCGACGTTAGCTGGCAACCGGACGTTGTGCAATTGAAAACTTTTTGTTGACGTCCAACTCTCAGCCTCTAGTCCACTAGACATTATAAAACCAGGTATAATGGAGCAAATACACTTGTACACTTTTAAGTTGCGCAATTCTTAAATAGCAAACTGTGATCGCATCAAATAAATTGTCAATTTACAGATTGATTTAAGTGACTTTAGCCCATTAACGGCCGAGTAATTATAGAGTTAACTCTAAAAGTGGATTTTAGGTAAAATTCTACACTTCTTTAAATGAGTTCTACAAATGACTTATTGTATTATATTCTATGAATTTTTCTATTAAATATAAATAATGTATCCGTTGTAAATGTAAGGCATTCGTCGATTTCGTATAAAAACGTGCAATATTAAGTTTAGAACGTGTATTTCCACTCCCAGACTAAGCATGAAGTAAAATTTCGAGTTTAGAAAAGCCCCGCGTGGAAAATTTGTCGAGGTTCGCGCAGCGACCCGAGACAAATTTTCACGGGGCTTTTCTAAACTCGAAATTTTACTTCATGCGCCACGCGTATAAAACACTGAAATATTGTGAAGTTAGAAATGCACTGAAAACATTTTATTTAAATGAGTAATAATCAAGATATTTAAATAACAAAATATATACGTTTTTCAAGTGCAATCAAATAATATATATTAAATAAGTTATTTATTTTTTTTTTATTTTTTATTTATTTATTTATACGGGAAAACCCCTTTTAGTAAAAATAGAGCACTAGTAATTCAAACAACAATCAAAATTACATTACATTAAATAATACTATTCATATTATTAATTCGAGCCATTCAAAAAATTAAAACTATTCACAAAATAATAACAATAAAAATCACAAATCTAAAGCATCCTCTTCAGTTTACACTTAAAACTATCAACATTTGAATTAAATAAATCGAACCACTCCCTATCGGCCAAGCTATTTGCTATCCTCATCATTCTGGTCAGTGGATTGTAGTGGGAGTAGTTTGTAGTGAATGTCTGCAAGCGTAAAATGGGCGTATTCCTCAGATTTCGGCAGTTGGATGGAGCATAAAAATGAAGTTGCTCCAAAATATTAGGACAATCAATTAAATTGTTTACTATTTTGTAGATCATGCATAAATCTGCTGATAAGCGACGATCAGCTAGAGGTCTAATGTTCAAATCGGTCATTATTTCCTCGTAACAACCTTGCCTATGACATCTACCCAATTTTAACTCCATGCTACGTAAAAATGTATGTTGTATTTGTTCCAATCTATTAATATGTGTTGATTGATATTACCGAAGCATATTCAACGTTGGAGCGAACCAATGCACAATATAATCGTTTTAAACACGATGGACCCAAATCTGTACACACCCTCCAGACAAAACCCCACATTTTTAAAGCTTTGGAGCAAACGTTACTGATATGTGAGTTGAATGCAAGCCTATTATCGAATGTCACTCCTAAATCTTTCAGCTCTGCTGATTTAGCTATATCATTTCCATCAATGCTGTATGCGTATTTGAGACTGGAGCGTTTTCTACAATATGAAATAAGATTGCATTTTTTCACATTAAGGTGTAATTTATTGGAGTAGCACCAGTCATTAATCTTATTTAAGTCATCCTGCAGGCTTTTACAATCTTCAAACGATTTGACGATCCGATATATTTTGATGTCGTCAGCATACAATAAAACCTTGCTGTTAGTAATAATGTCTTCAATGTCGTTTACAAATAGTAAAAATAATATTGGCCCAGAGTGAGTTCCTTGCGGAACCCCTGATGTTACAGAAATTGGTTTAGAAATGTAATTGTGTATTTTTACTATTTGAAACCTGTTACTTAAAAAGTCAGATAGCCAACGAACGGCCATATCATTAAAACCTAATGATCTTATTTTATGTAATAGAATATTATGATCGACTCTGTCGAAGGCCTTCGAAAAATCTAGGTATATGCAATCAACTTGACTATTATTTTCGAAAGCCTTCAACAAATATTGATTAAAACATAAAAGATTTGTATTTGTTGACCGACCCGGTACAAAACCATGCTGATTCTCTGACAAAAACATTTTAACAACCCAATGCATTTGTTTCGCAACTATTTAGTAATTTAATTAACATAAAATTAATAATGTTGCGTATATGTATCAATGGCACATAATGGGTTAAACTGACATTTTGCTGCAGTTGAAAATGTACAAATGTGTATGTGGCAGGTGAACTACACCAAGTCAAATTTTATTCAAAATACGTTTTTTTATAATGTTGTAATCAGGGTTAACATTTTAAAAAATGTGACTTGGTGTAGTTTACCTCTCACATACAGAAGTGTAAAAGCACCGCTAGAGTTAGTTCGGTTTGGCATTAAGGTTTTTTACTTTCCCCCATATGCAAAACAAAGGAAAAGTTGTGTTTTCGGGAAAATTTTAGTGGATGTATCCATTTTGAGGTTTTAATGGTTTTAATCAACTCGGGGGATGATTAAAACCATTTTTGAAAAATGTCTGTAATTTTGTCCTTTTGTAATTCTGTCCTTCTGTCGCCACGATAAGTCTTAACCGATTGAGCTGTTAAGATGACACTATAAACTTAAGCTTTTTATCACAATAGTAGTATCCGATTAACTTTTGTTAAAAATGCGAAAACCGGAAGTAGTAGTTTACTTTTAGAATTTTTTGTATTTTTCTTTGATATTGATCATATAAAAAAATCATGTTAAGAAAAGTTGTAGATAATCGAAAAATTAGCATTTATTGCGTATTCACTTTATTTCGTAGCTCTTTTAGTTGTTTTATTAAAATTGTTCTAAAAATGTGAATTTTTCGAATTAATTACTTTGAATAAGCGAGCTATTGCTATAAATGACGTTTGTCATAATTAATATATTGTGGAAAACTGAAAACATAAGTGAGGCTTACGAACAAAGTTTTACAAGAATTTTTTTTTGTTTGTTTGTTTGGCATAGGTTCTAGCCATTCAGCCACTAACGATAATTATATTAATTAATTTAACATATATTTGGACGTCACACACATTCACACCACACCCAGGGACACGACGAGAAATTATTTTTAAATAAAGTCTCCCCGTGCACGAGAATCGAACCCGCGTTTGTGGCTCGCCGAGCGATACAGCCCGACGACGTTACCGCTCGGCCAACACCTGCCCAACTTTTACAAGAATAAAAAACATTTTTTGAAAAATAAGGTAAGTGAAAGTTATTATTTCAGATACTTGAACAAGAGGGAAAGTACTATGATGTTCAACGCTTTTTTTCTTTCATTACAAATTTGATAATGTGCGAAGATTGAGGTCAGCGAGTGTAATTATCACTACTCATTAAGATAAAAAAACATTACGCGCATTATGGGGTGATACATAACTAATTAAAAATTAAAAATGTTAATGTCTTGAAGACAACAAAATTACTATTTGCGTTTTGCGGGCTGCATTTTAATCGCGAAATTAGCCCATATCCGATTTAATCATTTTAATGGTGATTTCAAAAAATGTAGTAATTAATTATATAAGAAGATGCATTTCGCCTTAATATAACAAAATCTACAAGCTTTAATTAAATTAGTTTTGATTTATTCATAAAATGAACGTTGCAACATCGCATTTTCATCTTTGCCAACTTCACTCTAGTTAAATTTGAAGTTTATGTTACACGGTTTTTGTTTAACCTTGCAAAAATGTATTTCTTCTGTTGAATTATTTGATTAAAATTTATTTCTGGCTAGTAATTCCACCTTCCGGTTAAGCATATAGTAAAATTTTGAGTTTAGAACTAGTATCGTGTCTAGTAGGAATTAACTAACCTTAAATTATAATAATAATAACGGTAATTTTATTAATAATATTTTTTTAACAATCTGTGCATATACGAATTTTGGTGAAAGTGCAGGGTAATTTGCTCTCTTTAAAAGTAAAATTCATTTTTACTTTCAATCCAAATCGTAGAATTTTTATTAAAAGGAAACAGTGTAAAATTTGCTTTGAGCGCTAAATATTTATATTATCATAAACCACGTGTATATTTGAACAGCCCATTTTTTGGCAGTGGATGCTATAAAGAGAAAGAAACAAACAAATAACAATCGCGTGCCAAAAATGTAACTTTAAAATATGTTTAAAGATGAAAGTATTCAAAAAAATGCACACACATGTACATAATAAGTTGAGGTTATTGAATGTAAATAAATACATTGCATTTACAAAATCTACTTTTTTTATGATTCTAAAAAAAGTCGTTTTTGTATATGCTACCAATAATTTAATTTGATAAAATGTCATCACTAATTCAATATCAGAGTCTTATTTGGAATATAGATGGAAGCACACAAATTCAAGGGTAATAAATACAATTAACACGAAATAAGCAAAGATCCAAACTGTTTGAATTATTGAACAGATGCTAATCTTGGCCGGAAGATAATACGAAAAATTATTGTCGACATGTCTGCATAATGATTACATCTACATGCTTAAAAAAATAATTCGTATGTTACATAATTTTATGTGCATTTATTATACGTATATTTTTGTAAACGAATCACAATAGCTGATTAATAAATATTATACATCAAGTGAACTAAACACGATTTTATTCACGAAAAGATTTTTGATTTCACGAGCGCCTCGGCGCGAGTGAAATCATTTCTTTGAGTGAATAAAGGTGTTTAATTCACGTGGCGTATATATGATTTTATTCAATTTTGACGAAATTGTAAAGAAAATGTACTTTACATTAATTTTTAAATAAATTTTTTAACTCACTAGTGACCTAAAAAAATTTTAGTTCACTAGTGAATAAAACCTTGTTTATTACGGTTGTTATGGAGTTAATAATGTCGATTTAAATTAACAAAATTGAATAATAAATAATATAACAAATTTTTTAACTCACTAGTGACCTAAAAAAAATTTATTTCACTAGTGAATAAAACCTTGTTTATTACGGTTGTTATGGAGTTAATAATGTCGATTTAAATTAACAAAATTGAATAATAAATAATATAACAAATTTTTTAACTCACTAGTGACCTAAAAAAATTTTAATTCACTAGTGAATAAAACCTTGTTTATTACGGTTGTTATGGAGTTAATAATGTCGATTTAAATTAACAAAATTGAATAAAATAACATATATTTATTTTTAAAAAAACATGATTTTTCATATTAAAATCAATTGGTCCCGGAATATTCTGTCTTCATTAAAATCACGCGATTATTTAAATTCAACAATTATTTACACTGTTTGTTTTGAGTTTTGTAAAGTAATCAATCACTAATAAAACACGGGTTGATTTCCTTTCTTCACAAATTAATTTTTCACTGTTAGATGTACATTTCGAGTACCATGTACTATGTTTCAATAACTGAGTTATTCAAAACGAGTACATGGTATTCGAAATGTACATCTAAACAGTCAAAAATAAATTAGTGAAGAAAGGAAATCAAACAGTGTTTTATTAGTTAAAAATTATTGTAACAACTCAAAGTTATTAATTATTTTCTTGTCTATAAATCAGTATTTCATATTAGCCTGTTAACGGCCGAGCAATTATAGAGTTAACTTTCAAAGTTGATTTTAGGTAAAATTCTGCACTTCGTTTTGTGATTTCTATGATTTCCTTAATATATAACATACAGTGAAGATTTATTGTGGCGGATAAAGTAAAATTTCGAGTTTGCCTCTTACCTCGAAATTTTACTTCATGCGCCACACGTATAAAACACTGAAATTTCGTGAAATACACTTAAAAATACGTTTTTAAAATGAGTAACAATCAAAATATTTGAATTTATTTTTCACACATTCTCTAGTCAAGTCAAATAATACAATGTATCAAATTAACGTATTTAGTAATTTAATAAGCAAAAAATATTGATGTTGCGTTATTGCATCACACAAAAAATAAATTATTTTTTCGTGAACAATCAAATAATTTTAATTGAATCACTGAACAAAAAATGTAGATCTAATATGGCTCCTAAAAAATGTTTAGAACTTAAAATAAAAGGATTTGTAATTCTCACACATAAAGAAATAAATACAAATCCTTCTACTTCAAGTTCTGAGAATTATTTGTAAGATAATTAGATCTACATTTTGTATTAAGTGATTAAATTAAAATGTATTATTTGAATGTTGAAGGAAATATTTTATCAAACAGAAAGTATTTTTCCCAAACTGATAATTTAAATCATTTTTGTGCGTTGAGATCGTAATTTGTAAAACGTATTGAAAGGTCGACAGTTTATCAAATAGACCAAACGTTTTCTATTCATAACTTAATTCGCAGTTCCCTGAGAAATTTACTCTGTGTGTTTGTATGTGTGTGTGTTTGTGTCACTGGGTTATCAGCTCAATTCATTGTTGTGAGTTTCATAAGCAATAAAAAAAATCAAAGTTGATACAGAAAAGGTCATGTAAATTGCGACATCATATATTTATACAACTAAATATATATTTTTTTAACATATTTGATCATTTACAGAAACTATTATGAAACGGCATTTCTTTTAAAATAACGAAACTGCTTCAAACTACAATAAAATTAATATGTCTATCATAGTACTGTCTCCCATATTAGATAATTGAAATCGATAGCTTTCCCCTACCTTATTTTTCAATAAATGTTTCTTATTCCTGTTAAACTTTGTTCGTAAGCCTCACTTATGTTTTCAGTTTTCTACAAAGCATTAATCATGACAACTAACGTCATTTATAGCAATAACTTACTTATTCAAAGTAATTAATAAATCGGTTTATTTTATAAAAAAAATCATATGTATATAATATTAAAACACTTAACTTTGTTTTACCACTTTAATTCCAAATACCTCCCGTCACCCCTACAATCAAAAAATTGCTGCATTTAACTCATTTATTAACAGTGCAATAAAATTACCCCTTTCCGATGAGTCCCGCCTCAAAGAATTTTCAATCATAAAACAAATCGCTACAAACAATGGCTACAATCCAGCTCTAATAAACAACCTTATAGCGAAACAAGAACTAAAACAAATTCAAAACTTGATTTATGCAACAAATAAAATAAATAAAAATTAATTTTATCCAATAACATATTTCGGAAACATTAGCAACCAAATTAAAAGAACCCTTGAAAAGTGTAACGTCAACGTAGTTTTTAAACCATTTTCTAAAATAGCAAATATTATTCATAATCCAAAACAATAAATAATTAACACTGTTGTATCCTTTCTTCACACTTTATTTTCTAATGGTTAGATATATATTTCAAGTGCTAAGCACTCATTTTCAATAACAGTTGTTATTGAAAATGAGTGCTTAGCACTTGAAATATATATCTAACCATTAGAAAATAAAGTGTGAAGAAAGGATACAACAGTGTTAATTATTTATGATTATACTCTTCACGAAACTCAAAAACAAATATCGATCCAAAAACAATTATAAATAGAAACAAAAAATCAGGTATTTACAAATTAACTTGCGAAACATGTAAAGGAGCATACATTGGTCAGTCTGGTAGAAATTTTGAAATAAGATTAAAAGAGCATTTAAATTCAGTCCGTTTAAAGAATAACAAGTCCACTTTTGCAACTCATTTAATAGAAAACAACCACACCTGCACAGAAGACAGCATGCTTTCCGTAATCCATTTGTCGGACAAAGGCCGAAAAATGGATTTACTGGAAGCGCTGGAAATTCACACGTTGAAAGCTAATCTGGAAATTCCCCTCATCAACGACCAGACCGACATAATGTATACTCCCCTCTTTGATGCTGTAATATAAAAACAATGTACAATGTATTTTAGGTACTCAGTTTGATAATGACTAGCTTGTAGTCGAAACTATAAAAAAAAAAATTAAAGTGGTAAAACAAAGTTAAGTGTTTTAATATTATTTTATAAAGATGTACCACAAAGTGAACGCCAACCAAATCAAAGATTTCATATGTATATAATAATAATAATAATAATAGGTATTTATTGCCCAACAGGAAATTTCCCAATTACAAGACAATGATAATACAATAAACAATGTATGTATGTACATAAATAAATTTAAATCTAAACAATATGAAGACGCTCGTGAGTGTGACAGCTATTTGAATAAAAACAAAAAAGTCGATATTTTGGTAAATCCTCATGATTTGCCAAAATATCGATTTTTTTATTTTTATTTGTTGCTACTTTTTTTTAAATAAATGTTTGAATTTCTTAAATGACCCATCTTCAAGAATTAAACACTTAATCAAATAGTTCGTTTAATTTCTCATCATTTTCGTAGCCACATATTATTTGAAAAAAAAATGCCATCTGAGCGTATAGTCGTGAAAGATATTCGCATGCAGGAAAGTGCTCTCTATCCGAATTGAAATAGGTATAGTGTCATTTAAAGAAAAAAAGTTGACTTTCGCTACTTTGACAGTTGTCATCGTATTATCAATTCGGTGACACCTTTATATAGAGAATTTTCTGCCGTTTACAAATATATATATATGGTTTGTTATACTTTACTCTCAAAATTAAAAAGTTAGAAGGGGGTGGAACACCAAACTGAATCATCTTAGCGATTTTTTCGAAAGTTTGACAAAAAGAAGTACAAAAAATGATCCTTTGTTTCACTTAGACGTATATAAAAAAAATAATAAAATAAATTGCTAACAGAAAAAGAGCCTTTTATTAAATTGTTCTATTTTTCCAGATTTATGAGGGGGGTTGCTCCCCTAAAACTCCTCCATCTACGCCACTGACCAGCACAATAAATGGCCATCGTGTGACCTTGCACCATCATATTTGAACGCCGTGTTATTCATCTAGTTATATATAAACATCTATGATTTCGGCCTATTTGCACCCGACTGATTAACTTTAATCATCCACTAATCATTGACTAAACCTTTAATTAAGTTAAAATTATAGAATATAAGAATATTATAAATTTGTAAGATATCCTAAACATGTCTCTTTTGTGAATATGCAACTGTATAAAGAATTTCTAAATACAATTGTTGTGATTTTAAGAAGTACTAATCAATGATTAAGTTAATTGACTTGGGTGGAAATGGACACTAATATGATAAATTTGACAGCGATGCCTCTCAACCAGGGTTGTTAAATTTGCGGGAATTCGTTATTTCAAAGCAGTTAATTTAAGGCTTTTAACGAGTGTTTTCCACTCCCAGACTAAGCATGAAGTAAAATTTCGAGCTTAGAAAAGCCTAAGAATTTGGATTGGCCGCGTAGCGAAGCGGAGCGGCCAATCCAAATTAGGCTTTTCTAAACTCGAAATTTTACTTCATGCGCCACGCTTAAAAACACTGATTTACAATGAAGTTAAAAAACATACACATACAACAACGATTATAGGCAACCTAAAATACGTTAGAGTTATTGGGTTGCCTATAATCACTATTTTAAACATTTTTTTCAGCGCAGAATTTGAATCACGTTTTATTCACATCTAAATATTAGATTGCTAAAGCCGTATATTTTAAACACTTCACGATATTTGAGTATTTTATGGGTGTGGCGCATGAAGTAAAATTTTGAGTTTAGAAAAGCATAATTCGGATTGGCGGCTCCGCTTCGCTACGCGGCCAATCCAATTTTTTGGTTGCCGTTCCCCATGTGATGTATCTTCATGAAAACAATATCAACACCAAAGCCAAAAAAAAAAAACCGAACCTAAGGGTTTTATGGCGCCCAACGCGGGGACTGTCTAACGCCGCCCCGTGTTGGGCGCCAAAAATCCGGAGCGTCCGAATTGAAAACTTCACACGGAATCAGTGTTGCGTACGTGTGGCGCATGAAGTAAAATTTCGAGTTTAGAAAAGCCTGAAAATTTGGTTTGGCCGCTCCGCGCTTCGCGCTGCGCGACCAAACCAAATTTTCAGGCTTTTCTAAACTCGAAATTTTACTTCATGCTTAGTCTGGGAGTGGAAAACCCTCGTTTAAATCTTATAAAAAAACAACGAATGTCGTAAAATTTACAGTGTATGCATATGTATAACAAATATAACGTTTAAAACATGTTTTAAACAAATTTAAGATTTCAAACATGTTTAAAATAAAACTGTTTAAAACACGACGGCCGTTTTTAAACATGTTTAAAACACGTTTAAAACCGTGTTTTAAACATGTTTAAAAACGGCCGTCGTGTTTTAAACAGTTTTATTTTAAACATGTTTGAAATCTTAAATTTGTTTAAAACATGTTTTAAACGTTATATTTGTTATACATATACAAAGTGTTTTAAACATAACAACCCTGCTCTCAACGAACATAAACATTCTAACCTATAGTTATAAACTACATTACATTTTACAGTGTTGCCTTAATAAATTATGATAGATAACATCTTCGTACTTACTTGTATCTGCCGGCCGCTTTGACTAAGTGGTAGGTGTCGACTCCATCCGCCGTCATTGTGATGTCGTCGCCGTGACAGCAAAAGTCGCATTCATTCGTATCGAGGGTCTCGAGTGTTGTGACGTAGGGGGCGTTTTCGACGACCTCGTCCACCCACTTGATGCCCCTGACCATTTTGTACCGTTCCTCCTCTGTGAAGACGGGCGGGCCCTTGTGCTTGGCAATCTCCTCATCCGTATGGATGCCCACTACGAGTTTATCACCAAGGGCTTTCGCCTGTCGCAGGGAGTTTGCGTGTCCGAAATGGACCATGTCATAACTAACAAACAAAAAAATCAAATTACAGTCAAAATCCATCCATAAAAAAAATAATAATAATCTTTGTAATCCAACAGATACAAGGAATTTTATTTTCAAGTATATATACAGGGTGTCTCAGACCACCCGTACCAGCCTTTTATTTCGACAACGCTTGTTCGAATGTGACTGGGACAAAAAATGTTATTACCAAAGTGAACCCAAGGAATCCACTGATGAATTTATTTTTTATCGGAATAATCCGGAAGTACCCGGAACCGGAAGTAACTTTAAAATTTCAAATGGCAACATAGGTCGAGTATGGTATTAATTGATAGGTATTTTTAAAAGAAACAACTTTTATTAAAATGTTTTTTTAATATTTTGCATATTTACAAAGATAAACTAAAAAAACTAAATTAAAACTTAGTTATCCATTCAACACTCAATTTCCTCAAGTAGGCTTTGCTTTTTTGTTATGTCAAAATAATTGATGTTCGAGAATATTTGAAGTAAAATAAATTATTATTATCAAAGTATTGAATGTGTCAACATGGTTTTTACAAACCTCGAAGGTTTTGATATGCTGATGATATTAGGTGAAAATGCGGACCAATTATTTGGTTTCCTAAAATACCACACCAAACATTAAGGATTCACACGTGTTGATTATCAACTTCTCTTAACCAATTAACATTATGTAAATTAACAACTGTCCATAAAATTTTATAATGGAAATTATAATTTTTATGAGACATTCATTCACAAAAATTCAACCTATCTTGAAAATCCCGCTCTTCAAGTTTCTGGTGTAAAGAGATATGGTATATCTCGAATTTGTTTGTTTTTAAAACTCTCCAAGCAGTGGAGCGACTTATTCCAGCATCGATTTCGATTCTTCTAGTCGAGATGTTCGGGTCCAGAGCAATTGCTGCAAGAATATCTGGTGCTCTTTCATCTTGTACACGTTTTCTGATACTTCGACCTTTGTTGTGGCTGGGCTGTACCTTACCAGTTGTCTTAACTCATTCTGCAAGGCGCCGAAAACCATTTTTTGACTGGCTCGTTGAGGGTATCGCTCAACATAAATTCGCTCAGCAGCACGATAGTTTTGGCCGCATTCACCTAATATCATCAGCATATCAAAACCTTCGAGGTTTCTAAAAACCATGTTGACACATTTAATACTTTGATAATAATAATTTATATAACTTCAAATATTCTCGAACATCAATTATTTTGACATAACAAAAAAGCAAAGCCTACTTGAGGAAATTGAGTGTTTAATGGATAACTAGTTTTCAATTTAGTTTTTTTTTGTTTATTTTTGTAAATATGCAAAATATTAAAAAAAACATTTTAATAAAAGTTGTTTCTTTTAAAAGGACCTATCAATTAATACCATACTCGACCTATGTTGCCATTTGAAATTTTGAAGTTACTTCCGGTTCCGGGTACTTCTGGATTATTCCGGTAAAAAATAAATTCATCAGTGGATTCCTTGGGTTGACTTTTGTAATAACATTTTTTGCCCCAGTCACATTCGACCAAACGTTGTCGAAATAAAAGGTTGGTACGGGCGGTCTGAGACACCCTGTATATATGCACGTTGTCCCCTGAAATTTTGAATATGAGTAATCTAATGTGTTGTCCCCTGAAATTTTGAATACGGGCATTTGAATGCGTTATTTGGCGCGAAGTTACTGCGCTAGTTTTTCGCATAACTGAGTCAAATATTTTAATGCACTAAATAACGAGAAAAAAGTAGAGCTTATTTTTGTAATAAAATAGGGAGCCAATCCATTTAAAACTTTGACATTACACAGGCACTTTTTAACTATATCTGTAGTTACATATTTTATTTTAAGATAACTATAACATTTACCCAGGGGCCATAGCCAACTTTTGTTTTTCTTATGGGATCCATTTTGGTTTTTCATATTTTTTGAAAGAATATTTGTTTCTGAATTCAGTGATGTGTCATACTTATAGTTTATTGTACATTTTATATGTAAAATTTTATACTTTTGTTTTTTGTAAAGAGTGAATTGGAAGCAGTTGAGTAACTGAGTTATTTGACAACTCCTAAAATCCATAATTTGCTTACATATCACTCCTGAAGACGGGCATCCGACGATACATATTTTAACAGTTGTGATGTATTTTAAAGTAACCAGTGTCTTCCACTCCCAGACTGAGCATGAAGTAAAATTTCGAGTTTAGAAAAGCCCCGCGTAGAAAATTTGTCGAGGGTCGCGCAGCGACCCGAGACAAATTTTCACGGGGCTTTTCTAAACTCGAAATTTTACTTCATGCGCCACGCGTATAAACCACTGATTTACAGTAAAGTTAAAAATATATAACGCTAAGATGTGATAGTCATCAATATTTATTGAGAAAATGCAAGAATTACTTTTTTTGTGAATAGTTTTGGAATAATAATAATAATAAAAGTAGAATAAATTTAGTTTGTGAAACTTTTATGTGTTAATCGATATTTATTATTATTATTACAAAAGATTGACAGTTATTAATTAATTTTGAGTGCTAACAATGATTGACTGCTGTCAAGATTTTATTGATTAACAGATTTGACGTCATTGTTTCCAAGGCACTCTTTGCAAAACAGAAAATATCATAATTTTAAATATCAAATCTAAAATAAATTATGAGTGCGATACATCACTGAGTTCAGAAAGAAATATTCTTTCAAAAAATATGAAAATCCAAAATGGCTCCCATAAGAAAAACAAATGTTGGCTATGGTTCCTGGGTAAATGTTATAGTTATCTTTAAAAAAATATGGTACTAGATTTCTCATTAAAAAGTGTCTGTATATTGTCACAGTTCTAAATGTCCAGATTCAGTAGTTTTTGAATAAAAAAATAATAATAATTCAAATTTTAATCGACTAAAATGTAATTACGATTTTGCGAGTGAGAGATAGCAGTAAAATATGATTAATGTTTATTAAAAAAATATTCAAGATAAATTTAATTGTTAATATTAGTCATTGATTGAACATTTTACGACTAGGATTCGAATAATTTATATAGTCGAATATGCAAATATATATTTATTTATTTATTTACGGAAAAAATCCATTTTTATACATTTAAATATACAAAATACTTAAAGCTATTACAAAATGTAGATCATACATGTTATATATATACATATATGATTATACATCTCAAAGCATACAAAATGGACGTAAACCAAGTAATTAACGAATCTCGTAAAGATTAGGAAAATAGCTACGGTTTGTATTTGTTTCTCATTTTTTCTTGTAATAATTCACTATTTTCATTGAAGGTTTTAATAGTTTTATAACGATTGTTTTCCAATCCTTGATTAAGCATGATGCAAATATTAGGATTTTGAAAAGCTTTAAAGTTTGCATTAGACCAATCAGGCTTTTCAAAACTCGAAATATTTACTTCAGCCACCAGGCGTATTAATGTGTATTTTAAAAA
The DNA here is from genome assembly GCA_932526585.2 of Philonthus cognatus. NCBI lineage: Eukaryota > Metazoa > Arthropoda > Insecta > Coleoptera > Staphylinidae > Philonthus > Philonthus cognatus. The sequence continues at coordinate 37,563,871 of OW052242.1, forward strand.
TATACTCAGTTATTGTTAATCCAATACAATATTAAAATAAAATAAGGATTTATTTTATTAAATCTTTTTTTTACAATGAACAATTTAGACCAACATAATAGAAGTTTGATTAAGGATGGAAATTTTTCAAATTTAAGTTTCCAAACATTAAATGGAATTTGTCAATTTACCAATTTTTGGTTTTCTTTGCGAGTTGAAGCAGTTTAACAGTGAAAAATAAATTAGTGAAGAAAGAAAATCAGACCGCGTTTTATTTGTAGTTTATTACTTCATATAAATCAAAACAAATGGTGAATATATTAAAGCAGTTTGTAATTTTACTTTTGTTTAAAAAGCAATGTCAGGCTTTTCTAAACTCGAAATTTTACTTCATGCGCCACGCGTATACCACACCGATTTCAAAGTAAAGTTCGAAATATATTCTTATTTGATTTCGCGTTAATTAATTTTACACAAATATTTATTTTGATTAAATATTTTGAACATCTAGAGAAATTTGTTTTGCAATATGTAGACTTGAACTTGAAAGAAAAAAAACCTGAATATTTCTAATTCAAAAACATTAGTCTTAACTTCTTGACTAATGTTTTAAAATTAGAAATATTCAGGGTTTTTTTTAAGTTCAATTTTACATATTCGTAAACAAATTTCTATTTTAATTCGAACGTCTGAAACACTTGGTTTTTTAATATATAAAAGTAAACTTAAAAGAAAAAATCGCTATATGTTTCCTAAATATAATTTTAAAACATCGGTATAGAGGAATAATCAATCAAAATTAATAAAATTCAAAAACAAAAATGCCAGATACTATAATTAATGTTTTAATTATCAAACGTTTGTCACACTTAATTTTCACGATTATTTTTCTCAAATATAATTTGACACGTCAGATGAAGTAATTTGAACGTCTCAAGAAATTTGTTTTAGATTCCAAAACAAATTTCTCCAGACGTTTAAATAACTTAATCAAAATAAATAAATAACTTTAAATCGTCAGTCAAGAGGGTTACTCAATCAAAATGAATAAGATTCAACGTCAAATAAAGCCAGATACTTTAATACATTTTATAATTACCAAAAATTTGCCAAACCTGATCTTCTTCTCAAGCATAATTTGACAACTCAGATAAAGTATGAGTGTCCAAAGGTATTCAAATTTCTAAATTTCTGTAATATTTTATAATCCCAACATATTTAGTTTTAGTTTAAGAACACATGACCATATTTCAACCTGTATCTTTTTTCTTTTTCACTTGATATATAAAAATATATTTGAATTTTAGTAAATCAGTGGTTTTTAATAAAATTATGTTCAATTTAAAAAATCCAGATACTACAATAAATATAATAATTATCAAATATTTGCCACACCTGATTTTCATGATAATTTTTCTCAAACATAATTTGACAGATCAGATAAAGCACGATTATCAAAAGATGTTCACAATTTCTGTCATGTTTGATAATCCTAACAATTTTAGTTTTAGTTTCAAAACACATTACGCTATTTCAACCTGCAGTTTTTTTGAATTTTAATTAAGTAATTCCATGATTTTTATTGAAATTATAACTTCACCAGTTTTATTAAATTAGTCATGACTAAAATGACCAATTTGAAAATCTTTTATTATTTTAATTTTAAAAAAATGATATTAAGTACAACAGACAAAAAGACAATTTTAAGAATATTCTAAAAGAAAATTTATATTCCACAGATCAAAAATGATTTTATTGAATAAAAATATTATATATATAAAAAATATATATTGGCATAAAAATATTAAGTATAAATGAAATTGCCAATTCTTGGTTGCAGAATACTTCAAACATTAAAAGTGCGATTCTTTTCGCAATCTACAACAAGTTAGTCTTACAAAGACTATATCAAACACTCATTGTTTCAATGAGTGTTTGATATAGTCTTTGTAAGACTAACTTGTTGTAGATTGCGAAAAGAATCGCACTTTTAATGTTTGAAGTATTCTGCGACCAAGAATTGGCAATTTCATTTATACTTATGTTTGAACGGTAACGTGACCGCCAGTCTAAGGTGTCAAATTGTTTAGAGGGAATGGCAAAGCTATACTGAGGAGAGATAAATCTCGAAACGCGTCTATAGATGGCCTGAATAATTTGACCCAAATTGTTACATTTGCAGTAGGTTGCTGTATGTAACAGCAAACACTTGTTGTATAATTCAATGTCCGTCGGGGTATTAGCCCGGGAAGTAGTTGTTTTAATGAGTGTTTGATATAGTCTTTGTAAGACTAACTTGTTGTAGATTGCGAAAAGAATCGCACTTTTAATGTTTAAAAATATTATATACAACAAATCACTAAACTTTGTTTTACCACTTTTATTTTACTGTTACAGTGACTATTTAGGACTAGCTTGTAGTTGAAACTCTAAGGTTTGTTCGTTTGTACTGTACTATGATGAACTGAATTCAGTGCATGTATAAAAAGTGCCGCAATTCAATTTTTATTCATCGGTTAGTCAAAAGTAAGTGTGTTAATATTGTTATTATAAAAATGTACCACAAAGTGAATGTCAACCAAATCATAGAATAGGCAAATAGACAGTTTTAAAATTATTTTAACAGAACATTTACAGAAAATGCATCACACAAGAAAACTATATTTTTAAGACCAAGTAAGCGAGTTATGTATTACTAAATAGAAAAATTAATTGATGTTAAAATATGTATTATTTGATAGTGTTAAAACTAAAACTCTATTCTAATTTCCATTGTTAAAGCGCTTGATTATTAATCACCTTCCTTCTAATCATGAAAGTTTAGTGAATTATTAGAGGAAGATGATTAATCCAGTTCAAATCAGTAGAGACACAATCGCGTTGTTTTTGTATGAATCACTTCATTGATTTGTAGCAGTAATAATTATTACGGGGGTGTATTTACCACAAAAATCGTTATTCTAGGTTAGGAAAATTCCAGGACAGGTAAATAAACAATGACTCACCATCCATCGCACCACACTCGCACCTCCTTGTGATCGCCGTTTGTCAGCACTTCTCCGTTGCTCATTTTTCGGTAGATCCTAACGTAAAAAACGTTAAACTTCCCGTGTTAAAATTTTAGGCGAGGCACCACCGCGGCTCCTGTCAACTTCAAAACTGACGGACCGGCGCTGGCGCCGCCGTCGTTATTATCCTCCCACTCCCCCCAACCGATAATTTTTCCACTCCCACGCGAACGGGAAGATCGTACGAGCGGTAATGTTGGCCGGTTTTATACACGTGGAATTTTACATTCATACAATTATTCCGCGTACTATTTTATGCGTTTATTTATAATTTTATTCGTTTGTTTAAAGTAAGTGACATCTAGCGGTAAATGCGTTAATTACGTGGTAGTAATAGGCGATTTACACAGTAGATGTCGCAGCGACATCTAGCAATAAATGCGCTCGTTAAAACAACGTCGTTGGGGATATTCGCAATAGATGACGCTAGCGTCTGTTGAGAGAATCGCTTACTAAATTAATATTATTTCGAGATTTAAATTCACACGGAAATAAGATTTAATCAAAATTTGATTTAATTCTCTGCATAAATCATCTTATTTGATTCCTTATCATTAGATCCGTTTGTTACATGAATTGGTGTAGCACTTTTTGCAGTGAATCTGATCGTTCCATGAACTGGACGCCTCTAATTGTAAATGAGAAGTTACACCAAGTTAAACTGTGACATCAGAAGCTTGAAGTTACGGCCGGTTTTATTATCAAGTTAAAGCGACTTTAAATATTTAAAGTCGACTTTAACGTTAAATTCCGTTTCATAATGCAAATTTAAAGTAAAAGTCGACTTTAAAGTTAAAGTTAGCTTTTTGACACTTTAAATAGATAAAACCGGCTTTAAAACTAGCCTAGAAATGCTATCAAACGTTAAAAAGAACTAATCGCGTGTTTGACAGGGCTGCGAAGCCAGGGCCATTGATTTCACAGAACTAGAAAAATGAATTGCATGTTGGATAATAATTCTTCAAACAATGAAGAAGATATTGTGATTAGAGGAAAAGCCGTATATAAAATGAGAGAAAATTGTGTTGATGCATTCAGGGGCATGGATTTTTTTCCTAAATTTCGATTATCAAAAGCAAATTACTAAAATAAAGATAACATTTCACGTGAATCGAGCAGGTTAATTTATTAAGTATATTTCATTTCGCTAACTGGTACATTCAGCCAATTCAGCAAATACTTTAATGCAAATTAATTACAGACGTTTTACCTCTTCCGATATTGAGAATTTATTCCTTTTTTATTGCACTGAATTATGTTCTATGTTTTTAACAGATTGATTTGAAAGTAATTCCTCATTTTTTGTAAAACTAATTCCTCTATTATTTTTACTTATTGTTTGTTGGACATTTTCAATAACATTATTGAAATATAAATAATCAAAATTACAGCTATGCAACATTATATAATAAAAATAACCATCAAAAGTGATTATGAAACGCATCAATATTTAAAGTCGGCTTTAACTTAAAGTCAACTATTGTTAAAGTCACTTTAACCCAATTATTATGAAACTGGTCGTTACTGTGGCACAAACGTATTGTGTTATTATGCAGGGACAATGCTATTCAATGCAGGTTTACATTGAATAGCAAAAGATAGCAAATAAAAATTATTATTACATATTCTGAAGAAAATTCCTCAAGGCACTTGAATTTTCACCAACTTTAATTAAATCTTATTCGTTATTTACATTTATTTGTCGATTGGAATTGACATTTTTCGTGTCTAACATCAATGTCGTGTACAGTGATTAGTTTTTTGACATCTGTGTAACTATGACTAGATTTTAATCGACGAATAACTTTTAAGCGATTTAACTGACATTAGTGATACCCAGCATTGGCCTTTTTCTTTTAGTTTTCCTCTTTTGTCAATTATATTTCACTATTTCTCTAAAGTATTCTTTAACAAACGCAGCACTGTTTATTACAAATAGGAAATAGTTTTGAGAAATAGTGAAATATAATCGTCAAAAGAAGAAAACCAAAAGGAAAACACTGCAAGACAAAATAAAAATTTGCAAAATTTATTAACATGAGGGCAGTATTTTAAAAACTTCAATTGAAATCGGTGCTTTACCTGGTGGTGCATGAAGTAAAATGTTGAGTTTAGAAAAACCTGAAAATTTGGATTTGTTCGCTCGCTTCGCTCCGCCCCCAAATACAAATTTTCAGGCCTTACTAAACTCGAAATTTTACTTCATGCTTAACCAAGGACTGGAAACACTCGTTAGTAACCTCAATCTAAACGCTTTGATAAGCGCTGTATGTATGTATAAAAATTCCCTGTATACAAATCACACTCACACATGCACACAAAATAAAGAAACATGAGCTTGTTTTTTTATAAATAAAAAATAAGTGTTTATTTCAATATTAATTTATACATTATTTATTATTTTTCCTCAGTATTTTAATTAAAATAACGCACAGAGAGGTGGAAAAAAACCGATCGGCCTTTATAGCATATAAATAATTACAATAAAACAACGGATATTATTTGATATTAAATTTTACCTTTAACACTTCGATTCGTTTTTCATCCAAACATCGACAAAAAAAAAACACACAGGCACACGCACACGCAAAAATTCCAAAATAAAAAAATAAAGAACAGAAAAGGAGAACAGAAAAAAAATATCAACAGCGGCTAGGATTTTTATTTAATATTATTTAAATCAATTTGAAAATTATTTATTTTAGGTGTAAATAAATTGTTGATAAAATTAATTAATCATTATTTATTTTTGATGAAATAAATAAATTTTTTCTTTATTTTCGATGAAATAATTAAATCATTAATTATTTTTCTATAAATTTAACAAATCATTATACCTTGTGAATAATTAATCGCCTTAATAAAAGATGTTACTAGACAATTTTAAAACTCTACCAACACTTGGTAGAGTCTTTATTTAATCATATGTAAATTTAAAGAAAACAGCCATTTACACCCACAGTCAATTGCACGACTTTTATTCAAAATCAGCAAACATTATTAACAAACTTTAAAAGAGAGTTTTTAAACTGTATTAAGCATACTGCTTAGTAGAGTCTCTTAGCGTTTATTAATGAAGCAGTTAAATACCGAGAAGTATTATTAATTAATTATGAAAAAAGTTTAGAAGAGAGTTTTAACCCTTTGCAGTCCTATAAATAAACTGTCTTTAAAATGAACAAATTTTAAATTATTTGATATCGACATCTAGCGATAACTTCTTAAAACATTTGTTTACAGTTATTAAGTGCAAACAGTTCATTACAGGTTTCTGAAAGCTAGTAAATACGTAGCAGTCATGGCATTTGACCGCAAGCGTTAAAATATTTTGTCGAAAATATTCCGACACAGGCCCGGTAAAGGTTGTATACTGCTTAGTGAAGTATTAAATTTCTCTTTTAGCGTCAATTAATAAAGCAGCATTTGACATTCAAAATCATAATATTTTATGAACACTGAATGCTTGAGCTTAACATGTCAAATTTTATAGTTTAGGTATATTTCTAATGATAAATGTCTTTAGAAATGCACATGACCTAAAACTGTAACCAGAATTTAAAGTCATGCAATCAACTGTCAATTATGTCTTTAATAGAGACTTGAAGCTTAAGGCTTGAAGTCTTTATTTGATTATAACAAATAAATAAAGGCCAACTGTTTTATAAATAAACAGTTTCAAGATTGAATTAGCAGGGTCACCTAATGCAGAGTAAAGTTTTAAAACTGTGCACTAAGATAATTTGATAAAATAGTTATTTATTTGTAATTAAATAAATCGATTATTCATTAAATAAATAAAGGTTTATTTATCCAAATAAAATAAATATTTATTTCAGGCTTGTTTTGTTTTGTTTTTTTTACCTCAAATGATACAATCGAAAAGAGTTTTCCATTCTTGTATCACGTTTAAAAATTAGCCGATTACGATATATATATCCGTGTGTCCCTTATTCCTCACACTTTATTAAACGTAAACAAAGAAAATTGTCTACCTTATATAAACAATTAAAGAGTTGGCTTATCAAATTCACACATCCGGTTCATCACTTGAGGCATCTATCAAAGTACGTCCCGCCGACCTGACCCCCTCTCATCGCCTTCTGGACGTTCTGCTCAAACAGACGCCTATTGTTCGTAAGAACGTCGGCCGCCTCCTTGTTCAGCGGGTCCTCCGGGTTCGGCTCCAAGAACAAGTACTGCAGCCCGTAGACGATACTGTTGATCGTCAAGACGGGCTTCCAGTCCTCGCGCAGGATGTTGAGGCAGACGTTGCCCTGCTGATCGATGTTCGGGTGGTAGACCTGGGTTTCGCATTTCACTTTTGGCGGTTCGTGCGGGTAGTTCGGGCCCACTTTGAAGCTGAAGACAAAGCGGCCCGTTTTGTAGAAGCCCTCGTCAGGACAGATTATTAATTTGAAGGTTAGTAAATCGTCAGGGTCGGGGAATTCCGTTGTGCAGGTTTTCGGTAGGTTAAGCTCGTTTATATCTAAAAGATGATGTGTTTTAAAAGAAACGTGAAATAACTTAATCAGTGATTAGTACTTAAAAACACTACGATTTTATTTACAAATTGTTTACACTATCAGATATTGATAAAAGAGACATGTTTAAGATATCTTACAAGTTTATAACATTTTAAAGATAACACTTAGTGACTTGGAACGAATTGCTTATTTTAACCCCTAATTTGACACAGTGCAATACAACACTCCCCATATACACTATGTGCTACTAAGCAACGTTACAGTTACACGCAACGGGTAAATGTTCTAATTGATACGGGCCTTTATATTCTAGAATTTTGACTTAATCAGAGGTTTAATCAACAATTAGTGAATGATTAAAGGGGGGCAAATGGGCCTTATTCATTTCATTTTATGTAAGTGTGCCCAAAAAAGAATGTATCAGATTTTCCAGTTACAAAAAACGATTAAATAGCTTTCAATTATACAATATTTTTGTGTTCTTATTAAAATCGTACGAAAACCTAAAGAATTCTAAGTTGAATTCCTGGAGTTTTATTAAACGTAAAGTTAAATTATTCACGTTATTCCATAGAGTTACATTGAACTTGTAACATAACCTGCAAAACTCTTTTTGAATTAAACGAAATTTCACCGCGTGAAATCACCTTTGAAGCTTGTTATCTCTCAAGGAATCGAGTGAAAGTGCGTTTTGGTTTCGGATTATTATTATTATTGTTACCTTTAGTTATTCTTAACTGAGCTGCTGATGGTTTTTTCTGGTTGCCAGTCCTAGGTGAGGATTCGCCATCCTTTTTCTGCTGCTTCAACGAGAATAATTTTATCATAATTATCTGTTAATAAGCCCTGGGCCGATCTGTTCCGTTGCTAATTATCGCGGTTTCGTTTTTTTTATTGTGACATGAAATGGTTAATTTCTAAAATGTTGACCAAATGTTGGTTTCATTTGACATATGTCAACAGCGCGCGCACAATTGCTGCACGCAGTTTTTTTTTAACAAAAGAAAGAAATAATTTATTGGATACTAATAGTTTAGTTGATTTTGATTGTCAAATAAATTGATTGCTTATAGAAATGCGCTCACATATAATTTTAAAAATATTATTTATAAAAAGTATATCTATACATTTTCAACAAGGCAGCGACATCTGTCGGTTGTGTTAAAAACTTTAAACTAATTAATTCTCTACAGATGTCGCTGATTTATTTAAAATGCATAGATATATTAATTTTTTTAATTTTTATAATTGTATGTGAGCCCATTTCTATAATCAATATACAGGGAATTTCTTTTAAATATACATAGATAAATGAGTCGCTTATTTCTAAAATAATTATTTTAATGGATTTAGGGGTTTTTGCAAATAGACGACTCAAAGGAATAAAAACATATACAATAATGGAAAAAAGTATATCGACAATTATATTTCCTTTAATATATTTTAAGGGTATTGACATTTGAAATAAGTATACATTGGAATGAAACTATGTTGCAAAATATTAACAAAACATATAAATTGGTTCAACAAAACTATATAGACATAACTACTAACACGTTCACAATTAATAATCCGGTCATCGAAGAATTTCTTAACAGTTAGCAGCAAACGAAAAGAAGTCCGGAAACTATTCAACCGGGCTAAGGAGGCGGGCAAATGGGAACTGTACAGTACGGCTCTAACGGAGTATAATAAACAAATTCGCAGGGCCAAGAGGGAATCTTGGAGGAAGTTCTGCGAGGGTATTCATGATACTCCCCGTAGTGCAAGAATCCACAAGATTCTAGCCAGAGAGCCGGCGCAAGCACTTGGGTCGATAAAACGACCTGATGACTCATATACGGCCTCTGGTAAAGAGACGTTAGAGATCCTGGCCCAAAATCACTTCCCAGATTGTTCCCTTCTAAGTAACGAAACACCGGATACAATGCTTCCACGGGATCGAACTAAGAGACCGGGGAAGCAGGACTGGAAGGTGGTAAACAAAATCGTTACCTACAGATCAGTAAGTTGGGCGGTCAAATCCTTCCAACCATACAAAGCACCAGGAATAGATGGGGTCTTCCCTGTCTTACTCCAAAAAGGCTTGGAGAAAGTAATCATCCACCTTATAAGACTGTTCAGGGCGAGCCTAGCGTGGAATTACATTCCAACTAGCTGGTCGGAAGTAAAGGTAGTCTATCTACCTAAGGTGGGAAAAACAGATCCCCTACCAAAATCCTTCCGACCTATAAGCCTGATGTCATTTATCCTAAAGACCCTGGAAAAGGTGCTGGATGGCTACATCAGGAGGGAGATACTGAGCATTAACCAGTATGCCTACCAAAAGGGGAAGTCAGCGGACTTGGCGCTGAATAACCTAGCCGGGAAAGTTGCGCAAACCCTGGACTACAAGGGAATTGCGGTAACAGCTTTCCTGGACATAGAAGGGGCCTTCAACGCTGCTCTGACGGGATCACTCTGCAAATCCGCGAGGGACAGAGGGGTTCCACCGGCTATTACAGGCTGGATCAAAGCAATGCTCGACACCAGAACCGTGACAACGTCACTATGTGGCGACGCGGTCAAGCTGAGGACTGCCAGGGGATGATAGACGATCTGCGCTTGACGTCGAAGTGCAAGCGTATGCTGATGACATAGTAATTCTTGCAAGGGGCAAGGATGAAAACCAAATCTGTGAAGCCATGCAGGAGGCACTGGATGCGACTCAGAACTGGTGTATAGGGGAACGGTTAAACGTAAACCCTAGCAAAACATTAGTTGTCCCGTTCACGAGAAAGAGGATCCTGAAAGTGAGACCTCTTACTCTACGGGGAGAAACCATACCATTTGTGGAGGAGGCGAAGTATCTAGGAATCACCCTGGATAAATCGCTGAACTGGAACTCAAACTTGGACAAGACAATCCGCAAAGCAAGGTACGCCCTGTGGACGTGCCATAGAATTTGCGGGAAGTCATGGGGATTAAACCCCAAGCAAATGTACTGGCTATATGGTTCGGTCATAAAACCAATAATAACCTATGGCAGTATCGCCTGGTGGCCGATTACAACTCGAAAAACGGCCATATCAAGGATCTCCTCACTGCAGAGAATGGCGACAGTGGCGGTAACTTGAGCCATACGCACTACCCCATCAGCGGCTCTAGAAATGCTACTGAACCTCACCCCCCTGCATATCCTAATACAGGGCGAGGCCAGATTAGCAACGTATCGATATCACCACGCGGCCCTATTGGATCCGAAGGTGATAGTCTTCATACCAAATGGGCTGTCAACTGCCATTGAGGCGGATGACACCCTAAGTATGAGGACTGACCACGCAGTCACGGACTACTGCGAGGATCAGCCGTACAAGGTCCTGTTCCCAAACAGGGACGACTGGGAGCGACACAAAATCACCCCAGAAAAGGCTGATTTCTACTGGTACACTGACGGCTCAAAACTGTCCACTGGAACAGGAGCCTCAGTCGTCGGACCAAGGACTGAACTTTACTACAGCCTTGGCAGGTATGCTACCATACTTCAGGCTGAAATATACGCCATTGAAATGTGCGCCCACGAAATCCTTTCAAAGGGTTGGGCGGGCAGGACAATAAAAATATGTTCGGACAGCCAGGCGGCCCTTAGGGCCCTGGCATCTTCTAGATGCTCCTCGCTGGCTGTACGGAACTGCAAGGAAGCCCTCTGCCAAATGGCACAGGTAAACGGGGTCAGTCTGATGTGGGTGCCAAGCCACTCTGGCGTGAAGGGAAACGAATTAGCCGATTCCCTAGCCAGAGAGGGGGCGCGTACAGCCTACATCGGACCAGAACCCGCTCTGGGGATACCCAGATCAACAGCTAGAGACCGTAACAACGGATGGATGAGACACGAGGCACAGGATTTCTGGCAAAACCGCCCTGGGATGAGACATTTCAGAGCGGTAACAAGTGGACCATCTGCGGCCAGGACGGCCTCATGGTTGAAGCTGAGCAGATCAGATGTTTACACATTAACTGCTCTCTTTACTGGACACAGCCGTCTAAGGCATCACCTTAATAAACTAGGACTAAGCGACACCACTGAGTGCCGCCCATGCCTAGAGGATGATGAAACAGCAGAGCTCGTCATATGTGCCTGTCCAGCTGGCGACCAGATCAGGACCAAGGTGTTTGGCACACCGAAGCTAAACCTGAAGGACCTGGAAAAAACTTCACCTGACAAGATCCTTGACTTCATCAAGAAGATGGACTTGGAAGGTGAGCTGTAAGGTCGGATGTTCGACCTTAATTGTGAGCCACAATAGATCCTTGCGGTCGCAGTGGAGGGTAGCATAACTACCCACTCACTTTCAATAGAATAGAAATAGCAGCAAACTCCCAACTGTTATCTGATGACCGGGCCCAATGATTATATAGGGTTTTCCATTAAGAGGTCCCATTTTAAATTCCCTGGCATTTATAAACTGTTGAATAGAAAGCCTTCAATATGGTGGAAATTTTGCCCAGACAGTTCGCAGCTTTCAGTCGGTATAAATCACCTTTATGCAGTGCCGTTGTGAAACTTATCACAAAGTTTAAACAAAATGGACTAAAAACTAATGTAAAGTTGCCAGTTCGTACTCGTACTCTTCAAAAACCAGCTTTCATCGCATTCTGCACAAAGATCTTTACCTGCTTATAAAGTGAAGACTTTTTTCTTTGTGGCTGCGTGAAGGAAAAAGTCTACGCTAAGGGCCCACAAACATTTCAAGCGCTCAAAGAAAATATTCAAGCTGTTATTGGTCAAATAGAGCCAGAGTTGTAGGAAAATGTGATGCTTTCTCAAAAGAATAGGTATTTGCAGAAGCCGAGGTGGCTATTAACCAGATATCACTTTCCACAACTAATCGTTAAAAAAATCAAATAGTTTTAAAACGTATGTACTTTTGAATTTTTCTACAGCTTGTATTTAATTTTCTACCAATTTTATTAATCGTTGTATACACTTTAACCAACTTTGATTAAACGAAACACTCGCTTAATTTAAAAACTAAGTCACGCCTATTACTTATAATAAAAATGTTTATTGTTTTATATTTAAAAATTAAGGAAAAGAAGGAAAGTAAAAATAGTTTATAAAATAATTTAATGATTAATTTAAAAGAGAAATTTAAAATATGATTTATGATATTATTAAGTATGTACGTAGTGCGAAGGTGTTTTCCAATCAATATATCATTCAAAAATGCACTATGTGTTGGATTCATTAATTACTCAATGATTTTATAAATTGGGAAGTAAGGTACGAAAAGAAATACTGTTACTGTATATAATATGATTGATTTTATTAGATAGGTCTTCAGCCGATCTCTTATGTACAATATACATACATATATAAAATCAAAATTGGCTTTTCTAAACTCGAAATTTTACTTCATGCTTAGTCTGGGAGTGGAAGACACTCGTTATTTTAAAATATGTCACAACTGGTAAAGTATGTATCGTCGGATGCCCGTCTTCAGAGGTGATATGTACGCGAATTATGGCTCCTAGGAGTTGCCAAATAAGTGAGTTACTCAACTGTTTCCAAGGCACTCTTTGAAATACTAAAAGATTAAAATTTTACATATAAAACGTACACTTCTGTGCAATAATATTAAGCACACAAAATATGTTATAGTTTAAAACGGACGTGATGAGTTTCCTAGTTACAAAACTACGTAAATATGTAATGTCTAAGTAAAATAGAAAATGGTTTTTCTATTTCGTCTTTCTTGTATTTATTACAAGAGTTTTTTTTTGAAAGGTCAGTGTTTTGGTTTTTTAATGAAGGTGTTATTTTCAATTTATGGTGTTTTATTATTTATTGAAACTGCTACTAGGCAATCAACACAGACCCGAATTATACAATTAGAATATTGTGAAAAATAGTTATGAGACTTTAATTTAACCGACTCTTAATCTCTTCAAATAACCGAGATTCCCACACATTCTGTTGAAATACGGACACCCTGTATAATAATAATAATCATAATATAAAATTTATTGTATTGTTATTACCTAAATATTATAATTAAATAAATATTTTACATTGTTTACCGGATATTTACGAATATATTAAAAAATAAATACTTATTTCAGTAATTTAATTTTACTTATACCATCAAATGTCTAAAAGTCTTGTGTTAAAAATCAGCAGAAATCATTAGATGTTTTTTTATTAAACGAATTTCAATTATGTTAACGAAAAACTCTAATATAATTAAGATCTTTTTGAGACTAAAGAATTTCTAAAAAGATTTGGTTCCTACTTTTCTTGTTTGGCATATATTTGCTCATTTAAACTTTTTTATAAACATTTTTAAGCAATACCTTTTCAAAATTTTATAAACTTAATGCTTACTTTTACCTTAATGTATCACATTATAGTTTTCAAAAACATGTTTCAAACAAGATAATAAAAAACTTCTATAAACTATTGTGGAAAAGCGGCAGAATTCAAAAATTATAGTTATATTTTTAGCCAGAACTTTATTTTAATTAGCCAATATTTCACTATACATTTGTTAGCTTCTTCAGGGAAAAGTTTAAACTAAAATAAATAAATACAATGATATTTTACAAAGAGATACACAAAGTTAAGAAGAGAAAAAGAGATAATAAAAAATACACAACTTTTCACCTTAACTATTTTGTCTATGATCACTATACGAAAAAGTTATCTTCCCTAGGCTTTTTTTTTAATTTGATAATCACTCAAAAATTGCTGCTTTATTAATAACTTAATTAAAACAAAATCAAACAAAAGATAATAAAAACACACAACACAAACTTTTGTTTAATCACTTCACCTCAGTTCTTTTGTTTATAAATTAGAAACTAAAAAATCTAGTGGAGATCAGCAACTCACCGACTATGGCTTTTGATGTCTAAATCAAAAAATGTTTCAAACAATAGTTGTAGCTAACGAAAAAATTAACCACTTTTACCTAAACACGTTTCACCTCAGCTCTTTTGTTTTTGAATTAGAAACTAAAAAATCTAGTGGAGATAAACAACTCACCGACTATGGCTTTCAATGTCTTAATCAAAAAATGTTTTAAAACAAAAGTTGTAGCCAACGAAAAAATAAACCTCTTTTACCTAAACACCTCAGCTCTTTTGTTTTTGAATTAGAAACTAAAAAACCTAGTGGAGATCAACAATTCACCGAGCTTTAGACGTCTAAATCAAAAAATGTTTCAAACAGAAGTTGTAGCCAATGAAAAAAAAAAACACTTTTATCTAAACACTTTTCACCTCAGCTCTTTTGTTTTTGTTCAATAAACCGAGAAAGATTTTATTGAAAATAAATACACAACTTTATGATAATTCGAAAATCTACGAACGAGAGTCTTCCACTCCCAGACTAAGCATGAAGTAAAATTTCGAGTTTAGAAAAGCCCCGCGTAGAAAATTTGTCGAGGGTCGCGCAGCGACCCGAGACAAATTTTCACGGGGCTTTTCTAAACTCGAAATTTTACTTAATGCGCCATGCGTACAAAACAGTGATTTAACGAGAAATTTAAAAACATACAAAACAAATTTTGTAAGTTAATCCTCACGATTAATTCGAATTATTTTTGACGGTTCGAATCCTTTTGTAAGTATTCGAATCCTTTTGTAAGTATTCGAATCCTCTTATAAATATTCGAATCCCTTTATGTGGATTCGAATCCTTTTATGAGGATTCGAATCACTCGCCTTTGGATTCGAATACGAATCCTCTTAAAAAAATGTAACGAATCAGGATCACGAATCCAGTTTAACTAAAGTATTCGAATGCCTCCTCTAAAAGGATTCGAATCCTGAATGATTCGAATCCTGCCCAGCTCTGCTGCAAAGACACCCCAGGTTGTTGGACTACAACAAATGTGCCGAATGCTTCCTCTAGAGATACAAACTCTATGATTAATTTTAATAACTTAAAAAATGTATCAAATATCAACGTGTTAATAACATTGTTTTTTTTTTTTCTGAGAGAAGAAGAAATGGTAAATATTAACGTGTAAATAAAATTGTTTATTTTCTGAGAGAAGAGTTTTATTTTCTATAGTTTTACAAAGAGCATTACATAAAATGGGAAAAAAACTTAAATAACCTCACCAAGAAAAATGTAAACATTCGTTTTTCTTTGTTCAATCAATTTAATTAAAAAGAGCAAAATAAAAAACACACAATACTTTTAACAGACACCTTTTTTCCTCTAAAAAAAAATAATAATTACAAATTCAACAAAAAATAAAACAAACATTGTAATTTAAGGATAAAAAAACTCTTGTTAAAAATGATATCGATTAATTTCAACCAAGGAGATCTAATTGCAATAGCAAAAAAAAGTACTTGCGATGAGAAAAAAACATAAAAAGTAAATTAATTAATTGTACAATAACAATAATAAGAAAATACACTAGTTAATAAAAGGGTAAACACAAAATTACTAATTATAGAATATTATAGAGTAGATGATGTTTCTTAATGTGATTATTTTACATATAACATTCATTTTGTTTTCAATTGTTTCGTCATTATTTCGTTGTTTTTAGTTGACGATTGTGTAACGGCTGCTGGATTGAGGAGAGCCGTTTTATTTATCGATTCTTTATTTGTTTTTATTTTTTATTCCAGTTACATGTAAAACAGTACCTAAATAAAATAACTGGAGTGCGATAATTGATTAAATCAAGTGATTATATGATACGAATTTGTTTGTTTTTGAAAATTTATGGCTTCAGCTTTAAACACGTTCGCTACCAGTGTCCTGTATATCGTGAACTACTTCCGAAACCTTGCAAGTGCAAAAAATGAAATTTGAAACGAGCACAAAATACTAATTAATTATTATATGAACTGCGTAATCCTTTTAATTTTTTTTATGGTATACCTAACATCATGTGCAATTTTTAATAAGTATTTTGAGTAGATGTTCATACTAATATTGGTAAAATAATATCTGAACTATGAGAAACATTTTTTTGTAAAATCAAGACTTACAAGGTTTCGGATGTGACAAAATATTTTATATCATTATATTGAATTTAATAAATGAAAATCCTGCAGGAAGATCTGGGCTAAAAGACAATTACCTTTTTATGCAATTGTTCAATTTAATCAACAATTGTAAAGACAGCCGGTTTAGAATTTTTGTTTGAGAGCCTGGTAGCAATCGTGTTAAATAAATTTTAATAATTATTACATTATACTTCTATCATTTGAGAGTATGTTTTGATAGAAATAATGTATGCACAATATTTAAAAGTATATGTCCATAATGTCTTTTTTGTAAATGGTGGCTAACGTAATATAAATAATTATTAATATTTGATTTAAAAAGTTATCAAACACCCATTATTTTTTATCAATATCACTTAAGAGTACACACGCACACATAAAAAGTTCACGGACGCTTGATTTAAGACCAACGTAAAAAAAATTGCTTAAAACATAAAGACTATTCCGCTTAGCAGCAACAGGTCTTTACTTTTCAGACAGCGCTTGTATTGAGCTAGATGTAAAGACGACTTTTAATCAATACGGCCAGTTTTATTTATTTATTTAGTAATCAAGTTTTAACTAGTAATCGGCAAGATCGAATACTCGATTCGTGCAGGTGATCGAACTGCTCGATCTTCTTCAAATGGCTTGTCTTCAACCGGCTCAATCTTTTGATCGATCTCTTCAATCGATCTTTGTGATCAATCTTTTTTGATCGATCATTTTGACGTCTTGTAAAAATGTGAATAGTCAATATACTAATTTGTAAAGCAACGATAATAGTATGCAGTAACGAATTAAACGAATTAGTAGCGATTGTTAGCAGTGAGGAGTAATGCAGGTACGATATTTGTAAAGTATGTTGTGAGATTTATTTTTGCTCTTGCTTGATGATTTTCATTTGTCATTGATTACATTACATAGACTTTTTTTTCTGTTTTTGCTCTCACCTATAATCGATTGATATATCTATTGTCACAATATCTCTCGGCTATAAACAATATATCTTTTTTTTTTGTTCTCACATATAATCGGTTGATATTTCTATTGTGACGATATCTTATCTCAAATTAATGAATACTTAAAATATATCGATTAATCTACTCAACAATTTTTTTAATGTTCCGATTGATCCTTCATATGATCAATCATTCATTTATTGATCGATCATTTAACTAATCAATCATTAATTGATCGATACTTGAGGCACTCGATCTTGCTCATCACAAGTTTAAACACTGTTTTTAACTTTTAATAAAGACAAAACAATAATAAAGACAAAAGAAACAAATCTTCTTTAGGTTTTTTTTATTATCTGCAACTTTTCTTACTTTATGTTATTTATCTGTTTTATAAATGTAGTAATAATTTTTTTAATGAGCAAATTCTTTACGTTAGCCTAAAATCGAGCGTCCGCCTTTCAATTTTTATTTTCACACAGGCACACTTACTTATACAGAGTCAAAAACTAAATTAATGACCGATGAATTCATTTCTTTTTTTGCTTCATCAACATTTTCTTATCATTACTCTTTTTTTTGTATTGAAATGATGAAAAGAGAGTGATTCAAAAACCCCCACGAGAATCTGACATCAAATCTGGCACTTAATTTAAAAAAAAAACGTATTTATTTTTTAAAAGCAGCAAATCTTTTTTGTTTTACCTTGTCAACTTTTTGCTTCATACAATTCTATCCCTCACAAACAAAAATTGCACCTCGCGTTTGATCGCGGATGCAAGAAAAAGTCAGGGAGGAAATATCGTGTGTTCAATAAAAATAAACCTCTAGAGTGCCACTTTTTGGATCAGCAGTGAATAAGATAAAAATTGCACAAATGGTAGCCAACATGTTCGCCATCGATCGTTGAACGGTCAGGGCACCAGAAGAAGAACAAGAGTGCCGTGGAAAATGTTGTGTAGGTTGACAACTCTGAAATTTAACAGTTAAAACCTCCAAAAGGATTCATGTCGTTCCGCAAATTGTATACCCGTTTGCACCAGATTCCGTTAACTTACGACAACATAAATGAAACTGTAAACTAACG
This sequence comes from Philonthus cognatus, assembly GCA_932526585.2. Classification (NCBI taxonomy): domain Eukaryota; kingdom Metazoa; phylum Arthropoda; class Insecta; order Coleoptera; family Staphylinidae; genus Philonthus; species Philonthus cognatus. Next base: position 37,582,442 of record OW052242.1, read on the forward strand.
TTAAATTTATCAAGATATATATTTCCCAAACATTGCCCTTTGGCAGCGTCTTCAATTAATTTATAACCTTTCGTATTTTAAATTTTGTTTTACTACATTATAAATTTTTCTATCTATAATTTTAGAATGCATGCGATACTGTTTTAGATTCTTTTCATTATTATTTGTAAAAGAAGTAGTATAATTTTGTAAAATTGTAAGTTAGTACGTTAAAAAAATAAATAACAAAATTAAATTTAGTTTAATGTTCAGACATTCGTCGTTTTTTAAGAGCGGTCAATCCGAAGCTACTAAAGAATGTTTTCTACCCCCAGGCTAAGCATGAAGTAAACTATCGAATTTAGAAAAGCCTGCAAAATTTGGTTTGATCGCTTAGCGCAGCGGATCGACCAAACCAAATTTTGAGGCTTTTCTATACTCGAAATTTAGTTCATGCGCCACCCGTATACAACACCAATTTTAACTGAAGTTTAAAGTATACTGCAAAATATACAAAATTTTTATTTAGAATCTCAATTAATTTCATTAAAGTTTTAATAATTACTTAAAGTTTTCTTAGGGAAACAAATGTCTACACTTTTAAATAGTATGTACATTTTATAATTTGATTAAATTTGTAGTTGGAATTACTTTGTCATTACAATTATAGTCCAGTCGTTTTGGAGGACTGATGTTTTCTATGTCAATTCCTAAAGCGTGTAGCCAACTTTAATAAAAAAAAAAAATGAAGGCACTAGAGGTTTTTCTTTATTGAATATACGATATTTTCTTCTTATAGTTTTACTGATACACAAAAAATAAGAATTAATAACAAATTAATAAAATACTCTCATCGAGTTTAAAGCAGGCTGTGATTCGATAAAAGCCTCGTTTTTAGTTGCACTTGAATAAACAAAGATTGTGACGTCTTTTATTTTAATATAAATCATTGTGTACATTTATATCAAAATAAAAGACGTCACAATCTTCGTTTATTTCCGAGTAAAGACAGACACGAGATTGATTAATTCACAGCCAATTTTAAATTCAGCGAGAGCATTCTAACATCCTTTGTAATTGTACGTTGTCGAATGTTCTGCCGCTTATATGCATTAAGTGGTATTTGTTTCATTTTTGTGCACAGGGAATTTTACTTTTAAAGATACACAATCCGATTTGTTAATTTTCAGACGTTCGTTGTTTTTGAAAAGCGGTCAATTCAATGCTACTAACAACTGTTGTCCACTCGCAAGCTAAGCATAAGGTAAAATTTCGGCTTTTCTAAACTCGAAGATTTACTTCTTGCGCTACGTGTACTTAACACCGATCTAATGTGAAGTTAAAAATATACTGCTGTAGAATACTGCTTAAGAAGTATTTTTTGAGCTTGGCTTGGAATCAGTGTTGTGTACAGTGACGCATGAAGTAAATTTCGAGTTTAGAAAAGCCTGCAAAATTTGGATTTTGGGCCCTCACTTTGCTCCGTGCCAAAGTCCAAATTTGCAGGCTTTTCTAAAATTGAAATTTTACTTCATGCTTAACCTGGGATTGGACGACACTGGTTAGTAGCCTCGAATCGAACTCTAATTAAATATACAAGTGTGTATACTTGAAAGAAAAATTCCGTGATTTTTATAAGCAATTTTTATTAATAATAATTCTTTGAAGGATATTTCTCAAATCCTCAAAGGTCTCTTTACAATCCCTCGAAAGAACACATTTTTTTAAATCAAATTTTATTTATTATTAAATCCTTTCAAAAGTAACAACACATCATTTTTTATTTTTCATATATCAATAAAACTAAGCGAAAAAGAAAAACGCAGCCCTGCCTTTCCACATTTTTTTGTTAAACTATTACTGGATGTACATACGCTTTTTTTGTTGATTTTTTTTGTTGCTGCTGGCTGACCAGGGCGCGCGCACGCCGATTGGCACACACACACATACAGACAGATGTCGCTCTATTTACTTAACGACGCGCGCGCGCGCGCGCTTTTTTTGATGCGTCGGTGCGCGCGCATGTTTTGTTTGTTGGTTGTTGTTGTGTGAGTGAGAGAGAGAGATAGGGAGATCCGGCCAGGCGGGTTCTTTACATCCGCCCATCACGTCTGGGCCCGGCCTCCTCACACCCACGGCGTCCAGCCCTCGTACAGCAGGCAGAGGTTGTCCAGACTGGTCGCTTCCCTTATCACATAATCCACCTACAAACAAAACAACAATCATTCAAATACGCACAACAATATTAAAGAAAAATAATTTATATTCTATGCGGCACAAGAAAACAAACAGTTTTAGTAAAATGACAATTGGAAGATTTAACTGTAGTTTTTGCTGTTGAGTCAAATCAACAGAGACAAACTCTGATCGCCGTAACAATCTGACTCAGTTGAAGATCAAAAAAATGTTTGAGTCATGAGTCACCTAACCCCCTACTCAACACCAAATGTGCTGTGTTATTTTCCGCCTGCACCAGAGCAGTTATATAGCCACTAGGTAGTCAAAAGTTGCCGATATTACCAGAAATATAATTCATAAAAAGTTTTATAAACAGTTACACCAAAAACGTTGATGTGATTCAACTCTGAATTTGAGTTCAAGTGACATTAGAACAACAGAAAGTGACATTAAAACAATAGGAACTGTCTTGAACTCAAATTCAATATTGTTGGTGCAACTAAGCCTTAGTTGTAGTCATAAGTAGTTTTGTAAGAATTAGGTAAGTCAATCAATAGACATCGATGAGTGTTATTATTGGAAAACATCGCCTCAAGTTATCATATCAAACACCCCCTGGACATCAAAAATAAGTACGTTTTTGACGTTTCACGAAAAAACAATTGACATTGAAACAATTTTTTGTCTTTTGACTTACCTAACTTCATTATGAATGATAGAAGGTAATATATTGAAGAAATTTCCCCAAAGAAAAGAAGAGTACACATTTTTTGAAGAAAATGTTACCTTCTGTCACAATTAAATAATTTGTAAAGCAAATCGAACAATATCAATAATCAGTGCAGTAGTGGTAAAATCAGCAGGTGAAGAAAGTACAAGGTAGTTGTTGTATCCTTCTGAGATTATTAGTGGGTCACAAATTAATTAATAAAATAAGACGCAGGAAATCTGGATTCTACTTCGAAAGTGCGTCATAACATTAAATATATAGTACTGTCGGTACATTTTTGTCATTACGGCAGACAAAAATCAGACAAGACGTCAAAATTCTCAAAACTTTGTGTGCCCATCCCGGGGCCTTCAGTGTTCTAGTTGTGATAAATATTTTTGTAATTTGAAACATTTATTTATATTGCCAAAATTTAAATTGTCGTGCGATTATATAAAATATTAATTTATACTTTAGTAGGCTTTGAATTTTAAATTAGATTGGCACTACTGATTATCAACACATAGTTTACCATAACCTCAAATTTATTCCATCATTCAATTACATAGATGGGTATATAACTAGATGACGAATTTCTTATAGCGTACCCATAGAAAAAAGTGAAGCTTCAAGGTTACACACAAACACATCGACACATTTGACACACAGCGGCCATTTCTAATAATGGTCAGTTTCGTAGATATAAGGAGGATTTAGGGGATCAATCCCATCTGAAAAATAGGAGAAAACAAAAGGATCTTTTTCTGTTAGCGATTTATTTTGTTATTATTTTTATATACATCTAAGTGAAACTTACCACCATTTTCTTTGAAAGTTTGACAAAAACAAGTACTAAATTTGATATGTTTCACTTAGATGTATATAAAAATAATAATTAAATAAATTGCTAACAGAAAAAAAACCTTTTTATTTAATTTTCCTATTTTTCAAGATTCATGAGGGGGAACGTCCCCTAAAACCAAGGCCGAACCCGAGGGGGATATGGGGGTTTAAAGCCCCCCAAAAATGCTGCCTACTCTAACTTATAATTTAAACGTTCGCATGGTACTACGATGGATTTTTATTTTGCACTGACCTGTTCTTGGGTGGTGTACCTCCTCCCGGGATCCGGATCCCTCCCCTCCAGCTTGGCCCTGATCCTCCTCCACACGTTCACCGCATAGGCATTCCTCTGCTGGCCCCTGGTCATGCTCTCCTGCTTCAGATCGCGCAGGCGCACTGGACTCAGACTCACTCCGTCCTGCCTCACCAGCCGCCTCTTGTCGGCCCCGCTCAACCCCGGCAATCGCCTACCCTCTAGCTCCAAAAGCCCCGCGTACAAATCCTCCGTTTTCTCCACCAGATAATCCATATCGCCTAGCGAAAACTCCACATCCGATAACTTCAAACTGGAACTGTCCTTTTTAAAACGGTGGATTAGATTTGTGAAACGCTCAATGTAATCGCGATAATCTGCGATGAACTGCTGGGATTTCAACGAGGATTCCTCGATTTTCGTCATCGATTTGATTAAGTTCTTAAAATCTAACATAATCTTGCAGTGTTCCGAGTAAGCGGTTTTAAACTCGCTTAATCCGTTATGGATTTGATATTTGGTTATATCGAGCTCCTGTTTGTAATCCGATGATTCCTTCTGTGTGGCTTTAATAACATCGCTAATCTTCTCGGCTATAATCTTAATCCACTTGGGGTTATTCACCAAATCCTTTGTGTACAACCTCATTATATTCTCCTCGACCTTCGTGACGTTCTCAATTTTCAAATTGCTAAACTGGAAAGCCTGCACCCACTTTTGGTAACTGCTCAAAAAGAGCTGATCGTAATTCTTTGCCTCTGCGGAGTTATTGCGCAAAATCTCATGCTTTAAAATCGTCAAGCTGGTTTGCAGAGTTAAATCAGAAATCTTCTGCTCGATTTCTAATTTCGAATCTCGGGTTTGCAAAGAAGTTTCGAAAGCGCTTAAAATCTCATTCAAATCAGGGTTAGCACCAGCGGCCCATTTCAACCGCTGCGAAATGCTTGCGATTAAAACCTTCTGTTTCTCGCGCAGTTCCAGATTCTTAATATGCAGCGCCTTTAAGTTGTTGGTTTTGTTATGCAGGTCAGTTAAAAATTTGCTCCTCAGGAAATTGTTCTTCTCCTGGTTCTGCGCTAACGTGAGCAGATCCTCGTGGATCCAAAAATGCGCGCTCAGCTGGTTCTGTAATCGCTGCACCGAGCTCTGCATCAGCGCCACGGTTTTCTCCAGCATCTTCGGCTTCTGGATCTTCTCCCAAGCGCTTTTCACATTACTCTGAATCGTTGAGGTCTCCGCCAGGATATTCTGGCTGAATAACCCGTTCTTAATAAACAAATTCCAACCTTTATGATACAACTCCTCGAGCGGAACCTTGTTCTCCGCTCCTATATCCTTCTGCTCGATCTCTTTCGTCACATTCAAACCCAACCGCTGCAGCAGGAAGCAAATCACGTACGCGATAGCCTCAGTTGTAACCCCCAAGAATTGCTTACTGATAAAATCAGCGATGTACTTTCTAATCGGCTTAATTAATTGCTCATCGTTGTAAATCACCACATTCTCCTGTAGCTTACCCCCCTCGAAACTCGATTTACTCTCGAAACCTTGAACAACGGAAGAAAGACCACCTTCTAATTTATTTTCACAATTCTGCCCAACGAACAAACTGTAATCCTGCCCTTTCTGGAAACTCCTGCACATCTCCGTGCACATCGCAAAAAACTCATACATCGCGTTGATTCGTTTCAACAGGAATACATCCTCGATGATTTTTTTGACCTCCTGGTTGAAGATCGGGGTGGTCAGGCTTTTGGCATCTTTGACCTGGTCAAGTTTCCGCCAGCAGTTCGGGATTTGGATCTGGCCTAGGGTGTTGATTATGTTGTTCGATTCCAGGTTTAGTTTGTCGAAGAGGCCGTTGAAGCCCATCAGGAGCATTTTGCCTGGGGTAAGGATCTCCGAGGCATTGGTGTGTTGCAAGAGGGCTTGGTATTGGTGCTTCAGGGTAGTGAGTTTTGTTTGGATTACATCGTATGTTGGCTAAATAAATATTGCAAAGAAAACAGAAAATAAGATAATGCAACACATTATAAATAGTAAGTAATCGAAAAGAAATCAACGTTTTCCAGAACTACATACATTAGATTATAGGTTATGTTCCATTAAGCTTAGGTTAGGTAGTAAGCAATCGAAAAGAAATCAACGTTTTCCACAGTTACACACGCTAGATTATAAGTTACGTTCTGTTAAACTTAGGATAGGTTAGGAGACAGTTGCATAAATTAGATTCGCTGTTAGAAATGTAGAGGTATTCCCTAAGTAAGGTTGTGCCTGGGATAATCTACCCAATATATGTATCATTTAATCCAACCTAACTTTTAGATAGATAAGATTAGAAATTAGATAGGAAAATAAGGTTAGATCCAAATTTGTAGGTTAGATCAGATCTAGATTTTTAGGTTAGGTTAGATCTAGATTTTAGGTTAGATCTAGTTTTACAGGTTAGACCAAAATTAGTAAGTTAGGTTAGGTTTTTCGATTGAAATAAATAGGTGTGAAGGTTAGATAAGATGTTGGATGGAAAAGTTAGGTTAGATTTAGATTTTTAGGTTAGGTTAGATCTAGATTTATAGGTTAGGTTAGATTTAGTGTTGAAGGTTAGACCAGGATTTGCAAGTTAGGTTAGGTCTAAAGGTTGGATTAGATTTGTATAAGTACGATTTTTTTACGTACAATTAAAATAAATAGGTGTAAAGGTTGGATTAGATGTTAGATGGGAAAGTTAGGTTAGATCTAGGTTTGTAGGTTAGATTAAATGTAGATTTATAGGATAGATCTAGTTTTGTAGGCTAGACCAATGTTTGTAAGTTAGGTTGGATTAGATATGTATTAGTACGATTTTTTGTCGTACGATTTATAGGTTAGGTTAGATGAAGATTTATAGGTTACTAACCTTACCTACTAATCTTGGTCTAACTTAACCTATAAATCTAGATCTAACCTAACCTACAAATATTGATCTAACCTAACCTACAAACCTAGATCTAACCTAACTTACAAATCTAGATTCAACCTAACTTTACTATCTAGATGTAGATTTGTAGGTTAGGTTACATTACGAATAACTAACTTATCCTATGAATCTAGATCTAATCTAACCTACAAATATAGATCTAACTTAACCTACAAATCTAGATCTAACCTAACCTACAAATATAGATCTAACTTAACCTACAAATCTAGATTGAACCTAACTTTACTATCTAGATGTAGATTTGTAGGTTAGGTTAGATCTAGATTTATAGGTTAAGTTAGACCAAGATTTGTAGGTTACCAAATCAAAATTGAAGGCTTTTCTAAACTCAAAATTTTACTTCATGTTTAGTCTCGGAGCACACTCGTTTGTAGCTTCAAATTTACCTCAATTAGTTAGATATGAGTGTTCTAAATTAGATTAAATAGATAGATAGAAGTGTTTTAAGTTATGTTAGATACAAATAATTTAAGTTAGGTTAGATACAAGTTATCTAAGTTAGGTTAGATAGAAGAGAGTTGTTAGGTTAGATACAAGTGATCTATATTAGGTTAGATAGAAATGAGTTAAATACAAATGAGTTGAAGTTGGATACAAGTGATCTAGGTAGGTTAGAATATATTTACTCACCGAATGATCCATTTCCATAACGACACAAGTCAACTCCTTCTCCAACTGAACGACCAGATCCTGCAGCGGAACGCCTAACCCTAAAATAATTTCCCTCAAATCCCTCACCATGTCGACGACGCTCTTCTCCTCGCTCTGGATCTTCTTCATACTCTCCGGCAGGATAATCGTGTGGAAATTAAAATTCAACTCGTGCAGCGCTTTGTAAACGTTATTCGCCGCATTCAATCCGTTGACAACCTTCATCAACTCAACATCAATTTCGATACTATCATAAATAGTTAAATAACTAATCAACTCGATGGCTTTCGAAGAGTTCAACGTGAGCTCATCCAAAAACCAATCGCCTTCGCGCGATGTCAGTTTAATCAACCAATCCCCGCTTTTCGACGCGGCGGTTTCCAACGTAAGGAAAGTGCGGTTTAGAACGAGTAATTCGCTGAGGATCACGAATTCTAGGGCCTTTGAGCCGTTCTTCTCGTGCTGTAAATAGTTGGCCAAGCAGATTTTCGCATCGGTGTAGTGTTTCTCCAAAATTAAAACTGGCTCTTCCAGGCGCGTCTTGCTCAGCTCTTCAAACGCCTTCTGCGCCTGCGCTAAGGCCTGATTGTATAAGATGTTAAGTAAATAGGAGAATTTCAACACGGAATTGGCGGATTGTTTCGATAAATTCGGGGAATTCGCGAAGGAGTAGAATTGCTGCAGTACGTTCTCGCACGTCTGGAAATCCTTCGAGTTTTTCAAAATCGTCAGCCATTTTAGGTAGTAGACCATCCGGTGGTTTTCCAGGTAAGTGAGCGGACACTGCGAGTAAACCATCCAGTATTCCTGGAGTAAATTCAGGCATTTCCCTGTGGATAAATTCTGCTGCTCCTGCACGCTCGAGACTTCGTTTTCTGAAGCCTCGCACTGTTGGATCATGCCGATCTGACCGGCGTTTTGCAAGAACTCCTTCACTAAATCGAAAATCTTCTCCTTATCGTTGTTCTTGCTCAACTCCACGAAAAACTGTTGGATTTGTTGGTTTTGCAAATACTTAACGCTTTCGCTGAATTTCTCCAAATGCGTTTCGCTGTCTTTCATGAGCGCGTCCAGGTCTTTCTTGGCGGTTTTTACGGTTTCCTGTTGCTGCCGGAAAGTTTCGTAGCGCGAGGGTAGCGTATGTAAACTATCTTTACAGATTCCGTTGGCCTCGGCTTCTTTAACCAACGCCATCTGCTGATGTAGGTCTTGGAGTAAATCATCGGTTTGCGTTGATTTCTCGTGGTTGCTGAGCCACTCGTTGAGTAAAGTTTTGAGGTGAGGGATTTTCTTCAGGATATCATCCCTAAAATAATAAAATTAATTGCTTTTCAACTAATTAAACATAAAAGTATTAAGGTTCAAACAAACAAAACGATCGCTATAATCAACCAATCATATGCAGTAGCTATGTGATTGTTACATTTAACGAATTTTATTAATTGCATCGACGTTGCTTTTTTTCAATCAACATTCTGATTGATCAGAATATAACACGCAGAATCTTTGGATGAATTGCAATATTTTTTGACTTACCTGTTTTGGTCCCAATCGGTTTTCATTTCGGTACATCTAACTCGATACATTGCCAGGGTAACTTCTTTCTCTAGATCTTTTCTTGTTTGTTTTTTGTGCGTTGTGTTTGTGGAGATTCCTCCGAAAGTCGTGCCTACAAGCCCGTCGTTTCCTACGGTCCAGTCTACAAGGGGGTCGTAAACGAAGGCTTCGAGTAAAGTTAAAAGGGTTTCCCTGCCTTTTTTCATGGTTTTTAAGATGTGTTCACACGCTAGCCTAAACATTCCCTGTAAAATATAAATAAGTATATGCAAAAAAATAGTAATGTGAACATCCTAATCATTTAATCATTTGATAATTGAGTCGTGTAGATGCAAGATCGATTACATCCAAAAGATTTTTGTTCATTTCTGGAGCACAAAAAAACGTTTCATTCTATGAGCGTTGATAATATATATATTTGGCATGTGTACATTCTATAGCTGTTAAGGACACACGCTGAAGCCATAAAACTAGCTTTGCCAAAATGTCGTGGTTTTAAAGATAATTGGCATTTTAGTTTAGTTTCGTTTTTTTCAAACAGATGATGTAACTGATTTTGCATCTAGACTAGTGATGTAAACTGTGGGCATGCGGGGGAAACTGTTCGGTGGGGCATGCGGGGTCTGTGTGCGCGAAGTGCGATCGCTAAAAATCCGCGGTAGAATAGGGGGGGCTGGTTTATTCGTTCGAAGGGCTTCACAGATATATTTTCGCAGAAACCGAATACTGTGTAATCCGATATCCTTATCGCGTTGTTTGAATTTCGTGTTTATCAAAGGATCATACTATTTAAAATGATATATTTTGATCTATTATTGAAATAATGTATGTATTTCAATATATTTTTAATATTAGATAATTATTTTAATTTACATAAATAATTACAATTTAATAATAATTATTATTATAATTATGTTTTAAATATAAAATAATATCAAGGTAAATTTAGTTAATATTATGTGCTTATTTTAAGTATGCAAATTGCAATGCTGACAGTGATCCTTTGTTTTAATTTTATTATTAATTTTTTTTTTTGAAATTACTGCAAATAAATAGTTATAATAAATTATTTTAATAACAAATCAAAATATAGCATTTTAGCATAATGTAATTAGTAGGTACGAACAATCTAGCATTTTAAATAGTAAGTAATAAGCATATCCGACGCAATACGGATATCCGATTACACAGTATTCAGTTTCACCGAAAATAGGCCCGCAATTCCCATCGAATACATCGAATGAGCGAATCAGGCTGTCATTCTACCGTGGATTTTTAGCGAAATACTCTGACTTAGGTTGCGATCAGAGCTGGGACGAATCCTCGTTAAAAGGATTCGAATCACGAATCCGAATCACCTAATATGATTTGAATCAGGAATACTCGAATAAAGGATTCGTAAGAGATAAATATGATTCGAATCAAAGATTCGAATCCTGTTTTTTCGAATCACGAATACAAATCCTTCAAGAATAAATTTTATTTTATTATATTTTTACAACCATTAACATATAAATATCGTTATCAGTTGTTTTAACAAAAATATTCACAACCTAATTATTTATTATTAACACTGAACATCGTTGATAACAGACTAAATTTCTGTGTTACTCTGATTAAAAATGTATTTGTGTGTTTTTGAACTACACTTCAAATCATTGGTTTATACGCGTGGCGCATGAAGTAAAATTTCGAGTTTAGAAAAGCCCCGTGAAAATTTGTCTCGGGTCGCTGCGCGACCCTCGACAAATTTTCTACGCGGGGCTTTTCTAAACTCGAAATTTTACTTCATGCTTAGTCTGGGAGTGGAAGACACTCGTTACTTTAAAATATGTCACAACTATTAAAGTATGTATCGTCGGATGCCCGTCTTCAGGGGTGATATGTAATCAAATTATGGGTCCTATGAGTTGCCAAATAAGTGAGTTACTCAACTCTTTGAAAAAACAAAAGATTAAAATTTTACATATAAAATGTACAATAAACTATAAGTGTGGTACATCATTGAATTCAGTAAAAAATATTCTTCCAAAAAATATCAAAATCCAAAATGGCGCCCATAAGAAAAACAAAAGTTAGCTACAGTCCCTAGGTAAATGTTATAGTTATCTTAAAATAAAATATGTTACTAGATTTATCGTTAAAAAGTGCCTATAATGTCAAAGTTGTAAATGTCTGGATTCAATAGTTTTTAAATAAAAAAATAAAAACGAATTTTCAAAAATACTTTTTTTGACAATATCTCATTAAGGAAATAAGATATTTCAAACTTGTTTTTGGGTTATTATTGGGCCCTAAATTATGCAACTTTGCCCCCAATTTAACCGACTCTCTATCTCTTTAAATAACCGAGATCCCCATACATTCTGTTGAAATACGGACACCCAGTATAATAATAATAATATAACATTTATTGTATTGTTATGTTCTAAATATTTTAATTAAATAAATATCTTACATTGTTTATCGTATATTTACGAATATATTAAAAATATTAAAGTCACTAAGAACGGACAAAACTAACAACTCCTTCCATGTCAAAAACAAAAACGGAGACAAATTGACAGAAGGAAATGATATAATGAAGAGATGGCGAGAATATTTCCAAGAGTTACTAGAAGTAAAAAATAAATCGATAGAGACAGTAATCGACATTGCGACAAGTAAAGAAGAAGACGAAAATCTAACTAGTACAACAGAGTTACAGGAAATTATACAAACACTAAAAAATGGAAAATCACCCGGCTATGACAAAATAACGACAGAGATGGTAAAAAATCTAGGACAAGAAGGAACTGAAATGCTTCTAAACTTATACAATAAAATCTGGAAAGAAGAGAAAATACCCAAGGATTGGAGTATGGCACTAATAACTCCAATACACAAAAAAGGCGACAAACTAAATTGTAACAATTACAGAGGCATAACACTAATAAGCACAGCCATGAAAATATTCGAAAGAATTATTGACAGAAAGATCAGGTCTGTAGTAGAGAGCACGTTACATGAATCGCAAAGTGGATTTAGAAGAAGAAGAAGCGTCCAAGACCACATATTTACGCTAAAGCAATTGGCTCAAAAAACAATCCGCGAAAAAAGAGCATCCTCCTTGCTGCGATAGACTTGGAGAAAGCCTTTGATAAAGTACCGCGTAACAAATTATGGGCAATACTTCATCAAAGAGGAATTAATAACAAAACAATCAGAATGGTGAAATACATATATAGTCACAACGAAAATGCAGTAATAATGAACAACAAAATGTCCGAAACATTCACAACGGAAGTCGGATTAAGGCAAGGAGGAGGATTGAGTCCCTCGCTGTTCATAATATTTATGGATGAGATAGTCAAAACAAGTGCAGCACAGTGCAGTAAAATAACAGTAGGGTACAAAAACATGAAAAGGATACAAATATCTGAAGCAGCATTTGCAGATGACGTCTTAATATTTGCACGGAACAAAAAGGAATTACAGAAAAATTTAGAAGTATGGAATAACACGCTAGAATCATATGGAATGACAATAAACAAACAAAAAACAAAAGTTATGGCTATAGGCGAAGAACAGGGAGATCTAAATATCACAATAGGAAATGAACAAATAGAACAAGTAACTGCCATAAAGTACCTAGGAGTAACCATTGACCAACAAGGAAAACAGGACATAGAAATACAAGAAAGAATAAACAAAACTGCTAAATTATACCACACAATGAGAGAAACATTTATTAATAGAGCAGAAATATCCAAGGAAACAAAAATAAAAGTATTCAAAAGTATATACAGACCCATACTTACGTATGGTTGCGAATCCTGGAACTTGACACAGCAACAAAGAAGTAAAATACAAGCCATGGAAATGAAATACCTAAGAAGAGTGAAAGGAGTAACAAAAAGAGACAGGCTAAGAAATACTGAAATAAGAAAAGAACTCGAATGTCAGCCAACACTAGAAGTGATAGAAAGAAGACAGCTTGGATGGTGGGGACACTTACAACGAATGGAAGACACAAGACCAGTCAGGGAAGTATGGGAAGCAAAAATACACAAAAATAAAAAGAGAGGAAGACCCAGACATACATGGGACGAAACCATTGCTGCAATACTAGGCAGAAAAGGACTAACCTGGGCAGAAGCGAAGAAATTAGCGAATGACAGAAACGGATGGAAGAAGTTTATAGCAGGATGAACATTCCTGCAACAAATCCTACACAAAAATAAAAAGAGAGGAAGACCGAGACATACATGGGACGAAACCATTGCTGCAATACTAGGCAGAAAAGGACTAACCTGGGCAGAAGCGAAGAAATTAGCGAAGGACAGAAACGGATGGAAGAAGTTTATAGCAGGATGAACATTCCTGCAACAAATCCTACACCAATATTTGGTAGAAGGATAAAAGATTGTACATATATATATATATATATATATATATATATATATATATATATATATATATATATATATATATATATATATATATATATATTAAAAATAAATACTTATTTCAGTAATTCAATATTAATTATACCATCAAATGTCTAAAAGTTTTGCGTTAAAAATCACCAGAAATCATTAGACGTTTTTTTATTAAACGAATTTCACTATGGCTTTCGACGTCTAAGTCAAAGAATGTTTGAAACAAAAGTTGTAGCCAACGAAAAAATATACCTCGTTTACCTAAACACTTTTCACCTCAGCTCTTTTGTTTTTGAATTAGATACTAAGAAATCTAGTGGACATCAACAACTCACCGATTATGGCTTTCGACGTCTAAATCAAAAAATGTTTCAAACAAAAGTTGTAGCCAACGAAAAAATAAACCACTTTTACCTAAACACTTTTCACCTCAGCTCTTTTGTTTTTGTTCAATAAATGGATTACTAGTTACCTAACTAAAGTTGTAGTCAACGAAAAAATAAACCACTTTTACCTAAACACTTTTCACCTCAGCTCTTTTGTTTTTGTTCAATAAATGGATTACTAGTTACCTAACTAACCGTACGCAGTGTGTTAAAATCAAGAACTTTTTATCTAATACCATTTCTGTGCCTTCAGGTGTACCCCAGGGCTCGCACTGTGGACCGTTACTGTTCTTATTGTTCATAAACGACATATCTCAAGTAATTAAAAACTCTTCATTTCTGTTATTTGCTGACGATTTAAAGATTTTTAAGGAAATTGTAACTGCCGAAGATTGTATTTTACTTCAAGACGATGTAAACTCTATTTTCAAATGGTCTTGTGATAACCATCTATTTTTTAATATTAAGAAATGCAATTCAATTACTTTTTCTAGAAAATTAAATACTACTCATCGCCATTATATATAAAATAGTATCTTAGAAAAAATAACAGAAATCAAAGATTTGGGTGTAACTTTTGATGCCAAGCTAATTTTTGCCAATCATATTAATTGTATATGTAACCGTGCATTAAAAATGCTAGGATTCATAAAAATAATGTCCGACGATTTGTCACCTATATCGTTTAAGCTGGTTTATTTCGCATTTGTTCGTTCCTATTTGGAATATGCATCATGCGTCTGGTCACCAGCTCAAATAACCCTTGTCAATAAAATTGAAAATATGCAGAGGAAATTCTTAAAAACAATGGCATTTAAACTGGGTTTTGATATAGGGTTAAACTTTAATGTTGATAATATCTATTCATGCGTACATATCGAAAGGCTGTGCTATCGCAGAATTTATGCCGATTTGTCATTGTTTTATAAGCTATTTTCGGATGAAGTCAAATGCCCGGCACTGCTATCATATGTCAATTTTCACTATAATGTGGTAAATCGTCCCATCAGGCAAATTCCAATATTTAGAGTTAAAACTCATAAGACAAATTATGGCTACAATAGCCCGCTTTCGCGATTTATGCGGTACTCAAATTTAATATCTCTAAATCAGGGACGTAGCCATGGGGGGGATGGGGGGACGCTCTCCCCCCCCAAAGCTAAGGCAGTTGGCAAATTTTACTTTATAATGAAAAATAGCTAAACCAGTTGGCAAATCTAAAAAAATTATATGATATAAATGGATATTTTCCCAGAAAATGGGTTAGGGCTTAATGCAGTTGGCAAAGCTCGGACGAAACAAATTGATGAACATTAATAAGTTTTACTAAAAGAAAATTTCAATTGGAATTAAAACAAATGAATCTAAATAATCTACGTCTTATTTGATATCTGCATTAAAAACGAAGTGAAAGGAAGGAAAATAAAAATGTGTTTACGTTATCCTTTAAACTATGTCAGCTAATATATACAGCCGGGTTTTCAGTGGCAAAAAATGAAAGAAGCTTTAGTTCATTGAAATTTGTCAAAAATTCATTGCGTTCTAGAATGAAGGAAGATCGTTTGGACGCATTAATAATTTTGAAAACAGAATCTGATATTACTGATAATATTGAATTATCAAATATTGTGAACTCCTGGGCTAAACTAAAGCATAGGCGAGTTATAATAAATTAATTCAAATTGTAAAACTCCATGTTTTATTAGGTATTGGTTAAATGTAATTATGTACATATGTTATAAAATATATTAGGAAGTACAAAGCACTATATTATTGGATAATAAATTAAGCTTAATTTAAATAAATACTACTACGTTATATTAATTTGTTAAAATAAAATAATATAAAAATAGACATTTTTATTTTAATTTTGAAGTTGGAAAATTATAGGTGTTCCCCCCCCCCCCCCCCAAAGTTAAGGCTTCGCTACGCCCCTGCTCTAAATCCATATTTTGATTTATTTGATAGTTCACACTCACATTTTATGTCACAATTAAAACGCGGGAATATTGGTGAAATAATTTCTAAATCGCCAATGAGTGGTTTTTGTAAGTATTGAAGCTATTTTAAATTGTGCAATCATCTATACTTGTCGTTCATTTTATTCGGTTTTGTATAGGTCCGTTTTTATTATATGTGTTTTCTTATGGTATATACTTATATCTATTTACGTAGTATTAATTATATGATTATAATTTTATTATTGTAATTTTTTTTGTAATATCAAAGGAGATATCCGTAAATAAATACTTTACTTTAACCCTAGAAAGATTTTTTTGAAAATAAATACACAACTTTATGATAATTCGAAAATTTACGAACGAGTGTCTCCACTTCCAGACTAAGCATGAAGTAAAATTTCGAGTTTAGAAAAGCCCCGTGAAAATTTGTCGAGGGTCGCGCAGCGACCCGAGACAAATTTTCACGGGGCTTTTCTAAACTCGAAATTTTACTTCATGGCCACGCGTATTAAACACTGATTTCAAGTAAAGTTAAAAACATAAAAACATATTGAAACTTTTTTCAGTATTAAAAGTTATCAAAATATGTCAAAATTATTTAAAATTGCCAAAAACACAAAATGACCAAAATGTCATCTAGTAAATATAAAAAATATCAAAAACGTCAAAAATTCGGCGGGTTGATAAAATCGATTTACGTCAAAATTATCATTTTATGTCAGTACGTGACAGTTTGACAAAAACGAAAATTTCTGTTAAAATCAGTAATAATGTCAACAAAGTTATCTAATAATATAAAAATTGTTATCTAATATAAAACAAGTAAATATGTAATATCAAAAATATCAAATTTCAACATTGTCGTCTAATGTCAAAAAACTAAAAATGTATAAAATGTCAGAACTGCCATCTAATGCAAATACGTCATTTAATGTCAACATCAGAAATAGTAAAAAAGTACAAAATGTCATTGTTTATCAAAAGTAACATCTAATGTGAAACGTGTCATCTAATGTCAAAAAACGTAGTCTAATATCAAGAATATAATATATTGTCAAAAATGTCATCTCAAAAGATAAAAAATATCAAAAATGTCATTCAATGTCAAAATTGATTAAATATGTCTTGTAGAAAAAAAAAATCTTAAATTTGTGTGTTCAAATAATGATTCAATCATTTTTGAAAATCGTTACAAATCTGAATAAAAATATTGAAACTCTTACATATAAACATTTTATATATTTGACAAGAAAATCTCGAAATATCGAAAATTTCATCAAAATTTTATAAATCGATAAAAATGACAAAATATCAAAAATCAAGATATGTTGAAAATCTGATAAACATTTTCATAAATTAATAAAAAAATCTTGAAATATTGAAAATTTCATCAACTTTCGATAAATTAAGGAAAATTGAGGAAATATTGCAAAATCTGATAAAAATTTGATTAATCGACGAAAATCTCGAAATGATGATAATTTTATGAAAATATCGATTTGTTGAAAATCTTATAAAAATGTTATAAATCGACATGTTAAGTATAAAAATTTGATTGGGAATGGTAATTCATATTCATCAAAATGTTATATTTGGCGAAATTACCGAAAAACAATTAAAAATCTCAAATCTGGCAAAAATCATCAAATTTTATCAAAATGTCAAATTTGAGACAAATCATTCATTTAATTGAATTTATCACTTACAAACGAGTGTCGTCCATTCCCAGACTAAGCATGAAGTAAAATTTCGAGTTTAGAAAAGCCCCGCGTAGAAAATTTGTCGAGGGTCGCGCAGCGACCCGAGACAAATTTTCGCGGGGCTTTTCTAAACTCGAAATTTTACTTCATGCGCCACGCGTATAAAACAGTGATTTAACGAGAAATTTAAAAACATACAGAACAAATTTTTCATGTTAATCCTTACGATTAATTCGTATTATTTTTGACGATTCGAATCCTTTTGTAACTATTCGAATCCTTTTATGAGGATTCGAATACATTTACGAGGATTCGAATCCTTTTATGAGGATTCGAATCCTTTTACGAGGATTCGAATCCTTTTATGAGGATTCGAAGCACTAGTATTTGGATTCGAATACGAATCTTTTTAAAAAAAGTGTAACGAATCCGGATCACGAATCCAGTTTAACTAAAGTATTCGAATACCTCTTTTGAATCCTGCCCAGCTCTGGTTGCGATCGCACTTCGCGCACGCAGACCCCGCTGCCTTACCAACAGTTTCCCACGCATGCCAGCATTTTACATCACTAATCTAGACGACACAGTTAACATAATACATTTATTTCGTACTGTTTAACCAATTAGTTCAAAATTTCACTTGAAGTTAGCATTTTATAAGCGAGGTGTAGAATTAAAATTTCGAGCTTAGAAAAGCCAACTGTTCAGGTTTATCTAAACTAGAAATTTTTCTTCATGCGCCAAGCGTATAAGAGGACACTGATTTTAATTGAAATTCCAGATGTACTACTAAAGCAATGTGCTAAACCAGTATAATTTAAAATTTGCATTATTTCAGTGTTTCACACGCGCGGGCATGAAGTAACATTTCGAGTTTATAAAACCCTGTAAATTTAGTTTGGCACGTAGCGCTACGCGACCAAACGCAGGAGCGAATCCGCTCCTGAACCGCAACGCCGTTTTTGCGAACCGGTTCAGAAGTGTTTTTTTTAGTGAACCGGTTCAATTGAGTGATTCAGGAACGGATTGCCCATCTCTAATTGAAACAATACGCGCGTGTTTCATACTGCTTGAAAAACACTGTGATTAAATACAGTAATTAAGGTCGGAAATTCACATGTTATTTGGCCATACGAACGAACAACGATTAATCTTCCACAATAATAAAAATAGATCTTTGAAACTTATACATATTGCACATTGAAGCTTTGCGAATAAATTAATACCTTTCTTTTTTCAAAAAAAATGTTTCTTAAATTATATATAAATCAAATAATCGAACACTCTTAAATGATCACATAAATCCGTGCAATACTTCCATGGAAAACATTTCTTCTTTATATTGCTTTAATGTATTGAAGTAATTATTATAAACATGTTGTATTAAATGGATTAATCTAAAATAAATAATAAATAAAATTAATCATCGTTGCTTAGAAATCTCCATAAGAGCAATGTAAATGTTGATTATGCTTTTAATAAATAGGGGGAATTTTTTTTCTCTCTATTCAAAATTTAAGATTTTGTCGCACAAACAAGTATTTTTTTATTTAATTTGGTATAGTTAGATTGTTTACACGGAAGCGCGATGAAATAAGTTGCTCGAGAACGCATCGAACTCGCGCGTTTTATTGAAAAAAAGACAAGAAACGTACGGTGGTGGGAAAAACTGATCAATCCGCGAACCTGGCTCTGCTTCCAGTTTGTGCGTTTGCCGAACAAACACGGTTAGTTAATCGTAAAAAACCACCTGACGCGGACGGCTCAACAAACACAAAACAACGAGCGTGAGTTAGATGATTAGAAACTATAAAAAAATCGAAAAAACGGAAGTGTATTTATGAACGATAGATGAAATAAAAGAAAAGTTTGAGAAGAAGAATTAAACGACAACAAAAATCATACCTACTTAAAATAAACCACAGGACCAGTCTGCAGGCCCATTCCGAAGGACCAACTTTAAAGGCCAGAGCGAGAGACTATTCTGAAGGACCAATCTGTAAATTCTCACAAGGAAATAAATAACACTTCATTTTGTAAATATCAATAACTAATATAGAGTTATAGACAGAATAAAAACAAAGTTAAACAAGAAGTACTTAACAATAAACGGTTATATCAAATAAAAATAATCCTAAGGACCATTTCAGAGGGCCAGTGTACGGGATTATACTGAAAGATCAATCTGTTTTACAGAACACAACATTTCATAAGGAAACATAATAGAGAACAAAAACCTCCATTCCGTAAAAATCAATAACGAATGTTGTCATTAGGAATAAATGGAATGAAATAGGCTAATTACAATTAAACATCGAGTTAAAAAGGCTATAGAGCCAGACCGAAGAATTTGCCTAGACACATTTTGAATGATCACATAAGAGACTATTCCCAGAAACACATTTTAAATAATCACTCAAGAAACTATTCCCAGAAATACCTTCCAAAGGATCACTTTAAGGAATGACTTCTGAAGTACATTGTGCGACTATTCCCGGCGACACATTCTGAAATCGATCACTTTAAGAGACACCATTCCGAGAAACACATTCTAAAAGATAATTTTTAGGAATTATTTCCGGAGACACATTCTGAAGGACCATTTTAAGGAAACATTCTGAAATAGCCAAAGGACCATTTCGAAACACCAGTATAACGGATTAATATTATAAGGACCCGTCTGTTTTACAAAACTCTGCACCCGAATAGAAAGTAGACTAAACTGTGTATAAAAAGTATTAAAGCAAATTGAAAGGTATAGCCGAGAATAAATCACTAAAACTATTTTCCCATCTTTCAACCGACCGAAAATAAAACCACTCCATTCATTCCATTCTCGAGTCAATCAAATCAAATCGCGCTCGTGTGCATGTGTGTTGAAAAATTTTAAGCGAGTGCTAAAATTAAATTGCTGAAAACGTTTGCGGTAAACCGCCTACCCGGCTCGATTTCAAACAATTCTCTTATCACAAACAAAATGATTCTACAGTAAAATAACTTCAAGTTCAAAAATAATTCTATTATTATAAAAAAAAAACTCGAGTATAAAATTATTTCGATTCTTTCAACAATAAAATTAAATCATTTTCGAACGATTTTCTTATTACAAAAATAAACGTAGGACTAATCCGAAAGACTACTCTTTTAAGTATAAAATCAATTAGATTTCGAATAATTCTCCTTATCAAGAAAAACAAAGAAAACAACTCCGACCTTTCGAACAATAAAATTAGTAAGCCCAAACCCGCGATAACAATAGCGAAATTGCTGAAACAAGATTGATGGGCTGCGGAGAGGAGCCGGAGCGCGCGCGCGATTAGGATCAAAGGACGTTTTCCGATTTCCTGATGAAAATAACAACACCGGATAAATCAATCTCGCCGGGCAACGGGAAAAGTGCAACAACCGCATTCGAATCAATCTCAGTGGGCAGTGAGAAAAGTGCAACAGAATTTGATGAATGCACCGGAAATAACTCAACAAGACAGTGATAAAAGCAAATTTCATTGAAATGATATTAAAAGTAAAAAAAACTAAGATTTATCTGTGTAGAGATTTTAAAATTTTAATGTTGTAAATGTATTCTTTAGAAACATTTACAAATTTCACAGTGATAATTGTGTTCTTAGTGATAAATGCATTCTATGGAAATATTGTGAAAATTTAGGAGTTTCGGCGAAATTAATGTGCTCATAAAAAAAGCGCTTTTGCAAAAAATTATAGCAACGAGGAAATTAAAGGACTAAACTTAAGATCAACTTGAAGGAACAACCCTAAGGGCAACGCTAAAGGATCAGTCTATAAACCTAGTCTAAAGGATCAGCTTGAAAACACAGTCTGAAGGATCAAGGTTAACGTTTTCTTTGAGTAGGAGAGGATTATAAGATTCATCACGAACAGCCCGAAAGACTAACCTGAAGGACTACTCTAAAAGACAATACTTAAGGACCAGGCCAAACAACGAATAAATTGAACGATAGGGGAAATTGAAGGACCAGACTTAAGATCCAGGTTAACGTTTTTTTTAGGACAAGATTACAAGATTAGTCAAGAATAAGAAGAGAGTGGAACAAAATGTATAAAATTAATCAAAAATAACCGCAAGAGCTAAGCGAAAAGACCAGCCAGTAAAACAAAGTATATCCCTTAATCAGTCTGAGGAACTAATCTAAAGGACCAGGTTAAAGAACCAACCGTAAGAATCAATCGAAAGGAACAGCCTGAAGGACAACCGCAAAGACCAACCTGAAAGACCAGATAGTACAACGAATTAAATTCCTTAACCAGTCTAAGAAACCAACTTGATCGATCAGGTTGAAGAACCTATCGAAAAGACCAGCCTGACGAACCAACTGAAAGGATCTATCGGAAAGACCAGCCTGAAGAACCAACCGGAAGAACCTATCGAAAAGACCAGCCTGAACACCCAACAGGAAGGACCAATCGAAAGGACGAGCCTGTGAAACAAATTCCTTTTGGAAAACCTCAAGATTTACACAAATCATTTCAATGGAACACATCAATGAAACAACGCGTGATTTCAACTTCAGATCCTTCCAGGTGTCCAAGGAACACACCACGTGGATCGCCATCGATTTCGTCATAATAATCTTGATCGTCTTCGGAAACATCATGACAATCTGCGCTATTAAATTAAGCAAGAAAATCTCGGAGTTACTTTCAAACAGATACATCTTTAATTTAGCAGTGAGTGATTTATTGGTGGGTTTAACAATTCCCTATCATATGTCGTTTAACGTTTGGAAAACACTCGGCGAGCGAAAATCGACGTGCGTGATGCGATTCGTGTTGGTGATTCTAGCATGTTCTAGTTCGATCTATAATCTTCTAGCGATAGCGACGGATCGGTATATCGCCATTGTGTTTCCATTTCACTACAGCAGGTATGTTTTAGATGCAATGCAGTGTTTTTTTCAATTAAAAGTTTATCTAATAAGTGTTTAATGAGGAACAATTTCAAAATGTCACTCAACGAGTGATTTTTATTCCTCGATTAACCATGGTTTAAATCTTTAGATTTTAGAAGAGATACACCAATAATAATTGTTATCATTATTTCTTAATAATAATTTTTTTTTTAGGCATATGAGTAAAATGATAGTTTGGACTGTGATAACCGCCGGATGGATGATCTCCATATTAGTTGCCACAGCTCCGATTTATTGGAACACCTGGGACGAATTGAAATACTGCAGTTTTGTCGCCGTTTTGCCTAGCACGTACGCGAACGTGATTTTAACGCCGATGTTTCTTTCGATTTGGCTGGTGATGTTTCTGCTGTACATCCGGATTTGGATCGAAACGAAAGAACACACCAGACGGTTCAAGTCCACGACTCAATTCCAGCACCGCAACGCACCGAAAATACTCAGGGAAAACAAATCAGTACAGGTAAATAAATAATACATAATCCATTTTAAAAGAATTATCAACTATTCAAGTATCAACATTGAATTTGTATTCAGTATTCCGGCACCGGATACCCACAGGCGCGTTTCGGACTTTAAGGTCCTCGTCAGTATGGTCCCGATTCAGTACTGAGGAATATTAAACATTTATGACTTCCAATATGTGAAAACTATTAAGAAATTTCAATGGCTACGCCATCTAAACCTCTCATATTCAAGTAAAGTATCAGCCGATACCTTAAAATTGCGTGTCATTTCTTTCATTACTTAGCTGTCAATTGTATTGAATTAACCATACAATTCATAAAATTTTATAATTTTAATACTATAATCTACGACCTCACCAAAAAAGCTTTGATTGATCATCCATTTTAATCTGGCCGTATTTGATAAAAGCATGTTGAAATTGAAATGACATAAAGGGAGTAAATATTATGTAGTTTTTTTATGGGGGTGTTGAAATATTGCGCAATCCATTAGAGGAAGTGAATTTCATTGTTTTATTTACCCGCTTTTCTATCCTGAAATCTCCTATTTTTTTTTCTCAGTGTGGGCAAATAAATGATACGTAACGCACTCACGCAAGCAGAAAAGTGTATTTTATCGGATTTTAATAAATCGAGGACGATTAAGGATGCACTCAATTCATTTACAAGTCATATTAAAGGACAGAAGAAGAAAATGAAAAACTTATAGGATATCAATACAATCATTTTCATATTTCGATAAATGAATGAAATATAAAACGGTTATAAAATAATGAAAAAAAAAGAAAACTAGATTTCCTCCTCTATTTGGGTGATAAACGCGATATAAAAACCTACAAATCGTATGATAAAAAAGATGCATGAACGCCATCTATTGTTCATTTTCTGAGTGGTATCGTCAATAGCTCAGAAAACGGTCAATTTTCCGATTCACGTTTGAAACCAGAGGAAAAAAATCGATGATGTTGGAATTATTTTTAAATATTTGCAAGATGCAACGCGTTAAAATCTAAAGAAAACTAAACACTGCTTATTTAAAAACACGCTGGCTTGAAAAAACATATTTCTAAAATCAACAGCAAACCGAACGAAATCAAATATTCTCTCTGCAATTTTACGGTGCGGCAACTTCGAAGTTTTCTAATCGGCCAAAAGAAATGTTACATGAACGTTCAATTCGATTCATGCGGGGAATTTTTCTTTCAAGAAGGTATAGAAATCCCGATGCATAACTCTGTAAATGTTCAGGCATTCATTGCTTTTATAAAATTAGTTCAATATAAAGATTTTAACGGGTGTTTCCACTCCCAGACCATTTTCAGACTTTTTTAAACTCGAAATTTAACTTCATGCGCCACGCGTTTAAAATACTGATTGCAAGTGAAATTCAAATTATACATTGGTTTTGTAAATTAAATTCACTTGGTTTTGTTCCACATACATGTATTTTATTTTTCTATTAGTTTCGACTGAATGCCAACATTTTCTGAAATGTGTTCTCACGTTAATAAACTTTGCAAATGTTTCGTGAATTTAAGAAAGAAAGGAATCGTATGCAGATTTGTACCGACTGCACTACTGTGTAAGGGACGTATTGTGATCGGTCAAAAATTGACCCACCATTTTTTTTTTTTACGAAAATATCCGATTTGGGATCCCAGGAATCCGATTCGAGTCTTATCTCAATGATGTCGGTCTGTGGCATAATTTCAGCGAAAATGGCTCATAGGATTGTCATCAAATTTTGTATTTGGGTTCTATTCCATAATATCTCACGCCAAGTTAAATCTCGTAAATAATTAAGATGGTCGAAAAATATTTGAAATAAAAGTTTAAGAAAAACTAAAAATTGCTATTTAATGAGTACATGGTGGTTTTTCTTTTCGTTGATATTATAGGGTATAGGCTAAACCAGTGGTCTCCAAACTACGGCCCGCGGGCCAAATCCGGCCCGCGATTGTTTGTAATTTTTTTTGTAAATGTCATATTTTGAAATATTGTAACAATTGTTCCTTAAATTTTTCATAATTTTATAAAATTAATCGGATCTTGGCCGACTTTATTATGTAGAATTGTATTTGTGGCCCGCGAAGAAGATAGTTTGGAGACCCAGGGGCTAAACGGTAAGAGATACAAAAAAACTAAGATATGTGTACCGTTCTCTTTTTTAGTGTTTAGATTAATGGCGCAATCATATCTACGCTAACTAGATTGGTTTGGAAGATACAGAGTGATTCTCAAAATCTACTGGTTTTTATTATCTCTTACGACTTGGTTATTTATAGAGATAAAAAAATATTTTAAATACGGAAGCTTTTTGACTTTTTACGTAGAATCCAGTGGTGTACTTAAAAAAAAGTATAGATGTTTTAATTTTTGAGAATTTTATCAAAACTAACATTTTTCTTAAATTGCAACAATGTGTAACACTTAATATTTTGCTTTGTCCTAAATAGCTAGAATACCAAAAACCAAAAACAAAAAAAAAATTCTAGATGGCCATGAATTGAATGTTATTCTTTTCCTATATAATAGGTATATTAAAAACCCAGTTAACAATAATATTGAAACATTGATAAACTAAAACAACAACAACTACAAAAAACAAACAAACATTTATAATAACTCAACAATTATCTTATAAACTTATGCCGGGAATTATTCTTTTAAGTATACATATGTATGCGCTGCAAATTTTCCGATATTTGTTGCTTCTTAAAAGCGTTCAATTTGAAGCTTTAAATGAGTGTTATCCACTCCCCGGCTAAGCATGAAGTAAAATTTCGAGTTTAGAAAAGCCCCGTGAAAATTTGTCGAGGGTCGCACAGCGACCCGAGACAAATTTTCTGGGCTTTTCTAAACTCGAAATTTTACTTCATGCGCCACGCGTATAAAACACTGATTTCAGGTGAAGTTTAAACATACATAAATTTCACAATATTTTAATGTTTTGTACGCGTGGCGCATGAAGTAAAATTTCGAGTTTAGAAAAGCCCAGAAAATTTGTCTCGGGTCGCTGCGCGACCCTCGACAAATTTTCACGGGGCTTTTCTAAACTCGAAATTTTACTTCATGCTAAGCCTGGGAGTGGAAAACACCGATTTACAGCTTCAAATGAAACTCTTTGAACAAACTACGCATATCGGAAGATTTAAGTATATACGCTGTAATTGGGACCTGTATACTTAAAAGAAAAACTCCCTGTATAACAATTAGCATAAGTGCTTAATCACAAAAAGTGCTGAAATTGTGCCAATATCTTTCTCAATATTGCGGCTAGATACCGTCGGATCAGCAGCAATAGAAGCTAATAAATTTATTTCATCTCTTTCTCTATTTTATTTATTGTAAATCTTATTTCTTGGTTTTCCAAATAATCCATCCATACTCACTTAAATTGTGATATAATCTTTTAAATATTTGTTTTTCTGGCTGTCGTCGTTCCGGATAACGCTCAAAATATAGGTCTAAAGCTGCGGCTTTTATAACTGTCAATATAGCACTCAAACATGTTTAATTTTTCATAGTTTTGAAAAATATTCATTTTATACTCCTTTTTTAAAGAAATATAATCGAAAATATTTTTGGTTGCAGAATACTTCAAACAATAAAAGTGCGATTCTTTTCGCAATCTACAACAAGTTAGTCTTACAAAGACTATATCAAACACTCATTGAAACAACTACTTCCCGGGCTAATACCCCGACGGACATTGAATTATACAACAAGTGTTTGCTGTTACATACAGCAACCTACTGCAAATATAACAATTTGGGTCAAATTATTCAGGCCATCTATAGACGCGTTTCGAGATTTATCTCTCCTCAGTATAGCTTTGCCATTCCCTCTAAACAATTTGACACCTTAGACTGGCGGTCACGTTACCGTTCAAACATAAGTATAAATGAAATTGCCAATTCTTGGTTGCAGAATACTTCAAACAATAAAAGTGCGATTCTTTTCGCAATCTACAACAAGTTAGTCTTACAAAGACTATATCAAACACTCATTGAAACAACTACTTCCCGGGCTAATACCCCGACGGACATTGAATTATACAACAAGTGTTTGCTGTTACATACAGCAACCTACTGCAAATATAACAATTTGGGTCAAATTATTCAGGCCATCTATAGACGCGTTTCGAGATTTATCTCTCCTCAGTATAGCTTTGCCATTCCCTCTAAACAATTTGACACCTTAGACTGGCGGTCACGTTACCGTTCAAACATAAGTATAAATGAAATTGCCAATTCTTGGTTGCAGAATACTTCAAACAATAAAAGTGCGATTCTTTTCGCAATCTACAACAAGTTAGTCTTACAAAGACTATATCAAACACTCATTGAAACAACTACTTCCCGGGCTAATACCCCGACGGACATTGAATTATACAACAAGTGTTTGCTGTTACATACAGCAACCTACTGCAAATATAACAATTTGGGTCAAATTATTCAGGCCATCTATAGACGCGTTTCGAGATTTATCTCTCCTCAGTATAGCTTTGCCATTCCCTCTAAACAATTTGACACCTTAGACTGGCGGTCACGTTACCGTTCAAACATAAGTATAAATGAAATTGCCAATTCTTGGTTGCAGAATACTTCAAACAATAAAAGTGCGATTCTTTTCGCAATCTACAACAAGTTAGTCTTACAAAGACTATATCAAACACTCATTGAAACAACTACTTCCCGGGCTAATACCCCGACGGACATTGAATTATACAACAAGTGTTTGCTGTTACATACAGCAACCTACTGCAAATATAACAATTTGGGTCAAATTATTCAGGCCATCTATAGACGCGTTTCGAGATTTATCTCTCCTCAGTATAGCTTTGCCATTCCCTCTAAACAATTTGACACCTTAGACTGGCGGTCACGTTACCGTTCAAACATAAGTATAAATGAAATTGCCAATTCTTGGTTGCAGAATACTTCAAACAATAAAAGTGCGATTCTTTTCGCAATCTACAACAAGTTAGTCTTACAAAGACTATATCAAACACTCATTGAAACAACTACTTCCCGGGCTAATACCCCGACGGACATTGAATTATACAACAAGTGTTTGCTGTTATGGCAAAGCTATACTGAGGAGAGATAAATCTCGAAACGCGTCTATAGATGGCCTGAATAATTTGACCCAAATTGTTATATTTGCAGTAGGTTGCTGTATGTAACAGCAAACACTTGTTGTATAATTCAATGTCCGTCGGGGTATTAGCCCGGGAAGTAGTTGTTTCAATGAGTGTTTGATATAGTCTTTGTAAGACTAACTTGTTGTAGATTGCGAAAAGAATCGCACTTTTATTGTTTGAAGTATTCTGCAACCAAGAATTGGCAATTTCATTTATACTTATGTTTGAACGGTAACGTGACCGCCAGTCTAAGGTGTCAAATTGTTTAGAGGGAATGGCAAAGCTATACTGAGGAGAGATAAATCTCGAAACGCGTCTATAGATGGCCTGAATAATTTGACCCAAATTGTTATATTTGCAGTAGGTTGCTGTATGTAACAGCAAACACTTGTTGTATAATTCAATGTCCGTCGGGGTATTAGCCCGGGAAGTAGTTGTTTCAATGAGTGTTTGATATAGTCTTTGTAAGACTAACTTGTTGTAGATTGCGAAAAGAATCGCACTTTTATTGTTTGAAAATATTTTGCAAACAACGGAATATCAAAACTAATAAGTAATTGTTGATGAATTTTATAGAAACAAAAACAAACGCTTAAAGAATTCAATTCATCCATCTAGAAAATCTGTTTTTTGTCTTTTAGTATTTTAGCTATTTAGGACAGAGCAAAGTATTAAGTGTTACATATTGTTGCATTTGCAAGAAAAATGCAATTTTTGAGATACTCAGATACAGGGTGTCTCATTTAAGAAAATGCTAGTTTTGATAATATCTCAAAAATGAAAACATCTATTTTTTTTTAAGTACACCACTGGATTCTACGTAAAAAGTCATAAAACTTTTGTATTTACATTTTTTTATCTCCATAAATAACCAAGTCAAAAAATATAATAAAAATCAGCAGATTTTAAAAATCACACTGTATCTTTCAAACCAATCTAGTTAGCGTAGAACTGATTGCGCTATTAAACTAAACACTAATAAAGAGAATGGGACACATATCCTAGTTTTTTTTGTAGATCTTACCGTTTAGCCTATACCATAGGGTATCAACGAAAAAATAACATTCTTGAAAATAGTAAATATATTTTTTTTAAACATCCATTAACCCCTTTTTTGAGCCAAAAAGATGCTCATGGTACCAAATAAAAATTCCCCACTCCTCTCCTAATTGTAGCGAAACAACAAACATTTTATTGAGCTAGCTCAATTTTGACGGGAGATATAAATATTTTTTAGTTTTTTCTATTTTCAGAAATTCACAATTTTTAAGAGTGGGAAAAAAACCCTTTCGGTTTTTAGTTGCAATAAACATTTTTTTTAATACTACCAAAAAAATCGTTATTGTAATCTACGGGTTGATTGCTATTTTTTTATTTTAATAATCAAATATTATTTTAATTTGCGTTCGGTACCTGTGTTGGCCATAGCAGATTTTTCTTTCAAGTATACGTACGTATACTATTCAATAAAAAAGCGTACAACTACTGAATCCAATTTTGATAGTATTTCTCTAATGTGATTCTGACTTTTTTCTAAATTGTTTCAGTAGCTTAATAAAGTTGAAACCGTTACCATAGCAACTACTTAAATTTTAATCCACATTTACAATGTAAAACAATAAGTGTACGGTTTTTTTATTGAATTGAACTGTAGAGGGTGGTCTAAATTCGATGTTGCTTATGGGCATCTCGGTAAATATAAAAGTTAGAAAAAAACCGATGGCGCAATCGCGATCTCTTTTTTTTGAGACTAGGATAATGCCGAAAACAAAAATGCACCATCTTGTTTCTTTTAGAAGTTATAGGGCAAAATAGGGTTTTCTTGATTTTTAACTTTAATTCGTATCTTGCGTAATTTGTGAGATAGATAAAAACTATAAATACCTTCTTAAGACACTTTTTTAAGTAGAATCCAGTGGCATAGGCATTTTTTTATTTTATGCACACATTTTCGAGTTATAGCCAAATTATTTTTCATTTAAATGTAAATCATAGTTGGCTTTGGCACAGTTAAAAAGAGTGTTTTTCACTGATTTCAAAAATATATACTTTTGTTAATTTATCTTGAAAATAGGGTTCCTATAGAGTTGAAACTAAATTTTAATCTGCTAAATAATATAATACGAAAGACAATAGCCAGTTTTAATCATTTGCATGCTCAATTTTAATTAATTATTCCATTGCAACAGCAATGAGTTCTGTTCTTCCAACAAGATGGAGCAGATTACTTTTGGATGCAAATTTAGGGAGCAATTAGTTAGGAACATTTAGACCAGTTAGGTGGCTTGCTAGATCTCCAGATCCAACACCGTTAGATTTTTTTATGGGGATACCTGCAGGACAAAATTTACAAGCAGCCTAAATTAATTTAGACGTATTGGAACATTTTGATGATTTTTATAGGAACTGTTCCCAACATTCAAATTTGTATCGCCATTAAAGCTGTAAGAGGTAAATACCAAAGATGCATTAAAAATAATGGCCATCAGTTCGAATATTTAAAATAAGTTTTTTTTTCTTAATATATAAAAATTTCAATAAATATTAAAAATAATAAAATATTTATTACTCATATCATTAATTTATAATGTTTATCATAATTAAAACTGAACATGCAAATGATCAGAAATGGCTATTGTCTTCCATATTATTTTATTTAGCTGATTAAAAACTAGTTTTTCATCTATAGTAACACTGTTTTTTAAGATAAATTTACAAAAGAATATATATATTTGAAATCAGTGAAAAACACTCTCATCAACTATGTCAAAGCCAACTATGATTTACATTTAAAAAAAAAATGATTGGGCTATGACTCGAAAATGTGTGCATAAAATAAAAAAATGCCCACGCCACTGGATTCTACTCAAAAAAGTGTCTTAAGAAGGTATTTATTATTTTTGTCTATCTCACAAATTACGCAAGTTATTAATTAAAGTTAAAAATCAAGAAAACCCGATGTTGCCCTATAACTTCTGAAAAAAACAAGATGGTGAATTTTTTGTTTTCGGCATAGTCCTAGTCTCAAAAAAAGAGATCGCGACTGCGTCATCGGTTTTTCTCTAACTCTTATATTTACCGAGATGCCCATAAGCAACATCGAAATTTGACCACCCTGTACATTTCGCAAAGTAATTTGTCGAATTTTGTAGGCGTAAGATTTGATTAAAAGAGATAAATATTTCTAAAGTTTATTAATCTAAGATCAGTGTATTATAAACGTGGCGCATGAAGGAAAATTTAGAGTTTAGAAAAGCCTGAATTTAGATTTGGACGCTACGCGTCTAAATCCAAGCGTTTAGGCTTTTCTAAACTCGAAATTTTACTACATGATTAGTCTGAGAGTGAAAATCTTTTGTAAAGAAATACAATTTCAACCGTAACTAAAACATTTTTCTTACACTGATAAATTACAAAAACTACTCTACTCTCTACTCTTAATCAAAATTTAAGTGTTTATTATTTGTATATTTAGGGTAATTACAATTTATTTATTAACACAAATAAGACACTTAAACTTTGTTTGTATAACTGAGATATTTATTGTGGCTATAGTTTCGACAACTTTAGCTTGTCATTATCAAACATCCACTTTGATAATGACAAGTTAAAGTTGTCGAAACTATAGTTACAATAAAAACCGCAGTTATACAAACAAAGTTTAAGTGTCTTATTTGTGTAAATAATGATGTATAACGAAGTAGAAGCCTCTACAGTTAACAATTCATTTTTTTCTTCTTCCCGTTTTCACGAATTATATTAATTTTAGATTTTTTATTCTCGATTTCACGAATTTTATTTTTTTTTCTCGTTTTCACGAATTATTCTCCTGTTTTGAATTCTCCGCATTGAATTTTGTATTTACTTTCCATATTAAACAGTCGTTTAATTAATCGACTGATAATTGATCGTTGGATTCGTTTGTGTAAATCAATGACAAGTGTTTTATGTGTGTCCGTATGAATGTGTATATGTAAATACTCGGTGGTCGAGTGCGTGTCAAAGTTCAATATCTAAAGTAATTACTGTGCATGATAATGTTTCCTCTCCCGTTTCGTTTTTTTTTCAATCGTCTGTCTCCTCATTAGCATAGCACGTTATTTATTGCTCATTTTTCCCATTAAGGAATTAAATAAATTGAATTGAAGTTTTTAATTATAAAATAAAATAAAGTGAGAATTGGTTAATTTATGGCAATATGATGTGCATTAAAAGCTATTTAAAGCTGTTATCGTGTTTAAAAGATGTAAGAGCATATTGAGGAGTAACATGTGGATCAGACCACAACTTTGTTAAATACAAATAATGCTCACATTTAAATACCAACCAATAAAAGAGATAGAACAAACGATTCAAGAAAAAAACACAATCAATAACAGAGAAAAAGTACAACTTAAAAAATCTGGCCTGCGACAGTATCCGGACACTATACCAGAATCGGCTAGACGGAAAATTAATGAACTAAATAAATGGTAAACCAGTAGATCAAATATATCAAAACATGGTTACCAGTCTCAAAGAAGCAGCCGAAGAAGCCGTGAAACAAAAGATAAACCCAATAGCAGAAGCATTTGGCGGAACTACAAAATAGAGAAAGTGGTGCAAAAGAAGAAGCAGCTTTACCTAAAATGGAAGAACACGAAGAATAATAACAACAGCAAACAGAGGTATTCGAACGTGACTTTCTGACTTCAACCAATTTTGTGTTCTTGGTTGACAGATCGTTACTAGTTCTTTACTTTTTAGTTTTCCTTGGAATGATTGCTTTGGGATCAACTGGAATACGATCAGTGAAACTCGGTATACGCGATTGTAGTTTTAACACTTTATTCTGTAAAATATACTTTAAAGATAACTTTACAAGTTTAGGTTTGGCTGAGTTCGATTAGAAGTTGCGGTATAGAAATATTATAACTTCGGATTGTTTAATGTCTGACCCGAAAAGTTGGTCTCTTCAGCTCCAGACCAACCCCTCTGCTTTTCGGTGATAAGACCACGTTAAAATGTAATTAAGCACGCATACCGTGGGGAAGCAAAGTCTAGAAGTTGTAGTTAAAAATATTTACTGTACAGTAATGAGATTGGAATTGGTCATTAATGGTATTTACTAGTTATGAAAAGGTGAAAAATATCTAAGTAAGAACTAATCAGCTAATTGCTGTTCCCAATGTTATTTATCTATGCGACAAGATCTTTTATTAACTAATGATTTTATAAAGAACAACAACTAGTGATAAATAAAGTAACCAATATGAAATAAGAGAAAGTTAATTAAATATATACATGTTATGAAATATACAGAGAGTTTTATGTAACACCGAACATGCCAGAAAATATTCAATGTAAATTTTCCTATTTTCGATGTGTTCTGGGATGCATCAAAGCATTGAGTGCGATTTTATTGGCTCTGATTCTAGTAGTTCTAACGCAACTTACATTTAACGTCAAAATGAAATGTGTCATTCATTAATCGCCTATATCACAAATGGAGAACAGATTTAGCTTCAATGCAAAAATAATAGAAAAACAGATTCCTGTTACTTCCGTTTGCTAATATTTCAAGATAAGTTTATACATTGCTTCAATTTCACTGGAGATTATTAAGAACTTTAATTGAGCGTATTGTGTAAACCATTTGATCAGCACCACCCCAAGTACGTTGCTTTGGGTGTACCAGCAAAAATGCCGTAAAAAACTGCCTTTCGGCAGTTTTAAATATAAATATTCCAAATTTGAAGAGCGTGGCGAGGCAGGTTTACAAGTACCGCCCCTAGGTCTGCTGCCAGCACAACACTGGGGTGTTAGGTGTGCTGCTTCATTTGGCAAACATTTCAATTACAATTATTTGTTAACATAATATTCAATAAAGATAATGTAGGTGTATTTATTACTTTATTGACTGCGTAACTTACAATGAATTGAAGATACAATGAATTTTTTTTTTAGGTAAACATGCACAAGCTGTAAATTTTCCGACTTTCGTTGTTTTTTAAAAGAGTTCAATTTGAAGCTTTAAACGAGTTTTTTCCACTCCCAGACTAAGCATGAAGTAAAATTTCGAGTTTAGAAAAGCCCCGTGAAAATTTGTCTCGGGTCGCGCAGCGACCCGAGACAAATTTTCTGGGCTTTTCTAAACTCGAAATTTTACTTCATGCGCCACGCGTATAAAACAGAGATTTCAAGTAAAGTTCAAATGTACATACATTTCACAATATTTTAGTGTTTTATACGCGTGGCGCATGAAGTAAAATTTCGAGTTTAGAAAAGCCCAGAAAATTTGTCTCGGGTCGCTGCGCGACCCTCGACAAATTTTCACAGGGCTTTTCTAAACTCGAAATTTTACTTCATGCTTAGTCTGGGAGTGGAAAACGCTCGTGTAAAGCTTCAAATTGAACTTAAAAAGAAAAAAACAAGGAATATCTAAAGATTTGCAAAAAATGGGCATGTACCCTATTTACATTAGTCCTAATTTGCATTAGAACTACTAAAAATCGTAACCAATGAAATTGCACTCAGAAGAATGCAAATTGGGTTGACTATATTACCATTGGAAATCCTAGCCAATCGCATTGCACTCAATGTTATGATGCGTCCCAGAACAAATCGAACATAGGAACACTTACAATGAACATTTTCCGGCATGTTAGGTGTTACTTAAAACTCTCTGTATGCAATAGTAATAATAATAATAGTTAGTTATCCGGCATTGGGGTCCTTTACAATCCCAACGTCGTCTTATCTGTGATAATAGGCTCCGGCCTACTTGTGATATTAGGTTTAAGGTGTGTTTGTCTATTTTGTGTATAATCGGTGCCAGGGTCTTTTACAACCCTGGTACCACAAAATCTGTGATTTTAGGCTTAGGTTTATTTATGTATTATATATTTTTATCTTATTGTTTTAGTTGTTTCTTTTGTTTTATTATTAAGTTTTCAAAGAAACAAGTAAACCGGCTAATGACCTTGTAGTCGAAGCCGGTAGGGGAGGGGTTTTTAGTCGGTAGTCCTCCGCCTGGAGGGAGTCCGACACTCCGTCCGTAAATGGATTTTCCCCTCCCACAACAAAAAAAAAAAAATTGTTATTATTATTATGAAATGTATTAGGGTGCATTACAGTATGAGGGATAGAAAGTTCCAAGAAATTACTACTTACTTAGGTGGAATAAAGTGCTCAGAAATTTGGAAATTAATAGGAAGAGTGAAATCATCAGATAAAAGGAACACAAGCATACAGAAACATATGTACAAGAAAATGGGTGGAATACTATAAACAACTGCTGACGGAAAAGTAGGGATGAAAACAATCACACCAACAGAATTAATAATTAAGAGATACGCGATCAACATTGACGAGACGACAGCTATAAGCCAAATAAAAAAATCTGCTTTGGGCAACATTATTGAAGTTAATTTGTACAATAATAAGTCCGCTACTAATTAATTGATTTTTGTTTTCAATTTTTTCGGGTAAAAAAAATTTAGGCCAGCCTGCCTAAAAAAATAGCATACACACCGTAGAAAAAAATAAGACATTTTTTGTTAGCATTATAAAAAGTTTTTTTACCAAAAATCGAAATCAAAACTTAACATTGAAACCTGCATAGGTTATCTCTTTCCCACTCACGTATTTCCGACCCTTGAAAATCGTATATTTCAGAAAATAGGAAAAACTAATAAATATTTATATCTCCCGTCAAAATTGAGCTAGTAGCTCAATGAAATTTTTGTTATTTCGCTATAATTAGCAGAGGAGTGTATTTTTGGATCAAAAAAGGGGTTAAACGATGTTTGAAAAGTCATATTTACCATTTTCAAAAAAACTAAAATAGGTAGGACAAAAAGCATGTATTCATTAAATGTTTATTTTTTGATTCTCTACA
The DNA here is from genome assembly GCA_932526585.2 of Philonthus cognatus. Classification (NCBI taxonomy): domain Eukaryota; kingdom Metazoa; phylum Arthropoda; class Insecta; order Coleoptera; family Staphylinidae; genus Philonthus; species Philonthus cognatus. The sequence goes on from OW052242.1 coordinate 37,618,498, forward strand.
ACTTTTATTTGAAAGATTTTTCGACTATCGTAATAATTTACGAGATACGAAGAAAACGCTAAGAGTAAACAGCCACTTCCGGTCTTCAGCCATTTTTAACTGGGCGCGAGATTTTATGGAATAGAACCTATTTACAAAATTTAATGACAATCCCATGAGCCATTTTCGTTGAAATTGTGCCACAGACCGACATCATTGAGATAACACTTGATTGTGATTTCTGGGACCCCAAAACGGATATTTCCGTAAAAAAATGGGGGGGTCAATTTTTGGCCGAACACAATACCTCCCTTACACAGTAGTGCAGTCGGTAAAAATGGACGAGCGGCGGGACCCTGCTGAGCTACTTAAATGCAGTACAAGCAAACTTATAGAACAACTTACTTGATGCTCAGATCAATACCTTAACGGAGATCATATACCAAAAGAATGGAAAACAACCCACATCTCCTCTGTATAGAAAAGGGGAAACAAACAAGAATGCTCAAACTGTAGAGGCATATCGGCGTCTCAAGTCGTTTATATGGAAGAATCCTTCGAGACCAGATCGAACTAGAATACCGGGTCCTCGATCAAAAAACGCCTAACGCCATACCTCTGTTATTTATTGACCGATTTTATTGAACAAAAAACCAAAGTCAATGGCCGTTTAAATACTAAGAAATGACATTATTATTGATTTTTTTTAATAATAGCTTCATTGCCAAACAATAGCCCGCTTAACATTCTTAAATGGCTGCCTATAATTTTTTATTGCATTAGACATTTTTTTCTGAATCCCATAATGCCCAATTTCTTGTTTCTTGTTGTATTTAAAATTATATTTTTCAAAAATTACAATTAGTGTGCCTTGTAAAAAAAAGTGATAAATGTCATTTACTGTAAGGTTATGTCTAACAAGAATATTACCGACCCAACAAATAAGTACCTACGTTACAACTTAATGTATTAATTTAATATTTAATTTCTAAGAAAAGAAGTACTTATTAAATATTAAAATTGCATTTAAAATAATAACAAACTGTGAATGTATAATAAATAAGTTAACGGAACACACGAACTAAATATAAGCCAATAAACAATTTCAACAGTATAAAAGGCCATTTTTTTCAATGCACACTACATTTATTGCCACAAAATCATTTGAACAAGATTATAATTTTTTTTCTGACATAAATATTAAATTAAAATGAACATATCAGGCGTAACTGGATTCAGAAAGACAATGTCTAGTATAATAAAATAAGAAAAGTATACGCAGTCATTTCAAAATTTAAAATTCACTATTATTTGGCAATGAAGTTAATTTTCAAAAACTATATAATTACTGTCAATTTATAGTATTTAAACGGCCATTGACTTTGTTTTTTTAGTTTATTCAAATTGGTTAATTACTAACAGAGTTATGGCGTATTTTATCGAACACCCGGAGTAAAGGACAAGAAGAAGAGGAACAATCAGGCTTTCGCGCTGGAAGATCCTGTAGTGACAATGTGTTCTGCTTACAACAAATAATATAGAAAAGATCTAGTACCAACCAAGATACATACCTCATGTTTATACGTAGGTCGTTTGATAAGTTTGGTAAATTTATATGATATGGTTACAAAATTTATGTGGTGACGTGACACCTCGAAAGATCCACTCTTGAAACTTTCTAAGGCCGAATTTCAGCCAGAAGTAATATGCAGTTCACGTTTAAAGTTCAGTGGCTAATTTAGCAAATATAAATAACAATAAATTGTAAATTTACTAATCGATTTGAGTGACTTTAAACTGACATTTTAGCAAATGCTATTGAAAAGTGCGCAAAAAAAGTTGCAGTTGAAAATGTACAACTGTGGCGCACCATTAGCGGTGAAAAAAAGCAATTCCATGCAGTGATTAAAAAACTTAATTTAAAGAAGAGACAGCAGTTCAGATCTAAGCCGAGTTAAACGAAGTTCACGAGGAATCTGCTCTTTCATTTAAGACCGTTTATTTTTGAATAAACGAATTTAAACATGGCCGAACCAGCACTTAAGAGGAACTGCGCTCCAAACGCTCAGTTGAGGTCACCACATTGGATATCATAGAAAAAATCCATGGTATGATTATAGAAGATCGACAAATGAAGGTGGTTCAGATTGCTGAAACCATAGGCATGTTCACAGAACAAATTCACAACATCCTGTATGAAAAAGCTGTACGAGGAGTGCCGCGATTGGTCATTCTGGATCAAAATTGTTCGCGAAAGGACGTTTCAGTATAGTGTTAAGCGCAATTTGTAGAACTTTTGGCGTCCAACTGTAGGTGCACCAGTACACTTCTGAGACAAAGCGATTGAAAAAGTAGTGAATAATGCGTTGTTAAAACGCGCTGAAGATGGCGGAGACTGTTTTATCAGCTTCAAAGATGATGGCCACTTTATTTTAGATTCTTAATGAATTATCCTAATTTACTATTTGTAAAAGTGAGAATATTATTGAACCATTTAAAACGTAAGCAGTAATGAAATCGGCTAAGATTTGCGCGCAAAAATGCTTTTTCATGAAGTCCCACAAGTGGATCGTAGCAATAACAAAATTGCAGGAATTTTGCTATGAATTAATTTCTCATCTATCCTATTCTCCGGATTTGGTCACGTGCGATTTCGTCCTGTTCCCAAACTTAACAGTTTGACTCGATTGTAGAAAATTCTCGTCGAGTATGGGCGTCATCATCACTCTGAATAAGTATTTTGTAGGCTTTCAGACAGTCCGAAAAGTAGGAGAGTATTAAAAAGTTAGACACTCGCTGGAGTAAGTGTATAGCCCTAAAGGCAGAATATGTTGAAAAATAACCCAATTATTTTTTTAAGTTTTACTGGCTTTTTTACCAAACCTATCAAACGATACACGTACACGTATATGATTCTGCGATAGATTTGGTACTAAAGCATATAAAAGTAATGCGGCCTCACGGCGCATTTGCCTTTGGCGCGGCAGTTAACGTGTTAAACAATACAAAAAATTGCTTAAATACAATTTTAACAGTGCAGTGTATAATGCGCAACTATCATCAGGATATGAGTCATTTTAGACTAACTTGTATTTCTTTTTTATTCTTTCTTTAGATGGTTCTTTTAATATTGGGCTGTTTCTCCATCTGCTGGCTACCCTACTTCATAATAATAACCTACATGCGCTACAGGAAACACATCGAATCGAGCTTGGTCTACGAGCTAGCCTTCACGATGGCAGTCACCAACTCCTGCGTTAACCCGGTGATTTACGCGTGGAAGAGTCGAAATTACAGGAAAGCCTTCTGGTGCATGCTGAAATGCCAATCGCCGAGGATTTTGAACCAGGAGCAGAACTTCATCACCGATCACGTGCCCAACCAACAGAAATTCAAAACGACCATCAACACAATTGAACTCGGCGAGAAGGGGATGAGAAACAAATGCGGAGATGAAAATTGCAGTGACGCGACCGTAATCACAACATGCGGATGAAAAATACAAACTGTTGGAATACCAAGTTTATTTTATTATTATATTATTATTAATATAATGACATTGAAGTTAAAGATCGAAAGAGTGGTCTCTTATATTTTTGTGATGCAGAGGTGGAAGACAAAGATGGAATGATAATGAACATAATTACGTGTTGTTTTGTTCTTTAAATATTTATTCAAAAGAGAGACTTTATTTAATGTTAATCGACTGAAACGATTAATTTGTGAAATATATGTAGATAAGTACATAATTTGACCTGTTCGTCTAGAAAGACGATATTGAAAAATAAAATTCAATAGTAAAAATAACTCTATTCCGGTTTAGCCGGAAGTGACATCAACTTCCATTGTTCCTAAATATATATAGTAAATTTATTTGATTTATAGAAAGTAGACGTAATTCTGCGAATAGTCACGTTTCTTTGATAAATGTATCTTTATTATTAATAGAGTTACTAAAACATTTATTTTAAGAATAGACATCCTATATATCTAACGATAACGTATAGGTATATGCAATCAGAGTGGAGGAAAGTCATGTCTAGATTTTTTTTTTCTTATAAATGTTTCATACACAGGGAATTTTTCTAAGTGTGCACATCCCGAAGTAAAGTGCGTTCGAATTTTAAAAGCGTGAGATTTGGCTTAAGACGAAATAAACATTTGTAAAACGTATTCACTTCGGATTAAACGTGAACTACGGTAAGGTACTATTCACGAGAGGTGTCCCACGGTTTCCTTGATTTGTAGTGTTTTCTGCACCAATACATGTAATATCATATGTTCAATAAAAAAAACCTTTAGAGTGCTATGATTTTATCTTTTTAATAAATTATGTTGGCAACACACTTTAGAAGTTTGTCACATAAAACGTCAGACATAATAATTATAATGTATAATTTCAGAGTTGCCAACATATATTCCATAGCACTCTAAAGGTTGTATTTTATTGAACATACGATACAAAAATACTTAGTTTGATGTCATCAGATTGCGTGTTTGAAAAAAAAGAAAACTTCTAAATACGTTTGCTATGGTTTTTAGATGGAACATGCGAAAACCTATGTTCCGGCACGCATCTTTAAAATTTTAAGGTAAAACGTCACATTTTAACAATGTCCCCGAAAATATGAAAAATCGTTGCAACTACAACTATCGACATACTCTCTAAAAAAATGGAACCACACATTCCACATCAATGGGACATCTTTTCCGAGTTCCACTATATATTTTAAACATGATATTGCAGTGTTTAATAGGCGTGGCGCATGAAGAAAAATTTCGAGTTTAGAAAAGCCTGAAAATTTGGTTTGGTCGCGTAGCGCTACGCGCTACGTGACCAAACCAAATTTTAAGGCTTTTCTGAACTCGAAATTTTTCTTCATGCTTAGTCTGGGAGTGGAAACACTCGTTTGTACCTTGACATTGTACTATTAAAAAAAACAATGAAGGTTATGACAACTTTAGATGTGAATTCCTACTAAACGGTAAGTTTCCGAGTAAAACGGAGTTTAGATTCGTCATTATTGCATCAAAATACCCAAATTTCAACAAATAAACGTTCAAAAATCCTGTCCTTGGTATTAAGAACGTTTTATTGTTGAAACACATGTATTTTGATGAGATGGTAACGAATCTTAACTCCGTTTGTGATGCAATTGTGGATTACCGTTGGTTTCATTTATTGGGCGCGAAAACAACACTTTTCACGATCACGATGATGATATTATTCCTGTGAATTCCATCACCTGCATTCGAAAACTCCAGATAGATATCGTGCCAACAAAGAATTGATGCGTTCGACCGCAGTTTTATAATTATCTCCGCAAAAAAAAACTGCGGGAAAAACAACAAAATACTCGCGATAACGAAACTCAATTTTACTGATTACAAAACTGTATCTACAAGTGCAGTAAATAAAAATTCTATGTTAGATAAATTCATAAGGAATTGTTGCTTATTCTTCAACAACACATTCCGATCAAGTCTTAATTTTATTACAAACATTACAGAAATGTATCTATTCATAAAGAATTGTTGCTTATTCTTCAACTTGTAGATTCTGATCGAGTCTCCATTTTGTTTATGTTAAATACATTGTAAGTTTATTGAAAGTGTTGGTGAGCGCTTATTTGTCGAATGAAATTTAAATATTTCAGGATTTACATTTTCGACTCGGAACAGCATAAATCACGGCGTGTATACCTGTAGAGAGAGATATCTGTGTTCCAGTATAAATAAAAGTTGTGATTTAAGGTGCAGACAAGTCCTTAATATCTGTTCAATGTACTACCATTAACAATAACAATACTCCGTACATGCATGTGCGAAGTATTACTTTTATGCACTAGTGCATAAATCGACAATGTATCTTAAAGTGACAAATACTACATTTACGCACTAGTGCATTAATCAACAATATAAGCCTCCGTTTTCATTGTTAAACGATTTTTATTATCCGTCAGCTAAGACAGCCACTGAAACAGGGGAGATCAGCCAAAGTGTAAAGCAAAAATGAAAGGAAGAAAACTACTACAAAACTACAAATCTGCAAGTCTTAATCTAACCCAAGCTGAGAAATTTATATTTAGCCCAACCTGCAAATCTAAATATAACCTAACCTGCAAATGTAGACCTAACTCAACCTACAAATCTAGATCTAACCTAACTTAGTAAATTAGAAGGCAGATCCGATTTCAATTGGGAAACAATTCGTCATATATTGGCATGTAACCACAATAAACCTATAATTTTTTTCAATGTTTGTCAAGAGAAATTGATATTTTTGGTAAACAAAAAACAATACATTTCGACTCACCTCAATTCCTGTAACTCCTAAAGCATCCCTGATATTGGGCGTCAGCCTAAAAGGAACTTTTTCAGGCACCCGCAACGTCTTCCCCTTCTCGAAACAGACGTTGTAATCGATGTGGACGACTTCTCCAGTACTCAAATCCACTAAAACATTATCCAAATGCCGATCACCCAGCCCGATGACATACCCAATAATTGACATCACCGCCACCGAATAATTGTACTTTTTAACGACCTGCCAGTAGTTTTTCGGATTAATCGAATTCAACCACAACTCTTTCGACAGCAAATCCCCAGGAGTTTCAGCCATGAGTTCCGTTAAGACTTGTTTGAGAATCACCAAAGGCCATTCCTTGCGGTTTTCCAAGTTTTTAATACCCTGATCTTGCAGCAGAGGATTAAGTTTGTTGTAGAATAATTCAGAAGGGCGTAAAATTTGCGGGTTCTTGGAGTTATTTAACTTTTGCGCTTCGCGCTGCTGCCAGCGTTTATATAATGAAAAAACCGGGGTCGTTCCTCCGACCCAGCTGATTAAACCTGATCTAGGACCTAGCGGGATTACCGAGTAATGCCTTGCACGATACAGGTTATGCCCCGTGCCTTCGGAATTTTGGGCGAGGAGTTTGTTGGTGATGCTCAAAAACTGCATTATACGCTCGTCTAGGTGCAGATCCTCCAAGCCTTTAAAGAGGTAGGTGTAGATTTTTCCATCGGAACCGTAAAAGATCAGTTTCTTGGGTTTGGTCTTTGTTGGGAGGATGGAGACTTGCGTGGATACTTTTTGGATGTACACTTTCTTCTTCAAAGTCTGGCCGGGCATTGAAATCAGCGTGTTAGTGATATTGGATAAAATCGGGCTGATCTCCTGCATTTTCAACAGATTCCGCGTCTTGTGCGATTTCTGCTGGAACTGATTCTGCAGGTCCTTCAGCAGCTTCCAGGATTCTTGCGGGCGCTCGGGGTGTTCCGGGTTTTTTAGCCTCAACAAAACTTCCGCTATCGCTTTCGAGAACTTCTCCTGGAACTGCTTCTCGTGCGGCGTCTCCGGCTCCACGCTGGTAATCTCGTTGAGCTGCTCTAAAATGAATATAATCGGTTTCAGGATGATTCTGTGTTTCTCCGAGATCAGCGAGATTTTCTCTTCGGGATTTAAATTCTTGTTACTGTTAACCTTCTCGATTTCCAACTCCAACTGCTGCTGGCGCTTCTGTATTTCCCCGTGGTGTTGGGCCAGCGTACCCAACCAGAGCTCATCCCACAAAAGTATGATCCGCCTCAACTCCTTCACGAGCAACTTTACCTGCTTTATAGTCTCCGGAGTTTTCTTGCTCAGCGTCTCCACCATTGACTTAAAGCACGCTTGCAAGATATCCTTGCAATCATCATCGCTCTCGTAAATCTCCTCTTCTTCGTCATCATCATCATCATCTTCATCATTCTCCGATAAAACCTTCTCTTCCTCCTTGCAATCCTTTGAGTTATTGAAACAATCCTTCATGTTCTTTTGCGAAAGACAATTCTTCGGCAGGCTAATCTCCGAAAAATCGAACTTAACGCCCCCCTCCAGAGCCCCGACAACAGCCGGGAACGTAATCAAATGCGGGGAATCCTCGGCGACCCGGCACAGCAATTCCGAAACCCTTTCGCGCACAAAACTCTCAGGGTGGTTCAACCTAGAGAACAGCTGCGGAATTATTATTTTCCAAGGTTGCGTCGGGGTCTTCGCTAAGCCCTCCTCCAAACAGTTTTGCAACTCCAACGCGTGTTTTACGATCAGCCTCAACAACCTCAGCGTCACCGTCACTGTGTTGGCTTCGGTTGCTTTCGTGATGTTTTCAGAGCTCGAGGTCAAGTGGAGGTATTTGAAGTAAGCCTCCACGCTCAAACCGTAGTAAGCGTAGATTCGCTTTTGTAAGTTCTTCCAAATTTGAACTAAATCATCGATTGTTTCTTCCGGGGTAATCGGTTTGATCAGAAGAGAATAATTTTGCGTACTTGAAAGATGGTCAACAGATTTCCAATTGTTCATCTCAATTGTTGATTGGCTTTCTTCTTGATTAACATATTTCGTATAATTTGGATTATTGATCTTAATTGATTGGCTCGTAAGCGGATAATCTTGGTTAACAGATTTCCAGTAATTGGGATTATTCCTTTCGATCATGCTTGAAGATGTTGGCATCAACGCGTTGTCCGTAGAACTCCAATAATCTTCCGAATATTGAGGCGAACGATTTTCCGAATTTCGCTCATCCCAGAACAATCGCTCGTTGTTCTTCTCGCTCAAATACCCCGAAGATCCGGCCGATGCCTCCTCTTGGTTACTAGATTTCCAAAAATGAGGAGTTTGAAGAGTTTCGAATTCTATACGTGTTCTCAAATTTTGTAGATCTGAACACGCGACAAGCGGATTTTCAGTTTTCCAAAATTGCTGTAGATTTGCGCTTTCCGCAGAAATATCATCGGTCTTCCACGAAACCGCGCTTTCTGAAGAACATTTAGAAACATCAGTGAAATGCCTAGAGTTCCACAAATCCGGGTTGTTCCTCTCAATCGCGTTTTCCGATCCGTCATCCTCAGGATTTTGGTATTTGATCGAAATTAGATTTTTCTGATCTTCTGGATTTCTCCACAAATCTTTCTCTAACACTTTTCGTTCGACTTGCGCCTGTAACTTCCAAAAACCGTGCTCGTTTCCGCCGTCCCTACTTCCTTTACTCATAATTTGAACACCCTCAGGATTGCTGATCTCTGCATTGTTTCTTCCTTTACCCAACATTTGCGCACTTTCAGGATTGCTAATCTCTGCATCTCTCCTTCCTTTACTCAACGTACCTTCGGGATTATTCCAGGCTCTTTCCGAAAATCTCCTCCTGCTCAAAACCGGCACGTTCTTCAACTGGTTTCTGATCATCTCCGATGTTTTAACCTCGTTGTTATCGATATCCTCGTCATCCACGTGGTTTCTGGTCTGCGATAGGATCATCAAAATCCTCTGGAACTCCTCCTCGGAGCATTCTTCCGGGATCACGCTTTTGATCCTCGTCTTATCTTCTTCGGTGAGGGTGTTGGTTAAATCGGAGCTGTTGTCGACGATTTTTTTGCCCCAGCGGTAACACCAGGTCCCGAAAGCGTTCCAATTCTTCGCCAAACCCTGGCACTGATTCACGCTGAATTGTAAAAGTTTACCAATCATCATTTCATTGATTGGGATCAAGTTTTCCCCGATGTTAAATTTGTTTATGGGGCAATTGTCCATTCTGGCGTAATTGCTGCTGTTTCCACCTCCAACATTTAATCCTTCAACTTCCGTGTTATTCTCTGCGGTCAAAAGTGGGGTTAAATTTGTGTTTCCACCCACTGAGCTCAAGTTTGCATTTCCACCCAGTGAGCTCAAGTTGGAGTTACCGGCAACGATTTCCGTTCCGATTTCTGGTAGCACGCTCAAAAATTTCCCCAAAGGCGTGTTGATTTCCGTCAAGGAGACTTCGTTGTTGTTGATCTGCAGCCAGGTCGCTAATTTCAACAAAATTTTAGAGCTTACTTGCTTCAGCTCGGATCCGCCGTAAATATCAGCGCATTTCGAAATGGAGGTCGTCGAAATAGCGCACAGATCAAACGCCAGTTTCTTGTAGTTTTCATTTCCTTCGGATTTTATAAAATCCTGACTTTCCTGCGTGCTGAAGAAGCATCTCCAAGTATCGTTTTCTTCGGAGCGGAATCTTCCGGTAATCTCCGGATTCAAGAATGTCCTTTCGCTCTCATCCAGATAGAACTTCCTTTCGTTTTCCTCGGAATGGCATCTCCTCCCAGTATCGTCATCTCCTTGAAAGTCCTTTTCCTCCTTGTTAAAACTGGATCTCCTATCTCTATCCCCTAAAGTGAATCCGCCGTCGTTTTCCTTGCTGTTAAATCTCCCACCTCTTTCCTGCTTGTACAACTTCCTATCGCTTTCATATCTCTCCTTATTCAACAACCTCCCCTCGTTCTTCTCGTTGTACAACAACTTAATCATCTCTTGGGCGGCCTTGGCCGTGTCCAGGGTCCACAAATCGATCTCGGGGATCTTATTTTTGAAGCTTTCAGCCAGATCAACCAAGAAAACCCCAGTTTTCCTTCTCGCAGAGTTAGAATTCTGCGCCGAACCGGTTTGCTTAAAACTAAAATCCTGCGCTTTCAGCGTACCCGCTTTCGATTTCGCAGTTAGATTCAGTAAATTCTTGTTGTTCAAAAATTTAAACAGTTGCGTCACGGCTAGATTGTAATTACTCTCTTTCCTGGCTTTCTTAATTATATTCAATCGCAAGTTACTGGAGAACGTGTTAAAGCCCTGGTTTTGGACCCTTGCAAAATATTCGCTCCACCATAAAATTTTGGACAGCGTCGAGGAGTCGATTTTGTCTACTTCGTTTTCGAAATCCTCGCTGACCAAGAAAACGACGCTGGCCGGTTTTTGGTTAACCACGTTCTTTAATCCGTTGGCGACGTAGTTCAGCAGCGCGAAATCTTTCAGGAAGAGCGAGGGTAGGTGCGTGATGTTATCCTGCATGAACATTCGGATTTTCCCCAGGGATTCGTCGATCCTGTTTAACAGCTGCTGATTGTGGACAAATTGCAATTCGTTGATATTCTTTAGGAAATCGTTGTTGGATAAAGCGTCGATTTTATTGGGGAAATTATCACCCCGCTCTTTGTTATTTGAAAATCTGCTTTGCAAGTCCCCAAGATTCGAAAATTCGTCACCTTTTCGATTCCCCTGGATTAGTTTGGAAGTGAGTTTCTCCAAAATCGGATTCTTTATGTTTAAAGCGATGTCGTATAAATTTGATTCGGTTACGCTCAAAGCGTCGTAAACGCTCCAGGAATTCTTCGAGTTCGAATTTTGCAACTCGAGCTCTTTCCACGAAGACAACTCGTTAAAGGCCTGTGTGTTCATAAGCAACTGATCGAAATCCTCAAACAGTTTTCCTTCGAAACCTGGAGACGTTTTCTCTTCAACGAAATCCCGTGCAATTTTCTCTTCAATGTCCGATGAGTAAAAATCTTGAATTTTCGGATTCTCCAAAAGCAATGAATTAAACTTATATTCCGAAAAACTCCGCGTTTGTCCAGGTGTTTCGAAATTCTGCGGGTTTTCCAAATGTTGCGGAAACTCGGAAAAACTCTCCGCTCCTCCGGATTTAGGGTAATTCTGCGCATTTTCAAAGTTCCTCAAAGGTTCCGGACACAGAATGAAATCGCGCAAATTCCGCGGACCATCAGAGAAACTCCTCGAAAGCTGCATACTTTGCGGATCGTCTTTTGCTTGTGACACATCCTTTAAAATCCTTGCATTCTGCAAATTTCGATCCAGCAGAACCCTCCTGGCTTCGTTATCCAACTCCTGCGACTTTTCGAAATCCCACAAAGCCCGCGCGCAATCGAAACTCACGGTATTGAAAGAATACCTCAGACTATTCTCGCTTTCAACAAAAAGTAAATTCATGCTCCCATTCTTGTAATCGACAATCTCCTTCCAGTTGTTCAACTCTTTATAGCAATTGATGATTTGATCCGAAATAAAATTCATCACATATACATCTTCGTTAACCTCACCGATCAACTTCTCGTAAGCCTTCGCGGCGATTTCGAATTTATTCAGCGCCTGATCCGAGGCGGCTTTGATCCACGGGAATTTCCTCTTCGCCGCGTGCTTGCAGAAAACGTACAGCCCATAAATCGCTTCGCTCTCTTTTAAATTCAGCAAAGCCAGGGTGACGTACATCACGGTCCTTTCGAAATCCACGCCGTCCTGCTTGTTGGTGTTGATGAAGTCCTTGATCAACTCCTGCCCGTGCCGCAAGGCCAAAACGTTCTGGCCGGCATGCAGGGAAAGCTGGATCAAAATAATCCGAATGCGCGAGAGCCAGTCCTTGCAAGTTTGCAAATTTGTGGTGAAGAAAGTCCTTACTGGTTTCGAGGGTTGCGGAATTGCCAACGCTGAGCCTTCGGCGGCGTTGTGGATCAGCTTTTCCAGATGATCAATGAAGGTTAGGAGCAAGTGAACCCTTTTTATGTCCACTTTGTTTAAATCATCAGGATTTCGGTTGATCGGCGATTTCCGTTTAAGATCTTCTTGATTCTTCACCTTGAGCGCATCCAGCAGTTTTTGTTTTACGTCTTTGTTTTCTTGGGGGAGTTTCGAATTCGAATCTTGCTTGTCGACTAGCGAAATGTGCGACTCGTCCTGTTGGATTTTTAAGTCCGATTTTTGCTCTTTCTCTTTCAGTTGAATTTTCACATCCATCTTCGGCTCTTTTTCTTTTTGCTGAATTTTAACGTCCTTATCATTTTCCTTTAGTTGCATGTCCTGGATTTTACTGTCCTTTTCCTTTTGTTGATTTTGCGCCTTGTCATCTTTCTGCTGGATCTTTATTTCCGGCTTATTTTTCTCCTCCTTTTGCACTTTCGCGTCCTTCTGCTGAAGGATTTTGATCTCCTGCTTGTCATCCTCATTTTCCTGTTTAAGGATCTTAATGTCCTGCTTTTGCTGAATCCTCACCTTCTGCTTGTTTTCCTCATCTTTCTGTTGGAGGACCTTAAAGTCCTTCTCCTGCTGGAGGATTTTAATACCCTGTTTGATTTTACCCTCCTTCAGATCTTGCTTATTACCCTTCTCATCTTTCTGCTTGATTTTCACTGTTTTCAAGTCTTCCAAATCATCTCCACTTTTAGGATCATCCCGGTTCAGATCCCTCAAGGAATTTTGTTCTTCTGTGCCGCCTTTTTGTTTGGTTTTCTTCGCATCTCCAGTTCTTGAGTCGTGCAAATTCCCCACGATATCTTTATCCAAACCAGTTTTTGACCCTTCTTCATTTAAACTGGATTTTGATTGTGCCGGATTTTCCTTGTCTTGAAGATGTGCGTTTTCTTCTTCTTCAACGTCGTCTCTTTTAAAATCATCCGGTTTTGCTTTCATTATTTTCAATCCGGATTTTCCACCATCTGTATCTTGGCCAACCACATTTCCTCTCATCATTTTTAGATCCTTTTTGGACTTGTTTCCTTCAATCTCTGTTTGAATTTGATTCTTAAAGCCAGTTTCGTCCATTTCATCTCTTATTAGGTCCTCTTTATCATTATCCTTTTCTTGTCTTACTTTACTCCCAACTTCCTCTAATTTAGTTCTTGAATCTTTTCTATTTTTCATCTCATCTTCCTCTTGTCTCGTTCTTAAATTTGTCTTATTTTGAATCCCATCATCCTCCTGTCTGATCCTTGAATCCTTTTCGGTCCGACTCCCATCCTCTTCTTGTTTAACTTTCGTAAAATTCTGATGTTTCGTAGTCATTATTTCCTTCGCGAGCTTCTTCAGGCAATTTTCGAAACTCGTGAAAGTCTCGTTGGGTTTCCCCAGCGTCGTTCTCAGCTTGTTATTGACGCAGTACTGGGCCGCCTCCCACGTGATCCAGTTGTTGAGTACCTCTTGTGACAAGGTGCAGATCTCGCGGAATTCATCCGAAAGATCCTGGCTTTCCGCCTCCAAAGGCCAAGACGAGGAAAAAATCGTTTTCAGAAAATCCAATGGATCAGCTTTTTCCAAAGAAAGAGCGATTTTATTTGAATTCGTCGGATTTGAGTTGTTTTTCGGCGGATTTTTACCTCCAAATAAATGTTCCGATTTCGCAGCTGGACCGGACTTTTCCGCAGCAACGTAAATAGTCTTAGTACCGTCCTTGCCTTCCAAAGATACAATTTTACTTCCTCCACATTTACTCTCTGAAAACCCGATTTTCTTCGCACTTTCACAATAATCTTCAGAGTTTCTATTTTTGGCATCGGGATTGGCGTTCTTCAGGAGGTAATCCATGAAAACGGAGAAGTGGTGCGGCAGTATCTCCCCATAGAGGACTCCGTTGACGTGCAACTGTTGCGCCTTGAAAATCGACAAAGAATTGTACTCCTTCAAATCCCCACCGTCATCTTCATTCTTGCAGACATTCAAAGCTTGCAAAAACGTCGCGTTCAAATTCCCACTTTTCAAATTCAAATCGAGAATCCTTTGCAACTGTTGCAGGACGGATGGATTCGCCTGGAGGTGTTTTAGACTTTGCAACTGTTGTAAAAATTGGGAATTTGGATCCGAACTTTGAAGTTCGGATGAGTTAGGGTTCGGGCTTTGGAGTTGCTGTGGGAATTGAGAGGAGTTAAAGTTCAGACTTTGGAGTTGCTGTGGAAATTGGGAGGAGTTAGAGCTCAGACTTTGAAATTGCTGTGGAAATTTATAGCCGGAGTGCGCGTGGAACTCTTTCAAACTTTGGATTTGCTGTGAAAAACTAGGCGGGTCGTAGAGCTCTTTTGAAAAGCTCGTAGAGTTTTTGGCGGTTTCCAGATTTCGCGATTTACTTTTCTCAACATCTGCATTTTCTTTCAACGCTCTAGGATTCCTCAATCCTTCAAAGTTTTCATCGGATTCTTGAGCAACTTCCTGTTTCTCGGAATAGGCACCAATTATCAAATCCGCAGAATATTGATCTTGCTGGACTGTTGATGATGATGAAGTAATCAACATTGTTTTCTTGCAATCCTCAGATTTTTGCAACTTTTCGTAAGCGCCAGAGATCTTGGATTCGTTTGAACTACCAGAATATTTCAACTTTTTGACGCTTTCCTCCTTATTTACACTATTGTTTATAAAATTATTTTGATTATTCATCTGGGCATTTTCCTTCCTGATTATATTAACTCTTTTACCACCCATATTTTCAAGTAAACTAATTTTATTCACGCCCCGCAAAATATTCGCAACTTCATTTCTCGCGTTCTCCTCATCACCATCTTCGTTCCCATCACCCTCAAAATTCTTCTCCCTCCCCGACGGATTCTCGTGCAGTTTTCCAATCTCCAGCACGCTAACATCCCAAGAAATATTCGTAAACAATCTGGCGAACATCCCCCTGATTTCCCCGTGACACGAACCCATCCGCAAAACGCAGAGTTTGTTGACCTCCTTCAGAAAGCAGTTCCTCCAGGAGAGCTGCTTGTTGCTTAAGAGTCTCTCCAGGTTATTCCCCACCTCCAAAATCACGCCCTTATCCTTCGAGTAACCGCATTTTTCAATCATCACCTTCACGACTTTCAAAAACTGCTGGTTGGTGTAAAGAATCTCAAGATAGGGTTCGGAAATCGCGAAAATTTCCTTCGACCACTTCAACACCAGCAGCAAGATCTCCGGGTTGTCGCTAAATTTGAAAATCTTGTACAAAACATCCAGGATTATCGAGAAATTACCGGAATTGGGGGATTTCGTCACGTCTTGCAATAGATCGCTCTTATTAAAATTCCCAACACTTTCAACTGCATTATCAGCGTTCTTCAGAAAATTCAAACACCTGGCTGGATTAAAAGCATCTGCGCTCAAGGTCCTAGTCGTCGATTTTTGCCTGACCAAATCGCTGCTCGAAACGAAGAAATTGTAGCACTTACAGTGCGAGTACAGCAAGAAAATTAAACTGAACTGCAACCCGGGTATTTTCTCCAATTTCTTATTGTAGGGCTGCAACAAAACCCCCAGCAACTCCAAAATGCTCGGCTTCAAAGCCCACATTCCTATGATGCTCCCGCTAGCGTTGGCCAACTGCGATAAACACCGCAGCAAAAACAAAGCCACAATCCCGGCTTCCTCGAAATCGTATTTTAGGGACGAGAACGGATTTAACTGCGAGGTAATCTCATCGATTTGATTAAAATAGGAGCTCAAGGCTTGCACTTTGTAAAAATTCGAGCTGAACTCGCTGAATTCCCGCGAATTTAAGTTGAAGTTTGAGGTTAGGTCGAATTCCGACGCGTTGGCCTTGGATTTTAAGGTTATGTCCCTCAATGCGGGGATATCAAAATTCGAAGGTAAGTCACTTAACTTATCAATTTCACTCAAACTTGTTGTCAACTCCCCTCGCGTGTTTAATATTGAGCTTATTTCTCGAGCGTCAGTATTTAATTTAGAGGCTGTGCCTCGCATATCTTTATTGTCGGTGTTTAATTTCAAGGTTACATCCCGCATTTCTTGATTCTTGGCGTTTAATTTTGAGGTTATCTCTCCCATTTGATCCAACTCCGTTTGCAATCCTCTAATTTCTTGTTTATCAGCGTTCAATTTTGTGATTCCACTCGTTTTATTATTTAAATCCTGAGTTTTCCTGTTGAATTTTGAGGTTATGTCGTCGACTTTATTCGACTTCGATGAGGAATCCCGCTCTTCCAGCGGATTGACGTTTAATTTTGAGGTTAGCTCGTCGATTTCGTTACAATTTGAGGAAGAAAATCCTCTTTCTTGATTAATATTCACGGCTTGATCCTTAAGATCGCCGAATTTTGAGGTTATGTCATTCGTTTTACTGTATTTCGCGCTCAAAACCCTCATTTCCCCAGCGTCAACATTCAATTTGGAAGTTATGTCACCAAATATCGAAGGTGTAGAAAATCCCTTCGATAGGTTGCCAGAGGCCGGAGTTGAATTTAATTTTGAGGTTACGTCAAAAGTTGAACCTTTCATTTTATTAGGATCACACAAATCTAAATTATTTAACTCATTTGCAGAATTACATTCAGGTGAATTTAATTTTAGGGTTACGTCCCCCAATTCTAGTCTGTTGGGATTCATAGTTGGGGCAGCGTTTAATAAATTCCTCAAACTAGACACGTCTCTCGAATCGTGTGCATCAGAATTGAAAACCGAAGTTCCATTCATTAAACACATCGAAGACTCCATGTCGTTTAAATCAATTTTAGAGCTTACATCTTTAAAATCTCTGGTGTTCAAATCAAATTTGGAGGTTGCGTTTGTTGTCCTGTTTGTTTATATCAATCTTTAAGGTTACGTTTGTTGATTCCTGGTTATTTAGATCAAATTTGGAGTTTAGGATTGTTAAATCTTTATTTACATCAAATTTGTAAGATAAATTGGTTAGACCCTGTTTGTTTACATCACTTTTAGGGGTTGGGGTTGTTAAATCCTGTTTTTTTACATCAAATTTGGAGGTTAGATTTGTTGAATCTTGTGTGTTTAGATCAAATTTGGAGGTTACGATTGTTGAATCCTGTTTGTTTAGATCAAATTTGAAGGTTATGTTCTCGATATCTTGTAAACTCATCGTCAGGCTACCGATTTCCGGGTTTATAACCTTGAAAGCGACTTCTAAATCGCTCAGGACGTATCTGTAAGCCTCCTGGAGTAAGGGAATATTTTTTAGGTTAAGCAGGGCTTGGTAGACGCAAATGGTTGCCTCTTGGATTTCCTCGAACGGCGAGCTTCGGAGTTGGATCAGTTGGGACTCGGGGCCCACCAGTTTTTTAATTAAATTAATGGGAAGATTCGCCGAAAGTTCTTTGATAATTTTCGAAATCGTCAACAGAGTGGATATAATCGCGGGGTTGTTTAAATCAGAAATTATGGCTAATTCCGAATCGACTAACCTCAAAATCAGTTCAACTAAAGCTGAATTTTTCACACTCAACAATTCCAAGAGTAAGGTTAAGCTTTTATTCCCAGCCATGATTAAATTCTCGGGGATCGAATGCTCCAGGGTTTTCGTTAAAATCGTAACGATTTTCGTTAGAGCGTCCAAAATTAATTTCACGCTGAAAATCTCATTGTTTTTCTCCTTCTCCCCTTTATTCAAACACTGCAACACGGTGTTTAAGGCCAAAATAAAAACAGTCACGTGTTCCACGTTATCGCTTATGACAGTCTCGTTTTTGAGAATTTGATTTCCGTACGTCTCAATATCCTCGATAAAATTAACGATCAACGTCAACGAGAAATCTAGGTTCATCTGGAAGTGGTTGGAAATTCGCCGGAGGTTGCACGAGATGAATTCGATGTTCGAAAGAGGCTGGGTGTGATCAACATGCCAACCGAAGAGTAAATCGATCGTGTCTTTGAAGAATTCGAAGAAATTGTTGGGATAAAATTCGACACAATCGATTAAATTGTTTAAGACGGTTTGAAAAATTTCGACATTATCGGTGTTTTCGATTAAGTTGATCAAGTCGTTCATCAAATAATAAACACTGTTTTTATCCAGAATTTGTTTCTCCCTGTCTAACCGCAAAGTTTCCTTTAACGATTCCATGTATAAACAAACAGTTTCCTCCTCGATTAATTTCGGCTTTAATATAACCTTTAAGTATTTACTAAAATCATAGCTGTCTTGTGCTAAAATGTAGCCCATCCTGCCGAAAGCTCGAGCGCACTGTTTTTTTGCTTGCAACCCAGGGGCCGCGTATAGAATTTGCAAAATTGAATCCCGCAGAATATTAAAGGATTTTTTAACATAAGGAGCGTTGTCTGGTAATAGAAGGACTTCCAATAGCTTCCTTGATATTTGCAACGAGTTTTCAGGATCCTCTTCGACACTCAACCGGCGGAGCAATTTGGAAATCCGGGTGTCCTCCGGAAGGTTGAATTTCAACTCCGCCTTCTTACTATCCTGCTCGGTGTACTTGTATTTTTTACTCTCCTGATCGGAATACTTTCCGTATTGCGAGTCGTACCTATCTAAGTAATCCCTGCGGGTGGTTAACCTACCTCGAAAGGCGCTTCCCGAGCCTCCTCCGCCTCGCCGCTGCCTCTCCCCCTTGGCGTACTCGAAGGCCTTTGCTTTGCCCCCGCGGCTCGGGTATTTACCCTCCCTCGAGGAGTACACCTGGTACTTTCCGCCGTCATCCTCGACGCACTCCTGATCCTCCGGATCCTGCTGCTGGTGCTGCAGCTGGGTTTTTCGTTTCGGTGGGGCCTTCAGCTTGAAAGAAGGCTGTTGTGTTGAGCTGTTCGACAACATCACTTTTTCTTTTTCATCTCTTCCATGCGGAAACGTTCACACTCGCGCAGTATGATTGTTAACGGGTCCCGAACCGATTATTAAACGCTTTTCACGGAATTGCGAGCGATTTTCGTGAAAATATGAATGTTTTTTTGTTGTATTTATCGCGACACACACAGTTTTTCACGGTAACGTCAAAAACACAGCGCGCCAACTTTAAGGAAATTAAATTATTTCAGTGCGACCAACTGTTGCTGGTTCACGTTGTTGCCAATAGGTGATTTTATTATCATACCATATTTTTACATTTTATGTACAAATACATTTTTTATCCCACTTAAATTACCTTCATTAATCATTCTGAATTAGGGTTTTTTGATAATCATCGATTTTAAACAGAGTATTTTCTTGTTTCGTTGATTTTTTTACAGGTTTCTGCATTATTGCCAATATTGGATTATTTTTAATAATAAACAAGCAATTAATTAGAGAATTTATTAATTAGTATTTTTATTAATAAAATAAACTTACCTAAAAAAATTGTTTGCATTATTAATTATTTAAAAGAAACTTCTTGCTTAAGCTGTCAACTTGTTGCTGGTGAATACGCGGTTGCCAAACCGTTTTTTTTTTACCTAGATATAATTTAATTATCAACTTGTTTATTGCCCTACTTAGAGTTTTTTAGTTCCACTTTTAAACAATCTAAGATTTTTTTATGTGGCTTTTTGTTTTTTTTAATTTAAATATTGACTGTCTTATTAGTAGAATTGCCGTTAATATAGTTTAATACTAACTAATACTTACTAGACCCGCATAAACACTGATAAATACTGACATTTCGTATTAAAAAACAAAATCTACATGCCGTTCGTTGAACTATTAATAAAATGAACGTAGCAACATCGCGTTTTCGAGTTCCTATTCACTGTAATTAAATTTGAATTATTTAATTGAAATTTACTTTTGTTTTTCACACCCAGATTAAACATCAAGTAAAATGTCATGTTTAGAAAAGCCTTAAAATTTGGTAACACGACCAAATCAAACTTTCAGGCTTTTCTAGACTCGAAATTTTACTTTATGCGCCACCGGTATAAAACACTGATTTCAATTCAAGTTCTAAATACACTATTCCATACGCTCTCTTTAAATCATGTTCATAAAGAGTATTAAAACTGTATGGATCTTCATTTATTCTGATTATTTAGAATAATTCAACTTTGATAATACTTGACTTACAGCGTCATAACACTTTCGAAATGTTCAGCAGCTTTTGTTTTTCCCTTTTTTGTTTCCTCTGATTTTGGGGATTTCGGATTGATTAATTAAAACGAACACAATTACAATAATAACACTGTAAGTTGGGTATTTTTATTCTTTTAAAGATCCCATTAGTGTATTCATTAAAAAGGCTGTTACGTTTACAATTCTCCAAGTAAGCCATTCGAAAATAAAGATTAGACTTTAATAAGAGGACGTTCGTACAGTTATAAAACTCTCTATTAACATGATTTTAAGGACATAGTGTTGCTCTAGTGACTTCGCTTTGTTCGGGTAAGTAGATCTCCAATTTTGGGGATTTCGAATTGAATAATTAAAACGAACACAAATACAATAAAAACACTGTAAGTTGGGCACTGTTATTTTTTTAACGATCTTATTAGTGTATTAATTAAAAAGGCTGTTACGTTTTCAATTCTCCAAGTTAGCCTTTCGAAAATAAAGAGCTGACTTTAATAAGTGGGTGTTTCTACAGTCATTTAACTCTCCATTAACAACTTCCATTTTGTTCAGATAAGTAGATCTTCAATTTTGGGGATTTCGAAATGATTAATTGAAACAAACACGAAAGTAATAATTAATAAATATCATTTAATAATAATTTATATAATAAGAAGTATATATTATGTATGCATGTATATAATATATTTGCGGCGAATACTAGTTCATTAATTTTTGTACAAAAAAAACCCGGTGCAAAAGCCGACGACCATCGTTGAACAAATCACACGAAACTCTCAACAATGCTTAATGGGAATAAGATTTATATATATATACAAAATACATAAAAAATAATATAAAATACACCAAATCGCCCATTTTCGAAGTAAAAATCATCGAGTTGTATCGTGCGATTATTTAAAATATAAATGTTAACACAGAGCCATTCATTAAAATGTTTAACATTCAACAAGTTTGGATTTTTTTTGTATACATGTTGATGTCTTATGAATGGTACTTCCGCCATTTTGAAAACTTTAACCCACTAACACCAATCGTCAACAAAAATCGGTCTATTTTGTAACATTGCAAAATCCATAATGAATGTTAATCGTGAACGTGTCACAATTAACATTCCGGTCTTCAAAGAATCCCCCAACAGTTGGCAGTAAAATCCGAACTGTTGTCTCTGATGAACGGGCCCACAGTTTACCACAACCTCAAATTTATTTCATCATTCAATTAGCATTTTGAATTTTAAATTAGATTGGCACTACTGACTCGTAATATATAGTTTACCATAACTTCAAATTTATTCCATCATTCAATTCGCATTCTGGGCATTTCAATTAAAAAAAAAAAAATGCCGTGTACTCTGATTATATAACTTAAATGATCGCACGGTGTTTGCTATACAAGCGAACTTGATGAATTTCACTTTTAAACGAGCGAAATATACTAGAGTAACGGCCGATTGCGTAATTACTTCAACCGAGGGGAGTAATACCAGGTAAGTTGCTATTTTTTATTAATACCGTAAGTGTCGAATGGATGGCGTTCACATAAGGTTTAAACTAGTGTCTTGATTAAACACAGTGGCGACAACTGTGGTATTATTTTTGATTGGATGTTAGTAATTTCGACCCAACATGGCGGACAAACAGTGGCGTAGTTATGAGGTCGAAAGTTTGTCACAGCAATTTCGTCTAAAGTTTGTATGTTATTTCACTTACCCCAAAATCTTACCTCAGAAATTCGCTACAGTAAATAGAATCAATCTATACCCGTTAATTTAAGGTATTAACCATCATATGTTCCTATTTCAAAATTAAGATAATAGCTCCCACTTATGGATAACCCTTCAAGTGAAAGATGACAAACACTCGCTGTCAAAATTGAATATCAGATGTTTGTATTATAACCTATTCTCTTCATTAATTTTGACTCATCATGGCCAATGACAGGGAGTTCTCGTCACTGTGTTTAATTAAGTAGTAGTACTAGTTAAGTGCAGTTTAAACTACAGTGACTTAATTAAACACAGTGGTGAGAACTCCCTGTCATCCGCCACGTCTGGTCCAAATTACACAAGAAAATAGAGTATAATACAAACATCTGATATTCAATTGTGACATGGGCAGGAGCTCTTAATTTTGAAATAGGAACATATGATGGTTTATACCTCAAATGAACGTGTTTAGGTTGATTCTATTTACATTTGCGAATTTTTGGGGTACGAGTTTGGGGTAACTGAAATAAAGCACAACCTTTAGATGGAATTGCTGTGACCAACTTTAAACTTCATAGCTACACTGCTGTTTGTCCATCATATTGGGTTAAAAGTTACTAACAACTAATCAAGAAGAATGCCACAGGTGTCGCCACTGTGTTTAATTAAGGCATACATTTTGATTAACAATAGACATTTTTAACACTGAAGAAAAATCGATCTACGACATGACGTTTCCCCCTCGCCGACCTGTCCTTTTGAAACAAGAATGGTTGACAACCCTAGTTACATGACTACATTGCCTCTAATTAGAATCGCGCATTTCCATAGTTACAATTAATCACTGCAGGAGTAATTTATTGTGGTCAGTTTCTATAATAATAATAATTTGTCAAATCTGAGGGTCGATAATTGAAAATGTCAACCGGACGTTGGGGTGAGGTTTCCAAATCGAAAATAAGGTGAAATTTGTTGTACTCTCTCATGGAATATAATTCGTGGTATGAGGAGTGATCAAAAAGTAAGTTTACAAAATGTACTCACTTCATTGTAACCTTATTTTTTGATCACCCCTTGTATAATTAATAATCGATAATAATTATTTGTTAAACTGAAGCAGCACATTCAACTCACTATATGAATATGATGTTTTCAGGTTCCCACTTACATTTATAGGTTATGTCTTTTATAACCTAAAAATGTAAGTAGGAATCTAAAGACAAAAGTCGATAAAATACATATAGAGAAGGTTGGTCCATTGGTCCATGTTGCCGGCTCGTTTATGCAATTAAGAGGCAACAGATATAAAATTCCACCCACTGACATATTTCATTTTAGTCAGTGACAGATATCAGATTTTGTGCGATCCTGTTAACTCAAATTTGATCATCGTGACGTTTAACATAACCCCTATTCATTTTTATTATTATTATATTTCTATTAACTGACAGTTACTAGTGCGCATGCGCGGATATGGACCAACCTATTCTATACTCTACCAGCATTGCGTAAAGACATCATATTTAGGTTATGTATTTTTCATAACCAAAAATGTTAGTAGGAACCTGAAAACATCATAATTATAAATCGATTTTTCATTTAATTAATCCTTTTTTCACACATTAAATTCTCATCGATGTACAAATATGATGTTTTTAAGTTTCCACTTAGATTTTTAGGTTATGAATCATTTTTAAATTGTTTTTTTCATAACCTAAAAATGTAAGCAGAAACGTGAAAATATAATATTCATAGATCGATTTTTCATTTAATTAATCCTTTCTTCACACTTTAAATGTCTCACATTACTTACATTTTTAAGCTATATCTGTCATAACCTAAAAATGTAAGTAGAAACCTAAAAATGTATATTTAAGTTATGTCCTTTATTACATAAAAATGTATGTAGGAACCTGGGAACTACATATTCGTAGATCGATTCTTCATTTAATTAACCCTTTCTTTACACTTTAAAATATGAAGAAAGGCATAATTAAATAAAAAAATTGATCTATAAATACAATGTTTTCAGGTTCTTACTTACATTTTTAGGTTATGAAAAACATAACTTAAATATGAAAGGATATAAGAGTGTTTGTTTAGTTAAATTAATCCTTTTCGTTTTATTTTATTATTTGGTTGGGGTTTTAAACAAGTGTTTTCCACTCGCAGGTTAGGCATGAAGTAAAATTTCAAGTTTAAAGAAGCCTGAAAATTAGTATATGCCGGGCGGAGCGAAGCAAGCCCAACAAATCCAAATTTTCAGGTTTTTATAAACTCGAAATTTTACTGCACCACCGGTATAAAACACTAGTTTTAAGTAGTTATGAAAGAAATGATAGATGTAACCTAAAAATGAAAGTAGGAACCTAAAAGCATCATAATCGTAGATCGATTTTTTATTTAATTAACCTGTGAATATGATGTTTTCAGCTAAATACTTATGTTTTTAGTTTCTGAAACACATAACCTTTTCATATTTAGGTTATTAGGATATAAGAGTGTTTGTTTACTTAAATGAATCCTTTTCGTTTCATTTTATCCAAAAATAATGCAATCGACATTTGTAAAGAAAGGATTAATAACCTAAAAGTGTAAGTAGGAATCTATAGCACAGCAAATTTAAGTTGGACATGCACAGAGAAGAAGCTAAAAACAAACATGAATGAGAGCAAGACAAAAACTCGCCACGAGCCTATCAAATGCGCCCATTCCTTTTCTCACCACAATTTTACCACTGCGCATCGGCAAGTAATGTTTGTTGTACTATAAAAACATCACATTCGTAGATCGACAGGGCTTGAATTACTATAAAAACATCATATTCACAAATCGACAGGCCTTGAATTTCACCCGAAAGTGATGCAATCGGCCTTTAACCAATCCTTTTTCCTATTATTTTCATTTTGATATCACAGCATATTAAATTTATCAAAGATATAAAAACAACAATTTCTATAACAATCGATCAACGACTAAAATAAAATTCAATATAAACAATTGCCTGTAAAAAGGAAAAACTAACTCTTGCTGGCGCGCTGCTGCCTCAACAGCTCGTCTATCTGCCCCCTGTACATATCCTTAACGTCCACCAAATCCAACCTCAACTCCTCTGTTTCTTCAACTTTTTCTCCGTACAACTGGCAAAGGGTTTCGTACTGTTGTTGTAGTTCCGTTAATTCGCGGTGCTGGGTTTCGAAGTTCACGCATTTGGATTCGAGCTCCTCAACTCGGGATAGCAGGTTGGAGATTTCTGTGTTAAGCAGGGTGCGTTCGTGCTCCCGCCTGTTGAGCTCCCACTGAAGCTGCTGGACCTCGCCGTCCCGTTGTTTGAGGTTGGTTTGCAGGAGTTGCATCTCCAGCATGTTGGTGCATCTAGACGAAGACGGGTTCACTTCGAATTGTTCGTCCTGAAAAATGTACTCAAATTCAGGAACAATAAACATTGAAGCTACAGAAAATAATACATATATAGATTTCAAATATTGCGATGAAAATTTCATTTAATCCATCATAGCATATAGCTGTCCTGAATTCTTTTTATTAATCTGTTGGTATTTACTTTTCACATATGATTGTGATATATAAAATTTT
The DNA here is from genome assembly GCA_932526585.2 of Philonthus cognatus. Lineage (NCBI taxonomy): Eukaryota > Metazoa > Arthropoda > Insecta > Coleoptera > Staphylinidae > Philonthus > Philonthus cognatus. The sequence continues at coordinate 37,644,136 of OW052242.1, forward strand.
ATTGTTAATTACATACCAATGAATTGATTTAGTTACATGAAGATCAAATTTACATACCAATGGCCATAATGAACTGTTGAGTGATTCTGAAAGCGAGACTCTTCCCAAACTCAGTGTTGGAGATATATTTCCTGCAGCGTTGTTGGGTGAAGAAGTCCGCCCTGTACCGGCAAAACTATCCTGCTTCTCTCTCATTTGATCCTGAAAATAAAATCACAAACACGTTTTACAACAAAAACACTGCCCGCTATCGCTATTTTATTGTGTAGCAAACTTCTTTAGTAACATTAATTCATCGCCGTAGTCAGGGGGATCAACCCAGCCCGAAATATTTAAAAAACCCCTCCGATCAATTAGAATTAAGATTATTTAGAATCTTAAGAGTATTTTCTACCTGCAAGACTTGTAGTCTGCGTTTTTCCGATTCATGTGAAGATTTCTCTACTAAAAGTGCCTGTTGTAAGTGCTCCACTTCTCTCTGTAGGGCTTCGATTGTACCATACTCGTTTTTGATTTTATCTTGTAACAGTTCAATTTCCCTGCACAAGAAAAAATAATTGAACGGAACTTCATAAGTTCACAACGAGGCCTAGTTGCTAAGGCCATTAAACAAGAAGAATATAATAGATACATTTAACAAATACAAAAATGGATGACTTACTTTTTAACCTCCTGTTCGTAAATCACCTTTTCGTTTTTGCTTTGCTCCAGTTGAGCCTTAAGTAACTCATTCCCGTGCTTGTAGTTCACCATTTCATTCTCCAACGAAGACAATTTCGACTTTAAAGTGTAGCACTCCTCTTTCACAAATTTCTCCGTTTCCGAGGCGTTCTGTAATTTACTCTGGGCTTCATCTATAGCAACAAAATATCCATACACTAAACAACACTTCACTCCACTCAGATATTCGAAAAACTCACGATGGTATGGAAAATCAACAAAATTTGGAAAAACCGACGATACGCGAAACTCACCGCTCAAATTACCGGCATCAACAAAATTAGGAAAAATCGACGATTTGAAACGCACTGCGCGAATTACCGGCATCGACTGGATCCGTGGACTGGATTGACGGAGAAAATGAGCACACACACAAAATTCGCGCGAGAATGCAGTGTGAGTCTTATCTGTGTTGTTCGGCACTTGTTTTTTATGTCTTCAATAAACGTAAATAGGTGATGAAATTTATTGATTTTTTTTTTTTTTTTTTTGGGATTTGGCTTTTGCCTGGCCTTAGTTACTAGACTATTTATTAGCCATCATCAATTTTTATTATTTCTATACATTTATTTATTTTAACTTATTACTTAGTACATATAACTATATATTTGGACGTCACAACACATTCACAAACACCCATAGACTCCGGGACGAATATTTTTCGTTGGAAAAATTACTCGCCCCGGCTGGGAATCGAACCCAGATCACCGCTGTGAACGATTGGCGAAACCAGCGGCTCAACCGCTCGGCCACGGCGGGCCCCAATTTATTGATTAAAAAGGGTTTCAATTTTAGTAGTGAGTGAATTGTTGAAGAGTGAACTGTCTGTGCCTTTTGGATTGATTGAAGATAGTAAGTTGTTGACAAGTGAACTGTTTGTGCATTTTAGATTGATTGAAAATGGTGAGTTTCGTTTTAATTTTGCTGCTAGAGTATTCTTACAAGGGTTGTTAAAAAAAACGTTTTTTTTTCGTTTTAATTAAAACAAACAGTTTTTTTTACAAAACGTGTTTTTTTTCATTAAACCAGCGTTTAAAATATTAACAATTAAAAACGTTTAAAACGTGTTTGAACACCTTTAAAACACGTTTAAAACGTATTTAAAATAGAACATACAGGGCATTTTTCTTTTGAGTATACATATCCCGATAATTACAGCGATTTTTAAATTTGCGGAAATTTGTTGTTTCAAAGTGGTTAATTTAAGGCTTTTAACGAGTGTTTTCCACTCCCAGACTAAGCTTGAAGTAAAATTTCGAGTTTAGAAAAGCCTGAAAATTTGGATTGGCCGCGTAGCGAAGCGGAGCGGCCAATCCAAATTAGGCTTTTCTAAACTCGAAATTTTACTTCATGCGCCACCCGTATAAAACACTGATTTACAGTAAAGTTTCAAAAATACACACATACGACAACGATTATAGGCAACCTAATATACGTTATATTTATTGACTTGCCTACAATCACTATTTTAAACAATTTGATCAACGCAGAATTTGACTCACGTTTTACTCATATCTACATATTAGATTGTTAAAGCCGTATATTTTAAACTTTACGATATTTCAGTGTTTTATACGTGTGGCGCATGAAGTAAAATTTCGAGTTTAGAAAAGCTTAATTTGGATTGGCCGCTTCGCTTCGCTACGCGGCCAATCCAAATTTTTAGGCTTTTCTAAACTCGAAATTATTTCATGCTTAGTCTGGGAGTAAAAAACCCTCGTTTAAAGATTCAAATTGTAATCTTTAAAAAAACAACGAAACACTGAACTTGCTTGTTACCCGGTAACCGTCTGTGTTACCAGGCAAAAAGCAAGTTTAGCGTAGATATTAGGGAGCTTTAGTTTATCGTTGTAGTACATACAGTAATTTCATCTGCTGATTTATTGAATTGAAATTTTCTTCTAACCAGTATTTCCACTCCCAGAAAGGTAAAATTTAGAGTTTTAGAAAAGCCTAAAAATTTGGTTTGGCCGCATAGCGCTACACGGCCAAACCAAATTTTCAGGCTTATCTAAACTCGAAATTGTACTTCATGCGCCATGCTTAAAAACACTAATTTACAGTGAAGTTCCAAAAACACACACATACGACAGCAATTATAGGCAACCTAATATACGTTATTGTTATTGGGTTGCCTATAATCACTATTTTAAACAATTTGATCAACGCAGAATTTGACTCACGTTTTACTCATATTTACATATTAGATTGTTAAAGCCGTACATTTTAAACTTTACGATATTTCAGTGTTTTATACGTGTGGCGCATGAAGTAAAATTTCGAGTTTAGAAAAGCCTAATTTGGATTGACCGCTTCGCTTCGCTACGCGGCCAATCCAAATTTTTAGGCTTTTCTAAACTCGAAATTTTACTTCATGCTTAGTCTGGGAGTGGAAAACCCTCGTTTAAAGATTCAAATTGTAATCTTTAAAAAAACAACGAATGTCGTAATATTTACAGTGTATGCATATGTATACCTGAAAGAAAAATTCCTTGTATTTAAAAACCACATTTATGCACACACAGTTGTGATATTTTCTTGTAATAAAATGTTTTGTTTAAGAATGTAATTTGAAATATCTTTAACAATTTAAGAACGCAAACAAAAAATCTTAATGAAGTAGTATAAAATATAATTTAGCAAATTTAAGATTATTAAAAAACATGTTTTAATCAATTTTAACGTTTAAAGTATATTTTAAACAAATTTAAGATTTGAAACATGTTTAAAACAAAACCGTTCCAAACGCAACGGCTGTTTTTAAACATGTTTAAAACACTGTTTTAAAACAAAGTGTTTAAAACAGAACAACCCTGATTCTTACTCTAGCAGTAACATTAAAACGAAAATCACCATTTTCAATAAACCAATCAAGGTGCGCAGATTTCGAAATTCTGGACGTTTTTAGGTATAAAGAAAGAGTTTCAGTAGTTTGGATACGGTAACGCTAACATCTACACTGAACTTGCTTGTTACCCGGTAACCGTCTGTGTTACCAGGCAAAAAGCAAGTTTAGCGTAGATATTAGGGAGCTTTAGTTTATCATTGTAGTACATACAGTAATTTCATCTGCTGATTTATTGAATTGAAATTTGCTTCTAACGAGTATTTCCACTCCCAGAAAGGTAAAATTTAGAGTTTTAGAAAAGCCTAAAAATTTGGTTTGGCAGCATAGCGCTACGCGACCAAACCAAATTTTCAGGCTTATCCAAACTCGAAATTTTACTTCATGCGCCACGCTTAAAAACACTAATTTACAGTGAAGTTCCAAAAACACACACATACCACAACAATTATAGGCAACCTATCCACAACGAAGCTGTCATTCACCTTCACATCCACACCAAGGCTATCTTTTAGGAAATCCGCCAATGATATTGGTAAAGTTGGGCGACCTAGACGATAAAATACAGGTGATGCGGAATAAGAATAAGCTACGAAACGGGATGGAGAAAAAGGTGTATATAGATGATGATCTCACTAGGCAAGAGAGGAGGGTCCAGAAGGAGATTAGGGAGTGGGCGATCAGGGAAAGGGAAAGGGGGAAAATGGTGAGGGTGGGATACCAGAAAGTAGTGGTGGATGGAAGGGTGTGGAGATGGAACATGGAGAAGGAGGAGTTAGAGAGGCAGGAAGAGGAAAAAAAGTAGGAAGATGGAAGGGTGGGGGAGGGGTGGAGGAAAGAGGCCAGGAACGTGAGGAAGGCGAGGAGATGGATCGAAGGAAGGGAGAGGAAGGAGAGCAGAAGGATTGGGCGGGTGATGACAAATGGGGTAAAGGGGCAGGACCAAAGCGGTGACAAAAGGACAGAGATAAGTGCATAGGAAAGGAAGGGGCGAAACATAGAGGAGGACAAAAGGACAGAGAGGAATGGTGGTGTGGAGACGACGGAGAAGGGGAGGAGATGAAAGAAAGGATGATAGCAATTGGTGTATGGAACGTGGCAGGAATAAAATCGAAGATAAAGGAGGGCACATGGAAGAGGGACATGGAGGAGTGGATGGTGGGGAAAGACATAGTAGGGATGGTAGAGACGTGGATAGTTAAAGAAGAATGGGAGGAAGTGAAAAGATGGTTACCAGTGAACTTTAGATGGGAGATAAAGGAAGCAAAGAAAAGTGCAGCAAGAGGAAGGGCGAAAGGGGGGATGATTGTGGGATGGAGGGAGAGCAGGATAGGAGGCAAGGTAGAAACAAGGGAAGGAGGCGAGGGGCTGATGTGGATGAGATGGCGGGAGGGAGGAGAACAAATGAATGTGGGGATAGTCTATGTGAATAAAAACTGGAATGAGGTGAGAAAAGAGATTGACGATAGAACAGGGGAAGCAGAACGGTGGGTGATCATGGGGGATTTTAATGCAAGGATGGGGGAATTGGGAGGAGGGATTGGGGATGGCATGGAAATAGAAAGGAGATCGCAAGATAAATGTATAAACGGAGATGGGAGGAGGATGAAGGAGTGGACGACGGAAGAGGGTTGGGAAATTCTGAATGGGTGCACAGAAGGAGACTGGGGAGGGAAGAAAACATACGTGGGAGCACAAGGATCAACAGTAATTGACTACGGGATAATCAAGGGAATAGCAAGAGAGGAAGTGAGGAAGATGGAAGTGGAGGAGGTGCTGGGATCGGATCACCTTCCGTTGAGAGTGGAACTAAGGATAGGAAGGAATGAAGAAGGGAAACAGGAGCAAGGAAATGAGAAGCTAGAGAGTGGGAGAGAGGCGATTAAGGCCATGAGGAGGAAATTAGAGAAGGTACAATGGGAGGAGATAAGTTCAATGGAGGAGATGGAGAAGACCATAATAGGAAGCGGAAGAAAGATGAAGGGAACGAGGAGGAAGGGGCAAGAGTGGTTTGATGAAGAATGTAAACGAGCGAAGAGGGAGGTGAGGAAAGTAATGAGAGAATATATAAAGAACGGAGGAGAGGGAAAGAGGATGATGGAAGCGAGAAGGGCATACGAGAAGGTGTGCGAAAGGAAGAAGCTGGAAGTGGCAGAGAGAGCAGGGGAGGAAATGAAGGAGTGTAGGAACGAGAGAGAAATATGAATATAATGATATGTTTGGGAGATGGCAAGTATATGGGAGGGTGCCGAGATACATGAGTGAGGATGGGTGGAACAGGGATGAAAGGGTGATAATGGCGAGGGCAAGGTGTGGGTCTGGGGAGAGGGGAAGGAAGAGATGGATGGGGGAAGAATATATGAGATATAGGTTGTGTGAATGGGGGAAGGATACGTGGAGGCACTTGGCGGAGGAGTGTGAGGGTGTGAGTGAAAGGGAATAGAAGGGTGACAGAATGGATGAGGGAGGACGGAGCTAGGGTAAAGATGCTGGAGAAAGTGGGACGGGAGAAAGAGGGCAAGATGTGATATAGTGTCGACATTGTAAATAACTGTAGGATATGCCAATAAAGGTATTTTTTCATATAGGCAACCTAATATACGTTATAGTTATTGGGTTGCCTATAATCACTATTTTAAACAATTTGTTCAACGCAGAATTTGACTCACGTTTTACTCATATCTACATATTAGATTGCTAAAGCCGTATATTTTAAACTTTACGATATTTCAGTGTTTTATACGTGTGGCGCATGAAGTAAAATTTCGAGTTTAGAAAAGCCTAATTTGGATTGGCCGCTCCGCTTCGCTACGCGGCCAATCCAAATTTTCAGGCTTTTCTAAACTCGAAATTTTACTTCATACTAAGTCTGGGAGTGGAAACGCTGATTAAAGGCATCAAATTTAAGGCTTTTATAAAACAAAAAAATGTCTGAAAATGTACAGCAAAAATCTAGATATCGACTTTTACGTATTAAAATAATTAACGTCTCGCTTTACGTCGTTATATGTGAACGGCTCCTAACTTAACTTAAGAAATTGAATATAACACATGTATAAAATTACGATAATATTCGTATATTCTCAAATTCAAATAGTTTTGAATTTGAAATATTTATCTTTAAGATATTGGTAATTTAATCACACAACCTGTTGTCTAACTTAACTCTAGACAAAATTACAGAAACTTAAAGTTAACAATAATTTATGAAAACAATGAACATTCAGAATAATTTAATTAAGTTATTAAAAAATCAATGAGATTGTCATAAAATAAACAGTAATTATTTATACTATTAATTAATTAGTAAACGATAATCAATTTTTTCTTAAAATTATTGTTGAAAAATTGATAGGTTTTACATTGATTAATATTTATAAGTTATTAAACGACAATTCTGAAGTAATTCACGTTTTTTTAAAGATAAATTAGAAAAATCGATATCAATTACATTGATTATTTAAAAATAATTGAAACTTATTTAAAATGAATAAAAAAATGAATGAGAGGAGTTAAAATTGATAATTTCTCAAGAATCAAATAAGATATTCTGATAAAACTTTCATAAATTATTTAAGATTAATTGATAAAAATCTAAGAAACATAACAAAATTACAGTTCAATTCCTAGTAAAATTCACCTTACTAGGAATGGAACTGTAACTTTTCTTACTACTTACTTAGTCTTATGATTAATTTCTGTTCGATCTTCTCATTTTTTGCTTTCTACTTACTTAGTTTTATGATTAATTCTTGTTCGATCTTCTCGAAATGCCCAACCTTCATGTTATGCGTTGCTTGTAGAGCCTCCAGCTGCCTCACCAAAGGTTTACTAACCTCTAAAACTGACTGACTCAATTCCTCGTTCCTGCTTTCTGCAACTTCTAACCTCCTCAATAATTCATTATTCTCTGCCCTTAGGCTGTGCTCTTTCTTCAAATAATCCTGATCTGTTTCCCTCAACTTCGACCTTAAATCTTCCAACTGATTAATAATCTAAAATAAAAAATCTCTTATACAACATTTTCTTAAATAAAAGCAGAAAATGGCAATCTTGTTTCTCATACTTGGCCTCTTCTACCTTTCTTAGATTATTATCTTACCTCTTCATTTTGTGATTCGGTCATTCTCTTCTCGTTCTCCAAACTTTGTAACATCTGCTCCCTATGCATTAATTCCGAGCTGGCTTTATTTTTATCCACGAGTTCCTTTTTAGCCGCGTCCAATGACTTTTTCACAGTCTCGTACTTCTGAGTTAAATCATCATTGGCTTCCTGGAATCTGCTCAGCTCGAACTCGATCTTCTTATTTTTAGCAGTGAGCTGATGCACCGCTTCAATTTGAGACCTCTCCACTTCTTCTTTCGCTGTCAATGATCGTTTCAATCGATCGGTCTCTAATGTCAAATCCTCAACAGTATCTCTATAAAATACAATTTCAATTCAATTCAATTTATTCAATTCCAATAGATTTTTTACAGATCATCACACTTATATATCACATTTTTATTATTTTTTGTTATTACTTATTTCCTAATTTGTTGCGTCCAATGGTCTACATTTTAAGTACAAGTACTTGTTTTATGCATTCCATTTACTTTTAAATCTATTAGAATTTACTTATACAAACTAGCTAAACTAGAAAAATATAAAAACAAAATAAGATAGAAAACAAAATATAAAGGTCTACAATATATAAAAATATTTGTAAAACATAATTATGGGTATATATATATAACTATATAAAACAAAGTGTAAAAATATTAGAATATTTGGAGGAAAAAAAAACAATGTATCTAAAGGAGAAAAAATAACCATTTGTTCAAAATATACAGGGTCCTGCAACAGTGCGTCGGGCTTTCCTAGCACCTTTCCCGTGAAAAAAACAAAAAAATGTTTCGTACAAAAATGTATTGATTTAAAAATCTTTATGGCGTAAAATTATTTTCAAACATACAGGGTGTCCCAATTTCGCGGTATAACAAAAATGTTTTTTTTTTTAATGGAACACCCTGTATTTATTCAACTTTTCTAATGACATTTTTCAACCTCCATATTGTTATCCATTTAGTTTTTTATTATGTTACAGTGTTGCCAATTTACAATTTTTTTCTCCAAGTATCATGCATAAGCAAGCTCAACTTTAAATAATCGTAGCGACCTCATTTTTTGAAGGTAAGAATAACTTTTAGCAAATATCTCAGTGTAGTTAATAAGCAACGTTTTATTAATGAGCAATTTAAATTTAGTAATACAGGGTGTTCAGAGAAACATGCCAAACTTTGCAAATTTCAAAGCGGTATAACCCATTTTTTTTAAATGGAATGCTCCCTATTTTATGTCATTATTCGAAAGGTCTATTTCTTCTCTTCAATTTGATGGGGCATATCTTATGTCTAAACCCCATAGTTGTTGAGATATTCAATATTTTTCACAAAAGTATCCATTTAATTACATTTCTATGCACTCTAGTAGGCCAAGCTGAGACGAAACAACTGTCAAAATGTAAGTAAAAGTCAATGTGAGATGAATAAATACAGATAATACTTCAAAATTATTAATACAAAAGAGAAACGATACTACAGTAAATGTTCAAAATGTTTTCCATTTTCATTTAGGCACAAATTAATTCGCCGCTGAAAAGACCTATTCACTCTTCCTAACATTTCAGGTGAAATACTTGCAAAATCATTAACAATTCGTTGCTGCATATTCATTGGGGTTGTTGGTGCTTCCTTATAAACAATTTCTTTTACATATCCCCACAAGAAAAAATCAATTTTTGTTAGATCCGGAGATCTAGCAGGCCATCTAGTAGCTCCATTCCTACCAATCCATTGGTTGGGGAAAATACCATCAAGAAATGTCCTCACATCTCGTGAGAAGTGCGCAGGTGCCCCGTCTTGTTGAAACCACAGCCTGTTTCTTGTATGTTGAGGTATATGAGCTAATAACCCGGGTAATACATTTCGCATAAAGTGCAAATACATATGCCCATTTAGATGGCCTTCGGAGAAATGTGGACCTACCACATGGTTTCCAATAATTCCTCCCCAGACATTCAATGACCATCGATGCTGATGATCAACTTGTCTCATAACATGCGGATTTTCAGTTGAATAATAATGAAAATTGTGCCTGTTGACAGATCCGCTGTTATGGAACGTCACCTCATCCGTGAATAAAACATACTGGAAAAACGCAGGATCCTCCTATATTTTTAGTCTTGCCCAGATACAAAATTCTGAACGAAACTGAAAATCAGTATTACTCAGTTCTTGATGTAACTGAATATGATATGCATGATATCGATTTTTCTTCAGAATGCGTTGTACTGACCTCTCGCTTATGCTGGTTGCTTCACAGATGTCTTTTTGGCTCAAGTTGGGATGCTCAGTTGCTGTTAAGAGCACTGCAAATTGGTTTTCCTCATTGGTGATAGGTTTTGTTCTTTCTTGTTTTCTGTAATGTACACTTCTCGTTTCAATAAATCTATTGAGCAGGTTCCTAAAACTTTTCTCTTCCGGATGTCTTCTGTCGGGATAATAAACAATTTCTATCAGTCTCCCCTAATACAAAAATCATATCGACTAGTTCGTCTTTTTCGAAATTCATCGTAATTATATGCTGTCTACTTTTACCACGAAACGAAGAATCACTTTACAAATCACAAATTAACGTTTCGAATTTTGACATAATCAAATGTCACACTGACACTTACATTACATTTTGACAGTTGTTTCGTCGCAGCATGGCCTATTAGAGTGCATAGAAATGTAATTAAATGGATACTTTTGTGAAAAATATTGAATATCTCAACAACTATGGGGTTTAGACATAAGATATGCCCCATCAAATTGAAGAGAAGAAAAAGACCTATCGAATAATGACATAAAATAGGGAGCATTCCATTTAAAAAAAATGGTTTATACCGCTTTGAAATTTGCAAAGTTTGGCATGTTTCTCTGAACACCCTGTACTACTAAATTTAAATTGCTCATTAATAAAACGTTGCTTATTAACCACACTGAGATATTTGCTAAAAGTTATTCTTACCTTCAAAAAACGAGGTCGCTACGATTTTTTAAAGTTGACCTTGCTTATGCATGATACTTGAAGAAAAAAATTGTAAATTGGCAACACTGTAACATAATAAAAAAACTAAATGGACAACAATGTAGAGGTTGAAAAATGTCATTAGAAAAGTTGAATAAATACAGGGTGTTCCATTAAAAAAAACAAATATTTTTGTTATACTGCAAAATTGGGACACCCTGTATGTTTGAAAATAATTTTACGCCATAAATATTTTTAAATCGTTAATTTTTTGTACGAAACATTTTTTTGTTTTTTTCACGGGAATGGCGCTAGGAAAGCCCGACACACTGTCGCAGGACCCTGTATATTATAATTTGTGTAATTAAGGGAAGTGAGTAAAAGGTATGAATGAGAGGAGGATTTATGATGGGGTATTATTGGAATATTGCTGTTATTTTATCTTTGTTGTTATGTATAAACGTTTTTATTTCATTTATGTAGCTCTTCCTATTTTGAGTCTCCATTATTTGCTTTGGTACTATATTGTGCAGTTTTATTGCTATATAGCTGAAGTGACGTTGAGTTTTTTTGTTAATGCAAAATGGGATTTCTATGTTTTTGTTCGTTTTAAATCTTGTTTCGTGGTTGTGAATTGGATGATTATTGTAGGTGTTATGTCTGTGTATGTATATGAGGGTTTGTACTGCGCAGAGTTGCCTGATATTAAATGTGGTGTTATTATAAAGGAGTTCTGTTGGGTATAATTTATTTCTTTTATTTATCACTCTTAGTATGTAGTTTTGTGCTATATTTAAGTTTTTTATTGCATTATTGTAGCAAGTGCCCCAAATGCTGATCCCATATGTAATTATAGGCTCTACAAAGACTTTGTAGAGTCTTTTAAGTAGTTTCTGTGACACTTTATCCCGCAAATTGTAAAATTTTAAAATTAGTATTCTTTACTTCTTCGCTACGTTGTTAGCATGAATATCCCATTTCAGGTATTTGTCTATAAATATGCCCAGGTACTTTATATGTGGTGTTTAATAAATAATGATGTTTTAATTGTAACTAACTTAACCTTAACCTAAAACATCTGTATTTAACCAAATCTAATAGATTAATATTTAATATAAGTTAAGAGACCTGTATTTAATCTAATTTAATCAATCAATGAATCTATCTTAAGCTAAAAGACCTCTATCTAACCTAACTTAATCAATCAATCTAACTGTAACTGTCATCTAACCTAAGAGACCTGCACCTAGGATAACATAATACATTAATATATAACTTAAGTTAGGAGATTTTTATGATCAAAGTTTGAGAATTTATAAAATTTTTGTTTCATAATGATTTCTTGCAATTTATTTTTTCATCCCAACCTCTAACACTGACACCTAACTAGATCATCGGCGGCTAACCTAACTTCAAACACTGATTTGCGATGTTTAGACTACAAAAGTGTTCAGTTTGAAGCTTCTTGAGAGTGTGTCCACTCCAGAGCTGGGCAGGATTCGAATCATTCAGGATTCGATTCCCGGATTCGAATCCTTTTAGAGGATTCAAAAGAGGTATTCGAATACTTTAGTGAAAACGGATTCGTGATCCGGATTCATTACATTTTTTTAAAAGGATTCGTATTCGAATCCAGACGTAGATGATTCGAATCCTTATAAAAGGATTCGAATTCTTATAAAAGGATTCGAATCCTTATAAAAGGATTCGAATTCTTATAAAAGGATTCGAATTCTTATAAAAGGATTCGAATCCTTATAAAAGGAATCAAATCCTTATAAAAGGATTCGAATCCTCATACACAGATTCAAATCACCCTAAATAATGCGAATCGTCGCTACTAATGCTAGGATTCGAATTCGATTAATTCAAATAGTTAAATATTCTAATATGAATATTTAAATCACTAAATTATTCATATTTGAATATAAATATTTAAATTTTCGAATAATTCAAATATTTGTGAATGCATATTTGGTTACTTAACCATGAAAAATATACAACGTTAATAGTATATTTTTAACTTCACTTGAAATCAGTGTTTTATACGCGTGGCGCATGAAGTAAAATTTAGAGTTTAGAAAAGCTCTGTGAAAATTTGTCTCGGTTCGCTGCGCGACCCTCGACAAATTTTCTACACGGGGCTTTTCTAAACTCGAAATTTTACTTCATGCTTAGTCTGGGAATGGACAACACTCGTTCTTAGAAGTTTCAAATTGAAGGATCACTCTACATTACTAAGTGTATTACCATTTTACAAAGGCTACAGCTCGAAGGACCAACCATGGTCTTCGGAGACCGAAGGACTACAGGGAATCGAAGTTTTTTTACAAGAAAACAACGAATATCTGAAGGTTTACAGCATGGATAGGAAAGAAAACATCTAATTTTGAAAAAAAATATCGAAGTTGGGTTGGTTTTCAGTGCATTTTTAGCTTCACTTTAAATCAGTGTTTAATACGCGTGGCGCATGAAGTAAAATTTCGAGTTTAGAAAAGCCCCGTGAAAATTTGTCTCGGGTCGCTTCGCGACCCTCGACAAATTTTCACCGCGGGGCTTTTCTAAACTCGAAATTTTACTTCATGCTTAGTCTGGGAGTGGACAACACTCGTTTGAATTTTAAATTTAACTCTTAAAAAATCGACGTATGTAATATAATAAATCATTTATTGAAATTATAGAAAAAGATGCAAAATTTTACCTAAAATTAACTTTTAGAGTTAACTTTATAATTTGCTCGGCTATTAATGGGTGAATATTCTATTCCTAAAAAGAAACCGTTTTTATTTAATATTAAAGCTGCATTTAATACAAAAACAAACTGTGAATAAATCGACATAAATCTAGAAATATCGAAAATCTCGACATGTAGAAAATCTTGACGGTCCACTCCCAGACTGAGCATGAAGTAAAATTTCGAGTTTAGAAAAGCCCCGCGTAGAAAATTTGTCGAGGGTCGCGCAGCGACCCGAGACAAATTTTCACGGGGCTTTTCTAAACTCGAAATTTTACTTCATGCGCCACGCGTATAAAACACTGATTTAAAGTGAAGTTGAAAACGCACTGAAAATCAACCCAAATTTGATATGTTTTCAAAATTGGATGTTTTCTTTCCTATCCATGCTGTAAACCTTCAGATATTCGTTGTTTTCTTGTAAATAAACTTCGATTCCCTGTAGTCCTTCGGTCTCCGAAGACCATGATTGGTCCTTCAAGCTATATCCTTTGTAAAATGGTAATAAACTTAGTAATCTAGAGTGATCCTTTAATTTGAAACTTCTAAGAACGAGTATTGTCCACTCCCAGACTAAGCATGAAGTAAAATTTCGAGTTTAGAAAAGCCCCGCTTAGAAAATTTGTCGAGGGTCGCGCAGCGACCCGAGACAAATTTTCACGGGGCTTTTCTAAACTCGAAATTTTACTTCATGCGCCACGCGTATAAAACACAGATTTAAAATGAAGTTCAATACCACATATATCATCATTAATTAAAATCATTATATAATCAGAAATTTTGTCGGTAAATGAACGTTTTTATTAATAGAAACTGATGGAATAAAATATTACTGGTTGCAAATAATTAATTCAAATTTATTTTTAAAGGATTTGTATCCGTGATTCAAAAATGAGGATTCGAATCTTTGATTCGAATCATATTTTTCACTTACGAATCCTTTATTCGAGTATTCGTGATTCGAATCATATTAGGTGATTCGGATTCGTGATTCGAATCCTGTTTTTGAGGATTCATCCCAGCTCTGGTCCACTCTTAGACAAAGCACGAAGTAAAATTTCGAGTTTGGAAAAACCAGAAAATTCCAATACAAATTTTACTTCATGCGCCACCAGCATTAAATACCGATTTAATGTGAACTTCAAAATATACAGTTAGTTTAGAAGTTGTTAAAGTTAGTTTATAAGATGTCAATTGTGTGACTTCACAAAAAAAAAGTACAAATGAGACACTGCATTTTCTTTAAGGATTCACACAATTAACACCTAACCTAACCTAACTTCAACCACTGTCATCTAACCTAACTTCAAACACTGATACAAAACCTAAATCATTGGCATCTTACCTAACCTAACTTCAATCAGTATCATCTAACCTAACCTAACTTCAAGCAGTATTATCTAATCTAACTACAAACTGATCACAAACCTAAATCTATGACATCTGACCTAACTTCAAGCCCTGTCATCTAACCTAACCTCAAGCCCAGATGCCTAACCTAAATCACCCAACTTTTAACACTGTCTGATGATGTTCATTTTGAAGCTTTAAACAAGTGTTTTGCACTCCCAGATTAAGCATGAAGTAACATTTCGAGTACAAAAGCCTGTATGTTTAGATTTGGAATCCAAATTCAGGCCCATCACTGGGGTGAGACTCCACTTCATTTACTAATATTTTTAATCTACGATGATAAAAACTTACTTCAAATGTTTAATAGTAGTCTCGTGCTCTTTCTCCTTGGCTCTTAATTTTTTAATAATATTTGAATGCTGCAACTGCTGCTTTGAAAGCTTCTCCCCCTCCTCCCTTAGCTCCCTAATGATCTGCTCCTTTTCCAGCATAACCCCCTCCATCTCGCTCTTGCTCATCCGCATGGCATTCTCCATCTTCGCCTGCTCCAGCTGCTTCCTCAACCCGTCCTTTTCCCTAATCGCCTGTTGAAACTTCCTCTCCAAGGCCGACAATCTTTGCGTGTACTCTTCGGTGATTGTGTTCAAGTTAATCGAATCAATTTGTTTTGTGGTGAAATTATCCAATTGTTTGCGTAGATCGTTGTTTAATTCTTGCAGCTCGGAGTTTTTCCGGTTGATTTCGACTAGTTTGTACTCCCTGGATTCTAAAATTTCGGTCATTTCGGATAAGCGCTTGACCAAACGCTCGATCTCCGTATCGTCGCTTAGGCTAGAAGCCTCCGATAATTCGCGGTTGTGGCCTTTGATTTTCTTAAAAGTCATTTTCCCCAGCAAATTATCAACGTTGGGGTCCTGCGTTTTGGTTTTCGTGATTATTTTCGCAGGGCTGTGTCTGCTGTGAGTGCTGCTGGAATCGCCGTTCGGGCTCGAGATTATCTCGATATCGGAAGAAGTCGTCGTTTCCAGCTCGTCTCCGGAAGTGTGGGCCGAGGTGTGATCGCTTCCGATTTTAACCAGATCCGAACGGCTTTCCGAACTCAGAGGCGAAGTTTCCCTCGGTGGCATTTCTAGTTGGGAAATCGTTATGTTTTCGAGTAGCTCGCAGGCTTCTTGAGTCTGCGACGAGTCGATCATGCTCTGAGTTAAATCCAGAAAGTTGGGGTTTTTCGCGAAATCCGCAAGATTTTGATAACTCGCGTTTTTCGCGGAATCACCAGATTCCGCGAATAGCGTACAATAGCTCGATTTCGCAAATTGCGAAGAATCACTCGATTTTGCAAATTGCGCACAATCCCTAGATAAATCCGTGAATTGAGAGCCTTTCGCCGAATCGCTCATGTTCTGGCCCAAGTCCTTCAAATGGCTATTCTTCGCGAAATCGCCCTTTTTCGATAGGTCACTCATGTTCAGGTTCTTCAAATGACTGTTGTTTGAGTCGCTCGAGTGATCGGCGTGTTTTCCCGGCTCGTTCAAATCGTTGGGTTTCTCATCCTTTTTCTCCGACATCGCGTCGGCCAGCATGTTCTTCAAATAAAATGAGTTAGTGTTGCTGTCGGTAGTCGTGCTGGTGTCGCTGCTGCTCTCCATCTCGACGATTGTTTTGTCAGAATGGAAACCCTCGTCGCTTTCGGAAATTTGAGGAAAATCGATGACGTTCAAATTCTTCCTCTCCTGATTTTGAGGAATATCAATCACATTCAAATTCTTCATTAAAGAAGATATATCTTGTTTGCTGCTTTGGGGTTGAGTGTCGATCAACGTCGACATTTCCTGTCCGCGATTTTGAATCAGTGGAGGAATTTCTTGCCCTCGATTTTGAATCAAAGAAGACGATTCTTGTCTTTGATTTTGAATCAGAGAAGACGTATCTTGTCCTCTATTTTGTATCATAGAAGACGTTTCTTGTCTTTGATTTTGAATCAATTCTTGCCTTTGATTATTTTGCGATTGCGGCGTATCGTGCAGTTGATTATTTTGATGTGAGATGTTTAAAGCAGAATTCATTTGTTTTTGAGCACTCTGAGGTTGCGTGTCGATCAAACCTTCAGTACAACTCTCCCCGCTAGTTTCCATTAAAGAAGACATTCCCCTTTCTTTTTGATTGCCTTCCTTTTCCCGAAAATGTCCTTCAGATTTTTCAAGTTCTTGTCCTTTATTACCGCCCTCAAATTGTCTTCGATTATTTTCAATTGAACTTCCTCTGGCGTTTTCCGTTAAATTTAAGTGCATTCCGGTCCGGCTCGGAGCCCTGGTTATCGGAATTTCTGATGCGGATTTTTCCGGACTCAACGTAATGTCGCTGGAGACGCTTTCGGACATCGCCGTTTCCGATTTGATCAGCGCGAGCGATTGCTGTTTCTGCTTGAAGGGCAAGTTTTGTCCTTCGAGAATCGTCGTGGCTGTGCTTTCCGAAACCGAGTTGTAGGATATCGTGTCCTCGGCGATGCTGTTTTCGTCGTCTGGAATTATTTCGATGCTGTCCGGGGTTATTTTTTCCGGATGACTAAAACTGCAAAAATAAAAATTTGCGCTCTAACAATATCTTAGTATAATACAGCGTAGGGCGTGGAAACTTCCTTTTTTTTTTAAATAGGCCTTAAAAATCGGCCTCTGCGGTAAAAGCGCACTGCTCCCTCCAACAAAGCATTTTTACAACTAAAATGAATAGGGATGCAAAATTCCCATCCAGGCCCTTCCCACCTTTCTGTTACTCTCACTAACTTCACTGCGCCCCTTTCAAAAAAGCAAGTTCCAATGCCTCATCCTGTACAAAATACATTGCGTTTTTGAAGTGTAAGTCTGGGAACTAGATTCAATTAAACGGAAGCAAAATTTAAAAGTAAAACGTTTTTTTCACTTCATAAAAATGTATAACAGTTACTAGTGATGGGCATAATGGAATGATATCAATAATTGATCATTTTGATTCGAATTACATTGATAACATAGGACCACAAAATAAAACCGATGAGAGGATCCTTTGACCAGACCACGTGCGTTATACAAGGTTTGGCAGAAGTACTGCGACAATGCTGTATTTTTTGATTGTGTGTAAATTTTTTTTCAAAAATTTTCCCACTTATACAGTATCATAAAAACTACCTTATGAGATGGTTTAGACCTTTCCCAAATTTTGGGGGTGTCATGTGGGGAGAAAAAGAAACACATTTCTGCAAACCAGAAGCCATTATGTTGGTTTGTTAAAGAGATCAAAAAGCAAATGGTGGCAAATTCTTAATCACTTAAGAATTTGTCACCAGCTCTAGTTAGCTTTGGAGCAATTGAAGTTGACAATTTAAACGCCTGCTTATTAGTAATAATTTTTTGTCAGTAAATTTTTACTAAATTTTAAATCATTAGTTAAAAGTGGCGCAAAAGTCAGGTGAAACGGAAAGAATTACACTATTAATGATTCGTGGTTTTGGAGATAGAGTTAGATTGTAAGTTAAAAAAATTAAAAGGCTTTTCAGGTAGTAAAAGGTGACAAAAATTCTTAGGTACTTAGTCCTTAATAACTTTTTAAGAAAACAACAAAATGACTTCTGGTTTACAGGACTGTATTTCTTTTTTTATCCCTTTACAAGGAGTTGTAATTGAAAAAAAGTGGTTTAGAGAACCATCTCATAATGTAGTTTTTATGATACTGTATAAGTATGCACATTTTTGAAAAAAAAATATACACGCAATAAAAACATACAGCCCTGTCCCGGGACTTTTGCTAACCCCTGTATGTTTTTGGGGTTGCTGAAACTGAATGGGAGACCCATTTTGCCTCATCACATCAGGTTTTTCTCTCAACCTCAAAATATAGCTAAAAATAGTAAAACGCAACAATATCAATCCTGCAAACTCCATAACTCAATGAACCCAAAAACACAATAGCCTATAACTCCAAAACCCATAGCGTCATAATTTTTCATGTGTCTGCATTCAGAGCACCTCCACGTGGTGACAGTGGGCAACGGAGTTATTCCATGATCTAGCAGAGTCCCTGGTCATGCCGGTAAGCACACGAATAAAAAGTACAATGCAGGCAGTCGAAACCCCCAATTTATAGACATAGGTCTAGTGATTACTAATTCACTAATTACACCAATTTACACCAATTTAATCATAGTATTTAAGATAGGTTACAGGTCATTTACGGGGCCTGCAAAGTTTATGAGTTATAGTGTTGAAACAAATATCTGGTTCAAACTTGCTAAGCGTAGGGGATTAGATCTCCTATGTAAGTCTCTCCGTTGCTGCATTTTATGATTATGGGGTTATAGGGTTTCAGAATTATGGGGTAATGGGTTTTGGGGTTATAGGTTATTGTATTTTTTGTTCTTGAGTCATGACGATATGAAGTTTGATTAGGTTGCAGTGTTGATATTGTTGAGTTTTAGCATTTTTAGCTATTTTTTGAGGTTGTGAGAAAAACCTGACATGATGGGGCAAAACGGATCTCAAATTCAGTTTCAGCGTCCCCAAAAACATAATGAACCTGGTCTGGTCAAAAGAACCTTTCATCGATTTTATTTTGTAATCCTGTGTAATCGAACAAATTATTGCTCAAGAGATCACTAAAAAGATTGGTGGAATAGTTGCTCATATGATCACTTGATTGATAATTCAGATAATAATCTATTGCAATAAAATAATAGCAATAAAAAAATATTCTATCAAGACAGAAATATATGGCAATGAGTTTAAATGATCTCTCGAGCAATAATTTGAGATATCCCTCAGGCAATCATTTGAGAGAAATTTCTAGAAATCTTTCCAGTGATCTCTCGAGCAATCTCTGCAAGATCTCAAGATGTTCGATTATTTATATAATCGAACGAATATTTTTATAATCAAATGAATATTTTTATAATCAAACGAATATTTTTATAATCAAACGAATCGATTATCTTTAGTCAAATAATTCCATCACTAATAGTTACCCAAAAAAATCGTCTGGTGTTTGTAAAGGAGACACAAATTCGTCAGTATACTGAGACTGTCTTCGGCTGGCCAAACTGTCGGATCCGATCACCTCCACAGAACTGGGACTGGTTAAACTGTTTGGCAGGATTTCTACCGAGTCGGATGTTTGTTTAGATCCTGTACATTCAAAATTTATTAGGCACAATAAATGATCTAATTTAAGGCTAACATATTACATGAAACTAATTTTGGATCTGGAATCTAGCATACTGTTCAAGTTGTAAGCTTTTGTTTTAAATAAACTGCATGCTAGAGTCTTATCTAAAATTGACTAGCGTAATGAAAATCACAAAGCTTATCACTTAGGATCCAGAACTGATCAGTATTCAAAATTTGTATTCTCAGTACTTGTGATGTACTCGGTACCTACTCAGTCCACAAGAACCATACAATGATTTAATATACAGGGTGAATCAAAAAGGTTCATCACATTTCAAAAATCAATATTTATTTTATGAATCAAGATAGAGGAATAGGTGACATCTTAAAATGTTCGTAATAATGTAAAGATTTCATTATAAGTGTTCAAACTTTTCTTCCCTCTACTGTACACTACACATCTAGACTGTAATTGAATTCCTCCCAAACCTGCTGAAGCATATCTAAAATTACTTCAGGAATGGCGGCTGTATTTCGAGTTTTTAGCTCGTCAAGATTGGCCGGTAATGGTGGTACAAAAACACGGTTTCTCACGTATCCCCACAAAAAGAAATCACAAAGAGTGGGGCCTGGTGATCGAGGTGGCCACGAGGAAAGTGCTAAATCTGAACCCCCTTTTTGCCAGATCCATCGATTGCTAAGTGCCAATGTGGTAATGCTCCATCTTGTTGAAAAACAAAAACATCACTATCTTTCTGTAAATGAGGAAACAACCAGTTTTGTAATATCTGTAGGTAGGTATGACCCGTGACAGTGTTTTCCTTAAAGAAAAATAGGCCGTAGACTTTCTCCTTTAACACGGCACAAAACACATTGACTTTTGGTAAGTCTCTTTGGTGTTCAACTGTTTTGTGCGGTTGTTGGAAAGCCCAAATCCTTACGTTGTAGATTTAGGAAGAACACATAAAGCTTTGTGTTGTGCTTTTATCATCTTGATAGTAACTGTGGCACACTGGAGACCTCTAGCCACATTGAGCAAAAACTTGATGTTCCCCTCTTTAATGCTATGTGAATCATTGACCTGCAATCAGCAGTTGTCGAACTTTTTACGATTGAAATGTGATGAACCTTTTTGATACACTCCTGTATACATTACAGTAGGCTTTGAATTTCAAATTAGATTGGCACTACTGACTGTTAACACATAGTTTACCATAACCTCAGTATAAAGGCAAGTGCAGTTTATAGCACTGACTAGTATACTACTTTAAAAAAAAACCCTTAGTTGATTACGTATGCCACGTGTCTTAATGTTACTTTTTAAAGCTAAATTGGCATTGTGTAATACAAAAATACTTGATTTCAAAACATTTTTGATACCAAATTTATGTCTCATATCATATAGCCTCAGTGGGTTAAATGATTGTAAAAGACACAAAAATGTTTACCTTGAGCTGAACTCGACAAAGACAAAGCTTCGGAGTCCGGAGAAGTCGTGCATCCAGTGCTTCCGCTTAAAATCTCTACACTCTCCGAACTCCGCCTATCGCTTTCCGTACTTATCACGGAAAGCCTGTTGATATAGGCGGAACTGGGTTTATCCCGTTTCTTCACTGATGTACCACTTTCGACGCCAAGTTGAACAATTTCTAACAAAAAATTAAATATTATTACTTAATTATAATAATAATAATAACAATATTTACAAATAAAACATGATTTTAACTTTGTATAACTGAGACTTTATTAAGTGACTATAGTTTCGACAACTTTACCTTTTCATTTTCAAACTCAAAGTGATATACCTAAAATTAAGGTCTAAAGACCTTAATTTTAAGTATACATATTAAGTATATCAATTTTTAATTTAAATTACTTTGAGTTCTCAGTTATACAAACAAAGTTAAAATCATGTTTCATTTGTGAATTATGATCTATAACAAAGTAGAAGCCTACATTAGGGCTTAGTAAATTGTGTCTTAAGTATGGGGACAGCAAATCATCAACTTAAATGAGTGACCCCTATACTTAAAAGAAAAACTGCCTGTTTTTATAAACTATACCAACATTTTTGAGGCATTTTCAAAATTTCAAGGGGAAGTTATGGGTAAAACTATTGTTTTTGTGCTTAATATTTACAAAAATTTCAAATGTCTGAACATTAATTTTTATATAACATGACCATTTATTTTTGACATCAAAGCGGAACGCCTAAAGAATTTTGTAAAAAAATACTTATTATTAGTAGTTAAAGTCAAAGCCTTATACTTATTTATATTATTTAAATTATCAAATTGGGTAAAGTAAAACAAATTATACTTTGAAAATGATCATAACGGATCGAAGCAAGTGTCAAGCAACTGATAATAAAAATATGAAACAAACCAAGTGTTTTACTTTACCCAATTTTCAAAATTTGGTTCCATCAAAAAAGTAGCATTTAAATTATCATTTGATCTGTTTACGAAAGTGAGACATTCTTCCTCTCGCTGAGGACAGCAGGACAGACTGCCTGAAAGCAGGACGTATGGTCATGTTAATTTTATAGGGTCTTAAAAATCTGCCCTTGGCCTTAGATTTTGCTTGAATAATCATATTAAACATTATACCTGTAGGAACTTCGTTAATTTGTGCGTCCTGTCTTTCCTTCTCCCTCAAAACCTCCTCGTCCACATCGCAGCTGGACAACCTCGAAAAACTGGCGTCGCTGTCATCGTGCACCACCAGTTTGCTCCCGCTGAAGTGCTCGGCACTAACGTCCACCGAATCGTCCAGACTCTCCACCGAATCTCTTTCCTGCTTCCGCAGAGTGCTGTCTTTGTTGTACTGCTCGAAAAACGAGCCGGTGAACGAACCCCAGATACTCGAACTGGTTAATTTCACCGCAGTTGTTGTCGGATTTTTCGTCGGGCTCTTCGTGACGATGTCATCTTCTTTCTCATTTTTAATATTACCTAGATAATACAATAATCATAATATAAAATATAGTACGAAAGTAAAAGTCAGGACGGGCTTTTAATTTACCGTGCGCTTTTAAGTAAGGCTGGGAGTTTTTAAAATTGAAATATGAATTCATTTAACTACAAATATTCGGCTATTTGAATTATTCACGTTTGAATCCCAGTCTTACTTTTTAGTTCTGAACTTTATTTACAATGTATTACATTACCCGATTGTGATATTCCCCATGTTCCAAAAAAATCATCCGAGTTTGTATCGATCGGAGTGTTTGCCGGCGCCGCGATACTGTCATCGTCCTTGATGTCCAAAGCTTTATCGATGGTCCTCTGGGCTTCTTTCAGAGCCGTTTTGGCGATGTTGGCTATGCCGGATGTATCGAACCAGCTCATCTTTTCTAAACATTCGTTTGTAAACTAAACGCACAATCGAATATTTCCTTCAAAGTCTTTTACACTTGTTTTTTTTTTGCTACTACACTACTCCCAAAAATAACGCACCACCTGCAATTTCTCGAAAATTTAGAAATGTGTATTTCACGTTAGCTCTTTAAAATAACGAAGAATGCTTTGAATCCTGTGTTGGGTTACAAAAAAGAATAAAATAAAATAAACACAAAGCTAAACTTACAAAGTTTAAGAAATTGTAAGGATCATTTCTTAGAGCAGTGTATTTTATTTTTATTTTGTCCTGTATTGGGTTTTTCTGTTTGGATAATAAAGATTATTATTATTTATATTATCAATGTATTTGCTTGATAAATAAGGCACTAATAACCTATCTTCACACTTTTATTTGAATTACCAAATGTACATTTCGGATACAAAGTGACCATTATCAATGGATTGATAATAAATGCAAAACTAAAATTCAACACAATATATACAAAACGGATTACAATACAAAGCGGTGGAAGTAGAGGTAAGGTTATTGTGGAAAAAAACATAAATTTCCAGAAGGATCAAAGAAAATAAGGGTAGCAGTATGGACGGGATAAGTGTATCAGGGGGAAAACCAAATTAAGGTGGAGAGATTAAATCTAACAAAATATTTTAGAGTGGACTCAAATTAAAATTTATTAATTTGTTTTCGGATTTCTTCATTTCGATTGCCTCTAACATGTTTAATTGATTATTTGACAATTGTTTCAATAATTTGACATTTTTAATTGTGAGTTTAGGTCCGGTTTCTATTAAATGGTTAGCTACGGCTGATTTTTCTGTAGAAAATTTTTTAGTGTGAGTTAAATATTCTTTATATCTAATTCGAAAATTACGTTGCGTGTCCGAAATGTATATTTGGTAATTCAAATAAAAGAGTGAAGTAAGGTTATTAGTGCTTTATTTATCAACTAAATTTGATCTTCACGTAACTCACCCAATCAATAATATATTTGCTATTGAAAAATACGGTTATTAATTAATGTAAACAGGTAATCTTGACTAAAGTGAAATTAAATTGATGATTAGTGGTTTAATGTAGACTAAGTGCACAGTTCTAAATAGACTAATTTATTATTCACTGTTTGCGCTTTACATGTTTACTAAACATTGAATTTTAACAAATATTCATTTCCTGTCATTTTTTAATTGAATATTAAATAAACAAATTAATCACTCCAAGCATTTAATGAATCTTCAGTTTATCGATAAATGTCATTAAAGACGTAAGAAATCAATTACACTAAAGGATTTTTATCTTTTTACACAGATTTTACACTATGCGAGACTTAGCGATTTTGTATTAAACTACTTAAGCACGCAGTTGAAAGTATTAAACTTTCTTGTTTAAGTAATTGAATACAAAATTGCGAAGTCACGCATATTTTATAATCTGTAAATTGTTGGAATAGTAAGGGAACCAATATTTTTTGTGCTAAATTAATTTGAACAAATCTTTACAAGGATATACTTTTAATTCTTTCACTAATAAAACACGGTTTGAATTTTTTTTCTTCACTAGTTTATATATTACTGTTAGATGTACATTTCAAGTACCATGTACTCTTTTTCAATAAGTAAAAAAAACAGTGAATATTTTCATTCTTTACTTCACTTTTATTTTTATTCGTAATATACAAAGTTTTCTCCTTTATGAAACTAAAATCAGTTTACAATTTCCAATAATCACTAATTAATTACATACCTTCACTGTGGCTCAAAATGTTTTTATATCGAATACATTCAGTAGTATATTCTTTCAACACTGGGCACTCGATGAAAAAAACTGATCGGAATGTTTACATCACTCGTGCTAATACTCTAGCACCTCTGTTCGAACACTTTGCAGATTACGTTCCACTGGTGTTTTAATAAATGGTCGGAATAATTACATCACTTTCGAATTTCGAGTTTCTCGAACGGGTTAACTGATTTCCGAGATTATTGGTCTGTGTTTATCAAGTTTTGACACCTCTTTTCAGCGGCTGTCACATTTGACGTTTCTCGAGGTGCCGCCGCGTTGTCGCATTTCTCCGTTCTGATATAAAAACAGAAAAGATTTCTGTTCGCGAATTGCGGTTTGTAACTGAAATGTCAGAGCAATGCAGATTTCTATTTGAGGTAGGGATGGTACAAAAGAACAGGAACTGTGATTTCGGAGCAATTTCGAGGTAGCTGCTTCGTGGACCAGTGATTTTGATACATGTTCCATCTGCTCGGACCTGTTCCGCCTGCTCCGGGCGGACTAGATGTGACCATAGATTAAATTGATTGATAACTCATAGGGGGCTCCACGTATCATGATTTTAGTTAACCGACCCACTCGATGGGACGGCGCTGCAATCGCAAATGACGTCATTGGACTCGGGGAACGGGCGGGCTTCTTGCTAAGCGGGGTGTACGGTACAGGGGGTCAAACATTGAATGGAGGGTGCGGTGCGGGGAACATCGCACGATATTAAATTACCGTGTGATGCGAAAAATAACAAAGACCTAATGAACATGTTAAATTTATATTTTAAAAGTAATTACCAATATATTTCACTATATGTCAAAACCTAATTACATTTCACTTCTCAACAAAATGTCTGCAGTTCGTCAAAAAATGCATCTTAGAAATGAAATAAGAGGTCCCCTTATCCGAATAAGGATGTTGGCGTAAGTAGTGTTCCATACAGTGAATTTTTCTCTAAGGTAAACATATGCACAAGCTGTAAATTTTCCGGCATTCGTTGTTTTTTAAAAGATTTCAATATAAAGCTTTAAACGAGTGTTTTCCACTCCCAGACTAAGCATGAAGTAAAATTTCGAGTTTAGAAAAGCCCCGTGAAAATTTGTCGAGGGTCGCGCAGCGACCCGAGACAAATTTTCTGGGCTTTTCTAAACTCGAAATTTTACTTCATGCGTCACGCGTATAAAACACTAAAATATTGTGAAATTTATGCATATTCGAATTTCACTTGAAATCTGTGTTTTATATGCGTGGCGCATGAAGTAAAATTTCGAGTTTAGAAAAGCCCAGAAAATTTGTCTCGGGTCGCACGGGGCTTTTCTAAACTCGAAATTTTACTTCATGCTTAGTCTGGGAGTGAAAAACACTCATTTAAAGGTTTAAATTGAACTTAAAAAAAAACAAGAAATATCTAAAGATTTACAGAAAATAGGTTGAATTTGGAATACGTGTACTTAAAAGAAAACTCCCTGTATGTATAAATACAAATAAAATATTTCCAGAAGAAAGTTATTGTTACTGCAAAAATGGTCAGCAAAAATATTAAAGGGAAAAGTATTTGGTACATAGTGAAACTCATTTCGTAAATCGGGAAATCTTTTGACTTATATTTGACAAGGTGAAAGATATTTGGGATATAGTGAATCTTATTTGAACAATAGTAAAATGCAATAGAAAAACCGTGTAATTGAATTTAAGGCATTATTTTATGTTCTGGGATCGTAGTTTGTGACCAGATGGAATTTCAGAATTGCTTGATCAGCAACAGGAATATTCTCCATGGAAGTATGCTCCTAGCCTGGTGTGAAGAAAATCTCCACGTCCATGGTTATTTCATGCATGGTACTTGAAGTTCATTCACGAATGCTAGGAAGAAATATAGAGAAATAATGTAGACATACTAAATGTGTTTCACTACAGATTTAATTAAAAGAATAAACAATGGCTTAAAAACTTAAAATATTACATAAACTTACGGTTTTAATTATTAATGTTAACGCCCATCCCTAAAGATTCAGAATTGCTTAATCCAACAATAACGGGGATATGATGAAAATATCCACGACCATGGATATTTAGTATACTTGAAGATCATCCACATGTACTAAGAAGAAATAAAGAGAAATAATGTAGTAACACCCTGGTTTTAAATTTGTTTGACTGTAGACTTATTTAAAATAATACACAATAGGTTAAAATTTAAAAATATTATATAAACTTACGGTTGTAATTATTTATATTTATTAACGCTCAGCTCGAGACGATTTCGCCTTCAGATGTGACAGTCGGACTCGATTGCTCCGGGCGGACTAGTTCATAGATTTAATTAGATTGATAACTCCTAGGGGGCTCCACGTATCATGATTTTAGTTAACCGATCCACTCGATGGGGCGGCGTTGCAATCGCGACGTCAATGGTCGCGGGGAGCGGACGGATTTCTTGCTAAGCGTTTTTATATAAATTATGAAAAAAATATTTCAATCATTGTATATAGATTTTACATGTAAAAAAATCGGAAAAAAGGTAGGAGTATTAAGACGAAGTAGTTATTATATGTCGCAAGCTACCAAAAAAACAATATATAACACTATTATACTACCACATTTTCACTTTGCAGGATCTATTCTTTATCTTGCAAATAGTGGATCTTTGAATAGACTCCAAATATTGCAAAATAAAGGAATGAGAATAATTTTAAATTGTAATAAATATACAAGTATAAGATCGATGTTAGAACAACTGGATTGGATAAACATAGAGAATTTTGTAAAATTTAAGGCATTCATTTTTATTCACAAAGTTTACACTGGGAAGATGCCCAAATACTTTGATGAAAGTATCATCACTAATGCAGACATCCATACGTACAACACAAGAGGCAGAGGAAATATTTTTCTCCCATTCAAAAACACAAAGGCAGGACAGAATTCACTCTTTTTTAAAGCTGCTCAAGAACACAACAAGCTATCAATAAAAATAAAAGAAGAAGAAAATATTAATAAGTTTAAATCAAAGTTGCTAGATTACTTGAAGAGTCTTCAGAAATAGTCGTAGTGTATGGGCTGTGCATTATGTGTATATATTATTAATTGTTCCTATATGTATAAGTACAAATTTTAAATAAGAATTATTACCTTTTTAGTTATTGTTTTTTTGCATAAATGTATAAGTATTGTTGTATTATGGATTTATTATTTTTACATAGATATTTAAGTATGGTCTTAGACTGATTTTATTAAAGTAGTAAAAAGATTATATATTAAGTATTATTATGTGATAAATTTATTGTACATACACAATTTATAGATTAAGGATGATCAAATGTTTATTTTATATATATAGATATACATATATTTTTCTATGTTATTATATAGCAAAGATGCTAAATAAAGATTATTATTATTATAACCGAAATAACTAATCACCGCCTCGCTTATTTCAATGAGTTAGCGAATCAGATGGATCTCTAAGAGTCAGAACTCTCGGCGGATCGCTAGCTCGTAACTGAGTCATGTAACTCTTTTGAGCTGGTTTACTGAACCAGCTCTTTAAAGTGAGTCAGATCTTTTGAACCAGCTCACTGAAAAAATCCATTTCGCCCATCTCTACTCCGGGCTTTCATTGCGGTCACGAAAAATTGTAAGTAATTAAATAGAAATTTACTCAAATATCTCGTTGTAAAAAATATTTAAAATTCAGGTACCACTTAAATTAAATATTTGAAATATTATTTTTATTTCTTTTATTATATAAATAATATATATAAGTGGACAGTGACGGGTTTTCAGGCAAAAATTCCGTAATGTCAATTTTTGCTAATTACTCCTTTCGCTTTTGTTTTTGGACGGTTTTAATTCAATAAAAACATTCCTAAATAAATAAACGCATCCATATTTCCCCCCACTCCTGCTCCGGAGCAATCACAGTTATTCGGAACAGGTTCTGCACCTGGCACTACTCCGACCTTTTCCGCAAAAATCAGTTTGTACCATCCCTAATTTGAGGTTATGAAAAAAATTAAGTTTAGAATAATAGAGACTTTTATAGGTGAGCAAGTGCGCGAGCACAAAAGCGTTGCCAACATATGGAGGTTCATAGAGTGCAAAAGAAGAATATTGAGGATAGAATAATAGAGTCATATAGCTGGGCAAGTGTGCTAGCACAAAAGTGTTGCCAACCTAGATGCATAGAGCGCGAGTACATAATATATTTGATTGTTATAAAATTTGGATTGGTCGCGTAGCGCCTAGCCAAAACCAGGGGCTATTACATTAGATGTGTGACCTTGGAATCGTTCCCTTTAACAACAGGGCTCTTTTCTGTGAAGTCAGCTATGGAAAATTAGAATGAAATGGCTCGTTTTTTGTCGAACAAAGCGCAAGCAAAGTTGCCAGATTGGGCGCAATTCCGCCGTTTGGGCTGGAACAGTTGTTCATTTAATTTTGCAGAATTTTTCTAAATTTATAACGAGCACGTCGAATCAAGGAAAACTTATTCAGTAATTATAGAAAGTGATACTTTACATGTGCGTATTTAAATTAAACTAAACATTATTTTGATTTCATTTATAAATGCACAAAATATAAGAACAGTGTAGAAAATAATCTATTTTTTCAAACAAAAGTTTAAGTTTATCGCTTTCATGAGTTAACTTTCCTTCATTGGCGGGTAAAAGCATTAGACATCTGGCAACCGTGGGCGCAAGTCGGCCATGTTTATTTATTTCTGTTTCTAATACCGCGCTGTGATGTTCTTCGTCGTTAGCAGATAAGTATATTTTTATTTAATTTACCAATCGTCTATTATAACTGCGTACTTATTATATATGAATGTAAATTATACAAACATTTTGGTGCATATTAGGTCTAATTATATACAATAGTATTTTGTTTGGTTAACCTAAAAAATATTTTAATACATATATTCATATTTACATATTATTATGTTAATTTATTTCCTAATCATCTTAAACATAGCTGCAATGTCTACAACATGAGGTGGTTCTACTCTTCCCTCCGAATGGTCACATATTCAGCATTCTCGCTTAAGAAGGTATCTTAGATTTCATATGAAGCAGCTTGCAGTCATGTTTTGCATAACTTTCAAAGATTAACCTTTCCTTGTATTTTTTGTGGCAATAAAGTTTTATAGATTTTAATGATACATACGACTTTTATTGGTTAATTTAACCAGTTTCACAATTGAACTTAATATTATTAATTATTATTTTTGGTAAGTATGCAAGTTTTCCTTAATTATTTTTAAAAAATGATCACTCAAAATAATATTTAATGTGTCAAAATTAAATTTGTGTAATGCAGATTTAATTTTAATATTTAAAAGTTATTTTAATTTGCATTTAAAAAATACAGATATATTTTATTAATTCAAAAATGGTGCGCGCACCCGTAGTTCGCAAAAAAACGGCCCCCTATTAGGGAGGTCGCTGTAGTCACCCATCTCTCTTTGTACAGAATCGACCTCTCTCTTATATTATTTCTCTATGGCCAAAACCAAAATTTAAGGCTTTTCTTAACTCAAAATTTTACTTCATGCTTAATCTGGGAGTGAAAACACTCGTTCAAAACTTCAACTTAATAGCTTTTATAAAATCGACGAATCCTTAAATTTACAGCGTATACATCATGTGTATTTAAAAGCACAATGCCATTTTTTTGACCTGTTGTATGTGATACAATAAGTCATTCATAAAAATCATAAAAAGAAATGCAGAATTTTACTTAAAATCAACTTATAGAGTACGCTCTATTAATGGGTGAAAGTTATCATTTCATTTATTTTTTCCATGAATAATGATGACTTTAAATGCCTTAAAACAAACAATTTAATATAAATAAGTGGGAAATATTATTGTTGTATTTATTGAATATAAAAAGAAAATAAAAGATCGTAAAGTAAATAAATGTGTATAATTAAAAAAAAAATAAGTATAAAAATAAATATTACAATGATAATGCAATACAAGCAATAAAATGATCGATGCTGGTGTCACTTTTCTGCTTTCTTTGCAGCTTTAGCTTTTGCCTTATCTAAAAAAAAAACAATAAACAATTGACAATAAAACCCTTTTAACTTTGTACAAAACTTTTCATTTTGGGGCTGGCAGAAGACAAAATATTGTGTCCAGAGGTGAGCAATAGTCAAAATGCTTGTTAAAAACTTATAATATATCAATTATTTTCAGCTGTAATATAACAAGTGGTATGATTATCATCGATAATATTCATGAGTGAAACTGAGCTGCATCAGAAATATGGTGAAATTCGTTATATTCTTTCATCGAATATAACTCGTGGTATGATTAATAATTGATAATATTCATTCATGAAAACGGAGCAGCACATTCACCCTTGGGGCGTTTTCATGAATGAATATTATCAATTATTAATCATACCACGAGTTATATTCAATGAAAGAATATAACGAATTTCACTATATTTCTGTCTTGAAAACCTCACCCCATCACCCGATTGACATTTATATTTATCGACCATCAGATTTGACAAATAATATTCGTAGCAACGACCAAAATAGGGTCAAAGGATTCTATTACCACATGTAATAACATGTATCTATGGAGATAAGCGATTATCATCGATAATATTCATGAGTGAAACTGAGCTGCAGATTCAACGAGCCCGAAGGGCGAGTTGAATGTGCTGCTCCGTTTTCATGAATGAATATTATCAATTATTAATCATACCACGAGTTATATTCGATGAAAGAATATAACGAATTCTCTATATTTCTGTCTTGAAAACCTCACCCCATCACCCGATTGACATTTATATTTATCGACCATCAGATTTGACAAATAATATTCGTAGTAACGACCAAAATAGGGTGATAGGATTCTATTACCACATGTAATAACATGTATATATGGAGATAAGCGATTCTGATTGAGTGTGTGACGCTTGAGTTATATTCTCAGGCAAAACGTCATAAATGATGAAATATTGTGTTCAGAGAAGGACAAGAGTCAAAATATTTGTTTAAAACATATATATCAATTATTTTTACGTAAAACATAAAAAAACAAACAAAATATTGTGTCCAGTGCGGGCAAAAGTTCAAATATTTGTTAAAAAATTATATTATGTCAATTCATTTCATGTAAAACGTCAAAAATATTTGATCTCTTGATGCCCAAACGGGGGGCAGGCGCCCCCCTTGGCTACGCTCATGGCTATTTATAATGCTATATATTAGTGGTCTTAAAACTCGTCAATTAATTTAAAAAAAAATGGGATTTACCTTTCTTGGCCTTCTTTTTAGCCAATTTCCTCTCCCTGTAGGCCCTCCATAATCTCTGTATTCTTCTCGCCGCCAAATTTTGCAAGAAGTGCTTCACTTTCTCAGCCAAAATCTTCGCCTCTTCGTAATCCTTCTCCAACTTGTACTTTTTATAAATCTCTTCCTGTTCTTTGAACAAACACATCAACTCGAAGCATTCTTTTCTCTCATTGTCGAGCCTGCAAAGGGCAAAAACACGGAAATGAACTTCGACGCGTGTTACAAATAAATTCCTAATGACTATTTTAAAGTGTAATTTTATACTTTTAGTTGTACTATATTAGGTTTGTTCGTTTGTACTGCACTAAGTTGAATTTTATAAACAAATAAAACTAAGCAAACTGAATGAAATCCGTGTTTCCTAGTTTAATAAAAAAAATGTAGGGTTGTTGAGTGACGATTTCAGAATGTTTGCTCGTTAATTCACACATTGCACAACCATTGACATGTCCTGTCCATCTTTGAAAATTGTACATCTTTCACCCTCTCCTTTTTCTAGCCTGCACTAGTTACACCTACTCTGGACCAGGGGCAAAAAGTGCAGGTTCGGTGCAAGTGAACTGACGCAAACGAACACAATTCAGTTTAACTTAGTGCAAGTAACGAACGGTTTCGGTGCAAAAAGTGTAAAACGTGCTGCACCAGTTCATGTAACGAACAAACCTATTATGTATTTTTTAAATGGATTCCGTTGACTGAATAAATAAATAAAAGAAAAGCGTGCGCAAACGCCATTGAAATAGCAGCGTTCGCGTTTCGAACTAAAATCAGTCGGGTTAAAATATTTTTATTCAACATGTACCGGGTGATCAATGTCAACTGTCCTGAGTTGGCAATACTTAATTTAAGGTGGTATGATTAAAGTTATGTTTTGGTTATGTTATAAACTGGATAGTATTTGCATTCGTTATTTTCATGTTTTACACTGTTTCACAAGATATAATATGTTAAACAATAGCAAGAAAAAACAATTTCCTTTAAAAATACTTATTAATCCTTGGAATCTTAACTGCTTTCATTTAAATAAATCATTTTAATTATGATGTGGTTTTACCCTTCTTCCAAACTCTCCAACTGATCCTGTCTATCGCCAATTTCTTGATCGTATTTATTCACCCAACTCATCAATTGCGTTTCAATCTTAAATCTTCTTGTCCTCAGCTTTTTTTCTTTGATGAGATGCTGTTCGATTTGGGTATTATAAACCTGCTCGGCTATTTTCGCTTCCTCCTCCAAAATTTCCAGTCTTTCACCGCTATGTTGATCGACTTTCATCATTATCAAACTTGAATCTTGTCTAAATGAATGAAAATAAACAATATTAATTTAATCGTACAGGGAGTTTTTCTTTTAAGTATACTTATCCTGATCTCTGTAAATTTTAAGGCAGTCGTTGTTTTTGAAAAGTGTTTGATTCGAACTTTCAAACGAGTGTTTCCAATCCTTGGTTAAGCATTGAAAATTTTCAGGCTTTATTAAACTCAAAATTTTACTTCACGCCCTACCGGTATACACCAGTTATATCAAGTGAAGTTCAAAAATACACCGGTTAAGTTTGATCTTAGGTTAATAAATTTTCCAAAGATTTATTGCATATAACTAAATTCATCAGGTAATTTTCTTTGGAGTTTTGGAAGATTCAGTTACACGAAATGAACGTTTGAAGTATTTATTGAGCAAATTAAAGCAATTGCTTGAGTTTGCTTAATAAAAATCTATATATGTGTATTTTAAGCTTCACTTCAATCAGTGTTTTATACGTGTGATGCATGAGGTAAAATTTCGAGTTTAGAAAAGTCTGAAGATTTGGATTTGCCAGGCGGAGCGAAGCGAGAACGGCAAATCCAAATTAATTAAATTATTAAACTCGAAATTTTACTTCACGCCCCACCGGTATACACCAGTTATATCAAGTGAAGTTCGAAAATACACCGGTTAAGTTTGATCTCAGGTTAATAAATTTCACAAAGATTTATTGCATATAGCCAAATTCTTCTTCTTCTGCTATCCCTTGTTGCCCAAATTCATCAGGTAATTTTCTTTGGAGTTTTGGAAGATTCGGTTACACGAAATGAACTTTTGAAGTATTTACTGAGCAAATTAAAGCAATTGCTTCAGTTTGCTTAATAAAAATCTATATATGTGTATTTTAAGCTTCACTCTAAATCAGTGTTTTATACGTGTGGTGCATGAGGTAAAATTTCAAGTTTAGAAAAGTCTGAAAATTTGGATTTGCGAAGCGAGAACGGCAAATCCAAATTTTCAGGATTTCAAAACTTGAAATTTTACTTCATGCTTAGCTTGGGAGTGAAAACACTCATTAGAATTTCAAATTTACCGAACACTGTAATCATCGGGATAATCATAAGGCCCAGCTAAAAAAACTATATCAATTTATGAAAAATGGATAAATCGCAGAAATCGAGAAAATAATATTATTATATAAATTACTTAAGTCGACCAATGTAATAATTTATTAATACAGTAGAACCTCGTTATACCGGGATGGCTTTTGGCTATACCTAGCACGATATAAGGAAAACACGGTGTATCCGAATATATGTAATTTGTATAATAGTCACATACACACACGCGCATATATATATATATATATATATATATATATATATATATATATATATATATATGTGCAGTAGCCACCTACATATCAAGACATACTAGACATACTATATAATACAATAATGACGCCGGAACGTTTTACCTAATCAGGGCGATACGCAGTCAATTGTTAAAATTAACATCTTAAAAAAAAAAAGAAACCTGAAAAATGACCCCGATATATCCGAATCACGGTATCTCGAGGCCCGGTATAGCGAGGTTCTACTGTAATTATATTGATCCATTTTTCAAATGAAATACTTGCCTAAAATTTATTACAAAAAATCACTTTATTTATTCAATCAACAAAGTTTATTTAAATACTTACACAACATCTTCAATTTCCTCCTTGAACTGTTTCCTAATCCTCTTGATTTTGGATTTATATTCCTTGATGGTGATGTCCTTATCTCGTATCTTTAAATCCGTCTCGTGTGTTTTCTCTAGCAGTGCTTCTTCCAGCTCTAAAATCAATTGTGACTTTATTATTATTATTATTATTTTTAAAATGCATCGTTATTATTATTAATATAACTTTTTAAATGCATCCTTGTTATTATTATTTTTATTATTATAATGCATCGTTATTATTTTAATTATTACTTTGAATTATCGCCATTCTCTCTTTGACTTCCTGGAAGGCATCCCTCAGTTTCTTCTGCCTCTTGTGCTCGGTCTCAGCCGTCACGGAGAACCTGTTCGACACCAGCTGCATCAGTCTCCGCACCAGGACAATGATGTTGTGCACCTTGTCCTTCACGCGGAGTTTCTGCTTCTGCTGGAGCAAGTTCAGGCATTTGTTTCCTGATATAAAACGGATGATGTGATCCAATTCTTCGTCCAACGGCGTTATTAGGTCATAATCATTTTTACCGATCTAAAAATAAAAAGAAAAGATTTAAAATGAGATGCATATTTTGTCAATTGTGTGGAAAATTATATAATAAACAATTTTAAATATATCATGAAATCAGCAGCTATCAAATTGTATAAAAAAAATATGTTGAAAACCTATTATATCGGTTCGGTTAAGTTAGGCAAAAGTTACATTAGGTGAGGTTAGGTTAAGTCCTTGCGGTGGTTGTTAAGTTATGTTATGGGGTCGGTGGGTCATGTGGCCTCTGGGCCTTCCGAAATTACCTTGACCTGAAAGATCTTTTGTAATTATCCCTAACCTACTTGAGTCCCTCAATGTCTAGACCTCTTGCGTAGTCTACAATAACTTGAGGGTTAATGTGTACTATGTCATCAGGCTTTAAAGTGACCGATGACGGGTAGTTCCCTCTTTGAAGGGCCAGGGCAGAGCATTCACAAAGTAGGTGCTCTGCTGTTTTTTGTGCCTCGTTGCAGAATCTGCAATTGACATCAGTTGTCTGACCCATCTTAGTGACGTGGTATTTCAGAGGAAAGTGGAACCCAGAGCAGTTTAACTCTGTTGTTCCTGGCCAGCTGCTTAAGGGGTAGTTTGCACTCCCAGACAGATTTAGACCACTTGCCACTGTAAATCAGTTTTATGCGTTTTCGCTGCTAACAGCAGCAAATGTTAGGTTAGGTAAAGGTTAGGTTACAAAAAGCTTGGTTAAGTCCTTGAGGTAGTGAATCATTTTCATGTGATTTCACTGCCAACAGCAGAAAAGATTAGGTTAGGTTAAGTAATGGTAAGGTTAGAAAAGGTTTGTTTAAGTCTCTACGGTGGTGAATCAGTTTCATGCGTGTTCGCTGCTAACAGCAGCAAAGATTAGGTTAAGTTAGAAAAGGTTTGTTTAAATCCTTGCTT
The DNA here is from genome assembly GCA_932526585.2 of Philonthus cognatus. Lineage (NCBI taxonomy): Eukaryota > Metazoa > Arthropoda > Insecta > Coleoptera > Staphylinidae > Philonthus > Philonthus cognatus. Next base: position 37,680,821 of record OW052242.1, read on the forward strand.
TGGTAAATCAATTTCATGCGGTTTCGATGCGAACAGCAGCAAAGGTTAGGTTTGGTTAAGTCCTAGCAGGGGAGAATCAGTTTTATGTGTTTTCGCTACTAACAGCAGCAAATTTTATGTTAGGTTAGTCATGCTTAATCAAGGATTGGAAACCCTCTTGAATCAAACATCAATCGCTTTTATTTTCTACGCTTTTTTCTACTTTTATAATAACGGTAATGTAAATTGTATTATGAGTGAAAATAAATAAAATTTATAAGTTGATAAATCTTTTTTTCCATAATTTTCGTATTGTATAAAATGTACATATAATTTTATTTCTTTTCTTGATTTTCTTAATTCAAAATCAAACAAAAATGTAAGCGTTTTTAAATCATCCGCGTAAACGCCATTATACCGACTGCGGTGATGTTCGAACTAAAATCACTTAATTAAATACTCGTTTACTAAACTTGTACATCCCTCTATTAGCCCTCAATGAATCGACTTTAGTTGGCAACACTTTTGTGTTACTTTTTAATGGGCCCGTCCATCAAACGGGCTCAGCAACTTATCTATTATTCTAACCTACAAAAAGAAACTGGTGATCTAAAAATCTAGCAGAAAACGTTAATACGCTTGAAATGCCCTATGCATACATGAAATTGGTAACAGGGCATAAAATAACAATTAAATTTATTAAAAAATAAATTGTGTTATACAAACAAAATTAAACCGTTTTTATTAATGAATTAACATCTATAACGAAGTAGAAGCCTCCACAATACAAAACAATTAAAGGCATTTATAAAAATTCAATGGGATCACTTGTATTAATATTCTTCTTTTTTTAGTTACCTTAAGTAGTTTAAAGGCAGGTCGGTTCAGGATCAAAACGGAAACAAGAACAGGAAGTTAAATCAGCTACTGTTTTTGGCTCACACACGGGATCATTGCTCACTAAAGGCCGGTTTAGAATCATAACGAAAACGAGAACTGGAACTAGAACGGGAAGCAAGCAGAATCATATACTGTTTTTGGATTTTTCGAAATTGGTGCGCACCGAACACGGGCAGTGCACTGTCCTGGTTTTCAAACCACGCTGTTTTATCTTTAAGGTTCTATACTCACTACATGGGCCAGTGTTGATTTCTTGCCCTCAGTCAGCTCGAATGCTCATTTTTGTGCAAACAGTTCGGAAGTAGAAAACGCACACCCTCACTGAGTGCAGCACTACTCTGTACTAAGTTAGTGAGCAGAAAATGCTATTACGCTATTCTTGGGCCCGAGAACGAGAAGACGCTCGGTTGCGCATGTTAACATGGAAAACGTTATCATGCATAACCAAGCGCCTTCTTATCCTCGGGCCTGAGAACGGGAAAGTGCTCGTATTGTACATGTTAACATATAAAACTTTATGATACAACTTGCTCCCGTTCTAGTTCTCATTTCCATTTTTGTTGTGAACCAGCTTTTAATTATAGTACTCCTTACTTCAGTTCGATTACCTGTCGGATTAATCAGATTATAAGTTTAATTAATGAAAGGGATGCCTAAAATGTTCATTCTGTTTAATAAAACGTAACTATTTTATTAACTAATCCCATCAACTGTACTTATTAATATTAGTTTTTCACCGATCCTAACCTAATCTTTTTAAACATTAAAAGTGCGATTCTTTATATAATCTACAACTAAGAATCTTTTAAATCTGATCCAATTGAATTTTTTGCAAACGCCCTGAGACTTGTTCAATTTTCAATGAAATTACTTACGGGCGTGAGCGCGACGGATTTATATTTGGATTTCTTCAACATCACCGATTCAAAACTCCTCCGTTTCATCAGAAGCTTCTTTATGATGAAATCTGCCTGTTCCTTCGGCAGGTATTTGCGTAAAATCTCCCCGTCGTTTTTCAAATAATACGGCAAGCAACCCTTGATATAAAAATTAATAATAAAAATAAAATACATGTAAGTGAAGCAAAACCAAGTGAATTTAATTTACAAAACCAATATAAATGAAAATAAGACTTGGGTAAAAAATTCAGTTTACAATGAGCACAGAATTTGATGAAGTATGTGTTTCTAGTTCTTAAAAATGTAAGGAAAACATGAATTTGAAAAAAAGAAGTCTGCTTATTACTAAAAATCACCATGCTTTAACTGAATATTTGGTTAGAGTGAGTGGAAACATGTATGACAAGGAGAAACAAACTTAACGACTGTCTGTAACTTCAACAAAAGTGAAATCATAAATGCAGATGAAAAACAAGCACCAGTGGCGTTGAATAAAGAATACGAATTCCTCAGTCAACGTCAGTGGTCTGATGTTGACTGAGGAATTCTCATTCTTCATTCAACGCAATGTTTTTCAAACTTACGACAACTACTAATTTTCTAATCATCCTATCGACGATTCCAATAATCCTCTCGGAATGTATCCGCATGTCCAACTGCGTCCCTTTAATTTCCACGATCTTCGCGCCGCTCCAGTCCGTCTTAATTTCGAACGTCTTCTTTTTGCACATCGACTTGAACTTTCGCACCTCGTCGAAAACCGAGCTGTCGCCCTGAAACATGCTGACCACGCTGTACCCCATGGTCGACTCGTTGAGCGACTTCATCGACTTGGTTTTGACCTCTTCCTCGTCCTCTTCGGGTTCATGTTCTTCGGGTTCATGTTCTTCGGAGGCCGCCACTACGGTAAGCGATCGAACATCGCTTACGTCGTTCAACATGCTTTAAAGTGGGGATGACCAACGATTCTGAAACAGCAAGTTGTATAAAAGTTTCAAGTTAAATAAATATTCAATGTTGTAAAGATGTTTTGGGTCTGAAAGGATATTTTGACATTTTTCTCAATAAAGTGTTCAGATTAGAAATACCTTGGTTACTGAATATTGATCAAGCTTTCATAAAATTGATATGTTTATCATAGTACCGTGCAATCATTTATAACATGATTTAAAGTAGGCTTTAAATTTTAAATTAGATTGGCACTACTGGCTGCTAACACATTGTTTACCATAACCTGTATTACATCATTCAATTAGCATTCTGGGCAACTGCACAAAAACAACGTACATTGCACAGTACGTTCCCCCATGTTAATTACTTGAAATCAATAGCTCTCACCTACCTTATTTTTCAACAAATGTTTCTTATTCCTGTTAAACTTTGTTCGTAAGCCTCACTTATGTTTTTTACAAAATATAATCATGACAAGTTCAAACTAACGTCATTTATAGCAATAGCTCACATATTCAAAGTAGTTAATTCGTAAAACTCACGACTTTTAAATAATTTTAATAAAATAACTAAAAGAGCTACGATATAATGTGAATACGCATTAAATGCTAATTTTTCGATTATCTACAACTTTTCTTAACAAGATTTTTGTATATGATCAATATTAAAAAAAAATGCTAAGAGGGAGCTACCACTTCCGGTGTCCGCATTTTCACCAAAAGTTGATCGGATACTACTATTGTAATAAAAAGCTTAAGTTAATAGTGTTATCTTAACAGCTCAATCGGTTTAGACTTTATCATGGCGACAGAATTACAGGACAAACAATTTTCAAAAATGGTCTTGATCAACTTGGGGGGAACCTCGTAATGATATATCCACTAAAATTTTTGATTTCAAAATTTTCGCCAAAACAATACTTTTCCTTTGTTTTGCATATATAGGAAAGTAAAAATTAATGAAAATCATTCGACTTGATGGTAATATGAAATTTTTGTTTTGACTTCTAAGGCTTAGTTGCACAAAAAATGTTGAACACGAGTTTAAGAAGACAGTTTTCCATTCCGAAGTAAAGCAACTAAATCCAAATTTTCAGGCTTATCTAAACTCGAAATATTACTTCAAGCACCACCGGTATACAACACTGGTTTTAAGTAAAGTTCAAAATATACATCTTTAGCATACTGCTTTAGTAGCATATTAGGGACTTTACTTGAAATCAGTGTTTTATACTGGTGGCGCATGAAGTAAAATTTCGAGTTTAGAAAAAAAAACTCGAAATTTTACTTCATTCTTAACCTGAGAGTGGAAAACACTCGTTAGATATCGTAAAACTTTTTAATAAATATGAAGATCTAAAAGCAGGACATCAAACTAAACAATTTTTTTATTTTAAATTTACTTTGATACATTTTTACTTGCTCCAAAAGGAAGTAAATTAAAAGTAAATACAAGTATTTAGTTTATTTCCTATTTTTTGGATCTTTATATTTATTTAGGAGTTCAATAAAGTTTCACCAAGTAGTTTCTACTCCAAGAGACTGGGACCCAGACTAAACATAAAGTAAAATTTTGAGTTTAGAAAAACCTGTAAATTTGGATTGTTCACGTAGCCATCCAAATTTTCAGGCTCAAAATTTTACTTCATAGGGCATAAAACACTGATTTCAAGTGGTCAAAATACACTGCTTATGTTTGATCTCACGTTAATAAATTTTATAAACGTCTTTATCAAATTTTGCGCTTCAAACAATTTGCTTTGAAATTTGTAATTATAATAGAAATAAATTAGAAACATTTTATTTAAAAAAAAGTCAATACCAAAAATATTATAACATTAACTTAGGTAAGGGTTAGGTTTGGTTAAGTGGAAGAGCAGCTGATCTAACTATCAAATCGCCTGAACTTCGGCTATACAATTTTGTTTTCATTTTACACAATGTATTTTTTGAGATATAAAGACGTTTTATTACCATAAAATTGGACGAGGCTAAAAAAATACAATCAAATAAATTACAAACTTCTCTTTCTATATTTTACACAAAAATCACTATATCTACACTAATTAATTACAAATTCACCCCTTTATACAAACCGGGTGAAGCCGGCGTACCCAAACCACCACCGATCTCAAAATCCGGTTTTTCGCCCTCCTCGGCCACCCTGTACTTCCCCGTCTTATCCTTCTTGTAAACGAGCTCCAACTTCGGATCTTCGGCTCTCTTGCCCCGCTCGATCATCTCTTGGACTAAAATCAGCTTCATCAACGGGGGGAAGGCGGTGTATTTCGGTAAAACAGTGGCGTCTTTTTTGTGAAGCGTTTTTTTCATGTAAGACGTTTCCTCGTCTATGGGGATTAGCCGGTAGTCGGTTTTGTAACTGGCAGATTCTATCAGGACAGGGTTTGGGAGGGTTTTTCCACGGAACGTTCTTTCAACTAGAACTTTCACTTTGCGAACATTCTAAAGATAAGAAATTATTTTTAACTATTACAATTTCCTATCTTATGAATTGAAGTTAATAGCTAGTAGGGAGTTTCTAAGAAAATATTCAAATAACTATTTACGTTAAAAAATGTAACAAACAATTAAAACAACGAATAATATACAACAAAAGAATGACAAACATACGCATGCTAAGCATATGCGCTCTGTGGTTTGTATGCCAACAGTAGAATGCCAAGAGCATTCTGGATATTGCTAATAAAGTCGAGTAATATGGCTAGTTATTATTTTTCAAAGATGAATAATAGAATTATTGTATTTTTTATGTGAACGCATAGTTTCTAAAGTTGATATTCTGTTGAAAACTGAACTTGTATTTTTTAATGCGAACTTACATCTAAAGTAGGATTCTTTGGATTCGGCAAAGCCTCAACTTTTAAAATCTTCAAATACGTGGGCTCTGCATATCGCTCAAACCTCGATCTCGTTACTATTCTTCCAACTCCATAGTTCTTCAAGTTTCCCACGATTTCCCAAAGGGTTTTTCCTTTGAAATCCGTCGTTTTTCCTATGTATTTATACGGCATTTTGTGTGTATCGAAGTTTTCTTTAAAATTCGCAGGTTATGAAAATTAGTTGAGGTTAGAATAATAGACAGATTGCAAGATGCGCCTTAGACTAATCAATAGATGAGCAACCTAGGAGCACAAAACAGTTGCCAACTTCAAACGATTTTGAGGTTAGAAGAATGGATAGATAGACAATCCGGTAGTACTGTGAAAATTACAGTTGGCATCTCTGTGAAAATGAGAGCTGGTACCACTGTGAAAATGTCAGCTGGCATTACTGAAAAAATTACATATGGTATCACTGTAAAAACCTTAGTTGGTATAACTGTGAACCTCTCAGTTGGTATCACTGTAAAAATCTCAGTTGGTATTGTTGTAAAAATCACCTTTGGCATCACTGAAATCAAAAGACAAGCGGTAACAATTGAGCAACGCGCCCTTTTGTTAAACGCAAGTTTTTCTCCGGGAGAAATTCGCCTGGTTCGAGCATATCCAATCAAGTTTACATTTCCACGTTCAAGAACAAGAATGACGGAAGCAATGGAGACGTCGATTTCCGAAAAAGAGAGTGCGATCGCCGAGGAAACGGAACGTACGGAATCGGAGGTGTCCGAGGAGGAGGACACGTATTTCCACGACATTAATCTGCTGCTGGACCACGGGATTTTGATCGAGGACGTGAAGAAGCTGAAAAAGGGGGGCTTCAACACGATAAAGGGCGTCCAGATGACAATCACGAAGAATCTGCTGTGTTTGGGTTTCAGCGAAAAGCAGCTGAAGATCATCATGGACGCGTGTTCCAAGATTTCCATGAACAACGCTTTTATGACCGCGATCGAGGTTTCCGATAAGAGAAAGCAGATTTTTAAGTTGAGTACAGGAAGTCATGCCTTTAAGTAAGTAAATAATTGATAACAAACATAAATGCAGCGCACTTCTAGTGCTCATTAACCTTAAGGAAGCCAGAAATATTCGAAGTTTGATGCTAGTTTTCATTTATATATTTGTCAAGCAACCTGAATATGACTAAATTATTTTTCACTGTCTAATGTACAACATACATTTCGAGTACTATGTAGGTCTTTTTAATTATTGAATTGAGCTATTAAAAATAGTACATGGTACTCGAGGAAATCAAATCGTGTTTTATCAGTGATTGATTATTTCAAATAGCTCAAAACAAACTGTGAAAAAGTTTTAATATGGCACAAACACATTATACAGATATCAATTAAACTGTACATTTATAGAAAATTGACAATATTCGCAAAATTATCTTCATTAAACTGTGCAATTTTAGCCCATTAAGCGCCGTTGATGCAATAACGCAAGATTATTTTTTTTTAATTATTAAAGTACTAAATAAGTCAATTTAATACATTGTATTATTTGACGTGAAGAAAAATGGAAATATTTTGTTATTTAAATATTTCGATTATTACTCATTTTAAAAAAGTATTTTTCAGTGTGTTTCTAACTTCACAATATTTCAGTGTTTTATACGCGTGGTGCATGAAGTAAAATTTCAAGTTTAGAAAATGCTGAAAACTTCGTTTGGTTGCGTAGCGCTACGTAACCAAACCAAATTTTCAGGTTTCTCTAAATTTGAAATTTTACTTCATGCTTAATCTGGGAGTGAAACACTCGAACTTTAAACTGAATGCGTTTAAATGTAATACAATAAGTCATTCATATAAATTATAGAAAGAAGTGCAGATTTTTACCTAAAATCAACTTTTTAAGTTTACTCTATAATTGCTATGCCATTAATGGGTTAATAATCGCCGAAACGCTTTTTATTTTTACCTATATGTGATACAAAGGGAAAGTATTGTTTATAACATCATCGTGATTATTGTATAGACTATTGCTTTTTCGTTTCAACTACTTGCGAAACCTCGTAAGTGTGTCTCCTTGATATTTTGGACTTACGCGGTTTCGGAAGCGGTTGATCGTTTTGAGAGATAACTCATGCATACTCTTGCATACCTAGAAAACAATGTTTTGCGGAGATTTTTCATTCAGCCCGGTGCAGTCACCATAATTGCCGCCCATATTTGGTGAATGCACTGGGAATGTTTTTTTTATATAAACTTTTTTTCAGCAAACTCTTAGGGGGTGGGATAGAGGCGATGTCCATAACCGAAGTTTTCGGTGAATTTCGCACAGGCAAAACACAGCTGGCTCACACGCTCTGTGTGACCGCTCAAATGCCCGGGCCTAACGGATACATCGGTGGAAAAGTGATTTATATAGACACGGAACATACATTGTATCCTTTACACAACTTGATTTATTAGTTTTTGATTGTCTGAGGCTGAATTTGATGAAATTCAGATAATTTTCTACAATTAAAAGTTCAATTAAATTTGCTTCTAAGTGATTATCCAAAGATTAACCGAATATTTTCCTTCATCTTCTATAATTTGATAAAGAAAAACACTTGTTATATTCAATGGTTTTATAAGATCGTCCACACCGGCTTGTCAAAGAAGAGTCGGTATAAAATCGAAAATTAGTTTTGTAGTTAATAACTAATTCTAATAATTTCTAGAACTTACAACTTACTATTCGTGTTAATAAATAATACAGAAGAAATTTTTGTTTTTAAAATATGTATACGCTATAAATATTTAGATATTAAAGCTTGAAACAAGTGTTTTCCACTTCCACATGAAGCTTGAAGTAAATTTTAAGGCTTCTCTAAACTCGAAATTTTACTTCACGCCACGCGTATAAAACACTGATTTGATGTGAAGTTCAGAATATAGTCTTAAGCATACTACTTTAATAGTATATTTTAAACTTCACACGAAGCAGCGTTTTATACGCGTGGTGCATGAAGTAAAATTTCGAGTTTAGAAAAGCCTGAAAATTTGGTTTGGTTGCGTAGCGCGTAGTGCTACGCGACCAAACTAAATTTTCTCGAAATTCTACTCCATGCTTAATATGGGAGTGGAAAACACTCGTTTAAAGCTTCAATTGAACTCTTTGCAAAGACAATCTAAAGATTTACAGCGTATAAAGTATATTGGGGTATGTATATTTAAAAAGAAAACTCCTTGTATTTTAATGAAGATATTTCTGTCCCAGTTGCATTAAGAACATGTTTATTTAACTTACTTCAAATTGTGTTATCAACAGATATTAGTTGAGTTGGTAAGATAATTGCAAGTACTGAGAAATATTTGTAATAGTTTTTAAACAAGTATGCGAAACAAACAAAGTGATTTCATTTCTGCTAACGTTTAATGATTAGGAAATAAGTCATTTCCAAAAATTGCATTTCTATCACTATCAAACAGTATGGACAAGATTCTAGAGCTGAGACTAAGTTCTAAATGCAGATGTGGACAAAATGAATGTCGCGGTTTTATTTTCAGTATCCTGACGCATGTTCAAATTAAAGGTTAAACAAGTATATTTCTTCATTACATTTGTGGATCCGGTTTCAGCAAGAGTGTAGCGCAACAATTTAAAATATTAAACGGATTATGTAATTCCGAGTGTGTTAATTTCTTAACGAATTGATTAGCCGTCCAGATAAACTCAGAGCCATTGCTCAGCGGTTCAGTTTGGACGAAACTACGGCAATGGAAAACGTCCTCTACGCAAGGGCTTATAATTCCGAACACCAATACCAATTGTTGAACACGGTCGCTGCTAAGTTACACGAAGAAGCCGGGATTTTTAAGCTGCTCGTAATTGATTCAATCATGGCTTTGTTTAGGGTTGATTACACCGGAAGGGGGGAAATGGCGGACAGACAGGCGAAATTAGCAAAAATGCTGTCGAGGTATTGAAATTTTCGAGATTAACGTGAGATCGAATTTGAGCAGTTTGTTTTGAATTTACTTCAATGAGTGTTTACAATCTTTGATTAAGCATGAAATAAAATTTCGAGTTTAGAAAAGCCTTAAAATTTGGTTTGGTCGCGTAGTGCTACACGCTACGCGACCCAAACAAATTTTAAGGCTTTTATAAACTCGAAATTTTATTTCATGCGCCACGCGTATATAACACTGATTTCAATTGAAGTTCAACATATTATTGTTTAGAAGTATATTTTATCGCCTGCTTCAGCAGTTTTTTTAAAACTTACACAAATTATACACCCCAAAGTTTTGAATGACAATTTTCATTACACAGTGTATAGGTTCTAGAAAATTGTATAATAGATATTTTACGGAATTTTTCTCTTGGTTCACTGAATTATGTTGTATTTTAGGCTGCAGAAAATTAGTGAAGAATACAACATAGCCGTTTTTATAACTAATCAAATCACTTCTGATTTTACTGTGCCGCAAGTAATTGGGGCGAATAACGTGAACAAGCCGATCGGGGGAAATATTCTGGCTCACGCCTCCACCACCAGGGTGTCTCTGGCAAAGGGTGATGGGAGCAAGAGGCTGGCCACGCTCTTCGACAGTCCCGACCTGGAGGAAAACGAGATCGAGTTCGAGATCACTACTGCTGGAATTGATGACGTTAGACATGAATAATCAGCCATAACATTTTTTTACTGGCAGTAATGTGTCGAAGATTCTTTTGATTTTCTATTTATTAAATCATAATGATTATATGTTAATTTAAATTTATTAAAATGATAATTTAAACTACTAAATTAAATATATATATACAGGGTGGGCCACGAATAACGCCCATTAAAAGTTTTCGGGGTTCCTGACAGAGGAAAAATTTGAAAAAATTCTACATTGCACGGTTGAATGCGATCACCTCATGGAAAATATTTCGACTTTCTATCACTTCCGGTTGTACCGGAAATTGTTACCAACTTTGTTATTTTAAATAGAACATTCTATATATTAATTTTTTTTTAGATTCCCCGTTCAATTGTCTACCCTCTCATATGAATATATGTCCACTTAATTCTTACAGTTTTTGAGTTAAAAATTTATTTGTCAAATATTGACCTCAAATAGACTTATTGAAAAATGCGTATAACTTCTAGTAGGGACAAGATAGAGAGACGAGCGGCATCTTGAATTGTTACTTATAGATCCCTCTAGAATTAAAAAAATTGACATCTGTCAATTTTGACAATAGGTATTTCAAAAATGTCAAAATTTCAGTGCCCACTTAAAAACATCATAATTCAATGTTTTCAAATGGAATGACTAATATTTTATCTCATATGGTGATTGGCATGACAACTTGCAACATAAAAGTATTATGTCTCCCTATATCTAGAGCAAGTAGTTTTTGAGTTATTTCGAAATTTCTTTCCTCCCAGAATGTTTGCACAATTGAATAATTCCTGTACAATTCACACATGCACCATACTAGGCTAATGTCAATATTCACTGAACCGAATCTAGAAAAATTCGTTTCCAACGTGTCAATATTTTTGAACACTGAGTAATATTATAATAAATAAGTGTGGCAATCGAGAAATTATGAATTTATTCGTCATATATGGCTAGTGCGACAGAATTGTTGTTTCAACGAAACTTATCCACACTTACAACTTACAAACAAAACAAAAGCAAGAAGATTGAAATAAAGAAATTTTCAAACGAATAATTAAATGCAGGAACAGAAAAAAAAAATTATAACAATTGTTCGAAATGATGACCATTAACGTATAAGCACTGTGCAGCACGTGTTGCGACACCCTCTGTTGTTGCTGGCCTAATTTCTTCTGCACTTAATTTCGCGAATGCAGCTCGCACCCTTGCTTCCAATTCTTATCGGGTATTGACGACAGTGGCATAAACTTTATTTTTTATACGACCCCAAAGAAAAAAGTCGAGTGGAGTAAGATCTGGAGATCTAGCGGGCCAGTTCCACGGAGCTAACCTTCGAATACATCTATCTTCGAACATATTCGTCAGTTGCTGCGATATTTCGTGTGTGCAATGAGCTGGGGCTCCATCGAGCTGATACAATGAACTTATCCTTAAATTCAAAGGAAGCTCATCCAAAAAATGCTCTACAAAATTTCTTAAAATTTGTAAATATCTACCACTATTTAATCTTTTGTGGTACAAATAAAAAGTAACACGCGTGTCCATCAAAAGGCAAAATACGTTGAAACTAAATTTGTGTTGGGATTTATGTACAAGCGTTGCATGTGGATTTTCAGTTGACCACATGTGTTTTTTTTTCTATTGAAAATACCTTCACGAGAGAAATTTGATTCGTCGGTCCAAATAATTTTTTTTATAAAGTCATTGTCTTCTTGATTTTTAACCAACAAAAACTCACAAAAATCAATCCTATTCACTGCATCTTGAGGAAATATTTCTTGCACCAAATTAAATTTATAATTATGCATACGATATATTTTCAAAATTTGCTTGAAAATAAGTCAAAACATTCACTTGAACTTCCTCGTTTTGCGTTATTGGCTTTGGTTGATTTTTTTCTGCGTTTAGTTTTCCAAATTGTACAAAATTTGACTCCAGTCTTCTAAATTTTCTTCTATCCATCGGCGGTAAGTGTGGGTAAGTTTTGTTGAAAATTCTGCAAGTTCTCTCAACAATTCTGTCGCACTGGCCATGTATGACGAATAAATTCATAATTTCTTGATTGGTATACTTATTCATTTTAATATTACTCGAACGGAGCGTTCAAAAATATTGACAGATTCGGTTCAGCGAATATTGACAGTAGCCTACTATGGTGCACGTGTGAATAGTACAGGAATTATTCAATTGTGCAAGCATTCTGGGAGGAAAGAAATTTCGAAATAACTCAAAAACTACTTGCTCTAGATATAGGGAGACAATACTTTTATGTTGCAAATTGTCTTGCCAATCACCATATGAGATAAAATATTGGTCATTCCATTTGAAAACATTGAATTATGATGTTTTTAAGTGGGCACTGAAATATTGACATTTTTGAAATACCTATTGTCAAAATTGACAGATGTCAATTTTTCTAATTCTAGAGGGATCTATAAGTAACAATTCAAGATGCCGCTCGTCTGTCTATCTTGTCCCTACTAGAAGTTATAGGCATTTTTCAAAACGTCTATTTGAGGTCAATATTTGACAAATAAATTTTTAACTCAAAAACTGTAAGAGTTAAGTGGACATAAGTTCATATGAGAGGGTAGACAATTGAACGAGGAATCTAAAAAAAAAATAATATATAGGATGTTCTATTTAAAATAACAAAGTTGGTAGCCATTTCCGGTACAACCGGAAGTGATAGAAAGTCGAAATATTTTCCATGAGGTGATCGCATTCAACCGTGCAATGTAGAATTTTTTCAAATTTTTCCTCTGTCAGGAACCCCGAAAACTTTTAATGGGCGTTATTCGTGGCCCACCCTGTATATATAAGCTTGATTATACAGAGTCCGCCACTGAAGCAAGAAATTTGAAAGTACCTAATTTTTTCGTGAAACATTTATTTTGGACTTTTTTTACAGATTTAAGTTCAGTAAAGTATGCCATTTTACTCTTTAAAAATAACGCCGCTCAAGTGAGAGCCATATCCGGGTAAACATTATTTTAATCTTGACCGAAAATTATCTATCATTTCATAAAGCAGGTCATGTTGAATATGTAATTTCTTGTCTGGTATTCGTTTTTAATTCCGGTATGGTATGCAGTCTATCAATATACACCCCGCTCTCCGGATATTTCCAAAAAGTATAGCTTGTGGCATTATTCTGCTGGAAAAAATTAACGTAGAGAGCCAGCCGTTGCATCAAAAATGTTCCGACCATATGTGTTTACCAGTCTGCAGTGTTTTTTCCACTATCCACTTAGAAATAATATGGCCCAATAATGCCTGATGGTGAAAATATTGAAAATTTAATGGCTTTTTGTGCATTTCACCTGGGTTTTCATTATTCCAATATCAGACAAGAATTTGCAAATTCAAGCTCGTCGAATGATGGAAAATATTCGGTCAAGATTAGAAGAATATTTACACGGAAATGACTTTCACTTGAGCGGCGTTATTAAAAAAAAGTAATATGGCATACTTTACTCAACTCAAATTTGCAAAAAAAATCCAATAATTAATGTTTCATGAAAAAATTGGGTAATTTAAAATGTTCTGCTTCACTGGCGGACCCTGTATTAACATTACACCAACAGGAATTGTGATAATAAGATTTAATTACAGATTATATTTATCTTGAATAAGTTTCTGATCTTCCACGATCAAATTATTTATATTTATTTTTATAGTCTATATTTATAATAATAATAATAAATTGTTTATTTATATGCTTAGTTTAAATACAGAATTAATACAAAAGTGGCCTCAACTGAGACGAGCTATTATTTTGAGGCTGAGGGACATAGCAATTGATCAGTAAGTTATAAAAGGTAAAAATACACAAGGTTTTATTTAATATTTTTTCACGATTAAAAATTATTGCAATTTTTATAAATTTTTTATAAAAATTATAAAAGCTAGAATAATAAACGACACATACGATTTCTAGAATGTGCTCAAATTATTGTGATTTTTTTGTAACTCTAGCTCCTCTGGGAAGGCTGGAATAAAAATTGCCTTTTTTTCTACATCGGCAAAGACCCTCAATTGAAAACGGCACGGAATAGTGCACGATTTTAAATAACCCGCGTAAGCGCATTTGAGACTTTTTCTCAGCTTGTACGTCAATGTTAACCTATGAAACTGACTTCAGTCGGAAACGCTTTTGTGCGCCTCTAAAAAACTTTATCGATGGGCGGTGTTATGTCTACTGGCTTGCATATGGAAACTTAGTTTACGCGAGCAAATTAAATTTAAAGGCTTTTCTAAACTCGAAAATTTACTTCATGCTCAACCGGGAATTATAAACACTCGTTAGAAGCTTCGAATTGAACGCTTTTATAAAAAAACAACGAATTCAAGATGTTTTTTATAGAAAAATAATTGTGTTTATTTTAATATAAACAATTTAAAAATGAATGAATGATTTTTTTTAATCATTATTTATTTCATAGACTATCTATGAAATAAATTGAACTAACATTGTTGTAAGCATGGCTTTGCAGATTTTTATTTCTTTTTATTTAAACAATGTTTATTGTTGTAATTAAAATAAAAGGATTTGACTAATTAAGAAAAAAGTGGAATTTTACTTTTTAACGCTTTTAATTAATTAATATTTCATCGATGTCAAAAATGCGAACCGGAGCGAAGTCGGCCGCGCTCGCCGGTCACGTGACCGTCCCATTTTGACAGATGCGGTCTTCTGACAAAGCGGGCGCACGCCGAAAAAAGAGCAAAGTTTCCGTGTGTTGAAAATTTCGCGTGGTAACTCGGCCCTCCTGAACCAGTGCGAGCGACGACGACGCGCCGAGAAATGGAGACGAGGAAGCTGATCGAGCTGCTCCGGGCGACGATCGACCCCAACCAGAGGCAGCAAGCGGAGGAACAGCTCGGCCAGGTTGGAAACCCCGTCACCACCACACGTGTATCATTTGCACGCGTGAAAAATCCACGCGAAAATCCCCGTTTTACACGGTTCGTTGAAAACGGGAGCTTTTCGAGTGGGTTAAATGGAGGATTTCGTGTTGACATTTGTTAACATAAACGTGGTCGGATTTTTGCGTTGTCATATTTGAAAAATAGACGAATTCTCGGACCTAACACGCTCGCCGATTTCCTATCGGCGCTTTTATCAGTAAAATTCCCAAAGCACTGACGTTTAATGATAATTTTTCCTATGTGCAATTACAAAAATTCACATACCCTTGGTTGACAGTCTCATGTTTCGGTTTTATTTTTTTATAAACACATTACTCATCACCAACAAATGTATTTACGCGATAATGAATGAGCTTCCTTTTCATTGTTTATTTATAGGTTAAGTTATGTTGTGTGTGAAATGAACTTTTCTTACTGTTTACTTGTTTTCCGTCTGTTGTTATGTCTGTGTTACGTTGACACGCAACAGGCAAATGTTTTGTCGATGCGGGCCTCAGTTCTGCCAGACCTCCCATTTTAGTGGTAGATCTACTGCTTTTATTTATAAGATATAGCTCTACCGCTACATGCAGCTATACAGGGTGTCCCATTTTAATCTTAACAGAGGAATATCTCAAAATTAGTGCGTCTAATCGAGAAAGTTACAAAATGAAAAGTTTTGTGGTTTTGAGGGGGACGTCCAATTCTTCCATAAATTTCACTCCCCAATCCCCAATGGATAATAGCGGTGACTTTAAAATCTTAGGTAGAAACCCCCAATTTTTATTGTAGATTGAGAAAGCATAAAAAACTAGGTAGGTATTACCTGAGAACTTGTTTGTTACTTGCAACAGGTGGTGCTGTACAAATTTTGATAAATTTGATTTTCTTAGATAAAACATAAAACTAGTGTTTGGCAGACAATTAATTCTTGAAAAATTCTCAAGTCATTTAAAATGTACACCTATGTAGGTGGGGAAGGGTGCAAAGTTTGTTGACTCCAAAGAAACTCGTAATTTTTCATTGAAAATCAAAAAGACAAAGTAAAGTTAGGGCAAGGGCTATGTTTGAAAAATATGTAATTCACGTTCATGAACTGACCTTCACATCTTGTGAATCAGTGAGAGATGAGAGAGATAGACAGAGAGAGAATCTTTGATAATTGAAATGGACATTTTCAGCCCAAATTTAAATATCTCTTAACCATTTTTGAATAATTGTTGTGTTGGTGGGAAATTCCTAGTAGATGGAAATCATGCAGTTGTTGAATCAAAAGTTTTTTGTGAATAAAATGCTTAAATTTTGGGCTTTGATTTGGTTTTCAAGTCACTTATGGTTCAACATTTTAAGTAAGATGAAAGCAAGATTTAGGTGGGATTTAATGTTTTATTAGGTGTTCGAAGTGACCGCCATTGTTTCCAATACAGATATTTACCCTTTTTTCAAAGTTTCGCATAGTCGCTTCCAACGTAAGAGGGTTATAGCCCTGCACGCTTCCCTTGTGCGGTCTTTCATGTTTTCACGTGTTGTTTACGGAATACAAGACCTTTGATGTAACCCTACAAAAAAAAGTCTGGCGCTGTTATATCCGGTGATCTGGGTAGCCACTGTACGAGTCCATGACCAATCCACTTTTGCGGATATGTCTCGTCAAGAAAATCGAGCCCAATGTGGCGGCGTGCCAACATGCTGGAACCACATAGTTAATCTGGTCAGGAGGGACACGTCATCTAGAAACGCAGGAAAGTCTAATTGCAAGAAACGCAGATATTTTCAACGTCTCTTCAAAGAAATGAGGACTAATGATCTGCGAATCGATGATGCCGCACCAAACGCTGACACTCCAACGATGTTGGTGACCAATCGATCGAACCCAATGGGGGTTTTCATCACTCCAATAATGGCTGTTGTGTCTATGAACAGACATAACATAATTAAGTACACATACTCTTTTTTCCATCTTCCATAAACGCATTGGAATTCATTGGATAAACACATGATTAACTCTAGAAGCACAGACTTATTTTGGCCACTTTGACCAAAAAAACAGGTGATAATTACCTTAATAATATGTATGTGATATTAAATACTCTGAACCTACTTACACCAGTGTTTCCGAAACTTTTTGGGCTAGCGGCGCCTTTAATGTATCATTTTTTCCGCGGACCCCAAGTCAAAACATTTTCGCTGTGTGTTTAATACCGTGTGCGGTGAACCGACGACGCTAGGCAGATTCAACTACCAGCTTATTTTCGCGACGCGCCTGTAGCTCAGTCGCGGAGCGCCGTGGCGCATAGTTTGGGAACCACTGACACATCAATTTCTAAAAAAATGTTTTGAACGTTATCGCTTACCGATTAACAATGCCAACATTTTGAAAACTTGCTTCGACAGAGAACATAACACGGTGAAAGAACCTTGGGTCTCTTGCAATTTTGCGTCGAGCCCAGTTGCAGAAGTTCAGTCTTACAGCGAGGTCCTCATTCGTCAACGACTGAGCGAGATATGTGGTACGGGTGGTGTTTGACCAATTTTAATAGACGGTGGGCTGTAGATTTTGGAATACCAGCCTCCTTTTTGATTTCTCGAATGCTCACGTGTGGATTTAGGTGAACCATCGCGAGCACGGTAAGCAGTTTCTCATCAGGAACATTGTCGTTATCAAAAACCGTCTTTTCTCTCTTGCGGCCGAGGTCACCTTCATGAGCACGTCGTTCGAGTGATATGGGACAGACATCTCCGATCCGGAAACCGACGCCGATATTCACGTTCAGCCTCACGGTATTTTCCCTTGTGAACGATACACATCATCATATCGATAACTTTGTTCGGTAAATAATCCGAAATTGTGAAAAATAGGGTACGGTATCTCTCTTGAGGGTCGGGGGGTAAAATTCATGGAAGAATCGGATGTCCCCCTCCGAACCACAAAACTTTTAATTCGGCAATATTCTCGATTGGATGCACTCATTTCGAGATACTCCCCTGTTAAGATTAAAATGGGACACCCTGTATACCGTTTTTTTGCATGTTTACTTATTTTAAATAATTATAAATTATTTCTTTTTTTATAAAGTTACTATAATTTATAGGAGTAATATTTTGAAACTAAATTCGAGTTTCGGGCTTATGAAAAATATATTTCATAAAGAAAACGTTAAATTTAACGGCCTGTTATCATTCAAGATTACAGGAAACGTCGATTTGGGGTTTCGGTTTTTTTATCATTGAAAATCTATTGTAAAGTTAAAAAAATAAATACAAAATAAATGTTCTAAGGTCATATATACATTATGTGCTGTAAAATTTTAGATATTAGTTGTTTTTTAAGAGTTCAATTTGAAGATTTAAACGGGTGTCTTCCACTCCCAGGTTAAGCATGAAGTAAATTTTCGAGTTAAGAAAAACATGAAAATGTTTAGGCTTTTCTAAACTCGAAATTTTACTTCATGCGTCACTTGTTCAGAATATTGCAGTGTTTTCAATGTTTAATACGCGTGACGCATGAAGTTAAATTTCGAGTTTAGAAAAGCGCGTAACGACCAAACTAAATTTTTATTCTTTTCTAAACTTGAAATTTTACTTCATCCTTTAATCTCCCTAATCTCATTTGAAGCTTCAAATTGAACTCTTTAAAAAAAAAGCTTATCCAAATGTATATTTGAATAATAAGGCCCCATAGAAGGAAAAGCGATAGACTTTTATTAATCTATCGCTTTTTTTTGTATGTCATCTACCGCTGATACATTTTTCGACCTGGCAGCACTGGAGTGCCTTTACATTCACAAAGTAATTGGTTTCGTGCCGGTCCTCCCTTTCCATTGTTTGTTTATAAGTTATGTTTGGTTGTGTATAAAATGAACTCTTCTTATTATTTACTTGTTTTTCGTCTGTTAGATTCACAAGATAATTGGTTTTGCGCCGGCCCTCCTCCAAGTGGTGATGACGAACGAGTGCGACATGCCCATCAGGCAGGCGGGGGCCATCTACCTCAAGAACCTGGTGTCGCAGAGCTGGACAGAACGAGAGACGGACCAGCCCGGGCAGCTGATGCCGTTCGCCCTGCACGAGCAAGACAGGGCGCTGATCAGGGATTCGATCGTTGAGGCGGTCGTCCACGCCCCCGATTTGATCCGGCTGCAGCTCTGTACGTGCGTCAACAACATAATCAAGCACGACTTTCCTGGTAGATGGACGCAGATCGTCGACAAAGTGAGAACGATCATTATGATAATTTTATTGATTGTAATTACAGGGTGCTTCAAAAAGAATATACATGTTTCACACGAATATATTTATAAAACTGTAAGATATACAACTAGGAAACTTCGGGCACATATTTACGAATCTTATTGTTTAGATTGCAGATGTTCAATATGTCCTCCATCAGCGACACAGACAATATCATATCGATACTCAATTCCTCCCTTGAATATAAGCAAATACTGACAAATGTAATTGTAACTAAGCAAAACAAAAGGAAACTAGCATCTAGCCGCAATGATATGAACTACACGATGTATTAGTTCCTGAGATAACCGAGCCCCACCACAGCGAGTGATAGTTTTGATACTATAATACATTGTAATGCGTATATTCTTCTTGAAATGCCCTGTATTATACAGAGCCTTCATTAATGATTGCACGTTTTTAAATAACGCGCCGAAACATCGCAAGTTATTTGAGGGTGGCAGTAATTTCTCATCGGCATTCTGATTTTGTTTATGTTAATTTGTGTGTTATGCATTTCTCTGATTAATCTTGTTTTTTACCATTAAAAATAACTTGCAATGTTTTGGCTAGCCATTTGAAAAAGTTACATCATTTATGAAGGTTCTGTATTTATAATTTAACAAATTCTGAGGACATGTGCAGTATTTAAAAACAAATGACGTGTTGAAATATTGTTTATTTCTCAATATTTGAGTTTTTACATGCTTGGTTCACGTGTAAACTTCCAAGTTTACGAAAACTTGAATATTTGGACTTTTGGCGCCGAACGTGGCGCAAGAAAACTCTTGATTCTTTCAATTAATAACATGGACACTGAAGTGCTGTTCAACACGCGTGACGCATGAAGTAAAATTTCGAGTTTAGAAAAACCTGAAAATTTGGATTTGGGCGCTCGCTTCGCTCCCCGCCTAAATCCAAATTTTGAGGCTTTCCTAAACTCGAAATTTTACTTCATGCTTAACCTGGGAGTAGAATCACTCATTAAAAGTAAATTTCAATCAAACAATTTAGCCGAAGATAAACAATTGATTAAGAAAACAAATGGCATGTAGTTTTAAGGTGCGTTATTTGAAAACATT
This sequence comes from Philonthus cognatus, assembly GCA_932526585.2. Classification (NCBI taxonomy): domain Eukaryota; kingdom Metazoa; phylum Arthropoda; class Insecta; order Coleoptera; family Staphylinidae; genus Philonthus; species Philonthus cognatus. The sequence continues at coordinate 37,701,276 of OW052242.1, forward strand.
CGATCATTTATGAAGGCTCAATATTTATAATTTAACAAATTCTAAGGTTATGCGCACAATTTCAACACAATTGACAGCTGAGTATGAAACAAATGGCACGTAATTTTAAGGTTATGTGTTAAATCACTTAATTAAACACAGTTATATTCCTTTCTTCACTTTTATTTTTCTTGCTAGATGTACATTTCGGGTACTAAGTACCCATTATCAATAGCTAACTCACTCAGGAATATAACTGTGTTTAATTAAGTGACTTAACACCTTCACGTAACTCATACAACTACATGAATTATGTGTTAAATCTGGCAAGTTATTTGAAAACATTCGATCATTTATGAAGGCTCTGTAGATTATGTAAATATTTTGTAATCATAACAATAATTGTGGAAATTTAATTGAATAATATATACAGGGTGTCTACGCTAAACCGTTCGTTAAAAGTTTATGGGGTTGCCGTTGCACTAAAAACTTGAAAAAAATTCTTGTCATATGGTTGAATCAGTTCTCCTCATGTGAAATATTTTCAACTTTATATCACTTCCGGTTCCACCGGAAGTAGCATCAAATTTGTTATATATATTATATATATTAGTATTTTTTTGGATTCCTCGTTTAAATTGCAGCATATTTTATTCAAAAATATGTACACTTATCTCTTATAGTTTTCAAGAAAAAAAAAATATTTCTAAAATCCTGACCTCTAAAAGGCATCTTGAAATCTGTCTGTAACTTCTCTTAAGATTAAGATAAAAATATGATTTATATCTCTACTTGTACCTAGAGGATGCCTCTATGAGTAAATTAATTGGAACAATTTTGACAATAAGTGTTCTTAAAGTGTCAATGTCCAAGTGCCCTTTTCAATATCTAGTAATTCAATTTTTCTTAATGGAATGACCCAATTTTTATTACGTGGTACGATTGGGGGGAAAATTTCCTACATAAAAATATTACACAACTGTACTCCTAAAGCAAGTAGTTTTCGAATTACTTCGAAAATTCGTTTTTCGTCGCATTTATGCAGGGTATAATGCGCGCATAAGTCGCAATTGAATTTTAGTAGGCCAGTAGTATGCTTTTGTTTTGTCGCAATTGTATTGCAAAATGTCAAATAATAAAAAGGATTAGTACAAAGTTTTACAAAAATCAACAAAATAAATAATTACACAAATCGACAAATTATAAATTTATTCTCTGTACATGGCAACTGCCAATTGAACAAAATTTAATTCCAATCTTCTAAATCTTGTTTTATTCATCGGCGGCAAATGTGGATAAGTTTCATTAAATGTTCTACATGTTCGAGTAACAAATCTATCGCAGTTGCCATGTATAAAGAATAAATTGATAATTTGTTGATGAGTGTATTTATTTATTTTGTTGATTTCTGTATAACTTTGTACTAATTGTTTTTATTATTTGACATTTCGCATTACATACGCGACAAAACAAAAGCATTACTACTTGCCTACTAAAATTCAATTGCGACTTATGCGCTCATTATTCGCTGCATAAATGCGACGAAAAACAAATCTGCTTTAGGAGTATAGTTGTTAATACTTTTTTGTAGTAAATCTTCCCCCCAATCGTACCACGTGATAAAAAATGGGTCATTCCATTTAAAAAAAATGGGTCATTCCATTTAAAAAAATGAATTACGAAATATTGAAGAGGGCACTTGGATATTGACATTTTAAGAACACTTATTGTCAAAATTGACAGTTTCCAATTAATACACTCATAGGATGCCTCTATAGGTACAAGTAGAGATATAATTCATATTTTTATTTCACTCCTAAGAGAAGTTACAGACAGATTTCAAGATGCCTTTTAGAGGTCAACATTTTAGAAATATTTTTTTTGCTTGAAAACTAAAAGATAAGTGTACATATGTTTAAGTAAAATATGCTGCAATTTAAACGAGGAATCCAAAAATTACTAATATATAGGGCGTTCCATTTAAAATAACAAATTTGGTGCTACTTCCGGTGGAACCGGAAGTGATATAAAGTTGAAAATATTTCACATGAGGAGAACTGATTCAACCATATGACAAGCGGCGAAAACAGAAAAACAAATGAACATCGCGTTTAAAAGATATCTACAAAATAAGATTAAAAACACCACTTTGCATTTTGCATCATAATTGAAATAATAATAATAATACTTGATTAAATAAATTGACAAAAATTACAATGTATTTATTTTAATTTTTTTATAAAATTATAATTTAAAAACAAGGACGTAACTTATTTGTTAAGAATGTTACTATTCTTGCAGTTATAATGGATTATAGTGAGTTTCCTCTTTTTTAAATCTAATGTTTTCAATGTTTGTAAAACACAATGTTCAATTGCTTTTCTGTGTTGACCATTAAAATGAGCATAAAATTTTCAATCAAAATGACTATTTTTGCTTGAATTACATTTTTTGAAAACTTCTTTCCAGATTTTTGTATTTTATGAACACCCTATGTAAGTTGTTAAACTCCTGAAAAGAGGTTACATCTTACATTAAAAGCATCACGACGATTTTATAAAGAGTAACGTAAAGAGTAAATTGAAAGTTAGTATAGCGTTTCACTTATCCTGGGACATTCTGTATAAATAAAAGTTTGAAATACGCAATGATATAAACATTCATCAATTATTATTATGTTATAATTACGGAAATGTCATTGAAAAAACATTAATTTATTATTATTTTATAATTATGGAAATTTCATTAAAAAAAACATTGATTAATTATTATTATTTTGTAATTATTGAAATTTCATTGAATAATCATTAATTATTATTTTTATTATAGATTAGTATATATATTTCATCCCCTGACGTGACCGGTTGGCACGGGGCGATTTTATGCCTGTATCAGCTGGTGAAGATTTTCGAGTACAAGAAATCGGAGGAGAGGGCCCCGTTACACGAGGCAATGAATTTGCTGTTGCCGCAACTGTACCAGCTCGTCGTCCGGCTCATGCCGGACCCATCCGACCAGTCGGTCCTGCTCCAGAAGGAATCGCTGAAGGTGTACTTCGCCCTCACCCAGTACACCCTCCCATTGGATTTGATCAGCAAGGAGGCATTTGCCCAGTGGATGGAAATATGCAGGTAATGTCAGAAATGAAAGCGCGATAGAAAACGTCGGACTTGTTTTGTTTACAAAAAATTGAAAATTGCAGAAGAGTCTTCTTTAAATATTATAAATGGGTTCTTGAAACTCGGGGTGATATTTTCATTACGTATTGTTTCACAGGTTCGTACTTACGTAAGGTTCACACTTTTAAGGCACGTCCATTACAAAAAGTTGAAAATTGTAATGAGTCTTCTTCAAATATTATAAATGGGTTTTGGAAACTCGGGGTGATTTTTCATTGAGTATTGTTCTATGAACCTTTTAGGTCACGTAGCGCTACCTGACCAAATCAAATTTTCAGGTTTTTCTAAACTCGAAAATTTTACTTCATGCTTCAAAATGTTTAAAAGAAAGCGTGTTTGAAAAAGTTGCATATCTTTTGTTTGCAAAAAGTTGGCAAATAGATCATCAAAACTGGATCAAATATTTTAATTAAGCCTTGTTTTGTCAATCTTTTACAATTATGAAACAAGAATTAATCAAAAATAAAAAAAGAAAAGACCTTTATTGGCATAATACTCTATTACATCCATATCTACACTAATCACTGCCCCCTCTCTTCCTTCTGCTTTCCCTCTCGTCCCCTAACTTCTCCAGCGTCCTTACCCCGGCCCCATCCTCTGTCATCCATTCCGTCACTCTTCTATTCCCTCTTATTCCCACCCATTCCTCCTTCACCCCCTCGCACTCCTCTGCCAGATGGATTCACGTATCCCTCCCCCGTTCACACATTACACACCTCCCATACTCTTCCCCCATCCACACCTTCTTTCCTCTCTCCTCCGACCCACACCTCGCCCTCGCCAGCACCACCCTTTCCTCCCTACTCCATCCCCCCTCCATCAAATCTTTACTCCATTCCCCAGCCACTCCATCACCTTCGCCTCCGACAAACCCACCCTCTCATACATTCTCCTTCTCTCGCTCCTCCATTTACCCTCTCTCCCATTCACGCACGCCACCCAAACCGCCTTCACCAATCTCTCTTCCTCCAGGTCCCATAACTTCATCTCATACCTAGCCATTCTCACCATTTCCTCACACTCTAGCTTCCCTATCGTTTCCTGTAGTACTATGTATCCGGGTGTCGACCTTTCCAACCCCAACATACGCTTCAAGAACCACAACTGCTCCCTCTCTACACACTCATACCCTCTCGTCCCCCATACTTCCACCCCATACATTAACACTGACCTCACACACGCATCCCATACTTTACACGCCACTCTTACATTGTTCCCCATCCACTTCCCCCACTTTTCCCACGCTATCCCCCACGCCTTTCTAGCCTTCCCCTGCACCCACCTCACATGCTCCTCATACCCTCCCGTCCCTTGAAACAAAAACCCTAAATACTTGAATTCTTTAACCCTCTCAATCACCTCCCCCTTCCACTCTAATCCCTTCACCCTCCCCTCACTTTATTTCTGAATCTCATCCATTTCGTTTTTCTCACATTCACGCTCAACCCCCTCTTATCCATAAACCTCTCCGCCCTTTTCAGCATATCCTTCATCCCTTCCCACTCTCTTGCCATCAGCACCATATCATCCGCATATGTCAACATCCACCTTACTTCTACCAATTACCCCCCCCCCCCCCCGCCTGTCCTTTCCTCATCACCTCCTCTCTAAGCCCCCTCTCTAAGCCCCTCCCACGTCCTAAACTTCTCCGACTCTTCCATTCCCACTTTCACCACAGCCCAAGTTTCCTCATGCACTCCTTTCACCCACTCTACCATTCCCTCACTCACTCCTCTTCTCCTCAGACACTCTAACATTCCTACCCTTGGTATCGCGTCGTACGCTGCTTTCAGGTCCACAAACACCGCATAGACGCTCCCTTTCTCTTCCATCACCTTCTCTACCATTCTGGCCAGGGTAAAGACCTGCTCCCTCGTCCCCCTACCCCTCCTAAAGCCCCCCTGCGTCTCCGGTAGCAGCCCCTTCTCGTCCACCTCCTCCTCTAGTCTATTTTTTATTACCATCATGGCTATTTTGTAACCCGTGCTCATCACTGTTATCCCTCTATAGCACTCCGCATCCTTCCGATCCCCTCCTTTATGTATCGGGCACATCCTCCCCACCCTCCATGCTGCCGGTATGCTTACTCTTCCCCTCCACATCTGGTTCAGTAGCTCCCTGAATTTCTTCTTCCCCCCTTCCCCAATCTCCTTCCACATCTCTGCCTTCAGCCCATCCCTTCCCCCCTTCCCCAATCTCCTTCCACATCTCTGCCTTCAGCCCATCCCTTCCTGCAGCCTTCCCTCCCTTCACCTCTTTGAACGCTCTTTTGACCTCCTCCTCCGTGAACTCTTCCTCTCCATTCCCTCGCCTGTCTTCTCCCATCCCTATTGGTACTCCACTACCTTCTCTGCACTTCCTTGTCCATTCCTTTAACGATATCCCTAACTGCCCAATATCAAAAATATTACCTCAAGTTTTAAGAATCCAACGTCCGGTTTTACCAACATCAGGTAAATATTATTGAAATATTAAATTTATTTGTTTATTTAAATATTTCATTATTTTCATTTGATTTTATATTAATTTTACACTTAATTTAATTTATTTAGATCTACTTTTGTACCTGAAGAGTGCAAACTTTTGTGATAGCACGAATAAAACTTACTTACCATTACCAGACTTTATTTGATTGTTGATTTAATTGACGCTGGTGAAACCCAACATTACTTGATTTAATATTATTGATTAATTCTTTTGTAATTGTCTGTATAATTTAGACAAGTTGCGGCGAGGCCAGTACCGCCGGCTGCCCTCCAACCGGACGAAGACGAACGGCCCGACTTGCCCTGGTGGAAGTGCAAAAAGTGGGCCCTGCACATCCTGCACAGGATGTTCGAGCGGTACGGCTCGCCAGGCAACGTCACCAAAGAATACAACCAGTTCGCCGAGTGGTATTTGCAAACGTTCTCCACGGGCATCTTGGAAGTTCTGCTCCGCCTCTTAGACGCTTATAGCCAGGGAAATTGGCAACCTCCCCGAGTTTTACAGCAAACTTTGAATTATGTAAACCAGGCGGTTTCCCACGCTCACACCTGGAAGTTACTGAAGCCGCACATGGGGGCGATCATCGAGGATATTTTATTCCCGCTCATGTCCTATTCTGCAGAGGATGAGGAGCTATGGACGGTTGATCCCCATGAGTACATCCGTGTTAAATTCGACGTCTTTGAGGATTTCGTCTCTCCTGTAACGGCTGCTCAAACTCTACTCCACTCCGCTTGTAAAAAGCGAAAGGATATGCTGCAGCGAACCATGGCTTTCATGACGCGAGTCCTCAACGATCCCAACATGGAACCCTCAAAGAAAGACGGCGCCCTGCACATGGTGGGTTCTCTGGCAGACGTGCTACTGAAGAAGAAGATCTACAAGGATCAGTTCGATCAATTGTTCTTGAAGTATGTCTTTCCCGAGTTTGCCAGCCCGAGGGGACACATGAGAGCCAGGGCCTGCTGGGTGCTGCACTATTTCGCTGAGGCGCCCTTCCAGGCTGAGGTCGTGCTCGTCGACGCTATCCGGTTGATCGTCAACGCTCTATTGCAAGATAAGGAATTGCCGGTATGATTAGAAAACGATTAATCGAATTTTAACCCCCTGTGTAAACCCGAATTACTATTTGAAAGCTGTTGCCATAATATACGGCAACACAGCGTTAAAAAAGTTAAAATCATTAAGTGGTATACATATTATCTATGTACTTCATGATTTATACCTTTTTCTTTCCCTAATAATGAATATAATTTACTGTTTTTCAGGTCAAAGTTGAGGCAGCCATCGCGCTGCAAAGCATACTGAACTACCAGGACCAGAGGGCGTACAAGTTTGTCGAGCCCCAGGTGAAACAGATCGCTCTGGAATTGTTGACCATCATCAGGGAGACCGAAAACGAGGATGTGACCGGGGTCATGCAGAAATTAGTCTGCGTGTTCACTCAGCAGTTAACACCGATCGCCGTGGAGATTTGCCAACATCTAGCAGCTACATTCAGCCAAGTAAGAAATTATAATTCACACATTATAAATATTGAGGAAATCGCTCTTTTTTTTTTTAATTTATTAACTAAGATATATATGATACATATCTTAATTATAATTCACACATCATAAATATTGAGGAAATCTCTCTTGTTTATATATAATTTTTTTTATTTATTAACTAAGATATATATGATACATATCTTAGGGTTATTTGAACTAGTCTAACAGACTAACCATTGATTTTATAATGATTAATACTAATATTTGAGGTTATGTCTGTTTACCACTTGAATACTATAAAAAATGAACATTTTGAGGTTATGTGAAGGGTACTGAGTGCAGGCATAACCTTAAATTTCTTCTAATTTCTGTTTCTCAGGTGTTAGACACTGACGAAGGCTCCGATGAGAAGGCTATAACGGCGATGGGATTGTTGAACACGATCGAGACTTTACTGACCGTCATGGAGGAACAGCCGGAAGTGATGCGCCTGTTAGAACCAACAGTCTTACAAGTGGTTGGCCATGTTTTGCAACACGAGGTCCAAGAATTCTACGAAGAAGCCCTCTCCCTTATCTACGATTGTACCAGCAAGCACATTTCGGATGACATGTGGAAAGTCTTTGAACTGTTGTACCAAGTAAGTAATTAACAAAAATTAAATTGTTGAAGATATTTCAAATTACATTATTAAATATAACATTTTCTTACAATAAAATATCACAATGGGTGTGCATAAATATGATTTAAACCGTGTTTTAAACACGGTTTAGACGTGTTTTAAACACGTTTTAAATATGTTTTTAATTGTTTATGTTTTAAACGCTGTTTTAATGAAAAAAAACACGTTTTGTAAAAAAAACTGTTTGTTTTAATTAAAATGAAAAAAACGTTGTTTTTTTAACAATCCTGTACCAAAGCAATGTAGCCAGATCCCTGTGTTAGTAGTTTTATATAATCTCGATCTATTTTTCTTCTTGATTATTCTAGGTTTTCATGAAAAATGGTTTCGAACACTTTACCGATATGATGCCGGCCCTGCACAATTACATCACGGTGGACACGGACGGCTTTCTGGCCAACGAACAGAGACTGCTCGCTATCTACAACATGTGCAAAGAGGTGCTCAGCAAGGATTCTGGGGACGATCCGGAATGCCACGCCGCCAAACTTTTGGAAGTAGTTTTACTGCAGTGCAGGGGTCGAATCGACGCTGCCGCACCCTTACTGGTTGAATTGGCTGCTTCTAGGTTGCTCAGGGAGGTCCGTACCAGTGAACTCAGGACGATGTGTCTTCAAGTGAGTAACGAGTAAAGTTAATAATTATGCCACAACAATAATTTTCAACTAAAAGTAGGTTTTATTTTTTAAATAAGTTTGGTTATCTAAAGTATAAAATACATACCCCAAACAGTACCCTATTGATCTCAGTTTTTCAAAACATTCCCCAATCTGAGGAGTGCTGTTTTGTTTTTGAAAAAAGCAGTGTTACAAAATTAGGGAGTTTTTACGCTAAATTGAGATGTGTTTGGGGGGAACTGCGATTAATGGAGGATTGTTTTTATTTTTCAAACTATGCAATGTTACCAGATTTATGGGGGGATTTCTCCTCGAATTGGGGTGTATTTTGGGGAACTGTCATAAAGGAAGGTTTGGTTTTATTTTTCAACAAAGCAGTGTTACCAGATTGGGAGGGTTTTTTTCTCCCATCACCATTTTTTTTTATTTAAAATTAACACTTTGCCTTTGTTTTTCCACCAGGTTTTAATAGCAGCTTTATACTACAGTCCCCCGCTCCTCTTCTCGGTCCTGCAAAAACTGCCCGACTTCACTTCGCACTTCGTGAAACAGTGGCTGCATGACACCGACTGTTTCCTCGGCGTGCACGATCGTAAACTCTGCATTCTGGGTCTGTGCACTTTGATCAGCATGCCGAACAGGCCCATTGTCCTACAGGAACTTGCCCCCAAAGTGATGCCCTCGCTGGTGCTCTTGTTCGAAGGGCTCAAAAGGGCGTACGCTGCGAGAGCCCAGGAGATGGCCGAGGAGGAGGAGAGCGATGAGGACGACGGGAGTGAGTACGAGGAGGTTTTGTCGTCAGATGAGGATGAGATCGACGAGCAGGGACAGGATTATCTGGATAATTTGAGCAGGAAAGCGATGAAATCTGGCGCTATCCCTGGTACAGGTAATAATGATAATATTTATTACCCAGCCGGACAACCCTATTATAGAATAATATTACTAAAAGATAAATTCTTAAAATAATACGTAGGAAGAGAACAAAATGATCAAAAATAAAGATCACGTGATATAAATTCATGTTTATATAAAGAAAATAAATGAAATATTTAGAAATAATAATAAAGTAATTAAGAAATAACAGTAGGTTGTCTATGCTGCCGTTTTTGTTATCAATACCATAGAAACATTACAAAACCCTGAAAATGGATCTTTTTGGTGCCCAACGTAGGATGCGTGTTTATTTATGTTTATTAATAGCAACATTTCTTGTATGATAAGGAAGAATCTTTATTTTCCTTTTCTGCATTGTGTTCAAAGTGTTTGAAAGGCGGATTTTATTTAACCCTACAGTGCACAATGATGCCTATGTGCATCATCGAAAGATTTCAATATCTTTGTATTTTATTGTCGGATAAAATATATGCTTATCGTCCCTAATAAGAATCACCCTTCATAACAAAATGCTTACGCGCAGCTTATTTATAACCTCTTAAATTAATTACTTGCTGTGACAGTTTTCATTTACGAATCACAACGCATTTGTATATCCAAATATGTTTCTAGATTTTTTCATTATTTTTTCAAATTTCTAGATGTATTTTTAAGTGATTATACTTTTTTTTACTTCAATAGAAAAAATGCGCATTGTGGGGTTAACTTGAATTTTTGTGAAAAATTATTCAAATATTTGAAACAGTTAAATATTCTAATTTGAATATGTTTTCAAATGAATATTCAAATACTTCAATTCTAAAAATGCCCAGCATTAATTGAAACATGTATCATTATTTTATTTTGATCTTGTGATGGATTAAGAATAACTTTGTTTTTAAACTTCATATCATCAGTGTTAAGTACGCCTGGCGCATGAAGTAAATATTTCTAGTTTAGAAAATACTAAAATATTTATTTCATGCTTAACCAAGGATTGAAAAACCCTCTTTTAAAATAAATTTGATACCTTTGTTGATAACACTAGCTTCATTAAAAAAATGAAAAACAAGAGTATTAACAAAACTCGTAAAGATTATGAAATTATCTAACGATTTGCATTTGTTTTCCATTTTTTAAAAAACATCAGTTTTGTTATTAAAGGTTACAATAATTGCTTACCAAGTGTTTTTCACTCTCAGGTTAAGCATAAAGCAACATTTGGATTTGCCGGGCGGAGCGAATCGATCCAAATTTTTGGACTTTTCTAAACTTAAAATTTTACTTCATGCGCCACTGGTATACAACTAAAATTCCAAGTGAAGTTTAAAATATACCATTCCAAATTTTTGGACTTTTCTAAACTTAAAATTTTACTTCATGCGCCACTGGTATACAACTAAAATTCCAAGTGAAGTTTAAAATATACCATTTCAAATTTTATTATTCAAATATCTGAATAATTTAGTGCTCGAAATATTCATAGCTTCATTAAAAAAATGAAAAACAAGAATATTAACAAAACTCGTAAAGATTATGAAATTATCTAACGATTTGCATTTGTTTTCCATTTTTTAAAAAACATCAGTTTTGTTATTAAAGGTTACAATAATTGCTACCAAGTGTTTTTCACTCTCAGGTTAAGCATAAAGCAACATTTGGATTTGCCGGGCGGAGCGAATCGATCCAAATTTTTGGACTTTTCTAAACTTACAATTTTACTTCATGCGCCACTGGTATACAACTAAAATTCCAAGTGACGTTTAAAATATACCATTTCAAATTTTATTATTCAAATATCTGAATAATTTAGTGCTCGAAATATTCATATTTGAATATTCGACTATTTGAATTATTCGTGTTTGAATCCTAACCTTAGGTTAAACCTTATGTTAAATTTTACTTCACACGCCACGCATATAAATCACTGATTACAAATCAAGTTTAAAATATACTTTCTAAACTGTGCATTTTTTAAAATTCAAGTATTCGAATATTCATTTAAAAACATACCCAAATATTTAAATTATTGAAATATTTAAATTATTTAAATATTTGATGAAAAACATATTCTAATATTAGAATATTCCACTATTTGAATTATTTATATTCAAATCCCAACTTTAATTAATACTTTAGTAGACAGATTTTTTCTAGTTTCACCGACGCCGCCTCCAGAGGTTGCCAAAAAATGGTCTCGGGAAGCGTATTTGCTGCTCTTGACAGTTGTCAAAACGGAACATTTCTAAACTTAACCATTTTCCAGTAAAACATTCTCAAAGTGAAATTTATTCAATTCAATAGATTATGTATTTTGTGGAGCAATTGAATTGATAATTACCGCAAATCAATTGTTCCACAAAATACATAACCTATTGACATCTGTCAAATTCAATAGATTATGTATTTTGTGGAGCAATTGAATTGATAATTACAGCAATTCAATTGTTCCACAAAATACATAACCTCACAGCGATCACTAGGGTTTGCTAGAAAAATCTAATTTAACGATTAGAATATTACGAAGTTCAAGAAAATACATCAAAGTATTCTGAGCACAATGAAAAACGTTTTATTCCTTAATTCCTTTTATTTTTATTCGTTAGATGTACAGTTCTGTTTAATAAAAAAATGACACTTAATATTTTACATTGTAAATGTAAATGATAATTTAAGTCGTTGCTATGGTAAAGGTTTCAAATTTGATAATTTACTGATACATTTAAAAAAAAAAAGCCAGAATCACATTTGCGAAATTCTGTCGAAATCTGGTTCAGTAGTTGTACGCTTTTTTATTGAATAGAACTATACATTTCGAGTGCTAAACAGGCATTAATAATGAGTCCTTAGCACTCGAAATGTACATCTAATGAATAAAAATAAAAGTACAGTAAGGAATACAAAGTTTTTCATTGTAATTAAATACTCTACATAAGTCAATTAAACAATATATGTAACAAGTAATATTCTGAGCAAATATTATTACTTCTTATTATTGTTAGGTTTTACGATACAAAATATAACCGACAATGATAACGAGACGGACGACGAGGACTCCGATTACGAAGGCAACGAGGAGATGGTTCTCGAGGCGTACACGACCCCGCTAGACGAGGAGGACTGTGACATAGACGAGTACATCGTCTTTAAGGAGATCATGACGAGGCTGGAGAACACGGAGACCGACTGGTACAACGCCCTCACCATTACGCTCACCGAGGAACAGAAGAAGTCCCTGATGGAGATCAGCGTGCTGGCGGACCAGCGCCGGGCGGCCAGGGAGAGTAAAAAGATCGAACAGCAAGGAGGTAAGCCAACTAAAGTAATTATTAATACAAGGTGGCCAAAAAATGAGTAAAAAGGTTTGCGTACCTCGATTCGTTAATCAATTTTGAGTACAAAAATTTAAAAATATTAAAGTAAAACAAATTATTGGATGATTATTCAGTAAGCCTTATGAGCCTATTAATATTAAAAATATGTGACTAGGATTTGTTTTTAACATTTTGTATAAAATGTTTGCCGTTAACAATCGACTAAACATTACATAAACTTTTGTAATGTAAAGCTGGTTGTTGAGAGATATGATTTTAATTAAAATATTTCAAAAAATGCTGATTTTTGTGACGTATTTAAAATTTCAATGGCGCCGTGAGCAGTAATAAAGAATCATACATGATTTTTTATTTTCATTTTCTACTTAAAATTAATTAACGATTCAAGTTACCTAGCTTTTCACTCATTTTCTGGCCACCTTGTATAGAATCTTTCCATATTAACCCATTTTATCCCACTGTCCTTATTTGAGTACAGCACCAAAAATTGATAACACATTATTTTTTTACCAATTATAAACTCTTATCGTGGTTTAAAAATTTTAATTTGTTTCTAGCAAAGCGTAATATCTTGGGATCAAATGGGTTAAAAAGGAATTATATTGGCAAAAAGGCAAAAGTACCGTACGATCATTTAAATTATAAATTTGAGTGAATGACGGAATAAATTTGAGGTTATGGTAAACTACAGAGGGGTGACACTGCAATGTAAATTACATTTTTCGACAATAGTCAAAGCTGTTGCAGTTAGATGGTGCTGCTCGCAAATTAATAATAAATTTCCAAGAGACTTTTGTATTTTTACGGGCTTAGGGCCGGCTGCACCATATTAGTTAACCTCTTAAACTAGTTCAACATATATTTTCTGTTGCACCATTTAGTTGAACTGGTATAAGTCGTTCATAATAAAATTGTGTGGTTATGTTTGACTAAACAGATAACCTGTTCTGGTCGTCCGGTTAACTATTCAGTCAAACATAACCATAACTTTTATTTTTAATAATAATAATATCAATACAAAGAAATCATTTATTGAATATAACATATTTTTACATTTTATTAGAACTAATTAGCCGTTATGAATTTCATAGATATTGATAGTGCGTATGTAGACGATTTTGTTATAAAAACTATCAAATAAACATTTCTCGCACTTGATAACAAACGATCACATGCGTCATATATATGATATAAACTAATAATTCCCTAGATTTATAACTGCCAGCTTAAAAAAAACTGAACGCCTTTCGGTCTTTTGGGACTCAATCCAACTGAACTCGAATTATACTCAGTTTGGTGCAACTGTCCCTTAATCGGCCATCATTCTCATTTTTCAGTGTTTGCGATTTTATTAGAAATACATTAATTTATGCATTCATATTTATAAAAGGTGGTGTCCATGTGTGAGTGATTTTTATATTACTGTTTTCTGTATTTCTCACTAACCATACACACATCTACATGCACACCAACATAGATATTGCGTGATATTTACAGTTGCCACCACGAGATGACGGTAAAAAATGAAACATGGGTTGTCGCTCCCCTGGTAAATTAAGTCAGTAGTATCAATCTAATTTAAAATCAAAGCCTACTCTAATTTATATTTTAAATGATTGCACGGTATATAATAATAATACTTTCCCCTTGTTTACATATGGGGAAAGTAAAAAAGTTGGGTTAAATGCCGTTATTTTATGTAGTAATTATTGAGGTTAGGTTAGATAGTCACATAACCTAACTCATCTTATGCTAACACATTTGCTACCAATATATGTAACAGTAAATTTTTAATAACTTTGTTATAAGTGGCTCTATGGAATCATATTGTAAATAGATTAGATGAATTTTGAAAATTAACAAGGTGTGGGATGTTCTAGGCTAAAAGAGAATTAGCTTTTTAAGCAATTGGTGAAATTAATAAAAATTTGTAAAGACGACAGGTATAGAACTGTTCACCAAGAGTCTGGTAGCGAACGTGTTAAGCAAATTGAGATTAGGTAAGATGCCATTTGCTTTTGTTAGGTTATTTGGTAATGATTGTCGTTAGGTTAGATGCCATTTGCTTTTATTAGATTACGTGGGAATAATTGTGGTTAGGTTATACAGATTGTTTCCTAAAATAACATTTTTTCAAACTATCAAAATTATAAATTAGAGTAGGCATCATGCCATTTACTTACGTTATTTTATGTAGTAATTATTGAGGTCACCTAACCTAACTCATCTTATGTTAAGCAATTGAGATTAGGGCAAATGCCATTTACTTTTGTTAGGTTATGATTGAGGTTATTCAGACTGTTTCCTAAACTAAATTGCTTTAAAATTGGAGATTTTGTATACATTTAGAGATTATCCAGATATTTCTTTCTTTTTTAAAGTGGCCAGACGTGCTAGAAAAAAGCCGGGCATACAGTTTTCGCTGCCAGGCCTGCCCGGGCTTATAATAAGCTCGGGCCTAGGTGATTCCGGGATGTTTAAAGTCCACCCGACTGCTCGCAAATAACAAACAAAATGTACACCACCGGCGACGCCCAACTTTCCATGATTTCTTATGAATATGTACGTTGTTTCATTTTATCTGGTGATTAGAAATTAAATTATGTATTATTAGAGACTGTTATTTCATTATTGATAGTTTTCAGATTAATCAGATCACCTAGTTCTATAGGAATAATTTCATCATTAAATAAATAGTTTTTACAATTTTTATGTGCGTTTGCACCGGTTCTCGTTAAGGTCCTCGTTAATTTATGTTGTAGTTAAATGACAAAATACCTAGCAATGCCATTTATGTTATAGTTAAAGGCGTTATCTGACACATAAATTTATCCACCGCATAGGTTAGGTTTAAAGACTACACAAACGTATGCATTTGTCAGTGTTCAAAATGATATTTAGATAGATATGTAACCATGGCAACGTGTTTTATAAACTCATACATAAGACTTTATATTTATGTTATAGTTAAATTTATGTTGTCGTTAGTTTAACGGAAACTGATGCAAACGGATATTAGTCATGTTTTTTTTTAACATAAGTAGGCTTTATTTATCGATCTATGGAGTGTTTACAAGTGATTTGATTAATTTTCCTCATTGTTTAACAGCTGAAAAAGGCCGACGACCATGTAGAGTGATCATTTGAACATAGGAAACCAGAAAGCGAATAGATATATTTATAGGTTACAATTGTCACCTATCTAGCGCTTTCTGATGGCCATCAAAACAATCATTGAGATTCACGCCAGATAATCTATACCAAAATACTTTAGCAATGTTGACTTGTGACGATGTTACATTTTCAAGTCACAGCGAAGCAATCACTAAAGCATTTAACCTAAGTATATTGTGATTGTAAAAAAACAAGGCTGGAATTCGAATACTAATAATTGAAATAGTCGAATATTCAAATATGAATATTTCAATAGATAAATTTTTCACAAAATTGAAATATTTCAATATTTGAATATTTAAATACAAGGGATAGCAGAAGAAGAATATTTAAATATTGAAATAATTTGAATGTTTTTGAACCAGTATTTAAATTTATTTTCAAATATTTATTTAATGAATAATTGGATGCTTTAATTTGAAAAATTCCCAGCTTTAACAGTGTGTTTTAAACTTCACTTCAGATCAGTGTTTTATACGCGTGGCACATAAAGTAAACTTTCGAGTTTAGAAAAGCCTGAAATTTGGTTTAGTCACTACGCTACCAAACCAAATTTTGAGACTTTTCTAAACTCGAAATTTTACGTCATACTTAGCTTGAGAGTGGACAACACTTGTTACACATTTATTAGAACTTTAATGACAACACTGATGTTTTAAAGAAAATTTAAAACAAACACAAACTGTTAGTTGTTTTTATAATCTTTACGAGTTTCGTTAATTATCTTGTTTTTAATTTTTTTTATTAAGTTATCTTCAATTTGGCCATTCTTATTATTGTCATCAAAGGTTTTAACAGTTTTTTAACAAGGGCTTTGCAATCCCTGGTTAAGCATAAAGTAAATATTTCGAGTTTAGAAAAGCCTGAAAATTTGGATTTGCCGGGCTCGCTTCGCTCCGCCCGACAAATCCAAATTTCCAGGCTTTTCGAAACTTGAAATATTTACTTAATGCGCCAGGCGTGTAAAATACTGTTTTAATATAAGGTTAAAAAAATACACTTAGTTATTGTTATTCTAACACAAGTTTGAAATAAAATAATGAAACATAATGAACATAATTACGATAATGATCGTATAATACATGTTTTGATTAATGTTGGGAATTTTTAAAATTGAAGTATTCCGATATTCATTCAAAAACATTTTTGAATACACTTGTAAATAAAATAGTGAATGCTTACAACACAAAACAGTTACATTTTCCAATATTTGAATAATTAGAACATTCAATTAATTGAAACATTTGAATATGTTTTTGAATGAATATTCGAATCAATTCCAAAAAATTTCTAGGCTTAATAAAAACAATGACAAAAATATTTCAAACAATTTGTAAACACTCCCTATTACTTGTTTTTTTTTTAAATGCCCCACACCTTATTATAAGCAAACTTAATTTTTTTTTCCTTCGTCAATATTTCGACTTTGTAAAGGACACTTTGAAATAAAGCTATACTCTATTCTATTTTACAGGTTATACGTTTACACAGCAGGCGGTGCCGACCTCGTTTAATTTCGGCAACGCCTCCCTGGGATCGTGAACATGTCGACTAAAAATGACACACTATCACACACACACAAACACAAAAAAAAAGATATATAGCTCTATATATATTTAATCAATTTTTTTTTTTTCTGGAATATGTATTTGCTTCAAACGATAAATGATTTTTTTACATAAATATAAAAAAGAAATACGTACACGTGTACACGTCTCTTTCTGTTTGTGTTTCGACGAAAATAAACCAACTGTTGTTTGAACGGTGAAAACTGCAAGATGAAGAAATTAAATTATATATATATAAAAGAAACAAAAATAATATCATCGTGCTAATCCTCTCTTATTACTCTCTTTGTACAGTTTTACTGATTAATTATTTAGTTTTTTTTTTTTCATAGCGATTAATTAATATTTAATTACAGCAGTGCTGATTTGAATAAAGCGTGCGTTTGACGGTTCGATTAATCAAGAGCGCTGTATGAACGTTAAAATGTCATAAGTTGTCTTCAGAAAATCAATCTAATGAGTGCCGATATTTCATTTTAAGGATATGTAAAACGGGCACTGATGTTACATTTTGATTAGTACAGAGCAACGGTAAAACATTTTCAGATTACGCTGTTGATTGCTACATAACAAATGTAGTAACATTTTACAGTTATGTTGTTCATTAGTACAGAGCAACGGTAAAAAGAGGGGTGCTGTCGTTCCATGTTGTTATTATTTTTCCAAAATTAAACCCTTTTTTCGCAGCGCTCTCGATTGATTCACCAGGAGATTAATTATCAAACCGGAAACTCGTTTTGTTTGTTTGCTTTTTGTTTATTATTATTCTTTTAATTGTTGTGTAAGTAGTTGGATTATTACTTATTATAAGTGCCTTTTTTATTGATATACATATATATTTAAAACATGATTATTATTGACGATATATGAATGACACAGGACTACAACTACGAGGAAAAAAAAACAAATAATGAGTATAAATAAATAAAGGATAAGTGTTTATTTCATTCTGTTTTAATCAATCTGTGTTGTTTGTGTTTATTACTTCGAGTGTAATTGTCTTTAATTGCAGGTTGAGTGTGAAAATTCACAAGATTGTAATTTTTAAAAGGGAATAACAATAGTTTTTTTTTTAAATAAATAATGTTGAAATTGTTTGTAATGATTTGTTTATTAATTGAGAATCAGTTTTACAAACAAAAAATATTACACTAAACGAAATTAGAACTATATAAAATAAAATTTTATTATTACAATGATGGGAAATGAATAGGAATCTTTCCAAGGAATTGAATCAAGTTTTGATTTAAAATTGCCGCTAGATTCCTCTAAGATGACAATAACTCGCTGTCACAATTGAATGTTTTATTATAACCTATTTTCTTGATTAATATTGACCACGCATGGTGGATGATAGGGAGTTGTCGCCATTGTGTTTAATTAAGTCACTGTAACAATAGCTACAATGCCTTGATTAAACACAGTGGCGACAGCTGTGGTATTCTTTTTGATTGGTAGTAGTTTTGACCCAATATGGTAGACAAACAGCGGCGTAGCTTTGTCAGAGCAAACCGTCTAAAGGTTTTGCTTTATTTCACACACGGCTACTAAAAAACGCGCTTACGTTTGAATGCGTCAATATGATTCTGTGCTTTGTGACCAGTCGCGCCATATTTTGTGGCCTGGCTGTGTGTGAATGCTACTTACTATTTACGTGCAGCCTTCGTCATTTGTCGGGCGTTTGAGGCGCGATTAAAAGTGGGCAGTGTGAATACGCTCACCACAAAATCGGATCTCAAAAATGAATACCATAAATTCATCATTAGTCAACAGAGATAAAATAATTTTGCCTTCATTGCACATAAAATTAGGTACAATGAGACAGTTCGTAAAAGCTATAGACAAACGTTTTTAATATTTTAGTTATATAGCCAGGTAATTTTTTCGTTTAAGTAAGGAGAAAATAAAAGGTATTTTTGATGGTCCCCAGATCAGGCTTTAATCAAAGACAATCATTTCGTGTTTTCTACGAATTTCTATGTTGTTAGCCTGAATTTCATTCGTCGATCTAGTCAAAAATTGTTTAGGAAATCACAAGTCTAAAAATTATCCTTAACTATTGCAAAGCATGATGTTACAAACAGCTTTGGTGTGATATGGCAATCAAGTCCACTACCTTCGCAGCCATTTCGACAAATTTCCTGAAAGCCTTGGCTCTTACAGTGAGGAACGATAGGGAGGTTCCGTTAGGATAAGCACATAAAGGCAAATTATTGCCAAGAGATAATGCAAGACTGTCTTGATAAGTCTGACACAAAGAAATCGCGAAATCTAAGCTTCCTCTTTGTCCAATATTGAAATAAATAAATTCTAACAGTTGTTTTTTTGCATCTTCGCATATCTCCTAAACTACATGTAGGATCATTAAAAAAATATTCAGCAAATAATCAGCATAACGATTATTCTCAAAAACCGTATTATCTTTGAATATAGAATGGATCTAGATATGGATATTAATGGTATTGGTCTTTCCGGCAAAAAATTCACTGTAGGCCTGTGTTCTAGGAATCCTTATTACCATTGTTTGATAAGTTCTGCGAGTGTCTAGGAGATGGCGCTGTGGGCTTTAATTTTAACGATAAAAATCGTTATCAGGCATAGATTTAGTATGGGTGTATCCCAAAAGTAATAGGAAATGAGGAGATGTGTAGCAGTAAAAATACGCAATACATATTTACAATCGCAATTTATATAATAATATAAATATATATAATATATAGTATATACAAAAAACACATACATATAGATTTATCCGTGTATCTTCGTCCTCTCTATTTACTCTCGTCCTAAGAGTACATAATAAATACATAAGGAAAAGCACCGGCGTACAGTACAATCAATCAAGAAAACTGTTCAACAAACACACTATAATGAACTATTAATAGTTTATGGTTTTAAATGTTTCACCACGGGTTAAGTGAGCAATTAATTAAAGACACACTTCAACAGTTTTGTTTTGGCATTATTAAAAAGGTCAGTTTATTTTTTAAGTCGAGATAAGCAGAAAATATGACCGTAAGGTATGGAGAAATAAATATCTTCTGAGAACCATGCTACTTGCAAACGGATCCAATTATCAACATAAACTAGATTTTTTTTAAATTAATTTCTTACTTAACCCATACTGAAACATTTTAAACTATAACTAGTCATCAGTTTATAGATTTTTTTCGTTGGTTTTCACAAATCTAGATCAGTTCGATGGGCAGTTTTCAGAATTAAGGTACACACCCTATCAATAAAGAAAACAGAGACGCACTTCTATTTTTCTCTTATAAACTAATTAAATCAAATAAAAAGGTACATAATGATATTAATAATAATAAAGTACTAATAATGTTACATAGTTACATATACATTTATATCCATTATACAAAAGAGACATATCAAAGTCAAATTAAATTAAAAAAGTCATAATACGTATTTTGTATATAAAACGGTTTAACTTTAAAAATTCGTTTCAAAGTTGGTCAGGAAAAGTGGATGAACCGATTGGTTTTTCATTCGAAGCCAACTTTGAATCAAAATTTAACGTAAGCAGCGTTCTACATTTCTTTGTTTGTGTTTGTGTGACGATTATTTTTGCTCACTTAATTCGCGAAGTGTGACGGGTTTTTCTTATCTTACTCAGTACTTGGAAAAGCGCCCTCTAGATTTTTTAATTTTGTAAAAAAGAGTAAAGGCCACAATAATGTTACCGTTCTTTTTTTTTAAATGCCAATCAATACTTGCTTTTATTTCCTTTCAATCTCAATTCCTTGTAATCGACTTAATTTTTCTATAAAATAAAAATGTGGCTGTCTTGATTACTTCATCGTTTATCCTTGATTTTGTTTTTTAAATTTCAAATTAATCTTTGCATTAAGTATATTTGGCATTTACTAATTAAGCGCCATTGATGCATACCATTATTAATTAAATTAGTAAATAAATTAATTTCACAAATTGTATTATTTTACCCGATTTGAGGATGTATAAATATTTAGTTATTTAAATATTTCAATTATTACTCATTTTTAACAAAAAAAAATTCAATGTGTTTCTAACTTCACGATATTCAAGTGTTTTATACGTGTGGCAACTGGAGTAAAATGTCGAGTTCAGAAAAACCTGAAAATTTGGTTTCGCCACGTAGCGCTAGGCGATCAAACCAAATATTTAGGCTTCTCTAAACTCGACATTGTACTTCATCCTTAGTCTTAGTCTGGGACTGAAAACACTCGTTAGAAGTTTTAAATTGAATGGTAAACTTGGAATTTTACTTTGTGCTTAATCTGGGAATGGAAACATTCGTATTGAAACTTCAAATTTGACTTTCATAAAATCGATGAATGCCTGAAAATTGACAGCGTATATGTAATGTATATTTAAAAGAAAAATTCCCAGTGAAAAATACAATTCGCCATTCATAGAAATCATAAAAATAAAGCAGAATTTTACCAAAAATCAACTTTTATAGTTAATTTTACTATTGCTTAGCCGTTAATGGGTTAAAAGCTATCTTGAAATCAAAACAAAAATTTGCACACGCTTTTAGTTTGCAGAACGTTAAATATGAAATATAAAATAACGAGAAAATTCGTTTATGATCTTTGCTTTCCATTCCGAAACAACCAAAAAAAGCCACATATTTCTTCTATGAAAACCTCATTCTTGTCGAAAAAACTCAGCTTTTGTTTTCCAATCGGTGGAATCAACACTCTTTCCTAGTTAAACTCTGATTCATGTTGATATCCTGCAAGAAACAGTACAGAATCCCCGCCTGCGCCATCACGTCGACGGTCTCCATCGCCAAGACGTGCTTCTGCTTGCTGTCCGCCTTTCCTCCCCCACCGCCGGGTCTCAGGAGCGTCGGGCCGAACACCGTCGCCAGGTTGTGCAGGCTCATTTTGTTGTCGTTCTCGTGCTGGTATATCCGGATGAGGTGCTCGAGTAGGAACTCGATGGTCGCCTTGTTCTCCTTCGGGAGCTTCTTGAGGTGGTCGCGGAGGAGCTCGGTACGCCTCGAGACGTTCTCGTTCGGCTGGTTGAAGGCTTCCAGCAGCGGCGGGTAGAGGGAGTCAGTGAAGAGGGCCTCAGGCAGCTCCCGGAAATATGTGCGGAGGATGCCGGTGACCGAGTGGATGTCCACTTCCTTTAGTAATTGCTCGGCTTCATATGAATCTAAAATACAAAAATGTTAATAGTAAATCAAAAAGTTGAGATGGCAGTGGAAAACTTGTTTACTTGTTTCGAATGATTTCCTCAGTTTCGCTAAATCGGAAGCAGATCCGGACACTCTGTATATCCCTACTTCGGACATCCCCCGCCTCTCCACTTCTCGAACACAAGCTGATACTATGAACGGTATATCTCTCTTCTGTCTCCTAAATAAAAAAACAAACACAAAAATTAAATAAATAATAATAACATTCACAGTTGAGCTGCGAAGGCCATCAAACGAGCAAAAAAAATTTCATATTAAATTATATTTATTATAGTTTCTGAAGAATATCTAACTTACTTGCAAGTCTGTGATATCTTCTCTCCGAACAACGGGCCACCCTTTCCGGGCACCCGCCTTAAAGACAGCTCGAACGGAATGAACTTCAGCCCGACGTTGAGGTCACAGCCGTTTATCTTGAAAGTCCTCTCGGTGAAGTTCTGGTGAAGCCACTGTCGGCTCAACTGCTGTGTGTGCTTGCCGAACAGCGTGGAATGCGTGCCAGTCTCTCTGTAAACTAAGATCCGCAGGTTTTCGCAGCCCTCCAAGTCGATCACGAAGGTCTCGTTCCACACGGGCGCGCTCGACTTGCACACCATTTTCGTCTTTGCCTTGCGGAAAAAATGCCCGTAACAGTCCACCTCAATAGAAATATAAATATCTGTAAATTAAAAAAAAATTATATAAAATAGAAATTAATTATGACGCCTAAATAAAAATAATTTATAACAGAAAAAAGGAGAGTTGGAGATTTGGGCACCACCACATTGTTCACACTTATTTCGCGACCCGCATAGTTTTGCCGCCGGCTAATAACTCACTATTAATTATTAATTATATACGTGTGCGTGTATGTATACGAAGATGAAGTCAAGATCCCGCCACCGAGGAACAAAAACTGTACTCTAGCCCTCCGGAACAGCAGGAGAGAGAAAAGGTTAGTCCTTCATCCAGTGAATTCTTCCCCGAAAACTGTGCGCGTATTTGCCAACCTCGCGCCAGAGATACTCCCCCTGTTAAGGGCCCCCCTTAAAAAAATACAGTCCACTAACATCTCCCGGCTTTTCCAGCAACAATATTATTACTTAAGATTTATGAATGTTTTAGTAATGAGCACCCCCGTAAAATCCCACTCAGTACTCTTAACTGATAAATATATATATATATATATATATATATATATAGATAAATATATATATATATATATATATATATATATATATATAGATAAATATATATATATATATATAGATAAATATAGAGCATTAAATGGCGTAGCTATGAAAATTTCTTAATAATTTGCTGTAAAATCACTCACCAGCTGCGTATTCTAACCCCTGAAGGTCGTAAATAGTAATGTGTAAATCGCCAACGAGCAGACATTCATCATGCCCTGTCCTCAACAAGTATGATCCCATATTCGTCTTGAGGAACGTCCTGCAGGCGGTGATCCACGTCTGCAGTTCCAGCATGCTGAAGCTGCTGTTAGGAGCCGGCGGCCTGTTCATCTGCTGCAGCGTGTGTATCGTCTCGATCCACTGCGTCCTCTCGAATTCCGACGACAGAAAGAATGTGAACGTTTTCGGTTGATTGCGGTGCCTTATTCTGAACATTAAATTTGGTGAGGCTAGCACGAGTTGGCTCTCCAAGTCCAACAGGCGCTTCCGGACCTTCTCGCTGCCGCCTCGACCTATCCGGCTCCTCTGAGTTCGGTGCAAAAGAGATTCGTAAATTAAATTCACTTATATGTATTTTATTTTTCTACTAGTTTCGGCTTAATACCATTATCAAGAACAATGTACAAATTGATTTGTTTGGGATTATATACATTTTTTCATTTTATTGGGGGGGAATTAGATAGGTCTTGGATAGTGTCTGTGACTTACTTTGTCTTCTGCCATTTTCTCTTCGTGCCTCAGGATATCCCTGGCACTTGAAGCTTGCGACTTCAGTGCAACCAAGTCCGTCGAGGGAACCTCATGAGGGTTCGCTATCGACTCTTCCAAAATATGAATATCTTCCACTGGAATGAACCACTTCAGCTCGAACGTGTACTTCTCGTTGCGAGCCGACGACTGAAATAAAACCTACAGCGTTGAAGGGAAATCAAAAAGAAGAGAGGGTTTTACACACAAAACAAATCTACATAAAAAAAATAATATTACTAGAAAGAAAGTAAAGTAGAAAGATGAGGCAAATTTTAAGACATAGACAAATGAAGAGGAAATGTAAAGCAAGCAGAAAGTTACACACTTAAGATTCAAGAAAAATAATATCTATCTATAATTAACAAATAAAGGACGAATTTAGTGTTTGTATTATTCTCTCTATTATAACACTTGAAAAGTGTTAAGAAAAAGAGATTTCTTGTTCATCATATTTCCACAAATTTTTGGGATGATGGGAGAATTGTTGTTTGTGTGAAGGTGTATTTTGGATTGTTGTTCGTGTGAAGATGTATTTAGTGACTTGCCTTATATTTAGCGCATGCGATGACGTCGTTGAAGAGGAACAAGTGCCTCAACTTTCTGTTTCCATCCACGAACTCGACGATGAAGGAATTCTTGACTAGACGACGTTGTGCCCTGTCCGAGGCCTGATGAAACGAAATAAAATTAAATTAATTCTTTATTAAACACTTTATTTATAAGGCTATTTTCTACACTCTAGATACATTGAAAGTGCATTTTAACCAAGCCAAAATGCGGTCAATCCATACATAATTATAATTATTACCCTTAAGTAAAAGAAAGGCCCTTCGAAATTTCCATTGTAAACAGTGTCGTAATCGTCTTTATGTCGACGTATACACATACACATCTTGTTCATACAAAATTTTAAAAAACAAACAATTTCCCAGCAGCAAACGTTCCATCAGCACCCACAATTTTCCAGATAAAACATTTTGTTTTGTGCACCAATCGTTAAAAATCACAGGATACAGATCAACATATTTCACTCACACTCTGCACTCAAATACTGAACACAGACAACATTTTCTACAGGCATGTGGGTCAAGCCAGTCAAAGTCAAGTGAATAATTCACATTTACACTATAGCACTCTCGATTAATATTCAAAACACACACACACACACCGGCCAGCACATTCATCCATTGAAACTATATAAGTTCAAACTGTATACCCACTAAAGTATAAAACGATTAATTAACATTCTAAACACACGAATTGGCAAATAATATAATAAAACTGACAAGAGAAATTAGTATGAGGACAGACATGATTAGTAAAACACATAAAGTGCTAATCATTTCTTATCCACAATTGTTTGGGTGGTTGATAAAAAGTCCCCTTTTCTTAATCGATCAGCCGACAGGCACAATTTGAGGTT
Source organism: Philonthus cognatus (assembly GCA_932526585.2). Taxonomy (NCBI): domain Eukaryota; kingdom Metazoa; phylum Arthropoda; class Insecta; order Coleoptera; family Staphylinidae; genus Philonthus; species Philonthus cognatus. The sequence continues at coordinate 37,727,217 of OW052242.1, forward strand.
ATCTTACTTAAGTGTGTCTGCTGTTTAAATAATCCGGCTTAATATTATATTATTTAAGTGGAAGTGAGAAATGGAGGATGTCCCAAAATGGTGGCAAACAGGATGTACAAATAAATTTCACATTCAAGGCCCCTCCGATGGAGAAAGACGCTCATTCATTGATTGCTTGTTACTTCGAGTGATTATCATTACATTTTGCATTACATTTCCACACACACACTGGTACTGAATACAAAATTTGTTCATGAAACATTTATAATCAGAATTTTAATTTACAGATTTCAGTTCAATAAAGTATGCCACTTTATTATTAGTATTAAAAATAATACTGCTCAAGTGAGACTCATTTCTGTGTAAACATTTTTCTAATTTTGAATGAATGTTTTTCAGGTTGAATTTGCAATTTCTTGTCAGTATTTCCATTATCTGGCATTATTGGGCCTTTTTTATTCCAAGTTGATAGAGGAAAAAACACTATTAATGCAGACTGGTATGCACACATGGTCAGAACATTTTTGATGCAACGGCTCCCTAGGTTTTATTTTTTCTAGTAGAACGGGGCCACAAGTTATACTCTTTCGGAATTTCTGAAGAGCAGGGTGTACAGGGTGGTGCATTTTGGAGGTGTCACATATGGAAAACTTTTATATTTGAAGAGATATTGAAAAACAGTTTTCGGGAGCCAGGGTCACTTTTTCGTGTTTTTATTAATAGCGAAAAGAAAATTGATCTGTCTCTACCGTTTCCGCTCTATAACCGGAATTTGACAAAATGTCGTTTTTATGAAGTTACTACAACTCATTTGTTTTTAAAGGTATAACTAAACTGTAAAAACTTTCTTATGGCATCTTTTTACGCCCAATAAAATGACGTACGTGTTTTATTTGAATGAAGTTTCGTTTTTGTTTTCCTACACCAAATTTACTTTTTTCTTATGGGGCGCACATGGAGATATGCATATCATTGAATGATTTATACAATGTGCCACTTGTATACCTTTGTGAAAAAATATGTTTTGTTTTATATGACAAGCAAACAAGCACTTTATGTCAACCAAGAGTGCCTATAAAACAAAATACACCACATTGCTCTCACTTGAGCCGCGTTATTTAAAAAATGTAAAATGGCATACTTTATTCAACTCAAGTTTGTAAAAAAAATTGATAATATTTTCATGGAAAAATTACCCTGTATAATAATTTGCTATAAAATAAAGTGTTAAAATTTAAATATAAAGAATTTCTTTACATATTATGTTAATACAACCAAAAAGTAGAGGATATAATGTTATGATAAACTTTTCGATATTGTCATTACTTACTGGAAACATTGATTTGGTTTGTATCATGTTGAACTGGTCGAGAAAATTCTGTGTCAGAGCGGACGCTTCGATCAGAGAGTTGTAATCTGGAGATCCGACCGGTGTGTGCTTTAGCAAGTCGTGCAGAACCAGCCCATTTTTCTGCACGCGGGCAACTGGCTTGTGCAGCAGGTCCTTTAGCGATATTTGCATTGATAAATTTTTGCAGGTTATGTTCTTGGAGATCTCAGCAAACTGCATGTTGGCACTGCTGCATTTCCTCGCCGTGTCTACTGCTCTGCCGTAATTACTCAGGAATGCACCGTACAACTCAAGATTCTTCGCCTTGAGATTAAGTAAATAATAAATTATTGAAAATGTGTAAAATTTTGGTTAATTGATAGACCCTAGTTCAAATCAAACTCACTTACCATTAACTTAAAACTATCACCTATCCTAGTGTCCCATTTAATGGAATGTTTCTTCAGACTTTCTAAGAAGTTCGAGTGTAGCTGGTGCAACTCGGGGATTTTGTAAAAAATAGTCTTGAACTCCGCTTCCGATATCACCGGCTGTGATGTGTCTATCGTTGCTTTTATCGCCTTCATGTACTACATAAAAAAGAAAGTTAACGTATACATTTCTATTTTTGATTGTTTGTAAATGTTAGGCATAGTCACAGAAATATTCAAGATGCCCCAAGAATATTCAACTATTTGAATTGTTCATATTTGAATCTTGGATTCCAATTTAAATATGGACAGAATTATAGGAAAAATGGAGAACATTTGTTTTGTTCCCAAAGCAGAGAAATAAATATTTGATGGCATTGGTATTTTTGTTTATGAATTACCATGATTAACACGTGGAGCCATTCCACATAATTTGTCTCACTATCGATGATATTCTTCATGATGCTCTTGTAGATAGAAGATTTCTCACTTGCCCCACCACTGCCAACTACACAATCAGCCGATTTCTCAGACTCCTAAAAGTTAACAACAATATTAAAAATGTATAAATGAAATCAACAGATAACAAAAACGAAATTGATTTTTCTTCAAAACCTCATGAAAACTAAAGAATTTACTAACTGTGTAACTTATTTGGCTGAATTTTCGCCTCGTCGCCGGCGTCGACGACTCCAAAGAACTTGAGCTGGCATAAGAGCCGTTCTCATTATTCCTTCTTAACTGCATGTTCATGTCTTCTTGATACAAGTCCTCGTCATCGTCACTCTCATGACTGATGTTCTTCCTATAAAAGGAAAAATGACGAAAATGATAATTTTTTATATTCCATAAATTTCTCTTATATACGGTAAAACTGGCAATTGAGTATTGTTAAACAAAAAAACTCACTGTATGAAATACTCGATGTTGACGTAATTCGATTGAGGTTCGGGCGATTGGGGCTCCACCTGCCCCATGACGTTCTGCGTCGAACTGTGTTTGGCGTGGAGGGGCAGGGTGCTCGAATTTGAGAACACATTTTCTGTACTCGAACCCTCACCTGTAGGAGAAATTAAAAACACACAATTACAACTTTACAAGACTCATATGAGCACCAGTAAGAACATAAAAAAGTTCCAGTATAATATATATGAAGAAAATATAAACTTTGTATAAACATTAAAAGTACGATTCTTTTCACAATCTACAACAAGTTAGTCTTACAAAGTCTAAATCAAATACACATTGAACTTTGTTTTAGATTAGAATACTCACTTCTTGTGAGGAGATCATCTTCGGCGACAATATCGTAGTACGGCTCATCGACGGCGGACAACTGCTCGTAGGAGGACCTCACGGACTCGATACTGTCGCTCCTGGTGGACTTGTTCTCCTCCTTCAGTGAATTCGACGAGCGCAATTTCGGCTTGGCTGGCACGCTACGTAAACAAACAAAATTTAAACAATATACTCCACAGAACAGTGTTGCTAGATTAAAAGCAGTGAAAAATTTAATTATTTCGACCCACAGTTTGGAAAACTGTAATACAGAATTTATGATCTAAATACGATAATTATCATATATCTAGTAATACTGCACGATAACAACACCAGACTACTGCGCAAATACAAATAAACAAAAAATAATAAAAGCCAGACGAATCAACACAAATAAACCAGAGAGTGTAGTTCGAGAGCTGACCCCCAACCAATCCATCCCGCTGTATAATTAAAATGTGCGGCCTCCATGTGGTTCACCCTATTTTTAAACATCCTTTTTACAAATTCCTTGCCATTGAACTTTTTCCTTTAAAAATACAAATGTATTTCCTATCCCTTGAGGAGGGCAGAGGGCGCAGTACTGGCTTTTTTTTAACCTACATCTAAGACCTAGATTTAAAATTCATTATTCATCCTTTCATCCAGTCGATAGCCAAGAAAAAGACAGCCAAATTTTGATAATTTTGGTTTTTCAAACGTGATTATAATGAACTTCCTAATAAATAATTGCTTACATCGGTGGTTGTTTCAGAGGCGATGCCGGAACGTTCTTTGCCGAATTCACCTCGATCACGGTCACGAAACTGCTGGCGTCCTGTCCGATCTCTGAATCCGGCTGCTCCCCTTCGTTCTCATCGACGGCGGCATTTCTTTTCTTCAGGGAAGAACTTTTAACGGAGGAAGTCGTCAAAGTAGCGGATAACTCGCTGATGCACTTATTCACAGATGTCTCACGATCAGGGGACTCGGATGGGGGCGCTGTCGGTGTCAAATCCAAACTCTCCTGTAAACATAAAAATTATTATCAAAATGTTAAACATTCAACATGTTTGGATTATTTTTGTGATGTATGTTGCCAACACTAATTGGTCTATTGTATACGATTGCAAAAATCCTAAACACATTCACGATTAACAGTCCGATCATTAGAAAATTTCCCAACAGTTGGCTCTGATGAACAAGCCCATTTATTAAATATCAAATACATTTCAATGTATTAAACCTAACTTAATAATTACAAACAAAGATCAAAGGTATAATTTTATAAGGGCCTAGGGCGCAAAAACTCAGCCCTTGGACCCAGAATGTTAATAATTGTTAAACACCCGATAGTTTATTATTGATTACAAAAACATACCATTTCAAACAAGCGACGTTTTTTATTTGAATTGATGCCTCAACGAAAACTCGTTTAATTTTCAATCCAATCATTTCAAGCAAATTAAATCATAAAATATGCATAATTCAGAAAGCATTGACTTTTTTTTGCGCACAGTCACTCACGGCAATTATGCAATTCACTTTTTATCAGCAAACGACCGCCTGATTTTAATTCAACCCACGATGATTACTTTAATGAAACTGCAACTGTAAACACACACACAGTCATACACACATAAACAACCGAAAAATTGTAACAGACATAAATCAAACAAAAACCAGAATGCAAAATTCTATCATCAAAATTGTACGATAATCGAGTGTTCTCATTAAAATCACGTATGATGATTTAACTGTAAACACAAACACACAACACACGCAAAAAATAGCAGGAAAATTATAACAGACCTAAATGTTTCCCCTCCCACACAAAAAAAACAGACCTAAATGAAGTGGAAACTATGAAAATAAAAAGGTAAGCATCAAAATCATACGATTCGAGTGCTCTCATTAAAACCACATTCGACGATTCAGGTGCAAAATCCTGAAATCTCTCTCTTTCTCTCATTATCCTGTTCATCTTTGTATGTCCGAGCATTCGCCGACTTTCTATTACACAACAAACAAATATACACAGAGTAAGAAACAAACAAATGTACCTACAGACACCAGCGCACACACAAACACACACACACACAGAAAAAGAGTAGGAAAGAGAGAAAGAAACAGAGACGCACACGGAGAAAGTGAAAAACTTGTAATTTATTTCGCCTGTGCGCAGTCGATAATGCATGTCCGTATAAAAAAATGGTAATTCAATAGCAACAAACGCAATAATTAATTTTCCATACATCCTCTTTTTATTCTTTACTTTTAACACTTTTGTTTGATAATTGCATACACAAATTTAATTTTCCATATTATTTTCAATCTCAAACACTTTTGTGCAGAACATTTAGGCAAAATTATGTTAATAACTATTAAATTTTATGTACAGATTGATAAAATATTGCACAATTTGAAAAATGGATTCCAAAAGAAATCAATTTGTTCAATAATTTTTCAACGAGGAAAATTAGGGTGAAAAAAATATTTTGTAAAGCAATTATCCCTATCATAAACATTTCCGACATTGTAACAATAATTAATACACTACACACACATACACAAGTATGCATACATCGTTCCATGAATGTAGAAATGCACATAAAAACTCAATTACCATAACTGCATAATAATTAATTCAATTTTACGTGCATTTCAAAATGCGATACTCACACAACACTTTTATTATTATTATAATCACTCCTAATACATTAAATTATGTAACACATACAAACACCAGATGTTAGTTCAATTAAAGACAATTTTTTTCCTCTTGCATTATTTTTTAGTTCCAATGATTTAACAATATACTCCACAGAACAGTGTTGCTAGATTAAAAGCAGTGAAAAATTTAATTATTTCGACCCACAGTTTGGAAAACTGTAATACAGCATTTATGATCTAAATACGATAATTATCATATATCTAGTAATACTGCACGATAACAACACCAGACTACTGCGCAAATGCAAATAAACAAAAAATAATAAAAGCCACACGAATCAACACAAATAAACCATATATGTATAATTAAAATGTGCGGCCTCCATGTGGTTCACCCTATTTTTAAACATCCTTTTTACAAATTCCTTTCCATTGAACTTTTTCCTTTAAAAATACAAATGTATTTCCTATCCCTTGAGGAGGGCAGAGGGCGCAGTACTGGCTTTTTTTTTAACCTACATCTAAGACCTAGATTTAAAATTCATTATTCATCCTTTCATCCAGTTGATAGCCAAGAAAAAGACAGCCAAATTTTGATAATTTTGGTTTTTCAAACGTGATTATAATAAACTTCCTAATAAATAATTACATACATCGGTGGTTGTTTCGGAGGCGATGCGATACGTGCATTTCAAAATGCGATACTCACACAACACTTTTATTATTATTATAATCACTCCTAATACATTAAATTATGTAACACATACAAACACCAGATGTTAGTTCAATTAAAGACAATTTTTTTCCTCTTGCATTATTTTTTAGTTCCAATGATTTAATTAAAACGGTAATTAACAAAAACTTTTAAAGAGCAAAGAGTGTTTAAATCAGTATCCCTTTTGTTAATACAATCATGCAAATGAATTGATCACTTTTGATTTTACTCTTCTTTTTCAGCTACTTCCTTTTGCCTCTCGCAGTGTCAGATTTTGATTTCATCAAATATATTACGTTTGTATAATCATTAATTTTGATTTTAGGTTAAGAAAAGAACAACTTTATTTTCTATCAAAGGTATCACTTTATGCGGCTTGGATTACTGCATGATGATTCTTTTGACCTTTAAAAAGTACAGAAAAATATAAAGCGAGCGTACAAATAGGAAATAAACGTATTCGAGAATACAGTTAGACGAATTATGCATTCAGATATGTATTCTAATTTGTGAAATTATCTAATCTTTCGTGTTTTGTAGTTTACTAATGTCTTCTACTTACATACACACAACCGAATAATGAAATTAGATAAGCCAAAAGACCCGATTAAAAAGCAATCAAGGGAATTTTTATTTATGTGAGTAATCCTTTTTCTTCCGAAATTATTCAACATAGTTTTTTTAAACAGTTAATTTCTACGAATATAATCTTTTTCAAAATGTTTAAAATAAGTGTACAGTATTAGTATATTTTTTAATGTATATAACAATAATATTACTGTCTATGTATGTATGTTACACTAGTATAGGTTTTAATATAAAGTAGAAATATCGTATGTAAATAAATATGCTGTGTATTGTTACAGTGAACTACTTTATGTAGTCCATGTTCGGCAAGCGAAATGAGTGTAAATGCGAGTTGGAATCATCAGACGATCTATGCAAACGAGACGTTTAATTATTCGTGCCGGCACACACACATACACACACGAGTTGTGTTAAAGTGTGTGCAATATCTTGTTATAATCCAACGCAATTCATCCCTCGAGAGAAATAAATGTCAAGAAACTAAAAAATGCAGAACAGATTTAAATAAATAAAACCTAATCCCAGTACCCTTCTTAACTCTCAATAAATTCTCTAAGAATGCAATTTATACAATATTGCACATCAAATAATAATAACACATATTATCACACATAATATTCTACTGTTATTAAATTTATTTATATAATTTAGTAAGTAAAATTAGTTTAGGTAAGTTCCCACCCCCTTTTCTTACCTCTCTCTTTCTTTCTAACTGTCTTTCTCTCTTGTTCTACTTTCCTGATTTAGTCAATCAATTTTAAAAAGACCTTCCCCTTTTCCTTCCTCTTTTACCTTTGCAATTTCCTGATTATTATACATACCAGGCATGACGTAAAAGTGGGACGAATATTGAATATCATGCACTAAAAATAGCTCGCGACAAGACAGAAAGTAAGCGGCACATTTATTTTAATGGAGATCAATAATTTCAGGGAAGAGAAAAACTGGATTCACCCAAATTAGTTAAAGGTTAAGTTGTTTTCATGTATTGGTGAACATGCTCTGCATTAACCCAAACTTTTTTTCTTCAAAAAATTACATTCTTCTTTAAAATCACTGCAGAAATTTATCAAAACAATAAATTTACTTTTCAAATGTTGTTTTCCATATGTGCAAAAAGGCAAAACATTACTTCGAAATAACTTGAATGAAACTTTTAAAAATCAATACAGAAAGAATGAAATTTAAATTTCACTCTCAATGAATCATAATTTGTTGGTATCAGAAATTGGGGATTAATAACTCTTATCTCCTAGTGATAATCTTATCAAAACACACACACACATATACGGCATTTCCAATAAATTCTTATTAAATATTATCCATATGCAATTTATTAATTACTCAAACAAACAAAAAATTCATTCCAGTCTCAGGTACAAACATTTTCAATTTATAGATTAAAGTTATGTCGATTAAATTTCTTATTAATTAGGTCAAAAACATTGAACTCGAGTTAGTTCAAGATGACAATAACTATTGCACCAATGTCACTATGAACTCGAGTTCAGAGTTGATTATTCAACGTGTCTGGTGCAATTGGCCCTTAATCACTACCGATTGAACTTGGACAAAATTCTTTTCGACACTTGAAATGAATCAATATTTCCATAAAACTTCCTATTAATGAAGACAATCATTTTCCTTAAAATTAGCAATGGTTGTGCTTAAAAAAAAAAGGAAAACAGGACGAATCACAAGTGTTTATGGTCAAATTGAGCAATCTCAATAAAATAACCAAAACCACAAAAGAGTGAATCATTACACAAAGTAGAAAGTATTTTATCATTTTACAACATTCAATCGATTTTCGAGTAAAAATACACTTTCCTTACAATAAATTAAATTCAAATTAGAAAAGTCAAATTAGAACGTGAAGTAAAGGAAGTGTGTTAACATTTCATCTATCCTCCATTCTATCCCCAAGAAATGATTAGTAAACAAAAATCAGATTATGAAACAAACCAAGTTCAATATTATCCATCTTCATATTTTGTGAATGAACATATTGGCAAGAGTCAAAACATATGGTAAATTTAGTTAAAAACGTATGATACGTCAATTATTTTCACCCGAAATGTCAAAAATATATGATTTCTTGGTGTCCAGAGAGGCTAAGTACTCTCTGCCCCCCTTGGCCAAGTCCATGCACACAATGGTGCAACGGATTGCTTATTTTAATCCGTATCATGAGCATTGAAAATAATCATGATACGAGTAGACACGGGAATGAGACCAAGTAATCCATAAATATTCGTGGTTGATCGGCGGGTAAATATGAAGGCTGCATTGATACGCCTACCCGTCCCAACTACCACACTGCCGTAACATGTCAATTCCTGCAACGGGCTAAACCCGCCAACTGACCAATTTTGCTTTGCAACGTGGCCTGATTTGACTCAGTGCAACATACCGCTTCCCTACCTCCACTAGGCGCAACATTACAGTGACACGCAAGGGGCAAATATTCTAGTCAATGCAAGCCTTTAGAAAAGACAATCGTGTTATTTATCCTCTATTTTATTTACCAAAAATTCAATAAGAATCCAATTTGAATCCCAATTATCCAATCGAACAAACGCCATCTCATCGACCCCTTTATGTTTTTTTTTTCATTCTCTGCATTCAGATTGACAATTGACGTAAACAACACAATTTAAATGAATCATCACAAATAAATTAATCTGTAACAATTTCTTTTAATTCCCTTCTATTCAGAAATGTGTTGACACCCAAAACATGAAACAAACAGATTCTACTTTTTTTTTCTCCGCAAACATTTTCTTACACTCAAATTTGTGTGTGGATGTTCTGATTTAGGGGTTAGTAATCCACAGCCCGCTGCGATATTTCGTACGGCCAGCCAAAGCTTTCCAGAAACACAACAGCCAGAGTTAAAATGTGGTTTGTCAGCGGTGCATCGTAGAATTCGAGTAATTTCAAAGTCAAATTTGCTTCACTTTCTTATTTTCAAATAATGCGCCAAATCATCGCAAGGTATTTTTAATGGTAAAAACAAGATAAATCTGAGAAACGCTAAATACACAAATTGACATAGGACCCCCCGCACAGGGGGAGAAACTGGATGCAGAATGATCAGCAGAAGGAGACGTAGAAAGATATGAAAGAGGCCTATGTTCAGGAGTGGATGTCTACAGGCTGAATAAGAAGAATGAGAAATTTCCAATTGCTGTCACTCCTAAATAGTAAAAATACTTTGCAATATATTAGCACGTTATTTGAAAACGTTCGATAATTTATAAGGGCTTTATATGTGTTATATTCTCTTCGTTTTTTTGTAGTATATATATAAAGGTTTAGTAAACATAATTTGTGTTTCAACTTTTAATACGTATACGGAGAATGTCAACATTTTGGTTGACCTGATGGAAACTAAGGTTTCTCACCCCTGTTCTAATTCATTTATTCACAATCAAGATTTATTGTAAGCTAAATTCATTTTTCAAATCTTAATTAGAGGAAAAAAGAAATATATAATCATTCGTGCACACATACACAAACACACAAAAGGTGTGTGTGTGTACCTTTAATATACAAACAAAATGATAAGATAAAAGGAAAAGATAAGCACGGTGTGTGTGTTTACCCAAATTACACACAATCTCATTAAAATCCAATTAGAAAACACATCATTGAGAGAAAGAAGAAGAAAAAACACTAAATATTTCAATCAATCAAGAAGCTCAAATTGAATGAATGGCCATCAGAGTTGACTATGATTTTTTCTTTTCATGCTGTTCATGTTCGATATTTTCTTGCCACCGCTTTGCCAAATTTATTTATGTATGTAAATAAAGTGGTATATTTATATCATGTATACAATTCTTATTCAAAGTACAATAAACATTAATATTAAATACTTTTCTTATGCATTATTTCTCATATTCGTTTCTGTCATCAATCGTCAAATTATTTTAATTTTTCATCCTTAAGTTAAACAGAGATCTGGCAACAATGACAACTGAAAACAACCTAACCTAACACAAAAAGTGTCAATTACTGTCATTTTCCATTAGGCAGTTTATCGTAGCCTCCCCCGACCCAAAAAGATCGTGATGAACGGCATATATGTTAGGTCACTTTTAATGTTAATTTTGTAGGTATGTGTCAATTTGGTTCAGTACTTCGTGACTAATCGCACCATTTTTTGTGGTGTGGCTGTGTGTGAATGCTACTATTTAAGTGCAGCCTTTGATACTTGTCAGTGTGAATACGCTCTAAAGAATTAGATGCAGATACTATTGTTGTTTATAAATAATTAACACACATTCATCAAACTGCAACACAGTCCGAATAATCCCATTGCATTCATTTTTATAAATATTTTTCTTACCTTAGATGCACTCTCGGGAATTCTATCCCCCGTGCTGCCATCCTCGCTCTCGCTAATACTCTGCCGGCTCTTGCTCTTCTTGTTCTCCTCGATGTCAGACAACAACCTCTCCAGGTACTCGACGTAAACCTCCTCCTTCTGCAATTCCTCTGTGAGGGAGTGCACCTTCTGCTTATGCTTCTCGAGATTGGCCCTGATGTCCTCTTCCCAGGCGGAGGGCAGCGCCGCGTCGGGGAAGCGCTGCGACCACACCTGCTGGAAATCACCGAACACGCTCATATCTTCGCGCACGGTCCGGCGGGGGCTGCTCAGGGTTCACGCGCTTTGCGGCATTTCGGTTACGTTTCGCACGCCCATTCGCGGAAAATTCGTCTACTGGAAATTTATATCGATACGCGAGACGCACTGAGTTAACTGACAGATCAAGTGGATTGACACTGGACTGAGGTGAAGTTTGTAAACAACGTACGTCAGGTGGAAGGTGCAGGCAAGCCAACCTTAACATTAATAAACATTAGCTTCTACACCAGTACTGTCATACATCATTGAATAAAGCATAGATTTTATATGTACTACATCTATTGAATAAAGAGTATATTATAAATTATTTAATCAATTTATAAATATACACGAGTTTATATTGTTGGAATATACACGATTTTTACATTGAATAGAGATTACCCAATACCTTTGATTATTAGACTTTTTATTGTTTTATGCCTTTCTTCAATAAAATAATAACAAATAGTAGAAACCACTTCACGTAACTAAACGAAGAATATTGAAACGTTGATTGAAGTGTTTATAATATTTCAATCAACGATTGAACCTTTAATTATGTTTATAAATAATACAAAATCAACAAAAATTAGGTACTAAACTTGCCAATTCAGAACCTTAGTAAGAGTGGTTACGGGAGTGCATCAAGCGGAGGAGGGTCAGAGTTTCGAAATATTATAAATTTAAATCAGAAATTTTAAATAAAACAGGCAATCTATATTTTAAACTTCACTTAAAATCGGCGTTTTATACACGTGGCACATGAAGTAAAATTTCGAGTTTAGAAAAACCTGAAAATTTGGATTTGCAGGGGCGCGACTCGTTTCGCTCGCGCGCCCTTGCAATCCAATTTTTCAGGCTTGTCTAAACTCAAAATTTTACTTCGTGCTTAGTCTACTAGTATAAACCTACGGTAAAAGTTGAAAATTAACCACTTATAATTGATATTTCTTTAAATTTCATAAAGAAACGTTTAATTCAATACAATTTAGTTTATAAAATAACAAGAGATAATTTAATCTAAGAAATATTATACCTCTTTCCTAGAGGTTAGGTTTATTTAAATAATTTATAGTTATTTCTACAATAAATACTATAAAAGCATGAAATAATACTCAAAAAAGTAATGAATATACTAATTTTTGAAAATATTTTTATTCGAAAAGTATTTTGTAGCACCATCTCTTAGACACAGCCTCAATTTCTTCTTTAGAACCGGAAAAACAGATATTTAACAGAAGCTGCATTACCGACTGACAAAAAGCATTTAGCGGCCCGTAAGAGATGGCGCACCGCATCACATTAAGTTGCCTATAATACAACTTCAGCGTATGTTGAATTGCATTTAATTTATTTAGGGTTTCAATTAATTTTGAACACAGTACTTTAAATTGGCTACAATCAAGGGGTTTTGAGTATGTTCATAAGATATACTCTACCAACGTTGGGCTACGATACACTTTGCGCGTATGTTGGGTTGCATACAATACATTGAATTTTTGAATTCTTTATAATAAAGAGGTTTAGTTTATCGTTTTGCGAAAGACGGTAACGCTAAACTTGCTTGTTGCCGGTAACCGATTACAGCATTGTTTTTCCTTAGAACAGTTGCTAACTTTTAACAAGATATAAATGGAATTGCCAATAGTTAGATAATTCTCTGCTAATTTCTAGCAAAGAAAATGATTGTCTAAAAACTTATTTATATAAATCTGTTGGTGTTTTATAAAAAATAATTAAAATGTTTGTTGTGAAACATTATGCAAAATACATGAGATACAAATCAAACAAAAAATAAAACATAACAGATAGATTAATTTGAGAATGATTAAATATTACAGCTTAATTTATTCATACCACTTCGCAAAGAAAATTAATGTCTGAAGATTTATTTATTCTTTTGTTATTTTATAAAATAAATGAAACATTTGTTTTAAAACTTTATAAAAAATCAAAATTAAATTCAAATCAAACCAATATAAAATACAACAGATGGATTCATTTGCGAATGATTAAAATATTACAGCTTAATTTATTCATATAACTTCGCAAAGAGAATGAATGTCTGAGGCAGTATTTATTTAAATCTCTCATTATTTTATAAAATTGTTGTAAAACTTTATATGTAAAACAAACAAATGAAATATAAATCAAACAAAAAATAAAATACAACAGATGGATTAATTTGCGAATGATTAAAATATTACAGCTTAATTTATTCATATCACTTCTTCATACATAATACAGTCTATTTTTTTTAAATTACAAACAGCAACGCCCAAAGATCAGTTTTGTTTTGTGTATTTTAGCCTTTGTTAAATAATAATATAAACTATGTACAAAATCGGTTGAAATAAAAAACGCTACCAATTCCAAATCATTGTTAACATCAAACTAGGTAAAGTAAAACGCTTGTTTTGTTACATATTTTTATTTTCAGTTGCCTGACATGTTTTTCAATCTGTTTAGATCATTTTCAAATTTAACAGTTTACAGTTTTAACTTTATAAATGATCGTGACAGATCTAAACACGAGTCAAGGAACTGAAAACAAAAATATGGAACAAAACAAGTGTTTTACTCTATCCAGCTTAAAAATTTGGTTCCATTAAGAAAGTAGCAGAACAAGTATCTAATACATTTTCAACTTATCTTATATTTATACTTGTTTTTGTTTTGATGTAAAACATTTGATTATTTTTTTAGTGTGTGTTTGTGTTTGTGTTGTGAAGGGCAGATTTATTTGGTGCTTCGACATCTAAAAAAAAATATGGCTTGTGTATGTTTACATTTATATAAATAAACAAAAAATAAACAAATAGGGTTTAATTAGACTAATAATTGAGAGAGAATAAACATTAAATTACCGTGCAATCATTTTAAATATAAATGAGAGTATAAAAAAAATTATATTATTATTTAAAATATAAATTAGAGTACAGCACGGCAAAATTTAAGTTGGATAGACGTGAAGAGAACTAGCGGAAAACTAGGTAGTTGTATTTATTTATTTATGCAAGAACGCTTCTTTATTACAAGGATATGATTAAGGATTAGTTTACACACACATCTTGAACTTCGAGCACATGATTGTAAAGGATGAAATAGATCGAGAGCGAACTCGCCATGAATCTATCAAGTGATTCCATTCCTTTTCCCGCCACAATTTTCCAACTGCGCATCGGCAAGTATTGTTTGCTGTACTATAGGCTTTTGAATTTTAAATTATATTGGCACTACTGGCTATTAACACATAGTTTATCATAACTTCAAATTTATTCCATCATTCAATTAGCATTCTGAATTTTAAATTAGATTGGCACTACTGATTGTTAACACACAGTTTATCGTAACCTCAAATTTATTCAATTATTATTTTGGGTAACTGCACAAAAAAAATGGTCTAATACTCGAATTTATAATTTAAACGATCGCACGGTAGAAAAATAAAGTATCACAAATTTATATATTAATTTTTTAACTATAAAAAATAAAGACAAGAAATATTTACTTACAAACAAATCTACATTCTGAAAAGATTGGATTTTCCTTTGACTGTGTTTTAATTAATCATTTTGCGAGACCCTTGGATTATTTGAATTTATTAAGAGATTAAGCAAATCAAAATAATCCTTGCTTTTAAAAAATTTGTGAGTTCATTCGAATATCTGAATTTATTAAGAGATTAAGCTAAACAAAATAATTTTTGCTTTCAAAAAACTTGTAAGTCCTTTGGAATATTTTAATTTACTAAGAGATTAAGCAGAACAAAATAATATTTGCTTTAAAGAAAAAAATAGTATGGATATATCACAAATAAAAAGCACAGATAGATTCTAAATAGATAAATTTTATATAGCACGCAAGACGATTTGTCGTGGGTTTAATATAAAGTAGAAAACTATATTTATATTGCGTATCTTAAAATACTTTTCTTTACTTTTGTCATATTTTATAAATCCCTTTTTCATATTTGGCCAAAGACTCTCACATTCATTTAACTAAAGTGCAAGCGCAGTAATATTTTCTCTGAGTCGGCTATGAAACAAAAAAATTGAAACACTCGACTGCTGTATTTAAAAGTGAAAGTCATGACTTGCAAAACTTTCATTTTCTTCGACTTGCAGGAAAAATTTTACGGCTCACACTTTTTATATTGGGAATTTTTCTTTTATTAAGTACACATATGGATAATTTTCCGACATTAATTGTTTTTTAAAAGAGTTAAATTTGAAGCGTAAAGCGAGTGTTGTCCATTCCCAGACTAAGCATGAAGCCTGAAAATTTGGATTTGCCATTGCTCTGCCCGGCTAATCCAAATTTTTAGGCTTTTCTTGACTCGAAATTTTACTTCATGCTTATCCTGGGAGTGGAAAACCCTCCTTTTAACCCTCAAATTAACATCTTTAAAAAAAAAACAACGAACATCTAAAGATTCACAGCATAAACATAAACTTCATGTATACTGTAATCGGGATATGTATATTAAAAAAAAACTCCCCTTATAAACGTACATTAAATAAAGCGATTGATTTTAATTAATCGTAAGTGTAAGTGCAAAAGCTGAATTAACGTTACACACGCGGGTTTGTTTAAAGTTAAAGCACAGAAACTGCCGAAACTAAAATACGAAAAATTACACGGTTTGTTTTTTTAGCTGTCACCAAATCTCTGTCAAATTTTTGCAATAATGCAAATTTTGACAAAGAAGAAAAATTAATCCTCACACTCATCTTGTGTAATATTTGTTTGTGTTTGTGTTGAATTACTGGGATTTTTGTGGAAACTATATTTTTGTTATTAACTAAATCAGATGATAAAGATGCTCAACTTAAACTTAAATCATTTTTTGTCTCTTGATTGATTGAATTAATTTCTTATCATTACGACTAGCGATGGGCATAATCGAATGATTTCAATAACCGATTATTAGGATTCGATTTAAATTTATACTCGAACGATCGCTTAGATGATTTGCTCTAGAGATCATTCGAATCATTGCTCAAGAGATCACTCAAATGATTGCTCGAGTCATCGCTTAAATGGTTGCTGAAATGATTGATCGATAGTGATTGGCATAATCGAATGATTTTAATAACCAATTATTGGGATTCGATTTAAATTTATAATCGAACAACGATCGCTAGAATGATTTGCTCGAGAGATCACTTAAATGATTGCTCAAACGACCGCTTGAGTGACCACTAGAATGGATGCATAATCGAATGATTTCAATAACCGGTTATTGGGATTAGTTTAAAAATTTATAATTGAATATTTGCTCGAGAAATCAATTGAATTATCTCTCACATGATAGCATAATTAAATCATTTGAATAACCGATTATCAAGATACTTAAACTAGGTTTGTATAACTAAGGTTTTTGTTGTGACTATAGTTTCGACAACTTTAACTTGTCTTTATCAAACTAGGAGTAATGATTAAAGTAGTCAAAACTATAGTCACAATAAAAACCTCTAAATTTGTGTAATAAAAAAATAATCTATAGGAAGAGAAGTATGTGGCTTCATAGTAGTGATCGACATAATCAAATGATTTCAATAACCGATTATTGTGATTCGATTGATTTAGTTATTTATTTATTCAGTCAACGGATTTAATTTAATTTTAATTGAAGAGATCACTGAAATGATTGCTCGAATTACCGCTCGAATGGTCGCTGAAATTATTGATCAAAATGTTTGTTCATATGATCAATTGAATGATTATTCAAACAATAAAAAAATAATCAATCGGAAGAGAAATATATGGCTTCATAGCAGTGATTGGCATAATGGAATGATTTCAATAACCAATAGCTAATAATTGCTTGTTGAAATCATTAATGATTTCAAGAAGCAATTATTATAATGCTATTTAAAATCGAGAGATCATTCGAATGATTGCTCAAGACATCGCTCGAGAGATTTCAATAAACAATTAATATGATTCAATTTAAAATCAAGAGATCATTCAAATGATTGCTCGAGAGGTCGCTTAAGAGATCACTCAAATGATTGCTCGAATAGCCGCTTAAGTGATCGCTCTAATGGTTGCTGAAATGATTGATCGAAATGTTTGCTCATATGATCACTTGAATGATTTCTCAAACAATAACAAGAATGATCTATCGGAAGAGAAATATGTGGGCTGTGTAAAAATTGAATTTGTTTTAACTTTAAAAACAAATTCAATTTTTAATATAATATGAGCATATGAGCAATTTCTCCGGCAATTATTGGAGAGATCTGTCATGCAATTGCTCGAGAGATCTCTTATTCATTTGATAAATTTCTCTGGTAATTTTTCAAGCGATCCGTGAAGGATCTCAAGATGTTCGATTATTTTCATAATAGAATGAATCGATTGATTTCATTCGAAAAATCCCATCACTACTTTAAAGTTAACAAAAATTAAATTGTATGTGGAAAGGAGTGATAGTTGTTTGATCATATGAGCGATGGATCTTTAAAAAGTTCTCTCGAGCAATCATTCTAATGATCACTCGATCAATCCCTGGAAGATCTCAAGATGACAGATTATTTTCATGATTTAATGAATCAATTATTATAATTTAAACAATACAAAAGTAATCTATCAGAATAAAAACATATGGTTTCAAAATTTAAACAAATTCAATTTGATTACGAAACGAGCGATCTCTAGGGCAATAATTCGAGAGATCTCTGTAGCAATCTTTCAAGTAATTATTCGAGCGGTCTCATAATCAAACAAATCGATTGAGATTTCATTCAAATGATCCTAATACTACTTTCAAGTTTACAAAAATGATAATTCGTATGATCAATGGAGTGGATCAGTTGAGCGATCTCTCGGGCAATCTTTCAAAAGATCTCTCGAGCAATCATTCGATCATCCTTTAGAGCAATAATTAGGACAATCACTCAAACAATCATTTAAGCGATCTCCGGAAGATCTCGAGATGTTCTATTACTTTCACAATGGAGTGAATTGATTGAGATTTCATTCGAATGATCTATACACTACTTCAAAGTTAAAAAAACCAATTTGCATGTGAAATGAGCATACGAGTGATAATTTTAATGATCATATGAGCGATGGAGTGAATCATTTAAACAATCTCTCGGACAACCTTTCAAAAGATCTCTCAAGTAATCATTCGATCGATCTCTCGCGCAATCATTTGACCGATCACTCAATGCATTCAATCAATTCAATTCAAGATCTCGAGATGACCAATTATTTTCATAATCAAATGAATTGATTAATTTCATTTAAATGATTCCTTCACTAGAGTCGATCATTTGAACAATCTCTCGAGCAATCTTTTAAAAGATCTCTCGAGCAATCATTCCATCGCCCTCTCAAGCAATCAAATCAAATCTCGAGATGACCAATTATTTTCATAACTAAAGGAATTGATTATTTTCATTGGAATGATCAAAGGAGTGGATCATTTGAGCGATCTCTCGGGCAATCTTTCAAAAGATCTTTCGAGCAATCATTCGATCGATCTCTGGAGTAATCATTAGATCGATCACTCAAGCACTCATTCGATCGTTCTCTCAAGCAATCATTCGGACAATAATCAGTTTGTATATGAAATAAGCATACAAGTGATAATTCGTACAATCATATCAGTGATAGAGCGATCTTTAGGGCAATCTTTTAAAAGATCTGTCGAGCAATAATTCGAGCAGTCTCCGGAAGATATCGAGATAATCGATTATTTTCACAATCAAACAAATCGATTATTCTCATAGGAATGATCCCATCACTAATTACGATATTCATATATAATATATATTTTTATATACGTACATATATATTTATTTATATAAAATTCTACAAGCTATTAAACCTAATATTATATTACACAATCTTATTTTCTTGCAAAAAATAATAAAAATCCAAACATCCATCACTCGCTCAAATCCAAAACAACGCTTTCAGCAGTGACAATTCTTTTTTCACACTTACCAAAAAACCAACAGCACTTACTTGCATTCTCGTCGATCAATCGATTGATTAATCCCGGTTGTTATTCCGTTTTCACTTATACTTGTTAACTAATATACTTATGATTATTTTTTGTTTTGTTCCTCTGTTTTCTCTGATTACATGGGTCCGTCGATGGCGCTCACTTTCATGGTGTAGTAGTACATGCTCCGCAAGAAGAGGAGCAGGGAGATGACGAAGGCACCCACGTAGGCGACGTACACCCCGTTGTGGACCCGGGCGTAGGCGTAGGTGCCGGCCGTCACACCGATGCCCACGGCCAAGAAGATCAGGCTGAGGATGAGGAAGAAGTTGCCGCGGCCCCTGGCGTAATCCGGACCCACCGAGGACACTTTCCGGCAATGGGGGCACCTCGCCAATGCATTGTTCAAAGTGTTGAACTGTAATTTACAATTTTAATTTATTAGTTTTAGCAAACCAAAAGTTTTACACAGGTCGTGCGGTACAGATTTAAATTTTTACTATAATAAATAAAACACTATAATACAACTAATAAAACACTAAACTACTAACAACTAAATTTAACTTCAGTGTTTTATACCGGTGGTTGATATTTTCAATACGGAAAATAATTGTTAGAGCACTAATTTTGGCTAACTATGATATTTTAGAATACCGCTGTATATTGACTGTTATGATATTTTGATCAACTGCACAACATTTAGTCCAGTCGATTGACTTGTGCAGTTGATTAAAATATCATAACAGTTAAAATTTGGCAACTTACATAGTAGACTATTTTGACGTTATGTTACTAGACTATTATGACTTTATTCAATAAGTTTTTTTAAAATTAACAGAGGACTGTTTTTTACTTTGCCCCATTAATGCATTTCCACAAAATTCCTCGCAAGTTATAAAATTTGCATGGATTTTTGTAGAAAAGCATTAAGTATTGAATTATTTCACTAACCAAGAAAGTGTCGTGACAGTGTCCACAGGTCACTCGGCACATGCCCGGCATGGAGGGCACGGGCGGAGTCACCGGAGATGGTGCTAAGTTTATTATCCTCTTGCAGTTGGGCCTGGGACAGGCGATTCTCTGAGACGAGCTCTTGCATATCAGGAGGCAGTTGCACGGGCACCGCACGTACTTTTTACCAGGCGGAGCGTTCCTTATTGGCTGCAAAATCACAGACAATATCATTTTTCAAATGTTAGTTACATGAAATAATAAAAACTAATATTATCAACAAAGAACTCTATAGGTATATAATATTAGCATAATGAAAAAAGTGTATTATCAAGATTACTTTCAATGCGGCTCAATTTATCTCTACGCCATTCTTGATTGATTGAATCACAGGAATTTGATTTGATTGTGATTATTCATGACACACTCTTGAATAAACTTACCGTCGCTTCGTTGCACTGGCAACACTTGACGACGTGCTGGTCCCGCTTGCCAGAAATGTCGATCATCGCCTGGCACACCCGGCAGGTGACCATCGGCACTCCCCCGCCGACCACCCCCTGGTAGAAAGCTGGGGGCAGCTCATCGGGTCCAATCGGAGACACCGTCGTCTGGGTCGCTAAAATTATCACAATATGATAATACACAAAACACAATGCAAATAAAAATTACAAAGCAGAAAAAGATGCATCATTTCGAAAAGAATAGAACAAGAAATTTATTTAAAATATTCTGTAATCAAGTATTGGCACATAATGATACTTTCAATGAATTTTTAGAGAAAAGTCTTAGATAAAAAACATTTTTGCAGAAAGTCAATATTAATTCATTTTTATATTTTGTTATATTATATTTTTAGAATTGTAATAAATATTCATACCCGATCATTATATTTCGAACTTCACTTGAAGTCAGTGTTTTATACCGGTGGCGCATGAAGAGTCAAGAGCCTGAAAAGGCTTTTCTAAACTCGAAATTTCACTTCATGCTTAGCCTGGGAGTGGAAAACACTTGTTAGAAATAAATTTCACTTAAATAATTGAGTGCAATAAACACATGTTTACAAAGATAAACAAAAACAGCTGATCAAGAATAGTCTAGACAAGTAATGCCATGGTGGGGATAGGCGTTGTTAGGATTCCGTAATAATCTCTCACAAAAATACGACTGTTTAGATTTTTGTAAACAATGATCCTGTCACAGCTGATCGCATAAACAGTGGTAATTTAAATTAAATATAACATTCACTTTAAAAGAGAGTGTTTCATTTTGAAATTGTAGAAATCTCATCGACTGATGATTTCGTAAGTATTTTCGTCAATAATGTTATTTTGACCTTTATTTATGTTAAAGAATGTTTCAATAGGAAAACAAAATACTTAAATGGAAGATTTTATTAATAATGAAGCAACGCTTTTCTTGTTTCAGACTGATATGGAAAAGCTCTTCCTTCTACTAATGAACGATGATACTTTCTAACCTATTAAAACACACTCCCGTGCCTGACATAAATAAATCAGAATAGTGACACGTATTTATTTTACACAGAATAAGATCGCGATTTTTATTTGCACATACAACCTTTTTTTAATATTTTCCCAAGTGGTAGGGATGGTAGGTTGTGTTTACCATGTTGTTATGAATAACAAATCAGTATGTGAAATTGAAGCTGAACATGCAGTTCGAATGTTTCATGTTTGATAAAGTCTTAGTGTCATATCCAAATTTTCAGGCTTTTCTAAACTCGAAATTTTACTTCATGCACCACCAGAATACAACACTGATTTAATGTTAAATTCAAAATATAGTAAACATTTTTTTTTACCAAAAACTACTTTTTCGTATATTTATTTATTGTTGTCTTATTCTTTAGCTACTTGATGTACTCAGTACTTTGTACTCGTATAAGTACTTAATCACTCAAGTTGATCATAAATTAAATTGGGTATTGTTGGGAATTAATAAGAAACAAAACTACAATCAACAATCACAAAGATTACTAAGAAGTGAATCAGTTAGGGATGCTGTAATAACGCAGCTGATAACATCCTAATCTTAGCAAAAATAGAGAAGAATTTAATGATTTGGTATATAAATGATAAGATCGACACCGAATATTAATCATTCATCGTCGGCTCCATTGTTATTTGCTACCACAAAATCATTCAAATTTAAATAAATGATAACAATACGAATGAGTCACAGTATTATCAACAGTAAATAAATAATGGATGTCTATGGCAAGGTAAATACCTTCTGTGTCCCCATCGTAGGAGGTCTTGTCGTTCTTGAGGAGGGGCTGCTTCTCGCCCTCGTTGCCGTCCCCCATTTTTCTCCGCTCCTGGGTTGCTGGGAGGACTCGCAGGATGAAAAAACGGAAAAAATATTCGAGGGGGGGGCCCGACGACACACACAGAAGAGGATCAGCGGTGACAAACTTTGACAGTTCTTTTTCTTAGTGTGTGTGTGTGTGTGAGCGCTGTTGCCAACTTAACTCGCACAAAAGTCCCAGTTTCCAAACTGCAACAAAGAGTTGGGAATTTTCCTTCGAACAGCTACATCTAATAATCATACGTCGTATTAATTTGACTGTTGAAAATTGAATTGTTACACGTCGGTAATGTAGAGAGCTCACAAATGCTGCATTTATGATTTTTGTCGTGTTTATCCGAATTTCGATGTGCCGAAAACGTTGAAGTTTCCGGTATATCGCAAAGCCAAGGTCCTCGTGACGTTTCCACTGTGAGGCCACCTTGTTAAAAAAAAGGCAAGGTTTTCGTAACGATTTTAACGCTAGGTTGGCTCACACTATAACCTTGAGAACTCGAGTTCAAAGCGGCATTAGAACCATAGAAACTGTCATCTTAAACTCTAGTTAAATGTTTTTGATGCAACTGGATCTTAAACTAATGTAAAATCCTACTTAACCCTTCGTTATTAGATTTAAGCAAATTTTAAGTTTTATACCTAAACTATTGTTAAAGTTTATATTTATATGTTTTTGTAAATGGCTTCTGTTGATTTGTCAAATACATAAATATTTCGTGGACATATTTTATTTCTCGCAGACCACTGGTTAGGAACCATTGCTTTAAATTAACAAAATGTAGCTAGCCTAAGTAATAATTATACACAAAATTCCGGTTATTTCTTTTTTATTTTATTTAATTTAACAAGGTGCATCATTTTATTTATTTACTCCTAGTCAAGTCGTACATACGTAATTATTTCTGTCACCTGTCTTACGAAAAACCCTTTATATCACACGACTTTTCCTAAGGAAAACAGAAAAGAAAAATAGAGAAAAGTCCTGCATTGATATGACTTTCTTCGCTCAGCTAAGAAAAATAATTGTTTGCTTTATTCTGGCTTTTCTTCTCAAGTTGTTTTATTGCCAACGGCTCTTCTTGCGACCGGAAGCGGGAGGGGGCGGCGGAGGCGGGGGCGCCAGCTGCTGCATTGGTGGCGCACCATCTGAACTTGACGTAAACTGAAATAAAGTAAAAATAATGTTGCCAATAATTAAAACATAAAAGTGCGATATTATCGGTTTTCTTCAAATACTTCTCTCATTAAGAATTAATTTCAAATATTTATTACAATGAATATTTTGAAGTAACTCTCAATAAGACAAATATCTGTAGAATGTTATCATCTTTTAAATAATTATTTGAATTTGGATTTTCTTATAAAAACAAAAAAGTAAATATTTATACTTGATTCATGTATTGCATCTTAAATGCTGCTTTCATGGCAGATAAGCGGTCTGTTGCAGGTCCTCTTTGCACGGGCGGAGGCGGTGGTTTGTTCTCACTGCTACCCCTGCTTGAATTAGCAGAGGTGTAGTTTTGATTTTTTCCAACTTTCTCCACAAAACCCAAACCTAGCCCACCCACATTCGCGCTCTGATCCTTCTTCTTGTACCTACGAAAAAATAATTATTATTATGGATTATTTAAACTCCTCCCGAAATTTTCAAAGTGTTAAATTTTTGTATAAAGGTTGTTTCTAAATTAATGCAAAAGATTTGAATAGACATTTTTTTAGCAAAAATTGAGGAAGGTCTTTTACATAATTTTTTGTTCAAAACCCCTTCCTCTCCAAGCTGCAGAAAATGCCATGCTTTCAATAAAGTCTTATTTATTTGTGCAACATGTTTTCAGTCCATTTTTAGAAAATAGTATGACTTCATTTAACATTAGACTACTTGAGTTTTCTTAACAAATAATAACTAATCTCTGAATTATGTCAAATGAGCTTATGTATTATTTCATATTTTTGTGATCAAACTAACAATTTTAGGAGAAAATGTGAAGAGACGAAAAAGTTGCAAATTGAATCCGTCCATTTGAATCAAGTTTTAAAATATAAAAATGTAGATGCATTAAAAAGTTCTGATGCAAACTATTATAGGGGTTAATTTTTTCACTGCCTTGTAATAACATCTTAGGGTTACAAAAACTATCAAAAAGTGTCATTTTATTAGGAACACTTTTCTGCCATATTTTATTCTTTTAAATTCTTCCATAGTGGATATATGAAATAAAAACATTTTTTTTTCCTTAACTTTAGAGGGCTGTACCTTGCAGAGGTGGGGGGGGGCTTTGAACAAAAAATTATATGAAAGACCTTGCTTAATTTTTGCTGAAAAATCACCCTTTTCAATATTTTGCATCAATTTAGAAACACCCGGTACAAAGCAGTCCTCTCTGTAAGAGCAAACACAAAATGTTTACTATTAAAACCCCCCATGAAACTTTTTTCTGGCTACGGCCTTAATTTCATGATGTCTTTACCTGGCTTTTCTGAACCAGCTACTCTGCAACGCTAAATTGAGCACCTCCTGGGGGACGTCCTGATGGGCGGCTTCTAGGTTCCGCACAATGTGCCCCGCAAATTCTTTATCCTTGTCGGTCAGGAGGGTGTAAGCGGTGCCGTGGTTGCCAGCACGACCCGTCCTACCCACTCTGTGCGTGTGTGTGTCGATATCTCTGGCGATGTCAAAATTGACAACGGTTCTTATATGAGGAATGTCCAAACCTCTGGCAGCCACGTCAGTTGCTACCTAAATACATAACAAATAATTAATAGTCCAACGAAAATATCCAGTGGCAGAACTTTAATTAATTAAACCTCACCATTAGAGGACATTCGTTTTTCTTAAATGCCGTAATCACTTTATTTCTATCAGCCTGCTCCATATCTCCGTGAAGCAATAAACAGTCGTACTCCTTTAGCTTCAAATCGGCTGCGACTTGCTCGGCGTCCAATTTTTTCGTGACAAAAACCAGCACCGATCCCGCTGAGAGCAACTCGACCATTCTGCTGAAGAGCCAGTTGCGCTTCGATTGCTGATTGGCCAGCAAAAGCACGTGTTGTGTAACATCCTCGTTTGCCTGTCCTGTTAAACCCTGGGAGATGCGGATCGGATCAGAGAGCGCGTCCTTCGCGAGCCTCTCAATCTTCTTGCGGAACGTCGCGGAGAAGAGGAGTGTTTGCCGGTCGGGCCGGACGTGATCGCAGACCGAGCGAACTTGAGGCTCAAAACCTTAATAAAAACCGGACATGTTGATACAGTTAACTTTACGCCTAGGGCTCATAGCCTTATTAAAAGTCGAACATGTTAATACAGTCAACTTTCCGCCTAAGGTTCAAAACCTTAATACGAGTCGGACACATTAATACAGTTAACTTTACACCTAGGGCTCAAAACCTTAATAAAAGTTGGACACTTTCATACAGTTAACTTTCCGCTTAGGGTTCAAAACCGTAACAAAAGTCAGACACGTTAATACAATAAACTCTCCACCTGGGGTTTTTGTCGACTATTTTTGCTTACCCAATTCGAACATTCTATCAGCCTCGTCCAGCACTAAAAACGTCACCCTCTGAAGGTTCGTGGCGCCGCCCTTGACGTGATCTATGATCCTCCCCGGGGTTGCGACAACAATTTCGGCACCTTCCTTCAATGCCTGACTCTGTTCCCACTTGGATCCGCCGCCGTAAGCGCAGACCACCCTCAAATCGTAAACTTTGGCGAACTTTCTAGCCTCATTGTAAATCTGCAGGGCCAATTCTCTGGTTGGTGCCAGAATTAAAGCGATGGGTCCTTCTCCCTCTTCCACAGGCCTCTGCACCGACGCGTGCAGCATCATCGGCCAGAGGAAAGCCGCTGTTTTACCACTACCTATAGAAAATTATCCACCAATTTTAATAAATAAGTTGAAAATAACTATTTTGAACTTACCAGTTTGAGCGATGCCCAAAACGTCTCGCCCTAACATCGCACACGGAACTGCCTGACTCTGAATTGGAGTCGGACTAGTGTACTCCGCTTTAATAATCGACTTCAACAACTTATCGTCAAAATTAAAATGCCCGAACGAGGAAACCGGCTTCGGCGCTTTATTCCCCGTTACCGTCAAATCGAATTTCTTCCGTAAATCTGCGACCTGTTGAAGCGTGAGCGAATCGATTTCGGGATGTTCGTTATAGAAATCCTTTTTGAACGGCTCGTACTGTACGGTGGTGTGATCGATTGGGGGGAGCGGGTCGATGATCTTCTTGCGGTCGGGCGGGATCGGGTTGCCGTCTTCATCGTATTCAATTTCGATTCCATCCTCGTCGACGGGTCCTAGACCGGCGTTGGGATTTTCCTCCATGTACCGGTAGTACGATTCCTCGTCGTCCTCTTCTTCTAAATCGTTGCGGATTCCGCTGTGTTTCTGCGCCGAAGCTGAAGAGGTACTCTGCTGCTCGTGTTGGACCTAAAACACATATTCCTCAGAATTAGGCTCGGATTGTGATGACGTTGAGAATTTTGAATGATGACACACATTTAAAATTCTTCGAAAACACCAAAAATATGACCCTTATTAAACCCTACCTGTTTTTCAATGCCGGCCATGAAAGCATCCAGCGGATCATCCTCGTCGTCATCCCCCTGGCCATTACCCTCATTCTTATTCATCTCTTCGATCCGCGTCGGGCTTCCGGGGGCCGGGATATATGCCAAAGCGGGCGTATTATCCTCCTCGTCATCATCGAAATACCTTCAATTCAAAAAGAGAAAATTCCGCTCGAAATCAAATCACGAAACACGAGACTAAATTTTTTTCATACGCAATATTAATCATAGAAACAAACACACTTTGTGGGTAAACGATGTTATTCGATAATGTATATAAATATATAGGAACAAAAGTAAACCGATCATTTATCGTGCACCTACTCGTCTTCGGTAATGGCCCGTTTCCGGCTCCCCCCCCAAGCCGCCGACAGCGCGTTCTGACTTATCGCATTCATGGTCGAATATCCCTGCTTGCTGACGCCCGTCGAGGGGGGCGGCGGCACCGCATTGTGGCTTGTCCTCGGCTTGTTCATCCGGAAACCCGAGTAATTGAAATTACTCATTATTAATTTTCTAAAAGGAAAATTAAAATAAACGATAATTAAACTAAAATCACATGCAAATATATTCTTGTTGGAATTACGTAAAATGTTAGTTATGCATAAGTAGTAGTTATATATTTTATTTAAATTCTTGATGTACATTTTAGGCACCAAGTGCCCCTTTTCAATAGAATAACTGATTTGACAAATTTGTAAATAAACAACATTCATTCCTTAACCTCTTAAGGATCATTTAATTTGAGATTTTTCGACCAAAGAAAATCATTTTATTTTTTTTTGTGGCAAAACTTGTGCTACTATTTTAATGAGTAAACCAATATTTTTTGTAAAAATTATTTCTAATTGTAAATAACAATACAAATAAGGCACAAAAGCATTTATTTGGGGCATGCAATAACAAAAATTACAAATCCAAGCTTCAAATTCAATATAGATGTCAAGAACTTTATATTAGTGCATGAAAGGCACAGCTGCATTGATTAATAAACACAAAAAAAACAAAAAAGATGTCGACACTAAAGATGGAAATGGAACCTGTTTAGAGGCTAGCAAAAAAGCATAATCGCTAGTGCGCTTGTGCAGTATTTATTGTGCAATTCAAAGATTTTATTCATAAAATCTTTACAAAGTTTTATACAAAATTATAAAAGACAATTCTGCGAGAAGAATTGTTTTTTTTCCCTTTCATAACTTTCTCAGAAATTAACCAATAGTTTTGTTTTCGGAATATACAGTAAAGTGATCGCTATTCAAACTGTAAGATGGACCATTCTTGTAGTACATATAGTTTAGAAGTTATTTGAATTTGAAGCAATACATAAGTTTGTCTTGTCAAATCTGACCGGACCTATAGACTTAGTTTACATTAATAATATATTTTTGAATAAAATGGCCAACTAACTGCCTAATTTACTCTAAAATAAGCAAGTATCGATTTAAAATGATTTTCAAGTCTCTCATGCGCATGAAAAATAAATCAGAATACAAATAAGGGTGCCTGTGCTGGGCACGGGCTTGCGAAAATTTGCCAGTACCCGTTGCCCGTGCTGAACACGGGGCTATGCAAGGGGTTAATAAAACACTGCGCACTTATAGATTTTTACCTTAAAAAAATTAAATTAATATACAACACGACATATTTCAGTTGGGCAGAAGGAGTGAAAAATAAACGTAAGTAAGAGCCAGACCGAATTCGCCACGGTCCAATCGAGTGCGCTCATTCCTTTTCCCACCACTGCGCATCGGCAAATAATGTTTGCTGTACTATAAAGGTAATAATTGTTCTCTTAAGTATACACATGCATATGCTGTAAATGTTCCGACATACGTTATTTTTGAAAAAAGTTCAATTTGAAGCTTTAAACTAGTGTTTTCCACTCCCAGACTGAGCATGAAGTAAAATTTCGAGTTTAGAAAAGCCTGAAAATTTGGATTTGCCGGGCAGAGCTCGAAATTTTACTTCATGCGCCACTGGTATAAAACACTGAAATATTGTGAAGTTAGAAATACACTTGAAAATACTTTTTAAAAATTAGTAATAATCAAAATATTTAAATAAAAGCAAAATTACATTTTCCGTCACACATTCGCAAGTCAGGTCAAATAATATAACTTATTTGGTAATTTAAGTAGCATATTGTGAACTTCACGATATTCCAGTTTATTATACGCATGGCGCATGAAGTAAAATTTGGAGTTTAGAAAAGCCTCAACATTTGATTATTTAGGCTTTTCTAAACTTGAAATGTTACTTTATGGTTAATCTGGGAGTGGAAAACACTCACTTAAAGCTTCTAATTGAACTCTTTTGTATAAGAACGAATATCTGAAGATTAACAGCAGATACGCTGTAGTTGGGATACTCCCTGTACATTGAGGAAGATAAATAGAAGTACACAGAATTTGAAGGTTATGTTGCATTTTGTCAAATGTGTATGCTATTATTACAATTATAGCCTTTTTAAGCAATAATTGTTAAGCTGGACGGGATAATAAACCACTTTCTATCAAAATTGTACACAAAATATCGATTTAATACAGTGTATTAAACCAAAACTCCTAGCCCAATAAGTTCAAGCAACAAAATTTACCAACACGAGATTTAATTGTATTACATGTTAATTTTATTTAAATATGCGAGTGTGAATTCTCACTAATCTAAATTTACAAACCTGTGATGCGGTGATACGAAATAATCACCGGTTTTCTTCCGTTTAATTTGGATTTAAGTAAAACTACACTACCGTTATCATTGTTACAAAAACATACTTACTTTGGCGCCCGCTGTTTTATTTATGTATATCATCCATTATTCAATTGAAAATGCACGCAGATTTCTTTTAAAAACTGCCAATATTTACAACAATCACAAAATGTTACTTGTGTTGTATGTTTTTTTTTTATCGTTTGACATTTGTGTTTCGAGTGACACTCAAGTGCGCCAACGTTTGAAAAATGAACGGACGCTACAGACGTTTATCCGAAAATCAATCATACGAAGATTAAAGTAATTGGGCCTGTTCATCAAAATGTTCAGATTTGTTTGTGATGTATGTTGGTATCTAATGAATGGTACTTCGGACATTTCAAAAACTATAACCCGCCAACACCAATCACCAACACCAATTGGTCTATTTTCTACGATTGCAAAAATCCCAAACGCGTTCACGATTAACAGTCCGGTCATCAGAGGATTCTCCAACAGTTCGCTGTAAAATCCCAACTTGTCACCATGATTAATGCTTGTCACTCTGATGAACGGGCCCATTAAAAACGCTCGTTTTTGTCATATACTTATTAGTCTATACCGCTAACTCCCTATCGACTGTATAGGCCCGATATGGGATTTGTTAGAGTGAATAATAGCGTGAAACGATCAAACTGCGCATGGACGAACGCACCACCAAGCAAACTCGAAATTTTACTTCATGCGAGACGCGTATAAAACACAAATTTTAAGTGAAGTTCGAATAAACATAAATTTGACAATATTATAGTGTTTTATACGCGTGGCGCATGAAGTAAAATTTCGAGTTTAGAAAAGCCCAGAAAATTTGTCTCGGGTCGCTGCGCGACCCTCGACAAATTTTTTCGCTCTTCTAAACTCGAAATTTTACTTCTTGCTTAGTCTGGGAGTAGAAAACACTTGTTTAAAGCTATAAATTGAACTTAAAAAAAAACAAGGAATATTCGCAATTGTTGTATCAATTCCATGGTATGTCATTATTTTTATAAAATCACATTACTTTTTCTTAATTATTTTAGCTGTGAATTTTCTGACATTCGTTGATTTTTAATAGAGTTCAATTTGAAGCTTCAAACGAGTGTTTTCCACTCCCAGACTAAGTATGAAGTAAAATTTCGAGTTTAGAAAAGCCACGTGAAAATTTGTCTCGGGTCGCGCAACGACCCGAGACAAATTTTCTGGGCTTTTCTAAACTCGAAATTTTACTTCATGCGCCACGCGTATAAAACACAGATTTTAAGTGAAGTTCGAATATACATAAATTTGACAATATTATAGTGTTTAATACGCGTGGCGCATGAAGTAAAATTTCGACGATACGCCCACTATAGATCGATTTCCGCTTATATATATATATATATATATATATATATATATATATATATATATATATATATATATATTTATATTATATATATATATATATATATATATATATATATATATATATATATATATATATATATATTTATGTATATTTATATATATATATTTATATATATAATTATACGCTCCCTAATTTTCTCTAGGTTTTCTACTGTCCCCCTGGAAGTTTCAAACGACCACAAGGGGGCGTCATCGCCCACGTTGACAACCTATGATTCACACATTACTCGATATTTTTTATTTTTATCAATTCACTGAATGCTTTGCGTTAGTTTTCAAGATTTTCATCAATTTACGTACATTTTGGTGATTTTCGTTAATGTCACAAGTTGTTCGTTTTCAATGTTTACAGGTTTATCAATTTTCAAGATTTCCTTCAATATTGTCTAGGTTAATTGTTGATTTTCATAATTTTCCTCAAATTTCAATGAAATCATTAATTGATTTAATTAACCCATTCACACACAAAGACGTATTAGAAACGTAAATAATTTTGATATGTAAAAGTCGATTTTGATGTGTCACAGACTTCACAAATATCGCTCAAGATTTGAGTAGTCCAGAAACCAAATTTTTGGAATAAAATCCTATGGTTTTTCAAAATAGATAATTAAGATTTTTATGACAGGGATTTTTTTTTTTTTCCACATGAGGTGGTATTGCTTTGCGTCCCTGCACTACGGTCTCCGTGGTCCTTTTGTGCTCCTCTGGTTATTTTACTCCCTGTATATTCCTGTGTCTTCTAAGAAGTCCAAGGAGTTTGGGCCAGGGGATGTTCTTGAGCTGTTCTTCAGGAAGCACGGGCTTCCCGAGTTGCTCCGTGCGTTTGCCGTTTATGGGCTTCGCATGTGCACAGTAGGTGTTGGGGAGTTTCCTCTTCTTCCAAGCACCCACGGCATAGGGGCTTTCTCAAGACCCATCCTATGTTTGTGCTTATTCAGGTCACAGTGCCCAGTAATTAGTCCTGTGATTTTCCTTAGTTTCATTCTGCTCAGTCCTGACAGCGCTAATGCGCTATCAGGTACCGGGCCATCTAGGAAGAGTCTCGTGTGCCTCATTCCCATTTGGTTGTGCCATGCCTTTGTATGCTCCTCTGCTAACTTGCGTCGGATTATTTCCTTTCCGGTTTCATGTGGTATTCCGAAAGCGGGTTCAGGTCCTATAAATTCACCTGTTGTCCCTTGTTTGGCCAGCAGGTCGGCCCCCAAGTGTCCAATAATTCCTTGGTCCTTGGGTATCCATACTAGCTGTGTTTTTGTTGTTGTCGCCAGTGCGTCCAGCCTGTTTATGCAGTCTATAACCAGTCTGGACTGAACTATCGGCGAGGCTAGCGCTTTTAGGGCTGCCTGGCTGTCCGACATAATGGTAATTGGTCCTTTGTTGAGTCCCGACTCCATTATGTGGTGGGCACACCAGTCAATGGCGGCCACTTCAGCCTGGAAGATGGAGGCATGTTTCCCCAGAGCAACCGTAAATTGTTTGCTCCGGTTACAGCCTCCATAGATACCAGCCCCGGTTCCTTTAGTGTTTTTGGACCCGTCTGTGTACCAGATGGTTCCTTTACTCGTTCCCGGGTATGTTCCATTTGTCCATTCACTCCGCTGTGGTATGATTATTTTGAATCTGCGGGATGGGTGTACGATTTTAGTGAAATCGGACCCCATTTTTAGGATTTCTTCTTCTTGTAGCACTTTAAATGTTTCCGGTCTAGATGACCCTACATTTAAAGTGTGTCCATTTATGTGCAGTCTATAGGCTGCCTGTCTGGCTTCCATCATAACATATAGATGTAGTGGTGGAAGCGATAATATGTGTTCCATGGCTGCTGTGGGCGTTGTTCTCATTGCCCCAGTAATCAGCAGACACGCCTGTCGTTGCACTCTTTCGAGTTTTGCGGCTGCGCTCTTGGTTTGGGTTTTTTCTCCCCAAGCGAGCGCCGCGTATGTCACTATGGGTCTTATGACCACGGTGTATAGCCATTTGGTCATACTGGGTCTCAGTCCCCATGTGCGTCCTACCATTTTCCTGGTCGCAAAAAGTCCTCTCATGGCCCTTTTGCTGATGTTCTCCAGGTGGAAGTTGAAGTTCAATCTGGTATCAAGTATGACCCCTAGATATTTTACTTCATTTTTGATTGGGACTTCCATTTCATACATGCGTAGCGATGTTATGTCATCGGTTTTTCGTCTCTTGGTAAAGGGGACTATCGCCGTTTTGGCCGGGTTTACAGCTAACCCTTCGTTCTTGCACCATCTTTCCACGGTAGTTAGTGCCCTCTGCATCAGGCTTGATACAGTGGTCCCAAACTTCCCGCTAACTAGAATGGTCAGATCATCTGCGTACCCCAGGGCATAAATGCCCTGGTTTTCAAGTAGCAGCAGAAGGTCGTCCATGACGAGGCACCACAGGAGCGGCGAGAGAACCCCTCCCTGGGGGCACCCGCCAGCGACCACCGCTTCTGCTGTCTTTCCGTATAGAGTAGTTGTTACAGTCCGGCTCCTGAGCATCTTGTTCACCCAGTGTCGGACTTGCGGGTAGATGTAGATCCCTCTTTTCTCCATTGCTGTTGCTATGGAGTTGAAGGTTGTGTTGTCAAACGCCCCTTCAATGTCCAGAAAGGCCCCCAATGCAATGTCTTTGCATTGTATGGTCCTTTCGCATCTGCTCACTAGCTGGTGGATTGCCAGTTCGCATGACTTTCCCGCTTGGTAGGCATATTGTTGACGGTGTAGTGGTGAGTCCTTTAGGACTCCTTCCCGTATGTGCCTGTCTACTAGTTTTTCTAGTAGTTTTAAAATGAATGATGACAAGCTGATCGGTCTGTAAGATTTGGCCAGGGATGCTCATCAATCATTGATTTCGTTAATATTAGATGAGATAATAACCATTAACTTGTTCAATGGTTAATGGCCTATTGCCCAGTAAACATTAAGTTTTCAATGGTTTATGCCACGTCGGGCATTAACCATTAACTTTTTCAATGGTTAATGGCACTTCGCCCATTAACCAATAACTTTATAATGGTTAATGGCAAGTCGCCCATTAACCAGTAACTTTTTAATGGTTAATGGCACATCGCTTATTTACCATTAACTTTTTAATGGTTAATGGCACGTAGGCCATTAACCATTAACTATTTAATGGTTAATGGTACGTAGGCCATTAACCATTAACTATTTAATGGTTAATGGCATTTCAACCATTAAGCATTCATATTTTTACTTTTAATGGCATTTCACGCATTAACAATTAACTTTTCCAATGGTTAATGATATGTCAAAAATTAATAAGTAACCACTACGATAGTAGAAATTATGATTATGATAATTATGAATGTTTTAATTTAGATATAACGTTAACTGTACAGGAAGTTTCTGTTTGTAATTTATTTAGCCTGTACTATCAGTACAGTGACACAGTATGCACAAAAAGCATACGTTTTTATGTGCATAAAAAGTCATCTTGTTTATTTGAAATACTTTCTTAAAGAGTTTAGTGCGTCTTTTACGCTCGTTCGGTGAACATGAATTTAAACATAGAAAGTATTATCCGAGACAGCAAAAAATATGGTTACTTAGACGGGCTATATTTTGAGATAATTCCGGACCAAACAAAATCTACTAACAGCATAGCAGCAAAGTGTAAATTGTGCACTAAGGATAAAACCATCAGAGGAGTTTTAACAGCATTAATGCCATTAATCATTAGAAAAGTTAATGGTTAATGGGTCATGTGCTATTAACCATTGATAAAGTTAATGGTTAATGGGCGATGTGCCATTAACCATCGAAAAAGTTAATGGTTATGGGTGATATGCCATTAATCATTAGAAAAGTTAATGGTTAATGGGCCATATGCCATTAATCATTAGAAAAGTTAATGGTTATTGAACCATATGCCATTAAATTTCACAAAGTTAATGGTCAATGGTTAATGATATATTAACGTTTTTGAGCATCCCTGTTTTATGATACAGGGAACTTTTTTGTATTTATACATATCCTAATTTTTCATTGTAGATTTTTAGATATTCGTTATGTTTATAAAACCTTTCAATTTGAAGCTTCTAACGAGTGTCTTCCACTCCCAGACTAAGCATGAAGTAAAATTTCGAGTTTAGAAAAGCCCCGCGTAGAAAATTTGTCGAGGGTCGCGCAGCGACCCGAGACAAATTTTCACGGGGCTTTTCTAAACTCGAAATTTTACTTCATGCGCCACGCGTATAAGACACTGAAATATTATAATATATTGAAGTTCAAAATTAGTATAATAGCAGATTCACTCAACGATAATTTTGCTACATAGTTTTTTTTTAAATAAATAGTTGAAATGCATTTTGTTGAAACATATGTAAGTATGAATAAAATTAAAAATATTGCCAATTTTGTTGTGTTAGACCTAAAAATAATCAGAGCCTGACCCTGAATGTAGTCTTCATAAGAAGTTCTTATCACTAAACTTTCACGCAAAGAGAATATTAGGTCACCTTGAAAAAAAAAAATGATAATAACAAAACAACATTGCAATGATGGATGATTTAACACACAAACCCAAATAGTTATCATTTCTTGGTAAAATCATACAATAGAATAAATAAAAACATATGAAGTTGCTTTAGCTAGCATACTGATTTAGGAGTATTTTTTAAACTGAAGTAAAATTTCGAGTTTAGAAAAGCCTGAATTTGAATCCAAACGTTCAGGCTTTTGTAAACTCGAAATTTTACTTCATGCTTATCCTAGGAGTGAAAATACTCGTTAGAAGTTCCGAACTAAATACTTAATACTAAGGCATACAAATGTATAGAGTAGACATCGGGATTAGAAACTTTTCTTGTAGGTATAAAAATGTATGTTTATCTATTAAAAAAGAAGAATCAGTAGTCTTTTAAATAGATACTCATACATTTTTGACCAAGAAATAAATTCACACAAAACGAAAAGAAAAATCACGCGCATTAATAACATGACCATGATTAATATAACAAAGACATTAAACGGAGCTCAAAACCATAAAAAAAACCACGATACATATATCTATAATTAAGATAAAATATATTACACATTATTGTGTTATTATAATATTGGGTAATAAAATGATATTCAGTGATATACTATTTCGTCAGAAACACATAAAATGATTTCACACACGAGATATTTGGATAATATATTGGTTTCTTCCGGCGCCGCGGAAATAATTTCCGATAAGATTGCGGTTATGATTTGATGATGTATTACTCAGATCAACCACTAATATGCGAGTGTGTACGGAATAAATCCTAGGTGTTTATTTTCTAATGCGAAACTCGTTAAGTACATATAGGGAATTCGGAAGAGTAACGGAACTAGGTGATGAAGAATTTAAATCTTGCTTAAAAAATGTATTGATTGAAAAGGCTCCATTTAGTATAAATGAATTTTATAATATATCCTCAAATTTGCATATATAAATATACAGGGAGGGGCAGAAAAAGCTATCCGATTTCAAATCTCTTTTTCTCAGAAGAGGGAACAGGTAGAGTAGTGGGGTAAAAACCGTTAGAAAGCCGGTTTTATGCCATTTGTCATTAGTCAACATGCCTTGGTCTGGTGAACATCGTGCTTTTGTTATTGAGCGGTTTATCGAAAACGGCGGTTCGATAATTGCTACACAACGTGCTTTTCGAATTCATTTCGGACTCGGGCGTCATGATCCTGTTCCACATCACGGTACGATTAAAGTGTGGGTGTCAAATTTTCGACAGACGGGTTCAGCATTGAAAAAGAAGTCGCCTGGACGTCCCAGGACAGCAACAAGACCTAAAAACGTGGCAGATGTGAGAGCCGCGATTGAACGTTCCCCGCGTCGTTCGGCACGAAAACATTCGCTCGCTTTGGCGATTTCCAACCACAGTATTCGGCGAATTTTGCACCGGGACCTCAAAATGCATCCCTACAAAATGGTTATTGCACAGGAATTAATTGAAAGGGATTTTGAAACCCGTATGAACCTGTGTCACGATCTCCGAGAACTCCCAATAGACGATGTTGTGCTCTTCACGGACGAAGCCCATTTTCACCTTTGTGGCGCCGTAAACAGGCAGAATTTTCGATATTGGAGTGACGAAAATCCTCGGGAAATCCATCAGAAACCCCTCCATAGCCCAAAAGTGACTGTGTGGTGTGCTCTTTCCCGCCTAGGCGTCTGGGGGCCTTACTTTTTTGAAGAAAATGGGCAAACCGTAACGGTCAACAGCGAGCGCTATTGTTTCATGCTGGAAAATTTTCTTCAACCCAAAATGGAAGAAAATGGCGTGGAAAATGTGTGGTTTCAACAGGATGGTGCAACCGCTCACACATCGCAACGATCAATGGACATTCTCAGGGAAATGTTTCCCGGACGCCTCATTTCTCTGAGAGGTGATATTGGCTGGCCGCCGCGCTCACCGGATCTCACTCCATGTGACTTCTTCCTTTGGGGTTACCTCAAATCGAAGGTATTCCAGCATCGACCAAGGACCCTTCTTGCTTAACGAAGGGAAATTGCTCGGACAATTGAAGAAATTCCTGTGGAAATGACGGTGAAAGTCATGGAAAGCTACCGCGAGCGCCTAAATCAGTGTATCCGCTCCCAAGGACGACATTTGAGTGATGTGCTTTTCAAAACTTAAATTTAAAAATGGCATAAAATTTGCGATATGTTAATAAAAAAAAAATTTGTCAAGTTGAGTGGTTTTAATTTTATAACGTTTTGAAATCGGATAGGTTTTTCTGCCCCACCCTGTATTATGTTTTACCTGACGAGTGTAAATACTTTCTATAATACAGGGTGCCCGTATTTCGACAGAATGTATGGAGATCTCAGTTATTTAAAGAAATAGAGAGCCGGTTAAATTGGGGCAAAGTTGCGTATTTTGGGGCCTAACAATAATCTGAAAACAATTTTTTTGTTTTCAAGACATCAACTAAAAACTGATTTTTTGAAAAATCTTGTTTATTTTGTTATTCAAAAACTACTGCTGAATCTGGACATTTAGAACTGTAACAATATACAGGCACTTTTTAATAAGGAATCTAGTAGCATATTTTATTTAAGATAACTATAACATTTACCCGGAGACCATAGCCAACTTATGGGTGCCATTTTGGATGTTCATATTTTTTGAAAGAATATTTTTTTCTGAACTCAGTGATAGATCACACTCATAATTTATTTTAGATTTAATATTTAAAATTATGATATTTTCTTTTTAGCAAAGAGTGCCTTGGAAACAATGACGTCAAATCTGTTTACCAATAAAATCTTGACAGCAGTCAATCACTGTTAGCACTCAAAATTAATTAATAACTGTCAATTTTTTGTAATAACTGAGCAAAAAACAAACAAATATCGCTGTATCAACGTTGTAGCAACATTAAACGTTGTATTAATGTTAATGAAAGATTACTTGTATGGTGTTTGCTCAGTGGGAAGTATCGATTATCACATAAAAGTTGCACGAACTAAATTGATTCTACTTTTGTTATTATTATTATTCTAAAACTATTCACAAAAACAGTAATTCTTGCATTTTTTGCTACATCTCAATAAATATTGATCACCATTTCATCTAATCGTTATATATTTTTAACTTTACTGTAAATCAGTGGTTTATACGCGTGGCGCATAAAGTAAAATTTCGAGTTTAGAAAAGCCCCGTGAAAATTTGTCTCGGGTCGCTGCGCGACCCTCGACAAATTTTCTACGCGGGGCTTTTCTAAACTCGAAATTTTACTTCATGCTTAGTCTGGGAGTGGAAGACACTCGTTACTTTAAAATACATCACAACTGTTAAAATATGTATCATCGGATGCCCGTCTTCAGGGGTGATATGTAAGCAAATTATGGATTTTAGGAGTTGTCAAATAAGAGAGTTACTCAACTGTTTCCAAGGCACTCTTTACAAAAAACAAAAGAATAAAATTTTACATATAAAATATACAATAAACTATAAGTGTAGTACATCATTGAATTAAGAAAAAAATATTCTTCCAAAAAATATGAACATCCAAAATGGCGCCCATAAGAAAAACAAAAGTTGGCTATGGTCCCTGGGTAAATGTTATAGTTATCTTAAAATAAAACATGTAACTAGAGATATCGTTAAAAAGTGGCTGTATAATGTCAAAGTTGTAAATGTCTGGAATCAATAGTTTTTAATTAAAAAAATAAAAACGAAATTTCAAAAATTCCGTTTTTTGACAATATCTCAAAAACGAAAAGAGATATTTCAAATTTGTTTAATCGACTCTCTACCTTTTTAAATAACGGATATCTCCATACATTCTGTTGAAATACGGATACCCTGTATATTTAACACAATAAATATTATTGTTATTGAAATGTTAGTCTTGCAAATTGCATTTTCTTTTTTTAATATTTACACATTGTCTAGAAGTAGCTTTAATCAATATAAAATCATAATTGTTTATGAATGTTGTATATAAATTTTAAACAAAAAAACTATTGAAATGTCAGGGATTAATAAACAATTTCATATTTGACCTTCCGCGTTTCGTCTGTCTCCGTTTCCTATTTAAGGAATATGTTTCACGTTTGATTTCAACACTTATATATTACAATCATCAAGAAGTTACGGTGTTTTCGGGTTTTATGTAATTGCCCAACTTAAATCGTTCAAGCAAAAATCCCGAATTCGTGCGTCAATTATCAATTAACGCATCGATTGATTAAGCATTAAAATTGCATTACTCTTTAATTTTGAAATAATTCAACACCGCTTAGACAAAAAATATGAAATCTACTTTGATGAAATACAGGGAATTTTTCGTTTAAGTACACATATCCCGATGTCAGCGACGGCTCGCAGCCTAACTTCAGGGTCGGCCACAGCGCCAAGGCACACAAAATTTGAGGTTGGGCTTTATAAATACAAGGAATTGCACAACAAAGTCACCTTTCAATAACGAATACATATTACCTTGGGTCTCTGGTCTACCCTTAAGTTATGTATATGTCGTATCATCAAATCATCAACACATCTCCAATTAGATCGGTGATTCTAAACCTTTTATTGTTCAGGGACCAGTATGATTTTATTGTTCTTAGGATGGTTCAAGTAGGGATTGTAGGTTTGTCGACTTTTTAAATTACCGGTAAATTAGTAAATTAAAACCGTCGGACAGTACTATCCAACACTTTAACGATCTCGTGTCCTATGGACTGAGTCAAATGTTGGAACATGATAATATCGAATGTTAGAAATTATTTTTTTACGGAGCAGTAAGTCATTTTATGAACAAATGTACAGAACCAATTACTGCAATAATTTTGGTATTAATAGGATTTGTGCCAATTGCAATAATATCAATTTTGACATTTTTAGTGGAACATTGAAACAGCTACGCGCATTCCTAATAAAGGAATAGGTTATTGTGTACATGGTTAGTTTGCCACTTATATATTATATTATCATTGTATTCGTAGCTTAGGAGATATATATATTTATTATTTTTTTTTTGTCTTGTACTTTAGTCTTGTATGTACTTTTGTTAGTTTTAGAATCACGAGCTGTTGTCTCGTTTTGTATATGGATCCCGTTGAATAAATAAATAAATAAATATAAATGAAATTCAAACATTAAAAGTGCGATTCTTTTCGCAATCTACAACAAGTTAGTCTTACAAAGACTATACCAAACACTCATTGAAACAACTACTTCCCGGGCTAATACCCCGACGGACATTGAATTATACAACAAGTGTCTGCTGTTACATACAGTAACCTACTGCAAATGTAACAATTTGGGTCAAATTATTTAGGCCATCTATAGACGCGTTTCGAGATTTATCTCTCATCAGTATAGCTTTGCTATACTCTATAGATGGCCTAAATAATTTGACCCAAATTGTTACATTTGCAGTAGGTTACTGTATGTAACAGCAGATACTTGTTGTATAATTCAATGTCCGTCGGGGTATTAGCCCGGGAAGTAGTTGTTTCAATGAGTGTTTGGTATAGTCTTTGTAAGACTAACTTGTTGTAGATTGCGAAAAGAATCGCACTTTTAATGTTTGAAGTATTCTGCAACCAAGAATTGGCAATTTCATTTATACTTATGTTTGAACGGTAACGTGACCGCCAGTCTAAGGTGTCAAATTGTTTAGAGGGAATGGCAAAGCTATACTGATGAGAGATAAATCTCGAAACGCGTCTATAGATGGCCTGAATAATTTGACTCAAATTGTTGCATTTGCAGTAGGTTACTGTATGTAACAGCAAACACTTGTTGTATAATTCAATGTCCGTCGGGGCATTAGCTCGGGAAGTTGTTGTTTCAATGAGTGTTTGATATAGTCTTTGTAAGACTAACTTGTTGTAGATTGCGAAAAGAATCGCACTTTTAATGTTTGAAGTATTCTGCAACCAAGAATTGGCAATTTCATTTATACTTATAAATGAAATTGCCAATTCTTGGTTGCAGAAAACTTCAAACATTAAAAGTGCGATTTTTCTCGCAATCTACAACAAGTTAGTCTTACAAAGACTATATCAAACACTCATTGAAACAACTACCTCCCGGGCTAATACCCCGACGGACATTGAATTATACAACAAGTTTTTGCTGTTACATACAGTAACCTACTGCAAATGTAACAATTTGGGTCAAATTATTCAGGCCATCTATAGACGCGTTTCGAGATTTATCTCTCATCAGTATAGCTTTGCCATTCCCTCTAAACAATTTGACACCTTAGACTGACGGTCACGTTACCGTTCAAACATAAGTATAAATGAAATTGCCAATTCTTGGTTGCAGAAAACTTCAAACATTAAAAGTGCGATTCTGATGGCCTGAATAATTTGACCCAAATTGTTACATTTGCAGTAGGTTACTGTATGTAACAGCAAACACTTGTTGTATAATTCAATGTCCGTCGGGGTATTAGCCCGGGAGGTAGTTGTTTCAATGAGTGTTTGATATAGTCTTTGTAAGACTAACTTGTTGTAGATTGCGGAAAGAATCGCACTTTTAATGTTTAAATAAATAAATAATTCAAAATTGTGTGTGGGTGCGTTTTTAGAATACCATTTGAAATCAGTGTTTTATATGGGTGGCGCATGAAGAAAATATTTCGAGTTTAGAAAAGCATGAAAATTTGGTTTGATCGTTTGAACTACGCGCTACGCGGCCAAACCAAATTTTCACGCTTTTCTAAACTCGAAATATTTTCTTCATGCTTAATCAAGGAGTGGAAAACACTCGTTAGACAATTCTCAAATTGTCTAACACTTCAATGACCATTATCTTAAAATTCTAATGCCTACCCACTGAGCAAACACATTGAAGTAATGTTTTATCAACATTAATACAACGTTTAATGTTGTTACAATGTTGATATAACGTTATTTGTTTGTTTTTTGTTCAGTGGGTACTATATGTAATTAAAGTTTTATTTATTAATCGGTCAAGTAACTTTGACACTGTGTTTATCTTGAAAGAATTTTATTCTTTTAAAAAGTAATTGATTTTAAATTAAATAAGCTTAAATTTGAACTGTAATGCTATTCTGTAGGTTAACAATTGCGCCTAGTACAACCGCTCAAAGTTCGATTAACATAGAATAATAAATTTTTGTTTGTTTTTAAAAGCAGGAAAATAAGCTATTAAATTTTTTGTTTGATCTGAAACCAAGGCCGTAGCTAAAGGAGGAATATGGGGGATTCAAACAGCTCCCAACATTTTCAAAATGTTGAGTCTATGTCACACGTTTTGGAGAAGTTTAACATTTATGGACAAAAATGACGTTTGCACTGATTTCGTAAACCTAAAATATCTCCGAAAGTAAATAAGATAGAGAGTTGCGGTTTTTGTCATTTTCTTGAGAATAGAGGGCGCTATCGGCTGCACTATAAACTGGTTGCCCTTAAGTTTTTTTATTTTGGGTTTTACGTCATCTATTTCCGCTGCTAAGGCCAATCATGACGCCGGAGGAGATTAGGTCTACAGCTATCCGGGAATTTTGCCGAACCCGGTGGGAGTTCCAACCCACCGG
Source organism: Philonthus cognatus (assembly GCA_932526585.2). Classification (NCBI taxonomy): domain Eukaryota; kingdom Metazoa; phylum Arthropoda; class Insecta; order Coleoptera; family Staphylinidae; genus Philonthus; species Philonthus cognatus. Next base: position 37,770,828 of record OW052242.1, read on the forward strand.
TAGGGATCTTTAACGTGCACGCAACATCCAGGCAGTACACGGGTCCTACATGCATTTAACGTCATATCCGAGAAGACGAAGTGTTTAGCATTTTTATCCTAACCTATATAAATGCAGACAACTTGTTAAGGCCGGTATTTGAACCCCGGTCCGTGGCGTGGCAGTACAACACTCTAACCACTACACCACCAAGCTGCCCAAGCCCTTAAATTATTTTGCTATGAAATTAAAATAGTCGAATTTATAAATTTTCAATAAAGGGCAACTTGGTTTTTACAAATGGAACCATATAATTTTTTTTTAACACCAATCGACTCAAAATTCAATTTTCTTTTCATTACATTGATCATTTTTATACGTAATATTAAGGTTTCTAAGATAATTATATTACATATACAGATAAAAAATTATTAACAATATCGAAAGAGATTCATTTTAGGTAAATTGATTTAAAAAAATTATATGGTTTCCTTTTAAAAAAAGTCAAGTTATCCTTGAATGAAAGTTTATAAATTTAACCCTCTATAATGAAAATTATTTATATAAATCTTGAAGACACCTTTGAAAATTCTCCTGCCAAAAAATGGGCAAATAAATGAAAAACGTTTAATTTTTCGCGCAATAAATACATTTATTTTCTGTTTTAAAGCGCGGAAAATTGGTAAGAAAACTTTCAGAGGGGAGAAGCTGCTGACAGTGTTAGTTTATTGTTTGTAAGATGGTTTATGCTTTTTTTCACATTTTTGGCGCATTTCTAAAAAAAAGGTGTCATGAAATGCCAGAAATGTTATGGAATAAATGCAAAAAACTTATCGATTGTTTCGACCGTTACTACGTGGTAATTCACATTAAATGAAATGAAACTATTACTATTTTTTTTACCATTTACCTACATAAGCATACGTTGTAGATTTGCCGACGCTCGGTTTGTTAAAAGTATTTAATTTGAAGCTTTAAACGAGTGTTTTCCACTCCCAGGCTAAGCATGAAGTAAAATTTCGAGTTTAGAAAAGCCTGAATATTTGGTTTGGTTGCGTAGCGCGAAGCGCGGAGCGGCCAAACCAAATTTTCAGGCTTTTCTAAACTCGAAATTTTACTTCATGCGCCACCGGTACGAAACACTGATGCAATGTAAAGTTTAGAGGTGTGTTTTAAACTTCATAATATGTCAGTGTTTTGTATCGGTGGCGCATGAAGTAAAATTTCGAGTTTAGAAAAGCCTGAAAATTTGGTTTGGCCGCTCCGCGCTTCGCGCTACGCGACCAAACCAAATTTTCAGGCTTTTCTAAACTCGAAATTTTACTTCATGCTTAGTCTGGGAGTGGAGGACACTCATTTTAAGTTTTAAATTGATTTATTTTAACAACGAGTATCTAAAGATTTACGACATAAACGGTATAATTGAGACATGTATACTTGAAAGAAAATCTCCCTGTTGATTAGCTACAATTTTTAATGGTCATATAGGCAACCCAATTCACACATAACTTAAAAAATAAAGGTGTCAAATTGTATTAAATGAACATGTTCGGTGTTACATAAAACTCTCTGTATATATATATATATACATATATATATATATATATATATATATATATATATATATATATATATATATATATATATATACAGGGTGTTCGTATTTCGAGGAAATGCATGGGGATCTCGGTTATTTGAAGAGTTAGAGAGTTGGTTAAATTAGGGCAAATATGTGAAATTTGTAGCCCAACAATAATCCAAAAACAGATTTAAAATATCTTTTTTTGTTTTCGAGATATTGCCAAAAAAGTATTTTTTTCAAATTTCGTTTTTATTTTTTTATTCAAAAAATATTGGATCTAGGAATTTGCAACTTTTACATTATACAGGCACTTTTTAATCAGGAATTTAGTAGTGTACTTACATTTAAAATAACTTTAATATCTTCCCCGGAACCATAGCCAACTTTTGTTTTTCTTATGGGCGCCATATTGGATTATCATATTTTTAGAAAGAACTTTTTTTTCTGAATTAAACGGTATTTCACACTTATAATTTATTCTGCGTTTCATTTGAAACATAGCAACCTTTTGTTTTTTGTAAAGAGTGCATTGGAAACAATAATATTGATACGTTATTCAGTTATTGATGTGTCAATAAGATACGATCATTATACATAATACATAAAATAAAGTTAAAAATGGTGTTTTCGAACCAAGAAAAACGAGATATGATCGAAGTTTATTATACTTCAAACAAAAATGTACGTATTTCATCCGAAGTCTATCTACAGCGCTATCCAGAAAGGCAACAGCCAAGTGAAAGTCATTTCATAAAACTACATACAAATTTATTGGAATACGGTTCCTTCGTAAAGCCACGACAAAGATATGGATATCACCAACCCCACGAAAATGAAAACCAAATTTTGCAAGCGGTAAAATGATTTCATTTTAATTACAATAAGATAATATTTATTCCCCTAGATTCAAGATAACCCTTCTTCCTCAACGAGAGAACTTGCGAACCAGTTTAGTGTGACGCGTGACGTTTCAATACGTATGGAGAATTTTGAAAAAAAAATAAATATCGCCCATTCAAAATTAAAGTTACTCAAGCTCTCCATCCTGGAGATGCTAGACGAAGGATGGACTTTTGTCGTATTTTATTGGGAAAATTAAACGAAAATCCGAATTTCTTGTCAAATGTGATATGGTCTGACGAATGCCGTTTTACCAACACAGGGATATTCAATAGGCATAATGAACATGTGTGGAGTATAAATAATCCTAGACAACATGAAGAAAGACGACGACAAGTGCGATTCGGACTAAATGTATGGGTCGGTATTTTGGGAGACAATATTGTAGGTCCATACATTTACGAAGATATATTAAATTCACAGAGATATCACGATTTTTTAAGAACATTTTTAAGTGATTACGTAGACAATAACATCCCCTTAAATATGTTAAGAAATGTATGGTTTCAACAAGATGGTGCACCACCTCACAACAGCCAAATTGTCGCTAATTGTCTGTCCGAAATGTTTCCAAATAAAGTTATGGCAAATAATGGTGATATACGTTGGCCAGCTCGCTCACCTGATTTGTCACCTCTAGATTATTTTCTTTGGGGAGCTATAAAAGAAAAAGTTTATAAAACTATTCCAGAGGACAAAGACGAGTTAAGAAGAATTATAATAGTTACCATTCAGCAATTAAGAAGAAGAGACATTTTTCGGGCAGTCCAAAATTTAAGGAAAAGACTAGAATTATGTTTGGAGGTCAATGGTGATATATTCGAACACTTACTCTAAGTTTATGATAATTTTAGTTCAAAAGATATTTAATTAATTTATTTATTATTGTTTAATATTATGAAAAACTTCATCAAGCAGCAGAGTGATTATTCTGATTCCTTCCCTAAAAAAATATAGTTGTAGGCCTCAGGAATTCTAAAATGTGCAACTGTTTTCAAGGCACTCTTAAAAAAAAACAAAAGGTTGCTTTGTTTCAAAGGAAACGCAAAATAAATTATAAGTGTGAATTCAGAAAAAAAAGTACTTTCCAAAAATATGAATATCCAATATGGCGCCCATAAGAAAAACGAAAGTTGGCTATGGTTCTGGAGAAGATATTAAAGTTATTTTAAATGTAAGTACACTACTAAATTCCTGATTAAAAAGTGCCTGTATAATGTAAAATTTGCAAATTCCTAGATCCAATAGTTTTTGAATAAAAAAATAAAAACGAAATTTGAAAAAAATAGTTTTTCTGGCAATATCTCGAAAACAAAAAAAGATATTTCAAATCTGTTTTCGGATTATTGTTGGGCTCCAAATTTCACGTATTTGCCCTAATTTAACCAACTCTCTAACTCTTCAAATAACCGAGATCCCCATGCATTTCCTCGAAATACGGACACCCTGTATATATATATACACACAAATATTTTATGACTTAAGTTTTGACAGTGTGCGTGTCATTATCTAAAACTTGATAATGATACTCACACTGTCGAAACTTAAGTCGTAAAATATTTGTGTAAAGTCTGTATGCGGTATATATACAGGGTGTCTACGTTAAACCGTTCGTTAAAAGTTTATGGGGTTGCCGTTGCACTAATAATTTGAAAAAAATCCTTGTCATACGGTTGAATCAGTTCTCCTCATGTGAAATATTTTCAACTTTATATCACTTCCGGTTCCACCGGAAGTAGCACCAAATTTGTTATTTTAAATGGAACACCGTATATATTAGTAATTTTTTGGATTTATCGTTAAATTGCAACATATTTTATTCGAACATATGTACACTTATCTGTTATAGTTTTCAAGCAAAAAAAAATATTTCTAAAATTTTGACCTCTAAGAGGCATCTTGAAATCTATCTGTAACTTCTCTTAAGAGTAAGATGAAAGTATGATTTATATCTCTACTTGTACCTAGAGGATGCCTCTATGAGTGTATTAATTGGAAACTGTCAATTTTGACAATAAGTGTTCTTAAAATGTCAATATCAAAGTGCCCTCTTGAATATCTCGTAATTCATTTTTTTTAAATGGAATGACCCATTTTTTATCACGTGGTACGATTGGGGGGAAGATTTTCTACAAACAAGTATGAACAACTATACTCCTAAAGCAAGTGGTTTTCGAATTATTTCGAAGATTCGTTTTTCGTCGCATTTATGCAGGGAATAATGCGCGCATAAGTCGCAACTGAATTTTAGTAGGCAAGTAGTAATGCTTTTGTTTTGTCGCATATGTAATGCGAAATGTCAAATAATAAAAACAATTAGTACAAAGTTATACAGAAATCAATAAAATGAATAAATACACCCATCAACAAATTATCAATTTATTCTTCATACATGTCAACTGCGATATAATTGTTACTCGAACATGAAGAATATTTTTTTTTTTTGGGTTTGGCTTTTGCCTGGCCTTAGTTACTAGACTATTAGCCATCATCAATTTTTATTATTTGTATACATTTGTTTATTTTAACTTACTACAAAGTACATATAACTATATATTTGGACGTCACAACACATTCACACACACCCATAGACTCCAGGACGAATATTTTTCGTTGGAAAAATTACTCTGGGAATCGAACCCAGATCACCGCCGTGAACGATTGGCGAAACCAGCGGCTCAACCGCTCGGCCACGGCGGGCCCCTGTAGAATATTTAATGAAACTTATCCACATTCGCCGCCGATGAATAAAACAAGATATAGAAGATTGGAATCAAATTTTGTTCAATTGGCAGTGGCCATGTATAAAGAATAAATTGATAATTTGTTGATTTGTGTAATTATTCATTTTATTTATTTCTGTAAAACTTTTAACTCATTCTTTTTATTATTTGACATATCGCAATACAATCGCGACAAAACAAAAGCATACTACTGGCCTACTAAAATTCAATTGCGACTTATGCGCACATTATACCCTGCATAAATGCGACGAAAAACGAATTTTCGAAATAATTCGAAAACTACTTGCTTTAGGAGTAGAGTTGTATAATACTTTTTTGTAGGAGATTTTCCCCCCAATCGTACCACGTGATAAAAATTGGGTCATTCCATTTAAAAAAATTGACTTACTAGATGTTGAAGAGGGCACTTAGATATTGACATTTTAAGAACACTTATTGCGAAAATTGATAGTTTTCAATTAATTCACTCATAGAGGCATCCTCTAGATACAAGTAGAGATATAAATCATATTTTTATCTTATTCTTAAGAGAAGTTACAGACAGATTTCAAGATGCCTTTTAGAGGTCAAAATTATAGAAATGTTTTTTTTTTCTTGAAAACTATAAGAGATAAGTGTACATATGTTCGAATAAAATATGTTGCAATTTAAACGAGAAACCCTAAAAATTACTAATATATAGGGTGTTCTATTTATAATAACAAATTTAGTGTTACTTAGAGTGGAACCGGAAGTGATATAAAGTTGAAAATATTTCAGATGAGGAGAACTGATTCAACCATATGACAAGGATTTTTTCAAATTTTTAGTGCAACGGCAACCCCATAAACTTTTAACGAACAGTTTAGCGTAGACACCCTGTATATATATATATATATATATATATATACAGGGTGTCCGTATTTCGAGGAAATGCATGGGGATCTCGGTTATTTGAAGAGTTAGAGAGTTGGTTAAATTAGGGCAAATATGTGAAATTTGTAGCCCAACAATAATCCGAAAACAGATTTAAAATATCTTTTTTTGTTTTTGAGATATTGCCAAAAAACTATTTTTTTCAAATTTCGTTTTTATTTTTTTATTCAAAAACTATTGGATCTAGGAATTTGCAACTTTTACATTATTTTGCACTTTTTAATCAGGAATTTAGTAGTGTACTTACATTTAAAATAACTTTAATATCTTTTACCTGTTTTTCTTATGGGCGCCATATTGGATTTTCATATTTTTAGAAAGAACTTTTTTTTCTGAATTAAACGGTATATCACACTTATAATTTATTCTGCGTTTCATTTGAAACATAGCAACCTTTTGTTTTTTGTAAAGAGTGCCTTGGAAACAATAATATTGATACGTTATTCAGTTATTGATGTGTCAATAAGATACGATCATTATACATAATACATAAAATAAAGTTAAAAATGGTGTTTTCGAACCAAGAAAAACGAGATATGATCGAAGTTTATTATACTTCAAACAAAAATGTACGTATTTCATCCGAAGTCTATCTACAGCGCCATCCAGAAAGGCAACAGCCAAGTGAAAGTCATTTCATAAAACTATATACTAATTTATTGGAATATGGTTCCTTCGTAAAGCCACGACAAAGATATGGATATCACAAACCCCATGAAAATGAAAACCAAATTTTGCAAGCGGTAAAATGATTTCATTTTAATTACAATAAGGTAATATTTATTCCCCTAGATTCAAGGTAACCCTTCTTCCTCAACGAGAGAACTTGCGAACCAGTTTGGTGTGACGTTTCAATACGTATGGAGAATTTTGAAAAAAAATAAATATCGCCCATTCAAAATTAAAGTTACTCAAGCTCTCCATCCTGGAGATGCTAGACGAAGGATGGACTTTTGTCGTATTTTATTGGGAAAATTAAACGAAAATCCGAATTTCTTGTCAAATGTGATATGGTCTGATGAATGCCGTTTTACCAACACAGGGATATTCAATAGGCATAATGAACATGTGTGGAGTATAAATAATCCTAGACAACATGAAGAAAGACGACGACAAGTGCGATTCGGACTAAATGTATGGGTCGGTATTTTGGGAGACAATATTGTAGGTCCATACATTTACGAAGATACATTAAATTCACAGAGATATCACGATTCTTTAAGAACATTTTTAAGTGATTACGTAGACAATAACATCCCCTTAAATATGTTAAGAAATGTATGGTTTCAACAAGATGGTGCACCACCTCACAACAGCCAAATTGTCGCTAATTGTCTGTCCGAAATGTTTCCAAATAAAGTTATGGCAAATAATGGTGATATACGTTGGCCAGCTCGCTCACCTGATTTGTCACCTCTAGATTATTTTCTTTGGGGAGCTATAAAAGAAAAAGTTTATAAAACTATTCCAGAGGACAAAGACGATTTAACAAGAATTATAATAGTTACCATTCAGCAATTAAGAAGAAGAGACATTTTTCGGGCAGTCCAAAATTTAAGGAAAAGACTAGAATTATGTTTGGAGGTCAATGGTGATATATTCGAACACTTACTCTAAGTTTGTGATAATTTTAGTTCAAAAGATATAATTAATTTGTTTATTATTATTTAATATTATGAAAAACTTCATCAAGCAGCAGAGTGATTATCTGGTTCCTTCCCCAAAAAAATATAGTTGTAGGCCTCAGGAATTTTAAAATGTGCAACTGTTTTCAAAGCACTCTTAAAAAAAAACAAAAGGTTGCTTTGTTTCAAATGAAACAAAATAAATTATAAGTGTGATATACCGTTGAATTCAGAAAAAAAAGTTCTTTCCAAAAATATGAATATCCAATATGGCGCCCATAAGAAAAACAAAAGTTGGCTATGGTTCTGGAGAAGATATTAAAGTTATTTTAAATGTAAGTACACTACTAAATTCCCGATTAAAAAGTGCCAGTATAATGTAAAAGTTGCAAATTCCTAGATCCAATAGTTTTTTGGCAATATCTCGAAAACAAAAAAAGATATTTCAAATCTGTTTTCGGATTATTGTTGGGCTCCAAATTTCACGTATTTGCCCTAATTTAACCAACTCTCTAACTCTTCAAATAACCGAGATCCCCATGCATTTCCTCGAAATACGGACACCCTGTATATATATATATATATATATATCACTGTTTCTTCGGGTTTGGTCCCGCGTATTTTCTTGGCTCTGGTCCATTTTAATTTTTATTAAAAATATATAAAAATAAAATGGACCAGAGCCAAGAAAATACGCGGGACCAAACCCGAAGAAACAGTGATACATGTTACGCCCGCGAAAATCTACGTTTTAACATATATATATATATATATATAATAAAAAAATACTTATAACAGAAGAACTATGTAATAAATCAGATTAAAAAAATGTCTACGAAGTTCAATACATGTTCTCATTAATTATTACAATAAGCCTACATCTAGCCACTGAGCAAAAAACAAACAAATAACGTTACATCAGCATTGTACCAACATTAAACGTTGTTTCAATGTTGATGAAACATTACTTAAATGTGTTTGCTCAGTGGGTATGTACTACTACTTTGCTATGAATATTGTTTTTTTTGTATTATTATTATTTTAAAGCTATCATTAAGTGTATTTATTTTTATATAAATATTATATTTTATGTATTTTTTGTGCTACTATATTATTTTGATTTTGCCCTGTATTTGGTTTTTTCGTTTGGACAATTAAGATTATTATTATCTTCTGTCTCTAGAGTGGCCTAACTGCTAAATCTATTGCCATTTTACTATTTTCATAGCTTGCGATCAAGTTTCTATTGCCTGACAGTATATGGTAAAAGTTCTGCAATCGTCCATGTTTTATCAAATATGGCATTTTGACAACGAGCCTATTAGTGACTATTTTTAATAAACAAATAATTAGTCAATCACCTATTTTGAAGCTCAGCGCAAAATCTACTCCTGTATTCTCTTAGTTTTATTTATGGGAATATTTTATACACAGGGTGAGTTTTTTTCATGTTCCCTTTAGGGATCTCGGAAACTATAAGAGATAGAGAAACGGTTAAATGGGCAAATTAAGAAAACGCGCTTTTTCGCATACCATTAATACGACCAGTATCAAAATTACTTAGATCAGTGGTGGGGAATTTTTTTTTTAAGACGAGCCATTTGTAATAACCAGACAATCGTAGCGGGCCAAAGAATAATGCTTAATCGTAGGTAGGTAGTTTTTATGCGGGTCGTCACATTACGAAGTAAGAACGCGTTCAAATATTCTCACGACGGCACTCTTAAACGGGCCGGATTAAACCTTTCCGCGGGCCGGACTTGGCCCGCGGGCCGTAGTTTTCCCATCACTGACTTAGATGATGAAACTGTGCACGACAATGAACATGTTACCAAATGAAACGTCAAACTAGGCAGAGGCTACTTGTATTTTAAAAGCAGCTATATTAAAAAATCAGAAGCGCTTAAGAAAATATACCCTTAAATAAGAACCAAATTCGATTCTTTGATCATCGAAGTAGTCAAATCCTGACAATTTAATCAAAATCGTAAAATAAATACTTGTTGTTCTGATTTTTTTTGAAAGGCAGTATAATATCAAACCAAACTTGATTATTTCATAATTAATCAATTAAAATTATGAAAAGTTGATTGTTTTTTACAAGGTTTATTATAGCAGCGTTTAATTTGCTTTATGCGAATGTTCTCCACTCCCAGACTAAGCATGGAGTAAAATTTCGAGTTTGGAAAAGCCTGAAAATTTGGATTTGCCAGGGCGCGCGAGCGAAGCGAGTCGCGCCCTGGCAAATCCAAATTTTCAGGGTTTTCTAAACTCGAAATTTTACTTCATGCGCCACGCGTATAAAACACTGATTTCAAATAAGGTTCAAAATGTACTCCATAACTAATTTGTCCCTTTGTTTATAAAACAAAGTGATGTTTTCCAGTACTTTTTATTTTGTATTTGTCAAATTAGGCAACGCATTTCGTTTAATAATCCTTAAACACAACGCATTTTGTCTAGACAATTCGAAATGACAGACTAATTTAATTTGATTCGGCTATTGTCTAAAAACCTTAGACAATTCGTGTTTTGTCTAGACTGAGCGAGTTTTTTTCGCATTTCGTGATTTGTCCGTAACATATACAAATCCCGATGTATACGCTGCAAATGTTTAGGCGTTCTTTGTTTTTATAAAAACGTTCAATTTGAAGCTTCAGCGAGAGTCCTCCACTCCCAGGCTAAGCATGAAGTAAAATTTCGAGTTTAGAAAAGCCTGAAAATTTGGATTTGCCAGGGCGCGCGAGCGAAGCGAGTCGCGCCCTGGCAAATCCAAATTTTCAGGCTTTTCTAAACTCGAAATTTTACTTCATGCGCCACGCGTATAAAACACTGATTTCAAATAAGGTTCAAAATGTACTCCATAAATAATTTGTCCCTTTGTTTATAAAACAAAGTGATGTTTTCCAGTACTTTTTATTTTGTATTTGTCAAATTAGGCAACGCATTTCGTTTAATAATCCTTAGACACAACGCATTTTGTCTAGACAATCCGAAATGACAGACTAATTCAATTCGATTTGGCTATTGTCTAAAAACCTTAGACAATTCGTGTTTTGTCTAGACTGAGCGAGTTTTTTTTCGAATTTCGTGATTTGTCCGTAACATATACAAATCCCGATGTATACGCTGCAAATGTTTAGGCGTTCTTTGTTTTTATAAAAACGTTCAATTTGAAGCTTCAGCGAGAGTCCTCCACTCTCAGGCTAAGCATGGAGTAAAATTTCGAGTTTAGAAAAGCCTGAAAATTTGGATTTGCGAGGGCGCGCGAGCGAAGCGAGTCGCGCCCTGGCAAATCCAAATTTTCAGGCTTTTCTAAACTCGAAATTTTACTTCATGCGCCACGCGTATAAAACACTGGTTTCAAATAAGGTTCAAAATGTACTCCATAAATAATTTGTCCCTTTGTTTATAAAACAAAGTGATGTTTTCCAGTACTTTTTATTTTGTATTTGTCAAATTAGGCAACGCATTTCGTTTAATAATCGTTAGACACAACGCATTTTGTCTAGACAATCCGAAATGACAGACTAATTCAATTCGATTCGGCTATTGTCTAAAAACCTTAGACAATTCGTGTTTTGTCTAGACTGAGCGAGTTTTTTTCGCATTTCGTGATTTGTCCGTAACATATATTAATCCCGATGTATACGCTGCAAATGTTTAGGCGTTCTTTGTTTTTATAAAAACGTTCAATTTGAAGCTTCAGCGAGAGTCCTCCACTCCCAGGCTAAGCATGGAGTAAAATTTCGAGTTTAGAAAAGTCTTAAAATTTGGTTTGGTCGCGTAGCGCGAAGCGGCCAAACCAAATTTTCAGGCTTTTCTAAACTCGAATTTTACTTCATGCGCCACCGATACAAAACACTGACATATTATGAAGTTTAAAACACACCTCTAAACTTTACATTGCATCAGTGTTTCATACCGGTGGCGCATGAAGTAAAATTTCGAGTTTAGAAAAGCCTGAAAATTTGGTTTGGCCGCTCCGCGCTTCGCGCTACGCGACCAAACCAAATTTTCAGGCTTTTCTAAACTCGAAATTTTACTTCATGCTTAGCCTGGGAGTGGACAACACTCGTGTAAAGCTTAAAATTAAATACTTTTAACAAACCGAGCGTCGGCAAATCTACAACGTATGCTTATGTAGGTAAGTGGTAAAAAAATAGTAATAGTTTCATTTCATTTAATATGAATTACCACGTAGTAACGGTCGAAACAATCGATAATTATTTTGCATTTTTTCCATAACATTTCTGGCATTTCATGGCACCTTTTTTTTAGAAATGAAATGAAATTTTTAGGCTTTTCTAAACTCGAAATTTTACTTCATGCGCCACGCGTACAAAACACTGATTTAAAGCGAAGTTCAAAATATACTAAACTTTTCTTGAAATCTGTATTTTATACAAATATAATTGATAAATAAAGCAATAATAACCTTTATTCACACTTAAAAGTGCGAAGAACGTTTATTAGTGCTTTATTTATCAATTAAATTTGATCTTAATGTAATTTACTCAATTTATGAATACTTCCAATTGGCAAATGCAGTAAAAACTTAACGAGTCGAATTAACCTATCTTTGACAGAAAATTAAATAAAACTCACAAAGGGTTAATATTTGCAAGGAAGTGACTAAACTTTGTAAATATACCGGCTTTACCTGAATGAATATCTCTATTGTTGGTACGAGTATAATCCTTAATGGCATGACATTATGATACCCATTAATTACATGTTAATTCCAACTAGAATGCATTCATTATGCGTATTAGTCAGAACCGGGGGTAACAATTAAGAGATTATATGACGAGTTGAACTCCAGAAATACCCAATTTCTATATTGGCATATCTGGTACACACAATTGAATAATAACTAAGGTAACAGAAAAACCCATTCGGTTTAATTTATGCTGCTGATATTCATATTTACTTTGTAGACGCTTTTATCTGTCTCCAATGGAACCTCGTGTTACAGTTTTCCAAATACGTTTTTACATTTCCAATATTACTGCGCTGTTACACACATGATTTATTTATTTATTTGTATGATATGTATTTGTGTATGAACGTCCGGTGTTCTGGCAATAAGCATCTGACATTAATGTCCAAAACATCAAAAGTGCGATTCTTTTTCCAATCTACAGCAAGTTTGTCTTATAACGACTAAATCAAACAAAATAATGGTCACATTTCTAGATGGTTAATTGTATTGGATAAAGAATGTTTAGACTGAACACTAATGTATTGAGATAAATCAAAAACCACCGAACTAGACTAACAACGCCGCTATCCAACATTCGTAGACACTTCTATCAGTTCCATAAAAACGAGACTATCAAATGTTATTATTGTATTTTCTTGTGGGGAACGATTAGATTAATACGTTTTTCTAAATAATCTAAAATTCGATACGGCTAAAATCATTTGTTGTGTGTGTGAAAGAATGTTTTAACTGATCACTGTATCTCTAAAAGAGATATGCAGTAGATATTAAGTAGCCGTCGAGCGAAACCGTAAAACCGCACTCTGCGAGCGCGCGCGTCACGCCGACTTAAGTCATTGTTTATTTGGCCAAAGTTGAAAAGAGCCCCGAGGTGAGGAGGATCCCGGTCAGTTGGCGATTGTCAATGGCCGTGAAAAGTCGCCGCGGGTTTTGAACACCTCCTCATCACCATAAAACTAGAAAACAGGATATTCACACACATACATAAAATAAGTAATCATCAAACAAAAAAAAAAACAATACAAAACTGATTAATTTAGTGAATTATGTGATTTTTGAAGCTCGAGTTGGTTAAACGAATAAAGGAATAATGATGGGTGATTTCTCAGTGAGTTTCGTGAACGTGTGCTTGGTTTCAGTGTTGCTGACGAGTGTAGTGCACCAGGTTGAAGCAGAAGGTGAATATCATTGCAAAATATAAACATAATCCCTTCAACAACCACCCTAGTTTAAATGTTTCAATGTTTGTATATTGATTTCTCAGAAGTATTCTAAGAATAAAATAGAATATAAGACTCACAGTAAGAAAATTGTAAAGTCCAACGCGTTAAAACTAGTTATTGCAAAATGTTTTGTCAGTTTTCTTAAACCTTTCCGATTCACGGAAGCAATAATACACAAACTAAATACGTTTGGATAAAGCGTTGAACAAGGTTTCAAACACAAGTGAGATTAGAGTTCAAATACACTTACTTATTTAGTGTGCATTTAAGGAATAAATAAGAACCAGAAATATTTATTCCTTAAAAGTCTGTATTCATTGAATTCGTTGCCGATATTTTATTGCATTTAAGGCTCTAATAATAGTATACATATTGAATTAAATTACTCTACCGCATTTGGATTGAGTGCACATTTTATTGATTTTGCTTGAAATTACCAATAACGCGTAAGACTATATACCTATTTAAGCGTATATACACCTAATGTACGCTTAAGTAGGTATATAGTCTTAAGCGCTCGGCCTTCGTGCAGAAAGTGCGTGAGTGCAGCTGAACCAGGTTCACGGTCAAGTCGTGCATGCCCCGATGGTATTCGCGATTAATTGTAGAAAAGACAAAACTTGTTTAAAACGTTCTGATTGTTTTGTTTTTTTTCCTTCCAGAGAAGTCGTGTTTAATGTAAATATACAAACCTTTGAAATTGGCGTACTTTTTATTGTAACTTACGCTATATTGATTCGAAAGTACTGTTTATTCTTTTTTGTTTATATATTATTACACCATTCTCAACTACCGAATACTAAAATTAAAATTGCAATTGTATTGATCCGATTCGGGTTTTTTTTTATCAGCCTTGTTTGCTCGCTGTGTTTATCGCGGACGAGTTGAATTGAACCGTGGATCGTTTTATCTCGGTGAGGCTAAGCAAAAACCCCTAGAGACGAGTTTTTGATGTTTTTAAAGTCCCTAATATACAGGGTGTTTCTAAATTGATGCAAAAGATTTTAAAGGGTGATTTATCAGCAAAAATTAAGGGAGGTCTTTAATATGATTTTTTTGTTCAAAACCCCTTCCTCTCCAGCCCTCTAAAATTAATGGAAAAACATTGTTTTTATTTCATACATCCACTATAGAAGAATTTCGAAGAATAAAATTTGGCAGATAAGGGTGGTCTTTAATATAATTTTTTGTTCAAAGCCCCTTCCCCTCCAAGTTACAGCCCTCTAAAGTCAAGGGAAAAAAATGGTTTTTGTTCATATATCCACTATAGAAGAATGAAATTTTGCAGATAAACTGTTCCTAATAAAATGGCACTTTTGGACGATTTTTGTAATCTCAAAATATTATTACAAGGGGGTGACCCCTATAATAGTTTGCATCAAAACTTTGTAATGCATCTACATTTTCTTTGATTTAAATGGAACGATTCAATCTGCAACATTTTTTGTCTCTTGACAAAATGTCAAGAGACAAAAATGTTGCAGATTGAATCGTTCCATTTAAATCAAAGAAAATCACAAAAAAATTAAATAATACATACGCTCATTTGACACAATTCAGATATTGGTTATTGAAAAATCAATCAAATCAATCACGTATGGACTGAAAACATGTTGCACAACTAAATAAGGCTTTATTGAAAGAATTGCATTATCTATAACTTGGAGAGAAAGGTGTTTTGAACAAAAAAATTATATGAAAGACCTCCCTTAATTTTTGCTGAAGAATCGCCCATTAAAATCTTTCGCATCAATTTAGAAACACCCTGTATATTTAATATTTAAAAGTCGCAAAAGCCTAAATGAAAGAATATTCTTTTATATGGGCTTTTACAATCTTTATTCGAATCAAATGTAACAATATTTGCAATAACTAGAGGTTTTTATCGGAATTCGGTAAATGTTATGAAGGTCAATAGCCTTGCAAACAAGTTTTCGCATGCTCTGTGTTTTATGTGATTCCGATAATAAAAGTGATGATTGTAAGTAACCCTTGCAAAGATTCCATTTTGAATCCTGTTGTTAGAACATCTAATAAATTCATTGAATTCTGTTGTCGAGCATTACATTTGTTTACAATTACCTAAAATGTACATAACTGAAATGAAATTAAAGCTTTCTTACCTGATTTAAGCCAATGCTTGTGAATATACTGTTGTCGGCTTTCATTTCTGTTGTTTGAGAATGATGTAAAAATGGAAACTACTATGAATAAACATTGTTTTTTTTATGTATGTGGAATAAACCACCATGTTTAATTTATTACTAATTGTTTAAGCAGGTTTTACTTAGGTGTTAAGTAAGAAATTAATTAACGAGTTAATTAAATTTGTTTTACTTGATTTATTATTTTTCGAATTTCAGTAGGTACACCCTGTTCCGGCGGAAAGTGCATTCCGGTAACCGAATGTTTACCGGCATTAAAAGCGCTTAAGCAAAATCGCAGACACAACTTCCACCGCTGCGGTTTTGACGATCACCTCGAAATCGTCTGTTGTCCGACGGAAAAAGAGGAAATGAAACATGAGAGCACAAGGGACAAATCGACGACAACGACGACTTCAAAGACTTTACTGCGAAATCCGACCATTAGAAGAAGTTTACAAGGCAAGCATATATTATACAGGATTATTAAAATTGTAAATTAATTATATTCTCTCTACAGAAATACCGTGCGATCATTCAAAACATGATTTAGAGTAGGCTTTCAATTTTAAATTAGATTGGCACCGCTGACTTCTAACACATAGTTTACCATAACCTCAAATTTATTCTATCATTCAATTAGCATTCTGGGCAACCGCACAAAAAAAAAATGCCGCCTACTCTATCGCACAGTATTTGCATATTCATACAAAAGTTATACATCATCCGACTTAGTAATATCTGAATCCAAATATAATTTTATTTTTTACAGCATGTGAAGAATACGCAGATGAGGTCGGCCCTAGTGTGACTTACCAAATTTTGGGAGGAGAGGCGGCCCAACAAGGAGAATTCCCGCACATGGTAAGGATTTCATCTAATTCTCGTGTATAATAAAATTCATTTTTTTTATATCGCCATTTTCCCAATTGATAAAAGAGGTCATCCATTATCATAGTTAACTAAAAGTTAACTGAAATTTGTTTTCAGGCTGCCATCGGCTTCAAACAGGACAACGAGGACGAGATAAACTGGAGTTGCGGCGCTACTTTGATCAGCCGTGAGTACGCGCTGTCCGCTGCGCATTGTTTCATCAAAAGAGACGGAAGGTACCACTTTATATTAAGAAATACCATTTTTATTGTTTTTACTTTTTATAATAGCATCATTGTTGCAATACTGAAAATAAAACTGTTGGTATTTTATGATAAAAGAGACTATCAGGGAGTAGAAAAATCATCATGTGGTAATTATCAGTTTATTTGTTAAACAATAATCATCACAAATGAAATTTAAATATATGCTGTTCATTGGACATTATGTATAAAGTATCGAGATGCTTACGTTTTTCCACTGTTTTTTTTTGTTTGTTTTGATCTTAGGTGGATTCGGGAATGAACCCACTGAAGGTTGGTGTGATCATTAGGATTTTAAATGGTGTAGATTTTGAAAAAGCTGTAGCTCCTCTTGAAGATGGACGAAACCTGCGGTCTGTGCTTAATGTCAGCAAAGTTAAAAGACTACATGATAGTCTGTTTTATCATAAGATACCAAACGTTCTAATCGTAGTATTGCAACATTGATTTTGTTATAAAAATAAATGGATCGTTTTCAAAGCACTGAGGTCACTATGAAATCATGAAATTATTTTTTTGTGGGTTGGTAGTACTGTCTTTGCTATCTATGCAGACTTTTATGTCAATATATTCCATTGCTGCAGAGCTACACGTGTTCTTTTGAACATATAAAAGTGAGTTTTTCGATTTTTTCTAAGTATAAGCCATGTTGTCATTATGATTTATTTCCGCCAGGCCAAACTGTTAACAAGCAATATTATTTGAGTGTTAAGCGTCGTTTGTGTGAAACCATTTGCTTCAAGAGGCCAAAATTAAGGGCAGACAATTTTTGGTCTGCCACGATAATGCAGTCAGACACTGCATTGGTTCTTCGACCACATTTCGCCAAAAACTCGACCCATATCGATCTAAATACTGATGTCCCTAGATCTCCAGATGGGCAAGCACATAAGTCGTGCTCTGCCGTTTCTTTCCCCTCTAGGCAAAGGGGACACTCTGTGTTGTCGCTCAGTCCTAGTTTGTTAAGGTGATGCCTTAGGCGGCTATGTCCAGTGAAGAGAGCAGTTAGTGTATGCACATCCGATCTGCTCAGCTTAAGCCATGACACCGTTCTGGAGGAGCATGGTCCACTTATCACTGCTCTGAAGTCCTATGCTTCGTGTCGCATCTATCCCTTGATACGGTCTTTGGCTATCGACTTAAGATATCCAAAGTACAGGTTCTGGTCCGATGAAAGCGGTGCGTGCCTCCTCTTCGGCCACGGAATCGGCTAATTTGTTTTCCTTTACGCCGGAGTGGCCGGGCACCCACATCTGACCCTGTTTACCTGACCCTGTTTACCTGTACCAGCTGGCAGAGTGATTGTTTACAGTTCTGTACAGCTAAGAAGGAGCATCTAGTTGACCCCAGGGCCCTTAAGGCCGCCTGACTGTCCGAACATATTTTAATTGTCCTGCCCGCTCGTTCCTTCGGAAGGATTTCCTGGGCGTACATTTCAATGGCATATACCTCAGTCTGTAGTACAGTGGCATGCTTGCCAAGGCTGTAAAAGAGTTTAGTCTTTGGTTTGCATCCGACAACTGCGGCTCCTGTACCAATGGGCAGTTTTGAGTCGTCAGTGTACCAGTAGAGAGTCAGCTTATGCTGGGGTGGTTTTATTTCTCTCCCATTCGTCTCTGTTTGGGAACAAGACATCGAATGACTGATCTTTGCGGTAGTCTGTAACCGCATAGTTAGTACTCAGGGTGTCATCCGCCTCTATGGCGTAGCAACCCATTTGGTATGAAGACTATTGCCCTAGGGTCCACTAAGGCCGCATGGTGATATCTATGTGTTGCTAGTCTGGGCTCGCCCTGTATTAGAATATGAAGAGGGGTGAGGTTTAGTAGCATTTCCAAGGCAGCTGATGGCATCGTGCGTATGGCTGCAGTTACCGCCACCGTTGCCATTCTCTGTAGCGTGCAAAGCCTTGCTATGGCTGTTTTGCGGGTTGTAATCGGCCACCAGGCAATACAGCCATAGGTAATAATAGGTTTTATGACCGAACCGTATAACCAGTAAATTTGGTTTGGGTTTAGTATACTGCTTTAGTAGTACATTTTGAACTTCACTTGAAATCATGAAATACAATTTCGAGTTTAGAAAAGCCAGGAAATTTGGTTTGGTCGCGTAGCTCTACGCGCTACACGACCTAAATTACTAAATTTTCAGGCTATTCTAAACTCGAAATTTTATTTCATGCTTAATCCGGGAGTGGAAAACTCAGGTTTATAGCTTCAATTTTACCTCTTTTCAAAAATGATGACTATGTAAAGATTTATAACATATGCATAAGTGTATACCTTAAAAAAAATATTCCCTGTATTGTATTTTATATATTTATAAAATGTACACTAGTAACACTAGTTTATAACTTAACTTTGACTCTTTTAAAACGACGAAATTCTGAACATTTACAGCGCAAACAGTATATTAGGTCCAGGTCTCTTAAAATTGCTTAAATTCTATGAATACTACATAACAACTTACTAATTAATAGACTAATTGTTCATGTATATATATATTTTCAGAATGCCAGTGAAGATTCGTATGGGCGTGGTGAATGTCACGAGCGAATCATACCCGAAAGATTACGACATAGTCAACATCACCCTCCACCCTCAGTACAACAGGAAAACGAAACAGAACGACATAGCTCTGCTGAGACTTGGCACTCTGGTCAAGTTCGAGCAATTCGTGGCACCGGCCTGTCTCTACCAGCAGAGCAACGATCCCGAAACGCTGGTGGTAACTGGATGGGGCACGACAGAGCCCGCCGGGGAATCCAGCGAGATCCTGCTGAAGGCTTCCCTGGTGGCCGTTTCTGTGCCCGAGTGCAATTTCAACCACACCTCAATTCTACTAGGGAAGCCCATCACTAGGACGCAGATATGTGCCAAATCCATGGATGGTAAAAGTGATTCTTGTCAGGTAAGAAATTGAAAAGTTCACATTTAACGCTCAGTGTAATTTCTCATTTTCGATCGCCGATAGACGGAGGTTAAGCCGGCTTCACACATTGACCATACGGAATAGCAAGTGTCACTTGGCGAATGTGTAAATGGAGAAGTTGGTACTTGTGAAGGAGTTGTCGGATGTTGGCGCTTGCATTTTCCATTTGCCACTTGCCATTGGGTTGCCAGTTTTTTATCCCGCATCAAAGGAACAAGTGACAAGTTTGTGGTTGTTAAGCCAATATCTAGATGCCCACTTGTCATGTGTGTAAGAACAGTAAATGTTAGAACAAACATTGGCTTGGCCATGTGAGCCAATGTGTGGAGCCGGCTCTACACAATTAATCTGGCATCAGTCTGGATTGACGATAGGTTGACGAGACCTATCATAATATTTGATAATCCATTAGTCTGGTCGGATTTAGCGTAATTCTATAAAGAAAGTTACATGATCAGTCTGGCATCAATTTAGTCCATGATTGTGGTCAGAATGGCGCCAAACTGATTGTGTAACCTGACCAGACTGACACAGAAAATCAAATAATTCGATGATTTGTCTTGTAGCTAAATTCCACATTTAACGCAATCCATAATTTTGTAAATATTTTATTTTTAGGGCGATAGCGGGGGTCCTCTGCAAGTTCAAATATTGCACAATAGCAGCCTCTACAGCATAGTCGGCATTACGTCGTACGGGCGAAGTTGCGGCGGAACGGTGCCCAGTGTTTACACGCGCGTCTACAGTTATTTAGACTGGATCGAGAACATCGTCTGGCCCACGTGAACACACATTTTTCCTTTTGCTCAACTAATTTTAATTTAATAATAAATACGCTTTATACAAAAAAAAACACTATTTGTTTATGGTGCGGTATTAAGCACGGACATAGCAGTGGACTGTATTTGAAAGGGCCCTCTAAAAGGAGAAATATCTCCAACGCAATGGTGACGCAGTTCATGGGGAAGAATTTAATGGTTAAAAGACACTAACCTTGATTATAATGATGTCTCGGATTGCTAGCAAATCCCTTGTGAACGGGACTTTAAGTTCTTCCTCGTAAACTTGCATATCTTTCTTTCATTAATCTTGATGCATTTCTACCCTTTCGGGTGGTTAGGTTACTCCGTTGGTGTTTTTTTCCAAGTTGCACATATGCGTATAAATAATAAGTGGTAAATAATTACCTAGAGGCAAAACAATGCGGGTAGCGAAAGTACAACAACAAACGGTGGAGCTAAAATACAAACTTTCTGTGCAAGAAAAATGACGATGCCTGAGATTCTTTTTGTTAGTGATTTGGGTGTCAGGGGGTAGAAAAAAAATAGATAGGTAAGAGGAAAACGTAAACAGCGATGCACACTTGCCTCCTAATTTCGAATATGAATTTAGTATGGAACAGTTTACTTACATTCATTGGATAAGAAGGGATCTCTTTAATTAATTTTTCACTTAATCTGTGGTGAAACATTTTAAACTATTAATTAAATCAGTAAAACAGTACCGAGTTTTTTAATTAATAGTTTATAAGAAGGGATCTTCGTCTATCTTCCAGACTCATTTATTATTTAATTTGTTAAAGGTTAAAGGATTTTCAAAGATAGTGGATAAAAACTTGTATACATTCATCTATATTTTCTTTATTATATGTTTATTTTAAAACTTATATCACCTTTATCGAAGTCGAACTTAAAGCTATAACCGATTTGATTCGGTACATTTTTCAAATGCCCTAGAAGACAGACTCCTTGCCTTGTGTGCATATCCCAATAAACGTTTTCACCAACTTCAATCGGCCTCACTGGGCCAGTCGTGACTGTATATTTCCTCGGATTGTCTGCATCGTCAAACACCCAATCCACCCAAATCGCAATACCATTACAACATCCATTATCACTAAAAAAAAAAAAAAAAAAATCTGAATTTTTAAGAGCAAAGTGTATTCATTCATACAACTTTTTAACAGAAACATAGTGACGGCAATTTCTTATGGTGCAGTGGAATGGATTGTTGAAGTGGACTGTATAAGAAATGTATGCTTTACACTAGCAGTGCAGCTAATCTCAGGACTTACCCTGGTGTTCTAAGCTTCCTGCCCGAGTGGCTCCTTCTTTGTCTTACATAATGATAACTTAACGATAGCATAATAATAGTAACACAACACTCGAGGTTCTGACAAATCCTCACCGATCGCAAGGTTCTGCACATGAGCATAGGCTACATCAGTGCAATACAAAATATACACACGCAGCAAATTTATTAATTCTTCTCGATGCAATTACTGAACATAGAATAAAGGGGGCTTCAATCATAAAATACAGGAAGCTTTAAGCATTGAATAGACAAAGCTTTAAGCATAGAATAGACGAAGCTTAAAACATAGAATAGAGGAAGCTTTAAACATAGAATAGAGGAAGCTTTAAGAATAGAATATAGGAAGCTCAAAACATAAAATAGAGAAATCTTCACACACTTTAAATAACAGAAGACAGGCAGACTTTAAAAAACCGAGGGCAGGGTAAGAATGTTAAAACGGAGAACACGACAAGAAACTTCTTTTACACTTTGACTGCTGTTTGTATCTCGCTCCATCGGAATGTAAAAGTGAAAAGTCAAATTATTTAAACATACCTGTTTATGTTAAAAACTCCTTTGTTTTCCCTTCTTTTACACATTGAGTGCTGTGAATCTCTCACTATCCACACTCTAATTTAATTTGAACGGCGAGGAGAAAAACGTGTGGTGGTCAAACCATCGAAACGTGAAAGTGATAAGTCGATTTATTCAACTCACCTGCTTATGTTAAATACTCCTTTGTTTTCCATCACTAAATTCTCCCTGGGAATTTCCAGTTTGATTGCGACCAGTTCCTCGGCATCAGAAAGCGCCTTTCCCGGATACTCCCAGAGCGGTTGGGCCTCTACGTTCTCATCGCTTATACGACTCGAAGACTAAAAATACAATAACAATTTACATTCTTAACGTTATCAATTAAAGATTAAAAAGAACATTATAAGCGATATTTTAATTTACGAATTTCAAATCGAATCTCAATAAATATTCTCGAAGAATTACAATAACGCTTTACATCATCAATCGTGGGCGTAGACAAAATAGTATATCCAGAGAGGGGGCAAGAGTCAAAATATATGCCAAATTTAGTTAAAAACTTATGATATGTCAATAATTTTCAGGTAAAATGTCAAAAATATACGATTTCTTGCTGTCTAAGGAGGGCCCACTGGACCAGTGGATCGACATGGGCGTAGCATGTCCTCAATCAAAGCGATATTTGAATTAGCGAATTTAGAATCGAATCTTAATAGATAATTGATTTCGTCTGATCGCGGAATGTCCATATTTCTGTTTCATTTATGTTTCAGGTTGTGAAATATGTTCAAAATCTACATCTTATAACCTTAATCGTTAAGCGTACCTTAACTTTTAAATTTAGTTTGTTAGAACCGTAGACATATAGGGAATTTATCTTTTAAGTATACATATCCAGATGATTACGTTGTAAATTTTCAGGCGTCATACGAACATCTATGTAATAGTATATTTCGCACTTCACTTTAGATCAGTGTTTAAACGGCACCGGCTGCGCAAAATCCTCCCTAGGAATCCAGAGGGTGGACTTCGCCATTTTGGAGAGGCGGTCTTCAGCTATGGCTTAAAGTCGAGCCTTGGGCCACGGTTTGATCATCGCAACAGTGTTCACAAGCCAATTCACAGTGCCCTGGTCGCCTGCATAGGACCAGGCCCTGAACCTCGGCGGAGGAACTGTAGTGGCGGTTGGTGGACCCAACACTGCTGAGTCAAGCTCCCTAAAAAGTGCCTGCCTTATTAAGGTGGCTCTCTCGAGAGAAAGCTTTCCAAACGGGCTAGACCAATCCGTGATCACCCGTCTGAGGTGACTCTATGCCTCATCGCTGTAGGATACCTCAAAGTGCTTTTGCCCTCCTCCCACTGTAGCCTCCACCCGTTTGCCTTGATAGCGTTTCGGGGTTGGTTCAGAGGAGGTGGCAGAGTGCAGCCTCCTAATACCCCTACCCTTAGCTGTAGCCGTACCCTTCTAATTTGCGGCTTTCGATCTGTCCTGGGTCTGTCAACTCACCCCAGGCTCACAGTGCCCTGGTCGCTGCATAGGACCAGGCCCTGAACCTCGGCGGAGGAACTGTAGTGGCGGTTGGTGGACCCAACACTGCTGAGTCAAGCTCCCTAAAAAGTGCCTGCCTTATTAAGGTGGCTCTCTCGAGGGAAAGCTTTCCAAACGGGCTAGACCAATCCGTGATCACCAGTCTGAGGTGACTCTATGCCTCATCGCCGTAGGATATCTCAAGGTGCTTTTGCCCTCCTCCCACTGTAGCCTCCACCCGTTTGGCTTGATAGCGTTTCGGGGTTGGTTTAGAGGAGGTGGCAGAGTGCAGCCTCCTAATACCCCTACCCTTAGCTGTAGCCGTACCCTTCTAATTTGCGGCTTTCGATCTGTCCTGGGTCTGTCAACTCACCCCAGGCTCAACCCTGTGAGCTATTGTTATTGGTTTGACGTTAGTTAGTTTGACCTTGTCATAATTAATATTTTGTGGAAAACTGATGTTTACAAACAAAGTTTAACAGGAATAAGAAACATTTGTTGAAAAATAAGGTAAGTGAAAGCTATTGATTTCAAGTATCTAACATGGGGGAAACTACTATGAAAAACATGTATTCATTTCATTTCTCTCGCAACTGCACTTCAAATGACACATACATGTGTATAAGGTATGCTTTCCTACGTCTCTCTTATTTTCAGTAGGCCCCTTACACCACGTAGTTCTCGGTTCAGTGACGTAACAATGTGACTCCCTGTGTGTTAATATGCGTCATAGGACCGGGTATCCGACTTTCATTCCAGATCATCCTTGAGTTATATAAGCGTTATAATGGTTAGTTGACAAACTCACCAGTATCAGTTCGTCGAACGGTTCCATTTTAAATCCCTCGCACACTTCCAGGGGGGCCCTGATTTTGTGCAAGTTCTCGAATTCCACCGGCACCGCCTTGATTTTCGCAATTTTTGGAAAGATTTTCACCTCGTCCGTGAAGTGCTTCTTTAAATCCTTCAGCAAATAGAGGAAGTGTAAATTATCCCAGGGCAGAATGCTGCTGATGAAAAACGGCTCTCCGATCACGAAATCTATTTTGAATTCAGGTTCCCAACTTTTTAAATCCGATATAACCTATAAAAATAACAAATTCAGCCTACTGCAATCGTTTGTTGAAATTTTCAACACAGACAGAATAGGGAGTTTTAGTTTCTCACTTTAGCGCATAGGTTAACACTAACGTCTACGTTAAACTTGCTTGTTACCCAGTAACGCTAATGTCTGCACTAAACTTGCTTGTTACCCAGTAACGCTAACGTCTACGCTAAACTTGATTGTTACCCGGAAACGCTAATGTCTGCACTAAACTGACTTGTTAATTGCTAATGCTAACGTCTATGCTAAACTTGTTTGTTACCTGGTAACGGTAACGTTTATGCTGAATTTGCTTGTTACCCGGTAACGCTAATGCCTATGCTGAACTTGCTTATTACCCAATAGTGCTAACGTCTATGCTAAACTTGTTTGTTACTTAGTAACGCTAATGTCTATGTTGAACTTACTTGTTAGCTGATCGCGTTAATGTCTACGCTTAACTTGATTGTTACCCAGTAACGCTAATGTCTACGTTGATCTTGCTCGTTACCCAATAACACTAACGTTTGCACTAAACTTGTTTATTTCACAGTAACGCTAACGCGTACACTGAACATTGCTTGTTACACGGTAATGCTAACATCTACGCTAAACTTGCTTGTTACCCGTTAAAGCTAACATCTACGCTAAACTTGCTTGTAAATCGGTATCGCAGACGCTTACCTTACAGCATTCAAGTTTAGGGTAGACGTTAGATTTAACGTATGTTTACCTCGATGTTTTCAAGGTTATTAACCTCGATGAAGTCCTTAATAACCCTCTTCGATAAAACATTCGTTTCGTAAAAGTACACCCGCTTGGATTTCCTCGCCAAGACCAGAAACGGGTAAAACCCGTGACTCAAAACCAAAACAACGTTTTCTCCGTTCACGTTTTTGTCAATCACCGACAAATATTTCTTCAACCTTGTCGAATCATTTAGCATACCAATCCTGGTGCGCGAATAAGCCGAGTGTATCCCGCAGTCACAAACGGGGCTCTCCGGAAAACCCTCCCCGTTTTCGGTGTTCGAGCCCTCGGCAATATTGAACCAAAGAGAGTACTCGTCATGGCAAAAAACTAAGGAATTTACCTCGGATTTTTTTAAGGTTACGTCTTTTGGGAGGTAGTAAATCGCCTGCATCCAGTGATCCCTCCAGGGGATTTCGTTTTTCGAACTGGGCTTTGAGTTTTCAATTTTCGGATGAGCCCAGAAGGGAGCACAGGATAACGTAAACTTACTCTTCAAGTCCATCTCTAAATCCCACCACATCAAAACTGCCTTCGCTTGGCCGTTCGTCTGGGCTTTGAATTCGTGGATCAATTTTCGGTTGTACACAATCTCCGTTTTCCCACTGAAATCGAATTTCCCGACGATCACCGGTTCACTAAGCATTTTGACCAAATCCATGGGTAGTTGGTTTATTTGAACATCGTGCAGGGAAATGGAGCCTTTGCAGGAGGTAATTTTTCCCTTGGGGGTTTTCACCAGCAAATCCAGATCATTGTCATAAACGTCCTTCAGCTGATTCCAGTTCGCGATCAACGGACTTTCGATTACCTGAGCGTACATTTTCGCTTTGTGCGGGATCACGATGCAGTCCTCCTCGAGCAAATACTCGTGAGCGTGCTTGAAAGTGCTTAAACCTCCCTCGCCGATTAACTCCGTGTCGAAAACCTCCGTCACTAAAATATTCATCCTTTCAATGAAATCCAAACCGATTTTTAAATCGGTAGAGCGCTTCGCGATGACTTTAATTTTCTCCTTATAGCCGTTCAACTCGATTATTTTCAGGGCGCACTTGCTCATCGGTTGGAAGGCTTCGCAGGCAGTGATCGAGTCAGCCCCGTTTCTAGCGGCCATCATCGATAACAAGCCGGTGCCGGTTCCTATGTCCAAAACGTTGGCTTTTTTCCCGCACGAATGCATGAATTCGATCGCCGCTTTTAAACCCTGCTCATAAAGTTGGTTCCTCTCGGTATCGTGCAGCATGTCGGCGAAAGCCGCTCGAGCGACCTAGTTTTAACAAAATCAATAGGGATCATAAATTAATTAGTTGATTACGCAACTCTTTCTTTACTCATAAAAATATGAATTTACTAAATAATTCTGCTCGTTAAATTAAAATGAAAAGTTTAATAGGGAGTTTTTGTTTATTGTTTTAAGAAACACAGTGACGCTAACGTCTAAGCTAAACTTGCGTGTTGCCCAGTAACAGTCTACGTTACCGGGTAACAAGCAAGTTTTTCTTGTAGGTAAAATTATTTCGTAAAACAATAAACAAAAACTCTCTAATTGCGTAATTAATGGCCTTACCTATTAAAGCTCAGTTATTATGAAATAATAATTAAAATTGGTTTAAATTGTTTGGATTATCAACTGTGCGAATAAATAAATGAATTATCTTTATTATTTATTTACTTACTTCTTGGTGGTAATCGTAGTCATCATTCTGTATCACCCAATCGCTTTGTCCGGTTAACGGATTTAATCTCTGAATAAACGCACTCATTTTTCTTAGAAGTAAACCTTCGACTTTTTCCCGTCGTCTTAATCCTTGATAAATTATTGTAAAGTTTCCGCGTTTAAAACTGTTGATTAAAAACATGAGTCGGTGGACGACATAACCTCTCTTTTTTTACGACATAACCTCAAACAACCTTCATAGATAAGCCGCGTGAAATATGGTAAATGGTTCGCGGTGAGGCGACAAACGGTGGTTGAGTTAAGAAATAATTTTTGATTTTTTTTTCTTGTTTTAAATTGTAGATATTTTGAATAAACGCATGCTCTTTACGTCCATTAAACGATTAACAAATACTAATTGTTGTTTTTTTCTAAGCATTTTTGTAGGATTTATTACAAAAACTTTGATGATTATCTATGATTTTGTTTTATTGCAGCGCCGCCAGTGTTTGAGCATCGAACAAATTTTTTAATAATAACGTTTACAACATTTTTTCGGAACTACTCGGAGAAAATATAAACTAGTAAAACAAACCAAATGTTTCAAATATCAGAATTATTTCAAAAATGTTTCACCACGGGTTAAGTAAGAAATTAATTAAACAATTGTGTTTTCCTGTTACGACCTTGAGTTCCGATTATTAACCTATTGTGTATTGTAAGTTGTTTTTTTCTTATATTTGTGTTTTTGTTCTTTATAATTCTATTAATATTCTTTTGTTTCGTTTATCTCGGCAAAGAATTATTTATTCTCATATACATTTAATTTAATAATATGGAATTGTGCTCGGGACTTGAGTCTTTAAAATTAATTAAAGAGCTCAAATTAATCAAGACAGTCATATTTACCGATTCTAAATCTGCATTAATCTCAATACAAAAAATTAGAATAAATCCCAAAATGCATTTGTTAGCTTTAAATATTAGAACTTTATTTTTTGAGCTATATAATAAAGGATATGTAGTCAATCTCTGTTGGGTACCCATCCATTCTGGCATTTTGGGAAATGAAATTGCCGATATGTTGGCTAAATCTGCTAAGAATAGCCCGTTGTCTGAATTTTTATTACCCTTCACTGATTATTTTAAAGTACTTGGGTCCAGCCTTAGATTAAGGTGGCAAACAGTTTGGTCCGCATCTTCTTCCCATACCAAATATTTGTCCATGCATCTCGTTATTCCATCTGGTGTGTTTCTTTGATCCAAAAGTCAGAGGTAGAAGATTCGTAACATCTATCATCTGTATGAAGGTGGGTCATAACTCATCTCCTAGCCATCCATACAAAATAAGAGCGATGGACTCT
This sequence comes from Philonthus cognatus, assembly GCA_932526585.2. NCBI lineage: Eukaryota > Metazoa > Arthropoda > Insecta > Coleoptera > Staphylinidae > Philonthus > Philonthus cognatus. The sequence continues at coordinate 37,799,726 of OW052242.1, forward strand.
CCAAATTGTCTTTGTAGGGAAATTGGAGACTTAAATCACATATTTTTTTCATGCAGTAACTATCATGATAAATGTAAAAACTATACTTTTCTTTTATAACAGCTGGAAATTCAGCTCCTCTCTCTATTATTCATTCTGTACTCTGTATATGTTGTGTAAAATCTTACCTTATTCTATTTTCCATTTTACATGAAACTAATACATTTATATAATAATGGGTGTTTGTCTATATTCTTTTTACTGAAATGAAACTCTCTACTAACGCCTTTCCTATACAAATACAATTGAAAATATCTGCTGTGGCTGGTCAACAGAGCTGCTTTGCTGAGTCCATTAATTGTGCAGGAATTCTGTCCTGTAATTGTGTCTCCACAATAAAGTCTAAACCGATTGAGCTGTCAAGATGACACTATAAACTTAAGCTTTTTATCACAATAGTTATATCCGATCAACTTTTGGTGAAAATGCGGAAACCGGAAGTGGTATTTTACTCTTGGCATTTTTTTGGATTTTTCTTTAATGTTGATCATATAAAAAAATCTTGTAAAGAAAAATTGTAGATAATCGAAAAATTAGCATTTAATGCGTGTTCACTTTTTCGTAGCTCTTTTAGTTATTTTATTAAAATTGTTTGAAAAATGTGAATTTTTCAAATTAATTACAATTAATAACGTTTGTCATAATTAATATTTTGTGGAAAACTGAAAACATAAGTGAGGCTTAAACAGGACTAAGAAACATTTGTTGAAAAATAAGGTAGGTGAAAGCTATTATTTCAGGTATCTAACATGGGGGAAAGTACTATGATTGTTCCACATCAAACATTATTTCTGTATATTTCTAATGTAATTTAATTATATTATATTGTAACGATGACCTGTGTAAATATTGTAACAAATGTATTAGCACCAATAAAGTATTATTATTATTATTAAAATAGATTCAACATATTCATCAGTTCATTTATTAGATTTTTTTCAAGATGCGTTTGACATCGATAAAAGGTACAAGTGTAACAAGATTCCAGCAGGTTTAACAGTACGTGATAAATTAATTTAATAAATACGCAGGTAAGAATTCTCTAATTATATCTTTTTAAAGTTTAATCACACTATTTAATGAGCATTTTATTGGATTGATTGTTTCTCTCGCATAAATATACACATCATAAATCACTAACAACAGCTTTATTAATAGACGTTAGCGTACAAGTTCAACACGGTTCTAAGGGTGATATTAACATTTTCGCATTATTAAAACGTTGCTATTGTTAGTTTGCAACTAATAATTTAATAGCGTGGTATCCCTAGTTTAACTCAGAGAGGCAGGAGTGTAAAGCCACGCAGGAAAAAGTGTAAGATGAGACGCAGGTAAGTAATTCCACGCAGGAAATAGCATCACAGTTTTCTATAACGGATAGTTTTAAATATGACAAATCAAATTGAGCCGTAAGTTACGGGATGCAGTATTCATGCTCAAATACATGCTTTACAGAAAACTGAGTAGTTTTTATCTGTGTGACAAGACTCACCTGCGCTAGGCTTGTCTCATACATAACCTTAATTGTCGTAACAAAACCAGGGTTATTTAGAATTTATTTAACAATATAGCATTGTGTCAATCTACATACCTGATCGGTATATTTTTAACTTCACTTGAGATCAGTGTTTTATTGAGGTGGCTCATAAAATAAAATTTCGAGTTTAGTAAAGCCTGAAAATGTTACTTTATGCTTAGTCTGCGAGTGGAGACAATCGCTTGAAGTAAACTTTAATCAAAAAATTTAGCAGATATATTGCATTTTTACAAACGTAAACAAAAACTGTGTAACATTAACCTCTAAATTGCTTGATTGCAATTTATAATGGTTCAAAACCAACTAGATTGTAAACAAACAGTGTAACATAACCTCTAAACTACTTGATTACAATGAAAAATAGATCAAAACAAACTCGATTTTGTAATAATGTAATTTAGAGGTTATGGTACACTGTTTTTGTTTAAGTTTGTGAAAACGTATTTCTTCTGCAAAATTTTTTTCTTGAAATATATTTCTAACGAGTGTCTCTACTTTTAGGCTAAGCACAAAGTAAAATTTCGAGTTTAAAAAAGCCTGAAAATTTAGATTTGCCGGGCGAAGCGAAGCGAGCCGGGTAAATCCAAATTTTCAGGCTTTTCTAAACTCGAAATTTTACTTCATGCCCCACTGGTATTCAACACTGATTTCAAGTGAAGTTCAAAATGTACTGTTCAAATTAGTTTTGAAGTATTGATGGAATAACATAACTTCTAAATTACTTGATTACAGTGAAGTTAGAACACATGAAAATTAAATGTTAAAGTGGCAACATTGCATTTTCATGTGTTCCAACTTTACTGTAATCAAGTAATTTAAAGGTTAGAATACATGAAAATGCAATGTTGCCACTTTAAAATAATATTTTTATGTGTTCTAACTTCATTCTTCTTTAACAGCCTGTTTTGGTCCTCTCCTCGACATATCCCTTTCCTCCAATTTTCCACGTTCCTCTATTATTGTAATCAAGTAATTTAGAGGTTATGTTATTTCACTAATACTAGACTCTCTTGTACTAATACGAAATGTTAGTATCGTGTTTGTATGCACCTAATAGAGATTAACTAGCATGATAATAACGGTAATTCTATTAATAAAGCTGAATATTTCTAACATTAAAAATGTAATACATAAAATGAATGAGTGTTTAAATTAAATATACATAAACCTAGGGAAATTGACTTGAATTACGAGTATTGGTCATTGGAATTATTAATAGTAGTATTGAATAAATAACAGATGTTCATCGGCCAATTAAGTTTTCTTCATCTGGGAACTTAACGACCTCCGCTTTAACACGTTGACTGCCCTGATGTTTTTACACATTTAACGTGAATCGTATTTGATTCACAGGCCAACGCGATAAAGCCGTGTCTTCAAAGTTGACCATTGTCCGAATCGTACCTCGGGAGTATGAGCCCTGTTTGCACAACTTATCAGTATTTTTAAGTTATATAATTTTCTCTATTTAATTCTCTATCTTCTAGCTTATTGGCCTTGGGAATTAGGATTAATTAGATGAGATGAACGCCTGTTATTAACTTCGCTTATGTGCACTTGCACCGGTTTTAGTTAAGGTCTTCATCAATTTATGTTGTAGTTAGGTCGACTTTTCCGAACGTTAGGTATCCTGCCGCTATTGCTGGCTACCGGTTAAACAATCAGTTGTGATTTTACAATCTGAGAGTAGAACGTCGTTAGGTGAATTACCTCGAGTCTACGTTACATGATAGCTGAATCAATAGATAAAGTACGATCATTTAAATTATGATTGAGAGTAGGCAACACTTTTTTTATGCAGTTGCCCAGAATGTCAATTGAATATAAGAATAAATTTGAGGTTATGATAAACTATGTATTAACAGTCAGTAGTGCTATCTTATTTAAAATTCAAAGCCTACTCTAAATTGTTTAAACGATCGCACGGTACCTCTCTCTGTCCGCACTAGCAATAGAGTGAAGACTGCATAGCTAATTATGACAGCATTTGTAAAATCCATCGCTTCTTAGTGAAAGTTTAAACTCGGAGGGAACACCGTTGTTATATCTGACACATAAATCATTCTACCGCATAAGTTATATGGTACTTAACTTAATGAAGACCGATGCAAACGGATATTAGTGAGTAGTGCTTATACATTCGTTAAAGCTTTGTTCGACATCAATAGAATGTGGTGTTTTGGTGCTTATCACAGATATTAATGAAATTTCTGAAATTAAAGAAACAGTTAGAATTAAACTTGCTGTTTTATAAAATTTCTGCAATTAAAGAAACTCTTAATGTAACTCGTTTTTTTTACATCGAGTGTACTTACTCTAATAGTTCGGGTAGCTCGGGTGCTTGATATATCCGGAAGTGGTCGTAGCCCCTATCGGCGGGGAACTGGTGGTAAACGACGGTTTCGTTCGAATGGTTGGAGCGCGCTATTCCTGCCAGCTTTTTGCCCAGCGCATATGGGATAATGCTGTCGTCTTCGGCGTGGAGGATCATCACAGGACATTCAACGTTCAAGATGTACTCATCGGTCATGAATAGGAATCCGTGCTCGCGCAGAGGTTTTAAGATCAAGGCGTTAAACCAAGGTAACCAAGAAAATACCTAAAAAATTACATTATTACTGTAATTAGTCTTTTTTTTTTTAATACAACAGTGTTATTTTTGCTAATGGTTTTGTTAATTGTTCGCTTAAATTATTTTAACTAAGGCTGAAAATTTTATCATAAAGTGAAATTGATTTGTAAAGATTTGAAAAAATGTTGACGTTTGTTTAAAATGAAGTTGGTTGTAAAACGTCAGTTAAAATAAAAATTAGCTCCTAGTGTCCCTATATAAAAGAGAGTACCGCGAATTGGCATCCATTTTAACGCGTTTAAAGCGCCAAATTCAAACTAATTCGTGGGATAGATAAATAATATGTAAAAAGAATCTCTAAATCGCCAAGCATAACTATATAAACAAATACTTCGATTTAAAAAATTCGTGTTCCTTAATTTTTACCTTTCCGTATGGATGTAAAGGCAGCTCTTCTTGCATGCTCGTGAACGGCGCCTCTAAGACGAGTCCCGATATTCCGACGCTCCTTATCATTTCGCCAGCCACGTAAGTGCCAAAAGACGAGCCCATTGAGTGGCCCCAAACATAAATGTCCTTCTCTGTCTTTCCTCTCAACCACTTGCAAATTTCGATCGAGTCTCTTTTCACGCCATCTTCAGTCGGGACGATTTCGGTAGAATCTCCAAAATCTAAATTAATTATAGATACAGTTTTTCATAAATCATGGATAACAGGAATGTAAGTTAGGTTATACTGTGCGAGCATTTAAATTATAAATAAGAGTTGCCTCCTACTCTTATTTATAATTTAAATGCTTTTTTGTACTGCTGTTTGGTTATACTGTGACAATGAGACAATAGATCTCGCTTTGGCTTCCATTTCGTAACCCCACAGCGGCGTATGTACCCACTGACATCATGTGTTGCTATATTCAGTTCACAGATGTATTATGACAATGACAGTAAACATCTAGAAGTTTAATATCATTGGATATATGACGTGTCAATTAATACCTCATAATTCTTCTTCTTTTGGGTAATTAATGACCCTGGTGACCGCATGAGCAATCAAAATCAAATTTTTATCACAATTATTTGTATAGAAAATCGGATTCCGAGAAAATAATGAAGTATAATGTATCCAGTACTGTGTGATCAGTGCTTGTACCCATTGACGTCACAACATCAAATTGTGTCATACCTAGACACATAGTACCGGGTGATCAATGTCAACTGTCCTGAGTTGGCAATACTAAATTTAAGGTGGTATGATACCATGATTTAATTTATATCCGGGTCTAAAAACAGTGTAAGATTATGTTACACTATTTTTGTTTATCTTGGTAAAAATGTGTTTAATCTGCTGAATTATTGAAATGAAATTTACTCTAAATGAGTGTTTTCTACTCCCAGGTTAAGCACGAAGTAAAAATTCGAGCTTAGGAAAGCCTGAAAAGTTGGATTAAAATTTTCAGGCTTTTCTAAACTCTAAATTTTACTTCATGCGCCACCGGTATAAAACAACGATCTCAAGTAAAGTTAGAACTGTCATCTTGAACTTGAGTTCAATGGTTTTGGTGCTTTAAACAATAGTAACTGTCATCTTGAACTCGAGTTCAACTTTTTGATGCTTAGAATAATATTAGCTGTCATCTTGAACTTGAGTTTAACGTATTTATTGCTTAAAACAATAGAAACTGTCATCTTAAACTCAACTCCAACGTTTTTGATGCTTGCAACAATAGGAACGTGTGTTTAAAACAATAGCAACTGTCATCTTGAACTAGAGTTCAACGTTTTTGGTTCAACTGGGCTTAAATGATCACACGGTATAATATTAATTACACAGATTGTGTTATTGTGACTATAGTTTCGACAACATTAACTTGTCATTATAAAACTAGGATAATGACAAGTTAAAGTTGTCGAAACTATAGTCACAATAAAACCTCAGTTATACAAATAAAGTTTAAGTGTCTCATTTGTGTTAAATAATGATGTATAATGAAGTAGAAGCCTCTACAGGTAACAGTATATATTTTTTTTTTCTAATTTACTTAATTCTTACCTCTGTAGTCGAACGCGATAACGTGGAAGAACTTGAATAATACTGAGAACATGTTTATTGAGTCTTTCCTTGTCTCTCCGCTGCCGTGGAAGTGAACTATGACGCTGTAATTGCTGTTGGCGAGAGCGTCATCAAAGTCGACTGTTTGGTTCCACAGGAGGGCAGGCAGGACGTGCCAAACGCCCAGGGAAATGTTTTTCTCGTCTGTCCCGTCGTAATACTCGATTTTGAAATTTCTGACACCGTCGTAGGTCGACTCGAAAGACTTCTCGTCTCTCGGCAAACCGACTGAAACAAAAAATGGATTTTTTTCGCCACAATTCAGTTTTCGCTGCGACTGGCGTTTGTGATAAGGCACGTCCATACCAAACGAACGTGGTGTTTGAAAACATATTTGACGTAGACGGTAATCACAAAGAAGAACTAATTTTTGTTTGCATTTTCTGAAATTTGAGCGTTCATTCGTGTTTGCAGTTATTCACACTGAGTAGTAATCGCGTTTGTAAATGTTCGCAAACGCAGTGTTCGTTTGGTATGGACACGCCTATAAACAAACAAAAAATACTCACCGTTTGTGAACATGCAGAGGCTTTCCACATATTTTGAGTATTTGAAAATCAGGGGAAATATCACAAACACCGTGAAAAATACGATCGACAATAACACAAACCTGTAACAAAACTTAGATGAATAATATGATCGACAATAACACTAATCTGTAAAAAACTTAGATGAAACAAAATCAATATTTATGAAATTACATTGATTGTTCTACACTTACACGAAAGCTATGTAAAACAATATTTCCACTAATAAATCCACATTGAAAAAACTGTCAAATTGAAATAAATGACCCATCTGACCGATTGTGTTTGTTTGATTTATTTCTGTATATTTCTTATTAATTAAGTAAATTATTAAAAAATATAACTACTATATTTTTTAATAATTATTTAGAAATATTTCAACGAGATTAAATTTTTGCAAAAGTCGATATTACTTTTCATTCGTTTTTATTATATTTTACTGAAGAAGTATTGGGAAAGCAAACAGAAAACAAACTCGCAAAATGAATAAAAGATCGTATGGATTAAAAGCTCCCTATCTAATCTATGCAAATACACACCTTTTAAGTTAAAATATATATATAAAGGTGTAAGCTTATCTATATTTATACAAGTATGAGTACGTATTTCGTTGAGTTATCATTCAATCATTTTTTGCTGATGTCGTTCAATATGTAGAAAGAATTCATTGGTGTGTGTAATTATTTAAAAAAGTGTTTCTGTAATAAATTCAATAAGTGCTATTAATTTTGTTAAGTGTTGTGAATGGTTAACAAAAAGAGCGATATTTGTTATTCAGTGTTTTTAGGTATATTCTAATGAGAACGAGAGATAAGAAAAAAGTGGGTAATGTAAGAAACTTAATTCAGAAAAATTATCACACTTTTTACAGTCTGTCCACGCCGGCTCTTCGAAAACACTCTTCCGAAGAGTCGGCATAAAATAGAACGCTAGTTTGGTGATAGACAAATATAAATGGGAGAGAAATATTTGTCATCGCGGTTAGCTAACCGTTAGTTAGATTGTAAAAAGAAAAAAAAATGATGTTTGAATTCATGCTGGCAGTAACGGAAGAGCCACTTTGTAAAGTCGATGTGGAACGCTCTAGTACGTCGCCTTTGGAGGGTCTAGTTTATATGCATCTTATGATAAGTGTATTTTAGATTAAAAAAAAAAAACAATAATTTTCAATTGATTCAATGACAACAATTCTTAAAATATTTAATTTAATTATACAAATAAGACACTTAAACTTACAAAGTTTAAATGTCATATTTTTGTAAATAATGATGTATAACGAAGTAGAAGCCTCCACAGTAATTGTTTTGCCTTTAAAACAATTACATTAAATATTTTAAGAATTGTTGCCATTGGATCGAATGATGGAAAATGTTTGTTTTTATGTTTTATGTGTTATTTAAAAAAAATATATAGTCTCATAATTTCAAAATACATAAATAATGTATTGAGTTGAATAAATTTGATGAATTCGAATATATATTTTAAACTTCAATTGAGATCAGTGTTTTATATGGGTGATGCATAAAGTAAAATTTCGAATTTAGAAGAGCCTGAAAATTTGGATTTATGGGGCTCACTTTGGTCCGCCTGCCAAATCCAAATTTTCAGGCTTTTCTAAACTTAAAATTTTACTTCATGCACCACTGGTATACTGATTTCAAGTGAAGTTTAAGACAAATATTTAAATTCATCAAATTTATTCAATTATGTATTTTAAAATTATGATTCTCCACAACTTTTATTTGAAAGATTATGTTAAAAATAGCAACCGACGAGAAGTTAGCATTAAAAACAGCATTAATTTGGCGCCTCCACCAAAAAGGCTAGAATCATTATTTCATTAAATATTGTGTTTTTCAAAAGACAGCTCGACAAAACTCGCACGGAATATAGATTAGAGTATATAACATTAGGCTAAATAAATGAATTTATCAATATGTAGAAAATAAACTCGAAAGTTCAACAGAAACTTGCAACAAATTCTATAATTAGATTAGAAATGTTCCTCACCCTTAATCATTTTGGAACTCACAGGAGTTGTTAACAAATGATTTACCAACAAAATATAACAATAAAATTTAACCACATATTTTTTGTTTTTTATTTACAAGCTTAGCATTAAATTATAATACTAATAAACGATAATTATATAATCAAAAATTTAAATGGGGATGTTCCTCACCCTTAATCATTTTGAAACTCACAGGAGTTGTTTACGAATGTTTTACCAACAAAATATAAAAATAAATTTTAACCACATATTTTTTGTTTTTTATTTACAAGCTTAGCATTAAATTATAATACTGATAAACGATAATTATATAATCAAAAATTTAAATGGGGATGTTCCTCACCCTTAATCATTTTGAAACTCGCAGGAGTTATTTACGAATGTTTTACCAACAAAATATAAAAATAAAATTTAACCACATATTTTTTGTTTTTTATTTACAAGCTTAGCATTAAATTATAATACTGATAAACGATAATTATATAATCAAAAATTTAAATGGGGATGTTCCTCACCCTTAATCATTTTGAAACTCGCAGGAGTTATTTACGAATGTTTTACCAACAAAATATAAAAATAAAATTTAACCACATATTTTTTGTTTTTTATTTACAAGCTTAGCATTAAATTATAATACTGATAAACGATAATTATATAATCAAAAATTTAAATGGGGATGTTCCTCACCCTTAATCATTTTGAAACTCACAGGAGTTGTTTACGAATGTTTTACCAACAAAATATAAAAATAAAATTTAACCACATATTTTTTGTTTTTTATTTACAAGCTTAGCATTAAATTATAATACTGATAAACGATAATTATATAATCAAAAATTTAAATGGGGATGTTCCTCACCCTTAATCATTTTGAAACTCGCAGGAGTTATTTACGAATGTTTTACCAACAAAATATAAAAATAAAATTTAACCACATATTTTTTGTTTTTTATTTACAAGCTTAGCATTAAATTATAATACTGATAAACGATAATTATATAATCAAAAATTTAAATGGGGATGTTCCTCACCCTTAATCATTTTGAAACTCGCAGGAGTTATTTACGAATGTTTTACCAACAAAATATAAAAATAAAATTCAACCACATATTTTTTGTTTTAGCATTAAGTTATAATACTGATAAAAGATAATTATATTATCAAAAATTTCAATGGGGATGTTCCTCACCCTTAATCATTTTGAAACTCACAGGAGTTGTTTACGAATGTTTTACCAACAAAATATAAAAATAAAATTTAACCACATATTTTTTGTTTTTTAGGGTGAGAAACATCCCCATTTAAATTTTTGATAATATAATTATCGTTTATCAGTATTATAACTTAATGCTAAGCTTGTAAATAAAAAACAAAAAATATGTGGTTGAATTTTATTTCTATATTTTGTTGGTAAAACATTCGTTAACAACTCCTGTAAGTTTTGAAATGATTAAGGGTGAGATACATCCCCATTTGAATTTTTGAAAATATAATTATCGTTTATCAGTATTATAATTCAATGCTGAGCTTATAGATAAAAAACAAAAAATATGTGGTTAAATTTTATTTTTATATTTTGTTGGTAAAACATTCGTAAATAACTCCTGTGAGTTTCAAAATGATTGAGGGTGAGGAACATCCCCATTTAAATTTTTGATTATATAATTATCGTTTATCAGTATTATAATTTAATGCTAAGCTTGTAAATAAAAAACAAAAATTATGTGGTGAAATTTTATTTTTATATTTTGTTGGTAAATCATTTGTTAACAACTCCTGTCAGTTTCAAAATGATTAAGGGTGAGGAACATTTCTAATCTAATTATAGAATTTGTTGCAAGTTTCCGTTGAACTTTCGAGTTTATTTTCTACATATTGATAAATTTATTTATTTAGCCTAATGTTATATATATACTCTAATCTATATTCCGTGCGAGTTTTGTCGAGCTGTGTTTTGAAAAACACAATATTTAATGAAATAATGATTCTAGCCTTTTTGGTGGAGGCGCCAATTTAATGCTGAGTTTTTAATGCTAACTTCTCGTCGGTAAAATAGCAATATTAAATTGATTGCTTTAGTGATATATTGAAGTTGGAATTCTATTTCAACTTTTCTGTCAAAGACAGTTTAACTTAGCTTGTTACAGTTTTTACATCATTTGCACAATTATTTATCGATTTGTAGCATTCACTGGTTTGCCTGGCCATAGTCGAATATTGTTTAGTGAATTATAAATAAGCACTTACAAGACCATCAAGAGCAACCTCCACTTCTTATTATTTATTTTTTTGGTAAAACATTCGTAAATAACTCCTGTGAGTTTCAAAATGATTAAGGGTGAGGAACATCCCCATTTAAATTTTTGATTATATAATTATCGTTTATCAGTATTATAATTTAATGCTAAGCTTGTAAATAAAAAACAAAAAATATGTGGTTAAATTTTATTTTTATATTTTGTTGGTAAAACATTCGTAAACAACTCCTGTGAGTTTCAAAATGATTAAGGGTGAGGAACATCCCCATTGAAATTTTTGATAATATAATTATCTTTTATCAGTATTATAACTTAATGCTAAAACAAAAAATATGTGGTTGAATTTTATTTTTATATTTTGTTGGTAACACATTCGTTAACAACTGCTGTGAGTTTCAAATTGATTGAGGGTGAGGAACATCCCCATTTAAATTTTTGATTATATAATTATCGTTTATCAGTATTATAATTTAATGCTAAGCTTGTAAATAAAGAACAAAAAATATGTGGTTAAATTTTATTTTTATATTTTGTTGGTAAATCATTCGTTAATAACTCCTGTGAGTTTCAAAATGATTAAGGGTGAGGAACATCCCCATTTAAATTTTTGATAATATAATTATCGTTTATCAGTATTATAACTTAATGCTAAGCTTGTAAATAAAAAAACAAAAAATATGTGGTTGAAATTTATTGCTATATTTTGTTGGTAAAACATTCGTTAACAACTCCTGTAAGTTTTGAAATGATTAAGGGTGAGATACATCCCCATTTGAATTTTTGAAAATATAATTATCGTTTATCAGTATTATAATTCAATGCTGAGCTTATAGATAAAAAACAAAAAATATGTGGTTAAATTTTATTTTTATATTTTGTTGGTAAAACATTCGTAAACAACTCCTGTGAGTTTCAAAATGATTAAGGGTGAGGAACATCCCCATTTAAATTTTTGATTATATAATTATCGTTTATCAGTATTATAATTTAATGCTAAGCTTGTAAATAAAAAACAAAAATTATGTGGTGAAATTTTATTTTTATATTTTGTTGGTAAATCATTTGTTAACAACTCCTGTCAGTTTCAAAATGATTAAGGGTGAGGAACATTTCTAATCTAATTATAGAATTTGTTGCAAGTTTCCGTTGAACTTTCGAGTTTATTTTCTACATATTGATAAATTTATTTATTTAGCCTAATGTTATATATATACTCTAATCTATATTCCGTGCGAGTTTTGTCGAGCTGTGTTTTGAAAAACACAATATTTAATGAAATAATGATTCTAGCCTTTTTGGTGGAGGCGCCAATTTAATGCTGAGTTTTTAATGCTAACTTCTCGTCGGTAAAATAGCAATATTAAATTGATTGCTTTAGTGATATATTGAAGTTGGAATTCTATTTCAACTTTTCTGTCAAAGACAGTTTAACTTAGCTTGTTACAGTTTTTACATCATTTGCACAATTATTTATCGATTTGTAGCATTCACTGGTTTGCCTGGCCATAGTCGAATATTGTTTAGTGAATTATAAATAAGCACTTACAAGACCATCAAGAGCAACCTCCACTTCTTTTTGCAGTTGATCGAACCGCTCGTCCTCAGCCTGTGCATCGTTCCATTCGACTCCTGTTGTTTTTTTCGTTTATTTCAGAGCAAATAACAAAAAAGTTTCATAATTAATTCATGCTCTCATCACAGGCTTTTTTATTCTAACTTAAAATTATTAACAATTATGATTATTTGCTTTGTGGATTTGAATATTATAAAAAAAAAGCACTATTTATCTCGTTCACCAATGTAAGAACAATGTTGTTTCTTTGTTCCAAGGCGATTTCGCAATCTTGTCGTTGTTTTCGGTTGAAATTTAACGATTATTCGCGGCACTGACGTTTTCGCTATAACCTAAAAATTAGGTCATCCGGCCGAATAAATAATTAAAGAGGCCGGGTTTAATTTTCCATCTGGTTTGGTGAATAGGCATTCAAATTGTGAATGTCATGCACGTACATAAATTTGTATTATTTCCTGTTTTTAAAAATGTTTTTAATTGTGTAAAAGTGTCTTGTTTCGAGACTCATTTCAACTTTTTAAAGGGTTTAATAAATGCTGTTTGTTTCTTCAAAAACTATATTTTGTTTCATTATGCCCTTTTCTCTTCAACTTAATTGAATCGGTTATTTTTGCAAAATAGTGTTCCTTAATATCTCTACTCGTTTATTCCATATGGAACAGGCCAGAACTACTATGCTTATGATGCTTTATTTACGTAAAAAGAAAAACTACCTTGATCTAACTAATAAAGGGCCATATGATTTCCTCTCCGTTTATGCTTTCGTTCACCACTGGTCCGTATGATTTGCCCTTCGTTAAAGTTAGAAACAATCATTAATTTTGTTTGTTTTGTCATATATGTTAATTTTCATATATTTTCACTGACTCTAATCAAATTTAGTTAACAAATGCCCTAACCAAGGGAAAATCATATGGCCTGTTGTCTTTAACTTTAACAAAAGGGAAATCATACAATCCATTGAATGGAACTTAAACAGTTTTCTAATTAAAATAAAAGTTTTGAAATCAAAATAACCGATTCAATTGATTTAATAGTAGAAAGAAATTTAATAAAGTAGTTTTTTATTACTCCTTTGATCAATTAATTTTATGGGATAAATTAAAAAAAATTAACAATAAAAAAGAAAACATACCGTATTAACAGGATCATAGTTCCTGTGTTTGTTCATCCTAACAGCAGGAATACTAATTAACTTAAAACGAAAACAAAAGTGTTTATCACCAATTTCTACGAACCATTAATTAAATATTTAATTCCTAAACAAATTAGTGCAGAGAAACTCGTGAATCGTAATCTCTTATTCAGTTCTGAAAGTGACTTTTTGCAATATTTCTTCTTCTTTGCAATATTTAATAGTTATTAATTGTGGTTTATTATATTACGTTCGTTGTGTGTAATTTAATGTCACATAAAATTAAATCAATCAATTTTTGTTATTTGTAAACATTTTTATTTAACCATTTCTCGTCGTTTGTTTACATTTTCATCTGACATAACCTCAAAATCCAAAACGCAATAGAGACCATAACAGTTAAACTGTCCCCGCAAAGTGGTACCAACATTAGAAAGTGACGGATCAGGAAAGGAGTGCTAATATTAAAATCCAAAACGTAATAGATGAACAACTGTCCTCGCAAAGCGCTACCAACTTAAGAAAGTGACCTATCACGAAAAGAGTGCCAACGTTTAGAAAATGAAAAATAACTGTACCTATGATACGGCACCAACTTAAGAAAAATCACGGTTCTCAATAGAAATGCACAATATTTAGTTAGCGATTCTTCCACTAGGTAACGCTGGTAGTATTATCTTCAAAGTTTTTAAACAGGTTTAAGGTTGGGTTATTTTGATTTCGTTTTTTCATGAAACAGAATCCTAAATTTACGCCAAAATAAACAAATCGTGCAACTCGTAGAAAACATAATCAGCCTGGTTTCGTACCCCAAACGTTAAGTTTAACAGCATGTTATCACTCTAGAAAGCGTTAAATGACGTTTTCCGTATTTCCGCAAACCTTTATCACATTCAACGTTAAGCGCAGTGACACCCGTTAAATTTGTACAGTTTACGATGACAAATTGCATTGGTACTGTGAATAGCCCTCTGGTGCAGCTTATTCATTCTCAAAAGTTAACCTCAAGCAATTGAAATTGAATATTTCCCTTGGAGACGAAAATAAAAAACAGTGAAACAATACCAAGTTTTAATTAATAGTTTATAGACGAAAATAAATACATAAATTGGGCAAACGGGTAGAAGTTTTGAAATAAGACTAGAAGAACAAAATTCCAACCTAAATAATAGTGATGGGCAAGATCGATCCAAAAAGATCGACTAGTCGATCCGTGCAAGTGATCGAGTCGCACGATCTTTAAAAGGCCTAATCTTTTTCATTGGCTCAATATTTTCAGGCTTTTTTTAACTCAAAATTTTATGTCATGCATAGTCTGGGACTGGAAAACACTCGGTTAAACTAAATTTCATTTAAAAAATTCAGCAGAATTAATACATTTTCACAAATAGAAAAAATATAAGCCGTTAATTTATTTCTAAAGGGACAAAATGAATAAGAACAAAAAATTATAGTATGTTAATTTATTTCTGAAGGGATAAAATGAATAGGAACTAAAAATTATAATATGTTTTATTTATTTCAAATACATATTGTAAAGAACTCATTTCATCATCTTAATTACAAAAAAAACATCACTGAAAGAAAAAAACTTGTGCAATTTCGACTTATCCGTTTTGAGATCACAATCAGTAATAAACGTAAAAATAAAAATAATTAAAAGACCATCTATACATGTTCATCCAGTGTAATATTCATATAATATATAAAAAATCCTTATTACACTCGTCCTTTCCTCCTTCTCTAGTAAAATCTATACGCGCTAAAAAATAAAATCAAAATAGCTCGAAAGAATATTCTTCTCTATTCGTTCATTCGTTTTTTTTAATTATTTTTAAATAAATGCAAATCAAATATCACAAATCTTATATATTTATTTATATTTATATATAATATAATTGTATGTTATCGTTTCTTTTTTTGAAATCGTACAACCCAGGGATTTTACAATAAAATAAAAGTCGTTTAGTTATACAGGGAAATTTTCATTTTTAAGTATACATGTGGGTACGTTGTAAATGTTCCGACATTCGTTGTTTTTTTTCAATTTGAAGCTTAAATGAGTGTTTTCCACTCCCAGGCTAAGCATGAAGTAAAATTTCGAGTTTAGTGAAGCCTGAAAATTTGGTTTTGCCGGGCGGAGCAAAGAGAGCCCGGTAAATTCAAATTTTCAGGTTTTTGTAACCTCTAATTTTACTTCATGTGCCTCAGGGCTAAAACGCTGTTTTTAAGCGAAGTTTGAAATGCACATCTTTAGGTTGCTGCTTTAGTAGCATGTTGTGAATTTCGAGAAATTTTAGTGTTTAACGGTGAATTTCGAAATGTACGGCGCATTTTCAAGTAAATATAAGTGAGAAATTAATTCATCATATTTTCAAGTGAAGTTCGAAAGGCACGTCTTTAGCGTGGGGGAATTTGCTTCGCTCCATCCAGCAAATCCAAATTTTCAGGCTTCTCTAAACTCTAAATTTTCCTTCATGCTTAGCCAAGGCCGTAGCCAGAAACACATTTCAGAGGGGGTTATAAACACTTCGGAGGAGGTTTTACTGGTAAAAATATTGGTTTTGTTCTTCCAGGGCCCCTTTTACATACAAATTTTAAAAATTTCGAGGGGGGTTTGAACCCCTATATCACCCACCCTGACTACGGCCTTGTGCTTAGCCTGAGAGTGGAAAACACTTGTTTAAAGCTTAGAATTGAACTTTAAAAAAAAAACAAAACAATATTCGAAGATTTACCACTGTAATTACGATATGTATACTTAAAAGAAATAATTGCATATATATACAGGATATAATTATTAATTAGTTGATAAAAAAATCACAAAATTCTGAATGTCATTTTTTTATATTGATTATGTTTTTCATAATAGTAATACTTTTTTTATTTTATACACAATTTTTATTCATTTTTTTGGAATCTCTTTTATTTCTCTTTCGATCCCTCCCTCGTAGCGCTCTTACTTTAATTGATTATTTTCTAAAAAAAAAAAAAAATGGATCATTTTGTTTTATCTTCTCACTTTTCATTCTTCAATTGATCGATTTTCCTTCCTTTTAAGACTCCGTTAAAAGTTTTGATTCCGATCAATAAATCAAACTCATTATTTTTCTTCACATTTGTTTGATTTGTTTATCGAAGTTTATAAAATGAAAACAAAATCTATACTCCGTTGAAAGTTTTGATTTCAATCGATAAAACAAATTCATTATTTTTCTTTGCTTTTGTTCAATTCGTATATTAACGTAAACAAAATTTGTACGAGAGAGTTTCAAACTTTTTGTTTTGTTCGTGTTATTTTGTTCTTTGTCAATATAAAAAAAACCTTGATTCCGTTTTATCTTGTTTTCGATGTATTAATTTGTTTAAAAAAACTATGTTGCTTTTTCTCTCAAACTATGAAACAAAACGTTCAATGGAAAAACATGAATATTTCAAATTCAAAACTATTAAGTGCGATTCTCGTAATTTTATATAATACGTTCAATGGAATTTTACGATGTGCACTATTCCTCCTTTTTCTGTATAAATTATAGAGACTTTTAGTTTATCGTTTTACGAAATACGGTAATACTAACGTCTCCGCTATACTTGGTTGTTGCTCGGACACCGACTGCATTACTAGATAACAAGCAAGTTTAGCGTAGACGTTACCATTACCGTATTTCGTAAAACGATAAACTAAAACTCTCTAATAATGGCACATGATTTTATTTCTCACTTTTTCGATTAAAAGTGCATTTGTTCCTTAAAGATTTGTTTAAACAGAACGTTTGGCTAATACTTTTTTTTTCATTATCTATTTATTTCTCTTGCAATCATTGACTTTTTTTAAATACAGGTTAAGGTTAAATATAATAAATATTTCATTGGAAGTCCTTAAAAATTAACGCTATGTACAAAATGAATGAAAAAATCTCAACACTCGCATTCATTTAACTTCACCGTGATTCAATCATTTTGTCCAGTTTCACAGTAAAAATCTTTGAAAAACAAAATCTTAAGCTTACAAAAATAACATTGATTAATTCATTTTGAAGGGCCACAATTTTTTTTTCTTCTTTTGAGTGTTGCAGATTTAAAGAGCCAATATTACAATAAAAATCTTTAAAACATTAAAAGTGCATTTCTTTTCGCAATCCACAACAAAAATCTTCAAGTGTAAGCTTAGAAAATTAACATCACTTAATTCATTTTGGAGAGTCACTATTTTTTTATTTTCATGTTTCGAGTGTCGAAGACTTATCATCCATAAAAAAACCTTCTTTCTTGGGAATCACTAAAAAATGATTTATAAATACCTCTATTATCTTTTTCCTTTTTTAATACAACTTAAAAGTAAAACGAATAAATAATCATACACGACTCGATAATAATAATAATAACGTGCTATTACTGGTTTTTTTTCTCATTAATTTTCATTTCTCTTATACGACATCTATTTTTTTTTTGTTTTTACTCTTTTAGCATTATGTATATTAAAAATCAGCCATTCTGTATTTATTTCTCTTTCGCTTCTTCGATTTAAACCTAACGACTCGCACTCTTGTCACAAACTCGCTCGCTTAATTAAGTTCGGCAAAACGATATATATAAAAATTATACACAACCTGATTATTTTTACAAAAACTCCGATCAATTTAATCAACTGAAACCGTCATTTTACACTTCTTTCGAATATGTAAACGAATAAGTAAAGTTTTCATTTACTTTGAGGAAAATTGAGTTTTAAAGGAGAAAACGAGAAAAAACTAGGGGATTTTTCTTCCAAGCTAAAATTTCTCTTAATTAGCATTGTATTGCTAATATTAAGAGTTGTTCTTTATTTTTCTTTCAAGCTTAAATTCCTCTTAATTTGTATTGTATCGCTCCTAATATGATTTCCCCCCTTAAGAACTCGGTATTGTCCATTAGGTTCTAATAGCTGTTGAACAAGTGTTTTCCACTCCCAGACTAAGCATGAAGTAAAATTTCGAGTTTAGCCTGAAAATTTGGCTTGGTCATGTAGTGACCAAGCCAAATCAGGCTTTTCTAAACTCGAAATTTTACTTCATGCGCCAGGTGTATAAACACTGATTTCAAGCGAAGTTTAAAATACACTGTTTAGGCTGGGAATTTTTCAAATTCAACATTCAATTATTAATTCAAAAACCTATTCCTCTTAGTTAGCATTGTATTTCTAATATTAAGTTCAAGCTTAAATTCCTCTTAATTAGCATTGTATTGCTGATATAAAGACTTTTCTTTTAAAACTCAATTTTCACCTTCTTCATTTTTTCCCCTACGTAAACATACAGAACAGCCTTAGGAAACATTCATTTTCTTTAACTTATTTATACATGAAGTTTTTTTTTTGTTCGATTAATATCTCGAGTGGAAATCGCACAAAAGAAAATCCCACTTTCACACATCATTTTATATTATATAATAATAAAAGCAATAAATATTAATTAGTCTTTATGTATACAGCATAATCGTATTCGTGCGGTTTTCACTCGATAATAATTTTTTATCTTACCGTACGTACATTACATTTTCTTTTCATTAACGTACACGCTTATTTTTCCTTCAATTTATCGTTTTATGCAGTACGTTCCGATGAACGTACGCGTTTTTCTGTTATATAAATACCAGTTAATACAAATAAATACATTTGTTTTTTTAAGTCCTCCCGTTTCTTTCAGTTTGTTCGTTCCTTTCTCCGAGGAGGATTTGTGTCTTATGTAAAAATGCGCGTTGTGTGTTGTGTTTGTGTGTGTGTGTGTAAAAAAGGTAGTCCCGGGTTGTCGAATTATCTTCGGTTCAGTTCTGATTTGATAGCTGTAAAAAAAAATAAGCATTAGTATATCGATCAATCAAATCAGAAATGAAGTTATGTTCCCTAACTTGATTTTCAAATGTGCTTTTTATAATTACACCAGTAAAGATTGTGAACAAGTAATTTTGAGGTTATGTTACACTGTTTTTGTTAATAGGTTTGTTTGTTTGTGCTGCACTAAGTTGAACCGAGTTCAAGTTTGTGACGTCGCAGTTCAAGTTAGCTTAACTTCACATTTACAATTGCAGGCATCCAGTTCATGTAATGAACAGATTCAGTGCAAAAAGTGCTGCACTTGTTTATGTAACGCTTTTTAATGCTCGCAATTTTACAACTCCAAAAACCTGTTTAATAAATAAATGCTTTAAGTAAGCGTATTTTTATTTAACTTTTAAAGTATGCGTTTTGTATTATAAATTGTTCTTCAAAAAACTGTTTAATAAATAAATGTTTAGGTAAGCTTATTTTTTTTGTATTTCTTATTTTAAGTTCCTATGTATTAAAAATTATTATTATATATTTGTGCTTACCGTCTATTATATCCTGTTTCATCTTGACGACTTCTTTCCTGATCTCTTTCAAGATTTCCGTTTTGAGTGTTTCCAGATCCGTCGGAGCCAGGGCAAGTCCGTCCGTTAAGCCGTTGACTTTCAAAATCGTCTCCTCCGAGGCTGAGCCAAAGCGTTTGCGCACGCTCTTCGGGGAATCGCTGTTGGCGAATTTGCTGCTGTTCGCTGGGAGGGTGTTGGTCTTCTCCCACGTGGCCTTCTTGTCGTCGTCGTCATCCGGCACCTTCTTTTCAACCTAAAAAGTGTTTTTTTTTTTAATAAATGAAAGTATTGTTAATTTTATTCCATTATCATTCAGCACTTTTAACTTTTCAGCCTAAAAAATGTGCGTTTTTTTTAAGTGATAGTTAAATGACAACAAAAAAATTGGTAAGTGTTCAAAGTGTAGAGTTACTATAATCGTCAGTTATAGTTTATCGTGTTATAATATACAGTTAAAGTCTACGCTAAACTTGCTTGTTACCCGATAGTGCAGATTATTAACGGGCAATAAGCAAGTTTAGCGCAGATGTTAGCGTTACCTTATGTGCTAAAACGACAAACTAAAACTTTCTAATCTTGTTTAAATGTAATCATATTTATAATTCCAATTAAGGCTGGGAATTTTCAAAATGAATATTGATTGAAAAACATATATTCTTATTTTATTCGAATCTTGTGATGGATTAAGAATAACTAAGTATATTTTTTAACTTTACTTACAATCGGTGTTTTATACCGGTGGCGCATAAAGTAAAATTTCGAGTTTAATTTGGCTTGGTCGCGCAGCTTTTTTAAACTCGAAATTTTACTTCATGCACCATGCGTATAATACACTGATTTCAAGCAAAGTTTAAAATATACTATTAAGACTAGGGATTTTTTTAATTTAAGATTCAATTATTCATTCATAAACTTATTCAAATATATGAATAATTTACTGATTGAAATATTCATATTTGAATATTTGACTATTTGAAACAGTGTTGGGCATAATCGAATGATATCAATAATCAATTATTTTGATTCGAATTAAATTGATAACCGAACGATTGCTAGAATAATTGCTCTAGAGATTTTTTTAATTATTGCTCGAGATATCGTGTAAATAATCACTAGAGAGATTACTCAAAAATAATTACTCGAATGGTTGCTCGTATGATCACTAGAATAATAATTTAGCTGATAATCTATAATAATAGCAATAAAAAGTAATCTATATGGCATTAACGTTAAAACAAATTCAATGTTAATATAAAATGAGCATACGAGTGAAGATTCCAGCTATTCTCGAAAAATCATTCGAGATAGCTCTCGAGCAATAAATGGAGATTGATCTTTTGAGCAATCATTCGAGAGCAATCGTTTGAGCAATCATTCAAGAGATCTCTCTAGATATCTTTAGAACGATCTCTTAAGCAATCACTCTAGTAATCTCCCCATCAGTAATTTGAATGCGAATCCCAGCCTTAATTTCAATAGCTTCACATTTTAGAAATGAAATGTAGTCATCGTATTTGTAATATATATTACCGCTGCTCTCCTGCGGGCTAACGTTTTGGCCATTTCGTCCATCATGGAGGCCATGCTTCCTCCTCCAGAACGACCTATTGTTCCATAATTACTGCTACCACCACTACTCGTCGATGAGCCACTGTTTTCTGCTGGAGGCGGAGGCGTATTCTAAAAGTACACAATTATCGTAACCATTCGATGGTGAAGTAAGTGCTGAATGAGAAATTCATTTAAGAAATTGATGAGTAATAAATAAGGTGAAAAAATTCAAGAATCATTCAGGATACAGTGGGCAAATTTAAGTTGGACAGAACCGCAGTGAAGTGCCAAAAAATAAAAATGAGCGAGAGCGAGACCAAGCTCGCCGCGAACCTATCAAGTGTGCCCATTCCTTTTCCCGCCACAATTTTATCACTGCGCAATAGCAAGTAATATTTACTGTACTATACCATTATTATGATAGATGGGGATTTTATATTATATGTATATACAGGGTGAGTTTTTTTTCATGTTCTCTATGGTAATCTCGAAAGCTATAAGAGATAGAAAAACGGTTAAATGGGCAAAGTAGTGCAACTTTATGAGCTGAATAAAAAGACATTTGTAAAATTTTCACATTTTTCAAAATATCTAGGTATCCTTGACGTTTTTTAAAAACTTTGCAAAAGTATTTTTATTCAGCTCGTAAAACTGCACTACTTTGCCCATTTAATCGTTTCTCTATCTCTTATACTTTCCGAGATCCCCAAAGAGAACATGAAAAAAAACTCACCCTGTATACTATATCAGTGTAGAGAGTTGAGAATTGCTTATTGTAATTGTTTACTATGGTTAATTTTGTAGTTTTACTCACTTTGTTATTACGTTTTAACCGTGCATTTTGCAATTGAGCCGCCAGCGAATTGATCTCCACCATATCGCTGCTGGCCGACCTCGACATGTTCATTGGGGGCGGTGGAGGCGGCGGAGGACCAGCTGCTACAGGTGGCGGGGGTGCTGCAACCGTTGCCACAGCGGCTGGCATCGGTGGTGGTCCCATTGGCGGTGCAGGGGGCGCCATAGGAGGCCCTCCCATCGGAGGCGGTGGTGGCGCCGGTCCAACACCACCACCACTACCTCCGCTACCAATACTCCCAACAGAAATGGAAGAAGCACTCAAATTCATCATCGGCGGGGGTGCTGGCGGTGCACTCGTTGTACGTTGATGACCTAACAATAATCATGAAATTATGTGACAAAAAAAATAGTAGAAGTTTTTATTACGCTGAATTATAATGTTTAATGAAATAGAAACGTTCACCATGAGAGAGTTAAGAAGGAGTATTGTGGAGACTTCTACTCCACTAATTTAATTAATAATAAAACATTTTAAAGATTATAACAAATAATTTTCTTTATTGTTTAGATAATTTACCTGGATTTGATGGGGGTGAAACTGGACTAGGTTGAACGTTATTACTAATGTTGTTGTTGGGGGGCAGGGCAGGCGGGGCTGCAGGCACATTGTTGTTCATGGGGGATGTCTGCTGGGGGGACATAAGTGCCACCGCAGATATCCTCCTCTCCTGGATCATCGCCACGTCCTCTCTGGTCATCGTGCGATATCCCATGTCCTCATCAAACTGCTGCTGTTGCTGCTGCTGCAACTGCTGCGGGGCTTGATACGAAGGCTGCTGGGGTTGTCTCACCATACTACCCAATATCTAAAACAAAACAACCCAATGTGTACGATTCTTGAGCGACTTGTGAGCAATCCTTTAATAAAGTAAACTTTCAAAATATATAATAAGTTATTACCTCTAGTGAGTGAAACATGGCTCTGGCGAACAGATCGGCATCTTCTTTTGAGCTAAAATTCAGTCCGTACACTTGCTTGTTGTCCCTCCATTGGTGGAAGGTCGGCGTGGCCTGGTTGTACTTGAGTCCCTTCAGTATCGCGCAGTTGATAACCACCTCGTGGTCCTGGAGTTTTCGGCCGACCACTCGGAAAGTCTGCTGTATCGTGTGTTGGTAGATGTGGACTTTGGAGAGGCCCGAAGAGGATCCAGACGGTACCCATTTCTTGTTGACGTCGTCGTACACCATAACACTCGCGCGAGCGCTCGCGATGGATTGTTCACTAAACAAAAAATCAAGATGAATAAAATTTGAGAAAATGCTAAACAAAATCTAGCTTAATCAGTAAATAATTTCGTATTTTAGCCAGTAAGACTGTCGAATTTCGAGATTTTCTATAAGCTAATCAAACAAATTACAGTAACAATACCTCTCAGACATTTCAACCTATAGGATCGTCAAATTTAATCACTTCAAACAGTAACAAAATTTCGTGATTAACTGTTTTTGGTATTTGCATCAAATAAAAACGTGCTGTTCCCGGCGCATTCGCCAAAAGTAACTACATATAAAATTTCAACCGGCAGGGCGGTCCCTAGGGACCGCTGGTTAATTTACCGCCTGCGCGGTCCTACGGTCGTTAGCTAGTGAAAAGTTGACAATATTAATACTATCGTATGTTCAATAAAATAAAACTTCTAGAGTGGAAAATACTGTAGGTTGGCAACTCTGAAATTATACATTATAATTATTATGTCTTACGTTTTATGTGTCAATTCCTTAAGCGTATAGCCAACCTAAATTAAAAATCATGGCACTCTAGAGGTTTTTTTTTTTATTGAACATACGATATAAATATAGTTCATAATGAGTTTTATAAGCATACAACTTAATGTATCATCATACATTTACGGAAAGTACAAAAAAGCTGTTTAGCAAAACCAAACAGCATCATATTCGCTGGTGGTTAACGTGTTAACGTTTTATGACTGATTACACTGGTCGGCATGAAAATCGGCCCTACCACCATTCCTGCTGATTCTTATGTAAAATGACCTCCTGAATCCGAATATGACCCCCGTTTTCCCCCATCACCCATCGTTTTCAGGGGAGGCCCCCCCCACCTATTTTTATCACTTTTCGATAATTTGGAGGGATGAAAAGGATTATTTTAGCCTTTACGTTTCTTCTGAGGGGCTAGAGAGGTGAAAAGTTCCAAAACATGAACATTTGTAGCAAGGAGGTAGATTGGGGGGGGGGGGGGGATTTGCCCCCTTAAATTGTAAATAAATCCTTAAAAATTATCGATTTTTCCGTTTTTTTCGCAGTTTTTTCACTTATTTTCTACATATTCCAGCTTCCATCCCCCCTCATCCTCCCCCAAACAATAAAAATATATAGCAACAATATATAGCAACAATATATAGCAACAATATATAGCAACAATATATAGCAACAATAATAAAAATATATAGCAACAGTTCGGAAGATTCACTGTACCACGCTGGCGCTCTCAATACCTCGCGCGCACAGGTTTGCTCAGGAATTTTCATGCTTTGACAGGTTTAAACTTGCATTGCTCTTGTCACTATAGACCTGCACTGTAAGCCTTATCTTCCCTCAGTACATCTTTAGCGATCGTAGAGTCAACTTGTCGGTGCTCTAGGCGGGGATTCTGTGTTTCCAAGTTGTTTAAATTGTGTATAACAGTAGAAATTTTTTAATTCCGGCTTTTTCCAAGTGAATTACAGTACGTGAGTGTAAGTTGTGTTTGTTTGCGGGGAATTGACTTTAAAAGCGCAACGAAAACCCCTTTCTCCGCTTCTTAAAACTGCTTATAAATTTTACTTTGATTGCCAAGTTGGCGATCAGGACAAGAATTGGGCTCCAATAGTTTGCTGCACTACTTGTTACAGTAGCTTGACCAAATGGCTCAAAGGTACCCGTAAATCAATGCCATTTGCTGTGCCCATGGTTTGGCGCGAACCTCGCTGTCATCTCACAGATTGTTACTTTTGTATGACTTCCACCGTCGGGTTATCTAGCAAAAGTAAGCATACAATTCAGTATCCTAATATCCCTTCAGCTCTAAGACCAGTTCCTCACAACGAATCTTTGCCAATCCCAGTGCCCCCAAAAACCTATACTCTAGAGCCAGAAACGGATTTGAAAGACTTTGAGCCACAGCCTGGACCATCTTATGATACGTTCACCGATGATGAAGAGTGTTCTGCTGATTCAGCTCATCGAAAACCTCACCTCGTTACTCAGTCGGAATTGAATGATCTCGTCAGGGATTTGGAGTTACCTAAGAGTAAATCTCAACTTCTTGGATCTCGACTTCAGCAGTGGAATCTCTTAGAAAAGGGTGTAAAAATCTCTTCTTACAGGACTAGGCAGTCAACCCTGAAATTACTTTTTTCGGCAGATGAAGGCTTAGTGTTCTGCCCTAATTCAAATGCATTGATGATAGAACTGAAGATGCCATGTGACCCAGACAAATGGAGACTGTTTATAGACTCATCAAAGACAAGCTTGAAAGTTGTCCTATTGGCCAATGGGAATGAGTTACCATCACTCCCGGTTGCATACTCTGTGGATATGAAGGAGACGTACGAAAACATCAGCCGGATCCTTGATAAAATCAAATACCATGATTATAGTTGGAAACTTTGCGCTGACTTAAAAGTTGTTGCTCTACTCATGGGCCTGCAATCGGCGAATGGGACAGCCGAGCACGAGACAAACATTACATCGTACGGAACTGGCCTCTGCGAGAAAGTTTTACTCCCGGTCAGAAAAACGTCGCTCACGATCCTCTGGTCCCGAAGGAAAATATTTACTTACCGCCTTTGCACATCAAACTCGGATTGATCAAAAACTCGGATTGAGCCTTAGTGAGGCTAAAATCAAGGAAGGAGTTTTTGTGGGCCCCCAGATTAGACAACTTTTCCAAGATTCGACGTTTATTGAACACCTGAATCGAAAAGAAAAACGAGCTTGGATTGCATTCCAAAACGTGTGTGAGAACTTTTTGGGTAACAACAAAAGTGATGATTATGTCGCTCATGTCGAGGAATTGCTGTCAGCGTACAAGGCCATGGGGTGTAACATGTCTCTTAAAGTGCATTTCCTTCACTCACACCTGGACTTCTTCCCTGAAAATTTAGGAGCAGTTTCGGATGAACACGGGGAACGGTTTCATCAAGACATCTCTAAGTTCGAGAGGAGATTTTCGGGGAAGTGGAATGCGAGCATGTTAGAAGAGTACTGCTGGTTTTTGATACGAGAAACTTCTACCTCAGGGTACAAAAGGAAAGCAAGCACCAAATGAAGGTATTATTTTACATTTATTATTTTACTTTTTATTTATTATTCTTTACAGCTAAAATAATCCTTTTCACCCCTCCAATGGATGGGGGAAACGGGGGGAGTATTGAGAGCGCCAGCGTGGTACAGTGAATCTTCCGAACTGTTGCTATATATTTTTATTATTGTTGCTATATATTTTTATTATTGTTGCTATATATTGTTGCAATATATTTTTATTATTTGGGGGTGTTTGGGGGAGGATGAGGGGAAATGGAAGCTGGAATATGTAGAAAATAAGTGAAAAAACTGCGAAAAAAACGAAAAAAATTGATCATTTTTAATGATTTTTTTACAATTTAAGGGGGCAAATCCCCCCCCCCCCCAATCTACCTCCTTGCTACAAATGTTCATGTTTTGGAACTTTTCACCTCTCTAGCCCCTCAGAAGAAATGTAAAGGCTAAAATAATCCTTTTCATCCCTCCAAATTATCGAAAAGTGATAAAAATAGGTGGGGGGCCTCCCCCGAAAACGGTGGGTGATGGGGGAAAACGGAGGTCATTTTACATAAGAATCAGCAGGAATGGTGTCAGGGCTCGAAAAAAAATTTTTTTTTGCAGACCAGTGTTATTATTAGTTATACAAATGTCTTAAGACTCCAGCTTGTACACAAGTCGCACAAAACATTGCTAACTACAGCTAATACAAAATACGTCATCAAATGAAATACAAATCTAGTGGTCAACTTGTATTACTCACTACTTCATGCAGAAAATGCTTCATTCATTTTGTTTCGTAAAACGTTACTTTTAAATTATTCGTGGTTAATTCTCACATCATTTAATTAATATTTATTATTATAACATAAACTATAGTATAAGTGAATTGACCAATTATTATATGCGGAATATTTGAATAATGCGATTTATTATTTTTTCCTACGATCACTTCCGAAAACAGACATTTCGTCGCAATACCTGTGCATTGAAAAGTGTCAATTTGTATTTTGACAAGTAATGTCAGGCTTGAAAATTGAATTTTCAAAACTAGTTTTGAAAGTAAAATCCCCAAACGTCAGTGTCAAAATTATTAAAATAAAATGAGTAGTGACGAAGAACAATTAACGCCGCCGCTGTTTGGTTGTAGGAAAAGCAGTGTTAAACACGTTTTGAAAGCTGCATTGCATGCTCATACCTTGAATTTACTCGCCCTGCGGGCTTGAAAATGCAATTTGGTGTTCACATGCAATACGAAGCTTTCAAAACTTGTCAAACAATCTGCTAATGCACCTGGGTTTTAATTACTTTTTCCTACGACCGCTCCCGAAAACAGACATATCGTCGCAATTGAATTGCATTGCAAGTAGTCAATTGTATATTTGTATTTTGACAAGTAA
This sequence comes from Philonthus cognatus, assembly GCA_932526585.2. Taxonomy (NCBI): domain Eukaryota; kingdom Metazoa; phylum Arthropoda; class Insecta; order Coleoptera; family Staphylinidae; genus Philonthus; species Philonthus cognatus. The sequence continues at coordinate 37,827,910 of OW052242.1, forward strand.
TGTCACGCTTGAAAATTGAATTTTCGAAACTAGTTTTGAAAGTGAAATCCTTAAACGTCATTGTCAAAATTATTAAAATAAAATAATTAGCGACGAAGAATACTTAACGCCGCCGTTATTTGTTCGTAGAAAAAGCAGAGTGTTAAACACGTTCTGAAAGCTACATTGCATGCTCATACCTTGCATTTACTCGCCCTGCGGGCTCGTAAATGCAAATTGGTATTCGCATGCAAACCGTAGCTTTCAAAACTTGTCAAACAATCTACTAATCCAACTCTAGAATCATTCTATCGTATGTTCAATAAATGTTCTAGAGTGCCATGATTTAATCTTTTTTAAAATTTAAGTTGGCTACACCCTTTAGGAATTGTCATATTAAACGTCAGACATAATAATTATAATGTATAATTTCAGAGTTGCCAACCTACAATTTATTCCATGGCACTCTAGAGGTTTTATTTTATTGAACATACTATATAAGCGGTATTATATTACCAAATTTCACTTTAAAGGTAATCTACATGTGATAATCATTATGACTTCTTTGTTACTAATGAGTAATTTAACAAAAAAATATTTGAATTGATGCTTAATGGGTTAAGTGAGTCAGAAATAAGATTTCTCTTTTACGACCATTGCTGGAGGATGGTAATTGTGAAGTTGAGTCATCTTAAGCGCAACAAATGGGGCTGTTACCTACATATACAAGAGAGGGTGAGAGTGATTCATTCATATTTTACAGGGGACAACCAATGATACATACATACAAGCAGTATGCAAAAGAAAAAAAAAACACTTCTCCCGAAGCACCTCATTTACTAAGCGCGTTTGAAAGACTTCATTTTCAGGATCAAATTTAAATTATAGACATCATTTTTAGATTATAAGAACGTCTATTATAGATTTTCGTTCAACCATTTGAATTATTAATAATGGGTAAATAAAAACCATTAATTTCCCAGTGAAATGTTGACAGTAGCAAATATACATTAACGATATTGGGTTGCCTATAATCATTGTTTTAAGCAATTAATTACGTTTGACTCGACTTTTATTCAGTTATTACGTAATAATAATCTTACTACGTTTGTAGTGTCGTATATTTTTAACTACACTTTAAATCAGGGTTGTTATGTTTAAAACACTTTGTTTTAAAACAGTGTTTTTAACATGTTTAAAAACAGCCGTCATGTTTTAAACGGTTTTGTTTTAAATCTTAAATTTGTTTAAAACATATTTTAAACATTAAATTTGTTTAAAACGTTTTTTTTATTATCTTAGATTTGATAAATTATATTTTATACTACTTCATTAAGATTTTTTGTTTAAGTTTTTTAAATGTTAGCTAAATTGTTAAAGATATTTCAAATTACATTATTAAACATAACATTTTATTACAATAAAATATCACAACTGTGTATACATAAATGTGATTTACACTGTAAATATTACGACATTCGTTGTTTTTTTAAAAGATTTCAATGTGAATCTTTAAACGAGGGTTTTCCACTCCCAGACTAAGTATGAAGTAAAATTTCGAGTTTAGAAAAGCCTGAAAATTTGGATTGGCCGCGTAGCGAAGCGGAGCGGCCAATCCAAATTAGGCTTTTCTAAACTCGAAATTTTACTTCATGCGCCATACGTATAAAACACTGAAATATCGTAAAGTTTAAAATATACGGCTTTAGCTGTCTAATATGTAGATAGATGAATAAAACGTGAGTCAAATTCTGCGCTGAACAAATTGTTTAAAAAAGTGATTATAGGCAAACCAATAACTGTAGCGTGTATTAGGTTGCCTATAATAGTTGTTGTATAAGTGCGTTATTTGAACTTCACTGTAAATCAGTGTTTTTAAGAGTGGCGCATGAAATAAAATTTCGAGTTTAGAAAAGCCTAATTTGGATTGGCCGCTCCGCTTCGCTACGCGGCCAATCCAAATTCTTAGGCTTTTCTAAACTCGAAATTTTATTTCATGCTTAGTCTGGGAGTGGAAAACACTCGTTAAAAGCCTCAAATTAAATTAAAACAACGAATTGCCGCAAATTTAAAAAATGCTGTAATTATCTGGATATGTATACTCAAAAGAAAAATGCCTTGTATGTTCTGTTTTAAACACGTTTTAAAAATGTTTTTAATTATTAATGTTTTAAGCGCCGTTTCAATGAAAAAAACACGTTTTGTAAAAAAACTGTTTGTTTTAATTAAAACCCTGCTTTAAATCAGTGTTTTATACGCGAGGCGCATAAGGTAAAACTCGAGATTAGAAAAGCATGGAATTTTACTTCATGCTTATTCAAAAATTGGTAACACTCGTCAGTAGTTTTAAATTAAACACTTTGATAAAAACAACGATTACCTACGAATTGTATAATACACCACTAATTAAAATATACTTGACCAACCCATGTATTGCAAACAATTGAATTGGAAGTTAAATAAAGAAAAAGAATTTAACATGCACAAAATGTTGAAAGTTAAAAGTATTGAAAACCTTTTTATAAGAAACTAGGAGTGTGCTGATTTACTGAACACCGTTAGTAAATGTATTGAGTGTACAAACAAAACACATGGATTTCCGATAAAGTTATGTAATTTAAAACACTCGAATTTCCTTGACATTTACAAACTAGTGTAGTATGTCTATTTTGTGCAAAAGCCATTATGTTGATTAATTTTTATATAATATCGAATTGCACCCAGTTTATTAGTACTTTGGTAATATGAACTCGTTACATGAGTTGATTGTGAAAGAGTAAACTTATATAAACAATTCTTTGATTCGACTTTTCAATGTTAACCAAACAAAATTCCCGATTTGAATTCGACTTTTCAATTTCAATCAAATAAACCAAATCCTACATATAAGTAATAAATTGGGCGATTTGTATTTGTTTTAATGAAATATCTACTCGAGTAGTGATGTAAAATGACCGGTAATTTAAAATTAGGTATTATTTTCTGTAATATTAACGGAACCATGTCAACAATTTTAATTTATATTTTGTAAATATTCTGCAAACTATTGACAAACTCAATTTTTATAGGGTCTTAAGAAAATCACAGATATTCGTACCAATTTATTTTTTTACATTTTAAAACAAAACTGAACTTGCTATAAATTCATGTGTAAGTTTAAATTACCAATTTTTACCATAAAAAATTGGAAATTTAAACTTAGACACGAATTTATAGCAAGTTCAGTTTTGTTTTAAAATGTAAAAAAAATTAAATTGGTACGAATATCTGTGATTTTCTTGAGACTATAAAATTTGTAAAAAAAAAACTTCATATCGATTTTTTGTAAATTTGAAGTAATTTTTTATTCCTTTTTAAATCTTTGTAAATAAATATAGCCATTATCTTTCATTCTATAAATAACAAATAACTGTTTTATTTCGTGTAGAAAAAATTAAATTGGTACGAATATCTGTGATTTTCTTGAGACTATAAAATTTGTAAAAAAAAAACTTCATATCGATTTTTTGTATATTTGAAGTAATTTTTTATTCCTTTTTAAATCTTTGTAAATAAATATAGCCATTATCTTTCATTCTATAAATAACAAATAACTGTTTTATTTCGTGTAGAAAAAATATTTTTATATTTTTATTTTTATTGGTTTAAAATTATTGTTCATTATTTAATTATTATTTTAAATCAAATTTTTAAAACCAACAAGTATAAACATAAACAAACATCTTCAAAATAGTTAAATTTAACACAACTTGATAAAAACGAAAAAATACAATTTTCAGAGGAATATTGAGAAACAAACAATAATAATAGCCAGCCCAACTTGACAAATTTAACAAAAAATATATAGTATATCCAAGAATCCAGGCAATATTTTAATGGGTTTATTGTTGCCAAGAGTACATGTAAACATTCAACATAACCCCGTTCGAAAACGTTAGGTGCTAGATGCCTAACATGGAGTTATGAATGGTTAAAAAGTGGTGAATTATGGTTAAGCTGTAGTGACGCAGCAAGGAGAGGGCCCAGATCCAGACCAAATAACATACACATTCACTTTTCCTCGGACTCGGAGTTTTCGCCTGGATTTATTACGAGTGGTGAAGCGGCAACACTGTGGGGGTATTACCAACAACACGTCATATATTTAACGCTTGCTTTAATGTTGTGTTTAGCGAGTTTAGAGATGTCGGAATGGCAATGAAAACAACTAGATATTGTTTGCATTCTCGGACGAACTATATATACAAGTAAGGTACTACGATTCACGAGAGGTGTCCCATGGTTTCCTTGATTTGTAGTGCTTTCTGCACCTATACATAAAATACGAAAATAGTTTGATGTCATCAGATTACGTGTGTGAAAAGAGACAGAAAACTTTATAATATGTCTGGTATGTTTTTTAGATGGAACATGCGAAAACGTATGTTCCGGTTTGCAGCGTTAAAATTTTAAGGTTAAACGTCACATTTTGACAATGTCTTCGTACAATTAAATCTGCAAAAACCTAGCCACAAATCATTTCAATTATTGTGCACAATCGTTTTAAATGTGAGTTTGAGTGATATAATTCCAATTTCCGCATCTACTAAATAGTTCAGGTATTTACCGAAGTAAATAGTGCATTTATGTTGATTTTGTGTAAGCTCAAACGAAAATGTAAGTTGAATCGATAGCGCATTCAGTAGATTTGGCAAATAGTCATCGGATTATCTATTAATACAGGGAATTTTTCGGATTCATTGCATATCGATTTACCATGATTTTTGAGATTCTGAAAATGGAATCAGGGTAAAGGTGTATGGGAGGCACGAATCTAAAGTTCGTTGGTTAAGGCGACTTACCGCTTGGCCGCAAATCGAATTTTAAGTTCCACTTTTGAGGTTATATATGGTCGTATTTTCGGCTAAATAAGCACATTACAGATACAAATTACAGACATGATAAAATTATCTAAAAAATGAGGACGAATTTCATACAATTTGTAGTGTTATCTTCATTAATTCAGCCAATATCACGATATTAGTTTTACGCTAGAATTGACGTCTACTGACGTTTACTTAAAATAATGGACATATAAATCGAGATTGATTATTAAATCATACGTATTTTAATTTACGATATAAAAAATAGATGGCACCTTCGTACGATAACTAGGATATTCACTGCAATAATAAAATATTAACAAATAATATAATAATATATAATAACACCTACAAATATTACTTTTATATTTAATTCACTGGTTTTACTAAAATTAAATTTGTACGGCATATCCAGTTTGGTTCGACACACAGCTAAATTTAAATACAATTAAAATAATATAATAGAACCCACATAACCAAGCAAAATTATCTGATTAAGGGCTTAGTATAGCCACACATTTTTCTATAAAATAATAAGATGCAGATAAACATTTTATTATTCTTAGGCGATTTTACATGTTTTTAAGTTAGGTTAGTAGAAAGGTTTGCAATAGAATAAATTGCGTATGTCTCTTTGCAGACGATGCCTATTCCACATACTTCTAGATTAGGTTAGGAGAAAGGTGTTCAATAGAATAAACTGCGTAAGTCTCTTTGCGCACGGTGACTATTGCACATACTTGTAGGTTAGGTATTGTTAGGAGAAAGGTTTGCAATAGAATATATTGCGTAAGTCTCTTTGCGTGTACGGAATAGCCCCTGAATATTAACATTAATATTTTACACCATTCCCAAAGATGTCGATAACAGTTAATATTTATTACATTTTAATACATCTAGCGCCATCTATTTTTTTTATATCCTAAATTAAAATACCTATGATTCACTAATCAATCTTGATTTATATATCCATTATTTTAAATAAACGTCAGTAGACGTCAATTTTAGTGTAAAATTAATATCGTGATATTGACTGAATTAATGAAGATAACACTACAAATTGGATAATTTACGTCATCATTTTGGAGATAATTTTATCATGTGTGTAATAGGTATCCCTAATGTGCTTATTTAGCCGAAAATACGACCATATATAACCTCAAAAGTGGAACTTAAAATTTAATTTGTGGGCAAACGGTAAGTCACCTTAACCAACGAACTTTAGATTCGTGCGTTCCATACACGTTTACCTCGTTTTCAGAATCTCAAAAATCAAGGTAAATCGATATACAACAACCCCAATTTTTCTTTTAAGTGTACATACAGCGGTTTTTTTTATTAAGTTACATATGCATACGCTTTTTTTGAAAGAGTTCAATTTGAAGCTTAAAACGAGTGTTTTCCACTCCCAGACTAAGCATGAAGTAAAATTTCGAGTTTAGAAAAGGCTGAAAATTTGGTTTGGTCGCGTAGCGCGAAGCGCGGAGCGGCCAAATCAAATTTTCAGGCTTTTCTAAACTCGAAATTTTACTTCATGCGCCACGCGTATTATACACTGAAAGCACTGAAATATTGTGAACGAGTAAACTTCGCTTGAAATCAGTCTCTTATACGCGTGGCGCATGAAGCAAAATTTCGAGTTTATAAAAGCCTGAAAATTTGGTTTGGTCGCTCCGCGCTTCGCGCTACGCAACCAAACCAAATTTTCAGGCTTTTCTAAACTCGAAATTTTCCTTCATGCTTGACCTAGGAGTGAAAAACACTCGTTAAAACTTTAAATTGACCTCTTTTAAGAAAACAAAGAATATTTAAAAATCACGTCATTGGGATATGTATACTCAAAAGAAAAAAATCACATTTCACGCAAATTTTTTGAAAGTTCGATTTGAAGCGACCAAACCAAATTTTCAGGCTTTTCTAAACTCGAAATTTTACTTCATGCACCACGCGTACAAGACACTGATTTCAGCGAAGTTTACTAGTTCACAATAGTTCAGTGCTTTCAATGTTTAATACGCGTGGCGCATGAAGTAAAATTTCGAGTTTAGAAAAGCCTGAAAATTTGGTTTGGCCGCTCCGCGCTTCGCGCTACGCGACCAAACCAAATTTTCAGGCTTTTCTAAACTCGAAATTTTACTTCATGCTTAGTCTGGGAGTGGAAAACACTCGTTTTACCACTCCCAGACTAAGCATGAAGTAAAATTTCGAGTTTAGAAAAGCCTGAAAATTTGGTTTGGTCGCGTAGCGCGAAGCGCGGAGCGGCCAAACCAAATTTTCAGGCTTTTCTAAACTCGAAATTTTACTTCATGCGCCACGCGTATTAAACATTGAAAGCACTGAACTATTGTGAACTAGTAAACTTCGCTGAAATCAGTGTCTTGTACGCGTGGTGCATGAAGTAAAATTTCGATTTTAGAAAAGCCTGAAAATTTGGTTTGATCGCTCCGCGCTACGAGACCAAACCAAATTTTTAGGCTTTTCTAAACTCGAAATTTTACTTTTTGCTTAACCTGGGAGTGGAAAACACTCGTTTAAACTTCAAATTGACCTCTTTTAAGAAAACAAAGAATATTTAAAAATCTACAACACATGATTGGGATATGTATACTCAAAAGAAAAACATCACTTTTCACGGTATTTTTTCAAGAGTTCGATTTGAAGCTTAAAACAAGTGTTTTCCACTCCCAGACTAAGCATGAAGTAAAATTTCGAGTTTAGAACAGCCTGAAAATTTGGTTTGGTCGCGTAGCGCGAAGCGCGGAGCGGCCAAACCAAATTTTCAGGCTTTTCTAAACTCGAAATTTTACTTCATGCGCCACGCGTATTAAACATTGAAAGCACTGAACTATTGTGAACTAGTAAACTTCGCTGAAATCAGTGTCTTGTACGCGTGGTGCATGAAGTAAAATTTCGAGTTTAGAAAAGCCTGAAAATTTGGTTTGGTCGCTCCGCGCTACGCGACCAAACCAAATTTTCAGGCTTTTCTAAACTCGAAATTTTACTTTTTGCTTAACCTGGGAGTGGAAAACACTCGTTTAAACTTCAAATTGACCTCTTTTAAGAAAACAAAGAATATTTAAAAATCTACAACACGTGATTGGGATATGTATACTCAAAAGAAAAAAATCACTTTTCACGCCATTTTTTCAAGAGTTCGATTTGAAGCTTAAAACGAGTGTTTTCCACTCCCAAACTAAGCATGAAGTAAAATTTCGAGTTTAGAAAAGCCTGAAAATTTGGTTTGGTCGCGTAGCGCGAAGCGCTACGCGTCCAAATTAAATTTTCAGGCTTTTCTAAACTCGAAATTTTACTTCATGCGCCACGCCTATTAAACACTGAAAGCACTGAACTATTGTGAAAGAGTAAACTTCGCTGAAATCAGTGTCTTGTACGCGTGATGAAGTAAAATTTCGAGTTTAGAAAAGCCTGAAAATTTGGTTTGGTCGCTCGGCGCTTCGCGCTACGCGACCAAACCAAATTTTCAGGCTTTTCTAAACTCGAAATTTTACTTCATGCTTAACCTGGGAGTGAAAAACACTCGTTTAAACTTCAAATTGCCTTCTTTGAAGAAAACAACCAATATTTAAAAATCTACAACACATAATTGGGATATGTACACTCAAAAGAAAAAATTTACAAGAAATGATGATTTAGAGCTTTTCTAAAAGAAAGAACACTAATATACTCGCGACCTAAACAGTATGGCATTGTCATTCAACGTCAAAATTTGACACAACTAGGAAAAATCATTGCAGATACAACTGTCGACATACTCTCCAAAAAAATTTGAACCACACATTCCACATCAATGAGTCATAGGACATCTCTCCCGAATTCCACTATAGCAATAAAATCTATAATATTAACAAACAAAAAAAGAACACTACAAATAATATTACACAAATCGTCAAAATTGATAAACTCAATATGAAATGACAAAAATCTTTATAATTCGCTAAAATTGTAATGAAGACAAAAATATTTTTCAAGCCTTTTGGAAATGTATGTTTCTTAACACAATTTCCGGGTAATTCAGTAAATTTGTGAATCAAAACCAGTATACCGATAGTTTCCCGGTTAATCACAATATCGATCTTTTATCGGTAAACGTCATTAAATACACGAAAAATTAATAGCATTCAATGAATTAACTTTAACGAGTGTCTTCCACTTTCAGATTAAGCAATGAGTAAATTTTCGAAATTTTACTTCATGCGTCAGGCGTTTAATTTAATGTGAAGTTCAAAATATTCTGTTATTAATTATTTTTAAATAAATCACTTACATTAATATGTAATAGTAAATAAAAATAAAATGTTACTTTTGTGAGTAAATAAAAGCAGTATATAAAAGTTAAGTTTTTCCTTTATATAACATTTTATACAGGGTGTCCCATTTTAATCCGGTGATTTGCGTCGGTGATTACCACTGGAAATTTGCCGTAATTTTCGGTATATTACCCTAGGTAACATAGGAAACATAGGTAATATTCTTTCGTGCGCATGCGCAAGAGGTGTTAAAATGTCAAAAATACTTTTCCAGATTATACAGGGTGTCCCATTTTAATCGCCAGTAGCGATAATTCTGACCCAGTGCATTGAAGCAAAAAAGTGTTCCGAATAAAAAGTTAACGGTTACGAGGGGGACATCTAATGCCGTCGACTTTGCCCCCCAGCCCCCCCCCCCGGGGGTGGGGGGGGGGGCAGGAGGCAACTTTAAAATCTTAAATGGAAACCCCTATTTTTTATTGCAGATTCGGATAGAGCGTTCAAATGTAGGTAAATTTTATCCGGGTTGTTTTCCAAAATTGTTGATAGATGGCGCTGCAAACGTGAAAATGTGTTTTTTATCAATTAAATAGCAAAATTCATCACATAATTAATTGTTATTATTACTTAAAACTCACTCACAAAATTACAAGTTTGTTTTTCTCTCACCCTGCCCCAAAGACCCCCCCCCCTCCTACAAAGATGATAAGTACTTGAAAATAGCGATTGAGTACTTCTTTTTCAAATTGAATAATGGCAATCCAAGTCAAAACATGATGTCAATTTATTGTCATACAGTGTTTGACACACAAACAGATTTTGACGTTTGCAGCGCTATCTATCACCAAATTTTAAAAACACCCCGAATAAAATTGACCTACTCTTTAACACTATCCGAATCTGCAATACAAAATAGGGGTTTCCATTTAAGATTTGAAAGTTGCCCCCCAGGGGGGCGGTATAGAAGGGGGCAAGGTCTTGACTTGGATTACCATTATTTAATTTAAAAAAGAAGTACTCAATCGCTATTTTCAAGTACTTATCATCTTTGGGGCGGGTCGAGAGAATAACTTGTAATGTTGTGAGTGAGTCTTAAGTAATAATAACAATTAATTATGTGATGAATTTTGCAATTTAATTGATAAAAACACATTTTCACGTTTGCAGCGCCATCTATCAGCAACTTTGGAAAACAATCCGAATAAAATTTACCTACTTTTTAACGCTCTATCCGAATCTGCAATAAAAAATAGAGGTTTCCATTTAAGATTTTAAAGTTGCCCCCTGTTCCCACAACCCCTGGGGAGCTGGGGGGGGGGGCAAAGTCGACGGAATTAGATGTCCCCCTCATAACCGTTAACTTTTTATTCAGAACACTTTTTGGTTCAATGCACTGGGTCAGAATTATCGCTACTGGCGATTAAAATGGGACACCCTGTATAATCTGGAAAAGTATTTTTCGACATTTTATCACCTCTTGCGCATGCGCACGAAAGAATATTACCTATGTTACCGAAACAGCAGGGTAATATACGGAAAATTACGGCAAATTTCCAGTATCACCGACGCAAATCACCACTAAGTTTACTATTCTCGACATTACACTTGTCTACCAAATCTTTAAATTAAATATCAAGTCTGTATTGTATACCGGGTGTAACACAAAACAGGATCACCTTTACTTTTTAAATTAATTGAGATATCAATTTGAAATTTTCTACATTTATACTAAAAATAATTTCGAGTTCAGTGGTTGTTAGGAAACTTTCATAGCACTTCCGGTGTCACCGGAAGTGACATCAATTTTGACATTTTTGATGAAACACCCTATATATTTTTTGTTTTCGGTTACAGTATCTAATTTTACATACAAATCACTTATTTAAAAAAAAAATACTAGTGTCATTCTTTTTTCAAAAAATAAAATTGCATCTAGATAGCTGTAATCGCTCTAATATCGTTTGTTTCGTATCATAGACGCATATAAAACAAATATTACAAACTTGTGTAATTCGATCGTTTCTTTAAATAACTATTTTTTTCAAATGAAATTCCCGATTTTAGCTATTTTTTTTTATTCACTAGTTTCATAAGTCTGAAATAAATACATTTGAAAAGGTAGCATATTAACATTTAAAAACATCATATTGATCCGCCATGTTGCCATTTGAAAATATTGAGTTATTTAAAAAAAAAAACACTGTTGGCCAAATTAAGAAACAAAAGTTGGTAATATTTGTTTTGTACACATTTATGATATGAAACAAAAGATATTTGGGCGATCACAGCAAGCTGGATGCACTATTATTTTTTGAAAAAAAAAAAAATGACACTAGTAATTTTTTTAAACAATTGATTTGTATGTAATATGAGATTCTGTACCCTAAAACAAAAAAATATATAGGGTGTTCCGTTTAAAATTTAAAAATTTAAGTTACTTCCGGTGAAACCGGAAGTGATAATAAAGTTTTATAATCACCACTGAACTCGAAATTGTTTCTAATATAAATGTAGAAAATATTAATAAAAAATACTAAGAGGGGTGTGATCCTGTTTTGTGTTACACTCGGTATACTTTAAAAATATTTGCACATTTCACTAAAATCATTTATTTTTTTTTAGGAAAAAAGGTACTGAAAGAAAAACACACCAGGCCCAATACTGCTCCCAACTCTGCCTCTTCTTCCTGAGCTCCACATCGTACTGCTCATTGTACTCCTTGTAAAAATTCCCAAAAACGTCATCCATTGTCACAAAATGCACTTTTCAAGTAATTTTAAATTTGAAAAAAAACTGTACTTTGCTGAATTATTATTTTATCACAAGTTTTAAACAAACATCGGTAGATAAAGTATTCTTGTTATTCACTTGTGTTTCATCACTTGAGTGTCATATTCAATAGTATACGAATAAGAAAAAGGAAACATGAGTTTTAACACAAAATTCGATTCTCTGGATCAATTCACTAGATTTTGTAAATAAAACACTTTTACTAGATTTTGCCTTCAAGCACAATTTTTACATAATAACAGCAATTGTTTAAATTTAATTTGATTCTCACTGATCACCTGATGGAATATTTTAACTAATACTAAATTTGAAATAAAACTCGATATTAGTTTCTTGCAACACAGTTTTAAAAGAAGTACATTTTTCATACACACTTGAAAACCAGATTGACTACACTCTTTACAAAACGCTGTCGATTTTCTGTAAATACTCTTCACAAAATGCACCTAGTTTTCAATCAATCAAAATATTTCACAAAATGCACCTAGTTTTTAATTAATCAAGATTTTTCACAAAATGCACGCAATTTTAAGTAAATTACGATAGTCAGAAAAACGTACTTATTTTTCCAGTAAATCGCGATTTTTCTGTGCACACTCCGAGTAAGCCTTTTTTTTTAGATTTTGCGATTATCTCTACAAAACGCAGTTAATGTTCTGTAAATCCCGATTTTTTCGCTGTGCACTCGAAGAAAATGTTAACATTTCTGTGTGTGTAGAGGTAAAGAAAATCCGTTTGCCATTGATTTCCCGCGACCCAGTCGATATACAACTTTATATAGGTGAATCCGCCACATTCAGGCACTTAGCAACCGAAAAGCAAAACACTCTTTTACTCTACATTGTTGCTATTTTCAGGAGCGCGCGAATCGATCGCGAACAATAAACAGACGACACAAAAGGCACGTTATTTTTCCCAGTGACGGCGTTTTCGTCGTTTGCGCGGTACGAGTTATTTCGAACGACTGGACTAAAACAAACACGGGCAAAACCGCGCTCGGTTTTAGTCAGCCAGTTCCGAAACCAGGAAGTGTAATTATTGATAGCGCCGGAGCTCCACTTTTACTTTTCGTTTGGTATAACGAGAGCTGAAAACGCAAGCCCGAGTTTAATCTTTATACACGCGCGTAAACCATATAAAATTGTCGTCATTATTTTATTAAGTTTAATACTTTTCTGACGACAAAATCTGCTTCTTTCCATTGGAACGCGCTGAAGTGAACTAACATTTTAACCATCTTTTCTTCGGTTCATTTTGCAACATCTGTGCACCTATCCAACAATGGGTTTTCGTCTCGAGCCAGTTAAGTTTTGTACAAAATTCGTCGTATCGTTTACGACACGTAATAAAATTAGTTACCAATCGTATGAAAATGCACGTATTGAATACATATTGAAATGTTAAACTCGCGCCAAAGAATAAAGAATATTTAAAATGCGGTCTCTAATTTTTAGCTTACTGCAAAAATAATACAGTGTTGACAATAATTTGAAGACATATTTTATAAAACTCAATATAAAGTAATATCATGAGAAAAAGAGCGCCTTTTTCTGCAGGGCCGGCCCAAACAAAAGCGGGGCCCGGTGCAAATTTAAGTTGTGGGGCCTTGAAACAAGATCCACTGGGAAAGATTTCCTCACCCCCTAAATAGTCAGACGACAAACAAATTTAAAAAAATGGTTATAATTGAATCGGCTATTTGCAAAAACCCCTAAATCCATTGTTTTCAAAAGGATTTAGGGATTTTTGGAAATAGGTGACCCATATATTTGTAATACTATTTTCTCGTTATTAAAATGACGATTAAATATGAAAAAAATAATATCTCAAAATCCAAGAGTTACAGTAAAACGTGTTTAAGTATATTAGTAAATAGTAAACATTTATAAAATGTATTGAAGTAAGGATCAAACATAAGGGGTGGGTGTATTTTTAAATTTACTGTTAATCAGTGTTTTATACGCGTGGCGCATGAAGTAAAATTTCGAGTTTAGAAAAGCCTGAAAATTTGGTTTGGCCGCTCCGCTTCGCGGAGCGACCAAACCAAATTTTCAAGCTTTTCTAAACTCGAAATTTTACTTCATGCTTAATCTGGGATTTGAAACACTCGTTAGAAGCTTTAAATTAAAAGTTATTATAAAAACAACGAATGTCTGAAAATATACATTAAAAAATCGTGATATATAGAAAACAAAATCCAGTATTTATCTTTTCATTTTATTGATTGATACATTTTTTTTAGACTTTCAATTTTAAAGCCTCTAACGAGTGTTTCCAATCCCAGATTAAGCATGAAGTAAAATTTCGAGTTTAGAAAAGCCTGAAAATTTGGTTTGGTCGCGTAGCGCGAATTTTATACGCCACGCGTATAAAATACTGATTTAAAGTGAAGTTCAAAATATACTTCGACTTGGGTTTGATCACATGTTCATTAATTTTACAAATGTTTACATGGAATTTGTGAAAGTTTACTGTCAATATTTAACAAAAATTACATTTTTTTTAATTATTATTATTTTAAATAAAATCGTTGAAACCAACACACAACATAAAATTTTACAAAAACTTAAGAACTGTTAAAATTGGGATAAATTAACAAAAAGATAAAAATATTTACCAAATCAACAAAAATATAAAATTCTAAAGTGAAATTTAACCTAAATTTTAAAACTGTCTTTGAATGGTAAATTTCCTCGCAAGATAAAATTGGTTGATAGGTTCTTCATAACAAAATTGTTATATTTTTACACCAGTTTTTCGTTTTTTAAATTTAGGTGTAACTTTTAATTCTTGAGAAATTTCTATTGCGATTATTAAAGAAGATTTAAATCACGATTCACGATATTTTGAAAAGACATTAAAAATATGAGTTTGCAATACTGATCAGCGCCGCAGTAAGGAAAAAAGGCGCCTGGGGCCAAATATCCAATTGCCCCCCCCCCTTCCTTCAATAAAGTCAGTCACATTTGGGCCTGGCGATGAAACCTGTTTAGTAAACGCAATCGCAAACTAATACAATTCTTTATATTTTCGAAACAAAGCGTATTTAATAATTAATCAATAAGTTAAAAAAATGCATTCATTTTAATGCTTTAAACAGTGTTTTCCACTCTTAGACAAAGCATGAAGTAAAATTTCGAGTTTAGAAAAGCCTGAGCGTTTTGATTTGGACGCGTAGCGTCCAAATTCAAACTCAGGCTTTTCTAAACTCGAAATTTTACTTCATGCGCCACGCGTACAAAGCGCTGATTCAGTGGGAAGTTTTCAAATTTTACTCTAGCAATTTATGGCGCCCAACAAGGGCCAAGCGTTAAATTTGGACGCTCGCGATTTATGGCGCCCAACTAGGGGCCACAGCATTAGCCTGGCTTCACGTTGGGCGCCAATAAAACTCAAATCCAAGCGTTTCTAGTTTTTTAAACGAGTGTTTTTCACTCCCAGATTAAGCATGAAGTAACATTTTGAACTGGTATATATACAGGGTGAACGAAAAGGTATGGCCAAACCTTCAGGAAATATTCCGCACACATTGAGGAAGAAAATATGTTGTCTAGCAGTTGTGTTCAACTTTTGTCATACGCGAGCTACTTTTGCATACCAAGTTATTTGGCGATCAAGAGGTTGTAGATAATAAGAACAAATAAAAAAAAATAGTAAATAATTTTTTTTTTATTATGAGTATTCCTTAAAATTTATTGTATATTGCTCGAATTTTGATAGCGCGAGATTGGGTTAAAATTTATTAAACATATGCAGTATATCTCCAACTTCACAATTGGTCAGTGTTTTATACGCGTGGCGCATGAAGTAAAATTTCGAGTTTAGAAAAGCCTGAGTTTGGATTTGGATCCAAACGTTCAAGCTTTTCTAAGCTCGAAATTTTACTTCATGCTTAGTCTGGGAGTGGAAAAACAATTACATTAATTATCCATGTAACGTTTTTAATGAATCTTACCCCTGAAACAACGATATCACGATTTCCCGGTGATAATTCACCAGCCAACCAGTTTCGATTTACTAATTTATTGAACCACGGGTAATTTACAATTCTTAATAAGTATATACAAAATTTGACTAATCAAATTAAAGCGTATTTAGTTATTAATTTGGACGCGTAGGCTTTTCTAAACTTGAAATTATATTTCATGCGCCACGCGTACGAAACGCTGATTCAGTGGGATGTTCTAAATTTATATGCTTGCGATTTATGGCGCCCAACTAGGGGCCACAGCGTTAGCCTGGCCCCACGTTGGGCGCCAAATAACCTCAAATGCAAGCGTTTTAGGTATTTTTAAACGAGTGTTCTCCACTTTCAGCTTAACCCATTAACGGCCGAGCAATTATAGAGATAACTCTAAAAGTTAATTTTAGGTAAAATTCTGCATTTCTTTTTATGATATCCATAAATGACTTATTGTATTAATACTCCTAATTTTTCTTTTAAATATACATGATGTGTATGCTGTAACATTTCAAGCATTCGTCGATTTTATGTAAAAACGTGCAGTATGAAGTTAAGAACGAGTGATTCCACTCCCAGACTAAGCATGAAGTAAAATTTCGAGTTTAGAAAAGCCTGAAGATTTGGTTTGGTCGCTCCGCGAAGCGGAGCGACCAAACCAAATTTTCAGGCTTTTCTAAACTCGAAATTTTACTTCATGCGCCACGCGTATAAAACACTGAAATATTGTGAAGTTAGAAATACACCCTTAACTATTTTTTTTAAATGAGTAATATTCGAAATATTCAAATAACAAAATATTTACATTTTTCTCCTTACATTTTCAAGCCAAGTCAAATAATATATTAAAAGTGCGATTCTTTTCGCAATCTACAACAAGTTAGTCTTATCAAACTAACTTGTTGTAGATTGCGAAAAGAATCGCACTTTTAATGTTTGAAGTATTCTGCAACCAAGAATTGGCAATTTCATTTATACTTATGTTTGAACGGTAACGTGACCGCCAGTCTAAGGTGTCAAATTGTTTAGAGGGAATGGCAAAGCTATACTGATGAGAGATAAATCTCGAAATGCGTCTATAGATGGCCTGAATAATTTGACCCAAATTGTTACATTTGCAGTAGGTTACTGTATGTAACAGCAAACACTTGTTGTATAATTCAATGTCCGTCGGGGTATTAGCCCGGAAAGTAGTTGTTTTAATGAGTGTTTGATATAGTCTTTGTAAGACTAACTTGTTGTAGATTGCGAAAAGAATCGCACTTTTAATGTTTGAAGTATTCTGCAACCAAGAATTGACAATTTCATTTATACTCAAATAATATATATTAAATTAACTTATTTAGTAATATAATTAACCAAACATTTATAATGTTGCGTGTACGCATCAATGGCCCTTAATGGGTTAAACATGAAGTAACATTTTGAGTTTAGAAAAGCCTGAGCGTTTGGATTTAGACCTGTAGCGTCCACACTAAATCTTTTCTAAACTTGAAAGTTTACTTCATGCGCGACGCCTATGAAACACTAATTCAGTGTGAAGTTTTCAACTTTACTTTCGCAATTTATGGCGCCCAACAAGGGGCCAGCGTTAGCATGGCCCCACATTGGGCGCCAAAAAACCTCAAATCTATGCAATTATTGGACAATTTCTAGATAATTAAGAACACACTTACACCTTTTAGGATGTTGGACAATTTGTAGATGACAGAGAATTACTGGTGTAGGATAATTTGTAGATAACAAAGAACTTACTCCTTACCTTTAGTTACGGCTTAGTAAAACGATCGTAATATTTTAAAGTATGCTTGTTTGGAAAACTATAAATAAATCATGAATTGAAGCCATATGCAAAAGATCAGAAGTACCAAAAGACATATTTTACAGGAGAAACATAAAACGTAAATGAAAGTACTATGGCACTTATGACTTGTTGATAACTGAATCTCTATTTCTGCCACTTGTAGTAGCACTATCGCCCCGGCATTAATTGCACAAGTAATGCATGATATTTAGGATATATTTCGTATATAAAATGCATTACTTAAAAATTGGCACTTATGACTTTTTGCATATGGCACGCTTCAATTATTAAATCAACTCTAAAAGCTTTCTGTCTGTGTGTTATAGGTAATATATTTTTAATACATATTTCGGCGTCATCAGCGCTCTTCCGTTAGGTGCGCCTGGGGCCGAACCCCCTTCGCTCCCCATTACTGCAGTTCTGATACTGATATCTATATTCGAATGTTGAACTATCTTGCTCACAATATTTACTTAATTCAGTATGTTTAGTATTCAGTATCTATACCAAAAATGATAAATGAAGTTAGTTTATTTTCTATTGATCTTTGGATTTTGGATTTCGTTTTCGTGCTTAGGCGCGGGGTCCTGTGCGGTCGCACCGTTCGCACCACCCTCCAGCCGGCCCTGTCTTCCTAGCCTTTATGGGTGCTAATATTGGACAGTTAAAGAAAGCTTAGCAGAGAATTTTAAAACTTTCTTTCAACGTTTAATGATACGTCTCTAAAAGTTAAAATACAAACCATGCCCAATATTGATCCCAACTGTTCCGCTTTCTCTTCTCGATCGCATCCACCTTCTTTCTATCACTGCCAGCGCGCTGCTGTTTATTGTACTCTTCATAGAAATTATCGAACACCTCGTCCATCTCGAATCCCGGTTTTATCTTTTTCCCGAAACGCAACAATCATTCAACTGAAAATATTTATTTTTAATTCTGGGGAAATATTAGAAAAAATACATACACACACACAGAATCAAAAGTTTCTTTCAATTATTGATTAACAACAGTGTGCATACAAGTGATATTATACAATATCATTTTTTTTAACTAATAACTATTGATAATAGACACTTAGTGTCCGAAATTTACATATAGTACTTAAATAAAAACAGTGAAGAAAGAAATTTAACCGCTTTTTATAACTACAATATCATTTAATTAAGAATTTACTAAACAAATTGCCAATTCACCAAAGCACATTTTCTTTCAAATTGTTGTTGAATTGTATCGTAATTTGTGCGATTCTTTCTTGGTGACACATTTCGAGAAATGCAAATCGGGTTGATTATTTCAGTGCAATTCCAAATAGGGCGAATGCGGCGCTGTTAATGGAATGCGCATTGTTTGCATTTATGCAAGAATAGAATAGTGTTCAGAAAACAATTCCGCGATTCGACGATTTCGTAAAAGTAATAACAATAACACGCATGCAGGTGATTGGACCAAGTACATTAATCACAAGCGGCGAGTGATGAATTGGCTATCGAAAGAGGGTTATGTCATGGGTAGCCAAGGCCGTAGCCAGAAAAAAAATCGGAGGGGGTTTTAATGGTGAAAATATTGTTTTTGCTCTTACAGGGCCGATTTTACATACAAAAACTTAACTTTTTTAAAATTTCGGGGGGTTGAACAACCATATCCCCCCACCTGGCTACGGCCTTGGGTGTAGCCAAGGGGGCAGACTATGACTATGCGTGTGCTCAGGCTTATACCGGTCGGTGTGTGCCTTTTGAGCGTCCGTCTAAGGACAGGTGAATCACCGCCATATCTGCGAACCACTGCCCGCCGGAGACCAACCCACGTGTGGACCGGAGGGGCGAGTAGGCACCCCTGGGCTCTTCGAGGCCCACCCCCGACTCCTCATTTAGCGGCGACAAGCACCAGGGCTGAGTCAACCCCGCCGTGTGTAGGTTAGCCCTATCCAAGATAGGGACACGGAGGTTACCTCAAGAAGGTCTACAACTCCGACTTGGACAATCGTCCCTTTCAGGCATCCGCCGTCCGAAGACTTTGGTCTGCCCCCGCCGCCTCCTTGATAGGTGCTATGACGGGACCCCCAGCCAAGGGGGCAGGGGGTACTTGCCTCTCCAACCCCCTGGACACAAAGAAATCGTATAATTTGACTCTAGCCCCCGCCTGGACATATTTTATCATTTCTAATTTTGATCTTTCAGCTTATGTCTAATTTTCCACAAATTACACGGTTTATACTTTTCCCTGTTATATTTATGGCACAAAATTAATTTAAAAATTACACTGATTTGTGTGTAATTACACACCGAGTTTAATCACAATTGATTTGTTTGGAGAGAAAAACACGTACGTACGTTTATTATTGTCACGGAAAACTTTCTACATGATTGGAAATGTGGTACGAATGGCGTGTGCTCGTATTAACGCCTCTCTGATAAGATTACGGAATATCAGTAAGTGAGTAATGCGACTAAATACTGGTCTGGCTTGCACTCGCTAAACTATGAGAAATATGTTCATATATTGACAAAAACACTAAATTTTGTAGTTCATCCAACAAGAGTTTTGATTAAAACAAGACTTTCACAGTTTGCGTGTAATTTCATCATGTCGCACATGCATAATTACTATTTAATCTCTTGTGTAAAAACATGACAATATTAATTCATTATAAAAAGAAAACACTTCTCTGGGGGATGAGAAGCATTTTTTTTGTAAATAATTTAGATTGTTTCAAACGGAATTAAAAATTCAACGACCCAAATCGTCGCAACACGCAATTTAATTTTTAACGCATCACATCCGGCTTTCTGGACATTTCAATAAACAATAATAATAATAAAAACGTTAACAATTCCGCGACATCGCTGTGCTCGTATCAGGCGTGACTTCCGCTTGTTTTTTTGTCAACACTCTTAAAAGGAATTGGTTTCGGTTTAGTCACCTGAATGTGAGAATCAATAAAACTGTCTATTTACTAAATTTTGAATTTAAAAAAAAAAAAAAAGCAAACCAATAAGTGCACAATTCATTACGAAAGAGAAAAATCTGACAAGACGTAAGAATTGTCAAAACTTTGCGCACCTATCACGGCCTCCAGTGATCTAGAATCGGTGCAGAAAGGCAAAATAAGTTGTGAAAAAGATTTTTAAAATTTTAAACATTGGTTTACACTTTCAAAAGTACTGTGAGAGACACGTCACCATTTTTTGATTATTATTTAATCATATCTTATCAAGTGATAAATGAAAAACAAGTTTAAGTCAAAAACAATTGATGAATTGAATTCTTAACGAATGACCATATATGTAAGGTACGATTCACGATAGGTGTCCCATGGTTTCCTTGATTTGTAGTGCTTTCTGCACCAATACATATAATACGAAAATAGTTTGATGTTATCAGATGTGGAAATAGACAGAAAACTTCATAATATGTCTGCTATGGTTTTTAGATGGAACATGCGAAAACGTATGTTCCGTATGCAGCTTTAAAATTTTAAGGCTAAACGTCACATTTTGACAATGTCTTCGTAAAACTGAATCTGCAAAAACCCAGCTACAAATCATTTTAATTATTGGGCACAATCGTTTTAAATGTGAGTTTAAGTGGTATAATTCTAATGTCCACATCTACTAAATAGTTCAGGTATTTACGGAAATAAATAATGCATTTATGTCGATTTTGTCATTTCGCAAATAGTCATCGAATTAATCTGTTAATACAGGGAATTTTTCTTCGCATACGCTTTTTTTAAAGAGTTCAATTTGAAGCCTGAAACGAGTGTTTTCCACTCCCAGGCTAAGCATGAAGTAAAATTTCGAGTTTAGAAAAGCCTGAAAATTTGGTTTGGTCGCGTAGCGCGAAGCGCGGAGCGACCAAACCAAATTTTCAGGCTTTTCTAAACTCGAAATTTTACTTCATGCGCCACGCGTATTAAACACTGAAAGCACTGAAATATTGTGAATGAGTAAACTTTGTTTGGAATCAGTGTCTTATACGCGTGGCGCATGAAGTAAAATTTCGAGTTTAGAAAACCCTGAAAATTTGGTTTGGTCGCTCTGCGCTTCGCGCTACGCGACCAAACCAAATTTTCAGGGTTTTCTAAACTCGAAATTTTACTTCATGCTTAACCTGGGAGTGGAAAACATTCGTTTAAACTTCAAATTGACCTCTTTAAAGATGGAACATGCGAAAACGAATGTTCCGTATGCAGCTTTAAAATTTTAAGGCTAAACGTCACATTTTGACAATGTCTTCGTAAAACTGAATCTGCAAAAACCCAGCCACAAATCATTTTAATTATTGGGCACAATCGTTTTAAATGTGAGTTTAAGTGGTATAATTCTAATGTCCACATCTACTAAATAGTTCAGGTATTTACGGAAATAAATAATGCATTTATGTCGATTTTGTGATTTCGCAAATAGTCATCGAATTAATCTGTTAATACAGGGAATTTTTCTTTGCATACGTTTTTTTTAAAGAGTTCAATTTGAAGCCTAAAACGAGTTGTTTCCACTCCCAGGCTAAGCATGAAGTAAAATTTCGAGTTTAGAAAAGCCTGAAAATTTGGTTTGGTCGCGTAGCGCGAAGCGCGGAGCGACCAAACCAAAATTTCTGGCTTTTCTAAACTCGAAATTTTACTTCATGCGCCACGCGTATTAAACACTGCAAGCACTGAAATATTGTGAACGAGTAAACTTCGTTTGGAATCAGTGTCTTATACGCGTGGCGCATGAAGTAAAGTTTCGAGTTTTGAAAAGCCTGAAAATTTGGTTTGGTCGCTCCGCGCTTCGCGCTACGCGACCAAACCAAATTTTCAGGCTTTTCTAAACTCGAAATTTTACTTCATGCTTAACCTGGGAGTGGAAAACACTCGTTTAAACTTCAAATTGACCTCTTTAAAGAAAACAACGAATATTTAAAAACCTACAACACGTAATTGAGATATGTATACTCAAATAAAAAAATTCACAAGAAATTATGATTTAAAGCTTTTCTAAAAGAAAGAGCACTAATATACTCGCAACCTAATCAGTATGATATTGTCATGTAACGTCAACATTTGACACAATTAGAAAAAATCGTTGTAGATACAACTGTCGACATACCCTCTAAAAAATTTGAACCACACATTCCACATGAATGAGTCATAGGACATCTCTCCCAAATTCCACTATAATTGATACTTGTTCTTGATAGAACCATATTTTTAAATTGAATAAAGTAAAACACTTGTTTTGTTCCATATTTTTATTTTCAAAACAAGCGTTTCACTTAACCCAATTTAATAGCTATATTTATTTCCCCTTAATTATTGAAAATTCATCGAAACGCGTTATCACTTAATTAAATTAAGCACACGTGACTGATGATAGGACAGATAAATGGATAGAAATGTCGGTAGATAAGCGAAAACTGGTAAATATTTGTTGTTATTCATTTAATTAATACACATACCTGATATTTTAATTACATCGATAAGTCAAATGTTTGTATGTTTTCTTTTCAAAATCTCTTGACTCATGTCAGTTATTTTTATTATTTTTTCAGAATGTTTCACAACAGCATTCAATTTGCAAATTTGATTGTAGAGTGTACTGGGAAGTTGATTATTCTTATATTTTTACAAACGATGTCCTTGCCATATTACTTATAGCCGAGTTAACTCTAAAAGTTGATTTTGGGTAAAATTCTGCTCTTCTTTTAATAATTTCTATGAATCAGTTATTGGATTGTACACTGAAAATGTTTCTATTAAATTTACATAATGCATACGCTGCAAATTTTTAGGCATTTGTCGATTTTATAAAAGCGTTCAATATAAAGTTTGGAACGAGTGTTTTCCACTCCCAGACTAAGCATGAAGTAAAATTTCGAGTTTAGAAAAGCCCCGCGTAGAATATTTGTCGAGGGTCGCGCAGCGACCCAAGACAAATTTTCACGGGGCTTTTCTAAACTCGAAATTTTACTTCATGCGCCACGCGTATGAAACACTGATTTAAAGTGAAATTAAAAGCACTGAAAACAGCCCAACCTAACCTAACTTAGATTTTTTTTAAATTGGAGTTTTTCTTTCATAATCACGCTATGAACCTTCAGATATGCGTTGTTTTTTTGTAAAAAAAACTGCAATTCCCTGTAGTCCTTCGGTCTCCGAAGACCACAATTGGTCCTTCGAGCTGTAGCCTTTGTAAAACGGTCCTTTGAGTAATAAACTTAGTAATCCAGAGTGATCCTTCAATTTGAAACTTCTAAGAACGAGTGTTGTCCACTCCCAGACTAAACATGAAGTAAAATTTCGAGTTTAGAAAAGCCCCGCGTAGAAAATTTGTCGAGGGTCGCGCAGCGACCCGAAACAAATTTTCACGGGGCTTTTCTAAACTCGAAATTTTACTTCAAGCGCCACGCGTATAAAACACTGATTTAAAGTGAAGTTAAAAGCACTGAAAACAACCCAACCTAACCCAACTTCGATTTTTTTTAATTGGAGTTTTTCTTTCATAACCACGCTATGAACCTTCAGATATTCGTTGTTTTTTTGTAAAAAAAACTGCAATTCCCTGTAGTCCTTCGGTCTCCGAAGACCACAATTGGTCCTTCGAGCTGTATCCTTTGTAAAACGGTCCGTTGAGTAATAAAACTTAGTAATCTAGATTGATCCTTCAATTTGAAACTTCTAAAAACGAGTGTTGTCCACTCCCAGACTAAGCATGAAGTAAAATTTCGAGTTTAGAAAAGCCCCGTGTAGAAAATTATTTTCACGGGGCTTTTATAAACTCGAAATTTTACTTCATGGGCCACGCGTATAAAACATTGAAATATTGTAAAGTTAGAAATACACTAAAAACATATTTTTTAATGAGTAATAATCGAAATATTTAAATAACAAAACGTTTACATTTTTAATCACACATTCAAATGATACAATGTATGAAATTAACTTATTTAGTTATTAATATAACAATAAATTAATAATGTTGCGTTATTGCATTAGTTTTTACGTAAATGTTGAAGGTTTGTTCTTTGATGTAACTAACTGAGCACCTCGTGACGTAAATTCTACGAATCGTGCATAAGCATGTGTGTATCGAATGAATAACGAAATATTGATCCAGTGCCTTATCTTATTTATATAGGTATGTATATTACATGTAAATTGGAACAATTTGATATCGAATGAATAACTTGCAACAAAAAAGCGAAAATTTCCAGAGTAATCAATCGATTTATACATTTTTGTTCATTAAATTAAACACAATTTGCAAACCAATCAATTGATAAATATTACCTTTTCTATTTCAATACATAACAGCAGGGTGTTTCACTTAAAACTCCCCAGACTAATTAACAAGAAACTAAAAATGTTATTTAAGTTTTGTTTGTTGCAATCAACAGATGTCATTCAAGGCTTCAAATTTTGATAGAATTGGTGTCACTCACAATTACGGTTTCGCTGTCAGAGAACTTTGAAAGTGACTTTTTTTAAAAGAATAGAATATTTTAAGAAATTTTTAGCATTTGCAAATTAGACTTTATTCAAGGCTTTAAATTAAGATAGAATTGGTATCACTCGTAATTACGTTTTCGCTTTCAGAGGCGTGAGAAATTTTCATTCGAGATCAGAACTTTAGAAGTGACTTTTTCTAAAAGAATAGAATATTTTAGGGCATTTTTATTTTCCAATAACTTTTAATGTACACATTTAAAGTAGTACAACTTCTCAAAATTAGTCTATCTAACAATTAAAATTATTAAAATACATTGCAAATTACAAAACAATAATATAATGTAATTTTTGTTACAATTTTTCTCTAAGTTATTGAACAAAAGTTATAAAAGATACTCAAACGTTTTACCGGATTGAAAAATAAACATTTCAAATCGTTTCCGAAGAGAAACATCACCAGCACCTAAAAGAGATCTTCGTCTAATTGCTACACAACTTAATCTTATTAATCAAGTCTGCCATGTCATCTATTGGTTTAACGTTAACCATGTCCTTTAAAGTGCTCCATAAAAAAATGAAGCGGTGTCAAGTCAGGTGACCCAGCTGGCCATTTTAATGCGCTATTAGTTCCTAACCACTTCCGAAGAAAATGTGTATTTAAATAATTGGTAACTATTGCATCATTATGTGGAGGAGCTCCGTCTTGTTGTAACCACATGCTTTTAGGGCGCTCTTATATGGACGTTTTAAACGCGAGGCGGAACGGGAGCGGGCGCAAGCGTTTGCGTTTAACACATGGGTTTATATGAGAGTTCCTAGACGGACGGGTGCGAGGCGGAGAAAACGCCAGCCATTTTAATGTGCTATTAGTTCCTAACCACTTCCGAAGAAAATGTGTATTTAAATAATTGGTAACTATTGCATCATTATGCGGAGGAGCTCCGTCTTGTTGTAAGCACATGCTTTTAGGGCGCTCTTATATGGACGTTTTAAACGCGAGGCGGAACGGGAGCGGGCGCAAGCGTTTGCGTTTAACACATGGGTTTATATGAGAGTTCCTAGACGGACGGGTGCGAGGCGGAGAAAACGCCAGCACCCGTCCGTCTAGGAACTCTCATATAAACCCATGGGTTTATATGAGAGCAACTCTCATATAAACCCATGGGTTTATATGAGAGTTCCTAGACGGACGGGTGCTGGTGTTTTCTCCGCCTCGCACCCGTCCGTCTAGGAACTTTCATATAAGCCCATGTGTTTAAACGCAAACGCTTGCGCCCGCTCCTGTTCCGCCTCGCGCTCAAAACGTCCATATGAGAGCACCCTTAAACTATATCCAATGGTACATTTTCCAATAGCTCTGGAAGTTCCTTTCTTAAGTAATCCAAATATCGCTGAGCTGATAATGTTCCTTTGTAAAAATGAGGACCTCCTAAATAGCCATTTATTTTGGCACACCACACATTGATGCCAAATTTGGTTAGGTTGCTTGTAAGTTTTGTCCACTTTGGATTATTATCTGCCCAATAGTGAAATTTGTATTTTTTAATCCTGTAAAACGTTTGAGAATTTATGACTTTTATTCAACAACTACGAAAAATTGTTGACAAAAATTAAATGAAATTATTATTATTATTGTTTAAACTGTTCACTGTGGAGGCTTCTACTTCGTTATACATCATTATTTACACAAATAAGACAATTAACTTTGATTGTATAACAGAGGATTTTATTGTGACTATAGTTTCGACAACTTTAACTTGTCATTATCAAACATAAACTTTATGTTTGATAATGACAAGTTAAAGTTGTCGAAACTATAGTCACAATAAAATCCTCAGTTATACAAACAAAGCTAATTGTCTTATTTGTGTTATTATTGTTTTGTAACTTCCAATGGATTGTAATAATTTTTATTGTTAGATATGCTAATTTTGAGAAGTTGTACTACTTTAAATGTGTATATTAAAAGTTTTTGAAACAATATAAATTCGTTATAACTTAAAAATGGTCAATTTAATTTAAAATATGCATATGATAAATGTGCCTTAAAATATTCTATTCTTTTCACTTCTAAAGTTCTGATCATCGAATGAAAATTTCTCACGCCTCTGACAGCGAAACCGTAATTACGAGTGATACCAATTCTACCTTAATTTAAAGCCTTGAATGAAATCTATTGATTACAACAAACAAAACTTTAATAACATTTTCAGTTTCTTGTTACTTAGACTGGGGAGTTTTAGGCTAAACACCCTGTATATCATACTTTCATTCACAAGAAGAAGCAACAAATTTAGGAAACAAGTGTAGTGATAATAAACACGTGACGAGGCGCTCCAAATTAATAATAAATTCATTATGATCGACAAAAATCTGACAAGACGTCGGAATTGTCAAACTTTTGCGCCCACATCACGGCTTCTAGACCGCCAATGTCGTCCATGGAGGGGTCATTTTCGACGTAAAACGGCTCACCTGTCGATTGCAGACAATTTACTAATTAACTTTCAAAGCACTATAAATAAACTCTAAACCCTAAATGTTGTCTTTAAATCTTGGAGGCGTACATTTTGATATAAAGAAAACACTTGACTTTTTTATCCAACTATTATAATACTTATCTTCTTAATATGTAAATGTTATCATGTATTATTGTTTTATATTATTCAATTGAGGCATTTACAAGCAAAGGGTTGTAGGTATCAATTAAAAAAAATAGACTACTTGCAAGGGAAATAGTTTTTTTTGTTAATTAGCAAAGAGATATCGAGTTTTCATTGATATGTAGTGCTACCTAATATATTTTCTATAAATCCACATAACCACGTTGCTGTTTTATTAGCTGATTTAAATATAACTAGAACTTTAAAACTGGAATTATCAATTTTTTTATTAGTCACTTTGTTTCTAGGTAATTCCATTCATTATTATTCAGCTTGTATCGTGTGTCAAATAAAAAAAATCTCCACAGTGCCGTGGAAAATATTCTAGGTTGGCACCTCTGAGATTATACATTAAAATTATAATGTTTGTCGTTTTATATGTCAATTCTTAAAGCGTGTAGCCAACCTAAATTTAAAAAAAGATTAAATCATGGCACTCTAGAGGTTTTATTTTATTGAACATACGATATTAGACGACACTATTTTCTTGTACAAGAATATAGTATACCTTTTTCTATCATGGTGTAATACACAAAATATGGCCAAACGCAAATCTTGTACAGTTTTGTATAATGGAAATAGGACATGTTTTATTTGGTACACCATGATAGAAAATAATATACTATCGTATGTTTAATAAAAATAAAACTCTAGAGTGCCATGAAAAATACTGCAAGTTGGCAACTCTAAAATTTGGCAATCAAACTTCAACCGCCTTTTTGCCTTAATGTTATTCCGCAATGATTAGAGATTAGAGTGATAGCTTAAACAAAAAGTTAAGGTTATGTCTGACGTTTTATATGTCAATTCTTAAAGCGTGTAGACAACTTAAATAAAAAAAAAAAAGATTAAATCATGGCACTCTGGAGGTTTTTTTTTAATGAACATATGATATTTCTTGTACAAAATAAGTGTCGTCTAATACAAGCTTTAAATATGTCAATTGTTAACACATGTTTTATATTTTAATTAATCAGCACATTATTTTCATTTAAACACGTGTGCGTGGTTGGTGTTAACGGGCAGCAGTAATTAAATGCGGACGCGAAATATTTGCCGGGTTTTGTAACAAAATATTTCTAGATAAAACGCGGAAAGCGATGTGGGTTTCAAAAACGCGATACCGACACGATTTTGTTTATCAAAGAGGAATAGGAAGTGGCCGTATCTATCCCCTGTCGTTACAATAATAATCAAATAACACAAAATATAAATTTTACAAACACAAAGAGGACGGAAATAATAAATTAATTTTTATTAAACCCCCCTGTAGAAAACAAAAATTATGAAGGATTTTACCAAGGCCGTAGCCAGAACAAAAATTTGGAGGGGACTATTAAAATTTCGGAGGGGGGCTTAATGGTGAAAATATGGTTTTTGCTCTTTTGCCGCTTTTACATAGAAAAAATTACTATTTGAAAAATTTAGGGGGGTTTAACCCCCATATTCCCCCCCCCCCCCCCGCTACAGCCTTCGATTTTACAATTTAGATCTAACCTATCTAGGATACCATTCAATGCATCACAACAGGCAACCAGATTCTCTTCATTATTCAGACTGCCCAGTGTTCTACATGCTTCTTTTTCTTAATACTTATATTTTTCTGTTAAACTTTGCTGTTATATTGTCCTGTAAGTAGGAACTATTGTTGGACAATAAAGGTTTTTATTATTCTTATAGCCACTCAGGAAGTGTTGCCCCTTAGGAGAAACCGTGAGGACCAAGATACAGACACACACAAGGTAAGTTTTCTTCCGTTTTTCTTGCAAAATTCTCAAAATTTGTTGCAGACCGCAGCAAAAAAAAGCTACGGAATTAACTGCAGCTCCCGCTGTTCTGTAGAACACAAATAAATTATAAGCGATTTTTTCTATGAAAAGTTCTCATTTTTCGTAAATTTATTTTATTGTTGATGTGTATTTTACATAAAGGGACTTTTATGTAAAATACACATCGACAATAAAATAAATTTATTTTATTGTCGATGTGTATTTTACATAAAACACATCGACAATAAAATAAATTTATTTTATTGTCGATGTGTATTTTACATAAAAGTCCCTTTATGTAAAATACACATCAACAATAAAATAAATTTACGAAAAATGAGAACTTATTCATAGAAAAAATCGCTTATAATTTATAAAAAAAAAATGCATTTGTGATCTACAGAACAGCGGGAGCTGCAGTTAATTCCGTAGCTTTTTTTTGCTGCGGTCTGCAACAAATTTTGAGAATTTTGCAAGAAAAACGGAAGGAAACTTACCTTGTGTGTGTCTGTATCTTGGTCCTCACGGTTTCTCCTAAGGGTCAACACTTCCTGAGTGGCTATAACAATAATAAAAACCTTTATTGTCCAACAGTAGTTCCTACTTACAGGACAATATAACAGCAAAGTTTAACAGAAAAATATAAGTATTAAGAAAAAGAAGCATGTAGAACACTGGGCAGTCTGAATAAAGAAGAGAATCTGGTTATTAATGGTTATTAATTATTTGATATGGCAGATTAATCGAAAGAATTTCAAAATTGTTTGATTCTCTTGAAAACGCAATCTTACTCATAAAACATTTACTTACAAATACGTCGTTTTCTTCAAAGACTGACGCGTCACGCGAAGAGTGTAATCTTTCACGATGACTCGTTTCATGTTGCGACCGCCTACCAGCAGGTTGACTCAGGTGAATCGAATTTCTCACAAAATCGATTACTCATTCGGAATAATTTCCAACTTTTAAATCCACGCTATTTCTTATCCTTTCACATTTGCACAACGAATTAATCGCAAGTCTCCATTAACCACACAAAATAAAAACACTAAAGAAATGCAGAGTTTGTAGAAAAAATTAGAATAAATAAATCTGAAAAAAATCTATTGAAATAACTGAAATATTGCAGTTATTTCACGTTGATTTGTTTTAAAGTTAGTTATCCCGATTGTTTCTACAAAAACACAAAAATATTTGTAGCGTTTTGAATACTAAAAACTAACGCAGTAAGTGTTTCCCAATTTCTAATTCTTTCGTTATTAAAACACATTTGAAATTTGTTGGTGTATTTGAAATGTACACGAGATACGGCGAATTATATACTGAGAGTAAAATTTATGTGTGCGGCACCAATTCCGTTGACCCGGGAAAAAAATTTTTACATGCGACAATTTTCCAATTTACCAATTTATTTTAATGTTGCTAGAAAGAGGGAGAAGGCGTAAGAACGACGAGGCATTTCAAACAATTGTTCATTGCGTAAAGACTAGAATAATAATAAATTTATTGCTAACAAAAAAAATTAATCTCATCTCGAGTTCTGTGCGCATTTTAATATACATTTTGAGCATTTAATATCGTAAGATTAAACATCTAAAATTTGGTTGAGTGCATTTTAAACTTCACTTTGATTCAGTGTTTTACACGCGTGGCGCATGAAGTAAAATTTCGAGTTTAGAAAAGCCTGAAAATTTGGATTTGCCGGCGCGCTTCGCGCTGCCGGCAAATCCAAATTTTCAGGCTTTTCTAAACTCGAAATTTTACTTCATGCTTAACCTGGGATTGAAAAACACCCGGTAAAGTTTCAAAATGAGGACTCGCGAAAACTGCGAATGCGCGTAAAAAATTATTGACTAAAAGAAAGACGCCTTAAACACAAATTTACGAAATTCTTACCAGTTTAGAAATCTTTCGCGCCGAGTTTACAAAATTAATGAGGCATTGTTGTTGTTGAATATTTTTCATAAACGCAATGAACGTATTTTTGCAGAGTACTTTGTCTTATTTAAGCAACATGCTAGAAAATGGAACGGACATGCAAGAACAGAAATAAACATTCATGCCGCTAATTATGATTAATTTTCAGTTCGTTTCACATCTAAAATGTAATAATAATTTAGAAGATTAACACAGACATAAAGATAGGTTATATTTAGCGCAACTATAAATAAACAATGTAGAGATGAAAATTGATAAACGAGGGATTTCGCTTCAATTTGAGTAAGTATTTTTTTTTTTCTTGTCGAATAAAAATTAAGTATTATTTTAGTTTTTGTGATAATTAATAATAAACATTTAACACTGAACTAACAGTAATACTAACAACGAAAAAAGTTACCATCAGGATGAGCTATGGAATATTTAAAGGTCGATTCAAACGCGATCGCCCAATCAACCAATCATATATTCAGTGTGTTGTCACATTTAGCTAATTTAATTGGTTAAATCGTTGATTGTTTAATCACCTAATCATATTCGGTATATTGTCACAATTATGCCCGGTATTATAAACGATTAATAAATCATTAGATAACTATTTGTGGAGTAAATTTATTTACCTAGTAAACTAATAGGCAAATAAAATTGCGTATTATAAAGCAAACCTACCAAATAAATAGCAATTCTAGAAATAAATAATTTAATTAGTAGATTACAGACCGAAATTATACATTTTCATTGTGACCATAGCTGGAACCACCAATTTGTTAAATTGAATTGTCAATATTTCAAATTAAATTGTCAATCAAATTGGAAATTTAGTTTAATTCCTTATAATTATGGAGAATAACCGTGGAATTGGAAAGAATAACACAGAACAAGAAAAAGAAAGCTTATTAGAAATTATAAAAGACTTAAACGAGTGTTATCCACTTCCAGATTAAGCATGAAGTAAAATTTCGAGTTTAGAAAAGCCTGAAAATTTGGTTTGGTCGCGTAGCGCGAAGCGCGGAGCGGCCAAACCAAATTTTCAGGCTTTCCTAAACTCGAAATTTTACTTCATGCGCCACACGTACAAGACACTGATTTTAAGTGAAGTTCACTTGTTCACAATATTTCAGTGTTTTATACGCGTGGCGCATAAAGTAAAATTTCGAGTTTAGAAAAGCCTGAAAATTTGGTTTGGGCGCTCCACGCTTCGCGCTACGCGACCAAACCAAATTTTCAGGCTTTTCTAAACTCGAAATTTTACTTCATGCTTAGTCTGGGAGTGGAAAACACTGGTTTAAAACTTTAAATGGAACTAATTTTAAAAAGCGTATGCATAAGTATAAAAATCCCTGGTTATGTCTGATTTGAAAAACTCTAGGTCTTCGACTCCTTAGAATGTCTTGTGGTTCGAATTAATCACTGTCAGGGAAGATACTATGAGCGAACTTAAATCTAACACGGATGATACGGTAGATATGATAACATTAATGAAATTAATAAATACAAGTAGTAGAATCTAAAGTAATTATAATAATATAATACACTTTCGACTTTTAACTGTCAAATTATTTAGAGAATAAAATTTACTTGGCAGAAAATAAACAAATAATTTACTGGGGAGATTTATTAGCCAAATAAAGTTATTTTGTGTCTATAATACCGAAATCTTTGGAATAAATTAATTTATTCCTAAAGTAAATTTTATTTAGGGAATAAAACGATTTATAATACCGGTCATAAATAAAATACATTTTGAACTTATGGGGCCTTTAGAATACAGGTTGAAGGATTTAGTGGTGTAAAATTAACGGTAATTTAAAATTGGGCAATATTCTCGGTAATACTACTGGAAACATGGTAACAATTAGTAATTTAAAGTAAGACCTAAAATAAATAAGAAATTAAAAAGTACAATTTATAGTAAGTTAATTGTTTTTATTAAATGTATAAAAGTAAAAAAAGGAATCTATTAATATTGAAAATTAAATGCAAACATTTTACTTGGAATAATAAAATATTTTATTTCTTGTTGAACATTTTTTTCGGACATTCAATATTATTAAAAAATTGTTAAACGGTCGCGTTTCGAACTTTACGTTAAACTAGCGTGAACGCACCTGGCGCATGAAGTAAATATTTCAAGTTTAGATGAGCCTGAAAATTTGGATTGGTCGCTTCGCTACGCGACCTATCCAAATTTTCAGGTTTTTATAAACTCGAAATATTTACTTCATGCTTAATCGGGGAATGGAAAACACTTGTTAAAAAAACGAAAATATTAAAATCAAAACTGTTTACCCGACATATGAATCTGTCATCTAACTTAACCAGAGTATCAATTGTTTTTTAAGCTAACCTCAACTCTAACCCACCTCAACCCAGCTGTAACCCATCCCAATTTTAACACAGCCTAACCTAACTCCAACCCAACCTAACTCAACTCTAACCCATCCTAACCCAACCCAATTCTAACCCAACCTAACAAAACTAACCCAACAACCTAACCTAATCCAACTCCAACCCATCCTATCCCAACCTAAACTAACTCTAACCAGGGTTGTTAAAAAATACGTTTTTTTTTCATTTTAATTAAAACAAACAGTTTTTTTAACAAAACGTGGGTTTTCATTGAAACAGCGTTTAAAACATTAACATGTTTAAAACGTGTTTAAAACATGTTTAAAACACGTTTAAAACGTGTTTAAAACAGAAAATACAGGGCTTTTACTCTTTTGAGTATACATATCCCGATAACACTAGGCAACACTGAAAATGTTTCGGGCTTAAAAATAGCAATTTCCAAAGTATTTTGCCTCGCTAAATACGAAATTCACTAGTAAAAGTTTTGATTAACTCTTGTTTTCAAGAGACAGAATCTACTCGAGTCTTCTAAATAAGCTTTTTTGAGCATTTTTGACCTTTGGAATAAAGTTTTAAATGTTTCATCACTCTATCTCATCACACTAACTAGTAGATAAAGAAACCGCAAGAGGCAATCCAAGAATATCATAAAATCGACCTATAATTTCTGAAAAAAGAATATTGTTTAATGAAACGAGCTATTGTATTATATTAATTACACAGGCATTTTAATCTTTTTCAGTTTACCTCTAAGACCCAGTTGCACCAAAAATTTGAACTTGAGTTCAAGATGACAGTTCCTATTGTTCTAATGTCACTTTGAACTGAAGTTCAGAGTTGAACCAGTTCAACTTGTTTGGTGCCCTAAATCGATGTCTTGAGTGTGCTATTGAATATCTTGAAAACAAGAACTAATAAAATATTGCCATTGCCACATTCGTTTCTTTTGACCTAAAATTAATAAGATTTGCCTTTTTAGAACCAGGAAACAGACAAAAAGTTTTCTTTTGTTGGCCAGTGTAATTAGAGCGGTTTTTTAAATTTGCGGGAATTCGTTGTTTCAAAGCGGTTAATTTGGGGCTTTTAACGAGTGTTTTCCACTCCCAGACTAAGCATGAAGTAAAATTTCGAGTTTAGAAAAGCCTAAGAATTAAAGGCTTTTCTAAACTCGAAATTTTACTACATGGGCCATGCTTAAAAACACTGATTTACAGTGAGTTTCAAAAAACATACACATACAACAACGATTATAGGCAACCTAATATAAGTTAGAGTTATTGGGTTGCCTATAATCACTGTTTTAAACAATTTATTCAGCGCAGAATTTGACTCACGTTTTATTCACATCTAGATATTAGATTGCTAAAGTCGTATATTTTAAACTTTGCAATATTTCAGTGTTTTATACGTGTGGCGCTACGCTACGCGGCCAATCTAAATTTTTAGGCTTTTCTAAACTCGAAATGTTACTTCATGCTTTGTCTGGGATTGAAAAACCCTCGTTTAAAGATTCAAATTGAAATCTTTTAAAAAAACAACGAATGTCGTAATATTTACAATGTATGTATACTTGAAAGAAAAATTCCCTGTATTTAAAAACCACATTTATACACACACAGTTCTGATATTTTATTATAATAAAATGTTAGGTGTAATAATGAAATTTGAAATATTTTCAACAATTTAGCTAAAAATGTAAACGAAAAATCTTTGAAGTAGTATAGATTATAATTTAGCAAATTTGAGATAATAAAAAAAACGTTTTAAACAAAACTGTTTAAAACACGGCGGCCGTTATTAAACATGTTTAAAACACTGTTATAAAACATAACAACCCTGATTCTAACCTAACTCGACGAACCTACATTTTCAGGCTTTTCTTACCTTAAAATGTTTACTTCATGCTTAATCAGGGAATGGAAAACACTCGTTAAAAAACCAAAAT
The DNA here is from genome assembly GCA_932526585.2 of Philonthus cognatus. NCBI lineage: Eukaryota > Metazoa > Arthropoda > Insecta > Coleoptera > Staphylinidae > Philonthus > Philonthus cognatus. Next base: position 37,863,670 of record OW052242.1, read on the forward strand.
ATTAAAATAAAGACTGTTTACCCAACATATGAATCTGACATCTAACTTAACCAGAGTGTCAATTGTTTTCTAAGCTAACCTCAACTAACCCATCCCAACCTAACTTTAACACATTCTAACCCAACTCTAACAGCCTAACGTAACTCTAACCCAACTTAACTTAACTCTAACCCGACCGAACCCAACCTAACCCAACTTTAACCCTATCCAACCCAACCTAAAACAACTCTAACCCATCTTAACTCAACCTAACCCAACTCTAACCCATCCCGACCCAATCTAACCCAACTCGCGGAGCACCAATCCAAATTTTCAAGCCTTTCTAAACTTGAAACTTGAAACTACTTCATGCTGAATCAGGGAATGGAAAACACTCGTTAAAAAATATTAAAATCAAAACTGTTTCCCCAACATACAAATCTGTCATCTAACCTAATCTGAGTGTCAATTGTTAATTGCTAATCTGATTGACTGCCAACCTTAACATTTTCCGGGAAAAAATAATGTAATCTTGTATTCGCTTAGAATTTAGTTTATTTTTTGATATCATTATTATTATGTTGTAAAACGGTGAAATCTTTTGAAATAAATAAATCGAATTGAATTTAAACATAAAGTTAACGTTAATAGTAGTAAATAAATTTCGAAATAAATCAAATTAAAAAACAAATATCTCATACATTTTTAATTACAATAATATTTTTAAATTTTCAATGAACATTAGTATTTTAAATAAAAATATTAAAATCAGCAAACATTAATATAAATCTGCAAAATTGTATAAATTAATACAAATTGACAAAAACACAAAAATTCCTATTTTAATAGAAACATTACTATCTTAATAGGAATATTGGGTAAAATTGTTATGATGAAATAACCAAACTTGACTAAAAAATGAAAACAAAAATTCTCAACAAACTTATTACGCAGTTCGTAGTAATTAAAAATATTGACAATCGTAAGTAAAATACAACCACACACAAATCTTAACATTTTTGAACTAAAGTAAAATTCGTAAACTTGACACAAAACGAACTGAAATCGTCGACATTTTAAATTTCAACAAAATCGGTCGAAATTGATAAACTCATTATAAAATGATAAAAATCTTCATAATTTGAAATTACGTGGAAAATTAATGCTATTTAATTTAATGACTTGCCTGCAACGAGTGTTTTCCACTTCCAGATTAAGCATGAAGTAAAATTTCGAGTTTAGAAAAGCCTGAAAATTTGGATTTGCCGGGGAGCGCGAGCGAAGCGAGATAAACTCATTATAAAATGATAAAAATCTTCATAATTTGAAATTACGTGCAAAATTAATGCAATTTAATTTAATGACTTGCCTGTAACGAGTGTTTTCCACTTCCAGATTAAGCATGAAGTAAAATTTCGAGTTTAGAAAAGCCTGAAAATTTGGATATGCCGGGGCGCGCGAGCGAAGCGAGATAAACTCATTATAAAATGATAAAAATCTTTATAATTTGAAATTACGTGGAAAATTAATGCTATTTAATTTAATGACTTGCCTGCAACGAGTGTTTTCCACTTCCAGATTAAGCATGAAGTAAAATTTCGAGTTTAGAAAAGCCTGAAAATTTGGATTTGCCGGGGCGTGCGAGCGAAGCGAGTCGCGCCCCGGCAAATCCAAATTTTCAGGCTTTTCTAAACTCGAAATTTTACTTCATGCGCCACGCGTACACAACACCGATTTGATGTGAGGTTCAAAATAGACTATTATTAAATATTTTAAATAATAATTATTATCATTATGTAACAGTAAATAAAAATTAAAATTGTATTTTTTCTGGGAAAGGATTTTTTTGACCTTTTTTCATGTATTACGCATGCGCACAAAATAATGTTACCAACGTTACCGAAACATCTGGGTAATATACCGGAAATTACCAGTAGTAATTACCAACGAAATTACCACTAACATCGCTAGTCACAATATACTGAATATGATTGATTTGGGTTTGTTCGTTTGTATTGCACAAGTTGAACTGGGTTTAAGTTTGTGACGTCACAGTCCAAGTTAGTAACAAACAGATTCAGCGCAAAAAGTATAAAAAGTGCTGCACTAGTTCATGTAAATCACCCAATCATATGATGAATTAATTTCTCACTTAACCCGTGGTGAAACATATTTAATTAATACGCGTTGATTAAAACACTTGGTTTGTTTCACTGATTTTTTATTTTTACTCCAACTAGTTTCGACCTTAGGTCATTCTCAAGGAGATATGTACAAAATTTTACAAATGTATCGATATTTATACAAATTTTACATATCTTTTACAGCTAATTTCAGGTAATAAGGGCCGTCGCGATGGGGGAAAGCCAAATGTCTTCGATGTTATTAAGCGTGGTTTTTCCATTTTTTATTGCTCTGTTTATTTCTAATCCCTCTCGGAGATTTAAGTCACGTCCCTTATTACCTGAATACAAAATATTTAAATTACTATTATTGAAAAAATGGTTATTTTCTATACAATGTTGTGAAAGTCCGGTGGAAAATTTATTATTTAATATTGATTTTTTGTGTTCACTTAATCTAATTTTAAAAGTTCTTCCTGTTTGTCCTATATATACACAATCACAATCTCCGCACTTGATTTCGTATACGCCACTTTTTTCAAATTTGTCTATGTCGGATTTATTATGCACTAAAAGTTTGTGTAGATTAATTGGATTTGTCATTATAACATTAAATTTATACCCTTTTAAACATTTTTTTATATTTTCTGATAGGTTGTTAACAAATTCCAGTTTGCACCACTTATTTTTTTTTCCGTTTTGTTTTGCGCATAAAAATATTTTTCAAATTGTTTTAATTTTTTCTTTTTGACAAATTTATCTATTAATTGAGTACTGTAACCGTTATTAAATGCAATTGTTTTTATAGTTTTTAGTTCTTGTTTAAAATTATGTTGATTAAGGGGGATATGTATAAGTCTATGGATTAAGGAGTGGAAAGTGCTGTATTTAATTTTATGGTGTGTGTTAGAAGAATTAGGTATTATGGTATCGGTAAAGTTATGTTTTCTATAAATTTTAAAATCTAATTTATTGTCAATTCTGGATATGATTAAGTCGAGGAAATTTAAACTATTGTTAACCTCCATTTCTGTAGTGAACTGAATGTTATTATTAATGGAGTTAAGAAGATGTGTGAAAAGTTCAAGTTGACGAGTTGTTCCTTTCCAAATACAAAAGATATCATCGACATATCTAGCCCAATAAAATATGTTAGAAGTAGTTTTTTGTTTAAATAAATATTGTTCAAAATTAGCCATAAATATTTCAGTTAGGAGCGGCGATAATGGAGACCCCATTGGCAAACCGTCTCTTTGGTAATATATTTTATTATTAAATTCAAAATAGTTTTGATCTATGCAGAGATTGACTAGTACTTTCATTTCTGTTTTATTTGAATCTGGGTGGTTAGTACTATTGATGAGATCATCTAAAATATCTTTTAGTTGCTTGGTTGGGACTGAAGTAAAAAGGCTTTTAACGTCAAACGATATTAATTTTGAGTTTTCAGGAACCTCTAAAGATTTTAATTTTTTTACTAATTCTATTGAATTTCTAATTGAGTATGTTGACTTAAAATTAATGAACTCTGGTAAAATTTTATTCAAATATTTACATAAGTTGTATGAAGGAGCACTTAAATATGAAACTACCGGCCTCATAGGTATTCCGTCTTTGTGTAATTTCGGTAAACCATACAAAGCCGGTGCTCTAGGGTTCATTTTAATGAATTTAAAACATTCTGTTTTCACAATAAAGTTTTCACAATTTTTTAAGGTGGTTTTTAATTCTTGCTGATATTTCTTAGTGGGGTCAGTTTTTATGCATTTGAAGTTGCTTGAGTTTAATAGCTGTAAAATTTGTATAAATATCGATACATTTGTAAAATTTAGTACATATCTCCTTGAGAATGACCTAAGGTCGAAACTAGTTGGAGTAAAAATAAAAAATCAGTGAAACAAACCAAGTGTTTTAATCAAAGCGTATTCACCCAATCATATTCAGTTGTCACATTGCACGAATTTTATTGGTTGTACGATAGCATTAGTTTGAATCAACCTGTACCGCTCAACAAGCGGTAATATGTATATAAAAGTTGAAAGTTGAACGAAAACTATGAAAAAGAAATGTAATAAAAAAAACATTGAACAGCAAAAGGTATGTGCTAAGTGTACCTTCTACGGCTTTCTGGGTTGCTGCTCATTTCGGCAATACTGAAAAAACAGTCACAGAATAAATAAGTGACAATACAATACGTTTTTTTTTTCTTCTACAAGAATCGCGGAAGCTTACAGTACAAACACGGATTAATAATTACCAGTACTCCAAAAAAGTAATTGTAAATACACAGACTTCCAAAAATGCCAAATTAAAAAACTAATAAAACCAAGAACTTCTACAAGCAGGTAAAAATTAATCACAATCAATCTTTTCACTCAAAACAGAAAAAAAACACTCCTTCCTCTTATAACAGATTTATTCTTTTCACTTTCAGACTTTACTATATCTCTACAAATCTTCATAATTTCCACCAAAACAAAAATGCCTAATCCTCCTTTTATTCCTTTCAATTTTCTCAACCAGTTTTCTTGAAAATCCTAGTTTTCTCCTCTTGCTACAATTTTTTAGAGAAACTCTCTGTAATCCTTTTCTCTCTCATTTCGTCCACCTCCAAAACATTTTCTCTATTGTCTTGCTCATTCATCACAAATTCCAAGTTTCTGAAGATCCGGCTATACAAAAACAATAACAATACAAATTTAAACAAAACTTCAATCGATCAATTTAAATAATTTTATGTAATTTTTATTATTACTAAAATATAGATATAATTGAGTACTTCAAAATTGCAATTTTTACTTTTAAAATAGACGTGTTATGTGTTGCAGAGCTGGGACGAATCCTAGTAGAAAGGATTCGAATCACGAATTCGAATCACCTAATATGATTTGAATCACGAATACTCGAATAAAAGTTCGTAAGAAATAAATATGATTAGAATGAAAGATTCGAATCCTGTTTTTTCGAATCACGAATACAAATCCTTTAAGAATAAATTTGATTTTATTATATTTTTGCAACCATTAATGTATAAATATCGTTACCGGTTGTTTTAACAGAAATATTCAAAACCTAATTATTTATTATTAACACTGAACATCGTTGATAACAGACTAAATATCTGATTCCCTGTTACTCTGATTAAAGATGTATTTGTGTGTTTCTGAACTTCACTTCAAATCAGTGTTTGTACGCGTGGCGCATGAAGTAAAATTTCGAGTTTAGAAAAGCCCGAAAATTTGTCTCGGGTCGCTGCGCGACCCTCGACAAATTTTCACGGGGCTTTTCTAAACTCGAAATTTTACTTCATGCTTAGCCTGGGAGTAGAAACAAACGTTCAAAACTTCAAATTGAACTCTATTATAAAATCGACGAATGCCTGAAAATTACGTAAATAAAAAATTCACTGAATATCATTAAAACCAAGAAAGTCAGAGAAAAATCATGGAATTATATTGAAATTGACCAAAACAAAATTTTGAAAACTAGGTTATTATCTTTAAAAACATATTCAGTCATTTAATGTTCTTATCAAAGCATTCAGATTGAAGTTTCGAACGAGCGTTTCCACTCCCAGACTAAGCATGAGGTAAAATTTCGAGTTTAGAAAAGCCCGAAGAAAATTTGTCGAGGGTCGCGCAGCGACCCGAGACAAATTTTCTGGGCTTTTCTAAACTCGAAATTTTACTTCATGCGCCACGCGTATAAAACAGTGATTTAACGAGAAACTTAAAAACACACGAAAGACATTTTTCAAGTTAATCCTTACAATTAATTCAAATTATTTTTGACGATTCAAAACCTTTTGTAAGTATTCGAATCCTTTTATAAATATTCGAATCCTTTTATTGTTTATTGTTGTTTATTTACGGATATCCATTTGAAATAAATACATAATGCCTAGTCTAAAATAAGTTAAAAGTAATAATTAAGTTATAATATATAAAATAACAAACAATATACACAACAGATTAAAATCAAAATGCTCACCACTATGCTAAAAATAATAAATAAGGTTAAAATATAAATCACAAACAATATACAAATAAAACAAACAAAACATATTAAAATGTGAACAAAAATAAAAATCTAATTTGTCTCACGGAGCATGGACTTAAGATTCTTTTTGCTTGTGGTAGCAAAGTCTATATTCGCCGAGTTGCAGTGCGCGGCAACTCTAGCCATACCATAGTTTCTACCATAATTGGTACGATGAAATGGTACGTTGAAGAGGTCGAAGGAACGCAAACCCCTGCTAGGCACATTGATTTTAAACTGGCCCAGAAGGTGAGGGCAGTCGATCCAACTGTTTATCAAATTGAAGCCTAGCATTACATCCGCGTTCCTCCGTCGCTGCTCCAACGTATTCATTTCTAGGCTACTTAAAATCTCTTGGTAGGAACCACAAATATGGAACTTATACGCTATAAAGCGTATACATTTCGTCTGGACCCTTTCAAGTAAATTTATCTCAGACTTGCTATGGGGATTCCATACCATGCAACAGTACTCCAAATGTGGTCTCACAAGGGTCGTATATAATGTCAGTAGAGTATTGATGTTTGTGAACTCCTTGGTATTTCGTTTTATGAAACCTAGCATACGATGAGCTTTAGGCGATATATTAGTCATATGCGAGTTGAAATCACACTGTTGAGTCAATGTAACGCCTAAGTCCCTCACCGACGAGACGCGCAACAACTGAGTGCCATTAAGAAAATAATTCCTCTCAGCAGTTGCCCTCCTCTTAGAAAAGGAAATAGTCTTACATTTCTTCAAATTCAGTGTCATGCCATTAGTTACACACCAAGACTGGAATCTATCCAAATCATCTTGCAATAAATATGCTGAAAGATTATATATTTCTGTGAAAATTTTTATATCATCAGCAAACAGCAGGCATTCTGCGTGATGGAAGCAGTCGGTAACATCATTTATAAATATGTTGAACAGAAGAGGCCCTAGGTGTGACCCCTGAGGAACCCCAGAAGTCACTGTTATGGCTGATGATATAACACTTCCGATTCGTACTGTCTGAGTCCTCCCGATCAAACATGAATGGATCCATTTAAGCATCTCCCCACAGATTCCTACAAGCTCAAGTTTCCGAAGCAAGATGGTATGATTAACGGTATCGAAAGCTTTAGAGAAGTCTGTATAGACGGAGTCAACCTCATATCCCCTCTCCAAAGCAGACACGATATAGTGGCTATACGATAATAAATTGGATGAAGTAGAACAACCGCTTCTAAAGCCATGTTGCTTTTCGAACAGGACCTTAGAGAGGCAAGCTGTGAGGGATACAGTTATTAATTTCTCAAATATTTTGGGAATATGGGATAGAATTGAAATCGGTCTATAATTTGAGACGATGTTCTTTTTGCCACTCTTAAAAATAGGTGTTATTAAAGCGTTCTTCCATAAAGTGGGGAAAAACCAGAGTTAAGAGATTGGTTAAATAGTAGCCACAAGGGGCGACTAAGTGGAAAAGAACACCGTCTCAGAATAACAGAAGGTAACCCATCAGGACCAGTACAGTACGAATTATCTAATTTGTCGAGTTCATGAAGAACATCGAAAATTTTTACAATCGGGCATAAGTTAAAATTAATATGATTGGAAGATGTATTACAAGATTCACTGGATGATCCGTGCGAGGTATGTGTGTGAGCAGGAACATTATACACTGATCCGAAATGGTTTGCGAATAATTCAACAATATGGTGCATATTATTAACCAATATACCGCCATGATCAAACGTGCTAGGGAAGGACGAGCTACTTCTACTTCCATTAACGTGATTCCAGAACAACTTTGGAGAGCATTGCAAAGATTGTTCAATTAACTGTACATGGTTCCCATAGCAAATCTGAGACAAAATCTTACATTGTGAACGTGTTGATCTAAAAAGCTGAAAGTCAAGAGTCCAGACCAGAGCGCTTAAAATTTAAATGATGTAATTTCTTGAGAGAAATTAGATCAATGAGTTCAGAACTGAACCACTTAGGATATCTCCTGGTTCGACAAGCATTATTTTCTAATATTTTTGGTGTATAATCATCAATAATGGTATACAACACTGAATAAAATAGATTTACATTAAAATCTGTATTATTGTTAGAAAACAAACTGTCCCAGGAGGTATTAATAATTTGTTCAGCAATGGAATTATAATCAGCCCGAGCAAAATTATAGACAAACTTTGAATTCCAATTGCCACCAGGCGTAGATATTTTTAAATAATCAATATCTAAAGTAATGGATGGATGATGACAATCGCAATTTACTAAGTTATTAGTTTATGATTCGAATCACACACATTTGGATTCGAATACGAATCCTCTTAAAAAAATGTAAGAAATCCGGATCACGAATCCAGTTGAACTAAAGTATTTGAATGCCTCTTTTGAATCCTCTAAAAGGATTCGAATCCAGGATTCGATTCCTAAATGATTCGAATCCTGCCCAGCTCTGATGTGTTGAAAGGTATTTTTTCTTTCAAAGAAATTTTAAACTTGTTATTAGTGCTTTATTCGTCAAGTTAAACTTTGTAATTGGTAAATTACATCGTGTGCTTAACATAAATTAAAATACATACATAATTATGCAAATAAAAGTCCATAAAAATTAGCGTGCTTTCAAACAAATTATGTTAATGAACGTTAACACGTGAATATTTACTAACGATATGTTTGATTACTGAAATTAGTATTAGCTTATCAACATTTATTAAAATAACCCATTTACTTTTATTAAACTCATTTTTAAAATACGTTTTAAAACATGAATATTACTAATTCAAAACTATTTGAATTTAATAGAATAAACGTACGCGTTTTTTAGTTTAATAAACATTAATTGAATTGCCTTTTATTTCGTTAGTAGATACATAGTTTAATGCTAGCATAGAGTAAAGAATATTCTTTAACCTTTTACATCTTTATTCTTGTAATGTATAATTTCGGATAGATTACATTCTTTACGAGTGTGAAGTTAGCAATAGATCCAGCAATAGATTTTAAAAAATTCATATCTCGGAAAAAACAAAAGCAAATTAAATGAAATTTGAAAATATATACTTCAAATAGCCTAAATTATTACCTCAAAAAATATAAAACCCTTAACTTTTACCCTTCATATTTGTTCACCCCTTCCAAAAATATGTTATGATTTTCTTTTTATTTGGCAATATTTCATAAAGTTACTTTTTAGCTCAAAATATCTCTATTATACCTTCTTTTGATAAGTGAAATCAAAAAAACGTTTCGACACCCCGTTCGCCACTAAACTATTGTTTTACCCTAAGATTTCAAAAATTAATATCTCAGAGAAAAAAAATACAAATCGAATAAAATTTGAAATACACGATAAACGTTTTTTTGACTTTTGATTATGAAAGTACGCACAATATTGATAAGAATAACAATTTTTGTTTATCTATGGCCCTTTGCCAAATTCGGAAAAAATTATGTTTAATTTGTTGCATATGGATCCATACGAGACGAGCGGGAGATAATTTTTTTTTCGGGGGTGAAAATGTGCTCCAAACGTATTTTTGACTTTTGATTATGAAAGTACGCACATTAATGATAAGAATAACAATTTTTATTTATCTATGGCCCTTTGCCAAATTAAGAAAAAATAATGTTTAAATCGTTGCACATAATTCCATACGTATATAAATCCATACGACGAGCAGGAGATTATTATTTTATTATATGGGCGTAAAGTGCCTGACACATTTTTTTTACTTTTGCTTATTAGAGTAAACACACTCATGATAAAAAGAAATAATATATGATACATATCAACATTTAAGAAGATTGTGAATTTAAAAAAACATATATATTAAAACATATACATTTAAAGACAAGAAAAAATGAAAGGGTAATTTTAGGGGTTGATCTTGTTTGTGCTATTAATTAAGATGTATTCCTTAGTAATATTTTCTTTGATTTGATTTTGCTTTCTCGGAAATATTGATTTCCATATTAACGGGGTAAAAAATATATTTTAGGGGTGAACAGGGTGACGAAACGTTTTTTTGATTTGGTTTATTAAAAGAGGGTAGAATAGAGATATTTTGAGATAAAAATGAATTTTATGGAACATTGCCAAAGTAGAAAAAAATTGATTACGTTTTTGGAAGGGGTGAATAAATATTATAGGTAAATATTATGGGTCAATTTTTTTTTTCGGTGATAACTTAGACATCTCTTATCGTGTATTTTAAATTTTATTCGATTTGTATTTTTTTTCTCTGAGATATTAATTTTTGAAATCTTAGGGTAAAACAATAGTGTAGTGGCGAACGGGGTGTCGAAACGTTTTTTTGATTTCACTTATCAAAAGAAGGTATTATAGAGATGTTTTGAGCTAAAAAGTAACTTTATGAAATATTGCCAAATTAAAAAAAAATCATAAAATATTTTTGGAAGGGGTGAAAAAATATGAAGGGTAAAAGTTAAGGGTTTAATATTTCTTGGGGTAATAATTTAGGCTATTTGAAGTAAATATCTTGTTTTTATCCGAGATATGAATTTTTTTAAATCTATTGCTGGTTCTATTGCTAACTTCACAACCGTACATTCTTTACTATGTGATGCTAGTTAATTTTTACTACGATGCCAACATTTCGTATTAATAGAACAAAATCTACATACTATTAATTAGTTCTAAACTAAATTAACCAACGTAACCAACTCTGATTAAATCAGGAGTACTTTAGAGGTTATGTCACACTGTTTTTGTTTACGTGCGTGAAAAGTTGAATTATTAAATTGAATTGTACTTCGAACGAGTGTTATCCACTCCCAGGTTAAGCATGAAGTAAAATTTCGAGTTTAGAAAAGCATGAAAATTTGGTTTGGTCGTGTAGCGCGTAGCGCTACACGACCAAACCAAATTTTCAGGCTTTTCTAAACTCGAAATTTTACTTCATGCGCCACGCGTATAAAAAAACTGATTTCAATTGTATTTCAAAACATACCGAATATCTAGATAGATTATTTTGATTTAAACTATGAGTAACGTGCTATTAAATTATGAGTTGCAAACTAACAATAGTACTTTAATACGAAAATGTTAATATCATCCTTATAGCTGTACGCCAACATCTACTAATAAGGCTGTTAATGTAAATTAACGCATTAATTTACAAGAGCACCGTTAATAGGGTCCATTAATAAACGATTTTGAATTCATTTATTTAACGATTGAGTAATTAGTATCAGAGTGAGTTTTTTTTCAGGTTCTCTATGGAGATCTCGGAAACTATAAGAGATAGAGAAACGGTTGAGTGGACAAAGTAGTGCAGTTTTCTGAGCTAATTAAAAATACATTTGCAAATTTTTCAAAAACGTCAAGGGTAACTAGATATTTAAAAAAATGTGAAAAGTGTCGATTTTTTTAAATCGATTCTTTTCAGTTATTAAAAGAGATAGAAGAAAACTATAAATGGCAAAGTTTTAGATAATTTTACACTGAATAATAAAATGTTATCAGTTTTTTTGTATCGACATTAGTTTTCCATATATAACAAAAACGTACATTTTTTTAAAATGGAAACTATAGTTGGGTATGTTATCATTGAAAAGGGATTTTTTTCTCTTAAATTAGACATGTCACTTGGCATACTTATTTAAAAAAAATTAAGTTATTAACTATTTTCTATTTTATTTACAACAAAAAAATATGTAGCAATGAAATAATGACTCTAATAAAACAATTGCGATTGTTTGTAACAGATAATTTCATTTTTATATTTTTGTCAATTAATTTAATGTAAAAAACAACTGTTTTTTTTATGGACATTTTATTCCTACCAATGTCTGTTTCTTGCTACACATAACTTTAAAATAAACTTATTTGACAAACATTTAACAAACTCCTGCATTACACCGAGCTGTAATTATAATTATCATTTTTTCATGGCCAAATTTTTTTGTTGTAAAAAAAATTGAAAATTGTTAATAACTCAGTTATTTTTATAAATAAGTATGTCAAATGACATATCAGTTTAAAAAGAAAAAATCCCTTTTTATTGATGATATAGCCAACTATGGTTTCCATTTCAAAAAAAATTAAGTATGTGTTATATCTCTAAAACGAATGCCGATAGAAAAAATCTGATAACATTTTATTGTTCAGTGTAAAATTATCTAAAACTTTGTTGAAATAAAACACTTTAACTTTGTTTGTATAACACACTATTTTTATTTTCGTGACTGCAGTTTCGGCAATTCAACTTTCCATTATCAAACAGAGTAACTTAAATTACGGTATGGTACAGGTACATATATATACACAAAATGGTTATTAATAACCATTTTGGTTATTAATAACCATTTTGTGTATATACGGTATGGTACAGGTATAAATACACAAAATGGTTATTAATAACCATTTTGTGTATATATACCTATACCATACCGTAATTTAAGTTACTGTTTGATAATGGCAAGTTGAATTGCCGAAACTGCAGTCACGAAAATAAAAATAGTGTGTTATACAAACAAAGTTAAAGTGTTTTATTTCATTGAATTAACATGTATAACGAAGTAGAAGCCTCCACAGTTCATAATTTAAAACTTTGCTATGTATAGTTTTTTACTATCTCCTTTAATAAATGAGGAAAATCGATTTAAAAAAATTGACACTTCATATTTTTCATTTTATCTACTAAAGTAGATTTTTTTTGAAAATTTTGCAAATGTATTTTTATTTAGCTCGTAAAACTGCATTACTTTGCCCATTTAACCGTTTCTCTATCTTTTATAGTTTCCGAGGTCCCCGTAGAGAACATGAAAAAAAACTCACCCTGTATAAAAAATTACGTACTCAGTGATTTAACTTATAAATACACTGGCGATGAAAAAAAATATGAATTTGTTTATAATTTAAGAAATACTTAATTAATAAACGAAATCCATTCATTATTTGCTTGAAAAAAAATTTGTTGTGAAATTTAAATTTGTGTTTTCTTAGACTTTTTGAAACAGAAGTAAAACCTATCCAAATTCTGATTATTCAGTCATTCCAGCTCTCCTGAATTTAGAATGTTAGTCACTAAAAAATCAACGGTGTTCTGTTACAATTAAAAGTTGTCACGAAATCTTACTGTATTTTTATCTCAGGCATTTTAAAGCAGAAGTAATCCTGATTTTTTCCAGCCATTCTAGCTCTCCTAATTATAAATCCTTAGCTATTAAAACCCAACCATTTTTATTATTTTCCAGCAAGCTAAGTTTTTTTTTAACACCAATTTCTCGGTTTTTGTATCTTTTTGTTGTTGCAATTGTAAGTTGATTACTTAAGAGACGATTTATATTCGTTTAAGTTTTAGTCCTGTATTTATCTTAGTGTAAGTCATCTAGTGCTAAGAGTTCAACACACCCAAACTTTTCCGAAAAATCGATAAAAACACACACATACACACAGAGGCAAACACCGGCTGAGCGAAAGAGAGAGAGAGAGAGAGAGCGAAAGGCGGCACCTTTCCCAACAATTTAAACGTCCGAAAATAACAACAACAATGAACTGTCAAAAGGGAAAAACAAAACAGAGCAGAAAAAAAAAACAACTCTGCAAGGGGCCTCGGAACACTCGCCCCCTTTTCCCAGGCAGGAACAAAAAAAATAAACACTCGTTCACACTTTTAGGCTTTCGCGATTTCCTCTTTGATTCCCGTGTAGAAGGAAGGTTTTCGTCCTCGCCGGCGGTCGGCGTTTTCTCATGTTTGTTGTTATTGTTTCCGTGTTGGGTTTTTCATGTAAAACAACACTCACCTCATTGTTGTACGGGTGTTCCGCTGGAAACGTGTGGTCCGGTGCACTGGTTCACGCGCGCGGCATGTTGCGTTTACGTTCGGGGCGCGCACTGGTCGTTTATAAAACGCGTTTTCGGCCGGTTTAATTGATGATTTCGGTGGAAATTTGCGCTAGCCTACGCGAGTGATGAAAATGACGGCCGCCATGTTGTCATTTGTGACCAGCCCTGAGAGGCGTGCGCCAATCAGGGGCGAGTTTTACAAAGCGGGAATTTTAAACATTCACCCACTCTAATAAAGTATTCACAGTATTCTATAAACAATAATTAAGATTATACTTACAATGGTGGTATATAAGCAACTTAGTAGAGCTTTAAAACTGCTTATTAATGATTTAATTTATTAAAGCATTATAAGCGTTTTCTATAATGAAGTAATTTTCAAACCCAACTTATGATTTGCATATACAAATTTTAGGCTTTAGAAATCGTTATCAAGTTTTACTGTATTTAATTTATATTCGCCGAAAATTATATTGTTTAAATATTTGCAGGAATCTGTAATGCTAAAGTATTTTTTACAATGGAAAAAAGTTGCAACTTTTCTAAAACACTAGTAGAAGCATTTTACACACAGTTCTACGACTACTTCATCTGAGTCTATAATATATTTCGTCTCTGTATTCCGAATGGCGCGTATAGTAAATACATGGCTAAAAACTTAATCACGATTAAGTGATAAATCCAAAAATTCACTAGAAACTCAAATAGTTAATCATCCGATTTCGACCGATTAACATTCATTGGTCGTAAAATTAGCGCAATAACTTCACGACGTTTGTTTTCGAGAAATTATTTATTGTTTATTTGTGTTTAATTTTTGGATTTTTATTAACTTATTTTAACTCTTTGAACACCTATTGTGCTTTTTTAATAACAAAATGTGCAATATATAAATTTACAATCACTTTAAATATAGAAATATATATCATTTATAAACCCCGCGCATTTGTTTCCACTGTTTACAATGGTACGACGAGAAAAATACCAAAAAGGAAACTAAATTCCCTAGAATTCCCTACAAAAACGCGTGCTATCTTCATTATTTCTTTATGGTGGCTGATTAGAAATGGGCCCGTTCATCAGAGACAACAGTTAAGAGTGTACTGCCAACTGTTTGGGAATTCTCTGATGACCGGATTGTTAATCGTGAACGTGTTTGGGATTTTTGCAATCGTACAAAATAGACCGACCGAAGTACCGTTTATTAGATACTAACATACATCACAAACAAATCCAAACATGCTGAATGTTGAACATTTTTATGAACGGGCCCAATTAGCCCACGGTGCAACAGAAATCCGGGATTAAAGTTAATCGTCTTTAGTTAATCAGAGTCGGTGCAAGTGAGCATAAATGTATTATTATGAAGAATAATGTGTTCCTCAATTAACCTGTGATAAAACATGATTACTATTAATGAACACTCTTACGTTAATATTAGGTAGGTACTTGGCTTATCATGTAAAAGATTGATTAATTATTAAGTTTTGCTTTGCAACAATTGTTTGTGTGTTATTAAACATATATTGCTTCAATCTGGGCGAATTTAATTCTTTTCTTTTATTGTTAATTTGCGTTAATAAGTTTGTTAAAACGGAACCCAGTATACAGAAATGTAATCTATTGCAGGTTTCTATAATTTTAGGCTTGTTTACAAATTTGTATAGTTATAGAAATCTGTAATTTACTGTAGGTTTCTATAATTACAGAAACCTGTAATTCATTACAGGTCTCAAGGTTTGCAATAAATTATTATATATTACAGATCTCTATAACTCTGTAATTTATTATAAGTCTCTGTAATTACAGATTTTTGTAATTGGTCAATAAAGGTAATTCTACAAGAGTTTTTTTAATTCATTACCTAAATTCTCAGACCAAGAATATGCTATTCAAACCATAGAGTTAGTATGTCTAGAGGAAGCATTCGGCTCATTTGTTGTAAATTGGGCCCGTTCATCAAAACGTTCAACGTTCAACACGTCTGGATATATATATATATATATATATATATATATATATATATATATATATATATATATATATATATATATATATATATATATATAAATATATATATATATATATATATCTAATGAACGGTACTCCTGCTCGGCATTTCTGAAATTAGGCGCGGGGGGCTTCAGCCCGTGTTCCCTTTTTGGCGTCACCTATGAGTGTTCTTGATAACCATCACTAACCAAAGACGTATATCCCTGTTGGTGTGCGTGTAGATGTGTGCGATGTGTGCATGGGTTAGTGAGAAATACAGAAAACTATAATTTGAAAAACTATAATTTGAAGCCCAGAAATGCCGAGCAGGAGTACCGTTCATTAGATATATATATATATATATATATATATATATATATACATATATATATATAAATATATATATATATATATATATATATATATATATATATATATATATATATATATATATATATACCAAATAAGAAATAACAGCGCATTAGGTCATGATGTAAAAGTTATTTTTTTTATCAAGTGAGTATGCAAGGAGGACAGAAGACGACGACGATTGTTTCGCTCTTTTTATGAGCTCCTCAGGCCGCCACATCCATCATCCCATACACACTCACTTGATATGTAGAAGTTGTATATATACTGACTTCGCTAACCATAAGCCGGTATTGATGTCAGTATTAATAAATGCTACTGCATTGATAAGGGCATTGATCTCATTTTGCTTCTACAGTTAGTGTCGGTTTTTAGTTTAAACCATCGACTAGCATCGATGAGAAACCCGAACCAATGCGATGATAATATTCAGAACGCCGAATTAATTTAATAAATTAGAATTCGGCGTTCTGAATATTCTCGAAGAAAAACCAAGAAAAATAGCAAAAACGGCGGAAATGGCAGGGCGGGCAGGCCTAAAAAGCGCGCAAAAATAGCTTAAAAATTCATTATGAAGAAATTTATTACATCGAAAAGGCGTTGCTTCGAAAATAACGCCATGTTATAATGTTCCATAGAACTATTGTCAAAAATCGGAATTTCCATTGCCCTGACGCCCAGACCCAGTCGACTCCATATGATTCTGTAAGTTCATTTATATAGTTGACCGACCCACTCCATAGGAGGGCGCATATGTCGGAATTTCAAATTTCCCGCAATTTCTAATGTGGGCTTGTTTTCAATCAACAGCTGTCAGATCTGAAGGCACAAAAATGCCGATAAGACGAAATCGTCTCGAGATGAGCGTTAATAAATATAAATAATTGCAACCGTAAGTATATATAATATATTTACTATATCCCAAATATCTTTCACCTTGTCAAATATAGGGCAAAAGAGTTTCACTATACCAAATACTTTTCCTTTTAATATTTTTGCTGAATATTTTTGCAGTAACAATAACTTTCTTCTGAAAACATTCCAAATTCAACCTATTTTCTGTGAATCTTTAGATATTCCATGTTTGTTTTTAAAGTTCAATTTGAAGCTTTAAATGAGTGTTTTCCACTCCCAGACTGAGCATGAAGTAAAATTTCGAGTTTAGAAAAGCCCCGTGAAAATTTGTCGAGGGTCGCGCAGCGACCCGAGACAAATTTTCTGGGCTTTTCTAAACTCGAAATTTTACTTCATGCGCCACGCGTATAAAACACAGATTTCAAGTGAAATTCGAATATATATTAATTTCACAATATTTTCGTGTTTTATGCGCGTGGCGCATAAAGTAAAATTTCGAGTTTAGAAAAGCCCAGAAAATTTGTCTCGAAAAAGCCGAAAAAAAGGTTATCTGTGGGTAAGTAGGTACGTGTTTGACGGGGATTCCAAGGGATTAGGAAAACACCCGAGTTTCAGGTGGACACACTAAATCTAATAAAACATTTTCAAGCGGACTTAAATCGAAATTAAACAGTAGGTTTTCTTGTTTTTTCATTTGAATTGCCTACAACATATTTAAATGATAGTGTGTAGAATGTTTCAATAATTTTACGTTTTCTAAAATGAACTTATGGCCCGTTTCAATTGCATGGTTAGCGACTGCAGATTTACCCGGATTCAGGTGTTTAATGTGTGAGACATGTTCCTTGAATCTAGTTTGAATGTTTCTTTGTGTTTGTCCTATGTATATTTTGTCACAATTCGAACATTTAATGGAATAAATTCCAGATTTTTCTAAGAAATGTGTTTCGTTAAAAGTGTTCCCTAGTAAATTGTGTAATTTTGTATTTACATAGTACGCTGGGGTTAAATTGAATTTCTTGTACAATTTTTTGAAATTAATACCTTTTAAAATACACATCTAACATGCTCATTATGTCTTTGTTATTTTTCGCATCGCACGCTAATTTATGTTAATATTATGACCCCCTGCACCGCGCACCCCGCTTAGAAAAATCCCGCCTTCTCCCGCGCCCAATGACGTCATTTGCGATTGCAGCGCCGCCTCATCGAGTGGATCGCTTAACTAAAATCATGATACGTAGAGCCCCCTAGGAGTTATCAATCTAATTTAATCTATGGTGACGCCCCCTCGATTAGGCGAGTGCTAGGTCTTATGCGAACTTCAGCGGAATCAAAAATGTCTAGTGGGGTCCGAAATTTTTTGGTTACATAAAATGAAGTGCTTCATTTTATATTTTATTCTATAAAAGATGCATTTAAAAGTAGTGAAATAATTTGCTGTACCAAAATGATTCATTTAATTTAGAAAGAAAGTAAGATACAATGCATTTTACTTTACTTTACCTAAACAGTTTTGTCATAACTGGTTCATGAAATGCCACGACTACTTTCGTAACCTAAGTATTTCATTAAAATATGTGAAATCTTGACCCAAAATGGGCAAGTGATGACAAAATATGTGTTCTCTACTTCACATTATAATTATTAGTGTCCTACTAACAGGTGCCAATTTTCAGTTGTGATGAATCTTCAAAAACAAGCAGTTCTATTCGAGTACTCTTACAATGATTCTCTAAAAGCTTAGTGAATAAAATAATGTGTAATGATTGTGTGAATATTGCATTAGTGATTAATCGTGTTGACTAGTACCTTCTATTTTGTTTGTATTATAGATGTTTATACATTTTACTTCCATTCGTGATACTCAGAGATTTAGATTGATTTTTAATAATTAACGTTGCACTAACCAGTGCAACACATTTATCCTTCAGCATGAATGCGAGAGAAATGTTGTTTTTAAATCAATACTGCTAGAATGTCTTTTATTGAGAAAATTAAATAAGCAAGATGATCAATAAAACAGGTTGTTTGTAACTTACGTTTTGCACAATAAGTTTTATATGTGCTTCTGTGACTAAAGACTGCAAGTGTTGTTTGACTAAAAAAATAATAATAACAAAATAATCATTCACTTGTCATAATAAGGGTGGGCAGCAAACGACATAGTTTTACCAGCTTCAATAGAGGTTTGTCATGGGTTTTAAACCAGTATGATAAATCATTTAGGTGAAGTGATGCACTTAAATGATTTATTTTGCTTTACAACAAAAAACACAAGCAAGAACAGATATGCTCAACTGGCCTTTTTAAAACAAAACTTCGTTTTTCTTGAGTATCTGAAATTTCTGTTAATTTTGAAAACTCTGACATTTTCCATTTGTGAATTTCCTAGATTTCCGTTTTAAATATTCTAACACTATTATATTCTAACACTTTATAATTCTGACAATAGAAATATTACTATTTCTATTATCAGAATTATAAATTTCATGAACATCGCCAAGATATTAAAAGTCAATTATCCTGAAAATTTTTGAAGTTCATAAAAAAATCCTAGGGTTATAAGAATTAACGAAATGTCATGAAAAGTGTTAGAATATTTAAAATTAACGAAAATCTAGGAAATTCACAAAAAAAAAACGTCAGAGTTTTCAAAATTAACAGAAATTTTAGTTTTTAAAATCTTGACGCTTTTCGTGAGTTTTTAAAATTTTTATTAAAAATAGAAATGTAGACGTTTTTTATGAATTCCCAAGATTTCCGATAATTTAAAAAAAACTTGATACTTTTCATGAATTTTGAAGATTTTTGTGTGTTTTCTAAATATTTGTTAATTTTAAAAATGCTGAAGTTGTTCATGACATTCAAAGATTTTGGTTGTTATTTGTAATATTTATGTGATTTTGTTTGTAAAATTGTTTTGCTGTAATTCGAAAATCAACAGCAATTTCAAAAACAAACGGGATTTGAAAATATATTCTCTGGTTTTTCGAAATTCCGACGGTTATCCTAAATTTTGTAGATTTTTGCTAATTTTGAAAATGTCAACACGACAATTTTCATCAATTTTCAAAATCTTGGTAGTTTTTGTTAAATTGAAAATGTTTTTCGATTTTCATGAAATTTCACGATTTTGATTGATTTTTAAATACTTAGCATCTTTTTGTAAATTTACAAGTTTTAGTTCATTTTTAAAAACTTGACGCTTTTCGTAAATATCCTAGATTTCTGTTAATTTTTAAAAACTGACTGTTTTTATAATTTTTATAAGATTTTCGTTAATTTTTAAAAAATGTTGAATATTTTCATAAATTTTTACAAACTTGACTATTTTTGTTACATTTACTTTTCATAAATATAATAGATATTTACTTTCAAAAATGTTTAAGACGGCTTGTCGTGATTATGATGATTATGATTATGATAAACAGTTTTGAGTTTAGTATGATTATTATTATAATTAGGATTATAATTACAGATTATGATTACAGCCGTAAATTTTCAGGCTTCTCTAAACTGGAAATTTTACTTTATGTGCCACATGCATTCACTCATATTTTTTTAAACAAGAATTTTGCTAATTTGGTAACCGTCATTAAACTATTTCGGCAAAATTATTTATCTTGCCACTGAGCAAATCGATTTAAGTAATGTTTCATCAACACTAATACAACGTTTAATGTTGCTAAAATGTTGATATAACGTTATTTGTTTGTTTTTTGCTGTGGGTTAGGTAAAGGTCACAGTATCAAATAACCCACTGAGCAAAGACATTAAAAAATGTGTCAATAACGTTAAAACAACGTTTAATGTTGGTACAATGTTGATATAATGTTATTTGTTTGTTTTTTGCTCAGTGGGAAGTATTAAATAATATTAAATCTAAAATATCTGGTATCGAAAAGTATCAATATTTTAATTATCGATACTTTTTATTATGATATTTTACCGTATCGATACTTTGACATACGATATAATCGAATATTGATATTTTTTGGGATCGGACCATCCTTAGTGTAAGTTGGGTTGCCTGCAACAAATGTCTTCCAGTCGGCATTAATACGAATTAATGCGCGGATTTAAACATTTGATTTTTCATTCCCATATAGTGTTTACCTTTCTTATTATTATTTTTTTTATTGTATAAATACAGCACTTAAAAATACTAATTTATTTCCAAAAATGAATCGACTGTTAGTGTTTATACGACTGTGTGTGTATACAGGAGAAATCGTAGAAAAAGTCGATATAAAATTCGAATCGATCCAATTATTATTCAGATTTATGTAAATAGAATGAAAAAAACCTTGATACACACACACATACAGAGGATTTACACGCGGCATTTGAATTTCCATTTGTAAATTCGATCGGAACAGGCGAATTTAGCGCGTGGCGTATGAATAAAATCGTGATATATTTTAAATTGCAAACGGTTCATTTCAAATGCAAATTTTGTACGAAATTTGTTATAGTGCCCTGATGTATTGGGTCAAATGAATGATAAGTACTGCGGGATCAGAATAACTGAATGAAGATAAATTATGTCGTAACCTAATGGAATATTTTTATCTGTGAGTAAATGACGCAGTAAAAAAATAAAACATAAATCCACTCTTCCTTTCATGGTCGTAGTCGAATGGTAGGCAGGAGGGTGGTCACCCTCCGCCCCCTTGATTTATCAGAAAAAAATGAAATGTCATGTCTGAACTAATGAAATTGCGCTAGTTTGTTCATTTATGTATGTATGATTTTGAAACTTTTTTCATGTACAATGTTGTTATACCGGGTGTTGACTTGGCGGACGCAATATAGGAAATCGCATGTTAATTTTGAAGTGTTCAAATATTGGCTTCCCTATTTATTTTAGAGACAAAATGTATTTTACTTTTTTGTACAGGGAAAAATTCTAAATTTATGAATGTTCATAGTTAACACTTTACGTTTCTCTAAGTAAAAATAACTAAGAGAAAGTAATGTGATTTTATAAAAATAATGACATTCCATGGAATTGATACAACAATTGCGGATATTCCGTTTTTTTTAAAGTTCAATTTAAAGCTTTAAACAAGTGTTTTCCACTCCCAGACTAAGCATGAAGTAAAATTTCGAGTTTAGAAAAGCAGTTGAATCCTAAAAAGTGTGATTTTCTTCGACTTTTAAGGGAAGTTATTACATAAAAAAATCATATATTGAATATTCTTTGGTATACTTTTATGAAATGTAAAATCAGTGTTTTGACAATATGTATATAGAAATCAAATTAAGTTTTTTAATTTTTTTTAATTGTTTACAGATTATTATTTGCCAGTAAAATTCGCAACTTTGTCCCAATTTAACCGACACTCTATATCAGGGCTGGCCAACCCGCGGCCCGCCTGTGGCCCTCGGAGCGCTTCTGTGCGGCCCGCGGCTTCAAACAGTATTATTTATTGCGAAAATTATTTGTATTGACAACTTTATTAAATTTAGCCCGAATAAGTTAAAAGCGATTAACCGATACGAAAAATGTCAATCTAGTAATACTTTTTGGGTTGGTTTTGTACAGGGTGCGGCAGGGAAACTTGCTGATTTGAAAGGTCAATAAAAGATGAAGTATTTCACATATCGATTTATTTTTTTTATCGTATTGTACTTATCCTAAATTTTTGTCTCAAGTGGTTTTAAAAATGACATCGGACAAATGGCTGCCCTCATTAGCGATACACTGATTCACCCGCGTTTTGAAGTTTCGCTCCATTCTTTCGAGCATATCGACAGGAATGTTGGCGATGGCTTGGCGAATGTTGTCCTTCAGGTGTTACAGGGTCCGTGGTTGGTCATTGTAAACAATGGATTTGAGATATCTCCATAAAGAGAAGTTACAGGGAGCTGAATCGGGGGAGTGCGCCGACCACAGTACGTCACCCCTCAAGAAGATTAGGCGCTCGTCGAAGTGTTCCCTCAAAAGTTCTATTGAAGTTCTCGCTGTGTGCGGTGGCTCCGTCCTGCTGGAACCATACGTCCCCAAGTTCCATTTCTTCAAGTTTTGGGAGTAAAAATGCAAAAACGACAGCTTCGCCCTCTAGACGTTTTCTGGTGTTCTGGAAGTCCGTTGACCTACAGGCCTTTTTTTGATTGCCGGCCAGGAACGGGACCCGCGGTATGAATATTGAACCGAGTTCGGAAGGCACGTTGGCTGGCAACCACCGAACGGCCATTAAAAAAGTATGCCACGACGGCGAACGCAGGTTCCTCCTTTGTCCAACGCATGACGACAACTTGCTTGAGCGCACAGATCTACAGATGCACAACTATGGGAAAAAAAAACGGTCGCAACAGAGCAAACCACACTATGGTGGCGCGACAGTCGCTTAATCAAAATATAGCGGTTTATTTAAAAATATTGGGTATTCGATTTCAATGGATTTAAGTCCAAATAAAAATTATTGTTTACGTAAAGTAAGGAATAATTTTAATGTGAACATTATTTAAATTACATAGAGGAGTATAAAAGTTGCTATACCGGGTGTTGACTTGGCGGACGCAACATAGGAAATCCCATGTAAATTTTGAAATGTTCAAATTTGGCTCCCCTATTTATTTTAGAAACAAAATGTATAAACCTTTTTTGTAGAGGGAAAAATTCTGAATTCATTCGTGCGTACGTTTATAACTTAACGTTTCTCTAAGTTAAAATAATTAAGAAAAAGTAATGCATTTTATAAAAATAATGACATGCCATGGAATTGAAACAAAAATTGCGGATGTCAAAATGGCAAAAGATATCGCAGTCACTTGAATAAAGTAAATGTTTTCGAAATGATTTACACTATACAAGAAAAAATCCTCCTAATAAAGTGGTATTATGCAGACCACAGTTATCATGATGGTTGCGTTGTGTTTTTTTGTCGTTAATTAAGTAACAGCAATATCTTGTACTATTTTGAAATCCGCAATTGTTGTATCAATTCCATGGTATGTCATTATTTTTATAAAATCACATTACTGTTTCTTAATTATTTTAGCTGTAAATTTTCTGACATTCGTTGATTTTTAAAAGGGATCAATTTGAAGCTTTAAACTAGTGTTTTCCACTCCCAGACTAAGCATGAAGTCAAATTTCGAGTTTAGAAAAGCCCACGGGGCTCGAAATTTTACTTCATGCGCCACGCGTATAAAACATAGATTTTAGGTGAAATTCGAATATATATAAATTTTGCAATATTATAGTGTTTTATACGCGTGGCGCATGAAGTAAAACTTCGAGTTTAGAAAAGCCCAGAAAATTTGTCTAAGGTCGCTGCGCGACCCCCGACAGATTTTCACGGGGCTTTTCTAAACTTGAAATTTTACTTCATGCTTAGTGTGGGAGTGGAAAACACTTGTTTAAAGCTTTAAATTGAACTTTAAAAATAACAGGGAATATCCGCAATTGATGTATCAATTCCATGGTATGTCATTATTTTTATAAAATCACATTACGTTTTCTTAGTTATTTTAACTTAGAGAAATGTAAAGTGTTAAGTGTGAACACTTATAAATTTAGAATTTTTCTCTCTACAAAAAAGTGAAATACATTTTGTCTCTAAAATAAATAGGGAAGCCAATATTTGAACACTTTAAAATTAACATGCGATTTCCTATGCCAAGTCAACACCCGGTATAAGCATGGATATCTATACTGAAAAGAAATATTCCCTGTATAAAAAAAAAACAATTAAAACAGAATATTAGATTCCTATCAGCGGCGGCTCGCAGCCTAATTTCAGGGTAGGCCAGAGACCCAAGGTAATAGTATCCGTTATTGAAAGGTGACTTTGTTGTGCAATTCCTTGTATTTATAAACCGCAATCCCAACCTCAAATTTTGTGTGCCTTACCCAATGACTATACGGGTATCTACGCTAAACCGTTCATTAAAAGTTTATAGGGTTGCCGTTGCACTAAAAATTTGAAAAAAATCCTTGTCATATGGTTGAATCAGTTCACCTCATGTGAAATATTTTCAACTTTATATCACTTCCGGTTCCACCGGAAGTAGCACCAAATTTGTTAATTTAAATGGAACACCCTGTATATTAGTAATATTTTTGATTCCTCGTTTAAATTGCAACATATTTTATTCGAACATATGTACACTTATCTCTTATAGTTTTCAAGCAAAAAAAAATATTTCTAAAATTCTGACCTCTAAAAGGCATCTTGAAATCTGTCTGTAACTTTTTTTAAGAATAAGATAAAAATATGTTTTATATCTCTACTTGTACCTAGAGGATGCCTCTATGAGTGTATGAATTGGAGACTGTCAATTTTGACAATAAGTGTTCTTAAAATGTCAATATCGAAGTGCCCTCTTCAATATCTCGTAATTCAATTTTTTTAAATGGAATGACCCATTTTTTTATCACGCGGTACTGTTTGGGGGAAGATTTCTTACAAAGAAGTATCAACAACTATACTCCTAAAGCAAGTGGTTTTCGAATTATTTCGAAGATTCGTTTTTCGTCGCATTTATGCAGGGAATAATGCGCGCATAAGTCGCAACTGAATTTTAGTAGGCAAGTAGTAATGCTTTTGTTTTGTGGCTTATGTAATGCGAAATGTCAAATAATACAAACAATTAGTACAAAGTTATACAGAAATCAACAAAATTAATAAATACACCCACCAACAAATTATCAATTTATTCTTTATACATGGCAACTGCGATAGAATTGGTACTCGAACATGTAGAATATTTAATGAAACTTATCCACATTTGCCGCCGATGAATAAAACAAGATTTAGAAGATTGGAATCAAATTTTGTTCAATTGGCAGTTGCCATGTATAAAGAATAAATTGATACTTTGTTGATTTGTGTAATTATTCATTTTGTTGATTTCTGTAAAACTTTGTACTAATTCTTTTTATTTTTTGACATTTCGCAATACAATCGCGACAAAACAAAAGCATACTACTGGCCTACTAAGATTCAATTGCGACTTATGCGCACATTATTCCCTGCATAAATGCGACGAAAAACGAATTTTCAAAATAATTCGAAAACTACTTGCTTTAGGAGTATAATTTTATAATACTTTTTTGTAGGAAATTTTCCCCCCAATCGTACCATGTGATAAAAATTGGGTCATTCCATTTAAAAAAATTGAATTACTAGATATTGAAGAGGGCACTTAGATATTGACATTTTAAGAACACTTATTGTGAAAATTGACAGTTTCCAAATAATTCACTCATAGATGCATCCTCTAGGTACAAGTAGAGATATAAATCACATTTTTATCTTATTCTTAAGAAAAGTTACAGACAGATTTCAAGATGCCTTTTAGAGGTCAGAATTTTAGAAATATATTTTTTTCTTGAAAACTATAAGAAATAAGTGTAAATATGTTCGAATAAAATATGTTGCAATTCAAACGAGAAACCCAAAAAATTACTAATATATAGGGTGTTCCATTTAAAATAACAAACTTGGTGCTACTTCCGGTGGAACCGGAAGTGATATAAAGTTGAAAATATTTCACACGAGGAGAGCTGATTCAACCATATGACAAGGATTTTTTTTCAAATTTTTAGTGCAACGGCAACGCCATAAACTTTTAACGAACGGTTTAGCGTAGACACCCTGTATACTCTTATTCATTCAAATGAAAATATTTTGAAGAGAAAAGAAGGTAGGCATAGGGAATGTTAGTGTAGATCAACGCAGAATTAAAATGCAATTAAATTGATTTATTTGCCCCTTTTTTGTGAATAGTTACGTTTCCTATTAAAAATGCTCATCTTTAATTATACACTGGCGAAAGAAATTAACGCATCACATTATTTTTTTTAATTTAAAAATAAAGTTTTGATGTTTAAAAACAAAAAAAATAACAAAAAAACCAACTAAACTATAATAATGATTTTCAACACATTTTCTTTCATTAAGGACTAAAATAATGTCATAAATTAAAAGAGGAAAAAAGTTAACATGTGATTAAAAGACTTAATATCTAGTGTTTCCTCCTCTTGCTCGAATAACTGCCTGACAGCGACGGCTCATACTGTTAATTAATGATCCAATTTCATCCTGGTTAATATCTTCCCAAATTTCCTGCAATCTTTGTCCAAGCTCTTGTTGATTGCTTGGACGCCGAGGAAGTGCTCTAAGGCGTCTGCCCATCGCGTCCCATAGGTGTTCGATCGGATTAAGATCGGGACTCCTGGCTGGCCATTGCATTGTGTTGATACCCACTAGGTCAAGATACTGTTGTGCAATTCGGGCACTGTGTGGTTTTGCATTGTCATGCATAAACAGGAAATCGTTTCCTCCAAAGGGAGCAAAAGGCATTACGGATGGTTCTAAAATGTTTGCAATATAAGACGCTGCCGTGATGCTTCCTCTTGGTATGACCACCAACTCCGTACGAGCCTCTAAAGTGATACCACCCCACACCATAACAGAGCCTCCACCAAACGTAACAGTCGGAACAATGTTACACTGCGCATAACGTTCACCTGGCCGTCTGTACACATGCATTCGTCTGTCACTGCCGTAAAGACAAAATCTGGACTCGTCGCTAAACATAACATTAGCCCAATCGGCCTGTAACCAGTTTACATGTTCTTGCGCAAATGTTAACCTGGCTCTGCGATGGTCTGCGGTTAATTGTGGTCCTTTTGCCGCTGTTTTCGGAGTTAAATTAAAACCACGTAACCTTTTTCTGATGGTAACGGAACTTACATGAACATTGTGGATCTCTGCGAGCATATTTTGTAGCCTAGGAGCCGTAATAAACCGTTCGCGTAACGTCTGCATCATTAAAAAACGGTCTTGAACAGCAGTTGTGGCCCTTTTTCTCCCTTATCCTGGCCTTCTTGAGTATGCCTGAGTTTCCCGATGTCTCTTCAAGACACGGGATACGGTCGATTGATTAACACCAAGACGCTGACTGATGTAACGCTGACTCCTACCTTCTTCTGCAAGTGTAACCACAATCACTGCTTAAATTAAGATTCGGACGTCTATCCATATTCATTCTTCACTATTTAGCACTTAATTTTAACAATTACTTGAAAACAAACTCAAAAAGAAATTTTATATGAACCTTTCTTACAGTCAGAATAATGAAAAGTGCTTCATTTTATTTATTGACAGAAAACCATGAGAACAAAAGACAAAACACAACATGTAAAACAGCATGCTTTATAAGATTTCTTATTGTAAAAATATGTTTGTGTTCAAAGAAAACTCGATTCCAAGATATCAAAAAATCACAAATGATGCGTTAATTTCTTTCGCCAGTGTATTATATGTTCCGGATTGAAAATGCTCACCCGGTATATATATTTAACAATATATAATACAATAAAATATATTCATATAAATAAAATAAATTAAATATCTTACCGCCTCCACAGTCACTGACACATGCATATACATGATAATTTATTGCATGTAATTTTTTAATGATGTTTTGGTCGTATTCCATTATCCGCTTTACCTTCATTTCATCGAATTGTAAGACCACACATCGATCAAATAAAGATAAGTCTTCTCCGCCAAGTTTCATAAACTTTAATACATCTTCCAAAATACCTCTGCGGACCGATACTTTGGCTGCCCACTTTCGTAATGTAGAAATTCCCGGCAATGGATAATTTCTTGAATCTCTTAAGTATATATAAGCTTTAGTGCTGTAATATTTAAGTTGAATGCAAAAGATAAGTCTTTTTTTGACCAATTTACCCTTTTCTTCTTTTGGCTCAAAGCATCTATTTGTTTATCACTGAAACATTTTTTAAAAATGCCTTCAGTTCTTAAGGTTTCCACTTTTCTCTTATAATAATTGACGTGGTCTTTTAGAGAATTCTGTTTTGAGTTATTTGTTCTTTTATAAACCTGAAACTCTTTTTCCAACTTAATGTATTCTTGTTTCAGCGTGTTGTAACGTAGTTCATAATCCACATTAAACGTAGGTGCGGTAACGATATTACTCAGTTCTACTATCGGTTGAACAGGTGATCGCAGCAAATTATTTATTATTTCGCGATGTTGAATCAGTTTCATGGCGTTTTCTTTTTCATCTGTTGGAGATTCATTACGTTTTAAAAATCGAGAAGGTACAGCTCTACTTTTCAATCTTCGTTTCTGTGGTAGCCCTGTATAATAAAACACAATTGTAATAATCCTTATAACTTGGTTTGTTGTAATTTTAAAGTAATTGTAAACACATACCTAATAACTTATTCTGCATGTCATCGACATAATCCGATTCCACAAAATGAATCGAACAAATTGAAGAGGTGTTTGGATTAAACGTATCTTTTCAGCGACAGGCTTTTATCCAACACTTTCTCACTACATCATTTTTTGGGAAAGAGTGGTAAATAATTCCTCCCGATATCAATGCATAATTATTACATAATGCCACTGCACAATTACGGGGCATCTTGAGGAAAAAGTATCTCAATTATTTAAAAAATAAAAACACGAACACAACACTGCAGACTAGACGCTCAATTCACAACCTTCACAACAACAACAATGCCGGTCACATGGCGATGGCGTCGTCCATTATCCTCCGTGTTTCGTCACAAAATTCTACGCATACGCACTAGTATAGGCAAAGTTAATCATAGAAATCAATCAGTCCTGTACAGTATATAGTCATTGTGCCTTACCGCTGTGCGCTACCCTGAAGTTAGGCTCCAAGCAGCCTTCACAACAACAGCAATGCCGGTCACATGGCGATGGCGTCGTCCATTATCCCCCGTGTTTCGTCACAAAATTCTACGCATACGCACTAGTATAGGCAAAGTTAATCATAGAAATCAATCAGTCCTGTACAGTATATAGTCATTGTGCCTTACCGCTGTGCGCTACCCTGAAGTTAGGCTCCAAGCAGTCGCTGATTCCTATTATTTTTAAAATGTCAAAAATGCCAAAGAAGTATATTCATCTTCTGAATTAAACATAATATATCAAATAAAAACTTGATTTTGCAAAGGAAATCTGTGGTGCGGCCCTTGAGACGTGTTAATTTTGGCCCTCGAAGCAATTTGGGTTGGCCAACATTGCTCTATATCTTCAAATAACCTTCTTGAAATACAAACACCCTGTATATAGACAGAGGCGGACTAGTGATGTAGCGAAAAAAAGTAGCGAAAAAAAGCAAACATTACTTTCCTTATACAAATTTACTAAATAATAAAAATAAAAGTTGAATAAATCTAGTTTCAGCCCAGTGCCGTGGCAAGCTAGTTTGGCGCCTGGTGCCAACATTTTAAATGACGCCTTTTGTTTTCTTTTTACTTTCTACGTATGTAATACAAAAGAAGAGTATTGTTGTTACGAAAATTTGCAATAGAAAAATGTAGTCGCAATCAGGAGCGGATTTGATATTGACATTTTACATTGACTAATCTAATGTTTGTCAACTGGCGCCAATGACGGCTGACTCCGACGTGTGTCCGAACGTCTCGATAAACGTCTAAAGTGGTACACCAAATGTCAAAAGTGAGACGTAAACTGTCAAAACTTACATCAAAAACAGATAAATTGTAGTAAAATGTCATTACTGACACATTGTGTTAAAAAGGTGAGATCATTTGATGCAAAAAAGTTTCAGAAATGTCGAAACTCTCCAAATAGGAAAAATGTGAAATATGTTGAAAATCATCGAAACACTTTAAGACATTTATTTATTAACTACTATTTGTTATTTTTCGATATTTCTACTCGCTTGTCGTAAAATCGTATTCTCAATTGTCTTTGGTCATTATGCAATCAAGATTCTTTAATCGAGTGCCTGATATTAAAGCACTCATAAACAATTTTTATTTTTTTCAGAACTGTCAAATATCTCAATTGGATTAGATTAGACATCTTATAATTAGGTTAGACGACAGTCACTGATGTTAGTTTAGGTTAGATGACACCCTTATCGTAAAACTCAATCGAAAAATTTTTAACCTAACTTTACATTATTAGTTTCTGTCGGTTTACATATTTTTTATTTGTGCTTTGCATGTGTGCTTCTTTCGTTTATTCTGTGTACCCTTCGATCGTCTCCACTGTCACTTTGTCATGTAAGATATATTAACTCAAACGTGAATATTTACCAAATAAACGAAAAATTATGTAAAAATGAAAACTTGAACACTAATATCGATAAGAACCGCCAAACAAATGAAAAAGCATAAGGACAGAAATGATAAAGTAGTTTGACAAAAGACTGTTGACATGTTGATATTATCGACAAGAATTGCCAAATAAATAAAATAAGAAATGATAAACTAGTAAAACATTTAGAAAAGACAGTTGTTAAAGTGATTTTATGTTGAAATAACAATAGACAGTGTCTGTTGCTTTTTGCCATTTTACGTCCCTTTTGACTATGACAGCCAACATACTGCTGTATTGTCAATAACAAAGATAACTGCCATTTTCTACGTTTTTAAAAGTTGAATAAAAAACGCCTCTGTCATTATTGATGGTACTTCACTCTGTGCCGTAGATTAAGAATCCGCAAATTGCTCTAACCTCGAAAATAACCGTGTTACGCTGCTCAACTGTCTATATGTATTACTTCACATCTGTTTTGTCAATCGAAATCGATCTCTTTGCGAATTTTAACCTAATTTGACGAACCTGCTTTAATCTCGAAAGCTGTCTATATTTATTACATCACGTTAGTTTTGACAATCGCAAACGATTCCCTGGCGAATTCTAACCTAGTTTAACGTGTCTCACTCATCACTTTTTCTTCCTGTTCAAAATTCCGACTTCTTGATTTTTTTCCACTCTTTCGAAATTCTGCAAAAAAACACTATACTATACTGACTGTCATTTCACTATGTAAACTAGGATTACATTAACTATTTTGACTTAGTAAACATTGTGACAGCTATGTCATAAAAGTTATAAATTTTAGACGTTAGAAACGTCGAAAGTGGGTACCTGTAGAAAGTGATGACATGTCAAAAGTTGGGTTAGATTAGTTGTCTCATTGTCAATTTAAGTTAGGTAAGATGTCACTTTGTAAGCGAAATGTCGACTTACTGCGACTGTCACCATAGTCACAAATGTTTTTTGTTAGTACTAGAAAATGGTAGCAATAATCGACTCACAGTAGATTCAGACCATTTTTGAACAATCTGTCAGTCCGATTCATCAAAAACTAGTAAGGGGCGGGCAATATCGAGTATGTCAAGGATCGAGCTGAATGATCAAGCAGTTGAAGTATCGAACAGATAGAGCAAAAAATTAAGCCGCAGGAAATAGTCTACAAAAAATTCTACCGCCCCCTTTTACTGGCGCCTGGTGCGGTCGCACCGCTCGCACCCCCCTTGCCACGGCGCTGTTATAGTCACTTTTTCAGATTGTTAATATAAAAATCATAATATTTTTAACGCTGAAAGTGCTATGATGGACACATCACCATTTTTTTCAAAATGTTTATGTATTCTTTAAAAAATTCGGAGTAAGCTTTGCTCATTTAAAACCAGGGTTGTTAAAAAAAACGTTTTTTTTTACATTTTAATTAAATCAAACAGTTTTTTTTTACAAAACGTGTTTTTTTCATTGAAACAGCGTTTAAAACAATAACAATTAAAACAATTTTTAAAATGTGTTTAAAACATGTTTAAAACACGTTTAAAGCGTGTTTAAAACAAAACATACAAGGTATTTTGCTTTTAAGTATACATATCCCGATAATTACAGAGTATTTTTAAATTTGCGGGAATTCGTTGTTTCAAAGCGGTTAATTTGAGGCTTTAAACGAGTGTTTTCCACTCCCAGACTAAGCATGAAGTAAAATTTCGAGTTTAGAAAAGCCTAAGAATTTGGATTGGCCGCGTAGCGAAGCGGAGCGGCCAATCCAAATTAGGCTTTTCTAAACTCGAAATTTTACTTCATGCGCCACGCGTAAAAACACTGATTTACAGTGAAGTTAAAAAAACACACAGATACAACAACGATTATAGGCAACCTAAAACACGCTATAGTTATTGGGTTGCCTATAATCACTGTTTTAAACAATTTGTTCAGCGCATAATTTGACTCACGTTTTATCCATATCTACATATTAAATTGCTAAAGCCGTATATTTTAAACTTTAAGATATTTCAGTGTTTTATACGTGTGGCGCATGAAGTAAAATTTCGAGTTTAGAAAAGCCTAATTTGGATTGGCCGCTCCGCTTCGCTACGCGGCCAATCCAAATTTTCAGGCTTTTCTAAACTCGAAATTTTACTTCATGCTTAGTCTGGGAGTGGAAAACCCTCGTTTAAAGTTTCATATTGAAATCTTTTGAAGGGGCAACGAATGTTGTAATATTTACAGTGTATGGATATGTATATCTGATAGAAAAATGTGTTAAAAAATCACATTTATGCACACACAGTTGTGATATTTTATTGTAATAAAATGTTGTGTTTAATAATGTAATTTAAAATATCTTCAACAATTTAGCTAACATTTAAAAACGTAAACAAAAAATCTTAATGAAGTAGTATAAAATATTGTTTAGCAAATTTAAGATAATAAAAAAACGTTTTAAACAAATTTAATGTTTAAAATATGCTTTAAACAAATTTAAGGTTAAAACAAAACCGTTTAAAACACGACTGCTGTTTTTAAACATGTTTAAAACGCTGTTTTAAAACAAAGTGTTTTAAACATAACAACCCTGTTTAAAACAGAATCTCTTATTCTCTCAAATTCAAATAGTTTCAATTTGTAATATTCATGTTCGATATTTCTTGAATAACTTTCTCATTTATCACTTGGTGAAACATAATATATCAAATAAAAACTTGATTTTGCAAAAGAAAACTGTGGTGCGGCCCTTGAGACATTGTGTTAATTTTGGCCCTCGAAGCAATTTGGGTTGGCCAACATTGCTCTATATCTTCAAATAACCTAGATCCCTATGCATTTCCTGAAATACAAACACCCTGTATATAGACAGAGGCGGACTAGCTCTTAAAAAGTCACCGGAGAAAATGGAACCCGCCTGATTTGGTGTCAAAACGACGTATAACGTTGGTAGCACTGCGTACACTTGACTAGCATAGACGATCGCGGTTTTTTTTTTGTAAGACTGTACCTGTAGCACAAGACAGTCAGTCAGCCCGTGTTACGTAATTATCATGATCGATCCCTCACTCTCGCGCGCCGGCCACGCCGACCAACCTAACCGAACCAAACCAACCAGTCACGGAGCCCATGCGCAAGCTCACTGTCCGTTCGTGTCGTGTCGTCGGCACTCTGACTATTTCAGTCATTTCAGTACACACGGCGGTATTATGGTAAACGAACAGTTTGTCTAGACAAGAAGAGCACGTCCCAACAGTCCGTCTCTAAATCCCCCCTCCCCATCCGGCGCACCCGGCCCCCCGATCAAGCATATTGTTTTGTTTATTTTACTACTAACTCCTGGACTTTTACGTTTAAGTTTTCGAGTAGCTCTCCTCCTTTTACCAGTAACTTCCCTAGGGAATCTAATCACACACACTTACCTAAAGAAGGAGGAGGAGAGTGTGCGGTGTATTTATTCATCATCGTGCCGTGTCGCGTTTAGTGTTTTTTTCTGTGATAATTTATCTGTGTGTGTGCGTGCGTGTGTGTGTGTGCTGTTGCGCTGATGCCGATTCAGATTCAGATTCCGATTCCAGATGCCAATGTCTACTACTACTACTACTGCTAACTTAACTAAACTAAACAACTCGATGAGAACTCGGGACTCTCGGATCGGAATATAATCGAGTTCTACCCGTAATTACTGCGCTAACACACATCACGTCTAAAATATGAAGATAATGGTAAGTAGGACTTAATGATAACGACATTCTATTAATGTTGCGCAATTTTCGTGAATGGATTTGTTTTTGTTCGGAAAGGAATGGAATGGAATGGCGCCCGCGCGCGCTATATTTTTTTCACAGTTTTATTTATTCTGGTGATAATTATTTACTCAAGTCGAGACTGCGCGCACGTAATCGGGACTTATCATATCGCAAAGCCCAGACAGACGTTAAATATACAGGGTGTCCCAATTTGAGTACGACAGTATTGGGTAACTTTCTTATTATTAATGACAGAGATTCGAACATGAATATTACACATTAAAACTATTTGAATTTAAGAGAATAAGAGATTCTGTTTTAAACAGGGTTGTTATGTTTAAAACACTTTGTTTTAAATCAGCGTTTTAAACATGTTTAAAAACCGCAGTCGTGTTTTAAACGGTTTTGTTTTAAACCTTAAATTTGTTTAAAACATATTTTTAACATGAAATTTGTTTAAAATTTTTTTTTTATATATACAAATATCTTTATTCAGACAATACAATATATGTTACAAAAATTTGTATACCTATCATACATGTAAGTGTTAGTCTGTCCGGGCTATCGACCAAAGGTCTTTCTGCCCTGTCTGAATTTATGGTGATGTGCAGTAGCTCGCTAGCTTAACCGTGTTTTTTTTTATTATCTTAAATTTGCTAAATTATATTTAATACTACTTCATTAAGATTTTTACTTTCCCCCGTATGTGATACAAAGGGAAAGTATTGTTTTCGTGAAAATTTTCGAATCAAAAATGTTAGCGGAAATATCCGTTTTGAGGTCCCCTGAGTCGAATAAGACCATTTTTGAAAAATGTCTGTCTGCTGTGTGTGTGTCTGTGTGCGCTGTACCGCAAAAACCGCTAAAGATATCGAGATGAAACTTGAAACTTAAGCTTTTTGTTACAATCGGAAGAACTGAAAAGCTTTTGGTGAAAATCGGAAAACCGGAAGTGGTACTTCACTCTTAGCGTTTTTCAGTTTTTTCAGATTTTTTCAATAAATGTTCATCAAACAAAAAATTCTTTCAAATAAAAGTTTAGATAATAACAAAATGAAGATGTATTGTTCACTTACTTTTTGTCATAGCACTCTTAGTTTTTGAGATATTTCAAAAGTTGTGTGCTTTATCTAGTTATTGGTGTGTGACAGTGTATGTGTCGATACAATTGAAAAATGTTTCAAATAAAAGTTGTAGGAAATGAAAACCTAAAGATTTTTTGTGGACTCACTTTTTGTCATAGCACTCTTAGTTTTTCAGATATTTAATAGTGTTTTTTATCTAGTCATTGATTTGTGTCAGTGTGTGTGTTGATACAATTGGAAAATGTTTCAAATAAAAGTTGTAGGTAATAAAATATTAAAGATTTTTTGCATCTTCACTTTTTGTCATAGCACTCTTAGTTTTTGCGATATTCAATAAATAGTGTTTTTTATCTAGTCATTGGTTTGTGTCAGTATGTGTTGATCCAATTGAAAAATGTTTCAAATAAAAGTTGTAGTTATCAAAAAGTTGAAGACATTTTGAAAATAATAATGCTACAAATATTTTAAAAGTGATTTAATACGCAATTTACGGGGGAAAGTACTATGATGGACACATCACCATTTTTTGTTTACGTATTTAAATGTTAGCTAAATTGTTGAAGATATTTCAAATTACATTACTAAACATAACATTTTATATTACAATATAATATCACAATTGTGTGTGCATAAATGTGATTTTTAAACACATTTTTCTTTCAGATATACATATGCATACACTAAATATTACAACATTCGTTGTTCTTTCAAAAGATTTCAATATGAAACTTTAAACGAGGGTTTTCCACTCCCAGACTAAGCATGAAGTAAAATTTCGAGTTTAGAAAAGCCTGAAAATTTGGATTGGCCGCGTAGCGAAGCGGAGCGGCCAATCCAAATTAGGCTTTTCTAAACTCGAAATTTTACTTCATGCGCCACACGTATAAACCACTGAAATATCGTAAAGTTTAAAATAGACGGCTTTAGCAATCTAATATACAGATGTAAATAAAACATTAGTAAAATTCTGTGCAGAACAAATTGTTTAAAACAGTGATTATAGGCAACAAAATAACTCTAACGTATATTAGGTTGCCTATAATCGCTGTTGTATGTGTGTATTTTTTGAACTTCATTGTAAATCAGTGTTTTTAAGCGTGGCGCATGAAGTAAAATTTCGAGTTTAGAAAAGCCTAATTTGGATTGGCCGCTCCGCTTCGCTACGCGGCCAATCCAAATTCTTAGGCTTTTCTAAACTCGAAATTTTACTTCATGCTTAGTCTGGGAGTGGAAAACACTCGTTAAAAGCCTCAAATTGCCTTCTCGGAAGTATATTTGATAGATACAAATTGTGAAAAGTTTCTGAAACATGTTATAATCCACAGACATTTTTCGAAACATTGCACTTGTAGTGTTGTACTGGTAATTAATTCCAACTAACTTCACAACTTATAATCTATCCCAACCTAACTTTATTAAATTTAAAACGAAAAAATTGTGCTAAAAAGGCATAGTTAAAAATATGAAATTATGCCAAAGAAAAATTAAACGACCATTTTATTCATATAAATTGTTTTTAGGAAAATTCGATATTTTCAACAAGGAATCACAATGTATGTGAATAATGGCAAGTTATATTAATAATATCATACATAAATTGATATTATTAATATAACTTGTCATTATTGACATACATTGTGATTCCTTGTTTCAAATTGTCTTATAAACGGCAAATTATGACATTCGCGGCTTTTAACTCTCTCTCTAACTCTCTCTTTATTATAGAGAGAGAGTTACATGCCGCGAATGTCAATTTTTGATATTAATTTCAAATTACTACATTACGTGTCAATAAATATGATTGAAGAGTTCATTTTAATGCATTAACATTTTTGATATAGAATGTAATTTTCCATGTTAATATTTTTAACATAGAATATGATCTTCTATGTTAAAAATGTCAATACATTCAAGTCAAAAATCTCATTTTATATACAGGGTGCCCGTATATTGTGTATTTTAGGGCCTAACAATAATCTGAAAACAATTTTGAAAAATCTCTTTTTGTTTTCGAGATATCAACAAAAAAACTGATTGTTTTAAAAATCGTTTTTATTTTTTTTATTCAAAAACTACTGAATCTGGACATTTAGAACTTTGACAATATACAGGCACTTTTTAATGAGGAATCTAGTTGCATATTTTTGTTAAGGTAACTATAACATTTATCCAGTGGGAGGAGTACAGAAAGGCCCTTACGGAGTACAACAAAGAACTGAGAAAATCCAAAAGGAAAACTTGGAGGACTTTCTGCGAGGGGATAGATCAGTGATGGGGAAACTACGGCCCGCGGGCCAAGTCCGGCCCGCGGAAAGGTTCAATCCGGCCCGTTTAAGAGTGCCGTGGTGAGAATGTTTGAACGCGTTCTTACTTCGTAATGTGACGACCCGCATAAAAACTACCTACCTACGATTAAGCATTATTCTTTGGCCCGCTACGATTGTCTGGTTATTACAAATGGCCCGTTTTAAAAAAAGTTTCCCCACCACTGGGATAGATGATCTACCTCCCGCACAACGCCTCCAAAAAGTCCTTGCAAAGGATCACACGAACGGTATTGGACTACTAAAAAAGTCCAACAGTGAATACACTGGAACCCTAGAAGAAAGTCTAAGAGTACTCCTAGAAGCTCACTTTCCTGGGTCCCAGGCAATTAACAGTGAAGACTTACCTGCCATCGGCTTTGCGGTAGAAGAACGCCCTACCAGAGAAAGCAAAAAACTGGCAACAAAGATCTTCACTCCAAGCATAATAACATGGGCGATCAACGGCTTCAAGCCGTTCAAATCCGCGGGGGCAGATGGCATCTTTCCAGCCCTTTTGCAAAGGGCAGGGGAGGAGTTATTACCACGTCTCACGCAAATATTCAGAGCTAGCTACTCTCTTGGGTATATCCCCAAGCAGTGGAGAAAGGTGGCGGTGGTGTTTATACCAAAGGCTGGCAAACGCCAAACTGACGAGCCCAAGTCATATCGCCCCATAAGCCTCACCTCCTTTGTCCTAAAACCAATGGAGAAAATCATTGATAGAAATATCAGAGGGAAAGCTCTTCAGTCGTTTCCCCTTCACAAACACCAATTTGCCTATCAAGCAGGAAAATCAACAACAAATGCCCTTCACACACTAACAAGTGTAATAGAGAAGAGCATCGCAAGCAAAGAAGTGGCTCTATGCGCATTCTTGGACATCGAAGGTGCATTTGACAACACCTCCTATGAATCCATAGACACGGCCACCAAATCAAGAGGAATTGATGCCTCCACATCCAAATGGATCCATGCTATGCTCAAAGGTCGTAGGATCACACTGTCCATTGGCAATGAGTCGGCAACTGTGTTCGCAGTCAAGGGGTGCCCACAAGGCGGGGTTCTATCGCCCCTGCTGTGGTCACTAGTTGTCGATGAGCTAATATCGGTGTTATCCAACGACGGAATTGACGTACAAGGCTATGCTGACGACATCGTCATCATAGTTAGGGGAAAGCATGACGATACGGTGTCCAACCGCATGCAGTCAGCCCTTCGGAAAGTAAGTACATGGTGCGTGCAGAAGGGACTCATTATCAATCCCAACAAGACTGTAATTGTCCCATTTACAGGTCGTAGAAAATTAAATCTTAAGGCACTAACCATGAGTGGGACACTCATTGGGCTTTCCAACACAGTTAAATATCTCGGCCTCACCTTTGACCAGAGGCTAAACTGGAAAACCCATGTAGATAACATCACTGCCAAAGCAGTAAGGGCAACATGGGCTTGCCGCAGGCTATTTGGCAAAAGATGGGGTTTACACCCCAAGATGATGTACTGGCTTTTCATTACGGTGATAAGACCAATAATCACGTATTGTTCCGTTGTCTGGTGGACAAAGACAACGGAGATCACAACCCAAGCAAGGCTCAGCAAGGTTCAACGGCTGGCATGTTTGGGCATCACAGGGGCTATGAACACCTGCCCCACTGGAGCAATGGAGGCTATGCTAAATCTCACACCTCTGCATCTGCACGTGAAAAGGGAAGCAGCACTAGACGCGTTAAGAATAATCCAGACAGACATACCAAAATATGGATACTTTAACGGGCACCTAAAAATCCTCAACACTGTGTGTGAAAGAGCGATATACATGCCCAAAGACTACATGTCAACTGACTACGACTTCGACACAACGATTGAAGTGGCCATCCATGGCCGCCATGATGTTGGAGCGAAGGTCAAGCAGTTACAAGGCTCCTCGATAGTTTGGTTCACTGACGGATCCAAAACTGAGAACGGAGTCGAAATCGGTATCACTGGCCCTCGATTCAGTTATCAAAGGCCTTGGGACGATATTTCAGGCAGAAATCGAGGCCCTGAACATATGCGCCCACATATGCTTAGACAGGGGATACAACAAACAGAGGGTTTGCATCTGCTCAGACAGTCAAGCTGCATTAAAGGCAATAAAATCGCCTACATGCAAGTCTAAATCTGTCTGGGAGTGCAAGCTATCCCTAAAGCAGCTGGCTAGGAACAACAGAATCAAACTGGTCTGGGTTCCGGGATACGCAGGGATCAAAGGCAATGAAATTGCCGACAACCTTGCCAAGGAAGGGTCCAAAACTCCATTTGTCGGACCAGAACCTTACAGTGGAATAACTAAAGTCCGCATCAAGGGGATGATCCGGGAATGGGAAGATGCTGCCAAAAGTGCTCACCTGAGACACACCTGGTCTGCGGTAGGCGAAAAGGTTCATCGCCTTCTCTGCCGTAAGAGCCGGACAGTTTCTCAGGTTAAGCAAGGGCACCTAAGGCTCATAACCGGCCTTCTAACTGGACACTGTCCTCTGAAGTACCACCTCACCAAGATGGGTCAGACAACTGATGCCAACTGCAGGTTCTGCAACGAGGCACAAGAAATAGCAGAGCACCTACTTTGTGAATGCCCTGCCTTGTCCCTTCAAAGAGGGAACTACCTGTCATCGGCCACTTTAAACACCGAGGAATTGGTACACATTAACCCTCAAGTTATAGTAGACTTCATAAGAAGTCTAGACATTGAGGGACTCAAGTAGGTCAGGGATAGTTACAAAAGATCTTTTAGGTCGAGGTAACTTCGAAAGGCCCAGAGGCCATACGACCCACCGATCCCATAACATAACATATCATAACATAACATTTATCCAAGGACCATAGCTATCTTTTGTTTTTCTTATGGCCGCCATTTTGGATTTTCATATTTTTAAAAGAATATTTTTTTCTGAACTCAGTGATGTATCACACTCATAATTTATTTTAGATTTGATATTTAAAATTATAAAATTTTATTTTTTGCACAGAGTGCTTTGGAAACAATGACGTCATATCTATTGATCAATAAAATCTTGACACCAGTCAATCATTGTCAAAATTATTTAATAGTTGTCAATCTTTTGTAATAATAATAAGTACGATTATCGCACAAAACATAAATTATAAAAATGGTGATGTGTCCATCATAGCACTTTCCCTGTTGACTTAAATATCAACAGTATGTAAAAGTTGCACAAAATAAATGTATTCTACTTTTATTATTATTATTCCAAAACTCTTCACAAAAAAAGTATTTTTTCTATTTTCACTACATCTTATTAAATATTAATCACCATCACATTTAAGCGTTGTATATTTTTAACTTTACTGTAAATCAGTGGTTTATACGCGTGGCGCATGAAGTAAAATTTCGAGTTTAGAAAAGCCCCGTGAAAATTTGTCTCGGGTCGCTGCGCGACCCTCGACAAATTTTCTACGCGGGGCTTTTCTAAACTCGAAATTTTACTTCATGCTTAGTCTGGGAGTGGAAGACACTCGTTAGTTTAGAATACATCACAACTGGTGATGTATCTTAACAACAATTATGGGTCCTAGGAGTTGTCAAATGAGTGAGTTTCTCAACTCTTTCCAAGGCACTCTTTACAAAACACAAAAGAATAAAATTTTACATTTAAAATGTATCGCATGTTCAATAAAAATCTCTCCAAACGTTTTTTTGACTTTTGATTATGAAAGTACACACATTAATGATAAGAATAACAATTTTTATT
The DNA here is from genome assembly GCA_932526585.2 of Philonthus cognatus. Taxonomy (NCBI): domain Eukaryota; kingdom Metazoa; phylum Arthropoda; class Insecta; order Coleoptera; family Staphylinidae; genus Philonthus; species Philonthus cognatus. The sequence goes on from OW052242.1 coordinate 37,905,782, forward strand.
TATTTATGGCCCTTTGCCAAATTCAGAAAAAATAATGTTTAAATCGTTGCACATAATTCCATACGCATATAAATCCATACGACGAGCAGGAGATTGTTATTTTATTATATGGGGGTAAAGTGCCTGACACTTTTTTTTACTTTTGCTTATTAGAGTAAACACACTCATGATAAAAAGAAATAATATATGATACATATCAACATTTAAGAAGATTGTGAATTTAAAAAAAAATATATATATATATTACATTTAAAGACAAGAAAAAATGAAAGGGTAATTTTAGGGATTGATCTTCTTTGTGCTATTAATTAAGATGTATTCCTTAGTAATATTTTGTTTGATTTGATTTTGCTTTCTCGGAAATATTGATTTCCTTATTCACGGGGTAAAAATAATATTTTAGGGGTGAACAGGGTGACGAAACGTTTTTTTGATTAGGTGTATTAAAAGAGGGTAGAATAGGGATATTTTGAGATAAAAATGAATTTTATGGAACATTGACAAAGTAGAAAAAAGTTGATTACGTTTTTGGAAGGGGTGAAAAAATATTATAGGTCTAAATTATGGGTCAATTTTTTTTTTGGGTGATAACTTAGACATCTCTTATCGTGTATTTTAAATTTTATTCGATTTGTATTTTTTGTCTCTGAGATATTAATTTTTGAAATCTTAGGGTAAAACAATAGTTTAGTGGCGAACGGGGTGTCGAAACGTTTTTTTGATTTCACTTATCAAAAGAAGGTATTATAGAGATGTTTTGAGCTAAAAATTAAAAAAATGGTGATGTGTCCATCATAGTACTTTCCCCCATAAATTGCGTATTAAATCACTTTTAAAATATTTGTAGCATTATTATTTTCAAAATGTCTTCAACTTTTTGATAACTACAACTTTTATTTGAAACATTTTTCAATTGGATCGACACATACACTGTCACACACCAATAACTAGATAAAACACACAACTTTTGAAATATCTCAAAAACTAAGAGTGCTATGACAAAAAGTAAGTGAACAATACATCTTCACTTAGTACCCGAAATGTACATCTAGCAAGAAAAATAAAAGTGAAGAAAGGAATATAACTGTGTTTAATTAAGTGACTTAACACCTTCACGTAACTCATACAACTACATTAATACATCTTCATTTTGTTATTACCTACAACTTTTAATTGAAAGAATTTTTTGTTTGATGAACATTTATTGAAAAAATCTGAAAAAAACTGAAAAACGCTAAGAGTAAAGTACCACTTCCGGTTTTCCGATTTTCACCAAAAGCTTTTCAGTTCTTCCGATTGTAACAAAAAGCTTAAGTTTCAAGTTTCATCTCGATATCTTTAGCGGTTTTTGCGGTACAGCGCACACAGACACACACACAGACACACAGACAGACAGACATTTTTCAAAAATGGTCTTATTCGACTCAGGGGACCTCAAAACGGATATTTCCGCTAAAATTTTTGATTCGAAAATTTTCACGAAAACAATACTTTCCCTTTGTATTACATACGGAGGAAAGTAAAAAAAATCATAACATATTTTTGGAAGAGGTGAAAAAATATGAAGGGTAAAAGTTAAGGGTTTTATATTTCTTGGGGTAATAATTTAGGCTATTTGAAGTGTATATCTTTTAATTTCATTTAATTTGCTTTTGTTTTTTCGGAGATATGAATTTTTTAAAATCTATTGCTGGATCTATTGCTAACTTCACACCCGTTATATTAAGTATTTTAACAGTATCGATTATATTGATTATTTTGACAGTATCGATTATTTTGACGTTACTAACTATATTGACTGTATCGATTATGTTGATTATTTTGAAAGTATTGACTGTACCGACTATTTTGGCTATATCATTCAACAAAGTTGAGAATATCGACTGTGCTTTGACTACAATGTCACTGTACAACTTTACCTATTTTGACATTTTACTATAGGTAAATAGTTCAACAATTCTTACAATATTTTTTTTGCACTTTTTTGAAAAGTAAGAAATTCACTTAATGCTAAATGTAAAATTAATAACAAAACATTTCTGGACCAAGTGATTTTATGTTTAATGTCAAAATAGTCACGAGATGATAAATAAAAAAAATAGTCGATCTGAGTCATTTAAAACAATCATAATTTTCCAAATAGAAAACATAAGATAAGTTAAAAGCCATTCGAGATACAGAAAAGTATGATGTATAAATTTCGAGTATTTCGACGAGATCTACAATGTTTATTCGAAACATTTTTTGATATGATTAATATTTAAGAATATATCAAGTGAAATATCTTTAGTAATTTTTGCTGTATAGCGCTGACAGATAAAGGATGGGCTATCTGGCGGTTTCTTTTTGAAATTGCTAATAAAACTACACCTTTGAATATTTTTAAATGATCATTGCTGTATTCAAGAACGTACACATTCCTATTATTTTTAGAAAACAATTACAGTTAAATGGCCGCCGCGGCTAGCTTGACAGTAGTCCATCCTTCACCCAATTTTGCTGTACATTTTCGATTGTTTGTGGCTCTATTTCACAAATAGTTCAATGAAAGTTTTCCTTCAGTGCGTCAATTGTTTGTGGATCGTTGAACTAACAACGGTCCTTAACATGCTCCCACAAAAATAGTCCAACGGCAACAAATCGCAGCTGCGCGATGGCCAATTAGTCTCCAAAGCCACTGATAACACGGTTACCAAACTTAGTGTGCAAAATCGATAGTTTCACGTCTGGTGTGGGATATTGCTCCATCCTGCTGAAACCAAAGCTCGTTCAAGTCGAAATCGTCTAATTTCGGCCCCAAAAATCAGCCAGCATGTCTCTGTAGCGCACTCTATTGCGACTTTGGAAATAATTTTTCTATATTTCCCAACGTTGTTCCAGATTAAAACGATTCGTATCTTACAGCGGAGGTTTGACACTATATTTATGTTAATATGTCAAGCGCGTCAGTGTTGCCAATGTGGAAATAACACTCCGTTCAAAAAGAAACTAATAGATGGCCCACCCTTATACGAACATACAGACACATCATCACACATTTTTTAAAAATGGTCATTATCGACTCGGGCGACCTCAAAATGGAAATTTCCGCAAAAAATGATGATTTGAAAATGATGATGATAACAATACTTTTCCTTTGTATTACATACGGGGAAAATAAAAACAAAACGTCCAACGTAAAAAATACAGGGTGTCCCATTTTAATCTGATCTGGTGAATATCTCGAGACACGTGCGTCCAGTTGAAAAACTTTCTGGATAAAAATTGGATGATTCGGAGGGGGACATCCGATGCTGTAACAAATTTCACCCCCCGACCTCTAGGGGGGTGGATAATAGGGGTGACTTTGAAATCTTAAATAGGAACCCCTATTTTGTATTACAGATTCGGAAAGAGAAAAAAGAAACTATGAAGGTTTTATTGGGGAACTTTTTTTTATGTGCGATAGGTGGCGCTGAAATCGATAAACTGTGTTTTTCTAGAATAAGCCATCAATTAATTGTTTTCATGACAATTTGTTATAAAAAACAGGTCAGATTGATAAAAATTTAAACTCTTTCAACAATTTAAAATTTAAAATTAAAAAATAAGTTTATTCGTTGCCAAATTTAAGTAAGTTAATTGCATTTTGTCTCTCTCTCTCTCTCTCTCTCTCTCTCTCTTTGTCCCTCTCCCTCTTTTGGGTGAACCTAAGTCGATTTCATGTTGCTTATTTATGTATTTTTCTAACAGAATTCGTAAGTCCGATCTTACCTCTTAATGTTCAATTTTTCATTGTAATTAGTAATTTTGTAGAAAGTTTTGATAGTTTGACACTTCTCCGCCTCCACGAAGTTGAAGGTGTGTACATTTTTATCAATCTGACCTGTTTTTTATCACAAATTGTCATGAAAACAATTAATAGATGGCTTATTCTAGAAAAACACAGTTTATCGATTTCAGCGCCACCTATCGCACATAAAAAAAGTTCCTGGATAAAAACTTCATAGTTTTTTTTCTCTTTCCGAATCTGTAATAAAAAATAGGGGTTCCTATTTAAGATTTCAAAGTCACCCCTATTAACCGACCCCCCTAGAGGTCGGGGGGTGAAATTTGTTACAGCATCGGATGTCCCCCTCCGAATCATCCAATTTTAATCCAGAAAGTTTTTCAACTGGATGCACGTGTCTCGAGATAATCGCCTGATCAGATTAAAATGGGACACCCTGTATACCTTTTTTTGAGAGCAGAAAATATTCGAATATTTAAATATTCTAATATTCAAGTATTCGAATATTCAAATATTTAAATATTCGAATATTTGACCGACATACGGGGAAAATAAAAACAATAACGGCCAACGTAAAAAATATACCTTTTTTGAGAGCAGGAAATATTCGAATATTCAATTCAATAATTAAATATGTTGATTGAAAGATTTATATTTCAATATTAATTTTTATATATTTATAAAAATTCATGATTTAAATTATTAATAAATTTCATTTGTTTTCTTAATATTTATAATTTTATTACTTTTATTAATATCGCATATATTATATAATACAGGAAAAGATAAAATAAGATATAGACAATTGTCGCATGAGTGTCTTCCACTCCCAGGTTAAGCATGAAGTAAAATTTCGAGTTTAGAAAAGCCGGAAAATTTGGTTTGGTCGCGTAGCGCGAAGCGCGGAGCGACCAAACCAAATTTTCAGGCTTTTCTAAACTCGAAATTTTACTTCATGCGCCAGGCGTATAAAACAATGATTTCAAGTGAAGTTCAAAATATCAAGCCTTTCAAAATTCGATGACGTACAGCAATTTTATTTGGAATATGTAGGTATGATGTTTTTTACATTTTAACCTTTTAATTTCGGAAAGTTTTAAATAGAAAAGCACTTCATTAAATACAGGTAATTCTCCTTAAAAACATAAGAAAAGTAGACAAAAGAAAAGTTAACAAAAAAATACTCAAAGGGTTTAAGTTTTTGCACAATCAACATAAAATTGAACTTTTTGGTGCTTTAAAAAAACTGGATTTCTTGCAAGTTAAAATTTTGTTAAAAAATTATTGGATTTTAAGAGAATATTCTGTTAGAAAAACTTATCAATAAAATTGACAGATTGTTCAATCAATGCGCAATTCACCGAACTTACTTAGAATTGAATAAAGTTTAACTAGCTTCAAAGAAAATTAAAATATCTGTCATTTTTATTGTTTCTCAGATGTTATTTTGGGTACATTTCAAATGCCAGCTTGTTAATGCTAACAATTTATTAATAAAAAAAAACACACACACGTACACAATAACACTCAAAGTCTGTTTGGGCAATTCTGCCAATTCCACGCCGAGGAATTGTTAATAGATTACTTAGTCTTTAAAATCAAAGTGACCTTTCGTGCGGAATAGACGCGAGGGGCCAATTTGGTGAGTTTTTCGGGACGCGAGGTCAAGGTGAAAATAATAGGACGTCAATTGAATTTTTGACTCAAGAAGCGCAGCGTCTTCTATTATGCGGTAATTGTTAGTTTGGATCGGCTCGAATTAAATTTAGTTTATATTCTTAGTTTCCCCTAAGCGTGAAATAAATTCCAGTACTCTTTTTTACTACAAACGTTTTTTTGGTTTTTCGTTTACAATTGTAAAACCACCTTACTAAAAACCTGTTATTGAGATATTTTAGGATTTTTGAGTGAAATATTTGATTAATGTCTAATTTCATAAAAATATATCAAACAATTTTCAAAGTATGATTTTTTTTAAGTAATAAATTCTCTAAAAAGACGAAGAAAATCACACTTTTTAGTGTGCTCTTATATGGACGTTTTGAACGCGAGGCGGAACGGGAGCGGGCGCAAACGTTTGCGTTTTAACACATGGGCTTATATGAGAGTTCCTAGACGGACGGGTGCTGGCGTTTTCTCCGCCTCGCACCCGTCCGTCTAGGAACTCTCATATAAGCCCACGTGTTAAAACGCAAACGCTTGCGCCCGCTCCCGTTCCGCCTCGCGTTCAAAACGTCCATATAAGAGCGCCCTTATCATTCAACTGAAAATTACTTAAAATCTGTTTGTGTTATTTTCGGATTTTTGCATATTTAGGAAAGAACAATATTTGATTAATATTTACACAAAATTTTACAAAAATATATCAATAAATTAGAAGTTATGATTTTTTGAGGTAATAATTTCCCTTAAAAGTAGGGTTGTTATGACTAAAACACTTTGTTTGAAAACAGTGTTTTAAACATGTTTTAAAACAGTGTTCTAAACATGTTTTAAAACAGTGTTTTAAACGTGTTTAAAAACAGCCGTCGTGTTTTAAACATGTTTTTAATCTTAAATTTGTTTAAAACATGTTTTAAACGTTAAATTTGTTATTTAAACTAAAAAACACTTGGTATTGTTTCACAAATTAAAACTTTATTCCGACTAGTTTCGGTTTGTTAGACCATTTTCACATTCCTTTGAAAATGGTCTAACAAACTGAAACTAGTCGGAATAAAGTTTTAATTTGTGAATCAATATCAAGTGTATTTTAATTTAAATAGTTTCACCAAGTGCCAGATGAGAAATAATTTCAAGAAATTAAATTTGTTGAAAACATTTTTTTTTTTTTAATAAATTTGCTAAATTATATTTTACACCACTTCATTACATTTTTTTTACGTTTTTAAATTTTAGCTAAATTGTTGAAGAGTTTTCAAATTACATTATTAATCATAACATTTTATTACAATAAAATATCAGAACTGTGTGTGCATAAATGTGATTTTTAAATACAGGGAATTTTTCATTCAGGTATACATGCATACACTGTAAATTTTACGATATTCGTTGTTTTTTTTAAAGATTTCAATTTGAATCTTTAAACGAGGGTTTTCCACTCCCAGACTAAGCATGAAGTAAAATTTCGAGTTTAGAAAAGCCTGAAAATTTGGATTGGCCGCGTAGCGAAGCGGAGCGGCCAATCCAAATTAGGCTTTTCTAAACTCGAAATTTTACTTCATGCGCCACACGTATAAAACACTGAAATATCTTAAAGTTTAAAATATACGGCTTTAGCAATCTAGTATGTAGATGTGAATAAAACATAAGTCAAATTCTGCGCTGAACAAATTGCCTTAAAACAGTGATTATAGGCAACCCAATAACTCTAACGTATATTAGGTTGCCTATAATCGCAGTTGTATGTGTGTATTTTTTTAACTTCACTGTAAATCAGTGTTTTTAAGCGTGGCGCTTGAAGTAAAATTTCGAGTTTAGAAAAGCCTAATTTGGATTGGCCGCTCCGCTTCGCTACGCGGCCAATCCAAATTCTTAGGCTTTTCTAAACTCGAAATTTTACTTCATGCTTAGTCTGGGCGTGGAAAACACTCGTTAAAAGCTTCAAATTAACCGTTTTGAAACAACACATTTCCGCAAATTTAAAAAACGCTGTAATTATCAATCTATGTATACTCAAAAGAAAAATGCCCTGTATATTCTGTTTTAAACACGTTTTGAAAGTGTTTTAAACATGTTTTTAATTGTTAGTTTTAAACGTTCTTTCAATGAAAAAACTCGTTTTGTAAAAAACTGTTTGTTTTAATTAAAATGAAAAACAAAAACGTTTTTGCTAAACATTGCTAAAAAGAGGAAGAAAATCACACTTTTCTGCATTCAACTGGAAATTACTCAAAACCTGTTGGTAGGGTATTTTTAGATTTTTGTAAATTTTGAAATAACAATATTTGATTAATGTTTACGTGAAATTGTATAAAAATATGTCAAAGAATTTTGAAGGTATATTTTTTTCGAGGTAACAATTTCCCTAAAAAGACGAAGAAAATCACAGTTTTTAGCATTCAACTGGATATTACTGAAAATCTGTTAATGGGGTATTTTTGGATTTTTGTATATTTTGAAAGTGCAATAATTGATAATTGTTACCATGAAATTTCATAAAAATATATCAATGAATTTTCGAGTTATGATTTTTTTGAAGTAATAACAGCCCGTAAAATACCAGGAAAATCACTCTTTTAGCACTTAACTCTAAATTATTCAAAATCCGTTGATGGGGTATTTTCGGATTTTTGCATGTTTTGGAAGAGTAATATTTAATTAATGTTTACGCCAAATTTTATAAAAATACATTAAACAATTTTCAACTTGTGATTTTTTTGAAGTAATCATTTCCCTAAAAAGTCGAAGAAAATCACACTTTCTAGCATTTAACTGGCAATTACTGAAAATCTGTTGATTGGATATTCTCGGATTTTTGCATATTTTGAAAGAGAAATACTTGATTAGTGTTAACATGAAATTTCATAAAAATATATCAAAGAATTTTCGAGTTATGATTTTTTTGAAGTAATAACAGCCCGAAAAATACCAGGAATTTTTTTTTTTTTGCAGTCAACTCTAAATTATTCAAAATCCGTTGATGGGGTATTTTCGGATTTTGCATGTTTTGAAAGAGGAATATTTGATTAATGTTTACGCGAAATTTCATAAAAATACATTTAACAATTTCCAAGTTATGATTTTTTGAAGTAATCATTTCCCTAAAAAGTCGAAAGTGATTTTTTCGGATTTTTGCATGTTTTGAAAGAGTAATATTTAATTAATGTTTACGCCAAATTTCATAAGAATACATTAAACAATTTTCAAGTTGTGATTTTTTTGAAGTAATCATTTCCCTAAAAAGTCGAAAAAAATCACACTTTCTAGCATTTAACTGGAAATTACTGAAAATCTGTTGATGGGGTATTTTCGGATTTTTGCGTATTTTGAAAGACCAACATTTGATTAATATTCATACGAAATTTCTTAAAAATATTTTAAAGAATTTTCAAGTTATGATATTTTTGAAGTAATAATTTCCCTAAAACAACTAAGAAAATTACACCAATTAGCATTCAACTGGAAATTACTCAAAATCGGTTGTATTTTCGGATTTTTGCATATTTTGAAAGAGCAATATTTGATTAATGTTAACACGAAATTTCATAAAATATTATCAAAGAATTTTCACGTTATGATTTTTTGAGGTAATAATTTCCCTAAAAAGACGAAGAAATCACATTTTGTAGCATTGAACTGGAAGTTACTGAAAATCTGTTGATGGGATATTTCCGGATTTTTACATATTTCGAAACAGCAATATTTGATCAATCTTTACATCAATTTTCATAAAAATATATTAAAGAGTTTTGAAGTTATAATTTTTTTGAAATAATAAATGCCTTAAGAAAACGAAGAAAATCACACCTAATATTCACGAGGAAACTCAGTATACGCTGTGATTCACTTAAGTCGGTAAAATACATAAATGCGGCATAGAGTAGTGAATAATATTGCGATATTTTTAAAAAATCCAACTTAACTACCGTCGTGTGGTACTGGGGCCCACAACGGCTATTTTTTTTCGAAATCGGGTAAAAATATATAATATCGAACCATGCCATATTGAACACATTTATATTGTAGAAGAATATCTAGTACCAATAAATTGTAAACAAAATAGTTTAAATGATACAAAGCAAAAACTGGTGTCTGGGGTGCCAAAATATCACACAATAGCACTTGAAGGTTAAATGACTATTGTAACATTATGACTGCGAGTTACTTAGGCCCATTTGCACCCCGACTGATTAACTTTAATCAACCACTAATCATTGATTAAACTTCTGATCAAGTCATAATTCCAGAATATAAGAATGTTTTGAATTTGTAAGATATCCTAAACATGTCTGTTTTATCATTATGCAATTTTGTAAATAATTTATGCATAAAATTGCTGTGTTTTTAAGGAGTACTAATCACTGATTAACTTAATCGACATGGGTGCAAACGGGCATTAGTCGACTGTATTTTCAATATTTTGGCATTTTGACGTTACCTTAGGTTAGCTTATAACGTCTGACGTAAAAAAATGACATTCCGTTTTACCGTCATATAACTTTCTCCGAAAATAAAACAACAATAAACGTATTACGTTAATTATCAATTCTATAAATAATAAAACGAGTGTTATCTACTCTTAGACTGGGCATGAAGTAAAATTTAGAGTTTAGAAAAGCCTGAAAATTTGGCTTGGTCGCGTAGCGAAGCGGAGCTATTAATCCAAATTAGGCTTTTCTAAACTCGAAATTTTATTTCATGCTCCACGCGTATAAAATGCTGATTGAATGTGAGAATGGTCTTTGATCAATTGACAAGTAAAATAAACATGGCCACATCACAATTTTTTATAATAAAATAAATAAATTAAAAATAAATGAACGTTCTATTAAATATTTGAAATTCTGTTATTTTCTTTGGATAAATAAAAAATACACTTTATTTACTGGACTTCTCAATAACTCTTAAAGCTTTCTCAAATGAAAGCGAAGTTTATTCAATCCTCAATAAACTGTGGTTTTAATCAAAATATGGGATTTCTTAATTTTTTTTCAAGCGCAAAAAAAAAAACACAAAATTCTTGTATATTTTGCATTATTCTTGTATATTTTGCAATATTTAATATTCTGTTATTTTCTTTGGATAAATAAAAAATACACGAAATTTACTGCACTTTTCAATAACTCTTAAAGCTTTCTCAAATGAAAGCGAAGTTTATTCTTCATTTCTTCATTCATTCATTTCATTTCCCTATTTATTTTAGAGACAAAATGTATTTTACTTTTTTGTAGAGGGAAAAATTCTAAATTTATTAATGTTCACACGTAACACTTTACGTTTCTCTAAGTTAAAATAATTAAGAAAGAGTAATGTGATTTTATAAAAATACTATGGAATTGATACAATAATTGCGGATATTCCCTGTTTTTTGGAAAGTTCAATTTAAAGCTTTAAACAAGTGTTTTCCACTCCCAGACTAAGCATGAAGTAAAATTTCGAGTTTAGAAAAGCCCCGTGAAAATTTGTCGAGGATCGCGCATCATATAAAACACTATAATATTGTGAAATTTATGTATATTCGAACTTCACTTGAAATCTGTGTTTTATACGCGTGGCGCATGAAGTAAAATTTCAAGTTTAGAAAAGCTCAGAAAATTTGTCTCGGGTCGCTGCGCGACCCTCGACAAATTTTCACGAGGCTTTTCTATACTCGAAATTTTACTTCATGCTTAGTCTGGGAGTGGAAAACACTCGTTTAAAGCTTCAAATTGAACTCTTTTAAAAATCAACAAATGTCAGAAAATTAACAGCTAAAATAATTAAGAAAAAGTAATGTGATTTTATAAAAATAATGACATACCATGGAATTGATACAATTGTGGATATTTCCTGTTTTTCTTTAAAAGTTCAATTTAAAACTTTAAACAAGTGTTTTCCACTCCCAGACTAAGCATGAAGTAAAATTTGGAGTTTAGAAAAGCCCCGTGAAAATTTGTCGAGGGTCTCGAAATTTTACTTCATGCGCCACGCGTACAAAACACTGTAATATTGTCAAATTTATGTATATTCGAACTTCACTTAAAATCTGTGTTTTATACGCGTGGCGCATGAAGTAAAATTTCGAGTTTAGAAAAGCCCAGAAAATTTGTCGAGGGTCGCTGCGCGACCCTCGACAAATTTTCACGGGGCTTTTCTAAACTCGAAATTTTACTTCATGCTTAGTCTGGAAGTGGAAAACAGTCGTTCAAAGCTTCAAATTACTCTTTTAAAAATCAATAAATGTCAGAAAATTAACAGCTAAAATAATTAAGAAAAAGTAATGTGAATTTATAATAATGACATTTTTCTTGTATAGTGTAAAACATTTCGAAAACATTTACTTTAATCAAGTGACTACTATATCTTTTGCCATTTTGACATCCGCAGTTGTTTCAATTCCATGGCATGTCATTATTTTTATAAAATCGCATTATTTTTTTTAAATTATTTTAACTTAGAGAAACGTAAAGTGATGAACTTTAACACGAATGAATTCACAATTTTTCCCTCTACAAAAAAGGTAAATCCATTTTGTTTCTAAAATAAATAGGGAAGCCAAAATTTGATCATTCAAAATTTACATGGGATTACCTATATTGCGCGTGCCAAGTCAACACCCGGTGTATACACGTGGCGCATGAAGTAACATTTCGAGTTTAGAAAAGCCTGAAAATTTGGATTTGATGTGGCGCGACTCACTTCGCTCGCGCGCCCAGCAAATCCAAATTTTCAGGCTTTTCTAAACTCGAAATTTTACTTCATGCTTAATCTGGGAGGGGAAACCGTGGTTAGATGATCAATCAGTAATTTAGTAGACGTAAAATAAATAGAGTTGATGTTATTTCTTACTTCAAATTTAGAACGAAAACAAATTCCCGTGCATTATTTGTGTTTTACTAAACTTTGACTAACAAATTAAAAAAGCTTAAATTATGTAAAATAAACCCTAATAAATAATTGCAAAAGTTCAAAATGATCAAAACTGTTCTATAGGTCCCGTAGATACCCTTAAAGAAGAAAAAACGGCTAAAAGTGATAGATTTGTTAATAATAATAATAATAATAACTTTATTTGCCCAACAGATAACCAATTACAGGACAAAATTAAGTACAATTTTGGCCAATCTACCGTTTTCTACCGCTTCTTTGTGTGCCATCTACCGCTTATAAATGTTGGACCTGACAGCACTGCCCATAAGTGATGACAGCCAGAAGAGCTCGCAACTTCCTTGCTACGCCACTGTTTACGAGTATTAATACTTGCTCGATTGAGTCAGCACGCGGACGTACTCGTTTTGTCGCGAATAAGACCATGGATGATTCGAAATTTGCGAGGATTTTCGGCCGACCTCAATTATACAAAAAAAAACGAGCAAAAATTCGCGCGCGCGGCTCGAATCCAAAGTTGGTGTGCGAGCGCGAGTGAAATCCGCCGAGTGTTGCGAGTGAGCGCGCGTCATCTTCGCGAAAGTATTGACACGAATTCGAAATTCGAGGAGGTTTTTTCCTTTTTTTTTTTTGGACGAGACTCTACTTGCACGGACCTAATTACGTTCTCGTTCGCGCAGCACTCACTTTCGGCCCCCGGCCCCCGGAGAGTTTTGCCGCTTTCTTTAAACGTGAATCGCATCGCGAAAACGGAACATCAATCGGAAATTTTCGCGACACGCACACTCACACAAAAAACACATAATTATTTCGTTTGAACTTTTCCCCGCTATTTATCGCATGTATTCTACTCATTTGTTAAATACTGTCCTTTTCAAAAAGCGAGGCGTGTCAGTTCCGGATGCAGTATTTTAAGAAGAAAAAAATATGTTCGTCAATTTCGATACTTAAGGCTATCGTTTCAATTTACAACCGTTTAATAATATGGAGGCACATGAAGTTGTGGTTTAAAAATGTTTATTTTGGTACATAATTGTGTACTCTTGCTGCAAAAAAATGTAATTATCCAATAAAATGGTCTGTATTGATATTATGAACGATTCTCATGAAGTGGATTTTTTGATGACTATACATTTTGTGAGAAATGATATAAGAATTATATAATCACAAGGGCATGATGAAGTCACATTTAAAAGTTTTTAAAAAAAATTTTAATTTATTTTTAGCTATAATAAAATAAAAAACAAAACCAAATCATTATGCCCTCTGCAATTTCATTTTAGACAGATGTGTGAAGAAAGAATTAAAAAATTCTAAGCTAATACCCCGACAGATATTGAATTATACAATGAATATTTGAGTTACACGACAGGTTTACTGTTCTATGCATAATTTATATGCAAAATGCAACATTAGGTTAAATTATTCTCTCACCAAACTAAATGAAACAACAGAAAATTGAAATAAATTGAAAAAATTACAGGGAATAAATATTAGTTGTCTTAAGCCATCTATAGACGCGCTTCGAGATTTATCCCTCATCAGTATAGCTATGCTTTAACCGATGTGAAGATAGCCACGGATTTTCCAGCCACGGATTTTGGCGCCTGCGCCATCACACGAATTATGAAACAGATTCCCCAGAATTTCAAAATTACATAACTCCCAAACCACATGTTTTATTTTCAAAATTTCTTGTCTAATTGATTAAACAATGTATATAAATAACCAGAATGTCGTAACTCTTTAATTGTTCTTTATTTAAACAATATATTGCTGTCCGGCGTATGTCACCTTTCATACTAAATATTAAAAAAATCATCTCTAAAAACTCCAATTTTATTTTACAAATTTCTTTATTAATTGTTTAAACAATATATCTAGAACGAGCATAGATGGTCAATATGTTGTCACTCTCATTTGTTAATTAGTTAAATAATATATTGCTGTCCCGCGCATGTCACCTTTTATACTAAATATTAAAAAATCATATTTATAAAAACTCCTATTTTATTTTACAAATTTCTTTACTAATTGTTTAAACAATATATTTAGAACGAGCATAGATGGTCAAAATGTTGTCACTCTCATTTGTTAATTATTTAATTAATATATTGCTGTCCCGCGTACGTCACCTTTCATACCAAATATTAAAAAAAATATATCTCTGAAAACTCCTATTTTATTTTACTACCTTCTTTACTAATTGTTTAAACAATATATCTAGAACGAGCATAGATAGTCATAATGATGTCACTTTCATTTGTTAATTATTTAAATAATATATTGCTGTCCCGCGTATGTCACCTTTCATACAGAATATTAAAAATATCATATCTCTGAAAACTCCTATTTTATTTTACAAATTTCTTTACTAATTATTTAAACAATATATCTAGAACAAGCATAAATGGTCAAAATGTTGTCACTCTTATTTGTTAATTATTTAACTAATATATTGTTGTCTCTCATAAAAAAATCATATCACTAAAAATTACTACTTTATTCCACAACATTTTTTACTAATTGTTTAAACAATATATCCAGATCAAGCAAAGATGATCAAAATGTTGTCACTCTCATTTGTTAATTATTTAAATAATATATTGCTGTCCCGCGTATGTCACCTTTCATACCAAATATTAAAAAAATCATATCTCTGAAAACTCCTATTTTATTTTACAAATTTCTTTACTAATTGTTTAAACAATATATCTAGAACGAGCATAGATGGTCAAAATGTTGTCACTCTCATTTGTTAATTATTTAAATAATATATTGCTGTCCCGCGTACGTCACCTTTCATACCAAATATTAAAAAAAATATATCTCTGAAAACTCCTATTTTATTTTACAAATTTCTTTACTAATTGTTTAAACAATATATTTAGAACGAGCATAGATAGTCATAATGTTGTCACTTTCATTTGTTAATTATTTAAATAATATATTGCTGTCCCGCGTATGTCACCTTTCATACAGAATATTAAAAATATCATATCTCTGAAAACTCCTATTTTATTTTACAAATTTCTTTACTAATTATTTAAACAATATATCTAGAACAAGCATAAATGGTCAAAATGTTGTCACTCTTATTTGTTAATTATTTAAATAATATATTGCTGTCTCTCATAAAAAATCATATCACTAAAAATTACTACTTTATTCCACAACATTTTTTACTAATTGTTTAAACAATATATCCAGAACAAGCAAAGATGATGAAAATGTTGTCACTCTCATTTGTTAATTATTTAAATAATATATTGCTGTCCCGCGTATGTCACCTTTCATACCAAATATTAAAAAAATCATATCTCTGAAAACTCCTATTTTATTTTACAAATTTCTTTACTAATTGTTTAAACAATATATCTAGAACGAGCATAGATTGTCAAAATGTTTTCACTCTTATTTGTTAATTATTTAAATAATATATTGCTGTCCCGCGTATGTCACCTTTCATACCATATATTAAAAAAATCATATCTCTAAAAGCTCCTATTTTATTTTACAATTTTTTTACTAATTGTTTAAACAATATATCTAGAACGATCATAGATTGTCAAAATGTTGTCACTCTCATTTGTTAATTATTTAAATAATATATTGCTGTCCCGCGTATGTCACCTTTCATACCAAATATTAAAAAAATAATATCTCTAAAACCTCCTATTTTATTTTACAAAAATTCTTTACTAATTGTTTAAACAATATATCAATATAAAAACAATATAGAAATTTGTAAGATAAAAGAAGAGTTTTTAGAGATATGATTTTTTTAATATTTGGTATGAAAGGTGACATACGCCAGACAGCAATATATTATTTAAATAATTAACAAATGAGAGTGACAACATTTTGACTATCTATGCTTGTTCTAGATATATTGTTTAAACAATTAATAAAGAAATTTGTAAAATAAAATTGGAGTTTTTAGAGATATGATTTTTTTAATATTTGGTATGAAAGGTGACATCCGCCGGACAGCAATATATTGTTTAAATAAGCATAACCGATGTGAAGATAACCGATGTGAAGATACCCACGGATTTTGGCGCCTCCACCATCACACGAATTATGAAACAGATTCCCCAGAATTTCAAAATTTCATAAGTCCCAAACCACATATTTTATTTTCAAAATTTCTTCTCTAATTAATTATACAATGTATATAGAATAAGTATAAATAACCAGAATGTTGTAACTCTAACATTCTGGTTATTTATACTTGTTCTATATACATTGTATAATTAATTAGAGAAGAAATTTTGAAAATAAAATATGTGGTTTGGGACTTATGAAATTTTGAAATTCTGGGGAATCTGTTTCATAATTCGTGTGATGGTGGAGGCGCCAAAATCCGTGGGTATCTTCACATCGGTTATGCTTAGACTTTTAATACAATTCAATTCAAAATATGAAGATTCATTACACAGAAAGCTAGGAAATGTTGACAGAAGGGATGATATTGAAAAACAATGGACCAAATTAAAAGCTAATATGGAGGAGGCCGCAAAAATAGTAACGTGGAAAATAAACAAATTAAGTTGGCATTAAAGGTTCTAATAGCTACCTAACAAGTGATTTCCACTCCCAGGCTAAGCATAAAGTATAATTTCGAGTTTAGAAAAGCCTGAAAACTTGGCTACGCGCTACGCGACCAAGCCAAATGTTTAAGCTTTCATAAACTTGAAATTTTACTTCATGACTAAGCATGGGAGTGGAAGTCACTCGTTACTTTAGAATATGTCACTTCTATCAAAATGTGTATCGTAACTGTCGCAAAGAAAAACAATGACATGGCGATCTAATTATAGTTCAATTCAAACTCGTGTCAAGTTGACGCGATTGGTTAAATGTCGGCTTGCGCCGACTTATGTCAACTGTCATTGTAGTTCAAATGTCGGCTCCCGCCGACTTATTTCAACTGTTATTATAGTCCAAATGGCGGCTGGCGCCGACTTATGTTAATTGTTATTATAGTATTTTAGTCCAAATGTCGTTGACACGATTGATTAAATGGCGGCTAGCGCCGACTTATGTCAACTGTCATTACAGTTCCAAAGTCGGCTACCGCTGACTTATGTCAACTGTCATTATATTTCTCTGATCGCCCCGGAGATTGAACCTGTGATAAACCCTTTTCGTTAGTTGGGTAACATATTCAAAATGTAAATCTCTTTTTGCCATGTTTTCATAATTAAAAAATGTCACAAATATTAACTGAGTTAAATTTATATATTTTTTATATATATATATATATATATATATATATATATATATATATATATATATATATATATTATCATTTGCCTTTTACCTTTCGGTGTAGGCTGTTTTTTATAATAGTTACAATCAAATGTCATAGTTTGTTAAATATTTATGTATAGTATGTTTTTTTACAAAAAATTATGTTTGTTATACTCCGTTTAATCTTGTAGTGTAAAACCCTGAAGAAGGAGAATAATCTCCGAAAGCTCGGTGGATTTCAATAAATTGATTGCTTGAAATAAGAAAGCCTACTCACTGGTCGACGTCCCTGTTACTAATCCCTGAGTATTTTAGGACACTTCTGACAATTTTGTTTGTTTATAATTTAGTAAAACTATGTTCGGTTAGACAAGTTGCAATGAAAGAAACGTTATTTTTCTAACCTAACCCTTTTTTTCGCTATCATGACATTGTGACTATACGTGACGTAATGGAATGTACTTGGTTATTGTGACGTTACTGTGTCAATTATTTGGTGACTATTTGCACTATTATGGCAAAAAAACCGACTGCCTCTTCTTTAACTTGTATCAAAATTCACATTATGTTTTAATCTCATAGATCTTACTTCCTCAATAAAACAACAATAATCAATTATCAATTGTTTTAATAATAAAACAAGTGTTTTCCACTCCCCGATTAAGCATGAAGTAAAATTTCGAGTTTAGAAAAGCCTGAAAATTTGGCTTGGTCGCGTAGCGCAGCGGAGCGACCAAGCCAAATTAGGCTTTTCTAAACTCGAAATTTTACTTCATGCGCCACGCGTATTGAACGCTGATTTAATGTGGAATGGTTTTTAACCAATTAACAAGTAAAATAAGTTTAATATGTCCATTATCAATTGTTTAAATGACGGGGAAAGTGCTATGGTGGACATATCACCATTTTTGATTTGAATTTTGTTTAGTATTGTTTAATATATCCATTATCAATTGTTTAAATGACGGGGAAAGTGCTATGATGGACATATCACCATTTTTGATTTGAATTTTGTTTAGTATTATTTGATGTGTCCAATTCGTGCTGAACTAATAGAACTAACAATTTGTTCAAACATATATTTAAAAATTCCCTGACTTTTTGCTAAAAAGGCCTAATTTCCCTGACTTTTCCCGATGAATAAAATGCCCTGACTTTTCCCGATGAATAAAATGCCCCGACTTTTCCCTGACTCTCCCGGTTTTCCCGGTTGGTCGCTACTCTGTATTTTAATAGAATTCCATCAACTTTTAACAGTTTTATAAACGTCTTTCATTTTAGGGAAGTTAGAATATGGAAAATTTATTA
Organism: Philonthus cognatus; assembly: GCA_932526585.2. Classification (NCBI taxonomy): domain Eukaryota; kingdom Metazoa; phylum Arthropoda; class Insecta; order Coleoptera; family Staphylinidae; genus Philonthus; species Philonthus cognatus. The sequence continues at coordinate 37,924,644 of OW052242.1, forward strand.
TTTTCCATATTCTCTTTTTTCGAGTAGGGTGTTCTATAGTACAAAGTAAGTGCATAGTTCGAAGATTAGTTTAGTAAGTTATATCCATCATGAACTAGTTTATAAACAGATGTCATTGTGCAAACAGCAAAAATACCGAAAATATTTTTTTTCTCGAAATTTTGGTTGGTGCAAAAATTGTCATTAACACCTTTTGAAAGAGCATTATTAGTGCATAATTTAGGTTTAGTTTTTTATGATTTAGTTAATATATACTAGGTGTCCCTAAAGCCAAAGGGGTGCAAAATAAGTTTCTTACGGTGATGCGAAGTACATAAAGAGTGCATTATGCTGCATTGCTTTTTGAATTTTTTTTTTTTAATTTTACCTCCATTTACCTGGGGGGGTTTAAAATTATGTGGATTCACAAATGTTGGATGCGCCGGGTTATTGCTAAAAATATTGCCCACTTCACATACATAAGCAATAAATTGATTTTTTGTATTAAATTTTTAAATATCTTTACTTTTAGTAGTTTAATACTCTTCTTTATACGTTGTTTAACCAATCGAAAAAAATTAATTCAAAATAACGCGGGCGAAAGGCACTTATGATTTTTTTAATTATTTGTTCCATCCGAGGCGCATCAAGCCCAGCAATAAGTTGATTTTTTGTATTAAATTTTGAAAAATCTTTACTTTCAATAGTTTAACATCCTACTTTAGACATTTTTAAAAAAATCGCGAAAGAAATTAACTTAATATAACGCGGGCCATAGGTACTTTTTTTCATTATTTATTCCACCCGAGGCGAGCTCAGCAAAAAGCTGATTTTTTGTATAAAATTTTTTTAAATCTCTACTTTTAGTAGTTTAATACTTTTCTTTGGACATTGTTTAAACAGTCGACAAAGAAATTAACTCAAAGTAACGCGGGCCAAAGGTACTTATGTTTTTTTTAATTATTTGTTCCATCCGAGGCGCATCGAGCCCAGCAAAAAGTTTATTTTTGTATTAAATTTTAAGGGATCTTTACTTTTAATAATCTAATACTCTTCTTTAGACATTGTTTAAACAATCTCTAAAGAAATTAACTCAAGGTACTTATGATTTCCTAAATTATTTGTTCCATCCGAGGTGCACCGAGCCCAGCAATAAGTTGATTTTTTTAAATTAAATTTTTAAAAATCGTCACTTTCAATCGTTTAATACTCTCCTTTAAATATTGTTTTAACGATTGCTAAAGACATTATTTTAAAACAACGCGGGCCAAAGGTACTTATGATTTTTTTTAATTACACTGGTCGGCATGAAAATCGACCCTGACGCCATTCCTGCTGATTCTTATGTAAAATGACCTCCTGAATCCGCATGGAAGCTGGAATATGTAGAAAATAAGTGAAAAAACTGCGAAAAAAAACGGAAAAAATTGATCATTTTTAATGATTTTTTTACAATTTAAGGGGGCAAATCCCCCCCCAAATCTACCTCCTTGCTACAAATGTTCATGTTTTGGAACTTTTCACCTCTCTAGCCCCTCAGAAGAAATGTAAAGGCTAAAATAATCCTTTTCATCCCTCCAAATTATCGAAAAGTGATAAAAATAGGTGGGAGGGCCTCCCCCGAAAACGGTGGGTGATGGGGGAAAACGGAGGTCATATTCGAATTCAGGAGGTCATTTTACATAAGAATCAGCAGGAATGGTGTCAGGGCTCGAAAATCAATTTTTTTTTGCAGACCAGTGTTATTTGTTCCATCCGAGGCGCATCGAGCTCAGCAATAAATTAATTTTTTCTATTAAGATCGGAAATTCACATATTATTTGGCCATAAGAACGAACAACGATTAATCTTCCATTATAATGAAAATAGATCTTTGAAACTTATACATATTGCATATTGAGGCTTTGTGAATAAATTGACGCTATTATGTTTTCATAGAAATCTTTCTTATTTAAATCAAATAATAGAACACTCTTAAATGATCACATACATCCGTGCAATACTTCCATAGTAAACATTATTTCTTCTTCATATTGCTTTAATTTATTGAAGTAATTATTATAAACACGTTGTATTAAATAGATTAATATAAAATAAATGATTAACAAAATTAATCGTTGCTTAGAAATGTCCAAAAGAGCAATGTAAATTTTGATTATGCTTTTAATAAATAGGGGGCAGCATCGTGCTATTTTAGTAATATAAATACAGGGAATTTTCCTTTTAGGTAAACATATGCATAGGCTGTAATTTTCCCGACATCCGTTGTTTTTTTTTAAAGAGTTCAATTTGAAGCTTTAAACGAGTGTTTTCCACTCCCAGACTAAGCATGAAGTAAAATTTCGAGTTTAGAAAAGCCCCGTGAAAATTTGTCGAGGGTCGCGCAGCGACCCGAGACAAATTTTTTGGGCTTTTCTAAACTCGAAATTTTACTTCATGCGCCACGCGTATAAAAGACTAATAATATCAAACTTATGCATATTCGAACTTTACCATAAGAACGAACAACGATTAATCTTCCATAATAATGAAAATAGATCTTTGAAACTTATACATATTGCACATTGAGGCTTTGTGAATAAATTGACGCTATTATGTTTTCAAAAAAATGTTTCTTATTTAGAACACTCTTAAATGATCACATACATCCGTGCAATACTTTCATAGTAAACATTATATTTTCTTCATATTGCTTTAATTTATTGAAGTAATTATTATAAACACGTTGTATTAAATAGATTAATCTAAAATAAATGATAAATAAAATTAATCGTTGCTTAGAAATGTCCATAAGAGCAATGTAAATTTTGATTATGCTTTTAATAAATAGGGGGCAGCATCGTGCTATTTTATTAATATCTTAAAATTATACTGTAATTTCCAAAAACATGTGAAAAGAATTTGGGTTTGATATGTAGAATTCGTGTACAAATAACATGAATATATATTTTATATTGCCAGAATTTAACTGTTTGTCTACAATATAAATACAGGGAATTTTCCTTTTAGGTAAACATATGCATAAGCTGTAATTTTCCCGACATCCGCTGTTTTTTAAAAGAGTTCAATTTGAAGCTTTAAACGAGTGTTTTCCACTCCCAGACTAAGCATGAAGTAAAATTTCGAGTTTAGAAAAGCCCCGTGAAAATTTGTCGAGGGTCGCGCAGCGACCCGAGACAAATTTTCTGGGCTTTTCTAAACTCGAAATTTTACTTCATGCGCCACGCGTATAAAAGACTAATAATATCAAACTTATGCATATTCGAACTTTACTTAAAATCTGTGTTTTATTAGCGTGGCGCATGAAGTAAAATTTCGAGTTTAGAAAAGCCCAGAAAAAAAATTTTCACGGGGCTTTTCTAAACTCGAAATTTTACTTCATGCTTAGTCTGGGAGTGGAAAACACTCGTTTAAAGTTTCAAATTGAACTCTTTTAAAAATCAACGAATATCTAAATATTTAAAGAAAATAATCTGAATTTTTGGGCTTTTCTAAACTCGAAATTTTACTTCATGCGCCACGCGTATAAAAGACTAATAATATCAAACTTATGCATATTCGAACTTTACTTAAAATCTGTGTTTTATTAGCGTGGCGCATAAAGTAAAATTTCGAGTTTAGAAAAGCCCAGAAAATTTGTCTCGGGTCGCTGCGCGACCCTCGACAAATTTTCACGGGGCTTTTCTAAACTCGAAATTTTACTTCATGCTTAGTCTGGGAGTGGAAAACACTCGTTTAAAGTTTCAAATTGAACTCTTAAAAATCAACGAATATCTAAATATTTAAAGAAAATAATCTGAATTTAGAATACGTATACTTTAAAGAAAAACTCCTTGTATATACTTATATAGAAATCAATCTAAAATCAATAATGGTGAAGGCATCTGTTTTGTTATACAGTTGTATGTATGTCGATAGAAATTGAAATGGTGAATATTTATCAAGTTTACTTGTATCTTCTGTAATTCAATACCCATTCATTCATTCGCACGGCGCTATGTAAACAAACAAAAAACGCGCGCCGCACTCATCATTTTTATTATTCCTTGTGATAAAATTCGGCAGGCACTATAAGCCAATACATAATCAAAACTACTTTCTGCAATTTTGCTATTTCTGCGCCATCTCGTATCCCAGAAACACACTACCAGCGAAAATTGGCCCTCTTAAATTGGTTTGGTTATATGAACTTATTTTGACGGGTCAGGGAAAAAAATCTGAAATCAGGGAAGAGTTAGAGAAATTTAACAAATCAGATTGGTCGCCACTATGTATTATTATTATTATATTTTTCCCCCTCTTCCCTGTAAAAGATTCTGCGGGCGCTTATGGTCTAGTTATTTTGCATGAATATTTTGTAAATATGATTGTGGCCTAATTAGCAGCAGTTAGATTTATTGAATTTTAATTGTATAAATCGATGTTGGTGTGTCGTAATAATTGATGAATTGTAATTTGTTATTGTGATGATGTACGCCTCTTGCGATTCGTGAAATTCTGTTGCCGCGCGCGCGAGACTTTTTTTAAAATTTTTTTGATTGGAACCAATCTTGAGACGACTGCCGAGAGAAAAAAAAGCAAACAAGAACAATATAAAAGAGATAACCTACATATCCTTTCGGGCCAGGTCAGTGAGATACGAGCCGTAGCATTCGGTTATGCTAATCAGGTCCCCTGATCCGGCGAGCGAACGGACGGGGCCCCCCGGAGAAGTCACTCTAGACGCGGACCCGAAAAGCAAGCCTCTCTGACGCAGTGTTTGGCCAACTCCGGAGGGTGTTGCGCTCCGCGGAGAAAGTGTTTTTTTTTTGCGATATTCGTACTCGTGTTAAATTTGCTGGTGTGTGTGCGGCTAGCGGTACTATTCCACTTGATTAATCCGGTTGTTGCGCGTGCTACTAATGCTACTAGTGTTCGGTAGTACTCGAGTGTTGGGGTTGGACCAGCGGATTAACTCCGGTTAATCGTAACCAGTACTGTGTGTGTGTGTTTGTGTGTGATCATTGGTGCTGGCCATGATATTTGCATGACAGAATTCCGTAATATACCTGACCTAAAATGCGTTCCATCGTGGTACCGATAGCGATCTGAAGAGATATCCGAAACGTGCTGAAAGTGCCAGTGCGCCAGGACATTTCATACACAGGTGGGATTTATAATAATGAAATATACTATTCACATATTATGACGAACACGTATCTATTTTTGATAGCTAATATAAAAGAGGAATTATGAGATGATATGACGAACAGGTATCCATTCTCGATATGTAATGTATAGGTACTATAAAGAGATGATTTCGATGAGATCTCGAGCGGCCTTTCTCTCTCTCTCTATCTCTCTCGACTTGAGCTTGAAAATGAAACCGCATTCCCCTTTCTCTCTGCGCTCAAGAAATTCGCTTTTCTGCTTTCGCGGTCGACCGTAACGATGTTCGAAAATGTTCGTACTGTTCGATTTCTGATTAAATAAATTAATCACTGCAGAGTCGTAAATTAAATGGACTATACCGCATCTGTTGCCGGCGTTTCTCAACAAACGCCGAAACTTTTGATACATTAATTATCAAATTTGACAACTACTAAGAAATTATACATTTTAAAAATGTCGCAGGCTGACATGAGCAAAAAATATTTTATTAGGGTGACGACCAACCGGAAAAACCGGGAAAGTCATGGGATTTCACTCATCCGTAAAAGTCTTGGAAAAGTCAGGGAAATTAGACGAATTTTAGCAAAAGTCGGTAAATTTTTAATGATTTTTAATTTTTTAATGATAATAAATATGCAGATAATTCGATTATAGAATTGACAAATTGTTAGTTTATCTCGGAGCAAGAATTTGACACAATAAATAATATTAAAACAAAAACTGGTGATGTTTATTTATTCATTTATTTATTGATGGCAAATACCATAGAATACAATTTAACAAATAATAAACAAGATACAAACATGTTAAAATGTGTCCATCGTAGCACTTTCCCTCTCCGTAATTTGAATAATTGATAATTGACATACTAAACTTATTTCACTTGTCAATTAGTTAAAGAACATTTTAATAGTTCCTGAGATACAGAAAATGTTAGGTTTGATAATGTTCACAACAATACGTTCCCTTTGTTTTTGAGAATCGTTAAATTTGAAGCTTTAAGAGGGCCAATTTTTGCTGGTTGTGTGCTTTTGGGATACGAGATGGCGCAGAGATAGCAAAATTGCAGAAAGTAGTTTTGACTATGTATTGGTTTATAGTGCCTGCCGAATTTTATCACAACGAATAATAAAAATGATGAGTGGGGAGCGCGTTGTTTGTTTGTTTACATAGCGCCGTGTGAATAAATGAAGAGCATTGAATTATAGAAGACACAAGTAAATTGGATAAATATTCCTGATTTTAATTTCTATAGACATACATACAACTGTATAACGCGAGTAACAGCGAATTTTTCTTTAAAGTATACGTATTTCTAAATTTAGATTTTTTTTTTAATATTTAGATATTCGTTGTTTTTTAGAAGAGCTCAATTTGAAATTTCAAACGAGTGTTTTCCACTCTCAGACTAAGCATGAAGTAAAATTTCGAGTTTAGAAAAGCCCCGTGAAAATTTGTATTAAATAGATTAATCTAAAATAAATGATAAGTAAAATTATTCGTTGCTTAGAAATCTCCATAAGAGCAATGTAATTTTGATTATGCTTTTAATAAATAGGCAGCACGTGCTGTTTTAGTAATATCTTAAAACTATACTGTAATTTCCAAAAACATGTAAAAAGAAATTGGGTTTGATATGTAGAATTCGTGTACGGCATTTGTCGCGACACGGGTTCCTGGTGCACAGCCTTGAATTGCGAATTTAATTTTTCTGCCGCGGACTGTTCTTTGATTATGTTGTTGATACACAACAAAGATAGACATTATTGAAATATTTCCCAACACATTCTTTAAATATAAGTGCATTTATGAATTCATGTTTTGAATAGGAATGAGGAATGCCGGTATATGTTGATTCAAGTGATGAGTCGGAATAATTCCTTTTTCATTTATTTACCAAATTAAATGTGCGACACTCGGCGATTTGATTACCGAGGCACTTAGTCAGCTTAGCGTCTAGAGTTCGAATTGGGTTATTGTAATTTCTTTTTGTATTTTCTTTTTGGTACGGCTCAGCTTGAAGTGTCGCCTACACAGCTTAGAGGGTAGACCTCCTCTCGTGTTGCATCTATTCCTTTTGTGTGCTTCATTGCAATTTACCAAATTAAGGAGTGTAGCACGCGACAGTCATGTACGATATTTGATAGTAATCATTAAAATCACTTATGTAGTTGCAAATAACATGAATATATATTTTATGTTGCCAGAATTTAACTGTTTGTCGACAATATAAAAACAGGGAATTTTTCTTTTAGGTAAACATGTGCATAAGCTGTAAATCAAGCGTTCTCTTTTAAAAGAGTTCAATTTAAAGCTTTAAACGAGAGTTTTCCACTCCCAAACTAAGCATAAAGTAAAATTTCGATTTTAGAAAATCCCCGTGAAAATTTGTCGAGGGTCGCGCGGCTTTTCTAAACTCGAAATTTTACTTCATGCGCCACGCGTATAAAACACTGATTTCAAGTGAAGTTCAAGTATACATAAATTTCACAGTATTTTAGTGTTTTATACGCGTGGCGCATGAAGTAAAATTTCTAGTTTAGAAAAGCCCAGAAAATGTCTCGGGTCGCTGCGCGAACCTCGACAAATTTTCACGGGGCTTTTCTAAACTCGAAATTTTACTTCATGCTTAGTCTGGGAGTGGAAAACACTTGTTTAAAGCATTAAATTAAACTTTAAAAAAACAGGGAATATCCGCAATTGTTGTATCGATTCCATTGTATGTCATTATTTTTATAAAATCACATTACTTTTTCTTAATTATTTTAACTTAAAGAAACGTAAAGTGTTAAGTGTGAACAATCATAAATATAGAATTTTTCCCTTTACAAGAAAGTGAAATACATTTTGTCTCTAAAATAAATAGCGAAGCCAATATTTGAACACTTTAAAATTAACATATTATTCGTTGTGATAAAATTCGGCAGGCACTATGAACCAATACAAAGTCAAAACTACTTTCAGCAATTTTGCTCTCTCTGCGCCATCTCGTACCCCAGAAAAACACTACCAGCAAAAATTGGCCCTCTTAAATTTATGTTGCGGTTTACTAGAGTGAGACAGACTCTTTCCAGCCGTTAGCTAGAGTAAGATAGACCTATATTACCATTTCCAGCATAATTAAATGCAGAATTTACAGACACCCTAGAATTTTACCTAGCACAAGTTTTTGTTGCCTTAAAATGAGTAAATAAATGACGCGAAAATGCTATTTTCTGGATTCTTTTACAAAAAAAGTAAATATCTTAATCGTTTTAAATTGATGACATTAAAATCATACAAGTTTGGCATTATTTTGATGTATCATGCAATTTTGTCCCATAATCAGAACATCAATGGTGCTGGAACTAGTGACTACCCTGGAACTAGTGACTTACCAATCATAAATCGCAACCTTAATCGCCTAAAATATTTTCATAAAACGTATTCCAATTTCTCGCCTAGTTAAACGGAATGAGTTCTACTATATAAGCTTTAATTGAATAGGATATCACGTAACACGTAATATATGTGAAACATTTTTTATTTGTGCGCGGCCTTCACGAGATTATCTGACCCGAAGTTTATCCTTTCAAATCATTCGCTTTTGCGCTTTTTCTTTTTCCATTGACTTTCAAAGTAAAATTCGGTGTTCAGTTTTTTTTTTGTACTCCAGTATTTATTTCCGAATTAGGAAATGCGTAGACTCTAGATTGCGAGTTGAACAATATATGCGCGTTCGAGTAAGTGCAGGTCATCGTCATCAGTTTAATCAAATGTATGTATGTAGGTTAACTAAGAAGAATATTTAAATTAATTGTTGTTTGAAAACGAGCGCGGTCTGTAAGCGCCCCGAGGTTAGCGTGTGATTCAGCGGTTCTCAACCATTACAGAATCACGGAATACTTACAAATTTACAACATTTGTATGGTATGTTCAATAAAAAAAACCTCTAGAGTACCATGATTTAATATTTTTTTTATATTTAAGTTGGCTACACGCTTTAGGAATGGTAGTATAAAACGTCTATCACTAACTTTTAAAAGCACAATTCTGCATAGATTTCCTCCCCGGGTATGAGCACTATTTCTGCTCCGCCGACGCTCTAATGTTCAATCTCACACAAGTTATTCTACACTCATAGACGAATTTAAATTAGATACCATACACAAAAGACATCGACGCATATCTATTTTTGATTTATATAAATTAATTCATAATTTTATTGATAATTCTGAATTGTTATGCAACATCGATTTTAATGTACCCAGACTATTCTTTAGATATAAACAAACCTTTAACTATACGACGCCCCGTACTAATCACTACATGTTTTCCCCATTATATAAAATGTTGCGAAATTATCACGAAATTCAATGCTTTTTCGATATTTTTTCACCCTGTATAGAACAGTTTATGTGTGATGTTACCGAAAGTGTTTTCTGAATTTGTTAATTAACTTATTAGTTTGTACCCTACTCACTTACACTGTAAACCTATATTTAGTTTATATATATTTCTCTGTAATTAGGCTATGCTTGTTGAGAAATAAATTATTATTATTATTATTATTATTATTGAACCGCGCAACGGCATCCGAACGACTCAAAAGGGAGACAGTTTCCACTTCGAAGTATACTTTACTTTTTTATTCTGCACTTTTGAGTGCCGTGAGTGATATTAACGTATCAGGGGTGCTGATTTGCCTTGGGGTTGACCTATCCGGGGGCCCCCATTCGGTCTGTGTAAAGGAAGATGAGCTTATACAATTTTTGGAATTTCGGACGTTTTGTCATCGTATAGTATCGTACTACAAGGGTTTTTATGGCAACGACTAAGTAATTGTTGTCATTTACTGATTAGTAAACGTAATACATTATACAGGGTGCCCGTATTTCAACATGTATGGGGATCTCAGTTATTTGAAGATATAGGGAGTCGGTTAAATTAGGGCAAAGTTGCGTATTTTAAGGCCTAACAATAATCCGAAAACAATTTTGAAATATTTCTTTTGTTTTCGATATATCAACAAAATACAGATTTTTTTTTAAATCATTTTTATTTTTTTATTTAAATACTACTGAATCTGGACTTTTAGAACTTTGACAATACAAGGCACTTTTTAATGAGGAATCTAATAGCATATTTTTTTAACATTTACCCGAGGACGATAGCCAACTTTTGTTTTTCTTATGGGCGCCATTTTAGATTTGTATATTTAATGAAAGAATGTTTTTTTAACTCAGTGATGTATTACACTCATAATTTATTCTAGATTTGATATTTAAAATTATAATAATTTTTATTTTTGCAAAGAGTGCCTTGAAAACAATGACGCCATATCTATTAATCAATAAAATCTTGACAGCAGTCAATCCTTGTTAGCAGTCAAAATTTATTAATAACTGTCAATCTTTTGTAATAATAATAATAACTATCGATTATCACAACTTAACTGTTAATTGGCGGTTTATACGCGTGGCGAATGAAGTAAACCCTCGACAAATTTTCTACGCGAGGCTTTTCTTAACTCGAAATTTTACTTCCCTCTTAGTCTGGGAGTGGAAAACACTCGTTTCATCATTTGACATTATTTTTAGAGCTTACATTTTTAAAATATCTAGTGCTTATATCAAATTCGGAGGTTACGATCGTAAAATCCTGTTTGTTTACATCAATCTTTGAGGTTATTGTTTGTTGTGTTATATGCATATAAAGGGAAACTTTGATATAATAAAATAATGATTTACAACCATGTTTTATTTTATTTTTTTCTTTCACCTGAAAGTTAAAACACTTTTTTAACGTGGCATAAGTCAACTAGAAATATTAAGACCAAACAAAGATTATAATTAACCATGTTAAAATACAACAAATGTATTCATTGATTTGGATTTACAGCAAGATTATATTGTATTTCTTTATACAGAAACAAAAGAAAATCATATTGACCATAATATCATTGTTAATTCACAGCAAACATTACAGTGAAGGTAAAATATGGTAAATATTGCATTATTTCAATTTGCGTGCCAACAATTTAAACTCGAATACCACAAACCACCCTCGACTGTAACCATACTAGATATTCATATGCACAGAAAAGGTTAGGTTAGGTTAGGGGGTCGATGAAAACATCCATTCCTTCAAAGGGAGTCGATGATAGAACAGGGTTGGGAAACCCTAGTCTTGTCCGATCGTGCAAAAAACGTACATCTCGAATAGTATTATGGTCGGAAATTCACATGTTATAAGAACGAACAACAATTTATCTTCTACAATAATGAAAATAGATCTTTGGAACTTATACATATTGCACATTGAAGCTTTGCGAATAAATTGACACTATTATTTTTTTTTAAATGTTTCTTAAATTATGTATAAATCAACTAATAGAACACTCTTGAGTAATCACATAAATCCGTGCAATACTTTCATAGAAAACATTATTTTTTCTTCATATTGCTTTAATTTATTGAAGTAATTAATATAAACATGTTTTATTAAATAGATTCATCTAAAATAAATGATAAGTAAAATTAATCGTTGCTTAGAAATCTTCACAAGAGCAATGAAAATTTTGATTATGCTTTTAATAAATAGGGGGCAGCATGTGCTATTTTAGTAATATCTTGAAATTATACTGTAATTTCCAAAAACATGTGAAAAGAAATTGGGTTTGATATGTAGAATTCGTGTACGGCATTTGTCGCGACACGGGTTCCCGGTGCGCGACCTTGAATTGCGAATGTAATTTTTCTGCCGCGGACTGTTCATTGATTATGTTGTTGATACACAACAAAGAAAGACATTATTAAAATATTTCCTAATACATTCTTTAAATATTAGTGCTTTTATGGATTCATGTTTTGAATAGGAATGTGGAATAAACGAAATTTTAGATAAAATTACTAATAGAACAAGTACTGTAAATAATGTGATTATAATTAATGTAAAAATAAAAGATTTTAAATTAATTAGTGAAGAAGAACTTATGAAAATAATACTTGACCAACCAAACAAATCAAGTCCGGATGAAATAACTGGTAAAGTTTTGATCACTAGTCTCCCTAATAGTTTACCGCATTTTATTAATATAATAAATGTTTCATTAGAGACAGGACAAGTTCCAGAAAAACTAAAAAGCAGTACAATAATACCAATTAAAAAAGTGAGAAATAGTATAAAAATTGAAGATTTTAGACCAATTAATACAGTACCAACCATATCAAAAATATTAGAGAGAATTGTATATAAACAAATACTAGCGCATATTGTTGAACAAGATATATTAATAGAACATCAGTCAGGATTTAGACAAGGGTATAATTGTGAAACGGCATTGCAGTATCTTGTGAATGAATGGAAAAATAATTTAGATGCGGGACAAAGTACTAGTATCGTTTTCTTAGATTTCAAGAGAGCATTTGAAACAATAGATAGGAAGCGACTACTTATAAAACTCAGAAATTATGGTGTGGAGGGTACAGTACTAAATTGGTTTACTAGTTACCTGAATAAAAGAACCCAGAAAGTAAAGATTGGAGATAAATTATCGGATACTCTATCTATTGAAACAGGGGTACCACAGGGTAGTATTTTGGGACCTTTGCTTTTTGTGTTGTATATAAACGATATTGGAAACTGCTTAAGTCACTGCAAATTCCATCTATTTGCAGATGATACTATTATATACAGAACATCAGTAGACATAATAAAAGCAACAAATGAAATAAATAGCGACTTAATTAATTTAAACAATTGGTTACAGGATAATAGTTTGAAAATTAATACAACCAAAACAAAAGCAATGATAATTAGCAGAAAAGATCAGTCCATAGAAAATAATACAATTAAATTCAATAATAGCCCCATAACATATGTCAATACAATAAAATACCTAGGAGTTCAATTAGATAAACGATTACAGTTCAATGAATATATAGATTATACATGTATACATGTAAAAAAATAGGAAAAAAGTTAGGAGTATTAAGAAGAAGTAGTTATTATATGTCGCAAGCTACCAAAAAAACAATATATAACACTATTATACTACCACATTTTCACTTTGCAGGATCTATTCTTTATCTTGCAAATAGTGGATCTTTGAATAGACTCCAAATATTGCAAAATAAAGGAATGAGAATAATTTTAAATTGTAATAAATATACAAGTATAAGAACGATGTTAGAACAACTGGATTGGATAAACATAGAGAATTTTGTAAAATTTAAGGCATTAATTTTTATTCACAAAGTTTACACTGGGAAGATGCCCAAATACTTTGATGAAAGTATCATCACTAATGCAGACATCCATACGTACAACACAAGAGGCAGAGGAAATATTTTTCTCCCATTCAAAAACACAAAGGCAGGACAGAATTCACTCTTTTTTAAAGCTGCTCAAGAACACAACAAGCTATCAATAAAAATAAAAGAAGAAGAAAATATTAATAAGTTTAAATCAAAGTTGCTAGATTACTTGAAGAGTCTTCAGAAATAGTCGTAGTATATGGGCTGTGCATTATGTGTATATATTATTAATTGTTCCTATATGTATAAGTACAAATTTTAAATAAGTATTATTACCTTTTTAGTTATTGTTTCTTTGCATAAATGTATAAGTATTGTTGTATTATGGATTTATTATTTTTACATAGATATTTAAGTATGGTTTTAGACTGATTTTATTAAAGTAGTAAAAAGATTATATATTAAGTATTATTATGTGATAAATTTATTATACATACACAATTTATAGATTAAGGATGATCAAATGTTTATTTTATATATATATATATATATATAGATATACATATATTTTTCTATGTTATTATATAGCAAAGATGCTAAATGAAGATTATTATTATTATTATATGTTGATTCAAGTGATGAGTCGAAAAAATGCCGTTTTAATTTATTTTCCAAATTGAATGTGCGACACTCGGCGATTTGATTACCGAGGCATTTAGTCGGCTTAGCGTCTAGAGTTCGAATTGAGTATTGTAATTTCTCATTTTTTGTACGGCTTAGCCTACTCAGCTTGAAGTGTCGCCTACCCAGTTTAGAGGTTAGACCTCCTCTCGTGTTCGCATTTATTTCTTTTGTGTGCTTTATTGCAATTATCCAAATTAAGGAGTGCAGCACGCGACAGTCATGTACGATATTTGATTTTTTTATCATTTAAATCACTTATATAGTTGCAAATAACATGAATATTTATTTTATGTTGCCAGAATTTAACTTTGTCTACAATATAAATACAGGGAATTTTTCTTTTAGGTAAACATGTGCATAAGCTGTAAATTTTCCGACATGCGTTGTTTTTTAAAAGCTTTAAACGAGTGTTTTCCACTCCCAGACTAAGCATGAAGTAAAATTTCGAGTTTAGAAAAGCCCCGTGAAAATTTGTCGAGGGTCGCGCAGCGACCCGAGAAAAATTTTCTGGGCTTTTCTAAACTCGAAATTTTACTTCATGCGCCACGCGTATAAAACACTGATTTCAAATGAGGTTCAAATATACATAAATTTCACAGTATTTTAGTGTTTTATACGCGTGGTGCATGAAGTACAATTTCGAGTTTAGAAAAGCCCTGTGAACATTTTCTGGGCTTTTCTAAACTCATGCTTAGTCTGTGGGTGGAAGACACTCGTTTAAAGCTTCAAATTGAACTCTTTTAAAAAACAACGAATATCTGAATATTTAAAGAAAATAATCTGAATTTAGAATAAGTATACTTTAAAGAAGAACTCGCTGTATATACTCATATGGAGTATCAAACTAAAAGGGCATCTGTTTTGTTATACAGTTGGATGTATGTCTATAGAATTTAAAATCGTGAATATTTATCCAGTTTACTAGTGTCTTCTGTAATTCAATACCCGTTCATTCATTCGCACGGCGATATGTAAAAAAAAAAAACGCGCTCCGCACTTATCATTTTTATTATTCGTTGTGATAAAATTCGGCAGACACTATAAACCAATACATAATCAAAACTACTTTCTGCAATTTTGCTATTTCTGCGCCATCTCGTATCCCAGAAACACACAACCAGCAAAAATTGGCCCTCTTAATTGGAGTCGTCGCTGGCTCCGCTCGCTCCTCCTCCAAATAATTGCCTTCGACCAGTAACAAATCCTAACTGTTCTCGATACTTAGTATACTACAAAATATTAATATAAAAATTAAGAAAATGTACATCCTGTAAATACGAATCATTAATATTCCATCAATTGTTACAGCGATAGCCCTGGCTTGGACGAAGAGATAGGAAAAGGGGGAGGCACATCTTACACAGCGCAAGAGTCTCAGTAAACAAAAACAACATCAACCAAAATGGCAAACACAGAAACTAGCCCCCCTTCCAGGCTATCCGGACCGATACCGAACGGCACCACCCCGGCGTGGACGACACCCACCGAGAAGACGACACCCACCGAAAAGACGGCCGGCAGCAACAACAACGGCCCCACCCCCAACAACGGCACATCCCTCCTTAGCGAAACCCAGGCTGAAGACAAATCCCAGTTTGACACGGAGGACTCCGACGACGATGTCAGCGACACGGAGTGCGGCCTGGGTCCCTGCGCTCCGAATAAATTACAAAAATTTGCCTCGAAACAGGCCTTCCTCACCGTCTTCTGCATAGCCTGGGTGCTCCAGGGGATGTACCACACGTACTTCGTAAGCGCGATCACCACCATCGAAAAGTTGTTTCAGATCCAGTCGAAAATCACTGGGATCATCATGAGTGCTACGGAAATCGGGCAGATTGGCTCTTCGCTGTTGCTCACTTATTACGGCGGCCAGGGGCATAGGCCCAAGTGGATCGCGTGGGGGATGGTGCTGTTCGCGGTGTCGTCGTTCACTTGTTCTCTGCCGCATTTTATTTACGGGAGGCAGCTGATCAGGGCGAACGACCTCACGGGGATCTCCAAGGATCCGAACATTTGCAAGGCCAACGTGACGTTCGGAAATTTGGACATGCACAATGTATCCGGTAAGGAGATTATCTCATTTATTCAGCCCAAAAGCCCCACTTCACACCAGAGCTGTTCCGAGTACAAGTAAAATGTACTGGAGTATTGAGTACAGGTACTCTACGCAAATTGTATTCAAGTACTAAGTACAAGTACGTAATTACGAATACTTAAGTACATTTATGAGTACAAAGTACTGAGTACAGGGTGCAGCATTTTCGATGGGTTATTCAAGTAAAGTACCATATATCAATGATAGATAAAAACTAATAAATGCTTCAAGAGCTCTTTTTAAAGCATATTTCATGTGCCTAATCAAAACATATCTATGGTCAATTGTTTTCGAGTTATACGCTAAAACTCAAAATTTGACCATTTTGAAAGTAATGCTTAGCCATTTACTCCCGGTTTCTCTAACGCATCTTATCTAGATAAAATCGATCTTTAAAATGAGACGTTCTTAAAGTGTTGCACCAACTATAAATCAGATCTTAAAGTCATAAAAAGGTCCTACATTATAAGACGCCAAATTTGGTGTCTTAAGAAGCTGATTTTAACCTAAACGTCAGAGTAATTTCAATCAATGCGAATATGTAAAATGGCAGATGAATTATTCCAAGTGTTATTTCAACTGGATATAATGTAGATTTCGCAGATATGGTAAATATTGAAAAAAAAATAACTTGCCAGCAATACCTCATCATATTTATCAACGGGATAACTTTTTCGAAAAGTATGATTGCAAGCCGTTTTTCTCCTCCACCAGTTTTAAAAATGCCTCTCTTGTTTTCAGCAGCATTATTTCTCATTGCGCGTTTTAAATTTATCTTCGTTAAATTTTCGTGTAATAAGCTCACAAGCTTCTTCTTTTTCCTGGTTGGTCGCCGTGTGTGTTGTTATATATTGATACTGAAGGTTTAAATTAAATTAATTTAATTTAAACCTTCATTATCAATATTTAAAAATGTTTCACCAAGTGATAAGTGAGAAAATTATTCAAGAAATATGTGTTGTTATATTTTCCATTATTTTATAGATCCACACAAGGGACGGTTATAGAGCGCACTCCTCTTTTGTAAAATACACCCGTTTCTTTTGGCTTTTCGAGCTTTTTAATGACACGAAACAATCGGCTACGGTGGATAACGGTTAGAAATAGATTTGACATTAGAAAACCTGTCAAATTACATAAAAAAGCGACGTAAAGCGTAACCAATTCTTACCTAAGATATGTATAAATTTGTTTGGTGCAACGGAATACAAAATTAAGAACTACTTATAAATAAGAAGTACTTATATAAAACGGATTTTAAGATTCGTTGGAGAAACTGGGCGTTAATTATTTTTTATGATAGGGTAATTAACAGAGCTGGGACGAATCCTCGTGAAAAGGATTCGAATCACGAATCCGAAACACGAATCCGAATCACCTAATATGATTCGAATCAGGAATACTTGAATAAAGGATTCGTAAGAGATAAATATGATTCGAATCAAAGATTCGAATCCTGTTTTTTCGAATCACGAATACAAATCGTTCAAGAATAAATTTGATTTTATTATTTTTTTACAACCATATATCGTTATCAGTTGTTTTAACAAAAATATTCACAACCTAATTATTTATTATTAACACTGAACATTGTTGATAACAGACTAAATTTCTGTGTTACTCCGATTAAAGATGTATTTGTGTGTTTTTGAACTACACTTCAAATCAATGGTTTATACGCGTGGCGCATGAAGTAAAATTTCGAGTTTAGAAAAGCCCCGTGAAAATTTGTCTCGGGTCGCTGCGCGACCCTCGACAAATTTTCCACGCAGGGCTTTTCTAAACTCGAAATTTTACTTCATGCTTAGTCTGGGAGTGGAAGACACTCGTTACTTTAAAATATGTCACAACTATTAAAGTATGTATCGTCGGATGCCCGTCTTCAGGGGTGATATGTAAGAAAATTATGGGTCCTATGAGTTGCCAAATAAGTGAGTTACTCAACTGTTTCCAAGGCACTCTTTGAAAAACAAAAGATTAAAATTTTACATACAAAATGTACAATAAACTATAAGTGTGATACATCATTGAATTCAGTAAAAAATATTCTTTCAAAAAATATCAAAATCCAAAATGGCGCCCATAAGAAAAACAAATGTTAGCTATGGTCCCTAGGTAAATGTTATATAATATATAAAATTACGAAAAAAATTATTCGTGAAAATGCAAACAGTGTCTTAATTAATAAGACAATTTAAGACTATAAATATCCATTGAAACAACTACTTCCCGTGCAAATACACCTCCGGATATTGAATTAAAACGGGAAGTAGTTGTTTCAATGGATATTTATCGTCTTAAATTGTCTTATAATTTAAGACACTGTTTGCATTTTCACGAATAGTTTTTTTCGTAATTTTATATATTATGTTTAAAGTGTGTATTTTCTCGAATTCAAATAGTTTTGAATTTGAATTTATCTTGTTTAAATGTTATAGTTATCTTAAAATAAAATATGTTACTAGATTTATCGTTAAAAAGTGCCTATAGTGTCAAAGTTGTAAATGTCTGGATTCAATAGTTTTTGAATAAAAAAATAAAAACGAATTTTCAAAAATACTTTTTTTGACAATATCTCATTAAGGAAATAAGATATTTCAAACTTGTTTTTGGGTTATTATTGGGCCCTAAATTATGCAACTTTGCCCCAATTTAACCGACTCTCTATCTCTTTAAATAACCGAGATCCCCATACATTCTGTTGAAATACGGATACCCAGTATAATAATAATAATAATATAAAATTAATTGTATTGTTATTTTCTAAATATTTTAATTAAATAAATATTTTACGTTGTTTACCGTATATTTACAAATATATTAAAAATAAATACTTATTTCAGTAATTCAATATTAATTATACCATCAAATGTCTAAAAGTTTTGCGTTAAAAATCACCAGAAATCATTAGATGTTTTTTTATTAAACGAATTTCACTATGGCTTTCGACGTCTAAGTCAAAAAATGTTTGAAACAAAAGTTGTAGCCAACGAAAAAATATACCTCTTTTACCTAAACACTTTTCACCTCAGCTCTTTTGTTTTTCAATTAGATACTAAGAAATCTAGTGGACATCAACAACTCACCGATTATGGCTTTCGACGTCTAAATCGAAAAATAAACCACTTTTACCTAAATACTTTTCACCTCAGCTCTTTTGTTTTTGTTCAATAAACCGAGAAAGATTTTTTTGAAAATAAATACACAACTTTATGATAATTCGAAAATTTACGAACGAGTGTCTTCCACTCCCAGGCTAAGCATGAAGTAAAATTTCGAGTTTAGAAAAGCCCCGCGTAGAAAATTTGTCAAGGGTCGCGCAGCGACCCGAGACAAATTTTCACGGGGCTTTTCTAAACTCGAAATTTTACTTCATGCGCCACGCGTATTAAACACTGATTTCAAGTAAAGTTAAAAATATAAAAACATATTGAAACTGTTTTCAGTATTAAAAGTTATCAAAATAATTATTTAAAATTGCCAAAAACATCAAAATGAACAAATGTCATCTAGTAAATATAACAAATATCAAAAACGTCAAAAATTCGGCGTGTTGATAAAATCGATTTACGTCATAATTATCATGTTATGTCAGTACGTGACAGTTTGACAAAAACGTTCTTACAAAAACGAAAATTTCTGTTAAAATCAGTAATAATGTCAACAAAGTTATCTAATAATATAAAAATTGTTATCTAATATAAAACAAGTAAATATGTAATATCAAAAATATCAAATGTCAAAATTGTCGTCTAATGTCAAAAAACTAAAAAAATATAAAATGTCAGAACTACCATCTAATGTCAAATACGTCATTTAATGTCAACATCAGAAATAGTAAAAAAGTACAAAATGTCATTGTTTATCAAAAGTAACATCTAATGTGAAACATGTCATCTAATGTCAAAAAACGTAGTCTAATATCAAGAATATAATCTATTGTCAAAAATGTCATCTCAAAAGGTAAAAATATCAAAAATGTCATTCAATGTCAAAATTGATTAAATATGTCTAGTAGAAAAAAAAATCTCAAATTTGTGTGTTCAAATAATGATTCAATAATTTTTGAAAATCGTTACAAATCTGAATAAAAATATTGAAAATCTTACATATAAACATTTTATATATTTGACGAGAAAATCTCGAAATATCGAAGATTTCATCAAAATTTTATAAATCGATAAAAATAACAAAATATCAAAAATCAAGATGTGTTTAAAATCTGATAAACATTTTCATAAATTAATAAAAAATCTCGAAATATTGAAAATTTCATCAACATTCGATAAATTAAGGAAAATTGAGGAAATATTGTAAAATCTGATAAAAATTTGATTAATCGACGATAATCTCGAAATGATGTAATTTTATGAAAATATCGATTTGTTGAAAATCTTATAAATCGACATGTTAAGTGTAACAATTTGATTGGGAATGTCAATTCATATTCATCAAAATGTTATATTTGGCGAAATTACCGAAAAAAAATTAAAAATCTCAAATCTGGCAAAAATCATCAAAATTTATCAAAATGTCAAATTTGGCACAAATCATTAATTTAATTGATTTTATCACTTACAAACGAATGTCGTCCACTCCCAGACTAAGCATGAAGTAAAATTTCGAGTTTAGAAAAGCCCCGCGTAGAAAATTTGTCTCGACCCGAGACAAATTTTCACGGGGCTTTTCTAAACTCGAAATTTTACTTCATGCGCCACGCGTATAAAACAGTGATTTGACGAGAAATTTAAAAACATACAAAACACATTTTTCATGTTAATCCTTACGATTAATTTGTATTATTTTTGACGATTCCAATCCTTTTGTAACTATTCGAATCCTTTTATAAATATTCGAATCTTTTTATGAGGATTCGAATCCTTTTATGAGGATTCGAATCCTTTTATGAGGATTCGAATACTTTTACGAGGATTCGAATCCTTTTATGAGGATTCGAATCCTTTTACGAGGATTCGAATCCTTTTATGAGGATTCGATTTTTTTATGAGGATTCGAATCACCAGCATTTGGATTCGAATCACCAGCATTTGGATTCGAATACGAATCCTTTTAAAAAAGTGTAACGAATCCGGATCACGAAATCAGTTTAAGTAAAGTATTCGAATACTTCTTTTAAATCTTCTAAAAGGATTCGAATCCAGGATTCGAATCCTGAATGATTCGAATCCTGCCCAGCTCTGGTAATTAAGCACATGGCAACCACGTGGAAAGCATAACCTCAAATTTAATTTTAAGGCAAAAGTCAGAATTACAACCAGAGTATCCAACCAAATATCCAACATTATAAAATCAATAAAAAAACTGAATATACCTATTATTTTAATAAATGATATTGCTTATAAGCAAAGCTAATTTATAGAAAAAAGCACAGCGCCCTCTATACTCCAAACAATAATAAAAACGGAAAGTTTTTATGCTATTTAATTTTAAAGATATTTAAACGTTTAGTAAATAATACACTTGGTTAAGATTTTACTGTTTATTAGTTGACACTGTACAATTGTTTCACCACATAGTGGTTATATTAGGCAGATGATCATTCATCTGCCTAAAGAATCCACTGTGGGGTGAAACAATTGTTGCATGGGCGCCCGCAGAATCTTTTTCAGGTGGGGGGACCTTATTAAAAAATATCGAGAATAACGAAACAAATAGAAATTGATTTATTTAATTATTGCAATTTTTGAGGTTATAAAAATTAAATTAAATTTTGAAGAATTAATAAAACTGATGATTCCACAAGAGTCGATAAACATAGTAACATTTATTGATTTTCCTAAATATGTTCGCTAAAACAACCCGACACATTTTGACACATAGTGAAAAATCATCGAAAATTGTTAATAACTGAGATGATCGAAAACATTGACAAAATTAATTTATATTGCAATATGAAAATTTCATCAACATTTGCAAAATTATCAAATATTCTTTCGTTGTTTTTTAAAGGAGTTCAAATTGAAGCTTTAAATTATTCTAGGAGTGAAAAACACTAGTTTTTCACTCCTAATTTTCAGGCTTTTCTAAACTCGAAATTTTACTTAATACACCACACGTATTGAACACTGATTTAATGTAAAGTTCAGAATATACTTCTTTAGCATACTGCTTTAGTAGTATATTTTGAACTTCACTTGAAATCAGATTAAAACCCTGATTTCAAGTGAAGTTCAAAACGCGTGGCACATGAAGAAAAATTTTGAGTTTAATTGGGAACCCTTGTGAAGTTGGCCTCCCAACTTTCAAATTTCTTAAAAATTATTAGAGTTCTAATTGCCCCCCACATAGTTCTAGAGTTCGCTATACATATAAAAAATAGTTCTGCCCTTTTAACCTCGCAAAAATCAAATTAAATTAGAGGGGGCCAACTTCACGCTCATGTTATTTTAGAACATTATAACTACTTTATTATTGACTTTACAGCAAAAATGCATCTAAATAATTGATAGAACTCTTTGGAGGGCAACTAGAATTCTAATCAAATTAAAAAAAAAAAACGAAAAAAGAACACCTCTCTCAGACTTGTAAAAATTAAATATTATAAAAGTTTAAGCAATCAGAACTTTTCTGTTATTAATAATTAATAATTATTTTATCAAAATAATCTAAAAAACTCGTTGGGGGGCAACCAGAACTCCAGTCAAATTTACAAAAACTTGCAAAAAATCATCCTCTTAGGACTTAGTAATTTTAATATTACAAAAGTTTAAGTAACCAGAACTTTTTTATTAATGATAATAGAGAATTAATTTATGAGAATAATCTGCAGAACTCGTTGGGGGGTAAGTAGAACTCTGGCCACATTTACAAAAATAAAATAAAATCATCCCCTTAGGACTTTATAATTTTAATATTACAAAAGTTTCAGTAACCAGAACTTTTTTATTAATGATAATAGAGAATTAATTTATAAGAATAATCTGCAGAACTCGTTAGGGGGCAAGTAGAACTCTGGTCAGATTTACAAAAATAAAAGAAAATATCCCCTTAGGACTTAATAATTTTAATATTACAAAAGTTTAAGTAACCAGAACTCTTTTATTATTGATAATAGAGAATTAATTTATGAGAATAATCTGCAGAACTCGTTGGGGGGCAAGTTAAACTCTGGCCAGATTTACAAAAATAAAAAAAAATCATCCCCTTAGGACTTTATAATTTTAATATTCCAAAAGTTTAAGTAACCAGAACTTTTTTTATTAATGATAATAGAGAATTAATTTATGAGAATAATCTGCAGAACTCGTTGGGGAGCTAGTAGAACTCTGCCCAGATTTACAAAAATAAAAAAAAAATCATCCCCTTAGGACTTTATAATTTTAATATTACAAAAGTTTGAGTAACGAGAACTTTTTTATTAATTATAATAGAGAAGGGGGGATGATGATGATGATGAGGGGATGATTTTTTTTTATTTTTGTAAATCTGACCAGAGTTCTACTTGCCCCCTAACGAGTTCTGCAAATTATTCTAATAAATTAATTCTCTATTATCATTAATAAAAAAGTTCTGGTGACTTAAACTTTTGTAATATTAAAATTATAAAGTCCTAAAGGGATGATTTCTTTTTATTTTTGTAAATGTGGCCAGAGTTCTACTTGCCCCCCAACGAGTTCTGCAGATTATTCCCATAAATTAATTCTCTATTATCATTAATAAAATAGTTCTGGCTACTTAAACTTTTGTAATATTAAAATTATAAAGTCCTAAGTGGATGATTTTTTTTATTTTATTGGCCAGAGTTCTACTTGCCCCCCAACGAGTTCTGCAGATTATTCTTATAAGTTAATTCTCTATTATCATTAATAAAAAAGTTCTGGCTACTTAAACTTTTGTAATATTAAAATTACTAAGTCCAACTATATCACTGAGGAAAAAAATCATCCTCTTTTTTCAAGTTTTTGTAAATTTGACTGGAGTTCTGGTTGCCCCCAACGAGTTTTGTAGATTATTTTGATGAAATAATTATTTATTAATAATAACAGAAAAGTTCTGATTGCTTAAACTTTTATAATATTTAATTTTTACAAATCCGAGAGAGGTGTTTTTTTTTGTTTTTTTTTTTTTAATTTGATTAGAGTTCTAGTTGCCCCCAAAAGAGTTCTATCAATTATTCAGATGCATTTTTGCTGTAAAGTCAATAATAAAGTAGTTATAACGTTCTAAAATAATATGAGTGTGAAGTTGGCCCCCCTCTAATTTAATTTGATTTTTGCGAGGTTAAACCGGCAGAACTATTTTTTATATGTATAGGGAACTCTAGAACTATGTGGGGGTCAATCAGAACTCTAATAATTTTTAAGAAATTTGAAAGTTGGGGGGCCAACTTCACAGGGGTTAATTGGGAATCTAATTCAAATTCTCAGGCTATTTTAAATTCGAAATTTTACTTAATGCTCAATCTGGGAGTGGAAAACACTCATTTAAAGCTTAAAATTGAACTCTAAAAAAAAAAAACAGCAAATATTTAAAGATTAACAGCATATACACTTTGATTGGAATATGTAAAGGAAAAACTCCCTATATTAATAATTAAAATCCTACTATAGTTTTATGTTTGATTTTTCAATTTTTATAGGAGTAATATAAATTATAGTGATTTTTATGAAATCCAATTCTATGCAATTCAATTTATTAATTTCCAAATAGAAGTAATGATACTTTCATGGGTGAGTCAAGTTTACTCAATATAATTATACAAAAGTATAGCAAAAATAGTAAATTGACATACTCACAAAACTCCAACAAATAAATATTCTAAAAATATACAATTTTTTTGATATTTTGTTGATTTCTTTAATTTTCAATAATGTTCCAATAATCAACTGATTTGACTTTTTAACTCGACACTCTGAAAATGAAGATTTGAGCCGTTTATTTTAAAAAAGGCCTAACTCCATTTTTCAATTTTTTATTATTGACTAACCTTTATAATTTGAGGTTTTTAATCATAAAAACAATTTTTGGTTAAGTATATTTAAAATATATACTATATAGTTTATATTACCAGAAATTTTTGATTATTTATTTATTTACGGAATCTCCTTTTACACAAATCTACAAGGATTAGTTACATATATAAATGTAGTAAAAATTACAATAAATTATATAGAAATACAACAATAACAAAAAGTACCAATAACCTAACAGATAATGATACAAATATACTAACGTAAATGAATAATCAAGAGACAAAACGGCGCATCAAAGCGTGAAAGTTAATTAATGCCTCAAATTCAAAACTATTTGAATTCAAGAAAACAATCTTACGCTTCATATAGTTTCCAGAATTTAAACATAATCTATAATACACAGTATACGTACAGAAATATCGTTAAAAATGTACATGTATTTAAGTTAAGCATTGACACAAATCCTCAAATTATGAAGATTATTTCAGTCAACTACAAAAAATTGAGAAATAAACGGTTCATTTATTCTGTTTTATTTTATTTCATAATTTTTCTGACTCATGATTTTTATTGTTTTCGTAGGATTACTTATTCTTAGTTTTTCATCAATTTTCAAAAATGAAACATTCGTATTTTAACAAATTTTAACTAACATTCATATTTTAACTAACGTCAGTGATTTTTTTTAAGTAAAATTTTCTAGGATTTCATTAACTTAGAAAATGTTTAATTAATTTCACTTATATAATGCTTTTTAATAATTATTGGACAATTATACAAATTTCTTAAATGTAATTAATTCATTAATTTGATAAATAATGCAATATTCATGGAATTTTTCTTTTAGGTATACATATCACGATTTTTCGCTGAAAATTTAAAGACATTCGTTGTTTTTGTAAAAGCTTTAAATTTGAAGCTTGTAACGAGTGTTTCCAATCCCAGATTAAGCATGAAGTAAAATTTCGAGTTTAGAAAAGCCTGAAAATTTGGATTGGTCGCGTAGCGAAGCGAAGCGACCAATCCAAATTAGGCTTTTCTAAACTCGAAATTTTACTTCATGCGCCACGCATATAAACACTGAAATATTGTCAAGTTCAAAATATACTACTTAGGTTTGATCTCATGTTGATTAATTTTGAAAATGTTTATATGGAATATGTAAAAGTGTACTTAAATGAATAAAATAGTATAATAATATTAATATAAATTTAATGAATGTTACCGTTTTAGTTTACATCAAAGAACTAATGTTCTTTTTAACAAATTGTACCTAACAGGTGATAATTGTCCTTAAGTCTAAACATTAAATCTTTCTACAATCTTAACTTTATTGAACATTTCTCAAAATTGTTGACATTTCTAGGTACCCTACTTACAATTAAGTGCAGATATATTGACACCATATCTTACACACATCATCAATATTTCTATATCACAAGGCAAATATCCTACTTCATTAAAAAAATCTTACGTCATTCCAGTTCCTAAGAAAGGTGAAAATACGACAGAGAATCATAGGCCTATCTGCTTGTGGTTTTTCAAAAGTCGTTGAAAAACTAATTTGTGACCGAATTGTTAGTTTTCTAAACAAATATAGAATTCTAAATGAAAAACAATTTGGATTTAGAACTCGCAGATCAACGGAAACAGCAATAGTTAGTCTAATTCAAAAAATAAAGAATGCTTCATTATCATGTTCGATTAGAAAAAAGCGTTCGACACGCTAAATCATAACATACTTGGAAAAAAATTACATGATATGGGTTATGGATATTGGATTATGTCATACTTAGACGGGAGAAAATATTTAGTCAAATACAAGGAGGCGCTATCAACTGAATACACAATTAATACCGGGACCCCACAGGGTACTAATCTGGGTCCGTTAATTTTTTTAATGTACTCAAATGATTTACCCAACTATATCACTGAGGGTGGGGTTGTCATGTTTGCTGATGACACTGCAGTACTAATCATAGCAAATGACATTGATGAAGCCAGAATAAAACTAGCTAATGTATTGTCGCAATTTAGTAAATGGTGTAACATAAATAAATTAATTGTTAATGTTGATAAAACGTTAGTAATGCGTATGTCTAACATATATAACAAGTCTGACTCAATTTGCTTTAATTTCGAGGGTAATAACATAAAAACGGTCGACTCAACAAAATATTTAGGAATAAGTATTGACCAACATCTACAGTGGAATAGTCATATTGAATTTTTAGCTTCAAAAATGAATAAATCTTATTATTTAATATCTAGAATAAAAAATCAATTTCATAAAAACTTCATCGTAAACATATACTATGGACTTATATACTCATACCTATCCTATAATATTACACTGTGGGGACAGTCATGTCAAACAAACCGATTATTTATCTTACAAAAAAGAATTATTCGCTTAATGTTCAACTTAAATTACTTAGATTCTTGCAAAATGGTTTTTATTCAAGAAAAGATTTTAACACTACCTTGCATTTACATTTTAAAAATGTTATGTTATATTCACTCAAATAAATCTACTTTGATAAGACATTGTGACATTCATAGCTACCAAACTAGAAATAAAGAGAAATTAGTATCATACCAACACACACATTCATTCTTTGGTAAAGCTCCTCAGCAAGCCCGTATTAACCTGTATAACAAACTTCCAGAGTCGCTGACAGGATTGACACTAAGTAAATTCAAGTCCAAATTAAAAGTTTGTCCCCAAATAAATGCATTCTACAATATAGAAGATTTTGAACATTTTAATCATTCGGAACTAACTTAAAATTATCCAACTGACCAAATTTTATTTTTTATTTAATACATGCATATCAACATTTTAATGTATCACTGTAATTAAATATCCTTATACTCTGTAGTTTATATTGTAATATTTTATTTCTACTTATTTATATCATTTATTTATTTCTTTGACGTGTCTAATATTGTAAAATTAAACAATGAAGGACCAATAAACAATTTGATTTGATTTGATTTGAAACAAATTTTGTTTGATTTCGTCCCCTGTACACGACTAAGAAACGTACGATAATTATGAAGTTAACAGAGATTGCTAAAAAATTACGAAACATAATTAAAACTAATTCGAACAATGAAAAGTATACATATCCTAATACATAGATTCCGTTTTTTGTATTGGCCAACCAGATCTGGTGATTTTTTTATAATATTGGATATTTGGTTGGATACTCTGGTTGTAATTCTGAGTTTTGCCTTCAGATTAAATTTGAGGTTGTTTTCCACATGGCTGTTATGTGCTTAATTACCCTATCATAAAGATTAATTAAGTGGCGGAACATTACTTTCGGCATTTTATTACCACTTTTCTATGAAATAATTAATCAATTGCAACATGGCATTCATATATCAATGTCATTACATTACAAACAGTAGGGACACCTAAATAGTCAAAGAACCCAAGAAAAATAAATTCCATATTCGGTTTTTTTTTTATTAGCCAACCAGATTTGGAATTTATTTTTCTTAGACTCTTACACTATTGAGGTGTCCCTACTCTGTCAATTTTCAAGCAATTGTTTTTGAAAATCGTTCAATTTAAACCTGTTAACGACTATTTCACTTTCTCTTTTCTAAACTAATTAATAATGCCCTGTATATTAAAATATATGAATTTGTTTTAACATTACGTTATTTTACCTTACATATAATTTGTAAAATTGATTGGGCCCCTTAAGAAAAAATTCCGGGAGGAAGCCCCCCCCCCCCCCTGCCTATTATTGCGGGCGCCCAATAGTGTCAACTAATAAAGTGTGAAATCTTAACGAAGTGTGTTATTTACTAAACATGTTAATATCGAATTTCTCTAAGTAACAGCCTCAGCTATTAAATTTTGAAGATATTTGCTGTTCCAATATTTCGATTAACTCCGAACAGCAAAAAAGCTCCATATTCATCTTCTCTATCTATTCGTTTTGAGTTACAAATGTCCACAATTTCCTTTCAATTCATGCCTATCTTACTAATCCATGTATACAATAAAAAGTACTCATTGTACATCGAAATGTACTCGAGTACACCCAAATGTACTTGAGTACATTGAAATGTATTTAAGTACAAAAGTATTTACTCGAGTACATTTTGCGGCTAAATAGGCGTCGAGTACAAGTACAAGTACTTTGAAAAGAAATTACTAGTGTACAGGGTGCAGCATTTTCAATGGTTTCTTTAAATAAAGTACCAGAAATTAGAATGATAGATAAAAACTAATATATACTTCCAGAGCTCTTTTTTAGAGCATATTTCATGTGGCTAATCAAAGTTTGTTTATCATCAATTGTTTTCGAGTTATACGCTAAAACTCAAAATTTCGCTATTTTGAAATATTGAAATAACTTTTCTATTTAAAAAGATATTGACATGCGGTAAGAGCTTTTTTTTTTACTTTTTTAAGTACAATACGCTGACCATATCAGATTTTGTTTTAAGTTTACCCTTTATGAGATATGACAGAAAGTTGTATTGTTTTAAATACAAATCATAGTAGGCGATGTCTTTAATCGCTTGAATTTTTCGTAAGCTGTCCAAAATACAGGGTCTTTGAAAAAGAACTCCCTAGTTTTATTGTGTCATAGAAACTGTTTAAAGTTATACACACTATTCTAGTTTTTGGTGTTTGATTCATCATCTGTCTAAGTTTTGCTCCTCTGCAGCTGGCACGCCTGCTTGACCTTGAGACGGCGCCAGGGCTCAGTTCGCTTAATTCAGTTTAGGCGTGCAGTGCAGTGCAATGGCTACTCCTCAACAAAAAGGGCAGTGTGTTATTTGGCTTGTGCAAACTGAATCTGTTATAACAATAACCCAACGTAACCCAATGCAACGTTATTTCAGACGTCAGTATGTTGTTGAACCTCCTACGGCAAAAACTATCCGTCATTGGCTACATTCTTTCAAGGAAACCAGTAGTGTTTTAAAAGGAAAATCGCCAGGCAGACCGAGAACTTCTGAAGATGTTGTTCAAGAGTTCGTGTTTCGTATGCTCGGAACCCAAAGAAGTCATTGGCCAGATAGTTTTTGCTGTAGGAGGTTCAACACCACACTGACGTCTAAAATTAGTTAGTCTTATAACAGTTTCAGTTTGCACAAGTCATAAAACACTGCGCTTTTTGTTGCGGAGTAGCCATTGCTCTGCACTGGGCGCCTGAACTGAATTAAGCGAACTGAGCCCTGGCGCCGTCTCAAGGTCAAGCAGGCGTGCCAGCTGCAAAACTTGGACAGTTGATGAATCAAACACCACAAACTAGAATAGTGTGTATCACTTTGAACAGTTTCTATGACACAATAAAACTAGGGCGTTCTTTTTCAAACACGCTGTATATCATTTGCCATGGTTTAATTTAACTTTATTTAATTATTTCAAGTTTTTAAAATGTAAATCAATATATCAAGAAAGCCACGAAGACAAATAAATTAATTGTAAAAAATAACAATAAAAAACGTGAACTGTCTTTATTACCTTATTATATTTACTTAATTTTAATAAATAGTAGCTATAAATACAGGGATTTTTTCTTTTAAGTATACGTATTCCAAATACAGCCTATTTTCTGTAAATCTTAAGATATTCCTTGTTTTTTTTAAAAGTTCAATTTGAAGCTTTAAACGAGTGTTTTCCACTCCCAGACTAAGCATGAAGTAAAATTTCGAGTTTAGAAAAGCCCCGTGAAAATTTGTCGAGGGTCGCGCCGCGACCCGAGACAAATTTCCTGGGCTTTTCTAAACTCGAAATTTTACTTCATGCGCCACGCGTATAAAACACGAAAATATTGCGAAATTTATGTATATTCGAACTCCACTTGAAATCTGTGTTTTATACGCGTGGCGCATGAAGTAAAATTTCGAGTTTAGAAAAGCCCAGAAAATTTGTCTCGGGTCGCTGCGCGACCCTCGACAAATTTTCACACGGCTTTTCTAAACTCGAAATTTTACTTCATGCTTAGGCTGGGAGTGGAAAACACTCGTTTAAAGCTCAAAATTGAACTTAAAAAAAGAAACAAGGAATATCTTAACATTTACAGAACATAGGCTGAATTTGGAATACGTGTACTTAAAAAAAATGTTCACGGGGCTTTCCTAAACTCGAAATTTTACTTCATGCTTAGTCTGGGAGTGGAAAGCACTCGCTTAAAGCTTTAAATTGAACTCTTTTAAAAAACAACGAATGTCGGAAAATTTACGGCTTGTGCATATGTTTACCTAAAAGAAAAATTCACTGTATTTTCAGAGTTGAGTGCCATTTAAATTCATATACATTTATTAATTACATTTCATTAAAAAATCGGAGTGACCTTTCTGAATTCTAAGTGAATATTATTTTTAAGTTCTTCGATGTCTCTTTTTTTATAATATTCCCCAGAGAGAACGAAAGTTTTGGTTTGTGAGTTACAAACTATCTATTAGGAAATTTTAAATTTAAATAATTTCTAACACTATTGAGATTGTGAGCTGGTAAATAAAATCTTAGTAATGATCTTATAACAAGTTATATAGAAAATTCTTAAAATTAACTTACAGAATTTTTAAATATTTTATTGTATTTATTATATTATGTTACAACTAAATATAGTATAATAAATTACGTGTTAAATAAGTTTTGTCTTTTTAAGGGGAGGTTCTCATGTAGCAGCCAAAAAATAGCCTAATTTTGGATTTTTTTCCGCGATTATGGAAGCGCGGTGAAAAAAACGAGTTGGGGGATTCGGAATGCTTGTACAATTATCTTTATTTTTTGAATTTATGTAAAAAGAAACAAAATGGCGGCCGTGAGCTGTATATAAATAGGCCCATGTCAGCGAGGAATTGGTTCATGGTGTTCACTCTAGTGACTCAGCAACAATCTGAAATCA
Source organism: Philonthus cognatus (assembly GCA_932526585.2). Lineage (NCBI taxonomy): Eukaryota > Metazoa > Arthropoda > Insecta > Coleoptera > Staphylinidae > Philonthus > Philonthus cognatus. Next base: position 37,956,613 of record OW052242.1, read on the forward strand.
AAAAAGGACAACATGGTCATAAAGTTGAATAAATTTGGGGGAGCATAGACCTATAAAACTTGAAAAAAAAACAAATTTCGACTTTTTGGCAGTATCATGAACTTTTAGGTCGATTTTTCGGCCTTTTATTTCCACTTCAGAGGCCCATAAAAAATAGTTCAAACAAACAATTTCTCAATTTTATAGGTCTATGCTCCCAAAAAAAGGTTTCTTTTCGATTGGCGAAAGGTAGAAATTATTTCATTGACCTGTTCTCAAATGAGAGTGTACACCGTGTTGAAAAATCACGTTTCGAGAAAAAACGTGTTCAAAGTTTTGGCAATAGTTTCGATCGAATATTATTGCGAAAATGTCAATGTTTTCTAACAATGACATGATATTATAGGTTTTGGGTACCGCTGAATACGAATTAGATTGAAGTCAGATTTTCAAAATTCGAAACGGCCGATCCAATAAGGCGGACCAACAAAAAAAAAACATTGCAATTTCATAAAACACGTGGGAAATTTCGGGTTTCGCGAGGTCAAACGTTGATTTGGAGTACTATGTGATAATATTAATAATCCAATATGGCGGAACAAAAAAATTTGCGATTTCATAAAAAATCGGAAATTTTCGGGTTGCGCGAGGTATAAACATGGTTCTGAGGTACTATGTGATAAAATTAAAAACAAAACAAAATATCCGATCCAATATGGCGGACCAAAAAGTATCTTTCGCTCATTTCTATTCAAAATTTGTGTTTCTTGGTAAACTCACATTTAGTCAGCGATTCCAGGGCTGTAGAGAATCCCCTCCTCCAACTCGAAGCGCTCCTGCTGGGCGATTGCTTTATTTTTCTTATCGAGGTAAGCCATTCTTGCGAATTCGCAGACCTTCTTTTCGGCAGCCTGCAGACGTCGCTCGTCGAAAGTTCGGGCGAACTGAACGGCTCCCAGTCCAACAGCAATTCCCATCGCCTTCAAAATCTTCAACAATGACGAGGTGCCTTCGTTGAATAAGCTTGTAGAAATAGCCGTGACACTGTTGATGGTCTGAGTAGAAGAATGTAAGTGTTTCGGGGCAAGTCTCCGCACACAGGCGTTGAAAGACTCATTGGAGTTCTGTGTGTTTCCTCCGAGGCAGCGATGTAGCAGGTCATCTGCGGAAAGGGCCTCGTAGACGGGTTTTATGGCATCTTGAACGTCCTTTCACAGAGGGTGGTCGTGCTTGAACGAGTCTAATTCGCCGGTCGCCACACGCCACTTGCACCAGCTGTTGACGCCTTCCGGACACTTCGAATGCTGCGGGGAATATCAGTGGAGCACTTGTGGAGGATTGTAGCCCAGACAGCGTCCTTCATCTTCGCCTCGGAGTCGGGGTATCGTCGAATCGCCAGTCCGTTATATATCGTCAGATCCGCAATCAATTTGTCCGTGAGCTTCCCCGCGCCTTTTCCGCCAAGTCCCCTGGTGCCTTTCTTCACCGCTCGCAGTCGACTGCCCATCCTCTTCTGGACGTGGCCCACGCACTCCTTCTTCTGCACAGTGATGTCATCGTACAGGTCCAGGTCCAAAATAGCTTTAAACGTTTTGGTGTCGCCATCCCCGATGTAATTCGAATATTTGACGCCCAGAGATTTCTCGGAACGCGCGAACATTTCCGTCATTGCATCTACTTCCATTTTTCCAGCACTGCCGTGGTGATTCGCGGTACAGTTGTCACCGTGGGTATTCTGCCATTGGTCGTATTCTACAGTTCCTTTTCTCAACGCCCAGTTAGCACAAGATTGACAGTAAGCCGATTTTACCACGAAGTCCAAAACTTTGCCGGAGTACTTGCCAATGAGCGTCGAGATCCCGAAAAGAGATGAAAATCCTCTTTTTTTCCAGGATCCGTCTCCCGAAACGCTCAACTGCCGTGCTTCGTTACCGTGTTCCGCATTCAGACTAATTTCCTCATCGACAGCCTTTTTGGAACGATTTTGAAAACTGATTCTGCCGCAGTATCAAGCATGGCCAGGAAACTGTAGTAGATATTGTTACTGAAACTGCAAGTTATGTCCATGATGCCGCAAAAGGTCCTCAAACTCTGTAGTCCGACTCCCAGCATGCGCATCGCGATCATGAAACGGCGGTTTATCTCGTACGATTGATTGACACAGGGGCTCGAACTGCAATACTGCGTTTTGCAGTTGCACGTTACGATCAGTTTAAAGGATATTCCGGCTCCAGTTGTACGGTCGAACTTCACGTCTCCGCCACAGGACTTGCAAACCAGGATGTCACTTAAGAAGATCGTAAAGAAGTTGCAGATCACGTAACCGATGTTCTGGTCCACTTGAATGTCCTCGTAACATGCAGTTTTCAGCTTCTTAGCGGCCGTGCTGACAAAGTCAGTATCGGTTTCGGCAGTGAACTGATTTCCCTTGAATTTTGACTTTTTTACTCGCGCGGCACGTTTCGTCACTCCGCGGTTGCATTTTTTCGTAACATTCGGCATGTTTACGTCGAACGCGCGAAAACGCGACCGGCTTGCATGAACTAACCTGAGCCGCCCGTCTCAGGCGGAGAGCGTCTCACGGCGCGCGGCGGCCGGGACAAAGGTTCAAATAATGGCCTGTAGAAATGTTTCTCATGCGCGGATTAAAAAACCCTTTGAACACAATATACTAGACACTTGTACCTTTCAGAAAATGCAATAAAAAAATCGATTTTTTTAAACTTCTCGATGAGAACCTCCCCTTAAATGTCTTTTGTTTTAATATACAAATAAAGTGAAAGCAAAAGGTAATAAAGATAGTTGACGTTTTAAATTGTTGTTGTTTAATATTCATTTATTTTAGGCATGGCATTCTTAGTAAATGAATTAAAAATTAAATGAACTAAAAACAAATATTTAAAGTTAAATTAAAGTATTGCAAATTATATATTTATGAAAAGCTTACAAAAAACATGATCGAATGAGGTCATGGCCAACTATGATTTGTATTTAACATAATACAACTTTATGTCATATCTCATAAAGGTTAAGCTTAAAACAAAATCTGATATGGTCAACGTATTGTACTTAAAAAAGTAAAACAAAAAGTTTTCACCGCATGTCAATATCTTTTTAAATAAAAAAGTTATTTCAATATTTCAAAATAGCCAAATTTTGAGTTTTGACGTATAACCCAAGAAAATTAAACTTAAAGCAAAATCTAATATGGATAGAATATTCTACTTAAAAATGTGCCTTAAGAAAGTTTTTACCGCTTGACAATTTTTATAAATAAAGAAGTTATTTCAATATTTCAAAATTGCTAAATTTTGAGTTTTGGCGTATAACTCGAAAACAATTGAAAATAGACACATTTTGATTAGGTACAAGAAATAAGCTCTAAAAAAGAGCTCTGGAAGCATACAGAGTGTTTTATGTAACACCGAACATGTTCATCCAATACAATTTGACACCTTTACTTTTTAAGTTGTGTGTAAATTGGGTTGCCTATATGACCATTAAAAATTGTAGCCAATCAATCGCAATTAACGCCTCAACTTGTACACACAGGGATATTTTCTTTCAAGTATACATGTCCCAATTACACCGTATATGTCGTAAATCTTTAGATACTCGTTGTTAAAAAAAATCAATTTGAATTTTGAAATGGGTGTGTTCCACTCCCAGACTAAGCATGAAGTAAAATTTCGAGTTTAGAAAAGCCTGAAAATTTGGTTTAGTCGCGCAGCGCGAAGCGCGGAGCGGCCAAACCCAATTTTCAGGCTTTTCTAAACTCGAAATTTTACTTCATGCGCCACCGATACAAAACACTGACATATTACGAAGTTTAAAACACACCGCTAAACTTTACATTGCATCAGTGTTTCGTACCGGTGGCGCATGAAGTAAAATTTCGAGTTTAGAAAAGCCTGAACATTTGGTTTGGCCGCTCCGCGCTTCGCGCTACGCGACCAAACCAAATTTTCAGGCTTTTCTAAACTCGAAATTTTACTTCATGCTTAGCCTGGGAGTGGAAAACACTCGTTTAGAGCTTCAAATTAAATTCTTTTAACAAACCGAGCGTCGGCAAATGTACAACGTATGCTTATGTATACTCAAAAGAAAAATCATCGTTATGAAAATGTTCGGTGTTACATAAAACTCTCTGTATATTAGTTTTTGTCTAGCATTGATATTATTGGTACTTTACTTGAAGAAACCATCGAAAATGCTGCACCCTGTACTGAGTATCCAGTGTACTCAGAGAACAATTTTTGAGTACTTGTACTCGAGTACCGCCCAGCTTCACACATCAGTTACCTAAATAACTGTTTGCTACCAACACAATAAAAATATTGTTATTGTAATTATTAAATCTTATGATCTAAAGCGTAGTTCTAGATTCCGTAATGGCAGAGAACTGGGTCGGCGACGAACACAGGATACAGCCCTCGGTCACAAAAATAGTGTTGGCCATATTCTTCATTAGTTTATTAGGAGTGGGCATGGGACAGACTGCCGTTTACACGTTGGGCATACCGTACATTGACGATAACGTGGCCAGCAAAGAATCTCCTTTATATTTTGGTACAGAAACAACATTCGGCATACTGTTTATTCAATAATTTATTGTCTCTTGTTCCGATTTTAGCCATTACCATCGGAGTGAGGATTTTGGGACCGGCACTGGGTTTTATAGTGGGCTCTTTATGTACTAGTGTTTACGCCGATTTGTCAGTCGATCCGAAAATCGATGCTAGTGATCCGCGATGGGTCGGAGCGTGGTGGTTGGGTAAGTGTGATTTTTTTTTTAAATTTACCAGTGGTGTAGCGTGGGTTCAGCCGCCCGGGGCGTTGGCCAAATTCGTCGCCCGGGGCGTAAGCCAAATTCGCCGCCCCCTCATTTAGGTATTTAAATCTAAAAGGCTCGAAAATGTAGAGTCGTTCTAAGAATCTTTTTATTTGTTATTGTGTATTGTACAAGGTACAGGGTGCGGCAAAACAGACAGTGCAGTTTGGAACGCCCAGTACATCCCGTGTGGTGGGGGTACCTACCTGCGAGGGATATCATTATGTCTGCGGGGTCATGCCGTTTTTAGTCGTTACCATGGTTTGGTCTAGAGAAAATCGGGGCTTCGCAGTCCGCACGTTTCTTGAAAATGGCCGTTCTGCCGTCGCCACCCGGCGGGCTTTCCGGCTGCATTTCAATCTTGCGCGTCGTGATCCCTTCCCTCACCGAAATTTAATCGCGAGTTGAGTGCGTACATTAGAAGAAACTGGTTTCACACAAAGACGTAAGGGTTTAGGAAGACCCAGAACGCTAAGAACACCCGAAAATGTAGCAAGAGTAAGAGAGGTCACCTACGCGCTCTGCCCGGAAGCATGCAACTGCATTGGCCATTACTGATCGCTCTGCTCTCTAAGACGGATATTGCATGAAGACTCATTTCACCCCTACAAGATGATGCTTGTTCAAAAGTTAATGCCTCCTGATTATGAAAACCGCATGAATCGCTCCCAAGAAATGTTGAACCGGATCCATGCAAGGTCAACTTTTTTCAGTAGTGACGAGGCCCACTTCCATCTCTGTGGAGGGGTGAATAAACAACATTTTCGATACTGGGCTGTAAATAACCCAAGGCAACTTCACGAAAGACCACTTCACTCCCCAACAGTCACCGTGTGGTGTGCTATTTCCAAATTTGGGGCGATTGGGCCTTAGTTTTTTTAAGAGGACGGACGAACCGTAACTGTCACTGCTCAACGTTATGCTTTCATGTTGGAATTTTTTTTTAACCTCGATTGGAAGAACGGGGCTACGGCCCATACTGCTCGAGTTTCAATGACGAAACTGCGACATGTGTTCCCTGGGCGCCTTGTTTCTCTGAGAGGTGATGTGGAGTGGCCCGCACGGTCCCCTGATCTGAGCATTTGCGACTTCTTCCTGTGGGGCTACCTGAAGGAAAAGGTTTTTAGGCATCGGCCTCGCACCTTGGAAGACCTCAGGGATCGAATTCAGGAGGAAATCGCCGCTATACCCATCGAAATGTGCCAAAATGCGGCCGAAAATTTCAGAAATCGCCTTCATCAATTTATCGCTACTGGGGGTCATCATCTTTCTGATGTCATCTTCAGGACTTAATGCATAAAACGGCATGATGTACCGATTAAGATAAAATAAACCTTTATGTTTGATAATGACAAGTTAAAGTTGTCGAAACTATAGTCACAATAAAATCCTCAGTTATACAAACAAAGTTAATTGTTTTATTTGTGTAAATAATGATGTATAACGAAGTAGAAGCCTCCACAGTGAACAGTTTAAAATAAACCCCATTTCTTTAAATTGCGCCGTTTTTTTAATAGCCCTTCAAAACTGTACTGTCTGTTTTGCCGCACCCTGTATAAATAAAAAATGATGCATGTTTGTTCAATATTGAACTTGAAGAATTGTTTCCCAGTCATTTTAATATAATGATTAAAAAAAGAAAACACTCGGTTAAATTTCACTAATATTTTGGTTTTTTATTCCAACTAGTTTCGACTTTGAGTCATTCTCCAGAAGAATGTGAGTCAAGTCCAAACTAGTTGTAATAAAAACCAAAATATTAGTGAAATTTAACCAGGAGTTTTCTTTTTAAATCATAGTTAAATATGTTTCACCACGTGAAAGATGAGAAACTTGTTTAAGATATTTTTAATATAAATTCATTTTGTGGGAAACCTTCATTTTGATCAATTTTGAAGATTTGTCAAGTGCTGTCAATATCAATTGAATTTTCCAAGTTTGAAATATTGGTATTTAAGTTTTATTCAATTTTGATATTTGTTTGGATACTACTAAATTTTATCAGTTTCTTTACAAAAAAACACAGAACATAATTTTTGTTGTTGTTGTAAGTGTTGACAGTTGTGATATATTTAAAATTAAATCCCCCCAGTGAATACGCCCATGATAGTTGACATTTAGTCTCTAATGTCACATTTAATTTGTAAGTTTAATGTTTATTTACGGAAATTCCATTTAAAAGTACAGAATGCTCACTACTAACAATAAATTAAAAGTAATAAATAAGTTATAATATAAAATCACACACAATATACAAATAGAACAAACAAATGTAATTTATAATGTCAGATTTATCTTGTAATGTCACATGATATTTGGTTTATTATGACAGTTGGCATTGGTAATATTTCTCAGTTTGAAATGCCAAGAAAGCCAGAATTTGGATTTAGACGCTGCGCGTCCTAATCCTAATTCTTCGAGCTTTTCTTAACTCTAAATTTCACTTCATGCTACAATAAATTAAAGGTAATAAATAAGTGAAAATATAAAATCACACACAATTTACAAATAGAATAAACAAATGTAATTTATAATGTCAGATTTATCTTGTAATGTTACATGACATTTAGATTATTATGACAGTTGGCATTGGTATTATTTCTCAGTTTGAAATGCCAAGAAAGCCAGAATTTAGATTTAGATGCTGCGCGTCCTAATCTAAATTCTTTGAGCTTTCCTCAACTCGAAATATTACTTCATGCTTAGTCTGGGAGTGGAAGACACTCGTTTAGTTTTTTGAAAATGTTGCTGAATTTTCAAGATTTAAGTTAATATTTCACAATTTTTCATGAATTTCCAATGATTTAGTTAATTTTTAAAATATATCGAAGAAAATATTTTCGCCCATCACTGTATATATTTACCAATTTTCTAGTTTTATTGTTTATTTTTCTATATTCTGGCGCCCTTTGGTTTACGCGCCCCTAGGCTGTTGCCTAGGGTCACCTAATAGAAGAGCGAATAGAATATAAGACACAAATCAACTTCCACTTAGAATCAGAATGATACTATTACCATATACAGGGTGTCCGTATTTCAACAGAATGAATGGGGATCTCGGTTATTTGAAGACATAAAGAGTCGGTTAAACTAGGGCAAAGTTGCGTAATTTAGGGCTTAATAATAATCTAAAAACAAATTTGAAATATCTTTTTTCGTTTTTGAGATATTGTCAAAAAACAGATTTTTTGAAATTTCGTTTTTATTCAAAAACTATTGAATCCAGACATTTACAACTTAAAAATTATAGAGGCACTTTTTAATTATAAATTTAGTAAGGCATTTTGTTTTAAGATAACTATAACATTTACCCAAGGACCATAGCCAACTTTTGTTTTTCTTATGGGCGCCATTTTTGATGTTCATACTTTTTGGAAGAATATTTTTTTCTAAATTCAATGATGTACCGCACTTATAGTTTATTATACATTTTATATGTAAAATTTTAATCTTTTGTTTTTTGTAAAGAGTGCCTTGGAAACAGTTGAGTAACTCACTCATTTGACAACTCCTAAGACCCATAATTTGCTTACATATCACTCCTGAATTTATACGCTTGGCGCATGAAGTAAAATTTCGAGTTTAGAAAAGCCCCGTGAAAATTTGTCTCGGGTCGCTGCGCGACCCTCGACAAATTTTCAACGCGGGGCTTTTCTAAACTCGAAATTTTACTTCATGCTTAGTCTGGGAGTGGATTACACTCGTTAGTTTAAAATACATCACAACTGTTAAAATATGTATCGTCGGATGCCCGTCGATACATGTTTTAACAGTTGTGTTGTATTTTAAACTTTCGAGTGTCTTCCACTCCCAGACTGAGCATGAAGTAAAATTTCGAGTTTAGAAAAGCCCCGTTTAGAAAATTTGTCGAGGGTCGCACAGCGACCCGAGACAAATTTTCACGGGGCTTTTCTAAACTCGAAATTTTACTTCATGCGCCACGCGTATAATCCACTGATTTATAGTAAAGTTAAAAATATATTACGCTTAGATGTGATGGTAATCAATATTTACTGAGATTTGGCGAAAAATGCAATTTTTTTGTGAATAGTTTTGGAATAATAATAATAAAATTAAATAAATTTAGTTTGTGCAACTTTTATGTGATAATCGAGACTTATTATTATTATGACAAAAGATTTACAGTTATTAATTAATTTTGCTGTCAAGATTTGATTGATTGACAGATATGACGTCATTGTTTCCAAGGCACTCTTTGCAAAAAAGAATATATCATAATTTTAAATATCAAATCTAAAATAAATTATGAGTGTGATACATCACTGAGTTCAGAAAAAAATATTCTTATAAAAAATATGAAAATCCAAAATTGCGCTTATAAGAAAAACAAAAGTTAGCTATGGTCCCCGGGTAAATGTTAAAGTTATCTTAGAAAAAATATGCTACTAGATTCCTCATTAAAAAGTGCCTGAATATTGTCTAAGTTCTAAATGTCCAGATTCAGTAGTTTTTGAATAAAAAAATAAAAACAATTTTTCAGAAAAAACATTTTTTTGTTGATATCTCGAAAACAAAAAAAGATATATTTATTTTTTTCAGATTATTGTTAGGCCTTAAAATAAGCAACTTTGCCTTAATTTAACCGACTCTCTATCTCTTTAAATAACCGAGATACCCATCTGGTATGGTATCTGGTATCTGGTGCAAAGGGAGTGTGCAGTTCTGCACTACACTTAGTCCTCATTAGGCCCATTGTGCCGCCTCCCGTAGATCACCCATCCTCAGTTTAGCCAGCCCACCTTGTTTAGGTATTCTAGCATAGCTGAGGTGGGTAGATCTCTTATGTAGGCCATTGTAGGCCATCTATCACCCAATACGGACTCCCTGATTGACGATAGTGCCGGGCATTCAGAAAGAAAATGCCATGCAGTCTCGTCTTCCATGCTGCAACCTCTACAAGATGGGGATGAGATTCCCTCTAGCCAGCTGCAGGTACCGTTTCGCTGATCTCTCATTGGGAGACACAAGTGTTTCCTTAAAGAGCTTGCAGCTCTCGATATCATCCCAACGCATCCTGAATTTCTTCAGGGCATTGGTTTGTAACATGTTACACAGGGAGAGAGGAGCTAATCGCACTAGCGGCTCCGGTGAGAGTAGATTCATCCCAGCTGCAGCTGTTGCCAGCGCGTCAGCTCTCCCGTTACCTCTGTCTGTATCATGCCCTTTCACCCAGCAGACTTCAATGTTGTTGTGCATTGCTGCCTGTCTGAGTTTCCCGTGGCAATCTATTTCGGTCTCTGACGAAGCATAGGCTTTCTGCAGAGACAGAATCGCTTGCCTGCTATCCGTTAAGATTAGTATGGCTACATTTGTCACCTTGCGGTTTATGATGTACTCAGCAGCAAGTGTTATTCCCATAACCTCCATTTGCGTGATGGTTCCATGAATTCCCATCGGAACCTTTGCTTGGATTTTCTCTCTCTTCTCTCCTTTTAGATCCATCTGTGTAGATCCTTATAGCAGACTCTCTCATCCGCTTAGTGGGTTGAACAGTAACGTTGTAGGGTGTGTTCCGTATTAGTGTTGGTACACAGCAGTCATTAACAGCCTCTAAAAGAGGTATATCTCTACAGACATTCCTCCAGAGGTGTCCTCTAACTTCCCCACAGCTGTTACTGTTCCAAATCCCACTGCACTGAAGGCGAAGTATAGTCGCCATGGCCTCCTTCTCCACGTGGATATCAAGTGGTGGAAGGCATAGCATGACTTCCATCGCCATCGTCGGAGTAGTGTGCATGGCGCCTGTTACACTAAGACAGACTGTCCGCTGCACTTGCGAGAGTTGCTTCCTCGTGATCTTCTGTTTGGTTCTGGGCCACCAAACTGAGGCTCCGTAAGTCAGCATGGGCCTTATGACAACTATGTACAACCACAGAGTCGTGCGTGGTTTCAAACCCCAGGTTTTCCCCACTGCCCGACGACATTGCCAGAAGGCCCTTATAGCTTTGTCTGTTTTGATGTCGATGTGCGCTTTCCAGCTCAGTTTCCTGTCGAGAGTGATGCCCAGGTATTTCACCTCGTCGCTCTACTGCAACATCGTATTCAATAATTTTGGTGCTTTTTTCGACACCTTCCTTTTCTTGGTGAACAGGACCATCTTCGTTTTGGCAGGGTTTACCGATAGGGAGTGATCATTGCACCACCTAGAAACTATGTTTAGAGCTCCTTGCATCTGGTCGCATAGGGCGTCTTCAAACTTACCACATACTAATATGGCCAGATCATCAGCAAAGGCTGTCACAAACAAGCCTAGTTGCTGAAATTCGTCTAGTAGGCTGTCCAGAACCATGTTCCATAATAGTGGTGATAAAACACCTCCCTGAGGACAGCCTCTGTCAATTTTACAGGTTATACGTTCCCTTCCCTGTTCCACTGTGACTATACGATTGGCCAGTGCATTGCCAATCTATTTACACATTTTAGATGGTACTCCGCGCTTGCTTAGCGCGTTTCCTATCTTCGGTATGGTCGTTTTATCAAAAATCCACCCTAGGTGTTTTTGTTGACATAGAAGGTGCCTATGTCAACAAAAACACCTAGGGTGGATTCTTTAACATCCAATGTTCTCTCGATTCTGCTCACTACACTATGCAGGGCTGAATCAGTGGACCTACCCCGTGTGTATGCATGTTGTGTCGCCATCAGCGGCTGTCTGACTAGAGCTGATGTTCTTATGTGCCATTCACAAATCCTTTCCTGTGTTTTAAGGAGAAACGAGGAAAGTGTAATTGGTCTGTATGCCTTGGGAGCAGTATAGTCTGCTCTACCGGGCTTCGGTATGAAAACAACCCTGGCTCGTTTCCAGACCTTAGAGACATATCCCAGCGCCAAACTGGACCGAAACAGCATCACTACAAACTCAGCTAGTTCATCCCGTTCCCACTGTAGCAGGGCGGGAAAGATGCCGTCGGATCCGGGTGCTTTAAAGGCGGAAAAGCTCGCAATTGCTCTAAGGGTGTTTTCTTCATTTATCACTTCATGAGCCAGTTCCCAGTCTTCTGGTATTGCCGAAGTGATTTCAACCACATCCCTAGATTGCGTAGATAGTAAAGTGCATCCAGGGAAGTGAGTCTTGAGCAATAGTTGCAGACTTTCATGGAGGTCGTCAGTCATGGTGCCGTCCTCCTTCTTCAGGACTCCCACAGATTGATGGTGGTCCTGTGATAGAGTCTTCTTAAGTCTGCTAACTTCTTGAGTGCTTTCAATTCCTTCGCAGAAGGCACGCCATGACGCTCTTTGGCATTGCCTTATGAGATACCCATACATTCTATCCAAATACGGACACCCTGTATACTTTTGTCCATCGCTGTACATATTTACTAATTTTCTAGAATTATTGTTAAATTTTCATATTCTGGCGCCCTTTGGTTTAAGCGCCCCTAGGCAGTTGCCTAGGGTCACCTAATAGAAGAGCGAATAGAATATAAGACACAAATCAACTTCCACTTAGAATCAGAATGATATTATAACCATATATACTTTCATTAAAAATTAATAAAATTACAAATAAAACTTCTATCTTTAATTAAAACTTTATTCGTGCTCTATGGATAAGATGGTCATTGGTTAACCTTAAAGTACTTACTGTTGATCTTAAATAATTTTTGATCAACTTTAATTTTGCAAAACTTCTCACACAGCTGACATTGTTTATGGCAATTGTGAAAAATATTCAGAACATTAGTATACCGGGTGATGACTTGGCGGACGCAACATAGAAAATCGCATGTTAATTTTAAAGTGTTCAAATATCGGCTTCCTTATTTATTTTAGAGACAAAATGTATTTAACTTTTTTGTAAAGGGAAAAATTTTAATTTTATGAATGTTCACACTTAACACTTTACGTTTCTCTAAGTTAAAATAATTAAGAAAAAGTATTGTGATTTTATAATAATAATGACATACCATAGAATTGATACAATTGCGGATATTCCATGTTTTTTTTTTAAGTTCAATTTAAAGCTTTAAACAAGTGTGTTCCACTTCCAGACTAAGCATGAAGTAAAATTTCGAGTTTAGAAAAGCCCTGTGAAAATTTGTCGAGGGTCGCGCAGCGACCCGAGACAAATTTTCTGGGCTTTTCTAAACTCGAAATTTTACTTCATGCGCCACGCGTATAAAACACTATAATATTGTCAAATTTATGTATATTCGAACCTCACTTAAAATCTGTGTTTTATATGCGTGGCGCATGAAGTAAAATTTCGAGTTTGGAAAAGCCCAGAAAATTTGTCTCGGGTCGCTGCGCGCCCCTCGACAAATGTTCACGGGGCTTTTCTAAACTCGAAATTTTACTTCATGCTTAGCCTGGGAGTGGAAAACACTCGTTTAAAGCTTCAAATTGAAATCTTTTAAAAATCAACGTATGTTAGAAAATTTACAGCTAAAATAATTAAGAAAAAGTAGTGATTTTATAAAAATAATGACATACTATGGAATTGATACAACAATTGCGGATGTCAAAATAGCTCAAGATATTGCTGTTACTTAATTAACGACAAAAAACATAACGCAAACATCGTGATAACTGTGGTCTGCATAATACCACTTTATTAGCAGGATTTTTTATTGTATAGTGTAAATAATTTCGAAAACATTTACTTTAATCAAGTCACTGCGATATCTTTTGCCATTTTTGTTTCAATTCCATGGCACGTCATTATTTTTATAAAACTGTTTACTGTTTCTTAATTATTTTAACTTAGAGAAACGTAAAGTGATAAACGTTAACGCGAATGAATTCAGAATCTTTCCCTCTACAAAAAAGGTAAATACATTTTGTTACTAAAATATATAGGGGAGCCAAAATTTGAACATTTCAAGTCAACACCCGGTATATAATAATTATTACGGGGGGTATTCAAAGAGTAAGCTTTCAAAATGTACGCGTTCTATTGCGGGCTTTGTAACCTTACTTTCTGATCACCCCTCGTATATAAGAATATAAAATGAAATAGTTAACGCATTCAGTTCAGCTTAAAAAAAAAATTGGGAAATTTTGCCGCCCCCAAAAAGTGGCGCCCTCGCCTCCACTACGCTACGCCTCTGCAATTTACAATTGCATTCTGAATTTCATCGGATAATTGATTATTTATGTGTGTGTTTTCTTGTAGGCTTGGTGTTGATCTCGGGTTTATTAATGTTGACGTCCTTCGCCATGTTTGCCTTCCCGAAGCGGCTCTCCAGTGCCAGACCCACGCCCAGGATTCACAGGACCGGAAGAAAGCATCCCAGCATTAGAGGTACAATAATTCACTAGTAAAAGCAATCGTTATTTATTAAGTTTAAAAAAAATTATGTGTTCATCTTCCATTACCCCAGTAATTTGTATGCGGGGTCACAACTGTGGATGGATGTTCGATATATATCGATATCTTGATATATCGATATTTTTATGCAAAATAATCGATATTTCTTTTTCCGATATATCGGTAGTATCGATACCATATGGTCGTTATTAGGGATGTTCCGATCCTAAAAAAGTATCGATATTGTGTATCGATTAATTCGTATATCAAAGTATCAATACGGTAAAATATCGTAATGACAAGTATCGATATTCAAAATATCGTAATGACAAGTATCGATATTCAAAATATCGATTCTTTTCAATACCAGATATTTTTGATTTGCTATTTATTATTTAATACTGCAAATGAATTGCATTTTTATAAAAAAACATATATATATATATAATAAGTCAATGTTTTGTACGCGTGACGCATGAAGTAAAATTTCGAGTTTAGAAAGGCCTGAACATTTAGATTTGCTGGGGTTAAATCTAAAATATCTGGTATCGAAAATTATCATTATTTTGAATATCGATACTTTTCACTACGATATTTTACCGTATCGATACTTGGCTATACGATATAATCCATACCCAATATCAATATTTTTTTTTACGATTGGAACATCCCTGGTCTCAGCAAATTGGTTTTGTGATGTGTAGGTATACTTGAAACAATAAATCCTTGTATATTTTTCGATATTTTCTGCAACTTTTAATTAGAAAAACACTTCACACGTAACCCTAGTTTTGTATGGGCGTAGATTTATTATATAAATATCGATATTCCAAAATATCGATATACAGGGTGTCCCTCGAGGAATCTGCCAAACTTAAGGGGTGTATTAGTTGGGTCATTTGAAGCAAAAAAAGTTATATCAACATAGGTCCGAATTGGAAAGGTGAGTGAATTATAGTTTGTTAAAAAAAACTGTTCAGTGTTGTAAAGAGTAAGCTTTGGAAAGCATTGCTGTGAATTATTTGTTTTGCTATTACTTGTAAGTTAACCGAACTGTTAAATGATTATTTCAAACATGCCTTTAACGTTTTAAAAGAAAGAATATGCAGATATTTATTTTATTTGCAGCTTTTGTAATGGTGTATCGATAAATACCTGTCGATTTGGTAGTGTATTACGATGTGGGATACCCCGATTATAATCCAGCACGGCAGCTCTAGCGTTATCATTACAAAATAAATTGAATATATGCATATTCTTCATTGGTAAACGTTAAAAAAAATAATCATATTTACCAGTTAGGTTAACTTAACTTAGAAGTGACAGCAAAACAAATAATTGCGAAGCAATACTTTCCAAAACCACTTCCTTACAATTTTGAACAGTTTTCTTCAACAAGCCATAATTCACTAACCTTTTCGAATCGGAGCTAAGTTGATATAACTTTTTTTGCCTAAAATGGCCTAAGTAATACATCCCTGAAGTTTGGCAGATTCCTCCCGGGGCACCCTGTATACCGAACATCCCAACATCACCATCATTTTTTGTTCAACAGACTTTCCAAAGACCGTAAAAAGGTTGCTCAAAAACGACATACTCATGTTTCGTACTGCCAGCAGTGTTCTGCACATCCTGCCAATAGCCGGACTTTACACGTTCCTTCCGAAATACCTAGAGTCCCAATTCCGGCTGCCGACTCCGTCCGCGAACATGATTTCAGGTAATTTCATGATTATCTCTTACTCCGTGAATCGATGGAAAAAATATGAATGTGCACGATGTGCTTTTTGTTGTACATCCCGCGATGCATGCAGATTTATCCGGCCCTGAGAATAATAACACAAATTACAATGTGCTCGTATGTTTCTTTGCTGTTATTATTTATTTATAGGAGTTGGCGGTATTCTCGTGATGGGGTTGGGAATCATCATAAGCGGTGTGTTCATATTGCGTGTCAAGCCGAACGCGCGGTTCGTCGCCGCCTGGATTGCCTTCACTGCCGTCATTTACGCCCTTGGTATGGATTGCGAAAACTTACATGTGCATCACCACTTTGTTTTTCTCATTTTGCAATTATTCTAGGTATGGGTATTTTAATGTTCATCGGCTGTCCCATGAATGATTTAGAAGGGTACGTATCTGATGGAATTTGTTAATTTTCTATCAAACGTTTATTCGTAGAAGCCATGTGCATTTTAGTTAAATTCAAAAACCGAATGACTACTTGTGGGAGCAAAATTAACTAGCTCCTGCATGTGCATTACGAGATGGAAACCCTACGAAACCCATCCCGGGGCTAGATCATACACTCGCTACACTTGTGATTAATTAGTGAAACAATCTCTCACATCAATCGGACTTAAACTCCCAATCAGGGTTGTAAGAAAAAAACGTTATTTTTTTCATTTTAATTAAAACAAACAGTTTTTTTACAAAACGTGTTTTTTCATTAAAACAACTTTTGAATCATTAACAATTAAAAACACGTTTAAAACGTGTTTAAAACAGAACATACAGAGCATTTTTCTTTTGAGTATACATATCCCGATAATTACAGCGTTTTTTAAATTTGCGGGAATTCGTTGTTTAAAAGCGGTTAATTTGAGGCTTTTAACGAGTGTTTTCCACTCCCAGACTAAGCATGAAGTAAAATTTCGAGTTTAGAAAAGCCTAAGAATTTGGATTGGCCGCGTAGCGAAGCGGAGCGGCCAATCCAAATTAGGCTTTTCTAAACTCGAAATTTTACTTCATGCGCCACGCTCAAAAACACTGATTCTTAGTGAAGTTTAAATAACACACACAAACTACAACGATTATAGGCAACCTAATATACGTTATATTTATTGGGTTTTAACAATTTCTGTTTTAAACAATTGTTCAGCGCAGAATTTGACTTACGTTTTATTCACATGTACATATTATATTGCAAAAGCCGTATATTTTGAACTTAACGATATTTCAGTGTTTTATACGTGTGGCGCATGAAGTAAAATTTCGAGTTTAGAAAAGCCTAATTTAGATTGGTGAGTGGGAAGACCTGACACATTCACCCCATACAATATTGAAATTCGGCATACTTGTGATTAAGTAAGATAATCTCTCGCTGTACTAACTCAGGTCAGCCTTACACATACAGGAAGTTTTTCTTTTTTTAGTATATATCCCCGTGTACCAGTGGTGGCTCGTGGGTATTTCTTGTGTTGGGGCAAGTTTATTTGAGGAATCAATTTTTTTTCTCTTTCTATCTAATCTTAGCTTAGAGCAGTATTCCTTAACCATTTCAGAATCACAAAATACTTACCAAATTACAAAATTATGAGGAACACTGTCCGATATATTTGTATCGAGTTCCCATATGTCGATTAAAACCTTTTTTTAAATGACTATCAAGTAGGTGGTATTAATAAGTGGCTGTCTTTTCTTAATGCACTAATTCTCAACTACAATGTTGCTTTCTAAGAGAAACAAGTAAACAACAGATCTCTTAAATGAAGTGGTTTAACGAAGATTTAAAAATAATGTGTCAGAACTTACAACTTATTTAAGAAATCTGTTCTGACAGTACGAGTGGTGATATCATTTAACTAAAGAAAAAAAAAATTAGAACTAAATATAGAAAAGCATTACTATTGGCAAAAAATGATGACTATATTCTGGCATCATTAAGTGCTCCCTCCTAAAGCGATGTGGGATATAATAAAGAAATACAATACAACCCCCTCCTCCTAAATGTGATATATCTGCTAGTTATTGTAATAATTATTTTACAAACATAGCTAATGATATCTTAAAATATATTTCAACATGTGATATTGATCCCATTAGATTAGCGAGTAGAAACATTAACTGTACAGCCCCTTATTTTAAATTAATCACTTTTCCATAGTGGCAGTAAGAAACACAATCAAAGACCTTGATAATAAAAAAGCAAAGATATATCGGGTGTGTATAAATTGGCGGATAATCTACACGTGACGATATTCTACATAAAATTCTGAATAGAAAATGTCGAAGCAAAAATGTTGTATCATGCTTCATATACCATCAGGAGTCATTTAAAAGAAATGGACATTTAGCAACGTCGCATTTACTGGCTGCCATGTTTTTTTTATTAATCTCATGATTAGTTACGTGGGTTGCATCAGAAGAGTAATAATGGTAGAGTGGGGCTTAGCAAATGTGTCAAAAAGAGTCTCTTTTGGAAGAAGTCTAGAAGGTATTGGCAAAGCGTCTGGATTGTCGTAGTTGAGTGATTTATGTTGACTGCAGTACTGGGCCGCTTTTTTTTTTCTTCTAATGATACAGCATAATTCATTTATTTTGTTCGACATGAAATCCATCTGCTTCTAAGCACAGTTGCAATCTCTTTTGTATCGTATTTATTACTCGCTTCAGTATTGATAATGAAGGTTTAAATTAAATTACACTTGGTTTGTTTCACAATTTTTTACTTTACTATTTACTCGACTAGTTTCGCGTTTTACAGCATTATCAGGAGTGAATTACAACAGATACCAACAAGCTTATATATGGTCAGGTAATAAGGGATTTTAAGATTGGGGAATTCCAAATATCCTCATTGTCGTTGACGAGGTGTTTTCCGTCTTTTATTGCCCTATTTATTTCTAGGCCTTCCCTGAGGTTTAAATTACGGCCCTTATTACCTGAATATAGAATTTTGAAATTATTAACATCTATAAAGTGGTTGTTAATTATACAATGTTTTGAAATCCCTGTACACTGTTTGTTATTTATAATTGATTTTTTATGTTCTGTTAGTCTTGTCTGAAAAGTTCTTCCTGTTTGTCCTATGTATAATGCATCACATTCACTGCACTTTAGTTCGTACACTCCACACTTTTTTAATTTGTCTATAAAAATGTCTATTAAAAATGTTTCACCAAGTGATAAGTGAGAAAATTATTCAAGAAATCGCTTCAGTATTTCTGGTGGTGTAATTTCCAGTACCGCCGCTTCAATTCTGTTTTTAACCGTGTTTTTACCCTTTTCAGAACATAGGTTTTCTTATAGGACCAAATGAACGATCTTGTTACTGGGGATATCTAATGTGGCAGCAACATTTCGGGTACTTACGGTGGGATCTCCTATTGCACCTAGAACTTGCTCCTTAAGTTGTAATGTGCGCCTCTGCCGTGGCCGACTACTGTTCGCATTTCTGGGGACAAGCATACCCGTTTCACCAAGTCGTTGATGCAGCTTTCAAAATACATTTGTAGAAGGATGCCTCCGATTTTGAAAACGTGCTCCATGTTCTAGTTTTGCCATTTGTGCATTTCTATTACAAAACCGTACACCATATATCTACATGTCGGCGTACTCAATAAATGTGAAAATTAACAAAACAATAACACGAAAATTACACAGAAACACAAAGACATTAAAAGGCGGGAACTAATACTAACCGATAATAACGATAAAAACAGAATTAGCACAAAATTGGAACTAGCAAGTTTAAATGAATTTGTAAGGGGGTCAATGAGATGAGTTATAATTCAAAACTTGTGTTGTATTTTCAATTCTCAAAAGAATAACTAACTTTTACATTTCTATGACGACGTTAATTTCCTAAAAACGCAGCCGCCATATCAGCCCCTCATCGAGAACAGAGTTAATGGTAACTCGAAGCGTACTTTCCGTTTAGGTTTAATTTCTTGAGGTCCGTTGATGGAAGGTGAGCTGAGAGTATGCAAAGAGTATGCTGGTTTAACTCTATCTAAACTAACACAAACTGGTTTTCCAATACATAGGATGGTAATAGTCTTTTCGCCGTGTTTAATGACATCATAAGGTCCAGTATAAGGAGGCTGCAGTGATTTCCGAATTGCGTCATAACGAAGGAAGATTTTCTTACAGCTTTTAAGGTCTTGAAAAATAAATGGTTTCACGCTTGAATGTTGAGAGGCTTCTTTCTACCGGGCGAAGATTTTGCATAATATCTCTTAAACGTGATACTAAATGTTGTGGGTCATTCATGGATTCGTTTTGTTAAATGAAAATTTCACCAGGGAGGCGCAGTGGCTCGCCGTAAACCAATTCTGCTGGTGAAACATTAGTTTCATCTCTGATTGCAGTGCGTAGACTAATTAAAACTTGTGATAATGCTTCTACCCAAGTTGCGTTGGAGTGGCACATCAATGCTGCTTATAGATTGCGATGGAATCGTTCAATAATACCATTGCTGCTTGGATGGTAACTTGTTGTTCGTATTCGCTCAATTCCTAACAACTTATTTAATTTGGAGAAAACATCGGATTCAAATTGTCGACCTCAGTCTGTAGTGATGCGTAAAGGAGTACCAAATCGAGAAATCCAACAAGTTATTATACCTTCTGCGACTTCTTCTGCGCTGATACCGCTTAAAGGTAGAACTTCCGGCTATCTTGAAAATCGGTCTATGACGGTTAAACAGTATCGAAACGATTTTGCAGGTGGTAATGGGCCAACGAAGTCCACGTGAATGTGTTCGAAACGATGTGTAGGAGATGTAAAAATTTCAACGTGTATGAACGTATCGATTAATCTTGCTACGCTGACAGGCGATGCAGGCTCGTGCCCAGTTGCGACAGTCCTTGTTCATGTTAGGCCACACGTAACGTTCCGCTACCAATTTAGCTGAAGTCTTGGTGCCGGGATGACTGAGGTTGTGTACAGCAAGGAAAATGTGATGTTGTAATCCTGCTGGGACATATGTGCTCAGTTTATTATCGCAAAATAGCTTACAAGCCGTACCTGGTATAGGCATCTCTTGTAGTACTAGACTTGTTTCTCCGCGTAGAAGTGATTGAAGTTCATCGACATTCGCTTGAGCTCTTGCAATACGTTCGATAATGTCCGCATCGCTTCTTGTTTTAATTGACTCGATACGAGAGAATGCGTCCGCAACGACATTTGCGTCACCGTTGACGTAACGGATGTCAGTTGTAAATTGAGAGATAAACGATAGTTGGTTAAGTTGGACAGGTGGTAGTTTATCTGATTTTTGCTGGAATGCGAAGGTAAGAGGTTTATGATCAGTGTACACAATGACATTTTGACCTTCAACCATATGACGAAAATGTTTAATTGCTGAGAAGACTGCGTATAATTCTCTGTAGTAGGCTGGCTATTTTGTTTGTCATGGAATAAGTTTGGATTGAATTTTCTCTAATTGCTTCGAAATTTCTAAAATCTGATTCTGAAGGAATTCGTTTGACGTATGGCTAGAGACAGATGTCGACGTTGACGCAGCGAAAAAGGGTGGCATTGTGGAAAGGTTAGGGGCGGGTTGAACTTCGACGATTTTGTCAGCAGTTACCGCCAATTTTTCAAGTAACAGATCTGGTTGGGTACTGAGAATTGCTTGTACGTGAGTCGGTAAACGTTGCAACCATATGTTTTTTAATAGGGACTCCTGTACATTTTATCCCGCTAGAAAGCGTAGGTGACGAAGGAAGGAAAGAAGGAAATTGATCAGTTGTTTCACCTTTTTCGCATCAGACATAGATAAACGGGTAATTAATTCTGACTTCAGTTTAGTGTAGGGGTTTTCCGTAGGAACGTTGTTCAATATGTCCTCGACTTCATGGGCGAGCCTTTCTTCTAAATTAACCATTACGTATGAAAACTTTGTAGCTTCGTTGATATTGCAAGTTTGAATTGTACCTCTAATTGCAGAAACCATAATGCAGCACGCTCCCGCCAAAATGGGGGAGATTTAATTGATATGCGGTTGATTTCTGGGATTCCTTGCGTGGGATTTTCTGGTTGCTCTGCTTGCATATCTATTCGATTTAAAGATCGCGTCGGGGTCACCAAATGTAACTTTTACATTTCTATGACGACGTTAATTTCCTAAAAACGCACCCATAAATTCGTAACAGTAAGTGTCAAAATTTGTCACTGACGTAAGCGGGAGTCGACGTTGCCGGCTGTACTTTAAATAAGCTAATGAAGAAGTGTTAAAAACGGACATTTGAGATAGAAAGATTGCACACACTGGCAAATAATCTTCAAACTAGTCATTCTACCAAAATTGCAGGTTTTTCTGTAAATTAATATCGAATAATAACGCATATGAAACGATTGAATGTTCAAACTTTGAGGACCTTGTAAAGGCTCAGGAAGCATGATACAACATTTCAAAATTAAGATATTGTGGTTAAAATTTTACGAAGAATATCACTACGTGTAGATTTTCCGCCAATTTATACAGGCCCGATATATGAATTATCAATACATATCATAAAGAATGTCATTGATGTGTTAATAAAACCATTGACATATTTAATTAATGAAATAATAACATATTGCATATTTCCTTAATCACTTAAGTTGGCAAAAGTTATACCAGAAAGGGGACATAAACAAGCCTAACAAACTATAGAAAAATATCAATACTACCCGTATTTTCTAAAATTATCGACAAAATAATGTTCAATCAGATGATCTCGTTGCTTGAAAACAATAATCTTCTCTCTGGGGCTTAATATGGCTTTAGAGAAGGTATGTGTACTACTGATGCAAAAGCACATTTTGTAGAAAAAATATTATCATCATTATCACTAGATCTAAGCAAGGCCTTCGATTGTGTCTCTTATACCATACCTCTAAGGAAACTATATTTTTATAATTTTAATCCTTGTGCATGTAATTTACTTTTTTTCTGATTGATACAATAATGAGTATTGCCTTGGTTACAATATGTCCTAATATACTCATATCTCCTTAGGGAAATATGAAACTCTTTGACAATTCATATTTCCCTAGGAAAATATGGATTGTCAAAAAGTGACAAGAAAATGTTTTCCTCGATACCGTTCACATTTTGAGGGTATTCACACTGGCCACTTTTTGTCGCGCCACAAATGCCCGAAAAATGACGAAGGCTGGACGTAAGTAGTAGGGTTGTTAAAAAAAACATTTTTTTTCATTTTAATTAAAACAGTTTTTTTTAACGTGTTTTTTTCATTGAAACAGCGTTTAAAACATTAGCAATTAAAAACATGGTTAAAACGTGTTTAAAACACGTTTAAAACACTTTTAAAACGTGTTTAAAACAGAACATAAAGGCATTTTCTTTTGAGTATACATATCCCGATAATTACAACAATTTTTTTAATTTGCGGGAATTCGTTGTTTCAAAGCGGTTAACTTGAGGCGTTTAACGAGTGTTTTCCACTCCCAGACTAAGCATGAAGTAAAATTTCGAGTTTAGAAAAGCCTAAGAATTTGGATTGGCCGCGTAGCGAAGCGGAGCGGCCAATCCAAATTAGGCTTTTCTAAACTCGAAATTTTACTTCATGCGCCACGCTTAAAAACACTAATTTACAGTGAAGTTAAACACACACATACAACAACGATTATATGCAACCTAATATACGTTATAGTTATTGAAACACACACATACAACAACGATTATATGCAACCTAATATACGTTATAGTTATTGCGTTGCCGATAATCACTGTTTTAAACAATTTGTCCAGCGCAGAATTCGACTTACGTTTTATTCATATCTACATATTAGATTGCTAAAGCCGTATATTTTAAACTTTACGATATTTCAGTGTTTTATACGTGTGGCGCATGAAGTAAAATTTCGAGTTTAGAAAAGCCTAATTTGGATTGGCCGCTTCGCTTCGCTACGCGGCCAATCCAAATTATTAGGCTTTTCTAAACTCGAAATTTTACTTCATGCTTAGTCTGGGAGTGGAAACCCTCGTTTAAAGATTCAAATTGAAATCTTTAAAAAAAAAACATGAATGTCGTAATATCTACAGTGTATGCCTATGTATATCTGAAAGATAAAGATAAATACCCTGTATTTAAAACACATCTGAAATGGAAAAACTCACTTCAGCTAGTTGACTACTACTCACTTGCTAACCTTAGATCAAAATGTAAATCAGAAATTAAAACTTGTTATAAAAGCTATATTAACATCGTTGACAGGGCTATACCGTGCAACTTCAAGTCGTTTTGGAACTATGTACATAGTCAGAATAAGTGCCATGGCATTCCAGTGTCCATGGTCTATGACCTGGGTCTCCAAACTATCTTCTTCGCGGGCCACAAATACAATTCTACATAATACCGGGACCGTTACTATTTTTATTATTTTTTAATGATGTCGGTAATTGTTTTAACTCTGATTATTTAATGTATGCCGATGATCTCAAATTATTTAGAATCATATATAACGCTAATGACTGCTTGGCACTACAACAGGACCTTGCTAAATTTAATAATTGGTGTACTAATAATGGGCTCAGGTTGAATATAGATAAGTGCAAACATATGACCTATAGTAGGAAACATACAAACATACATTTCAATTATAACATAAATAATGCGCCTCTTCAACAAGTTACCTGCTTCAAAGATCTTGGTATTTATTTCGATAAGAAACTTACATTTAATGACCATATTAATTATATCACTAGTTTCGGTTACAAACTATTGGGATTTTTAATAAGAAATACCAAATTATTTAAAACTACGCAACCGTTAATCAACTTCTATTATGCGTACATCCGCAGTCGCCTAGAATACTGCTCGGTTGTATGGAGTCCGCACTACACTATTCATATTTCAGAAATTGAAAAAGTTCAGAGGAAATTTTTAAAAACATTGTACTATAGGAAATACCGGATATATCCTGCGCAGGGTTATTCATCAGAACTGTTGGAACGTGATTTTGGTATCGTATCACTGCAACACCGGCGCACTTTAGCTCAAATTATGTTTGTATATAAGTTAATTCACCACAAAATCGATGACTCATTACTGTTATCTTTACTGAACTTTTATGTACCACGCCAAAATAGTAGACTACAACATACTTGCTATTTAAGTACATCAAGTACATATCATCACATGAACTCGCCGATTTTGTCAATGTGTAAAACAGTGAATAGCCATTGCAAAAATATAGATATATTTTATATATGCAGCGAGCGAAGATTAATGAGTGAATTGATAAGTAACGTGACTCAAGTGTAAGTGTATTTTTCTGGTGTTCCTGTATGTGAATATGTATATGTATATACATATACGTGTATCTGTTCTATCATTTAGGAATGTATTGTACTGTCTTTTATTTTTTTTTTATTTTTAATTTGTCCTGTAATTGGCCTTCGTGGCTGTTGGGTAATATACAATAAATAATAAATAATAATAAAGTCGGCCAAGATCCGATTAATTTTATAAAATTATGAAAAATTTAAGGAACAATTGTTACAATATATCAAAATATGACATTTACAAAAAAAATTACAAACAATCGCGGGCCGGATTCATGCAAGTCGCGGGCCGGATTTGGCCCGCGGGCCGTTATTTGGAGACCACTGGTCTATGGCAACACTATAGCGTCTACCGGAACCGTTATTGCTAATTTATTTGCTACATATTTTTCATCAGTATATAGACCATCATCCATTAACAATTTCTCATTTGAGTTCGACAACATCTTCAACCTTAATAATATAAACATTTCTCATGAGGATATATATAACGCAATACGCTAAATGAATCCTAATAGCAGCGCTGGTCCTGGCAACGTTCCAGCTATATTCTTACACAACTGCTGTGACATCTTAGTAGATCCCTTATACTATATATATTCATTGTCATCAAACACAGGTATCTTTCCGGTCATGTGGAAGGAATCATATGTGATACCTATCCATAAATCCAATTCTAAATCAAACATAGAAAACTGCAGGCTTATTTCCATCCTCTCGACTATGGCAAAAATATTTGAGAAAGTAGTTTACAGGCCAATCTATGACACCTTTAAATCGGTCATTGTGGAACACCAGCATGGTTTTTATACAAGCAGATCAACACTAACCAACTTATTTATATATACGGATTACATACATAAAGCTTTAGATGACAATGCTGAAGTTCATGCAATTTACACGGACTTCAGCAAAGCATTTGACTCTGTCAACCATGTTATTCTCATCAAAAAAATTGCAAGCATATGATCTAGGTGATCCGTTACTAAATTGGCTAGTAACATTTGTCAGAGAGGAAACAATATGTAAAAATTAAATCCTACCTCTCAGAACCATACATATTAACATCTGGTGTTCCACAAGGGTCTAACTTAGGGCCATTACTATTTCTTATTTTTATAAACGACCTATCCGAATCACTAAGGTGTCCTCATTTGCTTTTTGCCGATGATTTAAAATTGTATTATACCGTAAAGAACACAGCAGACTGTATAAAAATTTAAGAAGATATTGACTCGTTCAAAAACTGGTGTGCACTGAATGATATGCAGCTGAATATCAACAAATGTAGTTTTATATGTTTTTCGCGTAGGAGGAAGGGAATAACATATAACTTTACACTGAGTCAAGTTTACTTAGTAAAAGATCTTGGGATCATGCTTGATTCAAAGCTGTCATTTAAGTCGCACCTTGACTTTGTAGTCCATAAAGCAAATAAGGCACTGGGATTCGTTAAGCGTGTTACGAAAGATTTGGTCGATGGTCGCACTTTTAACATCCTGTAGATCACATTTTGATTATTGTAGAACGATTTGGTCAGCCTCATACGTCACATATGTCATAAGGATGGAAAAAGTGCAAAATAAATTTATTAAGTTTATGTCATATAAACTGACCCAGAAAGATATCCACTTAACATCTGAGGAAACCATGGCCTACCTAGAACTCACAACGTTGCAACATCGTGGCATGGAATTAGAGATGTGTTTTCTTTATAAAATCATAAACTGCAAAATAGATTCAAGTCATATTGTTAGTATGATAAATTATCATGTACCACCTAGACATGCACACAGCCGCACGCTACTTCATAATGAATTTTGCAGGACGACTTTCGGTTTAAATTGCCCTATGACTCGTCTAACGCACACGGCTAATAACATTTGTAGCAGTATTGACTTTTTTAACACATCTATAGGATTAATTAGGAGGAGTCTCGCGGATGATGTGCACTAAATGTTATGTGGTTCACGTAGATAAGCATATGTGTATTTGTGCATATTTGTGATTTATGTTTTACATTTTAGTTATAAAAGTTTAGTTATATTGTAAATGGCTTGCCCGTTAATAAAGAATTAGTATTAATATTATTTAAAAATCACATTTATGCATACACAGTTGTGATATTTTTTATTGTAATAAATTGTTATGTTTAATAATGTATATGAAATATTTTCAATAACATTTAAAAACGTATACAAAAAATCTTAATGAAGTAGTATAAAATATAATTTAGCAAATTTAAGATAATAAAGAAAACGTTTTTAATAATTTTAACGTTTAAAACATGTTTTAAACAAGTTTAAGATTTAAAACATGTTTAAAACAAAACCGTTTAAAACACGACGGCTGTTTTTAAACATGTTTAAAACACTGTTTTAGCGGTTGAGCCGCCGGTTTCGCCAATCGGACACGGAGGTGATCTGGGTTCGATTCCCAGCGGAGGCGAGTAATTTTTATAACGAAAAATACTCGTCTCCGGTTCCATGGATGTGTGTGAATGTGTCGTGACGTCCAAATTAGTCGAAATATATGTTAAATAGTTATTATAAATCAACGTTAGTGGCTGAATGGTAAAACCTATGCCAAACAAAAAAAAAAAAAACACTGTTTTAAACCAAAGTGTTTCAAACATAAGAACCCTGATAGCACGCCACAAAATGCGACGCGATGGCTCACAAAGTACAGAATCAGTAATATATTGTGGAGTTCAAAACTTATATTTCTTCTTGCATTAACTTGCAGTTGCTCGTTTATATAAAGTATGAATATCTTATTAAATTTAAGGCAAATATTACCAAGTTTTTAACTACCGGTAGTTCTGCATCACTAATCTTATGTATCTATTTTCTTTTTTTTAGTCACGGGAAATACGAACCTGTTTGCAATACGACAGTGTGTAGTTGCAACGGTGACAAATTCGCCCCGATTTGCGGACAAGACGGACGGACGTACTACTCGGCCTGCCATGCGGGTTGCACGAATTTCACAGAACGGGACGGAAAAATCGTCGAATACTCGGATTGTTCCTGTCTAACACCGACCACAGACTTTTACAATGCGACAATATCAATAACAGACGAGCGGCACAGCGAAAGTTTCGCCTCGATCGGTTACTGCGATGTGCCGTGCAATAATTTCATCTGGTATATCGTGTTGTTCTCCGTGTTCGTCTTCATCCATTCGACGTCGGAAGTGGGCTCGATGCTGCTGATCTTGCGGTGCGTCGATCCGCGGGACAAGGCGATGGCGTTGGGGCTGATTCAGTTCGCGATCGGACTGTTCGGGAACGTGCCGTGTCCCATCGTGTACGGGGCGGTCGTCGACTCGGCGTGTTTGGATTGGAAACTAGTGCAGGAGGAAAAGGGCGCTTGCAATTTTTACGATTCCAGCACGTTCAGGATGTTTTATCACGGTGAGTTTCTGTGTAACAGGAATGTATTGAAAGTGTATAGAACAAAAAAAAACAATGGGCTTGTTCATCAGAGACAACAGTTGGGAGCTTATTGCCAACTGTTGGGGAATTCTCTGAAGACCGGACTGTTAATCGTAAACATGTTAGGGCAGCGGTCGCCATTTTTGCAATCGTGCTATTTAGACCGATTGATGTTGGCGATTGGTATTGGCGGGTTTAACTTTTAAGAGGTTATGGATGTACGAAATTATGTATTTAATAATATCTATTATGAAATTATTAAACGTAAGGAGATTCGTGAATTACTGTAAGGTCAGAAAATAATAGTGTTTGTGTAAATTGAGTATTGTTGGTGTAAATGCGTATTTAACTAATTATATTCAGCAATGGAACTAAATTTTCTCTGCCATCAAATAAAATAAAGTGTAATAGGGCATTATCCATCAATAAATGTATTTAATATACAGCTAAAACGAAAACAAACAACACAAAAAATCAAAATGGCCGGACTATCGGTCATCAGATACCACACAAACAAAATCCAAACATGTTGAATATTTTCATGAACGAGCCCATTGACTCCCAATAATTTAGTTCATGGCGTAAATACAGTATTATGCCTCCATGTCATTGGGCATCCCAACTGGCGCATGTTCCAGTGGCTCTCAAAATGTTTTTGTGACCCGACTGAGTAGAGCGCCTGATTTTATTTAACCACACACACAAACTCCTGAGTTCAAATCTCGCGTACTCATACTAAATTTTTTTTATGCAAAGAAAAGTCAAACAATTAATTTGTACGACCAATTTCGGAAATACCGGCCCTGATTAACTTTCTCCATTAGCTACTCATTAACAACAGTTTATTCGGGGGATTTCTGTTTCACTATTGGTTACCTTTTTGTAAATTAAATGGAGATATCCAGAATGTTGTTACTTGGCTTTTTCCAATATTGGCACACAAAACACACAACGCATATGGTAAACGTTGGTTGATTTTTAGTTTTATTTTATTCGTCATTGTTGTTTTATTAATTTAATAAGATAAGTGTGGAGTGTTGCCTACAGGGGAGATCAGCTGTTTTAGATATACAGAGAGTTTTATGTAACACCGAACATATTCATAACGAGAATTTATCTTTTAAGTATACATATGCAGACGTTGTACATTTTACCACGCTCTGTTTATTAAAAGAATACAATTTGAAGCTTTAAAGGAGTGTTTTCCACTCCCAGGCTAAGCATGAAGTAAAATTTCGAGTTTAGAAAAGCCTGAAAATTTGGTTTGGTCGCGTAGCGCGAAGCGCGGAGCGGCCAAACCAAATTTTTAGGCTTTTCTAAACTCGAAATTTTACTTCATGCGCCACCGGCACAAAACACTGATTCAATGTAAAGTTCAGCGATGTATATTAAACTTTGTAATATGTCAGTGTTTGTACCGGTGGCGCATGAAGTAAAATTTCGAGTTTAGAAAAGCCTGAAAATTTGGTTTGGCCGCTCCGCGCTTCGCGCTACGCGTCCAAACCAAATTTTCAGGCTTTTCTAAACTCGAAATTTTACTTCATGCTTAGTCTGGGAGTGGAACACACTCATTTTAAGTTTCAAATTAAACTTCTTTTAAAAAAACAAAGATTATCTAAAGATTTACGGCATATACGGCGAAATTGGAACATGTATACTTGAAAGAAAAACTCCCTGTATGAACAAGTTGAGGCATTAATTGCAATTGATTAGCTACAATTTGTAATGGTCATGAAGGCAACCCAATTTACACATAACCTAAAAATAAAAGGTGTCAAATCGTATTTTATGAAAATATTCGGTGTTATATAAAACTCTCTGTATAGATAGCGTACTAGTCCTCGCCATCTATTCGCAGTTTTATAAATTAAAATTTATGTTGGCAGATAAATTAAATCACCAACATGAATTTTATTTCTTCAATATTTCAAGAGATGGCGTACATTCTCTATAGTACTGAACTGAATAAAACTAGAAAATTTTAACCTGCATTGTTGATTTAACCGAATCTCTATTTAATAAAAGGAAACTTACTCATACTATCCTACTTAAAGTGGGATACCTTGTATCATGGGCGCCCGCAGAATCATTTGCAGGAGGGGAGGCAAAATATAATAATAATAATACTAGAGTTTATCGTCTTATTCTAGAATTTTATGCTCTGTCAGTGGTGCGCAAACCATGAAAAAGTAATGATAAAATCAAGGTAAAAATGTTGAAATTTGCCAGAATTTTGAAAAAAATCGAAAATTGTCGAAAAACGATGAAATGTTTAAATTTGAAAAAAATGTTAAAACAATTTCAAAAAGTGATGAAATGTTAAGAAATATTGAAGTTTGAGAACATTTTTAAGTATGTCGAAAAGTGATAATCTGCAATAAAAAAATGTTTTAAATATTTTAAACTTTACAATTAATCAGTATTTTTATGCGCGTAGCGCATGAAGTTAAATTTCGAGTTGAGAAAAGCCAGAATTTGGATTTGGACCCGCAGCGTCCAAATTCTTCGGGCTTTTCTCAACTCGAAATTTTACTTCATGCTTAGTTTGGGATTGGAAAACATTCGTAAAAAAAATCACTAGCTTTTTACAATATTTTCATTAATCTACAAAATCTTAAGTGTTTTCATGTTAATGTTCAATTTTTATAATCTTGTCAATTTTCGTGAATTTCCTAGATTTAATTTTCAAAATTTTGACGACTCGTCATTTTTTCAATACGTTCGTTAATTTTGTAACTTTATTTTTAATTTTCAAGATTTATAACAATTTTCAATATTTTGAGAGAAATCATGCATTTTATAAGATTATTGCTGATTTTTAAATTCTTGACTTTTTAAAACTTTGACGCTTTTCACGTATTTCCTAGATTTTCGTTAATTAAAAAATAATTCAAACATTAAAAGTGCGATTCTTTTCGCAATCTACAACAAGTTAGTCTTACAAAGACTATATCAAACACTCATTGAAACAACTACTTCCCGGGTTAATACCCCGACGGACATTGAATTATACAACAAGTGTTTGCTGTTACATACAGTAACCTACTGCAAATGTAACAATTTGGGTCAATTTGGTATGTAACAGCAAACACTTGTTTTTCTTGAATTTTCAAGAATTTCGGTAATTTTTGGGTTCACAAATTAAAAAAAAAATCGGACATGAATGTGCCGATTCTGATCGCTCTGCGAATAACAAAAAAACCTAAATGTTAAATATCTATAACTAGATTGGGTGTAAAGTGTGTTAAGTGCAACAGTTATTATCACACAGGCTGTTAACACCACATAAATTAACGTTGTGGAATACAATTAGGAGCTCTTAACCTACAAAAAATGGTGAATAAAGTAGATTATCTGAAGGCATTTATTACTAGTAAAGATAAAATTATAGCAGAGATGAGAGATAAAAATGAAATTTTAATCAAACATAAAATTATTGGAATTATATCTACCTAGAAACGAGACATCTACCACTATCACACAGGCTTAGATTAGTTTCAACCCCAAAAATTAACATATCCTATGATAATCATAAAGTACATAAATCACAAAATACTGTACAGAATTCTGCTGAACCGAAATCCGCTTTGTCACCAGGGTTGTCTAATGTCGAGGAACAATCAACAATGTTAACACCGAACCCGACAAGTCAAAATTCAGCGCGCAAGAAACTAAAACAGACAAATTCTAGCGTCCGCGAAAATCAGGAGGAAACAAAACAACTTTTCAACATCTCGGATAATGACAATAACTTAATTTTATCACCGCACATTTCCGGGACTGACAAGGACTGGACATTAGTGCAAAAGAAGAAACGAAAAAACTACACAAAGTTTGGAGTAGCATTGAATTCTTCAGTTAAAGGCCTTCCAATTAATAGGAAAGGACATCTACACGTTTATCGGGTTGATAAGAAAACTATGAAAGAAATGTTGCTTCAATATTTAATAAAAGAAAGGGGTTTCGTAGATATTGAATGCGAAAAATGAAGCTCAAATTATCCCAATGAATACAGTTATTTTAAAGTTTCGTTCTCACTAGAAGATTTGGACAAAATTAGGGATCGCAATCTGTAGGATGAAGGAATACGCTATCAGCGTTTTTTTCCTGCACTTCGGAAAAAAAACACCACCAAAATGAATATAAAATTTTTCAAAATAATCACAAAAAGTGTTCAAATTCTGAACTTGGCAAGTGCCACCCCTTGCTCAAATGTGCGAGCGCCCATGTATATATATTTTTAATGAATTGTTGAATTGTCAAAATAAACGCAAGATATATGTATGTATATTTTTCAGGGACAACGGGTGCAATTTTACTGTGCGCCTTTTTCGTGGATGTGATCGTGTGGTACAAAGCAGGCAGCATAAATTTCGTGGACGAGCAGGTGCCTTTGGAAGAGGAGGAACTGCACACCATCACCGCATCGAAGAAAACAGGAAGCACTGAAAATTGTCAATAAAAATCTTCACTGCCAGTTGCCGCAAAGGAGGAGAGAAGGAGTGACTTAATTAAACACGGTAGTGACAACTGTGGTACACTTTTTAATTGCTTTTTGGTAATTTGGCGAGATATGTCACTACACAGCAATACTGTTATAATCTCTTCTCGTATTCCATCGTTACTCAATATTTCACAATGGTAAAGAGAATCAATAAAATGTCTTCAAGTCAATTTTAGGGATCAACTTACATTTGTTATTATTATAAATATGATGTGTGGAAGATTTTCAGTCACATTCATAATTTACAAGATTTGAAGAAAACACATAAAGTAAACATCCACTTCTGCCTTCTGCATTCAACCCAAAAGTTGATTTGCAGATGTTATGGAGTAGAACCCAAATACACAATTTGACGAAAACCCCGTGGACCATTTTTTTCATCAACATTAAAAGAAGTAAAGTTTTTAACTGCAAAAAAAATCAGCTTACATAAAAATATCCTATCATGATAACTCATTCCTCTGCAGGACCATAGACAAATGAATTGAGAAGAGTGGGGAAACCTAGTAGTCACTATAAATCATATGCATGCTGGGTGAGCCACTTGTCAATGCCACTATTACCGATATAATATATTTTCTTAATTCCTTCTTGTCTCCTTTGTTGTATCTTAGATAATATAGCACTGAAGAAGAAAACAATACTCAGTGAAATATTGGCTTATATTAAAAAAAAAGTTATGGCTGATAATGATTATTGACTCCACTGTGTTTAATGAAGTCACTTGAAGGGGGGGGGGGACGGAGGTGAATCGGAGAGAAAATAGAACATTGAATTTAAGCAGCTAGATGTTAATTATTGTAACATGTTTGTAAATATTTTTATAGATAATTTACAGTTCTAGTAAATAATATTTTATAGATTTTAATCTACGACGAGTGGATCAACGATCCTTTTTACTTTGATTGAATATTATTATTATTATTACCTGGGAATTAATTTCTATTTAATGCCTTTTCTGCCTAATTATAGTTAGATCTGATAAAAAAAACAACCGTGCATTGATGATCTGTGATATATTTAAATAGACACCTTCAATACCTTAATATGTATGTAAATACCACTTTTATATTTTTAGCTACTAAAAATCAATACTCTTGAAAAAATATTCATTCATCGAGTTTTTCAATATCGAAATACATCAAATAAAAATGATTAAGGTTTTTCTTTCTAAGGATACTAAATGTTTCTTTATTATTTTTAACTTGTATTTTATGTTTTAGCCATAGTTACCATTTTTTTTTTTATATAATATAAGTTTAGGTGTATTTTCGGGTTTGATTAAAAATTATTTTCACGCGCCACTCAACGATACCACATCACCCAATTAAACGGCCTCTTTTGATTGTTTTTTTTTTCCTGTTTCGTTTAAATTGTGCCATATATATAAGGGATTGTAATGCCGGTTTACCGGTAAATGCTCTTCAAAATTTACCGACTACAATTATTTACACAACCCGGTATTTCGGTGAATTAAATAAAGCAGATGTATTGCGAGTTCGTATAAAAGAAGTTGTAATTATTTTAAAGAAAATATTAAATTAAAATAAAATCACTTGATTTGTTTCACTTTTATTTTTTGAATTATTTATTCTGACTAGTTTCGCCTTTTAGCCATTTTTTTATTATAAAATTACATCATCACCATAACAGTGATAAACTAGATGTCCTATGTAGCCACGAAGGCAACACTCACTGTGGACTCTGGTCCATAAAAAAACAAGAGGATTATTATTAGTTACAAGATTGTGCGGATACATTAAGACTATTACACTACACTTTTTTAAAATAATTGTCTTTGTTTGCATTCGGCCAATTTAATATTGGTTCATGTTTGTTCAGGAAGAAATAACACAAACTTAATCAATGTACCATCGGTGGACATAAAATGTTGGAACAAATCGAAAATTGGATAATGTTTAACATCACCAAATTTATACCGGTTAAGTCAGGTTTTTTAAAGAAAGGTTATAATATATCAAATTAAAATGTTCTTATGCTCACTAATTTACTCATCAATAGGTCTGCAATAAATAAATCACTAAATAATACGGATAATTTGATTTGGGTAGTAATCAGCTTTGAAGACCCGCTCATTCAATGGGCCCGTTCATCAGAGACAACAGTTAGGAGTTTGCTGCCAACTGTTTGGGAATTCTCTGATGATCGGATTGCTAATCGTGAACGTGTTTGGGACTTTTGCAATCGTACGAAATAGACCGACCGGACTACCCGCCGAGCGCACGATCTCGGGAATACCGGCCAGGGCCGGTATTCCTGAAATTGATCGCACGATCGGTCGTCCTACGCAATACGGGCCCACCACTAGTGCGCACTAGGGCAGTAAGCAGAAAACGCTATTAGTTACTGTATATTGTATATCAGGCCTTTCTTTGGAATATGTAAGTATAATATATTTTACATTTTAACCTTTTCTTTTCAGAAAGTTTTAAATAGAAAAGCACTTCATTAAACATAGGTAACTCTTCATAAAGTCATAACCCTGCGTGGACGTGGATTTTTACTTTATAATTTTTATTTCTTTTTTAATTTAATGGTCGATATCGACCATATGGTATCGATACTAGCAATATATCGAAAAAAAAAATATCGATACAAATATCGATTATTTTGAATAAAAATATCGATATTCCAAGGTATCGATATATATCGAACATCCCTACCATAGAACCTATAGATTAATCATATAGCATTAATTCGTATTCTTGGTATTTATGCGAACTGATAGACATTTATTTGTTGCTATCAACTCAACTTACACGGTAATTAGTGTTTTCATTTGTTATAGGCAACTTGATGTACATTTACGTTTACGCCAACAGATAGACACTTGTTATAGACAACCTAATATACATATTAGTTTGCGTTTACGCCAACAGATATACATTTGTTATAGCCAACCCAATTTACATGACGATATGAGTTTATACCACTGAAATATAGTAATACTGGAACGCGCACTGCCTATGATCGCTGGGTTAAGAAAGCGAGCCGAGAGAGACAGCGACCAAAGGGTCTTGTGTCATTGTCTCACGCTCCTCGCGCATGCGCATTAGAACTAAAGTCAGGCGGCGTACATCACGGCACAAAAGTACGACGGAGACACAAGACCCGTTACTCGCTATCTCTGTCGGCTCGCGCTGGCGTCGCCAGAGCGCGTTCCAGTATTACTATATTTCAGTGGTTTATACCAACAGATAGAGGTTTATTAATTCGAGTTAGCGTCCAGAGATGGCACTACAACGCACATTGGGTTGCATTTTAATTAATTTATCGACACAAAGTATTTAATAAAATAATCTTTCTACAACTTTAGAACACTGTTTATCGATTAACATTAATTATTTAAATGTGATTTATTTAACAATTTTCATGTAAGCATTAGGTAAACAGGAATTACTTAACGTTGGCAACACTGAAAATCCTGTCACCGCTTGTTTTTCTAACCTTTGAATGTTTTCTTTTACTGATTAAAACTCGCGTTTTGTACTGTGATTTTTAAAATTTGGTGTAGAAAAAATGTCGTTTTCGTTCAACCCCCCAAAAACGGGTATGTAAATAGATTGATTGCTTTTGCGGCGTCTAACCTCAAAAAAAAATATGTTTAGATGCGGCCCCCGGTTTTTCCTTTGGGACACCATCCGGCGACGCCAAAGGTCCTAATAAACCGTTCGGGACGGGGACGGCACAAACACAACAGGCCTTCGGGACTCCAACGGGGCAGGCGTTCGGACAGAAACCGGCCACGACTTTTTCGCTAGGTAAGGTATAAGCTATAATCATTCACTAATCATCGGTCAATCTTTTGGTTAAGTAAAAATTCATGAATATAAGAATGCTACAAATGTGTAAGGTAACGCAAACAAGTCTCTCATCAATATGTAATTGTGTTAATAAAATTGTTGTGTTTTTAAGAAATGAATAAGTTAATCAACTTAAATCACATTTAATCAGTGTTTAGCACACATGGCGCACGAAGTAAAATTTCGAGTTTAGAAAAGCCCAATTTGACTCCAAATTTTTAGGCTTATCTAAAATTGAAATTTTGCTTCGTGCTTAGCCTGGGAATGGAAGACAATCGTGCAAAACCTTATTTTGTAGTTTCATTTATTGTAAAATGTATGCCTTAAACGTTGACGTTTTAGTCAACTTTTAGCGGCCACAATTTTCCTTCTGGTTTGATCAATTTTTAAAATCAAAAATTGTAAGTGTATTGATTTGATATGGAATCACCCTTGATTAAAAAATCCCGGCACATTAAACATGGAAAGAAGTATACAGCGAACTTAATAAAAATTCACAGTTCTCGGTAAACACAATAGAGTTGATTTTGGTGTTTGAAAAATGATAATTGTGAAAAAGTTACAGTAATCCAAAATATATCTAATTTATTTAAACTGCAGGAAACTATAGTCAAATTAGTGCAAATTTTTTAAATTCACAAAAAATATAACATTTCCAGCTGCATACATTTTTCTATCTATCCACTGATTCTAGTTGCTATCGACTGTGGCTTATCTATCGATGATGCCATATTGTATTCTAGCATAATGTTGATAATCGACTTTCTCGTGTGAGTGAACTAGAATCAAGGAGCTAATCTTTTAGGATTTTTTTGAATACATCAGTTAACATTTGAGAATTTTCAGGCTCAACTCCGGTGGCTTCGACTCAATCATCGAGTTTCGGGGCAACTCCCATCGCCACTCCCACGTCCTCGACCGGTTTCGGCATCAGTTTAGGGGGCGCGAGAACTACGGCCACTACGAGCACTAGTTTTTCCCTGGGGGGTCCCACCGTCTCGACCACTACGCCCTCCACAGGTTTCGGGATTTCCACCCCGGCTTCGAGCGGTGGGTTCAGCTTGGGGGCAGCGCCTGCCAATCCAGCTCCGACTTTCAACCTCGGCAGCACACCGGCCAGCACGGCCTCTTTTGATTCGGGGAGTGCTGCCAAAGCCCCAAGTTTGTCTTTCGCCACTCCGGCAGCAGCGACTTCTGCCGCTACTTCAGCCCCGAGTTTAGGTATGTTTTTATCTTGACGTAAAACTTCAAATGTTAACATGAATAAATTAATTATAATTTATATTATCTAGAGAACAATACATTTTTGTAGTAATGTGATTTTTGCTTTTGCATAGGATTTGGCTTGGGAAGTAACGCTGGTAAAACGACACCGGCCGCTAATTTTTCGTTTTCTACCCCTGCCAGTTCAGCCCCCACAGGATTGTCACTATCAGGAGCTCTCACCACTACATCAACAGCTTTGTAAGTCTCATTTTTACTAGTAAATAATAGGAAAGAAGTTCAAAGCATTATTATTCTTGATATCTTCCAATTTTTTTGTTTTATTGCCAGGTAATGTCGCTTTTTTCATAGCCGTATAACCTAAAAACAAGTGTGTTTGTCATGTTTTATTCCCTTGTTTTTTTAGAACATCAAGCAGTATTCCGGCAACGGGAACGCTGACCTTTGGCCAGCTCGAGGACTCCATCAACAAGTGGACGATGGATCTGGAGGAACAGGGAAAGCTGTTCGCTAATCAGGCGAAACAGTTGAACGCTTGGGATCGACTCCTCATATCGAATGGCGATAAGGTAAATTAATAATAATAATAAATGTGAATCATCTACAAAGCTAACCTAAATTATTATTTAACCTAACTTATTCAATAGCAATTGAGGCTTGGTCAGATGTCAGTTGTTTAGAATAATAAGGTAACAATTGTATACAACATTTTTGAATATTTTAAAAACTATAAAATTTGTTAAAATACGACATCGTATATTTTTTCATTTATTATTTACTGATTAGGTCCTGTCGTTGAACAACGGTATAGAGCGTGTTAAGCAGCAGCAGCAGCAGCTCGACCAGGAGCTGGACTTCGTGCTCGCCCAGCATAAAGAACTGGAAGATCTGCTTACGCCCCTGGAAAGAGAACTAGCGGACGTGCCGATAACGGACGCCGATAGGGGAGGCACTTACCAGATAGCCGAGAACGTCGACACCCAACTTAAGCAGATGACCGAGGATCTCAAGGAGATAATCGAGCAGCTTAATGAGTCCAATAAAACACAGGAAATGTCAAATCCCGTAAGTACAATTTAGAATACCGTAAGTACAAATCAAAAAAACAAAATCCTCAAAATTGAGTATGTTCATCAAATTTTAATAAATTTGGCAAAATCAACAAATAAAAATTAAAATAATTGAAAAAAATAGACACTGTAAATTTCCAAACTAAAATAGACACTTGTGATTTTTAAAGCATCCAATTTAAAGTTTCTAACGAGTGTCTTCCACTTCTTAGTTAAGCACGAAGTAAAATTTCGAGTTTAGAAGAGCCCGAAAATTTGGTTCGGTTACGTAGTGAAATAGAGTGATTGAGCCGAATTGGTCTTTTTTAAACTCGAAATTTTTCTTCGGGCGCCACCCGTACTAAAAACTGATTTATTGTGAAGTTTGAATTTGTTGTTTTTTTTAATTTGTGTTATTTTATTATTGCTTGTTTCAAATACTGGAATGTTTGTAACAAATGATTACTTTCTTGAGTAAGAAGTGTTTGAATACTGTTACGTTGGAAATACATTATTTGTTTCCTGAGTAATGTTTTTTAACAAGTTTATTGTTTTGATTCATTTTTGTTTAATGTTTGTTTTTAGATTACACAGATTGGTAAGATCCTGAATGTGCACATGAACTCGCTGCAGTGGATCGATCACAACACGACGAAGATCACGACCCATCTGGACCAGATCTCCAAGATGCACGATCTCAACAGGAAGAGTCACGAGATCAACCTGAAGAGGACCTACGACTAGCTTTCTCTTTTCCATAAATACTAGGTTAACTTCTCTAATCTTTTGTTCGATTTTTTTTTTCTATCCAATGAATAAAGCACTATGTTTATACAACCGGTGGGTTTTATTAATAGGAAGTTTTAGTTTATCGTTTTACGAATTACAGTAACGTTAAGGTGTACGCTGAACTTGCTTCTTCCCTAGTAACGTAGACTGTCACCAGGCAACAAGTAAACATGAACCTTCTATAGAGTTCATTTTTCTAGGCAAGCAAGTTTAGCGTAGACGTTAGCGTTACTGTATTTCGTAAAACGATAAACTAAAATTCTAAAATTATGAATTGAAAAGAAACGTGTTTAAATATTCGCTCGTCTTTAGCGTGGATCCGAATCATTGGATTGTAGGATTCTGTATTTGTTAGGCTCCGTTCCGTGCTAATTTTAGTTCGGCTAGCCTCTCACAAAAGGCGTCACTCGCTGTTCTCGATTATAAACTACAAACATTAAGCCCGTTCAGCAGAGACCAGACCCAGTCGACTCCATATGATTCTATAAGTTCACATATATAGTTGACCGACCCACTCGATGGGAGGGCGCATATGTCGGAATTACAAATTTCCCGCAATTTCTAACGTGGGCTCGTTTTCATTCAACAGCTGTCAGATCCGTCGGATCTGAAGGCACAAAAATGCTGATAAGACGAAATCGTCTCGAGATGAGCGTTAATAAATATAAATAATTACAACCGTAAGTATGTAAAATATTTATAAATTTTAACCTATTGTGTATTATTTTAAATAAGTGTACAGTCAAACAAAGTTAAAACCAGGGTGTTACTACATTATTTCTTCCTAGTACATGTGGATGATCTTCAAGTATACTAAATATCCATGGTCGTGGATATTTTCATCATACTGAACTAGAAGCATTTTTTCATGGAATAGATCCCCATTATTGTTGGATTAAGCAATTCTGAATCTTTGGGGATGGGCGTTAACAGTAATAATTAAAACCGTAAGTTTATGTAATATTTTAAGTTTTTAAGCCATTATCTATTCTTTTAATTAAATCTGCAGTCAAACACATTTAAAACCAGTGTGTCTACATTATTTCTCTTTATTTTTTTCTAGCATTCGTGAATGATCTTCAAGTACTATGCATGAAACAACCATGGACGTGGAGATTTTCTTCACACCGGGCTAGGAGCATACTTCCATGGAGAATGTTCCCTTTGCTGTCGGATCAAGCAATTCTGAAATTTCATCTAGTCACAAAGTACGATCTCAGAACATAAAATAATGTCTTAAATTCAATTACACGGTTTTTCTATTGCATTTCACTATTGATCAAATGAGATTCACTATATCCCAAATATCTTTTCACCTTGTCAAATATAATTTTTTCATGGAATAGATCCCCATTATTGTTGGATTAAGCAATTCTGAATCTTTGGGGATGGGCGTTAACAGTAATAATTAAAACCGTAAGTTTATGTAATATTTTAAGTTTTTAAGCCATTATCTATTCTTTTAATTAAATCTGCAGTCAAACACATTTAAAACCAGTGTGTCTACATTATTTCTCTTTATTTTTTTCTAGCATTCGTGAATGATCTTCAAGTACTATGCATGAAACAACCATGGACGTGGAGATTTTCTTCACACCGGGCTAGGAGCATACTTCCATGGAGAATGTTCCCTTTGCTGTCGGATCAAGCAATTCTGAAATTTCATCTAGTCACAAAGTACGATCTCAGAACATAAAATAATGTCTTAAATTCAATTACACGGTTTTTCTATTGCATTTCACTATTGATCAAATGAGATTCACTATATCCCAAATATCTTTCACCTTGTCAAATATAAGTCAAAAGATTTCCCGATTTACGAAATAAGTTTCACCATATACCAAATACTTCCCTTTAATATTTTTGCTGAACATTTTTGCAGTAACAATAACTTTCTTCTGGAAATATTTTATTTGTATTTATACATACAAGGAGTTTTCTTTTAAGTATACGTATTTCAAATTTAACCTATTTTCTGTAAATCTTTAGATATTCCTAGTTTTTTTTAAAGTTCAATTTGAAGCTTTAAATGAGTGTTTTCCACTCCCAGACTAAGCATGAAGTAAAATTTCGAGTTTAGAAAAGCCCCGTGAAAAATGTATATTTAAAAAGTTATTACAAATATATTTCGCTACATGTCAAAACCTAATTACATTTCACTTCTCAACAAAATGTCTGCAGTTCGTCAAAAATGCATCTTAGAAATCAAATAAGAGGTCTCCTTATCCGGATAAGGATGTTGGCGTAAGTAGTGTTCCATACAGTGAATTTTTCTTTAAGGTAAACATATGCATAAGCTGCAAATTTTCCGACATTCGTCGTTTTTCAAAAGAGTTCAATACAAAGCTTTAAACGAGTGTTTTCCACTCCCAGACTAAGCATGAAGTAAAATTTCGAGTTTAGAAAAGCCCCGTGAAAATTTGTCGAGGGTCGCGCAGCGACCCGAGACAAATTTTCTGGGCTTTTCTAAACTCGAAATTTTACTTCATGCGCCACGCGTATAAAACACAGATGTCAAGTGAAATTAGAATATACATAAATTTTAAAATATTTCAGTGTTTTATACACGTGGCGCATGAAGTAAAATTTCGAGTTTAGAAAAGCCCAGAAAATTTGTCTCGGGTCGCTGCGCGACCCTCGACAAATTTTCACGGGGCTTTTCTAAACTCGAAATTTTACTTCATGCTTAGTCTGGGAGTGGAAAACACTCGTTTAAAGCTTTGTATTGAACTCTTTTGAAAAACGACGAATGTCGGAAAATTTGCAGCTTATGCATATGTTTACCTTAAAGAAAAATTCACTGTATGGAACACTACTTACGCCAACATCCTTATCCGGATAAGGAGACCTCTTATTTCATTTCTAAGATGCATTTTTGACGAACTGCAGACATTTTGTTGAGAAGTGAAATGTAATTAGGTTTTGACATGTAGCGAAATATATTTGTAATAACTTTTTAAATATACATTTAACATGTTCATTAGGTCTTTGGTATTTTTCGCATCGCACGGTAATTCAATACCGTGCGATGTTCCCCGCACCGCACCCACCATTTAATGTTAATGTTAATCCAGCCCGCTCTCCGCACCCAATGACGTCATTTGCGATTGCAGCGCCGTCTCATCGAGTGGGTCGGTTAACTAAAATCATGATACGTGGAGCCCCCTATGAGATATCAATCTAATTTAATCTATGAGTTTACTGCCAATTGTTGGGGAATTTTCTGATGACTGAATTGTTAATCGTAAACGTATTTGGGATTTTTGCAATCGTACGAAATAGACCGACCGGAGTACCGTTCATTAGGTGCCAACATACATCACAATCAAATCCAAACATGTTGAATGTTGAACATGTTTAGATTTGTTTGTGATGTATGTTGATATCTAATGAACGGTACTACAGCCGGTCTATTTCGTACGATTGAAAAAATCCCAGACACGTTCACGATTAACAATGCGGTCATCAGAGAATTCCTCAACTGTTGGCAGTAAACTCCCAACTGTTGTCTCTGATGAACGGGATCATTGTAGTTACCTTATTATTTCTCATGGCCATTTAATTACAAAAAAAATTAAACCGCCAAATTAAACATTAAAGTTTAAGGTAACATTTTTTTGTCTGCAATATCTACAGTTTGTAATGAAAAACGAATGCGTACACATTATAAAAGATTCCGATAGCATTTTTTTTAGTTGTCTTTTCTAAAATAAACTTACATCCTAGTAAGTTTATTTTAGAAAAGACATAACTAAAAAAAAGCTATCGGAATCTTTTATAATATGTACACATTCGTGTAAATTAGTTTTTTAAAATTTTTGGAAAATGCAATCTTTAAAATTTCACTTTTGCCCTTAAAACAAACGAGCTACGAGTGATTATAATTTTATTCAGTCAATTTTGTCGAAGCAAATGGAAACTATTAGAAATCATGCGTAACCAGTCTTTAAAATATTGTTGTATTTCATTTTCCATTTTTTTGGCGAAAAATAACTAATTAATGTATGATAATGGGAAAGCATCATGATTTCGATGGTTGATTTTTTTTCAATTAATTTATTAATTTCCCAGCTTTTAGATATCCTTGTTTCTTTTTTCAGGGATTTCATTACAATTACATTATTTCAATATAAACAATTAAGTTGAAAACAAATTTAAATACTTGAACACTGAAAACCTGTTGTGTTTTCTTAACAAGTATGACAGTTACTTTACCTTCGCAGTTCCTAATTTCATGATATTTTTATAAAAATATATTGACATATTTTTAAGTTACAATGTTTTATTTTAAATTTACAAGAAATTATTATTACTAAATTAATAACTTGATTCTTTCAAAAATACGAGTGTATGAATGGACAAAATTTCGAGTGTTTTTTAAATGCGTATATCTTCAGAACGGCTTGACATTTAGTCCTAAAGACTAATTTTATGAAATTGGAAATTTCATCTTTTCTCTATAAAGGTAATATGTGCACACAATTAAAAAAAATTAAAAATTGTAAGTGTGTCTTCTGTACAGAATTATTAAAAACCAACAAATCGCCAAACTTTAATAAATTCAACAGATGGCGTAATTAATTATTTCGAACATCTGTGAGTTTTATTAAAGTTAAATATTTTAAATAAAATATAATAAAATATTTTTTTTAATTTATGAAGATTTTGTTTACATGTTAGAAACAGGCTGATTTATTTAATTTGTAATTGTAATTTGTAATACCATCATCTTTTTTTTAAACCTTTAAAACCAATTAAAAATTCACTCAATTATACTAACACAAGCTCAATATTTAAGTCATAAAAGAATAATTATATTGATTTTAAAAGAAAACACTTCGTTAAATTTCATTAATATGTATTGTATGAATGACTGAAAGTCGAAATTAGTTGGAATAAAAAACTAAAACATTAGTGAAATTTAACTAATGTTTTAGTTTTTTATTCCAACTAATTTCGACTTTCAGTCATTCATAGAATACATATTAGTGAAATTTAACCAAGTGTTTTCTTTTATAATCATAGTTAAACATTT
The DNA here is from genome assembly GCA_932526585.2 of Philonthus cognatus. Classification (NCBI taxonomy): domain Eukaryota; kingdom Metazoa; phylum Arthropoda; class Insecta; order Coleoptera; family Staphylinidae; genus Philonthus; species Philonthus cognatus. The sequence goes on from OW052242.1 coordinate 38,001,575, forward strand.
TTCACCATGGGAAAGATGAGATATTTATTTAAGAATAATTTTAGCTCAATTTTAAGCTTTTGTATCATTTTATTTAAAACGCCCATTTACTAAAAACTCTCACCCGACTGCAATTTATCGAAAAGATATCAATTTTCGAAAAATTGCAATCGAGTGAAGAAAGTGAGAAAATTATCAAGAAGAATGTTTCTATAAAATCGTTTGAAAAATAAAAACTGATCAACTGATGGAAATGTTACAGAAACTCGAAATACTCTTCTATTAGTTTTTTTCAATTTATAGAAAAGTATTTTAATATTAGTGTACATTTTATAAATTCACAAACAATTCACAAAAAAACATCTCAAATTTTAATTAAACGTGTAGAAATAATTAAAAATACAACAAACTTTAACAAAACGTTGTTAAAACAAAAATCACTGGGCCAGAAATCAAATTACAAACCCACAAAGTTTAGCCCATTTTATTTAAACGGAAGGCCCGGCGCATCCACCAACATTATGTTCTCCCTAAACGCAGGAAAGAGTGAACAGCAAAATGTCAGAATTTTATGAAAATCTCTGGTCTCTGTAACGGCAAAATGGAGTTGATTTTCGTGTTTGAAAACTTAAAGTTGATTAACTGGAAAGAAAGTTATAGATACTCGAAATAGGCACATTATTATATTAAAATTATGCTCTTTTTTTTGTTTTCCATTAAATCAAAGCTAGATTTGGTTAGACCGGCCTTGAAAAAGCAATAACATTATTTTTACTAGTAAAATCCCCCCCCCCCCCCCCAAACATTTATATCTCCCCCGAAATTTTGTTACGGCCTTGCACGAAATCAATTTTTTTTCAAAACTCCTCTTTTGGAATCAGGATTTTTTACTCTATCGAGAGGTAAATAGCACTGAAAATTTTCAAAAATGTGACTTTCTTCGTATAATTTACCTCAAAAATACAGATTTGTAAAATGTGAGTGTTATAGATCTGACAAATACTTATTTAGTCTAGCTTTGATTTAATTTAGAATGTGAGTGTTTTTTTTAATTTTAATTGTGAAACTCTGGATAATAAGGTGTGATTTTAGGAAGAGGACGGTTCTAGAAAGTGAAACATTCAGATTGGTTAAAATGTTTTATTAATAAATAACAATCAAAATATCATGAAAGTGTTCTGGAGGAATCTCCATGGCGACGAGGTGCAGACGGCCCTCGACTTGGGACAGGCGAATTTGCTGAGACACTCCGAAAGCACCCTGTCGCACTCGCATAGTCTTTGGGCGCAAGAACCGGAACCGCCGAGATCCTGATGGTCAATCGCTGTGAAAAATACAAGTTAGAATAGAAAACGCAAGTTGAAATTTAAAAATACAAGTTAAAATGTTATTATTTTTCGTTTAAAACGGTATCAGTTAGAAAAGGTAAAAGTTAATTTATTTTTAGAAGTGTTTTTTACGTCGATTTGCTGATACTGTAAAAAATGAACTTGCCACATAGAGGTCTTCCCCGGTAGCACTTCCAGTAATAAGGCACGACGTATTCAAGGTACATTGGACAGTTGGCCGTGTCGTAGCACCAATCGTGGTATTTACAACATCTGTATACAAACAAATCAATAATAATAAAAAAAACGGGCTTAACATTATGACTTCAATAATAAAATGGTATAAAATATAGTGATACTCCTTACTGGGTTAATAGCACCGACGGGTCGCAGCCTAACTTCAGGGTAGGCCACACCGCCAAGGCATGGGATCGCGCTTTATAAATACAAGGAATTGCACAACAACGTCACCTTTCAATAACGGGTACATATTACCTTGGGTCTCTGGCCTATCCTGAAGTTAGGCTGCGAGCCGCCGCTAGTAAGTATAGATAACCACGTAGTTTTTTTTTCTTTAGCGTAGGGGAAAATGCTTGTCGCACCATCAGGAGTTAGACTCATTAATTCGCGGCGTATGGGGCTTGCACCCTATTAAAACCCCCATTATGCAGACACTCCTACCCTGAGACTACCTTACCGTATTACATTAAGGTAATATGGATAACGGCGTAGTAACGGCTAAAACAATACTAATAATAACTGTCAACGCTTCGAACCGTTCTTCTTCCGTTTGGGTTTTCTTTCCAGTTAAATTAAACAAAAATATACCGGTTTTCGTTCCGGAAGATATTACTGTTTTCGGTTCAGCTCTCTTTTTGATTTTTGACATGTTTATTACTGTAATTAAGGCTGTAGCTAGAATTATGTACCATAATTTAGGTCAGCGATGAGCAATTATTTATTGATTTTTGACAAAGATTTCAATCATTTCAAATGTTATGATTGTCAATAATACCATGCGATCGTTTAAAACATGATTTAGAGTAGGCTTTCAGTTTTAAATTAGATTAGCATTACAGACCGTTAACACATAGTTTAGCATAACCTAAAATTTATTCCATCATTCAATTAGCAGTCAACCGCACAAAAAAATGCCGACTATTCTAAATCACAACTTAAATGATCGCAAGGTATGAACTAGCATTGTAAAAAATCATTTAAGTAATATTGATCTAATATATTCTTCAAATAAAATCTTTAATTTCTTGAATTAATTTCTCATCTGGCACTTGGTGAAACATATTACACTATGTAAAGTTAATTAAAGGAAAGGCACTTGGTATTGTTTCACAATTAAATCTTTATTCCGACTAGTTTCGGTTTGTTAGACCATTCTCAAAGGAAAATGGTCTAACAAACCGAAACTAGTCGGAATAAAGATTTAATTGTGAAACAATACCAAGTGCCTTTCCTTTAATTAAAATCTTTAATTCTACTAGCTTCTTACATGTAAAAAATATACTAGATTTTTTTCTTTGAAGTATACCTACATATAAAACATAAGCAGTATATTTGAAACCAGTGTTTTATACGCATGGCGCATGAAGCGTTTAGATCGCGCGCCGGCAAATCCAAATTTTTAGGCTTTTTTAAACTCGAAACTTTACTTCATGCTTAATTAAGGAGTGTAGATACTCGTTGAAAGCTTAAAATGCAAGGCTTTTATATAATCAACAACGATACCTGATAATTTATAATGTGAACATCAGGATATAATATACTTAAAAAATAAATAACTAAAAACGTTGAAAATAAATTTTAGAATTGTTAATTTCATTGTAAAATTGTTTTTATAAAATCTATTGACGAATTTCATAATTTGGAACACGCTTGAAATCTCAAAATAAAAGAAATATTTTCGAATAGACTTTTTGTGGTGATAATAAATTTTATTATTCGTCTACCACAGTTCATATACAGGAAGTTTTCCTTTAAAGTATACATATTTCAAATTCACCTTATTTTCTTTAAATCTATAGATATTCGTTGTGTTTTTAAAAGAGTTCAATTTTATGCTTTAAACGAGTGTTTTCCTCTCCCAGACTAAGCATGAAGTAAAATTTCGAGTTTAGAAAAGCCCCGTGAAAATTTGTCTCGGGTCGCGCAGCGACCCGAGACAAATTTTCGCGAGGCTTTTCTAAACTCGAAATTTTACTTCATGCGCCACGCGTATAAAACAGTAAAATATTGAGAAATTTAAGAATATTTGAACCTCACGTAAAATCAATGTTTTGTGCGAGGGGCGCATGAAGTAAAATTACGAGTTTAGAAAAGCCTAGAAAAAGGTCTAACAAAAATGGTCTAACAAACCGAAACTAGTCGGAATGAAGATTTAATTGTGAAACAATACACATGCCTTTCCTTTAATTAAAATCTTTAATTCTACTAGCTTCTTAAATGTAAAAAATATACTAGATTTTTTTCTTTGAAGTATACCTACATATAAAACATAAGCAGTATATTTGAAATCAGTGTTTTATACGCATGGCGCATGAAGGAAAATTTCGAGTTTAGATCGCGCGCCGGCAAATCCAAATTTTTAGGGTTTTTTAAACTCGAAACTTTACTTCATGCTTAATTAAGGAGTGTAGACACTCGTTGAAAGCTTAAAATGCAAGGCTTTTATATAATCAACAACGATACCTGATAATTTATAATGTGAACATCAGGATATAATATACTTAAAAAATAACTAAATTGTCTAAAAACTATTAAATTAAACAGAAACATCTGTAAATAAACAATCTGATTTCTTTGAAAATATTGAAGTGACAAAATAAGAAAAAAATGTCAAGAATTATGTATTACAAACGTCATCATAATTTGTAAATGAAAAATAAAAATAAAATAATTCAATTGTCGCCTATTATATTAATTAAATTCTATAATATTGTAGACTTAAACTAGACTGCAAAAGTATGACAATATTTACTATAACGCTCATAAATTTAACGTTCGTTAAAATTTATAGAAGAATTTCAATAGGGACTATTTGTGATATTACTAATATTATTTCAATGAAAATCGCTCGAACGAAAAATCAAGCATAACTTTTTTCAAAAACCCAACATTTTAATGAAACAAAAAGTAAACGATAGCTGAACATTAAGGCTTTCAATTGACGTAAAGATAGTTTGTTTTCAAGCTTAAATCAAGGCTTACATTTTGAACCAAAACAAGTGCGTCTTTTACATTGCATATTAACTTTAATTAAAATCCGTGCGTTAAATAATTTAAAACAACTTTTTTTACAAACTCAATATTTTCATTAAATAAAAAACAAATATGACCCAAGGAATCTGGTTTGAAATTATGTAAAACTCACTTGTTCTTACGCTTAAATCAACTGTTAAATTTTAAGTCAAAATCACTATAATAATAATAATAATAATAATAATAAACTGTTTATTGATCAACGTATGCAGCGAATAACACAATTAAAAAATACAATACATATAAACACAATTGTTGATCAAAACGGCTGTATTCAGTTTAATTAAAAACAATTAATTAAACTGATCTTCCATACAACCGTTGGACATATTAAGAATATAATTCAAGTGGGGGTAAAAGTGCATTTATAAGTAAGAAAGAAGTAAGAAAACAGAAGAAATCTCACGTTAGCAATTATTTTTTACATGTTTTGGAGTGCAAGGTATCAGTTTAACATTTGATATTAGAGTTCACCAAAGCAGTCTGTTCAATTAGTAAATTATTTCGCATCTTAATTTTGAAAGTAGCGGTGGATAGCATTTTGAATTGTTCAGGTATACTATTGTAAACTTTCATAATTTGGTAGGTAAAGGACCGTTCAAATATTTTATAATGACATTTTGGCGTAAATATCATGTGTCTAAAACGAAGATTTAAATTATGAACATCGGTTCTAAATGTTATCTTATTATAGAGATAAGAAGGCTGCTTGGTGTTGATAATTTTTTGATAAAGATAAGCCGCGTGTAATTTTCTTCTGTTTTCCATATTGAGCCAATTTAGTTTCTTGAGTGTGTAGGAGATTTTATTAAATTTACGTATTCCGAAAATGAGTCTCAGGCATGCATTTTGAACTTTCTGGATTCTTCGACGATCCGTGGCATCGATGCTGGGCCCATAGACACTGTCACAGTAATTGAAGGTAGATAGAACCAGACTGTCGCATAACATGCTTCGCAGATTTACACTAAGGCATTCTTTACTCCCATACAACACTTTTAGTTTTCCATAGGAACACTGTATTAGCTTGCTAACTTGTTGTTTAAATCTTAATTTAGTATCTACGAGGATACCTAGGTTCTTTGCACACTTAATGGGAAATAGATGTTCGTGTTCCAAGGTGAGAGATACAGTATCTTTTACTTTTATCAAGGTACTATCTTTTCCAAAAGGAAAAGTGCAGATTTTGCTGGATTAATTTGTAGGCAGTGTTTTTTTACAAATGGTGCTTAGGTTGGAAAGATCATTACTCATCTGATCAATTGCCCTGTCACTGTCATTAGCATCGAATGATAAATACACCTGCGTGTCATCAGCATACAGGTGATAGCGAGATTTGGTGTTTGCAAAGATGAAGCTGGTATAAATGCCAAACAATAGCGGACCCAGTACAGATCCTTGTGGCACCCCCGAGCGCAGTTGCAATGGTTCGGACATGGTCGTGTCGAGTTTGACGCGTTGAAATCTGTTTACCAAGTAGACTTTGAAAAACTGGATAGCAGCCGTGCTAAGGCCAACGTAGTGCAGAATAGCTAACATCATATCGTGGTTGAGCGTGTCAAAGGCTTTAGAAAAATCAATCAATGTCAATGCTGTGATGTTGTTAACGTCTGTGGCCTCAATTATATCATCTATTGCCATTAGAAGTGCCGTCTCGCAGCTATGAAGTTTCCTGAATCCTGATTGATTTTTAGGTAAGATATTAAATTTATAAACATGGCCTTGTAGTTGAATTTCTACGACTTTTTCGAGAATTTTTGATAAGGCTGGAAGGATGCTGATTGGTCGAAGGTCTTTCAATTCGAGTGCAGTGGGTTTTTTGGGAAGTGGGATCACCAGAGCTTCTTTCCAAACTTCCGGACACAGCATGACGAGGTTAAACAATGATTGATAATATGCGTAATGTACGGTAGAAGGTATGGAACGCATAAAGTGAGTAGTAGAATATTAATATCATCTACACTGTCACTGTCTGTCGCAGTGACTCACAATTCACAAACACAGCGGAATAGCAGACCACGGAATGGATACGAGAGAGAACACAGGGGAAATAAAATTAAATAAAAGGATTAGTGAACACATACACCCGGTGTTCGATAAAAAACGCCCAACGTCATAGCTCTGTTATTTCACTAATAAAGACTGTTATTCATTACTTCACTTTTTATTTATATCGTTAGATGTACATTTCGAGACACAAAGTGCTCATTATCAATAACAAACTGAATTCTTACAACTCTCTGTTATTTATTGATCGATTTGAATGAACTAAAAAACAAAGTCAATCACAGTTTTAATACCCTAAATTGACACTAATTATATATTTTTTTAAAATTAACTTCAATGCTAAATAATAAACTTAAAATTTTTAAATGGCTGCATATACTTTTCTTATTTTATTGTATTGGACATTGTTTTTCTGAATCCAATTATGCTCGATATGTTGATTTTAATTTAATATTTATGCTAGAAAAAAAATTATAATAAATCTTGTTCACATGATTTTTTGGCAATAAATGTATTGTGCCTTGAAACCAAATTGGACTTTTGATACTGATTAAAATTTATAAATAGAATTAGCATGTAAAATCAGCTTAGAAGACTCAACACAATTTGTCAACCAACCGAACAAAATAAAGGCTAGTCATTTTTAAATTTTACAATATTTCAGTGTTTTATACGCGTGGCGCATGAAGTAAAATTTCGAGTTTCGAAAAGCCCCGTGAAAATTTGTCTCGGGTCGCTGCGCGACACTCGACAAATTTTCTACGCGGGGCTTTTCTAAACTCGAAATTTTACTTCATGCTTAGTCTGGGAGTGGACCGTCAAGATTTTTAACATGTCGAGTTTTTTGATATTTCTAGATTTTTGTCGATTTATTCGCAGTTTGTTATTATATTAAATGCAACTTTGATATTTAATAAATACTGTTTTTCTTAGGAATAGAATATTAACCCATTAAGAGCCGAGCAAATTATAAAGTTAACTCTAAAAGTTGATTTTAGGTAATATTTTGCATCTCTTTTTATGATTTGAAAGAATGATTTATTATATTACATACGTCGATTTAATAAAAGAGTTAAATTTAAAGTTCGAACGAGTGTTTCCACTCCCAGACTAAATGCAGTAAAATTTCGAGTTTAGAAAAGCCTTAAAATTTGGTTTGGTCGCGTAGCGCTACGCGACCAAACCAAATTTTCAGGCTTTTCTAAACTCGAAATTTTACTTCATGCGCCACGCGTATAAAACACTGAAATGTTGTGAAGTTATCAATACACTTAAAAAATGAGTATTGATCAAAATAATGAAAGCCTTTACATTAAGCAAGGGTAGACAATGCTTATGGGAGAACTGGATTCCGAGTTTTCGAGGATAGAAAAGGAGAGACTGTGGTCGGGAAGTGGGTCCATCTACTTATGAATAGAGTAAACGTAGAAGTATTCTAGAGAAAACTGCTCCGGTTGCGTCTACACACACACACACACACACACACACACACACACAAACGCGCTCGCTTTTATTTCGTCGTGTAATTTGATCCCGTCTACACCACTTGTACGATGATAAATTTGATGACCTTCAGAAAAAATAAACTGTTCCGAAACATTTCTTTTATTTTCAGATTTCCAGCGTGTTCGAAATTATGGACTTTGGGAATCAGATATATTTAAAAAGCTCCTAAATAAACCTAAAATTTAACTAAAAATCAAAAAATTTAATTCAATGAGTTTACATTAAAGAATTCATTTGATATTATTTTTATCTTGATTGTTTTTTTTTCTTCATAAATTCAATTAAAACTTTGGTATGTACCAAATTTGGCTAATAATTTATATTATTGATTAGTTATACAGAGAGTTTTTTAAGTATAAATAACTCAATATACAGAATACACTGTACATTTTTCTAGGCTTTTCTAAACTCGAAATTTTACTTCATGCGCCCCTCGCACATAACATTGATTTTACGTGAGGTTCAAATATACTTAAATTTCTTAATATTTTAGTGTTTTATACGCGTGGCGCATGAAGTAAAATTTCGAGTTTAGAAAAGCCCCGTGAAAATTTGTCTCGGGTCGCGCAGCGACCCGAGACAAATTTTCACGGGGCTTTTCTAAACTCGAAATTTTACTTCATGCTTAGTCTGGGAGAGGAAAACACTCGGTTAAAGCATAAAATTGAACTCTTTTAAAAACACAACGAATATCTACAGATTTAAAGAAAATAATAATATGTATACTTTAAAGGAAAACTTCCTGTATATGAACTGTGGTAGACGAATAATAAAATTTATTATCACCACAAAAAGTCTATTCGAAAATATTTCTTTTATTTTGAGATTTCAAGCGTGTTCCAAATTATGAAATTCGGGAATATATTTTATAAAAACAATTTTACAATGAAATTAACAATTCTAAAATTTATTTTCAACGTTTTTAGTTATTTAATATATTTTTAATAAAAAAATTGTTAAAATTATTAGATTAATCGATTATTGTTTCAAATATTCATAATATGTATAAATAAACAAAGTCATTTTACAATAAAAAATGTAAAATATATTTCCAACATTTTTAGTTATTATATATATTTTTAATAAAAACGTGTTTAAAAATTAATAGATTTTTAATATATTTATGTTATTAAACATTTTTTATTTAAAAGTTAGATAAATACAAAAATCTTTTTACAATGAAAAAATCAATTTGAAAAATGTTTGATGGGTATTTTAATTGGAATTGATAATAAAAAAACAGAAATTATTTCAATAAAGTAGATAAATTATTTACGAATACACAAAACTAAAAACATAGAAATATAGATTCATATAAACATTCATATATACAAAAAACTAACAAACATTAAAAAACTATATTAAATATACATATAACTGTTTTCTTATTTATTAACGATATTTTAGAAGCAGTTCTTTCGTTTTTTTTTATTCAGTAATAATTATACAGAATAGATCGAAGTGTAACACAAAATCAACAGAATATATTTTAAATATAAAGCCAACAAATCAACACCTCATCATTTGCTTGTTTAATTTCATGACACTCTGGTTTTGAAAAATGCAATAAATAGCAAAGCTCGGTGTGTATATTTTTACTTTAACCAAATGAATATCATAATTTCCCTGAAATAATTAGGGAAGATAATATTTTAATTTTGAGAAATTAACATTAAAAATGCTACGTTCCGTTTCATCCATTTACACTCTAAATAACGTGTATGAATATCGAATTAACTTTTTTCCTTGACTATTTTCTTTTTGGACAATATTCATTATTTTAGTGGAGATAGCTTTATAGAAGGGATGAAAAATCAAATTCTTCGAAGTGATCTATCTGTTTTTACCTATTTGTAGGCATTTTTTCGACCACGTTTTTATTATGGTGTATACCCTCAAGTATTGCGCGACCAGAACAATACCACCGCAACTTACAGATAATCCGCAACCTTCTAAAAACCATAAATATTTTGGGATTTAAAAAGATTATTTACTGTTGACACACTTAATCCGTATCCGCAGAATCCAATTCGGTAATTTCTTATCATGTTTTTCACTAACCGATATTTTAGTTAGACACTTTTTGATCCGGTTTTCTTAAATCATTTTGAATTATTTTTACTTACCTATTTAGTCTGTAACATAATCCCATCGGTACCTTTTGTAAATGTAATCTGACTAAGAATAAAACCATTGAAATAATTGAATTAACCTGACATACAAAACGTAAACTGGAAATAGAGAATTCAATAATTTTTGCAATTACACTTCTCAGAGAAAATTTATTATACTTATTCTATTAAAAGACATTTTGTTGTTTTCTAAATGTTTTTGATTATCATCACTTAACAAGACTTTTCAACATATTTCAATATTTGAGCCAATTATCTCAAATATTAGGGATAACACTTGTTTCTGATTCCTGGGACCCTAAAACGTATATTTCCCTACAAAAAAAGATAGCCATGAGGTCGGTAACAATTATTAAAATGTAAAATTTATAATGTTATTAATGTGACTAATTACTTGATTTCACAAGTTTGTTTGTTTCGCAGTTTTTGATAATATTCTCAATTATAAAGTTTCATGATTTTTATATAATTTGTACTTTCTCTATAAAACATTTCGTGTATCTCGGGAAGTATTGAGAATATCGCAATATATTTCTGCTTATTCTTTTTCAAATTATCCCCATGCAGCCGCACGACGGATGCCATAAATTTTAATCCAAAAATTAGGTAACATTTTAGTGCCCGCTGAGTGTTGTCGGTGTTGGTCAAATGGCACACAATAAGCGTTTATAAAATTTCAATCGGAAAAGTACAAGTTGATCATGTAACAACCGTTCAAAGTAAACGGATAATTAAAGTAGTCAGTGCAAAAACCACAAATTTCTGAAACTGTTAATATTGGGTCTGTCAACTTGGCCCCCCCAACTCAAAATTTTCAAATAAAAAATATTGCGCCCGAAAGGTCTTAACTTGCGCTCACTTGCGCCCAAATATTAAAACTTGCGCTGTTAAGGGTAGAAAGTTATAGCGATTTGAAAACAGGGGGGGCTAAGTTGACGCCAGCCCCCCCATCTCGGAATTTTTAACTTTTTCTTTAATAAATACATTCTATGGAACTTGCGCTGTCGATACCACCTAATTTTACAAGTTGCGCTGCAAAAATACACCCCCTATAAACGAAATAAAGGAGGGTGCCAGCCCCCCCACTTTACATTTTTTAAGTTTTATTGCATTGTACACAAAGCTTAGAAGTTGCGCTCACTTGCGCCATCGAAATTTCTTCAATATCACTTCTCATGAAAAAGTTATGGAATATTTTATATATACTCGAATCCAGTGCGCGTATTCCCATAATCTCCATGCAACTACAGAAGAGTAATACAATAAACATACTTAACTCACAACCACTGTCCTTCTTCGTCGAAAAGCATACATTATACAACCAAAACAGTAATTTTCTATAATATTTGCATATTTATTCCAGTGCCGTATCATGGTGGAAATATATATTTTTATTATTACTTAAATAATTTTATTTCCAAAACAAATAACAATATTTCAATTAATAAATATAACTTTAACAATGTATTTAAAATGCATTTCTGCTGATTAGATAAGTTGCGTTGTTTTCCCAGTAGCGTTACAAATAATTTATTATTTAATTTAATTAAATATTTTCAAAACCAAACGTGAAAATTTAAATTTTTTAAGTGATTTTAATTAAACAATGCATAAGAAATGCATCTATGCCAATAAGAAAAGTTGCGCTCTTTTCCCAGTGGCGTCACCATTAATATATTATTATTTAATTAAATTAAATATTTTTCAAACCAAACGGAAAATTTTGAATTTTCTAAGTGATATTACTTAAACAATGCATAGTATATGCATTTATGCTAATGAGAAAAGTTGCGCTGTTTTCCCAGTGGTGTCACAATTAATTTATTATTATTGAATTAAATTAAATATTTTCAAAACCAAACAAAAAATTTTAAATTTTCTAAGTGATATTACTTTAACAATGCATAGGAAATGCATTTATGCTAATGAGAAAAGTTGCGCTGTTTTTCCAGTGGCGTCATAATTAGTTTATTATTATTGAATTAAATTAAATATTTTCAAAACCAAACGGGAAACTTTGAATTTTCTAAGTGATATTACTTAAACAATGAATAGGAAATGCATTTATGCTAATAAGAAAAGTTGCGCTGTTTTCCTAGTGACGTCACAGTTAATTTATTATTATTGAATTAAATTAAATATTTTCAGAACCAAACAAAAAATTTTAAATTATCTAAGTGATATTACTTTAACAATGCATAGAAAATGCATTTATGCTAATGAGAAAAGTTGCGCTGTTTTCCCAGTAGCGTCACAATTAATATATTATTATTGAATTAAATTAAATATTTTCAAAACCAAACGGGAAACTTTGAATTTTCTAAGTGATATTACTTTAACAATGAATAGGAAATGCATTTATGCTAATGAGAAAAGTTGCGCTGTTTTCCCAGTGGCGTCACAATTAATTTATTATTATTTAATTAAATTAAATATTTTTCAAACCAAACGGAAAATTTTGAATTTTCTAAGTGATATTACTTTAACAATGCATAGGAAATGCATTTCTGCTAATGAGAAAAGTTGCGCTGTTTTCCCAGTGGCGTCACAATTAATTTATTATTATTGAATTAAATTAAATATTTTCAACACCAAAAGGGAAACTTTGAATTTTCTAAGTGATATTACTTTAAAAATAAATAGGTAATGCATTTATGCTAATGAGAAAAGTTGCGCTGTTTTCCTAGTGGCGTCACAATTAATTTATTATTATTGAATTAAATTAAATATTTTCAAAACCAAACGGGAAACTTTGAATTTTCTAAGTGATATTACTTTAAAAATGAATAGGAAATGCATTTATGCTAATGAGAAAAGTTGCGCTGTTTTCCCAGTGGCGTCACAATTAATTTATTATTATTTAACTAAATTAAATATTTTCAAAACCAAAAGAAAAATTTTGAATTTTCTAAGCGATATTACTTTAACAATGCAAAGGAAATGCATTTATTATAATGAAAAAAGTTTTGCTGTTTTCCCAGTGGCGTCACAACTAATTTATTATTATTGAATTAAATTAAATATTTTCAAAACCAAACAAAAATTTTTGAATTTTCTAAGTGATAATAATATAGCAATGCATAGGAAATGCATTTATGCTAATGAGAAAAGTTGCGCTGTTTTCCAAGTGGCGTCACAATTAATTTATTTTTATTCAATTAAATTAAATATTTTCAAAACCAAAGGGGAAACTTTGAATTTTCTAAGTGATATTACTTTTAAAATGAATAGGAAATGCATTTATGCTAATAAGAAAAGTTGCGCTTTTTTCCCAGTAGCGTCACAATTAATTTATTATTATTCAATTAAATTAAATATTTTCAAATCCAAACGGGAAACTTTGAATCTTCTAAGTGATATTACTTTAGCAATGCATAGGAAATGCATTTATGCTAATGAGAAAAGTTGCGCTGTTTTCCCAGTGGCGTCACAATTAATTTATTATTATTGAATTAAATTAAATATTTTCAAAACCAAACAGAAAATTTTGACTTTTCTAAGTGATATTACTTTAACAATGCATAGAAAATGCATTTATGCTAATGAGAATAGTTTCGCTGTTTTCCCAGTGGCGTCACAATTAATTTATTATTACTGAATTAAATTAAATATTTTCAAATCCAAACGGGAAACTTTAAATTTTCTAAGTGATATTACTTTAACAATGCATAGGAAATGCATTTATGCTAATGAGAAAGGTTGCGCTGTTTTCTCAGTGGCGTCACAATTAATTTATTATTAATGAATTAAATCATATATTTTCAAAACCAAACAGGAAACTTTGAATTTTCTAAGTGACACTACTTTAACAATGAATAGGAAATGCATTTATGGTTATGAGAAATGTTGCGCTGTTTTTCCAGTGGCGTCACAATTAAATTATTATTATTGAATTAAATTAAATATTTTCAAAACCAAACAGGAAACTTTGAATTTTCTAAGTGATATTACTTTAACAATGAATAGGAAATGCATTTATGCTAATGAGAAAGTGTTGCGCTGTTTTCCCAGTGGCGTCACAATTAATTTATTATTATTGAATTAAATTAAATATTTTCAACACCAAAAGGGAAACTTTGAATTTTCTAAGTGATATTACTTTAAAAATAAATAGGAAATGCATTTATGCTAATGAGAAAAGTTGCGCTGTTTTCCTAGTGGCGTCACAATTAATTTATTATTATTGAATTAAATTAAATATTTTCAAAACCAAACGGTAAACTTTGAATTTTATAAGTGATATTACTTTAAAAATGAATAGGAAATGCAGTTATGCTAATGAGAAAAGTTGCGCTGTTTTCCCAGTGGCGTCACAATTAATTTATTATTATTTAACTAAATTAAATATTTTCAAAACCAAAAGAAAAATTTTGAATTTTCTAAGCGATATTACTTTAACAATGCAAAGGAAATGCATTTATTATAATGAAAAAAGTTTTGCTGTTTTCCCAGTGGCGTCACAACTAATTTATTATTTTTGACTTAAATTAAATATTTTTAAAACCAAACAAAAAATTTTTAATTTTCTAAGTGATATTAATATAGCAATGCATAGGAAATGCTTTTATGCTAATGAGAAACGTTGCGCTGTTTTCCAAGTGGCGTCACAATTAATTTATTATTATTCAATTAAATTAAATATTTTCAAAACCAAAGGGGAAACTTTGAATTTTCTAAGTGATATTACTTTTAAAATGAATAGGAAATGCATTTATGCTAATAAGAAAAGTTTCGCTTTTTTCCCAGTAGCGTCACAATTAATTTATTATTATTAAATTAAATTAAATATTTTCAAATCCAAACGGGAAACTTTGAATTTTCTAAGTGATATTACTTTAGCAATGCATAGGAAATGCATTTATGCTAATGAGAAAAATTGCGCTGTTTTCCCAGTGGCGTCACAATTAATTTATTATTATTGAATTAAATTAAATATTTTCAAAACCAAACAGAAAATTTTGAATTTTCTAAGTGATATTACTTTAACAATGCATAGGAAATGCATTTATGCTAATTATAAAAGTTGCGCTGTTTTCCCAGTGGCGTCACAATTAAATTATTATTATTGAATTCAATTAAATATTTTCAAAACCAAACGGGAAACTTTGAGTTTTCTAAGTGATATTACTTTAACAATGCATAGGAAATGCATTTATGCTAATGAGAAAAGTTACGCTGTTTTTCCAGTGGCGTTACAATTAATTTATTATTATTTAATTAAATTAAATATTTTCAAAACCAAATGAAAAATGTTGAATTTTCTAAGCAATATTCTTTTAACAATGCAAAGGAAATGTATTTATGATAATGAAGAAAGTTGCGCTGTTTTCCTAGTGGCGTCACAATTAATTTATTATCATGTAATCAAATGAAATATTTTCTAAACAAACGAAAAATTTTGAATTTTCTAAGTGATATTACTTTAACAATGCATAGGAAATGCATTAATGCTAAAGAGAAAAGTTGCGCTGTTTTCCCTGTGGCGTCACAATTAATTTATAATCATTTAATTAAATTAAATATTTTCAAATCCAAACGGAAAAGTTTGATTTTTTTAAGTGATTACTTTAACACTGCATAATTCAATTCATAAATCAATTCTTTCAGAAAACATAATATGCTTAAATGCATTTACGTTTTTAACTAAATTTTTAAATACATGTTTCTTTTCATGTCAAACAAATATCTATAGATGTGATATATGTTCGCAAATAAAAATAAAGAATGAACATTTTATTTCTGTAGAATTTTCAAATTACAACATTCATAACTTAGAAAACATTTTACAACATAATTTAAACACGGAATTTAAACAAAATTGCAGTTTGTGTAATAATAAATTATTATTTGAAACACAGTTAAACAATTTCATATTCATAGAACCCGTTAACACGGACAGTAAAACATTGAACTTAGTAACTAATTTAGAAAATATTCCGTTTAAACTAAATGTACAGAACAAACTATTTATTTTACGTGGTGTTGTGGGTTTTATACCGGGTCATTTTATAGCATTTTGCAGAAGACATAATGGCTTATGGGAGGAATACAACGACTTACTTCCAAGCAAGAATCATTGTTCAAGATCAAAAGAAGTAGAGGTTAATATGTTGCTATATACAATGTAGGGTGACCGACGGGAACCATCTGTTTTTGGGAATGATCACTGACGCCACTGGGAAAACAGCGCAACTTTTCTTATTAGCATAAATGCATTTCCTATGCATTGTTAAAGTAATATAACTTAGAAAATTCAAAATTTTCCGTTTGGTTTTGAAAATATTTAATTTAATTCAATAATAATAATTTTATTGTGACGCCACTGGGAAAACAGCGCAACTTTTCTCATTAGCATAAATGCATTTCCTATGCATTGTTAAAGTAATATCACTTAAAAAATTCAAAGTTTGCCGTTTGGTTTTAAAAATATTTAATTTAATTCAATAATAATAAATTAATTGTGACGCCACTGGGAAAACAGCGCAACTTTTCTCATTAGCATAAATGCATTTCCTATGCATTGTTAAAGTAATATCACTTAGAATATTTAAAATTTTTTGTTTGGTTTTGAAAATATTTAATTTAATTCAATAAAAATAAATTAATTGTGACGCCACTGGGAAAACAGCGCAAGTTTTCTTATTGGCATAAATGCATTTCCTATTCATTGTTAAAGTAATATCACTTAGAAAATTCAAAGTCTCCCGTTTGGTTTTGAAAATATTTAATTTAATTCAATAATAATAAATTAATTGTGACGCCACTGGGAAAACAGCGCAACTTTTCTCATTAGCATAAATGCATTTCCTATTCATTGTTAACGTAATATCACTTAAAAAATTCAAAGTTTGCCGTTTGGTTTTGAAAATATTTAATTTAATTCAATAATAGTAAATTAATTGTGACGCCACTGGGAAAACAGCGAAACTTTTCTCATTAGCATAAATGATTTTTCTATGCATTGTTAAAGTAATATCACTTAGAGAATTCAAAGTTTTCCGTTTGGTTTTGAAAATATTTAATTTAATTCAATAATAATAAATTTATTGTGACGCCACTGGGAAAACAGCGCAATTTTTCTCATTAGCATAAATGCATTTCCTATGCATTGTTAAAGTAATATCACTTAAAAAATTCAAAGTTTCCCGTTTGGTTTTAAAAATATTTAATTTAATTCAATAATAATAAATTAATTGTGACGCCACTGGGAAAACAGCGCAATTTTTCTCATTAGCATAAATGCATTTCCTATGCATTGTTAAAGTAATATCACTTAGGAAATTTAAAATTTTTTGTTTGGTTTTTAAAATATTTAATTTAATTCAATAAAAATAAATTAATTGTGACGCCACTGGGAAAACAGCGCAAGTTTTCTTATTGGCATAAATGCATTTCCTATTCATTGTTAAAGTAATATCACTTAGAAAATTCAAAGTCTCCCGTTTGGTTTTGAAAATATTTAATTTAATTCAATAATAATAAATTAATTGTGACGCCACTGGGAAAACAGCGCAACTTTTCTCATTAGCATAAATGCATTTCCAATTCATTGTTAAAGTAATATCACTTAAAAAATTCAAAGTTTGCCGTTTGGTTTTGAAAATATTTAATTTAATTCAATAATAGTAAATTAATTGTGACGCCACTGGGAAAACAGCGAAACTTTTCTCATTAGCATAAATGCTTTTTCTATGCATTGTTAAAGTAATATCACTTAGAGAATTCAAAATTTTCCGTTTGGTTTTGAAAATATTTAATTTAATTCAATAATAATAAATTAATTGTGACGCCACTGGGAAAACAGCGCAACTCTTCTCATTAGCATAAATGCATTTCCTATTCATTGTTAAAGTAATATCACTTAGAAAATTAAAAGTTTACCGTTTGGTTTTGAAAATATTTAATATAATTCAATAATAATAAATTAATTGTGACGCCACTGGGAAAACAGCGCAACTTTTCTCATTAGCATAAATACATTTCCTATGCATTGTTAAAGTAATATCACTTAGAAAATTCAAAATTTTCTGTTTGGTTTTGAAAATATTTAATTTAATTCAATAATAATAAATTAGTTGTGACGCCACTGGGAAAACAGCGCAAGTTTTCTCATTAGCATAAATGCATTTCCTATTCATTGTTAAAGTAATATCACTTAGAAAATTCAAAGTTTCCCGTTTGGTTTTAAAAACATTTAATTTAATTCAATAATAATAAATTAATTGTGACGCCACTGGGAAAACAGCGCAACTTTTCTCATTAGCATAAATGCATTTTCTATGCATTGTTAAAGTAATATCACTTAGAAAATTTTCCGTTTGGTTTTGAAAATATTTAATTTAATTCAGTAATAATAAATTAATTGTGACGCCACTGGGAAACAGCGCAACTCTTCTCATTAGCATAAATGCATTTCCTATGCATTGTTAAAGTAATATCACTTAGAAAATTCAAAATTTTCCGTTTGGTTTGAAAAATATTTAATTTAATTAAATTATAATAAATTAATTGTGACGCCACTGGGAAAACAGCGCAACTTATCTCATTGGCATAGATGCATTTCTTATGCATTGTTTAAGTAAAATCACTTAAAAAATTTAAATTTTCACGTTTGGTTTTGAAAATATTTAATTAAATTAAATAATAAATTATTTGTAACGCTACTGGGAAAACAGCGCAACTTTTCTAATCAGCAGAAATGCATTTAAAATACATTGTTAAAGTTATATTTATTAATTGAATCGAATTATTGTTATTTGTTTTGGAAATAAAATTATTTAAGTAATAATAAAAATGTATATTTCCACCATTATACGGCACTGGAATATTTATGCAAATATTATAGAAAATTACTGTTTTGGTTGTATAATGTATGCTTTTCGACGAAGAAGGACAGTGGTTGTGAGTTAAGTATGTTTATTGTATTACTCTTCTGTAGTTGCATGGAGATTTTGGGAATACGCGCACTGGATTCGAGTATATATAAAATATGCCATAACTTTTTCATGAGAACTGATATTGAAGAAATTTCGATGGCGCAAGTGAGCGCAACTTCTAAGCTTTGTGTACAATGCAATAAAACTTAAAAAATGTAAAGTGGGGGGGCTGGCACCCTCCTATATTTCGTTTATAGGGGGTGTATTTTTGCAGCGCAACTTGTAAAATTAGGTGGTATCGACAGCGCAAGTTCCATAGAATGTATTTATTAAAGAAAAAGTTAAAAATTCCGAGATGAGGGGGCTGGCGTCAACTTAGCCCCCCCTGTTTTCAAATCGCTATAACTTTCTACCCTTAACAGCGCAAGTTTTAATATTTGGGCGCAAGTGAGCGCAAGTTAAGACCTTTCGGGCGCAATATTTTTTATTTGAAAATTTTGAGTTGGGGGGGCCAAGTTGACAGACCCGTTAATATTTATTAAAAGTATGGTTCATTTAATAAAATACGCATCGTGATTAAAATATATACTGTGTACATTTTGGGATCTGATTTTTATCTTTTGCAGAATAAACACTCATGTTGAATTGAATTATTGCTTTGTGTTTTAATAAATTTGATGCCAAACACTGATTTTTCGTAGCAACTACTGTTTTGACGATTTTATTTTCGTATAATCGTTCACTATTTTCAAGCTATATTTCAAATTAAACTGAGGAGAACTCAAAAATAATACCTCGAAAATACTGCTAGTAGGTAAAGAAATGATTTTAATTTTATTGTAATCGTTTTCGTTCAATAAGCGATACAAACTCAAATTCCAATTACATTGGAAATCTTTACACGAAACCTACAATGCGCCTTGAAACGGGACACATAGTATATTTAAAACTATTTTAAACCATTAACGGCCAAACAATTTTAACTCTAAAAGTTAATTTTAATTAAAATTCTACACTTCTTTTTGTGATTTCTATGAATTACATACTGTGAATTTTTTCTTTAAATACACATAATGTATACGTGAATTTAATAAAAAGTTAAAAATTATAAATAAGTTATTATTATATTAAAGTGATAATGGATTTTCAAAAAATTAGTGCCTCAACAATGTAATGTATACGATGTCAATGTTCAGGCATTCGTCGATTTTATATAAAAACGTGCAATATGAAGTTAAGAACGATTGTATCCACTCCCAGAATAAGCATGAAGTAAAATTTCGAGTTTAGAAAAGCCTGAAAATTTGGCTCGGGCGCGTAGCGAAGCGGAGCGACCGAGCCAAATTAGGCTTTTCTAAACTCGAAATTTTACTTCATGCGCCACGCGTATAAAACATTGTAATATTGTGAAGTATTTATAATACACTTTAAATAACAAAATATTTAAATTTTTCTTGGTATATTTTCGATTCAGGTCAAATAATATAATATATCAAATAAACTTATTTAGTAACTTAATTATCAAAAAATAATAATGTTGCGTCTATGCATCAACGGCGTTTAATGGGTTAAAAACTTCAAACAGTAATAATTCAAAAACTAAAAAAAATGACAACTGCATTTTGCACTGCCCCTTTAATTAAAAAAGAAACCCTTATCGATCAGTAGATTTGATCTGATCAATAGGATTGATCTGATTAGTTAATAAAATGATAAGTTGATGTATTTGTTTTACTTTTTATCAAAAGTTAAATAGTTTTGTATTTTAAGTTTCTTGTACAAAATAAATAATACTTAATGAATTTTACAACGTTCACATATAATTTCATAAAATCTATTCTCTAATAACGCAGATAATAAAATTGTAGAAGGAAACGCATGAATGAATGTAACACGCATCCTTAGCTCGTTAAAAGAAAAAAAAAACGTGTTTTCAAGATTGAAAAATCAACATCTGGAATATGATACAACGAGAAGCGCGGAATAGAGGGAGCAAGAAATTGTCTCTCTCTCACTCTCTCTCTGAGACTTGATTTCGCGACATCTGGAGTAAAATAGTCGTAACCGACCGACCGCAGGAAGCCAGACTGGTGTATATAGGCAGCCATATACACCAATTTGGCATCCAGCGCTCTGCTCCCATTCGCGTGTACCCAAAATTTATATGGGGACTGGCTAACTGGATATATATGAACTGTGCATTAAGCTATAATGTAGGTACTTATTTGTTGTTTTATTATTATTTATAGCATAACCTTATAATAAATGACATTTGTCAGTTTTTTTATAAGGCACACTAATTATAATTTTTAAAAGATGTAATTTTAAATAGATTTAAAAAAAATCGACTAAATCATTAAGCAAAAACAAGGAATTGGGCGTTATTGGCTTCAGAAAAATAATGTCTAATATAATGAAATTAAAAATATATGGGCAGCCATTTAAAAATCTTAAGTTAGGTTGGGAATGAAGTTATTATTGAAAAAAATCAATATTCATGTCATTTTTAGTATCTAAACGGCCATTGACTTTGATTTTTAGTTTAATAAAACCGGTCAATAAATACACAGAGTAAAGAGTTCTTAGACAAATATTGGTCTATTTATTAAAAACACTGGGAATGCATGAGTGCGCTTTGGTAGAGATTGATAAAATAAGATTTTTTAATTTGTTTGTCGACCTTTAAATTTTTGATTGAATTGTGTGCTAATTAATATAATAATTAGTCGTGCCCGATCGAACTCACTCGCGCGCGCGTTTATTTATTCCGTGTAAAATGTTTTATTCATTAATTTTATCGCTTTTCGTGAGCGTTAATTTGTTAAGCATCACTACCTTCGAAAATATATTAAAAAAATAATAGAAATAATAGTTAGTGCGTTTTTAGGATTTTAAACGAAATAAAACGAACATGGAAAATACAATGACAAAAAATATTGGGACGAGTGGGTAAGGTTTGACCTCTCATAGCATACTCTAGGTGTCAGTTCTCGATACCTTACACATTTCTCTGGCAATATTTTTGACATAGTGCTTCACGTTTTTGCATTATATTGGTATTGAACATTTGTTTTGTACAAGTAAATACTGAAAAAAACTCTTTTACTTGTCTATTCCGTCGACTGGCGTTCCAGAACCCAAGAATCCGCAGTAACACCCGTATCCTTTGTAGATGAGAGGGTTGCACCCCGTCGAGCAGCTGACCATGTTGTAAAGCTGAACGACGCCTCGTTTCGACCTCGACTCGTATCGCCTCTCATCCACAAAATTATCCTCCGAAGTATCATCAACAATCAGTTCTTGTATCGAATTATCGAAAGACACATTTAAAACACTGAAACAGAAAAACAAATCAATAAGATATTTCAAACAAGATAAATTCAAATTCAAAACTATTTGAATTCGAGAAAATAAGCTTACGCTTCTTATAGTTTGCATACTTTAAACATAATATATAAAATTACGAAAAAACTATTCGTGAAAATGCAAACAGTGTCTTAATTAATAAGACAATTTAAGACGATAAATATCCATTGAAACAACTACTTCAATATCCGGAGGTGTATTTGCACGGGAAGTAGTTGTTTCAATGGATATTTATCGTCTTAAATTGTCTTATTAATTAAGACACTGTTTGCATTTTCACGAATAGTTTTTTCGTAATTTTATATATTAAGATATTTCAAAGTTTTCATATGTTCTGATCGAACAATGATTTCTTAATATCCATACAAAATTCCATTAAGATATCTCAAAGAATATTTAAGGTGTGAATGTTTTAAACTTTAATCTCCCTACATATTTCCATATTCAATTTTTTCGATTTTTAATTGATAATAACTCGAAATCTACCGATAGCGTATGTTTGGTTTTTGACATATTCAGAAAAATTATTGTCCTCTTGAAAATAACACACTATTTCATGAAGATTTCTCAAAGAATTTCCATTTTGTGAATGTTTTAAACTTCAATTTACATATATATTTTTGAATTCTTTTTTCAAGTTTCAATTGAAAATAATTCAAAAACTCGTGATAGCGTATTTTTTGGTTATACTTACAATACTCACAATTTCATTCAAAAATGTTGATATTGAATGTTGTATTTGATAAATAATTAACACTGTTGTATCCTTTCTTCATACTTTATTTTCTAATGGTTAGATATATATTTCAAGTGCTAAGCACTCATTTTCAATAACAACTAATTTTTACAACTGTTGCGCGGTTTCTTTATACCTACAGTGGATTAAAGGGAAAAACCTCAGATTAAGGGAAGACCTTTGGGTGGATTAACAAATTTTATTGCGTGTTGTTTTTGGAGGTAACAAATTAAGAAGCGGGTTATTTAAGGGACTAACATCGAAGTTCAATAAATTATTTTTATTTTTACGCATTTCTATGGCTTCCAACATTTATAATTGATACTTATTGGACTCTTTTAGGAGTTTCATATTGTTGATGTTGAATTTACCTCCATAAACAACACGCAATAAAATTTGTTAACCCACCCAAAGGTCTTCCCTTAATCTGGGGTTTTTCCCTTTAATCCACTGTAGGTATAAAGAAACCGCGCAACAGTTGTAAGAATTAGTTGTTATTGAAAATGAGTGCTTAGCACTTTAAATATATATCTAACCATTAGAAAATAAAGTGTGAAGAAAGGATACAACAGTGTTAATTATTTATGATTATACTCTTCACGAAACTCAAAAACAAATATCGGTTGTATTTGATATTGAATGTTGTATGAATGTTTTAAACTTTAATTTTTCCTAAATTTTGAAATGACGGTGTCGATGATTCATTCATATTTATTTATTAAATACTCTTGTTATTTAATTGCACTCAAGAAAATAGATTATAATGCTCTGTTGTGAATGCATCAACAATTAGCAGTGTTTTCAGAAGTAATTCTAAATTTAAATTATTCATGGGATTCCGCGAAACTTCACTAAATACGCAGGTGGGGAAAATGCATAACAGATAACATTGCACATTAAAACACTGTGTGTGTAATTTGTAAACACACAAATATTATCTTTTGTGGTATTATTTAAGGCGGTAATTAATACAAAGGTTTACACAGCGGTTAGCGATTCCTGCATTAAGATGCACTTCATGCATTTTTAACTGTGTTTTTAACAAAATAATAGTTAAATAACTTAATTATGATTTTCAACACTTATTTGTTAATGTAGATGTTCAATTAACTTGCGGTTGTAGAATAAAAACGGTTAGAGATGGATCAATTATCTTTTTACCATTGATTATAATCGATGTTTAATTAACCTGCGATTGTAGAATAAAAACGGTTAAATATGGATCAACTTTCTCTTCACTATTGATTAAAACAAGAAAAAGTGACCCTTCTTTTAAAATACATGAGTTAAAAATTGATGGGAATATTTTGTTTAAAAAAATATTCATATAGGAGCCAAATTCTAATAGAAAAAACTCAATAAAATTCAAACGCAAAATTAAGTAATCAAAACAGTAAAACAATATTTTATGTTTCTTTAGTTAACCTTACGTGGCCTTTAAAAATCTAAATATGCGACTAGAAATGACTTCATTCGTTTTTTTTAAATTTTGTGTAAAATCATTGATATGAACAATCAATGAAATATAAATAATAAAAATAATGCATTTATTTCCAGTAAAAAATACAGAACATTCGTGCGTTACTAGATTTTTTTTATAATTATTAAACTTTTTACGATTCTGAGAAGTTCCATAATTTAAAACTTAATTTGATGACTTGGCAAATGTTACATGATTTACACCCGCGTTGACGCATTGTATAAATTCTTGTAAAAATCAATTAATTCTTATAATTAAAAAAATAAAAATAATTAAGTTGATTAAAATTATAAAATTTCAGAGGAGTTTTAAAAAATTATTCATATTGCAGCCAAATTCTAATAGAAAAAACTTAATAAAATTCAAACGCAAAATTATGTAATCAAAATAGTAAAACAATATTTTATGTTTCTTTAGTAAACCTTACGAGGCCTTTAAATATCTAAATATTCGACTAGAAATGACTTCATTCTTTTTTTTTTATATTTTGTGTAAAATCATTGCTATGAACAATCAATGAAATATAAAAAATAATAATAATGCATTTATTTAAAGTAAAGAATACAGAACATTCGTGGGTTACTATATTTTTTTATAATTATTAAACTTTTTACGATTATGAGAAGTTCCATAATTTAAAATTTAATTTGATGACTTGGCAAATGTTACATGATTTACACCCGCGTTGACGAATTGTATAAATTCTTATAAAAATCAATTAATTCTTATAATTAAAAAAATAAATATAATTAAGTTGCTTAAAATTATAAAGTTTCACAAGAGTTGAAAAATGCTGTAATTTTTAATCATTTTCTGACACGTTATTACCAAATCATCGAAGCTTGTTTGTAATTGAGATGATTGACATAGATTGACAAAATGATTGAAAAGTAGACATAAATATTGCGAATAAAAAAAAAATGAAAACAGTGAAGTTTGGAGTATTCTAACTATAGTTCGTCCGAGAATGCAAGCAATATCTAGTTGTTTTCATTGCCATTCCGACATCTCTAAACTCCCTAAACACAACATTAAAGCAAACGTTAAATATATGACGTTTTGTTGGTAACACCCCACAGCGTTGCCGCTTCACCACTCGTAATAAATCCAGGCGATAACTCCGAGTCTGAGGAAAAGTGAATTTGTTCAAATTTATATTGATAAATGGCAGTTTTATGTTATTTTGTGTGGATCTGGGCCCTCTCCTTGCTGCGTCACTACAGCTTAACTATACTTCACCACTTTTTAACCATTCATAACTCAATGTTAGGCATTTAGCACCTAACGTTTTCGGACGGGTTTTTAGGTTATGTTGAATGTTTACATGTACTCTTGGCAACAATGCGAGGACTTTAAACCTATTACCATATTGCCTGGATTCTTGGATATACTATATATGAAATTTGTATTCCTTACTTCACTATTTTATTTACAATATACAAATGTTAAAAATCAACGAAAATTGAAAATGTAAATTTAGCAAGATAATAAAAAAATTATTATAAAGATTAAAGATCTTAAAAATCAACGAAAATTAAAAATGTAAATTTAGCAAGATAATAAAAAAAATATTATAAAGATTAAAGATCTCGAAAATCAACGAAAATTAAAAATGTAAATTTAGCAAGATATCATTTATTTTATTTTTAACATTCTTCTCTTACCTAAGTAAAGTTCCTAACTAACAGATGAATGTTAAAAATAAAATAACACTTTTTTTAAATTTTTTTATTTACAATATACAAATCTTAAAAATCAACGAAAATCCAAAATGTAAATTTAGCAAGATTTCAGTTATTTTATTTTTAACGTCCTTCTCTTAGTTAAGTTGAGTTCTTAACTAAGAGAAGAATGTTAAAAATAAAATAACTGAAATCTTGTTGAATTAACATTTTTGATTTTTGTTGATTTCTAAGATTTCTGCGAATCTAAATTTTGATAGGAGTAACGTGAATTATAATGATTTTTATTAAATAATAAAATGCTTCAGGTTTTATGCCCATTTTGTTAATTTCTTAAAATCTCAATCATTTTAAAAGACCTTCGTAATTAATCAACATATTTTTGATTTATAATTTATATCGTTTTCGTTAGTTTAAGTTTTTTTTAACAATTTTCAATAAGTTCGCATTTTAACAAACATCGATGATTTTTATAAGTTTCGTAATTTACTTTTTTTTGGTTTTTATCAATTTTAATCAATTTCATGGTTATAATCTAATTGAATTAACCCATTGATGCAATAACGCAACATTATTATTTTTTTTCTTAATTATAATAATCTATCAAGTTTTTGTATTTAGTAATTAAAAAATACAAACATTTGATACATTAACTGACTTAAGAAAGTGTAAAGAAAAATGTAAATGTTTTGTTATTTAAATATTTCAATGACTACATATTAAAAAAAATGTTTTTAGCGTATTTCTAACTAACAATGTTTCAGTGTTTTATACGCGTGGCGCATGAAGTATAATTTCGAGTTTAGGAAAGCCTGAAAATTTGGTTTGGTCGCGTAGCGCTACGCGCAACGCGACCAAACCAAATTTTAGGGCTTTTCTAAACTCGAAATTTTACTTCATGCTTAATCTGGGAGTGGAAACACTTGTTCGAAACTTCAAAATGAACGCTTTTATAAAATCGATGACACCTGAAAATTTACAACATATACATATTGTATATTTAAAAAAAAAAACAGTATGTCAGACAATAAGTCATTCATAGAAATTATAAAAATAAGTGCAAAATTTTAACTAAAATCAACTCTTAGCTAACTCTATAATTTCTTGGTCGTCAATGGGCTTAACATGGAAAATAACACTAATATTCAAAAGTTATCAACATCTAAACCACTGGAATTGTGAAAAAAAGATTCAACTTAACGCTAATAATAGACATACAATTTAACATAAATAAGACACTTAAACTTTGTTTGTATAACTGAGGTTTTTTTATTGTGACTATAGTTTCGACAACTTTAACTTGTCATTATCAGACTACAAGTAATTTAAAAATAACAATTTAGCAGGTATATATACAGAAATTACGGTTACAAAATGGCTTTAAAAATGGGGGTGTATATTAGGTCAAGCTGGTCGTTTATTACGGGAATTTCCGGATTAGCGCGCGCTCTGTGTATTTCCAGAGACTCCAGGAGGTCCATCTTACGACCCTTTTCGGCGAAATGGATTACTGAGAGTACATCCTCGTCAAACGTATGATTGTTTTCAATCATATGTCTGGCGAATGACGACTTATCGATCAAGTTAAGCCGAAAAGAGCGAAGATGTTCCTTAAGTCTGATGTTAAAATTACGACCAGATTGGCCAATATACACTCCTTTACAATCACTACAAGTCAGTTTATATATCCCTGATTTATGAGTATTAGGTATTTTTGTTCTCGGAATAAAAATGCTGTATCTAATTTTTGTGAACGGTATGAAGGCTATTAAAATGTTGTGTTTCGATAAAATATTTTTGATTTTTAATGAAGTACCACCAAAGTATATATTTGCACTTTTTTAGAAAATGTCTTTACCTGCATATATATACTTATTTACTTTTTTTAATCTATATTTATTAATTAATGAATCTATTAATGATGAAGTATATCCGTTTGAGACTGCCATGTTTTTAATTGTATCTATTTCTTTGTTAAATGATGTTTCTGATAGTGGTATGTTGAAAGCTCGGTATATCATTGAATTGAAAGCGGATAAATTATGTGCTCGTGGGTGATTAGAGGAATTAGGGATTACGCGGTCAGTAAATGTAGGTTTTCTGTAAATTTCAAATGTTAGTGATTGGTTAGATTTAGCTATTGAGAGGTCTAAATATTTAATATTGTTGTTAATTTCTGTCTCTAATGTGAATTTTATGTTCGGGTGTACTGTGTTAATAAATTCTAGAAATTGGGATAGTTGCCTATCTGAACCTACGAAAGAAGCTAAAATATCATCGACGTATCTATACCACATTTTTATGTGTTTTTTGCCTAACGGGGACTCTAATATAATATTAGTTAAATTACACATGAAAATTTCGGCAAGCAATGGACTCATAGGCGAGCCCATTGCAAGACCTTCTGTCTGTTTGTAGATTTTATTTTCAAATGAAAATAATTATTGTTACAGTTAGACATACAATTGTCCCTAACAGAAACTTGATTAAAATTAAATTGGATTAACTGAGGTACAGCATTCTTCAAAATAAATTGAATAAATAAATAGTTCAAATTGATTGAGCACATTCTTAAAATATTTTGTATAAGATATGTTTTTAAATCTTTGACTACAGATGGATTTTGTTAAAATAAATAGTATAAATTAATAGAGTACATCGCTGATATATTTTGCACAAGATATTCATTAAAATCTTTCACCACAGATGGATTTTAATAATTACATTAATCACCTAAAATTTGTATGTATACATGGCAATCTATTCCATAACAATAAATAACTGTAGGTAAGTCTTATAACAGATTAATGCCCGGTATTATAAAACGTTTTATTCTCTAAATAAAATTTACTTTAGGAATAAATTAATTTATTCAAAAGATTTCGGTATTATAAACACAAAATAACTTTATTTGGCTAATAAATCTCCTCAGTAAATTATTTGTTTGTTTTTCTACCAAGTAAATGTTATTCTCTAAATAATTTGACAGTTAAAAGTCAAAAGTGTATTATATTATTATAATTACTTTAGATTCTACTATTTGTATTTAATTATTTCATTACGGTTATCATGTCTACCATATCATCCGTGTCAGATTTAAGTTTACTTATAGTGTTTTCTTAACAGTGATTAATTCGAACCACAAGACATTCTAAGGAGTCGAAGACCTAGAGTTTTTCAAGTCAGACATAACCAGGGATTTTTATACTTATGCATACGCTTTTTTTAAATTAGTTCCATTTAAAGTTTTAAACGAGTGTTTTCCACTCCCAGACTAAGCATGAAGTAAAATTTCGAGTTTAGAAAAGCCTGAAAATTTGGTTTGGTCGCGAAGCGCGAAGCGCAGAGCGACCAAACCAAATTTCCAGGCTTTTCTAAACTCGAAATTTTACTTCATGCGCCACGCGTATTAGACACTGAAGAAAACACTGAAATATTGTGAACAAGTGAACTTCACTTGAAATCAGTGTCTTGTACGCGTGGCGCATGAAGTAAAATTTCGAGTTTAGAAAAGCCTGAAAATTTGGTTTGGCCGCTCCGCGCTTCGCGCTACGCGACCAAACCAAATTTTCAGGCTTTTCTAAACTCGAAATTTTACTTCATGCTTAGCCTGGGAGTGGAAAACACTCGTTTAAATCTTTTATAATTTCTAATAAGCTTTCTTTTTCTTGTTCTGTGTAATTCTGTCCTATTCCACGGTTATTCTCTATAATTAGAAGGAATTATACTAAATTTCCAATTTGATTGACAATTTAATTTGAAATATTAACAATTCAATTTAAAAAATTGGTGGTTCCTGCTATGGCCACAATGAAAATGTATAATTTCAGTCTGTAATGTACCAATTAAATTATTTACTTCTAGAATTGCTATTAATTTGGTAGGTTTGCTTTATAATACGCAATTTTATTTGCCCATTAGTTTACTAGGTAAATAAATGTACTCCACAAATAGTTATCTAATGATTTATTAATCGTTTATAATACCGGGCAGTAATATAAAAAATGCTTTTCCTACGTTAGATTTGTAAATTTAACATTATAATAACATCAATCTAAGCAATTATAATCAGAATTACATTTTTTTACAAAAATAAAAATTTAAAGTGTACCACGAAGTGAACGCTTTCAAAATTCAAATATCAAAGTATTCATTTTTATACCTTTTCAAATTATTTTGTCTTTCATTTTTTTATTTATAATTTCCAATTTATTTTCGACTCTAGCATTTCCGTTAATTTAAAAACAAGCTTTGTCAGCTTTTTGATATACCGTGCGTTTTATTTAAGTATAACCATATGGATTCACATGGTAAAAATTGGGTACAATTTTGACTATGTGAATCCCTATAGCCATACTTAAATAAATGTTACGTTATTTGCAATACTTTGTACAAAGAAAATAATTACTGTTCTTTGTGTGTTAACTATTGTTGTCGCCAAAATATACTCTTTTACGAAATGTTCATGAAGGACATAAACAAGTTAGAATTCTTTATTTTAGCTTTCAAATTTATCAAAAAAAATACTTACATTATGACATTTTCGCCAAGTTAATTTTTTGGCTTAATTATGTGTATTCATTTCATCTTTGAAAGCGAAAATAAAGAAATCTAACATGTTTAAGTCCTTCTAGCATTGTACATTTCTTAGAAAACATGTTGATTTATGAATAAAACTACAAAATTGTTTCAAATTTGTACGGCAACAAAAGTTAACATGAAGTACATTTATTACCATGTAAATCCCTATGGCCAAACGCAGTGTATACATATATATATATATATATATATATATATATATATATATATATATATATATATATATATATATATATATATATATATATATATATATATATATATATGTTAAAACGTAGATTTTCGCGGGCGTAACATGTATCACTGTTTCTTCGGGTTTGGTCCCGCGTATTTTCTTGGCTCTGGTCCATTATATTTTTAATTCGACGTTTCGATGACGTCGCAGTCATCATCGTCAGGAATAACTATCAAAATTCCATTGCTCTAGCAACCACTTGTTTGACGTTTACGTACTACTTGATGCGTGAATTTCTTGTTTGGCTTCGTGTTACTCTTCTGTTTTGTTCTTCTAATGATGTAGTATTGACAATTTCAATATTATTTTCGGAAGGGGTTGGGTTTTGAATTTCTTGGTTGTTGTTCGGAGATAATATATTTTGACCAGAATTTATACAAGTTTTCCAAATTGGTGGTAGTCTTTTAGCATCATCTCTTTGGTTTAGACTGTTCGGCCTCTTTTTAATTTCTATCGCTTCGCTAATAATCCTCGCGTGGAAGTAGTCTGTCTTTTTTAAAATTCTCGTTTTTTCGAAATTTATTGTATGTTTAGAAATGTTTACGTGTTGAAATAAAGACGATTGTGGATCAGACTTTCTTACTGCTAGAGCAATGGAATTTTGATCTCCGCAGATTTTGTAAACAAAATTAAAGATCAAATGTTAGATGCAAATGATATATTAGTAAGTTTCGATGTTAAATCTCTCTTTACACAAATCCCAATTGACGAGACGATAGCAATAATAAAATCCAAATATCATCAGTCAAACGAAATTTTAGATCTTGCATCACACTGCCTAAAAAACACATTCTTTACATATAAAGGACAAAAATTCAAACAATTGGAAGGTGCACCAATGGGTTCTCCTCTATCACCAATAGTTGCAAATTTATTTATGGTAGATTTCGAAACTAAAGCACTAAATTCTTCCCCTCTAAAACCTAAACTTTGGCTACGATACGTGGATGATACTTTCGTTATTTGGCAACATGGTATTGAGAACCTCAACCATTTTTTATCGCATCTAAACAATATCCACAACAAAATTCAATTCACAATGGAAGTTGAAGAAAACAAACGTTTACCCTTTCTGGACACTCTTATTATCCGAAATCCTAGTGGAAACTTAAATTACACCGTATACCGAAAACCTACACACACAAACAGGTACTTAAATGCGGTCACATCACCATCCAGCTCAAATAGCGTCTGTGGCAAAATCGCTTCTACTAAGAGCACGTACGCTATCGGACGAACACTACTTAAATAATGAAATATCCAATGTCAAAAAAGCATTAATGCAAAATGGGTTTTCCAAAAAAACAATCAATAAATTAAACAGAAACAAAAGTCCAAAAACAAGAAGTGAAAGTCCGTGTAGCAACGTCACCCTTCCCTACATTAAAGGAACAACTGATAAAATCGGAAAAGTCCTCTCCAAATACAATATTAGAACTTGTTTCAATATACACACAAAAATTCAAAATTTACTCCGAACTCCAAAAGAAATTATCCCACTTGAAGCTCAAGGCATATATGAAATTCCATGTGGTATGTGTGAGAAGAGCTATGTAGGACAAACAAACCGGAAAATTAGTACTCGTCGAGATGAACACATTTTAGCAGTAAGAAAGTCTGATCCACAATCTTCTTTATTTCAACACGTAAACATTTCTAAACATACAATAAATTTCGAAAAAACGAGAATTTAAAAAAATACAGACTACTTCCACGCGAGGATTATTAGAGAAGCGATAGAGATTGAAAAGAGGCCGAACAGTCTAAACCAAAGAGATGATGCTAAAAGACTACCACCAATTTGGAAAACTTGTATAAATTCTGGTCAAAATATATTATCTCCGAACAACAACCAAGAAATTCAAAACCCAACCCCTTCCGAAAATAATATTGAAATTGTCAATACTACATCATTAGAAGAACAAAACAGAAGAGTAACACGAAGCCAAACAAGAAATTCACGCATCAAGTAGAACGTAAAAGTCAAACAAGTGGTTGCTAGAGCAATGGAATTTTGATAGTTATTCCTGACGATGATGACTGCGACGTCATCGAAACGTCGAATTAAAAATATAATGGACCAGAGCCAAGAAAATACGCGGGACCAAACCCGAAGAAACAGTGATACATATATACATATATTTATATATTTTATTTATATTTTTATATTTACATTATATTGACATATATTTTTGTCAACTTAATGTAACTCTTAATGCCCTCTTGCACCGCAGGAATTTAATTTTTAAGTTCTTTTCTCAAAATATATTTATTTATAAGATATTAGAGAGAATTATTTCATTTAGCAGAAACATAATTTCTAACAAAATTAAATAAAATGCACAAACAGTCTTCATCGATTTAATTTTTATTTTTATGCTCATACGAGAGTATGCTGAAAAACTAGTTAAGATATTTAACTTTTTCTTGAAAAATGGTAAAATTGGTCAAGTCCTGTGTAAATTCAGTGAATTTTATGATCTATTAATTTTTCAGATATTTTGCTCTCTTTTATTCTATTTCATATAAACATAAAAGTGTCGTTAATTTTGTTATAACCTATTAAAACAGTAGATTAAATACGTCATTAGTTTATTTTTGTAAATTTCGAAACTTTCGCGAAATGTAATAACTAGTAATAAAGTTATTAAAATACATTTAAGTATACATGTATATTAAATTTAATTTACTACTACATATTTTTAGATCTTCATATTGATTTATGTTTTCAATAATATTCGAATGAGTGTTTTCTATTCCTTGATTAAGCATGAAGTAAATATTTCGAGTTTAGAAAAGCCAGAAAATCCAAATTTTCAAATTTTCAGGCTTCTCTAAACTCAAAATATTTACTTCATGCGCCAGGCGTATTAAACACTGATTTATTGTAATGTTTTAAAACCACAAAAAGTATTAAGAGATTGTTTGGTGTTGTAGGCGTTCACTTTGTGGTACATCTTAAATACACTTGTAAGTAAAACACTTTTTACTTTGTTTAACCACTGGATCTTACATTTAATTGTGTGACTAGTTTCGACTATCTAGTAGTCATTCTCAAACTAAAGTAAATACAAATTACACGTTAAAAACTATTTATACGGCTTCGAAGAGAGGGGTGTACATTAGGTCAACCTAGTCATTAAGAAGGGAAATTCCGGGATTAATTCGGGCCTTGTGTATTTCTAGTGCTTCCAGTAAATCCATTTTACGACCTTTTTCGGCAAAATGGATTACTGAAAGTACATCCTCGCCAAAAGTGTGATTCTCTTCTAAAAGATGGTTAGCATAGGTAGAACTATTATGTTTTAATCTAAAGGCTCGCTCGTGTTCTTTCAACCTTATTTCGATTCTACGACCAGATTGTCCAATGTACACACCTTTACAATTTTCGCAGTTCAATTTATAAATGCCTGATCTAACTAGGGGATTAAGTTTTGTTTTTGGGTTGAAAATTATATTATTAAGTTTATGGGGCGTTTTTAATATTACATTAATGTTACATTTTTTAAGGATGTTTTTAATTTTACAACTTATTGTACCATAGTAGCTGATTGTTTTAAAATGTTGATTATCTATTGACCTAATTCTAGGGTAGAAGAATAATGTAATATTAAAAACGCCCCATAAACTTAATAATATAATTTTCAACCCAAAAACAAAACATAATCCCCTAGTTAGATCAGGCATTTATAAATTGAACTGCGAAAATTGTAAAGGTGTGTACATTGGACAATCTGGTCGTAGAATCGAAATAAGGTTGAAAGAACACGAGCGAGCCTTTAGATTAAAACATAATAGTTCTACCTATGCTAACCATCTTTTAGAAGAGAATCACACTTTTGGCGAGGATGTACTTTCAGTAATCCATTTTGCCGAAAAAGGTCGTAAAATGGATTTACTGGAAGCACTAGAAATACACAAGGCCCGAATTAATCCCGGAATTTCCCTTCTTAATGACCAGGTTGACCTAATGTACACCCCTCTCTTCGAAGCCGTATAAATAGTTTTTAACGTGTAATTTGTATTTACTTTAGTTTGAGAATGACTACTAGATAGTCGAAACTAGTCACACAATTAAATGTAAGATCCAGTGGTTAAACAAAGTAAAAAGTGTTTTACTTACAAGTGTATTAAGAGATTGATATTTTTTGAGTTTATAAATGAACGATTTCTATTTAAAGTTCTTCAGGCTATATTTAATAATATTCCAGTATTCGCAGAAAGTTTCGTGAATACGAATATAGAAAAGTAAATTAAATACGAATAGATTTTGATCAATTTATTAGATGTTTGTCAATTTTTGATAAATTTCTTGTCAATTTTAGGCGAATATGTGCATAATTTTACCAATTTAGACACATTTTATTTTTAAAAACCTGACCGTGTTTAATTTGTATTGCCCCATCTAAGACCAAACTTTCAGGCATCTTTAAACTCTAAATATTTACTGTAACCTAATCTCATTAATCATCATCAACAATTGTAAACATTAACAATTTCAAGAAAAAAATGCACATATAATTTATTCAGTTTCTATATTATTATTTCTTGTTTCTACAAATCGATGAAACGAAATTGACAAATCTCAACATTATTAAAAGTAGTAAAACAATATCGAAATTAATATCAACAAATATTTTAAATTAATTAAAATCATAATATTTTGTTCTTAAATTTGAATTATTTTTCATTTTAGATGAATTCTTTTTTACTGGTAATTATTAGATTTTAGCTAGTTTTAACTTTTAACTATTTTAATTGATGTTTATATTTATGTGTTCTTGTCGATGACTTTAGTTGATTTGACAAAGATATAAAACTAAATTGAAAAAACGTCTACATTTTCAAAATCAAAAAAAAAAAAATAAAAATTGTATTGACAATTTCCATAGGAACTTTAAAAAATAAAAAAGAGATAAACAAGCCAATTTTTACAAAAAATATATTATACATATCGTACAGGGAGATTTTTAATAGTAATATATTAAGTGCATTAAAAATGATCGAAAATTTTGCACGAAAAGCCGTTGCCTAGAAACTGCATGAGTCCATTTTGATTGTGATTTGACAAAAAGTCAAATCACAATCAAAATGAACGAATGTAGTTTCTTAAAGGCAACGAGCTTTGAGTACTAAATTTTCAGAGCATTTTTAATGCACGAAATGTATTTAATAGACTATTTCCTGAAAAATACGATTTTTAATCAAGTTGACGTATTATTTAAAATATTAATTATCAATCAGTGTCACTTAATGTGTCAACATGAATCGTTTCGGAAGTTTTTCTTCGAAAGATATATCGAAAAATATCGAGAAAAATTCATCCGAAAATACAAGAAAGAGTAAAGAGTTCGTTTGGAGACAATTTATGACATTCTGTGATGAAAGAAAATACGAGTTAGATCAAAAAACATTAATTTTGAAAGATTTAGAGAAATTGATTGATACCTGACATGTGACGTCACAACAGTGCAATTTTCGCTGTAATTTTTCGTAGAATTTTCACCTACTATGCAATTTTCGCTGAAATTTAATTGTGATTGGGCAATGAAAATGAATTCTCGTAATATGATTGGTAGACATTTTTTGAAGGAAATAGTCTTTTAAATATATATTTTATCCCTTTCGGCTCTAACGGTGGCATTTGCCAGCACTAAAATTTGGTAAACATACTGGCAATATTTCTAGTATCTATGCTAGACTGTGATTTTTATAAGAATTAAAAAAATATATATTTTAATAAAAAACGTAAATCAGCGGCAGTTCTGCAAATATTTAAAATTGGACTCATATCCTTTAATTGAGCCCTCTAACAAACAGTGCATTTTTTTACATTTATTCCTGAATCATCCTGGTATATAAAAAAATATTCTATTATACAGACTTTTGATTCTTGTGGTGGAGGCGTGTCGACGATCCGAAGGGATTATTCGCGTAACCCAAGAAAACGGTAAGATTTTTCCGATGATTCCTCCCCCGGGCTCTATCCGAGGAAGCATTTCCTTGATTACCGACGTCGCTGGCATTGTCGTTTCCGATACCATCCACTGGAATGAAAAAAGGAAAACATAACAATAACGACAAATACACTTTATATTTAACTTCTTATATAGATACTCGTAATCAGAAATTCAAAACGGAATTAACCTTTCAAAGAAAATTACAAATAATGATTTTGATTATTGTCTAATTAGAGGATTCGGGTAAACATCTAATTAGACAATAAATTAAAGCGTAGTTTGTAATTTTCTTAATT
Organism: Philonthus cognatus; assembly: GCA_932526585.2. Lineage (NCBI taxonomy): Eukaryota > Metazoa > Arthropoda > Insecta > Coleoptera > Staphylinidae > Philonthus > Philonthus cognatus. Next base: position 38,039,030 of record OW052242.1, read on the forward strand.
GAAAAATATTTCAAGTAAGAAAAAGAGATAGTCTGGGAATTTTAAATATATCTTGAGGGTTTAAGAATTGTTTATTCAAAATAATAAACAAAGCTAACTGTATCAGAGCAACTGTTTCAAGTACAGTTAACGTTGTTTATTTTTTAAAATAAACAATTGTTAAACCCTCCAGATAGATGCATAATTCCCAGACTTTATTTTAGTCTCAGTTCAAATATTTTACTACTATTTAACAAACTTTAAACGACATTTTTTTATTTAGAATTTCGAATATTAGTTATGTTTTTACTAGGTTTATTTATTGATTGGTGTTACATATAAAAAAATCATGTCTTGTTGAAATTCGAATGTGTAAATTAATTGAGTTTACGTGAGTTGTGCTCGTAGTATCGTATGTTGGACATGAGGGTGAGCAATTTAAATAATAATAGTCGCGGTTAACCAACCTCTAATGACTCTCTAGCGGCATGACACTCCTTCAACGCGTACCCCACTTTGTAATTGTATTCACATTTATATAAGCACGTTACGGAATTTAATATCATCACACTCCAAGAGTTTTACGTGCATACATATTTATCGAGCGAGCATTAATATTTTAATAGCGAAGTTTAAAAAAACACACATCAGAATGATACAAGTCTTATAGTATTACCTCATTAATAGAAGAATAAGTAATGGGAATTAGCCTTGTACGTATTACACTAAAAATACTGTTATTCCTTACTTCACTTTTTATTTGTATCGTTAGATGTACATTTCGAGCCACAAGGTGTTATCAATAACAAACTCAGTTTGTTATTGATAATTAGCACCTTGTGTCTCGAAATGTACATCTAACGATACAAATAAAAAGTGAAGTAAGGAATAACAGTCTTTTTGAGTGTAATAATAACTTCACGTAAACTCAAAAACATACAGTTACTTGTACGTATTATTAATCATTTAACCCAGTGATGGGGAAACTACGGCCCGCGGGCCAAGTCCGGCCCGCGGAAAGGTTTAATCCGGCCCGTTTAAGGGTGCCGTCGTGAGAATGTTTGAACGCGTTCTTACTTCGTAATGTGACGACCCGCATAAAAACTACCTACCTACGATTAAGCATTATTCTTTGGCCCGCTACGATTGTCTGGTTATTACAAATGGCCCGTCTTGAAAAAAGTTTCCCCACCACTGATTTAACCCTTTCGGCCCTGACGGTGGAATTTGCCAACACTAAAATTTGGTAGACATACTGGGAAATTTTCTTTTAAAAATACACACATCTATGCATGTGCAGTAACTTTTTCGATAATCGGTTGTTTTTTAAAATTGTTTAATTAGAAGTCTTAAACGAGTGTTTTCCACTCCCAGATTAAGCATGAAGTAAAATATTGAGTTTAGAAAAGTCTGAAAATTTGGTTTGGTCGCGTAGCGCGTAGCTTTTCTAAACTCTAAATTTTACTTCATGCGCCACGCGTATAAACCACTGATGTAAGGTGAAATTCAAAATATTATACTAAAGCAGTATGCTAAGAATGTGTATTCCGAACATCACATTACATGAGTGTTTAAAAGCGGGGCGTATGAAGTAAAATTTCCAGTTTAGAAAAACCTGAAAATTTAGTTTGGTCGCTCTGCTTCGCTACGCGACCAAACCAAATTTTCAGGTTTTTCTAAACTCGAAATTTTACTTCATGCTTCATCTGAGAGTGGACAACACTCGATTGAACGTTCAATTTGAAATATTTGTAAAAACAACGAATATCTGAAGATTTACAACATATACAGTATATTGAGATACGTATACTTAAAAGAAAAACTCTCTGTATATCTGAGATAGTAATAAATGCACTGCATATAATGTACAAAACATTTTTTCGGGCACGAGAAAAATTCCAGGGCGGAAAGGGTTAAAATAATCAATTTAAATAGTAAGTAAAAATGGTGGTTGCGCCAGGATACTGCGTATTCCAATAAATACTGCTGTTAAATTGTCAAAATGAGAATTTATTAATTGAATAATTGAGTGTGAAATATTTCACCTTCTCTCTATTTTGTATCAATTAGCCTCCTCCGATGAATTTGAATTTGTAACTCATTCGTAATTGATAGCCCCCTCTTAATTATACAAACGGCTGTGAACTCGCGCTAATTTTAATCATAATTGGACTTTTATGGCAAAGGGAAGGAAAGGGAATGAAGTAGAGAGATTAAATAAATTGTTGATTCGATTTTTCTTTTTTTCCTCACAAAAAAAGTTTATATAGATGAATACTTACTGTTAAAACAATAATATTTCAAATTCAAAACTATTTAAATCTAAGAGAATAAGCGTACGCTTCTTTTAGTTTGCAAAACTTTAAACTTAATATATAAACATAACGATAATATCATATAAACTGCAAACAACAAGTCCTGACTAATAAGACTACTAAGACAATTAATATCCATTGAAACAACTATCGTATGTTCAAGAAAATAAAACCTCTAGAGTGCCATGGAAAATATTGCAGGTTGGCAACTCTAAAATTATAGATTATAATTATTATGTCTAACCTTTTATATGTCAATTCCTAAGGCGTGCAGCCAACTTAAATTAAATATAGATTAAATCATGGCACTCTAGAGGTTTTTTTTATTGAACATACGATACTTCCCCTGCAAATACACCTCCGAATCTTGAATTACACAATGAAATATTTAAAATCTTGTTTGATTTGTTACAACGATATCTGATATAACATTTAGGTCAAATTCTCTTTAAACCAGCTAACAAATAAAAATGAAAAGTAAAAGGAGTAATAACAAGAGAAATAATATTGGTTTTAGTCTAAGTCCCTTTAATATTTATTTTTCTTTCTAATAGTGAATCATCGCAGCCTCTATCAGGGTAAAGTTAAAATTGTTGAATTGCAGAACCTACGTTAAACACTTTCTACAAGGTTAATCTGAACTTGAGTTTGTGGATACAAAATTAAATTGATTGAGTTACGTGAAGATCAAATTGATTTGAAGAAATAAAGCACTAATACCCTTTTTTCACACGTTTATTTGAATTACCAAATGTACATACATTTCGGACACAAAATGACCATTATCAATGGATTAGTGTTAATAATAATGATAATGGTCACTTTGTGTCCGAAGTGTATGTCTATATTGAAATTTAAATAAACGTGTGAAGATAGGTTATTAGTGCTTTATTCGTCACAAAATTGAAGATTTATATTCCAATTTTGAACGGACGTAAAAATTAAATAGAGATTTCAAAGCATAAGAACTTCGCAGAAATACTATGAATAAATCCTAATGCTATAACGGAGCTCTTAACAAGTGTCTGAATATGAGGATTAAATGTAAAATTGTCATCAAACCAAATGCCTTAATCTTTAAAGACTCGGACTTGTTCAATAGAATTATTGCAAACTATATAAGCAAATTAAATCGGTTAAGGTTTTTTGGCAAGGATATAAATTTACACGTATCGCTTTTTAAATTAACATTATTAATACTATAGCAATTTGAGATTATATTAAGTTGATTTTGTAAGCGTTGACAGTCAGCAGAGTTAGTAATTGTTGAGTAAATCTTTAAGTCATCTACTTCTAAGAGGTGTTTAGACTTTAATAAATAAAAAAAATCATTTATAAAAAGGTTGAAATATAACGGACAGAGCCTTGGGACAGGGCATCCCAAGGCTCCAATTTGGAGAATAGAAATTTGATATTAAATTATTTATTGCGACATACGATTCACGATCTGTAAGATGAGATGCTATAAGTAAGGTTGAATTATCACAAAAAACAACCCTAATAATAATTTATGGTCCACTCTGTCAAACGCACTTGATATATCAGTGAATTTAATAATTTGGCTATACAGGGTGGGGCACGGAAACCAAGTGGTATTGGAATATTTATTAAATCTTTAGATTTTGGTGTAGAAGAAATTTATTGGTAAAAAAATCTTTGTAGTTCATAGTATTTTATTATTATTCACGTTTGAAAAGATAAATCTGGCATGTGATGACCATTTAAGTTGACTTTTTTCTATGGGGATACAAAGACAGAATACTGATTGTCAGCATTTGTGGTTTCAGCAAGATGGCCACGGCACACACCGCCAGAGCAACAATGGCTGTTTTTGACCCCTGTTTCCGAATCATCTCATTTCGAGATTTGGTGACGTGGTATGCCGCCCTCGAGGCCCTGACTTGTCCACATGTGACTTTTTTGTTTTTTGACCCCTGTTTCCGAATCATCTCATTTCGGAATTTGGTGACGTGTTATGACCCCCTCGGAGCCCTGACTTGTCCACATGCGACTTTTTCTATGGTTATACCAGAAATGACGTGTTTACAAGGACAAGCCACGTACATTGATAGACTTCAAAGAAGCGATCATTCAACATATCACCCAAATCAATAGAGACCTGCTGGAAAGAGTGGAGACTAATTTGCTTCAATGCAAGTTAAGGGCGTTGAAGAAAATTGGTCTTCAATTTTTCCAGCAGATATCTTCTGATTCGGATGATTTGCTGATGGATCGCCTCTTTCAAGTCTATCAATGTGCGGAGATTGTCCTTCTAAACACGTTCTTTTAGGAATCCCCATAGGAAAAGTAATATGTGACAAGTTAGGGCTCCGAGGGGGCCATAACACGTCACCAAATCTCGAAACAAGATGATTCGGAAACAGGGGCCAAAAAACAGCTATTGCTGCTCTGGCGGTGTGTGCCGTGGCCGTGGCTCTTGATGAAACAACAAATACTTACGATCAATATTCCGTTTTTGTAACTGATTTATGAAAAATGTGTTCACCTTGTCAACGTAATGCTTACTTGTTACAGTAATGGTAACCCAATTTTGTTCGAAAAAATAGGGACCAATGATGCCGAATTTTCTGGTAACTGACTACTGACAGTGAAATGCCATGAGCCAAGGAATGCAACGCCCCTAGCGCACGCCCCTCCTTTCTATAACAAGAAAGTAATACCCCTTCCACAACCACTTGGTTCCTGTGCCCAACCCTGTATAATGCGTAATAATGCTCAAATTAGTTACTGTAGAAAGTTTTGGAATAAAAACATGCTCTTGAATAAAATTATGCTCTAAATAGTTTACTCGAATATTATAGTATTATAGTAGATTGCTATATTCCGTTGATTAATTGACGTATTTGGGATAGGACAAATCGTAATTTTTAATTTATTAGAAAATACAGATGTTTTTATAGATAGGTTAAATATTATTGAGAGCGGCTAACATAGAATAGAAGAACGCCCTTTTAGTATAAAGGTAGCTAAATTGTAATTATCTGATAAAAATATATTTGGTAGTTGCTTTAAAAACGTAAAGACAGATTTATCATATATTTGAACAAAGGAAAAGGAAGGGATATTTTTAACGTTCGCAACTGTGGTCCTAACAGACGGCATTACGAATACTGATTGAAAATATTTCCGAAATCCATTAGTAGTATCTTCAGGTGTTTGATATGCCTCATTCTCTTAAATAAGTTCTGCAGAAATTCTTGCAGAATCAGATTTTTTAGAATTAATTTATAACCAAAATCGTTTTGCATTGCTATATAGTAAGCTGTGACTCTATGTTTAACATATAGTTTTATTTCCATAAAACGAAAATTGATTTTGAAGAATTTCATTATGGTTTTTTAGAAAAGCCCAGAAAATTTGTCAAAATTTTCACGTCTGGGAGTGGAAAACACTTGCTTAAAGCTTTAAATTGAACTTTAAAAAAACAGGGTATATCCGCAATTGTTGTATCAATATGTATGTCAATATTTTTATAAAATCACATTACTTTTTCTTAATTATTTTAACTTAGGGAAACGTAAAGTGTTAAGTGTGAACATTCATAAATTTAGAATTTTTCCTTCTACAAAAAAGTGAAATACATTTTGTCTATAAAATAAATAGGGAAGCCAATATTTGAACACTTTAAAATTAACATGTGATTTCCTATGTTGCGTCCGCCAAGTCAACACCCGGTATATCAAAGTATATGATAGCAAATATTCGTTGTTTTATCTTTTGTGGTTATTAAGATATTCTCACGTAAAGTGAAATTTTACAGAATTTAGTTCATTTTTCTGAATATTTGTTTTTACCACTTTCTATTCAGATTTCATATAAGTGTTGTAATGATAGTATTTACAATAAAACACCATATATCTATATAATTTTGTATTTTCTAGAATAAATGTTATTTTGATGTAATTGAACTTTAAACTTAGATATGTGTAAATTCAAAATTGTCTGTGTTTACATTGGCTTACAAAAATACTCCACTGAGCTCCAAGCTTTCATTATCATGTTCTTATAAGTTTAACTATTACTTAATTGCGACATGTCACCTACTTTTAGCAACTTTTCTCAAAATCTAATTTTAAATAATTTGGTACGCGTATTAATTTACATATTTGTATAGAATATGTGAAAATATACTTAAAAGATATGTCAATATTTAACGAAAATCACAAATTTTAAATAATTATTACTATTTCAAATAAAGTCATCAAATATTACAAAGTTTGAGAAACACTTTAGAACTGTGAAAATTAGGGCAAAAATCACAAAAACATCAGACTTAGAATCAGCGTCACACAATTATAATTTATGATAAATTGTGCCTTTGGTTCTAATTTGGTCATGAGAAATGGCCAAATTAGAACCAAAGTTCTCAAATTAGTTAAATAATATTGGTGACTTAGGATTGTTGATCTGTCAAATCGATTGATTGAAAGTTAACAATTGTAGGGATGAGCTTGAATTATTCAGAGTTCAAGATACTTGCAACGGAAAGTTCATTTAAGAAGTATAGGTGAAATTACAGTTACTCAAAACGAAAACTAAGGATATATTGTTATTCATTTCTGTAAGATTGTGTTTAATAATTCCTAAAAAAATAAATTTTTCATTAAAACTTTAAAACATTGGTAATTTATACCAGGGTTGTTATGTTTAAAACACTTTGTTTTAAAACAGTGTTTTAAATATGTTTAAAAACAGCCGTAGCCATTTAAACGGTTTTGTTTTAAACATGTTTTAAATCTCAAATGTGTTTAAAACATGTTTTAAACGTTAAATTTGTTCAAAACGTTTTTTTTATTATTTTAAATTTGCTAAATTATATTTTATACTACTTCATTAGGATTTTTTGCTTACATTTTTAAATTTTAGCTAAATTGTTAAATTACATTATTAAACATAACATTTTATTACAAGAAAATATCAAATATGTGTGTACAAATGTGATTCTTGAATGCAGGGATTTTTAGACGAGGGTTTTCCACTCCCAGACTAAGCATGAAGTAAAATTTCGAGTTTAGAAAAGCCTGAAAATTTGGATTGGCCGCGTAGCGAAGCGGAGCGGCCAATCCAAATTAGGCTTTTCTAAACTCGAAATTTTACTTCATGCGCCACACGTATAAAACACTGAAATATCACAAAGTTTAAAATATCCGGCTTTAACAATCCAATATGTAGATGTGAATAAAACGTGAATCAAATTCAGCGCTGAACTAACTGTTTAAAACAGTGATTATAGGCAACCTAATAACTCTAACGTATATTAGGTTGCCTATAATCGTTGTAGGTGTGTGTTTTTTGAACTTCACTGTAAATCAGTGTTTTTAAGCGTGGCGCATGAAGTAAAATTTCGAGTTTAGAAAAGCCTAATTTGGATTGGCCGCTCCGCTTCGCTACGCGGCCAATCCAAATTTTTAGGCTTTTCTAAACTCGAAATTTTACTTCATGCTTAGTCTGGGAATGAAAAACACTCGTTAAAAGACCCAAATTAACCGCTTTTAAACAACGAATTCCCACAAATTTAAAAAACGCTGTAATTATCGGGATATGTATGCTCAAAAGAATTGGGCTTTCCAACACAGTTAAATATCTCGGCCTCACCTTTGACCAGAGGCTAAACTGGAAAACCCATGTAGATAACATCACTGCCAAAGCAGTAAGGGCAATATGGGCTTGCCGCAGGCTATTTGGCAAACGATGGGGTTTACACCCCAAGATGATATACTGGCTTTTCATTACGGTGATAAGACCAATAATCACCTATGGTTCCGTTGTCTGGTGGACGAAGACAACGGAGATCACAACCCAAGCAAGGCTCAGCAAGGTTCAACGGCTGGCATGTTTGGGCATCACAGGGGCTATGAACACCTGCCCCACTGGAGCAATGGAGGCTATGCTAAATCTCACACCTCTGCATCTGCACGTGAAAAGGGAAGCAGCACTAGACGCATTAAGAATAATCCAGACAGACACACCAAAATATGGATACCTTAACGGGCACCTAAAAATCCTCAACACTGTGTGTAAAAGAGCGATATACATGCCCAAAGACTACATGTCAACTGACACAACGATTGAAGTGGCCATCCATGGCCGCCATGATGTTGGAGCGAGGGTCAAGCAGTTACAAGGCTCCTCGATAGTTTGGTTCACTGACGGATCCAAAACTGAGAACGGAGTCGGAATCGGTATCACTGGCCCTCGATGCGAGTTATCAAGGGCCTTGGGATGATCCCCATCGATATTTCAGGCAGAAATCGAGGCCCTGAACACATGCGCCCACATATGTTTAGACAGGGGATACAACAAACAGAAGGTTTGCATCTGCTCAGACAGTCAAGCTGCATTAAAGGCAATAAAATCACCTACATGCAAGTCTAAATCTGTCTGGGAGTGCAAGCTATCCCTAAAGCAGCTGGCTAGGAACAACAGAGTCAAACTGGTCTGGGTTCCGGGACACGCAGGGATCAAAGGTAACGAAATTGCCGACAACCTTGCCAAGGAAGGGTCCAAGACTCCATTTGTCGGACCAGAACCTTACAGTGGAATAACTAAAGTCCGCATCAAGGGGATGATCCGGGAAGGGGAAGATGCTGCCAAAAGTGCTCACCTGAGAAACACACCTGGTCTGCGGCAGGCGAAAAGGTTCATCGCCTTCTCTGCCGTAAGAGCCGGACAGTTTCTCAGGTTAAGCAAGGGCAGCCTAAGGCTCATAACCGGCCTTCTAACTGGACACTGTCCTCTGAAGTACCACCTCACCAAGATGGGTCAGACAACTGATGCCAACTGCAGGTTCTGCAACGAGGCACAAGAAACAGCAGAGCACCTACTTTGTGAATGCCCTGCCTTGTCCCTTCAAAGAGGGAACTACCTGTCATCGGCCACTTTAAACACCGAGGAACTGGTACACATTAACCCTCAAGTTATAGTAGACTTCATAAGAAGTCTAGACATTGAGGGACTCAAGTAGGTCAGGGATAGTTACAAAAGATCTTTTAGGTCGAGGTAACTTCGAAAGGCCCAGAGGCCACACGACCCACCGACCCCATACCATACCATACCATACCATACCATGCTCAAAAGAAAAATGCCCTGTATATTCTGTTTTTAACTCGTTTTAAACGTGTTTTAAACATGTTTTTAATTGTAATGTTTTAAACGCTGTTTCAATGATAAAAACACGTTTTATTAAAAAAAAACTGTTTATTTCAATTAAAATGAAAAAAAGTTTGTTTAACAACTCTGACTTATACAGCTTTATTTAAAGTTTAAGATACAATGAGTACAAATTGAATTTTCCACTCTACTAGAATTATAGCTACGCAAAATGCGTATTTAGTGTATAAAGTTAAATATTTCAGTGGGATTTTGTTTAATAATTTATAAAAAAAATAAAATGTTCCTATATAACTTTATAATTTTGTTCATTTATGAAATATTGATAAAAATTTAACACAATTAACAGAAATTAAATTCATCACCCAGAAATGGAATTACAGTCACTCAAAACAAGAACCCGAATATTTTAACAGGATTTTGTTATCTTGAACAAGTTTCTTATCTCTCAAGTGGTGAAACATATTTAAGTATGATTTAAAAAGGAAAACAATTGGTTAAATTTCACTAATATTTTGTTTTTTTTATTCCAACTAGTTTCGACTTTGAGTCACTCCTTGAGAATGACTCAAAGTCGAAACTAGTTGGAATAGAAAACCAAAATATTAGTGAAATTTAATCAAGTGTTTTTTTTTAAATCATAGGATTTTGTTTAAATATTTCTTAAAAAAATGCTTGCCTTAAAGTTAATAAATCTCTGCAATGTATTTAAAATGAATTTAAGTTCAAGACACAATCAACAGAAATTATATTTTTAATCAGGCGCCAACAAAACAGCCCCCCAACATTGTTTGTTGAATTTCTACATGGAAAAATGTTTCCTTATTATTTTAGAGAAAACATGTTTTGTAGAGTAAATTATTCGCGTGGATTAATGCTATTATTTATTATTTTGCATTCAAATAAAGAATAAAATCAATTTAACGTAAATAAAGAGTGTCATTCTTTATTTACGTTAAATTGATTTTATTCTTTATTTGAATGCAAAATAATAAATAATAGCATTAATCCACGCGAATAATTTACTCTACAAAACATGTTTTCTCTAAAATAATAAGGAAACATTTATCCATGTAGACCCCGCATAACTCCACTGGGTTTTTCGTTCTTTTGCTTCTTTGCATCCTGATAAAAGTTTTTATATTAAGTTTATGTGTTAGTGTTTATAATGTGTTTATGTGTTATTTTTACTAGTTTGTTATTCATAAAAGCTCTTTTCTCTTCGTGGAATATACGCTACACTTCTCTTTTTCTTTGCTGGTATATATTCCTACTTTCCTCATTTCCTGTGCTAATCATATCCATCCTTGCTGTATTTTTAATTTGTCTTTGCCATTAAAATATGTACTGATTACACAGGTTTACAAAAAAAAAAGTCCGGACTATTTGACCTGACCATGGTATCCTGGGGTATTTTTGCGTCCTGAATCCGATCCCGGGGTCAGCTGAGCCCCATAACGTCAGAAAAACGAGATTTCAAGGTCACTTAGAGGTTAAAATGGTCATTTTTTGGAACTGGACCCGGGACAATATAGCCGCATGAAATTAGTTCTTGTTTTCGATCTGGGAGCACCACCATACAAAGCGACCCATTTCTCGATTTATAACAACACTATAAAACGAATATTATTGAGATATATGAAAAATGTTATTAATAAAATATATTAAATGTTTTTTTTTAATTAGGCGGAATGCATTCCGTTTTTTGATTACATAAAATTGATGATTTTAAAATCCATTATAAAACAAATATAAAAAAATAAAATGCATTGCGCATATATCAGTAATAAAATAGGCTTATTTTGTACAATCAAGTATCTAAATGTTTATTATAATTTAATTAACAACGAACTACTGTTTTTGTATTTAGGCAACTCAATATACACTGCCAGTTTCAAATCCATTAGCTCTATCTTTTTCTCCATTGGAGTAGCACTGTCAACCTCTCGAGTGAGCTTTCACAAGCGACTGGTTTCTGTTGGTCATTTAATCAAGTGTTTTCGGCTATTCATTCCATTTATTTTAAAGAGAGAAGAACTCAGGCTATTCCGGCACCTTAACTCCAACTTCCCCGGAAGTGGAAAACCACTCGGGAAAATGGCTAAGTGCTTGAAGAATAGAGAGTCTTTCTGTGTTCTGTATGGGGAATATCATCTTAAGACGAACTTGGTCAATTTCACAGAGACCATCCCTGCACAATTTAAGTCGCATTTTCCCAATTCCGAAGGTCCAGATAACAACCCATGGGCCCCAAAAGTTCTTTGTCGCACATGCCAAGCGCGTTTGAGATGTTGGCAGACTGGCTCTAGGAAAATGATGTTTTCTTCTCCTATGACCTGGCGGGAACCAGAAAATCACGAACACGATTGCTACTTTTGCAGAAACGTTAAGCCTGGGTTAAATTCCAGGAACAGAAAATCGCTGAATTACGTGGTCACCTCATCGGTTACCATGCCAGTGATAGCTGATGTTGACCTTGATGAACGTATGGTTGTTGATGGCGAATATGAAGGAGGTAAGGAAATAGAACCGGAGCAAAATGAAGGGGAGTTCTCACAATCTCCAATCGACGTGGACGATGACAGCGAGAATGATCAACTCCAGAATTCAAAGTGGAATCAAATGGAACTCAATGACTTGGTTCGAGATCTTGGGCTATCTAAGGACCAGTCTGAACTGTTAGCTTCTCGTTTAAAAGAAAGAGGTTCTCTGGAGAAAGGAACAATCGGGACCTATTACAGAAATAGGGATGAGCCTTTCCGGAAATATTATGACCAGCATGATTCATTAGTATTTTGCAGAGATATAGAAGGTCTATTCGGCGAATTCGGAGTTGAACATGATTCGGATGATTGGCGGCTATTCATTTATTCATCAAACAGGAGTTTGAAAGCTGTTTTGTTGAACAATGGCAATAACCTCGCGCCAATTCCAATAGCTTACTCGACGATATTGAGTGAGAACTACTGCAATCTGGACTATTTGCTCTAAATAATTAATTACAGCAGGTACAAATGGAAAATATGTACGGATTTGAAGGTAGTAACAATACTTTTGGGACAACAGAGTGGATTTACAAAATACTCTTGTTTTCTCTGTGAATGGGATAGTCGAGCTCGTGATGAGCATCATGAAAGGAAGGTTTGGCCATCAAGGGAGAATTTTCTTGTTGGTCAGAAGAACATAGAGCAAGAACAGTTAGTGGATCCCAAAAGTATTTTACTAGCTCCGCTCCATATTAAATTAGGGCTGATAAAACAATTCATCAAGGCTCTTAAAAAAAGAAGTAGCGAAGCCTTCCAATATCCCTACAAAAAATTCCCAAAGTTGTCAGATGCCAAAATCAAAGAAGGGGTTTTCAATGGGCCGCAAATAAGGGGACTTATAAAAGATCCAGAATTCCCGAAGACGATGACGGTGGATGAGGAAGAAGCATGGAAGAGCTTCGTGAATGTTGCCTAGAAATTTCTTGGAAACAATAAAGACCCAAACTATAGGGAATTGGTAGAGGGCTTGCTCCGGAATTACAAAGCTATTGGATGTTTGATGAGCTTGAAGGTCCATTTCTTGGATTCACATTTGGACAATTTCCCTGAAAACCTTGGACATTTAGCGAAGAACAAGGTGAAAGATTTTACCAAGATATAAAAGAGATGGAAAGACGCTACCAAGGTTTCTAGGACATCAACATGTTGGCAGACTACTGCTGGAACTTGAAGAGGGATACGACCAAGGGGCATAAGAGAAAGGCACTTAGAAGGAGTTTTGAGCAAACCTGCAGACCCCATAAACAAGCGCGGAAAGATTGAAAAATTAGGAGGGAGAAAAGTGAGAGGCAAGGGGACTCACTGTAAACAAGCACCTCGAAGGGACCAGAATCTGCAAAAATTGGGTGGGAGAAAAGTGAGAGGCAAGGGGACTCACTGTAAACAAGCACCCGAAAGGAAACAGAATCTGCAACGTCCACGTCGTTGTTCCTGGGTGATGCTAATAGCAGAGTTCAGTTTAATAGCAGGGCTGGGTTCCCTGTCAATATCTCACAGCGAACGGATCGAATTGGATGCATTGACAGGGAGATCGAAATCCGCGAGATAAAACAATCATGGCAACATTTTATCCACTGGGGTGGCACTGTGATAGTCCCGATCGAGATTTAGGGCTCCTTGCTGGAAGATATTCAAGACCTAAACAGTTACCCTCTAACTTAACAGATCGCTTGAGAAATTGTCCCGGGTCCAGTTCCAAAAAATGACCATTTTAACCTCTAAGTGACCTTGAAATCTAGTTTTTCTGACGTGATGGGGCTCAGCTGACCCCGGGATCGGATTCAGGACGCAAAAATACCCCGGGATACCATGGTCCGGTCAAATAGTCCGGACTTTTTTTTTTGTAAGCCTGTGTTATTTTCATGTCATTTTCTATTGCAAAACGAATACGATTGTTTTTATTTTCATTGTTGCAAATGGAGAAAATGGGGTATACTGTTTTCTCTCCCATTACATGTTAGTATACCGGGTGTTGACTTGGCGGACGCAACATAGGAAATCCCATGTAAATTTTGAAATGTTCAAATTTTGGCTCCCCTCTCTATTTTAGAAACAAAATGTATTTACCTTTATTTGTAGAGGGAACAATTCTGAATTCATTTGCGTTAACGTTTATCACTTTACGTTTCTCTAAGTTAAAATAATTAAGAAAAAGTAATCTGATTGTATAAAAATAATGATATGCCATGGAATTAAAACAACAATTGCGGATGTCAAAATGGCAAAGATATCGCAATCACTTTATTAAAGTAAATGTTTTCGAAATGCTGCTACAAGAAAAAATCCTCTTAATAAAGTGGTATTATGCAGACCACAGTTATCACGATGTTTGCGTTATGTTTTATGTCGTTAATTAAGTAACAGCAATAACTTTTGCTATTTTGACATCCGCAATTGTTGTATCAATTCCGTGGTATGTCATTATTTTTATAAAATCACATTACTTTTTATTAATTATTTTAGCTGTACATTTTCTGACATTCGTTGATTTAAACAAAAATCAATTTAAGGCTTTAAACGAGTGTTTTCCACTCTCAGACTAAGCATGAAGTAAAATTTCGAGTTTAGAAAAGCCCCGTGAACATTTGTCGAGGGTCGCGCAGCGACCCGAGACAAATTTTCTGGGCTTTTCTAAACTCGAAATTTTACTTCATGCGCCACGCGTATAAAACACTGAAATATTGTGAAATTTATACATATTTGAACTTCACTTGAAATCGTGTTTTATACGCGTGGCGCATGAAGTAAAATTTTAAGTTTAGAAAAGCCCAGAAAATTTGTCTCCCGAGACAAATTTTCTGGGTTTTTCTAAACTCGAAATTTTACTTCATGCGCCACGCGTAAAAAACACAGATTTTAAGTGAAGTTCAAATATGTATAAATTTCACAATATTTCAGTTTTTTATACGCGCGGCGCATGAAGTAAAATTTCGAGTTTAGAAAAGCCCAGAAAATTTGTCTCGGGTCGCTGCGCGACCCTCGACAAATGTTCACGGGGCTTTTAACAACTCAACAAATAAAATTTTGAGTTTAGAAAAGCCCAGAAAATTTTCACGGGGCTTTTCTAAACTCGAAATTTTACTTCATGCTTAGTCTAGGAGTAGAAAACACTTGTTTAAAGCTTTAAATTGAACTTTAAAAAAAGCAGGGAATATCCGCAATTGTTGTATCAATTCCATCGTATGTCATTATTTTTATAAAATCACATTACTTTTTCTTAATTGTTTTAGCTGTAAATTTTCTGACATTCGTTGATTTAAAACAAAATCAATATAAAGCTTTAAACGAGTGTTTTCCACTCCCAGAATAAGCATGAAGTAAAATTTCGAGTTTAGAAAAGCCCCGTGAAAATTTTCTGGGCTTTTCTAAACTCAAAATTTTATTTCATGCGCCACGCGTATAAAACACAGATTTTAAGTGAAGTTTGAATATACATAAATTTGATAATATTATAGTGTTTTATACGCGTGGCGCATGAAGTAAAATTTCGAGTTTAGAAAAGCACAAAAAATTTGTCTCGGGTCGCTGCGCGACCCTTGACAAATTTTCACAGGGCTTTTCTAAGCTCGAAATTTTACTTCATGCTTAGTCTGGGAGTGAGAAAACACTCGTTTAAAGCCTTAAATTGATTTCTTTTTAAATCAACGAAGTTCAGAAAATTTACAGCTAAAACAATTAAGAAAAAGTAATGTAATTTTATAAAAATAATGACATACGATGGAATTGATACAACAATTGTGGATATTCCCTGTTTTTTTTTAAGTTCAATTTAAAGCTTTAAACAAGTGTTTTCCACTCCCAGACTAAGCATGAAGTAACATTTCGAGTTTAGAAAAGCCCCGTGAAAATTTGTCTCGGGTCGCTGCGCGACCCTCGACAAATTTTTACGGGGCTTTTCTAAACTCGAAATTTTATTTCATGCACCACGCGTATAAAACACAGATTTTAAGTGAAGTTTGAATATACATAAATTTGACAATATTATAGTGTTTTATACGCGTGGCGCATGTAGTAAAATTTCGAGTTTAGAAAAGCCCAGAAAATTTGTCTCGGGTCGCTGCGCGACCCTCGACAAATTTTCACGGGGCTTTTCTAAACTCGAAATTTTACTTCATGCTTAGTCTGGGAGTGGAAAACACTTGTTTAAGGCTTTAAATTTTACTTTTTCTTAACTATTTTAACTTAGAGAAACGTAAACTGTTGAGTGTGAACATTTATAAATTTAGAATTTTTCCCTCTACAAAAAAGTGAAATACATTTTGCCTCTAAAATAAATAGGGAAGCCAATATTTGAACACTTTAAAATTAACATGCGATTTCTTATGTTGCGTCCGCTAAATCAACACCCGGTATATATAAAAGTAAAATATTTGTGATTTTTTTTTAAATCTCTAAAAATGCTTTATTTCGTTTTTTTTTAGCAATTTCGATCGAATTTTTATTTTATTATTAACCCTTAAATGTTACTATTTGGCAACAAACCCATTTTAACTTAAAACTTCTAAAAACGTAGCGAATTAATTTTTTTTATATTTATTCATTATTATTCACATATTTTGTAACCGTGAAATATAATCCATAAGAAAAAATCATGCATTTAAAAGTTAAACTTAAAATATAGGGATGTTATCTTTAATTTATAAATATTAAACTGTTTTATTTCGTGTAGAAACATATTTCTAAAAAAACAAAAAATCTTTACATTAATCTAGCGTTAGCGCGCTTGACGCATGAAGTAATAATAATAATAATAATAATCTTTATTAAACGAAATCACCATTTCACAAATATAAAATACCAAAATTTTCACAATATATTAAAAACAAACAATAATTCAACTACACTAAAATCACGCCCGTAATTAATGATACAATCAATTATATAAAATTAAAAATTAAAAAAAATCATATATAACTTAACCAAACTTTAACAAAATAATACTTATGCAATTGAACTAAATAATAATAGTTATGAAACTAACTAGAAATAGCACCCTGCTAATAGAATCGGAATTAATTAATTGCGATTGATTGCCTACAATTTTTAATGGTCATATAGGCAACCCAATTTACACATAACTTAAAAATAAAGATTGGTAAGTTTTGCTTTTTCAATTTTAAAAAAAGCACATTAAAATAATCATTGTCAGTAGTTAATAGAATAAACCAAGTGTTTTTTTTAAATAAAATTATAGTATTATTCATATATTTTAATCGCTATCGACTTTATAAAATAAAAAAAAAGCAGAAATGATTGATTTTTAATAAAGATATTTTAAGAAAATACGATTTGCTGTTAGTTTTATATAGATTGAGTTTTTTTTTCATGTTCTCTATGGGGATCTCGTAAACTAGAAGAGATAGAGAAATGGTTAAATAGTTTTCCTAGCTGAATAAAATGACATTTGAAAAATGTTCGAAAAAGTAAAGAGTAACTGGATACTTTAAAAAATGTGAAATGTGTCGATTTTTTCAAATCGATTTTTTCAGTTATTAATAGAGATAGAAAATAAATTTAGATAATTTTACACTAAATAATAAAATGTTATCAGAATTTTTATATCGACTTTAGATTTCGAGATATAACACAAACTTACATTTTTTAAATGCAAACCATAGTTGATTATGTCATCATTAGAAAGGTATTTTTTTCTCTTTAATCAGTTACAAAAATAAATGAGTTATTAACTATTTTCTTTTTATTTACAACAAAAGAAAAGTTAGCCATGAAATAATGACTATAATAAAACAATTGCAATTGTTTGTAACAGTTAGTTTCATTGTATTTTTGTCAATTAATTTAGTATTAAAAACAACTCTTCTTTTATGGATATTTTTTCCTATCAATTTATATTTCCTTTTTCACATAACCTCTAAATAAACTTATTTGACAAAAATTGAACAAACTCTTATGTTACAAAAAGCCGCAATTTTATAATTTTAATTGTTTTCATGGCCAACTATTTCATTATTGTAAAACAAGTTGAAAATTCTTGATAATTCAGTTATTTTTATAAATAACTATGTCAATATCAGTTTAAAGAGAAAAATATCCCTTTTTAATGATGACATAGCCAACTATGCTTTCCATTTAAAAAATGCACGTTTGTATTATATCTAGAAAACTGCGATCAATATAAAATATCTGATAACATTTTATTATTCAGTATAAAAATGTCGAAAACTTTGCTATTTATAGTTTTTGTCTATCTCAATAAAATGTGTTTGCTCGGTGGGTTGGTTCTTAATGACTGTTTAATTTAATATACTATTTACGTACTGTATAATATTAAATTAAATTAAAAGTGATTGATAATTATTTACACATTCGAACGCGTCATATTTAATTTATCATTCATAGAACTCCATTAAAACACCAGTGTATGTCACCTGTACAAATTGTATATTAATTAGCTGGACTAAATTGGAAGCGGCGGGTGTTTGATGCCAAAGTTTCGAACTCTCTGGTCAATTTCACTGAGGTCAGTCTCGCTCTTAATTTATAAATCACACATATACAAACATATACACATAATTAATAGTTGTTTATAATATATGCTAGTGTAATAGTTTATAATTCTCGATTTTCGGAATAACCAAGAGAGATAGAGAGAGAGAGAGATAGAAGTGTCTAAAATTAATTGAAACATGTGGGACAGAATTGGAAGTAATGATAATAATAATAATAATAATAATTCACGAAGTTTCGAGAAATGTTGGAGAATTGTGTATATCAACTTTTCGCATTCACGTTGAACTTGAGCTTATTTTCAGACAGATTGTTAATAATAGTTCACTCGTATGACGATACAATTGTACGTACAAAACGTTATTAAACGCGCATTTCGTTTTTGAAAATTCAGTTGATGCTTTAGTGGCTTTATATTAACATTAATCTTCGTTCATTTTGTCCCAGGGTTGTTAAACATTTTTTTTTTCATTTAAATTAAAACAATCAGTTTTTTCACAAAACGTGTTTTTTTTCATTGAAACAGCGTTTAAAACATTAACAACTAAAACATGTTTAAATTGTGTTTAAAACATGTTTAAAACACGTTTAAGACGTGTTTAAAACAGAACCTACTATACATATCCCGATATTTACAACGTTTTTTAAAATTGCGGTAATTTGTTGTTTCAAAGCGGATAATTTAGGACTTTTAACGGGTGTTTTCCACTCCCAGACTAAGCATGAAGTAAAATTTCGAGTTTAGAAAAGCCTAAGAATTTGGATTGGCCGCGTAGCGAAGCGGAGCGGCCAATCCAAATTAGGCTTTTCTAAACTCGAAATTTTGCTTCATGCGCTACGCTTAAAAACACTGATTTACATTAAAGTTACAAAAACACTCACATACAACAACGATTATAGGCAACCTAATATACGTTATAGTTATTGAGTTGCCTATAATCACTGTTTTAAACAATTTGTTCAGCGCAGAATTTGACTTACGTTTTATACATATCAACAAATTAATTTACTAAAGCCGTATATTTTAAACTTTAGAATATTTGAGTGTTTTATACGTGTGGCGCATGAAGTAAAATTTCGAGTTTAGAAAAGCCTAATTTGGATTGGCCGCTCCGCTTCGCTACGCGGCCAATCCAAATTTTCAGGCTTATCTAAACTCGAAATTTTACTTCATGCTTAGTCTGGGAGTGGAAAACCTTCGTTTAAAGATTCAAATTGCAATCTTAAAAAAAAACAACGAATGTCGTAATAATTAGAGTGTATACATATCTATACCTAAAATAAAAATCCCTCTATTTAACAATTATATTTATGCACACACAGTTGTGATATTGTATTGTAAAAAATGTTATATTTTATAATTTATATGAAATATCATCAATTTAGCTAACATTTAAAAACGTAATCAAAATATCTTAATGAAGTAGTATAAAATATAATTTAGTAAATTTAAGATAATAAAAAAAAAACGTTTTAAGCAAATTTAGCGTTTAAAACAGTTTTAAACAAATTTAAGATTCAAAACATGTTTAAAACAAAACAGTTTAAAACACGACGGCTGTTTTTAAACATGTTTAAAACACTGTTTTAAAACAGAGTGTTTTAAACATAACAACCCTATTTTTTCCCTTGTATTTCAAAAGGTGTATTCTCTGTTTTGTTTGTGCCAATCAAGCGAATTGTTTCTTGTGTGAAATACTTTTAAACTTCTAAATTAAGTATTTGTCGTTATCGTATTTTGAATAAATTCAAATAAAAATAAGAAGCATGTTTTTACGATACAATAATACTGCAATAAATTGATTGTGAGTTACGTGAAGATCAAATTAATTTGTCGAATAAAGCACTAATAACCTTTCTTCACACTTTTATTTGAATTACCAAATGTACATTTCGGACACAAAGTAACCATTATCAATGGTTATTAGTGCATTATTCGTCAAATTAATAATACTGCAATGAATAGATTTCGTCTAGTCTTGTAGGAAAACAATTGAAAATAAATCCCTTACTAATTAATTTATAACCATAAAATTGCACAACGCAATATTTACCGATTTAACAGACCGTTTCAGTCGTTTGTTGTCTATTTATTTGCATAGTTAAACTTGAAATGGATGGAAATTAAAAAAAAATCGCGATACTTTTGAATGAACTTGAGGAGAAAGAGGCGACCGTGACTCCGTTCACAACAACACAATGTCATTGTCAAAGAGCCGAAGAGTAAAAGCTAGTTCCGCTCGAGCATCGAGGAAATTACGTTTTAATTTCACTGTTTTTTTCCTTTCTTCTTCAAGAACTACCTCAACATTACAACACACGTTTGCTCATCGGCTTAATAATACAACAATCCATGAAAACATTTTATATAAATTTCTCGTACAATAAACATACAATGAAATAATTATTTATTGATATATGTATTATTATTTATATTTTTAATTGTTGAAATTGTCAGTGTTTACTTTTCTTTGTGTTGATTTGGTAAATTTGTGTTGATGGTTTATAATGTTTTTGGTTTGACAATTTTAATTAAAATAATAATATTATTAAGAATATTATTTAAAATTTAAAATTTTTTAAACTTATCACATATTAGTTTTTGCTTCAAAAAGTTACAGAAATAAATAAATAAATCCTCCACGTATTAATAACCCCTTGAATGAATGTCTCCATTTCACTCTTCCAGTTAACAACTTTACCTTACATGTTTTCCTTACATATATTCACCCCTGTTTCGCTATTGACGAGACAATTTTTACGAAGGCCTCATTGTACGACCACGTCCTAATAATTTGAGATTTTAACGTCAATAAAAAAAAAATCCCAACATATCCAAAATTTTTGTTCTCATTCCGATTTCATTAAAATTTCTACACCTCCTACATTCGTAATGAATGAAAACCAAGTCACTACTCCCGACATTATCCTCTGTACCTCTAATATCCAACATTTGATTCATTCTACCACCCTAACCCTGACCTGTTCTGATCATCTATCCATCCAATTTGATATTAGAACAAACTCACCACCCTTGCCCATCCCTCCCGAATACATTTTATAGTACCAAAGATGTGATACGAAAAAAGTGACAGCTGATATAATGTTAGAATTTAACGACATGCAAGACATAACTGCCGAAAGCATAACCCATTTTAACTCCCTTCTTTCTCATTCCATCTCCCAACATACTCCTAAAATTAAAAAACAACATTACAAATATCCACACAAATAAGACAATTAACTTTGTTTATATAACTGAGGATTTTATTGTGACTATAGTTTCGACAACTTTAACTTGTCATTATCAAACATAAAGTTTATGTTTGATAATGACAAGTTAAAGTTGTCGAAACTATAATCACAATAAAATCCTTAGTTATACAAACAAAGTTAATTGTCTTATTTGTGTAAATAATGATGTATAACGAAGTAGAAGCCTCCACAGTGAACAGTTTGATTACAAATATCCTTTACCAAACTACATACTTAAACTAATAAAATACAAACGACAAATTTATAGAGACAGTCAATTCTACACAGACAGTTCAATATAACAGACTTTTAACAGACTGACAAAAGAAATAAAAAATGTAATCTTAGAATACAATAAATCAACATGGCTTGAGACCTGCAATAATATAAATGACATGCACGCAAAAACGTATTGGACTGGAATCAAAAAATTATTAAAATATCAAAAGACAAAATACACAAATGACATAAACAATTCAATCACTGTTCAATAATGACGGACGACTTTTTAATTGCAGAGGCTTTTGCCCGGCATTTAGAAAATCCGTTTCAGCCGACAGTTAATAACAATTATGACGAAACCTTTTTTAATACGATATATTTTCCTCTCCACCTCCTACGTATGATGCAATAGATGAAATAGATAACTATACTATATTACACGCCCTTAAAAATTCTTCTCCAGGTTTTGATCAAATTGCCAGATCCATCCTTAAAAAACTTCTTGATGAAATCCACATGTTAATTCTCAAAATATATAACTATTGCCACTCCAGCCAGTATTTCCCTCCCTTATGGAAAAAAAGGAATAATCACTTGCATCCTCTAACCAGATAACGATCCCTCCCTAGTATCCAATTACTGCCCCGTTACCCTTCTCCCAGTAATTGAAAAACTATTTGAATCCTTAATTAAAGAAAAACTCCTTATCGCATCCATTAAGTTTCCTTCCCAAAACATCAACCACACTCTCATTATCCATTCTTACCTCCAATGTGCAAGCCACCCATCTAGAAGGACCAAAATCGACAGTGCTTTTCCTAGATATACAAAAAGCTTTTGACTCGGTTTGGCATATTGGCCTCCTTTACAAATGCTTCCTTTTACGAATTCCACACCACTTAATCATTCTTATCAATAACTTTCTTTCCAACAGATCCTGCCAAGTAAGATATCGTCAAACACTCTCTCACGCATTCCCTATCTTACAAGACGTCCCTCAAGGTTCTCCATTATCCCCACTCCTTTATAATATTTACTGCCATGATATCCATAACGTGGATCCCACACATTTTAACCCTTCTCAATACGCCCTTTTGTTTGCATAAGATACCGCACTTATTACCCACTCTCCTTGCCTTCAGATAGCCTAGCAAGCCCTACAAAAATCGTTTGATTCCGTCCAAGCCTGGTGTTCCAAATGGCGGATCAAACTAAATCCTTCTAAAACCCAACTATTCATCCCATTCTACAAAATCACACCTCGATCACCCACAATCACTTTTAACAATTTCATAATTTCTCCCTCCCACACATGCAAATACCTAGGCATCCTATTCGATCCCAAACAAACGAACGAAAAACGAACGAAAAATCCAATTAAAGGCCCGCTTACTTATAAGCAAGAAGGCATAAGCATAAAAACCGCCACACATATTTATAAAACAATTTTCCCTTATTGGATTACGGAGCTATACTTTTTACACTCATCAAACCATCTTCTTTATACCACTTCCAAGTTGCCGAATGATCCTCTCTAGGAATCCTTACTAAACTTAGACATCCCAACAATCTTCTCCACAATCCTTCCAATCAATACCTTTACAATTCCACTCAAATCACACCCATGTCCAATGTGTAACCAACCTTACTAAAAAGTTTGCAAATAATTCGTATAATCAACCCCTTCTTAGGAATATCCTACTCTCACACTTCATAAATTCATTAGTTCGCTGCAAAACAGTTAAGCTAGCTAGCACAGACATTTCATTGCACATCAC
Organism: Philonthus cognatus; assembly: GCA_932526585.2. Lineage (NCBI taxonomy): Eukaryota > Metazoa > Arthropoda > Insecta > Coleoptera > Staphylinidae > Philonthus > Philonthus cognatus. The sequence continues at coordinate 38,062,724 of OW052242.1, forward strand.
CATAAATTCAGACAGGGCAGAAAGACCTTCGGTCGATAGCCTGGACAGACTAACACTAACATGTATGATAGGTATATACATTTTTGTATCGTATATTGTATTGTCTGAATAAAGATGATGTATATATAAATAAATAAATGTTAATTCTAATTGTTCGTCGACATTTAAAAAAAAAATGATCTATTACACTTTTATGACATATTTTAAATTCTACGATTTTATTTTTAATTTGAAAGATAAAGATATATTAGTTTTCATGTATCATTCACGTAAATGCTTTACCTGATGACACCATCCAGATTATTATTTTCTTTTTTTTAATTAAAATTAACAACATTAATTATTTTAATTTAATCCCTCTAGATTACTAAACTGTCGCCCTGTCCCCCAAAACAGGAAACCAGTTGAAATTGAATCGAAAAAAAAAAAAAAAACAAACAAGAATCTGTTTACATCCTGATTTCCTTAAGCACAAGTATCTCCGGTAATTTATAATTTAAATTAAAAAAAAAGTGCATCCGCTCTTTTGCGGAAAATCCCAACGTTCTGCCTCTTGCCCAAATCCCCGATCGTGAATATTCGATGATTTGTAAATAAATTAACCGTGGAGTAAACAAAATTTAATTGCAAACAGGGATGTAAGCTCTTTTTATTCGCCCACTGTTCCGTTAGTAGGCAATTAAAATCCATTTCCAATAGGTCACCTAAAAATTATCGCTACAATGAATAGTTCTGTATTTTTTTTGTTTTTTTCGGTGCACCAAAAGAGGATTAGCTCTTTCATTTATGCGTGTGCAACGGATCGCGCGATTTTCGCGGCGTGGAATAAAAACGTTTGGGTTTTAACTGATTTAACATTCGTGAAAAACAAAACTGTGATTTTTTAATGAATTAGTTTTGATAATTATAATACTGCTAATGTTTATAACAAAAACGTTAACTTAAAAGGTGATTTATTAACTGACAAGTTAAATAATAATAATAATAATACTGATGATATTTATACCAAAAAACATTAATTTATAAGTACCATGTTACCACAGACAAGGTATATACAGGGTGTCCGTATTTCAACAGAATGTATGGAGATCTCGGTTATTTAAAGAGATAGAGAGTCGGCTAAACTGGGTCAAAGTTGCGTAATTTAAGGCCCAATAATAATCTAAAAACAAATTTGAAATATCTTCTTTCATTTTTCAGATATTATCAGAAAACAGATTTATTGAAATTTCGTATTTATTTTTTTATTCAAAAACTATTGAATCCAACTATTTACAACTTTGACATTATACAGGCACTTTTTAACGATAAATCTAGTAACTTATTTTATTTTAAGATAACTATAACATTTACCCAGGGACCATAGCCAACTTTTGTTTTTCTTATGGGCACCATTTTGGACTTTAATATTTTTTAGAAGAATATTTTTTCTGATTTCGATGACGTACCACACTAATAGTTTATTGTACATTTTATATATAAAATTTTAATCTTTTGTTTTTTGTAAAGAGTGCCGTGGAAACAGTTGAGTAACTCACTTATTTGACAACTCCTAGGACCCATAATTTGCTTACATATCGCCCCTGAAGACGGGCATTAGACGATACATATTTTAACAGTTGTGATTTATTTCAAAGTAACGAGTATCTTCCATTCCCAGACTAAGCATGAAGTAAAATTTCGAGTTTAGAAAAGCACCGCGTAGAAAATTTGTTGAGTGTCGCGCAGCGACCCGAGACAAATTTTCTACGCGGGGCTTTTCTAAACTCGAAATTTTACTTCATGCGCCACGCGTATAAACCACTGATTTACAGTAATGTTAAAAATATATAACGCTTAGATCTGATGGTGATCAATATTTACCGAGATGTAGCGAAAAAATGCAAGAAAACTTTTTTTGTGGATACTTTTGGAATAATAATAAAAGTAGAATAAATTTAGTTTGTGCAACTTTTATGTGATAATCGATACTTATTATTATTACAAAAGATTGACAGTTATTAATTAGTTTTGAGGGCTAACAATGATTGACTGCTGTCAAGATTTTATTGATTAACAGATATGACGTCATTGTTTCCAAGGCACTCTTTGCAAGAAAGAAAATATCATAATTTTAAATATTAAATCTAAAATAAATTATGAGTGTGGTACATCAGTGAGTTCAGAAAAAAATATTCACTCAAAAAATATGAAAATCCAAAATGGCGCTCATAAGAATAACAAAAGTTAGCAGCTATGGTCCCCTGGTAAATGTTATAGTTATCTTAAAATTAAAAAAAAATTATGCTACTAGATTCCTCATTAAAAAGCGCCTGTATATTGTCAAAGTTCTAATTGTCCAGATTCAACAGTTTTTGAATAAAAACATAAAAAACGATTTTAAAAAAATCAGTTTTTTCTTGATATCTCGAAAACAAAAAAAGATATTTCAAAATTCGTTTCAGATTATTGTTACGCCCTGAAATACGCAACTTTGCCCGACTCTCTATCTCTTCAAATAACTGAGATCCCCATACATTCTGTCGAAATACGGACACTCTGTATATAATTATAACCAAGTGACTTTTTTTCAATTACCAATATATAAAAATGGTGACGCTCACAAATAGGAAACGAAACGGTCGGGTTTTATTTCCTTTCAGTCAGCATATTTTTTGACTCATTTGAAAAATAGCAGTTGCTTTAATTATTTGAAACGTTATTAACAATTTTCACAATTTGAAAAACTACAAAAATGTCGATGCTTTAATTAATCGATAGAGGATATTATTTTTGTTTAGCAGTATATTTTAATCCTTCTGTAGCAGTTTATTTTTAATACTAATTTAGTAGAATATTTTGAACTTAAAATCAGAGTTTTATACGCGTAGCGCATGAAGTAAAATTTCGAGTTTAAAAAAGTCTGAAAATTTGGTTTGGTCGCGTAGCGCTACGCGCTACGTGACTAAACCAAATTTTAAGCCTTTTCTAAACTAGAAATTTTACTTCATGCTTAGTCTGGGAGTGAAAAAACCTATTCGAAACTTCAAAAAAAAAGAAATGATAATTTGAAATTAATAATATATAATTTTCTAGTTTGACAATAAATGAACCAGAATACGTCTAAAATAAAAAAAAAAAAAATCAACACCAACAAAATTCATTTAATTTTTTGTTAGACAAATTTTGTTAGATATGTGAAAAAATATAATTTTGTTGACTAAAAAAATATCGAGATTACACTAGAATTTGTTTTATGTTATTCTTAAGAGAAAATGCAAATATGTCAATTGGTTTTTCCGAAATATCGCGTCAAAGTGGAATTTTGTCGAGACAGAGAAAATGCCTAGTTTAAACTGGAATTTCTTTAAGGAATTGAAAAAAAATTAACGCGTAACTTCGTTAATTTTGAAATTACAGCGTTTGTTTCGAAATGATCGACCTTTAACATTCTGAAGAAAAAATGCAACTATGTGAATTGGTTTTCTTGAAATATCGTGTCAACGTAGAATTTTGTTGAGACAAAGAAAACGCCGAGTTTAAGCTGGAATTTGTTTGAGGAATTTTAAAAAGATTACGCGTAACTTCGTAAATTTTAAAATTACAGCGTTTGTTTGGAAATGAACAAGCTTCAACATTCTGAAGAGAAAATGCAAATACGTCAATTGATTTTTTTTAAATATCGCACCAAAGATGAATTTTGCTAAAACAAAGAAAATGTCGAGTTTATACTTGAATTTGTTCGATGAATTTAAAAAAAAATATATTGTCACTTCGTAAACTTAAAAATTGCAGCGTTTGCTTGGAAATGAACGAGCTTTATAATTCTAAAGAGAAAACCTAAACATGTCAATTGGTTTTTTTCGAAATTTCGCATCAAAGTGGAATTTTGCTGAGATAAAGAAAATGTTGGGTTTATGCTGAAATTTGTTTGACGAATTATAAAAAATGAACGCGTCACTTCGTAAATTTATAAATCTGATTATTTCACAGGCATATAAATACACTTTGTTTGACTGTAATCAAAATTTAAATAACCCACTTGGATTTTCTAAAATATCAAATCAAAGTTGAAATTTCCTAAAAGAAAAAGTGAATAATTAAAGGGCTTCATTTTGTTTGGAAAATTGTAAAAAATCCAAGTTTTACAGAATTTACAGGAAATTCACAGAATATACTTAGTTTGATGAAACTAGCATCTAATTTAAAGAAAATTGAAAAATGTCAAGGCGTTTTAATTAAATATTGAGCCAACGATAAAATTTGTTGTTTATTTATTTACGAAAAAATCTATTTTTCATACATTTCATTACATAAACTCTAAACTTAAACTAATATAAAAAATATAAATATACATGTCTACAATATATACTCAATGACATTAGAAGCGTAACACCAAGAAGGAATGCTTTTTTTGAATTCATATTTTAGCATACATTGATAACAATTTCAACCTTGTGCCTTTTATATTTATTGTGAAAAAAAAATTCACTTTTTCTTTTTTGATAAAACTATTTATATGAGCTGTTTAGTACAGATGTTTTTAGTTTTCGTGTTTCCGTTGAGTGTGTTAAGCTTAAATAAAATGCCTCGAGTCCGAAGACGTCCACAATATCACCATGAGCGATTTTGACCGGGGTCGAGTTGTTGCTTATCGAGATGTCGGTATGTCCTATCGCGAAATTGCCCGCCGTATTGATTCCACTGCAGCAACTGTAATACGTGTGTATCAGGTATGGACAGAAGAAGGTAGAGGAGCAAGAAGAAGATCAATTGGTCAACCAAGGCGTACCACAGAACGTCAAGATCGGCGCTTAAGACAAATAGCTCTGCGAGACCGTTTCGCTACTACGCGTCAAATCGGTGATCAATGGATTGGAGAAGAAGGTAGGCCCGTTAGTATGCGAACCTTGTATCGCCGCATTCAATCCTTTGGGCTTCTTTCGTACCGTCCAAGATTAGTGCTTCCTTTAGCAGCGAGACACTGTCGCCAAAGGTTGGACTGGTGCAGAGAACGGCAGCATTGGGAGGCAGAATGGCACGATGTCGTATTCAGCGATGAATCACGATTTTGTCTAGGCACGCATGATGGCCGTAGAAGGGTACGACGCTACCGTGGAGAACGACCTGATCTTAGGTTTGCTATTGAGAGGCATGTACACAGGACTGCTGGAGTAATGGTTTGGGGGGCTATTGCTTATGGTAGTCGATCACCTCTTGTATTCATTCGAGGCAGTATGACAGCTGCGCGTTATGTTGAAGACGTCATACGACCGACTTTGTTGCCTTATTTAGATGGCCGCCCAGACGTACTTTTTCAACAAGATAACGCACGTCCCCATATTGCTCGTCGAACTATGAACTTTCTTAATGAAGCTGGTGTTAATGTTTTGGCGTGGCCGCCCCGTTCGCCGGATTTAAATCCCATTGAACATGTGTGGGATATCATGGGAAGAAGAATATTCTCTTTGCACCATCCTCCACAGACTCTAGCACAGTTGATCGATGAAATTCAAGTTGCTTGGAACGAGATGCCTCAAGAAGACATCGACCATCTCATTTTGTCGATGCCCAGACGTATTTATTCTTGATGTAAGACTACCATACTGGCAAAAAATCAAGTTAAAATAATAACTCCTTCTGGGTGTTACGCTTCTAATGTCATTGAGTATATAACACATTTGAATTAACAACATACATTAATGCGCTTTAGATTAAATAGAAAATGAGAGTACGAACTGAAAAATATATCGAAATTAGGATTAGGGGAATATTTATTTGACGTATGCAGGAACCGACAAAGTGGATTATTAATACCATAGTTGGTCTTATGAAATGGAATGGAAAACAGTGTTGGATGTCTAGTTAGTCGATTGGAAGGGTTTATATAAGAGACAATTTGATCTAGGACATATAAGCAATCTACTTAATTAGTAACTAATTTATAAAAGTAACACATGTCCGCGAAAGATCTTCCACAGCATAGTTTATCAATATTAGTTTTGACACAAAGTAAATTAATATTTGTACCCTTGTTGTAACCTAATTTATAAAACATTATATTCAAAAATTTATTTTGAATATTTTCAATTATATTGATATATGTTACTTGATATGGTGACCAGACACATGATCCATATTTCAAAACTACATGAATAGATTTCCTGGAAAACCTCATTGTTTTATATTTCTTAATATTAAATAGAAAAGAGTTTTCACAACACCAATTGTGAATTGAGAATAAGTCCTCCTGCAGCAACAAGCAATCGTTAAAAGTGTTAATTTTCTTCAATGGCTTGAGGTCATCAGCGAACAGCAAAAATGCCGAATGCTTAATAATTTTATGTATATTATTAATAAAAATTAAAAACAGCGATGGACAAAAGTGCGAGCCTTGTGGAACACCTGAATCTAGTCTAATTTCTTTATAAAGATGGTTTTTAATTTTTACATATTAGGTACGATCGATTAAAAAACTTCTAATCCATTTTACCACATCAGCATGGAATCCTAAGGGAGTAAGCTTTTCAATTAATATTTTATGGTTGACACAATCGAATACTTTAGCAAAGTCAGTAAAAATCGTGTCGACCGAACGTTTTGCTTCAAATGCATTTATATTGAATGAATGATAAAAGGTTAGGTTAATGTAGATCATTTTGTCTGATTATAAACAAAAAATCAACAGATCATCGAATCAACGTAAAATTTAAAGAATTTACACATAATTGAGTAAACTTTGATGGCTAGATTCAAAATGTAAATATTAGTTTAAGTTTGTAATCCATTATCCATCAGCCTGATGAAGCTACTGTGAGGCGAAACAATTGTTGCAGTGTCAATCAATAAACAGTAAAATCTTGACCAAGTGTGTTGTTTACTAAAAGTGTAAATATCTCTGCTGGATTTTCCAAAATATCAAATCAAAGTTCACATTTCACATTTTGACATTCAGATGGAAATAACTCAAAAACTATGGATGGGGTATATTCAGATTTTTACATATTTTAAAAGAGCAATGCTTTCTTAAAATCCCCACAAAATTTCATCAAGATCTCATAAAACATGGGAATGTTATGACAATTTAAATTAATGAAACGCGCATAATTTTATACGTATTTGATTAATTTATTTTTGGGATAGGGGGCATTTAATTTACGACCAACTTAACTTTTGATTGTGTTTGCATAATTTGTTATTGTGGATGAAATTTTGTACGTTTAAATACGTTGACCAAAAAACTGCCCGCCAAGAAATTAATTAATAAAAATTAGTTCAGAGATTTAATTTTCACAAGCTTTATTATTTTTCTGTTTATTTTTTATTGTTCCTAAATCAATTTGCACACGGCGTACATACATTTATTTATTTTTTTTATTAATGAATTCACGTTTATAAATAGATTTTCTCTGCACAATTTATTTAAAAAAGGGATTTTTTGTTTTCAATTTATTTCCTTTAGTTAAACAAAAATGCGTTTGAAAAATTAATTATTATATAAAAAATAAACTTTATCTTTTAAAATATTTACTAAAAATAATTAAAACATTGCTCTTTCAAAACATGTAAAAATCAGGGTTGTTAAAAAACGTTTTTTTTTTTCATTTTAATTAAAACAAACAGTTTTTTAAAATACGTGTTTTTTTCATTGAAACAGCGTCTAAAACATTAACAATTAAAAACGTGTTTAAAACTTTTTCAAAACATGTTTAAAACACGTTTAAAAAGTGTTTAAAACAGAACATACAGGGCATTTTTCTTTCGAGTATACATATCCCGATAATTACAGCTTTTTTAAATTTGCGGGAATTCGTTGTTTCAAAGCGGTTAATTTGAGGTCTTTAACGAGTGTTTTCTACTCCCAGACTAAGCATGAAGTAAAATTGTGAGTTCAGAAAAGCCTAAGAATTTGAATTGGCCGCGTAGCGAAGCGGAGCGGCCAATCCAAATTAGGCTTTTTTAAACTTAAAATTTTACTTCATGCGCCACGCTTAAAAACACTGATTTACAATGAAGTTAAAAAAACACACACATACAACAACGATTTTAGGCAATTTAATATACGTTAGAGTTATTGGGTCGCCTATAATCACTGTTTTAAACAATATGGTCAGAACAGAATTTGCCTCACGTTTTATTCACATCTACATATTAGATTTCTAAAGCCGTATATTTTAAACTTTACGATATTTCAGTCTTTTGTACGTGTGGCGCATGAAGTAAAACTTCGAGTTTAGAAAAGCCTAATTTGGATTTTCTAGTCCGCTTCGCGGAGCTTTTCTAAACTCGAAATTTTACTTCATGCTTAGTCTGGGAGTGGAAAACCCTCGTTTAAAGATTCAAATTGAAATATTAGAAAAAAACAACGAATATATATATATATATATATATATATATATATATATATATATATATATATATATATATATATATATATATATAGGGTGTTTCGAAAAAAATCGAAACAGCTGGCTCACCGCTTAAATCAAAGATTTTGGTCTACAATAGATGTGGGCAAAAGCATTTGCGATTGAAAAAATATTTAGAGGGTCCCCCGAGCCCCCAAACATGCCATTTTTAGCCCCTTTTTTAGATAATCGGCCAAAAACGTGCCTTATAGTCATCGGATCAAGGCGAATATTTTATATTTTGTGCCCAGATGAATATACTACAAGCGAAATATGCAAAACCTAACTTGGCGTTAGGTCTGGGTGAGCTACGAATTTTTTAAATAACTTTTTTCACGATTTTGAAGGTTTGCCACACAATCGGACGTGGGTGAGATACGCAGTTCGCATGCTTACATTATTCAATATACTTCTCAGGACAAATTATCGCGGGTGCAACTTGATTTCTTGTCGTTAAAACCCACTTTTTAACAAAAAAGGTGAAAAAACCCTTCAAAATCGTGAAAAAAAGTTATTAAAAAAATCCGTAGCTCACCTAGACCTAACGCCATGTTAGGTTTTGCATATTTCGCTTGTAGTATATTCATCTGGGCACAAAATATAAAATATTCGCCTTGATCCGATGACTATAAGGAACATTTTTTGAACGTTTATCAAAAATGACTTATGGCTGCTACTGGCGTCTAATAATTTACTTTGACAATTACCAATCTTTTGTCTTTTGTTTTCTCATGGCACTCTTGGGAACGGAAAACGTTTCCCGACATTTGCGATGAAATTCCTTTTTTCTCCGAAATTTTGTTATGCAATGTGTAATTTTTTTGTACCAATGAAAAATTTAGAGTTTTGGCTGTACAACGCCGTAATTTTTTTAGGGGGGTGCCATTTGAATTTTTCGAAAAAAAATGGCAACATGCGAAGTTCAATCAAAAATTATTTTTTTTTCCATAAATTACCCGAAAATAAATTATGTGAAGGTATACGAGGTCTTAACCTGTACCTCAAATCAAAATTTAGGCGCCGGCGTCAATTAGTTTCTCTACAAAACAATCTCAAAAATGGGGCGCAATTTTGAAAGAAGGGGTTATAACAGCGAAACCGCTAAAGTGAAGGATATAACATGTTAGATAAAAAAATAAGTACTCTTCGAGCACTTTCCAAATCTGCAATAAAAAATAGGGCATTCCATTTAAAAAAACATAAGTTTGGTACGCCACTGGAGTACGGCACGCCACTGAAGATTAGAAATATTTTTGAAACATAGCGACGGTAATTATGCACCACTTTGCTCTTACATTTTTTTCGATAGCTTTTATAGTAAAGGAGCTATGGTCCGAGGCGTCTTAAGTGCCACACCCTGTATATACCTAAAAGAAAAATTCCCTGTATTTAAAAATCACATTTATGCACACACAGTTGTATTATTTTATTGTAATAAAATGTTATGTTTGATAATGTTATTTGAAATATCTTCAACAATTTAGCTAACATTTTAAAACGTAAACAAATAATCTTAATGAAGTAGTGTAAAATATAATTTAGCAAATTTAAGAAAATAAAAAAGACGTTTTAAGCAAATTTAACGTTTAAAACATGTTTTAAACAAATTTAAGATTTAAAACATGTTTAAAACAAAACCGTTTAAAATACGACGGCTGTTTTTAAACATTTTTAAACATGTTTAAAACACTGTTTTTAAACCAAGTGTCCTAAAAATAACAACCCTGGTAAAAGTATAAATATACCTTGTCAATAGTTTTTGACTTATTTCTGTCTGAATGACAAAAAGTGCGCTTTACATCAAATTTAATGGAAATTAACAATTAAAATTGTCGTAACATTTAAATTTTGGCCAAGAGTTTGTACGAAACTTTGTAATGATGTTAAGAAAACATTGCTGAGTTATTTCCATCTGAATGTCAAAACGTGCGTTTTTAAAATCTAATTTTATGGAATTTAAATATTAAAATTATCATAACTTCCCCATTTTTGTTGAGATTTTTATAAAATTTTATGAGGTTGTTGCTCTTTTATAATATGTATAAATTAAAATATACCCACCCCACTGATAGTTTTTTAGTTATTTTTATCTGTACGTCAAAAAGCGTGTTTTTAAATCAACTCTTATGGATTTTAACAGTTAAATTTTACCTGATAAATGATTTTAAGTATATATAAAATCCTAATGTTAGTTTAAGTAGTTAGTTCGATAATGGCTCCCTGTTAAGCCGAAACTAGTCACAGTTTAAAATAAAAAGTGAATACAAAAAAGTAATCAGTGTTAATTATTTAAATATTTACAATGTTTCACAAAGTAACCGCCTCCACCACAAGATAGTTAAATTTGTCATAACATTCCAGTTATCTATATTTAATTCGTGGTTTGAGTCGTGGCTTAACCACGATTTAAATATAGATACATGGAATATTATGACAAATTCAAATGTTAAAATCCATAAGATTTGATTTAAAGACACGCTTTTTGCCTCAATATTATTTTAACGATTGTTTTCCACTCCTCGATTGAGCATGAAATAAAATGTTATTCAATTTTCATACTGACTTGTCATCAGGTGATCAAGTTGATGATAAAAAATATGTGATACGATTATGATATTACACCAGTATATATTTCGATAAGACGGGTGGAGAAGTGAGCGAGAGAGCTTTCGTAACGTAACACAGTTTTTTGATACGCCGATACTTGTAACTCAGTAACTCAATAAATATCGCGTGCGGGTTTATAAAATTACACTCCCTCTCAAGATTAGAAGTGAACCCATTAAAAGTACTCCTGGTGGGAAAGCCAAACACGTTCGAACAGTAATAGATAAACACACACACACAGACACACGAAAGAAAATAAATTAGACAGATATCCCATTCTTTTAAAAGTTGTTTAAGAGGGCCAATTTTTGCTGGTAGTGTGTTTCTGGGGTACGAGATGGCACAGAGATAGCAAAATTGCGGAAAGTAGTTTTAACTATGTATTTGTTCATAGTGCCTGCCGAATTTGATCACAATGAATAATAAAAATTATGAGTGCTAAGCGCGTTGTTTGTATGTTTAGATAGCGCCGGGCGAATGAATGTGTATTACATTTCAGTAAACAAGTAAATTGGATAAATAAATATTCATGATTTTAATTTCAATCGACAAACATTCAACTGTTTTTGCTTGTTTCTTTTCCAATACTTATTTTTATTATATAATTATAAAATATATATGTATATATATATGGTATATATATATATATATACATATATATTTTATAATTATATAATAAAACTTGTTGTGTTGACTTGGCGGACGCAGCGTAGGAAATCGCATGTTAATTTTAAAGTGTTCAAATATTGGCTTCCCTATTTATTTTAGAGACAAAATGTATTTCACTTTTCTGTAGAGGGTAAAATTCTAAATTTATAAATGTTTACACGTAACACTTTACGTTTCTATAAGTTAAAATAATCAAGAGAAAGTAATGTGATTTTATAAAAATAATGACATAGCATGGAATTGATACAACGATTGCGGATATTCCCCGCTTTTTTTTAAGTTCAATTTAAAGCTTTAAACAAGTGTTTTCCACTCCCAGACTAAGCATGAAGTAAAATTTCGAGTTTAGAAAAGCCCCGTGAAAATTTATTGTGGGTCGCGCAGCGACCCGAGACAAATTTTCTGGGCTTTTCTAAACTCGAAATTTTACTTCGTGCGCCACGCGTATGAAACACTATAATATTGTCAAATTTATGTATATTCGAACTTCACTTAAAATCTGTGTTTTATACGCGTGGCGCATGAAGTAAAATTTCGAGTTTAGAAAAGCCCAGAAAATTTGTCTCGGGTCGCTGCGCGACCCTCGACAAATTTTCACGGGGCTTTTCTAAACTCGAAATTTTACTTCATGCTTAGTCTGGGAGTGGAAAACACTCGTTTAAAGCTTCAGATTGAACTCTTTTAAAAATCAACGAATGTCAGAAAATATACAGCTAAAATAATTAAGAAAAAATAATGTGATCTTATAAAAATAATGACACAACAATTGCGGATATTCCCTGTTTTTTTTAAAGTTTAATTTAAAGTTTTAAACAAGTGTTTTCCACTCCCAGACTAAGCATGAAGTAAAACTTCGAGTTTAGAAAAGCCCCGTGAAAATTTGTCTCGGGTCGCTGCGCGATCCTCGACAAATTTTCACGGGGCTTTTCTAAACTCGAAGTTTTACTTCATGCGCCACGCGTATATACCACTGATTTGAAGTAAAGTTGAAAATATATACTGCTGAGATGTGATAGATATTTACTAAGATATAACGAAAAAATATAAAACATATTTATTTTGTAAAGGTGATAATAATAATAAAAGTAGAACAAATTTAATTTGAGACACTTTTCCATATTTTTAATATTTAAATCATCATATCTATAACGAGGACAGTGCTACGATGGACACTTTAAAATTTTTTTTAATATGAAGCAGAAACATTTGAAAAATGGATTCGAACCGTTATTATTTTCGTTCCCGTTTTCGTTCCTAAAAAATATTTGTTGCGGTTTTCGGTTCAACTCCGAGTAACTGATTGTTTTATCACTTGGAGCTGAGCCGAAAACCGCAAAAACCGTTATTTTTTTGGGAACGAAAACAAGAACATAAAAAATAACGGTTCGAATCCATCATTAAATTTCTGTATCGCAAATTTCAAAGAAATTTATTTGACAAAAAATTTGAGGCCTGTCTTCAAATCCTTTATTAATCGTTAACGATTAATATAACGTCTACAATAATTACTCGTTGCTGAAAAAATCATAATTTTAAAAATTATTATAAATTTTGATAACTTCTTGCAAATTTTCACTTGTATGAAAATTATGAAGATTAGCGGAAATCTTGGAATTTTGAAACATATCGAAAATCTTTGATTTTCACGAAAACCGTCGAAATTTTGAAAATTAACGGAAATTTTGGAAATTTACGAAAAGCGGTTAGATTTTTAAAATTCACTGAAACCTTGAAAATTCACTAAAAATGTGATTTTGAAAATTAACTAAATTCGTAGAAATTTACGAAAAAAAAGTTTAGGAAAGTTACGAAAATTGCTAACGTTTTAAATATGACTAAAATCTCAAGAATTCACGAATAGCATCAACGTTGCAAACAATTACGAAATTCACAAAAACCGTCAGAATTTTAGAAATAAATGCAAATCTGGGAATTTTATAAAACGCGTCAACATTTTAAAAATCAATAAATCTTGGGGAATTTCACTAGAACGGGAAAATTGACAAAATGAATCAATATTTTTGAAATAATAATCATAATTATTGGGCCCTGTGAATTTAGAACATTTTAGTTTATTTTCAAAGTTTCAAGAATTTTTAATGAGCTTCCAAAATATTGGTTAATCTTTAACGCTTTACGCAACTTTTCTAAGACTTCCTTTAAATTTTAAAATTCCTGAATTGTTTATATTAAGCAAAATCTAAACAATTCAGGAAGTTTAAAATTTAAAGGGAGTCTTGGAAAAGTTGCGGAAAGCGTTAAAGATTAACCAAAATTTTGAAAACTCATTAAAAATTCTTGAAATTTTGAAAATTAACTAAAATGGTCTAAATTCACGGGGCCCAATAATTATGATTATTATTATTGTTTTAAATAAACTTAATAAAAACCTTTTAACATGTCGAAAATAACAAAAAACATTCAATTTGGTAAATTATAAATGAAAACGGATTTTTTCCGACTCAGCACTTCAATCAACATCTACTGGCATTCCGCATTCCAATTCAAATCATGAATCCAGAAATTCAATCTTATTTACAAAATGTATTAGAAAATATAATGTCTTTTTTTGTTGTGTATCAATAACGTAATGAATGAATGAACGGTCCGCTTCAGAAACAATACATTCGCAACTCAAGGTCGGGAGCCGGGAGCCAGGAGCCCGTGTCGCGACAAATGCCGTACACGAATTCTACATATCAAGCCTAATTTCTTTTTATGATTTAAAAAGGAAAACACTTGGTTAAATTTCACTAATATTTTGGTTTTTTATTCCAACTAGTTTTGACTTTGAGTCATTCTTAAGGAGTACAGGAAATTACATTTTTACAAACATTATATACAAAAGAGAGGTTAATTTAAATTTTATGGTTCGGCAATAAGGGCTGTCTTGATAGGTGAGCTCCACAGATCTTCGATGTCATTAACTATTGGTTTTCCCTGTTTTATTGCTTTCTGAATTTCCAGTCCTTCACGATAGTTGAGATGACGTCCTTTATTTTCTAATTTCTTTTCACATGTTTTTAGAAATCACAGTATATTTTTAAAATATTACTAAAATGGCACGATGCTGCCCCCTATTTATTGAAAGTATAATCAAAATTTACATTTTATTATGGAGATTTCTTAGTAACGATTAATTTTATTTATCATTTTAGATTAATCTATTTAAAACAACATGTTTATAATAATTACCTCAATAAATTAAAGCAATATGAATAAAAGTTTCCTATGGAAGTAATACACGGATTTATGTGATCATTTGACAGTGTTCCATTATTTAATTTATATTTAATTTAAAAAACAATTGTATGAAAAAAATACTTCCAATTTATTCGCAAAGCTTCAATGTACAATATGTATAAGTATCAATGCTCTATTTTTATTATTGTGGAAGATTAATCGTTGGTCCTTCTTATGGCCAAATAACATGTAAATTTCCGACTTTAAAACAATTGCATGAATTAATAAATCAACTTCTTTAAATAATCATAAAATGTACGTCCCTTCTTTTTATTCATCATAATAGGATATACTACTAATAACAGCAGTGGCGAAGATAGCTTTTTAGCATTGGGAGGGGGGGATTTGACTTACTATTTAGTTTCATAAATGTATTTGTATTTTTCTAAAGTTCAAAAATTGTTTTATTTTTATACTCATATTTTTAAATCATAAATTTTAAAATATACAGGGTTTTCATTTCAAAAGGAGCCACCCTGAATAACTCTGGATCTGACGTAGATTGGTGTTTAAGAAAAATAACTTATATAATTTAAAATTTATGAAATTTGATGTGTGGCCCAGGATCTAAGCAAAAAATAGAACCATTTCTTTTACAAGTAAAAGTAAAAACCAAGTTTGATTACGTAGAACTTTATAAATATACATATATGAAACTAAATACTAGTAGAATCTTCCCGTATCGCAAAAAGCTATCTACGCCACTGCTCAAAGGTATATAAAAATAAATTGAAAATAATAAGAAATTAAAAAGCTAACAGAAAAAGAGCCTTTCATTTCATTTTTCTATTATTTCAAAACTCATGGGGAGAGATTGATCCCCCAAATCTATGCCACTGATAAGCAGCTGGATTAAACATTCTCTAAAGCATCTTAATCTTTTGCTTTTCGTAACTTTCCTGGTTAGGTTTTTTGTATCGGGCCACTTTTCTCAACTCTCGGAGAGTAGCAGGGTAATTTACGCTAGCGTTTTATTTTTATGAGTGGGTTTGTCCAGTTTGCAAAGAACGATTATGATAAAATGTTTCCCCACTTAACGATAATGGGGTTTTACACATTTCATTTATACCTGGAGTTAGAAAAACAGAATAAATAAAGCATTTTTAATTTGTTCGTCCCACGATTAATGTCGGAAATGCACATGTTATTTGGCCATAAGAACGAACAGCGACAACAATGAAAATAGATCTTTGAAATTTATACATATTGCACATTGAAGCTCTGCGAATAAATTGACACTATACTTAAAAAAAAGGTTTCTTGAATTATATATAAATCAAATAATGAAACACTTCTAAATGATCACATAAATCCGTGCAATACTTCCATAGAAAACATTATTTCTTCTTCACATTGCTTTAATTTAGTGAAGTAATTATTATCAACATGTTGTATTAAATAGATTAATCTAAAATAAATGATAAATAAAATGTAACCGTTGCTTAGAAATCTCCATAAGAGCAATGTAACTTTTGATTATGCTTTTAATTAACAGGGGGCAGCAACGTGCTATTTTAGTAATATCTTAAAACTATACCGTAATTTCCAAAAACATGTGAAAAGAAACTGGGTATGATATGTAGACTTCGTGTACGGCATTTGTCGCGACACGGGTTCCCGGTGCACGGCCTTGAATTGCGAATGTAATTTTTCTGCCGCGGACTGTTCATTGATTATGTTGTTGATACACAACAAAGAAAGACATTAAAATATTACCCAATACATTCTTTAATTATAAGTGCATTTTTTGGTTTATGTTTTGAATAGGAATGTGGAATGCCGGTATATGTTGATGCAAGTGATGAGTCGGAAAAATTCCTCTTTTATTTATTTACTAAATTGAATGTGCGACACTCGGCAATTTGATAACCGAGACACTTAGTAAGTTTAGCGTCTAGAGTTCGAATTGGGTTATTGTAATTTCTCATTTTTTGTACGGCGCGCGGCGGCTTAGCCTACTCAGCTTGAAGTGTCGCCTAACCAGCTTAGAGGGTAGACGGAGCTCTCGTGTTCGCATCTATTCCTTTTGTGTGCTTCATTGCAATTTACCAAATTAAGAAGTGCAGTACGCGACAGTCATGTATGATATTTGATTTATGATAGTAATCATTTAAATCACTTATGTAGTTGCAAATAACATGAATATATATTTTATGTTGCCAGAATTTAACTGTTTGTCTACAATATAAATACTGAGAATTTTTTTTTTCAGGTAAAGATATGCATAAGCTGGACATTTTGGGGCATCCGTTGTTTTTTAAAAGAGTTCAATTTGAAGCTTTAAACGATTTCTAAACTCGAAATTTTACTTCATGCTCTACGCGTATTAAGTACTGATTTCAAGTGAGGCTTAAATATACATACATTTCACAGTATTTTAGTGTTTTATACGCGTGGCGCATGAAGTAAAATTTCGAGTTTAGAAAAGCCCAAAAAATTTGTCTCGGGTCGCTGCGCGACCCTCGACAAATTTTCACGGGGCTTTTCTAAACTCGAAATTTTACTTCATGCTTAGTCTGGGAGTGGAAAACACTCGTTTAAAGTTTCAAATTGAACTCTTTTAAAAAACAACGAATATCTAAATATTTAAAGAAAATAATCTAAATTTAGAATACGTATACTTTGAAGAAAAACTCCCTGTATATACTGATATAGAATATCAAACTTAAATCATTAATGGTAAAGGCATCTGTTTCGTTATACAGTTGTATGTATGTCGATAGAAATTAAAGTCGTAAATATTTATCTAGTTTACTTGTGTCTTCTGTAATTCAATACCCATTCATTTATTCGCACGGCGCTATGTAAACAAACAAACAACGCGCTTCGCACTCATCATTTTTATTATTCGTTGTGATAAAATTCGGCAGGCGCTATAAACCAATACATAGTCAAAACTACTTTCTGCAATTTTGCTATTTCTGCGCCATCTCGTATCCCAGAAACACACAACCAGCAAAAATTGGCCCGCTTAATTAAATATTTGAAAGATATAAGCAAATGTAAGTATCTTCAGTATTGTGACTCAAAAACTATAATAATAATAATATGAATGCAGTTTATTTCCATTTACAAAAACAAACAGCTATTAATTAACAATATACAAGTTTAAATGACAAATTGAAATCAATATCTTCGGTCTCCTGTGTTTAAAAATTTAACCGCCAAACTGAAATTATTAATTATCAATATTTGCATTTCAATAATAAATTAAAAAACTGAAAGCGAAACTGAGATTTTTCGTATCTCGAGTAACACGAATTAAAAAGTTGAATAGTAAAATGTCTTTACAGAAATTGAATGCCCAAATTGAGGCGCGTAAAGGAAATTAAAATCGTCACGCCTAATTGTCGCATTGTTTCGCTAATCGCGAAGACAGAAGCGCACACAATGGCCGAACAAAAAAAGAAAATCGTTGCGTTGTCCAACAGAAAGTAAGAAAGGAAATTAATTCACAAAACGCGCGTGATTGCGTTTAAAACGAGATTAAAACGGCAGGTTTAATCAAAATTGCCAAACACACCGGATTATAAAATGATTAAGGATTGTATAATACAGGTAACGGCTTATTGGTAAATCGTAAATAAAATGCTCTACAAAATTTACCGAAAATTTAAACTTGCTTGCAATATTTTACAAAAACAGAATGTGATATTGTAAGTAAATTTAGTAATATTAAAAACTTTTAAATTTAGTAATATTAAAAACTTTTAAATTTAGTAATATTAAATATAATCAAAAGTAGAAGAATATTTTATTAAATAAATTATAAAATTATCAGAGAATTCTCTGCTGATTATTTTATAATATATGGAATAAAATACTCTTTTATCTAATGGCCATTAGATGGCATTTGGGCTTTCGAACATATGTCTTTTTTTATTTTGTTTAGGTTTAAATCTTTTGGCGGGGTATGTTTAAGAAGGAATTATTTAATATTTTCTCTAGAGGGACGGACAAACTTTATTCACTTTTGTGTACATTTTATGTTCATTGAACAATGTTTGAGTTTTTATCAATTTATAAAACCCTGAATTCGTTATTTTTTAATTATGACTCAATAATATAATAATAATTATATTATATATATATATATATATATATATATATATATATATAAATCTCTATTGGCAGATTGTACAATAAATAATTAACATAAAAATAATTCTGATGGCTAAAATAACAAATAAATTCTTCTGCCAATTGGCTATCGACCATTGGTCTTTCCGCCTGAATTTTAATTGCTTGTCCTTGTCCGTTCTTGTGTAAAAAACCTCTTGTTTGTTAGTGTCGTCCAATGTCTGTCAGATGATTACTGTTCACAAATCGTCATGATCACTAATGTCATGGAATGATGCAATGAAATCATGAATGGTGATGGTGAAACGTTTACGCTTGGGAGTGATGTTTTGGTTTCGAGGGATACATAAAGGGTGAAGGAGATTGTAGAGGATAGGATTTGAGGCGAATTTTTCAGCTAAGTGTGTTAGTCGGGTTTTGATGGGAGTGACTGCTGTTAGTTCATAAAGTAGGGTATTGGATGGGTTATGTACGGGGTTTTGGGGGTGTCGGATTTTGGTCCTAATTATATTATTTCTTAATGTTTTTAACTTTTGTAAGTTTTACAATTGTCATATTATTTCGTAATATATAACATAAATTAAAAAAGAAAAACATAGATTTTGATCAAAACTAACATAATTTATTAATTTCGGCGTAAATTCTTTTAATTTTACGTTAAATAAATAATTTCATCATTTATTATAATTTTTTCAAAGAAAACATTTTCTTAAAATCCTTGATTTTATTACATAGTTTAAACTTCCTCCGTTGAAAAGTTAAGAAAAAACCAATAGTGATATTTTAAATTTCTTTAGATCCGGTTGAACTTCATCAAATTCTAAGTAAATTTCGTAAATTTGTATTTTAATTAGTCTGTCTGGACTATCGACCAGAGGTCTTTCTGCCCTGTGTTGAATTTATTTTGTTTGAAAATTTTTATCGTATGCTAGGCTTGTGAACTGTCTTGATGAACGGTACAAATGAATTGATGTATTGTGAGAGGAGGATGTTTATATTTGGGATGGATATTTAGGTTTCTAGGAATACAGAATTTGTTTAGGAGTTCTAGGTTATGCGTGTTTACAGCGAATTTTTCGCTGAGGTTTAATATGCGTTGGGAAATTGGTGTTACTTGGGTAGTTTCGTAGAGGATGATGTTTGAGGGATTATGAAGAGGATTTATTGGGTGCCTGAGTTTGGTGAGGATTCGTAGTGCTGATCTTTCGGCGACTTGGATATGGTGTGAAATTGAAGGACGGATATGAAGGAATAAAATTGCACCATAGTCTAACAAGGGCCGGCATATCGATTCGTAAATCCTAACTGCTGTTTTTGTGGAAATTCCTTGTTGTTTATAAGTTAAAGATCTGAAATGCCTAGCCCTTGTTTTCATTTTGGTTTTAATGGATTTAGTATGTAGGAGGAAGGAAAGTTTTGAATCAAATTCTATGCCTAGGTATTTGCAGAAGTAGGATGGAAGAATTGTGGAGTTATTTATTATTATTGTAGGAGATCGTGGAGTGATTTTATGGAAAGGAATGAATAATTTGGTTTTGGAAGGATTTAATTGTATTCGCCATTTATTGCACCATTTTTGTATGGAATTAAGAGAATTTTTAAGGAGGTTTTGGGATTGTTGAAGCGTGGGAGATAAGGGCCGTATCATCAGCAAAGAGGAGGGCGTATCTTGTTGGGTTAAAGTAGGAAGGGTTGGGATTGAATATGTCGTAGCAAAAGATATTGTAAAGAAGTGAGGATAGCGGAGAGCCTTGCGGAACACCTTGCAGGAGGGGGAATGAGCGAGATACAGTTTGGCGGATTTTTACTTTACAGGATCGGTTGGTTAGGAAATGGTAAATAAGGATTATTAGATGCTTTGGGATCTTAAGGATGTAGCATTTATATAGGAGGCCGATACGCCAAACCGTGTCAAAAGCTTTAGTTATATCAAGAAAGGCGATACTTGTTTTTTGACCTTCTAGATGCAGGGTCTGTATATTGGAGGTTAAAATGAAAAGAGGTAGTGTTGTTGATTTATTGGGGAGGAATCCGAATTGGTATTGGGGGATGGAATTTATGGTTAGCTGTAGGAGTTTTTGTTTAATAAGGGATTCAAATTGTTTACCTAATACTGGGAGGAGTGTTATGGGCCGATAACTGGAAATAAGAAAAGGATCGTTTTTTGGTTTAGGAATACAGGTAATTAACCCTTGCTTCCAGTCGGATGGGAAGTACTGATGGGAGTAACAGTAGTTATACATTTTTAGAATTAGTACGTGGATATCATAGGGTAGTTATTTTTTAAATTAATCTGGGAATTTTATCAAAGCCTGGAGAGGAATTTTTGCCAGAGTGTAAAAGGGAGAAATAGTCCGTCTCGTCCAGTGTATCGTCTGGGGGAGGTGTAAGGGGAGTCGTGTCAAATGAATTAAACTAGTCTTGCAAGTAATTGTAGAATCTATTGTCATAATTGATGTTATGCGTAATTTGATATGTTTGTGCTAATTGATTTGCAAATGCCTGTGCTATGTCTTTATCGTCTGTTAGTATTGTACCGTCATTTGGATCCTTTAAGTCATGCATGTAGTCCCTTTTTTTATATTTTGATAATTTTTTAATTTCTGTCCAATACGTTTTTCCTTGCATGTCGTTAATTTTAATACAAGTTTCGATCCATTTCGATTTCTTAAATTCTAGTATGAGGTTTTTGATTTGTCTTGTAAGTCTATTGAATGTCTGTTTAATTGAACTGTCCGTATAAAATTTACTGTCTCTGTAAATTTGTCTTTTGTACTTTATACGTCTGAGGATATACTTTGGTAAAGGATATTTGTAGTATTGTTTTTTTACTTTGGGTGTATGAGGGTCTATGGATTGTGAAAGTGTGGAATTAAAACGGGATATAACTTCAGGATCTATGTCTTGTACGTCTTGAAATGCTAGTGTTATGTCTTGTTCTACTTTCTCTACATCACAACTCTAATAAAGGGAAATGTAATCTGGGGGGAGAGGGGATGGACATGAGTTTGATTTAATGTCAAATTGTATGGAGAGGTGGTCGGAGCAAAAGTCGGGGGTAAGCGTGATTGAATGGATAAGATGTTGGATATTTTGGGTGCACAAGAGGATATCTGGGGTAGTGGATTGGTGTTCATTCATTATGAATGTGGGAGGAGTAGGAATTTTGATAAAGTTGGAATTGGTGCAAAAATTTTGAATTTGTTGAGCCTTTCTCTTGTTTACATTGAAATCGCCTATGATCAGTGCGTGATCATACAGCGAGGCTTTTGTAAAAATTGTATCATCAATAGAGGAAAAAATTTTAGTTCACTAGTGAATAAAACCTTGTTTATTACGGTTGTTATGGAGTTAATAATATCGATTTAAATTAACAAAATTGAATAAAAACATATATACGCCACGTGAATTAAACACCTTTATTCACTCAAAGAAATGATTTCACTCGCGCCGAGGCGCTCGTGAAATCAAAAATCTTTTCGTGAATAAAATCGTGTTTAATTCACTTGATGTATAATATTTATTATTCAATTTTGACGAAATTTTAAAGAAAATGTACTTTACATTTATTTTTAAATAAATTTTTTAACTCACTAGTGACCTAAAAAAATTTAAGTTCACTTGTGAATAAAACCTTGTATATTACGGTTGTTATGGAGTTAATAATGTCGATTTAAATTAACAAAATTGAATAATAAATAATATAACAAATTTTTAACTCACTAGTGACCTAAAAAAAGTTTAGTTCACTAGTGAATAAAACCTTGTTTATTACGGTTGTTATGGAGTTAATAATGTCGATTTAAATTAACAAAATTGAATAAAAAAAAAAAAAAACACGCGACAATATAAAATACGCTCATTTCTACCCCTTAGGTTACAGTAAATAAATCATTTTATTGAAATTTGCGTGAAATAAAAAACTTTTTCGGAATTTTGTTAAACAAAATGATACTATTTTTATTTATAAATTCAAAGAAATAACCCTAAAAATATCTTTTCCATTTATTAAATACGAAAACTATAACTATCTACAGAAAATTCATGTACTAATAATAATATTTATTACTTAACAATAAACAATAGCTGTAATTTCTAATTAAATATGATACAATTTTCAAATTTTGAAGTGTATTATTATTAATAATATTACTAACAATATACAGGCTGTCCCAGATCACCCAGCCTATTTTTGAGAAAACTGCTAGTTTTAGAGAGTTGGGACACATAAATTTATAACAAAAGCCGTATTAAAGAATCGAATAGTTTCAAATGTCAGTTAGACCTCTCAGATACATTCCGCGGAGTCGCTAAACAAATATTCGACTCCAACTCCGTCTCTATTTTTCGATAATCCTACGCCAATTTTGACTGCTGCTTCGAATCATCTAAACATTTCAAAACTTTACTTAATTATGCAATTTTTTTTGCAATAAATTAATGTTTAATGGTTACTACATCTGCATAATTGCAATCTAATAGTTTTTTTGAAAAAAAATCGAAATTTAGGTTTTTTCTCATTGCAAATTACATAAATTTAAATCGCAATTAAAAACTCTATTTAGGTTCAAGTTTTAGAAAAAAAAAAAAACGAAATATGTTCAGCACATTTATATTTAATTATATTGAAAATAGGAGTCGGAATTATACGAAATTTCCAACTCCACCGCTCCGATTTCCTCATCACAAAAATACTTAAATTCCGACCCCACAGTTTTGACTCTAACTCCGACTCTGAGTTGACAACACTGGTTCAAACTGTTTTCCATTTATTTCTAAACACTGTTGAACTGTTTTGGTCCTAATACCAGTGGCCCTAAGTATCTACTTTTAAAATAAGGTAGCAAAATTACTCAAAACAAACGCTAGTTACAAAAATATGTTTTACAAAAGTTGCTTATTTTTCAAAGACCTTTTGAATGATACCACTTTTGTCCTATCATGCCATTTTTAAGCGAAATCTCAGGGATGCCAACTTTTTTTTGAAAAAAACAATGTCACCATTCGATTCTTCAATATGGCTTTAGTAATCATTTTTTCTAACTCTTTAAGATTAGCCATTTTCTCAAAAAATGGTTGATACGGGTGGTCTGGGACACCCTGTATATTATAATTGTTGCATTTTTTTTTGAAAAAATGATACATTTTTTTTATTTTAAAATGTATTATTGTTTATTAATATTGTATAAATTATAATTTCAAGTGAAAGTAATATCTCGTGAAGCTCACACATTTTATCGACCGTTCCCGCATATTTTAGTCTGCTATGCTCACTAATTAGACTACTTACACATTTATTCACAGTTGCACTTTCTCAAGCGCCAAGAGCAATTTCCATTACACCTCTGCACATTAAATTAATTATTTACGGAAGTTACGGCATTTTTGTAAACAAATATTGCTCAACACTATTGGATAATAATAATGATAAGTAATAACAATTATCTGGGCTAAGAATTAGATCTCTAATACTGGTCCGTTAAATAATCGATTAAGAACAAAAAAAAATATTTCTGCATTAATTTTTATTTTTATCTTTATTTTCTAGCAAAATAACCATTTTTCTTGCAGGGAAAAATATTCTTATTACTATAACTAACATTAATAAAAGTAAAAATATAAAATCAAGAATTTTCAAGAAAGAAGTGATACTATATATATATAAACATATATACAGGGTTATTCAAAATGAACGGACAGATTTCAAACATTTATTTCTTCCAAACTACTAAAGATAGAAACACAATTCCAACCTTCCTGGAAAGAGAAAAGTTGATTATTTATGGATTTAATATAAGCATTATGTGTTACCCGTGTTGTGGATTCTTTTTGGCTCCTTTCGTAAACTGTACGAGTGCTCGACATTTTTATTTGATGTGCGTTCACGTCCCGTGCGTATAGAACACAGATTTTAAGTGAAGTTCGAATATACATAAATTTCACAATATTTTAGTGTTTTATACGCGTGGCGCATGAAGTAAAATTTCGAGTTTAGAAAAGCCCAGAAAATTTGTCTCGGGTCGCTTCGCGACCCTCGACAAATTTTCACGGGGCTTTTCTAAACTCGAAATTTTACTTCATGCTTAGTCTGGGAGTGGAAAACACTCGTTTAAAGCTTCAAATTTAACTTGAAAAAAAAAAAAACAAGGAATATCAATAGATTTACAAAAAATAGGCTGAATTTGGAATACGTATACTTAAAAGAAAAACTCCCTGTATCTGTTTGCTCCGGAGAAATATGAATAATTACAAACCATAATAAAGATAACAATTAATTCTCAAAACACGCTCGTCAATTAGTATTATACACAATTGACATTTGTTAAACAGTGGCGACGACAAAGAAAAAACATGTATATTTAATCACCTAAAGAACTAGACTTCGTTTTTACTAAATAATAAAAAATAATTAATTTGCATTTTTTTTGTGGCAAACCCGTACAAGCTATCAAACATTATTAAGAGACACAAAAGCTGAACTAATCTTTCAAGATGTATTTTTAAAATATTTATAAGTTGCGCCAATAAAAACATATTACTATTGTTTTTTATATTTATGTTTGCAGATGCGTCTACGAATTTTCGATGACACTGGTAAATCTGCTTATGACGAGGCGGTTGTTTATTAAACTGACGGCGAAAATTACGTTGAACTTAAATAATGGACTTTAGTTTTGCTAATGGCAGTGCATAAAATGGTTTTTCTTGTTGTGTCGCCATTTTACTACAGACAATCAACATGACAAGCAACAACGCCAACGCGGTCGTGGTTGTAACTTCTGCCTGGACTGTTCAAATTTTATATTTTTGTCTGTCCAGGAACGTTGAAATAATGGTTCTACCTTTTTTAGTTTAAAAGAAATAAATGTTTGAAAATTGGGTCAAAGTTGCGTAATTTAGAGCCCAATAATAATCTAGAAACAAATTTGAAATATCTTGTTTCATTTTTGAGATATTGTCAAAAAGCGGACTTTTTGAAATTTCGTTTTTATTTTTAAATTCAAAAACTTTTGAATCCAGACATTTACAACTTTGACATTATACAAGCAGTTTTTATGGGCGCCATTTTGGATTTTCATATTTTCAAAAGAATTTTTTTTTCTGAATTCAATGATGTATACATCATCTTTGTCAAAAAGCCTCGAACATTGTACTTGTAATCTGTATGCTAACGATACTCAGTTATTATATTCTTTCAAATTAGAAGACATTGAAACCGCCAGCAATAATATAAATAAAGACCTGTCAAATCTGATGTATATATCGAGCAAACACTCCCTTAAAATAAACCCTAAGAAAACTACCGCAATAGTGTTTGGTCCTAAAAACAAACGCGAGGTCGCTAAATCCCTACTTAAAATAAAATTAGATGGATCTGATATATCCTTCACGAACTCCATACGGAATCTAGGTCTAATTATTGACGAGGAATTACGCTTCAAGTCACACATTAGTAAATGCATCTCTAGAGCCTACGCTAATCTCAGAATGATTTATGCAAACAAAAATATTTTAAGTATTCACACAAAAAAAATATTATGTGATACCTTGGTGTTAAGTCACTTTAACTTTTCTGACACCGTGTATAATACATGCCTAGATAAAGTAACTTCTGATCGAATACAGAAGATACAAAATTCATGCATTCGTTTAATTTTTGGAATCCGAAAGTTTGATCAAATCTCAGAAAAATTTAACGAGATAAATTGGATAAAGATGGCTGATAGGAGAGCAGTACATTCAGCAGTTTTTTATTTTAAAATAATAAATTTACGCACTCCACCTTACCTATACAGTAGAATTGTATTCCGCACCGATGTCCATAACATCAATGTTAGATTTCGGGGTTTAATATCACCTCCACAACATAAAACCGCATTTTTTAAAAGGTCATTTTCATACAAGATTTACAAAACGTTTAATAAAATTCCGGAACACCTGAAATCTCTCAGCTTAAATAATTTTAAAACAAATGTGCGTATCCTAATCTTACGTGGTGAACTCTGAAGTTACTAAAGTTGCAAGTCTCAAATTTTATTTTGTCTAATAATAAATAGTCGCTAAACATAGAATTAATTATTAAGTTTGGAAGTAGTAGGTTAAGTGGAAGAGCAGTAACAGGCTTAGGCCTGCCTGAACTTCGCCTACGCGAAATGTATAAAAGATAATTGTAAACATTGTATTTCTTTAAATTAAATAAAGACATTATAATAATAATAATAATAAAAAACACTTATAGTTTATTGTACAATTTATACGTACAATTTGGCTCCATTACCCTGGCCCAACGACTTTCGAAAATTTCAATTTTTTATAGTCTAAATTATAGCACTCCTATAGCACCCTATAGCACCACCAAAAGTTTCTATAGCACCCCTTGCGTTTTCCAGAAAATCGAGGTAGGTCATTCTTGGGCCAGGGTAACGTTACGCTGGCCGAACGATTTTCGAGAAAATTAAATTAAAGTAGACCAATCGATAGCATTTCTATAGCACCCTATAACACCACCAAAAATACTTGCGCAAAGCAAATTGTTTTCGAGAAAAAAAAATAAAGAAACCCCTCCAAAACCGTTGAAATCACTAACAAATAAATTCACTGCGTCAAAACGAATTAACAGAATTCAACGAACTGCAACTCATATTAAAGCAAAGGTAGCCTTGAATTTATGATCAAAAAATGATTTTGCTATCTGTTAAAATTTTCGAGTTTTTCTCAAAATATTGGAAATTACACACATTAGACGCGAAACCCAGGCCCTAATTTTTTACTTGCTTTATTTTAAATTTAAAGCAGCCTAACCTATAGCACCCCCATAGCACCCCATAGCACCATAAAAAGTTTTTCTCTCTGTGCTTTAGTTTTCCAGAAAATCGAGAAAAACCATAGAGACTTTAACAGGCAGTACGCGCGAAACCTAAATAACTAATTTTCAAAAAAGTTTTTGTTAGAGCTGAAAATTGATTAGATAAAGTACACCAATTTGTAGTACCCCTATAGGACCCAATTGCACCGAAAATAGTTTTTCTCTATGACCTTTAGTTTTCGAGAAAATCGAGTAAGGTCATTCATCCTGAGATTTAGCCGGGCCCAACAACTTACAAGAATTACATTTTAAACTAAGCCAACTTATAGCACCCCTTTAGCAATCTATAGCACCGCAAAATAAAACCATCTCCGACCTCTGGTTTTCGAAAAAATCGAAAAGAAATGTTTTATTTCGGCTAGGGTAACGTTACCCTGGCCCAACGACTTTCAAGAAATTAATTTTTAAGTAGGCCAATATATAGCCCTTCTATAGCACCCTATAGCACCACAAAAAGTTTTTCGATACAACCATTCGTTTTCCAGAAAATTGAGAAAAACGTGGAGACTTCAATGACCGATATACACAAACCCACATTTCAAAAAAAATATTATTTTTCATATACTAGAAATTTACCTACTAAACTATACTTATCTATAACACTATCATAGCACCCCATAACACCGTAAACAGTTTTTCTCTCCGACTTGTAGTTTTCGAAAAAATGTAGAGTGAAATTTTAATTTCGGTAGGCATTACCCTGGCCCAACGACTTTCGAGAAATTCATTTCTAAGTAGGCCAATCTATAGCTATTCTATAGCACCACCAAAAGTTCTTCGATACAACCATTCGTTTCCCAGAAAATCGAGAAAAACCTGGAGACTTTAATGAGCGATATACACAAACCCACATTTGAAAAAAATATGTTTTTTTAGACACTTGAAATTTACCTAATAAACTAAACTAATCTATAACACTATCATAGCACCCCATAACACTAAAAAGTTTTCCATTCCGACTTGTAGTTTTCGAGAAAATTCAGAATAAAATTTTCATTTTAGCAGGCATTACCCTGGCCCAACGACTTTTGAGAAATTCATTTCTAAGTAGGCCAGTCTATAGCTATTCTATAGCACCCTATAGCACCACCAAAAGTTCTTCGATACAACTATTCGTTTCCCAGAAAATCGAAGAAAACCCGGAGACTTTAATGAGCGATATACACAAACCCACATTTGAAAAAAATAGGTTTTTCTTAGACACTTGAAATTTACCTAATAAATTATACTAATCTATAACACTATGATAGCACCGCGTTTAATGTGTGTAATTTCCAATATTTTGAGAAAAACTCGAAAATTTTAACAGATAGCAAAATCATTTTTTCATCATAACTTCAAGGCTACCTTTGCTTTAATATGAGTTGCAGTTCGTTGAATTCTGTTAATTCGTTTTGACGCAGTGAATTTATTTGTTAGTGATTTAAACGGTTTTTTTTTTCTCGAAAACAATTTGCTTTGCGCAAGTATTTTTGGTGGTGCTATAGGGTGCTATAGAAATGCTATCGATTGGTCTACTTTAATTTAATTTTCTCGAAAATCGTTCGGCCAGGGTAACGTTACCCTGGCCCAAGAATGACCTACCTCGATTTTCTGGAAAACGCAAGGGGTGCTATAGAAACTTTTGGTTGTGCTATAGGAGTGCTATAATTTAGACTATAAAAAATTGAAATTTTCTAAAGTCGTTGGGCCAGGGTAATGGAGCCGTACAATTTATACGTACAATTCTTTTGTTTTTTTGTAAAGAGTGCCTTGGAAACAATTGAGTAACTCACTTATTTGAAAACTCCTAGGACCCATAATTTGCTTACATATCACCCCTGAAGACGGGCATCCGACGTACATATTTTAACAGTTGTGATGTATTTTAAAGTAACGAGTGTCTTCCACTCCCAGACTAAGCATGAAGTAAAATTTCGAGTTTAGAAAAGCCCCGCGTAGAAAATTTGTCGAGGGTCGCGCAGCGACCCGAGACAAATTTTCACGGGGCTTTTCTAAACTCGAAATTTTACTTCATGCGCCACGCGTATAAACCACTGATTTACAGGAAAGTTAAAAATATATAGTGTCTAGATGTGATGGTGATTACTATTTACCGAGATGTAGCGAAAAAATGCAAGAATTACTTTAATTGTGAATAGTTTTGGAATAATAATAATAAAAGTAGATTAAATTTAGTTTGTGCAACTTTTATGTGATAATCGATACTTATTGTTATATTACAAAAGATTGATAGTTATTATTTATTTATAAGTGCTAACAAAGGTTGACTGCTGTCAAGATTTTATTGATTAACAGATATGACGTCATTGTTCCAAAGCACTCTTTGCAAAAAAGAAAATATCATAATTTAAAATATCTAATCTAAAATAAATTATGAGTGTGATACATTACTGAATTCAGAAGAAAATATTATTCAAGAAATATAAAAATCCATAATAGCGCTCATAAGAAAAAACAAAAGTTAGCTATGGTCCCCGGGTAAATGTTATAGTCATCTTAAAAAAATATGCTACTAGATTTCTTATTAAAAAAATAATGACATTTTTCTTGTGTAGTTTCGAAAACATTTACATTAATCAAGTGACTGCGATATCTTTTGCTATTTTGACATCCGCAATTGTTGTTTCAATTCCATGGTATGTCATTATTTTTATAAAATCACATTACTTTTTCTTAATTAATTTAACTTAAAGAAACGTAAAGTGATAAACGTTAACACGAATAAATTCAGAATTTTTCTTAATTATTTTAGCTGTAAATTTTGTGACATTCGTTGATTTTTAAACGAGTTAAATTTGAAGCATTAAACGAGTGTTTTCTATCCCAGACTAAACATGAAGTAAAATTTCGAGTTTAGAAAAGCAAACAAATTTTCTGGGCTTTTCTTAACTCGAAATTTTACTTCATGCGCCACGCGTATAAAACACAGATTTTAAGTAAAGTTCGAATATACATAAGTTTGACAATATTATAGTGTTTTATACAAGTGGCGCATGAAGTAAAATTTCGAGTTTAGAAAAGCCCAGAAAATTTGTCTCGGGTCGCTGCGCGACCCTCAACAAATTTTCACGGGGCTTTTCTAAACTCGAAATTTTACTTCATGCTTAGTCTGGGAGTGGAAAACACTTGTTTAAAGCTTTACATTGAAATTTAAAAAAACAGGGAATATCCGCAATTGTTGTATCAATTCCATGGTATGTCATTATTTTTAGAAAATCACATTACTTTTTCTTAATTATTTCAACTTAGAGAAACGTTAAGTATTAAGTGTGAACATTCATAAATTTTTGAATTTTTCCCTCTACAAAAAAGTGATACACATTTTGTCTCTAATATAAATAGAGAGGCCAATATTTGAACACTTTAAAATTATCATGGGATTTCCTATGTTGCGTCCGTCAAGTCAACACCCGGTATATAAAAAAGTGTTATTGAAATTTCAAATATAAAATCTATCATAATTTAATTTATTTTTAACAGAAATTATAAATCACTAGCTGATGGGACCTAGATTTTAGAACTGAAATTTCAAGGAAGAAATATTTCTGGTTTAATAACGCATAATTTGTGCTATAATAAAATTGCGCTTTCTTTAAACAAGAAACATTCCATTCCTTGATGTAATTATTCGAATTACGTGAAGATTTAATTTAAGTTAATTAATTTAAACACAGTTTTATTCCTTTCTTCACATTTGTGAAATATCAGATTTAAAATTTAACACCTTTAATTTATTTTGTTCTTCGTTTCATCATTCAGTTGCAAAAATTCTCATCATTTATTGTGTTGACCCATCTCGAACGCAATATTGTTGCGATACTTATCGATTACTTAATCCGACGCTCGTGGGATTTAATGTTAAACAAGCAATTAAATTAAACACGCCGATTTCGTGCACTTTCTCACAAACCGTATGCAAATATTGGACGGATTGCGAAACAAAATATGGCCCACTTACCTTAGGTTATTCAATCACAATAATCTTTAATTATTTTATCACGATAATATTTAATTATTTAATCACGGATATCTGTAATTATTGTAATCTTGGGTTATTCAATGAGAATTGAAATTGACAAAATTAAATGTACGTTAAGATTTAATTTATAATAATAAATAAATATAACATTCAAGATCAACATTGATATTATTTATAAAGATGCAAGAAATTACATAATTGACAGTTTCTGTCTCATGGTCTGATGAAATGTATACATTATAAATATCGTAAAAATTGTAAAAGGAGGTTATACTGGCTAGTAGATTA
This sequence comes from Philonthus cognatus, assembly GCA_932526585.2. Classification (NCBI taxonomy): domain Eukaryota; kingdom Metazoa; phylum Arthropoda; class Insecta; order Coleoptera; family Staphylinidae; genus Philonthus; species Philonthus cognatus. The sequence continues at coordinate 38,094,846 of OW052242.1, forward strand.
TTCATTTTTAGAATTTTAATTTTGTTAATTTATTTTAATATGCTACCTCCTAGACAAAGGACTAACTGATAGTTAGAATGCAGACCCTTTACTGGCGTGTGTTAGTGTCTAGAAACAGATTTTGAGATTTAAATGTTAAACAAGCAATTAAATTTTACACTCCGATTTCGTGCACTTTCTAACAAACCGTATGCGAATTTTAGAAGGATTGTGGAACAAAATATGCCCCACTAACCTTAGGTTATTCAATCCAAATAGTCTTTAATTATTTAATCACGGATATCTGTAATTATTGTAATCTTGGGTTATTCAATGAAAATTCTAATTGACAAAATTAAATGTTGTCGTAAAATAAGACATTCAAGATCAAAATAAATATTATTTATAATGATGCAAGAAATGACATAATTGACAATTTCTGTCTTATGGGCTGATGAAATGTATACATTATAAATATCGTAAAAATTGTAAAATCGTAGAGAAAAGTGGGGGAATGCCGTATAAGGAGGTTATACTGATCAGCAAATTGTTCAGTTTTAGATTTTTAATTTATTTTAATATGCTACCTCTTAGACAAAGGACTAAATGATAGTTAGAATCCAGACCCTTTAGTAGCGTGTGTTAGTGTCCAGAAAGAGATTTTATTATTTTGATTGAGTTGATAAGAGTTCAAGAGCACATTCTAAAGTACGAGCTATTGTTATGTTTAATTATTTCGTAATTATTTGGATTTCATAAAAACAAGCATTACAATACCGAAGAATAAGCATCCAAATGATCTGGAAACTTCAAGAAAAGTTTAATTTTTCGATCTTATGCCTATACCAGGACCATCAAGGAGAGAGCGGGCGATTATTTAAACGTTTCTGACAATTAAGAAGACCCTAATGAAGATATTTGCCTAATTAATGGAACATTTTAGAAAAATAAGCAAGTAGCGCCAAAGTGTAATACCGTGCAATCTATTAAATTATGATTTAGAGTAGGCGGCATTTTATTTGTGCGTTTGCTCAGAATACTAATTGCACGATGGAATTAATTTGATGTTATGGTAAATTATGTGTTAACCAGGGTTGTTAAAAAAACGTTTTTTTTATTTTAATTAAAACAAACATTTTTTTTAATATACCGTGTTTTTTTTATTGAAACAGCGTTTAAAACATTAACAATTAAAAACATTTTTAAAACACGTTTAAAACGTGTTTAAAACGTGTTTAAAACGTGTTTAAAACAGAACATACAGGGCATTATTCTTTTGAGTATATATATCCCGATAATTACAGAGTTTTTTAAATTTGCAAAAATTCGTTGTTTAAAAGCGGTTAAATTGAGGCTTTTAACGAGTGTTTTCCACTCCCAGACTAAACATGAAGTAAAATTTCGAGTTTAGAAAAGCCTAAGAATTTGGATTGGCCGCGTAGCGAATCGGAGCGGCCAATCCAAATTAGGCTTTTCTAAACTCAAAATTTTACTTCATGCGCCACGCTTAAAAACACTGATTTACAGTGAAGTTTAAAAAACACACGCAGACAACAACGATAATAGGCAACCTAATATACGTTAGAGTTATTGGGTTGCCTATAATCACTGTTTTAAACAATTTGTTCAGCGCGGAATTTGACTCAAGTTTTATTTACATCTACATATTGGATTGCGCAAGCCGTATATTTTAAACTTTGCGATATTTCAGTGTTTTATACGTGTAGCGCATGAAGTAAAATTTCGAGTTTAGAAAAGCCTAATTTGGATTGGCCGCTCCGCTTCGCTACCCGGCCAATCCAAATTCTTGGGCTTTTCTAAACTCGAAATTTTACTTCATGCTTAGTCTGGGAGTGGAAAACTCTCATTTAAAAATTCAAATTAAAATCTTTGTAAAAAACAACGAATCTTGTAAAATTTACAGATATACCTGAGGAAAGAATTCCCTGTCTTTAAAAATCACATTTATGCACAAATATTTAATATTTTGTTGTAATAAAATGTTATGTTTAATAACGTAATTTAAAATACCTTCAACAATTTAACTAAAATTTAAAAATGTAAACAAAAAATCCTAATGAAGTCGTATAAAATATAATTTAGCAAATTTAAAATTATAAAAAAAACGTTTAAAACAAATTTAACGTTTAAAACATGTTTTAAACAAATTTAAGATATAAACCATGTTTAAAACAAAACCTTTTAAAACACGACGGCTGTTTTTAAACATGTTTAAAATACTGTTTTAAAACAAAGTGTTTTAAACACAACAACCCTGATGTTAACAGTCAGTAGTGCAAATCTAATTTAAAATTCAAAGCCTACTCTAAATCCTATTTTCCATGATCGCGGGGTATTTATTCTTAAAGCTCGTACTAGTAGCTATACAAATATGCGATTTTGGGAAAAATTAATAAATTTTCGAGAAACGACGTCAACCGGCCGGCATTACCTCCCCCCCCCCTAAGTTGGCAATACCGAAATTGCAATGTGTTCATATTTTAGTTAAATAGATTTTGAAGAAGATACATTCAAATTCAAAACTATTTGAATTCGAGAAAATAAGCTTACGCTTCTTATAGTTTGCACACTTTAAACATAATATATAAAATTACGAAAAAACTATTCGTGAAAATGCAAACAATGTCTTAGTTAATAAGATAGCTCAAGACGATAAATATCCATTGAAACAACTACTTCCCGTGCAAATACACCTCCGGATATTGAATTATACAATGAAATATTTAAAATCTTATTTAATTTGATTTGTTACAACGCTCTATTAAAGTATATGTAACGTTTAGGTCAAATTCTCTTCAAACCAACTAACAATACAAATTTAAAATGAAAGGAGAGATAGCAACAAATTAGAAGTGAAAGGACTTGGATTAAAACTAATGTCTTAGGCCATCTAATAATAGAGCGTTGTAACAAATCAAATTAAATAAGATTTTAAATATTTCATTGTATAATTCAATATCCGGAGGTGTATTTGCACGGGAAGTAGTTGTTTTAATGGATATTTATCGTCCTCAGTTGTCTTATTAATTAAGACATTATTTGCATTTTCACGAATAGTTTTTTCGTAATTTTATATATTATGTTTAAAGTGTTCAAACTATAGGAAGCGTAAGCTTATTTTCTCGAATTCAAATAGTTTTGAATTTGAATTTATCTTGATTGAACTGTACCGTAAGGTAAATAATAAGGTCTCACATTCTTCATACCTGCTAATGACATAATCCCCTTTTTTACCAATAAATACCGACCATAATTTTCACTCATTCCATTTCTGTGTACCTGTCCATTCCACACACACCACTTTTTCCAAGTAAGTTTGTTTTAATTTTATTCCTAATTTTTTTAATCGTCATAAGCAAAGCTATACTGAAGAGAGATAAATCTCGAAACGCGTCTATAGATGGCCTAAGACATTAGTTTTAATCCAAGTCCTTTCACTTCTAATTTGTTTCTATCTCTCCTTTCATTTTAAATTTGTATTGTTAGTTGGTTTGAAGAGAATTTGACCTAAACGTTACATATACATTAATAGAGCGTTGTAACAAATCAAATTAAATAAGATTTTAAATATTTCATTGTATAATTCAATATCCGGAGGTGTATTTGCACGGAAAGTAGTTGTTACAATGGATATTTATCGTCTTAAGTTGTCTTATTAATTAAGACATTGTTTGCATTTTCACGAATAGTTTTTTCGTAATTTTATATATTAGATTTTGAAATTGAATGTATCAATATTTTTTTAAAACATTATTTCAAGTTAGCACATATGTGTTGATATTTTGCTCCTATATTGATGTCTATAGTGCATTTAGTTTCTTTGTAATTTGCTAAAAACGTTAGGGTGTCACAATTCCTCCACTTTGTCCTATTCAAGAGATCTTGAAACCTAAAGAGATGCCAAAATTTGATAGCCGGTTTTTTTTGCATGATTACAATAGTTTCCTTATATAGTAGTTGTTCGGAAAGTAAAAAAAGAAGAAGAACAAGAAAAACGCAATGTCGACGAGTAAACTGCATTACGCAAGGCCTTGACCGTAATACGAAATGTGCAATTCAACCTTATGTAAATGGCATATTTAGTGTAATTAATTTGCAAATTCTAGACAATAAAACGGTGAATATTTTATAACAATTAAATATACAGTGTGTCCATATTTCGTGGACATGCATGGGCTCTAAAAAAAAAAAGAAACGAGTTGAGTTAGTCAAATGTTTTTTTCAAGGCACTCTTTACAAAAAAACACTTGCGATATTAATTTTACAGATCAAATGTAAAATAAATTATGAGTATGATATATCACTGAATTAAAAAAAAACTACTCTTTTAAAAAATGTACAACCTAAAAGTCGCTCATAAGAATAACAATAGTAGGTTATGGTTCCTGGGTAAATGTTATAGTTAACTTAGAACAAAATATGCTAAAAGATTCTTTATTGAAAAGTGCCTGTATTATGTCAAAGTTATTAATGTCCAGCTTCAATAATTTTTGACTAAAATAATGAACCCAACATTTAACAAACATCTTTTTTTTATTATCTCGCAAACTGAAAACTTATTTATTTTTAAGAATTAAATTATTGTTTGTATACTGTGAGATACATAAGATAGTCAAATTGTTAAAGTTAAAACAATCGAATCTGAAAATGCCAAATTCTGTTATATTTATTAAAAAAAAAACACGAATATTATTATCAACTACAGTCATAGTCATATACATTAATCTAAGTAACAGACAACTAACCAATCCTCAATTAAAGTTAGTTTAGTTTGAAAAGGAGAAGTGAGGAGCCTCGCTTTATCTTTTCTGTTATTTCCTCTAACCTAACTATAGTACACGTTGAAAACTTAACTTAAACAACGTATATCTAATATAAGCCTAAATAATTATCAAATAACATAACATCAACTTTAACCTACTTTGTGTAAACGTCACCTTATTTAAGCTTGTTTATTCAAAACAATGTTTGAAATATAAAACTAGGATAATATTCGTGTAACTCACAAAACATCAGTCCTAATGTAAATAATTTTTTTAAAAAACCTAATCTAATCTGATACAAGTTTTACAAATCTCTAGTAAACCTACCTAATATATGCATGTAACTACAATCTAACTAAATGTGATACAGGGAGTTTTTCTTTAAAGTGTATGTATTCGAAATTTAGTTTATTTCCTTTAAATCTTTAGATATTCGTTGTTTTTTAACAAGAGTTCAATTTGAAGCTTTCAACGAGTGTTTTCCACTCCCAGACTAGGTTAGGTTAGGTTAGGTACTAATGGCAACAGTTAGACCGCTCACTTAGGCCCAAGGGGCCCCTTGTGATAGCATAAGGGTGAAACGGAGTCAGATCTCCTCTCCCTCCCCACCTATACAAACCAATTCGAGCACCTAATGAACCCGATCAGATTTCTCACATCTAGAGGTGTGAGGTCCGTTAGTCCATTTGCATAGTGCATACCAAGGTACTTGACCCTTTTCCCTTCGAGAGCAGGGCATTGTCCCAGATAGTGGAGTACCGTCTCTTCCTCCTACACATCCAGGCATCCTCTGCAAAAGTCGTTGTGTTCAAGACCCATCTTTTGTGCATGTCTGCCTAGGAGGCAGTGGCATGTGAGGATGCCTGCCATCTTCTTTATGTCGATTCTGCTAAGTGCAATTAATCTGTTGCTGTTTATAGTATCCCATATAGGCCATAGCTGCCTTGTTATGAGACACGTATCTTCTTCTCTCCACCTATGGTTGACCGATGCTATCATCTGGTCCCTAAGTAGTCTCTTGCATTCCACAAGAGGAATGTGGGTGGAGAGTTCAGTAGACACGTCCTTCATTCTTGCCCCTTCCTTGTAAGGTCGTCGGCAATTGAATTTCCCCTGATATCACTGTGACTAGGTACCCACATGAGTCCCAAGTCACAGTTATTTGCAAGCCTATTTCGCGACTTTTTACAGTCTCTGACCACCTTTGAGGTGCAGTGCGGACTATTCAGTATCTTAATGGCGGCTTTGCTATCAGTAATGAACCTGATGCAGTTCCCCTGAAGGTCAATTTTGTGGATCCAGTCCGCTGCTACTTGGATGGCTATGACCTCTGCCTGAAGAATGTTACAGTGGTTTGGGAGTCTAAAAGACTTTTTGAGGTTGAAATCTTGTGAGACGATTCCTCTCCCTACTCTGTTTTCAGACTCCGTAAAGAGCCAGACGTCGCCTTGAATTATCTTGCCCTCTAACCATTTGGTTTTGTCCGGGATGGAAGTGGAGAACTTATTTTCAAAATTAAGTTCTGGAATGCAGCTGTCAGTTTTCAGGGGGATATCGACAGGCTCATTTAGGATCCTTCCATGGCCCTGTTTGCTAATGCTCCATATCCCAACTAAGTTGATTCTGATCGCTGTGGTAGCTGCAGTATATCTGCAGTAGAGGTCGACTGGAGCTAGATTTAGTATTATATCTAGCGTTTTGGAGGGGGGCCCTGACCGCCTCCGTTATGAGCAATTCAGCGGCTCTCTGAGCCTTACCGAGTGCAGTTTGCTGGATCCTTTTGTCGTGGGCAGTCCACCAGACTGCGGCTCCGTAGAACATAATGGACCTTACCACGGCCGTATACACCCAGTGAACAACGGTTGGTTTCAGTCCCCAGTTCTTGCCCACTGCTCTTTTGCAGGAGTACAGCGCGACGGGCGCTTTCCGTGCTCTCTCCTGGATATTGGGCTTCCAACTAAGCTTCCTGTCGATTAGAATGCCCAAATATTTAGCTTACTCTTTTACCACCAGTTTCGTCCCACCACTCCCAGACTAAGCATGAAGTAAAATTTTGAGTTTAGAAAAGCCCCGTGAAAATTTGTCGAGGATCGCGCAGCGACCCGAGACAAAATTATCAGTAAAACTTCCCCCGAAATGTTTATATATCCCTTCGAATTTTTTTTCTCCGATTTTTTTATTCTAGCTACGGCCTTCAACTGGTAAGAGATATGAACACAAGTAAAACAAAATATAATAAATATTATCTAACAGTTTATGAAGCAGCTCAAAGAAAATGTAAATATTTCAATCCGTTTTGAAAAAAGTCAAGTATCACGTTTTTGGTTATTTTTAACAATAAATTTATACAAAAAATTCAACCACTTTCTTTACACAGGTAAAATATAGAATATATACGATTAAATTATGAATAGAAGAAAATATTCGATTTATTGTTGATTAAAAACGTTCTCTCTGTAATTTCATACCTCAATTTTTTTTAAATTTATTGCCAATTATTTATTACATAAAGTGTACACATACGTTAGTCCAAACCCTTGTGGAAACTTACATTTATTTATTGTGCGACAATCACATTTATAAATGATAAGCATTCATTTTATTTTTTTACAAAATTTAAATTTGACTTCAATGTTTTAGAGCCTGGGTCTCGAAACTATCTTTTTCGCGGGCCACAAATACAATTCTACATAATAAAGTCGGCCAAGATCCGATTCATTTTATAAAATTATGAAAAATTTAAGGAACCATTATTACAATATTTCAAAATATGACATTTACAAAAAAATTACAAACAATCGCGGGCCGGATTCATTCAAGTCGCGGGCCGGATTTGGACCGCGGGCCGTAGTTTGGAAACCACTGTTTTAGAGAAACAAATCAATATATTTTAACCAGTCAAATTTGGTAAAAATACTGGGAACTTTGCTTTTAAATATACAATCATGTATGCATGAGCTGTAACTTTTCCGATAATTGTTTGGTTTTTAGAATAGTTTAATTTAAAGTCATAAACGAGTGTTTTCCACTCCCAGATTGAGCATGAAGGAATATTTCGAGTTTAGAAAAACCTGAAAATTTGGTTTGGTCGGGTAGCGCGTAGCGCTACTCAACCAAACCAAAGTTTCAGGCATTTCTAGACTCGAAATTTTACTTCATGTGCCACGCGTATAAAACATTGATTTTAGGTGAAGTTCAAAATATCCTACTAAAGCAGTATGCTAAAAACGTATATTCTGAACATCACATCACATCAGTGAGGTACGCGTGGCGCATGAAGTAAAATTTCATTCTAAACTCGAAATTTTACTTCATGCTTAATCTAAGGTGGAAATCACTCGTTCAAAAGTTAAATTTTAAATATTTGTAAAATCAACGAAGATCTGAAATTTTACAGTATATACACAGTATATTGAGATATGTATACCTAAAAGAAAAACTCTTTGTATATTTGAGATAATAATAAATAATATGCAGTCTACAACATATTTTTTCGGGCACCAGAAAAATTCCAGGGCTGAAGGGTTAAGAGGAAATCGATCGCTATCTAAACTTATACAATTCTGGATATTGTCGTCTTAACTACAACCTTATTTAGGGATAAACTATTTTGAAAAATAGATTTACTTTAAGGTATGTACAAACTTTGTGCTTGTATCAATAACATGTGTCCTACTTTTACCGTTATTTTATAAAAAAAATATCATATATTGGTAAAGTAGCGTATTCACGTCTTAAATTTGATGTATTTTTGTAATATCTGTACAAAATATTGCAAAACTAAATCAGTTACATTGTAAAAGGTTCCTTTGAAAAGATTTCATTTTATTTCCATTTATTTCTATTCTACACTAGATTCACTAGATTTCCGCGTGATATTGAATTTTTCGAAAAATAAAAAAATAGTTTTACGCGCGACATCCTAGTGACATTATTTAAGTAAATATATAAATGAAAAAAATCACAAATCTTTGCAAACAATATGACCGAATTTGTTTTATTATATGTTATATATATTTTTTTATTTATTTATTTCACGGTGGCCTACTATAGAATGTTACATCAACATTACAATAAATAATACATTAATCTTAAGAGATAAAGTAAGAACAATTAAATATAAAAACACATATATTTAAAAAATTTAAAACACACACATATTGTAGAAAAGCATGTAATTTAAGACGTTATTATGTTAGTTTACCGATGTTTAATATTTTGTTATTAAACATACGTGAGAGTTTAAAACATTTTAATGAGATGATTACAAAGTTTGTACTCTCCCTAAAATATATCCAATTTTTCAAGATATTTTATCTTAAAATAACTCTGTAGTTAAGACGATTATATGCTGAGTTTTATAAGTTTAGATGGAGGTGGACTTTCTCTTAAAGGTTAATAATTTCTGAGAAACTGAAATTGATTTAATTTTAGAAAAAATAAAATATAAATATTTTTCTTAGTTGTTTTTTTCATGTTTCATTTGAAGATGAATCAATAATTTTTTATAACTTCATTTTTGTGAATATTTAGTAAATTTTGTGTTGATTTCAGTTTATATAAAACCAATTATTCGTCCTAATTCTTTAATGTTATTTTGAATAAAGCACAATTAACATAATATATATTATGTTTAAAATTTTGCAAACTAAAAAACAAAATTCATGTGTAAATTTGGTCAAATTTTAATTCAGTGTTATTATGAAATGTGCCAATTTTATTTAAACGAGTGTCTGCACTCCATGTTTAAGCATGAAGTAAAATTTCGAGTTTAGAAAAGCCTTCAAATTTGGAATGGTCGCGTAGCGCTACGCGACCAAACCAAATTTTCAGGCTTTTCTAAACTCAAATTTTACTTTATGCGCCATGCGTATAAAACATTGATTTAAACTAAAGTTGAAAATACATGCTACTGATGTTGGATCAATATTTACCGAGATATAGTGAGAAAAAAAAAATGGAATAAATACAATTTTTTGTGAATATTTGATAAATTTAAACAATAATAAAAGTAGAATAAATTTAGTTTAAGACACTTCTCTACTTTGTTAATATGTAAATCACCATATCTTTATCGGGAAAAGTGCTATAGTGGACACATCACCATTGTTTGTTCATGAAATTAAAATATACGCCCATTTGTAAATAAATCTGTTAGACTTTGTAAAATATAGAATAGAGTAAGTAAGTATTCTTTATTTTACAAAGTTCAATACATTTATTTATACATGGGCATGAATTCCAATTTCATAAACAAAAAATGGTGAAGTATCCATTATAGCACACACTATAAATGCTTAGTGTGTGCTATAATGGATACATCACCATTTTTTGTTTATGAAATTGGAATTCATGCCCATGTATAAATAAATGTATTGAACTTTGTAAAATAAAGAATACTTACTTACTCTATTCTATATTTTACAAAGTCTAACAGATTTATTTACAAATGGGCGTATATTTTAATTATTGATTTTGAAATTTTAATTGATTGTATATTCAATTTTTTAATAGTGATACATAAATTTGCAATAAATTAAATTAACGCATCCTCTTTCCGTTTGTTTGTTAGAACACAACCCTCCTTAGGAGCAGCGCTCGAATATCAAAAATCATTTATCCAAATCAGAATCAAAGCATTAAAGCGCAAATTACACGTCCTTAAGGAAAACTTTCCGGGTAAAAGCCAACGCAACAAGTATAACATTAGAACAAATCGATTTATTCACAAAAACTTTTCAAACAGTAACACAAACACTCGTGATATTCTTGCGATGGGGAAAATTACAGGAAATGGAGGAAACCAGACTCACCCTTAAGAGCTAACAAAACGATGATGAATAACACGCCTACTCCCTGCATTTTCCTTTTCTTATTCCTTTTTCCTCTTGTGAATATATATGTGTTGTTCAAAACTGTTTTCGGCGCACTGGTTTCATTTTATTCTCGTTTTCTCGCAAACACAATACTTTGTTTAATTAATGCGAATGATATGCGTTTTTATTTTTAATTGTTTAATTGTTCAATTTATAAGCGCATCACTTTCTTTATTTATTTATTTTCGACCTGAGTAAAACTCTGCATTTCTTTCAATTAAATACATTTAACCTTTTAACAAAGTTATCGAGCGAAAAGTTTAGGCTCTTAAGAGTCGGTCGACCACGATCTCAGAGAAGAAAACTCGGCATATTGTCGTCTTAACTACGTCCTTATTTCGGGATAAGGATCGGATCAAAATAGCCACAGGGCCTGCGAAGAATATAATTTTGAGGAGCAAAGATTTCTCGTAAAACACAGATTTTTTATTTGAGTATAGTTGGCTTGATAATTTCGGCGTGAGTTTTCCAATCACTTGATTCTCGGTGTTTTTAATTTTTATATTATTTTGAAATTCACTCGCATTTATCTATTTAACAAATGAAACTGTTAAACTTTGTTTTTACAAACGAGACTTTTTATTTATTTATCTTTTAATCGCGTTTATCCCTTTTACAAAAAAAAAAAACACTTTTATCTATTTAACAAATGAATCTGTTAAACTTTGATTTTACAATGGAGACTTTTTGTTTATTTATTTTGTATTCGCGTTTATTCCTTTTACAAATAAAACACTTTTAAACTTTGTTTGTACAACTGAAACTTAATATTATTATTTTTTTGTAAAAATTGGCGCGCGCGCGTTTCGCATCTATTTTTTCCGCGCGCACTTTGAAGAATGAGCATCGTCTTCACTCCGCTCCACTCCACATGTGCCGTTGTGTTGTTGTCGGATCAAACAAAAAAAAAGGAAAACAATTGCGGAGAAGGAGGAAAGTTAAAGTTCCCCATATTTCGCTCATTTCCCTTTCGTTCCAGTCTCTTAGCCAAATCGCTCTTTCTCCTGTTTGTTTCGTAACATTCTACTCTAGTCTTTGCATGTATCACTTTTTTTTCTTCTGTGCGCGCTCAATCATTTGAGCATGAATATGTAAGAGTATTATGTGGAACAGAAGTTGTTGCGCGTTTTGTACTATTTTTTTTTGTTTTGTTGCATTCACGTAACTTCACTAGTGATTAAATGCGATTGATACGATTTTCTTTTGTAATTATGCATTCATTGAGATTCGACAATGTCAAAATAGATTTCATTATTTGCGTAATAATAATTTTCTTTCTGATGCCGTTTTTTGTATGGTTGTAACAGTATAATAAAAGTTTTCATTATTTGCATAATACTAATTTTCTTTTTGGTGGCGATTTCTTTTGTGGTTGTTTATAGTGCGTTGCTTTAGATTTCGGTTATTGTCGGAATTATTGTTTACTTTTTACGTAATAATATTAATAAGTGCGTTGCAATTATAACAAGGCAATTGGAACTCTGATATACAGGGTGTCCGTATTTCAAGAGAATGTATAGGGATCTCGGTTATTTGAAGAGATAGAGTGTCGATTAAACTGGGGCAAAGTTGCGTAATTTAGGGCCCAATAATAATCTAAAATCAAATTAGAAATATCTTTTTTCGTTCTTGAGATATTGCCAAATAACGAATTTTTGGAAATTTTCGTTTTAATTTTTTGAATTAAAAACTATTGAATGCAGACATTTACAACTTTGACATTATACACTTTTTAACGATTAATCTAGTCACATATTTTATTTTAAGATAACTATAACATTTACCCAGGAACCATAACCAACTTTTGTTTTTCTTATGGGCGCCATTTTTGGTTTTCATATTTTTTGGAAGAATATTTTTTTCTGAATTCAATGATGTATCACACTCAGAGCTGGGCAGGATTCGAATCATTCAGGATTCGAATCCTGGATTCGAATCCTTTTAGAGGATTCAAAAGAGGCATTCGAATACTTAAGTTCAACTGGATTCGTAATCCGGATTCCTTACATTGTTTTAAGAGGATTCGTATTCGAATCCAAATGTGGGTGATTTGAATCCTTATAAGAGGATTCGAATATTTATAAAAGGATTCGAATACTTACAAGAGGTTTTAAATCGTCAAAATAATTCGAATTAATTGTGAGGATTAACTTAAAAACATTATTTTGGTTGTTTTTAAATTTTTCGTTAAATCTCTGTTTTATACGCGTGGCGCATGAAGTGAAATTTCGAGTTTAGAAAAGCCCAGAAAATTTGTCTCGGGTCGCTGCGCGACCCTCGACAAATTTTCACGGGGCTTTTCTAAACTCGAAATTTTACTTCATGCTTAGTCTGGTAGTGGAAACGCTCGTTCGAAACTTTAAACTGAATGCTTTAATCAGAACATTAAATGCCTGAAATTTTTTTCAAAATACCAGTCTAGTTTTCAAAATTTTGTTTAATATTATTTGAAGTAAAACTGACATGGTAGCCAAAATCTGAAATGTTAAATTTTTCCTGCATTTCCCTGATTCAAGATATTTATCCCTGACCTTTTAATTTAACTTTCTTTTGTGTTTTTGTCAATATTTAAGTTAATTTTATAAATTTTTACGTGCTTTGTCATTTGACTGCTGATTTTGACAAATTTAATAAAATCATATGGCTTTTTTGTTAGTCTTTCGGTCAATTTGAATATAATTTCATGACTTTTCTCTGACTTTCCTGGTTTCAATAATATTGAGTGAATTTTTTATTTACGTAATTTTCAGGTATTCAAATCGACGAATACCTGAAAATTACGTAAATAAAAAATTCACTCAATATTATTGAAACCAGGAAAGTCAGAGAAAAGTCATAAAATAATACAATTTGAAGTTTTGAAGGGGTGTTTCCACTCCCAGGCTAAGCATGAAGTAAAATTTCGAGTTTAGAAAAGCCCTGTGAAAATTTGTCTCGGGTCGCGCAGCGACCCGAGACAAATTTTCGGGCTTTTCTAAACTCGAAATTTTACTTCATGCGCCACGCGTACAAAGCACTGATTTGAAGTAAAGTTCAAAAACACACAAATACATCTTTGATCAGAGTAACAGCGAAGCAGATATTTAGTCTGTAATCAACGATTTTCAGTGTTAATAATAAATAATTAGGTTTTGAATATTTTTGTTAAAACAACCGGTAACGATATTTATATAATTAATGGTTGCAAAAAAAATTATTCTTAAAGGATTTGTATTCGTGATTCGAAAAAACAGAATTCGAATCTTTGATTCGAATCATATTTATCTCTTACGAATCCTTTATTCGAGTAATCGTGATTCGAATCATATTAGGTGATTCGGATTCGTGATTCGAATCCTTTTTACGATGATTCGTCCCAGCTTTGATCACACTTATAATTTATTGTACATTTTATATGTAAAAATTTAATATTTTGTTTATTGTAAAGAGTGCCTTGGAAACAGATGAGTAACTCACTTATTTGACAACTCCTAGAACCCATAATTTGTTTACATATCACCCCTGAAGACAGGCATCCGACGATACATATTTTAACAGTTGTGATCTATTTTAAAGTAAATCAGTGGTTTACACGCAGGAAGTAAAAATTCGGGTTTAGAACAGCCCCGTGAAAATTTGTCTACGCGGGGCTTTTCTAAACTCGAAATTTTACTTCATGCTTAGTCTGGGAGTGGAAGACACTCGCTTTCACTCCCATAGTGCTCATCATTGGGATTTCGTAAACTATTAGAAATACGCAAACCGTTAAATTAGACAAAATTTTGCGTTTAGAACACATAATAAAACTGCGTTAACGAATTGCATCTAGCATAATTTGTTTTAAGATATAAATAATGTAAAAATAAATTTTGATTAACTCTAAGAATAATAAAAGTAAATATTTTGAAATTTTCCAGAATTTTGAAAAAATCGAAAGTTGCCGAATAACGATGAAGTGTTTAAATTTGAGAAAATGTTGAATCAATGTCAAAAAGTGATAATGAAATTCAACAGCAGTTTAATGGATATCGAAAAGTGATAATCTATAATAAAAATATGTTTTAAATATTTTAAACTTAATAATTAATCAGTGTTTTTATGCGCGTGGCGCATGAAGTAAAATTTCGAGTTGAGAAAAGCCTGAGTTTGGATTTGGAAGCTACGTCTCTGTTTTATACGCGTGGTTCATGAAGTAAAATTTCGAGTTTAGAAATGCCCAGAAAATTTGTCGAGGGTCGCGCAGCGACCCTCGTCAATTTTCACGGGGCTTTTCTCAACTCGAAATTTTACTTCATGCTTAGTCTGGGAGTGGAGAATTCGTTAAAAAATAATCACTGGCTTTTTACAATATTTTCATTAATTTACAAAATCTTGAGAAGTAATTTCAATTTTTATAATCTTGTCTCTTCGTGAATTTCCAAAATATGAATTAATTTTAAAAATTTTGGCGACTCGTACATTTATTAATACGTTCGCTAATTTTTAAACTTTTCTTTAATTTCCAAGATTTTATAACAGTTTTCAAAATGTTGACAATGTTGTTCAAGGTTATTGCTGATTTTCAAATTCATTACTTTTTAAAACTTTTACGCTTTTCATGTATTCCATAGATTTTCGTTAATTCAAAAAAAATTCCGGTATTCATGAGTTTTTAAGAATTTCGTTAATTTTTCGGTTCGCAAATTTCAAAGAAATTTATTTGACAAAAAATAAGAGGCATTTCTTCAAAACGTTTAATAATCGTTAACGATTAATAAAACGTTTAAATTCATTAACGACGCTGAAAAAATTTTTAAAATGATTGAAAATTCATAACAAAGTTTGATAACTTTTGGAAATTCACACTTATATGAACATTTTAAGGATTAACGAAAATCTTGGAAGTTCTCGATTTTAAATAGTTGCAAAAATCTTGAAAAATTCATGATAGGCGTCTAGATTTTAAAAATTATCGAAAAAATGGTGATGTGTCCATCATAGTACTTTCCCCCGTAAATTGCGTATTAAATCACTTTTAAAATATTTGTAGCATTATTATTTTTAAAATGTCTTCAACTTTTTGATAACTACAACTTTTATTTGAAACATTTTTCAATTGGATCAACACATACTAACACAAACCAATGACTAGATAAAAAGCACTATTTATTGAATATCTAAAAAACTAAGAGTGCTATGACAAAAAGTGAATCTACAAAAAATCTTTAGTTTTTCATTTCCTACAACTTTTATTTGAAACATTTTTCAATTGTATCGACACATACACTGTCACACACCAATAACTAGATAAAACACACAACTTTTGAAATATCTCAAAAACTAAGAGTGCTATGACAAAAAGTAAATGAACATAACATCTTCATTTTATTATTATCTACAACTTTTATTTGAAAGAATTTTTTGTTTGATGAACATTTATTGAAAAAATCTGAAAAAACTGAAAAACGCTAAGAGTAAAGTACCACTTCCGGTTTACCGATTTTTACCAAAAGCTTTTTAGTTCTTCCGATTGTAACAAAAAGCTTAAGTTTCAAGTTTCATCTTGATATCTTTAACGGTTTTTGCGGTACAGCGCACACAGACACACAGACAGACAGACAGACAGACATTTTTTAAAAATGGTATTCGACTCAGGGGACCTCAAAACGGATATTTCCGCTAAAATTTTTGATTCGAAAATTTTCACGAAAACAATACTTTCCCTTTGTATTACATACGGGGGAAAGTAAAAAACTAAATTAAAAGTATTCAAAGCCATCTATAGACCAATACTGGCTTTTGGGTGCGAGGCATGGATGCTGAACAAAGAACAGAAGAGCAAGATACAAGCGCTTGAAATGAAATACCTGAGGTGCGTGAAAGGAGTTACAAAAATGGACAGAATACAAAACACAATAATTAGAGAAGACCTTGAAATGGAAGAAATGATAAAGTTCATAGAAAGAAGACAACATCTGCAAAGGATGGATGACAACAGAACTACAAAAAGGGTATGGAACGCACGAACCGTAAAGAAGAGAATAAAGGGGGGACCTAGAAAAATATGGGAAGAAGGATTGGGGAAGATAATAAAGGGTCCGCCAATAAACGCGCTCGATCTTTAAAATAAAATAAAGCAAGTTGTGTGAGAGGTATAAATGAAATTTATTTTTTGTTTGAAAGAGTATTCGAAGGCATTATGTATGGAAAATAATATCGTTCAAATGGCCACCTCGGCTTTGCTTGGTGGGGCGCATACGAGAAGTCCAATTTTCAATGACTCTGGCGCACAAATCGGGCTGTATTTTATCGATGGCGTGGCGTATGTTGACTTTGAGGTCATCAGTGTTTTGTGGTTGGTTTGCGTAGACCTGCGATTTAAGAAAACCCTACAAGAAATAGTCTAGTGGGGTTAAATCGCACGATCTCGGCGGCCAGTTGATGTCGCCTCCGCGCGAGATAACCATTCCTCCGAAGCGCTCGTGCAGAAGATCCATTGTGGCGCTCGCTGTGTGGCTCGTAGCGCCGTCCTGCTGAAACCACATATCCTCGACATCCATATTGTCGATTTCATGCCAGAAAAAGTTCGTTATCATGGATCTGTATCGTTCGCCGTTTACCGTGATGGCCACACCATCGTCGTTCTCGAAGAAATACGGCCCGATGATGCCTCCGGCCCAAAATCCACACCAAACAGTTACCTTTGCTGGGTGCATTGCGACCTGGTGGACCTCCTGTCGATTGTTCTCGGCCTAATAACGGCAATTCTGCTTGTTGACATTCCCATTTATCCAAAAATGTGCCTCATCGCTGAAGATGATTTTGCGACCAAACTCGGAGTCGACTTCCAACTGCTCTAAAGCCCAACCAGCGAAGATACGGCGCTGTATATGGTCGTTTATTTTGAGCTCTTGTGTCAGCTGGATCTTGTACGGATGCATGCCCAAATCCAGATACAAGATTCGGCGAAGTCATGTTTCCGAAAGGCTGAGTTCCTGTGCGCGACCTGAAATTGACTGTCGCGGATTTTCACGCACACTATCGCGCACAGCGGCGACATTTGCGGCAGATCGGACGTTTCGACAACGCGTCGGTGTTGGCTTATTGTTCACCGAACCGGTTGCCTCGAATTTGTTTATCAAACGACGGATAGTCGACTCAGCAGGACGACCAATTGCACCGTAAAATTGGCGGAGCGCGCGGAACATTGCCCGAACCGATGAATGATTTTCGTAATACATTTTAATGATTTGTACATGTTGCTCGCGGCTGAATTGGTTCATGGTAATTTGTGAAGATATACTGAATAATAACAACTTGGTTTGACAACTCTACCACAAACAACATGGCCGCCATCAGCTGTCAAAGATCGAGCGCGCTTATTGGCGGACCCTTTAGAAGAAAAGGGGATAACGATAAACCAGGCAAGAACACTAGCAAAGAACAAGAAGGATTGGGCGAAATTAGTACACTTCTGTGCAATAAAATTAAGCACAAGTCTCATAACCATTTTTCACAATATTCTAGTTGTGTAATTCGGGTCTGTGTTAATTGCTTAGCAGCAGTTTCAATAGATAATGAAACACCATAACTTAAAAATAACACCTTTATTAAAAAAACCAAAACTAAGACCTTTTAAAAAACAACCGTAATAAATACAACAAAGCCAAAATAGAAAAACAATCTTCTATTTTAGTTGGAATTCGCATTTTTGAACGGCGTCTAAATGACGCAGCATTTTTATATTAAGAAAACTGACAAATTTACATATTTTCGTAACTAGGAAACTTATCATGTCCGTTTTAAACTATAACATATTTTGTGTGCTTAATTTTATTGCACAGAAGTGTACATGTACCAGGAAACAGAAGTGATTTGAACTAGATAGACTTTATTCTGTACACCCAACACCCGTAAGGGTACAAGGGTTTTTTGATAATATGTATATCGAACATCTTTCGATTTCACGAAAACTGTCGGAATTTTGATAATTAACAGAAATCTTGGAAATTTGCAGAAAGCGTTTGGATTTTTAAAATTGACTAAAACGTTGAAAATCCACGAAAAATGGTCGAGATTTTGAAAATTAACCAAAATCGTGGAAATTGATAAAAATTAACAAAAGTTTAGGAAATTGACGAAATTTAAATTCTGACGAAAATTCGCAAATAGTATCAACGTTTTAAAAATTTACGAAATTCACGAAAACCGTCAGAAGTTTGAAAATTAACGAAAATCCTGGAATTTTATGAAACACATGAAATTTAAAAAATTTATAAAAATCTTGGAAACACAAAAACTTGAAAATCGACTTAATGTATCAACATTTTTTAAATTAACGAAAATCTAAACAATTCAGAAATTAAAAAAAAATTAATTAATTAAAATTAAACTTTGGAAATTCACTAAAAATTCTAGAAATATTGAAGATGAACTAAAATCTTATAAATTCATGAACATTAACGGAAAGTTACGAAAAATTGCCAATCATTGAAAAATATCATATAATTGTGAATTAATTTAAAAAAAAGAATTCAAATTTGTTTCATCAATTTTTCAATAAACAAAATCATAAACATATTTATTTAACATAAAAAATAAGCTGTGTTTAAAAGTAGAAAAATTTAATGGGGCATTTTTTTATTTCTAACATACAAAGGAATAATTGCAGATTTTTAAAATAATATTTGTCTTTTTCAGAAAATCCACTTTTACGAAAAATTAAGTTTTCATAAAAAACATTTTAAATTTTTTAAATCGAAAAAATGTTACATAGATTTCTACTAATTCTATAAATAATACAGTTTTTCAGTCACAAAAATGTTTTTTTAGTCTCAATTAAAGCCTTTTTATTTCCTAAAGCGATGCTCTAAACAAAATTTAAATTTTGATTGAACTGTATTATTTATTTTGTATTATTTGTATATTTATCAATTATTTTCTAGTAAAAGTCAGTTTTATAGTTTTTGCACAATCTGTGTTTAAAACGCGTTATTGTTCGAAGCTCTGAACAAATTTATTCTAATCTTAAAGTATTTGATTTATGATTAAATAAGCTTTGATTTGGAGTACAACACATTTATTAAACTTGAAAATTATGCTCAGTGCAGGCGCATAAAGTTTAATTTTTTATACATTTTGTAACATTCCTATGATTTCTATGATAATAAATACATTATAATTTATGCTAACAACGTCAATCAAGTCAATTTAAGGCCACAACATTTAATTTTATGAGTTTTTCATGTCAAAATGTCAAGAAAATGCATTCGCTAGTAAATCAAATACGAGGGTTGCCTTTTATATTTCGGGATTGGGCAACCCTAGTTTTGCAATCTGGCAACTGAGAGCTCTATCGTAAAGTTTGACATTTTTGAGGTTATACGTACTCAGAACATTTTGACATATGAGCGTTATTTGTGTCGTTTACACTAACTTAAAAGATTTATCTCAGCCAAAGGATGGAATTAAATCGTGAACATTTTCGTGCGATTATTTTTTACAACTTTCGACGTGGATTAACTCAACAACAGTGCATGGATGAACTTAATTCAATTTTTGGCGATGAAGCTCCATCAAGGACCAGTGTTTATCGATGGTATGGTGAATTCAACCGAGGTCGTAGTTCACTCCAAGACGAATTTCGTGGAGGTCGTCCAAAATCAGTTGTTGTTCCGGAAACCATTGATGCTGTCCGCAAAAAAATATTGCAAGATCGTCATGTGACCTATCGTGAGATTGAGACAACCTTAGGCATTAGTGGGACCAGCATAAATTCAATATTGCATGAACATTTGACTGTCAAAAAAATTTGTTCGCGTTGGATCCCACACAATTTGTCAATCGCTCAAAAAAGGCTCGTGTCGATTGGTGCAAAGAAATGCTAAAAAAATACGATTGCGGTGCTTCGAAACACGTCTATGACATCGTGACAGGTGATGAATCATGGATTTACGCGTATGAGCCCGAAAGTAAACAGCAGTCGACCGTATGGGTGTTTCAAGATGAGCCAAATCCAACAAAAGTTGTTCGCGCACGAAGCACTTCCAAGCAAATGGTCGCCTGTTTTTTCGGAAAAACTGGACATGTCGCAACCGTACCACTAGAACAACGCAGAACAGTCAATCCTGAGTGGTACACAACCATTTGTTTGCCAGTTGTCATCCAAGAAATCAGGAAAACCAACCGCCGAAAACGGATCACTCTTCACCACGACAATGCGAGCTCTCACACATCGGCTCAAACAACTGCATTTTTGAGCACGCAAAACATCGATTTGATAAGTCATCCGCCATATAGTCCTGACTTGGCACCGAATGGCTTCTTTTTATTCCCATCCGTAAAAAATAAAATGAGAGGTCAGCGTTTTTCGACACCTGAAGAAGCGGTTGATGCGTTCAGAATGCATGTTTTGGAGATACCTCAATCAGAGTGGCAAAAGTGCTTCGACAATTGGTTCAAACGCATGCAAAAGTGTATAGATCTTAATGGGGAATATTTTGAAAAACAATAAAGCGATTTTCAATGATTAATATTTATTTTTGTTCTCTAATCCTGAAATATAACAGGCAACCCTCGTAGTAATTTACGAAAACGTAAAAAATAAATCGCGTCTTATAATTCTGCTTTTGTGTTATTCTAATCAAAATTGAAAGGCGTGTGAATAATTTTGAACTTTCGAATAAATCGGCGTTTTGTACGCGTGGTGCATGAAGTAAAATTGGGAGTTTAGAAAAGTCTAAAAATTTGGATTAGTCGCTCTGCTTCGCGATGATTTTATATTTGCTCCAAACAAACGTAGTGTTTTAATTAAATACACCATAATTAGTATCAAAAATTTTTGATCACTGATTAAGTGAGAAATTAATTAAACTAAATTTTGTATCATTTTGACGCCTTATTATTTCGCTTTGGTTTTATTTTTAGTTTCATGAACGTAGTAGGTTTAAAAAAAATGGAGTAATTATTTTTTGACTACCATCTGATTTTATTTTATTTTATATTTTATTTGATTGTGAATTATAATATTATTCTCTAAATTGAATTATATCAAAGCAAAATTAAATTATGATAAAATATAGTAAATTCAATAATTGAATAAAAACTATTCAATCTCAGAGTTTTTCATGTAAACACTTAATAATTCATGAAAAAGTAGTAAACTAAAAACTACAGTTTTTTATTACTAGTAAATATAATAGTTTAGTTTTCAATATTACAATTTAATATCTTTGTACATAACCTAAATGATTTTTAGAAATACTATGACATTGAAATTAGAAAAACTAATCAAACAAATCAAATTTTCAATATTGCTTTCTGTATTTTATATTAACGCATTTAATATTACTCTAAAGAGTGATTTCCACACCTAAATTAAGCATGAAGTAAAATTTCGAGTTTAGAAAAGTATGAAAATTTGTCTCGGGCGCGTAGCGAAGCGGAGCGACCGAGCCAAATCAAGCTTTTCTAAACTCGAAATTTTAGTTCATGCGCCACGCGTATAAGACACTGATTTATTTTACAGCTCAAAATCGCAGACACACATATTAACAAAGTATACATAACTAAAGAGAGTCTATAAAATTGCGAAGAAATTGTTAAATGTCTTTTTTGCCTTTTTAATTTGAAATATGACACATGACTTTAGGCTCAAATTTCCTATTTTTTTCAATAGTGTAAAAGTAAAATATGGCTGCCATAAGAAAAATTAAACTTTTATGTCGTATCTTGAAAATAAAACACAATATATAAATTCTGACATATTTGTTGTGTTTAACAGTTATTTTGAGTACATTTCAAATTACAGCTTGCCCACTGAACAATCACATCTTAGTAATGTATCAACATTAAAACAACGTTTAATGTTGCGACAATGTTGATATAACTTTACTTGTTTGTTTTTTGCTCAGTGGGTTGTTATCTTTCCAATTAAAACAGTTATCTCAAAAAGAAAATATTGAAGATTTTTACATTTTTAGCTATATTGTGAAAACAAATTAGACTTGTTGAAATTTGTACACATTTTTTTATTTTGTAATAAAATGGAAACCTTTGACTAATTTAACCCTTTTGGTATCTCTAATAGTAAATTAGATTCCAATGGTGAGCATGATAAAACAAATGAACCTTTAATACTATTAGAATTAATTGAATCAAAATGATAATATCACTAAATTTAAATTAGAAGTGTGCAATAGAAACTTTAGGAATTCAAATGATGATAGCCACATCTGGCATTAAAATGTAATTCAATCTCATCATTCGGTGTAATTTTTTTCCGACCATTTAGGAAACTTATAACTCTATATAAATAATGTGTAAAGTGTTTGTTTTGAAGTAGGTACCCGACCCGCTCTCGAGGAAGAAAAATACTGTGTGGACGCGACTATGGGGTCTCATATTCAGAGATTCTTTCCAAAGAGGCTGGCTCTCTAAAACAAAAACTTACTAAGTTGTGATTATTCCAAGTTTCAATTTCGATTAAAACGCACTTTTCTACAATCGTTTTAAAACAACTTATTTCAACGATAAGGGAACATTGTGTTTTGCATCCGAAAATGTAAATTGGTGCAATGTTCGTCTCTGTGTGTGTGTGTGTGTGTGCACGCCTATAGTGCGCACAAATTGAATTTCTGAAACCGGTCGGTGATATTCTAATCAAAGCAATCCACCGCGAAGATTCCGTCTCGCGCTGTAATAGAATTTGCGGTCTTAATAGAAATATAATTACCCTCCCTGTACTTCCATTATCTAGACTTACTCAACTACTTACAATACAAACACACACACACACAACATCACACACCATAAGAGAAGTTTATACTTACAATTCAAACAACATTATAAACAAATACACTAAAGAGAAGTTTATACTAACGAGGCTTCTCTTTGAAAATAAATTAAGCCGCTTTTAAAATAATTAAGCCGCAATTCTGTAATTAAGCCGTAACTTAATTTGTTTGGGTTATTTTTGATGCGTGAGTTTATTTACTGTTCGAGTATGCTGATGAAGAGTTAATCTTTCAATATTAATCTGAAAACTTAGGTTTAGTCGTGTAGCGATCAAACCAAAATTTCAAGCTTTTCTAAACTAGAAATTTTACTTCATGTGCTACGAGTATTAAACAATGAAATATTGTAAAATTCAAAATACTGTTATTTGTCAGTATATTTTTATTCCGCTTTGGTAATTTATTATTAATACTGATTTAGCAGTATATTTTTAGCTTCACAATATTTTCGTGTTTTATACGTGTGGCGCATGAAGTAAAATTTCGAGTTTAGAAAAGCCTGAAAATTTGGTTTGGTCGCGTAGCGCTACGCGCTACGCGCTACGCAACCAAACCAAATTTTCAGGCTTTTCTAAACTCGAAATTTTACTTCATGCTTAACCTGGGAGTGAAAAGAGTCGTTAGACGATGAATCAGAAACTTAGTCAATAATTGCCTGATTTTGTTTTTTTCAACTTTAGCGCAAAGTTTATTCGTTCATGATAATGATACTTGTATGAAAATCGAAATGTCTTTTGTTTTCTAAGATCAGAAAACAAGAAACTGCACCTTTTAATATTTTTGTATTTACTCATTGATGAAATTTTATGCAACTTTAAGCGTCTGTAATGTCGTCAAAAATAGCTCTATTTTGTATTTTTCAACTTTACCTCAAAGTTTATCCATTCCACGACAACCTCTGATAATTATATAAAAAGCCCAAACGTCTTTCGTAATCTAAGATCAGGAAAGAAGAAACCTTATTTTTTGATGACATTTTATTCAACAAATAATGGTATATTAAAAGGTACAATTCCTCGTTTTCTGATATTAGAATACAAAAGACATGTCGGATTTTGATAAAATTATTAGCGATTATCGATAAATGACTAAACTTTGTGGTAAAGTCGAAAAAAAAAAATCTAGCGATTTTTGTGAACATTACAGACGCCTCAACTGTAATGTTCTCAAAAATCGCTAGATTTTTTTTCGACTTTACCTCGAAGTTTAGTCGTTTATCGACAATCGCTAATAATTTTATTAAAATCCGAAATATCTTTCGTAATCTAACATCAGAAAACGAGAAATTGTACCTTTTAATATATCATTATTTTGTTCAGTTAATTTGATTAAATATTATTCAATTGATTATGTACAAACGTTACATTTTGCTTTAAAGAACTTATCAAATAAATTAAAACCCTCGAGCATTCGCCTTTTTTATAAAAAAAACGTAAACTTTGATTTGTTATTTTGGAATATCCATTGGAAATATTTAAACTTTAATTGCAGCCAATCAATGTTTACTAATTTTTGTGTAGATTTTATGAGTTTTATGTTGATTTGATAATCTGTTGAGTTTTTACAATTTTTTTTAAAGAAAACCTTTTCCTAAAGATTTAATTACATAAATTCAACTTTAGCTTTGGATTGTAAGAAAATGTGTTGATTATTTAATTTTCTTTCAATAAGATATAAGTGCAATTGATTCTAAGTAAATTTAATGAATTTCATGTTGATTGCATTAAATTTAGATTTTTTACAATTTATCAAACAAAATAAATTTTAAAAAAATTAAAAAAAAAAATATTTATTTATTTATTAAACGGTATAACACCTTTTTACATAATAATAACAAAAGTATGCGATATGTTAAAGTTGAGTTAAGTTAAGTCATATACAAAATGAAAATTTTAAAAATTGACGTCCAAGCAGTACGATTAGTATATATATATATATATATATATTATTATATTTGAAATTTGGTATTCAATCAATATTTAAAACTATTCAAAGATCCACTATATAAGTCTATGCTGGGAAGAATGCAATTTGCATTCGCTAATGACATTAGTCGAGTAGCTGAATTTTGGAAAGGGTAGTCAGTTTTATGTGTTTCCAAATAAAACGGCTGGTTCAAGCGAGTTCTTCTGCTGGGAACCGAAAATGTTAACGTTTCCAATAGAGATGGAGAATCCAACAATTCGTTGATGGTACTGAATAAAATGCATATGTCAGCAACTGTTCGTCGGTCTTCTAAGGTTATAATTTTCAGTTCCTTCATTATGATGTTATAACTGCCTTTTGCGTGCTTGATTCCTTGTTTGTACTCCATGCAACGCAGAAATTTCTTTTGCACCGATTCCATTAAATTATTATTAACTGATGCTGATGGAGTCCAAATGCAAGAACCAAATTCCAGATGACAGCGAACTAATGAGCAATAAAATGTTTTCATGCAATCAATATCAAGGTGTTTGCCACATCGCCATACGAAGCCCCACATCCTCAGCGCCTTGTTAGTTATACACTTTATGTGGGATGTGAAAGTGAGTTTTGAGTCGAACATAATCCCTAAATCTTTGATTGTATCAACCTTTGAGATGTTGGATGAACCAATTTTGTATGAAAAGTTGGTTAGTCTTTTGCATCTAGAGGTTGTCATTGAGTAGCATTTTTGTACATTTAGATATAGTTTATTATCTGTACACCATACATAGAGACGATCCAAATCTTCTTGTATCAAATGGCAGTCGTTGATATTATGAATGGTTCTGAAGAGCTTTAAGTCATCCGCATACATCAAAAACTTGCTATGATTTATAGTTTCGCTTATATCATTGATAAATAGAATGAACAATATGGGGCCACAGTGTGATCCTTGAGGGACCCCTGATGTTACTGATATTGCTTGATAATGATAATTTTTGCGAAGTACCAATAATCTATCTGACTGTTTTCGTAAATTTTAAAGATTTACTTTCATTTTTAAAAATCCTGAGTTTTTCAAGATCCTCATTAATTATAAAAATGTCGATACTTTCTATGATTGTCGTTAAATTTCAACATTTTGGCGCGTTTCCGGAATTTTAAAGATTTTGACTTTACAATCATCGTCCATTTTTTAAAATAAGAAAGCATATCATTTTTTAAAATTAATAATTAGATTTTGAAAATTTGTGAAAATTAACTAAATATGTTATTTTAATTATTTTTGTTTATTGTTTTCTTGAATATTCACGAAATACGTCAAGATTTTAAGTTAATAAAACGTAATGAAGTGTCAAAATTTGAAAATTAAGAAAACACATTTTAAAATTGAACAAAAGTTCAGGAAATTCACGAAAACTGCCAAGATTAAAAACTTGGTAAAAATTCATTAGAAATATAAAAATTATAAATTTTAATTAAAACTTATAATATTCGTGAATTTTCTTAAAATACGTTAAATTTAAAAATTTGGAAAAACATCAACATGTTTAAATTTAACACTATTAGTAAATAACACACTTGGTTAAGATTTCACTGTTTATTGATTGACAATGCAACAATTGTTTCACCACACAGTGGCTTCATCAGGCAGATGAATAATAATTATTATTATTCATCTGCCTGATGAAGCCACTGTGTGGTGAAACAATTGTCGCAGTGTCAATCAATAAACAGTGAAATCATAACCAAGTGTGTTATTTACTAAAAGTGTTGATATGGAATTTCACCAAGTAACAGCCTCAACTATTAAATTATCTTTAAATTTAACGAATTTTAAGAAAATTCACGAATATTGACAAGAATTTAAAAATTAACGAACATCTTAATGCTATTATTGTTAAAGTTAAAGAAAGAATTGAAAATTTATAAAAAGGATCAGAATTTTCCGAATAATTGAAAAACTATAAAATTCTGAAATTCATCTGAACTTCTAAAAATTAAATGAATCACTTTTAGTAAATAACACACTTGGTTATGATTTCACTGTTTATTGATTGACACTGCGACAATTGTTTCACCACACAGTGGCTTCATCAGGCAGATGAATAATAATTATTATTCATCTGCCTGATGAAGCCACTGTGTGGTGAAACAATTGTCGCAGTGTCAATCAATAAACAGTGAAATCATAACCTAGTGTGCTATTTACTAAAAGTGTTAATATGGAATTTCACCAAGTAACAGCCTCAACTATTAAATTATCTTTAAATTTAACGAATTTTAAGAAAATTCACGAATATTGACAACAATGTAAAAATTAACGAACATCTTAATGCTATTATTGTTAAAGTTAAAGAAAGAATTGAAAATTTATAAAAAGGATCAGAATTTTCCGAATAATCGAAAAACTATAAAATTCTGAAATTCATCTGAACTTCTAAAAATTAAATATAATTTTGGAAATTCACAAAAACCGCCAAAATTTTAAAAAAGTATTGATAACATGGAAATTCAAGACTTTGAAAATTAACGAAAACCTCGGAAATTCATGAAAAGGTATTTTTTCTTATAATTCAATGATAGTGATAAAAATTTACGAAAACCCGATACATTTAAAAGTTGACAAAAATCTTGAAAACCGTCATAATTTTATAAATTATTATTAATTATTCTCTGAGTGTTGTCCACTCCCAGACTAAGCATTAAGTAACATTTCGAGTTGAGAAAAGCCCCAAGAATTTGTATTTGGGGCTTTTCGGGCATTTCTCAACTCGAAATTTTACTTCATGCGCCGTGCGTATAAACCACTGATTTAGTGTAAAGTTCAAAATATACTGCTCATTTAATATTTAAATTTTCAGTCGACTTTTAAAACCTGGGCAGTTTTCGTAAATATCTATCGTAATTTTGATAAAATTAAAATCTCATAATAATTTCATCAAAATTACGAAAAATATTTACGAAAACTGCCCAGGTTTTAAAAGTCGACTGAAAATTTAAATATTAAATGAGCAGTACATTTTGAACTTTACACTAAATCAGTGGTTTATACGCGCGGCGCATGAAGTAAAATTTCGAGTTGAGAAATGCCCGAAAAGCCCCAAATACAAATTCTTGGGGCTTTTCTCAACTCGAAATTTTACTTTATGCTTAGTCTGGGAGTGGAAAACACTCAGAGAATAATTAATAATAATTTATAAAATTATGACAGTTTTCAAGATTTTTGTCAACTTTTAAATGTTTCGGGTTTTCGTAAATTTTTATCACTATATTTCGTCAATTTATAATTTTTTTATAAAACATCAATGATTTATAGAATTTTCAGATATATGTGTATAAACATTAAATTCAAATTTTTTGATTATCTACTTTTCTTAACAATGATGAATTTTAAAGAAAAATAAATAGAAATGCTAAGAGTAAACTACCACTTTCGGTTTCCGCATTTCACCAAAAGTTGATTGAATACTACTATTGTAATAAAAACCTTAAGTTAATAGTGTCATCTCAACAGCTTAATCGGTTTAGACTTTATCGTGGCGACAGAATTACGGAATAACATACATTTTTCAAAGATAGTCTTAATCAAATCGGAAGATGGTCTTAATCAATGCTCGCGAAAACAATACTCTCCCTTTGTTTTACATATGGGGAAAAGTAAAAATATTTATTGGTATTTTTTTTGTAAATTAGGTATATGTTTTGTCTTATAGAATGAGTTACTATACCGGGTGTTGACATGGCGGACGCAACATAGGAAATGCCATGTTAATTTTAAAGTGTTCAAATATTGGCTTCCCTATTTGTTTTAGAGACAAAATGTATTTCACTTTTTTGTAGAGGTAAAAATTCTAAATTTATGAATGTTCACACTTAACACTTTACGTTTCTCTAAGTTAAAATAATTAAGAAAAAGTAATGTGATTTTATAAAAATAATGACATACCTTGGAATTGATACAACAATTGTGGATATTCCCTGTTTTTTTTAAGTTCAATTTATAGCTTTAAACAAGTGTTTTCCACTTCCAGACTAAGCATGAAGTAAAATTTCGAGTTTAGAAAAGCCCCGTGAAAATTTGTCGAGGGTCGCGCAGCGACCCGAGACAAATTTTCACGGGGCTTTTCTAAACTCGAAATTTTACTTCATGCGCCACGCGTATAGAACACTATAATATTGTCAAATTTATGTATATTCAAACTTCACTTAAAATCTGTGTTTTATACGCGTGGCGCATGAAATAAAATTTCGAGTTTAGAAAAGCCCCGTGAAAATTTGTCTCGGGTCGCTGCGCGACCCTCGACAAATTTTCACGGGGCTTTTCTAAACTCGAAATTTTACTTCATGCTTAGTCTGGGAGTGAAAAACACTTGTTTAAAGCTTTAAATTGAACTTTAAAAAAAACAGGGAATATCCGCAATTGTTGTATCAATTCCATCGTCTGTCATTATTTTTATAAAATCACATTACTTTTCCTTAATTGTTTTAGCTGTAAATTTTTTGACATTCGTTGATTTAAAAAAAATCAATTTATAGCTTTAAAGGAGTGTTTTCCACTCCTAGACTAAGCATGAAGTAAAATTTCGAGTTTAGAAAAGCCCCGTGAACATTTTTCGAGGGTCGCGCAGCGACCCGTGACAAATTTTCTGGGCTTTTCTAAACTCGAAATTTTACTTCATGCGCCACGCGAGTAAAACACTATAATATTGTAAAATTTATGTATATTCAAACTTCACTTAAAATCTGTGTTTTATACGCGTGGCGCATGAAATAAAATTTTGAGTAGAAAAGCCCAGAAAATTTTCACGCGGCTTTTCTAAACTCGAAATTTTACTTCATGCTTAGTCTGGGAGTGGAAACCACTCGTTTAAAGCTTTAAATTGATTTTTTTTTAAATCAACGAATGTCAGAAAATTTACAGCTAAAACAATTAAGAAAAAGTAATGTGATTTTATAAAAATAAGGACATACGATGGAGTTGATACAACAATTGCGGATATTTCCTGTTTTTTTTAAAGTTCAATTTAAAGCTTTAAACAAGTGTTTCCACTCCCAGACTAAGCATAAAGTAAAATTTCGAGTTTTTAAAAGCCCCGTGAAAATTTGCGCGACCCGAGACAAATTTTCTGGGCTTTTCTAAACTCGACATTTTACTTCATGCGCCACGCGTATAAAACACTGAAATATTGTGAAATTTGTACATATTTGAACTTCACTTAAAATCTGTGTTTTTTACATGTGGCGCATGAAGTAAAATTTCGAGTTTAGAAAAGCCCAGAAAAGTTGTCTCGGGAGACAATTTTTCTGGGCTTTTCTAAACTTGAAATTTTACTTCATGCGCCACGCGTATAAAACACGATTTCAAGTGAAGTTCAAATATGTATAAATTTCACAATATTTCAGTTTTTTATACGCGTGGCGCATGAAGTAAAATTTCGAGTTTAGAAAAGCCCAGAAAATTTGTCTCGGGTCGCTGCGCGACCCTCGACAAATTTTCACGGGGCTTTTCTAAACTCGAAATTTTACTTCATGCTTAGTCTGAGAGTGAAAAACACTCGTTTAAAGCTTCAAATTGAACTCTTTTAAAAATCAACGAATGTCAGAAAATGTACAGCTAAAATAATTAATAAAAGGTAATGTGATTTTATAAAAATAATGACATACCACGGAATTGATACAACAATTGCGGATGTCAAAATAGCAAAAGATATTGCTGTTACTTAATTAACGACATAAAACATAACGCAAACATCGTGATAACTGTGGTCTGCATAATACCACTTTATTAAGAGGATTTTTCCTTGTAGCAGCATTTAATAAAGTGATTGCGATATCTTTGCCATTTTGACATCCGCAATTGTTGTTTTAGTTCCATGGCATGTCATTATTTTTATAAAATCACATTACTTTTTCTTAATTATTTTAACTTAGAGAAACGTAAAGTGATAAACGTTAACGCAAATGAATTTAGAATTGTTTCTTCTACAAAAAAGGTAAATACATTTTGTTTCTAAAATAGAGAGGTGAGCCAAAATTTGAACATTTCAAAATTTACATGGGATTTCTTATGTTGCGTCCGCCAAGTCAACACCCGCTATAAATAGCACTATTCGATTCTGAGTACATAAATCAGTATGGTGGTATGTATCTGTGTAATTATTAAAATCAATAAACCACTAAATAATTAGTTAAAAACGGAGTACAAATTAATTCGATTACTCGTGTAGGTATTTTAGTAAACTAAGTGAGTAATCATATTGTATATATGTACGTACATTACAGGTAGCGGGCAATCCAAACAGTATTTGCATTTAATATAATGCTACAAACAAATGCATCTTTACTGCTGTTTTAAATAACATTTGCTTCAGTTGGCGACAGATTAGATTTCTTAGACTAGCAAAATGATGTGTTTTCTTTCTTACAGCTGAAATATTTCTCTGATTATAAACTAATATTAGTAGTTGAATTCCTAATAACAGCATTCTTCTATTAACGCATCACGAAAGCAAATGGATTTTTATTCTTTGTCGGCACTCGCATCTCAATCAATCTTAATCTGTCAATTAACATATTTATTTCACGATCTATAATACGCACCGACTCCCATTCACTTAAAAATTCGAAAGATTCAGCGGGCAAAGTGGACATAATTCTGCTCATTAATAACACATGGGGCAATGTATTCACCAAGAATTTTATTTTATCATTCAATTCGAAAAATATTTTCTGAAATTTGTTTACACGTGTTGCAATACTTTTAGATGAATCTTTCTGGTTGGTAAAAAACTGGTCTGTTAAGAGGGCCAGTTTTTGCTGGTTATGTGTTTCTGGGATACGAGATGGCGCTTTAATAGCAACATTGCAGAAAGTAGTCTTGACTATGTTTTGGTTTAATAATAATATATTTATTGCGTGCCAGTACATAAAGTTTACACTAGTCATAAAGTAGTATTTGAACTATAAAATAAAATAATATTAGCCTATAAATAAAAGATTGATATTAAAATTATAATTAAGCCTAGGTTTGTCTACATATATAAAATAGATAGAAAAAAAGACTATTAATAATAAAAAGCAATAAGGTTTATAGTGCCTGCCGAATTTTATCACAACGAATAATATAAATGATGATTGCGGAGCGCTTTGTTTGTTTATTTAAATAGCGCCATGCGAATGAATGAATGGGTATTGAATTACCGAAGACACAAGTATACTGGATAAATATTCACGATTTTAATTTCTATCGATATACATACAACTGTATAACGAAACAGATGCCTTCACCATTAATGATTTTAGTTTGATATTCCATATGAGTATATGCAGGAAGTTTTACTTTAAAGTATACGTATTCTAAATTCAGATTATTTTCTTTAAATATTTAGATATTCGTTGCTTTTTTAAAAGAATTTAATTTGAATCTTTAAACGAGGGTTTTTCACTCCCAGACTAAGCATGAAGTAAAATTTCGAGTTTAGAGAAGCCTAAAAATTTGGATTGGCCGCGTAGCGAAGCGAAGCGGCCAATCCAAATTAGGCTTTTCTAAACTCGAAATTTTACTTCATGCGCCACAGGTATAAAACACTGATATATCGTTAAGTTTAAAATATACGACTTTAGCAATCTAATATGTAGTTGTGAATAAAACGTAAGTCAAATTCTGGGTTGAACAAATTGTTTAAAACAGTGATTATAGACAACCCAATAACTCTAACGTATATTAGGTTGCCTATAATTGTTGTTGTATGTGTGTCTTTTTAAACTTCACTGTAAATCAGTGTTTTTAAGCGTGGCGCTTGAAGTAAAATTTCGAGTTTAGAAATGCCTAAATTCTTAGGCTTTTCTAAACTCGAAATTTTCGTATCCGCCCATTTTCCCGAATCCATTTTCCCGAATATATTTTTCCCGAATTACGTTTTTCCTGAATAATACATTTCCCGAAATCACTTTACTACTTTCCTGAATCAACTTTCCCGAATTATGTTTCATTCGGGAAAATATATTTGGAAAAGTGTACGGTAACCATTTTTTAACCGTAGCAAGATTTACTAAGCTTTACTGATAAATTAGCAATGTGGTGTTTATAACTCAATGTAGTGTCAAGTGTGATTCCTAGTAGTTTCGCATTGGCTGTGAATTCAAATAAGTAGTTATTTAATGTTATGTTACTAGGGGTTATTGTGGCAAGAGATGGTTTAAATAAGATTACCTTAGTCTTATCTGTATTAAGAATTAGTCTATTCTTAACAAACCATTCGTCAATATGTGCCATTTTCGGGTGCAATCGTGCACAATATTGTATTGTGACACTTTTGGAATATTTTGTAACTTTTGTATATAAAATATATATTTTATTCAGGAACAATACCTTTCGGGAAATTGGATTCGGGAAATGGGATTCGGGATTTTTATTTTCAGGAAATATGGCGTTCGGGAAAAAGGTCATTCGGGAAAATATATTCGGGAAAGTGTACGGTAACCCGAAATTTTACTTCATGTTTAATCTGGGAGTGGAAAGCACTCGTTAAAAGCCCCAAATAATCGCTTTGAAACAACGAATTCCCGCAAAATTAAAAACGCTGTAATTATCGGGATATGTATACAAAGAAAAATGCCCTGTTGTTCTGTTTTAAACACGTTTTAAACGTGTTTTAGCCATGTTTTAAACACGTTTTAAACATGATTTTAACCGTTAATGTTTTAAACGTTGTTGCGATGAAAAAAACACGTTTTGTTAAAAAAAAGACTGTTTGTTTCAATTAAAATGAATGTTTTTTAACAACCCTGATTAGAAGTATTAGGTGGTTACATTCAAATTTTGTTGCAGTGATTGCCTAAATACTTTGTTTCTTTCTGTAATAATTTGTTTAGTGTTTTTTGTTTAGTGTTAAGCTCGATATTTATTTATTGTAACTTATCCGTATTATTATTTTGTTATTATATATTTTTTGTAATGTTGTAAAAACGAGAAATTCGTAGATTATTAAAAAATAATAGTAATATAGTAACATATTATATGTTTCTTAATATTTAATTAATGATAATTAATAATATTAATTAATAATGTTTTATTATTGACATATGTGACTTTGATATTTGCTTCCAAAGGCTACTTGTTTAAATCGTGACAATTGTGAATTTTTGATAATACTTTCTTCTAAGTTTGCTTACAATTTTTTAACGGAAGATGATAGCAATTTTTTTTTCTCTACTAAGTTTATTCAGAAAAATCAGTTCTTTTTAAATATCCAAAAATATAGATATGTTTCTGGGAAAAAAATATTTGATGACATTACTTTAGTTTCCAAATTTAGAAAAATATGTAATTTTGGCTTAAAATGGACCTTCTTCAATCCCATTTATGAACCGCTTTTCCGATTTATTCTATCATTTTTCCTTTTTCTATAATAGAGCTGAGACATCGAGTTTCGCTCACCCTCTACATTTCAAGACACAAGGTGCTCATTATCAATAACAAACTTAGTTTATTATTGATAATAAGCACCTTGTGTCTCAAAATGTACATCTAAAGATACAAATAAAATGTGAAGTAAGGAAGAACAGTATTTTTTAGTGAATAAAAAATAAAAACGTATTCACACTTAATAATCATTACACTTTACTAAAGAAAATCAATTAAAAAACGTATTCAAATAATGCGTACAAAATAATGTGTTTTATTTTCATTTAATTAGTAGCACCATAAATGAGGTGTAAGAAAATCGAAGAAATGTTTTATTCCTATCTGTTTATATATACTTTATTGCAACGAAATGTATTCAAAATATTTATACTGATCTTGCGCCATCTCTGAATGTGTGTACTTTTTATGTGTAATTATATTGAGTATAATCGTAAACACCATCTATTTTAATTGGACACTATCATGAATAATAAAAACTAACGGTAAATTACCTTTGAGTTTACGCATTGTTGTTAAGCGCGTACAATAATAAAATACATAACAGTAAAAGAGTTTTGCACAGATCAATGCATTTATAATTATGTTAGTAGTAATGAATTAAATGAAATAAATTTATCAATACGACTTCTAGGGATTGGTTTATTAAATAATCATGACATGTGATTCTTCAAGAGCTACTTGTTGTACAAGGATTTTTTCTTTTAAGTATACAAATTTAATATATGTAAACATTGGATTTTCAGTGTATGCATACGTATACCTGAATGAAAAATTCCCCGTATTTAAAAAACACATTACTGCACACACCGTTGTGATATTCTATTGTAATAAAAAGTTTATTAATGTAGTTTAAAACATCTTCAACAATTTAGTTAAAATTTAAAAATGTAAAAATCTTTAAAAAAATATAATCTAGCTAATTTAAGATAATATTAAAATCCGTTTCAAACAAAGTTTACGTTTTAAACCTGTTTTAAAGAAATCTAAGATTTAAAACATGTTTAAAACAAAACCGTTTAAAACACGACGGCTGTTTTTAAACATATTTAAAACACTGTTTTAAAAAAAGTGTTTTAAATATAATATCTGTATTACTTCTATTACCAAACCTTACGTAACGTTTCTCTAGATAGTTCATCGTAAGTATGACTGATTTTTTTTAAATGTTCCAAGTTAACAGATGGTGTTTTGTAAACTTTGTTTTTCAAAGTTTTCTACAAGGAGAAGTCTAGTGGGGTCAAGTCCGGTGATTTAGGCGCCCACTGTATCGGTCCATTTATACCAATCCAATTTTCTCCATAAGTTTCATTTAAATATTGTTAGACAACTCGTGCTTTATGGGGTGGAGCTCCGTCATGCTAAAAACACATGTTTACTCGCAGCTGTAATGGCAAATTTTCGAGAAGCACAGGAAGTTGTTCTTGAAGAAATTGCAAATATTGCTCACTGCGTAAAACTCCTTCGCAAAAATGTGGACCAATCAAATGCCTATAAATAATACCGCACCAAATGTTAATACCGAAGTGTCCTTGGTTTTCAATCGGATTGACACAATGTGGATTTTCAGTAGCCCAAAAATGTTCAATTTTTTATTGGGTTTACCGTTACTAACAAAACGGCTTTCATCCGTCCACAACACATGCTGGAAAAATCGATTGTCATTGATCTTTAAGTTTACCATCACTTGGACACAATAATTTATTCTTCGTTGATGTTGATCTGACATGTGTTCTAAGTTGTAAAGTTTATAATCGTGGTAACCATTTCCTTTCAAAATTTGTCGTACCGAACAATATTTTAAATTCAACTCACGATAGGCTTGCCGAATCGAGTTCCTTGGATGGTCTTGAAAATACTTTAAAACAGTGGCAACAATATTGTCAGAATTGATCCTTTTAGCAATTTGTCTTTCCTTTAGAACAGAAAATGCCTCGTTGTTTGCACGTAAACTGCGTTTCAATCTTGCAAATATTTTTAAGGTTGGAATAACACATTCAGGGTATCTCTGGGCGTATAACTGAACTGCTCTTCTAGGATTATTTTGAGATTCTCCATAAACTAATAACAAGTCGACATTTTTCGTTGTGCGTAAACATTTTTCAAAATCAAATGACAACAAAGAAATATTTGTCAACCATTAGTTTAATTATTGACAAATGCGACTTTGTTATTTGCTTTCAAAGGCTACTTGTTTAAGTCGTGACAATTGAGAATTTCTGATAATACTTTTTTTAAAGTTTGTAATTTTTTAACGGAAGAACATACCAAATTTTCTTCTCTACAAAGTTGATTCAGAAAAATTAGCTCATTTTAAATAACCAAAAATATTGGTATGTTTCTGGGAAAAAATTTCAATGACGTCATTACCTTAGATTCTAAATTTAGAAAAATATGCAATTTTGGCTTAAAATGGACCTTACTCAATCCCATTTATGAACCTCTTTTCAGATTTCTTCTATCGTTTTTCCTTTTCTCATAATAGAGCTGAGACATCGAGTTTCGCTCACTCTGTACATCTAACGATACTAATATAAAGTGAAGTAAGGAATAACAGTCTTTTTTAGTGTAATAATTACTTCACGTAAACTGAAAAACATACAGTTATTCCTTATTCAATTCATTTATCATTTCTTTTACTCATTATTTTAAATTATAACAAGTGTTTTATTTGTTTTATTTATCGTGAGGTTTGATTTAAATTTTGCAACAACAATTTTATATTAAATACAGATATGGTTGAGAATTTAAAACCGGCAGCGCTCTTTTGGATATACCTGTAAAACGATTTCTCCGCATTATAATTACGTGATCCGAAACAACCGACATTTTCCTCATTCGTTCTAATACAGCATTACTGCATTGCTGAACACGAGGAATAACACATTCCTTTTACATTCGTTGTGGGTCAATTAACTTCATCAATTGATTTTCGAATTGTACTGTAATGCGAGACTGGGAATGCGCATACTGAATTAAAGTTGCGTTTACATAATGCTCGTGTAATACAGATATAGAAATACGCATAAGGGATTTAAGCTAAAACATTATTTGCTTGTAACTTTGTTGTGTCCAGAGGTAGATAACTATATTTTTGCAGATAAAATTATTTATTCTATTAATTATTTATTTATGTATTTTATTCACGGTAAAATTATGCTTACTATTTTATCACACTTTAATTAATTTTATTTTAACATATATTGAACACGTATTTTTCCATGTTCATTATTCGTTAATAATAATTTTAATGAGTGGAAATAAATAAATTTGAAAATCCGAATTTATAAGAGGATCAAAATCAAATTTCCCGTGTGTGTCGCGCGCGTTTTCCGCCGATTGATTGAGAGGATTATAATCATGATTAAATAGACAAACACAGATTTAATTGATTATTTATGCAACGATGTAAATGTACATTTATATCAGTTCATAATCGCTGGGAAAATAGACACGTGAGAGAGAAACCGACTTTTTATCAAAACTATTCTATTAATACGTATCGACGTTTTATAAACATCATCATTGGGATAATGCTAATAATACGTTTTTAATAACATGCAGATTATTATTTTAATAATAATCATTTGCGAAATTTATCTATGGGTTATCTCAGTTATGCAAACGAAGGTTTTAATTTGTGTTGTTTTTGATTTACAAGCGTCCAAATCTAAATTCTTAAGGCTTTTATAAACTCTTAATTTTACTTCATGCTTAGTCTAGGAGTGAAAAACACTCGTTTATAGCTTCGAATTAAACCCTTTTAAAAAAACCGTATGCATATGTATACACAAAAGAAAAATTCCCTGTATATATGTTTCGATTTTGTTGATAAATTATGATGTAGGTGTTGCTTGGACGTGAGAAAAGTTTGTGCTGTTTTTCGATGGATAAATTCGATGCACTCGATGCTCACAAGTTTATGGATGCTGGACAAACTCTATGCAGATTTTGTTTTGTTTTGTCATTCAAAGTTCTTCATGCTTAAAAAATCGAACTGGAAGTTTATTTCCAAGCAAAATATACTCTTGCAATGCATTCAGTATTTGTATATTTAGAAACCGTGTATAATGATTGTAATACTCGTAAACCGGAAATCGTAATACAAATGAGTACTGAACACAAATTTAAATATACTTATAGAATTTACTTGATCTAGTAGATACTAATTTATATAAATATAAAAATATATAATCAATTTATCTAAACTATAAAATATACCGGGTGTTGACTTGGCGGACGCAACATAGAAAATCGCATGTTAGTTTTAAAGTGTTCAAATATTGGCTCCCCTATTTATTTTTAAGACAAAATGTATCTACCTTTTTTGTAGAAGGAAATATTCTTAATTTATGAATGTTTACACCTAACACTTTACGTTTCTCTAAGTTAAAATAACTAAGAAAAAGTAATGTGATTTTATAAAAATAATGACATACCATGGAATTGATACAATTGCGGATATTTCCTGTTTTTCTTCAATTTACAGCTTTAAACAAGTGTTTTCCACTCCCAGACTAAGCATGAAGTAAAATTTCGAGTTTAGAAAAGCCCCGTGAAAATTTGTCGAGGGTCGCTGCGCGACCCTCGACAAATTTTCGGGGCTTTTCTAAACTCGAAATTTTACTTCATGCGCCACGCGTACAAAACACTATAATATTGTCAAATTTATGTGTTCGAACTTCACTTAAAACCTGTGTTTTATACGCGTGGCGCATGAAGTAAAATTTCGAGTTTAGAAAAGCCCAAAAATGTTATCTCGGGTCGCTGCGCGACCTTCGACAAATTTTCACAGGGCTTTTCTAAACTCGAAATTTTGCTTCATGCTTAGTCTGGGAGTGGAAAACATTCGTTTAAGGCTTCAAATTGAACTCTTGTAATATACAACGAATTTTAGAAAATTCACAGCTAAAATAATTAAGAAAAAGTAATGTGATTTTATAAAAATAATGACATACCATGGAATTGATACAACAATTGTGAATATTAAAATAGCACAAGATATTGCTGTTACTTAATTTACGCCAAAAAACATAACGCAAACATCGCGATAACTGTGGTCTGCATAATACCACTTTATTAGGAGGATTTTTTCTTGTATAGTGTAAATCATTTCGAAAACATTTCCTATAATCAAGTGACTGCGATATCTTTTGCCATTTTGACATCCGCAATTGTTGTTTTAATTCCATGGCATGTCATTATATTTATAAAATCACCTAACTTTTTCTGAATTATTTAAACTCAGAGAAACGTAAAGTGATAAACGTTAACACGAATGGATTCAGAATTTTTCCCTCTACAAAAAAGGTAAATACGTGTTGTTTCTAAAATAAATAGGGTAGCCAAAATTTGAACATTTCAAAATTTACATGGGATTTCCTGTTGCGTCCGCCAAGTCAACACCCGGTATAAAATATTTTTAAAAAATAAAAATATTTAGAGGAAAAAATTACTCTACCAACATAAATAAATTTTAAAATTGGAAAAAAGAAAACTATTTATCAACAAATGTTAAAATACAAGCCATTTACTTTAAAGATACTAATGAATGTATCCAAATTTTTTGCCTGCATTTTAGATTAAATACATATCCATTGAATAGTCAATATATTTTATAGAAATAGAGTTGCGCCAAATATTAAAATACAACATATTTTTTGTATAATTATTAATTTCGCTCAGGTATCCTGAATAAATCTTAATGTTTTCCACCTTAAAGAAATATCTATTACTTGAAACATAAGTTGCAGTCGATTTTGACTATCTAAAATATACCATTTTCGATAACCAACATACAGATATTTTCTTTGTTTTTACTCGATAAAATAAAAATTAATAACATTTTACATTTTGATAAACTTACAGAGATTAGTATTCCTTACAATCAGTCAATTTTAAAATTCAACTAATTTTTATTTCCTGCGTACATTAATCAATAAAACAAAACTTCTATATTATGAAAATTATTATAAATTTTTTAACTTAACTCGAGTTTTGTATTATACTTTATCTACGACCACATTTTATTAGTATAAAATAGACAAAAAAGAGAAAAATATATTTTAATTTATATTTTGTGATTTAGTTCACAAGTTCGTACCTTTTACGCAATTTTTCTGATAAGAGATCGTTTGTGGCAGTTTTGGCTTTTCGCTGATTTTAGGTGGCATATACATTTCTTCCTTACTATCTGTAGCCATTTTATTGCTTAAATTCAAAATAATTAGTTGATTAATCATATATTTTACTAAATATTACCTTTGACAATACATACAGAGAGATTAATGTAACCCCGAACATTTTCATAACGAGAATTTTTCTTTAAAGTATCCATATACATACGTTGCATATTTTTTGATGCTCGGTTTATTAAAAGAATCCAATTTAAAGCTTTAAGAGAGTGTTTTCTACTCCCAGGTTAAGCATGAAGTAAAATTTCGAGTTTAGAAAAGCCTGAAAATTTGGTTTGGTCGCATAGCCCGAAGCGCGGAGCGGTCAAACCAAATTTTCAGGCTTTTCTAAACTCGAATTTTTACTTCATGCGCCACCGGTACAAAATACTGACATATGACGAAGTTTAAAACACACCGTTAAACTTTACATTGAATCAGTGTTTTGTACCGGTGGCGCATGAAGTAAAATTTCGAGTTTAGATCATTTTTCTTTGAAGTATCCATATGCATACGTTGCATATTTTTCGATGCTAAGTTTAGTAAAAGAATCCAATTTAAAGCTTTAAGCGAGTGTTTTCCACTCCCAGGCTAAGCATGAGGTAAAATTTTGAGTTTAGAAAAGCCTGAAAATTTGGTTTGGTCGCGTAGCGCGAAGCGCGGACACTGACATATTACGAAGTTTAAAACACACCGCTAAACTTTACATTGAATCAGTGTTTTGTACCGGTGGCGCATGAAGTAAAATTTAAAGTTTAGATAATTTTTATTTGAAGTATCCATATGCATACGTTGCATATTTTTCGATGCTCAGTTTATTAAAAGAATCCAATTTAAAGCTTTAAGCGAGTGTCATATTTCTTGATGCTCGGTTTATTAAAAGAATCCAATTTAAAGCTTTAAGCGAGTGTTTTCCACTCCCAGGTTAAGCATGGAGTAAAATTTCGAGTTTAGAAAAGCCTGAAAATTTGGTTTGGTCGCGTAGCGCGAAGCGCGGAGCGGCCAAACCAAATTTTCAGGCTTTTCTAAACTCGAAATTTTACTTCATGCGCCACCGATACAAAACACTGACATATTACGAAGTTTAAAATACACCGCTAAACTTTACATTGAATCAGTGTTTTGTACCGGTGGCGCATGAAGTAAAATTTCTAGTTTAGATAATTTTTCTTTGAAGTATCCATATGCATACGTTGCATATTTTTTGATGCTCAGTTTATTAATAGAATCCAATTTATAGCTTTAAGCGAGTGTTTTCCACTCCCAGGCTAAGAATGAAGTAAAATTTTGAGTTTAGAAAAGCCTGAAAATTTGGTTTGGTCGCGTAGCGCGAAGCGCGGATACTGACATATTACGAAGTTTAAAACACACCGCTAAACTTTGCATTGAATCAGCGTTTTGTAACGGTGGCGCATGAAGTAAAATTTCGAGTTTAGAAAAGCCTGAACATTTGGTTTGGCCGCTTCGCGCGTCGCGCTACGCGACCAAACCAAATTTTCAGGCTTTTCTAAACTCCAAATTTTACTTCATGCTTAGCCGAGGAGTGGAAAACACTCGCTTAAACCTTTGAATTGGATTCTTTTAATAAACCGAGCATCAAAAAACATGCAACGTATGCATATGGATAATTCAAAGAAAAATTCTCGTTATGAAAATGTTCGGTGTTACATAAAACTCTCTGTATGTAGCAATGACAGTTAGCAATTTCTAAAACAGTCAATCTAATATGACTTCGGCTAATTAGATCTAACGACAATAATTACGAGAGCATGTGCGTAATGTTAGGTGCAAATGTTCTCCTGTAAGATTTTGTCACGACAATTCGTAAGGACCCACTTACTTAGTTTACGCATTGTACATAATCTAGCATACTAGATTACGTAGATAAAATATATTTAAAAGCAGAGTAATTCACAATAATAAATGGCATTAAGTTTGGCAATAATTTATTATCACTTCAGAAAATGATATTAAATTATATAAAATAAGAATATTTTAACGAGCGTTTTACACTCCCCGATTAAGCATAAAGTAAATATTTTGACCATGCATCGATAGCTGATGATGATAAAATGTTTTGAAAAAAAAAGTTTCAACGAGACCAATCCAAGTTTACAGGCTTATCTAAAATCGAAATATTTACTTAATGCACCAGGCGTAATAAACACTGTTTTAGCTTAAAGAAGAAAATAAGATAAAATATATGCTATGCAAAATGGATATCACTTGTTTGTAGAGAAAAAAAATCTAAATTTATGAATGTTCACACTTAACACTTTACGTTTCTCTCAGTTAAACTAATTAAGAAAAAGTAATGTGATTTTATAAAAATAATGACATGACATACCATGGAATTGATACAACAATTGGGGATATTCCCTGTTTTTTTTAAGTTCAATTTAAAGCTTTAAACAAGTGTTTTCCACTCCCAGACTAAGCATGAAGTAAAATTTCGAGTTTAGAAAAGCCCCGTGAAAATTTGTCTCGGGTCGCGCAGCGACCCGAGACAAATTTTCTGGGCTTTTCTAAACTCGAAATTTTACTTCATGCGCCACGCGTATAAAACACTATAATATTGTCAAATTTATGTATATTCGAACTTCACTTAAAATCTGTGTTTTATACGCGTGGCGCATGATGTAATATTTCGAGTTTAGAAAAGCCCAGAAAAATTGTCTCGGGTCGCTGCGCGACCCTCGACAAATTTTTACGGGGCTTTTCTAAACTCGAAATTTTACTTCATGCTCAGTCTGGGAGTGGAAAACACTGGTTTGAACCTTCAAATTGAAGTCTTGTAAAAATCAACGAATGTCAGAAAATTAACAGCTAAACTAATTAAGAAAAAGTAATGTGATTTTATAAAAATAATGTCATACCATGGAATTGATACAACAATTGGGGATATTCCCTGTTATTTTTTAAGTTCAATTTTAAGCTTTAAACAAGTGTTTTCCATTCCCAGACTAAGCATGAAGTAAAATTTTGAGTTTAGAAAAGCCCCGTGAAAATTTGTCGAGGCTCGCGCAGCGACCCGAGACAAATTTTCTGGGCTATTCTAAACTCAAAATTTTACTCCATGCGCCACGCGTATAAAACACTATAATATTGTCAAATTTATGTATATTCGAACTTCACTTAAAATCTGTGTTTTATACGCGTGGCGCATGATGTAAAATTTCGAGTTTAGAAAAGCCCAGAAAAATTGTCTCGGGTCGCTGCGCGACCCTCGACAAATTTTTACGGGGCTTTTCTAAACTCAAAATTTTACTTCATGCTTAGTCTGGGAGTGGAAAACATTCGTTTGAAGCTTCAAATTGAAGTCTTGTAAAAATCAACGAATTTCAGAAAGCTAAACTAATTAAGAAAAAGTTATGTGATTTTATAAAAATAATGACATGCCATGGAATTGATACAACAATTGGGGATATTTCCTGTTTTTTTTATTAAAGTTCAATTTAAAGCTTGATGATGATAAAATGTTTTGAAAAAAAAAGTTTCAACGAGACCAATCCAAGTTTACAGGCTTATCTAAAATCGAAATATTTACTTCATGCACCAGGCGTAATAAACACTGTTTTAGCTTAAAGAAGAAAATAAGATAAAATATATGCTATGCAAAATGTATATCACTTGTTTGTAGAGAAAAAAGTTCTAAATTTATGAATGTTCACACTTAACACTTTACGTTTCTCTCACTTAAAATAATTAAAAAAAAGTAATGTGATTTTATAAAAATAATGACATACCATGGAATTGATACAACAATTGGGGATATTCCCTGTTTTTTTTTAAGTTCAATTTAAAGCTTTAAACAAGTGTTTTCTACTCCCAGACTAAGCATGAAGAAAAATTTCGAGTTTAGAAAAGCCCCGTGAAAATTTGTCGAGGGTCGCGCAGCGACCCGAGAGAAAATCAAGAATGTTTAAATTATTGTCTGATTTGTTATTTATTTATACCGGGTGTTGTTTCAATTCCATGGCAAGTCATTATTTTTATAAAATCTCATTATTTTTTCTTAATTATTT
The DNA here is from genome assembly GCA_932526585.2 of Philonthus cognatus. NCBI lineage: Eukaryota > Metazoa > Arthropoda > Insecta > Coleoptera > Staphylinidae > Philonthus > Philonthus cognatus. The sequence goes on from OW052242.1 coordinate 38,139,770, forward strand.
TAACTTAGAGAAACGTTAAGTGATAAACGTTAACACTAATGAATTTTTACCTCTACAAAAAAAAAAAAAAATACATTTTGTTTCTATAATAAATAAGGGAGCCCAAATTTGAACATATCAAAATTTACATGAGATTTCCTATGACTTGGCGGACGCTACATAGGAAATCTCATGTAAATTTTGATATGTTCAAATTTGGGCTCCCTTATTTATTATAGAAACAAAATGTATTTATTTTTTTTGTAGAGGTAAAAATTCATTAGTGTTAACGTTTATTACTTAACGTGTCTCTAAGTTAAAATAATTAAGAAAAAATAATGTGATTTTATAAAAATAATGACTTGCCATGGAATTGAAACAACACCCGGTATAAATAAATAACAAATCAGACAATAATTTAAACATTCTTGATTTTCTCTGAGTTCAAGACTACTCGATTCATTCGCTCAATAAATTGTCCAACAAAAATTGTCAGATTTAATTGAATAAACAAACAAACTAACCAATGTTTGATAATAGCAGTGAATTCATAGCTTCAAACACAAATTGGTTTATTTATCCAATTAATTCTGATAATTGTTGTTGGATAATTTATCTAATTAAATTTAAAAAAAAATTACACCAGTTAAGAAATTGAAAGTGCACAAATAAACCCAAAAACAGTTAAACCCAGGTTTCTTCTTTTCGTTTTCATTCATTCTTTCTTTCGTTCAACCGTTTGCATCAACTAATTACCGAAGAAAAAACGGAACAATGGCTGTTGATTCGTCTATATTCGTAGTGGATCTAGTGAAAGTGAGCCTTTTTATTTATATTTGTCGCATCAATAATTATAATTGGGAACGTTAGAAACTCCCAATTTCTCTGATGAGTAGAAGTGTTTTACTATTTTTTTGTGCAAATTGGATAAAACGGTTGTTCCCTGAGCAAAAAAGAAAACAATGTGAGTTAGTTATGAAAATAAAACGGTCAATATACTCAAGATTGACAAATAACAGTACAAATCACATTCTGATTGTTATTTGGCAAAGTCAAAAGTGGTCTGTGTAGTCAAAGGACAGTCAATATATAGTTAGTATTTTCGGTATAGTTCAAACAAAGGTAATGAAATATTCAGAAAATTCCCAAAATTGAAGACATTCTTAAAATCTGTAGAAAATTATTTCATTTTCAAAAAATTGGTTATAAATATATTTTTAGTTATTTCTTGAATAACTTTCTCATTTATCACTTGGTGAAACATTTTGAAATAATATTAAAGGATAAATTAAAAACACTTGGTTTGTTTCACTATTTGTTTCTATTTACTCGACTAGTTTCGCTTTTTTACTCTTGATAATGCTGTAAAAAGCGAAACTAGTCGAGTAAATAGAAACAAATAGTGAAAAAAACCAAGTGTTTTTAATTTATCATTTAATATTATTTTTAGTTATTTGATTTAATTTTTGCGTATTTCATTTGAAACTTCTAATTAATTCTTTAGTTAATTCCAAGTTTTCAAAGCTCATAAACTGATTTTTTGTTATTAATTTTCAAACATAAATCCAAGAAAACATAAATAATTTTACCTAAAATCTCAATGTGAATGGCTGTAAATGTTTTTTTTAATTGCCGGAAACAATGTCTGTGTATATCATCTTTAACTCTGATTAACTATACGATTAATTCTAAGCTTTTACAGTTCTCAAGCAAACATTCCATTTTTTCAGCAAACAAATAATTTAATAATTTCGAGTTTAGAAAAGCCTGAGTTTGGATTTGGAAGCTTCGCGCCCAATTTCAAACGCTCAGGCTTTTCTAAACTCGAAATTTTACTTCATGCTTAGTCTGGGAGTGGGAGACATTCGTTTCAAGATTAATCAAAAATTATGTAATAATATTTTACACACAGTTAAGTAAAGGATATGCAGGGAATGTTTACTTAAATATACATATGCATACGTTTTTTTTTAAGTTCTGTTTGAAGCTTTAAACGAGTGTATTCACTCCCAGACTAAGCATGAAGTAAAATTTCGAGTTAAGAAAAGCCTGAGCGTTTGGATTTGGAATCCAAACTCAGGCTTTTCTAAACTCGTAATTTTACTTCATGCGCCTCTCGTATAATACATTGAAATATTGTAAAATTCAAAATATTCTTGTCTAGCAGAATAGTTGTAATTCTGCTGTAGCTGTTTTTTTAAATACTAATTTAGCAGTATATTTGTAAGTTCAAAATATTTTAGTTATTTTATACGCGTGGCGCACGAAGTAAAATTACGAGTTTCGAAAAGCCTGAGTTTGGATTCCAAATCCAAACGCTCAGGCTTTTCTTAGCTCGAAATTTTACCTCATGCTTAGTCTGGGAGTGAAAACACTTGTTAAAGCTTCAAACAGAACTTAAAAAAAAACGTATGCATATGTATATTTAAGTAAAAATTCCCTGCATATCCTTTACTTAACTGTATGTAAAATATTATTACATAATTTTTGTTTAATCTTGAAACGAGTGTCTCCCACTCCCAGACTAAGCATGAAGTAAAATTTCGAGTTTAGAAAAGCCTGAGCGTTTGAATTTGGGCGCGAAGCGTCCAAATCCAAACTCAGGCTTTTCTAAACTCGAAATTTTACTTCATGCGCCCCTCGTTTAAAAAGCCGATTCTAAGTGAAGTTCACTTGTTCATAATAGTTAAGTGTATTCAGTCTTTAATACGCTTGGCACACGAGGTAAAATTTCATATTTAGAAAAGCCTGAGTTTAAATTCAAACGCTCAGGCTTTTCTAAACTCGAAATTCTATTTCAAGTTTAGCCTGGGAGTGGAAAACACTCGTTTTAAACTTAGAATTGAACTTATTAAAAGACAACAAATACCTCTAAATGCATACGCATTGAAATATGTAATGTATACTTGAAAGAAAAATTCCCTGTATGTATCATTTAAAGAAAAATGTCCTGTATAATAAGCAATCTAAATTTTAAAACTGTTTTATGAAATAAAAAACTCTCGTGATCTGCAGTTCAGACAAACTCGAGAGCAAGATAAATGAAAACTTGTGGATTTTCTACGTGTCACACAATATTCTTATCCGCGTGTTTATATTTCGTAAAATGTTGAAACATGCGTGATCCCAAGGAACATGTTGAATATATTTTAATTTATGATGCTTTACAAGATACGGTAAAGGAGACTCATTATTCACGAATATAAAAAAATGACGCGTTAATGCGAAATGATAAAATTATATATATAAATAATAATATTGTTTTATATTTTTATACAAATACATAAATTATACCGTATATTCAATAAAAAAAATCTCTAGAGTGCCATGATTTTATCTTTTTTTAAATTTAAGTTGGCTACACGCTGTAGGAATTGTCATACAAAACGTCAGACATAATAATTTTAATGTATAATTTTAGAGTTGCCAACCTACAATTTATTCCATGGCACTCTAGAGGTTTTATTTTAGTGAACATACTATATTTATGAAACTACTAGTAATAAGGGCTATCAGCTATAAGTCTTTCTGGCAATTATTTTTTATTTATTTTACAAAAACTATTTATTTTACAAAAACTATGAAATTATATTGGTAAATATGTTGCAATATGGAGATTGCAACATATTTACCAATATAATTTCATTGTACAAAAAAGTTAACAAATTACAATAATACGGAAAGAGGTTTTGAAGAACATTCTTGATAATAATAATGGAAAATAAACAAAATACATAATATTTAACCAATGACAGAAAGATCTATAAAGGTTACATGGCGTTTAAACATAATGTATAAATTACAAAAAATCTGAGAGTTTGGATAGGTCATAAGCTTATTATAATTTCTGAATATGCGACACATTGAGTTATTAAAGCCGTAGATGGAGCGGTGGAAATAAATTGAAACGAAACAATGGTCCAATTATAAAATTATAAACAAGTAAAAAAGTCATTTAAATCACTATTTTATTTTAAATATAAATCAAATAGTTCGTTTTTAAACAAGCATTATAATTTCATAAATTAAAAATAGTAGGTTTTTTGAAGAAACATCTCATTTAAAAATAAACTATCTGCATTTTTATTTAGTTATCTGCTAAAACATGATTTAAAAATGTTGTCGAGCTATTCCTTATTTATTGGCGCAGTTTATAGTTTTATACAATTTTTACACCTTGAAAATAAAGATTATTATTAAACTTTTGATTGTTGACTCATCTAACACTTGGTGAAACATCTTTACACTTTTTATATAAGGTTGATAGAATAAAACACTTGGTTTTTGTTTCACAAATTCAATATTTTATTTCCACGACTAGTTTCGGTCAGACGACCATTATCAATGTGGTTTACAACGATTACTATAGTAATCCTTGTAAACCACATTGATAATGGTCGTCTGACCGAAACTAGTCGTGGAAATAAAATATTGAATTTGTGAAACAAAAACCAAGTGTTTTATTCTATCAACCTTATATAAAAAGATTATTATTGTTATTGCGTTGTTTTGGTGGACGCGCCGGGATATTTTATGTTACCCTAAACGGTTACTTAGGTTATATTAGCTCAGACTGTCTATAGTAGTTAAAAATATCCGAGGTAAATTCGACTGCAAATTAAATTTCAACCATCACATCGAGTTAACTTCACGCAAGGCAATGAGATCTTGGGTTCGTATTTAGAAACAGTTCCATGTGCAACATTTCGACGTTAAGACTGCTTTACTGTTCCCTAGTGCGGTCGAAGCTAGAATACGGTAGTATAATATGGTCTCCTTTTTATTCTACTCATATTACAAATTGGAAAGAGAATAAAATACATTTTTAAAATTCATGTCATTTAAACTTGGAATAACATTGGTGGAATTTGATACTAACATCACATTGAATACCTTAAACCTCAAATCAGTACAGTCAAGGAGAATTGAGTTTAATTTATGTTTTTTCATAAATTAATATCAGGCGAACTTCCAAATTTGCTTAATTTATTGATCCCCTACTTATTCAAATGTAGAAGGAATGCGGTTTTCAATCTACGTACGCATAAACAAAATTAATTATTCAATGGTCCATTGAATAGAAATATTGAAATTTATGTATATTCGAACTTCGCTTAATATCTGTGTTTTATAAGCGTGGCGCATGAAGTAAAATTTCGAGTTTATAAAAGCCAAGAAAATTTCCCTGTATTGTATAATAAAAACTACAGTCATAACTAAAAAATTGTATGTTATACGAACAAAGTTAAAGTGTTTTATTTTATTAAATTGCTATTCAATAAAATAAAACGCTTTAACTTAGTTTGTATAACACAATATTTTTATTTTCGTGACTGGAGTCACTAAAATAAAAATATTGTGTTATACAAACAAAGCTGAAGTGTTTTATTTTATTGAATTAACATGTATAACAAAGAAGAAGCCTCCGCTGTTCATAATTCAAATTGCTATTATTTTAACTCCTGGAATTATTAATCTAGAGTAAGTTAGAGTTGGGAGTGCCTTAAAGTATATTATAAATTAAGGCCGTGAATTAGAATTTATAAAATAGTCAAATGTTTAAGTAAATTATTTGAATTATTTAGTATTAAAAAGTATCTCAAATTACTAGTAACACTAAATATCCTTATAGTTTAATTGATTACATTGGTTAATAATTAAACGTTATCAGAATTTATATTTAAATAGTAAAATTCTCAGCTATATAATTATCCGTTTTGTATACACAACTATTTTGTCACTTCAAACGTATAAACGTACTAAATTGTTATGCTAAATTTGACATCTTTGGAAGTGGTTCCGAACCTTCAAACTTAGCGAAAACTTAAGCTAATACTTTAATTTTCGATTTATAATTATGTAATTCTTATTAATTTTATTGTTGAAAAAACTGGTTTGTATTTTATTATTTTTGTATTTTTTATTTGTTTTTTAATTGGCGATTATTGTTATTCCGACTGAAGAATTTATTTTTATTTATATGTTATCTTTTAATTGTGATTTAATATGTTGCATTAATCATTAATATTTTTTAATATTTTTTAAATTTATGATTTGCATACAGGGTGTCTACGCTAAACCGTTCCCTATACAGGGTGTCCCATTTTAATTGAAGCATTGAAGCAAAATGTGTTCTGAATAAAAAGTTTACGGTTATGAGGGGGACATCTCATGCCGTCGACTTTGCTCCCCCACCAGCCCCCCAGGGGGCGGGAACAGGGGGCAACTTTAAAATCTTAAACGGAAACCCCTATTATTTATTGCAGGTTCGGATAGACCGTTAAAAAGTAGGTAAATTTTATTCGGGTTGTTTTCCAAAATTGTTGATAGGTGGCGCTGCAAACGTGAAAATGCGTTTTTTTATCAATTAAATAGCAAAATTCATCACATAATTAATTGTTATTATTACTTAAGACTCACTCACATTACAAGTTTGTTTTTCTCTCACCCCGCCCCAAAGACCCCCCCCCCCTCCTACGAAGATGATAAGTAATTGCATTTTAGTAGGCAACTAGTACACTTTTGTTTTGTCGCGATTGTATTGCGAAATGTCAAATAATAAAAAGAATTATTACAAAGTTTTAAACAAATCAACAAAATGAATAATTACACAAATCAAAAAAAATATCAATTTATTCTTTATACATGGCGACTGCCAATTGAAAAAATTTGATGCTAATTTTCTAAATCTTGTTTTATTTATCGGCGGCAAATGTGGATAAGTTTCATTAAATACTCTACATGTTCGAGTAACAATTCTATCGCAGTTGTCATGTATAACGAATAAATTGATAATTTCTTGATGGGTGTATTTATTCATTTTGTTGATTTCTGTATAACTTTGTACGAATTGTTTTTATTATTTGACATTTCGCATTACATACGCGACAAAACAAAAGCATACTTCTGGCCTACTAAAATTCAGTTGCACCTTATGCGTGCATTATTCCCTGCATACATGCAACGAAAAACGAATCTTCGAAATAATTCGAAAACTACTTGCTTTAGGAGTATAGTTGTTAATACTTTATTGTAGGAAATCTTCCCCCCAATCATACCATGTGATAAAAAAATGGGTCATTCTATTTAAAAATTGACTTACGAGATATTGAAGAACGCACTTCGATATTGATATTTGAAGAACACTTATTGTCAAAATTGACAGTTTCTAATTAGTATAAATGAAATTGCCAATTCTTGGTTGCAGAATACTTCAAACATTAAAAGTGCGATTCTTTTCGCAATCTACAACAAGTTAGTCTTACAAAGACTATATCAAACACTCATTGAAACAACTACTTCCCGGGCTAATACCCCGACGGACATTGAATTATACAACAAGTGTTTGCTGTTACATACAGTAACCTACTGCAAATGTAACAATTTGGGTCAAATTATTCGGGCCATCTATAGACGCGTTTCGAGATTTATCTCTCCTCATTATAGCTTTGCCATTCCCTCTAAACAATTTGACACCTTAGACTAGCGGTCACGTTACCGTTCAAACATTAGTATAAATGAAATTGCCAATTCTTGGTTGCAGAATACTTCAAACATTAAAAGTGCGATTCGAATAATTTGACCCAAATTGTTACATTTGCAGTAGGTTACTGTATGTAACAGCAAACACTTGTTGTATAATTCAATGTCCGTCGGGGTATTAGCCCGGGAAGTAGTTGTTTCAATGAGTGTTTGATATAGTCTTTGTAAGACTAGTTTCTAATTAATTCGCTCTTAAAGGAATCCTCTAGGTACAAGTAGAGATATAAATCATATTTTTATTTTATTCTTAAGAGAAGTTACAGACAGATTTCAAGATGCCTTTTAAAGGCCAAAATTTTAGAAATATTTTTTTTTTCTTGAAAACTAAAAGAGATAAGTGTATATATGTTAGAATAAAATATGTTGCAATTTAAACGAGGAATGCAAAAATTACTAATATATAGGGTGTTCCATTTAAAATGACAAATTTGGTGCTACTTCCGGTGGAAATAAAATTGAAAATATTTTACATGAGGTGAACTGATTCAACTGTATGACAAGGATTATTTTCAAATTTTGAGTGCAACGGTAACCACATAAACTTTTAACGAACGGTTTAGCGTAGACACCCTGTATGTATTGATTTATTGTAAGACTGGTATATTTTTTTTGTATTATTTCTTTAAAATGGTATTTCGTAATAAAGATTATTATTATAATTAAATAATTTAAAACTTGTAAGAGTTAAATTGCGTTACTTAATCGTAATTCACGACTAGTCTTGCGTTTAACATATTCCTTTTAAATTTAAAATGACTCGCTGCATGCGAATTTCCCGACACTAGCAATGAGCATTTATATTCCCTTCTGAAAGGCGTTAAATACAATTTCCGATAACTCAAATACTATTTATATTGTAATAACATTTGTTTGAATTGAGCGGTGGGAAAGAAACGCGCGAGAGTTCGACGGCCCTTTTATTTTTAACTCTTCATATGTATTTGGAAATTGTGTTCTTCGAAAAAAAAAAAAAAAAAAAAATTAAAGAAAATTAATTATTTGTTGGGCAGGTGGTGGCCGAGCGGTAACGTCGCCGGGCTGTATCGCTCGGCGAGCCACAAATTCGGGTTCGATTTCCGTGCACGGCGAGACTTTATTTAAAAATAATTTCTCGTCGTGACCCTGGGTGTGGTATGAATGTGAGTGTTTGTCTATATGAAACAATAGCATACTACAAATTGTAATCCTAACAATTAATACAAATATAAATAAAAGATGTTGGCTAATGGGCAAGTTCCCAAGGCCAGGCAAAAGCCAACCCCCCCCCCCCCCAAAAAAAAATTATTTGTTCAAATTGGGTTATTAAAATAAATTTAGGCATTGTGTGGAAATTATGTTCTTAGCAAAGATAAAAACAGAAAATTAATTGTTTGTTCAAATTTTGTTATTGAAATCAATTTAGGCATTGTGTGAAAAATCGGACTTACCTCATGTTTTTATCGGTATTTTATATTTGTAATGTTTTACATTTTTGTAATTGTATTTTATATCTATTGATTTACTTATATTTTAATGTGTTTATATTTATACTATTAGTTGTAGTACAATACAATGTATTATTAAATAGACTCCGTTAATTGAATAAAAAATACATTGTTTGTTAGAAAAAAAAAAAATGGATAAAATTAATTATTTACAAAAATCTAATTCAATAAATAATTAAATAAATAAATACATTGCGTGCTCTAAAAAAATGGATAAAATTAATTATTTACTAAAATCTGGTTATTGAAATTAATTTGGGCTGTGTAACAGTGTAGATGATTAAAATGTAATGTTGATATATTAATGTGGGAAAATGTCCGTTGTGCGTTTATCTATTACACCCTGATTTTCTGTTTGATGTATTATTGCAACTAAAGTAAACTAATTTACGCACCCGATACAAAATTAATTCTGCTTTGCATGTTTGATTACTGCTTAACACATAAATTGATAAATTTCATCATCAAGAATTGATTAGATACATGATAGCGACTTGATGATCTGATATGTAAAATTTCTCCGATATACAATTATATTCCCCGATTTTTTTTTATTTCATAGAAAAAGCCACATGTTGATTTATTTTTAATTTTATGATGTTCGTAGTTTCGAAGATTTCATACAGGGTGATTCAGTTTGTTGTTCCACCCTCTTCTTCCTTTTTTTATTTTGAAAGTAATGTATAAGAAACCATGTATATTTGTAAACGGCAGAAAATTCTCTATTTAATGGTGTCACCGAATTTACTTCTAAGCGTTATATATTTTTACCTACGCCCTATCTAGTAACAGCATCATACCACACTGTCATCTTGACAAGTATGATTGACATTACGTACACATGCAGGTAATAGCTTTGACAAGTACATTACGTGCTGACAGCTGAACAGCTGATTGCATACCGTACATCCAAATGACATTTCTTTGATGTACAGGGAGTTTTTCTTTAAAGTATACGTATTCTAAATTCAGCTTATTTTCTTTATATCTTTAGTTATTCGTTGTTTTTTTTAAGAGTTCAATTTGAAGCTTTAAGCGAGTGTTTTCCACTCCCAGACTAAGCATGAAGTAAAATTTCGAGTTTAGAAAAGCCCCGTGAAAATTTGTCGAGGGTCGCGCAGCGACCCGAGACAAATTTTTTGGGCTTTTCTAAACTCGAAGTTTTACTTCATGCGCCACGCGTATATAACACTAAAATATTGTGAACTCTATGTATATTTGAACCTCACTTGAAATCAGTGTTTTATACGCGTGGTGCATGAAGTAAAATTTCGAGTTTAGAAAAGCCCAGAAAATTTGTCTCGAGTCGCTGCGCGACCCTCGACAAATTTTCACGGGGCTTTTCTAAACTCGAAATTTTACTTCATGCTTAGTCTGGGAGTGGAAAACACTCGCTTAAAGCTTCAAATTGAACTCTTAAAAAAAACAACGAATAACTAAAGATAAAAAGAAAATAAGCTGAATTTAGAATACGTATACTTTAAAGAAAAACTCCCTGTACATCAAAGAAATGTCATTTGGATGTACGGTAAGCAAAATTTGACTTCATGCTTAGTCTGGGAGTGGAAAACACTCGTTAATGCTTCAAATTGAACTCTTTAAAAAAAACAGCAAATGTCGGAAAATGTGCAGCTTTATTCCTTGTATATTGATCAAGTAGTCATTTAGTTAACATCATTGTCATGGTACTATTAAAAATTATTACGATAAATAAGTTGTTCTTTCATGCTCATTGTTTATTTTGTTAGGGCGTAGGTACAGTATCGTACGTTTCTCGAGTGGTACGGCAATTACATACTCGCGAAATACTGCACTCGCCGCTGCGCGGCTCGTGCGCAACATGTCCGCTCATATGTAATATGCTGCATACCACTCTCGTTACGTAATATACTATTAACTTTACTGTAAATCAGTGTTTTATATGCGAGGCGCATGAAGTAAAATTTCGAGTTTAGAAAAGCCCCGTGAAAATTTGTCTCGGGTCGCTGCGCGATCCTCGACAAATTTTCTACGCGGGGCTTTTCTAAACTCGAAATTTTACTTCATGCTTAGTCTGGGAGTGGAAGACACTCGTTCGTTTAAAATACATGACATCGTAGTGAAAAGTATCGATATTCCAAATATTGACAATTTTCGATGCCAGATATTTTAAATTTAATATTTACAATTATTTATTTCTGTAAATGATTTTTTAAAGGCCTTCATCTACGATTGATAATATTGCCAGTTTAATGATGGTTACGAAATTTTCAGACAGCATAAACAAAAACTTATTTTTGATATCCTTATTACCTGAGATGAGGAAAAAAAGGCCATACACGAGGAATGTCATTTATTATTATGAGGTTTTAACCCTAATTGTATTCATTCATGTGGCAGGCTCTCAAAGTAGGTGCGAGATTTTGGACCGCAAAATTGTATTAAATCTTGTAGGTTGGCATACTCATCAACATTTCATAAATCGACAAAAATTGAAAAGTTTACGAAAATCACGAAATATCGAAAATCTTTATAAACTTTTTATAAATTGATGAAATTCTCGAAATATTGATGTCATGAAATTTGACTAAATGGACAAATATCACAAAATATCAAAAATCTCAAAATTATATATCAATAAAACAAGTGTTTTCCACTCCCAGACTAAGCATGAAGTAAAATTTCGAGTTTATAAAAGCCCGGCGTACAAAATTATGCGAGGGTCGCGCATAATTTTCGCGGGACTTTTCTAAACTCGAAATTTTACTTCATGCGCCACGCGCAAAAAACATTGTAATATTATTATTATTATTTTGTAAAAGGTGAATATTAATAATTTCGTAACCATCATTAAACTAGTCTTGGCAGTATTATCAATCTTAGGTGAAGGCCTTTAAAAAATTGTTTACAGCAATAAATAATTGTAAACATTAAATCTAAAATATCTGGTATCGAAAATTATCGATATTTTGAATATCGATCAATTTTACTACGATGTGATGTATTTTAAACTAACGAGTGTCTTCCACTCCCAGACTAAGCATGAAGTAAAATTTCGAGTTTAGAAAAGCCCCGCGTAGAAAATTTGTCGAGGGTCGCGCAGCGACCCGAGACAAATTTTCACGGGGCTTTTCTAAACTCGAAATTTTACTTCATGCGCCACGCGTATAAACCACTGATTTACAGCAAAGTTAAGAATATATAACGCTTAGATGTAAATTCGGTGACACCATTAAATAGAGAATTTTCTGCAGTTTACAAATATATATGGTTTGTTATACTTTATTTTCAAAATAAGAAATCTGGTATCGATAATTATCGATATTTTGAATATCGATAAATTTCACTACGATGTGATGTATTTTAAACTAACGAGTGTCTTCCACTCCCAGACTAAGCATGAAGTAAAATTTCGAGTTTAGAAAAGCCCCGCGTAGAAAATTTGTCGAGGGTCGCGTAGCGACCCGAGACAAATTTTCACGGGGCTTTTCTAAACTCGAAATTTTACTTCATGCGCCACGCGTATATACCACTGATTTACAGCAAAGTTAAGAATATATAACGCTTAGATGTTAATTCGGTGACACCATTAAATAGAGAATTTTCTGCAGTTTACAAATATATATGGTTTGTTATACTTTATTTTCAAAATAAGAAAGTAAGAAGAGGGTGGAGGGTGGACATTTTCACGGGGTTTTTCTAAAGTCGAAATTTTACTTTATACGCCTCGCGTATAAAACTGATTTACAGTCAAGTTAGAAATATATAACGCTTAGATGTGATGAGGATCAATATTCACCGAGATGTAGTGAAAAATGCATGCTTCTTGTAAATAGTTTTGGAATAATAATAAAAGTAGAATAAATATAGTTTGAGCAACTTTTCCATTTTGTTGATATTTAAATCATCATATTTTTAACGGGAGAGTGCTATGATGGACAAATCGGTCATTTAGAGGCGTAGTAATCATTTTTTTTTTTCCTTAAATAGACACATTGGTCAATAGTTTTCAATTTTTCCTACCAGATGACGTTTTTAGTCAAAATTAATTAGAGAGCTTCTTGCCGTTTAAAAATATATGGTATATAGTTTGTTATACTTTTCTCTCAAAATAAAAAAGTTTTAAGGGGGTGGAACACTAAACTGAATCACTCTGCATATAAAATAGAAATTATTATTAAAAGTTTATAAAATATGTGATTTTTTGAGATATTTGTTTTCTAATTTTAATAATTTTATTTATTATTGGAGGCTACTCAGTGGGTAGTTCATTTTCTAGTTCAGCGGGCAGTTAATTTTCTAGATCAATGGCGGCCCACGAAGGAGATTTACTTATAATTAAAACCACAGTTCAATACAAAAACTTGCCAAATGTGGACAAATATTCTATTGAGGTGTGTTCAATTTCAATTTCAAATTTATTCATGTCATAATATAAATTTTACATTCGTCACAGTATATAATTTAAGACTAATAATAATTAGAAAGACAATTAAATTAGATGTAATCTAGATATTATCAGGCATCATATCAGTGCATCTTAAAAAGTGTGTGTGGGTGAATGAGATAACATAAAGGAAATAAAATAAAATAAATATAAATACACCTTACTAACATATTAAAACATTGACATTTCTGCAAAGCAGATCGAAATGACGCTACATTGCAGAAATTCATCAAAACTATAAAAAGCTTTATGCAGCAGATATTGTTTAACCGTTGATTTTAAGTATTTCAGTGGGAGTTCTCTGGTTTGTGTCGAAAGTTTATTAAAGAATTTCACCCCATAGTGATTGAGAGCCTCAATCTTTCTGGGAGTAAGTTTTCTTTGTGTCGTGTTGGATAACTGTGATGGCTATGTACTGGAAATTCAGCCAGGTTTGTTTTGACATAGCAGAGACATTCTAGTATATAGAGACATGGAAATGTCAATATATTATGCTTAATGAAAGAATTTCTGCAATCGGCTGTATAACCAATCCCTGCAACTATCCGCAGTGCGCGCCTTTGAAGCGAAAATATTCGATGTCGACATGATGAGTGACCCCAAACCAGAGCACCATATCGAATATGAGTTTCGATGAGGCCAAAATAAGCTGCACGCAGTACATCCAGTGAGGCCCTTCTAGACAGATTTCTTAAGCAAAATATGTTTCTCGATAGTTTCTTAGCAAGTTCATTACCGTGATTGTTCCAAGTGAGAGCAGAGTCAAGATGTAGTCCTAAAAATGTAACCGGCGTATCATCCGAAAAATGACAGTGTTCTTGTCTTGCTCTTATTTAGCACCAGTTTATTATTAGAGCACCAGGAACAAACTACTTCAAGGCGTTCGTTGTTCGTTTGAAGGGCTTCATCATTCGTACTCCCCACGCTTACTATGCTCGTATCGTCTGCAAATAGTAAAACGCATAAATCATCCAGAGCTTTAGGCATATCATTAATGTAAATTAGAAATAATACAGGGCCTAATATTGATCCCTGTGGGACACCATGATTTATTGGGAGCAATGATGATTTATTATAATTTATATCTACTGCTTGTTGCCTGCTGGATAGGTAGGACAATATCAAATCGAGATTATTTTGTTCAAAATTGTACTTTCCCAACTTGCTGATAAGTAGGTTATGTGATATACAATCAAAGGCTTTACTCATATCTAAAAATGAGCAAATACAGTGCGTTCTGTTTCAAAACAATCTATTATTAATTCACACAAATCTACGAGGGCATTCACAGTACTTTGCTTTGCTCTAAAACCAAACTGCTTCTCGTAAAATAATTTGTGTTCCTCGAAGTACTGCACAATTTGTGTTTTCAGTACAGACTCAATGATTTTAGACACGATCGGCAGTACAGAAATGGGTCTGTAGTTGTTTATGTCGTTTCGATCACCTTTTTTAAATATAGGTATAACTTTAGCGAGTTTTAGGATATCTGGGAATACTGAGCAATCTATTGATGCATTGATTAGTTTGGTTATCGGTTCTACCAGAACATCTTTTATACACTTGATTATACCTATATTGAGGCCATGTATATCGGTGGTGGAACTGTTTTTCAGATTTCTAATAGCGCCCCTTACATGGATTTCTGAAATATTTGTAAATTTCAAATGTATGCTATTATTAGTCTGAATTTGAATGTTAGTACTGTTCACTAGTACTGGTAAAGATGAGTGTAACTTGGCAGCCACGCCTGTAAAAAAAAACATTAAATTATTGTGAGGTTTGTAGTATACGGTTAACTGAATATGACATTATTTTACTTTTAGTGTACAGATCGCCTTTAGGTGACACACAATAATTTTTGAATCCCGAGGAGACGTCACTTTGCCGTTCTAAAGCATCAAAAACATTTTGCGCTCGCTAATTTTACGTTTTGCGAGAAATTATAAAAAATTCCACCAATAACCCATCATACAATTACAATGCATGGTGATCAGTAATCAAGAATACTTCAGAATTAGGCCAAATTCAACGTGAAAAATGGTCAATAAATGGTGGAAAAGTATGAGTAAGTTATGGTATGGTAAAACTGACTAACAAGTAAAAATTAAAATTGAAAGGAGAAATAACAAGAAATGAGAAATGAAAGAACTTGGATAAAAACTAATGTCTTAGGCCATCTATAGTCCTTTCGTTTATAATTTTTTGTTATTTCTCTTTTCAGTTTTAATTTTTATTTGTTAGTTGGTTTGAAGAGAATTTGACCTAAATGTTACATATACTTTGATAGAGTGCTGTAACAAATCAAATCAAATATGATCTTAAATATTTCATTGTATAATTAAATATCCGGAGGTGTATTTGCACGGGAAGTAGTTGTTTCAATGGATATTTATCGTCTTAAGTTGTCTTATTAATTAAGACATTGTTTGCATTTTCACGAATAACATTTTCGTAGTTTTATACATTATGTTTAAAGTGTGCAAACTATAAGAAGCGTAAGCTTATTTTCTCGAAGTCAAATAGTTTTGAATTTGAATTATTCTTGTTTGAAAAAATGTTTACTCATTCATTTATCTAAAAATACCAACCGTCTAAAAACTCTTTCGTCTGTTAATTTTATTCAGGTAAGATGTTCTTAACAAAAAAAAAAGATTTAATAACTCTAAAAGTGCCACTTCTACTTTGGTCAGTTTTAAAAAAATTGTGTTAATGCAATCGTAGAAAAAATATCTTGTGATTATTCAAATAGGTCCATACCTATTTGAATAATCACAAGATATTTTTCAAAAAATATGTTTAAAACTTGTTCAATATAAAAATGGCAGTTCTTGGCTTGAAAATCATAGCCTACTTTCTATTAACTAGTCTAAATTCTATTGTAATCAATTATTTTTGTCTACTCCTATTCTGAAATGTCTTACTACTGGGTCCATCGCTGATTAGTAAATGTAATACATTATATGCAATTTGTTTAATATGTGGTCGTTGCCATACAAAAATATTGTAGTTCTAGAGTTACAATAGGCGTATTGTAACTCTGAGCTGTAATGGTTTCTATAGCAACGACTACATAATAAAAAATACTTAAGTGATTGCGCTCATGGGCCGTGGTGTGCGACCTAGCATTCGTGAATCTGACAAAACAGAAATTCCAAATTTCATACGCTTGGCTTTACAGAGACCGAATGGATCCCCCGGATGGGCCAATTCAGACATAAGTCAGTGCTCCCTGTACGTGAAGACCACTCGTGATACTCATTTTGGAGGTGCCCCATATGGACAATTTTTTTATTTAAAGAGATATTTAAAAACCGTTTTCGCAAGTCAGAGTCACTTTTTTCATGTTTTAATCAACGGCGAAAAGAAAATTGATCTATCTTTAATCGTTTCCACTCTATAACCGGAAGTTGATAAAATGTCATTTTTATGAAGTTACTGTAACTCGTTTGTTTTACAAGTTAAAACCAAACTGTAAAATCTTTCTAATGGCAACTTTTTACGCCCATTAATATGACCTACGTAATTTTATTTGTTAGTTGGTTTGAAGAGAATTTGATCTAAATGTTACATATACTTTGATAGAGTGCTGTAACAAATCAAATCAAATAAGATCTTAAATATTTCATTGTATAATTCAATATCCGGAGGTGTATTTGCACGGGAAGTAGTTGTTTCAATGGATATTTATCGTCTTAATATATAAAATTACGAAAAAACTATTCGTGAAAATGCAAACAGTGTCTTAATTAATAAGACAATTTAAGACGATAAATATCCACCTCCGGATATTGAATTATACAATGAAATATTTAAAATCTTATTTAATTTGATTTGTTACAACGCTCTATTAAAGTATATGTAACGTTTAGGTCAAATTCTCTTCAAACCAACTAACAATACAATTTGAAATGAAAGGAGAGATAGCAACAAATTAGAAGTGAAAGGACTTGGATTAAAACTAATGTAATACTGGATATTTAATTAAAACACTTGGTTTGTTTCACTAATTTATATTTTCTCCGACTAGTTTCGACCATTGGTCATCTTCGGGGAGGAATGTACAAAAAATATCTAAACAACTATTTATATACAAATACAGGCTATCATAAAATATCGGCAATAAGGGCGGACGCTATCGGAGAGTTCCAAAGCTCTTCCATATTATTTACAATCGGTTTTCCCCGCTTTAGCGCCTTCCTAATTTCTAGTCCCTCACGGAAATTTAAGTATCGACCCTTATTGCCTGGGTATAAAATTTTACAATCTGTTGTGTTAAAAATATGATTTTCTTCTATGCAATGCTGTGCGAATCCGGTTGAACATTTTTTATTAATTATTGATTTTTTATGTTCTTCTAAGCGTGTTCTAAAATTTCTTCCAGTCTGACCTACGTATATGTTATCACAATCACCACACTTAATTTCATAAACGCCGCACTTGTCAAGTTTATCGACCGCTGATTTGTTATTAACTAGAAGTCTTTGTAGGTTTATTGGATTAGTCATTATAACATTAAAATCATACCCCTTAAAATTTTGTGTGATTTTTTCGGAAAGATTATTAACAAAATCCAATCTATGCCAAATTGTTTTAACTGATTTTGTTTCGCAATAAAAATATTTTTTGAATTGTTTTAATTTTTTCTTTTTTACTAAGTTATTAATTAGTTGCTCATTGTAGCCATTATTAGTAGCTATAGTTTTTATTGTATTTAATTCTAAATTAAAGTTATTTTCGTTAAGTGGAATATGTATAAGCCGGTGAATTAAAGAGTGAAAGGTACAGTTTTGTGGTGAGTATTGGAGCTACTAGGGATAATTACATCAGTAAAGCTGTCTTTTCTGTAAATTTTAAACTCTAGGGCGTTATCTATTGTTTTAAAAATGGTCAAATCTAGAAAATTTAGGCTATTGTTGAGTTCCATTTCTGTGGTAAACCAAGTGTTTTAATTAAATATCCAGTATTATATTCAAAAATGTTTCACCACGGGTTAAGTGAGAAATTAATTAAAGATATTAAAACTAATGTCTTAGGCCATCTATAGACGCGTTTCGAGATTTATCTCTCTTCAGTATAGCTTTGCTTATGACGTTTAACAAAATTAGGAATAAAATTAAAACAAACTTACTTAGAAAAAGTGTTGTGTGTGGAATGAACAGGTACACAGAAATGGAATGAGTGAAAATGATGGTCGGTATTTATAGGTAAAAAAAGGGATTATGTCATTAGCAGGTATGAAGAATGTGAGACCTTATTATTTACCTTACGGTACAGTTCAAACAAGATAAATTCAAATTGCACGGGAAGTAGTTGTTTCAATGGATATTTATCGTCTTAAATTGTCTTATTAATTAAGACACTGTTTGCATTTTCACGAATAGTTTTTTCGTAATTTTATATATTATGTTTAAAGTGTGCAAACTATAAGAAGCGTAAGCTTATTTTCTCGAATTCAAATAGTTTTGAATTTGAATTATTCTTGTTTGAAAAAATGATTACTCATTCATTTATCTAAAAATACTAACCGTCTAAAAACTCTTTCGTCTGTTAATTTTTTCAGGTAAGATGTTCTCAACAAAAAAAAAATATTTAATAACTCCAAAAGTACCACTTCTACTTTGGTCAGTTTTAAAAAAAATTGTGTTAATGCAATTGTAGAAAAAATATCTTGTGATTATTCAAATAGGTCCATACCTATTTGAATAATCACAAGACATTATTCAAAATATATGTTTAAAACTTGTTCAATATAAAAATGGCAGTTCTTGGCTTGAAAATCATAGCAAACTATCTATTAACTAGTCTAAATTCTATTGTAATCAATTATTTTTGTCTACTCCTATTCTGAAATGTCTTACTACTGGGTCCATCACTGATTAGTAAATGTAATACATTATATGCAATTTGTTTAATATGTGGTCGTTGCCATACAAAAATATTGTAGTTCTAGAGTTACAATAGGTGTATTGTAACTCTGAGCTGTTGTGGTTTCTATAGAAACGACTACATAATAAAAAATACTTAAGTGATTGCGCGCATGAGCCGTGGTGTGCGACCTAGAATACGTGAATCTGACAAAACAGAAATTCCAAATTTCATACGCTTGGCTTGCGTTACAGAGACCGAATGGATCCCCCGGATGGGTCAATTCAGACATAAGTCAGTGCTCCCTGTACGTGAAGACCACTCGCGATGCTCATTTTGGAGGTGCCACATATGGACATTTTTTTTATTTAAAGAGATATTTAAAAACCGTTTTCGCAAGTCAGAGTCACTTTTTCATGTTTTAATCAACGGCAAAAAGAAAATTGATCTATCTTTAATCGTTTCCACTCTATAACCGGAAGTTGATAAAATGTCATTTTTATGAAGTTACTGTAACTCGTTTATTTTACACGTTATAACCAAACTGTAAAATCTTTCTAATGGCAACTTTTTACGCCCATGAAAACGACCTACGTATTTTATTTTAAGGCCGTTTGTTTTCCTACAGCAAATTCAAGTTTTTCGTATGGGCACATATGGAGATATACACATCATTAAATAACATTTTTGATTCCGATTTCAACGATGTGCCACTTGTGTACCTTTGTGAAAAAAATATTTTTTGTTATATGTATATGACTAGCAAAGTAGCAGTTTATCCCAATCAAAAGTGCTTATTTGTAGAACAAAATATAACACTTTGATAGTAGTCATATT
The DNA here is from genome assembly GCA_932526585.2 of Philonthus cognatus. NCBI lineage: Eukaryota > Metazoa > Arthropoda > Insecta > Coleoptera > Staphylinidae > Philonthus > Philonthus cognatus. The sequence goes on from OW052242.1 coordinate 38,159,906, forward strand.
TTCTAACAAATTGCAAGCATCATCTAGTAACGAAATTGTTTACCGGTTGTCATGGCAATTTTGTCAATGACTTTATTCGACAAAAGTATGCATGTGGCACATCATTGAAATCAGGATTAAAAATGCGCCCATAAGAAAATTGTGATTATGATATAAGAAAACAAAATCGAAACGTCCAGATAATAAAACAGGTACGCCATTTTAGTAGGAGCAAAAAGTTGCAATTAGAAAGTTTTAACAGTTTGGTTATAACTTGAGAAACAAATGAGTTACAATAACTTCTGAAAAACGACAATTAATCAACTTCCGGTTATAAAGCGGAAACGGTTAAAGATAGATCAATTTTCTTTTCGCCGTTGATTAAAACATGAAAAAGTGACCCTGGCTCGCGAAAGCGGTTTTTCAATATCTCTCCATGTAAAAAAGTTTTCTATACCTTCAAAATGCACCACCCTGTACAGTCGTAGAAAAAGTATAGTGTACAATTCGCATGGAATGACTATTTCCCACTCGTATGAGTTAAATACTCATTGGAAATGGTATTATAGCATATTCATTGTATAAAATTTAAAATAAAAACACTTGGTGTGTATCACTAACGTTTTACTTATTATTCCGACTAGTTTCGGCTTCTAGCCTAGTAAAACGTTAGTGAAACAAACCAAGTGTTTATATTTCTAATTTTATTTTAATCATGTTTCACCAAGTGATTAATGAGAACATTGTGAAAGATATTCGTTGTATAATATATAATATGTATATAACTATATCAAGAAAACAAATTTTTCGCGCCTAAATTAAAAAAATACTCCACTGTGCCATGGTTTGCACGCAAGTCTGCAAGCGTGGATCCCGGATACGTGTAAATAAAAATTAATAGACAAATTACTGTATTTGGTGTTTTTTGCTGGACCATATTACTTTACAAAACGAAAAATATTTCATTCAAGCGTTTTCGTGTTGCTGTTTTAAATACTAGTTGTATTTATTATTACGAGGATCTTCCTTTTTGCGATGCGGTTTTGAGCAAGAGGGAAATGAGTTTAATTTGTCGTGGGGGTTCTTTTGTGGAAAGTCAGTGGATAATCTCGGCTTTTGTGGAAGCGTTAGTTTCCATTTTCAAGCGGCTCGGAAAAATATTCGCTTCCTTGCATGTTTCAACAATAATTAGTAGATCCCCCCTACTAATTATTGTTGAAACATGCACAGAAGCGAATATTTTTCCGAGCCGCTTGAATATGGAAACTAACTTGACTTTTCGAGATTAGAAAAGCCTAATTTGGATTGGCCGCTACGCTCCAATCCAAATTTTTAGGCTTTTCTAAACTCAAAATTTTACCTCATGCTTAGTCTGGGAGTGAAAAACACACGTTAAAAGCCTCAAATTAACCGCTTTTAAACAACGAATTCTCTCAAATTTTAAAAAACGCTGTAATTATCGGGATATGTATACTCAAAAGAAAAATACCCTGTATGTTTTGTTTTAAACACGCTTTAAACGTGTTTTAAACATGTTTTTAATTGGTAATGTTTTAAACGCTGTTTTAATGAAAAAAAAAAACACGTTTTATTAAAAAAATTGTTTGCTTAAAAACCTTTTTTTATCAACCCTGAATATTACTAATAGAGCGACAACTTTGAATAAACACGACAAAACAAGCGGCTTGTTCTTCACTAAGATGCCTCATTTTACTGCTAATCAACAAATATTGGCAACTGAATTTATATGCGATCTTTAAACAAAGATTCAAAGCACGCTTGAATAATTTGTTCATATTATTTTTGGCATTTCTGATACGTTTATAAGTGTAATTTACTTAAAATATATAAAATCTAAATTGATTTTGTCAATTTTGTTACTAAAATATATGTTTTTGCGCATATTTAATTTGACTTATCCAGGGCTATTATTCAAGAAATTACAGATTTTCAAAAAAGTGTTCCCTTTGAGCAGTGTATATTACATTTTATTTTCTATCGAAAAACTCATAATTGTGTAAAAGTTATAAAATAAACAAATACGTTATCAAAATTTACAAAATTAACAAACATGACTCATATTGAGTTCATTTGAGGAGGAATGTAAACACAAAAACACAAAAAATAATGATTGTTTGCCATGTATTGTTGTTTTAATTGTATCTAAATTTTTGCTATCGATACTAATTGGTATATTAAATAGGATTGTTATGAAGTTGTTTTGTTTCTGCCAAGTCACTAACTCCTCTGCGTATGTTTCTATCTGTCCCGCAGATACAATAATTGTTAAAAACAAATTCAACATCACATACGCACATTTAAGTTCAGGTATCATTAAATATTTAAATATTTAAAGGTATTTATAGGGTAAAACAAAACACAACATTCTTGAATACATTTATACAAACAAACAAATAACATCTTAGGTGTTATAAATATCCATATTCTGTGATTATAATAACAGAATATGTTTGTTTTCTATTTTAACAATAAAATATTATCAATTTTAAAATTATGCTAAATATTTCAAACAATTTTAAATATAGATAATTTTTGAATTATTCAAAATTAATAAATTAATCAAAAAATTAATATGCTATACACAGTTTGGTTAAAAATAAATAAAACGCTTTAGGGTTACAAGGGTTTCACTTATTTTTATCCACACTGTATAAAGGGTGGGCCATCTAGTGGTTTCTTTTTAAAAATGCATTAAAATGAACAAAATTAAAGTTTTCCATGTATTATGGTTTTATTAGTAAGAGCAAACATTCCTATTAATTATAAAACAACTTCGTTCAAGTGGCTGCCTCGGCTGGCTTCGCAGTAGCGCATTCTGTCACTCCAATTTTCCAAGACCTTGTTGATGGTTTCGAGCTGTAGCTCACGGATTGCTTGGATGATATTGGCCTGAGGTGTTTGAATCGTTTCTGGATTGTTGGCATAACATCGGTCCTTCACGGTTCCCCACAAAAAAAATCCAAAGGGGTTAAATCGCAGGGGGTCCGTATTTCAACAGAATGTATAGAGATATCGGTTAAATTCGGACAAAGTCGCGTAATTTAGAGCCCAATAATAATCCAAAATCAAATTTGCAATACCTTCTTTCGTTTTTGAGATATTGTCAAAAAACGTATTTTTTGAAATTTCGTTTTTATTTTTTATTCAAAAACTAGTGAATCAAGACATTTACAACTTTGACATTATATCGGCACTTTTTAACGATAAATCCAGTAACGTATTTTATTTTAAGATAACTAAAACATTTACTCAGGGACCATAGCCAACTTTATTTTCTTATGGGCGCCATTTTGGATTTTCATATGTTTTGGAAGAATATTTTTTTCTAAATTAAATGATGTATCACACTAATAGTTTATTGTACATTTTATATGTAAAATTTTAATCTTTTGTTTTTTGTAAAGAGTGCCTTGGAAACAGTTGAGCAACTCACTTATTTGACAACTCCTAGGACCCACAATTTGCTTACATATCTCCCCTGAAGACGGACATCCGACGATACATATTTTAACAGTTGTGATGTATTTTAAACTAACGAGTGCCTTCCACTCCCAGACTAAGCATGAAGTAAAATTTCGAGTTTAGAAAAGCCCCGCGTAGAAAATTTGTCGAGGGTCGCGCAGCGACCCGAGACAAATTTTTACGGGGCTTTTCTAAACTCGAAATTTTACTTCATGCGCCACGCGTACAAATCACTGATTTACAGTAAAGTTAAAAATATATAACGCTTAAATGTGATGGTGATCAATATTTATTGAGATGTAGCGAATTATGCAAGAATTACTTTTTTGTGAATAGTTTTGGAATAATAATAATAAAAATAGAAAATATTTAGTTTGTGCAACTTTTACTTGATAATTGATATTTATTATTATTATTAAAAAAGATTGACAGTTATTAATTAATTTTGAGTGCTAACAATAATTGACTGCAGTCAAGATTTTATTGATTAACAGATATGACGTCATTGTTTCAAGGCACTCTTTGCAAACAAGAAAATATCATAATTTTAAATATCAAATCTAAAATAAATTATGAGTGTGATATATCAGTGAGTTCAGAAAAACATATTCTTTCAAAAAATATGAAAAACCAAAGTGGCGCCCATAAGAAAAACAAAAGTTGGCTATGGTCCCCGGGTAAATTTTATAGTTATCTTAAAAACAATATGCTACTTGATTACTCATTAAAAAGTGCTTGTATATTGTCAAAGTTCTATATGTCCAGATTTAGTAGTGTTTAAATAAAAAACTTAAGCCGATTTTTCAAAAAAATCAGTTTTTTGTTGATTTTTCGAAAACAAAAAAAAATATTTCAAAACTGTTTTCAGATTATTGATAGGCCCTAAAATATGCAACTTTGCCCTAATTTAACCGACTTTCTATCTTTTCAAATAACTGAGATTCCCATACATTCTGTAGGATAAAAATGAGTGAAACGCTTGTAACCCTAAAGCGTTTTACAAATTTCTGTCGAAACTGTGTATGACATATTAAATTTATGATTATTATATATTAATTACGTGATTTTCTATTCTAAAGATAAAATCCCTTCTACGCCACTGTCAAGAGTTGATTCGATAGAATTTTGACAGTACTGTGAGTAATGAGTAAAATCGAACTATCATCATTTTTAATACATTCATATGAGGAATTTTTCATCATTACAGGTTTCATTATTATTTATTTATGTTTATTTGTAATAAAACTCATTGCAGTTTGGGTTTTAATCTTGTTAGGTGTTGACACAGTCACTACCAATTATTTAGTAAACGAGGAGATGGGAGGGGGGGAAAGGTGTTTGTGTGTGTATACGTGTGCAGAAGTTACTTCGGGTTTCGAAGCATTTAAGGATTTGCAATTACAACTTTTCCCCTCCTCCCTAAATTGAAGCACAAATATTTAAGTTCGACGCGGCAGGATTAATTTACGTGTAAGTGTGTATTCTTGATTTTCACGCGATGAGTAATTTTTATATATATATTACACGCAAACGGCGCATTAGAAACAGGCACACTTACCTACAAAATTTTTAAAAAATATATAATTCACATTTCCGCAGAAAAGTTAAAATTTAATTAGAAATTATATGCTCACATAAGGGCGATAATTAAACTAATAATAATGATAACTTCAATAATAAGTATCAGTAAAATTTGTAGGTATCTAAATTTTAAAAAATTATAGGCTTTCCTAAATTCTAAATTTTACTTCCTGCGTCACGCGTATAAAATACTGAGTTTAAGTGAAGTTCTAAATATAGGTCCATGGCATACTGCTTTAGTAGCATATTCTGAACTTCACAATATTTTAGTGTTTAACCCATTAAGCGTCATTGATGCATATACGCAACATTATTAATTTTATGTTAAATAAATTACTAAATGAATTAATTTGATATATTATATTATTTGATTTGACTTGAAAATGTATGAAGAAAAGCGTAAATATTTAGTTATTTAAATATCTCAATTATTACTCATAAAAAAAATGTTTTCAGTGTATTTCTAACTTTACAATATTTCAGTGTTTTATACGCGTGGCGCATGAAGTAAAATTTCGAGTTTAGAAAAGCCCTGTGAAAATTTGTCTTGGGTCGCTGCGCGACCCAAGACAAATTTTCTACGCGGGGCTTTTCTAAATTTGAAATTTTACTTCATGATTAGTCTGGGAGTGGAAATACACGTTCTAAACTTTATATTGCACGTTTTTATATAAAATCGACGAATGCCTTATATTTACAGCGTATAGATTATTTATATTTAAAAGAAAAATTCATAGAATGTAATACAACAAGTCATTCGTAGAAATCATACAAAGAAGTGTAGAATTTTACCTAAAATCCACTTTTAGAGTTAACTCTATAATTGCTCGGCCGTGAATGGGTTAATACGCGTGGCGCATGAAGTAAAATTTCGAGTTTAGAAAAGCCTGAAAATTTGGTTTGGTCGTGTAGCGCTACGCGCTTTTAATTTGGCTATTATTTGGCAATGAAGTTATTATAGAAAAAAAAAGAAATTATGTAATTTCTTAGTATTTAAATGGCCATTGATTTTATTTTTTAGTTCGGTGAAGAAATACTGGAGTTATCGCGTTTTTTATCAACCACCGCATACCGGGTGGTTATTGGGATATAATACTAAGAAGAAAAACTTCCTGTATTTATGCATAAAATAATTTTACTATTGTTAAAATTCACGTAAAATCAGTATGTGTTTAAAATATGTATTGTTTATCAACAACTGAAAAAATTGTGAAAAATTATCTAAAGATACTGTTAATAATGACAGAATAATTGTCTTTTATTGACAGTATCCGTTATTAAATGAATCAACTAAACAAAACCAACAGTTTGTTATTGATAATGAGCACCTTGTGTCTCGAAATGTACATCTAACATTAAAATAAAAAGTGAAGTAAGGAATAACAGTCTTTCTATTTGTGATTAATCACTTCACGTAAACTCGAAACAATACAGTTAAACAAAACCAAACGTGTAAACTGGTTTGATTTCTTAAATCTAGTTGTAAAATTTCAACATTTTTGACTATTGCCCTCAGAAAAATTTCGACCAATTTAAAACTTAGCTAATCAGGTAAGAGTATCAGCAAGTATTCATGCACTAGTGCAATACCCGGGTAACAACTAGTTTTAAAAAATCAAACCAGTTTACACGTTTTGTTTTGTTTCGTTGTTTCATTTAATAAGAGATACTGTCAATAATAGACAATCATTCTGTTATTATTACCAGTATCTTTTGATCATTTTTCACAATTTTGTCAGTTTTTAATAAACAGTACATATTTTAAACACATATTGATTTTACGTGAATTTTAACAATAGTATAATTATTTTATGCATAAATACAGGGAGTTTTTCTTCTAAGTATTCATATCCCAATTACAGAGTATACTGGGTGGTTGATAAAAAACTCTCAACACAAGTCGATTATTATTTCTTGACCAATTTTATTGAACTAAAAACCAAAATCAATAAGAAATGACATAATTTTTTGTTTTTTTCAATAATAACTTCATTGCCAAATAATAGCTAACTTAAAATTTGTAAACGGCTGCCTGTAATTTTTTCATTTTGATTACATTAGACCTTATTTTTCTAGATCCAGTAATAACCAATACGTTGTTTTTCAAAAATATTGTCGTCAAAAATAAATTGAAATAAATCTTCTATTTAAAATCATATTTTTTTTAAATTAAATTATTGTGCCTTGGAAAAAATATTCGAATAAATCAGTTTTAAAAAATTGGATTTCACTTTGAACCAGTGTTTTATACCCGTGGCGCATGAAGTAAAATTTCTAGTTTAGAAAAGCCCCGTAAAAAATTTCTACGCGGGGCTTTTCTAAACTCAAAATTTTACTTCATGCTTAGTCTGGGAGTGGAAAACACTCGTTTCATCATCAGACATCATTCAAATCTCGAGTGTCTTAGTCAAAATTAGAGGTTACGTTTGCAAAATCCTGTTTGATTAATCAATCTTTGAGGTTGTTTGTTGAATCCTGTTTGTTTACATCGATTCACAGTTTAGGATTGATAAATCTTGTTTGTTTACATCAAATGTGTAGGTTAGGTTGGTAAAATCTTGTTTGTTTACATCAAGTTTGTAGGTTAGGTTGGTAAAGTCTTGTTTGTATACATCAATTTGTCCTGACAAAATACCCTCTCTTATAGTCAAAGACTGCATAGCTTCACTTGTTACTCATATATATAACGTGATCCTAAAAACATCATGTTTCCCGGATGTCTGGAAATCTGCCCGAATATGCCCAATTTTCAAGGCAGGTGATAGGAACTTAATCACCAACTACAGGCCAATTGCATTAATAAACAACTTCTCAAAATTATTTGAAACCATTCTTTCAACGAAAATCTACCAGCACGCGCAGAATTACCTTACGCCTTTCCAACACGGTTTTATCCGAGGTCGATCCACAACCACTAACTTGTTTAACTTTGTACAATTTGCCTCTGAAGTTTTAGATAGACGTGGACAAGTCGATGCTATATACCTAGATTTCAAGAAGGCTTTTGATAGTATTAGCCATAGCATTATATTGCAGAAACTGCCTAATTTCCGGTTTTCCCCTTCCCTTTGTCACTTATTGGAATCCTATCTATCCAACCGCAGCCAATATGTTGAATTTAATAGTTTTAAATCACCGAGTTTTACGTCTACAAGGGGTGTACCCCAGGGGTCGAATTTGGGCCCACTCATATTTATCTGCTTCAATAATGATGTCGTAGTGGGTATTAAGTCAAACATACTTATATAATGCTGACGATATCAAGCTTTATCGAGAGATAAAGTCAAAAACAGATTGTAATATTTTTTCAAGTGATATCAACCAAATTCATGAGTGGTGTATCATGAATGACCTCCCTCTAAACCTCAATAACTGCAATTTTATTACTTTCAATAGGAAAACAAATCCCATCAGTTTTAATTATGCTATTTGCAATGACATCATATCAGGTTGTTGTACAATTAAGGATCTAGGAGTGCTGCTCGATTCCAAATTAACCTTTCATGAACACATTGAAAAGGTATGTAAATCTAGTTACAAAATGTTAGGATTTATTGCACGTAACTCAAAGGACCTCAGGAATATCGACACGTTAACTAAAATGTACGATACATTTGTACGGACCAAACTAGAGTACTGCTCCATTATCTGGTCGCCATACCTCGCTTGCTCAATTAACCAACTATACACCATTCCATTTGTTTCTGGATCTCGCCTAGCTATGGAAAAGTGACAGTTTAAGTATTGTAAATGGGGCTGGTTGTGTTTTAAATCAGGGTTTTTAAATGTCATTGTCAGATGTTCGATTTTAACGTTATAATTTCTGACTATTGTGATCTTACACTGTTGCCTGTTTTACAAATTTTCAGATATAAAAGGATAATAATATGCAGTTTTAAGATTAACAAAATTTACTACTTTGATACTGTAAAAATTTTCTAAGGAAAATAATTTTAGCTGCAACAACATGTTTTTGTTCACAGAGAATTTTGCGCCCATTAATTAATTTGAATTTATACCCCATACTTTTAACAACCCTATAAAGTGTTGTTCTACTCCCATGGAACTCATAATTTTCTTTCATATCATTCAAAAGATCTCTCAAAGTAAAATACTGATTTCTAGAGTTATATTGCCAAATTAGTTGTTGCAGATCTTATCTAGCTAGGTGATTCCAAAAATGGCTGTTTTTAGATCGTTTGCCAGAAGTAGTAGATTTCAATTCGTCAGGTCTTTGTCGTAAAATTAATTGTAATGAAGATTTCCCTACCTGAAACGTAATTATCTTTAATTAAATATATATGATAATTAAAATACTAGATATACCCCAAAAATATCTATTAAAATCGTAATAATATTGTGATGCTGTAGATTTGGATTACTTTGCCTAAAATGTTTGTAGGATTTCAGAATTTGTAACCTTTTTGATTCAGAGATAATCTTTGGCATGTTAATATTTAATATGTGCCTGAAATTATTTTTCACTTTGACATTGACACAGCATTGCAACACTGGATTAATTGGATTTAATAATAAAATGCTCGAAGAAGCGACCGCGTGGCGAAATAATTGTTGCAAGATTAACAATAAACCTCTTGAAAATTAAAAAGAGGATTACTTATGATATCATAAATTATTGCAACACTGTTAAAATAAGGAATCAGGAGTGCCAATTAATAAAAAATGTAAATGTTGATACTGCAACATAACAACACGAAAGCATGGCTAGGCGAGATCCAGAAACAAATGGAATATATTATAGAGAGCATTTAACGCAAATTTCTAAAAATGATTTATTTCAAAAAACACCGAGCTTATCCTGTTCAAAATTACAATCACGATAATCTGCTTCGAGAGTTCAATATGCACTTCCTCGAAACACGTCGGAAACTATCTTCTCTGTAATTTTTACACAAACTACTAAATAATGAAATCGACGATATCCACTTAATGTCAAAACTTAATTTCTATGTACCAAGATTGAATTCCCGAAGCAGATGTACATTTGCATACACCGTGTCGAGAACTAATGTTCTCCATTATTCTCCCTTAAACTGCATGGTACGACACTGTAACAATGTTCCAGACATGGATATATTTAATGTAACCTCCCTTGATATCAGAACCTCATTGTCACCGTTAATATAAGTCTTTTCTTTTGTTTTTTGTTATCAAATATGCCATATAATTTATCCACTACTCTACTTTATTTCTACCATTTTGTATTAATGTTTATTTTTAGTATTAATGTTTATTTTTAGGTAGTATATTTTAAAAAACTGTATTTTTCTCTGTAAATAGAATTTATTCTGCTGAGAAATAAACGATTATTATTATTATTATTAATTTGTAGGTTAGGTTATTCTTTGTGAAAAATAAAATATTTAATTAATATTAAAGTTGCGATTAATATAATAACACATGTGCAATACCCGGGGTACCTATAATCTGTTTAATAACTAGGAGGAACGTTTTAAATTTTACGCGCCAAAACCTACAACTCTGATTGGCCGAGAGCGCGCCCATTTTACACTATGCTAATTACGTCATTATTAGACGCAACAGCTGACATAACCTTAATTCGAAGCGTTACCGAGTTGCAACTTTGTCTGTTTCGTAATAACCTTTTGTGCGGTGTTTCTTTAGCATAGTTAAAAGTTAGTTTTGTTTATATTGTTGTGATGGATTATGGACCCAGCACAAGCAGTGCATAATAAATATGTATAAGCAGATGATAACAGATGATCCACATATGAAAATGACTGCTGTTGTATCAGACATTGTTGGTGCAGTAGGTGAGATATCAAATACTATAAGAATATGCATCGAATAATAAAATGTTTAATTTTTAGGAGTTGTAAATTCCACTGTCTATCGTACCATTAGCGAATATAAGAAATCCGGAGAGATTTGTAGCCCTAAACATCTTGGGGACATAATTACAAGTTTTGGTGACGTAGTGAAAAGATCCGTGCAGGCTATAAAAATGAACTGCCAACTTTGAATAAAGTTTTAAAAGAAGTAAACGATCATGCAGGCATGCCAATGTTGAGTCGTTCTCCCTCTTATAGTTTTATGAAACAAATCAATTTTAAGTAAGATAGAGACTAGAGCTGGGCAGGATTCGAATCATTCAGGATTCGAAGCCTTTTAGAGGATTAAAAGAGGCATTCGAATACTTTAGTTCAACTGGATTCGTGATCCGGATTTGTTACATTTTTTTAAGAGGATTCGTATTCGAGTCTAAATGTGGGTGATTCGAATATTTATAAAAGGATACGAATATTTATAAAAGGATTCGAATATTTATAAAAGGGTTCGAATATTTATAAAAGGATTCGAATACTTACAAAAGGATTTGAATCGTCAAAAATAATTCGAATTAATTGTGAGGAATAACATGAAAATATTTTTTTGTGTGTTTTAAATTTCTCGTTAAATCACTGTTTTATACGCGTGGCGCATGAAGTAAAATTTCGAGTTTAGAAAAGCCCAGAAAATTTGTCTCGGGTCGCTACGCGACCCTCGACAAATTTTCACAGGGCTTTTCTAAACTCGAAATTTTACTTCATGCTTAGTCTGGGAGTGGAAACGCTTGTTCGAAACTTCAAAGTGAATGTTTTGATAAGAACATTAAATGATCGAAAATGTTTTTAAAGATAATAATCTAGTTTTCAAAATTTTGTTTAATATTGTTTGAAGTAAAACTGACATGGTAGCGACAATCTGAAATGTTAATTTTTTCCGACATTTCCCTGACTAAAGATTTTTTCCTTGGCCTTTTAATATAACTTTCTTCTGTAGGAAACCTCCATTCTGTTTAATAGTTCTCATTGTTTTTGGCCATATTTAAGTTAATTTTATAAATTTTACGTGTTTTATAATTTGCCTGCTGATTTTGACAAATTTAATAATATCGTATGGCTTTTTTGTTAGTGTTTTGATCAATTTGAATATAATTCCATGACTTTTCTCTGACTTTTCCGGTTTTAATGATATTCAGTAAATTTTTTATTTACGTAAATTTAAGGCATTAGTAGATTTTATAATAGAGTTCAATTTGAAGTTTTGAACGAGAGTTTCCACTCCCAGGCTAAGCATGAAGTAAAATTTCGAGTTTAGAAAAGCCCCGTGAAAATTTGTCGAGGGTCGCGCAGCGACCCGAGACAAATTTTCGGGCTTTTCTAAACTCGAAATTTTACTTCATGCGGCACGCGTACTAAACACTGAATTAAAGTGGAGTTCAGAAACACACAAATACATCTTTAACCAGAGTAACAAGGAGTCAGATATTTAGTCTCTTATCAACGATGTTTAGTGGTAATAATAAATAATTAGGTTTTGAATATTTTTGTTAAAACAACTGGTAACGATATTTATATGTTAATGGTTGCAAAAAATTAATAAAATCAAATTTATTCTTAAAGGATTTGTATTCGTAATTCGAAAAAACAAGATTCGAATCTTCGATTCGAATCATATTTGTCTCTTACGAATCCTTTATTCGAGTATTTGTGATTCGAATCATATTAGGTGATTCGGATTCGTAATTCGAATCCTTTTTACGAGGATTCGTCCCAGTTCTGATAGAGACACTATATTATATAAATTCTATATTATATTATGAACATAATGTAAATATGTTTTATTTCACAAATATATGGCGAGATGCCGTATAAGCATTTTAATTGATCTGACGATATCGTACGATGGAAAAGAAAATACTTAACCACAATTAAGAAGTACAAAATGGATATTTGATTTTATTTAAAGAGTAATTATAAAATTATTTAAAATTGCCGCCAAATTTATCTAGTGATATTTCTGGTAACTTTTTATAGTGTAAACTGGGCTTTGGCACCTACTCCTTCTAGTTTTTAAACAGAGTATAGGTAACAATTATTTTATAAGGCGACGAATCAAAAATGAAACTTTACGAAATTATAAAATCATTTATTAAGTCAAATTACAATTAGTTAATGTGATAAATTTAACATTTTCTTCGGGCAATAGTTTTCAATAGTAATATATTAAGTGCATTAAAAATGATCGAAAATTTTGCACGAAAAGCCGTTGCCTAGAAACTGCATGAGTCCATTTTGATTGTGATTTGACAAAAAGTGCCCGAGACGCGAAGCGTCGAGGGCACTTTTTCAGTCAAATCATAATCAAAATGAACGAATGTAGTTTCTTAAAGGCAACAAGCTTTGAGTACTAAATTTTCAGAGCATTTTTAATGCACGAAATGTATTTAATAGACAATTTCCTGAAAAATACGATTTTTAATCAAGTTGACGTATTATTTAAAATATTAATTATCAATCAGTGTCACTTAATGTGTCAACATGAATCGCTTCGGAAGTTTTTCTTCGAAAGATATATCGAAAAATATCGAGAAAAATTCATCCGAAAATACAAGAAAGAGTAAAGAGTTCGTTTGGAGACAATTTATGACATTCTGTGATGAAAGAAAATACGAGTTAGATCAAAAAACTTTAATTTTGAAAGATTGAGAGAAATTGATTGATACCTGACATGTGACGTCACAACAGTGCAATTTTAGCTGTAATTTTTCGTAGAATTTTCACCTACTATGCAATTTTCGCTGAAATTTAATTGTGATTGGGCAATGAATATGAATTCTCGTAATATGATTGGTAGACATTTTTTGAAGGAAATAGTCACATATATTCCTGGTGTACGCCAAATAACTGAATATTTGGCTCGTGCACTAAAATAAATAAAATATTCAGGTATTTAGCGTACACTCGGGATATAATTGCTGAATATTTCAGTATTTTAATTTTTAAATTTTGATGTATTTGTTTAGTTTTATATATATGTTATATAGGGATTTTTTTAATTTATGTAGGTAGGCATATCCCGATGCATATGCTGTAAATTTTCAGGCAATCTAAATTCAAAATTTTATTTCATGCTTAATCAAGAAGTGGAAATACTCGTTAGAAGTTTTAAATTCACCGGTTTATTAAAACAACGTGAAATTCCCTGTATAAATAAAATTCATAATTCATTAAAAAGCTTTACATGTAAATATCTTTAATGTAAATTAGAAATTATAAACTCGAAACTACCTAAATTATATTTACGTCAAAAAATCCTGACTATTAATTTAGACCAATAGTATCTAATATTAACTTTAAAGGAATATTACATATAACCTAGTTAAATGGCTAGTAGTAAATGGTTTTCGAAATTAATATACAGGGTGTCTCACTGAAGTTTCAAAGTAGTTTTTGCCTCAAATATTTAAGATAGAAAAATATTTTTTATGCAAAAGTTGTAGATAATTATCGACTCAATTATTGGACAATATTTTTATGTAAACAGGGTGCCTCACAACTGAGCGCTAACACAAAGTTATGTTAACTGGAACACTAGGTATATTTTTTAATTTGTATGCGTGGTTTTTAATACCGAATAAATCGACAATAACTTTAATTAGGCTGAATTTAACCGTTCCCGAGTTATTCTGGTTTTTAGGGCATAAATAAACAATATTTGAACAGTCACAGAAACATAATAAGTTGATGTTTTAAAATTATCGAAGCCTTTTTTAATACCGGAGATCCGGTTTTACGAATGAATATTATCGATTTTTAATCATACCACGAGTTATATTCGATGAGAGAATATAACGAATGAAACAGCGACCAATCCCAATTTTTAGGCTTTTCTAACTCGAAATTTTACCTGTCAGATTTTACAAATAATTTTTATAGCAACGACCACAACAAGGTGATAGAATTCTATCACCGTTGTGATAGTATGTTTCTATGGAAATAAGCGATTCTGATTGAAAGGAATGTAGCCATGTGACACATGAGTTATATTCTCAATAAAATAAATGATTTTAAAAAATTCGTTATCTGCTCGGTAAATTGTAACAATTGTGCAAACATTTCTAAGAGAGCCACGGATAATTCATCACTGTGTTACATCATCATTTTGAATTACTTAAATTCCCAATTATTTTTATTTATGTTTAGTGAAACATGGTTACGGGATGATGTTTGCGACTCGGAATTATTCCCTAATGATTTTAATGTTTTCAGATGTGATAGAATTAATAAACGAGGCGGTGGGGTAATGATAGCAGTCAGAAATAAATTCGCAAGTTCCGCTGAGGATATCTCTTTGGATGTTAACATTGAAATAGTTGTTGTTAAGGTATTAATTAAAGGCAATATTATTTGCTTAGTTTGTTTATATATAGCTCCTTCAGAATCCATCGATACATATAATATTGTTTTTAACTCACTAGATCGATTATTAAGCCAATACAAAACTGTCCTAATATGCGGCGATTTTAATATTCCCAGTTATCACAAATCTCTTGGAGTTGAAATCAGCGATCGGAAATTATATGAACTCAATAATTTAATAAATCTTAATGATATTATACAACACAATACAAAATTAAATATTAATAATAGAATCCTTGACCTTATATTATCAACAAAAAATATTGAATGCAATTTCTATGAGGATTTGCCTATAATTAAAATTGACAACTATCATCCACAACTCAGTTTTTCATTTATACTTACCACAGATCATCAAAAAAATATATACAATAATCTTGATTCAAAGAAGTATGATTTTCGTAAAGCCGATTTCAACTCATTATACCAACAAATTTCTGATTGCGACTGGTCTGATCTACTAAAAATCAATAATGTTGAGGAATGTTGTAGCGTGCTTTACCGCGGACTCTACGATATTTTTGATAAGTGTGTACCGCGAAAATTAGTGAAAAGTCATCACCATAAATATCCATGTTGGTGTACACGTGCGTCAATACAATTACTTAAAAAGAAAGAACACTATAGAAGATTATTCAAAAAGCATAAACTCGGCATTTATAATATAAATTTATAATAAAAAATGACCAAGATACATTCATTCAAAATGCAGAACGTTCGGTGCGGAATGATCCAAAAAACGTATGGAATTATATTAATTCAAAAAAAGATCAGTCGCGTATTCCAGGATTAGTGACATTTGAAGATGCAGTAATTAATGACCCATTCGCAATAGTAAATAGCATTCAAAAATATTTTTCATCTGTTTATGTTAGGACAGCGTCAGCCGTTGATATGGATATCGTAAATTCTGAGTTTAATGAGTGTTTTAACATTTCCACTATCACAGAAACAGACATATTTAATGCTGCAAAACAGCTCAGTACAAAATTCACATCCGGCACCGACAATATTCCATCATTTATTGTGGTTGATACTATCCAAAGCCTTGATGAGCCACTGGTCCACATATTTAATTGTATAATTAATCATTCACATTTTCCGATTATCTGGAAAACCGCGAGAGTCACACCAGTACATAAATCTGGATGTAAAATGCTATCGAAAATTATCGACCAATATCGATTCTAAACAATTTTGCTAAAATGTTGGAGGTGGTCATAGCTGACAAGTTATACCTTCATGTGGAGGCATATTTAACAATTAGACAACATGGATTCATAAAGAACCGATCAACTCAAACAAATCTTTTAAATATTACTGAATTTATTGCTTGTCAGTTAGATCAACGTCTTCAAGTCGATGTAATCCATACCGATTTCAGCAAGACTTTTGATACTATCGTTCGCAATATTCTGCTTTGTAAATTAAAACAATGTGGTTTTAGTATTAATATGATATCTTTAATGCGCTCATATTTGTCTAATAGACTACAATACGTAGAATACAAACAGTACAAATCTCACTCGTACTGCCCCTTAAGTGGTGTTCCTCAAGGATCAAACCTTGGGCCCTTATTATTCATTTTATTTATTAATGATATAGTTAAAGATATCAATTCTAAAATCCTAATATACGCAGATGATGTCAAAATTTATAGCTGTATTAAATCTGTAGATGATTGCCAATCATTACAAAACGACTTGGATAACATCATAGAATGGAGCCTCAATAATAAACTGCATCTTAACATATCCAAGTGCAAGACTATATCATTTTTTAGAACCTTTACTCATATAGCATTTGATTACAACATGAACAATGTTTCACTAGAAAGAGTAACTATTTTAAAAGATCTCGGTGTCTTATTTGATAAAGATTTATCGTTTATATCCCATTATAATGCAATACAGAAAGATGCCTTAAAAATGTTAGGTTTTATTCGGCGTATCAGTGAGCCTTTTCGGGACATTTATACAATAAATAAATTGTATCAAACATATGTGCGTCCAAAATTGGAATATTGTGCTTGTGTTTGGGCATCGAATTACAATGTGCATATGCAAAAATTAGAGCGAGTGCAAAAAATGTTTGTTAAATATTTGTATTTTAAAAAACATTCGGTTTACCCCGACACTGCTGTATCTAATAGTGATCTGTTGTCAATGTTTGACTTACAAGAATTGGGCTCAAGGCGCAAAATCTTACTTCTAAAATGTCTACATCAGATCATTCATAACGATATAGATGATCCCAATTTATTGGCACTAATAAATATATATGTTCCTCGAGCGTCTAGTAGAAATTGTACAACATTTATACGTAACCATAGCTACACTAATTTATATTATTATTCTCCAATTAATTTCATGAAACTGTTACATCTTGATGTTCAACAATATGCAGATATATTTATGCTTAGTCCAAAAGAATTTATAAAATGTATCAAAAATATTTTATAATACGTCTCCTTAATTTTATGTATGTTTGTGTATGTATGTAAGCATTGTTTTTTTTGTTTGTTTAAATTTACACTTAGTCTAAGTAGTCTTATATATTTTCCCTGTAAATGGATGTTAATTTCTGTTGGGAAATAAAATTATTATTATTATTATTAAAAAAGTAATTTTTTAGATAAAACATATTAATTTCGTTAAAATCTAAATACAATGTCAGACATTCTTTCCTCACATCCTCTTATCATCCCATTAGTTTTTCATTTTTCATGGTACACTCGTAATTACTCCATAAATCACACCTCTATGAAAGCGTTAATCGCGTTACATTTACACCCATTAGAGGTCCGTAAAAAAACAGGTGAGTTATACAACAAACGACTGAAAGCGGCGACAATTACGTTAGGGCCAAGCTTAACTGTGGGGGAGTTTTCTTGTATTTTTTCTTGCTTTGCGGAAAGAATGGAAAAAGTTTGATTGGAAGAGGAAGATTTTTCAATTAAGTCCCACACGCAATGGCCAACTATGGGTAGTGTATATGTGTGTGCGAGAAATTTGCTTTTCCGGTAAATTAAACGATTAAAAAGTTTTCTTTACGTGTGAAAGAATAAATAAATAATATATACACACGAGCTGTTTTTTACGGTCGTTTAGGGGTTTGGTTTGAATTTTTTTTTTTGTTCAGAGCGTTGGATTTTCTGAATGAATTATCAAAGGAGTTTTTATTTTATAATTTATGCATTACCTGTTTAATTTTTGTAAGTGGATTGTTTAACTGTTGAAAAAATTATAGCTTAAAAATCACTAGATGGATAATATGGTGTAGATGTTAGGCAAACTTAACTCTTTAAAACATTAAAAGTGTTATCATTTTCGGAACCAGCAACTAATTTGTCTTTCAAATTGTTAAATCAAACAACTATTTTCTCAAAACGCATATTTTCGCAAAATAAAATCAATCGAAATTTATTGCCTTCTAAATAATTTCTACGAGTTTCATTAAAATGTAAGATTCTTATTGATTTTTTATGTAATTTTATAAAAATTTCGTTAATTTTACAGTATTTTCGTATAATTTTATTAAAATGAATATATTTCGAGTTACTATAACTTTCTTCATAGTTCATTAATTTTTTATTTTTCTAACGCCGAAATCAAATCCTTTTTGTCTTTACCAATCCCTACGATTTTTACAAAATTTTAACATTTTGCTGTTTACTTTTCCCCGCGTTTAAGAATACCAAAATAATGATGGATGCGCCGGGGTTTTCAATAATAAAAATAGGCCAAACTTGTGTTTGTGTGATTATAATTTGATTTCTGAAACAGAAATTTTTATTTTTACAACGTTCTATTAGTTTCTAGCGGATTCAATAAAATCTGAGATCTTTTTTTGTTTTCTTTGTGAATTTATAAAAATAGCAGTAATTATCCTGTAGTTTCTCATAACTTTACTAACAAATGATATTTTGGCAATTTTTCTTTTAACCTATTCGGCCCCGACGGAGGCATTTGCCACCACTAAAATTTGGTAAACATACTGGGAATTTTTCTTTTAAATATACTAACATGTATGCATGAGTTGTAACTTTTCTGATAATCGTTTGTTTTTAAAAATAGTTTTATTCGAAGTCTTAAACGAGTGTTTTCCAGTTTAGAAAAGCCTGAATATTTAGCTTGGTCCCTCCGCTTCGCTACGCGACCAAACCAAATTTTCATAATTTTCTAAACTCGAAAGTTTACTTCATGCTTAATCAGGGAGTGGAAAACATTCGTTTGAACGTTCAATTTGAAATATTTGTAAAAACAACGAATATCTGAAGATTTACAGCATATACAATATATTGAGATATGTAAACATAAAAGAAAAACTCTCTGTATATTTAAAATAGTAATAAATAATATGTAGTGTTCAAAAAATTGTTTTGGGCACTAGAAAAATTCCAGTGCTGAAAGGATTAAACATACATATGTATATGTTACAATGAAAACCTAAAATCAGTGAAAAGTGATTTTTTTTACAAGATATCTCTAGTAAATACTAGTTGAACTCGTCATAGTTCATTTTTGCATTTGTTCCAGTTTTGACGTAAGTTTACTGTCAATAGTATTCGAATAAAGAATGTGGATTAAAACACATTATATAGCGATGAGGTCAGTGAAAAATGCTCTATATAGCATTTTTTCACTGACCTTATCGCAATATAATTTTTTTTAATCGCTCGATGGAAATCACTTGAATAAAGGAAAATGAAATGGAAAAAAGAGTAGGCGAAGGTAGAGGTAATGCTTAAACACTACAGGGAATACAAAGCTAATTATATAAAAAAAACAGAAAGGACCTTCGGAATTCCCCGATAATTAAAGTGCTACTTGCCTGAAATGCCGACAAAAATTTGAAAGTGGCCTAACTCTATTTCTCACCTTTTGGTTGATGACTGTAATAACCTTTATAATTTAAGGTTTTAAGTCATAAAAACAATTTTTAGTTAAGTATATTCAAAATATGTATTATGTATTTTGAATATACTTAACCAGAAATTGATTTTTATGTCAGAAAACTTCAAATTATGCTGATTATTTCAGTGAACAACAAAAAACTAAGAAATGGAGTAAGGACACTTTCAAAATAAACGGCTCATATAATATTTTGTTTTTCTGTTGAAAATTATTCTTGAAAATGGCATGAAACAGAAACTATTTGAAAATAAAATAATTTATTAGTGAAACAAACCAAGCTAATTTAATTAAAAATCTATATATTAGGAGAAATGTTTTACCACGTTATAAATAAGAAAAATTTTAATGATATATTGAGTAATTATAGGTGTAAGTCAGTATGTCATTCTCTTGGTTTATTAAGCGGGACTTGCAGCGCACACCTCGATCCGGGCCGTTATACCAATGACGGGAGCGCCTCGGGTAAAAAAATCATATCTCAAAAAGTGTTAAAGTGCCCATATGGACTTTTAAAAACGGAAAAATTCTTTTGAAGTATCAGCTTATAATATACATTTTTTTAAGAAAATTAAAATAGGTATTTGATTATTTTTTGATATATGTTATATTTATTAAAAACAATCTATTTAAATAAAGTTTTTTCGTTTTGGAAAAAAATATATTTTAAACTTTAAACATATAGGCACAAAAAGTAAAGAATAGCTTTTATGCATCAGTAACGGTTTACGATATTTTTGAGTTCAAAATAAAAGTGTACTAAACGTATATATTGTTATACCTTTTGACACAATAATTTGTCTAACCTCTAATAATAATTAAAAGCCATGCCTTGATAGCCTTTATAATAATTTCTTGAATTAATTTCTCATCTGGCACTTAGTGAAACATATTAGAATATGTAAAGTTATTTAAATTAAAAACACTTGGTATTGTTTCACAAATTAAAACTTTATTCCGACTAGTTTCGGTTTGTTAAACCATTTTCAAATGAACGTTTCTTTGAAAATGGTCTAACAAACCGAAACTAGTGGGAATGAAGTTTTAATTTGTGAAACAATACCAAGTGCCTTTATAATATACAGAGAGTTTTATGTAACACCGAACATGTTCATAATGAGAATTTTTCTTTTAAGTATACATATGCATACGCCGTACTTTTTCTGACGCTGGGTTTATTAATAGAATTTAATTTGAAGCTTCAAACAAGTGTTTTTCACTCCCAGGCTAAGCATGAAGTAAAATTTCGAGTTTAGAAAAGCCTGAAAATTTGGTTTGGTCGCGTAGCGCGAAGCGCGAAGCGGGCCAAACCAAATTTTCAGGCTTTTCTAAACTCGAAATTTTACTTCATGCGCCACCGGTACACAACACTGATTCAATTTAAGTTTAGCAGTGTGTTTTAAAAATTCGAAATATGTCAGTGTTGTACCGGTGGCGCATGAAGTAAAATTTCGAGTTTAGAAAAGCCTGAACATTTGGTTTGGCAGCTCCGCGCTTCGCGCTACGCGACCAAACCAAATTTTCAGGCTTTTCTAAACTCGAAATTTTACTTCATGCTTAGTCTGGGAGTGGAACAGACTCATTTTAAGTTTCAAATTGAACTTTAAAAAAAAAAAAAAACAACGATAATCTAAAGATTTACGGCATATACGCTGTAATTGAGACATGTATACTTGAAAGAAAAACTTCCTGTACGTACATGTTGAGGCATTAATTGCGATTGATTCGCTACAATTTGTAATGGTCATATAGGCAACCAAATTCACACATAACTTAAAAATTAAAACTTGTATTAGACGACTATTTTCTTGTACAAAATAATAGTATACTATTTTATATCATGGTGTACCAAATAGAACATGTCCTATTTCTATTATACAAAACTGTACAAGATTTGCATTTGGTCATATTTTATTACACCACTATAGAAAATGGTATACTATTATCTTGTATAAGAAAATAGTGTCGTCTCATACAAGCTTAAAGGTGTCAAATTGTATGTTCGGTGTTACATAAAACTCTCTTTATGTGAAATTCTCTAAAATCTCTGATGTACCCTTAAAATGTTCGCCCTTATTTATAGAATGGCCGATAAACATATTTTTTCAAGATTCGAAAAATCCAATAAGAATTATTATTATCGAAATTTAAATGTTTACTAATCATTTGGTGTTTATCTTTCTCCCTTCATCTAATTAAAAAATAATATTTGAATCAAATTCATTTCAATTGATATTTCAATAACGGATTAAATCTTTTTACGTTATTGTTAATTATAAACAATTATTTATCAATTTTGTATAGAAATTGATAAATAGTCACTATATCTAAGACATACAGGGATTTTTTTAAGGAAGTATACACATACAGGGAATTTTTCTATTAGATATACATATGCACGTACCGTAATTTTACGACATTATTTGATTTTTTAAAAGATTTCAATTTGAATTTTTAAACGAGGGTTTTCCACTTCCAGATCAAGCATGAAGTAATATTTTGAGTTTAGATAAGCCTGAAAATTTGGATTGGCCGCGTAGCGAAGCGGAGCGGCCAATCCAAATTAGGATTTTCTAATCTCGAAATTTTACTTCATGCGCCACGCTTATAAAACACTGAAATATCGTAAAGTTTAAAATAACGGCTTTATCAATCTAATATGTAGATGTGAATACAACGTGAGTCAAATTCAGCGCTAAACCAATTGTTTAAAATAGTGATTATAGGCAACCCAACAACTCTAACGTATATTGGGTTGCCTATAATCGTTGTTGTATGTGTGTGTTTATAGAACATCACTGTAAATCAGTGTTTTTAAGCGTGACGCATGAAGTAAAATTTCGAGTTTAGAAAAGCCTAATTTGGATTGGCCGCTCCGCTTCGCTACGCGGCCAATCCAAATTTTCAGGCTTTTCTAAACTCGAAATTTTACTTCATGCTTAGTCTGGGAGTGGAAAACACTCGTTAAAAGCCTCAAATTGAACGCTTTGAAACACAACGAATTCCCGCAAATTTTAAAAACGCTGTAATTATAGGGATATGTATACCTAAAAAAAGCCTTGTATTTAATTAAACTTAGCTATAATAAGTTGAAGTAGTAATAGTCGATTTATTAATTGGGGAAAAATCAATCCGGTAAAACTATTTTTGGGGTGGTTTTGTGTTATTCTAAAAATGACTTGTTTTTTAACTTCACAATAAATTCGCGTTTTGTTCGCTTGACACATTACATTAATTTAAATTTTATCGTTAGGCAATAAGGGCTGTCATGACATAGTTACATTAATTGTATTAACTATTATAAATATTTTCAATAACTTTAAGAACTGTATATTTTTTTCACTGCTTATCGTTGATTAGAAGCATATTTTCATGAGTTATTTTTATTACGAAATTAAAAAAAATCGTGGCCTGAGGACGAAAAATGTATAATTAAATATGACCTGTAATTAGCAAAAGCAAATATCAAATTATAAGTTTGCGCAATTAAAACAAAAACATTTTGTCTGAAATCTGTGGCGCATTATTCTTATTTATTTGTTTCTGTAAAATTATAAGGCGTTTTATTTATTTCAGGAATAATTTCTCTGAATTTTATATGTTAATATTCTTAATTAGGCTTGTATTAGACGACACTATTTATTCTTCCATTATCTCGAAAGATTAATATTCTCCGTTTCATTGTTCCAATCACGATTGTTTCTCCATTGTATTTACCTGAACCACTTCGGACTTTCTTGTACATGAAAATAATATCCTATTTTCTGTAATAATATGTACCAAATAAACATGTCTTATTTCCATTATACAAAACTGTACAAGATTTGCGTTTGGTCATATTTTGTGTATTACATAATAGAAAATAGTATACTATTTTGTTGTACAAGAAAATAGTGTCGTCTAATACAAGCTTTATTTGTTGCATCATATCGAAAATATTTACATATTTAGTATAAAGTCTTTATTATAGATAGATTTTAACCCAATTTTAAACATTGCTTTACCTTAAATTTTGTTCGTTAACATTTTAAACTTAGTATACAGGGTGTCCGTATTTCAACAAAATGTATGGGGATCTCGGTTATTTGAAGAGATAGAGAGTCGCTTAAATTGGGACAAAGTTGCCCAATAATAATCTAAATACGAATTTAAAATATATTTTTTCGTTTTTGAGATATTGTCAAAAAACGGATTTTTTGAAATTTCGTTTTTATTTTTTTAATCAAAAACTTTTGAATCCAGACATTTACAAATTTGACATTATGGAGGCACTTTTTAACGATAAATCTAGTAACGTATTTTATTTTAAGATAACTATAACATTTACCCAGGGACCATAGCCAACTTTTGTTTTTCTAATGGGCGCCATTTTAGATTTTCATATTTTTTGAAACAATATTTTTTTCTAAATGCAATGATGTATCACACTTATGGTTTATTACATTTTATATGTAAAATTTTAATCTTTTGTTTTTTGTAAAGAGTGCCTTAGAAACAGTTGAGTAATATGGCATATGAACCGTCAGATATAATAATTATAATAATTTCAGAGTTACCAACCTACGATATTTTCCATAGCACTCTGAAGGTTTTATTTTAATGAACATACGATTCATTTATTTGACAACTCCTAGGACCCATAATTTGCTTACATATCGCCCCTGAATATATACGCGTGGCGCATGAAGTAACATTTCGAGTTTAGAAAAGCCTGAAAATTTGGTTCGACAAATTTTCTACGCGGGGCTTTTCTGAACTCAAAATTTTACTTCATGCTTAGTCTGGGAGTGGATTACACTCTTTAGTTTAAAATACATCACAACTGCTAAAATATGTATCGTCGGATGCTAGTCGATATATATTTTAACAGTTGTGATGTCTTTTTAACTAACGAATGTCTTCCACTTCCAGACTGAGCATGAAGTAAAATTTCGAGTTTAGAAAAGCCCCGCGTAAAAAAATTGTCAAACCAAATTTTCAGGCTTTTCTAAACTCGAAATTTTACTTCATGCGCCACGCGTATTAAACATTGATGTAATGTGATGTTCAGAACACACGTTTATAGCATACTGCTTTAGTAGAATATTTTGAACTTCGCCTAAAATCAGTGTTCTATACACGTGGCGCATGAAGCAAAATTTCGAGTTTAAAAAGCCTAAACATTTGGTTTGCTAGCGTAGCGCTACGCATTACACTACCAAACCAAATTTTCAGATTTTTCTAAACTCGAAATTTTACTTCATGCTTAATCTAGGAGTGAAAAATTCCCACTATGTTTACCAAATTTTAATGGTGGCAAATGCCACCGTCAGGGTCGACGATATACAGGGTGATTAATTTTCAAGATACGAAAAGAATCCCCTTTTTTTAAAAATAAAATGCCCTATATATTGGTATTCATATCTTCTTAAAATAGAGACATATTAGTGAAAACCGCATGTTTTTAAGTTACTTGGAACAAAAGTTGCAAGGAAAAATGCAAACGAAAATAAAATATCTATTATAATCAAGTGTAGGTGTTTTAAAAAGTTAAAACAATTGTTATTGACATCAGTTGCTATTAAATTACGTGTTATTGCTGGTTTTTCTTCTTCAATATAATAATAGGTATGCTTCCCCAACGCAAAAATACAACAATTTTTATGATGAGACGCTATGGCGATCGCGTGAGAATCTACGGGACTACATTAAAATTTGAATTATAGAAGAAACTAAAAAATGTTTAATCGGAAAGTGGCATACTGTCATAACTGTATAATACACTAGAATAGAATAAAATTTACGGGGAAAGGTAATTTGAGCACCAGTTTTAATAAAACAGTTGTATATTTTGTTAATGACATTGTAGATCCCATCAATAAAGTATGTTTTCATTGATATGTAACTTTTGAACGGACTAACTTAAAAACATGCGGTTTTTACTGGTAACCTTTTATTCAAGCATGCTATCGAGTGAGTTTCAAATATATAAGGTGTTTCATTTAAAAAAGGTAAGTTTGATACGCATCATGAAAATGAAAATGAATTACCCTGTATATTCAAGAATATTGTGAATTAGTAGCTTAAATTAGCAGCCATACGTTTTATTTAAAACATTTTTTTTCAACTCTTTACATAGCGAGATATCAAGCCGTTACATTAATTTTTATACACCCTGTATACTGGAAATATTGAAATCAACGAGTTTTCAGTTATTATTCTTTTCTATATAGTGGAAAAAATCCCATCCATTTCTACCGTACTAACTATAACTTAACCCCTTGTTTTTCCTTCCTCTTACTCCTTGTTTTTTCTTCTTCCAATTATTCTCGAGTTTTCGCGGGCCTGATAGAAATGTAAACGTTTCGTTTTCCGCCTCAATGTATCCACTCTGCAAGTGTATGTATTAGCCTTTGGCCTTATTGCGCGTTTCTCTCCGAACTGATGGATTTTTATTATGTTAAAAAAGGGGAGGCTAGAATTAATTATTAACTTTTATTTATTTGTCAATTCCTTAATTCAGCTGCAATGCAATGATAAATAATTGTGATGTATCGCAAAATGCTTCAAACAAAAGCTGCAGTGCCTTTCAAATCAGGCAGCTACAAATAAATAGATAACATATTAGGCTGGGCAAAATCTGAAAGAAACCTGTCTATGACTGACAAAGAAAGTACTTTATGTGCCACGCGTTTAAAACACTGATATCAAGTGAGGTTTACCAGACCGATTTAAGTCTTTTTTTGGAATTGTTTAAGCTGTTTTCGGACCTGTTTACGGTGTTTTTGGACCTGTTTAAACTGTTTTCGGACCGGTTAAAGCTGTTTTTGCATCTATAATAAATCTTGAGCTGGAAGGTGCGGAGAGCTTTTAAGGACTTTCTCGAAAAGTGAACCTGAGCTTTCGTCCGGATGCGAGCTTTAACCGGATGTGACCTTAAGCTTTCTCTAGGATTACAGCCGGGTTTATTTCCGGGATTACTTCCTGGCTCCGTATCGGCTAATCCTCTCTATTCAAAATCATAATAGAATAAAAGATTGGAAATCACTGGACTAATTAGAAATGTGTTGATTATTTTTTTATTAGCGCAGTAGAAAATGACGACTCTATTAATTAGCTTTTTTTAACATAGTGACCTAACTGACTAATTGATATGTTTAGCAAAGAAAGTAATTTAAAAACAATACCTTTATCTTTCATTTTTATAAAACCGGGCATCTCACAATGAGCCTAGATGAAACTAGGCTGTTTGAATAAATGAATATCAGTTTTAACTAACCTAGAGGTGTATTGGCTTATTACAGTAAGTCTACAAAAATCGCAGGTTAATTAATAATCTTATACAATAAGCCTGATTTGTCAACTAGCCTACGACATATCCATAATCTCACATGTTGATATGATGGATGTTTATTTTCTCGAGAAAAATAAAGTATTTAGTAAAGAAAGTGTTATTAATAGAATTGTTATTGATACCATTATAGTTGAATATTTGTTGATTTCTACTAGATCCGCACAAACACGATGCCAGAGCTGGGACAAATCCTTGAAAAAAGGATTCGAATCACGAATCCGAATCACCTAATATGATTCGAATCACGAATACTCGAATAAAGCGATCGTAAGAGATAAATATGATTCGAATCAAAGATTCGAATCCTGTTTTTTCGAATCACGAATACAAATCCTTCAAGAATAAATTTTATTTTATAATTTTATTGCAACCATTAATATATAAATATCGTTACCAGCTGTTTTGACAAACATTTTCAAAACCTAATTATTTATTATTAACACTGAACATCGTTGATGACAGACTAAATATCAGACTTCCTGTTACTCTGATTAAAGATGTATTTGTGTGTTTTTGAACTGATGTGAATCAGTGTTTTGTACGCGTGGCGCATGAAGTAAAATTTCGAGTTTAGAAAAGCCCGAAAATTACGTAAATAAAAAATTCACGGAATATCATTAAAACCGGGAAAGTCAGAGAAAAGTCATGGAATTATATTGAAATTGACCAAAACACTAACAAAAAGCCATATGATATTATTAAATTTGTCAAAATCAGCAGGCAAATTATAAAACACATAAAAAATTTATAAAATTAACTTAAATATTTATAAAAACAATGAAAACAATGTAACAAAATAGGGGTTTCCCACAGAAGAAAGTTATATTAAAAGGTCAGGGAAAAAAATCTTGAATCAGGGACATGCCTGAAAAATTGAACATTTTAGATTGTGGCTACCATGTCAGTTTTATTCCAAATAATATTAAACAAAATTTTGAAAACTAGATCGTTATCATTTTCAGTCATTTAATGTTCTTATCAAAGCATTCAGTTTGAAGTTTCGAACGAGCGTTTCCACTCCCAGGCATGAAGTAAAATTTCGAGTTTAGAAGGGCCCCATGAAAATTTGTCGTGGGTCGCGCAGCGACCCGAGACAAATTTTCTGGGCTTTTCTAAACTCGAAATTTTACTTCATGCACCACGCGTATAAAACAGAGATTTAACGAAAAATTTAAAAACACACAAAAGAATATTTTCAAGTTAATCCTGACAATTAATTCGAATTATTTTTGACGATTCAAAACCTTTGGTAAGTAGTCGAATTCTTTTAAACATATTCAAATCCTTTTATAAGGATTTGAATCACCCACATTTGAATTCGAATACGAGTCCTCTTAAAAATTGTAACGAATCCGGATCACGAATCCAGTTAAACTTAAGTATTCGAATGCCTCTTTTGAATCCTCTAAAAGGATTAGAATCTAGGATTCGAATCCTGAATGATTCGAATCCTCTGCACGATACTAACATTTCGTATTTATAGTGTTTCTGGGAGGGTCGATTGATAAATACATTACAGTATTAAAAAAACAAAATCTACTTATCTATTAAAACATTTTAAGTGCGAATAATTCAAACACTTATTGAAACAACTACATCCCGAGATAATACCCCGACGCACATTGGGTTATACATACATTGACTTTCATCATATATTGTATTTAGGTTCTACTCTTTAGTATCTCAAAATGATTAAAGGCGGAATCCGGAACTGGATGTTTACTCTAGGCGTTTTCTTCGTTTCTCATAACTTATTAACCAAATTGAAAGAACTTTCAAATAAAAGCTGTACTGAATTAAGAAATACACATTCAATGTATTTATACTTTTTGTTGTAGCTCTTTTATTCTAAAGTTATTTTGAAAATGGTGAACTATTTAATACTCAATATACTAATCCAATAACATTTTAATTTGCAATCGGTTGCTGTGCTGGTCACAGCAGATTATTTAAACTATTTGTTCTATTAACAATCAATTCAAAAATGCTTAAAAACGTAAATGAATGACATTTCCAATACTTAGTTGTTATTTTCGCAATTTACAATTAATTTGTTTTACAAATACCAATTCATACACCTATTTTTCAACTTTTAATATTGTGAAAATATATGTACTTGGGCAGTTTAATAACTTCTCGGCCCGACAATGAAAGAAACGTTTTTTTTTTTCCGTAAAAAAACTGTTTTATTTTTTCTTATAATCTCCTAAAACGTATATACGTTTTTTCTATAATTCAATAACATTATCAAATTGTGATTCTTAATAGTCCTATATAATGTTTTTCCATAAAATAAATACTGGTTATGGAAATTGCTTTGAAATAAAAGACCTATTTATTAGTTGTTGACAGTTGTCACATACTATGGGTATTGCTATTCCTTTTTAGTGTAAAAAAGATAGAAATTTTGTTAACAATGCAGTTTGGCAATAAAGAATATACCGACATTATTTTTGTTTACGGCTTTTGTAACAGCAATGCTTTAGAAAGCTATCGGGAATATCAAAGAAGATTCGTATACAAAGGAAATTGAGAATGAAGAGCAAGTACGAGACAGAATTGTGAATGCTGCACTTATATTAGAAAAAGAAGAAGATTTTGCAGTTTATAATTCTGTAGTTTTACGTCGCCAGGCTTCAATCGCTGGCGGTGGACATTTCGAACATCTGTTGTAAGTTAAACTAGTGTTTTTTTTTCTGTGACTAAATAAAGTTTACATATTACCTACTATTAGTTTTTTTGTGAAACTTGAAATTATTTTATGTTTCAAAAGTTTCAATCTTGATATATCCAAAAACAAACAATCTAAAAAAAGGTTTTTTCATTTTTTGCTCAGAATCTAATCTCAAACACGAATGTTAATTTTTCGCCTCCTGGTATAAATCACCCTGTATGTTTAATTAGTTAATGTTTAAGATACAATCAACAGAAATTGATTTTTTCACCCAGAAGTGAAATTGCAGTACTAAAGTGATTAATTTTAAATATTTCAGTGGGATTTTATTAAATAAATTGTGAAAATTTGAAATTATTCATAAAAGCTTTAAAGTCTTGGCAATTTATGTAAAACTGATCTAAATATAAGACAGTGAATAGAAATGAAATTTATTACACAGGAATAGAATTTCAGGCACTCCCAACGAGAACGAATATATTAGTAAAAATGTTGTTTAAAATTGTTAAAAACCAAACAGTGTCTTGCGTTAAAGCTTTTAAATTTCGGTAATTTATTTATAATTAATCAATATTTAAAAAGTTTTAATAAATAGCCAACAAAATAGCAACACGCCATAATGGTTATGTGGAATTATAGAAAATAATTAGGGTGGCAGTAGCAGTAATGAATTAAAACTCTATTTCTCCTTGCTAATTAACAAAAAAAAAAAAACAGTTCCTCTTCCATTTTTTTTCAAATTGGCACTTACAGCCCTTTGCTAATAAGTTATTCATTTTTATTTTAAATTTTTTTCAGGATTTTATTAATAAAAACAAAACTAAATAATAACTTAAATACATGCGGAATATTTTACTCTACAAAATAGTTATTTACAAAACAAGTGCGGGAAAACAATTGTCCCGAGTGAATGCATTTTTGAAGCACGGGCGACGAAGGAGCGAGTACCTTCAAATGAGTGAATTTTAAAAAAAATTATCCTCAGTGCGAACAGGTATCAAGCTGCACGTTTGTGTTGAAATTGCGACTGTAAGATGTAAATTCACACAAAAACGCACCAAAGTCGGGCCAAAAATTGATTTTTGGCGAGTTTTTAAAGATTTCGAAAACGAAAAAATAAATCGTCGTTGATTTGATGAAACCTCCTATGTGATTTTTTTTTTTTACAAAATTGGGTTTTATTATGAAAGGACTCTACGTTATCAACCGGATGAGTTTATGAAACCTCCTAAATCTCCTAAATCTTATACAATGATTCATTAAAAAAAATGTTTGAAAAGAACCACTTAACTAATTTTTTTAAACAGTTTTTGTGTTCGCTGAAAATGTTTGCTCTACTCACATAGGAGGTTTCATCAAAGTAACGACGAAATACATTTTTCATTATGGCTGACCGAATCTGACAAACGTCAGGAAATTTCAAATTTTCGAATGCTCGCCTTGCGTTCCAAGCGGCTCGTGCTCGTCGCAAATGGGTTAATTTCGAGGTAAATCACCCCCGTCGATACAATGCGACTACTCCTGATCCCCCAAATCGGCCGAATAAAAAAGTTGGCAACAAGAGTTTTTACGTGCCCCTTTTTGGCCGGGTACCTTTGTTTAGTTTATTGTGTCCAAACCAGGCATCGGGTCGTTGATGGAGCGGCTGAATTGCGAGCGTGACACTTTGGGATACGCATTGCAGAAAATCCTGAGGAAATCCGTGCAGAATTCGATTTTTGGTGAATGTTTGAAAAATCCAAGGTTCAATGACGAAACTTTATACACTAGGGTTGGTCACCAGAGGCCGAATGGGGCCTTTTGATGGGTCAATTCCTACGTCTCGAGACACGGCTGACACAACGAGATCTTTCCCGATGCTCATTTTAAACTTGAAAAATAGACTTAATTGATTCGAAATTAAATTCTAAGAATTACCCATCTATCATACCTCTAATTATGTTCTCTCTTCTCAGGCACACTTCCCTACGTAGACACCTATTACCGCTTTCGACAGCCTTTTAATGGGAGGCGGAGTCGTGGTTCAAAAAAAAAATTAATAAATGCAAACAATAAAAAAATATCTTCTGGGCGCCACTTGGTTTAAGAAATTAACCGTTATCTCTATCCCCCACGTTAACCAAGAAAGTCGGAGAAGATAAAAAAAGAAGTCAAATATTTGTTGAATGATGTTTAATAATAATAAGTAATAATTAAACAAAAAAATAGTAACCAAAATTAAACGAAAGAACTATCGAGACAAAAAAAACTAGTTCACCTTAGTATTAATTAGCTACGTTAACAAGTAAACATCAATCGATATGGGGTGCTTGAAGAGCGACAAGTACATTTAAATTCACCAAATAAATTGACGTCAATTTCCCTTCACACTTTTTATATACAAGTAATATCGCTCACTCTCCCACTTAAATTAAACACAAATAAAAAAATGAAATAATCAATTAAAACAGCCACGAATGTGTCATTTAATAGGCGATATTTATATCGACAGTTTTAATTATTTGACAGAATAAAAAAACTCAAAATTTATTTAAAAGAATATAAATTTTTAACGGCATTTTGGTTCCACTTATCTGGAATTCTATTTTTCCCGTTGACGGTCTCCCCCTGTCTCGCTTGCTCCTCGTCCAAGAATGTCCAAGACGCCTCCCGATCAGCAATAAAACAGCCACCACTGTCAGCAGTCAAAATATCGAACAGCACCCTTTCTCTCGAAAAAAAAAAAACCAAATCTCAGAGCTGCACGATTATAAATTAAGCAGGATCACAATATTTGTATTGCACCCTTTTACTTAATCAACGAGGCCTAAAAGTCGAAATTACACTTTAGTCACAACTTCTTAATCAAAAAGAGAAAAAACATGGAAGCCAAGAAACCACAGATTCGGGAAAACGCTAAGAAAAATACGATCCGTTACCTTCAGATGTAGATCGGCCTCTTTTAAATAAATTCTTATTATAAACTTCGTTGAACGGATCACTAAGATAATTTAAGATTTTCGTTACTCCGCACAAAGTACGTGTCGTCGCTTTTTTTTTAACTCTCTGAGCACACAGCTCCGCACAGATCAAGCTTCAGACACCCAGTCAATTAATCCAGAGATTAATAAAATCCAACGCCCCCTATTCGAATTAAACAAATTATTGGCAATTTCGAACTGTAGCAAATTATTACGTACCTACATGACTTCTTTTTCGTTCGATAAAATACCCACGATGAGAAACAATTCCGACCAGCTTTGAAACAGAAGCACATTAAGTTAAACCCCACTTCTACATGATTTATAAAAGTAAAGAATGATACAGTCGCACTAAAAATCAACAAACGCAAACCTGCCCGACGAAATTCGATAAGTGTGAATGCTCCCTAACAAATAGTAATTGACATTTAAGTAAAACAGTGACATCTACACAACAATCTAGTGGAGTTATGTGAAATATTTCCTATCCAACATTTTCCGGAAATTATCATAATCGCCAGGAACAACAAAAACACCATTTTACTAAATCAAAAATTCAGAGAACACTTCCACTTTGAGGATATTTATTTGAAAATTTATCATCCCTTTATCCATAATCCCGCGAGCGGATTTCTCCTAAATGCAACGCCCTCAACCAGTTACATTTTTATGTTTGAAGTTACGCAACAATCAAGGACTCTATTTAAGCAATCGTGGTGGAAAGTGAGAAATTAAATAAACAATTTAATTAAAAGTTTATGGTGTTCACATTTTGGGGATAATAATTTATGGTTTTTGATTTTTATTTGATGTGATTATATTTATTTATTATTTTAATAAGTTATTTTATATTCTAAAAAACGGAGAGTGGAAAACGCGAACGTTACACACCCCCGGTAAAATATTCTTCCGATCCGTTACAGTTGTCTCTCTGTATCGTAGCTTACACCTGTAGCTCACTTACGACAAACTTTTTCAGCACGTAGTATACTTTACTTGTTGTTTTTAAACCAACAACCCTTTTCGCAAACTTCTTCAAATACATTTTTTTTGTCACTCTTAAAAATCCACAACTTCTACATTCCATAATCAAATGATAATTCAACTGAAATGATAGTTCAGCTGTCAAATTTTGCGTGCGTAGATTTAACTTCCTAACCTCGTGTGTAAGTAAAATACTGGAAATGCGACGTTCGAGTTGTCAAAACAGTGTTCAAAACTTCACTTTTGAGGCGGCGAGTTCAAAAATATATTTGCATGCTTGCTCTAAAATAATTAGGGAAGATAATATTAAAATATAAAGAAATTAACATTGAAAATCCTCTGGTTCATTTTCTTTATCTACACCTTATATAATTTTTAGAAGTGCTTACAGTTTGTGTTTTTTTTTTAATTTCACAAAATTTTAGAAAATCAAATTTTGATCGAATTTTTAGTGACTATTGGAAAATGAATAAAATTTGTTTTCAAGTAAAAAAATAAAAATAAAAAGCAGTTACTGACAAACCAAAAATTGAAATTTTTATAAAAATATTTATGTTTTAATAAGCCATGTACACTTCTGTGCAATAAAATTAAGCACAAGTCTTATAACTATTTTTTACAATATTCTACTTATATAATTCGGGTATGTGTTAATTGCCTAGCAGCAGTTTCAATAAATGATAAAACATCATAACTTGAACATAACACCTTCACTACATACAAAAACTATGACGTTTTGAAAAAAAAAAACGCTCGTAATAAATACAACAAAGCCGAAATAGAAAAACCACCTTCTATTTTAGGTAGAATTCGCATTTTTGAATTGTTGTCCAAACGACGCAGCATTTTGACATTAAGGAAATTGACATATTTACATTTTTCGTAACTAGGAAACTCATCACGTCCGTTTTAAACTATAACATATTTTGTGTACTTGATTTTATTGCACAGAAGTGTACTTAATAAAACATAAATATTCGTTGGAAAAATGAAATCGTTTTTGTAGGAAAAAAAACGATTGATACTTGATGTATTTAATGTTTCTAGCGTGTATAAGTGTATAAACATCTATGTATGTATATTTAGCTGCATCTATGTATGTGTTTGTGGAGGGGTTGGTTGTTTCGTATGTCTTGTTGAAGATGACGCGCGCAATGCGCGCAATTTGAATGAAAAGCCGGACGCGAATTCGCCCCGTCCTCACTCAACTCTCACTTCACCGAGACACGAAAACGCGTTACGCGCGAAAAAAAAAAACCGCGGAACGCGCTCAAAGTTTATTTTATTTATTCACATAAAAGGGGCTCTATAAACTATGAATAGTCCGTCGTTGAAGAGTTTCGCGGTGGTCATCGCGATTCTGCTAGTCACCAACTTTTACGCGACGGACGCCAAAAGTAAGTTCGATGTTTTATGCAAGTGTTTAAGTTGGATAATTGATTTTTGATTAACTTTGTAAATTTTGACGAAATACTTAATACTTATTTACTACAATATAAAATATTTTCTTATTATAATAAGCTATACAAACAATCATTCTTTTAGGTATACATATCACAATTTGTCCATGTACATTTTAGTTTTTTGATTAACTTTATAAATTTCGTCGAAATACTATACATTTATTTAATACAATATATATTTTTTTTTATTATAATAAGATATACAAGGAATTTTTCTTTTAGGTATACATATCATAATTTTGCCATGTAAATTTTTAGATATTTGTGGATTTATTAAAAAACATTCAATATGAAGCCTCTAAGGATTGTTTCCAATCCCAGATTAAGCATGAAGTAAAATTTCGAGTTTAGATAAGCCTGAAAATTTGGTTTGGTAGCTCCAAACTTTCAGGATTTTCAGGCTTTTCTAAACTCGAAATTTTACTTCATTCGCCACGCGTGTAAAACACTGATTTAAAGTGAAGTTTAAAATATTCCTCTTAGTTTTGATCTAAGTTCACCAATTTTACAAATGTTTGTATGGAATATGTGAGAGTATACTTAAAAAGAAACCAATTACTGTATTTCTATCATTATATATAGTTTTAGAAATGCAGTATTGTATTATTTAATGCAGTGAGTCTAAGGAAGAAGAATTTAGATTTTTGTTAAAAAAAATCCCTGTACTCTTATACTTATTTATAGTATTAAAAATGTAGTATTTTTTATTTTTAATGCAGCAAATCTAAGAGACGACCATTCAGATTTTTCTTGTTAAAGAATACAATTTCAAACTGAATTTTTACTGCTTTAAAAATTTTAGCGTTAAATTAGTGGAAACAGGAATAATTCAAATTCAAAACTATTTAAATTCGAGAAAATAAGCTTACGCTTCTTATAGTTTGCACACTTTAAACATAATATATGAATATTTTTATTGATTGAGTTACTTGAAGATAATTATACTTTGAATAAAAAACACTTAGAACCTTTCTTCAATACTTTATTTTGTAACTAAATGTACATTTCAGACACGAAGTGTCCATTATCTATGGTTTGATACTAATAATAATAATAATAATATTAGTATCAAACCATTGATAATGGACACTTCGTGTCCGAAATGTACATTTAGTTACAAAATAAAGTATTGAAGAAAGGTTCTAAGTGTCTTTTAATCAAAGTATAATATATGAAATTACGAAAATTCGTGTAAAATACAAACAATACGTCTTAATTAATAAGACAACTTAAGACAATAAGGAGTTGTTTCAATAGATATTTATTGTTTTAAGTTGCTTTATTAATTAAGACTTATTGTTTGCATTTTACACGAATCTTTGTTATTTTATATACCGGGTGTTGACTTGGCGGACGCAACATAGGTAATCGCATGTTAATTTTAAAGCCTTCCAATATTGTATTTCAATTTTTTGTAGAGGGTATCATTCTAAATTTATAAATGTTCACACTTAACACTTTACGTTTCTCTAAGTTAAGATAATTAAAAAAAAGTAATGGGATTTTATAAAAATAATGACATACCATGGAATTAATACAACAATTGCGGATATTCCCTGTTTTTTAGGTTCAATTTAAAGCTTTTAACAATTTTTTCTACTCCCAGACTAAGCATGAAGTAAAATTTCGAGTTTAGAAAAGCCCCGTGAAAATTTGTCGAGGGTCGCGCAGCGACCCGAGACAAATTTTCTGGGCTTTTCTAAACTCGAAATTTTACTTCATGCGCCACGCGTATAAAACACTATAATATTGTCAAATTTATGTACATTCGTACTTCACTTCGAATCTGTGTTTTATACGCGTGGCGCATGAAGTAAAATTTCGAGTTTAGAAAAGCCCAGAAAATTTTCACAGGGCTTTTCTAAACTCGATTTTTTTCTTCATGCTTAGTCTGGGAGTGGAAAACATTTGTTTAAAGCTATAAATTGAACTCTTTTAAAAATCAACGAATGTCAGAAAAATTACAGCTAAAATAATTAAGAAAAAGTAATGTGATTTTATAAAAATAATGACATACCATGAAATTGATACAACGATTGCGGATATTCCCTGTTTTTTTTTAAGTTCAATTTAATGGTTTAAGCAAGTATTTTCCACTCTCAGACTAAGCATGAAGTAAAATTTCGAGTTTAGAAAAGCCCCGTGAAAATTTGTCGAGGGTCGCGCAGCGACCCGAGACAAATTTTCTGGGCTTTTCTAAACTCGAAATTTTACTTCATGCGCCACGTCAAATTTATATATTGTCAAATTTATGTATATTCAAACTTCACTTAAAATCTGTGTTTTATACTCGTGGCGCATGAAGTAAAATTTCGAGTTTAGAAAAGCCCAGAAAATTTGTCTCGAGTCGCTGCGCGACCCTCGACAAATTTTCACGGGGCTTTTCTAAACTCGAAATTTTACTTCATGCTTAGTCTAGGAGTGGAAAACACTCGTTTAAAGCTTCAAATTGAACTCTTTTAAAAATCAACGAATGTCAGAAAATTTACAGCTAAAATAATTAAGAAAAAGGTATGTGATTTTATAAAAATAATTACATACCATAGAATTGATACAACAATTGCGGATATCTAAATAGCACAAGATATTGCTGTTACTTAATTAACGACAAAAAACATAACACAAACATCGTGATAACTGTGGTCTGCATAATACCACTTTATTAGAAGGATTTTTTCATGTATGGTGTCAATCATTTCGAAAACATTTACTTTATCTTTTGCCATTTTCACATCCGCAATTGTTTCAATTCCATGGCATGTCATTATTTTAATAAAATCACATTACTATTTTTTAATTATTTTAACTTAGAGAAACGTAAAGTGATAAACGTTAACGCGAATGAATTTAGAATTTTTCCCTCTACAAAAAAGGTAAATATATTTTGTTTCTAAAATAAGTAAGGGAGCCAAAATGTGGACATTTCAAAATTTACACAGGATTTCCTATGCTGCGTCCGCCAAGTCAACACCCGGTATTATGTTTAAACTAATGCGTTGACTAATTAAACCTAATTGTTGATTCCTGCTATTTACTAAATAAACGCGCAAGCTAACTAAACAGTTTCATAGGCTTATTTTAAATAATGCGTTTGTCGTGTTTCACTTTAATTGAGTCCGTTACACCCATAGTTTTTTTGTATCTACACAAAATTAAAGCAGTTCATTCATTTATTAAAAAAATGAAAATCTACGTCTTTAAGGTTATTTAATTTAAGTCCTCTAAATCGAATAGATTTTTCCTGAAAAAGTAGATTTTCATGTATTTTTTTTAAATTAAAGATAAAGAGACTACATTTTTTCAGAAAGTCGATATTAGTTTTAATTCGTTTTTATATTTTATTTTTTTGAATTGTGATGTAATAATAATTTAGGCTAAGTATTTTTATCAGAATAAATCTTCAGGTCCTCTAATGCTAGGCTTCATTAGCGTAATTTTAATAGATATACAGTTATTCTTCGAATAAAATTTCTAAACAGTTACATGCCAAAGAAAAAAAAAACAATATTTATTATACATCTTTTGACGTTGGTGCGATAGAAAACATCTATTTCAATAGATTTAATCTTTGAACAAGATTGATCTAAATTTTGTGAAAACGGACACTAATCAAATTAATTATTCTCTAGTCAGGTAAATTATTTATAAACATTTTAATTTTTATTATTTTTCTTTTTTTAATTTAACTTTAACTATAACTTTACAAATGTAAAAAACACAATTTAAAAGTTATAGTTAAGGTTAAATTGAAAAAAAACGAGGTATCTACCTATATTAAAATCCATTTTCTTCTTATTAAGCTGCTTTACAGTCATTTTTAAATTTGATATAAAAAAAACACTAAACTTATTTATACCACTTTTATTTTACTTTTGTGACTAGTAGTCACAAAAGTAACATAAAAGTGGTATAAAAAAGTTAAGTATTTACTTTATATCAAATTGAAACTGTACCATGAAGTGAACGCCTCCAAGATTCAAAAATTTTAAAATTTCATGAAAATTGTATAATTTATAGAGATTTTTATAAAACAAGCCAATTTTATGATTTTCTCACTTTGAATGTTAATTTTATTTATAACGCTATATTTAACAAAACTCCCACTTTATGGAAATTTTTCCAAAAAAAAAAAATTAAATAATTCGTGATAAGAATAGGGTTATATTTGAGATATAAATATGTTTCATATCTTTAAATATTGCGCTTAGTATAAGCTAAAGAGTATAATTACATTGTTTTGGAAATTTAGTGGATCAAAACATAATTAAAGAAACAAACATCTAGGAATATTCGAATTTATAAAAAAACCTTCAAATTTTCGAAAAACAAAAATTAAATCAATAAATATTCTTAGATATTTTGAATTGTGGAGGCTTCTACTTCGTTATACATGTTAATTTAACACAATAGAACACTTTTCACTTTGTTTGTATAACATAATTTATTAAGTGTTTACTTTATATTTTGATAATGGCAAGCTGAATTTGCCGAAACTGCAGTCACATAAAAATAAATTGTGTTATACAAACAAAGTTAAAAGTGTTTTATTGTGTTATTCTTAGATATTGTTCTTGGTTTTAGAAATAAACCAGATATCCGGTAAATATCTAAACTAGATATTCTGCCTAGATTTTTGTTGGATATCCAGTATCTGTCTAAATAACTATCCGTTGCGTCTGTAATAAAAACAATGCAGTGTAATCAAACAAACAAATTTAAAAGATATTATTTAATTTTATTATCGGAATTAATGAATGAATTATGGCAATAATTTGTTAGTTGGAAAATGAGGTAGGCCGCACACGAAAGATGCACGCGACATGCACGCGGCATGCACGCCGCATATGAAGCATTTATTAAGTATTAATTAAGTATTTAAATATACAAGCGCACACCCGACTTGCATTTGTTGTGAAGTGCCAAATACGGCGACACAGCATGAATGCGGCATGTTTTCTAGATACAACGTGTTCGTTTTTTTTGCAGTGTACAACACGACATATTTCTATAATTAATCATATGGGTCATTCTCATTTAAATTGAGAATTTACGGTGACCGGGACAGACTATGATTGAAAAAAAATCCATCTAATTACTATGACAAATGCGTTTTTAGACTCTCCAAATGCTCCTTATTATGTTTTAAGCAGTTCCTTACTTTCCTGAATTTTATTGATTATACAGGGTTATTCAAAAAGAAGGAACACATTTCAATCATTAATTTCTTTGAAACTACCAAAGGTAGAACCATAATTCCAACGATCCTAGACAAACAAAAATTTAAAAAAACTGTTAACTGCTGAGGCTTCTACTTCGTTATACATCATTATTAACATAAATAAGACACTTAAACTTTGTTTGTATGACTGAGGTTATTTTATTGTGACTATAGTTTCGACAACTTTAACTTGTCATTATCAGACTACAAGTGTAGTCTTGTAGTCTGATAATGACAAGTTAAAGTTGTCGAAACTATAGTCACCATAAAAAACCTCAGTTATACAAACAAAGTTTAAGTGTCTTATTTATGTTAAAAATTTAAAATTTGAACAGTTCAGGCAGAAGTTCCAACAACGGCCGCATTAGCGCTGTTACTTGTCATGTTGATTGTCTGTAGTAAAATGGCGACACAACAAGAAAAAGCAATTTGTGTGCTGCAATTAGCAACACTCCATTATTGAAGTTCAACGTGCTTTTCGCCGTCAGTTTAATAAACAACCTCCTCGTCATGAGCAGATTTTAGAGTGGCATCTGGAAACAGAAAAACACGTACATCGAATGAAAATGTCGAGCGTATTTGTACAGTTTATGTATAGGAGCCCAAAAACCTTTCTTGAAAATATGCGACATCAAATTGTTGAAGCTGTGCATTCAATAACTAGAGACCAGCTGATTCGTGTGTGGCAAGAAATGAGCCACCCTTTTGATATTTGTCCACATATGGTGGTCATAATAATGCATAAAAATTGAAATTTTCTCTTTCCATGAACGTTGAAATTGTGTTTCTACCTTTTGTAGTTGTAAATGTTTCCTTTAATTTGCATAATCATGTATTAAAGCTATATTATAATTTTTTGGTGTGCAATATATCACCTGCTAAAAACACCTTATAACTAACTATATGTCGACTTTTAGCTGAGTCTTCGTAATGTAGAGTTATGGTACACCTATATTGCTGCACTGGTATGTTAGTTTAAAAATAATTAACAGACAATTATGACTGATTAGTTCAAAAATGTCCACAACCTTACTGATATAAAGTAACGTATTGACTATGAATACAAATTCTCATTACATTTTTGTATGTTGTCGCTT
Organism: Philonthus cognatus; assembly: GCA_932526585.2. Lineage (NCBI taxonomy): Eukaryota > Metazoa > Arthropoda > Insecta > Coleoptera > Staphylinidae > Philonthus > Philonthus cognatus. Next base: position 38,201,817 of record OW052242.1, read on the forward strand.
ACAAGTCGCCGACTGGAAGATAGAACCCTTTCTAGGAAACTTAAGCGTGGTGATGACGTTAAAGGCTGAAACTAGCGTACTCACGGCTCAGTCAACTTAGCCCCCCGAAGTTCGACTTAAAAGATAAACTATTGCGCTAGACGGGCGTTAGCTAGCGCCACAAAAATTAAAGCTAGCGCCATTTAGTCAAGAAAGTTACGGGGGTTTGAACTTTCGGGAGGCTAGGTTGATGCTAGCCCCCCGTGTTTGGATTTTTCAAGTTTTTTTTACACTAGAGAAATTCAAATTCAAAACTATTTAAATTCGAGAAAATAAGCTTACGCTTCTTATAGTTTGCACACCTTAAACATAATATATAAAATTACGAAAAAACTATTCGTGAAAATGCAAACAGTGTCTTAATTAATAAGACAATTTAAGACGACGTAGTTGTTTCAATGGATATTTATCGTCTTAAATTGTCTTATTAATTAAGACACTGTTTGCATTTTCACGAATAGTTTTTTCGTAATTTTATATATTATTTTTTACACTATTCGGATTCCTCAAAACTAGCGCCAGTTAGCGCTACCAATTTAAAGCGTTGCCCCCTAAAATGAGATTTTTTTAATCAAATTATAGCGTATAGCTAGCGCCAGCAGAATATGAAAAAAATATTTTCTCAAAAATATCAGGTCCTGTATGCGTATTACCATTACTTGTTGAATTTCAATACAAAATCATGTTTGATATATAAAATACCGCTTCCAAATAATATTTCAGCGTTGTAATTTCTTTATTGATGTTTATAGACACTGGCTATTAGAAACATGATGCCTAGAAAACAGTAGCGTAACTGACAATTGTGTTTTCACTCCTTGCTAATTTAAATCGTTATAGCTCAAGAACTAACCGTACGATTACAAAAACTCTATCGGTATTATAATTACTATATTAATGTTTATAAACACTGGCAACGAGAAAGCTTACGCTAGTAAGACAGTGGCGTAACTGACGATTGTTTTTTCATCCCTTGATAATTGAAATCGTTATAACTCGGAAACTAATCGTACGATTTCAGAATTTTTTAGGCATTGTAATTACTATACTGATTAATGTAATTACTATACTGAATTAAGACAGTGGCGTAACTGACGATTGTTTTTTCACCCCTTGATAATTGAAGTCGCTATAACTCAAAAACTAACTGTACGATTTCAAAAATTCTTTCGGCAATGTAGTAACTATACTGATGTCTATAAACACTGACAACGAAAACGCTAGTGCAAGCAAGACAGTGGCGTACCCGACAGTTGTTTTTTTTACTACGTGATAACTTAAATCGTTATAACTCGACAACTAACTGTGCGATTTCAAAATTTCTTTAAGCATTAGAACACCTAAGGTGATGTTCATAAACACTGCTAACGAAATAGTTAGCGCTAGCAAGACAGTGGCGTACCTAAAGATTTTTTTAATTCCTTGATAATTTTTTTCGGCGTTAGAATATCTAAAGTAATGTCCATTACCACTGGCAATGAGATAACTAGCGCTAGCAAGACAGTGGCTTACCTAAAAATTGTTTTCAGGCTTTTATAAACTCGAAATTATACTTCATGCTTAATCTAGGAGCGGAAAACACTCATTGGAAGTTTTAAACTGAACGCTTTTCAAAATCAACGAATGCCTGAAAATTTACCAAGTACACATCGAGTTATGTATGTACCAACACTTGCATGTAAAACTCACTATATGTTATCTATCCAACCTAATCGTAACATGGGTATCTTTTCGATATTACAAAATTGTGATTTAGCTCCTTTAGTTGCTATTCAATTTACTTTATTTTCATTCTAACACAATCTATCTCAATATCCTAATTCTAAAATATACAGGGAGTTATTCTTTAAAGTATGCATATTCCAGATTTAGCTTATTTTTTTTAAATCCTTAGATATTCGTTGTGTTTTTACAGGAATTCAATTTTAAGCTTTAAACGAGTGTTTTCCACTCCCAGACTAAGCATGAAGTAAAATTTCGAGTTTAGAAAAGCCCTGTGAAAATTTGCCGAGGGTCGCGCAGCGATCCGAGACAAATTTTCTGGGCTTTTCTAAACTCGAAATTTTACTTCATGCGCCACGCGTATAAAACACTAAAATGTTGTGAAATGTATGTATATTTAAACCTTACTTGAAATCAGCGTTTTATACGCGTGGCGCATGAAGTAAAATTTCAAGTTTAGAAAAGCCCAGAAAATTTGTCTCGGGTCGCGCAGCAAATTTTCGCGGGCTTTTCTAAACTCGAAATTTTACTTCATGCTTAGTCTGGGAGTGGAAAACACTCGTTTAAAGCCTTCAATTGAACTTTAAAAAAAAATCAAGGAATATCTAAAGATTTAAAGAAAGTAAGCTAAACTTGGAAAACGTATACTTTAAAGAAAAAATCCCTGTATGTTATTACGTTGTATTTAACTTAAATTTTATTAGGTAATTACTCATATTAAGTTTAAGATTAATTTCTTGCGATTGATGAAGCAACTATCTAAGCAAACCTAAATATCTAATCCATGTTACATATCAAATATTTAGCTTAAATGTTTTGATAGTTGTTGCTTACATTATACGGCTCAGTCAACTTAGCTCCCCCGAAGTTCGACTTTTTTGAAAAAAAACTTTTTCTAGGCAACATCTTTCTAATAGCCAGTGTCTATAAACATACATAAAGTAATTACAACGCCGAAATATTTCTTGGAAGCGGTATTTTATATGCCAATCATGATTTTGTATTGAAATTTAGCAAGTAAATGGTAATACGCATACAGGATCTGAAAGCTCGCACATCAAAGTTTGGATGTGAATATTTTTTTACCTGATATTTTTGAGAGAATATTTTTTTCATATTCTGCTGGCGCTAGCTCTAAGCGATATTTTTTACTCAATTTGATGAAAAAAATCTCATTTCGGGGGGCTAGGGTTAAAAATGTTTTATCATTTCTTGGGGTTGTGAGGGTAGCGCTAGCTTTTAAATTGGCAGCGCTAGCTCTGAGGAATCCGAATAGTGTAAAAAAACTTAAAATCCAAACACGGAGGGCTAGCATCAACCTAGCCCCTCGAAAGTTTAAGCCCCCGTACCTTTCTTGTCTAAATGGCGCTAGCTCTAATTTTTGTGGCGCTAGCTAGGGCCCGTCTAGCGCAATAGTTTTTTTTCGAAAAAGTCGAACTTCGGGGTCTGAGTTGACTGAGCCCGTACTCACTAGAGATGGGCAAAACGGTTCACTTAAGTGAGTGGTTCCGAACCGGTTCGTTCCTTTTAGATAACCGGTTTTTTGAACCATATTTCAGTTTTCATTTACTTTATGTTACTTTATGTTTTCGTATATATTATACAGGATGAGGTTTTATATGTTCTCTATGAGAATCTCGGAAATTATAAGAGATAGAGAAATATATAAGATAAAGAACAAGCGACAGATAGACATGGTTATCTGTCGCTTTTTTATTGTCTTGTGGTTATTTCACATGATTAGAAACCTTTTTTATATATTTAAATAATTAACACTGATTACTTTTTTGTATTCACTTTTTATTTTGTACAGTGACTAGTTTCGACTCAACAGCGAGTCATTCTCAAACAGTTTGAGAATGACTCGCTGTTGAGTCGAAACTAGTCACAGTACAAAATAAAAAGTGAATACAAAAAAGTAATCAGTGTTAATTATTTAAATATTTACAATGTATCATAAAGTAACCGCCTCCACCACAAGACTTTTTTATATATTTTGTAGCTGTTTCAAAAAAGTGAGTTTTTAAATTTAGTTCGACATGACAATGCAAGTTTGCTTATTTGTAACTTGTTTTTAAATGTATGTTTCTCAATTATTAAAAAAAAAATAGAAAAACAGTAAACATTTCAGACTAAATAATAAAATTGCATTAGATTTTTTACTTTCCCCCATACGTAAAACAAAGAGAAAGTATTGTTTTCGCGAAAATTTTTAAATCAAAAATTTTAATGGATATATGCATTGAGGGCCCCCAAGTTGATTGACCATTTTTGAAAAATGGCTGTCTGTCCTTCTGTCCTGTCGCCACAATAAAGTCTAAATCAATTGAGCTGTTAAGAATACACGATAAACTTAAGCTTTTTATTACAATAGTAATATTCGATCAACTTTTGGTGAAAATGCGTAAACCTACCACTTCCGGTTTATGCATTTTCACCAAATGTTGATCGAATACTACGATTGTACTATTGTTTACTCTTAGCATTTTTTTAATGTTTCTTTAATATTGATCGTATAAAATAATCTTGTTAAGAAAAGTTGTAGATAATCGAAAAAATAGCATTTATACGTATTCATTTTATAACGTAGCTCTTTTAGTTATTTTATTATAATTGTTTTAAAAATGTGAATTTTTCGAATTAATTACTCTATATTGCTATAAATAACGTTAGTTAAACTTTGTCATGATTAATATTTTGTGGAAAAGTGAAAACATAAGTGAGGCTTACGAACAAAGTTTAACAAGAACAAGAAACATTGGTTGAAAAATAAGATAGGTTTGTGTTATATAAATATTCTCTAAATGTTATAGATCATAAATATATTCAAAACTTCTAAATGGCAAATCAGTTTCTATAAGCATCCAATTATTAATTAGTAACACTGAAAGTCGTTAATAAAAGATAAAATATCTGATTCTGTGGTATTTTATTTAAAGATAATGTTTTGATGTGTTTTTTTAACTTCACTTAATTCAGTGTTTAGTATGCGTGGCGCATGAAGTAAAATTTCGAGTTTAGAAAAGCCCCGTGAAAATTTGTCTCGGGTCGCTGCGCGACCCTCGACAAATTTTCTACGCGGGGCTTTTCTAAACTCGAAATTTTACTTCATGCTTAGTCTGGGAGTGGAAAACACTCGTTAAAGATAAAGCCCTTACATGCTTATTAATCCTCCATGTATTTAAATAGTTTTATCTCTATAACAGATATGCTGTAATCATAAAATTTGCCAATTTTATCATGCAAATACTTCAGGATTGTTTTTCTTTTCTTATGAATAATTTTATTTAAGCTTACTTAAAAACAATACACTATCTTTCATTTCTTAATATTTTATTTCATTTGTCAAATCGGCTTCTGTTGATTTACGAAAACACATAAATATTAACACAAAATATCTAAATGTGACGGCAATTCCATCTGCGCAGTGGAAAGGGTTGTTACTTTGTCTTTGAATATACAAAATTGAGAGTGATATTTAGATTAAAGTGCTTTTAATTTTAAACAAAATCTGTGAGATTAAAAAGGATTCAAAGGGCATTTAAATTAAAAAAAAATCAAAACAAATATTTTCCAATTATTCAATGTTTCTTTTCCCAATATTTCCTAAAAAAATGTATCATGATTTCGAAGAAGTAGTAAACATGGATGATACAAAAAATGCGATATAACTTTGAAATTCTAAAACATAATTGACGGAAATCACCGAAATTAGCAAATAAATAAGAAAAATAATCATATATTTCTAAAACGTTTAGAAAATTGTATGAATTATTAAAACCTCGAACTTTCATAAAACTTAATTCATAATAAAACGACGATAATCAATTGTCAATTGATTTAATGACAACACGAGTGTTTTCCATTCCCAGGTTAAGCATAAAGTAAAATTTCGAGTTTAGAAAAGCCCCGCGTAGAAAATTTGTCGAGGGTCGCGCAGCGACCCTCGACAAATTTTCACGGGGCTTTTCTAAACTCGAAATTTTACTTCATGCGCCACGCGTATACAACACTAATTTATTCAAAATTTTAAAAACAGATACATATTTCATCTTTCATTACCCAAACCTACTGAAAGTGGAATTAAATGTGTGAAATATACAGGACATTGATAAGGGCAAGGAAAATTAACTGATTTTAGAAAACTTATTTTAAAGTCGTAATCCAAATTTATATAAAAATTTTAATAATACTAGCTTTTCATTTTCCACGCTAATTCCGACAATAATGTTAATATAAAAAGATTTCGCGACACACATGGAAAATTTTGAGGCACACACTTTGCTATAGTGATGTAAAATTTAAAAAAAAATGGAAAATTGATGAAACATTTAAATAAAATCAAATTTGTGAAAGTCATCGAAATATATTATTGAAGAAAAACTTTAAAACTTTAGTTTATTGACGGAATCCAATAAATCACAAATCATGAAACATGACGATAATAATCAAAACATATTGAAAATTTTACAAATGCCCAAAAATTTATCATGATTTTGAAGAAGTAGTAAAGACTGATGCTACAAAAATTACGGTATAACTTTGAAATTTTAACATAATTGACGAGAATCACCGAAATTCGCAAATATATAAGAAGAATAGTCATAAAATCAAATTTGTGAACAATGTTTAGAAAATTGTACGAATTATTGAAATTTCAAACTTTAATAGAACTTTATGTTTTTTTTAATAAGTTTTCACTTGTTTTCTTTAAACTTTGATAATATAACAACAATAATCAATTATCAATTGTTTTGATGATAAACGAGTGTATTTCCACTCCCAGACTAATTTCATTTCGCATTAAAATAATACCGAAAAAGAACCTTTTTTGCGAACCGGTTCAGGAGTGTTCATTTTACTGAACCGGTTCAAGTAGGTAGTTCAGGAGCGGATTGCCCATCTCTAGTACTCACCCCCTTTCACTTTATCTAAAACCATTGGTAATGTATTGGGCGTGACGTATTTGACAAAACCTTGGGATAGCGAGATATTTCCATTTTTTTTAGAATCATTCATTTTATATACTGAACTAATAAGTATGCCTTAAAATGTAAACCTTTTTCAACTACAAACTTCAAATGTGTTCAATTATGATTTTTACATTAAAATAAATGCGATCAAAAATATCAACATTGGTTTAGGACAGTAACGTACTGGACACAACTGAAAACATTTTATTAGTGTTCTTGAAAATTACGTCATAAACGACTTAAAAGCTGTAACGTTCCATTTGTCGAAATGTTACGTTTTTTTGCATTCTCACCATTTTGTCGCTACGCTCATGTTTTGATGCCTTGCATTTTCGCGATGTCGAGAGCGCGCTGAGTAATGCGTGGGGAGCGTGCGCGCGGCGTGCGCACGAAGAGGGGATTCGGTGACGGGAGAGCGGCGTGAGCGGAGGTGTGTGCCAGGTAAGCTGGCTAAATGCTGATGAGAAAATTTTAATTGCTGCGGGGAAAATAATAAGAATTCATGAATTATAATTGAGCTCGTTTATTATTAAAAGTAATAATAATAATGATAGTGATAATGTTTTGATAGCGATTAGGATCGATGGCATGAGGCACACACTACGTTCAGCCCGTTTTGTGTTATTTTTTTGTAGTGGTTTAGTCTTCTGTTTTGTTTTTTTGGTCATGGTGGCGGTTAACCTAGTCCGAATACTAGTAAATGTCTTAGTTTCAGTTTGTTAATTTAAACATTAAAAGTGCGATTCTTTTCGAAATCTACAACAAGTTAGTCTTACAAAGACTATATCAAACACTCATTGAAACAACTACTTCCCGGGCTAATACCCCGACGGACATTGAATTATACAACAAGTGTTTGCTGTTACATACAGTAACTTACTGCAAATGTAACAATTTGGGTCAAATCATTCAGGCCATCTATAGACGCGTTTCGAGATTTATCTCTCATCAGTATAGCTTTGCCATACGTTTGTTAATTTGTTAAGTAAAACCCCAATCCCTATATTTGCGCTATGCGTAGAGTCGCGAGTTTGTGACGCAGTAGCCACTTAGGCTTCCAATTTAAATTGATACTGCCTTGTACTTTGTACCGTAGTTAACCCGGGATCTATGAGGATAGCCCCAAGAGGAAGGAGAAACTTAAAGCCCGGAAGAACTGCCGCCGATCCAGGAAGCTGCCTGAGCTGCTACCCTTGTCCTAACCTGCATGACACCCACCGCTTGCTGCTGCCGCATTCCGCTTCTTGTGCTTATCTAGGCTAGGGACCGGGTGCTGCTTCTGGGACGTTGCCACCGATTAACGCCTTCCGCTAGCTGCTTACTGTTAACTGATAGCTGCTTACAGCTTACCAATGACTGCTCGCTGATTGCATGGATCTTGCTGTAAGCACCGGAGGCGTTTCGCAAAGGAATTTGTCTGGTGAGGCTACACTTTCCCATTTACGAACGGGCCAATATATCCTCGTGAATCACACAAGTACAAGGCAAAGTCAATTTATTCTATCAGTTTATTTAGTGGCTACATGAAATTGTAGATTATTCTTACCCCATTTTTATTTAATTTTTAGTAATAAATGTTCATTGTTATTCGCTATCCATGTGTATTTGTTTTTATATAATACATGGAATTGTTAAGTTAATCCGCGTGAGTTACTTACTATTTACTAACCTGCAATCTGAAAGATTAACAGTACCCTTTTTTTCTGCCACGCAGGTGGCTGGAGCCCAGTTGAGCCAAAGTAAGAGAAAAGAAATAAATTAACCCACGACCAGCGCCGCAAATATTTAAAATCACTAGCCGGTGACACAACTGACAAGAAAGCCTGTCACAAAGCGTATATACTTAAATCTTTAGATAATCGTTGTTTTTTTTTAAATAGTTCAATTTATAGCTTTCGAGTAAGGATAAGCCTGATAATATTGTTTGGGGTAAAACACTAGAATATTTAAAGTTGATAATATGTTACTACAGTAGTATAGTATAGTATAGTATAGTCGAATGTTCACTTCATGGGTAATCTGGGAGTGGAAAACATTCGGTAAAAGCGAAAAATTGATCTCTTTTAAAAAACCGCGAATGTCTATACATTTCTAAAAAAGTGGGATTTTTAGATTTTAAATATTTAAATTCTGTGATGAACATTCAAGAAGATAAACAGCATTTTTTGTAATTACACACATTTATTTTATTTCTCACTTTATCAGATTAAAAACACGGCCAACATATTTAGTCAAATAAATAGTCATTCCTAACGATTATTTCAATCATTAGTTAATTTATGATTGATTAGTCATCAATCAACTAAATAAATTCATGACTAACTATTAAAAAATTAGTCATTAGTCATGACTAACCAATGAAAAAATAATCATTAGTCTTAGTCATCAATCGATTAAAAAATACCCAACTCTGGTATAGGGGCACCTATCTGTCTTCTTTGGCTATATGCACGCCTCCAGCTAAGAATAATTGTGTTAGTGATAGTGTCTGTGGGTGTGAAAGATACAAAACAATTATAACTCGATGTATTTAATGTTTCTAGTGTGTGACTTACTGTATAAACAACTTTGTGTGTATGTGTACGTATTTATTTGTATGTATGTGTCTTGTGGAGGTGTTTATTGTTTCGCGTGTGCGTTGGTGAAGAAATCGCGCGCAGTGAGCGCAATTTGAATGAAAAGCCGAACGCAAATTTGCCCCGTCCTCACTCAACTTTCAACTTCACCGTGACACGAAAACGCTAACAAAAAAAAAAAAAAAAAAACAGAACGCGCTCAAAGTTTGTTCTATTTATTCAAGTTGTCTAAATCACATTGATTTTTAGTTTTACAACGTTTTATTAAAATTTATTGTATTCCTAACAAAATCTACGCGTTTTATTAAAATTTGAGTATATTTTGAATTTTTGTGAAATAATAAAAATTACATTAATATGATTGTAGTTTCTTACTATTTCAATAAAACTGATATATTTTAAATAACTGTTACTTTTTAAAATTAATTAATTATAATTTTTCTAACACCAAAATCAACTTTAATTCTGTCGTTATCAAGACCTGTGATTTTCATAAAATTTTGAATTGTTGGTGTTTACCTTTTCCTGCGTTTAAGAAGAACGTTATTGGAAAAGTTAGTATTCTTTATATTAAAAATTTCACTAAACACCACAAAACATCGCATACATTAATAATAATATAAGAAACAATCTGCGCTATTTATTTCACCTAAACAAATGTTTACACAACTTTCTCCACTATTATAAACATCTCTCCGTATTATCGTTACGAGTGTCTTCTACTTCCAGGTTAGGCATGAAGTAAAATTTCGAGCTTAGAAAAGCCTTAAAATTTGCGAAAAAAGCGACGTGTGCCGGCAAATCCAAATTTTCAGGCTTTTCTAAACTTGAAATTTTACTTCATGCACCACGCGTAAAAAACACTGATTAATTGTAAAGTTCAAAATTTGTATACCGGGTGTTGACTTGGCGGAAGCAACATAGGAAATCCCATGTACATTTTGAAATGTTCACATTTTTGCTTCCCTATTTATTTTAGAAACAATATGTACCTTTTTTGTACATTTTTTGTAGAGGGAATAATTCTGAATTCATTCGTGTTAACGTTTATCACTTTACGTTTCTGTAAGTTAAAATATTTAAGAAAAAATAATGTGATTTTATAAAAATAATGACATGCCATGGAATTGAAACAACAACTGCGGATGTAAAAATGTCAAAAGATATCGTAGTCACTTGATTAAAGTAAATGTTTTCGAAATGATTTACACTATACAAGAAAAATGTCATTATTTTGATAAAATCACATTACTTTTTCTTAATTATTTTAGCTGTTAATTTTTTCACATTCGTTGATTTTAAAAAAAACAATTTGACGCTTTAAACGAGTGTTTTCCACTCCCAGACTAAGCATGAAGTAAAATTTCGAGTTTAGAAAAGCCCCGTGAAAATTTGTCGCGGGTCGCGCAGCGACCCGAGACAAATTTTCTGGGCTTTTCTAAACTCGAAATTTTACTTCATGCGCCACGCGTATAAAACACAGATTTTAAGTAAAGTATGAATATACAAAAATTTGACAATTTTATAGTGTTTTATACGCGTGGCGCATGAAGTAAAATTTCGAGTTTAGAAAAGCCCAGAAAATTTGTCTCGGGTCGCTGCGCGACCCTCGACAAATTTTCACGGGGCTTTTCTAAACTCGAAATTTTACTTCATGCTTAGTCTGGGAGTAAAACACACTTGTTTAAAGCTTTAAATTGAACTTAAAAAAAAAGCAGGGAATATCCGCGATTGTTGTATCAATTCCATGGTATGTCATTAATTTTATAAAATCACATTACTTTTTCCTAATTATTTTAACTTAGAGAAACGTAAAGTGTAAAGTGTGAACATTACTAAATTTAGAATTTTTCCCTCTAAAAAAAAGTAACATACATTTTGTCCAAAATAAACAGGAAAGCCAATATTTCAACACTTTAAAATTAACATGCGATTTCCTATGTTGCGCCCGCCAAGTCAAAACCCGGTATACTACCTATTATATTAAATAATATAAATTAATTGACAAATTGTCAAAACTTGAAAATTTAATAACTATTTTGTCATTTAAAAATCACATATTGACCTAAACGTTACATATACTTTAATAGCGTTGTAACAAATCAAATTAAATAAGATTTTAAATATTTCATTGTATAATTCAATATCCGGAGGTGTTTATTTATCGTCTTAAATTGTCTTATTAATTAAGACACTGTTTGCATTTTCACGAATAGTTTTTTCGTAATTTTATATATTATGTTTAAAGTGTGCAAACTATAAGAAGCGTAAGCTTATTTTCTCGAATTCAAATAGTTTTGAATTTGAATTTATCCTGTTTGACATTATATAATTTATAAATTAGTTACTAATCAAGTAGATTGTTTATATCTTCTAGATCAAATTGTCTTGTATATAAACTCTTCCAATCGACTAACTAGACATCCAACACCGTTTTCTATTCCAATCCATAAGACCATTTATGGTATTAATAGTCCATTTTGTCTTTACTCATGCGGACATCATATAAATTTTCCCTCTATCCTAATTTCGATATATTTGTCAGTTCATACACTCATTTTCTATCTAATCTAAAGCGTATTAATTTATGTAGTTAATTAATGTTGTTAATTTATGTTGTTAATTCCAATTTGTCACATATTGCAGACTAGCGCATTTATTTTTTTATATTACGTTAAGTTTATAGTTTTTGTATTACACGGATTTTCTATTGCATTTAACCATTGTTCAAATGAGATTCACTATATCTCAAATATCTTTCAACTTGTCAAATATATGCTAAAAGATTTCCCGATTTACGAAATAAGTTTCACTGTATACAAAATACTTTTCCATTTAATATTTTTACTGAACATTTTTGCAGTGATATTAACTTTCTCCTGGAAATATTTTATTTGTATTTATACATGTGTAACACTACTTATGCCAGCATCCATTCTCTGGATAACAAGTCCTCTTAGTTCATTGCTAACATGCAGTTTTTGACGAACTGCAGCCGTTTGCTGACAAGTGAAATGTAATTGACAAACTGTTGACGTATATGGAAATGTTTTGGTATGTAGGGAAATGTATTTGATAAATGGGCAATATATTTGAGATAAAGGGATACATATTCGAAATAAAGTAAAATGCAATAGAAAAACTCTGTATATTATTTAGAAAAATTGTCGTAAATAAATAACAAATTTGGCATGCTTGATTTAAATGTTCCGCCGAGAGCGACTCGAATCAAATCAGTGTTCCGAATACCAAGTGTATGGACCGATTATATAACGTAGAAAACATTTTGGAATGTGCAGAACACTGGCGAACGCTAATTTATGCGCAGTCGACTTATTTTATTGCAATGTTAAGGTCGGAAATTTATGTTATTTGGCCATAAGAACGAACAACGGTTAATCTTCCACAATAATGAAAATAGAGCATTGAAACATATACATATTGTATATTGAATCTTTGCGAATAAATTGACAGTATTTCTTTTATAACATTTTTTTTCTTAAATTAAATATAAATTAAATAATGGAACACTGTCATATGATCACATAAATCCGTGTCTTATTTCCATAGGAAATATTATTTTTTCTTTATACTGCTTTAATTTACTAAGATAATTATTATAAACATGTTATAATAAATGGATTGATCTAAAATAAATGATAAATAAATTTAATCGTTGCTTAGAAATCTTCATAAGAGCAATGTAAATTTTGAATATACTTTCAGTAAATAGGGGGCAGCATCGTGCCTTTTTAGTAATATTTTCAAAATATATTGTGATTTATAAAAACATATAAAAAGAAATTAGGTTTGATATGTAGAATTCGTGTACGAAATTTGTTGCGACACGGGATCCTAACTCCCGGCTCCCGACTTTGAGTTGAGAATGTATTTTTTCTGACGCAGACTGTTTATTAATTCATTATGTTATTGATACACAGCAAAGAAAGACATTGTTAAAATATTTCCTAATACATTTTGTAAATATAATTGCATTTCCGGATTCATGTTTTGAATAGGAATGTGGAATGTCAGTAAATCTTGATTCAAGTGCTGAGTCGGAAGAAATCCATTTTCATTTATAATTTACCAAATTGAATGTGCGGCACTCGGCGATTTTATCACCGAGGGACTGAGTCAGCGTAGGGTTTTTTAGGTCCCGAGTTCGAATTGGATTTTTGTAATTTCCCTTTCTGTACTGCGCGCGGCGGTTTAGACTACTTTTTATTGAATTTCCAAAATTTTAGTTTATCATTAACGCTTTTCGTAACTTTTCTAAGATTTCTTTTAATTTTTAAAATTCCTAAATTGTTTAAATTTTTCTTAATTTTAAATTCCAAGATTTTCGTTAATTTATAAAATTCGTGAATATCCAGACTTTCGTTAATTTTCATGAATTTCCATGAATTTAGTTAATTATCATAATCTCACTTTTCGGGAATTTTCAACATTTTAGTCAACTTTAAAAACCAAAACGCTTTTCGTAAATTTCCAACATTTATTTATTTATTTTTTTATTTATTTATTAACGGAATCTCCATTTTATTACATAAGTGTACATTACATTACCGTTAATTTTAAAAAATTCGACGGTTTTCGGAAATCCAAAGATTTTCGATAAATTTAAAAATCATTTAAAGATTTTCATACATTTATTTTGAATTTTTAATAAATTTTAAAATTTATCAGAAATGTTTCAGCATTGGATAATTAATTTAGGCGTTATATTAATCGTTAACGATTAATAAACGTTTTTTGTCAAATCAATTTCTTTGAAAATTTAAAAATCGGCATTTATAATTTTTTTTTAAATGAACGAAAATCCAGGAAATAGATGAGAGGCGTCAAAGTTTTAAATGGTACCGAAACGAGCCAAGAATTTCAAAATCAGCAATAATCTTGAAAAATGCACGATTTCTGTGAACATTTTAAAAATTATTTTAAGTCTAGGAAATTACAAAAAATTTTGGAAATTCGCTAAAATTAACAAGATTTTAAAAATTAAACATAAACTTGAAAACTCTTAAGATTTTGTAAATTAATGAAAATATTGTAAAAGCTAGTGATTTTTTTTACCGAATGTTTTCCACTCCCAGACTAAGCATGAAGCGAAATTTCGAGTTGAGAAAATCCCTAAGAATTTGGATTTGGACCAAATCCAAATTTTGGCTTTTCTCAACTCGAAATTTTACATCATGCGCCACACGCATAAAAATACTGATTAATTGTTAAGTTCAAAATATTTAAAACTTCTTATTATAGATTATCACTTTTCACATACTTCAAATTGTTGTCAAATTTCAATATTTCTTGACATTTCATCACCTTTTGACATTGTGTTAGCATTTGATCAAATTTAAACATTTCATCGATTTTCGACAGTTTTCGATTTACCATGATATTTCATCACTTTTCCATGGTTTTCGCACCACGGACAGGGCATAAAATTCTAGATAAAGATATTGAACTCATTCATTATTATACAGGAAGTTTTTCTTTAAAATAAACGTATTTCAAATTCCGTCTACTTATTGTAATATTTAGATTTTCGTTGTTTTTTTAAAAAAGGTCAATTTGAAGCTTTAAACGAGTGTTTTCCACTCCCAGACTAGGCATGACGTAAAATTTCGAGTTTAGAAAAGCCCCGTGAAAATTTGTCGAGGGTCGCGCAGCGACCCGAAACAAATTTTCTGGGCTTATCTAAACTCGAAATTTTACTTCATGCGCCACGCGTATGACACTGATTTCAAGTGAAGTTCAAATGTACGTAAATTTCACAATATTTTAGTGTTTTATATGCGTGGCGCATGAAGTAAAATTTCTAGTTAAGAAAAGCCCAGAAAATTTGTCTCGGGTCGCTGCGCGACCCTCGACAAATTTTCACGGGGCTTTTCTAAACTCGAAATTTTACTTCATGCTTAGTCTGGGAGTGGAAAACACTCGTTTAAAGCTTCGAATTGAACTCTTAAACAAAACAACGAATATCTAAAGATTTACAACGAATAGGCGGAATTTGAAACACTTATACTTTTAAGAAAAACTTCCTATATATATTATATATATTAATAATAATTGTAATTCATTATTATATAATAAAAATAAGTATTGGAAATGAGACAAGCAAAAACAGTTGAAAGTTTGACGATTGAAATTAAAATCGTGAATATTTATTTATCCAGTTCACTTGCTTACTGAAATGTAATACCCATTCATTCGCCCGGCGCTATCTAAACAGACAAACAAGGAGCTCCGCACTCATAATTTTTATTATTCGTTGTGATAAAATTCGGCGGGCACTATGAACCAATACATAGTCAAAACTACTTTCAGAAATTTTGCTATCTCTGCGCCATCTCGTACCCCAGCAACACACTACCAGCAAAAATTGGCCCTCTTAACTCGTTACGGCGTTCTCCGTAATGATTTCTATTTATTGTTCTCATCTGTAAAGTGACTTGTATAATTTTTTTTCTCACTGTGTATTTTATATTTTAACATGCTTGTATCTTGTTTTATTATATGTTAAATTGTATTCACGGGTATTTACCGTCAATAAACACATAAATAAATAAATTAAAGAGCACAAGAACGTGCGCTTTCTTTGTCTCCACAAAAATGCGCATACTGCTCTTAAATCAAAAAAAGAAAGACAATACTCTATACCAGTGGTGGGGAAACTTTTTTTAAGACGGGCCATTTGTAATAACCAGACAATCGTAGCGGGCTAAAGAATAATGCTTAATCGTAGGTAGGTAGTTTTTATGCGAGTCGTCACATTACGAAGTAAGAACGTGTTCAAACATTCTCACGACGGCACTCTTAAACGGGCCGGATTATACCTTTCCGCGGGCCGGACTTGGCCCGCGGGCCGTAGTTTCCCCATCACTGCTCTATACGTACGATGAAGACAAATTATTATACTGTATTTGCTAGACTTACAATTGTAAACGAACAAACGAATGTGGCCTTCATCCAACAGCCGTTCTAGGGAAATTCGTTCCTCCTACAATGTGCGTATTTCTATGAGCACAGGCATAGCACAGGATTTTGCGGTCATTCGCGAACTTTACAACACTAATTTGAACAAAAACACAGATCATTATTATAGGAAACACAAAACTTGGACGCTCATCATTACCCCAATGACGTTTAAGGTTACCTATAGTCAAATGTTAAACTAATGTGATTACAAATTTAGACAGTGACTAGCGCCAATCGCGTTTAAAATTGAATTATGCATACGACATATTTTATTCTCAAACTTAGTAAGTTACACGATAAACGCGATTAGCGGACTATGCATAAGGCCGTATACCGGGTGTTGACTTAGCGGACGCAACATAGGAAATCGCATGTTAATTTTAAAGTGTTCAAATATTGGCTTCCCTATTTATTTTAGAAACAAAATGTATTTCACTTTTTTGTAGAGGGAAAAATTCCAAATTTATGAATGTTCACACTTAACACTTTACGTTTCTCTAAGTTAAAATAATTAAGAAAAAGTAATGTTTTATTTTTATTTTTTTTTATTTTTTGGCATTTGCCTGGCCTTAGTTACGAGACTATTAGCCATCATCAATTTTATATTGTATATATTTGTTTATTAACGTATTACTAAGTATAACATATAACTATATATATTTGGACGTCACAACACATTCACACAACACCCATGGAACCGGAGACGAGTATTTTTCATTAGAAAAATTACTCGCCCTCGCTGGGAATCGAACCCAGATCACCGCCGTGAACGATTGGCGAAACCAGCGGCTCAACCGCTCGGCCACGGCGGGCCCAAAAAGTAATGTGATTTTATAAAAATAATGACATACCATGGAATCGATACAACAATTGCGGATATTCCCTGTTTTTTTTAAAGTTCAATTTAAAGTTTTAAACAAGTGTTTTCCAATCCTAGACTAAGCATGGAGTAAAATTTCGAGTTTAGAAAAGCCCCGTGAAAATTTGTCGAGGGTCGCGCAGCGACCCGAGACCAATTTTCTGGGCTTTTCTAAACTCGAAATTTTACTTCATGCGCCACGCCTATAAAACTACGCGACCAAACCAAATTTTCAGGCTTTTCTAAACTCGAAATTTTACTTCATGCTTAGCCTGGGAGTGGAAAACAATCGTTTAAAGCTTAAAATTAAATTCTTCTAATAAACCGAGCGTCGGCAAATGTATAACGTATGTTTATGTATACTTATAAGAAAAATTCTCGTTCTGAATATGTTCGGTGTTACATAAAACTCTCTGTATATATGTTTGGAAATAACAACATTAACATTTATTGCAATATTAAAGGGATTTTTTCTTTTAGTTAAACATATTCCAATGTGTATGATGTACATTTTCAGGCAATTGTTGCTTTTGTAAAGCGTTAAAAGTAAATAAGTGTTGTTTTAAAATTAAATTAAAATAAAAATCACTTGATTTGCTTTATTGTTTTTACAATTCAGCAACCCTAATAAACCCTGTGGAATAAGATAATTCTAATAATAATAACAATTACACACTTTACAGAACTCGGAAATTAGTTTTTAAATAAAGTTTATATAAATTCATCAAAACTCAACAAAACCTCTGATTTTAATTAAACTCGCAGAAAATGTCTAAGAATAGAATGTACCTGAATTTTATGTTGACCAAAACAAAAATTGATTATAAACCACATGCAAAGCCGTATTTTAAAGTAATCAAACTTAATTAATTTAAAAATTAATTACTTGAAAAGAAATCAGAGCTTCAACTTTCATTTATTTTGTGTTATTACAAAAGTGAACAGGGTGCAGCATTTTCAATAGTTTCTTCAAGTAAAGTACCATAAATGTGAATGGTAGACAAAAACTAATATATAACTCCAGAGCTCTTTTTTGCAGCTTAATTAAGCAATTTTGAAATATTGAAATAACTTGATATGGTTAGCATATTCTACTTCAAAAAGTGCCCCGAGAAAGTTTTTACAATATCTCAATATCTTTTTAAGTAAAGAAGTTATTTCTATATTTCAAAATTGCTTAATTAAGCTGCAAAAAAGAGCTCTGGAATTATATATTTGTTTTTGTCCACCATTCACATTTATGGTACTTTACTTGAAGAAACTATTGAAAATGCTGCACTCTGTTCACTTTTGTAATAACACGAAATAAATGAAAGTTGAAGCTCTGATTTCTTTTCAGGTAATTAATTTTTAAATTAATTAAGTTTGATTACATTAAAATACGGCTTTGCATGTGGTTTATAATCAATTTTTGTTTTGGTCAACATAAAATCCAGGTATATTCTATTCTTAGACATTTCTGCGAGTTTAATTAAAATCAGAGGTTTTGTTGACTTTTGATGAATTTATATAATCTTTATTTAAAAACTAATTTCCGAGTTCTGTAAAGTGTATAATTGTTATTATTATTAGTATTATCTTATTCCAGAGGGTTTTTTAGGGTTGCTGAATCGTAAAAACAATAAAGCAAATCAAGTGATTTTTATTTTAATTTAATTTTAAAACAACACTTATTTACTTTTAACGCTTTACAAAAGCAACAATTGCCTGAAAATGTACATCATACACATTGGAATATGCTTAACTAAAAGAAAAAATCCCTTTTATATTGCAATGTATGTTAATGTTGTTATTTCCAAACATATATACAGAGTGTTTTATGTAACACCGAACATGATCAGAACGAGAATTTTTCTTATAAGTATACATAAACATACGTTGCACATTTGCTGACGCTCGGTTTATTAGAAGAAGTTAATTTTAAGCTTTAAACGATTGTTTTCCACTCCCAGGCTAAGCATGAAGTAAAATTTCGAGTTTAGAAAAGCCTGAAAATTTGGTTAGGTCGCGTAGCGCGAAGCGCGGAGCGGCCAAACTAAATTTTCAGGCTTTTCTAAACTCGAAATTTTACTTCATGCGCCACCGGTACAAAACACTGATGCAATGTAAAGTTTCGCGGTGTGTTTTAAATTTTGTAATATGTCAGTGTTTTGTACCCGTGGCGCATGAGGTAAAATTTCGAGTTTAGAAAAGCCAGAAAATTTGGTTTAGCCGCTCCGCGCTTCGTGCTACGCGACTAATCCAAATTTTCAGGCTTTTCTAAACTCGAAATTTTACTTCATGCTTAGTCTGGGAGTGAAACACACTCATTTCAAGTTTCAAATTAAACTAATTTAAAAGAAAACAACGGGTATCTAAAGATTTACGGCATATACGCTGTAATTGGGACATGTATGCTTGAAAGAAAAACTCCCTGTATGTACAAGTTGAGGCATTCATTGGGATTGATTGGCTACAATTTGTAATGGTCATATAGGCAATCCAATTTCCACATAACTTAAAAAATAAAGGTGTCTAATTGTATTGGATGAAAATGTTCGGTGTTACATAAAACTCTCTGTATAACAAGCGCCTTAAAACTTTTTTCTTGGGCCGTCACACGATAAATTTATTAAATAACGCGAATTGTGGTAGAAAATATATTGGATAATATTTTGTGTTAGTTGTATGTACATTAAATATAAACAAAAAAAAGTTTGGCAATTTCATTGATCCTTATAAAAAAAGTTTGACTTCCGTGGCTTGTGGCGTAAGTAGATTCAAACATTGCGCTATATACATGGATTTTTTTCTTTTAAGTATACATATCTCAATTACAGAGTATATCATCATTGTTTTGATGAAACCTCCTATGTGACATTTTTTTACAAAATATAGTTTTGATATCAAGGGACTCTATGTTATCAGCCCGATGAGTTCATGAAACCTCCAATGTAGTACAGTTATCTTTTAAATCATATACAAGAAATCATTAAAACAATTGTTTGAAAAGAACTACTTAACTTATTTTTTTTAAACAGTTTTTGTGTTTCCTGAAAATGTTTGTTCAACTTATATAGAAGGTTTCATCAAAATAATGACGATATGCTGTAAAGATTCAGATATTCGTTGTTTTTTTTTTTTTTCAAAAGAGTTCAATTTCAAGCTTTAAACGAGTGTTTTCCATTCTTCAAGGTGATACGAAGTTTCATAATGATATCCTGAAAATGTCTTAACTTATGAATGTCTGGAAGTTGAATTTCATTAAACCTTGGATAAAATCACCTTCTAACGTCGCTTAAACTATTGATGGGGTATTTTTAGATGTTGGTATATTTTTAAAGGACAGCGTTTGCTACAATACTTACACCTTCATGACAATATCTTGAATATGTCAAAAGCTATGAATGTGTGAAAGTGGAATTTCATTAAAATTGGATAAAATCACCTTCCAATGTCGCTTTTGTGTAAATAACTCACAAACTATTGATAGGGTATTTTCAAATTTTTACCAAATAAAGTCTCACGACGATATGCTGAAAATGTTTAAAGTTATGAATGTCTGAAAGTGGAATTTTACTAAAGCTTGAATAAAATCACCTTCCAATGTCGCTTTTCTTATAAATATTTCATAAACTATTGATAGAGAATTTTCAAATTTTGATATATTTTGTAATTTTATTTGTTTGGTTATTATCCACACTAAGTTACTTTACAATATCCTGTATATGTCAAAAGTTATGAATGTCTGAAAGTGAAATTTCATTTAAACTTGGATAAAATCACCTTCCAATGTCGCTGTTTTATAAATACCTCATAAACTATTGATAGGAGAAATTTGTATTTGTTAGTTGGTTTGAAGAGAATTTGACCTTAACGTTAATAGTGCGTTGTAACAAATCAAATTAAATAAGATTTAAAATATTTCATTGTATAATTCAAAATCCTGAGGTGTATTTGCACGGGAAGTAGTTGTTTCAATGGATATTTATTGTCTTAAGTTGTCTTGTTAATTAAGACATTGTTTGCATTTTCACGAATAACTTTTTCGTAATTTTATATATTATGTTTAAAGTGTGCAAACTATAAGAAGCGTAAGCTTATTTTCTCGAATTCAAATAGTTTTGAATTTGAAATTATCTTATTTGAACTGTACCGTAAGGTAAATAATGTCTCACATTCTTCATACCTACTAATGACATAATCCCGTTTTTTACCTATAAATACCGAATATATTTTTTACTCATTCCATTTTTGTGTACCTGTTCATTCGACACACAACACTTTTTGCAAGTAAGTTTATTTTAATTCTATTCCTAAAATTTTTCAAATTGTCATAAGCAAAGCTATACTGTAGAGAGATAAATCTCGAAACGCGTCTATAGATGGCCTAAGACATTAGTTTTAAACTATTGATGAAGTATCTTTAGACTTTAGTATATTTTGAAAAGACAATGTTTGTTTAATATCCACAAAAAGTTTCATGACTATACCCTGAACATGTCAAAAGTTATGAATGCCTGAAAGTAAAATTTTATTTAAACTTGGATAAAATCACTTTCTAATGTGGCTTTTTTTGTAAATACCTCTTAAACCATTGATGAGGTATCTTCAGATTTTAGTATATTTTGATAAAACTATGTTTGTTTAATATCCTGTTTAATATCCTGAAAATTTTAAAAGTTATGAATGTCTCAAAGTAGAATTTCATTAAAACTTGGGTAAGCCACTTTCCAATGTCACTTTTTTTGCAAATAATGTAAACTATTCATGGGGTATTTTCACATTTTTGTACATTTTGATAGGGCAATATTTACTTGATGACGATATCCTGAAAATGTGCAAATTTATGAATGACTGAAGGTCGAATTGTTATTGGCATTAGTTTTAATTAAGTAATCTGTTAGTGTTGGTTTTTTTCTAAAACACAGAAAGGTATGCTAACCCAACTCAAAAATACAACTATTTTAATGATGAGAGGTTATAGCGACACGTAAGAATCTACGGGACTATATTGAAATATAAATTATAGAAGAAATTGAAAAATATCAATTGGAAAGTGGCATAATGTATAATACACTGGGATAGAGTGAAATCGAAAGGAGAATGTAAATTAAGCACCTGCTTTAATATAGCAGTTGAATATTTTGTTGATAACGTTGTAAATCTTATCAATAACGTACAGTGTGATCAACAATGATTGTAGACAGGTTAAATTTCCCGCCAAAAAATGTTGGTACAACTGAATATATGAAAAGAAAATCCCCTAGATTGCTTTTCCATTGGCGTAGCAAACATTTTTTCCCAAAATAAATTAAATATTTAATCATAACTATATATAAAACTTTTACAATTTTAATTAAAAATACAAAGTAAATTGAAGTAAGTTAAGGTTTTGTGTATTTTTAATAAACGTAGAGTTAGCATCCCAAATTTTATAATAAATGTTGAAAATAATGGCCTTCATTTTCTTCTCTACGTATTTTATTTTGAAATACTCGAAGCTCCTCCGGATTTATGTTCCTTATCTCTTCTTCAATTGCTGCTTTAAGCTCGTTTAGGGTATGCATTCGATTTTTAAAGACCTTATTTTTTAAATGCCCGAATAAATAAAAATCGCACGGAGTGAGGTCTGGCGAACGTGGTGGCCATAATCCGTCGCTTACCAAGCGATCATCGTAAAATTCCCTCAAGTAATTTAATGTCACCAACGCTCCTCATACTGAGTGGCTCCATCTTGCTGAAAATAACCCATTATCTGTTCGTCATCATGCAATTGATTCAAAAATTCATCTAGAATGAGTGTTCGGTAGCGCTCCGCATTGATTATTTCGTTGAAAAATATTGGGCCAATTATCCGACGTCTCGAAATTGCTACCCAAACACCAATTTTTTGTGGATGTAAATCCGTTTCAATAAAAGTATGAGGATTTTATGTAGCCCACGTACGATAGTTTTGGCTGTTCACATATCCTGACAAGTGAAACCACGCCTCGTCAGTAAAAAAGGTCTTGTCAACATACGATTCTCATTTAAATTCTGATTAACCAATTGCAATAATCAATTCTTTTTTGGAAATCAAGTGGCTGAAGTTGTTGAACTACCGATACCTTATACGGGTGTAAATGCAGAATTTTATTTGCGGCTTTTATGCAACTCCCATACGATACTCCTGTAAAAGGATTAAACATTAAAATTTGTGCGCACCTTAAAATTAAGAACATACCCGTTTGAGCTGAAAGTTTTCTTAAAGATTTTGTTGGGCTTTGTTCAAGTCGTGGTTGAATGTCGCCAACAACCTCTTCTGTTAAGATAGGCAGTCTTCCAGCTGACTTGCCCTTACAGATACAATTCTTTCCCTCAAAACGGTCAACAATGCGGGTTTTATGCGAGGAAAATGTTTTGTAAGGAATGTGGACATCGGGGAAGGCTTGAATAAATTGATTCAGACACGATTGTAATGAGTAAGTCCATGTGCCATCTTCATTCATAGTTCCACTTCGATAATGAGCCTTCAGGATGAAAACATCATGCAAACATCACGGTAAACACAAGCGAATTCTCTTATAATCTGTAAATTTAGCATTAAACTTAAATTTTCTAATTTTCTAACCTTAAAAACAGCAAATCACTTACCACAAAACAAAGACTTATACAAAGTAGTCCTGATAAGAACTGATGTCTATGAAACAGAATGAAAAATAACTTAATTCGAAGAATGAATTAACACAATGACAAAATACGACGCACGACGCTGCTAATGTCAAATCGAGTTACTGTTTATTAATTTTTCCTTGGCATGAACTTGGAGCGATCAAATTCCCCAGATTTTTCGGCGGGAAATTTAACTTGTCTACAATCATTGTTGATCATCCTTTATGTTTCTATTAATACGTAACTTTTGAACGGATCAACTTAAAGCATGCGGTTTGACATGCTATCGAATATCAATGAAATATATAGGGTGTTCCATTTAAAAAAGATAAGTTTCATATAGATCATGAAAATGAATCACCCTCTATATTAAAAATTATTGTCAATTAGTAGCTTAAATTAGCAGCTATAAGTTTTATTTGCATTTTTTTTCTAAACTTATCAAAAACCGAGAGTTCGAGCCGTTACATTAATTTTTGTACACCCTGTATTTTAATTTTGCGTTTGTATGTTTAAAATCATTGTTCATTCTTTGAGTAAAACGGCAATTTATTCAATGTGAATGTTAAAAACACAATTGATTTTAGCTAATTATAATTATTATTCAATATAATCATACATTAACTCTATTCTAAAAAAATTATAGATTTTATAGAATAGTTTAATTAGTTAATATATATATATATATATATATATATATATATATATATCTAACTAAGAAATAGTCAACTTCCATCTCGAAAGATGAACGCAGGGCAATCAAATTACTAAAAGAGGACACATCTCTAATCGTTCTACCCACAGACAAGGGAAATTCCACAGTTATAATGAACTGGAATGACTACAACAACAAGATGTGTGAGCTTTTAGATGACCCAACATACAAAAAATCAGCATCCGATCCAACCACATACCTGGAAACAATTACTAAAAACAAAATTAAAGCTGCTAACTTACCCGACGACGTGAAAAAAGAAATTACACCAAGAGAAAAGTCATCGATGTGCCCTAAATTGTACGGTCTTCCAAAAATTCACAAACGACCAATTGTAAGTGCAATCTGATCACCCCCACATAAATTATCAAAATTTATAGCAAAACAATGGCAACCTTTTTCGGAACAAATGTACTCATTTGTAAAAAACTCTTCTCATCTCCTGGAAATTATTCACGATATTAAATTGGACCTCCTTATCAGTTTCGATGTTAAATCCCTATTCACAAAAGTACAAATTAAAGAAGCTCTAAAAATAATAGAAGAGAAACACAGTCCTCCGAAGGATATTATGGAATTGGCAAACCTGTGTCTTACCTCTACATACTTTAGCTATAACAACCAAAAGTACAAACAAATAGAAGGTGCTCCGATGGGTTCACCACTATCACCAATTGTAGCTAATCTTTACATGGAGTTTTTTGAAGAGAAAGCTTTTAGGCAGTCATAATTTAAAACCAAAACTATGGTTAAGATATGTTGATGACACATTAGTGATTTGGCCTCATGGTAGAAACAATGCAGACATGTTTATGGACCATTTCAATAGTATTCACTCTATCATTCAATTTACCATGGAAATAGAATAAAATGACAAACTTCCGTTTTTAGATATTTCACTTTACAAAACATCAAATGGCAACCTGGGACATTCTGTTTATAGGAAAAAAACTCACACAAATTGATACCTAAACGCCGACTCACATCATCATCCTGCTCAAATTAGTTCAGTAGCCAAAACATTAATTACACGTTTTTTCAAACTCACAGATCAAAACAACATACTTTCCGAAATAAATACACTCAAATTAATTTTGAAACCAAACAAATTCCAAGAAAACACAATAAACAAACTAATTGACAGGGCCAATACACAAAAACCTCTAAACATTATAAACACAGATTACAAGAACACAATAACTCTTCCTTATATAAAAGGAGTTACAGACAAAATTTCAAATATTTTTAGAAAATTCAACATACACACATCGTTCAAACCATATCTTACGATAAAACAACTTTTACGTAGCCCTAAAGACAAAATTATTCTTGAAAAACAAGGAATATACAAAATTCCCTGTAAAGAATGCCATAAATCATATATCGGCCAAACCAACAGAAGAATTAGCATCAGACGAGAAGAACATAAATTGCCATAAAAAATCACGACCAAAATTCCTCATTACTCCAACATAAATTTGATACAGACCATAACATAGATTTTGAAAATACTTCGGTAATTAGTTCTATCGCAAAATTTGAAGAAAGAATAGTACGGGAAGCCATAGAAATAGAAAAACATCCTTTGTGCCTCAATAAACGAGATGATGGCACAAGATTACAAACCACATGGAAACCTTTGATGAATATAATAAAACAACATAAAAATGACTTGCCTTCAATATTTAACATTTTTCGGAATATTCAGACAAATTCAAGTAATTTCAACAATGGAGATACATCGGACACAAATCAAGAAATTTTAGCACCTTCTACATCGAGTGGACCAATAACACGCAGCGGATCTAGACTACAAGTCCCTAGTTTACAAAACAAATGTACTGACAGTGAACGTGACATCTATCACTCAGTGTACAAAAAAGCTCCTGAGGGTGGCAGAAGTGATGCTGCCGAAACCTAGAGCGCAAATAAATAAATCAACGCGAGAAATCAGCCCAAAAAACTCTAGCCAGTTATATATATATATATATATATATATATATATATATATATATATATATGTATATATATATACCGGGTGATGACTTGGCGGACGACGAAGTAAAATTTCGAGTTTAGAAAAGTCTTGTGAAAATTATCGAGGGTCGCGCAGCGACCCGACACAAATTATCTGGGCTTTTCTAAACTCGAAATTTTACTTTATGTGCCACGCGTATAAAACGCAGATTTTAGGTGAAGTTCGAATACACATAAATTTCACAATATTATAGTGTCTAAACTCGAAATTTTACTTCATGCGCCACGCGTATGGCGCATGAAGTAAAATTTCGAATTTAGAAAAGCCCAAAAAATGTTCACGGGGCTTTTCTAAACTTAAAATTTTACTTCATGCTTAGTCTGACAGCGGAAAACACTTCTTCAAAGCTTTAAATTGAACTTAAAAAAACAGGGAATATCGGCAATTGTGTATCAATTTCATGGTACGTCATTATTTTTATAAAATCACATTACTTTTTCTTAAATATTTTAACTTAGAGAAACGTAAAGTGTTAAGTGTGAACATTAATAAATTTAGAATTTTTCCCTCTACAATAAAGTGAAGTATATTTAGTCTCTAAAATAAATAGGGAAGCCAATATTTGATCACTTTAAAATTAACATGCGATTTCGTATGTTGCGTCCACCAAGTCAACACCCGGTATATATATATATATATATATATATATATATATATATATATATATATATATATATATATGTTAATACAGGGTGTCCGTATTTCAAGGAAATGCATGGGGATCTCGGTTATTTAAAGAATTAGAGAGTTGGTTAAATTAGGGCATATATGTGAAATTTGTAGCCCAACAATAATCCGAAAACAGATTTAAAATATCTTTTTTTGTTTTCGAGATATTGCCAAAAAACTATTATTTTCAAATTTCGTTTTTATTTTTTTATTCAAAAACTATTGGATCTAGGAATTCGCAACTTTTACATTATACAGGCACTTTTTAATCAGGAATTTAGTAGTGTACTTACATTTAAAATAACTTTAATATCTTCCCCGGAACCATAGCCAACTTTTGTTTTTCTTATGGGCGCCATATTGGATTTTCATATTTTTAGAAAGAACTTTTTTTTTTGAATTAAACGGTATATCACACTTATAATTTATTCTGCGTTTCATTTGAAACATAGCAACCTTTTGTTTTTTGTAAAGAGTGCTCTATATTTAATATATTAAATATATATAAATATATATATGTATATATATATATATATAATCGATTTTAACTGCACTTATTATTCAATTTAAATGTTATTAATGAACACGCTTGAATGGATCTTAAAAATGAATTGCAAACCGCAAATTAATAAAATAAAAAATGAAGACAAACAGCCTGAGCGCGATTCTTTTTAATTAATAAAAAGGTCCTTTTGCTCTTTCCTTTCCACAAACTCAATATTTATCTTGATTAAACGGTGTGTAATTTTAAAGTGAATTTAAAATAAATTACATCTTTATTACTCTTATTTGATAGAAAAGAAATAACAAACATGTTGATGTGATCGTTATAAAAATACTCTTCCTATAATAATAATAATAATGCACTTTAATACTCGTAATAATTTATTTATTTATTTACGGTATAATTCATATTAAACAACACTATCAACATATCCTATGTAAACAACAAGTAAATAAATATTTAAAACACTTGAGAAAACTGATTGATAATAATAACAACAATCCTTATAACCTCTCAACCTGTATTTCTACAGATGCAATAATAACTACTATTTGAAATAAAAATCACACGATAAACATTTTAAAAGTCGCACTAATGAGCAAATACAAATAAGAAACGCATCTTTCTTTGCCGCCCAAATATTCGCATTCGAGTTGCCGCTAATTTCTTATAATGGATCGTTCGTGCTTGATTAGTAAACCAAATCGACCTAGCAAGCGGAGGTACATTAAAAAATTTGCGATTCGTTTCAAATTCCCCATAGAGTGTTGAAATTATGAGCAATCCGGCCGCAAAAGCGAATTCCACAATTCCGATAATATGGATGAGATTTAAAACTCTCCTATAACCCCTGCCCTTATTACCTGATGTTTTATGATAGTTTGTATTTGTATATATATATATATATATATATATATATATATATATATATATATATATATATATATATATATATATATATATATACCGGATATTGACTTGGCGGACGCAACATAGGAAATCGCATGTTAATTTAAAAGTGTTCAAATATTGGCTTCCCTATTTATTTCAGAGACAAAATGTGTTTTTGTAGAGGGAAAAATTCTAAATTTATGAATGTTCACACTTCAACTTTACGTTTTTCTAAGTTAAAATAATTAAGAAAAAGTAATGTGATTTTATAAAAATAATGTCACCTTAAAAAAAATAACAGGGAATATCCGCAAATGTATCAATTCCAACATTTGCGGATATTCCCTGTTTTTTTTTTAAGTTCAATTTAAAGCTTTAAACAAGTGTTTTCCACTCCCAGACTAAGCATGAAGTAAAATTTCGAGTTTAGAAAAGCCCCGTGAAAATTTGTCTCGGGTCGCGCAGCGACCCGAGACAAATTTTCTGGGCTTTTCTAAACTCGAAATTTTACTTCATGCGCCATGCGTATAAATCACTATAATATTGTCAAATTTATGTATATTCGAACTTCACTTAAAATCTGTGTTTTATACGCGTGGCGCATGAAGTAAAATTTCGAGTTTAGAAAAGCCCAGAAAATTTGTCTCGGGTCGCTGCGCGACCTTCGACAAATTTTCACGGGGCTTTTCTAAACTCGAAATTTTACTTCATGCTTAGTCTGGGAGTGGAAAACACTCGTTTAAAGCTTCAAATTGAACTCTTTTAAAAATAAAGAATGTCAGAAAATTCACAGCTAAAATAATTAAGAAAAAGTAAGATAGATTGGTGGACAGAGGAAATCAAGACAGAAGTAAAAATGAAAAAAACTGCATGGCCAAACTACCTTGCTCAAAAAACAGAGAACAGTTACAAAGTATATAAAGAAATAAGAAAACATGTAAAGGAACTAATAACAAAAGAAAAGGGAAAAACATGGAAAGAATTTGGAGAGAACATGGAAAAGGATAGTAAAGGAAACCAAAAATTATTCTATAAAGTACTTAAATCTTGCAGAGAGAAAAATAAATACAATACAATCGAAGTAAGAAACAAAGAAGGGCACCAACTAACGGAGGAATAGGAAATAATGGCGAGGTGGAAGGAATATTCCGAAGAATTACTTAGGACCAATGAAAAAAAAAAAAAAACAGATGGAGAACAACAACTAATAATAATCGAAGAGGAAAATGACGCAACGAACCAGAACATTATAATAGAAGAATTACAGAGAGTAATAAGAAATATGAAGAATGGAAAAGCACCTGGAGTTGACAAAATCACCGCAGAGATGTTGAAAAAATCGGAACAAAGGAAATGGAGATACTACTAGAAATATATAACAAAGCATGGCAAGACAATGAAATACCAAAAGTATGGAAGACAGCGCTATTAGTGCCGATATACAGAAAAAGGAGACAAAACAGAGTGCCAAAATTATAGAGGAATAACGCTATTAAATACAACCATGAACATTTTTGAGCAAATTATTGACGGCAAACTCAGAAAAATCATAGAACCAACATTTCACGAGGCTCAAAGTGGATTCAGAAAAGGGAGAAGCATCCAAGACCACATCTTCACATTACAGCAAATAATAGAAACATTTCAACAATAGAAGAGAAATGTGTACCTTGGATTCATCGATATGGAAAAAGCATTCGACAGGGTGAAAAAAGAAGAACTATGGGAAATACTAAGAAAAAGAGGAATTAACAACAAATTAATTAACATTATAAAAGAAATATACAACACAACCTACAATCAGAAACTTTTAGAACAAACGAAGGACAAGGAGGAGGGTTGAGCCCAACTGTCCATCATATACATAGACGAAATACTGAAAAAGTGCACAAACAAGACCAAGAAACTACTAATCGGACATAGAAGCATGCAAAGAATAGAAATCTACAGAAGGGGCATTTGCAGACGATATAGTTATAATAGCTGGAGAGGAGAGATAACTTCAAGAAAGCCTAAATATATGGAATGTAACACTGAAGGAATATGGAATGAAGATAAACAAAACAAATACAAAGGTAATGAAGATAGGTGAACCAATAGACATGAATATAAAGATAGAGGACGCTAACATAGAACAAGTAGATACTTTTAGATATTTGGGAGTAGAAATAACAAGAAATGGAAAACAGGAAACATAAATGAATAGCAGAATAGAAAAAAACCGATTATACTTTACTATGCAATGAATAAGACGATTGTTAACAAGAAGAAAATATCATGCAAAACAAAAATAAAAGTATATAAGGCAATATTTAGACCAGTATTGACATTCGGATGTGAATCGTAGACACTGATAAGAGGTGAAAAGAGCAAGATACAGGCGATAGAGATGAAATACCTACGGAGGGTAAGAGGAGTCACAAGGATGAGCAAAATGAGGAACTCTGAAATAAGAAAAGACTTGGATATAGAACCGTTTGAGGAATTTATAGAAAGAAGACAGCTGAGTTGGTGGGGACATCTACAACGAATGGGAAGCACAAAACCAGTTAAACAAATATGGCAAGCAAGAGTAGGAAAAAGGAAAACTAGAGGAAGACCACGGCAGACTTGGGATAAGGCCATACAGGAGATACTTGAAAAACGAGGAAAAACATGGGCAGAAGCAAAAGGACTCGCAAGAAACAGAAAAGAATGGGCAAAATTTGTACATAGCAATCAATAACAGAGACAACCTACCCCTACATATAAGATAGAAATAGAAGAACATCCTTTGTGCCTCAAAAACGAGATGGCATAAGATTACAAACCACATGAATATAATAAAACAACAAAAAAATGATATATATATATATAGTTGCTTAGATATTTTTTATACATTCCTCCTTGAAGATGACCAATGGTTGAAACTAGTCGGAGAAAATATAAATCAGTAAAACAAACCAAGTGTTTTAATTAAATATCCAGAATTAGATTCCGCGTCTTATTTCCGAAATTCAAGCGCAATCTTAATTAAGATTTATAAATAATACACGATGCTTCGTTGTATTATTATTCTATTATTAGCAGTGGATTTTTTTAAAAGAATTCATAAATAACAATCAGACTATCTCAAATTGTGCCGTATTTTTTTTCTTTTTATTGTAAGTGTATTAAACCGTCTTCAAACAAATAAGAATAATTAACAATAATTCCTAACGGTTGTTAGTTTTTCTCAAAGTATATAAATAAATTATAAATATAAAATAATAAGAATGAAATATAAATATAAAATACAATATTCCATAAATTTTGCCTGAAATGATAAAAGTTTAGAAAATCATAATAAAGTGAACCGCACGTACTTTAAAAAATGTAAATTCACGGTTTTTTATTAGTTGGGAGAGAAATTATCAGATGCTTCCCAATTATGAATATCCTCTTAAAAAATATATATAAACCGAAAGCGCACTCATCTTTTTAATTAAAATCTTTAATACAGTCAGATTTATTCTCGCGTTCTAATTAAATAAACTGATTACATTCACATTGATAACCACAATATTTTTGTAGGTATAAATATATTTTTTTTAATTCTATCTAAAAAGAATCTCAATTAATCTATAATTCACAATAATTATCATTCTCAGAACAAATTCTTTAAGTTATAGAGGACTTAGAGATTTCGTTGTAAGGACAATAATTATTCTAAATTAGGGGTTAATTGAAATTCTTTGTAATAAGAAAAATAATTATAATCAAATTGATTTTTTTCTGAAAAAGTAGATTTTTCATAACATTTCGCTTTCGAAACACATTTTTACAGTTATAAAAAATTCACTAAGGCTTGACCTAAAACTTATTTTCTTAGAATTAATTTTCTTAAAGTTTTAATAGTTTATATAGATTTTTATAGAAACAAACAATTAAATGATTTTCTCACTTTCTCTAATTAAAATGTAATAATTCATAAACTTTTACTTGATTTTTTTTAAAAGTGTCAATTTGTGATAAAACAGGTTTTAATATGAGCTATAATTATTTTTTAAAACTTTAATATTGAGCTATGTATAAGTGATTAAACAATGTAATACATTATTTATAGATAAACCTACTCAATATTCAAATAAATTAATTGCACTTATTTTAAAATCACAACAGTAAGAATTTTGCATAGATTTTTATTTATATACAGGGTGTAGATTTGATCAGGTATACATAAGTATTAAACATGTAAAACTACATTTATGCATTTTCCTGCTTCCTGGGCCATTTTAGAGGAAAAGTACAAGAGCAAACAAAAATTAAGAAAACAAACCTACGTATGGATGGGTTAAAATCCGACGTCGTTTTCTATTTTTATAAATTTTTTAAAATAGGGAAATTTCACAAATTAGCCTTAAGCCGGGTAGCAGAACACAGTATGGGCGTTTTCAGCACGTAATTACGGCAACTCAGATTTCTAATACTCGACTTTTATGGCTAAAACCATCAACGCCGTTCCCATAACTTTTATTTAAGGCCTCTCGGCGATTCTAGTGCATTCGTATCAAAAATAATTAATGAAGACGGGTGTTCCTGAGGCTAAGTATTTGCAATTTCCATAATTTTCTAAACTCGATAAAACATAGTAAATGACGTCAAATTTTAACTAAATAGCGACCTAAATACGTGGGTTTTTTTTCTTAATTTTTGTGTACTCCTGTACTTTTCCTCTAAAATGACCCTGGAAGCAGGAAAAGAGATAAATCTGGTTTTACATTTTAAATCCTTATGTATACCTGATCTTACTTACTTAATTCTTAAAATATTCAAAGAGTTTTTTTTTATTTTCTAAAATTGGTCAATTACATTTTTCGTTGTAAATGCACAGACATCCGTCGTTTTTGCTTTCAATTTGAAGCTTCTAACGAGTGTTTCCAATCCCAGATTAAGTATCAAGTAAAATTTCAAGTTTAGCAAAGCCTGAAAATTTTGATTGGTCGCGTAACAGTTTACGTCATAATTGACATTTCATTCAAAAATTAACAAAGTTTTCGACGGTTTTTGATAAACCGTCGATAGTTGACTTATAATAACAAAAATTAAACACGAATGTTTAATTCTTCACCTAATTGTTTAAACATGCATCACCTAGTGTTGAATTGTTAAAACATATTTCATCAAGTGCTAAGTGAGTTATTATTAATATAATATTGATAATAAATAATTAAAGAAGGTGACCATAAATTAATAATGATAATACAAAAATAATGATCACCATAAATTAATAATGATAATATAAAAATACAAAAAGTGACAATAAATTAATAATAATAATAAAAAATGAATAAAGAAGGTGACCATAAATTAATAATGATAATAAAAAAATTAAGAAGATCACCATAAATTAATAATGATAATATAAAAATACAGAAGGTGACAATAAATTAATAATAATAATAAAAAAAATAGCGAAGGTGACCATAAATTAATAATGGTAATAATAATAATTAATGTGTTTGTAAATAAAGCACTTTTTACTTTGTTCAACTACTATATTTTGCACTTCATTTGTGACTTTATTTGTGACTGTAGTCGAAACTATAGTCCAAATTAAGTGCAAAATATAGCGGTTACACAAAGTAAAAAGTGTTTTATTTATAGGTGTATTTAAGATGACCACAAAGTAAACGCCTACAAGACAAAACAATTAATTCGTTTGTTTAATGCAGAAAAAATACAAATTATTATGATGGTTTTTAAGTGAATTGTAAATATTGATAAAGGCAAACGCGTGTAGACTTTTCAACGACAACAAAAATTGCCGTAATTACTGAACTAAACTCTCAAATTAAAACTAATCAATCAATCAATAAAGTGTGCATTATTTAAACTCCAGCGTAGGAATTTCATGGCATACAATTTGTTTGTTTCTTTAGCTATTAAAAAATGTATTAATTCAATAAAAAATAGCATATCTAATAATTTAAATAATTCAAATCAAATCAAATCTAATCTTTATTTACCACTTAATACAAATATACATATTGTGGGTTCGTCAAAAAAAGTACAGTATTAGAAATCTTAATGATTATAGATTAAAAAAACTTAAATAACATCAAAATGTAAATTAAAAGAATACCGCATTTAATACGTAAGAAATTCCGATAATGAATAAAAGCAACGGTCAATTAAATATAATTTTAATTTTTTTTTTCGTCTGTCCGCATTCTTAAACACATCAATATTAATTATTATATTATAGCATTTGATACCAATATATGACGGATTTTCTTTGTTTATCTGTAGCCTGATGTTAGGTGTGGAAAGGTCAGCTCTCGCCTTGTTTTTTTTTTCTGTCTTTGAGTCGTTTTTCATCATTATCAAGTTGTAGATGTAATAAATTAAGATATTTAAACAGCGGTCTACATGGAGTGTTTTGTGGTTTATTGCACATAGCTCTTGTAATTTTTTTCTGTATTTTGAAAACATCCTCTCATGATGGTCCCCATAATAATAGGCAGTAATTAAGGATAGATTACTGGTTTTAACTGTTCCGTTGAAATTAGGTGCTTGATGTTTTTGACCAAATATAATCGACTACTGCGTTTTTCCACGATATAGTTAATGTGGTGATGCCAGCTTAATTTTTTGTCGATTTGTAGACCCAAGAATTTGAAACAATCTGTGTTCCTTATACTTTTATTGCCTAATTTGAGTAATGGGGAATATATAGCAGACGTATTTTTCGTGCAAAATGCACGAACAGGCTTTTTTGTAAGTTTATTGTTAGTTTATTTCTATTGGCCCATGTATTTATGATATTGAGGCAATTCTGGGCTTTTTTTATGGTTTCGGCTTTTGTTTCGGCAACCACTATAACACTGACGTCATCGGCATATAGTATAGAGAAGGCAATAGTCGCTATATTATCGGCCAGATCGTTGATAAAGATGTTGAAGAGAACAGGGCACAAGCAAGAGCCGTGTGGCGTGCCTATACTAACTCTCTTCTCTCGCGAACGGCAACCATCCACATCTACCGCCTGGAATCGGTTTTCTAGATAGAATTTAATAAAAGGGTTGGGTATGCCCCTAACGCCGATTGTGTGTAATTTTTCTAAAATAAGTTGGTGGTCGATCGTATCGAACCCTCGACTGAAGTCGATAAACAATCTTATTGCTGTTGACTTATTAGTCATGGATAAGTGGATTATTTCTATTAACGACAATATGGTTTTGTTGATGGAATTGTTGCTTCTGAACCCGAATTAATATTTCGATAACAAGGTTTTATTTCTAGAAAGGGAAGGTTCGGAAGAATGAGGTTTTGACGGATTCGCCGTTTTTTAGAGATATATTACTCTTTTCGTTAAACTTGAACGACATAGGCAACGCAATGAATTGGTCGTTAAATTTTGTAGCTTTTGTAGCTTAAAGCTTATACACATTAAATTATAATGATACATCACTGAATTAAAAAAAAAACCTAAAAAATAAAAGAAAATCTAAAATGGCTCTTTTACGAAAAACAAAAGTTGGCTACGGTTTCTGGGTAAATATTAGAGTTATCCTTCAATTAAATATGCTACTAGATTAATCATTAAAAACTGCCTCTATATTGTAAAAAAGTGAAATATTATTAAGTTAGAAATTCACTTAAAAATACATTTTTAAAATGAGTATTTATCAAAATATTTAAATTGCAAAATATTTACATAATTCTTCACACATTCTTAAACCAGATCGATTAATACAATGTATCAATAGTTTTTGAATCAAAAATAAAAACAAAATATCAAATAAACAGTTTTTTGACAATGCTTCGAAATTAAAAGAAGATATAGCAAATTTGTTTTCACAATATTATCTTAGGTCCAGTTAATATTGATTATTTATTTTATTTATTCACAGGTTAACCCATTTTTACATTAACTATACAAATAAATTAATAATGTGAACAGGAAAGAAAAAATTGCATAAGTGAAAATAAATATAATCTAAATGTATAGTGCATAATGTATCAATATGAAATAAAACCAAAAACACCAAAAAGTACACAATCCTATAAATAGAAACTTAAAAGATATACATAATAGCATAGAACATTTACTATCCTAAAACAATACAAAAACAAAAACAAAAACATGCTGAAAACAATAATAACTACAGATGCCATTCACATACTTTCAAAAAATATACAAAAAATTAGTTACATTCAAACTTAATAGGAAACTTCTAAAACGTAAATAATTAAATGAAAAAATTGGGAATGATGCCGTAGAATTTAGTTTATTACCCAATCGCACAATCCTTCCAATGGGGTTATTTTGGCCATAGTTCGTTCTAGAAAACTTAGATCTAAATATAAACTTCGTTCTTGTATGAACATTTGTTGCCCAAAAATTAATTGATTCTAATAATTCATGACAAACAATGCGACTGTTTAACAGGTTGTATAAAAAACAAACATCTGCAATGAAACGTCTATGCGCAAGTGTTTGGATGTTAAGGCGACTTAATAAATAATCATAATTTACTGCAAATATTCCGTACTTGTAGGCAACGAATCGTAGAAATTTGTGTTGTATTCTATCTAGTTTTTTAATTAAATATTGTTGATTCGGATTCCATATAATGGAAGCGTATTCTAAGGTGGACCGGACAAAAGAGAAATATAGTAACTTAATTGTATTGACTGAAAAATCTCCTCCTACTCTGTATATGAAACCCAGCATTCTGAAAGCTTCTGAGCAATGTTATTGATGTGAGTATAGAAATGCATTTTTGAATTAAGCGTTACGCCAAGATCTTTTATTTGAGTTACACGTTCTAATGGACTATTAATTATGGTGTAATTAAAATCAACGGCTGTTTTGTTTTTTGAGAATGACAAATATTTGCATTTTTTAATATTTAAATATAAATTATTCACTTCACACCAATCCGAGATAGCATTTAAATCTTGCTGTAAAAATGTTGTCTGTATTATTATCTATAACACGGAATATTTCGATATCGTCGGCATAGAGTAAAATACGCGAATAATTTATACGATCAACAATATCATTGATAAAAATATTAAATAAAATTGGGCCTATGTGCGACCCTTGTGGGACACCCGAATGCACAATTATCTCCTTCGACAACATACCATTGATCTTAACACACTGCTTACGCTGCGAAATGAAACTTTCTATCCAGTTGACAATGCTCTCATTAAATCCAAAGGCTCGAAATTTGCCAATAAGTATATTGTGGCTAACCCTGTCAAAAGCCTTCGAAAAGTCGGTATAGACAATATCAACTTGTTTACGATTCGAAGACGGATCTATCACATCTAAATATATAATAATCAACTAATGACAATTCACTATTAATAATCTTATCAGAAAAAAATGTTTCAACAATTATAAAAATATCATATGTACTTATGCTAACACTTTGAGAAAATTGTTTAATTTTAGTGATAAGGCCTCCTACATTTTGGAAGAATATGTTTAGGGTACTTAGTTTCTTTTCCTACATCTTCTTCGCGATTCACTGTTTTTCTCTTGGTTACAATTTGCGGCGTTCCATTAATATATTATATTGTGATGTTTTGTTCGCCTTTCTCATTTCTCTCCTCTAATTCCTTATGAAGTTTAGATAAGTGGTTACGTTGGGATTTGGTCAGATCAGCTTTAATGGTCACATCAGTAACTTTGTTACTATTTCTAAGCAACAGTAATGCATCACTTTTGTTTGGCAAAGTAACTCTTAGCGTCCTTATTTTATCAGTCATTTTCTTGCCAATTCTTACTATTCCAATTGGGGCTGTATATACATTAATTTTTTGAATTATTTTATCAACAGCTAATTTATCCATACGAAGTAATTCATCGGATAATTGACTAGTTGATTCAACTAGATTGTAGATAATTACATTAGAGCTGTGCTGATTTCTTTCTTCAAATTCTTGTAAAATGTCTGCCTTATTGAGGGTAGATGTAGTATTAAGTGTGCGATTAGATTTTAATAAGTCGACTTCTGGTTTCAGCAGAATTAATTCTGCTTCAACCACTGTAAGTTTATCATTAATAGAATTGATTTCCTCGCGAATAGAGTGCAAAAGATAATTTTTAAATGTTGATAGCTGTTTGCTCAGAGTCTTCACGATCGTAGCCTCTATTAAACTTTCTAAATGTATGGGCAGTGCATTTGAGCATGTTAGGGAACTTAAATCAGCCACCGACTCGTCATTTGTTAAACTTGCATCATCTGGGATTAACAATGAATTTTCGGCTGGAGTAAATTCATCTACCAAACATTTACGGCAAACCCATCGTTCACCGTCTGATTTCTTAGCCTGGCTCCTATAATGATCCCATGTGTGACTATCTACGTCACTACAAGTAGCATGTGACCACTGAACACATTTGACGTATTTTAGTGAAAATGATTTAGGACTAATTGCTTTTTTAAAAAATTTACAAGTTAGGACCATGGTGATTAAGTGAAGTTGCAGTTTGTATAGAATATAGAAAAATTAACAAATAATAGCAAAGTGACAAGGGTACAATCTTCACTTCAAGGGGCCGATCAAGACGACTTTTATATCACATACACAGGAAGGCCACGGATAGAAGGAAACATAAAATAAAATAATCAGTGGAATATGAAAAGTTAAAAAGGAATAAATGGATTTAATTCATCAAATGATGAATAAAAACGCAGTCGCACAAAAACAATTGGGATTCAAATTAATCTGCGATAAAGTGACCGTGACCGATTTACTGTGAATACTGGGCAGGATTCACGACAATCAAATAACGTCTATTTCTAACAAACGTTATTACGTATCTTTATCAAATTTGCATAGACGGATGGTAATTGTATTATCTAACTACTCACAAATTTTCGCACAAAAATATCGATTTTTACCACTCAATTAATTAATATTCACTTAAGCCGAAATTAACACAACTGCTCGCTTCGACGTTCAAAGAAATTTGAATTACCTTCTCTTGTTTTCGAAGCATTGTCAAAAAAATGTTTTTTACGCAACTTTCCTCTAATTTAAACGATACTCTATCACTTCGAATAACCTAGATCAAACAATTCAAAACGTTTTTAACCCAATAACAGCATAGCAATTATACAGTTATCTCTAAAAATTGATTTTGAGTAAAATTCTGCACATAATTTTATAATTTCTATTAATGATTTATCATATTACATACCGAGAATTTGTCTTTTAAATATTCATAACGTGTACGCTGTAAATTTACAAGCATTCGTCGATCTTTTAAAAGCGTTCATTTTGAAGTTTCGAACGAGTGTTTCCACTTCCAGATTAAGCACGAAGTAAAATTTTGAGTTTAGAAAAGCCTGAAAATTTGGTTTGGTCGCTCCGCAAAGCGGAGCGACCAAACCAAATTTTCAGGCTTTTCTAAACTCAAAATTTTACTTCATGCGCCACGCGTGTAATACACTAAAATATTATAAAGTTAGAAATACACGTAAAAATACATTTTTAAAATAAGTATTCATCAAAATATTTAAATAACAAAATATTTACATAATTCTTCACACATTCTCAAGCCAGGTCAATTAATAATAATAATAATAATGATAATAATAATACATTTTTACTGATCAAAAATGCCATGTTAACATGTCTGCGTTAGTATACTTAACTAAGATAACACACTTAATGCATGAAAAAATAAAATTATTATATAGGATAAATATAACCATTCTAATACAATGTATCAAATTAACTTATTTAGTAATTCAACTAAGACAGGATTAATAATGTTGCGTTATTGCATCAATGGCGCTTAATGGGTTAGTTCATAAATGAAAAAGTTAAATGTGCTGATTACATTTTGTATATTTGAAATGATCAAATAAATAAATATCCTTTTAAATGTATAACATACAGAATAAACCATGTTTCATATTTAATTTTATTTATACAAAACACGAATAATTGACGAGGGATTAATAAGTGAATCAATATTTAAATGCGCGCTCACTTTTTTGTATTTGTTTTGTTTAACGACTTGTTTATTCCTGTACAAAACGTTCAGTTTAAACACATACACATGCGAGAGATAAAATTAGTTAATTAAATATTTTCATTATCTTTAATACGATTTGCGCCACTCGTTATTCATATTATTATTTACACGCGTGTTTTAATTACCTGATTGAAATTTAAAAAATATACTTTCGTGTTTTTTTATATATCGAAACACTTCCATACTTTGTTTTGAGTTTATAAAAATATTCTACATTATATTAAATGTGGTTTTTTTAAGGAAGCAGAATTATTTGCAAATATTTTATATTTGCTTTTAGAATTATTAAGATATTTACCTACATTTAATGTGATTTATCAAAATTTAGATCTACAGGGTGCCCGCATTTAGACAGAATGTATGCGGATCTTTGTTATTTGAAGAGAAAGAGAGTCGGTTAAATTGGGGAAAAGTTGTGTATTTTTGTGTAATCTGAAAACAATTTTGGAATATCTTTTTTTGTTTTCGAGATATTAACCAAAAACTGATTTTTTGAAAAATTGTTTTTATGTTTTTATTCAAAAACTACTGAATCTGGACATTTATAACTTTAACAATATACAGGCACTTTTTAATGAGGAATCTAGTAGCATTTATTTATAGATAACTATAACATTTACCCTGGGACCATAGTTAACTTTTATTTTTCATATTTTTTAAAAGAATATATTTTTCTGAATTCAGTGATGTATTACACTTATAAT
This sequence comes from Philonthus cognatus, assembly GCA_932526585.2. Taxonomy (NCBI): domain Eukaryota; kingdom Metazoa; phylum Arthropoda; class Insecta; order Coleoptera; family Staphylinidae; genus Philonthus; species Philonthus cognatus. The sequence continues at coordinate 38,243,147 of OW052242.1, forward strand.
TTATCTAAGATTTGATATTTAAAATTTTGATATTTTCTTTTTTGCAAAGAGTGCATTGGAAACAATGACGTCCTATCTGTTAATCAATAACATCTTGACAGCAGTCAATCATCATTAGCACTCAAAATTAATTAATAACTGTCAATCTTTAGTAATAATACTAATAAGTATCGATTTACACATAAAAGTTGTACAAACTAAATTAATTCTGCTTTTATTATTATTATTCTAAAACTATTCACAAAAAAAGTAATTCTTGCATTTTTTCTCTACATATCAGTTAATATTGATCACAATCACATCTAAGCGTTATGTATTTTTAATTACAATGTAAACCAGTGGTTTACACGCGTGGCGCATGAAGTAAAATTTTGAGTTTAGAAAAGCCCCGTGAAAATTTTACTTCATGCTTAGTCTGGGAGTGGAAGACACTCGTTAGTTTAAAATACATCACAACTGTTAAATATGTATCGTCGGATGCCCGTATTCAGGAGTGATATGTAAGTAAATTATGGATCATAGGAGTTGTCAAATAAGTGAGTTATTCAACTGTTTCCAAGGCACTCTTTACAAAGAACAAAAGATTGACATTTTTCATATAAAATGTACAATAAACTATAGGTGTGGTACATCATTAAATTAAAAAAAAATATTCTTCCAAAAAATATGAAAATGCATAATGGCGCTCATAAGAAAAACAAAAGTTGGCTATGGTCCCTTGGTAAATGTTATAGTTATAATATATTCCATTTGTTTCTGGATCTCGCCTAGCTATGGAAAAGTGACAGTTTAAGTATTGTAAATGGGGCTGGTTGTGTTTTAAATCAGGGTTTTTAAATGTCACTGTCAGATGTTCGATTTTAAGGTTATAATTTCTGACTATTGTGATCTTACACTGTTGCCTGTTTTACAAATTTTCAGATATAAAAGGATAATAATATGCAGTTTTAAGATTAACAAAATGTACTACTTGGTTTTTGTACATACAAACACAGCAATAATATTGTATATAACAAATATAATGAATTCGGCTCTGCAAACTTATTTCGTCATCCATCTTAATTTTGGTCATTCTCTCTTCTGTTGGCCCTCAGTATTTTTTTGTAGAATAGCAAATTTATTCCCACCCTCTTGTGATACTGATAATTTTCATGTCAAACAATTTTTAAGCCCTCATTCCACTTTTATTATTTAGTCAAGAGAACCTGCATCTGAATCTTCTGATGTTTGTTCTGAGCCAGATTCCCCAAGCGAAATAATAAAAGGAGGAATGGTTTCAAAAGAAAGGTTCCCCATGTGTTTTGTCCAGTCATCCGAAATAAGTTTTTCACAATGATCACAGAAATTTTTCCCACGGATCCATTCTGATATATCCATGTTTCATCAAGGTATACGAATTGGATATTTTCACTGGAATTTTGATACTGTAAAAATTTTCTAAGGAAAATAATTTTAGCTGCAACAACATGCTTTTGTCCACAGAGAATTTTGCGCCCATTAATTAATTTGAATTTATACCCCATACTTTTAACAACCCTATGAAGTGTTGTTCTACTCCCATGGAACTCATAATTTTTTTTCATATCATTCAAAAGATCTCTCAAAGTAAAATACTGATTTCTAGAGTTATATTGCCAAATTAGTTGTTGCAGATCTTTTCTAGCTAGGTGATTCCAAAAATGGCTGTTTTTAGATCGTTTGCCAGAAGTAGTAGATTTCAATTCGTCAGGTCTTTGTCGTAAAATTAATTGTAATGAAGATCTCCCTACCTGAAACGTAATTATCTTTAATTAAATATATATGATAATTAAAATACTAGACATACCCCAAAAATATCTATTAAAATCGTAATAATATTGTGATGCTGTAGATTTGGATTACTTTGCCTAAAATGTTTGTAGGATTTCAGAATTTGTAACCTTTTTGATTCAGAGATAATCTTTGGCATGTTGATATTTAATATGTGCCTGAAATTATTTTTCACTTTGACATTGACACAGCATTGCAACACTAGATTAATTTGATTTAATAATAAAATGCTCGAAGAAGCGACCGCGTGGCGAAATAATTGTTGCAAGATTAACAAAAAACCTCTTGAAAATTAAAAAGAGGATTACTTATGATATCATAAATTATTGCAACACTGTTAAAATAAGGAATCAGGAGTGGCAATTAATAAAAAATGTAAATGTTGATACTGCAACATAACAACACGAAAGCATGGCTAGGCGAGATCCAGAAACAAATGGAATATATTATAGTTAGGTTTGTCGTTAAAAATTGCCTATATAATGTCAAAGTTGTAAATGTCTGGATTCAATCGATTTTGAATAAATAAATAAAAACGAAATTTAAAAAAATCCGTTTATTGACTATATCTGAAAAACGAAGTAAGATATTTTAAATTTAGTTTTAGATTATTATTAGGCTCTAAATTACGAAACTTTGCCTTTATTCAACCGACTCTCTATCTCTTCAAATAACCGAGATCCCCATACATTCTGTTGAAATACGGATACCTTGTATAATGATCCCGAATCATTATCGCTTAGGGCTGATAATAAATATAGAGATAATCTTTTCGCCATTCAAACTTCCTTGAATCATTTTACATTTAAAATAAAATTTATTTTAATCCTCTGTTAACTTTAAAATATTTTTCTAACCAGTACTTTCTCTTTGTTTGGATCAATATGAAATTCATATATTTTACATAGACTTTATTGAAAACATTTTTTTAACCAACAATATCTTAAATAGAAATTCCTCAAATGATTTTGGTTTAAAGTCTTTTAAAAAAATATATTTAATTTCTATATCTTCAGAAAATGTACACATTTTCATATAGACAAAACGTAATCAATTTTTGTCATCTAGCAATAAAATTAAAATATCTCAATTGGTTTTTGTATAATTTTGAATCAAAGTTAAAAATTTGTTAAATATACAATGTGAAGCGTAATTAATTAATAGTCAAATAATAATTCCCGAGTGATGCTGATTTATAACTTTCTAACGAAATCAGACACGTGTCTCAACTTTCGAACTAGTTCATTTTCGAAAACTCGGTTTGCGTACATTTCAAACGTGAATTTCGGCAAATTAAGACGAGACTAATTTCGTTCCAAATCTGAATCTGAAAACAACACGGAAACCCAGGCCTTCCGGTTTCTCCCCAATGATTCCCAATTTGCATTCTTTCCTCTCCCCCTACCCCCTCCTAGTACTTCCCTCTATTTAGCCGAAAACGCGGAAGTTAATTATTTTGATAAGCCCGATGACGAAATGCAATTTCATCAGAAAATCCGCATCTAAATTTAGACCCACAGTATTATTTTTTGAAATAATTTTATAATTGGTTTGATTTATTTCTTTCTGATCTTCATATTTATTGAAGTGTTCAATAATATTCTATTTGCAGTCTTTCAGAGAGAGAAAGAGAGAGAAACATATCTTTATTACTACTATTATTACAAATACATTTATATTTAATTTATACAGGGTGTCCGTATTTCAACAGAATGTATGGAGATCTTAGTTATTTTAAGAGATAGCGAGTCGGTTAAATTGGGGCAGAGTTGCGTAATTTAGGGCCCAATAATAATCAGCGCCTTATTATTAAACGCACTAACGAGTGTCTTCCACTCCCAGACTAAGCATGAAGTAAAATTTCGAGTTTAGAAAAGCCCCGCGTAGAAAATTTGGCGAGGGTCGCGCAGCGACCCGAGACAATTTTTCACGGGGCTTTTCTAAACTCGAAATTTTACTTCATGCGCCACGCGTGTAAACCACTGATTTACAGTGTAGTTAAAAATACATAACGCTTAGATGTGATGGTGATCAATATTTACCGTGATGTAGAGAAAACAATGCAAGAATTACTTTTTTTGTGAATAGTTTTAGAATCGTAATAATAAAAGTAGAATAAATTGAGTTTGTGCAACTTTTATGTGATTATCGATACTTACTATTATTATTAATACAAAATATTGACAGTTATTAATTAATTTTGAGTGCTAACAATGATTGACTGCTGTCAAGATGTAATTGATTAACTTGTTTCCAAAGCACTCTTTGCAAAAAAAAAATATCATAATTCACTGAGTTCAGAAAAAAATATTCATTCAAAAAATATGAAAATCCAAAATGTCGCTCATAATAAAAACAAAAGTTGGCTATGCTCCCCGGGTAAATCTTATAGTAATCTTAAAAAAAATATGCTACTAGATTCCTCATTAAAAAGTGCCTGTATATTATCAAAGTTCTAAATGTTTAGATTTTCGAATAAAAAAATTAAAACGATTTTTCAAAAAATCAGTTTATTGTTGATGTCTCTAAAACAAAAAAAGATAATTCAAAATTGTTTTCAGATTATTGTTAGCCCAAAAAATACGCAACTTTTCCCAGATTTAATCGACTCTGTATATTTTCAAATACCTAAGATACCCATAGATAGATAGATATTCGTAGGGCTGGCCTCATTCTCCTGTACCACCGCGACCTTTGCAGATCTATAGTGGATCCCTATTATCCTAGACGACGTGCTCGAGCTTCGCCTCTTTAATTAGCCCTATTATCCCTGACAGTAAGCCTTGGGTGTAGCTCTCTGCGCTTGGATTAGTGTTGCCCAGCTTTAGGTATCTAACCCGTGCTAGGGCCTCACATTAGCATAGGATATGGAGAGGATCCTCCTCTTTTTGCTGGCAGAATCTACATATTGTATCCTCTGCCAGACCTATTTTGCTCATGTGTTTGTTGAGCCTACAGTGTCCTCAGTACACGTACTATATCTTTAATCGATTTTCTCTTTTGGTTGAGAAGATCGGTCGTGAAAGCCGGCGATTGTTTTTTGAGGAACTGTTTCGCCTGCCTGTGCCCTGGTGTGTTCGTCCACCAGGTTTGAGTTTGTGTCTCCGTCCATTTTTTTATGGATTGTCTGGGCCAATGAATGCGCTTGACGAGCCTTGTTTGGCCAGTTCGTCTGCTTTTTTGTTCCCTTGATGACCCTTGTGTCCTGGGACCGTTGAGAGCGTTTACACAGTCCCACATTAGCTTGGAATCGACCTGCGTGGTGCTTACTGCCCTTAGCAGCGCTTGGCTGTCCGAGAAAATAGCTACTGATCGACTTTTGTTGTCTTGCCTTGCTATTTCTCCAATGCAGAGGTGGACCGCGATCGCCTCTGCCTGGAACACGGTGGTATCCCTCGCCAGACTGACTGAAATCTTTGTCTCGGGTTTTGTGCTGTATATTCTGGCTCCGACTCCTTCATCTGTCTTCGAGCCATCAATATACCAGTTTCAGTCCGCGTTGGTAGGCGGGCCCTTCTCCCAATCTTCCCTCTGCGGGATCATCACGTTGTATTTCCTGTCGAAATAATATTTCTTGGCCATGGCATCGCTTGGCATTTCTGTTGTAGGGTTTGCCTTTAGCTCGTCTTCTAGCCTTTGGTACTTTTTATCGGTTTATGGGAGTCTGTCCTCGCATTAGTCTGTATGTTACGGCCCTGGCTTCCCCTTGTACGAAGATGTACAGTGGTGGTAGGTTCAGGATCATTTCTAGGGCTGCTGTCGGGGTAGTGCTTAGGGCCTCTGTGACACTGAGACATGCTAGTCATTGTGGGCTGTTCAGGAGCCTTATTGCCTCCTACTGCTCCGCCCTTATCTACCACACTACTGCCCCGTAGGATATAATGGCCTGATCACCCTTGTATATAACCAGAGGGTCATTATAGAATTGAGCCTCCAGTTTTTCCCGCACATTCTTCGACACCTTCCACAGCCATTGAGGCTCTTTTGGCGGTTTTCGTGATGTGCGTCCTACACGTCATTTTATCGTCGAAGATTACCCCTAGGTATTTAGAATCCTTAGCGAAGGGAATTTTTGTGCCCCCGAGCGTTGGTGACCTTATACCTTCTAGCGCTCTTCTTTTTGTGAACACGACAATATGTGCTTTTCGAGATTGACCGTCAGTCGTTCCCTTCGACACCAGTTGTCTACTATGTTTAGGGCCCTTTGTGTTCGTTGTGAGATAACTCCTGCGAACCGGCCTCTGATGACTATGGCCAAGTCATCCGCATACCCTAGGTAGTGGATGCCTTCTTCGGACAGTTTCCGTAGTAAGTCGTCCACAAGAGTTGCCCATAGCAGTGGAGATAGAACCCCTCCCTGCGCAGCCTCCGCCGGCTCTAGCTTCAACGGTGTGCCCTCCTAGAGTGGATGTAATTGTCCTTTTCTCCAGGGTAGCCCTTGTCCATTGGTAGAGGCTTGGCTTATCTAGAAATGTGACCATAGCTATCTCTTTGTCCTCCACTGACTTTGTGATGAGCCTGTTTAGGTCGTCCAGCGCCGTGGACTTTCCTGGCTGGTAAGCGTACTGACGGTTACTGAGGGGATCTTTCCCCAGTATCTCGTCTCGTAGGTATCTGTCGACCAGTCTTTCCATTGTTTTCAGTAGGAATGAAAAGAGGCTGATGAGTCTGTAAGACTTCGGTGTTAAATCTGCTAATCTACCTACCTTAGGCAAGTAGATTATCTTTACACTTTGCCACGCCCTTGGTACGTGTCCCCATGCCAGACAGGCTTTGAAGATATTTGTTAGATGCGACACCAGCTCCTCTATGCCCTTCTATAGCAGGATGGGATAGATCACATCCATCCCAGCGGACTTATAAGGTTGGAACCTGCTTATGGCCCATCTGATTCCGCTTGGTCTTGTGACCTCTGTGGCTAACCTCCAATCATTTCGGTCTGGCTTTTTTGCCTTTGGCCGGGATTTTTGCGTATGTTCTCCTCTGACAGGATTGTTGAGGCTGGAAAGTAGACTTTTAGTAATTCCTTTAGGCTTTCCTCCTTTGTTTCAGTATAAGTCCCGTCAGATTTTCTGACGAAACCTACCTCTTTTGCAGCACTTTCATCCTTTGCCAGGACTTTGCTGATTCTCGAACATGCCGGAGTGTCGATTAACTCCTCGCAGAACTTCCTCCACGAGTCTCTTTTGGCTTTTCGGATTTCTTTGTTGTACTGCGTAAGCTTTTCCTTATAGGTGTCCCAACTCGGTGTGGTTTTGGCCCTATTAAATAGCCTTCGAACCTGGGCTCTTAGCTTTTTAAAGTTCATGTTCCACCAGATTGTACGGCAGCCCCTGTGTAGGGTTGTTTTTTCCGGGCAGTTTTCCAAGTATGCCGTCTTGATGGCGTCATTTACTTGTTCCACTGCCAGTTCTAGCTCCTTCACCTCACTCACCGGTGCTGTTCCTCCCCGGAGAGCCTCCCTGAGGGATTCTTTATATTCTTCCCAGTTTGTCTCTCTGGGGTTTCTATACTTACCCTCCGTGAGAGATGTGTCCTCATACATTCTGTCGACATACGGGTTTTTCAAAAAATAATAGGTTAGTCTATGCCGTCTATCGACCTGCGGTCTTTCTGCCCTTGCAGTCATTGATGAAATATAAAGTAAATATTTTCAGTTTATAATTTTAAATTTGCAAGGCGATGTGACCAATCCAAATTTTCAGGCTTTACTAAACTCAACATTTTACTTCGTGTGCTGGTCCTATACAATGAAATATTCATTAAAATAGTGAACTCCCCGATATGACAATGTGATGTTCACTATTTTTGTGAATTTTTCTTCAAATGAAAGAATTGTGAATAAAAGTGTGTAGACAATAAATGTTAGTTTTCTCACTCTCTTTAACGTTTGTCTTAAACACTCAATCATCATATCTTTAACACATAATTTAGGGGGAAAGCACTATGATGGATACATCACCACTTCTTAAGAAAGTTTTTGACACGAATTATACATTTGTTCTTTCTTTCTGAGGAAATTTATTTATACAAATAAATACATAATTCTCTTTTGTTCACGAAAATCTTATAATATGTGCATCATTTAATTTTGTGGGTAGTATAAATGAGGTGCATTTAACACACAATTTCATTAAACACGCATTTGCGTGTTTAATTTGGTTTAAACTACAGTGACATAATTAAATACAGTGGCGACAACTCCCTGTCATCTGCCATGATGAGGCAATCTTAATCAAGAGAAAAGGTTATAATACAAACATCTGATATTCAATTGTGACAGCGAGTGTTGTCATATTTTACCTGGATCGTAATCCATGGGCGGGAGATATTCCCTTAATTTTGGAATAGGAACATATGATGGTTAATGTAATGTCTTCTTAACTTGGGGTATAAAGAATTAAATAATAACAACTCCGAAATACTCCTAATAAACTTAACTTGTGCCTTCGCGGCGGACATTTGTACACTGCTCCAGAAACGTTGCCGGTTTTCGCATAATCAAAACCGGCGGATTCGCGCAGACTTTTGGCGCGAATATGAACTAAACACTACAGTTAATATCTCAAATTAACGTCTTTAGGTTGATTCTATTTACCTTTGCGAATTTTCGAGATACGATTTTGGGATAAGTGAAATAAAGCCTTTTAGACGAAATTACTGACCAACTTTAGACCTCATAGCTACGCCGCTGTATACCACAGTTGTCGCCACTGTGTTTAATCAAGGCACTGTAGTTTAAACCACGCTAATTTGCGTTTTCATTGGTTCGCAGATCGCGATTTATGATAACGTAAGTTACAAACCCTATTACACATTCAAATCATGATACCGCAATCTGTCATCATTTATCTGTCAAATTATTATGAAACAAAACGGACCATTTAAACTGACGCGTGTTAGTTTCAGTAATTTTCTGTAGAAAAATGGACAGTTTGACATCTACTTCATTAACACTCACTCCACCGAAGGTAAGAAAGGCTGCAGAATTAGCATCTCGGCCATTCCATTAATAAGTTTACACTTTTTGGGGGTACCTCAGGGATTTTAGCGAATTTCACATATAGTATAAAGGCTAACTAGACATGGTGTTTGGTTGTTACTAGAGGTTAAACAAATTATTGTGTCAAAAGTTATAACAATATAAACTTTTATTTTGAATTAACTTTTAATTAACTTATATTTTGAACTCAAAAATATCGTAAACCGTTACTGATACAAAAAAGTTATTCTGTACTTTTTTGTGCTTAAATGTTCAAAGTTTAAAATAGATTTTTTTCAAAAACAAGAAAACTTTATTTATATAGATTTTTTTTAATAAATAAAACATCTCAAACAATAATCAAATACTCATGTTTTAATTTTCTTTAAAAAAATTTATATGTTATACCCTGATCCATCCTAAGAATTTTTCCGTTTTCTAAAGTATGGGCACTTTAAAACTTTTTGAGATATGAGTCTTTTACCCGAGCGCTACAATGACATGAGCGGTGAGCGCCTCGCGTCAATGCAGCGCTCGGGTAAAAAAATCATATCTCAAAAAGTTTTCAAGTGCCCATCTTTTTGAAAACAGAAATATTCTTAGGAAGGATTGGGGTATAACATATATTTCTTTCAAGAAAATTAAAACATTAGTATTAGATTATTTTGTGAGATTTGCTCGGGTAAAAAAATCATATCTTAAAAAGTTTTAAAGTGCCCATCTTTTTGAACACGGAAATATTCTTAGGAAGGATTAGGGTATAATATATATATTTTTCAAGAACATGAGTATTTGATTATTTTATGAGATTTGTTTTATTTATTAAAAAAAACCTATCTAAATAAATTTGTCTCTTTTTGGAAAAAAAATATTTTAAACTTTGAACATTTAAGCATAAAAAAGTCAAGTATAACTTTTTTTGTATCAGTAACGGTTTACGATATTTTTGAGTTCAAAATAATAGTGTACTAAAAGTTTATATTGTTATAATTTTTGAAACAATTATTTGTTTAACCTCTAGTAACAACCAAAAATTATGTCTTGATAGCCTTTATAATATATGTGAAATTCGCTTAAATCCCTGATGTACCCCCAAAAAGTGTGCACTTATTTATGGAATGGCCGATCTGCTAATTTACTACCAGAAAAATCGCGAAAATTATATCTCACAAAGTATGAAAGTGGAGAAGTGAAAACAAAGTGTAGATAATTTGCCACGTTTATTTTTAACTAATAATAATGATAATGAAACTTCAAATGTTTCAGGTTTAACATTCAATAATTGTGACGACATTCATTTTCATAAATAAATATTGTAAATAATACATATAATGCTAATATTTCTAATGTTGTAATCTAACTTTATATAATTATCAACATTAATTTTGATAAATAAATAATATAATAAATGTTGTGTTATATATTGTTGTTTTTGTGAACAAAGTATACTGTTCAACTCGCATACAATGGCTATTAATCACTCGAACGACTTTCTCCACTCGCCTACGGCTCGTTCCGCAAACATCGTTCTCGTAAATAATAGCTATCAATTTATGCTCGTTGTACAATATACTATTCTAAGGGAGTTAGTGAACTTTGAATGTTATCAACCCCTAAACTTAAGTAGTTGAGTGCAAGAAGCGATTTAATAGAATATCGATTGTCCGACTTAATTTGCTGTGTAAATATCACAAGGCATAAACTGTTTAATATGTCGACACACACACACACACACCATCGCATACACACATACACACACACATCATCGCATAAACACATACACACACGCCATCGCACACTCTAGGGGGGCGGTAAACGGTGCACTGTGAAATGACGAGCACGCTTCAAAATTTTAAACGATAAGACAAAAGCTACACGAGTGATCGATTAATACTGCTTTATATCGTAGCGCTTTGGATTATAATTAACCTTTAATTGCGATTAAAATCACTTTTTAATTGAATGAAATTTATTGATACATTATTAAAATTGAATTTGTGTTTAGTTCAGATAGATTATTATCACATTTTTTGTTGTTGCTGTTGTTTTAAATAGTCAGCTTTGGATTTCTATTTTATGAAAACGTGTTGAGATATTTTTAATTTTCTTCAAGACATTGAAATTATTCTCCGTTTCATTGTTCTAATCATGCACAATTGTATCTCTCCATTAAAATTAATTTAATTCTGAGTAAATCCTAGTAGAGAAAATTAAAATATCTCAATTGGTATTTTTGTGACGAACTCAAACAATAAAATCCATCTGCATTTAATAATAAGGTGTTGAAAAATGCCCAATTAAAATGCAAATGGTGTCTTTTCTTCTTCCAATCTCGGAAAATAAATCCCTTGGTTTCGTGCAGAGAGGAACAGCCCTTAGTTTTTTTTTTTTAATTCTACCAGACGCACAGTAGGTGAATTGCGTAAATTAGACTGCAATATTTAAAAATCATAAGTTTCTGATTCTCGTTAAAATATCGCACTGTGATTAGTCAAAAATGACAAATTTCGGAAAAACGCATTTTAAAGTTTTAGGTTTCGAAAATTGCTTATAAAATCGTTAATTTTTTTTTAAATAAGCTTGCAACCACCGATTTCTTAAGAATCTAGCTGTCCTCCACTAACAATGAGCGCAAAAAAACCTGAGTAGAGCTCTGCATGATATTTTAAAACGAAAGAATCTCTATTCTTTTGTTTTCACAGTACTATCTTGGAAATTTGAATTATTGTCTTAAGTTGTGACGCTTTTTTGTCTATTATAGTTCTAAAAAACGGAATTTTTTCTCCGAAAATTCTTAACAAAAGCAACGACAAGAAATGTACAAAATGGGGAAAATGGAAAACACTTTCTTTAAATTTCAACTTTTAATTAGGAATGTGTATGTAACAGGGCTGTTAAAAAAAAAAAACGTATTTTTAGTTTTAATTGAAACAGTTTTTAATAAAACGTGTTTTTATCATAAAATAGCGTTTAAAACATTAACAAATAAAAACATGTTAAAACGCGTTTAAAACATGTTTAAAACACGTTTAAAACGTGTTTAAAACAGAACATACAGGGCATTTTTCTTTTAAGTATACATATCCCGATAATTACAGCGTTTTTTTTAAATATGTGGGAATTCGTTGTTTAAATGCGGTTAATATAAGGCTTTTAACGAGTGTTTTCCACTCCTGGACTAAGCATGAAGTAAAATTTCGAGTTTAGAAAAGTCTAAGAATTTAGATTGGCCGCGTAGCGAAGCGAAGCAGCCAATCCAAATTAGGCTTTTCTAAACTCGAAATTATACTTCATGCGCCACGCTTAAAAACACCGACTTACAGTGGAGTTCAAAAAACACACACATACAACAACGATTATAGGCAACCTAATATACGTTCGAGTTATTGGGTTGCCTATAATCACTGTTTTAAACTATTTCTTCAGCGCAGAATTCACGTTTTATTCGCATCTACATATGATTGCTAAAGCTGTATATTTTAAACTTTGCGATATTTCAGTGTTTTATTCGTGTGGCGCATGAAGTAAAATTTCGAGTTTAGAAAAGCCTAATTTGGATTGGCCGCTCCGCTTCGCTACGCGGCCAATCCAAATTTTCAGGCTTTTCTAAACTCGAAATTTTACTTCATGCTTAGTCTGGGAGTGGAAAACCCTCGTTTAAAGATTCAAATTGAAATCTTTTAAAAAACAACGAATGTCGTAATATTTACAGTGTATGCATATGTATACCAAAAAAAAAATCGCTGTATTTAAAAATCACATTTATGCACACATATTTGATATTTTCTTGTAATAAAATGTTATGTTTAATAATGTGGTTTGAAATATCTTTAAGAATTTAGCTAAAACTTGAAAATGTAAACAAAAAATCTTAATAAAGTAGTATAAAATATGATTTAGCAAATTTAAAATAATAAAAAAAACGTTTTAAAAAAATTATACGTTTAAAACATGTTTTAAACAAATTTAAGATTTAAAACATGTTTAAAACAAAACCGTTTGAAACACGACGGCTGTTTTTAAACATGTTTAAAACACTGTTTTAAAACAAACTGTTTTAAACATAACAACCCTGGTATGTAGTGTGTACTTAACAGGTTTTTTTGACTTGTTACAGTATTATTCTAGGGGTGCGATATGTTTATTTACAAAAACACGATTTTACGTGCTACTTCTTTAAAAATACAATCTCCTCTATTGTATTTTTAAAAAAGGAGCATCTAAAATCGTATTTTAACTTCTTGTCTATGTTTAACTTCTTGTCTATAAACAAAAGATTAAATTCGGTTTGTTGTTGTATGTAACTTGCCACATCCATATATGTATATATATAACATGAATGATCTACATTTTGTAATAGCTTTAAGTATTTTGTATATTTAAATGTATAAAAATGGATTTTTTCCGTAAATAAAAAAAAAAAATAGGAAATCGACCTAAGATAGCGGTTGATTTCCTTTTAATCCTTTGTTTATAGGCAAGAAGTTGAACACTTATAAAACTCTGCATATTGTCGTCCTAACTACATCTTTATTTACGGATAAATTATTTAAAAAAATATGGTACACTGTAAGGAAAGTGCGATTTTTGTGCTTGTCTGAATAAAATTCTTCCTATTTGACCGTTATTTCATAAACAAATATTAAACGTTGGTAAAGTAACGCAATCCCGTCTTATATTTGATTTTTTCTGAAATTATCTATAAAAAATATTATATAGTAAGTAAGTAAGTAAGTACTTTATTAATGTTAATACCTAGGTTTACATACGTCAGATATACAGAAAATATTACCTTGCTAATTAAATAGACAGTTCAATATAAAATAATTAAATACATGTATAATCGTAAATGATTAAAAATTATTAACGATTACAATAAATAAATAAAAAAGTGTAGAACAAATTAAAAATTAGTAAAAACATCAAAATAGTTTATAAGATGACATTATTGTTATGCTCCATTGTTTTTGTATATTCATCAATGCTGTAGAAAGACATTTTAATGAAATAGCGCTTCATAATAGATTTAAATTGTTTTGTTGGTAGAGTTTTTATAGTGGATACTTTATACCGTTACGTGACCTAGACAATCTTAAGAAGTGAGGACATATATGATCATTAGATCTTGTGTTGTACTCATGGACGTAGTTGTGTTTGGTGTATAATGATCGATTTTCATGCACATAGATTAAAGTTTCTAAAACATACAAATTTGGTAATGTGAGTATTTCTAGTTTTGTAAATGAATCACGGCAATCATTTCTGTAACCTATTCCATCTATAACTCTGACAGCGCGTCTTTGTAACCCAAAGAGTCTGGCAGCTATGCTCGAATGACCCCATGCAAGGAGACCATACATAAGATGACTCTGACATAGCGCAAAATAAGCTGTTTTTAAGACTGCTTGAGGGAGTGATAGTATAAGATGTCAGAGTAGAAATACAGATTTACAAAGTTTGTTTGCTGTTACAGTGCCATGTTTATGCCACGTAAGTTTGTGATCAATGTGCATACCTAAAAATTTCGTACTGTCACTGTAACTTTCAGAAATCTTATTTAACGTAAATATTATATACGCTGATTTATCCTCATTAACAAGCAATCGATTCGACGTAAACTAATTTGTTGCTGTATTAATTTCGGCGTTGTTTATCTGAATAGCTGTGTGTTCTTGTGCAGAGTAGCTTTTGATTGTAGTATCATCAGCATAGAGTACTATTGAAGAATTCTGCAGCTGTCCGGGCAGATAATTGATGTAAATAAGGAACACTAAGGGGCCTAAAATTGATCCTTGCGGAACCCCATGATGTATGGTGCTATCATCAGATGTACTATTCCTTATAAATACTTGCTGCGTGCGTTTACTCATGTATGAGCTTATCATTTGGCAGCTTTTCGGCAAGAAGTTGTAATAATATAATTTCTCTAAAAGTATTTCATGAGAGACACAATCAAACGCCTTACTGAGGTCCAAAAAGGTGGCCATCGACGTTCCTCCAGACTCGAAGCCATCGTATATTTCCTCAGTGCAAGCGATGATTGCATCCCTGGTTGATTTATTTCTGCGGAAGCCGTACTGATTACTTGAAATTATATTATTAGAATCTAGAAAATCTACAATTTGCTGATATATAATACGTTCAAGAACCTTTGAGATGATAGGTAGAAGAGAAATTGGGCGGTAGTTATTAATGTCAGATTTATCCCCCTTTTTAAAGATTTATTTCTGTCCTACAGTAAATTCATTGGATGTCGCGCTAAATAGAATTTTTCCAAATTTTTAAATACTATTTTACACGCGACCTCCTAGTGATAATATTTAAGTAAATATATGAATGAAAAAATCACATATCTTTGCAAAGGAATCTTTAAAAATGTAACTGAATTTGTTTTTAATTATATGTTGTAGAAAAACATCTAATTTAAGACGTTATTATGTTAATTTAGCAATGGTTAATATTTTTTTTTATTAAACAACCGCGAGAGTAGGAAACATTTTAATGAGATGATTACAAATTGTGTACTTTCCTTAAATATATCAATTTTTCATAATATGTCATCCTATAATAAGGCCGTTGTTAGCTCGACAGTACGCTGAGTTTTATACGTTTTGATAGCGGTCGACTTCCTCTTAAGAGCTTTTTATTTACCACTTTTCAGTTGACTTATAAATACAACCGGAGTAAAAGTTTAATTAAAATTGTTTTTCGTATTTATAGTACTCTTTTAATTTCAGAATTAGGTAAAGTATAATGTAGTAACATTTTATAGTTATTGACATACATTTTTTCTATATATTTTTCTTAAAAAAAATTGCTTTCAGTTTAATCTCGAAAAAATATATGTTTTTAATAATATTTATATTTCGGTAAACCTCGGTTAGTAAACCTTATGAAACTCTGATAAGTTTGAGCTTTTCTAAACTCGAAATTTTACTTCATGCGCCACACCTATTAAACACTGATTTAATGCTAAGTTCAAAATACAGGGAGTTTTTCTTTAAAGTATCTTTAGATATTCGTTGTTTTTTTTTTAAGAGTTCAATTTGAAGCTATAGACGAGTGTTTTCCACTCCCAGACCATGATGTTAAATTTCGAGTTTAGAAAAGCTCCGTGAAAATTAGTCGAGGGTCGCGCAGCGCCCCGAGACAAATTTTCTTGGCTTTTCTAAACTCGAAATTTTACCTCATGCACCACGCGTATAAAATACTAAAATATTGTGAAATGTAAGTATATTTGAACCTCACTTAAAATCAATGTTTTCTACACCTGGCGCATGAAATAAAATTTCAAGTTTAGAAAAGCCCAGAAAATTTACGGAAAATTTACAGCTTATGCGTATGTTTATCTAACATAAAAATTCCCTGTATAGTGTTTTGATGTGTACGTATAATAAACACGTTATTCGCCACCTTTATATCAATAAAAATATTGCCTCAGGCCCTTGCTTAAGTTTTTGTTCCAATTATAAAGAATAATAAAGCAAACATTTGAAGGGACATACACATTTTTAAGCGTTCAGGCCACCTAGTTTATATGTCTATAGTTATACTAGTTCCACGGCACGGGCAGCACGATGCTTTAAAAGTTGTTTCTGGATGCGGCACAAGGTACATGCCGCGGGGCCTAATCGCAAATTTAACTGCGGCAAAAGTAAATGCCGCAAGGCAATTAACGTGTTAAGAAGCCAAAGTTTTTGACATTTTTATAATTTTGATGGGTTATGTCAATTTTCAGGAGGTTTGTTAATGCTGAGTCTGTAAATTAGTTCTTTATATTTTTATAATTATTATAGGTTACATACATGTTTGTTAATGAAGAATTTTATAAAATTTGTTATAATTTCTGGATATTTTCATAATCTTGATGGGTAATGTAATATTTCAGGATGTTTGTTAATGTAGAATTATATTAAATTTGTGATTAATTTCTTTAAATGTTTACAATTTTGATATATTATGTCAATTTTCAGAATGTTTGCTATTGCAGACTTTTATTAAATCACTAATTCATTTCTTTAAATTTTCATCAATTTGTTAGTTTCCATCAAATTTAAATTTTCAATTATAACATAATTACTTGATAATTGTGAATTAACTACTTATTTGGTAATTAAATCATAATTTGATTCTGTAATCTGTAATTAATTTCTTTAAATACTTTTAAAATACAATTACAATAGTTACCTACGAGGTAGATATGGGCGAAAAGGCTCTTTTCAGTGAGCCGGTTCACAAGATCTGACTCACTTCAAAGAGCCGGTTCAGTGAGCCAGCTCAAAAGAGTTACATGACTCAGTTACGAGCGACTGATCCGGCGAGAGTTCTGGCTATTATAGATCCCTCTCACTTATAGAGATGAGCGATACGGTGATTAATGATGTCGGTTATACAATGATTGCAATAATTTAATAAATATAATCATAATTTATATAAAAACATAAGAGTAAATATGTAATCGAAAGTATAGTAAACGCGTATTCAATTATTAATTTCGTACGTAATACATTCAAATGTGTATAAATATATTGAATACATATACGCGCAATAACACATGCTCATGCATTCATCGCGGAATTATTGCGATTCAGCACCCAACCTCTGAGCTGGATCGCGCGGATTTACGAAACTCTGTTAAAAGAGCTAGCTCAGTAGCTCAGTAGGCTCACTCGGCTCCCTCGACTCTCTCGGCTCACTAGGCTCAGTCGGAGTCTAGAGCCGTCTTGAATCACCGCGATCCAACTCCAAACGTCGGAGCTGGATCGTAATGAAACAAGCGGATGGGTTTATTTATTTAACTCCGTTCGCACGCGTCGAAATTCGAGTTGATTATGCTGCAATAAAATATGATTGAAATATAACGATACCTATTTTCTTACTACATTAACAAATACTTCTTGTTTGTGTATGATATTTTAAATTGTAGTAACTGTGAACTAAGAGAGGCGAATCCATATTAAAATAAACACATAACGTAGGTTCAGAAAATGCTGTGAAAAATATTCAGTTTTTAGAAATTAATTGAGTAGTGCGGTGACTGCGATCGTATCCCAAATTCCCAAGTCAAATTAAAAAAGAATCATGCCTTTGCACAAAAGAAGCGATATTTGGTATCACTTTAAAGACATTGACAATAAAAACGCAAAGTGTTTGTATTGTTTACAAGTATTAAAAATTACAAATCGTTCCACGGGAAATTCACTTAGACACTTAAAAACAAAACACCCGAGTGTACCAATTAATAAAAAATCGACCAATCAAACACAATCTACCGAATTATTGGAAGAATTTGATATCGATGCACCGTCAACATCACATCAAAGTCCAGCAAGAGCTACTATTGTCTCAACAACGCAGATACAGAAACAAATGACTGAGTTTATTTCTTGCAATAAACCGATTAGTATAAGAAAGACAAAGGAATTCAATAAACAATTGACAAAAATAATCGTAAAAGAATATTACCCTTTAAGAATTGTGGAAGACAAGGAATTTAGAAAATGTATAGATTTACTAAACCCAGGATATACATTACCTAGCAGAAAAACCATTTCATACAGTTTAATTCTCCAACTGCACACGGAGGTGGAAAATAGTTTAAAAGGGTCAAACAATTCAGCAACTTCTGTATGTCTTACATGGATGGACATCGATTATCAACAACAGTTTTATTGCAGTGACAGCACATTATATTGACAACGAATTTAAATTAAACTCAAGTCTCCTTGGATGTCTTTAGTACGACGAAAAACATACGGCGCAAAACTTGTGTACTCTTTTAAAACAAACTATTTCCACTTGGAATCTGGAAAACAAGGTCGTAGCTGTTGTCAGTGATAACGCCGCGAATATTACTGCAGCCATTCGATTGGGAGAGTGGCAACATATACCGTGCTTCGCTCACAGTATAAATTTAGTGGTACAGTCAAGTTTAAATGAAAATACTCGTATTAAGAACATCGTACATAAAGTTAAGTGTATTGTGGAATATTTTAAAAGAAGTAGTGGCGCACTTGCTAAATTGAAAATTGCCCAAGAAAACATGGGATTGCCAGATTTAAAATTAAAGCAAGATGTTAAAACTAGGTGGAATTCCACCTATGATATGTTGTTTCGGGTATTACAAATAAAAGAAGCAATAGTTTCAACATTGGCTATATTAAATCACAGCATACATATTTTATTTGATGAATGGGAAGTAATCACAGAAACTTGTACAATATTACAAATATTTTATGCAATTACAAAAGAAATTAGTGCGGAATCTGTTACAACTATATCAAAATTAACCGTCTTAGTAAAAACTTTAAAAAGTCATATTGATTCATACACAAATAAAGACGATATATCAAACGTAATCAGAGATTTTGCAATTACAATAAAAAATCATGTGAACAAAAGATTGAAATGGGTAGAAACAAACGAGATGTGCAAGTAGTCGACGTTGTTAGATCCGCGATTTAAAAAAGTTTCATTTCAGATCGTTATAATGAAATTTATAAATCATTATGTGAAAAAGCCTGCTCGATAAATTTACCAATCTCGAATAATCCAAGTGCAATAAGTACAGATAATTTGCATACATTGTCCACTTCAACTAACGCCATAAGTTTAGAATTACTATTATGGCAAGATTTTGATAAACAAGTAAATACGGCAAACATTTCAAATAATCCCATCGCAGAAGGAGTTAAAGAGGTTGATAATTTTTTAAATGAACCACTAATTTCGAGAACCGGTGATCCTTTGCAATGGTGGAAAAGAAAAGAATTAGTTTATCCAAGGCTGGCTCAGATAGTAAAAAAAACATTCACGTGTCGTTCCTTGCGAACGAATATTTTCCAAACTGGTCAAATATTAAGTGAAAAACGCTCTAGGTTAACATCTTCAAAGTTATCACAAATAATTTTTTTAAATGCAAATCTTGATTAGATAATATACTCATTATTGTTTAGATATTATGTTATGTTATGTGTATTTATGTTATGTTAACAAATGTAGTAATCAATGTTACAATTTAGGTTCTTATTTTTTCTTTATATTTTATTATATATTTGTCATGCTTATAATAGTATTCGTTTAAATGTTATTTTATATTGAGTAAAAGTATAATTTGAGTTAATTTCTATTTCATTTCTGTATACGTATCCCTTAACTGTTTACAAAATTATTTTTATTTTCTTTAATTTTTCTCAAATTTTTAATTTTAATTTAAAAAGAATTTCAATTTCTTACATAATATAAATAATTTAAAAAAAGTTTGAAGATGATTCAATAAATGTTGCAGACAAAAAATGCAGAAGGTAAACAGTAAACAGTGCATGCTCAGCAAGGCCGAGCCGAGAGCGCCTGCCGATCGACGAGCCGCGTGAAAATCAAGAGCTGTTAATACAGTGCGAAATGTGCGAATCAACATTCAAGATGAGTCATGTAACTCTACAAGAGCGGGCGAATCGAAATGAGTCATGGCTCAAAAAGAGCTGCATATTTCGAAGCGATTCACTCGGCTCACCAGCTCACTTCACTGAGCTGACTCTTTGAGTCGACTCACTCAGGAGTTACCCATCTCTACTACGAGGTGTGTAAATAAAGTAATGAGACTAATTTTTTAATTCGAATAGAATTACGATTCAATATTAACTCCCCCAAACGCAGCGCTCGAGACGGATCTTCCAATCCTCATAGCAGTGCTGAAGCTCGGATACTAGAATAGCTTTTATCTGGTCGGTTACAGTCGTTTGAATGCTTTGGAGCGTCCCATAATGAGTTTCTTGAGGTGATTTTTCTATCTTGAGAAAAGGAAAAAGTCACAAGGACTCAAGTCAACCGATTAAGGGGACTGAGTAGCCACAGGAATATTTTCACTGGCCAAAAACTCGTCTTTTGAAACTGCAATTTTTGTGCAGATTTGTCTTGTCCCCCGTTTATTAGTCAATATCTGATGAACGGTGGTGTGAGTCAAATGAAACTCTTCCCCAATCATTCTGACTGTCAACCAATGATCTGAACGCACACGGCCCTGGATTCTGTAGACATTTAAATCAGGCCTTCTGTTGCGTGATTCATCTTCAATCGACTCCCTTCCTTCTAAAAATGCTATAAACCACAAAAAAACCTAAACAACTCACTGCTTCTGTAGGCCAATTGAAGTTTTAAAGCAGGTTCCGTTGAACTATGCCCAATTCTGAAGCAAAACCTGATAGCACACCATTGCTCGAAATATTAGAACGCACTAGAAAAAACTGTTTCACGAAAAAATAAAAAGCTACAGACAACCAAATGACTCTAGCGAGTTATAACTCGAACTGAAGGTGTATCACATGTTCACCTACCGCCCCTCAAAGTCCTGTGTCCTATATGTACCCAGATCATACGCTACGTTGCCAGTCTCATTACTTAATTTACACACCTCGTAAGTATATCAATCCGAGGGATATAATTACACTGCAAAATAAACACATTTGCAGCAGTTAATTCCATCGTACAGTGTACTCTTCCAGGGTGGCGACCAACCGGGATAACCGGGAAAGTCATGGAATTGTCAGGGGATTTTATTCATTGGGAAATGTCTTGTAAAAGTCAGGAAAATTCGGCCTTTTAAGCGAAAAGTCAGAGAATTTTTAAATTAATAATAATAACTAATATGCAAATAATACTACTAAAGAATTCACAAATTGTTAGTTCTTTACATATCACGTGTCTGACACATTAAATATTATTAAAAAATTTAAAAAAAATTATGTGTTCATCATAGCATAGCACTACTAAATTTATTTCACTCTAACCAAATAGTTGGAGATTTTACTTGAAGTAAGTGATTTATACGCGTGGCGCATGAAGTAAAATTTCGAGTTTAGAAAAGCCTGAAAATTTGGATTTGCTGGGGCGCGACTCGCTTCGCTCGCGCGCCCCAGCAAATCCAAATTTTCAGGCTTTTCTAAACTCGAAATTTTACTTCATGCTTAATCTGGGAGTGGAACCCCTCGTAAGACGACCAATCAGATACTTATATTGCAGTTTCCTTTATTGTCAAATTTATGACATTAAATAAATAGAGTAATAGTTATTTATGTAATAAGTGTGTAAAATTGAGCTTTATGGCATGAGTTCAGATGATGTTTCGTGACGAGCCGAAGGCGAGTCACGAAACATCTGAACGAATGCCATAAAGCTTATTTTACACACGCATTACATACATAACCTTTTGCACGTCATACCGCAAACAAGTACAATATAAATTATGAACTGTGGAGGCTTCTACTTCGTTATACATGTTAATTCAATGAAATAAAACACTTTAACTTTGTTTGTATAACACACTATTTTTATTTTCGTGACTGCAGTTCAATATAGTATTTAAAAATAAGGTTTATTTTGACTTTAAATTTCAATGGGAATTATTTGTTATTATTAACAGTTAAGTTTATAGTAAAATGGGAGCAATTTTGTATATTGACTCCTGAAGCTGTAAGTGCTGGTAACATAACATTTTGGGAATCGGCATTTGCTTCTGATATATTATTTGCAATATTCACACCTTCACGGTTTTGGCATTATTTAATAGAACTACTATGTGCGATTATAGTGCTTTCTTTTGCCTTATTGGGTTCTATATATTCTATATTATCATTTGTAGTCAAATTTTCTATTCTGGGTTTTACATAATTACTCGAACTTGGACCTGCTATAGATGGATTTTTCATAATTGCGACCGCTGTTTTGATATTATTATTAAGGGAATTATCAATGTAGCCTTCGGCTACAGCGGACGATTTCCATCCACCATGTTTCTTAATTTGTACTTAGTTAGCTCCAGTATTGGCCAATAATGTTGCGGATAAGCGTCGAAAACAATGACCCGTGAAAAGATGTGGATTTTCTAAATGTAAATATTTCGCAATAATAGAAGGAAAGCTTCCAAACGTGTTAATGCCAACTACTTGATTGGTGCATCGTCCGTTTGCATATTTTATAAAGAATTTTCTATCTGCAGCACTTTTATTGGTCCGCAATCTTGAATACTTTTGGTAAAAAGAGATATAATCTGTATCAGATTCATTATCGTTGACAATAGTAAAGGTTCTTGGATTGTGAGTTTTCGTATCAGGAATGCTAATAATTACCATATTGTCAATTTCTTTTATATCCTCCTTCTTGATATTGTACAATTCGTGTCTGCGGCATGCCCCAAAAATCCCAAATATTAATGCCACCTGAAATGCCTATTTCAATATATTGTTAAAATGGTTTAATTAAAAATAACCAACTTTAATCATAAGAAAACTGTCATCTGGGGCTTCCTTCAAAACTGCCAATTTTTCGGATTTAGAGAGAGTTTTAGATTTGTTTGCCTTAAATCCTACGCCATTCTGTTTGATGAAAGCTATTAATTTGCTATATTTTCCAATTTGCACATTATGTTTTGTAGCGAGGGTGCATTTTAACATTGAAAATATAGACCAAATGCTATAGGGCTTATATTTTCTGCAAAGATCGGCAAAATATGCTAATAAGGTATTCTCTGAATAGCTTCTAATGGTTCTAGATTCACACCACTTGATAAATTCCTGGTAGCGTTTTTCATATATTACCCTTGAATTTTTCGGTAGTAGTTCTAAACACGCTATCTCTGCTTCCTTTACTACATCTGGTGGTGTGCAGCTTTCCGCGTCGGATGTATCATCCACTTCCATGATGAACTACTATCGATGTACTCGTGTCGCGAAAATTTGATTGATTGTTCTGACAGTAGGTATTTCGATAACAGCGTATCATGAAATTCCTTTATGCATTCGATACCACTTTTATGGTTGGATACAAATAAACAATGTAACATTTGCTAAATGCCACCTTTTGACATTGATTAGAGTTTGTAAAGTGTCAACTTTTAAGATGAAAGTGCAAAAATATTATTTTTTAGGTTAACTCTAGAACATAAACAAACTTGTGTGCATTATTTATGTGTTACTAAACTTTGACGTACAAATAGGAATATTCCTAATTTTGGACGACAATTATCAATATCTAATTTTCAGAAAAGTTAACAAATTAAATAAGTTTATTGAAATTATTGATGATTTACAAATAAAATTAAATTAATCATTGAAAATTCACGAAATACTCGATTTAATAAAAAAACGTCATAATCAGGAAATATAATTATTTAATGTTTTGATTAATATTAGCACATTTTTTCTATTTACACTGTTCGTTTGCTTTATCGTGCCCACCATTAGGATTTTGTAAACTATTAGAGTTACGAAAACGGTTAAATTAGATAAATGTTTCTATTTTTAATACAAAATATAAATACGTTAATAAATTTAATAATTTAATCATTTGTTTCCAAGATATAGCGAAAAAAGTGAAAATCGACAAACATTTCTTGTTGCTATAAATTTGTTAATTAGAAAGATAATGAACTGAAATTGGAAATATACTCTAAATAAAATCCAAGAAACACAATTAAATTGGTAGATTTTATACAGGATGTCCTATTTCCAAGATACGACATCAAAGTTTAATTTTTCTAATTTAAGCCATATTGGATTTTTCTACCAATGAATAAAGCAGGAAAATGTTGTTGAAAATCATGTGTTATAAGTCAAAAAAATAACTGCAATTTCTAATTATAAATGGGACACGGTATAAAACTGTATTTACTTAATGTATTTCTAAGGACTAATTTAAGTTAAATATAATATCTTTATTCAATATCTCAATAAAAAAGTTATTATGAGAATAAAATTTGATCGAGTTGCACTTTTTTAGTCATATCTATAAAACAAATTAGCCTAGATAATTGTTGTTCGAATAGTTTTACTCACAGTCAAAAGTATTACATTTCATCTAATTTAACCAATTTATTGTTTTTAATAGTTTATAATTTGTATCCAGCATTTTTTTCAAAGATATGATGAAAAAAGTTAAAATCGATAAAATATTAGTTTTACTATAACTTTGTTAATGAAGGAGCTATTGAGCTGATATTTTGTTCTTAGTCTAAATGAGTCGAATACGATGATATTCAGATTATACACAGGGTGTTTTATTTTATGAAATACGACATTTGTCGTTTAAATTTGACATATGACACGTTATTTTTAACTCAAATTTTCTGCTCTATTCAATGGTGTAAAAATGAAATATGGTTGCCTTTAAAAACATTGAACTATTATGGTGTATTTAAAAAATGAGACACCCTGTATTAAATCTGTCAATTTAGTTGCGTTTCTCAGATGTCATTTAGGGAACATATCAAATTTCAGCTACGTATCTATCTAAATAACAAAGTAATAGCAAAAATAAAATATTGTCGATTTTCACTTTTTTCGCCACATCTTAAAAACAAATGACGCTAGATGAAATTTGTCAACCCAGTTTTATTTTGTATTAAAAATGGAAACTATTGTCTAATTTAACTGTCTTCGTACCTCTAATAGTTTAGAAAATCCCAATGGCGAACATGATAAAGCAAATAAACGATATAATCTGAAATTAGATTTGTTCGTTAATTGAATAAATAAAAAATTAATGAAATAAATGTTTAGAAACATTTGTGTATTTACTTACTTTTGCCAATTTGTTACGTTTTCGTCAATTTTGATCAGTCGTACAACTTCATAAATTTCTTCATTTTTCACAGTTGTTAAGTGAAAGAAGATCATAATTATTTTCTATCTTAATGAATTATCATAAACATTGTGATTTACGAAAGTCTTTAAAAAATGTAATAAAATTGGAAAATTATCAAACAACAGCAATTAATGATTTTTTTAATAGCTCTGAGAAAATTTGACGACATAACAGACTTATTGAAATTTTACGATAATTATTAAATTATTGAATTTCAAAAGTTTTTACAATACATTGAAATTCAGGAATTTATTTTGTACACTGCATTGTGAAAATTATGTAAATTGAAAAAATGATTGAAACTTGACCAACATTTAAATAAACTGGAGATATATTGTAATTTTTCGAAAATGATTAAATTACTTAGGTTCACAATTTTTTTGAAAACAATCTGAATTGAAAGAAAAATTAAAATTTGACGATAGTTTGAAGAAATGGATTTATTGAAATTTTACAAAAATTAACAAATTTCCTGAAAAAGTTATGAATATATAATCTTAGAAAAAATATGGGGAAAACAAGTGAATTATTTAAATTCAGTAACATTCTAACAAGTGTTTTCCAGGCCTAGGACCAATTCAAATTTTCGGGCTTTTCTAAACTCAAAATATTTACTTCCTCCGCCACGCGTGTTCTACACAGATTTAAAGTGAAGTTCAAAAATACATAAAGCATTTTTAATTATATCAAATTAAAATAAAAAAATGAACATTTGTTACGTGGCACCTCTTGCAGGCAATAAGAATCTTGCAAACCCTTTCCATGATATACCGTAGTTTATTTTAATTACAGTAATACTAACTTCATTATATTCATCGTCTCAATCTTAGGATAGATTATACTTATCTTAAGATTAAAATTACTCAATAACTACATAATAACTAAAAGCATAACGAATCATAACAAAAATATGTATAGGGTGTTCCAGAACTCGCTCTCCAGAGAAAGAAAGAGAAATCTCCAAAAAAGACCAAATAAGTAATCACAAACAAAAAATGTTTAGCTTGAACGATATTCAAGAAAAGAACATTTTAATTCGACTAATCAGAGCGGTTTAAGCCATCCAGATGTATTTCTCGTAATTGTAACTTTTGAAAAACGTCAGTGTTAAAAGTTACAATTACGAGAAATACATTTATTTTTAATTTCAGTATAATTATATTTATAAAATGCACATTTATGGTGAAAGTGAGGTGTGGTGAAGATTATGTGGGAAGAGGAAGGAGTTACAAATGGACCAGAATGCGGGGTTTTCCTTTGGGAAACTCTAGTAGGTAGGAATTATAGATAAGACAAACCCTTTACTAATTCCCACTAGGACTATATCTAAAGCAATGTTATTTGATTAAATATTTGAAAGTAGATCAAGTCCATTTATAACTTGATTTATAAATTGATATATTTAAGACTTCGCATTTTAATATAAATTAAAAATATACTAATAGGATAATAAGGTGTCATACTTTTTAAATGGTTCTAAGAGTGTTAAATTTACAATTCCAATTAAAATAACAGATAAATGCTGTTATTTTAATTGGAATTGTAAATTTAAGTGATTAATATGTGTTTTCTTACTACAAATGGAGTTAGGTCACTTTAAAAATTAACAAGTAGATTTGTTACAAAATTTAAATGAGTTTAAAGTGTATCTAACATATTTTAAAATGCTTCAAATTGAAATAATCAACTCTTAATTTATGTTGTATTTCTGTACAACATTTGAAAAACATTTATTATAGAATTCAGGAAATCTTCTAAGTACATAAGTTACATATTAATTTTTAATAGTGGAAGCTTTCACGTCGTTATACAACACGACATCCTAATAATGAATCATAGTTTAAATCACCTTTAAGGTTAAATGTCATTTGACGCTTTTAGTTTGAAAATGATTTTTAGTTTGTCGAGACTATAGTCACTTAATAAAGTCTCAGTTATTCAAATAAAATTAAAAAGATGAAATACTTGTATTCATAACAATTTATTGTTCATCTACATAAAGAGATCATGTATTTTGATATTGAAACTGGTCTTCCAATTTTATAAAGTGCTGTCAATTTAATATGAATATGTCTTATTTAAAATTTATTTAAAAAAACACAGTAAATTGATTTTTAAGTTTGGTATAAAACTTAAGTCACCTACTTACCTTTCAAATAAACATGTAATTAAACTTAAACATCCCTTTTACGACATTTAACAAATTTTGGCCTAAAGTTAGAGTTTGTTGTACCGGGTGTTCGATAAAAAACAGTGTGAGCCGTTTTTCAAATAAACAGTACTCCATTATTTTTGGGTTTAAAATTTTGTTATTTACAAATAAAGTATGCCACAACAAGCGGTTTCACAACTTTATGTGTGGAAAATAATGTCATTCAAATAGAGTCTAAAGTTTGAGTGAAATTTTTAAATTTTGCTGTATTGAAAATAAAACTCGAGTGGTTTTCGTCATGATTATTTTATAAAAGTGCATTCCTGGCACATTTGCACTCATTATACCTAAATGGACCGAGTTTGAGTGCCATAAGCTGGTATTAATGAGTATTGCAGAAAACTGTAAGCTGCTTCCAAATTCCAAAGTTTGAGTATTTTGTGGGACAGAACAATAACATTTTCGTTAATTTCTTCTTGATTTCTTCATTTTTATTATCAAAGCGAGACATCTTAATTAATTTTATTCGTAAAACAAAAGCTGTATCAACTTTTGACGTTTTAATTTGATGTGTGTGTAAGTTTAGTTACTATGATCTATTGTAAAAAAAAGAAAATAGTTTATCTATACTTTGAAACGTTCATGGTCATCACGTGGGACCATGAAATTTTAAGAAATGGAAAATCCCTCTAGATGCCACGCAAAGCACATTGCTTTTGCATTTATTAAAACATCTCTATCTACGAGTATATTTAAATTAGAGATGGGAATACTCTAATTAAAATAAATTTCAAGATTAACACAGTCTAATTTCAATTAACTTTATTTTCCCTGCTAAAAACAAAAACATCAAAGTTATTCCCAATCAAAAACGTTTGGGAGCCACCGGTTTAAACAAATAAGAAATATTCATTCGCATAATAAAAATTCAACCCGTTTTTCCTCACAACACATTTCAATCTTTCGACATTTTCCCCGATTTCCGCAAACGAAATCACACACTTAAACGAACTTCATCCCTTTATAAACTGTACGCTCCGCGAATTTCGAGGGTTAATCCCTATTTTTAAAGAGCCCAGAACGCGAAATTCTTTATAAAACTCGCGTTATAAGAAATATTTCTTCTCCCCGAAATTCGATTTTAGTTTTAAATTTTTTCGACAAACTCTAGTGTTGAATTAACGCATTCTTTTTGATTTACTCTCTTTACAACTTTCCGTACTTATACCCCTGAAAAAAAACCGAAAGAAAAGCGTTAACTAAACCTTTTTATATTTTATGTGTTGATTTAACTAAAACAGACGTTTTTATTTTATATCTATTTTTATCAGTTATTTTATTTTTAATTATTAACTAAATCTTTCTATCTTTTACACATTAGCCTTTATTCCGATGCGTTTTTGCGTAAATCTGGGGGGAATTTAAATGTAATTGAAACGTCGAGTTTGTTGATGCTTCAAGCCATTCGTTTATTGATGTTTTTTGTTTCTCTCTCAAATACAAATTTGATTTGCGTTTAAGGATAATTCACGAAGAATTAAATAGAAATCTTGCACACTAGTGTTTTACTAATAAACATCAGAATATAGTTATATGGTTTTTACACTTGCTTAAAATTTAGAAAACTTTCTTTTAATCACTAACAGTTAAGATTATTCGTTAAAGAAATATAAAAGCATAATAAAAATATTGGAATTAAAAAAAATATTATAAACGAATTTTTGAGGATTAATCATCAGGCGTTTTGTCTCGGTGTCTCATTATTATTTTCTTAGTATCAGTTTTATTATATTAATCTCTCATTCACCTTGTCTGTCTACCAACCTTTCAATTTCAGATTCCCAATCTCTAAGTCTTAGTGTCTTAGTCAATCATTCTCTCAGTCTGCCTTTTAATTGCTCATTTTTTTTTTGTCTCCGTCTCACAATCTCTCATTCTTATTATTTTAGTCACTCGATCTCTCAGTTTCAGATTCTCAGTTTTGCAGCCTCATTATCTCAATTACTCATTCTTATTCTTTCAATGTTTCAGTCTCAGTTTCTCAATCTCCCGGTCTCAATTTTTATTCTCAAAATCCATCAAGATTTTATAAATGAATGAAAATCATTGAACAAGCTATTGATAATTCCCGAACGTATGTCTTCCACTCCCAGACTAAGCATGAAGTAAAATTTCGAGTTGAGAAAAGCCCCAAGAATTTGGATTTGGACGCGCAAGCGTCCAAATCCAAATTCGGGCTTTTCTCAACTCGAAATTTTACTTCATGCGCCCCGCGCATTAAAACACTGATTTAGTGTAATGTTCACAATATACTGCTCATTCATTCCCAATCTCTAAGTTTTAGTCTCTCAGTCTATCATTCTCTCAGTCTGCCTTGTAACTGCTCATTCTCTTTGTCTCCGTCTCACAATCTCTCATTCATATTATTTCAGTCACTCGATCTCTCAGTTTCAGATTCTCAATTTTGCAGTCTCATTATCTCAATTACTCATTCTTATTCTTTCAATGTTTCAGTCGCAGTTTCTCAATCTCCCAGTCTCAATTTTTATTCTCATATTGTCAATCTCTTAAGTTCACAATATCTCAATCTCTCATTCTTATTCTCTCAATCTCCCACTTTCAGTTTCTTAATATCTCAGTTTCTTAATCTCTTATTCTCAGTATGTCAGTCTCTTGGTGTTAGTTTCTCAACAACAATCTCTGTGTCAATTTCCTAATTTCCTAATTACATTATCTCAATCTCTCAGTCTCAATCACTCAGTCTCTCATTAAGCCAGTCTTTGAATCATTCAGCCCTTTTTATAAATTAATGATAATGATGGAAATTCGTAAAAACAGCAAAAATTTCAAAAAAGTGACAAAAATCTCAAAATTCATCAAGATTTTATAAATGAATAAAAATTATTGAACAAGCTATTGATAATTCCCGAACGTATGTCTTCCACTCCCAGACTAAGCATGAAGTGAAATTTCGAGTTGAAAAAAGCCCTAAGAATTTGGATTTGGACGCGCAAGCGTCCAAATCCAAATTCGGGCTTTTCTCAACTCGAAATTTTACTTCATGCGCCCCGCGCATTAAAACACTGATTTAGTGTAATGTTCACAATATACTGCTCATTTATTCCCAATCTCGAAGTTTTAGTCTCTTAGTCTATCATTCTCTCAGTCTGCCTTGTAACTGCTCATTCTCTTTGTCTCCGTCTCACAATCTCTCATTCATATTATTTCAGTCACTCGATCTCTCAGTTTCAGATTCTCAATTTTGCAGTGTCATTATCTCAATTACTCATTCTTATTCTTGCAATCTTTCAGTCTCAGTTTCTCAATCTCCCAGTCTCAATTTTTTTCTCATATTCTCAGTCTCTTAAGTTAACAATATCTCAATCTCTCAATCTTATTATCTTAATCTCCCACTTTCAGTTTCTCAGTTTCTTAATCTATTATTCTTAGTATATCAGTATCTTGGTGTTAGTTTCTCAACAACAATCTCTGTGTCAACTTCTTAATTTCCCAATTACATTATCTCAATCTCTCAGTCTCTCATTATGCCAGTCTTTGAATCACTCAGCCTTTTTTTATAAATTAATGATAACGATGGAAATTCGTGAAAACTGCAAAAATTTAAAAAAAAATTACAAAAATCTCAAAAACTGTCAAGATTTTATAAATGAATGAAAATCATTAAACAAGCTATTGATAATTCCCGATCGAACGTCTTCCACTCCCAAACTAAGCATGAAGCAAAATTTCGAGTTGAGAAAAGCCCTAAGAATTTGTATTTGGACGCGCCAGCGTCCAAATCCAAATTGGGGTTTTTCTCAACTCGAAATTTTACTTCATGCGCCACGCGTTAATACACTGATTTAGTGTAATGTTCACAATATACTGTTTATTTAAAATGTACATTTTCAGTGGATTTTTCAATTATGAAATTTTTATGAGACACAGTCTAAATTTCACAATATCTCAACCCGTAATTCTTTTAATCTCTCATTCTCAGTTTCTCAATATTTTAGGCTGTATCCTAGTTTTATTTTCACAGTATCTTAATCTTTTATTCTCATTATCTCAGAGTCAATCTCTTAGTTTTAGTTTCTCAACCCAGATCTCTTAGTATGCCTTTCAGTCTCAATCTTAAAGTCTGTATCTCTCTTAATCTTACAGGCTGTCTCTTAATCTTAATATCTCATTCTTATTTTCTCGGGTAAGTAATAAATTCTTAATCTCCCACTCGTATTATTTCAGTCGCTTAGCCCGTCTCGCGGTCTGTCTCTTAATTTCTTATTCTCATTATCTCAGTTTCTTAATCTGTTAGTATCTATCTAATAATTTCTTAATCTCCCACTCGGATTATTTCAATCGCTTAGCCTGTCTCGCAGTCAGTCTCTTAATCTCTTATTCTCATTATCTCAGATTCTTAATCTGTTAGTAATTTCTTATCCGCAATCTCTATCTCTCAGTCTCATTAACTCAGTCATTCAATCTCTAAGTCTTAGTTTCCCAATCTTAATCTCTCAGGCTATCTCTTAGTCTCAATCGCAGTATCTGAATCTTTCATTTTTATTTTCTCGATCTCCCATTCTCAATTCCTCTCTCATTCCATCATTCCATTCCATTCCATCTCAGTCTTTTAATCTCTCGTTCTTATTCCTCCAATCTCTTATTCTTAGTTTCTCAATCTCTCAGTCTTAGTCACACACTCACTCAATATCAAATTCTCATTCTTACAGTCTCTCAGCATTGTGTCTATCAATATTTATATGACTCTCAGTCTCTTATTATCTCACTCTTATAATCTCTCATTCCTAGTTTCTCAATCTGTCAGTCTTAGTCACACACTCACTCTATATCAAATTCTCATTCTTACATTCTCTCAGCGTTGTATTTAATCAATATTTATTATTATCTGTTCAATTAACTTATCGTGACATTTTAAAGTAAATTAAAAAAAATACAACAAAAACGTGGCTCAAGAATATCCAGTATTACCCGGCGTATTCACCGTTTATAATTAATAGCAATCTCATGAAAATCCGGTGTATGGTTATATTATGTATTTAAGTTATTTCTGAAAAAATTAAATTATTTACAATTATTTAATATTGAGTGAGTTTTCAAAGTTTCAATTAATTTATGAACTGTTTTGTAGTGACCAAATGTGTCAAAAGTCTCCGAAATGAATCAAAATTGATGAAAATTATGTAATTTGATAAAACTCTTAAAACCTTAAAAGCCAAAGAATTACGGGGTGACCAAACCAAATTTTATTTAAACTCGAAATTTTACTTCATGCGCCAATCGTGTAAAACACTGATTACAAATGAAGTTAAAAATATACTACTAGTTGAGTATAGCTACTAAAGACGTTTATTTTGAACGTAAAAATCAAACGAATAAATATATTATAAAACTATATTTTAATTTATTTTTTTATAAATTAACCCTAGAGGGTTTTCCACTCCCAGACTAAGCATGAAGTAAAGTTTTGAGTTTAGAAAAGCCTGCAAATTCGGATTGACCGCGTGGAGAAGCGGAGCGGCCAATCCAAATTAGGCTTTTCTAAACTCGAAATTTTACTTCATGCGCCACACGTATAAAACACTGAAATATCGTAAAGTTTAAAATATACTGCTTTAGCAATCTATTATGTAGATGTGGATAAAACGTAAGTCAAATTCTGCGCTGAACAAATTGTTTAAAGCAGTGTTTATAGGCAACCCAGTAACTCTAACGTATATTGGGTTGCCTATAATTGTTGTTGTGTGTGTGTTTTTGAACTTCACTGTAAATCAGTGTTATTAAGCGTGGCGCATGAAGTAAAATTTCGAGTTTAGAAAAGCCTAATTTGGATTGGCCGCTCCGCTTCGCTACGCGGCCAATCCAAATTCTCAGGCTTTTCTAAACTCGAAATTTTACTTCATGCTTAGTCTGGGAGTGGATAACACTCGTTAAAAGCCCCAAATTAACCGCTTGGAAACAAATAATTCCCGCAAATTATAAAACGCTGTAATTATCGGGATTTAGATTAATTCAGTGTTTTTACGCGTGACGCATGAAGTAAGATTTCGAGTTTAAAAAAGCCTAAAATGTTTAGGCTTTTCAAAACTACAAAACTTTACTTCATGGGAGAGGAAAACACTCGTGTAAAGGTTCAAATTGAACTCTTTTCAAAACACAACAAATATCCACAGATTTGCAGCATATAATTTGGATATGTATACCTACTTAAAAGAAAAACTCACGATATCTGGCAGTATAATATAGTCTAAAAATGTTAATTTCGATAAACAAAACTAAGTTAGGTTAGTAGAAAGGTATGTATTATGATTATTTAAATAATAAAATCTGTCATTGTATAATTCAATATCTGTAACTCAAATATTCATTGTATAATTGAATATCTGTCGGGGTATTAGCTTGAAAAGTAGTTGTTTTAATTAATATTTGAAAATTTGTCTCAATGAGACAACATTTTTTGCAGAAAGTCGATATTCATTTTAATTCGGTTTTATAATTTGTAAATATTGTGCGACAAACTCAATTTTTATTTATGTTAAATTTTCATTTATGTGAAACTGTACTGTTAAAGGCGGTGTGTCACTCTCTATCAGGAATCAAATTGTTTGCACCTACTTAATCTCTTTACATATAAATAACATTCCTTAATTTTTACTCACCCCAGTTTTGTGTACTTATCTCAACGACACACTTCAACATTCCTGTAAGTTTTCTGTCTATGTCAATCATTTTTTGCATTGAAAGTCTAATCATAGCTATACTGATAAGGGATAAATCTCGAAACTCTTTTATAGATGGTTTAAGACAATTAATATTCATTCCCTGTAATTTATTCAATTTATTTCAATTTCCTGTTGGTTCATTTAGTTTCGTGAGAGAAAAATTTGACCTGATGTTCCATTTTGCATATAAATTATGCATACAACAGCAAATCTGTCATTGTATAATTCAATATCTGTAACTCAAATATTCATTGTATAATTCAATATCTGTCGTGGTATTAGCTCGAGAAGTAGTTGTTTCAATGAATATTTAGAGACTTATCTCAAATGTTTGCAGAAAATCGATATTAATTTGAATTCGGTTTTATAATTTAAATAATGACCCAATATAATATATATTTATTGTAGATTCACCAACATCTTTATCAAATGTGCACATTTGCCGGCCAATGTATAAACAAACAAAAATAATCACACAACTTTAAACAACTGTAATTTCAACAGAAGTCAAGCATAGTGAGGTTTTCTAATGTTTGAACAAAGTTTACTAATTTCCCAACAATTTCTGAAAACAAATATTAAAATTTCACCTTTTGATTATTTTTTAAAGATTTTCTTAAAAATAATCACACATTGTTGCATATATTTGAGTACACTAAGAGCAACTATAATTACTATTACTTTAAGTAAAACACTTTGTTTATAACTTTCAAAAATTGTTTATTTTGTATTCACAACAAATGTTTCGCCACACTGTGGCTTCTTCAGGTGAAGAACAAGTGATTAACTTAACCTAATTACAATGTATATATATAGGGCTAGCTGATAAGTAAGAGGAGTGGGGGTTACAGTTTTAAATTGAGCAATAAATATTAGTTTCTTTGCCTGTGTATGTAAAAGATGAATAATTTGTTTGGGGGTTATTTTTTAAACTAATATTATCACTAAAAAATTAGAAAAAGTAAATATTAAAATTGCGTATAAAACAGACAACAAATTAGGAAAATACATAAAAAATAATAAACATAGAATATCCAGAGCTCGACATAGCGGTGTCTATTTGTTAAGTTGCGGTGACTGCCCTAAAGTATACGTCGGCCAAACTGGGAGAGCCTTTCAAGAAAGGACGAACGAGCATAAAACCAGCTTCGAGAAAAAGAAAAACAACTCGACTTATTCCAACCACTTGCTAGATGAAGGCCACAACTTCAACGATGACATCCAAATACTACACATCGAGAAGAATGGAAGAAAATTAAACATCCTGGAAAGCACCGAAATAAACAAAAGAAAATTCAGCGATCAATTACTAAACGATCAGACAGATATTAATAACTCCACATTGCTCAATTTAAAACTGTAACCCCCACCCCTCTTTTTTTGAAAGTTATAAACAAAGTGTTTTACTTAAAGTAATGAATATGAACTTTCAACAACTATCAGCCACCTCGATTAATAACTATAATTACAGTTGATTTTAACGTATTTAAATATACGCAAACAATTTGTGATCTCTAAGAATTAATTATATTTTTTTTATTTACAACTTTATAACTTTAAACAACTGTAATTTCAACAGAAGTCAATCAAAGTGAGGTTTTCTAATGTTTAAACAAAGTTTACTAATTTCCCAACAATTTCTGAAAACAAATATTAAAATTTCACTTTTTGATTATTGAGTACACTTAGAGCAAATATAATTATAGTTGATTTAAACGTACTCAAATATACGCAAACAATTTGTGGTCTCTAAGAATTAATTCTATTTTTTTTATCGTCAAAACACAGTTTATTAAATTCTCAACAAGCTCTGTAAATTTTAATAAAATCCGGCGTTTCTTGGGTTGTTTGCGATTTGTGTTTAAGAAAACATAAAGTTTAAAGTTCTTCCTGTTCTTAATTTCTCTTTAATGTATAAAGATACATTAGGAACAGGAAGAATTTAATATACCTGAAGTTTGGTTTAAAACCTGACCATTAAGATTTATAAAAAAAAGATTTAAAGGTCAAAGCCTTTTTGCGTAAATCAAAATAGTCTGCTTTTAAACTGAGACTTGTAGGCGTGTAGAGAGAAATCCGTCCATAAACTGGTCCCTTAAGTGTGTGCGTCCCTATAAAGTACTTTTGAAAATGAAAACAAAAACTTTTATACGCACACGTCTACACACTAATACATCCTAATACACACTTAAATTACTAAATGTATAAATATTATAATAAAAATAAAAATGTGTATATTTATTTTAATGTAATATTCTTACTTTGCCAACGGAAATAGTATAATCTGATTGTTGCACAGACATACAAAAAATTGTATTTATTCTTGATAATGGCATTAAACTAAAACTGGAAAAATAAAATACATATAAGTTTTTAAAATCAAATAAATTTAATTTACAAAACCAATATATTTTAGAAAATGTTTTACCAAGTGATTAATAAGAAAAAAATATCCGATGTGTTGTTCACTCTTTATAATATTATATTATTTGTAACGTAAAAATCAAACGTATAAATATATTATAAAACTATATTATAATTTATTTTTTTATAAATTAACGCTAGAGGGTTATCCACTCCCAGACTAAGCATGAAGTAAAATTTCGAGTTTAGAAAAGCCTGAAAATTTGGATTGGCCGCGTAGCGAAGCGGAGCGGCCAATCCAAATTAGGCTTTTCTAAACTCGAAATTTTACTTCATGCGCCACACGTATAAAACACTGAAATATCGTAAAGTTTAAAATATACTGCTTTGGCAATCTAATATGTAGATGTGGATAAAACGTAAGTCAAATTCTGCGCTGAACAAATTGTTTAAAGCAGTGTTTCTAGGCAACCCAGTAACTCTAACGTATATTAGGTTGCCTATAATTGTTGTTGTGTGTGTGTTTTTGAACTTCACTGTAAATCAGTGTTTTTAAGCGTGGCGCATGAAGTAAAATTTCGAGTTTAGAAAAGCCTAATTTGGATTGGCCGCTCCGCTTCGCTACGCGGCCAATCCAAATTCTCAGGCTTTTCTAAACTCGAAATTTTACTTCATGCTTAGTCTGGAAGTGGAAAACACTCGTTAAAAGCCCCAAATTAATCGCTTGGAAACAACGAATTCCCGCAAATTAAAAACGCTGTAATTATCGAGATATGTATACTCAAAAAAATGCCCTGCTGTTCTGTTTTAAACACATTTTAAACGTGTTTTAAACAAGTTTTAAACACGTTTTAAAAATGTTTTTAATCGTTAATGTTTTAAACGCGGTTTCAATGAAAAAAAAACACGTTTTGTTATAAAAAAAACTGTTTTAATTAAAATAAAAAAAAAACTTTTATTAAAAACCCTGTTTTGAAGTAGGAGGTGGTTACATTAAAATTTTGTTGTAGTGATTGCTTACATACTTTGTTTCTTTCTGTATTATTTGTATAGTGTTTTTTGTTTAGTGTTAAGTGCGATATTTATTTATTGTAACTTATGCGTATTATTATTTTGTTTTTATATATTTTTTGTAATGTTGTAAAATGGAGAAATCCGTAGATTATTATAGAAATAATAGTAATATAGTAACATATTATGTTTTTAATGTTTAATTAATAATAATTAATAATGCTAATTAATAATGTTTTATTATCGAGAGATGCGACTTTGATATTTGCTTCCAAAGACTACTTGTTTAAGTGGTGACAATTGTGCATTTTTGATAATACTTTCTTCTAAGTTTGCTTATATTTTTTTAACGGAAGAAGATAGTATTTTTTTCCCTACTAAGTTTATTCAGAAAAATCAGTTCTTTTTAAATATCCAAAAATATAGGTATGTTTCTGGGAAAGAATATTCGATGGCGTCATTACTTTAGTTTCCATATTTAGAAAAATATTCAATTTTGTCTTAAAATGGACCTTACTCAATCCCATTTATAATCCGCTTTTCAGATTTTTTCTTTCGTTTTTCCTTTTCTTATAATAGAGCTGAGACATCGCGTTTCGCTCACCCTGTACATAATTCTGATAAACATCAGTACATTTCAAATAAATTTAAAAATTTTTAAATCGTCGGACTTAAAATAAATAGGAACAAAAAAACGAATTAACGTGAAATTAATAAAATTTAGTTGAATTTTAGTTTCAAATCTAATTATGAATTTCGATCAATTATGAGATTCAAATCAAAATATAAATATTGTAAAAATGTGGAAGATATTTACTAACAATACTAACAGAATTACCCAATTCTTCCATTTTGATTTGTTGGAAGAACGAATAAAAAAATATACATACTATTTTTCGCCTACAGGTATTGTAAAAATATGAAATATTTAAGTTTTAAATACTTTTTTTGCTGACAAGGCTAATTGAATAATCTATTTTTTTTTAATTTATTAGAAACAAAACTATGAAATAAAATCATAAAATTTGGTTGATTTTTAGTTTCAAATCTAAATAAAGATATTGTAAAACTGTGCAAGATTAAGCTTTAGATACCATTTTTTTGCTAACGATTCTAATTCTTTTGTATTGATTTATGAGAGACAAAACTATAAATGAAAATTATGAATTTCGATCGATTTTTAGTTTAAAATCTTAATATAGATATTGTAAAAATGTGCAAGATTAGAGCTTTACATACTATTTTTTTGCTAACAATGCTAACAGAATAACCCAATTCTTTCCTTTTAATTTATTGGAAGAACGAACAAAAAATATCAGAAGCATTATAATTTTCTTTCGAATTATATTAAGAAAACACCCTCATTATCACATTCGTGTAATTAAATTTATTTATTTAAAACTTAATACAAACATACCCATTTTTAAAAATTCTAAAGGTCTCGGAGTTTTCTTCAAGTATTTGACATGTATCTAACTGAGAGAAGTCAGGTTACAACGGCTTACTTAAATTACGAAAACTATCAGTCAAGCATAATTCAACAAACAATCGGATTGCCTCAAGGGAGTATTCTGAGCCCTTTACTGTTCCTATTGTTCATTAATGACATGCCACACGAGATCCACGGGCACATAACAATGTTCGCAGATGATACGACAATTAATTTGGAAGATCGGGACATCCGAACCCTAAATAATGCCACAAATCAAATTATGAGGGACCTAGACAAATGGTTAACCAAGAATAACCTTAATGCGAATGTGTCGAAAACACACATCATGAACTATCGCATGCCGATGGAACAGACAGAGGTACAGCTTAAGGGTGAGCCAATACAGGAAACAGACCACGTAAAATTTTTGGGAGTAATTATCCAAAAAGATATAAAATGGGATAAGCATGTTCAATATATTTGCACTAAATTAGCAAAATATTCGTATTTAATTTATATCACCAGGTTAGATATTCATGAAGAAGCTGCACGAATAGTATATTTGTCATACTGTCAATCACAGATGACATACGGCATTATATTCTGGGCCTGTACCACAGATATAAATTTCCAAAAGATATTTACGACGCAAAAGAGACTAATTAGAGCTATTTGCAACGAGAGACCAAACACCAGTTGTCGACCATTATTTAAAAAACTAAAGATAATGCCTATCGCAAGCATATACATATATGAATCACTAAAGTTTGTCAAAAATAATCTCCAGTCATTTAGTACACACCAGAGCCAACACCACTACAATATTAGGATGCGGTACCTAACTCTACCAAAACATCAACATAGCTATTACCACAATTCTTGTATAGTACAATGTGCCAAACTGTATAACTCCCTACCAGGCAATCTAAAAGATTTAACCAATAAGAAATTCAATCAAAAAGTTAAACAAATAATACTGGAAAACGTGTTTTACTCAACCAGTGAATATACAACATTCTGTGATACGATGAGAAGTACGGCGTAATATTGTAACAATTTGTAGTTATAACATTTTTAATGTGTTGTTTCGTTGTCCTTTACAAATACAGCCTATTTATTTTATATGTATATTTTAACTTATTGATATTTTAATTGTATATTTATATTTTAACTTATTGATAGTTTTAACTGTATTACTATATCTTGTTTTTAATATGTATGTATTGTCCATTTA
The DNA here is from genome assembly GCA_932526585.2 of Philonthus cognatus. Lineage (NCBI taxonomy): Eukaryota > Metazoa > Arthropoda > Insecta > Coleoptera > Staphylinidae > Philonthus > Philonthus cognatus. The sequence goes on from OW052242.1 coordinate 38,283,506, forward strand.
TTTAGAATTTTAATTATTGAATGTAATAAGCTTAATATGTAAGCCACATCACACAATTTGACACTCCCAAGAATGTAATCATTTGTTTCTGGAAATAAATATATTATTATTATTATTATTATGGCCATTTAATTGCTGATTTTACAAGTTAAAAATTTGATCATAGATTCAACGAATTTTTGTCTGTTGTTTTATTTACGAGAGAGTTTTAGGAAATATTTAAGAGGCACTTAATACTCTATTTAGTGCTTCTTAAATATTTGGGAGATAATTGAAATAACAACAGATTCTCGAATCTCTTGTTTCTTAAAAGGAATGGATTTCTGGGAGACTTTAGAAAGGCTTAAAATAGATTTAAGAGGAATTTATTAAAATTTTGAAAACCAAGAGACCTAAAAAAGTTTTGATGGGGACTTAAAAAGTTTAAAAAAAGTACTTGAAAGAGTTTCGGAGAGACTTAAGAGGCGTCCGAGAGAGTTATCGGAGAAATTTAAGATATGAGACCTAACAGGCACTAAAGAGAGTTTTGGCAGAACAGAAACTAGAGATTCGAAATAATCGTAAGGCACTTAAGAGGGACGGATTTCTGTAATGAGAGACTAAGAAGGGTTAAAATAGATATAAGAGAGTTTTATTAAAAATGTATGAAACTAGTTTAATAAGTTTTGGTAAGGGCATGGTCATAAAACGCACTTAAAAGAGAGTTTTCGAGAAGATTTAGGAAGCGCCCGAGAGAGCTATGGGAAATATTTGAGAAACGAAAGAGTTTTAAGAAAGACCTAAGACGCACTTGATAGAGTTTTGGAACAGAACTGAGAAAGAAGAGATTCGAGATGATTTTAATGAAATATTTTAGGAAGGCTTACATTTGAAAGAGTTCTATTAAAAAATTTAAGAAAGAGAATTTAAATAACCTTACGGCTCTCAATCATAATATACTGTTTTAGAACAATGTGTTTTAAACATAACAACCTTGCTCTTAATTGATTTTAAGATTGTTAAAACTTATCCGAACATTCCTTTAATCCAACAATATCGTAATTCTAAATCCTCCTATACTTTAAATAGTCAAATAATTATAGGTCACAAACTGAAACAAATTACTACGAACACAAATCTGTAAAACTCTACCACAGAGTTTTTATTTAAATTAAATCGTTTAAGCAAATTAATTACGTCGATGACTCTTTAAAAAACGCGCACGTTAATTTATGTAGAATTGATTAGATTTTCTCTTCCAGCAAAGAAAATTAAATTGTTTCAATTTGTTTTCCTGTAATTTTAAGACAAATACAATCATTATTTTTTTTTTAATAAACCACATATTTGGTTCAGAATTTTTAGATTTATATATTCGTATAATTCCCTAGAAAGTCTTTAAATCACTATAAGATTAAATTTGCAGTTATATGAATTAAACTGTTTTTAGATCAGCAAAATTACAGCAGATTTTAATAAAATTACGCATAAACAGACATGCTGAATGCGTTGGGCGAAATCGTATATTTTCAAGGCACGTACAATATACTTGATCTTACTTTCCGATTTTCCGGATTTTCTATGGTTAGTAATATTGTCAATTAGTAAATAACCTCGATTAGTGTCACTAATGTTCAAATAACAATGATATTGTTTTATGCTTACAACTGATATTATTCGTAATGTAAATAAAGTAAGCTCTCGGTCGACAATCTTGAAAAGAAATATAATGTGAATAACTCGTTTAAATCAAAATTACAAAGATTATTAAGAAATTAGCAATCTTTATATTTATGATTGAAACTAACAATTATGAAAAAATTGCTAACACCTAAAATTACTTGTACATGAAAAGCGAGTATTTTCTTGAAAATCTTAAAAAAATAATTTAAAATATGGATTTTGATAAAAAAGTCATGGGAAATGAACAAACCTTGATTTATTATAGGGCAAATTAAAATCGAACAATTGTCGACAAAATTACGAAAGCTAAAAAAATACAGACCATTTTTATGTGCATACAAAAAAGCCAAGAATCTTAAACAATAAAGTACGTTTACATTTTTTAATACCACTTTTTTATAATAAACAATTTTTATTTCAACGTCCGAAAAAATAATGTTTAACAAAATTACAAACGTTTAAAGTGAACAGAAATTCAAAATACATTGAATTTGATTATTTCCCCAAAGGTACGTAAGTGCATAATTATAAAGCTTACTGATAAAAATCCACAAAAATAAACTACCATAGAACGGTAATATTCGTTAAATAATTATTAAAAATGTGTTTACTTTCTATTATTTAACAATTAACAATTTTATTTAACGTTGAAAAAAAAATGAAAGTGAACCACTTGAGTTAATTGTTAGTTTTTTCCATTACTGGTAAATATACTTGTGACATACAAGGTGTTTTAGCGAGAACGGAAAGTACTATAATTCAGTTAATATTAACAATATATTTTTCAAATAAAAGTTGCAAGAAATAATTTTCTTCATAACATAAAATTTTGTTTACATACACACAGGGTGTCCTCTGGACACCATACGACTTTGTTATTTAAACTTAGACATCCCATATATTATGGATTCTTTGTTAAAAATGAATGACAGTTTGTTCATATATTATTTGGTCCAAGCCGTACTATTTCGGAGTTATCCGACATTTTTTTTAAGTTAACGTTTGTTGTGGTTTCATAATTTTAAAATATCTCTGAAATTAAATGAAACAGAGAATTGCAGTTTTCGTCATACTCTTGAGCATAGAAGGCGCAATCGCCAACGCTATAAATATGCCGCGATAGAGTTAGGCCGCTAAGAAATAAAAACAGTTGAATTTAAACATTTTCAATCAAGGGTAACTTGATTTTTCTAAATGGAACCATATAATTTTTTGACACCTTTTCGATTCAAATTTGAATTCTCTTTCGATTAGGTTAATCATATTCATTCTTACTTTCGTAGATTTGTTTGAAATTTTAAGAATTTAGTGGTTTGATGCAGGTTGTATGTATTAGGTTAGAAATGTGAGGCCTTTTGCGGTTGTTCCGCCCTCGGGCCAGCCCTGAATCAATAGATAAGCTGATAAATTTCGTTACCTATCTTATTTACATTTTAATCAATAGTATTCACCTAAAAATGTTATAATCGCGAGATGAGAAAGTAATCTGATGAAGTTTGCGATCCGCTAATCTGGGGTAGTTTAGCCGTCGATCTTAATCCACCCCTTCAAAGATACCGCTGAGAGAGGGAAACAATAAACGTAATTAATACAGGCGGGGAGTTGCGAGATTAATTTGTTGGGGCGTGTGTTCGAACACAGATAGCAATTTCAGTTTGAATTTCGATGCGAGATGCGGCCTTACTTAGAGAGCCGGTCGCGAAGTTTCTGCTGTTGTATAAATCGAATCGAACAGGTGGTTGGATCGGGAATTCATCGTACGATTTTTATTGTTATATCTCTGTTCATTCCACAAATAATGACTTATCATCGTTTATTGTGCAAGAGGATGGATAATGTATTAATTTGGACAAGGTTTTTTTCTCGTTTAATGCACTGTTCAGTTTTTTTGGGGTCAATTTTCAATGAACCATAAGAAAAACTAACATTAACCATGAGTTCATTTCTCATTTAACCCGCCATGAAACATTTTCGTATTATTAATAAAAGATGTTTTATTATTAACTAACATCAATTTATCAAAAAATGATCTATACTTATTAAACACGTAATAAAGCTTCACTCAATGATAATTCTAAATGTCTAGATGTCTGCGTAAAATATGTACTAAAACGCAGTTTTAGAAAATTGCTTGTAAAATGTGATTATTTTTTTGCTTACAAACGCGCCGAAAGAAAAATATGTAGAATGATGTATGACGAGAATAGTGGGCATACGTCAGGCTTAGAATTATTCTCCTGTCGTCTTATATGTGAGCTTTGTAAAGTAGAAAATAAGCCCGAGGGATGAATTTACGACCGTGTGCAAACAGCGCTCAAACACAGATCGTATCTAAGCATTTTTTGTCGATGGCTTACAATTAACATACTAATAGTAAAAATTATGAGAAAAAATAAATTATGTGTCCATCGTGAACTTAAATATTATTAAATTTATAGAAACATATTTCACTTTGGTAAAAGCGCCGGGATTTTTATTTGCAGCGAACGGGAATAATTTAACGGATTAATGGCCGAGCAATTAAAGAGTTAATTCTAAAAGTTTATTTTAAGTAAAATTCTGCTCTTCTTTTACTAATTTCTATAAATAACTTGTTGTATTACATACTGGAAATGTTTCTTTTAAATATTCATAATGTATACGCTGTAAATTTTCATGCATTCGTCGATTTTATAAAAGCGGTCAATTTAACATTTCAAACGAGTGTTTCCACTCCCTGATTAGGCATGAAGTAAAAATTCGAGTTTAGAAAAGCCTGACAATTTGGTTTGGTCGCTCCGCGAAGCGGAGCGGCCAAACCAAATTTTCAGGCTTTTCTAAACTCGAATTTTTACTTCATGCGCTACGCGTATGGAACACTGAAATATTGTGAAGATAAGAATACATTAAAACATTTTTTGAAATTAGTAGTAATCGAAATATTTAAATAACAAAATAATAACATTTTTCTTCACACATTCTCAAGTCAGGTCATTTAATACAATATATTAAATTAACTTATTTAGTAATTTAATTAATACAAAATTAATAATGTTGCGTCCATGCATCAATGACGCTTAATAGGTTAATTTCAATTCAGTTTATTTATAATCTGCGATAATTTTTTTATTGTTGTGATAAAAATTAAATAAATTAGAGTTTTAATTTTAAACGGAGTATAAAATAAACTTAACATTATCGTATGCATTCATTCACTAAACCTAAATCCATTTAAAGAAGATAAATTCAAATTTTAAACTATTTGAATTCGAGAAAATAAGCTTACGCTTCTAATAGTTTGCACACTTTAAACATAATATATAAAATTACGAAAATGTTATTCGTGAAAATGCAAACAATAGAACGTTGTAACAAATAAAATTAAATAAGATTTTAAATATTTTATTGTATAATTCAATATCCGGAGGTGTATTTGCACGGAAAGTAGTTGTTTCAGTGGATATTTATCGTCTTAAGTTGCCTTATTAATTAAGACATTGTTTGCATTTTTACGAATAACATTTTCGTAAATTTATATATTATGTCTATTTGTAAATAGTATCTTACCACTGTCTTATTATTTCAATAAAAATTTAAAACATTTAAAGTGAACGGAATTTTTTTTCTAAAATGAGTTCAAAATGCATCGAGAAGAATGTAACATATTTTAAATTTATAATTTCGGTTTAAATTTGGAATTATTGTCATCTCAATTGGTATTCCAATGTTTTCTTGATTTCTTTTTTATAGGATCCGAGAGTGGAAGATTAATTCTTCGGGCCAGATCCTCTTTGGGTACGTTTTTACTAGCACGAAATAAAATAAAAAAACAATTAAACCGCTTGCATTTGTAAATACGCAACAAACTTAATTTAAAATTAATCATTCTCATTTAACAAAAACACATATCCATTTTTTATTATTATTTTTGTTGGAGTTTGGCTTTTGCTTAGTTTTAGTTCCATGACTATAAGCAAACATCAATTCTGTGTTTTAATTAAAATATTTTAAATGTAGAACTTATTTCACAGGTTAAATACAGGGTGTTTCAGCGAGGACGAAAAACTCGATAGTTTCCTTAATATAGTTTTAATATATAATTATTAGCGATAATTATTAAATTGTGACGTAGGGAATAATAATTTTGTATAAGTACTTGATACAAATATAATCAATTTATTTGAAATCTTTATATAAATACCACTTATTTATTCTTTTATCTTAAAGATGATTCAAAAAGACAAAATGCGTAATAAAGAAGTTTGAATACATTTAGATATAGTTTTTTTATGTAACCAAATGTAAAGGCGTGGAGATATGCCAATAAAGGTCTTTTTTTTAATCAGTTTTATCAAAATCTGACATTTCAATTTATTTTTTAATTTTTTTTAGGAAAACACAAATTTTTGGCAGTTTATAAAAAGATAATTCTTTTAGTAACTATAATTAACTGCAACTTCGTAACAACTCGACATTTTTAATCATTTCCTAACATTTATTAATTTAATATAATTTATTATCGGAATACAATAAACTGACAAAATTAAATTTAGTTATATTTAATTTTTACAATCGTGAATGGTTGAAAAAAAAACTTGACAATATAAATTATGCTCATTTCCATCCTCACGCTAAAAGTTGATACTGATTTCTTGCTAAACTTGTAAATGAAAGACTACAAAATTAAGAAGTCGGTGATGTTTGCTAAAATTATTAATAATAATAAAAAACACTTTTTTGGTTTATAATTTAAAATAATAATTATTATGTTGTGTTATTGCATCAATGGCGCCCAATAGGTTAATATGATAATTTCTCTAGCCAAGGAAAAAGGTCTTTGGAAAATAAATGAGTGATTATTCATTCGCAAAAAACAATGTGTTAGTTTCTTATTTCTACTAAAAATTCATTTGATTTTTGTATAAAAAGATCATTGCAATTAATTAATTATTACATGTTAATTTCTCTAAAAAATAATCTAGCCAATGAAAAAGCTCTTTGGAAAATTAATTAGTGATTATTTATTCGTTCGCAAAAGACAATGTTTTAGTTTCTTTTTTCTACTAAAAATTTATTTCATTTTTGTATAAAATAAATACTGCAATTAATTAGTTATCACATGTTGAATTTTAATTTACTAAAATGCCGGTGAAGAAAACGGCGAAATATATACCGGCATTCCGGTTTACCAGTATTCCAATCCCTATTTGAAACGGAACATACGGTATAAACCCCTTCAGTTTCCATGATTTAAAATCGCGTGTGAGATAAACATTTTTAGGAATTTTTCTCAATTTTGCCCCCGTCCGAAAAAAATTAAAAAATAAATCGCGAATGTGGATCGGAAAAAGGTGCTTTTCAGGAAATTAAAGTTGAGCTCCTATTAATGATATCACTCTCTAGGTATCCCAGCGTTGATGAAAACCGTGCCATTTTTTCACATTTTGCCGTGTGTAATTCCACTCCTTGATTAAGCATGCAGTGAAACTTCAAATTTAGAACAGCATGCTAAATGTAAAGAAAAAACAAAGTTGAGATTAAATGATTGTCTTTGATTTTATTCATCAAAATTAATTATTTTTATTTTCAATTCTAGCTAACACTCTCGATATTAAGAATACCTATTTTGCTGTTCGCTAAATAAGATTTCTCTAGAGTGTATGAAAGGCAATCGGCTTTTCCATTACCTTTCTTGTAATAATTCTGATGTCTTGAAACTGTGTGCTTAAATTATTCATCGGAATGAAAGAATGGAAAATCGACGCGAGTTGTGATTGCTTATTGATTTCAATTTTACGTGTGTGCTCTTGAGTGTAATGAGTGGACGTTAAAGGTTTCTCTAATTATAGATAAATCTACTAAAATATTAAAAATACAAAGAAAGTTTATTTTAAAACTTTAAAATAGTATTTGAAAATCTACATGTTTTCTTAATCGATTCAGCAATGATTTTTTTTTGGTTACTAGCTCGGGAAGTAGTTGTTTCAATGAGTGTTTGATATGTCTTTGTAAGACTAAGTTGTTGTGGATTGCGAAAAGATAATCACCACTGACTGCTTATAATGAATAATGTTCTATAAAGAATTTATTTTAAATATTTTCAGTTTTGTTCTTATTAATCAGTTGATGAAACATTTTCTTAAATCACATTTTAAAAATGAAGATTATTTCAGTTTAATACAACATCATATAAAAAATGAAGTAACATTTAGTGAACCCTTAAGCAAAGAAACTAAAAAGTTATATATAAATTCTGCGATATTTTTGAGTATTAACCCTTTCAGCCCTGGCATTTATCTGGTGCCCCAAAAAATGTTTAATACACTGATTATTATTTATTACTATCTCAGATATACGAGGAGTTTTTCTTTTAGGTATAAATATCTCAATATACTGTAAATTATTAGATAATCGTTTGTTTTTTAAAATAGTTTATTTTGAAGTCTTAAAAAGTGTTTTCCAATCCCAGATTAAGCATGAAGTAAAATTTCGATATTAACCTTTTCGACCCTGACGGTGGCATTTGCCACCCCTAAAATTTAGTAAACATACTGGAAATGTTTCTTTTAAATATACATACATGTATGTATGAGCTGTAACTTTTCCGATAATCGTTTGTTTGAATAGTCTTAAAAATTTAATCTAAAGTCTTAAAAGAGTGTTTTCCAGTCCTAGATTAAGCATGAAGTAAAATTTCGAGTTTAGAAAAGCCTGAAAATTTGGTTCGGTCGCATAGCGCGAAGCGCGGAGCGACCAAACCAAATTTTCAGGCTTTTCTAAACTCGAAATTTTACTTCATGCGCCACGCGTATTAAACATTGATGTAATGTGATGTTCAGAATACATGTTTTTAGCATACTGCTTTAGTAGAATATTTTGAATTTTAAAAAATTAAATCAGTGTTTTATACGCGTGGCGCATGAAGTAAAATTTCGAGTTTAGAAAAGCCTGAAAATTTGGTTTGGTCGCGTAGCGCTACGCGCTACACGACCAAACCAAATTTTCAGGCTTTTCTAAACTCGAAATTTTACTTCATGCTTAATCTAGGACTGGAAAACACTCTTTTAAGACTTCAAATTAAACTTTTAAGACTATTCAAACAAACGATTATCGGAGAAGTTACAGCTCATACATACATGTATGTATATTTAAAAGAAAAATTTCCAGTATGTTTACCAAATTTTAGTGGTGGCAAATGTCACCGTCAGGGTCGAAAGGGTTAATATTTCTCAGTGCGACAAATTTGATTAATATTCATTATATATTTTATGTTAATTGAACAATGTTTAAGTTTTTAACCATTTATAAATAGTAATAGTTAATTATCGTTGTTTAGAAAAAAAAAATCTTTATATGTGTATTGAAAATCAAAATTGCTTCATTAAATAAAACTGCCGAAAATCATCAACAATAAAAAAGGGTGATTATAATTGTCAGAATTGTACAATTAACTCTAAAATTGTTAATGTAAAGTACCGAATTTACTTTCCTCAATATGCAAAACAAAATAAATGTATTGTTTTCGCGAAAATTTCAAAATAAAAAATGTTAGTGAATATATACATTTTTAGGTCCCCCGATTTAAACAAGACCATTTTTTAAATATGTCTGTCCTGTAATTCTTTCGCCACGATAAAGTCTAAACTGATTAAGCTGTTAGGATGACACTATAAACTTAAGCTTTTTATTACAAATAGTAGTATTCGAAAAACTTTTAGTGAAAAGCGGAAACCGGAAATGATAGTTTACTCTTAGCATTTTTATTGATTTTTCTTTAATATTGATCATGTAACAAATTCTTGCTAAGAAAAGTTGAAAACAATCGAAAAATTAACATTTAATGCATATCCACTTTATGTTGTAGCTGTTTTAGTTATTTTATTATTATTGTTTTATAAATGTCAATTTTACGAATCAATCGCTCTGAATAAGTGAACTATTGCTATAAATGACATTAGTTTGACTCTGTCATAATTCATATTTTGTGGAAAAGTAAACATAAGTGAGGCTTACGAACAAAGTTTAACAGGAATAAGAAACATTTGTTGAAAAATAAGAGAGGTCTTAGCTGTTGATTTCAAGTATCTGACATGGCGAACAATACTATGATAGACACCTTAAAAGTTGTATGCACGTTTTTAGTTTTCATATGCCTATTTGCACCCAAGTCAATTTACTTAATTAGTGATTAGTACTTTATAAAAACACAACAATTGTATTTACAAGTTCTTTACACAATTGCATATTGATAAAAGAGACATGTTTAGGATATCTTACAAATTTATAACATTCTTATATTCTAGAATTGTGACTCAATCAAAGGTTCAATCAATGATTAGTGAATGATTTAAGTTAATCAGTCGGGGTGCAAATGGGCCATAATATATATAATTTGTCTACATTTAAATTATTAATTTAAATATTTTAAATTCATAATCTTATAAACAAATTGCACACAAACGATCCAACGGCTTATCCACCTAACGTTTATAACATCATTCATTTAAATATGCTGTGCATTTTATCTTTTTAAAATAAAAAGAAACTCACAATCTCGTGTGTTTTGTGTGTGTATTTTCGCTTCATTTCCATGTGAAGTGTTCGGAAAATTTGATTTACACCTCGCAATGTGCGTACATATTTTGCTAAATCTGGAGCAATTTTCCTCCATTCGCAACCAACTCGTGAAATTGAATTTTTTTAAACACACACACAAAAAAAACACAATCCCTCAAACAAACAAAGCTCATAAGTGGCTAACGCGTTAAACGTTAATACCTAGTAAGAACAACGGCGCACACGGGGGCTTAATTGCCAAAACTTTAAATCATAGCCACCCCTGTGGCTCCAGGCTACTATTTGTTTAAGTTGTATTATTATTCAGCGAGAGAGCTTGATTAAAACAATATAACAAATGTCCCGCGTCCGCTCGCTTTGAGTAATATTTACAAGTCCGAACGGTGTAAACTTTTAATTGAGCTAAGCGCAAACTTAAACTTAAACTTGCTAATTATGCGTGATGTAATTCGGTTTCGCTAATTGTTGTTGTGCGAAATCATTTGCAAGGAGAGATGCGACAAAATTCAATTTTTAATTTCAAACAGACTTAACTTAAGTGCATGTCATCAGTCCTAATCTGATTGTAGCGTTTTAGTGGATTAAAGTTGAAGACGTGTAACTTTGGTGCATGTCAGTGGCGTAGTTCGGATTTTGTCTTGGGGAAAATTAAATATGTTTTACACAGGCACAAATTAAGTGAACAGTTTTAGGTAACGTGATTCGTTAAATTATTTTGTGCAGAAATTCTCTTAACAAATTCGATCTATTTAATGGTTCGTCGGTAAACCTTATGAGACTGTTAGCAAACAACGGAATGAAGTGGTAGAACTACAATGTAATGGGTCCCGCAGAGTGTAGTGGGGGTTACGACGGCGAAGTGTCCTAGCTAAACACAGGCAATGCGTTGCGTGAGATCCGGTGCGGTCGTAAGCGACAAAACACATGCATTCAACGTGTTTTGTCGCTTAAGATCCCCACATTGCCTGCACCTCACGCAACGCATTGCCCGTGGTTAGCTAGGATTGGAACAATCCCTAGTTTCCCACGCCTAAGTCGGCCCTGCACGTTAATCCCCTTAGCTCGATTAACTAGTCGGATAATCCCTCATGATATTAACTCAGGTCAGGCATTTTTGTCGATGATTAACCGGCACACATTTGCCAGCAGTTTTGAATCGAAGAAAGAGTGTTACGCGCCTGGAATATGTACTTTTTCGACCACACTTTTGCCTCGAAGATTAAATGCCATTCAAGAGTGGCGAGCAAAAGTGGAGCGAGTTAAGCGCCTCGGTTTTGCGTAGACTCAAAAGTGTGGCACGCAAAAGCCGACGCACAGTAGGGCAAATTCACAAAACCTGGTTGGAATTAAACGGGATTGTTACGTACCATTCAATGATCCAAACAGCCTTTTCCATTCCACTATCCCAAGATAACCGAACAAGAGAACTGGATACAATTGTTGAAATAGGAATTATGAAAGGTTTTCCACCTCAGATGATACAAAACCTTATAAATAAAACGCAGTACCAGAAAGCTTTGAATCACATTTATCCAAAATCGTCAAATTCATCGGATGTATCCTTCATTACTCTCACTTATTTTGGTAAAAACACCGAGAAGATTGCTTACATTTTCAAATAGCAGGGTCGCCGAGTAGCATAAAAACCGAATACAAAACTTTAATTAAAACACTTAACCCAAATTGTTATAAAGATGTATTACAAAGTGAAGGCCAACCAAATTGAAGATTTAAATAGAAAAATGTCAACATTGCTTGAAATCAAAAGACAAAATTGATTATTATAAAAAAAACTGGTATAAAATATGTTGTCCCGAATGTAATAGCCTATATGTCGGGCAAACGGGCCATAGCTTAGAAACCCGATATAACAAACATTTCGGCGCCTTTAGATTAAATCATGATTCAAGTACCTGTGCCAAATATTCTCTAGATTTTAAACATAAATTCCCTGTAATAAAACATGTTAAATTTCTTCACAACTGTTCTAAAGGCACACAACTCACATTAATCTCCTAAACCCTGGGTCTCCAAACTATCTTCTTCGCGGGCCACAAATACAATTCTACATAATAAAGTCGGCCAAGATCCGATTAATTTTATAAAATTATGAAAAATTTAAGGAACAATTGTTACAATATTTCCAAATATGATATTTACAAAAAAAGTACAAACATTCGCGGGCCGAATTCATGCAAGTCGCGGGCCGGATTTGGCCCGCGGGCCGTAGTTTGAAGACCACTGTCCTAAACGAACAAACAGATATTTTTTTTTCACCGCTCTTTCATATCCTTAATCCATAATCCCGTATCTATAATTAGTGTCCCCGAAAATTACCTGTAAATAACCCCTAACCCCCACGTTAGTCTGTAATCCTCAAAAACGGTAAATGATATGCATGTCCGAAAATTGTTATACTTGATAATGACACTCACATTTTCGAAACTTAAGTCATAAAAATATTTATATGTAACACCTGTATACCGGATGTTGACTTGGCGGACGCAACATAGGAAATCACATGCTAATTTTAAAGTGTTCAAATATTGGCTTCCCTATTTATTTTAGAGACAAAATTTCAAAATTACTTCACTTTTTTGTTGAGGGAAAAGTTCTAAATTTATGAATGTCCACACTTAACACTTTACATTTCTCTAAGTTAAACTAATTAAGAAAAAGTAATGTGATTTTATAAAAAGAATGCCATACAACAATTGCAGATATTCCCTGTTTTTTATAAAGTTAAATTTAAAGCTTTAAACAAGTGTTTTCCACTCCCAGACTAAGCATGAAGTAAAATTTCGAGTTTAGAAAAGCCCCGTGAAAATTTGTCGAGGGTCGCGCAGCGACCCGAGACAAATTTTCTGGGCTTTTCTAAACTCGAAATTTTACTTCATGCGCCACGCGTATAAAACACAGATTTTAAGTAAAGTTCGAATATACATAAATTTGACAATATTATAGTGTTTTATACGCGTGGCGCATGAAGTTAAGTTTCGAGTTTAGAAAAGCCCAGAAAACACTTGTTTAAAGCTTTAAATTGAACTTTATAAAAAAACAGGGAATATTCGCAATTGTTGTATCAATTCCATGGTATGTCATTATTTTTATAAAATCATATTACTTTTTCTTAACTGTTTTCGCTGTTAATTTTCTGACATTCGTTGATTTTTAAATGAGTTCAATTTGAAGCTTTAAACGAGTGTTTTCCACTCCCAGACTAAGCACAAAGTAAAATTTCGAGTTCAGAAAATCCCCGTGAAAATTTTCTGGGCTTTTCTAAACTCGAAATGTTACTTCATGCGCCACGCGTATAAAACACTATATTATTGTCAAATTTACGTATATTCAAAATTCACTTAAAATCTGTGTTTATATGCGTGGCGCATAAAGTAAAATTTCGAGTTAAGAAAAGCCCAGAAAATTTTCACAGGGCTTTTCTAAACTCGAAATTTTACTTCGTGCTTAGTCTGGGAGTGGAAAACACTCGTTTAAAGCTTCAAATTGAACTCTTTTAAAAATCAACGAATATCAGAAAATTAACAGCTAAAATAATTAAGAAAAAGTAATATGATTTTATAAAAATAATGACATACCATGGAATTGATACAACAATTGCGAATATTCCCTGTGTTTTTTATAAAGTTCAATTTAAAGCTTTAAACAAGTGTTTTCTGGGCTTTTCTAAACTTGTAATTTTTCCGAAATTCGTTGTCTATTAAAATAGTTCAATTTGAAGCTTTAAACCAGTGTTTTCCACTCCCAGACTAAGCATGAAGTAAAATTTCGAGTTTAGAAAAGCCCCGTGAAAATTTGTCGAGGGTCGCGCAGCGACCCGAGACAAATTTTCTGGGCTTTTCTAAACTCGAAATTTTACTTCATGCGCCACGCGTATAAAACACTGTAATATTGTCAAATTTACGTATATTCGAACTTCACTTAAAATCTGTGATTTATACGCGTGGCGCATGAAGTAACATTTCGAGTTTAGAAAAGCCCAGAAAATTTGTCTCGGGTCGCTGCGCGACCCTCGACAAATTTTCACGGGGCTTTTCTAAACTCGAAATTTTACTTCATGCTTAGTCTGAGAGTGGAAAACACTTGTTTAAAGTTTCAAATTGAACTATTTTAATAAACAACGAATTTCGGAAAATTTACAGCTTATGCATATGTTGGCCTAAGAAAAAATTCACTGTATGTAACACTTCTTACGTTAGAATCCATTCTCCGGATAAGGAGTCCTCTTAAAACATTGCTAAGATGCATTTTCTGACGAACTGGAGCCATTTTGCTGACAAGTGAAATGTTATTGACAAACTGTGATAAGGTTTTGACATATAGGGAAATGTAGTGGTATATAGGGAAATGTATTTGATTAATGGGAAATATATTTCAGATAAAGGGATACATATTGGATATGTATATCGTAATATACAACATTTTATAAATTTTATTACCGACATTTCAATATTTTAGAAAACAGCTTAAATTTTATCTATTCCTAAATTTTATTTATTTATTATGTAATGTGTCAATTTTATTATTCAAAAATTATTCAAAACTGTCAAGTAATAATGGTTTTCACATGTACAGTGTTGCCTATATTTCACTTTAAAATCTAAAAGGACTAAATAGATCACCCTTGATTATATTCCTTTGCCCTTCTTTTCTTTTGCTCTACCACATAGTTTGTACGTATTTTTAATTATTTGGCACAGTTTGTTTATCGATTTAGTCTTACTCTTTTAATTTTAAGATCTTTTCGTACATTACTTCCTCCAGAACCTTCTTTCTTTGAAATTCTGTTGTTCATCTTCACTTAACTTCAAAACTAATAAACTAACTTGAATTGAACAGAACTTTCCAAACCCCCATCCAAAACCTAACTGTTCCTATTCTAATTCAAAACCCAACTAACCCTTTGTATCGTCTTTTGCCCGCTGTTTTAAAATCATCTGGAATATTTTAAAATATGATGAAACATATACAAGGTATTCGTAAAACACAAAACTGTAAAAATGTGCGTTGAAAAAATGTTATAGTTATATTTTACGAGGAAAATTACTAATTTTAGTCTAAAATGTAGTTGCTCAGTTTAACGATGAAAAACAAATGATCCACATGTTAAGTAGATATATATATATATATATATATATATATATACAATGAGATTAGCAACTGAAATAATTATAGTATTCTTGGCACAATAAATAAATAAATAAATAAATACATTTATTGCCCAACAGGAAACAAAAAGACCCAATTACAGGACAATATAGAAAACATAAATGTACAGCAAAAAGTAAGTAAAGTAACACATTCAAAAAATACTTAAATTAACATAGAGCGACAATTGACGATAGGTGATCATAAAATAAATCACAAGTTGGGGGTAGATCATTGACCACGTTACACATCACACTTAGAGGTGATTTTGAACCGGTCACTGTTCTATTAAAATTTACATAAAATGTAGACGTATTTCTACTATTGAAAGACGGAGTATGAAAATTGACTAGTTGTAAAATGTCAGCACAGTCGATATGATTGTGAATTAATTTATATAAAAATGAAACACATGATTTATTTCGTCTTTGTTTAAGTGATTCGAGTTCAAATCGATCAAGCAATAATACATGGTCACAGCCTCTTGCCGGATAATTACCACTATTTTTGAAGTACAAGAACTTAGCGAATTTGCGTTGAACACTTTCAACCAGGTTGATTTGCTGCTGGGTCTGGGGATACCAAATCAATGATCCATACTCCAACTTTGACCTCACATATACATTGAACAGAGATTTTAAGGCATTAGGATTCTGTAAATTTGCAGAATTTCGATGAATAAATCCCAATGCCTTAAAAGAACTCTTTACAAGCATTTCTACATGATTGTTGAATGTAAGTTTTTCATCAAACCATACGCCTAAGTCCTTAAAAGATCGCACTCGTTCGATATCACTATTGTTAATTGTGTAATTCGATGTAATGTATTTAGTATTTTTAGTGAATGTCATATATTTACATTTATCGGGATTAAGATTAAGGTTGTTGTTGTTACACCAGTTAGAGATAATATTTAGTTGGTCTTGCAAACGTAAACAATCATCAATAGTAATAATGGTAGAATAGATCTTTAAATCATCTGCGTATAATAAATGTTTACAATTTAGTGCGCTTGACAGATCATTAATAAAAAGATTAAAAAGAAGTGGGCCCAAGATAGATCCTTGCGGAACCCCAGAAGTCGGAAAATACGACATAGACTTAAAATTGTTAACTGCAACATAGGATTCACGGCAAGAGAGATACGACGCCAAAAGTGAACTTGAATTAGAACAAAAGCCAAAATACTTTAGCTTTTCTAACAAAAGACTATGGTCCACCCTGTCAAAAGCTTTAGACATATCGGTATAAATTACATCAATATGTCCAGTAGAATCTAATGAATTTGCTATATCGTGGGTAATAATAGCTAAATTAGTGACGGTAGAACGCTTAGGTACAAAACCATGTTGATACTGTGATAAATATGGTGACACATGTAAATAAATTTGATCATACAGGGTTTTTTAAAATATTTTAGCTATATGCGAAAGTAAAGCTATCGGTCTGTAGTTTTCAAGATTAGAGCGATTCAATGATGTTTTCGGAATAGGACATATTGATGCAACTTTTAATTGATCGGAAAATATACAATTACTAACAGACATATTAAAAATAATTGAAAGCGGATGACTCAGCACAGACGCACAATCTTTCAGTATAAAAGCTGGTATTTCATCACAGCCTGAAGAAAACTTGTTAGGTAGTTTCTGTAAATGCTTACGAATTATTTTATATGAAATTTCGTTAAATTTAAAATTAGAAATATTACTGTGATTTAGATTTATATTTAAAGTAGACTGAGATTGTGGTAAAAAAACTGATTCAAAAAAGTGTCAAAACCCATCTGCTATATCAACCGGTGTTTTAAATGTTTCATCATTGTACGTCATTTCAGAAGGAAACCTAGACGGATTAGATTTTTTGTGAGTTAATAAATGACCAAAAGTGTTTTGGATTTTCAGTGAAATGATTTTCTATGTCGTTAATATATTTTCTATTAGCACTTCTGATTTTAATTTTTATCAGTGACCTAATTTTCTTAAAATGGTGCGGTGCAGTTGCATCGCGATCAATATGTTTACGATAATAACTTTTCTCTTTAAGAAGTTGGATTATATCTCGTATGAACCAAACTGGGTATGCATGTCTATCTTTAGGTTTAACTTTAGGAATAAATTGATGTAGACTGTAGTTAACGATTTTATAGAACTCGTCAAGAACCAACTCAGCATTAGAACCTAAGTGAGAATACAAGCAAACATAATCACCTTTTCTAAAGTTGAATTTCATTCGACTAATATTAATAGGAGACATGTTCCGATTATATTGAACGGATAATGTGAAAGCGGGATGAAATACATCTTCAGGGAGTAATGGATCAAGATCTCTTTGAATAAGACAATCTAAATTAGTGTAAACCAAATCCAGAGTATTGCCTGCACAATTCGTTATCTTATTCAAATAATAAAATAAATATTAATTGTTTTTACCGCCGAACCGGTAACGTCGGGCTGTATCGCTCGGAGAGCCACAATTCGGGTTCGATTCCCGTGTACGGCGAGATTTTATTTGAAAAATAATGTCTCGTCATACAAATTATGTTGCCCAATGGGCAAGTTCCCAAGGTCAGGCAAAAGCCAAACTCAAAAATATTCATTTTCGTAAACTATGGAGCAAAAAGCGAAAATCGGCATAAGATTGTTTATTTAAAAAACATAACGCGTAGAGAATGTGTTAGAGAAGGGATCTCCCAACTTTTTCCTTTGCGGGCCACATATACAATTCTACATAACCAAATGAGCCAAGATCCGAATTGTATGAGCATTATTTCAAACTTTAATAGACAATTGTGTTTTTGTTTACTGTTACATGATGATAATTATTAAAGTAATTTATTTAAAAATAATGAATAACAGTCTATATTGAACTCCACATCAAATCGGTGTTTTATGTGTGGCGCATGAAGTAAAATTTCGAGTTTAGAAAAGCCTAAAAATGTGGAAAAACAAACTTGCAAATAACTCAATGACTAAAGGGAATACAGAAAAGTTATTGAAATAAAAGTTTTAGATAATTAAATGTTGGATAATTTATCTATCCACAAATTTTTTTGTAGCTATCTTTTTTCTTGGAGAAAAATGACAGTCAATTTGGATTTAGTCGCTACTTTTTAGATAATTAAATTTTGGACAATTTTTCTATCTTCAAATTTTTTCGTAGCTACCTTTCTTCTTGGATAAAAACGACAGTTTGTTGATAGATTCACAAGAACTTATAATTTTCACAAAATCATTGAATAACTGCTTAGAACTATTTATTGGAATTTGTGTATGTTTTTGAACTTCAGGGTAGATTAGCGTGTTACGCGCGTGGCGCATGAAGTAAAATTTCGAGTTTAGAAAAGCCTTAAAATTTGGTTTGGTCGCGTAGCGCTACGCGCTACGCGACCAAACCAAATTTTAAGGCTTTTCTAAACTCGAAATTTTACTTCATGCTTAGTCTGGGAGTGGAAAACACTCTTGTATATAATATTGATAACATTGATAAACACTTGCCTTCTTGATTTGAAAAAAAGCAAATGAGATTTTATTTTAGATACTTTATGGATTACTCTATATACAAATAAATAAGCCCAACTTTTAGATCTCGTTGAAATAGCTGAAATGCATGTATTATACTTTTCTGTAGCTCTATTAGTTTTTGAGTTATAACGTTATTTGTTAAAACTAAAAAAAGGCGAGAATTTACGCGACTGCGCTCGCTTTTTTGTATTTCGCAAAAGTTGCGAATGACTCAATAACTAATGGGAATACAGAAACATTTTCAAAATAAAAGTTTTTAATAATAAAATTTTGGACAGTTTTCCTATCGTTAAGTTTATTTGTAACTATCTTTTTTCTTGGAGAAAACCGACTGTTTGTTGAAAGATTCGTAAAAACTTATAATTTACACAAAATCAACAACATCCAACATACACAAGTTCTAATAAATACTTCTAAAAAGTTATTTAGAACTATTTATTGCAATTTGTGTATGTTTTTAAGCTTCAGGATAAATCAGCGTATTACGCGCGTGGCGCATGGAGTAAAATTTCGAATTTAGAAAAGCCTGAAAATTTGGTTTGGCCGCTCCGCGCTTCGCGCTACGCGACCAAACCAAATTTTCAGGCTTTTCTAAACTCGAAATTTTACTTCATGCTTAGTCTGGGAGTGGAAAACACTCTTATATATAATATTGATAACTTTGAGAAACACTGGTTGCCTTGATTCAAAATAAAAACAATTGAAATGTTCTTTTAGATACTTTATGGATTATCCTGTATGAAAATGAATATGCCTAGCTTATAGATCTCGTCGAAATAGCCGAAATGACAATATATTATACTTTTCGGTAGCCTAAGTAGTTTCTGGTTTATACCGTTTTTTTTTTTGTGAAAATTAAAAAAGTCCAGACTTTACGCGCATTTTTTGTATTTTGCAAAAGTTGCGAATATCTCAATAACTAATCAGAATACAGAAAAATAGTTTAAACAATAGTTTTAGATGATAAAATTTTGGACCATTTTTCTATCTTTACGATTTTTCGTAACTATCTTCTTTATTAGAGAAAAATGAGTTTGATGTAAGATTCTTAAAAACTCATAATTTTTACAAAACTATGGAATAACTTATTTATTATTTATTGGAATTTGTGTGTATTTTATGTCTAACTTTAAACTACCAATTGTTACCATGTTTTCGATAATATTATTGGGCTTAAAGGAAGATCAATCACAGCAAATGGTTTACACCGAATGCTGTGGATGATCTAAGTCCCTTTGACAAATTAAATTGTATTGTTAAGTTAGTTTTCTACAGAATTTAATTTTATATTATTTTAAAAATGCAATATGTTGATAGATTCGCAAAAACTTTTTTTTACAAAATCATGGATTAACTTCTTAGAACAATTTATTGGAATTTGTGTAATTTTTTGAACTTCGGGATTAATTAGCGTTTTACGAACTTCGAACTTCGAGTTTAGAAAAGCCTAAAAATGTAATATTATTATTACCCAATTTTAAATTACCGGTAATGTTACATCACTAATTGTATAATTATTTTAAAAAATGTTAGCACTAAATCGTTTTAAAAATATTTCATATACGCAAAATGTATCTCTAGTCGCGGGCCAAAATCATGATAGCGCGGGCCAGATTTGGCCCGCGGGCCGTTGTTTGGAGACCCCTGTGTTAGAGTATTATTGTAAGGATCGGATTATTTTTTTCCATATATTTTTCCTGAACCTTTTCGATTTTTCTTTAATGTGAGTGATATATCATAGTAGGTACTGTAATTTACAGTACTATGATGGACACATCACCATTTTTTTTGACTAAGTGTTAATTTACAGGAGGCTGCACGACCTTCGGTCACTCCTGCTACGGAGGAATGGGTAAACGGGGCCTGACGGACGAGGTGCCGATGGAGGTCGGGCAACACGACGAGGAGAATCCCGCGCTGGTCTTCACTGGACCCAGGAGCGAGTACAGACCACCCAGACACGACCAGATACGATTGTCGCCCCAGCAACTATATGATTTATCGCCGTTTTTGAGGCAATGGGTAAGTGAACTTCGTAAAGATCCTATTACCCTAGTTATATAAGATGCTATTAACGATCAATGTCGACAAGCACATACAATTGCTTCTTAGTAGCATAGTTATATAATATGCTATCACTGATTCCTTAGTTAAATCTCTTAACAAGCACCAAAACAGGCTTCTTATCGTCTTAGTTATGTAATATGCTGTTACTGATCCCTCAATTAGCTCTCTTTACAAGCAGCGATTCTTACCAGCCTTGTTATGTAAAAAAATTTGGTGCATGTCAAGTACTGGACTCTTAAATGGTATTATTATGTGGAAAATGGTAAAAGACCGCCATAATCTGCCTTCATCTACGGTAAAATGTAATTATTCTACAAGAAAGCTGAACTCTTTCTCTTTAAAATACCTTTTAATTTATTTTAGTAGGACACTGTGATCAAAAGTTATAGAATTTCTACCGTCGACTTTTTTGCTCAAATAAGCCACTATGTGTGTGAAACTGAAATTTAAATTGACCGGTTACTTGAATCGTTATTTCTAAGAGAATGGTTCATTTCACAAAAAGTGACACGGAACTTTTTTTGTTCAAAATTCTCTTAACTACATTTTTTGTTTGAAACATTTTTTGTCATGTGCAAATTTGATGTTTCCGTTTTTACCCCCTACGGGGGGGGGGGGATTTTCGGGGAAAGGCCGGTAGTAGGAAGGGTAAACTTTTTTCCATCTTATTACAAGTCCAGTACTTGATATGCACAAATTTTTAGCTAATTCGGGTGATACTTTTTTTTCAATTTCTTTTTTTAAAAAGCACCTAAAAACGCTTCTTACCACCCTTGTTATGAAATATGCTATCACTGATCATTAGAGCTTGTTAGCACCCTAGTTATATAATAAACCGTTACCGAGTAATTTGAGTTGTAAAAAGTGCTAATGGGTGCTTCTTAAGAATGCCAATAGTGTCCTAACAAGCATCTCAAAGCATAGATTTGGTCTAGGGATGTGAATGAGTCGAAAAATAGCCGAACTTAGTTTAAATGTCTAAGGCTTATTCGCACTCCGGCTGATTAACTTAAATATTTATGCAATCATTGATTAAATCTGTGATTAATTGTAAAAAGTGCTAATGAGTGCTTCTTAAGAATGCCAATAGTGTCCTAACAAGCATTTCAAAGTATAGATTTGGTATAGGGATGTGAAGGAGTCGAAAAACAGCCAAACTTAGTTTAAATGTCTAAGGCTTATTCGCACTCCGACTGATCAACTTTAATAAATCTGTAATCATTGATTAAATCTGTGATTAAGTCAAAATTCTAAAATATAAGAATGTTTTGTGAGCTGACCTAAACACATCTCTCACCAATATGCAATTGTGTAAACAAGTTGTATATAAAATTGTTGTGTTTTCAAGAAGTGATTAAGTTAATCGGCTTGCGTTTAAACGGGCATAAAAAATGTAAATTGTTAGTTTAATTTTTTACTTTCAACATAGGTTTAAATTCCTTTGTTTATCAATGATGTACAATTTCAAGTTTAGAAAAGCGCGTAATACATAACTAGTATGTAATATGCTATTATTCATCACTTTTAGCTCTCTTCACCAGCACCTAACTCTAGTTAATTAAACTTGAACTAAAGAGAAACGTGAGGCATAAAAAAATGCTGATACTTGCGGTACTAAGTACTTCCAACGTTAAGCGCTTCTTACCGCCCTAGTTGTCTAATATCCTATTACTCATCACTTGATTAAATTAGAGTTTATGTTTTGAGAGATACGCATGACTGCCAAGTGTTAGCCAGCAAGTTAGTTAAACTAAGTGTTAGTTGAGTTTAACAGAGAGAAGCGTTATGCGTCGAAAATATATGCCTGGTTTACTTTGTGTGGTTTTTACTGCCCTAGTTGTATAAATTATGGGTACAATACTTTTCATCGCTTCAGTTGTATAATAAGCTATAACTTCGATGAGTTCTTTTAACATGACAAATGAATAGTGCCATCGTTTATTTATATAATATTTTATATTTTACATTTAGTAATTTATGTACACTTTTTTTTTTAGTTGAAAACGCTGAATCAAATGGAAGAACAACGCCGCCTATCGAACGAAAACTGAACCGAGAGCCCTTTCGATCAACCCCAACAACGCCACCGGCAGCAGCAGCAGCAAAAATACCAACATGACAAAACTAAAACCAAAATAAACAAACAAAAAACACGCCGATCGAAATAATAAATAAAAAAGTTTCACTTGTCTGTACGTTCCAATCATATCGATATCGTTATTTCAACAAACAAAGGATGCATATAAAAAAAAGATAACATTTAAGCTCATGTTAAATTCATACAAAGTCTATATCATGTATTTATTGTATCAACCAAATAATAAAAAAAAATAAGTAATACCATGTACGCAATATGATGTGTCAATTGTGATTATTTCGTCTTGTAAATGAATGTTTTTTGGCTGGAGAATATATTACACTTATTATTAGATAAAAATATATTTTGTTTCAAAAAATATATATATTTCGTTTATATTTATTATTAGAATTAGTAAAATAAATAAACATCGCTGGCAAATTTATAAACTAATTAATATCTTCTAATCTAAAAGAAAATTTAAATAAAAATTTAAAATAAGAATACACTCCCTACTGAGCTCGGAAAAATTGAATAATATAAATATATTTATTACGAAAATCCCTATATTACAAAGATAATACAAAACTAATTATAATAATAGGTAAAAAGACAAAATGAAAAACAAAAATTACATAATTATATAACAATCACATTAAATACATATAAATTAACAATATCAAATATCGCTAATTCAGTAGGACAACGTTTGTAATAGGTCAGTAGGGGTCATGTGCAAATATTATTTTTGACGAAATTAAATTAAAATATTAATAGAAAAATCACCCAAGAAAATAAAAAAGAGAAATCAACATCCAGTAAATACGAGAATAACATTAGTCGATCAAATTTTTTTATGTGAAAGAAATAACAAATGCAGCATCGCCTTAAAATAATAAACAAGTACCGGCGCGTGGAGAAATGCTAAGACATACAGAAAGATTCAATTCAGGGTTTAACGAACGCAAACACAACAAGTGTGCAAAGTCAGGGAAATGAAGTTGACGTCAGAAAGGGAAGGGTTTTGTGACCATATATGGTAGTA
This sequence comes from Philonthus cognatus, assembly GCA_932526585.2. Taxonomy (NCBI): domain Eukaryota; kingdom Metazoa; phylum Arthropoda; class Insecta; order Coleoptera; family Staphylinidae; genus Philonthus; species Philonthus cognatus. Next base: position 38,307,603 of record OW052242.1, read on the forward strand.
GATAACATTGAAGCAACAACATTTGGGGAGGGGAGAACTTTGAGAGCAGCAAAGAAACGATTCTAAAAAATCAGTTTGTTTTGGGACTGGGACTGGGACAATCAGTATTTGAATGTAAATGGGGACAGTTGAGAAAAGGAAGTTTCAGTGGGATGTGAGTTATTGAAGTAATGTTGATAAAAAAGAGTTAAATATTGAGAATGGAGTTAGAAAATGGAGAATGGAATTAGGGATAACAGCGCTGGAGAGACTATCACGTAAGAGTAAAATTAATTCTACATCAAACCGACTTAGTTGAAATGAAACAAACAAAACCAGCGAAATAATTTAAACATCTGGGAAAAGGGGGAAGATGAAAGGGGGGGGGTGAGAATGAGGGATGCATGGTGGTTGATGTGTAAGGCCGAACTGAGCGAGAAAACGAGGTATGTCCTACTAACTAATCGAAACAGTCGATTGATGTGTTAGGCCAATCCGAGTTAGTATTGCGCTAAGTGTCCTACTAACTAACCACAAGAAAAAAATAACTCGATTATGAGTAGAACGAGGTGAAAGGTCGTTCCGCTCATTAATCGAAAATGAATGGCGATTGATGTGTAGGGCCTACGTGAGAGATTGTCCCACTAACTAATCGCAAGTGTGTCGAATGTGTGATGCTAGCTCCGAGATGGTTTTTGTGGGTTTCCCATCTCGTAATGCAAATGCAGGGGCTAGTTAATTTTGCTCCCACAAGTAGAGTCATACATTTTTTTGAGTTTAACCAAATGCACATGACTTTTAAGCATAAACGTTGGGTAATATATTTTGTGAATATAAATAATATAAGACATATCAATTCATTAGAAATGTCATGAAAGGTCAATAAACTTTGCATACGTTAAGCTCATATCCTGTTTTATTTATTGTCCACACATCCTCCTAGTCAAATTAAAAGGGAATAAAGACACAGTATTTACGATAATGCATATTGACACAAACAACAAACCTGGTAAATAAATAAAAGGGTTACTACATACACAACACAACGTAAACAATAATACAAATTATAAATTTGTATAATACCTAGGGTCGAATCATTACACGTTTTAATTTATATTTTCTCTCTCTCTTTCTCTCTCTATCTCTCTCTCTCTCTTTCTCTCTCTCTCTCACACACACTTTCTCTTTTTTTGAAAATCCAGTTAATAACTTTTTAGTTTTAGATTCAATTATTTAAACTAATATCATGCAAACAAGACAAAAATAAATGAATTTAAATTGAAAACTATGATTTTCGTTCGATTTAATAACATTAAGTTTCATTTACTTCAATTAAAAAATACACATGCCAAACATTAAATAAAAGTGAAGATGAACGAGATTTTCTTTGAATTGAACATTTTTTTCTAATAATAATAAACAGAACAATAATACTAATAATAATTATGAAGTAACTTTCTTAGTATGAATTTAGAAAAAAATAATTTTCACGAAAGTCGTGAATAAAAAGCAGTTGAAGGATATTTTTAAATGTGTATTTTTGAATATTTATTGTTTTTAAAAATCAGTTAAATTAGTATAATTTTTACAAACCTACAAAAAAATCAGAGGTTAAAAATATAATAAAATTTGATTGAAAAGTGTATAATTAAAAATCAAATTACAAACGTACCTAGATTAAATTGGAAACCCTGGCGCATTCACCACTATAACTGTATCCTTAAAAGCATGCAAAAGTAAATAGTAAAATATCAGAAATTTATAATAATTGCAGGTCCTGGTAAACGATAAAATAGAGTTGATTTTGGTGTTCGAAACACAAAAATTGAACAACTGAAACGAAAGTTACAGAAACTTGAATTATATCTGACAAATTTGATAATTACTAAGAAAGCAAACGAATCCATTTTTTAAGCAACGTAACCTAACTTAACCCCCAAGTTGTACAAAATTAGTGTTTAATTTCTTAGTTCGCTTTTAAAAATAAAACAACTTAGAAATTAAATATTCATTTTGTACAATTTGTTTTTTTTTTGTAGATTTTGAACATCCATACTTTACCAGCGTGAAGTTGTACACAGAAAAGTTGGCAACAGTTTCCCAACGTAAAAATATAAAAATATGCATACTTTTCGTAAAGTTTTATTCACAAATTAAGTTTCTCTCTATTTTTATTAACGATTAATACTTGATAGATTAAAATGTATTTTCATTTACCGTTTTTTCGTATTTTAAATATTTAACTTACATTTTGAATTCAGGGATAACATTTGTTTTAATTATATAACGAAGACATATGCTTTCATTAAACTTTTTTCCGTAAACCAGGATATCATTCCGTGTAATTTAGTATTTAACAAGTTTATTGTGAAATGCCGAATGGGGTTAAACAAATAAATTAAATGAAAATGACAGACCTACATTTTCCAATAAAAGTGTCATAATAATAACTTTAAGATGTTTGTTACTTACACTTTTTCTCAGCATAGAAATTATTATAATACGTATTTTGATGTATAACAAGTTGATTGTCACTCCAGAGAGTTGAAAAAAAAAATGTAGATTGAAATTACATATCTAAATTTCCATTAAAATTGTTATAAATAAATAACTAAAGATGTTTGTTATATAAACTTTTTCTTAAAATAGGGTATCTTATTATGTGTATTTTAGTGTGAAAGTTCATTGCCACCCCGTCAGAGGGGTTGATAAAAAAATATTATAATAAAATCACATATCTACACTTCTATTAAAATTGTTATACATAAATAATTAAAAGGTTTTTGTTAGTTAAACTTTTTCTTAGCATAAGGTATCTTATTACGCGTATTTTTATGTACAAGTTAATTGTCACCCCGTCGAATGGGTTTAAAAAAAAATAAAGAATAAAATCTCTCATCTACACTTCCATTAAAATTATTATAAATAAATAATTAAAAAACTTGGGTGATATAAACTTCTTCTCGGCATAGGGTATCTGATTACGCTTATTTTGGTGTATAACAAGTTGAATAACACCCCGTCAAAGGGGTTAAAAAATAATAATATAGAATAAAATCACATACTTACATTTCCATTAGAATTGTTATAAATAAATAACTTGAAGATGTTTGTTATTCAAACTTAAATTTATAATGCCCATAACACAAATAAATACAGATGCAATCGGGAATGTTCACTTAGCTTAAATATTGTTTTATTCTTTAATAAAATGATTTTAGGAGACCCATTTTTTCACTGTTAAATAATACGGGAGTTATGTGTATTTTACTGCTCACTCAGACGCACCCACTTGCATCTGCAATTACGCTGACCATATATTTTTATTAAAATAAAACCAACTGTAATGAAACGAACAAACAGATTCTACTAGTGTCTTGGATCGAGCATTGTTATTTTGCATTTCTTACTTTTTAAAAACGCGAACCTAAAATCGAAGGAAATAATTCCGGATTTTATATGTATAGAAGCGAAAAAAAACTGGTCCCCTAAATTGTACTCTGATGCGGCATGATTGACAAATGAAGTAAATTTTTATGATGTAATAATTTTAAATTAGTATTGATAGTGGCTGATGCAGAAAAAGAGGAAGATGACGACGTCGAAGGTGATGATATATATCCATGTTGGATCACAAATTTCTCCAGACCGCAGTGAACCAGGATGCAGTGGAGGTAATTTTTAAGTTGTCTTAAACATACATCATCAAAAATAGTGGTATATAACTTAGTATTATTCTATTCATAATTCGAGATTCAATACCACTTGATAAAGCTCTCAACAATTTTGATGGTGTACATAATCTAATATATAATCTCTTTGTTCTAGTTGCTATCTCATGTCAAACTATAAATAACTTAACAGCGAATACAACCGAAAAATGGAAGTTGAGACATGACAGCGCTAGCTTAAGTAAATCACCAAGGATTAATACAAGCAAATCATCACAACTTGAGGATGACAATTAGAGCGCTGCACGGGCCGAGCTTTGACCCGGGCCTTGCCAGGCCGGGCTTTCAATCCAAAATATGAAAACGGGCCGAGCCGGGCTGGGCCTGACTGATTATTAATAAGTTTGTTTTTAGTTACAATTGAAAACTATATCTAGAAACAGATAAATTTATATTTAAAAGTGTGATAAATCCTTCTAAACTAGTGTTTTTCAGACTAAAATATTGACCGGGCCAGGATAGAACAGGATCTATTATTTACCTGGGCAATCATCGTTAACCAAAAAGCAGCCACAAATATACTGATACAGCAACTAGTTTGAACAATTAGTTCTTACTATTAATTGTACGCTCTAAATATTTATCGTATGCTATCTAAAACATTTAGATTTTTTTAAAATCTACATTGTTGTAGTATTAGAACATTAAATAAATTGATTGTGAGTTACGTGAAGATCAAAATTAATTTGACGAATAAAGCACTAATAACCTTGACCATTATCAATGGTTAATCCATTGATAATGGTCATTTTGTGTCCGAAATGTACATTTGGTAATTCAAATAAAAGTGTGAAGAAAGGTTATTAGTGCTTTATTCGTAAAATTATTAGAACATTGATTCAGATAGTTAGTTTCACTAATTTTTATTTTTACTCAAACTAGTTTCAATCTAAGGTCACTATCAAGAAGATATCTCAAAAATCAGTGAAACAAATCAAGGGATTTAATCAATGCTCTAATATTAATTAATTATGTTTCACCACGGGTTGAGTTTGAAATTAACATCACTTAATTACCTTAGTAATAAAAACCCACATAGATTTCTAGTTTGTCATTTTACACAATGTATATTGTGTAGAATGACAACCAAGAAATCTATGTGGGTTTTTATTATTAAGGTAATTAATTTGATTCTACAAATGTTTGCTCTCTTAATATAAATTAACTTTTACTTAAAATTAAACTGATATATTAATAAACTGCATGTATTTTTAAATTAGGTTTTTAGTTTTTCAAATGATTCAAAACCGCACTTTTTGATCAAATTAAATTAGGATTAAGTTTGGGTTAAAAGTATACGTTCATCATTTTAGATATTTAAAGATATTCTTGTGGTAGTTACGTAAAGGGTTAGTTATAGATTAGTAGTAGTTATATTCCTTTATAAGCACTACTTTATTTAAATTCTACATGTATAGCGTGCAGCATTTACGATAGTACCTTCCGATGAAGTATCCAAAGCTCTTTTTAGAGCCAATATCTTGTAGCTAATCAAAATTTGTTTAAATTTAGCAATATTGAAATATTGAAGTAACTTCTTTATTTAAATGGATATTGATATGCGGTAAAAACTTTCTTTGGGCACTATTTCATTAGAATACGCTGATTATACCGTATGTTGACTTGGCGGACGCAATATAGGAAATCCCATATACATTTTTAAATGTTAAAATTTTGACTCCCCTATTTATTTTAGAAACAAAATGTATTTACCTTTTTTTGTAGAGGGAAAAGTACTGAATTCATTCGTGCTAACGTTTATCACTTTAAGTTTGTCTAAGTTAAAATAATTAGGAAAAAATAATGTGATTTTATAAAAATAATGACATGCCATGGAATTGAAACAACAACTGCGGATGTAAAACTGGCAAAAGATATCGTAGTCGCTTAATTAACGTAAATGTTTTCGAAATTATTTACACTATACAAGAAATATGTCATTAATTTTATAAAATCACATTACTTTTTCTTAATAATTTTAGCTGTTCATTTTCTGACATTCGTTGATATTTAAAAGAGTTCAATTTTAAGCTTTAAACGAGTGTTTTCCACTTCCAGATTAAGCATGAAGTAAAATTTCGAGTTTAGAAAAGCCCCGTAAACATTTGTCGAGGGTCGCAAATTTTCTTGGCTTTTCTAAACTCGAAATTTTACTTCATGCGCCACGCGTATTAAACACAGATTTTAAGTACAGTTCGAATCTACATAAATTTGACAATATTATAGTGTTTTATACGCGTGGCGCATGAAGTAAAATTTCGAGTTTAGAAAAGCCGAGAAAATTTGTTTCGGGTCGCTGCGCGACCCTCAACAAATTTTCACGGGGCTTTTCTAAACTCGAAATTTTACTTCATGCTTAGTCTGGGAGTGGAAAACACTTGTTTAAAGCTTTAAATTGAACTTAATAATAAATAATAAAATCACATTACTTTTTCCTTATTATTTTAACTTAGAGAAACGTTAAGTGTTAAGTGTAAATATTAATAAATTTAGAATTTTTCCCTCTAGAAAAAAGTACAATACATTTTGTCTCGAAAATAAATAGGGAAGCCAATATTTGAACACTTTAAAATTAACATGCGATTTCCTATGTTGCGTCCGCCAAGTCAACACCCGGTATAGCTTTTATGTTAGTTGTAACCCTAATAAGATATGAGAAAGTTGTATTATTTTAAATACAAATCATAGTTATCCATGACTAAAATCGGTTGCATTTTATGTAAGCTATCCGAAAATATATCATTTGTCATAGTTTGATTTAACTATATTTACTTATTTTAAGTTAAGTTTGACTTGAGCGCCATTTACATTTATACACATTTTTTCCATTTCATAAAATCATCGGCTTTTTCAAATTAAGTATTAAAAATTCTGTCGAATGCAAAACCTACTAAATTTCTCGGTTGTATAAGCTGACATACTTGTTCGGTTGCAAAACCTGCCAACTTTTTACTTAGTTTTGCATAATTTTTCTTGTCCTTATTCGATGAAACGCTCATTCAACAGTATTTTAATTTATTTAAAAGACACTGCTAAATCAGTTTTTCTCATTTTGCCACAAGTTTGTTAAACTAATATAGCCGGTTTTCCATCTGGACGACTCAATAATAATCTAATAAATTTAATACACTCTTTCGATTTCTGTTAAAACTTTGTATTGACGTCTATTAATAAGACTGTTTGAGTTAAAATAAGCTTAAAAATTTGGAAATTCGTCGGTAAGTGAGGAGGTAAAAAAATAGGTACTTTTTGAGGACAAATCGAGACGATAGCTTTAAATTCGGGATTAACCATTAATCTTCATTCCTGAATTGAGACCACATTGACGAGGACCTTAAATCCTGAAACGCGTCTGTGGGTACCCGGTGCTTGAATACTGAACACAAATTTTATTTTAAATCTTCATAGAATATATATTTTTAAATTAAAAGAACATTTTTTTGATTTACATTGTAGAATTAATAATGTTCCGCGTAATTTCTTCTGGTCTGGTAGTGCGGTGTGCCGATTTTGTGCACGACCGCCTTGAAGCCGGAATGCTTGTCCGCCTTGTACTCGACAATCCTCGTCGTGCCGTCAGCCTCCTTCAGCGTGTAGCCGCCCTTAACGACGTCGCCGTCGCGCTCCTCGTGCTGCTGCTTCTCGTCTCCCGTGTGCGGATCGTGTACAGCGTAATTGTAGTTGTATTTCGGGTGAGACTAAAAACAAACATTAAAAATTGGTAATGTGTTTATTATAGGAATTTCTCCGTAAATTGTATGCCAAATCGCAGATACGCATAGTGATTTAAATGGCACATATATATTTGAATGCGCAAAATTTGTATGGAGTCACATGGATCTATTCAGCACGAATTTACTACCAAACGCTTACAGCACAAGACATGGTCACCAATTTACTCTACCACATCACAGATTAAATTGTTATGAGAGGGGTGCTTACTATTCATGCCTGAAAATTGTAAACCACCTGCCAAAGATAATTAAACATGTGCGAAGTGTGCACACTGGGAAAAAAGAACTCTTCAATTATCTTTGTAGTTTAGAGCCTCATACAATGTCAGACTTTTATGGGTCTATACATGATTAGTTTTGTTTTTTTAAATTTCTATTTTCAGTAAAATTCTTGCCTATTGACTAATTTTTCCTGTACAGTGTTATGCATTATATGTATACTTATATGTAATATCTGTCCGGAGAAAAATAAAGAGATTATTATTAATAATATAATGAGAGATCTGATTTGACTAAGTCGAAAAAATATGTGCCTCAAATCGAAATATTTATATTAATATTAAAAGATATATTAAAAACAATTGGTTTGTTTTACTATTTGTTTCAATTTACTCGACTAGTTTCGCTTTTTACGGAATTATCAAGAGTGATCATGCCGTAAAAAGCGAAACTAGTCGAGTAAATAGAAACAAATAGTGAAACAAACCAAGTGTTTTTAATTTATCCTTTAATATTATTTTAAAATATTTCACCAAGTAATAAATGAGAAAGTTATTCAAGAAATATTTATTATTAAATGTATACTTATTCAGCCGAGGTCTGTAGTTTAAATCAGGAACAAAAGATTATTATATGGCAAAACCCAGTACTTTCATCCACAAAATATTGTCGCACAATAAAAATTAATCTATAGAATGAAGAAAGAGACGGCAATTAAGAAAAACGGGAATCAAAATCGTATAGTTACAAATTTTGTACTTATCACTAACCATAATTAAAACTGAAGGCCATAATTTACAAGTACAGCATAAAGTTATTCTTTGTATGATAGATAAGAGAATGTATAATTTAATTGGAAACAAAGGCGCACAAAATTGTGCTTTATGTAGAGCAAAATCTACAGAAACTAATAATCTAGACTTTCATTCTATAACACAACAAAAAAAAACAATAATTAAAAATTCTCTAAAAGCACTACCGAGTTTACATGCTTAGATAAAATTCTCTCAGTTTATTTTAAATATTGCATATCGGTTGAACATTAAATGTTGGCAAATAAAAAAAGAAAAGCATATCTTAAAGTAACTAAAGCAAGACATATATCCAAAATCGTTTTAGAAGTGAAACATTACTTTAAAAGTCTGAACATTTCAAGTAAAGTTTAACATATAATAATAATAATGTTTATTGCCCAGCAGAAAACAAATTCCCAATTACAAGATAATTTAGTATTAACAAAAAAAGTTTTAAAACTATAGACTAAAAATAACATTTTACTTCGTAATTAAAATAATTCTAATAGGGATGTTAATGTTTGAAAAAATACGTCACAAGTTGGTAGAAGTTGATTAAACAAATTGAGGATCACATTAATAGGCGATTTTAATCCAAAATTAGTTCTATTTTACTTCATATTAAATTTGGTTTATTTCTACTATTAAAAGTTGGAATATGCAAGCCAACTAGCTGTAAAATATCAGGGCAGTCAATTCGATCATGCAGAAGCTTGTGTAAGAACGTGATGCCTAGTCTGTGACGTCGGCATTTAAGAGATTCGACAATTATTTTTGTCTAGCAATAGTGAATGATCACCGCCTCTCTCTGCGTAAAGTCCCTCAACTTTGAAGTGCAGAAACTTCAGGAACTTACGTTGAACACATTCTACTAGGTTAATCTGAAGTTGAGTTTTTGGATACCAAATTAAAGATGCATATTCCAACTTTGAACGGACATAAACATTAAATAGATAATTCAAAGCATTCGGATTTCCTAATGCTTTGAAGGAACTCTTAAGAAGTGTTTAAACGTTACATGTAAACTTGTAATCAAACCAAATACCTACATCTTTGAAGACTGTGACTTGCTCAATAGAATTATTGCTAACTATATAATTAAATGAGATTGGTTTAGATTTTTTGGTAAAGGATATAAATTTGCTCTTAGTGCTATTCAAACTAAGATTATTAATACTACACCAATTTGAGATAACATCAAGTTGATTTTGTAAGCGTTGACAGTCAGCAGGGTTAGCAATTGTTGAGTAATTCTTTAAGTCATCCGCGTATAACAGGTGTTTACACTTTAATAAATAAGAAAGATCATTTATAAAAAGGTTGAAAAGTAAGGGACTCATAATCGAGCCTTGGGGTACACCTGAACTTGGAAACTATGAGTTCGATTTACAATTATTTATTGCGACATACGATTCACGATCTGTAAGATAAGATGCTATAAGAGAGGTTGAATTGTCACAAAAATTAAAGGAGCTAAGTTTACCTATTAACAATTGATGGTCCACCCTGTCAAACGCTTTTGACATATCAATATAAATTACATCAATTTGCCCCGCCGAATCAAATGATTTGGCTATATCATGCGTAATAATGGTCAAATTGGTTACTGTAGAACGTTTTGGAATAAAGCCATGCTGTTGAGAAGATGGGTATGGAGAAACGTGGAAATAGATTTGATCATAGAGAGTTTTCTCGAATATTTTAGCGATGTGAGATAGTATTGCTATTGGACGGTAGTTTGTTATATTCCGTTGATTAAGTGACGTTTTTGGGATGGGACAAATCGATGCAATTTTCAATTTACTAGGAAATACAGATGTTTTTATAGATAGATTAAATATTATTGAGAGCGGGTAACATAGAATAAAAGCACAATCTTTTAATATAAAGGCTGGTAAATTGTCATTGCCTGATAAAAATATATTTGGTAATTGCTTTAAAAATGCGAAGACAGTTTTATCGGATATTTGTGCAAAGGAAAACGAAGGGATATTGTCAACGTTCGGAACTGTGGTTCCTACAGATGGCATTGTGAAAACTGATTGAAAGGATTTTCGAAATCCATTAGCAATATGTTCAGATGTTTGATAAGTCTCATTCTCATAAAGAAGTTCTGCAGGTATTCTCGAAGGTTTAGATTTTTTACAATTAATATAAGACCAAAACTGTTTTGGATTGCTAGTAAGCTGTGACTCTATGTAATATAGTGTCTATGTGCTAAATTAATTTTATTCTTAATAAGTGATCTGAGTTTTTTAAATCGTCCCCCTAGCGCAGAGTCCCGTTTAACATTTTTTCGGCAGTAATTTTTCTCCTTAATAAGCAGTATAATGTCCTTATTAAACCATGGAGGATATTTTCGTTTTTGTTTAAATTTAAGTTAAGGAATAAATTTGAAAAATGCTTCATGAATAACTTTATAGAACTTATCAAGAGCCAGAACAATTCAGAACAATTCAAAAGAAAACTCCAATCAACAGAATCTAAATAAGAATACAAAGACAAGTAATTTTCTTTACTGAAGTTAAGTTTGGTAACATCTATGTTCATAGGAGACATATTGGAGGTACATTGTAACGATAATGCGATAGAAGGATGATATGTATCCTCGTGTACCAACGGATCAAGTTCTCTTCGAATGCTACAGTCTATATTGGAATATATCAAATCAAGAATGTTACCAGAACAATTTTTAATCACATTGAATTGTTGAAATCCTAGAAACGTACATGCATTTGAAATTGTGCTTTTTCTGTCATATTACCCATCGAATGAAATAAACAATTAAAATCTCCAGTAAACAGAATGGGGCTATCGGTACAATTTAGTTTGATTAATAGATCAAAAAATAATTTGATATCAGTTGTTACTGTATCAGATGGTATATAAACTAGAATTATATATAAACAAATAGAATTAATTATAATTTTGCAAACTAAAAGGTCAATAATTGGCACTTTAGTTTTAATATGTTCAGTAGGAATAACGACTATATTGAAAGTATGTTTAGCCACCACCAAAACACCGCCACCCTTGGATCTGCCAGCTAGCATTGTATCATGATCAGTACGAAATATTTTATATTGATCACTGAATAGCTCACTATCACTTACACCATTCTTTAACCATGTTTCTGTGAGGAGTATTATATCATAATTGTGAGTGAAGACGTTGATGTAAAATTCATTCAACTTGGTGTTGAGGCCTCGGACGTTTTGGTAGTAGGCTTGAATGTTTCCTGAGGGCGATGTGTCTCATGTGTCTTGTACTGTAGTCAAATATGGTACTCCGTTACGGTATGCTAGTTATAAATTTGACTCTCCTTGATATCTTGTAACGTCTAATTCAGATTTTAATTGTTTGTAGAAATCTATTTGTTTTATAGTTATATCAGAATTATATAATATTTTATTATTACCAGAATTCACATTGCTTCGAAGAATTGAACTGGCGATGTCCTTAGAATCAAATATGATCTTTAATGGCCTGGGTTTGTCATTGAATCCCGGTTTACCCAACCTAACTATTTTATTATACATATGGCACTTTTAAACTTCACAATAATATTTTGTTTTGTACACCTGGCGCATGATGCAAAGTTTTAATTTTAAAAAACCTAAAAATTTGTAAATGGTGAATGCGTCGGGATATAGGTAAGTTGGTAATAAGAACAAATCAACAAATGTCATCAAACCAGCGCGAAAACTCCTTGATTTTGTTGGAAAATCTTTGTCCTTTTGTCAGTAAAGCGATCAAAAATCAAATCAATGTTGCCTTTTTTCGGAATGGCAACATATAAATTGTAGATTAAACAATAATATATTTCAACAATCATACTAAAAAATTAATTATTTTTCACAAAATCTCACCAGGGGTTCAAACTAGTAGCAGACCGACCAAAAATAGTAAAACGATCGACCGGTCAATCGCGATTGACGGGTTGAACACCCCTGATATAGTACATAGTATATCATGCCTTCATTTAGATTTATAAATAGATAGATAGATACGCGTATGGGCTATGGAATTTAAGTGTTTGGTTGAAAGTAAATAAATACACGTAATGAGTTCTAACCATTAAATAACGATGTTGTTATATACTGGGAAAATACCGGTAAATTGATGTTGATTAATTAATACCCGGTGTTGACTTAACGGACGCAACATAGGAAATCGCATGTTAATTTTGAAGAGTTTAAATATTGGCTACCCTATTTATTTTAGAAACAAAATGTATTTACCTGTTATGTAAAGGGAAAAATTCTGAATTAATTCGCGTTTACGTTTATCACTTTACGATTCTCTAAGTTAAAATAATTAAGAAAAAGTAATGTGATTTTATAAAAATAATGACATGCCATGGAATTTAAACTACAATTGCGGATGTCAAAATGGCAAAAAATATTGCAGTCACTTGATCGAAGTACATGTTTTCAAAATGATTTACACTATACAAGAAAAAATCCTCTTAATAAAGTGGTATTATGCAGACCACAGTTATCACGATGTTTGCGTTATGTTTTTTGTAGTTAATTAAGTATCAGCAATATCTTGTGCTATTTTGACATCCGCAATTGTTGTATCAATTCCATGGTATGTCATTATTTTTATAAAATCACATTACTTTTTCTTAATTATATTAACTGTAAATTTTCTAACATTCGTTGATTCTTAAAAGAGTTCAATTTGAAGCATTAAACGAGTGTTTTCCACTCCCAGACTAAGCATGAAGTAAAATTTCGAGTTTAGAAAAGCCCCGTGAAAATTTTCTGGGATTTTCTAAATTTGAAGTTTTACTTCATACACCACGCGTATAAAACACAGATTTTAAGTAAAGTTCACGCGTATAACACAGATTTTAACTGAAGTCGAGTATACATAAATTTGACAATATTATAGTGTTTTATACGCGTGGCGCATAAAGTAAAATTTCGAGTTTCGAAAAGCCCAGAACATTTTTTTCGGGGCTTTTCTAAACTCGAAATTTTACTTCATGTTTAGTCTGGAACTTAAATGAAACAGGGAATATCCACAATTGTTGTATCCATTGCATGGTATGTCAGTATTTTTAGAAAATCACATTACTTTTTCTTAATTATTTTAACTTAGAGAAACGTAAAGTGTTAAATGTAAACATTCATAAATTTTGAATTATTCCCTCTACAAAAAAGTCAAATACATTTTGTCTCTAAAATAAATATGGAAGCCAATATTTGAACACTTTAAAATTAACATGCGAGTTCCTATGTTGCGTCCGCCAAGTCAACACCCGGTATACCGACATACCGGTATTTGAACCCTCGTTAGAACACTCGATACAACATCTTATTTTTTCATTTATTTGTTTAGACCAGTGTTCTCCAAACTACGGCCCGCGGGCCAAATCCGGCCCGCGACTTGCATTAATCCGACCCGCCATTGTTTGTAATTTTTTTGTAAATGTCATATTTTGAAATATTGTAACAATTTTTCATTAAATTTTTCATAATTTTATAAAATTAATCGGATCTTGGCCGACTTTATTATGTAGAATTGTATTTGTGGCCCGCGAAGAAGATAGTTTGGAGACCCAGGGTTTAGACAAAAAAATATACAATATAAAGAAATGTGGCAAAATGATGAATTTTCAAATAAACCGAAACGCGTGTTACGTATTGTATTTTATTAATTAATTTATAAAAAACAAAATCTTACAATGCTTTCTTTCACTCTACAAATAATTTCGTTTATAACTTACGTGATAATCCTGGTGTCCGCCTCCCCCTCCCCCGTGACCGCCAAAGTTGAGACCGAGACCACCGTGAGCACTGAATTCATCTCCAACTTCACCGTGACTGTAGCCAGCATTGGCCACGGTGAGTGCGGCAAGAATGAACCGCTACAACATGTATTTTAAATAAAATAGAAAATATGTACACACTGTATAAAAATTTATAAAATAAAAACTCACAGTAAGAATGGTGTTCATATTTAGTAAGATATCACAGCAGTCGGTGAAGACTAGGATAGGATAGATAACTGAGGAGATTGCGAAGAAGCGTCGGATTTTTTATACTAAAAGATTCCCTCCCATTTCTCGCTTTCACCGATGCAATATCTTTTGTGCTTATTAACTTACTTGTTTACTAGAATTATTATTAACGCGCACCTTCCAAACTTATTCAAAAATCAACGAACATGTCTAATTATAATGAACTAATATAAAAAGCAATTACAATATAACACATTGTTATTACATGTCGTCGGTGCACAAGGAAAGTGACACAACTCAAAAATCCCCATTTTACACGAGAAAGATTTTAAAATTATATTGTTGTGCATTTTGAAGCTATTAAACGAACATTTTCTAGAATGTTACAATGTTTCTTGGATGTGATCGTTTCATAATATTATGGCATTTAAGATAATATTATTAACTTGACTAACAGTGACGTCATCCTGAGTGGGGGTAATAAATTCTTTTGAAGCGGCAAAGTGACATATAATCTCTTTACCCAGTATTTTATGAACTATCTTTATGTCGTTTTTCTGATAAAAGTTGACCATTTTATGAACATTTTACATTGATTAACTCGAAAAGGAGGATTATTGAGATGTGTCACTTTTTTTGTGCACCGACTATGTATTTTTAAAACAATAATGCCCGGTATAATACACGATTAATAAATCATTAGATAACTCTTTGTGGAGTAAATTTATTTACCTAGTAAACTAATGGGCAAATAAAATTGCGTATTATAAAGCAAACCTACCAAATAAATAGCAATTCTAGAAATAAATAATTTAATTAGTATATTAAAGAGCGAAATTATACATTTTCATTGTGGCCATAGCTGGAACCAGCAATTTGTTAAATTGAACTATCAATATTTCAAATTAAATTGTCAATCAAATTGGAAATTTAGTATAATTCCTTATAATTATAAAGAATAACTGTGAAATAGGACAGAATTACACAGAACAAGAAAAAGAAAGCTTATTAGAAATTATATAAGACTTAAACGAGTGTTTTCCACTCCCAGGCTAAGCATGAAGTAAAATTTCGAATTTGGAAAAGCCTGAAAATTTGGTTTGGTCGCGTAGCGCGAAGCGCGGAGCTGCTAAACCAAATTTTCAGGCTTTTCTAAACTCGAAATTTTACTTCATGCGCTACGCGTACAAGACACTGATTTCAAGTGAAGTTCACTTGTTCACAATATTTCAGTGCTTTCAGTTTTAAATACGCGTGGCGCATGAAATAAAATTTCGAGTTTAGAAAAGCATGAACATTTGGTTTGGTCGCTCCGCCCTTCGCGCTACGCGACCAAACCAAATTTTCAGGCTTTTCTTAACTCGAAATTTTACTTCATGTTAGTCTGGGAGTGGAAGACACTCGTTTAAAACTTTAAATGGAACTAATTTTTAAAAAACGTATGCATAAGTATAAAAATCCCTGGTTATGTCTGATTTGAAAAACTCTAGGTCTTCGACTCCTTAGAATGTCTTGTGGTTCGAATTAATCACAGTCAGGGAAGATACTATGAGCGACCTTAAATCTGACACGGATGATATGGTAGACATGATAACCGTAATGAAATTAATAAATACAAGTAGTAGAATCTAAAGTAATTATAATAATATAATACACTTTTGACATTTAACTGTCAAATTATTTAGAGAATAAAATTTACTTGGTAGAAATACAAACAAATAATTTACTGGGGAGATTTATTAGCCAAATAACGTTATTTTGTGTTTATAATTCCGAAACCTTTGGAATAAATTAATTTATTCCTAAAGTAAATTTTATTTAGGAAATAAACGTTTTATAATATCGGGCATTATTAATTCAAATAGTTTAATTTTCTTTTATAAATAATATAAATATACTTCATATTTGACTATTTAGTATTTACGTCATATTTAAATATTCGAATATTCAAATTCCCAGCCTTAATATGATTAAAACAAATAGAAAAATTTCCAGTTACAACCGTTCTTGATATATTCTCCAATCTTTAATTTGAGTGCAAAAATAATGAAGCATATTTTCTATTAATTTAAGAGAAATTTCGCGCCTTAGCGCCAGCGTTTGCTCAGCTATATAAACATGAGCAGAATTCGAGTCAATTAGTTTGAGGAGTTAATCTATGGATATTTAATTATAATTAAGAGTGCGCGTGGATTTCTGTTATACAGAGTGATTTATACCAGGAGGCGAAAAATTTATATTTGTGTTCGAGGTTAGATTCTGAGTAAAAAATGAAAAGATACATTTTTTTAGATCAGCCTTTGCTTTAGAGATATCGAGGTTCAAACTTTTGAAACATATATTGATTTCAAGTTTCACAAAAAAAACTAATGGTAGGCAATATGAAAACTTCATTTAGTCACAGAAAGAAAAACCACTAGTTTAACTTTCTTGTGAGTTAAACTAGTGGTTTTTCTTTCTGTTCGAAATGTCCACCGTCAGCCACGATGCAAGCCTGGCAACGTAAAAACAGAATTATAAACTGCAGCCAAGTCTTGTTCATTTTTAATTTGATGTGCAGCATTCATAATTCTGTCTCGTGGTTGCTCTTCATTTTGAATTTCTTCTGTATACGAATCTTCTTTGATATTCCCGACAACTTTCTAAAGCGTTGCCGTTGCAAAAGCCGTAAACAAAAATAATGTTGGCATATTCTTCATTGCCAAACTGCATTGTTAACAAAATGTACATCTTTTTTACATTAAAAATTAATAGCAATACCCAAAGTATGTGACAACTGTCAACAACTAATAAATAAGTCTTTTGTTGCAAAGCAATTTCCATAACCTGCTATTTATTTTTTGGACAATAATTAAATGGTTCCAAAAACTTTATGCCTCGTTATCTAAGACAAAGGCCGACTGAAAAAAAAAGTTATTTGACATTTTTTGATTAAAATCCAATCTCGAACACGAATATTCATATTTAGTCTCTTTAACAAGTCGCTATATTACAATATTCTATTTTTATTATAAATCATACAGTACGGGCAGAATTTTAGAGTCTTTAAACCAGCGTTTTCCAACCTCTTTGTATCATTGAGCCCCTTAGAAGAATTTACTGTGTTATTTGTAATTGGTAAATCCGTAATAATGTTGTTTAAATATTTATTTTTTAATACTAATCAACAATAATGATTGATTAATACAAACATGTGTTCAATATGTATACTAAAGTCAATTATTAATATTTTTCGTTTTCTCTTTGAAATAAAGAAAACAAATTGTGCGAAAATGGAAAATCCTAATAAAAGCACTTATTCAATAAAATTATCGGAACGAATATTCGCCATTATCACAAGAGCCAGGAAGTGAAAATTACACAACTAGAACGGCATGTGGTCGGTTATGAGATTGTCTCTTGTCACGCATAATTTTCATCGAATCGATATGTAAAAGGTAGTGCACGGAGAGAAGCGATGATAGTGATTATTTGCGAAAATCGATTCGATTCCTGAAAATTATCATAAATAAAACCACCAGAGGTTTATTTTTTCTTAAGGAAAAAATTAAATTAATATTTCACGAAAACTTTGTTGTTTATCAATTTAATGAGAGCAAAGTCATGTCTAAAATCAGGAGACCGTAGGTCAAACGATTTGGTGACTTTGCTCGAGCTAAATTTGCTAAAAACAACAAAGTTTGAGTGTAATATTCAAATCTTGTCTGTATTAAAAATCATGATTATTTTACGAAAAAGCATTCCTGGTACATTTGCACTCAATATCCTTAGATGGACCGAAATTAATTTTGAAGTTATAGTTATTAACTATTCTTTACTACATTAAAAGTGCGATTCTTTTCGCAATCTACAACAAGTTAGTCTTACAAAGACTATATCAAACACTCATTTAAACAACTACTTCCAGGGCTAATACCCCCGCGGACATTGAATTATACAACAATTGTTTGCTGTTACATACAGTAACCTACTGCAAATGTAACAATTTGGGTCAAATTATTCAGGCCCATTAACTTTTAACGAACGGTTTAGCGTAGACACCCTGTAGTAGTAGGAGAAACTTTAAATATCAATAAACGATTAATTCGTTTTTTGACAAACGTTAAATCAGTAATATTTCCATAGCAATCTTAAAAAAACCATTCAATTCAATTGCTGGACTCAGTATTATATTTTATTAAATTTTAAATCTTTCTCATTAGATAAGGTATGCTTGTGAATAAACAAACATTCATTGTTTTTTGTTTTATACATAAAACAAAAAACAAAACAGTTGTTATTAGATTAGTTGTTGTGTTGTGTATTAATTATCCAAGTGTTAAACATGAAGTACGAAAATTAAGACAAATTTGATATATTCGAATGCTTTATTCAAAAAACAGCAATTTTAATATTGCATTGGAAACATCCGGAAAGAAGACTGCCCGATAAACCGATATTCTTATCAACCACGGATCCTTAAATATCCCGGGATCGAAAGAATATAACAACTTAGACACGGAAGAAGCTGGATTTAGTGTTATTGCTGCTGTTGGTGAGCATCCAGAAATTTGAAACGAAGATAACAATAAGATTGTAACTGGTACAAAGTTAGGTGTTTAAAAATCCGAACTTTTGCCTCAAGTATATTTGGAACGACGAGGCATACATAAGCTCAGCGGAAATATTTAATAGGCACAATGTCCATTATTAAGCGATTCGAAACCTCATCGGATTGTTGATGTTAAAACACAAGGTCGATTTGGTTTTAGTGTTTGTTGTACTCTCCTGGGAATCCAAATCTTGGGTTACAAAATTTATGAGGGAAATTTGAATTGATGGAAATATACAGACATTTTATAGCAGAACATTACTAAGAACTATTTGGATAATTTCCCCTTAGTTTAAAGGGATATTTGCATTTATTATTTATTATTTTTTGCGTCACTCTATAATAAATAATTAAGCTATTATTAAAATTTGAAAATATAGATTGCATTTTTGGCTATAACTTGAAAACAAAAAATGATAGGTAATTTTTTTTATTAAAGTTATTAACGTTTTTATCGAATGATAAAACATGTTCTTTCTAATCAGTACGGTTAGTTAGTACAATTTCAAACATTATTTATACTCTCGATGAAGAATACTCTATATAGTTCCATATGCAGTTAAGTAAAATTCACACATGATATTTCGTATCTTATCCAGCCTTTTCAGTATTTTAAGCACTGTGCAGTATTCAATTTTATTTCATCCTGCAATAAAACGAGATTTGTTTATTTTTTGTGAGTTTTATAAAATTACTTTTTAAAGTTTTTCAAGAAAAAAACTGAAAAATTGTAAACGTTAAAAGTTGACTAAAACACAAATAATGTACACAAATTATTGTTTCTTCTATATTAAAAAAATAACATTAAGGCCCATTTGCACCCAGCCTGATTAACTTTAATCATCCATTAAATTCATTAAAACGTTTGATTAAGTCACATATCTTGGATATAAGAACGTTATAAATTTGTAAGATAACCTAAACATATCTCTTTCATCAATATACGGCTGCGTAAACAATTTGTAAATAAAATTGTTGGGTTTTTAGGAAGTACTAAACACTATTTAATGTAAGTCATAAATTTTATAATAAACGAAAATAAGTTTCTGATTGGCCGTCTAACGAGTGTTTCCACTCCCAGACTAAGCATAAAGTAAAATTTCAAATTTAGAAAAACCTGAAAATTTGGCTTTGCAGAGGCGCTCGAGCAAAGCGAGTCTCGCCCCTGCAAATCCAAATTTTTAGGCTTTTCTAAACTCGAAATTTTACTTCATGCGCCACGCGTACAAAACTGACTTTAAGTGAAATCTTCAAACAACTCATTACAGTGAAATACCTTTTGTATGTCAATTATCAATTGCTTAAATGATAATCACTATTTGTCTCCATTTCATCCATCGTATGAAATTGTTAATTCTGCTGAGTTTGGAAATATAATCAAATTGCTTGGTCACGTCAAAAAGTAACAAATGTCATTCGAACGAATTTGGATTTGGATTTGAAAGGAAATTATATTTTCGGCATATATTCCCGGCACAAAACGAAATCTGTGAGTACATTAGCTATAATAGTCTAAAAAATGTCTGAGATTGAACATCGTAAACTGATTTACGCAAATTTTAGTATTTTTATCAATAAATTAATTTACACAAAAAAATAGTATGTCCGTGTAAAGTGTCAACAATTGAAGTTTGTTTACTAATGGTGTATTAATTGTGATATTTCCGCGTTGAAGAAATATGATGGTTGAGGGATCGGTGAAGGTCGAGGTGAAGCAGGAGGACGTCGTCGTCTCTGAGGACTACCGGAAGCTGATTGAGTACGGGCTGGACGAGAAGGTCGCCGCCAAACTGGATGAGATCTACGTGACGGGCAAGCTGGCCCACGCCGACCTCGACGAGCGGGCGCTCGACGCCCTAAAGGAGTTCCCCGTCGACGGGGCGCTTAACGTCCTCGGCCAGTTCCTGGACTCGAACCTGGAGCACGTGTCCAACAAGTCGGCGTACCTGTGCGGCGTCATGAAAACCTACAGGCAGAAGAGCAGGTCCGGGTCGGGACAGGGGGGTCCGACGTTGGCTCCGCCGGTCATCAAGGGGCCCGATGAGGATAAAATCAAGCAGATTCTCGATCGGACTGGATATACCTTAGATGTCACTACAGGTAACAAGGTTTAAGTAATTTTTTACTTATATGTATTTCAAAGGAAAAAGTATTGTTTTCGTGGAATTTAATAAATATAAAGGCTAATGTGTAGAACAGTGTACATACTCCATTTTAATACGTTTTCATGGTTTCCATTCACCCACTCCAGTGGTTCTTAACAGATTATTTATCTGTGTGATGGTGTGTATGTGTGTCTGTGCGCTTTAAGATCAAAAATCAAACGTCAAAAATGAAACGTCAAAAATTAAGAAAATCGAATATTTGTAACTTTAATAATCGACACTTTTGAGCGTCGCGAATGATCTCGTTGTGCCGGGTGTGTGTTCGTACGTCGGAATTGACCTATCCGGAGGGCCCATTCGGGCTTTGGAACGCAAGCCCAATATAAAAGGAATTTCGCGATTGATTTTTTAACCACTCACTAAAAATTGAATCTGAATTTTTACTTTGAATTTGATAAAAAAAAATAAGCTTACAAAGGAATACGAATACACAACTTACATTTTAAGGTTATTTATAAACAAAAAATAATGTATTCTATTGCAAACCTTTTTACTAATCTAACCTAAGTATGTAAAGTCGTTAACATGCGCAAAGATACTGCTGCTTCGTTTCCCTCACCTGATAAGTGTTAGCGCTGCAAAGAGATGAGTAGTTTATTCTATTAAAAATCTTTTTCTTAATCTAACCTAACCTAGAAGTATATGGAATAGGCACAGTGCCCAAAGAGACAGAAGCAATTTATTCTATTGCAAACCTTTCTCCTAACCTAACCTAATCTGGAAGTACGTGGAACAGGCATCGTTCGCAAAGAGACTTGAGCAATCTATTTTATAGCAAACCTTTCTTCTAACCTAACTTAACCTAGAAGTATGTGGAACAGGCATCGGGAACAAAATGACCTGCGCAATTTATTCTATTGCAAACCTTTCTACTAACTTAACCTAACCAAACCTAGAAGTATGTAAAATCGCTAGCGTGTGCAATGTATTCAATTTGAAACCTTCCACTTAAGCCACAAACTAGTAGAAATGGCTTAACCACGGTTAAGTATCTGTGGTGCAAGTGGGTATTGGATAAAAGTCATATGCTCTTACCTACACAGAACAGTATATTGTTTACTTTTACACACAACGGCACTCGGCGGTGCAGTGAAAATTTATATTCCGATTTATAGATATTTTTTTTATTCGGCAATTGATCGCGATCAAACTTGTACTAACGTGTCGGGCGTACGATTTTACATCGGTTTTGCCCCATCTGAGGGTTTGATTCGGTGTAACGTGTGCCGAGCGTATAAAGTTTGGAAATTTTTGACAATTTGTCAGGTTTGGTCAGCCATTGTAAAAATTGTATTTATTTAAAATACACACCCAATCACACACATGTATATCCACATGTTGAGAACCACTGGAGTGGGCGTTGCTGCGCATGCGCGAACCTGTCAAAATCAACCATGTACCCTATTCTACACATTAGCCAATAAAAAATTTAGAAACAATATATATTTGCTCCAGAGTTTTCAAAACTTAACTAGAATTCACATTGAATTAATCAGAGTTGAAGTAGGTACAAGCAAACATTAAATCCCGAAGTAAAAAAGCATTTACAGTCATTCGCATTGAGATTTTAAGGTTCAATTATTATTTTTATTGAATTTTTGCTTTAAAATTGGCAACAAATTAATTGCTTTAGGGCTATACAAGCTTTCGAACTATACCTAGAATTAATCAGACTTTAGAATAATATAGTTATAAATTAAATCCTATAGTTAAAAATGCATTTACAGCGATTCATATTTTTTGTTGGTCTTATGTTTTACAATTGTTTAAAAAATAAATTTTTGATCTGGGGCCTTAAAAGCTTAGAATGGGGCATATAATTATTCGTAGTTTAAGATAATATACGCAGAAATTAAATCTGTGAATTTAAAATAGATTTACAGCCAACTGTTTCAAGATGTGTCATTTACAAAAATTTTATTAATTTATTAAGTGTTGGCGATTTATTGTTAATTTTCCAAATACTTCATCAATTTTGTATAACACCTATAGTTTTAATACTGATAATACTGACTCTATATTATTAACTTCATTTGACTACATAGAAAAACTTCTGACTATTATTTGATAACCTTAAGTATAGTTCATTTGATTTTTATATTAATTGTCAATGTTCAAATTTCACTGAAAAATCACCAAGTATAATAAACACAATTTATTGGATCGCCCTTATAAGTTACTAGGTTTTGACACATTAATGTGAGGTTAGAGTGGCCATGACTCTTTTGGGCTTCAACTTCACCGCTAAGCCCGTATTTTTTTGTTTAATTACAAAAACTGTAATAGTTGACATCTGCAAATTAATTTAATACAGTATTGAAAATGATCATTTTAAAATAAATACATAAAACTTACATCTAAAATCAGAGAAGCTCGTTCAAACAGCTCTTTCTTGTTTACATTCTTATTTTGAGTTTTGTGGTCTTCCAAAAATTTCGACTTTAGAAAAGCTTGAACATTTGAATTGATCGCTTTTTTAGTCGTTTTATTCTCTCATTGAATCGATAATATTCATTCGTGAAACCGGAGCAGCACATTCAACTCGTCCTTCGGGCTCGTTACATTTGCAGCTCGGTTTCACTCATGAATATTATCGATGATAATCATACCATTTGTTATATTATAGCTGAAAAAATACAAGGTGCCTACGCTAAGCCATTCGTTAAAAGTTTATAGGGTAGCCGTTGCACTAAAAATTTGAAAAAAATCCTTGTCATACGGTAGAATCAGTTCTTTATATCACTTCCGGTTCCAGGCCTTAATTTAAAATTAGTCATACCAAATGAAATCACAAACAAAAATCAACCTAGGAATAATTGTAAATAATAATAAAATATAAATATTTATTTTAATTAAGTGATTTCTTAATTTATAATTTGTGCGCGAAAATGAGTATTATTTCTATTACAAATGTTTGACCCACAGAAACATAATTTACTGATTTAAAGTCGTATTTATGAATGAGCGTTGCGCAGGACTTAGAAATTTATTTACACGTTTTTATTTATCACATTACCATAAAAGTAATTTATTATCAAATACAAAACATTTTAAATGCTTCAAAGCTGGGTCAGTAAAGCAATACCCATGCTCTCCAAGATAGCAGTATTTGATTTGCGTTCCAATAATTGTAGTCTCATTAATGGTCAAAACAGTAATAATGACTAGCAATTATTTGACATTACCGTGGCTTTTTCATACAATTCCTTGCCGCGGTAAAGTGACACATGGTCTTTTAACATAGTATTTTATAAACTATCTTTATGTCGTTTTTTCTGATAAAAGTCGACCTTTTTATAAACATTTTACAATATTTAACTCAAAAAGGAAGATTTTTGAGATGTGTCAATTTTCTTGTGCACCGATATATATTTTGTTTTGCTTATGTTTAGTGATATTCTTTACTTACTTCAAAAAGTAAGTAATTCAGGATTAAAAGAGCTTTTATTTTCTTGAGAAATAAATAGCTTACATTATTTCTAGTAGTAATAAGAGCGCATGTGATTGTTTTAAATTTTTTATGAAAATTGCGATTTTTCGATGAAAGTAACAATTTTGTTTTGCTTATGTTCAGTGATATTATTCACTTACTGTAATAATTTTATTAATTCTGGAAAACGAGAGCATATTAAACATTTTGGCGGTATATGTACTCAGTCTGTGATACCAAAGGTTTTTGACAAAATCATATCTGATCAATTAATATGGTACACTATACAAATTATTTGTGATAAACAGCATGGTTTTCGTAATGGAAAATCAACTGTTACGAATCTTTTGGTGTTTCCGTCATTTATATTGGGCGCTTTTGATTTTTTTTGTCATATTCTATTTTAATGCATAAACTAAAGCAAGCAGGGTTTGGACTAATGGTTCTAAAGTGGTTGGGCAGTTTTTTATCGGGTCGTGTGCAGTATATGAAAATAAATACCTTCTCGAACAATAACAGTCTCATCAGGGGTACCTCAGGAGTTTGTAAGTGTTTGATGATACAAAAATGTACGTCATTAAATTAATTATATGTATATTGTAGAAAGTACGGGTCGTAGATAAAATGTTGTATGTGAAGGCGATTAGGACACGAGCCGTAGGCGAGTGCCCTAATCGCAAAGACCCGCAAGTCCTGCCCAAAAGCTCTACTTCACACACTAGTTACCTAAACAACTATTTATGTAATTTCATTGTAAAAAGACATATTAATCTTGTTGGTAAACCCTAATTACATTTATATTCATTAATATTTAGGCCAGCGTAAATATGGTGGTCCTCCGCCAAGTTGGGATGATTCCACACCGGGCGCAGGCTGCGAAGTGTTTTGCGGTAAAATCCCCAAGGATATGTACGAGGATGAGCTGATACCTTTGTTTGAGGAGTGCGGTACGATATGGGACCTGCGTTTAATGATGGACCCGATGACAGGCACCAACAGAGGTTACGCTTTTGTCACATTTACAAACCGGAACTCTGCTCAGATCGCCGTACAGAAGGTAAGAAAACCACATCTTTTCTCGAAAATTCACACTTCTTGGTTCATTTGAATGTCAACCTTTACAGAATCACATTTGAAAAGAAGTTTTTAAATTTAAAGTAGATCAATTAAAAAAAAAATAGTAGCATTATTTTATTTTATCCAAAAGCTCGACAATTTTGAAATCAAGCCCGGCAAGACATTGAAAATCAACGTTAGTGTTCCGAACCTTAGGCTATTCGTCGGCAACATACCAAAATCTAAAGGGAAGGAGGAAATTCTGGATGAGTTTGGTAAATTGACAGGTAATATCAAAATTCTAAATAAGTAGGTATACTAAAGCAGTACATTTTATACTTCAGCGTATTTCAGTGTTTGCCACGCGCGGCGCATGAAGTAAAATATGGAGTTTAGAACAGCCTGGAGAATTTGGTTTTGTCGCGTAGCAAGAGCCAACAAACCAAATTTTTCAGGTTTTTCTAAACTTTAAATTTTACTTCATGCTTAATCAAGGAATAACTCTCGTTAGAACATTCAAACATAACGCTTTTAGAAAACAATAATTAATTGCAATTTTATAATGTATTCATCGGAATATGTATACTTAAAATAAAATAAAATATTCTCTGAATATTTTCGAGATATTTCATTCAAAGAAGAAATTTAGATGTTAGATATTTTTTTATAAAATGACGGTAAAGCTAGGAAACATCTGATTTAGACAACCACAAAGTGTGTACTTTCCTTGAAAGAATAAATTTGTTTTGATTAAATATTCCATCTTAAAATACGGACTTAGTAAAGTCGAAAATTTGCCGAGTTTTCTGTGGTTAGATGGTGGTTATAACTCAACTAGAGATTTATAAGAAGCCATTTCATTTATGAGTTAGGAGATTGTCATTTTTCCTTCACAGCCGGCCTCATGGAAGTCATTATCTACTCTTCGCCTGACGATAAAAAGAAGAACCGCGGTTTTTGTTTCCTCGAGTACGAATCGCACAAAGCGGCTTCGCTGGCGAAACGAAGATTGGGTACGGGAAGGATAAAAGTCTGGGGTTGTGACATCATCGTAGACTGGGCGGACCCGCAGGAGGAACCCGACGAGCACACAATGTCGAAGGTGAAGGTGCTCTACGTGCGGAATCTCATGCAGGACATTTCCGAGGAAAAACTGAAGGAGACTTTCGAGTCCTTCGGGACTGTTGAGCGCGTTAAGAAGATTAAGGACTACGCTTTTATACATTTTGAAGACCGAGATGATGCGGTAAAAGTAAGTTCTACGCGTAGACTTAACAAATGGAGTTGAAATGATTTTAATTTTTCATTAAACAATCTATTAGGGCCTTTAACACGTACACCATCTCCTCGATGATTAAACGGCACAATCTTTTCTGCAGTTCTGCGTCGAGGAAAGAGTATGGCGCGCCTAAATTGTCTACAATGCTCCACTCTTTACTCGACTCCAAAGTGGCATCTACAAGTGCAGTTTTAACTGCATGCTTGACTACGTTCTTTCGTCGACAAATTTTGTCATTGGGCAAAAGTTGGATTTACACGTACACTTTTGCTTCCACTCCCGGCGCGTGACATTTTATCGTCAACGCAAAAGTGTACGTGTAAAGACTCCTATTATGTTTTACCCCAAGTTGTCACTGAATATTTATTTTAACAGGCAATGGATGAGCTGGATGGCAAAGAAATGGGTGGATCCAACATTGAAGTGTCACTGGCTAAACCTCCGTCTGACAAGAAAAAGAAGGAGGAGATTCTGCGGGCAAGAGAAAGGAGAATGATGCAGATGATGCAAATTCGCGGAGGGTAAATTCCTGTTTTTATATACACCGGGTGTTCCATTTTATATGCGGTCGACCCTAATTACATTCATTAAATGCTAATGAGAAATCCAAAGCTAAAATAATAAGTGGGGTGAACCAAAATAAGTAAGTTGCATTACTACATATACTTAAGTAATTTTTTGAAAAATATGACTTAGCAATTTCATGCCCATTGTTATGCCATCCATAACAATTCCAGTAAACGTCTATACATTTTCAACATCCAATTGAAACAAATCAATATAAAATTGGAATAAGCAAATTCGAATTGGGACTTCAAACACAACTGGCAGTTTATACACAATCAAATTGGGATTAAACATAATCAAACTGGAAATAAGTAATTTCAAGTTGAAATTGAGCAAATATAATTTAAGAAACAGTAACAATTTAACAAAAAATAAGAGAACAATAGATTGTTTGACAAGTTTTGAAAGCTTCGATTTGCATGCGAATACCAACTTGCATTTACGAGCCCACAAGGCGAGTAAATGCAAGGTATGAGCATGTAATGCACCTTTCAAAACGTGTTTAACACTCTGCTTTTCCAACGACTAAACAGCGGCAGCGTTAATTATTCTTCGTCATTTCTCAATTTATTTTAATAATTTTAAAACTGACGTTTGAGGATTTTACTTTTAAATCTAGTTTTGAAAATTCAATTTTCAAGCTTGACATTACTTGTCAAAATACAAAGATACAATTGACAACTTTCAATGGAAAGGTATTGAGACGAAATGTCTATTTTCGGGAGTGGTCGTAGGAAACCAATATTAATTTAACATGTTTTATATCTAAATTTAGAGTATTGTAAATGTATTTTTAAAAGTGAGCGACATATTTTTTACAATATTACGCTGTACATTTTTTGAATAATATGTTCCAGGTCGATAAAGTCTAAACTCGGTTTGCGAAATACCGGATCTGCCTTCATCGCCTAAAGTTTGTTGTAACTGGACATGTATATCTTTCTTGATGGGAGCTTTAAAAGTGGACCAAGCAAGTTCGTATTGTGCAAAATATGTCATTATCATTCAAAAATGCATTGCCAATGCTTGAAGTTTATGAGGCTGAGCGCAAGATGAGTCGCAGGTGAGCCATGTCACGCAGGAAAAAACAACGCAGCTTTTTATGCAGCGTGTATTTTAATGGGAAAACTATATTCTGTTTTTTTTTTCTGCCTAGCAGATCTGGTGATTTTTTATAATGTTGGATATTTGGTTGTATACCCTGGCTGTAATTCTAACTTTTGCCTTCAAAGTACATTTGAGGATTTGTTTTCCCCATGGTTGCCATGTGTTTAATTACTCTATCATAAAGAATAATTAAGTAGCGGAACCACTGATCTCTATACAACACTGGATTGGGCATAGGCCATATTCCGCTATCTGACTGCGTGCCCATTTTAACGGCAGCAAATTGAGGTTTTGTGACACGTTTGAGCGGCAAATTCAAATCACTGCAATGGAACACTTATAGAATACATGCAAAAATATTTGTATATATATGTAAATGTGCACACGTGAACGGTTTATTGGTCCACTTTTATACAGCGTGCAATGATTAATTATTTATAATTGAAATGAAAGCAATAATATTAATATCTGAAAATATTTGCAAACTTCTTAGTATCAGTATTTCCACCATTATTTTAAACATTGTAGTCTTTTATAATTACATTAGTAAGCGCAACTGTTTTTGTACTTTTAGTCAAAAATAGTCAGGATAGTTTGGGCCGTGTATTTCTTGATTTGCTTGAGCGCAGATGCAACAAATAAAAGCTGGTTATTTTTGTATTTGGCAAACACATTTGTTCCAGCTATTTTCTAGACGATTATTTATTGGATGGAAATCTTAGAAGTAGTTACATTATAATATAACAATATAAATAGATGGTATTTATTTTGACAGTTTATTTCTATGTACTTATTTGTGCAGCGTCATATTTCCCGATGAGTCGGGTTTTGTTCCGCAGTAAATGCATTGGAACACCATGTTAACAAACACTGATTCACGCGTTCATTTCAAATGTCGCGCTGTATTGGTGTCACAAAACCTCAATTTTGACCAACATGGCGGCGCCCATGTGGGAACGCGCCGTAGCTTTTAAGCCGAGCGGAACATTATTTTCGGCATGTTATTACCACTTTTATGTCAAATAATTAATTAATTGCAATCTGGCATTCACATATTATAATTATATGACAAACAGTAGAGACACTGAACCTAAGAAACATAAATGCTAAATCTGGTTGGCCACTAAAAAAATAACGAATATACGTCTAGTGACTAAAGGCTTAATTTACGCTGTCATGTTAAAATATATGCATTATAAATAACTACATTGTTTTTTCCTGCGTGGTGTGACTCACCTGCGTCTCATTTTGCAATCGGCCTGAAAAATAAGTTATTTCTTAGATACAATTTGTTTCGTCCCAATTTGATGTTGTTTGTTCTCAATTTGATTGTGTTTAAAATGACAAATTAAATTGTTTTTTTAATCTTAATTTGAAATTGATCAGTCTCATTTTAAGGTTGAAAAGGTATAGAGTAATTACATACAGAATGTTAACGATAATGTTATTTTTTCAGAATGGTGCCAAGTAATTTGCCGGTACGAGGTCCACCAGGCCCAGGGCCCAGGCCGAGCATGCGAGGTCCGATGGGACGCGGTGACTACGGTGAGTAAAAAAAAAATATTCAAATATCAGAATTATTTACGATGCCACAGAATACATTCGTTATTTAAAGCATTGGTTCTCAGCCTTTTTTTAATCGGGGACCTCTAAGATTTGTTTGTTCTTAGGAGGGACCATACGTAGGGATTGTAAGTTAACCGACTTTTTTAATTACTGATTATACAGTAAATTTTTTAATCAAAACTGGCTTACCAATAATTTATCGGAAAATA
Organism: Philonthus cognatus; assembly: GCA_932526585.2. Taxonomy (NCBI): domain Eukaryota; kingdom Metazoa; phylum Arthropoda; class Insecta; order Coleoptera; family Staphylinidae; genus Philonthus; species Philonthus cognatus. Next base: position 38,338,001 of record OW052242.1, read on the forward strand.
ACTAAAAGTCAGTGTTTTTGAATTTCACAATACAATACAATACTCTTCGCGTTGTTCTCGGATCAAAATTGTAGCCAAAACTTGGTTCTACAAGTCACGTTTGTTCTTCCCGGTCCTCCGGGACACCAACTGGGTCGCCGATGGTTCTCTTCGGGGTACTTATTTTTTGCGCATTTTTTTAGTTTTTTCACGATTAAAATCAAGTGCGCACTCTTAAGCATCCGTGATGATCCTTCGGAAACGTATTAAATTGTTCAAAACTCTCCCGAAAAAATTGCGCTATTTCACTGTTTCAGCCTCTTTTAGTATCTTTGCAACTCAACGGCTGTTGATAGTCATATGGGAATTGAAAAGTTAAACTTCCATCAAAAAATCTCAAAAAATCCAGATTTGGAACGCTCAAGGCGCGCGATTCGTATCGGTGCCAGAACGAGGATAAAACATGTGGATCAGGGAATTTTCAAAACGATCTGGCACCGCTTTGGTGCCGCTAAAATGTTCATTCATAGAGTGTATGTCAGAAATTCAAAAATGTAAACGACTGTTTTTCAGTTGCTGTCATTCGAAACATCGAGTGGAAAGTTCTTCTGCACTAAATGCGGCGAAAACGGAAGTAAATCAACTAACTTGAGATGTGCCTGTTGTAAAATACGACCAGACTGTGATTCTCGGTGGTGGATATCAGCAAATTGTTTCGTGTTTTTGTCTGAAATACGTAAATAAGGCCCCAAATTACTTCACTAGGACGTTGTCCAAATCTCAAAAAAGTTGTACTCAATGGGTACACGCGGGTTTTGTCGCGAGTCACAACACATGAAATATAACGAGCTATGTTGTTGATGAAATGTGATTAGATGAAAGTGTTTCAGCATTTCTCTTTCTGATCATAATCATAATTAGAGGGCTCCATCTTCGTCTATTTTCGCAGCGACTCCAGTTTAAACTTCAGTATACGGATATCAATCACACTAGAGACAATCTGCTCTATCGCGAACATCATTCGACTTACTCATCATCCGTTTTTATTTGTCATCAAGCATCATTTTATTTTATAACGTTGGCCTGTTACGGTTAATATTTTTTGTTCTAATTTCAGTAACCCCTCCCGCTTTAAATAATAAATCATTACACAGAATTAGTGGTAAAGTCAAGGCAATATGTTTACTTGACCACCAATTCTATCCTGACGTCATTAACTTCTATCTGTTTTCAATCAATAGATTTTAGTTGAAACAAAACATCATCAATTGTTTGACACGTCGAATGTTAAGTTTGCGTTTCTATCATCATGACATTTATGACGCCTGTCAAAATACTTTAAGTTCGTAATTTTTATTAAAATGCGTGATATCTCTTTCGAATTGTATCGAACCTATTTAAAGAAGAAACATTTTGAAGTTCTAATAGTGAGCGAAAGGTTTGCATTAAAAGTAAATGAAAGAATAATTGAAATGTTAGAAATAAAAAAGATTCCTAGAGAGTGATCACTTACAATTTTTGTAGAACCAAGACGAAGTTATTGTGATTGTAAACAGATTTTGACTAATTGAATACTGAGCACATTGTTAATATCCAATTTAACTGAGGTTTTCGGTTCTGTCGGTTTTAGTTTGATCTCGTTTGTCGTTTCTTCTTGTAAGATAATTTGATTGCTCACTGACGAGTTTGTCAAATAAAATCATACAAAAACGAGGACATGCGTTTATAATACTCTCTATTGTTTTTTTGACGTCAGTGTTAAAGGGTCATGTGTTTACTATAGATACTCTAATTTTGTGTAATTCTTTGCTACATATTTCCAAAAACAATTATAAAATTAATATTCTCGGTAGTAACATGAGCATTAAACGTCACTACCTCCATAACCACTTGGGTCGATTTCCATAAAACCTAGGCCCTTATAGTGAACAACAGGGCGAACGTTTAGTCAGGACATTAATACGATGGAAGAACAATATCAAGGAAGATACTCTTGGAGTCTGCAGGAAAACTGTTCTACTGAACTCCATGCTAGAAAATCGTATAAAAGAAAATGTTTACGTGATAAGTGTATATTTATCTACTTCGTGGATTAAATAACTTAATTTGTATTCTTGGTTTTTAATGAGCGTTTCTCAAAAATACTAATACTTATAACCATGACTTCAAAAAAGTATGATTTTCTTTCTAAAAGAGGTTAATATAGCGTACCTCAAAAATTAGATCTGATAGACTAAATCTGACAGTTGTTGCGGATTCTACATTAAAAAAGTATCTAGAAACAGTTTAAAAATATACCAGGCACCAAAATATATTTTGAGCTGTGTTACTGTAAACATGTTTCATTAAGTGGTTAATAAGAACCAAATTAAATTATTGTTAGCGATATCATAATTTACTAGTAACTTTTCGGCAAACCGGTTTTGATTACAAATTAAAACGATCGGATACCTAATAGTATTGTTTACAATACATACGTTGAATAATCAATGTTTAATAATGATCGGTTTGGCTGGGATACCCTGTATTTTCATAAACTTCCTAAATTGGTAATTTCCTACTTTAGTAATTTATTAATTTATTTCTTGTATTGAACCAAGAACTATTCATTTTAATCTGAATACATTCAAGGACATGAAATAAAAAAAAATCTAATTGCGATAAATGCAACTACACCTACTATTTTATTTGGGCGTGCACATGTTTCATTTAGCACGTTCGAGGTGGAAAGCTAGGTAGATCTTAATTGTGGATTTTAAATAATTATACAAGTTCATATTGCGATCGGTTATACCAGGTGGCCATAAAAGTATTGCCTACGCAATAACTCAGGCAATATAAATAGTATGTAGTAGATTTTATGATTTTGGCATACCCTTATTGGTCTTGTTATACGTTTTATTTATCTTTAACCCGTAACCGGTACAGTGGGGTCTAAAAGGCACTAGCAAATATTTATACATCTGTAACATCCCCATTCTTTAAAATATTCCATTGACTTTTTATCTACTTTCAAGTGCCTACTTTTAGTATGCAGGTGGATTTTCAGTGCTCTGTTTGTTTAGTAGCAAAAGTTATTAGGCATCAACGTGTGTGAAATTTCTAAAAGCAATTTGTCTACCGGTTACGGGTTAATTTAAGTTTTTGAGATCATGAATTAATAAAAATGAGAAAACTGTGTAACTTTGTTCTATGTTTTATAGATTACGATTACGACTATTACGGTTACGGGGATTACCGAGGTGGCTACAGTGATCCCTATTACGATGACTATTATCGTTATGAAGAGTTTTATTATGATTATCCGCAGGCGTCGACTCAGGCAAGAGGGAGAGGAAGGCAGCCACAAACGGTGGGTGATAGCTTTCTACCAAACGATCTCAGAACAAAACGATAAGTTAGTATATTAACCAAAACGAATAAAGCTAAATGCGGTACTTTCACATAGAGCTGTATTTAATTTTAACAGGCAAAATTGCACATTAAAATATTGCCACTTAATTACTGCACCGAGTTTCAGTTTATATTCTGCATATACAGAGTGTCCCAAACGAACCGTTCATTAAAAGTTTATGGAGTATGCTCTTTTTATTAAAAGTACCTTCAAATTTGTTCTACTTAGCTTATACCGGAAGTAGTTACCACTTAACTTATTTTAAATAGAGTGTTACATTTTTTTTACATTCCACGTATGTAATATTCACTAAGCATATGTATCAGAAAATCGGCTTTATCTCCTTAGTCGTTTGACATAACCCTACCAAACCAGATATCTTTGTATTTCAAATGAAATTAACTAACCTGATATATTTAAAATATCTAACCGAACGAAATACAGAATATTCCATTTAAATAATCTACTATTACCCAATAGTTAATTAATTTTGGATACCCTGTATATTTGGTTATGGTGTAACAAATTTCGCTAAAAAACTATTTCAAATGATATTTTGCACTGAAGGAGATTTATGGGGAATCACCCTGTACAAAAAAATATTTATAAATAAATCGATTTTAACATTATTAAATATATATCTTTTTTTTCTTTAGGTAAGCGGTATTTCGACGGGGGATACCAAAACCAGGGGGAAGCGAAGCGCCGTTACCAGAGCGAGTGGGGTAGCCAACCGTTGGCGCCCTTAATTTTCAACCCGTGCAATCCTTCCTACTTACGGTTTTGATTTGTTAATTAACACAATTGTTTTCGTTTATTCTTGTGTGTGTTTATAAGGGTGTCTTGAAACTCCAACAGCAGAAGATTTATGTAAGATATCGCAAATGTCACAGACATCCACATTGACATGCATAACATACGAAAAAGTTTAAAAACAACTGATATATTATGTTTTACGTTTTATAAATATTACTACTGTAAATGTTGGCTTATGTAAAATAATTATTAAAAATTTAGTAATGATTGTGTTTTATTGTTATTTTGTGTTACTAATATAGTAAGATCCAGTTTAAACAACGTTACGTTCGGTAACGTTCGGTAACGGTACGTTCCAAGAAGTATCAGCAATAAACGAAACGCCGCGCGACGGCCAAAGCTGTTCGCACATAGGACGTGACTATGTACAAAACTACGTCCACAGTACGTATATAGAATGCACTTATGCTATATTGTTTCGTCTAACGTCAAAACAATATGTACGAATTACTATAAATTACATTAAAATCAATTGTATTTTTTGCAGGTTATAAAAGTTAGACGTTGTCAATAGAATTTGTTATCTGTTTGTTATCAGGGTTATATAGAAATTACCTCACTGTTTTTTTTTTGTTTGCTAATAAAACATACTATAAAAGCTTTATTTTAAAAATATACCTAATTTACTTTACTATTTTTCATGATATAGCATTTTGAAGTTTTAGAAACCTTATAACAAAAATTAAAAAGTGCGAAGAACAAAATGTGTCGTGTTTATTTGAAATTATTCGTGGACGCAGTTATGCACTTGCGAATGACTTTTCAATAATAGGTTGATTTTAAAAGTATCTCATATGCAAACTTCAATTCGTATGCGCAAATTCAACATTTTTTTTTTGCGATTACCCAAACACCACTCGCAAATTAGCAGCGACTGTCAGATTCTCATTTAACGTGTGCGTTTTGAGAATGATATTCCAAAATATTGTCCAAATAGAAGCTTACAACTGCAACTACAAAATGTTCCATTTAAAATAACAAATTTGGTGCTATTTCCGGTGGAACCGGAAGTGATATAAAGTTGAAAATATTTCACATTAGGAGAACTGATTCAACCGTATGACAAGGATTTTTTTCAAATTTTTAGTGCCACGGCAACCCCATAAACTTTTAACGAACGGTTTAGCGTAGACCCCTTGTACATATTCCTATGAATATGCTGTACATAGTTTTATAATTTGAAGCTTCTAATCCTTGATTAATTTAAAGTAACATTTCCAGTTTCGAAAGACCTGAAAATGTGGATTAATTTATTACGTGAGATCAAGCATAAAATCAAGCAGAGTCTACTATTCTGAACTTCACTTGAAATCAGTGTTTTAATCGCGTGGCGCATGAAGTATAATTTCGAGTTTAGAAAAGCCTGAAAATTTGGTTTGGCCGCGTAGCGCTACGCGTTCAAACCAAATGTACAGGCTTTTCTAAACTCAAAATTTTACTTCATGCTTAATCTGGGAGTGGAAACCCACCTTAGAAGTTACAAATTTAACGGTTCTATAATAACAGAGAATGTTGGCATTTATTATTTAGATGTTTTCTAATATTTTTTTTTTTATTTTCTGAATTTTTATTTATTTTTATTATTTTCTTTTTTATTCTATTATTTTTTTCTATTTTGTGGTTTATAAATTCAATTTTAATGCTCACATCATTTTAATACTTAAAAAATTATGCAAAATCAATAAATTTAAGGGGGAGTATTTTTATAATTGTGCCAAAACTACCTGATGTTTGGCAATTTTTTTGGGGAAACTCAAAAGACTTAGACACTTGCGGTTTTCGGCACAATGTTTATTCATCTCTTGTCTACAAAATGGATTTTTTTCGAAGTATAATAATTTAAAATGGCGTCCATAATGGCGGCTCCGAGAAGTCATGTTTTGAAAATATTTGTTATCTGCGGGATGGATAGAAGCCGCAATACGTCACCTAGAACCATGAAACCAAAAAATAAGTAAAGTTTAAACTCCAAGGAGAGATCTGAACCTAAGAAACATGAAAAATGAAACCTTATAGAAACAAAATGGCGGCCGTTTGTAAAAAAGGTACGAATTTTCGCATGATTTTTTTAACTTTGGCATGCCGTTAAAAATCGTTAGTCATCCAAATGTTGCGATTTTAAAGGTTCAGAGGCCCATAAATTCAATTTCCTTTTAGGCAGTCAAAACTAGAAGTCGATTGGTTGAACGGTTCGCAAGCTAGAATTTCCGCAGATTTGAAAAATCTTGTTTTGAGATAACGCATTTGAAGTTTGACAACTATTTTTCTGCGACCAGATGGTAACCTCTAAAAATCGGTATTACCCCCGACCGCTATGTAATGAATACATTTCTGCGGGGGATGAGCCCGAATTTCACGCCTTATTATAACATCTGGCATTCCGGAACCTAATGCAAAATAGGAAAGGGTCTTGAAAGGGAAATACTACCTGATGACATTGACACACTTTTACTTATATGAATTGCCGAGCCAAATTCGGGCTTTTCTAAACTCGAAATATTACTTCATGCGCAGCCGAGCGTATTAAACGCTGAAATAACTGAAATACTGTGAACTATGAGGAATTTATTAACTTATGTTAAGTTAATTGTAGTAATTACAACTCATATAAGTAAAAGTGTGTCAATGGCATCAGGTTTTATTTCCCTTTCAAGACCCTTTCCTATTTTGCATTCGGTTCCGGAACGCTAGCTGTTATGGGGTCCTACCGATTTTTAGACGTTACGATCAGGTCCTGTTTTTCCGTGCTACCTGAGCGGCCGGTCCGCGCTCAGGACAATGGTTCATTGAAAGCTGCATAGCGACGGAACTAATGCACAGACCGCCATATAATTTTAACAAAATATTCTTCAGACATGTGGCATTAGATTTATGTAATGAAAACAATTTTTTTTGAAATAATTATAAAAATACTCCCCCTTACGGGTGAGTTCATAGGCGTATCCAACGGAAGGCACTTGCCACCAAGAAATTCAGAAAACGTATATTTTTGACGTTTCACGTGAAAATAATTTTGATCCTGGCTACGTCCATGGGTGAATTTGCGAAGATCCAATTAATTTATAAACTATTTCATTTTAAATGCTCTCAAATTTTTATTCTGAATAGATTATCTTAAAAATTTAAGAGTCATTTTGACTCTGAAAAACTTCAAGTACATTTTTTATAGAAAGTCCAAGCAAAGATCAAATTCTTCATGGAAACTTTAGGTATTTATACTATCAATGTTGGATCATTTTAGTTTTTGTATTTAATAAATAGACCGATTATTTTTAAAGTGATGCAAGTCTATTTAAAATGAGATATCACATAATTTGTGAATAATTTAGTGTAAACTAAAAAAAAGTGATATTATATCTCTTTATAAATGGATTTACACTACTTTTAAAACAGACAGTCCATAAAAAAACTGGTTTTGCGCTTATTTCTAAGTATGTTTAATTTCATTTCGTATGAATTCTTTAACAAACTCTTGATAGAGTTTTTTGTTTTATGCGAAGTTTAATAAAATTATGAAAACAATGCCAAAGTTTACTCACATGATCAACACGATTTTTTATGACATAATTAAACTTTGTGCAAGATATTTAAAGTTTTACAAAATTTTATTTAGGCATCGGGAGTGTTATCTCAATTTTTATTATTTTTGTAGTATGTACGACTTTTTACCGTTTTTCTTCAAAAAATATACCATGTTCTTTTATACCTTTGAAGTGTATTAGTATTTTAAATATCATTAGACAAAGTTAAATTTTTCAAATCCATATCTGAGTTTTTCTGTATGACTAATGCTCAAACAAATAATGATATTTCGATACCATATACAGAGTGAGCAACAATGATTGTAGATTGATAGGTAGGCAACCGAATACGCATGTTGGCACAACTGATCATATGAAAAGAAAATCCCCTAGATTATTTTTCCAGAGGCGTAGCAAACATTTTTTCCTAAAATAAATTAAATATTTAATCATAATTATATATTTACTTTTTACAATTCTAATTAAATATCCAAAGTAAATTGAAGTATGTTAAGGTTTTGTGTATTTGAAAATAATAAATGTAAATATTTTGTAAGGAATGTCGACATCGGGGAAGTCTTGATTAAATTTATTCAGACACGATTGTAACGAGTATGTCCATGTGACATCTTCATTCATAGTTTCACTTCGATAATGAGCCTTCAAGAGGAAAACATCATGCTGTGGTTTAAACATCACGGCTAACAAAGGTGATTTCACTTAAACTCTGTAGATTTAGAATGAAACTTAAACTTTATAATTTTCCAACCTCAAAAACAGCAAATCACTTACCACAAAACAAAGATTTACGCAAAGTGATCCTGATAAGAACTGATGTCTACGAAGCACAAGGTATAATAACTAAATTCGAAGATTTAATGAACACAATGGCAAAATACGACGCACGACGCTGCTAGTATCAAATCTAGTTACTCTTTATTAATTTTTCCTTGGCATGAACTTGGAGCGATCAAATTCCCCAGATTTTTCGCCAAGAAATTGAACTTGTTTGCAAACATTGTTGCTCACCCTGTATAATTTACTTTTGACAAGTTAAGCAAGACCATTTTTTAAATGTTCCTGTTATGTGCAGAAATGCGTTTTTATTCTCGCAAGTTAAATTGAACGACTTCTAACTTCATAAATGCATTCATTTTGGCCATTAAACGAGTGTTTTCCACTCCCAGGTTAAGCATGAAGTAAAATTTCGAGTTTAGAAAAGCCTTATTGAAATTTGGTTTGGTTGCTTCGCGAAACGGAGCAACCAAACCGGATGTTCAGGCTTTTCTAAACTCGAAATTTTACTTCATGCGTCACGCGTATAAAACACTCATCTAAAGTGAAGTTTAAAGAATGCATGCTTATGTTTTCTTAAGTTTAATATGTACTTTACATTTATTTATTTGAAACTACCTCCCGATACAAGATTCAATAATCCATCAGTATATTACCACAGTTTTGGGAATCCTTAAAGGAAAATAATGCTTCCATTTTTAAGCTACCGATTCAAAATAATGTTTGATAGAGTATTTTTTAGCTCTCTATTTGCATTACCACATTGTGTAAAGCATATTATACCGGGTGTTGACTTGGCGGACGCAACATAGGAAATCGCATGTTAATTTTAAAGTGTTCAAATACTGGCTTCCCTATTTGTTTTAGAGACAAAATGTATTTCACTTTTCTGTAGAGGGAAAAATTCTAAACTTATGGATGTTCACACTTAACACTTTACGTTTCTCTAAGTTAAAATAATTAAGAAAAAGTAATGTGATTTTATAAAAATAATGACACACCATGGAATTGATAAAACAATTGCGGATATTCCCCGTTTTTTTATAAAGTTCAATTTAAAGCTTTAAACAAGTGTTTTTCACTCCCAGACTAAGCATGAAGTAAAATTTCGAGTTTAGAAAAGCCCCGTGAAAATTTGTCGAGGGTCGCGCAGCGACCCGGGACAAATTTTCACGGGGCTTTTCTAAACTCGAAATTTTACTTCATGCTTAGTCTGGGAATGGAAAACACTCATGTAAAGCTTCAAATTGAATTCTTTTAAAAATCAACGAATGTCAGAAAATTTACAGCTAAAATAATTAAGAAAAAGTAATGTGATTTTATAAAAATAATGACATACCATGAAATTGATACAACAATTGCCGATGTAAAAATAGCACAAGATATTCATGTTACTTAATTAACGACAAAAAACATAACGCAAACGTCGCGATAACAGGTCTGCATAATACCACTTTATTAGGAGGACTTTTTTTGTATTGTGTAAATCATTTCGAAAACATTTACTTTAATCAAGTGAATCGCACTCACTTGATTAAAGTAAATGTTTTCGAAATGATCTTGTGCCATTTTGTCATCCGCAATTGTTGGTTCAATTCCATGGCATCTTATTATTTTTATAAAATCACATTACTTTTTCTTAAATATTTTAACTTAGAGAAACGTTAAGTAATAAACGTTAAAACGAATGAATTCAGAATTTTTCCCTCTACAAAAAAGGTAAAGACATTTTGTTTCTAAAATAAATAGGTGAGCTAAAGTTTGAACATTTCAAAATTTACATGGGATTTCCTATGTTGCGTCCGCCAAGTCAACACCCGGTATAGAATTAATTATACAAATAATGACAATCACAAATTGACAGATTATCAAAACTATGGAAATACATTAAATTTTACAGCAAACTTGCGGTGTTGTCAGATCTACCCTTCGCAGCTTTTGCATGTGAACATTACAATAATCGTGTGATTTCAAATAAGCCACCCATAGCAATTTAATAATTCCTATGCAACTTTTAGCATTTGCACATTTTCGCATGCGCATTTTTGCGAGAGATTTTGATTTTTGCCATTTTCAATAATATTAAATGAAACCAAATTCAATTATAAAAAAAAATGGCGCCCTATTAACATTGACCTATTGAATTTATATATTCATTATTTTAAAGAGCTAAATAATGCATGTCAAAAAAACTGTATTTTACTAGGGTGGCGGAATCTAGTTTGCCTGTAGAAGCCTAAGCCCTTGCGCCGGCACTGGTTGTTATACTTGTAATGATAAAGTACGCAATAAGCGTCCAAAGCTCTTTATTTTAAATTGCAGCACGCGCTCTTTTGCAATTAAATTTGTACACTTGTTATTACACACATGCGTAGATACAATTGCCTATGTTAACATGCTGCGATTATAAAAGAGAATTGAAATATTTTTAAGATAAGCTCATAACCAACTGACGACCATTTGAATAATTAAAATTAATATGCATATCTTGGAAAATCATTGCCTTATATTAAAATTAATAAGAAATTATTAAAAAGCAGTGCCTTAATTATAAGGTATAAAAATATTTGTCTAATGCCCGGTATTCTAAAACGTTTTATTCCCTAAATAAAATTACCTTAGGAATAAACTAATTTCAGATTTCGGTATTATAAGCACAAAATAACTTTATCTGGCTAATAAATCTCCTCAGTGAATTATTTGTTTGTTTTTCTACCAAGTAAATTCTTTCTCTAAATAATTTGACAGTTAAAAGTCAAATGTGTATTATTATATTTAGTTGTATTTATTAATTTCATTACGGTTATCATGTCTACCATATCATCCGTGTCAGATTTAAGTTCGCTTATAGTATCTTCCATGACAGTGATTAATTTGAACCTCAAGAAATTCTAAGGCGTCGAAGACCTAGAGTTTTTCAAGTCAGAAGCAACCCGTTGACAAAACCAGAGATTTTTGTGCATATGCACACGCTTTATTTAAAATAGTTCCATTTGAAGCTTTAAACGAGTGCTTTCCATTCACAGATTAAGCATAAGGTAAAATTTCGAGTTTAGAAAAGCCTGAAAATTTGGTTTGGTCGCGTAGCGCGAAGCGCGGAGCGACCAAACCAAATTTTCAGGCTTTTCTAAACTCGAAATTTTACTTCATTCGCCAAGCGTATTAAACACTAAAACCACTGAAATATTGTGATCAAGTAAACTTCATTTGAAATCAATGTCTTATACGCGTGGCGCATGAAGTAAAATTTCGAGTTTAGAAAAGCCTGAAAATTTGGTTTTGTCGCGTAGTGCTACGCGCTACGCGACCAAACCAAATTTTCAGGCTTTTCTAAACTCGAAATTTTACTTCATGCTTAGTCTGGGAGTGAAAAACACGCGTTTAAAACTTTAAATAGAACTAATTTTAAAAAAGAGTATGCATTAGTATAAAAATCCCTGGTTATGTCTGACTTGAAAAACTCTAGGTCTTCGACTCCTTAGAATGTCTTGTGGTTCGAATTAATCACTGTCAGGGAAGATACTATGAGCAAACTTAAATCTGACAGGATGATATGGTAGACATGATAACCGTAATGAAATTAATAAATTTGTAATAAAGTTGCAGAATTATTAAAATGCAGTGCCCTTATTATAAGGTATAAAAATATTTGTCTAATACCCGGTATTCTAAAACGTTTTATTCCATAAATAAAATTACCTTAGGAATAAACTAATTTTAGATTTCGGTATTATAAACACAAAATAACTTTATTTGGCTAATAAATCTCCTCAGTGAATTATTTGTTTGTTTTTCTACCAAGTAAATTTTATTCTCTAAATAATTTGACAGTTAAAAGTCAAATGTTTATTATTATATTTACTTGTATTTATTAATTTCATTACGGTTATCATGTTTACCATATCATCCGTGTCAGATTTAAGTTCGCTTATAGTATTTTCCATGACAGTGATTAATTTGAACCTCAAGATATTCTAAGGCGTCGAAAACCTAGAGTTTTTCAAGTCAGAAGCAACCCGTTGACAAAACCAGAGATTTTTATGCATATGCACACGCTTTATTTAAAATAGTTCCATTTGAAGCTTTAAACGAGTGCTTTCCATTCCCAGATTAAGCATGAAGTAAAATTTCGAGTTTAGAAAAGCCTGAAAATTTGGTTTGGTCGCGTAGCGCGAAGCGCGGAGCGACCAAACCAAATTTTCAGGCTTTTCTAAACTCGAAATTTTACTTCATGCGCCAAGCGTATTAAACACTAAAACCACTGAAATATTGTGATCAAGTAAACTTCATTTGAAATCAATGTCTTATACGCGTGGCGCATGAAGTAAAATTTCGAGTTTAGAAAAGCCTGAAAATTTGGTTTGGTCGCGTAGCGCGTAGCGCTACGCGACCAAACCAAATTTTCAGGCTTTTCTAAACTCGAAATTTTACTTCATGCTTAGTCTGGGAGTGAAAAACACTCGTTTAAAACTTTAAATGGAACTAATTTTATAAAAGCGTATGCATTAGTATAAAAATCCCTGGTTATGTCTGACTTGAAAATCTCTAGGTCTTCGACTCCTTAGAATGTCTTATGGTTCGAATTAATCACTGTCAGGGAAGATACTATGAGCAAACTTAAATCTGACACGGATGATATGGTAGACATGATAACCGTAATGAAATTAATAAATTTGTAATAAAGTTGTAGAATTTAAAGTAATTATAATAATATATTTTCACTTTTGACTTTTAACTGTCAATTGGACAGATAAAAGTCAAAAGTGAAGAATACAAAAGTAGAGAATAAAATTTACTTGATAGAAAAACAAACAAATCATTTACTTAGGAGATTTATTAGCCAAATAAAGTTATTTTGTGTTTATAATACCGAAATTTTTGGAATAAATTAATTTATTCCTGAAGTAAATTTTATTTAGGGAATAAAACGTTTTATAATACCTGGCATAGGTCTTTTATAATTTCTAATATGCTCTCTTCTTTTTTGTTCTGTATAATTCTGTTCTATTTCACGGCAATTCTCCATAATTATAAGAAATTATACTAAATTTCCAATTTAATTGACAATTCAATTTTATAAATTGGTGGTTTCACCTCTCGCCGCAATGAAAATGTTTAATTTCGGTCGGTAATTTACTAACTAAATTATTTATTTCTATAATTGCTATTTATTTGGTAGGTTTGCTTTATAATACGCAATTTTATTTGCCCATTAGTTTACTACGTAAATAAATTTGCTCCAGAAATAGATATCTAATGACTTATTAATCGTTTAAAATACCGGGCATAACAATAATAATAATCAATTGATAAATAAAGCACCAATAACCTCTTTTTACACTTGAAAGTTAGAGGAAAGGATATTAGTGCTTTATTTATAAATTAAATTTGATCTTCAAGTAACTCACGCAACCAATTTACTACTAATCAAGATAAAAGGAACTATAAAAATATTTACATGTTTATCATAGTACTTTCCCCTATGTTAGATACTGAAAATCAATAGCTTTCACATATCTTATTTTTCAACAAATGTTTCTTATTCCTTTTTCCTTTGTTCGTAAGCCTCACTTATGTTTTCAGTTTTCCACAAAATATTAATCATGACAAAGACAAACATTTTTAAAACAATATTAATAAAATAATTAAAAGAGCTTCGACATAAGGTGAATACGCATTAAATGGTAATTTTTCGATTATCTACAACTTCTCTTATCAAGATTTTTTTATATGATCTATACTAAGAAAAATCCAAAAAAAAATCCAAGAGTAACCTAATACTTCCGGTTTCCCCATTTTCACCAAAAGTTGATCGAATACTACTATTGTAATAAAAAGCTTAACTTTATAGTGTCATCTAAACAACTCCTTCGGTTTAGACTTTATCGTAGCGACAGAATTTCAGACAGATATTTTTCAAAAATGGTCTTAATTAACTCGGGAAACCTCAAAATGGATATATCTACTATAATTTTTGATTTGAAAATTTTCGCGAAAACAATACTTTATCTTTGTTTTGCGGTAAAGGGGAAAGTGAAAAATAAATTAGAAAGTAATACATCATATATAAAAAATCGTCAAAATTAGTTTTTTGCAGTGTGCTCCGTACTAGGTGTTGCTAGATTGAGGGTTTTCCCTGCTAAAATGGGGATAAATGAAGATTTTGTGGTGATTTTGGGTAACTGTAACCAATGAGGGATTTTTTAGGGTACAAACAATCTCATTTTAAGTATAAATAATATCCATTAATATATTATAATATTGGAACGGATGGTCTGACCTCTTCAACAATACCACTTTCAACCTATCCGTGCCATTTAAAAGTCTGGGAGTTTTTGACATACTTAAGCAAGCTCCTATTGATTCCAAGCTTGTTTCGGGAATAACAATATCATCATTTGATCTTTAATACTTCTTTTATAATAAAATTGTTGGCCCTAACTTACTACGACTAGCCAATTCTTAAGAAAAAAGTTTGATACGAGTGGGCTTTAAATCAGGGTAAAAGATAGTATTCAATGAAATGTGTATCTTCATATGCGCCCATAAGCTTAAACACCTAAACCACCTAAATCACCTAAACAAACTGAAGCATCCGAATCACCTAAACCACATAAATCGCCCAAACCACTTGCACCGAGCGAACCTCGTCTAAACTTTTCATTATTTCCTGTTTTTAAATTAAAAGAAAACTCGGGATGTTACCATACGTCCAAAATTACAATTAGACAAAATACTAAATCATGACTTTACCTTATCACGTTTATTGTGTTGATTAATTATATCGGGTGTTGACTTGGCGGACGCAACATAGGAAATCCGATGTAAATTTTGAAATGTTCAAATTTTGGCTCCCCTGTTTATTTTAGAAACAAAATGTATTTACCTTTTTTGTAGAAGAAAGCATTCTGAATTCATTCGTATTAACGTTTATCACTTTACGGCTATCTAAGTTAAAATAATTTAGAAAAAGTAATGTGATTTTATAAAAAAATGACATGTCATGGAATTGAAACAACAATTGCGGATGTCAAAATAGCAAAAGATATCGCAGTCACTTGATTAAAGTAAATGTTTTCTAAATGATTTACACTATACAAGAAAAAATCCTTATAATAAAGTGGTATTATGCAGACTATAGTTATCACGATGTTTGCGTTATGTTTTCTTTTGTCGTTAATTAAGTAACAGCAATATCTTGTGCTATTTTGATATCCGCAATTGTCGTATCAATTCATGGTATGTCTTTATTTTTATAAAATCACATTACTTTTTCTTAATTATTTTAGCTGTAAATTTTCTGACATTCGTTGATTTTTAAAAGAGTTTAATTTGAAGCTTTAAACGAGTGTTTTCCACTCCCAGACTAAGCATGAAGTAAAATTTCGAGTTGAGAAAAGCCCCGTGAACATTTGTCGAGGGTCGCGTAGCGACCCGAGACAAATTTTCTGGGCTTTTCAAAACTCGAAATTTTACTTCATGCGCCAAGCGTATAAAACAGTAAAATATTGTGAAATTTATGTATATTTAAACCTCACTTAAAATCAGTATTTTATACGCATGGCGCATGAAGTAAAATTTCGAGTTTAGAAAAGGCCAGAAAATTTGTCTCGGGTCGTTGCGCGACCCTCGACAAATTTTCAGAGGGCTTTTCTAAACTCGAAATTTTACTTCATGCTTAGTCTGGGAGTGGAAAACACTTGTTTAAAGCTTTAAATTGAACTTATATAAACAGTGAATATCCGCAATTGTTGTATCAATTCCATGGTATGTCATTATTTTTATAAAATCAAATTACTTTTTCTTAATTATTTTAACATAGAGTAAGGTAAACCGTTAAGTGTGAATATTCATAAATTTAGAATTTTTCCCTCTACAAAAATGTAAAAATATATTTTGTCTCTAAGATAAATAGGGAAGCCAATATTTCAACACTTTAAAATTAACATGCGATTTCCTACGTTGCGTCTACCAAGTCAACACCCGGTATATCTGCATATATATTTAACCCATTTTGATATATTGCGAACAGATTTAATAATTCATGTAATATATTAAAGTAATTATACATTCACATAGTAGAAATCACGCACATAATTTAACAGAAAGTAAATTATATGAATACAATAATTTAATTCTTGAATCTTGGAGGTGATATTTACTTTTTTTTTTCTTGAATTAATTTCTCATCTGGCACTTGGTGAAACATATTACACTATGTAAAGTTAATGAAAGAAAAGGCTATTGTTTCACAATTAAATCTTTATTCCGACTAGTTTCGGTTTGTTAGTCCATTTTCAAATGACATTCCTTTGAAAATGGTCTAACAAACCGAAACTAGTCGGAATAAAAATTTAATTGTGAAACAATACCAAGTGCCTTTCCTTAAATTAACTTTACATAGTGAAATTTCCATAAAGAAAACATTAAACTTTTACAAATGAATGTGTTATAGAAAAATGTTAAGTGTTTTCTTTATCACAATAATTTAAATTGAAAATCACTTAGTATGTTTCACCATATAACTATTTAATTTATTACAACTAAAGTGTTAATCAAATTGGCAATACTTGGTTGTAAAATATTTTAAAACATGAAAAGTGCGAGTTTTTATGCAATCTACAACAAACTTGTCTTACAACACTTGTTGCATGATCCAATGTCCGTCGGGTTATTAGATCGGGAAGTAGTTGTTTTAATAAGTGTTTGATTTAGTCATTGTAAGACAAATTTGTTGAAGATTGCATTTTTAATATTTATTTTATTCCTACTAGAAATCTCTGTACATTCCTTGATTGTCTTTAAAAATCGAAACTAGTCGGAATAAATTAAATAGTTAGTGAAACAAACCAATAAATTGATTTTTAATTTAAATTATTGTAGGTATTCATATATTTCAATCATGTTTCACCAAGTGATTATTGAGAACACAGTGAAAGATATTTATTAGTGAATTATTTCCTAATTCCGAGTGTAACTAAATAGAAATGAAATGGGAATAATAACAAATGGTAAGTAATATTTATTTGCTCGGATTATACAACAACTTTTTTATAGAAAGAGTATTTTGCAACTGCAATAAGATTTTCAATGCGATTAAATGAAAGTAATATAATAGTTATACCCATTTCACAACCCTGGCTTTTTATTTATAATTTTTATCAACTGCATTTTTGTGGTTTCGGAAATTTCTTTACGGCCTTTTATTAAATGTTAAATGTCATGGCGTATAAAAGATTACGTTAATGAGAATTAATTATGCAAGAATGAATTACTTGTGCTATAAAAATGTATTTATCAATGCCTATGTTCTACTTATAGGGTAATTCCATGCCAAATTGACGCGGTAATTTTACGTTGCTATCGCAGATTTTAATATAATTTGGTATACTGCCTAGATGTAGAAAAATATAAAATTTCATTAATATATCTCAACTAGTAAGAATGATATAATGAATGATTTATTCTGTAAAAATTAAATGAATTGAATTATTAATCGTCGATTGCAGCTCAATGAATTGATATAAAAATGTTGTAACCATGTCAATTTTTAGCATTTTTATTCAAGTTTTCATAGAAAGATTTTCATTCTACTGGGTGTTGAATTGGCGGACGCAACATACGAAATCCCATGTAAATTTTAAAATGTTCAAATGTTGACTCCCCTATTTATTTTAGAAACAAAATGTATTTACCTTTTTTATAGAGAGAAAAATTCTGAATTCATTCGCGTTAACGTTTATCACTTTACGTTTCTCTAAGTTGAAATAATTAAGAAATATTAATGTGATTTTATAAAAATTATGACATGTCATGGAATTGAAACAATTGCGGATGTCAAAATGGCAAAAGATATCGCAGTCACTTGATTAAAGTAAATATTTTCGAAATGATTTACACTATGCAAGAAAAAATCCTCCTAATAATGTGGTATTATGCACACCACAGTTATCACGATGTTTGCGTTATTTTACTTCATGCGCCACGCGTATTAAACGCAGATTTTAAGTGAAGTTCATATATACATAAATTTGACAATATTATAGTATTTTATACGCGTGGCGCATTAAGTAAAATTTCAAGTTTAGAAATGCCCAGTAAATTTGTCACGGGGCTTTTCTAAACTCGAAATTTTACTTCATACTTAGTTTGGGAGTGGAATACACTTATTTGAAGCTTTAAATTGATCTTAAACAAACAGGAAATATCCGTAATTGTTGTATGAATTCCATGGTATGTCATTATTTTTATAAAATCACATTACTTTTTCCTAATTATCTTAGGTGTAAATTTTCTGACATTCGTTGGTTTTTAAACGAGTTAAATTTAAAGCTTTAAACGAGTGTTTTCCACTCCCAGACTAAGCATGAAGTAAAATTTCGAGTTTAGGAAAGCCCAGACAATTTGTCTCGGGTCGCTGCGCGACCCGAGACAAATTTTCACAGGGCTTTTCTAAACTCGAAATTTTACTTCATGCTTAGTCTGGGAGTGGAAAACACTTATTTAAAGCTTTAAATTAAACTTAAAAAAACAGGGAATATCCGTATTTGTTGTATCAATTCCATGGTATGTCATTATTTTCATAAAATCACATTACATTTTCCTAATTTTTTTTTTTTAATTTTTTTGTAAAAGGACATATATACAATTTGTATTACATTGGTTATCGAATAGTAGTGGTAAATCATCAATTAAAATAAATAAATATATAAACAAAGCTACAGATAACAGTAAAACAAGGTAGTACTAAACAGTGCAGGCAGAGTAATGCCTGCAGATGTCTTGTGATTAGGGGAAGAATGTTACTGGTTAATTTTCTACTGGTTTAAGTTTCTGTCTTGGAGATACTCGCTGACTGAGTAGTATGCCTTTTCTATTAGCATATCTTTGAGCAAATGTTTAAATTTGTTGAAATGTGTCAGCATTTTTATATTGCAAGGCAGGTGGTTGTAAAGGGTCAGGCACATGTAATAGGGACTTTGATTGTATAGTGTGGTGCGATGCGTGGGTACCGCAATATCACTTTGATAACGAGTAGCAGAGCTCCTGTTGTATGTTTGATTGGTTGCAAATTTATTCTTGTGTAGAAAGACATATAAGCAGCAATTATATATGTATAATGAATAAAATGTAAGTAGATTCAGTGCTATGAATAGAGGTTTACAGCTTGCTCTACCTTTTGAGAATGTAATTCTCCGGATAATTTGTTTTTGGAGTCTAAACAGTCTAATAGCGTCAGGCGAGACACCCCATATGATTATGCCATACGTTAGGTGGCTACAGACGTATGCATGATAGAATTTCAAGAGAGCGTTTTTATTGACCGCAACCCTCATTGACAGCACAGCATAGCTGGCGGATCTTAGTTTTGAGCTTATTTTTTCGATTTGCTCTTGCCAGGATAAGGTTGGTGTTATAACTATGCCCAGGAAACTTTCTCTTTCTAGCCCTCTGATATTAGTGTTATGCGCTGTAAGATTAGGAACTTGATCCAGAGAGCGGCTTCTAGGATTCCTAAACTGAATGAATCCTGATTTGTCGGGATTCAAAAGTAGGTTGTTATTTAGGCACCACTCTTGAAAGACCTTGACAGCTAGGCAGGCGTTGGCGTATGCAATATCCGGGGTATTACCGGTGACTAACAGCGAAGTGTCGGCGTATTTGCAAACCCCAACGCCTGGCATGCTTGAGAAAGCTGCGTCCAGGTCATTCATAAATACTATAAAGATAAAAGGGGCTAGAATCGAGCCCTGGGGAGTGCCTTGTGTGATTTCTTCGATTCTGGACAGATATTCGTGATTGGCTATATCATCCGAACTCGATCGAATAGTGACTCGTTGCGTGCGGTTATTTAAAAAATATACCATAGGCATGCAATTTCTTCAACAACAGATCATGGTCGACGAGATCGAACGCTCTAGACAGATCGAAATAAATGCCAAGTGTCACATCACCCCTGTCGAGGGCGCTATGCACTGCTGTTAGTGAATCGAATAACGTGTCGACCGTAGACTTGTTTTTGAGGAAACCTGATTGATTGTATTTTGTAAAGTATGACACCAGTCGTGTTAGGATAGCCTTTTCAAATATCTTTGCGAAGTAGGACAGGAGCGAGATTGGTCTATAATTATTAATATTACTTCTATCTTTCTTTTTATAAACGGGGCAAACATTGGCGAATTTGAGTCGTGTTGGAAAAATGCTCTGTTTAAACGATTCATTGATTATGTGAGTGAGCGGTGTTATTATTTGAGTTGCCACATCTTTGATTATAAAGCCAGGAACATTATCAATACCGGTGGATTTATTTATGGGTAGTTCATTTATGATGTTAAGAACTTCCTGTTCGACCACTGGGTGGAGAAAAAACGATGCAGATGTGTATCTTTCCTCTCTCACACTATCAGTAGCTACATCCCTTTTATGTGGGTTTGATATTTCCTTAAAATGCTTACTGAACATATCACATAATTTTTGGGGATCGGTTATTGTTGCTGAATTGTCAATTAGTACGATAGGTTTTTTGCTTTTATTGTTATTATTATTGTTATTATGCGATTTTATGATATCCCATACCGTTTTATCTGGGTTTTGGGAGTTTATTAGTAACGAAGTGAAATATTCAGTTTTGGCATGTTTTATTGTTTATGGTTTGATTTTGCTGTTCGATAGGCACTTTGCGATTGTTCATTGTTAATTAATTTACAGGCCCAGTGAAGGTCTTTTAATTATTTTTACTTAGAGAAACATAAAGTGTTAAGTGGGAACATTCATAAATTTAGAATTTTTCCCTCTACAAAAGAGTGAAATACATTTTGTCTCTAAAATAAATAGGGAAGCCAATATTTGAACACTTTAAAATTAACATGCGATTTCCTATGTTGCGTCCGCCAAGTCAACACCCGGTATAATAGGCACGTGGAACAAGGGGGATATGGCGTGAGTCACGTACACTAAACAGAAAATATAAAAACTACTTAAATTTCTAGAATATTGAATCATGAGTGTCTGTGATTTATTTCGGAAATAAAAACGCCCAAGCTTCGCTTTGATGTCCCGTCGGCGGCGGCGTATATTTTTTGCAATTACTTTGTTCATACGTTTAATATTAAACGGGGATTATTTGATATAAAATGTTGATAATACACACTTAACTTAATTCCTAAATTGCGGCTTAACAGAAACACTTATGATGATATTTTTTATTGCAAACATGTAAAGTACATTCACGTGCTTACAAATCTAATAATTATTCTTTTAAATTGAAGACTGCCCATGTTTATATCTTCTTCGTCAACGTTGGGCCCGTTCATCAAAACGTTCAGCATTCAACGTCGATGTTTGAATTTGTTTGTGAAGTATATTGGTATCTAATGAACGTTACTCCGGTCGGTCTATTTTATACGATTGCAAAAATCTCAAACACGTTCACGATTAACAATTCTGTCATTAGAGAATTCTCCAACAGTTGGCAGTGAACTCCCAACTGTTGTCTCTGATGAACGGGCCCATTGCTTCACTGTAAGAGCTTAGAGTTTATGCAAACTCAACAAATAAGTTACAATAGGTTTATTACATAATTGTGTGCAGTACTTTTTACACTTTTTCTATTAAATATGTTCGTTACATGAAATGGATGTCTGCCATAGTAAACGTAAAGTTACACTCACTTGAACTGTGACGTCACAAAATTGAATACAGTTTAACTTAGTGCAGTACAAACAAACACACCTAAAGTCTTTATTATTCATTAATAATAAGTATGAATATAATTGCGAATACTTGGTTGTAGATTACTTTAAAATATTAAATGTGTCGAGGTTATTTTTGCAATCTATAATTAAATGTATTAATATTGTATTAATAAAACACTATGATATTGTCAAATTTATACATATTCGAACTTCACCTAAAATCTGTGTTTTATACGCGTGGCGCATGAAGTAAAATTTCGAGTTTAGAAAAGCCCCCTGAAAATTTGTCTCGGGTCGCTGCGCGACCCTCGACAAATTTTTAGGGGGCTTTTCTAAACTCGAAATGTTACTTCATGCTTAGTCTGGGAGTGGAAAACACTCGTTTAAAGCTTCAAATAAAACTCTTTCAAAAATTAACAAATGTCAGAAAATTTATAGCTAAAATAACTAAAAAAAAGTAATGTAATTTTATAAAAATAATGACATACTACGGAATTGATACAACAATTGCGGATATTCCCTGTTTCTTTTAAAGTACAATTCAAAGCTTAGAACAAGTGTTTTCCACTCAAAGACTAAGCATGAAGTAAAATTTCGAGTTTAGAAAAGCCCCGTGAAAATTTGTCGAGGGTCGCGCAGCGACCCGAGACAAATTTTCTGGGCTTTTCTAAACTCGAAATTTTACTTTATGCGCCACGCGTATAAAACACAATAATATTGTCAAATTTATGTATATTCGAACTTCACTTACAATCTGTGTTTTATACGCGTGGCGCATGAAGTAGAATTTCGAGTTTAGAAAAGCCCAGAAAATTTGTCTCGGGTCGCTGCGCGACCCGAGACAAATTTTCACGAGGCTTTTCTAAACTCGAAATTTTACTTCATGCTTCAGTCTGGGAGTGGAAAACACTCGTTTAAAGCTTCAAATTGAACTTTTGTAAAAATCAACGAATGTTAGAAAATTTACAGCTAAAATAATAAGGAAAAAGTAATGTGATTTTATAAAAATAATAACATACCATGGAAGGATACAAGGTACGCGTCCATCCCTCGATGGACATGAGAGAATCAGCAAATCGCACTTACACCGACGCATCATGTAAAGAAGGACGCTCGGGACTGGGGATATACTCCAGGAACCTGGGCATCAACCTAAAGACTCCAATGGGAGAGAACACGACCATCGCACAACTAGAAGTGATGGGATTAGCACTTGCGGCTGAAACCATACAGAACCGCAACGTGAGGAACAAAAAGCTACTCATCCTAACAGATAGCAGGCAGGCTCTGATGGCTCTGAAAAACAGAGTAACGATATCGGTGACAGTTCTGGACTGCCACAGCAAACTCAGGCTTGCTGCCGCAGAAAACAGAATCGAGATATCATGGGTAAATGCCCATGACATTAATGTAGGCAATCGAAAGGCGGATAAACTGGCTAGAGCAGCGGCTGGGGAAACTATTTCCTCGCCACAGCCGCTAGTAAAACCCACCATCTCGACCCTAAACGAATTGATCCACAACGAAATCCTGAAGAAATTCAGGGAACGCTGGGATGACATTAAGGACTGTAGGATGTCTAGGGAAACCTTAGGGTATCCGAACAAAAAGACGGCACTACAATACCTGCAAATGAGCAGAAATAATCTGAGACGCATAACGGCCGTTCTCACGGGCCATTGTGGACTAAATGGGCATCTCTACAAAATGGGAGTCGTTGACTCGCCAGATTGTAGAGGCTGTCATGAGGAGGATGAGACTGCCGAGCACATCCTCTGTGATTGCCCAGCACTCGCCTCGCAAAGGGAGGAAATTCTGGGGTCCAGATGGCCGACATTTGCCGACATTAGGGAAGAGTCAACCGTTGCTCTGCTGGCTTTTCTCGACATAGTGGCATGGCCAAGCTGAGGAGTGACACAACCCTAGGGGGGGATGCAAAAAGGGCCCATTGGGGCCTAATTGCTATGTCTAGGTACACATCCCTTTATGATCCAGATCTAGATCCAGAGCATGGAATTGATTCAACAATTGCGGATGTCAAAATAGTACAAGATATTGCTGTTACTTAATTAACGACAAAAAAATATAACGTAAAAATCGTGATAACTGTAGTCTGCATAATACCACTTTATTAGGAGGATTTTTTCTTGTATAGTGTAAATCATTTAGAAAACATTTACTTTATTCAAGTGACTGCGATATCTTTTGCCATTTTGACATCTGTAATTGTTGTTTCAATTCCATGGCATGTTATTATTTTTATAAAATCACATTACTTTTTCTTAATTATTTTAACTTAGAGAAACGTAAAGTGATAAACGTTAATGCGAATGAATTCAGAATTGTTCCCTCTACAAAAAAAGGTAATACATTTTGTTTCTAAAATAGATAGGAGAGGCAAAATTTGAATATTTCAAAATTTACATGGGATTTCCCATGTTGCGTCCGCCAAATCAACACCCGGTATACGTGGCGCATGTAGTAAAATTTCGAGTTTAGAAATAACTGAAAATCTGTTTTTTTTAAACTCTAAATTCACTTCATGCCTAATCTGGGAGTGGTGGACACACTCGTTCGAAACTTTAAATTGAACGGTTTTGACCTTCAAATTAAACGCATAGGCGAACGAAATTCTCCATAAATAAAGTTTGGTTATTAAAAGGCTCTAGCAGTCAAATAAACATGTTGGAAGCAATGGAAATGATGAAAAACAGGACAGAATAACTTAATTTCGATTTCAACCCAATAACAAACATCTTATTGAATTTGTCACCTAATTAGATAATCCTCACTAACTCTATTGTAACCCCCCCCCCCTCCCCCCAGGCCGATGCCGAATATCCCTAATGCCCCATTTCCAAGATACCGCATATTTTTTTAATATGTATATCACTTTTTGGTTTTCCCGCCTAATCCGAGTAGGTATATATTGTAAAGACTTTCTGTTTTGTATTCAGTTAGCTAATGATAATGGGTACATAGTATCCGAAATGTACATCTAGCATCGAAAAATAAAAGTGAAGAAAGGAATATAACCGCGTTTTAATTAAGTAAATTGGATAGATCAAATGAGTTTTTACAGTTCGGCTTTCTTTTGTTTCAGTTAACAATTTTTAATAATTGCTTAACAACTTATGAAGGTAGGGATAAAATTTATGAATTTAATTTAAAGAGCATTAAATATTCATTCCAATTCGGTTCTTCGACGAATGTAGATCGTTTTCTGAGCGCGCTGTGTTCGAGTAGTGAATCGTGTGATAAATATAAATACAATAGATAAACTCTCCGCGTATAAATAATAACTATTGTGAGTGGGTATTACCAAAAGACAATCATGAGCTAGCTCCCATGGCGGCGTCGGCTAGATTTCTTCGGGAAACCCAGTTGCAGAAACAGATAAGCAAAAACAAATGTTTATACAACCTGCCATATTGTCTCGGTCTTTATAGTAATTAAGGTACCGAGGGCGTTAGTAAGGAAATAATGCCTGCCGTCGACAGCGTACAGCCCGAGGGCCTCTGGCCCGAGGGTTGTACGTCGGCGAAGGGCATTATTTCCTACTAACGCTCTGTGGTGCCTTCAACGTTTTATGTCCTACCTGTTGATTAACTTAAAACGAGAAATATGATCAGTATTTTACTCCACATGGATCGTAGTATCAGCTGTCATGTTGACACTTAATGAAATGGTCTTATTGGGATATTTCCAAGAATTATCCGAGACCTTTGCTCCTAATTCGTTGTGGACCAAGTATTCGACGCCGAAGAAGCAAATGATGGCTAAGAAATTGGTAAATATTTCTAAAAATTGTTTTGAATTAGAGGCGTTTTTAAAACAAAATTCAAAAAATTATGTACATAAGAAATCAAACGTTTTGTCGCGGGAACAGGTAGTGTTATTTTTAAAAACTGCCCCTGTTGATGAATATCTTTTGGATATGGTAATTTTGGTGATTGGCATTTTCGGCGCATGTAGGCGTCATGAATTTCTACAAATGAAAGTTGGAAATGTTAAAGATATGGTTTCAAACATTGAAATTACAATTCCTTGTAGTATAAATGGTAAACCAAGGAGCTTTGTAGTTATACAGGATAATGAAATTAATGCCGTTAGTCTCATAAGAAAGTACATGTTGCTGAGACCCAAGAATTGCAATAGAGATAATTTTTTTCTTAATTACCAGAAGAAAAAACGTACACTACAGTCCGTTGGCAAAAATAAATTTGGTAGTATACCAGCAAAAATTGCAAAATATTTAGGTTTGCCAGAAGCGTCTAAATATACTGGGAATTGCTTTAGGCTTACTGCTGCAACGTTACACTCAGATGCTGGAGGCAGCATAAAAAATTTGCAACGTTTAGGAGGCTGGAAGAGCAGAAGCATTGCACAAAGCTATGTAGATGCTAATATGCAATCGAAAATCAATAATGCGACATTGATTGCTGGATCATCGAGAGATGAATTTCTTGCACCGACATCGACGATGTCAAATATAGAAACTAATAAATCGGTTAATGTTTCAAGTTCAGTTGCCCCTCTTATTTCGGGTTCTTTTACGAATTGTACGTTTAATATTGGCTATGATAAATAGTCATGTAGAATTTTTCGTTTAAATAAATTGAATTTTCATTCTGACCGACATTTCATTTTTTGTCATTTCGAACCATATTGCCATGACAACGAAGAAGTAAATAAAATAATTACCGGGCCATTATGAAAAATGTTGTCGCAGTATTCCATTATCAGCCCAGTAACGTTACAAAAAGGAGGTCTATTAATTGCACATAATGCAGTGGTAGGACACAAAATTTAATTAATGATATATCTATGGTTAGTATGGATACAATTACAGATAACGAAACATGTAATATATATATATATATATATAATATTGGACAAAAACATATTGTAAAGTAGTACAGATATGTGAATGACATTTTAGCCTGTTTTATAGGCTCCAATAGACAATTAAATCAGTTTTTACATTTTAGTAATTCCCTACACCCCAACATAAAGTTTACACTAGAAACAGAACAAAGTAATGAAATAAATTTTTTAGACCTAGAAATATCAAAAGAGAACTCAAAATTAGAGTTCGAAATTTATAGAAAACTAACATTTACAGACACGATAATTCCTCAATCATCTAGACATCCTATGAAACACAAACTAGCGGCATTCAATTCAATGATTTATAAAGCACTAAATATACCCCTAACAAAAAACGCGTTTAAAAAGAAATAGAAATAATTAAGAACATTGCTAACAATAATGGATACAGAATAGGACTACTAGGTAATTTAATAGAAAAACATAAACTTAAACAAATTAAAAAATACATGTATGCAAACATCAACACTAATCAGAGTGAACAAAAATATGCCCCACTGACCTTTTTTGGCATTTTAAGCCTAAAAATTAAAAATATTAAATAGAAGAAAATATAAAAGTCGCGATTAAGCTATATTTAAAACTTCAATATGAAATTTTCAATCCAAAGACAAAAACCAACATTGACAATAAATCCGGGATATATAAGTTAACATGTCAGTCTTGTAAAGGACAATCTAGTAGAAATTTCAACGTTAGGCTGAATGAACATCTTAGAGCGTATAAATTAAAACAAGATAAGTCCACGTTTTATAACCACCTCATGGAAGAAGGACATACTTTTGGTGAAGATGTACTTTCAGTCTTGCATTGTGTGAAAAAGGGCCGTAAAATTAACCTTCTGGAGTCATTAGAGATTCACAAAGCAAAACTAAATCCGGGAATCCCACTAATAAATGATCAGACGGAACATATGTATACTCCTCTTTTCGACACTTTTTTACCTGATAAATAATTTTAAGTATATATAAGATCCTAATGTTTGTTTAAGTAGTTAGTTTGATAATGGCTCGCTGTTGAGCCGAAACTAGTCACAGTTAAAAATAAATAGTGAATACAAAAAAGTAATCAGTGTTAATTATTTAAATATTATAGTAACAGAGTCTGGTGATGAATCGTGCAGTGGATGCATTCCGCGTGCACATTTGACCGAGGTTAATGCGATATCTGCAAAGACAGATATAAATAAACCAAGTATTTTAGCAAAAAATATTAATTTTCTAAACTCGAATAAGAAGGTTAAAATAAATGATCGTTATGAGGTGAATGACATAGCCCCATTTCAAGTTTATCTTGAGGATAACAGATTCTGCATTGGGTAAATTGCACCCTATGTCTATAGGGAAAATAATTGTATGTAACCATAAGGACATTGACGAACAAATCATTGAGATGGTGCTATTGGAATGAAATAGAGTAAACATTGTTTCAAGAACCTTTTCATCTGCTAATAAGTTAATCGAGTCTGCATCTTCGAAGAATAAAAATATAAATGCTTGCTTCTTCTTCTTCTATCGCAGATTTAATAGCCTTGGCATCTAAGCCCTGTTGACCAGTCACAGTATTAATTAAACAAATGTTTGTTTAACCATTTAAATAAATAAATAAATATATGGGTAGTTATCAAAGGAAAAGGTTATGGGAATGATTGTAGTTATGTTGATAATAAGATTATTGGAGTGTCGACAGAATTTAAAATTTGGACTAACGCCCTTCCCGAGGGATAGGAAAAGGAAAATACACGTGCAGTTAGCAGGATGAGGTACACTAGAAGGGAATGCAAGGAATAGGAATATGAAAATGGATGTGACTGAAAGGATGCAAAAGGATAGGAGTCTAACCACGTGCTGGCTTTGCGTTTTAATTTTTGCGCAGCGGCCCGACCTGCTCATAAATGCTTACAATCTACAATCTACAATCTACAATTTATGATGAGAAGGTTAGGTCTGATATCAATAAGGCATACGTAAATCTTAGGTTAATATACTTAAATCGGCGATGTTTATCGCAGAAATTGAAAACTATATTATGTGAATCCCTGGTTTTGTCACACTTCAACTATTGTGATGTAGTATACAACTTTTGTTTAGATAAAAAAACAATTGATAAAATTCAACGCATGCAAAATTCTTGTTTGAGATTAATCTTCGGTATTAGGAAATTTGATCATATAAGTCATAAGCTTCAGGACTTAGATTGGCTTAAAATGAGTGATCGCCGTTTACTTCATTTTGCCACTTTTTGTCACAAAATAATTAAAGACAAGACTCCACCTTATCTTTACCACAAAATTAAATTCCGCTCTGACGTTCATACACTTAATGTACGCTTTAGAGGATTACTAACTCCACCTCAACATAAATCTGTTTTTGCAGAAAGATCATTCTCAATCCAAATTTCTAAAGTGTACAATAAGGTACCACTAGAATGCAAAGCGAAATGTGTCTTAACTTTCCGTAAACATTATGCCAAACATCTTAAAGACAGATAGATGTATATTTTGTATTTCAATATTGCCGATTTAATTATAGAATAGTTTAAATTACTGATATTTGAAACGCACTGAAACAATCTTCTGCGCTTGTTTGATATTTATTTAATACTCATGTTTTCAATTGTTAAGTTGAGAAACAGTCGCGGCGACCCAGCCAAAGACTGAACTTCGCCATTAGATTCCAAATACTCGATTATTATCTTTTGTGTAAGAATGCATGTAACTAAATAGTATTTGAAATAAAGATTATTATTATTATTATTATTATTATGCGTTAATAGATGAAATTAAACCGTTATTCGGGGAAAATTTACAATCATTGAAATTAAACTTTTAAATAGACATAAAGTAATTAATGGTCAAACCGTTTATTCCTACGCAATCAGTTTTGGTAATGTTTGAAGAGCAAAAACTTCACTCCATGGTGTCTATTTATCGAGTAGCGTATCCAATGAAATCATATGTTCAAAGAGTAATTCAATGTCTGCGTTGCTTGCGTTATGGACTCATTAATACGTATTGTAAGTCAAATGCTATGCGCTGCGTAAAATGTTTTAAAGACTACGATGCTGATGTCTGTCAGAATTGTACAGCTATTAAATGTATTGATTGCGAGGGTGAGCATAGCTTTAAAGATCACTCTGTGTATCCAGAATTTCATAAACAAAAATCAATAAAAACCATAATGAGTAAGCAAAATATCTCATATTGTGATGGTAAGAATAATAATAAGTCGACCTTTTCTAATGCTACCGATGCAGCGGAATTAATTGCAATTTTAAAAGCGCTCAAGTATTCAATTATGCTTGATTTCACAAATTATCATTATATATTGGTACCAAGGTTGTTAAAAAAAAACTTTTTATTTTCATTTTAATTAAAATAAACAGTTTTTTTGCAAATCCTTTTGTTCCTGCGATCTCCTGGCTTTACAAAACAGAGTTTATTATCAAAGCTATTCGTTACAACCATTTGTAGAATTCGGTATAGTCGTGGGTTATGTCTCTTCATTTTTATATAAAATAAACCGAAAAGATGATAAATTTTGTGAATGTGGTGAGAGGGATATACTAGGACATGTCGGTGTGAACTACAGACGATATTGTCGAGAGAGAGAAACACCTTTTAAATCAATTAGTACGCATTTAACACTTCGTTTAATTATATGACTATTCTAGAACCAAAAACGGTCGGAGTTTATATTAAGGTTTTTGAATATTTATAGAGTATTAATGTTAGGATATAAGTTAACCCTTTCAGCCCTCACGGTGGCATTTGCCACTACTAAAGTTTGGTAAACTTACTGGGATTATTTTTTAAATATACATACATGTAATCATCAACTGCAATTTTTCCGATAATTATTTGTTTATTAAAATTATTTAATTCGAAGTCCTAAGCGAGTGTTTTCCACTCCCAGATTAAGCATGGAGTAACATTTCGTGTTTAGAAAAGCCTGAAAATTTGGTTTGGTCTCGTAGCGAAGCGGAGTTCAATTTGAAAAGTTAAATTTGAAATTTTTGTAAAAACAACAAATATCTGAAGATTTGCAGCGGATATAGTAAATTGAAATATTTGTACTTAAAAGAAAAACTTTCCGTGTATCTTATTACTATAAATAATATGCAGTGTACAAAGTATATTTATGGGCACCATAAAAATTCCAGGGCTTAAAGGGATAAAAGATTAAATTAATGAAAATTTTGAATGTGAATCCTTTGTTTTTTACAACTGTGGGTTTCCTATTTACCCGTGGTTTAGTTTTTTTTGTCTTTCTTGAATGCCTTGATGATTTCCTTGGCGAGACGGAAGTCTATGTACCTTTTTTCCAAGTATGAATAAGATGAGTCGGTTAGAATACTAAAAATGTTAATACAAATAAAGTATATAGTTATAATTATATAGAGTAATATAAAGAGAATTTAAAAATTGAGTTTGTCAATAGTTTGCAGAATATTTACAAAATATTTATATATATATATATATATATATATATAGAAATATATATAAATATATATATATATATATATATATATATATATATATATAGAAATATATATAAATATATATATATATATATATATATATATATATATATATATATATATATATATATATATATATATATATACCGGGTGTTGACTTAACGGACGCAACATAGGAAATCGCATGTTCATTTTAAAGTGCATAATATTGGCTTCCCTATTTATTTTAGAGACAAAATGTATTTCACTTTATTGTAGAGGGAAAAAATCTAAATTTATGAATGTTAACACTTAACACTTTACGTTTCTTTAAGTTAAAATAATTAAGAAAAAGTAATGTGATTTTATAAAAATAATGACATACCATAAAATTAATACAAATATTGCGGATATTCCCTGTTTTTTTTTAAAGTTCAATTTAAAGCTTTAAACAAGTGTTTTCCACTCCCAGACTAAGCATGAAGCGAAATTTTGAGTTTAGAAAAGCTTTTCTAAACTCAACAATTTACTTCATGCGCCACGCGTATGGAACACTATAATATTGTCAAATTTATGTATATTCGAACTTCACTTAAAATCTGTGTTATATACGCGTGGCGCATGAAGTAAAATTTCGAGTTTAGAAAAGCCCAGAAAATTTGTCTCGGGTCGCTGCGCGACCCTCGACAAATTTTCACGGGGCTTTTCTAAACTCAAAATTTTACTTCATGCTTAGTCTGGGAGTGGAAAACACTGGTTTATAGCTTCAACTTGAACTCATTTAAACATTAACAAATGTCAGAACATTTACAGCTAAAATAATTAGGAAAAAGTAATGTGATTTTATAAAAATAATGACATACCATGGAATTGATACAACAATTGCGGATATTCCCTGTTTTTCTTTTAAGTTCAATTTACACCTTTAAACAAGTGTTTTCCACTTCCAGACTAAGCATGAAGTAAAATTTCGAGTTTATAAAAGCCCCGTGAAAATTTGTCGAGGGTGGCGCAGCGACCCGAGACAAATTTCTGGGCTTTTTTAAACTCGAAATTTTACTTCATGCGCCACGCGTATAAAACACCATAATATTGTCAAATTTATGTATATTCGAACTTCACTTAAAATCTGTTTTATACGCGTGGCGCATGAAGTAAAATTTCGAGTTTAGAAAAGCCCAGAAAATTTGTGTCGGGTCGCTGCGCGACCCTCAACAAATTTTCACGGGGCTTTTCTAAACTCGAAATTTTACTTCATGCTTAGTCTGGGAGCGGAATACACTCGTTTAAAGCTTTAAATTGAACTCCTTTAAACATCAACGAATGTCAGAAAATTTACAGCTAAAATAATTAAGAAAAAGTAATGTGATTTTATAAAACTAATGACATACCATGGAATTGATACAACAATTGCGGATATCAAAATAGCACAAGATATTGCTGTTACTTAATTAACGACAAAAAACATACCATAAACATCGTGATAATTGTGGTCTTTTTAGTAGGATTTTTTCTTGTAAGTGTAAATCATTTCCTATGTTGCGTCCGCCAAGTCAACACCCGGTATATATATACATATATTTTATATAGAGTAATGTTGGCCAATAGTAAAAACTAGGGCCAGGCAAATGTCGAAATTAATTTAAAAAACAAATTAAGTCGAATGGTGTTAAAAAAATAAATGGTTCCATTTAAAAAAAACATGTTATTTTTTAATTGAAAATGAGTAATTTCAACGTTGTCTGACGCGCTATAATCTGCATCATAATTAATGATTTCCCAGCTACCCTCCACTCACTTTCCCGAAACCATTTTATACAACAATCAACATTTTCGTGCGTATTAAACAAATTTCCTTTTAGTAGGTAAGTTATCAAAAAGTGCATTTTTAAATGTATTGCTTCATCTCTATAAGCATTGATAATAGGAACAATCTATAAACTTATCTCAAAACTTTTAAATTTGCGGTCGGTACCTCGCCATAGCAGATTTTTTTTATTGCTTCTAATAATCCGAAATAATTTTTTCGCACATACAACATAAAGCAGGATTATTACCAAGCAAAATTTATTGCTGGTATGGATAAGATTCGATAATAATAGGCAATAAAAATTGATTATTGGAAATACTTTAAATTAAGGCCAATCATCAGTAGGATTATTTGTTTACATGGAAAGATTGTCTCGATTGTAATGCCTACCTAATGTAAAATATAATGTTACATTGTATCGTTTCAATGCTTTATACCGGGTGTTGTAAAACATGTAAAACCACATTTATGCATTTTCCTGCTTCCCGAGTCATTTTAGAGGAAACATGCAGGAGTAAACAAAAATGAAGAAAATCGCTATTTGGTTAAAATTCGACGTCGTTTACTATTTTTTATCCAGTTTTGAAAATCACGAAAAATTAAAATAGTCTCATGAAACCCGTCTTCATTCATTATTTTTGATATTGACGCGCTTGAATTGCGAAAGGAGCATTAAATGAAAGCTACAGATGCGGCGTTGATGATTTTGGGCATAAAAGTCAAGTTTTAGACCTCTAAATAACCGTAATCATTTGCTCTGAATACCCATATTATTTTCTTATACCCGACTTGACGCTAATTTATTAAATATTTCAAAAATAGGTTAAAAATAGTAAACGACGTCGGATTTTAACCAAATGGCGATCTAAATACGTAAGGTTTTTTCTTAATTTTTGTTTACTCTTGTATATTTCCTCTAAAATGACCCAGGAAGCAGAAAAAATGCATAAATGTGGTTTTACATGTTAAATTATTATGTATACCTGAGCCAATTAACCAGAATATTTGGGGATATAGGTTGTTTAATGTAATATAGAGTCGGTTAATGACAACAAACAACAGTAATATTTCTAAAACAGATTTAATATATCTTCTTTTGTTTCCAAAATATTGTTAAAACGTGATTTTATATAATTTCATACTTTTATTTTTTACCTAAATTTAAAATAAGAATTGTTAGGAATATAGGGGTTTTATCAAAAGTTTTAATAATAACTTAAAGAGTATGTTTTTATTGCTTGATAAGATAAGTTTAGAAAAGCCTAAAAATTGGGATTTGTAAACGCGCGAACGAAGCGAGCCCCTACACCCCTAACTCTAAACTTGAAATTTTACTTCATGCACCACGCCACGCTTGTAAACACTGATTTATTTAATGTGAAATCGAAAAACATATACTTTAAATTTAATTAAAATATCACAATATTAATAAGTATACATATGTATTCTTTTTTGACGTATTCATATCACTCATTAAATTTCGATTTTTTTTATTTATACATTAATTAGCTTCTCTCTTTTGCGAATTTAATGGTCTTAGCTTGATACTCTTTTTCTTGTTTTATGACTACTTACTTAAGCATGCCACGAAATTTGTCTTCTTCAGAAAATCTGCAACTAAAGAAAACAATTGCAATAAACTACAATTTTATTTCCAAGAAAAAAAGCAGCAACGTATTTACTTTACACTATAATATTGTCAAATTTATGTATATTCGAACTTCACTTAAAATCAGTGTTTTATACGCGTGGCGCATGAAGTAAAATTTCGAGTTTAGAAAAGCCCAGAAAATTTGTCTCGGGTCGCTGCGCGACCCTCGACAAATTTTCACGGGGCTTTTCTAAACTCGAAATTTTACTTTATGCTTAGTCTGGGAGTGGAAACCACTCGTTTAAAGCTTGAAATTAAACTCTTTTAAAAATCAACGAATGTCAGAAAATTTACACCTAAAATAATTAAGAAAAAGTAATGTGATTTTATAAAAATAATGCTATACCATGGAATTGATACAACAATTGCGGATATTCCCTGTTTTTGTTTTAAGTTTACTTTAAATCTTTAAACAAATGTTTTCCACTTCCAGACTAAGCATAAAGTAAAATTTCGAGTTTAGAAAAGTCCTGTGAAAAAACACATTTTCTGGGCTTTTCTAAGCTCGAAATTTTACTTCATGCGCCACGCGTATAAAACATTATTATATTGTCAAATTTATGTATATTCAAACTTCACTTAAAATCTGTGTTTTATACGCGTGGCGCATGAAGTAAAATTTCGAGTTTAGAAAAGCCCAGAAAATTTGTCTCGGGTCGCTGCGCGACCCTCGACAAATTTTCACGGGGCCTTTCTAAACTTGAAATTTTACTTCATGCTTAGTCTGGGAGTGAAAATCACTCGCTTAAAGCTTCAAATTGAACTTTTTCATAAATCAACGAATGTCAGAAAATTTAAAGCTAAAATAATTAAGAAAAAGTAATGTGATTTTATAAAAATAATGACATACCATGGAATTGATACAACAATTGCGGACATTCCCTGTTTTTTTTTTAAAGTTCAATTTAAAGCTTTTAACAAGTGTTTTCCACTCTCAAACTAAGCATGAAGTAAAATTTCAAGTTTAGAAAGGCCCCGTGAAAATTTGTCGAGGGTCGCGCAGCGACACGAGACAAATTTTCTAGGCTTTTCTAAACTCGAAATTTTACTTCATGCGCCACATGTATAAAACCCTATTATAATGTCAAATTTATGTATATTCTAACTTCAATAAACATCTATGTTTTATACGCGTGGCGCATGAAGTAATATTTCGAGTTTAGAAAAGCCCAGAAAAGTTTTCACGGGGCTCTTCTAAACTCGAAATTTTACTTCATGCTTAGTCTGGGAGTGGAAAACACTCGATTGAAACTTCAAATTGAACTCTTTTAAAAATCAGCAAATGTCAGAAAATCCGCAATTGTTGTTTCAATTCCATGGCATGTCATTATTTTTATAAAATCACATTACTTTTTCTTAATTATTTTAACTTAGAGTACGTTTCTTTAAGTTAAAATAATTAAGAAAAAGTAATGTGATTTTATAAAAATAATGATATGCCATGGAATTGAAACAACAATTGCGGATTTTCTAACATTCGCTGATTTTTAAAAGAGTTTAATTTGAAGCTTTAAACGAGTGATAAACGTTAAGAAGAATAATTTTAGAATTTTTCCCTCCACAAAACAGGTAAATTCATTTTGTTTTTAAAATGAATAGGGGAGCTAAAATTTGAACATTTCAAAATTTACATGGGATTTTATATGTTGCGTCCGCTAAGTAAACACCCGGTATAGGTATATTATGTTTTCACCGTAATATCAAAACTACACGATTTATACAACACATTATAATTAATAAAACATCATTCTTAGAATTCATTTCCAGCAAATAAATGTAAGTAACACGGTTTATTAAGTTCATTAATGTAAATTATCATAACAAGAATAGCGATATTAGTTGAAAAAAAACAAAAATTATTGTTGAGCAAATCTGACATTTGTTAAACATCTATTAAAAAAAAAACAAAATATTGCTCATATTTGAACAAGGACATCTTGGTTTGAATTTAAGGCGGCATTTTAAATAACTACTCTAGTTTTTTGTTTCCTATCTAATTAATTTCATGTAATTGTCCACTTTTCATAATTGAAACATGCAAAAAAATCATCGCCTAGGAATATTTTTAAACCAAAAAAAAAAAAAAAATGGTAAATATACGATAGATGGGGTTGTAGGCTATCAAGGTAGTACAATATATTTTCAGAACGTGATCATTAGGCACATTTGTGTAATGACTTTAAAAAGTTATTTTTAAAAAATCGAGACTTACGAGGTTTCGGAAGTAGCCAATCGATATACAGATATTTAACTTTCATTCGTTTAGTTTAGTAGTTCTAATATCAACTAAAGAGTGAAACTCTATTTGAATTGAGAAGAAACATGTTCATAATGTCTACAAAGAAAATTATAGCATCGCTGTATGTTGCTTTCCTATATATGTTATATAAAAGTCCACCTTCATGGTGAGTTATTGTTAAGTCTAGGAAATTCAGTTTGTTTTCTTTTTCGGTTTCTAAAGTAAATTGTAAAATGTTCGCTCGTTACTAATGACTACTTAAAAACGTTTAACACCCCGCTGCTGGATATGTTTGTCTCTTTACGCCCCAACAATTAGGTAATGATTTAATCCCCTTTAGGTATAAAACGCACACCGCTCCTCTTGTAACATCATTCTTGTAATAACTTTGAAAATGGTCGTCTGACCGAAACTAGTCAGTTTTTCAAAAATAAAAACAAATAGTGAAACAATAACCAAGTGTTTTTTTTTATAAATTTTTTAAACAAAGTTTAAATCCAGTGTTTTAAAAAATGTTTCACCAAGTGATGGATGAGTCTACAATTAAAAGTCAATTGTCAATTGTTTAAATAACGGGGAAAGTGCTGTGATGGACACATCATCATTTTTTCTAATCATTTTTTTATTGTGCATTATATCGTATGTTCAACTAAAAAAAAAATCTGGAGCGCCATGAAAAATATTCTAGGTTGGCAACTCTGAAAATATACATTATACTTATTATGTCTGACGTTTTATATGTCAATTCCTAAAATGTGTAGCCAACTTAAATTTGAAAAAAGATTAAACCATGGCACTCTAGAGGTCTTTTTTATTGAACATATGATATTTAGTGCATAAATGAATAACGCCGCTCGAAAATGTACTTGATATTTAATCACAGAAATTATCTTTCCCCGTATCGAATAATTTCTGTGATTATTTAAATTATTGCAAGGGCTTCAATTTATCGAATGCGTCTTCGCATGATTTCTAACAATAAAAACATAATCTCAAGTACTTTTTTTTCTCTTAATAATCCATACACGCATCCATAAACCCATAACGGGCCATAACACACATAACCAACCTTCCAACGAACAATAACGATAATCAACATTATTAAAATTACTTTACACCATTTGATTTCGTAACAAAACAGTAGAAATAACAATAATAATAACGATGGCTAATATAGTGAAGTAAATGTACGTGTCTAGAGAAATAACAACACCTTTGAAAATTCACACGAGACATATTTATTTTTTTCCAACGATTATCATTTTTTTTCGTAATAGCACTATTACATGTTGGACTTATTTATGTATGTCCATACACGTTAATCGTGTTTTCCGGGATCTAATTTGATTTAGTGTCATTAAGAGTGATTTTTTTGTTGTGTTGATTGTGGGAGATTTTTAGATTTTGCGAGCGCTGGTGGTTTCTGTGTGAAATTATCATTTATGTTGATGAGGATTGCGTTGAATGATTATGTGGTGTATTTATTTGCTTCGATTATAAATTCCAATTGTAATAGCAGAGAAAAATTCTTCAGATGATAATATTACAATTGATTTACTTTTATTTAAGGAATTATTATTGACAATTTTAAGGTATCGGTCTTTAAATTTTCGAGTGATTGATTAATGAGTTTCGATTTGTACGCTCTTATAAACATTTGTGAGGTAATACTGCCGATGTATTTAAGAATATAAAGAACTGTAATAAAATAAAGTTGCAGACCTGAAATAGTATATTTCATTAAGAGTCTAGAATAAGGGATTTTTCCGTGTGCGCGTGACATTTCCCGTGTGAGGCGTAGCCGAACACGGGAAGTCATGCAAGCACGAAAAAATCCATTTCTGGACGTGTAATAATTGCTATTTTTATTATACTTATCTGAAAACATTATACTTATCTATAAACTTAAATAATTTGTATATTTTCAAACTAGTAATTTTTATGGTAGCAAAAAAATACAACTAATTCGAAAGAAGATGAAATTGAAGACGATTTTCAAAATTTGATCAAGTTAGCACTTTTTTTAATCCAAACATCTTTTTATCGTAGCGAATCAACACCATAAGGTGTACGATTGTGCGGAATTGGCTTTTTCAGAAAAATAAATCTTTTAAGGGGATTATTGCAGTGTAACACGCCGATCGTGTTGGAAAGACCCACATAGTTTAGAGTAGCTCATCCGATGCCAAATTTACAGCACAAGTGGGGCGAATACAGTCAGAGAGAAAAGAGGCAGTTCATTGTGCATTTGTGCATTGCTCCTTGGTATGAACGGATGGGGTCTCGCGTCGTGTGGAATAGACAAAAAAAGCGTATAAAAAAGACGGATCGAAGGAAAGTGTCGATTCGTATTATTTAAACACGCTGATAATACATACAAGCTATGTATTGTTTTCAATTCGTTAGAAAGCGTTATCGGATCCTGTGTTATTTTTCGGTATTTACAAAACCGATGATTCTTATCCTTGTCATTATAACACATTATTTTTTCTTTTAAGACTCCAGTTTCGACAGCCGACCAAACTATGTGTTTTATTTTATTAAATTAGAGATTATTTCTTAAAAATATAATAATAAAATAATTCATGTTCATAAGCTCCTTGTCAGAGCTGGGCAGGATTCGAATCCTTTTAGAGGATTCAAAAGAGGCATTCGAATACTTGAGTTCAACTGGATTCGTTATCCGGATTCGTTACGTATTTTTAAGAGGATTCGTATTCGAATCCAAATGTGGGTGATTCGAATCCTTATAAAAAGATTCGAATCCTTATAAAAGGATTCGAATATTTATAAAAGGATTCGAATATTTATAAAAGGATTCGAATACTTACAAAAGGATTTGAATCGTCAAAAATAATTCGAATTAATTGTGAGGATTAACATGAAAAATGCCTTTTGTGTGTTTTTACATTTCTCGTTAAATCAGTGTTTTATACGCGTGGCGCATGAAGTAAAATTTCGAGTTTAGAAAAACCCAGAAAATTTGTCTCGGGTCGCTGCGCGACCCTCGACAAATTTTCACGGGGTTTTTCTAAACTCGAAATTTTACTTCATGCTTAGTCTGGGAGTGGAAAACACTCGTTTAAAGCTTCGAATTGAGGTTAAAAAAAATAAGGAATATCTAAAGATTTACAGAAAATAGGCTGTTTTGCTGAAAACACTATTTCTACTAGCAGAAACAACTAGCACTATTACCTAGCTCAGATGGTTGTAGCTTCAGATATCTTGCTACCAGCAGACGAGGCCTGTACTAGTACTACTAAGTACTATTAGCCGAAAGAACCACTAAAAATATTGTTTTTGCTCTTACAGTCCCGCTTTTACATACAAAAATCTATCATTTTGAAAATTTCAGGGGGGGGGGGGGTTCAGTAGAGTAGATATTCCTTATTTTTTTTTTAAGTTTAATTTGAAGCTTTAAATGAGTGTTTTCCACTCCCAAGCTATAAGCATGAAGTAAAATTTCGAGTTTAGAAAAGCCCCGTGAAAATTTGTCGAGGGTCGCGCAGCGACCCGAGACAAATTTTCGGGCTTTTATAAACTCGAAATTTTACTTCATGCGCCACGCGTACAAAACACCGATTTAAAGTGAAGTTCAGAAACACACAAATACATCTTTAATCAGAGTAACAGGGAATTAGATATTTAGTCTGTTATCAACGATGTTCAGTGTTAATAATAATTAATTAGGTTTTGAATATTTTTGTTAAAACAACTGGTAACGATATTTATATATTAATGGTTGCAAAAAAATTATAAAATCAAATTTATTCTGGAAGGATTTGTATTCGTGATTCGAAAAAACAGGATTCGAATCTTTGATTCGAATCATATTTATTTCTTACGAGTCCTTTATTCGAGTATTTGTGATTCGAATCATATTAGGTGATTCGGATTCGTGATTCGAATCTTTTTTACGAGGATTCGTCCCAGCTCTGCTCCTTGTGAATATTTATATGCCGGATATATATGAAAAAAAACGGAACATAGGATTTTCAATGATATTTTTTATATAGGAATATTATCTTTCCTAACTGCTATGGCCATGAAAATAATGTGTATTAATTTGGCCTCTGCCAAATTGGGTAAATAACCCAAATTTTGGGGAGAATTTCAATTTTGATTTTATCAAATATTCTAGTTTTT
Organism: Philonthus cognatus; assembly: GCA_932526585.2. Lineage (NCBI taxonomy): Eukaryota > Metazoa > Arthropoda > Insecta > Coleoptera > Staphylinidae > Philonthus > Philonthus cognatus. The sequence goes on from OW052242.1 coordinate 38,379,394, forward strand.
ATGAATGCAACAAATAAATAATAAAATGACTTCAGGCAGACATTTTATACTCAACAAGAAATATATTTGAGATTTGTCATCTAAAATATTTAGGGAAGATATGTCAATTGGGCGATTTTCCCGTATCATATTCAATATTTAAATTATCTTAATTTTATATTTTTTTTTACTTTTTCTAAAAACTACGCCAATAATCAGATAAGTATATTTTTTATTTATTTAGACCTGAAATGTTGACCGGGCCGGATCAGGCAAAACTCAATCTCTCTTATTTTATGACCGGGTCGGGCCAAGCCGGGCCTTAAAAAATATATTGGGCTCGGCGCAATATTGAGCAAGAAGCTTGTTATTTGAAATGCATTACAATAACTACCTTATTATTATTATAGTTCTATTTTTTCTAAAATAATGAACAATGAATATGCACGCAGTTAAACCCTACATTTTTTAAACATTCGTCAAACATATATTACCTGTGCTCAGTAAAAAATAATTGATTTGTAACATTAATCTACGACGTCATATTGGTGTCGTTATTCTTACTATTCTTATAGTTTTGATATCATTGATTCGTTGATGAAGTCGCAGTTGGTTTAAATAGGTCCGATTTATAGAACCTTTACAATTTACTTTAATAGTTTTATTGCGAGAAGTTTAATGGCATTTAACAACTGCTTTAACAACGAAAGATTTAAGACGAAATAATGATTTGAACAAGACTGATTGTTATTCGATTGCTTCTGGCTTATTAATCAGCTTAAAAGACTTTAAAAATAATTTAATAATACCGACATTGTCAAATAATTAGGGAAGCCCATATTAAAGGTTTATTACACATCTTTGTTTAAATTAGTGAAACATTTCGTGTTTTCTAAATTAGTGAACATGAAGTATAAAAAAATACTTATTCCATTAGTAGTCAGAAAGCATAAAAATAAAACACTAGTACAATAAAATATCGATTATAATTGCGAAATATTAATTTTACGAGAATAAATGCTAACGACGCACAATGTGCCAAATCCGAGCGCGAGCGCCAGGGGGGGATTTTGAGGAAAAAAATCAAATTAAAAATTTTGAGAAAAAAACATATCCACTCCATTGTAGATACACGAAACCCTTCTAATCTTGCATGTTTATATTTTTCAACCCCCTATATTATTAACAATTAACTCTTAAAGTTAAGCGATTTAGAAAACATCAATTTTACGGCATTTCACTCGCAAGTTTAAATAATTTATTACATGGATAGTAGGCGTACTATCAATATAACATTATACACTATTGTTTATAACATAATACTGTATATTATGGTTGAAAAATTAAGTCTCTAAATATTTTAGAACAAAAGTTAAAAAAAAATTGAATATGAAATATATTTTAAATATAAATTTTAACTTTAGAAAGTGTTATAAAAAAAATGTCAACTCGATGAGGTCTGGGACTATCACTAAAAATTAGTTCTATGTTTTCTCTAACTACCCTCAAAATTTCGTATCTCCACCGGTGCGTTTTTGGGGTCTTTTTAATTTTTTTATTTGACGCCACCAATTAAAGTTGGGTCGGGCGAGGCCCGTGTGCGGTGAGTATCGTGGAGTCGAGCGCGCGCTATTCTCGAGCAGCACGCAACATGATTTTTACGTTGGCCCCGAACAAAAAATAATAAAAACGCACTTAAAACGCACATGTAAAAATTCAAAAAAATTAGGGCAGTTACAGAAAATATTAACAAATGTTTATATGATAGTCACAGTTCTTCCGGTTTGCAATCTTCTAGAAAAATAATATAATAATAATTCAAGGCAGCAAAATTATATACAATTGTTATAATCATTACATAGGTTGTGACTTTCACCAAAAACTGTGGTATGTTTTTAAATGCCCTAAAAACTTCGTATCTCTACATGTGCGTTTTGTGTCAGGTTTTTGCGAATGACCGAGTCGATTTTTATCGGTTGCGCCTAATAAAAAATAAAGCACCTCAAAAAAACCTACAAATGTGAAAAGTATCTGCTGTAGTTTAAAAATAATTTAATCTGTTGTTTAAAATATGAATTTTTAATCAGAATATACATTACATTTTTCTGATTTTGCACAACGAAGTTATGTATTTTATACTGTTTTATTTACTTACTTTTTTAAAATGAAAAATTGTCAGTATCCTCATCAGTCTGTTCGTCTTCGCTGTCACTTGTGTCCGTTTCACAAATAACTAATTTTTTAGCGTCTGCAGGTAGTTGTTTTTTATGAATTTTTACATCGCTTCTCAAAGAAGAAATTATTGGATCAGAACATACAAGAAGCATATTAAATAAATCTCGAATTGTATTAAGCCTAGAGTTTTTCCTAGTATGGTTTTCTCTAACTCTCTTATATATTTTATTGGTTGCTTCCTGTGCCTCTTCCGAAAGTTCTCCGATTGGTAAAAGACATTGTCCAATTATTTTGCTCCCGTGAATTAAAATTTTATGGACACTAGGAGGCATTCTATACCATCCATATAACAAGGTGTAAAGTCGGGCCGGGCCGTATCTTCTGCATATTTATCAAACATCAATACATTTATATTACGAGAACTCGACATTGTTATAAGAATTGTATAAAATCTGTTCAATAATTCTTCATTCAATTCAGTGATGACAGCTACTTTCTCATAATTTCGAAAAAATATTCGAGCAACGTTGCCAGTATTTGAAGTACCTCCTCCTTGCAAAACAATATCAACCCTTATCCCTAACTATTTACGTAATAGTTTTTGTATTCTAGTTTTCCGACTAAATATATTATTTTTCTCTTCTATCGTACATCCGTGAGTAGTTGTTTTCTTCAAATCTAATTTATATATTATGTATTTTCGGTGATCAATAAATTAGTTTGTCTTCTTTTAGATGTATTACTTTGTATTGTGAACTGTGTACCTGATGTACTTGGTATTGGTGAAATATTTTCTATATTTTCAAAGGGGTTTGTATTTTCAATTAAGACAGAACCCTCGTTGTATTTAAAAGGCAGCAGTAACCAATTTCTATTTTTTTTTTTTATGAAATTGATATGAGATCTTGAGCACATTTTCCACTTTCTATTAAGAGTACTGCAGAAACCCTTAACTTTTTTAAGAATGTCATCATTTTCACTATTGTTTTTCGTCGAAACATTTTCAATATATTTTATTAAATAATCAATGGTATTGCTTGACTGAATAAGGTTTTTAGGTTTTAGTTCGTACCATACCTTATATAAATCACCGTTTGTAATTTTCTCCATTATCACTCAGCGTTTTGGATTAATTAAATTACACTAACACTAAACACTAGTTTAATTAAAGTAAACTATTTTATACACAAAAAAACACTACATCAAAGAAAGAGTATATAGTCAACAAATTAAATAACACTTAACACTAACTTAATTAATAATTACTTTATAATGTTCAATCGTTCGCTTATGGATCAGAAAAATATGTGAACTGTTGGAGACTTCGTTCAACACTAAACGCATATTTTACGGTAAATGACAGCTTCAATCGGACCCCTAATAAAAATGTAAACACAAACCAGATGACCTTTATCAGTAACAGATGTACACCCTTATATATCAATAAGAAAAAAACCCATAAAACTATTTTTGTAAATGTGATTTAAATGCTGCAAAAAATACTCAGAGAAGAAATAATTTCCCTATGATATATACCTGTTTATTAGAAAAATTGTAGATTGTGAGGATTATGACTATTATGTAAACATTTGTCAATATTTTCTGTAACAGCCCTAATTTTTTTGAATTTTTACATGTGCGTTTTAAGTGCGTTTTTATTATTTTTTTGTTCGGGGCCAACGTAGAAATAATGTTGCGTGCTGCTCGAGAATAGCGAGCTCGACTCCGCGATGCCACCGCACACGGGCCTCGCCCGACCCAATTTTAATTGGTGGCGTCGAATAAAAAAATTAAAAAGACCCCAAAAACGCACCGGTGGAGATACGAAATTTTGAGGGTAGTTAGAGAAAACATAGAACTAATTTTTAGTGATAGTCACAGACCTCATCGAGTTGGCATTTTTTTTATAACACTTTCTAAAGTTAAAATTTATATTTAAAATATATTTCATATTCAAATTTTTTTAACTTTTTTTCTAAAATATTTAGAGAGTTGATCTTTCAACCATAATATACAGTATTATGTTATAAACAATAGTGTATAATGTTATATTTATAGTACGCCTACTATCCATGTAATAAATTATTTAAACTTGCGAATGAAATGCCGTAAAATCGATGTTTTCTAAATTGCTCAACTTTAAGCGTTAATTGTTAATAATATAGGGGGTTAAAAAATATAAACATGCAAGATTATAAGGGTTTCATGTATCTACAATGGAGTGGATATGTTTTTTTCTCGAAATTTTTAATTTAATTTTTTTCCTCCAAATCCCCCCCTGGCGCTCGCGCTCGGATTTGGCACATTGTGCGACGCGAGCCGTTTTTGTTAACGATGATTGAGAAAAGAAAAGAAAAACAAACGCGGAGCCGCGCAGCGTTCACCGGCCCAGGGGTAAACGCTGGCCGCATGCTGCTCGCCCCTCCAATAATTGTGCAGATGAGTGTACAACGCGTTCAACTAAGAGAAGATCCGCAAGGCGGCGGTATTTTACGGTCTTATTTTTCAAGATTTTTATTTTAACCTGACTCGGGCATGAGTTATCGCATCCTTATGAAATGTTCACATTATATTCCTTATAGTATAAACTAGTAAGATATGGGAATATTTTTTTTTAATTTTGGAAAATTTTACATTATTTTTTTCATACCTCTGAAAGCAAATTGTTAAAAAAAAGTACTTCGATATTTTACTAGATAATTGGGCTTAATATACGCTGTCAAAATTTCAACTTTCTAGGACCTTTAGTTTTTAAATAATCCTAACATTAAATTTCAGACCACTGTTATATTCCCCTTAAGCAGGGTTGATACGTTTAAACACTTCATTTTAAAACAGTAATTTGAACATGTTTGAAAACAGCGGTCGTGTTTTAAACGGTTTTGTTTTAAAAATATTTTAAATCATAAATTTGTTTAAAACCTGTTTTAAACGTTAAATTGGTTTAAAACCTTTTTTTACTTATTTTAAATTAGCTAAATTATATTTTATACTACTTCATTGACATTTTTTGCTTACATTTTTAAATTTTAGATAAATTGTTAAGGATATTTCAAATTACATTATTAAACATAACATTCTATTACAAGAAAATATCAAATGTGTGTGCACAAATGTGATTTTTAAATACAGGGAATTTTTCTTTCAGGTATTTTTTAAAAAGATTTTAATTTGAATTTTTAGACGAGGGTTTTCTACTCCCAGACTAAGCATGAAGTAAAATTTCGAGTTTAGAAAAGCCTGAAAATTTGGATTGGCTGCGTAGCGAAGCGGAGCGGCCAATACAAATATATGTAAGGTTGCCTATAATCGTTGTTGTAGGTGTGTGTTTTTTTAACTTCACTGTAAATTAGTTTTTTTAAGCGTGGCGCATGAAGTAAAATTTCGAGTTTAGAAAAGCCTAATTTGGATTGGTCGCTCCACTTCGCTACGCGGCCAATCCAAATTTTTAGGTTTTTCTAAACTCGAAATTTTACTTCATGCTTAATCTGGGAGTGCAAAACACTCGGTAAAAGCCTCAAAGGAACGCCTTTTAAACAACGAATTCCCGCAAATTAAAAAAAAATCCGCTGTAATTATTGAGATATGTATACTCAAAAGATAAATGCCCTGTATGTTATGTTTTTAACACGTTTTTCGTGTTTTAAACATGTTTTTAATTGTTAATGGTTTTAACGCCGTTTTAATGAAAAAAAAACACGTTTTATTAACAAAAAACTGGTTGTTTTAATTAAAATGAAAAAAAAACTTTTTTTTTAACAACCCTGCTTTTAAGTGTTGCAAACCATAAAAATTTAGAAAACGACCAGATAACTTAATATTATTAACAAAACTAATATAATAAACAATCAAATAAACGTATTTTTTTGTCTTTACAAATTTCTTTTCATCATTTCCATGATTTTACTTTAAGTTATATCAATGATTTTTAACAGCTGTTTTATGGAACTCCTTAATTTTTGTAATAATTAAGACATTTTAGAAATTGATAACATCATTAAAAAATACACAAAAAGGAGATGTATTATAATAATTAAATATAAAAATAAAAAGAGATTATTTCTTGAGGTTGGCTAGTTACATCTATAACAAAGATATTAAGTTATTCAATTTGTAAATCCATTAAAATTGATTATAAATTACACACACTTTTTTGTCACCAATTGTAAAGTTATAATTTTTAAGATTTGATTTAAATTAACGCTATTATTGAAACCTCAATACTAGTTTAATACTTTGATAGCCTTATAATATTTCATACAGAAACATTAAAAGATACGATTTTTTAAATTTTTATTATCCATAAAGTTTGACAAAAAACAATATTTGTTTTTTTTTTAAATTTGGTTTGGCTTTTGCCTGGCCTTGGAAACTTGTTCATTAGCCAACATCATTTATTTGTATATTTGTATTAATTGTTACGATTACAATTTGTAGTATGCTATTATTTCGTACGGATAAACACTCACATTTATACCACACCCAGGGTCACGACGAGACTTTATTTTTAAATAAAGTCTCGCCGTGCACGGGAATCGAACCCGAATTGTGGCTTGCCGAGCGATACACAGCCCGGCGACGTTACCGCTCGGCCACCACCTGCCCAAACAATATTTTAACATTCAGATGGAAATAAAGCAAAAACTATTAATTCATTTATTTAGTGAACGGAGTCCATTTAAAAAATTCACATGCTACAGTACAGCTTAAAATATAAAATTATTACATTAAAACATAATTAAAACTATAAATAGAAAATACTATTAAAAAATCCTGGTCAGAGTTCATTTGCCGTAACAAATACACATAAATAAATCGTGTTTTCGTGAAATTTACTTTTTTGTAAATTTAAAATTAAACTCAATATTGTTTCAAAATATTAGTAAATAATTTTTGCATGCTAAAATGTATCGTATGTTCAATAAATAAAGACCTCTAGAGTGCCATGATTTCATCTTTTTTTTTTAATTGAAGTTGGCTACGCGCTTTGAGAATTAACATATAAAACATCAGACATAATAATTTTAATATATAATTTACCTACATTTTTTTTCGATGACACTCTAGAGGTTTTTTTAATTGAACATACGATACAAGACGCACCTGATTTTGTTTAGCCTAGGAGCGCCATGTACCCTTGGGCCGGCCCTGATACCTAAATGACAAAATCCTTATATCTCTTGCGATGCTCTGATTTTTTTTTAAACAGTATAATTTCTATCTACGTGACGCGCGACATCTCAAACAACATATTGTACACTGGTTCCACAGAACGAGACTCAATTAACTATCCAAGGTTGGTGTACAATATATAATTTGAGAAATTGTTACCGTGGCGAGCTCTACCAAAGAATAACCAAAATTAGACCAAGCTAATCATTAATGGAGTAATAAATGATAATTCAAACAGCGGTAATAGTCTATAACAACATGTTCAAATAAAAATAAGCAATGCAGAATGTTTATCGCGAAATTCCACGGCTTGTACATACAATATATTTTTAGATCAATTATTCGATGGATATATTGGAGTAAAGAGTTTGTAAAAATATAAAAATGGCGAGGTTCTTTTCTGAATCTGCAACTAATTTGTTTTACTAAGACTAATTCAAACTAGAGATGGGTAACTCGTGAGCGGATCGACTCAGAGAGTCAGCTCAGTGAAGTGAGCTGGTGAGCCAAGTGACTTAGTTCGAAATATGTAGCTCTTTTTGAGCCATGACTCATTTTGATTCGCCCGCTCTTCTAGAGTAAATGTAGATTCACAATGCATTAAGTATTAACAGATCTTCATTTTCACGCGGCTCGTAGATCGACAGGCCGGCTTCCCTCAGCCTTGCTGAACATGCTTTTAACCTTTTGTGTTTGTACATTACTTAATTAATTTGTAAAAACTGAATATTTTTTACTTCAATTTCTAAACCTGCGATATTCATTTATCTAGATAGAGATTTGCCTCTTCTTAGTTTATAGATACAATTTAAAATATTATAAGCAAACGCCATTGTTTACTATCTACTAAACATTACAAATGTAATTTGACGAATAAAGCACTAATAACCTTTCTTCACACTTTTATTTGAATTGCCAAATGTACATTTCGGACACAATACTGTGTTAATCCATTGATAATGGTCACTTTGTGTCCGAAATGTAATTCAAATAAAAGTGTGAAGAAAGGTTATCAATTTATTTATTACAAGTGTTACTTTTCTTTCGTCACCTTTTTGTAACCAAAATTGTCAACTTAATAAGTAGTATATAAAATTACGAAAAAACTATTCGTGAAAATGCAAACACCTTTTTGTAACCAAAATTGTCAACTTAATAAGTAGTATATAAAATTACGAAAAAACTATTCGTGAAAATGCAAACAGTGTCTTAATTAATAAGACAATTTAAGACGATAAATATCCATTGAAATTGTCTTATTAATTAAGACACTGTTTGCATTTTCACGAATAGTTTTTTCGTAATTTTATATATTATGTTTAAAGTGAGCAAACTATAAGAAGCGTAAGCTTATTTTCTCGAATTCAAATAGTTTTGAATTTGAATTTATCTTGTTTAATAAGTAGTGTTTGTTATTATAGTAAGAAAATAGCTATCATTATATTTCTATCATGTTATTGCAGCATCATCGATTCGAATTACGACGCGTGTGAATGGAGTTAAATTAACCTATTGAGTTGGCGAATCGACTCTAAAAGAGCCACGGCGGCTGTTGAGTCCGACTGAGCTAGCTCACTCATCGGGATCCAACTGCGCGGTTCGGAGTTGGATCGCGATGATTCATGGCGGCTCTCGAATCCAACTGAACCTGCTCGTTTTACAAAGCTCTTGAATCCGACTGAGCTATAGCTCACTCATAGGGATCCAACTCCGAGGTTCGGATGTTTCCGTGCTGAATATATGTATGTCTTAAGAAACACATTCAGTAGAACAGATAACTTGCTAAAATCAGGAATATATTCAATAAATTGCAATCAATGTGATAAACTTTATATAGGACAAACACAAAGAAATGTAGGAACCCGATTTAAAGAACATATTTATCACATAAAAAATCAGAATCCCGAGAAATCAGCGGAAATCAGGTCATGAATTTTCGAAAAAAAAATACAAGCCTTCTAAAATGTCCATCAAAAAATAAATTAAATATATTGGAGGCAATAGAAATGAAAAAACAGCAAACAAACTTCCTAATTTCGATTTAAGCCCATTAAGTAACTCTTTGTTAAATTTAATACCCTCAATCAGCCCCGACTAACACATTTGTTTACCTTATCTAGGGTTTTCCCGATAATCCCCTAACCCATGTAATTTCCCGAAATATTTGTAGGTATAAATACGCCGCATCTTTTGTAATCTAGTCAGTAAGCTATTGATAATGAGTACTTAGTATTCGAAATGTACATCTAGCAAAATAAAAACTTATTGTGAAGAAAGTGTTAGCGTTTTCATTCAAGTTTATATGTATGTGTGTTTTCATAGGCGCGCACACGTATTTAATATATTTAAACACACTTGAAGTGTAATCGCACGACATAAATACGCGTTTACTATCATTTTGATTAAATATTCACTCTTACGTTTTTATATAAATTATGATTAAATTATTGCAATCATTGTATAACCAAAATAATTAATCACAGTGGTCTGAAAGGCGACAAAACCCCACAGATTTTTTATTTTGTGAGATATCAATTTGAAATTTGGTATGCTTATACCAAACACAAATTCAAGTTTGCGGAATTACATAAACCTTATTAGCACTTTCAGTTACACCGAAAACGACATCAATTTTAAAAACTTTCCCCGTTAAAGATATAAAGATTTAAAATTCAACAATATGGAAAACTTGCTCAAACTTAATTAATTCTACTTTTATTATTATTCCAAAACTATTCACGAAAACAGTAATTCTTGAATATTTTTGGTACATCTAGGTAAATATTGATCATCATCACATCTAAGCGTTATATATTTTTAACTTTACTGTAAATCAGTGTTTTATACGTGTGGCGCATGAAGTAAAATTTCGAGTTTAGAAAAGCTCCGTGAAAATTTGTCTTAGGTCGCTGCGCGACCCTCGATAAATTTTCTACGCGGGGCTTTTCTAAAATCGAAATTTTACTTCATGCTTAGTCTGGCAGTGGGAAACACACGTTACTTTAAAGGGGAGGTGCCCGGGCCCCCCTCTAGATACCAAAAAATCATACATTTAACTGTTGAAATTAATAAAAATAGCTAATTCAATAATTAATAATTACTCCAAAAATTGGGGAAATTTGATTTTTAGTAAATCAATATATACAAATATTAACATTGAGGAAAATTTTCAAAAGTAGCAAAATAAGAATTACATACATCATAACGATTTTTTTAACTTAACAATTTCAAATAAAAATCAAATCTAGATTTATTCAGTTTTCAGTATGTTCTTAGAAAAATAAATAAACATGAAGATAAAACAACCTCAAAATAGGAGAGAAATTAAAAAATTTGAAAAAGCTAATTGAAATAAATATGCTTGATATTTAATTATTTCTTTCCTATTTTTTTGTATTTAAAACATACGGACACTAAATAATATTACAATTGATTTGTAATTGAAATAATAATTTTTATTTTAAATAAAATTTACAAATATAAAAATTAACTGTACTTTTCTAAATAAAAATTTACCAAATAAAAAAATTAAAGATAATCTATCTATCCTCCATTTCAACAAAGTATTGACAAAAAACTACAAACAAATAGTAAAATAATACAAATAGCAATAATATGTATTATTAATAGAAACACTAAAAAAAGAAAAAAACGTATAACTTGTAACTTATAAATTCTGATTAAATTCTTTAAAATCGAAAAAATTTATTATTAAATGACATAATAATTTACTATTTTTATATATCATATTCTTATGTATTCGTACACTCTGTACATTGGCGGACATTCGTTGACTTTATAAAAGAGTTAAATTTAAAGTTCGAACGAGTGTTTCCAATCCCAGACTAAGCATAAAGTAAAATTTCGAGTTTAGAAAAGCCTCGCGTAGAAAATTTGTCGAAGGTCCCGCAGTGACGCGAGACAAATTTTCACGGGGCTGTTGTAAACTCGAAATTTTACTTCATGCGCCACACGTATAAAACACTGATTTACAGTACAATTAAAAATATATAACGCTTAGATGTAGTGATGATCAATATTTATCTAAATGTAGCAAAAAATGCAAAACATACTTTTTTGTTTTAGTTTTGGAATAATAATAAAAGTTAAATAAATTTAGTTTGAGCAAGTTTTCCTTATTGTTGATATTTAAATCAAGTCTTTAACGGGGAAAGTACTATGATGGACGCATCACCATTTTTAAAATTGATGTCATTTCCGGTGAAACCGGAAGTGCAAATACGGTTTATGGAAGATCTGTAAACTCGAATTTGTGTTTAGTATAAGTATACCAAATTTTCATATACAAATTTTCGCGGGGCTTTTCTAAACTCGAAATTTTACTTCATGCGCCAACGCATATAAAACATTAAAATATTGTCAAGTTTAAAAAATACTAGCCTTTATTTTGTTTGGTTAGTTAGCTTTTTGTCAATTTTTAAGTAGATAATTTTCTTTGCTAAGAACATTTTATTTTCTAATCGTTAGATAATTAATTATATATTTTATTTTGGTTAAAACTCGCCGGCGACAATTTTAAATGTATGATTTTTTGGTATCTAGAAGGAGGGCCCGGCATCCCCCTTTAAAGTAACGAGTGTTTTCCACTCCCAGACTAAGCATAAAGTAAAATTTCGAGTTTAGAAAAGCCCCGCGTAGAAAATTTGTCGAGGGTCGCGCAGCGACCCGAGACAAATTTTCACGGGGCTTTTCTAAACTCGAAATTTTACTTCATGCGCCAACGCATGTAAAACACTGAAATATTGTCAAGTTTAAAAAATACTAGCCTTTATTTTGTTCGGTTGGTTGACAAATTGTGTCGAATCTTCTGAACTGATTATACATACTAATTCTGTTTATAAATTTTGACAGCTTTTTGTCAATTTTTAAGTAGGTAATTTCCTTAGCTGAGAAAATTTTATTTTTCAATCGTTAGATAATTAATTATTTATTTTATTTTGGTTAAAACTCGCCGGCAACAATTTTAAATGTATGATTTTTTGGTATCTAGAAGGAGGGCCCGGCATCCCCCTTTAAAGTAACGAGTGTTTTCCACTGCTGCGCGACCCTCGACAAATTTTCTACGCGGGGCTTTTCTAAACTCGAAATTTTACTTCATGCGCCACACGTATGGAACACTGATTTACAGTAAAGTTAAAAATATATAACGCTTAGAGGTGATGATGATCAATATTTACCTAGATGTAGCAAAAAAATGCAAAAATTACTTTTTTGTTTTAGTTTTGGAATAATAATAAAAGCAGAATAAATTTAGTTTGAGCAAGTTTTCCATATTATTGATATTTAAATCATCAAATCTTTAACGGGGAAAGTGCTATGATGGGCACATCACCATTTTTCAAAATTGAAGTCATTTCCGGTGAAACCGGAAAGGCAAATACGGTTTTTAGAAAATCTGTAAACTCGAATTTGTGTTTAGTATAAGCATGCCAAATTTCAAATTGATATCTTACAAAATAAAAAAAAAAACTGTTGTGTTTTGTCGCATTTTGCTTGGTTTCAGACCACTGTGCGTCGCTCAATTCAATGAGTTAGGGAATCAGATGGATCTCTAAGAGTCGGAACTCTTAACGGATCGCCAGCTCGTAACTGAGTCATAAAACTCTTTTGAGCCGGCTTAGTGAAACAGCTCTTTAAAGTGAGTCAGATCTTGTGAACCAACTCACCGAAAAGAGCCATTTCGCCCATCTCTAATTCAAACACTATTTGCAAAAAAACGAAAATAGGCAAAAATAACCACCACGTTCTAAAATTATCCCAACAGTCCAAATCTGGATCATTTATATTTTAAAGACTTGTTCTACAATTAAGATTTAAATTTTTTGTAAATGGAAACCATAGATTGCTATATGCTGATTAAATAGGTTTTTTTTTCTCTTTAAACTGATGTCACTAGACATACTTATTTATAAAAATAACTCAGTTATTAACAATTTTCTTTTTTTTTTGACAACGAAAAAATAGTTGGCCATGAAAAGGTGGGTGACGAACATTTTATAGGATCGGATTGGACTGACGGTGTGGGAAAGATGCAGGAAACAGGTTTTCAATAATGTACGGTGGTCCATCAAATAATTGACAGAAATGATTGCCAAAAGGAATAGAGATTGAGATAGTGGTGGAAAGGACTTTAAAGGATATTACCAGACAAACCAGAATAGAAAGTATTGGCACCAGTAGATACAACCCAAGGTATGGTCGAATCGCAAATAAGTCTGGTAAGCCAATGTATCTACTAGTACATGAAATTGGTCTCTAGGAGGATAAGTGCTTATTTGCAAGGTATAGATGTGGTACCGCGGAAATAGGGAGCAGATATTGGATGAGAGATATCATGCAGAATTTGTGGAATAGAGATGGGTCGTTCATGAATGATTCGTTCGAAAACAACGATTCTGTGAGGTGATTTGAATAAACTGATTCTGTATTTCAAGAAGAATTGATTCGTTAATGATTCATTCACTCGAGAAGACCGTCCGAACGATTTGCGCCAAGCGGAATCGTATTCCCGATTCGGATTTATACATGCGATCTGAATCCGCCCGAATCGGATGACTAATTCGTTCGCTCGAATCCGCACACAACTTCAACTCCGCCGTGTACATGCGATTTGAATCCGCCCGAATCGGATGACTAAGTCGTTTGCTCGAATCCGCGCACAACTTCAACTCCGCTTTGTGCATGCGAAGCCGCTGCGCCAGCCCTCATTTGTATTTTGTACGACTCGACCTTCGCTCGTCGGGCCGTTTCATAATACGTTCGCTTGAATTCGTGAGGCTTAAACGAATTTAATCTGATTAGCTGTTATGTAATAGTAATGTTCATTTTAGGTCTAAATTTAGTGTGAACTTCTCTGCTCACTGCAAATAAGGCAGCGTATTTTTATCAGCTCATGTTTGCTCTCTACTTATGAGACCAATCATTATTATCATTATTATAAGTGATTCGTTTACGAACGATTCATAAAGAACGAATCACTTTTAAGGAATGATTCGGTTAATTCGAACCACATAAAAGATTCGAACTTTTCTTATCTAGTGAGGAAGCACTATAGAAGCATTGTCGGATGGATTGTGTTGAGGTCAGAGCAAAGTGGAGAACAGAGTACCGACAAGACGAGTGACTAAACCTATTACGGAGAGGTAGGGAGTCATTGTGGATAATTAAGAAAATAAAGATCTAGAAAATAAAAAGAAGCAATTCTTAAAGTTATAATATGCTATTGTAATAAGTTTGTAATATTTATGCCAATAAAGAGGATTAATAAAAGAGGGACGACAGGTGACAATTAGACTATAATGGCAGCTGACATTAGTTAGTGTCAGTCGACATTTGGACTATAATGACAGTTGACATTAGTTGGCATTAACCGATATTTAGACTATAATGATAGTTGACTTAACTCGGCGCTAGCCGACATTTATACTATAATGATAGTCGCTGTGAGTCGACGCCAGCCGACATTTTACTATAATGACAGTTGACATTAGTTGGCATTAACCGACATTTGGACTATAATGACAGTTGACCTAAATCGGCGCTAGCCGACATTTATACTATACTGATAGTTGCTGTAAGTCGACGCTAGCCGACATTTGGACTATAATGACAGTTGACATTAGTTAGCATTAACCGACATTTGGACTATAATGACAGTTGATTTAACTCGGCGCTAGCCGACATTTATACTATACTGATAGTTGCTGTAAGTCGACGCCATCCGACATTTGGACTCTAATGACAGTTGACAGTAGTTGGCATTAACCGACATTTGGACTATAATGACAGTTGACCTAACTCGGCGCTAGCCAACATTTATACTATAATCATAGTGGCTGTAAGTCGACGCCAGCCAACATTTGCACTATAATGATAGTTGACATTAGTTGGCTTGAGCCGACATTTAAGCTATAATGATAGATGATTTAACTCGGCGTTAGCCGGCATTTAGTTCATCGTGTCAATTTGATAATTATAAAAAAACCATACAACGGTCATGTTATCGTTTTTCTTTGTGATATGTACGACACATATTTTGATACCTGTGACATATTTTAAACTAACCAGTGTCTTTCACTCCCAGGTTAAGCATGAAGTAAAATTTCGAGTTTAGAAAAACCTGGAAAATTTGATTTGGGCGCTCTGCAAAGTGGAGCGACCAAACCAAATTTTTCAGGCTTCACTAAACTCAAAATTTTACTTCATGCGCCTCGCGTATAAAACATTGAATTAATGTTAAGTTGAAAATATACTCTGCTTAGATGTAATGGATCAATAATGACCGAGATATAGGGATAAAATACATAAACAACTTTTTTTGTTAACATTTTATAAATAATAATATGTAGAACAAATTTAGTTTGAGACATTTTTTCATAATTCCTATATTTAAATCGTGGCCCCTCTTAACTGAAAATCGAAGCTACGCCCATGGGAATAGGTCTGATTATTTATGAAAGTGTGTGAAACATTCTTTTTTAATATCCTCGAAAATGTTCAAGTTTAACTAAACTAAACCGATGTGGGTGAACGAATTATGCTTGCAATAATTTCATAATCTAATTATCTTTAGAAGTCTTGTGGTTTGTGCCCAATTTATAGCAGTTGCAACAGTGAAAAGTGAAAACGTCTGGAAAACAACAAAAAAGTGGTATAGGTCTCGCATTATCGTGAAAATCACATCAAAAAACGGCCAATTATGATTTTGTGCCGCGAAACAAGAAAAGTTTCATCCAGTGTAACAAATCAATTTTCCCTGTGAGAATAAGAAGTATCTTTTTTTTCTCGAATGGGATTATTGTGCATTGTTAAGGTTTCTGAGATGTGCAGGTAGTAAAAGTTTGGTGGTGAAGTATTCGAATATACATGCGAATGGCACAGTGTATTTAGTTGTTGGAAAAAACAAAACCCAAATTGTGCAGAATTGAAAAAATAAATTAAAATTTAGTATGTAAATATACGTATTTGTAGTCACTAGTTTATTACACGTCGCCGCATTACTAATGTTATAATTTGTGCAAAAATAATAATTTAATAACTTAATGAGAATAACATTATGTTTATTTTTGTTTATTTTCGTGTTTTCTTGCAAATTGTGTTTGAATTAGAGAATGGCTCTTTTCGGTGAGTTGGTTCACAAGATCTGACTCACTTTAAAGAGCTTTAATAAGAATAAGATTATGTTATTATCATTAAGCTATTATGATATTATTTACAGGGTGTCCCACCGAAACCGCACAATAAAAGTATATGGATTTCCAAATAATGTATTAAAATGAGCATTTTTGTATTTTTGTTATCTAGTATGCTCTTTTCAACAAAAATATTTTTAAGATAATACGACTTCCGGTTATACCGGAAGGCAATACCAACTTCCGTATTTAAAAGAGAATACTATATTTTTTATTACGAATTTTATTCTACATAAAACTCTATGAAAAATATCATAAATGCTACCTTATGATATTTTTCATAGAGTTTTATGTAGAATCTCCAAATTAAACCTTTCTCAAGATATTTGACATTTTTTTAAAATGTAGTGCTTTTTCATAATTTTCATCTCAGAACAAAATCAAATCAAAGAATAAAAAACGTAAACTTTGAAAAGCCGATTCCCAGTAGGTTATTTATTTTTGAAATAATAAAATATACAATGTTCAAAATTTCATAACGCATTTAATAAATTTTGAACCAATAAATCTTGATTTTTTTTTAAATAGAACAACCTGTATATTTTAAAAAATTATACTAGAATTTCCTATAACTATCTTGTTTTGTTTTCAAGCTATATTCATTTAAATGATACTAGCGATTTTTCAATAAAATTGTATATTTTTCTAGAAAAGAAAAATGTATTATTTGCTTATTGTTTTATGCTTCAAACATTTTTTTAAAGTATATTTTGTTAAAATGAAATCTTTAAATAAATTATACATTAATTTTTTTCCTTTGAAGTAAACTTAGATATCAAAGACAAGCGGTGAATTTTAAACTTCACTTTAAATCAGTTTTTTTACGCGGGACGCAAGAACCTTAAAATTTCGAGTTTAAAAATTCCTGTAAATATAAAACCCTCGTTCGGAACTTAAAATTCAACGCTTTTATAAAAACGATAAATGTCTACAAATTTACTGTGTATACATCGAGATATGTATATTTTTTAAAAATATGACTGAATTATGAAAAATCTGTAAAAGTAAATAAAAATATCTAAATTTAAAAAATAAAACCACTGAAATCAATAAATAATAACAGGCATGTAATGTATGTTCATTTAAACATTTAGTCATCAGATTAAAATCAGTGACAAAATACTGGGTGTACGATAATAAACGCCCAACGCGCATAACTCTATTTATTGACCGATTTTAATTAACTAAAAACCTAAGTCAATGGCCGTTTAAATACTAATAAATGACATTAATATTGATTTTTTTCAATAATAACTTAATTGCTAAATAATAGCTACCTTGACAATTTTAAATGGCTGTCCTGACTGATGCTCCATTATTTAATTATGATCATAAAATATCTAGCTCAAATTTCAGTCTAAAAACTTCGGATATATTTAATTCAATATTGGAATTAAATGACTCACTTAAACCTGGACCGAATGGCTTACCCCCTTATTTTTTAAAACGATGTATTTATTGCCTTACAACCCCGATTGAATCATTATTCAATAAATCTGTTAATACTGGATTGTTTCCAACTTTTTGGAAACATTCTTACATTAACAACAGGCATGTAATGCATGCTCATTTAAACATTCAGTCATCAGATTAAAATCAGTGACAAAATACAGGGTGTACGATAAAAAACGCCCAACGCGAATAACTTTGTTATTTATTGACCGATTTTATTGAACTAAAAACCAAAGTCAATGGCCGTTTAAATACTAATAGATGACATTAATATTGAGTTTTTTCAATATTACCTTAATTGCTAAATAATAGCTTGACAATTTTAAATGGCTGTCTATAATTTGTTTACTTTATTATTTTAGACATACATTTTTTAAACACAATTTCTTGTTGTTTGTTCAATATTCTTGTTACAAAAATTTAAATGAAGCTGCTATTAAAAATTTTATTTTTTAAAAATTATAATTAGTCTGCCTTGTAAAAAAACTGACAAATGTCAATTATTGTGAGGTTATGTCAAACATGAATAATAACGATCCAACAAATAAGTACCTATGTTACAACTTAATGTAGAAAATTAATAAGTAGTGCTGGTATAAACTTTTTATTATTATATTAATTTTTAATTACCAACTAAATAAGTTAATTGGATACATTGTATTATTAGACCTGACTTAAGAATGTGGGAAGAAAAATGTAAATATTTTGTTATTTAAATATTTCGATTATTACTCATTTTTAAAGTGAATTTCTAACTTCATAATATTTAGGTGTTTTGTACGCATTACGCATGAAGTAAAACCAAACCAGAATTTAAAGCTTTTCTAAACTCGAAATGTTACTTCATGCTTAATCTGGCAGTGGAAACACTCGTTTGAACTTTAAATTGAACTCTTTTATAAAATTATTGAATGCCCGAAAATGTACAGCTTATATATCGGGTGTTGACTTGGCGGACGCAACACAGGAAATCCCATGTAAATTTTGAAATATTCAAATTTTGGCTTCCCTATTTATTTTAGAAACAATTCGAGTTAACGTTTATCACTTTACGTTTTTCTAATTTAAAATAATTTAAAAAAAGTAATGTGATTTTATAAAAATAATGACATGCCATGGAATTGAAACAACAATTGCGAATGTCAAAATGGCAAACGATATCGCAGTCACTTGATTAAAGTAAATGCTTTCGAAATGATTTACACTTACAAGAATAAATCCTCCAAATAAAGTGTTATTACGCAGACCACAGTTATCATGATGTTTGCGTTATGTTTTTTGTCGTTAATTAGGTAACAGCAATATCTTGTGCTATTTTGACATCCGCAGTTGTTGTATCAATTCCATGGTATGTCATTTTTATAAAATCACATTACGTTTTCTTAATTATTTTAGCTGTGAATTTTCTGACATTCGTTGATTTTTAAGAGTTAAATTTGACGCTTTAAACGAGTGTTTTCCACTTCCAGACTAAGCATGAAGTAAAATTTTGAGTTTATAAAAGCCCCGTGAAAATTTGTCGAGGGTCGCGTAGCGCCCAAAACAAATTTTCTGGGCTTATCTAAACTCGCAATTTTACTTCATGCGCCACGCGTATAAAACACAGATTTTAAGTGAAGTTCGAATATAAATAAATTTGACAATATTCTAGTGTTTTATACGCGTGGCGCATGAAGTAAAATTTCGAGTTTAGAAAAGCCCAGAAAATTTGTCTCAGGTCGCTGCGCGACCCTCGACAAATTTTCACGGGGCTTTTCTAAACTCGAAATTTTACTTCATGCTTAGTCTGGGAGTGGAAAACACTTGTTTAAAGCTTTAAATTGAACTTAAAAAAATCAGGGAATATCCGCAATTGTTGTATCAATTCCATGGTATGTCATTATTTTTATAAAAGCACATTACTTTTTCTTAATTATTTTAACATGGAGAAACGTAAAGTGTTATGTGTGAACATTCATAAATTTAGAATTTTTCCCTCTACAAAAAAGTTAAATACATTTTGTCTCTAAAATAAATAGGGAAGCCAATATTTGAACACGTTAAAATTAACATGCGATTTCGTATGCTGCGTCCGCCAAGTCAACACCCGGTATGTATTATGTATGTATACCTAAAAGAAAAAAAAAACCCAGTATGTAATTTAATAAGTTAACGTGTAATAAATAAGTTAATGGAAAATACGAATTAAATATAAACCAATAAACAATATAAACAGTTTTTTTTTAAGGCACACTACATTTATTGCTAAACAATCATGTGAGGATGATTTATAATAATTATTTTCCACCATAAATATTAAATTAAAATTAACATATCGGGCATAATTGGATTTAGAAAAAACAATGTCTTATATAATAAAATAAGAAAAATATAAGCAGCCATTTAAAAATTTTAAGTTGACTATTATTTGGCAAAAAAGTTAATTTTGAAAAAATATATAATTACTATCAATTTAAAGTATTAAAAGAGCCGTTGAATTTCTTTTTAGTTCATTTAAATCGGTCAATAAATAACAAAGTTTTGGCGTTGGGCGTTTTTTTATCGAACACCTGGTATATAAAAAATGTAAAAATTATTAATTACAAAAGTTCTAATACAAGGAAATCGCTTAAGCTTTTTATACCACTTTTACAATAACAGTATAAAATAATTAGGTGTTTTGTTTATATTTTAAATAATCTTTATCTTTATTTCCCCACAAAATTACAATTTTTCATTCTTAATTATTACAAAGTTATTATCAATTAAAGAGTTCTAAATCACGAAAGTTATTAAAACAATAACTGAGTCGCCTATTTTTAAAAACCACTAAATCTGTTATAAAAAAAATGGATTTATGGGTTTTTGGAATGGCCGACTTAATTGTTTTTTGTAAATATCTAAACATATTTTATAAATATTGCAGAAAAAAATATATTTAAGAAGCGATTACGGTAGTTTATCAATGTTTGATATTTTTTTATGAAGAAATGGTAGGTGTAGGAAATATTGTACTGATACAACCATGAACTTTCTATTTTTTCAAAATATTTCATCTCCAAATAAAGAAAATATTTCATCCGTTAATAAAAAAAATATTTTGTCCCTAAATAAGGATTAAGACGACAATATGCTAAGTATTGTGAGTTTCGATAGCGGTCGACTTCCTCTTAACAAGACTAAATTTGTTTTGCAGAAAGTCAGTATTAATTCGTTTTTATATTTCATTATAAATAGAATAATTGAAATTTTATTAAACTCATTTTAAATGATTTTTGTTTAAAAGGGGGATGTTATTTTTCGATTTTTAATCGCCCTCCCCTCCGCTCAAGGCAGTTTGCATCCCTCTTGCTACGCCACTGAAACACCGCCAGTAGTGACATTGGATTAGCAGAACCCAACTAATCCAAATTAATCAACACAAAAAAAACGATAACCAGAAAAGGTACTCGTTATTAATGATAATTATGATTGCTCCTCGCGCCGCCGGCACTTTGAGTATCATTATCATGTTTTCATTTTTTTTAATCATAAATATATATTTATTATTTAGTAAGGTAAGCAGTTTTATTGCGCGCAGATCACACACCTCTACACCCGGGATTTGTCACAATAATTTTATCTATCCATCGTATCAGGCTCAAGTCGGCAGGTGAGACAGACCCAAGTCCGCCGTCCGTGCTAACTAACAGGTAGTTTTAGTTGTGACCGAGAGTGTCGTGTGTTAACGTTCCTCCTCCAACTCAAACAACAACAATAACCGAAACAGATTCCACCCTGGCCGAACTTCATGTGATTACAAAATCGTAAGTCGAATTATTAAATTTTCTGCTGTCGACTGTTAAATTTGTTAAACTTTAATTTTGTCAGGGCCGGGCCCAAACATTTCGTACAACAAAATAATTATTTTCAAATTTTGATACTTATTACATTGATTTTGTACTAGTTGTATTAATTGTAGTAAATATATTGATAATATCCAGAGTTGTTATAAAAAAGTTTTTTTTTTATTTTAATCATAACAAACATTTTTGTTCATTTAAACATCGTTAAAAAACATTAAATAATATTAATATTATGAACATGTTTAAAACGTGTTTGAAATTCATTTAAAAAAACGTTTTATGTATCTCATTAATATAAATTATATTCGAAGTACCATCTAACCAGTACCTAGTTTGTATTTCGAACAAATTTAATTATACAGTGTGTCCCGGTACGCGACCAAACCAAATTTTCAGGCTTTACTAAACTTGAAATTTTACTTATATTACCGCCTGAATAGGAAACGACTTATTATTAACCATTTTTTGACAAAAAGTAAGTCTTTAGCAACATTTTTAGATGACTTAAGTCAAATTCTAACTTGACCTCAGAGGGCGCTCTAAAATCAAGAAAATCAAAAAATACGATAAGAGAGAAGTATCTCTAATTATATTTTTAGGGAAAAATGTTACTGGAAAAAGTAGATTATAATCGGAAAAACAAATTTTCACAGGGCTTTTCTAAACTCGAAATTTTACTTCATATGCCATGCGTATAAACCACTGATTTGCAGTAAAGTACAAAATATATAACGCTTAGATGTGATGGTGGTCCATATTTACCGAGATGTAGCGAAAAATGCACGAATTACTGTCTTGTGAATAGTTTTGGAATAATGATAATAATAAAATTAGAATCAATTTAGTTTGAGCAACTTTTCCATATTTTAGATATTTAAATCATCATATCTATAACGGAAAATGTGTTACGATGAAAAAATCACCATTTTTTTGCGGTGAAGGCGATCCTCCTTGCTTTCGTGTATCGGTCATGTAGAAGCGTAATAATACATTGACGTTCCATTTTTTTCACTTGAATAGACACAACGGTCAATAGTCCTCAATCTTTTCTACCAGATGACGTTGTTAGTCAAAATTGTTGAAAAATTACATTCCTTGTTTTTCCCCTGTACTCTTCAAATATAGTACTAAATTTTGAAAACTCAGTATATTATTATTTAATAAATTAAATTAATCACCATTGGGTGCCTTCGGGTATTGACTTTCTTTAGCCAACATTCCATCCCTAATTAATCACAAAAAAACACAAAAGTCCAATAACTTTGAAAATGTTTTTACTGAAAAGAGCACACTCGATTTCATAATTCCTGAACATGCCATTACAATACAGTAATTCGAAGTTTATATACTTTTAATGCGTGGTTTGGGTATGCCAATAAACTAGATTTAAACTAGATTTAAACGCACCTGAAATAAGACTTTACTTAAACAAAAAAAATCCCTCATATATTGGCATAAAATGATACTGCAAAGCCATGTGTTATGAACAATTAAAACATGTAAAATCACGCAGGAACTTTAAACACGAACCAAAACAAATACTAATTAAAGAATGTTATTATTCCCTTCCAGAAATTTTTAAGCAGATAAGTACAAAACATATACTCAATGACATTAGAAGCGCAACACCAAGAAGGAATGATTTTTTTGAATTCATATTTTAGCAACAGAGTGACTATATTTAAAGCATACATTGATAACAATTTCAACTTTGTGCCTTTTATATTTCTTGTGAAAAAAAAAATTTCACTTTTTCTTTTTTGATAAAACTATTTATATGAGCTGTTTAGTACAGATGTTTTTAGTTTTCGTGTTTCCGTTGAGTGTGTTAAGCTTAAATAAAATGCCTCGAGTCCGAAGACGTCCACAATATCACCATTTGAGCGACTTTGACCGGGGTCGAGTTGTTGCTTATCGAGATGTCGGTATGTCCGATCGCGAAATTGCCCGCCGTATTGATTCCATTGCAGCCACTGTAATACGTGTGTATCAGGTATGGACAGAAGAAGGTAGAGGAGCAAGAAGACCAATTGGTCAACCAAGGCGTACCACAGAACGTCAAGATCGGCGCTTAAGACAAATAGCCCTGCGAGACCGTTTCGCTACTACGCGTCAAATCGGTGATCAATGGATTGGAGAAGAAGGTAGGCCCGTTAGTATGCGAACCTTATATCGCCGCATTCAATCCTTTGGGCTTCTTTCGTACCCTCCAAGATTAGTGCTTCCTTTAACAGCGAGACCCTGTCGCCAACGGTTGTACTGGTGCAGAGAACGGCAGTATTGGGAGGCAGAATGGCACGATGTCGTATTCAGCAATGAATCACGATTTTGTCTAGGCACGCATGATGGCCGTAGAAGGTTACGACGCTACCGTGGACAACGACCTGATCTTAGGTTTGCTATTGAGAGGCATGTACACAGGACTGCTGGAGTAATGATTTGGGGGACTATTGCTTATGGTAGTCGATCACCTCTTGTATTCATTCGAGGCAGTATGACAGCTGCGCGTTACGTTGAAGACGTCATACGACCGACTTTGTTGCCTTATTTAGATGGCCGCCCAGACGTACTTTTTCAACAAGATAACGCACGTCCCCATATTGCTCGTCGAACTAAGAACTTTCTTAATGAAGCTGGTGTTAATGTTTTGGCGTGGCCGCCCCGTTCGCCGGATTTAAATCCCATTGAACATGTGTGGGATATCATGGAAAGAAAAATATTCTCTTTGCACCATCCTCCACAGACTCTAGCACAGTTGATCGATGAAATTCAAGTTGCTTGGAACAAGATGCCTCAAGAAGACATCGACCATCTCATTTTGTCGATGCCCAGACGTCTACAGGAGTGTATACACAAAAATTAATAATGTGTTTGGCGACCCCTTTGGTCGCCAAACACATTATTAATTTTTTTTAGATTGTTTTTTAATAAAATTTCTTGAAAATGTAATCATTTTATTCTTGATGTAAGACTACCATACTGGCAAAAAATCAAGTTAAAATAATAACTCCTTCTGGGTGTTACGCTTCTAATGTCATTGAGTATATATTGCGGTTATGTCAGATAAAAATTACAACTCTAAAACTTCTACACAAAACGAGAAAAACATATGTATTTTGTAATTATTTGCTAAAAAAATTCTGAGAGGGAATAATATCATTTTTTAATTAGTATATGTTTTGATACGTGTTCAAAGTTCCTGCGTGATTTTAGATGTTTTAATTGCTCCTAACACATGGCTTTGTTGTAACATTTTATGCCAATATATGAGGTATTTTCTATGTTTAAGTAACGCTAATTTTAGGTGCGTTTAAATCTAGTTTATTGGCGACATTATAGCAATGGCATCTTTTCTGGTATTATGTTCGGTTTTGTATGTCATACCCAAACCACGCATTAATAGTATATTACGTAACGAGAGTGGTATGCAGCATATGACATATGAGAGGACATGTTGCGCAGGAGCCGCACAGCGGCGAGTGCAGTATTCCGCGAGTATGTGATTGCCATACCACTCGAGAAACATACGATACTTTACCTACGCCCTAACGAAATAAACAATGAAATGAAAGAACAACTTATTTATTGTAATAATTTTTAATAATACCATGACAATGATGAAAACTAAATTAGTACTTGATCAATATACAAGGAATAAAGCTGTACATTTTCCGACATTCGTTGTTTTTTAAAGGAGTTCAATTTGAAGTTTTAAACGAGTGTTTTCCACTCCCAGACTAAGCATGAAGTAAAATTTCGAGTTTAGAAAAGCCCCGTGAAAATTTGTCGAGGGTCGCGCAGCGACCCGAGACAAATTTTCTGGGCTTTTCTAAACTCGAAATTTTACTTCATGCGCCACGCGTATAAAACACTGATTTCAAGTGAGGTTCAAATATACATAGAGTTCACAATATTTTAGTGTTTTATACGCGTGGCGCATGAAGTAAAATTTCGAGTTTAGAAGAGCCCCGTGAAAATTTGTCTTGGGTCGCTGCTCTCGACAACTTTTCTACGCGGGGCTTTTCTAAACTCGAAATTTCACTTCATGCTTAGTCTGGGATGTGGAAGACAATCATTAGTTTAAAATACATCACATCGTAGTGAAACGTATCAATATTCAAAATATCGATAATTTTTGATACCAGATATTTTGGATTTAATTAATTTACAATTAATCATTGCTGTATATGATTTTGTCTAGGCCTTTACTGCAGATTGATAATATTGCCAAGATTAGTTTAATGACGGTTACGAAACTATCAATATTCACCTTTTACAAAATAAAAATAATAATATTTCAATGTTTTATACGCATGGCGCATGAAATAAAATTTCGAGTTTAGAAAAGCCCCGTGAAAATTTTCTACGCGGGGCTTTTTTAAACTCGAAATTTTACTTCACGCTTAGTCTGGGAGTGGAAAACACGCGTTTTGTCGATTTATAAATTTTTTATGAGATTTTCGATATTTTGTGATATTTTTCAATTTAGACAAATTTGATGAGATCAACATTTTGAGATTTTTATCAGTTTTTAAAATATTTATGAAGATTTTCAATATTTCGTGATTTTCGCAAACTTTGAAATTTTTGCCGATTTATAAAAAATTAATGAGTATGCTAACCTACAAGATATAAAACGATTTTGCGGTTCAAACGGACGCACCCACTTTTACAGCCTGCCATATCAATAAATGTAGTTAAGGTTAAACACTTCATGATAATAAATGACATTCCTCGTTTTTGACCTTTTTTTCTTTACCTCGGTTAATAAAGATATAAAAAAATAGGTTTTTGTTTATGCTGTCTGAAAAAGACAGGTATGGAGCTAATAAAAACATATTAAACCAATAGTATGGTAAAAATGAAACAAAACTGCTAAATAGTATTCACACATCATAAAAGTTGAAGTTAAAATCGTGTTATTCTCAAATAGTTAAAATATAGCATTCCTTGTTTTACCCTGTACTCTTCATTTGGTTTCAAAGTTGACATTTAAATCTCAAAAAATTTAAATCTTTTAAATGGAACAGTTACATATGATTACGCAGAATTAAATTTTGCATTGATCTATACTATCGTTCCTTATACCTATCTTCTTTCGTTATTAAGACAATAAGAAGAAGGTAATTATAGGGAATAGTAGTTAGATCAATGCATAATTAAATTATGCATCAGAATATGTAATAATATACAGGGTGTTCCATTTAAAAAGAATGGTTTTTGTTTATGCTCTCTGCAAAATGTTTATATTTAGCTACTAAAAACATATTATTGCAATAGTATGGTAAAAATGAAACAAAACTGCTAAGTAGTATTCACACAACATAATAGTTTTTTTTCAGAATGTATAAAATGTAACATTCCTTGTTTTGTCCTTGTACTCATCATTTGGTCTTAAAGTTAACATTTAAATCTCGATTTTCTTAAATGGAACACTTTTACATATGCTATTTATCATATTGGGGAAAATAGATGTGTTTACACTTGTGATCATTGAGTTTGGGATATTATCTTCTACGGATGAATTCATTTTACAAGTAGTGGTTATTATTTCCTGAATTTCGAATTTATTGGTATGTTTTAAAAATCACGATGCTTTTGTTTTCGAGTTAGATTTTAGGTTGTCGTTACTGGTACAATTTGATTTGAGGGAAACACTGGTTGTTCGATTAAAACCCCAAACGCCATAACTCTGTTAGTTATTGACCGATTTAAATGAACTAAAACCATAGTCAATTGCTGTTTAAATACTATACATTGACAGTAATTATATATTTTTTCAAAATTACTTTTTAATATTTCCTTAATTTCGAATTTATCGGTAAGTTTAAAAAATAACGATGCATTTGTTTTCGAGTTGGATTTTGGGTTGTCGTTACTAGTACAATTTGATTAAAGAGAAATACTGGGTGTTCGATAAAAACGCCTAACGCCATAACTCTATTAGTTATTGACCGATTTAAATGAACTAAAAACAAAGTCAATTGCTGTTTCAATACTATACATTGACAGTAATTATAATTTTTTTCAAAATTAACTTCATTGCCAAATAGTAGTCAACTTTAAATTTTTAAATGGCTGCATATACTGTTCTCATTTTATTATATTATTGATTTTAATTTAATTTTTATGCTAGAAAAAAATATATAATAAATCTTAGTTATATGATTGTTTAGCAATAAATGTAGTATGCCTTAACAAAAATGGCCTTGAAATACTTTTTAAATTGTTTATTGGTTTATATTTAATCCGTGTGTTTCATTAACTAATTAATTATACATTCACAGTTTATTATTATTGCAAAAAATGCAACTTTAATATTTAATAAATACTTCTTCTTTTAGAAAGAATATACATTTAACAATACTTATTTATTCTATGCTACATAAAATATCCAAATAAACAAGATTCAACTAATTCAACCTCAAAATTTGATCTAAGGAATCAGGATTTAACAATCCTAACCCCCCACTAAGCATAATAACAAACAGGATTTAACTAACCCAACCTACAAATTTAATGTTAACAAACAAGATTTAACCAACCTAATCTACAAACTTGATGTAAACAAACAATATTTTACGAACCTAACCTACAAATTTGATGTAAACATGCACGATTTAGCAATCCTAAACTCCGAATTTGATGTAAACCAACAGGATTCAACAAACTTAACCTCATAGATTGATGAAGCAAACAGGATTTTGCAAACGTAACCTCCAAATTTGATTTAAACACTCGAGATTTTAACGATGTAAGCTCTGAAAATATTGTCTAATGATGAAACGGGTATTTTCCACTCCCAGACTAAGCATGAAGTAAAATTTCGAGTTTAGAAAAGCCCCGCGTAGAAAATTTGCAAATTTTCACGGGGCTTTTCTTAACTCGAAATTTTACTTCATGCACCACGCGTAATAAACACTGAAATATTGTGAAGTTAGAAATACACTTTAAAAATGAGTAATAATCGAAATATTTGAATAAATAACATTTTTTTCACACATTCTTAAGTCAGGTCAAATAATGCAATGTATGAAATTAACTTATTTAGTTAGTAATTAAAAAATATTTTAATAATGTTGCGTTATTTTTGTTTATTCTATTCTACAGTAAGTTGTAACGTAGGTACTTATTTGTTCGGTCGTTATTATTCATGGTTACATAACCTTACAATAAATAACATTTGACACCTTGTATGTAAACGGCCATTGACTTTGATTTTTAGTTCAATAAAATCGGTCAATAAATAACAGAGCTATGACGTTGGGCGTTTTTATCGAACACCCGGTATACAGGATTTATTAAATGATCATATATTTTGTAGCGGTTTTCTCCTTATTAATAATAATCTCCTAATTTTTAACAATGCTTGAATTTATGTGTTTTGGTTTACTGTTTAAATTTTGATATTATGGTCCAGGTTTTTTTTATTTATATTTTCTGATAATATTAAAGGATAAATTAAAAATACTTGGTTTGTTTCACAAATAGTGAAACAAGCCAAGTGTTTTTAATTTATCCTCTAATATTATTTCAAAATGTTTCACCAAGTGATAAATGAGATAGTTATTCAAGATAGATTTTCTGAGTTAAATAATCAATATTTATAGTTTCTTTTCTTAGCATTAATGACTATTTGTTTGTACAATGATTTACTGTTAAGCATGAAGTAAATATTTCAAGCTTTTCTAAACTCGAAATATTTACTTCATACGCCAGGCGTACCAAACACTAATTCAGCGTGAAGTTCTAAAAGCACCTCATCCAAATCTCCAATAACTTAAAACCAACCCAAAATGTATTAGAAATTAATATTTTGCGTATTAGAAAACCGGTGATTTTTATTTTAGTCCGTGTAATTTGAAATAAGACAAACAAAAAATACAAATACACAATTCTAGTTACGCCACTGTTTACATCTACTACTAATGCAAATAATCGTGTCTAGGTTGAAGGTACATACATGTTATGTTTTCTATTTCGCACAAAGGATTTTTAATAGAAAAAGCAGATAACGTTATTTAACCGGCTGCATGGTATTCCTATTATTTATAACATTATACATGTGCGTGTTTTAAATCATGCGCGCATAGTCGTTAATTTTTATCATTATTTAAGCCGTGGTAACTCTATTATACTAATTAATAACACTGCGTAAACAAGCAAATGAACACGAATTTTAACCTCATTATCAGGATTGGTCTATCAATGTGTTCACTTTTTTCTATTTTCCGCTGGTGGTATACCTAATTTATTGTTTACTTTTGTTTATTGGTGTATGCAGAATTTAGATATGCTATTATATTGTTTATAGAACACTTAAAAACTTGTTAAAGTTAATTTAAATAATGAATACATTTTAGGGGTACTTTAAAAATGTAGGGGTTAAAAATTTGGGGCGAGTTATTCATTAACTCGCCCCAAATTTCCAACCCCTACATGTTTTAAGTAATTTATATTGTAGCTAAAATATTGTAGATAAAAATCTGAGTGAAATGTTATTTAATAAAGAAGGGATCACTTTATTTATTATTCATAAATAATTAAAGTGATACCTCCTTTATTAAATTACAGTGAACTCAGATTTTTATCTACAATATTTTGGCTAAAATAAAAATTTGAAATCCATTGCTAACTTTACATTCATTTTAAGCAAGGTCCCTTAATATACAGAGAATTTTTCTTTTAGGTATATATATCCCGATAATTACAGCGTTTTTTAAATTTGTGGGAATTCGTTGTTTCAAAGAGGTTAATTTAAATCTTTTAACGAGTGTTATCTACTCCCAGACTAAGCATGAAGTAAAATTTCGAGTTTAGAAAAGCCTAAGAATTTGGATTGGCCGCGTAGCGAAGCGGAGCGGCCAATCCAAATTAGGCTTTTCTAAACTCGAAATTTTACTTCATGCGCCACGCTTAAAAACACTGATTTACAGTGAAGTTCAAAAAACACAAACATACAACAACGATTATAGGCAACCCAATATACGTTAGAGTTATTGGGTTGCCTATAATCACTGTTTTAAACAATTGGTTCAGCGCAGAATTTGACTCACGTTTTATTCACATTTACATATTAGATTGCTATAGCCGTATATTTTAAACTTTACGATATTTCAGTGTTTTATACGCGTGGCGCATGAAATAAAATTTCGAGTTTAGAAAAGCCTGATTTGGATTGGCCGCTCCGCTTCGCTACGCGGCCAATCCAAATTTTCAGGCTTTTCTAAACTCGAAATTTTACTTCATGCTTAGTCTGGGAGTGGAAAACCCTCGTTTAAAGATTCAAATTGAAATCTTAAAAAATATGTATACCTGAAATAAAAATTCCCTGTATTTATGCCTCATGTTTGAATGTCCCGAGTTGAAAAAAGATTAAAAATCACTGGTAGGAAATAGTTTATTATAGACAAAAGGGACGTAAAGTTTGTCATTTTATCCCTTCGAGCAACTTTTTGCTATAAAATCATGCAGGGGTTGCTTTTTCTGTTCTCACTCGAATGGAATTTGACGCCCCTTATTCTTGACGCCTTAGTAGGCCTAATGGAAAATCCGAAACTGCTAAAAATTGATTACTTTCGTAATTTACGTTAATTTTGTTAATTTTCATCAATATTGCAGGTCTTTAGTTTTTTCATAATAAACAATATCCGTAGATTCCAACAAAATTCGCAATTTCTTGTTTTTCAAAAGAATTTTTTTAACAGATAATATCTGTCCAATTCTTTTAGCGGGTCTTAGGATTGTTATAAAAAAAAGTCATAGTGTAATACTTTTTTTATAAAAACCCATTTGGAATTTTAAAAGAAAACACTTGGATAAATTTCACTAATATTCGTGTTTTCTATTAAAATTATAGTTAATTACGTTTCACTACGCGAAAGATAATATTAATTACACGTAATAAATTTATCAGTTTGTTTTCTCGTCTCAGATTTTGTTTAATTTCTGACTTGAATAAGCAATGATATTTTGGTGAAAATAATAATTATCTGCGCCAAATACAAATTAACTACAAAATAAGAAAATTTAATTTGCTAATTGTTTGCGTAATACATATTTACAAAACATAAAAACGATTTAAAATTAATATCGACTTTCTGCAAAAATTTTAGCTTCGTTGAGACTTTTCTGAATATTCATTAAAACAACTACTTCTCGAGCTAATACCCCCACAGATATTGAATTATACAATTAATATTTCAGTTACACAACAAATTTACAGTTCTATGCATAATTTATATGGCAAATGTAACATCAGGTCAAATTATTCTCTCACCAAATTATTCTCTAAATCAGGGGTTCTCAACCTTTTTCGCGCCCCCCTTACACCCCTACCCCCCTGATTTTAATTAAATTGAGTTTTTTTTAATTAGATTGAAACACTATTTTAGATTTATTTCACTTCGCCTACTCTTCAGGAAATCTGTCTTCCCCCCCCTGATATCTTTCCGCGCCCCCCAAAGGGTGCTTGCCCCTCCAGTTGAGAAACCCTGCTCTAAATGAACAAACAGGAAATTTAAATAAATTATAAAAATTATAGGGAAATAATAATTATTGAAATAATCTTAGGCCACCTCAAAGAAGAAGTCTTAGGCCATCTATAGACGCGTTTCGAGATTTATCCTCATCAGTATAGCTGTACCTAAGACTTTTAATACAAAAAAAATTAAAATAAACATAAAACCTAATTCTTAATTTAATATCTGTCGGGGTATAAGCTCAAAAAATAGTTGGTTCAATGAATATTTGGAAAAATCTCAACAAGACTATTTTTTTTCGCAGAATGTCAATATTATTTTAATTCATTTTTATATTTTACAAATTAAATAATGAATGCTGCAGCAATTAACAGAAAACGCTACAATTATATTTTTGACGTAATTTGGATTCAAAGTCCTCTAATCAGGAATGGCATGTACAAACCAATTTGTTTTAAAACATCAATTAAAATACTGATAAATAAACATATTTTAACCGATGAATTTGTTTAGAATATATTTGTTGTATATATAATTCTGAGTTGAAAACTACATTTTATGAATGAAATGTATACTTATAATTTATGTTATCATCTTTGATTCAACTAATTAACAAAACAAAAATTACCATTTTTTATAAGGGTTGATTACGTAAAAATATATATATATATATATATATATATATTTCGCGAGCAAAATATAGCTGGCTGGAGTTTTTTGGGCTGCTTTCTCGCGTTAATTGATTTATTTGGCTCTACTCCAGCCAGTTATATATATATATATATATATATATATATATATATATATATATATATATATATATATATATATATAATTTCTACTTTCATGGCAGATCACAGGTATTTTTTTATAAATAATTTAATTTCAATTTTTAACTCTATTGTTTAACTTTCAGAATAAACTTACGAACATTATTTTCGTTCCTGAAAATTTAAGGCTTTTCTAAACTCGAAATTTTACTTCATGCTTAATCTAGGATTGGAAACACTATTTAGGAGCTTCAAATTGCTAAAAAATATAAATGATCTCAACGCATCTTCTTAAAATATTAAGCTAAAGTTATAATTATGCAATAAAATCTGCAATTTTAGGAGAACGAAACAATTGTAAAATATCAACAGATTATCAAATCAACATAAAATTGATAGACTTCACATAGAAATGAATAAATAAACTTTGATTGGCCATAATTGAAATTTAAATATCATTAAATTTTTAAGGTTTTCTAAACTTAAAATATTACTTCATGTCTAATTAACGATAGGAAACATCCGTTATAAATTTCAAATTGAATGCTTTTATGAATTTAGAGCTCGTTTCATTTAACTAGGCGAGAAATAAATACGCATTTGTGCACATAACACGAAAAGTCTTAAAAATTGACTTGGTTAACTTATCAAAAGTAAATTTCATATGGTATCGAAACGTCATTATTTATTTAGTAACTTACTTAATTAATCATATAGAAAAACTTTACAGATTTAGACTTGAAAAATTTGACTGTGTCTAATAATATTTAACATATTAATACACGTTAAAGTTTAGCAAATATCAACACAAAAGTACAAAAGTACAAAAGAACATGGTATATTGTCTGAAGAAAACGTTATAAAGTCATACTACTACATACTACAAACATACTACAAACATACTACAAATATAATAAAAATTGGAATAACACACCCAATACATTAATAAATTTATATAAACATTGAAATATACTGCATATTTTTTACTTCGGTAAAACACTATTTAGTCTCGACAAGGTTCTTGCATCTAATTATATTTAATTCTCAGCTTCTGCAATTTTGTTTATAATCGCCGAATATTGTAATTGATCATATAAAATTCTGTTTATCATATGATTAAACTTTGGCGTTGTTTTATAATTTTATAGAACTTCACATGAAACAAAAAAACTCTATCAAGAGTTTGGTAAAGATTCCATCTAAAGTGTAGTTATAAATTCTCAAAAATAGCCCCAAAAATAGTATTTATTTGATTAAAACAAAAACTATAATTACCTACCCAACAATGATATGAATATCTAAAGTTTCCTCCATTAATTTGATCTTTGCTTAGCCTTTCCATAAAATAATCACCTGAGGTATATTTATAGCCAAAATGTTTTTTATATTTTTATAAATTACTTAACAATAATCATTTTCGATTATCCAATACAGAAAATCAAAATTGAAGAAGTTGTGAGCATTTAAAATGAAACAGTTTATAAATGAATTCGATCTTCGAAAGCTCATCCGATATTTATTAATTGTGCATATTTATAATGTAAACATTCAAATTGAATTGATAAACCGCAATATCAAAACAACATAAATAAAAAAGGTTAATAATGAAAAATAGGAAAAATTATGAAAATAATAAAATTTTATTATTAATGAAAGAACATATAAACTAAAACCATTGACTAATGAATACCTAAATAAAAAAATCCAACAGGTGTTATTATAGAACCGTTAAGTTTTTAACTTCTGACAAGTGGTTCTACTCCTTGATTAAGCATAAAGTAAAATTTCGAGTTTAGGAAAGCCTGAAAATTTGATCCGATAATTTTCCAGCAAATCACGAGATAACGTTGTTTTATGGATACAAGTTATTAAATGCATGGAAAATTAATCGCATTTAATGATTTCCCTAGAACGAGGGTTTCCGCTCCTAAACTAAGCATAAAGTAAAATTTCGAGTTTAGAAAAGCCTTAAAATTTGGTTTGGTGGCTCCGCGAAGTGGAGCGACCAAACCAAATTTTCAAGCTTTTCTAAACTCGAAATTTTACTTCATGCGCCAGGCGTATAAAACACTGATTTGATGTAAAGGTTAGAACAGTAGACTAGGCTTGATTGTATGTTTCATCTCACGTAATAAATTAATCTACATTTTTAGATTTTTCTAAACTAGAAACAATACTTGATCAAGGATTGAAAACACTCGTTAGAAACTTAAAATTATTTATAGTCGATCCCTCTACAAAAACTAGGCCATTTAACATTTTGTCAATATTTTATAAATCAATTATTTCGTATTTTTAATCATTTAATTGCTTCTATTTGGAGAAGATTTTGGAATATCATTCTCAAAACGCATAAGTTAAATGAGAATCTGACAGTCGCTGAGAATTTGCGAGTGGTGTTTGGGTAATCGCAAAAAAACAGTTGAATTTGCGCATTCGAATTGAAGTTTGCGTATGCGAATCTTTTCATTATTGTAAAGTCATTCTCAAGTGCATAATTGCGTGCACGAATAATTTCAAATAAACCCCCTCTGAACTGTTGATGTTTTTGAATACACTGATGACTTTACATATTTGTTTAGTCAATATTCTCAATTTATCAAATTCCGATATTTATCAAAAACTAAAACGAATCAGACCGTTAATCCAAAATCTTTAAAAAATATTGTAGAAGTAAACAACACTGCTGTTGTTGAGACCCCATAAAAACATCTATACAATTTTTGCTACCCCGATCTCAGGACGTGTGTTCACTCCAAAACAAATTTTTACACATCATTTAAATAGATGCACAAATTTTTACACATCATTTAAATAGATGCACAAGATGCACAAAGATGGCAGCCAACGAAGGTGCTTCTGAAATTCTGTGTGGTAAATGCAGATCTAAAGTAGTAGATATTATTAAATGTGATATCTGCGACCTGTGTTTTCATCCATCCTGTTTAAAGGAACACATAAAAGCTGCATTAAAAGGGAAATGTCCCACAAGGAAAAACTCAGAAAGGGATATTGCCGGTGAGTGCACATTACCTGTAATATCGTCCGACAATGCATATTATCTTAAACGTGAAAACCATACTCTACGTCATCTTATTAGAGAAATTGAGCATAAAAATAAGATCCTCGTTGATCACGTTGAATTACTCAAGGAGAAAATTGATTTACTTGAAAATAAACAAATCCTAACCTATTCGTCTAAACTGCAGGTTCTTGAAATTAAAAATATCGAACGAGTAATTTCTAATGTTAATAACAAATCACAGGTGTCTCACACTTCAACCAAGACATCTGCAAACCAAAATGATAAACATGCACCTGGCGAGGTATTGATTTCAAGGAAAAATCACCAGATGTCAGATATATGTCCAAGCAATCCAAACCCTGCAAATTTAAATCGAAATCGAAATGTAGAACACGGAAAAAATGACATTCTACAATCGGTGCCTGATAAGAGCGGAGTCGATTCCCATCGGAGAAAAAATATAAAAAATATAAATACAAATAAGGAGGACAATGAACTCAAAACAGATGCTAAACAAAATGCAAGAGATAATGTAAATAAAAATAAAAATAAAAATAGAAATTCTCATCAAATACGGGGAACCGCAACTGATA
Source organism: Philonthus cognatus (assembly GCA_932526585.2). Taxonomy (NCBI): domain Eukaryota; kingdom Metazoa; phylum Arthropoda; class Insecta; order Coleoptera; family Staphylinidae; genus Philonthus; species Philonthus cognatus. The sequence continues at coordinate 38,416,077 of OW052242.1, forward strand.
GCGGACTAGAATTAAAAAGAAGAGCTATGTTTCATGTTTGTAAACTTAGGCCTGACGCAACTAGTGAAGGCCTAACTTCTTTTCTAATGAAAAACGGTTTTAATGACGTCGATTGTAGAAAGATACCAGGAAAAATGTCTAAGGAATACTCTAGTTTCAAAGTAACTGCTTCGATAGAATTCTTGGATGCGCTGAACAATCAAGATAACTGGCCAGTTGGAGCAATAACGTCAAGGTTTTTTCACCGTTACCTGAAAACTCATCAAACAGGGTAACACTGTCACATTACCCGACAGTGAAGATCGACGAAGATGAAACAGCAATTATACATATAAATGTAAGATCATTATATAATAACATACTAAAACTAGAAGATTTATTGAAAACACACAATACATGCAAGATACTCTGCATTACTGAACACTGGCAAAACGAAAAGAACATACAAAATCTAAACTTAAAAAACTTTCAACTGGCTGCCCATTTCTGCAGAATATCGCATACTAATCGTGAAACAGCATACGGGGGAGCAGCTTTATATATCCACAGGAGCCTCCAAGTCATCCCAAGGAATGACATAAGCGCGTTAGGGGAAGGTGTGTTCGAATGTACTGTCAGTGAGGTAATTCAAGAAACATTCAAGTGTGTTTGTGTAGTTATTTACCGGTCACCAAACTCGGATTGTGTAAGATTGTTGCTTAAATTAGATGTACTTTTAGATATACTATTAAAAGAAAAAGTAAAATTTTTTATAAGTGGCGATTTTAACATAGACATTAACCAATCATCAGCAGAATCGTCAGAATTTCTAAATATTTTAAAATCATTTAATACAACAGCAACCATAACAACACCTACACGAATATCAAATAACAGGCAATCAGTAATTGATAATATAATAACTAACTTTAATGGAGCATATGAGACCGATGTTTTTCCAAACTGTATATCTGATCATTACGCTCAAAAACTTTCCTTCCGTTGTAAAAATGTTACTACAAATTCAAAAACTTATTCGGGAATTTACTCAAACATGAATATCACACAGTTCGTAAACAATCTAAATGGTGACGAGCTGTGGAATGAACTTTATACGCTTGATAACACGGATGACCAATGGAATAAATTCTTCTATATCATAAATGTTAGTCTTGACAAAAGTTGTCCTATAAAAAAAATTGTAATAAAAAAAGAGACCATAATCAACCAGCAACAACTGAAATACGCCAATGTAAAAAACTACTCGATTATTTATATGTAGTCAAACATTTTAATATAGATGCTAACATTCAATATAATGCTTTAAATATAAAATATAGCTCACTTTTATTAGAAGCGGAACGTAACAGAATCGAAAGTACCATACTGACAAGTGATAACAAAATGAAATCAACGTGGTCAATTATCAACAACATTCGGGGGAAATAAAAAAAAAAATAAATTGCATCAATACAGAAGATTTGAATAAATTTAACAATCACTTTATAAACATTCCTATTCAATTAACTAAACATATTAATCAAAACACAACAAGTACATGGAACATTAAAAAAAATAGTAATACTCTATTTCTTACTCCAGCTACGCCGACTGAAATATTTAACATCATTCATGATATGAAAAATAAAGTAAGTAGTGGATATGATGAAATAAATTCTAAATTATTAAAAGCTGCGGCTATAGAATTGGTTGAACCTCTAACGTACCTGGTAAATGGTTGCTTGGAAACCGGCATTTTCCCAGAATGCCTTAAATTATCATTAATTACCCCAATTTACAAGAAAGGTAATCCATCAGATCCGAGCAACTATAGACCAATATCGTTACTAAGCGTTTTTTCGAAAATTGTAGAAACAGTTATTGCTAATCGATTAGTTGATTTCTTTGATAATAATAATTTATTTAGTTCATCTCAACACGGTTTTCTGAAATTGAAATCAACCAGAACGGCTTTATTTAATTACTTACAGCATATTGTCGAAGCTTTGGAGAGGTCAGAAATTCCCATTGGAATATACCTGGACCTCTCCAAAGCTTTTGACACCATGAATCATGGAATATTGCTATCAAAACTTGAGATGTATGGAGTAAGAGGAGTATGTCTAAATCTAATAAATTCATTCCTGAAAGATCGCCGCCAAAAAACTGGTTGTAATAAAACATACTCATCGGTCGGAAAAACTAATATTGGGGTGCCCCAAGGAAGCATTTTGGGCCCTTTGTTATTTGTTATTTACACCAATGACCTTCCCAATTTGGTTCAGGAGAATGATGGAATTATTGAAATGTATGCAGATGATACTAATTTATTAGTTATTAGCCAAAATATTAACGATCTTCAGAGCAAAGCAGCTAAAATTGTCGGCATTACTAAAAACTGGATGTTACAAAATAAATTAATTCTGAATGAAAATAAAACTAATGCAATACAGTTTCATACAAAACGTACGAATATAAAACTAAGTCGATTAAATCTTGGAACTTTTGATCTTTCGCTAGATTCTAGCTGTAGAGTACTCGGAATTATCATGGACAGTGAACTAAATTGGAAAGGTCATTACGTGGAATTAAATTCCAAACTAAACTCGTTGTGTTTCGCTATGAGAGTACTTAAACCATTGGTTAACTTTAAAGCACTTTATATGGCTTATAAATCCAACATTGAGTCAATTATGAGGTATGGTATTATTTTTTATGGAAATAGTACCATGGCGAATAATTTATTTATTACGCAGAAACGTGCTGTTCGAATATTATTGGGATTGAAATACAATGAAACCTGTAAAAGTCAATTTAAAAGATTGGGTATATTAACAATACCAGGGTTATATATCTACGAAATTTTAATATATAATTTTAAATACAATCCAACATTTCAAGCCTATATAACTAACCACAATTATAACACGAGGAATAACAATTTGTATGCTTATCCTGTACACAGGCTAACCCTCTCAGAAAAATCTCCCATATATAACGGACTTAAATTTTACAACAAAATGCCACAATATATACAGAATATTAAAACATTAAAACGTTTTAAGCAAGAATTACTTACTTATCTGGTGGACAAAGAAATCTACAATATTAATGAATTATAATAAAATAAACATCTATGTACAATTTTATAATTTCGATTCTGTTACGTTGTAGCTTAGTATTCTAGTTATCTGACGTTATTCTCTGTAATGTGCAACCTTTTGTTTATGTGTATGTTATTTATGAATAAAGATTATATATTATATTATTATATATTATATTAGATATAAAAGGTGCCCATTTTTCGAGCAGCACTATGGGGATCTCGCTTAAATTATTTTAAATCAAGTTTTCTCAGTTTCTTAGAAAAAAACTATAAAACGGAAAGTTTCAGATAATTTTACACTAAATGATAAAATTGCATCAGACTTTTTCTATCGACATTAGTTTTTAAGATATAACACAAACTTTTTTTTTTGAATGAAAACCATAATTGGCTATGTCATTAGCAAGGGATATTTTTTTCTATAATCAGATATATCACCTGACATTTATTTACAAAAATAACTGAGTTATTAACTATTTTCTATTTTAGTTACAAAAAAAATAGTTTGCCATGAATAATGACTAATAAAACAATTGTTTGTAATAGTTGATTTTATTGTTGTATTTATGTCAGTTAATGTAGTGTTAAAAACAACTGTTTTTTTATAAACATTTTTTCCTACCAACTTTCACATAATAAACACGAAAAAGTGACCCTGGTTTGCGAAAACGGTATTTCAATATCTCTTCAAATAAAAAAGTTTTCCAGATGTTCCATTAAACATTCGCCAATTACACAAAAAATGGACAAAATACTCATAAATTCCTAGAACATTGTATTAGAAAAGATGTTTAAACAAAATATCATAGTGAGTTATTTTTTTGAAAATGTTCTAAATTTGAAGTTATTCCGACAAATCATTATATGTTTTAGTAATCTTTATAGAAACTCTTGCTTTTAAAAAAATCGCGTTCTTATCACAATTCTTTAATTTAGTTCACACTTTCGAAAATATTAATTAGAATTATTTAAATTTATGTAAAGAATTGACTCTTAGATTATACAGGATGTCAAAAAAATGCAAGAATTACTTTCATTGTGAATAGTTTTGGAATAATAATAATAAAAGTACAATAAATTTAGTTTGTGCAACTTTTATGTGATAATCGATACTTATTATTGTTACCTACTACAAAAGATTGATAGTTATTAATTAATTTTGAGTGCTAACAATGATTGACTGCTGTCAAGATGTTATTAACAGATTAACAGATATGACGTCATTGTTTCCAAGGCACTCTTTTCAAAGAAGAAAATATTATAATTTAAAATATGAAATCCTCAATAAATTATGAGTGTGATACATCACTGAGTTCAGAATAGAATATTCTTTAAAAAAATATAAAAATCAAAAAAGGCGCTCATAAGAAAACTAAAAGTTGGCCTTGGTCCCCAGGTAAATGTTATAGTTTTCTTAAAAACAAATATGCTACTAAATTCCTCATTAAAAAGTGCCTGTATATTGTCAAAGTTCTAAATGTCTAGATTCAGTAGTTTTTGAATAAAAAAATTAAAACGATTTTGCAAAAAATCAGGTTTTTGTTGATATCTCGAAAAAAAAAAAAATTACAAAACTGTTTTCAGATTATTGTTAGGCCCTAAATTTAACCGACTCTTTATCTCTTCAAAAAACTAAGATCCCCATACATTCTGTCGAAATACGGGCAGTATGTATGTATTAAGTAATCTTCATAGAAACTCCTGCTTTTGAAAATATCGCGTTCTCATCTTTAATTAAGTTCACACTTCCAAAAATATTAATTAGAATTATTTCAATTTATGTAAACAACTGACTCATTGATTATATAAAAGCCTTCTTCTTACTGTGTTAATTTCTTCTCGTTATATGAAAATGTCATATATATGAAAAAAGTCACGATGGATTCATCCAATAAACCAATTTTTTAAATTTAGAAGCAACAATTAAAAATATTCAATTATTTTGACTAAACATGTAAAGTTTTGATTGTTTTAATCAATTAAAGCTTAGATTATATACAAGATAAATTATGTATTGATTTCTATTTATTTGAAGAAAACGTCATAATTACGAAACAAGTTTCATGAATTTTGAACCCAACAATTTAAAATATTCATTTATTTTGACTAAAAATGTAACTGTCTGCTTAACTTTTAAACAATTAAATTTTATATTATATAAAATCATCTTTCCCTTTTTTAGTTTCATGAACATATTTTGTTTCTGAAAAAAATTATGACGGATTTTTTATTATTAGTTTAAAGAATCCGTCATAATTTTTTTCCGAAACAAAATATGTTCATTTTATTAATATACCTTTCCACAATCAAATTTTATCAATAAATGATTTATTTTTAATACTATAAATATATTTTATCGCATTACAAATAAAATAATAAAAACAACAACCAATCGTGTACATTTCTTTAAAAGAATTTTCGATTTATGATATAGTATTACAAATAGAATATTTAAAACAACAACAACTTGTATCTATTTTTCTAAATAATTTAAATTTCTCATGTAGTATTACAAATAGAATATTTCAATGAAAAATGTATATGATAACATATTTCTATTTATTGTGTAATAAAGATTATAGAAATATTTTAAATTCGGAGACCGAGTGCAAACATTTTATTTATGTTTACACATAACATTTTCCGGGACGGATATTCAGTCCCGGAAAATGTTATGTGTAAACATTAAGGTGTGTGTATTGATTTCCATTAATTTAAATAGATACAAAATTAATTTGAACTTTCATAGTTAGTATAAATATTAATTGATATGAATAGATTTTATAAGAAATTTAGATTTAGATAATATTTTTTGTATTTTAACGGCAAAATTCAATAGATAAATGTCATTTATAAACAAATAACATATTTTATAATTACTTAGTAATTAGATATAATGGTATTGTGTTTTGACGGCAATAAAATAGATAAATGCCATTCAAAAACTAATGGAATATTTTTTAAAATTATTTATTAATTAGATATAATATTTTTGTGTTTTGACGGAAATAAGATAAATGTTATCTAAAAAGAAATCACATACCTACTTTTTTAATTACCTAGTATAAACAACGTGTTTTTTATATACCGAGAGTTTTATGTAACACCGAATATTTTCATAGCGAGAATGTTTCTTTTAAGTATATATATATATATACATATATATATATATATATATATATATATATATATACATATACATATACATAGATTTATATATATATATATATATATATATATACATTTTCCGACGCTCGGTTTATGAAAACAATTCAATTTGGAGCTTTAAACGAGTGTTTTCCACTCCCAGGCTAAGCATGAAGTAAAATTTCGAGTTTACAAAAGCCTGAAAATTTGGATTGGCTGGGCGGAGCAAAGCGAGCCGGTGGCGCATGAAGTAAAATTTCCAGTTTTTTTCCAAATTTTCAGGCTTTTCTAAACTCGAAATTTTACTTCATGCTTAGTCTGGGAATAGAATATTCTTATTTTAAGTTTCAAATTGAACTCTTCTAAAAATTCAACGATAATCTAAAGATTTACGGCATATACTCTGTAATTGGGACATGTATACTTGAAAGAAAAACTTCCTGTATGTACAAGTTAAGGCATTAGTTGCGATTGAATGGCAAATACAATTTGTAATGGTAATAAAGGCAACTCAATTTACACATAACTTAAAAATTAAAGGTTTAAAATTGTATTTGATGAAAATTTTCGGTGTTACATAATCCTATCTGTATATCGTGCTCATTATTAGGATTTCGTTAACTATTTGAGATAAAAATGATAGTTAAATTAGACAAACGTTACACGCTTGAATTAAAAGCAACTAATGTAGGTATTTGAAAATAAAACTAACTTAATAATTTTAATTAACTCCAGTTGATTTAAAAATATGGGGTGGATTGTGAAAATCAACATCTTCGTTGTGTCGTGACTGGTAGTTAGAAAAATACTATACCAAATTTTGCGTTTTTTTATTTAATTTTCTCGCCATTGATCACAGGAAAAATTGACTACGAAATCATGTGTGATGCGATTAGGGTTGCTAGATATCAAATTAGTATTTTTTGAACAAATCATTAAATTTCGATACTATCTAAATGTTTTATTAATGTTTAAGTATGAGGAATTGCTAGTTTAAGATGTTTTGGGGGTAGATTGTTACTACTAGTAGGCGAGTCGAAAATGAATTGGAAATTGTTGCGTATTTTAGGGCCGAATAATAATCTAAAAGGAAATTAGAACTATCCTCTTTGGTTTTAGAAATTTTGTAAAAAAAGCGGATTGTTTGCAATTTCGTTTTAATTTTTTTATTCAAAAACTGTTAGATCTAGACATTTAAAACTTTTAATGGATTTGATAGCTAACGCCATCTAATGCTCTACACGAATGCACAAAGTGCATATACAGGTCATTGTTTCGTCAGAGCTATACTCTGTTTGTGAAACCAGAAAACAAATATCAAAAATAAACTTGTGTCCAGTAGTCTGGCACCAGATACCCACAGATGCGTTTCGGACTTCAACGTCCTCATCAGTGTGGTCCCGACACTTTGTGCATTCGTGTCATTGACGATGCCACTATGGAGTATTAGATGGCGTTAGCTATCGAATCCATTAATAGTTTTTACATATTGACTTGATATAGTCAGAAATGTTCAGTATTCCTCAGCACTGGGTCGGGATCACACTGACGATGACCTTGAAGTCCGAAACGCGTCTTTGGGTATCTGGTGTCGAAATATTGAACAAAAATTCAAATTTAAGACTTTACCATTACACAGGCACTTTTTAATAAGGAATCTTGTAGTATACTTTATTTCAAGATAACTCTAACATTTATATGAAAGCCATGGCCAACTTTATATTTTCTTAGGGGCGCCATTTTGGATTTCTTAATTTTTAAAAAGAATATTTGCTTCTGAATTCAATTTTTAATGGGGCAGGAGTACATTATTGTTAGTACCTCACGGGCGCAAAATATCATAAAACGGCCCTCATTTAATTTTCAGTCCGTCACTATCTCTATTATTGTATTGTACTTTATTTATCTACATGATCAAATGAATTTAGAACAAGGTTGGAGAAAAAAAACGTTATCGATAATTTTATAAATTATCCATTTAAAGTGCGTATGACGTAAATTATTAAAAGACGCGGGAAAATTTCGGAGGAATATCCGATTAACGTTGCATCAAGTGCACGGTTTTCTACGTAAATAGACTAACGGTATAAAAATAATACAGGAGTATGTACATTATGATTATCTTAGTCAAAATATTATTTAATTTCATTCCAGTAATTTTATAATTGTGATGATATTACTCATAACGTGTTTAATAATTTTAATTAAATTACGTTTTATTATAAATATATAAATAACTTTCCGTAGTTGGATCATTACATTCACAATCGTTTATTATTGAATCCTATTATAGCACTACTTTTCAATAATTAATACTCTCAAAAGAAATTTTATCTGCCGCAGTCTATTATATCTTTATAACTAAATACTAAGAATATTAAATAATTTTAGGGTAAAACATATAAGGTAATACGTCAAACTCTGGTTACCGCGTGCCAAAGTCGACTGATTTTTTGTATTGAAAGTCTCTCTGATGATGCGTATATCTTAAAACGCGTCCATAGATAGCTTAAGATTTTTTTTCTAAGATCGTATAAGATTCTGTCAATTAATATTCATTCCCTGTAATTTCTTCAATATATTTTAATTTCCTGTTGGTTAATTTAGTTTGGTTAGAGAATAATTTGACCTTATGTTGCATTTTGCATATAAATTATGCATAGAACAGAAAATCTGTCGTGTAACTCAAATATTCATTGTATAATTCAATATCTGTCGTGGAATTAGCTCGAGAAGTAGTTGTTTCAATGAATATTTGTACTCTCAACAAGACAACATTTTTGCAGAAAGTCGATATTAATTTTAATTCGTTTTTATATTTTGGACATATTCTGCAAACTATTGGCAAATTCAATTTTTCTTTATGCCCATTTTCTAAAACCGATGGATGTCATTTTCGGGTGCTGTATTTTAAAAACAAAAATTCAGTGTAAAAGTGGTATAAGTGATATTTTCTTAAAAACTTATGCAGGGTTTTCTAAATTATCGGGCCAACATTGATAACTTTTTTACCTTTGGAGGTACCAAGTCAGTTAAATTAGCAAACTAATAGTATTTTTACGTACATTACAATGGTGTAAACAGAAAAACAAGTGAACCTCAGGTTTTTAATTTATTCACATAAACAACATTTTTTTAAATGGGATGCCCTGTATATTTTGACATATTTCAATAAATATTTATCAGCATCACATCTAAGCGCTATATATTTTGACCTTGTAAATCAATGGTTGAAACGCGTGGCGCATGAAGTAAAATTTCGAATTTAGAAAATCCCCGTGAAATTTTTCTACGCCGGGCTTTTCTAAACTCGAAATTTTACTTCATGCTTAGTCTGGGAGTGAAAGACATTCGTTAGTTAAAAATACATTACAACTGTTGAAATATGTATCGTAACAGTTACAAAGAAAAACAACATATAGTTCATTTTAAACTTGTGTCAATGCCCTGTATATTTCGACATATATAGAAATAGAAAAAATTTACAAACAAAAAAGCCTAATAAATTAATATCCTAAAATGTGACCGAAAAAAAGTTTATTCTACAATGTACTCAAATTTAGTGTGCGTGTATTTAAAGTAAGTATAAGATTTTAAATTAGAGCGTGAAAAAATGGAATGAATAAATAATTAACAAAATAGATATAAATGAAAAAATACAACAGATTTTCGAAAACGTTGCCATATTGTTCGATGCATTTTTCAACTCGTTTACGTTATGACAAAAAGGTATGGTAAAAATCACGATAATACAAGAAAATTGGCTGAACGTCAATAAGCATCGATATTTTGACAACATCCAACATCGTTTATTTATCGCTGTTTTGATTTCGAGTAAGTATTCGTATTATATAATAAGTAGTATTTTTATGGCCCATAACTCCCATATATCCAATTAAGGATAATAATTTATTTAGACTTTTTTGTTTATGCATTTTTTCTTTTTCTAAACATGTCAAAATATATAGGGCATCCCATTTAAAAAATGTTGTTATTGCGAATAAATCAAAAACCGGAAGTTCACTTGTTTTTCTGATTACGCCATCGTAATGTACGTAAAAAATACTTCTAGTTTGCTGATTTAACCAACTTTGTAACTATAAAGATAAAAAAGTAACCAATGGTGGCCCGATAATTTTAGAACACCCTGTATAAGTACAAATTCATATTTAGTGATAGGAAAAAATGGCACAATTAAATATGTGTATCTCTCAATATAATTATGCAATGCTATTGATTAGACATCCGCAGATTTTTCTATAAAAGTTAAACTTTATCTCTAAACGCAATAAACAAATTAAAATATATATTTTTTTAACAAAAATGATATAAAATTGCATGGACAATTCGACTAAATCATTAGAATTAACAGAGAATACGATAACATCATCAAATCACCATCCAAAGTAAATTGTGGGTACTTTTCTCCCACCCAGTATATCTCACGTCGGCATGTTTGACGACTGCGATATAAGCCATATCTACTAAAGTATTTCTACCATTAGTGAAAGAAACAGAATGATTCGTCAAACATTATTACATACATTTGTTGCACATCATTTAATAAGTTGTTTAAAATTATTTTCACAACTAATCATTTTATTTAATATGGCATAACATATTTAGTAATATAGTTTACGCTATCCATATTTATTATATGGGAAGCCTAGAAGCAAAGGGATGCATAACATATGATTTCAAGAAAATGTATTTTATTAAGGAAGTTTTGCATTAAATGCCTTATATTAAACTAGTATTACCTATTATTTAGGGTCTATATATGCCATTTAGGTCTTTATATGCAAGTCATAATATTTTTTCGCTTCCTAATAAGCATGAAGTAAGTATTTAAAATTTAGAATAGCTTGAAAATTTAGATCGCGGAGCGATCAATCCAAATTTTCAGGCTTTCTAAAACTTGAAATATTTACTTAATGCGCCAGGCGTATAAAGCGCTGATTTATTGTGAAGTTCTAAAATATACTGCATCTATAATAATAAAACATAATCAGATTAATGCCCGATATTATAAAACATTTTATACCCTAAATAAAATTTACTCTAGGAATAATTTAATTTATTCCAAAGATTTTCTTTTTATAAACACAAAATAACTTAATTTGGCTAATAAATCTCCCCAGTAAATTATTTGTTTGCTTTTCTGCCAAGTATATTTTATTCTCTAAATAATTTGACAGTTAAAAGTCAAAAGTGTATTATATTATTATAATTACTTTAGATTCTACTACTTGTGTAATAAAAAATTAATAAAATTTCATTACCGTCATCATGTCTACCATACCATCCGTATCAGATTCAAGTTCGCTCATGGTATCTTCCCTGACAGTGATTAATTCCAACCACAAGACATTCTAAGGAGTCGAAGACCTAGAGTTTTTCAAATCAGACATAACCAGGGATTTTTATACTTATGCATACGCTTTTTAAAATTAGTTCCATTTAAAGTTTTAAACGAGTTTTTTCCACTCCCAGACTGAGCATGAAGTAAAATTTCGAGTTTAGAAAAGCCTGAAAATTTGGTTTGGTTGCGTAGCGCGAAGCGCGGAGCGACCAAACCAAATTTTCAGGCTTTTCTAAACTCGAAATTTTACTTCATGCGCCACGCGTATCAGACACTGATCTCAAGTGAAGTTCACGTGTTCACAATATTTCAGTGTTTTCAGTGTTTAATACGCGTGGCGCATGAAGTAAAATTTCGAGTTTAGAAAATCCTGAAAATTTGGTTTAGCCGCTTCGCGCTACGCGACCAAACCAAATTTTCAGGCTTTTCTAAACTCGAAATTTTACTTCATGTTTAGCCTGGGAGTGGAAAACACTCGTTTAAGTCTTGTATAATTTCTAATAAGCTTAAAAATTATATAAGACTTAAACGAGTGTTTTTCACTCCTAGGCTAAGCATGAAGTAAAATTTTGAGTTTAGAAAAGCCTGAAAATTTGGTTTGGTCGCGTAGCTTTTCTAAACTCGAAATTTTACTTCATGCGCCACGCGTATTAAACACTGAAAACACTGAAATATTGTGAACAAGTGAACTTCACTTGAGATCAGTGTCTGATACGCGTGGCGCATGAAGTAAAATTTCGAGTTTAGAAAAGCCTGAAAATTTGGTTTGGCCGCTCCGCGCTTCGCGCTACGCGACCAAACCAAATTTTCAGGCTTTTCTAAACTCGAAATTTTACTTCATGCTTAGCCTGGGAGTGGAAAACACTCGTTTAAGTCTTATATAATTTCTAATAAGCTTTCTTTTACTTGTTATTCTCTATAATTATAAGGAATTATACTAAATTTCCAATTTAATTGACAATTCAATTTGAAATATTGACAATTTAATTCAAAATATTGATGATTCCAGCTACGGCCACAATGACAATGTATAATTCCGCTCTGTAATCTACTAATTAAATTATTTATTTCTAAAATTGGTATTTATTTGGTAGGTTTGCTTTATAATACGCAATTTTATTTGCCCATTAGTTTACTAGGTAAATAAATTTACTCCACAAATAGTTATCTAATGATTTAATAATCGTTTATAATACCGGGCATAAAAGAAATAAAAAATAATTGTATCTTTGTTTTTTGGGGAACAAAAATTACCGCAATAAATGAAACTAACAAAAATCAGTAGTAATAAAGAACGTTGAATAAACCTATTAAAATTAAATTGTATAATAGATTCTAAGAATGTTTTAATAAAGCATACGGATTGGTGTATGTTTTTGTTTTTCGTGATATTCATCAATTTTCTGCAGTTTATATCAAAACAGTCTCTTAATTTTTTAATTGTTCAATATTGCACATTATACCCATAGTTTAAAACGATCGCTAGATCCTAAGACACCCACGGGCATTATGGGGGTAATAAAATGGAACACTTAACCTAATCTATGAAAAATAATCATCCAAATCATATTTCAAGTTTAATCCATGAAAATTAATTAGGCAATTTCTTAGGTATTTTTAATCAAAAATTAGTTGGATTTGGACTTAAATGTTGAATATTTAGACATTGATGTTGACATACCTAAAAAAATATAGATCGATCGATATACGAATTGTCATAAAATCCATTCAAAATTGTGTGTTACGTTTTATTGACAATTGTGATTCCAATTCCATGCATCACTCGATTCGCTACTGAAAACTTTTCTTAAAATATATACGGGGTAATTTAAGCAACATTAATTATCAACTCTAATCGGATTTTTATCCGAGCTGGTTCTCAAGTAAGTTGATCAATTTATTAAAATCTAAAAAGGAATCCCACAAAAAGTGGAAACTTTCTTTCGCTATATCAGACTACAATTCCTTTACAAATCTTAGAAGGATTTGCAAAACTGAAATTAATTTGTGTTATAGACAGTATTTGGATAATATTGAACAATCTATTCCCTACAATATAAAGGCATTCTGGTCCTTCGTTCATCAAAAGAACAAGTCTTCGGTAATTCCCTTAATGATGTCCCTCAACGAAATTAGTGTATCGTCAGGTCAAGATATTGCAAACCTATTCGCTACTTACTTTTTTTCAGTTTATAAAGTAGAATCTGTAACAGCATCGGACTTTAAGTCTAACATATCAACTAATCTGAACAACATATGTTTAACGGCTGATCAAGTTTTATTTGAACTCTCTCGGTTAAACGTCACTGCAGGTCCAGGCCCTGATAACATACCTTCTATATTTCTACGTAATTGTAGTAATTCAGTTTATATTCCACTACATCAATTATTTTCGTTGGCGTTAAGCTCTGGTATCTTTCCTAATATATGGAAATCTGCCTTCATAACTCCAATTCACAAATCAGGCGCGAAATCTAATGTGAAACACTACAGACCAATTTCCATATTGTCAGTCATACCGAAAATATTTGAAAAACTACTATATAATCAGTTATTCAGTACTTTTAAAAACATTATTAGCGATAATCAACACGGGTTTTATACTAGTCGTTCTACGCAAACAAATCTTCTTACTTACACTGATTATATAGTCCGTGCTTTCAAAAGTGGAGCTGAAGTCCATTCTATTTATACGGACTTCAGCAAAGCTTTTGATTGTGTCAATCACTCAATATTATTGCATAAACTGCATGCTTATGGTGTAGGTCATTCATTACTGAAATGGCTTGGATCTTATTTAACTAGGAGAGTTCAATACGTCAAAATCAATGGGTACATTTCTAATGAAATATGGACAACATCAGGGGTTCCGCAGGGCTCTCACTTAGGACCGCTTCTGTTCTCGATCTTCATAAATGATATACTTACTTGTCCACACTTATTATTCGCGGATGATCTCAAGATATTCCTCCAAATAAACAACATCAATGATTGTTCAATCATTGAACATAATCTGTTATTAATACAATGCTGGTGCACAAATAATGATATGGCACTAAATATAAGTAAATGTCAGTTTATGCCGTTTTCACGCTGTAAAGTACCAACATATTTTAATTATCATTTGAATGATACCTCTCTCTGCAGAGTAGATAGTATCCGGGACCTTGGAGTGCTGTTGGACTCTAAACTGTCTTACAGGCTGCATATTCACTACATAGTGAACAAGGCTAATAAAATGCTAGGGTTTATTAAACGATCTATAACTGATTTTATTAATGTACATGCTCTTGTGATTTTGAATAATGCACTAGTCAGATCACACCTGGATTATTGCTGCCTTATTTGGTCACCATCCTTCAAAACGCATGTAGACAGATTAGAGTCTATACAATACAAATTTTCTAAGGTCTTAGTATATAAGTTGAGCATTGTTGGCATATATCTTACGCCCCAGCCATCTTGTCAATATGTTGGTCTTACTGAATTGCACATTAGAAGGAAGGGGATGGACATAACATTTATGTACAAATTACTTAATGGGATGATAAATTGCATAAATCTGCATAATTTAATTAACCTCAATGTGCAGGGTCGAGCTTTATGATCGAATGATCTTCTACATATAGGTCACTATAGAACCACGTACGGTATGAACAGTCCCATGCCACGGATCGCCAGGCATGTTAACAGTGTCACATTATCGCTCGATTTTTTTAGAAACTCCCTCAACACTTCCAAAGCACACCCAATGCACTTAATTTAATTTAATTTAATCTGTTCTTGTTATAAAAGAAATATTGTATGTTATTTATTGTATTTAGTATGTAGGTGTTTTTATTTTATGTTTATATTTGTCTTAATTGTAATATTTTAAAAATCTGTATTTTATCTTCAAAAAGGCTTGACCGTCTATATGTATAAATAAATAAACAAAATAATTGTGAAACGGGTGATATATAAAATCGTGATTCCGTTCACAAGCGCGACCGATTAGTTGTGGTGTTAATTGTTAAAATTGATAAGTAATTTACATATTAAATGTAATTTGTAACTCTAATCAACAATTTTTAATAATTTGGCAGTTTATACATTTTACTTGTCACTTTTGACATTCCATCTTTATTTACAAATTATATTTAAAATTAAATAAAAGATCACTTTAAATAAGTTTAATCATGTTGAAAAGAGCCGAATGCGATTCGCGAGCCGCCGTTTGCCGACCCCTGACCTAAACAAACGTACCTAACAAAGTGTTGATATCTTATAGCAACCAGCCTGTGAAAAAAAAAACGGCATATATATACACGATTCCATTTGTTTCTGGATCTCGCCTAGCTATGGAAAAGTGACAGTTTAAGTATTGTAAATGGGGCTGGTTGTGTTTTAAATCAGGGTTTTTAAATGTCACTGTCAGATGTTCGATTTTAAGGTTATAATTTCTGACTATTGTGATCTTACACTGTTGCCTGTTTTACAAATTTTCAGATATAAATCGATAATAATATGCAGTTTTAAGATTAACAAAATTTACTACTTGGTTTTTGTACATACAAACACAGCAATAATATTGTATATAACAAATATAATGAATTCGGCTCTGCAAACTTATTTCGTCATCCATTTATATTTCTCGCTTGGGTCTTCCCGTTAACACATTTTGATCAACTCCATCCATCCACCTTAATTTTGGTCATTCTCTCTTCTGTTGGCCCTCAGTATTTTTTTGTAGAATTGCAAATTTATTCCCACCCTCTTGTGATAATTTAGCCAAAGCAGGAATAAGTTGATTAACCACCCAATTTTGAAAAGTATTACCATCCATTGTGGCATCGTAATCTCGGTCATTGTTTTTCGAATGTAATAAAAAATTGCACCCATCCAAAAACCCACCCCTATACCCAGCATGTAGAATGGTGAAGCGTTTGCCTTCATTTTTGAATTTAGTTGGATTACTTTTTATATCCGTTTCATGTACCCAGCGTCGAACCACGGATCCATTCTGATATATCCATGTTTCATCCAAGTATACGAATTGGATATCTTCACTGGAATTTTGATACTGTAAAAATTTTCTAAGGAAAATAATTTTAGCTGCAACAACATGTTTTTGTTCACAAAGAATTTTACGCCCATTAATTAATTTGAATTTATACCCCATACTTTTAACAACCCTATAAAGTGTTGTTCTACTCCCATGGAACTCATAATTTTTTTTCATATCATTCAAAAGATCTCTCAAAGTAAAATACTGATTTCTAGAGTTATATTGCCAAATTAGTTGTTGCAGATCTTTTCTAGCTAGGTGATTCCAAAAATGGCTGTTTTTAGATCGTTTGCCAGAAGTAGTAGATTTCAGTTCGTCAGGTCTTTGTCGTAAAATTAATTGTAATGAAGATCTCCCTACCTGAAACGTAATTATCTTTAATTAAATATATATGATAATTAAAATACTAGACATACCCCAAAAATATCTATTAAAATCGTAATAATATTGTGATGCTGTAGATTTGGATTACTTTGCCTAAAATGTTTGTAGGATTTCAGAATTTGTAACCTTTTTGATTCAGAGATAATCTTTGGCATGTTAATATTTAATATGTGCCTGAAATTATTTTTCACTTTGACATTGACACAGCATTGCAACACTAGATTAATTTGATTTAATAATAAAATGCTCGAAGAAGCGACCGCGTGGCGAAATAATTGTTGCAAGATTAACAATAAACCTCTTGAAAATTAAAGAGAGGATTACTTATGATATCATAAATTATTGCAACACTGTTAAAATAAGGAATCAGGAGTGGCAACTAATAAAAAATATAAATGTTGATACTGCAACATAACAACACGAAAGCATGGCTAGGCGAGATCCAGAAACAAATGGAATGGTGTATACTTACACTTTAATGTACGAATATGATATGCATCAGGGTAGGAGTTGAATACGTATTAAGAGATTGATATTTTTCTAGTTTATAAATCGACGGTTTCTATTTCAATTTCTAGCTCTATATTTAATTTAATTGGCAATACGAATAATACTTTTAAGTATCCGCAGTAAATTTTGCGAATACGAATATCAAAAAGTAAGAAAGTATTTGGAACATTCATCATATCAATAACAATTGTAATTAGTGCTAATAATTGCATATATACTTAAAGACTTCTATTATTAAACAGACGATATACAGGCTGCCCGTTTTTCAACAAAATGTATGGAGATCTCGGTTATTTGAAGAGATATAGTTAGGGCAAAATTGCGTATTTTAGGGCAAAATGATAATTTAAAAACAAATTTGAAATATCTTTTTTCGTTTTTAAGATATTGTCAAAAAACGGATTTTTGGAAATTTCGTTTTAATTTTTTTATTCAAAAACTATTGAATCCAGACACTTAAAACTTTGACACTTTTTAACGAGAAATCTAGTAACTATAACATTTACACAAGGATCATAGCCAACTTTTGATTTTCTTATGGGCGTTATTTTAAATTTTTATATTTTTTGAAAGAATATGTTTTTCTGAATTCAATGCTGTACCACACTTATAGTTTATTGTACATTTTATTTGTAAAATTTTAATCTTTTGTATTTTGTAAGGAGTGCCTTGAAAACAGTTGAGTAACTCACTCATTTGACAACTCCTAGGACCCATAATTTGCTTACATATAAACCCTGAAGACAGGCACCTAGCTGATTAATTACTGTACTAATAGAAAACGTACTTGTTCATAAATGAAATACTGGTGTGAAATTTTGAATTTTAATAAATTGCTTGACTGTCTTTGGACTATCATAGGATTGTGTCATATTATATCTTTATTGACCGTGTTTTGACTATTGTAACTGTAAGTGGCTTGATTGACTGTCTTTTGACTATGCTAGGATTTTGTCTGATTATATCTCTCTATTGACTGTATTTCGGCTATTGTGATGATATGATTATAAGTCACTTAAATTATTATATCAAATACAGTCAATGTAGTGATTTAATGACAAAATACTAATACGATACATATTTAAGCAGTTGTGATGTATTTTAAGTAACGAGAGTCTTCCACTCCCAGACTAAGCATGAAGTAAAATTTCGAGTTTAGAAAAGCCCCGCGTAGAAAATTTGTCGAGGGTCGCGCAGCGACCCGAGACAAATTTTCACGGGGCTTTTCTAAACTCGAAATTTTATTTCATGCGCCACGCGTATAAACTACTAATTTACAGAAAAGTTAAAAATATATAACTAACCTTATTTTAACCTTATTTATTACTTTTAGCATAGTGATGAGCATTTTGATTTTAATCTGTTGTGTATATTGTTTGTGATTTTATATATTTTAACTTAATTATTACTTTTAACTTATTTTAGACTAAGCATTATGTATTTATTTATTTTAAATGGATATCCGTAAATAAAAAATAAATAAATAAATAAATAAATAAGGCTCAGACGTGCCATCACGTCAAGGTCAATATTTATTGAGATCTAGCGATAAATGCAGGTATTACTTTTTTGTGAATAGTGTTGGAATAATAATAATAATAAAAGTAGAATAAATTTTGTTTGTGCAACTTTTCTATGCTATGATGGACAACACATCACCATTTTTTTTACTTTATGTTTTGTGTGATAATCAATACTTATTATTATTATTACAAAAGATTGACATTTATTAATTAATTTTAAATGCAAAAAATAATTGACTGCTGTCAATATTTTATTGATTAATAGATATGACGTCATTGATTCTGAGGCACTCTTTGCAAAATAGAAAATATTATAATTTTAAATATCAAATCTAAAATAATTTATGAGTGTGATACATTACTGTGTTCAGAAAAAAATATTCTTCAAAAAATATGAAAATCCAAAATGGCACTCATCTTAAGAAAAATATGTTACTCAATTCCTCATTAAAATGTGCCTGAAAAAACAATGTTTTGTTCATATCTCGAAAAGAAAAATAAAATATTTCAAAATTGTTTTCAGATTATTGCTAGGCCCTAAAATAAGTAACTTTGCCCCAATTTAACCGAATCTCTATCTCTTCAAATAACTGAGATCTCCATATATTCTGTTGAAATACGGACACACTGTATACGACCTGTTTTTTTTTTTAAAGTCGGATGTACTTTTTTTAGATAAATTTAATTTTAATTTTTCTAAATTCACATTTGTATTAAGTTCACTTAAGACAAAATCCTGCCTACGTTACTAACACCTCGCGTGTAACATACTATTTAATAATTAAAAGATAATGAGTCAAGTACAATAAACATTGCATATTTTTTCTTATAATAGAATCATTTATTTCGGAATTAATTCGCAAGGTTTCCCATAATTCCTATCAACATTAAACTTCATCATGTAAATCGATTCTATCTGCTACTTGCTACTATGTATGTCAGCACACACACACAACGTATACATTTTACAAGGAAACTCTCTCTCTGATTAGATACGCAAGTAGTTTACTTACAAGTTGTTTTTTTTTTTGTTCTTCCAGCAATTCAATGTACTTTTCTCTCTTAATACTTTAATAGTACGGGTAATCGAGATAAGGGAGTACTTAAAGTAAAAGCATTTCTAGTGGCACTAATCAATTATAAGAAGGATTATTAAATACACATTACACGACCTGTCCTAATCCCAATAATAAAATTTTACAACGATATTTTTGGGACGGCTTAATATCTAACAAAAATAAATAAATAAACCAACTCGATTAAGCGGTAGCCCTTGTTCACTGAAATTGAATTATTATGATTAATACTGGCGATAAACTGATTCCAGAGAAAATTGGTGGTGGGATATTTGCCGAAATCAATAAATTAAATATAAAATGATAACTAAATATGTGTTTAAAATTATCCACTAAACACTTGTAATGATAGTTGATGGCATTAGTGACATAAAATTTGTATTGTTAGTTGATTGTCAAAGGTCTTATCAAGTTAGAAATTATACTCAACATTAATTAATATAAGCGTTTTACTCTATATTATAACTGATAGAATCTTTCTATGTAAAAAATAATCCTACTGATGATTGGCTATCACATGAGATGGTGTCGCTTAGCGTCCCTACACTGTGGTCTCCGTTGTCCTTTTGTGTGATTGGCTATAATTTAAGTACTTCTAATAATCAACTTTTATTATTTTTTTATTGCCTATTTTTCTCAAATCATTTCCATTCAGTGATATGGGTCCTGCTTTATTTTGTATGTGCGTAAAACGTAATTCAGATTATTAGGCATATAATGGTGATGTGTTCATCATAGCACTTTCCCTGTAATTTAAACAATTGATAATTGGCATATTAAACCTATTTCACTTGTCAATCGGTTAAAGACTATTTCACAATAAATCAGCGTTTTATACTCGTGGCGCTTAAACTTACATTTCGAGTTTAGAAAAGAGTGAAAATTTGGTTTGGCCGCTCTGCTTCGCTCCGCGACCAAACAAAATTTTTAAGCTTTTCTAAACTCGAAATTTTACTTCATGCTTAATCTAGGAGTGACAAACAAATTTTAAAGCTTTTCTAAACTCAAATTTTTATTTCGTGAGCCACACGTAAAGACATTGATTTCAATTAGAGTTCTAAACATACCGACTTATAGCATTGTAATAGTATATTGCACAACGAGCATATAATGATAGCTATTAATCACGAAAACGAGGTTTGCTGAACGAGCCGAAGGCAAGTGGAGCAAGTCGTTCGAGTGATTAATAGCCATTATATGCGAGTTATACACTATACTTTATATATATTTATCAAATACGCGTCAGTCCTAACGGTCGGTTTTGTTTTATAATAATTTGACATTAATGATGACAGATTGCGGTATTATGATTTGAATGTCTAATAGGGTTAATTCCACTTTAACACAAATATGAACAATCGTTCAAAAATAAATAATACTCAGACAGTCTACCCTTTCACCTAAGTTACATATAAACACGCTCTTTGCACAAAAAAACGACCTCTTCCGTTTGGATAGACTTTTCACGGTGTAAACGTTTGTTCCGCTTTATAAAACACTTGCGACCGATAGAAGCACAATTGTTTACCCGATTTAAGAATGATTTATGTTTACAAACGCATTTTACGCGGGTTAAACTAGTAGGAACGGCGGAGATGTTGACGCGTTACTTCGTATTTTAACAAAATGGCGTCGACGACGTCATCACCATGGTCAAATGTAAGACAAACGAAGCTGATTTGATTAGCACAGCGCTGTTACTGCATAGCGGCATAAAATCTAACTAGGCAATTATTTATATTCGTGTTAAAAAACCACATTTATCACGCAAATCCCGTGTTTAATGTACTTGAGTGTTAAGTGCACCCCATTTATGCTGTCCACACAATTAAATAATGCCCATATTATAAGATTGTCGTAAACAAACATTATTCTGAATGACCCTATTTTGCTATAGCTATTGAGGTCATGTTTAAAACGAATCTCAAGGGGTACCACGCTATAAAATTATTGGTTGCAAACTTACGTTAGTAATCTACTAAAATGTTTTAATAATACAAATATGTTAATACCATCCTTAGAAACGTGTTAAAACTGCATGGTAACGCTTATTAATAAGGCTAATTATGTTTAATTGATGTAATCAATTCGGTTTGCAATTTTAACCTAAATATCTATTTAAAAAACTAAGAATTTCGAAAAGCAGCACAAACATCAATAGTTGCAGTTTTAGTTAAATAATGAAAATATTGTTTATTACAGCATATTTTTTTATTTTTTCGTTTTTTTTTTCGATAAAAATTCTTTGTATTTTCTGGATCTTTAATTTTCTTTCATAATGGATTCTCACATATATTTATTTCTATTTGTTCTCAGAAATATTGGCGCTATCACGACTCAAGCATTTTAAACATGATATTATTGTGTGGTCACTTTAAAATTGTAATTACAGTAAAACAATACATTTGGTATTATCCATTGATTATTTATGGGCAACCATCAATATTAAACAAAGGGGATTTTCCACTATAAGCACAATTCCATTACATATATAAAAATGGGCAAAGTCAAGTATTTTAGTGTTAGTGTTCTTCTTTTCTTGTGCAAATAAAGGTAATCAATCCCTTCGCTAGGTTTAGTAGGTTAATTTTAGTAAAGATTATCTAATGTTATATTTGTTTATATTTCCTGGTCTTATAAAAATCGCCCTACGTTACGCAAACGCAAATCGATTATACTAATAAAAAATGCATTTTATTAAGTTGAAAATTGTATTCTTAGTGGAAAGTTGAAATTCATTTTTTGCATCAGTTATCTAGTGATTAAAATAGCCAAATGAAAATGCTTTAGTTCTTGCTATAATACACGCGGGTTTTATAAACGTCGTTGGAGATTCCGAACAATAAAAAAACGATGAGTTCGAGAGATTCTTTTTAATAATTCATGAATGCGTGGGTAATTCCCCAGAGAAATGTTAAATATGTATTGTTAATATAATTGATGAGACCGTTAATAAATTAATGTATAAATAAATACAATTATATAAAAACTGTTAACTGTGGAGGCTTCTACTCCGTTTTAAATCATTAAGTACACAAATACGACACTTAAACTATTCTAAACTCGAAATTTTACTATATGCTTAGTCTGGGAGTGGAAAACACTCTTTAAGATAAGTTTGAATGCTTTTATATAAAATACAGAGAGCAAAAATATTATTGCAATTTATTGAATATTTAATGTGATTGATTCGTTTCTGTAATTTCAATTTCATTGCATTTCTAAGGTCTCATTTATGTACGATATTTCAAATCCATATTGAAAATAAAATTGAATTGAAAATATAAACTATCATATTAACCCTTTTTTTACCAATTCTGCCAAACATTCAAATCTTCCCTTTGTTTCTATTTCACCGACAGCTACATCTGCTTAATATATTTTGTATGAAAATTCAGATTTATTATGTTCAAAAGGTTCCTAAATAACATACAGGGTGAATTTTGTTTATGTTCTCTATAGGGATCTCGGACACTATAAGAGATTGAGGTTAAATATTTAAATAAATTAAATAGGTTAAATGGGCAAAGTACTGCAGTTTTACGAGCTCAATAAAAAGACACTTGTATAATTTTCGAATAAGTCAAGGGTAACAAGATATTTGGAAATATGTGAAGTGTCGATTTTTTCAAATCGATTTTTCTCGGTTATTAAAATAAATAGAAAAAAAAAAAACTATAAACGGCAAAGCTTTAGATAATTTTACACCGAATAATAACATTTTATCATATATTTTATATTGAGATTAGTCTACGAGATATCAGAACTGTATGTTTTTGAGTTTACGTGAAGTGATTATTACACTAATAAAGACTGTTATTCCTTACTTTATCGTTAGATGTACATTTCGAGACACAAAGTGCTCATTATCAATAACAAACTGAATTCTTACAACTATCTGTGCGGTATATACATATATCTAAAGGGATTTAGAAAAAAAACAATAAGTAATTAGCTAGGTGTTACTGGGGCTAAGGGTTCGGCATGGTTTTCGGTGGGATTACATTCTCCGTGGGGTACTTTTTGGTAATAAATCTAATAATGGATTATCTAAGGGACTAAGATCAAAATTTAGCAAAACATTTTTATTTTTGTACATTTCAATTGAAAAATGTTGCTTTATAAGTTTAAAATTGTTAACCGAAAATGTGTGTACTGTTTCTAATGAATGGTGTGCGACCGCTGATTTGTCCGGGATTTGAATTTTAAAGTAATATTGGTGTTCTTTGAATCTTTTTAATATATTGCGTTGTGTTTGACCTACGTATATTTTATTGCAATTGTTGCAGTTTATTGAATAAATTCCGGATTGTTCTAGGTGGTTTGTTTTTGCAAAAGTGTTGCCAAGTAAACTTTTTAATTTTGTATTGAAGTGAAGTAAGAAATAACAGTCTTTTTTAGAGTACGAGATATAACACAAACTTGCGTTTTTTTAATCGGAATTTTAGACTAAATAATAAAATGTTATTTTATTTTTTCTATTGACATTAGTTTTTTAGATATAACACAAACATGCATTTTTGAAGTAGAAACGATAGTTAGCTATGTCATCATTAGAAAGGGATTTTCTTTCTCTTTATTCTGATGTATCACTTGACATATTTAGTTGTAAAAATAACTGAGTTATTAACAATTTTAATTGTTTTTACAACAAAAAAATAGTTGACTATGAAAAATTACAATTATAAAACAGTTACAGCTTTTTGTAATATAGAAGCTTGTTAAATTTTCGTCAAATAAGTTTATTTGAAAGTTAAGTGCAATGCATGTTTGTGTTATATCTAAAAAACTAATGTCAAAAGAAAAAATATAATAACATTTTATTATTTAGTCTAAAATTATCTACAACTTTGCTTTTCAAAGTTTTTTTCTATCTTTTTTAATAACCGAGAAAAATCGATTTAAAAAATCGGCAATTTTGACATTTTTCAAAATAATTAGTTACCTTCTTTTAGTTACGTGAAGTGTTTTCTAATAATTATTGTAGTAATCTCTATCTTCACTGATTAGTTTCATTTACTAAATGTACATTTCAAACACATAGTGTTCGAAATGTACATATAGTAAATAAAACTAATCAGTGATGAACGAGATTACTACAATAATTATCTAGTTACCCTTGACTTTTTCGATTGTGTTTTAATCAGCTCGTAAAACTGCACTACTTTGCCCATTTAACCGTTTCTCTATCTATTATAGTTTCCGAGATCCTCATAGAGAGCATAAAAAAACTCACCCTGTATAGTAAATTTAAGAATATTGGATAATTATAAATGACTGAAAATTACATTGTTTGTCCGGCTAAATTTACTGTAGGTCTACCGTTAGGGGTAGCTGTTTCTTTCTTCTGATGTTAATCTCAAAAGAAAAGCGTTAAAATTGCTTACCTAAGTTGACGATCGCGCCTATTGTGAAATAATTAAGAAAACGAAAAAAAAACTACCTAAAACCTAATTAATCTTAATCCAATATTTACAAATATTTACAGTTAAGAAACATCAATGTATACTCTGTTCACATTTTATTCTCACCGCAGTTGGCTTTGTTAGGATGACATTTTTCTTGGTTATGTCATTGGATTTTTTTTGGTAATGAAATTGCAATGTTGCATTTCACAATATCCCTCGTTCACATGTAAAAATATTACTTTAGGCATTTTGCCACAATGTTTGGCAACGTTTTATTGAAATTATAGGTTAGCAACATACTTCAATTATTACTATCAAAAACACAACATGCCAATATAAGCAGCCAAAAAACTAGCCTACTGCGGTGAGAATAAAATGTGAACAGAGGTTACGTCAACGAACTTGATTCATTTTATAATTACGATTATACAAGCATGATAATAAATAAATCAAATTGAGGTCCTTTGTTGTCGCGAAATAAATACGTCTTTGAAATATAACGCCAAAATAATCATGATAATGACGTTTTCGGAAAAACGCCGGTAACACCTTTTTTCTAATGAAATACTCACGACGGAAAACAAAATAATTCGATTTTATTTAAAAATTATTACACAAAATTAAACGATTTAATTTCAGATTTTGATTTAATTGGTAGAATATATCAAGATATAAATGACTATTTTGATTTTATATAAAATCAAGTCGACAAATAGGCAATAAAATTGCTATAGGTATACCGGGTGTTGACTTGGCGGACGCAACATAAGAAATCGTTAATTTTAAAGTGTTCAAATATTGACTTCCCTATTTAATTTAGAGACAAAATGTATTACTTTTTGTAGAGGGAAAAATTCTAAATTTATTAATGTTCAAACTTAACACATTACGTCTTTTTGGGTTAACATAATTAAGAAAAACTAATGTGATTTTATAAAAATATGACATACCATGGAATTGATACAACAATTGCGGATATTCCCTGTTTTTTTAAAATAAATTAAAAGCTAAAAACAAGTGTTTTCCACTCCCAGACTAAGATAAAGTAAAATTTCGAGTTTAGAAAAGCCCCGTGAAAATTTTTCGATGGTAGCGCAGCGACCCCAGACAAATTTTCTGGGCTTTTCTAAACTCGAAACATTACTTTATGCGCCACGCGAATAAAACACTATAATATTGTCAAATTTATGTATATTCGAACATCATCTAAAATCTGTGTTTTATACGCGTGCCGCATGAAGTAATATTTCGAGTTTAGAAAAGCCTAGAAAATTTATCTCGGGTCGCTGCGCGACCCTCGACAAATTTTCACGGGGCTTTTCTAAACTCGAAATGTTACTTTATGCTTAGTCTAGGAGTAGAAAGCACTCGTTTAAAGCTTCAAATTGAACTCTTTTAAATATCAGCAAGAAATATCAGACAGAAAAAATAATGTGATTTTATAAAAATAATGACGTACTATGGAATTGATACAACAATTGCGGATATTTCCTTTAAGTTCCATTTAAAGCTTTAAACAAGTGTTTTCCACTCCCAGACAAAGCATGAAGAAAAATTTCGAGTTCAGAAAAGCCCCGTGAAAATTTGTCGAGGGTCGCGCAGCAACCCGAGCCAAATTTTCTAGGCTTTTCTAAACTCGAAATTTTACTTCATGCGCCACGCGTAGAAAACACTATAATATTGTCAAATGTATGTGTATTCGAACTTCACTTAAAATTTGCGTTTTATACGCGTGGCGCATGAAGTAAAATTTCAACTTCATGCTTAGTCTTGGTGTGGAAAATACTCGTTTAAAACTTCAAATTAAACTCTTTTAAAAATCAACGATTGTCAGAAAATTTACAGCTAAAATAATTAAAAAGTAATGTGATTTTATAAAAATAATGACATACGATGGAATTGATACAACAAGTGATAAACGTTGACACGAATGAATTCAGAATTTTCCCTCTACAAAAAGGGTAAATACATCTTGTTTCTAAAATAAATAGGGGAGCCAAAATTTGAATGTTTCAAAATTTACATGGGATTTTCTATGTTGCGTCCGCCAAGCCAACACGCGGTATAAAAAATGATTTCATTATTATTGCTGGGATGATTCCTCAAAAACATGATTCGAATCACGAATCCGAATCACATTATATGATTCGAATCACAAATACTCGAATAAAGGATTCGCAAGTGAAAAATATGATTCGAATCAAAGATTCGAATCCTCATTTTTGAATCACGGATACAAATAATTTAAAAATAAATTTGAATCTATTATTTGCAACCAGAAATATTTTATGCCATCAGTTTCTATTAACAAACATATTCATTTACCGACTAAATATCTGATTATATAATGATTTTAATTAATGATGATATATCTGTTATTGAACTTCATTTTGAATCTGTGTTTTATACGCCTGGCGCATGAAGTAAAATTTCGAGTTTAGAAAAGCCCCGTGAAAATTTTTCTCGGGTCGCTGCGCGACCCTCGACAATTTTTCTACGCGGGGCTTTTCTAAACTCGAAATTTTACTTCATGCTTAGTCTGGGAGTGGACAACACTCGTTCTTAGAAGTTTCAAATTAAAGGATTACTCTAGATTACTTAGTTTATTACCAATTTACAAAGGCTACAGCTCGAAGGACCAATCATGGTCTTCGGAGACCGAAGGACTACAGGGAATCGAGGTTTATTTACAAGAATACAACGAATATCTGAAGGTTTACAGCATGGATAGGAAAGAAAACATCCAATTTTGAAAAAATATCGAAGTTGGGTTGGTTTATAGTGCGTTTTTAACTTCACTTTAAATCAGTGTAAAGCCCCGTGAAAAGCCCCGTGTAAAGCCCCGTGAAAATTCGAAAACTCGAAATTTTACTTTATGCTTAGTCTGGGAGTGGACCGTCAAGATTTTCTACATGTCGAGATTTTTTATATTTCTAGATTTATGTCGATTTATTCACAGTTTGTTATTGTATTAAATGCAGCTTTAATATTAAATAAAAACGGTTTTTTTTTGGAACAGAATATTCACCCATTAAGAGCCGAACAAATTTTAAAGTTAACTCTAAATGTTAATTTTAGGTAAAATTTTGCATCTTTTTCTATGATATCAATGAATGATTAATTATATTACATACGTCGATTTTTTAACAGAGTTAAATTTAAAATTCAAACGAGTGTTGTCTACTCCCAGACTAAGCATGAAGTAAAATTTCGAGTTTAGAAAAGCCCCGCGTAGAAAATTTGTCGAGGGTCGCGCAGCGACCCGAGACAAATTTTCGCGGGGCTTTTCTAAACTCGAAATTTTACTTCATGCGCCACGCGTATAAAACACTGATTTAAAGTGAAGTTAAAAATGCACTGAAAACCAACACAACTTCGAAATTTTTTCAAAATTATATGTTTTCTTTCCTATCCATGCTGTAAACCTTCAGATATTCGTTGTTTTCTTGTAAAAAAACTTCGATTCCCTGTAGTCCTTCGTTCTGCGAAGACCATGGTTGGTCCTTTGAGCTGTAGCCTTTGTAAAATGGTAATAAACTTAGTAATCTAGAGTAATCCTTCAATTTGAAACTTCTAAGAACGAGTGTTGTCCACTCCCAGACTCGACAAATTTTCACGGGGCTTTTCTAAACTCGAAATTTTACTTCATGCGCCACGCGTATAAAACACTGATTTCAAGTGAAGTTAAAAATATACTATTAACGTTGAATATTTTTCATGGTTAAGTAACCAAATATGCATTCACAAATATTTGAATTATTCGAAAATTTTAATATTTATATTCAAATATGAATAATTCAGTGATTTAAATATTCATATTGGAATATTTAACTATTTGAATTAATCGAATTCGAATCCCAGCCTTAATAGCGATGATTCGAATTATTTAGGAGAATTTGAATCCATGTATCAGGATTCGAATTTTATAAGGATTCGATTCCTTTTATAAGGATTCGAATCCTTTTATAAGAATTCGAATTCTTTTATAAAGATTCGAATCATCTACGTTTGGATTCGAATACGAATCCTTTTAAAAAAATGTAACGAATCCGGATCACGAATCCGTTGTCACTAAAGTATTCGAATACCTCTTTTGAATCCTCTAAAAGGATTCGAATCCGGGAATCGAATCCTGAATGATTCGAATCCTGCCTAGCTCTGATTGAAAATATACACTTAAAACTTTAGATTTTAACTAAATTCGATAATGCCTAGAAACAATAAAGAAAATTAAAACTGGAAATATAAGTGCTCAAAGTTCTGTTTAGAGCAGTGGTGGGGAAACTTTTTTTAAGACGGGCCATTTGTAATAACCAGACAATCGTAGCGGGCCAAAGAATAATGCTTAATCGTAGGTAGGTAGTTTTTATGCGGGTCGTCACATTACGAAGTAAGAACGCGTTCAAACATTCTCACCACGGCACTCTTAAACGGGCCGGATTGAACCTTTCCGCGGGCCGGACTTGGCCCGCGGGCCGTAGTTTCCCCAGCACTGGTTTAGAGAGACATAATAACCAATTCAAAATTACATAATTAACAGAAATATCTATAAAATGCATAACGATGTTGTTTTAATTTAAGAAAGAACGCAATAAATCTATTGGATATAAAGTTACCATAACTCAAAGTTGACTAAAATTGAAAAAGAAAAAGAAAATATAAAATCAATATTTTATCTAAAATAATTTAATGCTAAATTTTAATATAATTACTGCAAATTGTTAAGAAATTAATTATTTTTTTTTAAATTTAAGAAACGAAAGATAAAGGGGATCTTTTTGTCTATCAGTAAACTTCCGGTAAACTGTTTTTGATTGATAAATATACTGAAATACCGGTATTTGGAAAAAATCGGTATATGTCTAATCCAGAACGGTAACGTAACAATAGATTTGACAGGAGTAATAAAACGAGATGAAGCAATAAAGTAAGAAAATGGTTTTGGCAGAGAAACGGACCATTAGATAAGCAATAGCGTAAAATTGTTAACGCAGAGTGAAAACTCGCGCGCGATAGTAAAAAAAAAACCCGGCAATATTATTTCCCAACATGCTGATTAACTTACCTAGCACGGTGTGAGTTTACGTCTTGATAACTTCTTAAAATCATCATCATTCTTATCGCATTCTCAGTTACACGATTTTCCGTCGAAACGAAGAGCACGTCACGTCTCGGAACCTCGGAATCCCCTCGAGTATTCCTGCAGTACGTAAGTACAACTTGCTAATGGTTAGATTAAAAAAGAAAATAACGAAATGTTACCTTGAAAAGCGGGAATTATAAGTCGGTTTGATAGATAAGTATAAAATCGTGATCCGTATTGTGTATCCGAACAC
This sequence comes from Philonthus cognatus, assembly GCA_932526585.2. Classification (NCBI taxonomy): domain Eukaryota; kingdom Metazoa; phylum Arthropoda; class Insecta; order Coleoptera; family Staphylinidae; genus Philonthus; species Philonthus cognatus. The sequence goes on from OW052242.1 coordinate 38,446,955, forward strand.
ATACACGCGTTTGCTACTCGGAAGATGCAGTTGTTGGGGATAACGAATCACACGAACTGTACTGTACAAATTGGAATTAATGTGAGTATTTAAAAAAAAAATGATACAAAAAATTGAATAAATAAGTATTAATTAAAAATAAAAGTATAAAAAGATCTAATACAAAATTGATACATTTATTAAAAATGATGTTAATTCAAAATCTAATTAATTAATATATTTAATTTTCAATTTATTTATTCAATTTATTTATTTACGTAATAATAAATTAAATCTAAAAAAATATTCAATTGTCAGTTCATTTATACATTTATATTTCAATTAATTGATTAATTAATTAAATAATATATTTAATTTTCAATTTATTCATTCAATTTATTTATTTACGTAATAATAAATAAAATTTAAAAAAATATTTAATTGTAAGTTTATTTATACATTTAATTTTCAATGTATTTATTTATATTGTATTATATATTTATTTATAAGTGTGGTACATGACTGAGTTTAGAAAAAAATTTGAAAATCCAAAATGGCCCCCTTAAGAAAAACAAAACTTGGCTATGATCCCTGAGTAAATGTTAAAGTTATCTTAAGATAAAATTTGCTATTAGATTCCTCATTAAAAAATACCTGTATAATGTTAAAGTCTTAAATGTCTAGAATTAGTAATTATTGAATACAAAATTAAAACGAATTTTAAAAAAATCAGTTTTTTGCTGATGTCTCGAAAAAAAAGAAGATATTTCAAAATAGTTTTCAGATTAAAAAAAAAACACAACTTTGCTTCAATGGAGCCGACTCTCTATCTCTTCAAATAACTGAGATCCCTATAGATTCTGTCGAAATACGGACACCCTGTATACCGGGTGTTGACTTTGCGGACGCAACATAGGAAATTCCATGTAAATTTTGAAATGTTCAAATTTTGGTTCCCGTATTTATTTTAGAAACAAATTGTATCTACCTTTTTTGTAGAGTGAAAAATTCTAAATTCGTTCGTGTTAACGTTTATCACGTAATGGAATTGAAACAAATGCGGATGTCAAAATGGCAAAAGATATCGCAGTCACTTGATTAAAGTAAATGTTTTCGAAATGATTTACACTATACAAGAAAATATCCTCCTAATAAAATGGTATTATGCAGACCATAGTTATCACGATGTTTGCGTTATGTTTTTTGTCGTTAATTAAGTAACAGCAATATCTTGTGCTATTTTGATATCCGCAATAGTTGTATCAATTCCATGGTATGACATTATTTTAATAAAATCACATTACTTTTTCTTAATTATTTTAGCTGTAAGTTTTCTGACATTCGTTGATTTTTAAAAGACATATTTTAATTGAAGTACGAATATACATAAGTTTGACAATAATATGTTTCGGGTCGCTGCGCGACGCTCGACAAATTTTTATGGGGCTTTTCTAAACTCGAAATTTTACTTCATGCTTAGTCTTTCTCTTAATTATTTTAGCTGTGAATATTTAAATATTCGTTGATTTTTAAAAAAGTTCAATTTGAAGCTTTAAATGAGTGTTTTCCACTCCCAGACTAAGCATGAAGTAAAAATTCAAGTTTAAAAAAGCCCCGTGAAAATTTGACTCGGGTCGCGAAGCGACCCGAGACAAATTTTCTGGGCTTTTCTAAACTCGAAATTTTACTTCATGCGCCACGCGAAGAAAACACAGTTTAGAAGTAAAGTTCGAATATACATAAATTTGAAAATATTATAGTGTTTTATACGCGTGGCGCATGAAGTAAAATTTCGAGTTTAGAAAAGCCCAGAAAATTTGTCTCGGGTCGCTGCGCGACCCTCGACAAATTTTCACGGGGCTTTTCTAAACTCGAAATTTTACTTCATGCTTAGTCTGGGAGTGGAAAACACTTGTTTAAAGCTTTATATTGAACTTAAAGAAAACAGAGAATATCTGCAATTGTTGTATCAATTCCATGGTATGTCAATATTTTTATAAAATCACATTACTTTTTCTTAATTAATTTAGCTGAAAATTTTCTGACATTCGTTGATTTTTAAAAGAGATCAATTTCAAGCTTTAAACGAGTGTTTTCCACTCCCAGACTAAGCATGAAGTAAAATTTCGAGTTTAGAAAAGCCCCGTGAAAATTTGTCGCGGGTCGCGCAGCGACCCGAGACAAATTTTCTGGGCTTTTCTAAACTCGAAATTTTACTTCATGCGCCACGCGTATAAAACACAGATTTTAAGTGAAGCTCGAATATACATAAATTTCACAAATTATAGTGATTTATACGCGTGGCGCATGAAGTAACATTTCTTTTTTTTCTTTTCTAAACTCGAAATTTTACTTCATGCTTAGTCTAGGAGTGAAAAACACTTGTTTTAAAGCTTTAAATTGATTAATAAAAAAACAGGGATTATCCGCAATTGGTGTATCAATTCCATGGTATGTCATTATTTTTATAAAATCACATTACTTTTTCTTAATTATTATAGCTGTAAATTTTCTGACATTCGTTGATTTTTAAAAGAGTTAAATCTAAAGCTTTAAACGAGTGTTTTCTACTCCCAAACTAAGCATGAAGTAAATTTTCTGGGCTTTTCTAAACTCGAAATTTTACTTCATGCGCCACGCGTGTAAAACACTATAATATTGTCAAATTCATGTATATTCGAACTTCACTTAAAATCTGTGTTTTATACGCTTGGCGCATGAAGTGAAATTTCGAGTTTAGAAAAGCCCAGAAAATTTGTATCGGGTCGCTTTGCGACCCGAGAGAAATTTTCACGGGGCTTTTCTAAACTCGAAATTTTACTTCATGCTTAATATGGGAGTGGAAAACACTCGATTAAAGCTTCAAATTGAATTCTATTAAACATCAACGTATGTCAGAAAATTTACAGCTAAAATAATTAAGAAGAAGTAATGTGATTTTATAAACATAATCTCCTACCATGAAATTGATACAACTATATTATAGCGTTTTATACGTGTGGCGCATGAAGTAAAATTTCGAGTTTAGAAAAGCCCAGAAAATTTGTCTCGGGTCGCTGCGCGACCCTCGACAAATTTTCACGGGGCTTTTCTAAACTCGAAATTTTACTTTATGCTTAGTCTGGGAGTGGAAAACACTTGTTTAAAGCTTTAAGTTGAAGTTAATAAAATTCAGGGAATATCCGCAGCTGTTGGATCAATTCCATGGTATCTCATTATTTTTATAAAATCACATTACTTTTTAGTAATTATTTTAACTTAGAGAATCCTAAAGTGTTAAGTGTGAACATTCATAAATTTAGAATTTTTCATTCTACACAAAAGTGAAATACATTTTGTCTTTAAAATAAATAGAGAAGCTAATATTTGAACACTTTAAAATTAACATGCGATTTCCTATGTTGCGTCCACCAAGCCAACACCGGGTATGTATTTTATCAATGTGTTTTGTTATTAAATTAAATTTAGTTCATTTTAAATAATTTCTCATTACTTTAAACTTTTTTAATTTTATAAAAAAATGTTCGTATTTTCTAACGTTACAATAATAATTGTTATACTAATATTTAAATAATCGATGTGATTTTATTATTTAAAATATTTTTTTGGTTGTTGACTAATTAAGTTTAACTTTACATAACTAAGGTATAATTTTATTTTATTTCACCCTGCAAGAAAACAAGGTTTGTTCATTCTTTATAATTTTTTTAAAATTTTTATTTCAAAATTATAGACGCTAAGTTTACTAAAGCACAAATAATGCACACGAAATTGTTTGTTCTAAATTTGAACAACATAATAACATCAACTCTATTTTATATCATCAATTCTACAATAAAGGAAACTACAAAATAACGAAAAACAGACGAAACACGAAATTGGTCGAAGCGCGTTTTGTCTAGACTAAACGCGAAATGTCTACTGCTTATCGACATAGTTCGAATTAAAACATATATATATATATATATATATAAATCTTTATTGGCAAATGTTGGTAATAGTCATAGTACAAAAATAAATTACAATTAAATAAAGTAAAAATTAAATAATTTGCCAATTGGCTATCGACCGTTGGTCTTTCTGCCTGGAATTATAGAGTTCTGTCCTTGTCAGTTATTGTGTAGGAAATGTCTTGATTGCTAATGTCGTCCATTGTCTAGTCAAATGAATTTAATTGTCGTGATCACTAGGGTTATGAAATGATGAAATGAAATCATGAATTGTAGAGGTAAAACGTTTACGTTTGGGAGTGATATTAGGGTTTCGAGAAATGCATAAAGGGTGGAGGAGATTATAAAGGGTGGGGTTTGAGGCGAATTTATCAGCTAAATAGGATAGGCGGGTTTCGATGGAGGTAACTTTTGTTAGTTTGTACAGCAGGAGGTTGGAGGGGTTGTGCAGTGGGTTTTGAGGGTGACGGATTTTGGTAAGCACTCTCAGGGCCGATCTTTCGGCGACTTGTAAATTTTTGAGTGTAGTAGGATGGGGATTGTGGAAGAGGATAGCAGCATAGTCAAGTAAGGGGCGGCATATCATTTTATATATATGAACGGCTGTTTTTGTGGTAATTCCTTGTTGTTTGAAGGTCAGACCTTTAAAATGAGCCGCCCGATTCTTGATTTTTGCTTTGAGGATTGTGGAGTGAGCTTTAAAAGTAAGGTTGGGGTCAAAAAGGATACCTAAATATTTGCAAGTGGTTGAAGGGCGGATAACTTGATTGTTTAAAGAAATTGAGAATGGGGATTGGTTTGCTCGGTGAAAAGGGATTAGAAGCTGGGTTTTATTGGGGTTTATGGAAATTCGCCATTTCGCAAACCATGTTTGAATGGTGTCGATAAGGCCCTGTAGAGTGCTGAGGGCTTTTGGGAGTGTGGGAGCATGTGCGATTAACGCAGTATCATCGGCGTATAGGAGAGGGTAGGCAGATTTATCAAAATAGTTAGGATCGGGGTTGTACATATCGTGGACGAGAAGGTTGTAAAGAAATGGTGATAGCGGGGATCCTTGTGGGAGGCCTTGCTCAGGAGTAAAGGCGCTGGAAAAGGTGTGGCGTATTTTAACTTGAAGGGATCTGTTGTGCAGGAAACTGTCTAAGAGGTTGATTAGGTGTGGAGGTATATTAAGGGAGCTGCACTTAAACAGCAAGCCCTGGTGCCAAACTGAATCAAACGCTTTTTGAATGTCTAGGAATATTATGGCAGATTTACGACCTTCAAGGCTTGCTGTTTGACAGTTGGACGTGAGAATGGATAAAGCTAGAGTTGTGGAGCGGTGTTCGAGGAATCCGAACTGGTAGGGAGGAATAAGGTCCGCTATGCAGGACATAAGTTTGTTTTTGATTATGGATTCGAATAATTTTCCGAGGACTGGGAGAAGGGTGATGGGGCGATAATTGCTAGGATCTAGTGGGTCATTTCCGTGTTTGGGTATACAGGTAATTATACCCCGCTTCCACTCTGGCGGTAACACTTGGGTAGAGTATATATGGTTAAATATTTTTAGGATATAGGTGTGGATGTTTGTTGGAAGAGATTTGAGGATAATTCTAGGAATGTTGTCATAACCGGGTGCCGTGTTTTTGCCCTTTTCGAGGTTTTCAAAATATTCTTCCTCCTTTATAGCATCATTTGGGGGAAGAGGTGTTTGGGTGATTTTAAAAGACGCATACCAGGAGTTTACACTGTCGAGGAATTCATTGTCATAGTCTGTGTGGTCAGTCATTGTGTACGTGTGTTTGAAATAAGTCGCAAAGATGTTAGTAATGTCGATATCGTCCGTCACCGTATTGTTTGTCATTGGGTCTGTGATTTTTTGGATAAAATCGGTTTTCCGGTACTTGCTGAGTTTTTTAATCTCCTGCCAGTAGTGTTTACCATGTAGGTCGTTTATTTGTTCACACGATTTTATCCAGAGATCACTTTTATACTGTGTAATCATCGTATGTATGTCTTTATTTAGTCGGTTGAATTTTTGTTTGAGTGTCATGTCGTCAGTTTGTCTAAAGTCTCTATATAACTGTCGTTTGTATTTAATTAAGTGGAGGATATATTTGGGAAGAGGATATTTGTAGGGTTTTTTGGTTATAGTTGGTGTGTTATGTTTGATAGATTGAGATAGGGTTTCTAGGAAAAGGGAAATCGTGTTAGGGTTAATAGATTCATTTTCGGAGATAAATTTTGTCATTTCGTCGGTCACGTTTGTAGTGTCACAGTATTTGAAGTTTAAAATTGTCTTGGGAACGGATGGAAGGGGGGAGCAAACATTAAGGGAAAATTGGATAGATAAGTGGTCTGAACATAAATCAGGGACTAGGGTGACATTATCTATAAGGTGTTCGATGTTGCTTGTACAAAGAAGGATATCGGGAGTGGTGGATTGGTTGTTTGACATGATGAATGTGGGACTGGTATGGATACGCACAAAGTTGGAGTTTGCTATAAAGGAGGCGAGTTGCTTTGATTTTGTTTTATTAATGTTAAAATCACCGATTACGACAACATGATCATAAAGGGAAGCCTTTGTGAGGATTGTATCTTCAATGGAAGAGGAGTTGTGGATGTATACAAGGAAAATGTGGAGTGAGAATTGAGGCAGCTCAATGGTGCAGTGCAGACATTCGTTCATAATATTGTTTATTTTAGGCGGATTTGATTTCAATAATTTTATTTCTGATCTGGCTGCCACCAATGAGCCACCTCGTTGGTTTTGTTGGGGAGTCGAGGAAGGAATTTGGATGTAGGACCAATTATTAAATGAAAAAGAGTTTTTTGTTTTTGTTTCAACCATCATAATGACATCGATGGGATTGTTGGTAAGGTAATTGGAAACTAGATGGGATTTTAAGGAAAGGGAGTTGATATTGCCGTATATAAAATTATACACCGCCATTGTTGCTACTTAGGTGTGAGAGTCTGGTCTGGATGCCGGATAGGGGGGCTACAGGAGGGATGACATTTGGGGATTCAAGGTCAAACATGACGACGAACATCTTGTTGCCTGAAAAATTAACATGGGTGTCTACATTAAATGAATCGATGAAACGAGCTTTCAGTTTTTTGATAAGTGCGTCTCTATCAGTCACCGTTGGTTCGTTAATCTTTGTCGTGTAGATGTCGATAATGTAATCATGAACAGTGATGGGGGTGTGAATTCGTGAGTTTTTTGTCAAGTCCTTGTCAATTTGGGAAGATTTTTTGTTTTGATTCATCATTTTAATATTGGGGATTCCCTCAATCGGTTGACGCGGTCTCTTGGCGCATTTCGTTGACCATGCCCCGTGGTCTGTTTCTCCGCAAGCCTTGCATTTTATCGGCAATTCAGTGTTGCACGTAGATGTGGGGTGTTGTCCTGCACATTTAGCACAGGTTATATTTTCGGTGCAGTTGCTGGTGATGTGGTCATTAAAACATAATTTCGGGTTTTGTCCGCATGAGTTTAGATAAGTCATAACATGCTGAGTGTCATACAAATGACAAATTTGTAAAGTTGTAATAACAGAAACTCAACGTTAATCGAAATTATTAAAAATACAAGAACATTTTTCTTTATTGTGATGCTCCTAAAATAATAATGAAATACAAATAAATAAACAATTTGTAAGGAAATATTTATTTCTTTGATTTTTATGTAAAAAAATAACAATAAAATTGAGCCGATAAAACTAGAGGAGCTAAATATTGAGATTAAATTATGAAAAATGCCAAACATTCTCCCGCTTGTTTTCAAAATTATGAAATAAATCGATCAAACAAAACAAAATAAAAAAGTACTGGAAAACATCAATTTGGTTTTATAAACAAAGTGACGCATTATTTATAAGGAGTATGTTTTAAACTTCACATTAAATGAGTATCTTTCACAATGTTCTCATTAATCACTTGGTGAAACATGATTAAAATAAAAGTGTTTTTATTCCAAATTTTATTTTAAATCAGTATGTTGTAGACGTGGCGCATGAAGTAAATTTTCAAGTTTAGAAAAGCCTGAAAATTTGGATTTGCCGGCCCGCTACTCGCTTCGCTCGCGCGCCACGGCAAATCCAAATTTTTAGGCTTTTCTAAACTCGAAATTTTACTTCATGCTTGATCTGGGAGTGGAAATACTCATTAGAAGTGTCAAATTAAATGCTTTTATAATTAATTATAATTAACCTGGTATAAATACTACATCTCATAATTGAAAGTGATTCATTATTCAATGGAGATGACCTTAACAAATATAAACTAGCTGACTTTCTTGCTAGTTTTGGCCTACACAGCAAATTTTGTTTACCCACGAGAAAAGGAAACTCCATTGATAATATATATATAACATTTATTTATTTATTTATTTATTAACGGAATCTCCATTTTATTACATAAGTACATATACATATTGTAATATATGACATAGAAATCAAATCAAATGTAATTAATCTAGAATTATCGGATCACTTGGGTATAGAATCCAATATTATATTAAAAGGAAATATAAATAAAATAAACCATAAAACAATCAAACCAATTACATTGGCAGGAAAACAGCAATTTTTTTATTTAATTCAAGAAATTAGTTGGGAATTTTTAAACCAAAATACAAATGTAACTGAAGTTGCCCAGTTATTCATCACAGTAATATCAATCGCATCTCACCAAGTATTTAATAGCATAGAAATCAGTACTACACCCCGTTCAAATACACCACAGCTAAAATGGTATAATGAACATCTTAAATCTATGAGAGAAATACTGTGTTTCATGACTGAGGCTTGTAATCAAAATAAAAATAATCAAGAGCTTCGTAAAATAAAAAATAAATATAAAATTAAATATAATAGTGCTATCAGAGAATGTAAAACCAATTCATTTACGAAATATATGGAAACTCATAATTACTCCCCAAAACATCTCTGGAGAGTTCTTAAACCAAAAGAACTAAATATTATATATTCCATTTGTTTCTGGATCTCGCCTAGCTATGGAAAAGTGACAGTTTAAGTATTGTAAATGGGGCTGGTTGTGTTTTAAATCAGGGTTTTTAAATGTCACTGTCAGATGTTCGATTTTAAGGTTATAATTTCTGACTATTGTGATCTTACACTGTTGCCTGTTTTACAAATTTTCAGATATAAAAGGATAATAATATGCAGTTTTAAGATTAACAAAATTTACTACTTGGTTTTTGTACATACAAACACAGCAATAATATTGTATATAACAAATATAATGAATTCGGCTCTGCAAACTTATTTCGTCATCCATTTGTATTTCTCGCTTGGGTCTTCCCGTTAACACATTTCGATCAACTCCATCCATCCACCTAAATTTTGGTCATTTTCTCTTCTGTTGGCCCTCAGTATTTTTTTGTAGAATTGCAAATTTATTCCCACCCTCTTGTGATACTGATAATTTTCATGTCAAACAATGTTTAAGCCCTCATTCCACTTTTATTATTTAGTCAAGAGAACCTGCATCTGAATCTTCTGATGTTTGTTCTGAGCCAGATTCCCCAAGCGAAATAATAGAAGGAGGAATGGTTTCAACAGAAAGGTTCGCCATGTGTTTTGTCCAGTCATCCAAAATAAGTTTTTCACAATGATCACAGAAATTTTGCCACATATCGGATGTACATTTTGAGAGAGACTCAAGCCATAAATTCTGAACACGATCCTTAGATGGTTGCTTAGAATTTATGTGCTTATTGTAGTAAGTCTTACAAAACCCCCATGCCATTTTAATTGGATTGTATTGACAATGGTATGGCGGTAATCTAAGAACTTCGTGCCCGTTCTTTCTCAAAATGTCATCAACTACGTAAATTGTGTCATTTGATCGAAAAGGTATAAATAAAGCCCATAGTTCCTTTTTGGTTAATTTTGGATTGAATTTTACATTGTGTTTAACCAACCACTCCTGCATTTCGCATTTCTTACAAGAAAATGAAGGAGTTTTGTCTAATTGCACAGAATGGTGAAATAATTGTTGCAAGATTAACAATAAACCTCTTCAAAATTAAATAGAGGATTACTTATGATATCATAAATTATTGCAACACTGTTAAAATAAGGAATCAGGAGTGGCAACTAATAAAAAATGTAAATGTTGATACTGCAACATAACAACACGAAAGCATGGCTAGGCGAGATCCAGAAACAAATGGAATTGTGTATATGATTAATGACAAATGCTTTATAAATGCTAACGATTTCAATAACTTTTTCGTTACACAACCAATTAAGTCAAGGGACACATCTCCTAAATCTAACATTGAGCCCATTGTTTTAATGTGTCGCAATCAATCTTCCCAATCAAACGGATATTTCAACTTTCATAAGGCTACGTTGAATGATGTTAAAGAAGCAATCGATAATCTGAAACCCAGCAATAGCTTTGACATTTATGAAATCAATATCGAAATGATTAAAATCACTAAAAACATATTGATTCCAGATTCATTGAAAATTGCAAAAATCATTCCAATTCATAAAAAAGGAGATCCTAACGATCGATCAAATTATAGACCTATTAGTTTATTACCTATTATTTCAAAAGTGTTCGAGAAGATTTTAAAGAAACAACTTGTAACACATCTAGAGGCAAACAAGATGCTAAGCAACAAACAGTTTGGTTTCAGAAAAGGCCTAAATACTACACATGCTATAACAGAGTTTGTAAATTGGGTTACAGAGTGTATCGAGAGAGGAGAGTTTGCATTTCTCGAAATTTTAATTAGAAAGTTATACGCCTATGATATACACCCAAATAGATGCAGAACGCTGTGCTTATATCTATGTAACAGGCAGCAGACTGTATTGTATAAAGAAAACAAGTCAGAATTTAAAGTAAACGATATTGGTATTCCTCAAGGTTCCGTTCTTGGACCAATATTGTTCTTATTATATATATATGACCTACCTGCATGTGTCGATAAATTTGAGACTGTTCTTTTTGCGGATGACACAACTATTAGCACATCAAACACATTTTTTTCAAACTCTCTTAGCCTACATAAAGATGATTTAACGGAAGTTTCTGAATGGTTCCTAAGCAATATGCTACAAATAAATAATGACAAAACAAACACTTTACATTTCTCGTTACGATCGAACAATAGTATACGAGCTCCATTAACACCACACACAAAATGGTTGGGACTACATATAGATTGTAGTCTAAAATGGCCAGAACATGGAAACATGCTAGCAAACAAGTTAGCTCGAAAGATATATCTGCTTAAAAATCCATCAGATTCAGTTACAAATAATGCATTACGAGTAGCATATTGTGCATTAATTTAGTCTCATTTAAAATATGGAATATTTATATGGGGTCATTCTCCAATTAATCACCGAACATTTTCCCTACAGAGAAGGGCAATTCGAATTATTGCAGGGATAAGCTACAGAGATAATTGCAAAGAATGTTTTAGGAGCTACAAGCTACAAACTCTACCTTCAATATATATTTTAGAGTGTCTTACATATATCAAAAATAACTTAGATAATTTTAAATCGCACGATTCCAATCATATGTATAATACAAGAAATAGACGGGATATATATTCAAAAAGATTGAGGCTTACAAAAGCAAAAATAGACAGTAACTACTACTCCATAACATTTTATAATATATTACCGTTGCATGTCAGAGCGCTTCCATTGAAAAATTATCTAAATGTTATTATAACATATCTTATGAATAAGGTGTATGTTAACTATGAAGAGTTTATATCAGAAGGTTTTAAAGTATAGACATTGAATTATAAAATTGAAAATGTGATTTTAACACTGCACTGGGGAGCACATTAAAATATTTAAATTATTTATTTAATTATTATTCACTGTTTATGTCAAATCTCGCATATCTGTCATCTGAATGTTAATTTTAAGTTGTACTGTACGTATGTAAACTATATTAGTTTTTATGATCTTCTACTTGACATGTGTATTAATTAATTAATTTCGTTTAAAAAAATGTTATTCAAATCAAGTCGTTTTATTTCAATTCAATATTAAAAAAATATATAATGTTATTTAATGATAAACAATATATTAATCGATAGCTAAAATTTTGTAACATTTAAAAATTGAAATATTTTTTCGACAGTGATGAACATATTTTGCTTGACACTTTATCACTTATGATATGATATAGTTGTTCATTAATTTGTGTATTTGTTCACAGTTTCTGGAACAATTTCTGGAAAATTACTAATTATTATATGTCATAAAGTAACATAACATTCATTGTTGAAAGTAGTATAAAACGGCGAATGTGTCAAAAGTTATGTTAGGTTAGGCGCCACATACATTTAGGTAGACGATGTAACATCTAACCTAACCTAACTTTTGACACATTCGACGTGGTTACCGTGCCAAGTTTGGCTGTATCTCACATCGTCAAGGTTTTTGAGGTTATGTGTTGCTTGGGTAGAATGTCATTCTGTCGACTAAATGTCGGCTGACGTCGATTTACATCAGCTGCAATTATAGTTCAGATATCGACTTACGTCAACTGTCTTTATGGAATAACGTTAAATAAACATAGTAATTAAGATACAAATTCAAAATAAACATAATAAGTGCCACAAAAATGTCATAAGTGATATAGTGAGAAACAAAACATGTTCACGACTGTTTAAAAATATTACAATATTCAAAATTTAAATATGTATAACTTTAAATGAATGTTTAGTTCATCATTGATTACTTTGTAAAAGATAATTATTATTTTTGTATTATTTAATTCAAATATAAAATGACTTTATTTGTATAACATTTATATTAAACCAAATGAATTAATTTAGTTTAAATTTAGACACTTTTTTAATTTAAAATTAAAATAAAACTACTCATTTTTAAATGTAAATAATTGTAGGCATAAGTTTTAGATGATAATAATAATATTTATTTGGCATCTTGTGCTATACAATTATGAAATGTAGATTTTTATGCAAGGTTTATTATAAAAGCGCTCAACTTCGAATTTTTACCGAGTGTTTCTCCTCCCAGATTTAGCATGAAGTAAAATTTCGAGTTTAGAAAAACCTGAAAATTTGGATTTGCCGTTGCGCGCGAGCGAAGCGAGTCGCGCCCTGACAAATCCGGCAAATAGTAAACATAGCGTCTGTAATTTTGAAATGTAAATTTTAATAAAATTATAGAGAATAAACAAACCTTGTTTTTTTTTGCAGGGCGAAATAAAATAAAATTATACCTTAAATAGGTAAAATTAAAGTTAATTAGTAAACTACTAAATAACAATTTAAATAATAAAATCACATAGATTATCTAACTATTAGTAAAACAATTATTATTGTAACGTGAAAAAAAACGAACAATTTTTTATAAAATTGCAAAAGTTTAAAGTGATTTTTATGCAAGGTTTATTATAAAAGCGTTCAACATCGAATTTTTACTGAGTGTTTCCACTCCCAAATTAAGCATGAAGTAAAATTTCGAGTTTAGAAAAGCCTGAAAATTTGCCCGCGAGCCACCGCCCTGGGTGCGCACCTGGCCATGACACACAATATCACTATTTTTCGAGTTATTTTGAAAATGAATGTAAAATAGTGTTATTTAATATAAATTATTATATTTCTATTTAATTTGTTTGGACATTCATTTAAAGGATGATTAATCCATGTCAATGCGGATTTCGCAATGCGAAAAAGTGATAAAAGCGATTTATGAATTCGATAAAATCATTGTCGTATTCCGGGCCGGTTCGAGTGGGCTCACGTTTCATTTATAATCGAGATTCTCGCGATCTTTTCATTTCTTCTTTTAAAAAAAACGTTGTTGTTGATGTTTTTCAGTTTGTGTGACCTTGAACGTCCACCAGGTTGCCAACCTGCATGCTTAACGGACAAGGAAGCCTCCCTTAGGAATCACCAATGTAAAACTGTAAGTGAAATTGTTATTTATTTTAATCTTAGGCATTTGGATATTGAATATAAACAGTAATTTAAAAAACCACAATTTCTTCTCCGTGAACTAGTTATTAAAACGGTATTGTTTCACTAATTTTCAGTAAAACAATGCGAAGTGTTTTAATTAATGGTTTATTCTTGAATCTTAGAGGCGTTCACTGCGTATATAAAGAAAACAGTTAACATTTTTGTACCACTTTTATTTTATTTTTACAAAAGTAAAATAATAATGGTATAAAAACTTAAGTGTTTTCTTTATCTCAAATTAATGGTTTATTGTTAAATATTTTTAACTACGTTTTAAATGAGAAATTTATTACTTCTTTTAGTAAACTTTTAAAATTTCATAATTTCTTTACTAAACTTTTAAGTAAAGAAACTGTTGATGTTTTAATTATTATTTATATTTATTATAACTGTAAGCAATAAGGATATAAATAGTTTCCAAGAACATTTTATTTTGGTTTGGCATTTTCTGTATCAGTAACGGAATTTTAAATAGTTTTTTCTAAAACGATTGCATAAAACATGTAAAAACATTTTTATGGTATGCTATAAAGGGAACAAATATTTTTGTTTAATTACGAAACAAATACGTATGAACAGTATTTAATTTATTCCTTTACGGATACACCATTTTACAATGTAAAAATAAAAAATTAAATACTAAATATATGAATATAAATATAGATAAGAAATATTAATAATAACATATTACAATTGTTGTCGAGAGAATCAGTTTCTGTAGACTGTATTTTTAATTTCATCAGCCAAGATCAGAAGTGCCGGTATCAGGGGCGCACACGGGGTGACGGATTACTAGTGCCACTTACCTTTAGTCCATTCCTCACCGCTAACTTCCAATTTGGGCGATGCAGACGTTTTCTTAACTAATTAAGTCTTTACACAACAAACTAAATATTTTTTAATAAATCTAGTGATAAACTCGCGTGGATATTCCACTCGCACGACACACTCTTTTTTTCCCATTTCGGTGGTGTAAGTGACAGCATTTGAGGGGTCCAATGCAATAACCAGCCAAGTCCAGTTTTATAAAATGTTGAGGAGAGACAAAAAACTGTTTACATGCAAGAAAAAAAAAACATAAAGATTATTATGCATGCAACTAACAATACACCAATGCACTGCAAATTTAAACCAGATTGTTGCATGCTATAACACAGAATTTTAAAATGTATAAGAATATAGAGTACTTAACCCATTTTCTCATAAAAATGGACTTGGCTGATTATTGCATTGGACCCCTCACTTGTCGCCAGATACTGCCACCATACAGACCCCCAAGATGCATGGCAGTTTTGTAATTTACGACTGAACAACAATAAATAGAATTAATATTATTGTTTTAGTTTTATTTTGAAATAAAATATTTGAAATAGCTTACCAAATCATTGACCAACCTAACGTAGTGTCAAATAAAAATTGGCAACATTGACAAGATATTCGTCAATTCATATAAAAATCTCAAACTATTGAAAACCAAATAAAAAATTAGAAATTATCTAATATCATAAATTATTAAAATTTATGTTAATAACATGGTAAACAATTAAAATTATCTATAAGGTAAGGTAAGTAATCATTTTGGTGATTTTACCTTTTAGATCATTTCAATTTTTCATGTATGTTAAACGGTTAATTGCTAATAAATATTGACGAAAATCAGAGAAACAAGAAAATGTTCAAACCGTGTGTAAATTCACGAAAGTCATAAAGATAATACAAAAATGTTAATTGTAAGCTGGATATGCTCAAATTGATATTACCCGGAAATCTTTTAAGAAATACATTTAGAAACCTGTATAAAATAACATGTATATTAATTGATTGAATAATTATATTTATTTAATTATTTTTAACAAAAGCTTTATAATTATTTTTATATCAAAATAGAAATGTATTAATAAAAATCCGCTGTAGCCAACACAAAATAAGTTTGTTTTTTAAGATCTATGTTGATCTTTCTCATTGATGAGAGTTACAAATAAATATAAGATTTATTAGATATTACTAAATTAATTAAACACAATTGTGTTGTTTCTTCAATTTTTATATGAGTGAAAAAAGAACACAACAGTGTTTAATTAATTGATTATATACTTCACGTAAACATGAAAATTATACAGGGTGGCCCAAATTCGATGTTTTCATAGGGTATTTCGGTAACCTAGAGAGTTAGAAAAATAAAATTAATTTACACGTCATGACCTCTTTTTCTGAGATATTAATAATGACGTTAACAGATTATGGCTAATTATATTAGTTTGGAAAATATCAGACGTTTCTAAATTGTGCGATTTTGTGATTTTCTTTGTTACTAATTTATAATAAAATTTCCGAATTTTCATTGAAACTTATAAATTTTACCAATTTTACCACAGTAAAATGCGGTAAAATTTCGATGAAAACTCAGAAATTATATTATAAATTAGTAACAAAGAAATTCACAAAATTGCACAATATGAAATTAATAATGTGAATAAAAATTTAACATTATAAAAATTCATAAAAAGTCACGAACAAATTATCAATATAATACTTATCATAGACTGATAAAATGCAGCATAGTTAAATAATTAACTGATAAATAAAAATAATTAAATGTGGACGTTGAGGAAGTCTTTTAGAATATAGTTTAAACTATTTACAACATGAAACATCTTTGAGAAATCTTCATGAAAATTCGTGTGAATGATAAGAAGACATTGCTTTTTCAGAATATGCGTAAAAGAAAAAAAAAATGCGATCGAATTATTTTCAATTGAAAATGGAAAAAATAGAATGTTATTGAAATATTTAGCTAAATCAAAGCTTAAAATATTCACAACATGGAAACTCTTTAAGAAATCTTAATAGGATTTTGTGTAAATGTTTAGAAGATATTCGTCTTTTAGAATATGCTAAAAACAAAAATTACACCGTCTACACTTCTCAAATTATTTTTAATTGAATTTCGAAAACTTCTGTTTCTAAACCAATTTCCGTAGATTGTAGGGTTCCTCAAAGAACTAACTTTGGGCCAATATTATTTTAACTTTTTGTAAACGAAACTTCTAACAAGTGTTTTTACTTTTTGATTAGGCATGAAGTAAAATTTTAAGTTTAGAAAAGCTTGAAAATTTAGGTTGGACAGCAAATCAAAGCGATTAAACCAAATTTTCAGGCTTTACTAAATTCGAATGTTCAATCATGCGCTACGCATATAAAATACTGATTTCAAGTAAAGTTTTACTCATTGAAAATATTTTAGTGTTTCATGCGCTACGCGTATTAAACACTGAAATATTAATATAAAATTTCGAGATTAAAAAATCCTGACAATTGAGGCTTTTTTAAACTAGAAACTAAAAAAATCTTAAGAAAAAGCTATGCATATGTATACTTAAAAGAAAAATGTCCAGTGTGCATTTCTTTTAATCCCTGTGAACAGAACTATTGTTTGCTTTGACACTGTTGTTCGTCAATAAATTGTATTATTTATGCATCCGAGAGTTTCAAAAAAATAATTGAAAAAATCCATGTTTCGTAATAACATGTTTATTCAAGCACTAGCAGTATACCAGGTGTTGACTTGGAGGACGCAACATAGAAAATCGCATGTCAATTTTAAAGTGTTCAAATATTGGCTTCCCTATTTATTTTAGAGACAAAATGTATTTCACTTTTTTATAGAGGGAAGAATTGTGAATTTATTAATGTTTACACTTAACACTTTACGTTTCTCAAAGTTAAAATAATTAAAAAAATGTAATGTGATCTTATAAAAATAATGACGTACAATAGAAATAATACAACAATTACGGATATTTCCTGTTTCTCTTTAAGTTCAATTTAAAGCTATAAACAAGTGAGACACATTTTCTGGGCTTTTCTAAACTCGAAATTTTACTTCATGCGCCACGCGTATAAAACACTATAATATTGTCAAATTTATGTATATTTGAACTTTACTTCAAATCTGACTTTTATACGCGTGGCGCATGAAGTAAAATTTCGAGTTTAGAAAAGCTCAGAAAATTTGTCTCGGGTCGCTGCGCGACCCGAGACAAATTTTCACAGGGCTTTTCTAAACTCGAAATTTTACTTCATGCTTAGTCTGGGAGTGGAAAACACTTGTTTAAACCTTCAAATTGAACTCTTTTAAAAATCAATGAATGTCACTCCCAGACTAAGCGTGAAGTAACATTTCGAAATTAGAAATGCCCCGTGAACATTTGTCGAGGGTCGCGCAGCGACCCTAGACAAATTTTCTGGGATTTTCTAAACTTGAAATTTTACTTCATGCGCCACACGTATAAAACACTATAATATTGTCAAAATAATGTATATTCGAACTTCACTTAAAATGTGTGTTTTATACGCGTGGCGCATGAAGTAAAATTTCGAGTTTAGAAAAGACCAGAAAATTTGTCTCGGGTCGCTGCGCAACCCTCGGCAAATTTTCACAGGGCATTTCTAAACTCGAAATTTTACTTCATGCTTAGTCTAGGAGTGGAAAACACAGGTTTATAGCTTCAAATTGAACTCTTTTAAAAATCAAAGAATGTCAGAAAATTAACAGCTAAAACAATTAAGAAAAAGTAATGTGATTTTATAAAAATAGTGACATACCATGGAATCGATACAACAATTGCAGATATTCCCTGTTTTTTTTAAAGTTGAATTTAAAGCTTTAAACAAGTGTTTTCCACACCCAGACTAAGCATGAAGTAAAATTTCGAGTTTAGAAAAGCCCCGTGAAAATTTGTCGAGGGTCGCGCAATTTTACTTCATGCGCCACACGTATAAAACACTATAATATTGTCAAATTTATGTATATTTGAACTTTACTTAAAATCTGATTTTTATACGCGTGGCGCATGAAGTAAAATTTCGAGTTTAGAAATGCCCAGAAAATTTGTCTCGGGTCGCCGCGCGACCCTCGACAAATTTTCACAGGGCTTTTCTAAACTCGAAATTTTACTTCATGCTTAGTCTGGGAGTGGAAAACACTTGTTTAAAGCTTCAAATTGAACTCTATCAAAAATCAATGAATGTCAGAAAATGAACAGCTAAATTAACTAAGAAAAAGTAATGTGATTTTATAAAAATAAAGACATTTTTCTTGTATAGTGTAAATCATTTCGAAAAAATTTACTTTAATCAAGTGACTACGATATCTTTTGCCATTTTGGCATCCACAGTTGTTGTTTCAGTTCCATGGCATGTCATTACTTTTATAAAATCACATTATATTTTCTTCATTATTTTAACTTAGAGAAACGTACAGTGATAACACGAATGAATTTAGAATTTTTCAATATGTTTTTAAAATAAATAGGGGAGACAAAATTTGAGCATTTCAAAATTTACATGGGATTTCCTATGTTGCGTCCGCCAAGTCAACACCCGGTATATCTAAATTATTCATACATTTTATGACTACTGAACTATCAAATTTAATGAATGAAAACTTCTTATCATATTAGTTAAATTTATTAAGTTTAAATAGTCGTTTTTACAATTTGTGATAGTAATATTTGTGATGCGATGTTTTCCACAGACTAGACGTCTAGATTTTATAAAGTTGTGGATTATTATTTCATTATTATTGTTAAAATAATAGTAACAAATAGCATTGTCTCTTGTGATAAAATTAAAAATATTTATTGTGTAAAGCGACATTACACGTCAAACACCATTTGATTGTTTTGTTTCGAAAAAAGACATTTTTTCTTTAACTTATAATAATATAATTAATTAAAATAAAATAAGTTAATTCTAAAATGGTTTATACCAACAAATAAAATATTGATGAATTACTGAATTTGATTTTAATTTTAATAACTATTTCAATTATCTAGTTTCGGTTTTAATAACCAGTACCAGTACTATTTTGGGCAAGGTATGTAGATGATGTTTTTTGCATTTGGACGGGTACTACAAGACAACTAGACATATTTACCAATTTTTATAAATTCAATTAACCAAAAAATACAGTTTACGGTTGAATTGAAAACTAACAACTACTTAAACTTTGGAGGTTAAAATATCTCACAATAATAAAAGCACCAAATAACGAATTAGTTTACTAAATCTATAGAAAAAAATACATTTTTGGATTCAATTATACCTGCAACGTCAAATACAACACACAAAATTGAAAACAGTACTTTTCATTCTATATTACATAGGTTATTAAATATTCCATTAACTTCTGAAAATTATAAAATAGAATTAAATACCATAAAGATTATTGCAAATAATAACGGTTACTCAGAACAAGTAATAGACAATTTGCTAAAAAAGAAAAAACAAACTGAATTATTAAAATATTTTTACGCAACCACTGAAAAACCTAGAACTACTTGGCATATAATAGATTATGTGGCAGACCTTTCAATAAAAATTAAAAACAGTTTAGGAAACAAATTTGATATCATACTGACAAACCCCATTAATTTAAGAACTCTTTTAGTCAATAATAAATTCAAAAATAATAAAAATGGAGAAATCGGGTATTTACGAATAGGGTTGTAGTGACTGTGGTGCATTGTATATAGGGCAAACGGGTCGATCTTTTAAAATTCGTCTAGAACAGTGGTCTCCAAACTACGGCCCGCGACTTGCATGAATCCGGCCCGCGATTGTTTGTAATTTTTTTTTGTAAATGTCATATTTTGAAATATTGTAACAATTGTTCCTTAAATTTTTCATAATTTTATAAAATTAATCGGATCTTGGCCGACTTTATTATGTAGAATTGTATTTGTGGCCCGCGAAGAAGATAGTTTGGAGACCCAGGGTCTAGAAGAACACAGAAACGACGTTCTAAATAATAAACAATCAACGGGTATGTCCAAACACTGCATCATAGCCGGTCACCTTTTTAATAATTCCAATTTCAAAATTTTACATACAGGCAATAAGGGCCGTTTATTGAATCTCAGAGAAGGTTTGGAAATACAAAAGGCAATAAAAGCCGGAAAGCTTATAGTTAATGACAACGACGAACTTTGGATTTCCCCAAAGTTTGTAAAAATGTAATTTCTGTATATTCCTTGATAATGGCTAGAAGCCGAAACTAATCGGAATAAATCAAATATTTTGTGAAACAAACCAAGTGATTTTTATTTAAATAATATTCATACTTATATATTTAATAACCATTATTAAGACAATTTTAGTTTTCTAGAAATTTTTGCCCAAACTCAAAATACTTAAGAATTTTTGTTACTAGTAGATAATTATATTATTGTTAAATCCTAGTATTTCTTGTTAAAATATTAATTCACAGTGCACACAGTATTAATTAAATATATTATTTAATTACTTATCTATTAAATGGACTGCAAATAAATAAACAAATAAATATCTATTCTTGTTCACGATGCAATGTCGATAAAAAAAATAAAAGTGACTATTTATGTGTTAAAACAACATCACTTTGTTTTCCATTTATTTAGATCAGTGAGATAAATATACCGAATTATTTAAATATGCCAAAGTGTTTACTCCCAGGTGGGCGAATAAGTTAACCTCAGAAAATTTGAATATTATGAATTTTACTGAATTGAAGTTAGGATAATTCTACTGTTGGTCAGTGGCGTAACTAGGATTATGCCAATACATGTGTTCCCGCTTTTCTAAACTTGAAATGATGCTTTGTGATTAATCAAGAAGAGGAAACGCTTTTTTGAAGCTTTGAATTTAATATTTTTATAAAAACTACTGGGAGGGCAAATCGAGATGCAATCATTAAATTTGTTGCTTACTAAAAAAAAATGTTGAATATGAATTATTATATGGCTTATTTCATCGATTATTATATCGAATATTTACAGTATGTTCTTTTTTATATTCTAACGAATTTTTAATTTAAAAATAAAACGATTACGGCTAAATTTATATATACTCTACGAGTATAATTTTATCGATATAATAATACAATTTCATAATTTATCCACTATCTATAAATAAATAGCTTGCGATTTTTATTTCCATAAATGAAATAGTCTAGTAATATATACATTTTCTTTTCAGATCACCATCCACGCAACATTTATGTGTTACATAAATGCCATAAACACGATAATAATTTCTCCCGAGAAGAAGAAGAAGAATTATGTCTGGAAGAACAAATGAAACATTCGACGTGTCCGATGAACAGTTCAGTTATCCGGACACCCCCGTCAGCACAGTAAGCCAAAGCTCACTAGATTCACAGCAACTCACAGTTTCCACAGCTTTAGGACTGGGCGGAAAATCGAATTCTGGTAAATACCTGTATTATTTAAAATCAAACGATAATTTAAACAAACACAAACAAATGGTTGTATTACCTGTGGTGGTCCTTACTAAAGAAAATACCATTATCATATTAGGAGAAGAAGTCTCAACGAGACTAAAATTTTTGCAGAAAGTTGATATTAATTTTATTTCGTTTTTATATTTTGTAAATATTCTGCAAACTATTGGCAAATTCAATTGTTCTTTTTATTATCATATTACATAAAGTCCCGTCAATATTAAATATTCTTGTTGTATAAAACTTGTTGTCATCACAGTTGTAGACAAAACAATGTTGCCTTATTACTAGACATTTTACAACTCCATTAAGAACTATGTTACATGGCTAGTACGCAGTTTTTGATGTTTTTATTAATTAGAGAGGTCAATTTAGAACATGGAAATATACAAATACTCGCCTTCGACCAGTATTGTAACCTTTATTTTTGTGTAATATAAATCAAATTTAAGATAAGAAAACACTTTTTAAACAAATTAAACGTTTTAAACAAAACCGTTTAAAACACTTGTTTTTAAACATTTTTAAAACACTGTTTTAAAACAAAGTGTTTTAAACATAACAACCTTGCATTTAAGAAACACAAGGATTTTTTCTTTTAAGTATATTTTCAAATATTCTAAAAGAAATTGATCCAGATGTTTGAATTAATAAAACTTATATAAAAGCACTATATTTGAAACTTTATTATAAATCAGTGTTTTATACGCGTGGCGCATGAAGTAACATTTCGAGTTTAAAAAGGCCTAAAAATGTTCAGGATTGTCTAAACTTTAAATTTGAATTCATTAATCAAGCAGTGCAAACACTCGATAGAATAATATCTAGGATCATGTAACATAACAGGTACTTTCCCTTATAACCAAAAAGAAACCGATACATTGATTATTAGAGACATTAGACGTAAACAATACAGAAATGTAAAATTATATATAGCAAGATATGCATGTTCTTAACGTTAAACAGTTTTTATCACTCATGCAAAAGTGCACCAATATATTTTTACATTATATTATATAAATAATAATAATATTTTTACGGAGTTTTTCCAATGGTGTGAAAACGTATCAATATTTCTTTCCAAAACTTAATAGATACTTTATTTTACTTTTAAAGGAAAAGTATTGATGATACTACTTAACATCCTTATTAGCAAATAATTGTACATATCACTTATGCCCGGTATTATAAATCGTTTTATTCCCTAAATAAAATTTACTTTAGGAATAAATTAATTTATTCCAAAGATTTCGGTATAATCAAAACAAAATAACTTTATTTGGCTAATAAATCTCCTCAGTAAATTATTTGTTTGTTTTTCTACCAAGTAATTTTTATTCTCTAAATAATTTGACAGTTAAAAGTCAAAATCTATTATATTATTATAATTACTTTTGATTCAACTACTTGTATTTATTAATTTCATAACGGTTATCATGTCTACCATATCATCCCTGTCAGATTTAAGTTCGCTTAAATCCTGACAGTGATTAATTCAAACCACAAGACGTTCTAAGGAGTCGAAGACCTAGAGTTTTTCAAGTCACACATAATCAGGGATATTTATACTTATGCATACGCTTTCTTAAAATTAGTTCGATTTAAAGTTTTAAACGAATGTTTTCCACTCCCAGACTAAGCATTAAGTAAAATTTCGAGTTTAGAAAAGCCTGAAAATTTGGTTTGGTCGTGTAGCGCGAAGCGCGGAGCGACCAAACCAAATTTTTAGGCTTTTCTAAACTCGAAATTTTACTTCATGCGCCACGCGTATTAAACACTGAAACACTATTGGGAACAAGTGAACTCTACTTGAAATCAGTGTCTTGTACGCGTGGCGCATGAAGTAAAATTTCAAGTTTAGAAAAGCCTGAACATTTGATTTGGCCGCTCCGCGCTTCGCGCTACGCGACCAAATCAAATTTTCAGGCTTTTCTAAACTCGAAATTTTACTTCATGCTTAGCCTGGGAATGGAAAACATTCGTTTATAACTTTAAATGGAACTAATTTAAAAAAGCGTATGCATAAGTATAAAAATTCCTGAGAATGTGTGACTTGAAAAACTCGTTTAAGTCTTTTATAATTTCTAACAAGCTTTTTTTTTGTTCTGTGTAATTCGGTCCTATTCCACGGTTATTCTCTATAATTATAAGGAATTATACTATATTTCCAATTTGATTGACAATTTAATTTGAAATATTGACAATTCAATTTAAATAATTGGTGGTTCCAGCTATAGCCACAATGAAAATGTTTAATTTCGTTCTGTAATCTACTAATAAAATTATTTATTTCTAGAATTACTATTTATTTAGTAGGTTTGCTTTATAATACGCAATTTTATTTGCCCATTAGTTTACTAGGTAAATAAATTTACTCCACAAATAGTTATCTAATGATTTATTATTCATTTATAATACCTGACATTATATAAATAAACATAGATTAATATTTTAAATATTCCCATTGCTACTGGGCTATCAACCTGAGGTCTTTTTACCTTGATGAAGAATAAATGATAGTAAATAGTGATTAATCTGCGAGTGATTGGTGCAGGGTGAGAAGTGTTTCAAGGATAGTGGTTTCAGGAGATTTGCCTTTGAGTAGGATTAAGAGATTTCTAGGTTGAAAGTACAGTTTAAGAATGCGGAGGTTTAATCGAGAGTTGAGGAATGATTCAATCAGATATGGATAGCGTTCGCTCGTTGGTATAATTTGTGTTCTCTCAAGTAGCATTTTATTGGAGAGGTTAAACAATGGATTTAAGGGATGGCAGATATCTGTTAATGTTGAAAAGTATTGATTTTGTGAGCATTTTCAAATATTTTTTTTTTGCGAAAATGTATGTTTTGATGTCCCCTATGTCGAATAAGACATTTTTGAAAACCGAACACAATACGGTGTTTATTAATGGTCCAATAGTCTATCTTTCTACTCCCAACTTTTGTTGATATTTTCATAAATATTATTCATATAAAAAAATGTTTAAATTAAACGATGTAGATTATCAAACAAATAAATATTTATTGTGTATACACTTTTGTCGTAGAACACTTAGTATTTAGAAAGTGAATTTTTGCTCTATCTCAGTAAATATTGAGAATATCGAAAAATGTTGAAAATAATAAGTTGTAGATCTCGTCAAAATACTTGAAATTATATTGAATAATCAAATAGTTTGAATAATAAAATATGTAAATAAGTGAATGATAGAAAATGTGATATTTGAATATTCGGATTCTCAGAGCAATTTTTCCCAACTTCTCATTATTTGATTTTTGTAAATATTTAGAGGAATATTTTTAATTGAGATAATTGTGATTAGTTCGGTTGATTTTAAGTAGTGTTTTATTAAGTTTTTAGAAGTTTTAGTCCTTCTTTTGAAATAAAATTTTAAACAACTTGAGACATTGTACAAGTATAATAAAATTAATAAAAATTCTTACAAAATCTTCATAGCTTTATTAATAGACATAGGCAGATAGGTTTACGACTTGGCAAAGCTTTATAAAGTATTTAAAATTCAAATTTAACGTCTGTTTATCAAACATTAAAAGTTGGATTCTTTTCGCAATCTACAACAAGTTAGTCTAACAAAGACTATATCAAACACTCATTGAAACAACTACTTCCCGGGCTAATAACATACTGTAAATGTAACAATTTGGGTCAAACTATTCAGGCCATCTATAGACGCGTTTCGAGATTTATCTCTCATCAGTATAGCTTTGCCATTTTCTCTAAACAATTTGACACATTAGACTGTTCAATTCAGATGGCCTGAATAGTTTGACTCAAATTGTTACATTTACAGTAAGTTACTGTATGTGACAGCAAACACTTGTTGTATAATTCAATGTCCGTCGGGGTATTAGCCACGGAAGTAGTTGTTTCAATAAGTGTTTGATATAGTCTCTGTAAGACTAACTTGTTGTAGATTGCAAAAAGAATCGCACTTTTAATGTTTGAAGTATTCTGCAACCAAGAATTGGCAATTTCAATTATACGTCTGTTTATCAGTTAAAATGTTGCTTATCAACAAACATCCTAAAAATTCATTGTAGGTATATGATTTTTTATGTTTTAGTCAGTTAATTATAATTTCTATTGCGAGGCTAATTAAATATAAATCTATACAGGGTGTACCATTTTAATCTTAGCAGGGGAATATCTCAAAATGAGTGCGTCCATTCAAGGAAGTTGTCGAATTAAAAGTTTTGTGGTTCGGAGAGGGACGTCCGATTCTTCCATCAATTTCTGCCCCCGACCCCCAAGGGGTGGATAATAGGGGTGACTTTAAAATCATAAATAGGAACCCCCAATTTTTATTGTAGATTCGGAAAGAGCATAAAAAACTAGATAGGTTTTACCTGCGAACTTGTTTGTTATTTCCAACAAGTGGCGCTGCAATCAACAACATTTATGCTCTTTCCGAATCGGCAATAAAAATTGGGGGTTCCCATTTAAGATTTCAAAGTTACCCCTTATATCCACCCCCTTGCGGGTCGAGGGGTGAAATTCATGGAAGAATCGGATGTTCCTCTCCAAATCACAAAACTTTTAATTCGGCAATATTCTCGATTGGACGCACTCATTTATAATAATAATAATAATATATATTGGTGTTAATACAAGATTGTTTACACAGGTCACAGGTAATTTGAAATACTACTATGTATAATAACATTCACAATGGCGACCACTTAACATATTAAAAGTATACATTATTTATAGTAGATCACAGATTATTGGTATGAAAGAGACATCTACTATGAACAAACAAAACATTTTAAAAATATGGTTGTATATGATAAAATAATTTTCTGGACAAAACTAACATATTAAAAGCATAAATTACAAATAATTGATATAAAACAAACATTTACTATGATCAAACAGAAACATGATGAAAATATGGTTGTATATAATAAAACATTGTTTTGAACAAAACAAACATATTAAAATTTGTGTTTCTTGCACTCCTGAAAGTATTCCTCGAAGGAATAGAAAGCATTTTGAGCCAAAAACGATTTACACCAAACTTTTAAATGTTTTGGTTTTAGCTGTTGGATTTGTGTAGGAAATAATTGTATACAGTGGTATCGTATTCCGGTTTTAGCTTTTGATTTCGATTTATTCCCCTGTTAAAATGAAAATGGAACACCCTGTATTTATTTCAAATTTAAAACTATTTCATTTGGAGAGAATAAGCTTAGTTTGCGCTTTTTTTAGTTTGTAAAACGTTCAACAAAATATATAAAAATTACGATAATGTTTGTATAAAATACAAAGAATAAGTCTTAATTAATAAGACTACTAAGGCAATAAATATCCATTAAAATAACTACTTCTCGTACAAATAGTGGTGTATTTGTACGAATATTGAATTATGCAATAAAATATTTAAAATCTTATTTGATTTGTTACAACGCTATTTGGTTACCTAAATGATATACTCTGTATCTCGGTTATTTGAAGAGATAGAGAGTCGGGTAATTTGTGGCAAAGTTGCGTATTTTAGAGCCCAGTAATAATCTAAAAACTAATTTGAAATATTTTCTTCGTCAAAAAAACGTATTTTTTGAAATTTCGTTTTTATTTTTATTTTCAAAAACTATTGAATCCAGACATTTACAACTTTGAGAGTATAGAGGCACTTTTTAACGATAAATTTAGTAATATAATTTATTTGAAGATAACTATAACATCTGCCAACTTTTGTTTTTCTTATGGGCGCCATTTTGGATTTTTATATTTTTTGGAAGAATATTTTTTATAATATCTTTCGTTTTTTGTAAAGAGTGCCTTGGAAACAGTTGAGTAACTCACTCATTCGACAACTCCTAGGACTAATAATTTGCTTACATATCACCCCTGAAGACGCTCATCCAGCTGATTAATTACTGTACTGATAGAAAATGTATTTGTTTATAAACGAAATACTGGTGTGAAATCTTGAATCCTATTAAGTTGCTTGACTGTGTTTGGACTATCATAGGATTTTGTCTTATTATATCTTTATTGGCTGTGTTTTGACTATTGTGACTGTAAGTGGCTTGATTGACTGTCTTTTGACTATGCTAGGATTTTGTGTAATTATGTCTCTCTATGGACTGTATTTCAGCTATTGTGATGTTATGATTGTAAGTCACTTAAATCACCATATCAAATACAGTCAATATAGTGATTTAATGACAAAATACTAATACGATACATATTTAAGCAGTTGTGATGTATTTTAAGTAACGAGAGTCTTCCACTCCCAGACTAAGCATGAAGTAAAATTTCGAGTTTAGAAAAGCCCCGCGTAGAAAATTTCCACGGGTCTTTTCTAAACTCGAAATTTTACTTCATGCGCCACACGTATAAACCACTGATTTACAATAAACTTAAAACTATATAACGCTTAGATGTGATGGTAATCAATATTTATTGAGATGCAGGAAGTACTTATTTTGTAGATAGTTTTGGAATAATAATAATAAAAGTGAAATTAATTCAGTTTGTGCAACTTTTCCACACTGTTGATATTTAAGTCATCATATCTTTAACGAGGAAAGTGCTATGATGGACACATCACCATTTATTTACTTTATGTTTTGTGTGATAATCGATACTTATTATTATTATTACAAAAGATTGACAGTTATTAATCTATTTTGACTGCTAACAATAATTGACTGCTGTCAATAGATTATTGATTAATACATATGACATCATTGTTTCCAAGGCACTCTTTGCAAAAACGAAAATATTTTAATTTTAAGTATCAAATCTAGAATAAATTATAAGTGTAATACATCACTAAGTTCAGAAAAAAATATTCTTTCAAAAAATATGAAAATCCAAAATGGCGCCCATAAGAAAAACAAAAGTTGGCTATGGTCCCTGGGTAAATGTTATAGTTATCAGAAAAAAAATATGCTTCTAGATTCCTCATTAAAAAGTGCCTGTACATTGTCAAAGTTCTAGATGTCGAGATTTAGTAGTTTTTGAATAAAAAAATAAAATCGATTTTACAAAAAATCAATTTTTTATTGATATCTCATAAACTCAATTATTATTGTTAAGCACTAAAATGCGCAACTTTACCTCAATTTAACCGACTCTTTATCTCTTTAAATAATTGAGATCCTCATACATTCTGTGAAAATACGGGCATCCTGTATATTATTTAGGTCAAATTCTCTTCAAACCGACTAACAAATATTTTAAATATTTCATTGTAAAATTCAGTATCCGGCGGTGTATTTGCACGGGAACTAGTTGTTTCAATAGATATTTATTGTCTTAGTAGTTATTCTGATGAGTGTTTCCACTTCTCAATTAAGCATGTAGTAAATATTTCAAGTTTAGAAAAGCCTGAAAATGTTGATTGTTCGCTGCGCAAATGCTATTCTAAGCTCGAAATATTTAGTTCATGCGCCCGGCGTGTAAAACATTTATTTAGCGTAAAATTGAAAACCACATGCATCTCACAAATAAAAATATCTTAGAATCACCTTTAAAACTGCTGTTCACGATAATTGTGTGTCATGCATAGTTCTTAATATTTGGTAATAAGAGCGGTCATCGACATTTTAATAGTAATTTAACACTTTAAACATACATATGGAAATTTACAAATACTTGTCTTCAACTAGTATCGTAACCTTCATCTTCGTGTAACTAATATACATTAGTAACATTAAATGTAATGTTTGATGTATGGTCTCCAAAAACATGTTAACAACATGGATTTTTATTAATTGCACCAAGTGTTTCATTTTAAATCATAAATAATGTATTAATTTGTTTAATTACTTTATGAAATTTTTAGAGGAAATTATAATTAAAGTTGAATCTCTAACTAATTCCAACGTGAGCTCCGCGAAACACACGAACAGTTCTCAGGCAAGTTCCGATTACACTTTGAAGAAAGAGAAATGGTACTCGGTCACGATACAGATATTTATTCCGTTCATGATAGCCGGCATGGGCACAATTGGAGCTGGTTTGGTCCTTGGAACAGTACAGGTGGGCCTTATTTTGGTTCTACAACTACAATTATCCTTTTACATTTCAAACTTCCATAAAAAAAAACAACGTAATGCAATGCTGAATTTTAACGATTAAACAACGCAATCACTAAAAGTCAGCATTCCATCAAGGTGTTTCTATATTTGTACAATTTAGGATGCAACTTACAATCAATTTAAAGTCAGTTTACAGGAACGAATAATTAACACTGATGTAACCTTTCTTCACACTTTATTTTCTAATCGTTAGATACACATTTTGAGTGCCAAGCACTCATTATAAGTTTAAAGTAACAAAAAATGGATCTCTAAATTGATAATTTACATTGTTTATTTCAGGAATCCGATGTGTTTGTTAACGTGCGATCGCTATTCATTCTCGTACCATCTATATTAGGACTGAAAGGAAATTTGGACATGTGCCTGGCATCCAGATTATCAACTCAAGCCAATCTCGGAAACATGTCCAGTAAACGGGAGCTGTTTAAAATGATAGTTGGAAATGTAGGACTAGTACAGGTATGTACAAATATTAACAAATCAAGTGATGGAAAATAAAATACTATTATAGGCTATTTATTAAATTTTAACTTAATTGGGGTAATACTCGCAATAAATTTGACGAATACGAATACGTATACGAATATAAAAATGTTAGCGAATCGAATACGATTACCGGTATTCTAATTATTTTTGTTGAAATTGTTACGTCGAACATCCATTTCATATTTTTTATAAGAAAATAACTAAAGTTTCGCAATAATTATGCCCTTTATAAAAGTGTAAAGGTTCATCCATAAAACCTTGGTAGACAGCACATAAAACCTCGGAGAGCACAGGTTGAGTATGTCTAATGTAGATACTTCCTTCCATCGATTAGTGATTATAACGAATACGAATACGTATACGTATACGAATATAAAAATGGTGATGTGTCCATCATAGTACTTTCCCCCGTAAATTGCGTATTTAATCACTTTTAAAATATTTGTAGCATTATTATTTTCAAAATGTCTTCAACTTTTTGATAACTACAACTTTTATTTGAAACATTTTTCAATTGGATCAACACATACTGACACAAACCAATGACTAGATAAAAAACACTATTTATTGAATATCTCAAAAACTAAGAGTGCTATGACAAAAAGTGAGGATACAAAAAATCTTTAATATTTTATTACCTACAACTTTTATTTAAAACATTTTCCAATTGTATCAACACACACACTGACACAAATCAATGACTAGATAAAAAACACTATTTATTAAATATCTCAAAAACTAAGAGTGCAATGACAAAAAGTGAGTCAACAAAAAATCTTTAGTTTTTCATTTCCTACAACTATTATTTGAAACATTTTTCAATTGTATCGACACATACACTGTCACACACCAATAACTAGATAAAACACACAACTTTTGAAATATCTCAAAAACTAAGAGTGCTATGACAAGAAGTAAATGAACAATACATCTTCATTTTGTTATTATCTACAACTTTTATTTGAAAGAATTTTTTGTTTGATGAACATTTATTGAACAAATCTGAAAAAACTGAAAAACGCTAAGAGTAAAGTACCACTTCCGGTTTTCCAATTTTCACCAAAAGCTTTTCAGTTCTTCCGATTGTAACAAAAAGCTTAAGTTTCAAGTTTCATCTCGATTTCTTTAGCGGTTTTTGCGGTACGCAGACAGACAGACATTTTTCAAAAATGGTCTTATTCGACTCAGGGGACCTCAAATCGGATATTTCCGCTAAAATTTTTGATTCGAAAATTTTCACGAAAACAATACTTTCCCTTTGTATTACATACGGTGGAAAGTAAAAATGTTAGCGAATCGAATACGAATACCAGTATTCTAATTATTTTTGTTGAAATTGTTACGTCGAACATCCATTTCATATTTTTTATAAGAAAATAACTAAAGTTTCGCAATAATTATGCCCTTTATAAAAGTGTAAAGGGTCATCTATAAAACCTTGGTAGACAGCACATAAAACCTCGGAGAGGACAGGTTGAGTATGTCTAATGTAGATACTTCCTTCCATCAATTAGTGAAGTTCAATTTCTGGAGCAAAGAAGTAGGAGTATCAAAAATCTAAATTTCCTTTTTAACATCGAATTTTTCTGTTACGGCGAATTTAAAGAAAACTTTAAGGAAATTAAATCATTTTCAAGTGGAGCTACCTTCTAGACACTTCCTATCCTCAATTTATGAAGTTCAATTTTTAGAACGAAGATCCTGGAGTAGCAAAAAATAAAATTTCTTCTATAAATTGGATTTTTGGTACTCCTGGTCCTTCCCTCCAAAAATATAATTTCTCTAATCGATAGTAGGAAGCATATAAAAGCCAGCTTCACTTAAAAATAATTCAATTTCCTTAAAGTTTTTCATAATTTAAACATAACATATGAAAAATTCGATTTTTGGATCAAAATGTGTAATTTTTCCAATCTAAGGTAGAAAGTGTTTAGAAGCTAGCTCTACTTGAAAACACAAAAAATTCCCTAACATTTTTCAAGAAATCGACATAACATACAATAATTCGACATATTAAAGGAAATTTCGAATAATGGTATTTCTTGTTTTTCGCTTCAGAAATAGAATTTTACCGATCGATGGTAGGAAGTGTTTAGAAGTAAGCTCTACTTGAAAATGATGTAATGTCCTTGAAGTTTTTCTTATATTCGCTATAACATACGAAACATCAAAATATTTCCATTTTTGGTACCCCTGTTTTATCGCTCCAAATATTAAACTTTACCAATCGATAGTAGCAAGTGTCTAGAAACTAAATCCACTCGAAAATGTATAAAACGCTTCCAACATGGACGATAGAATACAAACAGATGTCTTGTATACGGATTTTTCTAAAGCGTTCGATCGCATGCCCCATGACTTACTAATAAAGAAATTAAAGTTATATGATCTTCCATTCAGCATTATTAACGTAGTGAGGTCATACCTAGTAAACAGAAATCAACATGTCGAATTAAATGGGCATAAATCGCGTTGCTATAGTCCGAAAAGCGGGGTTCCTCAGGGATCGAATCTGGGGCCATTGTTGTTTTGTTTATTTATTAATGACGTTGTTAAGATTATTGACTGCGATATTCTCATATATGCAGATGACATCAAACTGTTTGCCCCTATAAAGAGCTTGAATGCGTGTGACTCCCTACAGCATAACCTGGAGCTGCTGAGCATTTGGTGCATTGTCTCTAAATCCCAGCAAATGTTCAGTTGTTTCCTATACACGGAACTATAACCCCATTATATATGAGTACAAAATAGATGAAGTCCCACTAAATAGAGTTAATGAGATGCGGGATCTGGGTGTTCTATTTGATAGCAGGCTCACTTTCAACCAACATATTATGAATACGATAAGAATATGCAGTAAAAGGTTGGGCTTCATTATTAGAACAACTAAGGATTTCAAAGATCAACATACTCTAGTGCTACTGTTCAATTCACTAGTTAGGAGTAAACTCAATTACTGTGCTCCTGTATAGAGTCCCCATTCGCAGCCCTATATTCGGCTTGTTGAGTCTGTTGTAAGGAGATTCTTAAAATATCTATATCTAAAAAATCATGGTTTCTATCCATATCAAGGTTATCCGTATAATGACCTGCTTTCAGAATTTAATATGATGTCTATTGTCAATAACCACAATTTAATAAATGTACTAACACTGCATAAACTAATTCACTACCAAATTGATGACATGTCACTGCTACAGGCACTATCAACCCATGTACCTCGAGCTAACTCTAGAAACCCCTTAAAATTTACATACCCCACACCAAACTCAAATCATCACGCTAACTCTCCCATTATAAAAATGATTCGCGCTTATCATCATATTCAATATAATGTAGATATTTTCAATTCTTCTCAAGACTTCAAAAGTAATGCTCTAGAATATTTTTCTACTATGGCTTAAGGTTTTTTTTCCTTCTAGTGCTCATCTTATCATGATTATTTCATTTTTTAGTTTTGTTATTTTTATTTATTTATTATTGTTATTATATTTTTCCTTGATACCAATTCTTATTGTTTTTACCCTCACTCGTTTTCTTTAATATAGGCGCATATTTTTAATATTGTTGATGAAATAAATGTTGACGAATACTATATGCATTTAACTTAAGTTTGTATATTTCTTTGTAAGACATCATGTCTGTCGGAAATAAATGGTTATTATTATTATTATTATTAAAACGTACAAACAACAACGAAAACATTCTCACGGTATTATAAGAAAATGTTACTCGCACGTTCAAAAATTATACATTTGTCGCCACTTTTGTCTAGTATAGACTATTTCCTTTAGCTTGCAATATCTATACACAAAATATGAATATTTCAATGTTTTCAAATTATTAAGTTATTTGAGTCGCCTATTTCCAAAAACGCCTAAATCTATTTGAAAACAATTGATTTAGGGATTTTTGGAAGTAGGCGACTCATTTATACTTTATAATAATAATAATAATAATAATAATAGCCTTTATTGCCCAAACGGAAAAACCCAATACAGGACAAAATCAAAATAATATAATAGATTCAAAAATTACAATAATAACATTACAGATATAGAAAATGTAAAATATAAAAATAAAGAGAAATAAAAAAGAACAAAATATAACATATAATAAAAAAAATAAACGCACTTAACGATAGAATGATAACATGAAAATGATTATTATTAATCCTCAATTAACATAAACTTATGTTAATCAAACATAAACTTATGTTAATCAATTAACATAAACTTATGTTAATTAAGGATAAAGTATAATTGCGTCGCCTATTTCCAAAAATCCCTAAATCCATTGTTTTCAAATGGATTTAGGCGTTTTTGGAAATAAGCGACTCAAATATGTTAATAATTTGAAAACACTGAAATATTCATTGTATTTATAAAATGTGATTTTAAAAACAAATATTCCATTCACTATTATTAATGATTTATTTTAAGGTACAAGCCATAGTTGCAGCGTGTCTGGTATCCCTGTTCGCAGTGAGTGTTTCGGCGATCCTGACGGGAAAATTCCAATTCAACGATGCGCTACTGTTATCATCATCCAGTGTCATCACCGCCACAGTATCGTGCTTTATACTAGGTATGACACTCGTATAATAAACCCCCCAGTGAAGGCATATTAATATTTTTTCGTTTTACTTTGTAGATTTTGTATTAATTGCTGTGATATCTTTGACGCATAAAATTAAAATGAACCCGGACAACTTGGCAACACCGCTGGCCGCAAGCATCGGGGATATTGTGTCGCTGATGCTTCTGTCGACTACGGCAACCTATTTGTACACTATACACGGTGAGTAGATTTAAGATGATGTTCAATTTTAATCTGAATGCATCTAGAGTGAGTGGGGCTTTCCAAAAGGCTTCGATGTCGTATTTCTAATGCTAGCTTTCAAAATTAAACACCGCCCACCCATTAAGTTTCAATAAAAAATGTATACAGGGGCAGTACGATAAGAACCTATGTTATGACGTGTTACGTACTGGTACTTAGTACTTAGTCCTCATGCATTTAAACCTATGTATACAGAGAGTTTTATGTAACACCGAACTTTGTCATAACGAGAATTTTTCTTTTAAGTATGCATACGTTGTACATTTTATTTAAAGAATTCAATTTAAAGCTATAAGAGTGTTTTCCACTCCCAGGCTAAGCATGAAGTAAAATTTCGAGTTTAGAAAAGCCTGAAAATTTGGTTTGGTCGCGTAGCGCGAAGCGCGGAGCGGCCAAACCAAATTTTCAGGCTTTTCTAAACTCGAAATTTTACTTCATGCGCCACCGGCACAAAACACTGATTCAATGTAAAGTTTAGCGGTGTGTTTTAAACTTCGTAATATGTCCGTGTTTAATTCGCGTGGCGCATGAAGTAAAATTTCGAGTTTAGAAAAGCCTGAAAATTTGGTTTGGCCGCTCCGCGCTTCGCGCTACGCAACCAAACTAAATTTTCAGGCTTTTCTAAACTCTATGGGGTTTTCGAAAAGGCTTCGATGTCGTATTTCTAATGCTAGCTTTCAAAATTGAACACCGCTCGCCCATTAAGTTTCAATAAAAAATGTATACAGGGGCAGTATGATAAGAACCTATGTTATGACGTGTTACGTACTGTTACTTAGTACTTAATCCTCATGCATTTAAACCTATGTATACAGAGAGTTTTATGTAACACCGAACATTGTCATAACGCGATTTTTTTTTAAATATGCGTTGTACATTTTCCGACGCTCGGTTTATTACAAGAATTCAATTTGAAGCTATAAGAGCGTTTTCCACTCCCAGGCTAAGCATGAAGTAAAATTTCGAGTTTAGAAAAGCCTGAAAATTTGGTTTGGTCGCGTAGCGCGAAGCGCGGAGCGGCCAAACCAAATTTTCACGCTTTTCTAAACTCGAAATTTTACTTCATGCGCCACCGGTACAAATCACTGATTCAATGTAAAGTTTAGCGGTGTGTTTTAAACTTCATAATATGTCAGTGTTTAATACGCGAGGCGCATGAAGTAAAATTTCGAGTTTAGAAAAGCCTGAAAATTTGGTTTGGCCGCTCCGCGCTTCGCGCTACGCGACCAAACCAAATTTTCAGGCTTTTCTAAACTCGAAATTTTACTTCATGCTTAGTCTGAGAGTGGAACACACTCATTTTAAGTTTCAAATTGAACTCTTTTAAAAAAGCAACGATTATCTAAAGATTTACCGCATAAACGCTGTAATTGGGACATGTATACTTGAAATAAAAACTACCTGTATTTACAAGTTGAGGCATTAATTGCGATTGATTGGCTACAATTTGTAATGGTCATATAGGCAACCCAATTTACACATAACCTAAACATTAAAGGTGTCAAATTGTATTGGATGCTTTGGTTTGATAATTAGAATATACGATAATGAACATTGAAAATGTTCGATGTTGCATAAAACTCTCTGTATATGTTACTTCAAAATAAACATAATAAGTGCCATAAAAATGTCATAAGTGACAAAGTAACAAACAAAACACATTCACGACTGTCTAAAAATATTTTAATTATCTAATAAACAAACATTTTACTATTAATGAATGTATAGTTTATCATTGATCACAGTAAAAAATGATTACTATTTATTTAATATTAAATTTAAATTTAAAATAAATAGAAGTTGTCGTAAATCATAAATAGTTTATGCTGTCCTCAACCCTAAAGTACGGGTCCGATAGAGATCCTGGCCTGAAGGCCCAAGTTAGGAAGCTGGGGCCATGCTTGCTTCTTTATTTACCAGACATTGATTAAATAGTTAAATATTTCTTATAACCATAATACAAATAGCAAATTTTCAGATACTTACAGCTGGGTGTTATTCACCATACTCGGATTATATTTGTTGATCGCATTGCCAATATGGGTGTTAATCGTAAGAAAAAACAAATACACGAAAGCCGTCCTTGCCCACGGATGGACGCCAGTACTAACGGCACTCTTCATAAGTGGGTACGTCCAATCCGATTTTAATAATCCTTACAAAAATTAATCGAGTTTTTTTGTTATCAGATTGGGCGGTTTGGTCCTGGATTCAGCCGTTGAAGATTACCCTGGCTTCGTCGTCTTCCAGCCAATCATAAACGGAATCGGTGGAAATCTAGTTTCCGTACAATCTAGTCGAATATCAACGATGTTACATCAAACATCGCTTCCTGGAATATTTCCACCGCATACGAAACATTGGGTGCCGCCCTGGTCAGCTCTATTTAAAGGAGGTAAGTCGTTAAATACGAATTAATAGTTGTACATGCTGGACGGATAATGAGTGAACAGTTTTAGATAATGCCAGTCGTTAATTCATTATGAGTAGAAAATAAAAATAAATATATATTGTAACATTTTTACTTTTACTTTCCCCCATATCTGGATATATCTTGTTATGAACTGGCCGACGGTACATAATAAAACTATACAGTTTATAATTATGGTTAGATGCATAATAAAACATTAAAGCACCTTACAAAATTATTGTTTCTTCTACTACGGTTTAGACAATTTAGCTGCAACGGCGCACATCCCTAGGCTAGTTGTTTATGCTAGCCACAAATAACTCATAGAAATAAAACGAATTAAAGCGAATCATTACGTATCCAATCTAAGGTCTCCTAGTTGATTAAGACCATTTTTGAAAAATTCCTGCACGTCTTTCCAAGTGCTGGTCTGTCTCAGCCTAAACAGCCTAAATCAATTCAAATATTAAGATAACACGATAAACTTAATCGTTTTATTACAATCCTAGAATGTGAAAAACTTTTTTAAAATCTAAAAGCCAGAAGTGGTACTTTACTTTCAGAAATGTTCAGATTTTTCGTGATATTTTGATAAATATTGATAATTTGGAAAAATATAAACGTTGTAGTCTTAAAAGGTGAATATTATTTGAATATGCACGCTGTCCTACTGTATTGTATACAGTTATAACAGTTTAAAACTTTCCGATTATATTTTTAGTTTCTTCTATAATTCAAATGTTAATGTAGTCCCGATGTCCATAACCTCTCAAATCATTATTTTTTTAAGTTGGGCAAACAAGCTTAATAATAACTAATGTCAATAAAAATTGTTTCAACTTTTCGAGACAGCTCCACTTGATTATAAAAGATATTTTATTTTCGTTAGTATTTCTCCTTCTAACTTTTGATCCAAGTAACTTAAACACTGCAGTTTTCATTAGTACTTTTATATTTTAAGAAGTTATCGTATACAAGCGAAATATATAGGGCGTCCCATTTAAAAAAAAAAGGTAAGTTTGTTTTGTATCTTAAAAATGAATCACCCTCTATATAAATAATTTGTATATATTAGTAGCTTGAATTAGTAGCTACAAGTTTTAATTAAAACAGTTTTTTCTATGCTCATCACAAACCGAGATACCAATATTGATTTTCTTAAAACTGTCGCATTTCTAAAACAAGAAAGTGTAAATTGCTATGAAAAATCGCCAGAAAATTATTCCCAATAAAAGAACTATGTAATACAAAAAGAAAACTCTACGTAGTCCTATTTACCGAGTGTTAACTTGGCGGACGCAACATAGGAAATCGCATGTAAGTTTTTAAATGTTCAAATTTTGGCTCCCCTATTTATCTTAAAAACGAAATGTATTTACCTTTTTTGTAGAGGGAAAAATTTTGAATTCATTCGTATTAACGTTTATCACTTTACGTTTGATAATTAAGAAAACATAATGTGATTTTATCGTAGGGGGGCAGTTCTTCCACTCCATTTCTTCCACTCCATTTCTTCCACTTACCAATACTTCCACTACACCTTTACTTCCACTCCATTTCTTCCACTGACCGTTACTTCCACTAGTTCTTATTTCCACTAACCATCACTTCCACTAGTTCTTTTTTCCACTCCATTTCTTCCACTCCAGTTCTTCCACTCCAGTTCTTCCACTTACCAATACTTCCACTACAGAGACGATGATGCAGCAACTTGACTTGGGACAAAAAATCAAAAAAGGGCAATTACAATCGAAAATTAAAGCCGAGGAACGAATAGCAAACATTGTCAAAAAATTTAGTAAATTCGACGAAGAAAATAGGATTCTGTAGTACCTCAAAGCTGTAGGCTACAATATCTCTCTGTGATTCTTATACTGTATAAAATGTGGAATAATATAATGTAATTTGAATAAATTGTACAATTATTTTGAATTGGAAAAAAGGTATGGTGGAATTGGTGGTTAGTGGAAGTAAAGGTGTAGTGGAAGTATTGGTAAGTGGAAGAACTGGAGTGGAAGAAATGGAGTGGAAGAAATGGAGTGGAAAAAAGAACTAGTGGAAGTGATGGTTAGTGGAAATAAAAACTAGTGGAAGTAACGGTCAGTGGAAGAAATGGAGTGGAAGTTGCGTCGCACAATCGATTTTATAAAAATAATGACTTGCCATGGAATTGAAACAACTGCGAATGGCAAAATGGCAACAGATATCGTAATCACTTGATTAAAGTAAATGTTTTCGAAATGATTTACACTATACAAAAAAATGTCATTTTTTTGATAAAATCACATTACTTTTTCTTAATTATTTTAGCTGTTAATTTTCTGACATTCGTTGATTTTTAAAAGAGTTCAGTTTGAAGCTTTAAACGAGTGTTTTCCACTTCTAGACTAAGCATGAAGTAAAATTTCGAGTTTAGAAAAGCCCTGTGAAAATTTGTCGAGGGTCGCGCAGCGACCCCAGACTTATTTTCTGGGCTTTTCTAAACTCAAAATTTTACTTCATGCTTAGTCTAGGAGTGGAAAACTCTGGGCTTTTCTAATCTCAAAATTTTACTTCATGCGCTACGCGTTTAAAACACTAATATTGCCAAATTTATGTATATTCGAACTTTACTTAAAATCTGTGTTTTATACGCGTGGCGCATGAAGTAAAATTTCGAGTTTAGATAAGCCCAGAAAATTTGTCTCGGGTCGCTACGCGACCCTCGGCCAATTTTCACGGAGCTTTTCTAAACTCGAAATTTTACTTCATGCTTAGTCTGGGAGTGGAAAACACTCCATTAAAGCTTCAAATTGAACTCTTTTAAAAATCAACGAATGTCAGAAAATGAACAGCTAAAATAATTGAATACCATGGAATTGATACAACAATTGCGGATATTCCCTGTTTTTTTTTAAGTTCAATTTAAAGCTTTAAGCAAGTGTTTTCCACTCCAAGACTAAGCATGAAGTAAAATTTCGAGTTTAGTAAAGCAAGGTGAAAATTTGTCGAGGGTCGCGCAGCGACCCGAGACAAATTTTCTGGGTATTTCTAAACTCAAAATTTTACTTCATGCGCCACGTGTATAAAACACAGATTTTAAGTGAAGTTCGAATATACATAAATTTGACAATATTAGTGTTTTATGCGCGTGGCGCATGAAGTAAAATTTCGAGTTTAGAAAAGTCCAGAAATTTTATCTCGGGTCGCTGCGCGACCCTCGACAAATTTTCACGGGGCTTTTCTAAACTCAAAATTTTACTGTATGCTTAGTCGGGGAGTGGAAAACATTTGTTACAGTTTTAAATTGAAATTAAAAAAAAAAACAGGGAATATCCGCAATTGTATCAATTCCATAGTTTGTCATTAAGTGTGAACATTTATAAATTTAGAATTTTTCCCTCTACAAAAAAGTGAAATACATTTTTTCTCTAAAATAAATAGGGAAGCCAATATTTGAACACTTTAAAATTAACATGCGATTTCCTATGTTGCGTCCGCCATGTCAACACCCGGTATATTCGCATTAATTATTATAATAAGCCTAAATCATCTGCCTCTAGAGTAGTCTAACAGCTTAGTCTATTGCTTTTTGACTATGTTGATAGTATACGATTTATTGCTTTTCATTTTTTGACAGTTTGTAGTAAAAACACTACCAATGCTCGTGTTTTCACTATTTAGACATTTTGACATTGAGTCTATAAGTGACTATTTTGTTAATCAATTAGTAAATCATCCATTTTGACGCTCGGCACAAAATTGCGTCTACATCTGTTCTCTAATATTACAACACTTTGATATTACGTAATTATCATAAGACAGTCAATCATGTCCCAAAGTATATGATTTGACCGCTCGAACGGGACAAAATTCAAATTATTGAAATATATATATATATATATATATATATATTAAAAATAAATTACAAATATTTCTTCATATACATTAGAAAATGATTTCTGATACAGAATTATTTCAGTTTACTATCAATTCTCTACGATATCGATTAGCAAAATTGTAATAAACAATTCATTGCATTTTCTGTTGGTTTATTTTATTGTCGATTATTTCAAAACTGCATTAGTTGGTCAAAGCTGAAAATTATTTTCTCTTTGGTGTTGTTTTCTACATAAATGTAGCTACAATATCGTATATAATTTGTGTAAATATAATATTTTATAACAAAAATATAATATGTTATAAAATTTATGAACATTTAAAACAAACATGTGATAAAAACATTTATATATTTGTGTCATACATCGTAATAATTTACTACCTACTTTCAATGCCTCTTAAGATGTCTTATTGACGATAAATGTTGTTAAATTGTGCAATTTTTTGCAATTTCTAAGTTATTTAATATTTTCAATAAATGTAAGAATTAGGCGAAATCCTCTTTTTTATTGTCAATATATCTTAAAATACTGTAAACCGTTTTTAAAAGTTATAAATATGTACGTTTGTTCATATAAAATTATCCGATAGTATTGTGAATAATTTAAAAAATATTTTCTTTGTATTCTATGAGTTTTGTATACAAAAGTTTCATAAATATCAATCGCTCTTGATTGGTGTAAAATATATAGAGTAATATTATGAAAAACATGAGTTAAGTGATAATGGATAATGTTAATTTATGCAAATGTAACTACAAAAAAATCTTTCTTTTCTTAATAATAGATCTCAAATTGCTTACTTAATTGAATTATTGACACATTTACATTATTTCTTGTAAAACTATTTACTTTTATATAAAATCTAATCCAAAATAAGCTATATAATCATGTCCGTGAGTTTTGTCCCGCTAGAATAGGAAAATTATATACTGTGTGTCCTGTCAAAATAGTCTATAATATTTCAGTGCCTTCAGTGTTATACGCGTGGCGCATGAAGTAAAATTTCGAGTTTAGAAAAGCCTGAAAATTTGGTTTGGCCGCTCCGCGCTTTGCGCTACGCGACCAAATATAATAGACTTGACTATTTTGGCATTAAGTCACCCCATTGTAATTTTTTTGACAATTCCACACAAAATCGTTTATACAGCTGTATTTTTACTATTGTGGTATGTTTATTTTAAGACATACAGTCAACTAAAAGACAATACAATGGGTTGTCTTCTGTTTTTAAATGAAGCCACGTATAAAAACACTACAATGCACCTTGCATCTTTTGACTGTCATGACATTTTCATCTTAAGTAACTCAGTCGACTACTTTTATTGTTGACGACACTTAACTAATAAATCACTTTGCTCACTGTATTTCGACTATTGTAACATTTTGAATTGAACAGAAGTCACTGGGTCGACTGCCTTTTAACTTTGTCTGTATTTTCACGTTAATCACTCTGTCAACTCTCTTTTGACTATATCTGCATTCTTACATTAAATTCTCTGTCGACTGTATTTTAACACAAATTAAATGTTGATCACTTGGTTGACTGTCTTTTGACTATGGCAGTATTTTCACATTAAAAGTAAAAGTCTGGAGTACTTTGACTATAACAGCATTTTGACTTTGTCACTATGTCGATTGATTTCTCACTAGGACAGTATTTTCACCACAAATGAAACTCTCGACAGTAATTTCTATTGGGTATACATATGCATACGCTTTTTTTAAAGAGTTCAATTCAAAGCTTAAAACGATTGTTTTCCACTTCCAGACTAAGCATGAAGTAAAATTTCGAGTTAGAAAAGCCTGAAAATTTGGTTTGGTCGCGTAGCGCGAAGCGCTACACGGCCAAACCAAATTTTCAGGCTTTTCTAAACTCGAAATTTTACTTCATGCGCCACGCGTATAACACTGAAGGCACTGAAATATTGTGAACAAGTAAACTTCGCTTGAAATCAGTGTCTTATACGCGTGGCGCATAAAGTAAAATTTCGAGTTTAGAAAAGCCTGAAAATTTGGTTTGGTTGCTCCGCGCTTCGCGCTACGCGACCAAACCAAAATTTCAGGCTTTTCTAAACTCAAAATTTTACTTCATGCTCAACCTGGGATTACAAAATACTCGTTTAAACCTCAAATTGACCTCTTTTAAGAAAACAACGAATATTTAAAAATCTACAACATGTAATTGGAATACGCATACTCAAATGAAAAAAATCACAAGAAATTAAGATTTAAAGGTTTTTTAAAAGAAAGAACACTAATATAC
Source organism: Philonthus cognatus (assembly GCA_932526585.2). Classification (NCBI taxonomy): domain Eukaryota; kingdom Metazoa; phylum Arthropoda; class Insecta; order Coleoptera; family Staphylinidae; genus Philonthus; species Philonthus cognatus. The sequence goes on from OW052242.1 coordinate 38,491,111, forward strand.
TCGCGACCTAAACAGTATGACATTGTCAAAAACACTACAATGCACTACAATCTTTTGACTGTCATGACATTTTCACCTTAAGTGACTCAGTCGACTACTTTTATTGTTGACGACACTTAACCAATAAATCACTTTGCTCACTGTATTTCGACTATTGTAACATTTTAAATTAAATGGAAGTCACTGGGTCGACTGTCTTTTGACTTTGTCTGTATTTTCACGTTAATCACTCTGTCAACTGTCTATTGACTATGTCTGCATTCTTACATTAAAATCTCTGTCGACTGTATTTTAACACATATTAAATGTTGATCACTTGGTTGACTGTCTTTTGACTATGGCAGTATATTCACATTAAAAGTGAAAAGAAGTGAAAGTCTCGAGTACTTTGACTATAACGGCATTTTGACTTTGTCACTAGGACGATTGTTTTTTGACTAGGAAAGTATTTTCACAACAAATGAAACTTTCGACAGTTCTATTGGGTATACATATGCATACCAATTTTTAAAGAGTTCAATTTGAAGCCTAAAACGAGTGTTTTGCACTCCCAGACTAAGCATAAAGTAAAATTTCTAGTTTAGAAAAGCCTGTAAATTTGGTTTGGTCGCGTAGCGCGAAGCGCTACGCGGCTAAATCAAATTTTCAGGCTTTTCTAAACTCGAAATATTACTTCATGCGCCACGCGAATAACACTGAAGGCACTGAAATATTGTGAACAAGTATACTTCGTTTGAAATTAGTGTCTTGTACGCGTGGCGCATGAAGTAAAATTTCGAGTTTAGATAAGCCTGAAAATTTGGTTTTGTCGCTTCGCGCTACGCGACCAAACCTAATTTACAGGCTTTTCTAAACTCGAAATTTTACTTCATGCTTAAGCTGGGAGTGGAAAATACTCGTTTAAACTTCAAATTGACCTCTTTTAAGTAAACAACGAATATTTTAAAATCTACAACACGTAATTGGGATATGTATACTCAAAAAGAAAAAAATCACAAAAAATTAAGATTTAAAGCTTTTTTAAAAGAAAGAACACTAATATACTCGCGACCGAAACAGTATGGCATTGTATGTAACTATCAAAAATCGTTGCAGATACAACTGTCGACATATTCTCTAAAAAACTTGAACCACATATTCCACATCAATGCGTCATAGGACATCTCTCCCGAGTTCCACTATACTAATGTATTTCATATTATTATTTATTTTCAGTATTTTCCGCTAAAACGGCAAGGATTTTAATTTTAATGTCCGTCCCGGGACAAACAGTATTCGTATTCGTCGCCGATCTCATCTACAACGAAGGACAGTCCACACTAACACCAGCCTTCGTATTCACCTATCTCGGAGTGGGCCTGGTACAAATCATGTTGCTCCTCTACATCGCCCACCTGGTGACACACACCATGTGGAGGTTGAAGATCGACCCCGATAATTCGGCCATACCCTATTTAACAGCCCTCGGCGATCTACTGGGGTCTTCGTTACTATTTTTAGCCTTCATTTTCTTAAAATCCATCAATCAAGGATACCAACCAATATCATAAGTACAATATAGATAAGAAGGTACACGATTCTTTCAAATGTGTTAAACTGTTATTCATAGACTTTCCGAAAATGTTCAAAAATAATTTTATCATAAAAATAGTTGTAAGAAAATCTCTAGCTCTAACTATTTTTAATTTTTTTGATAAAATCATTTCTGAAGTTTTTATGAAATTTAACTCTATTAGTTCAACTCAATCTGTGAAAAATATAACTTTCTTGTGAACTTTAGAGAAAAAGTAAATATCCAAAATTTATTAATTTCAACAAACCAAGCATTCAAAAGTAAAAGAAATCTCTACTCACTTTAACTATTTTTATTTTCAATGTAACTATTATTCTGTAAATACTACTTAAAAGCTGTTAAAAAAAACGAGTACATTTGGAGTGGATAGTAAGTGTGTCACTTGTTACACTTGGTAGTAGAAACGTATACGTCAACTACAAGTACTCACTTTCAGGTTTGTTTGAACAACCATTATTTATTGTATCTAGTTGTACACGTAGAAAATGAACTAAACTCCCAAAGATTGTTTTTATTTTTTTATAAATTGATTTTATTAAATTGTTAAGGCTGCAACAGTGTCTGATGTCTGGACCAAAGTTGCTTTTGTTGAACAAAATGTTTTTTTTTTAATATAGCCAATATACATTTAGGCTCGTGATTATATGTAATAGTATTTTAATATGTACTTAATGTAAGAATTTATTTTAATAAAGAATAACTTATTGAACTGAAACTAAATTTTACCTGATGAGTTCATCATAACCATTTTTCCGTTAAAGATATGATTATTTGAATATTAAGAATATGGAAAAGAATCTCAAACTAAATTTGCTGTGTTTTTTAATTTATATTTATAAAATATTCGCAAAAAATAGTTTTTTTTCTTTCTTCGCTGTATCGCGATAAATATTGATCCATCAATTCTCAGCAGTATATATTCTCAACTTTACTTTAATTCAGTGTTCTATACGCGTGACGCATAAAGTAAAATTTCTTCGAGTTTAGAAAAGCCTGAACATTTTCAATGTCACGGCACGAAATAATCCTTTTTTGGACTCCCAATGAAATATACAATTTTGTATTTTTAAACTTCACATTAAATCAATATTTTATACGTGTGGCACATGAAGCAAAATTTGGTGTTTAGGAAAATCTCAAAATTTGGTTTGGTCGCGTAGCGCTACGCAACTAAACCAAATATTCAGACTTTTTTAAACTCGAAATGTTACTTCATGCTTAATCGAGGAATGGAAACCCTCGTTCTAGGTAAATCATTAACTCTAAACACGAAATTTTATTTCTATAAAATAAAGTCCTGTGTGCTGTATACAAACGTTTAGTTTGCTATTGACGATGCTACTTAAGCAAATGGGCATTAGATGACGTTTACGCTGTCGAACATTTGTATATTGCACAGGTCATAATAAATAGTCAAAGATGTTCAGTATTTTTCAAGCACTGGTTCGGGACTATACTGATGATGACGTTGTAGCCTGAAACGCGTATATAGTTATCCGGCGAATTGATGAGTACTGAATACAAATTCATATTCTTGGTTTACTGTAGCATTTTTTCTGAGTTTATTTTTGTCTTAAATAAGGAGTATAATTTCGTTGTTAAACACGGAAGGGTATCTATCTAAGCTTTTTTCATAATTTAAATGCAAATTGAAATCAGTATACCTTGAAGGAAAACTCCAATCGATCATGCATAGGTGCGAACAAAGGGATTAGTAATCACCTCTTTCAAAGTTAAGTTTAGTAGCATTACTGTTAATAGAAGACGGCATAGATTGATGAAAAAAAGTAAAACAAATTTTTGTATGACAAACTTTTGAATATTCTTAATATTTAAATAATCATCCGCCTTTTGCATAGTCCTATGATTAAACTGTTACTAAAGTGTGTTAACTAAATGCGATTAAAGTGTTGCTAAGTACGTCGCATGCATAGTCATGTTTTAATACATACTTGTTAGTAGCGCTTATCTTCATGTGTCAAATCTGCGTTAATCTGTAAGATCTGTAAGTAATATCTGTAAGACTTTACGAGTCTGTAAGTAATTTGCAATTATGAAAAGTACTGTAGCTTACAGATTCCTGTAAACACCGATACAGATTTGTAAATATTTACGAGTGGATTGACAGTGCACGTTAGCTATAGTCTGTTTACAAACTAGTAGGAGTAAGTACCAAAGCCCAATTTACACTATAAAAAGTTACCAGAAATATCACTAGATAAATTTTGCGGCAATTTTAAATATGAAATTATTAAAAATTGCCGCAAAATTTATCTAGTCTTTAGCATCATCTTTAAATAAAATCAAATATCCATTTTGTACTTTTAAATTGTGGTTAAGTATTTTCTTTGTCATCATATGATATCGCCAGTTCAATTAAAATGCTTATACGGCATCTCGCCATACATCTGTAAAATAAAACATATTTACATTATATTCATAATACACTCGTAATATGGAATTTATATAAAAATGTGTCTATCAGAGCTGGGACGAATCCTCGTAAAAAGGATTCAAATTACGAATCCGAATCACCTAATATGTTTCGAATCACGAATACTCGTATAAAGGATTTGTAAGAGATAAATATGATTCGAATCGAGGATTCGAATCCTGTTTTTTTTCGAATCACGAATACAAATCCTTTAAGAATAAATTTTATTATATTATTTTTTTGCAACCATTAATATATCAAAATCGTTACCAGTTGTTTTAAGAAAAATGTTCAAAACCTAATTATTTATTATTACCACTGAACATCGTTGATAACAGACTAAATATCTGACTTCCTGTTACTCTGGTTAAAGATGTATTGATGTGTTTCTGGACTCCACTTTAAATTAGAGTTTTGTAAGCGTGACGCATGAAGTAAAATTTCGAGTTTAGAAAAGCCCGAAAATTTGTCTCGGGTCGCTGCGAGACCCTTGACAAATTTTCACGAGGCTTTTCTAAACTCGAAATTTTACTTCGTGTTTAGCCTGGGAGTGGAAACACTCGTTCAAAACTTCAAATTGAACTCTATTATGAAATCGACTAATGCCTGAAATTTACGTAAATAAAAAAATCACTGAATATCATTAAAACCGGGAAAGTCAGAGAAAAGTCATGGAATTGCATTCAAATTGACCAAAAAAAACACTAACAGAAAAGCCATATGATATTATTAAATTTGTCAAAATCAGCAGGCAAATTATAAAACACGTAAAAGTTTATAAAATTAACTTAAATATTGGCAAAAACAATGAAAACTATTAAACAGAATGATGGTTTCCCACAGAAGAAAGTTAAATTAAAAGGCCAGGGAAAAAATCTTTAGTTAGGGAAATGTCGGAAAAATTTAACATTTCAGATTGTGGCTACCATGTCAGTTTTACTTCAAATAATATTAAACAGAAATTTGAAAACTAGATTATTATCTTTAAAAACATTTTCAATCATTTAATGTTCTTATCAAAGCATTCACTTTGAAGTTTCGAACGAGCGTTCCCACTCCCAGACTAAGCATGATGTAAAATTTCGAGTTTAGAAAAGCCCCGTGAAAATTTGTCGAGGGTCGCGCAGCGACCCGAGACAAATTTTTTGGGCTTTTCTAAACTCGAAATTTTAGGTCATGCGCCACGCACATAAGACAGTGATTTAACGTGAAATTTAAAAACACACAACAAAACATTTTTCATGTTAATCCTCACAATTAATTCAAATTATTTTTCACGATTCAAATCCTTTTGTAAGTATTCAAATCCTTTCACAAGGATTCGAATCTTTATATAAGGATTCGAATCACTCACATTTAGACTCGAATAAGAATCCTATTAAAAAAATGTAACGAATCCGGATCAAGAATCCAGTTGAATCCTCTAATAGGATTGGAATCCAGGATTTGAATCCTAAATGATTCGAATCCTGCCCAGCTCTGGTCTCTATCTTACTTAAAATTGATTTGTTTCATAAAACTATACAACGACTCATCTTCGGCATGCCTGCATGATCGTTTACTTCTTTTAAAACTTTATTCAAAGTTGGCAGTCCATTGTTATAGAAGAAACTATGCACGGATCTCTTTACTACGTCATCAAAACTTGTAATTATGTCCTCCAAGCTGTTTAGGGCTACAAATCTCTCCGGATTTCTTATATTCGCTAATGGTACGAAAGACAGTGGAATTTACAACTCCTAAAAATTAAACATTTTATTATTTATTGCATATTCTTATGCTATTTGATATCTCACCTACTGTATCAACAATGTCTGATACAACAGCAGTCATTTTCATATGTGGATCATCTGTTATCATCTGCTTATACATATTTATTATGCACTGCTTGTACTGGGTCCATAATCCATCACAACAATATAAACAAAACTAACTTTTAACTATGCTAAAGAAACACTGCACAAAAGGTTATTACGAAACAGACAAAGTTGCAACTCGGTAACGCTTCGAATTAAGGTTATGTCAGCTGTTGCGTCTAATAATGACGTAATCAGCATAGTGTAAAATAGGCGCGCTCTCGGCCAATCAGAGTTGTAGTTGTAGGTGAAATTTAAAACGCTTCTACTAGTTATTAAGCAGATTATAGTTACAGTTTGAGCAGTTTGAGGTTAGAGTATGAATATTATAATATTATCTCTGATATTTACTAGATATTACAATGAACAATCAACATATTAATTTTTACTTGAAGAGGAGCTTGATAGGTACGTTTGGATTATTAACAATGTACCGAATACACTAATAAAATAATTAAATAGAAATTATATGAGAGTGACCAGCAAATCATCAAGGGACGAATAAATCCATTTGAGATGCCACCAAAACAATTCATGCAACTATTTAGACTTGATAAACAGAGTGTAACTAACTTAAGTAATTCCTTGGAACCCCATATGCTAACAGGAAATGCAAACGCAATACCTTTACTAACAAGGATAGGATTTTAATATTATTAAATTAGGGTTAAATCAAATATATTTACATGTAGGCTCTTGTTACATGGCACTTCTTGGCTGTAGGGTCCTTTTAAAATATGGCCATGGCCAAAATATGGCTCATCAAAAGCAGTATAAATCAAGCAATCAAAGAAATTTGTGCTGTAACTACCCAACATCTTTTTTATATACAGGTGAAATTTCTAACAACAGTTGAAGACTAGAATAAGGTAAAGCATGGATATGTTACAGTTTCAAATACTTCTTAATATTGTTTTAAAATATTTTGCTTATTAGTTTTTATACAAGATATGGATTTAGAAGAGTTTTGAGTGCAATCGATGAGAAAAATGCAGAAATTCAGGCTCCCCCAGTTACCGATGAAGATCACCCTCCTTTTGTTTACATCAATAGAAAGGAAACACATTCTATAATAGGATAGGATAGGATTTTAATATTATTAAATTAGGGTTAAATCAAATATATTCACATGCAGGTTCTTGCTACATCGCACTTTTTGGCTGTGGGGTCATTTTAAAATATGGTTGGATCTTGTAGCTGGCTTTTAATGAGCCAAAGTAGTATAAATCAAGCAATCAAAGAAATTTGTGCTGTAACTATCCAACATCTTTTTTATATATAGGTGAAATTTCCAACAACAGCCAAAAACAAGAATAAGGCAAAGCATGGATATGTTACAGTTTCAAATATTTCTTATTAATGTTCTAAAATATTTTGCTTATTAGTTTTTACACAAAATATGGATTTGGGGGAGTTTTGGGTGCAATCGATGGGGGCTCAGTCAACTAAGCCCCCCGAAGTTCGACTTTTTTGAAAAAAACTATTCCGCGCCAGCTAGCGCAACAAAAGTTAAGAGCTAGCGCCATTTAGACAAAAAGTTACGGGGGTTTGAACTTTCGGGAGGCTAGGTTGATGCTAGCCCCTTGAGTTTGGATTTTTCAAGTTTTTTTTTACACTATTCGGATTCCTCAGAGCTAGCGCAACCCCAAAAAATTGATAAAATATTTTTAACTCCAAGCCCCCGAAATGAGATTTTTTTAATCAAATTGCATGTGAAAGATAGTTTAGAGCTAGCGCCAGCAGAATATGAAAAAAATATTATTTCAAAAATATCAGGTAAAAATATTCACATCTAAATTTTGATTCGAGAACTTTCAGATCTTGTATGCGTATTACCATTTACTTGCTGAATTTCAATACAAAATCATATTTGGCATATAAAATACCGCTTCTAATAAATATTTCGGCGATGATGCCTAGAAGACAGTAGCGTAACTGACAAGTTTTTTTCAGAAAAGTCGAACTTTGGGGGCTAAGTTGACTGAGCCGTATAATGTAACAATAACTATCAAAACATATAAGCTAAATATTTGATATGTAACATGGATTAGATATTTAGGTTTGCTTAGAGAGTTGCTCCTTCATTAGTCGCAAGAAATGAATCTTAAACTTAATATCAGTAATTACTTAATAATTTTTAAGTTGAATACAACATAATATTGTTAATATTGTATAACATTCGTTGTTTTTTTCAAATGAGTTCAATTTAAGGCTTTAAACGAGTTTTTTCCACTCCCAGACTAATCATGAAGTAAAATTTCGAGTATAGAAAAGCCCCGTGAAAATTTGTCGACGGTCGCGCAGCGACCCGAGACAAATTTTCTGGGCTTTTCTAAACTCGAAATTTTACTTCATGCGCCACGCGTATAAAACGCTGATTTCAAGTAAGGTTCAAATATACATAAATTTCACAATATTTTAGTGTTTTATACGCGTGGCGCATGAAGTAAAGTTTTGAGTTTAGAAAAGCCCAGAAAATTTGTCTCGGGTCGCTGCGAGACCCTCGACAAATTTTCACGGGGCTTTTCTAAACTTGAAATTTTACTTCATGCTTAGTCTGGGAGTGAAAAACACTCGTTTAAAGCTTCGAATTAAATTCTTGTAAAAACACAACGAATATCTAAAGATTTAAAGAAAGTAAGCTGAACTGGGAATACGTATACTATAAATAAAAACTCCCTGTATATTGTAGAATAAGGATATTGAGAAAGATTGTGTTAGAATGAAAATAAGGTAAATTGAATAGCAACTAAAGGAGCTAAATCACAATTTTGTAGTATCGAAAAGATACCCATTTTACGATAAGGTTGGTTAGATAACAAATAGTGAGGTTTACATTCGTGTTAGTACATACATAACCCGATGTGTACTTGGTAAATTTTCAGGCATTCGTTGTTTTTGAATAGCGTTCAGTTTGAAACTTCCAACGAGTGTTTCCCACTCCTAGATTACGCATGAGTTTAGAGCCTGAAAACAATTGTCAGGTACCCCACTGTCTTGCTAGCGCTAGCTATCTCGTTACCAGTGTTAATGGAAATTACTATAGGTATTCTAACACCGAAAAAAATATTGAAATCGTACAATTATTTCCCGAGTTATACCGATTTAAATGATCAAGGAATAAAAGAAAACGTCAGGTACGCCACTGTCTTGCTAGCGCTAGCTATCTCGTTAGCAGTGTTTATGAACATTACATTAGGTGTTCTAACCCCCAAAGAAATTTCGAAATCGCACAGTTAGTTGTCGAGTTATAACGATTAAAGTTATCAAGTAGTAATAAAAACAACCGCCAGGTACGCCACTGTTTTGCTTGCGCTAGCTATCTCGTTGTATTTATAGACATCAGTATAGTTATTACAATACCTAAAGAATTTTTGAAATCGTACGGTTAGTTTTTGAATTATAACAGGATCTGAAAGCTCTCGCATCAAAATTTGGATGTAAATATTTTTTTACTTGAAATTTTTGAAATAATATTTTTTTCATATTCTGCTGGCGCTAGCTCTAAGCTATCTTTTCCACCCAATTTGATTAAAAATATCTTATTTTGGGGGGCTAGGGTTAAAAATGTTTTATCAATTTTTGCTGGCGCTAGCTCTGAGGAATTCGAATAGTGTAAAAAAACGTAAAAAATTCAAACTCGGGGGGCTAGCATCAACCTAGCCCCCCGAAAGTTCAAACCCCCATAACTTTCTTGTCTAAATGGCGCTAGCTCTAATTTTTGTGGCGCTAGCTGGCGCAAGCTAAGGCCTGCCTAGCGCAATAGTTTTTTTTCAAAAAATTCGAATTTTGGGGGGCTAAGTTGACTGAGCCATCTATGGGACAAAGGCAGAAATTCAGACTCCCCCAGTTACCGAAGAAGATCACCTTTTATTCACATAAATAGAAAGGAAAAACATTCTATAAATGTAATGCTTGTTAATTAACCAACTTTTTTATACACATGTTTAAATTAATGTAAAATATGTTTGTAGATTTCTGATTCAAAAGCAAACATTGTTGGTTGCAATGCAAGATTTTCTAGATCAGTGCATGACTCGGCTAAATGGCAAGAGCTCAATTTATCGACAAAAAAATTCTTTCTTTCAGAATTGCATTTATCGTAAATCGATTTACGGATTTGTAAGCTACGCCCTCTGTGCCAAAGTTGCTGACTAATCTATACTAACAAATTATTTAAGCGCAAAATTAGCAATATTTAATTACTAATTATAGTTTTTATTGAACGTTTATAGCTATCTTTACCACCTTATAGTGATATAAACTAATGTTGTAAAGTATGCAAACGAGCGCAAAAACGTGCGCTTTGCCTGTGTACATTTCTGTAAGCACAGGCTTAGCGCACGATATTAGCGCTCGTTCGCGAACTTTACAACACTAATTTAAACAAAAACACAGCTTATTATTAAGGAAACACAGAACTCGGACGCACACAATCATGCGAATGACCCAAATGACGTTTAAGGTTAAGTATAATCACATGAAAAACTAGGGGTATGGTGTGCCAGTGACTAGCGCTAATCGCGTCTAAAATTGGACTATGCATACGACAAATTTGAATTACTTACTTACTAAACATTAGTCAGTCACACGTTAGTCGCTATTAGCGGACTATGCATAAGGCCGCATATCTTTTGCTATGCTATGATGCACACATCACCATTTTTTATTGTAAATCCTATTTAGTATCATGCTGTTCTCAACCCTAAGATAGGAGGCTCGCTATACAACCTGTCCTGGAGGCCTTAGTTAGGATGTCGGAGCAATGATTATTGGACAAGGATATTGGAAATAAACATGTGTTAGGCTTGATTAATATAACTAAAAATCATATGGCGCACATAAGGAACCTCTAAGAATTTATTTTACTACGATACCTACTCTCTTAATATTAAAATGTCTTATTAACATAAGTAACGGTGCGTTATCAGCGTATAAAATGCACATACAATACAGAAAATTACACACAAAATCGATTCCAGGACCGCAATCTTAAGATAATCAAAATATTAAATAATAAACAAATTAATCCTAATTTTCATTAGATTAGGACTGCGCTATACCCTCAAACCGCAACCCCTAATCAAGCTTTTCGCGTAGTTTTTGTTTCTGCAGTATTGACGATAAACCGTCCAAGCATTAAAACCGTCCCCCGATAATCTTTGGTGTTCTCTGTATATTTTTCTTGCGCAAATAACATCATCTGCAATGTCACTGTCTCGTAGATCGTCGCAATAGATTCCACAGGCGTGTCCAAATGGGGAACACCAAAATAATTGACTTATCTAAATAAATGAACAAAAAAGAAATAATAAGAATTTTTTGAATATCTAAATAAATTGAATAAATAATAATATAAACTGATAATAGTGTTTACGAGAGCTGGGCAGAATTCGAATCATTCAGGATTCAGTGGGGATACGCCAGAGTTTATGGCTAAAAGATCTAAGAAGTTGGTTTAGCCGCACATCTACAGAAATTTATCGAGTTGCAGTTTCCAACGCAACCATACCAATTTGGATCACCAACTTCCGTAAAGAGAAGGCGGAATAAGAAGCAGAAACGCGCTGCTTCTTAGGACTTCTAGTTTTTTTGGAGATGAATGTATTTCCATTTCTCGCCTATCTAAATGGAATAAGTTCTAGTAATAGCGTCGAGCATTTTTTTAAATTCTTTTTTTAACTTTTGATCTGTGCCTAATCAAAACTAAACTATGATAATTCGATATGTTGATAAGTGCCTTATAAAACTACATACAGGGATTTTTTCTTTGAGGTATACTTAACATTTGTAGAATTATTGAACATATGATCAAACCTAAGCAGTGAACTTTACTTTAAATCAGAGTTTTATACAGGTGGCGCATGAAGTAAAATTTAGAGTTTAGAAACGCCTAAAATTTTGGTTTAGTCGCTCCGCTTGGCTACGCGACCAAACCAACTTTTTAAGCTTTTCTAAACTCGAAATTTTACTTCATACTTAATCTGGGATTAAAAACACTTGCTAGAGGCTTCAAATTTAAAGTATTTAATGAAATAACGAATGTCTGAAAATGTACATGGAAAAATCGTGATATATAAAAATAAAATCACTGGATCTTTTATTAAGAAAAACTTTGTGGATTCACAGAAAAACGAATGTAAAACAAGTCATCCTATTTCAGTTATCACGCTTTATTTCGTCGACCGATTATAATAATAATTTTTAAATCAAACCTGAAATAATCCATGATCGGTAGTACGACGGTTAATCGCTGCAGTGTCATATTGAGATTCATGTTTCGCCAGGCAAACCCACGTCGCGATTTGATTAATCGGAATCCTGTGTACTTCGAGCAGTTCCCAAGCAAGTTCGCAAGGTTCGTATACCTTGCAAATGCCCGTTGTTAACAGACCAAATACGAGTGCGATAGCAAAGCCATACGAATCCATAGTTGTGTGAAAAATTGCTAAAGCACGTTCACTGTTATACGACAAAATAACCTGCTGTTGATCCAGTGTTCGTAGATACTATGTGTGATCGATCAAAATCGTATTAAAAGGTCAACTTTTATCGATACTGCATTTGTACAAAAATGATCTACTAATTTGCGAATTTACTCAAACAAGTATTGTTTGTAAACAATCTAAAAGGTGACGAGTTGTAGATCAACGGATTTCGTTGGGATTTTCCGCAATGCGTAGCCCAAAGTGTCTCTCTCGCACCCGACTCGATACGGTACGTGAAAATAACTGTTGCTGTTAACTTTTTTATTCGGCCGATTTAGAGGGTCCGGAGTGGTCGCATTGTGTCGGCGGGGGTGATTTACGTCGAAGTTCGTCGTTATTTTGATGAGTGAACAAATATTTTAAGGAAAGGCAAAATCTGTTTAAAAGAGTTAAGTAGTTTTTTTGGAATATTTTTTTAATGAACCCTTGTATAAGTTTTAGGAGTTAACTTTACTACATATTTTATAAACCGATTCGGCTGATAACGTAGTCCCTTGATAATTAAACCCTATTTTGTAAAAAAAATCGCATAGGTTTAATTAAAACAACGACGATTTATTCTTTAGTTTTTCGAAATCTTTAAAAATATCGCCAAAAATCCTTTTTCGGACCGATTTTGATAAGTTTTCGTGTGCGGTTGTATTGTATTTACATCTTGCAGTCGCAATTTCGACGCACCTTGCACCCTTGATTCCTATTTGCACTAAGGATAATTTTAGATTGAGTTATATAAGACAATAATCAAAATTAAGAATTTTTATATTAGTGATCTTGCACATCTTGCACATTTTCGATGACAAATTGTTAACGCACGAAACAATTTGTCCGAGTTTAAGCATTTGAAGGCACTCACTCATTCGTCGCTGGTTCTTCAAAAATGCGTTCACCCGGGAAAATTGTTTTCCCGCACTTGTTTTGTAAATAACTATTTTGGATTATTTTGCTATATCTTGGTGTTTAAATGTTGCAAAAATCAAGATCCAGTAGATGATGATTAAATTACAGAAGCTTAAAGACGTTTAACATTTTTTCAAAGTGCCATTATTTTGACTTTTCTTAAAATAAAAATAAAACATATTGACGAAACTTAGAGATTTTTAAGATTAAATTTTTTTTTCAGTATAACAATTTTTGTATTGATATAATATTTTCTATTGTTGTACAATCATTTTATAAAACTAATAAGAGAACTAAAGATGTACATTCTTTGAACAGCATGAAAACAAACAAAAATCGATACACTGACGGAGAAGTTACAGTCCCTCAAAGTTGATTAAAACATATGTATTATTTCAAGTGCTTATAATTTATTTTTCAGTTTTGAAAAAATCGTATAAAATCGCGACGTGTCGTTGATTCTATGCGATTATTTTGTGATAAATTTTCGAAAATTGTTGAGAAATTCTCAGACTTTAATTGAACGCCGGAAAAAACAAAATCGATGCATTGAAAGAGGAATCACAGTCGCTCAAAGTTGATAAAATAAATGTATTTTTTAAGTGCTGATAATTTTTCTTCTCTAATTTTAAAAAAATCACTTATATTTTGATAAAATTTACCGAAATTGTCGATAAATTCCCAGACTTTGCACGTCAGAAAAAAACCCATTCGATGCACTAACAGAGAAATCACAGACGCTCAAAGTTGATTATAAAATATAATCACAATTTTTTGTTACGCAATTTCAACTTTGGTTTAATAATATGGAAAACCCAGCAGAGATATTTATATTTCGAATGTGGCTAATCAATGTTTTTAATAATCTGTTAATTTTTTATAATTAAACAAAAAACATTCTATTAAAAATCGTGGATTTTATTGCATAATTTCAACCTTGGCTCAATATTTTTTTAAAACGCGTTGATATTTTTTAATTTTTTTAAATCAAATGCTAGTTCTATTAAAAGTAAGTACATTCCGCAAATTTTATGATGATTATGCGAGTCTTTGATTTTTTACAATTTCTTAAACAAAATATAACCCTTCAATTAATCACTTTTTCTTTTACGAAATATCAACTCTGATTTTATATTTTAAAAAGATGTTTACTTATATTATAAATCAGAGATTTTTGATTTTACTTATTTTCCCAATTGAGCTAAAATGCACACATATAATATTTGGGTTCTATGTAAAAATTTAGACGTTTACAATTTTAAGAGTATTTTGTTTTATTTCGGCATTTCCGCTTCCAACTCAAGATAACAAGTTTTGATTTGATATACATTTTAATTTATCTGAAAAACCATTTAAAAGATCCGCCGAACCAACCGACCTTCTTGACTTCGACAACTCTTTTGCTTTCATCAGAGACAACATTTATCCTTTGTAGAAGATAGTCTCTTTCTTCTAGTAGTAATTTCTTAACATCAGCTAAAAAAATACATATCAGAAAGATCAATGTCTAATATAGCATAATATTTTAATATTATTGTTTCCTACCGAATATTTGATCGTTTGACTTATTCTTCCCACCGTAATCACTTGGAAGGTATTCCTCCGGTATTATTTCTTTCAAGGAATCCAATTTTTTATGCATAATAATCTAATAAAAGAATAATTTGTATATATATATATATATATATATATATATATATGTATCACTGTTTCTTCGGGTTTGAAACAGTGATACATGTTACACCCGCGAAAATCTACGTTATAACATATATATAAATATATATATATAAATATATATATATATATATATATATATACCGGGTGTTGACATGGCGGACGCAACATAGGAAATCGCATGTTCATTTTAAAGTGTTCAAATATTGGCTTCCCTATTTATTTTAGAGACAAAATTCACTTTTTTGTAGAGGGAAAAATTCTAAATTCATAAATGTTCACACTTAACACTTTACGTTTCTCTAAGTTCAAATAATTAAAAAAAAGTAATGTGATTTTATAAAAATAATAACATAGTATGGAATTGATACAACAATTGCGAATATTTCCTCTTTTATTTAAAAGTTCAATATAAAGCTTTAAGCAAGTGTTTTCCACTTCCAGACTAAGCATGAAGTAAAATATCGACTTTAGAAAAGCCCCGTGAAAATTTGTCGAGTGTCGCGCAGCGACCCGAAACAAATTTTCTGGGCTTTTCTAAACTCGAAATTTTACTCCATGCGCCACGCGTATAATACACTATAATATTGTCAAATTTATGTATATTCGAACTTCACTTAAAATCTGTTTTATACGCGTGACGCATGAAGTAAAATTTCGAGTTTAGAAAAGCCCAGAAAATTTGTCTCGGGTCGCTGCGCGACCCTCGACAAATTTTCACGGGGCTTTTCTAAACTCGAAATTTTACTTCATGCTTAGTCTAGGAGTGGAAAACACTCGTTTAAAGTTTCAAATTGAACTCTTTTAAAAATCAACTAATGTCAGAAAATTTGCAGCTAAAATAATGAAGAAAAGTAATGTAATTTTATAATATTATTGGCATACCATGGAATTGATACAACAATTGCAGATATTCCTTTTTTTGTAAGTTCAATTTAAAGTTTAAAACCAGTGTTTTCCACTCCCAGACTAAGCATAAAGTAAAATTTCGAGTTTAGAAAAGCCCAGTGAAAATTTGTCGAGGGTCGCGCAGCGACCCGAAACAAATTTTCTGGGCTTTTCTAAACTCGAAATTTTACTTCATGTGCCACGAGTATAAAACACTATAATATTGTCAAGTTTATGGATATTCGAACTTCACCTAAAATCTGTGTTTTATACGCGTGGCGCATGAAGTAAAATTTCGCTGCGCGACCCTCGTCAAATGTTCACGAGGCTTTTCTAAACTTAAAATTTTAGTTCATGCTTAGTCTGGGAGTCTAAAACACTCGTTTAAAGCTTCAAATTCAACTCTCTTAAAAATCAACGGATGTTAGAAAATTTACAGCTAAAATAATTAAGAAAAAGTAATGTGATTTTATAAAAATAATGGCATACCATGGAATTGCAACAACAATTGCAGATATTCCCTGTTTTTTATTTAAGTTCAATTTAAAGCTTTAAACAAGTGTTTCCACTCCCAGACTAAGCATGAAGTAAAATTTCGAGTTTAGAAAAGCCCCGTGAAAATTTGTCGACAAATTTTCACGGGGCTTTTCTAAACTCGAAATTTTACTTCATGCTTAGCCTGGGAGTGGAAAACACTCGTTTAAAGCTTCAAATTGAACTCTTTTAAAAATTAACAAATGTCAGAAAAGTTACAGCTAAAATAATTAGGAAAAAGTAATATGATTTTATAAAAGTTATGGCATACCGTGGAATTGATACACCAATTGCTGATGTCAAAATAGCCTAAGATATTGCTGTTACTTAATTAACGACAAAAAACATAACGCAACATCGTGATAACTGTGGTCTGCATAATACCACTTGATTAGGTTTTTTTCTTAAATAGTGTAAATCATTTCGAAAACATTTACTTCAATCAAGTGACTGCGATATCTTTTGCGATTTAGACATCCGCAATTATTGTTTCAATTCCATGGCATGCCATTATTTTTATAAAATTACATTACCTTTTCCTAATTATTCTAACTTAAAAAAACGTAAAGTGATAAACGTTAACGCGAATGAATTCAGAATTCTTTCCTCTACAAAAAAGGTAAATACATTCTGTTTCTAAAATAAATAAGGGAACCAAAATTTGAACATTTCAAAATTTACACAGGATTTCCTATGTTGCGTCCGCCAAGTCAACCCCCGGTGTATATATATATATATACTTTTCACAATGTACAACTATTTTATTTTTCAAAGACAAATCCAAACATATATTACAGCAACTACTTTTCTGGCCAATATCCCGACGGATATTGGATTATACATTGTTGTTACATACAATAAAATGTAACAAATCAGGTTAATTATATACAGTCCATTATTAAATCCTTAATTTATATTGTAATATTTACTTTTAAGTTATATTTTGTAAATGAACCGCTATATATTAATAAAGATAAAGAAAATTCATTGAAGGTAAAGCATTTTTTTGCAATCTGAATTCGTACCAGTTTTTACAAAAGTGATAGAATATTATTATTATTATTATAAAAAGATTCGAATGAAAGATATTCTTAAAATACATATATTTTTTTATTTAACCAAGTTATAACTTGTCTGTGTATAAGTTTGAGTTTGTTTCTAATAAGAAAATATATTAGTACATATTTCTTCGAACTGGAACTGAACCGCAAACCGGAAAAAGCCGTCATTTTTGTCGGAACGAAAACCGGAGCTGAACCAAAACAAAGATATCGGTTTATTTTAGTTCGCTTCTAATATATGTGTTCATTAAAATGTTTTAAAAATCAGTAATAGGCAACCAATTTTATTGAAACAAAAATGATTAAGTATAAATGAAATGACCAATTCTTGGTTGCAGAATACTTCAAACATTAAAAGTGCGATTCTTTTTGCAATCAACAAGTTAGTCTTACAAAGACTATATCAAACACCTATTGAAACAACTACTTCCCGAGCTAATGCCCCGGCGGATATTGAATTATACAACAAGTGTTTGCTGTTACATGCAGTAACCTACTGCAAATGTAACAATTATGGTCAAATTATTCAGGCCATCTATAGACGCGTTTCGAGATTTATCTCTCATTAGTATAGCTTTGCCATTCCCTATAAACAATTTGACACCTTAGACTGGCGGTCACGTTACTGTTCAAACATAAGTATAAATGAAATTGCCAATTCTTGGTTGCAGAATATTTCAAACATTAAAAGTGTAATTCTTTTCGCAATCTACAACAAATTAGTCTTACAAAGACTATATCACGTCTATAGATGGCCTGAATAATTTGCAGTAGGTTACTGTATGTAACAGCAAACACTTGTTGTATAATTCAATGTCTGTCGGGGCATTAACTCAGGAAGTAGTTGTTTCAATGAGTGTTTGATATAGCCTTTGTAAGACTAACTTTTTGTAGATTGCGAAAATAATCGCACTTTTAATGTTTGAAGTATTCTGCAAACAAGAATTGGCAATTTCATTTATAGTTATGTTTGAACGGTAACGTGCCCGCCATTCTAAGGTGTCAAATTGTTTAGAGGAAATGTTAAAGCTATACTGATGAGAGATAAATCTCGAAACGCGTCTATAAATGACCTGAATAATTTAACCAAAATTGTTACATTTACAGTAGGTTACTGTATGCAACAGCAAACACTTGTATAATTCAATGTCCGTCGGGGTATTAGCTCTGAACACATGTTTTTTATATGCGCAGTATTTTAAATTGCTATACCCCTCTTCTCCGTCATACATATTAACAAGAATACCGAATTTATCCGCTACTTAATTTCCACATTGTATGTATCTACAAGTATATTGTTCATTTCAATATTTTAAAAGAAATCAGAATTTTTATTTTTAGATGTTAAATATTATGGATTTTAGGCAATTTAGTTATTTTTCAAGTATATACCGGGTGTGGCACTTAAGACGCCTCGGACCATAGCTCCTTTACGATAAAAGCTATCGAAAAAAATCTAAGAGCAAAGTGGTGCATAATTACCGTCGCTATGTTTCAAAAATATTTCTAATCATCAGTGGCGTGCCGTACTCCAGTGGCGTACCAAACTTATGTTTTTTTTAAATGGAATGCCCTATTTATTATTGCAGATTTGGAAAGTGCTCGAAGAGTACTTATTTTTTTATCTAACATGTTATACCCTTCACTTTACCGGTTTCTCTGTTATAACCCCTTCTTTCAAAATTGCGCCCCATTTTTGAGATTGTTTTGTAGAAAAACTAATTGACGCCGGCGCCTAAATTTTGAATTGAGGTACAGGTTAAGACCTCGTATACCTTCACATAATTTTTTTTCGGGTAATTTATGGAAAAAAAATAATTTTTGATTGAACTTCGCATGTTGTCATTTTTTTCGAAAATTTCAAATGGCACCCCCCTAAAAAAATTACGGCGCTGTACAGCCAAAACTCTGAATTTTTCATTGGTACAAAAAAAATTACACATTGCATAACAAAAATTCGGAGAAAAAAGGAATTTCATCGCAAATGTCGGAAAACGTTTTCCGTTCCCAAGAGTGCCATGAGAAAACAAAAGATTGGTAATTGTCAAAGTAAATTATTAGACGCCAGTAGCAGCCATAAGTCATTTTTGATAAACGTTCTAAAAATGTTCCGAACTCAAGAGGAAATGGTTGATATGGTATTTATTCTTGGAGAATGTAACAAGAATTGTTTCTTGGCGTCACGAGTGTACGCTGCGAGATATCCGCACAGAGCACATCCAAATGAACGTGCGTTTCAAAAAGTGTTGGAGAGATTTACTACTACGGCAAGTGTGAAACGGCCAAGGAGAGTTAGAAAGAAGATAGTTTTTACTGAAAATGATGAACTGCAGGTTCTGGAGGCAGTTATTGAAGATCCTCATACCAGTATACGTGATATTAGTAGGAATCACGATATTTCAACGCGATCCGTACATCGTGTTTTTCAAAAGTACAAATTTCGTCCATTTAAGATTCAACTGCACCAAGAATTACAACCTCAAGATTTTCATGCGAGGCAAGATTTCTGCTTGTGGGCTATCAACAAAATTGAGCAGGAGGAATCATTTCTTATGCGCGTATTATTTTCTCATGAAGCGACGTTCCATAGAAATGGGCATGTCAATCGCCACAACTACCATTATTACGCCGATGAAAACCCACACGCCATGCGAATGATAAACCACCAGCAAAGATGGTCGCTGAATATTTGGGGAGGCATACTTGGAGAACACCTTTTGGGTCCTTATTTCATCGAGGGGCACCTGAACGGCAACAGTTATTTGAGGTTCCTTCGCGACGACTTGGATGATCTCTTGGAAAATGTCCCTCTAGCCGCTCTACGACAGATAGTTTTCCAGCACGATGGAGCTCCTGCACATAATAGCCGTGTCGTTCGGGAATTTCTCGATGAAACGTTTCCGGACTCCTGGATTGGTCGTGGGGGTCCTGTGAGGTGGCCGCCAAGATCACCAGACCTCACTTCTTCCTTTGGGGCCATATCAAAGACGAGGTTTACAGGACGGTACCAACTACTGTCGAGGATATGAGGGAGAGAATCCGCGCGGCTTTCCGCGGTATATCACCAGAAGTCCTTAGGGCAGTGTCTAGAGCCTGTGAGTCGAAGTTGCGGTTATGCCTTCAGTAGGAAGGTCGTCATTTCGAACATTTAGTTTAAGTTGTTAAATTTTCTTTATCTGCATTTTTCATATCATGTTGAATAAATAGGTACATACTATTATGTTGACCGTATTTGTGTTTTTGTTTTCTCATGGCACTCTTGGGAACGGAAAACGTTTCCCGACATTTGCGATGAAATTCCTTTTTTCTCCGAAATTTTGTTATGCAATGTGTAATTTTTTTTGTACCAATGAAAAATTTAGTTTTGGCTGTACAACGCCGTAATTTTTTTAGGGTGGTGCCATTTGAAATTTTCGAAAAAAATGACAACATGCGAAGTTCAATCAAAAATTATTTTTTTTCTATAAATTACCCGAAAAAAATTATGTGAAGGTATACGAGGTCTTAACCTGTACCTCAATTCAAAATTTAGGCGCCGGCGTCAATTAGTTTCTCTACAAAACAATCTCAAAAATGGGGCGCAATTTTGAAAGAAGGGGTTATAACAGCGAAACCGCTAAAGTGAAGGGTATAACATGTTAGATAAAAAAATAAGTACTCTTCGAGCACTTTCCAAATCTGCAATAAAAAATAGGGCATTCCATTTAAAAAAACATAAGTTTGGTACGCCACTGGAGTACGGCACGCCACTGATGATTAGAAATATTTTTGAAACATAGCGACGGTAATTATGCACCACTTTGCTCTTAGATTTTTTTCGATAGCTTTTATCGTAAAGGAGCTATGGTCCGAGGCGTCTTAAGTGCCACACCCGGTATATATACTTGAAAAATAACTAAATTGCCTAAAATCCATAATATTAAACATCTAAAAATAAAAATACTGATTTCTTTTAAAATATTGAAATGCACAATATACTCGTAGATACATATAATGTGGAAAGTAAATATATTAATCGAAATATATATATATATATATATATATATATATATATATATATATATATATATATATATAAGCCTTAAGTTTGAAGCTTTTAACGAGTGTTTCCACTTCTTAAATAAGCATGAAGTAAAATTTCGAGTTTAGAAAAGCCTGAAAATTTGGTTTGGTCTTTCTTCCTGAATTTTATATGATTAAAGATTTTATTTAAAGAAAATGTAATCATATTTTCAAAAAACGTTAATATTATTGACAATCGTATAATTTTAAATGGTTGGAAATCTTATTCAAAAATCAATAAATAATTGCTCATCGCTGTTCTAAATTATGGTAGAAAATGAATTATTAATACAATTGAAAACATTTCAAAAATTAAAAATCACTCGCAGCCGAACCAAAAACCGTTATCTTTTTCGGATTGAAAACCGGAACCGAACCGATATATTTTTGTTTAATTCAACTGAAATAAAATAACAGTTTGAAGCCTTGATTGAAATCATATTAGAAACTATACAATATTAGTAGGCACTTACCCTTTTATATAACTTTTCAGGAAAGGCAATTTTAAGTATATCAAGGAAAAAACAAATTGTCCCCGGAGCGTTTATAAAATGAAGTCCTAAAATTCTCCCGGAAAGGCATTCCTAAAAATAAATTAAATTAATAGGAATATGGATTTATATGGGGTATTTAAAATTAAATATAACAAGGGGATACATTTTTAGAAAAGTAACGAATAAATAAAAATAGATTTAAACATTCGAAATATGCTACACAGTGGTCTCAAACCGACCAAAATGAGACAAAACCTCATAGTGATTTTGTGAGATATCAATTTGAAATTTGGTATGCTTATACTAAACACAAATTTGAGGTTACAGACCTTCCATAAACAATAAACTGCACTTCAGGTTTCACCGGAAATTAAAATAGTTTTATAAATGGTGATGTGTCTATCATAGGACTTTCCCCGTTAAAGATATGATGATTTAAATATCAACAATATGGAAAACTTGCTCGAACTAAATTTATTCTACCTTTATTATTACTCTAAAACATTCGAAATATGCTACAATTAATTACCTGATAACATTAAACTTTGTTATATTTTCACCAGATTTAGATTAATTTTGTTTAATAATTTTATTTATTGAAGTATGCCCAAATATGTGCTTATCTTTTATTATAGAACTTTTCAAAAATTTAAAGTAGGTTGAGTGATATATCGTTGAAAAGCTCTTTTGATTTTGAATAGCAAAAAGTCTACAAATAAAATTCGTTTATAAATTAGTTTCAGGTAATATTCATGATGGAAATTTACATCTAAAGTTAAATTTCTACGTTCCTCGTATAAATAGCAATATTGCAATATTCGTTTTATTTAATTTCTTGAATTAATTTCTCATCTGGCACTTAGTGAAATATATTAGAATATGTAAAGTAATTTACCTACGCCCTATCTAGTAACCGCATTATACCACACTGTCATCTCGATAAGTATGATTGACATTACGTACACATGCACCTAGCAGCTTTGACAAGTGCATTACGTGCTGACAGCTGAACAGCTAATTGGTTACCGTACAACCAAATGATATTTCTTTGATGTGCAGGGAGTTTTTCAGCTTATTTTCTTTTAATCTTTAGATGTTCGTTGTTTTTTTTTAAAGTTCAATTTGAAGCTTCAAACGAGTGTTTTCCACTCCCAGACTAGGCATGATGTAAAATTTCGAGTTTAGAAAAGCTCCGTGAAAATTTGTCGAGGGTCGCGCAGCGACCCCAGACAAATTTTCTGGGCTTTTCTTAACTCGAAATTTTACTTCATGCGCCACGCGTATAAAACACTAAAATATTGTGAACTCTATGTATATTTGAACCTCACTTGAAATCAGTGTTTTACACGTGTGGCGCATGAAGTAAAATTTCAAGTTTAGAAAAGCCCAGAAAATTTGTCTCGGGTAGCTTCGCGACCCTCGACTAATTTTCACGGGGCTTTTCTAAACTCGAAATTTTACTTCATACTTAGTCTGGGAGTGGAAAACAATCGTTTAAAGCTTCAAATTGAACTCTTTTAAAAAAAAACGAATGTCGGAAAATGTACAGCTTTATTCCTTGTATATTGATCAAGTAGTAATTTACTTTTCATCATTGTCGTACTATAAAAATTATTATAATAAATAAGTTGTTCTTTTATGCTCATTGTTTATTTTGTTAGGGCGTAGGTAAAGTATCATACGTTTCTCGAGTAGTATGGTAATTACAAACTCGCGGAATACTGCACTCGCCGCTGCGCGGCGAGTGCGCAATATGTCCGCTCATATGTAATATGCTGCATACCACTCTCGTTACGTAATATACTATTAAATTAAAAAAACACTTGGTATTGTTTCACAAATTAAAACTTTATTCCTTTGAAAATGGTCTAACAAACCGAAACTAGTCGGAATAAAGTTTTAATTTGTGAAACAATACCAAGTGTTTTTTTAATTTAAATAACTTTACACATCGTTTTATTTAAATAAATGTAATACTAATCAGCCTTTAAGTTCTCCATTAATCTCGATGTGCGAATGTGTTCATCAGTATTGCAATAATATAACGTATTACACAAATAATTAGTAAAATATTTATCTGGATGTAATAAATATATTACCACTTCCACACACTTAATACTTTTGTGAATATTGTATATTTGAGTTCTTTTCTATGTCTGTCTTTAATTTGAGCTCAAGCGTCACATTTTTTTAAGTATAGACTAAGAATGAATAATTTTCTTCCTAAAATTATCCTGTAAATTAGTTCTTGTAACTGTTAGATAATAAACAATTATTATTTTTAGGGTTTTTCGCAATATCCGAAGCAGCCCTAGATATGCTTAGCCTAAATAAAGAATATTCATGTCTTGGATCGCATGTTATATTAACACACGTGCATTTATTTTTACGAAGGAATCCAAAAAGTGAAGAATATATAGGATCTTCTATTCAAAATAACTAACTTGTATGGCGTCCAGAAATTATGAGGCATTTTGTATGTGCGAAAATAATTTTATGTTATGAAGAACATAATTCCATACAACTTTAATCTGAAAATATGTTTCGTATCTCCGTCATTGCTGAAGCACCCTTTATATTTGAAAATTCCTCAAGAGTTTTATTTATCACGTAAATAATTACACTGATTAGTAATACTTTTCTTTCGCATGGTAAATGGAAATGAATAACACTATGCTAAATAAGAACACATTCTCTGTGATTTTTAAATATCTGAGCGTTCCGTCGTTAGCCGACGGGAAATCCGTGATGCACGGCTTATGTTTTAGCCTTTTGGGTCCGAAAAAAAAAACAATTATCTTTGATATCCCTATAACCCCTATGTGGCTACCCAACAAAAATCTACTATCAACCCCAGGGCCGCAGAGAAAAAGCTCAGCGCAGTGACAATTTCAAATATATATATATATATATATATATATATATATATATATATATATATATATATATATCTATGAAATTAGTATAATGGACAAAACACCTCAAAATTACATATGTGTATCATGTATATTCACAGCGGCTGGGGCCGAAAAACAGTCATATAGTTTGGCAAAATAGGAGTATAGTATTTATCCATTTAATTTATACCTGGTACATATAAACAACTCTTGCTAACAAATGTATGTCGCTTATCGATTTTAAGTGAGTCCAGCCTACGCCATCACAATCCACAATAATCCTTATCCCTACAGCGTAATCATATTTTAATTCCAATTCCGATAAAGCGAAGCTCATTAATGCATTCTGCTTCAATATATAATTTTTATCGTTACCAGTCAAGCGTTGCACATACAATCTTTCGGTGGAGTTTAATAATTTTGGCATTGGAATGATATATCTAAAAATAAATATAAATAAATAAATATAAAATACTTGAATGTTTTGTACAAATAAAATCCTACTTTAATGAGGCATTAAGTGCAAAATCGTTAATATTTAACGCACTTCCTTGTTTTATTGTTTTCATTTTTATTTTCTATTCATGAAAACTATTACCATGTTGCAATTTTTTAAGACCGTAAAAGTTTTTTATTTTTTTAATATAATAGGGTGTATGTGAATTAACTTATTAACGACCGAGAAAATATGGAGCTAACTCTAAAAGTTGATTTTAGGCAAAACTCCGCACTTGAAATATAAATGATGTATACGCTCTAAAATTCCAGGCATTCTTCGATTCTATACAAAAACGTGCAATATGAAGTTCAGAACAGGTATGGGCAACCTTTGACATGTTAAGGGCCAAACTTTAGCGTGCAAATACGTTCGCGGGCCGCGTTTAAAAGTACTTAGTGCATTTTAAAGTAGTGATAATATTTTTTGCGATAGATATTAGACATGAAATAATACGACAATGTTATTATAGTACAATTTATTAAAATAACAAAATGAAATTTAAAAAAACGGTACATTATAATTGAATCGTAAAATTTGCAATTGTTACAAACTACGAAAGTTAAATACACCCAAATCAATGAGACACTTGAGCTTGAATTTGGGAAACTAATCCATCGATATTTGGATTAATTCCACTGACCCAAAGACGTAAACAATTTTCCAAATTATCGTCAGTCAGTCTTGTACGATGTGTTGATTTATCAACTTTCATCAATGAAAAGAACTGTTCGCATTTATAAGTACTGCCAAACGCACAAATCAAACTTCTTGCGAATTTTCTAAGCTGCGGAAAATTGTCTTCTTCTAGGTATTTTTTGTAGAAATCGCACAACTCTCTACGTCTTCAAATTTGGATTTTGATAGTGAGTTTTCTTGAATCTCGATCAACTCCATTTGTAAGTGTATTGGAGCATTTTGTACAATATATGTTGTAGGAGTAGCAAATAAACTAAAACAGTCTTCCATGTTTTTGAAGTCGCAAAATCTGTTCGAAAATTGTTCCGACAGTAACTTGAGTTCTTCAGCATATTGAGCATAAGCAATATTTTCATACGCAGAGAGCGTGTTGAAATGGTAACTGTTACCAGACAGCATCTGTGACTCCCACAAGCGTAGTTTGATCTGAAATGCTTTTAAATGGCTGTACAAATCATTTACTAACTGTCCTTGTTTTTGAAGTTTCAAATTTAAATCATTCAAATAGCCTGTAAGATCGATCAGAAATGCTAAGTCACATATCCATTTTGGGTCACTTAATTCAGATAGTGGTTTATCTATTATTTTCTGCTATCTCATTTCTAAGCTCCTAAAACCGTTTCAACATTTTTCCTTTGCTCAGCCATCTGACTTCACAATAATATATTACGTCGTAATATTTAGCTGATATTTCATCTAAAAACACCTTGAACTGACGATGGTTAAGCCCTCGGGATCGAATAAAGTTGATGGTTTTTACTACCACATTCATAACATTCTAGAGTCGAATGGACTTAGAACACAAGTTCTGTTGGTGGATAATGCAATGAAGGACTATCAAATCATCTTTTTGCACATTTAACTCTGTTGCTGGGCAGCTTGGTGGTGTAGTGGTTAGAGTGTTGTACTGCCACGCCACGGACCGGGGTTCAAATACCGGCCTAACAAGCTGTCTGCATTTATATAGGTTAGGATAAAAATGCCAAACACTCCGTCTTTTCGGATATGACGTTAAATGCATGTAGAACCCGTGTACTGCCTGGATGTTGCGTGCACGTTAAAGATCCCCACCGGTGGGTTGGAACTTCCACCGGGTTCGGCAAAATTCCCGGATAGCTGTAAACCTAATCTCCGGCGTCATGATTGGCCTTAGCAGCGGAAATAGATGACGTAAAACCCAAAATAAAAAAAAAATTAAAAAAACTCTGTTGCTTTTTCATTCAAAATTCCGATGAAACCTTTACGTAAGCCGACCATAGAAGGTGCACCATCAGTGCATACTCCAATTAATTTTGACCATGGCAAGCCAAAACTTGTGAATACCTTTTGAACTTCAATAAAAATATCCTCTCCTGTAGTGGTTCCTTTTAGCGGCTGTAAAGCAAGCAATTCCTCAGTAACAGTGAACTCCTTATCAACACCTCGAATAAATATAGCCAGTTGAGCTGTGTCAGACAAATCGGTGCTCTCGTCTAATGCTATGGAAAATGATTCAAAACCAGCCATACGGTCAGTCAATGTTGTTTTTATATCATTAGCCATCATTTCTATACGTCGAACAACAGTTCGTCTTGCAAACTATTTTTTTCAAATTCTTTTTTCTTTTCAGGACACATAATACCGCAAACTTTTAACATACACACCTTGATAAATTCTCCTTGGGCAAATGGTTTTAATGCCTTTGCCAATTTTGAGCTAACTATAAAACTAGCTTTCACAACATTATCAAGTTGTGTTCTTTGTTTATGAAACATTTGTTGCTGTTTTTCCAAATTTGCGGTAAGCTTCTGGATTTTGTCTGTTCTTAATTGTCCTGTCAGAGAGTGCAGCGAAGAATGCTTAGTTGAGTAATGCCTCTATATATTGAATTCTTTCAATACTGAAATGGATTCATTACACAGCAAACAAATAGGCTTACCATTGCGCAAGATAAAAATAATTCTTCAGTCCATTTTTCTTGAAAATGGCGACCCTCTGTATCTACTTTTCGTTTCTTTCCACCAGATATCATTTTTGTTTACTTTTCGTTCAATAAACTTAATAACAAACTATAGTTAGTAACCACTCAAGATGCACACAAAGTCACAAAGCAAGCTGACGGCTCAAGCAGTTCGCTAGGATATTGCTTGTCCAAGTTATCACCTCGGTAGCTCAAATAGAACTGAACTAACGTTCGGGCCATCCACCCGCTTATATAGGCAAAATGAACGAATAATCTGGAATAAACTAGTTTAGAATAATTGAGAAGCAATAAATCATTTGATGTGTCGCCCGTGAGGCGGCAAACCTCAAAGAATTTGATCGAGCAAGTCGAGTGGCGGCGATTATCAAAGAGTGAGGCGGCTCACTGTCACTCTCGTGAGTATAAGTACCTAATTTAATATTTTTTTAATTGGGTTTTTTTCAAAATGTCTCGCGGGCCGGATCATATCTTACAGCGGGCTGGGGGTTGCCCATATGTGGTTTAGAACGAGTGATTCCACTTCCAGACGAAGCATGAAGTAAAATTTCGAGTTTAGAAAACCCTTTAAAAAAAATTATCAGGCTTTTCTAAACTCGAAATTTTACTTCGTGCGCCACGCGTATAGAACACTGAAATATTGTGAAGTTAGCGTTAAACTATTTTTTTTAAAATTAGTAATAATCGAAATATTTAAGTAACAAAATATTCACATCTTTCTTCATACATTTTCAAGTCATCAAGTGTAATCAATATTGTTATTACATTATTATTCTGCTATATTAAATTGCCAATAAACATGTTATTGTTGATGCTGTTGTGTATCTCATCAGAAAAAAAAACTGATGGTTTATTCATTGAATAACACTGACAATATCTTTCTAACAAAAAAAAACTCAAAGTAACGGCGTACTACTTTTCCAAACCATTGTGAAATGGAAAACCCTGTATATGCAAAAATTATATTATATTAAGCGTGTAACATTTCTTTGTATTTTTATAATTAAGTGAGCTATAGAACATTCTGCCATTGTTGAAACGCCACACAGTGGTCTGAAACCGACTAATATGCGACAAAACCTCATAGTTTTTTTATTTTGTGAGATATCAATTTGAAATTTGGTATGCTTATACTAAACACAAATTGAGGTTACACACCTCCCATAAACCTTAAACTGCACTCCCGGTTTCGCCGGAAATTAAAATAGTTTTAATAATGGTGATGAGTCCATTATATAACTTTCCCCGTTAAAGATATGATGATTTAAATATCAACAGTATGGAAAACTTGTTCAAACTAAATTTATTGTACCTTTATTATTACTCTAAAACTCTTCGCAAACAAAGTAATTCTTGCATTTTTTTTGCTTTAATTTTTTTTTAATTTAAATATCAACAATGTGGAAAATTTGTTCAAACAAAATTTATTCTACCTTTATTATTACTCTAAAACTCTTCACAAACAAAGTAATTCCTGCATTTTTTTTTGCTACATAAAGGTAAATATTGATCATCATCTCATCTAAGCGTAATATATTTTTAACTTTACTTTAAATCAGTGTTTTATACGCGTGGCGCATGAAGTAAAATTTCGAGTTTAGAAAAGCCCCGTGACAATTTGTCTCGGGTCGCTGCGCGACCCTCGACAAATTTTCTACGCGGGGCTTTTCTAAACTCGAAATTTTACTTCATGCTTAGTCTGGGAGTGGAAAACACTCGTTACTTTAAAGGAGGGGGGGTGCCCGAGCCCTCTCTAGATACCAAAAAATCATACATTTAAAATTGTTGCATTCAAGTTTTCACCAAAATTAAAATAAATAATTATTTATCTAACGATTAGAAAATGATATGAACACTTCATTCTCTAATCGTAAGATAATTAATTATTTATTCTAATTTTGGTGAAAACTTGAATGCAACAATTTTAAATGTATGATTTTTGGTATCTAGAGGGAAGGATAAGGAAATTATCTACTTGAATATTGACAAAAAGCTGTCAAAATTTATAAATAGAATTAGTATATATAATCAGCTCAAAAGATTCAACACAATTTGTCAATATCAAATAATATCACACATTTAATTTCAATCAATTTTTAAAATTTTGTAATTTATTTCCTATTTTAAAGTTTTTTTTTCATGTTTATTTATTTTTCCAAGAAGAAACTGAAAAATAAATAAAATTAGAATTGATTATTATTTGAAAAAAAAAAACGCTATTGATGTAATGCTAATTTTGTTACTTTTTTTAATAATAATTTATAAATATTAAATAAGCTATTTTTATTAATTTCAACGGTTTCTTTAAACTCTATTTTTGGTTTTCTTTATTTTGAAATCAACTTTTGAATGAAAGCCGGAAACCAGAAGTGGATGTACTCTTAGCTTTTTCTTCGTATCTCGTAAATTATTAACATTGTTTAAAAATGTTTTTAATAAAAGTTGTAAAGTATCAAAAAATAGACATTTAATGAGTATATACTTTTTTCGTAGCTCTTTTAGTGTTCTTGGAAATGGTAAATTTTTGAATTTTATTAATCTATCTCAGTAAGTATTATTATTATCAAGTAATTGAAAATAATCCTATATTATTTTAATTAGCGGTCGGTACCTGTGTTGGCCACAGCTATTTTTTGAATTATCAATCGAATGCTGCCCCACATAACTTAGGTTGCTATTTAACAGATTTAGCAGATGTACATTTGCATACACCGTGTCGAGAACTAATGTTCTCCATTATTCTCCCTTAAACTGCATGGTACGACACCGTAACAATGTTCCAGACATGAATATATTTAATGTCACCTCCCTTGATATCAGAACCTCATTGTCACCGTTAATATAAGTCTTTTCTTTTGTTTTTTGTTATCAAATATGCCATATAATTTATCCACTACTCTACTTTATTTCTACCATTTTGTATTAATGCTTATTTTTAGTATTAATGTTTATTTTTAGTTAGTATATTTAAAAAAAAACTGTATTTTTCTCTGTAAATAGAATATATTCTGCTGAGAAATAAACGATTATTATTATTATTATTAACATTCTAATGGTAATTGCAGATACGCCCCCTAGAGGTAAGGTTAGAAAGTCGAAACTAGTCTCGTTGAAATATTCGGGTAGGTTTTGCAAATAATTTTTTTTCGAAGTCGAAAAAATAAAAATAATTCAAAACAAATGTCTGGCACATGTGGCTTAAATCAGTTATCCCAAGATCGCAGATTGTCGCAGCTAAAACTCGTCAATTTGTTTTCTCTGAAGCTTAGGTTAGGTGTTTTATCAAGTTAGAAACCTGCGCTAGCCTGCGCTTAAAAGTTAGGCTTTATGAATGTGCCATTGTTTTACAACATATTTCAAAAATTATTAAATTTTTGAAAAACATATATTATAAATTTGTGAGTACATTTTGACATACATAAATATGCTAGCAATATGAGAAAAATATATTAACATAACTTTATTGTGTCAAAAATTATGAAATAAGCAAAAAAGAAAAATTATTAAAATTCTCAATTCTAATCGTAAACTTTGATAATTTATATCAATAATTAAAATATTAACCATCTTCTATTTTAGTTAAAATTCGAATTTTTAATTATTGTCTAAATGGCGCAGAATTTTGACATTAAGGAAATTGAGATATTTACATATTTTCGTAACTAAGAAACTTATAATGTCCGTTTTAAACTATAATATATTTTGTGTGCTTTGAAAATTGATATCTATAATTAAAATATTAATTTCTGCGACTTGAGTAATTGGAATACAGTAGTTAGCTATCCTGTAAACTAAGAATAAAAGTTATTTTTCATTACAGCAAATTGAAATAAGTAGGGTCTTCTCGCCGCCCAGACCACTGTGCGCCATGTATATAAAAGAATTTTACCCCTTTTGTGGCATCAATTCCTATCACCAGCGGTTGTGCGACCGCAAAGGTCGCTAAAATGTTGATAATTTTGATGTCTTGTCAGATTTTTGTCTCGTTTTACAAAAATAGAATAACTCGAAAATTATTAAAGCTACAGAAAAGTGTAACATATGGATTTCAAGTATTTCGATTTGATCTACAACTTATTATTCAAAACATCTTTCGATATTCTCAATACTTATTGGGATGGAGCGAAAATTCCCATTTTGTAAAACCGAGTAAAAACGTTTGTACTCCTTAACGATGACTCAAAGTCGAAACTAGTTGAAATAAAAAAACAAAATATTAGTGAAATTTGAAAAAGAGTTTTCTTTTTCAATTCATAATTAAATTTGTTTCACTACGTGAAAGATGAGAAACTTGTTCAAGATACTGAATAAAAACTATGAATTCTACGACAAAAAGTGTATTAGCAATAAATGTTCATGTTTTGATTATGTACACTTCTGCGCAATAAAATTAAGCACAATTCTCCGAACTATTTTTCACAATATTCTAGTTGTATAATTCGGGCCTGTGTTAATTGCCTAGCAGCAGTTTCAATAAATGATAAAACACCATTACTTGAAAGTAACACCTCTATTAAAAAACCCAAACTAAGACCTTTAAAAAAAAAACGCTCGTAATAAATACAACAAAACCGAAAAAGAAAAACCATCTTCTAGTTTAGTTAGAATTCGAATTTTTGAATTGTTGTCTAAATGACATTAAGGAAATTGACATATTTACATATTTTCGTAACTAAGACACTTATGATGTCCGTTTTAAACTACAGGGTGTCTACGCTAAACCGTTCGTTAAAAGTTTATGGGGTTGCCGTTGCACTAAAAGTTTGAAAAAAATCTTTATCATAAGGTTGAATCAGTTCTCCTCATGTTAAATATTTTCAACTTTATATTCTATATATTAGTAATTAACCGGAAGTGATATAAAGTTGAAAATATTTCACATGAGGAGAACTGGTTGAATCAGTTCTCCTCATGGAGGATTTTTTTCAAATTTTTAGTGCAACGGCAACCCCATAAACTTTCAACGAACGGTTTAGCGTAGACACTCTGTATATTATATTTTGTGTGCTTCATTTTATTGCACAAAAGTATGGAACTTTTAATTTAAACTGTATTTATTATGATCAGTATTTAAGAAAATATCCAGAAATAACGCTTACAGTAAATTACCTTTCCGGTTTCTGCATTTTCAGATCCGATTTTCAGATCCTGACATTAAAATAAAAACCCTTTTACTAAAGTTTTATCCTAATATCTTTAGCGGTTTTTGCTCTACAGCATCCGCAGACAAACAAATGGACAGACATTTTTCAGAAATATTCTTAATCGACCTCAAAACAGATATTACCGCTAAATATCTCGATTAGAAAAAAAAATACGGAAACGATACTTTTTCTTTGTAATATATAGGAGGAAAATAAAAATAGTAAGCGCCCTCGGATTTTAAACAGATTACGACTTTGATACGTGCTATTTTTTGTCCTAATTTTTGATTACTCTTGTAATTTTTTTCTGAAATTATCTGATACACAAGAAAACGACTAAATGTGGTTTTACATGTTAAAATAACCTAACCGATTCAACACTAGTACACAATTTAATATAACTGAATTTTCTGTTTCCTTACAATTGTTCACTAAATATATCAATACTAAAAGAGACTGTTAATCCTTACTTCACTTTTTTAACAGTATTATTTAGTGTAATAATCATTACACGTAAACTTAAAAACATACAGTTAATTATATCAATGTTAATTTGAGCAATTCGGAGGATATTGTTAAATACCTGGACTCTGGACAGCAGGAAAATTATGTTAACCAGTTTTCACTTAACTAAACTTAACTTTATTTATTGGTACGAATTGATTGTGTTTAACAATGTTTCTATAACTTGATTCAACTTAACAGAGTTAATTAGAGTAATGCGACACGACGCGGTTAGCGGTCTTAGTACTTAAACAAATTGACTTCAACACTGCTTTAACTAGCTCTAACATGAGTTTTTATATTAAAAGAATAGTTTTGATAACTTTATTTCTATTGGTAAGAGATGTTAGAAACAAGAGGTGGAAATATACTTCTATCAATCAGCTCTTGAGATTTTGCTGTGGGCGTGACTAAAGGGTGTACCCTTCGTCGCGTTCACAACGCTTTTCGAAATACCTGGAAGGTATTCTGTACTGAATATAAAATGAGTTTTGAAATCCGACGATCTTTGCTTAGAACTAATTAGAAGTTAAAAAGTATTATCGAAGTCCCTTGAATTTTGATTACATTTTGAATAATATTGTACTAACTAAAATCTCAATAGAAGTAGTAAAAATAATACGTGTCTAAAAGAATATACAAAGGGTGATGATTGGATTAGAAACAAACATTATGTGATGGGAATCTAACAATATCTTGTATTTTAATTGTTAAAAGAAAATCACCTAGACGACAAGAAATCATAAATAAAATTCACATACCCAGATGTTAAGAACCTTTCCATGTCTTCATCTAAAGGATCCATGCTTTTGAAAAAGTCTACATTTTTTCCTCTGACTGTGTAATAATTCTCCAATTTCCTCTTAGTCTGTTCGACACGAAATTTATTTCTTAGAAGAAAGCATTCAACACGTGTCGCATCTGATAAAAGAAAACAGTTACATCAATTAATATTGTTACTTAACCTTATTACAACTATTGAGTTGCATGCGTTCGCTTAAAGTGTTTTTAAGCATAATTGAATGAAATTACATTATTACCCATTTAAAGCATACCGAGAACGTTAAAAAGAATATTTGATGTTAAAATTAGCATCAAATTCAAATTTAATTTTTATCCAGCGTCTAAATTTACAAATATTGCATTTGAATAAATTTTGAATAAATCAGAATGTTCGTACTATAAAAGATCATTATTTCAACAATTAAAATAATTTTAAACCACCTTAAATTGACACCCTACAATTAGCAATTAATATAACTCTCAAAATCTATTTATAATTTATAATAAAATTGATATGTCTATCATAGTACTTTCCCCAATGTTAGATACTTGAAATCAATAGCTTTCACCTACACTATTTTTCAACAAATGTTGATTCCTGTTTGGTTGTAAGCCTCACTTATGTCCCGAGACAAATTTTCACTGGGCTTTTCTAAACTCGAAATTTTACTTCATGCTTAGTCTGGGAGTGGAAAATACTTATTTAAAGATTTAAATTGAACTTAAAAAAAACAATTGTTTTATCCGAAATTGTTGTATCAATTCCATGGTATGTTATTATTTTTAAAATTAAAATCACATTACTTTTTCTTAATTATTTTAGCTGTAAATTTTCTGACATTCATTGACTTTTAAGAGTTCAATTTGAAACTTTAAACGAGTGTTTTCCACTCTCAGGCTAAGCATGAAGTAATATTCCGAGTTTAGAAAAGCCCCGTGAAATGGTGAAAATGACAAATTTTCTGGGCTTTTCTAAACTCGAAATTTTACTTCATGCGCCACGCGTATAAAACAGATTTTAAGTTAAGTTCGAATATACATAAATTTGACAATATTATAGTGTTTTATACGCGTGGCGCATGAAGTAAAATTTCGAGTTTAGAAAAGCCCAGAAAATTTGTCTCGGGTCGCTTCGCGACCCGAGACAAATTTTCTGGGCTTTTCTAAACTCGAAATTTTACTTTATGCTTAGTCTGGGAGTGGAAAACACTCGTTTAAAGCTTCAAATTGAACTCTTTTAAAAATCAACGAATGTCAGAAAATTTACAGCTAAAATAATTAAAACAAGTAATGTGATTTAAAAATAGCACAAGATATTGCTGTTACTTAATTAACGACAAAAAAACATAACTCAAACATCGTGATAACTGTGGTCTGCATATACCACTTTATTAGAAGGACTTTCTCTTGTATACTGTAAATCGTTTTGAAAACATTTACTTTAATCAAGTGACTGCTATATCTTTTGCCATTTTGACATCCGCAATTGTTTCAATTTCATGCCATGTCATTATTTTTATAATATCACATTACTCTTTCTTAATTATTTTAACTTAGAGAAACGTAAAGTGATAAAAGCTAACGCGAATGAATTCAGAAGTTTGCCCTCTACAAAAAAGGTAAATATGTTTTGTTTCTAAAATAAATAGGGGAGCCAAAATTTGAACATTTCAAAATTTACATGGGATTACCTATGTTGCGTCCGCCAAGTCAACACCCGGTATATATATATATAATATATATTTCAACAAAAGTAGATCGAATACTACCATTGTAATAAAAAGCTTAAATTTACAGTGTTATATTAACAGCGCAATCAGTTTAGACTTTATCGTGGCAACAGAATTACAGAAGGAAAGAATTACGGACAGGCATTTTTCAAAAACGGTCTCAATCGGCGTTGTTATGTTTAAAACACTTTGTTTTAAATCAGTGTTTTTAACATGTTTTAAAACAGCTGTTGTGTTTTAAACGGTTTTATTTTAAACAAGCTTTAAATGCTAAACTCGTTTAAAACATGTTTTAAACGTTAAATTTGTTTAAAATGTTCCTATTTTTATTATCTTAAATTAGTTAAACTTTATTTTATACTAATTTATTAAACATTTTTTGTTTACATTTTCAAATTGTACTTAAATTGTTGAAGGTATTTCATATTTTTTGAATTGAAAATAAAATTTTATGATAGTCAAATATCACAATTATGTGTGCATTGATTTAAAACGTGTTTTGCTAATAGATTTTCCGTTAATATCATTATAGTAATGCTAGTTAATATCTACTAGACGCACAAAAACACGATACTAACATTTCGTATTAATAGAGCAAAATCTACGTTATTAGTTGGTTTTGAAACAATGATAAAATGAACATGTTGAATAAAGTAATTTAGAAGGTATGTTACAATGCTTTTTTATGTTTGTAAAGATGTATTACTTCTAATAAATTATTAGATTAAAATTTACTTCTAACGAGTGTCTCCACTCCCAGACTAAGCATGAAGTAAAATTTCGAGTTTAGAAAAGCCTGAAAATTTGGTTTAGTCGCGTAGCGCGTTTTGTAAAACCAAGGCTATTAAATTATTAGTTGTAAACTAACAATAGTAATCTACTAAAACGTTTAATTAATCCGAAAATCTCAATATCATCCCTAGAACTGCGTTAAAGCTGTATGCTACCGTCTATTAATAAGGCTGATTATGTTTTAAACACGTTTTAAACACGTTTTAACATGTTTTAAAGACGTTTTTAACTGTTAGTGTTTTTAAACACTGTTTCAGTGTAAAAACACGTTTTGTAAAAAAACAGACAGACAGACAAATAGATTGCCAGATAGACAGATAGACAGTCACACACACACACACACACACACACACACCATCACACCATCACACCATCACACACCATCACACACACACAGAGACAGACAGACAAACAGACATACAGACAGAGAGACAGAGAGAGATACGACAGTCAGACAGACGGCCAGACAAACAGAAAAAAAAAACAGACAGACAGATAGACAAACACACTGCCAGATAGACAAACAGACAGACACACACACAGCCAGACAGACAGACAGACACACAGAAAAAGAGACAGACAGAAAGACAGACAGGCAGACACGACAGTCAGACAGACGGCCAGACAAACAGACAGACAGACAGAAAAACATTTTTCACGAAATAGTAATTGTGTTTCTGTGATATTTGTGAATTAAACAAAAAAAGTTCATAAGAAATAAATTGTCTTTCGCTGATATTTGTGAGCTAAACAAGAATCCTAAAATAAAACTAATTGTTTGTTATTATAAACGTATGTGAAACAAACCACGCGATTAACGTTTTACATATTTTTTTTTAAATTAATTATGTTTCTTTAATTATAAGCGTCGAAGAAAAAAAACCCAGTGACAAAAATAATTTCAGAACAACTGTTTATATTATTAGATGGTCATGTTATTGTTTTTATTTATGACACTTGCGACACACATTTTGATAGTTGTGACATATTTTAAACTAACGAGTGTTTTTCACTCCCAGACTAAGCATGAAGTAAAATTTCGAGTTTAGAAAAGCCCCGCGTAGAAAATTTGTCGAGGGTCGCTGCGCGACCCTCGACAAATTTTCACGGGGCTTTTCTTAACTCGAAATTTTACATCATGTGCCACGCGTATAAACAACTGATTTAAAGTAAAGTTGAAAATATATACTGCTAAGATGTGATAGATATTTACTATACAGGGTGGCTAATTTTTTAGTGTCCAACTTATATCTGCTTAAAAATATTGAAGATACAAAATAAATGGAAACTTATTTTTTCCATGGCCAACTTATTCTACAGAAAAAGTCAACATGTTTTTTTTTTAACTGGGATGCTCTGAATATTTTTGAGAATCAGATTCTTGATAAAATTCTCGTTACAATGATGTATCACAAGTACCATTTTACTTGAAGAATTATTTAAAAAAAATAAAAACCTGTTGATAGCACAGTACATCGAAGTTTTAAACAATGTTAATTTTTCTTAAATAAGTAGGTACAATTACACCAATAAAAGCTTATAACAGTCAAATTTGACCAGTATTTGTTAATATGATCAAATTTGTCAAGCAATTACAATAAATGGAACAAAATCACATGACCAATAATTCCGTTATTAGGCATAATTTAAAAGCCAAGTAGTACTTGTGATAAATCATTGTAAAGAGAATTTATCTAAGAATCTGATTCTCAAAACATATAGAGGGAATTCCATATGAAAATATAATTGCTGACATTTTTCTATAAAATGTGGAGGCCATGGACAAAAATAATATGTTCTATCTTATAGATCACGTTGCATATGATAAGTTTCATATTTAACGTTTTTCTGTATCTTTAATATTTTGGCAGATATTAGCTGGAGACTAAAAAATCAGCCACCCTGTATACCGGGTGTTTGATTAAGCAGCGTGGCCATTGGCTGTATCTCAGAAACTATACATCGTAGCATGTTGCGCTAAAAAATATAGTAAAATATTAAAACAATTTTTATCAAATAAATGCCAAATTATGCGATCTTAAAAATATGAAAATCCTAATCTACGGTAAATTTTACCTAATATTAACTATCTTATCGTTTATTTATGTCTTACAAAAAATGCATGATAGAACAAAAATGTTTTATTATTAAAATGCCCGTAACGTTTTTATGGTTCTATTAAATATAATATACTTGGGCTCATTTGATAGATATTAAGCGCCAGAGGGTGCAGTTTAGACAATCACCGTATTTTATCCATTTTCTTTAA
Source organism: Philonthus cognatus (assembly GCA_932526585.2). NCBI lineage: Eukaryota > Metazoa > Arthropoda > Insecta > Coleoptera > Staphylinidae > Philonthus > Philonthus cognatus. Next base: position 38,530,346 of record OW052242.1, read on the forward strand.
ATTTTCAAATTGAAAGGTATACGTAAGTTACAATAGTTAATTAAAATGAGAAATAGTGAAAAAAATTTGCGAAAACCGCATCCTGATATCTTTATCCTAACCGGAGATATATTGAAAATTGTGGTGAATGGCGTATTTTGTACTAATAGCGCCATCTGATCCTTACTATAGACACTAAATTAAATCAGAAAGTATATTGTTTAAGAGTGCATTCAATTATTTATCAATTCAGTAAAAGTTTATTAAATTCGATTAAACCTAACTAAAGTTTTAAGTTTGAATGATTAGACATTTTCATTTTCATCTGCATCTTATGTAAAAGCAAAAGAAACGAGAAGGTAGTTGAAATCGAGCAAAATTTAATTTAATTTTTAGTAGACTAAGATTTACATATTTTTAGCATATGCAGCTTAATTTGGCCCTTTGAATAAAATTTTGTTTTTATCCTTTGCGGTAGAGATTGCGCCCTCTACCAGCGAAGCTAGATTTAATTTTTGTATTCGTTTTATTTTCTTATGCTTTGTTTGTTATTGTTTCAATAAAGTATTCTAATAACTGTTTTTAATTGTAGTAAATATACGCTGTTTTAAACATTCTACTAATCTCATAGCCTACTATATTGTTAGATTTTAAATAATCTTAGATTTACTTACATATTTGGTTTCCAAAACACATAAATAGGGAAAAGGGATCTCCTTTATTCTTTAAATCATTGTTATTGACTTCTTCAACACAAAAAAAAAGCCTGAAGACCTACTAGATTCAAAAATATATTTTTACGTGGTGCGCGGTTGAAAATGAGCAAATCTACCAGACCTATTACTATATCTTTAGTTAGAATAATGATATCAGGGTTAGGTTTTCACCACTTTTCTTAGTATTCCTTCCTGTAATAAACTAGCGTAGAAGAACTATAGCTTATAATTTGAAATTTTGTGAAAATCTAGAAAAAATTGAGGTTGTTCAAACACCGCCATCTGGCGCTTTCTATAAGAACTAAAGTAAACGAGAGTAAACAGTGATTTAAAGTGCTTTCAATTACCTATCAAATGAGACGAACTTGATTAATTTCAGTTAATCCTAAAAAAAGTTACACGCAGTTTAATGATCACACTTTCCCGCTCTCCCCTGCTTCATATGTGCGAGATAAAGAAACAAGTGAGTAGTTTAAATTGAGTTAAATTCAGCGTAAATTACGATTTGTAAAATTTTAACCTAGCTCAATTTAGCAGTTTATTGATAAAAATTTGTATTTGTATTTGGCGATAGATGTTACGCCCTCTAGCGGCGAGGTTAGGAACCTAAAACTAATTTCCAGTAATTTTTTTTGGCCACTTTCACTCTGCAATTTTTTACCCCAACATGCTACACTACATAGTTTCTGAGATACAGCAGGTGGCCACGCTTAATCAAACACCCGGTACATTAATAACATTGTTTTACCTTATTGTCGATTCGTGGATGAATTATGTTACAATTGAAATGCAGCAGTTAACAACATAACGCAAAACCCTCTAAACTTCGAAAAGAGTGTTACTTCACAACCAAGGTCACAGTTGGTTTCTTGTATTTACTTTTTGTGTATTAACACCTTTAAATTGATGAGATTACTTTTGTATAATGCAAGTCGCTCGCGACATTTTTTTATGCTTTATGACCTATAAACTTTGTTGTTTTATTTTAATTTATAAAATAAAGGTTTCTTATGTATCTGCCACTTGAAGTAAATGTTTAAAATACTCACCAAAATCATCTGGGAAATGTGCCTGTTCCTTCATCCATTCTTCAATTACGCAGCAATTCTTCTTTATTTCCTCGTCGTCCAGGTTATAATGTTCTTTCACCTTTTTTATATCCTCATTTGACACATTATAAACTTCCTTTGCAAGAGACGTCATTTTTCTGTTTAAATTCTAAGTTCAAATATAAATACAATTATTTATACTTGAATTGAAATTGTGTTATGAAAACGTACTAGTTGTAATCATAACAAGCATTACTTAATAAACCTGAAAAAATCAACGTTTCGTTACACGTATTGCAATAATTTTGGTTATAAGTATTTCTTTACTTTATCACAACTGTATGTATCTAGAGCAAATAAATTGACCAATAATCATAAAATGAAAATACACGAAAAATGATCCTCGTAGTGAGACTCAATTGAAGTGGGTCATTATTAATGTGTTTATTTATCGCGATAATTTAAAGATAAATAATGTACACCTTTTGAACTCTACATTGTAACTAATCAATATAAAATTTAGAGTAAACAATTTGAAATTGTGACCTCAAACATATCTGCAGACAAAGAGGCGCCAAATTGCGCTTAACAGGAAAAATCATACAGGGAGTTTTTCTTTTACAGATACATTACCCAAATTAGGGACTTGCGCGGTAGAACAGCATTTCCCGAACGTAGGCAAGACAGTCTAAAAACGTTGGGCCATAAATGTACCATCATTCAGCACTGGCTCACGCAGCATTTCATTCAAATAAATATACGCTCAACGTAGTCAGGTTCCACTTTTTCTTTTTTTCAGCAGCGGAAATATATGAACGGCGCTCGTTCTGCGCATGTGCCTAATTTGAAAAATTCCACTATAAGGTGTGCACATCCCAATTACATATGCGCCCAACGTAGTCAGGTTCTACTTTCTCATTTTTTGAGCAGCGGAAATACAGGAACGGCGCTCGTTCTGCGCATGAGAGTGCCTAATTTGAAAAATTCCACTATAAGGTGTGCACATCCCAATTACACAGCAGCGTCTATTCTGTAAGTTTTTAACTAATGTTTTCTACTCTCAAATTAAGCACGAAGAGAAATTTCGAGTTAAAAAAAGGCTGAAAACTTGGTTTGGTCTCACAGAGAACCGATGCTTCAATGGGCGTTGGTGGAGCGGCAGAATGAACACTTTGGGCTACGCATTGCAGAAAATCCCAACGAAATCCGTGCAGAATTCGATTTTTGGTAAGCGTTTGAAAAATCCAACGCGCAAATTCTAACCCTCAATAACGAAACTTTGTACAGTAGGGTTGCTCACCAGAGGCCGAATGAGGCCTTTTGATAAGTCAGTTCCAACAGGACTCGATTAAAACATCCACACAGTTTTTTGCCACCCCGAGAGCGGATCTTTCACTGAAAAGTTTTTTTTTTCTATCATTTATGACACCGATAAATCTATTTAAATTATCTGTTATGTGTTTGTTTTGCACTTAACAGATAATTTAAATAGATTTATCGGTGTCCTAAATGATAAAAAAAAAACTAGAAAAATGAATTTATTGATTTCTTAATTGGTCGAAAATAATAATACATTTCTTAAATCCTCTAAAAGGATTCAAATCCTGAATAATTTTTAAGTGCAGAAATATTCGCTATTGTTTTGAGAAACACCAAAAATTAAAACCGGTTTCAATCAATAAATCCATTAGCTTATCACCAAACACGCAAAAAACGCAGGCGAACATCAAGAATAAAATTGCATTCTGCGCCGATTTGAAAAGCGTCTCATTCACCTTTTCAACTCCAGCACAGATCGATTGTTCACGCGGCGTATTTCGTGTCTTCGCTTTTTAGAAAACAATGATCGGTTTTTGAGTTTGATTTCGACGTTTTTAGTGGTATTGTTTATTTATTTAATTATCTACGACAGTAATTTCTGTGGCTGGTCGACAAAGCTACAAATGTCGCAAGAAGGAGAAGAAGAAGTGCTATTGTTTTAGTTTAGTGAAGTTTTACTTAACGGATTTGTCCAGCAGCACTAGTTATTTAGATTTAAGGTCAAACATTCACATGTTATTCGGCCATAAAAACGAACAACGATTATTCTTCCACAATGATGAAAATAGATCTTTGTAATTTATACATATTGCACATTAAAGCTTTGTAAAAAAATTGACACTATTCTTAGCAAAAAATATGTTTCTTAAATTATATATAAATCAAATATTGGAACACTATTCAATGATCACATAAATCCGTGCAATACTTCCATAGAAAACATTATTTCTTTTTCATATTGCTTTAATTTATTCAAGTAATTATTATAAACATGTTGTATTAAGTAGATTAATCTAAAATAAATGACAAAAAAAAATAATCGTTGCTTAGAAATCTCCATAAGAGCAATGTAAATTTTGATTATGCTTTTAATAAATAGGGGGCAGCATCGTGCTATTTTAGTAATATCTTAAAATTATACTGTAATTTCCAAAAACATGTGAAAATAAATTGAGTTTGATATGTAGAATTCGTGTACGGCATTTGTCGCGACACGGGTTCCCGGTGCACGGCCTTGAATTAAATAAATATCTTGTGGTGGAGGCGGCTACTTTGTGAAACATTGTAAATATTTAAATAATTACCACTGATCACTTAGTTTGATAATGGCTCGCTGTTGAGCCAAAACTAGTCACAGTTTTAAATAATAAGTAAATACAAAAAAGTTATCAGTGTTAATTATTTAAAAATTAAATAAATTAATTAATTCTTTAATAAATTTGCCAATTGTTTCATTTAAACTGCACTGATTTAATAAATCTTTATCGTATAATATTTATTTAACAAGTAATCGTATAAGGTTTAATTTAAGTAGTAAAATGTTTTTACATTGTTTACTTATTATGCTTAAGACAAGCCCTCAACGTAGGTAAGTAGTAATGTGGTTTTAAAGCTTAAAAATTGTGCTTAAGACAAGCCCCCGACGTTAATATTTGTATGATTGATAAATTTGTTGATGTTTTAAAATGTAAAAAGTTGATAAAAAATATCTAAGGAGAAAGTGAGCAACTAACATTGCATTTAGTATTCGTAAGTTTGAGTATGATATTCTTGATTTTTTTAATTTACTTTTTATTTTGGTAAATAGTGAGAATTTACAATCCATTAAAAAAAAACTTCTACAAAAACCACAGAGTTTTTTTTTCACGTTAGAAAAAACATCAGCTATTTTTATTTCTTGTACAAAATGTATTTCTAGAACGGTTTACTTACTTTTTAACAGAAAACTGACGAGAAATATAAATTCCAACGTTGCGGGTCCACCAAGAGCACAATTTTGAACAAAAATAATGCTAGTCATGCCAGTTTAAAGGTTATTTAAATCTGAGTCGGTTGTATTTTGAATGTTTAAAATCAATTTAGATTAGAGAACAGCAAAAACACATTTTGATAACTTATGATAAAATGAAATGTTTTCTTTTCACATTCATAGAAGGTTCAGACTTCCCTTCGAAATTTCCTAACTAATATTTTGAGAAGTGGCTGATGGGAGTAAATTTGTTTAGTGTAATTAATTTTATAAGCAATTTTCATAACAAATTGTTCAGCAAAAATTGGACCAATAATAAATACGTACTTAAATGTTTATGGTTTTTTTGACAGTTAACTTAACGATTTTAACCCATTATCGGTCGAGCAATCGTAAAGCTAACTCTAAAACTTGATTTTAGGTAAAATTCTGCACCTCTTTTTATGATTTTTATAAATGACATATTATATTACAGACTAGGAATTTTTGTTTTTAACATGCATACAGAAAGTTTTATGTAACACCGAACATGTTTATAACAAGAATTTTTCTTTTAAATATACATAAACATACGTTGTACATTTCCCGACGCTCGGTTTGTTAAAATAATTTATCTTTAAGCTTTAAACGAGTGTTTTCCACTCCCAGGCTAAGCATGAAGTAAAATTTAGAGTTTAGAAAAGCCTGAAAATTTGGTTTAGTCGCGTAGCGCGAAGCGCGGAGCGTCCAAACCAAATTTTCAGGCTTTTCTAAACTCGAAATTTTACTTCATGCGCCACCGGTACACAACACTGATGCAATGTAAAGCTTAGCGGTGTGTTTTAAACTTTGTACCGGTGGCGTTTGTACCGGTGGCGTATGAAGTAAAATTTCGAGTTTAGAAAAGCCTGAAAATTTGGTTTGGCCGCTCCGCGCTACGCGACCAAACCAAATTTTCAGGCTTTTCTAAACTCGAAATTTTACTTCATGCTTAGCCTGGGAGTGGAAAACACTCTTCAAAGCTTCAAATTAAATTCTTTTAATAAACCGAGCGCCAGCAAATGTACAACTTATGTTTATGTTTACTTAAAGGAAAAATTAAACTTATTTAAAAAAAAAAACAACGGTTATCTAAAGATTTACAGCATATACCCTGTAATTGGGACATGTATATTTGACAGAAAAACTCATTGTACGCATAAGTTGAGGCATTAATTGCCATTGATTGTCTACAATGTGTAATAGCCATATAGGCAATCCAATTTACATATAACTTGAAAATTAAAGGTGTCTAATTGTATTGGATGAAAATGTTCGGTGTTACATAAAACTCTCTGTATATTGTATACGCTGTAAATTTTCAGGCATTCGTCGATTTTATAAAAGCGTTCAATTTGAAGTTTCGAACGAATGTTTTCCATTCCCAGATTAAGCATGAAGTAAAATTTCGAATTTAGAAAAGCCTGAAAATTGTCAGGCATTTCTAAACTCGAAATTTTACTTCATGTGCCACGCGTAATAAACACTGAAATATTGTGAAGTTAGAAACACACTTAATTTAGTTTTTTAATGACTAATAATCAAAATATTTAAAAAACAAAATATTTACATTTTTCTTCACACATTCTCAAGTCAGGTCAAATAATACAATGTACTATATTAATTTATTTAGTAAAACTCGTATTTTATTTAAAATCATGTAAAAACACTTACATATTTTTGCTGATATCTGCTGCACGATTTCTAGGAGTCTAGGGGGTAGCCCGGTCACCTCCTGCCTAAACAATTCATTCGTTTTTCTTTGTGTTTTGTACTTACAGAACGAATAAACATCATTACTTTTCAAATTTATCATCTGTCATCTGTTTCCAATTTTTTTCCACCATTTAGGATATGCATAAATATACTTTTAACTTTTGTTACCATCTAGGAAACCTATACGACTATTTAAATGATGTGTCAAATATTTGTTTTGAAGTGAATATACGAGCTGCTATCGGGGTGGCAAAAATTCTGTGGATGTTTTCATGGGCTCTCAATTCCGACGTTCCGAGACACGACTGACACCACAAGACTTTTCACGATGCTTAAAAGTACGGATTAAGAAAGCTGTAAATATCCGTCTTTTGGCAATTGATCAAGTTTCATTTTTATACTTGAAACATTAATTTGTTTAAAAATAGGCTTAATAGGTAATTTTAGAATTCAATTCTAACAATTACCTATCTATCATACCGGTAATCATGTTCTCTCTTCTCAGATACACTTTCCTACATGGACACCTTAAGGGCAAATATTCTTCAAATCCGTTACAGTTGTCTCTCTGTATCGTAGCTTACACCTGTAGCTCACTCATGACAAACTCATTCAGCACTATACTTTACTTGTTATCTGCAAATTAACAACCCTTTTCGTAAACTTCTTCAAATACATTATTTTTTGTTATTATTTAAAATCCACAACTTCTACATTCCATAATCAAACTGATAGTTCAACTGTCAACCTTATAAGTGCTACCAACTTAGGTTTTGCGTACGTGAATTTAACTTTACATGACTCCTGCCGAAAGTGCGAAAGTGTGTTACCGGAAATGCGACTTTCGAGTTGTCAAAACGGTGTTCGAATTCTCACTTTCGAGACGGAAAGTTCAAACATAAAAATACGGAACAAAACAAGTATTTTACTTAATCGAATTTACATAATCATTATTTCAACAATTAATTGATAACATTATATCTACAGGTAAAATTCGTTAATTACCAAAATAAATATACAGGATATCGTATTTACAATGTAAAGTGCGCAGATATCATATCATTTGGAATTTGTAATATATGAAAGATAAAATTAATTAAAAGTGACAAAAATATAATACATTTTAGTATACACAAATAGAGCTTAATTTAATTCAACAATTCAATCTACGACTACAAATTAAAACTTTATTCCGACTAGTTTCAGTTTGTTAGATCATTTTCAAAGGTTTGTGACATGTGTCACATGTGTCACATTCCTTTTAAAATGGTCTAACAAACTGAAACTAGTCGGAATAAAGTTTTAATTTGTGAAACAATACCAAGTGTTTTTTAATTTAAATAACTTTACATATTCTAGTATGTTTCACCAAGTGCTAGATGAGAAATAAATTCAAGAAACTACGACTACAAATAAGTGTTTAATATGAGTGTTTCATAAACATCTATAGAGTGTTAAAGAGTTCACTACCTACTATGTATGCAAATTCATTTTATTTTAAAAGTTTAAGATAAAATAATTGAATGAAGTTTAAAGTTTAGACAGATGCAATTAAAATTATGCTTATTATAAGGATCTTCATGGACCTTCATGGACTTCAAGATAAATTTGAAATTTTCTGTGAAAAATCATATTTCATAAGTTTCTAACCGTTTCTATAACATTAATACTTGCGGTATTTAAAATCATATTTTATAAGTTTTTACCGTTTCTATAACAATACTACTTGCGGTATTTAAAGACAAACATGAGCTGTAATTATTCTTTTAAAGATTAAATGACAAAGTATTGTATGTTCAATAAAATAAAACCTCTAGAGTGCCATGGAAAATATTGCAGGTTGGCAACTCTAAAATTATACATTATAATTATTATGTCTAACGTTTTGTATGTCGATTCCTAAAGCGTGCAGCCAACTTAAATTAAAAAAAAAGATTAAATCATGGCACTCTAGAGGTTTTTTTTATTGAACATACTATATAATTATTGTATAACATAAATGAAAAATATCACAGACTCCATAGACACTAGATTTGAAAATCTGTGATCTAATTTCTAGTTTCCTCAATCTTTTTCTCCATGACCTTCTGCTTATAATACTGAAAAGTCGCGTTCAGGGCGGCTGTCAATTGTATCGCTTGATTTTTTGTATCGCACAAAAAAGCGTGACAGTCAAAATTAGAGTTATCGTCGACTATAATCATGCAAAACACTTTGGTGTACTTTGGGTCTTGTACACCGTAGGAGATGGTCTCTACTTTGAAGGTGGTTGCGCTGTCGTAGACATTTCCCTCGGCGATTTTCCGGAAGCTGAGGCCATCTTTGTCGATGATGATCTTGACGAAGGGGAGGATTTTACCTTTTTTGGTGGCTTCTACTAAATCGTCTACTGGTTTGCGGAAATGTTTGATTCCCCATAGTCCGGATGCTGGACGATGCCCTAAAAAATAAAACACAATGGTTAGCGTATTTAAGCTATTTAGCATTTTGGTCTAAAAATATGACTAACATGCTATATCGACTGGTCGTTAAAGACTTTAAAAAAATACTGTTCAACTAACACTAATAATTTATACATGTCCCTATATACCACTACATTTTGCCTTTATGTCAAAACCTTATCACAGTTTGTTTATTATATTTCATTTCTCAGCAAAATGGCTGCAGTTCGAGATGAAATGCATCTTAGCAATGAACTCAGAGGACTGCTTATCTGGATATTGGATGCTGGCGTTAGCAGGGTTACATACAGTGAATTTTTCTTTTACGTAAACATATACATAAGCTGTAAATTTTCCGACATTCGTTGTTTTTTAAAAGAGTTCAATTTGAAGATTTTAACGAGTGTTTTCCAATCCCAGACTAAGCATAAAGTAAAATTTAGAGTTTAGAAAAGCCCCGTGAAAATTTTTCGAGGGTCGCGCAGCGACCGGAGACATTTTATAAAATTATGAAAGTATTACGAAATTGCCAATCTCCCCTTAAATAAATTAGAATGTAACGCCAGGTAACATTGACACACCTTCATAAAAATTGTGTTTTTGGTTGCAAGTAATAGATATTATTAGCAAGAATACTGTGAAATTCTTTTGAATATTCTAAATTAGTTTGAGGGAAAAAAAACAAGTTTTTAGGAAGTTTGCAAATTGAAATTGTTACCCGACCTCAGAGCAACATTGACTTACATAGTTTATCTGCTATATATCAATGTTAGGAACAATTAAAGTAAGATTGACACAGGAAAACCTTTTTTCTTCAAATTGTAATTATCAAACTTTACTCTAAAGGTTGCATATTATAAGAAACAGCAAACAAGTATACGTATGTATTATAATCGCCTTTAATACATAATTAAAGGCCGTTCTGTTGCTGGACATGTAAAATTTATAGGGAAATAATGCATACCACGTTGGATGCGTGGCTGTAGAAGCACTCAAACGATATCTTTCTTTGATATGAAACATCCATCTAGAACATCTGTGTATGCGGGGTGTTTGCATTTGTTTCTTAAAAACTCAAGTTTAATTTCTTCTTGCTATATGTCTTGAACTAAACCTATGTAATGTATAAATACACGTTTTTCATCTTTAAAATCGTCTTTGGGATTATATTTAGCAAGAACCCAGAAACTTATAGCAGCACTGCTCGAGTTTTTTCCAAGACATCATCTTTTTTAGGCAATTCAGTTGTGTATTTTCAATATCAGAAATATCACTATCTGGATCTTTCACTAATTTTAAACTAGCATCGCTGTCTGAGCTGCTATTTAGTAGAGCAGCAATTTGCAGCTTTCCTTTGCGAGACTTCTTTGTTGTATTATTTTTTTCTGACTTTTTGGTGTCCTGTAAAAGCATTCTGTTTTTAACCTCTGCACTTGTTAAACTTTCTGCAAATTTACGCCGAACTCTTGACCGCTTTTGTTTTTCACTAGTTGTGTCATACTTTCTTAACACCGACATCAATGAAAGTTCCAATTTCTTCGTTGGAGTTAATAAAGGATTTAACAATGCTGAAGATCGTGTTCCATAAGAAGATTGTACTGCCGAAGTAGGTGTAACAGGATCACAACGTGCTGTTGAAGGAGCAGATGGTGATGTGGAAGTAGAGGGCATTACCATATTATCATTTTCTAGATGGCCATCTAAAGTAATTTGGCTGCTATTATTCTCGGAAGTATGCGGAGTATTAGACCTTACTTGGGGCAATTGCTCATTACTGGAAGAAGAAAGGAAAGGTAATACTTCACTCTTGCTTAAAAATCTTTCCTTGCTTAAAGTATAAATTGCGGCATCTTCGAAGCCGCTAATAGCGTCCGCTCTTAAGATACATCTCTTTTCTTCGAGTGATTTTAAAATGCTTGGGAAAGCAATTTTATCGACATTTTCAAACCCGGTTGCTGTATAAAACTCTTTTAATGCCTTTCGCCATCCTAGTTTTACAGTTTTAAAAAAACCCACATCTAAAGGCTGCAGAACATGTGATGTGTGAGCTGATAAACTGAGAAGTTCTATGTTATTTGCACATGCCAAATCAATTAAGGGCAATATTACATGTGAATTGTGGCCGTCAAAAATCAAAAGTTTTGGCCTTTCCACATTACTAGTTGCCTCTATATAAAAGGCGACAGGATTTCGTCTCGTCGCAGTTATAAATATTTGGGGCTTATTTTGCAGTGCTAGTCGTTCCACAGTGCTGTTTAACTTTATATAGAAATCTTCTAGCACTTTAGGGCAACAAGTTTTTACTCTATTCTTAGGAAAGCTTTGTGCTACTCGTCGGCTTATTAGGTCTTTCCAACGAACTTCGAATCCTGAAACCCAATCTTTTCCAGGTAATCCGCCTTTAAATAGAGTCTCCTGTTCCATTTGTATTAAATATTATTGTAAACATAATTGCAACTGTATCCGGTCAAGTCCAAATCCCCAGTCGGCTAGTTTTGCAAGAGAATGTACCAACAATCTCTCATCTTCGTTACTCAGCACTGTGGGTCTTTCCACTTTTTGGCATTTAACATTTTTCCAATGATTCATCAAAGTTGTTCTGTTGATGTTAAATTGTTAGGCACTTCTTTTCACGCTATAGCTATTAATTCGAACGGCGCCGATAGCCTTTTCCATATCTTCTTTTTTATAGTGCCCGACAGGTTTTCTTACTCGCGGCATGGCTACACAAAAATGAAATCATTGCTGACCGGGAAAACATCAAAAACTATTAATATTAACTAATAGAGTAACATTGACACCCTGTCAATGTTAACTAATAAGGTAACTTTGATACCCTGTCAATGTTACCACATAACCTAATTTTTAAGTATTGTTTTTTTATTAACGTAAATATTGAAATGTATGCATAATTAAGTAAATAATGGTTTAAAAGCACCTTATAAGATAGCACACACAGATTTCACAAAATGCGCCGAAATTTGAAGTTTAAAAATTCGTTTTTCACAATAAAATGCACGTGTCGGTTGAACATGCCCAACCGATTTCTACAGGAGGTAATGGCAGCGTTTTTCGCTATTGACGCTAGATGGAAGTACCATACACAAACTTTAGAATACAATTCAATTGCGAAGAGATCATAACAACGCTTAGTCTGGGAGTGGAAAACACTCGTTTAAGCTTCAAATTGAACTTAAAAAAAACAAGGAATATCTAAAGACTTACAGAAAATAGGCTGAATTTAAAATATGTATACTTAAAAGAAAAACTTCCCTATGTATAAATGCAAGTAAAATATTTGCAGAAGAAAGTTATTGTTACTGCAAGAATGTCAAGCAAAAATACGAAAAAAAAATATTTCGTATATAGTGAAATTCATCTCGTAAATCGGGAAATATTTTGGCATATATTCAACAAGGTAAAAGATATTTGGGATATAGTGAATCTCATTTGATCAATAGCGAAATGCAATAGAAAAACCCTGTAAGTTGTGTAATTTTAATAATAATAATAAAGTTCTTTAAAAATACTAAAAAGTATTGCAAAAAGAGGTCATATGATATCCTAAGAATCAATTCACTATAAATACTGTCGCTTAACAGCTTTATTTGAATACTTTAAAAACGGTCAACATGCGTTTCCCACAAATTTTAAATTCCGCGCCCAAAAATGTCACCAGAGTCCGCCATTTTAGCCGTATAAACCAGGCTCCTAGTTACATTAATCTGAAGATGAATGGAATATAAGTTAGTTAACTTTCTATTGATTTTACGCGTATTTCGGATTTCGTTTTAAGCCACTGGTATGTTTATAAGGGTTAGGGTATTTGGATTAAAACAAAGAAATTTAAACCATTTTGATTTTTCAAAATCAGCGGCACGGGGCCGTGTGCTGTGCACACCGCCCTCCGGCCGGCCCTGATAGTAATATTAGTACAATATAATAATACAAATTCCGTGTTTTGTTTTTTTATTAGATTCATGTATCTAACTTAAAATAGTGTAAAGTATATTTCACTAACATTGTAAATCTTATAAATGTAAACTCCTAGACAAAAACTAAAGCCATATTTGAATTAAAAGCATCAAATTCATATAAAATCAGCTCCAAACACCCCGGCACCAAAACTACTGTTGGTTTGTAAGGTAACGCCGGGTAACATTGACATGCAGGTAACATTGACACATTTTTAATTTTCCCTCTTAAAACGCGTTGTTATGATCTCTTCGCAATTGACGTGTATTCTAAAATTTGTGTATGGTACTTCCATCTAGCGTCAATAGCGAAAAACGCTGCCATTACCTCCTGTAGAAATCGGTTGTGCATGTTCAACCGACACGTGCATTTTATTGTGAAAAACGAATTTTTAAACTTCAAATTTCGGCAAATTTACCATCCCTCTACTTCCACATCGCCATCTGCTCCTTCAACAGGACGTTGTGATCCTGTTACACCTACTTCGGCAGTACCATCTTCTTATGGAACACGATCTTCAGCATTGTTAAATCCTTTATTAACTCCAACGAAGAAATTGGAACTTTCATTGATGTCGGTGTTAAGAAAGAATGACACAACTAGTGAAAAACAAAAGCGGTCAAGAGTTCGGCGTAAATTTGCAGAAAGTTTAACAAGTGCAGAGGTTAAAAACAGAATGCTTTTACAAGATACCAAAAAGTCAGAAAAGAAGAATACAACAAAGAAGTCTCGCAAAGGAAAGCTGCAAATTGCTGCTCTACTAAATAGCAGCTCAGAGAGCGATGCTAGTTTAAAATTAGTGAGAGATCCAGATAGGGATATTTTTGATATTGAAAATACTCACCTGAATTGCCTAAAAAAGATGATGTATGGGAAAAAACTCGAGCAGTGCTGCTATAGGTTTCTGGGTTTTTGCTAAATATCTTCTCAAAGATGATTTTGACGATGAAAAACGTGTATTTATACATTACATAGGTTTGGTTCAAGACATAAAGCAAGAAGAAATTAAACTTGAGTTTTTAAGAAACAAATGCAAACACTTCGCATACACAGATGTTCTAGATGGATGCTTCATATCAAAGAAAGATATCGTTCGAGTGCTTCTACAGCCACGCATCCAACGTGGTATGCATTATTTCCCTATAAATTTTACATGTCCAGCAACAAAGCGGCCTTTAATTGTGTATTAAAGGCGATTATAATACATACGTATACTTGTTTGCTGTATCTTATAATATGCAACCTTGAGAGTGAAGTTTGATAATTAAAATTTGAAGAAAAAAGGTTTCCCTGTGCCAATCTTACTTTAATTTGTTCCTAACATTGATATATAGCAGATAAACTATGTATGTCAATGTTGCTCTGAGGTCGGTAACATTTTCAATTTACAAACTTCCTAAAAACTTGTTTTTTTCCATAAATCTAATTTAGAACTTTCAAAAGAATTTCACAGTATTCTTGCTAATAATATCTATTACTTGCAGCCAAAAACACAACTTTCTATACTGTGTAAGTTAGAAGGAAAAACATAATTTATGAAGGTTTGTCAATGTTACCTGGCGTTACATTCTAATTTATTTAAGGGGAGATTGGCAATTTTGTAATACTTTCATAATTTAGTCTTCATCAAAACTGTTTTTGTAACATTGAGATTATTAAAACCATTTAGGTGATAACTATTCATTTTGAAGTAAAAGTATTGCATATTCTTTACGCATCTTTGTACACAATACATTGAGCAACTGATAATTAAAACACTCAAACATTCTAGTGATAACGAGAATGTGATAAACAGAAAATCATGCCCAGATAAAGAATTACATGGTGATGATTATTGAAGTATTTCTACATTTATTAATTACCCACAAAAAATTGCAATAATAATAACAATATACATTCAATTGGGGGCATTAGTTTTTACTTTCCCTGTATGCTATATTGTATACAGAATTAGACTATACTGAAGAGGATTAGAAAGTCTGAAACGTGTTTGGATACATATTCTAGTCCAGCGCGAATATGTATCCAGATACGTTTTAGACTTTCTAATCCTGATCAGTATAGTCTAATTATGTATACAAATACAGACATATATCAATTTATATCAAATTCAATTTTAATTGTGATTAAATTGTTTGGCAAACAAAGCATACTATTTCAAATATTAAAAGATGGTTACCAATTTGTATACATGATTTTCGTAAAATTGTTTGCATGTTAAAGATAATTTCTCTGATCAAGAAATATGCAATGTATATTCATCTTGTATTGGTAAATATCGTATGTTCAATAAAGTAAAACCTCTAGAGTGCTATGGAAGATATTGTAGGTTGGCAACTTTGAAATTATACATTATAACAATTATGTCCGACGTTTTATATGACAATTTCTAAAGCATGTAGCCAACATAAATTTAAAAGAAGATAAAATCATAGCACTCTAGAGTTTTTTTTTTTTTATTGAACATATGATACAATAAAATAGATATTTCTTTTCAAAAGTAGCTAAGTTGTATATTTTGAACGTAAACATATACACACCCAAATACTTGACGTCGAAGCTCGTAGGTAAATCGTTAACGGTGATCGTGGGCTGTTGTTCCGTCATCTCTTTACAAGATTTTGATGAGAAGAACAAAGACTAATTTCTGGTTTACACTTCCCGTAAAAGCTATACTACAATTTCGTAAATTTGGAAAAACAATGGGATTAGTGTTACATCCTTTCTCTGTGCGTTCGCCAGCTTCCTATCTACCAAAAACGACGATCAACAACCGGCTGATTTGATGACCACAACGCGACAATATCTAGCAAAACACCTGTCGCAATGGTTAAATGGACTCCGACCGATAAAGGCGTTTGTGTAGTGCAATTGTATCGTGTACAGTACTGTTTATGGCTGAGATAAGCGGCGTCATATCGCGTAAATGATGCTTTGGAGTATCGACTAAATAAATAAATTAGTGGATGATTAATGAAATCCTTATTCTAGTTCTTAATTATAGGTTAAAATCTGGACAGATATGCTGCACCCTCTACCCTCTCCAAGGCATAGGAAGTAGGAAATACACATAGGTTTTAAAAGGAAAAGGATCTATGAAAAAAATTTGGGAAAAGGTTTAATAAAAAGGATGTGATTAAAATAATGTTTAAGGATATGGTGGACCACGTTGTGGCTGCAGAGTTAGGCATTTTGTTACTCAAGTAAATGAGTAATAAGTGATTGTTTTATACTCTTCTCTAACACGAGGCGTTGGTATTTAGGTCATATAGAAGATAACAATATTGGTGTATTAGTTTATTATTTATTAACTTAACGAACTTAACAATGCAGGTGCTAACGCTAATAATGGCGGGTGGAGACTGGCATTGTCGCCTGTAGCTCGTGTGCAGTGTTGCTAACTCTTAGAAACCAAAAAAGTTGGCTATGGTTTCCGGGTAAATGTTATAGTTATCTAAAAATAAGGTATGCTACTAGTCCTCATTAAAAAGTGCCTGTATAATGTCAAAATTATATATTCTAGACATATTCAATAGATTTTCAATGATAAAATAAAAACTAAATTTCAATGAATCAGTTTCTTGGTAATATCTTGTAAACAAAAGCAGTTTCAGTTTATTGGTAGGCCCTAAAATATACAACTTTACCCTAATTTAGCCGACTCTATCTGGTCAAATAACGAAGATCCCCATATATTCTCTCAAAATACGGACACCCTGTATAAAGTTAATGCCTTTCCTGTTTCGCGCGCCAGAGACAAAATTTCGCGTTGAATCGTCTACAACAATATTATGAAGCAAATGTAGCAGTGTGAACACAGCATAACTGATATATTTTCTTATAATGAACAACACTTCGTAGCAAACAAAATGTGGGTGATGAATAAAATCCAAGGTCATTTTCTGCATCCTGGTGGAATTTCAAATAACATGCGCTATTTTTATGCATCTCATAACGAAACGTTAACACTTTGTTTACCAGTGTAATTAAATCTGTAATATTTAAGCGCTCAGACAAATATGGAGATTTTTGTCATATTTTTCAAACTTCAGGGTTTTTGTGCAAACTAAAGATTAACAATGGGATTTTTTCAATGTTTTTCTGCTTATCGGCATGCGGATACGCAACTTTTGCCGTACAATTATAAATCGATATTCGAAAATTTGCCTTTTTCAACCCACCCGAATTGACAGGGTCTCTAAAAAGAATGTCCACGAATGACAATTTAACGAGCGGAGATTCTTTTACTTATTTTTAAAAAGATAATTCTTGTTCATTTAAAAAAAATAATGTTTATTCATAACAGTTGTTATACAATACATTTTATTTAAGTTTTTATTTTTAATGGAGAAATGCGAAATATAACAACCCTACTCTTTTATTTTGTAAGTCTAATAATTTTCTATTTTTATTCAATAAAATACAACAACTAATAAAATAGTTGAACATATATGAATGTTTGTAATTTACACTTTCACGAATTGAACCAATACAACTAAATAAGAAGTAACAGTTGCTAACAAAGAAAACAATATCGAATGATCTATTATGAAGAAACGGGCCGCTGTAAAATGTGGATTTTTCATCGACGCCTGTTGAGCCAAGTTTTCCAATTGTCCTATCAGAAATCTGTTTTTCTCGTTCATAGACAGATACTTTATGAGCTTGAAGCAGATATCCGGAGTTTTTCGGAATTCGCGCGTGCTCAAATCGCAGGAACAGAAAACGAAACCGCCAGCAATCTAAAATAACAAAAAAAAACAAGGATGTCGTTAAAATTAATAATGCTACTTTTTTGGTTTTCATATAAATCATATATAAATTACAGCAAACCAAATGATACAACTGTTACTGCACTTTCTCGACGTATTTTGAAATGTATCTTATTTCTAATCTTTTTATAATATTTACGAAATCGGTATTGTTGTCTGTGCGGTTTCATTAAGCGAATAACTTCAATGAATATTAAAATTCGGAATTTTCTCACTGACGTAATAAAACAATATTTGTGGATGAGAAACTGGTAAATGGAGTTGAAAATGGTAAAGACCCTAGAATTGAGGATTTATGTGAAATAGTTTGTACTAACATCGAGAAAATATGGAACAAATCATTAGTTCCTATCAATAGCTATCAACAAGTTATCGCAAGGTTAATTTCGTATTATAATTAGTACAAGAATATAAGAAAAATACGTAATGATACAAAAAAGGTGCTACAAAGATTCTTTGAACAAATTATATAATATTACAACACGTAAATGTATTTCAAGGCAACTGTGTAAATGCGTGAATAAAATACCCATTGCTGAAGAAGACCGACGGGGGCATCGTAAAATGTATATTGGATCTGTGGACCAAGTGACAACCGAATCTGTTAATCGTAAAGAACTTAGGAAACGTAAATAAAAGCTCTTCTGACAGATTTTCTACTGAAACTGACCCAGATGCACTTTCCATTTGAAAACCATGTCAGCGACCAAAAAAGCAGCAAGAAAAAACGATCCAAATGAGACATATGCTACAAATTGAAGCAACAGCATGTAATCGAACTGGGATTATAAATGAAATTGCCAATTCTTGGTTGCAGAATACTTCAAACATTAAAAGTGCGATTCTTTTCGCAATCTACAACAAGTTAGTCTTACAAAGACTATATCAAACACTCATTGAAACAACCACTTTCCGGGCTAATACCCCGACGGACATTGAATTATACAACAAGTGTTTGCTGTTACATACAGTAACCTACTGCAAATGTAACAATTTGGGTCAAATTATTCAGGCCATCTATAGACGCGTTTCGAGACCGCCAGTCAAAGGTGTCAAATTGTTTAGAGGGAATGGCAAAGCTATACTGATGAGAGATAAATCTCGAAACGCGTCTATAGATGGCCTGAATAATTTGACCCAAATTGTTACATTTGCAGTAGGTTACTGTATGTAACAGCAGACACTTGTTGTATAATTCAATGTCCGTCGGGGTATTAGCCCGGGAAGTAGTTGTTTCAATGAGTGTTTCATATAGTCTTTGTAAGACTAACTTGTTGTAGATTGCCAAAAGAATCGCACTTTTAATGTTCGAACTGGGATTTCTGATCGCTCAACAGCAATCATAGTAAACGCTGAAATGCTTGATTTAAATTTTATCAGTAGTAAGAACTCATCAAAAGCAATAGATCGACATAACTTTAACTAAAACACTTTTAACGTTTCTTCACAATTTTTATTATATACCAGATGTACATTTCGGTCACAAGGTGACTATTATCAATGGATTGATACAGTATCAATCCATTGATAATGGTCACCTTGTGACCGAAATGTACATCTGGTATATAATAAAAATTGCGAAGAAAGGTTAAAAGTGTTTTAGTTAAAGTTATTATAATCTTCACGTAACTCACCCAAATTCAATTATCAAGATCGACATAAGTTACGTCGCGAGCTATGAAAAGTACGCCAAAACCGTCAACGGTTAAGTGGCCGACAACCTAAATCCTTTCTTTATTTTGACGGATAAAATAAAACTTTAGTCCTAACTAAGACAGAAAATAGATTGCATCACTGAAGAACATATTTCTTTGCTTTCTAAGCCAGATCCGAAGTACATAGGACATCTCTTATCTGATTCAGGCAAGGCAACTACTATTTAAAAAAGTATAGTAAATTTCTAGAAAAAAGTTTAGAATTTCATGCATCGTTGCCCACTGATCAAAGAAACGTTGCATGACACGTTGCATTAATGTTGCCGCGTAACACGAAACGTTGTGTTTTAAGTTGCTTGAATGTTGAAAAAACATTACATAAACGCAGACTGCCCGCCTGCAAAAACGTTGCATGCTAACGTTCAAAGAAAAATGTTGCTGCACCGTTGAAAAAGCAACGCCCATGCAACACTAGCGATTACTCTACTTTCAATGCAATCCAACATGCAAATGTATGTATGTTAAGTTGCATACGATGAATGCATAGAATCCGTATTGTATACAACCCGATGTACCTCCTTATGAAATATTTATTTCTGGGTTTAAGGGCCAGTTGCACCAAACACGTTGAACTTGTTCAACTCTAAGCTCAAGTTCAAAGTTCCATTACAACAATGAGAACTGTCATCATAAACTGAAGTTCACCTTAAACTTAAGTTCAATGTTTTTGGTGTAACTGGGCTTAAATGGGTCAAAAAATACAAATATATATTGGTAACAAGAAAAAAAAGTAATAAAAAGTAATGTATAGTCTAGGGGGGACAGTACCCCAGTATCTAAGTACCTAGTACGATTAAATTCTGAAAACACAACAATTTTGTTAACTTCAATTGAAATCAGCGTCTTATACGCGTGGCGCATGAAGCAAAATTTCGAGTTTAGAAAAGCCTGAAAATTTGGTTTGGTCGCTCCGCTTCGCGGAGCGACCAAACCAAATTTTAAGGCTTTTCTAAACTCGAAATTTTACTTCATGCTTAATCTGGGAGTGGAAAACACTTGTTTAAAGCTTTAAATTGAACTCTTTTAGAAAAACAACGAATATCTGAAGATTCATATAATTGGGATATGTATACTTAAAAGAAAAACTCCCTGTAATGTCCATCAAATGTGTAAACTATAATGCTGTATTACAGCAATAGTTTCAACAATTATACAATGTTAAAAATGTAATGTTACTGTTTTCAATGTTCACAATACAATGTTGCATAAAAAGCCAAATTCTAATGATTATACAGCGTTATGTTACTTTTCCCAATATTTTTGAAGCTTTAGAAAACAATGTTGAATTTTAGAATCATTTTCAACATTTAGGTAATGAATATAAATCAATATTGCACGGAAAACGTTCATACAATGTTTGTAACGTTGCTAAAACTTTGTTGTAATATTTTTATTACAATGTTTTATTTTAGTATCATGTTTAATATTCGCGCTATGTTAAAAATGTTTTTGTGATCAGTGGGTGGTAGCAATTGGATATAATGCTACTGCTGTAAACACAGGACAGAAAAATGGCCTCATTGTTCTATTGAAAAAAATGTCACTCTAATGGTCAAATTTTCATCAGCCTCGATGGGACCACGACAGATCTAGCTAGTTTTTCAGGAAATATTGGAAAAAGGCTTGTTAAGTGCCTCGAATATAATGTAGTGACTTTTGAAGCTGTAAGTTCAGAATTGCCAGATGTTAATGCTGAAATGTTAAGCACCGATTAAAAATATTTATATGAAATGTACTCAGCTATTTCTTGTGGCACAATCACTCCTAGCTTAGCTAACAGAGATCCAGGAAATCTAGCAAATGCTCGATGGCTGACTTGTGCGAACAGGATTCTTCGTTTGTATGTAGGAACAACGCAACTATTGGTTAACCTGAAAGAACTTGCCAATTTCATTATGAAAGTATACGCACCAACCTGGTTAGACATCAAGACTAAACCTTTTTGTAACTATGGGCCTATCCACGTTTTCAATATGGTTAGATGTTCGTGTATGCAAGACGAGCAGAAGAGCAATGTATTAAAAACTACTCAACGAAATTATTACTTTGCACGCCCATAAAATTTGTTGTTGACTAAATTACAAAACTAGGAGTTACATATAAAAGAACTAGCTCTACGAATAATATTACAAGCAAGAGCACAGACCAAAGGCAGAAGAGTTTGCGAGTTTCAGCTTCATCAACTTCAGATCGGTGCATCCATCACATTATTACGATTTGATAAATTGGTGGAAAGAAAATGCTACCGAACCACCAATGACGATGAAATACAGCGATACAGAAATAGAGATTATAATTTATTCAAGAGACAATTTCCTGTAACTTGAGAAGTTCCCTTGTCATGTAAGTAGATCGGTGTGTAAAGCTAGTAACTGAGGTTGCATTATCTGTTTGTAGTTCAGAGGCAAGAGACGGTTATATAAGAGCCAAGACAAAAGCTAGACTTGCCACTTTTTGAGACAAAATCTCAATATTTTAAGAAAGAAAGGAAGTATAAAAAGCTTCTGTAAATTACACTTAAAAATGATTAAAAAATAGTCTATTGATTAAATACTTTTTAAAATAATATACGTATTAAATAAAATAAAATGTTTAAATGAGTTTTATTACCACGTTTTTAAATGTCACTTTTTTATACTAATTTGCAAAAATTCAATTCTAGTGCGCCACTTAAAGATATTTGCAAAACAGGTTGTAATTTTGTACGTTTCCATTTTGGACCATTTATCAATGAATGATTTCGCTCCACCCTAATTGCATCTGTCTTCTACGTTAATCTACGCCACAAACGTCAAATATTTGAATTGACATTTAATTTTACTATTATTAGATTTTATTCGATGAATAACATAACTATAGTGGAATTCGGGAGAAATGTCCTATGACTCATTGATGTGGAATGTGTGGTTCAATTTTTTTAGAGAATATGTCGACAGTTGTATCTGCAACGATATTTCCTAGTTGTGTCAAATTTTGACGTTACATGACAAGGTCATACTGTTTAGGTGGCGAGTATATTGGTGTTTTTTCTTTTAGAAAAGCTTTAAATCATAATATCTTGTGCATTTTTTCTTTTGAGTATTCATATCCCAATTACGTGTTGTATAGTTTTAAATACTCGTTGTTCTCTTAAAAGAAGTCAATTTGAAATTTAAACGAGTGTTTTCCACTCCCAGACTAAGCATGAAGTAAAATTTCGAGTTTAGAAAAGCCTGAAAATTTGGTTTGGTCGCGTAGCGCAAAGCGCGGAGCGACCAAACCAAATTTTCAGGCTTTTCTAAACTCGAAATTTTACTTCATGCTTAGTCTGGGAGTGGAAAACACTCGTTTTATGCTTCAAATTGAACTCTTTAAAGGTCAAGGTGTATGTGTTGGACACTACCATTTTTCATTATTTTTTTTAAACGTATGTATTTTGATGAGAGAAAAATAAAACTTTAGATAATTTTTTTTAGAAAACTTACCGTTTAAGCGTAATTTATCTTTAAACTTTTAGATTTTGATAAACTACTTATTGTTTTTATGTGTGATTCTAAACACATTTCCTGTATAAAATAGATTCACATCACAACTTTGGAACAAGTTCTAAACTATAATTCACAATTTATTGCTGAGTCGACCCAGTCGACTCCATATGATGTTATGCTGTGTGTTCAGCTTACACTGGAAATGTGGCATAAAATTGCAAGAAAAGGCAAGGAGGACATCTCATAAAAACATTAACCTAAAAGACGAATTGCGACTAAACGGTAAGCTTATTGCATTATTTTATATCAAATAATTGAAAAATATTATTAGTTATATAATTTGATTAATAAAAGCATTTAATTATGTACTAGCGCCACCTAATTTTTACACACGTAATCATGGCGATACCAGCGGTGACAATTGAATTTTAGATAAACAAATCTCAAATGTCACCGGTTATATGTTAACGATGTTAACATTAAATTCGTGTAGTGTATTCACGGTAAAATACAAGTAAAAGATCAAAATTGGTGCAGATATGCAGCAATGTATAAGGAAGTTATCATCTGTGTTCAGTTTGTACTGGAAATGTGGCATAAAATTGCAAGAAAAGGCAAGGAGGACATCTCATAAAAACAATAACCTAAAAGACGAATTGTGACTAAACGGTAAGTTTTAAACAATAACATATATTGGATTCTTCATTGTCACACACAAACGCAGACAGTTCCATTAAAAAAAGTTCTCAAAAAGGTCAAAAACGTCGAAAAAAAAAAAAACCAGTGTCCAACACATGCACTCAAGCCGTTTTCTGTCTCTTTTCACACACGTTATCTGATGACATCAAACTATTTTCGTATTACATGTATTGGTGCAGAAAGCACTACAAATCAAGGAAACCATAAGACACCTCCCGTGAATCGTACCTTATTTGTCGATGTAACTGACGTTGGCAGAACCCGACGTAAGCTTTCTTGTTTTAGATCATGAACAACTCTCTATAAGTAATACTTACCACAGCCAAACTTCCCCAAAGCATGCAGAAAATCATAAGCATAGCACCGACCGTCTTTCCGTTCACATCCTTATCCCCAGTTCCGTAAACAATCGCTATAATGATGGCCGTGAGCAAATTCAATATTATGTTAAAATAAAACATCACATAGTGTATCCCAAAAATCCCGTTGAACTGATCCAGCAAATCCCCTAAGTCCGTGTACAGATTCCTCAAATCCCTCGTATTTTTCTGCGTCTTCGAGATCTTCACATCTATCACTGAAATCTCATTCCCCAAAAACGACGTGGTGAGAAGCTCGTTAAAAATCCTCCAGCGGAAACACAAAGCCAACGTGAATTGTCTGAGGAGTAAAGTGAGTATGGAGATTTGGTAGTGAAGCATGTCTTTGAATAGGAAGAATTTCGCGGAATCCAAGCCCAAAGTCGTTATCCAGATGTATAAATTTAAAACTACGTAGATTAAGAAAATCGCGTGAAAGACTAATATTTCCACATAAAATAATTTAGTCTGTGTGTAATTTTCTTTTATAGATGCGAATTCTTTGTCGAATTTGATGATTCCTTGAAAAAACCGCGCTAAGTTTTCCGCGTTGTATATGTACAAACCAATTATTGACAGAAAGCTTGAGATTATTAAAACGAAAGAAGAAGAAGCTAATGTCCAGAAAACCGCTGGCTCAAAAACCGTCTTTAACATAGTAAACATCCCATATGTTAAACACCCAGAGATTATACTAACTACCAGTAAATTAACTCGGACGTAAATATAATTCACTTTACAATCGCTTAGTAAATTCGGAGTTAATGCCATGTACTCGCAGATTTTTAGCAAAGGCTTCAGGATTTTGATGTTGGTTTTTATATCTTTGCTTTTGTTCAACATTTTCATTGCTGTTGCTCGAGGATGAATTGACTTTAGCGTTTGGAAGTGTGTATATCAACAAGTGTCAACTTGTCACTTTGAGTGTAGCACGCGATCGTTTTTTAATTGAGTGTTTGTATTTTTATTAAAATTCATTGCGCAGCCTTGTTGGTATTATAGAGAAAGGCAGCAGATTGTTGAACAAATCGATCGATGCGTTTTAATTTCAGTATTGGTCTTGTTTAAAAACATACTAGTGTATATGAAACCTTCCGCCGGTTGTTTTTAATTAAAAAAAATAACATTATTATGTAAAACTATTTCGACTATTGTTCTAGGCAAATTTCAAATAAATATATTTTTACTTTCACGGTATGTACAGGGTGGCCCAATTTCTATGATTATATAGGGTATATCGGTAACCAGAACATTTAGAAATAATCAGATATGCACGTTATGACCTTTTCTCCGAGCAAATAACAGTGGAATGCCCAATCATGGCTAACTTGATTCGTTTGAAAGATATCGGCCGATTTTCAATTGTTTTCAATTGTTGGCTATTTTAAAATACGTTTTAAAATACGGTTCGACAGTCATTTGTGAAGTTTTCTTCATAGAATTCAGTATCTTACTTATTTTTTTTATTCCACTTAACTTCTAAGTTATCACACAAAGTTGTTTTTTTTAATTGTATTTGTATGTCATTAATGAGCACTTTCAATTAGCTTTACATTGATATAACATAGTTATATATAACATAGCCGTAGCCAGAGGGGGGAGAGATACAGGGTGGGCGAAAAAAGGCGCCGAGGTTAAAAAAGAATTCATTGGAAATTTTTTGATTGCATACAGTTAAAGAGATAAAAATTCAACTAAATAAGTGCTCAAAGTGGGAACCAGACGTAGCCACTACGTGTAATAGGCAATTTTCGAACTCTTGAATAACTTTTACCAATGTTTCAGGTTGAATCGCATTCAGTTCACTTGAAATTGCTTCCTTTAGCTGATTCAATGTTGTTGGAGGTGTTTTGAATATTTTATCCTTTAAAAATCGCCATAAATAAGAATCTAGAGGGTTCAAGTCTGGTGAATAAGGAGGCCATTCCACGCGTCCTCCAGTATGTTTCATCGCATCTAAACCGATAATCCTTTGATCGAAATGCTTCTCAATTGATTCAAACACTTCTGCAGTTCTATGGGGTCTTGCACCGTCCTGCATAAACCAAAACTATTATTTATTTACAGTTATTTATAGTTTACACTGTAGTTTACAAAATTAAAAAATAAATTCTAAAACTCAACTGAAAATTTGACTAAGACGGCACAGCTTTCAAAACAAATAAACCCCTAGGTAGTTAACTAGGGGCTGTCTACTTACTAAATCAAAAATAAAAAGTACTCGGCGGGACTTTCCCGCCACCCTGCATGTGGGTTCTAAAAACAATATTTTTACCAGTTTAACCAAATTAGGTTCAATTTGATAATTAATTTAAACTAACTGCAAACTTAATTTTAAAAAATATGCCACGCTTTTTAACAAAAACGCAGCACTTTATTTAAAAAAATATGCCACGCTTTTTAACAAAAACGCAAAACTTTAAAAATTGTATGATCTTTATTTTTTCCACTAGATTGCATGAATAGCTAAACCAGACAAACCTTTGGTGAGTTTGGTCGTAAGATTTGGCAGGATTTTGTTTTATTTGGACGCCAGTAACCATATGTTACACCCTGGTTCAGCAAAGTTTTATAAAATATTCGGTTTCAAACTATTTTTTATTAAACATCAAATTAACACTTTTATTCAAAGGTTCACTAAATATATTTGAATAATTATAAGCTAATGTAATAAAAAGAAACACGTATTTCTTAAATTATTTCGAACTAATACAAAGTATTCAATTAACCTATTTCAACAACCTGACTCTACCTGTTATCAGCGTATTACCGAAGACGCCGCACACTGGTCTGGGCGGCGACAAAACCCTACTTATTTCTATCTTGAACAAGTTTCTCAACTTTCATGTGGTAAAACATATATAACTATGATTTGAAAAAGAAAACACTTTGTTAAATTTCACTAATATTTTGGTTTTTAATAAAACAGGGAAAACCAATATTTAATGACATCGAAGATTTGTGGAGCTCACTCTTCATGACAGCCCTTATTGCCTAACCCTAAAATTTAAATTAACCTCTCTCTTGATTATATACAAAAATGTAATAATGTAATTGCCTGTACTTCTTGAAAATGACTCAAAGTCGAAACTAGTTGGAATAATAAACCAAAATATTAGTGAAATTTAACCAAGTTTTTCTTTTTCAAATCCTACTTATTTGAATTCATTGGAATGAAAAATAACTAAAAAAAAATAACTTATCCTTAGTTTACAGGATAGCTAAATACTACATTCCAGTAACTTAAGCCGCAGAATTTAATATTTATATTATAGATATTAATTTTCAAAGTTCACAATTAGAATTGAGAATTTTGATAATAATTTTTTTTTATTTCATAATTTTTTACACAATGTTTCTTATATTTCTAGCATATTAATGTATGTCAAAATGTACTCACAAATTTAAAAGATATGTTTTTCAAAAATGTAATAGTTTTTGAAATATGTTGTAAAACAATGGCACTTTCCTATAGCGTAACTTTTAAGCGCAAGCTAGCGCAAATATCTAACTTGATACTAGGCCTAACCTAAGCTCCAAAGAAAATAAATTGATGAGTTTTAGCTGCGACGACCTGCGACCTTGGGATATAACTGGTGATTTAAGTCACCCGTGCCAGACATTTTTTGAAATTATTTTTTTCCTTTTGACTTCGAAAAAAAAAACATAATTTGCAAAACCTACCCGAATATGTTATCAGAGCAGCTTGGACTATTCCAATAGAAATTTTATAAACGCTTGTTGGTGCCATTTGATCAAACCCGACAACACTGACCGGGTAATAAAATGTTTTCTACTTTTCGGATTACAATTAAAATTTACGGCTGCATGGGGACAATGACTATTGTGTTATGCCACTTTTCATGTAGCCATAATTACTTGAAAATATACATACTAACGAAATTTTCTGAACATTTACAAAAGATTGTAGCGAAGATGAAATTTTACCTATAATTTTTTAATTCCACCTAATGATCGAAAAATCTCGTAAAATTCAATATTAATCTTACTTTCAATAGTGAAAAATGTTACTTATGTGCGATATTATTAATATTATAGGAGAAAAGTTGTACTTTCCACCAGTGGAAACCATAACCCGGAAAAATTTATACATTATGATTAAATCGCGTAATCACATTCATTTATTTCTGTTGTTTACAACTCCTAATATCTACATTGCATGTAGAATTAATACATGTATTTTATGTACAAATGATTGATTGACAAGTTAAACTGCACGAGTAATAGCAGAAAAAATAATAATGTAGACAGAATTAGATGACAATCATTTCCATTAGAAATAATTTTTATTTTTAATATTGTATTTTTAACTTTTTTGTATACAGAGAGTTTTATGTAACACCAAACATGTTCATAACGAGAATTTTTCTTTTAAGTATACATAAACATACGTTGTACATTTGCCGACGCTCGGTTTATTGAAATAATTTAATTTGAAGCTTTAAACGAGTGTTTTCCACTCCCAGGCTAAGCATGAAGTAAAATTTCGAGTTTAGAAAAGCCTGAAAATTTGGTTTGGTCGCGTAGCGCGAAGCGGATAGCCAGCCCCCTACCTAGTATATATTAACTAAATCTAAAAAAACTATACCTAAATTATGCACTAATATTGCACTTTGAAAAGGTGTTAATGATAATTTTTGCACCAACCAAAATTTCGAGAAAAAAAATATACGGATAGCCAGCCACCCACCTAGTATATATTAACTAAATCTAAAAAAAACTATACCTAAATTATGCACTAGTATTGCACTTTCAAAAGGTGTTAATGATAATTTTTGCACCAACCAAAATTTCGAGAAAAAAAAAATATTTTCGATTGTTTTGCCGTTTGCACAATGACATTTGTTTATATAATAGTTAATGAGTTAATGAGTTTTAGGGGGTAGCCTGGGAGTAAAAGTAGCTTTAGTCTTATTAGGAGCCCAGCACTTGACACGCACACAAATTTCCAGCCAATTCGGATGATTTTTAGAGTTTAGGTGGTATTTTTGTCTCTGACGACTGGACTAGTGTAATATATGAACTATTTAAGTTACAGAAAATTATAATAAATAAATATTAAGTATTTTCGACAAACTTTTATTTGAAAGATTTTTCGATAAACATTATTTAAGAAAACATCAAGAAAATCGAAAAAACGATAAGAGTAAACTACCACTTCCGGTTTCTGCATTTTCACCAAAAGCTTTTCAAATCTACCGATTATGATAAAAAGCTTAAGTTAACGTTATATCTCAATAGTCCGTATGTTCCCCCTTATATAAAAATATAATACATGTGTTTTATTTTTTCACCTAAAGAAGCTACAGTGTAGCGAAACAATTGTAGTGAGTTAAATATATAGTTAAAAATCACAAATAGTTTGCTATTATATTAACTTATCATGACATTGGTTGATAAAACTAACACTGTAATATGTATTTGTATTTGGAAATGGCAAGATTTAATATGACTCCTTACAAATTCTCCTTCTAGAATCAACATTTTTAAATATTATACACATAAAAAACAAATCTATAAACGCGATTGACATGTGTTATTATATTGAACTCTGCAAGGACAAAATAATAATTGTAATTTCTTTTATTCATATAGTACACCAATAATACAGCATGATTTTAGTGCACATTTAAAAGCTTATAGAATTGTTATACATTTATATCTTGTAATATGTTCCTAATAGTAATAATGGCAAAAATATATACCTATTATGTTTATTGATCATCGCAAACCTAATAAGTATTTAATTAATGTGCCTTATTACACATGAGAATAAAACTCTATTATTGAATATCGTTTAACCTTTATATAAAGGGTGATTAAACAATATGGACAACTACTTATTACATTAAAAGTGCGATTCTTTTCGCAATCTACAACAAGTTAGTCTTACAAAGACTATATCAAACACTCATTGAAACAACTACTTCCCGGGCTAATACCCAGACGGACATTGAATTATACAACAAGTGTTTGCTGTTACATACAGTAACCTACTGCAAATGTAACAATTTGGGTCAAATTATTCAGGCCATCTATAGACGCGTTTCGAGATTTATCTCTCATCAGTATAGCTTTGCCATTCCCTCTAAACAATTTGACACCTTAGACTGGCGGTCACGTTACCGTTCAAACATAAGTATAAATGAAATTGCCAATTCTTGGTTGCAGAATACTTCAAACATTAAAAGTGCGATTCTTTTCGGTAACGTGACCGCCAGTCTAAGATGTCAAATTGTTTAGAGGGAATGGCAAAGCTATACTGATGAGAGATAAATCTCGAGACGCGTCCATATTTCTAGTAACATAAATTAATTTCACTTAATTTTCGTCTAGTTAAATTATTGCACTGCATTTTGTGTGTAAAATTTCGTATTGTATGCGCATTTTATACGCACACAAACACAATGCTGCATACGTTATAATAGCACTTGATAGTTTTAATTTTCATTAGCAAATATACGAACTGTCCATACTCGCGATCAATATTCTAAAATATAATAGATTAACATAGATTAACTTAGATTGATTACTCCTAGGGGGCTCCACGTATTATGATTTTAGTTGACCCACTCACTCCATGGGGCGGCGCTGCAATCGCAAATGACGTCATTGGGCGCAGGGAGCGGGTGGACTTCTTGATGGGCGGGGTGCGCGGTGCAGGGGGTCATAACATTGAAGGAAGGGTGCGGTGCGGGGAACACCGCACGATATTAAATTAACGTACGATGCGAGAAATAACAAAGACATAATGAACATGTTAAATGTATATTTTAAAAAGAATTCATTGAATTTAACGCATTACTTTATGTTGTGGGATCGTAATTTGTGACTAGATGAAATTTCAGAATTGCTTGAGCCAACAGCAGCGGGAACATTCTCCATGGAAGAATGCAACTAGCCCGGTGCGAACAAAATCTCCATGTCCGTGGCTGTTGCATACTTGAACATCATTTACGAATGCTAGGAAGAAATAAAGAGATATAATGTAGAAACTCTGGTTTTAAATTTGTTGAGTGGAGACTTAATAAAAAGAATACACAATAGCTTAAAAACTTAAAATATTATAGAAACTTACGGTTTTAATTATTTATGTTAACGCTCATCCACAAAGATTTAGAATTGCTTAATTCAATAAGAACGGAAAGATAATCCATGAAAAAATTTTCCTAGTCCAGTATGATGAAAATATCCACGACCATGGGTATTTTGTATACTTGAAGATCATCCACATGTGCTACGAAGAAATAAAGAGAAATAATGTAGTAACACCCTGTTTTTAAATTTGTTTGACTGTAGACTTGTTTAAAATAATACACAATAGCTTAAAAATATTATATATACTTACGGTTGTAATTATTTATATTTATTAACGCTCATCTTGAGACGATTTCGTCCTATCGACATTTTTGTGCCTTCAGATCTGACAGCTGTTGATTGAAAACTAGAGCCCACATGTTCGAAATTGCGGGAAATTCTGACATATGCGCCCTCCCATCGAGTGGGTCGGTCAACTATATACGTGAACTGACAGAATCATATGGAGTCGACGGGGTCTGGTATAAAAGACGAAGGACGGGAAATGAAGGTTATTCCTACACTCATGCTAGCAGTCGTTTCAATGATTAATTATAAAAATGTGCAATATTTATTTCTGAAAAAAATAAACATTTCTAATATATGTTCAATCAAATTTAACAGTACGGCCTGGCTGACCCCGCCGTCCCTGACGATCCGTCACTGGCTACTAGATTTCCCATTTAAAAGTGAATGAATATGAATAAATGTCAAAGTTCTAAATTTTAATTTCAATTTTAATTTTCAAATCATCCAAGATAATGGCCCGTTCATCAAATAGTTCAACATTCAACATGTTTGGATTTTTTTCTGATGTACATTGGTATCTAATGAACTGTATTCTAGTCGGTCTATTCGTACGAATGCAAATATCACAAATACGTTCACGATTAATAATCCGGTCATCAGAGAATTCCCCAACAGTTGGCAGTAAACTCCCAACTGTTGTCTCTGATGAACGGGCCTAAAAATATAGAAAAATCAATATCCAGTAAATAGGAGAATAACATTAGTATGGATTTTATTGAAAGAAATAACGAACGTAGCCCCGTCTTACAATAACAAACAAGTTCGAGGCTAGAAAGCAGCGAAATCGTGGGAATCAAAATAACGTCAAAAATGTTTTCAATTCAAAAATCCAGCAGTTTTTGGATATGGAGCGGGACAGTCGGGTTTTGGTTAGGAACGGGGGAGTTGATTTTTGAACGGGATCGCAAAAGGTTTAGTTCGATTTTTCAGGTCGAGAGTTTTGATAACAAGTTAATGGTGAATTAGGAATGGAGTTTGGAAACAAGAGCGCTGACAGGTGCAACGCGTGAAGAATAAGTTTGCAATATCGCGAAAGGGAGGGGCAGATATCTACACCGAAACCGAGGTTTGTCCTACTAACTAATCGGCGTTCGATTGATGTGCAAGGCCGACCTAAATAATTAGAATTGCAATAGATTGTCCTACTAACTAAACACAAAACCAGCTTATTTTTTTTTAAATCTTTAGATATTTGTTGTTTTATTAAAAGAGTTCAATGTAAGGCTATAAACGAGTGTTTTCCACTCCCAGCTTTTCTAAACTCGAAATTTTACTTCATTTTATGTAAATTTGAACCTCACTTGAAATCAATGTTTTATACGCGTGGCACATGAAGTAAAATTTCGAGTTTAGAAAAGCCCAGAAAATGTTCACGGGGCTTTTCTAAACTCGAAATTTTACTTAATGCTTAGTCTGGGAGTGGATAAGAGTCGTTTAAAGCTTCAAATTGAATTCTTTTAATAAAACAACGAATATCTAAAGATTTAAAGAAAATAAGCAAAATTTGGAATACGTAAATTTTAAAGAAAAACTGCCTGTACATTCTAGTGAGGAATGCCAGAGTATAACTTACAAACAAAGCAATAAAACTGGGGATCTAGAATAAAACTGGGAAACTGTACCAATTAGGCACCTTGAGGAACACCATCTCGAAAGTTCGTGATTGGTGCAGTTTTCTAGTTCTTTTGTAAACGCCAAGTTTTTTTTTAACAAACAACTTGGGAAACATAAAAAAACTTTGATATTTACAAAACTTAACAAATTAAGAACCTTAAGGAATACCACATCGAAATTGACAGAAGTGCTAAGGAATTGAATTCTGTAAAAAGTTTAATATTTTCGAAGCCGGACCGATGAAGAATCTCAAAGCATAATAGATTAGAATTATCAAAGAGCTAAGAAAACAGATTTTAACACATTAATTTTTCCTAATCTGAGCCAATTAAATACCCTAAGAAATACCAGACAGTGTTAGCACCTATCTAAGGAAATATTAACTCAGATTTGGAAGAAGAACAAAAATTGAACTTGAGAACTACTGCAAAATGATTAAAGGCTCTGCAAATATTACAATAATTTTTATTTTAGTAATAGGTGAATGTTATAAATTACTAATATTGTTAACTCTAGCATTCCTTATTGGAATGTACAAGAAGTTTTTCTTTAAAGTATACGTATTTCAAATTCAGCTTATTCTTAGATATTTTTTGTTTTATTAAAAAAAAGATTTTAAGTTGAAGCTTTAAGCGAGTGTTTTCCACTCCTAGACTAAGCATGAAGTAAAATTTTTAGTTTAGAAAAGCCCCATGAAAATTTGTCAAGGGTCGCGCAGCGACTCGAGGCAAATTTTCTGGGCTTTTTTAAACTCGAAATTTTACTTCATGCGCCACGCGTATAAAACACTAAAATATTATAAAATGTATGTATATTTGAACCTCACTTAAAATCAGTATTTTATACGCTTTGCGCATAAAGTCAAATTTCGAGTTTAGAAAAGCCCAGAAAAATTATCTCGGGCGCTGCGCGACCTTCGACAAATTTTCACGGGGCTTTTCTAAACTCGAAATGTTCCTTCATGCTTAATCTGGGAGTGGAAAAGACTCGTTTAAAGCTTCAAACTGAACTCATTTAATAAAACAACGAATATCTGAAGATTGAAAACAAATAAGCTTAATTTGAAATACCTATACTTTAAACCCTGGGTCTCCAAACTATCTTCTTCGCGGGCCACAAATACAATTCTACATAATAAAGTCAGCCAAGATCCGATTAATTTTATAAAATTATGAAAAATTTAAGGAACAATTGTTACAATATTTAAAAATATGACATTTACAAAAAAAAATACAAACAATCGCGGGCCGGATTCATGCAAGTCGCGGGCCAGATTTGGCCCGCTGGCCGTAGTTTGGAGACCACTGCTTTAAACAAAAGCTTCCTGTACGTGAAATTGATGTGTAAGGCTGACTTGAGCGTGAACACGAGATATTATCCTACTAACTAATCGGCCGAGTTTGATTGATGTATAAGGCTGACCTGAATTAGTAGTACTGCAAGAGATTGTCGTACTAAAACTAATCGCAAGAATGATGAATTAGATTATGAGTGGATCAAGGTAAACGGTCGTTCAACTCACCAATCGAGAATGGATGTGCGATTGATGTGTAAGGCTGATGTGCGAGATTGTATGATGCTTGCTCCGG
Source organism: Philonthus cognatus (assembly GCA_932526585.2). Taxonomy (NCBI): domain Eukaryota; kingdom Metazoa; phylum Arthropoda; class Insecta; order Coleoptera; family Staphylinidae; genus Philonthus; species Philonthus cognatus. Next base: position 38,565,151 of record OW052242.1, read on the forward strand.
TGTGGTTTTTGTGGGTTTCCTGTCTCGTAATGCAAAGGAAGGGGCTAGTTAATTTTGCTTGCACGAAGTCATTTGAGTTTAACTAAATGCACATGGCTTCTAAGCACAAACGTTAAAGCGATAAAGCATTTTGTAGATAAATAATATAAGACATACCAATTCATTAGAAATGTCATAATTATGGCAATAAACTTTGCATACGTTAAGCTTCTATCTTGTTTTATTATTGTCCACATCTTCCACATCTTCCTGGTCAAACTAAAACGGAAGAAAGACAAAGCATTGACGATAATATAAATTGACACAAACAACGAACCTGGTAAATAAATTAAGGAGTTACTACATACACAGCACAACGTTAATAAAATACAAATTATAAATGTGTACAATACCTAGGGTCAAATCATTACAAACTTATTTTAAATAATATAATTTTTTTAAGTGACAATTTTTAAAGTTTTTAGAACACATTTTTGCCATTTTGTCGCCTCCTTTCTACGCCTCTGTGGACCTTCCTACGCCTCTGTGGACCTTCCTACGCCTCTGTGAACCATTCCACGCTTCTTTAGACAGCAACAAATTAATGTATTACAGGAATTCTATGAAATGAGACATACGTCTATATTTATTTAACCAAAGAGGTCTTTAAAACTATCCTCTTTGGCTTAATCTTTAATCCATAACAATCACATATTACAGAGTGTGTATTACATTTTATTTGACTCTTCCTCTTAAATAACAAATATACGAATTAAACGCTTTCCAACAATGATCTGACGTTGTAGAATTCTGCGTACAAGAAGTAATCACTGCAAAATTCCCAACCGATAATAATCCTCTTAAGGGCTCAAGGTTGTATTCGGCATTTTCATTCATCGTCCCAAAACGTTTGAAATAACAGGCAATGAAACACCTGACATTTTGCGTTGGTACGGCGTCCAAGTCATTGTCGAAAACTGATATCATGTTTTCATTCGTTGATGTTTCGTTGTAACAATTTCTGACGACAACACGAGCATTTTCTTTTTCCTCAGCACTAATATCCTAAAATAAGTTGTAATAAAGAAGAATAATTCGATCAGGATTTTGTAAATAATTAAGGAGGATATGTTAACTAGTTTGTTGTATTTTTTATTTATGAAAATTCATTTATAAAAAAACCTACACAACATACGTTACTCATACATTTATTGTAGCAATGTTTTATTTTTTGTATCTTAATAATTCTTTAATATTTCATCATTTTGAAAATTAAAAAAAAACTGCCTGGATTCTAATCTGCTAAATATATTGTATATTTAGCAGATTAGAAACTAGGCAGTTTTTAATTTTTTTTGCAGAAAGTCGAAATTCATTTTAATTCGTTTTTATATTTTGTAAATATTCTGCAAACAATTGGCAAATTCAACTTTACTTTATACATTGGTGTACAGACAAGCTGTAGTGTCTATTTCTCTGAATACTTTAGTAGGTGCGAATCTATGAAAATAGCTAACCATACTTTAACTATAATATACCTTGAAATACTAACATGAACTCTTATTAAATATTAAGAAAAATTGTATTGAATAAAACTACTCGGATAAATATTCACGCACTTGGATAATATTCGCGTACTCGGAATAAATTTAACGAATATTCAACACCAACATAACAAGACCTTTTCAAATAGTCGAATATTATTTTTTACTAATGTGTCGAAAAGGCTTGCATTTTGACAATTCAAAAGACCAAATATCAAGCATTAATAATCTGATTAAAGCCCGAGGGCTTTCGCTCGAGGGCTTTAATCTTTGGTTGTTAATGCTTGATATGTCGAATTGAATTGTCTAAAAATGCAAGACTTCAAGATAAATCTTTTAACATTTCAGCTATCACTCCATTTGAGGTTGCTTTCTTCAATTTGTAATTTGTAGCCTCACATTTTTTTTTCAAATTGATAACATACACTTGTGTAATGATTCGACCCTAGGTATTGTACAAATTTATAATTTGTATTTTATTTACGTTGTGTTGGGTATGTAGTAACCCTTTTAATTTATTTAACAGATTCGTTGTTTGTGTCAATATGCATTATCGGAAATACTGTGTCTTTCTTCCCTTTTAATGACCAGGAGTATGTGTGGACAATAAATAAAACAGGATGTGAGTTTAACGGATGCAAAGTTTATTGACCTCAATTATGACATTTCAAATTAATTTGTGTTTCTTAAATTATTTATATTCTCGAAATACTTTATTTTCGTTTGTACTTAGAAGCCATGTGCATTTTAGTTAAACTCAAAAAGTATATGACTCTACTTGTGGGAGCAAAATTAAATAACCCCTGCATTTGCATTATGAGATGGGAAACCCACAAAAACCATCTCGGAGCTTACCAGACAACCAACTAGCGGGAACACTCCTCTGATTAGCAAGCAGATCCCGACGTCATCCGTTGATTGTTTTGTATCATTAACTAGCGGGAACATAACTCTGCAGTACTAACTCGGGACGACCACACCCGTTAATTGTGATCAGCAATTAACTAGCGGGAACACTCCTTCGTTTTCCACGCACAGCTCGACCACACCCGTCAATTGTTTTTGTGCATTTAACTAGCGGGAACATTACTCTGCAGTACTAACTCGGGACGACCACACCCGTTAATTGTTTTCAGGCAATTAACTAGCGGGAACACTCCTCCGTTTTCCACGCACAGCTCGACCACACCCGTCAATTGTTTTTTGTGCATTTAACTAGCGGGAACATAACTCTGCAGTACTGACTCGGGACGACCACACCCGTCAATTGTTTTCAGGCAATTAACTAGCGGGAACACTCCTCCGTTTTCCACGCACAGCTCGACCACACCCGTCAATTGCTTTTTGTGCATATAACTAGCGGGAACATAACTCTGCAGTACTAACTCGGGACGACCACACCCGTTAATTGTTTTCAGGCAATTAACTAGCGGGAACACTCCTCCGTTTTCCACGCAGAGCTCGACCACACCCGTCAATTGTTTTTGTGCATTTAACTAGCGGGAACATAACTCTGCAGTACTGACTCGGGACGACCACACCCGTTAATTGTTTTCAGGCAATTAACTAGCGGGAACACTCCTCCGTTTTCCACGCACAGCTCGACCACACCCGTCAATTGTTTTTGTGCATTTAACTAGCGGGAACATAACTCTGCAGTACTAACTCGGGACGACCACACCCGTTAATTGTTTTCAGGCAATTAACTAGCGGGAACACTCCTCCGTTTTCCACGCACAGCTCGACCACACCCGTCAAGTGCTTTTTGTGCATATAACTAGCGGGAACATAACTCTGCAGTACTAACTCGGGACGACCACACCCGTTAATTGTTTTCAGGCAATTAACTAGTGGGAACACTCCTCCGTTTTCCACGCACAGCTCGACCACACCCGTCAATTGTTTTTGTGCATTTAACTAGCGGGAACATAACTCTGCAGTACTAACTCGGGACGACCACACCCGTTAATTGTTTTCAGGCAATTAACTAGCGGGAACACTCCTCCGTTTTCCACGCACAGCTCGACCACACCCGTCAATTGCTTTTTGTGCATATAACTAGCGGGAACATAACTCTGCAGTACTAACTCGGGACGACCACACCCGTTAATTGTTTTCAGGCAATTAACTAGCGGGAACACTCCTCCGTTTTCCACGCACAGCTCGACCACACCCGTCAATTGCTTTTTGTGCTGTTAACTAGCGGGAACATAACTCTGCAGTACTAACTCGGGACGACCACACCCGTTAATTGTGATCAGCAATTAACTAGCGGGAACACTCCTCCGTTTTCCACGCACAGCTCGACCACACCCGTCAATTGTTTTTTGTTTTGTCTTTGTTGTATAATATTTATTTTTGTTGTGTTATTCTTATTTCCCTCTGTGATTTGGAACTTGTGGTGCTTTTCGTGATGTTCTTCTTTCGAACTGTTTCTTGACTCTCCTGACTCTTGACTCCATATGTTTTCCCCTCCGCACAGCTTTTATTACTCTGTTTCCCACCCGATCGTGGAGATGGAAGATTTCGCGCAGACCATATATGGTTATAAAATACCACCCATCCCTGACGTCAAGCAATTCCCCCGACTTCGCAAATTCGTTGTGTTTGCGCTTGGTTAAACCTTGAACTGAATCTTTCTGTATGTCTTAGCATTTCTCCACGTGCCGGTACTTGTTTATTATTTTAAGGCGATGCTGCATTTGTTATTTCTTTCAGATAAAATATTTTGATCGACTAATGTTATTCTCGTATTTACTGAATGTTGATTTTTCTTTAATATTTTCTTGGGTGATTTTTGTATTAATATTTTAATTTGATTTCGTCAAAAATAATATTTGCACATGACCCCTACTGACCTATTACATTCGCCCCCTTTTAAAAATATGAACTTTTAGAATGTTAAGATTTTTAAAATTCCCTTATTTTACGATATTATTATTTTTGGCGTCATGTCAGGAATCCTCTTCTAGTAAGTGTTGACTTTCCCTCGTTCGTAGTGTTCATTATTCTCAACGCTGCAGCCCCAATTACCTGGTTCGAGTCTGAAATTGAGAAACAAATCTGAGTACCCACATTAATGTCGGCATTCTACATTAATACTTTGCCTAAAAAGCTGTTCCTGATGTTGTTGTTTTTTTTTTTTTTACTAAAGAAGAAGTGTAAATTACGAGTATTTAAATGGTTATAATTTTATCAGATACTCCCCTTTTTTTTTTCGTCGATGGCATGAAAACGTAGATTCGGTGGCAGCTTGAAGTATCAAGACCTTGGTGACCTTGACTTTCTTGTGGGCTCCTGATAAAGGACTGGTGTTATTGAAATGCGGCAAACCAGCATCCCTGATTATTGATGTCGATTGAATTGTCCGTCCGGTCGAGAGTGGCACCTAGTGGTTCCGATGCCTCTGAAGACGAAGATTTGGTAGCAGCTTGGACTGGTGTTGTTGAAATGCGGCAAACCCTCATCCCTGATTATTGATGTCGATTAAATTGTCCGTCCGGCCGAGAGTGGCACTTAGTAGTTTTCATGCCTTTGTCGTGACCCCAACTTTTTTGTTACTCCCCCGGCCTCTTTAATGCTCAAAGTCTGTAACAAATTCTAGAACATATTTTGATTGATTTAATTTAAAATTTTGTTGTGTTGTTTCTGTCGAGTTGGAGCTTTCTTGTGGATTGTTTTCGTTATGAATTCGTTGCTGTTGAGATGACGTGATGGAGTCACATGGAGCTGAAGCGGTAATGTTTTTTTTTTTTTTATAAGTTTAACGGATGCAAAACTTCATTTAGATGACCCATCGCCCCCCCATTTTGATATGTCTGTTGAGATGTCGTGGTGGAGTCAGTTGGAGCTGAAGCGGCAGTGTTTTTTTTTTAAGACTTTATTTAGAAGACGATGTTGACGATGTTTCTGGATCCAAAACTTCATTTGGATGACCCATTGCCCCCCAATTTTGATACTTAGTCGGAAAGCCCGTTTGTAGGAGTGAAGTACTTGGCGGTTTTCACGCCGCTGTTGTGACGCTCTAAGCCTTCCCGGCCTCTGTTGTAACACTCCCAACTTTCTTGATGCTCAACTTTGAATCCGTAACAAATTCCAAAACATATTACGGTTTATTCAAATTTAAATTCTGTTGCGTTGTTTCTGTTGAGTTGGAGCTCTCGTGTGCATCATTTTTGTTATGAATAGGTTGCTGTTGGGATGTCGTGGTGGAGTCACTTAAATTTGAAGCGTCAGTGTTTTTTTTTAAGACTTCATTAAGATAACCCATCGCCCCCCAATTTGATATGCTTGTAGTCAAAAAGTCGGTCCAAAGGAGTGGCGTACTTAGTGGTTTTTATGCCGTTGTTGTGACGCTTCCGGACTTCTTGGTGCTGAAATTCGGATATGTAATCAATTCTAAAACATGTTTCGATTGATGTTAAATTTTGTTGCGTTGTTTCTGCTGAATTGAAGCTTTCTTGTGAATTGCTTTTGTTATGGATGCCGGTGAGATGTCGTGATGGTGTCACTATCAGCTAAAGTAGCAGTATTTTTTTTTTGGATCCAAAACTTCATTTAGATGACCTATCGCCCCCAGTTTTGATACGCTCGTAGTTAAAAAATCCGTTTTAAAGAGTGGCGTATTTGGTGGTTCTCCTGCCGTTGTTGTGAGTCTCTCGGCCTACCCGGCCTCTGTTGTAACGCTCCCAATTTTGTCGTTCTTCTTAAATTCGGATATGTAATCAATTCTAAAACATGTTTCGATTGATGTTAAATTTTGTTGCGTTGTTTCTGCTGAATTCGAGCTTTCTTGTGAATTACGTTTGTTACGGATGCCGTTGAGATGTCGTGATGGTGTTACTGGCAGCTAAAGTAGCAGCTGTTTCTTTCTTTTTTCCAAAACTTCATTTAGATGACCTATCGCTCCCAGTTTTGATACGCTCGTTGTTAAAAAGTCCGTTCGAAAGAGTCTAGTACTTGGTGGTTTTCCTGCCGTTGTTGTGAGTCTCTCGGCCTTCCCGGCCTCTGTTGTAACTTTGTCGTTACATCCACGGCCTTCTTGTTACTCAAATTCGGATATGTAATCAATTTGTCCGTTCTTGTAGAATGTGACTCTGTTGACTTGATTCTTCTTGACGGACAGATGTTGTGGAATAAATCATCTTTTTATTTTCGCCTTCGATTTTGGATATCATTTGGAACCTTTTGCATTTTTGTAAATCTTCCCCATAGGTTGATTTCTCCCACCTCGGTACTCTTGATTATCCGGCCTTCTCTTCGCCCATTGATGACTTAGCTGCTTCATTGCGCCGGTTTCGGTGTTGCCAATGCTTTGTTGCTTTCATATTTTTTTTTAAGTTTTCGCGCCCGCTTCAAACACCTTTCTGTTCTCCATTTAATGATTGATTTTGCCTGGTCATCGTGGTTGCTGTTATCATACTCAAATAAACACCTGCTACATGAAATTAAAATTGAAACTCAATTAATTTTTGTTTTTGTTAAAGGCCCACACCTTTAATTCAGTAATGCATCAGATATTTTATTATGTTGTACCTTATCATCGCCTTTGAATCGTATCTCTTAACTTAAACTGCATCTCGTAATTATGTTAATGCGACTTGCAACTCCTTAGGTAATTTTTTTTTGTTATATATTTATTTTTATTATTATTATTATTATTTTGTATGCTTATTTTGATAACTTGAGTCACTTTCTCATTTGACCTAGGCACCTTTGATTCGTTTGTTTGTTTGTTTTTTTTTTATTTTTATAAAACCTGCTTCGATTTTTTTTACCTGTTATTGTAATTCGTATTTTTTTTGGTTTCATTTTAAAATTACAAGTTAGATTTTTCTTTTTGTTTATCTCATGCTAATAATTTAAAATTGTATTTTCTGCTAGCTTATGGGTCTACTCTAAGCGCCCCCCTTTTTTTGTTATTTATTATTACCTCTTCTTGAAATAATTCTTTGTATGTTTTGATTACTATTTTGTTTGCCCGCTCTTGAACGCTACACGTTTATAACATTTATTTTATGCTTACGATTTCTGGATACGGATGTTTATTTTTCTTATGAGTAGGTCAGGTCATTAATCGCTTTTAAAATACTTTATTGCATTCCTAATAATGTTTTTTTTTTGTGAGATTAATATTTTCTTTTAGATATTATTTATTTGTAACTTTGATATTTATTGTTTCTAGTATTCCTAAATTTCGAATGCTTTCCTTTTTCTATTACGTGAACTTATTATGCACATTTTGTGCATTACCAAAATCCTTTCCCAATCGTCGTTTTTGTTTTTGCTTATTCTTCCTTTTCTGGGATGTGTTTATCTTTAAAAGTGGGTCAATGATTGAACTTGAAATACCAATACGTTTGTCTGATTTTTGAATTACTTGCGTTTGTTTTTATTTGTATATGGAATTTTTGTTTGTGCTTCTTTATAATTATTCTAGCTCTTTTTGTTTACGCGCCTATCTTCTGAATATAGGTCAGCGTTTGAACTTGAAATACTAACACGTATGAACTTAAAATCGCTATTATGATTTTTGTTTTGTTGTTTATTAAATATTAATTACGTCTGTACCTTTTAAAACTTTGCTTCCGCCCGTTTTTAAACAATTTTACCTGAAGTATTCTTGTCCATAAGTGGACACAGCACTTACAAATTATGTAATACATATTTATTGTCATCACAAACATCCTGGTCACGGCACCAATGTAATGATTCGACCCTAGGTATTGTACAAATTTATAATTTGTATTTTATTTACGTTGTGTTGTGTATGTAGTAACCCTTTTAATTTATTTAACAGATTCGTTGTTTGTGTCAATATGCATTATCGGAAATACTGTGTCTTTCTTCCCTTTTAATGACCAGGAGTATGTGTGGACAATAAATAAAACAGGATGTGAGTTTAACGGATGCAAAGTTTATTGACCTCAATTATGACATTTCAAATTAATTTGTGTTTCTTAAATTATTTATATTCTCGAAATACTTTATTTTCGTTTGTACTTAGAAGCCATGTGCATTTTAGTTAAACTCAAAAAGTATATGACTCTACTTGTGGGAGCAAAATTAAATAACCCCTGCATTTGCATTATGAGATGGGAAACCCACAAAAACCATCTCGGAGCTTACCAGACAACCAACTAGCGGGAACACTCCTCTGATTAGCAAGCAGATCCCGACGTCATCCGTTGATTGTTTTGTATCATTAACTAGCGGGAACATAACTCTGCAGTACTAACTCGGGACGACCACACCCGTTAATTGTGATCAGCAATTAACTAGCGGGAACACTCCTTCGTTTTCCACGCACAGCTCGACCACACCCGTCAATTGTTTTTGTGCATTTAACTAGCGGGAACATAACTCTGCAGTACTAACTCGGGACGACCACACCCGTTAATTGTTTTCAGGCAATTAACTAGCGGGAACACTCCTCCGTTTTCCACGCACAGCTCGACCACACCCGTCAATTGTTTTTTGTGCATTTAACTAGCGGGAACATAACTCTGCAGTACTGACTCGGGACGACCACACCCGTCAATTGTTTTCAGGCAATTAACTAGCAGGAACACTCCTCCGTTTTCCACGCACAGCTCGACCACACCCGTCAATTGCTTTTTGTGCATATAACTAGCGGGAACATAACTCTGCAGTACTAACTCGGGACGACCACACCCGTTAATTGTTTTCAGGCAATTAACTAGCGGGAACACTCCTCCGTTTTCCACGCAGAGCTCGACCACACCCGTCAATTGTTTTTGTGCATTTAACTAGCGGGAACATAACTCTGCAGTACTGACTCGGGACGACCACACCCGTTAATTGTTTTCAGGCAATTAACTAGCGGGAACACTCCTCCGTTTTCCACGCACAGCTCGACCACACCCGTCAATTGTTTTTGTGCATTTAACTAGCGGGAACATAACTCTGCAGTACTAACTCGGGACGACCACACCCGTTAATTGTTTTCAGGCAATTAACTAGCGGGAACACTCCTCCGTTTTCCACGCACAGCTCGACCACACCCGTCAAGTGCTTTTTGTGCATATAACTAGCGGGAACATAACTCTGCAGTACTAACTCGGGACGACCACACCCGTTAATTGTTTTCAGGCAATTAACTAGTGGGAACACTCCTCCGTTTTCCACGCACAGCTCGACCACACCCGTCAATTGTTTTTGTGCATTTAACTAGCGGGAACATAACTCTGCAGTACTAACTCGGGACGACCACACCCGTTAATTGTTTTCAGGCAATTAACTAGCGGGAACACTCCTCCGTTTTCCACGCACAGCTCGACCACACCCGTCAATTGCTTTTTGTGCATATAACTAGCGGGAACATAACTCTGCAGTACTAACTCGGGACGACCACACCCGTTAATTGTGATCAGCAATTAACTAGCGGGAACACTCCTCCGTTTTCCACGCACAGCTCGACCACACCCGTCAATTGTTTTTTGTTTTGCCTTTGTTGTATAATATTTATTTTTGTTGTGTTATTCTTATTTCCCTCTGTGATTTGGAACTTGTGGTGCTTTTCGTGATGTTCTTCTTTCGAACTGTTTCTTGACTCTCCTGACTCTTGACTCCATATGTTTTCCCCTCCGCACAGCTTTTATTACTCTGTTTCCCACCCGATCGTGGAGATGGAAGATTTCGCGCAGACCATATATGGTTATAAAATACCACCCATCCCTGACGTCACGCAATTCCCCCGACTTCGCAAATTCGTTGTGTTTGCGCTTGGTTAAACCTTGAACTGAATCTTTCTGTATGTCTTAGCATTTCTCCACGTGCCGGTACTTGTTTATTATTTTAAGGCGATGCTGCATTTGTTATTTCTTTCAGATAAAATATTTTGATCGACTAATGATATTCTCGTATTTACTGAATGTTGATTTATCTTTAATATTTTCTTGGGTGATTTTTGTAATAATATTTTAATTTGATTTCGTCAAAAATAATATTTGCACATGACCCCTACTGACCTATTACACTTGTCTTGCTTCTATTTTTATTTATTGGTACGGAGTTTGTAACAATTTCGTCAAAATCTGCCGTTGATGTTTCTCTGAACCGTGCCATTTTTATGACTTTATAACAAATGTCAAAGTGAACGCACAGACTACTATTCGTAATTGTATGTCGTAGAAAAGGAGAAGAGGCAGAAGAGACGGAAAGGGAGAGAGAGAGAAAGAAAAGGCAGGAATAGTCGACTATTTTATCAGGCTATTTCATTTGTTGATTTCAATAGAAGCAGTAATCGTAGCAAATTATGACATATAAACAATGAATTTTGACAGATAAAATAAATAATCGCCGAAATAATAAAATACGAATAAGTATTTTGGGGGCCGTAAACATGTGGGGCGGGTTCCTGCATTCCCCGGTAACTTTTCAAGACGCAGTACGCCACTGCCCAAAACACACACTCCAAAATCTTAGTTTTCTCCCATTTTGGGGAGAACCGATCTTGCTTTAAACAACTCCAGAGTTGTTTATGTTCAATTGAGGTATCCAGATACCTCAAAATCAGCAGCGGCTCCCAGCCTAATTTCAGGGTAGGCTAGAGATCCAAGGTAATATGTATTCGTTATTCAAAGAAGACTTTGTTGTGCAATTCCTCGTATTTATAAAGCACGATCCCATCCTCAAATTTTGTGTGCCTTGGCGCTGTGGCCTACCCTGAAGTTAGGCTGCGCGCCGTCGCTGCTCAAAATGAGTATTTCCACATCTTGAATAAGTTTTTCATCTTTCACGTGGTGAAACATATTTAACTTTGATTTAAAAAACAACAACTAAAATCATGAGTTTTTCCACTAACAATTATGATTCGTACTTTTATTGCCCTTGCGAGAAAAGTAAAAATATCTATAATATGTAATTATGTAAAAAATATCTCCTTACTAGCAAGTCAAGAACGTCTGAAGAACCAAGTGTTAATAGAGAACATAATATTATAAATGATACTCCGATTAATTGCGACATGTTGCTTATAACGCGTCTATCTGTAATCAATATGTATATCCAACTATAACACTTTAGAAATGACTATTGTTTAAACTACTTATGGTATGCACATAAATTAAGAAATATTTCTCAGGGTCGTACTCAATAATACAAAATTGAATACGGATTTTATAACAGGAGGAGGTCACCTTTTCATAAATTGTATATTGCCAATTTTAATGTGCTTACTTTGTTAAAATAATAAAAAATCAAGATTTTGATCAAATTGATGATCAAATAGATTATAAATTAATTTATTTTATAATACGGCGATTTTTTCTTATACATATTCGGATATTTAAAGCGTTGAGTAATTTGCAAAAATTCGTTGTTTTTACGGTTTTCTAAAAACGGGTTACCACTCGTTGATTAAGCAAGGAAAGTTTAAAATACACTGCTTGAGTTGAATCTCACGTTAATGAATACCGTGTTATCATATCATTTCATTATATTATTATAAAATTAATTACATTTATTTATTTACGAAAATCGCTTTTAAAATAGTATATTTACGAAGTGTTATCAGTAAAAGATTCACTTTGATTTTAATTTAAATAAAACACTTATTACTTCCAATCACTTTATTGTACTCGCGACAATTGTTTCGCCACACTGTGGCTTCTTCAGGCGAAGAATAAAATACCATTTTGCCAATTCTCCATTAGTGGATTCTTTCAATAACTTAATTGTTGAGGTAGTTAATAGTGGAAAGTTTATTTTCACTTTGATTTTAGTTTAAAAAACACTTATTACAATAAAGTATTTGAAAGTAATAAGTGTTTTATTTAAACTAAAATCAAAGTGAAAATGAACTTTCAACTATTAACTGCCTCAACAATTAAGTTAATAAAAGATTCACCATTTACAGTTGATGTTTGCAGTTTAATGAAATAATAGAAATATATTGTTTGTATTTTTCTTTAGCTTTGACACAAAATTAGTAAGTCAGTTGAAATTTTGTTGAATAATCATCCAATTCATGAAAAATAATTATTTGGCAATGAAAAACGATTTCAAGAAAAGTTCAAAATATATTGATTATGTATGTACATTTACAAATCATAGCAGCCCCCCTTACCCATATGTGGTGGCGCCCATGGTTAAGACGTCAGCATGCGAAAAAAATCCCTATGATGCGCCATGAGACAGAACATATAGTACATTGTATGTTTCAATAAATCTGCACAACATAAAAAAATACTTTTGCTACGCACTGGCCATATCCAGTAAATTTTTGTGTACAATTGCAATCAAATGTGGTTAACCGGACCGGAAAATACGCGCAAGAATTATCAGTTTGTATTAAAAATGTGGTTACTCTCTTGATTATTCATTCCAATTTGCAAAGGATACTACTAATAAATATTTCATTAATCCAGTACTATACCAGATGTTAAGTGATAATACACTGTTTTAGCTATTTAAAATGAAGTTATTATTAATGTTCAGCTTGCTAACAGTAATTACCGTAAAAACTGATCGAATAAATAAGTTTTATTTATTTTCTACTGCTTAAATGTTTTTTTTTTTACTGTATGTCATATCATAAACAAGTTATTTTTCGAAATAGTAAAAGTTTTAGCTATGATCCACAAAATTCAAATGCCCAACACTTATAATTATAAAAATGTTACAATTGCTTATATTATATTTGTCTTGACGTTTTTAATGTAAATAAACAAATGCTCAATGTCGTCGGAATTAAAAAAGTATATTGAAATTGAAAAGAAAACTATAAATATAAAATATATAACATTTAGTTCATTTATAGTTTCAAAATAAAATACAAATATTGTAAAAGTGTGTAAGATTTCATTGATATTTGAGATTTATTTATTTATTTACCTACGACCGCTCCCAAAAGCAGACATTTCGTCGCTATACCTGTGCATTGAAAGGTGTCAATTGTATATTTGTATTTTGACAAATAATGTCACGCTTGAAAACTAAATTTTCAAAACTAGTTTTGAAAGTTAAGACGTTTGAAGACGTCATTGTCTAAATTAATAAAATAAAATGAGTAGTGACGAAGAACAATTTACGCTGCCGCTATTTGGGCGTAGGAAAAGCAGAGTTAAACACGTGCCATTTACTTGCCCTGAGGGCTCGTAAATGTAATTTGGTATTCGCATGCAATACGAAGCTTTCAAAACTAGTCAAATCTACTATTATTTTTATGGAATCAAATAAATTTATTTGTTATTAAGTTTTTATATTTTGTTATCCGATGATTCTAACAAAATAGTAATTCTTTATTTTTGATTTATTCTATATCGTTTAATTGTAAAATATATATTTCTTGCAGTTTTATGAATTTAGTCAGTTATCTGCAATTTTACATCAACAAAAAAACTATGTTAAAAAACAAAATAATCCAATGTATTTTTGTTTTAACAGTTTTTTTTGTCATTGCATAGAAATTTACGTTGATTTATTTAAAATAAGATAACGGGTAATAGTTAATGTTCAAGTTTAAACTTATATAACAAAAATGCAGCATTTTTTTATCTGTTAATGAATTTCCAATTTATCGATTTTTTAATGTTAAAACAAAAATTCATACATTTCTTAATGTTGGCGTAATAAAAATGTTGCTAAAACACAACAACATTTATAGAATACTTGAAAATTATTAAAGTCAACAGAAATCGTAAATATTTACAAATATCATAGAGTTTGTTGAAGTTGTCACAATTGTAAATTTTTATAATTCATAACATGAAAGTTTCTAAAACTCACAATTGTCCATATTTCATTTAATACTAATAGAAAAACAAGGTTTGTCTATAACTGATAAAATCGTAAAGATTAACCAACATTAATTGATAACTAGAAATTAAAAATTTACATATCCAATAAAATTAAACAAAGTTTTAAAAAATGTTAAAGTTAATAAAATCGCCAACATTTGACCAACACGAAAAAAAAACATTGAAATTTACAAAAGTTTACAAAAATCAACTAAACTTGACAAAAAGTCTCCGAGTCGTCAAAATTATATATTATTCGTAGATTTTTATAAATTGATAAGACTCGTAGAATCGATAAATAAATAATTAAATCAATTAATAATTGAAATTTGAAAAATCAAATCAAAAAAAATAAATAAGTTATGTAAAATTTGATAGTCATCAATTTTAAATAAAATCATCGAAATCTACAAAAATCATAAACAATTACCGAATCAACAAAACTCTGTAATTTATCGTACCATTCAAATGAATAAAAAGTTTATATTTTTAGCATCAATAAAAAATAGTAAAGGCTAAATGTTAAAATAAAATGTCGGAATAAAAAAAAATGTTTTATTTTGAATTCTATTGTGAAAATTACACAAATGATTATTGAGCTGTTTTTTTGTACATTTAATAGTTATTGAGATAGAGACGTATTTTAAAATAGCAAACAATTATAAAACTTCTAATATCTCCCAAAATAATCAAGTAAGCCATTGTTATTTTCTCCAAAAAAGATGTCATGTCATGACGTGTCTATCAGATTTTGCCTAACTATTCGGGTTACCTAGATACCCTATAAAATCATCGAATTTGGGTCACCCTGTACACAATACAATATTGCATGAAAGTAAAATTGTAATAATTAGGCAACATTGTGTTACTTTGCCGCAACATGCAAAATTTTTGAAACAATATAATAAAATGTTGAGTTTTAATATAATTTCCAACATTTAAAACACTGAAATTTTGTAAAGCTAAAATAGACTCACATTGTTTTGTTTCAAATCAGTAATAATCGAAATATTTATTAACAAAATATTTACACTTTTTCTTATGCCTTTTCAAATCAGGTCAAATAAAATATATCAAATTAACTTATTTAGTAATTTAATTAACAAAAAAATTATAATGTTGCGTGTATGCATCAATGGCGCTTAATGGGTTAATATGGTAGTGTTTATTTTAATTGAAAATGCTTATAGTTCATTTTTTCCATTTTAGAGTTATACACAAACAGTCCAGCGAAATCGCAGGTCTACAGCTATTTCCCACTATGCAGAAACTATTTGGAATTCACCATAAAATCTTCATGGGACATAGCGATTCTACTCACCAACGAATACGCACTTAATCCACCCTATTACGAAATTGTTATTGGTGGATTTTCAAACACAAGGTCTATAATACGAAAGGAGCAAAGCATGAACTTTCTGACGTACCACAATGAGACTATAATCGACCCTAACAATTACCAAACATTCTGGGTTGCCATAAACGATACCGAAGGAAGTATTTCGGTGGGTAAATCTCATGGAAAAGTGTTTATGTACCACCAAGATCCTAATTACATAAAAATGTCGTATTTTGGTATTGGGACAGGATACAATGCAGTCGGTTATTGGGACTTCGATGCTGATTTATTAAATTGTAAATAATTATTATGTATTAGCATAAGTTATGACATGTTTTGGAGTAGGAAAATATTTACTGACATGGGCATAGGCAGGATTTTAACCAGATTTTTATAACTGTTGGAGAATTATCTAGGTTTTCATCCATTAAATGTAGAATTAATGTCATGTATGCTTATTTAGTCCATTTCATTTATTATCGTAAAATTATGGGTATATATTTCGCCACTTAATTTAAATTATCTATTTTTTTAAATAAATATTATGTTCTTAATATGCAATATAATATTTTTGCGTTTAGTATTTTTTTTATTACCAACATACTTTACATATTAACAAATAGAGCGCCATCGGTGCAATAACGCAACGTTAATAATTTTTTGCTTATCAAGTTACTAAATAAGATAATTTGATACATTGCGTTAGTTGACCATACTTAAGAATGTGTTAAAAAAAATGTAAATATTTTGTTATTTAAATATTTTGATTATTGCTCATTTTGAATAAGTATTTTTGTTCACGACAATCTTATAATACGTTTATTATTTTATTGTGTGGGCAGCATAAATGGGTTGCCTTGTTTATTGTAAATATTTCTTAAAATACTGTTAATTTATTGAAATATTTAAATAAAAATTGCAGGTTTTATTCAAATCTATAAAATGTATAATATAGCTCTATCAATTGCAAATTTATGCCGTTTTTTTTTAAGTTAAAAATATGTACGTTTATTTAAATCAACTTATCCGATACTATCCGATACTCAAATAATATTTTCTAACTTCCTATGTACTTATTTTATATAGAGAGTTCATTTAAGTATACATATGTCAATTACTGCGTATATACCCTAAATCTTCAGATAATCGTTGTTTTTATTCTTAAGATTTCAGTTTGAAGCTACAAACGAGTATCGTCTACTCCCAGACTAAGCATGAAGTAAAATTTCGAGTTTAGAAAAGCCCCGCGTAGGAAACTTGTCGAGGGTCACGCAGCGACCTGTGACAAATTTCCATGGGGCTTTTCTAAACTCGAAAGTTTACTTCATGCGCCACGCGTATAAAACACTGATTTCAAGTGAAGTTTGTTTAGCAGTATATTTTTATCCTGCTTTAACAGCTTTTTTTTTAAATATTGATTTACCAGTGTATTTAAAAATACACAGTGTATTTTTAATTACACAATATTTCAGTGATTTATACTCGTGGGGCATGAAGTTGGACGCGTAGCGTCTTAACCCAAAGTCAGGCTTTTCTAAAGTCGAAATTTAAAAAAAAACTGTTAAAGCAGGATTAAAAATATACTGCTAAACAAGAATATTTTGAACTTCACTTGAAATCTGTGTTTTATAAGCGCATGAAGTAAAATTTCGAGTTTAGAAAAGCCCCGTGACAAATTTTCTACGCGGGGCTTTTCTAAACTCGATATTTTACTTCATGCTTAGTCTGGGAGTGGACGACACTCGTTTAAAGCTTCATGATGAACTCTTTAAAAAACGAATATCTGAAGATTTAGAGGATATACTATTACTTCATGGTTAATCTGAGAGTAGAAACTCGTGTTTAGCTTCAAATTGAACCATTTCAAAAGGACAACGAATATCGAGAATATTACTTAAAATAAAAATTTCCTGTACAAAAAATGTTTTATAAAAGTCAATTGCTTGTGATTAGTCCAAAAGTATGCACAATGATACACATTATAAATAAGAAAACCTCCACAACATGAATTGAGCGGCAAACATGATGATAAATGTATGCAAAATGAACTACAAAAAAAAAAAATTGTTTTGTTGATAACACACCTCAATTCTCTTACTGAGTTTTATTATTGACTCATTTATAAAAATTTTTAGAAACTATTTATTTTTTCTCCGACCTCACGAATATGACACTAAATTATCAAGTTATTTAGAACAAAAAATGGCGCATTTATGGATAGAGTACAAATATATACACGATTCCATTTGTTTCTGGATCTCGCCTAGCTATGGAAAAGTGACAGTTTAAGTATTGTAAATGGGGCTGGTTGTGTTTTAAATCAGGGTTTTTAAATGTCACTGTCAGATGTTCGATTTTAAGGTTATAATTTCTGACTATTGTGATCTTACACTGTTGCCTGTTTTACAAATTTTCAGATATAAAAGGATAATAATATGCAGTTTTAAGATTAACAAAATTTACTACTTGGTTTTTGTACATACAAACACAGCAATAATATTGTATATAACAAATATAATGAATTCGGCTCTGCAAACTTATTTCGTCATCCATTTGTATTTCTCGCTTGGGTCTTCCCGTTAACACATTTTGATCAACTCCATCCATCCACCTTAATTTTGGTCATTCTCTCTTCTGTTGGCCCTCAGTATTTTTTTGTAGAATTGCAAATTTATTCCCACACTCTTGTGATACTGATAATTTTCATGTCAAACAATTTTTAAGCCCTCATTCCACTTTTATTATTTAGTCAAGAGAACCTGCATCTGAATCTTCTGATGTTTGTTCTGAGCCAGATTCCCCAAGCGAAATAATAAAAGGAGGAATGGTTTCAAAAGAAAGGTTCCCCATGTGTTTTGTCCAGTCATCCGAAATAAGTTTTTCACAATGATCACAGAAATTTTGCCACATATCGGATGTACATTTTGAGAGAGACTTAAGCCATAAATTCTGAACACGATCCTTAGATGGTTGCTTAGAATTTATGTGCTTATTGTATGTCATCAACTACGTAAATTTTGTCATTTGATCGAAAAGGTATAAATAAAGCCCATAGTTCCTTTTTGGTTAATTTTGGATTGAATTTTACATTGTGTTTAACCAACCACTCCTGCATTTCGGATTTCTTACAAGAAAATGAAGGAGTTTTGTCTAATTGCACAGAATGGTATGCAGCATTATCCATAATAACTACACATTTCCCTGAAAGCTTAGCCAAAGCAGGAATAAGTTGATTAACCACCCAATTTTGTAAAGTATTACCATCCATTGTGGCATGGTAATCTCGGTCATTGTTTTTCGAATGTAATAAAAAATCGCACCCATCCAAAAACCCACCCCTATACCCAGCATGTAGAATGGTGAAGCGTTTGCCTTCATTTTTGAATTTAGTTGGATTACTTTTTATATCCGTTTCATGTACCCAGCGTCGAACCACGGATCCATTCTGATATATCCATGTTTCATCCAGGTAAACGAATTGGATATCTTCACTGGAATTTTGATACTGTCAAAATTTTCTAAGGAAAATAATTTTAGCTGCAACAACATGTTTTTGTTCACAGAGAATTTTGCGCCCATTAATTAATTTGAATTTATACCCCATAATTTTAACAACCCTATAAAGTGTTGTTCTACTCCCATGGAACTCATAATTTTCTTTCATATCATTCAAAAGATCTCTCAAAGTAAAATACTGATTTCTAGAGTTATATTGCCAAATTAGTTGTTGCAGATCTTTTCTAGCTAGGTGATTCCAAAAATGGCTGTTTTTAGATCGTTTGCCAGAAGTAGTAGATTTCAATTCGTCAGGTCTTTGTCGTAAAATTAATTGTAAATAATAATTGTAATCCCTACCTGAAACGTAATTATCTTTAATTAAATATATATGATAATTAAAATACTAGACATACCCCAAAAATATCTATTAAAATCGTAATAATATTGTGATCCTGTAGATTTGGATTACTTTGCCTAAAATGTTTGTAGGATTTCAGAATTTGTAACCTTTATGATTCAGAGATAATCTTTGGCATGTTAATATTTAATATATGCCTGAAATTATTTTTCACTTTGACATTGACACAGCATTGCAACACTAGATTAATTTGATTTAATAATAAAATGCTCGAAGAAGCGACCGCGTGGCGAAATAATTGTTGCAAGATTAACAATAAACCTCTTGAAAATTAAAAAGAGGATTACTTATGATATCATAAATTATTGCAACACTGTTAAAATAAGGAATCAGGAGTGCCAATTAATAAAAAATGTAAATGTTGATACTGCAACATAACAACACGAAAGCATGGCTAGGCGAGATCCAGAAACAAATGGAATAGATTATATACGTAAAACGTCCTAGTAAAACAAACGCCAGGGCAACTGATAGGCTGGTGAATATAAGCTGTTCATTGTGGTCCAATAAGAATGAAGCTATATTATGGGCACATGATTTCATCTAGTACTCTGCCCTTAATAAATGTCAATTTATGAAATTTATAATGTAAAATGGCACAAGTCACGTATGTTGATAGTGAATTGCCTTCTACACCACCAAATATTATAGAATCAGCGTGCCACATTAGAACTGCTTTCTACCAAATCAAGAGAAGTGTACGAGAGTTCCTATAGGCGATTTTTGGAATGGAGAGAACTTCAAAATGTGTCGTCTTTTTCGGAAAATGTGTTGATTGCATATCTTTACGATTTATCTACCAAAATGAAACCATTCACTTAATGGGGACACTATTCCATGTTAAAGGCAACTATTAATGTGAAAAATGGTATTGATATAAAAAAGTGTCCCAAACTTATACCATTTTTAAAGAGTAAGACAGATGGATATCAACCCAAAAAATCAAAAACTTTGATGAAAGAAGAGATTAATAAATTTCTTTCTGAAGCGCCCGATAATAAATATTTAATGATTAAGGTAAGAATGTTAAATTATGTATTAATTTTATCTTAGCTTATTCAGTGTGTTTGTATTTTCAGATTGGACTAATTTTTGGCATAGCAGGAGCACTCCGGCGCGATGAAATGTCGAAAATTAACATAGCAGATATCGACGATTTAGAGTCTGCATTATTAATACGGATTCCAAACACGAAAACGAAGAAACCGAAATCATTTACAGTCACTGGTGACATAAATTTAGGCATTTATAGAAAATACATCGCTCTCGCCCCCCCCCCCCCCCCCCCAATATGAAGGAAACTCGTTTTTTTATTAAATACCAAAATTGTAAATGCCATAGACAGGTTGTAAGGGTTCATAAATAGGCGTCGATTGCGCAAAAAGTTGGTACCTTTTTAAATTTGCCGGATTTAAAAACCTACACAGGCCACTGCTTGCGACGCACTTCAGCCACGCTGTTGGTTAACGCAGGTGACGATTTAACTCCCTTAAAAAGACATGGAGGTTAGCAGTCCAGTACTGTGGCCGAGGGCTATATAGACGATTCAATTTCGAACAAATAGGAAACTGCAAACAAAATGTTTGACTTAATTTCACCTAGCACCACAGATGTTGCCAGCACTTCCTTTGTTGCAAACATAACTGAAAGCAGAACTGAATTGGAGCAAATGAACTTGAAAGTTGCAAGTTCAGGTGCTCCAATTCAGTTCCAAAATTGTTCGAATTGGTCAAATTGTAATATAACAATCCATGTTAATAGTTCAAAATAATTAAATATGTAAATGCTTATAATTGTTTCTCAAACTTTGTTTAATAGTGAATAAATTTCTTATACTTATACATATTTTTTTTGGAAAAAAAAAGTTTTTCATTTTTTAAAAATTCAAAGGTTGGAGAAAAAATAGTATGTTCAATTCGTACAAAAAATTCGTTTTCGGGCCTAGCAAGATCGCCGGCCTCCGCTGACGCGTCGGCCGGCAATTTCTTGCTCGTCCCGAAAACTACCCTTTTTTGTACTAATTAAACAAATAACTTTTTATATTAAAGTTAATCCAGAATGAACCACAAAAACTAGTCCATGAATTTTGTCCCGATAGATTCGTTAAATCGTATACTGTGCGCTGCTTCAAAAAAATTATAATTATTTTAATAAGCAAGTACATTTGTAATGAAATACTTTACTCAAAATACAAAAGTACTTGATTACATACATACATACATGCATACACACACACATGCACCATTACACACATACATACATGCATACACACACACATGCACCATTACACACATACACAAGCCCACTTTTAACATTTTTGGTATGATTACAATACTTTCTTTACACAGTAGTATAAGAAAGTAATATTAAAAGTGCGCCCTGCAACTCATTGTCTTTAAAAACCTAATCCAAATACTCATTGAAACAACTACTTCCCGAACTAATACCCCGACGAACATTAGATAATACAAAAATACATTTACAGTAACCTAATGTAAATGTACCGAGTTGTAAAAAGAATCGCACTTTTAATATTTTTCACAAAATAATTATAAAGGAAAAAATCAAAGACAAAATATTTTATGTAGAACTAATTGCTTTATAATTATTTTAATATAAGTATTGAAGAAATAGTTTACGTTTTATTGGCATTCGAATACAGGTGCCAAACTATTAAAAACGATATTAGTAAATATATACGAGTATTTCACAAGTATTGCTCTGTGCATCTTGAATATAGAAAGATAAAATGAAATGTCTACTGATGCCGTCATCTTGTTTTCCATTGTAGACATTCCTTATTCCATTATATTTAGGTATAGTGTATAATCCGAATGTTTCATTTAATTGTAGGTTGCATGGGAGAGGCTTGTATAAAGATTCAATACATCAGATATAAACGATCTAAATTTTAAGTGCAAATATTACAGCCAACTTATTGTACTAAAATTTAAGTTATCTGCGTAACAGACTGTCTAAATTAGAGTGGAATTTAGACTGGCTGATTTCATTGGTGATGTCTGTTTACTGAAATCATATGTCTGTGATAACATGGCTACAAGTGAATATGCCGACTGAACCACCTACAATAATAAAAAAAAAGTATTAAATATTTGGTCAAAGCTGCATGATGGTTTTGATTTAAAGTGTGTCGATATTGGTCTGTAATGTTTCGTTTTTATTAAAATGTATCTTTTTATAAACCATTTAACGCTAGTTTTACGGCAAGGTAAGTTTTATACTACCACAGATCCCAAATGCTCACTAATATAAAGGCGTAGATTGTTTTTTTTTAAATGTATTGTGTTATCAGCAGGGAGCTTTGCACTTGTCAATACAGAATGTTATTTAATAGTTGACTAATACTAACATTAGATTTATAATATGTGAGACACAAATAGCACACATAAGCACAGACCCCATTCACTAACGAAATTACTGGAATAACGATTTAGCTTATTTACGAGTGTGTTGAATAAAAATAAAAAAAATCGTTTGTCTAAGTATTGATTAAAAGAAAAATAAAAAGTACTAAATAATTAATTAATAAAATGTAAAAATAAATAAATATCTAATTGAAATGTCTTTAAATTATACTTACTGATCCAAACGTTGCCATAGATAACACTCCATAATTCATTGCTGTAATCTCCAAATGATAATTGGATCTCATAATCGCAATCATAACGTGTTTTTGAATTTTAATATTAATATTATACCACGAAGTTGAGTAAAGAAAAAATGGCAATGTTTCGCTCTGTGAATATTGACATTTTACACAATTATAATATATTAGTATTACTATTACGTACTGCGTCGATCAACCTCTGGCCAGCAAAACACAGTAATGAAAATGATACGAACCATCCCATTAAATGAAGCACATTTTTCATATCAAATTGACACATGCATTGAAATGCAATTATTGCAATTACAATAGAACTGCATACAATCAATAACAGAAGTATTCCTCCAAAGGCGTCACGAATCTCCGTATTAATTCTAAAACATGTTAAGCATCATCTGATAAGTAATAGCATTTTATTGCCTTTTTTTAACGTCATTTAAAATCGAATCAAGTTCATATTAGAAAAGAGGCGTTACAAATAAATCGTATCGTATAAATCGTATTGAATTGGTTAAATGAAATTATGGCTTAATTTAATTTACTGAAATGCCGATAACAAATCGTAAAATTACCAACCCTTTTTGAGTGCATTTTAATGCATTTTAACGATGTACCAGTAAGTTAGTAACCCGGTTACCGGCATTACTTTTACTTTTACTAAGAACATTCAGTATTATTTCTTAATTTTTAATTTTTGGTAACAAATAAATTCCTCATTCCTCCTTGAAGATGACTAATGGTTGAAACTAGTCGGAGAAAATATAAACTAGTGAAACAAACCAAGTATTCTAAATGTCCAGAAATAAATTAAGTACAAATGCACCATTTTGGTTATATTAACCCATTAAGCGCCATTGGTGCATACACGCAACATTATACATTTTTTGTTAATCAAGTTATTAAATGAGTTAATTTTATATATTATATTAATTGACCTGACTTGAAAATGTATGGAGAAAAATGTAAGTATTTTGTAATTAATTTTTTTCAATTAATACTTATTAAAAAAATACATTAGTGTATTTCTAACTTCACAATATTTCAGTGTTTTGTACGCGTGGCGCATGAAGAAAAATTTCGAGTTTAGAAAAGCCCCGTGAAAATTTGTCTCGGGTCGCTGCGCGACCCGAGACAAATTTTCTACGCGGGGCTTTTCTAAACTCGAAATTTTACTTCATGCTTAGTCTGGGAGTGGAAACACTTTTTCCAAACTTTATATCGCACGTTTTTATAAAAAAAAAACGATTAATGCTTGAAAATTTACAGAGTATACATTTTGTATATTTAAAAGAAACATTCTATATAATGGTTTGTAAATTAAATTTACTTGGTTTTGTTTCACTTATATGTATTATATTTTCTACTAGTTTCGGCTTAATGCCATTATCAAGAATAATGTACAAATGGATTTGTTTGGGAATATATACAATTTCGAGTTTTAGGTTATATTGGGTAATAAGGACATTTAATATCGGGGAATTCCAAAGGTCTTCGTTGTCGTTGACCACATTTTTACTTGCCTTTATGGCTTTTGAAATTTCTAAACTCCCGGTAGTTAATCGTTAATCCCTTATTACCTGTATGCGGAATTTTTAAATCGTTTGAAGAAACATGGTGATTAGATGTGATACAGTGCTTAGAAAAACCGGTGGTTTGTTTTCTATTCTCTATGTCTTTTTTATGCTCTTTAAACCTGATATCAAAAGACCTGCCGGTTTGTCTTATATACACTGAATTACAATCATCACATTTTAATTCATAAATACCACTTTTCTTTATTTTTTTTTTAGTTTTGATTTTATTGTTAACTATTAATTTTCCTAAATTATTTGTGTTTGTCAAAATTATGTTATTATTCTTTCCTCTTAAATTATTTTTGATTTGTAAAGACAGTGGCTTAATATATTCTAATCTATTCCATGTTATTGTGTCTGAATTTGTCCCACTATAAAAGTAATTTCGTAATTGTTTGTGTTGTTTCTTTTTTAACATTTTATTAATTAAATCTTCAGTGTGGCCAATGTTAACTGCTATTGTTTTTATTGTGTCTAGTTCATTTTCAAAGTCTATTTTATTTAGAGGGATATTGATAAGTCTGTGTAAAAGGGCGTGGAATATACTGTATTTAATCTGACTATGTGTATTTGAACATTCTGGTATGATGACATCTGTGCAAGTTTCTTTTCTATATATTTTGTATGACAATTTATTGTTTACTGTTTTCGTGAATGTAATGTCAAGAAAATTGAGGCTGTTATTTATTTCTTTTTCAACTGTAAACTGAATGTTTTTGTTAATTTTATTATTGCAATTTGTGAATGTTTCCAGTTGTCTATTTGTACCTGTCCATATACAAAATACATCGTCTACATATCTTGCCCAGAAATAAATGTGTTTGCTTTCTGTTTTCGTTAATAAATTATTTTCAAAGTGATCCATATATATGTCAGATAATAAATGAGACAAAGGTGATCCCATAGGTAGTCCGTCTGATTGTGTATAAAATTTATTATTAAATTCGAAGTAACATTGGTCTATGCAAATTTCTATTAATGATTTAAGTTTAAATTTTTTTGAATTAGATTCATTCGACATATTCATTTTCTAATATAATTATTAATTCATTTATCGGAACTGATGTAAACAAGCTTTTGACGTCGAATGAAATTTGTTTTGCGTTGTGGGGAATTGATAAGTTTCTTAAGTTATTTATTAGTTCTAATGTATTTTTTATTGAAAATTTTGGTTTAAAGCCTATGAATGTCGGAATTAAATTATTTAAAAATTTACACAATTTATACGTCGGAGCATATAAGTACGACACCACCGGACGTATTGGAATATTTTCTTTATGAATTTTTGGTAATCCATAGAGAATTGGGGCTTTTGGATTCATCAATGTTAATTTAAATCTATCTCTGTCTGAAATTAAATGTTTACTATTTTTTAATACTTTTTTGAGTTCTATTTGAAATTTGTTTGTTGGATCAATTTTTTTAATGCAAAATGTATCTGATTCTAATAACTCCTCTGTTTTTTGGATGTAATCTTTTTTTATTCATGACTGTTATGGTGTTACCTTTGTCAGCTTTACATAGTATCAAATTGTGGTTTTTTAGTTTATTTCTTATGCTGGTTATTGTTTTGTTGTCATAATTGCGAGCTTTACTTTTACAGTGTGATTTATACTTTTTTTTATTAATTTTGAAGTTTTATTTTTACAAACCATTATATTTTAAAATGTTTTACCAAGTGATTAATGAAAAAAAAGTGTCCGATATATAGAAACATTCTACATACTGTGATTTTTTCTTTTAAATATGCTAAATGTATACACTGTAAATTTTCAATCATTAATCGATTTCTTTATAAAAAAAGTGCAATATGAAGTTAAGAACGAGTGTTTCCACTCCTAGACTAAGCATGAAGTAAAATTTCGAGTTTAGAAAAGCCCCGCGTAGAAAATTTGTCGAGGGTCGCGCAGCGACCCGAGACAAATTTTCGCGGGGCTTTTCTAAACTCGAAATTTTACTTCATGCGCCACGCATATAAAACACTGAAATATTGTGAATTTAGAAACGCACTGATGTATTTTTTTTAATGAGTAATAATCGAAAAAGTTAACAATAAGTTATTCATAGAAATCATAAAGAGAATTGCAGAATGTTACCAAAAATCAACATTTAAAGTCAACTCTATAATTGCTCGGCCGTTAATGGGTTAAACATAGGCTCTTACTAGAGAGTTTTAAGATATCACGGAGAAAACAATTTTTTTTTATATTTATCGTTATACAGCGAACAGTTTTGAATACTCCACAACATAACTCATAATGCGTTACCTGTGCCCTCCAAGATGCCCGGGAAAAGGCGAAAACAGCTAAAATAACATTACCATGGCTTTTAAATATCACAGAACTTTATTTTATTTATAAATTTTGCTATGAATATAAAAATTCACTTTTTTAGGGAAAAATTAAATAAAACTATGGAGAAACAGTTTACTAAACCGGAGATTCTCGAACAATTTTGACTTATGCCACGTTAAAAAAAATACTGTTTTTGATGTGTTTGCATTTTCAAGTAAGAGACAAAAAATAGAATAAATCGTTATTTTACTATATTACAGTTTCTCTTTTTATGCACATTAAATTACTACATTACGGGTTAGATGAACAATAATATTACACAATTTTAAATCACTGGTACATCACTATTCATACATTTTTAAAATATTTTTATTGTGTTATTAATTTATTTTTTTGCCACAACTTGGAAACCGAAATAAACGGAAATTATTTTTCGTATTAGCAGGGTGTTTGTTGCGACAAAATTAACGGTTTTCGATTCAGTTTTGGGGGATTTATTTGAAATCACTCGTAAAAATGCGCAGGCGAAAATTTGCGAATGCTAAAAATCGCACACGTATTGAAAAATTGCGCTGGGTGATTTATTTGAAATCACACGAATATTGTAATGATCACATGCAAAAGATGCGAAGTGTAGATATTGCAACACTGTAATGCATTTCTATAGTTTTGATTATCTGTCAATGTGTATTTGTCAGTTGAATGTCATTTTTTGTATAATTAATTCTATATAATACGCGTCACACAATGTGGTATTGCAAATAGGAAGCTATAGAATACTCTGTTAAACATTTAAAAAAATTGTCAGTTTGAGAAAATGAAAGCATATTTTTCCTTGAACGATGCCCAAAAGTGTGGCAAAAGGCCGATGGATTATTGAATCTTGTATTTGGATGTGGGTGTAAAATTAATAAAAATAAAGTACATATTAATCCCAAGTAGACATAAGCAGTATATTTTAGACTTCACTTTAAATCAGTGTTTTATGCGCGTGGCGCATGAAGTAAAATTTCGAGTTTAGAAAAGCCTGAAAATTTGGATTGGTCGCTCCGCTTCGCGGAGCGACCAAACCAAATTTTAAGGCTCTTCTAAACTCGAAATTTTACTTCATGCTTAATCTGGGATTGGAAACACTCGTTAGAAGCTTCAAATTTCTAAAAAAATAAATTATCTCAACGCATCTTCTTAAACTATTAAGCTAAATTTATAATTATGCAATAAAATCAACAATTTTAGGAAAACGAAAAGATTGTAATAAATCAACAGATTATCAAATCAACATAAAATTCATAGAATTCACATAGAAATGAATAAATGAACTTTGATTGGCCATAATTAAAATTTAAAAATCATAAAATTTGTAAGGTTTTCTAAATTTGAAATGTTACTTCATACCTAATCAAGGATAGGAAACATCCGTAATAAATTTCAAATTGAACGTTCTCGTGAAGTTAAAACTCGTTTCATTTCACTAGGCGAGAAATAATTACGCATTTGTGTACATAACACGAAAAGTCTTAAAAATTGTCTTGGTTATCTTATCAACAGTAAATTTCATATGGTATCGAAATATCATTATTTGTTTAGTATTTTACTTAATACTAAATTAATCACATAGAAAAACTTTACAGATGTAGACTTGAAAAATTTGACTGTTTCTAATAATATTTAACATATTAATACATATCAAATTTTAGCAAATATCAAAACAAAAGTACAAAAGAACATGGTATATTTTCTGAATAAAACGTCAAAAAGTCATGTATACATACTACAAAGATAATAAAAATTGGAATAACACTCCCAATACTTTGATAAAATTTTATAAACATATCCTGCAGATTTTTTACTTCGGTAAAACACTATTTAGTCTCGACAAGGTTCTTGCATCTAATTATATTTAATTCTCAGCTTCTGCAATTTTGTTTATAATCGCCCAATATTGTAATTGATCATATAAAATTCTGTTTATTATGTGATTAAACTTTGGCGCTGTTTTATAATTTTATAAAACTTCACATGAAACAAAAAACTCTATCAAGAGTTTGTTAAAGAATTTATCTGAAGTGTATTTATAAATTCTCAAAAATAGTTCCAAAAATATTATTTATTTGATTAAATACAAAAACTAAAATTATCTACCCAACAATGATATTATGAATATCTAATGTTTCCTTCATTAATTTGATCATTGTTTAGACTTTTCATACAATAATCACCTGAAGTATATTTATGGCCAAAATGACTTTATATTTTTATAAATTACCTAACAATAATCAGTTTCGATTATTCAATACAGAAAATCAAAATTATCTATTGAGAATAGAAATTGTGAGCATTTAAAATGAAACAGTTTATAAATGAATTCGATCTTCGAAAGCTCGCTCGATATTTATTGATGTAGTTGTATGAGTTACGTGGAGGTGTTAAGTCACTTAATTAAACACAGTTATATTTCTTTCTTAACTTTTATTTTTCTTGCTAGATGTACATTTCGGGTACTATGTACCCATTATCAATAGCTAACTATTGATAATGGGTACTTAGTACCCGAAATGTACATCTGGCAAGAAAAATAAAAGTGAAGAAAGGAATATAACTGTGTTTAATTAAGCGATATTTATTCATTGTGCATATTTATAATGTAAGCATTTAAATTGAATTGATACACCGCAATATTAAAACAAAATAAATAAAAAAAATTAATAATAAAAAATAGGAAAAATTATAAATATAATAAAATTATATTATTAATAAAAGAACATAAAAACTAAAACCTTTCACTAATGAATACCTAAATAAAAAATGCCAACATTCGGTGTTATTATAGAACCGTCAAATTTGTAACTTCTAACGAGTGTTTCTACTCCTTGATTAAGCATAAAGTAAATTTTCGAGTTTAGGAAAGTCTGAAAATTTGGTCCGATAGTTTTCCAGCAAATCACGATAACGTTGTTTTACGGATAAAAGTTATCAAATGCATGGAAATAATCACAATTATCCCCATTCCAAATAATAATCAACAATATATCCATTCGTCCATCACATACCTGCAAATACCTAGGAATAACCCTCGATCCCAAGTTTTCCCTTAAAACACATTCCCAAAACCTTAAAAACAAAAGCAGAAGCAGGGCGAATCACTTTAGATGTTTAACGTATAAAACAAAAGGCATCACCACAAGTACCGCTGTACATATTTATAAATCCATCTGCCGACCCCTGCTTGAATACGCACCGATCCTCTTCCACAATCCACGCCCCATAGTGCTCAAAAACCTACAAATTACGGAACGGTCAGCCCTCAGAGTACTAACGAAACTAAGACACCCACTAAATCCGCTCTTCAACCCATCCAATGAACTCCTCTATGAAAAAACCCAAGTAACCCCCATCGAACAACGCCTTCAACAACTGTGCCAAAAAATAGCCACCAACCCCTACATCCTCGACATTTTCACATTATTATGTATCCCTCGCAATCCTGATATTCCGCCTAAATTCATACACCCCAACATAACAATTCAGACATTAGCGATCATGACGTTTAGAGGACCATTACATTCACCGACATCGACTGTTAAACACTTCCCATTTTACAAAAGAAAAAACTAATAAGTTATTTTTAAAAAATCCAGGCTGAAAGACCGCAGGTCGATAGCCATTTTACGGAATCGTTATCTTTTTTATATATATATTGTTTCTGTTTACATTTATATATGTACATGCTTTTTCTGTAAATAAAGATTGTTTATATATAATCACAATTAATGATTTTCCTAAAACGAGAGTTTTCACTCCCAGACTAAGCATGAAGTAAAATTTCGAGTTTAGAAAAACCTTAAAATTTGGTTTGGTCGCTCCGCGAAGCGGAGCGACCAAACCAAATTTTCAGGCTTTTCTAAACTCGAAATTTTACTTCATGCGCCAGGCGTATAAAACACTGATTTGGTGTGAAGTTTAAAATAGTAGACTCGGCTTGATTTTATGTTTGATCTCACGTAATTAATTAATCTACACTTTTAGGCTTTTCTAAACTAGAAACAATACTTGATCAAGGATTGAAGACTCGTTAGAAACTTAAAATTATTTATAGCGTATATGTATACTTGAAATAAACACTCGCTGTATGTAAAATAACATATTGCTTTCTTATTTTTACAAACTGCCGATCCCTCTACAAAAACTAGTACTTAGCCATGTAACATTTTGTTAATATTTTATAAATTAATTATTTCGTGTTTTAAATCATTTTATTTGATCTTCTGGCAATTCTGTTTAAAATTGCTTCTATTTGCAGAGGATTTTGGAATATCATTGTCAAAACGCATAAGTTAAATGAGAATCTAACAGTCGCTGCCAATTTGCGAGTGGTGTGTGGGTAGTCGCAAAAAAACAGTTGAATTTGCGCATAGGAATTGAAGTGTGCGTGTGCGAATCTTTTCAAATAAACCTATTATTAAAAAGTCATTCGCAAGTGCATAATTGCGTGCACGAATTGTTTTAAATAAACGCCCCCCCCTGGTTCCAAGCCTTGTGTGCTAAATAGAAAATTAACAAGGTATTTTGTACAGGGTATTCTAAATTAAGTGTGCTCCATTGCTAACTTTATTATTATTTAAGCTATAGAGGATGTTAATTAGTAGTAAATTTAACGGCGATTGCAACAGGTTAATCAGAAAAAGATAATATACAAGACATTAACAAAATGTTTTTTTTTAAATGGGTCACCCTGTGTGTTTTATTACCTATCAAGTGGTGATATAATATACAGGGTATTCTACAGAAGAATATTCCTAACAAAAAAATTATAATACATCTTTACAAAAACATTAAAAATAAGGAAGTTATTCATATTTACTATTATGTTATCTTCTTGATTTTATTTAAAAAAATATGTAAAATATTTCAATAACTTCTTTATTACTGATTTTTTTCTAATGATTTTTGATATTAATCTTCTCTATCAAGTGATAGTAAAATATACAAGGTATTCCATTTAAAAACTATTATTGAACTTATTTCTGTGTTTTATACGCCTGGCGCATGAACTAAAATTCAAGTCTAGAATAATCTGAAATTTTACTTTATGCTTAATTAAGCATTTAATTCACTTGTAAGTAGCTTTAAATTGAACTCATTAAAAAATAAAACAATGAATGCCTTAAAATGCATACGCATCGGGATAGGTATACTTAAAAAAAATCCCTTTATGTTTGCGTCTGCAGCCCCGCCAATAAAATATCTCACGAACCGCCACAAAAAGAAACAAAACAAGGTATTACAAGCTATACTTACAAAATCAATTCAACATGATATTTGACCAACTTCGAAAAATATTTCTCCTCCTCTTCCATATTGTTTGATTTAAAAGCTTCGTTTGTTAAATGTTTTAAGTGATTAACTTTTAGTACGAGTAACTCTATGAATGCTGATAGTAAAGCCATTATTATCATTCCAGACATACAAACAAGTACAGAACTACTAAACTGTAAGAAATAAAATATAGCAAAATTACGAGTTGCGTTAATATCAATTGGTAACCAAATAGGCGTAATATAATCGCACCAATCATATGTGTTATATTTTGCAACCATAATATGACACTCTTTGCTATACATGACTGTCAATACTGCAAAAATGACACACCCAAAAGCGCCATAAATAGATGTAATTTTTAGCAGCGTATTTAGTTTTTTGTTTAAATCGCTAAAATCAGCCGGTTTTCCAAATTCGTTAAAATCCGTTAAGTGTTCAAGCAAAATAACTATTTTAGAGCGATTAATCAAAAAACAAATGATAAATAGATAAATGAAAACTGCTGATATAGTTGTGACTACTGCCGAAATTAAGTCGTTGAATAAATAATTCTCATTACCTAAAATTAGAGAAAAGTATTAAATTAGACACAGTTATGTAATATACAAACATTTATATCCGGGACGAACAACACGCGGCCCCCAATCCGCATGCGGCCCTCGGGGCGCTTCTGTGAGCGATTTTAAGTTTCTAAAGCTTGTATTAGACGACACTATTTTTTTGTACAAGAAAATAGTATACTATTTTCTATCATGGTCTACCAAATAGAACATGTCCTATTTCCATTATACAGAACTGCAGAAGATTTGCGTTTGGTCATATTTTGTGTATTATACTATGATAGAAAATTGTATACAATTTTCTTGTACAAGAACATAGTTTCGTATTTTAACAATTTGGCCCGGCTGCTTAAAAGGTTGGCCACCCATGATTTAAACGAATGAATGGTGACTCCGAAACGTGCATACAGAGAGTTTTATGTAACACCGAACATTTTCATAACGAGAATTTTTCTTTTAAGTATCCATATGCATACGTTGCATATTTTGCGATGCTCGGTTTATTAAAAGAATTTAATTTGAAACTTTAAGCAAGTGTTTTCCACTCCCAGGTTAAGCATGAAGTAAAATTTCAAGTTTAGAAAAGCCTGAAAATTTGGTTTGGTCGCGTAGCGCGAAGCGCGGAGCGGCCAAATCAAATTTTCAGGCTTTTCTATACTCGAAATTTTACTTCATGCGCCACCGGAACAAAACACTGACATATTGCGAAGTTTAAAACACACCGCTAAACTTTACATTAAATCAGTGTTTTGTACCGGTGGCGCATGAAGTAAAATTTCGAGTTTAGAAAAGCCTGAAAATTTGGTTTGGCCGCTCCGCGCTTCGCGCTACGCGACCAAACCAAAATTTCAGGCTTTTCTAAACTCGAAATTTTACTTCATGCTTAGCCTGGGAGTGGAAAACACTCGCTTACAGCTTCAAATTGAATTCTTTTAACAAACCGAGCATCGGAAAATGTGCAACGTATGCATGTGTATACTCTAAAGAAAAATTCTCGTTATGAAAATGTTCGGTGTTACATAAAACTCTGTGTATGTATTTTAATTAAACCTACTTGTTAAAACGTGCGCTATAAACAAAACACTTCCATAGATAGAAAGTTGATAATAGGATATTACAAATATGACTCCCAATATTTCAGAAATATCCGTTGTTTTATGATTTCTTTTTGGCCAGAGAAGCAGCCATCTAAAAATGTCGAATCCCTCTCCCAAGATGTCTTCATTATTTTCAGCCATTTTCAGCTAACTCTTTAACACAACTATTTTGTATATGTGTAGAATTTATCTTTTTATATACAAAATGTTCTCTTTTATTAAGCATAGATTAAAATTACATAATAATATATTAAAGTACTAGATATATAATATAAAACAATATACTATGTATTATTACGTGTGTACACATTCTTTTATTCATGTTTTATTAAGTTAATTACAATCTATTATACGTTATTATTAGGAACGTTCCAACGAAAGTATATTGTAAATTGATTAAAAAGTTAAAACGGATATATGCAGAATATTTTACCTATAATAATATCGGCATTTTCATGTTATATAAATTTTAGCTTAAAATCGATCCATACACAAATTATAACTTTTATGTGGAGGTATGTCGAGTTTCTGATGATAGGATTGTTATAATCAAACAAAGAAACATTTTTTTTTAAAGAAGTTTACATTCACTTTACATTAAATCGCATTAATCAAAACTCATAAGTATTTAGTGGCTCAGCATTGAATAGTTAATATATTAGAAATTTACCTATGAAACTTCATAGGTAACTTTCTTTTAGGAGAAGTTAAAATAATGTTAATAATTCAGAAAAACGCCAGTGGTTAGCTATTGATATGCAGTGCATTTTGAAGAGTTTCAAAAAAGAGAATGAGATATTGAAAACTAAACTGATGGAAATGGAGGGTCGGTGTGACGAACTGGAACAACAAAATTTGAATAAATATATCAACTTAAATGGTATCCCAAAACAAGATAGGGAAGAAAATGTAAATGATATAGTTAAAAAAGTTCTAGCAGGCATCAATTATAAAACCAATGAGGACGATATTGTAGACGTTTTTAGAATTTCTAAAAAAGGAGAGTACGTGGGTCCTATTGTTGTTCAATTTAAATCACCACAAATTAGAGATAAAGTTTTAGAAATGAGAAAACAAGTTAAATCCATAAAAGTGAAGGAGTGTAAGTTAATAGGTGTCGATAATATAATTTATTTTATCGCCAATCGGCACTAAATACATCTATTATTATCGCCATTTGCGGCACTAAACCGTCCCATTATTTTATTACTTTCAACAAGTAACATTATGGGACAATACTAACAAAATCTAAGGAGGTCGAATCCTGTCAGTTTAGTTGTCAAAAAAAAACATGAGTAGTGAAGAGTTTGAAATACCATGTACTCCACCAGAAATACGCGAAAGAGCGATAGAATCAACGCTCGAAATTCTTCCAAGTAAGTCTAGACATATTTATAATCGTCAACACGATTTATTCACAAGTTGGTGTGACAGAAATAACATTAAAAAAATTAGCGAAAACGTTCTCTTGACATATTTTTCTGAAAAATCCAAGGAATATAAAGCAGCAACATTATGGTCATATTATTCTATGTTAAAAGCATCTCTTTCGGTAAAAAACGACGTTGATATAAGCCAATATAAGAAACTTACGGCGTTTTTAAAACAGAAATCAAAAAATTATACGGCAAAAAAATCGAAAGTTCTCACACAAGAAGAAATAATACAGTTTCTATTGAATGCACCAAATGAAATATATTTAATGATGAAGGTAAGATAGTAATCAATTATCGAAGCATATTTGTTATTAATGTAGATATTATTTTAGATTTGTGTTATTTTTGGCGTTGCTGGAGCCTGCCGTAATAATGAATTAGTAAATCTTAAAGTTGATGATATAGAAGACAAGGATACTGTATTGATTGTGCATATAAGACACACGAAAACTAATAAACCAAGAGTATTTGTCGTAACATCAGAGTTCGAAGGACACATTAAACCGATTGAGTTATATAAAAAATATGCCAAACTTCGTCCCGCACAGACCAAACATGATAGATTTTTTATTACATATAGAAAAAGTAAATGCACAGTGCAGCCTGTGGGTATCCACACTTTTGGAAACATACCATGTAAAATTGCGAACTATTTAAATTTGCCAAATCCGTCAGAATATACTGGTCATTGTTTTCGGAGGTCGTCTGCTACTTTGTTTGCTAATGCAGGGGGCAGCAAAGAAAATTTGAAACGTCATGGAGGGTGGAAGAGTGATACCGTTGCTGAGTCCTATGTTGAGGAATCAATATTGAACAAAACGAAGATTGCAAAAACGATTTTGGGTAGTGATCAAATTGCGCACCGTTTTGATATCAATGACAACACTGCCACAACTTTACATCAAAATGAAAATATTCATTTTCCACAAAATTTTTCCGTTGATGGGTCAACATCAGGAATAAATTTAAATAATGCCACAGGATGCACCATCAATTTCCACATATACAACAAATAGAGTGGTTTAATATCTTGATTAATTCGTAGTGTTTGTTTAAATAATAATACATATTTTCTATTTTTTTTTTAATTTAAATAAAAAATCCTATACTTTTTCATTAATTTTTAAGATTGGCGATAAAATTTTGTATGCACCACGTCAGTAAAATATCTTTATCGAACTCGTCTTTATTAACCTCGCTCGCTCCGCTCGCTCGTCTCATAACCTCAGACTCGTTCGATAAAGTCTTATTTTACTGACTTGGTACATAAATAATTATTAATGAACAACTTACAATCAACTTAAGCAGATTGTTTTACAATGCAAGAACCTATAAAAAGGTGGGATATAAGTTTGTCTGGGTAAAACAAGGAAAAATATTTGTACGAAAAGGGGAAACTACCAAAATTATTCATATTAAAAGTCAAGAGGACTTAAATGAATTATAAATAAATACCTACTATTCACTCATAAAGCCGAAATAAATCAGAAAATGCACTAAAATGGACAGATATTATCTGCTTAACATAAGGAGTATTAGAAATAAATTTGATGAAACTAAAATTCTTCCTAAAGTATACAATGGCTTGCAAGTTATTGCACTCACTGAAACCTGGCTGTACCAAAACGAAACTGATTACTATCAAATAAAAGGCTTTAATTCGGTTCACAATTGCAGACATTCTAGGGGTGGTGGAATTTCACTTTACATTAAAAATGGATTAAATTATAAAACTGTTTTGAACAAAACTGTCCATGAAATACAATTTATTCAAATATACATAAAAAAACAAAAGTCAATATATTTCTCTAATATATAAGCCGCCTCACGTCGAATATACACATCTGGAATCTTTGCTAGAAGAAACAATAATGACACAAAACACGAACCAAATAATTATGGGGGATTTAAATATTAATCTACTTCAACAAAGTAGGATAACACAATCCTATACACAATCACTGAAAACGGCTATAATATTTTAAATAAAATAGATGAATATAGTGCTACCCGAGAATCTGCAATTCTTGACCACTTCATCACAAATAGTAATGACTTATTTAATATATCGATCCATCCAGTTTCATTTTCAGATCATTCGGCTGTTATAACCACTAACAAACCAGCGAACTCGACACGTCAAATATATGAAAGTTTGCGAAAAGTTAAAATAAATTACGAAAAAATAAAAAGTGAATTTAATCGAGCTGACAAAACGTGCATTCAATCTTTTAGGGACCTAGTTAATTTGATTACCACCTTTTTGGAAAGTGAAAAGAAAATAACTACTTTCAAAAGAAAACAATACAATGAGTGGGTTAATATTGAAATTGTAAATAGTATAAAAAAAGGAATAAATATTATGTAAGATACAAAAACAATCCTCAAAATAATTATATTAATCAAATGTACCTTGACCAAAAAAGGCTAGTTCTGCAGCAATAAGTAAAAGGAAACAAAAATATTACGATAAAAAATTTGCCAATGCTGAAGGGAATTCAAAAAAAACATGGCATGAAATCAATAATATCATGAATAAAAAAAAATCAAATTGTACAAATACCATCAGTCAGATAAAAGACAGCACTGGGAAAATTATTCAAAATGAAAAGCAGATGGCAGATGAGATAAACCTTTATTATGCGACAATAGGAACAAATTTAGCACAATTTCAAAAACAAAAAATGCAAAACACATTCAAAAATACGCTAACGAAGAATATAGACACAAATATGGAATTTGATCCTACCACAGACGAAGAAATTAAACTAATAATAAAAGATTTAAAAGAATACTCAGCACCCGGAAATGATTGCATAACTAATAAATTATTAAAAGAGCTAGGGGATGAAATCGTACCAATAATAACAAAACTTGTAAATGAAGCCTTCCCACATCAACGTTTCCGGACATTCTAAAAGAGGTCACAGTTCTCCCAATATATAAAAACGGCGACGACACCTTGCCAGAAAATTACAGGCCAATTGCACTTTCGTCTTGCTTTTCTAAAATATTAGAAAAAATCATGCTTTCTAGATTACAAGCACATATCTACACCAACAATATAATAGATAAACATCAATACGCCTATCAAAAACTATCTGGAACTACCACAGCCTGCATGGACGTTGTCAGTAAAATTCAACAAGAACTAGATAATCACAACTATGTTATATTAGTGTTAATTGATTTAAAGAAGGCATTTGATACAATATGTAAAGAAACGTTACTAGGAAAACTTGAGAAAATGGGTATCAGGGAAAAAGCTGGGCTTTTAATGAAAAGTTACTTGACAGATAGGAGGCAACAAACTAAAGTGAACAATACTTACAGTGATGAACTTCTAACTGAATACGGTTTACCACAAGGAGGAGTCCTACCACCGACCTATTTTATAACGTATATAAATGACATTTTTGAATTAGAATTAAAAGGCGAACCCTACATTTACGCAGACGATACATGTATAATATATAGTGGAAAAAATCTAAAAGAGATGCAAATTTCAATAAATCTAGACTTTGAATCAATTTCAACTTGGTTTTCCAGTAACCTCCTCACGATAAACGAATCCAAAACAAACTATATGGTAATCTCTCAAAAAAATAAAAATAAAATAGAAATTGAATTAAAAATTAACAACAAAATTATAAATAAGATAACAGAAGTAGAATATTTGGGGTTAAATATTACAGACAATTTTAAATGAACTAAACACATAGACAAATTGAAACAAAAAACGAGCACTGCCACAGGGCTTCTCTACAGAACAAAAAGCAGCTGCCAGATACTGCCCGAAAAGTTATTTACAATACACTTTTCAATTCAAAAATAAACTATTTGTGCGCAATATGGGGTGGGACGACAGATCAGAACATAAATACTATGCAAAGACAACAAAATAAATGCATTAAATTAATTAATAATTTGGACAAGCTAGTACCAACAAAGACACTATATACACTTATACCGGAATTAAACATTAAACAAAAAATTGCATTTGAAAGAATTAAATTTATACATGGAATCATGATGGGTAGGAGTAAATCCAACGTTAAACTGGAAAAAGATAACGACATACATAAATATAAGACAAGAAGAAAAAGTGATGTGCATGTAATGCAAAACAAAACAAACACGCTCAAGCTAGGAATATTAGTGGAAGGAGTTATTCTCTATAATGAACTACCGGGGGACCTAAGGAATGAAGTTGATATCAAAAAATTCAAAATTAACACCAAAGAGCACGTTTGACAACATTTATTTACATACTAACTTCACTATACCAATATTCATTTATCCCATACGACACTTTCATTTCATCAAAACATTTCATCATAACATATGACATCAATTTCGTCTTAATCGTCACAATATATCCTGCATATTTAAATCATATAAAAAAAATTAAAAAGAAAAAAAAAGAAAAAAAAAACAAAAAAAAAGAATATTTACACAAAAAAATAAAAAAGAAATAGTCTCCATCACCTTGCCAGGAAATATTTCTTGACATGAAGGAGACAAATTTTCAAAATTAAAATCGGTGCAAGGACCCTCCTTTGTTTATCGTTAGGAATATAATAATAAATGTAAAGATAAACCGGTTACCAGAGCTGGGCAGGATTCGAATCATTCAGGATTCGAATCCAGCATTCGAATCCTTTAAGAGGATTTAAAAGAGGCATTCGAATACTTTAGTTCAACTGGATTCATGATCCGGATTTGTTACATTATTTTAAGAGGATTCGTATTCGAATCCAAATGTGGGTGATTGGAATCCTTATAAACGGATTCGAAAATTTATAAAATGATTCGAATACGAATACGTGTGAGGATTAACATGAAAAATATTTTTTGTGTGTTTTTAAATTTCTCGTTAAATCACTGTTTTATACGCGTGGCGCATGAAGTAAAATTTCGAGTTTAGAAAAGCCCGAAAATTTGTCTCGGGTCGCTACGCGACCCGAGACAAATTTTCACGGGGCTTTTCTAAACTCGAAATTTTACTTCATGCTTAGTCTGGAAGTGGAAACAATCGATTATAGCTTCAAATTGAACTCTTCTAAGAAAAACAACGTAAACATTTTCTTTTAGGTAAACATATGCATAAGCTGTGAATTATCCGACATCTGTTGTTTTTCAAAAGAGCTTCATTTAAAACTTTTAACGAGTGTTTTCCACTCCCAGACTAAGCATGAAGTAAAATTTCGAGTTTAGAAAAGCCCCGTGAAAATTTGTCGAGGGTCGCGTAGCGACCCGAGACAAATTTTCGGGCTTTTCTAAACTCGAAATTTTACTTCATGCGCCACGCGTACAAACCACTGATTTGAAGTGAAGTTCAGAAACACACAAATACATCTTTAATCAGAGTAACAGGGAATTAAATATGTAGTCAGTTATCAACGATGTTCAGTGTTAATAATAAATAATTAGGTTTGGAATAGTTTTGTTAAAGCAACTAGTAACGATATTTATATATTAATGGTTGCCGAAAAATAATAAAATCCAATTAATTCTCAAAGGATTTGTATTCGTGATTCGAAAAAACAGGATTCGAATCATATTTATCTCTTACAAATCCTTTGTTCGAGTATTCGTGATTCGAATCATATTAGGTGATTCGGATTCGTGATTCGAATCTTTTTTACGAGGATTAGTCCCAGCTCTGCCGGTTACTAAGGATCCCAAGCGGTCCAACACACTGTGGGCCAGATCTGTCTTTTTTTAACCTTTGTTTACTTGGGCCCCTAAAACAAAATATTGGAATCGATAGCCCCTTTCTCACATGTTAGAAGAATTATGGGCGCCCGCAAAATCTTTTTCAGGGAGGGGCAAACTAAAATAATAATAATCAAGGAGGCAGCAAAATAGGGAAATGGACAAAATGAGCCTTAAAACATTGAAAACAAAAAATAATGAAACAAATAGAAATGTTTTTGTTTAAATACAGTAAAGCTCCGCTAATCCGAATTCTAATAATCTGGGTTCTCCAGTAATCCGGACGAAATTGAAATATTAGTTATTTACATTACGCATTAAAAAATCCGGAAAAGGCCCTAAAACGATGAGTCAGGATTTCCCTGATGGTTAAAAAGCATCATGGCACCAAAGAGACCACACAGAACATTACCTCCAGCGCATTTTTGTGACTTTTAAAATTGTTTCTTATTGATCCGGATTAGCGGAGCTTTACAGTATTACAATTCTTAACATTATAAAAATAATACTGTGCGTTTTATTTAAGTATGGCCATAAGGATTTACCTGGTAAAACTGGTACTGGATGTAAAATTTCTTTATCGTACAAATTTGAAGTGGTTTTTGGTATTATTATCAACAAATGAAACATTTTTCACTGAAATGTTCATTGTTAGGACATAAACATGTTTGATGTCTTTATTTTTGTTTTTAAAGTTAAAATTAATAACTTAAATAATTATTGACAAGTAAATGTCATAAAATCGCACAAAAGTTTATTAATTTGATTTTTAAAGGCAATGTCTGTTTATAACATTGAAGAATGCATTATGACATTTTAGCCAGGTTGATTTTTTAGCTTACATATTTGAGTTGTTAATTTATAATTTTAAAAAAATAAAGAATTCCATCATATTTATGTCCATCTAACATTAACATTTCGTAGAAAATTGTTTGATTTATTGATAAAAAGAAAAAATTGTTCCAAACTTGTACGACAAAAACAGTTAAGATGGGGTACAATTTTTACCATGTAAATCCCTATGGCCATACTTAAATAAAACGCACGGTATATGCTTTTTACAAATCAATAAAACTCATAAAAATTTCACAAGAGTCAATAAATGTAGTAAAATTTACATATTGTTAAAAATCATCGAAAATTGTTAATAATTGAGATGAGTGAAAATATTGACAAAATTAATTAATATTGCAAAGTGATGAATTTCATCAACATTTACAAAATAATCAAATGGAATAAATGTTGATACATAGGAAATATTTTTTTAAACTATATATTTTTTTTTTTTATTGGGTTTGGCTTTTTCCTGGCCTTGGGAACTTGCCCATTAGCCAACATCATTTTATTTATATTTGTATTTGTTTTATTTCTTTAACTTATTGCTAATTACCTATAACTATATATTTGGACGTCTCAACACATTCACACACACCCATGGACTCCGGGACGAATATTTTTCGTTAGAAAAATTACTCGCCCGGGCTGGGAATCGAACCCAGATCACTGCCGTGAACGATTGGCGAAACCAGCGGCTCAACCGCTCGGCCACGGCGGGCCCTTTAAACTATATATACGCTGTTAATGTTCCGACATTCGTTGTTTTTTTTTTTTTTAATAGTCCAATTTGAAGCTTTAAGCGAGTGTTTTCCACTCCCAGATTAAGTATAAAGTAAAATTTCGAGTTTAGAAAAGCCTGAAAATTTGATTTGGTCCCGTAGCGTTAGGAGAACTTTTACTTCATACGCCACACGTATAAAACACTGGTTTTACTTGAAGTTTAAAATACACACCTTAGTAGCATATTATAAACTTCATAATATTTTAATGTTTCATACGGGAGGCGCATGCTTAATGCAGGATTATGATTAATAAGGAATTGGAAGGGTATTGTTAAAATGATACTTATGAAAATTTTAATAATTAGCCTGGTTTTTCTGAATTCCCCTTTTAATTAAAATTGATATATTTTACATGTAAACATTTATAGAAATTATACCTTTTAAGTATACTATGCTACTTTCTTGACGGGTGCATGTTTTCAAATCCTAAAAAGTAAAATACTTGTTTTGTTTTTTATTGAAGTATTTTAAAAATTATCGTAACCTATCGAAACACGCACGCTGGACAACTATAAATAAAATCGAAACAAGTGTTTCATTTTACACAATTTGAATTTTTAAATTTTATGTGAATGACAAAAATTAATGTAACAACTTGATATCTTGCTTTGTGATGAGTTTAGACAAAAATGTTTTTAATAAAACTTGTAGCAACAAATTTAAGCTACTAATAAATTATAATTGTTAATATACTGGGTAATTCATTTTCAATATACGAAACAAACTTACCTTTTTTTAATGGAACCTAGTCGATTGATGTGTAAAGCCGAACTGAG
The DNA here is from genome assembly GCA_932526585.2 of Philonthus cognatus. Lineage (NCBI taxonomy): Eukaryota > Metazoa > Arthropoda > Insecta > Coleoptera > Staphylinidae > Philonthus > Philonthus cognatus. The sequence continues at coordinate 38,608,711 of OW052242.1, forward strand.
TTAGTATTGCGATAGACTTCCTACTAACTAATCGCCAGAATGCGAAATATATGTCTGGTTGATGAATAAGGCTGACTTGAGCAAGAAAACGAGGGATATCCTACTAACTAAGCGACCTAGTCGATTGATGCGTAAGGCCGACCTGAGTTAGTATTGCGATAGATGTCCTACTAACTGATTACAAGAATGACGAATTCGATTATGAGTGGACCGAGGTGGAAGGTCGTTCCACTCACTAATCGAAAATGTATGTGCGATTGATGTGTTGGGCCGATTGAGAGATTTCTCATTAACTAATCGCAAGGGTGTCGAGTGTGTGATGCTTGCTCCGGGGTGGTTTTTGTGGGTTTCCCATCTCGTAATGCAAATGCAGGGGCTAGTACATTTTGCTCCTACAAGTAGAGTCATACAATTTTTGAGTTAGGCTAAATGCACATGGCTTCTAAGCACAAATGTTTGATAAAATATTCTGTGAATATATATAATATAAGACATACCAATTCTTTAGAAATGTCATAAATAAGTCAATAAAGGTTGCATACGTTAAGCTTATATATCCTGCTTTATTTATTGTCTACACATCCTCCTGGTCAAATTAAAAAAGAAAGAAAGACACAGTACTGAAGATAATACATATTGACTGACACAAACCAAAAACAACGAACCTGGTAAATAAATTAAAGGGTTTCTACATACACAACACAGCGTAACTAATAATACAAATTATAAATGTGTACAATACCTAGGGACGAATTATTACCAACTTAAAAAAATGCGGCATCCGAATTTCGAAGCATAACCAAAACAGGTTGGGAAACAATGTAATTGCAATTTTCGAAAATATAGGTAAGCCTGTCAAAAACTATTTTTGGAAATACATTTCTAATAACAAACATAATAAACTCCACAATAATCCACCGACTGCCAACAAAAACAGATCTCGTAAATGATTAACATTAATAGCTGGTGTGTACAGATAATCAGCAAAATCAATTGTACTTTCTTGATGCGACGGCAATTTCCTCATTATAAAAGTAAAAAAATCAACTCTGGAACTTTTCTTATTTCCATAGACTGCCCCGAATGCTGGAATTAGAGATTCGTCGATTACATGAAATGGATTGGGGATATTATTGTTTTTCATTAAAACAAAAATGTCCACCAACTGAAGTTCCACGATGGCATAAGCACACGATAAATTCCCTGTAAGTAAACCATCGTACACCCGCCGGCTTGTCGTGCGAATCGTTATGTTTTTGAAATTTGAAGGAATTTTCGATTCAAAATCCTCTGTGACTAGAATTGGTAATGGTGTTTTGTAGAATTGTTCTAATGAATTAATGTCTTCATGGTATTCAGTTGAAAGCAGTGCAGTTAATGTGCCGAAACTGTAGAATGCTGAGATCATCATTGAAATTACCACCCAACTAATGTACGTTACTTTAGATAGGTAACTAAAATTTGCTGGGTTAATTATAGGAGAATTTATTAAACATGCTAGTAAGTAGATAATGGCGTCCTTAATTAATATCCGTTCAAATTTTGAAATAATCAAAATTACTAAAATAAATGTTAGTAACAGAAGCAGCCATACCGTCCAGTTAAGTATATTTAGGATTTTTTCTAATAAAGTTTTAACAGATGCTTTAGGAATAACAATTTTAACATCACTCCTTTTTACTGGAGAGCTGTACTGTAGATTACTAAAAGTATTTGGAAAAGTAATAATGGTTGATATCTCTGCTCTTCCACTACTAATTGCATTTTTGATATCTTCCAGAGATTCGTAATTTTTTATAATACAAAACGCTCCATATTTCCGTAAAGTATCACAATATGGTTTGGAATAATCACCAACTTTTAATTTTAGTGAAGCTACAGTAGGTTCATCTTCTATTCTACTAGCAACCTCATTGAAAGTATACGTAATTAATTTATTTTCCACTGTTAGATGTATAGACATCACAGGAAAATTACTCAAAGTTGAATTAACAACATTAGAAATATTAACTTCTTGATTTCTGCTTTCGAATATTACTCGCATGTCATAAGTATCTTTCATATTTATCTTACCATTCAATTCAGATGTATATTTATTAAAACTCTTGACATTTTTCACTAACACAACATAAAAATTAAGGCTACGAATCGGTATAGAATTGCTATTATAAATTGTTAATGGCATGGGTGTTTTGCAGGTAAAAAAATCGAGCGTAACTTGATCAATCATATAATTATCCCAATCTATAATATGTAGTGTTACACTGGCACTCCAACAAATGTCAAGTGTTTTTATGTATTTCTCATAGTTGTTTACTGCTATTTCTATTTTGCTGGATATAGACGTTATTAATACTAATATAACACTAAATAATTGTTTAAGTATTATCATGACTTGTTTGTCAGGCAATAGAATGGTTTCAACTTATTATATCTATCGTTATGCAATTTATGAAATGTGTATAGTTTTATCAGGTTTTATAAAACAGTACTTTTTTGTAAGTTGGGAACCAATTATAAGTAATGTCTTATGGTTAAAAGGGTAATGTTAAAACTTTACCGCTGAAAATCAATACAAGTAATTGAATAATGATGATATACAGGCTGTCTGAGTTTTGTGGAAATGCACGAGGATCTCGGTTACTTATAAAGAGAGAGAGTCGAGTAAATTGGGGCAAAGTTGCGAAGTTTAGCGCTTAATAATAATCTAAAAATAAATTTTAACTATCTTGTTCTGTTTTCGGGATATTATTAAAAAACCTGATTTTTTAGGATTGTCGTTAATTTTTTATTTAAAAACAATTGAATCTAGACATTTACAACTTTGATATTATATGCACTTTTTAATGATGATAATGTAACAGTATGCTTGATTTTAAGACAGCTCTAAAATTTACCTAGGAACCATAAACAATTTTGTTTTTCTTATGGACGATATTATTTTTTCCTAATTCAGTCACATATCACACTGATAATTTGTTTTACATTTGATATGAACAATTTGTTTTGTTTTTTATTTTGTTACGAGTGCTAGAAGGTTTTTTGAGCAGTCCAGAATGTATGAAAATACCAGAATTATGTTTGGAGGTGAATAGTAATTTGTTAGAAAACTTTTGAATTTTATATGTTATTGTTTTATTGTATATTGTTGCTTAGGTGATTTATTGTTAACTATTTATTTGCTAAGGCGGATACATGATGAAACGCTATAATACTATTTGAAAAAAACAGCACAGTCGGGAGGGTTTCACTTTTATTGTTTATGCTATTCTCTCCGAACTCCAGCAAAAACAATTTGTTTTTAATGTTAAGAAAAATGCTTTATTTCTATAAATTCCAAACCCCCAAAACTGTACAAACTATTAAAAATCCCCAAAAAGAACGTTATTATTAGACCAGTAGTAGTAAAAATTATAGCGTATATTTACATCGCGCCACATATGCCTAAAAGAAAAATTCCCTGTATCTGTACAGTGATGATTTCCGAAATACATAATCATTTAGAATGTTACATTCATAGTTTTATTTAAATAAATGTAAATTGACAATACATTAAATGTTTATATATCGATCAATAACTTCCGAAACATCGTACCGATTTAAGTTAAAAATATCTCTGTAAGTCAGCAAGGCCGTAGCCAGCAAAAAATTCGGAGGAGGTTATACAAATTTTGAGGGGCGGGGGGGTTAATCAAAGATTCGAACCGTTCTTTTTTTTCGTTCTAGAAAAAATAACTAATTTTTACAATTTTCGGTTCAGCTCCAAGTGATTATTTTAATTTTTCAAATGTTTTTATTTCATATTTAAAAAAATGATGATTTAAATATTAGGAATATGGAAAAGTGTCAAACTAAATTTGTTCTACTTTTATTATCATTATCGCCTTTACAAAATAAATATATATACATATAAACATCTTTATTGGCAGATTGTAAGCGATATATATAAAAACAGATTGTATACAAGTATATACAAGGTGGCCAGAAAAGGTGTGATAATCTTCAGGTAGTGTAATTCGTTGATTAATTTTGGATAAAAATTCTAAATAAAAAAATATTGTATTCTTCCTCGTAACATCTCACGAGGTCGTTAAAATATTAAACGTATCTCTGGAAATTAGTCTTATTTTCTATTATTTGGAAAAAATCAATAGAACTTATAATCAATTACACATTTGTAAAATTTAAATGACATAGGTGATAAATAAATTGGAAACTTTAACAAATTAATAACTTCTTCAGAAGCATTCTTTTAATAAAAATAGACCTGGCAACTATGTATTTTCATATGTAACCTTATTAAATTTCACTTGACTTTGACATATACTTGTCATAATTTAATTGTGTAAGTTTGTATAAGTTCATCATACTTTTTGAAGATGTACACATTCAACGAGTATGCAGATATGTACATGATATTTGGATTCTGCAATGGTAATGCAACTAGTGCCAAAGATAAGTACCAAAGAAGATATCCAAATCGCCAACAGCCCTGCGTAAATACGTTTAGAAAATTAGACCAAAGGCTACGTACTTTTGGGTCGTTAGTTTATAATAACATAGATGGAGGGAGACCTAGGGAACGTCGCACTGTTCACCTAGAAGATATTGAATGCAGTTCAAGAAGATCCCAATATTAATACGAGACAAATAGCTCAACAGTTAAATGTCCCCAGTAAAACAACAGTCCATGCAGTATTGAAAGAAAATCGAATGCGTCCATTTCATGCAAGAAAAGTTCAATCACTGTATGAAAATGATAATGAGCGTAGACGTATGTTTTGTGACAGGATTTTAGATCAAATTCGGGAAGAACCAAATTTTTTATTTAAAATTCTTTGGAGTGATGAATGTACATTCACTAGAGATGAGGGTATTTAATTGTCATAATTATCACTTTTGGGCAGAAGAAAACCTCGGGTGGTTAGAGAAATGGGACATCAAAGGAAATTTTCAGTTAACGTCTGGCTTGGTATTCTAAATTTACGTATAATTGGGCCCTTTTTTATTCATCAAAGATTAAATGCCTTAAATTATGTAAATATTTTAGAAGAAGTTTTGGAGAATGTTCCACTAAATTTAGTAAACAACATGCTGTACATGCATGATGGTGTACCACCTCATACAGCAAGAATTTCAAGAGAATGGTTGGACGAACATTTTCCAAATAGATGGATTGGGCGCAATGGACCCATACTATGGCCAGGAAGGTCGCCGGATATGAATCCACTTGATTTTTTCGTTTGGGGATTTTTAAAAGAAAAGGTGTATGCAACACCTCCAGTGGACAATGTAGACGTCATGAATAGAATTCGTGTTGCAGTGGAATTAATTATTGAAGAGATGTTGCTCCGAGTAATTAATTCTATCCCACGACGGCTTCAGATCTGCTTAGAAACGGATGGTTATCAATTTGAACATTTACTTTAATCTTTCATTTTTGATGTATACATAAAATATTAATTTTTGTAGATTTGTTAAATTTATGATTATTATTAAATTAAACACTTGTTTGATCCATTGTTGCCAAATTTACATTTCTTTAAATTGGCTCGTGAAGAGTTATAAGCCACAATACAATATTTTTTTACTTAAATTTTCTGTTTGAAATTAAGCAATGAACCACTCTACCTGAAGATTATCACACCTTTTCTGGCCACCTTGTATATTATTTAAAAAAAATATCTGCCAATTGGCTATCGACTAATGGTCTTTCCGCCTGAATTAGTTATAATCTGTCACTATCATTTTTGGTGTAAATAAGGGTCATGATTGTTATTGTCGTCCGTAGTGTCAATGTGGAGGGAGCTCTTCTTCAATCGTCATGATCGCTAATGTCATGAAATGATGAGGTGAAATCATAATCAATCATGTTTGCGTTTAGGAATTACATTTCTATTGAGGTAGATACATAGGGGGTCTAACAAAATAAATATTTTTTAAATTTTTTCGCTATATCTTAGTATATATCTATTACATCTCAGCAGTATATTTTTTCAACTTTACTTCAAATCAGTGGATTATACGCGTGGGGCATGAAGTAAAATTTCTAGTCTAGAAAAGCCCTGTGAAAATTTGTCTCGGGTCGCTGCGCAAACCTCGAGATATTTTCTACGCGGGGCTTTTCTAAACTCGAAATTTTACTTCATGCTCAGTGTGGGGGTGGACAACAGTCGTTTAATATTCGTTAGATTTTCAACATATCGAGAAATTCATTAATGTGAAAAATGCTTATAAAATGTTTAAAATATCGTCAATTTATAAAATTTTCATCAGATTTAAAATATTTTTATTCAGATTTAGAACAATTTTCAAAAATTTCAAATTCATCAATATATTCGAAAATTATTTAAACACACCAATTTGATTTTTTTTTCATCAAGACATACTTTTTTGGTGTCGAAAGAACAAAATTATGTCAAAAGCGACAATTCACGTAATTAATAACGAATCTCGAAAAATCGATAAAAAAAATCTGATTTTTATAAAAACTTGAATAAAAACCGCATAAAATATCTAAAAATGTAAGAAAGGCGAGAAACTTCGCCTTCTACAAACATAGTTCTAATTTTTGAAATTTTAGACTGAAATTGACACTTCTCACATCAGAGTACTTTTTCGATACTTTGGAGTTATCCCTCTATAACTATCCACATCCTTCTCATCCCCTCCTTTGTGTACCAGGCACATCGTCCTCACCCTTCATACTGCCGGCAGGTTCACTCTTCTCCTCCACACCTGGTTCCGTAGCTTCCTGAATTTATTCTTCCCCCTTCCCCAATCTCCTTCTACATCGGTGCCTTCCCTCCCTTCACCTCATTGAATGCTCTTTCCATTTCTTCCTCCGTGAACTCTTGGGTGCGCTTAGCAGACCAAAATTTAGAATTAGCCGCCTCAAATATGTGTAAAACTGTAATTGTAGCTATTGCATTCATTGTTTTTTTAAGAGTTTAATTTGAAGCTTCTAACGAGTGTCTCCGCTTCTTGGTTAAGCATGAAGTAAAATTTCAAGTTTAGAAAAGCCGGAAAATTTAGTTTGGTCGCTCGACCAAACCCAATGTATAAGCTTTCTTTAACTCGAAATGTTCATACGTCACTAGTATAAAACACTGATATAAAGTAAAGTTCAAAATATACTTCGGCTTATGTTTGATCTTATGTTAATTTATTTTTCAAATGTTTATTTTCATTAATTTGAACCCCTGAAAGAAATTGTTTTAGAATATGTCAAAGTACACTTTAAAAAAAAAAATTCCCGTATGTTTCTTAAACGTAACTATAAATAGCAAATCAAGTAATTAACGAGCTAACAGTGACTGATACTAGTTTAATAATTAATTTTGTTAACGTGTTCTGTTGGACAGAATTTCCTTTTTTAAACCTATATTTATAATTTTCGTATATGCAACGATCGAAAATTTCGCTCAATGCTGCTGTTACACAATAGTAACAGACGAGTTGCAGATTAAGCAAAAACATTTTTCACCAATTATAGTAAACAAAATATTATGTTTCACAAAATTTTGTCGGTGCTTAAAACCTGACGATCGCGATTGATGGGTTGAACGCCCCTGTACTAACTAAACTGATATCATTTATTACTATGCTTTTTGGTATCCAAGAGAGTGCGTTAAACGTCACTTTCGAAGGTAAGTTCAAAAAGTGATTTACAGCAGTGCGAGTGTATTATGTTGGAGTGTAAGCCCTACTTGCTGACCCAATTCTTTCCACATATTTCAATAAACAAAACGATTAGGCTGATAGCCAAACCGACAATTGCAAGAATAAATAAACTTTGGACATGCGATATACCAATCGTCTTAAATTCTTCATAGGGCAAGATATAATTAATCACACTTTCGATAGGTTCTTCTTTGGCCGTATTTTGACTTATAAAACCATCAATAAGATCGGCAGTTTGCGTATCGGCACCAGTTGTATACAATGCATCATAAGTAGGTATTAGTGGATCATCCATTATATAAAAAGGAACCTCAACACTATTTTCCTCCATACTCTTAAATATTGCTAAGGCATGATAGTGAAGTAAAGCATAGCCGACTGTTGTATTTCGATTGAGAATTCCATTTCTTATTACGGTACTATTTGTAAAAATCATCTGATCTTTAAGAATATCAGGAACAAAGGTTTTTAACTCGGAACTAATTATTATTTTAATATCAACATTGGTGAGATCTGTGAGTGTTTCGTGCGATTTATATGGTATTGTTGAAAGTATGCATTGCAAAATAAAAGCTTTGTTAAAGTAGATGAGAAACATGCTCAAAATCATCCATGATGTTAAAATCAAAACACTCGCTTTTTTAAACTTGTGATTATCAATTAAACCATTACTAATTAAAAATGAAATTAAGAAAATACCTCCAAATGAAACAGACGTATTTTCAATTCGTTTTAAAATTACAAGGACTATGAAAAATATTGCAAAATATACAATCCAAACTCTGTAATGTAAAATTTCTATAAGCTTTATTAATAGAGGTTTAAGCTGGGGTTTTTTAATAATTACTTTAATGTCATTCCGTTTAATTACCCTGGAGTACCGAACATCTTTGTAAATATTTGGAAATGAACTAATAGCGCATACGTAGATTTTTCTTTCCAAGATATTTTGATAGACTTCTTCGACATTGTCAAATGTAAGTAATTTATAACGGTGTCCCCTACGGTATTCTAAGAACTGTCTAATTCTGCTTCCGTAATCATCACAGTCATATTTTAAAATCCCTATGTTTCCAATCTTGTTAATATCGGGAAAGAGAGAAAGCATATATGGTTCAAACTTTTTATTAGTATACGCTATTACTATTGTATCTGGAAAAAAAATGGTGTAATTCAAAGTGAGTTGTTTAATTTTATTCCATTTATATTTTTCTTCTGGATATTGGACAAACATGATTTGATTAGCTGGATTTCGATTTGTTTTCTGATATTTATTCAAATATTCCAAAAGCTCACTAAAATTATTTAAACAAATCACCCACATAAGATCTTGTATTATGGTATTAGGTGGATTCACTTCTATGTCATAAGTTAAATATGTAAATTGATATTTAATTTTTTGCAAAACATAATTTGTTTTAGAGGTACACTCATACGTCGAATGAAATAAGTATTTATTAAAACGTATCAGAATATTTTCTTCCTTTCGTAGGTCTTGGTAATTAATTACCAACATTTCATGGTATTTATTAATTGAGTCTATGTAAGATGTATTATGAACTTTAATACTTGCGTTAATAAAATAAGAAGGCAACAGAAATACACTTACTAGGAGCATACTGTGAGGAATGTGTACTATTCAGGTGAAATGATTCATATAACAAAAGAACATTGATTTTCATATTAGTTGGTAATATTATTCTACAAATGTAATGCACTTTTGTATGTTATATTGGATTACAGATTAATACTATTACGAAAATTGTTAAACATCAGACCAATCATGAAATGAAAAGTATATGAATGTCGTTAAAATAATGAAAATAATAATAGGTATGATCCATTACACTCAGCTCTAACTTTTTTAAATACCGGTGTTTCATTATATTTATTATTCAAAACCGGTAATTTACTGGTAATTTACCAGTATATTACAATATCATTATTTTGTTTCGAGGAAAGAAGTGCAAAGGAAAAAACCCTATCAAAAAAAATCTTTTGAAAACAATTGCAGAAGGAAAAAATCTCACGCGAAAAATAACTCACGCAGATAGAGATATAAGCAGCCCACATAATTTATTAAATTATATGAAAACTAAAAAATGTCTAAAATGCATTTTAAATTAATTATGCAAGTCATAGAATTAAAATAAAACTACGTGCAATCAGTATAAAAACCAATGAAGCAAACCTAATAAAAACATACCTAAATATTGAAAACAAACAACACGAATTAACGAAGAGAGTAAATCATCAGTAGCTTTTAATATATTACCACCAATATTATGCAGGGAGTTTTTCTTAAAACTATACGTTTTGCAAATTCAGCTTATTTTCTATAAATCTTTAGATATTCATTGGTTTTTTAAAAGAGTTCGATTTGAAGCTTTAAACGACTGTTTTCTACTCCCAGACTAAGCATGAAGTAAAATTTTGAGTTTAGGAAAGCCCCGTCAAAATTTGTCAAGGGTCGCGCAGCGACCCGAGACAAATTTTCTGGGCTTTTCTAAACTCGAAATTTTACTTCATGCGCCACGCATGTAAAACACTGATTTTAAGTGAGGTTCAAATATACATACATTTCACAATATTTTAGTGTTTTATACGCGTGGCGCATGAAGTAAAATTTCGAGTTTAGAAAAGCCCAAAAAATTTGTCTCGGGTCGCTGCGCGACCCTCGACAAATTTTCACGGGGCTTTTCTAAACTCGAAATTTTACTTCATGCTTAGTCTGGGAGTGGAAAACACTTGTTTAAGGCTTAAAATCGAACTTTTTTAAAAACACAAAGAATATCTACTGATTTAAAGAAAATAAGCTGAATTTGGAAGACATATACTTTGAAGAAAAACTATTTCTACATACTATACAGGGTGTACAAAATGTAATGTAACAGTTTGATATTTTGGTTTGTGATGAGTTTAGGAAAATATATCTCAAATAAAACTTATAGCTACTAATGTAGGCTACCATTTGACAATATTTTTTAATACACAAGGTGATTCATTTTTAAATGAAACACCGTATATTTTTCGTTGGTATTCGATAGCATGTTAAAATAGAAGGGTACCAGTGAAAACCGCATGTATTAAGTTAATTCTTTAAAAAGTTGCAGATTAATAAAACATGCTTTATTACCTAAAACTACAGGTTAATAACAAAATATTCAATTGTTCTATTAAGACAGGTATTTAAATTGTCTTCCCTCTTCAATTTTACTCTATCCCAGTTTATTATACAGTTATGACAGTATGCCATTTCAGTTTCTTCTATAATTCAAATGTTAATGTAGTCCTGTAGATTTTTACATGATCGCCATAATCTTACATCATTAAAATAGTTAATTTTTCGAGTTAGGCCAGCATACTTTTTTGTATTTAAAAAAAAATCACCAATAGCAGATACCTTAATAATAATTAAAGTCTGTTTAATAACCAGGAATATCACCAGATAAATTTAGCGGCAATTTTATATTATTTTATATTTACTCTTTAAATAAAATCAAAATATAATAATATCATTATAATACAAATATCAAGACCTAAAGAACCAGGACAAGCTGAAGAAATTGTTTGTAATTCGTGTGGTGTAATTGTAAAAAATATGCAGAACTTGTGTCGACTGCAAGATAAGTTACCATCCAAACTGTGTACTAAAAATCGATTGTGTTTACGTGGATAATTTAGTGAACTTACATTGTTGTTTACCGAACATAACCCTACGTGACTTCTCCTTACAACCAAATAAACTATAAAAATGCAATTGATCTTCTGAATAGTCAAGTTAGTATAGTACAAAAATTAAACTATTATATGGAAGCAAGAATAAATTATCTAAATGAATTTATTATTTGACTAAAATCTAAAAAAAATAATGCAACGGTTACAGTGGAGCCATGTAAAAGTGTAAAATTAAATGTTTAAAATAGAAATAACAACAAAGGTAAAGATATCTCAAATACCAAACAAAAAAATTATGTAAAGGACAAACCGCCACTCCGCGCAACAGATAATAACTGATCAGGAATTGAATTAAATAAAAAAGTCCATCTCTGAAAAGGACATTGACCTCGCAGAAAATAGAAATAAACAAACAACAGTGAATAATTACTACAAACCAATAATTGGTGTAAATAAATCCTTGATCTTCGTTAAATCCTCCGAAAAATTGGGGCATCTTCACGTCTATCAACTAAATCCGGGAACAACGGCCCATAATTAAAAAAGCCAATTATTACAAACAGCTCCCTATATACATTTTAACAATAAAATTCTACGAAATGACTCTTCGAGAGTATCTTTTAAAGTATCATTTCCAATTAGCAAACTAGAAGAAGTATATAAGCCAGAAATTTGGCCTGAGGGTGCAGCAGTGAGGCGGTACAGATTCCCAAAAAGAAATTTTTAACAAGCAGCTTCTCCGAAAAAAAATCTAATACATCAAAAGAATTCCACACAATAAAAACAATTCATTAAACAACAGTGATTTTAAAGTTGCCCATTTAAATGTACAATGTTTATCAAACAAAATAGATCAAATTGAATTATTTTTAAATATTCACCCACCCAATATTTTTCGTATTATTACAGAAGATCAAATAAATACTTGCGTAATACATGGTTACCAGAAAATATCTGCATTCTCAAGATCAACCCATATTCACGATGGAACAGCAATTTTTATAAATGAAAACCTTGTATTTGTAATTCCATTCAAAAACCATCTTTAGAATTACATTTTCAATGTTCGATAGCCAGTATAAAAGACGCAAATAATTTTAATGCATGCATCATCTGCATATACAGGTCGCCTAACGAAATGACATATGAATCCACTGCGCTTCAAAATATATCGAAGTGTGGTTTAAATGTAACGGTAAATGAAATTGATTATATTGCAACGACAATTTTTTGGGAAATGTTAAGTTTAAAATTATTAAGCCAAATATCTTAGACCACACAGCGGAAGTAATTACATGTTTAAAATGTCACCGTAGTTATCAAGAAGCACCTAAATCTGAGAGTATATCTATGAGAGGAAATCATAAGACAAATATTCTCAAATGTAAAGCAAAAAATTCATAATTTTCCAAATACAAATTACCAAAACATCGATGATATATATGTACACAGAATTCTCGAGTTGCTTTTTTAGTTGCTTTAATCGATGTTTTCCTAAAGAAACAAACAAATGTCGTTTATTAAGGCATCGGAAGATACCATGGTATAACAACGAATTAAAATGTCAATCACTTAACTAAAAATAATTTTATTGGCTTTGGAAGGATTCAAATTTTAATACTATTCATTGTCAATATAAAGAGGTAAAAAGGATTATCGTAGAAATAGTACTTCTCAAAAAAAGTTTTATTTAAACAAAATAATTAATTTTAAAAATGCAATTAAAACTACCTGGAAAATTATAAATAATTGCAGGATAGTAGCAACAAAAAAAAACACTAAAGCTCCAAATTTAATTACCATAAATGGAGTAAATTTCACTAAGAAAAAAGTTATAGCAAATTGTTTCGGAAAATATTTTACCACAAATGCAGCCTTTCAACTTCATGCTTAACCAATGACAATAATTCTACAAATCCGTCTATGGTTTTTAATCCTGTGTCAATATCGAAAGTGGTCGAAGCAATTAGCCAATTAAGGACAAAAACCTCCACAGGCTACGACGAGGTACCTAAAATGTATGTTATTGTAGAAATTGTTCCAGCACTAGCTGATATTATCTACAAATCAGTATGTCTTGGCCAATTCCCAAATTCATTACAATTAGCAACCGTTGTGCCATACTCAACAAAAATTAAGCACTAAGCAACTTGGCTTCCGTCGTAACTTTTCTACCGAGACCGCCATGATAGATTTTATTCAACATATAATAATTCAATAGTTAAAAAACTGAAAGTGATAGGTGCATTTATTGACTTATCCCGAGCTTTCGATAGTTTAGATTTTGGTTTCATTCTATCTAAATTGTATGCTTTAGGCATCCGGTTTAAATAGTTGTTTAAAATATATAATGTTATATCGGACAAATTCAATACAGTATTAGGGGTACCACAAGGAAGTGTGGCAGGGCCCTTACTATTTATTTTGTTTATTAACGACCTTCATGAGCATATTCTGGACTCACATGTTTGTATGTTTGGGGATGATACCTCTATAATACTAATTGCATCGGATAAACATTCTTGGGGCAATAAACTAAATAACATAATAGCCCAATTTATGACATGGCGTAATAGTACCATACCATTAGAATACTAAATTGCTATGAATAATCATCCAATAGAAATTAGTGGACATCTTAGGACAGGTTGACAGAAATCTATCATGAAAGGTATACAAGGTGGCCAGAAAAGGTGTGATAATCTTCAGGTAATGTGATTCGTTGATTAATTTTGGATAAAAAATCTAAATAAAAAAATATTGTATTCTTCCTCGTAACATCTCACGAGGTCGTTAAAATATTAAACGTATCTCTGGAAATTAGTGTTATTTTCTATTATTTTGGAAAAAAATCAATAGAACTTACAATCAATTACACATTTGTAAAATTTAAATGACATAGGTGATAAATAAATTGGAAACTTTAACAAATTAATAACTTCTTCAGAAGCATTTTTTTAATAAAAATAGACCTGGCAACTATGTATTTTCATATGTAACCTTATTAAGTTTCACTTGACTTTGACATATACTTGTCATAATTTATTTGTGTAAGTTTGTATAAGTTCATCATACTTTTTGAAGATGTACACATTCAACGAGTATGCAGATATGTACATGATATTTGGATTCTGCAATGGTAATGCAACTAGTGCCAAAGATGAGTACCAAAGAAGATATCCAAATCGCCAACAGCCCTGCGTAAATACGTTTAGAAAATTAGACCAAAGGCTACGTACTTTTGGGCCGTTCGTTTATAATAACATAGATGGAGGGAGACCTAGGGAACGTCGCACTGTTCACCTAGAAGAACAGATATTGAATGCAGTTCAAGAAGATCCCAATATTAGTACGAGACAAATAGCTCAACAGTTAAATATCCCCAGTAAAACAATAGTCCATGCAGTATTGAAAGAAAATCGAATGCGTCCATTTCATGCAAGAAAAGTTCAACCACTGTATGAAAATGATAACGAGCGTAGACATATGTTTTGTGACAGGATTTTAGATCAAATTCCGGAAGAACCAAATTTTTTATTTAAAATTCTTTGGAGGGATGAATGTACATTCACTAGAGATGGGGTATTTAATTGTCATAATTATCACTTTTGGGCAGAAGAAAATCCTCGGGCGGTTAGAGAAATGGGACATCAAAGGAAATTTTCAGTTAACGTCTGGCTTGGTATTCTAAATTTACGTATAATTGGGCCTTTTTTTATTCATCAAAGATTAAATGCATTAAATTATGTAAATATTTTAGAAGAAGTTTTGGAGAATGTTCCACTAAATTTAGTAAACAACATGCTATACATGCATGATGGTGCACCACCTCATACAGCAAGAATTTCAAGAGAATGGTTGGACGAACATTTTCCAAATAGATGGATTGGGCGCAATGGACCCATACTATGGCCAGGAAGGTCGCCGGATATGAATCCACTTGATTTTTTCGTTTGGGGATTTTTAAAAGAAAAGGTGTATGCAACACCTCCAGTGGACAATGTAGACGTCATGAATAGAATTCGTGTTGCAGTGGAATTAATTACTGAAGAGATGTTGCTCCGAGTAATTAATTCTATCCCACGACGGCTCCAGATCTGCTTAGAAAGGGATGGTTATCAATTTAAACATTTACTTTAATATTTCATTTTTGATGTATACTTCAAATATTAATTTTTGTAGATTTGTTAAATTTATGATTATTATTAAATTAAACACTTGTTTGATCCATTGTTGCCAAATTTACATTTCTTTAAATTGGCTCGTGAGGAGTTATAAGCCACAATACAATATTTTTTTACTTAAATTTTCTGCTTGAAATTAATCAATGATCCACTCTACCTGAAGATTATTACACCTTTTCTGGCCACCTTGTATATGAATCCACTGATACCGAAATTAAATAAATCGTGTTTTGCTTTGAGCCGATTAAAACACCTAATGTACGAAACGGGAATACTTTCAGCATACTTTAGAATAGTATATCCATTGTTAAGTTACGGAATCACGGTGTGGAGACACGTATCTGAAGCGAAAAAAAAAATCATAGTCCAAAAACAGATCATCCGTTCAATGCTTAACATACCATACCGAGATCGTGCAGATTGGTATTCATGACAAAAAATATAATGACGACACCATAAATTTCCATTTATAGATTATTAATTTATACACATAAAAATAGAAAGAAAGTAATTTATATAACAGACTTCCGCCATTTATAAATAATTTACAACCCAAGAAATTTAAAACGACACTCAAAGAAATTTGAGCAATAATGCAGTGTATTCTGATCAAAAGCTTATTGATATTCTGTCCAAGTATTAATTTGTATGACGTGAATATTTTTTTGTACTGTACTTATTTATTGACGAATGTATCTTTATTTTGTACGGCAGTAACAGAATAAAGAATATTGTTATTATTATTATGATGTAATTTTTTTCAAATTAATAATAAATACATATTTTTCTTATAATTTGTCTATAAAATTCAAAATAATTAGATAAATAAATTATGGACTACATAACAATTAAAAAACTAAAATGTATTTAAAATTTTATTAATTACAAAAAATTGAATATAATACATGGTAGTCATTAAATTGTCATAGATAGGATATTGTTAAATAATAAAATTTATTTTCCGTTTTTTATTTGTATAATTTCAATTTTTTCTAATTTGCTACTATGGTATGATGCATTGTCTATTACAATGACTTCATTATCTGGCAATGTGTTTAATAAATTAGAAAACCATTCTTTAAATACCATTGCGTTCACTTCCTCATGGTATTCGGCAGTTTTTTTACCCTCAAATAGCAACAATGCTCTATCAATAAATCCCAGCATAGATCTGACGTGCAGAATAATAAGGCGCTTGCCTTTGTCTGATAGATTTTTGAGCCCCATTGATAGTTCTTCAGTGAATGCTTGACACTGAATTCTTAGCCCTAATAATAACTAATGCCAATAACAATTGTTTCAACATTTAATTATAATAGATATTTTCTTTTCGTTCGTATTTTTCCTTGTAACTTTTTATCCAAGTAACTTCAAAACAAACGGTTGTATCACCCTGTATATTAAGGCTAAACGATATTCAATAAGAGTGTTTTATTTTTAAGTGTAGCAGAAAAAGTTAAATACTCATTGGGTTGACGACGATCAATAAACATAGTAAGTATATATTTTTGCCATTATTATTATTAGGTAGACATTTCAAGATATAAATGCATACTAATTCTATAAATTACCTTTTAAATATGCACAAAAAACATGCTGTATTGTTGGTGTACGAAATGAATAAAAGAAGTTACAATTATCATTGTGTCTTCGCACAGTTCAATACAAAAACACAACATGTCAATCGCGTCTATGGTTTTGTTTTTATTGTGTATATTCCAAAATGTTGATTCTAGAAGGAAAATATACTGCCTTTCAAAAAAATCAGGACACCAAGTATTTATTGCACGATTTTAATAAAATTTACACAATTTGATCATGTAAACGAACTGTATCGATGATCAAAAAATCAACTTGAAAAACAAAAAAAAACAAATGAATAAAAATGAATAATGTGTTGGGCCTCCACGATTTCCCAAACACTCATTAACACGCCGAGGCATGCTAGAAATCAGGCTGTCAATATCGACTTGGGGTATTTCATTCCAAACTTCGATAATTTGACCTCTAAGTTCCATTACAGTGTTAGCGGGGCGCTGTAAGTTACTTATTCTAACACCTATCATATCCCAAACATGTTCTATTGGCGATAGATGTGGAGAACGAGATGGCCAAGGTAACAAATTAATTTGGGCACTATCAAAAAACTTTCTTGTAATGGCCGCTGTGTGAGGTCGAGCATTATCTTGCTGAAAAATGGGGTTCTGCAAGCCATTTACATAGGGCACTAACACTGGCCGTAAAATGTTGCCAATATACCGAATCGCGTTAAGACTTGCTTCTAAAAAAACTAGAGGAGACCGACTACCATATGCTATCGCCCCCCAAACCATAACTCCCTGTGTAAGAGCCGTATGTCTTTCAACAGCAAATTGTAAAATTCTGCGTTCACCGCGTCGACGTCTCACTCTTCTGCGACCATCATGAGCCCATAAACAGAACCGAGACTCATCGCTGAAGATAATGTTATTCCATTCATGGGTCCAATGTTGTCTTTCCCTGCACCAATCAAGTCTTGCTCTGCGATGCTGCGGAGTGAGAGGTAGACACAATTGTGGACGGTAGGATCTTATACCAAAACTGCGGATTCTTCTGTAAACAGTAGCCATGGATACTCTTTGGCCATTTAGAGCCAACCAGTCATTTCCAATGCCCGCGACGTTGTAAATCTGTCCCTTAAAGTTGTAAGACGAAGAGCTCGATCTTCACGCTCAGTGGTGCTTCTTGGACGTCCTGATCCAAGTCTACGTGATTCTCCCCAGCTTGGGACCATCTAGACCAGCAGCGTACGATCACCGATACACTACGGCCTACCCTTTCAGCAATAGCACGAACCGAAAAACCCGCTTCTCGCATTCCAATAATGCGACCCCTTTCAAATTCGCTTAGATGATGATATTGTGCACGCCGACGAACACGGCAATTACATTAAAAAATCAGCAGCTCTTCATAATGGTGAAATCAAGGAAAAATACCATTAAATAGTAACCAAAACAATTGATTTTTTGATCATCGATGTAGTTCATTTACATGATCAAATTCTGTAAATTTCATTAAAATCGTCCAATAAATACCTTGTGTTCTGATTTCTTTGAAAGGCAGTATATGTAAGTAGTTATATTAAATGTTACCATTTCGCAAATAAATACATTCGTCGTTTTTTAAAAGCTTCAAACGAGTGTTTTTCACTCCAAAATTAAGCATGAAGTAAAATTTCAAGTTTAGAAAAGGTAGAAATGTCACTTCATGCCCCACGCGTATAGAACACTAGTTTCAAGTAAAGTTCAAAACATACGTCTTTAGTATACTGCTTTAGTACAATATTGTGAACTTCACATGAAATCAGTGTATATTACGCGTCGTGCACGAAGTAAAATTTCGAGTGTAGAAAAGCGTAAAAATTCAGTTTTGTCGCTCCGCTTCTAAAATACAACGAATATCTGAAGCTTTGCAGCATATTCCACTGTAATTCGGATATGTAAACTTGAAATAAAAACTCCCTGTATTCTTCAAGAATGCACTAATGAAACACCCTGTTTTCATTAGTGCATTCTTGAAGAATACCTCGGCTCAAGTTAAAGATAGAACAATTGTTTCTACACAAAAGTTAGTTTGCTTTAAGAGCTGGAGGACCTAAAAACCTGTTTATATATATACAGGGTGCGTCGTAAAGACAGTAATGAATGCAACTTCCTTATTTTAAATAGATCACTCTGTATATTATTTGATTTCTGAATATCTCATAAAAATTGCTTGTAATTGAATAAAAAAATATTAGTCGTTAACTTGTTCCTCATTGATCACTTCGTAAAATATTTCTACTAACATAGAGGTTTTTAATTTAAATTCATTCAGTTTGTTTTAGTAATAAATGTATTTTTCGTCTAGTCTCTGCTTGAAAATTGCATCAAGCTGAAACTAGTTGAAAAATAAATTTATTAGTAAAACAAACAAGGTGAATTTAAATTAAAAGCCTATACAGAGTGCCCGTCTTTCGACAGAATGTATGGGGATCTCAGTTATTTGTAGAGATATAGAGTCGGATAAATTAGGGCAAAGTTGCGTATTTTAGGGCCTAACAACAATCTGAAAACAGTTTTGAAATATTGTTTGTTTGTTTTCGAGATATCAACAAAAAACTTTTTATTTTTTAAATCGAGTGTTTCAAAAAAACTATTAATAGAATTTAAGTAAAATCTCCATCATAGTTTGAGTAAATAATCTATTGTCAAATATTACATACCAAGTTTCAATTTATTATTTTATATTATCATTTCATAATAGAAAATTATTTAATAATAATGTAATTTTTGTTTTAGTTATTATTCACGAAAATAATGATAAAAATCTATGGTTAGAAGATATTGTCAATAATGGAAATGTTTCATTGGTCAAACACGCAGCTACAAGAAATGTTAATGCCGCTGCTTTGAATAAATGTACGTATAACTGATTAAATTAGTTACTTTTTATTCAAAGGACTCTATGAAGTTGAAGTTGACGATTTAAAGGCAAACTATAATGGTAAACGTAGTCTAGCATGTTGTTAAAAATACTTGTGTATATGACAGGATCGAGGAAGTCCGCACATTTCTTGAAAAACATTATTGGGTTCTAAAATGTTTTTTTTTTTTTGATTGAAGCTAAAACAAGATAATCAATAAATATTTTGTGTTCAAGAACCTGCATTTTGCTTTGGATGTTTTCGTGATAAATGTTTGGTGTTCAACAACATGAATTTGTTTTAGATGTTTCGTGTTATATGTTATGTGTTCAACAACATTAATTTTGTTTTAGATGTTTCCTATTAAATGTTTGTGTTCAATGGCTTTTCTAAACTCGAAATTTTACTTCATGCGCCACGCGTATAAAACACTGATTTCAAGTGAGGTTAAAATATACATACATTTCACAATATTTTAGTGTTTTATACGCATGTCGCATGAAGTAAAATTTCGAGTTTAGAAAAGCCCAGAAAATTTAGCGTTCTTTTTTTGAAACTCTCTGCATCGTGACAATTTATTTGACAAATTATGATTTATTTGTCACATTTATAATCATTTACCAACATCTTAAAATTTGATGTTTAAAATACCCTACTGGTAAACCAGGACTGCAACTGTTCGCAGTAAATACACCTTAAGTTTGGTCATATTATAAAAAAATGAGTTTACGTACCTTTATATGTTTTTTAAACCTAACATATGCGGTGGAAGAAGAATATTATAGAGCCTTAGTTATTAAAAACAATGGTCTTATTTGACCTATGTGCGTTTGCGCCGGTTTTCGTTAAGGTCCTCGTTAACTTATGTTTTAGTTAAATGACAACATACAGATCCTTCACAAATGATCGAACGTTTTCAAATAACGCGCCAAAACATTGCAATTTAGTTTTACCATTGACCGGTGACCGGTAATTTCTCATTGGCGTTTCGATTTAGTTTATGTCAATTAGTGTATTTTACGTTTCTCTGATTGATCTAATTTTTACCATTAAAAATAACTTGCTATGTTTTGGTGCATTATTTTTTTTAAATAATTGTATATTTTAGATATGCAAGACACTATGAAGCAATTCCTGATTGATCTTCAAGTTCGACATACAATTATAGCAATAGATTATTTACAGGAAACTATTGGTCATCTCGAGAAAATGGCTAACATAAGAATATATAATTATTTTGTGATTGCAATAGAAAGCTGTTTTCAAATAATTACATACGAAATGTGCAAATTAAACATGTATTTTAAAGCATACTCTATATTTTACATAAATGTTTATTATGGTTCGAATCAAATTCAATGTAGTAACTATATAAAATATGTTGTTATGCAGCCTGGTAAAAGTAGCGGACAGATTAGCATGGGAGTAACGAATATGTTTTATTTAGACTTGATAAACAGTGGTTCAAATATGATTTTGTAAGTATCGATTGTTTAAAACTCAAATTGAGCATATTCATATTTAGAGACATTTTTTCATTGCCAGATATAAACTATAGGTTCTACAGTTTCATATACAGGGAGTATTTCATTTAGGTATACATACGCTAATTACAGTGTATATGCTCTAAATCTTTAGATATTCGTTGTGTTTTTTTAACTTGAAACTTTAAGCGATGGATTTTCATGCATGAAGTAAAATTACTTGAAAGAAAAATTCCCTGTATTTGTAAAATATAAAATAGTATGAAAAATTGCGAATTCACGTATTGAAATGTAATAATAGATTTAATAGATCTGTAACGATCGTTGGTTTTCTTGTTAGAGTTCTTTTATTTATTTTTGATTTCCTAAATTTCAAGTTTGAAACGTAGTTTGATCAACTTGGCTCGAATCATGGATATTTACAATTTAAACTTGATATTTAATTTTAATAATTAAAGTTCAATTACGTTGGACAATGATTAGATTCAGAATTTAAACTTAAAAGATTGAAGACTTTAGTTTAGAGTTTCGATTTTAAATTGTTTTGCGACTTGGCTGTTTTCTTTAACTGCAGAAGTGAAAACGCCTACTCAACACCAGAACAATTTCACTTCGCTTAATGATAAGATGCACGCATGACATATATTAACAACATTTGATTTTATTTACTTTATAATAAGTTTCTCTTTTAAGTATACATGTTCCAATTAAAGCGTATATACTGTAAATCTTCAGATATTGGTTGTTTATAAAAAAAAGACCTTATTGGCATTCTTCATTACAAATAACAAACAATACTTTACATTCTATAAAACTATATCCCCTCCCTTCTACCCTCCCTTCTATTTTCTCTCTCCCTCCCTAGCTTCTCCAATGTCCTTACCAGTACCCCATTTTCATTCATTCACTCTATCACCGTTCTACTCCCTTTCGCTCCCATCCATTTCTCCTTTACCTCCTCGCATTCTTCCGCCAAGTGGTAGGGTATCCTTCCCATACTCACAAAATACACACCTTCCGTATTCTTCCCCCATCCACACTCCTTCCTCTCTCCTCCGATCCACACCTCGCCCTTGCTACAATCACCCTCTCGTCTCTATCAGATATCTCGGCACTCTTCCATACACCTGCCACCTCCCATACATATCATTGTACTCACTTCTCTCGATACGACCTTGCCTTTCCTGCCCTTCCACCTCCTTCCCATTGAGCGTTTGTCTCATAAGCCAAACCAAAAAAAAATATATCTTAAAAAATGTTAGAAAGTCAGAAATGTTAAATATATCGAAAACCCTAAAAATAAATATAAAAAATAATTGTTTTTTTCTCAATTTGTAATTGAGTTTTAATATTTAATGACAAAATGTATAATTACTGCATTAATTGAAATTCATTTTAGAAAATTTGCTTCATATGAAAATTTCAATCAATGTCTTACTGGGAGAACTAGAATTGAGGATAATGCGATAACTGATATGCGTGAACTATTAAAGGTAAGTATGTATGTTCATTTGTGTATTTGTGCATTTGTGTATTCTCTATACCGGGTGTTGACTTGGCGGACGCAATATAGGAAATCGCATGTTAATTTTAAAATGATCAAATATTGGCTACCCTATTTATTTTAGAGACAAAATGTATTTAACTTTTTTGTAGAAGGAAAGATTCTGAGTTCATTGATGTTACAAGTAAAAGAAAACCTTTGTTTACATCTCCACTAGCTACAACTAATTGCTACGAAGGGAAAACAGTAGGAAGAGAGGGGCTTCCTACTGTTTTCCCTTCTCTTCCCCCAACTTCTCCAGCGTCCTTACCCTGGCCCCATCCTCTCTCGGCCATTCCGTCATTCTTTTATTATAAAAAAAGTATAATTTTGTTATATGTATATTGTCACGCCTGTATCCTAGACGCCGTGAAGGATTATCAAAGATGACACAAAATTACACTAAACATTAATTTATTTACTTAATAACACAAATATTTACTTACTCCTAACACTTAATTTCTTAAACGCTTTTCTAATCTCTGTCGTATCTTTAACTCTTCTTTTTAACTCTAATTTTCACTCTTCTTTCTCAACTCCCTTTCGAACTCATCTTAATCTACTTCGACGATCAAATACACCCCACTATACATTTCTAATCCGCCAATAAGCAAGTTACACATACACATCACCTGACTTTGTAACATGCTTAGTAACAGGTATTGCAAACTAAGCAAAGGGGAATCGAATTGCCCATCGCGCGTTCTAAATTGTAGCGTCAGCGTCTGGTATGTTTCCGCTCATTTATTGAATAATCCTAATGTGAATTATACCAAACGTGACAATATAATTGTAAATTATAACACACATTAATTCATAATTTGTTACTCCGCAAATATCCTCAAAAATGTTCCAAATACCTGATGTGTATGTGCGTGTTGTTTCTTCAATTCAATTATCTCTATCTGTAATATTTTCGTTTTAAAACGTAATGACATTTTTAATGTTTATTAAGTTGGCAAAATTTGAAAAATCATGTGAGCCAACTGAAAGCATTAAAAATCACTTGGAGCCAATTTAAAGCAGGGGGATTATAAGTTATAATTTCCCTCGGGGATTGATTTTCTAAGTTTTTCTACAGGGTCCGCCAACAGATATTGACGATTTTCGGATATTTTGTGGTAAGGATACTGAACAGGAGAGGAGGGAATTCAGGTAAGGAGCTTGTTTACGGTAGAATGCAGTTAAGTAACCATGAGTTCGTGGCCGGTGCTGCAGCGCATTTTTTGTGTAACAACATTTATCCGAACCGAATCCATAATTGAGGTTTAGCGGCAAATTAAGTGGCATTATAATGTTCCAAGACTGGATAAAACTCTTTCAAGGAACAGCAATGGCACCAACGTTTTGTGGGAACTAGAAATGTCAAGAACGTTTACCGCGGGGGCCCGAGATTGGTACGTACCCCAGAGAACATTGAAATAGTGCAAGTAGCGGTACAGCGAAGTTCACAAGGTTCGGCAGTTCGTCAAGCAAAAGCATTGAACATTTCGAACACTAGCGTCAGGCGAATTTTACACGAGGACTTAGGATTCCATCCCTATAAAATTCAATTGGTGCACGAGATTAAACCGCATGGTTTTGCAACACGCAGCCAATTTTGCGCAGACTTTCTGGCTCTTCTTCACGATGATGCGAATGTTTTGCATAATATAATTCTATCTGACGAAGAGCATTTTCATTTATCGGGTTTCGTTAACAAACAAAATATGCGCTACTGATCGTCTGAACAACCTTGTGCAGCTCACAAGTAACCCTTACATTCGGCGAAAGTCACAGTGTGGCGACTCTTCGAAGAAGAGGAGTTACTGTGAATTCTCAACGGTACTTAACAATGCTAGACATTTATTTACCTGCGGAACTTGAGAGGTTGGGCAGAAACATGAATGGATTGTGGTTCCAGCAAAATGGAGCAACAAGTCACACTGCGGTTGAGGCAGAAGTTTCCAGGAAAATTGATTTTACGAAACGGCGATGTTAATTGGTCGGCAAGATTTTCGGATTTGACTCCCTGCGATTTCTTTTTATGGTGATATTTGAAGTCGAGAGTGTACGTCGACAGCCCCCATACATTAGAAGAGTTAAGAGAAAATATTAGACGGGAGATGAGAGCTATTAATACGGATATGTTCCGCCGTGTCATGCAATCAGTTCCTAATCGGCTTCAAGAATGTCAAAGATTAGGTAAAAAGCATTTGCTAAACGTAATCTTTAAAAATTGAATATCAATAAGAACTGCATTATGTATTGAATAAATATATATCATGCTCATTCCTGTGTTTCAATTATTAAACATACAATCTTACCCTACAAATCGTTGGCTGATCCTGTAGAATACTATGTAAGAAGAAGATGGAGCAATTCCATCGACTGCTTATTTTTTAAAGTACTTATCATATCAATTAAATATTGCAGATAACTAAAAGAGGAACGTGAAATGGTGTTTAATTACGAATTAAATCAGTGGTCTTCAAACTACGGCCCGCGGGCCAGATCCGGCCCGCGACTTGCATGAATCCGGCCCACGACTGTTTGTATTTTTTTTGTAAATGTCATATTTTAAATTATTGTAACAATTGTTCCTTAAATTTTTCATAATTTTATAAAATTAATCGGATCTTGGCCGACTTTATTATGTAGAATTTTATTTGTGGCCCGCAAAGAAGATAGTTTGGAGACCCAGGAATTAATTACAGTTATCCAAAATTATCAATGGTATTTAAAGGATATGAAAGCATTAGCCACAAATTTAAAACTGAAAAGATTGCTGAATAGACCAATACAAATAATGGTCAATTTAAACCTACAAATCGCTTTAAGAACTATACTTCAAAACTTGTATACTGCATTGCTGTTGCCGTAGTAAGTTTTATTTATACACATGTTTATATGCATTGTATTCCAGAAAGGTATATATAGTGGAATTCGGGAGACATGTCTTATAATTTATTGATGTGGAATGTGTAGTTCAAATTTTTTAGATAGTATGTCGGCAGTTGTATCTGCAACGATGTTTCCTAGTTGTGTCAAAGTGTTGACTTTACATGACAATGTCATACTGTTTAGGTCGCGAGTATATTATTGTTCTTTCTTTTAGAAAAGCTTTAATTCATAATTTCTTGTGATTGTTTTCTATTGAATATACGTATCTCAATTAAGTGTAGATTTTTAAATATTTGTTGTTTTCTTACAAGAGGACAATTTAAAGTTTTATCGAGTGTTTTTCACTCCCAGGTTAAGCATGAAGTAAAATTTCGAGTTTAGAAAAGCCTGAAAATTTGGTTTGGTCGCGTAGCGCGAATTTTCAGACTTTTCTAAACTCGAAATTTTATTTCATGCGCCACGCGTACAAAACACTGATTTCAAACGAAGTTTACTCGTTCACAATATTTCAGTGCTTTTAGTGTTTAATACGCGTGGCGCATGAAGTAAAATTTCGAGTTTAGAAAAGCCTGAAAATTTGGTTTGGTCGCTCCGCGCTTCGCGCTACGCGACCAAACCAAATTTTCAGGCTTTTCTAAACTCGAAATTTTACTTCATGCTTCGTCTGGGAGTGGAGAACACTCGTTTTAATCTTCAATTTGAACTCTTAAAAAAAGCGTATGCATATACATATATACCTAATAGAAAATTCCCTGTATGTATACTTATAAAAAAATGTCCTTTATTAACGATTGTGCACACTAATCAAAATGATTTGTGGTTGGGTTTTTGCAGACTTAGTTTTACAAAGACATTGTCAAAATGTGAAGTTTAACCTTGAAATGTTAAAGCTGCATACCGAAACATACGTTTTGGAATGTGTTATCTAAAAGCTATAGCAGACAGTTTTCTGTCTCTTTTCAAACTCGTAATCTGATGCATCAAACTATTTTCGTATTACATGTATTGGTGCAGAAAGCACTAAAAATCAAGGGAACCATGGGAAACCTCTCGTGAATCGTACCTTAGATACTTACACTGTAGGGCAAGACCACTTGAGAGAGATTTTTACCTACCGAATAAGCTTTGCTCCAAAGCACAACTTTTGATCAAATTAAAGTTGCATAAAGTTAATGAATATAAGTCGCCTTTTTCCAAAATCCCCTAAATTTATTTGAAAACAATAAATTTAGGGGTTTTAGAAATAGGCGAGTCATATATTTTTTTCAAAGTGTAAATTGTTTCTGTCAATTTTTGTTTAAGTTAGGGGACTAACTAAAACTGAAATTTGGTCTTCTAGGGAGAAGTATTTAATGTTCCCCAGATTTCCAGAATTGATAGTCAGATATTGTTTAAACAACTTATTAAAATAAACTGTATTTGTGTGATTTCTAATAACCTCATTATATCAATCATACATACAATAAAATTATCATCATTTTCAGCAAGGACCATTCCTGTATCCAGACGAATACTCCACCTATAATTATTCGGGGTTAGCCATTAATGATATTGAAGCAATATCTATAAAATTAGGATTCAGCTTTTATTTGCACAGACCACCATATAATCCAAATTTATATAGAGGAGATTTTAGTGCCTCTTTAGAATATTTACAGAAACATAATTGTGATATAGCACTTGGATCGTTTTCAGTAACAAAAGATATTGTAAGACCATTAGTTATTGATAATGAGTGCTTTGCACTCGAAATGTACATCTAACGAATAAAAATAAAAGTGAAGTAAGCAATAAAAGTGTTTTTTATTGAGATTAAATATACATATTTCGTTGTACACGCTGTCAATATTCAAGCTTCCCTTATTATTCAAAAATATACCATTAAAAGTAAAATTACGATTTTAGAAAAGCCCGTGAAAATTTGGTTTGGTCGAAATTTTACTTCATGCGCCACGCATATAAAACACTGTAATATTGTGAAATATGTAGATGTACATTTTTCCTAAAAATGTGCAGCGTTTGCATCGGGATATGTAAACTTAATAGAAAAATTCGTTTTTATGAAAAAAGCACCATTTAAGACAAAACGCTTTTCTAATGGGCAAATATTGTCGCCAAATGATGCGTTTAATGTACAATAAAATGTAATGTACAGTAAGAAATATAAAATAATATTGTCTTCTTATTGTTAAATTTTAGTCTAAGTCGTAGTTAGAGTCGCAATCACGTTTTAAGTAACAATAACAGTTTATGTACCAATCACAGTTTGGGTAACAGTTGTGATTTTATGTAGCAATTACGTTTTAAATCACAGTTACAATGTAAGGAGCAATCACATTTGTGATTTTAAGTAGCAATCACGGTTTAGTTAACAGTATATGTTGCGATCAAAACACGCCATACGGACAAAACGCGTTTGTCTAGACAAAATGCGAATTGTCCAATGTTTTTAGACGATAGCCGAATAAATTTGAATTCGTCTGTCATTTCGCACATTGTCTAGACAAAATGCATTCTGTCTAGGGATATTAAACAAAATGCGTTGCAAGATTTTACATTAAAAAAAAAAAAATACTAGAAAACATAATTCTGTTTCATTAAAAAAATAACAAATTATATAAAAGGAATATATTTTAAAATTCACTTGAAATCAGTGTTTTATACGCGTGGCGCATGAAGTTAAATTTCGAGTTTAGAAAAGCGTGAACATTTGGAAATCAAAATTTCCAGGCTTTTCTAAACTCGAAATTTTATTTCATGCTTAATCTGGGAGTGAAAAAACTTGTTAAAAGTTCAAAATTGAACGCTTTTGTAATAAACCTTGCATATCAAAAAACAAAAACAACAAAACAAAAAGTACTTGATTTAAAATCACAAGAACAATAACTTCATATCCTCTACTATTCAGGTGACATCCGGTGTGCCCTAGGGATCACATATTAGATTATTATTTCTTATTTTTATTGATGATAACGGCAGCTGTTTTGTGCACTCTAAGTATTTACTGTTTGCTGATGATCTAAAATTATATAGTTGCGTTGATAATGTATCGACTTGTTTCGAGTTGCAAGTGGACCTGAATAATTCATATAATTGGTGTGTGCAAAATCAGATATTCCTCAATATTAAGAAATGTAAATCCATTACATTTACGAAAAGAACAAGGACGATTGATTTCACATATAACATTAATGGTGAGAGTCTGGAAAAAGTGTTGGTTAAGACACCTAATGGATACAAATCTGTCATTTGCAGCGCACATTGCACAGATTTGTAATAAAGCCATTAGATTGCTAGGATTTTTACTAAGACATTGTAGAGATTTTAGTTGCGAGACATTGAGAGGAATTTATTGTGGATTGGTGAGATCTAATTTAGAATATTGTAATTCTATATGGTCACCCTATTATAAAAAATACTGGTACCAGGTTGAATCAGTGCAAACGAAATTTTGTAGATACATTTCATTTCAATTGAATTTAGCATTTACGAATTATGAACTGGTATGTAGCTATCTAAATATAGAACATTTGGAGGTGCGTAGAGCAAAATTTGATCTGTTTTTGTTGCATAACATTATTTCCGGCCATACTTAAACTAATTTTCTCCAATGTTTGAACTTTCACATTCCCACTAGATCATCAAGACAAAAACCAATTTTCAGATTACAGACCATGTCTGTAATCCGTTTTTATAAATACCACAGTCCTATATACCGCTGCATGAGATTGGCTAATTAAATGAATAGTTATGATATATTTGATTTATTTAGTACATCCCATTTTATATTTAAGAAGATAGTAAATAAAATTCAGGCTACAAGCAGTATATTTTCTAATTGTAATTGACTTGATAGAATATTTTTATGCTTGTTTCTTTAATTCAAGTTAGTATAATATTTCTAAGTAAAATAAACATGTATCTAAATTTTCATAATCGAATTTATAATGTTAATATTTTGTAAAAAAGGTGTTATCCGTTAATAAATAATATTAATAAAAAGTAAATAATTATAGGCATAAATTTTACTTCAAATAATATTAAACCAATCTCGATTAGTTAATAATGAATCACTTTCAATTATGAGAAGATGATTTTTGAAAGCGTTCAATTTTAAACTTCTAATGAGTACTTCCACTCCCAGATTAAGCATGAAGTAAAATTTCGAGTTTAGAAAAGCCTGAAAATTTGGATTTGCCGGGGCGCGCGAGCGAAGCGAGTCGCGCTCCGGCAAATCCAAATTTTCAGGCTTTTTTAAACTCGAAATTTTACTTCATGCGCCACGCGTATAGAACACTGATTTATAGTGAAGTTTAAAATATACTCCTTATAAATAATTTTTCACTTTGTTTATAAAATAAAGTGATGTTTTCAAGTACTTTTTTGGTTTGTTTTGATTGATCGTATTTTTCAAAATTTAGTCCCAACATTTATCTCCTTTATAGCCTAATCGGCTAAATTTTGTTGTTTTTTTTTACATAAAAATAAAGCTATTAATATTTCCTTGCAAATTGTTTATTTGTTTTTATTTCTATATTAATCAAAATATATTGTGCTGTGTTCTTATATTTTCAATGACTTCGAATAACGTTGAGCTTCTGTTATTACAACTTTATAAATTTGACATTATTATGACACAGCATAACTTGTCTAAACTTTTGCTAACAAAACCCGAAATTATGTTTTAATTCGGACAATGTCTGTGAGTAATAGACATTTCGCGTTTAGTCTAGACACTCTAGACTAAACTTGAGCCCCTCCCCATAAGACCGGGATGGGCACCCAGACAAACTTCTGGGTGCGCGCCTGACCCTTTCACAGCGAAATGCGTCGATTAGTAACAGTTGCTAGGTCAGTTTTAATCGAATCTGCGTGTTTTTCCAGAAGCGTTTAACGCCTTAAACTTTAATGATATCCGTCACGGATTATTATTTATGCTCGATTGTACATTATCATTATTTTATTACTTAAATTGATTTCTAGTGGAAAAGTTTTAACATTACCTATTTATTCAAAATACATTACTTGTATCTTATTGTTAACCTAAAAAAAAAACAGTTCTGTAAAACTTAACAAAAATTGAATTTGAGTTCAGTATTCCGGCACTAGATACCCACAGACGCGTTTTGGACTTCAAGGTCATCTTCAGTGTGGTCCCGACCCAGTGCTGAGGAATACTGAACATTTCTAACTATATCAAGCCAATATGTGAAAACTATTTAATGAATTAGATTCGATTCAAACTTAATAAAACTGTACGCATTTCACAAATGTTATGAATATAGTTTAAAGATTCTATTGTCTGAAAAACAAGTCATGATAGCACTTAAAGGAATATTTATTGTTATATTAATTGTAACAACGTCTCTGTCAAGCAAAATAGAAATAGCAATAAATAAATATGAGAAATATATGGAAAGAATCGACGTTTGTTGGAGTCTCGGTGTAACAGTACATATTATAGATGGGGATATTTTTATGATTGATCAAGTAATGCTCGATTTGTTCATGTGCGAAACACCAGTACCAATAATAATTTATGATAGCAAGTCTATATCTACTCGTAGTCTTAGTCATTTCATTGTGTTAGTGAAAAATGTTCAGAGCTTTAATAAATATACTTCTGAATTTAATGGAAAAATAAATATGAAGGAAACCTATGACATGCGAGCGATATTCGTAAGCAGAAATCAAGATACTAATATTTCTAGTGTTGTGAATTCAACTTTAATTAATTTTCCTGCAATATCCATATATGCCACAGTGGAAAATAAATCAATTAAGTATACTTTCAATGACATATCGCATAGAATACATCATACAATTATTGTAGCTTCACTGAAACTAAAAGTTGGTGATTATTCAAAGCCGTTTTGTGATTATATACGTGAATATAACGCGCTGTGTACCATAAAAAGTTATGATTCTCTCGAAGATATCAGAAAAGCAGTAAGTGCTGAAATAGCAGAGATTTCAACCATTATTACTTTTCCAGATACTTTTACTAATTTACAATACAGCCTTCCAATCAAAAGGAGTGATGTATAAATTGTTAATCCTAAAGCATCTATTAAAAGATTATTAGAGAAAATTGTGAATATACTTAACTGGAGTGTATGGGTGCTTCTGATACTAACATTTCTTTTAGTCATTTTAATTATTTCAAAATTAGAACGGATATTAATTCAGGACGCTATTATTTACGTACTAGCGTGTTTAATAAATTCCCCTATAACTAACCCAACAAATTTCAATTACTTATCTAAAGTTACATACATTACCTGGGTCGTAATTTCAATGATAATCTTAGCATTCTACAGTTTCGGCATATTAACTGCGCTGTTTTCGACTAAATTCCACGAAAACATTAATTCATTAGACCAATTTTACAAAACACTATTACCAATTCTAGTCACAGAGGATTTCGAATCAAAAATTCCTTCAAATTTCAAAAATATATCGATTCGCACGACAAGCCGGCGGGTGTACGATGGTTTACTTTCAGGGAATTTATCGTATGCGTATGCCATCATGGAACTTCAGTTGGTGGACATTTTCGTCTTAATGAAAAACAATAATATCCCCAATCCATTTCATGTAATCGCCGAATCTTTAATTCCGGCATTTGGAGCAGTTTATGGAAATAAGAATAGCTTTAGGGTTGATATTTTTAATTTGATGGCGATGAAATTACCGTCGTATCAGGAAAGAACAATTGATTTTGCCGAATATCTGCACACACCAGCTATTAATTTTAATCATTTACAAGATCTCTTTTTGTTGGTAATCTGTGGAATGTTGGGGGGTTTATTATGCTTGTTGTTAGAAATATATTTACAAAAACATTTTTAGTTTTTGATATATCTTTATTTTTCAAAACTATTATCACTGACGTTTCACAGTAGACCCGTGTTTCCCAACCTTTATTTGGCCATAAACCACTTTAAAAATTCAGATTCCTCCGACAAGTGAACTCTTACGTAAATACATTTTTAAATGCTGATCTATTGTTCTCGGGCCGTAAAGACAACTTGTTTAGAAAATAATAAGGATAAAAAATAATAACAATTGACTTTAATAAATTAATAAATTAAATATTTCTGATTTTCAACTTTTTGTATTTATTTTCACTACAATTGCTTCGCTACGCTTCAGGTGAAGAATGTTAATGATGTTATTTACAGACCAATTTACATTATATATACACAGTTTTATGACATGGGGGTGGAGCAAGGATCTTTTCTCAGCCTGAGTAGTGGACAGTTGGAGAGCTCGATCTGTTCGTTCAGCAAGTGGCCTGATGAATGCTTTTTTATTTAACTGTTTGGTGTTGTAGGCGTTCACTTTGTGGTACATCTTAAATACACTTGTAAATAAAACACTTTTTACTTTGTTTAACCACTGAATCTTACATTTAATTGTGTGACTAGTTTCGACTATCTAGTAGTCATTCTCAAACTAAAGTAAATACAAATTACACGTTAAAAACTATTTATATGGCTTCGAAAAGAGAAATCTTCAGTAGTAAATCAGAACAATTTAAAAAAACAACAATTAACAAAAACGTATCAATAAAATGTCAGATTCCCACGATTGTTTGTGCACTGTCTAACTCGGCGAGGCATGCTCTGAATGCGATGATCAATCTTGTGGGGTCTCATCCTAGGCTTGCTATAGATGACGAAGTTCCTGCAAGGTGTTTGCTGCTGGGTTTACCCCTTATGTAGAAACCCATCATATCTTACACATGCTTGATCGGGCTTAAATGGGGAGAGTGAGCTGGACAGGAGAGAATTTCAACTTTGTATTCATGTAGGAAGTTCTTCGAGATGTGAGCGATATGAGGTCCTGCTGGAATTTGATGTTAGGGCGTTTGTTTAGCCTGGGTACTACCTGGGCAATAAAATCTGGTAGATGTATTGGTGTGCAGTTAAACTGCCAGGAATAGAAACTAGATGTGACTTATACCCTAACGATATGGCACCTTATACCATAATAGCAGGTGCTAGGCTGCCGCGACCTCAAAAAGCAAAATGAAAACTGCGCCGCTCGCCACGAAATCTTTTTATGATCATTGTGCCGCAAACAGAACCGTGATCCCATTCATCAATCCAATGCTGTCTTTCTTGGCACCATAGAAGTCTGGATCTTTTATGAAGTTACGTCAAAAGAAGACGTCGTAAAGGTCGGTATGGATGGGGATTAAAAGATAAAATTCGTTGGTACACAGTTCTTCGTGACACTATCTGCTTTAGATCTCTCATCCAGTCTAAGCCAATTGCAGCCTAAGGACAAAATCTGTCTCTGAGGTGACGATCATTACGTTAGTTAGTCGCTCAAGAATGCCCGCTTTCAGGATGACGATATTGGATATTTTCTTAAGACCACGTAGTCCATGCTCGAAGCAGTGTTAAAGGGTTTCGATTTAATCTTTGATCAATTTCACAAAACGGAATACCTGCCTCGTGTAGGCCAACGATTCGCCCTCTTTCAAAGTCAGACAATTGGTTGAATCGCGGTTTTTAACTTCCTTGATACAGCTTGTCTGTTTCACAGTAAAAAAATATATATATAAAAACTTGCAATTGTTTTTTTTTGTTTTTTTGTTTCTTTGGCCTCGGCTTTCGCCATATGGCCATCTAAATTGTATTGTTTTTCATTTTAATTCAACTAATTCCATACACACCTATTTAAATCATTTGGACGCCACAATACACACTACATCCATGGACCCGAATGGAATTATTTATTATTCATAAATGATTCCGCCTCTGGGTCTGTGGGCAGGGTCTCTATTCGGCCCCAAAAAATTGCAATTCTTCGTGTATCGATGTGATATTATTTGTCAACGACTTTTTACATGCAACCAGTTGTTTTATTATTATAGATGTAGTATGTTTTAAATTTTCAATAAATCAGTGCTTTATACGCCTGGCGCATGAAGTAAATATTTCAAGTTTAGAAAAGCCCGGAAAAATTTGGATTTTTAGACTGTTCCAAACTCGAACAATTTACTTTATGCCTAACAGAGAGCAGAAAACACTCATTAGGATAACAATAAACACTTTAATAAATACGATGCCCAGAA
Source organism: Philonthus cognatus (assembly GCA_932526585.2). Lineage (NCBI taxonomy): Eukaryota > Metazoa > Arthropoda > Insecta > Coleoptera > Staphylinidae > Philonthus > Philonthus cognatus. The sequence goes on from OW052242.1 coordinate 38,643,698, forward strand.
TAATAAAAATAAAACTAAATGAGTAATTATTTATTCAATAAATCAACTTGCTATTTAAATTTCAACAGCTGTAAAGAAATTTAACATATTTTTCAAAATAAATAATTTAAAGGTAAATATAATTTACTACATATTTACTTCATCCTTAGTTTTTTGTACTTAAACGTTGTATTTTGCTATTGTTATTTTCTGTAATTTTCATTTTTGACGAAGGAGTTGATTGCAATTGTCACAGTCCAGCATGTAAAACAAATGAGTGATGAATTATTTGTTTTAACAGTTCTCCGGAGCAATTTTGATGAAATCTCTGGAAAGCAGACTTAATAACACTTTGAATTTAATTTTAAATATACATCATGTATGCATGAGCTGTAATTGTTATGATAATCGTTTGTTTTTAAAAATAGTTTAATTTGAAGTCTTAAACGAGTGTTTTCCACTCCCAGATTAAGCATGAAGCCAAACCAAATTATCAGGCTTTTCTAATCTCGAAATTTTACTTTATGCGCCACGCGTAAAAATCACTGATTTTAGGTCACGTTTAAAATATTCTACTGAAGCAGTATGCTAAAAACGTGTATTTTGAACATCACATCACATCAATCTTTAGTACGCGTGGCGCATGAAGTAAAATGTTGAGTTTAGAAAAGCCTAAAAATTTGGTTTGGTTGCTCCGCGCTTCGCGCTACGCGACCAAACCAAATTTTTAGGCATTTCTAAACTCAAAATTTTACTTCATGCTTAACCTGGGAGTGGAAAACACTCGTTTAAAGGTTAAAATTGAAATATTTGTAAAAGCATTGAAAATCTGAACATTTACAGCGTATACAGTATATTGAGATATGTATATTTAAAAGATAGACTCTGTATATCTGAGATAGTAATAAATAATATACAGTGTACAAAACATTTTTTGGGCACCAAAAAAAATCCAGTGCTGAAAGGGTTACAGGCAGCGGTTTACGCGGTTTAGATAACACAAATGCTAACTAAAATAAATTGAAGTTATATTTCATCTAAAAAGTTTGGCCTTAACTGTAGAAACAAATAAACTATCGCAACTAGAAATCATATGTAGTTTTTTGCGTTATTGAATTAAAAAATGGACTGTGAATTTTCGAGATGAATCGATTGCAATTAATAAGAACTAAAATGGGCCTTACAAAACAAACGAGATACAAGCAGTATTTTTTTCCGTTAACAGTTGGGGCGATTTTGGTATTCGTTGTTGAATTCTACACCTGATTTAATTTATCATCATCTTTAGCTTCACCTACAACACTATCTCTGTATTTTTTTGATAATTTCTGAAACAAAACTCCCAAACTGTAACTATTTTGTTTAACCATGTACCATGTACACCATGTATAACCTTTTTTGTCGCTTTTTGATAAATTTCCTGAATTTTTGACTATTTTAATATATTCTTTAATTTTGACATCAAGTGATGAAGTTATTGAATATGAGTGAGTTACGTGAAGATGATAATTACTTTAAATAAAAACCATTTAAAGTGATGAAGTTACATTTTTATTTCTTGTTAACAATTCTTGTATTCAATGTATGTTGCATTAAAAAATCGTGTTTAGTTATTACCATTTTATGACACCGCGACTCTTTAAACATTTTTATTTGAATATTTTATAACAAATGGATCTTAGCTCCGAAAAGATTGCTTGTCCCTGACCTATACAGCCTTAGCCAACGATGCTGGCATTTTATCGATATGCTTATCCAAGCCTATCCAAACATTAACGTTCTTTTTAAATATTCGGTGTGTCGATTGTGATTTTGTGTTGTTAACTTAAAAGAATGAATGTCTAACTCTTGTTTCATGGAAATTTCTATTCGTATTTCATATTTATTTATTATTACAAAAGAATCTGCTCTGTGTTATAAATGTTATAAATGTGGCATTTGTAAGAACTATAAGTTGTTTTTCTGTGCAGTCGTGTAACGATATCTATAAATGTTAAAGTTAAATATGTTTCACCATTAGAAAGATAAGAAACTTATTCAAGATAAATATCGCTAATGTTTTGACCTACACGTTTCTTAAACAATCTATATCCCCTGGTAATGAGATTTTCTAAAACTAACGTTAAAAAACTAATACATAACCCTACAAAAAAAAGTATAAATAATCCTTGAATGTGCTGTATAGTAATTGTTGAAACGCCATCATTAATAGTAAACTCGTTTTTATTTTCCTCAATTTCCATTTGGAATATAGGATCCTTAAGCCGATGTATGTTGTAAGAGTGAACTGAATATACAGCATCATATGTTGGTATAAGTGATTCTTTTACAATATAAAACGGGATGTAAATATTTTTTTCCGTCATATTTCGAAAAATGCGTACAATATGATGATGCATTAAGGCATATCCCACTGACGTATCTTGATTTAAAATACCTTTAACAATACGAGCACTATTTGTAAGTATGAATTTACTCCTAATAGCATTTGGAATGAATTTTTTATATTCAGAATAAATTAATATTTTCGAATCAATCTTATTTAAATCTTCTATATATTCTATTGCCTTAAATGATTCTGGTGAAAATATACATTTTAAAATAAACGCGTTGAGGAAATAGTTAAAGAACATCGATAAACACATCCATGAAAATAGAACGAAAATACTAACGTTTTGTAACTGTTGGTTGTTAACGGAACCACTGTTGATTAAACATTTTATTAAATCTAGTAAAGTATTATACGGGGCTATATTTTCAACGATAGATAGAATAATAATTATGACCATCATGTACACGATATATAGAATCCAAACTTGGAACTCTAAAATTTCAATAATTTTTATTAGAAATGGTTTTATTGTAGGTCGTTTAATAATTATTTTAACATCGTTTCGTTTTATTGGTTTCGAATATCTCACATTTTTGTGTAGATTTATAAACGAACTAACAATACATAAATCTATTTCATTACTAATAACTTTATCGTAAATTTCTTCAATGGTATCATATAAATTAGCTTTTATTACATGAAGATATTTGTTATATTTATCATCGTAAGTATCCAGATTAAGCTTTAAATTTCCCATAATTTCACTTCCTGCTGAATAATATATTAAACTTTTTTTACTTGGATAATATGGAACTAATGATATAAACGACATACGTTTTAAATTAATCTCGATAGGTTTTAGTATTTCCGTCCAGTTGTATTCATCTCTCTTGCCTTGTATGAACATCAATTGTATATCAGCTATTCTTTTTGATGTGCTAAATTTGTTCACATAATGAATTAATCCCTTTACATCATCAACACAAATTATCCATTTAACATTTTTAAGGCTCGGATTTGGTGGTGTTTCAGTAAGGCTGTAACTAGTGTAAACAATTGAGGAACTTATGTTGTTCAAAATCAAGTTGGTTTTGACGTTGCAATTAAGGTGAGTATGAATTAAAAAATTGTCAAATTTCACTGTCTCAAATAGTTTACGTTCTATTAAGTTTGGCTGTGTGAGGAAATATCCTACCCGTTCACTATATTTGTTGTATGAATCATGATGAATATATACCTTTGAGTCAGCAAAGGCTCTCTGTAAAATAAGTAATGACAATATTACTTTACTAATATTCATTATTCACAATTTTTTAATTGTTTATATGTATTATATATTACCAAGCCATAGGCCACAGACCGATAGACTGAACTTTGAAAAAAATATTCCTACATTTATTATATACGATTGTTAAACATGACAACAAAATTAAAAGCAGCAAAGAAATGATTGAAATCATCAGAATAATAGTATACATACAACAATAATGCACGGCTTAAGTGTTGGAGTATTACTTTACTAATATTCATTATTCACGATTTCTCAATCGCTTATATTTATTATATCATATGTTCAATAAAAAGAAAACCTCTAGAGTGCCATGATTTTAGCTTATTTTAAATTTAAGTTGGCTACACACTTTAGGAATTGACATATAAAACGTCAGATATAATAATTATAATGTAATTTCAAAGTTGCCAACCTACAATATTTTCTAAAACACTCTAGAGGTTTTATTTTATTGAACATGCGATATATTGCCACAGGGCACAGACCGATAAACGATTGTTAAACATGACAAAAAAACATGACCGATAGACTGAACTTTTAAAAAAATATTCCTACATTTATTATATACGATTGTTAAACAAACAAAAAACAAAAATAAAAGCAGCAAAGACATTATTGATTCATTAAAATAATAGTGTACATACAACAATAATATACGGCTTAAATGTTGGAGTCATAATAATTTAGATTAAAATGTTATTAAAGTATTTTTTTGTATTTTTCCCGTACACAATATGAATGGAACAATATTGACCAATAGTACGATGCTCCCCGAAACGTGACCGAAGTCGAAACCGTAATTCAATATTTCTAAAAATCTATGCTCAGGGATTTTTGATGTCGCTAATTTTAAATTTGATATTCATTTTTGTAAATCCAATGTGGAAGACAAAATATAAAATTAAACTGAATTCAATATAAATTGTAATACGGGTATTTTATTGGTCGCTGGTTTAGAATTTAATATTATTTTTGAAAAAAAAAAAACATTAAAATTCAAAAACTATCCGAATTTAATAAAACTTCGCGTATGTTTCTTTTTTGTGGGAACGGTCTTACTTACGAATATTACATATGAATGGCATATTGTAATAACGTGATATGCAACAAGTAAACAAAAATGAGTTATTGGAGTTTGAAATTTAAAAAAAAATGTTAAAAGGTATTACTATATTATTTAAAATTAAAGCATTTTTAATAAGTTTATTAGGTATCTCTCTGACAAATATGCTCAGAAAGGGGATAAAAAATGTTATTGTCTTTTGAAAAACAATTTTATTTAAAAATATTGTGGTTTATCATGTTATTGCCTACAAAACAAGTGCAAATGTTTTTACAAGAAAATATGTAATTCTATATTGTTAATATTTGCCACCACACAAATCTGCATTAACTGTTAAAAAATTTAAAGCACTGGTTTTAAATTGAAGCATACTACTTTAGTAGCACACTGTAAATTTCACAATATTTCAGTGTTTTATATGCGTGGCGAATGAAGTAAAATTTCGAGTTTAGAAAAGCCCCGTGAAAATTTGCTTCGGGTCGCTGCGCGACCCTCAACAAATTGTCATACGTGAGGATCATCAAAAATGAAAAAATATGTCAAGAACTATTGTTTGCTACAAATTTGGAAACAGATACAAAAGGAGAAACCATATTTAATACACTGGAAAAGTTTTGTGAAGAAAAAGAAATGTCTTTCAATAACATTTTGTCAGTTGCTACCGATGGCGGACCGGCTACGACAGGGCGTCAGAAAGGTTTCATAGCGCGCTTAAAAAAATAAAGTTCCTGGCGTACTTACTGTGCATTGCGTAATTCATCACCAGCATTTGGTTGTGAAAAATCTGAGTGAACGCCTCTTTACATCATTGCAGTATGTTATCAGAGCAGTTAATAAAATCAGAAGTAACTCGTTGAATGACAGATTATTTAGTCAGCTTTGCATTACCAATAATGAAGATTTCAACCGATTGCTTAACTCGATTTTACAATCTATTTGGGTCTGTGATATAGTTCCTAGGATACAAAGGCACAGAATTGCGCGACAACCTCATCTCATCAAATAGTGATATTGCGTACTTGAAATAGTTTAATGATGTCAATTTCCATTTTCAAGGCAATGACTTAAACTTGATTATGATAAAAAATAAAATTATCAGCAGTATCGTTCAAGAACAACTTGAATTTATCCTTGTTTACTGTCAACACTTGGAAAGCCTCCACAGTGATTTCAAGGAACGATTTCAGGATATTTTAAACATGGACATACCAGACTGGGATTTGGATCCTTTTTAAACGTCAGCACAGCAGGATCATCCTAGTTAGAAGAAGAACTAATAGAACTGATGACAAATGAGGAATTAATAATTAAATTTAAGGGGATTATCGCAGTGTAACACGCCGATCGTGTTGGAAAGACCCACATAGTTTAGAGTAGCTCATCCGATGCCAAATTTACAGGACAAGTGGGGCGAATACAGTCAGAGAGAAAAGCGGCAGTTCACTGTGCATTTGTGCATCGCTCCTTGGCATGAACGGATAGGGTCTCGCGTCGCGTGGAATAGACGAAAAAAAAGCGTATAAAAAAGACGGATCGAAGGAAAGTGTCGATTCGTATTATTTAAACACGCTGATAATACATACAAGCTATGTATTGTTTTAAATTCGTTAGAAAGCGATCCTGTGTTATTTTTCGGTATTTACAAAACCGATGATTCTTATTCTTGTCATTATAACTAATTATTTTTACTTTTAAGACTCCAGTTTCGACAGCTGAACAAACTATGTGTTTTATTTTATTAAATTAGAGATTATTTCTGAAAAATATAATAATAAAAAAAATCATGTTCATAAGCTCCTTGTGAATATTTATATGCCGGATATACAGAGAGTTTTATGTAACACCAATCATTTTCATAACGAGAATTTGTCTTTTAGGTATACAGAAGCATACGTTGAACATTTGCCGATGCTAGGTTTATTAAAAGAATTTAATTTGAAGCTTTAAACGAGTGTTTTCCACACCCAGGCTAAGCATGAAGTAAAATTTCGAGTTTAGAAAAGCCTGAAAATTTGGTTTGGTCGCGTAGCGCGAAGCGCGGAGCGGCCAAACCAAATTTTCAGGCTTTTCTAAACTCGAAATTTTACTTCATGCGCCACCGGTACTAAACACTGATGCAATAGAAAGTTTATCGGTGTGTTTTATACTTCGTAATTTGTCAGTGTTTTGTACCGGTGGCGCATGAAGTAAAATTTCGAGTTTAGAAAAGCCTGAACATTTGGTTTGGCCGCTCCGCGCTTCGCGCTACGCGACCAAACCAAATTTTCAGGCTTTTCTAAACTCGAAATTTTACTTCATGCTTAGTCTGGGAGTGAACACACTCATTTCAAGTTTCAAATTATTTTTTTTAACAACGAGTATCTAAAAATTTACGAGATATACTGTGTAATTCTCACATGTATACTTGAAAGAAAAACTCCCTGTATATACAAGTTGAGGCATTAATTGCGATTGATTGGCTACAGTTTTTAATGGTCATAGAGGCAACCCAATTTACACATAATTAAAAAAATAAATTTGTCAAAATTGTATTGGATGAATATGTTCGGTGTTATATAAAACTCTCTGTATATGAAAAAAACGGAACATAGGATTTTCAATGAAATTTTTTATATAGGAATATTATCTTTGATAACTGCTATTGCCATGAAAATAATGTGTATTAATTTGGCCTCTGCCAAATTGGGTAAATACCCCAGATTTTGGGGAGAATTTCAATTTTTATTTTATCCAATATTCTAGTTTTTATGAATGCAACAAATAAATAATAGATTGAAAAAAATTAAACGGACAGCTGCCCTGTTTTTTTATAATTAGTACAGGGTTTACAAAATGATTATGTGTATAAATAGAGGATTGCAATAACATTCAATTACAATTCATTTATTCCTTATTTACTTACTATCAAAATATGATTCATCATAAATCAGCCAAATTTGAAATAAAATATATTGGGTTCGGTGTAATGTTGAGCAAGAAGCTTGTTATTTGAAATGCATTATAATAACTACCTTATTATTTTTATAGTTCTATTTTTTCTAAAATAATTAATATGCACGCAGTTAAACCCTACATTTTTTTAAACATTCGTCAAACATATATTACCTGTGCTCAGTAAAAAATAGTTGATTTGTAACATTAATCTACGACAACGTCATATTGGTGACGTTATTCTCACTATTCTTATAGTTTTGATATCATTGATTCGTTGATGAAGTCGCAGTTGGTTCAAATAGGTCCGATTGCTAGAAACTTTACAATTTACTTTAATAGTTTTATTGCCAGAAGTTGAATGGCATTTAACAACTGCTTTAACAACGAAAGATTTAAGACGAAATAATGATTTGAACAAGACTGATTGTATTTCGATTGCTTCTGCTTATTAATCAGCTTGAAAAACTTTAAAAATAATTTAATAATACCGACACTGTCAAATAATAAGGAAAGCCAATAATAAAGGTATATTACACATCTTTATTTAAATTAGTGAAACATTTCGTGTTTTCTATATTAGTGAACATGCAGTATAAAAAAATACTTATTCCATTAGTAGTCAGAAAGCAAAAAAATAAAACACTAGTACAATAAAATATCGATTATAATTGCAAAATATTAATTTTACGAGAATAAATGCTAACGACGCGAGCCGTTTTTGTTAACTATGATTGAGAAAAGAAAATAAAAACAAACGCGAAGCCGCGCAGCGTTCAACGGCCCAGGGATAAACGCTGGCCGCATGCTGCTCGCCCCTCCAATAATTGTGCAGATGAGTGTACAACGCGTTCAACTAAGAGAAGATCCGCAAGGCGGCGGTATTTTACGGTCTTATTTTTTAAGATTTTTATTTTAACCTGACTCGGGCATGAGCTATCGCATCCTTATGAAATGTTTACATTATATTCCTTATAGTATAAACTAGTAAGATATGGGAATATTTTCTTTAATTTTTAAAAATATAACATTATTTTTTTCATACCTCTGAAAGCAAATTGTTAAAAAAAGTACTTCGATATTTTACTAGATAATTGAGTTTAATATACGCTGTCAAAATTTCAACTTTCTAGGATCTTTAGTTTTTAAATAAACCTGACATTAAATTTCAGACCACTGTTATATTCCCCTTAAGAACGGCTACCAAGAATTTTGGCTGCAGAATCCGATTTCGCAACTGTACATAGAATTATGGTCGATTGTTCAACGATTTCTGATAGCATTCCTATCATCCTATTTAGCTGAACGTGGATTTGGGTGCTGTAGCAACTTTGGTAACTAAATAGAAAAATCGGCTCCATGTTACTGAACATATTACTGACTTACTGTTGTTTTTTAGTAAAATCGAGCTTGCTATTAACACACTCCTTAAAATGCATCAAATTCAACCTTCTCGTTAGATAAGTTATAAATTCAATGTCTTTTGAATGTTTATAAAAATACTTCTCAGTATAATTATATATACGTTTAAATTGTTCTTATTGAAGAAACATTTTCTTTTAAACTCAGAAATAGGAGTTTAAAAGAGGGGTCATATTCTATCTTACGACTATATAATATTACACGTTGAAATATAATAGTGGCGATAGCTGTTTCAGATTCGCGACAGATGGTAAGTAAAAAAGAATAGGGGGCAGAATAAGGTTGAGAACCTATGCTTTATATGATCTGGTCATGTCTGTTGATGTTATATAAGCCACGTGCGTAAATAAATTCTTCACTTGTATTAGTTTTAATTACATAAATTATTTAAATACATATGTATAACATCAATTCTTGACATTTACACATGTTTACGATTTATTATTCATAAATAAATAAACGTCACCCGTAAATTATTAAAATTTAATTGTCATTACTCAATCATTATACACCGTTGTATGTGATCTAAATGTGAAGAAAGAATACGATTGCACCAATAAAAAAGGATTACCTTAAAGGTACCGTTTTATAAATTAACACTTTGTTTTCAACTTATTTAGATCAATGGGTGAACAGAATTATTTAATTTAGGCGAAGTTAAGTATATTGATAAGTAAATTAATTTTGGGAAATGTTAAGATTATATTATCGTCAGAATTATTACTGCTAACTGAAGAGTCTTCTACTTCGTTATAGTGTGGGGCCTGAAAACTTCCTTTTTTGAAAGGGGCGCAGTAAGGTTAGTGATAGTAATTGAAGGGCTGGGAAGGACTCAACGGAAGGGCCTGGATGGGAAATTTGTGTCTCTATCCATCTGGGTCGCAAAATATCTTTGGTTTTTCACGGTAAACGTGAATTCAGATTGTTATTGAAAAATAAACCAGGAGTTTTTTTTGCCTGCTCTTGAAGAACTGGACAGTGTGAGTGTGGTTTCAGCAAAATGGGACCACAACCCGCACAGCTAAGACTTCAATGCATTTGTTGAAAGAAGTCTTCCCAGTAATATAAACCCTTGCGATTATTTCCTGTGGAGTATCCTTAAATCCTGAGTACATAACAATCTATAAAAATCATTTTACGCGAGTGATTTCATACCGGGTGTTTGATTACGCGTGGCCACCGGCTGTTTCTCAGAAACTATGTAGCGTAGCGTGCTGGGATAAAAAATTGCAGTGTGAAAGTGGCCAAAATAAATTACTGGATATTAGTTTTAGGTCCCCACCCCCACCGCTTGAGGGCGTAGTAACATCTATCGCCAAATACAAAAACAGATTTTTAAAAAAAAAACTGCTAAATTGAACTAGGTTAAAAATGTACAAATCGTAATCTACACACTTTAACTCAATTGTAAGTACTCACTTGTATCTTTATCTCGCACACATGAAGCAGGGGAGAGCGAAAGAGTGTGATTATTAAACTGCGTGTAACTTTTGTTAGGATTAGTCAAAATTAATCAAGTCGTTTACTTTAGTTCTTATGGAAAGCACCAGAGGAAGTTTTTTGAACAACCGCCATATTTTCTAAATTTTGTTAAAAATTCCAAATTATATCCTATAGTTCTTCTACGCTAGTTTGTTACTCTAGCAGGCCTTAAGGCTTTTTTATTTTATGTTCAAGAGGTCAAAAACAATAATTTAAAGAATAACGGAGATTACTTTTTCTCATTTATATATTTTGGAAAGGGAATATATAAGTAAATCCGTGATTTCAAAATCTTAAAATATAGTAGGCTATGAGATTAGTAGAATGTTTAAAACAGAGTATATTTACTACAATAAAAAACACTTATTACAACACCTTATTGGAAGAATAATAAACAATACATAAAATTAAACAAATACAATAATTAAATCTAGCTTCGCTGGTAAAGGGCGTAATCTCTGCCGCACAGGGTAAAAACAAGATTTTAATCAAAATGCCAAATTAAGCTGCATATGTTAAAAATATGTAAATTCTAATCTATGCTAAATTTTGCTCAATTTAAACTACTTTCTTCTTTCTTTTGCTTTTACATAAGATGCAGATGAAAATGGAGAAGTCTGATCAATAAAATGGTTGTAACTTTAGATAGTTTTAACCGAATTTAATAAACTTTGATCAAATCGATTATTAATTAAATGTACTTATAAACACTACGTATTGTGATTTAATTTAGTGTCTATACTAAGAATCAGAGAGCTCTATTGATACAAAATACCCCATTCTGCACAATTTTCAATATATCTCCGATTAGGATATCGGAATGCGGTTTTTGTTAGTTTTCACACTATTTCTCATTTTAATTAACTATCGTAACTTATATATACCATTCAATTTAAAAATTCAATGAAAATGGAGAAAATACTGCAATTGTCTCAATCGCACCCTCTGCCGCTTAATATCGAAACTAAAAAAAATCAGAGTGGATAATGTTATAAGGTGCATTCAATTATCTATCAAATGAGCCTAAGTTTATTAAATTCAGTAGAACCTAACAAAAGTTATAGGCCTTTAAATAATTAGACATCTTCCTTCTCCCGTGCATCTTATGTGAGATATAAGCAATCGAAAAGATAGTTAAATTTAGATAAAATTTACTGTAGACTAAAATTTTCATATTTTTCACAACGCTTAATTTGACATTTATTTGTTAAAAATTGTATTAATCTTTTACTTTAGAGATAGCGCCCTCTGGCGGCAATGCTATAAACTTAAAAATTATTTCCAGCTATTTCTCTTGGCCACTTTTACGATGAATTTTTTTACCGCAACATGCTACGATATATAGTTTCTGAGATACAACCAATAGCCACGTTTACTCAAACACCCTGTATATAATGCGCACTATTTTTATATCCTTGCACGTGTATTTTTTTGCTATAATCTCTTTACAATCCTTCAACATAATCTCCCTGCTACTCAATGACAGAGTCTCAACGTTTGGGAAGCTATACAATTACATCTAATACGCCATCTTTCTTCATCTGACAAATGACTTTGACAACTAGACTCAACTAGACTTTGACTTATTCCTTAAGTTGAAAAAACATATGCGAAGACGTCATTATTCATCTCTAAAAGAGCTTTTTGTCGTCGGTATCCTACGACAGAAAGCTCTTTTAGAGATGAATAATGACGTCTTCGCATATGTTTTTTCAACTTTGGGAATAAGTCAAAGTCTAGTTGACTTATGTCAAGACTCTAGGGTGTATAAGGTAATACTTCCCAACTGTAGTCGCACAGCTTTTTATTTACGAAATTGGCAATGTGCGAGCATGTGTTTTTGTGGAGAATAAGTGTCGAGCAACTTAATAATATACTTCTGTGACACTTTACCCACATGGAACTCTGTCTGTCATGATAATTCCATGGTAATTATAAGCAAAGATCATCATTTTATTGACCTTAGATTGAGCTCAGAAAAATTTGTTTGCATATGGGAATGATTGACCTCTTTATTTTTTTAACTGTGATTTTAACTCTGGTTCAAAGTCTTGTACCCACATTTCATCAATAGTAATGATTCGATGTAGGGCTGCGGTTATTCGGATACAAATTATTCGAATAACGAATATAACAGATATTCCTTATCCGGATTATCTGGATAACGAATTTTCGGATAGTCCTTAACAATATATTCGAATATCTGGTAAATCCGGATAATGCGAATATTCGGTTAATGTGAATATCCTGATAACGCGGATATCCGTATTTATTAACGTTCATGAGTTATAATGGGTGGATCCAATATGTCGGAACGTAACTTTAAAAAATCAAAGTTTTATTTGATTATATTAAATCTCGGAATGTACAGGAATTTTTGTGTATACGAAGATTTAAAAAAATGTTCGCAATTTTTTTGATTCTTTCAACGATTGCAGGGCAAAAAGAGCAAAGTGAAGCAGGAGAACAAAAAAGCGGCATCTTGGTCTACTCAGCACGCTGAGGAAACGTTGCTTCTACGCATCGCTGTAGATAATAATGCGGATATTCGAAATATCCGAGTATTGCGGATATCTGGATAATGCGGATACCCAGATAATACAAATAACCGATTATCCGGATAGTTACTATCCCAATATTCGGCTATTCGAATATTTTTTATTTTATCCGGATACCCGAATATCCGGATACCACGAATATCCGGATTTTAATCGCAGCCCTAATTCGATGCAACAAAACTTGATCTTTAACGTCAAATCATCATTTCAGCACTTTGATCCTCAATAGTCTCAGTACTTTAGACTACGCGGGCTCCATTTCTAGCTTGCGTTATTAAAAATCAAAACATCCTATCGATAAAACACAAACACTGGCTTCTTCTTCAAGCCTTAACCTACAACTTATGTAACAATCACTATCGACGCGTCCTTCACTCCGCAGTGTTGCCAAACTGTGCATTATTAATTAAATGATCCTCGTATTATAAAAGATATTAATAATGGAAAATTTTGCAGAATATTTATTACGATTTACCCGTAAATGTCTAATTCCAATCAAAGTAACGAACACAAATTAGTTTTCGGTATTCCGTTGTGAGATGAAGCAAACGAAGTCGGAGCCGATTGTCACTGTGATACAAGGACAGTTAAAAGGAAGAGTGGATGTTAACAAAGATGGTGGAAAATATTATTCGTTTTTCGCCATTCCGTATGCGAAACCGCCATTGGGGGATTTGAGATTTAAGGTAAGAGAGTTTTTTTTTTAACTGATAAGAGCGAATTTTAGTTACAGTTGTTAAATAAAATACACTCAGAGAAATACTTAACTGAAAGAAGTTTCATTGTTCATTAAAGTCTCTACCAGTATTAATATACTTATCTCATTGCTTTATCAATTCGAGCATACCAGCTGTGTAATAGTAATTCATGAACCAAGGAAACAGTGAATACGGGAATATTACTGACGCATGAGGTTTTTCCAATATTTTTTTTTGAGTTTCTAAAACGTGATTTTTCACGTTCAAGTTTTAGAAAAATACACTCACATTTTTAACAAACTGATCACCACCCGAATCAATTTAATTAGGCAAACCAGTTCACGTGTGTCATTACTATTTCAGTTATATTTTTTATTTGGACATTTTCAAACTTTTTCCAGTAAAACGTCGTTATAGTTGACTTACTCTAAACTAAAGTCCTGCGTAATAATACACAATAGAGTGCGTCAAACACTTTCGGTTCGAGGTGAGTTTGCTGTTTTTGCTTTATTTTATTAGGCTCCGCAAGTTCCGGAACCGTGGACCGGCATCAGAGATGCGACTCACGAAGGCAGCGAATGCTACTCCAAGCACATCATTTTTCAGCATCCTGTTGGCTCGGAAGATTGCCTCCACCTCAACGTCTTCACACCGGAACTACCCGGCGACAATAGTGGTGATTTGAAACCGGTGATGGTTTCGATTCATGCAGGAAGTTTCACTTCTGGCTCCAACAAAACAGAGATGTACGGCCCAGAGTTATTGCTCTGTGAAGATATCGTTTTGGTCACTATAAATTACCGTTTGGGAGTCCTTGGTTAGTTGTGCGCATTAATGATTTGTAGCTGTGTTTTTGCTGATTTAGTTTTACGAAGACATTGTCAAAATGTGACGTTTAACCTTAACATTTTAAAGCTGTATACCGGAACATACGTTTTCGCATGTTCCATCTAAAAACCATAGCAGATTATTATAAAGTTTTCTGTCTCTTTTCATACACGTACTCTTATGTCATCAAACTATTTTCGTACTATATTTATTGGTGCAGAAAGCACTACACATCAAGGAAACCATGGGACACCTCTCGTGAATCGTACCTTAAAAATATTTTGCTATAAACTAAAATGACATTTTTCTAAATAATAAAAGTTGACTTTTTTCTCAATGTCAAAGATTTTGCGCCTGATATTAAATCATTATCTGGTATCCGCCCGATATACCGAGTACCGAATAGTAACCGTCAAAAACGAATTCCAAAAGTATTTAAACATTACACGCATTAAATTATTCAATGTCAATTTGTGCATTTTCTTTCATTTATTAACAGATACGGTCAATTACTTTAGAATGACTGTCATTCTCATTTTTCATTTTTCAATTTTTAATTTGTGATCTAAATCTTAATTTTATCATTTGATATATTATTTGAAATAAAACAACGCAGTTGGGAGGGTTTCACTTTTATTGTTGAACACTGCAACATGTTTCACCACACAGTGGCTTCATCAGGCAGATGAAATAATTATTATTTCATCTGCCTGATGAAGCCACTGTGTGGTGAAACATGTTGCAGTGTTCAACAATAAAAGTGAAACCCTCCCAACTGCGTTGTTTTATTTCAAATAGTATTATGGAGTTTCATCATGTATCCGCCTCATCAATTAAACATTTGATATATGTTTTCATATACTAGGTAAACCAGTCCACCCGTATCAGGTGTTTTTTACATATCTTAATTAGATAACTGTTCGTAACTTTTATATGCCCTACCAGTTCCAAAACCCATCTGCCCACCGGGAATTTGCCTGGTATCCTAGTTCGCGTTTGTTTATAAATACAATGTTATTTCACCACTCCTATTCACCATATTATCAATTTTTTTAGGTTTTCTAAGTCTTGAAGATCCATCTTTAGGCGTCCCGGGAAACGCTGGTCTTAAAGACATGGTTATGGCTTTGAAATGGATACAACGAAACATCAGCCAATTCAGCGGTGTGTAATGTTTTTGGTGTTAAAATAAAGACACTTAAAAATACCACACTGACAATACTTATTATTAATCAATGCACTCACAATTCATTATAGCACACATTACGAAATATGCTGATAGAAGCATATTTTGCAATGTTGACTTTGTACTATTACAGGTGATCCGAACAACGTAACTATTTTCGGAGAAAGCGCCGGATCTGCGTCAGTGCATTATCTGATACTTTCTCCCATGGCTAAGAATTTATTCCACAAAGCAATCATGCAAAGTGGATGTGCCATGAATTTGTGGGCATGCGGAGGGAGACGCGGAAAAGAACTGGCCAGCCATCTGGGTTGCACAAGTTCGGATGAAAGGGAAATTTTGAAGGTCTTGCAGGAAGCTACGAAAGAACACATTTTGGAAATCCAATACAAATGCAAAGATGTAAGTGGAACGATTATAGCGCTGAAAATTTTCAGATTTAGTTATTTAATATCTTATAGAATAAAATACAGTTCATGCATATGTTTACCTAAAAAAATAAATTCCCTGTATTTATATTGTAGACAAACAGTTGAATTCTGCCAACATAAAATATATATTAATGTTATTTGCAACTCCATAAGTAATTTAAATGATTACTATCAAAAATCAAATATCATACATGACTGTCGCGTGCTGCACTCCTTAATTTTGTTCATTCCAATGAAGCACACAAAAGGAATAGATGCGAACACGAGGGGAGGTCTACCCTCTAAGCTGGGTAAGCGACACTTCAAGCTGAGTAGGCTAAGCCGCCGCGCGCCATACAAAAAATGAGAAATTACAATTACCCAATTCGAAATCTTGACGCTAAGCTGACTAAGTGCCTCGGTAATCAAATCGCCGAGTGTCGCACATTCAATTTGATAAATAAATGAAAAAGGATTTTTTCCGACTCATCACTTGAATCAACATACAGGGTGTCTACGCTAAACCGTTCGTTAAAAGTTTATGGGGTTGCCGTTGCACTAAAAACTTGAAAAAAATCCTTGTCATACGGTTGAATGAGTTCTCCTCATGTAAAATATTTTCAAGTTGATATCACTTCCGGTTACACCGGAAGTAGCACCAAATTTGTTAATTTAAATAGAACACCCTATATATTAGTGATATTTCGGATTCCTCGTTTAAATTGCAACATATTTTATTCGAACATATGTACACTTATCTCGTAGAGTTTCCAAGCAATAAAAATATTTCTAAAATTTTGACCTCTAAAAGGCATCTTGAAATCTGTCTGTAACTTCTCTTAAGAGTAAGATAAAAATATTATTTATATCTCTACTTGTACCTAGAGGATGCCTCTATAAGTATATTAATTGGAAACTGTCAATGTTGACAATAAGTGTTCTTAAAATATCAATATCGAAGTGCCCTCTTCAGTATTTCGTAATTCAATTTTTTTTAATGGAATGACCCATTTTTTATCACGTGGTCCGATTGGGGGAAAGATTTCCTACAAAAAAGTATAAACAGCTATACTCCTAAAGCAAGGGGTTTTCGCATTATTTCGAAGATTCGTTTTTCGTCCCATTTATGCAGGGAATAATGCACGCATAAGTCGCAACTAAATTTTAGTAGGCAAGTAGTATCGCTTTTGTTTTGTCGCATATGTCATGCGAAATGTCAAATAATAAAAACAATTAGTACAAAGGTATACAGAAATCGACAAAATAAATAAATACAGCCATCAACAAATTATCAATTTATTCTTTATACATAGCTACTGCAATAGAATTGTTACTCGAACATGTAGAGTATTTATGAAACTTATCCGCATTTGCTTCCAATGAATAAAACAAGATTTAGGATGTATAAAGAATAAATTGATAATTTGTTGATGGCTGTATTTATTCATTTTGTTGATTTCTGTAAAACTTTGTTTTAATTCTTTTTATTATTTGACATTTCACAATACAATGGAGACAAAACAAAAGCCTACTAAAATTCAATTGCGACTTATGCGCGCAGTATATCCTGCAAATGCGACGAAAAACGAATTTTCGAAGCAATTCGAAAACTGCTTCCTTTAGGAGTATAGTTACATAATACTTTTTGTAGGAAATGTTCCTCCTAATCGTACTACGTGATAAAAAATGGGTCATTCCATTTAAAAAAATTGAATTACTACATATTAAAGAGGGCACTTAGATATTGACATTTTAAGAACACTTATTATCAAAATTGACAGTTTCCAATTAATTTACTCATAGAAAAATCCTCTAGGTACAAGTAGAGGTATAAATCATATTTTTATCTTATTCTTAAGAGAAGTTACAGACAGATTTCAAGATGCCTTTTAGAGGTAAAAATTTTGGAAATATTTTTTTTTCTTAAAAACTATAAGAGATAAGTGTACATATGTTCGAATAAAATATGTTGCAATTTAAACGAGGAACCCAATAAATTACTAATATATAGGGTGTTCCATTTAAAATAACAAAGTTGGGTCTACTTCCGGTGGAACCGGAAGTGATGTCAACTTGAAAATATTTCACATGAGGAGAACTAATTCAACCATATGACAAGGTTTTTTTTTCAAATTTTTAGTGCAATGGAAACCCCATAAACTTTTAACGAACGGGTTAGCGTAGACACCCTGTATACCGGCATTCCACATTCCTATTCAAAACATGAATTCAGAAATACACTTATATATTAAAAAAATGTATTAGGAAATATTTTAATAATGTCTTTCTTTGTTGTGTATCAACAACATAATCAATGAACAGTCCGCGGCAGAAAAATGACATTGGCAATTCAAGGCCGCGCATCGGGAACCCGTATTGCCATAAATGCCGTACAAGAATTCTACATATCAAACCCAATTTCTTTTAACATGTGTTTGGAAATTACAATATATTTTTAAGATATTTTAGCACGATGCCCTCTTTTTCTTAAAAGCAAAATCAAAATTTACATTGCTCCTATGGAGATTTCTAAGCAACAATTAATTTAATTTATCATTTATTTGAGATTAATCTATTTAAAACAACATATTTATAATAATTACTTTAATAAATTAAAGCAAGATGGAGAAGAAATAATATTTTCTATGGAAATATTGCACGGATTTATGTGATCATTTAAGAGTGTTCCATTATTTGATTTATATATAATTAAAGAACAATTTTTTTATAAGAATAGTGTAATTATTTGCAAAGCTTAAATGTGCAATATGTATATGTTTCAAAGATATATTTTCATCATTGTGGAATATTAATCGTTGTTCGTTCTTGTGGCCAAATAACATGTGAAATTCCGACCTTGATTTTATGTTTGATCCCACGAAATTATTTAATCCACATTTTCAGGCCTTTCTAAACCAGAAATATTTTCTATTATTAATACAAAAATGTTTCACCACATGTTGGATAAGTGATACATTAATCCATCATATTTTGTCTAGCTTATTTTGGCAACAGAACCTCGCCCTCATGGTCCAATAGTCGAAAAAATATCACCACACGAGCCGGCTTTCCTTCCCGCCACTCCTGCGAATATAATGGCTTCTGGTAATTACAACAAAGTCCCTGTTTTAATGGGCTTTACCACAAGTGAAGGTATAATCATGGAAAGATGGCCAAATGCGAATCTTAAAAATTGGGATTTTCAAAACTTCATTCCGTATACATTGAATCAGCGAAAAGGCTCTACACTGTCGAAACAGATCGCCGCTATGATCAAGAACTTTTATTTTGGAAATGACGATCCGAATCCAAACAATGTTGATTCTTTTTACCAGGTAAGGCTTTTGTTTGTAGAAACACGTATTTTTGTAAGACGAATACGTGAACATAATAAAAACCTAAATTACAGTATTATTATTTAAATAATATTTGAAGCGTATTTTAAACAATCATCAAATCTACCGGTAAATAAATAATTAACACTGTTGTATCCTTTCCTTATATAAATTAGTTATTGATTCTAATCTTCACTAAACTCAAAAACGTACATCAATTAAATCTACTAGTTTAAGATTTAAATATTTTAAAACTTTTATTGCTTTTCGGGTTTATTTTTAGTTTATGTCGTTGTTATTATACAAGTTTTCGAACACAAACCGGAGCTGAACCGGAAAAAAATATTCAGAGTGTAGAATTGTATCGTGCACCATAGCGATTTTAATGTTAAATGTTTGATATTAAAATATTGGCTTCCTTAATTATTTTAGAGAAGATGTTTTTTTGTAGAGAAAAAAAAAACTGTATATTATCATATGATTACTTAAATTGAGTGAGTTACGTAAAGTTCAAATTTAATTGACTGTAGTGTAGTGTTAATGTTTGTAGTGTTTTTGATGAAACTTATATACAGGGTGCCCAGCCCGTATTTCACCAGAATGTATAGGGATCTTGGTTATTTGAAGAGATAGAGAGTCGGTTAAATTGAGATGAAGTTGCGTATTTCAGAGCCTAATAATAATCTAAAAACAAATTTGATATATCTTCTTTCTTTTTTGAAATATTGTCAAAAAACGGATGTTTTTTGATTTCGTTTTTAATTTTTTATTCAAATCTATTGAATCTAGCCATTTACAACTTTGACACTATACAGGCACTTTTTAACGATAAATCTTGTAACATATTTTATTTTAAGATAACTATAACATTTACCCAGGGACCATAGCCAACTTTGGTTTTTCTAATGGATGCCATTTTGGATTGTTATTTTTTTGAAAAAATATGTTTTTCTGAATCCATGTATCACTTACTTATTGTTTTTTGTACATTTTACATGTAAAATTTTAATCTTTTGTTTTTTGTAAAGAGTGCCTTGAAAACAGTTGACTAACTCAGTCATTTGACAACTCCTAGGACCCATAATGCTCACATATCACCACTAAAGACGGGTATCCAGCTGATTAATTACTGTACTGATATAAAATGTATTTGTTTATTAACATAATATTAGTGTGACATTTTGAATTTTAATAAATTGCTTGACTGTCTTTGGACTATCATACGATTTTGTCATACTGTATCTTTATTGACCGTGTTTTAACTATTGTGACTGTAAATGGCTGCATTGACTGTCTTTTGTCTATGCTAGGATATTGTCTGATTATATCTCTCTATGGACTGCATTTCGGCTGTTGTTATGTTATGAATGTAAGTCACTTAAATCACTATATCAAATACAGTCAATATAGTGATTTAATGACAAAATCCTAATACGATACATATTTTAACAGTTGTGATGTATTTTAAACTAACGAGTGTCTTCCACTCCCAGACTAAGTATGAAGTAAAATTTCGAGTTTAGAAAAGCCCCGCGTAGAAAATTTGACGAGACAAATTTTCACGGGGCTTTTCTAAACTCGAAATTTTACTTCATAAGCCACGCATATAAACCACGGATTTACAGTAAAGTTAAAAATATATAACTCTCAGATGTAATGGTAATCAATATTTATTGAGATGTAGCGAACAATGCAAGAATTACTTTTTTTGTGAATAGTATTGGAATAATGATAATAAAAGTAGAATAAATTCAGTTTGTGCAAGTCATCATATCTTAAACGGGGAAAGTGCTATGATAAACACATCACTATTTTTTTACTTTATGTTTTGTATGATAATCGATACTTATTATTATTATTACAAAAGATTGACAGTTATTAATTAATTTTGACTGCTAACAATGATTGACTGCTGTCAATATTTTATTGATTAATAGATATGATGTCATTGTTTCTAAGGCACTCTTTGCAAAAAAGAAAATATGATAATTTTAAATGTCAAATCTAAAATAAATTATAAGTGTGATACATCACTGAGTTCAAAAAAAAATGTTCTTTCATAAAATATGAAAATCCAAAATAACGCCCATAAAAAAAACAAAAGTTGACTATGGTCCCCAGGTAAAAAAAAAGACCTTTATTGGCATAATACTCTATTACATCCATATCTACACTAATCACTGCCCCCTCTCTTCCTTCTGCTTTCCCTCTCGTCCCCTAACTTCTCCAGCGTCCTTACCCCGGCCCCATCCTCTCTCATCCATTCCGTCACTCTTCTATTCCCTCTTATTCCCACCCATTCCTCCTTCACCCCCTCGCACTCCTCTGCCAGATGGCTCCACGTATCCCTCCCCCGTTCACACATTACACGCCTCCCATACTCTTCCCCCATCCACACCTTCCTTCCTCTCTCCTCCGACCCACACCTCGCCCTCGCCAGCACCACCCTTTTCTCCCTACTCCATCCACCCTCCATCAAATACCTCGGCATTCTTCCATGTACCTGCCACCTCCCGTACCTATCGTTGTATTCACTCCTCTCTATATACCCTTGCCTTTCCTGTGCTTCCACCTCATTTTCCTTCTCTTTCACCCACGCATCCATCTTTACCCCATTCCCCAGTCACTCCATCACCTTCGCCTCCGACAAACCCACCCTCTCATACTTATGTGGTCCCCGGGTAATTGTTATAGTTATCTTAAAATAAAATATGTTACTAGATTTATCGTTAAAAAAAATATTTTGTCAAAGTTCTAAATGTCTAGATTTTGTTGTTTTTGAATAAAAATATTAAAACTATTTTTTTAAAAAATAGTTCTTTGTTGATATCTCGTAAAGAAAACAGATATTTCAAAATTGTTTTCAGATTATTGTTAGGCCCTGAAATACCCAACTTTGCCTCAATTTAACCGACTCTCTATCTCTTTAAATAACCGAGAACTCCATACATTCTGTTGAAATACGGGCACACTGTATATTAATAGTCACTTTACTTTTTAATCAACTAAAACTTTATTTTTAATTTAACTTCACATAAACATTTAACCATTCGCAATTGGGGTTCAACATATTCCAGAGGAAGAAGCTGGTTCTAAAACCATGCGCATATAATAATAATAATAAAAATCCTTTATTCCATCAACTGTGCACAATAAATTACATACTGGGTGTTAATTCGTGATTCGTGCAGTTTTCGTGATTCTCTTGAGCATAGAGGGTGCTAACATTAACAGCATAATAGCTGCGCTAAAATGAAGTGACTATAAAATAAAAACAGTTGAATTTATAATTTTTCAATTAAGTGTAACTTGTTTTTTTAAGGGTGCTATATATTTTTTG
The DNA here is from genome assembly GCA_932526585.2 of Philonthus cognatus. Lineage (NCBI taxonomy): Eukaryota > Metazoa > Arthropoda > Insecta > Coleoptera > Staphylinidae > Philonthus > Philonthus cognatus. The sequence goes on from OW052242.1 coordinate 38,666,553, forward strand.
TCACTATTCGGCTCATAATTTAATTCTCATTTAATTATGTTAATAATAATATTTATCCGTAGATGCAAGCTAATTTTCTTAAAAACGTATTACAGTAGGAATAAAAATAAATGTGAAAACACATTTATTTTTATTCTTACTGTGCCGGTCTCGTATCCGGGCCCGGCAGTAACAACATGCTCTTACTGACTTTTATTTTTAAACTTATGACCATAAATTACATTTTCAGTTATTATCCGATAATTTCTTCGTGCGTGAAATATACTCAACAGCGCAACTTTTCTTGTCGACATCAAATGCACCATTGTATTTTTACATATTTGGCATTGAGTCGAACTTGAATTTCTTTAAAATTATTTCAAGAGTTCGAGCTAAAGGTGAGTTATATCTAGAATAATGATAATCTTTTAATTTTTCTGGTTGCGTAATATGGAGGAACATTGTATTTAAAAGCTGGCCATTCACAAAATCGTCTATTCAAGGATGTTATATACATGGATCGCTAACTTGTCAATATGATAGATTAGCAAAATAAGGCAAGTGTCTGCCATCTTGAGTTAGGCATTTAAGCGGGAACATTTAAAATCGCAATCCTTGCAAAATAAATGTAAACGAATATATTTTATGATCCATTTAAATTAATATTCTGTTTTATATACTAAACGCATGTGCCGGTGCCGGAATACTGAACACAAATTCCTTTTTTTTACACAAAACACAACACTATTCCATTGACTAACCTATATTGTCGATAATAATAAACACACAAAAGTCTTATAATAATGAAAAAAATAGTAAAACAAGTCCAAAATAATAAACAGGGGACACAAGACATTAAAGTAACACCAAAAATATAATAATATTAAGTTCACTCGGAATCTCAATAGACGGGGGCCATATTGTGGTACGGTTTATTTTCGCCCACCACTTGCCTCATCCGTAAAACGGAAGTAAGCAATCCATAGATATATCATTCTTGCGTTTTTTGATTTAAATTTGACATTTTATGTCAAAGTAGGTTATTTTGTTTCAATATTTTTAGACTAGGACTTGTCTGGTGATATACTTGGCTTTAATTTTCCACTTATTGTCGGTTGCATATAAGTACCAGTCAACGCCTGGTTGATCAGCTGTACGTTGGCGACTCAACGTCGAATTAAATACGTCTATCGATTGATCAACCAGCAGTTGACGTGACGTTAAATGTCAACCGAACCTTGCGCAGCCAAAAACTTTAAGTTAAGTATAAATAAAATTGCAAATTCTTGGTTGCAGAATACTTCAAACATTAAAAGTGCGATTCTTTTCGCAATCTACAACAAGTTAGTCTTACAAAGACTATATACAAACACTCATTGAAAAAACTACTTCCCGAGCTAATGCCCTGACGGACATTAAATTATACAACAAGTGTTTGCTGTTACATACAGTAACCTACTGCAAATGTAACAATTTGGGTCAAATTATTCAGGCCATCTATAGACGCGTTTCGAGATTTAACTTTCTTCTTCTTCTTGTTTTAGTTAATATTTAGTTAGACTCCAGCCTCTAGTCAACTGTACAGAATGGTCGATCTCAGAGGTAACAAGCGACTTTCTTGAGTTACGCGACATATAAAAAAAAAATCGCCAACACACGCCGAATTTGGTTTATAGGGGGACAACTGTTGATGACATTTTCTCCACATTTATAACCTCAACCCCCTAACCTAACCTTACATCACCCCCCGATTTGAAATAAGGAAAGTAGGCCGAATGATATATCGTTAAGAAGTTCTTTTGATTTTGAATACAACGGTATCATCGCTTTCAATTTCATTGATTCCTGAGGAAACAGCAAGATTTTGCAATTGCATTTTCACCTGTTTAACGCAACAAAAAAAGTTAACAATCCAGTAAGGAATGTAAAACAAACGAGTGATTTATTAACATGAAAGAACAAAATATAACAAACCTCAAAATTCACATGTCAAAATAAATTTTAAAATTATGTATTTGTAATATAGTTGAGATAAATACACACAGCTTGTTACCTCAAATGTTATATCAAAGTGTTGCCGTTCCCTCGGGAATCAATATAATCGAATAAATTACACCCTTCGTTTGCAGAATCGAAAGAGCTTTTTAACGATATATCACTTGACCAATTTTTGCTATTTAAAATCGGAGGGTAACGTTAGGTTAGGTTAGGGGGTTAAGGTTATAAAGGTGGAAATGTGATCAGAAGATGTCTCCCTCAAAACAAAAATGACGTGTCGCGGCGATTTTTTAAATAATGCCGCGTAACTCACCAAAGTCGCTTGTTACCTCTGGGATGGGCTTAAAGTAATGAAAATGTGTACAGCTTAGTTAGCTCGGAAATAAATGACAATTGTTATTAGATTGACATATATTGTTAAAGATAAGATAGTACCGATTTCCATAATTCATCAGGTTACCAAGAGATGGTTAGCAGGTCTCTCTGCAAAAGCACTTTCAACAACGGATAAACCTTCGATTTAAGCGAGTAATAGCGAAACATGTTGGGCAAGGTTCGTTTAAGATTGAGAACAATTAAAGAAGACTTTTTCAATCTTGTAATGATTTCTTTGTCTTCTAATAATATGTAGTTTTTGATTAAGTTTATTATGTATTGCATCTGATTTAATATTATATTTTATTTTGAATAAATTGGTAATTCTTATTACTTTAAGCCCACCGGTTACTATATAACCAGACAATAGTATAACATGATAAAATACATATATTAAAAAATAAAATAGTAACGATAATTTGTTTTTAATTTTGTTTCACTTTTTTAAGTGATTTCAAGTGATTTAAATCATTTTTTTCAGAAATACAAAACAAACTTTCTGCACGTCAATGTCTTCATTTTATTTTTGTTGCAGAAAAATGTAATAGTAGATGAAATTTTGTAGGCAACGTGTGTAAAGCGCTTTTGTGCATTTCTTGCTATTAGGACACACGCCTAATGACCCGTGCCTAAACCAAGCAAATCGCCGTACTTCATGCACTAGTTACATAAACAACCATTCATATTGTTTAAGTATTTAAATTTATATTTAATACACATTACATATTCGTGTTGTTAACTCATGTATTTTTTAGGCGTTTGTCATGCTGATGATGTGGGATACTTATTCAAAACCTTAGTTACACCTCCAATGGTAGCCTGGTAGCCTAGAAGACATAACAGTTAAAAGATTAACAAAATGGTGGGCGACTTTTGCGAAAACAGGAAACCCGAATCCAATCCATAGGGATGATTATCTAATTCCGGTTGAATGGCCTGCGGCTAAAATAAATGATTTTAAGTATATGAATATCTCCAAACATTTAACAGTCAAAACGAATCCAGAGGATGAGAGAATGAAGTTTTGGGAGAACATTTTTTCACTAGCTTATGCAAGAACTAGCAAATTGTAGAACATTATTTACGATCCTCCTAATACCTGTACTAGAGAAAATTGTTTTCGTAAACATTTTTAAATCAACAATGTTTGTGTAAATATTCCCATTGAATCAATTAGGTGTATTTTTTTAAATCCCTGCGTCTCGACGGTAGAGCAAAAATCGTGAGATTTTGACATGCAACATTAAACTTAGTATTTAAAATAAAATTAAAAATATAGATAAATTTAAACGTCGCATTATGTTAAATACATTCCTCTTAGTTTATAAATAATAAAAGAAAATTATTAGGAATATTAATGTTTTTGAAATAATAAAAATGAACATTTTTTTTATTTTATCATAAATTTATTACGTTCATAAATAATTAAAAAATATTAAAACATAAAATATTTAAAATTATCAAAAATAACGAAACAAATAGAGATTTAATTATTTGGCGATTGCAACTCTTGAAATTATAAAAGTAAAATAAAATTAAAAAAAACTAATATATCTGAAAATAATTTCACAAGAGTCGATAAACGTAGCAAAATTTAATGAAATTCGTAAATATGTTCGCGAAATACCAATCTTCTCTATTTTCGATCCACGCATATCAATAATGAATTTTCGCCAATGTGACATCGACAGGGTTTATGACGACATTACAACATGACAACATTTATTGCCACAAACCCTCGCATAAATCCTAAAACCATAGACAGAGTCCAAGATGCACTGACTAACTCTATCAAGACACATACCCCGAAAGTTACCCGCAGTCTATACAGGTACCCCCTTCTCAAATATATCCTTACACTAATTAAATATAAAGGACAAATCTACAAAGACATTCGATAAACAGACAACACAAAACTGAAATCAAAATTCAATAAATTAAACAAAGACATCAAACATCTCATACTAGAATTCAAAAAGAAAAATTGTTCACCGTATCTAATAAAATTAATAAAAATGATGGATAAAACTTCTAGACACAAATAAAGAAACTATCGAAATATAAGAAGACTGATAATTAAATCAATAATAAATCCAATGACAAATAAAGAAATGAAGGACCTACAGACCATTGCAAATATTACGAGTGTCTATAAACTGTCAGCATCCTAGTAGGTTCTGACTTCAGAAACATACGTCGTGATTTGACACCACCCAATGACATATAATTAAGTTTATTTGAGGTTTCCGAGATTGGTGAATCTCGTATGACTTAATCTAAGATATATAAATTGTTTTTCAAAGCAACCGAGATGCCGCCAGTTTATAGACACTCATTATTTGTAGACTATTTTAACTATGTCGAGATTCTTGTTGGTTTGACCAGGGAAATCCTTAGGGATGTTTACTGCAGTGGTTTCTTTTAATCATAAATCAACAAGCTTCTCAAAGCGTTTTGCGAGTATTGCCCTGGGGGCGACGGTTGGTCCTCAACACCCACCGGTGCACAGTGGTTTCCCTAGCTGTCAAAATTCAATTTATGTTTACATTATTGCATATAACATTGGTTACTACCTGATAACTAATTATATAAGAGTATAAAAATGGATCCTGTAAAATAAAACAATCTTTTGTTTTCAAACATCCGAAGTAATAGTTCGTCGCTAGTGCACAATTGTATTATCAGTGCATCATTAGTAACATAATTATTTCTCTCTCTATTATCCTTGATTTTTGCGATTGTTTCGTAATGGAGTTCCAAGAAGAAGGCATGCACTTTATTTTCATTCACTTTTTAAAGTATACATTTAGAAATATATAAGTTGTGTGATTTCCACAAAAACAATATTAACATTTTCAAATTTATTTATTTGTCTAAGAAACATTTAACGACTTTCCCCCACGTACTATTACACATATTATATCAAAATTTGGTTCTTAGAGCCTGTAGAACGTTAAGTTATTTGATTTATCTGCAGCAAGCTGCAGCTGCTCTTTTTACATAACCTTCAAATAAGGTGTTTCAAATTCAACCATTACCACGGGGATCTCGCTTATTATAGTAGATAGAGAGTAGGTTTAAATTCGAAACTATTACAGAATTTAGTGCTTTTTGATAATTTGTTAAAAAATCCGTTGATAATCCGTTGAAAAAGTTAATTCTTTTGTTTTCGAGTAAGATAAAAAAAAAACTGAAAAATCTGTTTTTCTTTTTTTTATATTTTCGTTATTTGAAGTAATATTCAAAAACGGTACAGACCTTTTTACAGCACTTTTTTATTATCAAACAGATGGCGTAATTGATTTCTTTATAACATGTTTCGTTTCTTTAATCCATCATCAACTTTCTTGTTTCTTAGAGACGCCATATTTATTTTTTATCACATCTAATTGCGTTATTTTTTGTAATGACAAAGATATAACACACCATACATTTATTTCCATAAATTAACATACAATCGGTAGAAATAATTTTATTAACGCTAACTAAGAATCTTCCCTGCCATGGATTTGAAAACAATTAAAAAATCTAAAAAGTCATTCGATAATTAAGAAAAGCAAGATATTTGTTGAGTATTGTTATTATTGTTAATAATTGAGATGAGTGAAAATATTAACAAAATTAATTAATCTTGCAAAGTGATGAATTTCATCAACATTTACAAAATAATCAAATGAGACAACTGTTGATATACAGGGAATATTTTTTTAAACTATATAGACGCTGTTAATGTTCCGACATTCGTTGTTTTTTTTAAATAGTCCAATTTGAAGCTTTAAGCGAGGTTTTTTCACTCCCAGATTAAGTATATGGTAAAATTTCGAGTTTAGAAAAGCCTGAAAATTTGGTTTGGTTCCGTAGCGTTAGGCGAACTTTTACTTCATGCGCCATGCGTATAATACACTGGTTTTACTTGAAATTTAAAATATACATCTTGGTAGCATATTATAAACTTTATAATATGTTAGTGTTTCATACTGAAGGCGCATGCTTAATGCAGGATTATGATTAATGAAGGATTGAAAGGGTATTCTTAAAATGATACATGTGAACATTTTAATAACTCGCCTGGTGTTTCGGAATTCTCTTTTTAATCAAAACTGATATATTTTACATGTAAACATTTATAGAAATTATAAGTTTTAAATATACTCAATACTATGCTACTTTCTTGATGGGTCCATGTTTTCAAATCCTAAAAAGTAAAATACTTGTTTTGCTTTTTATTAAAGTATTTTGGAAATTATCGTAACCTACCGAAACACGTGCCGCCGGATAACTATAAATAAAATCGAAACAAGTGTTTCATTTTACACAATTTGATATTTAAATTTTATGTGAGATGACAAAAAGTAATGTAACGGCTTGATATCTCGCTTTGTGATGAGTTTAGACAAAAATGTTTTAATAAAACTTGTAGCAACAAATTTAAGCTACTACTTAATAATAATTGTTAATACACTGGGTAATTTATTTTCAATATACGAAACAAACTGACCTTATTTAATTGGAACCTAGTCGATTGATGTGTAAAGCCGACCTGAGATAGTATTGCGATAGATGTCCTACTAACTAATCGCAAGAATGCAAAATATAGTATACGGCCGACTTGAGCGAGAAAACGAGGGATATCCTCCTAACTAAGCGACCTAGTCGATTGATGCGTAAGGCCGACCTGAGTTAGTATTGCGATAGATGTCCTACTAACTGATCACAAGAATGACGAATTCGATTATGAGTGGACCGAGGTAAAAGGTCGTTCCACTCACTAATCGAGAATGTATGTGCGATTGATGTGTTGGGCCGATGTGAGAGATTTCTCACTATCTAATCGCAAGGATGTCGAGTGTGTGATGCTAGCTCCGGGGTGGTTTTTGTGGGTTTCCCATCTCGAAATGCAAATACAGGGGCTAGTTAATTTTGCTCTCACAAGTTGAGTCATACAATTTTTGAGTTTAGCTAAATGCACATGGCTTCTAAACACAAATGTTTGATAAAATATTCTGTGAATATATATAATATAATACATACCAATTCATTAGAAATGTCATAAATAAGTCAATAAAGTTTGCACACGTTAAGCTTATATATCCTGCTTTATTTATTGTCCACACATCCTCCTGGTCAAATTAAAAAAGAGAGAAAGACACAGTATTGACGATAATACATATTGACTGACACAAACAACGAACCTGGTAAATAAATTTAAGGGTTACTACATACACAACACAGCGTAAATAATAATACAAAGTATAAATGTGTACAATACCCAGGGACAAATCATTATCAACTTAAAAAAATGCGGCATCCGAATTTCAAAGCATACCCAAAACAGGTTGGGAAACAATGTAATTGCAATTTTCGAAAATATAGGTAAGCCTTTCAAAAACTATTTTTGTAAATACATTTCTAATAACAAACATAATAAACTCCATAATAATCCACCGACTACCAACAAAAACAGATCTCGTAAATGATTAACATTAATAGCTGGTGTGTACATATAATCAGCAAAATCAATTGTACTTTCTTGATGCGACGGCAATTTCCTCATTATCAAAGTAAAAAAATCAACCCGGGAACTTTTTTTATTTCCATATACCGCCCCGAATGCTGGAATAAGAGATTCGTCGATTACATGAAATAGATTGGGGATATTGTTGTTTTTCATTAAAACGAAAATGTCCACCAACTGAAGTTCCACGATGGCATAAGCAAACGATAAATTCCCTGAAAGTAAACCATCGTACACCCGCCGGCTTGTCGTGCAAATCGTTATGTTTTTGAAATTTGAAGGAATTTTTTATTCAAAATCCTCTGTGACTAGAATTTGTAATGTTGTTTTGTAGAATTGTTCTAATGAATTAATGTCTTCATGGTATTCAGTTGAAAGCAGTGCAGTTCATGTGCCGAAACTGTAGAATGCTGAGATCATCATTGAAATTACCACCCAACTAATGTATGTAACTTTAGATAAGTAACTGAAATTTACTGGGTTAATTATAGGAGAATTTATTAAACATGCTAGTAAGTAGATAATGGCGTCCTTAATTAATATCCGTTAAAATTTTGAAATAATAAAAATTACTAAAATAAATGTTAGTAACAAAAGCAGCCATACCGTCCAGTTAAGTATATTTACAATTTTTTCTAATAAAGTTTTAACAGATGCTTTAGGAATAACAATTTTACCATCACTCCTTTTTACTGGAGAGCTGTATTGTAGATTACTAAAAGTATTTCGAAACGTAATAATGGTCGATAGCTCTGCTATTCCACTACTAATTGCATTTTTGATATCTTCCAGAGACTCGTAATTTTTTATAATACAAAACGCTCCATATTTCCGTAAAGTATCACAATATGGTTTAGAATAATCACCAACTTTTAATGTCAGTGAAGCTACAGTAGGTTTATTTTCTATTCTACCAGCAACCTCATTGAAAGTATACGTAATTAATTTATTTTCCACTGGTAGATGTATGGATATCACAGGAAAATTAATCAAAGTTGAATTAACAACATTAGAAATGTTAACTTCTTGATTTCTGCTTTCGAATATTACTCGCATGTCATAAGTATCCTTCATATTTATCTTTCCATTCAATTTAGATGTAAATTTATTAAAGCTCTTGACATTTTTCACTAACACAACATAAAAATTAAAGCTACGAAACGGTATAGACTTGCTATTATAAATTTTTAATGGCATGGGTGTTTTGCAGGTAAAAAAATCGAGCGTAACTTGATCAATCATATAATTATCCCAATCTATAATATGTAGTGTTACACTGGCACTCCAACAAATGTCAAGTGTTTTCATGTATTTCTCATAGTTGTTTACTGCTATTTCTATTTTGCTGGAAATAGACGTTATTAATACTAATATAACACTAAATAATTGTTTAAGTGTTATCATAACTTGTTTGTCAGGCAGTGGAATGTTTTCAACTTATTATATCTATCATTATGCAATTTATGAAATGTGTATGGTTTTATCAGGTTTTATAAAACAGTATTTTTTTGTAAGTTAGGAACCAATTATAAGTAATGTCTTATGGTTAAAAGGGTAATGTTAAAACTTTTACGCTGGAAATCAATACAAGTAATTGAATAATGATGATATACAGGCTGTCTGAATTTTTCCGAAATGCATGAGGATCTCGGTTACTTAAAGAGATAGAGAGTCGGGTAAATTGGGGCAAAGTTGCGAGGTTTAGGGCTTAATAATAATCTAAAAATAAATTTAAACTATCTTCTTCTGTTTTCGGGATATTATCAAAAAAACTGATTTTTTTAAATTGTCGTTCGTTTTTTTTATTTAAAAACAATTCAATCAAGACATTTACAACTTTGACATTATATGCACTCTTTAATGATGATAATGCAACAGTATGCTTGATTTTAAGACGGCTCTAAAATTTATCTAGGAACCATAGACAATTTTTGCTTTTCTTATGGACGATATTGTTTTTCCGAATTCAGTGACATAACACACTGATAATTTGTTTTATATTTGATATGAACAATTATGATTTGTTTTTTATTCTGTTACGAGTGCCTTGAAAACACTTGAGTGACGCACTCATTGTACAACGTTTAAGAAGCTAGAAAGTTTTTTTTGGCAGTCCAGAATGTATGAAAATACCATAATTATGTTTGGAGGTGAATAGTAATTTGTTAGAAAACTTTTGAATTTTAAATGTTATTGTTTTATTACATATTGTTGCTTAGGTAATTTATTGTTAACTATTTAATTGTTAGGGCGGATACATGATAAAACTCTATAATATTATTTAAAGAAAATAGCACAGTCGGGAGGGTTTCACTTTTATTATTAATACTATTGTCTCCTAACTCCAGCAAAAATGCTTTATCCCTATAAATCCTAAACTCCCAAAACTGCATAAACTGTTAAAAATTCCCAAAGACAACTTTATTATTAGACCAATAGTAGTAAAAATTACAGCGTATATTTACATAGCACCACATATGCCCAAAAGAAAAGTTCCCTGTATCTGTACAGTGATGATTTCCGAAATACATAAACATTTAGAAAGTTACATTCATAGTTATATTTAAATAAATGTAAATTGACAATACATTAAATGTTTATATATCTATCAATAACTTCCGAAACATCGTACCGATTTAAGTTAAAAAAATCACTGTAAGTCAGCAAGGCCGTAGCCACAAAAAAAATCGGAGGAGGTTATAACAATTTCGGGGGGAAAAAATAACGATTTGTTACGCTTTTCGGTTCAGCTCCAACTGATTATTTTAATTTCTCAAATGTTTTTATTTCATATTTAAAAAAAATGATGATTTAAATATTAAAAATATGGAAAAGTGTCTCAAATTGAATTACTTCTAATTTTATTATTATTATCGCCTTTACAAAATAAATATTTTTTACATTTTTTCGCTATATCTTAGTAAATATCTATCACATCTCAGCAGTATATATTTTCAACTTTACTTCAAATCAGTGGATTATACACGTGGCGCATGAAGTAAAATTTGTCTCGGCTCGCTGCGCGATTGATTTATCAAATTCAATATATTCGAAAATTGGGGCAGGTGATGGCCGAGCGGTAACGTCGTCGGGCTGTATCGCTCGGCGAGCCACAAACTCGGGTTCGATTCCCGTGCACGGGGAGACTTTATTTAAAAATAATTTCTCGTCGTGTCCCTGGGTGTGGTGTGAATGTGCCGTGACGTCCAAATATTTATTAAATTAATTAATACAATCATCGTTAGTGGCTGAATGGCTAGAACCTATGCCAAACAAACAAACAAACAAACAAACAAAAAATCGGAAATTATTTAAACACACCAATTTAAATTTTTTTTCATCAAGACATACTTTTTTGGTGTCGAAAAAACTAAATTATGTCAAAAGCGACAATTCATGTAATTAATGACGAATCTCGAAAAATCGATAAAAAAATCTTATTATTATAAAAAAAAACGCATAAAAAATCTAAAAATGTAAAAAAAGCGAGAAACTTCGCCTTAATAAATATAGTTTTAATTTTTGAAACTTTCGACAGAAATTGACAATTCTGACATCAGATGACATTTTCGATATTTTGGAGTTATTCCTCTATAACTATGCCCTTCTTTGTGTACCGGGCACTTCGTCCCCACCCTCCATGCTGCCGGCAGGTTCACTCTTCTCGTCCACACCTGGTTCAGTAGCTCCCTGAATTTTTTTCTTCCCCCTTCCACAATCTCCTTCTACATCGGTATCTTCCCTCCCTTCACCTCCTTGAACGCTCTTTCCATTTCTTCCTCCGCGAACTATTCTTCTCCATGCTCTCGCCTGCCTTCTCCTATCCCCTCTGGCACTTTACTACCTTCTCGTCACTTCTTTACCCATTCTTTCAACGATACCCCTAACGGCCTCATCCTTTCCGCTCTCCTCAGCACCTTCCACATTTCCGCCTCATTCCTGCATTCCCTTAGTTCCTCGCTCACTCTTTTCACCGCCTGCAGCTTCTTTCTCTCACATATACTATCATATCTCTTCCTTGCCGCCACCACTTTCCCCTCTTCTCCTTCATTTCTTAGGCATTGTCCCACTGCCTTCCTTAACTCCCTCTTTGCCTGCCTACACTTTTCATCGAACCACTTACTCCCACCTCTTCTCTCTCCCTTCTTTTTCCGTCCACATCCCACTATTATCTCTTCCATCTCCTTCATTGTATTGACCTCTTTCCATTGAATCCTCGCCAGCCTCTTCCTCATATACTCCATCGCCTTTAACCCACACTCAAGGTATTTGTTTTCTTACCCCCTCTCCACTTATCTTCCCTTCTCCATCCACATCTCCACTATTAACGGCAGATGGTCCGAACCCAACACCTTTTCCACCGCCATACCTCTTATCTCTCCTCTTACTATTCCCTTGACCGCCACATAGTCAATCACCGATGCCCCTCTTGGCAGAATGTACGTTTTTTTCCCCTCCCAATCGCCCTCCGTGCATCCGTTCAAAATCTCCCATCCCCCCTCCATCACCCACTCCTTCATCCTCCTGCCCTCCCCAATTATACATTTATCCTGCGAACTCATCTTCACTACCTAACCGTCCTCACCAATCCCTTTCCACTTTCCCCTTTTCTGGCATTGAAATCCCCCCCCCCACCATTCACTTTCCTCCTTCACCCGCTTTCTCATCTATATCTTATGTCCCCCCCAATTTTTGTTAACGTACACCACCCCCACATTAACCCGATATCCTCCCTGCTGGTATTGCACCCACACCAGCCCTTCGCATCCCTCCATCATCTCCTACTTGCCTCCTTTCCCATACTCTCTCCATGTAACAATCTTTCCTCTTTGGCTCTCCCTCTCCTCGCACATTTTACTGCCTCTTTCATCTCCGATCTAAACCCCCTCGGTAACCATCCTTTCACTTCTTCCCATTCCTTCTTCACCATCCAAGTCTCTAATATCCCCACTATGTCCTTCCTTATAACCCACTCTTCAAAGTCATTCTCCCACTTGCACTTCTGTCCTTTAGACATTATTTCCGCTACATTCCAAAACCCAAACGTTATCGCGCCTTTTTTCCCCACTTTCCCACACTTGCTACCTAGTCTCACTCTTGACTATTTCTATTTTATTTATAAATTTCTTGTAGTCACGCGGAAATGAAGTTCGGGGGGAGGGAAAAATTGTTTTAGAATATGTCAAAGTATACTTTAAAAGAAAAAATCCCCGTATGTTTCTTAAACGTAACTATAAATAGCGAATCAAGTAATTAACGAGCTAACAGTGACTGATACTAGTTTAATAATTAATTTTGTTAACGTGTTCTGTTGTCGGCATTCTTTTTTTAAACCAATATTTATAATTTTCGTATATGCAACGATCGAAAATTTCGCTCAATGCTGCTTTTCACTATAGATACAGATGAGTTGCAGATTAAACAAAAACATTTTTACCAATTATAGTAAACAAAATATTATATTTCACAAAATCTTGTCGGAGGTTGAAACCTGACGATCACGATTGATGGGTTGAACGCCCCTGTACTAACTAAACTGATATCATTTATTACTATGCTTTTTGGTTTCCAAGAGAGTGCGTTAAACGTCACTTTTGAAGCGGTAAGTTTAAAAAGTGATTTCCAGCAGTGCGAGTGTATTATGTTGGAGTGTAAGCTCTACTTGCAGACCCAATTCTTTCCGCATATTTCAATAAACAAAACGATTAGGCTAATAGCCAAACCGACAATCGCAAGAATAAATAAACTTTGGACATGCGATATACCAATCGTCTTAAATTCTTCATTGGGCAAGATATAATTAATCACACTTTCAATAGGTTCTTCTTTGGCCGTATTTTGACTTATAAAACCATCAATAAGATCGGCAGTTTGCGTATCGGCACCAGTTGTATACAATGCATCATAAGTAGGTATTAGTGGATCATCCATTATATAAAAAGGAACCGCAACACTATTTTCCTCCATACTCTTAAAGATTGCTAAGGCGTGATGGTAAAGTATAGCATAGCCGACTGTTGTATTTCGATTGAGAATTCCATTTCTTATTACGGTACTATTTGTAAAAATCATCTGATCTTTAAGAATATCAGGAACGAAGGTCTTTAACTTGGAACTAATTATTATTTTAATATCAACATTGGTGAGATCTGTGAGTGTTTCATGCGATTTATATGGTGTTGTTGAAAGTATGCATTGCAAAATAAAAGCTTTGTTAAAGTAGATGAGAAACATGCTCAAAATCATCCATGATGTTAAAATCACTACACTCGCTTTTTTAAACTTGTGATTATCAATTGAACCATTACTAATTAAAAATGAAATTAAGAAAATACTTCCAAATGAAACAGAAGTATTTTCGATTTGTTTTAAAATAACAAGGACAATGAAAAATATTGCAAAATATACAATCCAAACTTTGTAATGTAAAATTTCTATAAGCTTTATTAATAGAGGTTTAAGCTCGGGTTTTTTAATAATTACTTTAATGTCATTCCGTTTAATTACCCTGGAGTACCGAACATCTTTGTAAATATTTGGAAATGAACTAACAGCGCATACGTAGATATTTCTTTCCAAGATATTTTGATACACTTCTTCGACATTGTCAAATGTAAGTAATTTATAACTGTGTCTCCTACGGTATTCTAAGAACTGTTTAATTCTGCTTCCGTAATCATCACAGTCATATTTTAAAATCCCTATGTTTCCAATCTTGTTAAAATCGGAATAGAGAGAGAATGCGATTGGTTCAAACTGTTTATTATTATATGCTATTACTATTGTATCTGGAAAAAAATCGGTGTAATTCAAAGTGAGTTGTTCAAATTTTTTCCATTTATATTTTTCTTCTGGATATTGGACAAACATGATTTGATTAGCTGGATTTCGATTGGTTTTCTGATATTTCTTCAAATATTCCAAGAGTTCACTCAAATTATTTAAACAAATCACCCACATAAGATCTTGTATTATGGTATTAGGTGGAATCACTTCTATGTCATAAGTTAAATATGTAAAGTGATATTTAATTTTTTCCAAAACATAATTTGTTTTAGAGGTACACTCAAACGTCGAATGAAATAAGTATTTATTAAAACGTATCAGAATATTTTCCTCCTTTCGTAGGTCTTTGTAATCAACTACCAACATTTCATGGTATTTATCAATTGAGTCTATGTAAGATGTATTATGAACTTCAATACTTGCATTAATAAAATAAGAAGGCAACAGAAATACACTTAGTAGGAGCATACTGTGAGGAATGTGTACTATTCAGGTGAAATGATTCATATAACAAAAGAACATTGATTTTCATATTAGTTGGTAATATTATTCTACAAATGTAATGCACTGTTGTATATTATATTGGCTTACAGATTAATACTATTACGAAAATTGTTAAACATCAGACCAATTATGAAATGAAAAGTATATGAATGACGTTTAAACTAATAAAAATTATAATATGTATGATCCATTACACTTAGCTCTAGCGATTGGAAATAAACCAACTTTTTTAAATACCGGTGTTTCGGTATATTTACTAATCAAAACCGATAATTTACCAGTATATTACAATATCGTTATTTTGGTTCGAGGAAAGAAGTGCAAAGGAAAACTATTTTGGGAAAAATCCCATAAAAAAAAATCTTTTGAATACAATCGCAAAAGGAAAAAAATCTCACGAGAAAAATAACTCACGCAGATAGAGATATAGGCAGTCCACGTAATATATTAAATTATATGAAATCTAATAAATATCTAAAATGCATTTTAAATGAATTATGCAAGTCATAGAATAGAAATAAAAGTACGTGCAATCAGTATAAAAACCAATGAAGCAATCCTAATACAAACATACCTAAAAAATAGACAACAAACGACACGAATTAACGAAGAGAGTAAATCATCAGTAGCTATTAATATATTACCACCAATATTATACAGGGAGTTTTTCTTAAAACTATACGTTTTCCAAATTCAAAAGAATTCGATTTGGAGTTTTAAACGAGTGTTTTGCAAAAACACTGATTTTAAGTGAGGTTCAAATATACATAAATTTCACAATATTCTAGTGTTTTATACGCGTGGCGCATTAAGTAAAATTTCGAGTTTAGAAAAGCGCAGAAATCCCTTGACAAATTTCCACGGGACTTTTCTAAACTCGAAATTTCACTTCATGCTTAGTCTGGGAGTGGAAAACACTTGTTTAAAGCTTAAAATCGAACTCTTAAAAACACAACGAATATCTAAAGATTTAAAGAAAATCAGCTGAATTTGGAAGACATATACTTTGAAGAAAAACTCCCTCTACATAATATATAGGGTGTACAAAATGTAATTTAACGGTATTATATCTCGGTGTGTTATGAGTTTAGAAAAATATATCTAAAATAAAACTTAAAGCTTCTAATTTAAGCTACTAATTGACAATATTTGTTTATATACAGGGTGATTCAGTTATAAATGAAACACTCTATATTTTTCGTTAGTATTTGATAGCATGTTAAAATAGAAGGGTACCAGTGAATACCGCATGCTTTAAGTTAAGTCGTTGAAAAGTTGCAGATTAATGAAAACATGGTTTATTACCTAAAACTACAGTGTTAATTACAAAATATTCAATTGTTTTATTAAAGCAGGTATTTAAATTGTCTTCCCTCTTCAGTTTTACTCTATCCCAGTGTATTATACAGTTATGATAATATGCCATTTCAGTTTCTTCTATAATTCAAATTTTAATATAGTCCCGTAGATTCACACATAATTTTACATCATTAAAATAGTTAAATTTTCGAGTTAGGCAAGCATACTTTTTTGTAATTAAAAAAAAATCACCAATTGCAGATACCTTATTAATAACAAAAGTCTGTTTATTAACCAGAAATATCACCAGATAAATTTAGCGGCAATTTTAAATAATTTCATATTTACTCTTTAAATAAAATCAAAATATAATAATATCATTATAATACGAGTATCAAGATGGCGCCTAAAGAACCAGGACAAGCTGAAGACATTGTTTGTAGCTCGTGTGGTGTAATTGTAAAAAAATGCACAACTTGTGTCGCCTGCAAAAAAAAGTTACCATCCAAACTGTGTACTAAAAATCGATTGTGTTTACGTGGATAATTTAGTGAACTTACATTGTTGTTTACCGAACATAACCCTACGTGACTTCTCCTTACAACCAAAATAGGATAAAACAGAAAACTATAAAAATGCAATTGATCTTCTGAATAGTCACGTTAGTATAGTACAAAAATTAAACTATTATTTGGAAGCGAGAATAAATTATCTAAATGAGATTATTATGTTACTAAAATCTAAAAAAAAAATGAAACGGTCACAGTGCAGCCATCTAAATGTATAAAATTAAATGTTTGAAATAGAAATAACAACAAAGGTAAAAATAAACCAGATATCTCCAATACCAAACAAAAAAATCTTGTGAAGGACAAACCGCCACTCCGCGCAGTAGATAAAGGGTGATCAACAATGATTGTAGACAAGTTAAATTTCCCGCCAAAAAATCTGGGGAATTTGATCGCTCCATGTTCATGCCAGGGAAAAATTAATAAAGAGTAACTCGATTTGACATTAGCAGCGTCGTGCGTCGTATTTTGCCATTGTGTTAATTCATTCTTCGAATTAAGTTATTTTTCATTCTGTTTCATAGACATCAGTTCTTATCAGGACTACTTTGTATAAGTCTTTGTTTTGAGGTAAGTGATTTGCTGTTTTTAAGGTTAGAAAATTAAAAAAATTAAGTTTAATCCTAAATTTACAGACTTTAAGAGAATTCGCTTGTGTTTACCGTGATGTTTGCACCACAGCATGATGCTTTCATCCTGAAGGCTCATTATCGAAGTGGAACTATGAATGAAGATGGCACATGGACTTACTCATTACAATCGTGTCTGAATCAATTTATTCAAGCCTTCCCCGATGTCCACATTCCTTACAAAACATTTTCCTCGCATAAAAACCGCATTGTTGACCGTTTTGAGGGAAAGAATTGTATCTGTAAGGGCAAGTCAGCTGGAAGACTGCCTATCTTAACAGAAGAGGTTGTTGGCGACATTCAACAACGACTTGAACAAAGCCCAACAAAATCTTTAAGAAAACTTTCAGCTCAAACGGGTATGTTCTTAATTTTAGGGTGCGCACAAATTTTAATGTTTAATCCTTTTACAGGAGTATCGTATGGGAGTTGCATAAAAGCCGCAAAAAAAGTTCTGCATTTGCACCCGTATAAGGTATCGGTAGTTCAACAACTTCAGCCACTTGATTTCCAAAAAATAATTGATTATTGCAATTGGTTTAATCAGAATTTAAATAATAATGGTATGTTGGACAAGACCTTTTTTACTGACGAGGAGTGGTTTCACTTGTCAGGATATGTAAACAGCCAAAACTATCGTACGTGGGCTACAGAAAATGCTCATACTTTTATTGAAACGGATTTACATCCATAAAAAATTGGTGTTTGGGTAGAAATTTCGAGACGTCGGATAATTGGCCCAAAATTTTTCAACGAAATAATCAATGCGGAGCGCTACCGAACACCCATTCTAGATGAATTTTTGAATCAATTGCATGATGACGAAAAAATAATGGGTTATTTTCAGCAAGATGGAGCCACTCCTCATCCTGCGTTGGCGACATTAAATTACTTGAGGGAATTTTAGGATGATCGCTTGGTAAGCGACGGATTATGGCCCCCACGTTCGCCAGACCTCACTCCGTGCGATTTTCATTTATTCGGGCATTTAAAAAATAAGGTTTTTAAAAATCAAATGCATACCCTAAACGAGCTTGAAGCAGCAATTGAAGAAGAGAGTATTTAAAAAAAAAACGTAGAATTAACATTTGCCTAGAAAATGAAGGCCATGA
Organism: Philonthus cognatus; assembly: GCA_932526585.2. NCBI lineage: Eukaryota > Metazoa > Arthropoda > Insecta > Coleoptera > Staphylinidae > Philonthus > Philonthus cognatus. Next base: position 38,685,319 of record OW052242.1, read on the forward strand.
TTTTCAACATTTATTATAAAATTAGGGATGCTAACTCTACGTATATTAAAAATACACAAAACCTTAACTTACTTCAATTTACTTTGTATATTTAGTTAAAATTCTAAACATTTTGTATATAGTTATGAATAAATATTTAATTTATTTTGGGAAAAAATGTTTGCTACGCCAATGGAAAAGCAATCTAGGGGATTTTCTTTTCATATAATCAGTTGTACCAACATTTTCTGGCGGGAAATTTAACCTGTCTACAATCATTGTTGATCACACTGTAATAATAACTTATCAGGAATTGAATTAAATAAACAAAATCCATCTCTGAAAAGGACATTGACGCAGAAAATAAAAATAAACAAACAACAGTAAATAATTACTACAAACTAATAATTGGTTGCCTCGATCTTCGTTAAATCCGCGGAAAAATTTGGGCATCTTCACGTCTATCAACTAAATCCGGAAACAACGGCCGATAATTTAAAAAGCCAATTGTAGCAAACAGCTCCCGATATACATTTTAACAATAAAATTCTACGAAATGACTCCACGAGAGTATCTTTTAGAGTATCATTTCCAATTAGCAAACTGATAGAAGTATATAAGCCAGGAATTTGGCTTGAGGGTGCAGCAGTGAGGCGGTACAGATAGTGGCTGAGCGGTAACGTCGCTGGACGGTAATCGCTCGGCGGCCACAGACCGGGTTCGATTCTCGTGCACGGGGAGTTGTTGTTTAAAAATAATAACTCGTCGCTGTTGTGTGAATGTGTCGTGACGTCCAAATATATACTGCCTTTCAAAAAAATCAGAACAACAAGTATTTATTGCACGATTTTAATAAAATTTACACTATTTGATCATGTAAACGAACTGTATCGATGATCAAAAAATCAACTTGAAATACAAAAAAACAAATGAATAAAAATTAATAATGAGTTGGGCCTCCACGATTTCCCAAACACTCATTAACACGTCGAGGCATGCTAGAAATCAGGCTGTCAATATCGAATTGGGGTATTTCATTTCAAACTTCGATAATTTGACCTCTAAGTTCCATTACAGTGTTAGCGGGGCGCTGTAAGTTACATATTCTAACACCTATCATATCCCAAACATGTTCTATTGCCGATAGATCTGGAGAACGAGATGGCCAAGGTAACAAATTGATTTCGGCACTATCAAAAAACTGTCTTGTCATGACCGCTGTGTGAGGTCGAGCATTATCTTGCTGAAAAATGGGGTTCTGCAAGCCATTTACATAGGGCACTAACACTGGCCGTAAAATGTTGTCAATATACCGAATCGCGTTAAGACTTGCTTCTAAAAAAATTAGAGGAGACCGACTACCATATGCTATCGCCCCCCAAACCATAATTCCCTGTGTAAGAGCCGTATGTCTTTCAACAGAAAATTGTAAAATTCTGCGTTCACCGCGTCGACGTCTCACTCTTCTGCGACCATCATGAGCCCATAAACAGAACCGAGACTCATCGCTGAAGATAATGTTATTCCATTCATGGGTCCAATGTTGTCTTTCCCTGCACCAATCAAGTCTTGCTCTGTGATGCTGCGGAGTAAGAGGTAGACACAATTGTGGACGGTAGGATCTTATACCAAAACTGCGGATTCTTCTGTAAACAGTAGCCATGGATACTCTTTGGCCATTTAGAGCCAACCAGTCATTTCCCAATGCCCGCGACGTTGTAAATCTGTCCCTTAAAGTTGTAAGACGAAGAGCTCGATCTTCACGCTCAGTGGTGCTTCTTGGACGTCCTGATCCAAGTCTACGTCGATTCTCCCCAACTTCGGACCATCTAGACCAGCAGCGTACGATCACCGATACACTACGGCCTACCCTTTTAGCAATAGCACGAACCGAAAAACCCGCTTCTCGCATTCCAATAATGCGACCCCTTTCAAATTCACTTAGATGATGATATTGTGCACGCCGACGAACACGGGGCATCTTTTTATGTTTTACAAACTGAAACGTCAAACTACTCAGAGGCTACTTAGATATTAGAAGCAATTACATTAAAAAATCAGCAGCTCTTCATAATGGTGAAATCGAGGAAAAATACCATTAAATAGTAACCAAAACAATTGATTTTTTGATCATCGATGCAGTTCATTTACATGATCAAATTCTGTAAATTTCATTAAAATCGTCCAATAAATACTTTGTGTTCTGATTTTGTTGAAAGGCAGTAAATATCGAATATACAACCATCGTTAGTGGCTGAAAGGTACAAAAGCCTATGCCAAACAAAAAAAAACAATAGTGATTTTAAAGTTGCCCATTTAAACGATCAAATTGAATTATTTTTAAATATTCACTCACCCAATATTTTTTGTATTAGTGAACACTGGATGACGAAAGATCAAATAAATTATTGGGTAATACATGGTTACCAGAAAATATCTGCATTCTCAAGATCAACCCATATTCACGATAAAACAGGATTTTTTATAAATAAAAACCTTTCTCGAATTTGTAATTCCATTCAAAAACCATCTTTAGAATTACATTTTGAATGTTCGATTGCCAGTTTAAAAGACGCAAATAATTTTAATGCATGCATCATCTGCATATACAAGTCGCCTAACGGAGACTTTGAAGTTTTTTCAAGTGAGCTTACTAAACTATTAAATTAGGTTTCTAATGTATATAGAACAATAGTGCTTTGTGGCGATTTTAATGTGAATAATCGGGAAATCACATATGAATTCACTACGCTTCAAAATATATCGAAGTGTGGTTTTAATGTAACGGTAAATGAAATTGATTATATTGCAACGGCACTTTCAGAAAATGTTAAGTTTAAAATGAATAAGCCAAATATCTCAGACCACACAGCGCATGTAATTACATGTTTAAGATTTCACCGTAGTTATCAAGGAGCACCTTAATCTGAGAGTATATCTATGAGAGTATATCATGAGACAACTATTCTCAAATTTAAAACACTGTTTAGTGCAAAAATGCAGAATATTCCAAATACAAATTACCAAAACATCGATGATATGTACACAAAATTCTCAAATTACTTTTTTAGTTGTTTTTATTGATGTTTTCCTAAAGAAACAAAGAAATGTCGTTTATCAAGTGATCGTAAGTTACCATGGTATAACAACGAATTAAAATGTCAAGCACACAACTTAAAACAATTTTATTGGCTTTGGAAGGATTCAAATTCTTATATCATCCATTGTCAATATAAAGAGGTAAAAAGGAATTATCGTAAAAATAGTACTTCTCAAAAAAAAAGTTTTACTTAAACAAAATAATGAATTCAATAAATGCAATTAAAACAGCCTGGAAAATTATAAATAAATACAGGATAAGTAGCAACAAAAAAGTCACTAAAGCTCCAAATTTTCTGAAGTAAATTTGACTAAGAAAAAAGTTATAGCAAATTCTTTCGGAAAATATTTTACCACAAATGTAGCTGAACAATTTTTTTTTAAATTTAATGGCAGCCTTTCAACTTCATGCACAACCGATAATAATAATTCTACAAATCCGTCTATGTTTTTTAGTCCTGTGTCAATATCGGAAGTGGTCGAAGCAATTAGCCAATTAAAGACAAAAACCTCCACAGGCTACGACGAGGTAACTACACTTATATTAAAAAAATCGTTTTAGCTAGTTGATATTAACTAGCTGATATTATCAACAAATCAGTGTCTTGGCCAATTCCCAATGTCATTAAAATTAGCAACAGTTGTGCCATTATTTAAAAAAAGGAACCCAACTCAGGTTGAAAATTATAGACCTGTGACTCTATTACGTTTATTTTCAAAAATAATTGAATACGTTGTTTGTAATAAAAAGTCATGAATTTTATATGCTCTCAACAAAAATTAAGCACTAAGCAACATGGCTTCCGTCGTAACTTTTCAACCGAAACCACCATGATGGATTTTATTCAACATATACATAATTCAATGGATAAAAAACTAAAAGTGATAGATAGGTGCATTTTTGACTTATCTCGAGCTTTCGATAGTTTGGATTTTGATTTCATTCTATCTAAATTATATGCTGCAACATCCGTGGGCCTATAAACAACTGGTTTAAATCATTTTTGGAAAACAGAAAATAGTTGTTTAAAATAGAGAATGTTGTATCGGACAAATTCAATATTACATTTATAAATTATTAATTTAACACCGAACATGCTAGAATGTACTCAATGTAAATTTTCCTATGTTCGATGTCTACTGGGACGCATCAAAGCATTGAATACGATGTGATTGGCTACGATTTCTAATAGTAATATAGTCAACCTAATCTACACTCTTCCCGTCAAAAATAAATTAAATTTGTCAATTATTATATCAACCATAATATGTTGTATTTTTAATCAGTAAAATACTAATTAAAAAAGGTAAGAAGGTATAAACGCTTCATCAGTGAACACAATTTTTCCCAATATTTGGTTGCTTAATTTTACATTATATATAATTTTATAAACATTTTATCGCGTAATTTTGTCATACAGCAACTCATAATGTTGGAATTTGTAGGACCTAAACTTAAATTCTTGTAGAACTCTTTTGTACACACAATTTTTAAGTATTAAATGATTTTGCAATAGTAAGGATATTATTGGACACTCTTCAACATAACATACATTGTTTAATCTCATCTCTTCCAATAATATCGACGGACTTCTAACTCCTCGCTTATATAATTTATCAAAACAAACTGTTTCATAAGGTTCGAAATGGTTGAAATAAATAGTATTAGTCAATCAGAAAATTTTGTAGTTAATGATTCATGGGAATTTCTTGAACAGTTTTCTCCATGGTGTAAGTTTACCAGAAAAATCTTTTTCTCCTTTGTAAATATTATTGATATGTTCAACTCTCCGTTCTTCGTCTACGTCTGTTTCAAGTGCTAGAACAGCAAATATCATTTGCTTGCGATAACTGACAGACTACATTTATTTTTGAAGGGAAGGTGTAAATTGGGTTGACTATATTACAATTAGAAATCGTAGCCAATCACATCGCACTCAATGCTTTGATGCGTCCCAGTACACATCGAACATAGGAAAATTAACATTGACTGCATTTTAACATGTTCGGTGTTACATAAAACTCTCTGTATGTTTTTGTACTGTACTTATTTATTGAAGAATGCATCTTTATTGTGTACAGCAGTAACAGAATAAAGAATATTGTTATTATTATGTATTATTTTTAAATTAATAATAAATAATTTTTTTTATAATTTGTCAATAAAATTCAAAATAATTAAATAACTAAAGTACGGACTACATAACAATTTAAACACTAGAACTTATTTGAAATTTTGTTTATTACAAAAAATTGAATATAATACATGGTCGTCATAAAATCGTCATAGAATATTGTTAAATAATAAAATTTATTTTCCGTTTTTTATTTGTATAATTTCAAAATGTGTTCAATGTTAGTTAGATGAGTTACTTTCATTACGAAGAGAAATTAAAAATGGTTCTTTTAAATTATCTATGATTTCGTGCAATTTTAACATTTTCAATTCTTTTTTGATGACATGCTCACCAAAATTTCTCCAATGCATACTTGTTTAATTTAATTTAATTTAATTTATTTACGGAATCTATATTTTTATTTACAAAGAATAGTAATACTAATAGTAATACTAATAGTAAAAACATAACATAATTGGTGCGTTAAATTTAAACATGTTACTTCACGTCTCAAAATGGTTCAATAAATCCTTAAAATTATAAATTTATTATTGCTCAACTTTACTGTTGAATGACAAGACAAACAATCGTTTATAAACGTAAAAAAATACATAATTAATTTACTAAATATTTCATGACATTGTATATATAAAAATATAAATAAAATGTAATATAATGTATACACGTTTGTATGACAGAATAACTCACAGTGTCTTCGCTAAAGCAAATTATCACAGATGTAATATCCCGTAAAGATATATAACGCAAACATATATGTATAGAAAAATGACAAACAGTTCTAGCAACTAGCAAAGTACAAACGAATATAATGAATTAATACAAAGTAACAGAATAAATAATCATACATCAATAAAATATATATCAATAAAACAAAAATTATTGAGCCAATCGGATAAATTTATGCGACGTAAATGAGTTTTAAACTGCCTAAGTGTCGATGAAAATAAAACAAAATTCTGATTGTCACCTAGCATACCTCATCATACGGTCGATAGGATTATACATGCCGTAATTTGTAGAATGATATGACAAGCGGAATAAAGGTCTGTGTCTTGACTGAAGACAGCGAGGTATGTTAAAACGCAATGACTCAACCAGAGCACCACAGTTTAAAAACCCATTCACCAGCTTATAAAAAAAAGTCAAGTCTAAAAATAGTCTTCTTTCTGAAAGCGAACTACCATTTAGTATCGTTAGCATTTCACTGTGGCTAAAGTCTACTACATATATTCCTACCCATTCTAAAAGCCATTAATTTTAAAAATTTGCTCTGAACCATTTCAATTTGATAAATGGCATTTTTAGAATAGGGTGACCATACCACTGACGCATATTCCATGTGTGGACGTGCAAGATATAAATATAGCGACTTGATTGTCGAATTTCTAAATTGCTTGCTGAATCTATTAATGAAACCTATAACTTTTAGGGACTTATTGCACACATATGAAATATGCTCCCTAAAGTCAAGTTTTGGGGTAAACAATACACCCAAATCCTTAACAGTGGAGACCTGTGCTAAATATTGACCTGCAATTGCGTACGCAAAGTTCTTAACACGTCCACGATAAAAAACGCATTTTGAAACATTTATTTAGATTCAAATCTAAATTATTATTTATGCACCACACCATAATAGCATTTAGGTCTTCCTGGAGTTCTAAATGGTTTGATTCAGACATAACTTTTTAAAAAATCTTAAGATCATCAGCGTATAAAAGAAATTGGCTGTTTTTTATGTATAATCCGATGTCGTTAATAAATAGTAAAAATAGAAGTGGTCCACAGTGCGAGCCCTGAGGAACCCCAGATGTAACCGATATCGGTTTAGAAAATATGTTCCCTAAACGCACTCTCTGTGAACTGCCCAACAAATAACTTTCAATCCATCCTAACAAGTTACCACTGAAACCAATACATTGCAGTTTATGTATTAAAATGTTATGTTGTACCCGGTCAAATGCTTTGGAGAAGTCAGTGTAAATCGAATCTACCTGTGACCCAACCTCCAAAGCATTCGTAATGTATAATTGGTATGATAAAAGATTCGTGGTGGTTGACCCTTAAGAAAGCCGTGCTGCTCAATAATTAAATACTGATTGCACTGCCAACTTATTTGTTCAGATACTAATTGATCCAGCATTTTAGAAATTGATGACTGAATCGCAACACCACACATGTTACATTTTGTAGTGCATGTAATAATAGATTTTTTACATCTGCCAATTTAATCGTTTGGTTTTTAGATGCCATTATATTTCTGATTTGAGCCCATATTAGTTTAATACAGTTTTCTTATGAACCTTAGCCATTTCATCTGTTACATACAAATTATATTGTTTTTTGTGCAAACTGATGACATTTGAAAGTTCAGAGCGGACCATATCTTTATCAAATTGGATATTTTTTAATTGTAACTAATCCTGCATATCCTATTTCTTTGACGATTTTATGGATTTTTTTTCTAATTTGCGACTATGGTATGATGTATATCATTATCTGGCAATGTGTTTAATAAATTAGAAAACCATTCTTCAAATACCATTGCGTTCACTTCCTCATGGTAGTCGGCAGTTTTTTTTCCCTCAAATAGCAACAATGCTCTATCAACAAAACCCAGTTTAGATCTAACATGCAGAATAACAAGGCGCTTGCCTTTTTCTGATGGATTTTTGAGCCCTATTGATGTTTCTTCAGTGAATGCCTGACACCGATTTGTTACACTATTATCCACCCACACTTTAGATTTTGTGTGGCCTTTATTGATCCATGTTTCATCCAGATAACAAATTGACTGACCTTCCATTCTGTACTTTTCAATTGTGGTTAAGTATTATTTTCTCCATTGCACGATATCGTCACGTTCAATTAAAATGCTTTTACAGTATACTGCCTTTCAAAAAAATCAGAACACAAAGTATTTATTGGACGATTTTAATGAAATTTACAGAATTTGATCATGTAAATGAACTGCATCGATGATCAAAAAATCAATTGTATTGGTTACTATTTAATGGCATTTTTCCTTGATTTTACTATTATGAAGAGCTGCTGATTTTTTAATGTAATTGCTTCTAATATCTAAGTAGCCTCTGAGTAGTTTGACGTTTCAGTTTGTAAAACATAAAAAGATGCCCCGTGTTCGTCGGCGTGCACAATATCATCATCTAAGTGAATTTGAAAGGGGTCGCATTATTGGAATGCGAGAAGCGGGTTTTTCGGTTCGTGCTATTGCTGAAAGGGTAGGCCGTAGTGTATCGGTGATCGTACGCTGCTGGTCTAGATGGTCCGAAGCTGGGGAGAATCGACGTAGACTTGGATCAGGACGTCCAAGAAGCACCACTGAGCGTGAAGATCGAGCTCTTCGTCTTACAACTTTAAGGGACAGATTTACAACGTCGCGGGCATTGGGAAATGACTGGTTGGCTCTAAATGGCCAAAGAGTATCCATGGCTACTGTTTACACAAGAATCCGCAGTTTTGGTAAAAGATCCTACCGTCCACAATTGTGTCTACCTCTTACTCCGCAGCATCGCAGAGCAAGACTTGATTGGTGCAGGGAAAGACAACATTGGACCCATGAATGGAATAACATTATCTTCAGCGATGAGTCTCGGTTCTGTTTATGGGCTCATGTTGGTCGCAGAAGAGTGAGACGTCGACGCGGTGAACGCAGAATTTTACAATTTGCTGTTGAAAGACATACGGCTCTTACATAGGGAGTTATGGTTTGGGGGGCGATAGCATATGGTAGTCGGTCTCCTCTAGTTTTTTTAGAAGCAAGTCTTAACGCGATTCGGTATATTGACAACATTTTACGGACAGTGTTAGTGCCCTATGTAAATGGCTTGCAGAACCCCATTTTTTCAGCAAGATAATGCTCGACCTCACACAGCGGCCATTACAAGACAGTTTTTTGATAGTGCCGAAATCAATTTGTTACCTTGGCCATCTCGTTCTCCAGATCTATCGCCAATAGAACGTTTGGAATATGATAGGTGTTAGAATAAGTAACTTACAGCGCCCCGCTAACACTGTAATGGAACTTACGAGGTCAAATTATCGAAGTTTGGAATTAAATACCAAGTCGATATTGACAAGTCGATATTGACAGCCTGATTTCTAGCATACCTCGACGTGTTAGTGAGTGTTTGGGAAATCGTGGAGGCCCAACACATTATTAATTTTTATTCATTTGTTTTTTTTGTTTATCAAGTTGATTTTTAGATCATTGATACAGTTCGTTTACATGATCAAATTGTGTAAATTTTATTAAAATCGTGCAATAAATACTTGGTGTTCTGATTTTTTTTAAAGGCAGTGTATATATATATATATATATATATATATATATATATATATATATAATGTTTCACTATCTCTTCGGGTTTGGTCCCGCGTATTTTCTTGGCTCTGGTTCATTTTATTTTTAATTCGACGTTTCGATGACGTCGCAGTCATCATCGTCAGGAATAACTAATAAAATTCCATTGCTCTAGCAACCACTTGTTTGATTTCTACGTACTACTTGATGCGTGAATTTCTTGTTTGGCTTCGTGTTACTCTTCAATATTATTTTCGGAAGGGTTTGGATTTTAAATTTATTGGTTGTTGTTCGGAGATAATATATTTTGACCAAAATTTATACAAGTTTTCCAAATTGGTGATAATCTTTTAGCATCATCTTATTGATTTAGGCTGTTCGGCCTCTTTTCAATTTCTAAAAAATGTTATATATATATATGTTTCAGTGTTTCTTCGGGTTTGGTCCCGCGTATTTTCTTGGCTCTGGTCCATCGTATTTTTGATTCGACGTTTCGATGACGTCGCAGTTATCATCGTCAGGAATAACTATTAAAATTCCATTGCTCTACCAACCACTTGTTTGATTTCTACGTACTACTTGATGCGTGAATTTCTTGTTTGGCTTCGTGTTACTCTTCTGTTTTGTTCTTCTAATGATGTAGTAGTGACAATTTCAGTATTATTTTCGGAAGGGATTGGACTTTGAATTTCTTGGTTGTTGTTCGGAGATAATATATATATATAATATATATATATATATATATATATATATATATATATATATATATATATATATATACCAGATAAGAAATAACAGCGCATTAGGTCATGACGTAAAAGTTATTTTTTCATCAAATGAGTGTGCAAGGAGGACAGAAGACGACGACGGCTGCAAATCTCTCTGGATTCTAATATTCGCTAGTATTCGCTACCATAAACAGTGAAAATTACTAATAAAAATTAAAAGTTTTATTATTTGATACATATTCTTATGCTATTTGATATCTTACCTAGTGCACCTACAATTTTTCTTATAATACCAGTCATTTTCATGTGTGATCATTTGCTATCATCTGCTTATACATAATAATTATGTACTGTATTTCGGACAGAGACCCAAATCCAACCTCTTAAGCTTCTTTGGAGATAAAGGTGATATTATCACTGAGCTTGTACATAATCCATCACAACAATATAAACAAAACTAACTTTTAACAATGCTAAGGAAACACCACACAGAAGGTTGTTACAAAATTGCAACTCGGTAACGCGTCGAATTAAGGTTATATCAGCTGTTGAGTCTAATAATAGCGTAATTAGCATCGTGTAAAATGGGCGTGCTCTCAGCCCATCAAAATTGTAGGTTTTAAGCGTAAAATTTAAAACGCTCTACCTAGTTATTGAACAGATTATATGGCTGGGAATTTGAATATACGCGAATATTCAAATACCGCATTACTTCTATTGAATCACTCACTTTTTTACATATTAAATTAATTTAGCTATCTGAATGGTTAAATATAACAATAAATTAGTGTTACAAAATATCTAATATATTTTCTAAAACTAAACATTTTACAAATTTAAACAGTTTATTTGTTTAAATATTTGTCTAATTTAAGTGTTTCATATTTTATTATTCACGAATATTCGAATTCCCAGCGCTGATAATAACTAATGCCAATAATAATTGTTTCAACATTTAATTTTAATAGATATTTTATTTTCGTTCGTATTTTTCCTTGTAACTTTTTATCCAAGTAACTTAAAAACATATGGCTGTATCACCCTGTATATTAAGCCTAAACGATATTCAATAAGATTGTTTTATTTTTAAGTGTAGCAGAAAAGGTTAAATACTCATTGGGTTTACGTCGATCAATAAACATAGTAAGTATATATTTTTGCCATTATTATTATTAGGTAGACATTTCAAGATATAAATGCATACCAATTCTATAAATTACCTTTTAAATATGCACAAAAAACATGCTGTATTGTTGGTGTACGAAATGAATAAAAGAAATTACAATTATCATTTTGTCTTTGCACAGTTCAATATAAAAACACAACATGTCAATCGCGTCTATGGTTTTGTTTTTAATGTGTATATTTCATAATGTTGATTCTAGAAGGAGAATATGTAAGTAGTCATGTTAAATGTTACCATTTCGCAAAAAAATACATTCGTAGTTTTTTTTAAGTTTAATTTAAAGCTTTAAACGAGTGTTTTCCCCTCCAAGATTAAGCATGAAGTAACATTTCAAGTTTTAAAAAGCCTGAAATTTTACTTCATACCCCACGCGTATAAAACACTAGTTTTAGATAAAGTTCCAAACATAGTATACTGCTTTAGTGCAATATTGTGAACTTCACATGAAATCAGTGTTTATTACGCTTCGCGCATAAAGCAAAATTTCAAGTTTAGAAAAGCTTGAAAGTTTAGTTTAGTCGCTCCGCTTCTAAAATACAACGAATATCTGAAGATTTGCAGCATATTCCACTGTAATTCGGATATGTATACTTGAAATTAAAACTCCCTGTATACAGGCTGTTTCATTAGTGCATTCTTGGAGGATATCTCGGCTCAAGTTAAAAATAGAACAATTGTTTCTACACCAAAGTTACTCGGTTTTAAGAGCTGCATAACCCAAACATCTTTTTATACATACAGGGTGCGTCATAAAGACAGTAATGAATGCAAGTTGCTTATTTTAATTAGATCACCCTGTATATTATTTGGTTTCTGAATTTCTCATAAAAATTGCTTGTAATTTAATGAAAAATATTTGTCGTTAACTTGTTTCTCATTGATCACTTGGTAAAACATTCCTATTAACATATAAGTTTATAATTTAAATTCACTTGGTTTGTTTTACTAATAAATTTATTTTTCGTCTAGTTTTGGCTTGAAAATGGCATCAAGCCGAAACTAGTCGAAAAATGAATTTATTAGTGAAACAAACCAAGTGAATTTAAATCAAAAACCCCAAGATGCCCGTATTTCGACAGAACTTATGAGGATCTCAGTTATTTGATGAGATATAGAGTCGGTTAAATTAGGGCAAAGTTGCGTATTTTAGGGCCTCACAACAATCTGAAAACAATTTTTAAATATATTTTGTTTGTTTTCGAGATATCAACAATAAGCTGTTTTTTTTTTAATCGTTTTTATTTGTTTATCCAAAACTACTAATTCTGAACATTTAGAACTTTGACAATATAACCGACTTTCTATCTCTTCAAATAACCGAAATCCGCATACATTCTGTTGAAATACGGACACACTGTATATTATAAACATATTTGGTCTAAGTCGTACCGTTTCGGAGTTTTTTGACATTTACGGACAGAAATGATGTTTGCAGTGGTTTTTTAAAGCTAAAATATCTCTGAAACTATATAAGATACGGATTTCCCTATTCTCTTAAGAAAAGCGGATGCTATCGGCTGCACTATAAAGTTGTTGCCCTTAAAATATAAGGCTATGAAATAAAAATAGTTGAATTTATAAATGTTCAATGAAAGATACTTTGATTTTATTTAAAAGGAACCATATAACTTTTTTGACATTAATCGACTTAAAATGAAAGTCTCGTTTGAGTGTGATAATAATTTTTTATCTATAGATGTAAAATAATTATCATAAAAACTTTAAAGTTACGGATATAAATTATAAACCTAGTAAAATAAAAATAACATTTTGAGTCGTATGGTATTAGAAAAAATGTATACTTACATTTAAATAAATCAAGTTACCCTTGATTTAAAATTTATAAATTCAACAATTTTTATTTCGTAGCCGAATAACTTAATCGCAAAAACTTTATGGCACCCTCTATTCTCAAGAAAGGTTTACCAAACTACCGCTAATGTGATTTTTATCCATAAATATCAAATAATTCTGAAAGTGTACTATTTTTAATAAAATGATACGAAGTTTACATAAGGAGTTCAAACACCAAATAATATACAGAGTGATCTATTTAAAATAAGCAAGTTGCATAAGATAATGTCTTTTTGGCACAACCTGTATACATGAAAATATTTTTAGGTTATGCTTCTCTTAAAACCAAGTGACTTTGTTTAAAAAACGTTTTCCTATCTTTAACGTGAGTCGAGATATCTTCCAAGAACGCAGTAATGGGAAACATTGTATATTACAGTGTTTATTTTATCAATCAATCTCGTGATAAGTTATCTATATATTTAATTAATAAATTTTAAGAAGTGTTTTAAAAAAAACTATTAATGGAAATAAAGTCAAATTTCCATCATAGTCTGAATAAATAATCTATTGTCATATATTAGATACCAAGCATCAATATTTTATTTTATATTATCATTTCACAATAGAAAATTATTTAATAATACTGTAATTTTTATTTTAGTTATTATTCATGAGAAGAATGATAAAAATCTATGGATAAAAAATATTGTCAATAATGGAAATGTTTCATTGGTCAAACACGCAGCTACAAGAAATTTTAATGCCGCTGCTTTGAATAAATGTATGTATAACTGATTAAATTAGTTACTTTTTATTCAATGCACTCTATGAAGTTGAAGTTGACGCTATAAAGGCAAACTATAATGGTAAACGTAGTCTAGCATGTTGTTAAAAATACTTGTGTATATGACAGGATTGAGGAAGTCCGCACATTTCATCAAAAACATTATTGGGGTCTAAATTGTTTTTTTTATATTGAATGTAAAACAAGATAATCAATAAATACTTTTATTTCAAGAACCTGCATTGTGCTTTAGATGTTTTCGTGATAAATGTTAGGTTTTCAACAACATGAATTTGTTTTAGATGTTTCGTGTTAAATGTTTTGTGTTCAACAACATTAATTTTGTTTTAGATGTTTCTTGTTGAATGTTTGTGTTCAATGGCAGTTATTATGTTTAATGTTTGGAGATATTGATTTTATTTTTTATAAATGTATTTGAGATAAATATTAGAATTAAGTTCCAATAATGTGAATATTCGCAACTTGAAGAATATTAACCAATTTAAAAGTTTATAATTGAATTGAACGAATAAAAAGCACTAATAACCCTTCTTTACACGTTTATTTGAATTACCCAATGTACATACATTTCGGACACAAAGTGACCATTATCAATGAATTAAGACAGTGTTAATCCATTGATAATGGTCACTTTGTGTCCGAAATGTATGTACATTGGGTAATTTATATAAACGTGAGAAGAAAAGTTCTTGGTGTTTTTTATTCGTCAAATTAATTTGCTCTTCACGTCACTCAATCAATTAACTTTATAATTGAAGTCAATAAAAAATGCATTCGGTAAAATAACTTCCTAAGTTTTTATTTATTATCCACACATCCTCCAGGTCAAATTAAAGAAAGAGAGAAAGACATAAAATTCCCGATAATAGATGTTGATACAACGAACGAATCTGATAAATAAGTTAATGGGTTATTAGATACACAACACAACGTAAAGAAAATACATATTATAAATTTGGATATACCTATACTCCATTCGCGATTAGATTAATGTTAGGGAAACATAGGGCTTATTTGTCCTTGATCGCTAATTGGCCGAAATTCGAGGAAAACTTACAAAGCCAATAAATAGAAAGTTTGTTCTATTCCCCAGTCACTCTCACTTATAGTTTAAAATAAATTGTCACAATTGTCACTGTTTTCAAATTTTTGGTTATTATGTCTAATAACGAAAAACTAATGACTGTTCCTTCCTTCTAAAAATAAACAAGGAAAAAAACCTTAAAGCGGACAGAAGTTAATGGATCTCAAAATTAATTTAAAGTGCAAGTCTGTGACAACATTTGATAGCAAAGCTAAAAATCTTGCGGGTGCTGATGTAGGAAAATATGTTCCTACATCAGCACCCGCAAGATTTGCATCCATGTTCAGAATTATTGCTGAATAGGAATGAACATGAGAAGTTAAAACATATCAAAGAAGAAAGTGCGTCGTAATACTTATTCAAATATAACTGAATGTGTAGAAAAAACCATACGCCATTTTGTCCACTCCTTCAAGAGAAAGGGTTAACATTATAAGTACAATTTGTGTTAGGGATGCTCCGGTCCGAAAAAATATCGATATTGGATATCGATTGCATCGTATAGCTAAGTATCTATACGGTAAAATATCGTAGTGAATAGTATCGATATTCAAAATATTGATAATTTTTGATACCAGATATTTCACATTAATTATTTACAATTATTTAACGCTGTAAATAATTTTTTTAAGGACTTCGCCTAAGATTGATACTATTGCCAAGAATAATCTAATGACGGTTACGAAATTATCAATATTCATCTTTTACAAAATAATAATAATAATATTTCAATGTTTTATACGCGTGGCGCATGAAGTAAAATTTCGAGTTTAGAAAAGCCCCGTGAAAATTAGTCTCGGGTCGCTGACGCGACCCTCGACTAATTTTCTACGCGGGACTTTTCTAAACTCGAAATTTTACTTCATGCTCGGTCTGGGAGTGGAAAACACTCGTTTTGTAGATTTATAAAATTTTGATGAGATTTTTGAAATCTTGTAATATTTGCCGATTTAGAAAAATTTCAGATCACTATTTCGAGATTTTCATCAATTTATAAAATTTTCATGAAGATTTTGATATTTCGAGATTTTCGTAAACTTTTCAAATTTCATCGATTTATAAAACTTTAATAAGATTTTCAATATTTCAAGATTTTTGTATGATTTCTTTATTTAGAGATTTTCGTCATATCATGTTTATAAGATTTTCAATATTTTGAGAATTCCAATTTATAAAATCTTAATGAGATTTTCGATATGTCAAGATGTTCGTCAAATTATAAAAAATTAACATAGATATTTGCGTAAGATTTTCGATGTTTCGAGATTTTTTTTCAGCTCTGTATGTAAATAATCGCTTATTATTTCTTGAGTAATGAATAATGTTATAATAAGTTATATAACTGTAAAAATAATATAATTCTTTATAAATACTGAAAAATATTGTAAAAATTAGTCATTTGTATTCAAACAACAGTTAACTTTGAATATTGTTGCCTAATAGCTTTATTTTAATACTTTTCTTTTAAAAATCAATTTCGGTCTAACCGATTTCGAGTCAACATACGTTTTTCGTAAATTTTAAATTCTGCGCCAAAAAATGTCACCATATTCCGCCATTTTAGCCGTATAAACCAGGCTTCTAGTTACATTTTTCTTAAAATGAATGGAGTATAGGGTCAAATTATTATAGGTTTCTAATATATGTATTAGAAATCAATTGAAGAGTTGATTTTCTAAATGAATTAGAATGGTGATGTGTTCATCATAGAACTTTCCCTATCAGTCATATACCGGTTTCTTTCAGAAAAGTGTTTATTTTTTATTTTTTACAACTTTTATTTTAAAGATTTTTCGATTAGGTTACTAATTTATAAGATACAAAGAAAACGCTAAGAGCAAACATCCACTTCTGGTTTTCACCTAAAAAACATATTATAGAGTAGAACAAAATAAATATTTTCTGAAAATCCTATGACACGTTTTCGCTGAAATCTCTACAAAACAGCTGCACAAACCGACGCACAGTGTTTCGAATATATGGGAGCATAGGACAAAAATCAATAAAACAATTTTTAGTGGTTGGAATTTTTTTATTTGTTTATATTTTAATGATAAAGATATATTCTCATATATTCTCATCATTTAACTTTTGTAATATTGCAATAATCAATTTAAAATTTTCTATGTATGTTATAGATCACATCGCAAAATCTTTGAAGGATTTATTTTTTAAAATGTCCTTAATAATTTCGAGTTAAACATTTTTTTGAAAAAATATTTTACCATAAAAAAGCGTCCGACAAAGTTTTTTAATTTATTTTGTAAATATAAATTCGTTTTCAGAAATAAAATATAAAAATTAATAAGCGAGTAAAATAGATTCGAAAATAAGTTCTTAATTTAATTTGTTTGCAGTTTATGATTCAGCTTATTTTTTAAAAATATTTATATATTTGTTGTTTTTTTAAAAGAGTTCAATTTGAAGCTTTAAACGAGTGTTTTCCACTCCCAGACTAAGCATGAAATAAAATTTCTAGTTTAGAAAAGTCCCGTGAAAATTTGACGAGGGTCGCGTAGCGACCCGAGACAAATTTTCTAGGCTTTTCTAAACTCGAAATTTTGCTTCATGCGCCACGCGTATAAAACACTGATTTCAAGTGAGGTGAAAATATACATAAATTTCACAATATTGTAGTGTTTTATACGCATGGCGCATGAAAAAAAAATGACATTAATTATGTTGAACATAATGTCATGCGGGAACCTAAAAATATTTTTTCTTATGTTAATGTTAAAAAATCGAGTACACGAATTCCTGGTAATATGACCTATAATAATATTAATATTAATAATCCAAAGGGCATTGTCAATGGTTTTGCTGAGTATTTTAGCAGTGTATATAAAAAACAATCCAGTACCAATTTTAATAATATTGATGTAACTAAAAATACCCCTGTTTGTGTATTTAACAATATCACTCAGTCTGATATTCTTCGTGCTGTTACTGAGGTAAAAGCCAATAATACTGCTGGAGCAGATGGAATTCCGGCGTTCTTAATAAAGGATTGTATTAGCTGTTTTCTTGAGCCTATAACCCACATTTTTAATTTAATTGTAAATTCGAGCGTTGTACCGGAAGTATGGAAGTTAGGTAAAGTTACGCCAGTTTTCAAGAGTGGAGATAAGTCCAACATTCTAAACTATCGTTCAATAACAATTATAAATAACTTTCCTAAATTATTTGAAATGATACTTTATCGATATATGTACAATCACGTTAGTCCATTTATTACCACGCGCCAACATGGTTTTGTTAAAAAGAGATCAATTGTATCGAATTTATTAAATTTTACCGATTATATTTCGAATCATTTAGATAAACGGAAACAGGTCGATTCAGTTTATACTGATTTCCAAAAAGCATTTGATACAATTGATCACTGCGTAATAATTAACAAACTTTCATCTTTTGGTTTTACGGAGGGAACCGTTTCACTGATGCAATCATACCTACATAACAGACGACAATTTGTCCAGTATATGGGGTATCGTTTCAGTGAGTATACTGCAACATCTGGGGTTCCCCAAGGTACAAACCTGGGACCACTGTTATTCATCATTTTTATTAATGATATTGTTGAGTAAATTCGATGTAACGTGCTCCTATATGCAGATGATATGAAATTATTTAATATCATTGAGTCCAGGGATGATTGCATTCGGTTGCAGCAAGATATTAATAACATTCATAAATGGTGTGAGGTAAATGGATTATCGTTGAACTTATCAAAGTGTAAATGCATGTCATTTTATCGTAAAAAAGATATTGTTATATATGATTATGGTATTAACAATGTATTAATTGAACGTATATACTCGATTAAAGATTTAAGAGTAACTTTTGATCATAAGTTAACATTTAATGATCATATAAATACGATTTGTGACAAAAGTATCAAACTGTTGGGCTTTTTCCATCGCACTTGTAAGGACTTTCATAACATTGACGTTTTAAAAAAAATGTATTTTTCATATGTTCGTTCTAACCTCGAATTCGCCTCTGTTATTTGGTCACCTTACTACAAAAATACTGTAAGTAAAATCGAAGCAGATCAAAATAAGTTTTTGAAAATGTTGTTTTTTAAAAAAATTAAGGAATATCCATCTGTATCCATTACATATGATAACCTCTTACAAACATTTAATGTCGAAAGATTATGTGACAGGCGTACGAAATCTTAAATTCTATTTTTATATGGGGTAGTAAATTACGATATTGATGACCCTAACATCCTAGGTAAACTGAAGTTTCAGGTTTCTAGACTAACATCTCTCAGTAATAACCTATTTTTTCAACCACATGCCAATACGCTAGCTCATTTTAATTCACCCGTTTTAAAAATGATTAGAAGGTTTAATAGTTTAAATAATAGAGTAGATATTTTTGTAGATACCAGAAAATTCCTCATCAAAATAATGTCAGATTTATCGGTACCAGTGATATTGTTATAAATCTTTAGGCTGTAAGTTTGTTTTTTTTTTCTTTTCTCTTCTTTCTCTGCGCACTGTATGTATGATTTAAAATTATGTTACATAGCATTATATTAGATTAAGTTCCCTGTAATTGGATATATGTATGTCTGTTGGGAAAAATAAAGAATAATAATAATAATAATAATGAAGTACAATTTCGAGTTTAGAAAAGCCCAGAAAATTTTTACGGGGCTTTTCTAAACTTCATGCTTAGTCTGGGAGTGGAAAAAACTCGTTCAAAGCTTCAAATTTAACTCTTTTAAAAATACAATGAATATATGATGATTTAAAGAAAATAAGCTAAATTTGCAATCCGTATACTTAAAAAAAAAAACTCATACTGGGAGTTTTTTGTTTCATGAATTCAGGTCACTAATTGAGCTTAGTATTTGATATAAACGTTTTGGACACTTATAAGCAATAAAATCCCCTTAAACGCGTTTGATAATATTTTAAAATTAGTATTACCTTATTATAACGTATTTACTAATTATACGTTATAATAAGGTAATACTAATTTGAAAATACTATATTTAAATAAAATTGGTATATTCACCTATAAATTACTTCAAGCCTTTAATACTTTCACGTATTTCACCATGACAACCCGCAATATTCAAACGCGAACATATATCGCAGAATACTATTATTATTATTATTATTATTATTATTCTTTATTGATGCTAATACAGTACAGTTTACACAGGTCAAGAAAATCGGATATGAGTACAAATACACACTGTTTATGGTCAATTTTCTGAGCATTTAACAACATATTTGCTAGATCAATTTTTTTATGACGGTACCTCTCTCTACCAAAAAATCATAACTTGTAAAAGAGCAGTGGGAATCAGATGATCCTTATAAAATTTTGAAGTATATCAATATACTAATAAGGGGATGTTAACACCCCAAAACGTTTCGATACGTTTTTTTTAAATCTCTTCAACGTTTGTAATCGCTACACAAAATACAAAATTTAGAAGTTTGTTTAAAATTTATTTGCGGAGTAAATCGTACACCAAAAGATAAAATTTGAATAAAATCTTAAGCTGCATACCCGGGGCTATAGAATCCATTATACACTTGTAAATAAAACACTTTTTACTTTGTTACTGAATCTTACATTTAATTGTGTGACTAGTTTCGACTATCTAGTAGTCATTCTAAAACTAAAGTAAATACAAATTACACGTTAAAAACTTATAAATTGAACTGCGAAAATTGTAAAGGTGTGTACATTGGGCAATCTAGTCGTAGAATCGAAATAAGATTGAAAGAACACGAGCGAGCCTTTAGATTAAAACATAATAGTTCTACCTATGCTAACCATCTTTTAGAAGAGAATCACACTTTTGGCGAGGATGTACTTTCAGTAAACCATTTTGCCGAAAAACGTCGTAAAATGGATTTACTGGAAGCACTAGAAATACACAAAGCCCGAATTAATCCTTGAATTTCCCTTCTTAATGACCAGGTTGACCCAATGTACACCCCTCTCTTCGAAGCCGTATAAATAGTTTTTAACGTGTAATTTGTATTTACTTTAGTTTGAGAATGACTACTAGATAGTCGAAACTAGTCACACAATTAAATGTAAGATTCAGTGGTTAAACAAAGTAAAAAAATTTTTATTTGTAAGTGTATTAAAGATGTACCACAAAGTGAACACCTACAACACCAAACAGAATCCATTATAGATTATTTAAAAACATTTCGTAGCAATTGTAGTATAACGTTAGAACACTTGATAAAATAGAACTGATATTAAAGACAAGTACCCTCTCGATCATTGCTTCGGTTTGAAAGTACATTAATAAGAAATTAGCAAAACTCAGGTAGCTGTTAAATGGAATTCTTGGAGTTATGGCTTATCTACTTTACTGTAGTAATATGAATATCCTTAAAATGAGATGTTCATTTTTTGATTTTTGTCCATTGCTCGAAACACTGTGCGACGGACGACAGATATCATTGAGCTAACACTTAATTCAGATATTTAGGACCCGAAAATCTATATTTTCGTAAAAACAATGAGGGGCAGTTTTTATGGATCACAATATCTCTCTTACACAGTAGTACCTTCAGTAAAAACGGTGTTACATTTAAATTATTTAAGCTATAGAAAATTATAGTATATACATTTCAAGTATTTCATCAAAAGCTTTTCAAATCCTAATTTTTGCTGTAGAGCGCAATCAGAAGATCAGACAGACAGACATTTTTCAAAAATTTACTTTTACACACGGGGAAAGTACAAATTCTGTAAATTGAAAAAATCTCTTCCTTGCAAAGCTTTAATTTATTGCTTCTATAAGTGAGTATTATCGCATAGAGTAAAATTGAATTTGTTTATTGTTTTGCAGAATATTCACAAAATACAGGGTGGGGTATTTAATGTGATTTTCGCAAATATTTCGAAAACAAAGCATTTTACACAGAAATGACCTTTGTAAAAAAATAATTGTATAGAAGGGGGCCATAATTATGTAATATTGGTTTTCTCACAGGTGGCGCTGTTGTCGCTAAAACAATGTCAACTCATTTTTTTTAACGGGAACCCCCATATTTGATTGCAGATTCAGATTCCTTGTAAAAAAATAAGACTACATTATTTGACCTGATATATTTATTTATTTTTTTAATAACCCAACAGTGTGAAAATCCAATAACAGGGTCATATCATTAGTACAATATAAATACAATATAGCAACATATGGATAATATTACAAATTACTACAGTATGAAAAGAAAACTATAAACTAAGGTAACGCAGATAATATTTTAATACAATCACTAACATTAAGCTTAAATGTTGAAAATGTTGGCGTAAAAATGTCTACATTGTATGCGTAATTATTGTAACCGCGATAATCTTATAATGGTAGAGTTAGAATAATAATTATTAGTTGGAGTGTCGTGAGTAAAAGTCCTAATAAATTGTGAACAAACTCGAGGAACATTAAATTTAAAGCGACTGACAAAGTTCATGTCATCAATCAAATCATGCAACAATTTATAGAGAAAGCAAATATTTATAAATATAATTCTGTTGTGTACAGAAATTAATTCAAATTCTGTGATCACTGTAAGGTATATCAAAACTGGAATGGCGGTATTTTACAAAATAAAGTTATCTAAGAAATTAATTTTGGATATTTTCGAGCATGCCAATATATTTCATGTACATTGGTGTCCAAATTAATACACAATATGATATTTTACTCAATATAACTGTGTTGAATAATAAAAGTAACACCATTATACTGGAAAATTCTTTGCAATTACGTATTATACAACCCATCATACAATAACAATTTTTAGTTAATAATTCAATATGAGCATTAACTGTCAATTTGCTATCAAAAATTACACCGAGATTCTATATTTCTGTAAATCTTTGCAAATTTGATTTTTTTGAGTAGGTAAGAACGGAGCATTTTGATATATTAAGTGATAGTTCATTAACAGAACACCACTCTGTAAAAATGTTTATATAATTCTGCAACTTCACACAATCTTCAATCCCACTAACAGCACAAACAGCAGGAGTTTCATGTCATCCGCGTAAAGCACTATATTAGATTTGAGAGCCTAGCACACATCGTCCATATAAAATAGAAAGAGCAGAGGTCCTAGATTCGATCCTTGAGGTATCTTGATGCAACGTACTACTTGGATTTGTGACCGTGTATCTCCACACGTTGCCGCGATTAAGTAGATATGACGAGATAACATTCATGATGCTGTGATTTAAGCCAAAGGATAACAATTTATTAAACAGAATCTTGTGGTCCAGCTTATCGAACGCTTTCGTTAGATCACCATAAATAACGTCCACCTGATGTCTCTCGTTCATAGTGTCATATATATTCTGTTAATACCTATAAGATTTGTTGTTGTAGATCTACATTTTACAAAGCCATGTTATTGCGTGGATACATATGGATTAGGTTAGGTTAGGTTGTAATGGCAGCAGTTAGACCGCTCACTTAGGCCTAAAGGGCCTCTTGTGATACCATAAGGGTGAAAAGGAGTCAGATTTCCCCTCCCTCCCCCCACCCAAAAAACCAATCCGAGCACCTAATGAACCCGATCAGATTTCTCACATCTAGGGGTGTGAGGTCCGTTAGTCCATTTGCATAGTGCATACCAAGGTACTTGATCCCTTTTCGTTCGAGAGCAGGGCATTGTTCCAGATAGTGGAGTACCGTCTCTTCCTCCTCCACATCCAGGTATCCTCTGCAAAAGTCGTTGTGCCCAAGACCCATCTTTTGTGCATGTCTGCCTAGGAGGCAGTGGCTTGTGAGGATGCCTACCACCTTCTCTATGTCGATTCTGCTAAGTGCAATTAATCTTTTGCTGTTTATAGTATCCCATATAGGCCATAGCTGCCTTGTTATGAGACACGTATCTTCTTCTCTCCACCTATGGTTGGCCGATGCTATCATCTAGTCCCTAAGTAGTCTCTTGCATTCCACAAGAGGAATGTGGATGGAGAGTTCAGTAGACAGTTTCTTCATTCTTGCCTCCTTCCTTGCAAGGTCGTCGACAATTGAATTTTCCCTGATATCACTGTGGCAAGGTACCCATATGAGTATCATGTAACAGTTATTTGCAAGGCTATTTAGCGATTTTTTACAGTCTCTGGCTACCTTTGAGGTGCAGAACGGACTATTCAGTATCCTAATGGCGGCTTGGCTATCAATAATGAACCTGATACGTTTCCCCTGATTATGAATTATGGATTAACATGTGTATATATATATAATCAGCTATTATCGATTCGAAAACTTTTGATAAATTGCTTAAGTTGACAATAGAATTATAATTAACTGGTATAAATAAGGGTTGCATCAAATCCGGTCCCATTATAAAATTAGGTTTAAGGCTTTTCAACTTTTTTAAAACATCGGCTGCATCTATTATGTAGTCACCAAAAGGATCTATATAACAATGTTCAATATTGAAAATATTAGAATCACAACTATATGACTTCATAAAATGGTCAGCGAATCCATTAGCAATATCAAGTGGAGTGTTGAATGTTTCATTTTCTAGTGTCATTACGTCTGAAATACGAACTTTTCCGTTTATTATTTAAATAGTTCCATACCAAATTTGGTTCCTGCAAAAGCCGTCGCTGCATATTATCTATATATTTTAGATGAGCAGTGGTGGTGTCTTCCTTACACGATTGACGGAGCTCCCTAAATGTATCGCGGTCTACACTTCTATGCCACTTCAAATAAAGCTGACGATACTTGTATTTTAATTTGATTTTTCTTTTAATAGACGAGTTAATCCAAGGAGAACTACTATTGTCATATGCTTGTCTAGATCGTGGAACACATATTTTAAAAATGTCATACAAGATATGGCGCTGTAATCGCGAAAAATAATAATGCGTTCGGATGTTCGTGTGATTTGCGAGTAGATTCAATTTGAGATACAATGGCTGAAAAAACAAAGAAAGTGTTTCGAGACAAGCAGAAGACTTTTTACAAAAGTCATTTTTTATTTTTGTTCAGTTGAGAAATTATATTTTAAATCGTGAAAATGTTAATGCTGCTTGTCATTCTACGTGCTGACACTCTAAAAACAAGCGTCTCATTCTAAGACACCACAACATCTTTCATGTTTCACCTGTCTCGAGTACAGCGCCATTTATCAGGCTTACAAAAAAATAAGGTAAACAAATTCTTTTTATTTTTTTATAAGGAATCTGAAACTGCAATCAAAAATAGGGGTTCCCACTAAAAAAAAAATGGGTTGACATTGTTTTAGTGACAACAGCGTCACCTGTGCGAAAACCAATATTACATAAATATGGACCTCTGCTGTACGATTATTTTTTATTTAGGTCATTTCCGCGTAAAATGCTTTGTTTTCGAAATATTTGCGAAAAACACGTTAAACGCCCCTCCCTGTATATTATTTTGATTATTATCACCTCAAATTAAGTTCGTTAAAAAAACGCGTGTACTTTCATTTGCTTTGATTAATTTACCGAAAAGAGGTAAAAAATTAGCAAAATATGGGTTGATTATTCCATTCCGATATTCTAGTTTTCCGGTATTTAAATCCCTAATTGGGACTTGGGATTTGGGAACTAAATCTGTAAAATCCAAGAGCCAAGCCAATATTTGGTGGTTTCACTAATGTTTATCAAAGTTCAGGCCCTTTGCTCGAAATAAATATCACAGATATAGATTGTTACATTATTTTTGCGCTAATCAGCATGCTAATACGCAAGATTTCCGCACTATTACCTTTTGACACTCAAAAACCCCGATCCACCTAATACGAGTATACAAAGGTTTGATTGCATGAGTAAAAAAAGTT
This sequence comes from Philonthus cognatus, assembly GCA_932526585.2. Classification (NCBI taxonomy): domain Eukaryota; kingdom Metazoa; phylum Arthropoda; class Insecta; order Coleoptera; family Staphylinidae; genus Philonthus; species Philonthus cognatus. Next base: position 38,711,279 of record OW052242.1, read on the forward strand.
TAAATGCTTATAATGTAAATTTGTTGAAGTTAAATATCTCTAACAGGAAATTATATATATTTTTTTTTAAAGTACAATAACAAGAGAAAAAACTAGTAGAGCAAAATTTTTGGCTATGTGAAGTGGACTAACTTTGATTTTTCAAATTGTCAATCAAATTGACAAATCTGCGGAAATGTCAAACAAAATTTAATTAACGTCTACATGCCTCAACTGACTGAAACGCAAAAAGCGATAATTGCGACCCGTTTAGAGGGGTATTAGCATTAGAGACATTGCTAATGAAGTGCATGTCAACAAATGCACCGTCTTGTTGGTCAAGCAAAAAATTGTTGCTAACCCCTGTACATGACAAGTTTGTTCTACAAGAAAAAAAACTATATTTTAGAAGTGACTAAAGCTCTCTTGTAAATATTTTTAAGTGTTGAAAACAATTACTTTTCGATTTTGTCGCCCCCATAGTGATTGCACCCAGGGCGGTCCGCAACCCCCGCACGTCTATTTCTACGCCATTGCTCGTATATTACAAGTTAATAAATTATTAGGTATAATCTGTTTTTTTTTAAGATGACCAATGAAACTTGACATTTCAAGAATTTAGCGGTGAGATGCAGGTTGTGTGTTTTACGTTAGAACAAGTTTAATCACATGTTATATTGTAAATCAACTTTCAATTTGTAGGTTATGTGAAGGGAAATCTGACACTAATATGACAATTAAATTAACGTACAAAGATTACGATTAATGTATTTACCTATTACCGCCTCAAATTATTTGTATTTACTACCAATTTAATAAAGTATCTATGGGGATCAGGTAGGATAGGAGGATCAGCTAATATTCCTTGCTCAGGAATATCTGTCTTCTTTATCATCTGCCCATTAATATTTTCAAATTTTAAAAAAGTTCTAAATCCAAGGAATTTTTCTATTAGGTATACATGTTACGATTTATCAAAGTACATTTTCAGACATTCGTGATCTTATTAAAAACTTTGAATGTAAAAACCTAACGAGTGTTTTCCACTCCCAAACTAAGCATGAAGTAAAATTTCGAGTTTAGAAAAGCCTGAAAATTTGGCTTGGTCGCGTAGCGCAGCGGAGCGACCAAGCCAAATCAGGCTTTTCTAAACTCAAAATTTTACTTCATGCGCCACGCATATAAAACACCGATTTGAAATGAAGTTCAAAATATACTGCTTAGTTCTGATCACATGTTCATTAATTTTTCAAATGTTTATATGGAATATGTGAAAGTATTCTTAAAAGAAAAAATCCCTGTATGTGTTGTAAAGTTGCAGTTGTAGCATTCTCTTTTTTGAAAATCACTGCATCATGACAATTTATTTGACAAATTATGATTTATTTGTCACATTGATATTCATTTACCAACATCTCAAAATTTTATGTTTAAAATACGTTACTGTTAAAGCAGGACTGCAACTGTTCGCAGAAAATACACCCTAAGTTTGGTCATATTAAAAAAAAAGAGAGTTTACCTTACTTACTAATCCAAACATATGATCCAGATCTATACTCAACGTCGACTTTTTTTTTCAGTGTGCTCAATGGGTAGGCCAGATTTAATCCTGGATTTCACAAACATTGGCCTACATTCTGAAAGTATAAAAAAGTATTCGAGACACATGCAAATTCCAACAATCACTACTTCTCACGGTGTTTATGCAGAATGGAAGGATTTGACAGCTATCGAAAGAAAGTACCTAATTCGTTTCAAGAGTCCGGAGGATTATATAATGGGCATTATTCGAGATATAGTAATAAAATTCAAGTATAGAAATGCTGCGATATTTTACGATAGCACATTCCGTAAGTACTTACTAGGGTCAGTCAAATATGTCTTCATACAAAGTTTGCGGACGTATCGTCAGGCAATTGTGCACGAACTTCTCTGCTTTGAAAACAATGTCCGTCCAGTGCTTCTTTGAGTGGTCTAAAATAACCCAAATTTCTTCAAGGGTCAAAATTATGACCTGCATTTCTTAAAAAGCCGTACCTTAGAAATAATTTTGTTTGCATAAACAAAAGAAAGCGTAAAAAATATGCAAACAGTAACACTTTAAATAAAAAACCTGAAAAATGCTAAAAAAACATATTATAATTCGATACGTATTATCAAAAAAGAGTTAAAATTAAAGTCATAAGTAGGTGTTATTAAAGCGAATGGGTTTATAAGTGTGTCAGTTACATTAAAAAATAAAGCTAATGCAAAGTCGATTCTTAATGTTGTGCCGCATGGAGGTAGGAATCTCTATTGATTCAAATTTAGGAATTTGTAATACACAAGAAAAATTAACTAACGAATTTCTAGGAGTGTTTAAGAAGGAGGTTTTAAAGCTTAATTAAATTTAAAGTAAGGACCAATACTAACGTTTTGCAAATCAAGATCTCTGCCATTTGGAGATTGAAAGGTTAAATAAGAAAATGATGTCATAGAAAAAGGACGGAAATATTTGTTTGTGTAGCGACTTTAAAGTAAGAGTTAACAGTAAATTACACATAAATAAATACCCTATTCCTAGAATAGAGAATATTTTTCATAACTTAAAGGGTGGCGTATTATTTAGCATAATTGACCTATCTCAAGCTTATACACAAATAGAACTTGATGATAATTCAACCAAAAATGTAGCAATCAGCACACACAAAGGGTATTTTGTATTTAATTGTTTGTAATTATCGACCAAATTTTCACAAGGGTAAAATAGGTAGCAGTATTTCTGAATTATACGGTTTTTGAAATATTAAGGGATTTTGGCTTGAAAGTAAAAACTAAAGAAATGCAGTTTCTTTCAAAACGAAATTAAGTATTTAGAACAGGACCGGCCAACCCTCGGCCAGCGGCACCAATCGCCCTTGTAAGTTTAGTAATGTATTTTTTTAAATACTTAAATAGTTTTAAGTTTCACGTATTGCGCATACCTTAATATTATTTGTATTATCAATTTTATTAAATTTAGCTGTAATAACTTGAATAGAAATAGCCGATTTATCAACTGGGAAAAAATTATCTGGTAATAATTTTCAGGGTGATATTGAATTTTTTCTTTAAACTGAAGTGTTTTTTTAAACTTCACATTAAATACGTGTTTTACACGCCTGGCGCATGAAGTAAAATTCGTGTATAGAGAAGTGTGGCTTTTCAAAACCCGACATTTTATTTCATGCTTAAACAAAGACTGTAATAGTATATTTCATTACCAGTCCAGAAAAAGTGATTTTATCAGAAAACTTAAATTATATTTTTATTTTTAAACCAGTAACATCTATGGAAGCAATGAAATACAACTAGTTTTATACAAGATTTAATTTAATACCAGTTTTTCGAAATTTGATCGGGTTAGCAGTTTTCTTAAAGCGAAATATTTTTTTAACACGACGAATCGACAACATAAGGTAGACAATTTTACGGATTTGGCCTTTTCGGAAAAATAAAATAAAAGCCAATACGAGCGATTATAGATAAGCGGTTCACTTAGCAACAACTTAACACAAACAAACTGTCTCTGAGTGTTGTGAATTTTATTTTTATATTTATTTTCATATTTATTAAAGTGTTCAATAATATGAACGAGTGTTTTTATTATATTTATGTGAAAACAGTTATAGTATATCCAAGAATCCAGGCAATATGTTAATGGGTTTAAAGTTTCCGCATTGTTGCCAAGAGTACATGTAAACATTCAACGGACATAAACCTGTCCGAAAACGTTAGGTGCTAGATGCCTAACGTTGAGTTATAAATGGTTAAAAATGGTGAATTAAGGTTTAGCTGTAGTGACGCAGCAAGGAAAAAGATGTGCACCAAATAACATAATACTGCCATTTATCAATATGAATTTGAACGTGCATTAAAATGTTAGTATTAATTGGCATTATTATGATGCGACTATGATTCGGACCCCTTCCCCTGCAATAATAACAATACCACGAGGGTATCTTCGAAAGTTATGTTTCTTTTGTTAAAATGTTCGCTATAAAGGAAGGTTAATCAAAGTGTTTTCTTAATTAAAGTTTTATTATTATTACAATATATTTATTACGATTCACTCTTCCTAGGACTCGGAGTTTTCGACTGGATTTATTACGATTAGTAAAGCGGCAACGCTGTGAGGTATTACCAACAAAACGTCACATATTTAACGCTTCCTTTAACGTTGTGTTTAGGGAGTTTAGAGAGTTTAGAGATGTCAGAATGGGAATGAAAACAACTAGATATTGCTTGCATTCTCGGACGAACTTTAATTTCCATATGCCTCTAGAATAATAAAAACGTCATTTTTTCAAGCCACCGCGCGGAAATACTTTTACCTGCAACCACATAAGAAAACAGTGTTTTCTTAACCACCTTACTGATCTAGAAAACACTGTCATAACCACGCGTTTGTTGTAACAAAAAAATGACAAACGTCAGTTTTGAAAAGTCATCGTACAAGTGCGACACGTTATTCAGGTAATGTCTGATTCAAGCGACTGTGAATTAACGCCTCCGGATGTGGCCGCACGTACCAAAGCGATTAATGATATGCAGTTACCCGAAAAATCGCGGGCGCGGTACATAAAATGTTATACCAAATTTATGGAATGGCTCAGCTCGAGAAAGATTAAATCCTTTACTGAAAATGTGCTTGGAAGCAGCTATTGAGCCTGCGGTAATTTGTGATAAACAACCTTACATTTCACAAGCACCTGAAGTCAGAAGCAATGCAGAAAGCAATGAAAACCAACATATTGCAGTTAATTCACAAAACTCAATGCGAAATGGTAGCTTTTCTTTTAATAACTGTTCTGTAGTTATAAATAATCATTATCATTATAATAACTAGTTTGCACAAAATAATATGAAAATAGATAAAAATAAAACTTTTTGCCAGTTGCTACTTAAATCTACATTACTATATTTGGTGTTCGCATGAAAAATATGTAGGTGGTTGCAGGTAAAACTATGTACAATACGCGTGTGGTAGGCATATTACGTGCTCGTGGAGTTAACACACTCGCCGCTGCGCGGCTCGTGTTTAACTCTACACTCGCACGTAATATGCTGTTTACCACACTTGTAATGTAATATACTATTTCGTACGCTCTTTCCGTGCGGTCTCAAATGTTTTCATAGTAACGATATATTTGTCATAACGTTTAATTTTCCGTCAGAGAAATATGTAAGTTTGGTTCAGATGTACGCAGACTTAGAAGAAATTGATTTTGTAGATTATATCCATGATGATGTATTAACCTAAGTGGCACATGTAAGCGTAGAATTACCAGTAGTAAAAACCAGATATAGGCACGGACACAGGTAGAATGGAAACTATAAAAAATACAAAAATTGTGAGTGACGATGTATAACTTCTATTTTATTTTTTACTTAAAAGGAAGAAGACAGCAAACAAAAATAAACAATAACCTAAGCAGAGCTGGGCAGGATTCGAATCATTTAGGATTTGAATGCTGGATTTGAATCCATTTAGAGGATTTAAACGAGGTATTCGAATTCTTCAGTTAAACTGTATTCGTGATCCGGATTCGTTACATATTTTTAAGAAGATTCGTATTCAAATACAAATGCGGGCGATTCAAATCCTTATAAAAGAACTTGAATATTTATAAAAGGATTCGAATACTTTTACAAAGATTGGAATACTTACAAAAGGATTTAAATCATCAAAAATACTTCGAATGAATTGTGAGGATTCGCATGAACATTTTGTTTGTGTGCTTTTAACCTACAGGTTAAATTGCGCAGCGGAGCGACCAAGCCAAATCAGACTTATCTAAACTTGAAATTTTACTTCATGCGCCACGCGTATAAAACACTGATTTAAAGTGAAGTTCAAAATATAATTGGACTTAGTTTTGATGACATGTTCATTAATTTTACAAATGTTTATATGGAATATGTGAAAATATACTTAAAATAAAGAAACAATCCCTGCATGTGTTGCAAAGTTGCAAGTTGTAGCGTTCTCTTTTTTGAAAATCTCTGCATCGTGACAAGTTATTTGACAAATTGTAATTTATTTGTCACATTGATAATAATTTATCAACATCTCAAAATTTGTTGTTTAAAATACTCTACTGTTAAAGCAGGACTGCAACTGTTCGCAGTAAATACACCCTAAATTTGGTCATATTAAAAAAATAGAGTTTACATACGTTTATGTGTTTTTTAAACCTAACATTTGCGGCGGAAGAAGAGTATTACAGAGCCTTAGTTAATTATAACAATGGTCTTATTTGACCTATGTGCGTTTGCACCGGTTTTCGTTAAGGTCCTCGTTTACTTATGTTGTAGTTAAATGACAACACACAGATCCTTCACATATGATCGAATTTTTTCGAATAACGCGCCAAAACATTGCAATTTAATTTTACTATTTACGGGTGGCAGTGACCGGTAATTTCTCATTAGCGTTTCAATTTCGTTTATGTCAATTGGTGTATTTTACGTTTCTCCGATTGATATAATTTTTACCAATAAACATAACTTACTATGTTTTAGCACGTTATTTAAAACCGTTCGACATTTTATAAAGGCTTTGTATTTTGTCATTTAACTACAACAGAAACTAACGATGACCTTAACGAGAATCAGTACCAGCGCACATAGGCCAAATAAGACAATATTTTTTTAAATAATTGTATATTTTAGATATGCAAGACACTATGAAGAAATTCCTGATTGATCTCCAAGTTCGACATACAATTATAGAACTAGATTATTGGCGAGAAAATATTGGTCATCTCGAGAAAATGGCTAACATAAGAATATATAATTATTTTGTGATTGCGATAGAAAGCTGGTTTCAAATAATTACATTCGAAATGTGCAAATTAAACATGTATTCAAAAGCATACTCTATATTTTACATAAATGTTTATTATGGTTCGAATCAAATTCAATGTAGTAACTATATAAAATATGTTGTTATGCAGCCTGGTAAAAGTAGCGGAGAGATTAGCATGGGAGTAACAAATATATTTTATTTAGACTTGATAAACATTGGTTTAAATATGATTTCGTAAGTATCGATTGTTTAAAACTCAAAATTGAGGATATTCATATTCAGAGACATTTTTTTATTGCCAGATATAAACTATAGGTTCTACAGTTTCATATACAGCGAGTTTTTCATGAAAGTTTACATACCCTAATTACAGTGTATATGCTCTAAATCTTCAGATATTCGTTGTTTTTTTTTCAACTTAAAACTTTAAGCGATGGTTTTTCACTCCCAGGTTAAGCATGAAGTAAAATTTTCAGGCTTTTCTAAACTCCAAATTTTACTTCATGCGCCACGCGTATAAGACACTGATTTCAAGTGATGTGCGCTTGTTCACAATATTTCAGCGTTTTCAATGTTTAATACGCGTGGCGCATGACGTGAAATTTCCAGTTTAGAAAAGCCTGATATTTTACTTCATGCTTCATCCGGGAGTAGAAAATACTCGATAAAAGTTTCAAATTGAAATCATTTAGAAAAAGCGATGCATATGTATACTTGAAAGAAAAATTCCCTGTATTTGTAAAATTTGCAATAGTATGATAAATTGCGAATTCACGTTATAAAACGCAATAATAGATTTATTTGATCTGTAACGATCGTTGGTGTTCTTGTTAGAGTTCTTTTATTTTTTTTGATTTCCTAAACTTAAAGTTTGAAACGTAGTTTGATCAACTTGGTTCGAATCATGGATGTTTTTAATTTTAACTTGATATTTAATTTGAATAATTAAAGTTTAATTACGTTGGAAAATGATTAGATTCAGAATTTTAACTTAAAAGATTCAAAACTTTAATTTAGAATTTCGCTTATAAAATGTTTTGCGACTTGGCTGTTTTCTTCAACTGCAGAAGTGAAAACGCCTACTTAACACCAGAACAATTTTACTTAGTTTAATGATAAGATAAGACATGCATGCATGACATAAATTAACATTTGATTTTATTTACTTTATAAAATGTTTTTCTTTTAAGTATACATGTTCCACTTAAAGCGTATATGCTGTAAATCTTCAGATATTGGTTGTTTAAAAAAAAAAACCTTTATTGGAATTCTTCACTACAAATTACAAACAATACTTTACATTCTATAAAACTAAATCCCCTCCCTTCTACAATCCCTTCTATTTTCCCTTTCCCTCCCTAGCTTCTCTAACGTCCTTACCCCTACCCCATTCTCTCTCATCCATTTTATCACCCTTCTACTCCCTTTCGCTCCCATCCATTCCTCCTTTACCCCCTAGCATTTCTCAGCCAAGTGGCCCCACGTATCCTTCCCATGCTCACACAATACACACCTTCGCCCTTGCCACAATCACCCTCTCCTCTCTACTCCATCCCCTCTCTATCAGATATCTCAGCACTCTTCCATACACCTGCCACCTCCCATACATATCATTGTACTCACTTATCTCGATACGCCCTTGCCTTTCCTGCCCTTTCACCTTCTTCCCTTTTCCCTTCACCCACTCATCCACCTTCTCCCCATTCCCTAGCCGTTCCATTACTTTCGCCTCCGACAACCCTACTCTCTCATACATTTTCCTCCTCCCCCCTCTCCTTCCACCCTCAACCCCACACACGCTCGTCAGCTATACAACCTTCACCAATCTCTCTTCCTCCAGTTCCCACAATTTTATCTCATACCTCACCACTCTCACCATTGCCTCGCACTCTAAACTCTCCCTGTTAGTCTCCTGAAGCACCATATAGATGGGCGTGGACCTTTCCACCCCCAACATGCGCTGTAGGAACCACATCTATTCCCTCTCCATGCAAAGGGTATGAGCTTTCGTCCCCACACTTCCACTCCATACATAGGCACCGATCTCACACACGCATCCCATATTTTACATGCCACTCTCACATTATTCCCTATCCACTTCCCCTACTTTTTCCAAGCCATCCCCTTATGCTTTCCTAGCCTTACTCTGCACCCATTTCACATGCTCCTCATACCCTCCCGTACCTTCGAACATAAACCCTAAATACTTAAAACTTTTTACCCTCTCAATAACCACCCCCAACTACTCCAATTCTTTCACCTTCCCCTCCCTCCCTCTATTTCTAAACTTCACCTACTTCGCTTTTTCCACATTCTCACTCATCCTTATCTTATCCATGAATCTCTCCGCTCTTTTCAACATGTTTTTCATCCCTTCATGCTCTCTTGCCATTAACACCATGTTATCCGCATACGCTAACGTCCACACTTTCCTCTTACCCATCACAATCCCACCCCCGCCTGCCCTTTCCTTATAACCTCTTCAAATTCACTAATGTATAAATTAAACAACATCGGGCTCAGCGGGCACCCCTGACTTAATCCCTCCCAAGTCCTAAAACACTCTGACACATCCGTCCCCACTTTCGCCATCACCCATGTCTCCTTATACACTCTCCTCACTCACTCAACCATCCCCTCACTCACCCCTCTCCTCCTCAAGCACTCTATCAGACTCACCCTCGGTATGGAGTCATATGCTGCCTTTAAATCTAGGGATACCGCATATACACATCCTTTTTGTTCCATCACTCTCTCTTCATAAGGGTAAAGACCTGCTCTCTCGTCCCCTATACCCCTTCTAACCCCCCCCCCCCCCGTCTCTGGCAGTATCCCCTTCTCTACCTCCACCTCCATCCGATTCGTCACTTTCATCATTGCCAGCTTGTACCCAATACTTGTTATAGTTACTTCTCCATAACTCCTCGCATCCTTCTCGTCCCCTCCTTTATACACCGGGCACATCAACCCCACCCTCCACGCCTCCGGTAAGCTCACCTCCCCCCTTCACATCTGATTCAATAGCTCTCTGAATTTCTTCTTCCCCTTTTCCCCAATCTCCTTCCACATCTCGGCTTTGAGACCCTCCCTCCCTTCCGCCTTTCCACTCTTCACTTTCTTGAAGGCCCTTTCCACCTCCTCCTCCATGAACTCTTCTCCTCTATCTCCCCGTCTGTCTTCTCCAATCCCTCCTGGTACTCCGCTCCCTTCCCTGCACGTCCTTGTCCATTCTTTTAGTGACACCCCTACCTGCCTCCTCCTTTCTCCTCTCATCAGTACTCTCCACATTTCTGCCTTGTTCTTAGTCTCTCAATTCCTCGTTCGCCTTTTCCACTGTCTGCAGCTTCTTCTTCTCACATATGTCCTCATATCTCCTCCTTATTTCCGCCACTCTCCTCTCCCCCGATCCGCCTCCTACACATTCTCTTACAGCCTTTCTCAAAACCTTTTTTGCCTAAATGCATTCCTGATCAAACCATGTGTCACCATCTCTTCTCTCACCCTTTCTCTTTCTTCCACGTCCCACTATTATCCCCTCCATCTCCTCTATCGTACTGACCTCCTCCCATTTAATCCTCTCCAATTTCTAATCATATGCTTCATCGCTTTTACCCTGAACTCAAGAACCTCGCTTTCTGGCTCCCTTTCACTCACGTGTCTCTTCTCTATCCATATCTCCACCTTTAACGGTAGGTGATCTGATCCCAAAACCTCCTTTATCTACATACTCTTTATCTCTCCTCTAGTTATTTCCTTCACCACAACATAGTCTATCACGGATGCCCCTCGTGGCCCAATGTAGGTTTTTTTCCTCTCCCAATCACTCTCCATACATCCGTTCAAAATCTCCCACCCCCTCCCCCTCTATCACCCACTCCTTCATCCTCCTGCCCTCCCTATTTATAGATTTATCCTGTGAGCTTCTCTTCACATTCGAATCTCTCTAATCTCTCTCTAATCCCTTCCCCCATTTTTCCTATTCTGGCATTGAAGTCCCCACCCAGCATCCAACTTCCTCCCTCGCCTCTCATCTATTTTCTCTTCTTATGTCCCTTATGTACCGTTTTTTTGACGTATACCACCCCCACCTTAACGCAGTATCCTCCCTGCTGGTATATTTCAAAACCCTATTGCTATCTTCCCTTTTTTCCCTACTCTCCCACACTTGCTTCCCAGTTGCCTGCTCCTTTCACAGCCCTTCTGCCCCTGCCCTACCTCGCCCCCTTCGTCTCGTCTATATCCGCTCTCTGCATCCCCCTCCCCCTTCCTCCCCCACCTCTTGTTCCACCTCTTCATTTTTTCCAATTCCTGCTCTATCATGATATTATCACCCTCTCCCCCTCTTACTCCCTCCTTCCTTATTACTTTTTTGGCTCCTCCTGCATCTCCACTTCTGCCTTCTTCTTATTCCATCTCCATTCTTTCCCATTAACTATCACTTTCTGATACTCGACTCTTGCATACTTCCCCCTTTCCCTCTATCGTCTAGCTATCTTCCTCGTGCATTTTTGGACCCTTCTCTCCTCCTTCGTGAGGTCCTTGTCTATGTATATTCTTTCTTGCGCACTTTTTAGTTTGTTTTTATTTTTCAATACCTTAATTTTTTCTTAAAATTTCCTGAGCCTCACTACCACCAATTTTCCAACCCTATCCACCACATAGCTATCCTGCACCTCCGCCTCTACTCCCAGCGCCTTCTTCAGAAAACCCACCACTTCTCCCTTCTTCTGGAACGTCTTCCCTTTGATCACTATGTTGTCCCTCCGCTCCTGTCTCTCCCTCTTCTCCGCCTGACCCTCCAGATCTACTATCCTTTGTCTTAACTGCTTTCTTTCTTTCCCCCACATTTCTTTCATTTCTCTCATCTCCTCTCTCCACATCTCCCTTGCTTCCCTAATGTCCTCCTTCCACATCTCCCTCATTGCTTCTGCAATTAGCTCCATTATTTCCCTACAATTAGCTCCATTATTTCCCTACCTCTGTACTCCCGCTCCTCTGCCAAATGCCTTCCTCCTTCTGGCCTCCTCCTCCTGGTTGTTTATAAAAAGAGTTAAATTTGAAACATTAAACGAGTGTTACCCACTCCCAGACTAAGCAGGATTGGTCGCGTAGCACGTAGAGCTATGCTACCAAACCAAATTTTCAGGCTTTTCTAAACTCGAAATTTTACTCCATGCGCCACGCGTCTAGAACATTTAAATATTGTGATTCTAGCGTTTAATACGCGTGGCGCATAAAGTAAAATTTCGAGTTTAGAAAAACCTGAAAAATTGGTTTAGCCGCTCCGCTTCGCGGTTTTTATAGACTCGGTTTTTATAGACTCGAAATTTTACTTCATGCTTAATCTGGGAGTGGAAAACACCCGTTTAAAGCTTTAAATTATTTTTTTCTAAAAAAACAACGAATACAACTAATGTCGTAAAATTGACTTCGTATACATATGTATACTTAAAAGAAAATGTCCATGTATGTTTAGAACGTGCAAAGTATTCAATTTACAAATAAGCTGTTATTTTTAATATTATCCGAGCAACGATATTACAACGCAATGATAATGATGTAAAGTTTGATTCAATAAATCAGTAAATAACTACACAATTGAGAAATTCATTACAGATCTTATAATAAAATAAAATATATGTTGAGAAACACTAAAATATATTTAAAGAAATAAGTAATTTATCAAATCATAGTGAAACAATTATTAGGAGATCTAGTAATATCAGCAAATGATTATATTAGGTCTCTTGTAAACAGGGTATGAGAGCTAGAGAAGCAATATACAGTCTAAAATAACAACTCAGATTATGTTGGGAAGAGTGGGGAGTTGTGAGATACGGGGAACTGTAAGACACGTCAATATCTGCTATATTGGAAAAGTTTTGGATATTCCAATAAGAGTCAATTTCTTACCTTGATATCATCTCAGTTTTGCATAAGCACTAGCCCTATCTAGTAACCGCATCATACCACACTGTCATCTTGACGCGTATGATTTGCATTATCTACACATACACGTAAAAGCTTTGACAAGTATATTACATGCTGACAGCTGAACAGCTGATTAATTACCGAACAACCAAATGACATTTCTTTGATGTATATTGATCAAGTGTTACTATCAAATATGATTGAATAAATACGTTGTTCTTTCATGCTCATTGTTTATTTTGTTAGGGCATAGGTAAAGTATCGTACGTTTCTCGAGTAGTATGGCAATTAAATACTCGCGGAATACTTCACTCGCCGCTGCGCGGCTCGTGCGCAACATATCCGCTCAAATGTAATATGCTGCATACCACTCTCGTGACGTAATATATTATTTCGGCCATTAGAGTTTGCAGTATTTTTACTTACTTTTTAAACATATTACAAAATTATTATCGCTGGATTACTTTTTATCACAAAAGAAAGTTTGCATAAACATACAATCTCTCGATGATTTAGATAAATATAGCATATGTATGAAGTTAGCCATAAAGTTTCCAGCCATAAATTATATTTCGTAATGTTTGTTCGTCGATATCTCCATAATTACTTAGCAGATGTAAATGAAAATACACACACTAATAGAAAAAGAGTTGCACTTTAGATTAGTGCCAACCATAATTTAATACAATGTATACTTTATGAGTAAATCGCATAATTCGATATTTTATTACTCTTAATTACAGGTTAATTACAACTCCGATTTTTATGAAACTTATACATTCCATGTAGAATTTAACGCTCTATTCAAATATGTAAAATATTCGCTGGCAAGTTAAACTGCAAAAGTTATTACCAAAAAACCACAAAACAATGGATTTTTAAATGTAGTTCGATTTAGATGAAATTGGCATATTAAACTCGAAATTTTATGCTGATTACGAAAATGTTATTATTTTTGGCTGGCAAGTATTTTTCGATCATTTATAGCACATTAATTGACGTTAGATAAACACTTTTACCCCTGGAAATGGTCAGAAATCCAACGAACAAAAGCGTACCGCTGACAGATTTATGACCGACCCTTCTGAGGGTCTTCTAATTGGAAAGTACCTTCAATGTCTTCTTTCTACGTAATCTAAATAATTGTTCCAAACTGTTACTCAATTTATTTAACAAATATACACACAACAAATATTTCAGATATGCATCCGTCAAATAATTCATTAATATTAACAGACATAAAAGGATGAATGAATTGATTTTTTTAATTATCTGATAATTTAGTTTATAGTTATACTCAGAATTTTATGAAATTTGGCTAGCTTATACTCTTGCATACGCTGATCACAAATATCAAAACAGTTCCACTGGTATGTAAAATTGCAATAATTATCAACGATTTAATCGCAGACACAAACTTTTAATATTTTTTATTTTTACTCGGATTTTAATAAAATTTGGTTACGTTGTAGCCCGGAGCACATTGATTACAAAAGTCTAAAAAGCTTTCGCTGGCAAGTAAAATTGCAACAATTATTAAGCCAGCCATAAACTTTAAACAACAATTTTTATTTTTACTCAGAATATGATGCAGATACTAGATAGGGCGTAGGTAAAACATTTTTACCTACGCCCTATCTAGTAACCGCATCATACCACACTATCATCTTGACGCGTATGATTGACATTATCTACACATACACGTAATAGCTTTGACAAGTATATTACATGCTGACAGCTGAACAGCTGATTAATTACCGAACAACCAAATGACATTTCTTTGATGTATATTGATCAAGTGTTACTATCAAACATGATTAAATAAATGCGTTGTTCTTTCATGCTCATTGTTTATTTTGTTAGGGCGTAAGTAAAGTATCGTACGTTTCTCCAGTAGTATGGCAATTACATACTCGCGGAATCGCGCAAACTGTTACTCAATTTATTTAGCAAATATACACACAACAAATATTTCAGATATGCATCCGTCAAATAATTCATTAATATTTACAGACATAAAACGATGAATGAATTGATTTTTTTAATTATCTCATAATTTATTTTCTAGTTTTACTCAGAATTTTATGAAATTTGGCTAGCTTATACTCATGCATACGCTGATCACAAATATCAAAACAGTTTCACTGACATGTAAAATTGCAATAATTATTAACGTTTTAGTCGCAGAAACAAGCTTTTAATATTTTTTATTTTTACTCGGATTTTAATTTTTAATAAAATTTGGTTACGTTGTAGCCCGGAGCTTTCGCTGGCAGGTAAAATTGCAACAATTATTTTAATAAAATTTGGTAATGTTGTAGTCCAGAGCACACTGATTACAACAATCAAAAAAGTGTTCGCTGGCAAGTAAAATTGCAATAATTATTAACATTTTAATCGCTGCAACAATCCTTCAAAATTGTTTATTTATACTCCGATTTAAAAAAAAAAATGCAATGTCATAGTCCGGAGCACACTGATTATAAAAATTAAAAAAGTTTTCGCTGGCAAGTAAAATTGCAACAAATATTAAGCCAGCCATAAAGTTTAAACAATTTTTATTTTTACTTGTATTTTAACGAAATTTGGCAATGTCGTAGTCCGAAGCACACTGATTACAAAAATCCAAAAAATGTTCGCTGGCAAGTAAAATACAATAATTATTAACATTTTAATCGCTGCAACAATCGTTCAACATTGTTTATTTATACTCCGATTTTAATGAAATTTAGCAATGCCGTAGTCCGGAGCACACTGATTACAAACATCAAAACAGATTTCGCTGGCAAGTAAAATTGCAATATTTATTATCATTTTAATTGCAGCAACAAACTTTCAATATTTTTTATTTATTCTCCGATTTTAATAAAATTTTAAAAATAAAGTTCTCGCTGGCAAGTAAAATTGCAACAAATATTAAGCCAGCCATAAAGTTTAAACAATTTTTATTTTTACTTGTATTTTAACAAAATTTGGCAATGTCGTAGTCCGAAGCACACTGATTACAAAAATGTTGGTAATGTTATAGTCCAGAAAACACTGATTCCAAATTTTAAAACAAATTTTCACCGACAAGTGAAATTGATGAAATAAATGATTTAATTTTTGGTCGGATTATATTTACAAAATGTACCGAAAAAATTACTCTTACTGATTACATAAGCGGGAAAGGTATTCTAAATGATCTTCATTAGGATAAACCGCTTAAAGGACACGGTATTAAAATCTTAGTAGAATTACTTGAAAAGCAAGGTTGGAAATCGCCTTATTGGATTTGGCCGACACAGATTAAATGTACCAATAGGTAAAATGATGATTTGGAATAACCACTGAAAAGACGCCGAATGAGTGTCGGTAAATTTTAAAAAGTATAAAAATTGGGAAATATCAATTTTTAGTTATTCGTGTTTCGATCTTGTTTAATCTTTTCGGTACGATATATCCAATAATGGAAATCGTAGACACGTGCTTTTTAAGAAACTGTTATGTAACACTTTCAAAAAAAGCAAATTTTATTTGATATTAATATTATTTCAAAATAAATGGTATGATTGATTCTGCTGTATGACAAATAATGCACTCTTTCTATTTTAAACAAAATTAACAAATGTAATTTGACATTTCTTGATGGTTAGCACAGTATGGCACAGTTAACATGTAAGCCTCGTCTACATTTAGAACAAAACGAGTCCATGTTATTCTCAGCACAATATATACAACCTGTCAGATTTGTATTATTTCTAAGAATTAACTGTTTTAAATAATTACGGTATGAATTTGGCATACATTTCTGTATTGATTTTCCCTGTAATAAGTGTTCAATATAATAAATGATGAATATACCACAATTGTAGCTATCAGTTTGTTTGGGATGTGATATTGAAGAAATTTTGAATTTTACAAAGCTATGGGGTTTCGATATGTGTTTTAAATAATTTTGGAATTGTGTAAAGTAATCTTGGCATGTTTTTTCTCGTACCTCATCCGATGGCGTAGGATCTAAATAAATTAATATGTTCGTCATTCTATTTATGTAGATCAATGCCCAATGTACTTCGGAAATATTAATTGGTAATACATTGGTATTATCCAGCAATTTATATTTTGTATTGTGTTTAAAAATATTGCATACTTCATGACATAATAATATTTTAATGATGCACTTGATTATTGCAATAAAATATTTATGAGTGTATATCCATAAATATTTTATTGCAATAATCAATCACAAAATTATCTACCACATATCTTGTTGAGATAAATGAATATCTAATGTAGAAAAACTATCATAATAAATCTTTTCTTTATTATGTACTTCCACAACATAATTTCTTGAAATTTTAACCGGTAATTGAACAGAGGTAGATTCAGTTATTGAATTTCTTGGAAATTTAACTGGTAATTGAAAAACAGGAGCAGATTCTGGTATCGAATCAAAATGGTTTGGATTAAAATGTTTAATATTTTTTAATATATTGCCTTTAAAACAACTATGTACACGTTTTGCTCTTTTTTTCCATACTTCTCGTTGAACGACGGCATCATTTCTATGTATTTTTGTAGCACACCTTTTGCGAGGAATTTGCCAAGATATTGCCTTATAAATTTTTAAAATGTAATCTCTAACAACTCGAATGAAACGCGAAGGTTTTTGTTGCATTTTTTTCTGAATTAAGTTGTTTTTTAAAAACCGAACCAATTTTCTACTACAGCGTTGCTTTCTCTTTCGGCAACGATTGATGACCATAAGGGAGGAAAGTCATTTATGATTTATTGACGTATTTAATAAAATCTTTACTATAAAATGTATTACGTAAATATTGGTTCAGCAAGACTTTATTTTTGGCAACAATTTCTGAATATAAATGATCAAAATGCATATAAAATTTAGTTTGTTTGTATTGTGGTGCATCTTGTTCCACAGAATTAGACACACAATTATAATCTAGATTGTCATTCATAATTTCATCACATGCATTTTGATCCCTACAATATTCAATTATTTTTGACTTCGCATTTCTTACTGCGGGAGTTTCATTTTCGGATACAACAAGTATGCAAATATAGCGAAAATATGTTTCAATTTCGGGGAATGATTTTAAATTGAATATTAAAGCGATGCATTCTTTTATGAATGTTTGAACAAATTTATCTTTAAAATAATTATTAATATCCCTACACATCAATTTAATTAAATGCGCACAGCATAATTACAAATAAACTAAATTGTTTTTGGACTCATTTGCTGGGTTTTGTATCTGAATAGAAATAATTTATATATTGAATCAAAGATTTTCTATTCCAATCTGACATAACAGCATTTATTAATGTTGCAGCGATTAAAATGTTAATAATTATTGC
Organism: Philonthus cognatus; assembly: GCA_932526585.2. Lineage (NCBI taxonomy): Eukaryota > Metazoa > Arthropoda > Insecta > Coleoptera > Staphylinidae > Philonthus > Philonthus cognatus. Next base: position 38,729,379 of record OW052242.1, read on the forward strand.
AATTTTACTTGCCATCAAAAACTTTTTCGATTTCAGGGTGCTCTGGACTACATTACCAAATTTTATTAAAATACAAGTAAAAATTAAAATTGTTTAAACTTTATGGCTGGCTCAGTAATTGTTGCAATTTTACTTGCCAGAGAATTTTTTTTATTTTTGTAATCAGTGTGACCCGGGCTACAATATTACCAAATTTTATTAAAATCGGAAAATAAATAAAAAATATTGATTGTTGCTGCAACTAAAAAGTTAATAATTATTGCAATATTATTTGCCAGCGAAATCTATTTTGATTTTTGTTATCAGTGTGCTCCGGACTACGACATTGCCAAATTTTATTAAAATCTTAGTATAAATAAACAATGTTGAACGATTGTTGCAGCGATTAAAATGTTAATAATTATTGCAATTTTACTTGATGGCAAAAACTTTATGGATTTTTGTAATCAGTGTGCTTCGGACTACGACATTGCCAAATTTCGGTAAAATACAAGTAAAAATAAAAATTGTTTAAACTTTATGGCTGGCTTAATAATTGTTGCAATTTTACTTGCCAACAATTTTTTTTAAATTTTGTAATTAGTATGATCCGGGCTACAATATAACCAAATTTTATTAAAATCGAAGAATAAATATAAAATATTAAAAGTGTGTTGCTGCAATTAAAATGTTAATAATTATTGCAATTTTACTTGCCAGCGAAATCTATTTTGATTTTTGTAATCAGTGTGCTTCGGACTATGACATTGCCAAATTTTATTAAAATCGGAGTACAAATAAACAATTTTGAAAGATTGTTGCAGCGATTAAAATGTTAATAATTATTGCAATTTTACTTGCCAGCGAAAACTTTTTCAATTTTTGTAATCACTGCGATCCGGGCTACAATATTACTAAATTTTATTAAAATCGGAGAAAAAAAAAAATAAAAATTATTGTAAGTTTGTTGCTGCAATTAAAATGATAATAATTATTGCAATTTTACTTGCCAGCGAAATCTATTTTAATTTTTGTAATCATTGTGCTCCGGACTACGACATTGCTAAATTTCATTAAAATCGGAGTATAAATAAACAATGTTGAACGATTGTTGCAGCGATTAAAATGTTAATAATTATTGCAATTTTACTTGCCATTGAACATTTTTTGGATTTTTGCAATCAGTGTGCTTCGGACTACGACATTGCCAAATTTCGTTAAAATACAAGTAAAAATAAAAATTGTTTAAACTTTAGGCTGGCTTAATAATTGTTGCAATTTTACTTGCCAGCGAAAACTTTTTTTATTTTTGTAATCAGTGTGCTCCGGACTGTGACATTGCCAAATTTTATTAAAATCTGAGGATAAATAAACAATTTTGAAAGATTGTTGCAGCGATTAAAATGTTAATAATTATTGCGATTTTATTTGCCAGCGAACACTTTTTTGATTTTAATAATCAGTGTGCTCTGGACTACAACATTACCAAATTTTATTAAAATCCAAGTAAAAATAAAAATTGTTTAAAGTTTATGGCTTGCTTAATAATTGTTGCAATTTTACTTGCCAGCGAAAGCTTTTTATACTTTTGTAATCAATGTGCTCCGGGCTACAACGTAACCAAATTTTATTAAAATCCGAGTAAAAATAAAAAATAATAAAAGTTTGTTTCTGCGATTAAAACGTTAATAATTATTGCAATTTTACATGTCAGTGAAACTGTTTTGATATTTGTGATCAGCGTATGCACGAGTATAAGCTAGCCAAATTTCATAAAATTCTAAGTAAAACTAGAAAATAAATGATGAGATAATTAAAAAAATCAATTCATTCATCGTTTTATGTCTGTTAATATTAATGAATTATTTGACGGATGCATATCTGAAATATTTGTTGTGTGTATATTTGTTAAATAAATTGAGTAACAGTTTGGAACAATTATTTAGATTACGTAGACAGAAGAAATTTAAGGTACTTTCCAATTAGAAGACCCTTTCAGAAGGGTTGGTCATAAATCTGTCAGCGGTACGCTTATGTTCGTTGGATTTCTGACCATTTCCAGGGGTAAAAGTGTTTATCTTGCGTCAATGAATGTGCTATAAATGATCGAAAAATACTTGCCAGCGAAAAATAATAATATTTTCGTAATCAGCATAAAATTTCGAGTTTAATATGCTAATTTCATCTAAATCTGACTACATTTAAAAATCTATTGTTTTGTGGTTATTTGTTAATAACTTTTGCAGTTTAACTTGCCAGCGAATATTTTTTACATATTTGAATAGAGCGTTAAATTCTACATGGTGTACCGGCGCCTCTGAAATTATTTAGGTGAACATGGGAGGTGGGTTTAAAACAGATTAACCATGAACAAAACTTAAAATTGATTTTTAATAAAAAATAATGATCTTTAGAATAAAAATAAACATAAATTGGTACTTATAATTCAAATAAAATATTTCCTTTTCTTTTTGCCTAACTAAAACTAAATTCCGAAATAAAAAGAATAAATACTAAATAACAAAATAAATTCTTAATTCTAAAATACGTTGAGCGCCACTCAAGGGCACTGCCTGGAGGCGGAGTCAAAATTAAATATATAAAAAATCAAAAATATCCTAAAATAATATTGACTAAATAAAAATGTCTCCCCAGAAAATCGTGACGCGGTTTAATTTAAATGATCGCAATAAATTTTGAATAACCGCATATCCTTCACAAACGGTTCAAAGCACTATCGCAATTCAAAAAAATGTCAACAAGATTCCTGGCCTTATCTGTAGCCTCGCGCTGTGTTGGTGATACATACAAATGCCAGAATTCGACGGTACGGGATGCGTCTGCGCAGATCAACGGATTGCCTCCGATTTGTAGCGGCGGTAGCGGCGGTCGATAGCGAAGACTACCGAAACGGTATGCTAGCAGCAGCTGACGTCGGTAGGATCGTGCGGTAGAAACGGTGACTGGTGTAGCTTCCGAAATTCTAGCAATATGCACTATGACCAGAGAGCGATCGCCATTTGCCAATCGATACCACGATACGTGCCAGTTATTAAATTCACGTTCGGCAACGATAAAACAGGCCCGAAAGCACCCGCCTGTTTAATTGTTTTAATAACAAAATTAGCACACTTACGTTGAATAATTTTAAAGCTTACCTTAGCGATAATTTCCGCAACAAATACCAATAACTCGCGGTCCTCTTCGAGGATTCGCCACCATATTTCTTCGCTACGGCAAAATATCTTAATTTCCTGCTCGCGCAAATCCGTCTTAAACCACCTTGGCGGATTTTTCACCCGTATAAAACTATAACGTAGGCAACCCGATCAGCGTCTCAATTTCAAATCGTTACAATGGAATGTATAAGTTTCATGAAAATCGGAGTTGTAATTAACCTGTAATTAAGAGTAATAAAAAATCGAATTATGCGATTTACTCATAAAGTATACATTGTATACTTTAATTGTGGTTGGCACTAATCTAAAGTGCAACTCTTTTTCTATTAGTGTGTGTATTTTCAATAACATCTGCTAAGTAATTATGGAGATATCGACGAACAAACATTACGAAATATACTTTATGGCTGGAAACTTTATGGCTAACTTCACAAGGGTATGGGGTGATTTGTGACAAAATTTTCGGAGAGTTCCGTGACAGTCACTTTTGACATTTTTTAATCTGAGCTCGCATCTTTAGTCCGTATATATCATAATTCATGCATCATTTGAATGTATCGTACAATTTTGTAGTAAGATCGTGTTTTTTTTTAAGATTTTAGTATTTACGTATAATCATAATACAAACTTTGTTTTTTAAAGATTTTTTTTTATTTTAAAAAATGTTAGAAAGTCAGAAATGTTAAATATATCGAAAACCCTAAAAATAAATATTAAAAATACTTGTTTTTTTTTCTCAATTTACAATTGAGTTTCAATATTTAATGACAAAATGTATAGTTACTGCATTAATTGTAATTGATTTAAGAAAATTTGCTTCATATGAAAATTTCACTCAGTGTCTTACTGGGAGAACTAGAATTGAGGATAATGCGATAACTGATATGCGTGAACTATTAAAGGTAAGAAGTATGTATGTTCATTTGTGTATTTGTGCATTTGTGTATTCTCTATACCGGGTGTTGACTTGGCGGACGCAATATAGGAAATCGCATGTTAATTTTGAAGTATTCAAATATTGGCTACCCTATTTATTTTAGAGAATTTATTGTAAAAGGAAAAATTCGGAATTCATTGGTGTTACAAGTAAAAAAAAACCTTTGTTTATATCTTTACTAGCTACAACTGATTGCTACCCCCTATCTTCCACCTGTTTTCCTTCTCGTCCCCCAACTTCTCCAGCGTCCTTACTCCGGCCCCATCCTCTCTCAGCCATTCTGTCATTCATTTATTATAAAAGAAGTATAATTTTGTTATATGTATAATATTATAACTTATAACACACATTAATTCATAATTTGTTACTCCGCAAATATCCTAAAAAATGTTCCAAATACCTGACGTGTATGTGAGTGTTGTTTCTTTAATTTAATTATCTCTTTCTGTAATATTTTCGTTTCAAAACGTGATGACATTTTTGATGTTTATTAAGTTGGCAAAATTTGAAAAATCATGTGAGCCAACTGAAAGCATTAAAAAGCACTTAGAGCACTTTCTACAGGGTCCGCCAACGAATATTGAAGATTTTCGGAGCGTTATGGTAAAGGTACTGAAAAGGAGAGGGGGGAATTTAGGCAAGGAACTTGTTTACGGTAGAATGCAGTTGAGTAACCATGAGTTCGTGGCCGGTGCAGCAGCGCATTTTTTGTGTAACAGCATTTATCCGAATCGAATCCATAATTGAGGTTCACCGGCAAATTGCGTGGCATTATAACGTTCCACGACGCGGTAATACTCTTTCAAGGAACACCACATTGCAATAGCACCAATGTTTTGTGGAAACTAGAAATGACAAGAGCATTTACCGCGGGACCCGAGATTAGTACGTACCCCAGAGAACATTGAAAGAGTGCAAGTAGCGGTATAAAAAATACAGCGAAGTCCACAAGGTTCGGCATTTCGCCAAGCAAGAGCATTGAACATTTCGAACACTAGCGTCAGGCAAATTTTACACGAGGACTTAGGATTCCATCCCTATAAAATTCAATTGATGCACGAGATTAAACCGCATGGTTTCCAACACCACATTGTAATAGCACCAATGTTTTGTGGAAACTGGAAATGACAAGAGCGTTTACCGCGGCACCCGAGATTAGTACGTACCCCAGAGAACATTGAAAGAGTGCAAGTAGTGGTATAAAAAATACAGCGATGTCCACAAGGTTCGGCAGTTCGTAAAGCAAGAGCATTGAACATTTCGAACACTAGCGTCAGGCAAATTTTACACGAGGACTTAGGATTCCATCCCTATAAAATTCAATTGGTGCACGAGATTAAACCGCATGGTTTTCCAACACGCAGCCAGTTTTGCGCAGACTTTCTGGCTCTTCTTCGCGATGATGCGGATGTTTTGCATAATATAATTCTATCCGATGAAGCGCATTTTCATTTATCGGGTTTTGCTAACAAATAAAATATGCGCTACTAGTCTTCTGAACAACCGTGTGCAGTTCACGAGCAACCCTTACATTCGGCGAAACTCACAGTGTGGTGACTCTTCGAAGAAGAGGGTCGGACAGTTACTGTGAATTCTCAACAGTATTTAACGATGTTAGCATTTTTTTTACCTGTGGAACTTGCGAGGTTCGGCAGGGAAATGAATGGATTGTGGTTCCAGCAAGATGGAGGAACTAGTTGAGGCAGAAGTTTCCAGGAAAATTGATTTTACGAAACGGCGATGTTAATAGGCAAGATCTCGGGATTTGACTCCCTGCGACTTCTTTTTATGGGGATATTTGAAGTCGAGAGTGTACGTCGACAGGCCCCATACATTAGAAGAGCTAAGAGAAAATAATAGACGGGAGATAAGAGCCACTAATACGGATATGCTCCGCCGTATCATGCAATCAGTTCCTAATCGGCTTCAAGAATGTCAAACATTAAGTAAAAAGCATTTGCTAAACGTAATCTTTAAAAATTGAATATCAATAAGAAAGAACTGCATTATGTCTTGAATAAATATATATCATGCTCATTTTTGTGTTTTAATTATTAAACTTACAATCTTACCTTAAAAATGGTTAATACCCGTTGGCGAACCCCGTAGAATGCTCTAGAAAAAGAAAATGGAGCAATTCCATCGGTTGCTTATTTGTTAAAAAAACTTATCATATTAATAAAATATTGCAGATTACTTTAAAAGAAGAACGTGAAAGGGTGTTTGATTACGAATTAAATGATAATTACAGTTATCCCAAATTATCAATGATATTTAAAGGATATGAAAGCATTGGCCAAAAGTTTAAAACTGCAAAGATTGGTGAATGGACCAATACAAATAATGGTCAATTTAAACCTACAAATCGCTTCAAGAACTATACTTCAAAACTTGTATACTGCATTGCTGTTGCCGTAGTAAGTTTTATTTATACACATGTTAATATGCATTGGATTCCAGAAAGGCATATATAGTGGAATTCGGGAGACATGTCTTATGACTTATTGATGTGGAATGTGTAGTTCATTTTTTATTAGAAAGTATGTCGACGGTTGTATCTGCAACGATGTTTTCTAGTTGTGTCAAATTTTGACTTTACATGACAATGTCATACTGTTTAGGTCGCGAGTATATTAGTGTTTTTCCTTTTAGAAAAGCTTTAATTCATAATTTCTTGTGATTTTTTTCTTTTGAATATACATATCTCAATAAAGTGTTGTAGATTTTTAAATATTTGTTGTTTTCCTAAAAGAGGTCATTTTGAAGTTTCAACGAGTGTTTTCCACTCCCAGGTTAAGCATGAAGTAAAATTTCGAGTTTAGAAAAGCCCGAAAATTTGGTTTGGTCGCGTAGCGCGAAGCGCGGAGCGACCAAACCAAATTTTCAGGCTTTTCTAAACTCGAAATTTTACTTCATGCGCCACACGTATTAGACAGTGAGTTCAAGCGAAGTTTACTCGTTCACAATATTTTAGTGTTTTCAGTGTTTAATACGCGTGGCGCGTGAAGTAAAATTTCGAGTTTACAAAAGCCTGAAAATTTAGTTTGGCGACCAAACCAAACTTTCAGGCTTTTCTATACTCGAAATTTTACTTCATGCTTCGTCTGGGAGTGGAAAACACTCGTTTTAAGCTTCAAATTGAACTATTTAAAAAAAGCGTATGCATATATATACCGAATAGAAAATTCCCTGTATGTATACTTATAAGAAAAATGTCCTTTATTAACGATTGTGCACAGTAATCAAAATGATTTGTGGCTGGGTTTTTGCAGACTTAGTTTTACAAAGACATTGTCAAAATGCGACATTTAATCTTAAAATGTTGAAGCTTCATACCGAAACATACGTTTTCGTATGTTCTATCTAAAAGCTATAGCAGACATATTATGAAGTTTTCTCTCTTTTCAAACTCGTAATCTGATGACATCAAACTATTTTCGTATTACATGTATTTGTGCAGAAAGTACTAAAAATCAAGGAAACGATGGGACACCTCTCGTTAATCGTACCTTAGATACTTACACTGTAGGGCAAGACCCCTTGAAAGAGAGTTTTACGTACCGAATAAGCTTTGCTTCAAAGCACAACTTTCGATCAAATTAAAGTTGCATATAGTTAATGAATATAAGTCGCCTATTTCCAAAATCCCCTAATTCATTTGAAAACAATGAATTTAGGGGTTGTTGGAAATAGGCGACTCATATATTTTTTTCAAAGTGTAAATTGTTTCTGTGAATTTCTTTTTAAGTTAAGGTACTATCTAAAACGGACATTTGCTCTTTTAGGGAGATGTATTTAATGTCCCCCAGATTTCCAGAATTGATAATCAGATATTTTCTAAACAACTTATTAAAATAAACTGTATTTATGTGATTTCTAATAACCTCATTATGTCAATCATACATACAATAAAATTTTTATTATTTTCAGCAAGAACCATTCCTGTATCCAGACGAATACTCCGCCTATAATTATTCTGGGTTAGCTATTGATGTTATTGAAGCAATATCTATAAAATTAGGATTCAGCTTTTATTTGTACAGACCGCCATATAATCCAAATTTATATAGAGGAGATTTTAGTGCCTCTTTAGAATATATACAGAGAAATAATTGTGATATAGCACTTGGATCGTTTTCAGTAACAAAAGACCGCCTTGAGAGTTTCTCTTTCTCCGTTCCTTACTTTGAATCGGTCGGGGTACTTATTATGATGAAAATTCCAGAATCTTCAAAGTCATTTCTCAAAATAATTGAAGTATTTCATCTTGAAGTTTGGATGTGCATTTTGGTTACTTTTACTATAACCGGGTAAGTATTGACTTATCAACACCAATTTTATTTAATTATGATCACAATGATATACGAGTACATATATATATATATATATATATATATATATATATATATATATATATATATATATATATATATATATATATATATATATATATATATATATATATATATATATATATATATATATATATATATATATATATATATAAACCATCCTTTTTTACCTTACGGTCTTACGATGTAGAGTTGCTGCAGCGGGCTTTCCACTTTGTGCGGTTTCTTGTCAACGGTTCTGCTTCTCTCCAGGTCAAGGTCTTATTTTTCAACCCTTTCGTCAAATTAAATAGTATAGCAAATTATGTCACCCAAAGTAGTAGCAAAATATTGAACAGCTTCATTTGAAAGGCACGAAATGGATTAATATAGTGGAATTCGGGAGAGTTGTCCTATGACTCATTAATGTGGAATGTGTGGTTCAAATGTTTCAAAGAGTATGTTGACCGTTGTATCTGCAACGATGTTTCCTAGTTGTGTCAAATTTTGACGTTACATGACAATGTCATACTGTTTAGGTCGGGAGTATATTAGTGTTCTTTTTTTTAGAAAAGCTTTAACTCATAATTTCTTGTGATTTTTTTGTTTTGAGTATATAGGGTGGTCCATCAAGCGGTTTCTTTTTAAAAAAGCTATAAAATAAACTAGTGTCAATATTTTTGAAAATGTTAGTGCTTTCTTGGCAAGAGCAATTCTTCCCATTATTAATTGTATACAATTTCATTCATGTGGCTGCTTTGGCTGTAACAACAAAACCCATCTTGTCAACCCAATTTTTTAGTACATTTTCGATGGTTGAGGGCTCAATCTCACGAATTGCTCGACTAATATTGTGTTTAAGCGCCTGAATTGTTTGTGGATTGTCTGCATAACATATATATTTAACAGCACCCTATAAAAAATAATCCAACGGCATCAAATCGCAGCTCCGCGAAGACCAATTGATATCACTAAAACGACTAATTACGCGGTTACCGCACTTAGTGCACAAAGGATCGATTGTTTGATAGGCTGTGGTTTATCGCACCATCCTGCTGAAACCAAAAATCGTTCAAGTCTATGACCACATAAGTCGATAATCATGCCTCTGTAGTGCGGAGCTGTGGACCGAAATGGCAAGTTGATGTTATTGAATTGGTTGTCATACTTTGGGCTACAATAGCAATATTCTTGTCTGTGCGCTCTGGATGGCGAGGGGGCGGCTTCCATGATCCATTAAAATTCCAATCTTATGAACTATTTGCACAGATTTGCGTACAGCAGGCGCGGTTAGTGCTTCATTTTGATCGATTTTTTTTTTTTTCAGAATTCGCACTGTTTGGACAACAGAGCTGTTACTTTGAAAATAAGTTTTCAATATTTCCCAAGGTTATAAATTTCGTACATTTCGTACCACAGACATACGATACTGAGTTTTTGTCAATATTTGGAGCGTAAAAGATTGGTTACAGTCAAAATAACATATGATTAAAAAATAAACCGCTAGATGGACCACCCTTTACATATCCTAATTACGTGTTGTAGATTTTTAAATGTTCATTGTTTTCTTAAAAGAAGTAAATTTGAAGATTAAGCGAGTGTTTTCTACTCCCAGGTTAAGCATAAAGTCAAATTTCAAGTTTAAAAAAGCCTGAAAATGTTCAGGGTTTTCTAAACTCGAAATTTTACTTCATGCGCCACAAAAGACTGATTTCAAACGAAGTTTACTCGTTCACAATATTTTAGTGCTTTCAGTGATTAATACACGTAGCGCATGAATTAAAATTTCGAGTTTAGAAAAGCCTGAAAATTTGGTTTGGCTGCTCCGCGCTTCACGCTACGCGACCAAACCAAATTTTCAGGCTCTTCTAAACTCGAAATATTATTTCATGTTTAGTCTGGGAGTGGAAAACACAAATTTTAAGCTTCAAATTGAACTCTTTAAAAAAAGCGTATGCATATGTATACCTTATAGAAAATGCCCTGTATGTATACTTAGAAGAAAAATTCTCTATTTTAACAGATTCATCTAAAGACTATTTGCCAAATCTACTGAATGCAAGTTCGATGCAACTAACATTTTCGTTTGAGCTTACACAAAATAAACATAAATGCAATATTGATTTTTTAAATAACTGAACTATTTAGTAGATGTAGAAATTGGAATTATACCACTTAAACTCACATTTAAAACGATTGTGCACATTAATTAAAATGATTTGTGGCTGGGTTTTTGGAGATTTAGTTTTACTAAAACATTGTCAAAATGTGACATTTAACCTTCAAATTTTAAAGCTGTATACCGGAATACACGTTTTCGCGTGTTCCATCTAAAAACCATAGCAGACATATTATGAAGTTTTCTGTCTCATTTCACACACGTAATCTGATGACATAAAACTATTTTCGTATTACATAAATTGGTGCAGAAACCACTACAAATGAATGAAACCATGGGACATCTCCTGTGAATCGTACCTTAACTACTAATTTTTGTTTTGGCGCTTGCTAGCTTATAAAGTAGTTTCATGGTTTGTTTTAGATTAACCATATGGATTGTAGAGAAATGGGAAGCTCATAGAGGCATAAATAATTCATCTAAAACAATAAATTACCAAGAAACTGGTGAACCGCTAACAGCAAAAAACTCGTTGTGGATTTGTTTAACATCTCTCACATTTATGGGATGCGACGAACTTCCAAGAAATATATCAGCCCGTATTTTATTAGCTAATTGGTGGTTGTTCAGTTACATGATAATAACAGGATATTCCGCGAATTTGTCAGCATTTCTAACTGCATCATATCTTGAAACTAACGTTGATTCTTTGGACGATCTTATTTCACAAACCAAAATAAGATATGGAGTTGTTAACAATTCTATGACTCAAAGCTATTTAAAGAAAATAGAGATTGGAGAGAAAGTGGCCTTTAAGTAAGTATGTATAATATAAATGTGGAAAAAGTAGAAAATTGATTAATGTGTATATTGGGATGTCGTAAGCTATTAGAGATACGAAAACGTTAAATTACACAAAACTCACCACTTTTAATACAAAATAAAACTGCCTTAACAAATTTCATCTAGCGACATTTGTTTTCAAGATATGGGAAAAAAGTTTCTTTTCGTTATAACTTTGTTAGTTATGAAGATAACAAGATGAAAAACAAATAAAATTAATGAAAAAATATTGTTTTTGCCGCTTTTACATATAAAAATTTCTCAAATTACGAGTACGGTACTTCTTGAGAATGACTCAAAGTAGAAACTAGTTGGAATAAAAAACCGAAATATTAGTGAAATTTAACCAAGTGTTTTCTTTTTTAAATCATAGTTAAATTTGTTTCACCACCTAAAAGATGAGAAACTTGTTCAAGATACAAAAATTATCATTTTCAAAATTTACGGGAAGGGAGAGGTTTTAAATCCCCATATCGCCCAGCTTTTCAGTCTTTAAAATTGCATTAAAAAGTTCAAGTTTAAAGTTTTACCTCAATATCTTTGGCGGTTTCTGTTGTACAGCGTAAACAGAGACAGACGAACAGAGAAATAGACAAAATACATCTTAATCGACTCAGAAGACCTCAAAACTCTAAAATTTTCAATTAAAAAAATTCATCACGAAAACAACACTTTTCATTTATATTACATACGGGGAAAGTAAAAACTGAACAAGGCAATTTATTGAATTTTCTATACAGGGAATTTTTCTGTTAGGTAAATATAAGCTGTACAATTTCCGACATCCGTTATTTTTTAAAAGAGTGCAATTTGAAGCCTTAATCGAGTGTTTTCCGCTCCCAGACTAAGCATAAAGTGTATGGAATTAGCTAATGAAATAGAGCTCTTTGATTAACTACGGAAACGGAAGAAGTACAATAAGCCACACAGTTGCGGTGCTAGGGCAGAAATAACCCTACCTTCCGTTGCTCGCTCCTAAAAAAAAAAGCATGAAGTAAAATTTCGAGTTTAAAAAAGCCCCGTGAAAATTTGTCGAGGATCGCGCTCGAAATTTTACTTCATGCTCCACGCGTATAAAACACTGATTTCAAGTGAGGTTCAAATATACATAAATTTCACAATATTTTAGTATTATATACGCGTGGCGCCTGAAGTAAATTTTCGAGTTAAGAAAAGCCCCGTGAAAATTTGTCTCGGATCGCTGCGCGACCCTCGGCAAATTTTCTACGCGGGCCTTTTCTAAACTCGAAATTTTACTTCATGCTTAGTCTGGGAGTGGAAAACACTCGTTTAAAGGTTTAAATTCAACTCTTTTAAGAAAACAACGTATATCTAAAGATTTAAAATCAGCAGAATTTGGAAAATGTGTACTTGAAAGAAAAACTCCCTGTATCTAACTTATTGCCCTACTGACTACTATGTTATTCGTTTACTCAAAAACATGCACGCAGGTAAGGTCTACGACAATTTGGATGAGTTGGTGACTGATATAAAGGCATCGATATGCACGAAAATTTGGTATTTCTTTGCTCCTGGTATCTACTTTTTCCAAGCAAATGGAAAGAGTTTTCGAAGTAGCAAGTAACCTAATAGTTCTGATATTTCAGATACTAAAGTTTTAAAATTTATACGTAGATCAGCTTGTGTATGCAATACAATTTATTTAACATTTATTCCATTGTGTCAACTTGACATATGTCAGCGTTAGCCGACATTTGGACTATAACGACAGTTGACATACAAGTCGGCGCCAGCGGTAGCCGATATATTTAGTCCATTGTGTCAACCTTACATAAATCGGCGGCAGCTGACATTTAAACCATAATGACAGTTGACATATGTCGGCGCTAGCCGACATTTGGACTATTATAACAGTTGACATATGTCGCCGGTAGCTAACATTTGAACTATAATGACATTTGACGGCGTAAGCTGACATTTAGCCAATCGTGCCAACTTGACATGAGTTTGAATTGAACTAAAAATCGGTTTTTCTTTGCTCGTGGTATCTACTTTTTCCAAGCAAATGGAAAGAGTTTTCGAAGTAGCAAATAACCTGATAGTTCTGATATTTCAGATACTGAAGTTTCCAAATTTATACGTAGATCAGCTTGTACCTGAATTACAATTTTTTCTAGCAAAACACGTGAAAATGGTTGCACAATGTTCATCAATAATTTACTATTTCAGAAACTATCTGGGAAAAATATTAGATGCAAATTCAACTATGCCTTATCAAAGATATTATAGCCTAGATTATCCGCTAGAAAATAAAGTTTCCAATGTGATCTCTTTTATGCGCGATTATAATATGGCATTTTCAAGTTTTGAAGAGGCATTGGCTAGAGTTAAATCATCAAGCTCAACTAAAAAAATTGCTTTCATAGGTGACGCTACGGACATTAGGTTTGCTCTATTAACTAATTGCGATATGCAAGTAATCGGTGAAGAATTCGGAAAGCATTTTTACGCTTTAGTGGTGAAAAAGAAAAGCCATTTGAAAGAAGAATTGGACGAAGCGTGAGTATGTTTTAAATACTATTACAGAGTAAGTCCATCCTAGAACAGTGAATAATAGCTGTGGAAATGTGGTCACCCACCAATTATCTAACTTGACAAAATTTAGTAAGAACATCAAGTTTAAAAAAAATCATAAATTTAAAAATACCCTATCCGTAGTATTTAAATTATTTTGATTTAGGAGAGGGGTTTGAATATGTAAAAATTGTGTGTTCAGATTTCAATGTCATCATTATTATAGTATATTTTTTAAATTTCGTTCGCAGCCTTTTTTAATTTTCTTTTAAACGATGGAATAATTTTTGTGTGAAGGTCTATTGCGAAATATAATAATATACTATTTATTTAATAATAATCCAAACAATAATTATATCCGACCATTTAATAAAATAATGTTCACTCTTGACGTGTATGAAACAAAAAGAAATAAATCGAAGAGACCACCTTTCTGTACTTGAAATAGTTTTATTTCCATATAACCAATGTTAATTTAAATGCTCCGCTATATCATATGACGTTAACTCTACAAGGCTCGGTTATTTTTTCCTAGCCGATAAAAATATATGTGATGTAATTAGTGATCAGAATTTAGGAAAAATAAATAAAAATAATCAAAACCAAATAATTGACTAGAAAATTGTTATGTTATCTTAGTTCTACATGTGGTACACTGAGCGTTAACTATACTTTTTTGGTATTGAACTGGTACATTTAAATAATTTTCGGAACGGTTTACCATATGAATATTCAGTGTGTGTGTGTGTGTGTGTGTGTGTGTGTGTGTGTGTGTGTGTGTGTGTGTGTGTGTGTGTGTGTGTGTGTGTGTGTGTGTGTGTGTGTGTGTGTGTGTGTGTGTGTGTGTGTGTGTGTGTGTGTGTGTGTGTGTGTGTGTGTGTGTGTGTGTGTGTGTGTGTGTGTGTGTGTGTGTGTGTGTGTGTGTGTGTGTGTGTGTGTGTGTGTGTGTGTGTGTGTGTGTGTGTGTGTGTGTGTGTGTGTGTGTGTGTGTGTGTGTGTGTGTGTGTGTGTGTGTGTGTGTGTGTGTGTGTGTGTGTGTGTGTGTGTGTGTGTGTGTGTGTGTGTGTGTGTGTGTGTGTGTGTGTGTGTGTGTGTGTGTGTGTGTGTGTGTGTGTGTGTGTGTGTGTGTGTGTGTGTGTGTGTGTGTGTGTGTGTGTGTGTGTGTGTGTGTGTGTGTGTGTGTGTGTGTGTGTGTGTGTGTGTGTGTGTGTGTGTGTGTGTGTGTGTGTGTGTGTGTGTGTGTGTGTGTGTGTGTGTGTGTGTGTGTGTGTGTGTGTGTGTGTGTGTGTGTGTGTGTGTGTGTGTGTGTGTGTGTGTGTGTGTGTGTGTGTGTGTGTGTGTGTGTGTGTGTGTGTGTGTGTGTGTGTGTGTGTGTGTGTGTGTGTGTGTGTGTGTGTGTGTGTGTGTGTGTGTGTGTGTGTGTGTGTGTGTGTGTGTGTGTGTGTGTGTGTGTGTGTGTGTGTGTGTGTGTGTGTGTGTGTGTGTGTGTGTGTGTGTGTGTGTGTGTGTGTGTGTGTGTGTGTGTGTGTGTGTGTGTGTGTGTGTGTGTGTGTGTGTGTGTGTGTGTGTGTGTGTGTGTGTGTGTGTGTGTGTGTGTGTGTGTGTGTGTGTGTGTGTGTGTGTGTGTGTGTGTGTGTGTGTGTGTGTGTGTGTGTGTGTGTGTGTGTGTGTGTGTGTGTGTGTGTGTGTGTGTGTGTGTGTGTGTGTGTGTGTGTGTGTGTGTGTGTGTGTGTGTGTGTGTGTGTGTGTGTGTGTGTGTGTGTGTGTGTGTGTGTGTGTGTGTGTGTGTGTGTGTGTGTGTGTGTGTGTGTGTGTGTGTGTGTGTGTGTGTGTGTGTGTGTGTGTGTGTGTGTGTGTGTGTGTGTGTGTGTGTGTGTGTGTGTGTGTGTGTGTGTGTGTGTGTGTGTGTGTGTGTGTGTGTGTGTGTGTGTGTGTGTGTGTGTGTGTGTGTGTGTGTGTGTGTGTGTGTGTGTGTGTGTGTGTGTGTGTGTGTGTGTGTGTGTGTGTGTGTGTGTGTGTGTGTGTGTGTGTGTGTGTGTGTGTGTGTGTGTGTGTGTGTGTGTGTGTGTGTGTGTGTGTGTGTGTGTGTGTGTGTGTGTGTGTGTGTGTGTGTGTGTGTGTGTGTGTGTGTGTGTGTGTGTGTGTGTGTGTGTGTGTGTGTGTGTGTGTGTGTGTGTGTGTGTGTGTGTGTGTGTGTGTGTGTGTGTGTGTGTGTGTGTGTGTGTGTGTGTGTGTGTGTGTGTGTGTGTGTGTGTGTGTGTGTGTGTGTGTGTGTGTGTGTGTGTGTGTGTGTGTGTGTGTGTGTGTGTGTGTGTGTGTGTGTGTGTGTGTGTGTGTGTGTGTGTGTGTGTGTGTGTGTGTGTGTGTGTGTGTGTGTGTGTGTGTGTGTGTGTGTGTGTGTGTGTGTGTGTGTGTGTGTGTGTGTGTGTGTGTGTGTGTGTGTGTGTGTGTGTGTGTGTGTGTGTGTGTGTGTGTGTGTGTGTGTGTGTGTGTGTGTGTGTGTGTGTGTGTGTGTGTGTGTGTGTGTGTGTGTGTGTGTGTGTGTGTGTGTGTGTGTGTGTGTGTGTGTGTGTGTGTGTGTGTGTGTGTGTGTGTGTGTGTGTGTGTGTGTGTGTGTGTGTGTGTGTGTGTGTGTGTGTGTGTGTGTGTGTGTGTGTGTGTGTGTGTGTGTGTGTGTGTGTGTGTGTGTGTGTGTGTGGTGTGCGTGTGCGTGTGCGTGTGCGTGTGCGTGTGCGTGTGCGTGTGCGTGTGCGTGTGCGTGTGCGTGTGCGTGTGCGTGTGCGTGTGCGTGTGCGTGTGCGTGTGCGTGTGCGTGTGCGTGTGCGTGTGCGTGTGCGTGTGCGTGTGCGTGTGCGTGTGCGTGTGCGTGTGCGTGTGCGTGTGCGTGTGCGTGTGCGTGTGCGTGTGCGTGTGCGTGTGCGTGTGCGTGTGCGTGTGCGTGTGCGTGTGCGTGTGCGTGTGCGTGTGCGTGTGCGTGTGCGTGTGCGTGTGCGTGTGCGTGTGCGTGTGCGTGTGCGTGTGCGTGTGCGTGTGCGTGTGCGTGTGCGTGTGCGTGTGCGTGTGCGTGTGCGTGTGCGTGTGCGTGTGCGTGTGCGTGTGCGTGTGCGTGTGCGTGTGCGTGTGCGTGTGCGTGTGCGTGTGCGTGTGCGTGTGCGTGTGCGTGTGCGTGTGCGTGTGCGTGTGCGTGTGCGTGTGCGTGTGCGTGTGCGTGTGCGTGTGCGTGTGCGTGTGCGTGTGCGTGTGCGTGTGCGTGTGCGTGTGCGTGTGCGTGTGCGTGTGCGTGTGCGTGTGCGTGTGCGTGTGCGTGTGCGTGTGCGTGTGCGTGTGCGTGTGCGTGTGCGTGTGCGTGTGCGTGTGCGTGTGCGTGTGCGTGTGCGTGTGCGTGTGCGTGTGCGTGTGCGTGTGCGTGTGCGTGTGCGTGTGCGTGTGCGTGTGCGTGTGCGTGTGCGTGTGCGTGTGCGTGTGCGTGTGCGTGTGCGTGTGCGTGTGCGTGTGCGTGTGCGTGTGCGTGTGCGTGTGCGTGTGCGTGTGCGTGTGCGTGTGCGTGTGCGTGTGCGTGTGCGTGTGCGTGTGCGTGTGCGTGTGCGTGTGCGTGTGCGTGTGCGTGTGCGTGTGCGTGTGCGTGTGCGTGTGCGTGTGCGTGTGCGTGTGCGTGTGCGTGTGCGTGTGCGTGTGCGTGTGCGTGTGCGTGTGCGTGTGCGTGTGCGTGTGCGTGTGCGTGTGCGTGTGCGTGTGCGTGTGCGTGTGCGTGTGCGTGTGCGTGTGCGTGTGCGTGTGCGTGTGCGTGTGCGTGTGCGTGTGCGTGTGCGTGTGCGTGTGCGTGTGCGTGTGCGTGTGCGTGTGCGTGTGCGTGTGCGTGTGCGTGTGCGTGTGCGTGTGCGTGTGCGTGTGCGTGTGCGTGTGCGTGTGCGTGTGCGTGTGCGTGTGCGTGTGCGTGTGCGTGTGCGTGTGCGTGTGCGTGTGCGTGTGCGTGTGCGTGTGCGTGTGCGTGTGCGTGTGCGTGTGCGTGTGCGTGTGCGTGTGCGTGTGCGTGTGCGTGTGCGTGTGCGTGTGCGTGTGCGTGTGCGTGTGCGTGTGCGTGTGCGTGTGCGTGTGCGTGTGCGTGTGCGTGTGCGTGTGCGTGTGCGTGTGCGTGTGCGTGTGCGTGTGCGTGTGCGTGTGCGTGTGCGTGTGCGTGTGCGTGTGCGTGTGCGTGTGCGTGTGCGTGTGCGTGTGCGTGTGCGTGTGCGTGTGCGTGTGCGTGTGCGTGTGCGTGTGCGTGTGCGTGTGCGTGTGCGTGTGCGTGTGCGTGTGCGTGTGCGTGTGCGTGTGCGTGTGCGTGTGCGTGTGCGTGTGCGTGTGCGTGTGCGTGTGCGTGTGCGTGTGCGTGTGCGTGTGCGTGTGCGTGTGCGTGTGCGTGTGCGTGTGCGTGTGCGTGTGCGTGTGCGTGTGCGTGTGCGTGTGCGTGTGCGTGTGCGTGTGCGTGTTTATTGTTTTCAGTGTTCGTATTGTGTTGTGTGTGTGTTTTTTTACAAAATAAAAAATAAATTACAAATAACTATAACGAAATCTAGTGATGAAAGTTTCTAAAACAATTATTATCTTAATTCAGGCACAGTTCAACTACACATTTTTCACATGATTATCTTGATGATCGATGGCCCACACATGCACAGAGTTTTTCCTATGTCAAATTTTTAGTCCTTTAATTTGAGTGAGGTTGCTGTTTGATTTTGTTCTCCAACTCTTCTGTACAGTAACCAACTATTTATAACAGCAACATCAAAAAGATGATAAAATAGCCCTAAATGCCAATTTCTTGTCCTAATTTTTATTTTTTACTTTCTAAGGAACGAATCCAGTAGGTCTACGCCAACCATATGCTGATTATATATTTTAAGCACTTAGGGGCAACCTACATGTATATATTTCTTGCAGTACCTCTTTACTGATTGTATTGGCTCTTGTCCTACAAAAGATTACGACAAGATAACAGGTTTGCTATAGTACCACATAACTGTTAGTATATCGGTTCCATCAACATTAGCCACCCATTCTTCACAAAAATCTCTCTTCATCTTATCTTTTTTCAGATCCTTTAAAGGTATTCGAAGATCTTTTCCTAAGCCATCTTTGTTCACAGTCCCTAGCGATTGTATTCCGTCTTTGGCCAAATAGAAAATAAATTCAGGAGACGTGTAATAATTATCAAAAAATAATCGGTATTGTTGGTTCCTAGGTATGGACCTGGCTAGACGTACGATGATATTTGAACTCGCTCCCAAGTCTAGCTCACTTGTATATTTTAGTTCTGGATTGTTCTCCATTCCTAAATAAATTTTAAAATCGTAAGCAAAGCCACGATCGTCGCAAAGAACCAGCAATTTATACCCCCATTATGTGGCTTATTTGGTAGGTATTGCCGAAGAAAATTGGAAGCTTTTGTCGCGCACATTTGTTCGTCGATAGTGCTTCTCTTTTAGGGACAGATTGACACTTCTTTTTTAACGTTTCCAATATTGGCTTGATTTTATGTAAACGATCATATCCCAGAGTACCTGACGGCGCTTGCGTCGAATTATCATTGAAAAGCAAGAACTGGCAGATTTTTTTGAAATGATTTAATGAGATTGTCTCGATAATCAGACGAAAATCCAATTCAGGTACCCAATACATTCGAATATTGGGCAATCGTGCCAAGCTTATTATTATCAGACAGGCACCTAATTTTTTTTTCAATTCAACAACTAAATATAAATATTGAATGGTCTCGAAGAATTTTTTTGAATACTAAATTTGTGCATTTCTTCTACAATATGCCCCAGAAAATCATCACCAAAGAACTATGGAAAGTATTGATAGGGAGTTTTTAATTTTGTAATCGGTGACTGTAAGTCTATGTTTTCAGTGAACTAAGAATGTGTTGATTGAAAATAATTTTTTTCTATATGACCTTCCTTTTCTTCCGATTGATGACAGATAAAAAGCACTGGGTTCTACTTCTGTCAACAAAAGCAATAATTATAGAAGTTTATGATCGTCTCGCTTCACGTGACTGTCTAGTGGCACCTGAAGTAGTCTCTGAAGTGTCACCTAAAGTACTAGGCTGAGCGTTTGATGTTTGCTGCTGATCCTTTTTGGGTATCCATAAAATGAACATCCTCGTTAACCGCAGACAAATTATGATGTCTGTGGTGTAAATGAAGTTTCCATGTCGCTAATTAATTTAGATAGGCGATTGATAGCAGACTGATTTTTTTTTTAAGTCTACATCACTTTCAGTTTCAGAGAAGTCTTCGCCATATTCACTTCCTGAAGGTATACCCAGAAAATCTTCAATTTGTTCATCACGCAATCTTTTACCCGACATAATTTGTAAAAAATGAAAGAATTCATAAGTACATACAGTTGGTATTTTTTCTTTGAAATATACATATGCGGATATACAGAGAGTTCCCAATTATATGCTGTAAATCTTCAGATATATGTTGTTTTTTTTTAAGAAGATCATTGTGAAGATTTAAACAAGTCTTTTCCACTCCCAGTTCAGAAAAGCCCCTTGAAAATTCGCCGAGGGTCGCGCAGCGACCCGAGACAAATTTTCTGGGCTTTTCTAAACTCGAAATTTTACTTTATGTGCCATGCGTATAAAACACTAATTTCGAGTAAAGTTCATAATATACTGCAAAATAAGAATTAAAAATTAACTTCTAAAGCAGGATTATAAATACGCTGCTAAACAATAATATTTTGAAATCTTTGATTTGGTTAGCATTGATTTTGTGGTTCATCTTTATATAAAATAATAATAAAACACCTAACTTTGTTTTATCACTTCATTTAAAAGTTTAAATAAAAGTGGTAAAAGAAAGTTAAGTATTTCTAAGAGTATTTTGAACATCACTTGAAATCGCGACCAGCGCCAAATTTATTATTCTGCAACCAAGAATTGGCACATTAATTTATACTTATGTTTGAACGGTAACGTGACCGCCAGTCTAAGGTGTCAAATTGGTTAGAGGAAATGGCAAAGCTATACTGATGAGAGATAAATCTCGAAATCTCAGCAAACGCTTGTATAATTCAATGTCCGTCGGGGTATTAGCCCGGGAAGTAGTTGTTTCAATGAGTGTTTGATATAATCTTTGTAAGACTAACTTGTTGTAGATTGCGAAAAGAATCGCACTTTTAATGTTTGACATGATATTTTTTGTGTGCAGCTGCGGGGTCAATTTACATAGTGATTTAATTTCGAGTTTGTTTTTTTTTTTCGCAGTCACTCGTATATCTTCGCCACATTCACATATTAATGTCTAAAACGGTACCAGAAGAGCACTCCAGGTGGCCGTGGAAGTGGAAGATATATAGAAGCTAAATTAGTTATTTATAATGACTGGCTTAACATTAGTATCTAACAATTAAAAATAAGAATTTTAAAGAAATATACAACAGTATTAATTAATTAAAATTGAATTCATTTAGCAAAAAATGTATTTTTCAGAAATCTGATAATTCTAACGAAAGACTACAAAAATAGTGTTTTCATATTGTTTTAGTGCTATAATTAGTTTCACAGCATTTTATCTTGTTCGCTGGGGTGTGTAGCGATGTAAACTGAATGCATCGTTGTTACGTGTGCAGCATTGAAGTTTCAAAATTCATACATTGCTGCTCCTTTATGTTCACAAAATCTTTAATAGCACGTTTTGTTAATTGCTACTATTTCTTTAGGATAATTCAATTGCTGAACGATCGGGTTTTGGACAAGATTAAACAAAAATGGTGGACTGATAATCCTAAAAGGGCAAATTGCAGCCGTAATCAATATCAAGCGGATGGAATTTCTCTTGAAAATATTGTCGGTGTTTTTATATTAATAGGAGGGGGTCTCATTCTTTCAGCAATGATTACTTTAATAGATGTAAAAATGGATAAAAAATTATTTAGCCACAACTAAAGAAAAAATATATTATAATTTAAATTCATGTAAGATTACATTTGTGAACTGTTGAAGCAGTTATTTTGTAAAACATGTTAAACACTTTGATTCAAATAAAAGCACCTTGATGGTATCACTTACTTTTTATTTATTGTATTATTTCAACGGCGCGTACTATTTGCTACCAAACTGTTTTTACTTACCAACTCCTGTCCAATTACCACTACTTTATCAGTCAATTACACAACTAAAGGAAAACATTCGTACAGACATTAGGTCACTAGAGCGACAGACACAAAGAAAGATCTGTTATGAATTATGCCATCGAAAGAGCTCATCAGTGCGAAGTGAGAAAACGGAAGACATTTAAGAGATGTTATCAATCATTCATAATGTAAAATAATCTTCAAGCTGTTTTCTTTTTTAAAATCCATAATTAGTTAAAAAAATGTTAAGATTCTAAGCAATAGTAAATAAGTGAAAAGTTTTTTTTTAGTACAGAAATTGAATATCTATTATTGAATTTTTACTGTTGATACAATATTCAATGCTAAATTATTTTTATACTGGATTTGTACAATATTGTATCTACAATGAATATTAATATAGTGTCAATAACAGCAATCTACATTATGACAATATTGTGTGCACATTGAATACCGATTTTAAGATATAAATATAGATACAATATTGCTACAATGTAGATACACGATATATTTCTACTATGGGTATCACAGTTACAAATCAAAAATTAACAATTGGAAACTAAATAAAAATCCAACGAAACGTCAGATTTTCGAAAATCGCCAAAAAGTTAAAAATAAAAAAAAATGTTTTAATTTGTGAAGCAATACCAAGTGATTTTAATTAAAAGACCTTCATATTCTAATATATTTCACCAAGTGCCAGATGAGAAATTAATTCAAAAATTATGAAATCTATTCTAACGTTGAATGAAATCAAACCGATTGCCTGTCAAGAAAATTACTGTTGCTCAACACCATTAAAACAAACGCAAAAATTAAGAAAATCTCAGATTTTTAACAACATTTCAGATTATAAAAATGATTTAAAAAAAACTGTTGTGGTCAAAGTTGAAAAAGGAGCATAAAAAAATACTTTTTGGGACAATTGCTGACAAAAAAAATAGTTGACTTGCCCTGAAAATTCGGAATGGTCCCAGGAAATCGTAACGTATGATCACTTTAGTATTCTTTGTTTTGAATGAAAAATATTAAAATTGAATAAAGAATATGCAAAAACTGTTATCTTTTGGTTTGTTATTTTAAATATACAATAATTGTTTTATTGAGTTATGTGGAGTATTTAATCACAATAAAAAACACTTTTATTCCTTACTTTACTTTTATTTTTATTCGTTAGATGTACATATCGAGTGCAAAGCACTCATTATCAATAACTAATGGTCTTACAACTAGGTGCGCAACTATATAAACCTGACAAAGATGGGAAAAACATAATTTTAATTACATAAGGTGTCGCAAGGCTAAAACCATTAAGAGGATTAAAATTACGGACTGTTGATAGGATTACACTTTTTCGGAACTTGTAAAAGGTTTAACAATGGGTTTTCCAAAGAACTTAAATCAAAATTTAATAATTTATCTTTATGTTTGTGCATTTCTATGGCTTCTAACATATTTAATCAAAAATGTGATGAATGTTCTAGAAATGTGATATTGTCTGTTTCAACAGAGAATATCACATTACTAATGTAATTTTAATCCCCTTAATGTTTTTCAGCCTATAAGGTATCGTATGTAATTAAAATTAGCTTTCTCCCATCTTTGTCAGGTATATATAGTTGCGCACCTAGTTGTAAGACCATTAGTTATTGATAATGAGTGCTTTGCATTCGAAATGTACATCTAACGAATAAAAATAAAAGTGAAGTAAGGAATAAAAGTGTTTTTTATTGAGACTAAATATACATATTTCGTTGTACACGCTGTCAATATTCAAGCTTCCGTTATTTTTCAAAAATATACCATTAAAAGTAAAATTACGATTTTAGAAAAGCCCGTGAAAATTTGGTTTGGTCGCTCCGCTTTTTCAGCTTTTCTAAACTCGAAATTTTACTTCATGCGCCACGCGTATAAAACACTGAAATATAGTGAAATTCAAAATATGCAGATGTACATTTTTCCTAACAATTACATTTTAAATCACAGTTACAATGTAAGGAGCAATCACATTTGTGATTTTAAGTAGCAATCACGGTTTAGTTAACAGTCGCAATCACAGTTAGGCGCGCACTTAGGGGGGGTGGGGGTATATGTTGCGATAAAAACACGAAATACGGACAAAACGCGTTTGTCTAGACAAAATGCGAATTGTCCAATGTTTTTAGACAATAGCCGAATAAATTTGAATTCGTCTGTCATTTCGCACATTGTCTAGACAAAATGCATTCTGTGTAGGGATATTAAACAAAATGCGTTGCAAGATTTTACATTGACAAAAAATACTGGAAAACATAATTCTGTTTCATAAAAAAAGAAATGACAAACTATATAAAAGAAATATATTTTAAACTTCACTTGAAATCAGTGATTTATACGCGTGGCGCATGAAGTTAAATTTCGAGTTTAGAAAAGCCTGAACATTTGGAAATCCAAATTTCCAGGCTTTTCTAAACTCGAAATTTTATTTCATGCTTAATCTGGGAGTTAAAAGTTCAAAATTGAACGCGTTTGTAAAAAACCTTGCATAACAAGAAACAAAAACAACAAAACAAAAAATACTTGATTTAAAATCACAAGAACAATAACTTCATATCCTCTACTATTCAGGTGACATCCGGTGTTATTATTTCTTATTTTAATTGATGATATTGGCAGCTGTTTCTTGCACTCTAAGTATTTACTGTTTGCTGATGATGTAAAATTATATAATTGCGTTGATGATGTATCGAATTGTTTCGAGTTGCAAGTGGGCCTGAATAATTCATATAATTGGTGTGTACAAAATCGGATATTTCTCAATATTAAGAAATGTAAATCCATTACATTTACGAAAAGAACAAGGACGATTGATTTCACATATAACATTAATGGTGAGAGTCTGGAAAAAGTGTTGGTTATCCGTGATTTGGGTGTCTTAATGGATAAAAATCTGTCATTTGCAGCGCACATTTCACAGATTTGTAATAAAGCCATTAGATTGCTAGGATTTTTACTGACATTGTAGAGATTTTAGTTGCGAGACATTGAGAGGAATTTATTGTGGATTGGTGAGATCTAATTTAGAATATTGTACTTCTATATGGTCACCCTATTATAAAAAATACTCGTACCAGGTTGAATCAGTGCAAACGAAATGTTGTAGATACATTTCATTTCAATTGAATTTACCATGTACGAATTCTGAACTGGTATGTAGCTATCTAAATATAGAACATTTGGAGGTGCGTAGAACAAAATTTGATCTGTTTTTGTTGCATAACTTTATTTCCGGCCATACTTCAACTAATTTTCTCCAATGTTTGAACTTTCACATTCCCACTAGATCATCAAGACAAAAACCAATTTTCAGATTACAGACTATGTCTGTAATCCGTGTTTATAAATACCACAGTCCTATATACCGCTGCATGAGATTGGCTAATCAAATGAATTGTTATGATATATTTGATTTTTTTGGTACATCCCATTTTATATTTAAGAAGATTTTAAATAAAATTCAGGCAAAAGCAGTACATTTTCTAATTCTAATTGACTTGATAGAATATTTTTAAGTTTGTTTCTTTAATTCAAGTTAGTATAATATTTATACGAAAATAAACATGTATCTAAATTTTCATAATCGAATTTATAATGTTAATATTTTGTAAAAAAGGTGTTATCCGTTAATAAATAATATTAATAAAAAGTAAATAATTATAGGCACAAATTTTACTTCAAATAATATCAAACCAATCTTGATTAGTTAATAATAAATCACTTTCAATTATGAGAAGATGATTTTTTATACAAGATTATTTATAAAAGCGTTCAATTTTAAATTTCTAATGAGTACTTCCACTCCCAGATTAAGCATGAAGTAAAATTTCGAGTTTAGAAAAGCCTGAAAATTTGGATTTGCCGGGGCAAATCCAAATTTTCAGGCTTTTTTAAACTCGAAATTTTACTTAATGCACCACGCGTATAGAACACTGATTTAAAGTGAAGTTTATACTCCTTATAAATAATTTTTCACTTTGTTTATAAAATAAAATGATGTTTTCCGGTACTTTTTTGGTTTGTTTTGATTGATCGTATTTTTCAAAATTTAGTCCCAACATTTAGCTCCTTTAGCCTAATTGGCTCAATTTTGTTGTTTTTTTTTACATAAAAATAAAGATATTAATATTTCCTTGCAAATTGTTCATTTGCTTTTATTTCTTTATTAATCAAAATACATTGTGCTGTGTTCTTATATTTTCAATAACTTCGAATACCGTTGAGCTTCTGTTATTACAACTTTATAAATTGGACATTTTTATGACACAGCATAACTTGTCTAAACTTATGCTAACAAAACGCGAAATTATGTTTTAATTCGGACTATGTCTGTGAGTAATAGACATTTCGCGTTTAGTCTAGACTAAACGTGAGCCCCTCTCCATAAGACCGGGATGGGCACCCAGACAAACTTCTGTGTGCGCGCCTGACCCTTTCACAGTGAAATGCGTCGATTAGTAACAGTTGCTAGGTCAGTTTTAATCGAAACTGCGTGTTTTTCCAGAAGCGTTTAACGCCTTAAACTTTAATGATATCCGTCACGGATTATTATTTACGCTCGATTGTATATCATCATTATTTTATTACTTAAATTGATTTCTAGTGGAAAAGTTTTAACATTACCTATTTATTCAAAATACATTACTTGTATCTTATTGTTAACCTAAAAAAAACAGTTCTGTAAAACTTAATAAAAATTGAATTTGAGTTCAGTATTCCGGCACTAGATACCCACAGACGCGTTTTGGACTTCAAGGTCCTCTTCAGTGTGGTCCCGACCCAGTGCTGAGGAATACTGAACATTTCTGACTATATCAAGCCAATAGGTAAAAACTATTAAATGATCTAGATTCGATTCAAACTTAATAAAACTGTACGCATTTCACAAATTTTATGACGATAGTTTAAAGATTCTTTTGTCTGAAAAACAAGTCATGATAGCACTTAAAGAAATATTTATTGTTATGTTAATTGTAACAACGTCTCTATCTAGCAAAATAGAAATAGTAATAAATAAATATGAGAAATACATGGAAAGAATCGACGTTTGTTGGAGTCTCGGTGTAACAGTACATATTATAGATGGGGATATTTTTATGATTGATCAAGTAATGCTCGATTTGTTCATGTGCGAAACACCAATACCAATAATAATTTATGATAGCAAGTCTATATCTACTCGTAGTCTTAGTCATTTCATTGTGTTAGTGAAAAATGTTCAGAGCTTTAATAAATATACTTCTGAATTTAATGGAAAAATAAATATGAAAGAAACCTATGACATGCGAGCGATATTCGTAAGCAGAAATCAAGACACTAATATTTCTAGTGTTGTGAATTCAACTTTAATTAATTTTCCTGCAATATCCATATATGCCACAGTGGAAAATAAATCAATTAAGTATACTTTCAATGAGATATCGCATAGAATACCTCATACAATTATTGTAGCTTCGCTGAAACTAAAAGTTGGTGATTATTCAAAGCCGTTTTGCGATTATATACGTGAATATAACGCGCTGTGTACCATAAAAAGTTATGATTCTCTCGAAGATATCAGAAAAGCAGTAAGTGCTGAAATAGCAGAGATTTCAACCATTATTACTTTTCCAAATACTTTTACTAATTTACATTACAGCCTTCCAATCAAAAGGAGTGATGTAAAAATTGTTATTCCTAAAGCATCTATTAAAAGATTATTAGAGAAAATTGTGAATATACTTAACTGGAGTGTATGGGTGCTTCTGATACTAACATTTCTTTTAGTCATTTTAATTATTTCTAAATTAGAACGGATATTAATTCAGGACGCTATTATTTACGTACTAGCGTGTTTAATAAATTCCCCTATAACTAACCCAACAAATTTCAATTACTTATCTAAAGTTACATACATTACCTGGGTCGTAATTTCAATGATAATCTTAGCATTCTACAGTTTTGGCACATTAACTGCGCTGCTTTCGACTGAATTCCACGAAAACATTAATTCATTAGAACAATTCTACAAAACACCATTACCAATTCTAGTCACAGAGGATTTCGAATCAAAAATTCCTTCAAATTTCAAAAATATATCGATTCGCACGACAAGCCGGCGGGTGTACGATGGTTTACTTTCAGGGAATTTATCGTGTGCTTATGCCATCGTGGAAGTTCAGTTAGTGGACATTTTTGTCTTAATGAAAAACAATAATATCCCCAATCCGTTTCATGTAATCGCCGAATCTCTAATTCCGGCATTTGGAGCAGTTTATGGAAACAAGAATAGCTTTAGGGTTGATATTTTTAATTTGATGGCGATGAAATTACCGTCGTATCAGGAAAGAACAATTGATTTTGCCGAATATCTGCACACACCAGCTATTAATTTTAATCATTTACGAGATCTCTTTTTGTTGGTAGTCTGTGGAATGTTGGGGGGTTTATTATGCTTGTTGTTAGAAATATATTTAGAAAAACATTTTTAGTTTTTGATATATCTTTATTTGTCAAAACTATTATCTTTGACGTTTCACAGTAGACCCGTGTTTCCCAACCTATATTTGGCCATAAACCACTTTGAAAATTCAGATTCCTCCGACAAGTGAACTCTTACGTAAATACATTTTTAAATGCTGATCTATTGTTCTCGGGCCGTAAAGACAACTTGTTTAGAAAATAATAAGGATAAAAAATAATAACAATTGACTTTAATAAATTAATAAATAAAATATTTCTGATTTTCAACTTTTTGTATTTATTTTCACTACAATTGCTTCGCTACGCTTCAGGTGAAGAATGTTAATGATGTTATTTACAGACCAATTTACATTATATATACACAGTTTTATGACATGGGGGTGGAGCAAGGATCTTTTCTCAGCCTGAGCAGTGGACAGTTGGAGAGTTCGATCTGTTCGTTCAGCAAAAGGCCTGATGAATGCTTTTTTATTTATTTCCAGGTTGTAGGGCAATCACCACAATTTAACTGATAAACTCCACAGCATTGACCTCTTTCAGTTTTGTCTTTACTGTTTTTTATTATTTTGAGAATGTCATTTGTTTTGAAAGCTATTTTGATGTCTAATATTTTGAAATATTCACTAATGTTTTGGTTTAAATTACCACTATATGTTAGTGAACCATATCGTCTATCTTTGTATATTTCTGAAGGATATATCAAGTTATTAATTATTTGTTGTTCTTTCTGTCTTATTAATTTATTTACCATATCTATTGCAGAATTATTTTTAATTATGATGTATTTAATTATATTTATTTCTTTTCGGATTACAAAAGCTCGATAAATTATCGACCGATATGCTGCTAATTTTTGTAAAATGGGATGAAATGAATTATTGTTTATTGTTGTATCTGTGTGTGGGTTTGTTAAAAATTGAAAATTCATGTTTGTTGTTAGCATTTTTAATTGTTAAATCTTAGAAATTAATGCACTTATTTTTTTCTTTCTCTATTGTGAATTTAATGTTTGTATGTTGTTGATTTATTTCCTTTAGCAAATTACTTAAAATTCTGTCCGTGCCATTGAATGAAACCAATATATCATCGACATATCAACGATAATAACAATTGATTTGTTTTATTTACTTGACTAGCCTAAAAATATTCACTTTTTTCTAAAATTAAATACACTTTTATCATTGTTTGTATGACAGTTTTAGAAAAAGTGTTATACAAAAATATTAAACGTGTGTTTTATTGTTCAATTAACATGTATAATGAAGTAGAAACCAATATATCATCGACATATCAACGATAATAACAATTGATTTGTTTTATTTACTTGACTAGCCTAAAAATATTCACTTTTTTCTAAAATTTAATACACTTCTATCATTGTTTGTATGACAGTTTTAGAAAAAGTGTTATACAAAAATATTAAACGTGTGTTTTATTGTTCAATTAACATGTATAATGTTAAACACAATACAATACAAAATATATTTATCACTTTAATAACACACTTAATATGTTTAGGTTTTAAAATAATGTTTATTTTACTACAACAATTGTTTCACCACACAGTGGCTTCATCAGGTAAATGAATGATGTTACAAATTGGTTACAGTTGCCGTAAATATTAATTAGTTAATGAGGGGAAGGGGGTATTAAACAGGTAACAATACAGGGATCACTTAAACTAGCATATACACAATTATATAACGTTATGAGAAATCCAACATAGAAACAAAATACACACATTTAATAAGGTTAAAATTATAAAGTGCTTAATCTAAGACAAAGTTAATACAAAATAACAAATTATAACAAAGAACTAACATAATATACAGCATTAAAAAATTAAAAAATATTAAGCAATGGTGAATTGTTAACTTCTATTTGGTCGTTTAATATTATGCCCAACTTATTATATTTATTAATTTTTGATGACTCTAGCAAGTTTAGTTTGATTCCTTTAGTGTTTTTATGTAGGATTTTCAAATTATTGTTAAAATGATGATTTTCGTTTATTAGGTGTTCCGCATAGGTGGAGTTACTTTTCTTTTGTAAATAACTAAACTTGTGTTCCTTAATTCTATGTTCAAAGCTTCTACCGGATTGGCCTACATATACTTTAGGGCAGTCACCACCACAAGTTAATAAATATACACCTGATTCTTTTTTGTTACCTGTGGTGTCTTTAGAGTTATTAATAAATTTATTCAAACGGTGGTTGGTTTTAAACGACGTTTTTATGTCTAATTTGTTGAAAAATCTACCTACACCTTCTGATACTTTACCTAAATACAGGACGGACGCATATGATTGTTGATTATTAATATTATTGGGCAAAGGGAAAATTAATGAAATAATATGTTTTTTCTGTTTTTTGGCAAGAATATCATTGATAATTGTTGTTGGGAAACCATTATTAGTTGCTATAGTGTGAATACGGTTGAGTTCGGCATTAAAGTTGGTATCAGAAAGGGGAGTGTAGATTAGTCTATGTATCATAAAGTTAAAGGCAGCTAATTTATGTGACATAGGGTGAAAAGATTGCATGTGTATTGTAGTGTCTGTATGTGTAGGTTTGTGGAAAATACTAAACTCAAATTTGTTATTTTGACGGGTAATAGTAAGGTCTAGAAAATTAATTGAATTATTTGTTTCCTCTTCCAAAGTGAATTTTATATTTTTATGTAGATCCTGGGTCTCCAAACTATCTTTTTCGCGGGCCAGAAATACAATTCTACATAATAAAGTCGGCCAAAATCCGATTAATTTTATAAAATTATGAAAAATTTAAGGAACAATTGTTACAATATTTCAAAATATGACATTTACAAAAAAAAAAATTACAAACAATCGCAGGCCGGATTCATGCAAGTCGCGGGCCGGATTTGGCCCGCGGGCCGTAGTTTGAAGACCTCTGATGTAGATTGTTAATATAGTTGAAAAATGAAGTGAGTTGTCTTTTTGTTCCCGTAAAACAAACTAAAATATCATCTACATATCTATACCAGAAAAGACAATTTTTAAATAGGTGTTGTTTCTAAATAATAGTTTCCAGGTGTGCCATAAATATTTCGGACAAAATTGGACTTAACGGATTACCCATCGCTAATCTCTCTGTTTGTTGGTAAATCCGGTGATTAAATCGGAAATAATTCCGTTTTAAGCAGACCTCCAAAAGGAGGAGAATTTCCGATCTTACAATGGGATTAGCGTCATTTAGAATAAGCATCTCCTTTATAATTTCGATCACCTCCATTGGGGGTATACTCGTAAATAGATTAGTCACACCAAAGGAAATTAGCGTGCTGTTAGTGGGTATATTGATTTGTGATATTTTTGTGGTGAGCACACCTGAGTTATTAATTGCAAATTTGGACTCAAATTTTGTATATTGCAAAATTGTGTTAATTAATAATTTTGATAAATTTCTACATGGAGCATATAGATATGAGACTACTGGACGGATAGGGTTGTCTTTTTTGTGAAGCTTTAATAACCCGTACAGTTTGGGTGGTTTAGGGTTCATATTAATAAGTTTAATTTGGTTTGGTCGCGTAGCGCGTAGCGTTACGCGGCCAAACCAAATTTTCCGGTTTTTCTAAACTCGAAATTTTACTTCATGCGCCACGCGTATAAAACACTGATTTTAGGTGACGTTTAAAATATTCTACTGAAGCAGTATGCTAAAAACGTGTATTCTGAACATCAATCTATAGTACGCGTGGCGCATGAAGTAAAATTTAGAGTTTAGAAAAGCCTGAACAGTTGGTTTGGTCGCTCCGCGATTCGCGCTACGCGATCTAACCAAATTTTCAGGCTTTTCTAAACTCGAAATTTTACTTTACGATTAATCTGGGAGTGGAAAACACTCGTTTAAAGTTTAACATTGAAATATTTGTAAAAGCATCGAATATCTGAACATTTACAGCGTATACAGTATATTGAGAAATGTATACTTAAAAGAAAGACTGTATATCTGTATATCTGAGATAGTAATACATAATATGCAGGGTACAAAACTTTTTTTTGCACCAGAAAAATTCCAGGGCTGAAAGGGTTAAAGGTGGCGGTTTACGCGGTTTAGATTAAACAAATGCTAACTAAAATAAATTAAACGTACATCTGCAAAGTTTGGCTTCAACTGTAAAAACAAGTAAACTATCGCAAATAGAAATCATACGTAATTTTTTGCGTTAATGAATCAACAAATAGACCGTAAATTTTCGAGATGAATCGATTGCAAGTAGTCAAAACTAAAATGTTCCTAACAAAACAAACGACATGCAAGCAATATTTTTTTCCGTTGACAGTTGGGACGATTTTGGGATTCGTTGTTGAATTTTACACCTGATTTAGATTATCATCAGCTCTAGCTTCACCTTCAACACTATCTTTGTCTTTTTCTGATAATTTCCGACATAAAACTCAGAAACTGTAACTATTTTGTTTTACCATGTACCATATACACCATATATAACCATTTTTGTTAGTTTATAATAAATTTCCTAAATTTTTGACTATTTTGACATATTCTTCAATTTTGACATCAAGTGATGAAATTAATGAATATAAGTTACGTGAAGATGATAATAACTTTAAATAAAAACCATTTAAAGTGATGAAGTTACATTTTTATTTGTAGTTAACAATGACACCGCGACTCTCTAAATATTTTTATTTAAACATTTCATAACAATTGCCTCTTAACTCCAAAAATATTGCCTGTCCCTGACCTATACGGCCTTAGCCAACGATTCCGGCATTTTACCCATATGCGGTTGTTACATTTATGTTTGCTGGGGTTCCTATCCAAACCATTACGTTTTTTCTATATATTCAGTATGATTGTGATTGTGTGTTGTTTACTTTAAAGAGTAAATGTCCATCTCTTGTTTTGTGGAAATTTCTATTCGCATTTCATATTTACTTATTATTGCAAAAAAATCTGCTCTGTGTCGTAAATGGTGGCTATAGCATTTGTAAGGACTAAAAGTTGTTTTTCTGTGCAGTCGTGTAACGATATCTATAATTGCTAAAGTTAAATATGTTTCACCATTAGAAAGATAAGAAACTTATTCAAGATAAATATCTCTAATGTTTTGACCTACACGTTTCCTAAACAATCTATATCCCCTGTTAATGAGATTTTCTAAAACTAACGTTAAAAAACTAATACATAACCCTACAAAAAAAAGTATAAATAATCCTTGAATGTGCTGTATAGTAATTGTTGAAACGCCATCATTAATAGTAAATTCGTTTTTATTTTCCTCAATTTCCATTTGGAATATAGGATCCTTAAGCCGATGTATGTTGTAAGAGTGAACTGAATATACAGCATCATATGTTGGTATAAGTGATTCTTTTACAATATAAAACGGGATATAAATATTTTTTTCCGTCATATTTCGAAAAATGCGTACAATATGATGATGCATTAAGGCATATCCCACTGACGTATCTTGATTTAAAATACCTTTAACAATACGAGCACTATTTGTAAGTATGAATTTACTCCTAATAGCATTCGGAATGAATTTTTTATATTCAGAATAAATTAATATTTTTGAATCAATCTTATTTAAATCTTCTATATTTTCTATTGCGTTAAATGATTCTGGTGAAAATATACATTTTAAAATAAACGCGTTGAGGAAATAGTTAAAGAACATCGATAAACACATCCATGAAAATAGAACGAAAATACTAACGTTTTGTAACTGTTGGTTGTTAACGGAACCACTGTTGATTAAACATTTTATTAAATCTATTAAAGAATTATACGGGGCTATATTTTCAACGATTGATAGAATAATAATTATGACCATCATGTATGTACACGATATATAGAATCCAAACTTGGAACTCTAAAATTTCAATAATTTTTATTAGAAATGGTTTTATTGTAGGTCGTTTAATAATTATTTTAACATCGTTTCGTTTTATTGGTTTCGAATATCTCACATTTTTGTGTAGATTTATAAAAGAACTAACAATACATACATCTATTTCATTGCTAATAACTTTATCGTAAATTTCTTCAATGGTATCATATAAATTAGCTTTTATTACATGAAGATATTTGTTATATTTATCATCGTAAGTATCCAGATTAAGCTTTAAATTTCCCATAATTTCACTTCCTGCTGAATAATATATGAAACTTTTTTTACTTGGATAATATGGAACTAATGATATAAACGACATACGTTTTAAATTAATCTCGATAGGTTTTAGTATTTCCGTCCAGTTGTATTCATCTCTCTTGCCTTGTATGAACATTAATTGTATATCAGCTATTCTTTTTGATATGCTAAATTTGTTCACATAATGAATTAATCCCTTTACATCATCAACACAAATTATCCATTTAACATTTTTATGGCTCGGATTTGGTGGTGTTTCAGTAAGGCTGTAACTAGTGTAAACAATTGAGGAACTTATGTTGTTCAAAATCAAGTTGGTATTGGCGTTGCAATTAAGGTGAGTATGAATTAAAAAATTGTCAAATTTCACTGTCTTAAATAGTTTACGTTCTATTAAGTTTGGCTGTGTGAGGAAATATCCTAACCGTTCACTATATTTGTTGTATGAATCATGATGAACATATACCTTTGTTTCAGCAAAGGCTCTCTGTAAAATAAGTAATGACAATATTACTTTACTAATATTCATTATTCACAATTTATAAATTGTTTATATGTATTATATATTACCAAGCCATAGGCCACAGACCGATGGACTGAACTTTGAAAAAAATATTCCTACATTTATTATATACGATTGTTAAACATGACAACGAAAATAATAGCAGCAAAGAAATGATTGAAATCATTAGAATAATAGTATACATACAACAATAATGCACGGCTTAAGTGTTGGAGTATTACTTTACTAATATTCATTCTTCACGATTTCTCAATCGTTTATATTTATTATATCATATGTTCAATAAAAAAAACCTCTAGAGTGCCATGATTTTATCTTTTTTTAAATTTAAGTTGGCTACACGCTTTAGGAATTGACATATAAAATGTAATTTCAAAGTTGCCAACCTACAATATTTTCTAAAGCACTCTAGAGGTTTTTTTTTTATTGAACATACGATATATTGCCACAGGGCACAGACCGATAAATGATTGTTAAACATGACAAAAAAACATGACCGATAGACTGAACTTTTAAAAAAATATTCCTACATTTATTATATATGATTGTTAAACAAACAAATAACAAAAATTAAAGCAGCAAAGAAATTATTGATTCAATAAAATAATAGTATACATACAACAATAATATACGGCTTAAATGTTGGAATCATAATAATTTAGAGTAAAATGTTATTATAGTATTTTTTTGTATTTTTCCCGTACACAATATGAATGGAACAATATTGACCAATAGTACGATGCTCCCCGAAACGTGACCAAAGTCGAAAACGTAATTCAATATTTCTAAAAATCTATGCTCAGGGATTTTTGATGTCGCTAATTTTAAATTTGATATTCATCTTTGTAGAAACAAAACGGCAAATCCAATGGGGAAGACAAAATATAAAATTAAACCGATTTCAATATAAATTGTAATACGGGTATTTTATTGTGCGCTGGTTTCGAATTTAATATTATTTTTGAAAAAAAAAACACCAAAATTCAAAAATTATCCGAATTTAATAAAACTTCGCGTATGTTTGTTTTGTGGGAACGGTCTTACTTACGAATATTACATATGAATGGCATAATGTAATAACGTGATATGCCACAAGTAAACAAAAAGAGTTATTGGAGTTTGAAATAAAAAAAAAAAATGTGTAAAAGGTATTACTATGAAATTTAAAATTAAAGCATTTTTAATAAGTTTATTAGGTATCTCTCTGACAAATATGCTTAGAAAGGGGATAAAAAATGTAATTGTCTTTTGAAAAACAATTTTATTTAAAAATATTGTGGTTTATCATGTTATTGCCTACAAAACAAGTGCAAATGTTTTTACAAGAAAATATTTAATTCTATATTGTTAAATTTGCCACCACACAAATCTGCATTAACTGTTAAAAAATTGAAAGCACTGGTTTTAAATTGAAGCATACTACTTTAGTAG
Source organism: Philonthus cognatus (assembly GCA_932526585.2). Classification (NCBI taxonomy): domain Eukaryota; kingdom Metazoa; phylum Arthropoda; class Insecta; order Coleoptera; family Staphylinidae; genus Philonthus; species Philonthus cognatus. The sequence continues at coordinate 38,766,021 of OW052242.1, forward strand.
CATATTGTAAATTTCACAATATTGCAGTGTTTTATATGCGTGGCGCATGAAGTAAAATTATGAGTTTAGAAAAGCCCCGTGAAAATTAGCCTCGGGTCGCTGCGCGACTCTCAACAAATTGTCATACGTGAGGATCATTAAAAATGAAAAAATATGTTAAGAACTATTGTTTGCTACAAATTTGGAAACAGATACAAAAGGAGAAACCATATTTAATACACTGGAAAAGTTTTGTGAAGAAAAAGAAATGCCTTTCAATGACATTTTGTCAGTTGCTACAGATGGCGGACCGGCTAGGATAGGGCGTCAGAAAGGCTTCATAGCGCGCTTAAAAAACCTGTCTGACGTACTTACTGTGCATTGCGTAATTCATCACCAGCATTTGGTTGTGAAAAATCTGAGTGAACGCCTCTTTACATCATTGCAGTATGTTATCAGAGCAGTTAATAAAATCAGAAGTAACTCGTTGAATGACAGATTATTTAGTCAGCTTTGCATTACCAATAATGAAGATTTCAACCGATTACTTAACTCGATTTTACAATCTATTTGGGTCTGTGGTAGTTCCTAGGATACAGAGGCACAGAATTGCGCGACAACCTCATCTCATAAAATAGTGATATTGCGTACTTGAAATAGTTTAATGATGTCAATTTCCATTTTCAAGGCAATGACTTAAACTTGATTATGATAAAAAATAAAATTATCAGCAGTATCGTTCAAGAACGACTTGAATTTATTCTTGTTTACTGTCAACACTTGGAAAGCCTCCACAGTGATTTCAAGGAACGATTCCAGGATATTTTAAACATGGACATACCAGACTGGGTTTTGGATCCGTTTTAAACGTCAGCACAGCAGGATCATCCTATAATAAACTTAATAAAAGACTAACACTTTCTTCACTAAAAACATTTATTTACGCTAAATGTACATTTCGAACACTACGTGTTCATTATCAATAGCTTACTGAGTAAATAACAATAAAGGGCGGGATACTTATACCTAAAGGGATTATGGGAAAAACCGTGGGTGAGGTTAGCACTTGTGTCTGTCGCAGTTATTTGTCGGAATTACCTCTAACAAGGGATTATTCAGGGGACTTAAATCAAAATTCAGCAAATTATTTTCGTATTTCTTCATCTGAATAGCTTCCAACATATTTAATTTTTTATTTGAAGAATGTTTTAATAATTGTATATTGTTTTCCGAAAACTTATGACCGGTAGTTATAGTGTGATGTGCAACTGCTGATTTTTCAGGGTTAAGGTTCTTTATGTGATTATCACATAAAGAACCTTAACCCTGAAAAATCAGCAGTTGCACATCACACTATAACTACCGGTCATAAGTTTTCGGAAAACAATATACAATTATTAAAACATTCTTCAAATAAAAAATTAAATATGTTGGAAGCTATTCAGATGAAGAAATACGAAAATAATTTGCTGAATTTTGATTTAAGTCCCCTGAATAATCCCTTGTTAGAGGTAATTCCGACAAATAACTGCGACAGACACAAGTGCTAACCTCACCCACGGTTTTTCCCATAATCCCTTTAGGTATAAGTATCCCGCCCTTTATTGTTATTTACTCAGTAAGCTATTGATAATGAACACGTAGTGTTCGAAATGTACATTTAGCGTAAATAAATGTTTTTAGTGAAGAAAGTGTTAGTCTTTTATTAAGTTTATTATATTCAACTCTTCACGTAACTCAAACCAAATATATAGGATCATCCTAGTTAGAAGAAGAAGAATAGAACTGATGACAAATGAGGAATTAAAAATTAAATTTAAGAACGGCTACCAAGAATTTTGGCTGCAGAATCCGATTTCGCAACTGTACATAGGATTATGGTCGATTGTTTAACGATTTCTGATAGCATTCCTATCATCCTATTTAGCTGAACGCGGATTTGGGTGCTGTAGCAACTTTGGTAACTAAAAAGAAAAATCGGCTCCATATTGCTGAACATATTACTGACTTACGGTTGTTTTTAAGTAAAATCGAGCCTGCTATTAACAAACTCCTTAAAATGCATCAAATCCAACCTTCTCGTTAGATAAGTTATAAATTCAATGTCTTTTGAATGTTTATAAAAATACTTGTCAGTATAATTATGTATACGTTTAAATTGTTCTTATTGAAGAAACATTCTCTTTTAAACTCAGAAATAGGATAGGGGTCATATCCTATCTTACGACTATATAATATTTCACGTTTAAATATAATAGTGGCGATAGCTGTTTCAGATTCGCGACAGATTGTAAGTAAAAAAAATAGGGGGCACAATAAGGTTGAGAACCTATGCTTTATATGATCTGGTCATGTCTGTTGATGTTATATAATCCACGTGCGTAAATAAATTCTTCACTTGTTTTAGTTTTAATTACATAAATTATTTAAATACTTATATATAACATCAATTCTTGACATTTACACATGTTTACGATTTATTATCCATAAATAAATAAACGTCACCCGTAAATTATTAAAATTTAATTGTCATTACTCAATAATTATACACCGTTGTATGTGATCTAAAAGTGAAGAAAGAATACGATTGCACCAAAAAAAAAGGATTGCATTAAAGGTACCGTTTTATAAATTAACACTTTGCTTTCAACTTATTTAGATCAATGGGTGAACAGAATTATTTAATTCAGGCGAAGTTAAGTATATTGATAAGTAAATTAATCTTGGGAAATGTTAAGATTATATTATCGTCAGAATTATTACTGCTAACTGAAGAGGCTTCTATTTCGTTATAGTGTGGGGCCTGAAAACTTCCTTTTTTGAAAGGGGCGCAGTAAGGTTAGTGATAGTAATTGAAAGGCTGGGAAGGACTCAAAGGAAGGGCCTGGATGGGAAATTTGTGTCTCTATCCATGTGAGTCGCAAAATGTCTTTTGTTTTTCACGGTAAACATGTGAGTCGCAAAATGTCTTTTGTTTTTCACGGTAAACGTGAATTCAGATTGTTATTGAAAAATAAATCAGGAGTTTTTTTGCCTGCTCTTGAAGAACTGGACAGTGTGAGTGTGGTTTCAGCAAAATGGGACCACAACCCGCACAGCTAAGACTTCAATGCATTTGTTGAAAGAAGTCTTCCCTGTAATTTAAACCCTTGCGATTATTTCCTGTGGAGTATCCTTAAATCCTGAGTACATAACAATCTATTAAAATCATTTTACGAGAGTCATTTCATACCGGGTGTTTAAATACGCGTGGCCACCGGCTGTTTCTCAGAAACTATGTAGCGTAGCGTGCTGGGATAAAAAATTGCAGTGTGAAAGTGACCAAAATAAATCACTGGATATTAGTTTTAAGTCGCCACCCCCGCCGCTTGAGGGCGTAGTAACATCTATCGCCAAATACAAAAACAGATTTTTATAAAAAAAAACTGCTAAATTGAACTAGGTTAAAAATGTACAAATCGTAATCTACACTGAATTTAACTCAATTTTAACTACTCACTTGTATTTTTATCTCGCACACATGAAGCAGGGGAGAGCGGAAAAGTGTGATTATTAAACTGCGTGTAACTTTTGTTAGGATTAGTCAAAATTAATCAAGTCGTTTACTTTAGTTCTTATGGAAAGCCCCAGAGGAAGTTTTTTGAACAACCGCCATATTTTCTAAATTTTGTTAAAAACTCCAAATTATAACCTATAGTTCTTCTACGCTAGTTTGTTACTCTAGCAGGCCTTAAGGCCTGCTAGAGTAACAAACTAGCGTCAAGCGTCAACAAACTAGGTCAAAAACAATAATTTAAAGAATAACGGAGATTACTTTTTCTCATTTATATATTTTGGAAAGGTAATATATAAGTAAATCCATGATTTCAAAATCTTAAAATATAGTAGGCTATGAGATTAGTAGAATGTTTAAAACAGAGTATATTTACTACAATAAAAAACACTTATTACAACACCTTATTGGAAGAATAATAAACAAAACATGAGAAAATTAAACAAATACAATAATTAAATCTAGCTTCGCTAGTAAAGGGCGTAATCTCTACCGCACAGGGTAAAAACAAGTTTTTAATCAAAATGCCAAATTAAGCTGCATATGTTAAAAATATGTAAATTCTAATCTATGCTAAATTTTGCTCGATATTAACTACCTTCTTATTTCTTTTGCTTTTACATAATATGCAGATGAAAATGGAAAAGTCTGATCAATAAAATGGTTGTAACTTTAGATAGTTTTAAACGAATTTAATAAACTTTGATCAAATCGATTATTAATTAAATGTATTTATAGACACTATGTATTGTGATTTAATTTAGTGTCTATACTAAGAATCAAAGAGCTCTATTGATACAAAATACCCCATTCTGCAAAATTTTCAATATATCTCCGATAAGGATATCGGAATGCGGTATTTGTCAGTTTTCACACTATTTCTGATTTTAATTACCTATTGTAACTTATGTATACCATTCAATTGAAAAATTCAATGAAAATGGAGAAAATACGGTAATTGTCTCAATCGCACCCTCTGCCGCTTGATATCGAAACTAAAAAAAATCTGAGTTGATAATTTTATAAAGTGCATTCAATTATCTATCAAATGAGCCTAAGTTTATTAAATTCAGTAGAACCTAACAAAAGTTACAGGCCTTTAAATAATTAGACATCTTCCTTCTCCCGTGCATCTTATGTGAGATATAAGCAATCGAACAGATTGTTAAAATTAGATAAAATTTACCGTAGACTGAAATGTTCATATTTTTCACAACGCTTAATTTGACATTTATTTGTTAAAAATTGTATTAATCTTTTACATTAGAGATAGCGCCCTCTTGCGACAAAGCTATAAACTTAAAATTTATTTCTAGCTATTTCTCTTGGCGACTTTTACGATTAATTTTTTTACAGCAACGTGCTACGATATATAGTTTCTGAGATACAACCAATGGCCACGTTTAATCAAACACCCTGTATATAATGCGCACTATTTTTATATCCTTGCACGTGTATTTTTTGCAATAATCTCTTTACAATCCTTCAACATAATCTCCCTGCTTCTCAATGACCGAGTCTCAACGTTTGGGAAGGTATACAATACCATCTAATACGCCATCTTTCTTCATCTGACGAATGACTTTGACAACTAGACTCAACTAGACTTTGACTTATTCCCAAAGTTGAAAAAACATATGCGAAGACGTCATTATTCATCTCGAAAAGAGCTTTCTGTCGTCGGTACCCTACGACAGAAAGCTCTTTTAGAGATGAATAATGACGTCTTCGTATATGTTTTTTCAACTTTGGGAATAAGTCAAAGTCTAGTTGACTTATGTCAAGACTCTAGGGTGGATAAGGTAACACTTCCCAACTGTAGTCGCACAGCTTTTTATTTACGAGATTGGCAATGTGCGAGCATGTGTTGTTGTGGAGAATAAGTGTCGAGCAACTTAATAATATACTTCTCTGACACTTTACCCACATGGAACTCTGTCTGTCATGATAATCCCATGGTAATTATAAGCAAAGATCATTATTTGATTGACCTTAGATTGAGCTCGGCAAAATTTGTTTCGATATGGGAATGATTGACCTCGTCATTTTTTTAACTGTGATTTTAACTCTGGTTCAAAGTCTTGTACCCACATTTCATCAATAGTAATGATTCGATGTAGGGCTGCGGTTATTCGGATACAAATTAAATAACGAATATAACGGATATTCCTTATCCGGATTATCCGGATAACGAATTTTCGGATAGTCCTTAAGAATATATTCGAATATCTCGTATATCCGGATAATGCGAATATTCGGTTAATGTGAATATCCTGATAATGCGGATATCCGTATTTTTTTAACGTTCATGAGTTATAATGGGTGGATCCAATATGTCGGAATGTAACTTTAAAAAATTAAAATTTTATTTGATTATATTAAATCTCGGAATAACAGGAATTTTTGTGTATACGAAGATTAAAAATAATGTTCGCAATTTTTTTTATCCTTTCAACGATTGCAGGGCAAAAAGAGCAAAGTGAAGCAGGGGAACAAAAAAGCGGCATCTTGGTCTACTTAGCACGCTGAGGAAACGTTGCTTCTACGCATCGCTGTAGATAATAATGCGGATATTCGAGTATTACGGATATCTGGATAATGCGGATACACAGATAATACAAATAACCGATTATCCGGGATAGTTACTATTCCAATATTCGGCTATTCGAATATTTTTTATTTTATCCGGATATCCGAATATCCGGATACCACGAATATCCGGATTTTAATCGCAGCCCTAATTCGATGCAACAAAACTTGACCTTTAACGTCAAATCATCATTTCAGCACTTTGATCCTCAATAGTCTCAGTACTTTAGACTACGCGGGCTCCATTTCTAGCTTGCGTTATTAAAAATCAAAACATCCTATCGATAAAACACAAACACTGGCTTCTTCTTCAAGCCTTAACCTACAACTTATGTAACAATCACTATCGACGCGTCCTTCACTCCGCAGTGTTGCCAAACTGTGCATTATTAATTAAATGATCCTCGTATTATAAAAGATATTAATAATAGAAAATTTTGCAGAATATTTATTACGATTTACCCGTAAATGTTTAATTCCAATCAAAGTAACGAGCACACATTTGTTTTCGGTATTCCGTTGTGAGATGAAGCAAACGAAGTCGGAGCCGATAATCACTGTGATACAAGGACAGTTAAAAGGAAGAGTGGATGTTAACAAAGATGGTGGAACATATTATTCGTTTTTCGCCATTCCGTATGCGAAACCGTCATTGGGGGATTTGAGATTTAAGGTAAGAGATGGTTTTTTTCAACTGATATGAGCGAATTTTAGTTACAGTTGTTAAATTAAATACACTCAGAGAAATACTTAACTGAAAGAAGTTTCATTGTTCATTAAAGTCTCTACCATACTTATCTCATTGCTTTATCAATTCAAGCATACCTGCTGTGTAATAGTAATTCATGAACCAAGGAAACAGTGAATATGGGAATATTACTGACGCATGAGGATTTTCCAATATTTTTCTTGAGTTTCTAAAACGTGATTTTTCACGTTCAAGTTTTAGAAAAATACACTCATATTTTTAACAAACTGATCACCACCCGAATCAATTTAATTAGGCAAACCAGTTCGCGTGTGTCATTACTATTTCAGTTATATTTTTTATTTGGACATTTTCAAACTTTTTCCAGTAAAACGTCGTTATAGTTGACTTACTCTAAACTAAAGTCCTGCGTAATAATACACAATAGAGTGCGTCAAACACTCTCGGTTCGAGGTGAGTTTGCTGTTTTTGCTTTATTTTATTAGGCTCCGCAAGTTCCGGAACCGTGGACCGGCATCAGAGATGCGACTCACGAAGGCAGCGAATGCTACTCCAAGCACATAATTTTTCAGCATCCTGTTGGCTCGGAAGATTGCCTCCACCTTAACGTCTTCACACCGGAACTACCCGGCGACAATAGCGGTGATTTGAAACCGGTGATGGTTTCGATTCATGCAGGAAGTTTCACTTCTGGCTCCAACAAAACAGAGATGTACGGCCCAGAGTTATTGCTGTGTGAAGATATCGTTTTGGTCACTATAAATTACCGCTTGGGAGTCCTTGGTTAGTTGTGCGCATTATTGATTTGTAGCTGTGTTTTTGCTGATTTAGTTTTACAAAGACATCGTCAAAATGTGACGTTTAACCTTAACATTTTAAAGCTGTATACCGAAATATACGTTTTCGCATGTTCCATCTAAAAACCATAGCAGATTATTATAAAGTTTTCTGTCTGTTTTCATACACGTAATCTTATGTCATCAAACTATTTTCATACTATATTTATTGGTGCAGAAAGCACTACAAATCAAGGAAACCATGGGACACCTCTCGTGAATCGTACCTTAAAAATATTTTGCTATAAACTAAAATGACATTTTTCTAAATAATAAAAGTTGACTTTTTTCTCAATGTCCAAAATTTTGCGCCTGATATTAAATCATTATCCGGTATCCGCCCGATATACCGAGTACCGGATAGTAACCGGATATTTGTTGCAACTGGAATAGAAAAAAAAATGTCAAAAACGAATTCCAAAAGTATTTAAACATTACACGCATTAAATTATTCAATGTCAATTTGTGCATTTTCTTTCATTTATTAACAGATACGGTCAATTACTTTAGAATGACTGTCATTCTCATTTTTAATTTTTAATTTGTGATCTAAATCTTAATTTTATCATTTGATATATGTTTTCATATACTAGGTAAACCAGTCCACCCATATCAGGTGTTTTTTACATATCTTAATTAGATAACTGTTCGTAACTTTTATATCCCCTACCAGTTGCAAAACCCATCTGCCCACCGGGAATTTGCCTGGTATCCTAGTTCGCGTTTGTTTATAAATACAATGTTATTTCACCACTCCTATTCACCATATTATCTTCTTTTAAGGTTTTCTAAGTCTTGAAGATCCATCTTTAGGCGTCCCGGGAAACGCTGGTCTTAAAGACATGGTTATGGCTTTGAAATGGACACAACGAAACATCAGCCAATTCAGCGGTGTGTAATGTTTTTGGTGTTAAAATAAAGACACTTTAAAACACCACACTGACAATACTTATTATCAATCAATGCACTCACAATTCTTTATAGCACACATTACGAAATATGCTGATAGAAGCATATTTTGCAATGTTGACTTTGTACTATTACAGGTGATCCGAACAACGTAACTATTTTCGGAGAAAGCGCCGGATCTGCGTCAGTGCATTATCTGATACTTTCTCCCATGGCTAAGAATTTATTCCACAAAGCAATCATGCAAAGTGGATGTGCCATGAATTTGTGGGCATGCGGAGGGAGACGCGGAAAAGAACTGGCCAGCCATCTGGGTTGCACCAGTTCGGATGAAAGGGAAATTTTGAAGGTCTTGCAGGAAGCTACGAAAGAACACATTTTGGAAATCCAATACAAATGCAAAGATGTAAGTGGAAAGATTATAGCGCTGAAAATTTGCAGATTTAGTTATTTAATATCTAATAGAATAAAATACAGTTCATGCATATGTTTACCTAAAAAAATAAATTTCCTGTATTTATATTGTAGACAAATAGTTGAATTCTACCAACATAAAATATATATTAATGTTATTTGCAACTACATAAGTAATTTAAATGATTACTATCAAAAATCAAATATCATACATGACTGTCGCGTGCTGCACTCCTTAATGTTGTTCATTCCAATGAAGCACACAAAAGGAATAGATGAGAACACTAGGGGAGGTCTACCCTTTAAGCTGGGTAAGCGACACTTCAAGCTGAGTAGGCTAAGCCGCCGCGCGCCATACAAAAAATGAGAAATTACAATTACCCAATTCGAAATCTAGACGCTAAGCTGACTAAGTGCCTCGGTAATCAAATCGCCGAGTGTCGCACATTCAATTTGATAAATAAATGAAAAAGGATTTTTTCCGACTGATCACTTGAATCAATATACAGGGTGTCTACGCTATACCGTTAAAAGTTTATGGGGTTGCCGTTTCACTAAAAACTTGAAAAAAATCCTTGTCATACGGTTGAATGAGTTCTCCTCATGTAAAATATTTTTAAGTTGATATCACTTCCGGTTACACCGGAAGTAGCACCAAATTTGTTAATTTAAATAGAACACCCTATATATTAGTCATATTTCGGATTCCTCGTTTAAATTGCAACATATTTTATTCGAACATATGTACACTTATCTCGTGGAGTTTCCAAGCAATAAAAATATTTCTAAAATTTTGACCTCTAAAAGGCATCTTGAAATCTGTCTGTAACTTCTCTTAAGAGTAAGATAAAAATATTATTTATATCTCTACTTGTACCTAGAGGATGCCTCTATAAGTATATTAATTGGAAACTGTCAATGTTGACAATAAGTGTTCTTAAAATGTCAATATCGAAGTGCCCTCTTCAGTATCTCGTAATTCAATTTTTTTAATGGAATGACCCATTTTTTATCACGTGGTCCGACTGGGGGGAAGATTTCCTACAAAAAAGTATAAACAGCTATACTCCTAAAGCAAGGGGTTTTCGCATTATTTCGAAGATTCGTTTTTCGTCGCATTTATGCAGGGAATAATGCACGCATAAGTCGCAACTAAATTTTAAGAGGCAAGTAGTATCGCTTTTGTTTTGTCGCGTATGTCATGCAAAATGTCAAATAATAAAAACAATTAGTACAAAGGTATACAGAAATCAACAAAATGAATAAATACAGCCATCAACAAATTAGATAGATAGAATTGTTACTCGAACATGTAGAGTATTTAATGAAACTTATCCGCATTTGCTTCCAATGAATAAAACAAGATTTAGGATGTATAAAGAATAAATTGATAATTTATTGATGGCTGTATTTATTCATTTTGTTGATTTCTGTAAAACTTTGTTCTAATTCTTTTTATTATTTGACATTTCGCAATACAATGGAGACAAAACAAAAGCCTACTAAAATTCAATTGCGATTTGTGCGCGCATTATATCCTGCATAAATGCGACGAGAAACGAATTTTCGAAATAATTCGAAATCTGCTTCCTTTAGGAGTATAGTTATATAATACTTTTTGTAGGAAATGTTCCTCCTAATCGTACTACGTGATAAAAATTGGTCATTCCATTTATTAAAATTGAATTACTACATATTGAAGAGGGCACTTAGATATTGACATTTTAAGAACACTAATTGCCAAAATTGACAGTTTCCAATTAATTTACTCATAGAAGCATCTTCTAGGTACAAGTAGAGGTATAAATCATATTTTTATCTTATTCTTAAGAGAAGTTACAGACAGATTTCAAGATGCCTTTTAGAGGTCAAAATTTTGGAAATATTTTTTTTTCTTAAAAACTATAAGAGATAAGTGTACATATGTTCGTATAAAATATGTTGCAATTTAAACGAGGAACCCAATAAATTACTAATATATAGGGTGTTCTATTTAAAATAACAAAGTTGGGTCTACTTCCGGTGGAACCGAAAGTGATGTCAACTTGAAAATATTTCACATGAGGAGAACTGATTCAACCATATGACAAGGTTTTTTTTCAAATTTTTAGTGCAATGGCAACCCCATAAACTTTTAACGAGCGAGTTAGCGTAGACACCCTGTATACCGGCATTCCACATTCCTATTCAAAACATGAATTCAGAAATACACTTATATATTAAAAAAATGTATTAGGAAATATTTTAATAATGTCTTTATTTGTTGTGTATCAACAACATAATCAATGAACAGTCCGCGGCAGAAAAATTACATTGGCAATTCAAGGCCGCGCATCGGGAACCCGTATTGCCATAAATGCCGTACAAGAATTCTACATATCAAAAATTTTGATTATGCTTTTAAGAAATAGAGGGCAGCATCGTGCTAAAATATCTTAAAAATATATTGTAATTTCCAAACACGTTAAATGAAATTGGGCTTTTAACATGTGTTTGGAAATTACAATATATTTTTAAGATATTTAAGCACGATGCTGCCCTCTATTTCTTAAAAGCATAATCAAAATTTACATTGCTCTTATGGAGATTTCTAAGCAACAATTAATTTAATTTATCATTTATTTGAGATTAATCTATTTAAAATAACATGTTTATAATAATTACTTCAATAAATTAAAGCAATATGGAGAAGAAATAATATTTTCTATGGAAATATTGCACGGATTTATGTGATCATTTAAGAGTGTTCCATTATTTGATTTATATATAATTAAAGAACATTTTTTTTTAAAAGAATAGTGTTAATTTATTTGCAAAGCTTAAATGTGCAATATGTATATGTTTCAAAGATATATTTTCATCATTGTGGAATATTAATCGTTGTTCGTTTTTGTGGCCAAATAACATGTGAATTTCCGACCTTGATTTTATGTTTGATCCCACGTAATTATTTAATCCACATTTTCAGGCTTTTCTAAACCAGAAATGTTTTCTATTATTAATACAAAAATGTTTCACCACGTGTTGGATAAGTGATAAATTAATCCATCATATTTTTGTGTAGCTTATTTTGGCAACAGAACCTCGCCCCCATGGTCCAATAGTCGAAAAAATATCACCACACGAGCCGGCTTTCCTTCCCGACACTCCTGCGAATATAATGGCTTCTGGTAATTACAACAAAGTCCCTGTTTTAATGGGCTTTACCACAAATGAAGGTATAATCATGGAAAGATGGCCAAATGCGAATCTAAAAAATTGGGATTTTCAAAACTTCATTCCGTATACATTGAATCAGCGAAAAGGCTCTACACTGTCGAAACATATCGCCGCTATGATCAAGAACTTTTATTTTGGAAATGACGATCCGAATCCAAACAATGTTGATTCTTTTTACCAGGTAAGGCTTTTGTTTGTAGAAACACGTATTTTTGTAAGACGAATACGTGAACATAATAAAAACCTATTTTACAGTATTATTATTTACATAATATTTGAAGCGTATTTTAAACAATCATCAAATCTACCGGTAAATAAATAATTAACACTGTTGTATCCTTTCCTTACACAAATTAGTTATTGATTGTAATCTAATCTAATCTTCACCAAATTCAAAAACGTACATCGATTAAATCTACTAGTTTAAGATTTAAATATTTTAAAACTTTTATTGCTTTTCGGGTTTATTTTTAGTTTATGTCGTTGTTATTATACAAGTTTTCGAACACTAACCGGAGCTGAACCGGAAAAAAATATTCAGAGTGTAGAATTGTATCGCGCACCATAGCGATTTCAATGTTTAATTTTTGATGTTAAAATATTGGCTTCCTTAATTATTTTAGAGAAGATGTTTTTTTGTAGAGAAAAAAAACTGTATATTACCATATGATTACTTAAATTGAGTGAGTTACGTAAAGTTCAAATTTAATTGACTGTAGTGTTTTTGATGAAACTTATATACAGGGTGCCTAGCCCGTATTTCAACAGAATGTATGGGGATCTTGGTTATTTGAAGAGATAGAGAGTCGATTAAATTGAAGAGAAGTTGCGAATTTCAGAGCCTAATAATAATCTAAAAACAAATTTGATATATCTTCTTTCGTTTTTGAGATATTGTCAAAAAACGGATGTTTTTTAATTTCGTTTTTAATTTTTTATTCAAATCTATTGAATCTAGACATTTACAACTTTGATAATATACAGGCACTTTTTAACGATAAATCTTGTAACATATTTTAATTTAAGATAACTATAACATTTACCCAGGGACTTTAGCCAACTTTGGTTTTTCTAATGGATGCCATTTTGGATTGTAATTTTTTGAAAAAGTATGTTTTTCTGAATTCATGTATCACTTACTTATTGTTTTTTGTACATTTTACATGTAAAATTTTAATCTTTTGTTTTTTGTAAAGAGTGCCTTGAAAACAGTTGACTAACTCAGTCATTTGACAACTCCTAGGACCCATAATGCTCACATATCACCACTAAAGACGGGTATCCAGCTGATTAATTACTGTAATGATATAAAATGTATTTGATTATTAACAAAATATTAGTGTGACATTTTGAATTTTAATAAATTGCTTGACTGTCTTTGGACTATCATACGATTTTGTCATACTGTATCTTTATTGACCGTGTTTTAACTATTGTGACTGTAAATGGCTGCATTGACTGTCTTTTGACTATGCTAGGATTTTGTCTGATTATATCTCTCTATGGACTGCATTTCGGCTATTGTTATGTTATGAATGTAAGTCACTTAAATCATTATATCAAATACAGTCAATATAGTGATTTAATGATAAAATACTAATACGATACATATTTTAACAGTTGTGATGTATTTTAAACTAACGAGTGTCTTCCACTCCCAGACCAAGTATGAAGTAAAATTTCGAGTTTAAAAAAGCCCCGCGTAGAAAATTTGACGAAACAAATTTTCACGGGGCTTTTCTAAACTCGAAATTTTACTTCATGCGCCACGCATATAAACCACGGATTTACAGTAAAGTTAAAAATATATAACTCTCAGATGTAATGGTAATCAATATTTATCGAGATGTAGCGAACAATGCAAGAATTACTTTTTTTGTGAATAGTATTGGAATAATGATAATAAAAGTAGAATAAATTCAGTTTGTGCAAGTCATCATATCTTAAACGGGGAAAGTGCTATGATAAACACATCACAATTTTTTTACTTTATGTTTTGTATGATAATCGATACTTATTATTATTATTACAAAAGATTGACAGTTATTAATTAATTTTGACTGCTAACAATGATTGACTGCTGTCAATATTTTATTGATTAATAGATATGATGTCATTGTTTCTAAGGCACACTTTGCAAAAAAGACAATATAATAATTTTAAATGTCAAATCTAAAATAAATTATAAGTGTGATACATCAATGAGTTCAGAAAAAAATGTTCTTTCATAAAATATGAAAATCCAAAATAACGCCCATAAAAAAAACAAAAGTTGACTATAGTCCCCGGGTAAAAAAAATACCTTTATTGGCATAATACTCTATTACATCCATATCTACACTAATCACTGCCCCCTCTCTTCCTTCTGCTTTCCCTCTCGTCCCCTAACTTCTCCAGCGTCCTTAGCCCGGCCCCATCCTCTCTCATCCATTCCGTCACTCTTCTATTCCCTCTTATTCCCATCCATTCCTCCTTCACCTCCTCGCACTCCTCTGCCAGATGGCTCCACGTATCCCTCCCCCGTTCACACATTACACGCCTCCCATACTCTTCCCCCATCCACACCTTCCTTCCTCTGTCCTCCGACCCACACCTCGCCTTCGCCAGCACCACCCTTTCCTCCCTACTCCATCCCCCGTCCATCAAATACCTCGGCATTCTCCCATATACCTGCCACATCCCGTACCTATCGTTGTATTCACTCCTCTCTATATACCCTTGCCTTTCCTGTGCTTCCACCTCCTTCTCCTTCTCTTTCACCCACGCATCCATCTTTACCCCATTCCCCAGCCACTCCATCACCTTCGCCTCCGACAAACCCACCCTATCATACTTTTGTGGTCCCCGGGTAAATGTTATAGTTATCTTAAAATAAAATACTTTACTAGATTTATCGTTAAAAAAAATATTTTGTCAAAGTTCTAAATGTCTAGACTTAGTTGTTTTTGAATAAAAAAATTAAAACTATTTTTTTTTTAAATAGTTCTTTGTTGATATCTCGTAAAGAAAACAGACATTTCAAAATTCTTTTCAGATTATTGTTAGGCCCTGAAATTCGCAACTTTGCCTCAATTTAACCGACTCTCTAACTCTTTAAATAACCGAGAACTCCATACATTCTGTTGAAATACGGGCACACTGTATATTAATAGCCACTTTACTTTTTAATCAACTAAAACTTTATTTTTAATTTAACTTCACATAAACATTTAACCATTCGCAATTGGGGTTCAACATATTCCAGAGGAGGAAGCTGGTCCTAAAACCATGCGCATATAATAATAATAATAAAAATCCTTTATTCCGTCAACTGTGCACAATAAATTACATACAGGGTGTTAATTCGAGAAAGAAAGTTGCAGTTTTCGTGATTCTCTTGAGCATGGAGGGTGCTAACATTAACAGCATAATAGTTGCGCTAAAATTAAGTGACTATAAAATAAAAACAGTTGAATTTATAAATGCTCAATTAAGTGTAACTTGTTTTTTTTAAGGGTGCTATATATTTTTTGTCACTATTCGGCTCATAATTTAATTCTCATTTAATTATGTTAATAATAATATTTATCCGTAGATGTAAGCTAATTTTCTTAAAAACGTATTACAGTAGGAATAAAAATAAATGTGAAAACACATATATTTTTATTCTTACTGTGCCGGTCTCGTATACGGGCCCGGCAGTAACAACATGCTCTTACTGACTTTTATCTTTAAACTTATGACCATAAATTACGTTTTCAGTTATTATCCGATAATTTCTTCGTGCGTGAAATATACTCAACAGCAAAACTTTTCTTGTCGACATCAAATGCACCATTGTATTTTTACATATTTGGCATTGAGTCAAACTTGAATTTCTTTAAAATTATTGCAAGAGTTCGAGCTAAAGGTGAGTTATATCTAGAATAATGATAATTTTTTTATTTTTCCGGTTGCGTAATATGGAGGAACATTGTATTTAAAAGCTGGCCATTCACAAAATCGTCTATTCAAGGATGTTATATACATGGATCGCTAACTAGTCAATATGATTAATTAGCAAAATAAAGCAAGTGTCCGCCATCTTGTGTTAGGCATTTAAGCGGGATCATTTAAAATCGCAATCCTTATATATATTTTATGATCTATTTAAATTAATATTCTGTTTTATATACTAAACGCATGTGCCAGGTGCCGGAATACTGAACACAAATTCCATTTTTTTACACAAAACACAACACTATCCCATTGACTAACCTATATTGTCGATAATAATAAACACACAAAAGTCTTATATTAATGAAAAAAAAAATAGTAAAAAGTCCAAAATAATAAACAGGGGACACAACACATTAAAGTAACACCAAAAATATAATAATATTAAGTTCACTCGAAATGTCAATAGACGAGGGCCATATTGTGGTACGGTTTATTTTCGCCCACCACTTGCCTCACCCGTTAAACGGAAGTAAGCAATCCATAGATATAACATTCTTGCGTCTTTTGATTTAAATTTGACATTTTATGTCAAAGTAGGTTATTTTGTTTCAATATTTTTAGACTAGGACTTGTCTGGTGATATATCTTGTACTTGGTTTTAATTTTCCACTTAGTGCCGGTTGCATATAAGTACCAGTCAACGCCTGGTTGATCAGCTGTACGTTGGCGACTGAACGTCGAATTAAATACGTCTATCGATTTATCAACCATCAGTTGACGTGACGTTTAATGTCAACCGAACCTTGCGCAGCCAAAAACTTTAAGTTGAGTATAAATAAAATTGCCAATTCTTGGTTGCAGAATACTTCAAACATAAAGAGTGCGATTCTTTTCGCAATCTACAACAAGTTAGTCTTACAACGACTATATCAAACACTCATTAAAACAACTACTTCCCGAGCTAATACCCCGACGGACATTGAATTATACAACAAGTGTTTGCTGTTACATACAGTAACGTACTGCAAATGTAACAATTTGGGTCAAATTGTTCAGGCCATCTATAGACGCGTTTCGAGATTTATCTTTCTTCCTCTTCTTGTTTTAGTTAATATTTGGTTGGACTCCAGCCTCTAGTCAACTGTACAGAATGGTCGATCTCAGAGGTAACAAGCGACTTTCTTGAGTTACGCGAAATATAAAAAAAAATCGCCAACACACGCCGAATTTTGTTTATAGGGGGACAACTGTTGATGACATTTTCTCCACATTTATAACCTCAACTCCCTAACCTAACCTTACATCACCCCCCGATTTTAAATAAGGAAAGTAGGCCGAGTGATATATCGTTAAGAAGTTCTTTTGATTTTGAATACAACGGTATCATCGCTTTCAATTTCATTGATTCCTGAAGAAACAGCAAGATTTTGCAATTGCATTTTCACCTGTTTAACGCAACAAAAAAAGTTAACAATCCAGTAAGGAATGTAAAACGAACGAGTGATTTATTAACATAAAAGAACAAAATATAACAAACCTCAAAATTCACATGTCAAAATAAATTTTAAAATTACGTATTTGAAATATAGTTGAGATAAATACACACAGCTTGTTACCTCAAATGTTATATCAAAGTGTTGCCGTTCCTTCGGGTATCAATATAAACGAATAAATTACACTGTTCGTTTGCAGAATCGAAAGAGCTTTTTAACGATATATCACTTGACCAATTTTTGCTATTTAAAATCGGAGGGTAACGATAGGTTAGGTTAGGAGGTAAAGGTTATAAAGGTGGAAATGTGATCAGAAAATATCTCCCTCAAAACAAAAATGATGTGTCGCGGCGATTTTTTAAATAATGCCGCGTAACTCACCAAAGTCGCTTGTTACCTCTGGGATGGGCTTAAAGTAATGAAAATGTGTACAGCGTAGTTAGCTCGGAAATAAATGACAGTTGTTATTAGTTTGGCGATGCAATTGCTGTTAGGTTAGTTGTCACTGTCAATAGCGTTACTAGTGATTTTTTTGTAGAAGTATGGAATCTAAAGAACATTTGCGTAAACGTATTAATTTTTTATTTGGACAATAGCCCAAATATGAAATTATATATAATGTTAAAGATAAGATAGTACCGATTTCCATAATTCATCAGGTTATCAAGATATGTTTAGCAGGTCTCTTTGCAAAAACACTTTCAACAACGGATAAACCTTCGATTTAAGCAAGTAATAGCGAAACATATTGGGCAAGGTTCGTTTAAGGTTGAGAACAATTAAAGAAGACATTTTCAATCTTGTAATGATTTCTTTGTCTTCTTAAAATATGTAGTTTTTGATTAAGTTTATTATGTTTTCCATCTGTTTTAATATTATATTTTATTATGAATAAATTTGTAATTATCATTACTTTAAGCCCACCCGTTACTATAAAACCAGACAATAGTATAACATGATCAAATATATTAAAACATAAAATAGTAGCGATAATTTGTTTTTAATTTTGTTTCATTTTTTTAAGTGATTTCAAGTGATTTGTATCATTTTTTTCAGAAATACAAAACAAACTTTCTGCACGTCAATGTCTTCATTTTATTTTTGTTGCAGAAAAATGTAATAGTAGATGAAATTTTGTAGGCAACTTGTGTAAAGCGCTTTTGGGCATTTCTTGCTATTAGGACACACGCCAAATGACCCGTGCCTAGACCTGGCAAATCGCCGTACTTCATGCACTAGTTACATAAACAACCATTCATATCGTTTAAATATTTAAATTTATATTTAATACACATTACATTTTCGTGTTGTTAACTCATGTATTTTTTAGGCGTTTGTCATGCTGATGATGTGGGATACTTATTCAAAACCTTAGTTACACCTCCAATTAGGCCTGGTAGCCTAGAAGACATCACAGTTAAGAGATTAACGAAATGGTGGGCGACTTTTGCGAAAACAGGAAACCCGAATCCAATCCATAGGGATGATTATCTAATTCCGGTTGAATGGCCTGCAGCTAAAATAAATGATTTTAAGTATATGAATATCTCCAAACATTTAACAGTCGAAACGAATCCAGAGGATGAGAGAATGAAGTTTTGGGAGAACATTTTTTTACTAGCTTATGCAAGAACCAGCAAATTGTAGAACATTATTTACGATCCTCCTAATACCTGTACTAGAGAAAATTGTTTTCGTAAACATTTTTAAATCAACAATGTTTGTGTAAATATTCCCATTGAATTAATTAGGTGTATTTTTTTAAATCCCTGCGTCTCGACGGTAGAGCAAAAGTCGTGAGATTTTGACATGCAACATTAAACTTAGTTTTTAAAATAAAATTAAAAATATAGATAAATTTAAACGTCGCATTATGTTAAATAAATTCCTCTTAGTTTATAAATAATAAAAGAAAATTATTAGAAATATTAATGTTTTTAAAATAATAAAAATCAACATTTTTTTTTATTTTATCATAAATTTATTACGTTCATAAATAATTAAAAAATATAAAAACATAAAATATTTAAAATTATCAAAAATAACGAAACAAATAGAGATTTAATTATTTGGCGATTGCAACTCTTGAAATTATAAAAGCAAAATAAAATTAAAAAAACTAATAAATCTGAAAATAATTTCACAAGAGTCGATAAACGTAGCAAAATTAAATGAATTTCGTAAATATGTTCGCGAAATACCAATCTTCTCTATTTTCGATCCACGCATATCAATAATGAATTTTCGCCAATGTGACATCGACAGGGTTAATGACGACATGACAACATGACAACATTTATTGCCACAAACCCTCGCATAAATCCTTAAACCATAGACAGATTCCAAGATGCACTGACTAACTCTATCAAGACACATACCCCGAAAGTTACCCGCAGTCTATACAGGTACACCCTTCTCAAATATATCCTTACACTAATTAAATATAAAGGACAAATCTACAAAGACATTCGATAAACAGACAACACAAAACTGAAAGCAAAATTCAATAAATTAAACAAAGACATCAAACATCTCATACTAGAATTCAAAAAGAAAAATTGTTCACCGTATCTAATAAAATTAATAAAAAAGATGGATAAAACTTCTGGACACAAATAAAGAAACTATCAAAATACAAGAAGACTGATAATTAAATCAATAATAAATCCAATGACAAATAAAGAAATGAAGGACCTACAGACCATTGCAAATATTACGAGTGTCTATAAACTGTCAGCATCCTAGTAGGTTCTGACTTCAGAAACATACGTCGTGATTTGACACCACCCAATGACATATAATTAAGTTTATTTGAGGTTTCCGAAATTGGTGAATCTCGTATGACTTAATCTAAGATATATAAATTGTTTTTCAAAGCAACCGAGATGCCGCCAGTTTATAGACACTCATTATTTGTAGACTATTTTAACTATGTCGAGATTCTTGTTGGTTTGACCAGGGAAATCCTTAGGGATGTTTACTGCAGTGGTTTCTTTTAATCATAAATCAACAAGCTTCTCAAAGCGTTTTGCGAGTATTGCCCTGGGGGCGACGGTTGGTCCTCAACACCCACCGGTGCACAGTGGTTTCCCTAGCTGTCAAAATTCAATTTATGTTTACATTATTGCATATAACATTGGTTACTACCTGATAACTACTCTTATATAATGTAGGTATATAAATGGATCCTGTAAAATAAAACAATCTTTTGTTTTCAAACATCCGAAGTAACAGTTCGTCGCTGGTGCACAATTGTATTATCAGTGCATCATTAGTGACATAATTATTTCTCTCTCTATTATCCTTGATTTTTGCGATTGTTTTGTAATGGAGTTCCAAGAAGAAGGCATGCACTTTATTTTCATTCACTTTTTAAAGTATACATTTAGAAATATATAAGTTGTGTGATTTCCACAAAAACAATATTAACATTTTCAAATTTATTTATTTGTCTAAGAAACTTTTAACGACTTTCCCCCACGTACTATTACACATATTATATCAAAATTTGGTTCTTAGAGCCTGTAGAACGTTAAGTTATTTGATTTATCTGCAGCAAGCTGCAGCTGCTCTTTTTACATAACCTTCAAATAGGGTGTTTCAAATTCAACCATTACCATGGGGATCTCGCTTATTATAGTAGATAGAGAGTAGGTCTAAATTCGAAACTATTACAGAATTTAGTGCTTTTTGATAATTTGTTAAAAAAATCCGTTGATAATCCGTTGAAAAAGTTAATTCTTTTGTTTTCGAATAAGATAAAAAAAAAACTGAAATATCTGTTTTTCTTTTTTTTATATTTTCGTTATTTGAAGTAATATTCAAAAACGGTACAGACCTTTTTACAGCACTTTTTTATTATCAAACAGATGGCGTAATTGATTTCTTTATAACATGTTTCGTTTCTTTAAACCATCATCAACTTTCTTGTTTCTTAGAGACGCCATATTTATTTTTTATCACATCTAATTGCGTTATTTTTTGTAATGACAAAGATATAACACACCATACATTTATTTCCATAAATTAACATACAATCGGTAGAAATAATTTTATTACCGCTAACTCAGAATCTTCCCTGCCATGGATTTGAAAACAATTAAAAAATCTAAATAAGGCATTGTTATTATTATCGTTTATCAAAAAATAAGTCATTCGATAACTAAGAAAAGCAAGATATTTGTTGAGTATTGTTATTATTGTTAATAATTGAGATGAGTGAAAATATTAACAAAATTAATTAATCTTGCAAAGTGATGAATTTCATCAACATTTACAAAATAATCAAATGGAACAAATGTTGATATACAGGGAATATTTTTTTAAACTATATAGACGCTGTTAATGTTCCGACATTCGTTGTTTTTTTTAAATAGTCCAATTTGAAGCTTTAAGCGAGGTTTTTTCACTCCCAGATTAAGTATATAGTAAAATTTCGAGTTTAGAAAAGCCTGAAAATTTGGTTTGGTTCCGTAGCGTTAGGCGAATTTTTACTTCATGCGCCACGCGTATAATACACTGGTTTTACTTGAAATTTAAAATATACATCTTGGTAGCATATTATAAACTTTATAATATGTTAGTGTTTCATACTGAAGGCGCATGCCTAATGCAGGATTATGATTAATGAAGGATTGAAAGGGTATTGTTAAAATGATACATGTGAACATTCTAATAACTCGCCTGGTGTTTCGGAATTCTCTTTTAAATCGAAATTGATATATTTTACATGTAAACATTTATATAAATTATAAGTTCTTAATATTCCCAATACTATGCTACTTTTTTTATGGGTCCATGTTTTCAAGTCCTAAAAAGTAAAATACTTGTTTTGCTTTTTATTGAAGTATTTTAGAAATTATCGTAACCTATCGAAACACGTGCCGCCGGACAACTATAAATAAAATCGAAACAAGTGTTTCATTTTACACAATTTGATATTTAAATTTTATGTGAGATGACAAAAAGTAATGTAACGGCTTGATATCTCGCTTTGTGATGAGTTTAGACAAAAATGTTTTAATAAAACTTGTAGCAACAAATTTAAGCTACTAATAAATAATAATTGTTACTACACTGGGTAATTTATTTTCAATATACGAAACAAACTGACCTTATTTAAATGGAACCTAGTCGATTAATGTGTAAAGCCGACTTGAGATAGTATTGCAATAGATGTCCTACTAACTAATCGACTTGAGCGAGAAAACGAGGGATATCCTCCTAACTAAGCGACCTAGTCGATGGATGCGTAAGGCCGACCTGAGTTAGTATTGCGATAGATGTCCTACTAACTGATCACAAGAATGACGAATTCGATTATGAGTGGACCGAGGTAAAAGGTCGTCCCACTCACTAATCGAGAATGTATGTGCGATTGATGTGTTGGGCCGATGTGAGAGATTTCTCACTATCTAATCGCAAGGGTGTCGAGTGTGTGATGCTAGCTCCGGGGTGGTTTTTGTGGGTTTCCCATCTCGAAATGCAAATACAGAGGCTAGTTAATTTTGCTCCCACAAGTAGAGTCATACAATTTTTGAGTTTAGCTAAATGCACATGGCTTCTAAACACAAATGTTTGATAAAATATTCTGTAAATATATATAATATAAGACATACCAATTCATTAGAAATGTCATAAATAAGTCAATAAAGTATGCACACGTTAAGCTTATATATCCTGCTTAATTTATTGTCCACACATCCTCCTGGTCAAATTAAAAAAGAAAGAAAGACACAGTATTGACGATAATACATATTGACTGACATAAACAACGAACCTGGTAAATAAATTTAAGGGTTACTACATACACAACACAGCGTAAATAATAATACAAATTATAAATGTGTACAATACCCAGGGACAAATCATTATCAACTTAAAAAAATGCGGCATCCGAATTTCAAAGCATACCCAAAACAGGTTGGTAAACAATGTAATTGCAATTTTCGAAAATATAGGTAAGCCTTTCAATAACTATTTTTGTAAATACATTTCTAATAACAAACATAATAAACTCCACATTAATCCACCGACTACCAACAAAATCAGATCTCGTAAATGATTACCATTAATAGCTGGTGTGTACATATAATCAGCAAAATCAATTGTACTTTCTTGATGCGACGGCAATTTCCTCATTATCAAAGTAAAAAAATCAACCTGGGAACTTTTCTTATTTCCATAGACCGCCCCGAATGCTGGAATAAAAGATTCGTCGATTACATGAAATGGATTGGGGATATTGTTGTTTTTCATTAAAATGAAAATGTCCACCAACTGAAATTCCACGATGGCATAAGCAAACGATAAATTCCCTGAAAGTAAACCATCGTACACCCGCCGGCTTGTCGTGCAAATCGTTATGTTTTTGAAATTTGAAAGAATTTTCGATTCAAAATCCTCTGTAACTAGAATTTGTAATATTGTTTTGTAGAATTGTTCTAATGAATTAATGTCTTCACGGTATTCAGTTGATAGCAGTGCAGTTAATGTGCCGAAACTGTAGAATGCTGAGATCATCATTGAAATTACCACCCAACTAATGTATGTAACTTTAGATAAGTAACTGAAATTTACTGGGTTAATTATAGGAGAATGTATTTAACATGCTAGTAAGTAGATAATGGCGTCCTTAATTAATATCCGTTCAAATTTTAAAATAATAAAAATTACTAAAATAAATGTTAGTAACAGAAGCAGCCATACCGTCCAGTTAAGTATATTTACAATTTTTTCTAATAAAGTTTTAACAGATGCTTTAGGAATAATAATTTTAACATCACTCCTTTTTACTGGAGAGTTGTATTGTAGATTACTAAAAGTATTTGGAAACGTAATAATGGTCGATAGCTCTGCTATTCCACTACTAATTGCATTTTTGATATCTTCCAGAGACTCGTAATTTTTTATAATACAAAACGCTCCATATTTACGTAAAGTATCACAATATGGTTTAGAATAATCACCAACTTTTAATGTCAGTGAAGCTACAGTAGGTTTATTTTCTATTCTACCAGCAACCTCATTGAAAGTATACGTAATTAATTTATTTTCCACTGGTAGATGTATGGATATCACAGGAAAATAAATCAAAGTTGAATTTACAACATTAGAAATGTTAACTTCTTGATTTCTGCTTTCGAATATTACTCGCATGTCATAAGTATCCTTCATATTTATCTTTCCATTCAATTCAGATGTAAATTTATTAAAGCTCTTGACATTTTTCACTAACACAACATAAAAATTAAGGCTACGAAACGGTATAGACTTGCTATTATAAATTTTTAATGGCATGGGTGTTTTGCAGGTAAAAAAAATCGAGCGTAACTTGATCAATCATATAATTATCCCAATCTATAATATGTAGTGTTACACTGGCACTCCAACAAATGTCAAGTGTTTCCATGTATTTCTCATAGTTGTTTACTGCTATTTCTATTTTGCTGGATATAGACGTTATTAATATTAATATAACACTAAATAATTGATTAAGTGTTATCATAACTTGTTTGTCAGGTAGTGGAATGTTTTCAACTTATTATATCTATCGGTATGCAATTTATGAAATGTGTATGGTTTTATCAGGTTTTATAAAACAGTATTTTTTTGTAAGTTAGGAACCAATTATAAGTAATGTCTTATGGTTAAAAGGGTAATGTTAAAACTTTTACGCTGGAAATCAATACAAGTAATTGAATAATGATGATATACAGGCTGTCTGAATTTTGTCGAAATGCATGAGGATCTCGGTTACTTAAAGAGATAGAGAGTCGGGTAAATTGGGGCAAAGTTGCGAGGTTTCGGGCTTAATAATAATCTAAAAATAAATTTAAACTATCTTCTTTTGTTTTCGGGATATTATCAAAAAAACTGATTTTTTAAAATTGTCGTTGGTTTTTTTTTATTTAGAAACAACTGAATCTAGACATTTACAACTTTGACATTATATGCACTCTTTAATGATGATAATGCAACAGTATGCTTGATTTTAAGACGGCTCTAAAATTTATCTAGGAACCATAGACAATTTTTGCTTTTCTTATGGACGATATTGTATTTCCGAATTCAGTCACATAACACACTGATAATTTGTTTTATATTTGATATGAACTATTATGTTTTGTTTTTTATTCTGTTACGAGTGCCTTAAAAAACACTTGAGTAACGCACTCATTGTACAACGTTTAAGACGCTAGAACGTTTTTTTTGGCAGTCCAGAATGTATGAAAATACCATAATTATGTTTGGAGGTGAATAGTAAATTGTTAGAAAACTTTTGAATTTTAAATGTTATTGTTTTATTACATATTGTTGCTTAGGTAATTTATTGTTAACTATTTAATTGTTAGGGCGGATATATGATAAAACTCTATAATATTATTTAAAGAAAATAGCACAGTCGGGAGGGTTTCAATTTTATTATTAATACTATTGTCTCCGAACTCCAGCAAAAATGCTTTATCCCTATAAATCCTAAACTCCCAAAACTGCATAAACTGTTAAAAATTCCCAAAGAAAACTTTATTATTAGACCAATAGTAGTCAAAATTACAGCGTATATTTACATAGCGCCACATATGCCCAAAAGAAAAGTTCCCTGTATCTGTACAGTGATGATTTCCAAAATATATAAACATTTAGAAAGTTACATTCATAGTTTTATTTAAATAAATGTAAATTGACAATACATTAAATGTTTATATATCGATCAATAACTTCCGAAACATCGTACCGATTTAAGTTAAAAAATTCACTGTAAGTCAGCAAGGCCGTAGCCAAAAAAAAATCGGAGGAGGTTATAACAATTTCGGGGGAAAAAAATAACGATTTGTTACGCTTTTCGGTTCAGCTCCAAGTGATTATTTTAATTTCTCAAATGATTTTATTTCATATTTAAAAAAATGATGATTTAAATATTAAAAATATGGAAAAATGTCTTAAATTGAATTACTTCTAATTTTATTATTATTATCGCCTTTACAAAATAAATATGTTTTACATTTTTTCGCTATATCTTAGTAAATATCTATCACATCTCAGCAGTATATATTTTCAACTTTACTTCAAATCAGTGGATTATACACGTGGCGCATGAAGTAAAATTTGTCTCGGCTCAATATATTCAATATATTCGAAAATTGGGGCAGGTGGTGGCCGAGCGGTAACGTCGTCGGGCTGTATCGCTCGGCGAGCCACAAACTCGGGTTCGATTCCCGTGCACGGGGAGACTTTATTTAAAAATAATTTCTCGTCGTGTCCCTGGGTGTGGTGTGAATGTGTCGTGACGTCCAAATATATGTTAAATTAATTAATACAATCATCGTTAGTGGCTGAATAGCTAGAACCTATGCCAAACAAACAAACAAACAAAAAATCGAAAATTATTTAAACACACCAATTTAAATTTTTTTTCATCAATACATACTTTTTTGGTGTCGAAAAAACTAAATTATGTCAAAAGCGACAATTCATGTAATTAATGACGAATCTCGAAAAATCGATAAAAAAAATCTTATTTTTACAAAAAAAACGCATAAAAAATCTAAAAATGTAAAAAAAGCGAGAAACTTCGCCTTAATAAATATAGTTTTAATTTTTGAAACTTTCGACAGAAATTGACAATTCTGACATCAGATGACATTTTCGATATTTTGGAGTTATTCCTCTATAACTATGCCCTTCTTTGTGTACCGGGCACATCGTCCCCACCCTCCATGCTGCCGGCAGGTTCACTCTTCTCGTCCACACCTGGTTCAGTAGCTCCCTGAATTTTTTTCTTCCCCCTTCCACAATCTCCTTCTACATCGGTATCTTCCCTCCCTTCACCTCCTTGAACGCTCTTTCCATTTCTTCCTCCGCGAACTATTCTTCTCCATCCTCTCGCCTGCCTTCTCCCATCCCCTCTGGCACTTTACTACCTTCTCGTCACTTCTTTACCCATTCTTTCAACGATACCCCTAACGGCCTCATCCTTTCCGCTCTCCTCAGCACCTTCCACATTTCCGCCTCATTCCTGCATTCCCTTAGTTCCTCGCTCACTCTTTTCACCGCCTGCAGCTTCTTTCTCTCACATATACTATCATATCTCTTCCTTGCCGCCACCACTTTCCCCTCTTCTCCTTCATTCCTTAGGCATTGTCCCACTGCCTTCCTTAACTCCCTCTTTGCCTGCCTACACTTTTCATCGAACCACTTACTCCCACCTCTTCTCTCTCCCTTCTTTTTCCATCCACATCCCACTATTATCTCTTCCATCTCCTTCATTGTATTGACCTCTTCCCATTGAATCCTCGCCAGCCTCTTCCTCATATACTCCATCGCCTTTAACCCACACTCAAGGTATTTGTTTTCTTACCCCCTCTCCACTTATCTTCCCTTCTCCATCCACATCTACACTGTTAACGGCAGATGGTCCGAACCCAACACCTTTTTCACCGCCATACCTCTTATCTCTCCTCTTACTATTCCCTTGACCGCCACATAGTCAATCACCGATGCCCCTCTTGGCAGAATGTACGTTTTTTTCCCCTCCCAATCGCCCTCCGTGCATCCGTTCAAAATCTCCCATCCCCCCTCCATCACCAACTCCTTCATCCTCCTGCCCTCCCTCCCCAATTATACATTTATCCTGCGAACTCATCTTCACTACCTAACCGTCCTCACCAATCCCTTTCCAGTTTCCCCTTTTCTGGCATTGAAATCCCCCCCCCCCCCACCATTCACTTTCCTCCTTCACCCGCTCTCTCATCTATATCTTATGTCCCCCCCAATTTTTGTTAACGTACACCACCCCCACATTAACCCGATATCCTCCCTGCTGGTATTGCACCCACACCAGCCCTTCGCATCCCTCCATCATCTCCTACTTGCCTCCTTTCCCATACTCTCTCCATGTAACAATCTTTCCTCTTTGGCTCTCCCTCTCCTCGCACATTTTACTGCCTCTTTCATCTCCGATCTAAACCCCCTCGGTAACCATCCTTTCACTTCTTCCCATTCCTTCTTCACCATCCAAGTCTCTAATATCCCCACTATGTCCTTCCTTATAACCCACTCTTCAAAGTCATTCTCCCACTTGCACTTCTGTCCTTTAGACATTATTTCCGCTACATTCCAAAACCCTATCGTTATCGCGCCTTTTTCCCCACTTTCCCAGACTTGCTTCCTAGTCTCACTCTTGACTATTTCTATTTTATTTATAAATTTCTTGTAGTCACGCGGAAATGAAGTTCGGGGGGAGGGAAAAATTGTTTTAGAATATGTCAAAGTATACTTTAAAAGAAAAAATCCCCGTATGTTTCTTAAACGTAACTATAAATAGCGAATCAAGTAATTAACGAGCTAACAGTGACTGATACTAGTTTAATAATTAATTTTGTTAACGTGTTCTGTTGTTGGCATTCTTTTTTTAAACCAATATTTATAATTTTCGTATATGCAACGATCGAAAATTTCGCTCAATGCTGCTTTTCACTATAAATACAGACGAGTTGCAGATTAAACAAAAACATTTTTACCAATTATAGTAAACAAAATATTATATTTCACAAAATCTTGTCGGAGGTTGAAACCTGACGATCACGATTGATGGGCTGAACGCCCCTGTACTAACTAAACTGATATCATTTATTACTATGCTTTTTGGTTTCCAAGAGAGTGCGTTAAACGTCACTTTTGAAGCGGTAAGTTTAAAAAGTGATTTCCAGCAGTGCGAGTGTATTATGTTGGAGTATAAGCTCTACTTGCAGACCTAATTCTTTCCGCATATTTCAATAAACAAAACGATTAGGCTAATAGCCAAACCGACAATCGCAAGAATAAATAAACTTTGGACATGCGATATACCAATCGTCTTAAATTCTTCATTGGGCAAGATATAATTAATCACACTTTCAATAGGTTCTTCTTTGGCCGTATTTTGACTTATAAAACCATCAATAAGATCGGCAGTTTGCGTATCGGCACCAGTTGTATACAATGCATCATAAGTAGGTATTAGTGGATCATCCATTATATAAAAAGGAACCGCAACACTATTTTCCTCCATACTCTTAAAGATTGCTAAGGCGTGATAGTAAAGTAAAGCATAGCCGACTGTTGTATTTCGATTGAGAATTCCATTTCTTATTACGGTACTATTTGTAAAAATCATCTGATCTTTAAGAATATCAGGAACGAAGGTCTTTAACTCGGAACTAATTATTATTTTAATATCAACATTGGTGAGATCTGTGAGTGTTTCATGCGATTTATATGGTGTTGTTGAAAGTATGCATTGCAAAATAAAAGCTTTGTTAAAGTAGATGAGAAACATGCTCAAAATCATCCATGATGTTAAAATCACTACACTCGCTTTTTTAAACTTGTGATTATCAATTGAACCATTACTAATTAAAAATGAAATTAAGAAAATACCTCCAAATGAAACAGAAGTATTTTCGATTTGTTTTAAAATAACAAGGACAATGAAAAATATTGCAAAATATACAATCCAAACTTTGTAATGTAAAATTTCTATAAGCTTTATTAATAGAGGTTTAAGCTCGGGTTTTTTAATAATTACTTTAATGTCATTCCGTTTAATTACCCTGGAGTACCGAACATCTTTGTAAATATTTGGAAATGAACTAACAGCGCATACGTAGATATTTCTTTCCAAGATATTTTGATACACTTCTTCGACATTGTCAAATGTAAGTAATTTATAACTGTGTCTCCTACGGTATTCTAAGAACTGTTTAATTCTGCTTCCGTAATCATCACAGTCATATTTTAAAATCCCTATGTTTCCAATCTTGTTAAAATCGGGAAAGAGAGAGAATGCGATTGGTTCAAACTGTTTATTATTATATGCTATTACTATTGTATCTGGAAAAAAATCGGTGTAATTCAAAGTGAGTTGTTCAAAGTTTTTCCATTTATATTTTTCTTCTGGATATTGGACAAACATGATTTGATTAGCTGGATTTCGATTGGTTTTCTGATATTTCTTCAAATATTCCAAGAGTTCACTCAAATTATTTAAACAAATCACCCACATAAGATCTTGTATTATGGTATTAGGTGGAATCACTTCTATGTCATAGGTTAAATATGTAAAGTGATATATAATTTTTTCCAAAACATAATTTGTTTTAGAGGTACACTCAAACGTCGAATGAAATAAGTATTTATTAAAACGTATCAGAATATTTTCCTCCTTTCGTAGGTCTTTGTAATCAACTACCAACATTTCATGGTATTTATCAATTGAGTCTATGTAAGATGTATTATGAACTTCAATACTTGCATTAATAAAATAAGAAGGCAACAGAAATACACTTAGTAGGAGCATACTGTGAGGAATGTGTACTATTCAGGTTAAATGATTCATATAACAAAAGAACATTGATTTTCATATTAGTTGGTAATATTATTCTACAAATGTAATGCACTGTTGTATATTATATTGGATTACAGATTAATACTATTACGAAAATTGTTAAACATCAGACCAATTATGAAATGAAAAGTATATGAATGACGTTTAAAATAATAAAAATAATAATATGTATGATCCATTACACTTAGCTCTAGCGATTGGAAATAAACCAACTTTTTTAAATACCGGTGTTTCGGTATATTTACTAATCAAAACCGATAATTTTCCAGTATATTACAATATCGTTATTTTGGTTCGAGGAAAGAAGTGCAAAGGAAAACTATTTTGGGAAAAATCCCATAAAAAAATCTTTTGAATACAATCGCAAAAGGAAAAAAATCTCACGAGAAAAATAACTCACGCAGATAGAGATATAGGCAGTCCACGTAATATATTAAATTATATGAAATCTAATAAATATCTAAAATGCATTTTAAATGAATTATGCAAGTCATAGAATAGAAATAAAAGTACGTGCAATCAGTATAAAAACCAATGAAGCAATCCTAACACAAACATACCTAAAAAATAGACAACAAACGACACGAATTAACGAAGAGAGTACATCATCAGTAGCTATTAATATATTACCACCAATATTATACAGGGAGTTTTTCTTAAAACTATACGTTTTCCAAATTCAAAAGAATTCGATTTGGATTTTAAACGAGTGTTTTGCAAAAACACTGATTTTAAGTGAGGTTCAAATATACATAAATTTCACAATATTCTAGTGTTTTATACGCGTGGCGCATTAAGTAAAATTTCGAGTTTAGAAAAGCGCAGAAATCCCTCGACAAATTTCCACGGGACTTTTCTAAACTCGAAATTTTACTTCATGCTTAGTCTGGGAGTGGAAAACACTTGTTTAAAGCTTAAAATCGAACTCTTAAAAACACAACGAATATCTAAAGATTTAAAGAAAATCAGCTGAATTTGGAAGACATATACTTTGAAGAAAAACTCCCTCTACATAATATACAGGGTGTACAAAATGTAATTTAACGGTTTGATATCTCGGTGTGTGATGAGCTTAGAAAAATATATCTAAAATAAAACTTAAAGCTTCTAATTTAAGCTACTAATTGACAATATTTGTTTATATACAGGGTGATTCAGTTATAAATGAAACACTATATTTTTCGTTAGTATTTGATAGCATGTTAAAATAGAAGGGTACCAGTGAATACCGCATGCTTTAAGTTAAGTCGTTGAAAAGTTGCAGATTAATAAAAACATGGTTTATTACCTAAAACTACAGTGTTAATTACAAAATATTCAATTGTTTTATTAAAGCAGGTATTTAAATTGTCTTCCCTCTTCAATTTTACTCTATCCCAGTGTATTATACAGTTATGATAATATGCCATTTCAGTTTCTTCTATAATTCAAATTTTAATATAGTCCCGTAGATTCACACATAATTTTACATCATTAAAATAGTTAAATTTTCGAGTTAGGCAAGCATACTTTTTTGTAATTAAAAAGAAATCACCAATAGCAGATACCTTATTAATAACTAAAGTCTGTTTATTAACCAGAAATATCACCAGATAAATTTAGCGGGAATTTTAAATAATTTCATATTTACTCTTTAAATAAAATCAAAATATAATAATATCATTATAATACGATCAAGATGGCGCCTAAAGAACCAGGACAAGCTGAAGACATTGTTTGTAGTTCGTGTGGTGTAATTGTAAAATAATGCACAACTTGTGTCGCCTGCAAAAAAAGTTACCATCCAAACTGTGTACTAAAAATCGATTGTGTTTACGTGGATAATTTAGTGAACTTACATTGTTGTTTACCGAACATAACCCTACGTGACTTCTCCTTACAACCAAAATAGGATAAAAAAGAAAACTATAAAAATGCAATTGATATTCTAAATAGTCACGTTAGTATAGTACAAAAATTAAACTATTATTTGGAAGCGAGAATAAATTATCTAAATGAGATTATTATGTTACTAAAATCTAAAAAAAAAAATGAAACGGTCACAGTGCAGCCATCTAAAAGTATAAAATTAAATGTTTGAAATAGAAATAACAACAAAGGTAAAAATAAACCAGATATCTTCAATACCAAACAAAAAAATCTTGTGAAGGACAAACCGCCACTCCGCGCAGTAGATAAAGGGTGATCAACAATGATTGTAGACAAGTTAAATTTCCCGCCGAAAAATCTGGGGAATTTGATCGCTCCAAGTTCATGCCAGGGAAAAATTAATAAAGAGTAACTCGATTTGACATTAGCAGCGTCGTGCGTCGTATTTTGCCATTGTGTTAATTCATTCTTCGAATTAAGTTATTTTTCATTCTGTTTTATAGACATTAGTTCTTATCAGGACTACTTTGTATAAGTCTTTGTTTTGTGGTAAGTGATTTGCTGTTTTTAAAGTTAGAAAATTAAAATATTTTAGTTTAATCATAAATTTACAGATTTTAAGAGAATTCGCTTGTGTTTACCGTGATGTTTGCACCACGCCAATTCTTTTTTGGAAATCAAGTGGCTGAAGTTGTTGAACTACCGATACCTTATACGGGTGCAAATGCAAATTTGTGCGCACCTTAAAATTAAAACATACCCGTTTGAACTGAAAGTTTTCTTAAAGATTTTGTTGGGCTTTGTTCAAGTCGTTGTTGAATGTCGCCAACAACCTCTTCTGTTAAGATAGGCAGTCTTCCAGCTGACTTGCCCTTACAGATACAATTCTTTCTGGCTTTATGCGAGGAAAATGTTTTGTAAGGAATGTGGACATCGGGGAAGGCTTGAATAAATTGATTCAGACACGATTATAATGAGTAAGTCCATGTGCCATCTTCATTCATAGTTCCACTTCGATAATGAGCCGAAGTGGAACTATGAATGAAGATGGCACATGGACTTACTCATTATAATCGTGTCTGAATCAATTTATTCAAGCCTTCCCCGATGTCCACATTCCTTACAAAACATTTTCCTCGCATAAAGCCAGAAAGAATTGTATCTGTAAGGGCAAGTCAGCTGGAAGACTGCCTATCTTAACAGAAGATGTTGTTGGCGACATTCAACAACGACTTGAACAAAGCCCAACAAAATCTTTAAGAAAACTTTCAGCTCAAACGGGTATGTTTTAATTTTAAGGTGCGCACAAATTTTAATGTTTAATCCTTTTACAGGAGTATCGTATGGGAGTTGCATAAAAGCCGCAAAAAAAATCTGCATTTGCACCCGTATAAGGTATCGGTAGTTCAACAACTTCAGCCACTTGATTTCCAAAAAAGAATTGGCGTGATTTCACTTGTCAGGATATGTGAACAGCCAAAACTATCGTACGTGGGCTACAGAAAATCCTCATACTTTTATTGAAACGGATTTACATCCACAAAAAATTGGTGTTTGGGTAGCAATTTCGAGACGTTGGATAATATTTTTCAATGAAATAATCAATGCGGAGCGCTACCGAACACTCATTCTAGATGAATTTTTGAATCAATTGCATGATGACGAACAGATAATGGGTGGTTATTTTCAGCAAGATGGAGCCACTCCTCATACTGCGTTGGCGACATTAAATTACTTGAGGGAATTTTACGATGATCGCTTGGTAAGCGACGGATTATGGCCACCACGATCGCCAGACCTCACTCCGTGCAATTTTCATTTATTCGGGCATTTAAAAAATAGGGTTTTTAAAAATCGAATGCACACCCTAAACGAGCTTAGAGCAGCAATTGAAGAAGAGATAAGGAACATAAATCCGGAGGAGCTTCAACAAGTATTTCAAAATAAAAAACGTAGAGTTAACATTTGCCTAGAAAATGAAGGCCATCATTTTCAACATTTATTAAAAATTAGGGATGCTAACTCTTCGTTTATTAAAAATACACAAAACCTTAACTTACTTCAATTTACTTTGTATATTTAATTAAAATTGTAAAAAATTTTGTATATAGTTATGATTAAATATTTAATTTACTTTGGGAAAAAATGTTTGCTATGCCAATGGAAAAGCAATCTAGGGGATTTTCTTTTCATTTAATCAGTTGTACCAACATTTTTTGGCGGGAAATTTAACCTGTCTACAATCATTGTTGATCACACTGTAATATTAACTTATCAGGAATTGAATTGAATAAAAAAAGTCCATCTCTGAAAAGGACATTGACCTCGCAGAAAATAAAAATAAACAAACAACAGTAAATAATTACTACAAACCAATAATTGGTTTCCTCGATCTTCGTTAAATCCGCGGGAGAATTGGGGCGTCTTCACGTCTATCAACTAAATCCGGGAACAGCGGCCGATAATGTAAAAAGCCAATTGTTACAAACAGCTCCCGATATACATTTTAACAATAAAATTCTACGAAATGACTCCACGAGAGTATCTTTTAGAGTATCATTTCCAATTAGCAAACTGAAAGAAGTATATAAGCCAGGAATTTGGCTTGAGGGTGCAGCAGTGAGGCGGTACAGATAGTGGCCGAGCGGTAACGTCGCTGGACGGTAATCGCTCGGCGGCCACAGACCAGGTTCGATTCCCGTGCACGGGGAGTTGTTGTTTAAAAATAATAACTCGTCGTGTCCCTGGGTGTTGTGTGAATGTGTCGTGACGTCCAAATATATATCGAATATACAACCATCGTTAGTGGCTGAAAGGTACAAGAGGCTATGCCAAACAAAAAAAAAACAACAGTGATTTTAATGTGGCCCATTTAAATGTACAATGTTTAACAAACAAAATAGATCAAATTGAATTATTTTTAAATATTCACTCATCCAATATTTTTTGTATTAGTGAACACTGGATGACGAAAGATCAAATAAATTCTTGGGTAATACATGGTTACTATTGAATTCACGATAAAACAGCATTTTTTATAAATAAAAACCTTTCTCGAATTTGTAATTCCATTCAAAAACCATCTTTAGAATTATATTTTGAATGTTCGATAGCCAGTTTAGAAGACGCAAATAATTTTAATGCATGCATCATCTGCATATACAAGTCGCCTAACGGAGCCTTTGAAGTTTTTTCAAGTGAGCTTACTAAACTATTAAATTAGCTTTCTAATGTATATTGAACAATAGTGCTTTGTGGCGATTTTAATGTGAATAATCGCGAAATCAAATATGAATTCACTACGCTTCAAAATATATCGAAGTGTGGTTTTAATGTAACGGTAAATGAAATTGATTATATTGCAACGGCACTTTCAGAAAATGTTGAGTTTAAAATGAATAAGCCAAATATCTCAGACCACACAGCGCTTGTAATTACATGTTTAAGATTTCACCGTGGTTATCAAGGAGCACCTTAATCTGAGAGTATATCTATGAGAGTATATCATGAGACAAATATTCTCAAATTTAAAACACTGTTTAGTGCAAAAATGCAGAATTTTCCAAATACAAATTACCAAAACATCGATGATATGTACACAAAATTCTTAAATTACTTTTTTTTTGTTGTTTTAATTGATGTTTTCCTAAAGAAACAAAAAAATGTCGTTTATCAAGGGATCGTAAGTTACCATGGTATAACAACGAATTAAAATGTCAAGCACACAACTTAAAACAATTTTATTGGCTTTGGAAGGATTCAAATTCTAATATCATCCATTGTCAATATAAAGAGGTAAAAAAGAATTATCGTAAAAATAGTACTTCTCAAAAAAAAAGTTTTATTTAAACAAAATAATGAATTCAAAAAATGCAATTAAAACAGCCTGGAAAATTATAAATAAATACAGGATAAGTAGCAACAAAAAAGTCACTAAAGCTCCAAATTTTCTGGAGTAAATTTGACTAAGAAAAAAGTTATAGCAAATTCTTTCGGAAAATATTTTACCACAAATGTAGCTTAACAATTTTTTTTTTATTTTAATCGCAGCCTTTCAACTTCATTCACAACCGATAACAATAATTCTACAAATCCGTCTATGTTTTTTAGTCCTGTGTCAATATCGGAAGTGGTCGAAGCAATTAGCCAATTAAAGACAAAAACCTCCACAGGCTACGACGAGGTACCTACACTTATATTAAAAAAAAATCGTTTTAGCTAGTTGATATTAACTAGCTGATATTATCAACAAATCAGTGTCTTGGCCAATTCCCAAATTCATTAAAATTAGCAACAGTTGTGCCATTATTTAAAAAAAGGAACCCAACTCAGGTTAAAAATTATAGACCTGTGACTCTATTATGTTTATTTTCAAAATTAATTGAATACGTTGTTTGTAATAAATTCATGAATTTTATATGTTCTCAACAAAAATTAAGCACTAAGCAACATGGCTTCCGTCGTAACTTTTCAACCGAAACCACCATGATAGATTTTATTCATCATATACATAATTCAATGGATAAAAAACTGAAAGTGATAGATAGGTGCATTTTTTGACTTATCTCGAGCTTTCGATAGTTTGGATTTTGATTTCATTCTATCTAAATTATATGCTGCAACATCCGTGGGCCTATAAACAATTGGTTTAAATCTTTTTTGTAAAACAGAAAATAGTTGTTTAAAATAGAGAATGTTGTATCGGACAAATTCAATACAGTATTAGGGGGACCACAAGGAAGTGTGGCAGGGTCTCCACTATTTATTTTGTTTATTAACGACCTTCCTGAGCATGTTCTAGACTCACATGTTTGTATGTTGGCAGATGATACCTCTATAATAGGAAGTGCATCTGATAAACATTTTTGCAGCAATAAACTATATAACATAATAGCTCAATTTATGACATGGTGTAATAGAAATAGAAATGACCTCATTATTAATTATTCTAAAACAGTTTGTATTGAGTTTTTAAATCTATACGTAATACCATCAGAATACGAAATTGCTATGAATAATCATCCAATAGAAATTAGTGAGTCTACAACCTTCTTAGAAATAAAAGTTGACAGAAATCTATCATGGAAGGTTCATATAAATCCACTGGTGCCGAAATTAAATAAATCATGTTTTGCTTTGAGCCGATTTAAACACCTAATGCACGAAATGGGACTACTTTCAGCATACTTCAGAATAGTATATCCATTGTTAAGTTACGGATTCACGGTGTGGGGACACGCATCTGAAGCGAAAAAAAAAATTCATAGTCCAAAAACGGATCATCTGTTTAATGCTTAACAGACCATACCGAGACTCGTGCAGATTGGTATTCAAGACAAAAAATATAATGACGACACCATCAATTTACATTTATAAATTATTAATTTAACACCGAACATGCTAGAATGTACTCAATGTAAATTTTCCTATGTTCGATGTGTACTGGGACGCATCAAAGCATTGAATACGATGTGATTGGCTACGATTTCTAATAGTAATATAGTCAACCTAATGTACACTCTTCCCGTCAAAAATAAATTAAATTTGTCAATTGTTATATCAACCACAATATGTTGTATTTTTAATCAGTAAATATTATTGGACACTCTTCAACATAACATACATTGTTTAATCTCATCTCTTCCAATAATATCAACGGACTTCTAACTCCTCGCTTATATAATTTATCCAAACAAACTGTTTCATAAGGTTCGAAATGGTTGAAATAAATGGTATTAGTCAATCAGAAAATTTTGTAGTTAATGATTCATGGGAATTTCTTGAACTGTTTTCTCCATGGTGTACGTTTACCAGAAAAATCTTTTTCTCCTTTGTAAATATTATTGATATGTTCAACTCTCCGTTCTTCGTCTACGTCTGTTTCAAGTGCTAGAACAGCAAATATCATTTGCTTGCGATAACTGACAGACTACATTTATTTTTGATGGGAAGGTGTAAATTGGGTTAACTATATTACAATTAGAAATCGTAGCCAATCACATCGCACTCAATGCTTTGATGCGTCCCAGTACACATCGAACATAGGAAAATTACCATTGAGTACATTTTAACATTTTTGTACTGTACTTATTTATTGAAGAATGCATCTTTATTGTGTACAGCAGTAACAGAATAAAGAATAGTGTTATTATCATGTATTTTTTTTAAATTAATAATAAATAAATATTTTTTTTATAATTTGTCAATAAAATTCAAAATAATTAAATAACTAAATTATGGACTACATAACAATTAAAAAACTAGAACTTATTTAAAATTTTATTTATTACAAAAAATTGAATATAATACCTGGTCGTCATAAAATCGTCATAGAATATTGTTAAATAATCAAATTTATTTTTCGTTTTTTATTTGTATAATTTCAAAATGTGTTCAATGTTAGTTAGATGAGTTACTTTCATTACGAAGGGAAATTAAAAATGGTTCTTTTAAAATATCTATGATTTTGTGCAATTTTAACATTTTCAATTCCTTTTTGATGACATGCTCAACACAATTTCTCCAATGCATACTTGTTTAATTTAATTTAATTTTATTTATTTACGGAATCTCCATTTTACAATCTATATTTTCATTTACAGAGAATAGTAATACTAATAGTAAAAACATAACATAATTGGTGCGATAAATTTAAACATGTTACTTCACGTCTCAAAATGGTTCAATAAATCCTTAAAATTATAAATTTATTATTGCTCAACTTTACTGTTGAATGACAAGACAAACAATCGTTTATAAAAGTAAAAAAATACATAATTAATTTACTAAATATTTCATGACATTGTATATATAAAAATATAAATAAAATGTAATATAATGTATAAACGTTTGTATGACAGAATAACTCACAGTGTCTTCGCTGAAGCAAATTATCACAGATGTAATATCCCGTAAAGATATATAACGCAAACATATATGTATAGAAAAATGACAAACAGTTCTAGCAACTAGCAAAGTACAAACGAATATAATGAATTAATACAAAGTAACAGAATAAATAATCATACATCAATAAAATATATATCAATAAAACAAAAATTATTGAGCCAATCGGATAAATTTATGCGACGTAAATGAGTTTTAAACTGCCTAAGTGTCGATGAAAATAAAACAAAATTCTGATTGTCACCTAGCATACCTCATCATACGGTCGATAGGATTATACATGCCGTAATTGGTAGAATGATATGACAAGCGGAATAAAGGTCTGTGTCTTGACTGAAGACAGCGAGGTATGTTAAAACGCAATGACTCAACCAGAGCACCACAGTTCAAAAACCCATTCACCAGCTTATAAAAAAAAGTCAAATAGTCTTCTTTCTGAAAGCGAACTACCATTTAGTATCGTTAGCATTTCACTGTGGCTAAAGTCTACTACATATATTCCTACCCATTCTAAAAGCCATTAATTTTAAAAATTTACTCTGAATCATTTCAATTTGATAAATGGCATTTTTAGAATAGGGTGACCATACCACTGACGCATATTCCATGTGTGGACGTGCAAGAGATAAATATAGCGACTTGA
Source organism: Philonthus cognatus (assembly GCA_932526585.2). Lineage (NCBI taxonomy): Eukaryota > Metazoa > Arthropoda > Insecta > Coleoptera > Staphylinidae > Philonthus > Philonthus cognatus. The sequence continues at coordinate 38,806,445 of OW052242.1, forward strand.
TTGTCGAATTTCTAAATTGCTTGCTGAATCTATTAATGAAACCTATAACTTTTAGGGACTTATTGCACACATATGAAATATGCTCCCTAAAGTCAAGTTTTGGGGTAAACAATACACCCAAATCCTTGACAGTGGAGACCTGTGCTAAATATTGACCTGCAATTGCGTACGCAAAGTTCTTAACACGTCCACGATAAAAAACGCCTTTTGAAACATTTATTTAGATTCAAATCTAAATTATTATTTATGCACCACACCATAATCGCATTTAGGTCTTCCTGGAGTTCTAAATGGTTTGATTCAGACATAACATTTTAAAAAATCTTAAGATCATCAGCGTATAAAAGAAATTGGCTGTTTTTTATGTAGAATCCGATGTTGTTAATAAATAGTAAAAATAGAAGTTGTCCACAGTGCGAGCCCTGAGGAACCCCAGATGTAACCGATATCGGTTTAGAAAATATGTTCCCTAAACGCACTCTCTGTGATCTGCCCAACAAATAACTTTCAATCCATCCTAACAAGTTACCACTGAAACCAATACATTGCAGTTTATGTATTAAAATGTTATGTTGTACCCGGTCAAATGCTTTGGAGAAGTCAGTGTAAATCGAATCTACCTGTGACCCAACCTCGAAAGCATTCGTAATGTATAATTGGTATGATAAAAGATTCGTGGTGGTTTACCCTTAAGAAAGCCGTGCTGCTCAATAATTAAATACTGATTGCACTGCCAACTTATTTGTTCAGATACTTATTGATCCAGCATTTTAGGAATTGATGACTGAATCGCAACACCACACATGTTACATTTTGTAGTGCATGTAATAATAGATTTTTTACATCTGCCAATTTAATCGTTTGGTTTTTAGATGCCATTATATTTCTGATTTGAGCCCATATTAGTTTAATACAGTTTTCTTATGAACCTTAGCCATTTCATCTGTTACGTACAAATTATATTATTTTTTGTGCAAACTGATGACATTTGAAAGTTCAGACCGGACCATATCTTTATCAAATTGGATATTTTTTAATTGTAACTAATCCTGCATATCCTTTTTCTTTGACGATTTTGTGGATTTTTTTTCTAATTTGCGACTATGGTATGATGGATATCATTATCTGGCAATGTGTTTAATAAATTAGAAAACCATTCTTCAAATACCATTGCGTTCACTTCCTCATGGTAGTCGGCAGTTTTTTTACCCTCAAATAGCAACAATGCTCTATCAACAAAACCCAGTTTAGATCTAACGTGCAGAATAACAAGGCGCTTGCCTTTTTCTGATGAATTTTTAAGCCATATTGATGTTTCTTCAGTGAATGCCTGACACCGATTTGTAACACTATTATCCACCCACACTTTAGATTTTGTGTGGCTTTTATTGATCCATGTTTCATCCAGATAAAAAAAATGACTGACCTTCCATTCTGTACTTTTCACTGTCTCTTCGGGTTTGGTCCCGCGTATTTTCTTGGCTCTGGTCCATTGTATTTTTAATTCGACGTTTCGATGACGTCGCAGTCATCATCGTCAGGAATAACTAATAAAATTCCATTTCTCTAGCAACCACTTGTTTGATTTCTACGTACTACTTGATGCGTGAATTTCTTGTTTGGCTTCGTGTTACTCTTCTGTTTTGTTCTTCTAATGATGTAGTAGTGACAATTTCAATATTATTTTCGGAAGGGGTTGGATTTTGAATTTCTTGGTTGTTGTTCGGAGATAATATATTTTTACCAGAATTTATACAAGTTTTCCAAATTGGTGATAATCTTTTAGCATCATCTCTTTGATTTATGCTGTTCGGCCTCTTTTCAATTTCTAATATATATATATATATATATATATATATATATATATATTATTATATATATTATATATATATATATATATATATATATGTTTCCCTGTTTCTTCGGGTTTGGTCCCGCGTATTTTCTTGGCTCTGGTCCATCGTATTTTTGATTCGACGTTTCGATGACGTCGCAGTCATCATCGTCAGGGATAACTATTAAAATTCCATTGCTCTACCAACCACTTGTTTGATATCTACGTACTACTTGATGCGTGAATTTCTTGTTTGGCTTCGTGTTACTCTTCTATTTTGTTCTTCTAATGATGTAGTAGTGACAATTTCAGTATTATTTTTGGAAGGGATTGGACTTTGCATTTCTTGGTTGTTGTTCGGTGATAATATATATAATATATATATATATATATATATATATCTCTGTAAAATAAAACATCTTTACATTATGTTTATAACATAATATAGAATTTATATAATAATGCATATCTATCGTATTTAAAATTGAGCTGTTTTATAAAACTATACAAGGTAAAACAACTCAATTTCTGTATGCCTGCATGATCGTTTACTTCTTTTAAAACTTTATTCTAAGTTGGTAGTTCATTATTATAAAAGAAACTATGCACATTTTTTTATAAAACTATACAAGGTAGAACGACTCAATTTCGGTATGCCTGCATAATCGTTTACTTCTTTTAAAACTTTATTCTAAGTTAGCTGTTCATTTTTATAGAAGAAACTATGCACAATTTGGCGCACTGATCTCTTTACTAAGTTATCAAAACTTGTAATTATGGCAAGTCGTCCTCGAAGCTGTTTAGGGCTGCAAATCTCTCCGGATTCTAATATTCGCTAGTGGTACCATAAACAGTGAAATTTACTTATAAAAATTAAAAGTTTTATTATTTGATACATATTCTTATGCTATTTGATATCTTACCTAGTGCACCGACAATTTTTCCTATAATACCAGTCATTTTCATGTGTGATCATTTGTTATCATCTGCTTATACATAATAATTATGTACTGTATTTCGGACAGAGACCCAAATCCAACCTCTTAAGCTTCTTTGGAGATTAAGGTGATATTATCACCGAGCTTGTACATAATCCATCACAACAATATAAACAAAACTAACTTTCAACAATGCTAAGGAAACACCATACAGAAGGTTGTTACAAAACAGACAAAATTGCAACTCGGTAACACTTCGAATTAAGATTATATCAGCTGTTGAGTCTAATAATAACGTAATTAGCATCGTGTAAAATAGGCGTGCTCTCAGCCCATCAAAATGGTAGGTTTTAAGCGTAAAATATAAAACGCTCCACCTAGTTATTCAACAGATTATATGGCTGGGAATTTGAATATACGCGAATATTCAAATACCGCATTACTTCTATTGAATCACTCACTTTTTTACATATTAAATTAATTTAGCTATCTGAATGGTTAAATATAACAATAAATTAGTGTTATAAAATATCTAATATATTTTCTAAAACTAAACATTTTACAAATTTAAACAGTTTATTTGTTTAAATATTTGTCTAATTTAAGTGTTTCATATTTTATTATTCACGAATATTCGAATTCCCAGCGCTGATAATAACTAATGCCAATAATAATTGTTTCAACATTTAATTTTAATAGATATTTTATTTTCGTTCGTATTTTTCCTTGTAACTTTTTATCCAAGTAACTTAAAAACATATGGCTGTATCACCCTGTATATTAAGCCTAAACGATATTCAATAAGAGTGTTTTATCTTTAAGTGTAGCAGAAAAGGTTAAATACTCATTGGGTTTACGTCGATCAATAAACATAGTAAGTATATATTTTTGCCATTATTATTATTAGGTAGACATTTCAAGATATAAATGCATACCAATTCTATAAATTACCTTTTGAATATGAACAAAAAACATGCTGTATTGTTGGTGTACGAAATGAATAAAAGAAATTACAATTATCATTTTGTCTTCGCACAGTTCAATATAAAAACAAAACATGTCAATCGCGTCTATGGTTTTGTTTTTAATGTGTATATTTCATAATGTTGATTCTGGAAGGAGAATATGTAAGTAGTCATGTTAAATGTTACCATTTAATATAATTTTACCAAAAAAATACATTCGTAGTTTTTTTTAAGTTCAATTTAAAGTTTTAAACGAGTGTTTTCCACTCCAAGATTAAGCATGAAGTAACATTTCAAGTTTTAAAAAGCCTGAAATTTTACTTCATACCCCACGCGTATAAAACACTAGTTTTAGATAAAGTTCCAAACATAGTATACTGCTTTAGTGCAATATTGTGAACTTCACATGAAATCAGTGTTTATTACGCTTCGCGCATAAAGCAAAATTTCAAGTTTAGAAAAGCTTGAAAGTTTAGTTTAGTCGCTCCGCTTCTAAAATACAACGAATATCTGAAGATTTGCAGCATATTCCACTGTAATTCGGATATGTATACTTGAAATTAAAACTCCCTGTATACAGGCTGTTTCATTAGTGCATTCTTGGAGGATATCTCGGCTCAAGTTAAAAATAGAACAATTGTTTCTACACCAAAGTTACTCGGTTTTAAGAGCTGCATAACCCAAACATCTTTTTATACATACAGGGTGCGTCATAAAGACAGTAATGAATGCAAGTTGCTTATTTTAATTAGATCACCCTGTATATTATTTGGTTTCTGAATTTCTCATAAAAATTGCTTGTAATTTAATGAAAAATATTTGTCGTTACCTTGTTTCTCATTGATCACTTGGTAAAACATTCCTATTAACATATAAGTATATAATTTAAATTCACTTGGTTTGTTTTACTAATAAATTTATTTTTCGTCTAGTTTTGGCTTGAAAATGGCATCAAGCCGAAACTAGTCGAAAAATGAATTTATTAGTAAAACAAACCAAGTGAATTTAAATCAAAAACCCCAAGATGCCCGTATTTCGACAGAACTTATGAGGATCTCAGTTATTTGAAGAGATATAGAGTCGGTTAAATTAGGGCAAAGTTGCGTATTTTAGGGCCTCACAACAATCTGAAAACAATTTTTAAATATTTTTTGTTTGTTTTCGAGATATCAACAATAAGCTGTTTTGTTTTAATCGTTTTTATTTGTTTATCCAAAACTACTAATTCTGAACATTTAGAACTTTGACAATATAACCGACTTTCTATCTCTTCAAATAACCGAAATCCGCATACATTCTGTTGAAATACGGACACACTGTATATTATAAACATATTTGGTCTAAGTCGTACCGTTTCGGAGTTTTTTGACATTTACGGACAGAAATGATGTTTGCAGTGGTTTTTTAAAGCTAATATATCTCTGAAACTATATAAGATACGGATTTCCCTATTCTCTTGAGAAAAGCGGATGCTATCGGCTGCACTATAAAGTTGTTGCCCTTAAAATATAAGGCTATGAAATAAAAATAGTTGAATTTATAAATGTTCAATGAAAGATACTTTGATTTTTTTTAAAAGGAACCATATAACTTTTTTGACATTAATCGACTTAAAATGAAAGTCTCGTTTGAGTGTGATAATAATTTTTTATCTATAGATGTAATATAATTATCATAAAAACTTTAAAGTTACGGATATAAATTATAAACCTAGTAAAAAAAAAATAACATTTTGAGTCGTATGGTATTAGAAAAAATGTATACTTACATTTAAATAAATCAAGTTACCCTTGATTTAAAATTTATAAATTCAACTATTTTTATTTCGTAGCCGAATAACTTAATCGCAAAAACTTTATGGCGCCCTCTATTCTCAAGAAAGGTTTACCAAACTACCGCTAATGTGATTTTTATCCATAAATATCAAATAACTCTGAAAGTGTACTATTTTTAATAAAATGATACGAAGTTTACATAAGGAGTTCAAACACCAAATAATATACACAGTGATCTATTTAAAATAAGCAAGTTGCATAAGATAATGTCTTTTTGGCACAACCTGTATACATGAAAATATTTTTAGGTTATGCTTCTCTTAAAACCAAGTGACTTTGTTTAAAAAACGTTTTCCTATCTTTAACGTGAGTCGAGATATCTTCCAAGAACGCAGTAATGGAAAACATTGTATATTACAGTGTTTATTTTATCAATCAATCTCGTGATAAGTTATCTATATATTTAATTAATAAATTTTAAGGAGTGTTTTAAAAAAAACTATTAATGGAAATAAAGTCAAATTTCCATCATAGTCTGAATAAATAATCTATTGTCATATATTAGATACCAAGCATCAATATTTTATTTTATATTATCATTTCACAATAGAAAATTATTTAATAATACTGTAATTTTTATTTTAGTTATTATTCATGAGAAGAATGATAAAAATCTATGGATAAAAAATATTGTCAATAATGGAAATGTTTCATTGGTCAAACACGCAGCTACAAGAAATTTTAATGCCGCTGCTTTGAATAAATGTATGTATAACTGATTAAATTAGTTACTTTTTATTCAAAGCACTCTATGAAGTTGAAGTTGACGCTTTAAAGGCAAACTATAATGGTAAACGTAGTCTAGCATGTTGTTAAAAATACTTGTGTATATGACAGGATTGAGGAAGTCCGCACATTTCATCAAAAACATTATTGGGGTCTAAAATGTTTTTTTTTTATTGAATGTAAAACAAGATAATCAATAAATACTTTTATTTCAAGAACCTGCATTGTGCTTTAGATGTTTTCGTGATAAATGTTAGGTTTTCAACAACATGAATTTGTTTTAGATGTTTCGTGTTAAATGTTTTGTGTTCAACAACATTAATTTTGTTTTAGATGTTTCTTGTTGAATGTTTGTGTTCAATGGCAGTTATTATGTTTAATGTTTGGAGATATTGATTTTATTTTTTATAAATGTATTTGAGATAAATATTAGAATTAAGTTCCAATAATGTGAATATTCGCAACTTGAAGAATATTAACCAATTTAAAAGTTTATAATTGAATTGAACGAATAAAAAGCACTAATAACCCTTCTTTACACGTTTATTTGAATTACCCAATGTACATACATTTCGGACACAAAGTGACCATTATCAATGCATTAAGACAGTGTTAATCCATTGATAATGGTCACTTTGTGTCCGAAATGTATGTACATTGGGTAATTTAAATAAACGTGAGAAGAAAAGTTCTTGGTGTTTTTTATTCGTCAAATTAATTTGCTCTTCACGTCACTCAATCAATTAACTTTATAATTGAAGTCAATAAAAAATGCATTCGGTAAAATAACTTCCTAAGTTTTTATTTATTATCCACACATCCTCCAGGTCAAATTAAAGAAAGAGAGAAAGACATAAAATTCCCGATAATAGATGTTGATACAACGAACGAATCTGATAAATAAGTTAAAGGGTTATTAGATACACAACACAACGTAATGAAAATACATATTATAAATTTGGATATACCTATACTCCATTCGCGATTAGATTAATGTTAGGGAAACATAGGGCTTATTTGTCCTTGATCGCTAATTGGCCGAAATTCGAGGAAAACTTACAAAGCCAATAAATAGAAAGTTTGTTCTATTCCCCAGTCACTCTCACTTATAGTTTAAAATAAATTGTCACAATTGTCACTGTTTTCAAATTTTTGGTTATTATGTCTAATAACGAAAAACTAATGACTGTTCCTTCCTTCTAAAAATAAACAAGGAAAAAAACCTTAAAGCGGACAGAAGTTAATGGATCTCAAAATTAATTTAATGTGCAAGTCTGTGACAACATTTGAAAGCAAAGCTAAAAATCTTGCGGGTGCTGATGTAGGAATTAATGTTCCTACATCAGCACCCGCAAGATTTGCATCCATGTTCAGAATTATTGCTGAATAGGAATGAACATGAGAAGTTAAAACATATCAAAGAAGAAAGTGCGTCGTAATACTTATTCAAATATAACTGAATGTGTAGAAAAAACCATACGACATTTTGTCCACTCCTTCAAGAGAAAGGGTTAACATTATAAGTACAATTTGTGTTAGGGATGCTCCGGTCCTAAAAAATATCGATATTGGATATCGATTGCATCGTATAGCTAAGTATCTATACGGTAAAATATCGTAGTGAATAGTATCGATATTCAAAATATTGATAATTTTTGATACCAGATATTTCACATTAATTATTTACAATTATTTAACGCTGTAAATAATGTTTTTAAGGACTTCGCCTAAGATTGATACTATTGCCAAGAATAATCTAATGACGGTTACGAAATTATCAATATTCATCTTTTACAAAATAATAATAATAATATTTCAATGTTTTATACGCGTGGCGCATGAAGTAAAATTTCGAGTTTAGAAAAGCCCCGTGAAAATTAGTCTCGGGTCGCTGACGCGACCCTCGACTAATTTTCTACGCGGGACTTTTCTAAACTCGAAATTTTACTTCATGCTCGGTCTGGGAGTGGAAAACACTCGTTTTGTAGATTTATAAAATTTTGATGAGATTTTTGAAATCTTGTAATATTTGCCGATTTAGAAAAATTTCAGGAGATCACTATTTCGAGATTTTCATCAATTTATAAAATTTTCATGAAGATTTTGATATTTCGAGATTTTCGTAAACTTTTCAAATTTCATCGATTTATAAAACTTTAATAAGATTTTCAATATTTCAAGATTTTTGTATGATTTCTTTATTTAGAGATTTTCGTCATATCATGAAATGTTTATAAGATTTTCAATATTTTGAGAATTCCAATTTATAAAATCTTAATGAGATTTTCGATATGTCAAGATGTTCGTCAAATTATAAAAAATTAACATAGATATTTGCGTAAGATTTTCGATGTTTCGAGATTTTTTTTCAGCTCTGTATGTAAATAATCGCTTATTATTTCTTGAGTAATGAATAATGTTATAATAAGTTATATAACTGTAAAAATAATATATTTCTTTATAAATACTGAAAAACATTGTAAAAATGAGTCATTTGATATTCAAAGAAACAGTAACTTTGAATATTGTTGCCTAATAGCTTTATTTTAATACTTTTCTTTTAAAAATCAATTTCGGTCTAACCGATTTCGAGTCAACATACGTTTTTCGTAAATTTTAAATTCTGCGCCCAAAAATGTCACCAGATTCCGCCATTTTAGCCGTATAAACCAGGCTTCTAGTTACATTTTTCTTAAAATGAATGGAGTATAGGGTCAAATTATTATAGGTTTCTAATATATGTATTAGAAATCAATTGAAGAGTTGATTTTCTAAATTAATTAGAATGGTGATGTGTTCATCATAGAACTTTCCCTATCAGTCATATACCGGATTCTTTCAGAAAAGTGTTTATTTTTTATTTTTTACAACTTTTATTTTAAAGATTTTTCGATTAGGTTACTAATTTATAAGATACAAAGAAAACGCTAAGAGCAAACATCCACTTCTGGTTTTCACCTAAAAGACATATTATAGAGTAGAACAAAATAAAGATTTTCTGAAAATCTTATGACACGTTTTCGCTGAAATCTCTACAAAACTGCTGCACAAACCGACGCACAGTGTTTCGAATATATGGGAGCATAGGACAAAAATCAATAAAACAATTTTTAGTGGTTGGAATTTTTTTATTTGTTTATATTTTAATGATAAAGATATATTCTCATATATTCTCATCATTTAACTTTTGTAATATTGCAATAATCAATTTAAAATTTTCTATGTATGTTATAGATCACATCGCAAAATCTTTGAAGGATTTATTTTTTAAAATGTCCTTAATAATTTCGAGTTAAACATTTTTTTGAAAAAATATTTTATCATAAAAAAGCGTCCGACAAAGTTTTTTGATTTATTTTGTAAATATAAATTCGTTTTCAGAAATAAAATATAAAAATTAATAAGCTAGTAAAATAGATTCGAAAATAAGTTCTTAATTTAATTTGTTTACAGTTTATGATTCAGCTTATTTTTTTAAAATATTTATAAATTTGTTGTTTTTTTAAAAGAGTTCAATTTGAAGCTTTAAACGAGTGTTTTCCACTCCCAGACTAGGCATGAAATAAAATTTCTAGTTTAGAAAAGTCCCGTGAAAATTTGACGAGGGTCGCGTAGCGACCCGAGACAAATTTTCTAGGCTTTTCTAAACTCGAAATTTTGCTTCATGCGCCACGCGTATAAAACACTGATTTCAAGTGAGGTTAAAATATACATAAATTTCACAATATTGTAGTGTTTTATACGCATGGCGCATGAAAAAAAATTACATTAATTATGTTGAACATAATGTCATGCGGGAACCTAAAAATATTTTTTCTTATGTTAATGTTAAAAAATCGAGTACACGAATTCCTGGTAATATGACCTATAATAATATTAATATTAATAATCCAAAGGGCATTGTCAATGGTTTTGCTGAGTATTTTAGCAGTGTATATAAAAAACAATCCAGTACCAATTTTAATAATATTGATGTAACTAAAAATGCCCCTGTTTGTGTATTTAACAATATCACTCAGTCTGATATTCTTCGTGCTGTTACTGAGGTAAAAGCCAATAATACTGCTGGAGCAGATGGAATTCCGGCGTTCTTAATAAAGGATTGTATTAGCTGTTTTCTTGAGCCTATAACCCACATTTTTAATTTAATTGTAAATTCGAGCGTTGTACCGGAAGTATGGAAGTTAGGTAAAGTTACGCCAGTTTTCAAGAGTGGAGATAAGTCCAACATTCTAAACTATCGTTCAATAACAATTATAAATAACTTTCCTAAATTATTTGAAATGATACTTTATCGATATATGTACAATCACGTTAGTCCATTTATTACCACGCGCCAACATGGTTTTGTTAAAAAGAGATCAATTGTATCGAATTTATTAAATTTTACCGATTATATTTCGAATCATTTAGATAAACGGAAACAGGTCGATTCAGTTTATACTGATTTCCAAAAAGCATTTGATACAATTGATCACTGCGTAATAATTAACAAACTTTCATCTTTTGGTTTTACGGAGGGAACCGTTTCACTGATGCAATCATACCTACATAACAGACGACAATTTGTCCAGTATATGGGGTATCGTTTCAGTGAGTATACTGCAACATCTGGGGTTCCCCAAGGTACAAACCTGGGACCACTGTTATTCATCATTTTTATTAATGATATTGTTGAGTAAATTCGATGTAACGTGCTCCTATATGCAGATGATATGAAATTATTTAATATCATTGAGTCCAGGGATGATTGCATTCGGTTGCAGCAAGATATTAATAACATTCATAAATGGTGTGAGGTAAATGGATTATCGTTGAACTTATCAAAGTGTAAATGCATGTCATTTTATCGTAAAAAAGATATTGTTATATATGATTATGGTATTAACAATGTATTAATTGAACGTATATACTCGATTAAAGATTTAAGAGTAACTTTTGATCATAAGTTAACATTTAATGATCATATAAATACGATTTGTGACAAAAGTATCAAACTGTTGGGCTTTTTCTATCGCACTTGTAAGGACTTTCATAACATTGACGTTTTAAAAAAAATGTATTTTTCATATGTTCGTTCTAACCTCGAATTCGCCTCTGTTATTTGGTCACCTTACTACGAAAATACTGTAAGTAAAATCGAAGCAGATCAAAAAAAGTTTTTGAAAATGTTTTTTTTTTTTAAATTAAGGAATATCCATCTGTATCCATTACATATGATAACCTCTTACAAACATTTAATGTCGAAAGATTATGTGACAGGCGTACGAAATCTTAAATTCTATTTTTATATGGGGTAGTAAATTACGATATTGATGACCCTAACATCCTAGGTAAACTGAAGTTTCAGGTTTCTAGACTAACATCTCTCAGTAATAACCTATTTTTTCAACCACATGCCAATACGCTAGCTAATTTTAATTCACCCGTTTTAAAAATGATTAGAAGGTTTAATAGTTTAAATAATAGAGTAGATATTTTTGTAGATACCAGAAAATTCCTCATCGAAATAATGTCAGATTTATCGGTACCAGTGATATTGTTATAAATCTTTAGGCTGTAAGTTTGTTTTTTTTTCTTTTCTCTTCTTTCTCTGCGCACTGTATGTATGATTTAAAATTATGTTACATAGCATTATATTAGATTAAGTTCCCTGTAATTGGATATATGTATGTCTGTTGGGAAAAATAAAGAATAATAATAATAATAATAATGAAGTAAAATTTCGAGTTTAGAAAAGCCCAGAAAATTTTTACGGGGCTTTTCTAAACTTCATGCTTAGTCTGGGAGTGGAAAAAACTCGTTCAAAGCTTCAAATTGAACTCTATTAAAAATTCAATGAATATATGAAGATTTAAAGAAAATACGCTAAATTTGCAATCCGTATACTTAAAAAAAAAACTCATACTGGGAGTTTTTTGTTTCATGAATTCAGGTCACTAATTGAGCTTAGTATTTGATATAAACGTTTTGGACACTTATAAGCAATAAAATCCCCTTAAACGCGTTTGATAATATTTTAAAATTAGTATTACCTTATTATAACGTATTTACTAATTATACGTTATAATAAGGTAATACTAATTTGAAAATACTATATTTAAATAAAATTGGTATATTCACCTATAAATTACTTCAAGCCTTTAATACTTTCACGTATTTCACCATGACAACCCGCAATATTCAAACGCGAACATATATCGTAGAATACTATTATTATTATTATTATTATTATTATTCTTTATTGATGCTAATACAGTACAGTTTACACAGGTCAAGAAAATCGGATATGAGTACAAATACACACTGTTTATGGTCAATTTTCTGAGCATTTAACAACATATTTGCTAGATCAATTTTTTTATGACGGTACCTCTCTCTACCAAAAAATCATAACTTGTAAAAGAGCAGTGGGAATCAGATGATCCTTATAAAATTTTGAAGTATATCAATATACTAATAAGGGGATGTTAACACCCCAAAACGTTTCGATACGTTTTTTTTTAAATCTTTTCAACGTTTGTAATCGCTACACAAAATACAAAATTTAGAAGTTTGTTTAAAAATTATTTGCGGAGTAAATCGTACACCAAAAGATAAAATTTGAATAAAATCTTAAGCTGCATACCCGGGGCTATAGAATCCATTATACACTTGTAAATAAAACACTTTTTACTTTGTTTAACCACTGAATCTTACATTTAATTGTGTGACTAGTTTCGACTATCTAGTAGTCATTCTCAAACTAAAGTAAATACAAATTACACGTTAAAAACTTATAAATTGAACTGCGAAAATTGTAAAGGTGTGTACATTGGGCAATCTAGTCGTAGAATCGAAATAAGATTGAAAGAACACGAGCGAGCCTTTAGATTAAAACATAATAGTTCTACCTATGCTAACCATCTTTTAGAAGAGAATCACACTTTTGGCGAGGATGTACTTTCAGTAAACCATTTTGCCGAAAAAGGTCGTAAAATGGATTTACTGGAAGCACTAGAAATACACAAAGCCCGAATTAATCCTTGAATTTCCCTTCTTAATGACCAGGTTGACCCAATGTACACCCCTCTCTTCGAAGCCGTATAAATAGTTTTTAACGTGTAATTTGTATTTACTTTAGTTTGAGAATGACTACTAGATAGTCGAAACTAGTCACACAATTAAATGTAAGATTCAGTGGTTAAACAAAGTAAAAAAATTGTTATTTGTAAGTGTATTATAGATGTATCACAAAGTGAACACCTACAACACCAAACAGAATCCATTATAGATTATTTAAAAACATTTCGTAGCAATTGTAGTATAACGTTAGAACACTTGATAAAATAGAACTGATATTAAAGACAAGTACCCTCTCGATCATTGCTTCGGTTTGAAAGTACAGTAATAAGAAATTAGCAAAACTCAGGTAGCTGTTAAATGGAATTCTTGGAGTTATGGCTTATCTACTTTACTGTGGTAATATGAATATCCTTAAAATGAAATGTTCATTTTTTGATTTTTGTCCATTGCTCGAAACACTGTGCGACGGACGACAGATATCATTGAGCTAACACTTAATTCAGATATTTAGGACCCGAAAATCTATATTTTCGTAAAAACAATGAGGGGCAATTTTTATGGATCACAATATCTCTCTTACACAGTAGTACCTTCAGTAAAAACGGTGTTACATTTAAATTATTTAAGCTATAGAAAATTATAGTATATACATTTCAAGTATTTCATCAAAAGCTTTTCAAATCCTAATTTTTGCTGTAGAGCGCAATCAGAAGATCAGACAGACAGACATTTTTAAAAAATTTACTTTTACACACGGGGAAAGTACAAATTCTGTAAATTGAAAAAAATCTCTTCCTTGCAAAGCTTTAATTTATTGCTTTCTATAAGTGAGTATTATCGCATAGAGTAAAATTGAATTTGTTTATTGTTTTGCAGAATATTCACAAAATACAGGGTGGAGTATTTAATGTGATTTTCGCAAATATTTCGAAAACAAAGCATTTTACACAGAAATGACCTTTGTAAAAAAATAATTGTATAGAAGGGGGTCATAATTATGTAATATTGGTTTTCTCACAGGTGGCGCTGTTGTCGCTAAAACAATGTCAACTCATTTTTTTAACGGGAACCCCCATATTTGATTGCAGATTCAGATTCCTTGTAAAAAAATAAGACTACATTATTTGACCTGATATATTTATTTATTTTTTTAATAACCCAACAGTGTGAAAATCCAATAACAGGGTCATATCATTAGTACAATATAAATACAATATAGCAACATATGGATAATATTACAAATTACTACAGTATGAAAAGAAAACTATAAACTAAGGTAACGCAGATAATATTTTAATACAATCACTAACATTAAGCTTAAATGTTGAAAATGTTGGCGTAAAAATGTCTACATTGTACGCGTAATTATTGTAGAACCGCGATAATCTTATAATGGTAGAGTTAGAATAATAATTATTAGTTGGAGTGTCGTGAGTAAAAGTCCTAATAAATTGTGAACAAACTCGAGGAACATTAAATTTAAAGCGACTGACAAAGTTCATGTCATCAATCAAATCATGCAACAATTTATAGAGAAAGCAAATATTTATAAATATAATTCTGTTGTGTACAGAAATTAATTCAAATTCTGTGATCACTGTAAGGTATATCAAAACTGGAATGGCGGTATTTTACAAAATAAAGTTATCTAAGAAATTAATTTTGGATATTTTCGAGCATGCCAATATATTTCATGTACATTGGTGTCCAAATTAATACACAATATGATATTTTACTCAATATAACTGTGTTGAATAATAAAAGTAACACCATTATACTGGAAAATTCTTTGCAATTACGTATTATACAACCCATCATACAATAACAATTTTTAGTTAATAATTCAATATGAGCATTAACTGTCAATTTGCTATCAAAAATTACACCGAGATTCTTTATTTCTGTAAATCTTTGCAACTGCATATTATTAATTTTGTAAGGATATAATATTAAATTTGATTTTTTTGAGTAGGTAAGAACGGAGCATTTTGATATATTAAGTGATAGTTCATTAACAGAACACCACTCTGTAAAAATGTTTATATAATTCTGCAACTTCACTCAATCTTCAATCCCACTAACAGCACAAACAGCAGGAGTTTCATGTCATCCGCGTAAAGCACTATATTAGATTTGAGAGCCTAGCACACATCGTCCATATAAAATAGAAAGAGCAGAGGTCCTAGATTCGATCCTTGAGGTATCTGGATGCAACGTACTACTTGGATTTGTGACCGTGTATCTCCACACGTTGCCGCGATTAAGTAGATATGACGAGATAACATTCATGATGCTGTGATTTAAGCCATAGGATAACAATTTATTAAACAGAATCTTGTGGTCCAGCTTATCGAACGCTTTCGTTAGATCACCATAAATAACGTCCACCTGATGTCTCTCGTTCATAGTGTCATATATATTCTGTTAATACCTATAAGATTTGTTGTTGTAGATCTACATTTTACAAAGCCATGTTATTGCGTGGATACATATGGATTAGGTTAGGTTAGGTTGTAATGGCAGCAGTTAGACCGCTCACTTAGGCCTAAAGGGCCTCTTGTGATACCATAAGGGTGAAAAGGAGTCAGATTTCCCCTCCCTCCCCCCACCCAAAAAACCAATCCGAGCACCTAATGAACCCGA
The DNA here is from genome assembly GCA_932526585.2 of Philonthus cognatus. NCBI lineage: Eukaryota > Metazoa > Arthropoda > Insecta > Coleoptera > Staphylinidae > Philonthus > Philonthus cognatus. The sequence continues at coordinate 38,822,451 of OW052242.1, forward strand.
TCAGATTTCTCACATCTAGGGGTGTGAGGTCCGTTAGTCCATTTGCATAGTGCATACCAAGGTACTTGATCCCTTTTCGTTCGAGAGCAGGGCATTGTTCCATATAGTGGAGTACCGTCTCTTCCTCCTCCACATCCAGGTATCCTCTGCAAAAGTCGTTGTGCCCAAGACCCATCTTTTGTGCATGTCTGCCTAGGAGGCAGTGGCCTGCGAGGATGCCTACCACCTTCTCTATGTCGATTCTGCTAAGTGCAATTAATCTTTTGCTGTTTATAGTATCCCATATAGGCCATAGCTGCCTTGTTATGAGACACGTATCTTCTTCTCTCCACCTATGGTTGGCCGATGCTATCATCTAGTCCCTAAGTAGTCTCTTGCATTCCACAAGAGGAATGTGGATGGAGAGTTCAGTAGACAGTTTCTTCATTCTTGCCTCCTTCCTTGCAAGGTCGTCGACAATTGAATTTTCCCTGATATCACTGTGGCAAGGTACCCATATGAGTATCATGTAACAGTTATTTGCAAGGCTATTTAGCGATTTTTTACAGTCTCTGGCTACCTTTGAGGTGCAGAACGGACTATTCAGTATCCTAATGGCGGCTTGGCTATCAATAATGAACCTGATACGTTTCCCCTGATTATGAATTATGGACTAACATGTGTATATATATATAATCAGCTATTATCGATTCGAAAACTTTTGATAAATTGCTTAAGTTGACAATAGATCTATAATTAACTGGTATAAATAAGGGTTGCATCAAATCCGGTCCCATTATAAAATTAGGTTTAAGGCTTTTCAACTTTTTTAAAACATCGGCTGCATCTATTATGTAGTCACCAAAAGGATCTATATAACAATGTTCAATATTGAAAATATTAGAATCACAACTATATGACTTCATAAAATGGTCAGCGAATCCATTAGCAATATCAAGTGGAGTGTTGAATGTTTCATTTTCTAGTGTCATTACGTCTGAAATACGAACTTTTCCGTTTATTATTTAAATAGTTCCATACCAAATTTGGTTCCTGCAAAAGCCGTTGCTGCATATTATCTATATATTTTAGATGAGCAGTGGTGGTGTCTTCCTTACACGATTGACGGAGCTCCCTAAATGTATCGCGGTCTACACTTCTATGCCACTTCAAATAAAGCTGACGATACTTGTATTTTAATTTGATTTTTCTTTTAATAGACGAGTTAATCCAAGGAGAACTACTATTGTCATATGCTTGTCTAGATCGTGGAACACATATTTTAAAAATGTCATACAAGATATGGCGCTGTAATCGCGAAAAATAATAATGCGTTCGGATGTTCGTGTGATTTGCGAGTAGATTCAATTTGAGATACAATGGCTGAAAAAACAAAGAAAGTGTTTCGAGACAAGCAGAAGACTTTTTACAAAAGTCATTTTTTATTTTTGTTCAGTTGAGAAATTATATTTTAAATCGTGAAAATGTTAATGCTGCTTGTCATTCTACGTGCTGACACTCTAAAAACAAGCGTCTCATTCTAAGACACCACAACATCTTTCATGTTTCACCTGTCTCGAGTACAGCGCCATTTATCAGGCTTACAAAAAAATAAGGTAAACAAATTCTTTTTATTATTTTATAAGGAATCTGAAACTGCAATCAAAAATAGGGGTTCCCACTAAGAAAAAATGGGTTGACATTGTTTTAGTGACAACAGCGTCACCTGTGCGAAAACCAATATTACATAAATATGCACCTCTGCTGTACGATTATTTTTTATTTAGGTCATTTCCGCGTAAAATGCTTTGTTTTCGAAATATTTGCGAAAAACACGTTAAACGCCCCTCCCTGTATATTATTTTGATTATTATCACCTCAAATTAAGTTCGTTAAAAAAACGCGTGTACTTTCATTTGCTTTGATTAATTTACCGAAAAGAGGTAAAAAATTAGCAAAATATGGGTTAATTATTCCATTCCGATATTCTAGTTTTCCGGTATTTAAATCCCTAATTGGGACTTGGGATTTGGGAACTAAATCTGTAAAATCCAAGAGCCAAGCCAATATTTGGTGGTTTCACTAATGTTTATCAAAGTTCAGGCCCATTGCTCGAAATAAATATCACAGATATAGATTGTTACATTATTTTTGCGCTAATCAGCATGCTAATACGCAAGATTTCCGCACTATTACCTTTTGACACTCAAAAACCCCGATCCACCTAATACGAGTATACAAAGGTTTGATTGCATGAGTAAAAAAAGTTTAAATGCTTATAATGTAAATTTGTTGAAGTTAAATAACTCTAACAGGAAATTATATATATATATATATATATATATATATATATATATATTTTTTTAAAGTACAATAACAAGAGAAAAAACTAGTAGAACAAAATATTTGGCTATGTGAAGTGGACTAACTTTGATTTTTCAAATTGTCAATCAAGTTGACAAATCTGCGGAAATGTCAAACAAAATTTAATTAACGTCTACATGCCTCAACTGACTGAAACGCAAAAAGCGATAATTGCGACCCGTTTAGAGGGGTATTAGCATTAGAGACATTGCTAATAAAGTGCATGTCAACAAATGCACCGTCTTGTTGGTCAAGCAAAAAATTGTTGCTAACCCCTGTACATGACAAGTTTGTTCTACAAGAAAAAAAACTATATTTTAGAAGTGACTAAAGCTCTCTTGTAAATATTTTTAAGTGTTGAAAACAATTACTTTTCGATTTTGTCGCCCCCATAGTGATTGCACCCAGGGCGGTCCGCAACCCCCGCACGTCTATTTCTACGCCATTGCTCGTATATTACAAGTTAATAAATTAATAGGTATAATCTGTTTTTTTTTAAGATGACCAATGAAACTTGACATTTCAAGAATTTAGCGGTGAGATGCAGGTTGTGTGTTTTAGGTTAGAACAAGTTTAATCACATGTTATATTGTAAATCAACTTTCAATTTGTAGGTTATGTGAAGGGAAATCTGACACTAATATGACAATTAAATTAACGTACAAAGATTACGATTAATGTATTTACCTATTACCGCCTCAAATTATTTGTATTTACTACCAATTTAATAAAGTATCTATGGGGATCAGGTAGGATAGGAAGATCAGCTAATATTCCTTGCTCAGGAATATCTGTCTTCTTTATCATCTGCCCATTAATATTTTCAAATTTTAAAAAAGTTCTAAATCCAAGGAATTTTTCTATTAGGTATACATGTTATGATTTTTCAAAGTACATTTTCAGACATTCGTGATCTTATTAAAAACTTTGGATGTAAAAACCTAACGAGTGTTTTCCACTCCCAAACTAAGCATGAAGTAAAATTTCGAGTTTAGAAAAGCCTGAAAATTTGGCTTGGTCGCGTAGCGCAGCGGAGCGACCAAGCCAAATCAGGCTTTTCTAAACTCAAAATTTTACTTTATGCGCCACGCATATAAAACACTTATTTGAAATGAAGTTCAAAATATACTGCTTAGTTCTGATCACATGTTCATTAATTTTTCAAATGTTTATATGGAATATGTGAAAGTATTCTTAAAAGAAAAAATCCCTGTATGTGTTGTAAAGTTGCAGTTGTAGCATTCTCTTTTTTGAAAATCACTGCATCATGACAATTTATTTGAAAAATTATGATTTATTTGTCACATTGATATTCATTTACCAACATCTCAAAATTTGATGTTTAAAATACGCTACTGTTAAAGCAGGACTGCAACTGTTCGCAGAAAATACACCCTAAGTTTGGTCATATTAAAAAAAAAGAGAGTTTACCTTACTTACTAATCCAAACATATGATCCAGATCTATACTCAACGTCGACTTTATTTTTCAGTGTGCTCAATGGGTAGGCCAGATTTAATCCTGGATTTCACAAACATTGGCCTACATTCTGAAAGTATAAAAAAGTATTCGAGACACATGCAAATTCCAACAATCACTACTTCTCACGGTGTTTATGCAGAATGGAAGGATTTGACAGCTATCGAAAGAAAGTACCTAATTCGTTTCAAGAGTCCGGAGGATTATATAATGGGCATTATTCGAGATATAGTAATAAAATTCAAGTATAGAAATGCTGCGATATTTTACGATACCACATTCCGTAAGTACTTACTAGGGTCAGTCAAATATGTCTTCATACAAAGTTTGCGGACGTATCGTCAGGCAATTGTGCACGAACTTCTCTGCTTTGAAAACAATGTCCGTCCAGTGCTTCTTTGAGTGGTCTAAAATAACCCAAATTGCTTCAAGGGTCAAAATTATGACCTGCATTTCTTAAAAAGCCGTACCTTAGAAATAATTTTGTTTGCATAAACAAAAAAAGCGTAAAAAATATGCCAACAGTAACACTTTAAATAAAAAACCTGAAAAATGCTAAAAAAACATATTATAATTCGATACGTATTATCAAAAAAGAGTTAAAATTAAAGTCATAAGTAGGTGTTATTAAAGCGAATGGGTTTATAAGTGTGTCAGTTACATTAAAAAATAAAGCTAATGCAAAGTCGATTCTTAATGTTGTGCCGCATGGAGGTAGGAATCTCTATTGATTCAAATTTAGGAATTTGTAATACACAAGAAAAATTAACTAACGAATTTCTAGGAGTGTTTAAGAAGGAGGTTTTAAAGCTTAATTAAATTTAAAGTAAGGACCAATACTAACGTTTTGCAAATCAAGATCTCTGCCATTTGGAGATTGAAAGGTTAAATAAGAAAATGATGTCATAGAAAAAGGACGGAAATATTTGTTTGTGTAGCGACTTTAAAGTAAGAGTTAACAGTAAATTACACATAAATAAATACCCTATTCCTAGAATAGAGAATATTTTTCATAACTTAAAGGGTGGCGTATTATTTAGCATAATTGACCTATCTCAAGCTTATACACAAATAGAACTTGATGATAATTCAACCAAAAATGTAGCAATCAGCACACACAAAGGGTATTTTGTATTTAATTGTTTGTAATTATCGACCAAATTTTCACAAGGGTAAAATAGGTAGCAGTATTTCTGAATTATACGGTTTTTGAAATATTAAGGGATTTTGGCTTGAAAGTAAAAACTAAAGAAATGCAGTTTCTTTCAAAACGAAATTAAGTATTTAGAACAGGACCGGCCAACCCTCGGCCAGCGGTACCAATCGCCCTTGTATGTTTAGTAATGTATTTTTTTAAATACTTAAATAGTTTTAAGTTTCACGTATTGCGCATACCTTAATATTATTTGTATTATCAATTTTATTAAATTTAGCTGTAATAACTTGAATAGAAATAGCCGATTTATCAACTGGGAAAAAATTATCTGGTAATAATTTTCAGGGTGATATTGAATCTTTTCTTTAAACTGAAGTGTTTTTTTAAACTTCACATTAAATTCGTGTTTTACACGCCTGGCGCATGAAGTAAAATTCGTGTATAGAGAAGTGTGGCTTTTCAAAACCCGACATTTTATTTCATGCTTAAACAAAGACTGTAATAGTATATTTCATTACCAGTCCAGAAAAAGTGATTTTATCAGAAAACTTAAATTATATTTTTATTTTTAAACCAGTAACATCTATGGAAGTAATGAAATACAACTAGTTTTATACAAGATTTAATTTAATACCAGTTTTTCGAAATTTGATCGGGTTAGCACTTTTCTTAAAGCGAAATATTTTTTTAACACGACGAATCGACAACATAAGGTAGACGATTTTACGGATTTGGCCTTTTCGGAAAAATAAAATAAAAGCCAATACGAGCGATTATAGATAAGCGGTTCACTTAGCAACAACTTAACACAAACAAACTGTTTCTGAGTGTTGTGAATTTTATTTTTATAAATTGAATTTTTGAAAAAACTGGTAATATGTAGCTTGATGTCCTTCATATTTTCATATTTATTAAAGTGTTCAATAATATGAACGAGTGTTTTTATTATATTTATGTGAAAACAGTTATAGTATATCCAAGAATCCAGGCAATATGTTAATGGGTTTAAAGTTTCCGCATTGTTGCCAAGAGTACATGTAAACATTCAACGGACATAAACCTGTCCGAAAACGTTAGGTGCTAGATGCCTAACGTTGAGTTATAAATGGTTAAAAATGGTGAATTAAGGTTTAGCTGTAGTGACGCAGCAAGGAAAAAGATGTGCACCAAATAACATAATACTGCCATTTATCAATATGAATTTGAACGTGCATTAAAATGTTAGTATTAATTGGCATTATTATGATGCGACTATGATTCGGACCCCTTCCCCTGCAATAATAACAATACCACGAGGGTATCTTTGAAAGTTATGTTTCTTTTGTTAAAATGTTCGCTATAAAGGAAGGTTAATCAAAGTGTTTTCTTAATTAAAGTTTTATTATTATTACAATATATTTATTACGATTCACTCTTCCTAGGACTCGGAGTTTTCGACTGGATTTATTACGATTAGTAAAGCGGCAACGCTGTGAGGTATTACCAACAAAACGTCACATATTTAACGCTTCCTTTAACGTTGTGTTTAGGGAGTTTAGAGAGTTAAGAGATGTCAGAATGGGAATGAAAACAACTAGATATTGCTTGCATTCTCGGACGAACTTTAATTTCCATATGCCTCTAGAATAATAAAAACGTCATTTTTTCAAGCCACCACGCGGAAATACTTTTACCTGCAACCACATAAGAAAACAGTGTTTTCTTAACCACCTTACTGATCTAGAAAACACTGTCATAACCACGCGTTTGTTGTAACAAAAAAATGACAAACGTCAGTTTTGAAAAGTCATCGTACAAGTGCGACACGTTATTCAGGTAATGTCTGATTCAAGCGACTGTGAATTAACGCCTCCGGATGTGGCCGCACGTACCAAAGCGATTAATGATATGCAGTTACCCGAAAAATCGCGGGCGCGGTACATAGAATGTTATACCAAATTTATGGAATGGCTCAGCTCGAGAAAGATTAAATCCTTTACTGAAAATGTGCTTGGAAGCAGCTATTGAGCCTGCGGTAATTTGTGATAAACAACCTTACATTTCACAAGCACCTGAAGTCAGAAGCAATGCAGAAAGCAATGAAAACCAACATATTGCAGTTAATTCACAAAACTCAATGCGAAATGGTAGCTTTTCTTTTAATAACTGTTCTGTAGTTATAAATAATCATTATCATTATAATAACTAGTTTGCACAAAATAATATGAAAATAGATAAAAATAAAACTTTTTGCCAGTTGCTACTTGAATCTACATTACTATATTTGGTGTTCGTATGAAAACTATGTAGGTGGTTGCAGGTAAAACTATGTACAATACGCGTGTGGTAGGCATATTACGTGCTCGTGGAGTTAACACACTCGCCGCTGCGCGGCTCGTGTTTAACTCTACACTCGCACGTAATATGCTGTTTACCACACTTGTAATGTAATATACTATTTCGTACGCTCTTTCCGTGCGGTCTCAAATGTTTTCATAGTAACGATATATTTGTCATAACATTTAATTTTCCGTCAGAGAAATATGTAAGTTTGGTTCAGATGTACGCAGACTTAGAAGAAATTGATTTTGTAGATTATATCCATGATGATGTATTAACCTAAGCGGCACATGTAAGCGTAGAATTACCAGTAGTAAAATCCAGATATAGGCACGGACACAGGTAGAATGGAAACTATAAAAAATACAAAAATTGTGAGTGACGATGTATAACTTCTATTTTATTTTTTACTTAAAAGGAAGAAGACAGCAAACAAAAATAAACAATAACCTAAGCAGAGCTGGGCAGGATTCGAATCATTTAGGATTTGAATGCTGGATTCGAATCCATTTAGAGGATTTAAACGAGGTATTCGAATTCTTCAGTTAAACTGCATTCGTGATCCGGATTTGTTACATTTTTTTTAAGAAAATTCGTATTCAAATACAAATGCGGATGATTCGAATCCTTATAAAAGAACTTGAATATTTATAAGAGGATTCGAATATTTGTAAAAGGATTCGAATACTTATAAAAAGATTGGAATACTTACAAAAGGATTTAAATCATCAACAATAATTCGAATGAATTGTGAGGATTCGCATGAACATTTTGTTTGTGTGCTTTTAACCTACAGGTCAAATCGCGCAGCGGAGCGACCAAGCCAAATCAGGCTTATCTAAACTCGAAATTTTACTTCATGCGCCACGCGTATAAAACACTGATTTAAAGTGAAGTTCAAAACATAATTCGACTTAGTTTTGATCACATGTTCATTAATTTTACAAATGTTTATATGGAATATATGAAAATATACTTAAAAGAACAATCCCTGCATGTGTTGCAAAGTTGTAGCGTTCTCTTTTTTGAAAATCTCTGCATCGTGAAAATTTATTTGACAAATTGTAATTTATTTGTCACATTGATAATCATTTATCAACATCTCAAAATTTGTTGTTTAAAATACTCTACTGTTAAAGCAGGACTGCAACTGTTCGCAGTAAATACACCCTAAATTTGGTCATATTAAAAAAAATTGAGTTTACATACGTTTATGTGTTTTTTAATTCTAACATATGCGGCGGAGGAAGAGTATTACAGAGCCTTAGTTATTAAAAACAATGGTCATATTTGACCTATGTGCGTTTGCACCGGCTTTCGTTAAGGTCCTCGTTAACTTATGTTGTAGTTAATTGACAACACACAGATCCTTCGCGAATGATCGATTTTTTTTTCGAATAACGCGCCCAAACATAGCAATTTAAATTTACTATTTACGGGTGGCAGTGACCGGTAATTTCTCATTAGCGTTTCAATTTCGTTTATGTCAATTTGTGTATTTTACGTTTCTCCGATTGATCTAATTTTTACCATTAAAAATAACTTGCTATGTTTTGGCGCGTTATTTAAAAACGTTCGACTATTCATAAAGGCTTTGTATTATGTCATTTAACTACAACAGAAACTAACGATGACCTTAACGAGAATCAGTGCTAGCGTACATAGGCCAAATAAGACAATTTTTTTTTAAATAATTGTATATTTTAGATATGCAAGACACTATGAAGCAATTCCTGATTGATCTCCAAGTTCGACATACAATTATAGAAATAGGTTATTTAGAAGAAACTATTGGTTATCTCGAGAAAATGGCTAACATAAGAATATATAATTATTTTGTGATTGCGATGGATGGCTGGTTTCAATTAATTACATTCGAAATGTGCAGATTAAACATGTATTCAAAAGCATACTCTATATTTCACATAAATGTTTATTATAGTTCGAATCAAATTCAATGTAGTAACTATATAAAATATGTTGTTATGCAGCCTGGTAAAAGTAGCGGAGAGATTAGCATGGGAGTAACGAATATGTTTTATTTAGACTTGATAAACATTGGTTTAAATATGATTTCGTAAGTATCGATTGTTTAAAACTCAAAATTGAGCATATTCATATTCAGAGACATTTTTTTTATTGCCAGATATAAACTATAGGTTCTACAGTTTCATATACAGGGAGTTTTTCATTTAAGTTTACATAGCCTGATTACAGTGTATATGCTCTAAATCTTCAGATATTCGTTGTTTTCTTTTAACTTGAAACTTTAAGCGATTTCACTCCCAGGTTAAGCATGAAATAAAATTTCGAGTTTAGAAAAGCCTGAAAATTTGGTTTAGTCACGTAGCGCGAAGCGCAGAGCGGCCAAAACGAATTTTCAGGCTTATCTAAACTCGAAATTTTACTTCATGCGCCACGCGTATAAGACACTGATTTCAAGTGATGTTCGCTTGTTCACAATATTTCAGCGTTTTCAATGTTTAATACGCGTGGCGCATGAAGTAAAATTTCCAGTTTAGAAAAGCCTGATATTTTACTTCATGCTTCATCCGGGAGTAAAAAATACTCGTTAATAGTTTCAAATTGAAATCATTTAGAAAAAACGATGGATATGTATACTTGAAAGAAAAATTCCCTGTATTTGTAAAATATGCAATAGTATGATAAATTGCGAATTCACGTTATAAAACGCAATAATAGATTTAATTGATCTGTAACGATCGTTGGTGATCTTGTTAGAGTTCTTTTATTTATTTTTGATTTCCTAAATTTAAAGTTTGAAACGTAGTTTGATCAACTTGGTTCAAATCATGGATGTTTATAATTTTAACTTGATATTTAATTTGAATAATTAAAGTTCAATTACGTTGGACAATCATTAGATTCAGAATTTTAACTTAAAAGATTCAGAACTTTAACTTAGAATTTCGCTTATAAAATGTTTTGCGACCTGGCTGTTTTCTTCAACTGCAGAACTAAAAACGCCTACTTAACACCAGAATAATTTCACTTTGTTTAATGATAAGATAAGACATGCACGCATGACATAAATTAACATTTGATTTTTTTTTTCTTTTAAGTATACATGTTCCACTTAAAGCGTATAAGCTGTAAATCTTCAGATATTGGTTGTTTATAAAAAAAGACCTTTATTGGCATTCTTTACTACAAATAACAAACAATACTTTACATTCTATAAAACTAAATCCCCCCCATTCTACAATCCCTTCTATTTTCTCTCTCCCTCCCTAGCTTCTCCAACGTCCTTACCCCTACCCCATTCTCTCTCATCCACTTTATCACCCTTCTACTCCCTTTCGCTCCCATCCATTCCTCCTTTACCCCCTAGCATTTCTCCGCCAAGTGGCCCCACGTATCCTTCCCATGCTCACACAATACACACCTTCGCCCTTGCCACAATCACCCTCTCCTCTCTACTCCATCCCCTCTCTATCAGATATCTCGGCACTCTTCCATACATCTGCCACCTCCCATACATATCATTGTACTCACTTCTCTCGATACGCCCTTGCCTTTCCTGCCCTTCCACCGTCTTCCCTTTTCCCTTCACCCACTCACCCACCTTCACCCCATTCCTTAGCCATTCCATTACTTTCGCCTCCGACAACCCTACTCTCTCATACATTTTCCTCCTCCCCCCCTCCTTCTACCCTCACCCCCACACACGCTCGTCACCTATACAACCTTCACCAATCTTTCTTCCTCCAGTTCCCACAATTTCATCTCATACCTCACCACTCTCACCATTGCCTCGCGCTCTAAACTCTCCCTGTTAGTCTCCTGAAGCACCATGTAGATGGGCGTGGACCTTTCCACTCCCAACATGCGCTGTAGGAACCACATCTATTCCCTCTCCATGCAAAGGGTATGAGCTTTCGTCCCCACACTTCCACTCCATACATAAGCACCGATCTCACACACGCATCCCATATTTTACATGCCACTCTCACATTATTCCCTATCCACTTCTTCTACTTTTCCCAATCCATCCCCCCATGCTTTCCTAGCCTTACTCTGCGCCCATTTCACATGCTCCTCATACCCTCCCGTCCCTTCGAACATAAACCCTAAATACTTAAAACTTTTTACCCTCTCAATAACCACCCCCATCCACTCCAATTCTTTCACCTTCCCCTCCCTCCCTCTATTTCTAAACTTCACCTACTTCGCTTATTCCACATTCTCACTCATCCTTCTCTTATCCATGAATCTCTCCGCTCTTTTCAACATGTTTTTTATCCCTTCATGCTCTCTTGCCATTAACACCATGTTATCCGCATACGCTAACGTCCACACTTTCCTCTTACCCATCACAACCCCAGCCCCGCTTGCCCTTTCCTCATAACCTCTTCAAATTCACTAATGTATAAATTAAACAACATCGGCCTCAGCGGGCACCCCTGCCTTAATCCCTCCTAAGTCCTGAAACACTCTGACACATCCGTCCCCACTTTCGCCATCACCCATGTCTCCTTATACACTCTCCTCACACACTCAACCATCCCCTCACTCACCCCTCTCCTCCTCAAGCACTCTATCAGACTCACCCTCGGTATGGAGTCATATGCTGCCTTTAAATCTAGGGATATACACATCCTTTTTGTTCCATCACTCTCTCTTCATAAGGGTAAAGACCTGCTCTCTCGTCCCCCATACCTCTTCTAAACCCCCCCTCCGTCTCTGGCAGTATCCCCTTCTCTACCTCCACCTCCATCCGATTCCTCACTTTCATCATTGCCAGCTTGTACCCAATACTTGTTATAGTTACTTCTCCATAACTCCTCGCATCCTTTTCGTCCCCTCCTTTATACACCGGGCACATCAACCCCACCCTCCACGCCTCCGGTAAGCTCATCTCCCCCCTCTACATCTGATTCAATAGCTCTCTGAATTTCTTTTTCCTCTTTTCCCCAATCTCCTTCCACATCTCGGCTTTGAGACCATCCCTCCCTGCCGCCTTTCCACTCTTCACTTTCTTGAAGGCCCTTTCCACCTCCTCCTGCATGAACTCTTCTCCTCTATCTCCCCGTCTGTCTTCTCCAATCCCCCCTGGTACTCCGCTCCCTTCCCTGCACGTCCTTGTCCATTCTTTTAGTGACACCCCTACCTGCTTCCTCCTTTCCCCTCTACTCAGTACTCTCCACATTTCTGCCTCGTTCTTAGTCTCTCAATTCCTCGCTCGCCTTTTCCACTGTTTGCAGCTTCTTCTTCTCACATATATCCTCATATCTCCTCCTTATTTCCGCCACTCTGCTCTCTCCAGATCCGCCTCCTACACATTCTCTTGCAGCCTTCCTCAAAATCTTTTTTGCCTTAATGCATTCCTGATCAAACCATGTGTCACCATCTCTTCTCTCACCCTTTCTCTTTCTTCCACGTCCCACTATTATCCCCTCCATCTCCTTTATCGTACTGACCTCCTCCCATTTAATCCTGTCTAATTTCTAATCATATGCTCCATCGCTTTTACCCTGAACTCAAGAACCTCGCTTTCTGACTCCCTTTCACTCACGTGTCTCTTCTCTGCCCATATCTCCACCTTTAACGGTAGGTGATCTGATTCCAAAACCTCCTCTATCTCCATACTCTTTATCTCTTCTCTAGTTATTTCCTTCACCACAACATAGTCTATCACGGATGCCCCTCGTGGCCCAATGTAGGTTTTTTTCCTCTCCCAATCACCCTCATCATGCATCCGTTCAAAATCTCCCACCCCCTCCCCCTCCATCACCTACTCCTTCAAACTCCTACCTTCCCTATTTATAGATTTATCCTGTGAGCTTCTCTTCACATTCGAATCTCTCTAATCCCTTCCCCCATTTTTCCTATTCTGGCATTGAAGTCCCCACCCACCATCCAACTTCCTTCCTCCCCTCTCATGTATTTCTCTTCTTATGTCCCCCAATTTTTTTTGACGTATACCACCCCCACCTTAACGCAGTATCCTCCCTGCTGGTATTCCACCCACACCAACTCTTCGCTTTCCTCCATAATTTCTCCCTTGCCTCCGTTTCCATCCTCTCTCCATCTAACAATCATTCCCCCTATGCCCTTCCTTTCATATCCCATCTAAACCTCCTCGGTAACCATCCTTTCACTTCTCACCATTCCTTCTTCAATATCCAAGTCTCTACTATCCCCACTATGTCCTTCCCAGTTATTCAATCCTCAAAGTCTTTCTTCCACTTTGCCCTCCTGCCCTTTAGACTTTATTCCCGCCATATTCCAAAACCCTTTTGCTATCTTCCCTTTTTTCCCTACTCTCCCACACTTGCTTCCCAGTTGCCTGCTCCTTTCACAGCCCTTCTGCCCCTGCCCTACCTCGCCCCCTTCGTCTCGTCTATATCCGCTCTCTGCATCCCCCTCCCCCTTCCTCCCCCACATCTTGTTCCGCCTCTGCATTTTTCCAATTCCTGCTCTATCATGATATTATCACCCTCTCCCCCTCTTACTTCCTCCTTCCTTATTACTTTTTTGGCTCCTCCTGCTTCTCCACTTCTGCCTTCTCCTTATTCCATCTCCATTCTTTCCTATTAACTATCACTTTCTGATACTCGACTCTTGCATACTTCCCCCTTTCCCTCTATCATCTAGCTATCTTCCTCATGCATTTCTGCACCCTTCTCTTCTCCTTCATGAGGTCCTTGTGTATGTATATACTTTCTTGCGCACATTTTAGTTTGTTTTTATTTTTCAATACCTTAATTTTTTCTTCCAATTTCCCGAGCCTCACTACCACTAATTTTCCAACCCTATCCACCACATAGCTATCCTGCACCTCCGCCTCTACTCCCAGCGCCTTCTTCAGAAAACCCGCCACTTCTCCCTTCTTCAGGAACGTCTTCCCTTTGATCTACTATCCTTCGTCTTAACTGCTTTCTTTCATTCCCCCATGTTTCTTTCATTTCTTTCATCTCCTCTCTCCACATCTCCCTTGCTTCTCTCATCTCCTCCTTCCACATCTCCCTCATCGCTTCTGCAATTCGCTCCATTATTTCCCTACCTCTGTACTCCCGCTCCTCTGCCAAATGCCTTCCTCCTTCTGGCCTCCTCTTCCTGGTTGTTTATAAAATGAGTTAAATTTGAAGCATTAAACGAATGTTGTCCACTCCCAGACTAAGCAGGATTGGTCGCGTAGCACGTAGAGCTATGCGACCAAACCATATTTTCAGGCTTTTCTAAACTCGAAATTTTACTTCATGCGCCACGCGTCTAGAACATTTAAATATTGTGATGCCAGCGTGTAATACGCGTGGCGAATGAAGTAAAATTTCGAGTATAGAAAAACCTGAAAAATTGGTTTAGCCGCTCCGCTTCGCGGAGCGACCAAACCAAATTTTCAGGTTTTTATAGACTCAAAATTTTACTTAATGCTTAATCTGGGAGTGGAAAACACTCAAACGGGTGTTTTCCTTTAAATTTAAATTATTTTTTTTCTAAAAAACAACGAATACAACGAATGTCGTAACATTGACTTCGTATACAGATGTATACTTAAAAGAAAATGTCCGTGTATGTTTAGAATGTGCAAAGTATTTAATTTACAAATAAGCTGTTATTTTTAATATTATCCGAGCAACGATATAATTACAATGCAATGATAATGATGTACAGTTTGATTCAATAAATCAGTAAATAACTACACAATTGAGAGATTCATTACAGGTCTTATAATAAAATAAAATATATGTTGAGAAATACTAAAATATATTTAAAGAAATAAGTAATTTATCAAATCATAGTAAAACAATTATTAGGAGATCTAGTAATATCAGCAAATGATTATATTAGGTTTCTTATAAACAGGGAAGGAGAGCTAGAGAAGCAATATACAGTCCAAAATCACAACTCAGATTATGTTGGGAAGAGTGGGGAGTTATGAGACACGGGGAATTGTAAGACACGTCAATATCTGCTATATTGGAAAAGTTTTGGATATTCCAATAAGTGTCAATTTCTTACCTTGATATCATCTCAGTTTTGCATAAGCACTCGCCCTATCTAGTAACCGCATCATTCCACACTGTCATCTTTACTCGTATGATTGACATTATCTACACATATACGTAATAGCTTTGACAAGTATATTACATGCTGACAGCTGAACAACTGATTAATTACCGAACAACCAAATGACATTTCTTTGATGAATTTTGATCAAGTGTTACTATCAAACATGATTGAATAAATACGTTGTTTTTTCATGTTCATTGTTTATTTTGTTAGTGCGTAGGTAAAGTATCGTACGTTTCTCGAGTAATATGGCAATTACATACTCGCGGAATACTTCACTCGCCGCTGCGCGGCTCGTGCGCAACATATCCGCTCACATGTAATATGCTGCATACCACTCTCGTGACGTAATATATTATTTCGGCCATTAGAGTTGGCAGTATTTTTACTTACTTTTTAAACATATTACAAAATCATTATCGCTGGATTACTTTATATCACAAAAGAAAGTTTGCATAAACATACAATCTCTCGATGATTTAGATAAATATAGCATATGTATGAAGTTAGCCATACATTATATTTCGTAAAGTTTGTTAGTCGATATCTCCATAATTACTTAGCAGATGTTAATGAAAATACACACACTAATAGAAAAAGTGTTGCACTTTAGATTAGTGCCAACCATAATTTAATACAATGTATACTTTATGAGTGAATCGCATAATTCGATTCTTTATTACTCTTAATTACAGGTTAATTACAACTCCGATTTTCATGAAACTTATACATTCCATGTAGAATTTAACGCTCTATTCAAATATGTAAATAATATTCGCTGACAAGTTAAACTGTAAAAGTTATTAACAAAAAACCACAAAACAATGGATTTTTAAATGCAGTTCGATTTAGATGAAATTGGCATATTAAACTCGAAATTTTATGCTGATTACGAAAATATTATTATTTTTCGCTGGCAAGTATTTTTCGATCATTTATAGCACATTCATTGACGTTAGATAAACACTTTTACCCCTGGAAATGATCAGAAATCCAACGAACAAAAGCGTACCGCTGACAGATTTATGACCGACCCTTCTGAGGGTCTTCTAGTTGGAAAGTACCTTCAATTTCTTCTCTCTACGTAATCTAAATAATTGTTCCAAACTGTTACTCAATTTATTTAACAAATATACACACAACAAATATTTCAGATATGCATCCGTCAAATAATTCATTAATATTAACAGACATAAAACGATGAATGAATTGATTTTTTTAATTATCTCATAATTTATTTTCAAGTTTTACTCAGAATTTTATGAAATTTGGCTAGCTTATACTCTTGCATACGCTGATCACAAATATCACTGACATGTAAAATTGCAATAATTATTAACGTTTTAATCGCAGAAACAAACTTTTAATATTTTTTATTTTTACTCGGATTTTAATAAAATTTGGTTACGTTGTAGCCCGGAGCACATTGATTACAAAAGTCTAAAAAGCTTTCGCTGGCAAGTAAAATTTCAACAATTATTTTAATAAAATTTGGTAATGTTGTAGTCCAGAGCACACTGATTACAAAAATCAAAAAAGTGTTCGCTGGCAAGTAAAGTTGCAATAATTATTAACATTTTGATCGCTGCAACAATCCTTAAAAATTGTTTATTTATACTCCGATTTTAATAAAATTTGGCAGTCATAGTCCGGAGCACACTGATTATAAAAATTAAAAAAGTTTTCGCTGGCAAGTAAAATTGCAACAAATATTAAGCCAGCCATAAAGTTTAAACAATTTTTATTTTTACTTGTATTTTAACGAAATTTGGCAATGTCGTAGTCCGAAGCACACTGATTACAAAATTCCAAAAAATGTTCGCTGGCAAGTAAAATTGCAATAATTATTAACATTTTAATCGCTGCAACAATCGTTCAACATTGTTTATTTATACTCCGATTTTAATGAAATTTAGCAATGCCGTAGTCTGGAGCAAACTGATTACAAAAATAAAAACAGATTTCGCTGGCAAGTAAAATTGCAATAATTATTATCATTTTAATTGCAGCAACAAACTTTCAATATTTTTTATTTATTCTCCGATTTTAATAAAATTTCGTAATATTGTAGCCCGGGTCACACTGATTACAAAAATCAAAAAAGTTTTCGCTGGCAAGTAAAATTGCAACATATATTAAGCCAGTCATAAAGTTTAAACAATTTTAATTTTTTCTTGTATTTTAACAAAATTTGGCAATGTCGTAGTCCGAAGCACACTGATTACAAAAATGTTGGTAATGTTATAGTCCAGAAAACACTGATTCCAAATTTTAAAACAAATTTTCACCGACAACTCAAATTGATGAAATAAACTATTTTATTTTTGGTCGGATTATATTTACAAAAGGTACCGAAAAAATTACTCTTACTGATTACATAAGCGGGAAAGGTATTCTAAATGATCTTCATTAGGAAAAACCGCTCAAAGGACACGGTATTCAAATCTTTGTAAATTTACTCGAAAAGCAAGGTTGGAAATTGCCTAATTGGATTTGGCCGACACAGAATGATGATTTGGAATAACCACTGAAAGAACGCCGAATGAGTGTCGGTAAATTTCAAAAAGTATAGAAATTGGGAAATATCAATTTTTAGTTATTCGTGTTTCGATCTTGTTTAATCTCATCGGTACGATATATCCAATTATGGAAATCGTAGGCACGTGCTTTTTAAGAAACTGTTATGTAACACTTTCAAAAAAGCAAATTTTATTTGATATTAATATTATTTCAAAATAAATGGTATGTAATGATTCTGCTGTATGACAAATAATGCACTCTTTCTATTTTAAACAAAATTCACAAATGTAATTTGACATATCTTGATGGTTACCACAGTTAACATGTAAGCCTCGTCTACATTTAGAACAAAACGAGTTCATGTTATTCTCAGCACAATATATAATCGCTTGTAAATAAAACACTTTTTACTTTGTTTAACCACTGGATCCAGTGGTTAAACAAACTAAAAAGTGTTTTATTTACAAGTGTATTTAAGATGTACCACAAAGTGAACGCCTACAACACCAAACAACAATATATAATCATTATTTCTAAGAATTAACTGTTTTAAATAATTACGGTATGAATTTGGCATAAATTTCTGTATTGATTTTCCCTGTAATAAGTGTTCAATATAATAAATGATGTATATACCACAATTGTAGCTATTGGTTTGTTTGGGATGTGAAATTGAAGAAATTTTGAATTTTACAAAGCTTGTGTGGAATTGTGTAAAATAATCTTGACATCTTTTTTTCTCGTACCTCATCCGATGGCGTAGGATCTAAATAAATAAATGTGTGCGTCATTCTATTTATGTAGATCAATGCCCAATGTACTTCGGAAATATTAATTAGTAATACATTGGTATTATCCAGCAACTTAAATTTTGTATTGTGTTTTAAAATATTGCATACTTCATGACATAATGATATTTTAAGGATGCACTTGATTATTGCAATAAAATATTTATGAATGTATATCCATAAATATTTTATTGCAACAATCAATCACAAAATTATCTACCACATATCTTGTTGAGATAAATGAAGAAAAACTATCATACTAAATCTTTTCTTTATTATGTACTTCCACAACATAATTTCTTGAAATTTTAACTGGTAATTGAACAGAGGTAGATTCAGTTATTGAATTTCTTGGAATGTTAACTGATAATTGAAAACAGGAGCAGATTCTGGTATCTAATCAAAATGGTTTGGATTAAAATGTTTAATATTTTTTAATATATTGCCTTTAAAATAACTATGTACACGTTTTGCTCTTTTTTTCCATACTTCTCGTTGAACGATGGCATCATTTCTATGTATTTTTGTAGCACACCTTTTGCGAGGAATTTTCCAAGATATTGCCTTATAAATTTTTAAAATGTAATCTCTAACAACTCGAATGAAACGCGAAGGTTTTTGTTGCATTTTTTTCTGTAATAAGTTGTTTTTTAAAAAAACCGAACCAATTTTC
The DNA here is from genome assembly GCA_932526585.2 of Philonthus cognatus. NCBI lineage: Eukaryota > Metazoa > Arthropoda > Insecta > Coleoptera > Staphylinidae > Philonthus > Philonthus cognatus. Next base: position 38,841,766 of record OW052242.1, read on the forward strand.
TACTACAGCGTTGCTTTCTCTTTCGGCAACGATTGATGACCATAAAGGGAGGAAAGTCATATATGATTTAATGAAGTATTTAATAAAATCTTTACTATAAAATGTATTACGTAAATATTGGTTCGGCAAGACTTTATGTTTGGCAACAATTTCTGAATATAAATGATCAAAATGCATATACAATTTAGATTGTTTATATTGTGGTGCATCTTTTTCCACAGACTTAGACACACAATTATAATCTAGATTGTCATTAATAATTTCATCACATGCATTTTGATCCCTACAATATTCAATTATTTTTGACTTCGCATTTCTTACTGCGGGAGTTTCATTTTCGGATACAACAAGTATGCAAATATAGCGAAAATATGTTTCAATTTCGGGGAATGATTTTATATTGAATATTAAAGCGATACATTCTTTTATGAATGTTTGAACAAATTTATCTTTAAAATAATTATTAATATCCCTACACATCAATTTAATTAAATGCGCACAGCATAATTACAAATAAACTAAATTGTTTTTGGACTCATTTGCTGGGTTTTGTATCTGAATAGAAATAATTTATATATTCAATCAAAGATTTTCTATTCCAATCTGACATAACAGCATTTATTAATGTTGCAGCGATTAAAATGTTAATAATTGTTGCAATTTTACTTGCCATCAAAAACTTTTTCGATTTCAGGGTGCTCTGGACTACATTACCAAATTTTATTAAAATTCAAGTAAAAATAAAAATTGTTTAAACTTTATGACTGGCTCAGTAATTGTTGCAATTTTACTTGCCAGAGAAAACTTATTTGATTTTTGTAATCAGTGTGACCCGGGCTACAATATTACCAAGTTTTATTAAAATCGGAAAATTAATGAAAAATATTTATTATTGCTGCAATTAATAAGTTAATAATTATTTCAATTTTACTTGCCAGCGAAATCTATTTTGATTTTTGTTATCAGTGTGCTCCGGACTACGACATTGCCAAATTTCAGAAATTTTAAAAATAAAAATTGTTTAAACTTTATGGCTGGCTTATAAACTGTTGCAATTTTACTTGCCAACAATTTTTTTTAAATTTTTGTAATTTGTATGATCCGGGCTACAATATAACAAAATTTTATTAAAATCGAAGAATAAATAAAAAATATTGAAAGTGTGTTGCAGCGATTAAAATGTTAATAATTATTGAAATTTTACTTGCCAGCAAACACTTTTTTGATTACCAAATTTTATTAAAATCCAAGTAAAAATAAAAATTGTTTAAAGTTTATGGCCGGCTTAATAATTGTTGCAATTTTACTTGCCAGCGAAAGCTTTTTATATTTTTGTAATCAATGTGTTCCGGGCTACAACGTAACCAAATTTTATTAAAATCCGAGTAAAAATAAAATATATTAAAAGTTTGGTTCTGCGATTAAAACGTTAATAATTATTGCAATTTTACATGTCAGTGAAACTGCTGTGATATTTGGGATCAGCGTATGCACGAGTATAAGCTAGCCAAATTTCATAAAATTCTAAGAAAATAAATGATGAGATAATTAAACAAATCAATTCATTCATCGTTTTGTGTCTGTTAATATTAATGATTTATTTGACGGATGCATATCTGAAATATTTGTTGTGTGTATATTTGTTAAATAAATTGAGTAACAGTTTGGAACAATTATTTAGATTACGTAGAGAGAAGAAACTGAAGGTACTTTCCAATTAGAAGACCCTTTCAGAAAGGTCGGTCATAAATCTGTCAGCGGTATGCTTTTGTTCGTTGGATTTCTGACCATTTCCAACGGTAAATGTGTTTATCCAGCGTCAATGAATGTGCTATAAATGATCGAAAAATACTTGCCAGCGAAAAATAATAATATTTTCGTAATCAGCATAAAATTTCGAGTTTAATATGTTAATTTTATCTAAATCGGACTACATTTAAAAATCTATTGTTTTGTGGTTTTTTGTTACTAACTTTTGCAGTTTAACTTGCCAGCGAATACTTTTTACATATTTGAATAGAGCGTTAAATTCTACATGGAATGTATACGTTTCATGAACATCGGAGTTGTAATTAACCTGTAATAAGAAGTAATAAAAAATCGAATTATGCGATTTACTCATAAAGTATACATTGTATACTTTAATTGTGGTTGTCACTAATCTAAAGTGCAACTAATTTTCTATTAGTGTGTGTATTTTCATTAACATCTGCTAAGTAGTTATGGAGATATCGACGAACAAACATTACGAAATATACTTTATGGTTGGAAACTTTATGGCTAACTTCACAAGGGTATGGGGTGATTTGTGACAAAATTTTCGGAGAGTTCCGTGACAGTCACTTGTGACATTTTTTAATCTGAGCTTGCATCTTTAGTCCGTATATATCATAATTCATGCATCATTTGAATATATCGTATAATTTTGTTGTAAGATCGTGTTTTTTTTTAAGATTTTAGTATTTACGTATAATCATAATACAAACTTAGTTTTTTTAAGATTTTTTTTAATGAAAATTGGCTTAATCCTAATTTTCTATAACTTGAGTAAACAATAATCATCAAAATTTGTAATTTTCTCCTATTTTTAAGCGTGTCTTATGACTCCCCTATATTTTTGTAAACTTAAAAATTGCATTTCTCTGACAAGCATCATAAAATGTCAAAGACGTTACAATTCTACCAAGCTTCTAAGCCAATAGTTGTGTTATCAGATGTACTACCAATTTTGAGCGTTTGTCTCATAAGCCAAACCAAAAAAAAAAATATCTTAAAAAATGTTAGAAAGTCAGAAATGTTAAATATATCGAAAACCCTAAAAATAAATATTAAAATACTTGTTTTTTTCTCAATTTACAATTGAGTTTCAATAATTAATGACAAAATGTATAGTTACTGCATTAATTGTAACTGATTTAAGAAAATTTGCTTCATATGAAAATTTCACTCAGTGTCTTACTGGGAGAACTAGAATTGAGGATAATGCGATAACTGATATGCGTGAACTATTAAAGGTAAGTATGTATGTTCATTTGTGTATTTGTGCATTTGTGTATTCTCTATACCGGGTGTTGACTTGGCGGACGCAATATAGGAAATCGCATATTAATTTTGAAGTGTTCAAATATTGGCTACTCTATTTATTTTAGAGACTTTATTGTAAAAGGAAAAATTCTGAATTCATTAGTGTTACAAGTAAAAAAAAACCTTTGTTTACTTACATCTTTACTAGCTACAACTAATTGCTACCCCCTCTCTTCCACCTGGTTTCCTTCTCTTCCCCCAACTTCTCCAGCGTCCTTACCCCGGCCCAGTCCTCTCTCAGCCATTCCGTCATTCTTTTATTATAAAAGAAGTATAATTTTGTTATATGTATAATATTATAACTTATATAACACATTAATTCATAATTTGTTACTCCGCAAATATCCTCAATAATGTTCCAAATACCTGACGTGTATGTGAGTGTTGTTTCTTTAATTTAATTATCTCTTTCTGTAATATTTACGTTTCAAAACGTGATGACATTTTTGATGTTTATTAAGTTGGAAAAATTTGAAAAATCATGTGAGCCAACTTAAAGCATTAAAAAGCACTTAGAGCACTTTCTACGGGGTCCGCCAACGGATATTGACGATTTTCGGAGCGTTGTGGTAAAGCAACGGTAGACAATGCTTATGGGAGAACTGGATTCCGAGTTTTCGAGGATAGAAAAGGAGAGACTGTGGTCGGGAAGTGGGTCCATCTACTTATGAATAGAGTAAACGTAGAAGTATTCTAGAGAAAACTGCTCCGGTTGCGTCTACACACACACAAACACACACAAAAACGCGCTCGCTCTTATTTCGTCGTGTAATTTGATCCCGTCTACACCACTTGTACGATGATAAATTTGATGACCTTCAGAAAAAATAAATTGTTCCGAAACATTTCTTTTATTTTCAGATTTCCAGCGTATTCGAAATTATGGACTTTGGGAATCAGATATATTTAAAAAGCTCCTAAATAAACCTAAAATTTAACTAAAAATCAAAAAATTATATTCAATGAGTTTACATTAAAGAATTCATTTGATATTATTTTTATTTTGATTGTTTTTCTTTTCTTCATAAATTCAATTAAAACTTTGGTATGTACCAAATTTGGCAAATAATTTATATTATTGATTAGTTATACAGACAGTTTTTTAAGTATAAATAACTCAATATACAGAATACACTGTACATTTTTCTGGGCTTTTCTAAACTCGAAATTTTACTTCATGCGCCCCGCGCACAAAACACTGATTTTACGTGAGGTTCAAATATACTTAAATTTCACAATATTTTAGTGTTTTATACGCGTGGCGACCCTCGACAAATTTTCACGGGGCTTTTCTAAACTCGAAATTTTACTTCATGCTTAGTCTGGGAGAGGAAAACACTCGTTTAAAGCATCAAATTGAACTCTTTTAAAAACGCAACGAATATCTACAAATTTAAAGAGAATAAGGTGAATTTGAAATATGTATACTTTAACGAAAAACTTCCTGTATATAAACTGTGGTAGACGAATAATAAAATTTATTTTCACCACAAAAAGTCTATTCGAAAATATTTCTTTTATTTTGAGATTTCAAGCGTGTTCCAAATTATGAAATTCGGGAATATATTTTATAAAAACAAATTTACAATGAAATTAACAATTCTAAAATATATTTTCAACGTTTTTAGTTATTTCATATATTTTTAATAAAAAAATTGTTAAAATTATTAGATTAATAGATTATTGTTTCAAATATTCATAATTTGTATAAATAAACAAAGTCATTTTACAATGAAGAAATGTAAAATATATTTCCAACATTTTTGGTTATTATATATATTTTTAATAAAAACGTGTTTAAAAATTAATAGATTTTTAATATATGAAAAAATCAATTTGAAAAATGTTTGATGGGTATTTTAATTGGAATTGATAATAAAAAAAACAGAAATTATTTCAATAAAATAGATAAATTATTCATGAATACACAAAACTAAAAACATGGCAATATAGATTCATATAAACATTCATATATACAAAAAACTAACAAACATTAAAAAACTATATTAAATATACATATAACTGTTTTCTTAACGATATTTTAGAAGCAGTTTTTTTGTTTTGTTTATTCAGTAATAATTATACAGAATTGATCGAAGTGTAACACAAAATCAACAGAATATATTTTAAATAAAAAGCCAACAAATAAACACCTCATCATTTGCTTGTTTAATTTCATGACACTCCGGTTTTTAAAAATGCAATAAATAGCAAAGCTCGTTGTGTATATTTTTACTCTAACCATATGAATATCATAATTTCCCTGAAATAATTAGGGAAGATAATATTTTAATTTTGAGAAATTAACATTAAAAATGCTACGTTCCGTTTCATCCATTTACACTCTGAATCACGTGTATTAATATCGAATTAACTCTTTTCCTTGACTATTTTCTTTTTGGACAATATTCATTATTTTAGTGGGGATAGCTTTATAGAAGGGACGAAAAATCAAATTCTTCGAAGTGATCTATCTGTTTTTACCTATTTGTAGGCATTTTTTCGACCACGTTTTTATTATGGTGTATACCCTCAAGTATTGCGCGACCAGAACAATACCACTGCAACTTACAGATAATCCGCAACCTTCTAAAAACCATAAATATTTTGGGATTTAAAAAGATTATTTACTGTTGACACATTTAATCCGTATCCGCAGAATCGATTTCGGTAATTTCTTATCATGTTTTTCACTAACCGATATTTTAGTTAGACACTTTTTGATCGGGTTTTCTTAAATCATTTTGAATTATTTTTACTTACCTATTTAGTCTGTAACATAATCCCATCGGTACCTTTTGTAAATGTGATCTGACTAAGAATAAAACCATTGAAATAATTGAATTAACCTGACATACAAAACATTGTAAACTGGAAATAGAGTATTCAATAATTTTTGCAATTACACTTCTCAGAGAAAATCTATTATATACTCAATGACATTAGAAGCGTAACACCCAGAAGGAGTTATTATTTTAACTTGATTTTTTGCCAGTATAGTAGTCTTACATCAAGAATAAAATGATTACATTTTCAAGGAATATTATTAAAAATCAATCTTAGAAAAATTAATAATGTGTTTGGCGACCCCTTTGCTGTATACACTCCTGTAGACGTCTGGGCATCGACAAAATGAGATGGTCGATGTCTTCTTGAGGCATCTCGTTCCAAGCAACTTGAATTTCATCGATCAACTGTGCTGGAGTCTGTGGAGGATGGTGTAAAGAGAATATTCTTCTTCCCATGATATCCCACACATGTTCAATGGGAATTAAATCCGGCGAACGGGCTGGCCACGCCAAAACATTAACACCAGCTTCATTAAGAAAGTTCATAGTTCGACGAGCAATATGGGGACGTGCGTTATCTTGTTGAAAAAGTACGTCTGGGCGGCCATTTAAATAAGGCAACAAAGTCGGTCGTATGACGTCTTCAACATAACGCGCAGCTGTCATACTGCCTCGAATGAATACAAGAGGTGATCGACTACCATAAGCAATAGCCCCCCAAACCATTACTCCAGCAGTCCTGTGTACATGCCTCTCAATAACAAACCTAAGATCAGGTCGTTCTCCACGGTAGCGTCGTACCCTTCTACGGCCATCATGCGTGCCTAGACAAAATCGTGATTCATCGCTGAATACGACATCGTGCCATTCTGCCTCCCAATGCTGCCGTTCTCTGCACCAGTCCAACCTTTGGCGACAGTGTCTCGCTGTTAAAGGAAGCACTAATCTTGGACGGTACGAAAGAAGCCCAAAGGATTGAATGCGGCGATATAAGGTTCGCATACTAACGGGCCTACCTTCTTCTCCAATCCATTGATCACCGATTTGACGCGTAGTAGCGAAACGGTTTCGCAGGGCTATTTGTCTTAAGCGCCGATCTTGACGTTCTGTGGTACGCCTTGGTTGACCAATTGGTCGTCTTCTTGCTACTCTACCTTCTTCTGTCCATACCTGATACACACGTATTACAGTTGCTGCAGTGGAATCAATACGGCGGGCAATTTCGCGATAGGACATACCGACATCTCGATAAGCAACAACTCGACCCCGGTCAAAATCGCTCAAATCGCTTAAATGGTGATATTGTGGACGTCTTCGGACTCGAGGCATTTTATTTAAGCTTAACACACTCAACGGAAACACGAAAACTAAAAACATCTGTACTAAACAGCTCATATAAATAGTTTTATCAAAAAAGAAAAAGTGATTTTTTTTTTTTTCACAATAAATATAAAAGGCACAAGGTTGAAATTGTTATCAATGTATGCTTTAAATTTAGTCACTCTGTTGCTAAAATATGAATTCAAAAAAATCATTCCTTCTTGGTGTTACGTTTCTAATGTCATTGAGTATACTTATTCTATTAAAAGACATATTGTTGTTTTCTAAATGTTTTTGATTATCATCACTTAACGAGACTTTTCAACATATTTCAATATTTGAGCCAATTATCTCAAATATTATCGATAACACTTGTTTCTGATTCCTGGGACCCTAAAACGTATATTTCCGTACAAAAAAAGATAGCCATGAGGTCGGTAACAATTATTAAAATGTAAAATTTATAATGTTATTAATGTGACTAATTACTTGATTTAACAAGTTTGTTTGTTTCGCAGTTTTTTATAATATTCTCAATTATAAAGTTTCATGATTTTTATATAATTTGTACTTTCTCTATATAACATTTCGTGTATCTCGGGAAGAATTGAGAATATCGAAAAATATTTCTGCTTATTCTTTTTTAAATTATCCCCATGCAGCCGCACGACGGATGCCATAAATTTTAATCCAAAAATTAGGTAACATTTTAGTGCCCTCTGAGTGTTGTCGGTGTTCGTCAAATGGCACACAATAAACGTTTATAAAATTTCAGTCGGAAAAGTACAAGTTGATCATGTAACAATCGTTCAAAGTAAACGGATACTTAAAGTAGTCAGTGCAAAAACCACAAATTTCTGAAACTGTTAATATTTATTAAAAGTATGGTTCATTTAATAAAATACGCATCGTGATTAAAATATATACTGAGTCCATTTTGGGATCTGATTTTTTTCTATTGCAGAATAAACACTCATGTTGAATTGAGTTATTGCTTTGTGTTTTAATAAATTTGATGCCAAACACTGACTTTTCGTAGCAACTACTGTTTTGACGATTTTATTTTCGTATAATCGTTCACTATTTTCAAGCTATATTTCAAATGAAACTGAGGAGAACTCAAAAATAATACCTCGAAAATACTGCTAGTAGGTAAAGAAATGATTTTAATTTTATTGTAATCGTTTTGGTTCAATAAGCGATACAAACTCAAATTCCAATTACATTGAAAATCTTTACACGAAACATACAATGCGCCTTGAAACGGGACACATAGTATATTTAAAACTATTTTAACCCATTAACGGCCAAGCAATTTTAACTCTAAAAGTTAATTTTAATTAAAATTCTACACTTCTTTTTATGATTTCTATGAATGACCTATTGCATTACATACTGTGAATTTTTTCTTTAAATACGCATAATGTATACGTGAATTTAATAAAAAGTTAAAAATCATAAATAGTTTAATATTATTATTATATTAAAGTGATAGTGGATTTTCAAAAAATTAGTGCCTCGACAATGTAATGTATACGCTGTCAATGTTCAGGCATTAGTCGATTTTATATAAAAACGTGCAATATGAAGTTAAAAACGAATGTATTTACTCCCAGACTAAGCATGAAGTAAAATTTCGAGTTTATAAAAGCCTGAAAATTTGGCTCGGGCGCGTAGCGAAGCGGAGCGACCGAGCCAAATTAGGCTTTTCTAAACTCGAAATATTACTTTATGCGCCACGCGTACAAAATATTGCAATATTGTGAAGTATTTATAATACACTTTAAATAACAAAATATTTAAATTTTTCTTGGTACATTTTCAATTCAGGTCAAATAATATAATATATCAAATAAACTTATTTAGTAACTTAATTACCAAAAAATAATAATGTTGCGTGTATGCATCAACGGCGCTTAATGGGTTAAAAACTTCAAACGGTAATAATTCAAAAACTAAAAAAAAAAATGACAACTGCATTTTCCACTGACCCCTTTAATTATAAAAGAAACTCTTATCGTTCAGTAGATTTGATCTGATCAATAGGATTGATCTGATTATTAATAAAATGATAAGTTGATGTATTTGTTTTACTTTTCATCAAAAGTTAAATAGTTTTGTATTTTAAGTTTTTTGTACAAAATAAATAATGCCTAATGAATTTTACAACGTTCACATATAGTTTCATAAAATCTATTCTCTAATAACGCAGAAAATAAAATTGTAGAAGGAAACGCATGAAATGTAACACGCATCCTTAGCTCGTTAAAAGAAAAAAAAAAGTGTTTTAAAGATTGAAAAATCAACATCTGGAATATGATACGAGAAGCGCGGAATAGAGGAAGAAAGAAATTGTCTCTCTCTCTCTCTCTCAGAGACTTGATTTCGCGACATCTGGAGTAAAATAGTAGTAACCGACCGACCGCAGGAAGCAAGACTGGTGTATATAGGCAGCCGTATACACTAATTTGGAATCCAGCGCTCTGCTCCCATTCGCGTGTACCCATATTTTATATGGGGACTGGCTAACTGGATATATATGAACTGTGGGTAAAGGTACTGAAAAGGAGAGGGGGGAATTTAGGCAAGGAACTTGTTTACGATAGAATGCAGTTGAGTAACCATGAGTTCGTGGCCGGTGCAGCAGCGCATTTTTTGTGTAACAGCATTTATCCAAATCGAATCCATAATTGAGGTTCACCGGCAAATTGCGTGGCATTATAACGTTCCACGACGCGGTAATACTCTTTCAAGGAACACCACATTGCAATAGCACCAATGTTTTGTGGAAACTAGAAATGACAAGAGCGTTTACCGCGGGGACCCGAGATTGGTACGTACCCCAGAGAACATTGAAAGAGTGCAAGTAGCGGTATAAAAAATACAGCGAAGTCCACAAAGTTCGGCAGTTTGCCAAGCAAGAGCATTGAACATTTCGAACACTAGCGTCAGGCAAATTTTACACGAGGATTCCATCCCTATAAAATTCAATTGGTGCACGAGATTAAACCGCATGGTTTTCCAACATGCAGCCAGTTTTGCGCAGACTTTCTGGCTCTTCTTCGCAATGATGCGAATGTTTTGCATAATATAATTCTATCCGATGAAGCGCATTTTCATTTATCGGGTTTTGCTAACAAATAAAATAAGCGCTACTGGTCGTCTGAACAACCTTGTGCAGTTCACGAGCAACCCTTACATTCGGCGAAACTCACAGTGTGGTGACTCTTCGAAGAAGAGGGTCGGACAGTTACTGTGAATTCTCAACCGTATTTAACGATGTTAGAATTTTTTTTACCTGTAGAACTTGAGAGGTTGGGCAGGGACATGGATGGATTGTGGTTCCAGCAAGATGGAGGAACTAGTTGAGGCAGAATTTCCAGGAAAATTGATTTTTCGAAACGGCGATGTTAATTGGTCGGCAAGATCTCGGGATTTGACTCCCTGCGATTTTTTTTATGGGGATATTTGAAGTCAAGAGTGTACGTCGACAGGCCCCATACATTAGAAGAGCTAAGAGAAAATAATAGGCGGGAGATAAGAGCCACTAATACGGATATGCTCCGCCGTATCATGCAATCAGTTCCTAATCGGCTTCAAGAATGTCAAAGATTAAGTAAAAAGCATTTGCTAAACGTAATCTTTAAAACTGAATATCAATAAGAACTGCATTTTGTCTTGAAAAAATATATATCATGCTTATTCTTGTGTTTCAATTATTAAACTTACAATCTTACCTTAAAAATAGTTAATACCCGTTGGCGGATCCCGTAGAATGCTCTGTGAGAAGAAAATGGAGCAATTCCATCGGTTGCTTATTTTTAAAGAAAACTTATCATATTAATTAAACATTGCAGATTACTTTAAAAGAAGAACGTGAAAGGGTGTTTAATTACAAATTAAATGATAATTACAGTTATCCCAAATTATCAATGATATTTAAAGGATATGAAAGCATTGGCCAAAAGTTTAAAACTGCGAAGATTGGTGAATGGACCAATACAAATAATAGTCAATTTAAACCTACAAATCGCTTCAAGAACTATACTTCAAAACTTGTATACTGCATTGCTGTTGCCGTAGTAAGTTTTATTTATACACATGTTGATATGCATTGGATTCCAGAAAGGTATATATAGTGAAATTCGGGAGACATGTCTTATGACTTATTGATGTGGAATGTGTAGTTCAATTTTTTTTAGAAAGTATGTCGACGGTTGTATCTGTAACGATGTTTCCTAGTTGTGGCAAATTTTGACTTTACATGACAATGTAATACTGTTTAGGTCGCGAGTATATTAGTGTTCTATCATTTAGAAAAGCTTTAATTCATAATTTCTTGTGATTTTTTTCTTTTGACTATACATATCTCAATTAAGTGTAGATTTTTAAATATTTGTTGTTTTCTTAAAAGAGGTCATTTTGAAGTTTCAACGAGTGTTTTCCACTCCCAGGTTAAGCATGAAGTAAAATTTCGAGTTTAGAAAAGCCCGAAAATTTGGTTTGGTCGCGTAGCGCGAAGCGCGGAGCGACCAAACCAAATTTTCAGGCTTTTCTAAACTCGAAATTTTACTTCATGCTTCCTCTGGGAGTGGAAAACACTCGTTTTAAGCTTGAAATTAAACTAAAAAAAAAGCGTATGCATATATATACCGAATAGAAAATTCCCTGTATGTATACTTACAAGAAAAATGTCCTTTATTAACGATTGTGCACATTAATCAAAATGATTTGTGGCTGGGTTTTTGCAGACTTAGTTTTACAAAGACATTGTCAAAATGTGACGTATAATCTTAAAATTTTGAAGCTGCATACCGAAACATACGTTTTCGTATGTTCTATCTAAAAGCTATAGCAGACATATTATGAAGTTTTCTCTCTTTTCAAACTCATAATCTGATGACATCAAACTATTTTCGTATTACATGTATTGGCGCAGAAAGGACTATAAATCAAGGAAACGATGGGACAACTCTCGTTAATCGTATCTTAGATACTTACGCTGTAGGGCAAGACCACTTGAAAGAGATTTTTACGTACCGAATAAGCTTTGCTTCAATGCACAACTTTCGATCAAATTAAAGTTGCATATAGTTAATGAATATAAGTCGCCTATTTCCAAAATCCCCTAATTCATTTGAAAACAATGAATTTAGGGGTTGTTGGAAATAGGCGACTCATATATTTTTTTCAAAGTGTAAATTGTTTCTGTCAATTTCTGTTTAAGTTAAGGTACTATCTAAAACGGAAATTTGCTCTTTTAGGGAGATGTATTTAATGTCCCCCAGATTTCCAGAATTGATAATCAGATATTTTCTAAGCAACTTATTAAAATAAACTGTATTTATGTGATTTCTAATAACCTCATTATGTCAATCATACATATAATAAAATTATCATTATTTTCAGCAAGAACCATTCCTGTATCCAGACGAATACTCCGCCTATAATTATTCTGGGTTAGCTATTGATGTTATTGAAGCAATATCTATAAAATTAGGATTCAGCTTTTATTTGCACAGACCGCCATATAATCCAAATGTATATAGAGGAGATTTTAGTGCCTCTTTAGAATATATACAGAAAAATAATTGTGATATAGCACTTGGATCGTTTTCAGTAACAAAAGACCGCCTTGAGAGTTTCTCTTTCTCCGTTCCTTACTTTGAATCGGTCGGGGTACTTATTATGATGAAAATTCCAGAATCGTCAAAGTCATTTCTCAAAATAATTGAAGTATTTCATCTTGAAGTTTGGATGTGCATTTTAGTTACTTTTACTATAACCGGGTAAGTATTGACTTATCAACACCAATTTTATTTAAACCGTCCTTTTCGGGCGGGCTTTCCACTTTGTGCGGTTTCTTGTCAACGGTTCTGCTTCTCTCCAGGTCAAGGTTTTATTTTTCAACCCTTTCGTCAAATTAAATAGTATAACAAATTATGTCGCCCAAAGTAGTAGCAAAATATTAAACAGCTTCATTCGAAAGGCACGAAATGGATTAATATAGTGGAATTCGGGAGAGTTGTCCTATGACTCATTAATGTGAAATGTGTTGTTCAAATGTTTCAAAGAGTATGTTGACCGTTGTATCTGCAACGATGTTTCCTAGTTGTGTCAAATTTTGACGTAACATGACTATGTCATACTGTTTAGGTCGGGAGTATATTAGTGTTATTTTTTTCAGAAAAGCTTAAAATCATAATTTCTTGTGATTTTTTTTATTTGAGTATATAGGGTGTCCATCAAGCGGTTTCATTTTAAAAAAGCTATAAAATAAACTAGGGTCAATATTTTTCAAAATGTTAGTGCTTTCTTGGCAAGAGCAATTCTTCCCATTATTAATTGTATACAATTTCATTCATGTGGCTGCCTCGGCTGTAACGACAAAAACCCATCTTGTCAACCCAATTTTTAAGTACATTTTCCATGGTTGAGGGCTCAATCTCACGAATTGCTCGACTAATATTGTGTTTAAGCGCCTGAATTGTTTGTGGATTGTCTGCATAACATATATATTTAACAGCACCCTATAAAAAATAATCCAACGGCATCAAATCGCAGCTCCGCGATGTCCAATTGATATCACTAAAACGACTAATTACGCGGTTACCGCACTTAGTGCACAAAGGATCGATTGTTTGATAGGCTGTGGTATATCGCACCATCCTGCTGAAACCAAAGATCGTTCAAGTCCATGACCACATAAGTCGATAATCATGCCTCTGTAGTGCGGAGGTGTGGACCGAAATGGCAAGTTGATGTTATTGAATTGGTTGTCATACTTTAGGCTACAATAGCAATATTCTTGTCTGTGCGCTCTGGATAACGAGGGGGCGGCTTCCATGATCCATTAAAATTCCAATCTTATAAACTATTTGCACAGATTTGCGTACAGCAGGCGCGGTTGGTGCTTCATTTCGATCGATTTTTTTTTTCAGAATTCGCACTGTTTGGACAACAGAAAATAAGTTATCAATATTTCCCAAGGTTTTGAATTTCGTACATTTCGTACCACAGGCATACGATACTGAGTTTTTGTCAATATTTGGAGCGCAAAAGATTGGTCAGAGTCAAAATAATATATGATTAAAAAATATACCGCTAGATGGACCACCCTTTACATATCTTAATTACGTGTTGTAGATTTTTAAATGTTCGTTGTTTTCTTAAAAGAAGTCAATTTGAAGTTTAAGCGAGTGTTTTCTACTCCCAGGTTAAGCATAAAGTCAAATTTCGAGTTTAGAAAAGCCTGAACATTTTCAGGGTTTTCTAAACTCGAAATTTTACTTCATGCGCCACAAAGCACTGATTTCAAACGAAGTTTACTCGTTCACAATATTTTAGTGCTTTCAGTGTTTAATACGCGTGGCGCATGAAGTAAAATTTCGAGTTTAGAAAATCCTGAAAATTTGGTTTGGCCGCTCCGCGCTTTACGCTACGCGACCAAACCAAATTTTCAGGCTTTTCTAAACTCGAAATTTTACTTCATGCTTAGTCTGGAAGTGGAAAACACTCATTTTAAGCTTCAAATTGAACTCTTTAAAATAAGCGTATGCATATGTATACCTTATAGAAAATGCCCTGTATGTATACTTAGAAGAAAAATTCTCTTTTTAACATCATCTGATGACTATTTGCCAAATCTACTGAATGCACATTCGATGCAACTAACATTTTCGTTTGAGCTTACACAAAATAAACATAAATGCAATATTGATTTTTTAAATAACTGAACTATTTAGTGGATGTGGAAATTGGAATTATACCACTTAAACTCACATTTAAAACGATTGTGCACATTAATTAAAATGATTTGTGGCTGGGTTTTTGGAGATTAAGTTTTACTAAAACATTGTCAAAATGTGACATTTAACCCTAAAATTTTAAAGCTGCATACCGGAATACACGTTTTCGCGTGTTCCATCTAAAAACCATAGCAGACATATTATGAAGTTTTCTGTCTCATTTCACACACGTAATCTTATCACATAAAACTATTTTCGTATTACATGAATTGGTGCAGAAAGCACTACAAATCAATGAAACCATGGGACATCTGTGAATCGTACCTTAACTACTAATTTTTGTTTTGGCGCTTGCTAGCTTATAAAGTAGTTTCGTGGTTTGTTTTAGATTAACCATATGGATTGTAGAGAAATGGGAAGCTCATAGAGGTATAAATAATTCATCTATAACAATAAATTACCAAGAAACTGGTGAACCGCTAACAGCAAAAAACTCATTGTGGATTTGTTTAACATCTCTCACATTTTTGGGATGCGACGAACTTCCAAAAAATATATCAGCCCGTATTTTATTAGCTAACTGGTGGTTGTTCAGTTACATGATAATAACAGCATATTCCGCGAATTTGTCAGCATTTCTAACTGCATCATATCTTGAAACTAACGTTGACTCTTTGGACGATCTTATTTCACAAACCAAAATAAGATATGGAGTTGTTAACAATTCTATGACTCAAAGCTATTTAAAGAAAATAGAGATTGGAGAGAAAGTGGCCTTTAAGTAAGTATGTATAATATAAATGTGGAAAAAGTAGAAAATTGATTAATGTGTATATTGGGATGTCGTAAGCTATTAGAGATACGAAAACGTTAAATTACACAAAACTCACCACTTTTAATACAAAATAAAACTGCCTTAACAAATTTCATCTAGCGACATTTGTTTTCAAGATATGGGAAAAAAGTTTCTTTTCGTTATAACTTTGTTAGTTATGAAGATAACAAGATGAAAAACAAATAAAATTAATGGAAATATATTGTTTTTGCCGCTTTCACATATAAAAATTTCTCAAATTACGAGTACGGTACTTCTTGAGAATGACTTAAAGTAGAAACTAGTTGGAATAAAAAACCGAAATATTAGTGAAATTTAACCAAGTGTTTACTTTTTTAAATCATAGTTAAATATGTTTCACCACCTGAAAGATGAGAAACTTGTTCAAGATACAAAAATTTATCATTTTCAAAATTTATGGGATATGGAGAGGTTTTAAATCCCCATATCGCCCAGCTTTTCAGTTTCTAAAATTGCATTAAAAAGTTCAAGTTTAAAGTTTTACCTCAATATCTTTGGCGGTTTCTGTTGTACAGCGTAAACAGAGACAGACGAACAGAGAAATAGACAAAATACATCTTAATCGACTCAGAAGACCTCAAAACTCTAAAATTTTCAATTAAAAAAATACATCACGAAAACAACACTTTTCATTTATATTACATACGGGGAAAGTAAAAACTGAACAAGGCAATTTATTGAATTTTCTATACAGGGAATTTTTCTGTTAAGTAAAAAAGCTGTACAATTTCCAACATCCGTTATTTTTTAAAAGAGTTCAATTTGAAGCCTTAATCGAGTGTTTTCCGCTCCCAGACTAAGCATAAAGTGTATGGAATTAGCTAATGAAATAGAGCTCTTTGATTAACTATGGAAACGGAAGAAGTACAATAAGCCACACGGTTGCGGTGCTAGGGCAGAAATATCCCTAACTTCCGTTGCTCGTCCCTAAAAAAAAAACATGAAGTAAAATTTCGAGTTTAAAAAAGCCCCGTGAAAATTTGTCGAGGGTCGCGCTCGAAATTTTACTTCATGCGCCACGCGTATAAAACACTGATTTCAAGTGAGCTTCAAATATACATAAATTTCACAATATTTTAGTGTTATATACGCGTGGCGCCTGAAGTAAAATTTCGAGTTAAGAAAAGCCCCGTGAAAATTTGTCTCGGATCGCTGCGCGACCCTCGGCAAATTTTCTACGCGTGCCTTTTCTAAACTCGAAATTTTACTTCATGCTTAGTCTGGGAGTGGATAACACTCGTTTAAAGGTTTAAATTCAACTCTTTTAAGAAAACAACGTACATCTAAAGATTTAAAGAAAATCAGCTGAATTTGGAAAATGTGTACTTTAAAGAAAAACTCCCTGTATCTAACTTATTGCCCTACTGACTACTATGTTATTCGTTTACTCAGAAACATGCACGCAGGTAAGGTCTACGACAATATGGATGAGTTGGTGATTAATATAAAGGCATCGATATGCACGAAAAACTGGTTTTTCTTTGCTCCTGGTATCTACTTTTTCCAAGCAAATGGAAAGAGTTTTTGAAGTAGCAAGTAACCTAATAGTTCTGATATTTCAGATACTAAAGTTTTAAAATTTAGACGTAGATCAGCTTGCAATACAATTTATTCGACATTTAGTCCATTGTGTCAACTTGACATAAGTCAGCGTTAGCCAACATTTGGACTATAACGACAGTTGACATACAAGTCGGAGCCAGCGGTAGCCGATATATTTAGTCCATTGTGTCAACCTTACATAAATCAGCGGCAGCTGACATTTAAACCATAATGACAGTTGACATTAGTCGGCGCTAGCCGATATTTGGACTATTATAACAGTTGACATAAGTCGCCGGTAGCTAACATTTGAACTATAATGACATTTGATGACGTAAGCCGACATTTAGCCAATCGTGCCAACTTGACATCAGTTTGAATTGAACTAAAAATCGGTTTTTCTTTGCTCGTGGTATCTACTTTTTACAAGCAAATGGAAAGAATTTTCGAAGTAGCAAATAACCTGATAGTTCTGATATTTCAGATACTGAAGTTTCCAAATTTATACGTAGATCAGCTTGTGCCTGCATTACAATTTGTTCTAGCAAAACAGGTGAAAATGGTTGCACAATGTTCATCAATTATTTACTATTTCAGAAACTATCTGGGAAAAATATTAGATGCAAATACAACTATGCCTTATCAAAGATATTATAGCCTAGATTATCCGCTAGAAAATAAAGTTTCTAATGTGATCTCTTTTATGCGCGATTATAATATGGCATTTTCAAGTTTTGAAGAGGCATTGGCTAGAGTTAAATCTTCAAGCTCAACTAAAAAAATTGCTTTCATAGGTGACGCTACGGACATTAGGTTTGCTCTATTAACTAATTGCGATATGCAAGTAATCGGTGAAGAATTCGGAAAACATTTTTACGCTTTAGTGGTGAAAAAGAAAAGCCATTTGAAAGAAGAATTGGACGAAGCGTGAGTATGTTTTAAATACTATTACAGAGTAATTCCATCCTAGATCAACAGTGAATAATAGCTGTGGAAATGTGGTCACCCACCAATTATCTAACTTGACAAAATTTAGTAAGAACATCAAGTTTAAAAAAAAATCATAAATTTAAAAATACCCTATCCGTAGTATTTGAATTATTTTGATTTAGGAGAGGGGTTTGAATATGTAAAAAATTGTGTGTTCAGATTTCAATTTCATCATTATTATAATATAGTATTTTTTAAATTTCGTTCACAGCCTTTTTTAATTTTCTTTTAAACGATGGAATAATTTTTGTGTGAAGGTCTATTGCGAAATATAATATTATACTATTTATTTAATAATTGTCCAAACAATAATTATATCCGACCATTTAATAAAATAATGTTCACTCTTGACGTGTATGAAACAAAAAGAAATAAATCGAAGAGACAACCTTTCTGTACTTGAAATAGTTTTATTTCCATATAACCAATGTTAATTTAAATGCTCCGCTATATCATATGACGTTAACTCTACAAGGCTCGGTTATTTTTTCGTAACCGATAAAAATATATGTGATGTAATTAGTGATCAGAATTTAGGAAAAATAAATAAAAATAATCAAAACCAAATAATTGACTACAAAATTGTTATATTATCTTAGTTCCACATGTGGTACACTGAGCGTTAACTATACTTTTTTGGTATTGAACTGGTACATTTGAATAATTTTAGGAACGGTTTACCATATGAATATTCAGTGTACGCGTGATGGTGTGTGTGTGTGTGTGTGTGTTTATTGTTTTCACTGTTCGTATTGTGTTGTGTGTGTGTTTTTTTACAAAATAAAAAGTAAATTACAAATAATTATAACGAAATCTAGTGATGAAAGTTTCTAAAACAATTATTATCTTAATTCAGGCACAGTTCAACTACACATTTTTCACATGATTATCTTGATGATCGATGGCCCACACATGCACAGAGTTTTTCCTATGTCAAATTTTTAGTCCTTTAATTTGAGTGAGGTTGCTGTTTGTTTTTGTTCTCCAACTCTTCTGTACAGTAACCAACTATTTATAACAGCAACATCAAAAAGATGATAAAATAGCCCCAAATGCCAATTTCTTGTCCTAATTTTTATTTTATACTTTCTAAGGAACGAATCCAGTAGGTCCACGCCAACCATATGCTGATTATATATTTTAAGCACTTAGGGGCAACCTACTTGTATATATTTCTTGCAGTACCTCTTTACTGATTGAATTGGCTCTTGTCCTACAAAAGATTACGACAAGATAACAGGTTTGTTATAGTACCACATAACTGTTAGTATATCGGTTCCATCAACATTAGCTACCCATTCTTCACAAAAATCTCTCTTCATCTTATCTTTTTTCAGATCCTTTAGAGAAGGTATTCGAAGATCTTTTCCTTAGCCATCTATGTTCACAGTCCCCAGCGATTGTATTCCTTCTTTGGCCAAATAGAAAATCAATTCAGGAGACGTGTAATAATTATCAAAAAATAATCGGTATTTTTGGTTCCTAGGTGTGGACCTGGCTAGACGTACGATGATATTTGAACTCGCTCCTAAGTCTAGCTCACTTGTATATCTTAGTTCTGGATTGTTCTCCATTCCTGAATAAATTTTAAAATCGTAAGCAAAGCCACGATCGTCGCAAAGAACCAGCAATTTATACCCCCATTATGTGGCTTGTTTGGTAGGTATTGCCGAAGAAAATTGGAAGCTTTTGTCGCGCACATTTGTTCGTCGATAGTGCTTCTCTTTTAGGGACAGATTGACACTTCTTTTTTAACGATTCCAATATTGGCTTGATTTTATGTAAACGATCATATCCCAGAGTACCTGGCGGCGCTTGCGTCGAATTATCATTGAAAAGCAAGAACTGGCAGATTTTTTTGAAATGACATTGTCTCGATAATCAGACGAATATCCAATTCAGGTACCCAATACATTCGAATATTGGGCAATCGTGCCAAGCATATTATTATCAGACAGGCACCTACATTTTTTTCAATTCAACAACTGAAATATTGAATGGTCTTGAAGAATTTTTTTGGATACTAAATTTGTGCATTTCTTCTACAATATGCCCCAGAAAATCATCACCAAAGAACTATGAAAAGTATTGATAGGGAGTTTCAAATTTTGTAATCGGTGACTGTAAGTCTATGTTTCCAGTGAACTAAGAATGTGTTGATTGAAAATATTTTTTTTCTATATGAACTTCCTTTTCCCCGATTGATGACAGATAAAAAGCCCTGGGTTCTACTTCTGTTAACAAAAGCAATACTTATAGAAGTTTCTGATCGTCTCGCTTCACGTGACTGTCTAGTGGCACCTGAAGTAGTCTCTGAAGTGTCACCTGAAGTACTAGGCTGAGGCTTTGATGTTTGCTGCTGATCCTTTTTGGGTATCCATAAAATGAACATCCTTGTTAACCGCAGACAAATTATGATGTCTTTGTGGTGTAAATGAAGTTTTCATGTCGCTAATTAATTTAGATAAGCGATTGATGGCAGAATGTTCTTTTTATGTCTACATCACTTTCAGTTTCAGAGAAGTCTTCGCCATATTCACTTCCTGAATGTATACCCAGAAAATCTTCAATTTGTTCATCACGCAATCTTTTACCCGACATAATTTGTAAAAAATGAAATAATTCATAAGTACATACAGTTGGTATTTTTTCTTTTAAATATACATATGCGGATATACAGAGAGTTCCCAATTATATGCTGTAAATCTTCAGATATATGTTGTTTTTTTTTTAAGATCATTGTGAAGAGACTAAGCATGAAAGTTTAGAAAAGCCCCTTGAAAATTCGCCGAGGGTCGCGCAGCGACCCGAGACAAATTTTCTGGGCTTTTCTAAACTCGAAATTTTACTTTATGCGCCATGCGTATAAAACACTAATTTCGAGTAAAGTTCATAATATACTGCAAAATAAGAATTAAAAATAAACTTCTAAAGCAGGATTATAAATACGCTGCTAAACAATAATATTTTGAAATCTTTGATTTGGTTAGCATTCATATTGTGGTTCATCTTTATATAAAATAATAATAAAACACCTAACTTTGTTTTATTACTTCATTTAAAAGTTTAAATAAAAGTGGTAAAAGAAAGTTAAGTATTTCTAAGAGTATTTTGAACATCACTTGAAATCGCGACCATCGCCAAATTTATTATTCTGCAACCAAGAATGGGCACATTAATTTATACTTATGTTTGAACGGTAACGTGACCGCCAGTCTAAGGTGTCAAATTGGTTAGAGGAAATGGCAAAGCTATACTGATGAGAGATAAATCTCGAAATCTCAGCAAACACTCGTTGTATAATTCAATGTCCGTCGGGGTATTAGCACGGGAAGTAGTTGTTTCAATGAGTGTTTGATATAGTCTTTGTAAGACTAACTTGTTGTAGATTGCGAAAAGAATCGCACTTTTAATGTTTGACATGATATTTTTTTGTGTGCAGCTGCGGGGTCAATTTACATAGTGATTTAATTTCGTGTTTGTTTTTTTTTTTTCGCGGTCACTCGTATATCTTCGCCACATTCACATATTAATTTCTAAAACGGTACCAGAAGCGCATTCCAGGCGGCCGTGGAAGTGGAAGATATAAAGAAGCTAAATTAGTTATTTATAATGACTGGCTTAGTACTGAACATTAGTATCTAACAATAAAAAAAAAGAATTTTAAAGAAATATACAACAGTATTAATTAATTAAAATTGAATTCATTTAGCAAAAAAATGTATTTTCCAGAAATTTGATAATTCTAACGAAAGATTACAAAAATAGTGTTTTCATATTGTTTTAGTGCTATAATTAGTTTTACAGCATTTTATCTTGTTCGCTAGGGTGTGTAGCGATGTAAACTGAATGCATCGTTGTTGCGTGTGCAGCATTGAGGTTTCAAAATTCATACATTGCTTTATATTCACAAAATCTTTAATAGCACGTTTTGTTAATTGCTATTATTTCTTTAGGATAATTCAATTGCTGAACGATCGGGTTTTGGACAAGATTAAACAAAAATGGTGGACTGATAATCCTAAAAGGGCAAATTGCAGCCGTAATCAATATCAATCGGATGGAATTTCTCTTGAAAATATTGTCGGTGTTTTTATATTAATAGGAGGGGGTCTCATTCTTTCAGCAATGATTACTTTAATAGATGTAAAAATGGATAAAAAATTATTTAGCCACAACTAAAGAAAAAATATATTGTAATTTAAATCCATGTAAGATTAAATTTGTGAACTGTTAAAGCAGTTATTTTGTAAAACAAGTTAAACACTCTGATTCAAATAAAAGCACCTCGATGGTATCACTTACTTATTATTTATTGTATTATTTCAACGGCGCGTACCATTTGCTGCGCCCCG
Organism: Philonthus cognatus; assembly: GCA_932526585.2. Classification (NCBI taxonomy): domain Eukaryota; kingdom Metazoa; phylum Arthropoda; class Insecta; order Coleoptera; family Staphylinidae; genus Philonthus; species Philonthus cognatus. The sequence goes on from OW052242.1 coordinate 38,864,450, forward strand.
AATTTACTTTTAACCAAAACTGTTTTTACTTACCAACTCCTGTCCAATTACCACTACTTTATCAGTCAATTACACAACTAAAGGAAAGCATTCGTACAGACATTAGGTCACTAGAGCGACAGACACAAAGAAAGATCTGTTATGAATTATGCCATCGAAAGAGCTCATCAGTGCGAAGTGAGAAAACGGAAGACATTTAAAAGATGTTATCAATCATTCATAATGTAAAATAATCTTCAAGCTGTTTTTTTTTTATAATCCATAAATTGTTAAAAAATGTTAAGAATCTAAGCAATATTAAATAAGTGAAAAGTGTTTTTTTTTAGTACAGAAATTGAATATCTATTATTGAATTTTTACTGTTGATACAATATTCAATGCTAAATTATTTTTATACTGGATTTGTACAATATTGTATCTACAATGAATATTAATATAGTGTCAATAACAGCAATCTACATTATGACAATATTGTTTGTACGTTGAATAACGATTTTAAGATATAAATATAGATACAATATTGCTACAATGTAGATACACGATATATTTCTACTATGGGTATCACAGTTACAATTCAAAAATTAACAATTGGAAACTAAATAAAAATCCAACGAAAGGTCAGATTTTCGAAAATCGCCAAAAAGTTAAAAATAAAAAAAATGTTTTAATTTGTGAAGCAATACCAAGTGTTTTTTAATTAAAAGACCTTCATATTCTAATATATTTCACCAAGTGCCAGATGAGAAATTAATTCAAAAATTAAGAAATCTATTCTAACGTTGAATGAAATCAAACCGATTGCCTGTCAAGAAAATTACTGTTGCTCAACACTATTTAAACAAACGCAAAAATTAAGAAAATCTCAGATTTTTAACAACATTTCAGATTATAAAAATGATTAAAAAAAACTGTTGTGGTCAAAGTTGAAAAAGGAGCATAAAAATACTTTTTGGGACAATTGTTGACAAAAAAAGAGAGAAGTGGCTTGTGAGCTTGAGCCCCCACTTGAGTGTTGGTTATGCGTGATTTGGGTGTCTTAATGGATACAAATCTGTCATTTGCAGCGCACATTTAACAGATTTGTAATAAAGCCATTAGATTGCTAGGATTTTTACTAAGACATTGTAGAGATTTTAGTTGCGAGACATTGAGAGGAATTTATTGTGGTTTGGTCAGATCTAATTTAAAATATTGTACTTCTATATGGTCACCCAATTATAAAAAAATACTCATACCAGGTTGAATCAGTGCAAACGAAATTTTGTAGACACATTTCATTTCAATTGAATTTACTATTTACGAATTATGAACTGGTATGTAGCTATCTAAATATAGAACATTTGGAGGTGCGTAGAACAAAATTTGATCTGTCTTTGTTGCATAACATTATTTCCGGCCATACTTCAACTAATTTTCTCTAATGTTTGAACTTTCACATTCCCACTAGATCATCAAGACAAAAACCAATTTTCAGATTACAGACCATGTCTGTATTACTTAAATAAGTAAAATAAACATGTATCTAAATTTTCATAATCGAATTTATAATGTTAATATTTTGTAAAAAAGGTGTTATCCGTTAATAAATAATATTATTAAAAGGTAAATAATTATAGGCATAAATTTTACTTCAAATAATATCAAACCAATCTCGATTAGTTAATAATGAATCACTTTCAATTATAAGAAGATGATTTTTTTATACAAAATTATTTATAAAAGCGTTCCATTTTAAACTACTAATGAGTACTTTCACTCCCAGATTAAGCATGAAGTAAAATTTCGAGTTTGGAAAGGCCTGAAAATTTGGATTTGCCGGGGCGCGCGAGCGAAGCAAGTCGCGCTCCGGCAAATCCAAATTTTCAAGCTCTTTTAACCTCGAAATTTTACTTCATGCGCCACTCGTATAGAGCACTGATTTAAAGTAAAGTTTAAAATATACTCCTTATAAATAATTTTTCACTTTCTTTATAAAATAAAGTGATGTTTTCCAGTACTTTTTTGGTTTGTTTTGATTGATCGTATTTTTCAAAATATAGTCCCAATATTTAGCTCCTTTAGCCTAATCGGCTCAATTTTATTGTTTTTATTTTCACATAAAAATAAAGATATTAATATTTCCTTGCAAATTGTTCATTTGTTTTTATTTCTTTATTAATCAAAATACATTTTGTTGTGTTCCTATATTTTCAATAACTTCGAATAACGTTGAGCTTCTGTTATTACAACTTTATAAACTTGACATTTTTGTGACACAGCATAACTTGTCTAAACTTATGCTAACAAAACCCGAAATTATGTTTTAATTCGGACAATGTCTGTGAGTAATAGACATTTCGCGTTTAGTCTAGACCCTGGGTCTCCAAACCATCTTCTTCGCGGGCCACAAATACAATTCTACAGAATAAAGTCGGCCAAGATCCGATTAATTTTATAAAATTATAAAAAATGTAAGGAACAATTGTTACAATATTTCAAAATATGACATTTACAAAAAAAATTACAAACAATCGCGGGCCGGATTCATGCAAGTCGCGGGCCGGATTTGGCCCGCGGGCCGTAGTTTGGAGACCACTGGTCTAGACTAAACGTGAGCCCCTCCCCATAAGACCAGGATGGGCACCCAGACAAACTTCTGGGTACGCGCCTGACTCTTTCACAGTGAAATGCGTCGATTAGTAACAGTTGCTAGGTCAGTTTTAATCGAAACTGCGTGTTTTTCCAGAAGCGTTTAACGCCTTAAACTTTAATGATTATTATTTACGCTCGATTGTACATCATCATTATTTTATTACTTAAATTGATTTCTAGTGGAAAAGTTTTAACATTACCTATTTATTCAAAATACATTACTTGTATCTTATTGTTAACCTAAAAAAAAAACAGTTCTGTAAAACTTAATAAAAATTGAATTTGAGTTCAGTATTCCGGCACTAGATACCCACAGACGCGTTTCAGACTTCAAGGTCCTCTTCAGTGTGGTCCCGACCCAGTGCTGAGGAATACTGAACATTTCTGACTATATTAAGCCAATAGGTGAAAACTATTAAATGAATTAGATTCGATTCAAACTTAATAAAACTGTACGCATTTCACAAATTTTATGACAATAGTTTAAAGATTCTATTGTCTGAAAAACAAGTCATGATAAAACTTAAAGAAATATTTATTGTTATATTAATTGTAACAACGTCTCTATCTAGCAAAATAGAAATAGCAATAAATAAATATGAGAAATACATGGAAAGAATCGACGTTTGTTGGAGTCTCGGTGTAACAGTACATATTATAGATGGGGATATTTTTATGATTGATCAAGTAATGCTCGATTTGTTCATGTGCGAAACACCAATACCAATAATAATTTATGATAGCAAGTCTATATCTACTCGTAGTCTTAGTCATTTCATTGTGTTAGTGAAAAATGTTCAGAGCTTTAATAAATATACTTCTGAATTTAATGGAAAAATAAATATGAAAGAAACCTATGACATGCGAGCGATATTCGTAAGCAGAAATCAAGACACTAATATTTCTAGTGTTGTGAATTCAACTTTAATTAATTTTCCTGCAATATCCATATATTCCACAGTGGAAAATAAATCAATTAAGTACACTTTCAATGAGATATCGCATAGAATACCTCATACAATTATTGTAGCTTCGCTGAAACTAAAAGTTGGTGATTATTCAAGGCCGTTTTGTGATTATATACGTGAATATAACGCGCTGTGTACCATAAAAAGTTATGATTCTCTCGAAGATATCAAAAAAGCAGTAAGTGCTGAAATAGCAGAGATTTCAACCATTATTACTTTTCCAAATACTTTTACTAATTTACATTACAGCCTTCCAATCAAAAGGAGTGATGTAAAAATTGTTATTCCTAAAGCATCTATTAAAAGATTATTAGAGAAAATTGTGAATATACTTAACTGGAGTGTATGGGTGCTTCTGATACTAACATTTCTTTTAGTCATTTTAATTATTTCAAAATTAGAACGGATTTTAATTCAGGACGCTATTATTTACGTACTAGCGTGTTTAATAAATTCCCCTATAACTAACCCAACAAATTTCAATTACTTATCTAAAGTTACATACATTACCTGGGTCGTAATTTCAATGATAATCTTAGCATTCTACAGTTTCGGCACATTAACTGCGCTGCTTTCGACTGAATTCCACGAAAACATTAATTCATTAGAACAATTCTACAAAACACCATTACCAATTCTAGTCACAGAGGATTTCGAATCAAAAATTCCTTCAAATTTCAAAAATATATCGATTCGCACGACAAGCCGGCGGGTGTACGATGGTTTACTTTCAGGGAATTTATCGTGTGCTTATGCCATCGTGGAACTTCAGTTGGTGGACATTTTTGTCTTAATGAAAAACAATAATATCCCCAATCCGTTTCATGTAATCGCCGAATCTCTAATTCCGGCATTTGGAGCAGTTTATGGAAACAAGAATAGCTTTAGGGTTGATATTTTTAATTTGATGGCGATGAAATTACCGTCGTATCAGGAAAGAACAATTGATTTTGCCGAATATCTGCACACACCAGCTATTAATTTTAATCATTTACGAGATCTCTTTTTGTTGATAGTCTGTGGAATGTTGGGGGGTTTATTATGCTTGTTGTTAGAAATATATTTACAAAAACATTTTTAGTTTTTGATATATCTTTATTTGTCAAAACTATTATCACTGACGTTTCACAGTAGACCCGTGTTTCCCAACCTATATTTGGCCATAAACCACTTTGAAAATTCAGATTCCTCCGACAAGTGAACTCTTACGTAAATACATTTTTAAATGCTGATCTATTGTTCTCGGGCCGTAAAGACAACTTGTTTAGAAAATAATAAGGATAAAAAATAATAACAATTGACTTTAATAAATAAAATATTTCTGATTTTCAACTGTTTGTATTTATTTTCACTACAATTGCTTCGCTACGCTTCAGGTGAAGAATGTTAATGATGTTATTTACAGACCAATTTACATTATATATACACAGTTTTATGACATGGGGGTGGAGCAAGGATCTTTTCTCAGCCTGAGCAGTGGACAGTTGGAGAGCTCGATCTGTTCGTTCAGCAAAAGGCCTGATGAATGCTTTTTTATTTATTTCCAGGTTTTCAATAAGGTTTAATTTTCTTACTTTGCTGGCGATGTGGAGGATTTTAAATTCTTTGTTGAAATGGTGATGTTCTTCTTATAATTAGTTAGCATATGTTGAGGGGTTCTTATCATTTAGGAATGCTTTCTGATGTTCATTAGTTCGTTCCTCAAATGCTCTTCCTGTTTGTCCAATGTATACCTTAGGGCAATCACCACAATTTAACTGATAAACTCCACAGCATTGACCTCTTTCAGTTTTGTCTTTACTGTTTTTTATTATTTTTGAGAATGTCATTTGTTTTGAAAGCTATTTTGATGTCTAATATTTTGAAATATTTACTAATGTTTTGGTTTAAATTACCATTATATGTTAGTGAACCATATCGTGTATCTTTGTATATTTCTGAAGGATATATCAAGTTATTAATTATTTGTTGTTTTTTCTGTCTTATTAATTTATTTACCATATCTATTGCAGAATTATTTTTAATTATGATGTATTTAATTATATTTATTTCTTTTCTAAAATTTTCGTCTGACATTAGGATTACAAAAGCTCGATAAATTATCGACCGATATGCTGCTAATTTTTGTAAAATGGGATGAAATGAATTATTGTTTATTGTTGTATCTGTGTGTGGGTTTGTTAAAAATTGAAAATTCATGTTTGTTGTTAGCATTTTTTATTGTCAAATCTTAGAAATTAATGCACTTATTTTTTTCTTTCTCTATTGTGAATTTAATGTTTGTATGTTGTTGATTTATTTCCTTTAGCAAATTACTTAAAATTCTGTCCGTGCCATTGAATGAAACCAATATATCATCGACATTTCAACGATAATAACAATTGATTTGTTTTATTTACTTGACTAGCCTAAAAATATTCACTTTTTTCTAAAATTAAATACACTTTTATCATTGTTTGTATGACAGTTTTAGAAAAAGTGTTATACAAAAAAATTAAACGTGTGTTTTATTGTTAAATTAATATGTATAATGAAGTAGAAGCCTCCACAATACAAAATATATTTATCACTTTAAAAACACACTTAATATGTTTAGGTTTTAAAATAATGTTTATTTTACTACAACAATTGTTTCACCACACAGTGGCTTCATCAGGTAAATGAATGATATTACAAATTGGTTACAGTTGCCTTAAATATTAATTAGTTAATGAGGGAAAGGGGGTGTTAAACAGGTAACAATACAGGGATCACTTAAACTAGCATATACACAATTATATAACGTTATGAGAAATCCAACATAGAAACAAAATACACACATTTAATAAGGTTAAAATTATAAAGTGCTTAATCTAAGACAAAGTTAATACAAAATAACAAATTATAACAAAGAACTAACATAAAATACAACATTAACAAATTAAAAAATATTAAGCAATGGTGAATTGTTAACTTCTATTTGGTCGTTTAATATTATGCCCAACTTATTATATTTATTAATTTCTGATGACTCTAGCAAGTTTAGTTTGATTCCTTTAGTGTTTTTATGTAGGATTTTCAAATTATCGTTAAAATGATAATTTTCGTTTATTAGGTGTTCCGCATAGGTGGAGTTACTTTTCTTTTGTAAATAACTAAACTTGTGTTCCTTAATTCTATGTTCAAAGCTTCTACCGGATTGGCCTACATATACTTTAGGGCAGTCACCACAAGTTAATAAATATACACCTGATTCTTTTTTGTTATCTGTGGTGTCTTTAGAGTTATTAATAAATTTATTCAAACGGTGGTTGGTTTTAAACGACGTTTTTATGTCTAATTTGTTGAAAAATCTACCTACACCTTCTGATACTTTACCTAAATACAGGACGGACGCATATGATTGTTGATTATTAATATTATTGGGCAAAGGGAAAATTAATGAAATAATATGTTTTTTCTGTTTTTGTGGCAAGAATATCATTGATAATTGTTGTTGGGAAACCATTATTAGTTGCTATAGTGTGAATACGGTTGAGTTCGGCATTAAAGTTGGTATCAGAAAGGGGAGTGTAGATTAGTCTATGTATCATAAAGTTAAAGGCAGGTAATTTATGTGACATGTGTATTGTAGTGTCTGTATGTGTAGGTTTGTGGAAAATACTAAACTCAAATTTGTTATTTTGACGGGTAATAGTTAGGTCTAGAAAATTAATTGAATTATTTGTTTCCTCTTCCAAAGTGAATTTTATATTTTTATGTAGATCCTGGGTCTCCAAACTATCTTCTTCGTGGGCCAGAAATACAATTCTACATAATAAAGTCGGCCAAAATCCGATTAATTTTATAAAATTATGAAAAATTTAAGGAACAATTGTTACAATATTTCAAAATATGACATTTACAAAAAAAAAAAAATTACAAACAATCGCAGGCCGGATTCATGCAAGTCGCGGGCCGGATTTGGCCCGCGGGCCGTAGTTTGAAGACCACTGATGTAGATTGTTAATATAGTTGAAAAATGAAGTGAGTTGTCTTTTTGTTCCCGTAAAACAAACTAAAATATCATCTACATATCTATACTAGAAAAGACAATTTTTAAATAGGTGTTGTTTCTAAATAATAGTTTCCAGGTGTGCCATAAATATTTCGGCCAAAATTGGACTTAACGGATTACCCATCGCTAATCCCTCTGTTTGTTGGTAAATCCGGTGATTAAATCGGAAATAATTCCGTTTTAAGCAGACCTCCAAAAGGAGGAGAATTTCCGATCTTACAATGGGATTAGCGTCATTTAGAATAAGCATCTCCTTTATAATTTCGATCACCTCCATTGGGGGTATCCTCGTAAACAGATTAGTCACACCAAAGGAAATTAGCGTGCTGTTAGTGGGTATATTGATTTGTGATATTTTTGTGGTGAGCACCCCTGAGTTATTAATTGCAAATTTGGACTCAAATTTTGTATATTGCAAAATTGTGTTAATTAATAATTTTGATAAATTTCTACATGGAGCATATAGATATGAGACTACTGGACGGATAGGGTTGTCTTTTTTGTGAAGCTTTAATAACCCGTACAGTTTGGGTGGTTTAGGGATCATATTAATAAGTCTACGTTTTTGTATTTCATATATTATATTTATATTATTTATATATATTTACCTCATGCTTAATCAAGATCTGAAAAACATCAGGGATTTAAAGGTTATGTTATTATAATGTATATTTTGCGGTGTTATGTATTATTTATTTATCTCTAATTATTTAATTTAAATGAATTTGTGCAATCAATTGAAGATATTATTTTTTAATAAATGTAGGCAATTTACACAAATTATATATATTTCTTAAACTTTATTCTCGTAAGCTACAATGGACAACGTTACAAACAAGATACAAGTAAGATGTAAACATCAAACAATCAGCTCTAATACATTACGAGCCCTAACAGATAAAAGTTTGGACATCGCGCATTTCTTTAAAAAAATATATTTAAATAACAAATTAGGAGTCATTTATAAAATATTTTTTATTGTCATATGAAAGCCTAGTATTTTCAACAATATTATATAGAGGGTTTTATGTAACACCGAACATTTTCATAACGAGAATTTTTCTTTGAAGTATCCACATTGCACATTTTCCGATGCTCGGTTTATTAAAAGAATCCAATTTGAAGCTTTAAGCGAGTCTTTTCCACTCCCAGGCTAAGCATGAAGTAAAATTTCGAGTTTAGAAATGCCTGAAAAATTGGTTTGGTCGCGTAGCGCGAAGCGCGGAGCGGCCAAACCAAATTTTCAGGCATTCCTAAACTCGAAATTTTACTTCATGCGCCACTGGTACAAAACACTGATTCAATGTAAAGTTTAGCGGTATGTTTTAAACTTCGTAATATGTCAGTGTTTTGTACCGGTGGCGCATGAAGTAAAATTTGGAGTTTAGAAAAGCCTGAAAATTTGGTTTGGCCGCTCCGCGCTTCGCGCTACGCGACCAAACCAAATTTTCAGGCTTTTCTAAACTCGAAATTTTACTTCATGCTTAGCCTGGAAGTGGAAAACACTCGCTTAAAGCTTCAAATTAAATTCTTTTAATAAACCAAGCATCGAAAAATGGATATGGATACTTCAAAGAAAAATTCTCGTTATGAAAATGTCGGTGTTACATAAAACTCTCTGTATAGTTAAACAATATTAAAAACAATATTAAAAACAATATTAAAAACAATATTAAAAACAATATTAGAACTTAATACACAGGTAAAGTCATAATGCTAACAAATTTCGTTGACATGTAAATATTCGGACAAGTACTCCTTAAGTTAGTCTATTAAAGAACGCAAGAAAAAATATGTCTTGTGTGCAGGTGGTGATAGAGTTCCTTTAAATCTAATATTAATGTTATGCACGAACCCTCTGTACAAGATTTGATCATGTAAGTATTTTGGGCACTTATTTGTAACGATTTTATTAAATAATAACGCTTGGTGCAACTTTCTTGTCTTTTCTATGTCCAACCAACCCATTTCATTTTTTTTTGTTGATACGTGTTGTTTTCTAGGCATTCCACAAATAAATTTTATGAAACTATTTTAAATTTTTTGTATTTTTCTGGCGCTCACGGCATCTAAACAAGGCCCATATAAAGTATCACAATAAGAAAAAATTAAGAGAACAATCACACAAAATTGTTTTCAAACATTTCTGAAACTAAAAAGTTATTAGGATAAAATTGTTGCTTACATGTACTGAGATAAATTAAACAATAATGCCTAGTTTTAACTAAATTGTAAGCGATTTTAATGCATAGAAGCCTAGGCTTTTATGCTACTGTCAACGGTTGATCAATTGTTGTAAAATATTAAAATATCTTCACATAAACATGCAGTTTGCGAAAAAAATGTGCGTAAATGGACTGAAAATCATTCAATTTCAACTTCGACTTTTGCAAAAAGTGACCTAACTTTACAAAGAACTGTGCAAAAATATATTTAAAATATTAAAATACTCCTTAACTCTAAATTAGAAACTATAAAATGACAAGCCAATATAAATTCCTGACAAAACAATTGAAAAAGCCGAATGTTAAGCTTAGACACGAAATTCTTTCACTTTCTGTAAAGATGTGACACGAAAGGTACTCGTTTACGAATCTACCATCCAAACAAATTAAAAATATGTGTTCATAATAATGTGTAAGAAGGAAAGTAATAAATGAACAACATACTCGAGCTGTTAGGAGTTCCAAAATCTTAGATAAATTGTTAGTGAAAACCGGGAGTTTTTTGTTTTGTCTTGTCTTAAACTTACAAGAACATTAGAATATTGAATAAAAAAGTGTGATGCACAAAATTAATCTCTTCCTGAGAATATTAAAAAAAAATAATGTGATGCACAAAACTAATCTCTGACAGTTCAGTGCAATCAAAATTGATGTTAGTTAATAAACATTGAAGCAATAATTATTTTCCAGTAAGTTATGTTAAATATATTAAAAGTTCATGTTATAAACATTTTTTATCTAAAATGTCTCTTCGCTTTTGTTCTGTTGACCTTTGAACTCGGGACAATTTAATCGCAATCACCCTTTATATAGTAATTTTAACTGATAAAAACCTCTTTGCCAACATATATACTTTTTAAAGCGAACATCAGCATTTACAGTACTACCAAGAATTTTTACTGCATTTTCTATTTTTATGGGAACATTGTTCATAACAAGTTTCCCATTAGTCCAGTCGTCAAAGACAAAAATACCACCCAACCTCAAAAAAGCATTCGAATTGGCTAGACATTTGCGTGCATATCAAGTACTGGACTTCCAATAAAACGAAACAAAGTTTGCCACTCCCCCCGGGGGTTAAAAATTAATAAAAGTAAAGTACATATGAAGCCCAAGTAGACATAAACAGTATCTTTTAAACTCCACTTTAATTTAGTGTTTTATACGCGTGGCGCATGAAGTAAAATTTCGAGTTTAGAAAAGCCTTAAAATTTTATTAGTTTTTGAGTTACAGCGTTTTTTGTGACAATTGAAAAACGCCGAGAATCCACCCGAGGACGTTCGCTGTATTTTCAAAAGTTGCAAATAACTCAATAACTAATCGGAATACGGAATATAGTTCGAATAAAAGTGTTAAATAATCAAATTTCGGACAATTTTTCTCTCTTTGCGTTTTTTCGTAGCTGTCTTTTTTCTTGGAGAAAGACGGTAGTTTGTTGAGAGATTCGTGAAAACTTACAATTTTTACAAAATCACGGAATAACCTGGAATTATTTATTGCAATTTGTGTGGGAGTTTATGAACTTAACTTGGGAATAAATCAGCGTTTTATACGCGTGGCGCATGAAGTAAAATTTCGAGTTTAGAAAAGCCCCGTGAAAATTTGTCTCGGGTCGCTGCTCGACCCTCGACAAATTTTCTACGCGGGGCTTTCCTAAACTCGAAATTTTACTTTATGCTTAGCCTGAGAGTGGAAAACACTCGTTAGAATATAATATTTTAAAATTGTTGATGAACTTTCAAGATTTTAACTCATTATCAAAGTTTTGACGATTTTTAGTGAATTTCCATAATTTTACAAAATTTTTAACGTTTTTCGTAAATTTACAAGATTTCCTGTTACTTTCAAAATTCTGACGTATTTCCTGAATTCCGTTGATTTTAAAAGTTTCAATACTTTTCATACATTTTTCAAATTTCAATTTTCAATTTTCACGAAGTTCCGAAATAATCGTTAATTTAAATAATGTTGATTTTTTATGAAATTCCAAGATTATAGTTAGTTTTTAAATCTTGACGGTTTTTCTGAATTTCCTAAATGTTTGTTAATTTAAAAACAATCGTTAGTTAAATTTTCAAAATTTCCTTAAGTTTTCAAATTCTTGGTTATTTTTATGTATTTCTTAAATATTCGTTAACTTGAAAAACGTTGAATTTTTTCCTAAAATTCCCAAGATATCCGTTAATTTTCAAAAATTTTATTATTTTTGTTATTGGTTTTCGAGAAAAAATGTCAAAAGTGGCGATTTTGTTAAATCGATTTTTCTAGGTTATAAAAAAGGATGAAAAAAAAAAACTGAAAGAAGCAAAGTTTTAGATAATTTTACACCAAATAATGAATTGTTGTCAGATTATTTCTATCGACATTAGTTTTCGAGGAAAATGTCAAAAAATGTCTGATTTTTTTAAATCGATTTTTCTCGGTTGTTAAAAAAGATAGAAAAAAACTTAAAGAGCATAGTTTCAGATAATTTTTCATTAAATAATATAATGTTGTTATATTTGTTGTATCGATATTAGTTTCAAGATATAAACTTGCATTTAATCTGTGATTGGAAACATTCGTTAGAAGCTTAAAATTAAAAAAAATATATCTCAACTCATCTTCTTAGAATATTAAGCTAAAGTTATAATTTTGCAATAAAATCAACAATTAGAAGAACGAAACAATTGTAAAAAATCAACATATTATCAAATCAATAAACTTTGATTGGCCATAATTGAAATTTAAGTATCATCAAATTTTCAAGGTTTTCTAAATTTGAAATTTTACTTCATTCCTTATCAAGGATAGGAAACATCCGTAATAAATTTCAAATTGAACGCTTTTATGAAGTTAGAGCTTGTTTCATTGAACTAGAAGAGAAATAACAACGCATTTGTGCACATAACACGAAAATTCCTAAAAATGGACTTGTTTAACTCATCAAAAGTAAATTTCATATGGTATCGAAGTGTCATTATTTGCTTAGTAACTTACTTAAATAACCACATAGAAAAACTGTACAGATATGGACTTGAAAAATTCGATTGTGTCTAATGATATTTAACATATTAATATACATGAAATTTTAGCAAATATCATAGCAAAACTACAAAAGAACATGGTAAATTTTTTGAAGAAAAGTTTAAAAAGTCATTTATACTTACTCTAAAAATAATGAAAACTTAGTGAATATCATTGCCAATTAGAAAAGTAAAGATAAATATATCAAAAAGTAAACACATTTTTGTAAATACAATTCTATCAACAAACATAATACACTCAACAACATTCCACCGACTACCAGGAAAAACAGATCTCGTAAATGATTAACATTAATAGCAGGTGTGTACAGATACTCGGCAAAACCAATTGCACTTTCTTGATGCGACCGTATTTTTTTCACTACCCAAGTAAATATATCAACCCTAAAACTGTCCCTATTTCCATAAACCGCCCCAAATGCCGGAATAAGAGATTCGGCGATTACATGAAATGGATTGGGGATATTATTGTTTTTCATTAAAACGAAAATATCTACTAACTGAAGTTCCATGATCGCATAAGCACACGATAAATTGCCCGAAAGTAAACCATCGTACACTTGCTGACTTGTCGTGCGAATCGTCATGTTTTTGAAATTCGTCGGAATTTTCGACTCAAAATCCTCTGTAACTAGAATTTTTAATGATGTTTTGTAAAATTGGTCTAATGAATTAATGTCTTCGTGGTATTCAGTTGATAGCAGCGCAGTTAATGTGCAGAAACTGTAGAATGCTGAGATTATCATTGAAATTACGACCCAGCTAATGTACGTAACTTTAGATAAGTAATTAAAATTTATTGGATTAATTATAGGGTAATTTATTAAACATGCTAGTAAGTAGATAAAAACGTCCTTAATTAATATCTGTTCTAATTTTGAAATAATCAAAATGATTAAAATAAAGATTAGTAACAGAAGCACCCACACCGGCCAATTAAGTATATTTACTATTTTTTCTAATAATGTTTTAATAGATGCTTTAGGAATAACAATTTTAACATCACTCCTTTTTATTGGAAAGCTGTAATGTAAATTAGTAAAAGCATTTGGAAAAGTAATAATAGTTGATATCTCTGCTTTTCCAGTACTAACTGCATTTCTGATATCTTCGAGAGAATCGTAATTTTTTATAGCACACAACGATTGAGTTCTACGTAAATAATCACAAAACGGTTTGGAATAATCACCAATTTTCAGTTTGAGTGAAGCTACATTAGGGTGATGTTTTATCCTACCAGCAATATCATTGAAAGTATACGTAATTAATTTATTTTCCGCTGTTGTGTGTATGGATATCACAGGAAAATTAATTAAAGTTGAATTCACAACACTAGAAATATCAACGTCTTGATTTGTGCTTTCGAATATTACTCGCATCTCGTAAGTATCCTTCATATTTACAGTTGCGTTAAATTCAGATGTATATTTATTAAAGCTCTCGACATTTTTCACTAACACAACGAAATAAGTGAGGCTTCGATTAGGTATAGACTTGCTATCATAAATTTCTATCGGCATGGGCGCGTTGCACTTAAAATAATCGTGCATAATCCGATCAACCATATAAATATCCCAATCTATGATATGTAGTGTTACACTGACAGTCCAACAAATGTTTACTCTATTTATATGTTTCTTATAGTTATTTGTAGCTATTTCTATTTTGCTGGATATAGGCGTTATTACAGATAATATACCAATAAATAATTCTTTAAGAGCTACCATGACTTGTTTCTGAAGCAATAGATTATTTTCAACAATTTTGAAATTTGTAAAATGTGTATAGTTTTATTATGTTTTATAAATTTGAATATTTTTGTGTTAACAACAAGATATAAAAGACATTGCACAATTACACATCATGTTTATTCTATTATCCATATTGTTTTCTAGCGGTAAAGTTTTAACATTACCCATTTTCTTAAAAGACAAAGTCTTTTAAATAAATGGGTAATGTTAAAACTTTTCCGCTGTAATATGTGTAATAGAATAATAATGATACACTAGGTGACCGACGGAAACCGGACGTTTTTTAAATGATCAGTACTAGTTTGTTTTTTTATGAAAATATAATTTTCTTATAAAACAATCTTCGTAATAACATGCCATTTAAAACGCTTATTAGAATTAAAATATAATTTCAGGCAGGTGAAATAGTTGTACAGGTGTTCTTACATCTCACGATCAATTATTGTCACTTGCCGCATGATTTATTATTTTTCTTTAGATCGGTCAAGGTGTGAGGTTTATGTATAAAGACACGTCATTTAAGATATTTAAAAAAGAGATTATTTAAAAAAGTCACATGTGTTCAAATATGGTGAACTTGGTGATACCACGCACACTGCATAATTGGCAATAGTTGTGGTTCATCGACTGATCAGTGATCATTGTCCTATGTTCATCATTTCTAAAATCATAACGCGTTAATTTTTAACCCTCTAAAGCTTCCAGATAAGGTCATTTCACTTTTTGGCGACATCCCGTTCTCTCAAGGACCCTTATTTGACATTTTACGACTTATTTTTGTAAGGAAATCTCAATCACGAGTTGACCGTGAGACGTAGGAACGTGTAAACGTCAATTTTCACTTATGGTTTGGAAACTGCTTTCAAGAAAGAACACACCTAGGCATGAAGCAACGGATCCATGGCCAGTGTTGTTTCGTCGTACTTTTCAGATATTCCTAGAACTCTTCGGCAAATTTCAGTAAATTTCGGTAGATCATATGTACACACATATAAATTAAAAATTAACAAATTCTTTAAACAAAGAGTTTGTGAAAATAAATTCAACTATTAAATTACTAATAAAAAATACCATACTTTTATAGTAACAAAACAAAAAATATAAGTTATGGAAATGTCAACGTGCATATCGAATATAAAAAATGATTACGATTAAATTGTCGCGTGTTCAAATGTCCATGAAACAAAAACGAAGAGAAGTTTCAGAAAAAAAAACTTGGACATTTTATAAATTTAGGTCCATTTGCACCTCGACCGATTAGCTTTAATCATCCACTAATCATTGATTAAACCTCTGATTAACTCAAATTTCTAGAACAAAAGTATTTAGCAACTTTTTACAAGGGTCGACGTAAAAATTGAAAGACTTTTAATTTACCTACGCACAATTTTTTCGCGAACCGCATATTCATTTAAGAATACAACTCATAGCCTACTAGAATGTATTTTCAGCCAATCAGATGCAAGTACATACGTAGCAGTATGTGTATCGCAGCGATGATAAAAAATCATCGCAATGATAAGTTTCTTGTGGTCATAAATTGTTTTTTAAACGTCAAAGTGGTTAGACGTCAGAATTCCAAATATTAAAATGGACGTTGGAAATCGTTTTGGTACGGCTTCTAGCAGCAATATAAGTGAAGTAGTGAAAAATACGATACCGAAAAATACAGTGCGAAATAGAGTGTCGCATTGGCGACAATTTTCTGAGTTTTGTGCCGCTAAAAAGTTTCAGATAAGTAAGATTATAACATTTTATTCGTTATATTCTCTCACTAAATATAACTCGTGGTACGATTAATACCAGATGATATTTAGTCGTTTAAACCGAAGCAGCACATTCAACTCGTCCTACGGACTCGTTGAATCTGCAGCTCGGTTTCAACTTCAAAATATCATCGGTAATAATCTTACCACTCGTTGTATTATGGCTGAGAATACAACTCATAGCCTACTAGAACGAATTTTCAACCAATGAGATGCGAGGAAAGCCGTAGGTACATGTCTATCACCGCGATGATAAAAAAACAAAAAAAGCGGTGGGTGATAAGTTGTCCTGTCATTCGAAACGTCAAAATAGGTAAAGTTTCGTGCAGTGATATTAATAGAAAAGTGAAAAGTGCGACGCCAAAAAACACTGTCATGAACAAAGAATCACAGTGGCGGCAGTTTACGAACTTTTGTGCGGCTAAAAAATTCTCAATCAATAGGGAAACAACAATATCTCAGCTGTCGATAATGTTAAGGGACTCACATTATTTTATTCGTTATATTCTCTCACTAAATATAACTCGTGATATGATTAATTATCGATGATATTTTGTCGTTGAAACCGAAGCAGCACATTCAACTCGCCCTTCGGGCTCGTTGAATCTGCAGCTCGGTTTCAACTCCAAGATATTATCGATAATAATCATACCACTCGTTATATTACGGCTGCGAATACAACTCATAGCCTACTAGAATCAATTTTCAACAAATGAGATGCAAGGAAAGCCGTAGGTACATGTCTATCACCGGGATGATAAACAACAAAAGAAGCGGTGGGTGATAAGTTGTCCTGTCATTCGAAACGTCAAAATAGGTAAAGTTTCGTGCAGTGATATTAATAGAAAAGTGAAAAGTGCGACGCCAAAAAACACTGTCATGAACAAAGAATCACAGTGGCGGCAGTTTACGAACTTTTTTGCGGTTAAAACATTCTCAATCAATAGGGAAACAACAATATCTCAGCTGTCGATAATGTTAAGGGACTCACATTATTTTATTGCTGCGCACTCGTTGAATCTACAGCTCGGTTTCAACTCCAAAATATCATCGATTATAATCATACCACTCGTTATATTACAGCTGAAGATATTTTAACATTTTACAACAATTGATCAACCTTCGACAGAGGCATAAAAGAACAGGCCTTTATTTATTAAAATCCCTCACAATTTATTAAAAACTTGAATTATTGTTTAGTTTATCCCAATACACGTAAGCGACAATTTAATCGTAATCACTCTATAATTAAAACAATTCACAAAGAAATCGTCAATAGCTTAATGATTATAGATGTTATTTAACTTCAGGAAGATTAAAGCTTTATCATTCATATTAGCTATATATATATTTTTTTTTATTGATAAATTAAAACAATTTTATGATTAATGTAAGTTTTTGTGTGTAAAAGGCGTATGATTGATTGGGTACTTAATATATTTCTTTGTTTTGTCTTCATTAATTGCAGAAATAAAATCATTTGACATTTGGAGAAGAATGTGGAAGGCATAACATACTTTCAACAAATTTACTTAACAAGGGAAATGCGTATGAACCATCGCCTCGAGTAATTTGTTTTACATTTTTCCTGAATTCGTGGATATTGTCACTAAATTCATAACATTCGTCATTGTTACAAAGTCACCTCCACTTTGAATCCAAATTTTGCAGCTCTGGCTGAGAAATTATATTTAGGAAAAGGGAACCTACACTTGCAGTAGATCTTATAGATCCATTTTTAACAATTGCAGGATTAATGAAAACATTATTAGGGCAACTTTTTATGACTTGACTTAGGAAATAAATTATAAAACTGCAAAGCGAATCGTTATTATTCTTCCAACGCACAATGGTCTGAAACCGACCAAAATGCGACAAAACCCTACCGTTTTTATTATGTGAGATATCAGTTTGAAATTCGGCATGGTTATACTAAAAATAAATTCGAGTTAAATGGCGATCCAGAAACCTTAGATGTACTTCCGGTTTCACCAGAAACGACATCCGTTTTGAAAATTTTAATGAAACACCATATAATTTCTGTTCGTTTGCGAATTAAGACGGACATTTTACATACGAATCAATTGTTTGTTTAAGATTTAGCTTACTTGATTGAATAAAAAACCTCTTTTTTTAAATAAATTTCAAGCCTCCTAGCGGTAAGTTTAGGAAGTCATAACTAGTCCCGTTGAATTCTTCAGGTAAGTTAGTATAATGATTTTTTGTCTTAAAGTCAAAAGAATCTCTGAATCAAAAATAAATGTTTGACACCTGTGGTCTGAATCACCCTGTCTATTCTAAGGTTCCATGTTGTCGCAGCTGAAAGTCATTAATTTGTTTTCTTTGGAGCTTATTTTAAGTGTTTTATCAAGTTAGAGCCCTGGGCTAGCCTGCGCTTAAAAGTTACGCTTATTAAAATTGCCATTGTTCTAGAAAAACACGTATTTTCTGAGCGCATTTTAATACTCATTTATATGCTAGAAGTATAAAAAAATACATCAACGTCACTTTATTGCATACAATATATAAAATCACAAAAATAAATAAAATTCTTATTAAAATTCTCAATCCTATCGTGACTTTTGAGAATTTATAACTAAGATAAAAATACAAAATTCTGCAAGTTGAATTAAAAAAATGTAGTATTTAACTATCCTATAAACTGAAAATAAAAGTCGTTTTTAATTCCAGAAAATTGAAAAAAGTTGGTTTTGTCGCTGCCAGACCACAGTGCAGCGGTAGGCTCAGCAGAATTTTCATATTTTGAAGAATTAAAAACCTTTGGTTTATATAATTATATATACGGTAATAGTTTATTACAATAAGTTTGTTAGCTAATTTTTGAGTATAGATTTAAATACAGGCGGGCACCACACAAATAACATTATCACCGACATATCTGCTGAAATAAACTTGCAATCTAATCAATGTGTTGATTCGTTATTTTCACTCAGCGTAAATTTTTCAAGTGTATTCTCTGAATTATCCAACTTAAATCCGTCGTTGTCGTGTGGCCCTGATGATATTCCTAATGTTTTACTTAAGAAATGTGCGTATACGTTATGTTATCCCCTAACAGTACTTTATAACTTGTCTTTAAATCAACAATGTGTTCCACTTATTTGAAAAAAGAGCTATATAAGTCCTATTTTTAAAAGTGGCAATCGTGCCGACATAACTAACTATCGAGGATTAGAATGGCTGATTGGATGCAGACAATCAGCCATTCCAAAATTATTAGATTGCATAGTGAGCAAACAGCTCATGTGGACTCTGAGGAATGTTATTATTGAGGAGCAACATGGGTTTTCTCGGGGTAAGTTTGGTGCGACTAATTTACTTGTGTATTAGAATCATATTTTAAAGGTGATGATAAGTCGGAGTCAGATTGATGCAATCTACACCGACTTCTCTAAAGCCTTTGATAAAGTATGTCACAAAGAAACGACAGTGTCTTGGTTTCTCTGATACTGTGGTAAATTGGTTTATTAGCTTCCTTACGGATAGAATCCAAGTAGTTAAATTGGGTAATTATGTTTCAACTCAAATTGAAGTGTTATCGGGTGTGCCTCAGGGTACCCATGTTGGCCCAATATTATTCAATATATTCATAAATTACTTGCCTTTGGTGTTGTAGCACTGTAAATATTTACTTTACGCGGATGACTTAAAGTTGTTTCTTCGGTATCTGATGTACATAACATCCAAAATGACATAGATAATTTAGCGAAATAGTGTTCTCAAAATATATTGTACTTAAACATATCTAAGTGTAAGGTTATCACTTTTAGTAGAGGAAGGGATGCATTGTACTATGATTATTGTTTGGATAGCACATTATTGGAACGGGTCACGAGAATATGGGATTTGGGAGGATTTTTTAAACAATAGATGTCATTTAAGTCACATGTAGCACATGTTATCAACAAGGCCCATATAATGTTAGGTTTTATTTGTAGAATTACACCAGAATTTATAATTGACACGTTTAGAATCTTATATTTAACTTTAGTTCGATCTCAGTTGGAACATGCTTCAGTGGTTTGGTATCCATATCAAGCATATTTAATTAACGCACTCGAAAGAGTGCAAAATAAGTTCTTGCAAATAGTTGCGTTTAAAATATAAATATGGTCTTCGGATGTTGATTATAAAGTATTTAGAATTAATTTTTGGAAAAGGTTCTATTTAGAAAAAAAATGTACTCAGCAAACTGCTTGCTATCTTCGTCTAATTTTGACCTGTTTAGCAATAATTATTATTTGTCATTTCGGAGAGCTTTGATAGTCATAAATTTGGATACAACGTTTTAGGTTATTGTGTATGTTATAATCTGTTGATCTTGCGCATATTTTGTACTAATTTATATATTTTTTTTATATCAACTGCAATTTATTGTGACATTTCATTGTATGGTTTAATGTTAGGCGGATAATTTGTGCGGTGGGTGGTTGTTTTAATGTATATTTTGCCCATCGTTCGCCGGACTGCACAGCTCGCTATTATTTTCTTTGGGGTTATTTGAAAAACAGAGTATACGTGAAGGATCTACCGCGAACAATCGATGTTCTAAATCAGGGGTAGGCAAATCGCGTCTTGCGAGCCGCATGCGGCTCTTATCTAAATGAATACATTTATTTAATGTGATTTATTATTTAATTCAAAATATAATTTGTACAAAGGATGGGATGTGAAAAGTAATAAGTAAAATGTAAAAACTGCCAAATTATCAAAAAATCGCTTTGTGTCACAAATAGCATTTAAAATGTAAATTACTTATCAATTTAAGCAATTACCACCACAACCAATCAGTCCACGTATAAACTCTATCTGGATTTCATGTATCGCTCGTTTTGCAGTTATTTTGTTTATCAGAGTTGATAATAAATGTTGCTTAAATTATTACTCTTTATATTGACGAAACGTTTTTAGTAGAGAATCGAGTGATGCATAAAATCAAAATCGCAATTTTCAATAAATCATAATACAAAATTCTAAATGGATTTTATGACAATTCATATATCGATCGATCTATATTATTTTAGTAATTTCCACGTCAATGTTTATATGTATGTCAATTTTAAAGCGTGTAGCCAACTTAAATTATAATAAATAGATTAATCATGGCACTCTAGAGGTTATTTTTTTATCGAACATACGATTCAATTTGAATGGTTCTAATCAATTTTCTTTATTGTTAGTAATGTTGGTTCGTTAAATTTTATGCTGTAATTTTTAATCTCAAAATCAAAGACATAATTATATAAACTACGTGCAAAAAAATGCAACACCTTGAAGAAGCTGAGTCACAAAGCTGAAATGTTGGCAAGTTAATTGGATTTACTTCAGTAGTCAATCAAAACAATTGAAAAAAAACAACAATTAACAAAAATGTATCAATAAAATGTCACATTCTCACGATTGCTTGTGCACTGTCTAACTCGGCGAGGCATGCTCTGAATGAGATGATCAATCTCATCTTGTGGGGTCTCATCCTAGGCTTGCTATAGATGACAAAGTTCCTGCAAGGTGTTTGCTGCTGCGTTTACCCCTTATGTAGCGATCTTACACATGCTTGATCGGGCCTAAATGGGGAGAGTGAGCAGGCCAGGAGAGAATTTTTACTTTGTGTTTATGTAGGAAGTTCTTCGAGATGTGAGCGATATGAGGTCCTGCTGGAATTTGATGTCAGGGCGTTTGTTTAGCCTGGGTACTACCTGGGCAATAAAATCTGGTAGATGTATTGGCGTGCAGTTAAATTGCCAGGGATAAAAACTAGAAGTGACTTATACCCCAACGATTTGGCACCTTCTGCCATATAGCAGGTGCTAGGCTGCCGCGACCTCGAAGAGCAAAATGTAAACTGCGCCGCTCGCCACAGAATCTTTTTATGATCATTGAGCTACAAACAGAACCGTGATCCCATTCATCAATCCAATGCTGTCTTTCTTGGCATCATAGAAGTCTGGCTCTTTTGTGAAGTTACGTCAAAAGAAGACGTCGTAAAGGTCGGTATGGATGGGGATTAAAAGATGAAATTCGTTGGTACACAGTTCTTCGTGACACTATCTGCTTTAGATCTCTCATCCAGTCTAAGCCAATTGCAGCCAAAAGACGAAATCTGTCTCTAAGGTGACGATCATTACGTTCGTTAGTCGCTCAAGGATGCCCGCTTCCAGGATGACGATATTGGATATTTTCTTAAGGCCACGTAGTCCATGCTCGAAGCACTGTTAAAGGGTTTCGATTTAATCTTCGATCAATTTCACAAAACGGAATACCTGCCTCGTGCAGGCCAACGATTCGCCCTCTTTTAAAGTCAGACAATTGGTTAAATCGCGCTCTTCTGCAAACTTTAGGCATTATTAACAATCGAAGCAACAATGTTCGCACAGCAAATGGCACTTACTGCAGTGATACGGTTTTTAACTTTCTTGATACAGCTTGTCTGTTTCACAGTAATATATATATATATACATATATATATATATATATATATATATATATATATATATATATACATAAACTTGCAATTGTTTTTTTGTTATTTTGTTTCTTTGGCCTCGGCTTTTGCTATATGGCCATCTACAATTGTATTGTTTTTCATTTTAATTGAACTAATTCCATACACACCTATTTAAATCATTTGGACGCCACAATACACACTACATCCATGGACCCGAATGAAATTATTTATTATTCATAAATGATTCCACCGGATGTTGTTAGAACCCGCGACTTCTGGGTCTGTGGGCAGGGTCTCTATTCGGCCCTAAAAACTTGCAATTCTTCGTGTATCGATATGATATTATTTGTCAACGACTTTTTACATGCAGCCAGTTGTTTTATTATTATAGATGTAGTATGTTTTCAATTTTCAATAAATCAGTGCTTTATACGCCTGGCGCATGAAGTAAATACTTCGAGTTTAGAAAAGCCCGGAAATTTGGGTTAAATTTTTAGACATTTCCAAACTCGAAATATTTACTTTATGCTTAACAGAGAGTGGAAAACACTCATTAGGATAACAATAAACACTTTAATAAATACGAAGCCCAAAAAAATAAAAATAAAACTAAATCAGTAATTATTTATTCAATAAATCAACTTGCTATTTAAATTTCAACAGCTATAAAGAAATTTAACATATTTTTCAAAATAAATGATTTAAAGGTAAATATAATTTACTTCATATTTAATTCATCCTTGGTTTTATTTGTTAAGTTATTTGTACTTAAACGTTGTATTTTGCTATTGTTATTTTTTGCAATTTTCATTTTTGACAAAGGAATTGATTGCAATTGTCACAGTCCAGCATGTAAAACAAATGAGTGATGAATTATTTGTTTTAACAGTTCTCCGCAGCAATTTTGATGAAATCTCAGGAAAGCAGACTCAATACACTTTGAATTCAATTTTAAATATACATGCATGTATGCATGAGCAGTAACTGTTATGATAATCGTTTGTTTTTAAAAATAGTTTAATTTGAAGTCTTAAACGAGTGTTTTTCACTCAAAGATTAAGCATGAAGTAAAATTTCGAGTTTAGTAAAGCCTGAAAATTTGGTTTGGTCGCGTAGCGCGTAGCGCTACGCGGCCAAACCAAATTTTCCGGATTTTCTAAACTCGAAATTTGACTTCATGCGCCACGCGTATAAAACACTGATTTTAGGTGACGTTTAAAATATTCTACTGAAGCAGTATGCTAAAAACGTGTATTCTGAACATCACATCACATCAATCTATAGTACGCGTGGCGCATGAAGTAAAATTTCGAGTTTAGAAAAGCCTGAACAGTTAGTTTGGTCGCTCCGCGCTTCGCGCTACGCGACCAAACCAGATTTTCAGGCTTTTCTAAACTCGAAATCTTACTTTACGCTTAATCTGGGAGTGGAAAACACTCGTTTAAAGGTTAAAATTGAAATATTTGTAAAAGCATCGAATATCTGAACATTTACAGCGTATACAGTATATTGAGAAATGTATCCGTAAAAGAAAGACTGTATATCTGAGATAGTAATAAATAATATGCAGTGTACAAAACATTTTTGGGCACCAGAAAAAATCCAGGGCTGAAAGGGTTAAAGGTGGCGGTTTACGCGGTATAAATTAAACAAATGCTAACTAAAATAAATTAAACGTACATCTGCAAAGTTTGGCTTCAACTGTAAAAACAAGTAAACTATCACAACTAGAAATCATACGTCATTTTTTGCGTTAATGAATCAACAAATGGACTGGAAATTTTCGAGATGAATCGATTGCAATTAATTAAAACTAGAATGTTCCTAACAAAACAAACGAGATGCAAGCAATATTTTTTTCCGTTGACAGTTGGTACAATTTTGGAATTCGTTGTTGAATTTTACACCTGATTTAGATTATCATCATCTTTAGCTTCACCTTCAACACTATCTTTGTCTTTTTCTGATAATTTCCGACATAAAACTCCCAAACTGTAACTATTTTGTTTTACCATGTACCAATTGCACCATATATAACCATTTTTGTTAGTTTATAATAAATTTCCTAAATTTTTGACTATTTTGACACATTCTTCAATTTTGACAAGTGTTGAAATTAATGACTATGAGTTACGTGAAGATGATAATAACTTTAAATAAAAACCATTTAAAGTGATGAAGTTAAATTTTTATTTCTAGTTAACAATGACACCGCGACTCTCTGAATATTTTTATTTAAACATTTCATAACAATTGGCTCTTAACTCCAAAAATATTGCCTGTCCCTGACCTATACGGCCTTAGTCAACGATTCCGGCATTTTGCCGATATGCGGTTGTTACATTTATGTTTGCTGGGGTGCCTATCCAAACCATTACGTTTTTTCTATATATTCAGTGTGTCGATTGTGATTGTGTGTTGTTTACTTTAAAGAGTAAATATCCATCTCTTATTTTGTGGAAATTTCTATTTGCATTTCATATTTACTTATTATTGCAAAAAAATCTGCTCTGTGTCGTAAATGGTGGCTATAGCATTTGTAAGGACTAAAAGTTGTTTTCTGTGCAGTCGTGTAACGATATCTATAAATGTTAAAGTTAAATATGTTTCACCATTAGAAAGATAAGAAACTTATTCAAGATAAATATCTCTAATGTTTTGACCTACACGTTTCTTAAACAATCTATATCCCCTGTTAATGAGATTATCTAAAACTAACGTTAACAAACTAATGCATAACCCTACAAAAAAAAGTATAAATAATCCTTGAATGTGCTGTATAGTAATTGTTAAAACGCCATCATTAATAGTAAACTCGTTTTTATTTTCCTCCATTTTCATTTGGAATATAGGATCCTTAAGCCGATGTATGTTGTAAGAGTGAACTGAATATACAGCATCATATGTTGGTATAAGTGATTCTTTTACAATATAAAACGGGATATAAATATTTTTTTCCGTCATATTTCGAAAAATGCGTAGAATGTGATGATGCATTAAGGCATATCCCACTGACGTATCTTGATTTAAAATACCTTTAACAATACAAGCACTATTTGTAAGTATGAATTTACTCCTAATAGCATTCGGAATGAATTTTTTATATTCAGAATAAATTAATATTTTCGAATCAATATTATTTAAATCTTCTATATTTTCTATTGCGTTAAATGATTCTGGTGAAAATATACATTTTAAAATAAACGCGTTGAGGAAATAGTTAAAGAACATCGATAAACACATCCATGAAAATAGAACGAAAATACTAACGTTTTGTAACTGTTGGCTGTTAACGGAACTACTGTTGATTAAACATTTTATTAAATCTAGTGAAGAATTATACGGGGCTATATTTTCAACGATAGATAGAATAATAATTATGACCATCATGTACACGAACAAACCAAGTGTTTTAATTAAATATCCAGTATTATGTACACGATATATAGAATCCAAACTTGGAACTCTAAAATTTCAATAATTTTTATTAGAAATGGTTTTATTGTAGGTCGTTTAATAATTATTTTAACATCGTTTCGTTTTATTGGTTTAGAATATCTCACATTTTTGTGTAGATTTATAAAAGAACTAACAATACATAAATCTATTTTATTGCTAATAACTTTATCGTACATTTCTTCAATGGTATCATATAAATTAGCTTTTATTACATGAATATTTTTTTTATATTTATCATCGTAAATATCCAGATTAAGCTTTAAATTTCCCATAATTTCACTTCCTCCTGAATAACATATTAAACTTTTTTACTTGGATAATATGGAACTAATGATATAAGCGACATACGTTTTAAATTAATCTCGATAGGTTTTAGTATTTCCGTCCAGTTGTATTCATCTATCTTACCTTGTATGAACATCAATTGTATATCAGCTATTCTTTTTGATGTGCTAAATTTGTTCACATAATGAATTAATCCCTTTACATCATCAACACATATTATCCATTTAACATTTTTATGGCTCGGATTTGGTGGTGTTTCAGTAAGGCTGTAACTAGTGTAAACAATTGAGGAACTTATGTTGTTCAAAATCAAGTTGGTTTTGACGTTGCAATTAAGGTGAGTATGAATTAAAAAATTGTCAAATTCCACTGTCTTAAATAGTTTACGTTCTATTAAGTTTGGCTGTGTGAGGAAATATCCTAACCGTTCACTATATTTGTTGTATGAATCATGATGAATATATACCTTTGTGTCAGCAAAGGCTCTCTGTAAAATAAGTAATGACAATATTACTTTACTAATATTCATTATTCACAATTTTTTAATTGTTTATATGTATTATATATTACCAAGCCATAGGCCACAGACCGATAGACTGAACTTTGAAAAAAATATTCCTACATTTATTATATACGATTGTTAAACAAGACAACAAAAATAAGAGCAGCAAAGAAATGATTGAAATCATTAGAATAATAGTATATATACAACAGTAATGCACGGTTTAAGTGTTGGAGTATTACTTTACTAATATTCATTATTCACGATTTCTCAATCGTTTATATTTATTATATCATATGTTCAATAAAAAAAACCTCTAGAGTGCCATGATTTTATCTGTTTTTAAATTTAAGTTGGCTACACGCTTTAGGAATTGACGTATAAAATGTATATTCAAAGTTGCCAACCTAAAATATTTTCTAAAGCACTCTAGAGGTTTAATTTATTGAACATACGATATATTGCCACAGGGCACAGACCGATAAACGATTGTTAAACATGACAAAAAACATGACCGATAGACTGAACTTTTAAAAAAATATTCCTACATTTATTATATATGATTGTTAAACAAACAAAAAACAAAAATTAAAGCAGCAAAGAAATTATTGATTCATTAAAATAATAGTATACATACAACAATAATATACGGCTTAAATGTTGGAGTCATAATAATTTAGAGTAAAATGTTATTAAAGTATTTTTTTGTATTTTTCCCGTACACAATATGAATGGAACAATATTGACCAATAGTACGATGCTCCCTGAAACGTGACCGAAGTCGAAAACGTAATTCAATATTTCTAAAAATCTATGCTCAGGGATTTTTGATGTCGCTAAATTTAAATTTGATATTCATTTTTGTAGAAACAAAACGGCAAATCCAATGTGGAAGACAAAATATAAAATTAAACCGATTTTAATATAAATTGTAATACGGGTATTTTATTGGTCGCTGGTTTCGAATTTAATATTATTTTAAAAAAAAAAACACCAAAATTCAAAAATTATCCGAATTTAATAAAACTTCGCATATGTTTTTTATGTGGGAACGGTCTTACTTACGAATATTACATATGAATGGCATAATGTAATAACGTGATATGCCACAAGTAAACAAAAATGAGTTATTGGAGTTTGAAATTAAAAAAAAAAATGTGTAAAAGGTATTACTATGAAATTTAAAATTAAAGCATTTTTAATAAGTTTATTAGGTATCTCTCTGACAAATATGCTCAGAAAGGGGATAAAAAATGTAATTGTCTTTTGAAAAACAATTTTATTTAAAAATATTGTGGTTTATCATGTTATTGCCTACAAAACAAGTGCAAATGTTTTTACAAGAAAATATTTAATTCTATATTGTTAAATTTGCCACCACACAAATCTGCATTAACTGTTAAAAAATTGAAAGCACTGGTTTTAAATTGAAGCATACTACTTTAGTAGCATATTGTAAATTTCACAATATTGCAGTGTTTTATATGCGTGGCGCATGAAGTAAAATTATGAGTTTAGAAAAGCCCCGTGAAAATTTGCCCCGGGTCGCTGCGCGACTCTCAACAAATTGTCATACGTGAGGATCATTAAAAATGAAAAAAATATGTCAAGAACTATTGTTTGCTACAAATTTGGAAACAGATACAAAATGAGAAACCATATTTAATACACTGGAAAAGTTTTGTGAAGAAACAGAAATGCCTTTCAATGACATTTTGTCAGTTGCTACAGATGGCGGACCGGCTAGGATAGGGCGTCAGAAAGGCTTCATAGCGCGCTTAAAAAAATAAAGTTCCTGACGTACTTACTGTGCATTGCGTAATTCATCACCACCATTTGATTGTGTCTGAGTGAACGCCTCTTTACATCATTGCAGTATGTTATCAGAGCAGTTAATAAAATCAGAAGTAACTCGTTGAATGACAGATTATTTAGTCAGCTTTGCATTACCAATAATGAAGATTTCAACCGATTGCTTACCTCGATTTTACAATCTATTTGGGTCTGTGGTAGTTCCTAGGATACAGAGGCACAGAATTGCGCGACAACCTCATCTCATAAAATAGTGATATTGCGTACTTGAAATAGTTTAATGATGTCAATTTCCATTTTCAAGGCAATGACTTAAACTTGATTATGATAAAAAATAAAATTATCAGCAGTATCGTTCAAGATCGACTTGAATTTATGCTTGTTTACTGTCAACACTTGGAAAGCCTCCACAGTGATTTCAAGGAACGATTCCAGGATATTTTAAACATGGACATACCAGACTGGGTTTTGGATCCTTTTTAAACGTCAGCACAGCAGGATCATCCTAGTTAGAAGAAGAACTAATAGAACTGATGACAAATGAGGAATTAAAAATTAAATTTAAGAACGCTACCAAGAATTTTGGCTGCAGAATCCGATTTCGCAACTGTACATAGGATTATGGTCGATTGTTTAACGATTTCTGATAGAATTTCCTATCATCCTATTTAGCTGAACGCGGATTTGGGTGCTGTAGCAACTTTGGTAACTAAAAAGAAAAATCGGCTCCATGTTGCTGAACATATTACTGACTTACGGTTGTTTTTAAGTAAAATCGAGCCTGCTATTAACAAACTCCTTAAAATGCATCAAATCCAACCTTCTCGTTAGATAAGTTATAAATTCAATGTCTTTTGAATGTTTATAAAAATACCTGTCAGTATAATTATGTATACGTTTAAATTGTTCTTATTAAAGAAACATTCTCTTTTTAACTCAGAAATAGGATAGGGGTCATATCCTATCTTACGACTATATAATATTTAACGTTTAAATATAATAGTGGCGATAGCTGTTTCAGATTCGCGACAGATTGTAAGTAAAAAAAATAGGGGACACAATAAGGTTGAGAACCTATGCTTTATATGATCTGGTCATGTCTGTTGATGTTATATAATCCACGTGCGTAAATAAATTCTTCACTTGTTTTAGTTTTAATTACATAAATTATTTAAATACTTATATATAACATCAATTCTTGACATTTACACATGTTTACGATTTATTATCCATAAATAAATAAACGTCACCCGTAAATTTTTAAAATTTAATTGTCATTACTCAATAATTATACACCGTTGTATGTGATCTAAAAGTAAAGAAAGAATACGATTGCACCAAAAAAAGGATTACATTAAAGGTACCGTTTTATAAATTAACACTTTGCTTTCAACTTATTTAGATCAATGGGTGAACAGAATTATTTAATTCAGGCGAAGTTGAGTATATTGATAAGTAAATTAATCTTGGGAAATGTTAAGATTATATTATCGTCAGAATTATTACTGCTAACTGAAGAGCCTTCTACTTCTTTATAGTGTGGGGCCTGAAAACTTCCTTTTTTGAAAGGGGCGCAGTAAGGTTAGTGATAGTAATTGAAGGGCTGGGAAGGACTCAACGGAAGGGCCTGGATGGGAAATTTGTGTCTCTATCCATGTGAGTCGCAAAATGTCTTTGGTTTTTCACGGTAAACGTGAATTCAGATTGTTATTGAAAAATAAACCAGGAGTTTTTTTTGCCTGCTCTTGAAGAACTGGACAGTGTGAGTGTGGTTTCAGCAAAATGGGACCAAAACCCGTACAGCTAAGACTTCAATGCATTTGTTGAAAGAAGTCTTCCCTGTAATTTAAACCCTTGTGATTATTTCCTGTGGAGTATCCTTAAATCCTGAGTACATAACAATCTATTAAAATAATTTTACGAGAGTCATTTCATACCGGGTGTTTGATTACGCGTGGCCACCGGTTGTTTCTCAGAAACTATGTAGCGTAGCGTGCTGGGATAAAAAACTGCAGTGTGAAAGTGACCAAAATAAATCACTGGATATTAGTTTTAAGTCGCCACCCCCGCCGCTTGAGGGCGTAGTAACATCTATCGCCAAATACAAAAACAGAATTTTATAAAATAAAACTGCTAAATTGAACTAGGTTAAAAATGTACAAATCGTAATCTACACTGAATTTAACTCAATTTTAACTACTCACTTGTATCTTTATCTCGCACACATGAAGCAGGGGAGAGCGGAAGAGTGTGATTATTAAACTGCGTGTAACTTTTGTTAGGATTAGTCAAAATTAAACAAGTCGTTTACTTTAGTTCTTATGGAAAGCACCAGAGGAAGTTTTTTAAACAACCGCCATATTTTCTAAATTTTGTTAAAAATTCCAAATTATAACCTATAGTTCTTCTACGCTAGTTTGTTACTCTAGCAGGCCTTAAGGCCTGCTAGAGTAACAAACTAGCGTCAAGCGTCAACAAACTAGGTCAAAAACAATAATTTAAAGAATAACGGAGATTACATTTTCTCATTTATATATTTTGGAAAGGGAATATATAAGTAAATCCATGATGTCAAAATCTTAATATATAGTAGGCTATGAGATTAGTAGAATGTTTAAAACAGAGTATACTTACTACAATAAAAAACACTTATTACAACACCTTATTGGAAGAATAATAAACAAAACATGAGAAAATTAAACAAATACAATAATTAAATCTAGCTTCGCTGGTAAAGGGCGTAATCTCTACCGCACAGGGTAAAAACAAGTTTTAATCAAAATGCCAAATTAAGCTGCATATGTTAAAAATATGTAAATTCTAATCTATGCTAAATTTTGCTCGATTTTAACTACCTTCTTATTTCTTTTGCTTTTACATAAGATGCAGATGAAAATGGAAAAGTCTGATCAATAAAATGGTTGTAACTTTAGATAGTTTTAACCGAATTTAATAAACTTTGATCAAATCGATTATTAATTAAATGTACTTATAGACACTATGTATTGTGATTTAATTTAGTGTCTATACTAAGAATCAAAGAGCTCTATTGATACAAAATACCCCATTCTGCAAAATTTTCAATATATCTCCGATAAGGATACCGGAATGCGGTATTTGTCAGTTTTCACACTATTTCTGATTTTAATTACCTATCGTAACTTATGTATACCATTCAATTTAAAAATTCAATGAAAATGGAGAAAATACGGTAATTGTCTCAATCGCACCCTCTGCCGCTTGAAATCGAAACTAAAAAAATCTGAGTTGATAATGTTATAAAGTGCATTCAATTATCTATCAAATGAGCCTAAGTTTATTAAATTCAGTAGAACCTAACAAAAGTTACGTGCCTTTAAATAATTAGACATCTTCCTTCTCCCGTGCATCTTATGTGAGATATAAGCAATCGAACAGATAGTTAAAATTAGATAAAATTTACCGTAGACTATAATGTTCATATTTTTCACAACGCTTAATTTGACATTTTTTTGTTAAAAATTGTATTAATCTTTTACATTAGAGATAGCGCCCTCTTGCGGCAAAGCTATAAACTTAAAATTTATTTCTAGCTATTTCTCTTGGCCACTTTTACGATTAATTTTTTTACAGCAACGTGCTACGATATATAGTTTCTGAGATACAACCAATGGCCACGTTTAATCAAACACCCTGTATATAATGCGCACTATTTTTATATCCTTGCACGTGTATTTTTTGCAATAATCTCTTTACAATCCTTCAACATAATCTCCCTGCTTCTCAATGACCGAGTCTCAACGTTTGGGAAGGTATACAATACCATCTAATACGCCATCTTTCTTCATCTGACGAATGACTTTGACAACTAGACTCAACTAGACTTTGACTTATTCCCAAAGTTGAAAAAACATATGCGAAGACGTCATTATTCATCTCGAAAAGAGCTTTCTGTCGTCGGTACCCTACGACAGAAAGCTCTTTTAGAGATGAATAATGACGTCTTCGTATATGTTTTTTCAACTTTGGGAATAAGTCAAAGTCTAGTTGACTTATGTCAAGACTCTAGGGTGGATAAGGTAACACTTCCCAACTGTAGTCGCACAGCTTTTTATTTACGAGATTGGCAATGTGCGAGCATGTGTTGTTGTGGAGAATAAGTGTCGAGCAACTTAATAATATACTTCTGTGACACTTTACCCACATGGAACTCTGTCTGTCATGATAATCCCATGGTAATTATAAGCAAAGATCATTATTTGATTGACCTTAGATTGAGCTCGGCAAAATTTGTTTCGATATGGGAATGATTGACCTCGTCATTTTTTTAACTGTGATTTTAACTCTGGTTCAAAGTCTTGTACCCACATTTCATCAATAGTAATGATTCGATGTAGGGCTGCGGTTATTCGTATACAAATTAAATAACGAATATAACGGATATTCCTTATCCGGATTATCCGGATAACGAATTTTCGGATAGTCCTTAACAATATATTCGAATATCTCGTATATCCGGATAATGCGAATATTCGGTTAATGTGAATATCCTGATAATGCGGATATCCGTATTTTTTTTTTTAACGTTCATGAGTTATAATGGGTGGATCCAATATGTCGGAACGTAACTTTAAAAAATTAAAATTTTATTTGATTATATTAAATCTCGGAATTTACAGGAATTTTTGTGTATACGAAGATTTAAAAAAAAATGTTCGCAATTTTTTTGATTCTTTCAACGATTGCAGGGCAAAAAGAGCAAAGTGAGGCAGGGGAACAAAAAAGCGGCATCTTGGTCTACTTAGCACGTTGAGGAAACGTTGCTTCTACGCATCGCTGTAGATAATAATGCGGATATTCGAAATATCCGAGTATTGCGGATATCTGGATAATGCGGATACCCAGATAATACAAATAACCGATTATCCGGATAGTTACTATCCCAATATTCGGCTATTCGAATATTTTTTATTTTATCCGGATATCCGAATATCCGGATACCACAAATATCCGGATTTCAATCGCAGCCCTAATTCGATGCAACAAAACTTGACCTTTAACGTCAAATCATCATTTCAGCACTTTGATCCTCAATAGTCTCAGTACTTTAGACTACGCGGGCTCCATTTCTAGCTTGCGTTATTAAAAATCAAAACATCCTATCAAACACTGGCTTCTTTTCCAAGCCTTAACCTACAACTTATGTAACAATCACAATCGACGCGTCCTTCACTCCGTTGCCGTTGCCAAACTGTGCATTATTAATTAAATGATCCTCGTATTATAAAAGATATTAATAATGGAAAATTTTACAGAATATTTATTACGATTTACTCGTAAATGTCTAATTCCAATCAGAGTAACGAACACAAATTACTTTTCGGTATTCCGTTGTGAGATGAAGCAAACGAAGTCGGAGCCGATTGTCACTGTGATACAAGGACAGTTAAAAGGAAGAGTGGATGTTAACAAAGATGGTGGAAAATATTATTCGTTTTTCGCCATTCCGTATGCGAAACCGCCATTGGGGGATTTGAGATTTAAGGTAAGAGATGGTTTTTTTCAACTGATATGAGCGAATTTTAGTTACAGTTGTTAAATAAAATACACTCAGAGAAATACTTAACTGAAAGAAGTTTCATTGTTCATTAAAGTCTCTACCAGTATTAATAAACTTATCTCATTGCGTTATCAATTCGAGCATACCAGCTGTGTAATAGTAATTTATGAACCAAGGAAATAGTGAATACGGGAATATTACTGACTCATGAGAATTTTCCAATATTTTTCTTGAGTTTCTAAAACGTGATTTTTCACGTTCAAGTTTTAGAAAAATACACTCACATTTTTAACAAACTGATCACCACCCGAATCAATTTAATTAGGCAAACCAGTTCGCGCGTGTCATTACTATTTCAGTTATATTTTTTATTTGGACATTTTCAAACTTTTTCCAGTAAAACGTCGTTATAGTTGACTTACTCTAAACTAAAGTCCTGCATAATAATACACAATAGAGTGCGTCAAACACTCTCGGTTCGAGGTGAGATTGCTGTTTTTGCTTAATTTTATTAGGCTCCGCAAGTTCCGGAACCGTGGACCGGCATCAGAGATGCGACTCACGAAGGCAGCGAATGCTACTCCAAAGCACATCATTTTTCAGCATCCTGTTGGCTCGGAAGATTGCCTCCACCTCAACGTCTTCACACCGGAACTACCCGCCGACAATAGCGGTGATTTGAAACCGGTGATGGTTTCGATTCATGCAGGAAGTTTCACTTCTGGCTCCAACAAAACAGAGATGTACGGCCCAGAGTTATTGCTCTGTGAAGATATCGTTTTGGTCACCATAAATTACCGTTTGGGAGTCCTTGGTTAGTTGTGCGCATTAATGATTTGTAGCTGTGTTTTTGCTGATTTAGTTTTACGAAGACATTGTCAAAATGTGACGTTTAACCTTAACATTTTAAAGCTGTATACCGGAACATACGTTTTCGCATGTTCCATCTAAAAACCATAGCAGATTATTATAAAGTTTTCTGTCTCTTTTCATAGACGTAATCTTATGTCATCAAACTATTTTCGTACTATATTTATTGGTGCAGAAAGCACTACAAATCAAGGAAACCATGGGACACCTCTCGTGAATCGTACCTTAAATATATTTTGCTATAAACTAAAATGACATTTTTCTAAATAATAAAAGTTGACTTTTTTCTCAATGTCCAAGATTTTGCTCCTGATATTAAATCATTATCCGGTATCCGCCCGATATACCGAGTACCGGATAGTAACCGGATATTTGTTGCAACTGGAATAAAAAAAATGTCAAAAACGAATTCCAAAAGTATTTAAACATTACACGCATTAAATTATTCAATGTCAATTTGTGCATTTTCTTTCATTTATTAACAGATACGATCAATTACTTTAGAATGACTGTCATTCTCATTTTAAATTTTTAATTTGTGATCTAAATCTTAATTTTATCATTTGATATATGTTTACATATACTAGGTAAACCAGTCCACCCGTATCAGGTGTTTTTTACATATCTTAATTAGATAACTGTTCGTAACTTTTATATCCCCTACCAGTTCCAAAACCCAACTGCCCACCGGGAATTTGCCTGGTAGCCTAGTTCGCGTTTGTTTATAAATACAATGTTATTTCACCACTCCTATTCACCATATTATCAATTTTTTTAGGTTTTCTAAGTCTTGAAGATCCATCTTTAGGCGTCCCGGGAAACGCTGGTCTTAAAGACATGGTTATGGCTTTGAAATGGACACAACGAAACATCAGCCAATTCAGCGGTGTGTAATGTTTTTGGTGTTAAAATAAAGACACTTTAAAATACCACACTGACAATACTTATTATCAATCAATGCACTCACAATTCATTATAGCACACATTACGAAATATGCTGATAGAAGCATATTTTGCAATGTTGACTTTGTACTATTACAGGTGATCCGAACAACGTAACTATTTTCGGAGAAAGCGCCGGATCTGCGTCAGTGCATTATCTGATACTTTCTCCCATGGCTAAGAATTTATTCCACAAAGCAATCATGCAAAGTGGATGTGCCATGAATTTGTGGGCATGCGGAGGGAAACGCGGAAAAGAACTGGCCAGCCATCTGGGTTGCACCAGTTCGGATGAAAGGGAAATTTTGAAGGTCTTGCAGGAAACTACGAAAGAACACATTTTGGAAATCCAATACAAATGCAAAGATGTAAGTGGAAAGATTATAGCGCTGAAAATTTGCAGATTTAGTTATTTAATATCTAATCGAATATAATACAGTTCATGAATATGTTTACCTAAAAAAATAAATTTCCTGTATTTATATTGTAGATAAATAGTTGAATTCTGCCAACATAAAATATATGTTAATGTTATTTGCAACTACATAAGTTCTGTATTGTGGAGGCTTCTACTTCGTTATACATGTTAATTACACAATGAAACACTTTTAACTTTGTTTGTATAACACGTTTTATTTAATGTGACTGCAGTTTCGACAAATTTAGCTTGTCATTATCAAACATGGAGTAACTTAAACTAGAGGTTTTACAGGTATATATACACAATTACAAGACAGCGGTAAAAATGGGGGTGTACATTAGGTCAACCTGGTCGTTAATTAAGGGAATTCCCGGATTAGCGCGGGCTTTGTGTATCTCTAGTGCTTCTAGCAAATTCATTTTACGACCCTTTTCGGCATAATGGATTATGGTAAGTACATCTTTTTCAAAAGTGTGATTTTCGTCTAAAAGGTGTTTTGCAAAAGACGACTTATCACTCTGTTTAAGCCGAAAAGAGCGCAAATGTTCCCTCAATCTTATGTTGAAATTACGACCAGATTGGCCAATGTATATCCCTTGACAATCTGCGCAAGTTAATTTATATATTCCGGATTTATTAAATTTATCTAATTTTGTTTTACTATTAAAGATATGGTTATTGATTTTACAGTACGGTTTAAATGCAACTTGAATATTATGCTTTTTTAGGATATTTTTAACTTGAAAACTGACATTACCAAAATAAGTTAACGATTTATATTTAATTGTTTCTTTTTCAAATGATATTCCAGCGTATAATAGATGTTTGATGTTATTAAATTTCTGTTTTTTAAGAAGTCTATCAACCAAATCACAACCATAACCATTGTTAATAGCCATAGCTCTAATCAAGTTAATTTCCTTCTCGAAAAAATTAGCTGACAAAGGGATTTTTAAGGCTCTATGAATCATTGAATTGAATGCAGCAATTTTATGTTTATAGGGATGTCTGGAATGGTTAGGGATAATTGAGTCGGTAAAGGAAGGTTTTCTAAAAATGTCAAAAGAGAGTTTGTTATTTATTCTGGTAATAGACAGATCTAAATATTTAATGTTGTTATTGATTTCGGTTTCAGCTGTGAATTTAATTTTAGGGTGAAGTTTATTTATGAAATCTAAAAATTGAGTGAGTTGTCTATCAGTTCCCTGGAAACAAGCCAATATATCATCGACGTAACGGTGCCACATTTTAATATGTTTTTTAGCTAGTGGCGAATTTAATATTATTTTTGTAAAATTATGCAATTGTGATTTGGTTGATAGACTTCTTAAAAAACAGAAATTTAATAACATCAAACATCTATTATACGCTGGAATATCATTTGAAAAAGAAACAATTAAATATAAATCGTTAACTTATTTTGGTAATGTCAGTTTTCAAGTTAAAAATATCCTAAAAAAGCATAATATTCAAGTTGCATTTAAACCGTACTGTAAAATCAATAACCATATCTTTAATAGTAAAACAAAATTAGATAAATTTAATAAATCCGGAATATATAAATTAACTTGCGCAGATTGTCAAGGGATATACATTGGCCAATCTGGTCGTAATTTCAACATAAGATTGAGGGAACATTTGCGCTCTTTTCGGCTTAAACAGAGTGATAAGTCGTCTTTTGCAAAACACCTTTTAGACGAAAATCACACTTTTGAAAAAGATGTACTTACCATAATCCATCATGCCGAAAAGGGTCGTAAAATGAATTTGCTAGAAGCACTAGAGATACACAAAGCCCGCGCTAATCCGGGAATTCTCTTAATTAACGACCAGGTTGACCTAATGTACACCCCCATTTTTACCGCTGTCTTGTAATTGTGTATATATACCTGTAAAACCTCTAGTTTAAGTTACTCCATGTTTGATAATGACAAGCTAAATTTGTCGAAACTGCAGTCACATTAAATAAAACGTGTTATACAAACAAAGTTAAAAGTGTTTCATTGTGTAACTACATAAGTAATTTAAATGATTACTATCAAAAATCAAATATCATACATGACTGTCGCGTGCTGCACTCCTTAATGTTGTTCATTCCAATGAAGCACACAAAAGGAATAGATGAGAACACTAGGGGAGGTCTACCCTTTAAGCTGGGTAAGCGACACTTCAAGCTGAGTAGGCTAATCCGCCACGCGCCATACAAAAAATGAGAAATTACAATTACCCAATTCGAAATCTAGACGCTAAGCTGACTAAGTGCCTCGGTAATCAAATCGCCGAGTGTCGCACATTCAATTTGATAAATAAATGAAAAAGGATTTTTTCCGACTCATCACTTGAATCAATATACAGGGTGTCTACGCTAAACCGTTAAAAGTTTATGGGGTTGCCGTTTCACTAATAACTTGAAAAAAATCCTTGTCATATGGTTGAATGAGTTCTCCTCATGTAAAATATTTTTAAGTTGATATCACTTTCGGTTACACCGGAAGTAGCACCAAATTTGTTAATTTAAATAGAACACCCTATATATTAGTCATATTTCGGATTCCTCGTTTAAATTGCAACATATTTTATTCGAACATATGTACACTTATCTCGTGGAGTTTCCAAGCAATAAAAATATTTCTAAAATTTTGACCTCTAAAAGGCATCTTGAAATCTGTCTGTAACTTCTCTTAAGAGTAAGATAAAAATATTATTTATATCTCTACTTGTACCTAGAGGATGTCTCTATAAGTATATTAATTGGAAACTGTCAATGTTGACAATAAGTGTTCTTAAAATGTCAATATCGAAGTGCCCTCTTCAGTATCTCGTAATTCAATTTGTTTAATGGAATGACCCATTTTTTATCACGTGGTCCGACTGGGGGGAAGATTTCCTACAAAAAAGTATAAACAGCTATACTCCTAAAGCAAGGGGTTTTCGCATTATTTCGAAGATTCGTTTTTCGTCGCATTTATGCAGGGAATAATGCACGCATAAGTCGCAACTAAATTTTAAGAGGCAAGTAGTATCGCTTTTGTTTTGTCGCGTATGTCATGCAAAATGTCAAATAATAAAAACAATTAGTACAAAGGTATACAGAAATCAACAAAATGAATAAATACAGCCATCAACAAATTATCAATTTATTCTTTATGCATAGCAACTGCAATAGAATTGTTACTCGAACATGTAGAGTATTTAATGAAACTTATCCGCATTTGCTTCCAATGAATAAAACAAGATTTAGGATGTATAAAGAATAAATTGATAATTTGTTGATGGGTGTATTTATTCATTTTGTTGATTTCTATAAAACTTTGTTCTAATTCTTTTTATTATTTGACATTTCGCAATACAATGGAGACAAAACAAATGCCTACTAAAATTCAATTGCGATTTATGCGCGCATTATATCCTGCATAAATGCGACGAGAAACGAATTTTCGAAATAATTCGAAAACTGCTTCCTTTAGGAGTATAGTTACATAATACTTTTTGTAGGAAATGTTCCTCCTAATCGTACTACGTGATAAAAATTGGTCATTCCATTTATTAAAATTGAATTACTACATATTGAAGAGGGCACTTAGATATTGACATTTTAAGAACACTAATTGCCAAAATTGACAGTTTCCAATTAATTTACTCATAGAAGCATCCTCTAGGTACAAGTAGAGGTATAAATCATATTTTTATCTTATTCTTAAGAGAAGTTACAGACAGATTTCAAGATGCCTTTTAGAGGTCAAAATTTTGGAAATATTTTTTTTTCTTAAAAACTATAAGAGATAAGTGTACATATGTTCGTATAAAATATGTTGCAATTTAAACGAGGAACCCAATAAATTACTAATATATAGGGTGTTCTATTTAAAATAACAAAGTTGGGTCTACTTCCGGTGGAACCGAAAGTGATGTCAACTTGAAAATATTTCACATGAGGAGAACTGATTCAACCATATGACAAGGTTTTTTTAAAATTTTTAGTGCAATGGCAACCCCATAAACTTTAACGAACGGGTTAGCGTAGACACCCTGTATACCGGCATTCCACATTCCTATTCAAAACATGAATTCAGAAATACACTGATATATTAAAAAAATGTATTAGGAAATATTTTAATAATGTCTTTATTTGTTGTGTATCAACAACATAATCAATGAACAGTCCGCGGCAGAAAAATTACATTGGCAATTCAAGGCCGCGCATCGGGAACCGGTATTGCCATAAATGCAGTACAAGAATTCTTCATATCAAAAATTTTGATTATGCTTTTAAGAAATAGAGGGCAGCATCGTGCTAAAATATCTTAAAATTATATTGTAATTTCCAAACACATGTTAAATGAAATTGGGCTTTTAACATGTGTTTGGAAATTACAATATATTTTTAAGATATTTTAGCACGATGCTGCCCTCTATTTCTTAAAAGCATAATCAAAATTTACATTGCTCTTATGGAGATTTCTAAGCAACAATTAATTTAATTTATCATTTATTTGAGATTAATCCATTTAAAATAACATGTTTATAATAATAACTTCAATAAATTAAAGCAATATGGAGAAGAAATAATATTTTCTATGGAAATATTGCACGGATTTATGTGATCATTTAAGAGTGTTCCATTATTTGATTTATATATAATTAAAGAACCATTTTTTCTAAAGAATAGTGTTAATTTATTTGCAAAGCTTAAATGTGCAATATGTATATGTTTCAAAGATATATTTTCATCATTGTGGAATATTAATCGTTGTTCGTTCTTGTGGCCAAATAACATGTGAATTTCCGACCTTGATTTTATGTTTGATCCCACGTAATTATTTAATCCACATTTTCAGGCTTTTCTAAACCAGAAATGTTTTCTATTATTAATACAAAAATGTTTCACCACGTGTTGGATAAGTGATAAATTAATCCATCATATTTTTGTGTAGCTTATTTTGGCAACAGAACCTCGCCCCCATGGTCCAATAGTCGAAAAAATATCACCACACGAGCCGGCTTTCCTTCCCGACACTCCTGCGAATATAATGGCTTCTGGTAATTACAACAAAGTCCCTGTTTTAATGGGCTTTACCACAAGTGAAGGTATAATCATGGAAAGATGGCCAAATGCGAATCTAAAAAATTGGGATTTTCAAAACTTCATTCCGTATACATTGAATCAGCGAAAAGGCTCTACACTGTCGAAACATATCGCCGCTATGATCAAGAACTTTTATTTTGGAAATGACGATCCGAATCCAAACAATGTTGATTCTTTTTACCAGGTAAGGCTTGTGTTTGTAAAAACACGTATTTTTGTAAGACGAATACGTGAACATAATAAAAACCTATTTTACAGTATTATTATTT
Source organism: Philonthus cognatus (assembly GCA_932526585.2). NCBI lineage: Eukaryota > Metazoa > Arthropoda > Insecta > Coleoptera > Staphylinidae > Philonthus > Philonthus cognatus. The sequence goes on from OW052242.1 coordinate 38,906,505, forward strand.
ACATAATATTTGAAGCGTATTTTAAACAATCATCAAATCTACCGGTAAATAAATAATTAACACTGTTGTATCCTTTCCTTACACAAATTAGTTATTGATTGTAATCTAATCTAATCTTCACCAAATTAAAAAACGTACATCGATTAAATCTACTAGTTTAAGATTTAAATATTTTAAAACTTTTATTGCTTTTCGGGTTTATTTTTAGTTTATGTCGTTGTTATTATACAAGTTTTCGAACATTAACCGGAGCTGAACCGGAAAAAAAATATTCAGAGTGTAGAATTATATCGCGCACCATAGCGATTTCAATGTTTAATTTTTTATGTTAAAATATTGGCTTCCTTAATTATTTTAGAGAAGATGTTTTTTTGTAGAGAAAAAAAACTGTATATTACCATATGATTACTTGAATTGAGTGAGTTACGTAAAGTTCAAATTTAATTGACTGTAGTGTTTTTGATGAAACTTAGAGAGTCGGTTAAATTGAGGTAAAGTTGCGTATTTCAGAGCCTAATAATAATCTAAAAACAAATTTGATATATCTTCTTTCGTTTTTGAGATATTGTCAAAAAACGGATGTTTTTTAATTTCGTTTTTAATTTTTTATTCAAATCTATTGAATCTAGACATTTACAACTTTGACAATATACAGGCACTTTTTAACGATAAATCTTGTAACATATTTTATTTTAAGATAACTATAACATTTACCCAGGGACTATAGCCAACTTTAGTTTTTCTAATGGATGCCATTTTGGATTGTAATTTTTTGAAAGAATATGTTTTTCTGAATTCATGTATCACTTACTTATTGTTTTTTGTACATTTTACATGTAAAATTTTAATCTTTTGTTTTTTGTAAAGAGTGCCTTGAAAACAGTTGACTAACTCAGTCATTTGACAACTCCTAGGACCCATAATGCTCACATATCACCACTAAAGACGGGTATCCAGCTGATTAATTACTGTAATGATATAAAATGTATTTGATTATTAACAAAATATTAGTGTGACATTTTGAATTTTAATAAATTGCTTGACTGTCTTTGGACTATCATACGATTTTGTCATACTGTATCTTTATTGACCGTGTTTTAACTATTGTGACTGTAAATGGCTGCATTGACTGTCTTTTGACTATGCTAGGATTTTGTCTGATCATATCTCTCTATGGACTGCATTTCGGCTATTGTTATGTTATGAATGTAAGTCACTTAAATCACTATATCAAATACAGTCAATATAGTGATTTAATGACAAAATACTAATACGATACATATTTTAACAGTTGTGATGTATTTTAAACTAACGAGTGTCTTCCACTCCCAGACTAAGTATGAAGTAAAATTTCGAGTTTAGAAAAGCCCCGCGTAGAAAATTTGACGAGACAAATTTTCACGGGGCTTTTCTAAACTCGAAATTTTACTTCATGCGCCACGCATATAAACCACGGATTTACAGTAAAGTTAAAAATATATAACTCTCAGATGTAATGGTAATCAATATTTATCGAGATGTAGCGAACAATGCAAGAATTACTTTTTTTGTGAATAGTATTGGAATAATGATAATAAAAGTAGAATAAATTCAGTTTGTGCAAGTCATCATATCTTAAACGGGGAAAGTGCTATGATAAACACATCACTATTTTTTTACTTTATGTTTTGTATGATAATCGATACTTATTATTATTATTATAAAAGATTGACAGTTATTAATTAATTTTGACTGCTAACAATGATCGACTGCTGTCAATATTTTATTGATTAATAGATATGATGTCATTGTTTCTAAGGCACACTTTGCAAAAAAGAAAATATGATAATTTTAAATGTCAAATCTAAAATAAATTATAAGTGTGATACATCACTGAGTTCAGAAAAAAATGTTCTTTCATAAAATATGAAAATCCAAAATAACGCCCATAAAAAAATCAAAAGTTGACTATGGTCCCCGGGTAAAAAAATACCTTTATTGGCATAATACTCTATTACATCCATATCTACACTAATCACTGCCCCCTCTCTTCCTTCTGCTTTCCCTCTCGTCCCCTAACTTCTCCAGCGTCCTTAGCCCGGCCCCATCCTCTCTCATCCATTCCGTCACTCTTCTATTCCCTCTTATTCCCACCCATTCCTCCTTCACCTCCTCGCACTCCTCTGCCAGATGGCTCCACGTATCCCTCCCCCGTTCACACATTACACGCCTCCCATACTCTTCCCCCATCCACACCTTCCTTCCTCTCTCCTCCGACCCACACCTCGCCTTCGCCAGCACCACCCTTTCCTCCCTACTCCATCCCCCGTCCATCAAATACCTCGGCATTCTCCCATGTACCTGCCATCTCCCGTACCTATCGTTGTATTCACTCCTCTCTATATACCCTTGCCTTTCCTGTGCTTCCACCTCCTTCTCCTTCTCTTTCACCCACGCATCCATCTTTACCCCATTCCCCAGCCACTCCATCACCTTCGCCTCCGACAAACCCACCCTATCATACTTATGTGGTCCCCGGGTAAATGTTATAGTTATCTTAAAATAAACTATTTTACTAGATTTATCGTTAAAAAAAATATTTTGTCAAAGTTCTAAATGTCTAGACTTAGTTGTTTTTGAATAAAAAAATTAAAACTATTTTTTTTTTAAATAGTTCTTTGTTGATATCTCGTAAAGAAAACAGATATTTCAAAATTGTTTTCAGATTATTGTTAGGCCCTGAAATACGCAACTTTGCCTCAATTTAACTGACTCTCTATCTCTTTAAATAACCGAGAACTCCATACATTCTGTTGAAATACGGGCACACTGTATATTAATAGCCACTTTACTTTTTAATCAACTAAAACTTTATTTTTAATTTAACTTCACATAAACATTTAACCATTCGCAATTGGGGTTTAACATATTCTAGAGGAGGAAGCTGGTCCTAAAACCATGCGCATATAATAATAATAATAAAAATCCTTTATTCCATCAACTGTGCACAATAAATTACATACAGGGTGTTAATTCGAGAAAGAAAGTTGCAGTTTTCGTGATTCTCTTGAGCATGGAGGGTGCTAACATTAACAGCATAATAGCTGCGCTAAAATTAAGTGACTATAAAATAAAAACAGTTAAATTTATAAATGCTCAATTAAGTGTAACTTGTTTTTTTTTAAGGGTGCTATATATTTTTTGTCACTATTCGGCTCATAATTTAATTCTCATTTAATTATGTTAATAATAATATTTATCCGTAGATGTAAGCTAATTTTCTTAAAAACGTATTACAGTAGGAATAAAAATAAATGTGAAAACACATATATTTTTATTCTTACTGTGCCGGTCTCGTATACGGGCTCGGCAGTAACAACATGCTCTTACTGACTTTTATCTTTAAACTTATGACCATAAATTACGTTTTCAGTTATTATCCGATAATTTCTTCGTGCGTTAAATATACTCAACAGCAAAACTTTTCTTGTCGACATCAAATGCACCATTGTATTTTTACATATTTGGCATTGAGTCAAACTTGAATTTCTTTAAAATTATTGCAAGAGTTCGAGCTAAAGGTGAGTTATATCTAGAATAATGATAATTTTTTAATTTTTCCGGTTGCGTAATATGGAGGAGCATTGTATTTAAAAGCTGGCCATTCACAAAATCATCTATTCAAGGATGTTATATACATGGATCGCTAACTAGTCAATATGATGAATTAGCAAAATAAGGAAAGTGTCCGCCATCTTGTGTTAGGCATTTAAGCGGGATCATTTAAAATCGCAATCCTTGCAAAATAAATGTAAACGAATATATTTTATGATCTATTTAAATTAATATTCTGTTTTATATACTAAACGCATGTGCCGGTGCCGGAATACTGAACACAAATTCCATTTTTTTACACAAAACACAACACTATTCCATTGACTAACCTATATTGTCGATAATAATAAACACACAAAAGTCTTATATTAATGAAAAAAATAGTAAAAAGTCCAAAATAATAAACAGGGGACACAACACATTAAAGTAACACGAAAAATATAATAATATTAAGTTCACTCGAAATGACAATAGACGAGGGCCATATTGTGGTACGGTTTATTTTCGCCCACCACTTGCCTCACCCGTTAAACGGAAGTAAGCAATCCATAGATATAACATTCTTGCGTTTTTTGATTTAAATTTGACATTTTATGTCAAAGTAGGTTATTTTGTTTCAATATTTTTAGACTAGGACTTGTCTGGTGATATATCTTGTACTTGGTTTTAATTTTCCACTTAGTGCCGGTTGCATATAAGTACCAGTCAACGCCTGGTTGATCAGCTGTACGTTGGCGACTGAACGTCGAATTAAATACGTCTATCGATTGATCAACCAGCAGTTGACGTGACGTTAAATGTCAACCGAACCTTGCGCAGCCAAAAACTTTAAGTTGAGTATAAATAAAATTGCAAATTCTTGGTTGCAGAATACTTCAAACATAAAAAGTGCGATTCTTTTCGCAATCTACAACAAGTTAGTCTTACAAAGACTATATCAAACACTCATTGAAACAACTACTTCCCGAGCTAATACCCCGACGGACATTGAATTATACAACAAGTGTTTGCTGTTACATACAGTAACCTACTGCAAATGTAACAATTTGGGTCAAATTATTCAGGCCATCTATAGACGCGTTTCGAGATTTTCTTTCTTCTTCTTCTTGTTTTACTTAATATTTGGTTGGACTCCACCCTCTAGTCAACTGTACAGAATGGTCGATCTCAGAGGTAACAAGCGACTTTCTTGAGTTACGCGAAATATAAAAAAAAAATCGCCAACACACGCCGAATTTTGTTTATAGGGGGACAACTGTTGATGACATTTTCTCCACATTTATAACCTCAACTCCCTAACCTAACCTTACATCACCCCCCGATTTTAAATAAGGAAAGTAGGCCGAGTGATATATTGTTAAGAAGTTCTTTTGATTTTGAATACAACGGTATCATCGCTTTCAATTTCATTGATTCCTGAAGAAACAGCAAGATTTTGCAATTGCATTTTCACCTGTTTAACGCAACAAAAAAAGTTAACAATCCAGTAAGGAATGTAAAACGAACGAGTGATGATGTTTTTTTAACATAAAAGAACACAATATAACAAACCTCAAAATTCACATGTCAAAATAAATTTTAAAATTACGTATTTGAAATATAGTTGAGATAAATACACACAGCTTGTTACCTTAAATGTTATATCAAAGTGTTGCCGTTCCCTCGGGAATCAATATAAACGAATAAATTACACTGTTCGTTTGCTTAATCGAAAGAGCTTTTTAACGATATATCACTTGACCAATTTTTGCTATTTAAAATCGGAGGGTAACGTTAGGTTAGGTTAGGGGGTAAAGGTTATAAAGGTGGAAATGTGATCAGAAGATGTCTCCCTCAAAACAAAAATGACGTGTCGCGGCGATTTTTTAAATAATGCCGCGTAACTCACCAAAGTCGCTTGTTACCTCTGGGATGGGCTTAAAGTAATGAAAATGTGTACAGCGTAGTTAGCTCGGAAATAAATGACAGTTGTTATTAGTTTGACAGGCGATGCAATTGCTGTTAGGTTAGTTGTCACTGTTAATAGCGTTACTAGTGATTTTTTTGTAGAAGTATGGAATCTAAAGAACATTTGCGTAAACGTATTAATTTTTTATTTGGACAATAGCCCAAATATGAAGTTATATATAATGTTAAAGATAAGATAGTACCGATTTCCATAATTCATCAGGTTATCAAGAGATGTTTAGCAGGTCTCTCTACAAAAACACTTTCAACAACGGATAAACCTTCGATTAAAGCAAGTAATAGCGAAACATATTGGGCAAGGTTCGTTTAAGGTTGAGAACAATTAAAGAAGACTTTTTCAATCTTGTAATGATTTATTTGTCTTCTTAAAATATTTAGTTTTTGATTAAGTTTATTATGTATTGCATCAGTTTTAATATTATATTTTATTTTAAATAAATTGGTAATTTTCATTACTTTAAGCCCACCCGTTACTATAAAACCAGACAATAGTATAACATGATCAAATATATTAAAACATAAAATAGTAGCGATAATTTGTTTTTAATTTTGTTTCACTTTTTTAAGTGATTTCAAGTGATTTGTATCATTTTTGTCAGAAATACAAAACAAACTTTCTGCACGTCAATGTCTTCATTTTATTTTTGTTGCAGAAAAATATAATAGTAGATGAAATTTTTAGGCAACTTGTGTAAAGCGCTTTTGGGCATTTCTTGCTATTAGGACACACGCCAAATGACCCGTGCCTAGACCTGGCAAATCGCCGTACTTCATGCACTAGTTACATAAACAACCATTCATATCGTTTAAATATTTAAATTTATATTTAATACACATTACATTTTCGTGTTGTTAACTCATGTATTTTTTAGGCGTTTGTCATGCTGATGATGTGGGATACTTATTCAAAACCTTAGTTACACCTCCAATTAGGCCTGGTAGCCTAGAAGACATCACAGTTAAGAGATTAACGAAATGGTGGGCGACTTTTGCGAAAACAGGAAACCCGAATCCAATCCATAGGGATGATTATCTAATTCCGGTTGAATGGCCTGCGGCTAAAATAAATGATTTTAAGTATATGAATATCTCCAAACATTTAACAATCGAAACGAATCCAGAGGATGAGAGAATGAAGTTTTGGGAAAACATTTTTTCACTAGCTTATGCAAGAACTAGCAAATTGTAGAACATTATTTACGATCCTCCTAATACCTGTACTAGAGAAAATTGTTTTCGTAAACATTTTTAAATCAACAATGTTTGTGTAAATATTCCCATTGAATTAATTAGGTGAATTTTTTTAAATCCCTGCGTCTCGACGGTAGAGCAAAAGTCGTGAGATTTTGACATGCAACATTAAACTTAGTTTTTAAAATAAAATTAAAAATATAGATAAATTTAAACGTCGCATTATGTTAAATAAATTCCTCTTAGTTTATAAATAATAAAAGAAAATTATTAGAAATATTAATGTTTTTAAAATAATAAAAATCAACATTTTTTCTTATTTTATCATAAATTTATTACGTTCATAAATAATTAAAAAATATAAAAACATAAAATATTTAAAATTATCAAAAATAACGAAACAAATAGAGATTTAATTATTTGGCGATTGCAACTCTTGAAATTATAAAAGCAAAATAAAATTAAAAAAAAACTAATAAATCTGAAAATAATTTTACAAGTCGATAAACGTAGCAAAATTTAATGAATTTCGTAAATATGTTCGCGAAATACCAATCTTCTCTATTTTCGATCCACGTATATCAATAATAAATTTTCGCCAATGTGACATCGACAGGGTTAATGGCGACATGACAACATTTATTGCCACAAACTCTATCAAGACACATACCCCGAAAGTTACCCGCAGTCTATACAGGTACCCCCTTCTCAAATATATCCTTACACTAATTAAATATAAAGGACAAATCTACAAAGACATTCGATAAACAGGCAACACAAAACTGATAGCAAAATTCAATAAATTAAACAAAGACATCAAACATCTCATACTAGAATTCAAAAAGAAAAATTGTTCACCGTATCTAATAAAATTAATAAAAAAGATGGATAAAACTTCTGGACACAAATAAAGAAACTATCGAAATATAAGAAGACTGATAATTAAATCAATAATAAATCCAATGACAAATAAAGAAATGAAGGACCTACAGACCATTGCAAATATTACGAGTGTCTATAAACTGTCAGCATCCTAGTAGGTTCTGACTTCAGAAACATACGTCGTGATTTGACACCACCAAATGACATATAATTAAGTTTATTTGAGGTTTCCGAGATTGGTGAATCTCGTATGACTTAATCTAAGATATATAAATTGTTTTTCAAAGCAACCGAGATGCCGCCAGTTTATAGACACTCATTATTTGTAGACTATTTTAACTATGTCGAGATTCTTGTTGGTTTGACCAGGGAAATCCTTAGGGATGTTTACTGCAGTGGTTTCTTTTAATCATAAATTAACAAGCTTCTCAAAGCGTTTTGCGAGTATTGCCCTGGGGGCGACGGTTGGTCCTCAACACCCACCGGTGCACAGTGGTTTCCCTAGCTGTCAAAATTCAATTTATGTTTACATTATTGCATATAACATTGGTTACTACCTGATAACTACTCTTATATAATGTAGGTATAAAAATGGATCCTGTAAAATAAAACAATCTTTTGTTTTCAAACATCCGAAGTAACAGTTCGTCGCTGGTGCACAATTGTATTATCAGTGCATCATGAGTAACATAATTATTTCTCTGTCTATAATCGTTGATTTTTGCGATTGTTTCGTAATGGAGTTCCAAGAAGAAGGCATGCACTTTATTTTCATTCACTTTTTAAAGTATACATTTAGAAATATATAAGTTGTGTGATTTCCACAAAAACAATATTAACATTTTCAAATTTATTTATTTGTCTAAGAAACTTTTAACGACTTTCCCCCACGTACTATTACACATATTATATCAAAATTTGGTTCTTAGAGCCTGTAGAACGTTAAGTTATTTGATTTATCTGCAGCAAGCTGCAGCTGCTCTTTTTACATAACCTTCAAATAGGGTGTTTCAAATTCAACCATTACCACGGGGATCTCGCTTATTATAGTAGATAGAGAGTAGGTTTAAATTCGAAACTATTACAAAATTTAGTGCTTTTTGATAATTTGTTAAAAAATCCGTTGATAATCCGTTGAAAAAGTTAATTCTTTTGTTTTCGAGTAAGATAAAAAAAACTGAAATATCTGTTTTTCTTTTTTTTATACTTTCGTTATTTGAAGTAATATTCAAAAACGGTACAGACCTTTTTACAGCACTTTTTTATTATCAAACAGATGGCGTAATTGATTTCTTTATAACATGTTTCGTTTCTTTAAACCATCATCAACTTTCTTGTTTCTTAGAGACGCCATATTTATTTTTTATCACATCTAATTGCGTTATTTTTTGTAATGACAAAGATATAACACACCATACATTTATTTCCATAAAATAACATACAATCGGTAGAAATAATTTTATTAACGCTAACTAAGAATCTTCCCTGCCATGGATTTGAAAACAATTAAAAAATCTAAATAAGGCATTGTTATTATTATCGTTTATCAAAAAATAAGTCATTCGATAACTAAGAAAAGCAAGATATTTGTTGAGTATTGTTATTATTGTTAATAATTGAGATGAGTGAAAATATTAACAAAATTAATTAATCTTGCAAAGTGATGAATTTCATCAACATTTACAAAATAATCAAATGGAACAAATGTTGATATACAGGGAATATTTTTTTAAACTATATAGACGCTGTTAATGTTCCGACATTCGTTGTTTTTTTAAATAGTCCAATTTGAAGCTTTAAGCGAGTTTTTTTCACTCCCAGATTAAGTATATAGTAAAATTTCGAGTTTAGAAAAGCCTGAAAATTTGGTTTGGTTCCGTAGCGTTAGGCGAATTTTTACTTCATGCGCCACGCGTATAATACACTGGTTTTACTTGAAATTTAAAATATTCATCTTGGTAGCATATTATAAACTTTATAATATGTTAGTGTTTCATACTGAAGGCGCATGCTTAATGCAGGATTATGATAAATGAAGGATTGAAAGGGTATTGTTAAAATGATACATGTGAACATTTTAATAACTCGCCTGGTGTTTCGGAATTCTCTTTTTAATCAAAATTGATATATTTTACATGTAAACATTTATAGAAATTATAAGTTCTTAATATTCCCAATACTATGCTACTTTTTTGATGGGTCCATGTTTTCAAATCCTAAAAAGTAAAATACTTGTTTTGCTTTTTATTGAAGTATTTTAGAAATTATCGTAACCTATCGAAACACGTGCCGCCGGACAACTATAAATAAAATCGAAACAAGTGTTTCATTTTACACAATTTGATATTTAAATTTTATGTGAGATGACAAAAAGTAATGTAATGGCTTGATATCTCGCTTTGTGATGAGTTTAGACAAAAATGTTTTAATAAAACTTGTAGCAACAAATTTAAGCTACTAATAAATAATAATTGTTACTACACTGGGTAATTTATTTTCAATATACGAAACAAACCGACCTTATTTAAATGGAACCTAGTCGACTGATGTGTAAAGCCGACTTGAGATAGTATTGCGATAGATGTCCTACTAACTAATCGACTTGAGCGAGAAAACGAGGGATATCCTCCTAACTAAGCGACCTAGTCGATTGATGCGTAAGGCCGACCTGAGTTAGTATTGCGATAGATGTTCTACTAACTGATCACAAGAATGACGAATTCGATTATGAGTGGACCGAGGTAAAAGGTCGTTCCACTCACTAATCGAGAATGTATGTGCGATTGATGTGTTGGGCCGATGTGAGAGATTTCTCACTATCTAATCGCAAGGGTGTCGAGTGTGTGATGCTAGCTCCGGGGTGGTTTTTGTGGGTTTCCCATCTCGAAATGCAAATACAGGGGCTTGTTAATTTTGCTCCCACAAGTAGAGTCATACAATTTTTGAGTTTAGCTAAATGCACATGGCTTCTAAACACAAATGTTTGATAAAATATTCTGTGAATATATGTAATATAAGACATACCAATTCATTAGAAATGTCATAAATAAGTCAATAAAGTGTGCACACGTTAAGCTTATATATCCTGCTTAATTTATTGTCCACACATCCTCCTGGTCAAATTCAAAAAGAAAGAAAGACACAGTATTGACGATAATACATATTGACTGACATAAACAACGAACCTGGTAAATAAATTTAAGAGTTACTACATACACAACACAGCGTAAATAATAATACAAATTATAAATGTGTACAATACCCAGGGACAAATCATTATCAACTTAAAAAAATGCGGCATCCGAATTTCAAAGCATACCTAAAACAGGTTGGGAAACAATGTAATTGCAATTTTTGAAAATATAGGTAAGCCTTTCAATAACCATTTTTGTAAATACATTTCTAATAACAAACATAATAAACTCCACAATAATCCACCGACTACCAACAAAATCAGATCTCGTAAATGAATAACATTAATAGCTGATGTGTACATATAATCAGCAAAATCAATTGTACTTTCTTGATGCGACGGCAATTTCCTCATTATCAAAGTAAAAAATTCAACCCGAGAACTTTTCTTATTTCCATAGACCGCCCCGAATGCTGGAATAAGAGATTCGTTGATTACATGAAATGGATTGGGGATATTGTTGTTTTTCATTAAAACGAAAATGTCCACCAACTGAAGTTCCACGATGGCATAAGCAAACGATAAATTCCCTGAAAGTAAACCATCGTACACCCGCCGACTTGTCGTGCAAATCGTTGTGTTTTTGAAATTTGAAAGAATTTTCGATTCAAAATCCTCTGTAACTAGAATTTGTAATGTTGTTTTGTAGAATTGTTCTAATGAATTAATGTCTTCATGGTATTCAGTTGATAGCAGTGCAGTTAATGTGCCGAAACTGTAGAATGCTGAGATCATCATTGAAATTACCACCCAACTAATGTATGTAACTTTATATAAGTAACTGAAATTTACTGGGTTAATTATAGGAGAATGTATTAAACATGCTAGTAAGTAGATAATGGCGTCCTTAATTAATATCTGTTCAAATTTTGAAATAATAAAAATTACTAAAATAAATGTTAGTAACAGAAGCAGCCATACCGTCCAGTTAAGTATATTTACAATTTTTTCTAATAAAGTTTTAACAGATGCTTTAGAAATAACAATTTTAACATCACTCCTTTTTACTGGAGAGCTGTATTGTAGATTACTAAAAGTATTTGGAAACGTAATAATGGTTTCCATTCAATTCAGATGTAAATTTATTAAAGCTCTTGACATTTTTCACTAACACAACATAAAAATTAACGCTACGAAACGGTATAGACTTGCTATTATAAATTTTTAATGGCATGGGTGTTTTGCAGGTAAAAAAATCGAGCGTAACTTGATCAATCATATAATTATCCCAATCTATAATATGTAGTGTTACACTGGCACTCCAACAATTGTCAAGTGTTTCCATGTATTTCTCATAGTTGTTTACTGCTATATCTATTTTGCTGGATATAGACGTTATTAATATTATTATAACACTAAATAATTGATAAAGTGTTATCATAACTTGTTTGTCAGGCAGTGGAATGTTTTCAACTTATTATATCTATCGTTATGCAATTTATGAAATGTGTATGGTTTTATCAGGTTTTATAAAACAGTATTTTTTTGTAAGTTAGGAACCAATTATAAGTAATGTCTTATGGTTAAAAGGGTAATGTTAAAACTTTTACTCTGGAAATAAATACAAGTAATTGAATAATGATGATATACAGGCTGTCTGAATTTTGTCGAAATGCATGAGGATCTCGGTTACTTAAAGAGATAGAGAGTCGGGTAAATTGGGGAAAAGTTACGAGGTTTAGGGCTTAATAATAATCTAAAAATAAATTTAAACTATCTTCTTCTGTTTTCGGGATATTATCAAAAAAACTGATTTTTTAAAATTGTCGTTGGTTTTTTTTTATTTAAAAACAACTGAATCTAGACATTTACAACTTTGACATTATATGCACTCTTTAATGATGATAATGCAACAGTATGCTTGATTTTAAGACGGCTCTAAAATTTATCTAGGAACCATAGACAATTTTTGCTTTTCTTATGGACGATATTGTTTTTCCGAATTCAGTCACATAACACACTGATAATTTGTTTTATATTTGATATGAACAATTATGTTTTGTTTTTTATTCTGTTACGAGTGCCTTGAAAACACTTGAGTGACGCACTCATTGTACAACGTTTAAGAAGCTAGAAAGTTTTTTTTTGGCAGTCCAGAATGTATGAAAATACCATAATTATGTTTGGAGGTGAATAGTAATTTGTTAGAAAATTTTTGAATTTTAAATGTTATTGTTTTATTACATATTGTTGCTTAGGTAATTTATTGTTAACTATTTAATTGTTAGGGCGGATACATGATAAAACTCTATAATATTATTTAAAGAAAATAGCACAGTCGGGAGGGTTTCACTTTTATTATTAATACTATTGTCTCCGAACTCCAGCAAAAATGCTTTATCCCTATAAATCCTAAACTCCCAAAACTGCATAAACTGTTAAAAATTCCCAAAGAAAACTTTATTATTAGACCAATAGTAGTAAAAATTACAGCGTATATTTTGCATAGCGCCACATATGCCCAAAAGAAAAGTTCCCTGTATCTGTACAGTGATGATTTCCGAAATATATAAACATTTAGAAAGTTACATTCATAGTTTTATTTAAATAAATGTAAATTGACAATACATTAAATGTTTATATATCGATCAATAACTTCCGAAACATCGTACCAATTTAAGTTAAAAAATTCACTGTAAGTCAGCAAGGCCGTAGCCAAAAAAAAAAATCGGAGGAGGTTATAACAATTTCGGGGGAAAAAAATAACGATTTGTTACGCTTTTCGGTTCAGCTCCAAGTGATTATTTTAATTTCTCAAATGTTTTTATTTTATTTCACATTTAAAAAAATGATGATTTAAATATTAAAAATATGGAAAAGTGTCTTAAATTGAATTACTTCTAATTTTATTATTATTATCGCCTTTACAAAATAAATATTTTTTACATATTTTCGCTATATCTTAGTAAATATCTATTACATCTCAGCAGTATATATTTTCAACTTTACTTCAAATCAGTGGATTATACACGTGGCGCATGAAGTATAATTTGTCTCGGCTCGCTGCGCGATTGATTTATGAAATTCAATATATTCGAAAATTGGGGCAGGTGGTGGCCGAGCGGTAACGTCGTAGGGCTGTATCGCTCGGCGAGCCACAAACTCGGGTTCGATTCCCGTGCACGGGGAGACTTTATTTAAAAATAATTTCTCGTCGTGTCCCTGGGTGTGGTGTGAATGTGTCGTGACGTCCAAATATATGTTAAATTAATTAATACAATCATCGTTAGTGGCTGAATGGCTAGAACCTATGCCAAACAAACAAACAAACAAACAAAAAATCGAAAATTATTTAAACACACCAATTTAAATTTTTTTTCATCAAGACATACTTTTTTGGTGTCGAAAAAACTAAATTATGTCAAAAGCGACAATTCATGTAATTAATGACGAATCTCGAAAAATCGATAAAAAAAATCTTATTTTTACAAAAAAACGCATAAAAAATCTAAAAATGTAAAAAAAGCGAGAAACTTCGCCTTAATAAATATAGTTTTAATTTTTGAAACTTTCGACAGAAATTGACAATTCTGACATCAGATGACATTTTCGATATTTTGGAGTTATTCCTCTATAACTATGCCCTTCTTTGTGTACCGGGCACTTCGTCCCCACCCTCCATGCTGCCGGCAGGTTCACTCTTCTCGTCCACACCTGGTTCAGTAGCTCCTTGAATTTTTTTCTTCCCCCTTCCACAATCTCCTTCTACATCGGTATCTTCCCTCCCTTCACCTCCTTGAACGCTCTTTCCATTTCTTCCTCCGCGAACTATTCTTCTCCATCCTCTCGCCTGCCTTCTCCCATCCCCTCTGGCACTTTACTACCTTCTCGTCACTTCTTTACCCATTCTTTCAACGATACCCCTAACGGCCTCATCCTTTCCGCTCTCCTCAGCACCTTCCACATTTCCGCCTCATTCCTGCATTCCCTTAGTTCCTCGCTCACTCTTTTCACCGCCTGCAGCTTCTTTCTCTCACATATACTATCATATCTCTCACTGCCTTCCTTAACTCCCTCTTTGCCTGCCTACACTCTTCATCGAACCACTTACTCCCACCTCTTCTCTCTCCCTTCTTTTTCCGTCCACATCCCACTATTATCTCTTCCATCTCCTTCATTGTATTGACCTCTTCCCATTGAATCCTCGCCAGCCTCTTCCTCATATACTCCATCGCCTTTACCCCACACTCAAGGTATTTGTTTTCTTACCCCCTCTCCACTTATCTTCCTTTCTCCATCCACATCTCCACTGTTAACGGCAGATGGTCCGAACCCAACACCTTTTCCACCGCCATACCTCTTATCTCTCCTCTTACTATTCCCTTGACCGCCACATAGTCAATCACCGATGCCCCTCTTGGCAGAATGTACGTTTTTTTCCCCTCCCTATCGCCCTCCGTGCATCCGTTCAAAATCTCCCATCCCCCCTCCATCACCCACTCCTTCATCCTCCTGCCCTCCCCAATTATACATTTATCCTGCGAACTCATCTTCACTACCTAACCGTCCTCACCAATCCCTTTCCAGTTTCCCCTTTTCTGGCATTGAAATCCCCCCCCCCCACTATTCACTTTCCTCCTTCACCCGCTCTCTCATCTATTTCTCTTCTTATGTCCCCCCCAATTTTTGTTAACGTACACCACCCCCACATTAACCCGATATCCTCCCTGCTGGTATTGCACCCACACCAGCCCTTCGCATCCCTCCATCATCTCCTACTTGCCTCCTTTCCCATACTCTCTCTATGTAACAATCTTTCCTCTTTGGCTCTCCCTCTCCTCGCACATTTTACTGCCTCTTTCATCTCCGATCTAAACCCCCTCGGTAACCATCCTTTCACTTCTTCCCATTCCTTCTTCACCATCCAAGTCTCTAATATCCCCACTATGTCCTTCCTTATAACCCACTCTTCAAAGTCATTCTCCCACTTGCACTTCTGTCCTTTAGACATTATTTCCGCTACATTCCAAAACCCTATCGTTATCGCGCCTTTTTTCCCCACTCTCCCACACTTGCTTCCTAGTCTCACTCTTGACTATTTCTATTTTATTTATAAATTTCTTGTAGTCACGCGGAAATGAAGTTCGGGGGGAGGGAAAAATTGTTTTAGAATATGTCAAAGTACACTTTAAAAGAAAAAATCCCCGTATGTTTCTTAAACGTAACTATAAATAGCGAATCAAGTAATTAACGAGCTAACAGTGACTGATACTAGTTTAATAATTAATTTTGTTAACGTGTTCTGTTGGGCGGCATTCTTTTTTTAAACAAATATTTATAATTTTCGTATATGCAACGATCGAAAATTTCGCTTAATGCTGCTTTTCACTATAGATACAGACGAGTTGCAGATTAAACAAAAACATTTTTACCAATTATAGTAAACAAAATATTATTTTTCACAAAATCTTGTCGGAGGTTGAAACCTGACGATCACGATTGATGGGTTGAACGCCCCTGTACTAACTAAACTGATAACATTTATTACTATGCTTTTTGGTTTCCAAGAGAGTGCGTTAAACGTCACATTTGAAGCGGTAAGTTTAAAAAGTGATTTACAGCAGTGCGAGTGTATTATGTTGGAGTGTAAGCTCTACTTGCAGACCCAATTCTTTCCCCATATTTCAATAAACAAAACGATTAGGCTAATAGCCAAACCAACAATCGCAAGAATAAATAAACTTTGGACATGCGATATACCAATCGTCTTAAATTCTTCATTGGGCAAGATATAATTAATCACACTTTCAATAGGTTCTTCTTTGGCCGTATTTTGACTTATAAAACCATCAATAAGATCGGCAATTTGCGTATCGGCACCAGTTGTATACAATGCATCATAAGTAGGTATTAGTGGATCGTCCATTATATAAAAAGGAACCGCAACACTATTTTCCTCCATACTCTTAAAGATTGCTAAGGCGTGATAGTAAAGTAAAGCATAGCCGACTATTGTATTTCGATTGAGAATTCCATTTCTTATTACGGTACTATTTGTAAAAATCATCTGATCTTTAAGAATATCAGAAACGAAGGTCTTTAACTCGGAACTAATTATTATTTTAATATCAACATTGGTGAGATCTGTGAGTGTTTCGTGCGATTTATATGGTTTTGTTGAAAGTATGCATTGCAAAATAAAAGCTTTGTTAAAGTAGATGAGAAACATGCTCAAAATCATCCATGATGTTAAAATCACTACACTCGCTTTTTTAAACTTGTGATTATCAATTGAACCATTACTAATTAAAAATGAAATTAAGAAAATACCTCCAAATAAAACAGAAGTATTTTCGATTTGTTTTAAAATAACAAGGACAATGAAAAATATTGCAAAATATACAATCCAAACTTTGTAATGTAAAATTTCTATAATCTTTATTAATAGAGGTTTAAGCTCGGGTTTTTTAATAATTACTTTAATGTCATTCCGTTTAATTACCCTGGAGTACCGAACATCTTTGTAAATATTTGGAAATGAACTAACAGCGCATACGTAGATATTTCTTTCCAAGATATTTTGATACACTTCTTCGACATTGTCAAATGTAAGTAATTTATAACTGTGTCTCCTACGGTATTCTAAGAACTGTTTAATTCTGCTTCCGTAATCATCACAGTCATATTTTAAAATCCCTATGTTTCCAATCTTGTTAAAATCGGAAAAGAGAGAAAATGCGATTGGTTCAAACTGTTTATTATTATATGCTATTACTATTGTATCTGGAAAAAAATCGGTGTAATTCAAAGTGAGTTGTTCAAATTGTTTCCATTTATATTTTTCTTCTGGATATTGGACAAACATGATTTGATTAGCTGGATTTCGATTGGTTTTCTGATATTTCTTCAAATATTCCAAGAGTTCACTCAAATTATTTAAACAAATCACCCACATAAGATCTTGTATTATGGTATTAGGTGGAATCACTTCTATGTCATAAGTTAAATATGTAAAGTGATATTTAATTTTTTCCAAAACATAATTTGTTTTAGAGGTACACTCAAACGTCGAATGAAATAAGTATTTATTAAAACGTATCAGAATATTTTCCTCCTTTCGTAGGTCTTGGTAATCAACTACCAACATTTCATGGTATTTATCAATTGAGTCTATGTAAGATGTATTATGAACTTCAATACTTGCATTAATAAAATAAGAAGGCAACAGAAATACACTTAGTAGGAGCATACTGTAAGGAATGTGTACTATGCAGGTGAAATGATTCATATAACAAAAGAACATTGATTTTCATATTAGTTGGTAATATTATTCTACAAATGTAATGCACTTTTGTATATTATATTGGATTACAGATTAATACTATTACGAAAATTGTTGAACATCAGACCAATTATAAAATGAAAAGTATATGAATGACGTTTAAAATAATGAAAATAATAATATGTATGATCCATTACACTTAGCTCTAGCGATTGGAAATAAACCAACTTTTTTAAATACCGGTGTTTCGGTATATTTATTAATCAAAACCGATAATTCACCAGTATATTACAATATCGTTATTTTGGTTCGCGGAAAGAAGTGCAAAGGAAAACTATTTTGGGAAAAATCCCATAAAAAAAATCTTTTGAAAACAATCGCAAAAGGAAAAAAATCTCACGAGAAAAATAACTCACGCAGATAGAGGTATAGGCAGTCCACGTAATATATTAAATTATATGAAATCTAAAAAATATCTAAAATTCATTTTAAATGAATTATGCAAATCATAGAATAGATATAAAAGTACGTGCAATCAGTATAAAAACCAATGAAGCAATCCTAATACAAACATACCTAAAAAATAGACAACAAACAACACGAATTAACGAAGAGAGTAAATCATCAGTAGCTATTAATATATTACCACCAATATTATACAGGGACTTTTTCTTAAAACTATACGTTTTCCAAATTCAAAAGAATTCGATTTGGAGCTTTAAACGAGTGTTTTGCAAAAACACTGATTTTAAGGGAGGTTCAAATATATATAAATTTCACAATATTCTAGTGTTTTATACGCGTGGCGCATTAAGTACAATTTCGATTTTAGAAAAGCCCAGAAAGCCCTCGACACATTTTCACGAGGCTTTTCTAAACTCGAAATTTTACTTAATGCTTAGTCTGGGAGTGGAAAACACCTGTTTAAAGCTTAAAATGGAACTCTTAAAAACACAACGAATATCTAAAGATTTAAAGAAAATCAGCTGAATTTGGAAGACATATACTTTGAAGAAAAGCTCCCTCTACATAATATACAGGGTGTACAAAATGTAATTTAACGGTTTGATATCTCGGTTTGTGATGAGTTTAGAAAAATATATCTTAAATATAACTTAAAGCTTCTAATTTAAGCTACTAATTGACAATATTTGTTTATATACAGGGTGATTCAGTTATAAATGAAACACTCTATATCTTTCGTTGGTATTTGATAGCATGTTAAAATAGAAGGGTACCAGTGAATTCCGCATGCTTTAAGTTAAGACGTTGAAAAGTTGCAGATTAATGAAAACATGGTTTATTACCTAAAACTACAGTGTTAATTACAAAATATTCAATTGTTTTATTAAAGCAGGTATTTAAATTGTCTTCCCTCTTCAATTTTACTCTATCCCAGTGTATTATACACTTATGATAATATGCCATTTCAGTTTCCTCTATAATTCAAGTTTTAATATAGTTCCGTAGATTCTCACATAATTTTACATCATTAAAATAGTTACATTTTCGAGTTAGGCAAGCATACTTTTTTGTAATTAAAAAAAAATCACTAATAGCAGATACCTCATTAATAACTAATGTCTGTTTATTAACCAGAAATATCACCAAATAAATTTAGCGGCAATTTTAAATAATTTCATATTTACTCTTTAAATAAAATCAAAATATAATAATATCATTATAATACGAGAATCAAGATGGCGCCTAAAGAACCAGGACAAGCTGAAGACATTGTTTGTAGTTCGTGTGGTGTAATTGTAAAAAAATGCACAACTTGTGTCGCCTGCAAGAAAAGTTACCATCCAAATTATGTACTAAAAATCGATTGTGTTTACGTGGATAATTTAGTGAACTTACATTGTTGTTTACCGAACATAACCCTACGTGACTTCTCCTTACAACCAAAAAAGGATAAAAAAGAAAACTATAAAAATGCAATTGATCTTCTGAATAGTCAAGTTAGTATAGTACAAAAATTAAACTATTATTTGGAAGCGAGAATAAATTATCTAAATGAGATTATTATGTTACTAAAATCTAAAATAAAAATGAAACGAACACAGTGCAGCCATCTAAAAGTATAAAATTAAATGTTTGAAATAGGAAATAACAACAAAGGTAAAAATAAACCAGATATCTCCAATACCAAACAAAAAAATCTTGTGGAGGACAAACCGCCACTCCGCGCAGTAGATAAAGGGTGATCAACAATGATTGTAGACAAGTTAAATTTCCCGCCGAAAAATCTGGGGAATTTGATCGCTCCAAGTTCATGCCACGGAAAAATTAATAAACAGTAACTCGATTTGACATTAGCAGCGTCGTGCGTCGTATTTTGCCATTGTGTTAATTCATTCTTCGAATTAAGTTATTTTTCATTCTGTTTCATAGACATCAGTCCTTATCAGGACTACTTTGTATAAGTCTTTGTTTCGAGGTAAGTGATTTGCTGTTTTTAAGGTTAGAAAATTAAAAAATTTAAGTTTAATCCTAAATTTACAGACTTTAAGAGAATTCGCTTGTGTTTACCGTGATGTTTGCACCACAGCATGATGCTTTCATCCTGAAGGCTCATTATCGAAGTGGAACTATGAATGAAGATGGCACATGGACTTACTCATTACAGTCGTGTCTGAATCAATTTATTTAAGCCTTCCCCGATGTCCACATTCCTTACAAAACATTTTCCTTGCATAAAACCCGCATTGTTAACCGTTTTGAGGGAAAGAATTGTATCTGTAAGGGCAAGTCAGCTGGAAGACTGCCTATCTTAACAGAAGAGGTTGTTGGCGACATTCAACAACGACTTGAACAAAGCCCAACAAAATCTTTAAGAAAACTTTTAGCTCAAACGGGTATGTTCTTAATTTTAAGGTGCGCAAAAATTTTAATGTTTAATCCTTTTACAGGAGTATCGTATGGAGTTGCATAAAAGCCGCAAAAAAAATTCTGCATTTGCACCCGTATCAGGTATCGGTAGTTCAACAACTTCAGCCACTTGATTTCCAAAAAAGAATTGATTATTGCAATTGGTTTAATCAGAATTTAAATGATAATGGTATGTTGGACAAGACCTTTTTTACTGACGAGGCGTGGTTTCACTTGTCAGGATATATGAACAGCCAAAACTATCGTACGTGGGCTACAGAAAATCCTCATACTTTTATTGAAACGGATTTACATCCACAAAAAATTGGTGTTTGGGTAGCAATTTCGAGACGTCGGATAATTGGCCCAAAATTTTTCAACGAAATAATTATTGCGGAGCGCTACCGAACACTCATTCTAGATGAATTTTTGAATCAATTGCATGATGACGAACAGATAATGGGTTATTTTCAGCAAGATGGAGCCACTCCTCATACTGCGTGGGCGACATTAAATTACTGGAGGGAATTTTACGATGATCGCTTGGTAAGCGACGGATTATGGCCACCAGACCTCACTCCGTGCGATTTTCATTTATTCGGGCATTTAAAAAATAAGGTTTTTAAAAATCGAATGCATACCCTAAACGAGCTTAAAGCAGCAATTGAAGAAGAGATAAGGAACATAAATCCGGAGGAGCTTCAACGAGTATTTCAAAAAAAAAAACGTAGAGTTAACATTTGCCTAGAAAATGAAGGCCATCATTTTCAACATTTATTATAAAATTAGGGATGCTAACTCTACGTTTATTAAAAATAAACAAAACCTTAACTTACTTCACTTTACTTTGTATATTTAATTAAAATTGTAAACATTTTGTATATGGTTATGAATAAATATTTAATTTATTTTGGGAAAAAATGTTTGCTACGCCAATAGAAAAGCAATCAAGGGGATTTTTTTTCATATAATCAGTTGTACCATTATTTTCTGGAGGGAAATTTAACCTGTCTACAATCATTGTTGATCACACTATAATAATAACTTATCAGGAATTGAATTAAATAAAAAAAGTCCATCTCTGAAAAGTACATTGACCTCGCAGAAAATAAAAATAAACAAACAACAGTAAATAATTACTACAAACCAATTATTGGTTGCCTCGATCTTTGTTAAATCCGCGGAAAAATTGGGGCATCTTCACGTCTATCAACTAAATCCGGGAACAACGGCCGATAATTTAAAAAGTCAATTGTTACAAACAGCTCCCGATATACATTTTAACAATAAAATTTTACAAAATGACTCCACGAGAGTATCTTTTAGAGTATCATTTCCAATTAGCAAACTGAAAGAAGTATATAAGTCAGGAATTTGGCTTGAGGGTGCAGCAATGAGGCGGTCGCTGGACGGTAATCGCTCGGTGGCCACAGACCGGGTTCGATTCCCGTGCACGGGGAGTTGTTGTTTAAAAATAATAAATCGTTGCTGTTGTGTGAATGTGTCGTGACGTCCAAATATATACTGCCTTTCAAAAAAATCAGAACACAAAGTATTTATTACACGATTTTAATAAAATTTACACAATTTGATCATGTAAAAGAACTGTATTGATGATAAAAAAATCAACTTTAAAAACAAAAAAACAAATGAATTAAAATTAATAATGTATTGGGCCTCCACGATTTCCCAAACACTCATTACCACGTCGAGGCATGCTAGAAATCAGGCTGTCAATATCGACTTGGGGTATTTCATTCCAAACTTCGATAATTTGACCTCTAAGTTCCATTACAGTGTTAGCGGGGCACTGTAAGTTACTTATTCTAACACCTATCATATCCCAAACATGTTCTATTGGCGATAGATCTGGAGAACGAGATGGCCAAGGTAACAAATTGATTTCGACACTATCAAAAAACTGTCTTGTAATGGCCGCTGTGTGAAGTCGAGCATTATCTTGCTGTAAAATGGGGTTCTGCAAACCATTTACATGGGGCACTAACACTGGCCGTAAAGTGTTGTCAATATACCGAATCGCGTTAAGACTTGCTTCTAAAAAAACTAGAGGAGACCGACTAACATATGCTATCGCCCCCCAAACCATAACTCCCTGTGTAAGAGCCGTATGTCTTTCAACAGCAAATTGCAAAATTCTGCGTTCACCGCGTCGACGTCTCACTCTTCTGCGACCATCATGAGCCCATAAACAGAACCGAGACTCATCGCTGAAGATAATGTTATTCCATTCATGGGTCCAATGTTGTCTTTCCCTGCACCAATCAAGTCTTGCTCTACGATGCTGCGGAGTAAGAGGTAGACACAATTGTGGACGGTAGGATCTTATACCAAAACTGCGGATTCTTCTGTAAACAGTAGCCATGGATACTCTTTGGCCATTTAGAGCCAACCAGTCATTGCCCAATGCCCGCGACGTTGTAAATCTGTCCCTTAAAGTTGTAAGACGAAGAGCTCGATCTTCACGCTCAGTGGTGCTTCTTGGACGTCCTGATCCAAGTCTACGTCGATTCTCCCCAGCTTCGGACCATCTAGACCAGCAGCGTACGATCACCGATACACTACGGCCTACCCTTTCAGCAATAGCACGAACCGAAAAACCCGCTTCTCGCATTCCAATAATGCGACCCCTTTCAAATTCACTTAGATGATGATATTGTGCACGCCGACGAACACGGGGCATCTTTTTATGTTTTACAAACTGAAACGTCAAACTACTCAGAGGCTACTTGGATATTAGAAGCAATTACATTAAAATATTAGCAGCTCTTCATAATGGTGAAATCAAAGAAAAATACCATTAAATAGTAACCAAAACAATTGATTTTTTGATCATCGATGCTGTTCATTTACATGATCAAATTCTGTAAATTTTATTAAAATCATCCAATAAATACTTTGTGTTCTGATTTTTTTGAAAGGCAGTATATATCGAATATACAACCATCGTTAGTGGCTGAAAGGTACAAAAGCCTATGCCAAACAAAAACAAAAAAACAACAGTGATTTTAAAGTTGCCCATTTAAATGTACAACGTTTCACAAACAAAATAGATTAAATTGAATTATTTTTAAATATTCACTCACCCAATATTTTTTGTATTAGTGAACACTGGATGACGAAAGATCAAATAAATTCTTGGGTAATACATGGTTACCAGAAAATATCTGCATTCTCGAGATCAACCCATATTCACGATAAAACAGCATTTTTTATAAATAAAAACCTTTCTCGAATTTGTAATTCCATTCAAAAACCATCTTTAGAATTACATTTTGAATGTTCGATTGCCAGTTTAAAAGACGCAAATAATTTTAATGCATGCATCATCTGCATATACAAGTCGCCTAACGGAGCCTTTGAAGTTTTTTCAAGTGAGCTTACTAAACTATCAAATTAGGTTTCTAATGTATATAGAACAATAGTGCTTTGTGGCGATTTTAATGTGAATAATCGGGAAATCACATATGAATTCACTACGCTTCAAAATATATCGAAGTGTGGTTTTAATGTAACGGTAAATGAAATTGATTATATTGCAACGGCACTTTCAGAAAATGTTGAGTTTAAAATGAATAAGCCAAATATCTCAGACCACACAGCGCATATAATTATATGTTTAAGATTTCACCGTAGTTATCAAGGAGCACCTTAATCTGCGAGTATATCTATAAGAGTATATCATGAGACAAATATTCTTAAATTTAAAACACTGTTTAGTGCAAAAATGCACAATTTTCCAGATACAAATTACCAAAACATCGATGATATGTACACAAAATTCTCAAATTACTTTTTTAGTTGTTTTAATTGATGTTTTCCTAAAGAAACAAAAAAATGTCGTTTATCAAGGGATCGTAAGTTACCATGGTATAACAACGAATTAAAATGTCAAGCACACAACTTAAAACAATTTTATTGGCTTTGGAAGGATTCAAATTCTAATATCATCCATTGTCAATATAAAGAGGTTAAAAAGAATTATCGTAAAAATAGTACTTCACAAAAAAAAAGTTTTATTTAAACAAAATATTGAATTCAAAAAATGCAATTGAAACCGCCCGGAAAATTATAAATAAATGCAGGATAAGTAGCAACAAAAAAGTCACTAAAGCTCCAAATTTTCTGGAGTAAATTTGACTAAGAAAAAAGTTATAGCAAATTCTTTCGGAAAATATTTTACCACAAATGTAGCTGAACATTTTTTTTTATTTTAATAAAAGCCTTTCAACTTCATGCACAACCGATAACAATAATTCTACAAATCCGTCTATGTTTTTTAGTCCTGTGTCAATATCGGAAGTGGTCGAAGCAATTAGCCAATTAAAGACAAAAACCTCCACAGGCTACGACGAGGTACCTACACTTATATTAAAAAAAATCGTTTTAGCTAGTTGATATTAACTAGCTGATATTATCAACAAATCAGTGTCTTTGCCAATTCCCAAATTCAATAAAATTAGCAACAGTTGTGCCATTATTTTAAAAAAAGAAATCCAACTTAGGTTAAAAATTATAGACCTGTGACTCTATTATGATTATTTTCAAAAATAATTGAATACGTTGTGTGTAATAAAGTCATGAATTTTATATGTTCTCAGCAAAAATTAAGCACTAAGCAACATGGCTTCCGTCGTAACTTTTCAACCGAAACCACCATGATAGATTTTATTCAACATATACATAATTCAATGGATAAAAAACTGAAAGTGATAGATAGGTGCATTTTTTGACTTATCTCGAGCTTTCGATAGTTAGGATTTTGATTTCATTCTATCTAAATTATATGCTGCAGCATCCGTGGGCCTATAAACAACTGGTTTAATTTAAATGTTGTATCGGACAAATTCAATATTACATTTATAAATTATTAATTTAACACCGAACATGCTAGAATGTACTCAATGTAAATTTTCCTATGTTCGATGTGTACTGGGACGCATCAAAGCATTGAATACGATGTGATTGGCTACTATTTCTAATAGTAATATAGTCAACCTAATCTACACTCTTCCCGTCAAAAATAAATTAAATTTGTCAATTATTATATCAACCACAATATGTTGTATTTTTAATCAGTAAAATACTAATTAAAAAAGGTAAGAAGGTATAAACGCTTCATCAGTGAACACAATTTTTCCCAGCATTTGGTTGCTTAATTTTACATTATATATAATTTTACAAACATTTTATCGCGTAATTTTGTCATACAGCAACTCATAATGTTGGAATTTGTAGGACCTAAATTAAATTCTTGTAGAACTCTTATGTACACACAATTTTTAAGTATTAAATGATTTTGCAATAGTAAGGATATTATTGGACACTCTTCAACATAACATACATTGTTTAATCTCATCTCTTCCAATAATATCGACGGACTTCTAACTCCTCGCTTATATAATTTATCAAAACAAACTGTTTCATAAGGTTCGAAATGGTTGTAGTAAATGGTATTAGTCAATCAGAACATTTTGTAGTTAATGATTCATAGGAATTTCTTGAACTGTTTTCTCCATGGTGTAAGTTTACCAGAAAAATCTTTTTCTCCTTTGTAATTATTATTGATATGTTCAACTCTCCGTTCTTCGTCTACGTCTGTTTCAAGTGCTAGAACAGCAAATATCATTTGCTTGCGATAACTGACAGACTACATTTATTTTTGAAGGGAAGGTGTAAATTGGGTTGACTATATTACAATTAGAAATCGTAGCCAATCACATCGCACTCAATGCTTTGATGCGTCCCAGTACACATCGAACAAAGGAAAATTAACATTGAGTACATTTTAACATGTTCGGTGTTACATAAAACTCTTTGTATGTTTTTGTATTGTACTTATTTATTGAAGAATGCATCTTTATTGTGTACAGCAGTAACAGAATAAAGAATATTGTTATTATTATGTATTGTTTTTAAATTAATAATAAATAAATATTTTTTTATAATTTGTGAATAAAATTCAAAATAATTAAATAACTAAATTATTGACTACATAACAATTAAAAAACTAGAACTTATTCAAAACTTTATTTATTACAAATAATTGAATATAATACATGGTCGTCATAAAAATGGTTCTTTTAAATTATCTATGATTTCGTGCAATTTTAACATTTTCAATACCTTTTTGATGACATGCTCAACACAATTTCTCCAATGCATACTTGTTTAATTTAATTTAATTTTATTTATTTACGGAATCTCCATTTTACAATCTATATTTTCATTTACAACGAATAGTAATACTAATAGTAAAAACATAACATAATTGGTGCGTTAAATTTAAACATGTTACTTCACGTCTCAAAATGGTTCAATAAATCCTTAAAATTATAAATATATTACTGCTCAACTTTACTGTTAAATGACAAGACAAACAATCGTTAATAAACGTAAAAAAATACATAATTAATTTACTAATTATTTCATGACATTGTATATATAAAAATATAAATAAAATGTAATATAATGTATAAACGTTTGTATCACAGAATAACTCACAGTGTCTTCGCTAAAGCAAATTATCACAGATGTAATATTCCATAAAGATATATAACGCAAACATATATGTATAGAAAAATGACAAACAGTTCTAGCAACTAGCAAAGTACAAACGAATATAATGAATTAATACAAAGTAACAGAATAAATAATCATACATCAATAAAATATATATCAATAAAACAAAAATTATTGAGCCAATCGGATAAATTTATGCGACGTAAATGAGTTTTAAACTGCCTAAGTGTCGATGAAAATAAAACAAAATTCTGATTGTCACCTAGCATACCTCATCATACGGTCGATAGGATTATACATGCCGTAGTTGGTAGAATGATATGACAAGCGGAATAAAGGTCTGTGTCTTGACTGAAGACAGCGAGGTATGTTAAAACACAATGACTTAACCAGAGCACCACAGTTCAAAAACCCATTCACCAGCTTATAAAAAAATGTCAAGTCAAAAAATAGTCTTCTTTCTGAAAGCGAACTAACATTTAGTATCGTTAGCATTTCACTGTGGCTAAAGTCTACTATATTCCTACCCATTCTAAAAGCCATTAATTTTAAAAATTTGCTCTTAACCATTTTAATTTGATGAATGGCATTTTTAGAATAGGGTGACCATACCACTGACGCATATTCCATGTGTGGACGTGCAAGAGATAAATATAGCGACTTGATTGTCGAATTTCTAAATTGCTTGCTGAATCTGTTAATGAAACCTATAACTTTTAGGGACTTATTGCACACATATGAAATATGCCCCCTAAAGTCAAGTTTTGGGGTAAACAATACACCCGAATCCTTGACAGTGGAGACCTGTGCTAAATATTGACCAGAATTGAGTACGCAAAGTTCTTAACACATCCACGATAAAAAACGCATTTGGAAACATTTATTTAGATTAAAATCTAAATTATTATTTATGCACCACACCATAATAGCATTTAGGTCTTCCTGGAGTGCTAAATGGTTAGATTCAGACATAACTTTTTAAAATATCTTAAGATTATCAGCGTATAAAAGAAATTGGCTGTTTTTTATGTATAATCCGATGTCGTTAATAAATAGTAAAAATAGAAGTGGTCCACAGTGCGAGCCCTGAGGAACCCCAGATGTAACCGATATCAGTTAAGAAAATATGTTCTCTAAACGCACTATCTGTGATCTGCCCAACAAATAACTTTCAATCCATCCTAACAAGTTACCACTGAAACCAATACATTGCAGTTTATGTATTAAAATGTTATGTTGTATCCGGTCAAATGCTTTAGAGAAGTCAGTGTAAATCGAATCTACCTGTGACCCAACCTCCAAAGCATTCGTAATGTATAATTGGTATGATAAAAGATTCGTGGTGGTTGACCCTTAAGAAAGCCGTGCTGCTCATTAATTAAATACTGATTGCACTGCCAACATATTTGTTCAGATACTAATTGATCCAGCATTTTAGGAATTGATGACTGAATCGCAACACCACACATGTTACATTTTGTAGTGCATGTAATAATAGATTTTTTACATCTGCCAATTTAATCGTTTGGTTTCTAGATGCCATTATATATCTGATTTGAGCCCATATTAGTTTAATACAGTTTTCTTATGAACCTTAGCCATTTCATCTGTTACATACAAATTATATTGTTTTTTGTGCAAACTGATGACATTTGAAAGTTCAGACCGGACCATATCTTTATCAAATTGGATATTTTTTAATTGTAACTAATCCTGCATATCCTTTTTCTTTGACGATTTTATGGATTTTTTTTCTAATTTGCGACTATGGTATGATGTATATCATTATCTGGCAATGTGTTTAATAAATTAGAAAACCATTCTTCAAATACCATTGCGTTCACTTCCTCATGGTAGTCGGCAGTTTTTTTACCCTCAAATAGCAACAATGCTCTATCAACAAAACCCAGTTTAGATCTAACATGCAGAATAACAAGGCGCTTGCCTTTTTCTGATGGTTTTTTGAGCCCTATTGATGTTTCTTCAGTGAATGCCTGACACCGATTTGTAACACTATTATCCGCCCACACTTTAGATTTTGTGTGGCCTTTATTGATCCATGTTTCATCCAGATAAAAAATTGACTGACCTTCCATTCTGTACTTTTCAATTGTGGTTAAGTATTATTTTCTCCATTGCACGATATCGTCACGTTCAATTAAAATGCTTTTACAGTATATATATATATATATATATATATATATATATATATATAATATACATATATATGTATATATGTATATATATATATATAATATACATATATATATATATACATATATGTATATGCTATATATATATATATATATATATATATATATATATATATGTTTCACTGTCTCTTCGGGTTTGGTCCCGCGGATTTTCTTGGCTCTGGTCCATTGTATTTTTAATTCGACGTTTCGATGACGTCGCAGTCATCATCGTTAGGAATAACTAATAAAATTCCATTGCTCTAGCAATCACTTGTTTGATTTCTACGTACTAGTTTTCCAAATTGGTGGTAGTCTTTTAGCATCATCTCTTTGATTTAGGTTGTTCGGCCTCTTTTCAATTTCTAAAAAATGTTATATATATATATATATATATATATATATATATATATATATATATATATATATATATATATATATGTTTCGCTGTTTCTTCGGGTTTGGTCCCGCGAATTTTTTTGCCTCTGGTCCATCGTATTTTTGATTCGACGTTTCGATGACGTCGCAGTCATCATCGTCCGGAATAACTATTAAAATTCCATTGCTCTACCAACCACTTGTTTGATTTCTACGTACTACTTGATGCGTGAATTTCTTGTTTGGCTTCGTGTTACTCTTCTATTTTGTTCTTCTAATGATGTAGTAGTGACAATTTCAGTATTATTTTCGGAAAGGATTGGACTTTGAATTTCTTGGTTGTTGTTCGGAGGTAATATATATTATATATATATATACAGGGTGTCCGTATTTCGATGAAATGCATAGGGATCTCGGTTATTTGAAGAGTTAGAGAGTTAGTTAAATTTAGGCAAATACGTGAAATTTGGAGCCCAACAATAATCCGAAAACAGATTTGAAATATCTTTTTTTGTTTTCGAGATATTGCCAAAAAACTATTTTTTTCAAATTTCGTTTTTATTTTTTTATTCAAAAACTATTGGATCTAGGAATTTGCAACTTTTACATTATACAGGCACTTTTTAATCAGGAATTTAGTAGTGTACTTACATTTAAAATAACTTTAATATCTTCTTCAGAACCATAGCCAACTTTTGTTTTTCTTATGGGCGCCATATTGGATATTCATATTTTTGGAAAGAACTTGTTTTTCTGAATTCAACGGTATATCACACTTATAATTTATTTTACGTTTCATTTGAAACAAAGCAACCTTTTGTTTTTTTTTAAGAGTGCCTTGAAAACAGTTGCACATTTTAAAATTCCTGAGGCCTACAACTATATTTTTTTAGGGAAGGAACCAGAATAATCACTCTGCTGCTTGATGAAGTTTTTCATAATATTAAATAATAATAAACAAATTAATTAAATATCTTTTGAACTAAAATTATCACAAACTTAGAGTAAGTGTTCGAATATATCACCATTGACCTCCAAACATCATTCTAGTCTTCTCCTTAAATTTTGGACTGCCCGAAAAATGTCTCTTCTTCTTAATTGCTGAATGGTAACTATTATGATTCTTCTTAAATCGTCTTTGTCCTCTGGAATAGTTTTATAAACTTTTTCTTTTATAGCTCCCCAAAGAAAATAATCTAGAGGTGACAAATTAGGTGAGCGAACTGGCCAACGTATATCACCATGATTTGCCATAACTTTATTTGGAAACATTTCGGACAGACAATTAGCGACAATTTGGCTGTTGTGGGGTGGTGCACCATCTTGTTGAAACCATACATTTCTTAACATATTTAAGGGGATGTTATTGTCTACGTAATCACTTAAAAATGTTCTTAAAAAATCGTGCTATCTCTGTGAATTTAATGTATCTTCGTAAATGTATGGACCTACAATATTGTCTCCCAAAATACCGACCCATATCGTTTACTTGTTTTAAAATTTTATTCTAAGTTGGCAGTTCATTTTTATAAAAGAAACCATGCACAATTTTTTATAAAAATATACAAGGTAGAACGACTCAATTTCGGTATGCCTGCATAATCGTTTACTTTTTTTAAAACTTTATTCTAAGTTAGCTGTTCATTTTTATAGAAGAAACTATGCACAATTTGGCGCACTGATCTCATTACTAAGTTATCAAAACTTGTAATTGTGGCAAGTCGTCCTCGAAGCTGTTTAGGGCTGCAAATCTCTCCGGATTCTAATATTCGCTAGTTTTTCCTATAATACCAGTCATTCTCATGTGTTATCATTTGTTATCATCTGCTTATACATGATAATTATGTACTGTATTTCGGACAGAGACCCAAATCCAACCTCTTAAGCTTCTTTGGAGATGAAGGTGATATTATCACCGAGCTTGTACATAATCCATCACAACAATATAAACAAAACTAACTTTCAACAATGCTAAGGAAACACCATACAGAAGGTTGTTACAAAACAGACAAAATTGCAACTCGGTAACCCTTCTAATTAAGGTTATATCAGCTGTTGAGTCTAATAATAGCGTAATTAGCATCGTGTAAAATGGGCGTGCTCTCAGCCCATCAAAATTGTAGGTTTTAAGCGTAAACTTTAAAACGCTCCACCTAGTTATTCAACAGATTCTATGGCTGGGAATTTGAATATACGCGAATATTCAAATACCGCATTACTTCTATTGAATCACTCACTTTTTTACATATTAAATTAATTTAGCTATTTGAATGGTTAAATATAACAATAAATTAGTGTTACAAAATAGCTAATATATTATCTAAAACTAAACAATTTACAAATTTAAACAGTTTATTTGTTTAAATATTTGTAATATTTAAGTGTTTCATATTTTATTATTCACGAATATTCGAATTCCCGGCGCTAATAATAACTAATGCCAATAATAATTGTTTCAACATTTAATTTTAATAGATATTTTATTTTCGTTCGTATTTTTTCTTGTAACTTTTTATCCAAGTAACTTAAAAACATACGGCTGTATCACTCTGTATATTAAGCCTAAACGATATTCAATAAGAGTGTTTTATTTTTAAGTGTAGCAGAAAAGGTTGAATACTTATTGGTTTTACGACGATCAATAAACATAGTAAGTATATATTTTTGCCATTATTATTATTAGGTAGACATTTCAAGATATAAATGCATACCAATTCTATAAATTACCTTTTAAATATGCACAAAAAACATGCTGTATTGTTGGTGTACGAAATGAATAAAAGAAATTACAATTATCATTGTGTCTTCGCACAGTTCAATGTAAAAACACAATATGTCAATCGCGTCTATGGTTTTGTTTTTAATGTGTATATTTTATAATGTTGATTCTAGAAGGAGAATATGTAAGTAGTCATGTTAAATGTTACCATTTCGCAAATAAATACATTCGTAGTTTTTTTAAGTTCAATTTAAAAATATAAACGAGTGTTTTCCACTCCAAGATTAAGCATGAAGTAACATTTCAAGTTTTGAAAAGCCTGAAATTTTACTTCATACCCCACGCGTATAAAACACTAGTTTTAAGTAAAGTTCCAAACATACGTCTTTAGTATACTGCTTTAGTGCAATATTGTGAACTTCATATGAAATCAGTGTTTATTACGCGTCGCGCATAAAGCAAAATTTCAAGTTTAGAAAAGCTTGAAAGTTTAGTTTAGTCGCTCCGCTTCTAAAATACAACGAATATCTGAAGATTTGCAGCATATTCCACTGTAATTCGGATATGTAAACTTGAAATTAAAACTCCCTGTATACAGGCTGTTTCATTAGTGCATTCTTGGAGGATATCTCGGCTCAAGTTAAAAATAGAACAATTGTTTCTACACCAATGTTACTCGGTTTTAAGAGCTGCATAACCCAAACATCTTTTTATACATACAGGGTGCGTCATAAGGACAGTAATGAATGCAAGTTGCTTATTTTAATTAGATCACCCTGTATATTATTTGGTTTCTGAATTTCTCATAAAAATTGCTTCTAATTTAATGAAAAATATTTGTCGTTAACTTGTTTCTCATTGATTACTTGGTAAAACATTCCTCTTAACATATAAGTTTATAATTTAAATTCACTTGGTTTGTTTTACTAATAAATTTATTTTTTGTATAGTTTTGGCTTGAAAATTGCATCAAGCCGAAACTAGTCGAAAAATGAATTTATTAGTAAAACAAACCAAGTGAATTTAAATCAAAAACCTATACAAGATGCCCGTATTTCGTCAGAACTTATGAGGATCTCAGTTATTTGAAGAGATATAGAGTCGGTTAAATTAGGGCAAAGTTGCGTATTTTAGGGCCTAACAACAATCTGAAAACAATTTTTAAATATTTTTTGTTTGTTTTCGAGATATCAACAATAAACTTTTTTTTTATCGTTTTAATTTTTTTATCCAAAACTACTAATTCTGGACATTTAGAACTTTGACAATATAACCGACTTTCTATCTCTTCAAATAACCGAAATCCGCATACATTCTGTTGAAATACGGACACCCTGTATATTATAAACATATTTGGTCCAAGTCGTACCGTTTCGGAGTTTTTTGACATATACGGACAGAAATGATGTTTGCAGTGGTTTTGTAAAGCTAAAATATCTCTGAAACTAAATAAGATAAGGATTTCCCTATTCTCTTGAGAAAAGCGGGTGCTATCGGCTGCATTATAAAGTTGTTGCCCTTAAAATATAAGGCTATGAAATAAAAATAGTTGAATTTATAAATGTTCAATGAAAGATACTTTGATTTTTTTTAAAAGGAACCATATAACTTTTTTGACATCAATCGACTTAAAATGAAAGTCTCGTTTAAGTGTGTTAATAATTTTTTATCTATAGATGTAATATAATTATCATAAAAACTTTAAAGTTACGGATACAAATTATAAACCTAGTCAAAAAAAATTACATTTTGAGTCGTATGGTATTAGAAAAAATGTATACTTACATTAAAATAAATCAAGTTACCCTTGATTTAAAATTTATAAATTCAACTATTTTTATTTCGTAGCCGAATAACTTAATCGCAAAAACTTTATGGCGCCCTCTATTCTCAATAAAGGTTTACCAAACTACCGCTAATGTGATTTTTATCCATAAATATCAAATAACTCTGAAAGTGTACTATTTTTAATAAAATGATACGAAGTTTACATAAGGAGTTCAAACACCAAATAATATACAGAGTGATCCATTAACAATAAGCAAGTTGCATCCGCTAATGTCGTTATGGCACAACCTGTATACATGAAAATATTTTTAGGTTACGTTTTCCTATCTTTAACGTGAGTCGAGATATCTATCAAGAACGCAGTAATGGGAAACATTGTATATTACAGTGTTTATTTTATCAATCAATCTCGTGATAAGTTATCTATATATATTTAATTAGTAAATTTAAGAAGTGTTTAAAAAATACTATTAATGGAAATAAAGTCAAATTTTCATCATAGTCTGAATAAATAATCTATTGTCATATATTTGATACCAAGCATCAATATTTTATTTTATATTGTCATCTCACAATAGAAAATTATCTAATAATATTGTAATTTTTATTTTAGTTATTATTCACGAAAAGAATGACAAAAATCTATGGTTAGAAAATATTGTCAATAATGGAAATGTTTCATTGGTCAAACACGTAGCTACAAGACATTTTAATGCCGCTGCTTTGAATAATTGTATGTATAACTGATTAAATTAGTTACTTTTTATTCAAAGCACTCTATGAAGTTGAAGTTGACGCTTTAAAGGCAAACTATAATGGTAAACGTAGTCTAGCATGTTGTTAAAAATACTTGTGTATACGATAGGATTGAGGAAGTCCGCACATTTCATCAAAAACATTATTGGGTTCTAAAATGTTTTATTTTTTTTTATTGAATATAAAACAACATAATCAATAAATATTCTGATTTCAAGAACCTGCATTGTGCTTTAGATGTTTTCGTGATTAATGTTTGGTGTTCAACAACATGAATTTGTTTTAGATGTTTCGTGTTAAATGTTTTGTGTTCAACAACATTAATTTTGTTTTAGATGTTTCTTGTTGAATGTTTGTGTTCAATGGCAGTTATTATGTTTAATGTTTGGAGATATTGATTTTATTTTTTATAAATGTATTTAAGATATATATTAGAATTAAGTTAAAATAATGTGAATATTCGCAACTTGAAAAATATTAACCAATTTAAAAGTTTATAATTGAATTTGTAATGATTCGACCCTAGGTATTGTACAAATTTATAATTTGTATTATTGTTTACGTTGTGTTGTGTATGTAGTAACCCTTTTATTTATTTACCAGGTTCGTTGTTTGTGTCAATATGCATTATCGTAAATACTGTGTCTTTCTTCCCTTTTAATTTGACTAGGAGGATGTGTGGACAATAAATAAAACAGGATATGAGTTTAACGTATGCAACGTTTATTGACCTTTCATGACATTTCTAATGAATTGGTATGTCTTATATTATTATTTATATTTACAAAATACATTATCAAACGTTTGTGCTTAGCAGCCATGTGCATTTTAGTTAAACTCAAAAAAAATGTATGACTCTACTTGTGGGAGCAAAATTAACTAGCCCCTGCATTTGCATTACGAGATGGGAAACCCACAAAAACCATCCCGGAGTTAGCCTCGCACACTCTGCACACTTGCGATTAGTTAGTAGGACACTTAGCGCAATACTGACTTGGAATGGCCTTACACATCAATCGACTGGGTCGATTAGTTAGTAGGACATACCTCGTTTTCTCGCTCAGTTCGGCCTTACACATCAACCACCATGCACCCCTCACTCGTGTGATTAGTTAGTAGGACACTTAGCGCAATACTGACTCGGATTGGCCTTACACATCAATCGACTGGGTCGATTAGTTAGTAGGACATACCTCGTTTTCTCGCTCAGTTCGGCCTTACACATCAACCACCATGCACCTCTCACTCATTTCACATTTACTCTGCACTTTTTTCTCTCTTTTTTGTTCATTTAAACTTTTCTTTTATTCACACATACTTTCGCGACTAGTGAGTGGAATGATCTTTCACTTCGTTCCACTCATAATCGAATTTGGCATTTTAATTCTTTACCCTTTTTCTTAATCATTAATCCCATTTATTATTCCCAGAATTTCCAAATCAAAGGCAGAACATCTATCTACCGTTGATTTGCAACAGCTCTTAATCTCACCTGATGTCTTTCTCCACGTTCTTCTTCTCGAAACTTGTCTTTTCTGATCCCCTTTTTGACGCTCCTCAATCTTTTATAACCTTCGTTCCCCACCCGAACGTGGAGATGGAAAAATTTATGCACTACCATATATGGTCGCAAAATCTTTGCCTTTCTCTGACGTCAGTGTAATTTTCCGTTCTTCGCATACTTATTGTGTTTGCGCTCGCTAAACCTTGAACCGAATCTTTCTGTATATGTCGGCATTTCTCCACGCGCTCGAACTTGTTTGTTATTTTAAGGCGATGCCGCGTTCGTTATTTCTATCACCAAAAATTATGATTGACTGATGTTATTCTCGTATTTACAGGATGTTGATTTTTCTTTATTAATTTCTTAGGTGATTTTTGTATTAATATTTTAATTTAATTTCACCGAAAATAATATTTACACATGACCCCTACTGACCTATTACAAATTGAACGAATGAAAAGCACTAATAACTCTTCTTTACACGTTTATTTGAATTACCCAATGTACATATATTTCGGACACAAAGTGACCATTATCAATGAATTAACACAGTGTTAATCCATTGATAATGGTCACTTTGTGTCCGAAATGTATGTACATTGGGTGATTTAAATAAACGTGAGAAGAAAAGTTATTGGTGTTTTTTATTCGTCAAATTAATTTGATCTTCACGTAACTCAATCAATCAACTTTATAATTGAAGTCAATAAAAAATGCATTCGGTAAACTAACTTCCTAAGTTTTTATTTATTATCCACACATCCTCCTGGTCAAATTAAAGAAAGAGAGGAAGACATAAAATTCCCGATAATAGATGTTGATACAACGAACGAATCTGATAAATAAATTAAAGAGTTATTAGATACACAACACAACGTAAAGAAAATACATATTATAAATTTGGATATACCTATACTCCATTCGCGAATAGATTAATGTTAGGGAAACATAGGGCTTATTTTTCCTTGATCGCTGATTGGCCGAAATTCGAGGAAAACTCACAAAGCCAATAAATAGAAAATTTGTTCTATTCCCCAGTCATTCTCACTTATAGTTTAAAATAAATTGTCACAATTGTCACTGTTTTCAAATTTTTGGTTATTATGTTTAATAACGAAAAACTAATGACTGTTCATTCCTTCTAAAAATAAACAAGGAAAAATAACTTAAAGTGGACAGAAGTTAATGGATCTCAAAATTAATTTAAAGTGCAAGTCTGTGACAAAATTTGAAAGCAAAGCTAAAAATCTTGCGGGTGCTGATGTAGGAATTCCTACATCAGCACCCGCAAGATTTTTAGCTTTGCATCCATGTTCAAAATTATTGCTGAAAAGGAATGAACATGAGAAGTTAAAACATGTCAAAGAAGAAAGTGCGTCGTAATACTTATTCAAATATAACTGAATGTGTAGAAAAAACCATACGACATTTTGTCCACTCCTTCAAGAGAATGGGTTAACATTATAAGTACATTTGTGTTAGGGATGCTCCGGTCCTAAAAAATATCGATATTGGATATCGATTGCATCGTATAGCTAAGTATCGATACAGTAAAATATCGTAGTGAAAAGTATCGATATTCAAAATATTGATAATTTTTGATACCATCTGGTATCAAAAATTATCAATATTTTATCACATTAATTATTTACAATTATTTAATGCTGTAAATATTTTTTTAAGGATTGATACTATTGCCAAGAATAGTTTAATGACGGTTACGAAATTTTCAATATTCATCTTTTACAAAATAACAATAATAATATTTCAAAGTTTTATACGCGTGGCGCATGAAGTAAAATTTCGAGTTTAGAAAAGCCACGTGAAAATTAGTCTCGGGTCGCTGACGCAACCCTCGACTAATTTTCTACGCGGGGCTGTTCTAAACTCGAAATTTTACTTCATGCTCGGTCTGGGTATGGAAAACACTCGTTTTGTAGATTTATAAAATTTTGATGAGATTTTTGAAATCTTGTAATATTTGTTGATTTAGAAAAATTTCATGACATCACTATTTCGAGATTTTCATCAATTTATAAAATTTTTATGAGGATTTTGATATTTCGAGATTTTCGTAAACTTTTCAATTTTCATCGATTTATAAAACATTAATGAGATTTTCAATATTTCGAGATTTTTGCATGATTTTCTTTATTTCGAGATTTTCGTCATATCATGAAACGTTCATCAGATTTTCAATAGTTTGAGATTTCCAATTTATAAAATCTTAATGAGATTTTCGATATGTCAAGATGTTCGTCAATTTATAAAAAATTAACATAGATATTTTCGTAAGATTTTCGATGTTTCGAGATTTTTTTCCAGCTCTGTATGTAATTAATCGCTTATTATTTCTTGAGTAATGAAATCACCTTTTCTGAAATATTAATGAATAATGTTATAATAAGTTATATAACTGTAAAAATAATATATTTCTTTATAAATACTGAAAAATATTGTAAAAATGAGGCATTTGATATTCAAAGAAACATTTAACTTTGAATATTGTTGCCTAACAGCTTTATTTTAATACTTTTCTTTTAAAAATCAATTTTGGTCTGACCGATTTCGAGTCAACATACGTTTTCCGTAAATTTTAAATTCTGCGTCCAAAAATGTCACCAGATTCCGCCATTTTAGCCGTATAAACCAGGCTTCTAGTTACATTTTTCTTAAAATGAATGGAGTATAAGGTCAAATTATTATAGGTTTCTAAGAGATGTATTAGAAATCAATTGAAGAGTTGATTTTCTAAATGAATTAGAATGGTGATGTGTTCATCATAGAACTTTTCCTATCAGTCATATACCGGTTTCTTTAAGAAAAGTGTTTATTTTTTATTTTTTACAACTTTTATTTTAAAGATTTTTCGATTATGTTACTAATTTATAAGATACCAAGTAAACGCTAAGAGCAAACATCCACTTCCAGTTTTCACCTAAAAGACATATTATAGAGAGACATATTATATAGAGTAGAACAAAATAAAGATTTTCTGAAAATCCTATGACACGTTTTCGCTGAAATCTCTACAAAACAGCTGCACAAACCGACGCACAGTGTTTCGAATA
Organism: Philonthus cognatus; assembly: GCA_932526585.2. Classification (NCBI taxonomy): domain Eukaryota; kingdom Metazoa; phylum Arthropoda; class Insecta; order Coleoptera; family Staphylinidae; genus Philonthus; species Philonthus cognatus. Next base: position 38,946,374 of record OW052242.1, read on the forward strand.
TATGGGATCATAGGACAAAAATCAATAAAACAATTTTTAGTGGTTGTAATTTTTTAATTTGTTTATTTTTTAATTTTTTTATTATTTGCAAAACACTTAGTTGTATTTTACTATAATTACAATCTGATCACAAATAGATCAATGAGTAATATTTAGCTAACTTAATTTACTAAAGGTTTAATACTAAGGGTTTACTCATTAGAATCCCTTAGATTTTAATAACTTAATTACACTAATTAATGTGTACAGTAGCACTATGCTCTGTTTTTGCACTAACACAATATTAAACTAACTCGAACGGTTTAGTCCGCTGTAGTCTTCTGGTCAAATTCGTGTTATCGAGGAGCTGGATGGCTTCGATGTTGACGTGTTAAAGAAGTCGCTGTTCATGACTCTTGGCAAATTTGTGTATTGTCTCATTAACAGTATCCATTTCCAAGTCCCTGTGGAGGTCACTGTTTCGGAAATACCAAGGAGCATTGACAATACTCCTCAGTACTTTATTTTGGTATCGCTGGATTATTTCTATATTGCTCTTTTTGGCACAACCCCACAGCTGGATGCCATATGTCCATACGGGCTTACGAATTTGTTTATACAGCAGTAATTTATTGTAGTTTGACAGGGTGGAGTTCCGACCAAGCAGCCAATACATTTTTCGAAATTTGATGATTATTTGATTGATTATTATTTAAAGATAAAGATATATTCTCATATATTCTCATCATTTAACTTTCGTAATATTGCTTTAAACAATTTAAAATTTTCTATGTATGTTATAGTTCACATCGCAAAATCTTTGAAGGATTAATTTTTTTTAAATTTCCTTAATAATTTCGAGTTAATCATTTTTTGAAAAAAAATATTTTACCATAAAAAAGCATCCGACAAAGTTTTTTAATTTATTTTGTGAATATAAATTCGTTTTCAGAAATAAAATATAATAATTAATAAGCGACTAAAATAGATTAGAAAATAAGTTCTTAATTTTATTTGTTTACAGTTTATGATTCAGCTTATTTTCTTTAAATCTTTATATATTCGTTGTTTTTTTTAAAGAGTTCAATTTGAAGCCTTAAACGGGGGTTTTCCACTCCCAGACTAAGCATGAAGTAAAATTTCGAGTTTAGAAAAGCCCCGTGAAAATTTGTCGAGGGTCGCGTAGCGACCCGAGACAAATTTTCTGGGCTTTTCTAAACTCGAAATTTTAGTTCATGCGCCACGCGTATAAAACACTGATTTGAAGTGAGGTTAAAATATACATAAATTTCACAATGTTGTAGTGTTTTATACGCATGGCGCATGAAGTAAAATTTCGAGTTTAGAAAAGCCCAGAAAATGTTCACGAGGCTTTTCTAAACTTCATGCTTAGTCTGGGAGTGGAAAAAACACTCGTTCAAAGCTTCAAATTGAACTCTTTTAAAAATACAATGAATATCTAAAGATTTAAAGAAATTAAGCTAAATTTGCAATCCGTATACTTTAAAAAAAACTCATACTGGGAGTTTTTTGTTTCATGAATTCAGGTCACTAATTTAGCTTAGTATTTGATATAAACGTTTTGGACACTTATAAGCAATAAAATCCCCTTAAACGCGTTTGATATTATTTTTAAATTAGTATTACCTTATTATGAAATATTTACTAATTATACGTTATAATAAGGTAATACTAATTTAAAAATACTATATTTAAATAAAATTGGTATATTCACCTATAAATTACTTCAAGCCTTTAATACGTTCACGTATTTCACCATGACAACCCGCAATATTCAAACGCGAACATATATCGTCGAATACTATTATTATTATTATTCTTTATTGATGCTAATACAGTACAGTTTACACAGGTCAAGAAAATCGGATATGAGTACAAATACACACTGATTATGGTCAATTTTCTGAGCATTTAACAACAAATTTGCTAGATCAATTTTTTTATGACGGTACCTCTCTCTACCAAAAAATCATAACTTGTAAAAGAGCAGTGGGAATCAGATGATCCTTATAAAATTTTGAAGTATATAAATATACTAATAAAGGTATGTTAACACCCCAAAACGTTTCGATACGTTTTTTTTTAAATCTCTTCAGTTTGTAATCGATCCACAAAATACAAAATTTAGGAGTTTGTTTAAAAATTATTTGCGGAGTAAATCGTACACTAAAAGATAAAATTTGAATAAAATCTTAAACTGCATACCCGGGGCTATAGAATCCATTATAGATTATTTAAAAACATTTCGAAGCAATTGTAGTATAACGTTAGAACACTTGATAAAATAGAACTGATATTAAAGACAAGTACCCTCTCGATCATTGCTTTGGTTTGAAAGTACATTAATAAGAAATTAGCGAAACTCGGGTAGCTGTTAAATAGAATTCTTGGATATTTAATTGATGAGGCGGATACATGATGAAACTCCATAATACTATTTGAAATAAAACAACACAGTTGGGAGGGTTTCATTTTAATTGTTGAACACTGCAACATGTTCCATTATTTCATCTGCCTGATGAAGCCACTGTGTGGTGAAACATGTTGCAGTGTTCAACAATTAAAATGAAACCCTCCCAACTGTGTTGTTTTATTTCAAATAGAATTCTTGGAGTTATGGCTTATCTACTTTACTGTGGTAATATGAAAATCCTTAAAATTAAATGTTCATTTTTTGATTTTTGCCCATTGCTCGAAACTGTGCGACGGACGACAGATATCATTGAGCTAACACTTAATTCAGATATTTAGGACCCGAAAATCTATATTTTCGTAAAAACACAGTAGTACCTTCGGTAAAATCGGTGTTACATTTAAATTATTTAAGCTATAGAAAATTATAGTATATACATTTCAAGTATTTCATCAAAAGCTTATCAAATCCTAATTTTTGCCGTAGAGCGCAATCAGAAGATCGGACAGACAGACATTTTTCAAAAATATACTTTTTTTTGTATTACACACGGGTAAAGTACAAATTCTGTAAATTGGAAAAAATCTTTTCCTTGCAAAGCTTTAATAAGTGAGCATAGAGTAAAATTGAATTTGTTTATTGTTTTGCAGAATATTTACAAAATACAGGGTGGGGTATTTAACGTGATTTTCGCAAATATTTCGAAAACAAAGCATTTTACACAGAAATGACCTTTGTAAAAAAATAATTGTATAGAAGGGGGCCATAATTATGTAATATTGGTTTTCTCACAGGTGGCGCTGTTGTCGCTAAAACAATGTCAACTCATTTTTTTTAACGGGTACCCCCATATTTGATTGCAGATTCAGATTCCTTGTAAAAAAATAAGAATACATTATTTGACCTGATATATTTATTTATTTTTTTAATAACCCAACAGTGTGAAAATCCAAAAACAGGGTCATATCATTAGTACAATATAAATACAATATAGCAACATATGGATAATATTACAAATTAATACAGTATGAAAAGAAAACTATAAACTAAGGTAACGCAGATAATATTTTAATACAATCACTAACATTAGGCTTAAATGTTGAAAATGTTGGCGTAAAAATGTCTACATTGTACGCGTAATTATTGTAGAACCGCGATAATCTTATAATGGGAGAGTTAGAATAATAATTATTAGTTGGGGTGTCGTAACTAAAAGTCCTAATAAATTGTGAACAAACTCGAGGAACATTAAATTTAAAGCGACTGACAAAGTTCATGTCATCAATCAAATCATGCAACAATTTATAGAGGAAGCAAATATTTATAAATATAATTCTGTTGTGTACAGATATTAATTCAAATTCTGTGATCACTGTAAGGTATATCAAAACTGGAATGGCGGTATTTTGCAAAATAAAGTTATCTAAGAAATTTATTTTGGATATTTTCGAGCATGCCAATATATTTCATGTACACTGGTGTCCAAATTAACACACAATATAATATTTTACTCAATATAACTGTGTTGAATAATAAAAGTAACACCTTTAAACTGGAAAATTCTCTGAATTGAATTATTAACTAAGAATTGTTACCGTATGATGGGGGTATAATACGTAATTATTATACCCCCATCATACGGTAACAATTCTTAGTTAATAATTCAAAATGAGCATTAACTGTCAATTTGCTATCAAAAATTACACCGAGATCCTTTATTTCTGTAAATCTTTGCAACTGCATATTATTAATTTTGTAAGGATATAATATTAAATTTGATTTTCTCGAGTAGGTGAGAACGGAGCATTTTAATATATTAAGTGATAGTTTATTAACAGAAAACCACTCTATAAAAATGTTTATATGCTTCTGCAACTTCACACAATCTTTAATCCCACCAACAGTACAAACAGCAGGAGTTTCATGTCATCCGCGTAAAGCACTATATTAAATTTGAGAGCCTAGCACACATCGTCTATATAAAGTAGAAAGAGCAGAGGTCCTAGATTCGATCCTTGAGGTATCACGCTGGATGCAAGGTACTACTTGGATTTGTGACCGTGTATCTCCACACGTTGCCGCGATTAAGTAGATATGACGAGATAACATTCATGATGCTGTGATTTAAGCCAAAGGATAACAATTTATTAAACAGAATCTTGTGGTCCAGCTTATCGAACGCTTTCGTTAGATCACTATAAATAACGTCCACCTGATGTCTATCGTTCATAGTGTCATAAATATTCTGTTAATACTTATAAGATTTGTTGTTGTAGATCTACATTTTACAAAGCCATGTTATTGCGTGGATACATATGGATTAGGTTAGGTTAGGTTATAATGGCAGCAGTTAGACCGCTCACTTAGGCCTAAAGGGTCCCTTGTGATACCATAAGGGTGAAAAGAAGTCAGATCTCCCCTCCGTCCCCACCTATACAAACCAATCCGAGCACCTAATGAACCCGATCAGATTTCTAACATCTAGGGGTCTGAGGTCCGTTAGTCCATTTGCATGGTGCATACCAAGGTACTTGATCCCTTTTCCTTCGAGAGCAGGGCATTGTCCCAGATAGTGGAGTAGCGTCTCTTCCTCCTCCACATCCAGGTATCCTCTGCAAAAGTCGTTGTGCTGAAGACCCATCTTTTGTGCATGTCTGCCTAGGAGGCAGTGGCCCGTGAGGATGCCTACCACCTTCTCTATGTCGGTTCTGCTAAGTGCAATTAATCTTTTGCTGTTTATAGTATCCCATATAGGCCATAGCTGCCTTGTTTTGAGACACGTATCTTCTTCTCTCCACCTAAGGATGCTATCATCTGGTCCCTAAGTAGTCTCTTGCATTCCACAAGAGAAATGTGGATGGAGAGTTCAGTAGACAGGTCCTTCATTCTTGCCCTCTTCCCTGCAAGATCGTCGGCAATTGAACTTTCCCTGATATCACTGTGGCTAGGTACCCATATGAGTCCCACGTAACAGTTATTTGCAAGGCTATTTAGCGATTTTTTACAGGCTCTGGCCACCTTTCAGGTGCAGTACGGACTATTCAGTATCCTAATGGCGGTTTGGCTATCAGTAATGAACCTGATATGGTTCCCCTGATTATGAATTATGGATTAACATGTGTATATATATAATCAGCTATTATCGATTCGAAAACTTTTGATACATTGCTTAAAATGCCAATAGGTCTGTAATTAACTGGTATAAATAAGGGTCGCATCAAATCCGGTCCCATTATGAAATTAGGTTTAACGCTTTTCAATTTTTTTAAAACATCGGCTGAATCTAATATGTAGTCACCAAAAGGATCTATATAACAATGTTCAATATTGGAAATATTAGAATCACAACTATATGACTTCATAAAATGGTCAGCGAATCCATTAGCAATATCAAGTGGAGTGTTGAATGTTTCATTTTCTAGTATCATTACGTCTGAAATACGAACTTTTCCGTTTATTATTTATATAATTCCACACCAAATTTGGTTCCTGCAAAAGCCGTTGCTGCATATTATCTATATATTTTAGATGTGCAGTGGTGGTGTCTTCCTTACACGATTGACGGAGCTTCCTAAATTTATCGCGGTCTACACTTCTATGCCACTTCAAATAAAGCTGACGATACTTGTATTTTAATTTGATTTTTCTTTTATTAGACGAGTTAATCTAAGGAGAACTACTACTGTCATATACTTGTCTAGATCGTGGAACACATTTTTTAAAAATGTCATATAAGATATGGCGCTGTAATTGCGAAAAATAATAATGCTTTCGGATGTTCGTGTGATTTGCAGGTAGATTCAATTTGAGATACAATGGCTGAAAAAAACAAAGAAAGTGTTTCGAAACAAGCAGAAGACTTATTACAAAAGTCATTTTTTATTTTTGGTCAGTAGAGAAATTATATTTTAAATCGTGAAAATGTTAATGCTGCTTGTCATTTGTACGTGCTGACACTTTAAATACAAGCGTCTCATTCTGAGACACCACAACATCTTTCATGTTTCACCTGTCTCGATTACAGCGCCATTTATTAGGCTTACAAAAAAAATAAGGTAAATAAATTCTTTTTATTTTTTTATAAGGAATCTGCAATCAAAAATAGGGGTTCCCACTAAAAAAAAAATGGGTTGACATTGATTTTGCGACAACAGCATCATAATAAATATTACATAAATATGGGCCTCTTCTGTACGATTATTTTTTATTTAGGTCATTTCCGCGTAAAATGTTTTGTTTTCGAAATATTTGCGAAACACACGTTAAATGCCCCTCCCTGTATATTATTTTGATTACTATCACCTTAAATTAAGATCGTTAAAAAAACGCGTGTACTTTCATTTGCTTTGATTAATTTACCGAAATAGAGGTAAAAAATTAACGAAATATGGGTAGATTATTCCATTCCGGCATTCTAGTTTTCCGGTATTTAAATCCCTAATTGGGATTTGGGATTTGGAAACTAAATCTGTAAAATCCAAGAGCCAAACCAATGTTTGGTGGTTTCACTAATGTTTATCAAAGTTCAGGCCCTTTGCTTGAAATAAATATCACAGATATAGATTATTACATTATTTTTGCGCTAATCAGCGTGCTAATACGCAACATTTCCGCACTATTACCTTTCGACACTCAAAAACCCCGATCCATCTAATACGAGTATACAAAGGTTTGATTGCGTGAGTAAAAAAAGTTTAAATACTTATTATGTAAACAGGAAATTACATATATTTTTTTAAAGTACAGTAACAAGAGAAAAAATGGTGATGTGTCCATCATAGTACTTTCCCCCGTAAATTGCGTATTAAATCACTTTTAGAATATTTGTAGCATTATTATTTTCAAAATGTCTTCAACTTTTTGATAACTACAACTTTTATTTGAAACATTTTTCAATTGGATCGACACATACTGACACAAACCAATGACTAGATAAAAAACACTATTTATTGAATATCTTAAAAACTAAGAGTGCTATGACAAAAAGTAAAGATACAAAAAATCTTTAATATTTTATTACCTACAACTTTTATTTGAAACATTTTCCAATTGTATCAACACACACACTGACACAAATCAATGACTAGATAAAAAACACTATTTATTAAATATCTCAAAAACTAAGAGTGCTATGACAAAAAGTAAATGAACAATACATCTTTATTCTGTTATTATCTACAACTTTTATTTGAAAAAATTTTTTGTTTGATGAACATTTATTGAACAAATCTGAAAAAACTGAAAAACGCTATGAGTAAAGTACCACTTCCGGTTTTCCGATTTTCACCAAAAGCTTTTCAGTTCTTCCGATTGTGACAAAAAGCTTAAGTTTCAAGTTTCATCTCGATATCTTTAGCGGTTTTTGCTGTACAGCGCACACAGACAGACAGACAGACAGACAGACAGACAGACAGACAGACAGACATTTTTCAAAAAGGGTCTTATTCGACTCAGGGGACCTCAAAACGGATATTTCCGCTAAAATTTTTGATTTGAAAATTTTCACGAAAACAATACTTTCCCTTTGTATTACATACGAGGGAAAGTAAAAACTAGTACAGCAAAATATTTGGCTATGTGAACTGGACATACTTTGATTTTTCAAATTGTCAATCAAATTGACAAATCTGCGGAAATGTCAAACAAAATTGAATTAACGTCTACATGCCTCAACTGACTGAAACGCAAAAAGCGATAATTGCGACCCGTTTAGAGGGGTATTAGCATTAGAGACATTGCTAATAAAGTGCATGTCAACAAATGCACCGTCTTGTTGGTCAAGCAAAAAATTGTTGCTAACCCCTGTACATGACAAGTTTGTTCTACAAGAAAAAAAAAACTATATTTTAGAAGTGACTAAAGCTCTCTTGTAAATATTTTTAAGTGTTAAAAACAATTACTTTTCGATTTTGTCGCCCCCATTGGGATTGCACCCAGGGCGGTCCGCAACCCCCGCACGTCTATTTCTACGCCATTGCTCGTATATTACAAGTTAATAAATTAATAGGTATAATCTGTTTATATTTTTAAGATGACCAATGAAATTTGACATTTCAAGAATTTAGCGGTGAGATGCAGGTTGTGTGGTTTAGGTTAAAACAAGATTAATCACATGTTATGTTGTAAATCAACTTTCAATTTGTAGGTTATGTGAAGGGAAATCTGACATTAATATGACAATTCAATTAACTCACAAAGATTACGCTTAATGTATTTACCTATTACCGCCTCAAATTATTTGTATTTACTACCAATTTAATAAAGTATCTATGGGGATCAGGTAGGATAGGAAGATCAGCTAATATTCCTTGCTCAGGAATATCTGTCTTCTTTATCATCTGCCCATTAATATTTTCAAATTTTAAAAAAGTTCTAAGTCCAAGGAATTTTTCTTTTAGGTATACATGTTACGATTTTTCAAAGTACATTTTCAGACATTCGTGATCTTATTAAAAACTTTGAATGTAAAAACCTAACGAGTGTTTTCCACTCCCAGACTAAGCATGAAGTAAAATTTCGAGTTTAGAAAAGCCTGAAAATTTGGCTTGGTCGCGTAGCGCAGCGGAGCGACCAAGCCAAATCAGGCTTTTCTAAACTCGAAATTTTACTTCATGCGCCACGCGTATAAAACACTGATTTGAAATGAAGTTCAAAATATACTGCTTAGTTCTGATCACATGTTCATTAATTTTTCAAATGTTTATATGGAATATGTGAAAGTATACTTAAAAGAAAAAGTCCCTGTATGTGTTGTAAAGTTGCAGTTGTAGCATTCTCTTTTTGGAAAATCACTGCATCGTGACAATTTATTTGACAAATTATGATTTATTTGTCACATTGATACTCATTTACCAACATCTCAAAATTTGATGTTTAAAATACATTACTGTTAAAGCAGGACTGCAACTGTTCGCAGTAAATACACCCTAAGTTTGGTCATATTAAAAAAAGAGAGTTTACCTTACTTACTAATTAAAAAATATGATCCAGATCTATATTCAACGTCGATTTTTTTCAGTGTGCTCAATGGGTAGGCCAGATTTAATCCTGGATTTCACAAACATTGGCATACATTTTGAAAGTATAAAAAAGTATTCGAGACACATGCAAATTCCAACAATCACTACTTCTCACGGTGTTTATGCTGAATGGAAGGATTTGACAGCTAGCGAAAGAAAGTACCTAATTCGTTTCAAGAGTCCGGAGGATTATATAATGGGCATTATTCGAGATATAGTAGTAAAATTCAAGTATAGAAATGCTGCGATATTTTACGATACCAAATTCCGTAAGTACTTACTAGGGTCAGTCAAATATGTCTTCATGCAAAGTTTGCGGACGTATCGTCAGGCAATTGTGCACGAACTTCTCTACTCTGAAAACAATGTCCGTCCAGTGCTTCTTTGAGTGGTCTAAAATAACCCAAATTGCTTCAAGGGTCAAAATTAAGACCTGCATTTCTAAAAAAGCCGTACCTTAGAAATAATTTGGTTTGCATAATCAAAACAAAGCGTCAAAAAATGGCAATAGTAACACTTTAAATAATAAACCTGAAAAATGCAAAAAAACATATTTTAATTCGATACGTATTATCAAAAAAGAGTTAAAATTAAAGTCATAAGTAGGTGTTATTGAAGCGAATGGGTTTATAAGTGTGTCAGTTACATTCAAAAATAAAGCTAATGCAAAGTCGATTCTTATTGTTGTGCCGCATGGAGGTGGAAATCTCTATTGATTCAAATTTAGGAATTTGTAACATTTCCATAAGGAAATGAAATACACAAGAAAAAATAATTAACGAATTTCCAGGAGTGATTAAGAAGGGGGTTTTAAAGCTTAATTAAATTTGAAGTAAGGACCAATACTAACGTTTTGCAAATCAAGATCTCTGCCATTTGGAGATTGAAAGGTTAAATAAGAAAATGATGTCATAGAAAAAGGACGGAAATATTTGTTTGTGTAGCGACTTTAAAGTAAGAGTTACACATAAATAAATACCCTATTCCTAGAATAGAGGATATTTTTCATAACTTAAAGGGTGGCATATTATTTAGCATAATTGACCTATCTCAAGCTTATACACAAATAGAACTTGATGATAATTCAACCAAAAATGTAGCAATCAGCACACACAAAGGGTTTTTTGTAGTTAATTGTTTGTAATTATCGACCAAATTTTCACAAGAGTAAAATAGGTAGCAGTATTTCTGAATTATACGGTTTTTGAAATATTAAGGGATTTTGGCTTGAAAGTAAAAACTGAAGAAATGCAGTTTCTTTCAAAACGAAATTAAGTATTTAGAGCAGGACCGGCCAACCCTCGGCCCGCGGCACCAATCGCCCTTCTATGTTTATTAATGTAATTTTTAAAATACTTAAATAGTTTTAAGTTTCACGTATTGCGCATACCTTAATATTATTTTTATTATCAATTTTATTAAATTTAGCTGTAATAACTTGAATAAAAATAGCCGATTTATCAACTGGGAAAAAATTATCTGGTAATAATTTTCAGGTTGATTTTCTGTAAAATGAAGTGTTTTTTTAAACTTCACATTAAATTCGTGTTTTACACGCCTAGCGCATCAAGTAAAATTCGTGTTTAGAGAAGTGTAGCTTTTCAAAACCCGAAATTTTACTTCATGCTTAAACAAAGACTGTAATAGTATATTTCATTACCAGTCCAGAAAATGTGATTTTATCTAAAAACTTAAATTATATTTTTATTTTTAAACCAGTAACATCTATGGAAGTAGTGAAATACAACTAGTTTTATAGAAGATTTAATTTAATACCTGTTTTTCGAAATTTTATCGGGTTAGCACTTTTTTTAAAGCGAAATATTTTTTTAACACGACGAATCGACAACATAAGGTAGACGATTTTACGGATTTGGCCTTTTCGGAAAAATAAAATAAAAGCCAATACGAGCGATTATAGATAAGCGGTTTACTTAGCAACACCTTAACACAAACAAACTGTCTCTAAGTGTTGTGGATTTTATTTTTATAAATTGAATTTTTGAAAAAACTGGTAATATGTAGCTTGATCCTTCATATTTTCATATTTATTAAAGTGTTCAATAATATAAACGAGTGTTTTTATTATATTTATGTGAAATCACTTAGTTATAGTATGTCCAAGAATCCAGGCAATATGTTAATGGGTTTAAAGTTTCCGCATTGTTGCCAAGAGTACATGTAAACATTCAACGGACATAAACCTGTCCGAAAACGTTAGGTGCTAGATGCCTAACGTTGAGTTATAAATGGTTAAAAATTTTGAATTATGGTTTAGCTGTAGTGACGCAGCAAGGAAAGGGCCTAGATGTGCACCAAATAACATAATACTGCCATTTATCAATATGAATTTGAACGTGCATTGAAATGTTAGTATTAATTGGCATTATTATGTTGCGACTATGATTCGGACCCCTTCCCCTGCAATAATAACAATACCACGAAGGTCTCTTTGAAAGTTATGTTTCTTTTGTTAAAATGTTCGCTATAAAGGAAGGTTAATCAACGTTTTTTCTTAATTAAAGTTTTATTATTATTACAATATATTTATTACGATTCACTCTTCCTCGGACTTGGAGTATTCGACTGGATTTATTACGAGTAGTAAAGCGGCAACGCTGTGAGGTATTACCTACAAAACGTCACATATTTAACGCTTGCTTTAACGTTGTGTTTAGGGAGTTTATAGAGTTTAGAGATGTCAGAATGACAATGAAAACAACTAGATATTGCTTGCATTCTCGGACGAACTTTACTTTCCATGTGCCTCTAGAATAATAAAAACGTCATTTTTTCAATCCACTCAAATGTTTTCATAGTAACGATATATTTGTCACTAACGTTTAATTTTCCGTCAGAGAAATATGTAAGTTTGGTTCAGATGTACGCAGACTTAGAAGAAATTGATTTTGTAGATTATATCCAGGATGATATATTAACCTAAGCGGCACATGTAAGCGTAGAATTACCAGTAGTAAAATCCAGATATAGCCACGGACACAGGTAGAATGGGAACTATAAAAAAATACAAAAATTGTGAGTGACGATGTATAACTTCTATTTTATTTTTTACTTAAAAGGAAGAAGACAGCAAACAAAAATAAACAATAACCTAAGCAGAGCTGGGCAGGATTCGAATCATTCAGGATTTGAATCCTGGATTCGAATCCATTTAGAGGATTTAAACGAGGTATTCGAATTCTTCAGTTAAACTGCATTCGTGATCCGGATTTGTTACATTTTTTTAAGAAGATTCGCATTCAAATACAAATGCGGGCGATTCGAATCCTTATAAAAGAACTTGAATATTTAGCCAATAGTTTCTTCTAGAGGAGGATTCGAATATTTGTAAAAGGATTCGAATACTTATAAAAAGATTGGAATACTTACAAAAGGATTTAAATCATCAACAATAATTCGAATGAATTGTGAGGATTCGCATGAACATTTTGTTTGTGTGCTTTTAACCTACAGGTCAAATCGCGCAGCGGAGCGACCAAGCCAAATCAGGCTTATCTAAACTCGAAATTTTACTTCATGCGCCACGCGTATAAAACACTGATTTAAAGTGAAGTTCAAAACATAATTCGACTTAGTTTTGATCACATGTTCATAAATTTTACAAATGTTTATATGGAATATATGAAAATATACTTAAAAGAAACAATCCCTGCATGTGTTGCAAAGTTGTAAGTTGTAGCGTTCTCTTTTTTGAAAATCTATGCATCGTGAAATTTATTTGACAAATTGTAATTTATTTGTCACATTGATAATCATTTATCAACATCTTAAAATTTGTTGTTTAAAATACTCTACTGTTAAAGCAGGACTGCAACTGTTCGCAGTAAATACACCCTAAATTTGGTCATATTAAAAAAAATTGAGTTTACATACGTTTATGTGTTTTTTAAACCTAACATATGCGGCGGAGGAAGAGCCTTAGTTATTAAAAACAATGGTCTTATTTGACCTATGTGCGTTTGCACCGGTTTTCGATAAGGTCCTCGTTAACTTATGTTGTAGTTAAATGACAACACACAGATCTTTCACGAATGATCGAATTTTTTCGAATAACGCGCCCAAACATAGCAATTTAATTTTACTATTTACGGTTGGCAGTGACCGGTAATTTCTCATTAGCGTTTCAATTTCGTTTATGTCAATTTGTGTATTTTACGTTTCTCCGATTGATCTAATTTTTACCATTAAAAATAACTTGCTATGTTTTAGCGCGTTATTTAAAAACGTTCGAATATTCATAAAGGCTTTGTATTTTGTCATTTAACTACAACAGAAACTAACGATGACCTTAACGAGAATCAGTGCCAGGGTACATAGGCCAAATAAGACAATTTTTTTTTAAATAATTGTATATTTTAGATATGCAAGACACTATGAAGCAATTCCTGATTGATCTCCAAGTTCGACATACAATTATAGAAATAGGTTATTTAGAAGAAACTATTGGTTATCTCGAGAAAATGGCTAACATAAGAATATATAATTATTTTGTGATTGCGATGGATGGCTGGTTTCAATTAATTACATTGGAAATGTGCAAATTAAACATGTATTCAAAAGCATACTCTATATTTCACATAAATGTTTATTATAGTTCGAATCAAATTCAATGTAGTAACTATATAAAATATGTTGTTATGCAGCCTGGTAAAAGTAGCGGAGAGATTAGCATGGGAGTAACGAATTTGTTTTATTTAGACTTGATAAACATTGGTTTAAATATGATTTCGTAAGTATCGATTGTTTAAAACTCAAAATTGAGCATATTCATATTTAGTGACATTTTTTTTTATTGCCAGATATAAACTATAGGTTCTACAGTTTCATATACAGGGAGTTTTTCATTTAAGTTTACATAGCCTGATTACAGTGTATATGCTCTAAATCTTCAGATATTCGTTGTTTTCTTTCAACTTGAAACTTTAAGCGATTTCACTCCCAGGTTAAGCATGAAGTAAATTTTCGAGTTTAGAAAAGCCTGAAAATTTGGTTTAGTCACGTAGCGCGAAGCGTAGAGCGGCCAAACCAAATTTTTAGGCTTATCTAAACTCGAAATTTTACTTCATGCGCAACGCGTATAAGACACTGATTTCAAGTGATGTTCGCTTGTTCACAATATTTCAGCGTTTTCAATGTTTAATACGCGTGGCGCATGAAGTAAAATTTCCAGTTTAGAAAAGCCTGATATTTTACTTCATGCTTCATCCGGGAGTAAAAAATACTCGTTAAAAGTTTCAAATTGAAATCATTTAGAAAAAACGATGCATATGTATACTTGAAAGAAAAATTCCCTGTATTTGTAAAATATGCAATAGTATGATAAATTGCGAATTCACGTTATAAAACGCAATAATAGATTTAATTGATCTGTAACGATCGTTGGTGTTCTTGTTAGAGTTCTTTTATTTATTTTTGATTTCCTAAATTTAAAGTTTGAAACGTAGTTTGATCAACTTTGTTCGAATCATGGATGTTTATAATTTTAACTTGATATTTAATTTGAATAATTAAAGTTCAATTACGTTGGACAATCATTAGATTCAGAATTTTAACTTAAAAGATTCAGAACTTTAATTTATAATTTCGCTTATAAAATGTTTTGCGACTTGGCTGTTTTCTTCAACTGCAGAAGTAAAAACGCCTACTTAACACCAGAACAATTTCACTTTGTTTAATGATAAGATAAGACATGCACGCATGACATAAATTAACATTTGATTTTTTTTTCTTTTAAGTATACATGTTCCACTTAAAGCGTATATGCTGTAAATCTTAAGATATTGGTTGTTTATAAAAAAAGACCTTTATTGGCATTCTTTACTACAAATAACAAACAATACTTTACATTCTATAAAACTAAATCCCCTTCATTCTACAATCCCTTCTATTTTCTCTCTCCCTCCCTAGCTTCTCTAACGTCCTTACCCCTAGCCCATTCTCTCTCATCCACTTTATCACCTTTCTACTCCCTTTCGCTCCCATCCATTCCTCCTTTACCCCCTAGCATTTCTCCGCCAAGTGGCCCCACGTATCCTTCCCATGCTCACACAATACACACCTTCGCCCTTGCCACAATCACCCTCTCCTCTCTACTCCATCTCCTCTCTATCAGATATCTCGGCACTCTTCCATACATGTGCCACATCCCATACATATCATTGTACTCACTTCTCTCGATACGCCCTCGCCTTTCCTGCCCTTCCACCTTCTTCCCTTCTCCCTTCACCCACTCATCCACCTTCACCCCATTCCTTAGCCATTCCATTACTTTCGCCTCCGACAACCCTACTCTCTCATACATTTTCCTCCTCCCCCCATCCTTCTACCCTCACCTATCGTCACCTATAAAACCTTCACCAATCTTTCTTCCTCCAGTTCCCACAATTTCATCTCATACCTCACTACTCTCACCATTGCCTCGCACTCTAAACTCTCCCTGTTAGTCTCCGGAAGCACCATGTAGATGGGCGTGGACCTTTCCCCTCCCAACATGCGCTGTAGGAACCACATCTATTCCCTCTCCATGCAAAGGGTATGAGCTTTCGTCCCCACACTTCCACTCCACCGATCTCACACACGCATCCCATATTTTACATGCCACTCTCACATTATTCCCTATCCACTTCCCCTACTTTTCCCAAGCCATCCCCCCATGCTTTCTTAGTCTTACTCTGCACCCATTTCACATGCTCCTCATACCCTCCCGTCCCTTCGAACATAAACCCTAAATACTTAAAACTTTTTACCCTCTCAATAACCACCCCCATCCACTCCAATTCTTTCACCTTCCCCTCCCTCCCTCTATTTCTAAACTTCACCTACTTCGCTTTTTCCACATTCTCACTCATCCTTCTCTTATTCATGAATCTCTCCGCTCTTTTCAACATGTTTTTTATCCCTTCATGCTCTCTTGCCATTAACACCATGTTATCCGCATACGCTAAAGTCCACACTTTCCTCTTACCCATCACAACCCCAGCCCCGCCTGCCCTTTCCTCATAACCTCTTTAAATTCACTAATGTATAAATTAAACAACATCGGGCTCAGCGGGCACCCCTGCCTTAATCCCTCCCAAGTCCTGAAACACTCTGACACATCTGTCCCCACTTTCGCCATCACCCATGTCTCCTTATACACTCTCTTCACATACTCAACCATCTCCTCACTCACCCCTCTCCTCCTCAAGCACTCTATCAGACTCACCCTCGGTATGGAGTCATATGCTGCCTTTAAATCTAGGGATACCGCATATACACATCCTTTTTGTTCCATCACTCTCTCTTCATAAGGGTAAAGACCTGCTCTCTCGTCCCCCATACCTCTTCTAAACCCCCCCTCCGTCTCTGGCAGTATCCCCTTCTCTACCTCCACCTCCATCCGATTCCTCACTTTCATCATTGCCAGCTTGTACCCAATACTTGTTATAGTTACTTCTCCATAACTCCTCGCATCCTTCTCGTCCCCTCCTTTATACACCGGGCACATCAACCCCACCCTCCACGCCTCCGGTAATCTCACCTCCCCTCTCCACATCTGATTCAATAGCTCTCTGAATTTCTTCTTCCTCTTTTCCCCAATCTCCTTCCACATCTCGGCTTTGAGACCATCCCTCCCAGCCGCCTTTCTACTCTTCACTTTCTTGAATGCCCTTTCCACCTCCTCCTCCATGAACTCTTCTCCTCTATCTCCCCGTCTGTCTTCTCCAATCCCCCCTGGTACTCCGCTCCCTTCCCTGCACGTCCTTGTCCATTCTTTTAGTGACACCCCTACCTGCCTCCTCCTTTCCCCTCTACTCAGTACTCTCCACATTTCGACCTCGTTCTTAGTCTCCACTGTTTGCAACTTCTTCATCTCACATATATCCTCATATCTCCTCCTTATTTCCGCCACTCTGCTCTCTGCCGATCCGCCTCCTACACATTCTCTTGCAGCCTTCCTCAAAATCTTTTTTGCCTAAATGCATTCCTTATCAAACCATGTGTCACCATCTCTTCTCTCAACCTTTCTCTTTCTCCCACGTCCCACTATTATCCCCTCCATCTCCTCTATCGTACTAACCTCCTCCCATTTAATCCTGTCCAATTTCTAATCATATGCTCCATCGCTTTTACCCTGAACTCAAGAACCTCGCTGTCTGGCTCCCTTTCACTCACGTGTCTTTTCTCTACCCATATCTCCACCTTTAACGGTAGGTGATCTGATTCCAAAACCTTCTCTATCTCCATACTCTTTATCTCTTCTCTAGTTATTTCCTTCACCACAACATAGTCTATCACGGATGCCCCTCGTCCCCCAATTTTTTTTGACGTATACCACCCCCACCTTAACGCAGTATCCTCCCTGCTGGTATTCCACCCACACCAACCCTTCGCCTCCCTCCATCATTTCTCCCTTGCCTCCGTTTCCATCCTCTCTCCATCTAACAATCATTCCCCCTATGCCCTTCCTTTCATATCCCATCTAAACCTCCTCGGTAACCATCCTTTTACTTCTCACCATTCCTTCTTCAATATCCAAGTCTCTACTATCCCCACCATGTCCTTCCCAGTTATTCACTCCTCAAAGTCTTTCTTCCAATTGCCCTCCTGCCCTTTAGACTTTATTCCCGCCATATTCCAAAACCCTTTTGCTATCTTCCCTTTTTTCCCTACTCTCCCACACTTGCTTCCCAGTTGCCTACTCCTTTCACAGCCCTTCTGCCCCTGCCCTACCTCGCCCCCTTCGTCTCGTCTATATCCGCTCTCTGCATCCCCCATCCCCTTCCTCCCCCACATCTTGTTCCGCCTCTGCATTTTTCCAATTCCTGCTCTATCATGATATTATCACCCTCTCCCCCTCTTACTCCCTCCTTCCTTATTACTTTTTTGGCTCCTCCTGCTTCTCCACTTCTGCCTTCTCCTTATTCCATCTCCATTCTTTCCCATTAACTATCACTTTCTGATACTCGACTCTTGCATACTTCCCCCTTTCCCTCTATCATCTAGCTATCTTCCTCATGCATTTCGGCACCCTTCTCTTCTCCTTCGTGAGGTCCTTGTCTATGTATATTCTTTCTTGCGCACATTTTAGTTTGTTTTTATTTTTAAATACCATAATTTTTTCTTACAATTTCCCGAGCCTCACTATCACCAATTTTCCAACCCTATCCACCACATAGCTATCCTGCACCTCCGCCTCTACTCCCAGCGCCTTCTTCAGAAAACCCGCCACTTCTCCCTTCTTCTGGAACGTCTTCCCTTTGATCACTATGTTGTTCCTCCGCTCCTATCTCTCCCTCTTCTCCGCCTGACCCTCCAGATCTACCATCCTTCGTCTTAACTGCTTTCTTTCTTTCCCCCACGTTTCTTTCATCTCCTCTCTCCACATCTCCCTTGCTTCCCTCATCTCCTCCTTCCACATCTCCCTCATCGCTTCTGCAATTAGCTCCATTATTTCCCTACCTCTGTACTCCCGCTTCTCTGCCAAATGCCTTCCTCCTTCTGGCCTCCTCCTCCTGGTTGTTTATAAAATGAGTTAAATTTGAAGCATGAAACGAGTGTTGTCCACTCCTAGACTACGCAGAATTGGTCGCGTAGCACGTAGAGCTATGCGACCAAACCAAATTTTCAGGCTTTTCTAAACTCGAAATTTTACTTCATGCGCCACGCGTCTAGAACATTTAAATATTGTGATGCCAGCGTTTAATACGCGTGGCGAATGAAGTAAAATTTGGAGTTTAGAAAAACCTGAAAAATTGGTTCAGCCGCTCCGCTTCGCGGAGCGACCAAACCAAATTTTCAGGTTTTTATAGACTCAAAATTTTACTTCATGCTTAATCTGGGAGTGGAAAACACATTTTTTTCTAAATAACAACGAATACAACGAATGTCGTAAAATTGACTTCGTATACATATGTATACTTAAAAGAAAATGTCCGTGTATGTTTAGAATGTGCAAAGTATTCAATTTACAAATAAGCTGTTATTTTTAATATTATCCGAGCAACGATATAATTACAATGCTATGATAATGATGTACAGTTTGATTCAATAAATCAGTAAATAACTACACAATTGAGAGATTCATTACAGGTCTTATAATAAAATAAAATATGTGTTGACAAATACTAAACTATATTTAAAGAAATAAGTAATTTATCAAATCATAGTGAAACAATTATTAGGAGATCTAGTAATATCAGCAAATGATTATATTAGGTTTCTTATAAACAGGTAAGGAGAGCTAGAGAAGCAATATACAGTCCAAAATCACAACTCAGATTATGTTGGGAAGAGTGGGGAGTTGTGAGACACGGGGAATTGTAAGACACGTCAATATCTGTTATATTGGAAAAGTTTTGGATATTCCAATAAGTGTCAATTTCTTACCTTGATATCATCTCAGTTTTGCATAAGCACTCGCCCTATCTAGTAACCGCATCATTCCACACTGTCATCTTGACGCGTATGATTGACATTATCTACACATTCACGTAATAGCTTTGACAAGTATATTACATGCTGACAGCTGAACAGCTGATTAATTACCGAACAACCAAATGACATTTCTTTGATGTATATTGATCAAGTGTTACTATCAAATATGATTGAATAAATACGTTGTTCTTTCATGCTCATTGTTTATTTTGTTAGGGCATAGGTAAAGTATCGTACGTTTCTCGAGTAGTATGGCAATTACATACTCGCGGAATACTTCACTCGCCGCTGCGCGGCTCGTGCGCAACATATCCGCTCAAATGTAATATGCTGCATACCACTCTCGTGACGTAATATATTATTTCGGCCATTAGAGTTGGCAGTATTTTTACTAACTTTTTAAACATATTACAAAATTATTATCGCTAGATTACTTTTTATCACAAAAGAAAGTTTGCATAAACATACAATCTCTCGATGATTTAGATAAATATAGCATATGTATGAAGTTAGCCAGAAATTATATTTCGCAAAGTTTGTTAGTCGATATCTCCATAATTACTTAGCAGATGTTAATGAAAATACACACACTAATAGAAAAAGAGTTGCACTTTAGATTAGTGCCAACCATAATTTAATTTTTTAATCCGAGCTCGCATCTTTTGTCCGTATATATCATAATTCATGCATCATTTGAATGTATCGTATAATTTTGTTGTAAGATCGTGTTTTTTTTTTTAAGATTTTAGTATTTACGTCTAATCATAATACAAACTTTGTTTTTAAAGATTTTTTTTACTGAAAATTAGCTTAATCCTAATTTTCTATAACTTGAGTAAACAATAATCATCAAAATTTGTAATTTTCTCCTATTTTTAAACGTGTCTTATGACTCCCCTATATTTTTTGTAAACTTAAAAATTGCATTTATCTGACAAGCATCATAAAATGTCTAAGACGTTACAATTCTACCAAGCTTTTAAGCCAATAGTTGTGTTATCAGATGTACTACCAATTTTGAGCGTTTGTCTCATAAGCCAAACAAAAAAAAAAATATCTTAAAAAATGTTAGAAAGTCAGAAATGTTAAATATATCGAAAACCCTAAAAATTAATATAAAAATACTTGTTTTTTTTCTCAATTTACAATTGTGTTTCAATATTTAATGACAAAATGTATAGTTACTGCATTAATTGTAATTGATTTAAGAAAATTTGCTTCATATGAAAATTTCACTCAGTGTCTTACTGGGAGAACTAGAATTGAGGATAATGCGATAACTGATATGCGTGAACTATTAAAGGTAAGTATGTATGTTCATTTGTGTATTTGTGCATTTGTGTATTCTCTATACCGGGTGTTGACTTGGCGGACGCTATATAGGAAATCGCATGTTAATTTTGAAGTGTTGAAATATTGGCTACTCTATTTATTTTAGAGACTTTATTGTAAAAGGAAAAATTCTGAATTCATTGGTGTTACAAGTAAAAAAAAACCTTTGTTTACATCTTTACTAGCTACAACTAATTGCTACCCCCTCTCTTCCACCTGTTTTTCTTCTCTTCCCCCAACTTCTCCAGCGTCTTTACCCCGGCCCCATCCTCTCTCAGCCATTCCGTCATTCTTTTAATATAAAAGAAGTATAATTTTGTTATATGTATAATATTATAACTTATAACACACATTAATTCATAATTTGTTACTCCACAAATATCTTCAAAAATGTTCCAAATACCTGACATGTATGTGAGTGTTGTTTCTTTAATTTAATTATCTCTTTCTGTAATATTTACGTTTTAAAACGTGTTGACATTTTTTATGTTTATTAAGTTAGCAAAATTTGAAAAATCATGTGAGCCAACTGAAAGCATTAAAAAGCACGTGCTCTAAGTGCTTTTTACAGGGTCCGCCATTGGATATTTACGATTTTCGGAGCGTTGTGGTAAAGGTACTGAAAAGGAGAGGGGGGAATTTAGGCAAGGAACTTGTTTACGGTAGAATGCAGTTGAGTAACCATGAGTTCGTGGCCGGTGCAGCAGCGCATTTTTTGTGTAACAGCATTTATCCAAATCGAATCCATAATTGAGGTTCACCGGCAAATTGCGTGGCATTATAACGTTCCACGACGCGGTAATACTCTTTCAAGGAACACCACATTGCAATAGCACCAATGTTTTGTGGAAACTAGAAATGACAAGAGCGTTTACCGCGGGGACCCGAGATTGGTACGTACCCCAGAGAACATTGAAAGAGTGCAAGTAGCGGTATAAAAAATACAGCGAAGTCCACAAAGTTCGGCAGTTCGCCAAGCAAGAGCATTGAACACTAGCGTCAGGCACTAGCGTCAGGCAAATTTTACACGAGGATTCCATCCCTATAAAATTCAATTGGTGCACGAGATTAAACCGCATGGTTTTCCAACACGCAGCCAGTTTTGCGCAGACTTTCTGGCTCTTCTTCGCGATGATGCGAATGTTTTGCATAATATAATTTTATCCGATGAAGCGCATTTTCATTTATCGGGTTTTGCTAACAAATAAAATATGCGCTACTGGTCGTCTGAACAACCTTGTGCAGTTCACGAGCAACCCTTACATTTGGCGAAACTCACAGTGTGGTGACTCTTCGAAGAAGAGGGTCGGACAGTTACTGTGAATTCTCAACGGTATTTAACGATGTTAGCATTTTTTTTTACCTGTGGAACTTGAGAGGTTGGGCAGGGACATGAATGGGTTGTGGTTCCAGCAAGATGGAGGAACTAGTTGAGGCAGAAGTTTCCAGGAAAATTGATTTTACGAAACGGCGATGTTAATTGGTCGGCAAGATCTCGGGATTTGACTCCCTGCGATTTCTTTTTATGGGGATATTTGAAGTCGAGAGTGTACGTCGACAGGCTCCATACATTAGAAGAGCTAAGAGAAAATAATAGACGGGAGATAAGAGCCACTAATACGGATATGCTCCGCCGTATCATGCAATCAGTTCCTAATCGGCTTCAAAATGTCAAAGATTAAGTAAAAAGCATTTGCTAAACGTAATCTTTAAAACTGAATATCAATAAGAACTGCATCATGTCTTGAATAAATATATATCATGCTTATTCTTGTGTGTTAAATTATTAAACTTACAATCTTACCTTAAAAATAGTTAATACCCGTTGGCGGACCCCGTAGAATGCTCTAAGAGAAGAAAATGGAGCATTTCCATCGGTTGCTTATTTTAAAAAAAAACTTATCATATTAATTAAATATTGCAGATTACTTTAAAAGAAAAACGTGAAAGGGTGTTTAATTACAAATTAAATGATAATTACAGTTATCCCAAATTATCAATGATATTTAAAGGATATGAAAGCATTGGCCAAAGGTTTAAAACTGCGAAGATTGGTGAATGGACCAATACAAATAATAGTCAATTTAAACGTACAAATCGCTTCAAGAACTATACTTCAAAACTTGTATACTGCATTGCTGTTGCCGTAGTAAGTTTTATTTATACACATGTTGATATGCATTGGATTCCAGAAAGGTATATATAGTGGAATTCGGGAGACATGTCTTATGACTTATTGATGTGGAATGTGTAGTTCAATTTTTTTTAGAAAGTATGTCGACGGTTGTATCTGCAACGATGTTTCCTAGTTGTGTCAAGTTTGACTTTACATGACAATGTCATACTGTTTAAGTCGCGAGTATATTAGTGTTATTTCTTTTAGAAAAACTTTAATTCATAATTTCTTGTGATTTTTTTCTTTTGACTATACATATCTCAATTAGGTGTAGATTTTTAAATATTTGTTGTTTTCTTAAAAGAGGTCATTTTGAAGTTTCAACAAGTGTTTTCCACTCCCAGGTTAAGCATGAAGTAAAATTTCGAGTTTAGAAAAGCCTGAATATTTGGTTTGGTCGCGTAGCGCGAAGCGCGGAGCGACCAAACCAAATTTTCATGCTTCTCTAAACTCGAAATTTTACTTCATGCGCCACACGTATTAGACAGTGAGTTCAAGCGAAGTTTACTCGTTCACAATATTTTAGTGTTTTCAGTGTTTAATACGCGTGGCGCGTGAAGTAAAATTTCGAGTTTACAAAAGCCTAAAAATATAGTTAGGCCGCGTAGCGCCTTGCGCTACGCGACCAAACCAAATTTTCAGGCTTTTCTAAACTCGAAATTTTACTTCATGCTTCGTCTGGGAGTGGAAAACACTCGTTTTAAGCTTCAAATTAAACTATTTAAAAAAAAACGTATGCATATATATACCGAATAGAAAATTCCCTGTATGTATACTTATAAGAAAAATGTCCTTTATTAACGATTGTGCACACTAATCAAAATGATTTGTGGCTGGGTTTTTGCAGACTTAGTTTTACAAAGACATTGTCAAAATGTGACGTATAATCTTAAAATTTTGAAGCTGCATACCGAACCATACGTTTTCGTATGTTCTATCTAAAAGCTATAGCAGACATATTATGAAGTTTTCTCTCTTTTCAAACTCGTAATCTGATGACATCAAACTATTTTCGTATTACATGTATTGGCGCAGAAAGCACTATAAATCAAGAAAACGATGAGACACCTCTCGTTAATCGTACCTTAGATACTTACACTGTAGGGCAAGACCACTTGAAAGAGATTTTTACATACCGAATAAGCTTTGCTTCAAAGCACAACTTTCGATCAAATTAAAGTTGCATATAGTTAATGAATATAAGTCGCCTATTTCAAAAATCCCCTAATTCATTTGAAAACAATGAATTTAGGGGTTGTTGGAAGTAGGCGACTCATATATTTTTTTCAAAGTGTAAATTGTTTCTGTCAATTTCTGTTTAAGTTAAGGTACTATCTAAAACGGAAATTTGCTCTTTTAGGGAGATGTATTTAATGTCCCCCAGATTTACAGAATTGATAATCAGATATTTTCTAAGCAACTTATTAAAATAAACTGTATTTATGTGATTTCTAATAACCTCATTATGTCAATCATACATATAATAAAATTATCATTATTTTCAGCAAGAACCATTCCTGTATCCAGACGAATACTCCGCCTATAATTATTCTGGGTTAGCTATTGATGTTATTGAAGCAATATCTATAAAATTAGGATTCAGCTTTTATTTGCACAGACCGCCATATAATCCAAATGTATATAGAGGAGATTTTAGTGCCTCTTTAGAATATATACAGAAAAATAATTGTGATATAGCACTTGGATCGTTTTCAGTAACAAAAGACCGCCTTGAGAGTTTCTCTTTCTCCGTTCCTTACTTTGAATCGGTCGGGGTACTTATTATGATGAAAATTCCAGAATCGTCAAAGTCATTTCTCAAAATAATTGAAGTATTTCATCTTGAAGTTTGGATGTGCATTTTAGTTACTTTTACTATAACCGGGTAAGTATTGACTTATCAACACCAATTTTATTTAAACCTTCCTTTTCGGGCAGGCTTTCCACTTTGTGCGGTTTCTTGTCAACGGTTCTGCTTCTCTCCAGGTCAAGGTTTTATTTATCAACCCTTTCGTCAAATTAAATAGTATAACAAATTATGTCGTCCAAAGTAGTAGCAAAATATTGAACAGCTTCATTTGAAAGGCACGACATGGATTAATATAGTGGAATTCGGGAGAGTTGTCCTATGACTCATTAATGTGAAATGTGTGGTTGAAATGTTTCACAGAGTATGTTGACCGTTGTATCTGCAACGATATTTCCTAGTTGTGTCAAATTTTGACGTAACATGACAATATCATACTGTTTAGGTCGGGAGTATATTAGTGTTCTTTTTTCAGAAAAGCTTTAAATCATAATTTCTTGTAATTTTTTTTATTTGAGTATATAGGGTGGTCCATCAAGCGGTTTCATTTTAAAAAAGCTATAAAATAAACTAGGGTCAATATTTTTCAAATGTTAGTGCTTTCTTGACAAGAGCAATTCTTCCCATTATTAATTGTATACTATTTCATTCATGTGGCTGCCTCGGCTGTAACGACAAAAACCCATCTTGTCAACCCAATTTTTTAGTACATTTTTTTTTAATATTGTGTTTAAGCGCCTGAATTGTTTGTGGATTGTCTGCATAACATATATATTTAACAGCACCCTATAAAAAATAATCCAACGGCATCAAATCGCAACTCCGCGATGTCCAATTGATATCACTAAAACGACTAATTACGGGGTTACCGCACTTAGTGCACAAAGGATCGATTGTTTGATAGGCTGTGGTATATCGCACCATCCTGCTGAAACCAAAGATCGTTCAAGTCCATGACCACATAAGTCGATAATCATGCCTCTGTAGTGCGGAGCTGTGGACCGAAATGGCAAGTTGATGTTATTGATTTGGTTGTCATACTTTAGGCTACAATAGCAATATTCTTGTCTGTGCGCTCTGGATGACGAGGGGGCGGCTTCCATGATCCATTAAAATTCAAATCTTATGAACTATTTGCACAGATTTGCGTACAGCAGGCGCGGTTGGTGCGTCATTTCGATCGATTTTTTTTTCAGAATTCGCACTGTCTGGACAACAGAGCTGTTACTTTGAAAATATGTTTTCAATATTTCCCAAGGTTTTGAATTTCGTACATTTCGTACCACAGGCATACTATACTGAGTTTTTGTCAATATTTGGAGCGCAAAAGATTGGTCAGAGTCAAAATAACATATGATTAAAAAATAAACCGTTAGATGGAGCACCCTTTACATATCCTAATTACGTGTTGTAGATTTTTAAATGTTCGTTGTTTTCTTTAAAAAAGTCAATTTGAAGTTTAAGCGAGTGTTTTCTACTCCCAAGTTAAGCATAACGTCAAATTTCGAGTTTAAAAAAGCCTGAAAATATTCAGGGTTTTCTAAACTCAAAATTTTACTTCATGCGCCACGAAACACTGATTTCAAACGAAGTTTAATCGTTCACAATATTTTAGTGCTTTCAGTGTTTAATACGCGTGGCGTATAAAGTAAAATTTCGAGTTTAGAAAAGCCTGAAAATTTGGTTTGGCCGCTCCGCGCTTTACGCTACGCGACCAAACCAAATTTTCAGGCTTTTCTAAACTCGAAATTTTACTTCATGCTTAGTCTGGGAGTGGAAAACACTCGTTTTAAGCTTCAAATTGAACTCTTTAAAAAAAGCGTATGAATATGTATACCTTATAGAAAATGCCCTGTATGTATCCTTAGAAGAAAAATTCTCTATTTTAACAGATTCATCTGATGACTATTTGCCAAATCTACTGAATGCACATTCGATACAACTAACATTTTCGTTTGAGCTTACACAAAATAAATATAAATGCAATATTGATTTTGTAAATAACTGAACTATTTAATAGATGTGGAAATTGGAATTATACCACTTAAACTCACATTTAAAACGATTGTGCACATTAATTAAAATGATTTGTGGCTGGGTTTTTAAAGACTTAGTTTTACTAAAACATTGTCAAAATGTGACATTTAACCTTAAAATTTTAAAGCTGCATACCGGAATACACGTTTTCGCGTGTTCCATCCAAAAACCATAGCAGACATATTATGAAGTTTTCTGTCTCATTTCACACACGTAATCTGATGACATAAAACTATTTTCGTATTACATAAATTGGTGCAGAAAGCACTACAAATCAATGAAACCATGGGACATCTCCTGTGAATCGCACCTTAACTACTAATTTTTGTTTTGGCGCTTGCTAGCTTATAAAGTAGTTTCATGGTTTGTTTTAGATTAACCATATGGATTGTAGAGAAATGGGAAGCTCATAGAGGCATAAATAATTCATCTATAACAATAAATTACCAAGAAACTGGTAAACCGCTAACAGCAAAAAACTCGTTGTGGATTTGTTTAACATCTCTCACATTTTTGGGATGCGACGAACTTCCAAGAAATATATCAGCCCGTATTTTATTAGCTAACTGGTGGTTGTTCAGTTACATGATAATAACAGCATATTCCGCGAATTTGTCAGCATTTCTAACCGCATCATATCTTGAAACTAACGTTGATTCTTTGGACGATCTTATTTCAAAAACCAAAATAAGATATGGAGTTGTTAACAATTCTATGACTCAAAGCTATTTAAAGAAAATAGAAATTGGAGAAAAAGTGGCCTTTAAGTAAGTATGTATAATATAAATGTGGAAAAAGTAGAACATTGATTAATGTGTATATCGGGATGTCGTAAGCTATTAGAGATACGAAAACGTTAAATTACACAAAACTCACCACTTTTAATACAAAATAAAACTGCCTTAACAAATTTCATCTAGCGACATTTGTTTTCAAGATATGGGAAAAAAGTTTCTTTTCGTTATAACTTTGTTAGTTATGAAGATAACAAGATGAAAAACAAACAAAATTAATGGAAATATATTGTTTTTGCCGCTTTCACATATAAAAATTTCTCAAATTACGAGTACGGTACTTCTTGAGAATGACTTAAAGTAGAAACTAGTTGGAATAAAAATCCGAAATATTAGTGAAATTTGACCAAGTGTTTTCTTTTTTAAATCATAGTTAAATATGTTTCACCACCTGAAAGATGAGAAACTTGTTCAAGATACAAAAATTTATCATTTTAAAAATTTACGGGGTAGGGAGAGGTTTTAAATCCCCATATCGCCCAGCTTTTCAGTTTCTAAAATTGCATTAAAAAGCTTAAGTTTAAAGTTTTACCTCAATTTCTTTGGCGGTTTCTGTTGTACAGCGTAAACAGAGACAGACGGACAGAGAAATAAACAGAATACATCTTAATCGACTCAGAAGACCTCAAAACTCTAAAATTTTCAATTAAAAAAATACATCACGAAACAACACTTTTCATTTATATTACATACAGGGAAAGTAAAAACTGAACAAGGCAATTTATTGAATTTTCTATACAGGGAATTTTTCTTTTAGGTAAATACAAGCTGTACAATTTCCGACATCAGTTATTTTTTGAAAGAGTTCAATTTGAAGCCTTAATCGAGTGTTTTCCGCTTCCAGACTAAGCATAAATTGTATGGAATTAGCTAATGAAATAGAGCTCTTTGATTAACTACGGAAACAGAAGAAGTACAATAAGCCACACGGTTGCGGTGCACAATGTGCCAAATCCGAGCGCGAGCGCCAGGGGGGGATTTGGAGGAAAAAAATTAAATTAAAAATTTCGAGAAAAAAACATATCCACTCCATTGTAGATACATGAAACCCTTATAATCTTGCATGTTTATATTTTTTAACCCCCTATATTATTAACAATTAACGCTTAAAGTTGAGCAATTTAGAAATCATCAATTTTACGGCATTTCATTCGCAAGTTTAAATAATTTATTACATGGATAGTAGGCGTACTATAAATATAACATTTATACACTATTGTTTATAACATAATACTGTATATTATGGTTGAAAGATCAACTCTCTAAATATTTTAGAAAAAAAGTTAAAAAAAATTGAATATGAAATATATTTTAAATATAAATTTTAACTTTAGAAAGTGTTATAAAAAAAATGCCAACTCGATGAGATCTGTGACTATCACTAAAAATTAGTTCTATGTTTTCTCTAACTACCCTCAAAATTTCGTATCTCCACCGGTGCGTTTTTGGGGTCTTTTTAATTTTTTTATTCGACGCCACCAATTAAAATTGGGTCGGGCGAGGCCCGTGTGCGGTGAGCATCGCGGAGTCGAGCGCGCTATTCTCGAGCAGCACGCAACATGATTTCTATGTTGGCCCCGAACAAAAAAATAATAAAAACGCACTTAAAACGCACATGTAAAAATTCAAAAAAATTAGGGCTGTTACAGAAAATATTGACAAATGTTTATATAATAGTCATAATCCTCACAATCTACAATTTTTCTAATATACAGGTATATATCATAGTGAAATTATTTCTTCTCTGAGTATTTTTTGCACCATTTAAATCACATTTACAAAAATAGTTTTATGGGTTTTTTTCTTATTGATATATGTGTTTACATTTTTATTAGGGGTCCGATTGGAGCTGTCATTTACCGTAACAAATGGCATTCTTGTCACACAGTTTTTACGGTTTAAGTATCTGAAATGAATTTTTCCTAATTTTCTTGAAAGCAAAATATGCGTTTAGTGTTGAACGAAGTCTCCAACAGTTCACATATTTTTCTGATCCCTAAGCGAACGATTGAACATTATAAAGTAGTTATTAATTAAGTTAGTGTTAAGTGTTATTTAATTTGTTGACTATATACTCTTTCTTTGATTTAGTGTTTTTTTGTGTATAAAATAGTTTAGTTTAGTGTTTAATAGTTTACTTTAATTAAACTAGTGTTTAGTGTTAGTATAATTTAATTAATCCAAAACGCTGAGTGACAATGGAGAAAATTAAAAAATACAAACGGTGATTTATATAAGGTATGGTACGAACTAAAACCTAAAAACCTTATTCAGCAATACCATTGATTATTTAATAAAATATATTGAAAATGTTTCGACGAAAAACAATAGTGAAAATGATGACATTCTTAAAAAAGTTAAGGATTTCTGCAGTACTCTTAATAGAAAGTGGAAAATGTGCTCAAGATCTCATATAAATTTCATTAAAAAAAAATAGAAATTGGTTACTGCTGCCTTTTAAATACAACGAGGGTTCTGCCTTAATTGAAAATACAAACCTCTTTGAAAATATAGAAAATATTTCACTAATACCAAGTACATCAGGTACACAGTTCACAATACAAAGTAATACATCTAAAAGAAGACAAACTAATTTATTGATCACCGAAAATACACCAGAACAAATATTTTCAGCAGCAAAAAAAAATTTTCGCGATAAAGGAAATATACCAGCGGCCAAATTAGTGGAAAGTGCTTCCTCGGATTCAAGGAAAAAAATAAAAAAAGTATTAATTTATTTAAAAACAAATGAAGTTGAAACTGTAAAAAAATTTACAGATGAAGAAGCTCTATCAATTTTTATTGATTCAAAAATGAAGACAGCAAGTTATAAAAATTTAAGAAAAAAACTACGTTCTCATGGAGCAAAAGACCTTTTACCATCTTACAATAAAATTAAAATAATGAAGACAATGTGTTACCCAGCTAATATTTCTATTTCTCAAAATGGAGCATCAGTACCTTTGCAGAGCCTTCTTGAGCATACTTTGTGTAGATTAATATCAACAATTAAATTTCCTCAAGATACATCATTTAGTAAATTAATTTTGTTGTGTAAATATGGTTGCGATGGCAGCTCAGGGCACTCTACCATCTGATGATAGCAGTACAGATGAAGAAGAAATTACAGAGAAGAGTGTCTTTGTGTTTTCACTGGTTCCACTTAGATTATTTTCTGATGAAAGTGTTATTTGGAAAAACGAAAAACCTTCATCTATTAAATTATGTAGACCGATAAAATTTATTTATGCTAAAGAAACAAAACAGCTTATTCTAGATAAAGTTAAGAGTATGTGGCAAGAGGTAAATTTATTGGAAAAACAACAAATGTATATTAATGGTAACCATGTAGAGGTAAAATTTAATTTGTTGTTTACAATGATCGACGGCAAAGTTATAAATACCTTAACAAATACTCCGAGCTCAAATTGTTTTATATGCAAATGTTCTCCGAAGGAGATGAATGATATTGAAAGAATTAATAATATTCCTATTATCGAAGATAATTTAAATTATGGTATTTCTTCCCTCTATGCATGGATTAAGTTCATGGAATGTGTTCTTCATATCTCCTATAAATTAGATTTGAAGAAAACAACTACTCACGGATGTACGATAGAAGAGAAAAATAATATATTTAGTCGGAAAACTAGAATACAAAAACTATTACGTAAAGAGTTAGGGATAAGGGTTGATATTGTTGTGCAAGAAGGAGGTACTTCAAATACTGGCAACGTTGCTCGAATATTTTTTCGAAATTATGAGAAAGTAGCTGTCAGCACTGAATTGAATGAAGAATTATTGAACGGATTTTATACAATTCTTATAACAATGTCGAGTTCTCGTAAAATAAATGTATTGATGTTTGATAAATATGCAGAAGATACGGCCCGACTTTACACCTCGTTATATGTATGGTATAGAATGCCTCCTAGTGTCCATAAAATTTTAATTCACGGGAGCAAAATAATTGGACAATGTCTTTTACCAATCGGAGAACTTTCGGAAGAGGCACAGGAAGCAACCAATAAAATATATAAGAGAGTTAGAGAAAACCATACTAGGAAAAACTCTAGGCTTAATACAATTCGAGATTTATTTAATATGCTTCTTGTATGTTCTGAACCAATAATTTCTTCTTTGAGAAGCGATGTAAAAATTCATAAAAAACAACTACCTGCAGACGCTAAAAAAAATAGTTATTTGTGAAACGGACACAAGTGACAGCGAAGACAAACAGACTGATGAGGATACTGACAATTTTTCATTTTAAGAAAGTAAGTAAATAAAACAGTATAAAATACATAACTTCGTTGTGCAAAATCAGAAAAATGTAATGTATATTTTGATTAAAAATTCATATTTTAAACAACAGATTAAATTATTTTTAAACTACAGCAGATACTTTTCACATTTGTACGTTTTTTTGAGGTGCTTTATTTTTTATTAGGCGCAACCGATAAAAATCGACTCGGTCATTCGCAAAAACCTGACACAAAACGCACATGTAGAGATACGAAGTTTTTAGGGCATTTAAAAACATACCACATTTTTTGGTGAAAGTCACAACCTATGTAATGATTATAACAATTGTATATAATTTTGCTGCCTTAAATTATTATTATATTATTTTTTTTTAGAAGATTGCAAACCGGAAGAACTGTGACTATCATATAAACATTTGTTAATATTTTCTGTAACTGCCCTAATTTTTTCGAATTTTTACATGTGCGTTTTAAGTGCGTTTTTATTATTTTTTGTTCGGGGCCAACGTAAAAATCATGTTGCGTGCTGTTCGAGAATAGCGCGCGCTCGACTCCACGATACTCACCGCACATGGGCCTCGCCCGACCCAATTTTAATTGGTGGCGTCAAATAAAAAAATTAAAAAGACCACAAAAACGCACCGGTGGAGATACGAAATTTTGAGGGTAGTTAGAGAAAATATAGAACTAATTTTTAGTGATAGTCCCAGACCTCATCGAGTTGACATATTTTTTATATCACTTTCTAAAGTTAAAATTTATATTTAAAATATATTTCATATTCAATTTTTTTTTAACTTTTGTTCTAAAATATTTAGAGACTTGATTTTTCAACCATAATATACACTATTATGTTATAAACAATAGTGTATAATGTTATATTGATAGTACGCCTACTATCCATGTAATAAATTATTTAAACTTGCCAGTGAAATGCCGTAAAATTGATGTTTTCTAAATCGCTCAACTTTAAGCGTTAATTGTTAATAATATAGGGGGTTGAAAAATATAAACATGCAAGATTAGAAGGGTTTCATGTATCTACAATAGAGTGGATATGTTTTTTTCTCGAAATTTTTAATTTAATTTTTTTCCTCAAAATCCCCCCCTGGCGCTCGCGCTCGGATTTGGCACATTGTGCGGTGCTAGGGCAGAAATAACCCTAACTTCCGTTGCTTGCCCCTAAAAAAAGCATGAAGTAAAATTTCGAGTTTAAAAAAGCCCCGTGAAAATTTGGCGAGGGTCGCGCTCGAAATTTTACTTCATGTGCCACGCGTATAAAACACTGATTTCAAGTGAGGTTCAAATATACATAGATTTCACAATATTTTAGTGTTATATACGCGTGGCGCCTGAAGTAAAATTTCGAGTTAAGAAATGCCCCGTGAAAATTTGTTTCGGATCGCTGCGCGACCCTCGGCAAATTTTCTACGCGGGCCTTTTCTAAACTTGAAATTTTACTTCATGCTTAGTCTAAGAGTGGAAAACACTCATTTAAAGGTTTTAATTCAACTCTTTTAAGAAAACAACGTATATCTAAAGATTTAAAGAAAATCCCCTGAATTTGGAAAATGTGTACTTTAAAGAAAAACTCCCTGTATCTAACTTATTGCCCTACTGACTACTATGTTATTCGTTTACTCAGAAACATGCACGCAGGTAAGGTCTACGACAATTTGGATGAGTTGGTGACTGATATAAAGGCATCGATATGCACGAAAAATTGGTTTTTCTTTGCTCCTGGTATCTACTTTTTCCAAGCAAATGGGAAGAGTTTTTGAAGTAGCAAGTAACCTAATAGTTCTGATATTTCAGATACTAAAGTTTTAAAATTTATACGTAGATCAGCTTGTGTATGCAATACAATTTATTCGACATTTAGTCCATTGTGTCAACTTGACACAAGTCAGCGTTAGCCGACATTTGGACTATAACGACAGTTGACATACAAGTCGGCGCCAGCGGTAGCCGATATATTTAGTCCATTGTGCCAACCTTACATAAATCAGCGGCAGCTGACATTTAAACCATAATGACAGTTGACATTAGTCGGCGCTAGCCGATATTTGGACTATTATAACAGTTAACATAAGTCGCCGGTAGCTAACATTTGAACTATAATGACATTTGACGGCGTAAGCCGACATTTAGCCAGTCGTGCCAACTTGACATGAGTTTGAATTGAACTAAATATCGGTTTTTCTTTGCTCGTGGTATCTACTTTGTACAAGCAAATGGAAAGAATTTTCGAAGTAGCAAATAACCTGATAGTTCTGATATTTCCGATACTGAAGTTTCCAAATTTATACGTAGATCAGCTTGTGCATGCATTACAATTTGTTCTAGCAAAACAGATGAAAATGGTTGCACAATGTTCATCAATTATTTACTATTTCAGAAACTATCTGGGAAAAATATTAGATGCAAATACAACTATGCCTTATCAAAGATATTATAGTCTAGATTATCCGCTAGAAAATAAAGTTTCCAATGTGATCTCTTTTATGCGCGATTATAATATGGTATTTTCAAGTTTTGAAGAGGCATTGGCTAGAGTTAAATCTTCAAGCTCAACTAAAAAAATTGCTTTCATAGGTGACGCTACGGACATTAGGTTTGCTCTATTAACTAATTGCGATATGCAAGTAATCGGTGAAGAATTCGGAAAGCATTTTTACGCTTTAGTGGTGAAAAAGAAAAGCCATTTGAAAGAAGAATTGGACGAAGCGTGAGTATGTTTTAAATACTATTACAGAGTAATTCCATCCTAGATCAACAGTGAATAATAGCTGTGGAAATGTGGTCACCCACCAATTATCTAACTTGACAAAATTTAGTAAGAACATCAAGTTTAAAAAAAATCATAAATTGAAAAATACCCTATCCGTAGTATTTGAATTATTTTGATATAAGGGAGGGGTTTGAACATGTAACAATTGTATGTTCAGATTTCAATTTCATCATTATTATAATATAATTTTTTTCTAAATTTCGTTCACAGACTTTTTTAATTTTCTTTTAAACGATGGAATAATTTTTGTGTGAAGGTCTATTGCGAAATATAATTATATAATATTTATTTAATAATAGTCCAAACAATAATTATATCCGACCATTTAAAAAAATAATGTTCACTCTTGACCTGTATGAAACAAAAAGAAATAAATCGAAGAGACAACCTTTTTGTACTTGAAATAGTTTTATTTCCATATAACTAATGTTAATTTAAATGCTCCGCTATATCATATGACGTTAACTCTACAAGGCTCAGTCATTTTTTCGTAGCCGATAAAAATATATGTGATATAATTATGTGATTAGAAGTTAGGAAAAATAAATAAAAATAATCAAAACAAAATAATTGACTAGAAAATTGTTATATTATCTTTGTTCCACATATGGTACACTGAGCGTTAACTATACTTTTTTGGTATTGAACTGGTACATTTGAATAATTTTAGGAACGGTTTACCATATGAATATTCAGTGTACGTGTGATGGTGTGTGTGTGTGTGTGTGTTTATTGTTTTCAGTGTTTGTATTGTGTTGTGTGTGTGTTTTTTTTACAAAATAAAAAATAAATTACAAATAATTATAACGAAATCTAGTGATAAAAGTTTCTAAAACAATTATTATCTTAATTCAGGCACAGTTCAACTACACATTTTTCACATGATTTTTTTGATGATCGATGGCCCACACATGCATAGAGTTTTTCCTATGTCAAATTTTTAGTCCTTTAACTTGAGTGAGGTTGCTGTTTGTTTTTGTTCTCCAACTTTTCTGTACATTAACCAACTATTTATAACAGCAACATCCAAAAGATGATAAAATAGCCCCAAATGCCATTTTATTGTCCTAATTTTTATTTTATACTTTCTGAGGAACGAATCCAGTAGGTCCACGCCAACCATATGCTGATTATATATTTTAAGCACTTAGGGGATGCCTACTTGTATATATTTCTTCCCTTTTTTGCAGTACCTCTTTACTGATTGTATTGGTTCTTGTCCCACAAAAGATTACGACAAGATATCAGGTTTGTTATAGTACCACATAACTGTTAGTATATCGGTTCCATCAACATTAGCCACCCATTCTTCAGAAAAATCTCTCTCCATCTTATCTTTTTTCAGATTCTTTAGAGAAGGTATTCGAAGATCTTTTCCTAAGCCATCTTTGTTCACAGTAGCCAGCGATTGTATTCCTTCTTGGGCCAAATAGAAAATCAATTCAGGAGACGTGTAATAATTATCAAAAAATAATCGGTATTGTTGGTTCCTAGGTATGGACCTGGCTAGACGTACGATGATATTTGAACTCGCTCCTAAGTCTAGCTCACTTGTATATCTTAGTTCTGGATTATTCTCCATTCCTGAATAAATTTTAAAATCATAAGCAAAGCCACGATCGTCGCAAAGAACCAGCAGTTTATACCCCCATTATGTGGCTTGTTTGGTAGGTATTGCCGAAGAAAATTGGAAGCTTTTGTCGCGCACATTTGTTCGTCGATAGTGCTTCTCTTTTAGGGACAGATTGACACTTCTTTTTTAACGTTTCCAATATTGGCTTGATTTTTTGTAAACGATCATATCCCAGAGTACCTGACGGCACTTGCGTCGAATTATCATCGAAAAGCAAGAACTGGCAGATTTTTTCGAAATGATTTAATGACATTGTCTCGATAATCAGACGAATACCCAATTCAGGTACTCTATACATTCGAATATTGGGCAATCGTGCCAAGCTTATTATTATCAGACAGGCACCTACATGTTTTTTCAATTCAACAACTGAAATATTGAATGGTCTTGAAGAATTTTTTTGGATACTAAATTTGTGCATTTATTCTACAATATGCCCCAGAAAATCATCATCAAAGAACTATGAAAAGTATTGATAGAGAGTTTCAAATTTTGTAATCGGTGACTGTAAGTCTATGTTTCTAGTGAACTAAGAATGTGTTGATTGAAAAGAATTTTTTTCTATATGAACTTCCTTTTCTTCCGATTAATGATAGATAAAAAGCCCTGGGTTCTACTTCTGTTAACAAAAGCAATACTTATAGAAGTTTATGATCGTCTCGCTTCACGTGACTGTCTAGTGGCACCTGAAGTAGTCTCTGAAGTGTCACCTGAAGTACTAGGATGAGGGTTTGATGTTTGCTGCTGATCCTTTTTGGGTATCCATAAAATGAACATCTTTGTTAACCGCAGACAAATTATGATGTCTTTGTGGTATAAATGAAGTTTTCATGTCGCTAATTAATTTAAATAAGCGATTGATGGCAGACTGAATTTTTTTTAAGTCTACATCACTTTCAGTTTCAGAGAAGTCTTCGCCATATTCACTTCCTGAAGGTATACCCAGAAAATCTTCAATTTGTTCATCACGCAATCTTTTACCCGACATAATTTGTAAAAAATGAAAGAATTCATAAGTACATACAGTTGATATTTTTTCTTTTAAATATACATATGCGGATATACAGAGAGTTCCCAATTATATGCTGTAAATCTTCAGATATATGTTGTTTTTTTTTTAAGAAGATCATTGTGAAGATTTAAACAAGTCTTTTCCACTCCCAGTTCAAAAAAGCCCCTTGAAAATTCGCCGAGGGTCGCGCAGCGACCCGAGACCAATTTTCTGGGCTTTTCTAAACTCGAAATTTTACTTTATGTGCCATGCGTATAAAACACTAATTTCGAGTAAAGTTCATAATATACTACAAAATAAGAATTAAAAATTAACTTCTAAAGCAGGATTTTAAATACGCTGCTAAACAATAATATTTTGAAATCTTTGATTTGGTTAGCATTCATTTTGTGGTTCATCTTTATATAAAATAATAATAAATCACCTAACTTTGTTTTATCACTTCATTTAAAAGTTTCAATAAATGTGGTAAAAGAAAGTTAAGTATTTCTAAGAGTATTTTGAACATCACTTGAAATCGCGACCATCGCCAAATTTATTATTCTGCAACCAAGAATTGGCACATTAATTTATACTTATATTTGAACGGTAACGTGACCGCCAGTCTAAGGTGTCAAATTGGTTAGAGGAAATGGCAAAGCTATACTGATGAGAGATAAATCTCGATATCTCAGCAAACACTTGTTGTATAATTCAATGTCCGTCGGGGTATTAGCCCGGGAAGTAGTTTTTTCAATGAGTGTTTGATATAGTTTATGTAAGACTAACTTGTTGTAGATTGCGAAAAGAATCGCACTTTTAATGTTTGACATGATATTTTTTGTGTGCAGCTGCGGGGTCAATTTACATAGTGATTTAATTTCGCGTTTGTTTTTTTTTTCGCAGTCACTCGTATATCTTCGCCACATTCACATATTAATTTCTAAAACGGTACCAGAAGAGCACTCCAGGCTGCCGTGGATGTGGAAGATATAATGAAGCTAAATTAGTTATTTACAATGACTGGCTTAGTACTAAACATTAGTATCTAACAATTAAAAAAAAAGAATTTTAAAGCAATATACAACAGTATTAATTAATTAAAATTGAATTCATTTAGCAAAAAATGTATTTTTCAGAAATTTGATAATTCTAACGAAAGACTACAAAAATCGTGTTTTCATATTGTTTTAGTGCTATAATTAGTTTTACAGCATTTTATCTTGTTCACTAGAGTGTGTAGCGATGTAAACTGGATGCATCGTTGTTGCGTGTGCAGCATTGAGGTTTCAAATTCATACATTGCTGCTCCTTTATGTTCACAATATCTTTAATAGCACGTTTTGTTAATTGCTACTATTTCTTTAGGATAATTCAATTGCTGAACGATCGGGTTTTGGACAAGATTAAACAAAAATGGTGGACTGATAATCCTAAAAGGGCAAATTGCAGCCGCAATCAATATCAAGCGGATGGAATTTCTCTTGAAAATATTGTCGGTGTTTTTATATTAATAGGAGGGGGTCTCATTCTTTCAACAATGATTACTTTAATAGATGTAAAAATTGATAAAAAAATATTTAGCCACAACTAAAGAAAAAATATATTATAATTTAAATTAATGTAAGATTAAATTTGTGAACTGTTAAAGCAGTTATTTTGTAAAACATGTTAAACACTTTGATTCAAATAAAAGCACCTCGATGGTATCACTTACTTATTATTTATTGTATTATTTCAACGGCGCGTACCATTTGCTACGCCCCGAATTTACTTTTAACCAAAACTGATTTTACTTACCAACTCCTGTCCAATTACCACTACTTTATCAGTCAATTACGCAACTAAAGGAAACATTCGTACAGACATTAGGTCACTAGAGCGACAGACACAAAGAAAGATCTGTTATGAATTATGCCATCGAAAGAGCTCATCAGTGCGAAGTGAGAAAACGGAAGACATTTAAAAGATGTTATCAATCATTCATAATGTAAAATAATCTTCAAGCTGTTTTCTTTTTTATAATCCATAAATTGTTTAAACATGTTAAGTATCTAAGCAATAATAAATAAGTGAAAAGTTTTTTTTTTTAGTACAGAAATTGAATATCTATTATTGAATTTTTACTGTTGATACAATATTCACTGCTAAATTATTTTTATACTGGATTTGTACAATATTATATCTTCAATGAATATTTATAGTGTCAATAACAGCAATCTACATTATGACAATATTGTGTGCACGTTGAATAACGATTTTAAGATATAAATATAGATACAATATTGCTACAATGTAGATACACGATATATTTCTACTATGGGTATCACAGTTACGAATTCAAAAATTAACAATTGGAAACTAAATAAAAATCGAACGAAACGTTAGATTTTCGAAAATCGCCAAAAAGTTAAAAATAAAAAAAATGTTTTAATTTGTGAAGCAATACCAAGTGTTTCTTAATTAAATGACCTTCATATTTTAATATATTTCACCAAGTGCCAGATGAGAAATTAATTCAAAAATTAAGAAATCTATTCTAACGTTGAATGAAATCAAACTGATTGCCTGTCAAGAAAATTACTGTTAATACTCAACACCATTAAAACAAACGCAAAAATTAAGAAAATCTCAGATTTTGAACAACATTTTAGATTATAAAAATGATTAAAAAAAACTGTTGTGTTCAAAGTTCAAAAAGGAGCATAAAAACATACTTTTTGGGACAATTGCTGACAAAAACAAAATAGTTGACTTGCCCTGAAAATTCGGAATGGTCCCAGGAAAATCGTAACGTATGATCACTTTAGTATTCTTTGTTTTGAATGAAAAATATTAAAATTGAATAAAGAATATGCAAAAACTGTTATACTTTGGTTTGTTATTTTAAATATACATTAATTGTTTTATTGAGTTATGTGGAGTATTTAATCACAATAAAAAAACACTTTTATTCCTTACTTCACTTTTATTTTTATTCGTTAGATGTACATTTCGAGTGCAAAGCACTCAGTATCAATAACTAATGGTCTTAAAACTCGGTGCGCAACTATATATACCTGACAAAGATGGGAAAAAACTAATTTTAATTACATAAGGTGTCGCAAGGCTGAAAACATTAAGAGGATTAAAATTACGGACTGTTGATGGGATTACACATTTTCGGAACTTGTAAAAGGTTTAACAATGGGTTTTCCAAAGGACTAAAATCAAAATTTAACTTTATGTTTGTGCATTTCTATGGCTTCTAACATATTTAATCGAAAATGTGATAATTGTTTTAGTAATGTGATATTGTCTATTTCAACAGACAATATCACATTACTAATGTAATTTTAATCCTCTTAATGTTTTTCAGCCTTGCGACACCTTATGTAATTAAAATTATGTTTTTCCCATATTTGTCAGGTATATATAGTTGCGCACCTAGTTGTAAGACCATTAGTTATTGATAATGAGTGCTTTGCACTCGAAATATACATCTAACGAATAAAAATAAATGTGAAGTAAGGAGTAAAAGTGTTTTTTATTGAGATAAAATATACATATTTCGTTGTACACGCTGGCAATATTCAAGCTTCCGTTATTTTTCAAAAATATATCATTAAAAGTAAAATTACGATTTTAGAAAAGCCCGTGAAAATTTGGGTTGGTCGCTCCGCTTTTTCAGCTTTTCTAAACTCGAAATTTTACTTCATGCGCCACGCGTATAAAACACTGTAATATTGTGAAATATGCAGATGTACATTTTTCCTAAAAATGTGCAGCGTTTCCATCGGGATATGTAAACTTGATAGAAAAATTCGTTTTTATGAAAAAAACACTATTTAAGACAAAACGCTTTTCTAATGGGCAATTATTGTCGCCAAATGATGCGTTTAAAGTACAATAAAATGTAGTGTAAAGTAAGAAATATAAAATAATATTGTCTTCTTATTGTTAAATTTTAGTCTAAGTCGTAGTTAGAGTCGCAATCACGTTTTAAGTAACAATCACAGTTTATGTACCAATCACAGTTTGGGTAACAGTTGTGATTTTATGTAACAATTACGTTTTAAATCACAGTAACAATGTAAGGAGCAATCACATTTGTGATTTTAAGTAGCAATCACGGTTTAGTTATCAGTCGCAATCACAGTCAGGCGAGCACTTAGGGGGGAGGGGGGGTGGCTCGTGAGCTTGAGCCCCCCCAAGACTAACTAAATTATAGTATGTCAATGTATATGTTGCGATCAAAACACGAAATACGGACAAAACGCGTTTGTCTAGACAAAATGCGAATTGTCCAATGTTTTTAGACGATAGCCGAACAAATTTGAATTCGTCTGTCATTTCGCACATTGTCTAGACAAAATGCATTCTGTCTAGGGATATTAAACAAAATGCGTTGCAAGATTTTACATTGAAATAAAATACTGGAAAACATAATTCTGTTTCATAAAAAAATGACAAATTATATAAAAGGAATATATTTTAAAATTTACTTGAAATCAGTGTTTTATACGCGTGGCGCATGAAGTTAAATTTCGAGTTTAGAAAAGCCTGAACATTTGGAAATCCAAATTTCCAGGCTTTTCTAAACTTGAAATATTATTTCATGCTTAATCTGGGAGTGGAAAAACTCGTTAAAAGTTCGAAATTGAACGATTTTGTAATAAACCTTGCATAACAAAAAACAAATACAACAAAACAAAAAGTGCTTGATTTAAAATCACAAGAACAATAACTTCATATCCTCTACTATTCAGGTGACATCCGGTGTGCCTTAGGGATCACATATTGGATTATTATTTCTAATTTTTATTGATGATATCGCCAGCTGTTTTTCGCACTCTAAGTATTTACTGTTTGCTGATGATCTAAAATTATATAATTGCGTTGATGATGTATCGAATTGTTTCGAGTTGCAAGTGGACCTGAATAATTCATATAATTGGTGTGTACAAAATCAGATATTTCTCGATATAAGAAATGTAAATCCATTACATTTACGAAAAAAACAAGGACGATTGATTTTACATATAACATTAATGGTGAGAGTCTGGAAAAAGTGTTGGTCATGCGTGATTTGGGTGTCTTATTGGATACAAATCTGTCATTTGCAGCGCACATTTCACAGATTTGTAATAAAGCCATTAGATTGCTAGGATTTTTACTAAGACATTGTAGAGATTTTAGTTGCGAGACATTGAGAGGAATTTATTGTAGATTGGTGAGATCTTATTTAGAATATTGTACTTATATATGGTCACCCTATTATAAAAAATACTCGTACCAGGTTGAATCAGTGCAAACTAAATTTTGTAGATACATTTCATTTCAATTGAATTTACCATTTACGAATTATAAACTGGTATGTAGCTATCTAAATATAGAACATTTGGAGGTGCGTAGAACAAAATTTGATCTGTTTTTGTTGCATAACATTATTTCCGGCCATACTTAAACTAATTTTCTCCAATGTTTGAACTTTCACATTCCCACTAGATCATCAAGACAAAAACCAATTTACAGATTAAAGACCATGTCTGTATTACTTAAATAAGTAAAATAAACATGTATCTAAATTTTCATAATCGAATTTATAATGTTAATATTTTGTAATAAAGGTATTATCCGTTAATAAATAATATTAATAAAAAGTAAATAATTATAGGCATAAGTTTTACTTTAAATAATATCAAACCAATCCCGATTAGTTAATAATGAATCACTTTCAATTATGAGAAGATTATTTTTTATACAAGATTATTTATAAAAGCGTTTAATTTTAAACTTCGAATGAGTACTTCCACTACCAGATTAAGCATGAAGTAAAATTTCGAGTTTAGAAAAGCCTGAAAATTTGGATTTGCCGGGGCGCTCGAGCGAAGCGAGTCGCGCTCCGGCAAATCCAAATTTTCAGGCTTTTTTAAACTCGAAATTTTACTTAATGCGCCACGCGTATAGAACACTGATTTGAAGTGAAGTTTAAAATATACTCCTTATAAATAATTTTTCAGTTTCTTTATAAAATAAAGTGATGTTTTCCAGTACTTTTTTGGTTTGTTTTGATTGATCGTATTTTTCAAAATTTAGTCCCAACATTTAGCTCCTTTAGCATAATCGGCTCAATTTTGTTTTTTTTTCTACATAAAAATAAAGATATTAATATTTCCTTGCAAACTGTTCATTTGTTTTTATTTCTTTATTAATCAAAATACATTTTGCTGTGTTCCTATATTTTCAATAACTTCGAATAACGTTGAGCTTCTGTTATTACAACTTTATAAATTTGACATTTTTATGACACAGCATAACTTGTCTAAACTTATGCTAACAAAACCCGAAATTATGTTTTAATTCGGACTATGTCTGTGAGTAATAGACATTTCGCGTTTAGTCTAGACTAAACGTGAGCCTCTCCCCATAAGGCCGGGATGGGCACCCAGACAAACTTCTGGGTGCGCGTCTGACCCTTTTACAGTGAAATGCGTCGATTAGTAACAGTTGCTAGATCAGTTTTAATCGAAACTGCGTGTTTTTCCAGAAGCGTTTAACGCCTTAAACTTTAATGATATCCGTCACGGATTATTATTTACGCTCGATTGTACATCATCATTATTTTATTACTTAAATTGATTTCTAGTGGAAAAGTTTTACCATTACCTATTTATTCAAAATACATTACTTGTATCTTTTTGTTAACCTACAAAAAAAAAACAGTTCTGTAAAACTTAATAAAAATTGAATTTGAGTTCAGTATTCCGGCACTAGATAGA
Source organism: Philonthus cognatus (assembly GCA_932526585.2). Taxonomy (NCBI): domain Eukaryota; kingdom Metazoa; phylum Arthropoda; class Insecta; order Coleoptera; family Staphylinidae; genus Philonthus; species Philonthus cognatus. Next base: position 38,990,830 of record OW052242.1, read on the forward strand.
CACAGACGCGTTTCGGACTTCAAGGTCCTCTTCAGTGTGGTCCCGACCCAGTGCTGAGGAATACTGAACATTTCTGACTATTTCAAGCCAATATGTGAAAACAATTAAATGAATTAGATTCGATTCAAACTTAATAAAACTGTACGCATTTCACAAATTTTATGACGATAGTTTAAAGATTCTATTGTCTGAAAAACAAGTCATGATAGCACTTAAAGAAATATTTATTGTTATATTAATTGTAACAACGTCTCTATCTAGCAAAATAGAAATAACAATAAATTAATATGAGAAATACATGAAAAGAATCGACGTTTGTTGGAGTCTCGGTGTAACAGTACATATTATAGATGGGAATATTTATATGATTGATCAAGTAATGCTGGAATTGTTCATGTGCGAAACACCAATACCAATAATAATTTATGATAGCAAGTCTATATCTACTCGTAGTCTTAGTCATTTCATTGTGTTTTTGATATATATTTATTTTTCAAAACTATTATCACTGACGTTTCACAGTAGACCCGTGTTTTCCAACCTTTATTTGGCCATAAACCACTTTAAAAATTCAGATTCCTCCGACAAGTGAACTCTTACGTAAATACATTTTTAAATGCTGATCTATTGTTCTCGGGCCGTAAAGACATTTTGGTGAGAAAATAATAAGGATAAAAAATAATAACAATTGACTTTAATAAATTAATAAATAAAATATTTCTGATTTTCAACTTTTTGTATTTATTTTCACTACAATTGCTTCGCTACGCTTCAGGTGAGGAATGTTAATGATGTTATTTACAGACCAATTTACATTATATATACACAGTTTTATAACATGGGGGTGGAGCAAGGATCTTTTCTCAGCCTGAGCAGTGGACAGTTGGAGAGCTCGATCTGTTCGTTCAGCAAAAGGCCTGATGAATGATTTTTTAATTATTTCCAGGTTTTCAATAAGGTTTAATTTTCTTCCTTTGCTGGCGATGTGGAGGATTTTAAATTCTTTGTTGAAATGGTGATGTTCTTCTTATAAATAGTTAGCATATGTTGAGGTGTTCTTATCATTTAGGAAAGCTTTATGATGTTCATTAGTTCGTTCCTCAAATGCTCTTCCTGTTTGTCCAATGTATACCTTAGGGCAATCACAACAATTAAACTGATAAACTCCACAGCGTTGACCTCTTTCAGTTTTGTCTTTACTGTTTTTTATTATTTTTGAGAGAGTGTCATTTGTTTTGAAAACTATTTTGATGTCTAATATTTTGAAATATTTACTAATGTTTTGGTTTAAATTACCATTATATGTTAGTGAACCATATCGTGTATCTTTGTATATTTCTGAAGGAAATATCAAGTTATTAATTATTTGTTGTTTTTTCTGTCTTATTAATTTATTTACCATATCTATTGCAGAATTATTTTTAATTATGATGTATTTAATTATATTTATTTCTTTTCTAAAATTTTCGTCTGACATTAGGATTACAAAAGCTCGATAAATTATCGACCGATATGCTGCTAATTTTTGTAAAATGGGATGAAATGAATTATTGTTTATTGTTGTATCTGTGTGTGGGTTTGTTAAAAATTGAAAATTCATGTTTGTTGTTAGCATTTTTTATTGTCAAATCTAAGAAATTAATGCACTTATTTTTTCTTTCTCTATTGTGAATTTAATGTTTGTATGTTGTTGATTTATTTCCTTTGGCAAATTACTTAAAATTCTGTCCGTGCCATTGAATGAAACCAATATATCATCGACATATCAACGATAATAACAATTGATTTGTTTTATTTACTTGACTAGCCTAAAAATATTCACTTTTTTCTAAAATTAAATACACTTTTATCATTGTTTGTATGACAGTTTTAGAAAAAGTGTTGTACAAAAAAAAAATAAACGTGTGTTTTATTGTTAAATTAACATGTATAATGAAGTAGAAGCCTCCACAATACAAAATATATTTATCACTTTAATAACACACTTAATATGTTTAGGTTTTAAAATAATGTTTATTGTACTACAACAATTGTTTCACCACACAGTGGCTTCATCAGGTAGATAATTGATGTTACAAATTAGTTACAGTTGCCTTAAATATTAATTAGTTAATGAGGGGGAGGGGGTGTTAAATAGGTAACAATACAGGGATCACTTAAACTAGCATATACACAATTATATAACGTTAAGAGAAATCCAACATAGAAACAAAATACACACATTTAATAAGGTTAAAATTATAAAGTGCTTAATCTAAGACAAAGTTAATACAAAATAACAAATTATAGCAAAGAACTAACATAAAATACAACATTAAAAAATTAAAAAATATTAAGCAATGGTGAATTGTTAACTTCTATTTGGTCGTTTAATATTATACCCAACTTATTATATTTATTAATTTCTGATGACTCTAGCAAGTTTAGTTTGATTCCTTTAGTGTTTTTATGTAGGATTTTGAAATTATCGTTAAAATGACGATTTTCGTTTATTAGGTGTTCCGCATAGGTGGAGTTACTTTTCTTTTGTAAATAACTAAACTTGTGTTCCTTAATTCTCTGTTCAAAGCTTCTACCGGTTTGGCCTACATATACTTTAGGGCAGTCACCACAAGTTAATAAATATACACCTGATTTTTTTTTTTGTTATCTGTGGTGTCTTTAGAGTTATTAATAAATTTATTCAAATGGTGGTTGGTTTTAAACGACGGTTTTATGTCTAATTTGTTGAAAAATCTACCTACACCTTCTGATACTTTACCTAAATACAGGACGGACGCATATGATTGTTGATTATTAATATTATTGGGCAAAGGGAAAATTAATGAAATAATATGTTTTTTCTGTTTTTTGGCAAGAATATCATTGATAATTGTTGTTGGGAAACCATTATTAATTGCTATAGTGTGATTACGGTTGAGTTCGGCATTAAAGTTGGTATCAGAAAGGGGAGTGTAGATTAGTCTATGTATCATAAAGTTAAAGGCAGCTAATTTATGTGACATAGGGTGGAAAGATTGCATGTGTATTGTAGTGTCTGTATGTGTAGGTTTGTGGAAAATACTAAACTCAAATTTGTTATTTTGACGGGTAATAGTAAGGCCTAGAAAATTAATTGAATTATTTGTTTCCTCTTCCAAAGTGAATTTAATATTTTTATGTAGATCCTGGGTCTCCAAACTATCTTCTTCGCGGGCCCGAAATACTATTCTACATAATAAAGTCGGCCAAGATCCGATTAATTTTATAAAATTATGAAAAGTTTAAGGAACAATTGTTACAATATTTCAAAATATGACATTTACAAAAAAAAAATTACAAACAATCGCATGCCGGATTCATGCAAGTGGCGGGCCGGATTTGGCCCGCGGGCCGTAGTTTGAAGACCACTGATGTAGATTGTTAATATAGTTGAAAAATGAAGTAAGTTGTCTTTTTGTTCCCGTAAAACAAACTAAAATATCATCTACATATCTATACCAGAAAAGACAATTTTTAAATAAGTGTTGTTTCTGAATAATGGTTTCCAGGTGTGCAATAAATATTTCGGCCAAAATTGGACTTAACGGATTACCCATCGCTAATCCTTCTGTTTGTTGGTAAATCCGGTGATTAAATCGGAAATAATTCTGTTTTAAGCAGACCTCCAAAAGGAGGAGAATTTCCGATCTTACAATGGGATTAGCGTCATTTAGAATAAGCATCTCCTTTATAATGTATACTCGTAAACAGATTAGTCACACCAAAGGAAATTAGCGTGCTGTTAGTGGGTATATTGATTTGTGATATTTTTGTGGTAAGCACACCTGAGTTTTTAATTGCAAATTTGGACTCAAATTTTGTATATTGCAAAATTGTGTTAATTAATAATTTTGATAAATTTCTACATGGAGCATATAGATATGAGACTACTGGACGGATAGGGTTGTCTTTTTTGTGAAGCTTTAATAACCCGTACAGTTTGGGTGGTTTAGGGTTCATAGTAATAAGTCTACGATTTTGTATTTCATATTATTTATATATATTTACCTCATGCCTAATCAAGATCTGAAAAACATCAGGGATTTAAAGGTTATGTTATTATAATGTATATTTTGCGGTGTTATGTATTATTTATTTATCTCTAATTATTTAATTTAAATGAATTTGCGCACTCAATTGTAGATATTATTTTTTAATAAATGTTGGCAATTTACACAAATTATATATATTTTTTAAACTTTATTCTCGTAAGGTACAATGGACAACGTTACAAACAAGATACAAGTAAGATGTGAACATCAAACAATCAGCTCTAATACATTACGAGCCCTAACAGATAAAAGTTCGGACATTGCTCATTTCTTTAAAAAAACATATTTAAATAACAAATTAGGAGTCATTTATAAAATATTTTTTATTGTCATATTAAAGCATAGTTTTTTCAACAATATTATATAGAGGGTTTTATGTAACACCGAACATTGTCATAACGAGAATTTTTCTTTGAAGTATCCACATTGCACATTTTCCGATGCTCGGTTTATTAAAAGAATCCAATTTGAAGCTTTAAGCGAGTGTTTTCCACTCCCAGGCTAAGCATGAAGTAAAATTTCGAGTTTAGAAAAGCCTGAAAATTTGGTTTGGTCGCGTAGCGCGAAGCGCGGAGCGGCCAAACCAAATTTTCAGGCTTTCCTAAACTCGAAATGTTACTTCATGCGCCACTGATACAAAACACTGATTCAATGTAAAGTTTAGCGGTATATTTTAAACTTCGTAATATGTTAGTGTTTTGTACCGGTGGCGCATGAAGTAAAATTTGGAGTTTAGAATAGTCTGAAAATTTGGTTTGGCTGCTCCGCGCTTCGCGCTACGCGACCAAACCAAATTTTCAGGCTTTTCTAAACTCGAAATATTACTTCATGCTTAGCCTGGGAGTGAAAAACACTCGCTTAAAGCTTCAAATTAAATTCTTTTAATAAACCAAGCATCGAAAAATGGATATGGATACTTCAAAGAAGAATTCTCGTTATGAAAATGTCGGTGTTACATAAAACTCTCTGTATAGTTAAACAATATTAAAAACAATATTAGAACTTAATACACAGGTAAAGTCATAGTGCTAACAAAGTTCGTTGACATGTAAATATTCGGACAAGTACTCCTTAAGTTAGTCTATTAAAGAACGCAAGAAAAAATATGTCTTGTGTGCAGGTGATAGAGTTCCCTTAAATCTAATATTAATGTTATGCACGAACCCTCTGTACAAGATTTTATCATGTAAGTATTTTGGGCACTTATTTGTAACGATTTTATTAAAAAATAACGCTTGGTGCAACTTTCTTGTCTTTTCTATGTCCAACCAACCCATTTCATTTCTATTTGTTGATACGTGTTGTTTTCTAGGCATTCCACAAATAATTTTTCTGCAACTATTTTAAATTTTTTGTATTTTTCTGGCGCTTACGGCATCTAAACAAGGCCCATATAAAGTATCACAATAAGAAAAAATTAAGAGTACAATCACACAAAATTGTTTTAACAAAACATTTCTGAAACTAAAAAGTTATTAGGATAAAATTGTTGCTTACATGTACTGATATAAATTAAACAATAATGCCTAGTTTTAACTAAATTGTAAGCGATTTTAATGCATAGAAGCCTAGGCTTTTATGCTACTGTTAACGGTTGATCAATTGTTGTATAATATTAAAATATCTTCACATGAACATGCAGTTTGCGAAAAAATTGTGCGTAAATGGACTGAAAATCATTCAATTTCAACTTCGACTCTTGCAAAAAGTGGCCTTACTTTACAAAGAACTGTGCAAAAATATATTTAAAAGATTAAAATAATCCTTAACTCTAAATTGGAAACTATAAAATGACAAGCCAATACAAATTCCTGACAAAACAATTGAAAAAGCCGAATGTTAAGCTTAGATACGAAGTTCTTTCACTTTCTGTAAAGATGTGACAAGAAAGGTACTCGTTTACGAATCTACCATCCAAACAAATTAAAAATATGTGTTTATAGTAATGTGTAAGAAGGAAAATAATGAATGAACAACATACTCGAGCTGTTAGGCGTTCCAAAATCTTGGATAAATTGTTAGTGAAAACCGGGAGTTTTGTCTTATCATTAGCTCATCTGAAATATACAGGGAGTATTTCTTCTAAATATACAGACCTAAATTACAGCGTATATAGTTAAATTCTCGTAGTTTATTAAAAGAGTTCAATTTGATGCTATAAATGAGTGTTTTCCACATTTGTCGAGGGTCGCGTAGCGACCCGAGACAAATTTTCTGGGCTTTTCTAAACTCGAAATTTTACTTCATGCGCCACGCGTATAAAGCACTAAAATATTGTAAAATTTATCGGAAAATTTACAGCGCATCCATATGTTAACTTAAAAGAAAAAATCCTTGTACATCAAAGTAGACTATGATACATCCTATACAAAAAGTAAACTCAGAAGAACATGTAAGCCTCCAACTTTAGAATATTGAATAAAATAGTGTGATGCACAAAATTAATCTCTTCTTTAGAATATTATAAAATAATAATAATGTGATGGACAAAACTAATTTCTGACAGTTCAGTGCAATCAAAATTAATGTGAGTTAATAAACATTGAAGCATTAATTATTTTCCAGTAAGTTATGTTAAATATATTAAATGTTCATGTTATAAACTTTTTTATCTAAAATGTCTCTTCGCTTTTATTCTGTTGACCTTTGAACTCTGGACAATTTAATCGTAATCACCCTTTATATAGTAATTTTAATTGATAAAAACCTCTTTGCTAACACAGATACTTTAGCAACATATATACTTTTTAAAGCGAACATCAGCATTTACAGTAATACCAAGAATTTTTACTGCATTTTCGATGTTTATGGAAACATTGTTTATAACAAGTTTCCCATTAGTCCAGTCGTCAAAGAAAAAAATACCACCCATCTTCTAAAAAGCATTCGAATTGGCTGGATATTTGCGTGCATGTCATGTACTGGACTTTCAATAAAACGAAACGAAGTTTGCCACTCTCCCGGGGGTTCAAAATTATTAAAAGTAAAGTACATATGAAGCCCAAGTAGACATAAGCAGTATCTTATAAACTCCACTTTGATTTAGTGTTCTATACGCGTGGCTAATAAACTAAAATTTCGAGATTAGAAAAGCCTTAAATATTTATTCGTTTTTGAGTTACAGCGTTTTTTGTGACAATTGAAAAACGCCGAAAATTCAAGCAAGGACACTCGCTTTTTTTCGAAAGTTGTAAATAACTCAATAACTAATCGGAATACGGAATATGATACGAATAAAAGTGTTAGATAATCAAATTTCGGACAATTTTTCTCTCTTTGCGTTTTACTTCATGCTTAGCCTGGGAGTGGAAAACACTCGTTAGAATATAATATTTTAAAATTGTTGATGAATTTTCAAGATTTTAGCTCATTATCAAAGTTTAGTAAATTTTCATAATTTTACTAAATTTTTAACGTTTTTCGTAAATCTTACAAGATTTCCCTTAACTTTCGTAATTCTGATGTATTTCCTGAATTCCGTTGGTTTTAAAAGTTTCAATACTTTTCATACATTTTTCAAATTTCCTCAATTTTCAAATTATTGGCAACTTTCACGAAGTTCTCAAATATTTGTTAATTCAAAAAATGTTGATTATTCATAAAATTCCAAGAATTTAGTTAGTTTTTAAAATTCTGACGGTTTTCCTGAATTTACTAAATTTTTTTAATTTAAAAAAATTCGTTAGTTAAATTTTCAAAATTTCCTTAAATTTTAAAATTCTTGGTTATTTTTATGTATTTCTCAAATATTTGTTAACTTAAAAAAGGTTGAATTTTTTCATAAAATTTCCAAGATATCCGTTAATTTTCAAAATTTTTATTATTATTGTTATTAGTTTTCGAGAAAAAATGTCAAAAGTACCGATTTTGGAAAATTGATTTTTCTAGGTTATTAAAAAGGATGAAAAAAAAAACTGTAAGAAGCAAAGTTTCAGATAATTTTACACCAAATAATAAATTGTTGTCAGATTTTTTCTATCGACATTAGTTTTCGAAAAAAAATGTCCGATTCTTTTAAATCGATTTTTCTCGGTTGTTAAAAAAGATAGAAAAAAACTTAAAATAACATAGTTTCAGATAATTTTTCACTAAATAATATAATGTTGTCAGATTTGTTGTATCGATATTAGTTTCGAGATATAAACTTGCATTTAATCTGGGATTGGAAACATTCGTTAGAAGCTTAAAATAAAAAAAAAATATCACAACTCATCTTCTTAGAATATTAAGCTAAAGTTATAATTATGCAATAAAATCAACAATTAGAAGAACGAAAGAATTGTAAATAATCAACAGATTATCAAATCAATAAACTTTGATTGGCCATAATTGAAATTTAAGTATCATCAAATTTTCAAGGTTATCTAAATTTTAAATTTTACTTCATGCCTAATTAAGGATAGGAAACATTTGTTATAAATTTCAAATTGAACGCTTTTATGAAGTTAGAGCTCGATTCATTGAACTAGGAGAGAAATAACAACTCATTTGTGCACATGTGTTATATGCCTTTCCTAAAAATTGACTTGTTTAACTCATCAAAAGTAAATTTCATGTGGTATCGAAATGTCATTATTTGCTTAGTAACTTACTTAATTAATCACATAGAAAAACTGTAGAGATATGGACATAAAAAATTCGATTGTGTCTAATGATATTTAACATATTAATATACATCAAATTTTAGCAAAACTACAAAAGAACATGGTAAATTTTTTGAAGATAAGTTTAAAAAGTCGTTTATAGTTACTCTAAAAATAATGAAAACTTAGTGCATATCATTGCCAATTAGAAAAGTAAAGATAAATATATCAAAAAGTAAACAAATTTTTGTAAATACATTTCTAACAACAAACATAATACACTCAACAACATTCCACCGACTACCAGGAAAAACAGATCTCGTAAATGATTAACATTAATAGCAGGTGTGTACAGATACTCGGCAAAACCAATTGCACTTTCTTGATGCGACCGTATTTTTTTCACCACCATAGTAAATATATCAACCCTAAAACTGTTCCTATTTCCATAAACCGCCCCAAATGTCGGAATAAGAGATTCGGCGATTACATGAAATGGATTGGGGATATCATTGATTTTCATTAAATCGAAAATGTCCACTAACTGAAGTTCCATGATCGCATAAGCACACGACAAATTGCCCGAAAGTAAACCATCGTACACTTGCTGACTTGTCGTGCGAATCGTCATGTTTTTGAAATTCGTCGGAATTTTCGACTCGAAATCCTCTGTAACTAGAATTTTTAATGATGTTTTGTAAAATTGGTCTAATGAATTAATGTCTTCGTGGTATTCAGTTGATAGCAGCGCAGTTAATGTGCCGAAACTGTAGAATGCTGAGATTATCATTGAAATTGCGACCCAGCTAATGTACGTAACTTTAGATAAGTAATTAAAATTTGTTGAGTTAATTATAGGGTAATTTATTAAACATGCTAGTAAGTAGATAAAAACGTCCTTAATCAATATCTGTTCTAATTTTGAAATAATAAAAATGATTAAAATAAAGATTAGTAACAGAAGCACCCACACCGGCCAATTAAGTATATTTACTATTTTCTCTAATAATGTTTTAATAGATGCTTTAGGAATAACAATTTTAACATCACTCCTTTTTATTGGAAAGCTGTAATGTAAATTAGTAAAAGCGTTTGGAAAAGTAATAATAGTTGATATCTCTGCTTTTCCAGTACTAACTGCATTTCTGATATCTTCGAGAGAATCGTAATTTTTTATAGCACACAACGATTGAATTCTACGTAAATAATCACAAAACGGTTTGGAATAATCACCAATTTTCAGTTTAAGTGAAGCTACATTAGGGTGAAGTTTTTTCCTACCAACAATATCATTGAAAGTATACGTAATTAATTTATTTTCCGCTGTTGTGTGTATGGATATCACAGGAAAATTAATTAAAGTTGAATTCACAACACTAGAAATATCAACGTCTTGATTTGTGCTTTCGAATATTACTCGCATGTCGTAAGTATCCTTCATATTTACAGTTGCGTTAAATTCAGATGTATATTTATTAAAGCTCTCGACATTTTTCACTAACACAACGAAATAACTGAGGCTTCGATTAGGTATAGACTTGCTATCATAAATTTCTATCGGCATGGGCAGGTTGCACTTAAAAAAATCGTGCATAATCCGATCAACCATATAAATATCCCAATCTATGATATGTAGTGTTACACTGACAGACCAACAAATGTTGACTCTTTTTATATGTTTCTTATAGTTATTTGTAGCTATTTCTATTTTGCTGGATATAGACGTTATTACAGACAATATACCAATAAATAATTCTTTAAGAGCTACCATGACTTGATTCTTAAGCAATAGATTATATTCAACAATTTTGAAATTTGTAAAATGTGTATAGTTTTAATATGTTTTATAAATTTGAATATTTTTGTGTTAACAACAAGATATAAAAGACATTGCACGATTACACATCATGTTTATTCTATTATCCGTATTGTTTTCTAGCGGAAAAGTTTTAACATTACCCATTTTCTTAAAAGACAAAGTCTTTTAAATAAATGGGTAATGTTAAAACTTTTCCGCTGTAATACGTGTAATAGAATAATAATGATACACTAGGTGACCGACGGAAACCGGACGTTTTTTTAAATGATTAGTACTAGTTTGTTTTTTAATGAAAATATAATTTTATTATAAAACAATCTTCGTAATAACATGCCATTTAAAACGCTTATTATAATTAAAATATAATTTCAGGCAGGTGAATTAGTTGTACAGGTGTTCTTACATCCCACGATCAATTATTGTCACTTGCCGCATGATTTATTCCATTTCCTTAAATAGGTCGTGTGAGGTTTATGTGTAATGACACGTCATTTAAGATATTTAAAAAAGAAATTATTCAAAAAAGTCACATGTGTTCAAATATGGGAACTTGGTGATACCACGTACACTGCATAATTGGCAATAGTTGTGGTTCATCGAATGATCAGTGATCATTGTCCTATGTTCATCATTTCTAAAATCATAACGCGTTAATTTTTAACCCTCTAAAGCTTCCAGATAAGGTCATTTCACTTTTTGGCGACATCCCGTTCTCTCAAGGACCCTTATTTGACATTTTACGACTTATTTTTGTAAGGAAATCTCAACCACGAGTTGACCGTGAGATGTAGGAACGTGTAAACGTCAATTTTCACTAAAGGTTTGAAAACTGCTTTCAAGAAAGAACACAATTAGGCATGAAGCAACGGATCCATGGCCAGTGTTGTTTCGTCGTACTTTTCAGATATCCGTAGAACTCTTCGGCAAATTTCAGTAGATTTCGGTAGATCATATGTACACACATTTAAATTAAAAATTAACAAATTTTTTAAACAAAGAGTTTGTGAAAATAAATTCAACTATTAAATTACTAATAAAAAATACCATACTGTTATGGAAATGTCAACGTGCATATTTAATATAAAAAGTGATTACGATTAAATTGTCGCGTGTTCAAATGTCCAGGAAACAAAAACGAAGAGAAGTATCAGAAAAAAAAACTTCATAACATGGACATTTTATAAATTTACGTCCATTTGCACCTCGACCGATTAGCTTTAATCATCCACTAATCATTGACTAAACCACTGATTAACTCAAATTTCTAGAACGAAAGTATTTAGCATCTTTTTACAAGGGTCGACGTAAAAATTGAAAGACTTTTAATTTACCTACGCACAATTTTTTCGCGAACTGCATATTCATTTGAGAATATAACTCATAGCCTACTAGAACGAATTTTAAACCAATAAGATGCAAGAAAAGCCGTAGGTACATGTCTATCACGGCGATGATAAAAAACAAAAGAAGCGGTGGGTGTTAAGTTGTCCTGTCATTCGAAACGTCAAAATAGGTAAAGTTTCGTGCAGTGATATTAATAGAAAAGTGAAAAGTGCGACGCCAAAAAACACCGTCATCAACAAAGAATCACAGTGGCGGCAGTTTACGATCTTTGTGCGGTTAAAAAAGTCTCAATCAATAGGGAAACAACAATATCTCAGCTGTCGATAATGTTAAGGGACTCACATTATTTTATTCGTTATATTCTCTCACTAAATATAACTCATGATATGATTAATTATCGATGATATTTTGTCGTTGAAACCGAAGCAGCACATTCAACTCGCCCTTCGGGCTCGTTGAATCTGCAGCTCGGTTTCAACTCCAAAATATCATCGATAATAATCATACCACTCGTTATATTACGGCTGAAGATATTTTAACATTTTACAACAATTGATCAACCTTCGACAGACGCATAAAGAACAGGCCTTTATTTATTAAAATCCCTCACAGTTTATTGAAATCTTGGATTATTGTTTAGTTTATCCTAATACACGTAAGCGACAATTTAATCGTAATCACTCTATAATTAAAACAATTCACAAAGAAATCGCCAATAACTTAATGATTAAAGATGTTATTTTACCTCAGGAAGATTAAATCTTTATCATTCATATTAGCTATATATATATATATATATATATATATATATTTTTATTGATAAAATAAAACAATTTTATGACTAATGTAAGTTTTTGTGTGTAAAAGGCGTGTAATTGATTTGGTACTTAATATATTTCTTTGTTTTGTCTTCAATAATTGCAGAAATAAAATCATTCGACATTTGGAGAAGAATATGGAAGGTATAACATACTTTAAACAAATTTACTTAACAAGGGAAATGCATATGAACCATCGCCTCGAGTAATTTGTTTTACATTTTTCCTGAATTTTTAAAGAATAGTGTCAATTTATTTGCAAAGCTTTAATGTGCAATATGTATGTTTCAAAGATATATTTTCATCATTGTGGAAGATTAATCGTTGTTCGTTCTTATGGCCACATAACATGTGAATTTCCGACCTTAACAAAGAATAATAGACTCGGCTTGATTTTATGTTTGATCCCACGTAAATAATTAATCCACATTTTCAGGCTTTTCTAAACCAGAAATGTTTTCTAATATTAACCCATTAACGACCGACCAATTATAGAGTTAATTTTTTTATTAAATATACATAATGAATACGCAGTAAATTTTCACACATTCGTCGGTTTTATATAAAAACGAGCAATATAAAGTTTAGAATGAGTGGTTCCACTCCCAGATTAAGCATGAAGTAAAATTTCGAGTTTAGAAAAGCCTGAAAATTTGGTTTGGTCGCTCCGCGTAGCGGAGCGGCCAAACCAGATTTACAGGCTTTTCTAAACTCGAAATTTTACTTCATGCGCCACGCGTAAAAAACACTAAAATATTATGAAGTTGAGAATACACTGACATTATTTTTTTTGAATGAGTAATAATTTTAATTTTTAAATAACAAAATATTTACATTTTTCTTTATGCATTTTCAATTAGAGATCAAATAAAATAATATACGAAATTAACTTATTAAGTAAGTTAATTAACAAAAAATTAATAATATTGCGTGTATGCATCATCGGCGCTTAATGGGTTAATACAAAAATGTTTCACCAAGTGTTGGATAAGTGATCATTTAATCGCGAATATAATGGCTTCTGGTAATTACAACAAAGTCCCTGTTTTAATGGGCTTTACCACAAGATAAGGTATAATCATGGGAAGGTGGCCGAATGCGAATCTAATAAATTGGGATTTTTAAAACTTCATTCCGTATACATTGAATCAGCGAATAGGCTCTACACTGTCGAGACAGATTGCCGCTATGATCAAGAACTTTTATTTCGGAAATGATCCGAATCCAAACAATGTTGATTCTTTTTACCAGGTAAGGCTTTTGTTTGTAGAAACACGTATTTTTGTAAGAGGCACGTGAACATAATATAAACCTAATTTACAGTATTATTATTTAAATAATATTTGAAGCGTATTTTAAACAATCATCAAATCTACCGATAAATAAAAAATTAACACTGTTATATCGTTTCCTTACACAAATTAGTTATTGATTCTAATCTTCACTAAACTCAAAAACGTACATTGATTAAATCTTCTAGTTTAAGATTTAAATATTTTAAAACTTTTATTGCTTTTCGGGTTTATTTTTAGTTTATGTCGTTGTTATTATCCGAGTTTTCGAACACTAACCGGAGCTGAACCGGAAAAAAATATTCAGAGTGTAGAATTGTTTCGCGCACCATAGCGACTTCAATGTTTAATTTTTGATGTTGAAATATTGGCTTCCATAATTATTTTAGAGAAGATGTTTCTTTATAGAGAAAAAAAACTGTATAATACCATATCAATACTTAATTTGAGTGAGTTACGTAAAGTTCGAATTTAATTGACTGTAGTGTTTTTGATGAAACTTATATACAGGGTGCCCTGACCGTATTTCAACAGAATGTATGGAGATCTTGGTTATTTGAAGAAATAGAGAGTCGGCTGAATTGAGGTAAAGTTGCGTATTTCAGAGCCTAATAATAATCTAAAAATAAATTTGAAATATCTTCTTTCGTTTTTGAGATATTGTCAAAAAACGGATCTTTTCTAATTTCGTTTTTATTGTTTTATTCAAAACTATTGAATCCAGACATTTACAACTTTTACATTAAACAGGCACTTTTTGTAACATATTTTATTTTAAGATAACTATAATATTAACCCAGGGACCATAGCCAACTTTTGTTTTTTTAATGTGTGCCATTTTGTATTGTTGTTTTTTGAAAAAATATGGTTTTCTGAATTCATGTATCACACTTATTGTTATTTGTACATTTTATAAGTAACATTTTAATCTTTTTTTTTGTAAAGAGTGCCTTGAAAACAGTTGACTATCTCACTCATTTGACATCTCCTAGGACCCATAATGCTTACATATCACCCCTAAAGACGGGTATCTAGCTGATTAATTACTGTACTGATAGAAAATGTATTTGTTTATGAACAAAATATTAGTATGACATTTTGAATTTTAATAAATTGCTTGACCGTCTTTAAACAATCACACGATTTTGTCATACTGTATCTTTATTGACAGTGTTTTAACTATTGTGACTGTAAATGACTGCAATGACTGTCTTTTGACTATGCTAGGATTTTATCTGATTATATCTCTCTATGGACTGCATTTCGGCTATTGTGATGTTGTGATTGTAAGTCACTTAAATCACTATATCAAATACAGTCAATATAGTGATTTAATGACAAAATACTAATACGATACATATTTTAACAGTTGTGATGTATTTTAAACTAACGAGTGTATTCCACTCCCAGACTAAGTATGAAGTAAAATTTCGAGTTTAGAAAAGCCCCGCGTAGAAAATTTGTCGAGGGTCGCGCAGCGACCCGAGACAAATTTTCACGGGGCTTTTCTAAACTCGAAATTTTACTTCATGCGCCACGCGTATAAGCCACGGATTTACAGTAAAGTTAAAAATATATAACTCTCAGATGTGATGGTAATCAATATTTATTGAGATGTAGCGAACAATGCAAGAATTACTTTTTTTGTGAATAGTATTGGAATAATAATAATAAAAGTAGAATAAATTCAGTTTGTGCTACTTTTCCATACTGTTAATATTTAAGTCATCATATCTTAAACGGGGAAAGTGCTATGATGGACACATCAACATTTTTTTACTTTATGTTTTGTATGATAATCGATACTTATTATTATTATTACAAAAGATTGACAGTTATTAATTAATTTTGATTGCTAACAATGATTGACTGCTGTCAATATTTTATTGATTAATAGATATGACTTCATTGTTTCTGAGGCACTCTTTGCAAAAAGAAAATATGATAATTTTAAATGTAAAATCTAAAATAAATTATGAGTGTGATACATCACTGAGTTCAGAAAAAAATGTTCTTTCATAAAATATGAAAATCCAAAATAACGCCTATAAGAAAAACAAAAGTTGACTATGGACTCCGGGTAAGTGTTATAGTTATCTTAAAATAAAATATGTTACTAGATTTATCGTTAAAAAGAAATATTTTGTCAAAGTTCTAAATATCTAGATTTAGTAGTTTTTGAATAAAAAAATTAAAACTATTTTTCAAAAAAATCGTTCTTTGTTGATATCTGTCTTTAAATAACCCAGAACTCCATACATTCTGTTGAAATACGGGCACACTGTATATTAAAAGCCACTTTACTTTTTAATCAACTATAACTTTATTTGTAATTTAACTTCACATAAACATTTAACCATTCGCAATTGGGGTTCAACATATTCCAGAGAGGGAGGAAGCTGGTCCTAAAACCATGCGCATATAATAATAATAATAATCATCCTTTATTCCATCAACTGTGCACAATAAATTACATACAGGGTGTTAGTTCGAGAAAGAAAGTTGCAGTTTTCGTGATTCTCTTAAGCATAGAGGGTGCTAACATTAACAGCATAATAGCTGCGCTAAAATTAAGTGACTATAATATAAAAACAGTTAAATTTATAAATTTTCAATTAGGTGTAACTTAATTAAATTATTGTTGAGTTTTCTTAAGGGTGCTATATATTTTTTTGTCACTTTTCGGCTCATAATTGAATTCTCATTTAATTATGTTAATAATATTAATCCGTAGATGTAAGCTAATTTTCTTAAAAACTTAGTACAGTAGGAATAAAAATAAATGTGGAAAACACATTTATTTTTATTCCTACTTTGCCGGTCTCATATCCGGTCCCGGCAGTAACAACATGCTCTTACTGACTATTATCTTCAAACTTATGACCATAAATTACGTTTTCAATGCACCATTGTATTTTTAGATATTTGGCATTGAGTCGAACTTGAATTTCTTTAAAATTATTGCAAGAGTTCGAGCTAAAGGTAAGTTATATCTAGAATAATAATAATCTTTTAATTTTTCTGTTTGCGTAATATGGAGGAACATTGTATTTAAAAGCTGGCCATGCACAAAATCGTCTATTCAAGGATGTTATGTACATGGATCGCTAACTTGTCAATATGATGGATTAGCAAAATAAGGCAAGTGTCCGCCATCTTGTGGTAGGCATTTAAGCGGGAACATTTAAAATTGAACTCCTTGCAAAATAAATGTAAACGAATATATTTTATTATCTATATAAATAAATATTCTGTTTTATATACTAAACGAATGTGCCGGTGCCGGAATACTGAATACAAATTCCATTTTTTACACAAAATACAACACTATTCCATTGACTAACCTATATTGACGATAATAATAAACACACAAAAGTCTTCAAAAAAATAGTAAAACAAGTCCAAAATAATAAACAGGGGACACAACATATTAAAGTAACACCAAAAATATCGGGTGTGTATAAATTGGCGGATAAGCTACACGTGATCGAAAATGTAGACGCAAAAATGTTGTATCATGCTTCATATACCATCAGGAGGCATTTAATAGAAATGGACATTAGGCAACAGCTCATTCACGGGCTGCCATGTTTTTTTTATTAATTAGTTATGTGGGTTGTCTCAAAAGAGTAATAATACTAGAGCAGGGTTTATTTACAGACGTATATGCAATTTTAAGCAGAGTATGAGTAAATATGTCGCAAACAGTCTCTTTTGGAAGTTGTCTAGAAGAATGCGTCGTCTAGGAGGTATTGGCGAAGCGTCTGGATTGCGGTAGTCGAGTGATTTATTCTAACTGCAGGACTGCGGCATTTTTTCTTCTTTTAATGACACAGTATAATGCAATTCACGTATTTTGTTCGAAATGAAACCTATCTGCTTCTAAGCATAGTTGTAATCTCTTTTGTATCGTATTCATCACTCGCTTCAGTATTTCTGGTGTAATTTCCAGTACCGCCGCGTAAATTCTGTTTCTAACTTCGTTAGAATTTCGTGGAGGCGTAGAGTAAATTTTTTCTTTAATGAACCCTTAAACAAAATCTCTAAGGGATTAAGATCGGGTGATCTCGGAGGCCAAACGATAGGACCAGCGCGACCAATCCAACTGTTTGGGAATTGCTCGTCCAGCCAGTCTCTTACAATACGGGCAAAATGAGCAGGGGCATCATCATGCATGTATATCATATTTACTCGTAAATTCAACGGCAACTCATTAATAATTTGTTCTAGAACATTAATGTAATCATAAACATGAATATGATGTGGTAAATAAATTGGCCCTACAACAGTGTGGTTTATAATGCCTAGGCAAACATTAACGAAAAACCTTCTTTGGTGACCATGTTCTCGAACTTTTCGCGGGTTTTTCTCAGCCCAATAGTGACTGTTATAATTGTTAAATACCCCATCTCTAGTAAACATGCTTTCATCGCTCCAAAGAATACGTCTCGTGAATCCACCGTCGCCACGAATTCTATTTAAAATAGTATTGCAAAAATGTGTGCGGTATATGTTATCATTTTCATAGAGGGGCTGCACCTTCGTGAGATGATATGGGCGTAGAAGGTTTTCTTGTAGAATCAAATGAACGGTCTTGTTACTGGAGATATCTAATGTGGCAGCTAATTGTCGGGTACTGGCGGTGGGATCTTCTTCTATTGCACCTAGAACTTGCTATTCAAGTTGTTGCCTCTGCCGTAGCTGACCAGTGTTCGCATTTTTGGAAACAAACATATCCGTTTCACCTAGTCGTTGATCCAGCCTTCGAAATACATTTGTAGAAGGATACCCCCGATTTGGAAAACGTGCTCGATATTATATTTTTGCCATATTTGTATTTCCATTACAGAAACCGTAAGCCATGTACATGTCAGCGTACTTATTAAACGGAAAATTCATTATAAATGAACAAAACAATAACACAAAAATAACACAGAAACACAAAAACACTGAAAGGCGGGAACTAATACAAACTGATAATAATGAGAAAAACAGAATTGGCACAAAATTCGAACTAGCAAGTTTAAAAAAATTCGTGACTAAGTGTCAAAATTTGTTTGTGACGTAAGCGCGAGTCGACGTTGCTGGCTGTACTTTATATGAAAATAAGCTAATTAAAAACACACATTTGAGATAGAATGATTGCACACACTGGCAAATAATCTTCAAACTAGTCATTCTACCTTAATTGCAAGGTTTGCTGTAAATTATTATCGAATAATAACACATATGAAACGATTGGATGTTCAAACTTTGATGACCTCGTGAAGGTTTAGGAAGCATGGTACAACATTTTAGAATTAAGATATGCAGCTTAAAATTTTACGAAGAATATCACCACGTGTAGATTATCCGCCAATGTATACACACCTTGTATAATAATATTAAGTTCACTCGGAATGTCAATAGACGGGGGCCATATTGTGGTACGGTTTATTTTCGCCCACTACTTACCTCACCCCTAAAACGGAAGTAAGCAATCCATAGATATAACAATCTTGCGTCTTTTGATTTAAATTTGACATTTTATGTCAAACTAGGTTATTTTGTTTCAATATTTTTAGACTGAGACTTGTCTAGTGATATATCTTGTACTTGGTTTTAATTTTCCACTTATTGCCGGTTGCATATAAGTACCAATCAACGCCTGGTTGATCAGCTGTACGTTGACGACTCAACGTCTAATTAAATGCGTTTATCGATTGATCAACCAGGAGTTGACGTGACGTTAAATGTCAACCGAACCTTGCGCAGTCAAAAACTTTTAGTTAAGTATAAATAAAATTGCAAATTCTTGGTTGCAGAATACTCCAATCATTAAAAGTGCGATTCTTTTCGCAACATACAAGAAGTTAGTCTTACAAAGACTATATCAAACACTCATTGAAACAACTACTTCCTGAGCTAATATCCCGACGGACATTGAATTATACAACAAGTGTTTGCTGTTACATAGAGTAACCTACTGCAAATGTAACAATTTGGGTCAAATTATTTAGGCCATCTATAGACGCGTTTCGAAATTTATCTATCTTCTTCTTCTTCTTTTAGTTGATATTTGGTTGGACTCCAGCCTCTAGTCAACTGTACAGAATGGTCCATCTCAGAGGTAACAAGCGACTTTCTTGAGTTACGCGAATTTTTTTTAGAAATCGCCAACACACGCCGAATTTTGTTTATAGGGGGACAACTGTTGATGACATTTTAACCTTACATCACCCCCCGATTTTAAATAAGGAAAGTAGGCCGAGTGATATATCGTTAAGAAGTTCTTTTGATTTTGAATACAACGGTATCATCGCTTGTAATTTCATTGATTCCTGAAGAAACAGCAAGATTTTGCAATTGCAATTTCACCTGTTTAACGCAACAAAAAAAGTTAACAGTCCAGTAGGGAATGTAAAACGAACGAGTTATGTATTAACATAAAAGAACATTATATAACAAACGTCAAAATTCACATGTCAAAATAAATTTTAAAATTATGTATTTGAAATATAGTTGAAATAAATACACACAGCTTGTTACCTCAAATGTTATTTCAAAGTGTTGCCGTTCCCTCGAGAATCAATATAAACGAATAAATTACACCGTTCGTTTTCAGAATCGAAAGAGCTTTTTAACGATATATCACTTGACCAATTTTCGCTATTTAAAATCGGAGGGTAACGTTAGGTTAGGTTAGGAGGGTTAAGGTTATAAAGGTGGAAATGTGATCAGAAGATGTCTCCCTCAAAACATCAGAAGATGTCTCTCCGACGTGTCTCGGCGATTTTTTAAATAATGCCACGTAACTCAACAAAGTCGCTTGTTACCTCTTGGATGGGCTTAAAGTAATGAAAATGTGTACAACGTAAATAGCTCGGAAATAAATGACAATTGTTATTAGTTTGACAGAGGATGCAATTGCTGTTAGGTTAGTTCTCACTGTCAATAGCGTTACTAGTGATTTTTTTGTAGAAGTATAGAATCTAAAGAACATTTGCGTAAACGTATTTATTTTTTATTTGGACAATAGCCCAAAAATGAAGTTTGTAGGGGATTCGGATATGACGGAGAGACGTTTTGTTTCAAGACGTATATTGAACACAACTATTTACAAAGTTTTGTACAGCTATATGTAAATCGCTTTTTCCAAGATCAGTGCCAGGCAGAGCTCAATGTTAGGCCGTGATCAGCGCTAGCAAGAGTGTCTTTTTCAGTCGGGGGTGCGTATCTTATAGGCGTCCGGTTGAGATCCGAGGGGTAGCTGTGGTGGGGTTGACCGTACTCCATTGGCGCGTACGCGAGGGTGGTGGATGAGTGCGAGAGTGCCTGTGCGACGAGGATGGTTGCTAGTGGCGAGCGTCGGAAGTGGATGTTACAGTCTCCCCCTCTAGAGGTGAAGTCGTCCCGACAATCCATCCAGCAATTGGTCATCCACTAGTTTTCTTGGGCCTTCCTCTTTTACGCAAGGGTTTGATGGGTTCAGGGGCAGTATCTGATCTAACGTATGGGGTGAGTGCTGAGGAGTGGTAGGTACCAATCGCAGTAGTGGGATTGTCCAGCGGCGCAACCTCGAAGGTGGTGGGACCCAGAGACTGCAAAATAACGTAAGGTCCATCTCTTCGGGGAGCCAGATTGGAGCTGAACCCTTTATGGGCGTTACTTAATGGGTGTAGAGTTACCCAAACTCTGTCTCCAGGGACATACTGAATAGGTGCTATTCTGCCTTGGTCGGCCTGTTTCATCCGGAGATCTTGTTGATGATCCTGTGTTTCAGCGGCTTGGCGTAAATACTCGGTGAGTCTGGAGAGGTACGGGGTTATCTCTGCAACGAAGTTTTCGGATTCGAGAACGGTTTTAGGATCGTGTGTGGCTTCGTAATGAGTGCGGAGTTCTCTGCCGAAAGTTAAGAAAGCAGCGCTGCACCCGGTGGATTGACACGTAACAGTGTTAATGGCGAATCTAATGGATGGTAACATTTCTGCCCATCGGGTATGGTGTTTTCCGGTGAGTATTCCCAGTTGAACCTTCAAATCCCGGTTCTTTCATTCCACTGGATTTGCTTGAGGGTGGTAACTGGGTAAAAGTGCATGATGAATTCCCAAAACAAACAGGACATGCTGCATCACTGCGCTTACGAACTGTGCTTCGTTGTCACTGATCACTCGACGTAGAAAACCGAAACGTAGAAAAACTTCTTCGATCAGAGTAGTGGCGCATCGCTCTGCTGTGGCGGTTTCCAATGCGAACACCTCTACCCATTTGGACGCGAGATCTTCTACAATTAGGATGGTCGTCTTGCCATCCGGAGTGGTAGGCAGTGGTCCAAATAAGTCGAAGGGAAGTACTTCAAATCTTTGATTGACAGCGGTGTTTGTAGTAATCCGGCAGGTTTTAGATTGGACAATTTATATTGTTGACACGCTGCGCATTTCTTAATGTATTGTTCTACACTGTTTTTCATCCCCTTCCAATAATAGCTTAGTTGAATGCGCAAGAGGGTTCTCTGCATTCCATAGTGTCCTGCTGTGGCATCATTATGATAGGCTTCTAATATACGCGGAATCTCGCCTTTGGGGACCACTTGTTGTGCGTCTTCTTGCTCTCCTTGCGGGTCGTACCGGTACAGAATACCATTAGCCATGACGTATCCTTTTCTCGTCCAGTAGACTGCATTTTCGTTGAGTTGGGTGGCTTCTAGGTCATCGATTATCTTCTTCAAATCATTATTTTTTAAGTGAGCATCTCTGAGGTCACTCTCTTTCCGGGATGCCATGTCGATGGAAATTTTCTTTATTTCCCAGGGATAAAGATCATCGTCGTCATTGACTGGGCGGGACAAAGTGTCAGCTACTCTGTTCGCACGTCCTGGTATGTAGTCAATCTGGAGATTGTAGGATTGCAACTGCAGGGCCCATCGCGCCAATTTTCCTGTCGGTGACTGTAAACTCATCAGCCAACGAAGGGGTTGATGATCGGTGGCAACAGTGATTTGCGAACCATCCAGGTGTCCCCTAAATTTCTTTATCGCCCAAATAATGGCTAATGCCTCCTTCTCAATGGTGGCGTAGTTCTTCTCAGCAGGGGTTAGCAGACGGCTGGCGTATTCAACAGGGTGTTCGTCCACACCCTCCCCCTGGCACAAAACTGCTCCGACTGCATAAGCGCTAGCGTCTGTCCTGACAATAAAAGGCTTTGACGGATCGGCCGCTTATAGCACAGGTGCTTCGGTCAGCGCCTTTTTCAATAACTCGAACGCTGCGTTCTCTTCCTCACTCCATTTCCATGAGACGTTCTTCTTGGTTAGGTTGCTTAGTGGTTTAAAAATATGCGCGAAATCTGGTATGAATCGCCGATACCAGGAACACATTTGTAGGAAAGAGATCAGCTGTTTGCAAGTAGAGGGCTTTGTCCTTTGCCGAATGGCTTCGACCTTTTCCGGATCAGGTGAGAATCCGTCCTTTGTTATTCTATGTCCGAGAAAGCGTACGGATTGGCAGAAGAACGAGCTCTTTTCTCGGTTGATGCGGAGGTTGCATTTGTTGAATTCCGCAATTACTCTGGTAACGTCGTTTAGGTGTTGGTCGATGGAGTCCGATAAAATTATTAAGTCATCCAGGTACGCGACATACATACATTGGGTAGTCTTCTCCTAAATTTATCCATTAGCCTTTGAAATGTAGACGGTGCGTTCCTCGGGCTAAACGGCATTCGTTTGAATTGGTAACACCCAAAAGAAGTAATGAATGACGTTTTCGCTTGATCTTGTATTCTTACGGGAATCTGCCAGTATCCGTTGAGTAAGTCGATGGTGGAGAAGTTGTTTGGCTTACCCATGGCGTGCAACAAGTCGTCCACGCGCGGGAGTGGATAAACATCAGGGACTGTGACTCTATTTAATTTCCTGAAGTCTTCACACAGTCGGGTTCCTCCATCCTTCTTGGGGACCATTACGACGGGAGCGGCCCAAGGCCTTTTTCAATGATGTCCTGGCGCATCATTTCTTCTATTTCTTTTCGTAGTTCAGCTTGTCGAAAGGCGGACATTCGATATGGACGAGTAGCTATCGGGGTGTCTTCAGTTACAGTGATGGCGTGGTAAATCTCTGTAGTTGGCGGGCCCCATAACTCAAATGAGCCGGAGTTGGCTTGGACCATTTGGTTGACTTCTTCTTTTTCTCGGGTTTTAAGGTTTACTGCTTCATCTTCGCGGAGAGACACACTGGCATAAAATAATACTACTGGCTTCGGTCTTCATGCTCATCGAGGGAAAACCTTTCGGGAGTATTCCGGGCATACTGGTTGACTGGCATTGATATAGTCCACTTTTTCAGGGGTTTCTGGCAGCAAACTTATCAGTGGTGGCGGTGGTTGGTATTCTTCCCAATCTATTTCCGTTGGTTCGTTGTTGACTCATTCAGGCGTATTGTTCATCAGGGGTTCTGTCAGCCCATACAGGTAGCACATCCTGATTTGCTGTTCTTCTTTTGCCTGCTCTTCGGTGTCTTCTAGCGGCTCGTAAAAGTACTGTTCCTCCGGCGTGTCGATGAATGACCAAGTTCTCTGAGGTATATTGAGTATTTGAGCATTTTCCATGAAGTCTACCCCTAACAGCGTGACATTGTTTGTGCTGTCAGGGAAGATAAGGAAGGATGTCTGTATCCAGCAGTTTTTTAGATTCACCATAACTTCAGTGCTGAGCATGTGCTTATCTTGTGGGTTTCCATCGGACAGCGGAACCTGTCCTTGTACATTATTGAATTTCATGTCGTGCTGGAGCAGCACATGAATCTAGAAATGCACTTCCTGTGGCGTTCTTAATGTTGATACCGGGTTTCGTCGTTGCAGGGTATCCGGTTTCATGGCGCAAAATGCAAATTTACTGTTTCCATTGACTGTCGGATTGCACGTCGTGCACTTGCCACGTATAGTTCCTGGTTTTCCGCAACCGTAACATGAGAATGTCGGAGTGGGCGTTTTCTCTTCTATCATTCTTGATTGATTTCCAAGGCCTTCTTCAGTTTTCGGCACTCAGCAAATACGTGGCCCTGTGCGCGACAATGAGTGCACTTTTTTTTCTATCCATCAGAGTTCATGTTGGTTTGAGGATTTTCTTGTTCTTTTTCTTCTTTCCATGAGCGTTCAATTTCTCGTGCCTTGGCAGTCAGGTTTTGGAAAGTGGTTATTCCCTCTCATGGTATTTTCTCACGGATATTGGTGTTCAGTAAGCCGAATATTATATCTATCTGTAGCGCCTCACTCGAAGTATGTTCCTTTATCTGTGCGATAAGGGCCCTCTTTTCAGCGCTGAATGTGTCCGTGTTTCGGTTTTTCTCTTGGCGTTTAGCGAATACCTCTTGTAATATTGCATATGCCGGTTTCAGCGGTGCAAATGTCTCACTGAGCAGTTTAATGGCGTCGTTCCAGGTAGTCGTTGTTGTTTTCACCCCTTGCCACCACAATGCAGCGTCGTCGGTGAGCAGGAGTAGCAGGCCTTCTAAAGCGTCTTCATCTGATACTTTTTCGATTTTCTTGTACACTTTGATAGTGTTTATGAATCCTTCCACTTCCACAGGGTTCCTACTTACTCCCAAAAAACGTACTGTGCAGTCTGCAAAGGAAAAAGGCTTGTAATCTCTTTGGCGGGCTCGTATTAACTCTTGGAATTGCTCCGTGGTGAGTGTGACTGACATGTTTTCTTCGGTGTTGCTGCGTGCTTTTGCTCTCGTATTATATCCGGTCCCACGTTGGGAGCCCAGTTTGTAGGGGATTTGGATATGACGGAGAGACGTTTTGTTTCAAGACGTATATTGAACACAACTATTCACAAAGTTTTGTACAGCTATATGTAAATCGCTTTTTCCAAGATCAGTGCCAGGCAGAGCTCAATGTTAGGCCGTGATCAGCGCTAGCAAGAGTGTCTTTTTCAGTCGGGGGTGCGTATCTTATAGGCGTCCGGTTGAGATCTGAGGGGTAGCTGTGGTGGGGTTGACCGTACTCCATTAGCGCGTACGCGAGGGTGGTGGATGAGTGCGAGAGTGCCTGTGCGACAAGGATGGTTGCTAGTGGCGAGCGTCGGAAGTGGATGTTACAAGTTATATATAATGTTAAAGATAAGATAGTACCGATTTCCATAATTAATCAGGTTATCAAGAGATGATTAGCAGGTCTCTCTGCAAAAGCGCTTTCAACAACGGATAGACCTTCGATTTAAGCGAGTAATAGCGAAACATGTTGGGCAAGGTTCGTTTAAGGTTGAGAACAATTAAAGAAGACTTTTTCAATCTTTTAATGATTTCTTTGTTTTCTTAAAATATGTAGTTTTTCATTAAGTTTATTGTGTGTTGCATCTGTTTTAAAATTATATTTTATTTTGAATAAATTGGTAATTCTCATTACTTTAAGCCCACCCGTTACTATAAAACCAGACAATAGTATAACATGATCAAATATATTAAAAAATAAAATAGTAACGATAATTTGATTTTAATTTTGTTTCACTTTTTGAAGTGATTTCAAGTGATTTGTATCATTTTTTTCATAAATACAAAACAAACTGTCTGCCACGTCAATGTCTTTATTTTATTTGTGTTGCAGAAAAATGTAATAGTAGATGAAATTTTGTAGGCAACTTGTGTAAAGCGCTTTTGTGCATTTCTTGCTATTAGGACACACGTCTAATAGCCCGTGCCTAAACCTAGCAAATCCATTCATATCGTTTAAGTATTTAAATTTATATTTAATACACATTACATTTTCGTGTTGTTGACTCATGTATTTTTTAGGCGTTTGTCATGCTGATGATTTGGGATACTTATTCAAAACCTTAGTTACACCTCCAATTAGGCCTGGTAGCCTAGAAGACATCACAGTTAAAAGATTAACGAAATGGTGGGCGACTTTTGCGAAAACAGGAAGCCCGAATCCAATCCATAGGGATGATTATCTAATTCCGGTTGAATGGCCTGCCGCAAAAGTAATTGATTTTAGGTATATGAATATTTTCGAACATTTGACAGTCGAAACGAATCCAGAGGATGAGAGAATGAAATTTTGGGAGAACATTTTCTCACTAGCTTCTGCAACAACTTGCAAATTGTAGAACATTATTTACGATCCTCGTCATACCTGTACTAGAAAAAAATGTTTTCGTGAAAGTTTTTAAATCAAAAATGTATGTGTAAATATCCCCATTGAGTTAATTGGGTGTAGTTTTTTTAATGCCGATGTGTCTGGACGGTAGAGCGAAAATCGTTGGAGATTTTGACATGTAACATTAAACTTAGTATTTAAAGTAAAATTTAAAATATAGATAAATTTAAACGTCGTGTTATATTAAATATATTCCTCCTAGTTTATAAGTAATAAAAGAAAATTATGGGAAATATTATTTTTTTTTTTAAATTATAAAAATCAACAATTTTTATATTTTATCATAAATTTACTACATTCGTAGATAATATAAAAATATAAAAACAAAATATTTCAAATTATCAAAAATAACTAAACAAATAGAGATTTAATTATTTAACAATTGCAACTCTTGAAATTATGAAAGTAAAATGAAATTTTAATAAATTAATAAATCTGAAAATAATTTCACAAGAGTCGATAATGGTAGTAAAATTTAATGATTTTCGTAAATATGTTTGCGAAATACCAATCTTCTCTATTTTCGATCCACCCATATGAATAATGAATTTTCACCAATGTGACATAGACAGGGTTAATGACGACATGACTACATTTATTGCCACAAATACTTGCATAACTCCAAAAACCATAGACAGATTCCAAGATGCACTGACTAATTCCATCAAGACACATACCCGAAAGTTACTCCCTTCTCAAATATATCCTTAGACTAATTAAATACTTAGACTAATTAAATACAAC
Source organism: Philonthus cognatus (assembly GCA_932526585.2). Lineage (NCBI taxonomy): Eukaryota > Metazoa > Arthropoda > Insecta > Coleoptera > Staphylinidae > Philonthus > Philonthus cognatus. The sequence goes on from OW052242.1 coordinate 39,018,639, forward strand.
AGACAAATTTACAGAGACATTCGATAAACGGACGACACAAAACTGAAAACAAAATTCAATAAATTAAACAAAGACATCAAACATCTCATAATAGAACTAAAAAAAGAAAAATTGTTCACCGTATGTAATGAAATTCATAAAAAAGATAGATAAAACTTCTAGACACAAATAAAGAAACCATCGAAATATAAGAAGACTGATAATTAAATCAATAATAAATCCAATGACAAATAACGAAACGAAGGACCTACAGACCATTGCAAATATAACGAGTGTCAGCATCTCAGTAGGTTCTGACTTAAGAAACATCGGTCGTGATTTGACACTACCCAATTACATATAATTATGTTTATTTAAAGTTTCCTAAATTCACCAACTCGTATAACTTAATCTAAGATATGTAATTTGTTTTTCAAAGCAACCGAGATGCGAACAGTTTATAGACACTCGTTATTTGTAAACTATTTTAACCATTGTCGAGTTTGGCTAGGAAAATCCTTTGGGATTTTTACTGCAGTGGTTTCCCGTTTCCTTCTGCATCCTCATGCCGTTGATACTTGTTGATTTGTCCGCCATTGGGAACGGTTTCTTGTGTCGAGGACAAGGAGGTGCTCATACTCTTGCCAGCTCATCCAACTGGAGCTGTTGGCTAACAAGAGGGATCTGCTTTTTCGGCAGATATTCGATCGACAGAGCCTCGTTAGTTTTCCAGCAGGATACAGCACAAGCAGAAGAGGTTGTCATTTGGCTAGGCTTTTGTTTTTTGCTTTTGGCCTCAACTACTTATTTTTAAGTTAAGTTTGTGATTTAAAAAAAATAAAATAGCATTTTGTGTGCTTAATCTGCTTATGTGCAGTTTATATAAGTATTTATTATTGTTGTACAAGGTAGAGCTTGGGAACTTCCATTTTTGAAAAGGGCGCAGTAAAGTTACTGAGAGTAACAGAAAGGTGGGGAAGGATTCAATTTAAAGACCTAGATAGAAATTTCGTGTCCCTATTCATTTTAGGTGCATAAGTGCGTTGGTAGAGGGAACAGCGCCCTTTTAATAATAATAATAATAATAATAATAATAATATACTTTATTGTCCACGGAAAAACCACAAATCGGACAAAATCATACAATACATACAGTTAACAAAATTATATATAAAATGGTGTAAAATATACAAAAGTTGGTATAATTAAAGATTTACAATATTACAAAATATATCAGTAAAACGCGAATTAGCATTAATACACATGTGATATATTGGCGCTTTTAGTAGTATATTGGTATTAACTCTTGGTAATAGAAACGAACTACTTTGCCGCGAAACTATACGTGGCGTATTAAAAGGTATCATAGAGAGTAATTGAGGAACATCTATTATATTATGAACTAATTTGAACATGAATGTACTACTAGCTAACTTACGACGATCAGACAAAGATATCATACTGTGTATAGATAATAAAGTGCTGTAGTCAGTGAGATAATCAGGATATATACCAGTTAACTTAAAATTTAAATATTTTAGAAAACGTTTTTGTACACGTCTAGCAAGATGGATTGATTTGTGTAATATGGATAAAAAATTATTGAACCGTACTCTAAGCGGCTTCTAACTAAGGCACAGTATAATACCCTGATCAAATCAGTATCATTAAAATACTTGCAAGTCCTAATTACAAAGCCAAGCATCTTGAAAGCTGATGAGGTGACGTTGTAAATATGATTAGTGAATGACAACCTATGATCAAACGTAATACCAAGATCTTTGAAAATTTGGTCTCGTTTTATGGAGGCACCATCTACCCAATATTGATGATTAATGGGATTGGATTTTTTCGTATATGAAATAGTGACACACTTACTAACGTTAAGAGACAGGCCGTTATTGTTACACCAACCACTTATTATGTCCAAATTTCTCTGCAAAGTAACACAGTCGTTTTGATTGTTGATGACATTATATATTTTAATATCATCTGCGTAAGCTAAAACTGGACAATTTATGGATTCAATTAGGTCATTAATATACAAATTAAATAATAATGGACCTAGATTAGACCCTTGCGGAACACCTGAAGGGGAATAAAATTCATAAGAATTGAAGCCATTAAAATAGACGTAGTTTGTACGATTGTCCAAAATTGTCCAGCTTACTCAGTAAGATATTATGATTTATGGTGTCGAAAGCACGAGCAAAGTCTGTATATACTACATCAATTTGCTCGCGTTTGTCCAGAGCCTCGCTAATGTGTTGTGTAATTACTGCTAGGTTTGTCATTGTCGAGCGACCAGACATAAAACCATGTTGAAATGGAGAAATATAAGGTTTGACATGAAATGATACTACACTATAAATAATTTGCTCAAAAATTTTAGCAAAATTAGACAGTAATGCGATTGGCCTGTAATTTGTAATAACGTCCGTATCACCACGCTTAAACACGGGAGTAATTACAGCTCGTTTCCATAAATCAGGGAATGTGTTAGTTTGCAGAGAAAGGTTATACAATATGGACAAAGGATATGAGAAAGTGAATTTACAGTCCTTTACAAGAAAATTTGGAATTTTGTCATCACCACAGGTGTTCGAGTTTTTGGTACGATTAATGCTTCTAATGATATCTTGTTCCTCTATTACGGGGGTTAGCAACGTCTGACAATTGGAGATGACATTGTGCGAATCTAAGTTAATCGTTGAATACATACTGGAAAAGCTATCCGCAAATGCATTGACAATGTCAGTCGGGGTTTCATAATACAAATTATTTCCATCTCGCAGACGCCCAGGAATACGGGTTTTGCCTTTTTTTTTGTTGACGAATTTCCAGATGTTATTTGGAGAAGTTTTAAGATCCTTTTCAATCATATTTATATACGTATCATAGGATGTTGCAATTTGTTGCTTCAGTTGTTCCCGAATTCTCTTAAATTGGCTATAAAAATAATTGCTCCCGGACCGTTTCCATTTTTTGTGATAGTATTTTTTTAATTTTAAATTACGTTTTATACTGTTAGTAAACCATGGTGGGTAAAATGTATTACTTACATGAGTAGAGCGAGGGACGGACTTGTTTAGAATAGTATATAATTCATTGTAAAAAGCATCACATGCATCATTTACATTGGTATATGATTTCAAGAAGGACCAGTTTGCGAGATTTAGATCTTGGTATAATTGAATAAAATTTGCTTTTTTAAAATTATATTTGAAGTTATTGTTCACTGGAAATGGATTGTTGGTTGTATTGTGTTTTACACATGATAGAGATATAGATAGAGCTGGGTGATGGGAATCTTCTGGTATTAACGGCAATGTGTCTCTTTCAATATTTATAGAATCTGTAAAGTTACTAAGAACCCGGAAGAGTCCATTTTCAGGCCTATTTTTTCACGGTAAACATGAATTCAGATTGTTTTTGGAAAATGATGTAGTTGTTTTTATGCCTGATCTCAAAGAACTGGACAATGTGTATGTGGTTTGGGCAAGATGGGGCCACAACCTACACAGCTAGGACGTGCAGCTGATCTCTCTGAAAAGGGCACGCTCGCCTGATTTAACCCCTTGTGATAATTTCCTGAGGAGTAATCTTAAATACCGAGCTTATAACAATCCTCCACAGACCCTGGAGTAGGTCTTCCGGGGTCTGACGAGCCGAAATTGTCAGTACACCGACCGGAATCCTTAAAAAAGTGGACCAAATCTTCCAAATTTAACTGAACCAGTGTATTAACAATTGAGGGAGACATTCACAAGATATTTTTTTGAATACGTTATAAAATCAAATTTTGTGTGACTGAACTTTTATATTTTTAGGACCAGTTAAAATTGGCATGTTTGTGTGAATCGTATGCTACTACAAATAAAGTTCAAAATCGGTCGATTTAAAAAAAGAGATTAAGTTTGGCTTAAAATTACAGAAAAATCAGGTTATGTGTAAACATTTTTGCTAATTATTGAAGTGCTCGCGGGTTTTTACATAATATTTAACTCAAGTTGATTTCAATAAAACCTAATAAAGCTTTACAGACCTCATGAAAATGTTGATGGAATGATGATTTATTATCAAATCAAGTTTTACATTGAATATTCCAAAGTTTTGTTAAAATTCAATGACAAGTTTTTGAATTCAAAGTATTAATTATATCAGTTTAAAATTGCATAAATGTAGTTTCAAATGTTAAATCCCTATGTATACTGCCTTTCAAAAAAATCAGAACACCAAGTATTTATTGCACGATTTTAATAAAATTTACACAATTTGATCATGTAAACAAACTGTATCGATGATAAAAAAATCAACTTGATAAACAAAAAAAACAAATGGATAAAAATTAATAATGTGTTGGGCCTCCACGATTTCCCAAACACTCACTAACACGTCGAGGCATGCTAGAAATCAGGCTGTCAATATAGACTTGGGGTATTTCATTCCAAACTTCGATAATTTGACCTCTAAGTTCCATTACAGTGTTAGCGGGGCGCTGTAAGTTACTTATTCTAACACCTATCATATCCCAAACATGTTCTATTGGCGATAGATCTGGAGAACGAGATGGCCAAGGTAACAAATTGATTTCGGCACTATCAAAAAACTGTCTTGTAATGGCCGCTGTGTGAGGTCGAGCATTATCTTGCTGAAAAATGGGGTTCTGCAAGCCATTTACGTAGGGCACTAACACGGGCCGAAAAATGTTGTCAATATACCGAATCGCGTTAAGACTTGCTTCTAAAAAAACTAGAGGAGACCGACTACCATATGCTATTGCCCCCCAAACCATAACTCCCTGTGTAAGAGCCGTATGTCTTTCAACAGCAAATTGTAAAATTCTGCGTTCACCGCGTCGACGTCTCACTCTTCTGCGACCATCATGAGCCCATAAACAGAACTGAGACTCATCGCTGAAGATAATGTTATTCCATTCATGGGTCCAATGTTGTCTTTCCCTGTACCAATCAAGTCTTGCTCTGCGATGCTGCGGAGTAAGAGGTAGACACAATTGTGGACGGTAGGATCTTATACCAAAACTGCGGATTCTTCTGTAAACAGTAGCCATGGATACTCTTTGGCCATTTAGAGCCAACCAGTAATTTCCCAATGCCCGCGACGTTGTAAATCTGTCACTTAAAGTTGTAAGACGAAGAGCTCGATCTTCACGCTCAGTGGTGCTTCTTGGACGTCCTGATCCAAGTCTACGTCGATTCTCCCCAGCTTCGGACCATCTAGACCAGCAGCGTACGATCACCGATACACTACGGCCTACCCTTTCAGCAATAGCACGAACCGAAAAACCCGCTTCTCGCATTCCAATAATGCGACCCCTTTCAAATTCACTTAGATGATGATATTGTGCACGCCGACGAACACGGGGCATCTTTTTATGTTTTACAAACTGAAACGTCAAACTACTCAGAGGCTACTTGGATATTAGAAGCAATTACATTAAACAATCAGCAGCTCTTCATAATGGTGAAATCAAGGAAAAATACCATTAAATAGTAACCAAAACAATTGATTTTTTGATCATCGATGCAGTTCATTTACATGATCAAATTCTGTAAATTTCATTAAAATCGTCCAATAAATACTTTGTGTTCTGATTTTTTTTTGAAAGGCAGTATATATCTGATGAATTCAACACCCTGTATAGGATGTTTTCATGTTGTGATGCTTAAAAAATAGCATTATTAACGCGCACAATAGAACACTACATTAAATATTACTGTCGGAAGCAATCACCTCATTTGTAAATGGTGTAACCCGTATATTTGGATAAAATAAAATAAACTCAAAATGTTACTTTATGCTTAACCAAGCAGTGAAAACACTCCAGCATTTAATGTTTATATAAGTAAAGACAATTTTTACAAGTACAGTTAATCAGTATTAACTGTACTTGTAAAAATTGTCTTTACTAACAATACATTATAAGTAATAAGTAAGCTAAAATAGTTTTCAATCATTGAGCAATTATATAATTAAAAATGCCTGTACATGCAGAAAGAAAAGCGATTTATTAAAAATATTAAATTTATCGTAAATGTTGCATGTAGCCACCATGTTCTTCTTGAATAAGAAGTCCTGCTATTTTATTGACACTAGATGTACCATATTCGTTTTAATTTGCCAAATTTTGCGACTCTTGTAAAACTTTAATAACTGCAACATCTGTTGCCACCGGGGGTCTTGCTTATTTCTTTTTATCCATAACAGAACCACTTTCTTTAAATTTTACTACCAGTTTTTGAAAAGCTCTTAATGTGCTGTTAAATTGTTACAGGTAGGAAACCGTCAAAAGGCTGCCGAGAAACTTCATCCATATTGGTAATAACATTGAACAAGTGCAATGCGAGTTTGCAGAGGCAAAGCCATTTTTTTTCACAAAAGAAATTGTGATCGAATGTGAAAAACCTATGATGATACTTGCATACCATGCTATTTTTTTATAAACAAATTTTTTGTTATGACGATCAAAAGGTGAAAATAAAAAATCCCGATCTTTACGAGTAGTTTGAAATACTACTTACTTTTAAAAAACCCTATAAGGTACGATTTACGAGAGGAGAGGAAACCATTGCTCCTTGATTTGTAGTGCTTTCTGCATTAATGCATGTAATACGAAAATAGTTTGATGTCATCAGATAAAGTGTGTGAAAAGAGACAGAAAACTTCATAATATGTCTACTATAGTTTTTCGATTGAACATACTGAAACGTGTGTTCCCGTATGCAGCTTTAAAATGTTAAGGTTAAACGTCACATTTTGACAATGTCTTCGTAAAACTAAATCTGCAAAAACCCATTGACAAATCATTTTAATTATTGTACATAATCGTTTTAAATGTGAGTTTAAGTGGTATAATTCCAATTTTTACATCTACTAAATAGTTCAGCTATTTAAAGAAATAAATTTATGTTGATTTTGTGTAAGCTTAGTTGATTTGGCAAATAGTCATCGGATTATTGTGTTATTAAAGGGATTTTTTTTAAATATACATACAGGGACTTTTTTTAAATATACATACAGGGAATTTTCTATTGGGTATACATATGCAAACGCTATTTTTTAAAGAGTTCAATTTGAAGCTTAAAACGAGTGTTTTCCACTCCCAGACAAAGCATGAAGTAAAATTTCGAGTTTAGAAAATCCTGAAAATTTGGTTTGGTCGCGTAGCGCGAAGCGCGGAGCCGCCAAACCAAATTTTCAGGCTTTTCTAAACTCGAAATTTTACTTCATGCGCCAAGCGTATTAAACACTAAAAGCACTGGAGTATTGTGAACGAGTAAACTTCGCTTGAAATCAGTGTTTTAAACGCGTGGCGCATGAACAAAAATTTCGAGTTTACAAAAGTCTGAAAATTTGGGCTTTTCTAAACTTGTAATAGGTCAGTAGGGGTCATGTGCAAATATTATTTTTGACGAAATTAAATTAAAATATTAATACAAAAATCACCCAAGAAAATAATAAAGAAAAATTAACATCCAGTAAATACGAGAATAACATTAGTCGATCAAATTTTTTTTTTTATGTGAAAGAAATAACAAATGCAGCATCGCCTTAAAATAATAAACAAGTACCGGCGCGTGGAGAAATGCTAAGACATACAGAAAGATTCAGTTCAGGGTTTAACGAACGCAAACACAACAAGTGTGCAGAGTCAGGGAAATTACGTTGACGTCAGAGAGGGATGGGTTTTGTGACCAAATATGGTAGTAGATAAAGTCTAAGCAACAAAATTTGGGGAGGGGAGAACTTTGAGAGCAGCAAAGAAACAATTCTAAAAAGGAGTTAGTTATGGGACAGGGACTAGGACAGTCAGTATTTGAATTTAAATGGGGACAGTTGAGAATAGGAAGTTTCAGTGGGATGTGAGTTAGTGAAGTAATGTTGATAAAAAGAGTTAGGTATTCAGAATAGAGTTAGAAAATGGAGAATGGAGTTAGGGATAACAGCGCTGGAGAGACTATCACGTAAGAGTAAAATTAATTCTACATCAAACCGACTAAGTTAAAATCAAATAAACAAAACCAGCGAAATAATTTAAACATCTGAGAAAAGGGGAAGATGGGGCGGGGGGGTGAGAGTGAGAGGTGTATGGTGGTTGATGTGTAAGGCCGAACTGAGCGAGAAAACGAGGTATGTCCTACTAACTAATCGACCCAGTCGATTGATGTGTAAGGCCAATCCGAGTCAGTATTGCGCTAAGTGTCCTACTAACTAATCACACGAGTGAGGGGTGTATGGTGGTTGATGTGTAAGGCCGAACTGAGCGAGAAAACGAGGTATGTCCTACTAACTAATCGACCCAGTCGATTGATGTGTAAGGCCAATCCGAGTCAGTATTGCGCTAAGTGTCCTACTAACTAATCACACGAGTGAGGGGTGTATGGTGGTTGATGTGTAAGGCCGAACTGAGCGAGAAAACGAGGTATGTCCTACTAACTAATCGGCCCAGTCGATTGATGTGTAAGGCCAATCCGAGTCAGTATTGCGCTAAGTGTCCTACTAACTAATCACACGAGTGAGGGGTGTATGGTGGTTGATGTGTAAGGCCGAACTGAGCGAGAAAACGAGGTATGTCCTACTAACTAATCGACCCAGTCGATTGATGTGTAAGGCCAATCCGAGTCAGTATTGCGCTAAGTGTCCTACTAACTAATCACACGAGTGAGGGGTGTATGGTGGTTGATGTGTAAGGCCGAACTGAGCGAGAAAACGAGGTATGTCCTACTAACTAATCGGCCCAGTCGATTGATGTGTAAGGCCAATCCGAGTCAGTATTGCGCTAAGTGTCCTACTAACTAATCACACGAGTGAGGGGTGTATGGTGGTTGATGTGTAAGGCCGAACTGAGCGAGAAAACGAGGTATGTCCTACTAACTAATCGACCCAGTCGATTGATGTGTAAGGCCAATCCGAGTCAGTATTGCACTAAGTGTCCTACTAACTAATCACACGAGTGAGGGGTGTATGGTGGTTGATGTGTAAGGCCGAACTGAGCGAGAAAACGAGGTATGTCCTACTAACTAATCGACCCAGTCGATTGATGTGTAAGGCCAATCCGAGTCAGTATTGCGCTAAGTGTCCTACTAACTAATCACACGAGTGAGGGGTGTATGGTGGTTGATGTGTAAGGCCGAACTGAGCGAGAAAACGAGGTATGTCCTACTAACTAATCGGCCCAGTCGATTGATGTGTAAGGCCAATCCGAGTCAGTATTGCGCTAAGTGTCCTACTAACTAATCACACGAGTGAGGGGTGTATGGTGGTTGATGTGTAAGGCCGAACTGAGCGAGAAAACGAGGTATGTCCTACTAACTAATCGACCCAGTCGATTGATGTGTAAGGCCAATCCGAGTCATTATTGCGCTAAGTGTCCTACTAACTAATCACACGAGTGAGGGGTGTATGGTGGTTGATGTGTAAGGCCGAACTGAGCGAGAAAACGAGGTATGTCCTACTAACTAATCGACCCAGTCGATTGATGTGTAAGGCCAATCCGAGTCAGTATTGCGCTAAGTGTCCTACTAACTAATCACACGAGTGAGGGGTGTATGGTGGTTGATGTGTAAGGCCGAACTGAGCGAGAAAACGAGGTATGTCCTACTAACTAATCGACCCAGTCGATTGATGTGTAAGGCCAATCCGAGTCAGTATTGCGCTAAGTGTCCTACTAACTAATCACACGAGTGAGGGGTGTATAATGGTTGATGTGTAAGGCCGAACTGAGCGAGAAAACGAGGTATGTCCTACTAACTAATCGACCCAGTCGATTGATGTGTAAGGCCAATCCGAGTCAGTATTGCGCTAAGTGTCCTACTAACTAATCACACGAGTGAGGGGTGTATGGTGGTTGATGTGTAAGGCCGAACTGAGCGAGAAAACGAGGTATGTCCTACTAACTAATCGACCCAGTCGATTGATGTGTAAGGCCAATCCGAGTCAGTATTGCGCTAAGTGTCCTACTAACTAATCACACGAGTGAGGGGTGTATGGTGGTTGATGTGTAAGGCCGAACTGAGCGAGAAAACGAGGTATGTCCTACTAACTAATCGACCCAGTCGATTAATGTGTAAGGCCAATCCGAGTCAGTATTGCGCTAAGTGTCCTACTAACTAATCACACGAGTGAGGGATGTATGGTGGTTGATGTGTAAGGCCGAACTGAGCGAGAAAACGAGGTATGTCCTACTAACTAATCGACCCAGTCGATTGATGTGTAAGGCCAATCCGAGTCAGTATTGCGCTAAGTGTCCTACTAACTAATCGCAAGTGTGTCGAGTGTGTGATGCTAGCTCCGAGATGGTTTTTGTGGGTTTCCCATCTCGTAATGCAAATGCAGGGGCTAGTTAATTTTGCTCCCACAAGTAGAGTCATACATTTTTTTGAGTTTAACCAAATGCACATGACTTTTAAGCATAAACGTTGGGTAATATATTTTGTGAATATAAATAATATAAGACATATCAATTCATTAGAAATGTCATGAAAGGTCAATAAACTTTGCATACGTTAAGCTCATATCCTGTTTTATTTATTGTCCACACATCCTCCTAGTCAAATTAAAAGGGAATAAAGACACAGTATTTACGATAATGCATATTGACACAAACAACGAACCTGGTAAATAAATAAAAGGGTTACTACATACACAACACAACGTAAACAATAATACAAATTATAAATTTGTACAATACCTAGGGTCGAATCATTACAAACTCGAAATTTTACTTCATGCTTAGTCTGGGTGTGGAAACCACTCGTTTAAACTTCAGATTTACCTTTTTTAGGAAAACAACAAATATTTTAAATATATATACTCAAAAGAAAAAAAATTACAACAAATTATGATTTAAAGCTTTTCTAAAAGAAAGAACAAATATTTAAATAAGTATACATACCGGGAATTTTCTATTAGGTATACATATGCATACGCTTTTTTTAAAGAGTTCACTTTGAAGCTTAAAACGAGTGTTGTCCACTCCCAGACTAAGCATGAAGTAAAATTTCGAGTTTAGAAAAGCCTCGAACCAAATTTTCAGGCTTTTCTAAACTCGACATTTTACTTCATGCGCCACGCGTATAAGACACTAATTTAAAGCAAAGTATACTTGTTCACAATATTTCAGTGCTTTCAGTGTTTAATACGCGTGGCGCATGAGGTAACATTTCGAGTTTAGAAAAACCTGAAAATTTGGTTTGGTCGCTCCGCGCTTCGCGCTACGCGACCAAACCAAATTTTCAGGCTTTTCTAAACTCGAAATTTTACTTCATGCTTAACCTCGAGTGGAAAACACTCGTTTTAACTTCAGATTGAACTCTTTCAAGAAAACATCGAAGATTATGAAGAATACAAAGAGAGAAGAAAAAAAGTAAAAATGGAGGTACATAAGTCCAAATAAGATTCATGGAAGGAATTTGGTATGAAGATGAGCGAAAATTATCGGGATAATTAGAAATTATTCTATGGAACTCTTAAGCAATTGAAAAAAAAAGAAATAACACAGTCTAATGAAAATAAAAGATAAGAACGGAATGATAGGGACAAATGAGGATAAAATAATGCAAAGATGGTAACAATACTTTGAGGTGCTGACAGATACAGAAACGCAAACGAAAAGAAAACCGGAAGAAGAAGACAACCAGACAGACAGCGACATTGAAGAAGCTAATGAAATTACGGAAGAAGAGGCAATAGAGGCTATCAGAAGACTAAAGAATGGAAAAGCAACAGGCAAATGAAATAACACCAGAAATGATAAAAAAAACATGGGAGAAGTGGGAGTTAGAAAACTGACAGAAATAATGAACGATATATTAAAAAAATGGAAAGATACCTATAGAGCGGAATATAGGAATAATCCAACCCATATACAAGGAAGGAGATAAGATGGACTGCAATAATTATAAAGGAATCACATTAACAAGCATACCAGGTAAAGTAATGGCAAGGTTACTTGAAAAAAGAATTAGAGACAAGGTAGCAAATACAATAGAAGGACAATGTGGATTTAGAAGAGGAAGAAGCACCCAAGATTTGATTTTCATACTAAGACAAATAAGCGAAAAAATAATAAAGAAGAACAGAGAGGCACATCTATGCTTTGTGGACCTTGAAAAAGCATTCGATAGAATAAAGAGAGAAAACATATGGAAAACTTTAGAAGATAGAGGAGTAGGAAAGAAGAGAATCAGAACAATCCAAGCCATTTATAAAAATAACAAGAACATCATAAGAACCAACAACGAGGAATCAACGGAGTTCACAACACGAATAGGAGTTAAACAAGGATGTGTCCTAAGCACCCTCCTGTTCACTCTAGTTTTAGACCCTGCAATAAAGGAGGCAAAAAAAGAGATGAAAACACTGAAAGTAAGATTTTGGAAATTGAGAAGGATGGAAATATCAGAACTGCTTTTCGCAGATGATATGGTCATATTAGCAGAAACTGAGAAAGACTTGCAACAAAATAGGAAAATTCTAAATAGGTAACTGGCAAACATAAATATGAGGATAAATTTACAAAAAACATAGGAGGAACAACAATAGAACAAATAGAAAGCTATAAATACCTGGGGACAATAATCGAAAGCACTGGCAAACTAGAAAAAAGAAATAGAAGACAAAGTAGGAAAAACTGGAAAACTGTACAACATGATGAAACATACGTTCTTTGGTAAATAGGAAACACCCAAGGAAATAAAAACAGGAATAGTAAAAAAAAGTGATAAGACCTACGCTAACATATAGCAGCGAAACCTGGACAATAACAGAGCAACAAAAAGGGAGAATAAACGCAACAGAGATGAGAGTTCTTAGGAAGATAGAAAACAAGACAAAAGTAGACAAGGTAAAAAATGAGAAAATTAGACAGAACCTAGACATCGAGCCAATTAATGAAAGAATAGCAGAGGTACAGATGAGATGGTTTGAACATATAAACCGAATGAAAAATGAAAGAAACACGAAAATGATATATGAAACAAGAGTACAAGGGAGGAACCAGTGAGGAAGACCGAGAAAAACTTGGAATGATGGAATCAGGGATACAATAGAGAAAAGGGGAATGAATTGGGAAGAAGCAAAGCAACCAACACAAGACATAAAGAGATGGAAAGAAGCATACAGATTAAACAGATGGTAACATAATTATGTATGAATATGTAAACCGCCTTACACCACAAGATAAAACGGATTAAGATTAAATAAATAAAAAACAATAACAATAATTAATAATTAATTAATAGGTTAATTTAATAGTAATTCCTCTTTGTTTGTAAAATGAATTTCTCTATTACTTTTACTTATTGTTTGTTGTAATATTTCCATTTCTAAACTCGAAATTTTACTTTATGCGCTACGCGTACAAATCACTAACTTCAAGTGAAATCTTCAACTAATTGGTTATAGTGAAATAAATTCAGTATGTCAATTATCAATTGTTTAAATAACGGGAACGTTTTATTATTCCAAAAATGTCAATATCATCCTTAGAACTGTATGCTTAGGTTTATTAATAAGGCTGGTTATGTTTAAAACACGTTTTGTTTTAAACATGTTTGAAACACGTTTAAAACATGTTTGTAATTGTTAATGTTTTAAACACTGGTTCGTTGAAAAAAACGGGTCTATCAACTTGCACCCCCCCCCCCCCACCCTCAACTCAAAATTTTTAAACATAGCATAAATACTAACACTTGCGCTGTTAAGGGTAGAAAGTTATAGCGATTTAAAAATAGGGGGGGGTAAGTTGACGCTAGCCCTCCCTGGTTAGAATTTAAAACTTTTGGTTCATCAATATATTCTTTAGAACTTGCACTATCGATATCACCTACTTTTAAAAGTTGCGTTACAAAAATACAACCCCTATAAACAAAATAAAGAAGGGTGCCATAATCTACCTAAAATACCTAGGTAATATTTTGTAAATTACAATTAGGCAACTATTTCATTATTATTTGCATTTTTAAATTATATCTGTTGTTTAACGATAATTAAAAATACTAGATATGTTCTGATTTCTGAAATAAAATTTTAAACAAATATGTTTTAACTGTTTTTAATACCGGTCAATTGTTGGCCTTAGTGACCGATTTGTATTAAAGTAAATACTTATTTTATTTTAAAAATTGAATACTATAAAAATAATCAGAAATACATTGATAAATAAATCCACTAGTCCTAGAATAAAAATGTGTGATCTGTAACGTAACTGAATTTAAAGTGTGCATCGAGACATAGGCATCGGTGTATTGTGTGGAAGAACGGTGAGTACGGCCCAGGAAAATTTGCCGTACTTGAGTAAACCATTTGCGGACGTACGTTCACGCTGTAGGGGAAATGCAAGGGTAGACAATGCTTATGGGAGAACTGGATTCCGAGTTATCGAGGATAGAAAAGGAGATACTGTGGTCGGGAAGTGGGTCCATCTACTTATGAATAGAGTAAACGTAGAAGTATTCTAGAGAAAACTGCTTCGGTTGCGTCTACACACACACACATACACCCAAACGCACTCGCTCTTATTTCGTCGTGTAATTTGATCCCGTCTACACCACTTGTACGATGATAAATTTGATGACCTTCAGAAAAAATAAACTGTTCCCAAACATTTCTTTTATTTTCAGATTTCCAGCGTGTTCAAAATTATGGACTTTGGGAATCAGATATATTTAAATAGCTCCTAAATAAACGTAAAATTTAACTAAAAATCAAAAAATAAAATTCAATGAGTTTACATTAAAGAATTCATTTGATATTATTTTTATCTTGATTGATTTTTTTTTCTTCATAAATTCAATTAAAACTTTGGTATGTACCAAATTTGGCAAATAATTTATATTATTGATTAGTTATACAGAGAGTTCTTTAAGTATAAATAACTCAATATACAGAATACACTTTACATTTTTCTGGGCTTTTCTAAACTCGAAATTTTACTTCATGCGCCCCGCGCACAAAACACTGATTTTACGTGAGGTTCAAATATACTTAAATTTCACAATACTTTAGTGTTTTATACGCGTGGCGCATGAAGTAAAATTTCGAGTTTAGAAAAGCCCAGAAAATTAGTCTCGGGTCGCTGCGCGACCCTCGACAAATTTTCACGGGGCTTTTCTAAACTCGAAATTTCACTTCATGCTTAGTCTGGGAGAGGAAAACACTCGTTTAAAGCATCAAATTGAACTCTTTTATAAACACAACGAATATCTACAGATTTAAAGAAAATAAGGTGAATTTGAAATATGTATACTTTAAAGGAAAACTTTCGGGAATATATTTTATAAAAAAAAATTACAATGAAATTAACAATTCTAAAATATATTTTCAACGTTTTTAGTAATTTTATATATTTTTAATAAGAAAATTGTTAAAATTATTAGATTAATAGATTATTGTTTCAAATATTCATAATTTGTATAAATAAACAAAGTCATTTTACAATGAGAAAATGTAAAATATATTTTCATAAAAATGTTGGAAATATATTTTACATTTTCTCATTGTAAAATGACTTTGACTTTATTATATATATTTTTAATAAAAACGTGTTTAGAAATTAATAGATTTTTAATATATTTATGTTATTAAACATTTTTTATTTAAAAGTTAGATAAATACAAAAATCTTTTTATAATGAATAAATCAATTTGAAAAATGTTTGATGGGTATTTTATTTGAATTTGATAATAAAAAAACAGAAATTATTTCAATAAAATAGATAAATTATTTATGAATACACAAAACTAAAAACATAGCAATATAGATTCACATAAACATTCATATACACAAAAAACTAACAAACATTAAAAAACTATATTAAATATTCATATAACTGTTTTCTTATTTATTAACGATATTTTAGAAGCAGTTTTTTCGTTTTTTTTTTATTCAGTAATAAATATACAGAATTGATCGAAGTGTAACACAAAATCAACAGAATTTGCTTGTTTAATTTCATGACATTAAAAATGCAATAAATAGCAACGCTCGGTGTGTATAATTTTATTCTAACCAAATGAATATCATAATTTCCCTGAAATAATTAGGGAAGATAATATTTTAATTTTGAGAAATTAACATTAAAAATGCTACGTTCCGTTTCATCCATTTACACTCTGAATAACGTGTATGAATATCGAATTAACTCTTTTCCTTGACTAATTTCTTTTTGGACAATATTCATTATTTTAGTGGGGATAGCTTTATAGAAGGGATAAAAAATCAAATTCTTCGAAGTGATCTATCTGTTTTTACCTATTTGTAGGCATTTTTCGACCACGTTTTTATTATAGTGTATACCCTCATGTATTGCGCGACCAGAACAATACCACTGCAATTTACAATTTGTAATATTTAACTATTCATTCGGACAATCACACACATTCATACTACACCCAGGGTCACGACGAGATATTATTTTTGAAATAAAGTCTCCCCGAGCACGGGAATCGAACCCGAATTTGTGGCTCGCAGAGCGATACAGTCCGGCGACGTTACCGCTCGGCCACCACCTGCCCTTTTGGAATTTAAAAATATTATTTACTGTTTACACATTTAATCCGTATCCGCAGAATCCAATTCGGTAATTTCTTATCATGTTTTTCACTAACCGATATTTTAGTTAGCCACTTTTTGATCGGGTTTTCTTAGATCATTATTTTTACTTACCTATTTAGTCTATAACATAATCCCATCGGTACCTTTTGTAAATGTAATCTGACTAAGAATAAAACCATTGAAATAATTGAATTAACCTGACATACAAAACATTGTAAACTGGATATAGAGTATTCAATAATTTTTGCAATTACACTTCTCAGAGAAAATCTATTATACTTATTCTATTAAAAGACATCTTGTTGTTTTCTAAATGTTTTTGATTATCATCACTTAACGAGACTTCTCAACATATTTCAATATTTGAGCCAATTATCTCAAATATTATCGATAACATTTGTTTCTGATTCCTGGGACCCTAAAACGTATATTTCCGTACAATAAAAGATAGCCATGAGGTCGGTAACAATTATTAAAATGTAAAATTTATAATGTTATTAATGTAACTAATTACTTGATTTAACAAGTTTGTTTGTTTCGCAGTTTTTGATAATATTCTCAATTATAAAGTATCATGATTTTTATATAATTTGTACTTTCTCTATATAATATTTCGTGTATCTCGGGAAGTATTGAAAATATCGAAAAATATTTCTGCTTATTCTTTTTTAAATTATCCCTATGCAGCCGCACGACGGATGCCATACATTTTAATCCAAAAATTAGGTAACATTTTAGTGCCCGCTGAGTGTGGTCGGAGTTGGTCAAATGGCACACAATAAGCGTTTATAAAATTTCAATCGGAAAAGTACAAGTTGATCATGTAACAATCGTTTAAAGTAAACGGATAATTAAAGTAGTCAGTGCAAAAACCACAAATTTCTGAAACTGTTAATATTTATTAAAAGTATGGTTCATTTAATAAAATACGCATCGTGATTAAAATATATACTGAGTCCATTTTGGGATCTGATTTTTTTCTTTTGCAGAATAAACACTCATGTTGAATTGAATTATTGCTTTGTGTTTTAATAAATTTGATGCCAAACACTGACTTTTCGTAGCAACTACTGTTTTGACGATTTTATTTTCGTATAATCGTTTACTATTTTCAAGCTATATTTCAAATGAAACTGAGGAGAACTCAAAAATAATACCTGAAAATACTGCTAGTAGGTAAAGAAATGATTTTAATTTTATTGTAATCGTTTTGGTTCAATAAGCGATACAAACTCAAATTCCAATTACATTGGAAATCTTTACATGTAACATACAATGCGCCTTGAAACGGGACACAGTATATTTAAAACTATTTTAACCCATTAACGGCTAAGCAATTTTAACTCTAAAAGTTAATTTTAATTAAAATTCTACACTTCTTTTTATGATTTCTATGAATGACTTATTGCATTACATACTGTGAATTTTTTCTTTAAATACACATAATGTATACGTGAATTTAATAAAAAGTTAAAAATCATAAATAGTTTATTATTATTATTATATTAAAGTGATAATGGATTTTCAAAAAATTAGTGCCTCAACAATGTAATGTATACGCTGTCAATGTTCAGGCATTCGTCGATTTTCTATAAAAACGTGCAATATGAAGTTAAGAACGAGTGTATCCACTCCCAGACTAAGCATGAAGTAAAATTTCGAGTTTAGAAAAGCCTGAAAATTTGGCTCGGGCGCGTAGCGAAGCGGAGAGACCGAGCCAAATTAGGCTTTTCTAAACTCGAAATTTTACTTCATGCGCCACGCGTATAAAACATTGTAATATTGTGAAGTATTTATAATACACTTTAAATAACAAAATATTTAAATGTTTCTTGGTACATTTTCAATTCAGGTCAAATAATATAATATATCAAATAAACTTATTTAGTAACTTAATGATCAAAAAATAATAATGTTGCGTGTATGTATCAACGGCGCTTAATGGGTTAAAAACTTCAAACGGTAATAATTCAAAAACTAAAAAAAAATGACAACTGCATTTTGCACTGACCCCTTTAATTAAAAAAGAAACCCTTATCGATCAGTAGATTTGATCTGATCAATAACATTGATCTGATTAGTTAATAAAATGATAAGTTGATGTATTTGTTTTACTTTTTATCAAAAGTGAAATAGTTTTGTATTTTAAGTTTTTTGTACAAAATAAATAATACTTAATGAATTTTACAACGTTCACATATAATTTCATAAAATCTATTCTCTAATAACGCAGAAAATAAAATTGTAGAAGGAAACGCATGAATGAATGTAACACGCATCCTTAGCTCGTTAAAAGAAAAAAAAACGTGTTTTCAAGATTGAAAAATCAACATCTGGAATATGATACAACGAGAAGCGCGGAATAGAGGGATAAAGAAATTGTCTCTCTCTCACTCTCCCTCTGAGACTTGATTTCGCGACATCTGAAGTAAAATAGTCGTAACCGACCGACCGCAGGAAGCCAGACCGGTGTATATAGGCAGCCATATACACCAATTTGGCATCCAGCGCTCTGCTCCCATTCGCGTGTACCCAAAATTTATATGGGGACTGGCTAACTGGATATATATGAACTGTGGGAAATGTAACGACAAAAACTGCACTGACACTCGTGACGACGTAGCGCTTGCATTAATCTTCATTATCTGAAAATCTACGGCTGGCCGATTTTGCGGATAGGAAGTTTATTAGTAAACATATATTAAATGAAAATAAATTCCCGCATTTATCGGCCCTATACTGAGTGCTTATTAATATTACTACCTATCAGCCTGTTATATATTTATTATAAAAAATATGTGTTCAATCAAATTTAACGGTACGGCCCGGCCGACCCTGCCGTTCCTGACGAGCCGTCACTGGTTATAGCATATTATTATTATTATATACTCGAATCCAGTGAGCGTATTCCCATAACCTCCATACAATTATAGAAAACTAATTAATAAATAATAATAACTAGGCAAGTTGATAGACCCGAAAAAACACGTTTTGTAAAAAAAACTGTTTATTTCAATTAAAATGAAAAATAAAACTGTTTATTTCAATAAAAAATAAAAAATACACGTTTGTTTAACAATCAGGGCTGTAAATTATTTGATATTTTTTTAAGGGGCATTATTTATGCTGTGCAATAACATAAAATATTTTGTTTAGAACTTTTAATAAGATTTCAACATTATAGATTTATATGTTAAATTAATTTCTCATTTAACCCGTGGTAAAACATATTTAATTAATAGTAGAACTATGATTCAAACACTTGGTTTGTGTCACTGATCAGTGAACAGTAATCAATCAGTGGAACAAACTAAGTGTTTTAATCAACGTTCTACTATTATTCATTTATTTTCATCGATATGAAGTTTAAAAAATAAAAATATTGTTATTATTTCATTTTTCCAAGTATTATTTATTATTATGAAATCAAAACATATCTCATTTCTTATGTGTCAATATAAAGTGTATCTAAACTTTTATCCTGCATTGTAGGTAACTATATAATTGAACGGTATGTTAGTTTGTATAATATATACAGGGTGGGGCATTTAACGGGTTATTCGCAAATGATTCGTAAACAAAGCATTTTACGCAAAAATGACCTGATTGAAAAATAATCGTACAGAAGGGGGCCATATTTTATGTAATATTGGTTTTCTTACAGGTGGCGCTGTTATCGCTATTTTGATTGCAGTTTCAGATTCCTCGTAAAAAAGAAGAAGAATTTACTTAACTTATTTTTTTGTCAGCCTGATAGATGGCCTTGTAATCGAGACAGGTGAAACATTAAAGATGTTCTGGAGTCTATTAATGGATTCGTTAGCTAACGCCATCTAATGTTCCATAGTGGCATCGTCAATGACACGAATGCACAAAGTGCATGTACAGGTCACTGTTTCGTCCACGAACGAGCTCAACTCTGTTTGTGAAATCAGAAAATGAATATCAAAATTGAATTTGTGTTCAGTATTCGGGCACCGGATACCCACAGACGCGTTTCGGACTTGAAGGTCCTCATTAGTGTGGTCCCGACCCAGTACTGAGGAATACTGAATGCACTTTGTGCATTCGTGTCATTGACGATGCCACCATGAAGCATTAGATGGCGTTAGCTATCGAATCCATTAAAAGTTTTCATATATTAGCTTGATATAGTCAGAAATGTGCAGTATTCCTCAGCACTGGGTCGGGACCACACTGACGAGGACCATGAAGTCCGAAACGCGTCTGTGGGTATTTGGTATCGGAATACTGAACACAAATTCAATTTTGATGTTCTGAAGTCTCAGAATGAAACGCTTGTTTTTAGAGTGTCAGCACTTACAAATAACAAGCAGCATTAACATTTTCAAGATTAAAAATTGTATCTTTTTACTTTACAAAAAATAATTGGAATTTGACCCATATATCCATGTTTTGCGAATAATTTATTTAACTTATTTGTAATAAGTCTTTTACCTGTTTCGAAACATTTTTTTTGTTTTTTAGCCAATATATCTTGAATAGAATCTACGCGCAAATCACGCGAACATCCGAACGCATTATCATTTTTCGCGATTACAGCGTCATCTATCAGGTTGAAAAAAATTAGTTAAATAAATTATTTTTATTTTTGTACAAGGAATCTAAGACTACAATCAAATATAGGGATTTCTGTTAAAAAAAAATGAGTTAACATTGTTTTGGCAACAACAGCGCTACCTATGAAAAAAACAATATTACAAAATTATTGCCCCCTTCTGTACGAACATTTTTCACTCATGTCATGTCTGCGAAAAATGCTTTGTTTTCGAAATATTTGCGAAAAAAACGTTAAATGCCCCTCCCTGTAATTGGAGAAAGACATTAACATTTCTAAATGTCTGGTGTTAGAACTAGAACTAGAATTTTTAGTTTAAGTTAATATTAAATTTCTCTGTAAATGGATTTATCTGTTGAGAAATAAATTATTATTATTATTATTTTTATAAGAACCATTGTACAAAATGTTTGCAATATAAACAAGTTCTTTATTAGAATAATTCATTTTTGACTAATGCATTTGACATTTAAAGAATCTCATTCAAATTAACAAACAAATAGATAATTGAAGCGTCACAAGTTTAATAATTGAGAACAGTCAAGTTAATATTTTACAATGAAAATTGCAACTTTCCCATAATTATTAGTAACATATAATGCACAAACTATTATCTTTCTATTGATCCAATGTACTTCCTATAAGTTAAATTGGTTAGTAGAAATCAGTAAAATCGTTAAATTTAATGTTATTTTTCATGATCGACTTTGAGAGCGGACAGCCGTCATTTGTAAAGAATTACGTTTATGATTTATTTATTATCTTATCTATTGCGCCACTTTTTTCCGATTACAGGCTCGGTTTTATTAAACGCATATGTATTGGCAGTTAATGCAACAAAATACTGTACTAAACGGAATAAGGTTAAAATTGTAAGTTTCGAATTGATTTATTATTATTAGCTCTAATTTGAACTACATTTCATTTCTTAATGAACAGTGCTCATTTGGCCAACACGGATACTAACCGCAAATTCAAATGTTATTAGATTAATACATCGATTATTCCTTTCACTTATTATTATTAATACTTGCAGAGATAGAGCAATATAGTCACACAATAATTTTATATTTTAAAGTTTGGAGTTAAACTAAATAAGCTACGACATGTGTTAATCATTAAATTCTCTACAAACTAAAAAGATCGTCTGTCACTCTGTATGATTTTTTTGAGGTTATGACTTTTGATTTAATTTATTGTCGTGCTATCGGTCTTAATGTAGGTACATTTTTGTTTATATTATTAAAGTGATAAATGGAACTAGGAATAGTAAACTAAGCTACGATTCACAAGAAGTGTCCCATGGTTTCCTTGATTTGTAGTGCTTTCTGCACCGATAATGTAATACAAAAATAATTTCATATCATCAGATTAAGTGTGTAAAAAGAGACAGAAAACTTCATAATATGTCTGCTATGGTTTTTAGATGGAACATGCGAAAACGCATGTTCTGGTATAAAGGTTGAAAATTTTAAGGTTAAACGTCACATTTAAAACATCAATGTCTTCGTAAAAACTAAATCTACAAAAACCTAGCCACAAATCCATTTTTAATTATGTGCACAATCGTAATAAATGTGAGTTTAAGTAGTATAATTCAATTTCCACATCTACTAAATAGTCTAGGTATTTACAGAAATAAATAATGCATTTATGTTGATTTTGTGTAAGCTCAAACGAAAATGTTAGTTGAATCGAATGCGCATTCAGTAGGTTTGGCAAACAGTCATCGGATTAATCTGTTAAAACCGGGAATTTTTCTTTGGAGTATACATACAAGGAATTTTCTATTATTATTATTTATGTTTAATGAGTTCACTTTTAAGCTTAAAACAAGTGTTTCCACTTCTAGACTAAGCATGAAGTAAAATTTCGAGTTTAGGAAAGCCTGAAAATTTGGTTTGGTCGCGTAACGCGAAGCGTGGAGCGACCAAACCATATTTTCAGGCTTTTCTAAACTCGAAATTTTACTTCATGTGCCACGCGTATTAAAAACTAAAAGCACTGAAATATTGTGAACGAGTAAACTTCGCTTGAAATCAGTGTCTTATACGCGTGGGGCATGAAGTAAAATTTCAAGTTTAGAAAACCCTGAAAATTTAGTTTGGTAGCTCCGCGCTTCGCGCTACGCGACAAACCAAATTTTCAGGCTTTTCTAAACTCGAAATTTTACTTCATGCTTAACCTAGGAGTGAAAAACACTCGTTTAAACTTCAAATTGGCCTCTTTTAAGAAAACAACGAATATTCAAAAATCTACAACACGTAATTGGGATATGTATACTTAAAAAAACAAATTTACAAGTATTTAAAGCTATTCTAAAAGAAAGAACACTAATATACTCGCGATCTAAACAGTATGACATTGTCATGTAACGCCACAATTTGTTGCAGATACAACTGTCGACAAAAAATTGAACCACACATTTCACATCAATGAGTCATAGGACATATTTACCGAATTTCACAATACATAGTGTTTTTAGTTGATGTATAGAAATTACATGTAATTCTGCGAATAGTCATGTTTTTTTCATAAATATGTCTTTATAATTTACAGAGTTATTAAGACATTAAGTTTAAGAACTTTTTTATTATTAATTTCTTCCAAACAAATATATACGCAGTCAGAGTGTTCGCAAAGGCGAGTAGGTGCCACTTCAGATTTTTCATCAGGTGTCCCGATGTTCTAACTTTGAAATGTGGTCCCTGTACTTGAACGCTAATCTATAAAAAAAACAAGGATCATTTACTTTAGCTAACACAAAGCTAATGTTTGAAAACTAATTGAAAACCAATATATTGCAGATGAACATACCAGCATCAGCGTTACAAGACATACTCTGCGGAAAGTGTCAAAACCCTCTGGCGGGCATCAGCCACACTTATCCAGGCCAAGAACTATCCGTGTGTGCAGAATGCACTACAGTGATGCAAGGCCAAAACTTTCGAGAAATCGCATACGAGGCACTAGCAACAAACTTTCTATTCCCATGCCCGAACAAAGATTGCTACCAAAAATTAACACCAGCCAAACTGGGGAAGCACCTAATTTTATGCTCATATAAGTCGCAGATGTGTATTCTAGAATGCGGATGGAGAGGTACCGAAAGCCGATTAGTTGAACACTTCACAGATGCACACCCAACAGAGATTTTGCGGCAAAATAAATTGGAGAAGTTCAGAATTAACAAAGCATTTTTTCCGAAGTATTTGTTGGTTACTGAGGAACAGAGCTTTTTGGTTGAAGTTTCTGTTGAAGCCGAGTTTTTCGGCGTGTTCGTTTCATTTCCTTACGATTCACCCAAAAAGGATAAGTACAACGCTCTGTTGACTAGAAACAATAATTGTAGGAAATTTGTAATCGAGAGTTACAGGCGATCAGCGGATAAAAAACCTTGTAGCAAATTCAAAATCGAGGACAGCAAAGAGATTAGCATCGAAATGCTCGTCCTAAATACGAACGTATCCATTCCGAAAGCGCCCTCCGAGAACCACTTGTTGCTAAACTCGCTGATCTGCACAATTTGCAGGAGCTACATGTATGGAAAAATCTACTTATGTGCAAACAGCCACAACGCTTGCGCCAGTTGCAAAAAAGAACCCTGCTTCTGCCTGAACATTTTCACCACCAGAAACCACACGCTCGAGTCTTTAACAGCCGCCTGTCTGTACCCATGCAAGCATCCCGGATGTCCTTACCTTTTAAAATCCAACGAGAAGCAAGCGCACGAAAACACTTGCGAATTCTCCACATTTCCATGTCCTATTTGCTCCAAAGTTGGAATCACCAGGACTAACATTCAAGATCACTTCAATTCAACGCACAAATTCTATATTAAAAAGTCACCTTGCTTGGAATTCGCTTTTACGGAAGCCGCAGTGATTGACTGTTTTTATTTTCTAAGGGAGAGTGGTTATTTCAGGTTAACGCATAAATATTTGGATAGAAACTTTTTGTTTTCAGTTCAGTATTTTGGAAATCCGTCCCTGGCGGAACTATACACTTTTTGCGTTTCCGCGAAGAATTCCGAGGGCGTCTTTTCTGCGGAACGAAATTGTACTGTTTTCACTAAGCTCGAAGATGTTTTTTGTGAGCCTGATAGGTTTTTGTTGGTGCCTTCTTCCCTTTTGAAGCCTTTTATAACTAACAAGACGTTGCATTATTTGGTTCATATTTATAAAAAAAGTTTAATAAAATAGCACTTATGATTTTTTTCTGTGATTGTAATAATTTTGACAATACAAGGATGAAAATTAAAATCTTGGGATTTTTTTGGGCACTATTACTTTCTCAAGTAAAAAGAATTTGGTTAGAGGCTTAAAGCAGTTAAGCTGCAGGTTCGACAGGAGAAAATACAAAAGAGCATTGCGATTGTACCAACTTTAAGAACATTTATAAGTCCGCCGCACTGAGATATATATTTTTTTTTATTCTGTGGGGGCCGTCTTCCTTTCGGATCCGGATGCACTGCAGCCTAGGTGGCTTATTGTATTGCCCCAATATTGTTACACTCACGCAACTATTCCGAACTCGATGCCCTGCACTAGCTTGTGCAGGTCCTTCAGAGGTTGCGCGTGGAAATCATTTGGTTTTATTTGTCTGTTCCCAAATATGAGCCGTCTTTTGCTCTCCAGCGCATTGCACCTGCACAGAACGTGCATAGCTGTTTCCGGTGCCGTATTACAGAGGCGACAGTTGGTGTCGCCGTTGTATAGCCCGATTTTCCTTAGATGCTCTTTAACAGTCATGTGGCCTGTGAGCAGTCCTATGGTTGTTTTCAGCTGTGCCCTACTCAATGTTAGTAGTGCTGCAGCTTGGCTTGAGTTAGGCCCTTTTATAAGGGCCTTACTATGGTTAAGGCCTGGTCTGTTTTCCCAGTATTCCTTGTGTTTGTTGCGAGTCCACTTCCTGACTTCAAGGCGACTCGACTTTTTTGTTATGCCCAAGGCAGGTTCGGGTCCCATACATGAAATGGTGGCTCCCTGCCTTGCTAGCTCGTCAGCTTTTTCATTACCCGCAATACCAGAGTGACCCGGCGTCCAGACAAGCGTAACCTTGTTCTGTCTCGCTAGGTCATTCAGGGTATTGAAGCATTCCAATACCAGTTTGGATGAAGTCTTTTGACTCTGAAGAGCCTTCAGTGCCGCCTGGCTATCGGACATGATATAGATTTGCCTGTTTCGGCAGTCCTTCTCTATGTTGGTTCTCGCACATTCTATGATTGCGAATATTTCTGCTTGAAAGACTGATGCCAGGCCACCTAATGGTTGAGAGATATTGAATGGGGGTGAGGTTCATTTGTTAGCTCGGTACGGAGAATATACGAGGTGTGCTTTTTGCGGAAGAGAGAAAGATGAGTGAAAGCACTGGATGAATGTGTGTGCGGGGGCATAAATAAAAGCAAGTACGAAAGGCAGTGCAGGTGAAAACAGTTTGTGCGAGAGCGAAAGAGAAGAATAAGGTCAGGGATATGTGCTAGCTACTGAGCGTAGTGTACTGGGTATCTCATTTTTTATGGTTTCATCAAGTAAAGTACCATTAACCCAGATATTCCCACTGTACTTTTTAAAGGACACCGTGCAGAGATCTGTGTGCAAGCTGGTATTGAGGTTTATAGGTAGAAATGAAATATAGCGCCACTTGTATGGTAAGCAAACATTGTAGTGGTACATGTTTATACATAATATCACTTTGTAAGATTGAACGCCGAACGTTTAAAGGTAAATGAAAACTACATAATGGAGGAGCACCATGACATTAACTCTGTACGGTAAGTATTTTCTACAATATTGTAAATATTTTCTTGGTAACTAGTAGTTGCATTCCAAATG
Organism: Philonthus cognatus; assembly: GCA_932526585.2. Taxonomy (NCBI): domain Eukaryota; kingdom Metazoa; phylum Arthropoda; class Insecta; order Coleoptera; family Staphylinidae; genus Philonthus; species Philonthus cognatus. The sequence continues at coordinate 39,045,606 of OW052242.1, forward strand.
CATTCTAACCTATAACTGTCACAAATATAAATTTATGATTGGTATATAGAATTTATAATGATTGAAACACTGGTGTAATTAAAAAAAAAAAACATTGCGCAAATGTAACGTGTTATTAAACTATAATTTCAGGAGAATTACTCTTGCTAAAGCCATACAAATACTTGAAGAAGATACCGACTCATATCTTGGAAATTTCATTAAAATAAATATATAGCCACCAGAAAATGCATGCGATCATCATGATACGGACGTGGACAGAGGAGATGAATATGAAATAAATACTCACAATTTGCCAGGCAGCCAACTTCCTGCGGAAGCTGTAATTCAATTTACAGGAGAATCTTGCGATGATGAATAGGACGATGAAGATCTTAATCCACCATCATAACTGTCAAAAAGAGAACAAAAAAATATCATCGCTCCAAATAAAATTCACAAATGGGTAAGGGGCAATTTATTGACTACAGTTTCTAATAACAACTCACCTTTGAAACTGTTCGAACTATATTTTGACTAAGAAATAATTAACATGTTTGTGAGATGCACCAATTAGTATGCATAAAGGAAAAATAAAAAATCTGATGGCATACTACTGCGCAGCGGTTACCTACCAGTACCTAAACGGCAAATGTATTAAGAAAATGCTAAAGATAGCAAAAATCATGCAGTCTCAGGAGCCTTGTCTCGAAATAGGTTTGAACATATTCTGACTAAAATTAATTGTTGCAATAATGCAAATCTAGATATGAATGATAAATTCGCTTAAGCAAGCCATCTATTTCACAAAATAAATTAATGATTTTTAGCATTCTCTCCATTAGAACAAAACCGTCGATGAAGCCATGGTGTCGAACGCGTCGATGAAGCCATATGAATGATAAATTCGCTTAAGCAAGCCATCTATTTCACAAAATAAATTAATGATTTTTAGCATTCTCTCCATTAGAACAAAACCGTCGATGAAGCCATGGTGTCGAACGCGTGCCATACTTTGGGCGCCATGGCTGCACACAATTTATAAGAGGTAAATCTTTGCGATATGGTTACAAACTTTAGGTGGGTGCTACTTCAAGCGGTGCCATACTTTGGGCGCCATGGCTGCACACAATTTATAAGAGGTAAATCTTTGCGATATGGTTACAAACTTTAGGTGGGTGCTACTTCAAGCGGCTATATTGTTTAGTACGAGCCCTACCTAGGAGCTAAATCGAAAATTCAAGATAGTACAAGTTGATGGGTTTTAGGCCCATCTATAGTACTACTCGTAGATTTCTAAGTTCCCGATTAAGTTTACAATTCTTATTGTTTTTTTTTGATCATTTTTCTACAAATCTGGCAATCATTAATGAACTCACAAAGAGAAAAACTGAAGCAACTGGCACAGTTCGAAAAAATAGGATGACTAACTGCCCTTTAAAATCCGATAAAGAAATTATTAAAAATCGTGGTTCATATGATCATAGAGTAAACCAGGACAAATCAATACACCTGGTAAAATGGTGTGAAAATCACATTTTTCAAATGGCATCAAATACATTTGGATTAGAACCACTACATCAAGTAACCAGATATTCCCAACAAGAGAAAGAACGAATTTCAGTGATGCAGCATCACAACATCTAAATGTACAATAGAAGTATGGAAGGTGTGGATAGAAGTGATCAAAATATAGCTCTACAGAACAGAACAGGAATACGAGGAAAAAAATGGTACTGTCCTCTCATCATGCACATATTAGATGCTGCCAAACAAAATGCGTGGCTGCTATATAGACATCAAGGTAACAATCACGACAATCTAGGCTTCCGTAGAAATGTCGAACTTTTCGTCCTTAACGTTTATGAAAACAACAGAACAAGTGATCTAACCAAACGGTTTGGTAGACCATCTCAATTAGAGAATATTGAATCAAGATTTGATCGAATGGAATACTTCATCGTAGAACAATACAAACATTGCTGGATGCGACAATACAGTTTTTGCAAAATATGTGAAATATGATATTGCACTTCATATGAAAGTTTTTATTACTTACCACACCAAACAATAAATAACACTGTATATTAGGTTATATTTTGACTATTATGTAAAAAATAAAATAGTTACATTTGCCCACTGTCCTTTTAAAAGTACGCTATTTTTTTTCAAGAAAATGGGTAAAATATTTTGTTTGTATTTTGCTAGTGGTTTCAAAAAGGTTTTTTTTTCACTTTAACTAAAACAAACAGTTTTTTTATACAAAACCTGTTTTTTTTTCATTGAAACAGTGTTTAAAACATTAACAATTAAAAACATTTTATAAACGTGTTTAAAACACGTTTAAAACGTGTTCAAAACAGAACATACAGGGCATTTTTCTTTTGAGTATATATATCTAAATAATTACAGCGTTTTTTAAATTTGCGGGAATTCGTTGGTTCAAAAAAATATCTTTAACAATTTAGGTAACATTTAAAAACGTAAACAAAAAATCTTAATGAAGTAGTATAAAATATAATTTAGCAAATTTAAGATAATAAAAAAAAAACGTTTTAAACAAATTTAATGTATAAAATATGTATTAAACAAATTTAAGATTTCAAAACTTGTTTAAAACAAAACCGTTTAAAACACGACGGCTGTTTTTAAACATGTTTAAAACACTGTTTAAACACAAAGTGTTCTTAACATAACAACCCTGATTTCAAGTATCTAATTATGAATAATATCAAGTGTAAAAAGAAAAATTCTGCCAAAAAAATGTCTGGGCATATCTGAGTTAATATTAAAGATAGAGAAAAGAACCAATACATGCTTCCAGGGGCCATTTGTGGTGTCACTGTCATGTACCTTATCAAAGTATGCCAATTTCGAAATATTAAGATAACTTCTTTATTTGTAAAGATATTTACTTCCAGTAAAAAATTTCTTAAGGCATTTTTTTTAGTAAAATACGCTAATGTTATTAGATTTTGTGGTAAGTTTAACAATTTTGATATATATAATATAAAGTAGTATTTTTTTAAATGCATATCGTAGTTGCCTGTGGCTTCAAATAATTGGGTTCTTTAAGCTTCTCATATAATAATATATATAAAAATTCTTAACGCCATAACTCTGTAATTTTTTCACCGATTTTATTAAACAAAAAACTAAAGTCAATGGCCGTTTAAATGCTAAAAAATGACAATAATATTGTTTTTTTTAATAATAATAACTTCATTGCCAAATAATAGCCAACTTCAAATTTTTAAATGGCTGCCTATAATTTTTAAATTTTATTACATTAGACATAATTTTTCTAAATAAAATAATGCCCAATTTCTTGTTATTTGTTTAATATAGTTGTCAAAAAAAATCTTCTATTTAAAATTATATTATTTAAAAATTATAATTAGTGTACCTTGTAAAAAAGTGCCAAATGTCATAAATGTGTGAGGTTATGTCGAACATGAATAATAACGACCCAACAAATAAGCACCTACGTTACAACTTAATGTAGAATAGTATAAATAAGAATAACGCAACATTATTATATTATTCTTTATTGACTTACTAAATAAGTTAATTTGAAACATTGTATTATTTGACCTGACTTGAGAATGCGTAAAGAAAAATGTTTGTTATTTAAATATTTCGATTATTACTTATTTTTAAAGTGTACTTCTAACCTCACAATATTTCAGTGTTTAACACGCGTGGCGCATCAAGTTAAATTTCGAGTTTAGAAAAGCCTGAAAATTTGGTTTGGTCGCGTAGCGCTACGCGCTACGCGACCAAACCAAATTTAAGGCTATTCTAAACTCGAAATTTTACTTCATGCTTAATCAGGGAGTGGAAACACTCGTTCGGACTTTAAATTGAACTCTTTTATAAAATCGACGAATGAATGAAAATTTACAGTGTATGTATATTTAAAACAAAAAAGAAGTATGTATTAAATATTTAAGTTGCATTTAAAACAATAACAAACTGTGAATGTATAATAAATTAGTTAACGGAGCACATTGAATATATACAGAGAGTTTTATGTAACACCGAACATTGTCATAACGAAAATTGTTCTTTTAAGTATACATAAGCATACGTTGTACATTTTCCGACGATCGGGTTTTTTAAAAGAATTTAATTTAAAGCTTTAAACGAGTGTTTTCCACTCCCAGGCTAAGCATGAAGTAAAATTTCGAGTTTAGAAAAACCTGAAAATTTGATTTGGTCGCGTAGCGCGAAGCGCGGAGCGGCCAAACCAAATTTTCAGGCTTTTCTAAACTCGAAATTTTACTTCATGCGCCACCGGTACAAAACACTGATGCAATATAAAGTTTAGCGGTGTGTTTTAAACTTCGTAATAAGTCAGTGTTTTGTACCGGTGGCGCATGAAGTAAAATGTCGAGTTTAGAAAAGCCTGAAAATTTGGTTTGGCCGCTCCGCGCTTCGCGCTACGCGACCAAACCAAATTTTCAGGCTTTTCTAAACTCGAAATTTTACTTCATGCTTAGTCTGGGAGTGGAACACACTCTTTTTAAATTTCAAATTGAACTCTTTTAAAAAAAACAACGATTATATAAAGATTTACTTCATATGCGCTGTAATTGGGACATATATACTTGAGAGTATGTACAAGGTGAGGTATTAATTGCGATTGATTGGCTACAATTTGTAATGGTCATGTAGGCAACTCGATTTACACATAACTTAAAAATTAAAAATGTCAAATTGTATTAGATGAAAATGTTCGGTGTTACATAAAACTCTCTGTATATACCAATAAACAATTTAAACAGTATACAATGCCAATTTTCTTTTTCAAGGCACACTACATTTATTGCCAAAAAAACATGTGAACAAGACTTATTGTATTTTTTTATTGTAGCATAAATATTAGATTAAAATTAACATATCGGGCATACTTGGATTCAAAAAAAAATGTCTAATATAATAAAATAAGAAAAGTAAATGCAGCTATTTAAAAATTTAAAGTTGACTACTATTTGGCAATGAAGTTAATTTAAAAAAAATTATATTTACTGTCAATTTATAGTATTGAAACAGATATTGACTTTGGTTTTCTAATTTATTCAAATCGGTCAATAACTAACAGAGTTATAGCGTTAGGCGTTATTTATCAAACACCCGGTATATGTATACCGTTCGTTTGCTATATCGTGCTCACCATTGGGATTTTCTAAACTATTGGAGATACAAAGACGGTTAAATCAGATAAAAGTTTCCATTTCTAATACAAAATAAAACAGCGTTCATAAATTTCACCTAGCGTCATTTGTTTTCAAGATATGGCAAAAACAGTAATAATCGACAATATTTTATTTTAGCTATAACTTTGTTATTTAGATAGCAGGGTTGTTAAGAAAACACGTTTTTTTATATTTTAATTAAAACAAACAGATTTTTTTTTAAAAAACGTATTTTTTTCATTAGAACAGCGTTTAAAACATTAACAATTAAAAACATGTTTAAAACGTGTTTAAAACATGTTTAAAACATATTTAAAACTAGTTTAAAACGTGTTTAAATCAGAATATACCGGGCATTTTTCTTTTGAGTATACATAGCCTGATAATTACAGCGCTTTTTAAACTTGCGGGAATTCGTTGTTTCAAAGCGGTTAATTTGAGGCTTTTAACGCGTGTTTTCTACTGCCAGACTAAGCATGAAGTAAAATTTCGAGTTTAGAAAAGCCTAAGAATTTGGATTGGCCGCGTAGCGAAGCGGAGCGGCCAATCCAAATCAGGCTTTTCTAAACTCGAAATTTTACTTCATGCGCCACGCTTAAAAACACTGATTCACAGTGAAGTTAAAAAAATATACACATACAACAACAATTATAGGCAACGTAATATACGTTAGAGTTATTGGGTTGTCTATAATTACTGTTTTAAACAATTTGTTCAGCGCAAAATTTGACTCATGTTTTATTTACATCTACATATTAGATTGAAAAAGCCGTATATTTTAAACTTTACGATATTTCAGTGTTTTTTAAGTGTGGCGCATGAAGTAAAATTTCGAGTTTAGAAAAGCCTAATTTGGATTAGCCGGTCCGCTTCGCTACGCAGCACATCAAAATTTTCATCCTTTTTTAAACTTGAAATTTAAGATTTAGACCATGTTTAAAACAAAACCGTTTAAAACGACTGTTTTTTTAACATGTTTAAAACACTGTTTTAAAACAAAGTGTTTTAAACATAACATAGATACATGACATCCGAGATACACAACTAAATTGAAAGATTTTATACGGGGCGTCCCATTTTCCAGATACGACATATTAGTTAAATATATATATACAATTTGACCGTTTTTCGAGCGGTACTATGGGGAAAAGATAGAGAATCGGTTAAATGGGGGCACAATTGTGAATTTTCGTGCTTATTTCATTTATTTATTATTTATTATTTTCCAGTTTAAATATTTTTAATTATTTTGTTGTATTTCGAAAAAAAACTGAAAATTTCGATTTTTTAAGGTTGTCTATATCTCCGCGGATTTAAATTTTTGTCATATTCTGTAGAAACTTTCTTATTACAACTTTTTATGACTTTTCTAGTTAACGTAAACATACAAATGTATGCACATCATTGAAATGCATTTTTAATTCTGATTTTAACGATATACGACACGTAAGCTTTTGTTTAATTATTGCTGTTGTTTAAGTTGCCATGGCAACTAAACAATATCAAGTTGCTACGCGATAGTTGAAATGTTATTTAAAAGAAATACTTTTATTGATTAGTTATCTTTTTTATGCAAATAAATAGTTTCTTTAGACATTGCGTGGTTGTTTCCATGGCAACATATTATAAAATCAATACATTTTTTAAATCAACGTAAAAAGTGCTATTCAGTGATATGCACATCTTCATATGCGCCCATAAGAAAAACGAAAGTTGTGTCTGAAAAAACAAAAACGAATCGTTTCGCCGTTTTATAACTTCTTCCATAAGTCGAGTCATAAGTTACAGGGTGTCCCAGAACGGGAGATCAGCAAAATCCTTCGTAAACTGCTCAGCAGTAGAGAGCTCTACATTCTATCTCATTGACTTCGTAGCAATATACAAACCTTGGACCATATTTTTGAAAATCGTACTCTTTTTAATACCCAAACACGCAACTTTAAAAACTCAATTAAACGATATACAAATTAAGAACAAGTATCTTATAAACAATTGTCAACTCGGGAAACGTGAACGCTCTCATAGCAAACTTAGACTTCGTAAAAAACACAGGCATCTCTTTATAAATTTCACCTTAATAACAACCTCCTTTCTCTACTGTAAACCCTTCCATCGGGTCCAAAGTTGTGTACTACATAGTCTTGAAGGGCCTCACTGGTGGAATCTCTTCTCAATCCCTAGTGTACCACGTCTTATTCATATCATGGTTTATAGGCTGGTTAATATGCACAATAATTCGAAGACCAATTATTTATGTTAATAAAAAATAACTTTCGTAGCAAGGGCGTCTTTCATATTCACCATAAACGGTGTGATTACACTAAGCACTCTGCCTTTTCCAGAATACTTCGACACCCAAATACAGTACCTTAATTTTACCTAAGATTCTCTGGCTGCACCTCTGCACCTTATGTTTTTAGTAATTATTTATTTGAAACTGTAATTATGCATGTCATATTTTTAATTGTATTTTATATTTACAGTTTAATTATGTTTAAATGTGTTAATTTTATATTTTTAGTCGACTCGCTTCGCTCACGCGCCCCAGCAAATCCAAATTTTCAGGCTTTTCTAAACACAAAATTTTACTTCATACTTAAAGGAGTAAAAACACTCGTTTGAAGCTTTAAATTGAATGCTTTTATAAAAAGATCAAATGACCTTTCATAATTGAATAATCAAGTTTCGTTTAATATTATTTGAAGTAAATCTCACATGGTAGCCTCGATCTGAAATGTTAAATTTTCCCGACATTTCCCTGATTCAAGATTTTTTTCCCTGACCTTTATATTGTTTTTATCGATATTTTAGTTGATTTTATGTATTTGGATTGAGTTACGTGAAGAGTTGAATATAATTTACTTAATAAAAGACTAACACTTTCTTCACTAAAAACATTTAATTTCGCTAAATGTACATTTCGAACACTACGTGCTCATTATCAATAGCTTACTGAGTCACAGCTTACATCAGTAAGCTATTGATAATGAGCACGTAGTATTCGAAATGTACATTTAGCGAAAATAAATGTTTTTAGTGAAGAAAGTGTTAGTCTTTTATTAAGTAAATTAGTTGATTTTATTAATTTTTATATGTTTTGTAATTTGTATGCGTGTTGATTTTAATAAATTTATTTAACTACTATATTTGTTTTTATTTTGTTACCGTTGGCCGTCATTTATGTGTTTTTTATTCTGAAGAAATTTAGAAATCAATAAGTTTTAATTTTTATTTGGTAAATATTTGCGTTAAGTTGATTTAAACAATTTTAACGATTTTTTCAATTGTTATATTTATTTGTTGCTTTCAAAGATTTTATAATATAATGCAAATATTTTTTTTTATTAAAAATTTGTAATTTTTAAGATATTTGTTGTTAAATTTGATAACATTTTGATATACCGTGTGTCCCACGTAAAAGGACCAAGGCTGTGGCGGCTATATTTTTGAATAAAAATAAAAAAATATATATGTACCGGGTGCTTAATTAAGAGCGGCCATCGGCTGTATCTCAGAAACTATACATCGTAGCATGTTGTGGTAAACAAATTCGTATAAAACACCGATTTGAAGTGAAGTTCAAAAACACGCAATTACATCTTTAATTAGAGTAACACGGAATCAGATATTTAGTCTCTTATCAACGATTCAGTGTTAATAATAAATAATTAGGTTTTGAACATTTTTGTTAAAACAACTGGAAGTGATAATAAAATGATAATGGTTGCAAAGAATAGTAAAATCAAATTTATTTTTAGAGGATTTGTATTCGTAATTCAAAAAACAGGATTTGAGTCGAATCACATTTGTCTTACGAATCCCCTTTTCGAGTATTCGTGATTCGAATTATATGAAGTGATTCGGATTCGTGATTTGAATCCTTTTTGAGGATTCGTTCCAGCTCTGGCATGCGTCTATACTAAAATGTGATGAAAATAGACAATTTCTTACAAACAATTAGTTTCATCACATTCTTTGTATTATACAGTGTTAAAAATGGATTGAATTTTGTTCTCTTAAAAAATTGGATCGTTTTATATGGGCTTAATGAATATATCTTATTTATTTATAATTATAATTATTTATTTTATAAAGAACCTCAACCGCAAAAACTATTAAAGCCAGAACAACGCCAATCAAATAAATCATAAAAACTGAAAACACCTGTGCTAATAGCAAAATATGGAAATCCTCTTCCTGATCGCCATTTTCAAAATTCTTATTCCCGCTTTCCCCATCCTGATACCTCATGACAATACCAGCTTGCCACAGTAACCCCAAAATCTCATCAACCCTTTCAAGAGCAAACCACCCCATTTTCACATACATTGTAGTGTATGTAAAAATGTTCAGCTTGGTCTCAAACATCGAGACTTTCGAAAGCCTCATAACGTACTCTGTGGAGCTTTTATCCGCAAAATAAGCGAAATTTTTATTCCGAGCCGACTTGAAAGCTGCTGACGATATCTCAACGTATCTTTCGTAAATTTTCTGTATGTGAACATCCTCACTGTTCTTAAAAAAGTTTTTCGGATAGAAACTCCCCCCGAATTCAATCTCCGATTTAATCAAATCCTCATAAGTTTCTATCTGCGGTTCGTAATTTCCCTTAAACAACAACGCTGTTATTTTACTCTGATACGCGTTTATTAAAATTAGTGAGGCCAGGGATAATGAAATGAAGATTAATCGCAAGTGAAGTTGGTTCGGTTGTTTATCAACTGAAGAGATAAGTATGGCGAGGATGTTGATAAAGCTAAGGGAGAGTTTGATTTTAGTCAACAGCCACCACGAGAAGCTTGTCAGTATATATGCGGTTAAGAGGATTATCCACGTGAGTTTATCGAAGCCCAAAAATACGTTCATCCAAGGTGGGATTGGTTTCGCCAAAGGCGCAAACCAGACGAATCTTGTTAGAGATAACGGCGTGCTTGTGCAGAAGTGTTCAAAAGTATCAGGACCTAGAGAGAGAAAAAAAAATGGAAGATTGAATTATAAAATAATACAAAATTCAGTTATTACTAAAAGTTACATATCGATCAACTACTTCCAAAACATCGTAAGTACAAAATGTCAATGGTCACACAAAATATTATATGAGCTGCCTAATCTTTCAATTTTGTTTATGGTACATATAAGCAAGTTATTATCATGAGCGTATTTAAGGTACGATTTACGAGAGGTATCCCATGGTTCCTTGATTTGTAGTGCTTTCTGCACCAATAGTTTGATGTCATCAGATTACGTGTGCGAAAAGAGACAGAAAACTTCATAATATGTCTGCTATGGTTTTTAGATGGCACATGGGAAAACGTATCTTCCGGTATGCAGCTTAAAAATTTTAAGGTTAAACGTCACATTTTGACAATGTCTTCGTAAAACTAAATCGATAAAAACCCAGCCACAAATTATTTTAATTATTTTGCACAATTATTTTAAATATGAGTTTAGGTATTTACAGAAATAAATAATAATTTGTATAAGCTCAAACGAAAATGTTAGTTGAATCGAATGCGCATTCAGTAGATTTGCCAAATAGACATCGGATTAATCTGTTAATACAGAGAATTTTTCTTTTAAGTGTACAGATAGGGCATTTTCTATTAGGCATACATATGCTTCCGCTATTTTTTTTAAGAGTTCAATTTGAAGCTTAAAACGAGTGTTTCCACTCCCAGACTAAGCATGAAGTGAAATTTCGAGTTTAGAAAAGCCTGAAAATTTGGTTTGGTCGCGTAGCGCGAAGCGCGGAGCGGCCAAACCAAATTTTCAGGCTTTTCTAAACTCGAAATTTTACTTCATGCGCCACGCGTATTAAACACTAAAAGCACTAAAATATTGTGAACGTGAAAACTTCGCTTGAATTCAGTGTTTTATACGCGTGGCGCATGAAGTAAAATTTCGAGTTTAGAAAAGCCTGAAAATTTGGTTTGGCCAAACGACCAAACCAAATTTTCAGGCTTTTCTAAACTCGAAATTTTACTTCATGCTTAGTCTGGGAGTGGAAAACACTCGTTTTAAGCTTTGAATTGAAGTCTTACAAAAAAGCGTATGCATATGTATACCTGATAGAAAATTCTTTGTATGTATAATTAAAAGAAAAATTCCCTGTTTTAACAGATTAATCCGATGACTATTTGCCAAATCTACTGAATGCGCATTCGATTCAACCAACATTTTCGGTTAAGCTTACACAAAATCAACATAAATGCATTATTTATTTCTGTAAATACCTGAACTACTTAGTAGATGTGGAAATTAGAATTAAACCACTTAAACTCACATTTAAAAAGATTATGCACATTAATTAAAATGATTTGTGGTTGGATTTCTGCAGTTTAAGTTTTACAAAGACATAGTGAAAATGTGACGTTTAACCTTAAAATTTTAAAGCTGCATACCGGAATATACGTTTTCGCATGTTCCACCTAAAAACCTTAGCAGACATATTATGAAGTTTTCTATCTCATTTCACACACAAATCTGATGTAATCAAACAATTTTGGTATTGCATGTACTGGTGCAGAAAGCACTACGAATCAAGGAAACTATGGGACACCTCTCGTGAATCGTACCTTACATAAAATATCTACCTAAATATCCTATTAAAATATCCGCCTTTCCATATTTTAGCTCTCTAAATATTTCCGTTGAAGTTCCATTTGGAAAATATCTACCGTAAGAAGTAAAATTGTGTTCCACATGAGTTACACTAAAATTCAATCTATACGCGATTTCGTTTAGCAAACGCAACTCGAAACCTTTTAAAATACCTGATTTATATTCAGCATACGGCATTTTTTTAATAGAATAAGCCAAAAAATTGACATTTTTCAACCCATATTTTGTACCCGTCCAAAATTTTATATTCAAATCATCGCATTTTTTACTACTAATGCCCGCCCTATTATAATCTTCATCAAGCGGATTATACACATAAACATCAAGATTATCCAAAACTACAAGTACGTCTAAAAAATTATACTCCCAGAGTGTTTCAAAAATTTCATTTCTAATATTTTCATGCTCGTGTAAGTGTAAAAGTAAACTCGGCTGTCTTCTGCAATTTTGAGATTTTTTTAAAAACCCGCTTATTCTCGTTATATTACGAGTTGATATTAAAAACGCGTTGAATACAAAATTAATTTTCTGAAAATTAAAATCCTTTTCATCTTCTAAATTTTTGATAACTAAAACGTTATTTGTGTAAAATTTTAAATTTATCAAATCCAGGTCTTTATCTCTGCCATAAAGTATCTCTGTTTTGCTGTTTAGTATATTTTGGATGCAACTGTTTAAATTTAAATCGGTTTTAGTTTTTGTAATTGTTTTCAAAAAAATTATTAAACTTAACCACACCAAACCAAACATTTTGATTTAGAAAACTCAGGTTTCTCTTGATATTTTGGGATTTTTTCAATAACTTTTGATAAAACTGCACGCTAATTGTCACACAATGTATTTAAATTGTTAATATTTTCTTGTGTAACTCTCTCGCTTATCACTTAGTGATATATTTTTACCAAATTATTATTAACATAAAGTAAAATTAAATTTGTAAACTGTTTGCAGAATATTTACAAAAGATAAAAAATCATTAATATCGACTTTCTGCACGAATTTAGTCTATTAAAGATTTTTCCAAATATTAATTGAAGTAACTACTCCTCGAGCTGATACCCCGACGGATTTTGAATTTTTACAATGAATATTTAGGATAGACAAAAGATTTACTGTTTCTATGCATAATTTATATGCAAACTGTAACATCAGGTCAAATTAATTATTATTTGTTAGTGTTTTAAGTGTTCATATTAAACTCTTTGTATTTTTCTCTATACGTTAAACGGACTTCTCTTTTTATTTGTGTGTAAATTAGTTTATTTTTTAATAATATATGTATATTTTCCATCAACTTGCATTAATCACTTTTTATTAAATATTTTTAGTTTTTTATAAATCTGAACAAAATTGCAGTTTATATTTTAGATGGACTTCTTTTAAATACCGTTTACCAAAGCTTATATTTGTTAAGCTCAGTAAATCTATTTCACAACCCGTATTTCATAAATTTCATAAATTCTAACATTTAGGTGGTTAATAAAAATATTTAGAGACTAATGTGCCGACATTGATTCAAATTTCCGGTAGTAAATATATAAGTAGTATGAATATTTTAAGAAATATTAAGTGCTGTATGAGTTTTTCAATTATGCTTTATTATTAATGAATGCTGTCAGTTCCATTCACTTTTTTCATTATATTTTGTTCATTAACATTGGTACTTATTGATTATCGCGTGTGAATTGGAAACGTTTATTTGATTTAAAAATGATCGAAAAAAAGCGTTGCATCGAAAAAGAAATAATATTTTATTGTATTGAATCGATCAAAGTTTTCATCCTATTGTAAAGCATTGGTATTAATACACTTTATTTGTGAAAGCTTAAATACAGGGTGGCGCAAAACTACCGATATGGTTTGAATGTTTAATAACTTTTTTATTTAATGGTTAATTATTATTATTATTTTTTGGATATACAGTATAATAATGGGGAATATTTTTGGCTAAAGTATGAAAAATTATATCTAGCAAATGGTAGCCATTTTCGGCTTCGCACATTCGTGCTCTTCCCAGTACATTTTCCATAAGTTTTCGTAAAATTTCCGGAGTTACGGCTTGAATTTCATTGCGAATGTTTTGTTTTAGCTGTGGTGTGGTCGCTGGCTTATTTACGTATACCCTTTCTTTCAAATAACCCCAAAGAAAACAGTCTGGAGCTGTTAAGTCCGGTGAACGTGGGGGCCAATTGAAATCGCTTCTGCGCGAAATAATGCGTTCGCCAAAGAGGTCCCGTAACAGAGCCATTGTGTCTCTTACAGTGTGGGCTGTGGCTCCATCTTATTGAAACCACAACTGTGGATGGTTTTCTACAGCTGGCCTCAAAAAATTGTCCAGCATCGTTCGATATTCAGCACCATTAACCCTAATTGAGGCGCCATGTGCATTTTAAAAAAAATATGGACCAATGATCCTTTCAGACCATACACCGCACCAAACAGTACACTTAAGTGGGTATAATTGTCGCTGATGAACTGTTCTTGTGTTCTGTTTTGAATTTTGCTTGTTTACGAAACCATTCAATTGGAAATGCGCTTCATCGCTCATTATCGAATTGTTAATGAAATCGCGATTTTCTTCTGGTTTTTGTCGGAATGAAATGGCACAATCAAGCCGTTGTTGGTATCGGCTTCAATTCTTGCACAAGCTGAACCTTATACGGGAACTTGTGTAATGTGGCCAAAATCCTCTGAACGGACCTCCGCGGTAGCCCCAGTTATGCCGAACGTCTTCTTGATGTTTCTGGACTGTCCTGCACACTATCCACAACACGTTGGATATTTTCTTCCGTGTAGACCGTACGTGGTCTTCCGGTACATGGAAGGTGTCTTACTGTACCATGTTGTCGAAATTTGCAACTAGGCGGTTTATTGTTGATGCTGAAGGTCCAGTACGCACATTAAAAAAACGACGATAAGCACGCTGCGTCAAAACAATTGACCGTTGATTTTCAAAATAAAATTCAACAATTTTTGATCGCTGTTCTGTTGTGTACTGTTCTATTTCAAATTCCCCAAGTTTTCTTCACAAAATTCTGAAATAAAAATAAAAAATATAAATAAATTTAAAAAGTTATTAAACATTCAAACCATATCGGTAGTTTTACGCCACCCTGTACATGTTTATTCTAAATTGATAATAACATAATATTTAACTATGTTTCAATAAAAATGATAATATTTTTAGTTTTATAGGAATACTAGTGATAACGTTGATAAAGTTTAACGTTTGCGATTTCGTGCAAACTTTATTACTATAATTAGTCATAAAAGTCAAGTATAATTTTGTCTTCACTACCCTGACCATAGCACTGAGGAATACATAATACTGATAAGGACCAAACAGTTCGAAAACTCATAAAAATGTGTTTTCGTACGACCGCTTCACTGTGGTCCCGAATCCAGAAAAGCTGGTCATAACATAAGGGCTTAAGGCGATTTGTCTGAAATTGCAAATATTGGGGTTTTTGAGCATGCTGATTCAGAATCTGATTTTGAAATATCAAAAACAAAACCGCGGACCATATATGACGGACAAAAAAATTATTATGTTTCTTGTTTCCATAAAAAACAGTACTCCCGTGTTTTTTGGGCATCTGATGTTAAAATTAAAAAAAAAATGCGAACCAAATCTGACGGACAAAAAAATATGATTTTTGTTTTATAAAAAACAGTAAATTCATGTTTTTTTTCAAATGAACTGTTTTGAATTTGGTCATTCACCTGAAATTGTTTTTATTTTAATGTATGTATAGATTATTGTGTTAAAAGAATAAAGAGAAATTCGAATCGGTTAAATTTGAAGCCGGCCCGCGGCCGTGTTCGTGTTTCTTGTGTTAGATTTTCATGAAACTTTTTTTAACTTCTGACCATACTTTGTACAATACACAATAACAAATGTATTCTTGCGGAAAAGATCTTTATAATTACTGAGAGGGGGCGGCGAATTTGGCCTACGCCCCGGGCGGCTTAAGCTCACGCTACGTCACTGTTATATTGACAGTTAACATTAAGTCGGCGCAAGCCGACATTTAGTCCATCGTGTCAACTTGACATAAGTCGGCGTAAGCCGAAATATGGACTATAATGACAAATGATATACAAGTCGGCGCCAGCCGGCATTTGGACTATAATAACAGTTGACACATAATAACAGTTAACATAAGTCGGCGCAAGCCGACATTCAACCAATCCACGTTATTTTTTTTGTGACAGTTACGATACACATTTTAACACTTGTGGCACATTTTAAAGTAACGAGTGTCCTCCACTCCCAGACTAAGCATGAAGGAAAATTTCGAGTTTAGTAAAAGCCCCGCTTAAAAAAATTGTCGAGGGTCGCGCAGTGACCCGAGACAAATTTTCACGGGGCTTTTTTAAACTCGAAATTTTACTTCATGCGCCACGCGTATTAACCACTGATTTACAGTGATGTTAAAAATATGTAACGCTTAGATGTGATGGTGATCAATATTTACCGAGATGTAGCGAAAACATTTCTTTTTTTGTCAATAGTATATATATATATATATATATATATATATATATTTGTATATATAATCAAAAAACCCTTCTACCCTTATGGGTGTTGGGTGTACGAAATAAAGTCTATCAAGTTCAAATCCCTTCTGTTTCCTTGTACATGTACTAATTTTGCCCAATCCTTCTTGTTATTCGCTAGTGTTCTTGCCTGGTTTACCGTTATCCTCTTTTCTTTAATTATCTTCTCCAATCCTTCTTCCCATGTTTCTCTAGGTCTCTTCTTCTCTTCTTTACGGTTCGTGCGTTCCATACCCTCTTTGTAGTTCTGTTGTCATCCATCCTTTGCAGATGTCCCCACCAGCTTAGTTGTCTTCTTTCTATGAACTTTATCATTTCTTCCATTTTAAGGTCCTCTCTAATTATTGTGTTTTGTATTCTGTCCATTTTTGTAACTCCTTTCACGCACTTTAGGTATTTCATTTTAAGCGCTTGTATCTTGCTCTTCTGTTCTTTGTTCAGCATCCATGTCTCGCACCCAAAAATCAGTATTGGTCTATAGATGGCTTTGAATACTTTTAATTTAGATTTCTTTGATACTTCCTTACTGTATATAAATTTAGTTCTCATTGCGTAGAACAGCTTTAATATCTTTTCGAGTATTTTATTTATTTCTAGCTCGTTCTTTCCATTTGTTTCTATATTTATTCTGAGGTACTTGTAATCGTCCACTTGTTGTATTTGTTCGCCATCAATTTTTTATGTTTAGTTGCTCTTCTTCCCTGATAACCATTACTTTTGTCTTGCTTGTATTTATCATCATGTGGTATTTGTTAATTGTGTTGGTCCATTCTAGTAGGTTGTGTTCTAGGTCCTTACTGCTGCTGCTATGACAATATCATCTGCAAATACCCCTTCCGATATTCCAACTGAGTTTAATTTATAATATCCAATGTGTAATTGTTTTGTCTTATTACTGCATGTTTTTATTATTTCGTCCATAAATATTATGAATAGTAGTGGGCTCAGCCCACCACCCTGTCTTAACCCATCATTTGTTTTGAACGGTTCTGATGTCCTGTTATTTTGTACAATATTTGTCAATAGTTTTAGAGTAATAATAATAAAAGTAGAATAAATTTATTTAAGCAACTAACCAGATAGGACCCTTAATTTAAAAAGCTGCACTGCAAACGCAAGGGCACCTAATGGCAGCTAGTTTTTTGCCGTTTATTTTTACAATAGCATTACAAAATAGGTGGCGCTTTTCTTGCTTAAAATAATATTTTTATTATTTTTTATGCAGATTTGCAAATGGCAAAGGTTGTTAATTATCAAAATAATAAATTTATTGGACAATTTTTATTGTGCAGTTGATAATTCTACTTACTTTAAGGAAATGAATCGATTTCACAGATCTAAATTCCGTTAACTACAAGCTTATCAATCTACGAATACAAAACTCATAAAAATCCCGCAATTGTGCTCACCAAATGTGCACCGCTCCAGGGTTACTTTTAAAATTGGCACTACAGTTAGCTGTGAGATATAAACAGTAACTGCATAGAAAATTTAATAAACCTAATACTAATTTATCGAAATAGTAACGTCAAAATTCACAGATGGTAATTTTATTTTTTTACTTTTAGCCAGCTTTTTGGAATTCTGATCTACTCCCGAAAACAGAGATATCGTCGCATACCTTTGCATTGAAAGTTATCAATTGTATATTTGTATTTTGATAAGCAATGTCACGCTTGAAAATTATCTTTTTGAATTAACTACAAACCCAATAATGGAATTTGATTGTTTTCAAACGCAGCAAAAATATTTATCAATATTGAAATGTCCATATCAGAGATGTTTTTTTGTCTCTGCTGTAAAATATTTAAAAATTGATTTAGCTGATTTCGATATTGTATACCTAATTAAACATTGAACATTTATTTTAAATTTATTTTGTTATTAAATACAATAAATTGCCGATTTTACTGTAAAAGTAATTTTAATTAATTTAATTTATGCAACGTACCTGCTCTATAAACAGCATTGTATTATGTTGTTTGAAAATATAAATAAAAACGTGCCATTAAAAACAAGGTTAATTTCGTTTTCGGACTCACGACCACTTACTGGAAAGGATATAAATGTTATAGTATGCATGTTTGTTGGAATGAGATTTGCTTATAATTATGATTTACATTTTAACAGTTTTGGCCATACGTGATATTTTATAATTGCTTTTTTGGCATGCATTTTAGTGTCCTTTATATAAGTATACAGCATACTTTGTAGAATTTTGAATGTGAGGCTCCGAATCTCTTCTTAAGGGCATACTCGCTTGAATAAGAAGAGAAAATTTGCTTTATGTAAACGGTCGTTGTCAATACAATATTGATACAGTCGTATTGAAAATTCTGGATGATAAATATAAAGGAGAAGACAACGAGGAGATTTGGAATTCCCCAATTTTGACTTCCCTTATTATCTGAAACAAAAATATGTATATATACCTAGATAATAATTATTTCTGTACATTCCTTTGAAAATGGTCTAACAAACCGAAACTAGTCGGAATAAAGTTTTAATTTGTGAAACAATACCAAGTGTTTTTAATTTAAATAACTTTACAAATTCTAATATGTTTCACCAAGTGCCAGATGAAAAATTAATTCAAGAAATTAATATGTTTAATATTTAGCAGGTTTCGGCAGTATCATGATATTTATATAAATATTAAAATACCGGATAAATATGTAGATCGGGTGAGAATTTTAATCCGGAACATACAATATAATTAAAGGTGGGCATTTTCAATCCAGAACGTGACAATTCACAAAAAAGGGGAAAACTATTCAATTTAAGTGCATTTTAATTCGAACCTAAAGATTAAAAACAAATTGAACATCTTTTAAAAATAATAGTAAACATTGAAATAACCATCCATTTTGCGCATTTTGGGCTAGGGTACGCCAGTACCCTAGCCCAAAATGCGCCACCAGGGGTGTCCAATCTACGCCCCCCGGGCCAAATCGGGAGCGCGCTATTATAGATTCTAATGTAAAATTACCGGTAATTTTAAATTTTGTGATATTCTCGGTAATATTACTGGAAACATAGTAACAATTGGCAATTTAAGGTTAGACAAAACACACAAATTCTAATAAATAATTCCAAGTTACTCTATCATTTTTAAAAAGTATAAGTTTTTAGGAATCATTCAACAAACTGTCATTGTTCTCTACGAAAATTACGAATAAACTTGAAGATGGAAAAATTGTTCCAATTTTTTTTTATCCAAAACTTTTTAACAATTGAACCATTCTCTGTATTCCCATTAGTAATTGAGGTATCTGCAACTTTTGAGAAATACAAAAAAAGCGAGCGCACTCGCTTGAATTCTCGACATTTTATAATTTTGACAAAAAACATTATAACTCAAAAACTATTCGAGCTACAGAAAAGTATCTTACATGCATTTTGGCTATTGCGACGAGATCTACAAGATGGGTGTATTTGTTTTTTTTTATGCAGAGTAATCCATAAAGTATGTAAAAGAATATGTCAATTGTTTTGTTCCAAATTGGGAAGGCGAGTGTTTATCAAAGTTATTAATATTATATACAAGAGTGTTTTCCACTCTCAGGCTAAGCATGAAGTAAAATTTCGAGTTTAGAAAAGCCCTAAAATTTTCAGTCTTTTCTTAACTAGAAATTATACTTCATGCGCCACGCGCTTAAAGCGCTGATTTATCCCGAAGTTCAAAAACATACGCAAATTCCAATAAATAGTTCTAAGAAGTTATTTCATGATTTTGTGAAAATTATAAGTTTTTAAGAATCTTTCAACAAACTGTCGATTATTTTCACCAAGAAAAAAGATAGCTACAAAAAAACTTGAAGATGGAAAAATTATTTAGGAATTAATATTTTGAGTGACGTATTTGATAAATTTTGCTTTTCATATGGTCCCACAGAAAATAATCATAAGATGCTAAATCAAGAGATCTAGAGGACCAGTTAATTATTCCCCCACTACCAATAATCCGGCGATTTAAAAAGCAGCCATCTTGTTGATTGTCACGTGTCTACTGCTAAATCACGAGCATTCCTTATGCGGCCTCCAGTGTAAAACGTTTTTACTATGAAAACTCTTTCTTCAATGGTATAATTGATATTCATTTTGCAAATTAAGTTTGACAACTTAAAACAATTGACAAATTTAAAGTCATCTATATTATTCATTTTATTACATGTTCCAGATTGAAAATGCTTACCTTTAATTATATTATATGTTCCGGATTGAAAATGCTTACCCAGTATATATATATATATATATATATATATATATATATACATATATATATATATATATATATATATATATATATATATATATATATGTATATATATATATGTATATATCTATATATATATATATATATAAATATATATATATATATATATGTTGCATTGTTTCTTCGGGTTTGATCCCGCGTGTTTTCTTGGCTCTGGTCCATTTTATTTAGAGGTTGACTATTCGATGACGTCGCAGTCATCATCGTCAGGTATAAACTATTAAAATGTTATCAGTCTAGCAACCACTTGTTAGATTTCTAAATACTTGATGCGCTAATTTCTTGTTTTGCTTCTTGTTACTCTTCTGTTCTGTTCTTCTAATGGTGTGTCTGTGTTGTGAGTTTCAATTTTAGGATTATTTTCTAAACGGACTGCATTCTGAATTTCTTGATTGATGTTCCAAGATAATGAATTTTGACAAAAATTTATGCAAGTTTTTCAAATTGTAATTTGAACATTTCAAAGTTTACATGGGATTTCCTATGTTGCGTCCGCCGAGTCAACACCCGGTTGACTTGGCGGAAGCAACGTAGGAAATCCAATATAATCTTTGAAATGTTCAAATTTTGGCTCCCTTGTTTATGTTAAAAACAAAATGTATTTACCTTTTTTGTAAAGGAAAAAATTCTGAATTCATTCGTGTTAACGTTTATCACTTTACGTTTCTCTCAGTTAAAATAATTAAGAAAAAGTAATGTGATTTTATAAAAATAATGACATGCCATGGATTTAAAACAACAATTGCGGATGTCAAAATAGCAAAAGATATATAATCAAGTAATAGCAATATCTTGTGCTATTTTGACATCCGCAATTGTATCAATTCCATGGTATCTCATTATTTTTATAAAATCACATTACCTTTTCTTAATTATTTTAGCTGTAAATTTTCTGACATTCGTTGATTTTTAAAAGAGTTCAATCTTTAAACGAGTGTTTTCCACTCCCAGACTAAGCATGAAGTAAAATTTCGAGTTTAGAAAAGCCCCGTGAAAATTCGTCGAGGGTCGCGCAGCGACCCGAGACAAATTTTCTGGGCTTTTCTAAACTCGAAATTTTACTTCATGCGCCACGCGTATTAACACAGATTTTAAGTGAAGTTCGAATATACATAAATTTGACAATATTATAGAGTTTTATAAGCGTGGCGCATGAAGTAAAATTTCGAGTTTAGAAAAGCCCAGAACATTTGTCTCGGGTCGCTGCGCGACCCTCGACAAATTTTCACAGGGCTTTTCTAAACTCGAAATTTTACCTCATGCTTAGTCTGGGAATGGAAAACACTTGTTTAAAGCTTTAAATTGAACCTAAAAAAATAACAGGGAATATCCGCAACTGTTGTATCAATTCCATGGTATGTCATTATTTTTATAAAATCACATCATCTTTTCGTAATTATTTTAGCTGTAAATTTTCTGACATTCGTTGATTTTTGAAAGAGTTCAATTTGAAGCTTTAAACGAGTGTTTTTCACTCTTAGACTAAGCATGAAGTAAAATTTCGAGTTTAGAAAAGCCCAGAAAATTTGTCGAGGGTCGCGCAGCGACCTTAGATAAATTTTCTGGGCTATTCTAAACTCAAAATTTTACTTCATGCGCCACGCGTATTAAACACAGATTTTAGGTGAAGTTCGAATAAACATAAATTTGACAATATTATAGTGTTTTATACGCGTGGCGCATGAAGTAAAATTTCGAGTTTAGACAAGCCCAGAAAATGTTCACAGGGCTTTTCTAAACTCGAAATTTTACTTCATGCTTAGTCTGGGAGTGGAAAACACTTGTTTGAAGCTTTAAATTGAATTTAAAAAAAATCCTGGAATATCCGCCATTACCTTTTCTTAATTATTTTAACTTAGAGAAACGCAAAGTGTTAAATGTGAACATTCAGAAATTTAAAATTGTTTTCTCTACAAAAAAGTGAAATACATTTTGTCTCTAAAATAAATAGGGAAGACAATATTTGAACACTTTAAAATTAACATGCGATTTCCTATGTTACGCCGGTACATACATAAACATATACATTTTTCACGTTATTTTTTGCATTGATTTCAAATATGCATACCATTTTTTTGTAACGGGCACAGTTTTTACATAATATGAATTTAAGAAAATGCATATGCTGGATACTAGTATGTTAATTTAAATCTAAATCAAAATAATTGTCTACTGTACTTTGTTTAGAGCATATCTCGTTTTAGTGTCCAACAATAGTCTGCGAAAATATTTGGATTCTATTTTCCTTGATAACGCTTCTCAATTGTTGAAATATCTGAGAGAGAGGCTCACTGTGTTCGTCTATTAGGTTTGGTTTTGTTTGTAAGACGAGACAAACAACAGTCAACAGCTATTTTTATCTTTTATTATTTAATTAATAATGTAAAAACCACAAGTCGCACACCCACTAAATTTGACATCATTGTAATTGTTTAACAAGTATTTATCAAAAAAGTTAAATATATACAGGTTGTTCCATTTATAGAAACCACCGATGACGTCCTACCTTTAGAAATAGCTGTTGGAAATCACATTATGTCCTTAGATGGATTAAAACGACTACAAAAATTTATATTAGGAGTATTTTATCATCGCACGTATAGTTTAGCCAGAAATCCGGTGTTTCCATACTTTTGCCCAACGCTGTATACGCCTGGCGCATGAATCATGGATGGACCACCCTGAATGTGAGATTAGTATTGCTGTATGTATTATCTATTTTAATCTGTACTGCTGTATGCATTATCTATATTGATCTGTTACAGACAATTTCTAGGATTCTCAGTAGCCACTGTCTGAACACCTGGTATGATACGTGCTATGTACATGATGGTGTATTTTGGAGGTGCCACAAATTTAAAACTTTTATATTTGAAGAGATATTGCAAAACCGTTTTCGCGGGCCAGGGTCACATTTTCGTGATTAAATCAATGACTAAAATAAAATTCATCTATCTCTAACCGTTTCCGCTCTATAAGATGATAAATTATGGCACAAATTAATGTACCACCATGTAAATTTTAATTTTAACTCTTTTAAAAAACAACGAATTTCTGAAGATCTACAGCCTATATTGGGATATGAAGGTATGTTTAAAAAAACTCCCTGTGAGGGATTTACCGGCACCGGGTACCAGCTGACCTTGCTACGGTACTGGCAGCACACTTCTGCTGTAAATGTATGTTATTTAATAACGGTTTAAATTATCACCAAGCAACATTTAAATTATCGATATGTAGGGCTAACTGTTTGTCTCAACCGGAAGAGGATCCTTTAAATTGAAAAGTATATTTTATAGGGTCCATGGTTTGAGTGTGAATCTGTTATGATGTCAAAATGAAATTGTACAATAAAATAGAGATTGAGGTAATGAAAGTAGACCATTCATGCGATGATGCAATTACTGCAATAATGTTTGATTTTGTAATTAAAACGAATAAGGTAAATGGTATTCCTAACAAAAATGCGTCGCAACAACAGGTGTAAGTATTATTTTGTTATTTTAAATCAATAACAAATTTTCCAGCTATTGAAATATTATCTGTATTTGTATTTGAAAATTATAAGTGTCTGTTTCACAAATAGAATGAAAACACAGTAAAATTGGTAGAAAACGAATATTTTGCGATTGGCCAAGACACCTCCCATATTACCCCTGCCTCGCAGAACAAAACAAGCCGCAAATATTTGCATCGTCTTAATCAGTGTGGATTTTCCAAGCGAAATGATAACATTCGTTTTTGAAATAGTGTTCTTTTTGTTAGTAGTGTTTATAGCTAAATATATTTGGTCTAGAAGAAAGTTATATACATTTGCAGCTAAATTGTCAGGCCCAGCAGCTTTACCACTAATTGGAAATGGATTATTATTTAGATGTCCAACTGATGGTGAGAATACTTTTAGATTTTCTCGCAATTTGTATCTTGTTTAGCAGTATATTTTTAATCCTGCTTTAGCAGACTATTTTAAATACTGATTTAGAAGCATATTTTTAATTTTACAAAATTTCAGTGCTTTATACGAGTGGCGCATGAAGTAAAATTTTAAGTTCAGAAAGTTTGGTCTGGCTATGCAAAGAAACCAAATTTTCAGGCTTTTCTAAACTCGAAATTTTACTACATGCTTAATCAAATTTAAAACTTACTTGAAATTTAAAACTTACTACGTAAAAAGTTGCTATAAAATAAAAAAACAAATCCACAAAATTTCATACAGAAATAAATCATAAATACAACAAAAAGAAAATTCTACATAAGCACAAACATCATATTACTGAAAATAGAATTTAATCTTATAAAATTGACAAATATTTGACTTTCAAAAAGTGTTAAGCATTTTTGAATCTCTTATACAATATGTGAAATGAGTGTACAACAAAAGAAAATTATACATAAACACAAATATAATTATACTGTTAACTTTATTAAATGTTTGACATTCTATTGTTATTATTTATTAATAAATTAAGAAACACCTAAATTACTTTTTAATCCTTAAACACTCGAGCAATTATTGAGTAATTATGCTTTTTTAAATTAAAATTAAGTTTATTTAATTTCCCACAATTTCTAAGGTTTAAGTCAAAATTTTGAGTGTGTTTGAATATTTTTTAGAGTACCAAAATAAAACACAAATGTGTTGTATACTTTGCATTATTTTAGTCAAGTTTAAGCTTCTGGAAATTAATGGAAGGCAAATAGAATTTTATTTTTGCAGCATAAAACAAAGTACGCCAAATCGGATACCATCTGGCATTTGCATCTCCGATTGTTTTCATAATTTTTTATGTTATAGTACCAAATGAGAGAGGCCTCCGTGATTTGTTTCAGTTTTATTTGTGTAGCCGCTTTAGAGATATCCATTTTTGAAAAAAAAAACGTTTCGTTTTTTTAAATGCTAATAACTTTGTGAAAAATTGACCGATTTTAACCTTTTTTTTAAATTTTTTATTTTTCCAAATACTTTTTGAATATAAAATCCAAAAATTTTAAAAGCCATATTTCGATAAAATTTTCAAATTTTTAATATAAAATATTGATTTCCAAAAAACACGTACTGGTCGATTTTCTTGAAATTTTTATCTAAAAGACTGTTACTTTTTCCGCAACTTTTAAGCCTAGTCCGATAATGGGATAACAATAGGATCTATTTTTTTCGAATTTTTAAAATTACATGTTTCAGTTATCAGTACTAAAAGATAATAATAACCTTTCTCTCAGGTCCACCAGCAATAGTTTTTACACTTTATGAAATGTAAAAGATATGTCTTAATAATTTAATGGATTATAACTAAGGTCACTTATACAAACATATTCGGAAAATATTTCTATAAAATTTTGAAATTTTTAATATATAATATTGATTTCCAATAAACACGTACTGATCGATTTTCTTGAATTTTGTTTCTAAGAAACTGTCACTCATTACGCAACTTTTAAGCCTATTCCGATACTGGGAAAATTTTATAGAAAATATTTTCCGAATATTTTTGTATAAGTGACCTTAAATTATTAAGACATATCTATTACATTTCATAAATGGCAAAAACTATTGATGGTGGACCTGAGAGAGAGAGGATATTATTAACTTTTACTACTGATAGCTGAAACATGTAATTTAAAAAATTTGAAAAAAAAAATAAATCCTAGTTGCGGAATGAGTAACAGTCTCTTAGATAAAAATTTCAAGAACATTGATCAGTGCGTGTTTTTTGGAAATCAACACTTTAAATTAAAAATCTGAAAATTTTATCGAAATATGGTTCTTAAAATATTTTGGATTTTATATTCAAAAAGTATATTGAAATATAAAAAAAAATAAAAAAAAGGTTCAAATCGGTCCTTTTTTCACAAAGATATTAGCATTTAAAAAAAGGAACGTTTTTTTTTTCAAAAATCGATATCTCGAAAGCGGCTGCACAAATAAAAATGAAAAAAATCACGGTGGCCTCTCTCATTTGGTACTATAAGATAAAAAAATATGAAAAAAAAATCGGAGATGCAAAAGCCAGATGGTATCTGATTTGGCGTGGAATGCCCCATATACATTTTTACTTTCCCCCGTATGTAATACAAAGGAAAAGTATTGTTTTCGTGAAAATTTTCGAATCAAAAATTTTAGCGGAAATATCCGCTTTGAAGTCCCCTGAGTCGAATAAGACCATTTTTGAAAAATGTCTCTCTGTCTGTCTGTCTGTCTGTCTGTCTGTCTGTCTGTCTGTCTGTCTGTCTGTCTGTCTGTCTGTGTGTGTGTGTGTCTGTGTGCGCTGTACCGCAAAAACCGCTAAAGATATCGAAATGAAACTTGAAACTTAAGCTTTTTGTTACAATCGGAAGAACTGAAAAGCTTTTGGTGAAAATCGGAAGACCGGAAGTGGTACTTTTTCAGTTTTTTCTGATTTTTTCAATAAACGTTCATCAAACAAAAAATTCGTTCAAATAAAAGTTGTAGATAATAACAAAATGAAGATGTATTGTTCACTTACTTTTTGTCATAGCACTCTTAGTTTTTGAGATATTTCAAAAGTTGTGTGTTTTATCTAGTTATTGAGGACCACTTCGTAATATGTTATAAAAAGAAGAACGTTTTTCGGGAACTTTCAAACACAATTTTCTACAAGGTGATTCATTAGCCTCTTTACAAACTTTAAAAAGTGATTTAATACGCAATTTACGGGGGAAAGTACTATGATGGACACATCATCATTTTTTAATAATATTATTCACATTATTTAATTTTTTACAATAAAATAAATTCTTTGGTTATAATAAAGGTTTCTGTCACTATTTGTAAATTAATTACGCGTGCAAGAGAGTCTAATTTGTTTTTGCTAATTATATTTTCAGAAAAAAAGGATAAATTTTTGAATATTTAATGTAACTACATTTTGCTTTCTGTTTGTTACAATGTTTGTGAATTTTATTCGTCACAATAAATGTTTTTGATTTTTTTAAATTATGCTTACTATCTAGTGTTCATAGAGACAATATATTAAAAGCGCTATACCTTCTGAACAAATAAAAGATAGAACCTGGGTTCATTTGAAGATTTCTTCATGAAATTAAATTCACATTTTATTGCCAAAGCTTGTAAAGAGTCTAATGAATCACCCTGTATGGTACTTAAAACGTATTGATTTTACAGATTAAAATAATCTAATTTTATAAGTACGTTTATAAATTATGTTATTTTTATTTCCAGATACGTATAAGGTGCTTTTGGATTTATTCAAAAGTTATCAACATCCCATGAGGTTGTGGATGGGACCTCAATTATTCGTAATATTTTCTGATATGCACCACGTTGAAGTTAGTACATACAAAATAATTTAATTAACACTTTAAACATATTGTTCATTTAAAAGAAAACAATATTTTAAGTTCATTGGTAACATGAGACGGTTAACGCCAAAGTAGTCTATGTCCCTGTGAATCTAAATTTAGATATGGACTTTATATTTTATTGTTAACTGCGGAGGCTTCTACTTTGTTATACATCAGTATTTGCACAAATGAGACACTTAAACTTTGTATAACTGAGGTTTTTATTGTGACTATAGTTCGACGACTTTAACTTATCATTACCAAACTAGGAGTTATACAAAGTGTATGTGTCTTATTTTCATTTTATGCTACATCAATATTATTTTTCTAATGCACAAGGAATTAGCGGAAGATAATTGTTATTCGCCTTATAGATTTTCCTTGGCCAATGAAAGGTTGTACCCACTCTTCCCTTGGACCAAATTGTACAGTAATGAATTTATTTGACATTTTTGTAAATAATTGACGTTTCATAAATCTAAAATATCTCTGAAACTAAACAAAATAGAGAGTTTAAGTTTTCGTTATTCTTTTATTTGTTTAATTAAGTGTAACTTGATTTTTAACTATATAATTTTATTGACACAATTTTACTCAACACCTAATTCTTTTTCAATTAAGTTAATAATTTATATCTTTAGATATAAAATATATTTTTTTTTATTTGATAATTTTTTGTTAATTAAATAGAAAGAGAATTACATTTTGAGTCGAGTGATACAATGGTCGCATTTAAAATAATAAAGTTGTACCTGAATGAATATTTTTAAATTCAACTGTTTTTATTTCATAGCCACCTAACTCTAACGCAGCCATTTAAAGTGCTAACGATAGCACCCTCTATGGTCAAGAGAACTACGAAAACTGCAACTCTCTATCTAATTAAGTTCCAGAGATATTTTAGTTTTATAAAACTATTACAAACTTTTTTTTCCAGAAATGTAAAATAACTTCAAAATAATACGACTTAATGCCAAATGCTGTATTAACAAACTTTGGAAATATCGAGCTTTCCGCCCTAGCTGAAATACCCGCTATATTCAAGGCAACCTAAGCATATTTTTTCTCTTATTAAAAGAGTACGCATGAATTTAGATACTAAATGTTTGTGTTGTAAATTTCTCAAATACTGCTGAGTTTAGGTATAAGACATGTTACATATAACATACTTACAATTCGATAAAGAATTTGAAAAAGTAATCAAAAATGGATGTTTGTATTCGAAAAAATAAGGTTGATGGTCGTAACTTAATTTTAGTTCACCCTATATATATGAATTTACCATCCAAAAAACCGCAGCTAAAAATAATAATCGACGTGTCCCATCGTTTTTCTGACAAACAAACCCCTTAATTTGTTTTACCCTACGCGTCCTCACTGTATATTACGGTTATAATAACTTTCAAAACAAACAGTTTCGGTTATCAAAGTCATCATTTAAGCACTTTCTACCATTTCGATATGTAATTAATGATTTCGTCTAAAATCTAGTTTCTCTTCTTCATTACTGAATGTTTTAATTTTAAGTTTTAGTAAATCACACTTTTGACATGACACTTACAAGGAGATTGAACATTTCATTTAAATTCGGTATTAAATACTTTTCAGTAGGTCAATTAATTAACATATGTTTAATTATTTTCCCTACATTTCTTCATATAAAGACCGTACATTTCTGTAACATTTAGATCTGGACTTAGATGTTTTCGACCGCATCAGTATGGCTTCGCCGTTCACTTCAAACAATTTGTTTAAAGTGAACGGTAAAGCCATACTGATGAGAGATAAATCTCGAAACGCGTCTATAGATGGCCTGAATAATTTTACCTAAATTGTTACATTTTACTGTATGTAACCGCAAACACTTGTTGTATAATCTAATGTCTATCGGGATATTAATTCGGGAAGTAGTTGTTTCAATAAGTGTTTGATATAGTCATTGTAAGTCTAATTAGTTGTAGATTGCGAAAAGAATCGCACTTCTAAAACTGAACACATTTTTTTATTATAGAAAATAATGTCGAGTCCTAAAATGTCAACAAAAGCCGATTTTTACAAATTTATGGGAGAATATGGACCATCCGGTATTATACATTCATCAGGTAATTAATATGATAACATTTATTAAAATACTGTTGTCTTATCTCTTTAATTTAATTACTTCGGGTAGAAAACCTGTAATTTTCTAGAAATCACGACAAGTTTATCAGATGGAAAACCACAAGTGTTTTTTTTTTTTTTAAGAATTCAAAACGATTGTACCTAAACAATTTCGTAAGTACAAATAGCATGACATGAAAAAAAACCGGACGTACTAAAATCCTATGAGCGAAATTGGTTTGCACGAGCGCGGGAAGTCTTTTCGGACAAAATTAATACTAAAGTGTTTTTTAACTAAAGAATTTAGCAAGTTCAACTATAATCGTCGAATGACAATCAATAAATTTGAAGTTCACTAATAAAAAAAATGTTATTTGCGTCAGCTTTACGGAAATAATTTTAATTAAATATAATTTTAACTAACAGTTTACTTATCACTTACCAAGAAACCTTTGTTAAGTTTTTTTATTATTTTTATTTTACGGTATAATATCTTTATTAATTAATGTAATTTTGCAATTTTAGGTCCAAGATGGAAAGAGCACAGACGAATGATACAACCACTCTTAAATCTAAAATTTGCTAATATGAATATAAACATAATTCAAAAACATATTAATAAGCTTTTAAGTAAAATGGAAACTTTTATCGATGGTGATTTTTTCGACGTTCAGCATATTTTACACCCTTGCAGTTTTGACATCATAGGAGGTATTGTTATTATAAAAGTCGGATTGAAATGTTAACATATATTATGACAATAATGTACTCGTATGTTCAAACCATCAACAATTTTTGTTGAATTTTAAATTACTAATTAAGTACGGTCAGTTGACTATGACAATCAACTTACTATACAGGGAGTTTTTCTTCAAAGTATACGTTTTCCAAATTCAGCCTATTTTCTTCAAATCTTTAGATAGTTGTTGTTTTTTATTAAGAGTTCAATTCGAAGCTTTAAACGAGTGCTTTCCACTCCCAGACTAAGCATGAAGTAAAATTTCGAGTTTAGAATAGCCCCGTGAAAATTTGTCGAGGGTCGCGCAGCGACCCGAGACAAATTTTCTGGGCTTTTCTAAACTCGAAATTTTACTTCATGCGCCACGCGTATAAACACAGATTTCAACTGAGGTTCAAATATACATACATTTCACAATATTTTAGTGTTTTATATAGGCGACCCTCGACACATTTTCACAGGGCTATTCTAAACTCGAAATTTTACTTTATGCTTAATCTCTGAGTGGAAAACACTCGTTTAAAGCTTCTAATTGAACTCTTTTAAAAATACAACGAATATCTAAAGAATTAAAGAATATATGCTGAATTTAGAATACGTATACTCCCTATATATAGCGTTTTCTGAAAATAAAAACCTTGTTTTTTCCTATTAAAACAGCAAAAAATGTGTGTAAAAATGTCCGTTGATCGAGTACGCGAAATAGCTATACTTGATCAACGGACAACAGATTTAAGTAAGTAAATATGCAATTATTGTTTACCAAAAATCGTTCCTCAAGTTAGAGAGAACATAACACTGACGACGAGGCAGAAAAGACAAACGGAAATAGTGATCCGATTCAACGAATTAGTAAGTAGTGTAAAACCGCAATATATAAACGAAAAATAACGACCAAATAGGTTCAGAGCATGGCACTACACATCAAATTCGATCCCAAAATGCATGATTAGACTAAGGAGAATGAAACATTTAGTTTTTTGTTGCAAACAAAATTGAATAGTGTAAAATAAAAAGTGCGATAGTTCAAATTGAACTCAGCCAAAACTCTAATAAACATTTAGAGAATGCAACCAGACAAGAAATCATATAAAGAAAT
The DNA here is from genome assembly GCA_932526585.2 of Philonthus cognatus. Classification (NCBI taxonomy): domain Eukaryota; kingdom Metazoa; phylum Arthropoda; class Insecta; order Coleoptera; family Staphylinidae; genus Philonthus; species Philonthus cognatus. The sequence goes on from OW052242.1 coordinate 39,077,501, forward strand.
GGTGAAATCATTAAGTGGATTCTATTAAAAGGGAGCAGTGCTTGCAGGAAGGCATCGTTTCTATGCCACAAACTAACAATGCAATGAACTAGCACAAGTATGTGTGGCCAGAATAAAAAGTCTTACTGTCCATTACAAGTTAAATGACTTAAATTCAGCTTAATTGGATTAGATGATTGAGAAATTCTTCTCTGCCTGCAAGAGCCAACCATACTGGTGGACCTAGCTTTAGCTTCCTAAAAGAAGAGTGCAGAAGACTATTCAATATGCAAAAAAAAACGAGTAGGCATCATTGGTAATGAATTAGATGAAACCTCAGAAGCGTTCCAACTACGGAAAATACTTTTCAAAGAGTCAGCAGTCTAATGCTGTGCCATCGCAGTTCCTAAATTCTCAATACCCAGTCCAACAGATAATAAGCAGAGAGAACCTATTATGGAGCATAAAAAGCTTAAAACCTTTTAAATTGGCCGGGCTTGAGGAAATCAGCCCTGTTGTACTACAGGAGGCTCCGGACATTGTCACACTCTGGTTGGAAACAATGTTCATGGCTTGTATCAACCTTTGCTATATCCCTAAAATGTGAAAAGAGGTAGAGGTTGTCACATCCCTAAAAGCGTATAGATTTCCCACAAAAACATAAAGATTACAGGCAAATAAGCCTATCCTTTTTTTTGCTTTATACACTGGAAAGACTAGTAGAAATATACATAAGAGGGAGCTTTGACCCCCCAACTGTTGTCAACGTCTCAGCATGCATATACCAAAGGAAGATCTTTAGAAACGGCTCTGCACTGATTAATTAATCAAATTGAAAGATCAATGAGACACAAGGAGTTTACACTAGTGGCCTCCTTAAACATGGAGGTAGTGTTCAACTATGTGTACTCCGTAGCCATTGAGTTCGCTCTAAAATCAAGAGAAATGGAGAAAGTCATGTATGGCTTCATAGGAAAGTTGCTCTGAGAATGAAACATCAGCTTCAAACTGGTGAACTTGTATAAGAAGGCAAGTAGCAGAGCAGAGGTACCCCTCAAGGTGCAGTTCGATCTTTACTCCCGGAACTAGAAAACTCTGGGAGCAAGGTAATTGCGTATGCAAACGATGCGGCCTTAGCCATCTCAGACAAGCATCCTAACATAATGTCTCAACTAATACAGCAGGCATTAGCAAATCTAAAAGGCACGGCTTTGGTGTTAACCCAAATAAGACTGAGCTAGTCCATTTCACTAGGAAGAACAAAACCCCCAGCTTCAAAATGCCAATTCTAAAGGAAATAGAACTGAAGATCAAAGAACAAGCTTAAGTATTTAGCTATCATACTGGACCGTAAGCTTACCTGGAAACCCAACATTGAAGAAAGAGCGGTAGGCAAAAAATGCCAAATGAAGCCTTACATCAGCTGCTGGCTCTACATAGCCGTGGTAAGGCCAATACTCTATTACGGTGTTTTTATTGGGCGGGCAGTGCTTGACAAAAGAGCCTACCAGCAAACATTTATAAAAATGCAAATATTGGCGTGTCCTTATGATCACGGATGCCATTAGGATATTACTCTTTAAGACACTGGAAACGATCTTCAACTTGAACCCGAACCCTTAAACTCTTCGGCGAGCAGATCTCCCTTACTACTGCCCTAAGACTGAACGCTATTAGCAGCCTAATAATGAACACGCAGGGGCACACTAAAATCCCAAATAAATTTGTCGGTATATTCTTGAACCGTCTCACAGTCCCTGCTTTTGGCAATATGTTCTCCGCCTTAACACCCACTTAGATGGACTGGGAAGAGGACAAAATACCGGAATCAGGCTCAACGTCTCCACAGACGGAACTAAAAGTGACGATAAAGTAAGAAAGTGGTATTTTATCAGGACCTGAACCTCCGTATCTCCTTCGGAAGGCCGAACCACTGCAACGTTCTGCATGCGGAGTTGACGTCAATCAATACAGCTGCGGAGTTGCTAAATGTTAATGGGACAACTGCCAGTAGCAAGAACAAGCGTAAGTCGCACTTCTGACTGCCGAAAGACATTAAATTAACTGACAGTTCCCGCATCTCATTTTGATACTAAACCACTGACACAACCCAAGTAATGACAGCGAACGAATTGGGAAAACACGAATCGTAGCTACACTCATTTTGAATATACCGCACCTAGGAATTCCCTTAGCGCCAAATAAGGTGATACTTTCATTTCTCTACCTGTTGTTTGTAGCGTTTGAAATGATGTTACTCATTTCAAACGCTACAAACAACAGGTGGAGAAATAGGAGCAGCTTCAGCATTGCCAGGCAGATATGGCCTCGATGCGACAGGAAAAGAAGAGATACACTTACCTTACTAAAGAGGAGTGACATACATAATTTACAATGAATTAAAGATATGTTTCACGACAGTATTAATCTTGATTGTCTTGAAATGCCGATGTCTTACTTTGGACAAAAAAAGTATGTTCCAGATTCTCACACACACTGCACTTACCATAAACGCACAAGATTTAATAACTGACATATTTGAATTTTGACGTTACATGTACCCTATTTACATTAGTCCTAATTTGCATTAAAACTACTAAAAATCGTAACCAATGAAATCGCACTAAAAAGAGTGTAAATTAGGTTGATTATATTACCATTTTAAATCATAGCCAATCACATCGCACTTAATGCTTCGATGCGTCCCAGAACAAATCGAACAAATGAAAATTTACATTGAACTTTTTCGGGCATGTTTGGTTTTACACAAAACTCTCTGTCTACAGGTGCCAATAAAATGTATTAAAAAAAACTGAAAATCCTCTACATATATTAAAAAAATTGCGTAATTTGTAATAATTAAACAAATCAACTAAAATTGAGAAATATACGTCAAAAATACCCATACACAAATCGTCTAAATTAGTTGAAATAAATAAACTTAATATGAAATGATTAAAATCTTCAAAATGAAAACAGTCATAAAAGTTACCATAGAAGACGAAAATATTCACCAGTTTTTTTTTTTAAATTTATATTTTCTGGCGCGATTTTCCTGTAATTTGGTAAATTTGAGAATCAAAACCGGTTACCGATCAGTATTAGCAGTAAAAGTCATTACATTTATGGAACATTAATGTCATTTAATAAATTACCATTAACGAGTATCATCATTTGCTTTTCTTTGATAAATACAAATGTTCAGACATATTTTAAGTCGAAATTTTACTTTATGCTCAATCTGAGAGTGGAAACACTGGTTAGAGACTTCAAAATGAATGCTTTAAAAAAATAATGAATGCCTGAAATTGTACAGCTTGTGCATCGGGATATGTATAGGTACTTAAAATAAAAATTGTCCTTATGTACAAATTTATAATATATTCTTTTAAATGTTTGTAGATATTATATTGGGCCAAAATCCAAAAACTCAAGAGGGACATAATAAAATATTAGTGGAATACTTTAAGGAGTAAGTAGCTTCTTAAACATTTTAAGTTAATTTTTGTGTTATTTGTTATTGCTGATAGATTACTAGAATTCATATTTAAATATATAATGTTATTTTACGAAAGCCCTAATTGAACTGCGTTTTGTAAACAATGTATATTTTAGATATTACATCAACACATTTACTCAAATGGTTAAACCGTGGTTACATTTCAAACCAATTTTCAATATGACCCAATTGAAAAAAGATCGTGATGTCATGATAAAAGCCATAAGAACATTTGCTCAAAAGGTATTCATTATACAATTAAATATTTATATTTATTTCGCGGAAAATATTGTCTATAATATATACTCGATTTATATTTTTAGGCATTCAATTTGTATTCGCAGAAAAGTGTTTTAAAGGAAAGAACTCCAAAGCCCGTAATTCTGCAGATGTTTGAGATTTTGGAGAAAAAATCCCATTTAATGAATAATGATGAATTTATTGACAATTTATTAACATTGTATGGTGCTGTACGTTTTTTTATTTATCTAAGAATATAAACAAAAGGTCTGACAGAGTCGTGTAACGAGTTTTAGAATTTTTTTACATGTGACTCCTTCTCGAAAATTCTGTAATTTAGATTTTCTATATCAAGTCCATTGACAAATCGAATGAGATAATAATATATATATATATAAGTCCATAAGGGCGACAGGGGTTTTTCGTATAAGTATTTAACAACGTATTAAATAATTTTTACGCCTAATTGAGCTATTCAAAATGGTCATTATCAAAAACAGTGAAATCAATTTGATTATTTTATTTTGTCACTTGTAATGTTTATGCTAATGTATTTTTACTTTTCCCTATATGTTATACAAAGGAAAATCATATGCTGCCATTAGAAAAACAAAAGTTGTTAATAATAAAACAAAAACGAATCGCACGCCAAATTAAAGTGAATCGCCATCTGACGCACTAATAAATTTATTTTCACAATATTTTTACAGGTTTATAAGAAAGATATAAACGAATAATTTTATTTGTACCATTTATTTTTAAACACTATTTCTTACATTACAGTTTATTAGTTTTAAGCATGTCTAATTCAGATTTTATTGGTATTATTTTGAAGTGTTTATTGTCACAATTTATTCATTTTCAACGTGTCAAATTCATAGGCTTAAGAATATTATTTTTGAAATGTTATATAGTCTTAATTCATTACTTTTGGCATGTGAATTAATATGTATATTCAGTTCAAAACCAATAAATATGTATGTAAATCTTATTTTGAAGGAGGAGCTTTGAACCCGATTCGTGATTAGAAATCCCCCTTTTCGAAAAGGCAGAGTTTGATATTTTGTTGGAAGAAGAGTAAAGAAAAGAAGTCAGTTAGTAGACAGAGTCAGTCACAGTCAATTGAAGTTAGTTCAAGTCAAGTTGAACTAAATAATAAACTTAATATTAAATTTAGTGAATCATGTACTCAATGTGTAATAAGTGAATTTCAATTATATTAAAACAACAAACATTAAACAGACTTGGCAATTCGTTTTACAGAAATTAAATCAAGCAGTAATTGAAAGAACTACTTCCCGAGTTAATACCCCGACGGATATTGAACTTTTTTTATTTGCAATGAAATTAATTCAACAGATGCCTTTGAGTTACAAGATGTTAGTTCCACCCTAGAAATAAACAGCAACGAAAATAGTTTATTCAACAAGTGAAACAGCACACTGTTTAACTAAACTACGCCGTTATTTGTTTCAAAGATTTCATATTTCTCCGTCAGACCTACTGTAATATATAATTGTTTGATTTCTTTAAACGTACTTAACTTTCATTTCTTTTTTAGAGCGAAGATACCTCCACGATAATAACATCAGCGATATGCCTATGCATGGGAATGTATCCACAATATCAAGTAAATAATATACATTTTTTATTAAGTCAAATTAACAATCATTTTAAACCTATATTAACGAAACTCGCCTTTTCGTATCCTACTATATTACAGTGATATATATATATATATATATATATATATATATATATATATATATATTTTTGTTGGGCTGCTAGACAATGTGTTTGTGCCTAAAGTGGCCACATTAAACACGTTTTCCCTATAGAAAATAAGCATTTTTTGAGAAGACTTCACTTGTTGTCACTTTGTCGTTCGAAAGCGATAAAAATTACGAGGAATTGTCAAAAATTTTTTCAATAACCCCGCCTGATAATGTAAAGCATTATAGTCAATGATCAAGAATACTTCAGTATTTAACCAAATTTAAAGTAAATAATGGTGAATAAATAGTTGATACCTAATGAGTTACAAGGTATGATAAAAGATGTTCCATTCATTAATTCCTTTGAAAAGATGAACCCGTCTAAAAACTCTTGTTTCTGTTTATTTCTTCAGGTAAGATTTTCTCAACATAAACTATGCTTTGGTTAGCTTTAATAATCTATAATAGTGCAATTGTAGAAAAAATATTGTAATTAATTAAATAGATGCCGTTTAGAACATATGTTTCAATCATTTTAAATGATTATTTGTTATACATTATTGGGACGGTTGTAAAAAAAAATCGTGGGTTATTTGAGAACAAAGTGTGATTGGCTATCTTAAGAGATTTATGCTCGCGGCTGCACGTCAAGCACCGAAATTCTCTTGTGATAGCCAATCGATTGCAAGAGGAATCTTTAATGATCGCTAATCACACTTTGCGCTCAAAGTACACACAGTATTTACCTAAGTTCGCCCCAATAATGTACAACAAACTTTCATTACACATTTTCACATATATTTTCTGACGGGTCTATTTCTTACTTTATTTTACGGGATCCATTTAAAAAAGAATACTATAATTTAAAAATTCACACAAACTAACAAAAAATAAACACGTACTACATACTGGGTGTTGACATGGCGAACGCAACATAGATAATTGCATGTTAATTTTAAGTGTTCAAATATTGCCTTCCCTATTTATTTTAAAGAGAAAATGTATTTAACTTTTTTGAAGAGAGAAAAATTCTAAATTTATGAATGTTCACACTTAACACTTTACGTTTCTCTAAGTTAAAATAATTAAGAAACGTAATGTGATTTTATAAAAATAATGATATATCATGGAATTGATACAACAATTGCGGATATTCCCTGTTTTTTTTTTATGTTCAATTTAAAGCATTAAACAAGTGTTTTCCACTCCCAGACTAAGCATGAAGTAAAATTTCGAGTGTAGAAAAGCCCCGTGAAAATTTGTTGAGGGTCGCGCAGCGACCCGAGACAAATTTTCTGGGCTTTTCTAAACTCGAAATTGTACTTCATGCGCCACGCGTATAAAACACTATAATATTGTCAAATGTATCTATATTCGAACTTCACTTAAAATCTGTGTTTTATACGCGTGGCGCATGAAGTAAAATTTCGAGTTTAGAAAAGCCCAGAAAATTTGTCTCGGGTCGCTGCGCGACCCGAGACAAATTTTCACGGGGCTTTTCTAAACTCGAAATTTTACTTCATGCTTAGTCTGGGAGTGGAAAACACTCGTTTAAAGCTTCAAATTAAACTCTTAAACATCAACAAATGGCAGAAAATTTACAGCTAAAATAATTAAGAAAGATTAATGGGATTTTATAAACATAATGACATACCATGGAATTGATACAATTGCGGATAATCCCTGTTTTTTTTAAGTTCAATGTAAAGCTTTAAACAAGTGTTTTCCACTCCCAGACTAAGCATGAAGTAAAATTTCGAGTTTCGAAAAGCCCCGTGAAAATTTGTCGAGGGTCGCGCAGCGACCCGAGACAAATTTTCTGGGCTTTTCTAAACTCGAAATTTTACTTCATGCGCCACGCGTATAAAACACTATATTATTGTCAAATTTATGTATATTCTAACTTCACTTGAAATCTGTGTTATATGCGCGTGGCGCATGAAGTAAAATTTCGAGTTTAGAAAAGCCCAGTAAATTTGTCTCGGGTCGCTGCGCGACCCTCGACAAATTTTCACAGGGCTTTTCTAAACTCGAAATTTTACTTTATGCTTAGTCTGGGAGTGGAAAACACTCGTTTAAAGCTTCAAATTGAACTCTTAAAAATCAACGAATATCAGAAAATTTACATCTAAAATAATTAAGAAAGAGTAATGTGATTTTATAAAAATAATGACATACCATGGAATTGATACAACAATTGAGGATATTCTTTGTTTATTTTAAGTTCAATTTAAAGCTTTAAACAAGTGTTTTCCACTCCCAGACTAAGCATAAAGATAAATTTCGAGTTTAGATAAACTCCGTGAAAATTTGTCTCGGGTCGCTGTGCGACCCGAGACAAATTTTCTGGGCTTTTCTAAACGAAATTTTACTTCATGCGCCACGCGTATAAAACACTAGTTTCAAGTAAAATAGAAAATATTTTAAAACTTCACTTTAAATCAGTGTTTTATACGCGTGGCGCATGAAGTAAAATTTGGTTTGGCCGCTCCGCGCTTTGCGCTACGCGACCAAACCAAATTTTCAGGCTTTTCTAAACTTGAAATTTTACTTCATGCTTAGTCTGGGAGTGAAGACACTCGTTAGTAGCTTCAAACTAAGCTTTTGTAAAAACGACGAATGTCCGAAAATTTACATCAAAAAATCGTAACATGTATACCTTAAAGAAAAATTCCCTGTATTCTAATTTGCCCCCATTTAACCGAACCTCTATCTCTTCAAATTAGCGAGATCCCCCATAGTGCCGCTCGAAAAGCGCTCACCCTGTAAAGTCACCCGAGTTACTTATATGTTTCCAAGTAACTCGTATTAATAATAGGTATAATAGCTTATTATAACTGTTGGAATCATCATTTAACCTAATGATATTTACGTTTTATTTAAATTAAAAAAGTACCATTTGAATACATTATGATTTTAACTAATATAATCGAGTATCCCTATCTAGTGATTGTTTACATAGCTGTTTTCGACCAATTTATCAAAACCAATTAAAACTAAGGACATTACTGTACCAACTATTTTTCTTAACTGAGGTTTTTTAATGTAGAAAAATATTTGTTTTAGGATTTAGCTTATTCCGAACTCAAAATTATATTAGGAGATAGAAAAACAATAACAGGTGATGATTTATCTAGAATGAAATATTTGCAAATGTGCATTAAGGATGCAATGAGGCTCTTTCCAATTGGACCATTTCTTGTCAGACAAACTGTCGAAGAGTTTGATTTAGGTAAGTATTTAAAAAAAGACAAGTATATACTTACTTACTTTTCACACCATTTATGTGTTTTCACTGTAATAATATCATTATTTAATAACCTAAGTCGTGTTTACAAAAATATAAACACTTTTTGTAAAGATCACACAAGTGCCGGCGGCACTGCCTAATCTGAGAGTGGAAAGCACTTATTTAAAACTTCAAATTAAACTCTTATAAAAAACAACTAATGTCGTAAGATTTAGAGCGTATACGCTGTAATTTCGACATGTATACTTTCTGTATAATTAATAAATAATATAAATATTATTATTTGTGAACAAGAATATCTACCAAGAAGTTGATATACCGTATGCCCCATTATACGCATCATAGAAAATGTACATGTACAATTTTTAATGGTAATTTTTATCTCATGTTTTGCTTTCATTTAACTGGAATGAAGTTAGAGTTGTTATTTCACTCAATAAGGATTATGAAAGCAGCGGCTGGGATGAAAGTCATCTCACCGGAGCTGCTAGTGCGATTGACACTCCAGTCATTATGTAACATGTTACATTCCAACACACTTAATAAATTCAGGAAGCGTTGGGATGTTACGGAAAGCTGCAAACTCTCGAAGGAGACATTACTGTACCCCAACAAGATTTCAGGTAAACAGTACCTGCAGATAACTAGAAGGAACCTCAGAAGGACAACCGCTGTTCTAGCCGGACACTGCATGCTCAATGGACACTTATACAAAATGGGAATAGTTGACTTCCCATCTTGTAGAGGGTGTAAAATGGAAGACGAGACTGCCAGTCACATCCTCAGCGAATGCCTGTCACTCTCGTCTATGAGAGGATCCATACTGGGTGAAAGATGGTCAACGAGGGATAGCAGGGATTTGCCCACCTCAGTAATATTGGACTACCTAGACAAGATGGGATGGTTGAGCTGAAGATGGGTGACTCGTAGTGGAAGGCAGCACAATGGGCCTAATGAGGTCTAAGTGCAGTGCAGCAATGCGCACTCCTCCTTATACCAGGTACCAGATACTAGGAGGATTATGTAGATGCATATTTTCTTTGTTTTGTTGAGTTTTTCTTAAAATATAAATTATAAATAAAAAGAAAAACTAGCAACTAATATCCTATAATAGTTGCCATGAACTGTCATTAGAATAACAGTCACATTCATTCACTATTGTTTTACATCATTTTTAAGTAAAATGAGTATTTATTCCACTAAAGAAAAAATACAGATAATAAAATGGTTTTATACTGGACACTCTTCACGTTCCATTTGCGATTTATTTGCAATAAACCATAAAATCGTCCGGTACCAACACAATTAACAATCATTAGGATAATTAAAAAAAAAGAAAATAATGGCTGCGTGAACGATGGACACTTATTAAGGAGTAAATGGAAGAAGGGAGAAGCAACAATCACCAGCGTATTGGCAAGAATAGAAGTAAATCCAACTGCAAGTTTAAGGAAGATTGAGTCAGAATGTGATTTGAGCAAAAGCACCATCCATCGGATTTTGCAGTTCTTATCATCCTTATAAAAGTCAGGATCACCAAGAGCTGTAAGCCGCCGATTCCGATTCACGAAATATATTTTGCGAGAAAATGGTGAAAATTTGTAACGATAATGATAGAATGCCAAACTTAGTCTGTTTTACGGACGAATGTACCTTTTATTTAGTGTCAGAAAATAATAAACAAATTCATCGTTATAGGTCTGACTCAATATCCGCAGAAACTAATATATGGGCAGGAATTTTAAAAAAGAAAATTTTGGGACCTCTGTTTATAGACGGGAATTTAGATGAAAGTAAATACTTTAAAAATTAAATTACAGGTGAACTTCTAGAAGTTGCTAATAAAGATGAGATGTGGTTTATGCACGACGGTTGTCCAGCTCATAACGCGAGACAAGTTAAAAAACATATCAATTTAAGTGTTGTCAAACTGTGCATTATTAATGAAATTACCCTCGTATATTGATGTAATCAACTTTGTTTGCCCATTACTCATCTTCCTGATTAAAATTAATCTTCCTGATTAAATTATCTAATTTTCGATGTATTAAAATGCAAACAAACCGGTGTTGTTTACTGATAGTGTTAAAATTAAATCAAGTTTAAAAATAGTAATATTATTGTGTATACTATAACTAATAAAGATGTTTGCATTTTAGACGATTATACAATACCTCCTACTTGTCAAGTGTTGATACCTGTGCATGATATTCACAGGGATCCAAAATATTGGGAAAACCCTATGCATTTCCATCCGGATCATTTTCTACCAGAAAATATTAAAAAAAGACACACTTACGCTTATATTCCTTTCAGCAGCGGACCAAGAAGTTGCATAGGTAGGTTTTTACAAATGTAATTTCATACGTAGATGCTATAAATGCAGATGATATGAAGAAAATATATAGTTTTGTTAAAACATTGCGTTCACAAATAATTACGAAGAGCCTAAAATAATATGAGGATGGTCATAATTAACGTCCTCCCCTAACCAAACACAATATGTGCTCTTTAATTTTTAGCCTTCATAGAAGTTAAATTTAAATTATACGAGTATGAAGAGTTTTAGTTTTCCGTATCAGAAGGTACGACAATAATAATAGCGGATAAGAATAGTTTTAGTAGTAGTCGCCAGTGATTCATATTATATATACATATTCAGGGTGATTCAGAATAGGCGTAAAAAGAAATTGTCGCATCTTGTTTAGAGGATCATCTGAAGCAGCGCTTCCCAAACTATTTTGTCTCAGATTCTCACGGACCGATACCCATAGACGGTAGCAAAAGGAGCACTTTGACACTAAATATAAAATATATTAGCGATCTTTTATGTCATTGTACTATTTTAAAAAGCAAGAAAGAACATTAAGGAAAATTATAAAAATCATTTAAAATCTCTGAACATTGAAAACTAGTGACTTGTAACCCTGACGAAAATAACAAACATTTCTGTAAATGAAAATCAAGGAACCTGACGGAATTTATCAATATTTGGATTCAGTGGACTGAAAATCTAAAAAACTGTGTGAATAGACAAAAAATATTGATATTGACTAATATTTTAAAAATCCATTTTTAGACCTTGAATGAAAATCAAGATAAAAAACCATTAACATTAAAAAATCACTAAAAACAGACAAAACTCAACATTCAATTAAAATCCAGCGTTCTGGAATTTCATCAAAATACATTTTCAATGAAAATCCTGAACATTAAACTTATGTATTTATTTAAAAGTTGATGAGGATTGTCGATTTTAGTTAACTTTTAAATTTTGATTGGGTCCAAAATCGAGTTAAGATACAACAAAACTATAAACATTTCAAAACTATTTATTAGTTTATTTTCTTTTGTTATACATCATTGGACATTTGATTGTATACCGTTTACAAAAAATAAAATCTTCTAAATGTCGCTCTCAATTGTCAATACTGGAAGTTTCTGTCCACTTTTTCAAACATCCCGATCGGAATGTTGCAATTTCGGCTCCTATGTTATTCTGTAGGTCTTCCAGGGTCTGTGGACGATTGTTATAAACTCGTGATTTGAGATTACTCCTCTCAGGGATATCAGCCGCACGGAGAAGACCTTTTAACAAATGCATTGAAGCCCTACCTGTGTGAATTGTGGCTCCATATTGCTGAACCACATACATATTGTTTAGATCTTCGAGAGCAGTAAAAAAAACTTCTGCATTATTTTCAATTAACAATCTGAAATCTAGTTTATTGTGAAAACTAGGCTAGAAAATTAGGTTTCTGCAGTAAAGGCGTGGTGCTTCCTCGACCAAAGAATTTTGCGACCAATGTACGCACAGAAAATTCCCATCCAGGCCTTTTCATTGAGTCATTTCTAACTTTTCTGTTGTTCTCGCCAACTTCACTGCGCCCATTTCAAACAAGGAAGCTCCCACGCCCCACCTTGTAGATATTTCTATAAAATTAATATAATTTAAAAAATCACATATTATCAAAATTAGTTTAAACTATCAACAGTTTTTCGAAAATATTATACTAAATAATATATAATTTTTTTATTTTAAAATATAGTTCTGTTATTTTTTTTAGGATTACATATTGCGATGCAGATTTTGAAGCTAATGATGGCAAATGTCTTATTAAAATACCGCATTGAAGCGAAAGGAAAAATACCAGATGTAGACTTTACTACTGACATTAGCCTTCGGGTTAAAGGAGGATACAACATCAAGATATTTAAAAGACTAGAGTAATGTTTTAGGGGACTTTAGCAATGATAACAATTATCAATTAAAAAAAAAATATATTATAATAGTTTGTATTTTTATAACCAAAATAAATGATTATTATTATTAATAAATGTAATGTAAAAATTGGTGATGTTCTTATTATCGTACTTTTTGTACGACCTGCTCGTAAACGAAGATACTTAATTTGAAGGTACATCGTTGCTGCAGCTGTATCAAACAAACTGTTTCATTAACCATCACTAAAAACATTTACTTTCATTGTAATAGTGAACCATTCATGTACAGGGCGGCCGAAATTCGATGTTTTTATAAGGTATCTCCGTAACCAGAAGAGTAAGAAAAATATCTAATGATATACACGTCATGAAGTCTTTTTCCGAGAAACTATCGCAAAAACGGATTTTAAAATAACCAACAGTTGAAAATCGGCCGATATTTCCTAAACTAATCTAGCTAGCTGTGACCTGTTATTGTCATTTTCTTAGAAAAAGAGGACTATCATATATTGTCGTAATTTTTAATATTTTTTAAAAAATTAATTATAACATGATATAAATAATAGTTTACATATTTATAATTTATAAATTGGTGCTGCATTTAATTTATTACAATGTAAAAGTATAATGGCATTAGCGAAGTTCGGCTGAGAAAGCAAAAAGCAGACAGGATGTTTTTGTTGACATGAATGTGTGTATGTTTATTAGGGTGTTTCGAAAAAAATAGAAACAGCTGGCTCACCGCTTAAATTAAAGATTTTGGTCTACAATAGATGTGGGCAAAAGCATTTGCGATTGAAATAATATTTAGAGGGTCCCCCGAGCCCCCAAACATGCCATTTTTAGCCCTTTTTTAGATATTCGGCCAAAAACTTGCCTTATAGTCATCGGATCAAGGCGAATATTTTATATTTTGTGCCCAGATGAATATACTACAAGCAAAATATGCAAAACCTAACTTGGCGTTAGGTCTAGGTGAGCTACGAATTTTTTAAATAACTTTTTTTCACGATTTTGAAGGGTTTTTTCACCTTTTTTGTTAAAAAGTGGGTTTTAACGACAAGAAATCAAGTTGCACCCGCGATTTGTCCTGAGAAGTATATTTAATAATGTAAACATGCGAACTGCGTATCTCACCCACGTCCGATTGTGTGGCAAACAAAAATCAGAAGATGGAGGAAGAACTGCAGACACCTTTGCATTGGTTCATTTGCCAAATGCACGCCAACAAATTGATACTGCGGCATTTGTTGGAACATTACGACGGTGGAAAAACGGGCCCGTCAACGTATTCTGGTCCTATGAGTAAAGCTTTATTGACTTGTGAAGAGAAACCAGTTGGTTCGTTTAAATTAGTTGAAGCGGAAGTGAAGTTGCCTGAAATCGATTCGCGAAACCTGAGTAAAGATCAACAATACCTTTACGAAATCAACCAAGCAGTTTCAAAAGGTCATTGTCCAGAAGACTTAAGCAACAGAACTCCGGGAAAAATGTCGCATTATCGTTGGCTTACGACAGCAAACCGCATTTTGCAACTGTACATAGCAACTGCAGAGCCTTCAACGAATTTGCAAAATCTTGTTAATCTGATTATCAAAGTCTACACACCAGTATGGTTTTCCATCAAAGCGAATCCAGAATGTTACAACGGTGCGCTTCACCTCTGGAAATCTATTTCTCTGTCTCGAAATCTGGATGCAACAGTGAAACAAGTCATTGGTCCCGTAATAAGACGCAATGCATATTTCGCCCACCCTGAAAACTTACTTTTGGCAATGGTCGTTGACGATTTATTGGAAGTTAGAGTAGATGCCATGAACAAAATTTTGCAGTGCCGAAAATCGTCAAATGATAACTTGCGAAAGTTTAAAATACCCGACATAGATTTTGAGGCTCAGAATTACACATCCATAATAAACTTGAACGAAGTTTCTGAACCTCCTCTGATTAAAAATGTTCCAACCGACAGATTAACTTACCTGATAATGAATGACAACGTAAGTTTAAAGAAACTGCTCGATTACCCATGCCACACTCAATCGGTAGAAAGACACATCAAAACGGTAACAGAAGCTTCGCGTTCAGTTATTGGACATGACTCCCGACATGCCCGTATAGTTGGTGCCCTTAAATGACGTGCGACGATGGCCAAATTCCAAAGTAAAAAAGACTACGTTGTTATCGAACAAGATTGCTGACTTTGAATTTATTATAATCGATTGCAGGTTAAAAACACATGTTTCAACCAAATATTGTTTAATAAAATGAAATTTATTAATTAATTGATGTACTGTATTTTTAAACGAAAATGTGAGAAAATCCATACTGAGCGTTATACGCAGAATTTCAGGCTGTTATTTATGAATTTAATGGATCTCAAAAGCATCAGTTGCACGCTTACAACTAGTAATTATAATGAAAGCAAGAAATATTTAGCGTAAGCCAGTTAATTAATTTAAAACGTTTTTTTAAGAAACAAATATAATAATGCCACATAATCGGACATGGGTGAGATACGCAGTTCGCATGCTTACATTATTCAATATACTTCTCAGGACAAATTATCGCGGGTGTGACTTGATTTCTTGTCGTTAAAACCCACTTTTTAACAAAACAGTTGAAAAAAACCTTCAAAATTGTGAAAAAAGATATTTAAAAAATTCGTAGCTCACCCAGACCTAACGCCAAGTTAGGTTTTGCATATTTTGCTTGTAGTATATTCATCTGGGCACAAAATATAAAATATTCGCCTTGATCCGATAACTATAAGGCAAGTTTTTGGCCGATTATCTAAAAAAGGGCTAAAAATGGCATGTTTGGGGGCTCGGGGGACCCTCTAAATATTTTTTTCAATCGCAAATACTTTTGCCCACATCTATTGTAGACCAAAATCTTTAATTTAAGCGGTGAGCCAGCTGTTTCGATAAACCCTAATGTTTATATTAAACGTCCTTGACGAGATAACGTTGCGGCGATGCGGCTGCGTATAGTATATTAAGTATTGAGAACAGTAAGGCGTCAGGATTTGTTACTGGTCGACAACAATTGTTTGGAGAAGGAACGAGCAGAGCGTGCTACGACTTCAATAATTGCGTGAGATCGGTATTATACTTACTATTCGACATGCTTATAACGATTTTGCACGATCGGACAAGATGTACAACATTTCTTCGCTGTTATTATGAATATTTAACCAACAATTTGTAAAATTTAATTACTAAAATTAAACTTTTTTTAATTCTAATAAAGTTGTTGCTGCTTGTTATAGATTTTTGTTAAAGAACTGCAGTGTTGGATAAAATGTGTAATGCAGGAATTCCATCAAATGCTCATACACTTTGGACATTTATATTTGGGACTATTTTAACAATTCATAAAAACAATAATAAATTAATTGATGTATTTACTTATACCGGGTGTTGACTTGGCAGACGCAACATAGGAAATCCCATATAAATTTTGAAATGTTCAAATTTTAGCTCCCCTATTTATTTTAGAAACAAAATGTATTTACCATTTTTATAGAAGGAAAAATTCTGAATTCATTCGCGTTAACGTTTATCACTTCACGTTTCTCTAAGTTAAATTAATTAAGAAAAAGTAATGTGATTTTATAATAATAATGACTTGCCATGGAATTGAAACAATAATTGCGGATATCAAAATGACAAATGATATCGCAGTCATTTGATTAAAGTAAATGTTTCCAAAATGATTTACACTATACAAGAAAAAATCCTCCTAATAAAGTGGTATTATGCAGACCACAGTTATCACGATGTTTTCGTTATGTTTTTTGTCATTAATTAAGTAACAGCAATATCTTGTGCTATTTTGACATCCGCAATTGTTGTATCAATTTCATGGTATGTCATTATTTTTATAAAATCACATAACTTTTTCTTAATAATTTTAGCTGTATATTTTCTGACATTCCTTGATTTTTAAAAGAGTTTAATTTGAAGCTTTAAACGGGTGTTTTCCACTTCCAGACTAAGCATGAAGTAAAATTTCGAGTTTAGAAAAGCTCCGTGAAAATTTGACGAGGGTCGCGCAGCGACCCGAAACAAATTTTCTGGGCTTTTCTAAACTCGTAATTTTACTTCATGCGCTACGCGTATAAAACACAGATTTTAGGTGAAGTTCGAATATACATAAATTTGACAATTTTATAGTGTTTTATACGCGTGGCGCATGAAGTAAAATTTCGAGTTTAGAAAAGCCCAGAAAATTTGTCTCGGGTCGCTGCGCGACCCTCGACAAATTTTCACGGAGCTTTTCTAAACTCGAAATTTTACTTCATGCTTAGTCTGGAAGTGGAAAACACCCGTTTAAATACAAAATGTATTTCACTTTTTTGTAGAGGGAAAATATCTGAATTTGTGAATGTTCACACTTAACACTTTACGTTTCTCTAAGTTAAAATAATTAAGAAAAAGGAATGTGATTTTATAAAAATAATGACATACCATGGAATTAATACAACAATTGCGGATATTCCCTATTTTTTTAAAAATTCAATTTAAAGCTTAAACAAGTGTTTTCCACTCCCAGACTAAGCATGAAGTAAAATTTCGAGTTTAGAAAAGCCTAAGAATTTGGATTGGCCGCGTAGCGAAGCGGAGCGGCCAATCCAAATTAGGCTTTTCTAAACTCGAAATTTTACTTCATGCGCCACGCTTAAAAACACTGGCTTACAGTGAAGTTTTGAAAACACGCACATACAACAACAATTATAGGCAACCTAATATACGTTAGAGTTATTGGGTTGCCTATAATCACTGTTTTAAACAATTTGTTGGGCGCAGAATTTGACTCACGTTTTATTCACATCTACATACTAGATTGCTAAAGCATATATTTTTTTTATATTTTAAACTTTACAATATTTTAGTGTGTTATACGTGTGGCGCATGAAGTAAAATTTCGACTTAAGAAAAGCCTAATTTGAATTGGCTGCTCCGCTTTGCTACGCGGCCAATCCAAATTTTCAGGCTTTTCTAAACTCGAAATTTTACTTCATGCTTAGTCTGGGAGTGGAAAACCCTCCGCTAAAGATTCAAACAGAAATCTTTTAAGAAACAACGAATGTCGTAAAATCCATAGTGTATGCATATGTATACTTGAAATAAAAAGAAAAAATGCACAAGAAATTATGATTTAAAGCTTTTCTAAAAGCAAGAACACTAATATACCCGCGTCCTAAACAGTATGACATTGTCATGAACCGTCAAAATTTGACACAACTATGAAAAATCGTAGCAGATACAACTGTCGACATACTCTCTAAAAAATCACAGAATCACATATTTCACATCAATGAGTCATAGGACATCTCTCCCGAATTCCAGTATAGAAAAAAACTCCACTTATTATAAACGACGTTTAGCAGGTACAGTCGTTTTCACTCCTAACCAAATAAAATCTTTTTTTAAAGTTAATCTTCGGTCCGCGAAAGATATCTCGCGCACAGCCAATGAATACAGTATGCATTGGCACGCCAGCGCCAGCGGCCGTACCTGTTTGCGGTCCTTTATTTTTTCCGAAAACGGAGTCGCAAAGAATTTGAAAGAGAATACATGATCTGCCGCGTGCGCTTCTTACCATCCGTTTTCCGATTTAACGCTGTAGAAAGTGGAGACAAACAAGCTGGATAAATCAAAACTACTCGAGTACTTAAAATGTATTCTATATTTCATTGTTTTTGTGTAGTATAATAACAAAGAATAGAGTTTATTAAACTCACGTGAAGGTTAACAAATAACATTCGGGTTTTCTTATTGTTTGCAGAAAAGATGACGTAATCGTCCATTATTAATACCCCCACGTATATAAATGCAAATTTGTGCTTCATTCCCTCATACATTATCTGGTTACAACTGTGAACACATCGCACAATTAACAGAATTTAAAAATAAATATTAAATGAAGATGGGAATCCAACATATTTTCATCTACGCAGTAAGTAAAACATACGTTATCTGTCCGGTTTCCTTCCTATTTTCTCCAGCTTAAAGCATATCAGCTCTATGACTTTTCTGAAGTCGAATTTTTACTTCATGCGCCACGCGTATAAAACATTGATTTCCGCTAAAGTGAAAACGCTCATTTATATTTAGCGAAATACAAATAATATTGTTTGACTTGTAATTAAGTAATGACTTTTTTTGTATTTTCAAACGATTTCAAAAAATCTGATTCTAAATGTTAATCTTTGAGTGTATTCCAGAACGTATTGTTCTTAGTCACAGAAATATGCTTAAGCTTAAATTAAAGCTATAGCTGTGGGATTAATAGCTCTATAGCAATGGACTAATTTGATGATTATATCTCTAGATATGATCATCGAATTAGTCCATTGCTGGCCAACCCAAATTGCTTCGAGGGCCAAAATCAACACCTAAAATGTTTCAAGCGCTGCACCTCATTTTTTTAATATATACCTTATTATTTATTTAGAAGTTTTAAACACGTTTTGTACATTTTTAAAAGTTTAGGAATATAAAATTCCGTTTTAATTGTGATTTTAACACGAGACATTTTTCTTTTCAGTATAGATACCCGTATTTATATGCCGAAAATTCGAAAACAGTCAATATTTTACAAAACCGAACAAAGAAACGCCTCAAAATTTGACTTAATATTTCTGGAATATTAAAAACTATAGTAATCCCCTATTATAACATTTGTCGATTGTTAGAAAAGTTTACAGTTTGTCATGATTTAATTAACAATAAAACCTGAAAAACATCCAAATTTCAATTTTCTGCGATGATGATGACCTAATAATATACATTTATAAGATGCACGGTCTTGTTGCCAGAAACCGCTCGTCGGAGAGGTTTCTAAACATTCCTGAGGGTTTAACGGCAAAAATGAAGCCTGTTAGTTTTTAAAATTGAAGTCTAAATATTTATTCAAAAACATTGAAATATTTGAGAGTTTTTAAATAAATATTCAAATACTTTAATTTACACAGGCATCTTAGAGCAAGTAACCTCTTTAACATTCTTTTTTTATTTTCATTAAAACCGAGAGACGCAAAGACGTAAAATTTCTTTCAGTTTAGTTTAATACATATGAAA
Source organism: Philonthus cognatus (assembly GCA_932526585.2). NCBI lineage: Eukaryota > Metazoa > Arthropoda > Insecta > Coleoptera > Staphylinidae > Philonthus > Philonthus cognatus. Next base: position 39,097,493 of record OW052242.1, read on the forward strand.
AACAAGTTTATATAATTAACTTTTGTTTGATGAATATGAAAATTAATTGAATTCTGTGCAAATTCGGTAAATTTATTGTTGTTACTTAATCATCTGGGGTCATATTCTCAACATTTGTCATCTATTACTTGTCTCATTAATATGACGTAATTTTACTTTATGCTTTTATTCCTCTCAAAATGATGTCACTTCAGTAATGTAAGCCATCCTATTTTTTTCGTTCTGTTTTAACTTCAATTTTCTGTTTCAATTTTTCATATTTTTTTCAGAAAAACTAGAAGACATTTTTTTAATTATCTATAAAGAAAGTTATATGGCTACTATTTCTATGTAAATTCAGTGATTTTTATGTGGATAAAATAAACTGTTGGTTATTTACATTTTAAAGTTTCTCTTTATGAAGAAATTGGATTTTTAAAATTAAATTTTGGAAAAAGAAACTATAGTCAACACATTACTCATTTACCGTAGTATCACAAAAAAGAAAATAAAGCGACAAAAGCGGATGTCTGTGCCCATTGTTTTTATAAATCTGCCAGGGAAAAGTCAAATTTTGATAAAGTTTTGAAGAAAGTAGCATATAATTAGAAAAATAGAAAGTGTATTATTAAAGTCATCATATGTGCTGTAAATCTTTAGATTTTCGTTGTTTTTATAGAAGAGTTCAATTGAAAGCTTTAAACTAGTGTTTTCCCCTCCCAGGTTAAGCATGAAATAAAATTTTGTGTTTAGAAAAGCCTGAAAATTTGGTTTGGTCGCTTCGCTTCGCTACGCGACCAAACCAAATTTTCAAGCTTTTCTAAACTCGAAATTTTACTTCATGCTTAACCTGGGAGTGGAAAACACTAGTTTAAAGCTTTCAATTGAACTCTTTTATAAAAACAACGAAAATCTAAAGATTTACAGCACATATGATGACTTTAATAATACATTTTACAAACCAACGCACTCTTGGCCTTAAGAAACTCGATTTTTTTTCTTCTTCAAAGAACTTTGAAACATTAATAGTAAGTGTTTGAGCTTGTTTGTAAAATCGTGGCATATTTAATTATTTTGACAAGTGTAGGTACTTACATAACACTTGTCAAAATAATCATTCAAGCTTTAATTTAAATATCGACATGCCAAACAATTGCATGTGTTCTTGTTTTAACAAACCTTCATTAATTAAACAAAGAAATAAGTTTATGACGTCAGGGTAGAAAGGTAATGTTTTGACTATAGTAAAGAATTATATATTTTCACACACGAGCCCAGGGGTCACAGATTCGAGTCCCGTCCGGTGGAATCATTTATGGGTAATAAATGATTCCATCCGGGTCCATGGATGTAGTGTGAATGTGTTGTGAAGTCCCGACTGTTATTTATAGAATTTACATATATGTATTAAAATGAATCTCTAGAAATTAATAATGAATGAATTCAACCTCTGGCCGAACGGACACAGACTCATACGACAATAAAAAAGATAATTTCTATATAAAGTAAGATAAAATCCATTCACATTTGAGCAAACATATTGAATTATTTTTTTTATTTTGCCAGAATATTTTAAATATTCACCATAATTACTTAATTAAGGAAAAAAAACCTTATTTTTTTAATCATGTGAACATTTATTGATTTAAGATAAATTCAAATTCAAAACTATTTGAATTCGAGAAAATAAACTTACGCTAATCATGTGAACATTTATTGATTTAAGATAAATTCAAATTCAAAACTATTTGAATTTGAGAAAATAAGCTTACGCTTCTTATAGTTTGCACTTTTTCCAAGTAAGTTTGTTTTAATTTTATTCCTAATTTTTATAAACGTCATAAGCAAAGCTATACTGAAGAGAGATAAATCTCGAAACGCGTCTATAGATGGCCTAAGACATTAGTTTTAATCCAAGTCCTTTCACATCTAATTTGTTGCTATCTCTCCTTCCATTTTAAATTGTATTGTTAGTTGGTTTGAAGAGAATTTGACCTAAACGTTACATATACTTTAATAGAGCGTTGTAATAAATCAAATTAAATAAGATTTTAAATATTTCATTGTATAATTCAATATCCGGAGGTGTATTTGCACGGGAAGTAGTTGTTTCAATGGATATTTATCGTCTTAAATTGTCTTATTAATTAAGACACTGTTTGCATTTTCACGAATAGTTTTTTCGTAATTTTATATATTATATATTGATTTATTCAGGTATATTTAAAACAAATTTAAGTATATGATTAAAGTTTATATTTATTGTTTAAACATCAAGTAAATATTTTGAGTTTAGAAAAGCCTGAAAATTTGGATCGGTCGCGCAGCTAAGCCAAGTGACCAATCAAAACAATAATACAAAACAACCCAAAACGTATTAACAGATTAATATTTTCCCAGTTGATAAATAGGTTTTTCAATTTCAACCTATTCTGGCTAAATTTAATAAAATTGACAATATTCGCAATAAATAACGGTGTTTTTCCTGCGGGCCGCGGGTTGACCAGTCCGGAATTAGTCGATAATTAAAATATCTCGATATAATCGATTACTGAATATTAATTATTGCATCGATAAAGATTATTTTATTGATTATTATACTGATTATTGTATTGATTATTATAACGATTATTGTATTGATTATTATAACGATTATTGTATTGATTATTGTATGGATTATTTACACTATGTTTTTTTAATTATATCCACTACTTTTATTATATCCACTACACTTTTATACACTTATATATTCATAAAATTTTTGATTTGAAAATTTTCCTTAAAACAATTTTGGCGAAAACAACCTTTGTTTTGCATATGGGGGAGAGTAAAAAAGTTATAAAATTTTAGCACAATATCTATATTAATTGGGTGATTTTCTCAATAAAATGTTAACATTGACACAACATTTTCATTAGTGATTTTTAATGAACATTTATTCTTAAGGGTCATTTTTGATGTACGAAAATCATCATTTTTTATTCCAGCCTTCGCAGAGAAGCTAGAGTTACGAAAAAATTCACACATATTCTCGGGCCTATTTTAGGACCTGTGTGTATCACATATGAAAATTGTAATTATTTTAAATCACGAAATAATCTTCAAAAATGCTCACGAATTTGCAAAACCGATGCACACCGGACCTATTTTTGCCCTCTGAACATTTCTGTAAAGTTAGATTTTCACGAAATTGCCTGGAAAATTTTAAATAAACATTTACACTCCTTTTGCAATTTTCGGCATCTAGAGGTTAGATACGACCCCAAAACCATTTCTCAGTCTACACCTATTTTAATAGATGGCGATGAGAAAAATAGTTTCATAAAAAGTATTAAATTATTATTTTTTCAATATTTATCTACCTTTATAAACCATATTTGATACTATAACGTTGTATAAGGTGCTTAATAAAAACGTGTCTTCATTTGTATTCAACATAAATCAAAAAATCAATCAAAACTACTTGTTTTATTGTGTAATATACCATAAAAAATATTTTTAATAAAACAATGGCATTTTATCAAAACTTTCAATTATCAGATATATAAGGCGAAAAACGACAATTTTTGTTGATTTTCCAGGAAGTAATACTCCAAATACTTATCCTAATTATAAATTAAGTGTGTGTGTTAATTTGATGATCTAGTTGATATATAACATAATCAAGTGAACTTAACAACATGGAATTATTTTAATTAGGTATGATTTGATTAATCGTTTCCCTCATTGCTGGCCTTCTTGAAATATATACACTTCTGCTAGTTCGACTTTACCCAGCAACTGGATGTGTCTGTAACATTTAGTGTGCGTGCAAGATAGTGATTGATTAATTTACAATATTTTTTTTTTTATCATTTGTGAAGTATTTTTGGCAATCCCTGAGAAGAGAGTCATTAGCATATATGTGACATTGCTAAATAAAAACATTACAGTCGTAAATTGTGATTGTTTCGTTCTAGGAGAGTGTTTAAAGGATTTGTTGGATAAATTAGGGTTACAGATTCAAACTATATACGAAGCCGGCCCAATTTTTTATTAATAAATGCACTTTCTACATGCACATGCTCCGACGGCCCGATCATATGAGAGATTTCTCGGGCAAATTAAGTGATCTATGGTAGATCTGTTGATGTTAGATTATTTACATAATCGAACCAATTGCTTATTTTCATTCGAATGAATGATCTCAAGTTCCTTGTGCAAAAGTTATTGAGAGATATCATAAATCCTCCTTTATAACAAGAGGATAATCAAATTAAAAGCTTCTCTGGAAATTTATAAATATGTGTGAGAGAAAACTTTTCTCGCACTAGACTGAAAATTCTAGTGAGAGGTGTAATAGAATATGAAGAAGGCCCATTCTTAAAATAAGGAATGATGTTTTTCTTTAATTACTTACTGTTTTTATTATACTTGATACTTGGGTAAAACTATATTGAGTAAAATGAAACACTTGTTGAACTGAGTTTAACTTAGAAAATTATCGTAAAAGATCGAAACATATGTAAGGCCACAGAAAATAAAAATATGGAACAAAGCAAGTGTTTTACTTTACCTAATGATACATGTCGTGTAACGTAGTGATGTGTGTAGTCGAATCATTAGGATTGGCAAAGCTATAATGATGAGAGATAAATCTCGAAACGCGTCTATAGATGGCCTGAATAATTTGACTCAAATTGTTGCATTTGCAGTAGGTTACTGTATGTAACAGCAAACACTTGTTGTATAATTCAATGTCCGTCGGGGTGTTAGCTCGGGAAGTAGTTGTTTCAATGAGTGTTTGATATAGTCTTTGTAAGACTAACTTGTTGTAGATTGCGAAAAGAATCGCACTTTTAATGTTTGATTATTAAAATGCTTTGAAAATTGTCAACATTGAAATGTTTACATATAACCAAAATATTATTATATCTGTGCATTTTAACATAATTGCGGAAAATTAGTTAAACAAAATTAGTAAAATTAAAAATCGCTGGTTTATAATATGAGTAAACATCCATTAATATCAAATTAGATAGTTTTTACGGAATTATATCGTTAGATTAATCATATATATGTATATTTGTAACTACTACTCATATTTGCTTTAAATCATTTTGATAAATGTTTACAACATTGTTTTTATTTGTTTGAATTCCGTCTATTTTATTAATTTGTGTAATACTATAAATTTTAGGTTGGATTTAAATATGCTAGTCGAATTTTAGTTACTTTCAAGATTTTCTTAATTTTTCTTATAAAAACATAAATGGTGACTATTGAATTATTAAAGCCATTACAATATTTAAAATTTAATAAATAATACAAATTTATGAAAATTAGTGAAATAGTTAAAATAATCGTAAATTTTTAATAAAATCATTAAAGCTAAAGTAAAATTGTTATTGAAGCCATTAATATCAAGCATGCAAGCATAAAGTAAAATGTCGAGTTTAGAAAAAACGCGTAGCGACCAAGCCAAATTAAGCATTTCTAAATTCGAAATTTTACTTCATGCGCCATGCGTAAAACCATGGATTTATTCTAAAGTTCAAATGCAGCTCGTTCATCTTTTATTGTTGCCAAAAGTGAAGTAACCGAAGTCAAATAAATATGCACGATGTTAAAACATGATAACATTTTCATAGATTTCAGATCAGGTTATGTTTGATTCAATGTACATCTCATTATTAAAACAAAAACATTTTGAACAAATTAAACGTTTAAAACAAAATCGTTTAAACAAAAAAAACTTGTTTTTGAACATGTTAAAGCACTGTTTTAAAACAAAATGTTTTGAACAAAACAACTTTGGTTAGAAATGTATTTTGTTATTATTTTTAATTTTTTTTATTTCAATCTAAGTGAAAAATACAACTATTTTAGTACTTGTTTTTGAAGAACTTTAGAAAAATAAATTTATGAAACAAAATACTGAGTCAAATCTTCCCCATCGCAAAGATTCAGATATTTCAATTGTCTAAATGTCTTCGCAATGTAACTTAATATTGCTTTTCCTTGTAATGATGATGAAGTTACTTTTTAATTTATGATTATTTAGGTTTGCTTGTGCTTCGTGGCCACCGCTATCAACGAAGAAAGCTCCAGATCCACCAGCATCGGATACGGTGGAACCGGAAGTAACGGTAAAGATGGGAGAGACGGTGAAAACGGTAGAAACGGCGGAGACGGAGAAAATGGCGAAAACGGTAGAGACGGTGAAAACGGTGGATACTTTGGACAAAGTGGACAAGGTGGATACGGTGAATACAATGGACAACGTGGGCAAAGTGGACAACGTGGACAAAATGGACAAAATGGACAACCTGGACAAAATGGGCAACCTGGACAAAATGGACAACCTGGACAAAGTGGACAAAATGGTCAAAGTGGACAACCTGGACAAAGTGGACGACCTGGACAAAATGGACAACCTGGACAAAATGGACAACCTGGACCTAGTGGACCACCTGGACAAAGTGGACGACCTGGACAAAGTGGACAACCTGGGCAAGGTGGACAAGGTGGATACGATGGATACTATGGACAGGGTGGACAAAGTGGACAAAATGGACAGCCTGGACAAAATGGACAACCTGGACAAAATGGACAACCTGGACAAAGTGGACAACCTGGACAAAGTGGACGACCTGGACAGCCTGGGCAAGGTGGACAAGGTGGATACGGTGGATACGATGGATACGATGGATACTATGGACAGGGTGGACAAAGTGGACAAAATGGACAACCTGGACAAAATGGACAACCTGGGCAAAATGGACAACCTGGACAAAGTGGACAACCTGGACAAAGTGGACGACCTGGACAGCCTGGGCAAGGTGGATACGATGGATACGATGGATACTATGGACAGGGTGGACAAGCTGGACAAGCTGGACAAGCTGGACAAGCTGGACAAGCTGGATAGGGGATCAACTGTCAATCTCTAAATACTGACAGGAACTTCAGCTCAGAGCCTGCCTGCGTTAACCAACCCGGCATCCAAAACGTCGATGCCAATTAAATCTGATTGTTACGTCGTGTATGCAGAAATACAATCGGTTTAATAAATATGATAAAAAGGACTAGATTTTAATTTAAAAATACTTAATCTTTGAATTAAACATAATTATTAATCAATTAAATGAATTATTTATTGTGATTTCATTATTCATTTCTATAATGCACTCACAATACTCAGCATTATTCCGAATAGTTCCTTCTGCTCCAAATTACGAAAGACATTTTGGAGCAACCGAACCCAGCCTACTAGATTCCTCGTTCAAAAATAACTATGAAATGTCAAAGTTATAAATGTCTAGATTTAATAGTTTTTGAGTATTCTAAGTATTGAGAACAGTAAGAATTTGTTACAGGTCAAAGACAATTGTTTGGAGGGGGAGAGAGCGGACCGAGCGAGTGACGCCTTCAATTGTTGTCCGAGACCGGTAATCCTTACTATTTGAGATACTTATAACGATTTGTGTATGATCGAATATGACGGACAACCTTTCGCAATTATTATGAATATGTCACTAACATTGCATTGAATGTATATACACTTTTGTTGTAGCTTTTAGTAATGTTTTTATATTTTTATAAATTTCTGATTTTTTGAACTAATTACTATAAATCAATAAGCATTAATAGTGTTGGTAGTTTGACATTGACATGGTTATTATTATGGGGAAAGGGAACACATAAGAGAGGTGTATGAACAATATTTTACAGAAATAAGAAGAACACGTTCAAATAAAATAAGGCAGGTGAACTTCTAAAAGGTATTGGTTTCAAGTATCTTACCAAATTTCATCAAATCCTGCTGATTGTGATTTGACATTTAATGTGTGTAATCTGCCACTGTGGAATCCATAATTAAACTTTAACTGTACTCGCTATTCCAAGATACGAATACATGCAGCTGGGTATCAATGAAAATCAAACAGTTGTTAGTCAAGAATATACAGTTTATATGTCAATTCAATCAATTCAACACTATAATTTAAAGATTATGTGTTTATAAACAATCTTACAGTTCTGTATCAGTGAGGTCGCCCTTAACCCAGTCAGCACAGTTCAGGGTATAAAATGTACATACATTACTGAAGAGAGATAAATCTCGAAACGCGTCTACGGATGGCCTAAGACATTAGATTTAATCTAAGTCCGTTCACTTCTAATTTGTTGCTATCTCTCCTTTCATTTTAAATTGTATTGTTAGTTTGTTTGAAGAGAATTTGACCTAAACGTTACATATACTTTAATAGAGCGTTGTAACAAATCAAATTAAATAAGATTTTAAATATTTCATTGTATAATTCAATATCCGGAGGTGTATTTGCACGGGAAGTAGTTGTTTCAATGGATATTTATCGTCTTAAATTGTCTTATTAATTAAGACACTGTTTGCATTTTCACGAATAGTTTTTTCGTAATTTTATATATTATGTTTAAAGTGTGCAAACTATAAGAAGCGTAAGCTTATTTTCTCGAATTCAAATAGTTTTGAATTTGAATTTATCTTGTATGTACATACACTTGTTGTGAACTTTTAGAGTATTAGCGAATGAGTGTGTTTAGTCGATTTAAATATTACCTTTTATTGCAAGGTTTGACCAAAACTAAATTTAACACTTTAATTTAACCTTTAATTATGGGGACAGGCAATAAAAGTACTCAACACATTGCTGATAATTTTAAGCAAAGGGCATTGGCTTTATTCTTATTGGTTCAATCTTGATACACATTTTTAAGCTTTAGATGCACTGAAGCGTTGTGTTTGTATTTCTTGTTAAATGTAATTTAATTGTATTTGCTTGTATTGCTAAAGAAAACTTGAGTGTTTATCACTAACACTATCACATCCAATTTACCTCAGCGAGCACACATGTAACTACGAGCAGCCGTATTGCCAGAGTTTCTGGCCTGGGTGCCTACCAGAGATCCTAGCCTGGGGGCCCGAGCTAACATATAGGGGCCATATGTTAGCTCGGGCCCCCAGGCTAGGATCTCTGGCAGGCACCCAGGCCAGAAACTCTGGCAATACGCCGCAGCACGTTGTATATTTTTACATATGCTGACACCGATATCAATTCTGCATTGATCTGTATTAGCTTTATCTACCTTGATTTTTTTTTCTGGAAAAAAAAATTAAGGTACGATTCACGAGACGTGTCCCATAGTTTCCTTGATTTGTAGTGCTTTCTGCACCCATACATGTAATACGAAAATAGTTTGATGTCATCAGATTAAGTGTCTGAAAAGACAGAGAAAACTTCATGATGTGTCTGCCATGGTTTTTAGATTGAACGTGCGAAAACGTATGTTCCGATATGCACCTTTAAAATTTTAAGGTTAAACGTCAAATTTTGACAAAGTTTTCGTAAAACTAAATCTGCAAAAACCCAGCCACAAATCATTTTAATTATTGGGCACTATTGTTTTAAATGTGAGTTTAAGTGGTATAATTCCAATTTTTACATCTACTAAATAGTTCAGCTATTTAAAGAAATAAATAATGCATATATGTTGATTTCGTGTAAACTCAAATGAAAATGTTAGGTAAATCGAATGCGCAATTAGTGGATTTGGCAAATAGTCATTCGATTAATCTGTTAACACAGGGAATTTTCTATTAGGTTTAAATATGCATACACTTTTTTTTAAAGAGTTTAATTTGAAGCTTAAAAGGAGTGTTTTAAACTCCCAGACTCAGCACAAAGTAAAATTTCTAGTTTAGAAAAGCCTGAAAATTTGGTTTGATCGCGTAGCGCGAAGCGCGGAGCGGCCAAACCAATTTTTTTAATTTTTACTTCATGCGCCACGCGTATTAAACACTGAAAGCACTGAAATATTGTGAACAAGTAAACTTCGCTTGAAATCAGTGAATTATACGCGTGGCGCATGAAGTAAAATTTCGAGTTTAGAAAAGCCCGACAATTTGGTTTGGTTGCTCCGCGCTTCGCGCTACGCGACCAAACCAAATTTTCAGGCATTTCTAAACTCGAAATTTTACTTCATGCTTAACCTGGGAGTGGCAAACACTCGTTTAAAATTCAAATTTAGCCCTTTTCAAAAAACAACGAATATTTACAAATCTACAACACGTAATTGGAATATGCATTCTCAAAACAAAAAATCCCAAGAAATTATGATTTAAAGCTTTTCTAAAAGAAAATAACACTACTATACTTGCGACCTAAACAGTATGACATGGTCATATAACGTCAAAATTTGACTCAACTAGGAAAAATCGTTGCAGATACAACTGATGCCACTGCCGACATACCCTCTAAAAAATTGAAACTACACATTCCACATCAATGAATCATAGGACATCTCTCGCGAAATCCAATATACCTTGATTTTTTTTTAATAAATATGTATGTCGGTACTAAATTTTAAACAATGTTCGGTAATTCCATCGAGCAGGAGTAATGCATTTGCTGCGTTTTATATATTTTTATATTGCGCTGGTCGATTGAAGAAGACTAAAGATATCGATAAATTGGAAAAGAAGGAGGAACGCGTGCCGAACGTTCCAGGAAGCCCCAAGCCCGGAAGCCTAGAACACTAGGGTAAGTCCCTAGTTTCGCTGCACTGCTATCGTATAACGTAAATTTGTACTATAACAATCCTTTCCATTGCGGACCTCTAGTCAAACACTGAATTTTAACATTCCAAATCACCATACCTACCATTCAAATCTTCGATTTTCTTTTATTCGGAGATACGTATTATTACAATGACAGAATTTTATACAGAATCTAAACTCGCAATAGAAACTATCATTCTATTTAAAATAAGGAAGTTAGTGTTGACCTCTGCTATAACCGAAATTCTAATAATTTTAAAAATATCTCTATTGAAAAGAGCACAGTCGATTACATAGATGCTAAAAGTATCATTAATATACATTAATTAGAAATCTATTTACTTTTAATGTGAGATTTCGGTGGGACACCTTATATAGTTTCGCACCACACTAAATGCGAAATTCAAAGTTATTTTATGAATAAACACCCTCTACCTCGTGCCGGCCCTGCACCTTTGGTTAATGTTCAGTTTTTAATAATAAAAAATACATAATATTCATTACGACTTCATTTAGAAGAGTGCCATTAATTGAAATCATTACCTTATGAAATACCTATCTAAATGATGATTATTTGATAAAAATAACAATTAACAGACAAATTGTAAAAAGTAATATACATTAGTCAGAAGAGAATGTGAAAACGTTATTCAACCAATAGATAAAATGTGTAAAATGATCTATTAAATATTTTCATTATTTACGATCCTTAAATTTGTGCTTCATTCAGCTTTAAAAATTAAAGTATTTCTAGCATTTCGTAGAAATTAATAACATCATATTAATTTATTTAACATAATTTAATAAAGACAAAGCAGTTTAATCATGAAACATCTCTTGAATTTTCTAATATTCAATAGTATACTAATACAAATTAATTCTAATGAAATTTTACAATGCTCAAATAAGATTATGAAAAAACTTAATTTAAAAAACATTCTACTTTTACACGATGACTATTTCCATGAAGATTTTAACAATCACTTGACATTTTTCAAAAACGCAACTTTTACAATACTAAACATTGTTGATGCTATTGAATTCCCTCAATCATTTTCAAAAATGACAAAAGGGTGTTACAGAATTGAAAAACTTTGGGATTACAATGCTTTTCTGAGAACGGTGCATGCGAGTAGTTTAAACAAAATTCACGGTTTTTTAAAAGCGCTGTATCTTCTACCTTTCTTCAAATTCAATCATTTCTTTATGGTTCATGTTAAAGGTGTAAATAACTTGTTGGGAATATTTGAAATTTTTTGGGAGTTATATATTTACAAAGTGTTTGTAATCAACGAAGATTTAAGCGTCTTCAGTTATTTCCCCATTACCAAAGGAAATTGTTCGAAAATCATAATCGAGCAGATTTTCGAATGCAATGGAGAGATTAAAATTCTCTACGACAATACAAGTTATGCAAAATTATCAGGATGCTTGCTAAGGCTATATTTAATATCTAACAGCCCGTTTATCAACACCGAGAAAAAATTAAAAGACAACACCGGGTTTCTAGCCAGAATCTTCCAGGATATTTTTACACACCTGCAATTTAACGTAATTGAAATGCCTCACAATTTGAGTTTTCCTGTCGTCTTTTTACCTGATGGAAAAGCGGTTTATTTACTACTGGCTTTAAAAAATGGAAGCTACGTCGGCCCAACTAATGAAGTTCTCTCGAGGAAGGCTGATATGCTTTTTGTGCTCGGAGGAGAGATGATTGCAAAAGATTTTGATTTGATTTACCCGGTTGTTTTCTCAAGTTTTAAATTTTACACCCCGCTGGCTAAACCTATTGAGCCCTGGTTGAATATTTTCAAAATTTTTCAATTCAAAGTTTGGCTACTGCTAATACTCACGCTAGTAATTTTCTCCCCTGTCTGGAATAAAATTTCACAAAATGAAAAAAGCGGGGGTTTGCAAAAGTCGGTTTTGTTTTTGATCAACACTCTGGTTTCTTCAAACGAGTGGAAACCTTTGAAGGGAGTTACAAAAATAATTTACTTGCTCTGGATTTTCTTCTCCTTCCTAATCGTGAATTTTTATTTGAGCTTACTAATGTCGTTTTTATTCCAACCTAGTTACGAAACACAAATCTCCACCATTCAACAACTAGCCCAGTCCAATCAAGGATTCAAATCGATGGCTATCACTGTGATCGAGTTGGACAAGTACGAGAGCGAGGTTATAAAAAACCTCAAAACCAAAGTAATCATCACCCCTTCGGGCGTATCAAACTCTTTAGATGATTTACTAATGGGGAGGTTTACGTATTTTGCTGTTGATATTTCTGTCGGCACAAAAGCGGCTGCTTACGATTACGTTCAAACCGTTCCTCTAGACTTCCAAATCGCGTTTTTGGCGTATCTAGGCTTTCCGAAAGGTTCACCCTTCACCAAAATGGTTAACAAAAATGTGATCAGGATGTACGAGAACGGGATGGTGCAGAAGATCACGCCGAAGTTCGTGTTAAAGAAAAAGCTGGAGAAAGATGGACCAGTGTCGATTAGCCTGTTGCATTTATTAGGAGCCTTCTTGATTTATCTCATTGGAATTCTTGTGGCCTTTTCGGTTTTTCTTTGCGAGTGGTTTAAGCGGTTTAATAAGAACATTCAATTGGATTTTACACATTAAATATTAATTGAATAGGGTGCCCCTGTGGAAGGTACACATTTTAATTGCGTGCATTTCTTTTTGTTTTTGACATTTTACATGTATCAAATCGTTATTGTGTTTAACAGGTTGCTGCCTACGTTACGTTATTTCTGAAGTGTATTTAAAGAGAATAGTGTTTAAACGAGTATTCAAAAATCTTTTAAGAGGTACCGAAAAGCATATGGCAGGCAAATCAATATAAACTTCATGTTAGATTTGCGGATAAACGAGATCAGATACCTAAATTCTGTTTTGGTGATCTGAGAAATACATTTGATTAGATTGTTAGTATATTACTCGTTATATAACTGCATTGTATGCATGATTAATATAGCCATAACACTGTAAACGTCCTTTTATTTAAACTGTACTGTAACAGAAATTAGACAATAAATATAATTTTAATAATATAGGTAACACAAACTTTGATATGTTATCATTTCATAATGGTATGTGAAATTGAAACTTAGATATTCTTACATAAATGAGGCTTTAATTTTATTTGGAAGACCCGAAATTGGTTCCTATTCCGTACCTCAAACGTTAAGTTTAACATCTGACTGTTATGTTAAGATAAAGGTCGACGATAAAGGCCGTCCTGACGTTTTTGAATAATTTCGTATTCCGTGTTGATACACATGTTGATAGCCTAACGTTAACAGAGAAGATAGCTTTGATACAGGCTTAAAGAGAAAGGGTGTATAGTATTTTCAACTAGTAAAACAAAGAACAAACTTTAACATTCCACCGGATGTCAAACGTAAAAATTTAACCTGGTGCTGTGAGTAAAAGTGAGAACTTCTGTGTAAGGTTAGTGGGAGAAAATATGTAAATAAAAAGTAAACCCATCGCATTGTAGACAGTGCTTACAACTATTAAATGAACACAAATAGATTTTATTTTACATCATAATTCGTTTAAAAATATATAACCTAAAAATGTGGCTACAAAATAATTTATAACCTCATATTCCTACACTTGGCTTAAAAATGTTTACTAAACCTCAATTGTCATATCAGCCTGCGTTTGTTGAAAAATATGTAGACGATTTGCTGATGGGAATCCCAGCCGATAGATTACAATAAACTTCAAACGTCTTCAACGGATAGAATAAACAAATACAGTTTACGTCAGAATCAAAATTGAATTCTTCCTTCCCCTTCTTGGGCCCGAAAGTGATTAGGCGAGGGAATGGAAGAATCCTCTTGGATTGGTAGAGAAAGCCTACAAGTTCAGGACGGTATATCAATTATTTTTCACACTCACCTACCAACATGAAGATTAATACCGTGGTTAAAAAACAGGGTGTTGAAAATCTCTCACCTCTCGTTTAAAGAGAAAAACCTAAAAATTCTTAGAGATATCGTCCTGAACGATGGCTACCCAAGACCTCTAGTCAATGATATATTATACTGTAGACGCGAGAGACCGGCGGTGATGAACCCATTAGTACACAGAACGATGATAAACGGTAAAGTAGCTAATCCGCTCCCTCGCTCCAAGTTTAGGAGGCTTCCTTACATTAAAGGACTGACTGAGGACCTAATTACATCGTTAGGACATGACGATGTGAAGATAGCAAAATATAAAGCAAATCCCCTATTAAAACTTTTCACTATACTAAAAGACGAAACACCAACATCAGTAATGTCAGATTTGATCTATAGCATTGCTTGCGGAGAATGTGATCTGTCTTATATAGGCCAAACGGGCCAATGGTTGAAAGCTAGTTCAGCTAAGCTCGAGAGTGATTGTAAACTGAACAAAAATGCATGTGCGTTAGCTCAACATACAAGTGAGATAGTTCACATTCCAGATTTTTCAGGGGTTAAAATGCTAGATATTGCAGATAAGTACCGCACCAGGTTATTCCTAAAAATGTTTTATATTAAACGTTTAGGGGAGCGCTCGCTAAATTTTAAACAGATACAGATGGTTTAAGTGCAACTTATGCATATTTAATAGACACATCACTGAAAAAAAATATCATACCTTCTCATTTGCTCTCACCTCTTAAACTTCAACGACCTCTTGCTTGTTACGCTCTATGAGTCTCCACATTTTAAGTTAGAAACAAAAATATTGGTGTTTTGTCTGTTTTTATAATAGTATAAACAATGTTTTAAGTCTCATCTTCAATTTAATTCAACCCTCAATCCTCCACGCAAGGACTCTCGTTTATGCAATTATTCAAAACTCACAGCCATAATTTAAAATGAAATTCTATAGATAAAATGTAGGCTCTTACCAGTTCTCAGCCAGGTTCAAACATATTCAAATAAACAACTTTGTTCCAGCACCAGATATATTGATCGCACAATATAATATAACAGGTGACACGGTTGGCGATAACGTGTGATAAGATACCATACCTGAGAGCTTTCCATTACCTCAAACATGCCATACTTAAGATCAGCGCCGCAGTAAGGAAAAATGAAACCAAATATCCAATTGGCGCCCCGCTCCCCTTCCTTCAATAAAGTCAGTCACAATTCCGCCTGGCCTTTACGATGCGCCTCTTTTACGCGACGTTTTAATTCACGATTAGACACGCTCTAACATAAATAGAGATGAAGACTCCTTAAACCTGTTTATGAATTGTAATTACAAACTAATGCAATTCTTTATATTTTCAAAACAAAGCGTATTTAATCATTAATCAAAACCTTATATTAATTAGCGTTCATTTTGAATCTTTAAACAGTGTTCCACTCCTAGACAAAACATAAAGTAAAATTTCGAGTTTAGAAAAGCCTCAGCGTTTGGATTTGGACGCGTAGTTCAGTGAGACTCAGTGAGAAGTTTTAAATTTAGATGTTTTCGATTTATGGCGCCCAACTAGGAGCCACAGCGTTAGCCTGGCCTCACGTTGGGTGAGAAAAAAACTCAAATGCAAGCGTTTCAAGTATTTTTAAACGAGTGTTCTCCACTCTCAGCTTAAGCACGAAGTAAAATTTTGAGTTTAGAAAAGTCTGAGTGTTTGGATTTAGACCCGTAGCGGCCAAACTCAATCTTTTCGTAACTTGAAATTTTACTTCATGCGCCACGCGTACGAAACACTAATTCAGTGTGAACTTTTTAACTTTTACTTTCGCAATTTATGAAGGGCTAAGCGTTAACATGACCCCACATTCGCCTCCTCTCTTACTGCAGTGCTACTAGAGATATTTTATATTACTACTATATATGCCATACCTGAGCCCCCATCTAAATAATTACTAAGGCTGTATTTGAGCCAGATATATTTTGCAAATAAGCCTTGTCATTTAATTATAGCCCTAAGGGTCACATTTTTATCAAGGCTCACACTATTTTCACACCTGAATAAAAATAAAACAAATGGTACTGGCAATCGGCTATCGGCCAGCAGCCCTTCTGCCGGAATTATTATTACTATATTTGTTTTGTGTTATAGTCGTTAACTTTGTGGTAAATCTTAAATACACTTGTAAATAAAACACATTTAACTTTGTACAACCATAAAAAACTGTAGTCACAAGTTAAGTGTAAATAAAGTTGTTATAAACAAAGTTTATCGTGTTTTAAATGCAAGTTACTACTTTATTTAAAAATAAAAAAGTATGTGAAAACTTCATTTAAAATATGTATTAAGAAAAATGCGTTTGAAATAATATGATACAGAATATATTTCATAATTAATATCTAATCGAATCAATAATATTTATATTTGAAATAACAGGTAAATCCATTTGAAATAATAGAATGCAATATCATTTTATAATTGCCATCCTAATAAATTATACAGATATGTGTTTCTTTATAAAATGCAAAATGAAAATGTTATGCCGTCCTTGTAATTAAAGAGATTCAATAATAGAGCAAAATCATTGATGAATTCTATTGAGTCTATAATAAAGTTTATGATTATACAATGTTTAATTTTTTGGATGTAGAAATATCTCTCAATTAGGTCCTTAAGACATTTATATTATAGTTTAAATTCCATTTCAGTTGATGCAAATATCATTAAAAAGGCGCCTGGTATCCTAAAAGAAAGCAGAATACGTAACAATAAATATTAACCTACTTATTTAAGTACGGTGAAGGGTGATACTTATAAATGAACGGAAATATTTTCAAAACTTACATATCGTTTGTAACATGTGTATTTATAACATAGTATTTTTTTTTCGTAAGTAAATAAAAATTATGTTCAAAGTTTTTTTTTTGAATTTAATTTGTAAACAAAATTTCAAAATTAATTTGGTACTTAATTATAATTATTTCATTTATTTATTTATTCATATGAACAGTTATTTATTTTATGTGTATTAAACGTATATACATTATTTCTTTGATCGATTGGTCATTTTCTGTAAAATGGTAATGAATTAATGAAGTAATAGTAACATTCGTTGGCATTGATTCTAATAAAAAAATCATTTATAAATATAAGCCTAGTGCGCGTTTAACGGGGACGTATTTTTCAATCGCGGCTTGCAACATGCATATCCGATATGCATTCCTTTTCCTGCTACTAACCTCGCTAAAGTGCATGTTCGGACAGAAAAACAATGTTTGCAAGACGATGGAGGATTATTTTACCATTCATAAGAACAAAAACTGTTGGTACGATTACGCATCCGATTCAGAAGTGGTAAGTTATTTTTAATTAGATTTCATTTGCCCCCCTTTTGAGACTATTCTCTATTATTGATTTACCCGTATGTGCTACAAAGGGAAAGTATCGTTTTCCTGAAATATTTTTATAGAAATATATTGATCATGGCTGCGTGAGTGAGCGTGTCTACTATGGCACCAGTGGCGGATTTAAAGTGATTGAGGCCTCAAATTGTGATACTTTAGTGGAAAAATTTGAATGCAACAAATATACAGAGAGTTTTATATGACGCCGATAATGTCAGAAAATATACAATGTACATTTTCCTATGTTCGACGTGTTTTACGACGCATAAAAGCATTGAGTGCGATTTCATTGGCTCCGATTTTAGGAGTTCTAACGTAACGTACATTTAACGACTAAATTAATTGTGTCATTCATTTATCGCCTACATCACTAATGCAATGTTAATAATAAACAGAAAAGAAGAATGAAAAAGAGGAGAACAGATTTTGCTTAGATACAAAATAATAGAAAAACAAATTCCTGTTACTTCCGTTTGCTAATATTTCAAGATCAGTTTATACATTGATTTAATTTTACTGGAGATTATTAGAAATTTCGATTCAGAGTATTGTATAAGATAATGTTAAATAATGTAACTTGTTCGCGCCAGATATGTATACAGTGAAATTCGGGAGAGATGTCTTATGACTCATTGATGTGGAATGTGTTGTTCGATTCTTTTACAGAGAATGTCGACAGTTGTATCTGTAACGATTTTTCTTAGTTGTGTTAAATTTTAACATTGCATGACAATGTCATACTGTTCAGGTCGCCACTATATTAGTGTTCTTTCTTTTAGAAAAGCTTTAATCAGAATTCCTTGTGAATTTTTCATTTGAGTATACATATCCCAATTACGTGTTGTAGGTTTTTAAATGTTTGTTGTTTTCTTAAAAGAGGTCAATTTGAAGTTTAAACGAATGTTTTCCACTCCCAGGTTGAGCATAAAAGAAAATTTCGTGTTTAGAAAAGCCTGAAAATTTGATTTGGTTGCGTAACGCGAAGCGCGGAGTGACCAAACCAAATTTTTAGGCTTTTCTAAACTCGAAATGTTACTTTATGCGCCACGCGTATATGACACTGATTTCAAGCGAACTTTACTTGTTTACAATATTTCAGTACTTTCATGTTTAATACGCGTGGCGCATGAAGTAAAATTTCGAGTTTAGAAAAGCCTGAAAATTTGGTTTGGCCGCTCCGCGCTTCGCGCTACGCGTCCAAACCAATTTTTTAGGCTTTTCTAAACTCGACATTTTACCTCATGCTTAGTCTGGGAGTGGAAAACAATCGTTTTAAACTTCAAAGTGAACTCTTTACTAAAAGGCGTATGCATATGTATACCTAATAGAAACCAAATTTTTAGGCTTTTCTAAACTCGAAATTTTACTTTATGCGCCACGCGTATATGACACTGATTTCAGCGAAGTTTACTTGTTTACAATATTTCAGTACTTTCATGTTTAATACGCGTGGCGCATGAAGTAAAATTTCGAGTTTAGAAAAGCCTGAAAATTTGGTTTAGACGCTCCGCGCTTGGCGCTACGCGTCCAAACCAAATTTTTAGGCTTTTCTAAACTCGACATTTTACTTCATGCTTAGTCTGGGAGTGGAAAACACTCGTTTTAAACTTCAAAGTGAACTCTTTATAAAAAAGCGTATGCATATGTATACCTAATAGAAAATTTCCTGTATGTATGCTTAAAAGAAACATTCCCTGTATTAACAGATTAATCCGCTGACTATTTACCAAATCTACTAATTGCGCATTCGATTCAACTAACATTTTTGTTTGAGCTTACACAAAATCAACATAAATGCATTATTTATTTCTGTAAAAGTTTGAACTATTTAGTAGATGTGGAAATTGGAATTATGCTACTTAAACTCACATTTAAAATGATTGTGCACATTAATTAAAATGATTTGTGGCTGGGTTTTTGCAGATTTAGTTTTACGAAGACATTGTCAAGAGGTTAGGTTAACCCTCAAAATTTATAGCTGCATACCGGAACATACGTTTTCGCATGTTCCATCTAAAAACCATAGCAAACATATTATGAAGTTTTCTGTCTCTTTTCACACACGTAATCTGATGACATTAAACTATTTTCGTATTACATGTATTGATGCAGAAAGCACTACAAATCAAGGAAACCATGAGACACTTCTCGTGAATCGTACCTTATGTATTCACTAATCCGCTGGTAGATAATAATTAATTATTTTCGGGGTTGGGCCGATACAAATTTAGTTTTCACACAGGATTAAAGAAGAGATACTGGGCGAGTTTTGCAGGTAGTGCCAAACCTCTTCTGTTTTTTCAATTTTATTACGGACTACCTAAAGCAAAATCTTAGCAAATTAACTTATTCATTTTGAATTATTACTGTATAAGTTCCTTATCATTTAATTAAATCAAATTATGAGGCATTCAATAAGAGGATATAATGTTATTACTGTATCTAAAAATATAGATCTCGTGATCGTGAAGTTGTGATTTTTTCAAGATAACGCTAATTTCGCGCAGCGATCGTTTTTCAGAAATATTCTAACTTTAAGGGTGAATTGTGCCCCAGGGAGTGCATCAAAAAATCTAAAACTTAAGCTTCATGAGTTTTGACATATTTTTTTATAGAATGTTATAAGTTATTTTTGCAGTTTTCAATTTTGCTTCGAAAACCATCAGTGGACCTCGCAAGCTCTCGCTGTCACACTGCGCTGCGCTAATTGAAATCTGCTTCTGAAGAGTGGAAACAGCTACATGCCTCGTTTCGCGTTCTTTCCGTTATTTTAATTGAAATTAATTAAATTGTGCTTGCGCAGAAATAATTATAATTTATTAATATACTAGAATTGAATACTCAAATTATCGGCTAACTGATAATAATGTAATAAAATAGTATATTTATTTTTATCAGAAATTTCTTGGTGAGGCACTGCCTCACCTGCCTCCCCTGTGTATCCGCCACTGAGGTGTAGTAAACGTTTAATGTACTGTATTCTGAAATTAAATTGTGTATTTGTGGCGAAATTTCTTGCTACGCTACTATATTTGACAATCATTTTATTCTAAGATACAAACACAATGTAATTTGGGTCAATGCAGTACCGTAGCGTTCGATTTCGCTACGTTTTACATTTAAACATTAGGATAAATGAATAGTGAAATAGTGACCCGGCAAACAATATCTGACGTTCAATTTGGTACACGTAATGATTTAAAAAGCCCACTCTACGGGCTAAATATATACTTTCCTAAGTTATATAAATGATTGTGTATTTCTGTTTTTTTTATAGCCAGACATTATTATAAACGGTGGGAGACCTTTCGAAGAGCACAAAGCAGTTACATCGGATGGACACATTTTAAGATTATTCCGAATTCCTAATAAAGAATCGTCTAATAAGAAACTCAGCCCTGTATTTTTACAACATGGATTATTAAGTTCTGCTCTGCATTGGGTTTCCCTGGGAAACGATTCTTTAGGTAAACCGTCGACTCATCTCCCCGACTTTTCAAACGACCGTATAGATGTATTACCTAAATTAGGCACTTGCGCGTTAAGACAGCACTTCCCGAACGTAGGCATTACAGTCCTGAAAACGTTAGGCCGTAAATGTACCATTCGGCGCTGGTTCTCACAGAGATAACACCATTAAAATCCCGAAGGCTCCTCGTCCACCTGGCATGTGCGCACGAGTTCCTTTCTTTCAACTAAATGTGCGCCCAGGTTCCACTTTTACATTTTTTGAGCAGCGAAAATACACGAACGGCGCTCGTTCTGCGCATGAGAGTGCCAAATTTAAAAATTCCACTATAACTCTTTCATCTTATAGGCGTTGAGGTACTAACTAGGTGGCATAGGCAAAGGTCCTTCTCGCGCATTTTTTTCGAAATATTCAAATTTCGGGAGGCTAAGTGTAATCGCCGTAATGTATTTTCAGCATTTCAGTTACATAATCATGGTTTTGACGTTTGGCTGGGAAATTGTCGTGGATCGAGGTATTCAGACGAGCATACTACTTACACGTTGGATGATGAAGAATATTGGGATCATACGTAAGTTCCGTCTGTTATATGCTACGCATTTAAACCATGGTGATTAAAGTTGGTGTATTTCTTGCTCAAAACTTCGATTAGGAATCATATATGGTGGCTCCAGTAAGCAGATCTTCAAAAAGAGCTGTTCAAATCATATTAAATTTAAAAATCCTAGAATCATGCTTGAAGCAGTTTATATCTAACACTATTTTGACTGTTCGAAGTCTGTATATATACGAGCTTATTTTAAAGATAGGAAAAACCGATACAGGTACTGCACGTAGTTAGAATTTAACATAGCCATGTTAAATAAATCGATATTTTCCTAATTGAAGTTCAAAAACACAGACTTCTATCTTAATTATACTTACATAAGGCCAGATTAATAAGTAATAGTATTTTGTTAGGTGTTTAATAATAAATATTTAAGTTTTCCGCATTCTTGATACAGTTTCACCCGATTTGCTAGAAAATTTCGCCTGTAATTGCAACATTTCTAGGTCTTGTAGAAAAACTGCCCAGAAGTAAAGAGCAAAAAACGGGTTCGCATAAAAAACGGTTATTCGATTATTGTATGGGCCCCTAAATCGCTTGCACCCACCGCAGTCGCGGTAGTTTCGGGCCCTATGCTACGCTACTGTTTGCAATTCATTATAAACAAACATTAAATTAAATACGTATTGCACACACGTATTTAATTTAATGTCCATGTAAATATATTTTTATTTAATTTTTAGGGCTGACGATTTGGCATTGAAGGATTTTCCAGCAATGTTAGACAAAGTGAATGAAGTAACAGGAAATACCGGCCATATAATATATCTAGGACATTCGCTGGGAGGCACAATGAGTTTAATGTTTGCTGCAGAGTATCCGCAAATAGCGAAATCTTATATGAAAGCTAATATATTAGTAGCGCCAGCATATGAATTAAGAAACATGATTACCCCATCAAGATATATGTTGCCGTACTCAGCATTATTATGGGTAACTGACTTTAATCTGATTATTATTCTTTTGCATTCTTTACACACAAAATAATATTTCCAATAATTTATAAAGTAGCAATTTTACTCGCGCAAAAATTAAAACTATTTTATCGAGGTTGTAACATGCACTAAAACAACGTTTTTGTTATAACATTTACATTTCGTAGGTAAGTGATTCAGCGAGAACGGAAAATTCAATTACTCAATATTAAAAATACGAAAAAATCTTTTAAATATAGTTTGCAAAGAAACGTTTTCTAGATAACAAAAATATTTCTTATTTTCGTATACAGGGTATACAAAAAAGTAATGTAACGGCGTGATATCTCGCTTTGTGATGAGTTTAGAAAAAAAAGTTTCAAATGAAACTCGTAGCTACTAACTTAAACTACTTATAACTAGTGATGTTATAATTATTATTATTGAATTGTTAAGATTCAGGGTGATTCATTTTCAAAATACGAAGCAAACTTACCTTTTTTTAAATGGAACTCCCTATATATTTCGTTGGTATTTGATAACTTGTTAAAATAGAAACATACTAGTGAAAACCGCAAAACCGTTACTTGGATCAAAAGTTACAAAAATAAAATATTTATTATTATCAAGTGTAGGTGTCTCAACATGTTGAAACAATTGTTATTGACATTAGTTTATTAAATTATCTGTTATTGTTGCATTTTTCCAAAATACGAAAAGGTATGCTTGCCTAACTTGAAAAAATAACAATGTGTAGGGGCAGCAAGGGATAGTGAACGGGGCAGGGCTAAGGGAAGAATTATAACTGGAATCAAAGTAGGGTGAGAGGAAGTAGAAGAAAAGCTGACAACGTGTAAAGTGGAAGGGGTGATAAGCCGAGCCTTCATGTTAGGAAAACCGCGATATAGGATGACAATCAGCAAATGGGTGAAGATATTAGAGATTGCGCCCCCAAAACAAATTGCAGTTGTTCTACAACGAGTGTAATGCAGTCAAAATGAGGCTAAGAAGAATAACGAGAGGATGGAGGGAAGAAACGATTGGAGAAGAGATGTTTCGTCAGACCAAGTGCCTATGTAAGGAAGTGTATGAGAGCAAACGGCAAAAATGGATGAAGGATCAACTAAAGCTAGTGAGCAAAATTAGAGAAGAGAAACAGCTATGGGGCTATTTAAAGAATAGGACGCTAAGAAGTAGGGTAAAAGGTGGTGACTTTTCATTGGGAGCCTGGAGAAAACATTTCCAAGAGTTGATACGGACAGAAGATAGGATAAAAATTATCACCTATAGAAAGGTGAAGTTCGATGAGAAGAATGATTCCAGCGAGGGAGAGTTAGAGCGAGTACTACGGGGAATGAAGAGAGGAAAATCAGCTGAGCCAGTTGGTATAAAGGCAGAGGCGTTTAAGCTATGTAGTAAGCATTAGACGTGAAAGCTATGCAACAGCAAAAATATTAGAGTTACTGAACAAGATATGAAGAGGGGAGGAGCAAATGCCTAGAGCTCGGCGGGACGGTGTGATTATTTCAGTGCACAAGGGGGGAGATAGTATAGTGATGAACAATAATAGAGAAATTACGTTAATGGACAGTTTGTACAAAATAATGGTGCTGTTGATGAAGGAGAGATTGGAAATGTAGGTAGAGGAAAAGCGATTCACTGTGGAGCAGATAGCTACATTGAACTGGAATGGCTGCAAGGAAGTACAGTTCTATTCAATAAAAACGCGTACACCTACTTTTTTACATTGGAAATGTTGTTTATAATTCATGTGGTCGCTATGGTAACTAATTTCAAATGTAATAACCTAATGATACGATTTAAAAAAAGCCAGAATCATATAAGTAAAATTCTGTTAAAATCTGGTTCCGTAGTTGTACGCTATTTTATTGAATAGAAGTGTGCGTATAGAGGGGAGTATGAAGGGTAAGCGGCGGGTGGAGACTTTGGATAAGAGCGAAAGAAAAATGGTGAAATAATTGATAAGGCAGAAGGCAGGACGGTGTAGCTAGAGGCAAAGCAATGGAGGAGAACAAGGGGCACACAGTGGAAATATAATAGAATAATGTAAACAGTGTAAAATTTTTAATGCAATATGTGAAATCAGTGGCGGCCCTGGGGCGGTATAAGCGGTACGTCCGTACCGGGCGCGGTCATGGGGCAGCGCCGAAAACAGCTAAAAACGAAAAAGAACTCTAATTTTTTATTTGGGACGGGCGCTACACAATGTGGCCGATCCGAGCGAACGCACCAGCGGTAGTTCGGGAAGGAAATATAAAAGTCAACATTGACGAATAAAGAAAATACTATTATATTGTAGATACTCAAAACCTCTTAAAATTTCAAGTTTACGATTTTTTGGACACACTGCTTTTGTGCAATTAATGTTTAAAGTTGATCAATTTCAAATCGCGAACAACACGCGAAAAGTAAATAAGTTTTGATAATTGATTACATTGCACTCACCTAATATATCAATACAGTATTTTTAAAAGTTTGTTAAACATACATTGTTCTAATTATGACTATCGTTAAACATTATCGATTAATTCACACTTAGTGGTATATTATAGAACAATGTATGTTTAATAAACTTTTAAAAAGACTGCATTGATATTACCTAATGGTAAGTGCGATGTAATCAATTATCAAAACTCATCCACTTTTCGCGTGTTGTTCGCGATTTGAAACTGATCAACTTTAAACATTAATTGCACAAAAGGAGTGTGTCCAAAAAATCGTTAACTTGTAATTGTATGAGGTTTGTAGTATTTTCTTTATTCGTCAATTTAGACTTTTATTTTTCCTATCCGAACTACCGCTGGTGCGCTCGCTCGGATCGGCCACATTGTGCGCCACCATGAGATCTCGCACCACCTGAAAATTTAGCTAGGACCTCCACTGCGTGAAATGTGGTATGGTATTGTACATATATGTGTAGAAAGTTATGCCAAATAAAGGTTTATAGTAGTAGAGATAAGTAAAATACAAATAAAATCTTTAACGTCAAACTACATTTGTGTATGTCATCTTGAACTTGTCAGATCATAAGCAATTTATTAGTAATAAGAGTGAGAGATATGGGTACATGCAAAAGTGCTATCTATTTATTTGCGAACGCGTTCGCAAAATATGTTTGCAATGAATTTCCAATATTTATTCGCTCTGATTTGGCAACCGAATGTTTTGAAATTTTAGTTCGCAACGCATTCGCGTTGATTCGCAAATTTGACAACACTACCTTTTTGTATTAAAAATAAAAAGTGAATACAAAAGGTTCAGTATTAATTATTTAAGTAAACTAAATAAATTCCACAGCATGAAAATTGATCACAAAGCAATATCTGATGAATGGGTACCAATGTACAGTTCATTTTAATTCTGATATTCTTGTATTATATTTATGTAAATGTTGTAAAATTATTAAATGGCCTCCGCAATTAAAAATATAAATACATTACAGGATATTGCCCATGAAGCTAGAAGTTCAAAATTTATATCTTATGGTAAAGTATCAAATGGTCTAGCTAACGGGATTTGCATGACTGATCCAGTGATGATGTTTGCGTGCTTTCGAGCATTTAACTTATTCTATGGAACTAAAACGAGCATAAAACCAGTAAGTATACGCACACAAATAGATAAGAGAAGAACGATTCATTTTATAATTCTATTTTCATAACGTCTCCCTACTTGTTTTATGAAAAACAACTTAGTAATTTCTATAGTTTTGTGTTCTCAGTCAGCATAATTATATAACATTAAGGAAAAAGGAGATATCAATCAGCAGTGGCAACTCTTAAGAATTTTTAATAAACATAATGGAAAAACGTAAACGGTATCAAGGAAAACATTTTACAAAACATTTACGAAAAAAACATCTTGTAAATGTCGCGTTCAACTCTCAATACACTGATTCAGTCTAGTACTAAAGTTTCAATCCACTCTTTTAAGCATTCCTATTTATGTATATTCATCATTTTTGCTCGGATTTTTTTGTAGGTCTACCAGGGTCTGTGGAGAATTGTTGTAAACTCAGAATTCAACATTACTCCACAGGATATAATCACAGGAGGTTAAATCGGGCGAGCGTGCCTCTCTTGAAGAGATAAGCCGTACGGGGAAGACTTTTTTCAACAAATGTATTAAAGTCCTAGCTGTGTGGGTTGTGGCCCCCTTTTGCTAAAACCACAAACATTGTCCAGTTTTTCGAGAGCAGGCAAAAAACTCCTGGATCATTTTTAAATAAAATTCAGAATTCACGTTTACCGTGAAAAATAGGCCTTTGCGGTAAAAGCGCGCTGCTCCCTCGACCAAAGCAATTTTGTGACTAAAATTAACAGGGACACAAAACTCCCATTCAGTCCCTTTCATTGAGTCCTTTCCCACCTTTCTGTTACTCTCTCTCATTAACTTAACTGCGTCCTTTTTAAAAAAAGTTTCCACGCCCCACTCTGTAGTAATATATTCATATATAATTTTGTTAATACTAATATTTATAATCATCCTGAATTATCCACTTGCAGATCATTTCCTGAATTATCTACTTGTCGCTCATTGCCGTGTTGCACTTTAAATAATGATATAATAGGTCACGCGTGGTTTTATATTCATTCTCTATGTATTTTTTTTGTAAATCAAATAAGACTAATTGCAAGTCGATAGGATTATTATATATTAGTTCGAAAGATATTTAGTTTCTTCCATTTTTTAGGCATTTGGCCCCACTGTGCTTCGCTCGGCAAACGTTTTTACTCGAACCAATTACCATATTTTTTTCGATAATTTCACAAATATCTATAATTTATATACGTGTGACAACAATGTCGATTTAAAGCGTGGAAAATATTTTATTTATTTAAATGGGCTGTAGCGCGCTCAGCTGAAATCATTATTTATATAATTTACGAATATAATCATTACAACAAAAATATTCTTGAAATAATATTAAAAAATACAAAATTTGGTATTAAAACAAAAAATCATTATAATTGAACATTTCCGTTTTGATTTTGTACTGGAGAGTTGCAGTCCTTATGGACAATCTGCCACTGCTTTCTTGTGTGTAATACTAAGGAAACGCTGTTGTTGTATTTATTAAATAATGAACGTTTAAGTTAAAACGTTATTTAACATTTTCAGAATCAAGTTGTCAATTATGTCCGCCAACATTTCGCTGGAGCATCAATGAAAGTTACAGTTCATTTAGTTCAATTTATCAACGGCCGATTTGCAAAATTCAATTATGGTACTAATAATACAAAAATATATGGGGAACCAACTCCGCCATTGTACAACGTTTCAAAAATTGAAGTTCCTATGGTCTTGTTTTATGCCAGACAGGATTGGCTTACTACAAAATTGGTAACATTAATAACGTTTAGTGGTTACATAATTTAAAAAAAATTGAAAGCGCGATTCATTTCGCGATCTACAACTAATTTGTCTTACAAAGACTCATTTAGCACTCATTGAAACAAATACTTCCCAAGCTAATACCCCGACGGATATTAGATTATACAATAAGTACTTTCTGTTATGAGTGTTAAATTATTTACAGTAAACGGCAAAGCTGTACTGATGAGAGATAATTCTCAAAACGCGTCAATAGATGGACTGATAATTTGACCCAAATTTTTACGTTTACAGTAGGTAAAAATATGTTACAGCAAGCACTTATTGTATAATCCAATATCCGTTGGGGTATTGGCCCAGGAAGTAGTTGTTCCAATGAGTGTTTAAATTAGTCTTTGTAAGAGCAATAAGTTGTAGATAGCAAAAAACATCGCACTTTAAATATTTTTGAAATATTCTGAAGCTAAGTATTGGCAATTTCGTTCATAATTTATATTATATAAATATTTATATTTTCAGGATCAGTTACAACTTCTAAGACATCACAACAAACAATATATATACGGCGTCGAAGAAATGCCTTCTGATGATTTCAATCATTTGGATTTTGTATTTGGAAGTACTGCAAAGGTTGATTTCACAGATAAAGCCATAAAGTATATAGACACATTAAATACATTATAAATTAGAAAATAAAGAATTGCGTGTTGTTTTTATATCACGTTTTATTTTCAAGAAAGAAAGTTTGAAATTAGATAATCTTGAAAAAAATATACTAAACTATAATATAATATAACGTCATGCATTGTCATGTTTAGTTTAATGGTTCGTAAAATTTCATTTTATTGTCAATTTATTCATTTTATCATTTTAAATTATTTTAATACATAAAATTCAGAAAAGGCAAAATTCGTCAACGAGATCGAATTTATTTTGATTTAGAACATTTAATCTTAATGATTTTGATAACAAAAACATTTTGAAGTTAAAACTTAAATTAATTTTTCGTTTAATTTGCAAATTATGCAAAATATTACAAAATTATTTTAATAAAAGTTGTTTGTTTTGAAAGGCATATCAAATAATACCACACTCGGCCCACGTTCAGCTTCAAAAATTCAAAGTTAGTTTCGATTCCGGGCACTTCCAGATTGTTCCTGAAAATAATAAGTGCAGAAACTGATTCTACGGGTTCACTTTAGTAATATAATGTTTGTCCGGCAAAGGGTTTTTAAAATAAAGGGGTGGTACGGGTGGTCTGAATCACCTTGTATAAATGTTTCAAGACAAATGCTACTTGATAAGCTTGAATACATTTTTCTTGTTACTGCATATGAAAAGGTATTAGGGTTACCAATTCCCACGATCCACCATTGATAATAGATTAGGTGCATTATGTTTTATTATATATAATTATTTATTACAATGTACATTTATTTAAACAAATAATAATTAAATTAAATCCTTTTTCAGTCTAGTCTTTACATAAATCTTCCTCTCTTTAACCCTCTGCTATTTAGGCGAAATTAAGTGATCCATCTTCTGCAATATTTCTTTAAAATTCAATGCATCCTTCCTAACAATGTCAATCTTTAATGTCCCAAAATGTGGCTCAGCAGAATGTTTGGCACTCGTTTTATCGTCACTGTCCTTATCATATTTATAAATTAGAATGGGTAAGTTATTTCCATAGTGGCATACAGCGAAGTAATTATCCTTCGGATGATACTGTACGCAGTGTATCTCTAGTTGTAGGTCGTAAGGACTGTGGGTTTGTTCGATTTTTCCTGTTTCGGTATCCCAAATGTGCAATTCGCCGTTTTCGCTGCCCGAGAGAATATAGTTTCCGCATGGAGTGAAACAACATGTAGTGTTTACTCTGAAAATAACATTAAAATATGTATTTATATTTCCTTATTTTCCATCTAAGCTTTTCATAATATCTAAAAGTGGATTTCTAGCAAGAAGCATCCAAAGCCCATATAAAATTAGGCGAATTCCCACTATACCGGGCATTTGATTAGGCGTGGCTACCGGCTGTATCTCAGAAACTATGTAGCATAGCATATTGAGGTAGAAAATTGCAGAGTGAAAGTGGCCAAAAGAAATCACTGGAAATTAGTTTTAAGTCCCTTCCTCAGCCGCTAGACGGCGTAACATCTATTTCCAAATACAAAAATAGATTTTTATCAAAAAACTGCTAAATTGAGTTAGGTTAAAAATAGATTTTATAGTGTGACAAAAATAGAGAAAACCTACTGGAATAGATTAGAATACGTCAATAACCTCTCACAGAAAATTAAACAAACAGTTAAGGGAAAGGACAATAACATAATTTTGACTAATTCTGTTAACTTAGGGAAAATATTAGTGAATAATAAAATTAAAACAGACAATAGTCATATTAAAAAAAGCGGAGTATATGAGCTGAAATGTGATGACTGCGATGCAATATATATATAGGACAAACGGGCAGGTCTTTTGAAACGCGATTAAAAGAACATAGGAAAGATATTCTAAATAATAAACAGACCACGGGGTTCGCAAAACATTGCATCGCGGCTAATCACTTTTTCAGCTCAAACGACTGTAAAATGTTGCATTCGGGTAATAAGGGATTAGCTTTGAATTATCGGGAGGGTTTAGAAATAAGTAAAGCCATAAAGGCGGGAAAAAACGTGGTCAATGACAACGAGGACCTTTGGAATTCCCCGATAATTAGAGCGCTTATTACCTGAAATGCCGACATCTAGTATATATAATCAATTTTGCTCTTTTGTACACCATTCTTGAAAATGGCATTAAGCCGAAACTAGTTGAAAATAAATCAATTTATTAGTAAAACAAACCAAGTGAATTTCAATGAAATACCTATATATTAGGTTAAAAATATACAAATCGTAATCTACGCTGAATTGACTCAATTATATCTGCTCACTTGTTTCTTTATTTCGCACATATAAAACAGGGGAGAGCGGGAAAGTGTGATCATTAAACTGCGTGTAACTTTAGTTAGAATTCACCGAGGATTAATCAAGTTAGTCTTATTTGATAGGTAATCGAAAACACTTTATATCACTGTTTCCCCCCTATTTTCATAAAAATTTCAAATTATAAGCTATAGTTCTCCTACGCTAGTTTATTACAGAAAGGAATACTGTGAAAAGTGGTGAAAACCGCATCCTGATCTTTATCCTAACCAAAGATATAGTAAAAAGTCTGGTAGATTTGCCCATTTTTAACCGCGCACCATATAAAAACATATTTTAAAATCTTGTAGGCCTTTAGCCTTTTTTGTTTTATGTTCAAGAGGTCAAAAACAAAAATTAACAGAATAATGGAGATCACTTTTTCACATATATATGTTTTGGAAAGCGAATTTGTAAGTAAATCCATGATTATTTAATATCTCAAAATATAGTAGGCTTTGAGAATATTTAAAACTGCGTATATTTACTACAATTAAAAACACTCGTTGGAATACTTTATTGGAACAATAATAAACAAAACAACAAAATATAACGAATAAACTAATTAAATCTGGTTTCGCTGGTAGAGGGCGCAATCTCTACCGGAAAGGATTAAAACAACATTTTATTTAAAATGCCAAATTAAGCTGCATATACATATACAGGGCATTTTTCTTTAAAATAAACATATACGCTTTTTTTAAATAGTACAATTTGAAACGAGTGTTTTCCACTCCCAGATGGGCATGAAGTAAAATTTCGAGTTTAGAAAAGCCTGAAAATTTGGTCGCGAGTGAAGCGAGTGACGGTAAATCCGAATATTCAGGCTTTTCTAAACTCGATATTTTTTCAGCTCGTAAAACTGCCCATTTAACCGTTTCTCTAGCTCCTATAGTTTCTGAACATAAAAAAAACTCACCCTGTAAATAAGTACAGAGCTTCTAAACTTGATATCACGTATTAATCAATGAATTAACGGCAACCAATTATAGAATCAACTCCAAAAGTTCATTTAGGTTAAAATTGTGCAATTTCTTTTATGATTTCTATGAATGACTTACTATATTACATACAGGGAATTTTTCTTTGAATTGTTTTGAAAGAAAAATGTTATAAAAGCGTTCAATTTGAAGTTTTGAACGAGTGTTTTCTCTCCCAGATTAAGCATGATTTTAGAAACGCCTGAAAATTTGGGTTGATCGCTCCAAATTTTAAACAAAATTTACAGGCTTTTCTAAACTCGAAATTTTACTTCATGCGCCCCACATATAAAACACTGAAATATTGTGAAATACACTAGAAAATACGTTTTTATATGAGTAAAATTCAAAATATTTAAATAACAACATATTTACATTTTTCTTTACACAAGTCATGTCAAATAATACATTGCATCAAATTAACTTATTAGTAATTTAGTTAAAAAAAATAAATAATATTGAGTTATTGCATTAATGGCGCTTAATAGGCTAAACATAACAAAAAAATCTAAATTATTCTGAAAATTAAATTCTCTTCAAATATAAATCAAAATATTTCCTACCTGATATTGTACGCTCCGTGATAAGATTGTAAAACATACCCTGTTTTTATATCAACTAGCCTCAGTTTACTGTCTCTTGAATTAACCAATATTTTTCTTTCTTTTCGATGTAGCAAGATCTGATTTATTATGACGTCCTTTAAATCCAATACTTTGATTTGTCTGTAAAATAAATGTCTTCAGTCTTTTAATAATTTGTCTTTAATTGTTATTATTTGCTATGAACGTAGTCATACATTTTCCAAGTATGAGCACGACTTAATTTTCCAAACAGTTTAAATTTTAATAAATGTTAATTATTAGTGTTTTATTTTATATTTCAACACAGACTTGCGCTCCTTGTTTAATCCTTGTTTCTATTTTTTTTTTATAATACATAAAACAACAAAGAATGAACTATATTATGAAAACTATTAATGGATTCGATAGCTAACGCCATATAATGCTCCATAGTGGCAATGTCAATGACACGAATGCACAAAGTGCTTATACAGGTCACCGTTTCGTCCACGAACGAGCTATACTCTGTGAAACCAGAACAAAAATATCTAAAATGAATTTGTGTTCAGTATTCCGGCACCAAATACCAACAGACGCGTTTCGGACTTCAAGGTCCTCGACAGTGTGGTCCTGACGTCTGTGGGTATCTGGTGCCGGAATACTTAACATAAATTCAATTTTTATGTTTGTTGTCACATATTGGCTTGATATGGTCAGAAATGTTCAGTATTCCTCAGCTCTGTGTCGGGACCACACTGGCGAGGACCTTGAAGTCCGAAACGCGTCTGTGGGTATCTGGTGCCGGAATACTGAACACAAATTCAATTTTTATATTATGAATGCTAAGTTCGACATCATTTTCTTCATTATATACATTTATTTACTCTTAAATTTCATACGTTTTTTTTAAATTTTAAATAGCTGCTGCGTTGGAGTCAGGTAGTTATGAAATATAAACAATTGATTTTTTTCAATCAAGTATAACTTCATTTTTAACGGCCGCACTACTGTGTTCTTTTTTTGAAAATACAAGTTTTGGGTTCCCAGAAATCTAAATCAAGGGATATCATAATGGTGGCTGTTTGTCGAGAGATTTTTTGCGAAAACGAGTCAAGGGATTTTCATTAACTTTTCTATGATATTTAGGTTCCAGTTTAAAATATGTAAATTACTCTTAGCGTTTTCTTCCTATTTCGTAAATACTGTCATTAGCAAAAGTTGACATTTTAAAATTTGAAAGTTATTTTGTTTGATTTTTTTTTGTCCAACCTATTCTTATAAATAGCTTATTTTATGTGGAAAATTATTCTCTTTCAAATATGTCTCGTAATTTTCAACCTCTGTTTAAAAAAATGGTCGATGACGTCAAAACTCTTACATGAATCACCCTGTAAATAATTTCGGTATTTGACCAAACGCGCAATAAAAAATAATATCGAGCTGTCCGAGGGATTTTCTTTAACGTTCCTAATTTATTTTTAAATTAATTTATGCATAACTTTTCGAAAGCACTGTTCAGCTTATAATGGCTAATTTTCCATAATCTGTAGAAAAAGCAACTGTAGTTTGTCTACTTTTGGTAATACTGATAAATTGTGTAATTTTTATTTAAATTCAAATAAAAATTACAATTAATTTATGCCCGGTATTATAAAACGTTTTATTACCTAAATAAACTTTACTTTAGGAATAAATTAATTTATTCTAAAAATGTCGGTATTATAAACATAAAATAACTTTATTTTGGCTAATAAATCTCCCCAGTAAATTATTTGTTTGTTTTTCTACTAAGTAAATTTTATTCTCTAAATAATTTGACAGTTAAAAGTCAAAAGTGTATTATATTATTATAATTACTTTAGATTCTACTACTTGTATTTATTAATATCATTACGGTTATCATGTCTACCATATCATCCGTGTCAGATTTAAGTTTGCTCATAGAATCTTCCCTGACAGTGATTAATTCGAACCACAAGACATTCTAAGGAGTCGAAGACCTAGAGTTTTTCAAATCAGACATAACAAGGGATTTTTATACTTATGGATACGCGTTTTTAAAATTAGTTCCATTTAAAGTTTTAAACGAGTGTTTTCCACTCCCAGAATAAGCATGAAGTAAAATTTCGAGTTTAGAAAAGCCTGAAAATTTGGTTTAGTCGCGAAGCGCGGAGCGACCAAACCAAATTTTCAGGCTTTTCTAAACTCGAAATTTTACCTCATGCGCCACGCGTATTTAACACTGAAAGCACTGAAATATTGTAAACAAGTGAACTTCACTTCAAATTAGTGTTTTGTACGCGTGGCGCATGAAGTAAAATTTCGAGTTTAGAAAAGCCTGAAATTTGACTTCATGCTTAGCCTGGGAGTGGAAAACATTCGTTTAAGTCTTTTATAATTTCTAATAAGTTTTATTTTTCTTGTTCTGAGTAATTCTGTCCTATTCCACGGTTATTAGAAAATAATTAATAATAATAATTATGGAGATAATTATAAGGGTTTATACTAAATTTCCAATTTGATTGGCAATTTAATTTAAAATATTGACAATTTAATTTGAAATATTGACAATTCAATTTAACAAATTGGTGGTTCCAGCTATGGCCACAATGAAAATGTATAATTTCGGTCTATTATCTACTAATTAAATTATTTATTTCTAGAAGTAGAAGACCTAGAGTTTTTCAAATCAGACATAACCAGGGATTTTTATACTTATGTATACGCGTTTTTAAAATTAGTTCCATTTAAAGTTTTAAACGAGTGTTTTCCACTCCCAGGCTAAGCATGAAGTAAAATTTCGAGTTTAGAAAAGCCTGAAAATTTGGTTTGGTCGCGTAGCGCGAAGCGCGGAGCGGCCAAACCAAATTTTCAGGCTTTTCTAAACTCGAAATTTTACTTTATGCGCCACGCGTATTTAACACTGAAAGCACAAAAATATTGTAAACAAGTGAACTTCACTTGAAATCAGTGTCTTGTACGCGTAGCGCATGAAGTAAAATTTCGAGTTTAGAAAAGCCTGAAAATTTGGATTGGCCGCTCCGCGCTTCGCGCTACGCGACCAAACCAAATTTTCAGGCTTTTCTAAACTCGAAATTTTACTTCATGCTTAGCCTGGGAGTGGAAAATACTCGTATGTCTTTTATAATTTCTAATAAGCTTTCTTTTTCTTGTTCTGTGTAATTCTGTCCTATTCCACGGTTATTGGAGAATAATTAATAATAATAATTATGGAGATAATTATAAGGGATTATACTAAATTTCCAATTTGATTGACAATTTATTTTGAAATATTAACAATTCAATTTAACAAATTGTTGGTTCCAGCTATGGCCACAAAGATAATGTAAAATTTCGGTCTGTAATCTACTAATCAAATTATTAATTTCTAGAATTGCTATTTATTTGGTAGGTTTGCGTTATAATACGCAATTTTATTTGCCTATTAGTTTACTAGGTAAATAAATTCACTTCACAAATAGATATCTAATGATTTATTAATCGTTTATAATACCGGGCATTAATATTTATATTTTACTCCAATTGCCATGCGGACCACCAAGTGGTAGACTTACTTTCTAAGATTCCAACATTCATCAACATATTTCCATACATTAATAGCACCGACAGAATCTGCTGAATACAATAAAGTTCCATTTTTGTTAAAAACCACGGATGTGACGTATCCGGAATGATCGCCCAATTCATCTTTTAATTCATACTCGACATCTCCATCAATTGTCCATAGTCGAATGTATTTATCGAAACAACCGGTTGCAATCATATTGTTATGTAAATTGCAAGTGTAAACGAATGATGGATGTGGTAGCATCTAAAAAAAATCTCAATAATGAAAGGAGTTAAGACAAACCGACAAATGCTGTTGTTATAAAGAAATCACCTAACTTTTATATATCAGTTGTATTATTAAATTTGGTATTAGTACAACTACAATTAAAAAAAAAACAACTAGAATAAAATAGAAGCAAAAATTACAATAATCGCAAAAAGTCGCACAATTTAACAAGATTTATCGTTAATAAAACATCTTGAGGATCATTAGAAAACAAGTAGTAGTTTATGATGATGTATGATACAACACATATGAATGTTTTTATTAGATGTTCATATTTGTTTTTTATAACCTATTATGTTTTTGTTATATTGTATTATATTTACACAAATATTATATGATATTGTAGCTACACTTTCGCAAAAAAAACACCAAATAAAATATTTTTGAGCTTTGATCAAACGATGCAATTTTGAAATAATTGTTAATAATATGAATCAACAACAAATGAAATAAGTTGATTACTTCAATTTGGCTACTTGATATCGCAGAGAATTGAAAGTAAACTGAAATAATTCTGTATTAGTAATCTTTTTCTGATATACAGGGTGGGCCACGAATAACGCCCATTAAACGTTTTCGGGATTCCTGACAGAGGAGAAATTTGAAAAAATTCTACTTTGCACGGTTGAATGCGATAACCTCATGGAAAATATTTCGACTTTCTATCAGTTCCGGTTGTACCGGAAATGGCTACCAACTTTGTTATTTTAAATGGAACATCCTATATATTCATTTTTTTTAGATTCCCCGTTCAATTGTCTACCCTCTCATATGAATTTATGTCCACTTAACTCTTACAGTCTCTGAGTTAAAAATTTGTTTGTCAAATATTGACCTCAACTTGACGTTTTGAAAAATACCTATAACTTCTAGTAGGGACAAGATAGACAGACGAGCGGCATCTTGAATTGTTACTTATAGATCCCTCTAGAATTAAAAAAATTGACATTTGTCAATTTTGACAATAGGTATTTCAAAAATGTCAATACTTCAGTGCCCACTTAAAAACATCATAATTCAATGTTTTCAAATGGAATGACCAATATTTTATCTCATATGGTGAGTGGCAAGACAATTTGCAACATATAAGTATTATGTCTCCCTATATCTAGAGTAAGTAGTTTATGAGTTATTTCGAAATTTCTTTCCTCCCAGAATGCTTGCACAATTGAATAATTCCTGTACTATTCACACGTGCACCATAGTAAGCTACTGTCAATATTCGCTGAACCGAATCTGTCAATATTTTTGAACGCTCCGTTCGAGTAATATTAAAATGAATAAGTTTACCAATCAAGAAATTATGAATTTATTCGTCATACATGGTCAGTGCGACAGAATTGTTGAGAGAACTTGCAGAATTTTCAATAAAACTTACCCACACTTACCGCCGATAGATAGAAGAAAATTTAGAAGACTGGAGTCAAATTTTGTACAGTTTGGAAAACTAAACGCAGAAAAAAATCAACCAAAGCCAATAACGCAGAACAAGGAAGTTCAAGTGAATGTTTTGGCTTATTTTCAAGCAAATCCACGCGCATCCACCCGTAGTTGCCAGGTGGATTTGGGAGTAAGCAGAACATCACTGCGTAAAATTTTGAAAATATATTGTATGCATAATTATAAATTTAATTTGGTGCAAGAATTATTTCCTCAAGATGCAGTGAACAGGATTGATTTTTGTGAGTTTTTGTTGGTTAAAAATCAAGAAGAACAATGACTTTTTAAAAAAAAATTATTTGGACCGACGAATCAAATTTCTCTCGTGAAGGTATTTTCAATAGAAAAAACAATCACATGTAGTCAACTGAAAATCCACATGCAACGCTTGTACATAAATCCCAACACAAATTTAGTTTCAACGTATTTTGCCTTTTGATGGACACGCGTGTTACTTTTTATTTGTACCACGAAAGATTAAATAGTGGTAGATATTTACAAATTTTAAGAAATTTTGTAGAGAATTTTTTGGATGAGCTTCCTTTGAATTTAAGGATAAGTTCATGGTATCAGCTCGATGGAGCCCCAGCTCATTGCACACACGAAATATCGCAGCAACTGACGAATATGTTCGAAGATAGATGGCCAGTTCCACGGACCCACGAACCCGTGGAACTGGCCCGCTAGATCTCCAGATCTTACTCCACTCGACTTTTTTCGTTGGGGTCGTATAAAAAATAAAGTTTATGCCACTGTCGTCAATACCCGAGAAGAATTGGAAGCAAGGGTGCGAGCTGCATTCGCGGAATTAAGTGCAGAAAACATTAGGCAAGCCACAATAGAGGGTGTCGCAACACGTGCTGCACAGTGCTTATACGTTAATGGTCATCATTTCGAACAATTGTTATAATTTTTTTTTCTGTTCTTGCATTTAATTATTCGTTTGAAAATTACTTTATTTCAATCTTCTTGCTTTTGTTTTGTTTGTAAGTTGTAAGTGTGGATAAGTTTCGTTGAAACAACAATTCTGTCGCACTAGCCATATATGACGAATAAATTCATAATTTCTCGATTGCTACACTTATTTATTATAATATTACTCGAAGTGTTAAAAAATATTGACACGTTGGAAACGAATTTTTCTAGATTCGGTTCAGTGAATATTGACAGTAGCCTAGTATGGTGCATGTGTGAATTGTACAGGAATTATTCAATTGTGCAAACATTCTGGGAGGAAAGAAATTTCGAAATAACTCAAAAACTACTTGCTCTAGATATAGGGAGACATAATACTTTTATGTTGCAAATTGTCATGCCAATCACCATATGAGATAAAATATTGGTCATTCCATTTGAAAACATTGAATTATGATGTTTTTAAGTGGGCACTGAAATATTGACATTTTTGAAATACCTATTGTCAAAATTGACAGATGTCAATTATTTTAATTCTAGAGGGATCTATAAGTAACAATTCAAGATGCCGCTCGTCTGTCTATCTTGTCCCTACTAGAAGTTATAGGCATTTTTCAAAACGTCTATTTGAGGTCAATATTTGACAAATAAATTTTTAACTCAAAAACTGTAAGAGTTAAGTGGACATAAATTCATATGAGAGGGTAGACAATTGAACATGGAATCTAAAAAAAAATTAATATATAGGATGTTCTATTTAAAATAACAAAGTTGGTAGCCATTTCCGGTACAACCGAAAGTGATAGAAATTCGAGATATTTTCCGTGAGGTGATCGCATTCAACCGTGCAATATAGAATTTTTTCAAATGTTTCCTCTGTCAGGAACCCCGAAAACTTCTAATGGGCGTTATTCGTGGCCCACCCTGTATATTTATAATTTGTAGCAATGCCTTTGTAATTTTCATATTACAATAATTTGAATATTGTCCCGCTAGAACGGTCAAATCGTATACTGTGCGCCATCTGCGTGACGTGATTTTTTCAACATAAAAACGTAAAGCAAAAAAAGTGTCACTATTTTTTTACAGCAATTGAGGGATCTAATGCAATAATCAGCCAAGTCCATTTTTATGAGAAAATGGGTTAAGTATTCAATAATCTTACAAAGTTTAAAATTCTGTGTTATAGCATGCATCAATCAGGTTTAAATAATTTGCAGTGCATTGGTGTATTATTAGTTGCATGCATAATAATCATTATGTTTTTTTTTCTTGGATGTAAACAGTTTTTTGTCTCTCCTCAACATTTTATAAAACTGGACTTGGCTGGTTATTGCATTGGATCCGTCAATTCAAATCGTTTTGAGTCATGCGTAATTCAAAACCGCGAAGCATCCTTTATTATATAAATAAGTACCTGCATAAATTTATACGAATCCATGTTCCACAAGCATACCGTACAATCTGCAGATGCCGTCAATAGTAATTTATCATCTGAGGACCAAACAATTCCATAAACCAATCCTTGATGCGCTTCCATTTTTGCAACTTCTTTATTTTCCAATACCTGGATAAGATGATAAACTCACAACACAAATATCTTTAAAATCATGGTCTTATTAAATCGATCGAAATAAGCAATGTTAATGCGAAAGTATTTGCAGGTTTAACAAAAATAAGAGGACCATGACAAACATAAAATTACGCGACTTTATTGGCTGTTGAAAAGGTAAATTCAAACTACAGCGTAGACATCTAAGCACGCGAAATTGCGGCTGTCATATTAGAATCACAATTGAGGTTTCCTTACAAAGTGGCAGTTTGCGTCTATCTACACATTTTGTGTTTCAACTGTGTTATGAACGTGCTAAAAGTAAGTATTTCTCTATTACCTCTTCTCACTCATCAAAATATTTGCTTATATTTCGGCTATATAAACCGAAAAGTTGCGCCCGAAACAAAACATTTTTAAATAAACTAAGTACCATCATGTTTATCATTCTTCTGAACCACGAAACATAAAGGTTCCTTAAAATAGCAATAATTCAAAAACATGTGTGCACGTTCTCCATTTTAAAATAAATAATAGAATGTTAAAATTATAATAAATGTTGAAAAGAAATTTGTTTAGAAATAGGCCAATTTCAATATTTATAACTACACTGGCGAGCAAAAAATAGAGGTCACTTTAAAATTATGACTTATTTTTGCAATTTTTTTGTTTTAACTTTATGTTTGCAAATTTAAAACCAAAGTAGGCGTTTAATAATACATTTCCTGACAAATGTTATCTATCTGTCAGTTACTATCACTGTGTTACAGACTTTCATGAAATATGTAACATTTAACAACATCCATTTCGCTCTAATTGAAAACCTACGTTTCGTTGTGGTTGTCATTCACACGGTGTACTGTACTTAACAAGTCATAATGCCTTTAGGCCCTATTGTTATGGCAAGAATTATAGCGTTAATTGAAGATGGGCGAGGAAAACGTGAAACTGCAAGGATTTTTGGCAAAAGCCTTTGTGCTATACAAAAAGTGTATCAGCGTTACTTGGATACTGGCCTGATAACCAGAAAATCAGGATCCGGGCGAAAACGATCAAGTTTGCAGAATAGAACAGCTTCTGCAGTTTATCTACGAAATCAACTCCATGAAGTTAGAGATGTAAATGTTAGTGAATGGACCGTTAGGAGAAGGCTTCGGTCTGCTGGAATGTCTTGTAGAAAGATGGCTACAGGTCCACCTTTACAACGCCGACATCGTGTTGCAAGATTGGCTTTTGCCCGAAATCACAGGGCATGGAATAATGAGGACTGGAGCAGGGTACTGTTTTCAGATAAGTCGCGGTTTTGCCTTAATGGATCAGAAGACGGACGTCGGAAAGTGT
Organism: Philonthus cognatus; assembly: GCA_932526585.2. Classification (NCBI taxonomy): domain Eukaryota; kingdom Metazoa; phylum Arthropoda; class Insecta; order Coleoptera; family Staphylinidae; genus Philonthus; species Philonthus cognatus. The sequence continues at coordinate 39,139,326 of OW052242.1, forward strand.
GGAGAAGACGCGGAGAAAGATACGCTTCAGGTTATATTGATGAGCGACTTCCATTTGCCGGTGGGTCAGTTATAACTTGGGCAGGAATTTCTACCAAAGCACGCACAGAGTTGGTCTTTCTAGAGAATGGCTCCCTGACAGCTCACAGATATATTACGGAGGTTCTCGAAGATCATGTTATGCCCTTTATGACAACTATGGGCGAGCGCGGCATTTTCATGCAAGATAACGCTAGACCTCACGTAGCCAGAGTTGTCAAAGATTATCTGGATGAAGTGGGAATTTCGCGGTTCGATTGGCCAGCTCTCAGCCCGGACATAAATCCCATAGAACATGTATGGGATGAGTTGGGACGACGTATCAGAAAGCTGCTCCAAGAACTGCTCGGGAGCTTAGACAGTTGCTATTGCAGTAATGTAATAATATCGACCAAAATGGGATCGTTAATTCAAAGTGTTTCTCGTCGACTTCAAGCAGTCATTAATGCAAGAGGGGGTAATACTCGTTATTAGTGAGAAGTCTTTTTTATTATTTTTTGTTACATATTAGTCCTAGGAACAAAAATTCGAACTTCGTCTGAACTTTAAATTTGTGATATTTCCAAAATAGGCAATAAAATCAATAAATATGCTTTACGATTCAACATTGTTTTTTTAGATTAGTGTAATTTAGTGTGTACAATTGCTTACAATTTACAAACATAAAGTTAAAACAAAAAAAAATCCAAAAATAAGTCATAATTTTAAAGTGACCTCTATTTATTGCTCGCCAGTGTATTTATTGAACATATTTTCTAAAAAGTTTATCGGTCAAGTATTAACAATAGTTTATAATGATCGGTAAGAATAGTATTAGTACTATCAGGAAAGTATTATTTTTTTGAGATGAAAAAAGAAAATAATATAAGAATTTTTATTAAAGTGTACAGAGCGGTTTTTTTTCGTTGATATTATAGGGTATAGGCTAAACGGTAATAGCTACAAAAAAACTAAGATATACGTCCCTTTTTTTTTAGTGTTTAGTTTAATGGCGCAATCAGATCTACGCTAACTAGATTGGTTTAGAAGATACAGGGTGATTCTCAAAATTTGCCGATTTTTATTATTTCTTATGACTTGGTTATTTATGGAGATAAAAAAAAGTTAGATACGAAAGTTTTATGACTTTTTACGTAGAATCCAGTAGTGTACTTAAAAAAAATACAGATGTTTTCATTTTTGAGATATTATCAAAACTAGCATTTTCTTAAATGGGACACCCTGAATCTGAGTATCTGTAAAAATTGCATTATTTCTTATAAATGCAACAATATGTAACATTTAATACTTTGCTGTGTCCTAAATAGCTAAAATACTAAAAAACAAAAAAAGATGTTCTAGATGGCCATGAATTAAATTCTTTAAGCGTTTGTTTTTGTTTTTTTACATGTCATAAAATTCAATTACAATTACGTATTGGTTTTGATATTCCGTTGTTAATGAAATATTTTCGATTATATTTCCTTAAAAAAAGAAGTCTAGAACGATAACAGCCAGAAAACAAATATTTCAAAGATTATATCACAATTTAAGTAAGTATAGATCGTTTGGAAAACCAAGAGATAAGATTTACAGTAAAGAAAATAATGAAAGAGATAGAATAAATTCATTAGCTTCTGTTACTGTTGATCCGACGGTAACTAGCCGCAATATTGAGAAAGATATTGCTTTAAATGGGTGATTTCCACTCCCAGGCTAAGCATGAAGTAAAATTTCGAGTTTAGAAAAGCCCCGCGAAAATTTGTCGAGGGTCGCGCAGCGACCCGAGACAAATTTTCGGGCTTTTCTAAACTCGAAATTTTACTTCATGCGCCACGCGTACAAAACATTAAAATATTGTCAAATTTATGTTAATTTAAACTTCATTTGAAACCAGTGTTTTATACGCGTGGCGCATGAAGTAAAATTTCGAGTTTAGAAAAGCCCAGAAAATTTGTCTCGGGTCGCTGCGCGACCCGAGACAAATTTTCACGGGGCTTTTCTAAACTCGAAATTTTACTTCATGCTTAGCCTGGGAGTGGATAACATATATTTAAAGCTTCGAATTAAACTCTTTTAAGAAGCAACGAATATCAGAAAATTTGGAGCACATGCATATGTATACTTAAAAGAAAAATTTACTGTATAAGGATATGAGAAAATTGTTAAGTTATTATAAATTTTTCTCTGTTTTTTGTAGTTGTTTTAGTTTATCAATGTTTCAATATTCTTGTTAACTAGTTTTTAATATACCTGTTATAAAAGAAAAGAATAATCATTCAATTCATGGCCATCTAGAAAATCTTTTTTGTTTTTGTTTTGTGGTATTTTAACTATTTAGGACAAAGCAAAATATTAAGTGTTACATATTGTTGCAATCACAAGAAAAAATGCAATATATTGAGGTACTCAGATACAGGGTGTCCCATTTAAGAAAATGTTAGTTTTGATATGATTTAAAAAATTGAAACATCTATATTTTTGAAAGTACACCACTGGATTCTACGTAAAAAGTCAAAAAACGTTCGTGTTAAAAATATGTTTTTATCTCTATAAATAACCGAGTTGTAAGAGATAATATAAACCAGTAGATTTTAAGAATCACCCTGTATCTTCTAAACCAATCTAGTTAGCGTAGATCTGACTGCGCCATTAAACTAAACACTAAAAAAGAGAACGGGACACATATCTTAGTTTTTTGTATCTCTTACCGTTTAGCCTATACCCTATAATATCAACGAAAAAAAACCGCCCTGTACATTTTCTATGACTGTATTATTGTAATGGTTTTGCTCCTTCCAAAAAATATTGTACAAAATAAAAAGTAAAGCAATACGTATATTTTCGAATTCAAAAATTATATTACGATTTTAGTTTGCAGAATCCCACCACCATAGACATAAAGAAGGCCGGGAGAATATACGATGAAGAGAAATTAACTTATTTCCTGCTTAGTTGATACATTCAATAAACTGCAAATATGAATATTATAATGAAATAGAATGTATTAATTCATCATTATAATTATTCCAATTTGCTTGTTTAAAATGACGTATTGGAAAAGATGATTTTCTAAAATATGTATTCAAATTTGGGTTAAGATGAAGATTAATGAAAATAGGAAAATCATCACTACCATATAAATCGGATAGAAGTATGACAAGCTGTTAAAAGGTCCTAAAGATGAAGAAACAAGTGTTAAGTCAATGATACTTTTCTGCAAAGTATTAGCGACAAGTCGAGTAGATCTATCGTCATATAATACTAATAAATTATTAGCTTCTATAAAAATCCATAAGCGTTTTCCATTTTTATTAGAATGAGTACCATTAATTTGGGAAATATGACAATTATAATCACCCACTATTATAAATGGACAAGGTCCAGATACAATAAAATCCCAAACATTGTTTGTACACTTAAAGGACGGGAAAATATGTTGAGAAATTTAACCGAAATAAATTGTACGCTATTGCTAGAATTGAATTAAAAGGCAACTCAGAAAAACTGAGGGAATAACGGATAAGCATGGCTACACCACTTTTACCATCTTCCCGAGATTTTAATAAAGTTTTATAACCTCTAATTTTTATTATATTTTACTTTATTGTCCATGTTTCACAGAGACATATAATGTTAAGGATAAAATTATTATATGCAATATCCCAAGTGCTAGGCATATTATCCAACATTTTCCCGACCTATCACACAAGTGTTTGTTGCAGCGAGAAATATTTTTTCCGCTCGAAATCTTAACAGATAGTCGGCATCTTTCCTCCGCGGTACGAAATGAGTTGCTTTACGCTTGAACAACGTTGGAAAATATTGCAAACTTATTTTCAAAGTGAGTGCTGTGTAGCCCAAACAGTGCGTTTGTTGAAGAGAAGTTTTGGCCGAAATGAATCACCCACCGCGCCTGCTGTACGCAAGTTTGTGCAAAAAGTTCGTGAGATTGGCATGCTAGTGGACAACACTCATGGTCCTTGTTCTCGTACGGTGCGCACAGACGAGAATGTGGCTGCTGTTACCGAGAGTGTGAGACTCAATCCACGAACATCAACTCGCCGTCGATCTCAACAGCTCAACATTGCACGCACTAGCCTGAAGAGAATTCTGCACAAAGATCTCGGATTATTCGTTTACAAGGTCCAATTAACTCAGCAATTGAAGGCGCATGACCGTCCGCTTCGTTATCGCTTCGAAGTTTGGGCCTTAAAGCAGCTGGAATTGGACAACGATTTTGGGCGAAAAATCATCTTTTCTGACGAGGCTCATTTTCATCTTGGCGGCTACGTTAACAAACAAAATTGCCGCATCTGGGGCTCGAAAAACCCGCACGTTATTGTCGAGAAGCCAATGCATCCCCGGAGAGTGATAGTGCGAATTGTGGAGTGGTGGCATCATTGGACCAATTTTTCTTCGAAAATGAAGCTGGAAACATCGTTTCGGTCAAGGGTGAGCTTTACAGAGCCATGTTATCCGACTTTTTTTTAATGAAATTGAAGATATGGATTTGGACGACCTCTGGATCATGCAGGATGGCGCGCCATGCCACACAGCCCATGCCACAATCAATCTTTTGCGCACCAAATTCCCAAATCGTGTTATCAGCCGTCTTGGCGATGTCAATTGGCCGCCTCGGAGCTGCGATTTAACCCCTTTGGATTTTTTTGTGGGAAACCGTGAAGGACCGATGTAATGCCAACAATCCAGAAACGATTCAAGTACTTCAGGCCAATATCATCCAAGCAATCCGTGAGCTACAGTTCGAGACCATCAACAAGGCCTTGGAAAATTGGAGTGACTGAATGCGCTACTGCGAAGCCAGCTGAGACAGCCACTTGAACGAAGTTGTGTTCCATAATTAATAGGAATGTTTGCTCTTACTAATAAAGCCATAATACATAGGAAAAAAAATGTTGTTCATTCTATTGCATTTTTAAAAAGAAACCACTAGATGGCTCACCCGTTATATGCCGGTACGAGGGATGTTTGTTTAGACCCTGGGTCTCCAAACTATCTTCTTCGCGGGCCACAAATACAATTCTACATAATAAAGTCGGCCAAGATCCGATTAATTTTATAAAATTATGAAAAATTTAAGGAACAATTGTTACAATATTTCAAAATATGACATTTACAAAAAAAATTACAAACAATCGCGGGCCGGATTCATGCAAGTCGCGGGCCGGATTTGGCCCGTGGGCCGTAGTTTGGAGACCACTGGTTTAGCCAATCGATAGAACAAAAATAATTTATAGAAATATATCAAATAGTTTGAGTAGGTAGCTGTCGTTGCAATTTGACGAGGAATATTACGCCAAAATTGTTAAGGAATTAAGATCAGACACAAGAATTGATATAAATAGTTCGCAAAGCAATACTTCGGTGAACGAAACGGAAGAAAATCATCGAAATGTCATAATTGTACTTTTAATTTCACAAGAGCATTTTTTATTTGTAAGTGATCAAAATTAAAACAGTTGTAATTTTGACAACTTACAAATAAAAATGCTCTAAATGCTCATTTTTGATATCCTTGTTATTCAGCTTTAATAATGAAATTATTGAAAATTAGGCATCTAGTTATCTTTGCGGGAAATATTCAAATATTTTACCCGGCCAAATATTCGCTGTCAAAAAATTCACGTGATTCATATGTGCTAATTTCTAAGTAATACGCCATTTTGATTGGTCCAATTCTTTAAATTTGCATTGAGTTCCTAAGGTTCCAATGCAATATTTTTAGTTGTTGAATTATTAGTTGTACGAGATTTAAACATATTAAGGGTATCGACTGGTACAATTTTTAAAAACGTTTGTATAAAACTAGTTTGGTCTGAAGAATATAATTTACAAAATAGATCATTTAATTCACGTGAGTCGCATTCTACTTCAGAAGAGAGTGAAGGATTATTAAAACATACGTTTTTGGGGAAAGGAGAAAGCTTTGTGTATTTCATTATTTCCAACAATTGTTTAAAATGTTTGTCAATTTAGGGAGAAGAGTGTCTTCTTTTATTAGGAGAATTAAGAATATTACAATAAGATGAACAATTTGAGGTTGGACGAATTAAATAAGAGTTTGAAAAAGAAGGTTAGAGAGAAGGAATGTTTTGATTCGAGGGAACAAGGTTGATATTTGGAGTTTTCTTACTATACAAATTATTAGGTAAGGTGTTGGAAGAATAATTGATAGGGAATAATGAATTAGCTTGGGAGTAGGCGATATTGTGTTTTCTTTAATTTTTGTTGTTTTAGGAATTCAGGGCAGACCCTGTTTTTTTGCCAAAGTGCCAACTTCTGATGCTGTATGTGGTCCCTGAAAGTAAATGCATTTTGCTTCCAAAGATTTACAATCTTTAAATGAATGATTGTTTGATCCACAATTGCAGAATTTATCGTACCTTTACTTTTACATATATTTTTTGTGTGTCTATACTTAAGGCAAGACTCACATTGAGTGACTGGGAATATATACGAAAAGTAAGTGAAATAATAATTCAATATGTTAGAAATAAAGAGGATCCACACAGATTGATCACTTACAATTTGTCGCAGAGCCAAGAGGAAGTTAGTGTTGAATTAGTCACAATTCTCAAGAAAATATACGTTCACAATCATAGATCGTATATTTTCTTAAATATTGTGACTAATTCAATACTAAGCACATTATTAATATCCAATTTAACTGAGGTTTATTGTTCTGTGGGTTTTAGTTTGTTCTTGTTCGTTTCCTTTTTTGAAATAATTTGATTACTCACTGACAGGTTTGTCAAATAAATAAAAATGTAGAAATGCGTTTATGATACTGTGTTTTGTTTTTTGTGACGTCAGGCTAAAAAGGTGATGTGTTGACTATAGTGAAATTCGGGAGAGAGATTGATGTGGAATGTGTGGTTCAAATTTTTTAGAGAGTATGACGACAGTTGTATCTGCAACGATTTTTTCTAGTTGTGTCAAATTTTGACGTTTGACACTTTATATAATAACTCAGGTATTTATAGAAATAAATAATGCATTTATATTGATTTTGTGTAAGCTCAAATGAAAATGTTAGTTGAATCGAATGATTGATCTATTATTACAGGGAATGTTTCTTTTTAAGTATACATACAGGGAATTTTCTATTAGGTATACATATGTATACGCTTTTTTTAAAGAGTTCAATTTAAAGCTTAAAACGAGTGTTTTCCACTTCTATACTAAGCATGACGTAAAATTTCGAGTTTAGAGATGCCTGAAAATGTGGTTTGGTCGCGTAGCGTGAAGCGTTACGCGTCCGAACCAAATTTTCAGACTTTTCTTAACTCGAAATTTTACTTCATGCGCCACGCGTATTAAACACTGAAAACACTGAGTAATTGTGAACGAGTAAACTTCGCTTGAAATCAGTGTCTAATACGTGTGGCGCATGAAGTAAAATTTCGAGTTTAGAAAAAATGCCTGAAAATTTGGTTTGGTCACTCCGCGCTTCGCGCTACGCCACCAAACCAAATTTTCAGGCTTTTCTAAACTTGAAATTTTACTTAATGCCTAACCTGGGAGTGGAAAACACTTGTTTAAACTTCAAATTGACGTCTTTTGAAAAAACAACGAATATTTTAAAACCTACAACACGTAATTGGGATATGTATACTCTAAAAAAAAAATCACAAGAAATTATGATTTAAAGCTTTTCTAAAAGAAAGAACACTAATATATTAGCGACCTAAACAGTATGACATTGTCATGTAACGTTAAAATTTGACACAACTAGAAAAAATCGTTGCAGATATAACTGTCGACATAGTCTCTAAGAAATTTGAACCACACATTCCACATTAATGAGTTATAGGATATCTCTCCCGAATTCCACTAGACATAATTTTTTATTAAAATCTTGTAATTTTATTATTTTAAGTCCACCAAATTGGATTCGCTATTTTGTATTTACAAAACCTACCATTAAATTGAAAATCGGCGACCTCAAAAAAAAGAAAGATTAAATTACGTTATTAACTTTTGGTCACGTTTTTGGGAATCGGGATCAGTGACCGCCGCCAAAAAGACACTTTGCGATTATTGCGCCAATTTAATTATTGTTATTTTTCTATTATGCAAATATTTCTTACACGTAAATAATAAACAAATTATATTTTTAAACTTACCGAATGGATTAATATAAGAAATACATTCTCGTAACCAATACAGCAGGCTAAATACAATCCAGAATTACTAAAACTTATGACGAAACATCCATCTTCATAAGCATCAATTTTATAGACACATTTATTAGGCAATTTACAAATCTGATTCTCCTTCTTCTCCCAGACCACCTCTTTTTGCTTTTCTTTAAAAATCTCTTCGTTTTCGGATTGTGAGGATTTATCAAAATTTGTAGATTTTGGCATGTCGAAGCTAAAATCCTCCTTTCCCGTCTCTATTTCATTCGGTGCTCTAGATCTTAAAGTTTCCACCGCCGCGGTTGGAGAAAGGACGCTGTTTATTGATACGTAAATGGTGGACGGGTATTTTCGGAATTTCTTCTTCAGCCACCAGGGAAAGATGTCGCATTTACCGGGTAAAATATTTTTCTTTGGAGTTGAAGGGTAATATAGTTGTAATCTGACTAATTTGTTGAGGTTCGTGTACGTAGGTGATGTTGGTTTTAAAAAAGCCCAGGCTATTTTACGCCAACCTAATTGACCTGAAATATAAAAAGAATGTTTCTATTAAGTATACATATCCCGATGTTTACGCTATAAATATTCAGGCATTAGTTGATGTTATGACAGCGTTCCATTTAAAGCTTCTAAACGAGTACTTCCACTCCTTAGACCTCAACTAAGGAGTGGAAGTAAGTAAAATATCGAGTTTAGAAAAGCAGAGTGCACAATCCAAATTTACAGACTTTGCTAAACACGAAATTTCACTTCACTGATTTAAGGTAAGATTTAAAATATACTGCTTAAGTTTAATTTATTAACGTGAAATACATTTTACTAATATTTATTTCGTCTAACTAAATATTGTACTTTAAAAATTCAAGCAAATTTCTTTGGAATATGTAAGTATAATTAACAGAAAAAATCCGAGAGCAAATTTCTCTAGGCGCTTGAATACCGAATTTACAAATTTGCTCTGATGAAAAAATTAATCGAAACCCGAACCTAGATGCATCCAGTTTTAAATAATAGATTTTTTAAAAAAGATGTTTCTATGTGATCAATATATCACGAAAATATCACAAAATGGTTTAATTAAGAGGAGTCTCGCGGATGGTGTGCACTAAATGTTATAACCCTATTGTGGTTTACGCAGATTAACATATGTGTCTTTTTTTTACTTTCCCCCGTATGTAATACAAAGGGAAAGTATTGTTTTCGTGAAAATTTTCGAATCAAAAATTTTAACGGAAATATCCGTTTTGAGGTCCCCTGAGACGAATAAGACCATTTTTGAAAAATGTCTGTCTGGCTGTGTGTCTGTGTGAGTCTATGTGCGCTGTACCGCAAAAACCGCTAAAGATATCGAGAAGAAACTTGAAACTTAAGCTTTTTGTTACAATCGGAAGAACTGAAAAGCTTTTGGTGAAAATCGGAAAACCGGAAGTGGTACTTTACTCTTAGCGTTTTTCAGTTTTTTCAGATTTTTTCAATAAATGTTAATCAAACAAAAAAAAATTTCAAATAAAAGTTGTAGATAATAACAAAATGAATGTATTGTTCGATTACTTTTTGTCATAGCACTCTTAGTTTTTGAGATATTTCAAAAGTTGTGTGTTTTATCTAGTTATTGGTGTGTGACTGTGTATGTGTCGATACAATTGAAAAATGTTTCAAATAAAAGTTGTAGGAAATGAAAAATTAAAGATTTTTTGTAGATTCACTTTTTGTCATAGCACTCTTAGTTTTTGATATATTTAATAAATGGTGTTTTTTATCTAGTCATTGATTTGTGTCAGTGTATGTGTTGATACAATTGAAAAATGTTTCAAATAAAAGTTGTAGGTAATAAAATATTAAAGATTTTTTGTATCTTTACTTTTTGTCATAGCACTCTTAGTTTTTGAGATAATTAATAAATAATGTTCTTTTATCTAGGCATTGGTTTGTCTCAGTGTATGTGTTGATACAATTGAAAAATGTTTCTAATAAAAGTTGTAGTTATCAAAAAGTTGAAGACATTTTGAAAATAATAATGCTATAAATATTTTAAAAGTGATTTAATACGCAATTTACGGGGGAAAGTACTATGATGGACACATCACCATTTTTTTTCTTGAATTAATTTCTCATCTGGCACTTGGTGAAACATATTACACTATGTAAAGTTAATTAAAGGAAAGAATTAAATTATTATTCCGACTAGTTTCGGTTTGTTAGACCATTTTCAAAGGAATTCCTTTGAAAATGGTCTAACAAACCGAAACTAGTCGGAATAAAGATTTAATTGTGAAACAATACCAAGTGCCTTTCCTTTAATTAACTTTACATATGTGTCTTTGTGCATATTTGTGATTCATGTTTTGTGTCTTACATTTTAGTTATATGTTTTTGGCTCTATATTGTAAATGGCTTGTCCGTCAATAAAGAATTATTATTATTAAAATATCGGACTATATTTATCTGTGTTATGACTTGACTGTTTAATATTAATTCAAATATATTCACTTCTGGAAAATCAAATAAAGCACTTTGAAAATTAGTAAACTTGTTACCTTTTGGGTTTCCGTGATTGATTACACTTGTGCTTAAAAAGTCCATCACTTCGAACAACAGGAGTACGTTATGATGGTCTGTTAAATACTTAAAATCTTCATTGACCAGAATGGATTCCTCCCAATTCGGATGCAATGATCTAAAAAAACAATCTCAGATTTTTACGTGTACAGGGTGCAGCGTTGTATTATTTCATGAGAATCTCTTATTTTCCCACAGAAAAGTCAAATGCGCCAAATTTGCACATTCGCGGTTTTGATGTGGGACCGATATATCAATTTGGCCGTATTTAATAAAAATAATAAAAATATCGTGTGCAATATTAGTTTTTTTTTAAAAGCGATAATAAAGATGTGTGTAAATACTTGAATTACAGATTTTTTTTATGGCATTTCACTTTATATCGAATATTTATCCCTATATGTCAAAAGCTTAGCACAGTATATCAATTACATTTCACTTCTTAGCAAAATGGCTGCAGTTCGTCAAAAAATGCATCTTAGCAATGAACTAAGAGGACTCTTTATCCGGAAAATGGATGCTGGCGTAAGTAGTGTTACATACAGTGAATTTTTCTTTTAAGTAAACATATGCATAAGCTATAAATTTTCCGACATTCGTTGTTTTTTAAAAGAGTTTAATTAAAAGCTTTAAACGAGCGTTTTCCACTCCCAGACTGAGCATGAAGTAAAATTTCGAGTTTAGAAAAGCCCCGTGAAAATTTGTCGAGGGTCGCGCAGCGACCCGAGACAAATTTTCTGGGCATTTCTAAACTCGAAATTTTATTTCATGCGCCACGTGTATAAAACACAGATTTCAAGTGAAGTTCGAATATATATAAATTTCACAATATTTTAGTGTTTTATACGCGTGGCGCATAAAGTAAAATTTCGAGTTTAGAAAAGCCCAGAAAATTTTCACGGGGCTTTTCTAAACTCGAAATTTTACTTCATGCTTAGTCTGGGAATGGAAAACACTCGTTTATAGCTTCACATTGAACTTAAAAATAAAACAAGGAATATCTAAAGCTTTACGGAAAATAGGCTGAATTTGGAATACATATACTTAAATGAAAAACTTCCTGTATGTATAAATACAAATAAAATCTTTCCAGGAGAAAGTCATTGTTACTGCAAAAATGAAAAAAAATTAAAGTAAAATAAACAAGGAATATCTAAAGATTTACAGATAATTGGCTAAATTTGGTATACATATACTTAAAAGAAAAACTCCCTGTATGTATAAATACAAATAAAATATTTCCAGGAGAAAGTTATTGTTACTGCAAAAATGAAAAAACATTAAAGTATAGTGAAACTTATTTCGTAAATGGGAAATCTTTTGATACATATTTGACAAGGTGAAAGATATTTGGGATATGTTTTCTAATTGCATTTCACTATTGATCAAATGAGATTCACATTTGATCAATAGTGAAATGCAATAGGAAAACCTTTTAAAACAATTATTTCAGACCCGATTTTTAAGGCCCCGTCGAGCAAATCCACTGAGTGCCCTGGAAACATTGACCAATTCCTGGAGCCCATAATTTGTTTACACATCACCTCTAGAATTTGCGAATATTATAGAATAGTATGTACTTACCTATTCTCTTGTAAATTATAAGCTTGCGTCATAACTGGTCCAATATAGTCAATATCCTTGTTCTCGTAATAAAAAATAATATTCCTGCTTTCGTCAGATTTCTTCAGATAATCCCCGGATTCCGAACTTACAAAATGCACTTTAACAACAGGATGCACAACAAACGAGTCCAAAAGCAACCTATCAGTACGATGAATGTTGACATTAATTATTTGACTATAATTATAAACCTTATCTCCAATCACACTTTCTTCATTCTTCGCATGATCTTTATTTATCTTAGATGAAAATTTAGTTTCACTTTCGTTATTTTTTCTGTGCTTTACATTATTTTTCCTGCCCTTGTAATTTCTTCTAGACTTTATTTTAGTTTCACTCTCGTAACTCACTTGCTCGCTTTCGTGACCACTTTTTGTGTTACTCGACAAACTGTTTTCGCGGCTCTTACAGCTTTTAGAACTCTCTGCGTTTATATCAAATGTGCGATTAGATGCTGTTTCAATTACGTCCATTTCAATGGTGTCCTCTTGAAGATTTTTGCGTTGAGATTTCGAGATTTTAACACTTTCGTTTTGGATATTCTTATAATTAGATTTGGGTATGTCCCTGCTCGGTGACACTGTGTACGTTTCAGCGCCAGGACTTTTAATTTTGCCCCGTCTCGGTTTTGGAATTGGTACTTCTTGTTCGTGATTGGAGTCGTTGAGGAATTTATCCAGAATATACGACTTATTTTCGATGGATAAATCCTCTTCCCGGTGAATGTCTGCATCGATAGCTCGTTGTAATGGGATTTGGTTGTTTATCGATTCCTCGGATTCTTCATCTTCTGAAACTAAATTTTGTTTTGACTTAGTTTTTTTCTTCGCCAGCAGAGACTCGAGTTTGGTTTTTGTTTCACGAGCAAATTTATTTCGTTTCATGATTCATTTATTTAAACTATTCTACTTTGGACACGGAACACTTATTCTCACTATCCCGAATGCAATGAAAAGGGGGAGTAATGTTTTCTAAATTTTGTTTGTATTGCGCTACCATGGCAACGATTACGGTTGAGCCAGTGCCGGTGCAACGTACAGGCAAAACAGGCAGCTGCCTGTAGCATCCAAAGTCAGGGGATTTTATTCATCGGGAGAAGTCTTGGAAAAGTCAAAGATATTTGACCTTTTTCGCAAAAAGTCAGGGAATTTTTAAATTAATAATACTAATAAATATGCCAATAACGCAAATAATTTAACACATTAATGCCCGGTATTATAAAACGTTTTATTACCTTAATAAAATTTACTTTAGAAATAAATTAATTTATTCCAACGATTTCGGTATTATAAACACAAAATAACTTTATTTGGCTGATAAATCTCCCCAGTAAATTATTTGTGTGTTTTTCTACCTAGTAAATTTTATTCTATAAATAATTTGACAGTTATAAGTCAAAAGTGCATTATATTATTATAATTACTTTAGATTCTACTACTTGTATTTATTAATATCATTACGGTTATCATGTCTACCATATCATGCGCGTCAGATTTAAGTTCGCTCATAGTATCTTCCCCGACAGTGATTAATTCGAACCACAAGACATTCTAAGGAGTCGAAGACCTAAAGTTTTTCAAATCAGACATAACCAGGGATTTTTAAAATTAGTTCCATTTAAAGTTCTAAACGAGTGTTTTCCACTCCCAGACTAAGCATGAAGTAAAATTTCAAGAAAGCCTGAAAATGTTGTTTGGTCGCGTAGCGCGAAGCATGGAGCGACCAAACCAAATTTTCAGGCTTTTCTAAACTCGAAATTTTACTTCATGCGCCACGCGTATTATACACTGAAAGCACTGAAATATTGTGAACAAGTGAACTTCACTTGAAATCCGTGTCTTGTACGCGTGGCGCAAGAAATAAAATATCGAGTTTAGAAACGCCTGAAAATTTGGTTTGGCTGCTCCGCGCTTCGCGCTACGCGACCAAATAAAATTTTTAGGCTTTTCTAAACTCAAAATTTTACTTCATGCTTAGCCTGGGAGTGGAAAACACTCGATTAAGTCATTTATAATTTCTAATAAGTATTATTTTTCTTGTTCTGTATAATTCTGTCCTATTCCACGGTAATTTTCCATAATTATAAGGAATTATACTAAATTTCCAATTTGATTGACAATTTAATTTGATATATTGACAATTCAGTTTAACAAATTCGTGCTTCCAGCTATGGCCACAATAAAAATGTATAATTTCGGTCTGTAATCTACTAATAAAATTATTTATTTCTAGATGTCGAAGACCTAAAGTTTTTACAGTCAGACATAACCAGGGATTTATATACTTATGCATACGCGTTTTTTAAATTAGTTCCATTTGAAGTTTTGAACGCGTGTTTTCCACTCCCAGGCTAAGCATGAAGTAAAATTTCGAGTTTAGAAGAGCCTGAAAATTTGGTTTGGTCGCGTAGCGCGAAGCGCGGAGCGGCCAAACCAAATTTTCAGGCTTTTCTAAACTCGAAATTTTACTTCATGCGCCACGCGTATTTAACACTGAAAGCACTGAAATATTGTGAACAAGTGAACTTCACTTGAAATCAGTGTCTTGTACGCGTGGCGCATGAAGTAAAATTTCGAGTTTAGAAAAGCCTGAAAATTTGGTTTGGCCGCTCCGCGCTTCGCGCTACGCGACCAAACCAAATTTTCAGGCTTTTCTAAACTCGAAATTTTACTTCATGCTTAGCCTGGGAGTGGAAAACACTCGTTTAAGTCTTTTATTATTTCTAATAAGCTTTCTTTTTCTTTTTCTGTGTAATTCTGTCCTATTCCACAGTTATTCTCCACAATTATAAGGAAATATACTAAATTTCCAATTTGATTGACAATTTAATTTGAAATATTGAGAATTTAATTTAACAAGTTGATGGATCCAACTATGGCCACAATGAAAATGTATAAATTTGGTCTGTAATCTACTAAATAAATTATTTATTTCTAGAATTGCTATTTATTTGGTAGGTTTGCTTTATAATACGCAATTTTATTTGCCCATTAGTTTACTAAGTAAATAAATTGACTCCACAAATAGTTATCTAATGATTTATTAATCGTTTATAATACCGGGCATAAATAATATACATTTTTTTTCTAAATGATGATGTGTCCGTCATTACACTTTTCTCGTAATTGAGTTGAAAATTTCGCTTAAAGTTAGTGTTTTATAAGCGTGGTGCATGAAGTAATACTTCGAGTTTACAATACCGTGAAAATTTGGATTTGCTGGGGCGTAAATCTAAATTTTCAGGCTTTTCTAAACTCAAAATTCTACTTCGTGCTTAACCTGGGAGTGGAAACCTTTGTTAGACGATCAATCAGCAACTTAGTTTGCAGTTTTCTTTGTTGTCAAATTTATGGCATAAAATAAATAAAGTTGTTGTTATTTTTACCGACGGCACTATTGTGTAAGGGAGGTATTGTAATTGAACAAAAATCAAACCCCCATTTTTTTTTACGGAAATATGTTTTGTGGTCCCCGGAATCCGAATTAAGTGTTATCTGAATGATGTCGGTCTGTCCGGGTGTAGGTCGGTCGGTCTGTGGCAGCAAAAACGGCTAATAGGACTATCATCAAACTTTGTATTTGGGGCCTATTCCATAATATCTCGCCACCAGTTGAAAATGGGTAAAAACCGGAAACCAATAGTAGATGTTTACTCTTAGCGTTTTCTTCGTATCTCGTTAATTAATAACATAATATTTCTTGAATAATTTTCTCACTTATCACTTGGTGAAACATGTTTAAATATTGATAATGAAGGTTTAAATTAAATTACACTTGGTTTGTTTCACAATTTTTTACTTTACTATTTACTCGACTAGTTTCGCGTTTTACAGCATTATCAGGAGTGAATTACAAAAGATACCAACAAGCTTATATATGGTCAGGTAATAAGGGATTTTAAGATTGGGGAATTCCAAATATCCTCATTGTCGTTGACGAGGTGTTTTCCGTCTTTTATTGCCCTATTTATTTCTAGGCCTTCCCTGAGGTTTAAATTACGGCCCTTATTACCTGAATATAGAATTTTGAAATTATTAACATCTATAAAGTGGTTGTTAATTATACAATGTTTTGAAATCCCTGTACACTGTTTGTTATTTATAATTGATTTTTTATGTTCTGTTAGTCTTGTCTGAAAAGTTCTTCCTGTTTGTCTTATGTATAATGCATCACATTCACTGCACTTTAGTTCGTACACTCCACACTTTTTTAATTTGTCTATGGGGGGTTTATTGTTTATTAGTAGTTTTCCTAAATTTGTCTGGTTAGTGCATATGATGCGAAATTCATTACCCTTTATATTGTTTATAATTTTATTTGACAAATCCTTAACATAATTAAGTTTGGCCCATTTTTTTTCATTAATTTCTTCGATATAGAAGTGTTTCATCAATTGTTTTTTCTTTTTCTTTTTTAAGATGTTTTCAACAATTTCAGCATTATATCCATTGTTGCGAGCTATTGTTTTTATGGTTGCTAATTCGATGGCGAAATCTTGATTACTCAATGGGATGTTTATTAGCCGATTTATGTATGAGTTAAATGTACTAAACTTAATTTGGTTTGTGTGATTTGAAGAATTGGGGATTATTATGTCAGTAAATGTATCTTTTCTATATATTTTAAATTTTAAATGGTTAGTGTCAGTTTTTTCTATTGTTAAATCTAAAAAGTTTAAACTATTGTTGATTTCTGTTTCTGATGTAAATTGAATTTTTCGATTTATTGAATTTAAATATTGTTCAAAAGAATTTAATTGTCGGTTTGTGCCTGTCCAAATGCAAAAAATATCATCCACATACCTACTCCAGAATAAAATGTTATTTTTATTTTTAAAATCAGGATTGCTGAACATTGATTGTTCAAAATCGGCCATGAAAATTTCGGCTAAAAGGGGGGATAATGGTGACCCCATAGGTAGGCCATCAGTTTGCGTATATATGGTGTCATTGAACTGTGAAACAAACCAAGTGTGATTTAATTTAAACCTTCATTATCAATTATTAATAACATAGTCGAAAAATCTTTAAAATAAAAGTTGTAGAGAATCCAAAACTAAATATTCAATGAGTACATGCTTTTTGTCGTAGCTTTTTTAGTTCGTATATGTAAGTTTGTATAGTGGAATTCGGGAAAGATGTCCTATGACTCATTAATATGGAATGTGTGGTTCACATTTTTTAGAGAGTTTGTCGACAGTTGTATCTGCAACAATTTTTCCTAGTTGTGTCAAATTTTGATGCTACATGACAATGTCATACTGTTCAGGTCGCGAGTATATACAAGAAATTATTTTAAAGCTTTTTTAAAAGAAAGAACACTAATTCTTTTAAAAAAGCTTTAAAATAATTTCTTGTGATTTTTTCTTTTGAGTATACATATCCCAACTACGCGTTGTAGATTTTTAAATATTCGTTGTTTTCTTAAAAGAGGTAAATTTGAAGTTTAAACGAGTGTTTTCACTCCTAGGTTAAGTATGAAGTAAAATTGTATAAATCAAGGAAACCATGGGACACCTCTAGTGAATCGTACCTTATGTACGTAACTTAAGACAGTTTGCTTTGATCACCCGGTACTACATCAATAAAGAAGAAACAAACGGCCGCCATTATGCGGTTCTTTCTTCACCACTTGCCTCACCTGTAAATCGGAAGTAAACAATCTATAGATATAACATCCTCGTTAATACCACCATTGTGAAATCCACCGATAAAATATTAAATAATTCAAATTCTTTATTTATAAACATCTGCATAGCGTTGATTTTTCGTTTTGAATTATTGAAATATCTGTCATACGCTAAACGTCACTTATATCCTCCGATTAGGATTGAATAATCGATATTTGCTCAAGATGATGAACTCCGCAGATAGAGACGATGTATCACAATTATCGCAAAAGATATCCAAGAAACCGAAAAAAATGAATAAAAGGGAGATGAGTTTAAACAGAATGGAGAATTTTAAAAAAGAAGTAGTCACCGACACTCATATAATTCCATTAGGTAAGTTTACATAACAATATAAATTTCGAGTTTAGAAAAGCCGAGAAAATTTGTCGCAGGTCGCTGCGCGACCCTCCAGAATTTTTCACGGGGCTTTTCTAAACTCAAAATTTTACTTCATGCTTAATCTGGGAGTGAAAAACACTCGATTAAAGTTTCAAATTGATCTTTAAGAAAAAACAAGGAGTATCTAATGATTTGCAGAAAATAGGCTGTATTTGAAGAACGCATACTTAATAAAAAAATCTCTATGTATAAATACAAGTAAAATATTTTCAGAAGAAAGTTATTTAAGGATTAAGGATTGGTTGTCGGGAGGGCAGCCGCAGCCGCGCCCACTTAGGCCAAGTTTTAGGCCCATTGTAGTGCCTCCCTCCTGATGGTCAGACCCATTCCGCACTACTGGCAATTGCCAATATTTGTGCGACGGACCAGTTCCATCCGGGTCCTTCACGTTTGGGCTGGGTTTCCCTTAACATATTATCCATTAGTTTTGACAGGGCCGGACACCCGTGAAGTAAGTGTCTTGCTGCTGAAGAAAGTTATTGTTACTGAAAAAATGTTCAGCAAAAATATTAAAGGGAAAAGTATATATAGTGAAAATCATTTCGTAAATCGAAAAGTCTTTTGGCATATATTTAACAAATTGAAAGATATTTGGGTTATAGTGAATCTCATTTGATCAATAGTGAAATGCGCTAGAAAAACCCTGTAAGTTATGTAATTTTAAAAATAATAAAGTTCTTAGTAATACTGAAAAATATTGTAAAAAGAAGTCATATGATATTCAAAGAAACAATTAACTAAAAATACTGTTGCTTAACAACTTTATTTGAACTTTATTTAAAAATGAATTTTAGTCTAAGGTAGGCCAGGCCGCACACCAAAGATGCACGCGACAAGCACGCGGCATGCACGCCGCAAATGCAACAAGAAGCATTTACGGCTCACATGTATTTAAATACACACACGCACACCGGAATTGCATTTGCTGACAAGTACAAAATACGGCGGCGCAGCATGCATGCTGTATGTTTTGTAAATAGAACGTGTACGTTATTTGCGGCGCACATTACGACACATTTTATAATTAATTATATTAAAAAAAATTGTAAAACATTAGGTTTCACTAAAATTCAATTTGTAGTGTTATTTTTAAAAAAAGCAAGTATTTTATTATATCAATTTGTAAACTTGCTGAGGGAAAATGTTATTCACAAAAATGAATTCAAGTGATTTTAAATTTCTGGAATTATCTTACTTTTTTTCAATTTGTGTAAAGCAATTTCAGAATTTTAAATATCGTCAATTTTAAGTATCAAGCAAAAAATACGGTAATAGTGTACCAGAGCTGGGACGGATCCTCGTAAAAAGGATACGAATCACGAATCCGAATCACCTAATATGATTCGAATCACGAATACTCGAATAAAGGATTCGTAAGAGATAAATATTATGCGCGACCCTCGACAAATTTTCAGGGGGCTTTTCTAAACTCGAAATTTTACTTCATGCTTAGATTGGGAGTGGTAACACCCGTTTAAAACTTCAAATTGAACTCTATTATAAAATCGACGAATGCTTGAAAATTACGTAAATAAAAAAGTCAGAGAAATGTCATGGAATTATATTTAAATTGACCAAACCACTAACAAAAGAGCCATATGATATTATTAAATTTGTCAAAAATCAGCAGGCACATTACAAAACACGTAAACATTAATAAAATTAACTTAAATATTGACAAAAACAATAAAACCAATTCAACAAAATAGGGGTTTCCCACAGAAAAAAGTTATATTAAAGGGCCAGGGAAAAAAATCTTGAATCAGGGAAATGTCGGAAAAATTTAACATTTCAGATTGTGGAAAATTTTGAAAACTAAATTATTATCTTTAAAAACATTTTCAGTAATTTAATATTCTTATCAAAGCATTCAGTTTCAAGTTTCGAACGAGCGTTTCCACTCCCTGACTAAGCATGAAGTCAAATTTCGAGTTTAAAAAAGCCCCGTAAAAATGTTTGCGCTTTTCTAAACTCGAAATTTTACTTCATGCGCCACGCGTATAAAACAGTGATTTAACGAGAAATTTAAAAACACACAAAAACATTTTTCATGTTAATCCTCACAATTCGAATTAGTTTTGACGATTTAAATCCTTTTGTAAGTATTCAAATCCTTTTATAAATATTCGAATCCTTTAATAAGGATTCGAATCACCCACATTTGGATTCGAATACGAATCCTCTTAAAAAAATGTAACGAATTTGTATCACGAATCCAGTTGAACTAAAGTATTCAAATGCCTCTTTTGAATCCTCTAAAAGGATTCGAACCCAGGATTTGAATCCTGAATGATTCGAATCCTGCCCAGCTCCGTAGTGTACACACCTCCAGTGAGATGGTCAATAAGTGAATATTTCGAATATAAAACAGTTTGAATTCGAAAGAACAAGGTTACGTTTCTTTTAGTTTACAAAATTTTAAACATAACATATAAAAATACGAAAATGTTCGCGTAAACTGCAAACAATAAGTCTTAAATATTAAGGCAAGACAATAAATATCAAATAAAACAACTACTTTCCGTGCAAATACACCCCCGGAAATTGAATTATGCAATGTAATATTTAAAATTTTATTCGATTTGTTACAACGCTACCTGATAGTAGCCCATTTAGGTCAAATTCTTTTCAAACCATCTAACAAATAAAAATGACAACCGAAAGGAGTAATTAAAATAAAAATAAAAATGAATACCTTTGTTTATGACTTTTTAAAATGGAAATTTAGCAATAAAAATGATACAAAACTTACTTGGAAAAAGTGTTGTGTGTGTTGAGAACAGAAAACACAAATTGATTGAGTGAATTATTTAGTCGATATTTAAAGGTAAAAGGGCGGATTATATCATTAAAAGGTAAGAACAATGTGAGACCTGATTATTTATCTTACGGTGCAGTTCAAACAAATGAATATTTTGAATACAAAACTATTCCAATTCGAAAGAATAAGCTTACGCTTCTCTTAGTTTGCAAGATTCTGAGTGTTTGGGAAATTTTAGTTAATATTTTTTTGCCGTCACCCTGATTAAATATATATCATGTGTCTATCAAATTTTACACAGGAAACGAGATACCTGTCAGTATTTTGAAAGACAATTTGACAGAAATTTGAATGTGACTAGATTATGTTCTATATTTTTTTACACAATTGTCATTGGTTGTTTGAATTTTGAGTAAATTAACTAGTGTTCCGTAAAAGTAATTAAAATGAAGGATGATATGGACTTTTAAATTGGCTTTATTGAAAAAGTAGAAAGACATCCAGCACTATATGATAAACTCCAGGATTACAGCAAAAGAAGGATAACAGAGCAAATATGGTCCAAAATTGGAAACAAATTTGATGAATCTGGTAAATATGAAAAACAAAACGATAGTTACTAATTGACAGAATTGAAATAAATAAAATCGTTTCGAGTATTCATCCAATTTATTAATACAGTTATATTTTAATACATTGGCACGGAACCGAGCCATAAGGTTTAGTAAAATATTGGCATAAATAATCCCTATTTTCAATTGCATTATGCTGAGCTCTTCCATGTAGATTGTGGATAATACGAACTGGTGACCGTTTATCATTGGGATTAAAATAAATGTTTTCATGAACTTTAATAAAGTTTTGTAATATGCAGGCAGCCTTGACAATTTTGACAACTTTATTCACAGAGCAGGATATAGGTGTTTCAAATACTCGAAATGTCGATACAAGCATTCCGAAGGCACATTCTACAATTTTTTGACCACGAGATAATCTATAATTAAATATTCGACGAGTATTGTTTAAGCTTCTTTGATTATACGGTCGCATTATATTAGTTTTCAAAGGAAATCCTGCTGCAAAATAGAATTTAAATAAGCGTCCAAAATTTTAAATTTTCTTCTCCGGGTAATGGTATTGACTTAGGGATTTGTAATGTATTATTTAAAACCGCTTGCCCTAATCCAGACATTTTAAATACTCCAGAATCGTTGTTTCTTCCATAATCACCTACGCCAATACTTATAAATCGTCCATCTGCATTTACACTAGAGATGGGCGAAATGGCTCATTTCAGTGAGCTGGTTCAATAGATCTAGCTCACATCAAAGAGTCGATTCACTGAGCCAGCTCAAAAGAGTTACATGACTCAGTTACGAGCGAGCGAGCCGCCGAGAGTTCTGACTCTTATAGATTCATCTTATTCGCCAACTCCTTAAATTGATCAATACGGTGATTAATAATGATTGCAATAATTTAATCATAATTTATATAAATACGTAAGAGTATAAATATGTAATCAAAATAATAACAATCGCGTATTAATTTCGTGCGATTACACTTCAAGTGTGTTTAAAAATATTGAATACGTGTGCGCGCCTATAATAACACACATACATTCAGCACGAAAACAGCGATCCAACTCCAAATCTCCGACCTGGATCGCGACGATTTATGAATCATCGCGATGCAACGTGGAACTGAGTCGCAATGAGCGAGCTAGCTCAATCGGTTCAGCCGCTCAATCGGATTCAAGAACCGTCATGACTCTTTTAGAGTCGAACTCAATGGGTTTACGCATCGAAATTCGAATCGATGATGCTGCAATAAAATTAGATTGGAATATAACGATACCTATTTTCTTACTACAATAACAAACACTTCTTATTAAATTTACAATTTTGGTTACGAATAGGTGACGAAAGAAAAATTAGTCTTATAATGACTACTATACAGTAAACATGGGTGTTTGCTTATGATATTTTAAATTGTAGTATATGTGAATTAACAGAGGCGAATTTTAATTAAAATAAACGAATAACATAGGTTTAGGAAATGCCGTGAAAAAATGTTGTTTTTAGAAATCAATTAAGTAGTACGGTCGTGTCCCAAGCTAAATTACAATTGCTTAAAAATTAATTTTAATTATATTTCTAATCTTACTAATCAACTATAAACATTATTTTTATTTTCTTTAATATTTCTCATATTTTTCATTTTAATTAAAGAAATGTTTGAATTACTTACATAACGAAACATAATTACACACATAATTGAAAAAAATTAAAGATGATTCACTAAAATGCCGCAGACTAGAAATGCCGAAAGTAAAAATTGCACGCTCAGCAAGGCCGAGCCCAGACAGCCTGCCGATCGACGAGCCGCGTGACAATCAAGAACCATTAATACAGTGTGAATCAACATTCAAGGTGAGTCGTGTAACTCTAGAAGAGCGGGCGAATCAAAATGAGTCATGGCTCAAAAAGAGCTGCACATTTTGAACTGAGCCACTTGGCTCACTAGCTCACTTTACTGAACTGACTGAGTCGATTCGCTCAGGAGTTACCCATCTCTAATCTACACACGCCATAAGATGAATGGAAAAATATTCTTTATAATTAAAATAAGCAGATTCAGTTTTGTGTGGTTTTTTGACGCGTATATGTTTACCATCGATGGCTACTAAACAATTCGGTAAATTCCATAGTTGTAAAAATCATTTTGAAATCTGTATCCAATCGTCTTCATCGGGGTTTTTCATATAAAGTGACAATTATTTTTCAAATTGTCGTTTCGCCCCTCATAAATGTATACGACATTGACCGAAGCGAGGAACCAGTGGCTAAATATCTGTGAACCATAAATGATTATGATTATAATAAAACTAAATAACTGGCAAAGTGATTTTATTTTCTGAATAATCTCTATCGAACTAGACTATTAGTGAGTTCAAATTGTACTTTAGAATCATGGCTATATCAATTATATTTAATTATAGGAACTGACTGCAAGAATAAATGGAAAACTATTAGATCGTCCTATATTCGCAGTATAAATTTAAAATCAAAAAGTGGTTCAGAAGCAGGATTAAAAAAGATTACTGTTTGGCCGAATACATGACATTTATAAATTCTTTTACTAAAAGTCGTCAACAAGAAGGAAATATTATATCACAAAAACCTATATTAGGAGAAGAGGAGATATCCAATGACTTGACACAAGAGCTAAATTCAGATAATGATCCATTTGAACAATTACAGATAAACGAAAATGATGTTCTAAATTGAGATATTGAAAATGTTAATAATTCATCAAGTTCAAATGCATGGAATAGTCCATCTGTAAATGAAATTAAAAAAATATATATATATTGTAAAAGACCTCTTAGCGCCGTCGAAAAATGTGCAATAGAATATTTTTCATCAAAAAAAAAAAAAACTGAAGTTGACCATCGGGAAAGAGATCCTTGTGAATATTATCTCTTGAGCCTTCTACCTCATATGAAGACTATGACTGCTAGACAACAGCTACAATTCCAAAGAGGAATATTGGATTTAATAGAGTCAATAAACTACCAATTTGTAGTAGTGTTTATATTATTTACTTACCTCAAAGTAAACAATAAACGTCCTTTGGCAAAAATGCATTCTCTAAAGTTTGTATCCTGTTTCCTTATGGTCAAGTCTATCAAACTTAATAGAACTTTAAAAGAGGCTTGCGATATTCGATAAGAAGAATAACACTTATTTAAATCATATATCAATTTCTTGGCCACTTTAAAATTTCCGACAGTAGAGCATTCTTGATGATATGGATGTACCCTTATCATCAACTTCTGAAGATGACATGACGTAAATGTCATAAATTGACAAGACTGCAAATGCGGCGCTGCATGCTGTTCAGTGTGCGCGTTCGAGCCGAATTTGTTGTAATTTAAAATGCCTCGAAGCAAATGCGGCGACGCAAATGCGTTTTGCTTGCTATATGCATCTTTGGTGTGCGGCCTACCTAACCGATTTCAGGTCAACATGCGTTTCCCCCAAATTTTATATTACGCGCCCAAAAATGTCACCAGATTCCGCCATTTTAACCGTATAAACCAGGCTTCTAGTTACATTAATCTTAAAATGAATGAAGTATAATAATATATTACGTCACGAGAGTGGTATGCAGTATATTACACATGAGAGGATATGTTGCGCACGAGCCGCGCAGCGGCGAGTGCAGTATTCCGGAGTATGTAATTGCCATACCACTCGAGAAACGTACGATACTTTACCTACGCCCTAACAAAATAAACAATGAGCATAGAAGAACAACTTATTAATTCAATCATTTTTGATAGTAACATGACATTTATTAAAGCTAAATTACTACTTGATCAATATACATCAAAGAAATGTTATTTGGTTGTGCGGTAATCAATCAGCTGTTTAGCTATCAGCATGTAATATACTTGTCAAAGCTATTATATGCATGTGTAGGTATTGTCAATCATACGCGTCAAGATAACAGTATGGTATGATGAGGTTACTAAATAGGGCGTAAGTAAAATCTATTTATTCAGCTTGCAACCTTTTTGTTAGCACAAGCTTTGGCACTATAACTTTTTCCATACATACAGAGAGTTTTATATTACACCGAACATTTTCATCCAATACAATTAGACACCTTTAATTTTTAAGTTTTGTGTAAATTGGGTTGACTATATGACCATTACACATTGTAGCCAATCAAGCGCAATTGATGCCTCAACTTGTACATACAGGGAGTTTTTCTTTTAAGTATACATGTCCTAATTACAGCGTATATGCCGTAAATCATTAGATAACCGTTGTTTTTTTTTTTTAATGAGTTCAATTTGAAACTTGAAATGAGTGTGTTCCACTCCCAGACTAAGCATGAAGTAAAATTTCGAGTTTAGAAAAGCCTGCAAATTTGGTTTGGTCGCGTAGCGCGGAGCGGCCAAACCAAATTTTCAGGCTTTTCTAAACTTGAAATTTTACTTCATGCGCCACCGCTAAAAAACACTGACATATTATAAAGTTTAAAACACACCGCTAAACTTTACGTGTTTTGTACCGGTGGCGCATGAAGTAAAATTTCGAGTTTAGAAAAGCCTGAAAATTTGGTTTGGTCGCGTAGCGCGAAGCGCGGAGCGGCCAAACCAAATTTTCAGGCTTTTCTAAACTCGAAATTTTACTTCATGCGCCACCGCTAAAAAACACTGACATATTATAAAGTTTAAAACACACCGCTAAACTTTACGTGTTTTGTACCGGTGGCGCATGAAGTAAAATTTCGAGTTTAGAAAAGCCTGAAAATTTGGTTTGGCCGCTCTGCGCTTCGCGCTACGCGACCAACCCAAATTTTCAGGCTTTTCTAAACTCGAAATTTTACTTCATGCTTAGTCAGGGAGTGGAACACACTCATTTTAAGTTTCAAATTAAATTCGTTTAATAAGCCGAGCGTCAGCAAATGTACAACGTATGTGTATGTATATCTAAAAGAATAATTTTCGTTACAAGCATGTTCGGTGTTTCATAAAACTCTCTGTATGTGGATCGTATACCTGCCAATCCACTTTGTCGAAAATGTTACAGTAATTCTAACTAGTTCATTTTATTATTATTATTATTATATATTATTGTTTACTATCGACGAGTATAAAAATTTTTTTGTATAAGCGCTGATCAAAAATAAAAATAAATGATTATTTTATAGATGCATTATGCGCCCGACTGGAAACTAATCCTAAAACTGGAATGACAAAAGCCCGAGCCAGGCAGCGTTTGATAGATACAAATCCCAATGCATTGACACCCTCAAGGAAGGACCCAGAGGTTGTAAAGTTTTTCAAAAATATGATACAAGGTAACCAAGGCCATCTAAAATGTTGTCAGTTAATAACATGTGATTTATTAAGGTTTTTCTTTGCTATTATGGGTTGGTGCTCTTCTGTGTTTTATTGGTGTTCTCTTTGACTACATGTTTAAAAAAGAATTCAACGAAGAAAACTTTATCCTCGGATGGGTCTTAGTAGTTATCATTGTTTTAACTGGAATTTTCACTTATTGTCAAGAGAGAAAAAGTTCTAAGGTCTGTATTGTATACTGATTGTAATTTATTTACACCCAGATTCATAAATCAAAGATAACCATGGATTGAGTTTTACGCATAAATTATTGATTCTTTAGTGCTTAAAATTGCTCTGAGGCAGTAACGTATTCTTCAGCTCTTAGTAAAAAAAAAATAAACAGTGTTACAAAATTGGAAAGAAGTCTCATTTAAATAATAGAATCACCGCACACTGGTCCCTATTTGACGTAGCCAATAGTCGAAAATGTAATTTAGGCTTTCTAAAACAAAATGGCGGATCCAATACGGCAACTTATAATTGAAACATTTTTAGATTTTAATAAAAATTGTTAAATGGGGGTTTTTAAGGTCTCTGGTTACAATTTAATATGATTTTTGAAAAAATGGCTAATCGATTATTAATATTAAGATTTTTATAAAAATTGTTACATGAGGGTTTTATTGTCGAATACAATATGGCGTACTTATTGATTGATTGAAAAATCATTAAATTTTATAAAAAAAATTGTTACACATGGGTTTTTGAGATCCTTGTTACGAATTTAATATGATTTGTTGAATAAATAAAGAAAATTGCGGATTTAAAATTAAAAAATTATGAGATATTATTAAAGTTATTATATAGAGATTTTAAGGTCACTGGTAACGAATTTGATATGATTAAAACATGGCGTCTCTCATTTTTTAAACAGCATGTTAGATATAGAGGGTGAGTTTTTCTTCATGTTCTCTATGGACATCTCTGAAACTATAAGATATAATAAAACTGTTAAATGGGCAAAGTCGTGCAGTTTTTCGAGCTGAATAAAAAAACCTTTGTAAAATTTTTGAAAAAGTCAAGGGTAACCAGATATTTTGAAAAATGTCAAGAGCGTCGATTTTTTTTTAAAATCGATTTTCTCAATTATTGAAAAACAGAAAAAAACTGCCAAAAGCAAAGTTTTAGATAATTTTACACTAAATAATAAAAATTTTTCAATTTTTTTTTCTAATATCATTAGCTTTCGAGATATAACACAAACTTCCATTTTTTTAAATTATAAACCATAGTTGGCCGTGTCACCATTAGAAAGGGATTGTTTTTTTCTTTTTAATCAGACATATCACTTGACATACTTATTTATATAAGTAACTAACTAAGTTATTAACTATTTTCTATTTTATTTACAACAATAAAATAGTTACCCATAAAACAATAACTATAATAAAATAATTGCGATTGTTTGTAACAGTTAGTTTCGTTGTTGTATTTTTGTCAATTAACTTAGTGTTTTTATAGACATTTTTTGTACCAATTGCCGTTTTTTCCTACACATAACTTCTAAATAAACTTATTTGACAAAAATGTAACAAGTTCCTATATTACAAACAGCTATAATTGTTCTATAATTGTCATTTTTTTCATGGCCAACTATTTTCTTGTTGTAAATAGAATAAAAAATTGGTAATAACTCAGCTGTTTTTATTAATAAGTCTGTCAGGTGATATATCAGTTTATGGGGAAAACAAATCGCGTTCTAATGGTAACATAGCAGCTACGGTTTTAATTTAAAAATATGCATATTTGTTTTATATCTCGAAAACTAATAATGGTATTAAATATCAAATATAATTTTATTTATGCCCCGTATTATACACGATTAATAAATTATTAGATAACTATTTGTGGAGTAAATTTATTTAATAGGCAAATAAAATTGCGTATTATAAAGCAAACCTACTAAATAAATAGCAATTCTAGAAATAAATAATTTAATAAGTAGATTACAGACCAAAACTATACATTTTCATTGTGGTCATAGCTGGAACCACCAATTTGTTAAATTGAATTGTCAATATTTCAAATTACATTGTCAATCAAATTGAAAAATTAGTATGTTTCCTTATAATTACTGAGAATAACCGTGGAATAGGACAGAATCACACAGAACAAGAAAAAGAAAGCTTATTAGAAATTATAAACGACTTAAACGAGTGTTCTCCACTCTCAGGCTAAGCAGAAATTTTACTTCATGGGCCACGCGTACAAGACACTGATTTCAAGTGAAGTTAACTTGTTCACAATATTTCAGTATTTTCAGTGTTAAATACGCGTGGCGCATGAAGTAAAATTTCGAGTTTAGGAAAGCCCGAAAATTTGGTTTGGACGCTCCGCGCTTCGCGCTACGCGAGCAAACCAAATTTTCAGGCTTTTCTAAACTCGAAATTTTACTTCATGCTTAGTCTGGGAGTGGAGAACACTTGTTTAAAACTTTAAATGGAACTAATTTTAAAAAAGCGTATGCATAAGTATGAAAATCCCTAGTTATGTCTGATTTGAAAAACTTTAGGTGTTCGACTCCTTAGAATGTCTCGTGGTTCGAAATAATCACTGTCAGGGAAGATACTATGAGCGAATTTAAATCTGACACGGATGATATAGTAGACATGATAACCGTAATTAAATAAAAAAATACAAGTAGTAGAATCTAAAGTAATTATAATAATATAATACACTTTTGACTTTTAACTGTCTAATTAATTAGAGAATAAAATTTACTTGGTAGAAAAACAAACAAATAATTTACTGGGGAGATTTATTAGCCAAATAAAGTTATTTTGTGTTTTTAATACCGAAATCTTTGGAATAAATTAATTTATTCCTAAAGTAAATTTTATTTACGGAATAAAACGTTTTATAATACCGGGCATAAGTTTAAAATTATCTAAAAATTTGCCATTTGCAGTTTTTTCTATCTATTTTAAAAACTGAACAAAATTGACACTTTTCACATTTTTTTAAATATCTAATCACTCATGATGTTTTCGAAAAAAAATTAAGTGACTTTTTACTTAGCTCGTAAAAGTGCACTACTTTCCCCATTTAACCGTTTCTCTATCTGTTACAGTTTCCGAGATTCCCATAGACGACATGAAAAAAAAACTCACGGCAAACGTTTAACTTTTAATAGTACTCATCAAATATGACATAAAGCACAGACGGTTTGGTTTTGACGTATTATTTTGCTATAAACTTATAAATGGCCATATAAATGCACCTCTTTTATTAGACTGCATTCATATTTACATACCAGCAAGGCCATTACAAAATAATTATTTATTCTACGTACCCACTTTCAAAACTGAATACGCAGAGCAATTTGGTACTCCGGGTCTACTTTAGAATTGTAAATTTATTCAATATATCATTAGGTAAATCACGGTAATTATTTATTTAAAGAAATCGGTTTTAGTATTTAAATACTTATCAATTGTATCTTTTTGACTCGGTCAATAATTAAACATGCTTTTGTAATTTATGTCTTGTACTTACTTAAGTAAAATAATTAGTGTACTTTATTATTACCGTCAAATGGTTAATGCGTAAATAAATATTATTATTATAAATTTTATTATTAAAAGTTTAGTAACACTTTTGCAAATTCGAAAAATTATTTTGTAATATTCCTACTCTTATTTCGACGAGCCGCTTACATATTGTCAAAATTTGTCCATTCAAAGTGACATTTTTTACCATTGATGATTGTCACTAACATGATAAAACTTGCCAAAATCCACAAATTAGCAAAAATAATGCTAATTTGTGGATTTTGGCAAGTTTTATCAAAAATGTTACTAAGCTTTTACCAGTTACACGTTGGCCTTTCATTTACCTCATTGCATATAAATAATGGAATCGCCACATTACGTTTGAGATCACTTGAATTTGTTTTTCTGGTGAATAATGAACGTTTTTTTCTTTATATCTTTATTGATAGAGGAATAAAATAATACATTTTAACACACAAAGGTACGATTCGAACATTTATATTTGTTATTAGAGCACGTTCTATCTGACTACTCGAGCAATTGGAATACATTTATTACAACGTAATTAATTAAGTAATAATAATTTGAATAGAGTTAGAGCAATTTTATAGCTCGCTAGTTATATTACTTAATAATTTGCATCATCATTCATCTGCCTGGTGAAGCCACTGTGTGGCGAAACAATTGTTGTAGTATGAACGGTGGAGGCTTCTACTTCGTTATACATGTTAATTCAATAAAATATAACACTTCAATTTTGTTTGTATAACACAATATTTTTTATTTTAGTGACTGCAGATTCGGCAGCTCAACTTGCCATTATCAAACGGAGTGAATTAAATTACGGTATGGTACAGGTATATATATAAGAATGGTTATTTACAAAATAGCATTAAAAGTGGGGGTATACACTAAATCAACCTGGTCGTTAATTAGGGGAATTTCCGGATTAGCGCGGGCTTTCTGTATTTCCAACGATTCTAAAAGGTTCATTTTTCGACCCTGTTCGGCATAATGAGTGGTCTTAAGTACATCCTCGACAAAAGAATGGTTTTCATCGATGAGGTGTTTAGCGAAATTTGATTTTTCTGATTGATTTAACCGAAAATATCGCTGATGTTCTTTGAGCCGAGTGCTAAAATTACGACCAGATTGACAAGCTTATAAATACCGGATTTCCTAAAATTACATTGTTTCGTTATTAAAAATGTGGTTTTCTGTTTTACAAAATGTTTTAAAAGCAATGTTAATATTATGTTTCTTAAGGATGTTTTTAATTTGTAGGCTGATATTACCGAAAGAAGTAATTGATCGGAAAGGTGCTTTCTGTATTGAAGGATTACCTGCATACAATAGTTTTTGAATTTTCATAAAGTTTTGTTTTTTACACATGTTATTTATTAAGTTGGAATTGTAACCATTGTTAGTTGGAATCTTTTTTATGGTGTTCATTTCGTTATTTAACGAGGCAGGTGATAAAGGGATGCTTAAGGCTCTGAGGATCACTGAGTTGAAAGCGGCTGTTTCGTGTTTACGGGGATGTCTAGAGTAAAAGTGGGTTTTCTAAAAATATGAATTTAATTGAATAAAAATGGTTCGGGCGGGAGAATTAATGTATGAAACTACTGGGCGGATTGGTAAATTCTCTTCATGAATTTTTATTAAATCATACAGTCTGGGAGCAATTGGATTCATGGGAAGTAGTGTGAATGGATTCAACTGGGAAAATATTTGATTAGGATTATTAGTAAAGGATTTAAGGGCTTTTTAAAAATTATTCGTGGAATCCGATTTCAATTGTGCCGATTGTGATGGAATATACATAGGTCAATCTGGTCGTAATTTTAGCACTCGGCTCAAAGAACATCAGCAACCTTTTCGGTTAAATCAATCTGAAAAATCAAATTTCGCTAAACACCTCATCGATGAAAACCATTCTTTTGGCGAGGATGTACTATTAAAATCATTGATTATGCCGAACAGGGTCGAAAAAATGAACCTTTTAGAATCGTTGGAAATACAAAAAGCCCGCGCTATTCCGGAAATTCCCCTAATTAACGAGCAGGTCAATTTAGTGTATACCCCCATTTTTAATGCTATTTTGTAAATAACCATTCTTGTATACCGGGTGTTGACTTGGCGGACGCAACATAGGAAATCACATGTTAATTTTAAAGTGTTCAAATATTGGCTTTCCTATTTATTTTAGAGACGAAATGTATTTCACTTTTTTGTAGAGGGAAA
Source organism: Philonthus cognatus (assembly GCA_932526585.2). Lineage (NCBI taxonomy): Eukaryota > Metazoa > Arthropoda > Insecta > Coleoptera > Staphylinidae > Philonthus > Philonthus cognatus. The sequence goes on from OW052242.1 coordinate 39,172,173, forward strand.
AATTCTAAATTTATTAATGTTCACACTTAACATTACGTTTTTCTAAGTTAAAATATTTAAGAAAAAGCAACGTGATTTTATAAAAATAATGACATACCATGGAATTGATACAACAATTGCGGATATTCCCTGTTTTTTTAAGTTCAATTTAAAGCTTTAAACAAGTGTTTTCCACTCCCAGACTAAGCATGAAGTAAAATTTCGAGTTTAGAAAAGCCCCGTGAAAATTTGTCGAGGGTCGCACAGCGACCCGAGACAAATTTTCTGGGCATTTCTAAACTCGAAATTTTACTTCATGCGCCACGCGTATAAAACACTATAATATTGTCAAATTTATGTATATTTGAACTTCACTTAAAATCTGTGTTTTATACGCGTGGCGCATGAAGTAAAATTTCGAGTTTAGAAAAGCCCAGAAAATTTTCACGGGGCTTTTCTAAACTTGAAATTTTACTTCATGCTTAGTCTGGGAGTGGAAAACAATCGTTTAAAGCTTCAAATTGAATTTTTTTAAAAATCAACGAATGTCAGAAAATTAACAGCTAAAATAATTAAGAAAAAGTAATGTGATTTTATAAAAATAATGACATTTTTTTGTATAGTGTAAATCATTTAGAAAACATTTACTTTAATCAAGTGACTATGATATCTTTTGCCATTTTGACATCAGCAGGTATTGTTTCAATTTCATGGCATGTCATTATTTTTATAAAATCACATTATTTTTTCTTAATTATTTTAACTTAGAGAAACGTTAACACGAATAAATTCAGAATTGTTCCTTCTACAAAAAAGGTAAATACATTTTGTTTCTAAAAGAAATAGGGGAGCCAAAATTTGAACATTTCAAAATTTACATGGGATTTCCTGTTGCGTCCGCCAAGTCAACACCCGGTATATACCTGTACCATACCGTAATTTAAATCACTCCGTTTGATAATGGCAAGTTGAGTTGCCGAAACTGCAGTCACAAAAATTAAAAATATTGTGTTATACAAACAAAGTTAAAGTGTTTTATTTTATTGAATTGTTGTAGTGTCAACTAATAAACAGTGAAATCTTAACCAAGTGTGTTATTTACTAAAAGTGTTTTATTTTATTAAATTGTTGTAGTGTCAACTAATAAACAGTGAAATCTTAACCAAGTGTGTTATTTACCTGCTATTATGCTGTTGGATATCCCATTTTATGAATCTGGTTTTTAAATGTATACGTTTTATAGTTTAATATTTATAGATTATGGATTCATTCGCTGATATGATTCCTCAAAATGCAACAGTTATCAGAAGTGGAGAGAAACTGATTGTTAACGTGAAAGATTTGGTAGTGGGTGATTTAGTCGAGATACAGTTTGGTGATAGAATACCTGCAGATATTAGAATAACAAAATCTCAGGGTTTTAAGGTATAATAAATATTTCAAATTGTCAAAATTATGGATTGAATTTGGGTGAGTTACGTGAAGATTATAATAACTTTAATTAAAACACTTTTAACCTTTCTTCACAATTTTTATTATATACCAGATGTACATTTCGGTCACAAGGTGACCATTATCAATGGATTGATACTGAATACAGAAAATGATTTTCTGTATTCAGTATCAATCCATTGATAATGGTCACCTTGTGACCGAAATGTACATTTGGTATATAATAAACATTGTGAAGAAAGGTTAGAAGTGTTTTAATTAAAATTATGGATGTATCTACTTTTTGTAATATTATACAGGGTGTCTCACCGAAACCGCACATTGAATGTATATAGATTTCTTATTAATATACAGGGTGTCCACGCTATACCGTTCGTTAAAAGTTTATGGGGTTGCCGTTGCACTAAAATTTTGAAAAAAATCCTTGCCTCCGGTTAAATCAGTTCGCCCCCATGTAAAATATTATAAACTTTCTATCACTATTGTAATGAGATTGTCAGTATTCATGTAATCGAGTATGCTCTTTTCAATAACTATAATTTAAAAACTATACGTCTTCGGATTATACTGAAAGATAACACTAACTTCCCTATTTCTAATGCACTACTATATTTTTATAACGAATTTGGATAGTAGTAGATAGTAGTATTTATTTTTTTTAAATAGAACCCTCTGTATTTTAATACAAAGATACCAGGTTTGATGGGGTTATATCAAACGACTAAGGAGTTATAGCCGATTTTCTGATATAAATGGTTAATGAGTGTGATACACACACATAAAGAACGTTTAGGGCCAGTTGTTGAACCGTGGCTTAAGCAGTAGTTTTCGTAAACTGCAGTTTTAGCTAAGCTGGGCTTTACTTTGCAATGTGTTTCTGAATCATATGTTGAGCCACGCTTGTTTAAGCATAGCTTATGTTATGTTGGTAGTAAATAGTTATGTTCCAAAAGGCTACATGTAATAGTAGCGGATGTGTGCTGTAGATAATATAAATGCTTATGCATTGGTTTACCTAACTGTGTATGAATTGAGCTTAAAATTAACTTAATAAATAATTAATAAAATGCACATACAGTTTTGAAGCACCCAGCTGACTGTTCATTACAGTCACATTTACCGTGTTGTAACAAACGTCATCATCTGACACAATAATTTAGACAACTCGTATTATATCAGTTATCCATCTTTAACTTGTTTTCATATTTTGTGATTATAGTTATTTAAATTTAAATTAATTTAGATGACAATTATATTATTGAGTCTCGACTAAACTAAAGCCTGGCATACCGTTGCCAAAATTGCTGCACCATTACACTACACTCGAAAGCAACAAAGCAATGTAAGGAAAATATTAGATAAGATGTGACCGAAAGAATTCAAAAGTATAAGAACGTCCTAATTAATTCATGTAGATAATAATAACACATTGCTGCATCATTCGCCCTTTCTGGGGGATAGGGAAAGGAAAAGATACATACAATTAGTAGGATGAGGTATGTAGGTAGACTAGAAAGCAATGTAAGGATTTAATCCAAAGCATGATGTGACCGAAAGGATGCAGAATAATAAGGAACTCTAGCACCTAAGTCAACGATCCGAACGGCTCAGAAATGATCTATCGACATCCATTCAACTATAGAAATACCTAATAATCACTTTATGGTCCACACAATATTAAAACGTCAACTATTTTTGATGTTTGAGGTTATGAATTCGAATTTAGCGCGTTAAGCGGTGGTGGTCGGCCGCTTACGAAAACTTTAATTGAACCACAGCTTAGCGATAAGCCATGATTGATAAACTCAAAAATGTATTTAAGCCTAATTTAAATCTAAACTAAGCTTAAGCCGCGATTCAACAACTGGGCCTTAAAGTTGTGATTAAAAACGATGACATATCATGTAACGAAAATAAAAATGACATTATTCAAAACAGAAACTAACGATTTAATGGAGAATAACAAAAAATTATAGCAATTATTCTGTGTAAGAACTATCATTATTTAGAAACAAGGTTCTCTTATAAAATGTTGAGCAACAAAATCAACTCATGCTAATTCGATATTGATATTAGCATGACGTCCTATCTTTCTCAAGGTCTATTTTATATTTTAGTGTTTATAACTGCGAATATTCCTAGTAAAATCTTCAAGACTAAGGATATATAAAAACTTATATCGACTGTCTGCAAAAATTGTAGTGTATTCAAGACTCTCCCTGAAGTTCATTGAAACAACTACTTCCCGAGCTAATGCCCGACGAATATTGAGATACACAATGAATCTAATTTTGATAAAATTACAGGGAATAAATATTAACTACAAGAATTTTGAGCTTTCTTTAACAAAAAGTTTTAATTCAAAGTTTTAATATCCAATACTCGAGTGAAATACAGTGTGTTCCATTGAAAAGCCAATTTCAATCAATCTACCCTCTGCGTCAGATTAATTGTGCATAAGTATTATAAAATCGGCTATACCTTTTTAGTCGTTTAACATAACCTCATTAAAACCCAGTATTTTTGTATTCCTAATTAAAATCTATACTCGATTGTTTAGTTTGGTTTAGTTTAGTTTAGTTTATTGACAAATAATCACCTATATCAAATTAAAGCGAAATAAAAACTACAGAATGAGCTTATCTATCTTTGACGTCCATTTGAAAAAATTAAGTTATTATGCATATCTTGGAAAATATTTGCTTGGTGTTAAAACTAACTACATATTATTAAAAAAAAACAAAAGTGCCTCAATAATATTAAAAAATCATCCTTTTATCATTAATAATAACCAAGTTATAAAGGAAAATAAGAAATCGTTAAAATCAGTTTTTTCGCAGTGTGCTCTGAGCGTTCAACTTTTTTGTTGGTTTTACACCGGTCGAAGTACTTATTGTCCCGCATATTTCTCCCGTTTAACTTATTCTCTATCTCTTACCATGTAGACGATATTTTTAAAATACTCATTTTCCCGCATATTTCTCCTGTTCAACCAATTCTCTATATCTTACCGTATAGAAGATATTTTTATAATAAATGTAATAGTGCATCACTGAATCAAACACTTACTATGTTTTTACCACAAAATATTTATTGTATGTATATATATTATATTACACAAATATACACATAAATTCACGACTTAAGTTTCGACGTTTGACGGTCATTATCAAGTGAAACAAATTACAAAGGGGGGTTACATTTATACAGGTAAAACAATTTAGAGTGAGGGTAGCAAAACAAATTAGGTTAAACAGGTACAAAGATTTACACATTAAAGGATTTCAAAGAGCGGCGTGTACACTAAATCGGTTTGTTCGTTTAACAGATTAACTAGGGGGTTCTTGGTTCGTTTGAAAATTTCGGCGGATTCGATCAGGTTAAGCTTTGTGCCTTTGGTACAGTTATGTAAAATTTTAATTTTATTTATTTCTGGAAATGAATGTTTGCACTCTAATACGTGGTTAGAAAAGGAACTGGAGTCTTGGTTCAATCTAAATGCGCGAAAATGTTCCGAATATCTCTTTTCGAAACTACGACCGGTTTGGCCTACATACACACTATTGCATTCGGAACAAGGGATTTCATAAACACCTGATTTCTTTAAAGGATTAATTTTGTCTTTTGAATTGAATAAAATGTTGGATAATTTGCAACTGGGTCTAAACGCGATTTGCTGGTTTTATTTTCGAAGAATGTGAGCTATTTTTTCCGTAATTTCGCCAAAGTATGTTAGGGTAATGTATGGATCTTTGATCACATTTTCCAGTCTCGGATAAATGTGGGTCATTGTATTTTGATAGCGTTTTTTATTAATTATGTTCTGAATAAGGTTGACTGGATAACCATTAGTTTTGGCAATATCTATAATTTTATTTAGTTCTATGACTCGGTTATTGGCTGATAAAGGAATTAAAAATTTGTTTTGCTACCCTCACTCTAAATTGTTTTACCTGTATAAATGTAACCCCCCTTTGTAATTTGTTTCACTTGATAATGACCGTCAAACGTCGAAACTTAAGTCGTGAATTTATGTGTATATTTGTGTAATATAATATATATACATACAATAAATATTTTGTGGTAAAAACATAGTAAGTGTTTGATTCAGTGATCATGAATTACCACGTAGTTACGGTCGCAACCATCATTATGATTAGTAATAGTGCATCTCTTTGATTTGTCATGCGATAAGTTTTTCTGTTTTATTAATAGCAACTTTTGTTTTTTGATGGTCACATATGACGATATGCATATTATTAAACTGTAGTTTTTACGGTGAGGTCAACTATGTACCACACATGCACTTTTTACGAATGTATTTGTTTATGGTATGTTAACACAGAAACAAACACTTTATTTGAAGTGCTTGTTGACATAACAACCTATAATCAATTCATGGTATTATTTTTTTTTAAATAAGGTTTTGTATTTATCTTACCAACAACAAAAAATTGCAATGTTTGAAAAGAATTAAATAGCTAAAATTAATAGTACATGTGTGACATATGGAAATCAGGGTGAAAAATGCAGTTCAATGATATTCAATTTGCTTTATGCTTCGATTTAAAAAACAGAAGTTGATGTTGATAACACAAAACCGAATCGTCTGACAAATTTAATCGAATATCTTTCAGAGATATTAAAAAAGTTACCCAGAGTGGAAAACCCTGTACAGTGTGTCCCGATTAAGCAGTCCATGCATAGGTATCATCTAAATGTTAAGACTATACCTACTATCTAATTGATTGTTAAACTAACAAAAAAGTTGAACGTACGGAGCACAATTCAACTTTAATTTTTTTTGTATTGCACCAGATAAACACATTATTTTTCTTTTCAGTATACATGTTCGTTAATTTTTAGTAGTTTAATTCGAAGCTTTTAACGATTGTTTTCTACTTCCAGGCTGAGCATGAAGTAAAATTTCGGGTTTAGAAAAGCCCCGTTAAAATTTGGCGAGGGTCGCGCAGCGACCCGAGACAAATTTTCTGTGCTTTTTTAAACTCGAAATTTTACTTCATCCGCCACGCGTATAAAACACTGATTTCAAGTAATGTTCAAAATATTCTTAGAAGTACTTACATTTCTTTCACCACTTTTATTTAAACTTTTAAATTAAGTGATAAAACAAAGTTGAGTGGTTTATTATTATTTTATATTTTGTTTTTCATAAAAAATCACAATGTGAATGCTAACCAAATCAAAGATTTCAGAATATTATTGTTTAGCAGTGTATTTATAATCTTGCTTTAGTAGTTTATTTTTAATTCTGATTTAGAAGTATATTTTGAATTACTAGAAATCAGTGTTTTATACGCGTGACGCATGAAGTAAAATTTCGAGTTTAGAAAAGCCCAGAAAATTTGTCTCGGGTCGCTACGCGACGCTCGACAAATTTTCACGGGGCTTTTCTAAACTCGAAATTTTACTTCATTCTTAGTCTGGGATTGGAAAACACTCGTTTAAATCTTTGCATTGATCTCCTTAAAAAAAAAAACGTATATTTGAAGTTTTACAGCATGTAAATGGGATATGTATACATAGAAGAAAAACTCCCTGTAGATAGTATAACATCCACACTCTTAATATATTTTAAAATATTCTATCATATGTTTAATAAAAAAAAACCTCTAGAGTACCATGGAAAATATTCTAGGTTGGCAACTCTGAAATTACATATTATAATTATTATGTCTGATGTTTGATATGTCAATTCCTAAAGCGTGTAGCCAACCTAAATTTAAAAAGGATTAAATCATGGCACTCTGGAGGTTATTTTGATTAAACATGCGATACAATTTATATAGAATTGGCAATTTAATTTATATTTAATATTTATTTAGGTTGATAATTCTTCTTTAACTGGTGAAAATGAACCACTATTGAGGACAAACCAATGTACAAATGAGAATTTTTTGGAAACTAGAAACGTTGCATTTTTCTCCACAAATGCCGTTGAAGGTACAGCACAAGGTATAATTTAAAATGCATATACAATTAAATACTAATTTTGCAATGCTATATAAATCAAATTCTTCACGTTGTTCAAAAATGTATACATATACATTTTTGACTTCATTTCAATTAACATCAAAATTTTTGGCGGAAAGACCTTTTGTGAATAGGTAATAAGTAAAGAAAAACTGTTGTTTTTACTGGGTCATTTTATAAACAAATTCATCTTACTTTTTGATCGCAGTAGTATATTCCCAGAAACTAAACACTATCATCCCCTAAACCAAATATTTAGACTATACAATATGGGGCATTCCATGGAACGAATGCCCCATATTCTACAGTCGAAATATTTGGTTTAGGAGATGGTAGTGTTTAGGTTTCTGGGGATATACTACTGCGAATCAAAAGGAAAGTGAATTTGTTTATAAAATGAAAAATCTTTATTTAATCTTCCAAATCAATTGTATTTCCTTCAAAGTACTCCCCGTCAGACAGAATGCACTTATGCCAACGTTTCTTATTTCTTAACTTTCTTATTTTGATTGACGCTCGAAGGCTAACCGCTCACTAATCCGTAAATATAGTATATTTTAAAGTGTCTGCAATATAAGAGTATGTTTTGTTCGTCAACTTTTATTTTACTTTTTCCTTCCCTTCTACGGATGGTGCGTACTGTTGTATTCGGCCAGAAGTATTGGCCGGATATTCGGCCTGAATTTTTGCCGAATATCGGGTATCCTGTCAAAAGAATAACTGTTGTATCTCTAGTGTTTATATCTAACTTTTTAGTCAGATATCTGAAGTCTTAAGCGTTATTATTGATTTTTGCTTTAAGGATTTGTAAATATTCTAATTTCACAGGGATAGTAATTATGACTGGTGATAATACAGTAATGGGAAGGATAGCTGGTTTGACGGCCAGACTTCAGCCGCACTCGACCCCCATAGCCAGAGAATTGCGTCGTTTCATGAAGATAGTCACGGTCTGGGCTTGTTTCTTGGGTTTTACATTTGGTCTAGCCTCTATATGTCTGGGATATTCATGGATAGACGCTGCCCTATTTATTATTGGGATCATTGTTGCAAATGTACCAGAAGGTAAATTAGTTTATAATTAAAAAAAAATTATTCAATATTAATTGTCTTTGGTCGATTGATATAAACTCGGGATTTAAGATTACTCCACGGGAAATAATCACACAGGATTAAATTAGGCGAGCGTGTCCTGTCAGGAAGATCAACTACGCTGTAATGACTTTTTTCAACAAATGCACTGAAGTCCTTATTGTGTTGAAAATCGGTGAACTTTTTAATAGACAAATTGCGAGTCAGTGAATTTTTCGGTCGGTGAACTTTCAAGTCGGTGAAATTTCTGTCGAAGAATTGAAGTCGGAAGAATTGAAGTCGGTTAACTTTTACGCGAATAAATTATAATTATTATGCCTCTTATTATAGGTACATTATACAATAACCAAAATTACCTAAAAACTCGATACATTATTTCTGTAAAGTGAAATTCAGCCTCTTATTTATCCTAAGGTTTAGTGAGTGCTCTATCTGCATTGACGACGGACTGAAGAGAGCTATCATATATATAACCATTATTTCGCATAATATTACACTTGTCTACATACACTATCTGCTTTAACTATATACAATGAAATAATAAGAAAAACTCAACAAAAATTGAAACAATAAATAAAACCATAATTCATTTTTTTAAATGGCTACACCTCACAGATCTCATACTACACCTCACTGATCTCTGCATTCTACAATCCCCTTTCCACTCTCACATAACACTTAATTTAAACTTTTACTCTTAATACTACGTCCCTCACTGCACTCATACCACCAATGTTGCAGATATTTGTAGTTTGGGCAGGTCCAACTCTTTGCTATTTTGTTTTGTCGAATTTGTAGTTTTTCTGCCCTTAGTTTTTCTACTACTTCTTGTTCTAACTTCTGACCCTTCGCTAGCTTTTCCTCTACATACATCACAGACATTCCAGATCTGTCATACAGTTTGGGTCTTATTTGCAGCCATTTCGTACTCTCGTGCTTTTGTTCCCATTCCCTATAGCCCACTTTCCAAATTTCTTGCACTAATCTTGCATTCTCCATCTCACTTAACCTCCTTTAAAACTTTACCACTCTCTTTGCTACCATACACGTGACAGACATTTTTTTGTATTCCTGCAGCACCACGTATCCGGGTGTGGTCCTCTCCAATCCTATGCACCTACACTTATACCTTATACTTCTGCTCCATATAATACTTTTGTAATAATGCATGCATCCTACCAAATCATTTGCATTCTCACATTGTTTCCTAACGCATCTTTCCACGTTCTCATCAATCGCTCCATGCCCTGCTTTACCACCAGTCTCCGAGAAGATAAAGCTTAGGTATTTAAACTCTTTCACTCTTTTCACACTTACCCTTCCATAAAAATTCTTCTACTTTCCCTCTTCTTCCCGCATTCCGATATAATATCCATTTCGTTTTCTTCACATTCATAACTAATTTTCTTATGTCAAAGTACCTTTCAAGCCTTTTACTCATCTCTTGCAGTTCACTGAACGATTTAGCTAACACTACCACATCTGCGTTGACCAAGCTCCATATCTGCCATATATAAATTAAATAATAGAGGACTGAGGGGGCAGCCTTGCCTTAGTCCTTGTCTTACTTTAAACTGCTAAGACACATTCTCTCCAACTCTTACCTTTCACGAAGTTTCTCTATAAACATCTTCTATCCAATTCACAGACATTCTCAAACATTCTACAAGCATTCTTTTATCTACTAAGTCATACGCCGTCTTAAGGTCTACAAACAACGTATACATCCTCTCTTACCCAGTGCTCTTTCAATCACCCAGTTCACCCAGGTATTTTCCTTCTGAAACCGGCTTAAACCTCAGGAAATTAAAACTTTTCATCCGTTCCTTCTTCCAATCTCTCTTTCACCATGCACATCACCACCTTCAATACTGAGTCCATGCATGTTACGCCCCTGTAGCTATCTGGCGAAACTACACATCGTAGCATGTTGCGGTAAAAAATGTCAATGTAAAAGTGGCCAAGAGAAATCGTTGGAAATAATGTTTAAGTTCATAGCTTCTCCGCAAGAGGGCGCTATCTTTACAGTAAAAGATTAAAACAATTTTTATCAAATAAATGCCAAATTAAGCTATGTGAAAAACATGAAAATCTTAATCTGCAGTAAATTTTACTTAATTTTAACTATCTTCTCGTTTTTATATGTCTCACATAAGATGCGCGGGAAAACAAAACTGGCTAATTATTCAAATGCCTGTATTATTGTCAGGTTCTACTGAATTTAATATACTTGGGCTCATTTGATAGATAATTGAATGCACTTTCAAACACAATTTATTCTGATTTATTTCAGTTTCAATATTAAGCGCCATAGGGTGCGATTGAGACAATCATGCTATTTTTTCCATTTTCTTTAAATGTTCAAATTGGAAGGTATACGTAAGTTACGATAGTTAATTAAAATGAGAATTAGTGTCAAAACTTGGAAATACTCCTTCTTAATCCTCTCTTCTGTTATTTTGTGCTTGCAGACCTCTGTTCTATATATTCCAAGAGCTCCTATTCCCATTGTATTTTTTTTACTTTACATATCTCTTCTTTGGTCCATAACTTCTTCTGAATTTGGCACACCCTTTCGTATTTAGTTTCTGCTTCTTTTATCTTATTCTTTGACCTCTTCCCATTCTCTATTCACGTACCGCCCCCCTCACGTTCCTCTTTATCCTCCTACACTCTTCATCGAACCAATTGGAAGCCGCAGTTATTATTATATTTGATAATCCGTCAACCAGGTACATGATCAATTTGGCGTCAGTCTGACCACATTCAAGGACTGAACTGACGCTAGACTGATTGTGTTACTTGTCCTTAGTGTTTTTTTTTTTTAACAGGACTAATAGCAACAGTAACGGTTAGCCTAACCGTGACAGCGAAGAAAATGGCGGCGAAAAATTGCTTAGTGAAAAATTTAGAAGCAGTAGAAACACTTGGCTCAACGTCCGTCATCTGTTCAGACAAAACTGGAACGCTAACACAAAACAGGATGACCGTCTGCCACCTGTGGTTCAACAATCGTATTGTCAATGCCGATATTAGCACTGATCAGTATGATGCAAAAAGATACACCAGCGACGAAGGTTTCGAGTTATTAATGCGCTGCGCGACTCTGTGCAATCGAGCTGAGTTTGCCGCAAATCAAGAGAAACGACCAGTGATGCAACGAGAAGTGAATGGCGATGCATCAGAAGCAGCAATTTTCAAATTCGTCGAATTAACGAAGGGTCAAGGAAACCCGGACGAATTTCGGTTGAACTATCCGAAGCTCATCGAGATACCATTCAGTTCAACTACTAAATACCAGGTAATGCACATCTGTGAAGTTAAAATAGTTTTTATGCTACCCCCGTCAAAGACATTATTATGATCAAAATGTGTTTATGATTTCATGTACATTGAGGCTTTTTTACTAAACTTAATGTGCATAAGACCTTATTTATATTAACTTTGCGGCCCGATTACTAGCTAATTATATATTTGGAAACGTCCAAAATTACTGTTTTGTTATGTTTTTCTGAACATGTCTGTTTTTGCCCGCTATACTACGAAACACAATAAACTGAAATTTAATGACTTTATACATTAGATGCAGAGTATGACTATGGAAACAAAATAATTTGAAGCAACAGTGACTTCATGAACAATATTCAAAATCGTGTTACTCTTGCGATAATTTTTTCGGCTGTTTGGGTATGTGAATATTGAAGCTTTAGGTTCTCTAAATTTATTTGCCATCGTTCAATACAAAAATATATTGCTATTCGTTCATGTTTTATCTTTGATGACTGCAACTTTTATCTTTTACCGTTGAGTATCTTAACTTACGGGGTTTTTCTATTCCATTTCACTATTTGGGTACATCGATTTAACACAGGTATAACAATTACGTATTTGAAATCTAATGGCGAAGTTCAGTCTTTGGCTGGGTCGCCGCGACCGTTTTTCAACTTAACCATTGAACATATAATTTTACAAACTGATACAATTTAATATAAAACGAACAGAGAAGATTGTTTCGCAACTTTCCAAGCACAAGCTATCTAGAAGAATATAAATAATTATATGTAATTCGGCAACAATGACACGCAAAGATCTCGCGAATATAAATTCAACTGTTTTTAAGGTGTTTGGAATAATGATTTTGGAAGGTTAAGATACATTTCGCTTGGCACACTTGTGGTACCTTATTGTACACTTTAGAGATTTGTGTTGAGAAAGATCTCTCTGCAAAAGCAGATTTATGTAGAGGTGGAATTAATACTCCTCTAAAGCGTACATTAAGTGTATGAACGCCAGAGCGAAACTTGATTTTCTGGTAAAGATAAGGTGGAGTTTAAACTTGAATAAATTTGTGGCCGAAAGTGGCAGTTCCTGTAACTTATGACTCATATGCTGAAATTTCCTAAAACCAAAGAATAATCTTAAACAAGAATTTTGTATGTTGAATTTTATCAATAGTATTTTTATTTAAACAAAAGTGATATACTACATCACAATAGTTGAAGTGTGGCAAAATCAGGGATTCACATAATATAGTTTTCAACTTTTGCGATAAACAATGCCTATTTACGTATATTAACCTAACATTTACGTACGCCTCTCTGATACAACAGGAAATATGATTATAGAATCTTAGCTCAGTATATTATATATATAGAGTCCTAGGCTTCTAACACAGTTTTTTATACCAACATAAATTAGTATTGTCCAGGGTAATTGAAAGAAGGGGAGATACTGTTTCTCGGGCTTTTTTGGACCAAACAGAATAGCTTCAGTTTCAGAATTTTTTATTAAGAGAGAGTGCTTATTACATTTTGTAACAATTCTATTTAAATTAGAGTAAATTTTAGCGCACTAAGCATTTTTCTACAAAAGTATATAATAATTGAACATTATCTGCAAAAAGGTGGTAGTTATTTAAGTTAGGACTTGAAAACATTTGCGAGGTATAAATTGAAAATAATAAATTCCCCAAAATGGAACCTTGTGGTACATCTCGGTGAGTTTTTAGCTCATTTGACAGATTATTTTTCAAGCTTACAATTTGCAATCGGTTGCTTAAGTATTCTTTGAAAATACTAATGGATGTCTGATCAAATTCAATGTAAGACAATATAGCAAGCAGGGTACTATGTGAGATTCACTATATCCCAAATATCTTTCATATCTTTCACCTTGTCAAATATATGCCAAAAAGTTTCCCTATTTACGAAATGAGTTTCACTATATACCAAATACTTTTCCCTATAATATTTTTGCTGAACATTTTTGCAGTGACAATAACTTTTTTCTGGAAATATTTTATTTGTTTTTATACATACAGGGAGCTTTTTTTTAAGTATACGTATTCCAAATTCAGCCTATTTTCTGTAAATCTTTAGATATTCCTTGTTTTTTTTTTATATATATAATTTGAAGCTTTAAACTAGTGTTTTTCACTCCCGGCTAAGCATGAAGTAAAATTTCGAGTTTCGAAAAGCCCCGTGAAAATTTGTTGAGGGTCGCGCAAAAATTTACGAGGCTTTTCTAAACTCGAAATTTTACCTTATGCGCCACGCGTATAAAACACTAAAATATTGTGAAATTTATGTACAGTTGCGAGAGAAAAAAACTAGTACAGCCAAATATTTGGCTATGTGAACTGGACTCACTTTGATTTTTTAAATTGTCAATCAAATTGACAAATCTGCGGAAATGTCAAACAAAATTTAATTAACGTCGACATGCCTCAACTGACTGAAACGCAAAAAGCGATAATATCGACCCGTTTAGGGACGGTATTAGCATTAGAGACATTGCTAATGAAGTGCACGTCAGCAAAAGCACCCCCTTATTGGCCAAGAAACAAAATGTTGTTAATCTGTGTATGACACACAGGTTAACAACACAAGAAACAAATATTTGATATTTGTTTTACAAGAAAAAAATACGATATTTTAGAAGTGGCTAAAGCTCCCTGTTGTACTAGTTTTTTTCTATGGCAACTGTATATTCGAACTTCACTTGAAATCTCTGTTTTATACGCGTGGCGCATGGAGTATAAGTTCGAGTTTAAAAAAGCCCAGAAAATGTTCACTGGGCATTTCTAAACTCGAAATTTTACTTCATGCCTTACTTCATGCTTAGTAAATTAAATTCTTTTAAAAAAACAACGAACGTCGGAAAATTTAGAGCTTGTGCATATGTTTACCTAAAAAAAAAAATCACTGGATGTAACACTACTTACGTCAGCATTCATTCTCCGGATAAGGATTCCTCTTAGTTCATTGCTAAGATGAATTTTTTGACAAACTGCAGCCATTTTGCTGAGAAGTGAAATGTAATTGACAAACTGTGATAAGGTTAGGTTAGGGAAATATATTTGAGATAAAGGGATACATATTCGATATAAAGTGAAATGCAATAGAAAAACTCTGTAAATGAAAATAATTCTAGAATCTACAATGTTACTCTTATGACGTTACTCTTGTTGGAATTAAAATGTGTTTATCTTTTGGCTCTAAAACAGCGGCTAAGTAGTGGGTGGTAATAATCTGAACTGACGCCATTACCATACAACAATGATAAAAAATATCTGCATACACATACGGAAACTTTATTATTTAAGCATACAAATCCCGATATTTCCGTTATACATTTTAAGGCGTTCGTTGATTTTATCCAAAAAACGAGAACAATTTAAAGCTTCTAGCGAGTAATTCCACTCCTTTATTAAGCATTAAGTAAAATATCTCCATATCTTTCGTTCTAATAATGCACGATTGTTTTGCCATTGCCTTTACCTGAACCACTTCAGAAATTGAGTATTGTACCCTCTTGAATAGGATTAAAAATTGAGATTTGAATTTTATAGGAGACAATGGGTTTCTAGAAGTCCATAAACTCACCAAGCCAGGTTATTATATATTATTTCCAAATAATCCAACTTGATTAATTACTTCCCAATTGACCTACAGCAGTCGCCACCAGAGAAAAGAATCGGTTTTACACTAGGATTTTTGTTCAGATGTTTAGATGTTTTTTGAATTGTTGTAACAATAAAGTTAATATAAAAAGTGTAACAAAACGTTACTCTTACTTTTTATGAGATACAAATAATAATTTAAGTTGATTAACGTGACGTATCCAATACATGTGTATCTCTGAAAGATCTACTACTGTTAGATCCAAGGAGTAATGAATTTAATTTAAATAGTCCTCAGAATCTTGATCTATGACGGTAATGTATAAGTAAATCCGGGATCTGATCCGAAATTTCCTCCCCACACTAACCTGCACAAGCGAAGCCATTGTCGACTGATCCAGCCGCACGAACGTGGTTGACAAATCGCCGTTTGTATCTTAATCTAATTCTCAAAAATGCCAGTGGAAATTTCCAGTGACAGGAGCGTGATAATTGCTGATTCCACTTCGTATTTTATACCGGTTGAGCATTTTCAATCCGAAACATGTAATATAATTAATTATATAAAAATGACTATCCTTAACTTTAAATGTGTTTATTGTTATAAGTTGTCAAACTTTATTTGTAAAATGAATATCAATTATACCATTGAAGAAACAGTTTTCATAGTAAAAAAAAACCGTTTTACACTAAAGGCAGCATAAGGAATGTGCGTGATTTATTTTATTTTAGCACAAGGAAGCTGTATGCTCAAAAAATCAATATTTGGACTTAAATTTTCAATGATACAATTATTGAACCGTTTGAAATTAAAATTCGGGATCATATTTAGATTTTTTAATCAACAAAGTTGGCCTTGCAGTAGTGCTGCTTCTTGCACGTG
Organism: Philonthus cognatus; assembly: GCA_932526585.2. Lineage (NCBI taxonomy): Eukaryota > Metazoa > Arthropoda > Insecta > Coleoptera > Staphylinidae > Philonthus > Philonthus cognatus. The sequence goes on from OW052242.1 coordinate 39,188,474, forward strand.
ACAATCAGGAAGTTTGGTTTCAACAAGATGGCTGCCCAGCGCATTTTGGAGTAGATGTTCGGCAATATTTAAACCAAACCTTTCTAAATGGAGTAATTAAATAGCTAGATCTCCTGATTTGTGATTATTTTCTTTAGGGCCAAATGAATAGCAAAATTGATCAAATACCGATTCTTTAAAGACTGTAATTTTTGAAGAATGTGCGCGTATTAATTCTTAAACACCAACTAACGTGATTAATGGATTTTATAGTATTATTACTATTATATTCAAGAGACGTTTGTTTTAATCTGTAGCTTGAAATCAAAATGCAATTAAATTTAATAATTTGTCCATTTTGTGAAGGATCCGGATTAAAAATGCTCACCCTAAATTATATTATATGTTCCGGATTGAAAATGCTAACCCGGTATAAGTAGTTGTTGGTAAGTCCATATACATATAACCTTCCCATTTTACATTTTATTGGAGTGCGCCGGTAAAATTCTGAGTCGGGTTTAATTCAATTTGTAAACCGCATCCAGATCTCTTTATAGGTATTTTGTCTGTTTTGGAGTCGTCGTCTATTTGAACTTGCATAAACGCGTTGTCATAGATGTTTTTTTATAAGGCTTGAATATCTTAAATCGATTCTCGCTTTATCTACAGCTCTCAGAACTGCATATTTCAACGGAATCAAAGACGATTTGTATAGGTATATGTAATCGTTGCTTTTCTCAATGAGGTTTCGTACTATTTGAAGGTGGTCCGTGGTGCTAAATTCCTTTCGAAAACAGCTTGTTTGGTTGGTTGATGAAAGTCAAACTTTTTTCTCAATCTATTATTTAATATTTTAGCAAGGAGTTTATATAAATGTATATATGTTATTTCTGTCCCCTTTTTTGTATAGGATGATAGCTTCGGCGTTAATTCACCTTCCGTTGGTTATTCGATCCTTGTCTGGGCTTTTAATGTTCTTCAGTTGTTTTAGAGCTCCTTGTAGTTCTTGACGGTCTATTTCAGGGATTTATTCTGAGCCTACTTTTTGGATTTCGCCTCCATGATATTCGTAGTTTTGTGGAGTGGAGCTATAAAGAATTCTGTAAAAATCTTGTATCACCTCTTTGATTTCTCCTCGATTGCTTACCGTGTTTGTTTTTTGTTTTTGCTATATTTGTTGTCCCTTGGGCCAATTTTGATCTTAAGTCCTTTATGTTTTGTTGTTCTTGATGATGTATTTTATGAGTTTGGTATTATACTCTCGTAAGTCTTTCCTTATGTTCTTGTTTTATAACTTTGTTTAACACTTTGTAATTTTCAAGTTCTCAGTTTGTACTTCTTCTTTGTTTCATTAGATCTTTGGTTTGTTCGCTTAATTTGCCTATGTATGGTGTTTGCTTTGCACATACTCTCCTTGTTGCTATTTATGCTTCTAGTAATGTACTCGGAGAGTTCTTCTATTCTCATTTTAGCAAGCTTACATTGCTCCCCTAGATTTTTAGTGAGCATGTTTTGAAACTAGTCTATGGTCTTACACAGCATATCTGTAGTAGGGTATTTTTGTTTCTTGAGTAGTTTGTTTCTCTCAAGTTTTATAATTATCCTAAAGTTGCTCTGACAAGTCGATGGTCGCTATTGGTATCGAATCGATTTAGTATGGTGACGTCTTGGAAGATGTTCTTTTTGTTACTGATAATATAGTCTATTTTGCTTTTCAAGTTGTTGTTTAGGCTTTTCCAGGTCCATTTCGTTTGAGGTGCTCTTTGGAAAAATGTATTTGTACAACATTGATTTTTGTCTCTGGAATAGTCGATTAGCATTTCTCCTCTGGTGTTTGTTACACCTAGTCTAGACTTACCTATATTTGGGGTATCTAGTTCTCTGCTTTAGCCTACTTTCGCAATAGTCTCCCATGGTTATTACAAACTTGGCGTTTTCGTTTTGTCTGGCTGTCTTTGTGTTCTCGTACAACTGTTCTGCTTTATCGTCTTCTGCAGCGCTAGTTGGAGCATAAATTTAGCTAACTTGTAGGATGTACCTTTTATCTTAGTATAACATATATGACTCAAGACGATATAGCTTGTGTTTTAATTATTCGATGTTTTAGGCGTTTGATCACTTGTAATGCAACTCCTCCTAGATGATAGTTGTTTTGATATAGCATATCTTGATTTCCTGGACGTAGTTTTATCTCCTTTTAGTCTGGTTTCATTCAGACCTAGGATATTCCAGTTTATGTGATACAATTCCTCTTCTAGTCCATGCATGTACGTAGCGATTTTAAGTGTACATTTATTCATCGACTCTTTGCCTCTCCCAGAATCCGTAAGGCAAACGGCGCAGTGCAAGATTGTGAGTATGTGACTCTACTTGCCTGAGGTCTTACTGTTTTAGTATTTGTTATTTATCATTTGGAAGGTATAGTAGCCATAATCCTCCACGCTGGCTAGTCGGGTTGGAGGATGTTGATACCAGCCGCGCATTTTGGGATCAGTCGCTGTTCATAGCCGCCCGTTCTGGGTCAGACGCTACTGTGCTAATTGTGGCCCATTTCCTCGGTACCCATAAGCATCCCCCTGGGGAGGCGTACCTGGGGAGGAGCCCGATAGGGGACTAGCAACCCCGCACGGGTACCTATTATATACGTACAATACGCACGTACCTGTTATACCTATTATACAGGGAATATTTCTTTTCGTTAGTTTTTAAGAGTTTAATTCGCTTTTAACGACTGTTTTCCACTCCCAGACTAAGCATGAAGTAAAATTTCGAGTTTAGAAAAGCCCCGTGAAAATTTGACGAGGGTCGCGCAGCGACCCGAGACAAATTTTCTGGGCTTTTCTAAACTCGAAATTTTACTTCATGCGCCACGCGTATAAAACACTATAATATTGTCAAATTTATGTATATTCCAACTTCACTTAAAATCTGTGTTTTATACGCGTGGAGCATGAAGTAAAATTTCGAGTTTAGAAAAGCCCCGTGAAAATTTGTCGAGGGTCGCGCAGCGACCCGAGACAAATTTTCTGGGCTTTTCTAAACTCGAAATTTTACTTCATGCGCCACGCGTATAAAACACTATAATATTGTCAAATTTATGTATATTCCAACTTCACTTAAAATCTGTGTTTTATACGCGTGGAGCATGAAGTAAAATTTCGAGTTTAGAAAAGCCCCGTGAAAATTTGACGAGGGTCGCGCAGCGACCCGAGACAAATTTTCTGGGCTTTTCTAAACTCGAAATTTTACTTCATGCGCCACGTGTATAAAACACTGATTTTAAGTGATTTTAACTGATTTTCACGTGGCTTTTCTAAATTCGAAATTTTACTTCATGCTTAGTCTAACAGTGGACAACACTCGTTTAAATCTCCACATTGATCTCTTCAAAAAAAGCAACAAATATCTGAAGATTTACAGCATATAATTGGGATGTGTATACTTAAAAAAAACTCCCTGTATATGTACAATATTCGCAAAAAAGACCGTCTATATAAATCAGTTATATTTTAGGTAAGCATACATGGGACAGGTCGAGAGAGTTTGTTGGTGATGAAAGGAGCTCCCGAGCGGGTTTTAGACAAATGTAGTACAATTTTCTACGAGGACGAAACCGTCGAAATGACAGAAGAATTGAGGATGCTTTGTGACACTTCCTGTCTAGAATTAGCGGCGAGAGGTATTCAACAAGTTGACAGTGCTAAACAAATAAAGACCTATTTTCTTTAAATACGTGTTTTATTATTGTTTTTAGGTGAGAGAGTTTTGGGTTTCTGTGATTTGCAACTTGATGATCCGTATTCGATCGCGTATCCATTTTCCATCGACCCAGTTGCGAATTTTCCTTTAGACGGCCTCCGTTTTGTCGGTTTCATGTCATTGATTGATCCACCTCGACCACAAGTGCACGATGCTGTCGAACGGTGTAGAACAGCCGGGATTAAGGTCGTTATGGTCACCGGAGATCATCCGGTGAGTACCAATCATGCTTTAATTTTTGAAGCACGAATGTTCAAATGTTAAATCTCGTAAGGTCCGCATATAGAAAAACATTAATTAAAATTAATCCCCTAATTTAAGAGATATGGCTATGGCGAAAGTCTATGCCAGGATCATCGATCCAAATTTAAATTAAAAAAAACCCTAATTGTTTACAGAAGTATACGTTTTAAAGCCCCAGGAACCCGAATCAAGTGATATCTTAGTAATGTCGATCTTTGTAATTTCAGCGAAAACGGCTTATAAGATTTTCAACAAATATTGTATCGTATGTTCAATAAAAAAAACCTCTAGAGTGCCATGATTTTATCTTTTTTTTAAATTGAAGTTGGCTATACACTTTAGGAATTGACATATGAAAAGTCAAACAAAATAAAAAATTAAAAATTAAAAATTAAAATGTATAATTTTCGAGTTGCCAACCTAAACTATTTTCCATGGCACTCTATAGGTTTTATTTTATTGAACATACGATATTTGGGTTCTAACAAAATGAAATTTATTCTAAATAAAAATAAATGTAGAGAATCAAGACTTAAAAATTTAACGTGTATGTATTTTTTTAAATGTTTTGATTAGTAATTTTTTTAATGTGATTTTATTATTGACTGATGTTTATGGGATTAGTATTTGATTTTATATTATTTATTTATCTTTGTTAGCATTAATGAAAATCTGCTGCGGGAAACAGGTTCCAACCGCAAACTAAAATATTATGGACTCTTATCGAAACGATTATCTATAAAGTGCTTGCTTATGACATTTTAGTATTTGTGTATTTCACATTAGACTGATAAACATCGTTCGATAGATTGACTTAGGTATGTGTTCATTTTTCACAAATCAATATTACGTTATATACTTATTTCTTGACTTTTTACAACTTTATGTAAAACATTTTTCTATGGCGTTAATAATTTACGAGGTTTTAAGAATACGCTAAAAGTAAACATCCCCTATAGAGAAAATATTACCTTAAGTCAAGAATATGAATTTGTGTTCAGTACTCATTCATTCACTGGATAACTATATATGCGTTTCAGGCTTCAACGCCATCATCAGTATAGTCCCGAACCAGTGTTTGAAGAATACTGAACATCATTGACCATTTATTACGACCTGTGCAATTTGTATATGTTTCGAAAGCGTAAACGCCATCTAATGCCCCTTAGCTCAAGTAGCATCGTCAATCACTGATTCTGGACTATACTGATGATGGCGTTGAAGCCTGAAATGCGTATTTAGTTATCCGGTGAATGAATGAGTACTGAACACAAATTCGTATTCTTGATATTTGTATTCTATTAAATAATGCCCTCTTGTGGACGAACAATTGTTGTATACAAACGTGTAGTTTGCCAGCTATTGACGATTCTACTTGAGCTAAGCGGCATTAGATGGCGTTTACGCTTTCGAAACATATGCAAATTGCACAGGCCGTAATAAATGGTCAAAGATGTTCAGTATTCTTCAAGCACTGGTTCGGGACTATACTGATGATGACGTTGAAGCCTGAAACGTGTATATAGTTATTTAGTGAATGAATGAGTACTGAACACAAATACATATTCTTGATTCTATATATAGTTATCCGGTGAATAAATGAGTACTGAACACAAATTGATATTCTTGGTATTTGTATTCTATTAAATAATGCTCTCTTGTGGACGAACAATTGCTGTATATAAACGTTTAGTTTGCAGGCTATTGACGATTCTACTTGAGCTAAGGGGCATTAGATGGCATTTGCGCTTTCGAAACATATGCATATTACCTAAAAGTTGATCATTTTGAGATATTGTAGAGTACTACCCGAATAAGAAATAAGATGATAGGAATTAATCATTTTTTTGAATTTTCATAACACACAGCCATACGAGTAGTATAAGGTACGATTCACGAGAGGTGTCCCATGGTTTACTTGATTTGTAGTGCTTTCTGCACTAATACATGTAATGCGAAATTAGTTTGATGCCATTAGATAACGTGTGTGAAAAGAGACAGAAAACTTCATAATATGTCTGCTATGGTTTTCAAATGGAACATACGAAAACGTATGTTCCGGTATGCAGCTTTAAAATGTTAAAGTTAAACGTCACATTTTGCCAATGTCTTCTTAAAAATATATCTGCAAAAGCCCAGCCACAAATCAATGAAATTAATGTGCACTATCGTTTTAAATGTGAGTTTAAGTGGTATAATTTTAATTTTCACATCTACTAACTAAATAGATCAGGTATTTGGTATTTACAATAGTAAATAATGCATTTGTGTTGATTTTGTGTAAGCTCAAAGGAAAATATTAGTTGAATCAAATGCGTATTCATTTGGCAAATAGTCATCGGATTTTTAATTTAATTTAATTTACTTTATTGACGGCTTATCACCATTTTTACAATAATACATTATAAATTTAATTCATGATACTTAATGATATAAAAAAACAAATAGAAAATAGATACCAATGTAGGCAGTGAACAAAAAAGAAATACATAACAATACATTCATATGAATCTAAGTCTGAAAAAAATAATAAGAATACATAACATTATAAACAGACGTATACATCAGTATTTAATAATAATTTTTTGAATTTATTAAATGTGTTACCAAAGATACAAATGTTTCTACTATCACATATTTTGTTCTAATATCGACACATTCTAGAAAGTGGTTCATTGTTCCCATAATTTGATTTAAACATTTTAATTCTAAAAGTTAGTTTGGATCTAGTATTGGTAGGGATACTAAAATTAATCATGTTAAGAAGCTCAACACAATCGCATAAACCATTCACTATTTTGTATAAGAGACATAAATCCAAATAAATCCTTCTTTCATGGAGTGATTTTAAATTTAAAAGTGCTAACATTTGTGATCTGCTGTAATTAACGCGAGATATGCCCAGAGTGAATGAAATATTTAATAAAAATTTGTTTTGTACTCCTTCAATGCTGTTCACAGAATTTTTATAATATGGCGACCAAATATTCGACGCATATTCTAGTTTAGATCTTACTAATGACAAATACAATGTTCGTTTAGTGTTAATAGAAAATTTGTGGTCAAAACGTTTTATAAATGTAAGTGATTGTAGAGCTAAATTTGTAATATGGTTTATGTGATTCATAAATGTGAGCTTCGTATCAAAAATCACTCCAAGATCTCTAACGGAACCAACACGAGATAGAATACAGTTATTTAGGATATAATTATGTAGTATAGGGTTCTTACTTCTGCAAAATGACATGACTGAACATTTGCTATAGTTTAATGAAAGATCGTTGTCTGCACACCATTCACTTAAGTGATTAATATCTTGTTGCAGAAAATGTATATCGTCAATTGAAGAAACAGTTCAAAAAAGTTTAAAATCATCAGCAAAAAGCAAGAACTTACTATTTTTGATATAACTACCTATATCATTAATGAACAACAAAAATAGGATTGGTCCGCAGTGCGATCCCTGAGGGACACCAGATGATACTTTTATTGTTCGTGATAGAAAGTTTTTTATTTTAACAAATTGTGTTCGTTCCGTCAGAAAGCTCGAAAGCCAATTTAAAACTGCAGTTCCAAAGCCATAATTCCCCAATTTACTCAACAAAATTGCATGCGATACACGGTCGAAAGCTTTAGAAAAATCTGTGTAAATGGCGTCGATTTGTTTATTATTTTCAAAAGCGTTTAAAAGGAATGATTGAAATGTTAGTTAATTAGTAACAGTTGATTCACTATTACAAAAACCGTGTTGTTCTGGGCATATAATTTGTTTGCAATGCCAAATAAGTTGTTCAGATACTAATTTGTCGAATATTTTAGGAATTACTGATTGGTTGCAAATTCCACGATAATTTCTGATATTCTCACGGTTGCCACTTTTGTATAAAGGAACAATATAGCTTTTTTTCCAAATATATGGGAACACGCCACCCTCTAATGATGATTTAAATATAAGATAAATAGGCTGACACAAAGAATAAACACATCTTTTAAGAAAGTAGGCTAGAATGCCATCAGGGCCTATAGAGCCCTCATGCAAAGATGACAGAGCATTAAACACATCAATCATATTTAATTGTAACCTATTTAACATTATATTATCAGAAGTATAAACATGACTATTACGCACTGTATGAACTTTACTACCACAATATACTGATTCAAAAAAGTCTGCAAATAAGTTTACACATTCACTTCCTGAAGTCGATTTCCGTTCATCCAGAAACGTGTTTTTAGGTAAGCCATCAGTTTTTGTTGATGTACGGACATAATTCCAAAAATTCTTCGGTTTACTAATTAATTCATTTTCCAGATTATTAATATAGTTCCTAAATAATTGTCTCGCTAAGTCTTTACATTCTCTTCTTAGTGAGGTAAATGTATGTAGGTCATCAACTCTGCCGCTATATTTGAATTGACGATGCGCTGATTGTTTTCTTTTCGTAAGAGAGATTAATACATTATTATACCATTTTGGGTAAGTGGAGGATTTAATGCTTTTAACTGGAATGTATTTATTAAAAATGGAAAAGCAAACTTCATAAGATTTATCAACTAAAATATTTACCACCGTGTCTACTAGGTATTCTGACCATACCACACTTGATAAACACATATTAATGTCATCATAATTTGCTGATTTAAATTAATCTGTGAATACAGGGAATTTTTCTGTGAGTATAGATACAGGGAATTTTCTATTAGGTATACATATGCATACGTTTTTTTTAAAGAGTTCTATTTAAATTTGAATGGAATATTTTGAATAGCCATAGGAATAAATCCATACCTGTGATAGATAAATGTGATATAACGGCACACACTTTCAATGATTTTTTGTTAACATTCCAAATAAAATCAATAATGAACTACCCATCTGTGATATTGATCCTCTAAATCTAGTCAACTTATATGTGCCTTCTAACTTGCCACCATTCTCATTTCTTCTTGTTTCAGAAGCAGTGGTAAGGGACACAATAAAGGGCATGAAGAACAATGGTAGTACCGACATTTACGGTATCTCGATCAATATAATCAAACATGTATTAGATGTACTAATAGAACCACTGACCAAGTTAATTAATAATAGTATAAGATCGAGTGTATTTCCAGACGTTCTAAAAGTATCGAAGGTTGTTCCGATTCATAAAAAAAGGGACATAAATGATTGTAATAATTACCGTCCTATAAGTCTGCCTCCGATTTTTTCTAAAATAGTGGAAAAGATATTACTCAAACAAATAATTAATCATTTTGAAAGCAATAATATCCTAAGTAAAGAACAGTACGGATTTAGAGAGGGGAAATCTACACTTAACGCCATACTGGATCTTACTGGATCAATTATTGATACTTATGAAAGTGGTAATTTTGCTTTTGCTACTTATATTGATCTATCCAAAGCCTTCGACTGTGTCCCTCACACACTGCTTCTAAGAAAGCTGTACTCGTACAACTTCAACCTACAGAGTTGTGGCCTCTTGTTGTCTTTTTTAACTAGGAGGCAGCAAGCGGTCACGTATAAAGGGGACAAATCTGAATTCCTGGAAACGACATGTGGTGTCCCACAGGGATCAACTCTAGGGCCTCTTTTGTTCCTAATTTTTATAAATGATTTTCCTCAGTACATGAATGATGGTAAAGTGGTTTTATTCGCTGATGATACTACTATAATTAATTCATCTCCTAACATCGAGACGGCCTATGAAAAAAACAAAGAACTTTTAATAAAGGCTACAACATGGTTTACTGCTAATCGACTGAGTCTCAATGCTAACAAAACTGAAACCTCGATTTATACCTTAAACAACCATCATATGACAAATATGCCTACGGTTGTTAAATTTCTAGGTGTTTATATTGATAATTCCTTGTTGTGGGACAGTCAAGGCGACGAACTCGCAGCAAAACTAAATAAAAACATCTTTGTCTTGAGAGGACTAAGAAATAACGTCTCATATGAAATGCTCAGAACGGCCTATTTCGCGCTCTTTCAGTCCCGTCTTACTTATAGTTTAGCTGCTTGGGGCCACTCTGCAATAAGACACCGTATTTTCGGTTTACAGCGTAAGGCCATTAGAATCATATCCAACCTGGGTTTTCGAGATGACTGCAAAATGGCTTTTATTAATCTCAAAATTCTCACATTTCCCTGTTTGTACATACTGCATTGTTTGTTATCTGTTAAGTCTAGCTATGACAACCACATATTATAACCCATAAATCATATATATCAAACCAGATCGAAGGAAAACCTGTATGTTCCAAATTTAAGATTGCAAAGATCTAGAAATGGTGTAAATTATTATGGCCTAAAATGTTTCAATGTCCTACCAAATAGCTTTAGAAATCTTGACATAATATTATTCAAGTCTAAGATTAAAGCAATACTACTGGAAAAAGTTTTTTATAGTTTGGAGGATTTTCTGGACCACACATTCTGATATCCAACTATAAATGTTTTTTAAATGTGTAGTTATTGTATGTAATTTTTTATATTTTAATATGTATGTGTTCGTTATAATTTTAAGACTTTATAGCTGAGTGGGTTAACACAACCATTTTATTTTTTATTTTTATTTTATTTTTTTAATTTCAAATGTTGGGTCCTAAATTTTATGCTTAGGCTCGTAATTTTTAAATTTTGACTTATTAGTTTTGGATTTTTGATCTTACAGTTAAAGTTCTAGATTTTAGGATTTGAATTTCAAATTTTAGATATTAAGTATTGTTTCTTAAATTTTAGCCTTAAGTTTTAATTTTTAAATTTTAGCTTTTAAGTTTTAGGTTTAAATGTTATTATTTATATTATATTATTTCGCGACAATATTTTACTGTATATGTATTACTATTGTAATATTGCTGTGATGTCCTGCAAATTAATTATAATATTATGTAATGTATCTTATCTGACCTGTGTAAAACTTCCGTTATGAGCACCAATAAAGTATTATTATTATTATTATTATTATTATTATTATTATTATTATTATTTGAAGCTTAAAACGAGTGTTTTCCACTCCCAGGCTAAGCATGAAGTAAAATTTCGAGTTGAGAAAAGCCTGAAAATTTAGTTTAGTTGCATAGCGTGAAACGCGGAACGGCCAAACCAAATTTTCAGGCTTTTCTAAATTCGAAATTTTACTTCATGCGTCACGCGTACTGAACACTAAAAGCACTGAAATATTGTGAACGAGTAAACTTCGCTTGAAATCAGTCTCTTATATGTGGCGCATGAAGTAAAATTTTGAGTTTAGAAAAGTCTTAAAATTTGGTTTGGTCGTTCCACACTACGCGACCAAACCAAATATTCAAGCTTTTCTAAACTCGAAATTTTACTTCATGCTTAATCTGGGAGTGAAAAACAAAAAAAAAACTTCAAATTGACCTCTTTTAAGAAAACAACGAATATTTAAACATCTACAACACGTAATTGGGATATGTATACTCAAAAAAAAAATCCAAAAGTAATTATAATTTAAAGCTTTTTTAAAAGTTCTCTCTTTTAATATACAGAGTTTTATGTAACACCGAACATGCTAGAATGTACTCAATGTAAATTTTCCTATGTTCGATGTGTACTGGGACGCGTCAACGCATTGAGTACATTGTGATTGGCTACGATTTTCAATGGTAATATAGTCAACCCAATGTACTCTTCCCGTCAAAAATAAATTAAATTTTCCAATTATTACATCAACCACAACAGAGCTGGGCAGGATTCAAATCATTCAGGATTTGATTCCCGGATTCGAATCCTTTTAGAGGATTCAAAAGAGGTATTCGAATACTATAGTGAAAACGGATTCGTGATCCGGATTCGTTACATTTTTTTAAATGGATTCGTATTCGAGTCCAGACGTAGATAATTCGAATCCTTATAAAAAAGGATTCGAATTCTTATAAAAAGATTCGAATCATCGCTATTAAGGCTGGGATTCAAATTCGATTAATTCATATAGTTAAATATTCTAACATGAATATTTAAATCACTAAATTATTCATATTTGAATATAAATATTTAAATTTTCGAATAATTCAAATATTTGTGAATACATATTTGGTTACTTAAGCACGAAAAATTTCCAACCTTAATAGTATATTTTTAACTTCACTTGAAATCAGTGTTTTATACGCGTGGCGCATGAAGTAAAATTTCGAGTTTAGAAAAGCCCCGTGAAAATTTGTCTCGGGTCGCTGCGCGACCCTCGACAAATTTTCTACGCGGGGCGTTTCTAAACTCGAAATTTTACTTCATGCTTAGTCTGGGAGTGGACAACACTGGTTCTTAGAAGTTTCCAATTGAAGGATCACTCTAGATTACTAAGTTTATTACCAGTTTACAAAGGCTACAGCTCGAAGGACCAATCGTCGTCTTCGGAGACCGAAGGACTACAGGGAATCGAAGATTTTTTACAAGAAAACAACGAATATCTGAAGGTTTACAGCATGGATATTAAAGAAAACATCCAATTTTGAAAAAAATATCGAAGTTGGGTTGGTTTTCAGTGCATTTTTAACTTCACTTTAAATCAGTGTTTTATACGCGTGGCGCATGAAGTAAAATTTCGAGTTTAGAAAAGCCCCGCGAAAATTTGTCTCGGGTCGCTGCGCGACCCTCGACAAATTTTCTACGCGGGGCTTTTCTAAACTCGAAATTTTACTTCATGGTTAGTCTGGGAGTGGACAACACTCGTTTGAACTTTAAATTTAACTCTTCTATAAAATCGACGTATGTAATGTAATAAATCATTCATTGAAATCATAGAAAAAGATGCAAAATTTTACCTAAAATTAACTTTTATCGTTAACTTTATAATTTGCTCGGCTCTTAATGGGTGAATATTCTATTCCTAAGAAAAACCGTATTTATTTAATATTAAAGTTGCATTTAAAATAATAACAAAGTGTGAATAAACCGACAAAAATCTAGAAATATCGAAAATCTCGACATGTAGAATATCTTGACGGTCCACTCCCAGACTAAGCATGAAGTAAAATTTCGAGTTTAGAAAAGCCCCGCGTAGAAAATTTGTCGAGGGTCGCGCAGCGACCCGAGACAAATTTTCACGGGGCTTTTCTAAACTCGAAATTTTACTTCATGCGCCACGCGTATAAAACACTGATTTACAGTGAAATTAAAAACGCACTGAAAATCAACCCAACTTCGATATTTTTTCAAAGTTGGATGTTTTCTTTCCTATCCATGCTGTAAACCTTAAGATATTCGTTGTTTTCTTGTAAAGAAACTTCGATTCCCTGTAGTCCTTCGGTCTCCGAAGACCATGATTGGTCCTTCGAGCTGTAGCCTTTTTAAAATGCTAATAAACTTAGTAATCTAGAGTGATCCTTTAAATTGAAACTTGTAAGAACGAGTGTTGTCCACTCCCAGACTAAGCATGAAGTAAAATTTCGAGTTTAGAAAAGCCACGGGGCTTTTCTAAACTCGAAATTTTACTTTATGCGCCACGAGTATAAAACACTGATTTAAAATGAAGTTCAATAACACATAAATTAATCAGATATTTAGTCGGAAAAATAACATTTTTGTTATTGGAAACTGATGGAATAAAATGTTACTGGTTACAAATAATAGATTAAAAATTATTTTTAAAGGATTTGTATCCGTGATTCAAAAATGAAGATTCGAATCTTTGATTCGAATCATATTTTTCACTTACGAATCTTATATTCAAGTATTCGTGATTCGAATCATATTAGGTGATTCGGATTCGTGATTCGAATCCTGTTTTTGAGGATTCATCCCAGCTCTGAACCACAATATGTTGAATTTTAAATATTTTAGTTCAACGGAATGCTTATCAACTTTTGTTATATTTTTAATCAGTAAAATACTAATTATAGAAGGTAAGAAGATATAAACGCATCATAAGTAAACACAATTTTTTAAACATTTCGTTGTTTAATTTAACATATTAAATATAATTTTACAAACATTTTATCGCTTAATTTTGTCATACAGCAACTAATTATGTTGGAATTTATAGGACCTAAACTTAAATTCTTCTAAAACTCTTATCTGCAGTCAATTTTTAAATATTAAATGATTTTGCAATAGCAAAGATATTATTCGACACTCTTCGACATAACATACATTGTATGTTAACATTGATTCATGGGAATTTCTTGAACTGTTTTCTCCATGGTATAAGTTTACCAGAAAAATCTTTTCCTCCTTTGTAAATATTATTGATATGCTCAACTCTCCGTTCTTCGTCTACATCTGCCTTAAGTGCTAGAACAGGAAATATCATTTGCTTGCGATAACTGACAGAATACATTTATTTTTGAAGGGGTGTAAATTGGGTTGACTATATTACAATTAGAAATCGTAGCCAATCACACACATCGAACATAGGGAAATTTACATTGAGTACATTTTAGCATGTTCGGTGTTACATAAAACTCTCTGTATATTACTCGCGACCTAAACAGTATGACATTGTCATGTAACGTAAATTTGACACAACTAGGAAAAATCGTTGCAGGTACAACTGTCGACATACTCTCTAAACAATTTGATCGACACATTCCATCGTTGCAGGTACAACTGTCGACATACTCTCTAAACAACACACGACATCAATGAGTCATAAGACATCTCTCCCGAATTCCAATATACATAGACATCATCCTAACAATACCAAAACTGCAACGTAAAGAAATACTATAACTATACTGAATGGTTACAATACTTTGCTTATACAGCAGTGTTCGAAAAAAAAAATCAGGAGTGAATTCCACTCGACTGTTTAACACTATGATTGTATTCTTTGTGAAAAATAATAAATTTAAAGAATGAAAACAAAAATAATATAAATAGCTGCGGTAAGAATAAAACCCCAGTCAGCAGATTAAATGCCGACGCTCTATCCTCTACTCTATTGATTCCATGGGAGGTATTGTGATCGGCCAAAAATTAACCCCCCTTTTATTTCGAGAAATAACCGTTTTGTGGTCCAAGGAATCCAAATCAAGTATTATCCCAATGATGCCAGTGTGTCCAGTCGTTTTGTGAAGATATTTTAGCAAAAACGGCTCATGGGATTTTCATCAAATTTTGTATTCGGGTTTTATTCTATTATGTCTCGCGCGCCTCGAAACCTTTTGGTTGAAAACCGGAAACCAGAAGTGTATCTCGTCAATCATTAACATAATTGAAAAATCTTTCAAATAAATGTTGTAAAGAAATTTGATCAAAACCCTATGAGCCGTTTTCGCTGAAATCGATCGACAATAGAACAGATCGATAGCCCGACAGACCGATAGACTGACGGACAGACCAACAAATAAACAGGCCGACACTATTGAGATAACACTATTCGGGTTTCTGGGACCAGAAAACGCATATTTCTGTGAAAAAATTGTGGGGTCAATTTTGGACCGATCACAATACCTTCCTTACACATTAGTGTTCCATCGGTTTAAATTAACATTTGTCTATTTCTTGAATTAATTTCTCATCTGGCACTTGGTGAAACATATTACACTATGTAATGTTAATTAAAGGAAAGGCACTTGGTATTGTTTCACAATTAAATCTTTATTCCGACTAGTTTCGGTTTGTTAGACTATTTTCAAAGGAATGTACAGAAAAAAATATTTCCTAAGTATATATACAATATTTTTGTTTCAGGTAATAAGAGAAGTCAGAATTGGGGAATTCCAAATCTCCTCGTTGTCGTTTACGATATGTTTCCCCATTTTTATGGCCCTGTTAATCTCCAGGCCCTCTTTGAGGTTTAGTGCGTATCCCTTATTACCTGAATGCAATATCTTAAAATTATGCGGATTAAAGAAGTGATTGAATGCGATGCAATGTTTGGAAAAGCCAGTTGTTGGTTTACTATCTAAAACAGATTTTTTATGTTCTTTCATTCTGATTTCGAAAGATCTGCCGGTTTGTCCAATATAAATTGCATCGCATTCATCACACTGTATTTCATAAATTCCACATTTCTTTGAATTATCAGTTTTCGATTTATTGTTTATTAATAGTTTGCCTAAATTTAAAGGGTTTGAACATATAATATTAAAGTCTTTTCCCCTACAATGACTAACTATATTATATGACAGGTCATTAACAAAATTCAATTTATGCCATTTATATATATATTAACATTTGTTGTTTATACAATGTTTTCACTCAGTTTTAAAAAATGTGATTTTTTCCTCTATCTCAGTAAATATTAAGATTATCGAAAAATGATTCAAATAACAAGTCGTAGATCTCGAAATACTTAAAATTGTTATGATTCGACTCTAGGTATTATACAAAATTATAATTTGTATTTTACTTACCTTGTGTTGTGCTTGTATTAACCCTATTATTTATTTAACAAGTTCGTTGTTTGTGTCAATACGCCTTATCGTAATACTGCGTCTTTCTTCCTTTCCTCAATTCGATCAGTACGTTGTATAGACAATAAATAAAACAAATATGAGTTTAACGTCTGCAAAGTTTTATTGACATTTCCAACTAATTTGTATTTCTTAAGAGGTAGGATGCCGCTATCCAAAAGCTGAAAACTTGGCATGTTATTGTCTTTACTGCATCCTTATTTATGGATGAAATATTTTGCAAAAATGGGTATAATTTAGGGAAAATATACACTTTTTGCTTGTCTCAATGAAATATTTTCTTTTTTTGCTATTATTTCATAATAGTATATTGTACAACGAGCATATAATGATAGCTATTAATCACGAGAACGAGGTGAGCGGAACGAGTCGAAGGCGAGTGGAGCAAGTCGTTCGAGTGATTAATAGCCATTATATGCGAGTTATACACTGTACTTTGTTCACAACAACAACATATATAACACAACATTTGTTATAAATATTTATCAAATACGCGTCATTCTTAATGATCGGTTTTGTTTTATAATAATTTAACAGATAAATGAGCACAGATTGCGGTACTATGATTTAAATGTATAATACGATTAATTCCACTTTAACACGTATATAAACAATCGTTCAACAATAAATAATACTCACACAGTCTACCCTTTTGGGTAAGCTACATAGAAATACGCTCTTTGCACAAAAAACGAACTCTTCCGTTTGGATGGAGTTTTCACGATGTTAAACTTTGTTCCTCTTTAAAAAACACTCGCGACGGATAGAATCAGTTGACCAAATTAAGAATGATTTATGTTTACAAACGCTTTTTACGCGGGTTAAGCAAGTGAGAACGGCGGAGAAGTTGACGCGTTACTTCGTACTTTAACATAATGGCGTCATCACCACCATGGTCAAGTGTAAGACAAAAGCAGCTGATTTGACTAGCACAGTGCTGTTACTGCATAGCGGTAAAAAATCTAACCAGGCAATTATTTATATTCGTTTTAAAAAACACATTTATCACGCAAATCTCGGGTTTAATGTACTTGAGTATTAAATGCACGCCATTTATGCCGCCTACACAATTAAATAATGCACATATTATAAGATTGTCGTGAACAAACAAATATTAAATATTGGTAAACTAGCATAATCGCGTCTTATTTTTTGAGAGGGGGGGGGATATCTACAAAACTTTTTTAAAAACTAAATTTGCGACAATGCTAAATATTCCTTTTCATTTATTTATTTACCAAATTAAACTTACTTTGATTTTGCACGAATTTGAATTTTTCAAAAATTTTAATAACTTTTTCGAGTAAATAAATAAATTTAAAAAATCACAAATCGTCGAATATTTTACATTGTCACTTATTTAGTTTTTAATGTCATAGATATTCCTACAAAAAAAAAAAAATTTAATTCGAGATTGCGCTAGTTTACCAATATTTAATATTTTTTTAGGACGTTTCATACATAAATAAAGATGTATAGTGGAATTCGGAAGAGATGTCGTACGACTCATTGATGTGGAATGTGTGGTTTAATTTTTTTTAGAGAGTATGTCGACAGTTGTATCTGCAACGATTTTTTCTAGTTGTGTCCATTTCGACGTTACATGACAATGTCATACTGTTTAGGTCGCGAGTATATTTGTGTTCTTTATTTTAGAAAAGCTTTAAATCACACATCCCAATTCCGTCTTGTAGATTTTGAAATATTTGTTGTTTTTTTAAAAGGGATCGATTTAAAGTTTAAACGAGTGTTTTCCACTCCCAGGTTAAGCATGAAGTAAAATTTCGAGTTTAGAAAAGCCTGAAAATTTGGTTTGGTCGCGTAGCGCGAAGCGCGGAGCGACCAAACCAAATTTTCAGACTTTTCTAAACTCGAAATTTTACTTCATGCGCCACGCTTATAAGACACTGTTTTCAAGCGAAGTTTACTCGTTCACAATATTTTAGTGCTTTCAG
Source organism: Philonthus cognatus (assembly GCA_932526585.2). Lineage (NCBI taxonomy): Eukaryota > Metazoa > Arthropoda > Insecta > Coleoptera > Staphylinidae > Philonthus > Philonthus cognatus. The sequence continues at coordinate 39,206,791 of OW052242.1, forward strand.
TGTTTAATACGCGTGGCGCATGAAGTAAAATTTCGAGTTTAGAAAAGCCTGAAAATTTGGTTTGGCCGCGTAGAGCTTCGCCAAATTATCAGGCTTTTCTCAACTCGAAATTTTACTTCATGCTTAGTCTGGGAGTGAAAAACACGTTTCAAGCTTCAAAGAAATAATAGAAAATTCCCTGTGTGTAAAAGAAAAATTCCATGTATTAACAGATTAATCCGATGACTATTCGCTAAATCTGCCGAATGTGCATGCAATTTACCTAACGTTTTCGTTTAAGCTTACGCAAAATCAACATAAATGCATTACTTATTTCTGTAAATACCTGAACTATATAGTATATGTAAAAATTGGAATTATACTACCTAAACTCACACTTAAAACGATTGTGCCCAATAATTAAAATGATTTGTGGCTGGGTTTTTGCAGATTTAGTTTTACGAAGACCTTGTCAAAATGTGACCTTTAACCTTAACATTTTAAAGCTGCATACCGGAACATACCTTTTCGCATGTTCCATCTAAAAACCAATATGTCTGATATTATTAAGTTTTCTGTTTTTTTTTTCACACACGTAATCTGATGACATCAAACTATTTTCGTATTACATGCATTGATGCAGAAAGCATTACAAATCAAGAAAACAATGAGACACTTCTCGTGAATAGTACCACATGTGCATTTCTGAAACTTATTGGTTTCATGTATCTAAAAAAATGTCATCAAACCCTGCTGATTATGTCTGGACATTTAATAGGGAAAGTACTGTGATCAATGCACTACCATTTTAATGACTATTAAAAAAAATCATTACCTCACTCTCGGAGAAATTGCTATGATGGACACATCACCATTTTTTTGTATTGAAGCTCACCTTAAATAATAATAACTGCACTTCGCATTTTTTCTGAAAAGTCTTGCTTAGTTATACACAAACTTAATCTTTGTGCAAAGATTTAATTGTCGTAACATTAATTTTGGAGCGTTACTTATCTAAAATGAGCGGAATCGCACAGGTATAATTATTTATATCACTAATATATTTATATATATCTGAATAACTAGGTAACAGCTAAAGCAATTGCCGCCGATGTTGGGATAATAACAGCTGAAAAAGTTGATGAGACAGAAAATAGATCTGACGAAGAAGAAAATGATTCAAAGAAAACAACAGAGCTCAAGGCCATTGTAGTTCCGGGTAATGTTTTGAAGGAATTGTCTTTGGACGAATTAGACGATATTCTTTACTCATACAGTGAAATTGTGTTTGCGAGAACTTCACCCACTCAAAAGTTACAAATTGTCGAAGGCTTTCAACGAATAGGAATGATAGGTATTTGTATTTTATTTTTATACTTAACTCAATAACACTAGAGTCGATTTAAATATGTAGGTCTACTCCCGTGTAGGTATCCTGATCGATTCTAGCCAGTGACGATTTCTTACAGATTTTGTTACCTGTACTCTGGCATCCCATATATAATATATATTATAGTTTAAACTAATGCAGTAATTGTATCTATTAGAAAGTGCTAGTAATTTAGGTAAAACACTAATACCCGTTTGCACTAGTTTCCTTTAAAGTATTACTTAACTAACGACAACATAACTTTGTCAAGGTTATATTTCTGCGAAAACGTCATTTAGAACACTACTGAAAAATACATAAAGAGAGTTTTATGTAACACCGAACATACCAGAAAATGTTCAATGTAAATTTTCCTTTGTTCGTTGTATTCTAGGACGCATCAAAGCATTGAGTGCGTTTTATTGGCTACGATTTTAGTGGTTCTAACGCAATTTACATTTAACGTCAAAATGAAATGTGTCATTTATTCATCGTCTACTTCACTAATAGAATGTTATTAATAAACAGCAAAGAAGAATAAGAAAAAGGAGAACAGATTTTGCTTAGCAAAAATAATAGGAAAACAGATTCTTCAATTTGCTAACAATTTGCTAACATTTACTTCAATTTGCTAACATTTGCTAGTTTATACGTTGCATCAATTCCAGTTAAGATTATTAAGAATTTGAATTCAAAGTATTGTGTAAACCATTTGATCAGGACAACTTCAAGGTACATTGCTTCGAGTGTACTAGCAAAAATTCCGTCACAAAATTGCCTTTCGGCAGTTTTAAATATAAATATTCCAAATTTGAAGAGCGTGGTAAGGCAGGTTTGCAAGTACCGCACCTAGGTCTGCTGCCAGCACAACAACACTGGGGTGTTAGGTGTGCTGCTTCATTTGGTCAACATTTCAATTTTCATTTATTTGCTAACATCATACTCAATAAAGATAATGTAGGAGTATTTATTACTTTATTGACTGCGTAACTTGAATGAATTGATTTTTTTTTTTTTGGGAAACATGCATAAGCTGTAAATTTTCCGACATTCGTTGTTTTTTAAAAGAGTTCAATTTGAAGCTTTAAACGAGTGTTTTCCACTCCCAGACTAAGCGTGAAGTCAAATTTCAAATTTTCAGGGCTTTTCTAAACTCGAAATTTTACTTTATGCGCCTGTATAAAACACAGATTTCAAGTGAAGTTCGAATATACATAAATTTCACATTATTTTAGTGTTTTATACGCGTGGCGCATGAAGTAAAATTTCGTGTTTAGAAAAACCCAGAAAATTTGTCTCGGGCGCTGCGCGAGCCTCGACAAATTTTCACGAGGCTTTTCTAAACTCGAAATATTACTTCATGCTTAGTCTGGGAGTGAAAAACACTCATTTAAAGCTTTAAATTGAACTTAAAAAAGGAATATCCAGAGATTTACAGATTTGTAAATTGGAATACGTATACTTAAAAGAAACACTCACTGTATGTTTGACGACAGTATTAATCTTGATTGTCTTGAAATGTCGATGTCTTGCTTTGGAAAAAAAATTATGTTCCATATCCTCACACACTGTACTTACCATAAACGCACAAGATTTAATAACTTTACATTACATTAATCCTATCGTAACCAATGAAAGCGCACCCAGAAGAATGTAAATTGGGTTTACTATATTACCATTGGAAATCGTAGCCAATCACATCGCACTGAATGCTTTGATGCGTCCTTGTTCTGGGATCGAACATAGGAAAATGTACAGTGAACATTTTTTGGCAAGGTCGGTGTTACTTAAAACTCTCGTATATTTATAGAAGGTTGGGCTATCATTCGGCTCGTAATGTTCTTTGATTTGCGAGAAAAGGGAAGTACCGCTAACTTAATTTGCTTTCTCTCTCTTATTCAAATTGTTGGTTATATTTGTAGTTTTATTGTTGGGTTAGTTATTTATTAACGGATATCTAGTTTTACGTACACATACAACCAATAAATTCGCAACTCCTTCGTCAATTCTTATTTTATCGATTATTTATTTATTTATCTTTTTTATTTTTACCCTTTTAATTGTATAATATTCATTCCATTTTAATTCGAAATTTTTCACTGCATGGTGTGGTAACATTTAGGTGTTTTTATAGAAAATCTCGGTTAGTACAGGGTGCGGCAGCGAAACTTGCTAATTTGAAAGGTCAATAAAAGAAAAAGTATTTCACTTATCGATTTAATTCTCTTTTATCGTATTGTGCACATCCTGAATTTTTGTTTCAAGTGGTTTTGGAAATAACGTCGGACAAATTTCGGCCCTCATTAGCGATGCACTGATCCACCCGCTTTTTGAAGTTTCGCTCCACTCTTTCGAGCATATCGACGGGAATGTTGGCGATAGCTTGGCGAATGTTGCCCTTCAGGTGTGGCTTCAGGTGTTGCAGGGTCATTGTAAACAATGGATTTGAGATATGCCTATAAAAAGAAGTAACAAAGAGCCAAATCGGGGGAGCGCGCCAGCCACAGTACGTCACCCCTCAAGGAGATTAGGCGCTCGTGGAAGTGTTTCCTCAAAAGTTCCATTGAAGTTCTCGCTGTGTGTGCCGTGGCTCCGTCCTGCTGGAACCATACGTCCCCAAGTTCCATTTCTTCAAGTTTTTAGAGAAAAAAATGCCTCAATCATTCCTCTGTAGCGAACTGCATTCACAGTAACAGTGTGTTCTCCTTCCTCGAAGGCCCTTTTTTGCCACATTGCCACTTTCCCTGAATGCGTCCACCCATGAAACGATTGATTTCCGGCCAGAAACGGGACCCGTGGGATGAATATTGAACCGAGTTCGGAAGGCACGTTGGGTGGCAACCACCGAACGGCCATTGGAAAAGTAGGCCTCGACGGCGAACGCACGCTCATCCTTTGTCCAATGCATCACGACAACTGGCTTGAGCGGTAACAAAACTTCAAGACCCCCTCTATCGAATGAGACCCTCCCTACCCTTTTCTGACTACGTCTCGCTCATTGGCGTCCAATTCAAATCAGCAAGTTTCCCGGCGCATTCTCCATCTCTTTTTTCAAGACAAACTTAACAGCGAAAAGAAAAATCTGCGATCGTCTTTTGTTTGCAAGTTATTGCCAAACACTCATTATTTTCCATTTTCGATTCTTCTCAGCATCTCAATAAAATGAATATGAATATGAATCGAGATATCCTCCGAGAACGCACTAATGGGACAGCCCTGTATATAGTTGTGCCAGTTTCGGTGCACTTGCCACTTGATTAGAATACGAATTTAAATGTAAACATTTAAAAAGTTTGCAAGCAAAATTAGGCGAACACTGCACCAGTCTGTATCGGGAAATGTTGTACTAAACGATTAGCTTCTAAAAACAATGGGCCACTCGAGCTGTCTCTACCTCAAATATCAGTTGCAGTAACTGGTGATGGTGTTAACGACGCTCCAGCACTAAAAAAGGCGGATATAGGAATAGCGATGGGAATTTCCGGCTCGGAAGTATCAAAACAATCAGCCGATATGGTTCTACTAGATGACAATTTTGCTTCAATTGTAATTGGAATCGAGGAGGGTAGAAAAATATTTGACAATTTGAAGAAATCCATCGTATACATTTTGGCTTCCAACGTTGCCGAATTAATGCCAGTTATGGCATTTATGTTATTTAACATTCCACTTCCAATAGGTAAGTAGATTAATGCCTGGTACTATAAAACGTTTTATCCCCTAGATAAAATTTACTTTAGGAATAACCTAATTTATTTCAAAGATTTGGAAATTAGAAACACAAAATAACTTTATTTGGATTATAAATCTCTCAGTAAATTATTTGTTTGTTTTTCTACTAAGTACATTTTATTCTTTAAATAATTTGACAATTAAAAGTCAAAAGTGTATTATATTATCATAATTACTTTAGATTCTACTACTTGTATTTATTAATTTCATTACGGTTATCATGTCTACCATACCATCCATGTCAGATTTAGATTCGCTCTTCCCTGACAGTGGTTAATTTGAACCACAAGAAATTCTAAGGCGTCGAAAACCTAGAGTTTTTCAGGTCAGAAGCAACCCCTTGACATAACCAGGGATTTGTATACATATGCATACGCTTTTTTTAAATTAGTTCAATTTAAAGCTTTAAACAAGTGCTTTCCACTCCCAGATTAAGCATGAATTAAAATTTCGAATTTACAAAAGCCTGAAAATTTGGTTTGGTCGCGTAGCGCGAAGCGCGGAGCGACCAAGCCAAATTTTCAGGCTTTTCTAAACTCAAAATTTTACTTCATGCGCCACGCGTATCAAACACTAAAAACACTAAATTTTGTGAACAAGTGAACTTCACTGGAAATCAGTGTCTTATACGCGTGGCGCATGAAGTAAAATTTCGAGTTTAGAAAAGCCTGAAAATTTGTTTTGGTCGCTCCGCTTCGCGGAGCGACCAAACCAAATTTTAAGCCTTTTCTAAACTCGAAATTTTACTTCATGCTTAACCTGGGAGTGGAAAACACTCGTTTAAGTCTTTTATAATTTCTAATAAGCTTTCTTTTTCTTGTTCTGTGTAATTATGACCTATTTCACGGTTATTCTCCATAATTAAAAAAAGTTATACTAAATTTCCAATTTGATTGACAATTCAATTTTAAAAATTCTTTGTTCCAGCTATCGCCACAATGAAAATGTATAATTTCGGTCGGTAAACTACTAAATAAATTATTTATTTCTAGAATTGCTATTTATTTGGTAGGTTTGCTATATAATACGCAATTTAATTAGCCTATTAGTCACTTTGTAAATAAATTTACTCCACAAATAAATCTATAATGATTTAGTAATCGTTTATAAAACCAGGCATAAATAATATTTATTTTGAATAAAGTGTTTGTATATAAACCAAAGGTTGATAGGCAGGATTGTGCTTCTAAACTATAAAAATTGGCTTGATGAGAGAAAAAAACAAAGGCAAGATTAAGTAAGTGTAAAGTCAAAATTAAAAGTATACAAAATAATTTAAATAAGTTACCCATACTATCTGTTCTACTCAAAATAAGACACCCTGTATAGATTTAGCGCAACAGTCATATTGTTTACGTTTGTGAAAATGTGTTTTTTCCGCTGAATTATTTCGAATGATTCCACTCTTTGCTTAAGCATGAAGTAAAATAACTATATGTTTTTGAGTTTACGTGAAGTGATTATTACACTAAATAAGACTTATTCCTTACTTCACTTTTTATTTGTATCGTTAGATGTACATTCCGAGACACAAAGTGCTCATTATCAATCACAAACAGTTTGTTATTGAGCACTTTGTGTCTCGAAATATACATCTAACGATACAAATAAAAAGTGAAGTCTTTATTAGTGTATGAAGTAAAATGCCTGAAACTTGGGAGTACGATGTTATTAAATTATTAGTAGTAAACTAACTATAGTAATTTACTAAAATGTCTCATCAATACGAAAATTTAATATCATCCTTAATACAGTGTTAACGCTATATGCTAACGCTCTATTAATAAGACAGACAATGTTTTAACTAAATGAGTCGCCTGTTTCCAAAAACCCCCAAATCCATTCGAGGGGTTTTTGGAAATAGGCGACTCAAATAATAACCATTAATTTTATATTTCAGGTATTTTGGCTATACTCTGTATAGATATTTTGACTGACATGATGCCAGCAATAAGTCTTGCCTACGAGAGAGCTGAAAGCAATATAATGCTAAGACCTCCCAGGAATCCCAACAAAGACAACTTGGTAACATTTAGATTATACTTTCTCGCGTATGGTCATATTGGTTTGATTGAGGCGTATGCTGGATTCTTTGTGTATTTTATGATTATGTACGAACACGGCTTTAGGCCCAGTAGGCTACTTGGTAAGTAATTATACAGGGTGCGAGTGAAGTATGGAATATTACAAATTCAAACAAACTCAACCGGTTTTCTTAAAAACGCTGAAACACGTCGATTTTTGCTCATTAATGCGCCTTTTTTGTGCTCAAAAATATTGTGACATCAATAGTGTTTAACGTATGACGTCATGGACAAAAACTCGTTTTGTTTTATTTGGCAACTTTTGTAGATCTCTTAATTTTCTTTACAGGCACTTTTTTTTTAAATACGCATTATTTAATTTTTAACTTGATCTTTTGTGCTTCCTATTTCATACTGTTTTACTTACTGTGAATCTTAAAATTTAAGTGTCGAACTTGTTAATATGTTAAATATTAATAAATCAATAAATTTGGAGTTGCCGTTTTTTTTTTTTAATATTTGATAGAACAATTACGAATTTTGTGCGGATCTATATCACCATTTTGACTATCTCGTTGTTAGATTCAAAAACGCGAATTTTAAAAAAATATGTGTGACTGTAGAGAGAATTAAGTACTCTACAAGTTACCAAATTAAAAAAAACGAATTTTATTTATAAAAACTGCCGATGACGTCATACGTCAAACACTAGTAACGTGAAATCAACTTGTTTCAGCGTTATTGAGAAAGCCGGTTGAGCTCATTTTTATTTTTAATAATTCATACTTTACTCGCACCCTGTATATTAAAATAATAGAAAAACTATAACACGGCTAAAATTGAATAATTGAATAAAATGAAACATTTACTGACTAGAGTAAATGTTCAAAATGACCACGTTCACACTCTAAGTAAAGGTCCAGGCAGCCCCGGTACAACCACCGGGACAATTCCCGGTCGGTGTCCTTTTGCACTATACCTTTTCAACTTCAAATTGAAAAGAAACAACATTAAATTGGGAACAAACAATTTCAAATTGGAAACAAACAACTTCAAATTGGGAACAAACAACTTTTAATTGGGAACAAACAGTTTCAAATTGGGAAATAACAATTTCGAAGTGGGAATAAACAATTTCAAATTGAGTTGGCCGTAAAACAATTAACATTTTTAAAACAGCCATTTTTTTACTTAAGTTTTATTTGCAATAATCTATCCTATTAAAAAACTGCTATATATAAAAAAAGGTAAAGCAGACAATATTAAAATGCAACTTTGTGCAATGTACAATAGCCAATAGCTTATCGATGGGTAAATCACCAAGACAATAAAAAACAACGTGGTGAAAAAAGACGTACCAAAATTACAGCTAAACATCATGTTTTTATGGAACGTTATGTGGAAGAAAATCTGAAATCAACATCGAAAGTATTAAAACTTAAATTTCAAGAAAATCATTGTTTCTAAGGAATGTTTGCGAAAACATCTGGATGGGATGATGTTTACATTAAAAGACATTCGTAATGAGTCGGAAAGAGTAAATAGGGAAGAAAATAAATTAAAAAGACTATTGTCAATTTGAGACAATTATTATTTGGAATATGTCATACGATGGTCACGTTATTGTTTTCCTTTATGACACTTGCGACATATATTTTGATAGTTGTCACATATTTTAAACTAACGAGTGTCTTCCACTCCCAGACTAAGCATAAAGTAAAATTTCGAGTTTAGAAAAGCCCCGCGTAGAAAATTTGTCCCGTGTCGCTGCGCGACCCTCGACAAATTTTCACGGGGCTTTTCTAAACTCGAAATTTTACTTCATGCGCCACGCGTATAAACCACTGATTTAAAGTAAAGTTGAAAATATCTACTGCTGAGATGTGATAAATATTTACTAAGATATAGCGAAAAGATGCAAAAAATATTTATTTTAAAAACGTTTACAATATCAAGCCGAAAATATTCCTATAATTTACATGGATAAAACCAATTTTAAACTTTTTATATCAAGAAGAAAGGAACGATCAAAGAAGGGAACCCGTTGCTTATATATTTCTGCTAACTGTAGAGGAGCAAACATTCATGTCATTGGATTGAGTTGAAATTAGAAGAGGAGCATTCAAGAGACCAGAAGCAAAGGAATTTGTGTGATATTGCCTTCGAAATGTTGAAAATATGTATCAGTCCATAATTGTATTGGTAATTAATAATGCTCCTTGCCACAATTCAATCGAAGAAGATGAATTTAATGGCCATCAAATACTGAGACTTAGACCATACAGCCCAATGTATTATGCTATCGAACATGCATGGTCAACCTTAAAAGCTGATGTTAAAAGATATTATTTGGCTGTTCAAATGCCAAATATTCTGGCTGGAGAGGACAGAGTAAATATTACTCAAACCGAGTATCATCCACTGCGCCTAGAATTTATTTTAAATGATAATTTACTAAATTTGACTGTTGCTAAATGCGGCAGATACGTTGCTTGAATTCAAAGATGTTTGCCCGATGCTTTAAATATGATAGATGCTAATTTATAACTACATAGTATAACCTTTATTTGGCATAATCCAATACAAACAAAATTCCTAAAAAAACTAACATTTTCTCTTTAAAATAAAAATAATAGTAATAATAAAATAAAAATATAAAATTAAAACTACATTCTTCTCTACCCATCGCAAAGCAGCTAACTACATCTCCCTGGCCTTAATCTCATTACTTCCTTCATCACCTCTATCCCTCTTCCGCTCTCGCACAAACTCTCGACACGCGTACTACCTTTCATACCTATTTTTATCCTCATTGCTGGGCATGCATTTATCCAGTGCTCCCATTCATCCTTCTCTCTCCCACAAAATACGCATCTCATATATACTTCTCCCATCCATACCTTCTTTCCTCTCTCCTAATTACCACATCTGAGCCACGCTAACAATCGTACCTCCTCCGTACTTAATGTATTAAAATAACGCGGCGGTCCTGCGTGCACTTGAATTATTTTATAGTGAGGGTTGTAGCTGGTTTTTCTTATTTTTTTTCTGGCGCTCCTGTAGCTCAACATCCCTCAACCTCTCACTATATTCAACCTCAAGCATTTCCCCCCGCGCTATTTTCTCCCTCACCATCAACCCCCTTTCTGGTCCAATCTTGCTCTCTCTATCATCCATCTAACACCCACACCTTTCACTTGAAATTCCCTGTAACATTCATACCACGCTTCTCTTACCAGCCTTCCTTCCAACCCACTCACCTTTCTCTCAAACTTTACCACTCTCTCTCGCATCCACCCATTCTACTGACAATCTCGCACTCCTGCAATACTATATAATTTGGAGTCGTCCTCTCCAGGCCAATTATTCTCATCAAGTATTGCAGGTGTACCCCTTCAATCTTATCATTCCTACTCACTCCCCATTCTTCAACTGCATACAACAATATCCCTCTTATACATGCATCCCGCCATAATATTTTTATCCCAACATTCTCCCCAAGCATATCCTCCCATATTCTCCGCATCCGTGCCATCGCAACTCTCACCTTCTTACATAAAAAATCAATATGTCGGGCTTTGCTACCATTTTCAGCAATCATATACCCGAGATATTTAAATTCTCTCACACGCTCTACTTCCTCACCCATCCATCTAAGTTCTTCTACCTTCCTTCTTCCACCTCCCATTCTTACATACCATCCACTTCGTCTTTTTTACATTCACAGTTAATCTCCTTTTCGCAAAATACCTTTCAAGCCTCTCTTTCATTTCCTTTAGTTCACTCATAGTTTTTGCAATTACCACCACATCGTCCGCATACGCTAGGCTCCACACGTTCTTGCTTCCCACCACTCTTTCACCTGCCTGTCCCAGCTCTAAGACTCTCTCCAAATCGGCAACGTACAGGTTGAACAGTAGTGGGCTAACTGGACACCCCTGCCTAACTCCTCTCTCTACTTCAAAACACTGCGACACCTTCTCACCCATTCTGACCTTGCACCACGTTTCCCTATATACTTCATTCACCCAAGTCACCACTTGCTCCGAGACACCCATTATTAAAAATTTATAAGTATTATTACGTTATTTAAGTACCGTGCGATCGTTTAAAACATGATTTAGAGTAGACTTTGATATTTAAATTAGATTCGCACTACTGACTGTTAACACATAGTTTACCATAACCTCAAATGTGTATCATTCAATAAGTATTCTGGGCAACCGCGCAAATAAAGGCCGCCTACTCTAAATCATGATTTAAACGATCTCACAGTATATTCTGGTCGTTCTTTATAATATATTGAAAAAATATATCACAAGAAACAAAATGTAGTATTAAAAAGGCGTTTTTTACCATTAAATTGTGTATTTGTTTTTTTTTTCTAATTTGAAATTGTTTATTCTCATTATGAAATTGCTAGTTATCGTTTTGAAATGTTTTGTTCCCAATTTGAAATTCTTTGTTCCCAATTTGAAATTGTTTGTTCGAAATTTAAAGTTGATTGTTCCCAATTTGAAGTTTGTTCTCAATTTGAAGTTGGAAAGGTATAGTAGCCTGGCCTTAGCTACTAATGGGCCGGTAGGAAAATATTTTTCCCAGGCCGGTCTCATACCTTGTATCCGGGCGTGGTTTCAGGTGCCATCTATGTTCTGAGTTCCACATCTAAAGTGCGCCATAACAATAAATATATGGTGCGGTATTGTAAACGGCATTGTCTTAGTAAATTCGGAGAAAACAAAAAACACGAGTGACAGCACAATGCTTGACAGTTCAGCGAAAATAATAAATTATTTAATCATGTTTGTAAACTTCCAAACATAAAAATGTACTAAAGTACGGATTTTTTTGTTGCTAACCTCGGACACTTGTGATTGATCACCGGGTACTTATCAAACATATCAAAGATTAGAACTTATCTTCCATTCAAACAACCTATAATAAAATTATCACTATCATTCAGGTTTGCGATCCGAGTGGGATGCCAAATATATAAATGATTTAGAAGATTCTTTTGGACACGAGTGGACTTACAGCGAGCGAAAGGAACTAGAGTTTACTTGTTCGACAGCATTCATGATTGCAGTAGTTATTTGTCAATGGGGCGATGTAATTGCATGCAAAACACGGCACAACTCCATCCTTAGGCAGCGTAAGAGAATCGTTTATTATTATTTCCACAATAAGTCTGAATTCAATATTACTAAAAATAAACTCTGTTTTTTTATAATATGACCAAATTTAGGGTGTATTTACTGCGATCAGTTGCAGTCCTGCTTTAACAATAGGACATTTTAAACATCAAATTTTGCGATGTTGGTAAGTGATTATCAATGTGACAAATAAATCATAATTTGTCAAATAAATTGTCACAATGCAGAGTTTCTCAAAAAAGAGAACGCTACAACTTGCAACTTTACAACATACAGGGATTTTTTTCTTTTAAGAATTCTTTCACATATTCCATATAAACATTTGTAAAATTAATGAACATGCGATCAAGTCGAAGTATATTTTGAACATCACTTGAAATCAGTGTTTTATACGCGTGGCGCATGAAGTAAAATTTCGAGTTTAGAAAAGCCCCGTGAAAATTTGTCTCGGGTCGCTGCGCCACCCTCGACAAATTTTCTACGCGGGGCTTTTCTAAACTCGAAATTTTACTTCATGCTTAATCTGGGAGTGGAAAACACTTGTTAGAGTTTTTAGATTATAAGTTATTAATAAGATGTCTAAAAATTTACATTGAAAATTCGTAACTTGTATACCTAAAAGAAACATTCTATCCATGAAGAACTTTTTTAAAAAATTTAACATATAAATGGGCAGATAATAAAGAGGGCAGATATTCCAGAGCAAGGAATATGACTTGATCCTCCCAGTGTTGCGAACTCTAGGCTGCCAGATGTCTAAATTTCGTCTAAAAAATCACCAGAAATCACCAGATTTTATGTTTTGTTGTAACATGAATAAACCAAATACAAATTAACAGACCAACACTATTTAACGTTAATGAATAAAAAACGTATATTAACTAAAGATACATTATACTAATATTAATATTGTTATGATAGTATATTATAATAGTATTACAGTAGTAGTACAGGGTGTCCCATTAGTACGTTCTTGAAGCTTTAAACAAGTGTTTTCCACTCCCAGACTAAGCATGAAGTAAAATTTCGAGTTTAGAAAAGCCCCGTGAAAATTTGTCGAGGGTCGCGCAGCGACCCGAGACAAATTTTCTGGGCTTTTCTAAACTCGAAATTTTACTTCATGCGCCACGCGTACAAAACAATGATTTCAAGTGAAGTTTAAAATATACTCCTTAGAAATGTAAGTTTATGATTCATTTGGACATGGACATTTTTATGAATGTAAAGATAGATATTTCCGAATGTTAATAGTTTTGACAGTATTTTGGCATGTTTGACTGTTTTATCTTTAATCGCTTTCTCATGACAGTAAATCACTAGATTGTCACTAAAAACATCCAACAAACACTAGAATTAAGCCACGTCTGAATCACAAACAATTTGTCTGAATCTGAAAGTTGAAACCACCAGATTTGGTGACAAAATCACTGATTTGGCAACCCTAGATCCTCCTATCCTATTTGATCATTAGAGACACTTAATTAAATTGGTAGTAGATACAAATAATTTGAGGCGGTGATAGGTTAATAAATTTGTAATCGTAATCTTTGTGAGTTAATTGAATTTTCATATTAATGTCAGATTTCCCTTCATATAACCAACAAATTAAAAGTTGATTTACAGCATAACATGTGATTAATTTTGTCCTAACCTAAAACGCACAACCTGCATCACACCACTAAATTCTTAATATGTCAAATTTGATTGGTCATATTAAAAAAAAAACAGAATTTCAATACTTCAACTTCTACATTTTTTATTTAAACAAATAGTGAAATTACGGTAACACCGGTCGACTACAGCTAGCTCCGGTGGTAGTCTGAACTCTAAATCTAACACACATTTTGATCATTTTGCTTCTCCCATTATGTACTACATACATGGATTAGTTAAATATAAACCGGACTTTTATTTTCACGGCTAGCTCACTAAGCAGACTGCGCAGCCACGATTATGCAAGAACAGCAAACAAACAAAAAACAAAAAAACAATTCTATTGTATCGCAGAAAAGAAAACCGAGGAACGGAACACGTGAATGAATAGATCTTATACAAATCACTATGCCGTGAAAATGAAAAAAAACATGTTATTAAAACACATCTAGAATGTGTGGTTCAATTTTTTTAGAGAGTATGTCGACAGTTGTATCTGCAACAATTTTTCCTAATTGTGTCAAATTTTGACGTTACATGACAATGTCATACTGTTTAGATCGCGAGTATATTAGTGCTCTTTCTTTCAAAAAAACCTTAGATCATAATTTCTTGTACATTTTTTCTTCTGAGTATACATATCGCAATTACGTGTTGTAGGTTTTTAAATATTCCTTGTTTTCTTAAAAGAAGTCAATTTGAAGTTTAAACGAGTGTTTTCTACTCCTAGGTTAAGCATGAAGTAAAATTTCGAGTTTAGAAAAGCCTGAAAATTTGGTTTGGTCGCGTAAGGCGAAGCGCGGAGCGACCAAACCAAATTTTCAGGATTTTCTAAACTCGAAATTTAACGTCATGCGCCACGCGTATAAAACACTGATTTCAACCGAAGTGTACTCGTTCAGAATACTTCAGTGCTTTTAGTTTTCAATACGCGTGGCGCATGAACAAAAATTTCGAGTTTAGAAAAGCCTGAAAATTTGGTTTGGCAAACCAAATTTTCAGGCTTTTCTAAACTCGAAATTTTACTTCATGCTTAATCTGGCAGTGGAAAACACTCGTTTTAAGCTTCAATTTGAACTCTTTAAAAAAAAGCGTATGCATATGTATACCTAATAGAAAATTCCCTGTATGTATACTTAAAAGAAAAATTTCCTGCATCAACAGATTAATCCGATGACTATTTTACCAAACCTACTGAATGCGCATTCGATTTAATTAACGTTTTCGTTTGAGCTTACACAATAACAACATAAATGCATTATTTATTTCTGTAAATACATGAACTATTCAGTGGATGTGGAAATTGGAATTACACCATTTAAACTCACATATAAAACGATTGTGCACATTAATTAAAATGATTTGTGGCTGGGTTTTTGCAGATTTAGTTTTACGAAAACATTGTCAAAATGTGTCGGTTAACCTTAAAATTTTAAAGCTGCATACCGGAACTCACGTTTTCGCATGTTCCATCTAAAAACGATAGCAGACATAATATGAAGTTTTCTGTCCGTTTACACACACGAAATCTGTTGACATTATGCTATTTTCGTATTAGATGTATTGGTGCAGAACGCACTACAAATCAAGGAAAACATGGGACACCTCTCAGAAATCGTACCTTACAACGCTAACCGTGGGATAGAAAGAGAAGAATGAATTGCGACTTGATTTTGCAACTTCTACTTCCCGAGCTAATACCCTGACGAATTATACAATGAAATGTTTGCTGTTACATCAGTTACGTACACTACAATTTAACTATTCAGGTCAAATTGAAAAGGCCATCTGTAGTAGACGCGTATCAAGATTTTCCTTTCATCAGTATAGCTTTGTCGTTCACTCTTGATAATTTAAGACCTAAGAGTGGCATGCATGTCACTATAATTAATGGAAGGGCTTAGTAAAAACCAAATCACGTCACGTCAGATGGGAAAGATCATACAATTGTCTTTTATACGGAAAACAATGAGTATTCTTTATTGATTTTGTACATGAACTGGAGACTGCTAATGCTGCCTATTAACAGCGACGAGAGCTTATTAATTATATTTTATTATTTAAGGAATGAATAACTGGATTTTGAATTTAAGCATCCTTTTTGAGACCCTCGTTGCAGGTATGCTGTCCTATATCCCCTTCATGCAGTATCTAAAGTTTTATCCCGTTAAATTAAGATGGTATTGGTTTACCATTTTTGTTTCATTAGATTTTTTATTGCTTATTCTTAATTAACAGGTGCGCTTATGCTGTACCCTTTTCTGCATCAATTGTTGCGTTTGATGAGTTTCGCAAGTATCGCATCCGGACTCAGCCTGAAGGATATTTTTACAGAGAGACCTATTATTAATTGAAAATAGAATTGAACTGTCAAACAAAATCCTAAATTAATATATGTACGTTTTGATTTAATAAATATGGCAGTAATTATGAACGTAGAATAATTTTAGTAAAAGTATATTCCTTTGTACATTAACCGAAATAATTTTCAGTATAAATGGCTTTTCAATAACCGTACTAGAGTATTTTATTTTTGAAATTGTCCTAACCATCAGCCAATTTACAACTTCAAAGAAAACACTGTTCTTATTTTTACCGACAACAATATAGTAAAAATAAGTAATACAATTGACAAATATATTTATTTTATTAATTGACAGTGTCACCCAAACAAACATTTCAAGGAGGGGATTATTTAGTGGGCTTAAATCAAATTTATCCTTATTTTTTAACATACGATTTGCTTCTAACATGTCTAATTTATAAAAATGTGATTCTATATTTTATATGTTCAAAAATAAAGATAAACTACTTAATTTCGATTTAAGCTCCCGAAATAATCCCGTTCTTGAAATGTTTGTTTGAGTGACACTGTCAATTAACAAAATAAATATATATGTCAATTGTGTTACCATTGAAAATGAACACAATGGCCCGGTTGCATAAAGCTTTGTCAAGTCTGTCGTTAACTAACATCTTGTCAGATTTAACAACATGTTCACATTATGTCAAATCTAATTTGGTTTTATGAAAAGTATTTGACATGATGTTAACTAATCAATGGGCCCGTTCAGCAGAGACAATAGTTGGGAGGTTACTGCCCACTGTTGGTGAATTCTCA
The DNA here is from genome assembly GCA_932526585.2 of Philonthus cognatus. Taxonomy (NCBI): domain Eukaryota; kingdom Metazoa; phylum Arthropoda; class Insecta; order Coleoptera; family Staphylinidae; genus Philonthus; species Philonthus cognatus. The sequence goes on from OW052242.1 coordinate 39,223,822, forward strand.
GATGACCGGATTGTTAATCGTGAACGTGTTTAGGATTTTTGCAATCGTATCATAGAGAAATAATATAAGAGAAAGGTCGATTCTGTAGAAAGAAAGAGAGACGGGTGACTACAGCGACCTCCCTAATAGGGGGCAGTTTTTTTTTTGCGAACTACGGGCACGCGCTCCATTTTTGAATTATTAAAATATATCTGTATTTTTTAAATGCAAATTAAAATAACCTTTAAATATTAAAATTAAACAATACTATACTATACTAATTAAGGAAAACTTGCATACTTACCTAAAATAATTATTAATAATATTAAGTTAAATTGTGAAACTGGTTAAATAAAAGTCGTATGTATCATTAAAATCTATAAAACTTTATTGCCACAAAAATACAAGGAAAGGTTAATCTTTGAAAGTTTATGCAAAACATGACTGCAAGCTGCTTCATATGAAATCTAAGATACCTTCTTAAGCGAGAATGTTGTAAACATTGCAGCTATGTTTAAGATGATTAGGAAATAAATTAACATAATAATATGTAAATATGAATATATGTACTAAAATATTTCATTAGCTTATTGGACGTAAAAAATGGAAATGTATCTATCAGCAAGATACATTGGCACATTTAATTGTTTAATTTATTATTTGATGCCATTTAATTAAATAATGCTTTTAAAGAAATAATTAATTAATGCAAGTAAAAATGAAATCATTCAAATAAATATATATTAATAAATACAATAAATAACAAATTAATGATATTCTTAAAGATAACAAATTAAATAATATAAATCACAATAAATTTAAAAATCATCATCATCAAATTGTTGATAATAAATAATTACATTTCAATTGTCTACTATGAGTTTTAGGTTAGCCAAATAAAATACTATTGTATATAATTAGACCTAATATGCACCAAAATGTTTGTATAATTTACATTCATATATACTAACTACGCAGTTATCATAGACGATTGGTAAATTAAATAAAAATATACTTAAATTAATGAAACACTTGTATCTTTTCTTCACTTATTTATTTGGAGTACCAAATGCACATTTCGATCACGATGTGATCATTATCAATGGTTGACAAATACAAACTTAAAAGCTAAAATGCGCTTAATATATACCTGCGGATTAGGAGGAATAATTACGTAATGAGCGCGGGGGTTATGGAGTTAAGGGAAAACCGACAATTAGGCCGACATCTTAGATCTATTTTAAGTGTAATTGGAACAAATAATATAAAATAGAAAAACAGAAAAATAAGAAAAATACACAAGTTACAATATACATAAAAACATGAGAACATATAACAAGAAAAATACAAAAATTATTACAACGGAACGAGTTTAAGTAATGGGTTGTCTAGTGGGCTCAAATCAAAATTTAGCAGATCAGCGTTATGTTTTTTCATGTAAAAAGCTTCGTACAGGTTTAAGTGATAATTTGTGGAGAATTTTAATAGTTTGGTGTTGTTGAGGGAGAATTTATGACCTGTTTCAATAGAGTGATGGGCAACTGCAGATTTTGTAGGGTTGTTGTATTTGATATGTGATGTATGTTCTTTGTATCTCGTAATGACATTTCTTTTAGTTTGGCCTACATAAATTTTACTGCAGTTACAACATTTGATGGAGTAGATTCCCTGTTTTTCCAAGTCGTCTACTGCATCAAAGGTGTTACCCAATAGTGACTTTAAATTTGTGTTGACGTAGTAAGCAGCTGTAATTTTGAATTTTTTAAATAGTTTATCAAACCGGGTTTCTGAATCAGGTACATAAATTATCCTAGCGTATGTGGTCTCTTTGCTGTTTAAATTAGTTAACCGGGTAGAACAGGTAATTTTTTGTTTAAATAAATGTCTATTAATTAATTTATTGATGGTTGAATGGTTAATTAATAGACATTTATTGTAAATGGGGCTGGTTGTGTTTTAAATCAGGGTTTATAAATGTCACTGTCAGATGTTCGATTTTAAGGTTATAATTTCTGACTATTGTGATCTTACACTGTTGCCTGTTTTACAAATTTTCAGATATAAAAGGATAATAATATGCAGTTTTAAGATTAACAAAATTTACTACTTGGTTTTTGTACATACAAACACAGCAATAATATTGTATATAACAAATATAATGAATTCGGCTCTGCAAACTTATTTCGTGATCCATTTGTATTTCTCGCTTGGGTCTTCCCGTTAACACATTTTGATCAACTCCATCCATCCACCTTAATTTTGGTCATTCTCTCTTCTGATGGCCCTCAGTATTTTTTTATAGAATTGCAAATTTATTCCCACCCTCTTGTGATACTGATAATTTTCATGTCAAACAATTTTTAAGCCCTCATTCCACTTTTATTATTTAGTCAAGAGAACCTGCATCTGAATCTTCTGATGTTTGTTCTGAGCCAGATTTCCCAAGCGAAATAATAAAAGGAGGAATGGTTTCAAAAGAAAGGTTCCCCATGTGTTTTGTCCAGTCATCCGAAATAAGTTTTTCACAATGATCACAGAAATTTTGCCACATATCGGATGTACATTTTGAGAGAGACTCAAGCCATAAATTCTGAACACGATCCTTAGATGGTTGCTTAGAATTTATGTGCTTATTGTAGTAAGTCTTACAAAACCCCCATGCCATTTCAATTGGATTGTATTGACAATGGTATGGCGGTAATCTAAGAACTTCGTGCCCGTTCTTTCTCAAAATGTCATCAACTACGTAAATTTTGTCATTTGATCGAAAAGGTATAAATAAAGCCCATAGTTCCTTTTTGGTTAATTTTGGATTGAATTTTACATTGTGTTTAACCAACCACTCCTGCATTTCGCATTTCTTACAAGAAAATGAAGGAATTTTGTCTAATTGCACAGAATGGTGAAATAATTGTTGCAAGATTAACAATAAACCTCTTCAAAATTAAAAAGAGGATTACTTATGATATCATAAATTATTGCAACACTGTTAAAATAAGGAATCAGGAGTGCCAGTTAATAAAAAATGTAAATGTTGATACTGCAACATAACAACACGAAAGCATGGCTAGGCGAGATCCAGAAACAAATGGAATTGTGTATATTAAGATAGCAATGTCTTAATAAGTTTACTGTAAAAACAGCAGTTTGAAAAGCAAAGATTAGAAAAAGTGCAAAATATCTAAAAAGCCACGAGAACAGATCATAAAAGTCTGCGAGTAGTGGCTTAGAAGCGTTAAGTTAACGACTTTTTCAAAGAAATCCCGCAAATTGTTGTCACGTAAGATCGTCATCTATTAAAGACACCCTGAACTGAAAAATACCCCATTTCCGCTATACAACCACTAGGTGGCGAGACGGTATGCGGAAAATTGCAAAACGAGTGAACATTTTTATTTGAGCATCCCAGGCCACTTCGTAAAAATCTAACTTTATAGAAATGTTCAGGGGACAAACATAGGTCCGGTGTGCATCGGTTTTGCAAATCCGTGAGAATTTTTGAAGATTATTTCGTGATTGAAAAGTATTGCAATTTCATAATTTTTTTTCAGAAAAACGATAATAAGTAGAATCATAAGCGATACTCCTCGAAATATCACCTTCTCGAAATTCTATCTTCTCGAAATACCAACTCTTCGAAATACGACCCCAGAAAAACCACCCTACGAAACAACCACTCATAAAAAACTTTGCCTGTAATATTACCCCACCCCCTCCAAAAAAACTGCTATTAAAAAAACCACTCCAAATAAACGACCCCCAAAAATACCCCCTGTAAAAACATTCTTGGAAAACCACTTTATATCGCTTATTGATTCTACTGCATAATTATTCATTTTACATTTTAACCCTCCCCCCACACCTGCGCTCGTTATAATTTTAAACTTCAAGGTTAACTACTAATTTTCAACTACTAATTTAATCGATTATTAAAATATCTCGTTTTAAAATAATCGATTATTATAATATATCGATTATTCCCATCACTACTTAAAACCTTGACAAAATGTATTAGGGTTTTTTTGGTCCAATTTACAAAGGTTTGTAACAACAGAAACCTGTTTTACAACCGTTGTTAAAAGAGAACTAGAATATTGATGTAAAATTATAACTTGTGTAATTTTATGGCTTAGTTTTACAAATACATTTCGGGAAAGAAAAGTAGAGTATTATAAGATGTAATTTCACACTCCTTTCAACTTGTTTCTTTTTCTCGGTTTTCGTCCTCGGGTGTGTGTAAGCTGTGTAAGACGGGCTATAACCTCAAATTTTTACGATCGAGAAAAGCGTTTGCTTCATTTGTTTTGAACGTGCGCCCTTAGACTTGTGCGACTTGTGAGTTGTGTTATACTGCAGTGTTCATCAAAATGACAAAACGTACCTCTAATTTTTCTCTCAGTGAAAAGATGCGATTAAGCTAACAGAAAAGTAAGTAAGTACTATTTTTATTAGAGATAATCCCAATCAGCTGATCCTAAGCCTTAGTTTAGATAAACGTTTTTCCAAACATTAAGCTAAATTTCTTACTTATTCAATCCTTTCATATTTAGATACAAAAATAATATTGAAAATAAATGTGGCACAACAATAAACCATAATTTCAGAGCTGCTATTTGACGACTCACTTTTCTAATAATTCTTCTGACTGAAGATTTATGGATTCCAACATTATCAGCAAGTACCTCTTGAAATGATCCAGTCTCAAAAAACAGAGAGTAATAAGTATTTGTAGTTTGGCTGGAATCGCATGATTTCTAAGGGTGAGTGATTTTATATTGTTACTAATTAATGAACTCAATTCTTTAAAAGTATGTTTATTAATCATGTATCTCTTTTTAAAGTCTTCCTCACTATAAATTTGAAATGGATCCCTCCTTGAAAAAAAAACGCCTCTGTAGACGAAGAGATCTTGGCTCTTCATCGCTTTCACTACTCAATGAAGATAAATTCGAAATGGACATTTTCTATAATTATGTTTACCATTAATTTTAAATAAAAATGATTTTTTTAATACTTACATTACTTTTAATATAATAAAGTAAAAATTAGTATCAATATTTTTTATAACCTTTTTTTACATTATTCATTAATCACTTGCTGAGCATTGATTAACTGACAAGGGACTTAATCAAATGTTGACGTGATGTTAACACTAATAATGGCTTTATAAAATAGAACTATGGACTTGACACAATGTTAACGTAACGTCAACTAACAATACATTAAATCTTGATGAAATATTTTTATAAAACACTTAACACAAGGAACCTTACGTTAATGTAACGTTAGCATATTGTCAAAGTTGACGAAGCTTTATGCAACTGGCCCTGTATGTATCACTTGTGAGATCCTATCTCGAGTATTGTTCTATAATCTGGAACCCTAGTACCCTAAATGGTGGTAATACTCTAGAGAAAGTTCAGACAAAACTTATAAAATATTTAAGATTTAAATTTAATTTGAGCCATTCGGATCATGAAATGTTATATCTTCTAAGATTACAAACTTTGCAATAGCGGCAGGTTAACTAAAAGGCGCGGATTATGAAATATGGTAAAATAGCCAAAATATTTATATTTGATATTTTAGTTGATTTAAAAAAACACACTACATTTATAAGAAAATTACTAACTTTTAGTTGTACATTTGGTTGTATTAAAACATATTTCAAACAATATATCTCATTAAAATTTGCACAGAATTTACGAAAATGCATAACAAAGAGTTGTGCATGCGCATTTAGCAAACTGGAAATTAGTAATTAAATCATTACGTGCAACTTAGTAATAGATAATTCATAAATTTTATAAAATTTACGTAATCTAAATTATGAATATTCATGGGTATGTCATGAATATCCTAAAATAAATATACATATGAAAGTCAAAAAATTACATTGAATGGAAATCTATATGTGGGAGGTAAACTACACCAAGTCACATTTTAGAAATTTTACAGTGCTATATCCACTCGTTAAAGTAAAAAATCCTGATTCCAATAGTATAAAAAAACGAATTTAAAAAAAAAGTGACTTGTTGTGGTTTCCCACATACATAAATACTAAAATCTAGATTTATTTAAGAATATACACTGGATATCCATTGTACCTAACTTATTCAGTGAAGAAGGAAGTTGTTTTTAATTGTATTTGGGGCGATACGTAATTAAAACAACAGAAAAAGTCAAGGCACGCATGAAATTAATTAACACCAAAAGACGCGCATAAATAGATATACTAGTACATATGTTATTGCAACCTCTAGATTTCCGGTCTAGTACACCAACCAATTGTGCAACACTTTTGGTTCCTCCACTTAAGATGGACAATTATTTAATCGAATATATCAGTGTCTGCCAAACTTGTTCACCTAACGGTGCATTAAGCAGGAAGATATTAAATTCTTCGAAGCACATAAATATATTCCATTATTGTGCCGTGAAAAATTCCATATCTGACGGCACACTTTGTAGCTTTTTATTATTATTATTATAACGCCTTTGTTTAATAAAAACAAAAAACAATTATTTTGATTATTTTTTATTCGAATTATTTCAATGTATAATATATAATCATTTAATTACATAATTAATTGTTATATTTAAATCTAATACTATTCTATTTGACAAAGCAGGGCAACATCCCTACTCACGCAGTGGTCAAATTCAAGATCAGTATCCAACCATACTGAAGTTACAAAATTATTAGATACTCCAGAAATAGAAACTCTTTCCCTTTTTTCTGAAGTTATAAATATGGGACATTCATATTTCTTATCTTTTATAAAATCAGTCTTCAAAACGGGCTTAACCCAAATCACAGGCATTTTGTTAAAACATACATTACTTTGAATCTCTATCAATTTGCCGCTATTACTATCACAACTTGCACCTATTAAATATAACCCATTGATTAAAACACCAACATTTGGTGTGAAAGTAAGTGCATCTTCTATTTCTTGATGCAATTCGTCGATTCTCAATGGCATTGTATTAATTATCTCAAGATCAATCATAAGTTTATAAATGGATATACCTAATTTTCTTGAGTGGTTTTGCATGACAGTGGTTATAAAAGCAACAGGATTAAAAAAACTTGAAATCCAGAAAATCCTAGGAGCGCCATTTTTAGACCAGCATTTAAAAAAAATCAAACGTAGAAGTAAATCATCTACAAATTGAGAGAGATTTTTCATATTTGGATAAGAAACTTGCTGCCAAGTTTTTGGGACCTCTAATTTGATTAAACTATCAGCTAATAATTGAAGAGACTCATTCATTTGAATATTTCCTTTAAGTGCATTTAGTGTGTCTTTTAGAGATGAAATTATTACTGATAGTAGATGTTCAAACTTACGAATTTCTTGTTTAAATATTACAGAAAACTCGTTTTCAGCATTTGGATATATTTCAGAAAATACATTTGATTCTGGAATTAGTTTTTGAATCAGTTCATTACAAATGGTCTGTAGTACTATAGTGGTATCTTGATTATAAGTAGGTGAAACCTCACCCTGTATTAATATCATGGTATCAAGAAGATAATTACTAATTTGGATGTCCTCGAGAATAGTAACGTTTTCGTGCAATCCATAAATTTCATGTTTTTTAATATGAGGAATCATTTTAATGTGTTCTAGATAATCTTCGTAATTAAATCTTTTTGGTAAGCCAACGCTACTCAATTTAATGTTCAGTTCCTTATTAAAAAAATTCTTCAATAAAGTTTTTAACAAACGTAAATCCCAATAACCCATAAGTTTTCCACCATAATTACATTCCGAAATTAAATATGGAATTGCTTCAAACAATATATCATTGAAATCATTAATAAACGTTTGCAGTTGCAGAATAGAGATATTGTAGTCAATTTTTGTGAATTTGTAAATCGGCAGTCTTGTTTGTATAACATGGTGAAAAAATGTTATCCCGTATAGTAGTTTAGCAAATTTATCTTCTCTTGCAGGACAAGCCGTAAAGAATTCTGGATTTGTTAGAGGGTAGGTAGTGTAAGCCTCGAGCAAATTTTCTTTAAGATCAACTGGAGTTTGCTTCGTCATCTTTACGCTTGATTGCAGTATTGATATTGGAAAGGCACTTGTCGAAGAAGTCGTGATCCACATCCTAAAATTTGTGTGTGTATTTGATAAGTTAATGTTTTCTATTATACGCTCTAAATTGGGCAACCAATTTGTGTTTATGTGACAGTTTTGTAGACAAACCCAAGCTCCTATTTCTTGGGCATTCTTGATTATATTTAAAATAATTGAGTGCTGTTGTTGTCCTATTGAAATGGAATGAAACTTTTTGGCCATTTGCTTTTTCTCGGAGAATTTTCGGAGAGTTGCCATTGGGTCTTCACCAGGTGGCAATATAAAAACTAACGGACAGATACATGTTGATGCGTCAAATGACTTTGATATATCAAATGGGGGTGGATTAACAAAACGCGGGCCCAACTCTTCACTGATAAAAGTTGTAGCTTTTTTATAAAACTTATTTCTATGAAATATTTTTGTTAAAATCAATTTTTGAAATTTGCTTAACTTCTCTTCCCATCGTAATGGCAAATTTTCAGTGAGATAAAAAGTTTTCCAATCGATCTCAAAATCCATGAAGTCTGAAATGAATCCTTCGAATATTGGTAGGCTCGTCAATGCGTAAATTTGTTTCCATTGAATATGTGTTATCCATGAATAAGGTTTTGGATTACTTGTAATATTTTCAATTTTTGGATTTAAGAGGAATTTCAGTTGATCCTTATTCATGCTTTCCTTATCTATTTGTATTTTACAGCACATAAGAAATGCGAACACAAGTTTATCATTATTAAACAAAGCCATGCATACAGTTGAATACAGATTGAACATAAATGCTTCTTGAAGGTACCGTAAGCGTCTTTCTAAAATTTTTGATTTATTTGCTGTTTCAATTGATCTGATATACAAATTTATAAACCACTCTAAGCTGAATTGATACATGGGATCTATATTAGGAAGGTCAGCTATTGTCTCGTACAGTAGGGCCGAGTGCGCACTTAATTTTTTAAAAACACCTCTTTCTATTTCTATACATTTTTCTTGTTGTTTCAAACCTTCTTGCTTTTTAATAATATCCAATGATAGAAGTTTGGAATTGTCAAGCACTTCAATTGCACTTTCATCTTCTAGTATATCACCTTTACTTTCAGAAAGAGTTTTTAATATGTTTTCTTCAACATCAACCAATGCTGCTTTATTTTTAGCGGTTTTGTAAATTAACTCCTCACGTTGTTTCTGCAACTCAGGGCGCTCTTTTGCCACTACTAAATCTAGCAGTTGGTCTTTCAAACCATCGAGCATAATACCAAAGTTGATTAAAGTTAGTTTATTTGATATATGAGGAAAGTAATGCGGTTTTCTTAGATTCGTCGTTAGGTACAAACGAAAATTTTCGTGAAGCGGTATGATTGTTTTATCAAATCTAATTTGTTTTTTATGTTTATCTAGAATTGGTTCCAATGTTGGTTCAAAATCTTCAAATATATTTTCAATTAGTACAGGTTTACCTAATTTCAACCCACATTTTAAAATTTTAATATACTCATCAGTAAATTTTGTTACTAATAATCCATTTTGTTTCTCAATCTTTTTTATCAAAATATTTCCTTGGCATTCAGGATCTATGAGTAGAGTCCATCGTGTAGAAACATCCTGTATAATAGCGTTTTGCAGAGAGAATAGATTTCTGGGTAAGCCGTAAATTTTCCAATGTTGAATTTTAAAATCTATGCCTAAAACGCTGCAAAAATCAAACTCTTTGCTGCATGGGATTTCTAGTTCCTCCACGTATTCATGAAATTGTTTTGTGTATTTCATACGAAATTCATAAAAGTAGGGTGATAAATAAACGACTAAACCACTACAAATTAGTATATTTCCTGATAAGGTATCAAGTAATATTTGTAAAGAATCAGACGCCTTAATCCACTTTAGTTTTTCCCCGCCAAGGCTTCGTAGTAGTTTCTCAGCTCTTAGAAGTTTATATGCACAAATATCAACATTATCTTGTAGTTCTTTTTGTTTTGCTTTGGCTTCATCTAAAGCATCGTTTAAGTCTGCAAGCTTTTCTTCCAGTTTTGCTAATTGCTGTTTTTTCTCCATTAAAAACGCTGCCGTTGTTTGGTATTCCCTTTCGGCCAGTTCTAGTTTTTCTTTTTTTGGAGCAACTTCTTTAGCTACAGCATCGTACATATCCATAGCTATAATCCATTTGCAAAGCCCTTCAGCAGCACTCGATGCCTTTGCCACAATATTTGGTTTGAAGAGCTTATTTGGAAGATACTCCTTTCTTATTTTAGCCATAATTTCTAATTTGATATGATCCTTGTCAAAATCTTTCAAATGTTGGAGGAAATTCATATCGCCCAGTAATCTTTTACTGGGTCCCCAATAGTCCAAAATTTTTCCTCCTGTTGACGCATCATGTATCCTATCAGGTTTAATATCTCGCATAACACAAACCCCAGCCATTACCAATTTAACAGCTTCAGGTGGATTCTTCATGGATTTCACAAGAGTTATATCAGAAGGTTTTAAAGTATTCAATGCTTCAATGGCATCTTCTAAAATCGGGATTGCATCAGCTAAATCAGCTTCGCATTCCCTTTTTAGATACTGCGAATTGGCTGCTTGGATATTTGCCAGTTTTTCATCTTCGCGTACAATGGCTGATGCTTTTTCCACCTCAATTGTTTCCTTAGCAATTTGTCTTGTCATTTCGGCTGCCCTGTTTGTCATCTCTTGTAATTGTGGTTGAAAATCTCCTAAATCCTTTTGCATGGTGGCAACGGCATCTGCTGCGTTTTGTAGTTTTTCCAAACCCGCTAAATAACGATTTTTACTAGTGGTAATTTCTTTCTGCTTGGTTGTCATTAGATATTTAAAAGATTTTAAAAGCTCCAAGTATTTAGAAGAAGTTACGTAGGTTCTCATCGAGGTTTTTAAGTAAAACTCTTCTGAAATTAATTTCGCCTGTGCATGGTATCTTTTGAATATGTTTAATGTTTTGATTTTAATACCTTCGTCAAGATCAACACTGCTTATCCATGTATGTGCTAGCGATTCAAGTGAAACTTCAGGCCATTCATCAAAATAATCAATAACACAATTATTAGTTAATGACGGGTACACCGTCAACCACATTCGATAATTCTTATTGATTGGATTTAAACAGATGATTATATGTAGGTTCTCCTTACAGCGTTTGATAAAATATGTAAAAACTGTAGTGGCAGTTATATCTAAATTTCTGTTTCCGCCCTGTGCGTCTAATCTAACCATCTCCAGAATTTCTTGTTTTTCATCCATAGCAAACATATTGGGAACTTCGCCTATATTAAGAAGACAATCGACATCTTGTAAAAAAATGGGATCAAGAATTTGGTGATCTGATATTAGGAAAGTTGAATGTTTGCCCCGTCCACCCGATTCTTTTAATACTTCTTTTAAATCTTTCCTCCAACATTTCAAATTATACCCTTGTGTGATTTCAGGTTGAAAAAATGAATATTTAGCCATAAAAGTTGCTAATTTTGTGAGAGACTGCCTTCCTATACCATGCATACCAATCAACAAACCACTGCAAGATGAAATTGTTAGAATCCTGCTGATTCTACATAAGTGTGTTAGGGCTGATTCGAAAAAAACTAAGTCTAAACCAATTTCATTTTCTATGTTATACTCTTTTAATGAGTTAGTTGCAACCTCATGCATTTTTTCCATCGTTATTTCTTCATAATTATTAGAATTTGTGAAATCAACGAATGCAAAGTGTAATAAATCATCTTTAGTAATTACTGTTTTATCTTCATTAACCATATCTTCGAAGATTGTTTCTAAATCTTCTTTAAAATGCTCTTCTGTAGTTTGTTTAATTTTCCAGAATAAAAGATCTCGATCTGATTCATCAGTCAGGCGATCGTAAAATACTCGCAATGTTTCATGTATCCAAACTTTTGCAAAAATTCGCTTGTCCTCAATTGACTCTTTTTTTAGAAGCGAACATCCGAGAATAACTTTTGAAAAATCCCTAATGCTAAAAACGTAATGATTTTTATTTGGAGTCGGAAGTAATTTTTCCAATACACATTTATAAACATCTAATGTAGCAGCTACTATTACAACTACTGCATTAATAGCATCATTTGGAAATCCACTGTTTTTAAATGCTAAATATAAGTTATTATTAAAAATTTTTGAAATAGAATCTTCTGATATATTATCAATATAAAAAATATTAAAATGCCTTAAGAATCGATTTGAATAGTATCTTGTAGGTCTCATTGATGCCACAAACAATATATTATGTAGATGAATCTCGTACATGTCCTTCAAATCATAGATGTTTTTGTGATCAAAAAGATATCTTAAAAGCTCCAAAGCAGGTTGGTTATTACCAATATCTACTTCAGGTGTGTTCAAGTCATCAATGAACAAAACTGCCATTTTTCCTTTTAGAGGTCCAAAATGTCCCCTTTTTTTCTTGTGTAGTTTCGACAAAATTAATTCATGCGTTTTGTTCGTTGTTGTATCAATTGTAAAATTCAAAAAGGAAGCTTCATACTTTTCGTTACTTAGTTTATTTTTTAGTACGTCCTTAACTAAAAAACTTTTTCCCGTACCACTAGGACCAATAAGTAACATTTTTTTCTTACTTTGAATATGTTTTCGCAGAAGGTTTCCGAATTTTTCTGTTTCCACAGTAGGTATGAGAGTGTTTTGTATGTTATCGGATTCTTCAACGCGTTGGCTGCGAATAGTTTCTTGCCAACATTTCCATGATCCTTTGAGTTTGTAGACATAATAATAGTCTAAGAGTAATCCGTCTGTTGGAGGTAGAAGCATTTCTAGTCTAGGAATACCTGAAGGGTATTTGTGGTTTTGATTTTCATTTTTCCATAATGATCTGTATAATTCGTCGAACTTCTTCTGGGATAATTTATCTAAAGTTGCACCGAATCCCCAAACACCTATTAAACAATAAAATACTAAATATAATAAAAAAATAAATTAATCTTATGTAAATCTACTCAAATGTCAAAATAATATGTTTTCTCCACTACCATTAGTGAACGTAATAATTCTGAAATCATTTTTAATAATAGAATGTAAACATTCTCACTCTTGAGTTACAATATTTATTCTGAAACACTTACTTCTTATGTGTTTTGCATGTATTTTCATTCTATAACAAGCTACAGAATGAACAAATCGAACAAGACGACATAGTTTGCCTTGAATTTCAAAACTATCAGTGTCAGATGTAAATGGCGACGTCGTTATAGTTATTTACAAAACAAGTGCGGGAAGCCAAGTTTCCTGAGTGATATACATTGTTTTTCTTCTTACATCAAATTCCCTTCCTCGTTATGGGCATATGCACCCATAACAAAGAAAGGCATTTGGTTAAAGCACAGAGGAAACAATAACCAGAGTAATCACGCCTGTAACTCTGAATCCACAGTTTGCATAGTGTAGCCATCTCTGAGGCAATTATCAAAACATCCACCTATTAAAACCTTTGACCAAAACAGTTTCCTGTAATTTTGATGGCGATTTGAGCCACAAAAACATATTTTAAAGGATGATTCGTTCATTGGAATGTTAATGTAAACATAAATATACTCATATTTCAATAGACCCATACACCAATTTACTGCTGACTGACAGATGTGAAATAAAAACATTATTGTTTTAATGCGTTCAGTTTATAGATAATTTGATCTTTTATATCTCCACTAATATATAGCCACAGAGTAAACAATAATATTGTTTCCTCTGCGATTAAGCAAAGTTCTCCGCCACCGCCGAGGTATTACCCGAGAACTAATTATGTCAATCGGGCACGGATCCACGGGGGGCGGAGGGGGGTAACTGGGGAGCTTATAATATAATATTTGAAAAATAAAAACGTGTATTTTGAACGGTTTATTTTATTATTATCGGTGTTCATGAGGGAACAAGAGTGATTAATAAGAATACGTTTTTTAAACATCTCATTAAATCAGTGTTTTATACGCGTGGCGCATGAAGTAAAATCAAGTTTAGAAACGCCTGAAAATTTGGATATTTTGTTTATTGTATAATCAAATTTAATAAATAAAATTGATGATTAATACATATATTGTCTTTGGAATTAACGCCTACAATTTATTGTTCCTATATAAATATTCTTGTAATGAAAAATATTAAAATTAAGTAAGTATGTAATATTTAAGTACATTTTCCGACTTTCTATTGTTTATAAAAGTTCAATTTGAGGCTATAAACAAGTGTTTTCCACTACCTGGTTAAGCATGAAGTAAAATTTCGAGTTTCGAAAAGCGTGAAAATTTGGATTTGCCGGGAGGCAAACACTGAAATGCTTTTTGTAATATTTTCAAGTTCAAAATTGACATTTAAACGAATTCCATGAAGGTTTACTAAATTAAAAAAAAAGTTAAATAATCTATACAGGGTGTCCCGATTAAGCAGCCCATGCATAGGTATCTTCTAAATGGTAAGAGATAGAGATTTGCTTAAAGGGGAGAAAATATGCAGGACGATGAGTACTAGCTATATCCGTTATATAATTTAATTAAATATAGTGAACATTTAGTGTTTTTACATAATAGTTGTAGTTCTAGTGATATTTAGTTGTAAAAATTTGGCTAATTATTTAAAATGCGCCTATCGTGATTGTGGCGCGAGGAAAACCGATGTACAGTGTACAGTACACTTCTTTACATTTCCTGTAAATAATAGCGAAAGATGTGATCATTGGTTAAAAAATTGTGGTAATATGGATCTCTTTATTTTGTCCGAAAAGAAACTTTCTTCAAAGCGCCTGTGTAATAAACATTTTCGAGCAAGTGATTTTACAAATTACTAACAAAATAGACTGTTAAAATCAGCAATTCCAAAACCATTTGACGTAGTATTAAGTGATTCGGATTCTGATTTAGAAGTGTTAAAGCCCATTCACATGTACACCCGAAAATTGGAAGAGGATTTGCCATCTACATCCAAAGAAGTAAGGTTTTTAACCCCAAAAATAAACAAAAATTAGTAATATATGACATAATAATTTACTTTTTATTATATATCATATCCTTATATATTCGTATACTCTGTACATTTGCGGACATTCCTTGATTCTATAAAAGAGTCTAATTTAAAATTCGAACGAGTGTTTTCAATCCCAGGCTAAGCATGAAGTAAAATTTCGAGTTTAGAAAAGCCCCGCGTAGAAAATTTGTCGAGGGTCGCGCTAGCGACCCGAGACAAATTTTCACGGGGCTTTTCTAAACTCGAAATTTTACTTCATGCGCCACGCGTATAAAACACTGACATATTGTAAAATTCAAAAATACTAGCCTTTATTTTGTTCGGTTGATTGACAAATTATATTGAATATTTTTTATTTATAAAATCTTGGCAAAAACTTGAAACCTGTTACAACATTTCAAATGAAGTGGATTAATAAGAATTCGTGGAAATTAGTGAAAAACCTATTTAAAAAATCTATAAATATAAAACATGGATTTGTGTTAGTTTTTCACTCCCCGATTAAGCATGAAGTAAAATTTCGAGTTTAAAAAACCCTGAACATTTGGATTTGGCGGCACGAGCGAAGCGAGTTCAGGCTTTTCTAAACTCGAAATTTTACTTCGTGCGCCACGCGTACAAACACTGATTTATTATGAAGTTCAAAAACACACAATCGATCTACTATTTTTGTCAGAAATATAGTTAAAGATGTGAAATAAATGTACATAATGTTGATATGATTTACCAAAATACCGGTACATTTTGAAGAGCAATTTTTGCGATTAACCGGTATGCCGGTATTCCAATCCCTACCTGTATCATATAACTGTATTTATTTTAAATTAAATTGCATTAGATGAGAGTAAATCTAGATTTCAATATTATATGTGGAATTAAAAATTGAATGGTGTAGATTCACGCTCGATTTGTTTATTTTGATAAAATAAACAAACCGAGCGTCATCATTTTTCGTTCCGTCGGTACCGTTAAAGAGGAAAAAATATAAACATTCCTCTGCGGATCCGATATACAAATGAATTGGGAAGAGTGGCGAAACCTAGTAGTTACTCTAAATCACACGCCTGCTGGGTGAGCCACCTGACAGAGCCGCCCCCCCTGACCCCACACAGCCAGCGTGAATACTCTGTTACTCCATACTCTGTGGTTAAAGGAAAAAAAACGAAACGTCCTTGAAATGAAATACGTACGTAACCTTAAAAAGTTGCCATAAGAAATATTTTACAGTTTAGTGGAATCGGTTAAAGATAGATCAATTTACTGTTAGCTTACAATTTTACAGTTCCTATATATTACAATTTTACCATACCTGATGATATGAATGTAGCTTGTATCCAAGGAATAATATATTTTGAATCTTCTTCTTTCTTAGTGACTTCGTTGCACGCGTCATTCAAAATCATTTCTATTAAGTCACAAAGATTTTTAACCAAATTAAGTTTGCCCGTATTGCAGACTTGTTTACAGTACTTCTGTATAAAATCCAGACATGGATCAACCATCCAATCAAAGTATGCTGCAATCATTATCGAGTTGTCATGAAACCAATCCTTAGTTTGATTACATTTCCAGGAATTCACTATATATTTCCATTGCAAGGTATCGCTTTCAAAAAAGATTATACCACACCTAGAAATCTGAAAATTAAACATATTAATTGTTAAGATATATGATAAAACAATGATGGGCATTAAAAACATTTATACAAAACAATGATGGGCTTACAACTAAATCCGTATCACTGCTACAAAAAGTAACCCAACTTAGGAGACATTCTAATAGGACCGTCGGGATATGATCATGTATTTAAAAACAAATAATTTTACTCAAGAAATGTCCATCTGGTATAAAAGTGGGTAAAATTATTTTATAGATGTTTGATAGCCACACATTAGATTTAGATAGAATTTTTGTATACGCCTCATGTGTCCTAAGTGCGTATATATCATGCAATTGTTTACTTACCGTTGACGGAGAAGCTTGAGATAAGTCTTCAACTTCAAAAATGATAGACATGTAGTTTGCTAATGAAATTATTTCTCCGGAAGTTAAGCATAGTTTTTTGTTATCGTCCAACACTGAATTTATCTTTTCCGCCCAAAGATGGTCAACAGGACCATCTAAAATAATCCATTGCCTACTATTTTCAGTAGATGAGGCAAAATTACGAAATGTGTGTGTGAAAATTCCATCAAGCCATTCGTTGGTCTTCTAAGAGGAAATGCCGCAATAAAATAATTATTAAACATAATAAAAGTACACTTTTTGCAATGTACAACTATTTTGTCTTCAAAAGACTAATTATTGAAACTACTTTGCCCCCGACGGATATTAAATTATAGCGGGTGATTGATTTAACCTGGAATAGCGTATATCTCGAAAAATAGGCATCGTACAGAAAAAATAGCAGGATCCAAAGTTTAATATTTTTGTGTGAGGAATCGGTTAGAAGTAGCACCACGCCCCTGTAGGCGGGGCGTGGTAAACTTTAAAATATTAATCAGGAACCCCCATTTTTTATCTCATATTCGGACACTACGTCAAATACTATCTACTTTAAAAAAAATCATTCTATTCTATTCTATTGAATCACACAATTAAGGTCGAACATCCGACCTTACAGCTCACCTTCCAAGTCCATCTTCTTGATGAAGTCAAGGATCTTGTCAGGTGAAGTTTTTTCCAGGTCCTTCAGGTTTAGCTTCGGTGTGCCAAACACCGTGGTCCTGATCTGGTCGCCAGCTGGACAGGCACATATGACTTGCTCTGCTGTTTCATCATCCTCTAGGCATAGGCGGCACTCAGTGGTGTCACTTAGTCCTAGTTTATTAAGATGATGCCTTAGACGGCTGTGTCCAGTGAAGAGAGCAGTTAATGTGTGAACATTTGATCTGCTCAGCTTCAACCATGAGGCCGTCCTGGCCGCAGATGGTCCACTTGTTACCGCTCTGAAATGTCTCATCCCAGGGTGGTTTTGCCAGAAATCCTGTGCCTCGTGTCTCATCCATCCGTTGTTACGGTCTCTAGCTGTTGATCTGGGTATCCCCAGAGCGGGTTCTGGTCCGATGTAGGCTGTACGCGCCCCCTCTCTGGCTAGGGAATCGGCTAATTTGTTTCCCTTCACGAGTGGCTTGGCACCCACATCAGACTGACCCCGTTTACCTGTGCCATTTGGCAGAGGGCTTCCTTGCAGTTCCGTACAGCCAGCGAGGAGCATCTAGAAGATGCCAGGGCCCTAAGGGCCGCCTGGCTGTCCGAACATATTTTTATTGTCCTGCCCGCCCAACCCTTTGAAAGGATTTCGTGGGCGCACATTTCAATGGCGTATATTTCAGCCTGAAGTTATGGTAGCATACCTGCCAAGGCTGTAGTAAAGTTCAGTCCTTGGTCCGATGACTGAGGCTCCTGTTCCAATGGACAGTTTTGAGCCGTCAGTGTACCAGTAGGAATCAGCCTTTTCTGGGGTGATTTTGTGTCGCTCCCAGTCGTCCCTGCTTGGGAACAGGACCTTGTACGGCTGATCCTCGCAGTAGTCCGTGACTGCGTAGTCAGTCCTCATACTTAGGGTGTCATCCGCCTCAATGGCAGTTGACAGCCCATTTGGTATGAAGACTATCACCTTCGGATCCAATAGGGCCGCGTGGTGATATCGATACGTTGCTAATCTGGCCTCGCCCTGTATTAGGATATGTAGGGGGGTGAGGTTCAGTAGCATTTCTAGAGCCGCTGATGGGGTAGTGCGTATGGCTCCAGTTACCGCCACTGTCGCCATTCTCTGCAGTGAGGAGAGCCTTGATATGGCCGTTTTTCGAGTTGTAATCGGCCACCAGGCGATACTGCCATAGGTTATTATTGGTTTTATGACCGAACCATATAGCCTGTACATTTGCGGATTGTCTTGTCCAAGTGGGAGTTCCAGTTCAGCGATTTATCCAGGGTGATTCCTAGATACTTCGCCTCCTCCACAAATGGTATGGTTTCTCCCCGTAGAGTAAGAGGTCTCACTTTCAGGATCCTCTTTCTCGTGAACGGGACAACTAATGTTTTGCTAGGGTTTACGTTTAACCGTTCCCCTATACACCAGTTCTGAGTCGCATCCAGTGCCTCCTGCATAGTTCGCATCCAAATCCAAACGCTCAGGCTTTTCTAAACTCGAAATTTTACTCCATGCTTAGTCTAGGAGTGGAAAACACCCGTTAGAAGTGAATTTCAATTGAAAATTCAACATTTTTACAAACAAACAAAAACAGTGTAAAGTAGTGTTTAACCATCATATCATACATACATCATATTATACACGAACAACTACCAGGTTTGTTCGTGTCTGTTTCCCAATTTTACGCGGAGACAGTGTCTTGTGCGCGTGGCGCATGAAGAAAAAGTTGTTTAGTCATTTAAAAAAAATTCAAACATGACTATAGCGTCATCTGTCATGGATCGATAAAAAATGTTTCGGATAAACAGTACATAGTTTTCGACGTAGAATCCGAATATGAGATAAAAAAGGGGGATTCCTATTTAAGATTTCAAAGTTGCACCACGCCCCGCCTACGGAGGGGGAGTTCCAATTTTACGTTTAAGGAATTCCTTATACGAATGTGTTAAACTTTGGATTCAACTATTTTTCCTGTACGATGCGTATTTTTCGAGATATACGCTATTCCAGGTTAAATGAATCACCAGGTACATAACGTTTTTGCTGTTGTATATCATACCAATTCTGGTCAAATTATTCAGGCTACGTACTTTGCATAAAGAATTGCACTTTTAATGTTTTGAAGTATTCTACAACTAAGTATTGTCAATTTTATTCGTACTTATGTTTATACTAATATTACAAATATTGAATTTTAATTAAAGGCACTTGGTTTGTTTTATTTAAATCCTAATTTTTTTCCAAGTGAAACAAAACAAGTGCCTTTAATTCAAATTAAATATTAGTTAAAATATTTCATGAAATGATCAATGAGAACCATTTTAAATTTAATAATACAAAAATGCAAGATTGCCCATATTATCTTCAATTTTTTGATTAGGTATGATATAAATTAAATTTAATAGTTACTTACCGGATTAATCTCTCCATATAACTGGTTGATAGTAATACACTTTGGGTTAATGTACTTATAGTAAATTTTGTCATCTCCACTATTATTGATAGATGTCGCCAAAACCTTTATAACTGTAGATTTCCCAGTGTACGCTTCTCCTACTAATATAAGCCCATGCTTGAATTGCATGATTTCATCAACCATACAAATTTTATCCAAAAACCGATCATTTGGCTCTAATTTCATTAATTCAAAAATCCGATTTAAATCGATTTTATTTTTGTTAGGTACCACATTTAAAGCGGTGCATGGAAATACATCTTTGATGATTAAATCAAATAGCTTCAGATCTTCTGAAACCAACTGTGGTTTCATAACTTTTAAAATTGCTTCGGCAACCACTGCGTCCTCTACTAAAATTAAGTTATTTGCTCCACACATTTCTAACACAGTTTTCATCGATCTCAAACTAAAGTCGTAGTGATTTCGGTTAAAAAGCTGTTGCGCGCACAAATTATAAATCAATGTTATTTTCCTGCCCAATTCACTGCCTTTGCTAAAGCCATATGATGTCAAAGTAACTTGCGCTATTTGCAAAAAATCGGGCACAGTTAAAGCCACTGTCCTAAAGGAAACTGTTAAGTTATCTGGCAGTTTATCTCTACCTATATATTCAATATCCATTGTTAGACAAATAAAAGTACTTGGGGTTAAATTCAACTCAACGCCTTCAAAATTAAAAACTTTAGACATATTTTTTAATGCTTCTGATATTGTAAGAACTTGTTGGGATAACACTGACATCACTTCAAGTTCTGTACTATTAAATTTGTCTAGACACACCCATGTTTCTGAAGCAGCTGCACCTTTCAGAAAATTTTGAAATGTCATGTAATTAATGCCTTCGGAGCAATTAAAAACTATACATCTAATTCCAAGTGCATTTGCTAGATCTTTAACTGTTTCTGTTTTTCCTGAACTTGCTGGCCCTACAAGTGATGAGTTTAGGTGGAAATTCTGTGCGGTTATTAAGGATATGAAGCAGCGTTCTGTTAAGGGAGTCACAATAAGTTTATTGTAGTTTCCCAAGTATTCATTTGAATATTTGATTTTTGAGTTGAGAAGCCTTACTTTTGTCGATTCTTCCCAGTAATATCGCAGCGTAGACATCCAAATAAAATCATTGTCAGATATTATGTGCTTCTTAAGTAATTGTCTAAGTACATTTTGAAAATACACATAAATTATTATTAAAGTTTTCGATGTGAGCTTGTTATTATTTGTTAGTTTCGGTACATCAGAATTTGACAAACATCTACTTCTTAATGAAGAAATGATTCTTTCAATATCAGAATTTAAGATATCTAGTAGGTCTGATAATGTACATTTCGGATTTTTTCGTAAAGCTGCATGAACATTAGCGGTAAAAAACATATTAGCTACTGTAATAACCACCTGTTGAGGCCAGGACAACATCCATATACTTTTTTCTGTCTTTAAATAATCTCTTTTCGCATCGAAAATTAGTTCACCGATTGTTTCAGAAATATTCGTCTCTAAAGAATGCAACCATTTCTCAACGTTACCGCCAACTTCTTTAGTATTGATTGATTTTGATAACATTACAACCTCATGTAGATGACTCCCTACGCTTACTATTTCGAATTTATTATTGAATTCAACTGTATTAATACCATCAAAACACTTCTTCAAGTTAGGAACAACTTTAACAGGATCCTTCGTTTCCGAGAGAATAGCAAGCATTTCTTCGTTTGATAAGAAGAAAAAGCGCGGAAAGTATAATCGTTTTCTCTCCAAATACTTATTCACTCCCTCCCCTATTTTCTCCAAATCGCACAAGCAAAGAGCAAGTGTATTAAATAAATCACTGCCACCAGCTAATTTTAAAACATTAGGATTTTTCTCAATAGTGCCCATGTATTTATTGTACGTTTGATCGACTTTGTTAAACAGTTTTGTTTCATCAGGCATTTGTTGAGATATATCATTTGACGAAAATATTGGTAGAAGTTTCAACCATTTGTTTTGAACAATTTTCCAAGCTTCAATAGTGGAGCTTATATATGTAATTTTCTCATACCAAGCTTTGACTTCGTTTTCATAAGGTTTCACAAAAACAGAACCTCGCATCGTTAAAGTCTTAATTGTGTGATCATCAAGAATTACCTGAATATCCTCGAGACCAATTAGGATTTGCAAATTTGTATCTTTATGAAAACTAGTTTTGAAATTGATTTCATCCCACTCAGCAATCATTTTTTTTAGATTTGTAATCAACTGAAGTTCTTTGATAGCCCCAGCACTTATAATTTCGTAACCTTCCATATTCTGGCTTAAATCCATTATTATAATTTTTCTTAATGTCGTCCCTGCATTCGGAGTCATGTCAAAACCTGCGATTTCAGACATTTCGTTCCAATGTCTTTGAAGTAAAGCGGGGTTACAAACAATGCTCATAATTTTTAGGGATGGTTTAAAGGATGCAATGTTTTCTAATGTCTGTCTGCATAGTTGCAATGGTGCTGGTTGATTTAAAGGATCTGGATCGTCGACTGATCCTTGAAATCTTCTAGGATTGTTATCAGCGGCCATTTGTTTTAATTGGTTCCTATAATTTTTTTGCATCGTAATTAGTTCCTTCTCGTACTCATAAACCATCTTCTCTGAATCGGCCGGTATTAAAAATTCAAAGGGACCATCCATCCAAGCATTTAGGCAGCGATTCCAAGTAATACACACTTTTAATAAGTGATAGAAGTTGTAAATCCAAGCTTTTACCTCCTCTAATTCAATAAATTGCGATATTGGATATTTAAAAATCTTTTCCTCACTGTTGATCCAATTTTTCTTTATTTCACAATTTCTAATCCTTACTAAAATATTTGACATTTGGTTAATATATTCCTTTGCTCTTCTTGAATTGTTCATTGAATTTAAGATACTTAAAAGAGGGATTATCTCGGAAATATCGTCGTTAAGTTGAGCAACTTCATTCACCAACCGTTCCTCGAATTCAAACTTGTAATTCTCATATAGTTTTGCGTTACTGTCTATTATTGGTTTTATCGTTTGTAGCCAATTAATAGAATTCGAGTTTAGGCGTATATGTTCTCTTGATAAAACAGTGATCTCCATTAAAGGAGCAATTTCTGAAATCATTACTCCAATCCTAGTACCCAAATCTTCAAGTATAGCACTACTTGTAGTTGCCATGTATATCCCTTTATCAATCAATTCCTGAGATGTTTTAGGGATTTGCTCGGCTCTGGCAGCTAGGTTCTGAAAAGTTTGGCAAATATCCTCATTTTCCCATTCATGTTGCCTGCCTAATTTACACCCAATAACCTGGATATAATTTCTGATTGAGTTTGTTAAGCTGATTTTACAATAAGCTTGTTCTAACATACCAATAGGATAAAGTTCATTTAAATAAATCTCATCTACTTTTAGAATTAGTTTTTTATAAAAAAATACTTCCAACATTCCACTTTTAAAAGTAAGATCTTTCTGATAATCTCTAACACTTTTCTTCTGTAAATCTTCAAAATGAGATTGAATCGTTATAACATGAGCATCTATTTTTTGATATTTTGTGTATACATTCATACAGATCTTTTCTAAGCTATCTTTAATAAACTCATCCTGTATATATATGGATAGGCAATGTTTTGGTTTTCCCAAAGGTTTGAAATGGTTGGGAGTTTTCGAAATTTTATAAACCATTTCTTCGTATAACTCAAATACATCTTCAGCTGTCGGTGTTAACTCAAAATCATTTTTGTAGAAAAGATGGAGCTGCATAAATGGTATTTTATAATCATCCTTAGTAGTTTCAATCAAATGATCAATTGTGTTGCGTAAAATTCTGTTTATTGTTATTGAAATTAAAGTGTTTGCAGCGCTTAGATATTTCTCTAAAAGGTTTGCATTTCTTGGTTGTTTATAAATACTGTTTAAAATAGCAGTATGAAATTGTTTTATAATATCAAATCTTTTATTAAAGTCCTCCAAGAATTTTGATCGCAAGCTATGTATTTCATAGGCTTGCCCACGAAATTTGCTAAAGTCAATTAGTAGAAATGGTAGATCATTGCTTAAGTTCAATATTTTTTTCATTAGCGGATAATGTATGCATAATTGTTTTTGTAGTTTTTTCCGATTGCTTAAAAATATTTCATAATTGACTGTTCTTCCTTTAAATTTATAAGGGTTTAATACAAAGTGGGACTCGGATCCATCAATAGGCTTAACGCGGAAATTTAATCCTGCTATATGAGTCACTTGTACGTACTCATCACTAAATTCTTTAATGACACATTTAACGATTTCCTTAAATTTATTCTGATGATCATTCATCTCAACACGCTTAAGTATATCTTTTACTACGTATTTATTGATTGGCGTTGTTGGAAGTTGATTGGCAAACATCCGCATTTCTTCTAGAGATGTATCCGGTTTGGGGATTTTTGGGTATTCTGGATGTATTTTGTTACCATATTCTTTAAGCTTAATTTTTGACACTTTTGCCCGCATGAGGTTTAATATATGCTGCTTACGTTTCACATCAATGTTCGGCTTCACTTTGTAGGTTTCTAAACAATCAAGGGATCCCATCGAAACTGTAAAACCTCGTTGAGTGTTGCTAAACAGTTTGTGAAGTTTGATGCGTTTAGATTTGTCACACATGTTCTAAAAAGAAAAAAAATGTATATAATTAAAGGCATGTATAAATTAGTAAGAAGTTTAATAGTACTTTACCTACGTGAGTAGGTTACTATCTAGTAACCGCATCATATCACACTGTCATCTTGACAAGTATGATTGACATTACGTACACATGCACGTAATAGCTTTGACGAGTACATTACATGCTGACAGCTGAACAGCTGATTGCTTACCGTACAACCAAATGACATTTCTTTCATGTACAGGGAGTTTTTCTTTAAAGTATACGTATTCCAAATTCAGCATATTTTCTTTAAATGTTTAGTTAAACGTTGTGTTTTTTTAAGAGTTCAATTTGAAGCGTGGACATTTGTCGAGGGTCGCTAAAAATATTGTGAACTTTATGTATATTTGAACCTCACTTGGAATCAGTGTTTTATATGCGTGGTGCATGAACTAAAATTTCGAGTTTAGAAAAGCTTTGACAAATTTTCACGGGGCTTTTCTAAACTCTAAATTTTACTTCATGCTTAGTCTGGGAGTGGAAAACACTCGTTTAAAGCTTCAAATTGAATTTTTTTAAAAAACGCATGCTGGAAAATTTACAGCTTATGCACATGTTTACCTAAATGAAAAATTCCCTGTATTTATATTGTAGACAAACAGTTAAATTCTGGCAACATAAACCATATATTTATGTTATTTACAACTATATAAACGATTTAAATGATTACTATTAAAAATCAAATATCATGCATGACTGTCGCGCGCTGCACTCCTTAATTTGGTAAATTGCAATGAAGCACACAAAAGGAATAGATGCGAACACGAGAGGAGGTCTACCCTCTAAGGTGGGTAGGCGACACTTCAAGCTGAGTAGGCTAAGCCGTACAAAAATAATAGAAATTACAATAACCCAATTCGAACTCTAGACGCTAAGCTGACTAAGTGCCTCGGTAATCAAATTGCCGAGTGTCGCACATTCAATTTGATATATAAATGAAAAAGGAATTTTTCCGACTCATCCCTTGAATCAACATATACCGGCATTCCACATTCCAATCAAAACATGAATCCAGAAATGTACTTATATTTAAAGAATGTATTGGGAAATATTTTAATAATGTCTTTCTTTGTTGTGTATCAACAACATAATCAATGAACAGTCCGCGGCAGAAAGATTATATTCGCAATTCAAGATCGCGCACTGGGAATTCTATATATCAAACCCAATTTCGTTTTACATGTTTTCGGAAATCACAATTTAGTTTGAAGAAATTACTAAAATAGTACAATGCTGCCCTCTATTTATCAAAAGCATATTCAAAATTTACATTGCTCTTATGGAAATTTCTAAGCAACGATTAATTTTATTTATCATTTATTTTAGATTAATCTTATGTAATCTGCTGTTGCACATCACACTATAACTACGGGTCATGTATTTTTGGAAAACAATATAAAATTATTAAAACATTCTTCAAATAAAAAATTAAATATGTTGGAAGCTATACAGATGAAAAAACACCAAAATCATTTACTTAATTTCGATTTAAGTCCCCTGAATAACCCCTTATTAGAGGTAATTCCGACCAATAACCCCGACAAACACAAATGTTAACCTCGCCCACGTTTTTTCCCATAATCCCCTTTAGGTATAAGTATTGATAATGAGCACGTTGTGTTCGAAATGTGCATTTAGCAAAAATAAATGTTTTTAGTGAAGAAAGTGTTAGTCTTTTATTAAGTAAATTAGATTAATCTATTTAATACAACATGTTTATAATAATTACTTCAACAAATTAAAGCAATATGAAGAAGAATTAATGATTTCTATTGAAGTATTGTACGGATTTATATGATCATTTAAGAGTGTTCCATTAGTTGATTTATATATAATGTAAGTAACATTTAAAAAAAGATTAGTGTCAATTTATTCGCAAAGCTTCAATGTGCAATATGTTTAAGTATCAAAGATCTATTTTCATTATTGTGGAAAATTAATCGTTGTTCGTTCTTATGGCCAAATAACATGTGAATTTCCGACCTTAAATCATTGACAGTGCTTTAAAATGGTTTTAACGTTACAAGTTTCAATGAGTCTTATTGCATATTCTTGAAGTTCAGAATAAAACATAATTTGAGAAATGGTCCATGAAGTTTATAAGCTTACAAGTTATTGGACAACTTCTCTGGATTTAGTTTACTGTTAATTTAAAGGGTGTTTCAATAAGACGGATCGATATTAACAGTAAATAAGACAATTTTATTTGTTATCAAAGTTAATATCTTTATTGAATCGTTGTTTAATATAAATCCTTAATCAATCTTTTTTTTAAACTAACAAACAGCCAATTAAGTATCTATGTCTTGAAAAAAAATAAGAATAAATATACTTACAGGTAGAAATTCGCACTTTACGCGTTGAGCCGTTTCTAACTACAACAAAAAATTTATATCACATAAAACACTTGTTGATATTTATTTATATACAAAGATCAATACTAGGTCTTTACTAACGCATGGTACAAATCATATTGATTAAATATTCAAAAATAAGTTTTACAAAACGCGATTTTTTCATTGAAACAGCGTTTAAAACATTGGGCGCATTCATCAGTTAAAACTGTTGGGAGTCTGATGCCAACAGTTGGGGAATTATCTGATGAAAGCACTGTCAACAGCGAACACGTTTGTTATGTTTGCAACCGTACAAAATAGAAAGGCCAGAGGAGCGTTCATAAAGCGTAAAATAAAAACAAACATATTGAGAGTATATTTTTCTGATAAATGCGCCTATTAACAATTAAAAAACATGTTAAAAACGTGTTTAAAACATGTTTAAAGCACGTTTAAAACGCAATTAAAACAACATTTTTAAAACACGTTTTGAATCAAATTTACCCACACACAATTGTGATATTTTATTGTAATAAAATTGTATGTTTCATAATGTAATTTAAAATAGACCGGCTGGAGTACCGTTCATTAGATACCACCATCAATTGATCAATTGATGAACGGGCTCATTGCAAAAATCCCAAACATGTTCATGATTACCAATCTGATCATCAGAGAATCCCCTAACAGTTGGCAGTAAACTCCTAACTGTTGTCTCTGATGAACGGGTCCAATAGCAAATTAAAAAGGACTAAACATTCTGGGGCACAAAAACGAGAAGGCCTATCGTTCAACTTGCTTAGGTTCCGTTCCAGTTCTCGATTTGGTTTTAATCGTTTTGATTGTGAACCAGCCATTACTGTATTAAGTTGCCTATGACGTATTCGGAAATTTGCGAGCAGTTGAATTTAAACACGAATTGAAGAGATGAAAATAAGAAATTAATATTTGTAATAATTAATCAGAACGACTGATAAATGAATAAATATAAAATCCTTGTTTCGGTTTGATGAAGTTCTTTTTATTCATAGATAAATATTAATTACATTTTTTATGAATGGCGAGATAGGATAGGATAGGCCACCTTATTAACGTACTCTAAATAGCTTTCATCTATAGTGTTATCGTGTGTATGGGTTAGTGAGCTTTACAGAAAACTGTAATATTAAATTCACTGACGCATGGACACCACCTTTATGTACGTAAGTGCACAAATAAATTTATATTTTTATTGTGAATAAAATCTTTAACACTTAGAAATAGAATACTGGCCCATAAAGCTCGCAAACCTTAAACAACGCTTGAAATGAATTTTTACTTTGCGAACACCGCCATCTAGCATCGCGAGCATTAACTAATGAGTTTGTTTATAAGGTGGCCTATCCTATATCTTATACAGGTCACCTCATGTAATTTCTTAAGTTGGCGAACTTGTGACGTAAATGGGAGTGAAAAATATAGTCGCCTGGATATAATAAGAATAATAATCCATGGCAATAATAAATTATGTATACACCATACCATTTGTTTCTGGATCTCGCCTAGCCCTGCTTTCGTGATGTTATGTTGCAGTATCACCATTTACATTTTTTATTAGTTGCCACTCCTGATTCCTTATTTTAACAGTGTTGCAATAATTTATGATATCATAAGTAATCCTCTTTTTAATTTTCAAGAGGTTTATTGTTAATCTTGCAACAATTATTTCGCCACGCGGTCGCTTCTTCGAGCATTTTATTATTAAATTAAATTAATCTAGTGTTGCAATGCTGTGTCAATGTCAAAGTGAAAAATGACTGGACAAAACACATGGGGAACCTTTCTTTTGAAACCATTCCTCCTTTTATTATTTCGCTTGGGAAATCTGGCTCAGAACAAACATCAGAAGATTCAGATGCAGGTTCTCTTGACTAAATAATAAAAGTGGAATGAGGGCTTAAAAATTGTTTGACATGAAAATTATCAGTATCACAAGAGGGTGGGAATAAATTTGCAATTCTACAAAAAAATACTGAGGGCCAACAGAAGAGAGAATGACCAAAATTAAGGTGGATGGATGGAGTTGATCAAAATGTGTTAACGGGAAGACCCAAGCGAGAAATACAAATGGATGACGAAATAAGTTTGCAGAGCCGAATTTATTATATTTATTATATACAATATTATTGCTGTGTTTGTATGTACAAAAACCAAGTAGTAAATTTTGTTAATCTTAAAACTGCATATTATTATCCTTTTATATCTGAAAATTTGTAAAACAGGCAACAGTGTAAGATCACAATAGTCAGAAATTATAACCTTAAAATCGAACATCTGACAGTGACATTTAAAAACCCTGATTTAAAACACAACTAGCCCCATTTACAATACTTAAACTGTCACTTTTCCATAGCTAGGCGAGATCCAGAAACAAATGGAATCGTGTATACAATTACTCTGACTAATTTAATTGAAAATTAATTATTCACTTAGTGTAACAGGTTGGGTCGTGTTCATATTTATTTTAAAAGTGTTAAATAATCAGAATAAATTCATTCATGCGCCACGCGTATACATTTCAAGTGAAGTTCAAATATACATAAATTTCACAATATTTTAGTGTTTTATACGCGTGGTGCATGAAGTAAAATTTAGAGTCGCTGTGCGACCCTCGACAAATGTTCACTTTTCTAAACTCGAAATTTTACTTTATGCTTAGTTTTGGGAGTGGAAAACACTCGTTTAAAGCTTCAAATTAACCTCTTTTGAAAAAACAACGAATGTCTAAAGATTTGCAGAAAATGAGCTGAATTTGGAATACGTAAATTTTAAACAAAAATTCCTTGTACTATAGCTATACCGAGTGTCTGGGATAAGGGGCGAACATAGGAATTTAACATGTAAAATTAAATATGTGTAATTATTAGCTCCCCTATTCATTTCAGAGAAAAATCGCAAAGGAATATTTTTTAGAGTATTAAAAACTGTATTAAATGTATCCATTTAATTTACGTTCGTACCGGAATCCATATTATCGAAATGCTACAAAAGAAATCTTTGATTTGGTTGGCATTCACTTTGTGGTACATCTTTATAAAATAATATTAAAACACTTAACTTTGTTTTACCACTTTAATTAAAGTGGCAAAACAAAGTTAAGTGTTTTAATGCTACAAAAGAAATTTAAATGATGAAAAATAATTAATGCATGCTTGTCGTTTGGGATAAATCATAATAATAACACGTAATTAATAGAAGAAAGATAATTCATTTATTATCAAGAAAATTTATAGTGGTGTCAGATTACAAACAGTTAGTGATTTATTTTTGTTTAATTGTTTATTTTACTGTATCTACGCCCAATGGGAAATGTTAGAGCAAGTACTAAAAAAGTTTTCCATTCTGGTGTAAACAATAACCCAATCTGTTATAAAATGCCTGCCTTACATTAGCCAACTGCCTATCTGTAATTAATCTGCAATTGGCGTTTTTTATAAATTTTGTTTTTCAGGTGACCCCATAAAAAGAAATCGCATGGTGTTAAATCAGGAGATCTTGGTGGCCAGTTGATAGTGCCACCGCGACAATTCCAACAATTGGGAAAATTAGCATTTAAATATTCCCTCATATTTAAACCATAATTGGCCGGACATCGATCATGCTGATACCATATCTCCTGATTTTCACGTGCAACTTCTTCTAACGCAGGGCCAACCTGGTCGATTAAAAAATCTCAATAAGAATTCCAATTTAAATTTCCATAAATTTCAAATGGCCCAATAATATTATTGTTAAAAATACCAGCCCAAATATTTATTTTTTGCGGCAACTGGGTTCTAGTTTGCAAGCGTATCCGTGGATTTTCCTGGGTCCAGTATCGCGTGTTCTGTGTGTTGGGCTCGTTATTAAGAGTGAAGGTGCATTCATTAGTAAAACAGATAGACTGCAAAAAGTTTCGGTCTGTGTTTGATCGATCCTGCATTATTTCACAAAATACACGCCTGCTTTCTTCATCCACTAGTAGTATCTCCTGATGACATTGATGTTTGTAGGGATGGTATCCATGTTTCTTCAGAATCACTCACGAGCAATACATCGTATGCTAGTTGTTGGTTCAGCATTTATCAAACCCAAAACTCGTTCTTCCAATTCATTGTTGCATCTTCTGTTCCATTTACCTGTAAGGTTAATGTTTTTTAATAGTCCAATTTCAACAAATA
This sequence comes from Philonthus cognatus, assembly GCA_932526585.2. Lineage (NCBI taxonomy): Eukaryota > Metazoa > Arthropoda > Insecta > Coleoptera > Staphylinidae > Philonthus > Philonthus cognatus. The sequence continues at coordinate 39,255,220 of OW052242.1, forward strand.
TTAATTCAATATTTGTTGAAATTGGACTATTAAAATACCTTTTGAATCATCTGCCGCTACACTTGCTGTATTTTCAAACTTTTTCACAAACTTGGTAATTGTTGATACAGACGGAATTGATCGATTGTTTAATTTAACCGAAAATAAGTCACGAACTCTGCGTAAACTGACGCCACTGTAAAATGTTCTTATAATGAATACCCTCTCTTCATTGGAATAACTCAGATTATTATTCATAACAATTATAATGCGTGAATTGATATCTGACTAGCAAAATTATTTTCACCATAACATGACATCTGTCAAACTCATGGCAAGGGTTTTTATTAAATGGTACATTGTTCAACTTATTTTTATTATTTTTAAGGTGGATTCTGGCACAAACTTAAATTAAATGGATACATTTAATACCGTTTTTAATTCTCTAAAATAATATTCCTTTACGATTTTTCTCTAAAATTAATAGGGGGGCTAATAAAAAAAAAAAAGACCTTTATTGGCATATCTCCACACTTTACATTACATTTACCTTTACATTAGCTTATCTCATTACCCTCCCGTATCCCTCTTACCCTCCCTTCTCTTTTCCCTCTCCCTCCCCAGCTTTTCCAATGTCCTTACCCCGCTCCCATCCTCCCTCATCCACTCCACTACCCTTCTATTCCCTTTCGCTCCCAGCCACTCCTCTTTCACCCCCTCACATTCCTCCGCCAAGTGTCCCCACGTATCCTTCCCCTGACCACACAACACACACCTTCCATATTCTTCCCCCATCCATACTTTCCTTCCTCTCTCCTCCGATCCAGACCTCGCCCTTGCCACAATCACCCTATCCTCTCTACCCCATCCCTTCCTTATCAAATAATACGGCACCCTCCCATACACCTGCCACCTCCCATACATATCGTTATACTGACTTCTGTCTATACACCCTTGCCTTTCCTGCCCTTCCACCTCCTTCCCTTTCCCCCTCACCCACTCATCCATCTTCACCGCATTTCCTAGCCATTCCATTACCTTCGCCTCCGACAGCCCTACCCTCTCATACATTTTCCTCCTCTCCCCCCTCCATCTACCCTCACCCCCACCCACACTCGTCACCCATACATCCTTCACCAATCTCTCCTCATCCAGTTCCCACAATCTCATCTCGTACCTGACCACCCTCACCATTGCCTCCCACTCTAGCCTCTCTCTGTTGGTCTCCTGAAGCACTATGTAGCTCGGTGTGGACCTTTCCACCCCCAACATGTGCTTCAGGAACCACATCTGCTCCCTCTCTATCACCTCTTACCCTCTTGTCCCCCACACTTCTACTCCATACATTAGCACCGTTCTTACACACGCATCCCATATCTTACACGCCACCGTCACATTGTTCCCCATCCACTTCCCCCACTTGCCCCACGCCATTCCCCACGCCTTCCTCGCCTTACCCTGCACCCACCTCACATGCTCCTCATACCCTCCCGTTCCTTTAAACCAAAACCCCAAATACTTGAAGCTCTTCACCCTCTCAATAACTACCCCCTTCCACTCCAATTCTTTCACCTTCCCCTCCCTCCCCTTATTTCTAAACTTCACCCACTTCGTTTTCCCTACATTCACATTCATTCCCCTTTTATCCATAAACCTCTCCACTCTCTTCAACATCTCTTTCATCCCTTCATACTCTCTTGCAACCAACACCACATCATCCGCATACGACAGCATCCATACCTTCCTTTTACCCATCACCACTCCCCCCGCCTGCCCTTTCCTCATCACCTCTTCCAATTCACTCATATATACATTAAAGAGCATCGGGCTCAGCGGGCACCCCTGCCTCAAACCCTCCCACGTTCTAAAACACCCCGACACCTCCTTCCCCACTTTCGCCACCACCCATGTCTCCTCATACACTCTCCTAATAATTACACATATTTAATTTTACATGTTAAATTCCTATGTTCGCCCCTTATCCCAGACACTCGGTATATATTTATATGGAAAGTATATACAAAATAGCAAGCTTTTAGATTATTGAAACTATATACTTACATCATGCAAAGTCCATTATTGAGAAACACAATTATTAATCATTAAATTCAATTAGTTAAAAATTCAAATTCAAACTTTCACATATTGTCCTTATTGCTGTTCTTTTTTTAATAAAAGACTTTTTAGGTTGAATTCTAGACTAATTGACAATTTATTGAATCCTTTGTTTTTTGAGAATGTCTTGCACTTTTTCTTTTATTTGCGTACACTGAGCAATTCACTGATTTCTTCACAAAGCTTCCGAAAGATATTGTGTGATCGACCAGTGGATGTTATAAGCTCCAAAACACTTAATTTTCTTAGAACATTTTGAAGAGGCACCCAAACCTTATTACTGGATGACTTTTTGAAAAAAGTTCTAGGTCCACCTAGGTACAGTTGGGTGGTAGAAAAGCACATTAACATCATTATTGCTATTAACTTATCTCCATAACCTCTCCAATCCACCATTAGCCTTCATAAATACAGGCAATCGTATCGTGAATTTCCAGTGCAATATTAACAATAGATGTTGTTACATGATCTTAAAACTTTACTGATTCTGATGTGAAGAACATCTCAAGTGAGTTTTAGATATAGCTTGAAATTTGTGAAACTGTCTTGTGTCAACTATTCGTCTGCGAATCTGTCTCTTAAGTTTGCTTCGTATAGACTGATATCTGTTTGTTTGACGAAAAAATATGAAATATTCTTGATGTAATTTTGGCAGAAGTTGAACATCAGCTCAATATTAACATCTAATTAATATTAAGAATTCGCTCTGCACCTGGCAGCTCCACTGTACAGGGTGTTTTTTTTTTCGTTGATATAGGGTATAGACTAAACGGTTAGAGATACAAAAAAACTAAGATGTAGCCAATAGCCATATGGTAGGGCACTTATTAACTGCCAATTTTGGCAAAAACGTTTGATTTACTTGTGCCAATATATTTCTCAATATTTCGGCTCTTTATTTTCCTTTTTGTAAATCTTACCTCTTGGTTTTACTAATGATCCACACTCACTTAAATTGTGGTATAATCGTTGAAATATTTTTTTTTCTGGCTTTCGTCGGTCCGGATAACGCTCAAAATGTAGGTCTAAAGCTGCGTCTTTATTTTCATTAGGGCTATATTGAGGGCAATGAAAATAAAGACCTAAAATATTTAATTTTTCATAGTTTTAAAAAACATGCATTTTAGACGTATTTAAATTTTGTTTGTATCTCCATAAATAACCGAGTCATAAGAGATAATCAAAACCGGAAGATTTTGAGAATTACCGTGTATCTTCAAAACCAATCTAGTTAGTGTAGATCTGATTGCGCTATTAAACACTAAAAAACACTAAAAAAAAGAGAACGGGACCCACATCTTAGTTTTTTGTATCTCGTACCATTTAGCCTATACCCTATAATATCAACGAAAATAAACCACCCTGTACTGACCTGTACCGACACGCTTATAACTTGTCACAACATGTTGCTAACTTGTTGATTTCTTGGCTTTAGGAGTTATTTAGAATTGACTTGAAACTCTTTATTACACTATGCATTTTTGTTTGTCTTTATACTTTCAAGTATTTTTCCAATAAAAAAAAAATATATAAAAATTTAATAGAGTAGATTCTAATTATAAATTGGACTACAATATTTTATGTTGTATTGGACAAATTCACTGTATATATATATAAAATGTTAAAAAAACCGTTATTAAACGGAAAAACTTTACAAATAATAAAATTTTAACGAATTATTAAAGTTTACGCAAAAGTACTCAAAGTACTCAAATATACAAGTTGATTTTTTTTACAGTAGTTTAATGTTGCATCTAAGCATAATATATAAAAAATCAGATTTTTATCAAGTCCCCCACTAGAGATATTAAAGCCTAAAGTTAAAAAAAATAGAAAATTTTAAATTTAAAAATTTAGAAAAAAGGTAATAAATATTAGACTTACGAGTACTTTTAATACAAGCTACTTAGTTAGGTTTATTATTATGCCAAAAATCAACTTTGATATACACCTCCTCATACTCAAAAATTACCCTGTCACCGCCCATGCTGATTTTTGAGTTTGTAAGCTCTTACGGAAAACTCATTTTCTCAGGACTGGTAAGTCATAAACCAATAATTCACACACAATTGTTTTCCTTACAGTCTGCTCTATTTTTTATGCCCAAGAGGCTGCTTTTGCCTCTTGGGCATAAAAAATAGAGCAGACTGTAAGGAAAACAATTGTGTGTGAATTATTGGTTTATGACTTACCAGTCCTGAGAAAATGAGTTTTCCGTAAGAGCTTACAAACTCAAAAATCAGCATGGGCGGTGACACAAAGATAGCCGCCATTTTCAAACGGTTGACTCTAAAATAAATTTAAAAATTGTTTTAAACTACTTATTTCATATGTAATTGATGGTTAAAATTGCGTTTTTTTTTATATGGTCAAGCAAGCAAATTTTTTTTTGACCATTTCAGAATCTTTATTTTTTTTAATATACAATTTTTTTTAAAAGCCAAGCACGCCACTTGCGGATGTATTATTTCATAAATAGAATAAATCACAGAGAGAAAAAAAAAAATGGTGATGTGTCCATCATAGTACTTTCCCCCGTAAATTGCGTATTAAATCACTTTTAAAATATTTGTAGCATTATTATTTTCAAATTGTCTTCAACTTTTTGATAACTACAACTTTTATTTGAAATTTTTTTAATTGGATCAACACATACACTGAGACAAACCAATGACTAGATAAAAGAACATTATTTATTAATTATCTCAAAAACTAAGAGTGCTATAATAAAAAGTGAAGATACAAAAAATCTTTAATATTTTATTACCTGCAACTTTTATTTGAAACATTTTTCAATTGTATCAACACATACACTGACACAAATCAATGACTAGATAAAAATCACTATTTATTAATTATATCAAAAACTAAGAGTGCTATGACAAGAAGTGAATCTACAAAAAATCTTTAGTTTTTCATTTCCTATAACTTTTATTTGAAACATTTTTCAATTGTATCGACACATACACTGTCACACCAATAACTAGATAAAACACACAATTTTTGAAATATCTCAAAAACTAAGAGTGCTATGACAAAAAGTAAATGAACAATACATCTTCATTTTGTTATTATCTACAACTTTTATTTGAAAGAATTTTTTGTTGGATGAACATTTATTAAAAAAATCTGAAAAAACTGAAAAACGTTAAGAGTAAAGTACCACTTCCGGTTTTCCGATTTTCACCAAAAGCTTTTCAGTTCTTCCGGTTTTAACAAAAAGCTTAAGTTTTAAGTTTCATCTCGATATCTTTAGCGGTTTTTGCGGTACAGCGCACACAGACACACAGACAGACAGACAGACAGACAGACATTTTTCAAAAATGGTCTTATTCGACTCAGGGGACCTCAAAACGGATATTTCTGCTAAAATTTTTGATTCGAAAATTTTCACGAAAACAATACTTTCCCTTTGTATTACATACGGGGGAAAGTAATAATACGGGTAGTGTAAAATGAACCTTACTGTTTGTAATATTTAATACTTAAATAAAAAAATCTTAGGTAAATCATCGTGAATAAATGAATAAGACATAGTCGAGGTGAAAGTGACAATTGAAAATTTAACTGTTCAAAAATTTGGGTCAAGCGATTAATATTATGCATTGTCCACGATCGGACACGAACGATGTCACCAAATCCATTTAAGTAAATAATAAACGATTAATAAATAAATTTCGTCTAGAGTTTCTACATAAATAATTACCCGTGCACAGTGAAATCGTTTTATAACAATTAATGTTATTACAGTCAAACTTCGTTACAACGATTTTCCGGAAAACATAAAACAAGATTGTTATAACCGAAAAATCTCTACAGCCGAGAAAACATAAAAATACACCGTATGTCCCCCCGGATTACTGCCCGCATAGGAAAATCAAAATCTTTGTATTTCTAATAAATGATCAATTTATCATTAAATTTGGTGACATTTAGCCAATAAAAATTAACATATCATAAAAACTGAATTTTTTATTTATAAATATCTTAAATAAACTTAGGTTACTCATACCAAACTTAAATTATACAGGGAGTTTTTCTTTAAGGTATACATATCCCAATTATTCTGTAAATCTTCACATATTCGTTGTTTTTTTAAGAGTTTAATTTATAACTATGGACGGGTGTTTCCCACTCCCAGATTGAGCATACAATGAAAAAAAAAACATAAATATTGTGAAGTTCGTAATATGCTACATAAGCAAAAAGCAGTATTCTACAGACGTATATTTTGAACTTTGTGTTTTATACGCGCGGTGCATGAAGTAACATTTCGAGTTTAGAAAAACCTGAAAATTTAATTTGGTCGCTTCGCTTCTAAACTTGAAATTTTACTTCATGCTTAGTCTGGGAGTGGAAAACACTCGCTTAAAACTTTAAATTGAATTAAAAAAAAAATAACGAATGTTGGCAAATTTACAACGTATTAATATGTATAATTTAAATAAAAATTCACTGTATATACTTAAAACACAAATTCACTGTATATACCTAAAACAAAAATTCACTATATATACTTAAAAGAAAAATTCCTTGTATATTTAAATTAATTAGGTCGCCTAAATCCATTTTTTTACAAAAATTAAACTAGTGTCGCCTCTCTTAGTACACAATAAGAAACATATTTTAGCCCGAAATTAGCCATCTAATCGAACTAAATTCTGCTGTAAAAACCTGTGTAAGATCGCTGTTGGTTTTACCCCTAAATCCACATGGGGTTTTTGAAGACCTACCGCTAAATTCAGTAAGGCACTTAGTAAATAAAAACCGCAAAATCCATCGAAGACTTTATTGAAGTATTAGTTTTATTACAATAGTAATTAAATTCAAATTTTGTCGATTTTCGCGCTCAATTAAGAGTGATTAATGAAAACATATTAGTTTGTGGTAAACTACCATTCAGATGTCACCAACTCTCAAAGTATATTTAAAAGAGGTAAAGAAATTTGCTCAATTAACTCATTACCTGTAGAATTAGACAGTGTTAAATTAAACTCACAAAAAATCTACGTAAATGAACTACTCTCTAAACACTTGCTATAAACTAAAAAAAAGGTAATGGAAGAAAACCTCACCTACTTTAAAAACGTCATCACAAAATATGAAGCTTGCGGAAGACAAGAAGAGGAGAACGATGAGACCGAAAATGAATAAATTTGTGAAAACAATTAAATATTAGATAATTAACTTTAAATATAGGTTTTTATAATGAACCATTTTGTTTAACATGTTTAGACAGTGTAAAGAATATCATTAATATTAACTATTATGTAATATGAAACTACATTATTACCTAAAAACTACAAAAATAAAATAAATTTAAGAGAAATAAATATCAAAAATTTATTACAGCGATAATATTTGTATCGCTGTATTGTGATCGTTTGCTATAATAATAATTAGTCAAATCTTAGAGTCAATAATTAAAAATCCAGACGATAGGGTGAGGTTTCCGAAACTCAACTTAAATTGCTTAACAATTATCAAAGTCAAAACCATCGTAAAAATACAGACCTCGAGTATTATACAATTCTGCTATAAGCAAGCACGTACAAAAACAAATAATTGAAATCGTATCACAGGATAAATTGGTCAACGGTATTTTGTCTATTCATACGTGCATTGTGTCCATCTAACGCAATAAATGTAATTTTGCATAACCGAAACCCCAGAACGTAAAAATATATAAATCAATAGATTGATTGGGCACATACACACTCACCAGTACAAAAGAGGCGCAATTAAATCCAAATCACGTACAAATTCCCTCCACTTTTCTGCATACTAATCGGCCAGAAAGAGCTTGGTATATAAATCAAGCTGGGATTTTTTTCAATCAGGCAGTCTGAGTTTGATTGTTGATTTACAATGAAGGTAACGTGCAAAACATTAATTAATTATATGTCTTGTAAAGAAATAGTGATAACAAAAATTAATTAATAAATAGTGAGCGTTTGTTAGTGCTACATTTTATAAAATATATCTAAATTTTACCCATTTTATAATACTACCAATAAAACAATAAGATTGTAATAAATAACTTAAATAAGGTATTTCTATGGCTGGCCAACAGAGCCCTTGCATATCTAAGAAGTATCAATTTAGAATACTGTTTAAAAGTTCTTATAAAATATGTTGCTGAAATCAAAACTTATCAATAATTTATTTTCTGTATCCATAATTACAATAATTAATTAATCGGTGATGAAAGCTCTAAAAACAAAATTTAATTAAAAATAAAACATTCATGAAGTGAATGATACTAGTTTTTTTTCAAGTATACATATGCTTACGCTTTTTTTAAAAAGAGTTTAATTTTAAGCTTTTTCCAAATGTTTTCCACTCCCAGGTTAGGCATGAAGTAAAATTTCGAGTTTAGAAAAGCCTGAAAATTTGGTTTAGTCGCGAAGCGACCAAACCAAATTTTCAGGCTTCCCTAAACTCGAAATTTTACTTCATGCGCCACGCGTATAAAACACTGATAACACTGAAATATTGTGATCAAGTGAACTTCACCTGAAATCAGTGTTTTGTACGCGTGGCGCATGATGTAAAATTTCGAGTTTAGAAAAGTCTGGAAATTTGGTTTGGTCACTCCGCGCTTCGCGCTACGCGACCAAACCAAATTTTGGCACCTGTCTAGCTCGAAAGCCTTACTTCATACACAAGTAATCTAAATGACATTATTTTTGTAACTAAGATTGGTTATTTTTCTTAATTTTTCTTTTATTTTCAGGGCTTTTGGGTAATACTTTTAGCTACTTTAGTCCTAGCGGAACCGCCTTACCCCCAAAGTGGCTGGCAACCATCCGGGGAAAGGCTTAGGTTGCCGATTAGGAACCTGAAGCAGCAACAAGCCCCCGTTCCCCACACCGTATACGGCCCACCGTCCACTGAAGCGCCCTTGGAGCAACCCGAAAATGAATATGGAGCGCCTCCCCAGGAACAGGAACCGGCGCAACCTGAACCGGAATACGGCGCGCCTCCACAGCAGCCTGAGAACGGCTACGGACCACCGCAAGAACCGGAAAACGGTTATGTACCACCGCAGCAACCTGAAAGTGGTTATGGGGGACCTCAAGATCCCGAAACTGGATACGGAGCACCCGAGCAACCAGAAGACGGGTACCCCGAGAGTGGATATCCAGGTGGTGAATACGGCGCGCCTCCCCAACAACCGGAAAATCCTGAATACGAGACACCTGAAGGTTCCGGACAACTTCCCGTCGAACAAGGAGCTTCAGAGCGTTTAAGACAAAATCAGTTCAGGCAGCAACTGCCTCATTTCGAACCGGCTAGATTCAGGTCTCAAAATCAAAGACTCAGACAACCAAACAGACAACAACCGATCAGACAGCAACAGTTCAAACAACAACCAATTAGACAGCAACAATTTAAACAGCAATCGATTAGACAGCAACAGCCGATTAGATTTCAGCAGCAACCGCCGAGATTCCAGCAATCTCAGAAGTTGCAGCAGCAAAATTTTAGACAGCCCCAGACGCAAAATTTCAGGCAAGTAGTTCAAAATTTCGAATCACAAAGACTTAACCTCGTCAAATCACAAAAACATCAACTTTACACCACAACCACAACAAGCACTCAAAAACCGACTGTTAAACTTACGAGAAAGGCCAAACCAGCCAGACCTACAACCACAGAAGTAAGTTGTTTTATTGAAGATTCATAATAAATAATAATAATAACAATATTTTTATTGATCATATAAAAACAATACAAATTAGGTAAATATACAGCGCATTTATCTTTTAAGAATACATACAATATTTATTTTGTATACATATCCCATGCACACTCTGTAAATTTTTAAACATTCGTTTTTTTTAATAATTCAATTCAATAATGCTAAGAAGGGTTTCCAAGCCTTAAATAAGCATAAAATAATATTGAAAGCCTAGAAATTTTGGGTTTGCCGGCGCATGAGAAGCGAGTCGCCGGAAAATATAAACTTTCAGGCTTATCTTAACTCAAAATATTACGTCATAAGCTGATACATTGTGAAGTTTAAAACATACTGAGTTAGTATACTGTTTTAAGAGTATACTTTTCAAACTTTTGTAAACTCTAAATTTTACTTTATGCTTAATCAAGGAGTGGAAACACTCGCCACAAACTTCAAATGCTTTTAAAATATAAAAATTAAGTCATTTTCAACAGTATTGACATTAGAGCTGATAAATAACATCTTGGGAATCTTTGTTAATTTTGAATGTTTTTTGTTTTAATAAACAAATAAAATGAAAGTAATAAGGTTATAAACACAACTGAAGTTTTAAATTGGTGTTGTTTACTATTCATTTATTTTTATTATGGCTTTCTTGATAAACTATTTTAAAATTTAATAAACTTAAAATATAGAACTAAACTTAAATTAAAATATTGCAAATGATATATTTGTGAAAAGTTTACAAAAAAATTCGGTCGAATGAAGTCATGGCCAACTATGATTTGTATTTAATACAATCTGATATAGTCACGGTATTCTGCATAAAAAAGTGCCGCAAGAAAGTTTTTACTGCATGTCCACACCTTTATAAATAAATGAGATATTTAAATATTTCAAAATTGCTAAATTTTGAGTTTTGGCATATTGCTCGAAAAGAATAGAAGATAAATTTTTTTCACAAGACACAAGAAATTAACTCTAAAAAAGAGCTCTAAAAGCATCTACTGATTTTTGTCCATCATTGATATGTATGGTACTTTACTTAAAGAAATCATCAAAAATGCTGCACATTGTACATACACGCTGTAAATTTTTAAGCATTTGCTTGCTTTTTTAACGATCATTTTCACTCCTTGATTAAGCTAGGTGAATAAAACACTGATTTAAAGTTAAGTTAAAAACTAACTGCTCAAGTTTGAACTTTTGCAAATATTTATTTCGTCCAACTGAATTTTGCGATTCACAAAATGATGCAATTTCCTTTGGAATTTATAAATATAATTAAAAGAAAAGATTCGAAAGCAAAATGCACCAGAAGCTTGCATTTTGGAAGAATTAGTTACACGAAATAAACGTTTGTAATCTTTATTAAAGTGAGATCAAATTTTTACGCTTCTCTAAACTCGAAATTTTACTTCATGTTTAATCAAATAGTGGAAACGCTTGTAAGAATCTTTAAATTTACCGTTTTAATAAAAACAACGAATTCCTAAAATGTACCAAACACTACAGTTATCGGGATATGTATACTTAAAAGAAATATTCCCTGTATAAGTATACAAACGTAACACAAATAACAAGGTCAACTGAACTTGAAACAGTTTCACTATTTAGCAGTTTTAACAAAATATATAACATCATAACAGTTTAGGTTTTCGATGATAGTAGCATCTTAACATACTACTGTGATCAAAAAGTAATGTATATTTGTTTATAAAATGAAAAATCTTTATTTAATCTTCCAAATTAATTTGATCTCCTTCAAAGTACTCCCCGCCAGACTCAATGCACTTATGCCGACGTTTTTCCAATCCTCGAAACAGTCAGAGAAGTCATTTTCCAAAATGGCCTTCAATACTTTCTTTGATTCGGCTTTTATTTTCTCAATCGAGTCGACAAAATGATGTCTCCGGAGAGTTCTTTTGAATTTGTTGAATAGCCAAAATTCGCACGATGCGAAATTATTCGAATCGGTGATTGTGGATCGATATCGGTCGAGTTTTTGGCAAAATGTTGTGGAAGAACCAATGCAGTATCTGACTGTGCATTATCGTGGTGCCAAAACCAAAAATTGTCTGCCAGTAATGTTGGCTTCGTGAGGCGTATAGTTTCACGCAAACGACGCTTAACACTCAAATAATATTGCTTGTTAACAGTTTGGCCTAGCGGAAAAAAAAAATCATAATGCACAACATGGCGATAATCGAAGCAAACTATTAACATAGCCTTACATTGTAATAATCGAAAAACTCACTTTTGCAAGTTTAAAAAAAAATGCAATTGAATATATTGACATAAAAGTCTACATGGATATCAAAGACAGTACTACCAACTCACAAAACTATGATTTCATAGTAATTACGAAACTTAAATGAAACATTTTTGATCACAGTAGTATTTTCATTAAAAAGAATATAGAGTACCCCATCAAGCAAATACAATAGGTTGCTGGTTAACTTTTCAAAGGTTAACTACTTTTTAAGAGCTGATTCTTTTCTGTTTTTAATAATGAAGACAATTTAAATGATTCTGAGAGGTTTATCGGAATAACAAAAAAAGAATTAGCGAAGTATTCGGATAGAAAACCGGGAAACCAAATTGTGTATAAAAAATCTAATAAATGGCACCGCCATTCGCCTCATACAATGACTTAATTAAACCCAGTGACGACAACTCCCTGTCAGCAGCCATTTGTAGTCAATATTAATCAAGAAAATAGGTTATAATAAAACATCTGATATTCAATTGTGACAGCAAGTCATTGTCATCTTTTACATGATGCGGGTGCGGCGTTGATGATTTTAGGCATGAAAGTCGTGTATTAGACTTTCAAATTCACGTGCTGAAAATGCCCATATTATTTTCTGATACCCGGCTTGAGGCTATTTTTTTAAATTTTCGTATTTTTTAAAAATTAATAATAAATAGTAAATGACGTCGGAATTTAACCAGATACGGACCTAAATACGTGCTTTTTTTTAAACGGGAAATTCATATAAGTGGTTTTACATGTTAAATCCCTATGTATACCTGATCAAATCAACACCCGGCATACGATTCATCATTCAACGAATATACTTATATACATTTTTTTAGTTTTTGTTTTCTTACTACTGTAGAGATTAGAAAATATTATATAAAAACAAAATGTGTAAAATGTTGGTAATTTTTAAAGTGAAGAAAATTAAAAAAATATTCTTTGAATACAGAAATACTTGAATTGATCACTTGTCGATATTTCTTATGAAGATTAAAATGATAAAGTGTATTCAATTATAACGCTGTTTAAAATGTTCAATGTTATTAAAATTAACACATTTTTTAATAAATCTCTGAACTGTACATATTTAAATAATTGTACTGTAATCTTTTTACTTTTCCCCATATCTAAGAGGTAACTATTGTTTGAGTTACCAGCAGGTTTTAAATTAACTATTTTAATTTTTATCAATTAGTACTCATTCTAATATTTCGATTTATTTGTTGTTGTTTGTTTCAGAGGGCAGTTCCAGAGGAGCAGGGGCCAAATATAGCTGTCGCCACAGCGTTTTCCGGCAGATACTACGTCCTACAAAACGACGGACTTTTACAGGAAGTGACGTACAAATTAAACAATAACGGCAAACTAACAGACGGACGGATCACACCCAATTTAAGGCACGAAGATTTGGCACCAATCAAAGAACCCATCTACACATTCAACAAAAACCAACAGCTAGTTAGACTCAATTAAACAGAAACATGTGTCAGCATTAATAAAATATATATTTTTTCATACTGTAAATATTGTACAAAAATCAAATGAATAAACAGAGATATGTTGATAATAATAATTAACGAGTATTAACTTCATGTAAACTTTTACATTAGTATCTTCTAAATATTATATCATCTTTTAGACCCCTGTTCTAGATTCCTGAGCAGCACTTCGGAGTGTTGTGCTTTTACTTGAACACAAAAATTTACTACAATTATATGGGATGCCGATATTTTAAGCTAGGTGGGGCATGAGACAAAAAAATATGCCAAATTTTATTAAATGGTTATGTGAGACTTGTTTGTACATTTTAATGATTCTAGTAAAAGTTCTAACTGCTGATGATTTTCATCTGTTTTAGTTAATTTACAATTTTGATTCACAAAAAAGCATGAACAATATAGATCCTTATTTTGTATCATTTTTATTATGATTATATCTATATGAAGATATTTTTGAACTCTGTTTTAAATTGGTATTTTTTTGTTTGTACGCTTGACGCATAAAGTAAAATTTTTAACTTACAAAAGTCTGAAAGTTTGTATTTTCCGGCGGAATACGCTTCACTTTGTGCGGGCAAATCAAAATTTTCAGGCTTTTCAAACTCGAAATTTTACTTTATTCGCCAAGCGTACATAAAAAACACACATTTAAAACAAAGTTCAAAATCAAATCAACTTTCTTAAATGCTGACAATTTTCATCAGTTTTAGTTAATTTTCCAATGTTGATTCACAAAAAAACATAAACAATATGAGTCCTTATTTTGCATCATCATTATTATATATAATATCTTGTAAATGCAGATAGCGTTAAATATAGTATTATTATTATAGATCAGGGCAGCCTAAACTGTTTGGAAGGCCAAAATTATCACTTAAAGAGATTCAAGGGCCGCACCACAGTTGTTTTTGACACTTTTAAATGTTGAGAAATCTAAAATTCCGTTTTAATTGTTTTTTTTTATACAGGGAATGCTTCTTTTCAGTGTAAATATCCCAATGAATTTACTGAATAATATATAAGCATCATTCGCATATTTAATGGGCTTAAGCCAGAATTAACAACCGAACTACTTACCCGTTCTTATTTTTTTGAACGTTCTGCCATCTTATATGACGTTGAAAAGTGATTATGAAATTCAAGCGATACTTGAAAGATGGCACTACGGTATTTTTAAGCCAGAGTTGACATCCGAGCAACTGACCCCCTCTTAATCGGGCGCATGGGAGGTTTATAAGAACTCCCTAACTGAATACAACAAAGCACTAAGGAATGATCGAAGATCTGCATCGAGGAGACACTGTGAGGAAATTTAATCTGTCCCAGACAGTGTCAGACTCTACAAGACACTTTCGAATAACCCCCAAAGTGCTCTCCATACTCTAGAACTCGATGACTGAGTGTATACAAAAACGGAAAAGGAAACCATGGGTGAACTTCAACAGAGCATCCAAGGTAGACTGGCAGACCGCCAGGAAAGTGGTCACCCACGACAGGGTCAAATGGGCAGTAAACTTATTTGAACCTTTTAAATCGCCAGGGCCTGATAGAATCTTACCTATCATGCTACAGAAGGGATCGGAACTTCTGTGGCGAAGGCTCTGCGAGATCCTAAGGGCCAGCATGGCCCTACGATATCTGCCAAAAATATAGAGGCTAACCGGGGTGGTTTTCATACCAAAAACTGGCACAACAGAATATTGTCGTGCAAAGTCGTAGAGGCCCATTAGTCTGATGTAATTTGTACTGAAGACAATGGAAAAAATTATGGACAGGCATATCAGAGATGGGATACTGGTGTCCAACCCATTATCCCAAGATCAATATGCCTTTCTTCCAAGACGATCAACGGAGACAGCCCTCAGCCGACTAACAAGGAGTACTGAAACTGCTCTGGAAAACAAGGATATCCTACTTGCTGCCTTCTTGGATATAGAAGGTGCATTTGAAAATACATCCTTTAACTCCATAACCGTTGTCCTGAGGAAGCGGGGGTTGCAGGAAACTAACTGCAGATGGATTGACTGCATGCTAAGACAAACGATGGTTTACACTACGTTTGCTGATCAGACACTAGCATCCAGGGTGGTTGTCCTCAGGTAGGAGTTCTCTCACCCCTGCTGTGGAACCTGGTCATGGATGGACTACTCAACAACGAAGGATACTGAACAACGAAGGATACTCTTCCCTGGGATACGCAGATGATCTAGTTATTCTCGTTGAGGAAACATTTAACAACACAATCAGAGAGCGCATGCAACGCGCACTGAACGTGGTGAACAAATGGTGTACTAGAGAAGGACTTAAAGTCTCAGCCTCTAAGGCCACCCTTGTACCATTTATACGCAGGAGGAAACTGGAGGGCCTAGGACATCTCTTTCTAAATGGTGTTAACCTAGAATTGTGGGGGTGATGTACAGTACTTAGGAGTTATCTTTGACTCCAAGCTCACCTGGACCTCGCACATCTCAACGTAAATCGGAAATTACCCCTGCGGTAATTAGACGAACGTACGACAAACAATGGGGGCTCAGACCAGGGATGGTATACTGGCTGTATACTAGAGTGATTAAACCCGCAATCATCTAAGCTGCTTTGGTGTGGTGGCCTAAAGTCACGCAACACACAATCATACAAAGCCTCAGCAAGATTCAAAGGCTTGCTTGTGTCAGCATAACGGGGGCTATGAGAACCACGCCCACTGCAGCCATGGAGACGCTCCTAGACCTCACACTACTTCATATTCTGATGGTGGGGGAGGCAAGATCGGCACTCCACAGGCTGCAGCCTATCATCAGTCAACATAAGAGTTGACACGCTATACAGAAGACATAGGGGGACCTCTTTTGCAGATGAGGTCGGACCATATGACAGTCAGATATCTTGAAAACGCACTCTTTAAAGTCACTATTCCAGACCGCAACGAATGGAACGACTTTAGGGAAGACAAACATAGCATGATCTAATATACGGATGGTTCTAAATCAGACACAGGTACTGGATCATGAATCTACAATCAAAACATGAAGACAGGCTCACTCGCTAGGCTGCCTGGCATCGGTCTTTCAAGCCAAAATATTCCCAATTATAGAATGTGCGAGAACCAACATAGAGAAGAACTGCCGTGAAAGTCAAATCTATATTATGTCCGATGAAGGCTCTAAAGAGCCAAAAGACTTCATCCAAACTGGTGTTGGACTGCTTCGACACACTGAATCACCTGGTGAGACAAAAAAAACGGTCACACTTGTCTGGATGCCGGGTCATTCAGGTATCGAGGGAAATGAAAAAGCTGCCTAGCTAGCAAGGCAGGGAGCTACTATATCATTTATGGGACCTGAATCTGTCTTGGGCATCACAAAAGTCGAGTCGCCTTGAAGTCAGAAAGTGGATTCGCAACAAACACAAGGAATACTGGAGAAACGAACCCGGCCTTAACCACAGTAAGGCCATTATTAATGGACCTAACTCTAACCAAGCTGCAGAACTACTGACATTAAGTAGGGCACAGGTACACACACTATAGGACTACTAACAGGCCACATGACTGTTAAAGAGCACCTAAAAAAAATCGGTCTATACAACGGCAACACCAGTTGTCGGCTGTGTGATAGGGCACCGGAAACAACAATGCATATTCTGTGTAGCTGCAATGCGCTGGAAAACAAAAGACAGCTCATATTTGGTAACAGTCAAATAGTACCAAATGATTTCCACACGCAAGCCCTAATGGACCTGCACAAGCTAGTGCAGGGGAACGAGTTTAGAATTATTGCGTGAGTAAGACAATATGGGGTAGTAAAATAAGCCACGTAGGCTGCATTGCATCCGGATATATAAGGAAGATGGCTCCCAGATAAAAAAAAAACATGTTTTGTTGTAGAAATCTTAGTTATTGATTAATTTTTAAAAAGTAGAAGTTTTGCTGTATCTCGGTCAGTTTTGAGATAATTATAATGTTGTAAACAAAAGTTGTACAAAGTGGTGAATATACCTAAAAATCATGTATTATACTTTTCTTTACCATCAAATGGTACGGATGCTATACTTTTATTATATTTTGCCTATGTCCGATCTCGACTTGAATACTGTTGCTGCGTTTGGAACCCTAATTATATAAAATACTCGAATTTGATTGAATCTGTGCAAAAACGTTTAGTTAAATACCTGTATCAAAAGAAATATGGTATTTATCCTGATTATAATGTAGGTTATGACACACTCTTAAGTGAATTTGGTTTGGAATCCCTAGAAAATAGACGAAAATCACACCTTGTTACTATTTTATTTAAATTGTTAAACTACTTAATCGATTGCCCCGAGGCTGTAGCTCAAATTAACTTTCATATCCCCTACACACTTAGACAAAATAGATTTTTCTATACTCCTATTCCAAAAACTAATGCACTTGTTAAATCACTAATATTTAGTATGTGCAATATTTACAATAATTTACTATCTGTCGATCCTTCACTTTACATTTTTAATATGCGTAACGGTAAATTTTGTTTTAACCGTATTATTGAGTTACTGCATTTAGTACTGTAACTTTATTTTTGTTATGTAGATTATAGTTAGATATAAGTAGCAAACAAATATAATTAGGAAATTTGTAAAATAAATTTCTGTAGTTGTATTACAAATAAATAAATAAATATACAGAGAGTTTTATGTAACACCGAACGTTTTCATAACGAGAATTTTTTTTTGAAGTATCCATATGCATACGTTGCACATTTTCTGATGCTCGGTTAATTGAAAGAATTCAATTTGAAGCTTTAAGCGAGTGTTTTCCACTCCCAAGCTAAGCATGAAGTAAAATTTCGAGTTTAGAAATGCCTGAAAATTTGGTTTGGTCGCGTAGCGCGAAGCGCGGAGCGGCCAAACCAAATTTTCAGGCTTTTCTAAACTCGAAATTTTACTTCATGCGCCACCGGTACAAAACACCGACATATTACGAAGATTAAAACACACCGCTAAACTTTACAATGCATCAGTGTTTTGTACCGGTGGCGCATGAAGTAAAATTTCGAGTTTAGAAAAGCCTGAAAATTTGGTTTGGCCGCTCCGCGCTTCGCGCTACGCGACCAAACCAAATTTTCAGGCTTTTCTAAACTCGAAATTTTACTTCATGCTTAGCCTGGGAGTGAAGAACACTCGTTTAAAGCTTCAAATTATATTCTTTAAATAAACCGAGCATCGGCAAATGTACAACGTATGCTTATGTATACTTAAAAGAAAAATTCTCGTTATACAAATGTTCGGTGTTAAATAAAACTCTCTGTATAAATTGTTTTTGAGTTATATCCCATTTTTTGTAAAACGCAGCTCTGATAGACAAAACACGTTGCATTACTTAATTATTTCATTAAAATGATGATGAATAAGTCTGTTCATTTAACTGAAAAAATGTTTAATTTAGTTTTAAAACCAGTCTTTATAAACAACATTTTAAGAAAACACACTGAAACAGCTTAGAAAATCCATATGCGAGCAGTTTTTTTTATATAAAGCCCAACATATCCACGTTTCAACGTTCGTCTATTTCATTTCATCCCATGTATTATTTATATGTTTACGCCTTATTGATTCATCGGATTCTCTCTCGGAATCCGGGCGGATTCAATTTTAACTGAATCATCGCGCACGGATTCGCCGATCCCAATCAGATTTACCTCGTTCTCCCCAGAAAACACGATTTTATCTAAGAAAAATGTTCGTTTGAATGACGCCAAGTGAAAATTGATGCACCTTTAAACACTCCCTGTATAGAAGATTACTTTTATATTTAATCACGCTATTCATGTTTGTAGCGTCAATCTATGTTGAAAAGATCCGTGAACTTCAGCCCTAGTTTTTTAATAAGCTATTTCATGTGAAATGCATATGAATCGAGCGCGTTACACATTTTGCATTTTATTGAATTGTTCATCATTTTTGAAAACATTTTTTATAAACTGATTGAATAAAAATAAATTCCTAAAGGATGAGAAATTAACTTACTTTATTTTAAAATACTGTAGTACCTATTGATTTGTTGATTCAACTGCAATTTAAGGCAATTTATACTAGTTATAGTTTGATGCAAAATATCATATGTTCAATAATAAAAAAAAGCTGTAGAGTGCTATGATTTAATCTTTTTTTTTAATTTAAGTTGGCTACACACTTCAGAAATTGGGGTTTTCTTCTTTCCGGTAAACATATTTTATGCATATGTTTTCCGACATCCGTTATTTTGTAAAAGAGTTCAATTTGAAGCTTTAAGCGAGTGTTTTTCACTCTCAGACTAAGCATGAAGTAAAATTTCGAGTTTAGAAAAGCACTGTGAAAATTTGTAGAGGGTCGCGCAGTGACTCAAGACAAATTTTCTGGGCTTTTCTAAACTCGAAATTTTACTTCATGTGCCACGCGTATAAAACACTAAAATATTGTGAAATGTATGTATATAATATAAAAACGAATTAAAAGTAATAATAATATTCGTTTTTATATATTGTAAATATTCTACAAATTTTCACGGAGCTTTTCTAAACTCGAAATTTTACTTCATGCTTAGTCTGGGAGTGGAAACACTCGTACAAAGCTTCAAATTGAACTCTTTAAAAAAAAACAACTATTATGTAAAGATTTAAAGAAAATACGCTGAATTTGGAATACGTATATTTTAAAGAAAAACTCCCTTTATAAAAGGTCAGACATAATATAATTACAATGTATATTTTCAGAGTTGCCAACCTAGAATATTTTCCATTACACTCTAGAGATCTTTTTCAATTAAACATACGATACAAGTACCGTGCGATCTTTTAAAACGTGATTCAGAATATACTTTGAATTTTAAATTAGATTGGCACTACTGACTGTTAACACGTAGTTTACCATAACCTCAAATTTATTCTATCATTCAATTAGCAGTCCGGGAAACTCAACAAAAAAATGCCGCTTATTCTAACTCATAATTTAAACGATCGCACTGTACTGAGCTTATTAACTAATTTTGACACCGTATGGTGAATTGTCAATGCATTTGATTTTGTATAGAATTTATTATTTTGAAGATATAATTACATTTACAAGCGAGATATTTTATATTTAATTCACATATTCTTTATTTCGTTTTATATTCAAATCAGATTAATTTTGTTTGAGTCTTGATACGTTTCACGGGTTTATATTGTATTGTTGATCTCGATATTACGAGCACGTGAAACGGGTTGTGAGAATGTAGTAGGGGATGGTAATCCCTATCTCATGTGTGCTTAACAGGGTGCTCTTCGTTTTTTTTGTATAGGGCACAGATGGGGATCTTTCAGGTTTTATTGTAATTGTTTTGATGGAATTGGGACGCTCGAGGGTTATTATTTTTAGGGTTATCGCTCGAGTGAATTTTATAGATGTTGATAAGTTGAGGAAAAAGAAAGGTTTTTGTAATCATTGGAAATTTAATCATTGATTTGATATTTTTTTCAAAAATTTTGGTGAAAAGGCCGTATACCTTTTTAATGATATTCATTCTTATTAGTTATACCGGATGTTCGATAAAAAACGCCCAACGTCATAACTCTGTTATTTATTGACCGATTTGAATAAACTAAGAAACAAAGTTAATAGTCGTTTAAATACTACAAAATAACAGTAATTATATATTGTTTAAAAATGAACTTCATTGTCAAATAATAGTCAACTTAAAATATTTCAATAACGGCATATACTTTTCTTATTTTATTAAATTAGACATTGTTTTTTTGAATTTTTTGATTTTCGTTTGGTATTTTTGCGTAAATAAGCAGGTATAAATTGTACACATGATGAAATTATCTCCAATATTATGACGTAAATAATCCAAATTGTAGTATTATCTTCATTTATACAGCCAAAATCACAATATTAATTTCACACAATGTAACCTCTACTGACGTTTATTTAAACTAATAGATTCTAGATTAATTATTATCTATCTTTAGATTATGAGTGTTTTAACTTTTGGTGTACAAAAATAGATGCCGCAAGGTGTATTAAAACTTGATAAAATGTCCACTTACTAAAATGTTCTTCCAATGACTGCGATTATAACGAGAAAAATTAATTTTGTAATTAAAATATTCTAATTTGTCTCTAACTTCTATAACCATAATTTCAAGTTGCGTTGATCGCCAACAATGTTTTTATTACTCCACTGCTGCAACCCGAGTTGATTTTCGTAAACGGCAAATGTGAATTTATTGAAAATCAAAAGTTAAGTGTTTACTATAATTTTATACATAACTGAGTACATGGTGATTTTATAATTACAGTATATGTGATATTGTTACGAGATCAATTTACTAAAAAGTAATGGTACAGTATCATAATTATATCGTTTCCGCGTAAAGGTGGCTCCATCTACTTTTTTTATATTATATATTAAAATATTTGTAATTTTCTAATGGATCCAATTGATATATCCATTATTTTAAATTAAAATCAGTACACGTCACATTTAGTGCAAGATTTTTAGCTTTGCTTTCAAATTTTGTCACAGACTT
The DNA here is from genome assembly GCA_932526585.2 of Philonthus cognatus. Lineage (NCBI taxonomy): Eukaryota > Metazoa > Arthropoda > Insecta > Coleoptera > Staphylinidae > Philonthus > Philonthus cognatus. Next base: position 39,277,288 of record OW052242.1, read on the forward strand.
GCACTTTAAATAAATATTGAGGGCCATTAACTTCTGTCCACTTTGAGTTATTTTCCCTTGTTTATTTTTAGAAGAAGATACAGCCGTTAGTTTTTCGTTATTTACCAAATAACCAAAAATTTTAAAACAGTGACAATTGTTACAATTCATTATAAGTGAGAGTGACTGGGGAATAGAACGAATTGCCTATTTATTGGATTTGTGAGTTTTCCTCGAATTTCGGCCAATCAGCGATCAAGGACAAATAAGCCCTATGTTTCCCAAACATTAATCTAAACGCAAATGGAGTATAACAAAAAATTCTTCAACAATGCATTACTATGCTCAAAACGAGAATTCTGCTTTTAAATCACATAAATTCTCATCATACTATGAACATCGCAATTTTTGCAGCGAGGTAAAATAATTTATCATTCGACATCTTTAAATCCCTCATACACTTTTTATTATATAACAAACAAAAACTCGCTCCATTGTTCCTGGACTCAAACAAGTGAGCTTATGTCTCTCCCTAGCTCTCATTCTTTCAGGCGATATTTCAGCTAATAACTTAAGGGAAAGTTCCCTTTGTTGGAAAAGGTCGCCGTAAAGTGTTCGGCGATGTCCCCTCATTAAATTATAAATGTTTGAGAAGAGACGAATTAATGGGAAGTGAGAATGAACCAAAAATGACCAAAAAGGCTTTTCATTTAATATACTTCACCTTTTTTTACTACGCAGGACACGTATTATATACATTTAACGTCATCATGTAATCCATAGAATATTTAATGTGTGTAGTGGTAGGTAAATATTCTTTGGTAATATATGTATAAGCCGCGTTTTTAATATAGTCGGATGCGCGTATCCCGAAGAAAGCCTATCCTAATAACATAGCGATAATGCACGAACGTCCTTAGTTCTGCATATTAAAGCCCCTAATTTGAAATTTCTAATAAGTAAGTAAACGATTTTCTTTAGATACTTTAAAAAAATATACATTCTTGTGTAAAAATCTATTTTTTTATAAAAAAAGAAACTGACAGTTGGTACTTTCTAAAAGCGCTTGTTCTAAATAAATTTACAAGCCACAAAATTGCATTTTAATTCAAATCAAATCAAAGCCCATTTAACTTTGAACACCTAAATCAGACACAGGTACTGGATCAGGAATCTACAATAAACACATGAAGACAGGCTATGCCCACTCGCTGGGCTGTCTGGCATCAATCTTTAAAGCCGAAATATTCGCAATTATAAAATTTGCGAGAGCCAACATAGAGAAGGACTCGCGTGACAGGAAAATCTATATCATACCCGATAGCCAGGCGGCACTAAAGGCTTTAAAGAGCCAAAAGACTTCATCAAAACTGGTGTTGGACTGCTTCGACACACTGAATCACCTGGCGAGACAGAACAAGACACTAATCTGGACGCCAGGTTATTCAGGTATTGAGGGAAATGAAAAAGCTGACGAGCTAGCAAGGCAGGGAGCTACCATATCATTTATGGGACCTGAACCTGTCTTGGGCTTCACAAAAAAGTCGTGTCGCCTAAAAGTCAGAAAGTGGATTCGCAACAAAAAGGAATACTGGGTAAACAGAATAGGCATTAACCACAGTAAAGCCATTATAAATGGACCTAACCCTAACCAAGCTGCAAAACTACTGACACTAAGTAGGCCACAGCTAAAAACAACTATAGGACTACTATCAGGCCACATGACTGTTAAAGAGCACCTAATAAAAACCGGTCTATACAACAGCGGCAACAGCGGCAACAGCGGCTCTGTAATAAGGCACCGGAAACAAAAATGCATATTCTGTGTAGCTGCAATGCGCTGGAAAACAAAAGACAGCTCATATTTGGAAACAGTCAAATGGTACCAAATGATTTCCACACGCAACCCCTGAAGGACCTGGACAAGCTACTGCAGGGGATCGAGTTCAGAATAATTGCTTAAGTAAAACAATATGGGGTAGGACTATAGGGTGCAGTTCATCCGGGTCCACAAGGAAGACGACCCCCACAGGAAGAAGAAAAAAAAAACTGTGAACCCACTGTTTTACAAGGAATCTTGATTATCTTATTACTAAGAAAACTCATGTTTACAAAATTTAGACTTTGCGCACTGGAGACGCTCTCTGCGTAAATGTATCAAAGAAATTGATAAATGGACTTTGATTTGAGATCAACTAGCTTTAATTAGTTGTAGAGCAGTTTTTAGAATATAAAAAAATGCGCTTAGTACCATTGTTCAAAGTTAAACTTTAGTGGATTTATTGATTTGACAGACCGACAAACAAAAATAAAACAATATTGGGCATTATTACATTTTGAGTCCTAATTATTTTGTCAGATTTTTCCATACAAATACTCCACGTATGGAAAAATCCGGTATAATAATTAAGACTCAAAATGTAATAATATTCAATATTTTATTAGAACTAAGAATTTATTGTATTTTGTTTAGTATTTTTTTTAAATCTAATTTTTTTATAAAATAGTCAAATATAGGCAACAGGAAAGGTTGTTCTGCATTAATAAATATAGTTTATACTTAATTTAAAATATTATTTTGTGAATTATACGGTGTAATGCATATCTGATCTATTTATTTTCTATCTGTAAAAAAAATCTATAAAAACTTATGTTAAAGTCATATAAATTTAACTAATCATAATATCCAACTAGTTTGTGTAGAATTAGTTTAAGGGTCAATCCATATCAAGTGGACTAAAGGTGGTTGCTTGACCATTTAAAAAAATTATGTTTACCATCAACTACATATACAATTAGTAGTTCTAAACAATTTTTAAACAATTTTTAGAGTCAAACGTTCGAAAATAGCGGCCATCTTTGTGTCACCGCGCATGCCAATTTTGAGTTTGTAAGCTCTTACGGAAAACTTATTTTCTGAGGACTGGTGAGTCATAGACATTCAAATACCATTGTTTTCCTTACAGTCTGCTCTATCGTTTATCTCCGCTTCACTAGCGTAGGTACAAATAGCTAGGTAATAGTAGTAATAGTAATAGTAGTAACAGTAGGTAAAAATAGCTAACGCAACGCCTGGAAAAAATAACTCTTGGCGTCATGTTCATTATTATACAGGGAATTTTTCTATTAGATAAACATATGCATAAGTTGTACATTTTCCAAAATTCGTTAATTTTTAAAATATATTTTTTTTTGTAATATACAGGGAATTCTTATTTTAGCTGTAAATTTTCCGACAATCGTTGTTTCTCAAAATAGTTTAGTTTAAACCTTTAAACGAGTGTTTTCCACTCCCAGACTAAGCATTAAGTAAAATTTCGAGTTTAGAAAAGCCCCGTGAAATTTTGTCGAGGGTCGCGCAGCGACCCGAGACAAATTTTCTGGGCTTTTCTAAACTCGAAATTTTACTTCATGCGCCACGCGTATAAAACACTGTTTTTAAGTGAAGTTCAAATATACATAAATTTTACAATATCTTAGTGTTCTATACGCGTGGCGCATGAAGTAAAATGAGTTTAGAAAAGCCCAGAAAATTTGATTCAGGTCGTTGCGCGACCCTCGAAAAATTTTCACGGAGCTTTTCTGAACTAGAAATTTTACTTCATGCTTAGTCTGGGAGTGGAAAACACTCGTTTAAAGCTTCAAATTAAACTCTTTTAAAAAACGACGAATATCTATTTTGTATCTTCAATATATGTTTTAACATATATTTTGTAATATTTTAAGACTATACAGGGAATTTTTCTATTAGCTGTAAATTTTCCGACATTCCTTGTATTTCGAAATATTCAATTTAAACCTTTAAACGAGTGTTTTCCACTTCCAGACTAAGCATGAAGTAAAATTTCGAGTTTAGAAAAGCCCCATGAAACAATTTATTTGGGCTTTTCTAAACTCGAAATTTTACTTCATGCGCCACGCGTATAAAACACTGATTTTAAGTGAAGTTCAAATATACATAAATTTCACAATATTTTAGTGTTTTGTACGCGTGGCGAATGAAGTAAAATTAGAAAAGCCCAGAAAATTTGTCTCGTGTCGCTGCGCGACCCTCGACCAATTTTCACGGGGCTTTTCTAAATTCGAAATTTTACTTCATTCTTAGTCTTGGAGTGGAAAACACTCGTTTAAAGATTTAAATAGAACTATTTTAAAAACAACGAATGTCGGAAAATTTGCAGCTAAAAGAAACATTCTCTATATAGTCTTATAATATTACAAAAAAATACTCTTAAAAGTGTATAGCAAATAAAAAGGCAGATAAAAGCAGACGGTTTTTGAATAACATTTATTAAAAATGAATCTAAAATTCACATGGATACATGAATATAACCCGATCTCATCCGAGTCTATTGGCCTGTCGCACAGTTTGTTTAGAAATATCGGACCAAAATCAAAATCATAATTTTGATTTTCATCAAATTTTGTATTTGGGTTCTACTCCATAATATCTCACGAACATCAACTTATGGGTGAAAACTGGAAACCGTATGTGGAAGTGTACTCTTAAAGTTTTTCTCATATCTCGTAAATTATTAACATAATCAAACAATATTTTAAATACAAGGTGTAAAGAATATAAAAAAAACATTTAATGTGAATATACGTTTTATCATAACTCTTTGAGTTCTATGGTTATATTGAAAATAGTGAATTTTTTAGTTTTATAATTTGAATTTTATTGCTTTGTCTCAGTAAGAATTATTAATAAGTAATTGGAATAATCAATTTAATAATCCTATATTGTTTTGACTTGCGGTCGGTGTGTTGATAATTTTTTAATTTTAAATTTCCCTGTTTATAAAAAAAACATGTATGCGCAAGATGAATGTATGTACCTTACTGTTAAACAGTCTATCATCAAATCTCCATTAAAATATTACGCATACAAGGAGAGTTGCAAAGATCTGAAAGGATACATTTTTGACTACATTTTTGACTACATATTTTAATTGTCACTAGAGTGCAGTCTTCGATTCTAGAGCCAATTTATATCAGTTAAGATTCATTACTTAAACTTATTTCAGTTTACTGTGTTTCGCAGTATAGCGGTTATAGACAGAAATGTTCAGAAAACCCATAAAAAATAACAAGAGCAACTTCCTAGTTTTTTTAGTTTTAATGTTTCGTTTTCCTATTTTATTCCTATATAGCAGTGGTCAGCAAACCGCAACTCGCGAGCCGCATGCGGCTCTTCGGGCTAGTGTAAGCGGTTCTTCTCACATTTTCTGCATTTACTGAACAGTAAATGGAGAAAATGTGAAACAACATTGTTATATTGTTTAATTTAAAATACAATTTGTAAAGAGAATGCCATATTAAAAGTGACTAGTGAAATATTAAATCTGTCAAAACATCAGAAATGTCGTCTTGTGCCAAAAAAAAAATGTTGTATGTTTTTTTCTTATTTTATCTTCTAATAACCGAGATTCCTGAATGTAACGACCACACTGTACATTTAAGTTAAGGTAAAGTTTCGAGTGAACTAAACAATTTTATTGAGGAATCGATTGCAATTGTCACAGTACATCTGGTACGAGTCATAAATTATGTGTTTTGACAATTGGAGCAAATTTGAATAATAATTTTTTTTAAGTACGTCAAAAAGTGCGCAATAGAGAACAAAAATCGAGTTGTCCGTGGATTTCTTTATATTTCTAAGTGTCACGGCTGGAACGCTTATATTCTAAATTTAAAAAAGACCCTGTTTATATTGTGTAATGAATAATCGTAAAATGTTTGTATACATTTATTATTAAACAACCAAGAACGTAATGCTTCACTTTTTTCGAAATAGGGGTTTAACGGGTTGAAATATTTACATTTTCTTTGCGCCACTATATTAATAAAGGATGATCTATTTGGTATTTTTTTTTCTTATTTTTATACCTAGTCAATAAATTTCTACAAAACGTTGTAGTCCACCTTTGTAAAAAAAAAAAAAAAAACAAGAAAATGTAGGTACTTTTTCGTTATTATTGCTAGTATTTCGATAAATAATGGCATAAAAAATTGGATTTATTTTTTAAATATAAAGATCATCCCAAGAAACGTAGACCTGCATTCATTTTCTTTCTGTGATTTATTGTTTTTAAAATACCGCATCCCAAAGAGATATGCCTCGCTTTTTGAAACGGATAGTATTAACAAATAAATACAACTATGCTCTCTATTTTTAATTTTTTCTGTTATAAAACCACAACTCTCTAGTTTTTTTGACAATTTGCAACTATTTTCCTCAATTTTTACAAATTTAAAACAATTTCCACTATTTTGACAGATTTTTCACTTTTGGCCTAAAGTGATAAACTTTCACATGTGTTTATATTATTTGTAAAAATACTTTTTTTAAGTTTTCCTATTTCTTGCGCTTTTACTACAACATATATAGCCATCCACAATGGTGCTGTCTTAATGGTGCATTTTAATAATTTTTTTTATTCAATTTTGTTAATTTAAATCGACATTATTAACTCCATAACAACCGTAATTAACAAGGTTTTATTCACTAGTGAACTAAATTTTTTTTAGGTCACTAGTGAGTTAAAAAATTTGTTATATTATTTATTATTCAATTTTGTTAATTTAAATCGACATTATCAACTCCATAACAACCGTAATAAACAAGATTTATTCACTAGTGAACTAAAATTTTTTTAGGTCACTAGTGAGTTAAAAAATGTATTTAAAAATAAATGTAAAGTACATTTTCTTTACAATTTCGTCAAAATTGAATAAAAACATATATACGCCACGTGAATTAAACACCTTTATTCACTCAAAGAAATGATTTCACTCGCGCCGAGGCGCTCGTGAAATCAAAAATCTTTTCGTGAATAAAATCGTGTTTAATTTACTTGATTAACTTATTATAATACGTTATTAAACGATTTTAACCCATTGATGGCCGAGCAATTATAGAGTTAATTCTAAAAGTTCGGTTTAGCTAAAATTCTGCTCCTTTTTTAATGATTTCTCTGAACTCATTGTATTACATAATGGAAATGTTTCTTTTAAATATACATAATTATACGCTGTACATTTTCTGGCATTCGCCGATTTTATAAAAGCGGTTAATTTAAAGTTTCGAACGAGTGTTTTCACTCCCAGATTTATCATGAAGTAAAATTTCGAGTTTAGAAAAGCCTGAGAATTTGGTTTGGTCCCTCCAGCGACCAAACCAAATTTTTAGGCTTTTCTAAACTCGAAATGTTACTTCATGCGCCACGCGTGTAAAATACTGAACAATTATGAAGTTAGAAATACTCTGAAAACATTTTTTTAAATTAGTAATAGTCGAAATATTTAAATAACAAAATATTTACATTTATCTCTACACAATATTAGGTCAAGTACAAATGCAATGTATTAAATTTACTTATTGAGTAATTAATTTAATTAAAAATTAATATTGTTGCGTTATTGCATCTAATAGATTAATATTTATTTTTAATAATAAACAAAAGATGTTAAGGCTGAATTTGCAGGTGGTTTTCTTGCAGTGAAGAGTTCCAATGCGTTTGTGTCCAAAAAAAATGGTGGTGCTTTCTTAAGGGTGCATTTTTACAATTTATTTAATAGTGAAGTTATAAATCGAGTTTATTTTTTTAAATTTTATTAAAGGAAGATGGTTCGGCTGAACTCTGGTTCTTTTTTTCTTGCAGCATCACATTGACTAAGGTAGGGTGACCATACGTCACGCTTTTAACGGGATTGTCCCTTTTTTTAGCTTCGTGTCCCGTTGTCCCGAAAAACTCAAAACGAGACGCGAATTGTTCTGTTTTCTTTGATATTACCGTTTCTAGTGCATGTACTCATACGAGCGGAAATTTGAATTGAAGTCGAAACGCTGACCAGTTACAAACAATAGTCGTATTTTGTGCCTGCAGTCTGCGGGTATAACCTAACACCACGCCTGCAGTCAGTTATTTAGTCTATACCCCTGAAGTGTTTGTGAACCATTATTATTTAATAACGCACTACGTCCAATCTGGTAAATACTTGAATTTATTCATGGTGCTTATCAATTCAAATTTATTTTTTCAATTTATTATACGATTTAGTACAAAATATCCAATAAAATTCCGTAAAGGAGATGCGTTTTTACACTAATCTTAAAAACTGAATTTTCGTTTTTAAAGATACTTCTAAAATTGGAAAAGTGGAATGCACTGCATGTAAATCGCTATTTTCCATCGAACATGGAGGTCGTGCAGATATAAAACAGCATTTTTAAAAGAAAAAGCGTGTATTGGCTGTCTATAGTGCAACTGGCAGGAAAAACGTAAATATTTTTTTGTAAAAAATACATCAGCTAGTTTGACAGACGTGGGTAAACTCATTGCGGCAGAAGAAGGATGGTTTACCTTTCATACAATTAAGCATAACTATTCATTCAGATCCATGGATTGGACAGTCTTTAATTAAAAAATTACATGAAAACAAATTCCCCTGCTCCTGTACTAAATGTGAATCAATTGTAGTAAATGTATTGGCCCCCTTTGCAATGAAACAGGTAATGGAAGAGTTACAATCGGTGAGATATATAACAGTTATGGTGGATACATCAAACTATAAAAGTATTAAGTTTGTTCCTATTATCGTTCGATATTTTACTCCAAGTGCAGGTTTTCAAATAAAAGTCCTGGAGATTCAAAGATTAAAGGGAGAACCAGCTGATATATTAACAAACTATATAATGAATGTTGCAAAAATATAAAGTGATTGCGTTTTGTGGTGATAATCGCAAAACTAATTTTGGCGGAGCTTAAAGAAAAGAAACTTAAAACGTCTATGCCATCTGAATACCAACCTAAAAATGAATGTATGTGGAATAGGATGTGCTGCTCACTTTTACACAATGCCATATAAATATGTGCTGATATTCTACCTGTAGACGTAGAAACCATTATAAATAAAATATTTCAATACTTTCACATATACCGATCTACAATAAATTGACGCAGCATAGCTTATATTATGTGTTGAAGAGTAATATATATACAAACAATAGGTGGAAGCAAGATCGATTAAAAACAACAATATGATTCCCTTGAGTACTTGATAATACTTTCAGCTATCAATTGCGAATGACAAATATCTTGACATTTCAAATAATTGGTTAAGAAAGTGGATTACTGAAAATAAATTTATAAATAATTGTTGCAAGATTTCAACAGCACATCCGAAACTAGTATGAGTAAAATTGACATATTTAATAACTGGGTTTTAATAACCAACAAAAAATAAAAATGAAAACATGAATACGGTAATTTATAATCAATGTTTAAATAGAGATTCTTGCACCGCTAAACAGTGCCCTAATCTGCCATAGAAGTTCTTTCTTACGTTATGAAGCATTAGAGATGTAATGGTTCCAAACATATTGACAATCCTTTGGCGAAGCTGTTCTAAATTTTCAACTCTTACATGATTATACACTTTCTGTTTCACGTATGGCGAAAGAAAAAAGTCAATCACAGCAAATCAGGAGATGCTGCCAACCTGATATTACCTCTTCTAACAATTACATGATTCGGAAAAGTAGTATTTAAAAATCCTTGCACATTAACCATGTCGTGCGCAGGACAGCCATCCTGCTTGATATTATATTTGGTTGAAGTCTACTCCTAAAAGTGGCCTCATTGCTGAAATTATTTGATCCCGGAGAAGATCCAAATACATCACTTCATTCAAATTTTCCTCAATGAAGAAGGGTCAAACAATATGATCTCCGATGATACCTGCCCATACCTTCAATTTTTGTGGGTATTGAGTTCGCAAATCCATTCGATGTTATTTTCATTCATTTTTTTCATTTGTACGTTCATCATCGTTTTACAGAACACCATTCTTTCAATGTCATCTTTTGGTAATATCTGATGATTTGTTGAAATTTTATAAGATTTGTATCCATTTCATTTGAGAACTTGTCGAAAAGTTTCGCTCTTAGTACCAACTTTTTCTGTGGCAGCCCTTTGTTCTCGTCTGTGGCATTTATTGTTACCAATACATCCAGTCTATTCAAAAGCACGAACAATTCTTGAAATTGTTGAACAATATGGAATTCACCGGTTCCCAAAATTTGTTACAAATAAATGAACAGTATCCTCTATCAAATTGCCACAGTATACCCATTTAATAACTTGTATTCTCTCTTTCAGAGTATAAGACATATAATTTGACAAACAGGATAACATTTATTTTCGAACACGTAGGCATGGTAACAATAATTATCACGGTTCCGTCTGCTATATATTCTGTCTTTCTCGTACTTCAGAAAATCCTATTATACTGTATTAACCTATGAATTTTGCTATGCTGCGTTAAAAAAAATTGTTCAACGGTATACAGTACTCTTGGAAGAATTAAAAGGCTTTTGTAATTTTGTTAGCATTGCTTACAAGCAGGTACTTTGTAAGTGTAAAAACTCGATGATTATCCTTGCAACCAGCAATCACTAGAATTAAAAATATTTTTCCAGGACTGAAATACTTCTTTTTATCTCAAAACAAATGCCCCACAATTTTAAGTCATTTTTTTAATAATGCCATGGCATGGTTCTACTTTTTACAAAGCCAGGTAAAAGTTATCTGTGACACCATAACCAAGGTAGAACGATACACTATTTCAGTATGCGAAGTAGCCGAAGAATTAAAAATGTTGTGTATTAAAATGAAAAACAGGGCAGACCACAATTTTTAAACTACACAATTATCATAGCTTTTATCAGATCTAGAGAAAGATGGTTTGTACAGTAAAATACTTTTTAAACAAAAAAAGGATCAATTTTTTAATACATTTATGTTATACAGGGTGAGTTTTTTTCGATGTTCTCTATGGGGATCTCGGAAACTATAAGAGATAGAAAAACGGTTAAATGGGAAAAAAGTGTAGTTTTATAGGACGAATAAAATGACACTTTCAAAATATTTGCTAAAGTCAAGGGTAACTAGATATTTTGAATAAAGTAAAATGTGTCAATTTTTTGAAATCAATATATCTATTATTATCATAGATAGAAAAAAACTGTAAAGGACAAAGTTTTAGAAAATTTTACACAGATTAATACCAAAAAATCAAAAAAAAAAATTCGCCCATATTTTGGGAGATATGACACAAACTTATCTTTTTTTAAATGGAAACAATAGTTGGCTATGGCCTCATTGGAAAGGTTATTTTTTCCCTTCAATCCGATATAACATATGCCATAGTTATTTTTAAAATAAAATAAGTTATAGTCGTTTTAATTTTTCCATACACCAAAAAATAGTTAGCCATGAAAAAGACAAAAGTAAAACAATTGCGGTTGTTTATAGCAACGAAATCAATATTTAATTTATTATCTTTCTTTAGATTTGTCAAAAGCAACATAAAGTAAAATAATTTCAAAATTATCAAAATAATAATAAAAGAAAATTTTAAATATTACATAATATGCCCAAAAAGTCCACCATTATTATTATCGCATAAAGTACATCTTTTTAAAATCGAATTTGTGGCTTTTTTGACTTTTCTTCTGTCAATAGAATTAAATGTTTCAAGTACAGCTAGTCTAAGATCCTCCACGTATTGATATGATTGTTGATACACTTTGTTCTTCACATAACCCCACAGAAAAAAGTCTAAAACGGATAGGTCGGGTGATCTAGGTGGCCATAGGATTTGTCCATTTCTTCCCACCTATGAATTAGGAAAAGCATCATTTAAATAGTTTCGCACAGCCAACTTGCTATGAGGTGGAGCTCCGTCGTGTTGAAACCAGATTAATCTTGCCCATACTGATAAATTTAAATCATCGAGCATATCTTCAAATGTTTCTTGAAGAAAACGAAGGTAATCATTTCCATTCAATGTGTTATCAAAAATATATGGGCCGAGAATTCTCGATCCGAACACACCGCACCATACATTAAATCCAAATTTAATTTGTGGTCTACGTTGTGCAACTTCTCGTGGATTCTCCTGACTCCAAACATGTTCATTGTGCCGGTTAAAAATCCCATAATTAGTAAATCGCGTTTCATCTGTCCAAATTATTTTTGTAGGGAACGTATTATCCTCTTGGCACATGTTTTTGTACCACATACAGAAGACCATTCTCTTATTGGTATCACCGTCATGTAAATTTTGTGAAATTGATACCTTATATGGGTGATATTTGTGTTTTTTCAAAACTCGTACTACAGTCCGTTGAGATATGCTTGCTTCTGTTGCAATTTGTCTGGTCGATGTGGATGGATCTATCATCGCCAATGCTAATACGTTTATTTCCGAAACTTCATTAATTTCGATTTTATCAAGTTTCGGCTTTGTAAAGGATCCGTACTCACCCAAATTGTGGTAAATTCTTCTGAATGTTGGTAAAGATGGCTACCGACGATCGATATATTGATTATAATATTGTTCTGCAGCATCCGCAGCGTTTTTATTACACTGAATGTAACAAACAAGCATATTACGCTTTTCTTCGTTGGAAAAATTTATTATCACTTTAAAAAACTTTCAACACCAAATAAATACAAAACAAACTTATCGAAACAAACCAAATATGGAAATGAATTAATATGTGTTTAGAATAAACAACTGCAATTGTTTTACTTTTGTCTTTTTCATGGCTAACTATTTTTGGTGTATGGTAAAATTAAAATCGACTGTAACTTACTTTATTTTAAAAATAACTATGGCATATGTTATATTGAATTGAAGGGAAAAAATAGCTCTTTTAATAAAGTCATAGACAACTATTGTTTCCATTTAAAAAAGGTAAGTTTGTGTCATATCTCCCAAAATATGGGCGATTTTTTTTTTATTTTTTGTTATTAATCTGTGTAAAATTTTCTACAACTTTGTACCTTACAGTTTTTTTCTATCTATGATAATAATAGAGATATATTGATTTCAAAAAATTGACACATTTTACTTTATTCAAAATATCTAGTTACCCTTGACTTTTTCAAATATTTTGAAAGTGTCATTTTATTCGTCCTATAAAACTACACTTCTTTCCCCATTTAACCGTTTTTCTATCTCTTATAGTTTCCGAGATCCCCATAGAGAACATCGAAAAAAACTCACCCTGTATATTGAGAAATGGGGTGCCAATTTCAAACACCTTGAAGTGTTCAGCTGGATTCAAATAATACATTGTCCTACTTGGGCTGAAATTGAGGAAACTAAAATATTTAATACAAAATTTGTTAGTTTGTTTGTTCTGGTTAGTGAAAAACAATGTTTTACAAATGATTGCTAAATTCGCTCTTGCTATTCCAGGAATAAGTGCAGCGGTAGAAATAATATTTTCGATTACAAATGCACAATGGATAGATGAGAAAAATCGTTTTTTCGTAAAGAATATTGAAACAGTAATAGCATGTAAAACTCATTTTAAAAATTGTACGTGTAGTGATTTCTAGAATTTTCTTCTGACGTAGCCCGTTAGAAGGTATTAATGGAGCTGATTAATACAATACCCAAGAAGAGTCTTTTCCCACATCCACTATGTAGAGTATAATTAGATATTAGAATTAGAAATTTGTTTACATTTTAACATTGAAAGTAATACTATTAAATGAATTCGATAGCTTAAGCCATCTACTGCCCCAGAGTGGCATCGTCAATGACTAAGGGGCAGTATATGGCGTTAGCTATCGAATTCACTTAATAGTGTTCACATATTGGCTTGATATAGTCAGAAATGTTCAGTATTCCTCAGCACTGGTTCGGGACCACACTGAAGAGAACCTTGAAGTCCGAAACGCGTCTGTGGGTATCTAGTGCGGAATACTGAACTCAAATTTAACATTGAAATTAATGTTATAATAAAAATATACATTAAATTATTTGTTTTTATACCCCCTCCCCCACGTCATTTGTTCTGTTTTTTTATTTTACAAATCTGGTCACCTTAGACTAAGGTTTAAAGTGCATTTGTGGCCAATAAAATACTAATCGGTGTATGCATTATGAATAATGAAAAAATATAGCTCTTGATATTTGCTCTTCTGCTTCAAGAGTTTGCCGACCCCTGCTCTATAGAGATAGAGGTAAAGCAATGATGATAAGTGATAAAGATAATCGATATACTAATCCAATAACATTTTAATTTGCGGTCTGTACCTGTGCTTGCCACAGCAGAATTTGTTGTCTCGTAAAAATCTTCAGTGTCTTTATTTTCACATCTTTATATCTCTATCCGATATTATTATTTTTTCGGATTAAACATTATGTATTTACTAAATAGATAGAGAGGAGGAAATAATATAGGAAATATAGGCAATGGAGAGAAGACATACGCCCTTTCCTGCGAGATGGAAGATTGCGCGCGCGCTCGTCCTGACAGTCCTGCGAGAGTGTATATGAAAACACGAGAATCGCAGGAAAATGCCAGTTCGGTGCACGGTCTGGTCGCGACCAAAACCATTATTACACATACTTCCGTCTCACTCTAACAAACGACGCGAGTTTATAGTTTTACTCACTCATACGATCGCTCCTTTTCTGCACAACTCGAAAACAGGTGCTACTTGACATTGACTTTATTTAGTTGGTTAACTGTTTGTGGTGGGACTTTTTGATATACGATATTTATCTTCTTATTGGTTTGCCTTGAGAAAAAATAAATTTATATATACAGAATTTTTGGGTAAGTTATTTTTTATATTTTACCAACGATATTCAACTAATATATTTTTCTTTCAAGTATAGGTACATATCCCGATGTATACGCTCTAAATGTTCATTCATACGTTGTTTTTATACAGATTCCAATTTGTAACTCCCAACCAGTGTTTTCACTACGTCATTAAGTATGAAGTAAAATTTCAAATTTAGAAAAGTATGAAAAGTTGGATTTTCCGGCGTAAAGCGAAGCGTAGCGCGGCGGCATATCCAAATTTTCAGTCTTTTACTCGGTTGTTATGATTAAAACACTATGTTTTAAAACAGTGATAGAAACATGTTTAAAAACAGCCGTCGTGTTTTTTTTGTTTGTTTTAAACATGTTTTAAATGTTAAATTCATTTAAAACTTGTTTTAAACGTTAGTTTTGTTTAAAAAAAATGTTTTATTGTCTTAAATTAGTTAAAGTATATTTCATACTACTTTATTTAACATTTTTTGTTTACGTTTTCAAATTTTACTTAAATTGTTAAAGATATTTTAAATTAGATTATTAAACATAAAATGTTATCATAATAAAATATCACAATTATGTGTGCATAAATATGATTTAAGAAGATGTTTTAAACATTTTCAGCCTTATTAATAGAATTGCCGTTAATTTCATTATAGTTTAATGCTAATTAATCTCTACTAGACACACACAAACACGATACTAACATTTCGTATTATTAGAGCAGAATCTACATGTTATTAGATTGTTTTGAAATAATGATAGAATGAACGTAGCAACATTACATTTTCATGTGTTCTAACTTCATTGTAATCAAGTAATTTAGAAGGTATGTTACACTGGTTTTTTTATGTTTGTGAAAATGTATTTTTTCTAATTTATTATTAGATTGAAATATACTTCTAACGAGTGTCTCCACTCCCAGACTAAGCATGAAGTAAAATTTCGAGTTTAGAAAAGCCCCGCGTAGAAAATTTGTCGAGGGTCGCGCAGCGACCCGAGACAAATTTTCACGGGGCTTTTCTAAACTCGAAATTTTACTTCATGCGCCACGCGTATAAAACACTGGTTTTAAGTGAAGTTCAAAATATTCATCCTTGGCATACTGCTTTAGTAGCATATTGTAAACGTCACTTAAAATCAGTGTTGTATATGCGTGGCGCATGAAGTAAAATTTCGAGTTTAGAAAAGCCCCGTGAAAATTTGTCTCGGGTCGCTGCGCGACCCTCGACAAATTTTCTACGCGGGGCTTTTCTAAACTCGAAATTTTACTTCATGCTTAGTCTGGGAGTGGAAACCCTCGTTTAATAACAATTAAAAAACTATCTAGTTATCACTTTTACTTCAAATAATATCAAAGAAAACGTGATTATTCGTTTATGAAAAACTTCCAATTATGAACAGAGGATTTGTTTAAATAGTTTTTCAGTTATTATTTTCATAAACGCCTTTAATTTGAAGCTATAAACGAGTGTTGTCCACTCCCAGACTAAGCATGAAGTAAAATTTTCACGGGGCTTTTCTAAAGTGAAGTTCAAAATATTCATCCTTGGCATACGGCTTTAATAGCATATTATAAACGTCACTTAAAATCAGTGTTGTATACGCGTGGCGCATGGAGTAAAATTTCGAGTTTAGAAAAGCCCCGTGAAAATTTGTCTCGTGTCGCTGCGCGACCCTCGACAAATTTTCTACGCGGGGCTTTTCTAAACTCGAAATTTTACTTCATGCTTAGTCTGGGAGTGGAAACCCTCGTTTAATAACAATTGAAAAACTATCTAGTTATCACTTTTACTTCAAATAATATCAAAGAAAACGTGATTATTCGTTTATGAAAAACTTCCAATTATGAACAGTGGATTTGTTTAAATAGTTTTTCAGTTATTATTTTATAACCGCCTTTAATTTGAAGCTATAAACGAGTGTTGTCCACTCCCAGACTAAGCATGAAGTAAAATTTTGAGTTTAGAAAAGCCCCGCGTAGAAAATTTGTCGAGGGTCGCGCAGCGACCCAAGACAAATTTTCACGTGGCTTTTCTGAACTCGAAATTTTACTTCATGCGCCACGCGTATAAAACACTGGTTTTAAGTGAAGTTAAAAATATTTATCCTTGGCATACTGCTTTAGTAGCATATTGTAAACGTCACTTAAAATCAGTCTTGTATACGCGTGGCGCATGAAGTAACATTTCGAGTTTAGAAATGCCCCGCGTAGAAAACTTGTCAAGGGTCGCGTTAGCTCGAAATTTTACTTCATGCGCCACGCGTGTAAAACATTGGTTTCAAGTGAAGTTCAAAACATACTGATAAGGTTTATACATTTATGATTTATTGCATTATTAAATATATTCTAAATAACTCTATTTTGTTATGACAAATGCGGTTATGTATAAGACTTAAATTAGGGCTGGAATTATTAGTAGTAAACTAACAATAGTAATCTACTAAAACGTTTTATTAATCTGAAAATGTCAATATCATCTTTAGAATTGTGTTGAAGCTGTATACTAAAGTCTATTCATAAGGCTGGTTATGTTTAAAACACGATTTAAACATGTTTTTAGTTGTTAATGTATTAAACACTGTTTCATTAAAAAAAACACGTTTTGAAAAAAAACTATTTGTTTTAATTAATATGAAAAAACAGAAGTTTTTTTAAAAACCCTGGTCTTTTCTAAACTCGAAATTTCAATTCATACGCCACGCGTAATAAACACAAAACTATCATGAAGTATAAAATATGCTGCCTAGCTTTAATTTACTTTTAATACATTTTTCCGATATGGAACACTTAATAGCAAAAAAATCCGGGATGTATTATTTTTAACTACAGGGTGCCCTACTTTAAGTGAGCCAGTATTATTAATGATATAGGTACGGTTAAATGGACAAAGTTGTGCAGCTTTATGTGCTTATTCAGATACCATTAACAGAAAATAGAAATTTTTTAAAGTTTTATTCCGTAAATTTACCTTATTTGTAATACTGTACAATCTACAGGGTCCGCCAACAGGTACTCACGAATTTCAGAGGGTTGTGGGGGGGTTATTAACAACGGGAGGGGGAAAGTCTGGTGCAAAACTTGTTCCGTATATAATGCAGTTTTAGTAAGCATGAATTCTTGGCCGGTGCAGCAACGTATTTTTTGTGTTACGGCGTTTTTTCGAACCGAATCCATAATTGAGGTTCAGCGCCAATTCCGATTAAGCACATTTTCATCTAACGGATTATGTAAACAAACACAACACGCGGTACTAATCAACAGAGCAACACCAACAAATGCAACAGCGATCCTTACACTCCCAGAAAGTCACAGTGTGCTGTGGCGTATCTGTTTTCGAGATTTCTTCCAAAAACAGAATCGGACGGTTATTGTTAATTTACAACGATATTTGATAATGCTTGAAACATTTTTACCAGTAGATCTGCAGAGGTTGGGAAGGGATATCAATGAGCTATGGTTTTAACAAGATGGGGCAACAAGTTACACTGCTCAAGCCTGTATCAGATTTTTGGAACAAATGTTTCCTGGCAGTATAATTTCTCGGCGCAGTAATTTCAATTAGCCCGCAATATTATAGAATTTGACGCCTTGTGATTTTTTTCTTATGGGGGTATTTGAAATCAAAAGTTTACATAGGCAGGCCTGACACATTGGAAGAATTAAAACAACATTAGAAATGAAATAAGAGATATCGGTCCTGATATTTTGCACCGTGTCATGCATTTATTTCATAATCGGCTCCAAGAATGCGAAAGACGAAATGGAGCGCATTTGTCAAACTTCTTTGCATGAAAAACTGCATTGTGTATCCTAGAAATAGATGCCATACCAATCTATGTAACTCAATTATTAGACTCACAATCATACCTTCAAAATTGTCAATACCGGTTGGCGGACCCTGTATGTGGTGCATCAGATTGTAATTAATTTAAATGTATCTGGCGAATTGTTTCTAAAGCTAGTATTAGACGACACCATTTTCTTGTACAAGAAAATAGTACACTATTTTCTATCATGTTGTACCAAATAGATTAATTAATTAATAATACAAAACTGTACAAGATTTGCGTTTGTTCATATTTTGTGTATTACACAAAGATAGAAAATAGTATACTATTTTCTTGTACAAAAAATAGTGTCGTCTAATACCAGCTTAGGAAAGTAAATGTACACGAGTTCCTTATGTTCCCATTTGAAAAACAAAAGTTGAAACTAATATAACCAAAACGAATCGCCAGATGAATAAACATCGATCTTTATCTGCTGCGTCATAACATTTAGTTTTTCAACACTTTTACAGATGTTAAAATACTGAGGAATAAATAAATAGTATAGATATGGGAGATGTTCGAAAATCGCGATATTCAATATTAACTTAACAACTTTAAAATGTTTCAATTTTTAATTTTTCCTTAGGGCATCTGAAAAACAAATAAAAATGCACAACTTTGTTTGTTTAACCCATTAGGCGCCATTGATGCATTAACGCAATAATATTAATTTCATCGTAATTGAATTACTAAATAAGTTAATTTAATATATATTATATTATTTTGCTCAACTTGAAAATGTATGAATGTATGTGAATATTTTGTTATTTAAATATCTTGATTATTACTCATTTAAAAAAATGTTTTTAGTGTATTTCTAACTTCACAATATTTCAGTGTTTTATACGCGTGGCGCATGAAGTAAAATATCGAGTATAGAAAAGCCCCGTGAAAATTTGTCTCGGGTTGCTAGCGCGACCCTCGACAAATGTTCTACGTGGGGCTTTTCTAAACTCGAAATGTTACTTCATGCTTAGTCTGGGAGTGGAAATACTCGTTCTAAACTTCATATTGCACGTTTTTATTCAAAATCGACGAATGCCTTACATTTACAGCGTATACATTATGTATATTTTAAAAATTCATTCGTAGAAATCATAAAATGAAGTGTAGAATTTTACCTGAAATCAACTTTTAAAATTAACTCTATTACTGCTCGGCCATTAATGGGTTAATTAAATCTCTATCATTAATAATAAGAAACTTACTGTCCTATCCAAAGTCGAATGTTAACGTTTGATTATTTTTCTTCTTTAATCTTGCATTTATAAAATTGTTAATTATTTAATCATCCATATGTTTTTTTTAATAAGATCAATTATAAATAATGTTTGATGTATTTTATTTATTAGGCTTTAATTTATAAACTTAATTAAAAAAAAAACAGTTACATTTTTTCTTTATTTTTTGTTTTAAAAATGCTATAATTTTAGTTGAGTAAAATTATTTAATATTAAATTAATTCTACATGCACTTCTTAAACTTCTATCAGACGACACTATTTTATTGTACAAGAAAATAGTATACTATTTTATATCATGGTGTGCCAAGTAGGCCATGTCCTATTTCCATTATACAAAACTGTATAAGATTCGCGTTTGATCATATTTTGTGTATTACACCATGTTAAAAATAGTTACTATTTTCTTGTACAAGAAAATAGTGTCGTCTAATACAAGCTTTAGTAGTTCAAATAAATTTTTGAATGCTTATTATATTTGAAATATGCCTAGCCTTATTGCTTTTCTAGTTAAATTATATATACAAATATCTTTGTTTTTGAATAACCATATTACTACTGGTTATTCAAAAACAAAGATATTTGTATATATAATTTAACTAGAAAAGCAATAAGGCTAGGCATATTTCAAATATAATAAGCATTCAAAAATTTATTCATTCAGAAATTGACTTCAAAAATTATTTAATTTATTTCGCTATTTGTTACAGAACAAGTTCCGAAAATTATTTACGAATGAAAAACATGAAAACTCCGTACCTTATTTATGTACATATTTAAAACCCCTGATGTTTAAACTTCGAACTTTATTTTATCGGTCGAACGAAATTTCAATCAACAAACTTCCCCCATCGAAGCTTTTAATTAGGCCTTATTATAATTTTAACAGCCCTCTGAAAACATTCTCCCCTGTACGTGGACATTTTTGCGTCCTTAATTACTACCACAAAACGGCAATTAAATGAGCAATTAATGTTCATAAAACACAACCTGGCCATTTTATTTATTGTTAAAAGATTATAGAGTAAGTGTAATTAACATTGATGTAATTTAAAATAAAATCTAAAACATTAAGTTATTATTTAAAATTATACAACGGCAATTACACTCAATCTATAAACAATATTACGACAGTTTAGTATTAGTATTAACAAATGTGTTTCTACATATTAAATGGTATAGTCAACACATTACCTTTCTACCCTGATGTCATTAATTTCTATGTTATTAATCTTGTTTGACACGTCGAATGTTACGTTTGCGTTTCTATCATCATGACATTCATGACGCCTGTCAAAATACTTCAAATGACAACATTTTACGAACATGCTGAAAATCTTATTCGAACTATGGCGAAAGTATTTAAAGAAGAAATATATGGGATTTGCAGCAGTGAGCGGAAAGGTTTACATTAAAAGTATTTAATAATCAAAGCAAAGTTAAAACCATTCCGTTGCATCCTAAGAATGTTTTATTTAAAATGTAGCTTGAAAATTATAATCAAAAATTAGCAAATAAAATCCTTAAAATAGTAGTTGCCTTACAAAATCAGGACATATTATCTAAAACCGTGTTTTATTGGTTTTAGATAGTATGTCCTGATATTTTATAACAACTACTATTTTATTATGTTTGTTTATACGTGGTGTATCTAGAAAGTAAGTTCCGTTTGTATTTTTGCCATCACAGCGCTGCTGTCGCAATTTCGCGTTTGCGCGGTAGTTACCATAACCCATTGAAAAGAAGTTGACGTTATCATGACATAGCTAAGTGTTGTGTACGCTTGGTGGTGCTTGTTTAAAATTGCGAATAGAATTAAAAATCCTGCAACTTTTGGGATAAAGTCTGCAATTCCTGTCCTCAATGAAAAGATCATTAAACCAGTCCACATTCATCAACAGATCTGTAAGGTGTACTGAAATAAAGTGATAAGTGATATATATGTAAGAAAATTCTCACCCATTTTCATTCCATTGAATCACTTATCACATTTTCAATGAAGGACGTGATAATGTGTATGAAGTAAGCATCTATCTTTGATTAGTGATGAATTGGTTCCTGCAGTTGAAGAAAAGATTCACGAAAGACGAAAGTGTATAATTTCTGTTCTCTTTATGAGGTTTGGTGGCAAGAGGTTCAATAATGACTACGAAAATAAAGAACATGATGTTACTTGGTTATTATCACAGGTGGCACATTCTTATAAAGAAGGAATACAAAAGCTTGTGCCACGTTATGACAAGTGCCTACAAAATGGTGGGAGTTATATAGAAAAATAGTTTAAGATTTTAAGATTCTTTCAAAATATTTTTTTTTCTGAATATGTACTTGTTTTCTTTAACCATTCAAACGAAACTTACATTGTGGATTTACCACGTATAACATCTTTCTAGCGTTGTACAAACAAATTCAAAATTGTGTTTTATTGTTATAATAATTAATATTTTTTATGAAATATTTTTTTTGCTAGTGAAATTATTGACATGAAAATTATTTTGTTTGATGCTATTGAAAATTGAGCACTAAATATGTGCTTTTTAAAAATGATAGCTTTTAAACTTATGAAGTTTTTAAAAGATAATAATCTTTAATACCTGCGGAAACGTCCGCAGAAATGTTTCCAGTAGGGGGCAAAATTATATTAAAAGAAAAATGAGACAATAATGAAAATGTTACATACAGGGTGTTTCAGCGAGAATGGAAAGCAATAACAGTTCCCTTAGTATTAAAAATACAAAAAAAATCCGACACATGTTGCATGAAATCGTTTACGTCAGAACATAAAATGATGTTTGTATATACAGGATGTCCCATGATACCTGGACGCCATACTGCTCTGTTATTTTAAATGGGGCACCCAATATAATATTAAGTGTTTAGACAAAACTAATGATCTCTGTACAACAAATCACCTGTAAAATTGCTGAACTTTCCAAAACTGATGGCAAGTAAAACTGATTACCTATTGAAGTAGAACTGTAGAAGTAATAATCTGATAATCTCTGTAGAAATGAAGGCCAGTAAATGAATCTTATGAAACAATGGCCCGTATTACAAAATGTACTCATTGGACTAATTCTACAGCTGTAGACCTTATTTATTAATGATCTGACGAACTTTTTGTCTCTATTAGACGTTTTCATATAATCTTGAAAACAACTCCTTCTCAAGCTAATACCTCGATGGATATTGAATTATACAAAAAATTTGAGTTACATAACAGAATTACTGTATCTATGTACAAATATATGCAAAAGATAACATCGGGTCAACATTGTTTTGAAATTAAAATTTGTAAAAATTATATAATTTTCTGTATATTTATGCGTTTATTTTTTTATATAAGTATATTTTTAAATTCAGTTTAAATTACTGTTTTACGCGTGGCGCATAAAATAAAATTTTGATTCTAGAAAAGCAGGACAATTTGTTTAGCAGTCAAAAATCTACTTCTTGATTAATAAAGGAGTAGAAATACTCGTCAGAGGGCTCAATTGAATGCTTTTATAAAAACAACGGATGCCTGAAAATATGTAGCGTATACATAGAGATATGTACATATATAAAAAAACAATTGCCTCTAATAAAATGTTGATAATTATATGCGGGGAATGTTAATTATTTCCGTGATTAATTGAAACACTTATGCCAGGTTTCATCAATAGCTGTTATATCGAACAATTTATTCATCAAATTAAAAATAAAACGATCAATGTTTTTACGTTAATATCATAGATAATATTTAATCTAATCCTAGTCAACAGAGGTATAAAAATTAGGGTTGTTAATTACGAATAAGAAAAAAAGTTCGTTGCTACATATCTTTAAATAAGATTTAACATTAGTAATAAATATATTATTTAGAAATTTGTTCTAAAATTCTACTCGCTATAGATAAAAATATTGCATTTTTTCTTTGATATAAATATAAGTATAATTGTTCAAGAATTTATTCTTCTATATTTTTTAATGTTTTGTTCATAATTTACTTGTAGTATTAAAAAAATATTAACATGTGCTTCTATTTATAACAATCTATACTGTAAAAATATATTCTTTGCGGAGGTGTGGAGGAATTTATTTTATCCGTGGTTTATTTGCTTTGATACTTTATGGCTCAATATATAGGAATTATGTCCTTGACTAAAAATACTATAATTTATAAATTTGTCCAGATATTTTATTTTCTCCAAGAGTAAAACTAACACACAAACACGTGTGGCTTTAATAAATAAATACATTTAATTATTAAACAGTTCATATAATAACATTTGCGCAGCATAAAATAAAACAACAAATTTATAAAAATATAAAAAAAAAACGCAAACGCAATGATTACAAAAATTCTAATGATTTCTTGAATATACTTGTATATTTCTTAAAGTATACATATCCCAATTATATGCTGTACAGGGTAGTGCATTTTGGAGGTGCCACATATGGAAAACTTTTTTATTTGAAGAGATATTAAAACACCGTTTTCGCAAGCCATAGTCACTTTTTCGTTTTTTTAATTACTGGCGCAAAGAAAATTAATCTATCTTTAACCGTTTCCGCTCTATAACAGGAAGTTTATAAAATGTCGTTTCTCAAAAGTTACTGTAACTCATTTGTTTTTTAAGTTATAACCAAACTGTAAAACCTTTTTTATGGAAACTTTTTACGCCCATTAAAATGAGGTACTTGTTTTATTTCCAGGACGTTTCGTTTTTGTTTTCTTATGTCAAAATGACATTTTTCGAATGGGCTCATATGGAGATATGCACATCATTGAACAGCATTTTTAACCCTGATTTCAATGATGTGCCACATGGATACTTTTGTCAAAAAAAGTCATTGTCAAAGTTTCGTTACTAGGTGATGCTTGAAATTTGTTTGAAAATATGACTACTATCGATGTGGTATATTTTATTTTATAAGTAAGCACTCTTAATTAAAATTAACTGCTACGTTGCGAAAAATAAAAAAAACAAAGGTACACAAGTGGCACATGGTTAAAATCGGCATCAAAAATTCAATGATGTGCATATCTCCATATGCGCCCACAAGAAAAACGTACATTTGGTGTAGTAAAAAACAACAACGAAACGTCTTTAAAATAAAACACGTAGGTCAATTTAATGGGCGTAAAATGTTGCCATAAGAAAGTTTTTACAGTTGGGTTATGATTTTAAAAACAAATGAGTTACAGTAACTTTAGAATAACGACATATTATCAACTTTCGGTTATAGACCGTAAACGGTTAGAGATAGATCAATTTTCTTTTTGCCATTGATTAAAACACGAGAAAGTGATGTGGCACCTCCAAAATGCACCACCCTGTACACTTCAGACATTTGTTGTTTTTTTAAGAGTTCAATTTATAGTTTAAAATAATCGTGTTCAAATCCCAGGTTCAGTATTAAGTAATATTTCGAGTTCGAGAAAAGAGCTTGGAAATTCGTTTTTTTTACAAATGTTTAGGCTTTTCTAAACTCGAAATGTCACTTCATGCTTTGCGTATATAAGTCACTGATTTCATTTCGATTATATTTTAAGTTTTTTTTTTAATTCCTTGTGAGTTGTGCAAAATAGCTAAAAATCCAATTTGGGTTGTTATTTTCAGGTATTTCTTAAAGAATCTTTAAAAGGCTCTGTTTTCTGAAGGAAATACTTTTCAGTACACATTTATTAACAAAAGTTCATGTGTTGCGTTTGCAAGCCGTAGAAGTTTGTCTCTACAATTTATTATATACAGCGTATACATTTTCGTGATAAATCTCTGCAAACAAAGATCAAAATTAAATTCTGCGTTTATTAACAATTCCAATATTGCATCTGTATCGTTTATCAATAATTGTTTGATAGTGCACATTGATTTATTTGATACTGCAGTGGAATGCATTGTTCGAACTTAATGACAGTCATGTCTATGGAGAGAGGGAAAATGGCTTCATTTCGTCGATATGAGGCGAAATTGTTTCCAGATAAAATCTGCTTTATAAAAGGCATTATCTCGGATTTAATGAAAATATCCGGGGCGAAACTAATTTCGTGTTGGCGCACACATACATCAATATGTCACTATAGATAGCGATGGAATATTGCTGCATACAATCCAATCATTAAAAAAATTGCAACACAGATAGAAACAAATAAAATATATAGAAAATTTCAGAATTTCTGTTGACTTGACAAGTTAAAAACCACGAAGGGAAGTAAACACAAAATATTATAACGGGGAATTTGACCACGAATAATAGGCAGTAATTTATTAAATGTCAAGCTTTCAGAGAATTATTGTGTTCTTCTTTAAGGATTTACATTTTTAATTCTTAAGATCTGGGCCCCTATTCGCAGCACCGACGCAATTTGTCATCGGTGAGAAGTCGCACTGAAATGACGTAATTTTCTGAAGAATTTACCAAACCGTATGGAGTAAAATGACGTCATTCTGGTGCGAGCTCTCACCGATGACAAATTGCATGGTTGCTGTGAATACGGGCCCAGGTCCCAAGACCGTTTGCCGTTCATTTGTCAATAAATAACCGGCGGATTTTTTTTTATAAAATTAATATTAAATGATTATTTTTTTGTTGGTTTTATACAAAATGTATCTTAAAGTGAGAGCCCCAACAATTAACTTTATATTTATTTTTTCATTAATTCTGTATTACTTACAACCAGATGATAATTTAGACTCGAGGTTCAACACAAATTGATTCAATTATTTAAAACAAACTTTACACGTTTCCTTCATAAAGCAAATATTTAAACAAAATGTAACTTATAAAACAATAAATTACTTCAACTTGAACGTACCAATAATATTCTTTTTTCAGTTTTATGTAATAATCCTCATTGAATGTTTTCGTAAACAATCGAGTTTCAAGGTCTATTTGAAGAGGGCGCTCTGAGCTTTACGAGGATGTTCGCCGCTTAATCCGACTTAACTATCTCCGGGACACGTACACGCAGAAAGTGCTAAATATTAGATTAGCCAGATTAGTATAATTTTATTTGAGGTCGTCTCTCTAGTTTCGCCGAATTTGCATGGCATTTATTATGAGCATCTCTAATGAGAATATCTCATATGTCTATAAACTGTCGGCATCTCGGTTGCTTTCAAAAATAAATTCCATATCTTAGATTACGTCATACGTTTCGGTAAGTCTCGGAAACGTCAAATAAATTTAATTATATGCCTAATTACGATGTAGGTTTCTGAAGTCAGAACCTACTGGGATGCCGACAGTTTATTCCATAGACACTCGTTATATAAAAAATAGAAAAACAGACAAAATCTCATTAAGAAATTGACACTATGAAAAAATCAAAAGGTCATGTATCAAAAATAAAATTCTTCATTTTAGTGGTTTTTCTCTTAAAATTACAACTGAAGCTTCCATGTTCTCTAAAAAAGCTCTATTTAACTTATTTGCTTACCTCTTAAAATTGGTATTGTCAAAATTAAAGAGGTTTTATAAGTTCTATAATAAAATAGCAAAGGTTCTATTATGGCTTTTTATATAATAATAATACAATTAAAAATCATCAAAAATATACAAAACAAATAAAAATGTATTTATTTAAGTAATTAATTAATAAGTAAGTAAGTAATTAATTCTTAAAATTGAAAAAAAAAAAATTTTTGAAAAGTAATAAGCCTGATACAAAATTCACAAGAGTCAATAAATGTAATAATCAGAATTATCAAAAACAGAAAACAAAATTATTTTATATTGCAGAGTAAGGAATTTAATCAACATTTACAAAATAATCAACGAATACTTAATTGTTGTTGAGTTGCGTGAAGATGGTTTTAAATTAATGAAACACTTGTATCTTTTCTTCACATATTTATTTGGAATACCAAATGCACATTTCGATCACGATGTGATCATTATCAATGGTTGACAAATACAAACTTAAAAGCTAAAATGCGCTTAATATATACCTGCGGATTAGGAGGAGTAATTACGTAATGAGCGCGGGGGTTATGGAGTTAAGGGAAAACCGACAATTAGGCCGACATCTTAAATCTATTTTAAGTGTAATTGGAACAAATAATATAAAATAGAAAAACAGAAAAATAAGAAAAATACACAAGTTACAATATACATAAAAACATGAGAACATATACCAAGAAAAATACAAAAATTATTACAACGGAACGAGTTTAAGTAATGGGTTGTCTAGTGGGCTCAAATCAAAATTTAGCAGATCAGCGTTATGTTTTTTCATGTAAAAAGCTTCGTACAGGTTTAAGTAATAATTTGTGGAGAATTTTAATAGTTTGGTGTTGTTGAGGGAGAATTTATGACCTGTTTCAATAGAGTGATGGGCAACTGCAGATTCTTTGTATCTCGTAATGACATTTCTTTTAGTTTGGCCTACATAAATTTTACTGCAGTTACAATATTTGATGGAGTAGATTCCCTGTTTTTCCAAGTCGTCTACTGCATCAAAGGTGTTACCCAATAGTGACTTTAAATTTGTGTTGACGTATTAAGCAGGTGTAATTTTGAATTTTTTAAATAGTTTATCAAATCGGGTTTCTGAATCAGGTACATAAATTATCCTAGCGTATGTGGTCACTTTGCTTTGTTTAAATTAGTTAACCGGGTAGAACAGGTAATTTTTTGTTTAAATAAATGTCTATTAATTAATTTATTGATGGTGTTAATGTCGTACTTTAAGTTAATTGCATTTGAACGTATAAAGTCGAGTTCCTTTTTTCGGTTTGAAGGAGAGAGGGGTAGTTTAATTGCTCTGAAAATCATGCTATTAAACGCTGCCATTTTATATTTTGTAGGTGTACATGACTCTGAATGTATATAATTATATGTATGTGTGGTTTTTCTGTAGATATCGAACTCTAGTTTACTATTATTTCTTATAATTAAAATATCTAAGAAAGGGAGAGAATTATTAACTTCTGATTCGTATGTAAAATTAATACTATTATATAAACTATTTAAAGAATTAATAAAGGTATCTATGTCGAAGTTGTTAGGTACGATTGAGAAAATGTCATCGACATAGCGGAACCAGAAGTCGGGAAAATTATTTATTGTTCTTTTAGCATGATTTTCAAAGAAATTAAGGAAAATGTTCGCAAGGAAGGGGGATAAAGGATTGCCCATTGCGGTGCCAAAAGTTTGTTTGTAGAATTTGTTATTAAATTCGAATGTATTACATTCCATAACGACTTTCGTTAGTGAAAGGTATTGTTTAGTTTGTTCATCTGGAATATTGTTTTTTATTAGTAATTTTTCAAGAATATTTAATGTATCTGTTATGGGAATGCTTGGAAAACAGATACATTAAATATTTTTCTTATTTTTCTGTTTTTCTATTTTATATTATTTGTTCCAATTACACTTAAAATAGATTTAAGATGTCGGCCTAATTGTCGGTTTTCCCTTAACTCCATAACCCCCGCACTCATTACGTAATTACTCCTCCTAATCCGCAGGTATATATTAAGCGCATTTTAGCTTTTAAGTTTGTATTTATCAACCATTGATAATGATCACATCGTGATCGAAATGTGCATTTGGTACTCCAAATAAATAAGTGAAGAAAAGATACAAGTGTTTCATTAATTTAATCAACGAATGCTAGTAGGTAAACAGGAAATATATTTTTTAAGTATACACACGCTGTAAATGCTCCGACATTCGTTGTTTATAAAAGAGTTTAATTTGAAGCATCAAACGAGTGTTTTCCCAAATAAAGCATGAAGCTTAGAGTTTAGAAGCGGAGCGACCAAACCAAATTATTAGGTTTTTCTAAACTCAAAAATTGAATTCATGCGCCACGCGTATAAATCACTAGTTTTATTAATTAAAGTTCAAAATATACGCAATTAGCATACTGCTTTAGTAGCATATTGTGAACTTTACAATGTTTTAGTGTTTTATACGTGTTTTTTTTAAATTTCGAGCTTAGGAAAGCTTGAAAGATTTTGTCGTCAAATATCTAAAGATTTACAACATATACACTACAATTGGAATATGTATACTTAAAAGAATAACTCCCTGTGTTATCAACTGAAATCCTGCTAAAGTTTTATGTTTAAGATTTCGATCAATTTCTATAGAAATCGTATATTGATTTTTATAAAATCCAATTCTATTCTATCTAATTTATTTATTTCGAAATAATTTATTATTTACAAGTAATGATAGTTTGATGGGTGAGTCAAGTTTAGTCATTACAATTATCAGGGTTATTATGTTTAAAACACTTTGTTTTACAACAGTGTTTTGAACATGTTTATAAACAGCCGTTGTGTTTTAAACAGTTTTGTTTTAAACATGTTTTAAACGTTAAGTTCGTTTAAAACATGTTTTATACTATAACTTTGTTTAAACTGTTTTTTTTATATTACATTAAATTAGTTAAACTATATTTTATACTACTTTATTAAACATTGTTTGTTTACATTTTCAAAATTTAGTTAATTGTTGAAGATATTTCAAATTATATTATTAAACGTAAAATGTTATCATAATAAAATATCACGATTATGTGTGCATAAATGTGATTTAAAACGTGTTTTAAACATGTTCAGCCTTATTTATAAATTTGCGGTTAATATTATTATAGTTTAATGCTAGTTAATCTCTACTAGACGCATACAAGCACGATACTAACATTTCTTATAAATAGAGCAAAATCTACATGTTATTAGTTAGTTTTGAAATTATGATAAAATTAACATTACATTACATTTTTATGTGTTTTAACTTTATTGTAATCAAATAATCTAGAAGGTATGTTAAACTGTTTTTTTATGATAGTGAAAATGTATTTCTTCCGATAAATTATTAGATTGGAATTTACTTCTAGCGAGAGTCTCCACTCCCAGACTAAGCATGAAGTAAAATTTCGAGTTTAGAAAAGCCCAAAAATTTGGTTTGATTGCGTAGCGCGCAGCGCTACGCGGTCAAACCAAATTTTCAGGCTTTTCTAAACTCGAAATTTTACTTCATGCGCCACACGTATAAAACACTGATTTCAAATAAAGGTCAAAATATACCGATAAGGTTTATACATTTATAATTTATTGCATTATTAAATGAATTCTTAATAATCCAATTTTGTTATGACAGTTGAGGTTATGTATAGGACTTAAACTAGGGCTATTAAATTGTTAGTTGTAAACTAACAATAGTATTCTTATAAATCGTTTTATTAATCCGAAAATGTCAATACCGTACTTAGAACTGTGTTAAAGCTGTATGCTACCGTCTAATAATTAGGCTAGTTATGTTTTAGACACGTTTTAAACATGTTTTCAACATGTTTTAAACACGTTTTAACATGTTTTTAATTGTTAATGTTTTAAACACGGTTTCAATAAAAAAAACATGTTTTGTATAAAAAAAACTATTTGTTTTAATAAAAATGAAAAAAAAAAAAACGTTTTTTATAACAACCCTGACAACTATACAAAAGTATAGCAAAAACTAGTAAATGGATAGACTTACAAAAGGATAACTTACACAAATAATGAATATTTTAAAATATTTGATTGCTTGCGTCTATTTTGTTGTTTTCTTCACTTTTCAATTATTTTTCAATGATGAACTTAACTTTAATTTTTCTGCGACTCATGATTTTAATAGTTTTCGCAGGATTACTTATTTTAAGCATTTCATCAATTTCCATAGATTTTATTTAAATATTCTTATTTTAACCAATTTTTCTGATTTTTATAAGTTTTCGCGAATATTCAAGCATTCCATCAACTTGTAAAATGTTCAATCAGTTTCACATATTTAGTGCATTTTAATAATTATCGCACAATTATATAAATACAAACATCTTCAATTTAACGAAATAATTATTTTGATAAATAATGCAATATTCTAGAAATGTTTCATTTAAGTATACATATCACGATTTTTCGCTGTAAATTTACAGACATTCTTTGTTTTTTGTGAAAGCTTTTAATTTGACTTGTCTAACGAGTGTTTTCAATCCCATATAAAGCATGAAGTAAAATTTTGAGTTTAGAAAAGCCTGAAAATTTGGATTGGTTGCGTAGGGAAGCGGAGCGACCAATCCAAAGTAGACTTTTCTAAACTAGAAATATTACTTTATGCGCCAGGCGTATGAACATTTAAATATTAGGAAGTTCAAAATATACTACTTAGGTTTGATTTCATGTTGATTAATTTTACAATACAGACATTTGTATGCAATATGCAATATGCAAAAAACAGTTATCAATATTAATATTTATATAAATTTAATTTTTGTTACTGTTTTTATTTACATTACTTTGGTTATTTTAAACAAATTGCCTAACAGTTGATAACTTTCCTCAACTCTATACATTAAATCTTTCTAAAATCTTAACTTTATTTAATATTTTTCTTACTTACTTACAAAAAAATTAATTTCGACTCTTGTACAAGATTAAGAAACGTACGATAGTTATAAAGTTAGCAAAGATTTTTATGAAATTACTAAAGATATAATGCAAAATTAATTCGTATAATAAAACTATATTCCCATATATACGCTGTCAATTTTCAGGCAAGTGCTGTTTTTGAAATTCGTTCAATTTGAACACGCTAGAACACTAAAATACGCAACGTTGCCTATCTCTATAAATAACCAAATTATACATTCTATCATAATAGAGACACCCTGTATATTTGAATTTAATATAAATTGTATTTTCTTTTACAAATGTGTGTGTTCCGGAGCAACAACGACGCACAGTGGGGCCAAATGGTCGAAAAACGCACAGTCTATGCGTTTTTTCGCCATGTTTAGTCTGGTTTAAATTGATTTTTTTCTTTTAAAACAACGAATGTCGGAAAATTTACAGTTTATGCATATGTTTATGTAAAAGAAAAATTCACTGTATGTTGCTTGTATTAGGATTTTGTCAAGAAAATTGAGGATACCATATTCATATTTTATATTTTTGTGGCAAAACCGTACGAGATATCAAACATTATTAAAAGACAAAAAAGCTTTCAAATAACCCACTCTTTGAAGTAATATTATTTTAATTTATATAAGGTGCGTCAGTAAAAACATATTTTAGTTTTTATGTTGTGGTACTACTGTTTTTCATACTTCTTGTCAAACAATGATGACTACAATAACTTAAAAGATGTGTTATATTACGATAATCAACCATAATTAATTTCAGTCAAATCGAGTATAGCGCTCAATCGTTACAAATAGAATGAATAATATTTTTTTGAACTTTGAAGACTAATTTCGGCTTAACCGTAAAGTTTTGGATATAGATAAGTTGTGGTAAACCATTATATTTTTATCCCAGGAATCTATGGGTAAACTATTTCCCCCCAGTAACGGGACACCCTGTATATGACCAAAATACGTAAGTAACGAAAATACAATTCTGATACTTTTTGCAATTCCCGTTTCAAAACCAACATTTTCAGGGTAGCAAGTGGACGCATCTGCAATTTAGCTCAAAATATAGTCCATTAAATAGACATCATTTTGGGAAAATCCCAGCGTTGTGCTTCGATGTATTTAAAAGTTGCACCATTTTTGCGAAAGACGTAAATTCCCATTGAATTCATACGGAGAAAGTATTATTGAGTTAAAACCTTCATATTGTGATCGTTGTCCTAATAAACGACATGATCTGGTATTGCTACAAATCTTAAATATCAATTAATAGGACAATGACTTTTACTCTTTATTCCTATGCGCGTCTTTTTTTCTGATTTGGACCCATTATGCGACGTAGCTGCAAAAATAATTTCAAACCATTGTAAATGGAAATCTGTAAACAATTTTAAAAATATAGATATAATTCTTGAAAACGGTAACACATTAGTAAAATTATTATGTAAAGTTTCTAATGGGTTGCTGTTTTTCAGCAACACATTGCCTTTATTTTTCAACTTATGAAATATCTACATTGAAAATTGCTTGAAATTATTTTTGCAGCTTTGCAATCCATTTACAATTTTAATAATCTAGATGTAATTCTTGAAAACGGCAACAAATTAGGAAAATTATTATGTAATGTATCTAATAGGCTGCTGAATTTTCAGATACACATTAGCTGTATTTTTTAACTTAGAAAATATTTACATTGAAAATTGCTTAAAATTATTTGCACCGGAACGGTGATATTAGTTTTTATTCGAATGTCGTGAAAATGACCTTTAATAACCCTAAAATAATCTATATTAATCTTAGCTGGGCTCGTTTTTTTTTCACAAATTAATCCTAGTT
This sequence comes from Philonthus cognatus, assembly GCA_932526585.2. Classification (NCBI taxonomy): domain Eukaryota; kingdom Metazoa; phylum Arthropoda; class Insecta; order Coleoptera; family Staphylinidae; genus Philonthus; species Philonthus cognatus. Next base: position 39,311,200 of record OW052242.1, read on the forward strand.
TCTTTTTTCTCAGGCGACGAGGAGCAATAACAAAAAAAAAAATGCAACTTTTATTCTCCCCGTAAATCTGATAATTAATCTCAATAACTCCCCAGGCGAAAACTACATCCCAACTCGATACCGAAATAATAAAACTTCGCGCGACGAGAACTGTTCATAAAGTTGCGCAAAGCTTCATCATTATCAATCAATCGAGTTTTGTTAATCCGTCCGATGGTCAAGAGACTCGAGAGTCTGATATGATACGTAATTTCTGCAGAAGACTAAAAAAATGTTTGTTAATAAAATGTTTAAAATTTGTTAATTCACATAGATGAAAGTTGAACAAAATGTCTTCAAGCACAAAGTAAACCCTTATAACATAAAACGTTTATTTAAAGAGCTATAAAGTTGGCTATTAACAAGAAAATAATTTACTACAAGTCGAGAAAAGTGGCTAAATTTATTTAAGTTAAACATTATTTTATTTACAACCGATTTTAAGATGGAAAATGAATAAACGCATTCAATATTTTAAAAATCTGCTATGGCCAACAGAGCTGTTCCGAGTACAGGTAAAATGTACTGGATTCAGTACTCGAGTACATTTTACCTATACTTGAAACAGCACTGTTGGCCATAGCAGATTTTTTTAAAATATTGAATGCGGTTATTCATTTTTCATCTTAAAATCGGTTGTAAATAAAATAATACAACTACTCTGCGAAAAATATACGGACAAAGTTCAAGTACGTAACAATAGGTACTTAGGTACTTTTATGGGTACAAAGTACTGAGTATATGGAGTAAATAAGGAAATATGATTGTAACTCCTTGACTTACGATTTAAAATTACGTTTAAGATGCACACACTCATTTTTTTTCTTAAAACATTCTAATATACATTTCAAAAAAATCTCTGGACATTCGAATTAATCAAAATAAACATTTCTAAAATTAATTTGCAAGAGATCAAAAATAAACGGAGAGTGAATTTTGAACTTCACAATATTTCAGTGTTTTATACACGTGGCGCATGAAGTAAAATTTCACATTCACGCTGCAACCATGAACCCGGATGAAATCAATTATTATTCATAAATGATTCCACCGGACGGGACTCGAACCCGCGACCTCTGAGTCTGTGGGCAGGGTCTCTACACTCGGTCACCGAGGCCTCACTCAATGATGTCCCGCTCAGAGATTATTTATTATTTATTTAAATATCATCATCAATAGCAGCATTATGGAGATAATCACAGACATAATTTGCTCTTATATTTTCTTTATTCGTCCAACAAAAACTCTATTTAACTTTATTGTTGATTTATTTTATTTCTTATTTATTCAACATTAGCTAAAATTAACGTACTATCAAATGGTTTTTAATATTACTTGTATTATTTTCATTGTAAATAATGTTGAATTGTACAGGGTAGCTTCACATAGAATTTTTACCTCCCTGTACATCTCAACAAGCACAAAAAAAACATTTTCAACACACTTGTATGCACAGACCTTTCTTGCGAGACAAGAAAAACCCTTGCTCAAATACACTTGGGGTTGAATTTAATAAAAGGGGCGGTTTACACGGGGGACACTTAAGCCCTCAGAGATAACCGTTTATCCATCCCCCTAAAAGGGTTGTACCTTTTCACTTATTGCCCCTATAGAATCTTGACCGCGCGTGCGATCACGTGTTTCACTCTCCCTCGGGATCTCCTCGACACGTCAACGTTGTTTAAGATAAGCCATTTCAGAAATACAAGGAGAAAAAAAAAAGTATAGCACAATTATAAATTAATCTATAAAATACCAGAGAAGGACATGAATCATAATGCTAGTATAATTGCGATAGTACATATCCCGACGCATATGTTGTACATTTTTACACATTTGTTTTTTAAGCCTTCAGTTTGAAAGTATTAAAAAGTATTTTAGCTCCAAGATTAAGCATGAAGTAAAATTTTGAATTTAGAAAAGACTGAAAACTTGACTTTCTGCGCTATGTGTATAAAATACTGATTTGGAGTTAAGTTTATAACATACTGCTTCTGTTTGGTTTTATTTTAATACAATTTACAAATATTTATTTCGTCTAAACAAATCTTGCGCTTTCAATACTCGAGGGTCTGAAAAAATTTCCTTTGGGATTTGTATGTATAGATGTACTTACAAGAAAAAATCCTTGTATACGATTGCAATTTTATTTATTTTTATAAAAATAGTTTGAATTCAATCGAAATGGATCCTAGACTAAATTATTTTTTGTGACTATGCTTAATTTTAATCATGGCCAAAGAATGGTGGACGCGCCGGGAATGGAGTACTTATAGGGCAGAGCTGGGACGAATCCTCCAAAAAGGATTCGAATCACCTAACCAGATTCGAATCACGAATACTCGAATAAAGGATTCATTCGTAAGAGAAAAATATGACCCTATTCAAAGATTCGAATTCTGCTTTTTGGTTCACGAATACAAATTCTATAAAATTAAATTTGATTTTTTGCAAACATTAACATTTTAAATATCGTTTTTATTAAGAAAAATGCTTAAATCCTAATTATCTATTATTAACAATGAACATCGTTGATAACAGATTAACTATCTCATTTCGTGTTATTCTAATTAAAGATGGGTTTATGAACTTTATACTAAATCAATGTTTTATACGCGTGGCGCAAGAAGTAAAATTTCAAGTTTAGAAAAGCCTGAGTTTGGATTTAGACGCTTCGCGTATAAATCTAAACTTTCAGGCTTTTCTAAACTCGAAAAGTTACTTTATGCTCAATCTGGGAGTGGAAACACTCGTTTAATAATAATACAAATAATTATAGGTATCACTTTTACTTCAAATATAAAACAAAATTGATATGTCTATCATAGTACTTTCCCTAATCTTAGATACTTGATCTTTCTCCTACCTTATTTTTCAGAAAATGTTTCTTATTCCTGTTAAACTTTGTTCGTAAGCCTTACTTATGTTTTCAGTTTTCAGTTTTCCACAAAATATTAATATAACAAGGTCGAAAATGTTTATAGCAATAGCACACTTAATCAAAGTAATTAATTTGTATATTTTACATTTTTAAAACAATAATAATAAAATAACTAAAAGAGCTACGACACGAGGTAAATATGCATTAAATGCTAATTTTTCGATTATCTACAATTTTTCTTTGCAGTATTTTTTGTGTGATCAATATTATAGAAAAATCCAAAAAAATGCTAAAGGTAAACTACCACTTCCGGTTTTCGCATTTTCACCAAAAGTTGATTGAATACTACTATTGTAACAAAAAGCTTAAGTTTATAGTGTTATCTTAACGGCTCAATCGGCTTAGACTTTATCGTGGCGACAGAAGGACAGACATTTTTAAAAAATGGTCCTAATACCAATGGTAGAGATATATACGGCCTCAGCTCTAATATTATAAAATCAGTAGCAGACACTATACTTTTACCTCTAACTTAAGTTATTATTATATGTATCCGATAAAAAATATTATCAGATGCCTTAAAAGGAGCGCCAGTTATTCCAATACACAAATCAAGTATTGTTATGGATACAAAGGTAAGAATTTACTATACACTCCGTGGGTATTATAGATAAAAATGATATTATTCGAAAGTAGTCGACGAGTACTATCTAGATATGCAATTAATTTCGACCGGGAATTTTATAAATAAATAAATAAAAAATTTAGTTTGAAAATTTCGAAAATATTTCGTCTTAGTAGTGTGTAAAATAATCATCGTGCGCAAAGAGATTTCCTCAATTTATTCTATTGCAAACCTTTCTTCTAACCTAACCTAACCTAGAAGTATGTAGAATATTCAACGTGAGCAAACATTTTTTTCGGCGAAATATAGCCGTTGATACAAACTAGAATTCAGCCCAAATTAATTTCCAAGAGTGTATTAATTTATGTTAGTTATTCTATAAATCTATATGAGTCGAAGTGTAATGTGCTAATGTGTTATAATCGTCATCCTTTTAAATCTAATTTTAAGTTGAAGTTAGATTGAAGTCTTTACCAAACATTTCTTTTGACTTCCGCAATGTCTCCAGTAAAGATTGCAATGGTTAACAGTAATTAGTGAGGTTTTATAGAAGTTTTTAGTTGTAAAGTTGAAAAAGGTGAAATTTTATCAATTCCGTAGTGAATTTATTGATTTAAATTGGTGATTATGTCAATGCAGAGTGAATCTATATTATAATGCTAATTATTTCACGGGGTGTAAAGTAAAGTCGAGCCGATACAAATAACTATCGCCCCATTCCATTGGAAAAAATTCTGCAAATCCAGCTAATTAACTTCTTCGAAGATAACAACATATTAAGCAATAAGCAATTTGGTTTCAGAAAAAGAAAGTCTACAACTGACGCCATACTTGCATTTGTTGAAATGGCAATAGACTATTTCGAGAGGAGTTCAGTATTCGTTACGAACTTCTTAGATTTATCCAAGGCGTTCGATTGTGTGTCTCACTAAATCATGCTTAGAAAACTATACTTCTACAATGTGGATTCTAACAGCTGCTGGTTAATTTTATCATTCCTCTTAGACAGAACGCAATGTGTCTCGTCTTATGGTAAATTATCAAACCCTTTGACGTTGAAGCATGGGGTTCCGCAAGGGTCAATCTTAGGACCCCTACTATTCCTAATATAGATATAAACGATTTACCAGATACCATTAATTCTACAAAAACAGTTTTATATGCAGATGATACCACATTGATTTACACGTCGGGCGATTTGGATAAAGCCAGGAGGATACACGGGGATTCCCAAATTCATACTGACAAAGTGGTTTATTAATAACAAGTTAAAACTAAGTGAATCTAAGTCAGCAACAAATTGTCAGAGAGACACTGTAAAATTTCTTGGGCTTTATATTGACAATAAATTAACATGGACGTCCGATGGGGACATTTTAGCCAGCAGACTATGTTCCAATATATTCTTGTATCCTGTATCCTGTATCAAATACGATTCCCAGAACCGCATACTTTTCTTTAATTCAGAGTGACATATCATATGTGCTTATAATATGGGGTAACTCCACGATTCGACATCGTATATTTGGACTGCAGAGAAAAGTCATTCGTATATATAATAGCTGGAATTGGTTTTATTGATGATTGTCGGCAAGCCGACATAAAGCATAAAATATTGACTTTACCATGCTTATTTATACTGCACTGTCTCAGTCACGTAAGGAAGTCGAACAAACTACTATGAAACTAGATTTAAGTCTAACTTAAAATATAACCACATAGATTAACAAAATACCAAACTGGCACAAGGTATCATGCAGTCAAATTCATAAATGTTCTCCCTAGTTCCGTAAAGAAACTTGATGCAAAACAGTTCTTAAAACTGATCAAGGATATCCTTTTAACGGAGACCTTCTATAGTTAGGATGAGTACTTGAACCACGATTTTGGTGGAACATAGGAATAAAGCCGATTTTATTGCTTTTAATTTATTTACACTCTTTTATTTAAAATATTTAATAGTATCTAGTATGTTATATGTTCTATATGATATAATGTCCTTAGTTTTTACAATATTTTAAACATTATTCTTAGTTTTAGTTATTATTGTATGATACTTTTATAATGACGTGTGTAAAACATTGTATGTAACTAGCACCAAAAAAGAAATAAATAAATAAATAATGTATTAGGGGGACCTCAAATTCGATATATCTACTAATATTTTTGATTTGAAAATGTTCGCGAAAACAATACTTTCCCTTTGTTTTTCCTATGGGGCAAAGTAAAATGATTATTTAATAAGGAATCACTTCTTATTATAAAAATAGATTTTGCTAATGTTTTGAATCTTTTTTATTTGTCGATTTATCGTTTTGTTTGGATGCAATTGAGGTTGAATAATTATTTTAAACAAAAAATATAGATAAATCGGAATAAAAATAATATCTTCTTTTGTTGAAATTGTACATTTGTAGAAATATTTATCTAGAACATTTTGACTTATTTGATAATGTTTTTTACAAATTTTTAGAATTGTATAGAATTATATTTTTAACTATTTTCATTAATTTTGACGATTGGTTTAAAATCAATTCTATGAATTTTGTCGATTTACAAAAATTATATAAATTATGAACTAATTATATAAATTATGAACTTTCGTTATACATGTTAATTCAATAAAATAAATCACATTAACTTTGTTTGTATAACACACTATTTTTATTTTCGTGACTGCAGTTTCGGCAATTCAACTTGCCATTATCAAACAGAGTAACTTAAATTACGATATGGTACAGGTATATATACACAAAATGGTTATTTACAAAATTATATACTTTGAAAAAAGTTTATAATTTTTTAACGAAGCTTGAAGTCTTTTGGCAATTGAGGCGTGCCATATGCAAAAAGTCGTAAGTGCCAATTTTTAAGGAATGCGTTTTATATACGGAATATGTTCTAAATGTCATGCTTTACTTGTACAATAAATGGGTGATAGTGCTAATACAAGTGACAGAAATAGGGACTCAATTATCAAAAACTTTATAAGTTCCATAGTACTTTCATTCAGTTTTATGTTTCTTTTGTAAAATATGTCATTTGGTACATTCGATGTTTTGCATATGGCACGCTTTAATTAGAGACATATTTAACACTAATTCGACATTTAAAAAAAAAACTATAGACGCCCAAAGTTAAATAAAGTTTTATAAATTTATCTAGAAATATTAAAACGTGCAGTTTATCTTTTTCTGATCTGAAATTCGCAAGGACATGTCGGATGTTAATATAATCAACAGAGATAACTAAGAAATAAATACACTTTGTATTTAATTTAGAAAAAATAATAGCGATAATTTTTTTAACTTTCAGCTGCTTAAAGGCGACAAACATTTAATAAATTTATTTCTTGAATAATTTTCTCACTTATCACTTGATGAAACATTTTTAAATATTGATAATGAAGGTTTAAATTAAATTACACTTGGTTTGTTTCACAATTTTTTACTTTACTATTTACTTAATACTGATAATGCTGTAAAACGCGAAACTAGTCGAGTAAATAGTAAAGTAAAAAATTGTGAAACAAACCAAGTGTAATTTAATTTAAACCTTCATTATCAATAATAAATTTAATTGAAAATATTAAAAACTGCAGTTTTTTTTTAATCTGACATTATCAAGGACATGACAGATTTTGCTAAAATCAAGAAGTGCTGTAAGAAATGAGAAAACTTTGTATTAAAGTTAAAAAAAAAACAAATCGTCCACTTTTTTAACAAAATTTTAAACGCTCTAAGTTGAATAAAATATTATCAATTTAACAAAACATATTAAGAAACACAGTTTATTTTTTAATAATATCAGATTATCAAGGAAATTTAAGTTTTTGATAAATTTAACAGAAATGAATATACTTTCTACTAAAATTTAAAAAAAATATACCGATTTTTGATAAAATGACTGCCGCTCAAATTTTATTGAATTTATTAACACATGCAGCTTATCATTTCAATCCGAGATTATCAAAGAAACATCAGATTTTGATAAGTTAACTAGAAATTGTTAAGAAGCTTTATGCGAATATTAAAAAAAACAAAATCGACCTGTTTAAAATAAAATTTAGTTAATTTAAATTAATTTAGGTTTCTGTTTTTTTATACAATGTTTGAATTTAAATTTATTTATTAAATTGAATAGTTTCTTTAAAAATAGAATAAATTTATACTTTTTGTTTAGTTAAATTGTATTGCTTGTTACAAAATTTTAATTCCCATTATTTTATATTACACTAAATAATTTGATGTCATCTGCATATAGTAGAATGTAGGTATGTTTGTAAGTATTTGCAACATTTTTGTTATGAACTATACAGCGAGTTTTTTTTAAAGTATACGTATACCAAATTCAGCTGATTTTTTTTAATCTTTAGATATTTGTTGTGTTTTCAAAAAAGATCAATTTGAAGCTTTAAACGAGTATGTCCACTCCCAGACTAAGCATGAAGTAAAATTTCGAGTTTAGAAAAGCCCTGTAAAAATTTGTCTCAGGTCGCGCAGCGACCTGAGACAAATTTTCTGGGCTTTTCTAAACTCGAAATTTTACTTCATGCGCCACGCGTATAAAACACTAAAATATGGTGAAATTTATGTATATTTGAACCTCACTTGAAATTAGTGTTTTATACGCTTGGCACATGAAGTAAAATTTCGAGTTTAGAAAAGCCCAAAAAATTTGTCGCGGGTTGCTGCGCGACTCTCCACAAATTTTCACAGGGCTTTTCAAAACTCGAAATTTTACTTCATGCTTGGTCTGGGAGTGGAAAACAGTTGTTTGAAGCTTCAAATTGAGCTATTTTAAAGAAACAACGAGTATCTAAAGATTTAAAGAAAATAGGCTGAATTTGAAAAACGTATACCATAAAGAAAAACTTCCTGTATAAATTTAGACAATATTTACGGTACTAAACAACTTTAACATTTTCGATGAATTCTATAAATATTCTCGATTAATATTGACTTAAATAATGTTCAAAAATTATACAAATAATTGACAGTATTAGTATTTTTTTCAACGTTATTATTTGATTCTGCTTTAACAATATTGATATATTTTCATGTTTTTTGATATTCGTTGTATCTATAAATTATATTATTTTTCACGTTTAATTTAAAAAATCTTTTTTTTATGATTTTGTCAATAAAAAAAATCCGTGACTTTTCGCTAAAACAAAAAACTTATATCACTAACTTTTCCATGACACTTCCCGATGAATAAAATTCTATTTTCCCCGTTTTTCTGGTTGGTCGCCATCCTGTATAAAAGCATTCTATTTTATGCTTCTAATGAGTGTTTCCACTCCGTGATAAAAAATAAAGTAAAATTACGAGTTTAGAGAAGCCTAACTGTTTGGATTTTGATTCTTTTTGTAAGTATTCGAATCTTTTTATCAAGATTTGAATCATCTACATTTAGTTTTGAATACGAATCATCCCAAACGAGTGCAACGAATCCGTATCACGAATCACGAATTTCACTGAAGAATTTTAATACTTTTTCTGAATCCACTAAAACGACTCGAATCCTGAATGATACGAATTCTGCCCAGCTTTGGTATGGAATACTGATTTAAAGTCAAGTTTATAATACACTGCTCATGTTTGATTTTATGTTAATACATTTTACAAACATTTATATCGTCTAACCAAATCTTGCGGTTGCAAAACTCGAGGGTCTGGAGTAATTAGCTTTGGGATTTGTATGTATAGATGTTCTTAAAAGAAGTAATCCCTGTATACGACTACATGTTTCTAAAAATAGCACTCATTCAAACGAAAAGGATCAATTTATAATTGTTTTTTTTTTTGTGAGTATGCATATTTTTAATCATGGTCGAAGAATGGTGAATGCGCCGGGAATAAAGTACTTATATTGTCATTCCATCAAGTGATCTATATTTGAATTGAACTTTTACAATAACTAAGTAGAAATCTAAAATGATATTAGTATCTTTAAGTTTTCATTAGTAAGTTATAAGGGTTTGAAATTAAAGAAAAAAATCATCAGTTCGGCCTATCTGGGTTACAGATAAACTTTAGAGCCAGTAAAACTTTTTTGAATTTTGAAACTTTTTTGAATTATGAAACTTTTTTATCACAACTTTCACAATGACGCAACTTTAATTACAAAAAATTGACACGTCAGTGGCGTATTGGCAAGGGGGGGGCATGGCGGCCGAACTTTTATGTTTTCATTACACAAATGGTCGCCACTATTACAGCTGTTCATTAGACACAACGGCCAATCCGGTCTATCGGGCTGACCAGTGGCGCTTACCATTTTTATTTTTTTGGAGGCGGCAACTTTTTTCAGTATTTGCCGATTTCCTAAGAACAGACGGAGGCCGAACGTTTTTTATTGGAGCACAGCGGTTCCGAACCGTGGCAGATTTTTAATCGTTTGATAAAAGAAAATACGTCAGTGGCGTATAAGGGCTTTATTTTTGCGGATGGACCTACGGCATCCTTTTGTTATTTTTTATTTTTAATGCATCTTTCATACAAACACAAAAAGGAATAAAATCCGTTATTCAAAGTCAATCGCGTAGCAACACGGAGATCTTGGGTCTTACTATTTTGTTTAAAAACAGAAAAGCTGTTACACGCAGAAAAATGTGTAAACGGGTCTGTCAACTTGGCCCCCCCAACTCAAAATTTTCAAATAAAAAATATTGCGCCCGAAAGGTCTTAACTTGCGCTCACTTGCGCCCAAATATTAAAACTTGCGCTGTTAAGGGTAGAAAGTTATAGCGATTTGAAAATAGGGGGGGCTAAGTTGACGCCAGCCCCCCCATCTCGGAATTTTTAACTTTTTCTTTCATAAATACATTCTATGGAACTTGCGCTGTCGATACCACCTAATTTTACAAGTTGCGCTGCAAAAATACACCCCCTATAAACGAAATAAAGGAGGGTGCCAGCCCCCCCACTTTACATCTTTGAAGTTTTATTGCATTGTACACAAAGCTTAGAAGTTGCGCTCACTTGCGCCATCGAAATATCTTCAATATCAGTTCTCATGAAAAAGTTATGGCATATATTATATATACTCGAATCCAGTGCGCGTATTCCCATAATCTCCATGCAACTACAGAAGAGTAATACAATAAACATACTTAACTCACAACCACTGTCCTTCTTCGTCGAAAAGCATACATTACACAACCAAAACAGTAATTTTCTATAATATTTGCATATTTATTCCAGTGCCGTATCATGGTGGAAATATATATTTTTATTATTACTAAAATAATTTTATTTCCAAAACAAATAACAATAATTCGATTCAATTAATAAATATAACTTTAACAATGTATTTAAAATGCATTTCTGCTGATTAGAAAAGTTGCGCTGTTTTCCCAGTAGCGTTACAAATAATTTATTATTTAATATAATTAAATATTTTCAAAACCAAACGTGAAAATTTAAATTTTTTAGGTGATTTTACTTAAACAATGCATAAGAAATGCATCTATGCCAATGAGAAAAGTTGCGCTGTTTTCCCAGTGGCGTCACAATTAATTTATTATTATTTACTTAAATTAAATATTTTTCAAACCAAACGGAAAATTTTGAATTTTCTAAGTGATATTACTTTAACAATGCATAGGAAATGCATTTATGCTAATGAGAAAAGTTGCGCTGTTTTCCCAGTGGCGTCACAATAAATTTATTATTATTGAATTAAATTAAATATTTTCAAAACTAAACGGGAAACTTTGAATTTTCTAAGTGATATTACTTTAACAATGAATAGGAAATGCATTTATGCTAATGAGAAAAGTTTCGCTGTTTTCCCAATGGCGTCACAATTAATTTATTATTATTGAATTAAATTAAATATTTTCAAAACCAAACGGGAAACTTTGAGTTTTCTAACTGATATTACTTTAACAATGCATAGGAAATGCATTTATGCTAATGAGAAAAGTTGCGCTGTTTTCCCAGTAGCGTCACAATTAATTTATTATTATTGAATTAAATTAAATATTTTCAAAACCAAACAGAAAATTTCGAATTTTCTAAGTGATATTACTTTAACAATGCATAGGAAATGCATTTATGCTAATGAGAAAAGTTGCGCTGTTTTCCCAGTGGCGTCACAATTAATTTATTATTATTGAATTAAACTAAATATTTTCAAAACCAAACGGGCAACTTTAAATTTTCTAAGTGATATTACTTTAACAATGAATAGGAAATGCATTTATGCTAGTGAGAAAAGTTGCGCTGTTTTCCCAGTGGCGTCACAATTCATTTATTATTATTGAATTATATTAAATATTTTCAAAACCAAACAGGAAACTTTGAATTTTCTAAGTGATATTACTTTAACAATGAATAGGAAATGCATTTATGCTAATGAGAAAAGTTGCGCTGTTTTCCCAATGGCGTCACAATTAATTTATTATTATTGAAATAAATTAAATATTTTCAAAACCAAACGGGAAACTTTGAGTTTTCTAACTGATATTACTTTAACAATGCATAGGAAATGCATTTATGCTAATGAGAAAAGTTGCGCTGTTTTCCCAGTAGCGTCACAATTAATTTATTATTATTGAATTATATTAAATATTTTCAAAACCAAACGGGAAACTTTGAATTTTCTAAGTGATATTACTTTAACAATGCATAGGAAATGCATGTATGCTAATGAGAAAAGTTGCGCTGTTTTCCCAGTGGCGTCACAATAAATTTATTATTATTGAATTAAATTAAATATTTTCAAAACCAAACGGAAAATTTTGAATTTTCTAAGTGATATTACTTTAACAATGCATAGAAAATGCATTTATGCTAATGAGAAAAGGTGCGCTGTTTTTCCAGTGGCGTCACAATTAATTTTTTATTATTGAATTAAATGAAATATTTTCAAAACCAAGCAGAAAATTTTGAATTTTCTAAGTGATATTATTTTAACAATGCATAGGAAATGCATTTATGCTAATGAGAAAAGTTGCGCTGTTTTCCCAGTGGCGTCACAATTAATTTATTATTATTGAATTATATTAAATATTTTCAAAACCAAACGGGAAACTTTGAATTTTCTAAGTGATATTACTTTAACAATGAATAGGAAATGCATTTATGCTAATGAGAAAAGTTGCGCTGTTTTCCCAGTGGCGTCACAATAAATTTATTATTATTGAATTAAATTAAATATTTTCAAAACCAAACGGAAAATTTTGAATTTTCTAAGTGATATTACTTTAGCAATGCATAAAAAATGCATTTATGCTAATGAGAAAAGGTGCGCTGTTTTTCCAGTGGCGTCACAATTAATTTTTTATTATTGAATTTAATGAAATATTTTCAAAACCAAGCAGAAAATTTTGAATTTTCTAAGTGATATTATTTTAACAATGCATAGGAAATGCATTTATGCTAATGAGAAAAGTTGCGCTGTTTTCCCAGTGGCGTCACAATTAATTTATTATTAGTGAATTAAATTAAATATTTTCAAAACCAAACGGGAAACTTTGAGTTTTCTAACTGATATTACTTTAACAATGCATAGGAAATGCATTTATGCTAATGAGAAAAGTTGCGCTGTTTTCCCAGTAGCGTCACAATTAATTTATTATTATTGAATTAAATTAAATATTTTCAAAACCAAACAGAAAATTTCCAATTTTCTAAGTGATTTTACTTTAACAATGCATAGGAAATGCATTTGTGCTAATGAGAAAAGTTGCGCTGTTCTCCCAGTGGCGTCACAATTAATTTATTATTATTGAATTAAATTAAATATTTTCAAAACCAAACGGGCAACTTTGAATTTTCTAAGTGATATTACTTTAACAATGAATAGGAAATGCATTTATGCTAGTGAGAAAAGTTGCGCTGTTTTCCCAGTGGCGTCACAATTCATTTATTATTATTGAATTAAATTAAATATTTTCAAAACCAAACAGAAAATTTTGAATTTTTTAAGTGATATTACTTTAACAATGCATAGAAAATGCATTTATGCTAATGAGAAAAGTTGCGCTGTTTTCCCAGTGGCGTCACAATTAATTTATTATTATTGAATTAAATTAAATATTTTTAAAACCAAACGGGAAACTTTGAATTTTCTAAGTGATATTACTTTAACAATGCATAGGAAATGCATTTATGCTAATGTGGAAAGTTGCGCTGTTTTCCCAGTAGTGTCACAATTAATTTATTATTATCGAATTAAATTAAATATTTTCAATACCAAACAGAAAATTTTGAATTTTCTAAGTGACAGTACTTTAACAATGCATAGGAAATGCATTTATGCTAATGAGAAAAGTTGCGCTGTTTTCCCAGTGGCGTCACAATTAATTTATTATTATTGAATTAAATTAAATATTTTCAAAACCAAACGGGCAACTTTGAATTTTCTAAGTGATATTACTTTAGCAATAAATAGGAAATGCATTTATGCCAATGAGAAAAGTTGCGCTGTTTTTCCAGTGGCGTCACAATTAATTTATTATTATTGAATTAAATTAAATATTTTCAAAACCAAACAGAAAATTTTGAATTTTCTAAGTGATATAACTTTAACAATGCATAGGAAATGCATTTATGCTTATGAGAAAAGTTGCGCTGTTTTCCCAGTGGCGTCACAATAAATTTATTATTATTGAATTAAATTAAATATTTTCAAAACCAAACGGAAAATTTTGAATTTTCTAAGTGATATTACTTTAACAATGCATAGGAAATGCATTTATGCTAATGAGAAAAGTTGCGCTATTTTCCCAGTGGCGTCACAATAAATTTATTATTAGTTAATTAAATTAAGTATTTTCAAAACCAAACGGAAAATTTTGAATTTTCTAAGTAATATTACTTTAACAATGCATAGGAAATGCATTTATGCTAATGAGAAAAGTTGCGCTGTTTTCCCAGTGGCGTCACAATTAATTTATTATTATTTAATTAAATTAAATATTTTCAAAACCAAAAGAAAAAATTTGAATTTTTTAAGCGATATTATTTTAACAATGCAAAGGAAATGCATTTATGATAATGAAAAAAGTTGCGCTGTTTTCCTAGTGGCGTCACAATTAATTTATTATCATTTAATTAAATTAAATATTTTCTAAACCAAACGAAAAATTTTGAATTTTCTAATTGATATTACTTTAACAATGCATAGGAAATGCATTAATGCTAATGAGGAAAGTTGCGCTGTTTTCCCTGTGTCGTCACAATTAATTTATAATCATTTAATTAAATTAAATATTTTCAAATCCAAACGGAGAATTTTGATTTTTTTAGGTGATATTACTTTAACACTGCATAATTCAATTCATAAATCAATTTTTCCAGAAAACATAATATGCTTAAATGCATTTACGTTTTTAACTAAATTATTAAATACATGTTTACCTTCATGTCAAACAAATATCTATAGATGTGATATATGTTCGCAAATAAAAATACAGAATGAACATTTTATTTCTGTAGAATTTTCAAATTACAACATTCATAACTTAGAAAACATTTTACAACATAATTTAAGCACGGAATTTAAACAAAATTGCAGTTTGTGTAATAATAAATTATTATTTGAAACACAGTTAAACAATTTCGTATTCATAGAACCCGTTAACACGGACAGTAAAACATTGAACTTAGTACATAATTTAGAAAATATTCCGTTTAAACTAAATGTACAGATCAAACTGTTTCTTTTACGTGGTGTTGTGGGTTTTATACCGGGTCATTTTATAGCATTTTGCAGAAGACATAATGGCTTATGGGAGGAATACAATAACTTGCTTCCAAGCAAAAATCATTGTTCAAGATCAAAAGAAGTAGAGGTTAATATGTTGCTATATACAATGTAGGGTGACCGACGGGAACCATCTGTTTTTGGGAATGATCACTGACGCCACTGGGAAAACAGCGCAACTTTTCTCATTAGCATAAATGCATTTCCTATTCATTGCTAAAGTAATATCACTTAGAAAATTCAAAGTTTCCCGTTTGGTTTTGAAAATATTTAATTTAATTCAATAACAATAAATTAAATGTGACGCCACTGGGAAAACAGCGCAACTTTTCTCATTAGCATAAATGCATTTCCTATGCATTGTTAAAGTAATATCACTTAGAAAATTCAAAATTTTTCTTTTGGTTTTAAAAATATTTAATTTAATTCAATAATTATAAATTAATTGTGACGCCACTGTGAAAACAGCGCAACTTTTCTCATTAGCATAAATGCATTTCCTATGCATTGTTAAAGTAATATCACTTAGAAAATTCAAAATTTTCCCTTTGGTTTTGAAAATATTTAATTTAATTCAATAATAATAAATTAACTGTGACGCCACTGGGAAAACAGCGCAACTTTTCTCATTAGCATAAATGCATTTCCTATTCATTGTTAAAGTAATATCACTTAGAAAATTCAAAGTTTCACGTTTGGTTTTGAAAATATTTAATTTAATTCAATAATAATAAATTAATTGTGACGCCACTGGAAAACAGCGCAACTTTTCTCATTAGCATAAATGCATTTCCTATGCATTGTTAAAGTAATATCACTTAGAAAATTCAAAATTTTTCTTTTGGTTTTTAAAATATTTAATTTAATTCAATAATTATAAATTAATTGTGACGCCACTGTGAAAACAGCGCAACTTTTCTCATTAGCATAAATGCATTTCCTATGCATTGTTAAAGTAATATCACTTAGAAAATTCAAAATTTTCCCTTTGGTTTTGAAAATATTTAATTTAATTCAATAATAATAAATTAACTGTGACGCCACTGGGAAAACAGCGCAACTTTTCTCATTAGCATAAATGCATTTCCTATTCATTGCTTAAGTAATATCACTTAGAAAATTCAAAGTTTCCGGTTTGGTTTTGAAAATATTTAATTTAATTCAATAATAATAAATTAATTGTGACGCCACTGGAAAAACAGCGCAACTTTTCTCATTAGCATAAATGCATTTCCTATGCACTGTTAAAGTAATATTACGTAGAAAATTCGAAATTTTTCTTTTAGTTTTAAAAATATTTAATTTAATTCAATAATTATAAATTAATTGTGACGCCACTGTGAAAACAGCGCAACTTTTCTCATTAGCATAAATGCATTTCCTATGCATTGTTAAAGTAAAATCACTTAGAAAATTCAAAATTTTCCCTTTGGTTTTGAAAATATTTAATTTAATTCAATAATAATAAATTAACTGTGACGCCACTGGGAAAACAGCGCAACTTTTCTCATTAGCATAAATGCATTTCCAATTCATTGTTGAAGTAATATCTTTTAGAAAATTTAAAGTTTCAGGTTTGGTTTTGAAAATATTTAATTTAATTCAATAATAATAAATTAATTGTGACGCCACTGGGAAAACAGCGTAACTTTTCTCATTAGCATAAATGCATATCCTATGCATTGTTAAAGTAATATCACTTAGAAAATTCAAAATTTTCCGTTTGGTTTTGAAAATATTTAATTTAATTCAATAATTATAAATTAACTGTGACGCCACTGGGAAAACAGCGCAACTTTTCTCATTAGCATAAATGCATTTCCTATGCATTGTTAAAGTAATATCACTTAGAAAATTCAAAATTTTACGTTTGGTTTTGAAAATATTTAATTTAATTCAATAATAATAAATTAACTGTGACGCCACTGGGAAAACAGCGAAACTTTTCTCATTAGCATAAATGCATTTCCTATTCATTGCTAAAGTAATATCACTTAGAAAATTCAAAGTTTCCCGTTTGGTTTTGAAAATATTTAATTTAATTCAATAATAATAAATTAATTGTGACGCCACTGGGAAAACAGCGCAACTTTTCTCATTAGCATAAATGCATTTCCTATTCATTGTTAAAGTAATATCACATAGAAAATTCAAAGTTTCCCGTTTGGTTTTGAAAATATTTAATTTAATTCAATAATAATAAATTAATTGTGACGCCACTGGGAAAACAGCAAAACTTTTCTCATTAGCATAAATGCATTTCCTATGCATTGTTAAAGTAATATCACTTAGAAAATTCAAAATTTTCCCTTTGGTTTTGAAAATATTTAATTTAATTCAATAATAATAAATTAACTGTGACGCCACTGGGAAAACAGCGCAACTTTTCTCATTAGCATAAATGCATTTCCTATTCATTGCTAAAGTAATATCATTTAGAAAATTCAAAGTTTCCCGTTTGGTTTTGAAAATATTTAATTTAATTCAATAATAATAAATTAATTGTGACGCCACTGGGAAAACAGCGCAACTTTTCTCATTAGCATAAATGCATTTCATATTCATTGTTAAAGTAATATCACTTAGAAAATTTAAAGTTTCCCGTTTGGTTTTGAAAATATTTAATTTAATTCAATAATAATAAATTAATTGTGACGCCACTGGGAAAAGAGCGCAACTTTTCTCATTAGCATAAATGCATTTCCTATGCATTGTTAAAGTTATATCACTTAGAAAATTCAAAATTTTCCGTTTGGTTTAAAAAATATTTAATTTAATTAAATAATAATAAATTAATTGTGACGCCACTGGGAAAACAGCGCAACTTTTCTCATTGGCATAGATGTATTTCTTATGCATTGTTTAAGTAAAATCACTTAAAAAAATTAAATTTTCATGTTTGGTTTTAAAAATATTTAATTAAATTAAATAATAAATTATTTTTAACGCTACTGGGAAAACAGCGCATCTTTTCTAATCAGCAGAAATGCATTTTAAATACATTGTTAAAGTTATATTTATAAATTGAATCGAATTATTGTTATTTCTTTTGGAAATAAAATTATTTAAGTAATAATAAAAATATATATTTCCACCATGATACGGCACTGGAATAAATATGCAAATATTATAGAAAATTACTGTTTTGGTTGTATAATGTATGCTTTTCGACGATGAAGGACAGTGGTTGTGAGTTAAGTATGTTTATTGTATTACTCTTCTGTAGTTGCATGGAGATTATGGGAATACGCGCACTGGATTCGAGTATATATAAAATATGCCATAACTTTTTCATGAGAACTGATATTGAAGATATTTCGATGGCGCAAGTGAGCGCAACTTCTAAGCTTTGTGTACAATGCAATAAAACTTCAAAAATGTAAAGTGGGGGGGCTGGCACCCTCCTTTATTTCGTTTATAGGGGGGGTATTTTTGCAGCGCAACTTGTAAAATTAGGTGGTATCGACAGCGCAAGTTTCATAGACTGTATTTATGAAAGAAAAAGTTAAAAATTCCGAGATGGGGGGGCTGGCGTCAACTTAGCCCCCCCTATTTTCAAATCGCTATAACTTTCTACCCTTAACAGCGCAAGTTTTAATATTTGGGCGCAAGTGAGCGCAAGTTAAGACCTTTCGGGCGCAATATTTTTTATTTGATAATTTTGAGTTGGGGGGGCCAAGTTGACAGACCCTGTGTAAACATTTTCAGAAAATGTGTAGTGATTTTATCATATTCATAAACCCGCTGTGCAAAATTTCATCTTGGGATTTTAATAGGGTCGCATTTATTCAAAATATATTTTCTACATTCATATCCTAATCACTGGGCAAAAATTACCGTTTATGCAGTGACACAGACTCTATGAAAGCATAGTTATGCGAGATTTACACGATTTCCTGAATCATACTTTAAATCATGTAATAAAAGTATTTTTTAATAACTAAATTAAAATAAAATTGAATATTATACAGAGCATTTTTGTTTTATTTTAATTTTAGATATCCATATGTTTCATGAATTCGTTGACTTTATAAGAGCGTTCAATTTGAAGATTTAAACGATCGGTTCACTTCTTGATTAACCATAAAGCAACATTTCGAATTTAGATAAGTCTGAAAATCCGTATTTTATAAATTCAAAATTTTACTTATGCGCCATGCATATAAAACACTGATATATTGTCAAGTTTAAAACACACTCATTGTTAAGTCACGTTAATTAATTTTACGAATGTTTATTTTGTATAACAAAATCACGTGTTTTCAAAATTAGAGAAATTTTATTTGCGATTTTTATATATCGCAAATACTTACAAATCGCAAAGACAAAAAACCCGTATATCAATTTTTTAATTAGAAATTTATTATAATACACTATTTTCACAAATGTATGATACAAGATTTTTCAATGTCCAAACCCAAAGTATATACAGTTGCAAGAGAGAAAAAAAAACTAATACAGCAGGGAGCTTTAGCGACATCTAAAAGATCATATTTTTTTTCTTGTAAAAGATACTTGTCATGTACAAGTTAGCAAATCATGTTTTCTTGGTCAACAAGACGGTGCTTTTGTTGACATGCAACGTCTCTAATGCTAATACCGTCTCTAAGCGGGTCGTTATTGTCGCTTTTTGCGTTTCAGTCAGTTGAGGTATGTCGACGTTAATTAAATTTCGTTTGACATTTCCGCTAAATTATCACATAGCCAAATATTTTGCTGTATTAGTTTTTCTAGTTCTCTTGCAACTGTACCATCGGTGGAAACAAAATGTTTGGATACGTAATTTTTTTGAGTGTGTGTCAAACTTTGGACCTTTCTTTTCCAATTTTTATTGTCACTCCATATTATCATATTATCATCTTTCTTTAAAATGCATGACTTAACTGGTATAAACTTGGTTATATTTGACATTACCCAATTTACGATTTGTCCCCACATTTTATGTCCACCGATGGTACATACAAAATATTTGTGATCCCAGTATGAACATTTGCAGATTTTATTTAGAAATATGATATCTTTTCGGAAATGTTTGTCTTGTTTATTATTTTTTAAGATTAAGATTTTAAACTTTATGAAAAAAAAAACAAAATAAAATAAGTCTATCTGTAATATTATAAGCTTTCATATGATGTTAAAGATGGACTTCTTTCTTATTAGGATAATTGTACTAAATTTATCAAACTAAAAATAAATGCTATATAAAATGCTTAGGCTAAATTATTTGAATTACTTGACAGTAATGCCCGGTATTATAATACGTTTTATTCCGTAAATAAAATTTACTTTAGAAATAAATTAATTTATTCCAAAGATTTCGGTATTATAAACACAAAATAACTTTATTTGGCTAATAAACATCCCCAGTAAATTATTTGTTTGTTTTTCTACCAAGTAAATTTTTTTCTCTAAATAATTTGACAGTTAAAAGTCAAAAGTGATTATTTTATTATAATTACTTTAGATTCTACTACTTGTATTTATTAATTTCATTACGGTTATCATGTCTACCATATCATCCGTGTCAGATTTAAGTTCGCTTATAGTATCTTCCCTGACAGTGATTAATTCGAACCACAAGACATTCTAAAGAGTCGAAGACCTAACGTTTTTCAAATCAGACATAACCAGGGATTTTTATACTTATGCATACGCTTTTTTAAAATTAGTTCCATTTAAAGTTTTAAACGAGTGTTTTCCACTCCCAGACTAAGCATGAAAGAAAATTTCGAGTTTAGAAAAGCCTGAAATTTTGGTTTGGTCGCGTAGCGCGAAGCGCGGAGCGACTAAACCAAATTTTCAGGCTTTTCTAAACTCAAAATTTTACTTCATGCGCCACGCGTATTTAACACTGAAAACACTGAAATTTTGTGATCAATTAAACATCAATTGAAATCAGTGTCTTGTACGCGTGGCATATGAAGTAAAATTTCGAGTTTAGAAAAGCCTGAAAATTTGGTTTGGCCGCTCCGCGCCTCTCGCTACGTGACCAAACCAAATTTTCAGGCTTTTGTAAACTCGAAATTTTACTTCATGCTTAGTCTGGGAGTGGAAAACACTCGTTTAAGTCTTTTATAATTTCTAATAAGCTTTCTTTTTCTTGTTCTGTGTAATTCTATCCTATTTCACGGTTATTCTGCATAAATATTAGGAATTATACTAAATTTTCAATTTGATTGACAATTTGATTTGAAATATTGACAATTAAATTTAACAAATTGGTCGTTCTAGCTATGGCCATAATGAAAATATATAATTTTGGTCTGTAATCTACTAATTTAATTATTTATTTCTAGAATTGCTATTTATTTAGTAGGTTTGCTTTATAATACGCAATTTTATTTGCCTATTAGTTTACTAGGTAAATAAATTTACTCCACAAATAGTTATCTAATGATTTATTAATCGTTAATAATACCGGGCCTAAATATTTCTATAAGAATAATTATAATTAATATTAATATATTTCTATTAAAATGTTGTCGTATAAATACATAAAAGCAAATGTTGACGAATTTTTAACAACAAAATATTGTTAATGTTAAAGCAAGTAATAAGTATTACAAAAAGTAAATTTACTATATAATATCTTCTTTCTTCTTTCTTATTTTCAATTTGTGCATCAATTCGTAACAAATTTAAATCCCGCGCGTAAACTTTTGCGTAAGTTTTCCTGGAGTTTGGTGAACTCGGCGGATAATAAATAACTTGTTTGTAATGTGATACGTTCTACCTGAAATGTTTTCGCTACAGTCAATCCTGTTTGCTCTGCGGATTTCACCTCGCCCGAAACAGGATAATGCGAAATCAACCCACTTTGGAAACCCCCCAAAGGATAAAAGTTTGTTCTAATCAAACAATAACAAATATATTGCTTTGTTAAGTAGATATTCAAACTTGGAATTTATAATTATCAATTCTAAAACGTTTTATTGATACGATAATTACGAGGAATAGTAATATGAATACAATACACGGTATTGTCCTCGTGTAATAACGTATTTGTAAATATTAATATTACCGGAAATTCAAAAATTAAAACTCGATTAGTCCTGATTGCACTACAATTAGTCATTTTATCGGTAATTTAACATAGTAATTACCACTGCTAATCTACTGTTATATACGATATATTAGGCGGAGGATCCGGTAAAATTAGTAACTTAAGTAAAACATGAGTTCCATTTACCGATTTGTTATTCATAGCAACAAGGTACACTTCTGTGCAATAAAATTGAGCACACAAAATATGTTATAGTTTAAAACGGACGTGACGAGTTGCCTAGTTACAAAAAAATATATAATTATGTCAATTTCCTTAATGTCAAAATGCTGCGTCATTTAGAGAACAATTCAAAGATTATTTTTTTAAGAGGTCATTGTTTTTATTTTTAAATAAAGGTGTAATTTTTAAGTTATGGTGTTTTATCATTTATTGAAACTGCTGCTAGGCAATTAACACAGGCCCAAATTATACAACTAGAATGTTGTGAAAAATGGCTTAATTTAATTGCACAGAAGTGTACGTCGATGGACGTAACACATATGGACACATACAGAGAGTTTTATGCAACACCGAACATTTTCATAATGAGAATTTTCTTTTAAAGTATCCATCTGCATACGTTGCACATTTTTCGATGCTTGATTTATTAAAAGAATTTAATTTGAAGCTTTAAGCGAGTGTTTTCCACTCCCAGGCAAAGCATGAAGTAAAATTTCGAGTTTAGAAAAGCCTGAAAATTTGGTTTGGTCGCGTAGCGCGAAGCGCGGAGCGGCCAAACCAAATTTTCAGGCTATTCTAAACTCGAAATTTTACTTCATGCGCCACCGGTACAAAAAACTGACATATTCCGAAGTTTAAAACACGCCACTAAACTTTACATTGAATCAGTGTTTTTTACCGGAGGCACATGAAGTAAAATTTCGAGTTTAAAAAAGCCTGAAAATTTGGTTTTACCGCTCCGCGTTTCGCGCTACGCGACCAAACCAAATTTTCAGGCTTTTCTAAACTCGAAATTTTACTTCATGCTTAGCCTGGGAGTGGAAAACACTCGCCTACAGCTTCAAATTCGATTCTTTTAATAAACCGAGCATCGGAAAATGTGCAACGTATGCATATGGATACTTCAAAGAAAAATTCTCGTTATGAAAATGTTCGGTGTTACATAAACCTCTCTCTATGTGTTACAAGGTATGACAGAATTGGATCTTTCCATGTTTTTCCCTACCCCTTTCCGCGCAGGTCCTAGTTCCTGAGAGAGAGAGAGAACAATGACGTTGTATTTGGTTACGTTTTTGAGTCTATCATAACCTCTCTTTCCGGTTGCGCTAGACTTTTATTGATAATTTTTTTAATATTAAGTGTTAAAAATAAGTGTTATTAAAATAAGACTTTGTGGAAGTGTTAAGTGTGATTAAAATAATAGTTTGTGTTACGTGTAATTGTATAAAAAAATATGTTGACGTTGATTGGGTTATAATAAAATCATATTTGAAAGACAGATTATTAATAAGAATTAATTATTTAAATTACTAGTATTAAGTTTTTAAAAATAACAAAGATTTTAAGAGCAACATATTTTAAATAAAATAAAATGCAAAGAGGATAAAATTTAATAAATTGTAAATAAATAAAATTATTTACATGTTTTAAATATTAATTTTCCCTTTTCGCATCTTCCTTAAATATGTATTTACATTATACAGTGAGTTTTTCTTTAAACTATACATATTCTAAATTCAGCCAATTTTCTGTAAATCTTTAGATATTCCCTGTTTTTTTTAAGTTCAATTTGAAGCTCTAAACAAGTGCTTTCCACTCCCAGACTAAGTATGAAGTAAAATTTCGAGTTTATAAAAGCCCCGTGAAAATTTGTCGAGGGTCGCGCGGCGACCCGAGTTTAGAAAACCCTAAATATTTGGCTCGGTCGCGTTGCGAAGCGGTGCGACCGAGCCAAATTAGGCTTTACTAAACTCGAACTTTCACTTCATGCGGCACGCGTATAAAACAATGATTTAATGTGAAATGGCAATTAACAAGTGAAATACATTCAATATGTCAATCATCAATTGTTTAAATGAGAAAGTACTACGATGGACACATCATTATTGTTTGTACTTGTTTCTGTATAACTTTAGAAAAATAAATTTATGAAATAAAATACTAACTCAAATCCCCTCCATCACAAGAAACCTATCTACACCATTGGTCCCATAGCCTGCTGTAATTTGAGATTGTAAATAATCTTGGATTTATTCATATATTGGATTAACATAACATAAAAATGGGGAAAAGAGGTCTTTGTTATTTTTTCAATTCTCGTTGACCTCTTGGACATAAAACAAATAAGCCTAAATACCTACTAGATTTAAAAATATAATTTTATATACACTTGTAAATAAAACACTTTTTACTTTGTTTAACCACTCAAGATTCAGTGGTTAAACAAAGTAAAAAGTGTTTTATTTACAAGTGTATTTAAGATGTACCACAAAGTGAACGCCTACAACACCAAACAGATAATTTTATATGGTGCGTAGTTGGAAATGGGCATATATGCCAAACTTTTTACTATAACTTTGGTTAGGATAAAGATATTAGGATAAGGTTTTTACCATTTTTTTCAGTATTTCACGCTGTAATAAATGAGAACTGTACCTTACAATTTGGATTTTTTTTACAAAATTTATAAACTAGTGTATTGTTCCAAAAAGGCCCTTCGGCGCTTACTATAAAACCGAAAGTAAACGAGAGTACAACGTATTTTAAAAGTGCTTTAAATTACCTATCAAATTAGACTAATTTCAATAATTTTGGTTAATCGTAACTAAAGTTACATGCAGTTTAATGATCGCACTTTCCCACTCTCCCCTACTTCATATATGTAAGATAAAGAAACAAGTGAGTAGTTAAAATTGAGTAAAATTCAGCGTAGATTATGATTTGTATATTTTCAATCTAGGTTCAGTTAGCAGTTTTATGATAAAAACCAGTTTTGTGTTTGGCGATAAATGTTACGCCCACTAGCGACGAAGTTAGGAACTTAAAGATAATTTCCAGTGATTACTCTTAGCCACATTTACTATGAATTTTTTTATGCCAACCTGCTACGCTGCATAGTTTCTGACATACAGCCGGTGGCCACGCTTAATCAAACACCCGGTACATTAGAAATTTATATCATATTACAACAAAAACAAATATGCATAAAGTACACATGAATAGCAATATTACGAAGAATTAAATGTGGAAACAAAAACAATATGTTGCTAATTCTATTTCCAAATCGAATTATGTCTTTTATCTGAGATATTTTTTATATTATTAATACAGGGTGGAAACCTTAGCTGGAATAAATTCGGTATTTATAAAATGATAAGTTCCAGAAAATAGTCCACGGACAGGTTGATTTTTATTCTTTATTGCGCACTTTTTAGCGTCTTCAAAACAAGTATAACGTCACTAGCCTTTCACGTATGACGTCATAGGCAATTTTTTAAATAGAAACATTTTTTATGTCACTAAATTTGTAGCTCATTTCATTCTCTTTACAACCATGTAAAAATATTTTGTTTTTTTTTTTAATTTTTTATTTCAAAAATTAAACCAAATTGGAGGAATCAGGCATGAAATGAGAAATATTTTACCGGAAAAGTTTTAAAATGTAAGGGATGGGTTTTATCACCGTTTCGCTATTTGCCAAGAGAGAAACGGTACTTATTTTTAACATTTGTTACTTTAAATAAATTTATTAAAAATATATATATATATATTTTATTAGATAGTCATAAAGAGAATGACAAGGGCTACAAAGTTAGTAAAATAAGAAAAAAATGTTTCCATTTAAAAAATTGCCTATGACGTCATACGTGAAAGGCTATTGACGTCATACTTGTTTTGAAGACGCTAAAAAGTGCGCAATAAAGAACAAAAATCGACCTGTCCCAGGATTTTTTTCTGAAACTTCTCATTTCGTAATTACCGAATTTATTCCAGTTAAGGTTTCCACCCTGTAAGATTTAATAGTAAGTATTAATATTCAGTTACTGTAATTACTTGTGATTATCTAAATCATGAAGTAACCACATTTAAATTCAGCGCGCATTTGTGACGTAAGCGATCTCTACCCCTACTCCAAAATCTTCAATTTTGTCGATCCTTCTTACCGTATACTCGACCGTCCTTGCTTATCAACTTGGTAAACACAACCTTCCATCCTGAAAACAGACTACAAACTAAAAATAATATTTTTGCATGATCGACCCTTTTTTGTTATTATTTTTAACAATATTTACTATAAAGGTTTAGTAATTGGATTAGAATTAGGCAATTGTACTTGTTCGCGCCTAACGCTGCGCGAATATGTATATATATTTTATTAAATATGTTTTTCTTTCAATTTGTAATTTTTCTATTTCTAAAAATGTGAACCTTTTTTTTATTTAACACAATAAAACACTTTTAACTTTGTTTGTATAACACAACTTATTTTTATGTGACTGCAGTTTTGGCAAATTCAGCTTGCCATTATCAAACATGAAGTTTTTATTGCTTATTTTCGACCGGGCGCACTTTATGACTGTCCGGTACGTACCGATTCCGAGCGAACAGAGCATAAAACTCATTGTCACAAATTTTTGGCCCGACAATGGCATTTCTCTGGTACGTGTTCGATCACGGGCCATCGAAGATAATCCGGAGTTTGAGCTTTATGGATCTGGGTCATAAAGTGCAGCCCTGGGAATTCAAAATTTTATTCTAGAAATTTCCACGCGGCTTTTTTCGTATGTTGTTTTCTTTTATCTGTATAATTTTCATCCCTACTTTCACACCCACTTTCTTCTTTCAATCCAACTTTCATCCCTCTAACAAAAAATGTATGATTCTCTCGAAAGTGTCTGATTGAGTAAGTTGTCTTTTCTTGCATACGTGTACTTGTATCTTCTGTCTTGTGTTTTAACTTGTATTTTGTCTTGCCTTTAATTCTCGTGTTTCAATTTGTATTTACTTTCAATATTCATTCATTCATTATTATTTTGTCTTGTTTTCATTTGTCTTTTAATCCATTTTATTCATTATTTCATAGTAATTTAAATTGTATATATTTGTTATTGTTTTATTATTTATTCCCGATGCACATTTTTATGTGAATAAAAAAATTTGTTTCTAAATATTGTGTTTAAGTAATTCTGAATTCAAATCGCTCAAACCGCTAAGACAGTACTATTACTTTTAAATTGATGCGATATGCAGTTTCCTGGTATTCAATATTCTTTTTACAAAAATTCTTAAGGAAAGTAAGTAAGTAGTAACAGATCTTGTTTTACACAATAAATTTACCATTTAATTTGAAATCACAATACTGGTACAAGTAATATTACTAAAGATATTACTTACATTTAAATTACCGCTAATTTTATTTCACTAACTAGAATCAAGAAAATCCAAGTTATTTAATTGCAAATAATCATAGTGGAGGTATTTTTTATTTATTTATCTTTCAATTTTATGTATTTAATATTTTTATATATTAAAATAAATATCTATACGTTTTCTTAGTTGGAAATTAGTATAAAATATTTTAAAGTGTGCAAAACTTGTTCAAGGCTTGAATTCATAATGATATTGTAGTTAAATTCTCTAGTTATTTTGAGATACTCCTCGAACTTTTCGGCACCATTAAAATTCCCGTTCGCCGGATCGAGTTTACATTTCGGATGCAATTCGCCGTGTGGAAGAAAATGCGCTCGAGTGTGTTGTTCAAATGCGGTTCTTGTAATGGATCGTTTACAGCAGCAACATTTCTAGGCGTTGAATGTCGACGGTATTTTTCATCCGCAATGTTTCTGTAAAATATCCGCTACTATACTAAGTGTTTCATTTTGTTTTGTGAAAGATACCTTAAATATTACAAATCACCATAATTATAAATTTACGAATAAAGCACTAATAACCTTTCTTCACATTACCGAATGTACATACATTTTGGACACAAAGTTACCATTATCAATGGATTAACACTGCCAGTTAATCCATAGATATTAGTCACTTTGTGTTCGAAATGTATGTGAGGTACGAATTTTTCTTTTAAGTTTACATACAGGGAATGTTCTATTAGGTATACATATGCATACGCTTTTTTTAAAGAGTTCAATTTGAAGCGTATAATGAGTGATGTCCACTCCCAGATTAAGCATGAAGTAAAATTTCGAGTTTAGAGAAGCCTGAAAATTTGGTTTGGTCGCGTAGCGCGAAGCGCGGAGCGGCCAAACCAAATTTTCAGGCTTTTCTAAACTCGAAATTTTACTTCATGCGCCACGCGTATTAAACACTAAAAGCACTGAAATATTGCAAACGAGTAAACTTCGCTCTTGAAATCAGTGTCTTATACGCGTGGCGCATGAAGTAAAATTTCGAGTTTAGAAAAGCCTGAAATTTTACTTCATGCTTTACCTGGGAGTGGAAAACACTCATTTAAACTTCAAATTGACCTCTTTTAAGAAAACAACGAATATTTAAAAATCCACAAGACGTAATTAGGATATGTATACCCAAAAGAAAAAAATCACAAGAAATTATGAGTTGAACCAAATTTTCAGGCTTTTCTAAACTCGAAATTTTACTTCATGCGCCACGTGTATTAAACACTAAAAGCACTGAAATATTGCAAACGAGTAAACTTCGCTCTTGAAATCAGTGTCTTATACGCGTGGCGCATGAAGTAAAATTTCGAGTTTAGAAAAGCCTGAAAATTTGGTTTGGTCGCTCCGCGCTTCGCGCTACGCGACCAAACCAAATTTTCAGGCTTTTCTAAACTCGAAATTTTACTTCATGCTTTACCTGGGAGTGGAAAACACTCATTTAAACTTCAAATTGACCTCTTTTAAGAAAACAACGAATATTTAAAAATCCACAAGGCGTAATTAGGATATGTATACCCAAAAGAAAAAAATCACAAGAAATTATGAGTTGAAGCTTATCTAAAACAAAGAACACTAATATACTCGCGACCTAAACAGTATGAAATTGTCATGCAACGTCAAAATTTCACACAACTAGGAAAAATCGTTGCAGATACAACTATCGACATACTCTCTAAAAAAAATTGAACGACACATTCATTAATGAGTCATCATAGGACATCTCTCCCGAATTCCACTATACATTTAGTAATTTAAATAAACGTGCGAAGATAAATTATTAGTGCTCTATTCGTCAAATTAATTTGATGTTCACGTAACTCAATCAATTAATTATATCTATTACTTAGATTTTATTTTAAAGGTTTATATATCAAGAAAAACTTATTTTTTTCTCGACTGTCTCATCCTAATTAACTCATGTTATCTATAGAAGAGAGAGAGAAATCAAATAGTTCATTGAGCCTAGTCATGTATTATTTCTCCTAATTTCTTTTTTTTATCGCCGGGAGAGATTTTGTTCCTTCCGAGCTAAGGTCGGGAAAAATACATTTTAATGTCACAAGCTGTTTCCACAAGATTTATTCAGTCGTCGGCTGTGTCTTAAGGCCGGGAAATTAATGAATCCTAATATATTCTTATTAAGTGGATGATGATCCAGAATTTAATAAAGGTGGAAGCCGGCATGACTTTAATATGACGAGGAAAAACCGAGCTTTTAAGCTCTGCCTCCTCCAGCTTTCGCTGGAGCGCAGTTTTCAATATAAAATATTGTTAAAGTTTAAAGAATGCATTAAACCGTAAATTTTTATAAAATATTTAGCGATGGAAATTGTTTGTTATTAAAGTATAGGCTTTTTTGTCCCAAAAAAGCCATTTTTATAAAATGTTCAAATAAAAATTCACAAAGAACCGCAATGGATAGAAAAGTATAATAAAAAATGCTAGAAATTATTGGAAAAAAAATGGTGATGTCCACCACAGTACCTACTTTCAAAATATACAAATATACAAACCGGTTGGCGGTTTTAGAATGGTACTATTTTGTTTTGTAAAGCGGTCCCGCAAGAGCCAAAACAATATTTTTTCAATTAACCCCCCCCCTCGAAAATGTTAGAACCCCCTTCGATTTTTTTGTCTGGCTAGGGCCTTGGACAAAATACAATGGTCTGCAAAAAAAAAATTTTTTTCGAGCCCTGACACGATTCCTGCTGATTCTTATGTAAAATGACCTCCTGAATCCGAATATGACCTCCGTTTTCCCCCATCACCCACCGTTTTCGGGGGAGGCCCCCACCTATTTTTATCACTTTTCGATAATTTGGAGGGATGAAAAGGATTATTTTAGCCTTTACATTTCTTCTGAGGGGCTAGAGAGGTGAAAAGTTCGAAAACATGAACATTTGTAGCAAGGAGGTAGATTTGGGGGGGGGGATTTGACCCCTTAAATTGTAAAAAATCATTAAAAATGATGGGGGGAGTATTGAGAGCGCCAGCGTGGTACAATGAATCTTCCGAATTGTTGCTATATATTTTTATTATTGTTGCTATATATTTTTATTATTGTTGCTATATATTTTTATTATTGTTGCTATATATTGTTGCAATATATTTTTATTATTTGGGGGTGTTAGGGAGAGGATGAGGGGGGATGGAAGCTGGAATATGAAAATAAGTGAAAAAACTGCGAAAAAAACGGAAAAATCGATCATTTTTAAGGATTTTTTTACAATTTAAGGGGGCAAATCCCCCCCCCCAAATCTACCTCCTTGCTACAAATGTTTATGTTTTGGAACTTTTCACCTCTCTAGCCCCTCAGAAGAAACGTAAAGGCTAAAATAATCCTTTTCATCCCTCTAAATTATCGAAAAGTGATAAAAATAGGTGGGGGGCCTCCCCCGAAAACAGTGGGTGATGGGGGAAAACGGGGGTCATATTCGGATTCAGGAGGTCATTTTACATAAGAATCAGCAGGAATGGTGTCAGGGCCGATTTTCATGCCGACCAGTGTTATCTGAAAATTTGGCTCGGGCTCGTAGCGAAGCGAAGCGACCGAGCCAAATTAGGCTTTTCTAAACTCGAAATTTTACTTCATGCGCCACGTGTATAAAATGCGGAATTATTGGAAAGTTCGAAACTTACATCTTTAGCATACTGCTTTAGTAGTGTATTTTGAACTTCACTTGAAATCAGTGTCTTATACGCGTGGCATATTAAGTAAAATTTCGAGTTTAGAAAAGCCTAATTTGGCACGGTCGCTTCGCTTCGCTACGCGCCCGAGCCACATTTGCAGGCATTTCTAAACGAGAAATTTTACTTCATGCTTTGTCTGGGAATGAAAATCACTCGTTTTAAGCTTCAAATTGAATTATTTTAAAAAAAAACAACGAATGTCGGAAAACGGGCTTCGCGACCAAACCAAATTTTAAGGCTTTTCTAAACGCTAAATTTTAACTCATGCTTATCCTAGGATTAGATACACTCGTTAGAAGCTTCCTATTGAAGGATTTTATAAAAACTACGAATATCTGGAAATTTACATCTAAAAAGGGCCCGCCGTGGCCGAGCGGTTGAGCCGCTGGTTTCGCCAATCGTTCACGGCGGTGATCTGGGTTCGTTTCCCAGCCGGGGCGAGTAATTTTTCTAAAGAAAAATATTCGTCCCGGAGTCCATGGGTGTGTGTGAATGTGTTGTGACGTCCAAATATATAGTTATAGGTAATTAGCAATAAGTTAAAGAAATAAAACAAATACAAATATAAATAAAATGATGTTGGCTAATGGGCAAGTTCCCAAGGCCAGGCAAAAGCCAAACCCAATAAAAAAAAACATCTAAAAATCAAAGCATGTATACAAAAAAAAAAAATTCCCGCCTTTCGTTGTTTCTTGTTAAATAATTCAAATTGAAGCGATAAACGAGTGTTTTCCACTCCCAGACTAAGCATGAAGCAAAATTTCGAGTTTAGAAAAGGCCCGTGAAAATTTGTAGAGGATCGCGCAGCGACCCGAGACAAATTTTCTGGGCTTTTCTAAAGTGGTCGCGAAGCGGAGCGGCCATGCCAACTTTTAAGGCTTCTCTTAACTTGAAATTTTACTTCATGCGCCACGCGCATATACCATTGAAATATAATGAAGTTAGAAATACAGTCACATTATTTTTTTTTTCTTAAAGGAGTGATAATTGAAATATTAAAACAACAATATATTTAGGTCAGGTCAAATAATATAATATATCAAATTTACATATCTAGTAATTTATTTAACAAAAAATTATGAATGTTGCGTGTATGTATCAATGACGATTAATGGGTTAATTAATAATAACAGACGCATTTCGGACTTCACTGTCCTCGTTTGGGTGGTTACGACCTAATGTTGAGAAATACTGAACATTTTAGACTATATCAAGCCTTATGTGAACACATTTTGCAAAAAATCAACAGCTAACGTCATTTATTGTGTGTGCACTTAGTGTAATTAGCCACCGAAGATGCAGCGGATTTGGAGGACTAGATGGCGCTCGCTGTCGATTTTTGCTAAATGTGTTAACATGTTTTTTATTGTACAAGTACTTATAATAAAAATAATACAAATGGCCATGGACCTAACTTCTTTCGCCTTTTAATATTATATTTCTTCAAACTTTCTGAGAACTGTACTTTGGATGTAATGGAATATATTTATTAGAAATATTTAAAATGGCGCGATTTGAGTTTTGTTTGTAATTAAAACATAATTACTAACAAGAATAGAAATAATAACGAGTATCTATAAACTGTCGGCATTTCGGTTGCTTTGAAAAACAAATTACATACCTTAGATTATGCCATACGAAATGGTGAACGTTGGAAACGTCAAATACATTTAATTATATGTCATTGGGTAGTGTCATAGTGCTGAATTTATTTTTGACGTATGTTTCTGAAGTCAGAACCTACTGGGATGCCGACAGTTTATAGACAATAGGTATAATTATACATGATAAATTCAAATTCAAAACTATTTGAATTCGAGAAAATAAGCTTACGCTTCTTATAGTTTGCACACTTTAAACATAATATATAAAATTACGAAAAATCTATTCGTGAAAATGCAGACAAAGTCTTAATTAATAAGACAACTTAAGATGATAAATATTCATTGAAACAACTACTTCCCGTGCAAATACACCTCCGGATATTGAATTATACAATGAATTATTTAAAATCTTATTTAATTTGATTTGTTACAACGCTCTATTAAAGAATATGTAACGTTTAGGTGAAATTCTCTTCAAACCAACTAACAAATAATATTTAAGAGAGTTTGACCTAAACATGTAACGTTTAGGTCAAATTCTCTTCAATATTATTTGTTAGTTGGTTTGAAGAGAAATACTTCAATAGAGCGTTGTAACAAATCAAATTAAATAAGATTTTAAATATTTCATTGTATAATTCAATATCCGGAGGTGAATTTGCACGGGAAGTAGTTATTTCAATGGATATTTGTCATCTTAAGTTGTCTTATTAATTAAGACATTGTTTGTATTTTCACGAATAGTTTTTTCGTAATTTTATATATTATAATCATACATGTTTACAATAGTTCTAAAAGCATATTTTATTTCTTAATAATGAAAAATATCTTCAATTGTGTCCTCTTTCATCTCTTCCTTATACAAGTTATTATTATTATAACCTTGAAAATTTATAAATAATTACAGATTGTTTATTTATATTACAATACATTTTTTTCCGTCCCATAAATAATTGTATTAATCAATCAATTCCAATGGGTATTAATAATATATGGCTGTTTTTTCTTCTCCTATTATTTTCCTTAATAAGAAAAGGTGGAGTTGTAAAAGTGATATGATAAGTGATGAAAGTTTTCGTTACTCCTGTCCGGGAAAATTATGTTCCGGAGTAAATCAAAAGTATTATTTGGGACAGTTTGTGTGTATCCAGTGCAAATCCGAGTACCAATAATATACTTTCCCTTCGGGTCGTTTTCGGGGATAATGCGTAAAGTTTGCCGGTAGAGAAATAATTTATCGTTCTTTTCAAACATACAAATAAAAATAATAATAATAATGATGAGACATTTTATTTCGATTTCATTGCTAAATAAAAAAATAGTAATAAGAGAAATATATTTTATCGATTTTATAACTAAATTTAAAAATAATATATACAATAATATCACAGGTTAATTACATAGTAATTTATTAAATAAATACTGGAATATATAGCATATTAAAAATATTATATAGGAATATTATATAGGAATATTAAAAACAATTGTAAACTTCTGACAGCTGCTAGTTTTTACAAAAAATAAACGCTAATTATTAATTGTTATCACAGAAAATCGTTGATAACTGACTAAATATCTGATTCCGTGTTATTTTAATTAAACATGATGTACTTTTGTGTCGTAGGGCTTCACAATAATTTAGTTCTTTATACGAATAACGTATGAGTTTATTTAGATTTGTCGGCGCGCCACTCTTCGCTCATGCGAAAAAATCCATTTTTTGCAGCCTGATCAAATGGAAATTTTACTTCATCGGGGGCTGGAAACACTCGTTAAGGACAAGTCATTGAATAGTATTGATTGGCCACGTAATTAATAATGCTAATAATATTGCGCTTTGCACAAGCACTCAAAGTCACAAGTTTCACACAAGTCGATTTTTTAAAAGAATGTTAATTTGAGCTGATAATGTAAGGGATATGTTTTCTGGAAAAGAAAACATTACGTTGACACAAATATTAATTGAAATGCATTTGAGTTCAAAATAATTTTTTAAAATTTAAATTCTTGTCTGATAAATCAGATTTTCGTACTGAAAAAATCGATTTTCTCGTAAAAAGAATGTATTAAAAACAAATCTCAAAAAATGAGGACATACTCAACAACGCTGGAAACAATAAAAAGTTTAATTTACTTACAAAACTGAAATTTATTACAATGTGTTAACCTAAATTTGAGTAATAGGATAATTTTTAAGTTAATTGAAATTTTCTAATAAAAATAGTATTTACAAATAAATAGGCTTTATTTTGAGTTGGCTAGCGTTTTATGAGCTAAAAATAGTGTTTAGTACAAGCACACAAAGTTAAAACTTTCTTTGAAGTCAACCTTTTCAGTAAATATTAATTCAAGCTAGAAGCGACGACCATATTTTTCTCATAAAAATAAGTAGTTTACCTTGTTTTTAAAATTAATAAAAAGAGTCAGGGAAAAAATAACACACTAAAATTAATTTTTAGGTGAGGATATTAATTCTTTTAAAAAAAATGTCTAATAATCACATACATACTTAACAATGTTAGAGCAATATTGGTTATTTATTTATTTATTTATTGAGTCAACGGGGTCCATTTTATTTATTTTTTCTGAAATATATGTACACTAACTTTCTGCTCTTTTAATACTATTACAAATTTCGATTTTTATTCTCAATATTATTTGTCTTAATATTATTCTCACACCATAATTAAGTACGAAGTACAATTTTGTTTGGTGGCTCCGCGGGCTTTTCTAAACGCGTATAAAACAGTGATTCATCGTGAAGTTAAAAAATTATCCTATCTATTGCATTATTGTAAAAACTTTAATTAATCTCGATTAGGGTGTTAAAAATGTTATAATCACCTAATGAATTAACATAAACAAATGACTCACCAACATGATTTTGAAAGTTAAATCAATGCCTAAGCGAATCAGGCTCTCTCTCGCTTAGGCATTTTGGCAATAGTTAATAAATTAGCGACAGGAATTGAGTCTGATGATATTTACAGATAAGTTACGTAAAAAAGGTTTTAAGTACTTCAATTAAAAAATAACACCTGCTACTGCAAGTATTTCATATAAAGAGTACATGAATTACTTGCAGTTTTAATAATTTAAATGTGTGTGTTAAATATTTCCACACCGGGTGCCACCTGACCTTGGTACGCCACTGGTCGCGGGGTCAGAGCCCCAAAATATTATGGAAACAAATAGCATACAATTTTCTATCGAATAACGCGAACATTTTGTTCATTTGGTAAGTTTGAATGCGATTTATTTCAATTTACTGTTCTATCATGCTTAAAAATAGGCCCTTTACATGAATAATCAAGCATCTATTTTACATTATTCTGTTTGAATAAGTGTCCTTTAGTGTTCTCTCTCGTAACGTTCTGGTTTTGAATTAGGAATTCGTTATTATTCCTATAAAACGTCGGGCCTCGCGAATTAAATAATTATATTCCGCTTTAATTAAATTCACTATTCATCATCACACAAGGCTTCTACTCGTTCATTCATTCTCTTAAAATTTAATTACGCAATCGTATGAATCTGAAAGAGCTACGTTTTCCCCTCTCGCTCTGAGCCAAATACTTGTACACGACAGAAATTTTAATATCATTACAGATTTTGTGTTTAAAAGAAAAATATAATACTATATCTAAGTAGAAATAATACATTGTATAATGTGCTGAATTCATTCGATTTAAATAATCGTAAGTAAAAATCAAATTAAATAATCATTGAATATGTGTTCGGTAATAGAGGACAAGCAAGTTTCCGAATTTTTAAGTCTCTTTACTGCAGTCCGATCCAGTGAAATATGCATGAAATGCTGAATAATATTTATGTGTAAAAGTGTAATTATTCAATAAAATGTATTATCAGCTAGAAGCTGAAAAACAAAAACAATAGTATACTTAGAACT
The DNA here is from genome assembly GCA_932526585.2 of Philonthus cognatus. Lineage (NCBI taxonomy): Eukaryota > Metazoa > Arthropoda > Insecta > Coleoptera > Staphylinidae > Philonthus > Philonthus cognatus. Next base: position 39,348,093 of record OW052242.1, read on the forward strand.
GATAACAGTTAGGATTTGTCACCGGCCAAAGACAATTATCGTCAGAGGTCGGTATTCTTTACTGTTCGAGATGCTGATAATGATCGGACAAGACGGAAATTTCTTTGGAATTATTTAGAATACAATATATCACTGACATTTTCTTAAACTTGATTACTAAAATTTGACTGCTTTCAATTCTAATATAGTTATATTTACCAGTTGCTATGAATGGTAAGTTTCACTAACCGTGGTGGATCGAGGTCGATTATTTTTACGATTAAAATATTTAATCTCTATGAGAAAGTGAACAAATCTTGAAAGAAAAAAAATATGTAATATTAAAAGGACACACATCACATATTTTTTTCCTTTAAAGATTTTTTTTACTTTCTCGTAGAGAGTAAATATTATAATCGTTAGTAAGAGTCACGGTTAGTGAAACTTACCATTCATAGCAACTGGTAAATATAACTATATTAGAATTGAAAGCAGTCAAATTTTAGTAATCAAATTTGAGAAAATATCAGTGATATATTGTATTCTAAAAAATACTGTAATATTGTCAAATTTATCTATATTCGAACTTCACTTAAAATTTGTGTTTTATACGCCTGGCGCATGAAGTAAAATTTTGAGTTTAGAAAAGCCCAGAAAATTTTCACAGGGCTTTTCTAAACTTGAAATTTTACTACCAGCTTAGTCTAGGAGTGAAAAACACTTGTTTAAAGTTTTAAATTGAACTTAAAAAACAGGGAATATCCTCAATTGTTTTATCAATTCCATGGTATGTCATTATTTTTATAAAATCACATTACTTTTTCTTAATTATTTTAACTTAGGGAAACGTAAAGTGTTAAGTGTAAACATTCATTAATTTAGAATTTTTCCCTGTACAAAAAAGTGAAATACATTTTTCTCTAAAATAAATGGGGAAGCCAATATTTTTATTTTTTTTATTTTGGGTTTTACGTCATCTATTTCCGCTGCTAAGGCCAATCATGACGCCGGAGATTAGGTCTACAGCTATCCGGGAATTTTGCCGAACCCGGTGGGAGTTCCAACCCACCGGTAGGGATCTTTAACGTGCACGCAACATCCAGGCAGTACACGGGTTCTACATGCATTTAACGTCATATCCGAGAAGACGGAGTGTTTGGCATTTTTATCCTAACCTATATAAATGCAGACAACTTGTTAGGCCGGTATTTGAACCCCGGTCCGTGGCGTGGCAGTACAACACTCACTACACTCACTACACCACCAAGCTGCCCAAGCCAATATTTGAACACTTTAAAATTAATATGCGATTTCCTATGTTGCGTCCGCCGAGTCAACACCCGGTATATATATATATATATATATATATATATTCACAGTATGTAATACAATAAGTCAATTATAGATATCATAAAAAAAGTGCAGAATTTTACCTAAAATCAACTTTTAGAGTTATCTCTATATTTGTTCGGCCGTTTATGGGTTAATAACAAAGTTGCAATAATAATATTTGTTAGCTAAAGAAAGTTAACGCAATTCAAATAACTATAATTGCGTTCATATTCTTTGTTGATTCACAGTAATCATAATTGTATATTTATCATAAAATTTGTATTAGAACGAATCTTAAAATGTGTATACACAACGAATGTAATATTATATATTTTATAAAAAAAAAATAGTTATGTGGGAGTTGAAAGAGATTTTAATTAAAGCTACGATGAAATTAATAAATGAAATGCGATGGTATATTTCTATAGTCTTATAGAATCGTCCATTCGGCAGTGCTTTAAAATTTATGTAAAGCAATGCGATAAACACTCGTAAAACTGTCCTAATATTTTTATAAGCCGGCCGTATAACAAAACTTTACTGAAATATGAAAAGACGACGGCGTAAATTCGTAAATTCTTCTGCACGCGCTCGAAATACCGCGTTGAAAAACTTTCTCAGGTCGCGCTTAATTCAAAATAAGTTTACGACTTTATACCTTAAAATAGACACTTAAACACATATTACATGCACGCGGAGATTTTTTATTAATTACTTAAAATAGGCTACTTTAAACACTTTCGAATTGTAATATTTTTCATTTATTAATTAAAATTTGAAAGTTTGAAATAAAACTTACTGATTTTAATAGTTTAGCAGTAATATTAATGTATTAATTGATTTACATCAATTTAATTGAGTTCATTGATCGAAAAAAGGGTATTTTCAAAGAGTTTCCCCTAAGAGGGTCAATTTTTGCTGGTAGTGTATTTCTAGGGTACAAGATGGCGCAGAGAGAGCAAAATCGCTAAAAATAGTCTTTATTTCGTATTGGTTTAACGAATAATAACAATTATAAGTGTGGACAGCGTTGTTTGTTTAGATCACGCCGAGAGCATTATGAATGGGTATTGAAATACAGTAGACACGAGTAAACTGGATAAATATTTACGATTATAATTATTATCCAAATACATACTGTTTTACTCGTTTGATTTTGAATACTGTTTTTTATTATATAATTATGAATTACAATCATTATAAATATATTGCATATAAGAGTGTCTTTATAGGTACACAAATCAAGAAAATATAATTGATATATATATATTAAAGCAGACCACATTCGGAAGGTTGCATTGCAGAAAGACTAACTAAGATCAAATTACTATAAATTAAAAGATATTCATCATTTTACCTTTTCAAAATTGTATTCTATATTTCTCCCAGTTTTGATTATTATTTTTTTTTGTTTATTTTCTACTAAAAATAATATACGTTATATAAATCTAAATTAATTTGTTGATTGCTAGAATTATCTTCCAAAGATACTTTAATTTCGCCACCATTTGCCACAGCGACGGCTCGCAGCCTAACTTTAGGGTAGGCCACAGCGCCATGGCACACAAAATTTGAGGTTGGGATCGCGCATTATAAATACGAGGAATTGCACAACAAAGTCACCTTTCAATAACGGGTACATATTAGAAAGTTAGGCTGCGAGCCGTCGCTAATTTGCCATAGTTTCACTGTGCGCCAATATTTTATACAGGGTTTACAAAAAGTAATGTAACGGACCGATATCTCCGTTTGTAATACGTTTAGAAAAAAATGTTTCAAATAAAACCTATAGTTACTGATGTAAGCTACTGATTGACAAAGTTACTTTTTTTTAAATGAAACACTATTTATTTAATTAGTATTCAATAATACGTTAAAATAGAAGATTATCAGTGAAAACCGCATATTTTTAAGTTGATCCAATATGTAACTTATAATAATAAAAACATACTTTATTGCTAAAAATGTAAATAACAAAATATTCAACTGTTTTATTAAAGCAGGTGCTTAAATTACCTTCCCCCTTCAATTTGACGCTACCCCATTGTAATCACGGTATGCCACTTTCCGATTAATATTTTTTTAGTTTCTTCTATAATTCAAATATAATTGTATTCCCGTAGATTCTTACGCGATCGCAATAACCTCTTATCATTAAAATTGTTATTTTTAGAGTTGGGCAAGCATATTTTTTGTATTTTAGGAAAACCTAACAATAACAGATAACTTAATAATAACTAATGTCAATACCAATTATTTCAACATTTTGAGACACCTACACTTGGTTATAATCGACATCTTATTTTCGTTCGTGTTTTTCCTTGTAATTTTTGATCTAAGTAAGTTAAAAACATGCGGTTTTCATTAGTATGTTTCTATTTTAACAATACCATCATAACATACAGTTCTATTTTAAAAAGGTAAGTTTGTTTTATATCGAGAAAATGAATTACCCTTACGTATATTAATAACTATTATTTATTAGTAGCTTAAATTAGTGGCTACACATTTTATTTAAAACATTTTTTTTTAATAAACTTATCACAAAGCGAGATATCAAGCCGTTACATTACTTTTTGTACACTATGTATACTTTTTGTGAAAGAAATTTGTAACAAGTGTTTCAACTTCTTGATTAATCATGAAGAAAAATTTCGAGTTTAGAAATGTCTGAAAATTTGTATTTGCCAGCGCGCAAGCGAAGCGAGCCGTGCCGGCAAATCCAAATTTTTACGCTTTTCTAAACTCGAAATTTTACTTCATACGCCAGGCGTATAAAACACTGATTTAATACAAAGTTTAAAATATTCTGCTTCGGATGTGTTAAAGGTACACATCCGAAGCAGTATATTTTAAACTTTGCTTTAAATCAGTGTTTTATACGCCTGGCGTATGAAGTGGAATTTTCTTGTACATAAAGATATATTTTTGGAAGTTATGATTATTATATATTTACTACTATTATTTAAAATAAAATCATTTTGTATTTGTAATACAAACATACTTTTCTTTATATAATTATTACACAACCAGGGCTGCGCCCCTGGCCAAACACAATTAAAATTAATTCACTTTGTTTTTACCAAAAACATTTAGCTGATTCCAGTTTATATATGTTATACATTAATAATTTTTTATCAAGAAAATCTGCAAACTAAAAAAACTATTCAATTCGTTTTACACATTTAAAATTATTTCACTGTGTTAGAATCGAAAAAAACAAACAAAATGTTATCCGCTTTTATTAAACTAAACCTAAAACCCCACCCTCCTCCCCTTTCGTCACTCCACGTCCCGTTCTGACATCCGCAGGGTCACATTTCAAACACGGTAAATAAGTCCCACAACATTTAATCATCCCTCCGACAATGGCCCTTGTTGGAAAGAGACCAGAATTTCCTGCAATTTGAATACAATTATCCCTGCACGGGAAGGGCGGGGGATAAGAGATAGAATTAAAGAGTCGTCGGCGCTCTCTCTGCTAAGGGGTGAGATTTATAAGAAAGGATATAAATTACAAAGGAGAGCGGAAAATTGCAGTTAATGGTTATTGTAGACTGGAGTAAACAGAAATTTTCAAGGAAATGAGTGTTATAGGATATACTTTGGAATCGATAAAATATTGAGAGAATGAAATAGAGAATTGTTACATAGATAGATAAGAGAATAATAGAATTCTAAGACAGAGATTTATCACAAGAAAATCTGTAGAATTGCTAAACAATGCCATTGACTTGAAATTCACAATATTTCAGTGTTTTATACAGGGTGTCCGTATTTCGTGGAAATGCATGGGGAGCTCGGTTATTTGAAAAGATAGATATAGTCGGCTGGGGCAAAGTTGCTTAATTTTGAGCCCACTAATGATCTGAAATCAAATTTGAAATATCTTGTTTTGTTTTTGAGATAGTGGCAAAAAAACGATTTTTTGAAAATTTCGTTTTATTTTTTATTTATTTATTTAAAAACTATTAAATCTAGAGATTTTAAGTTTTGACATTGTAAAGGCACATTTAAATTAGGAATCTAGTAGGATATTTTATTTTAAGATATTTCTAACATTTACCCGAAAACAATAGCCAATTTTTGTTTTTCTTAAAAATTGTGCCCATTTTGGATTTTAATTTTTTCTGAAAGATTATTTTTTTTCTGAATTTATTAACGTATCATACTCATAATTTAATTTACATTTGATATGTAAAATAATGTCTTTTAGTCATTTGTAATGAGTGCCATAGAAACAATGGCGATATATCCATTTATAAATTAAATATTGACAGCTGTCATTTAATTTTCAATTCTAAACTCTAAAAAACACAGTATTCAAAAATATTCCAAAAGATAGACGATATGCGAACAAACAGTATGGTTTTTATACAATAATTAAGAAAGAGGGATATTTCTCGAGCAGTGCAAAATCTAAGGAAAATAGCAGAATTATTTTTGGAGGTGGATGGCGGTTTGTTCGAACACTTACTATAATTTACAGTGATATTTTTAGTGTATATTGTTACTTTTTTTAATTTAAATAATATTTTAAATGACATAATTTTGAAAATTTTCTGTGAATTTTTTTACCTTGTTGACACATATCTGGATATTACTGTAAATATGTTTTTAATGTAATACATACATTTTTGTTTCAAATTTATATTATATCTTGTTACTTCATTAAAAAATAGAATTTTTATATTTACTAACAAAATAATTATTATTAATATGTCAATTATACTTCATCAAGGAGTACAGTAATGAATCTGCTTGAGGTCCTTTCTTAAGAGAGATGTGTATTAAGTTGTTGGCCCTAGGAGTTATCAAATGTTACTCAATTGTTTCTAAGGCACTCTTTACGAAAAAGAAAAGGTTAGAATTTTACATATAAAATCTTAGATATTAAATAAGTGTGATACATCACTGAATTCAGAAAAAAAGTTCTTTCTGAAAATATAAAAATTAAAAACGGCGCCTATAAGAAAAACAAAAGTTGGCTATGGTTTCTGGCTACATTTTAGAGCTACCCTAAAATGAAGTACGCTACCAGATTCCTCATTAAAATATGCCTCTATACTGTCAAAGTTGCAAATCTCTAGATTGAATAGTTTTAGAATAAAAAAACAAAAACGAAATTTCAAAAAATTACTTTTTTGGCAATATCTTGATATTTTAAATTTGTTTTCAGATTATTATTTGGCCCTAAAATACTTTGCCCCAACTAATCTGACTCTCTATCTCTTCAAATAACCGAGATCCCTATGCATTTCCACGAAATACAGACACCCTGTGTACGTGGCGCATAAAGTTAAAATGACATTAAAATGGCCTTAAAATTGTTCAGGCTCTTCTGAACTTAAAATTTTACTTCATGTAATAACCTAACAAATAACCTAAACAAATTAATAATAATATTAATCCATTGATAATGTCTTTTTTTGTCCGAAATGTACATTTGGTAATTTAATTAAAAGTGTGAAGAAAGGTTTTTAGTGCTTTATTTATCAATTATTATTACTAGAACTGATAATTTTAATAAATATATTATTGTAAATTGAGTTACGTAAAGATTAAATTAGGTTGATAAATAAAGCACTGATACCACTGTTACAATTTATTCCTATTACGAATAATCTCAATTTATGTTACCAAAATTGATGTGGATAAGGATTGACGTTTTGTGTGCTTTTCACGCCAGAATGTAAAAAGTGCATTATGTTTTTGTAAAACTTACTATTGTAATTTAAGTTGATTTGTATGTTTGCCTGTGTGTGTGATTTTGAACTTTACAGTAAATCAGTGTTTTATACGCATGGCGCATGAAGTAAAATTTCGAGTTTAGATAAGACTAGAAAATTTATCTCCTCGATACATTTTCACAGGGCTTTTCTAAACTCAAAATTTTACTTCATGCTTAATCTGGGAGTGGAAAACACTCGTTTAAATTGTATTAAATGCGTTTATTTAAAAAAAGCAGAAAGTCAAACAAATATCTACCTAATTTTGTAATTTATTCATCATTTGTTTTGATTAATTGATTAGTTTCTGTAACTAACTACTATTACACATTCATTTTTCACACTCAATTTTCTTCAAACTTAAACTTCTAATTGATTAATTTCATGTTTGATAGTAACACACTAACTTTGTAGAAACTGCAGTTACATTGAATTAGTTACATTAATTTAGTTACATTAATGCCCGGTATTATAAACGATTAATAAATCATTAGATAACTATTTGTGGAGTAAATTTATTTACCTAGTAAACTAATGGGCAAATAAAATTGCGTATTATAAAGAAAACCTACCAAATGAATAGCAATTCTAGAAATAAATAATTTAATTAGTAGATTACAGGTCGAAATTATACATTTTCATTGTGGCCATAGCTGGAACCACCAATTTTTTAAATTGAATTGTCAATATTTCACATTAAATTGTCAATCAAATTGGAAATTTAGTATAATTCCTTTTAATTGTGGAATAGGACAGAATTATACAGAATAAGAAAAAGAAAGCTTATTAGAAATTATAAATGACCTTAACGAATGTTTTTCACTTCCAGTCTAAGCATGAAGTAAAATTTCGAGTTTAGAAAAGCCTAAAAATTTGATTTGGACGCGTAGCGCGAAGCGCGGAGCGGCCAAACCAAATTTTCAGGCTTTTCTAAACTCGAAATTTTACTTCATGCGCCACGCGTACAGGACACTGATTTCAAGTGAAGTTCACTTGTTCACAATATTTCAGTGTTTTCTGTGTTTAATACGCGTGGCGCATGAAGTAAAATTTGGAGTTTAGAAAAGCCTGAAAATTTGGTTTGGTCGCTCCGCGCTTCGCATACAAGACACTGATTTCAAGTGAAGTTCACTTGTTCACAATATTTCAGTGTTTTCAGTGTTTAATACGCGTGGCGCATGAAGTAAAATTTCGAATTTAGAAGAGCCTGAAATATTGTGTTTCGTCGCTCCGCGCTTCGCGCTACGCGATCAAACCAAATTTTCAGGCTTTTCTAAACTCGAAATTTTACTTCATGCTTAGTCTAGGAGTGGAAAACACTCGTTTAAAACTTTAAATGGAACTAATTTAAAAAAAAAAACCTTTGCATAAGTATAAAAATCTCTGGTTATGTCTGACTTGAAAAACTCTAGGTCTTCGACTCCTTATAATGTCTTGTGGTTCGAATTAATGACTGTCAGGGAAGATACTATGAGCGAACTTAAATCTGACACGGATGATATGATAGACATGATAACTGTACTGAAATTAATAATTACAAGCAGTAGAATCTAAAGTAATTATAATAATATAATACACTTTTGACTTTTAACTGTCAAGTTATTTAGAGAATAAAATTTACTTCGTAGAAAAACAAACAAATAATTTACTGAGGAAATTTATTAGCCAAATAAAGTTATTTACTGTTTATAACACCGAAATCTTTAAAATAAATTAATTTATTCCTAAAGTAAATTTTATTTAGGGAATAAAACGTTTTATAATATCGGGCATAAATTAAATAAAAAGTGTTGTACAACAATTTTAATAAATGTAAATAAAAAAGTGTTGTATAAACAAAGTATAAAGTAATAATAATACTAGTAAGGCATAGTTTCTATTCACTAATAGATCTCGAATGACCCGTCGGTCAACTGAAACACTTCGCTAGAACATATATATACAGGGTATCCCATGAATGTGTAAATATAAAGTAAATATATATGTACCCAGACTGTCATCCCGTGACTCTAACACATTTTATTTACCTGTTTCGAAGATTAACACTTTATTAAAATAACCAATTTTCCTATCGAGTAGAAATGCTAATCGGCTATTTGATGACATCTTTGTCTCAACAAATCCAATCATTTAATTTAACTACTTACTCTTCACTACGGTTATATATTTGTTATGCTATTTTTTCTTTTTTTTTCTCATTTCTTTAAGTTTATCTATAATTCTAAATTTAATTTTAAGTTTTTATTATACGTTTATATATATCATATTATAATTAAATTGTCCTGTAATTGGTTTATCTGTTAGGCAATAAAGTATATTATTATTATTATTATTAATATGGGAAAATGATGAAATATGATGATTCAACACAACTTATCTATACCCAAAACGTTACGGTTAAGCCGAAATTAGTCTCTAAAGTAAAAAAAAATATATTAATTTTATTTGTAACAATTAAGTGCTATATTCGATTTGACTGAAATTTATGGTTGATTATCATAATATAACACATTATTCAAGTTATTGTGGTCATAATTGATTGACAAGAAGTAAAAAAAAAAACAGCAGTATAGCAACATAAAAACTAAAATATAATTTTACTGGCACACGTTATAAAAATTAAAAAAATATTACTTCAGAGATTCGTTAATTTGAAAGCTTTTTTTATTTCTTAATAATGTTTAATATCTTGTATGGTTTTGTCACAAAAATATAAAATACGAATATAGTATCCTCAATTTCCTTAATAAAATCCTAATACAAGCAACATACAGTGAATTTTTCTTATAGGTAAATATATGCATAAGCTGTAAATTTTCCGACATTCGTTGTTTTTTAAAAGAGTTCAATTTGAAGCTTCAAACGAGTTTTTTCACTCCCAGTCTTAGCATGAAGTAAAATTTCAAGTTTAGAAAAGCCCCGTGAAATGTTTTCGAGGGACCCGAGACAAATTTTCTGGGCTTTTCTAAACTTGAAATTTTACTTCATGCGCAGCGACCCGAGACCCGAGACAAATTTTCTGGGCTTTTCTAAACTCGAAATTTTACTTTATGCGTCACGCGTATAAAACACAGATTTCAAGTGAAGTTCGAAGATACACAAATTTCACAATATTTTAATGTTTTATACGCGTGGCGTATAAAGTAAAATTTCGAGTTTAGAAAAGCCCAGAAAATTGTTCACGAGGTCTAAACTCGAAATTTTACTTCATGCTTAGTCTGGGAGTAGAAAACACTCGTTTAGAGCTTCAAGTTGAACTTATAAAAAACAAGGAATATTTACAGAAAATAGACTGAATTTGGAATACGTATACTTAAAAATCTCCCTGTATCTGTTTGCTCCGGAGGAATGTGAATAATTATAAACCATATGGAAGTTAACAATTAATTCTCAAAAAACACTTGTTAATCAATATTATACACAATTAAAGTTTGTTAAACAATAGCGGCAACAAAGAAAAAACATGTATTTTTAATCACCCAAAAAACTAGATTTCGTTTTTACTAAATAATAAAAAATAATTTAATATTAAAACACTTAACTTTGTTTTACCACTTTAATTAACTTTTTACAGTGACTATAGTTTCGACTATAAGCTAGTCATTATCAAACTGAGTACCTAAAATACATTGTACATTGTTTTTATAATACAGCACCAAAGAGGGGAGTATACATTATGGCGGTCTGGTCGTTGATGAGGGGAATTTCCAGATTAGCTTTCAACTTGTGAATTTCCAGCGCTTATAGTAAATCCATTTTTCGGCCTTTGTCCGACAAATGGATTACGGAAAGCATGCTGTCTTCTGTGCAGGTGTGGTTGTTTTCTATTAAGTGAGTTGCAATAATGGACTTGTTATTCTTTAAATGGACTGAATTGAAATGCTCTTTTAATCTTATTTCAAAATTTCTACCAGACTGACCAATGTATGCTCCTTTACATGTTTCGCAAGTTAATTTATAAATACCTGATTTTTTGTTTCTATTTATAATTGTTTTTGGATTATGAATAATATTTGCTATTTTAGAAAATGGTTTAAAAACTACGTTGACGTTACACTTTTCAAGGGTTCTTTTAATTTGGTTGCTAATGTTTCCGAAATATGTTATTGGATAAAATTTATGTTTATTTATTTTATTTGTTGCATAAATCAAGTTTTGAATTTGTTTTAATTCTTGTTTCGCTATAAGGTTATCTATAAGAGTTGGATTGTAGCCATTGTTTGTAGCGATTTGTTTTATGATTGAACATTTTTTGAGGCTGGAAATTCACAAGTTGAAAGCTAATCTGGAAATTCCCCTCATCAACGACCAGACCGACATAATGTATACTCCTCTCTTTGATGCTATATTATAAAAACAATGTACAATGTATTTTAAGTATTATATATTCCATTTGTTTCTGGATCTCGCCTAGCTATGGAAAAGTGACAGTTTAAGTATTGTAAATGGGGCTGGTTGTGTTTTAAATCAGGGTTTTTAAATGTCACTGTCAGATGTTCGATTTTAAGGTTATAATTTCTGACTATTGTGATCTTACACTGTTGCCTGTTTTACAAATTTTCAGATATAAAAGGATAATAATATGCAGTTTTAAGATTAACAAAATTTACTACTTGGTTTTTGTACATACAAACACAGCAATAATATTGTATATAACAAATATAATGAATTCGGCTCTGCAAACTTATTTCCTCATCCATTTGTATTTCTCGCTTGGGTCTTCCCGTTAACACATTTTGATCAACTCCATCCATCCACCTTAATTTTGGTCATTCTCTCTTCTGTTGGCCCTCAGTATTTTTTTGTAGAATTGTAAATTTATTCCCACCCTCTTGTGATACTGATAATTTTCATGTCAAACAATTTTTAAGCGCTCATTTCACTTTTATTATTTAGCATTGCAATACTAGATTAATTTGATTTAATAATAAAATGCTCGAAGAAGCGACCGCGTGGCGAAATAATTGTTGCAAGATTAACAATAAACCTCTTGAAAATTAAAAAGAGGATTACTTATGATATCATAAATTATTGCAACACTGTTAAAATAAGGAATCAGGAGTGGCAATTAATAAAAAATGTAAATGTTGATACTGCAACATAACAACACGAAAGCATGGCTAGGCGAGATCCAGAAACAAATGGAACGGTGTATACTCAGTTTGATAATGACTAGCTTGTAGTCGAAACTATAGTCACTGTAAAAAGTTAATTAAAGTGGTAAAACAAAGTTAAGTGTTTTAATATTATTTTATAAAGATGCACCACAAAGTGAACGCCAACAAAATCAAAGATTTAAAAAATAATTTATTTGCATTTTACTTTTTTGTGGCTAAACTGTACAAGATATTAAACATTATTAAGAGACAAAAAAGCTCTTAAATGAACTAATACATTTAAGATGTGTTTTATACATTTTTATAAGGTGCGCCTATAAAAACATATTTTAGTTTTTATGTTGTGGTACTACAGTATTTTATACTTCTTGGTAATCAATAATGACCATATTAACTGTAATGATGTGTTATATTATGATAATCAACCATAATAAATTTTAGTCGGATCGAATATTGCGTTCAATTATTATAAATAAAATTAATTAAAAAATTTGGAACTTTGAAGACTAATTCCGGCTCAACCATAAACTTTTGGATATAGATAATGTATGTTAAATCATCATATTTTGATCCCAGGAATCTACGGTTAAGCCATTTCTCCACATTAACGGGACACTTTGTTTATTTCACTTGAAAGTAAAAGGGTTAACAATGTGGAACTTCTTAGATGAATAAGTGTGAAATTATTTATATAATGTAGTTTTATATATCCAAATAATCCAACTTAATCAATTACTTTCTAACTGACCTGCAGATGGTGAGAGAAGTATCAGTATTTCATTATATGAAAGAACTTGCCAATACTCGGTTGTACGATATTTCAAAAATAATAAAAGTGAGCTTGGTCTCACAATCTACAACTAACTTATCTTACAAAAGCTAATCCAAATACTCATTGAAACAACTACTTTTCGGGATAATGCCCAGATGGATATTGGAACAAATAAACATAGATAAGTCTGTGTGAAAGTAATATCAGGTTTTCATTTAAAAACCTGAACGAAAAGGCGTTGCTTTTTTGATAGAAGGTAATGGAACAAAAAAGTGAAGTCGCAGCTTAATTTACGTTTTGTCATACCTCACATGAATGTCAGATTGTGTTAATCAGTAGCTCATTAGTTTGCCTTGTTCTTATAGTTATTGTGTTATTTATTCTTATAAATCAGCTGTTTTCATAGCTAAATAAACAATGGCACATTATATATTTACAAATAGATACCGGGTGTTGACTTGGGGGACGCAACATAAGAAATCCCATGTAAATTTTAAAATGTTAAAATTTTGGCTCCCCTATTTATATATTTAATTGATGAGGCGGATACATGATGAAACTCCATAATACTATTTGAAATAAAACAACGCAGTTGCTCCGGGTTTCACTTTTATTGTTGAACACTGGCAGTGTTCAACAATAAAAGTGAAACCCGGAGAAACTGCGTTGTTTTATTCCCCTATTTATTTTAGAAACAAAATGTATTTACCTTTTCTGTACAAGGAAATATTCTAAATTAATTCGCATTAACGTTTATCACTTTGCGTTTCTCTAACTTAGAATAATTAAGAAAAAGTAATGTGATTTTATAAAAATAATGACATGCCATGGAATTGAAACAACAATTGCGGATGTCAAAATGGCACAAGATATTGCAGTCACTTGATTGAAGTAAATGTTTTCGAAATAATTTACACTATAGAAGAAATAATCCTCTTAATAAAGTGGTATTATGCAGGCCACAGTTATCACAATGTTTGCGTTGTTTTTTGTCGTTAATTAAGTAACAGCAATATCTTGTGCTATTTTGACAGCCGCAATTGTATCAATTCTATGGTATGTCATTATTTTTATAAAATCACATTACTTTTTCCTAATTATTTTAGCTGTAAATTTTCTAACATTCGTTGATTTTTAGAAGAGTTCAATTTGAAGCTTTAAACGAGTGTTTTCCACTCCCAGTCTAAGCATGAAGTAAAATTTCGAGTTTAGAAAAGCCCCGTGAAAATTTGTCGAGGGTCGCGTAGCGACCCGAGACAAATTTTCTGGGCTTTTCTAAACTCGAAATTTTACTTCATGCGCCACGCGTATTAAACACAGATTTTAGGTGAATTTCGAATAAACATAAATTTGACAATATTATAGTATTTTATACGCGTGGCGCATGAAGTAAAATTTCGAGTTTAGAAAAGCCCTCGACAAATTTTCACAGGGCTTTTCTAAACTCGAAATTTTACTTCATGCTTAGTCTGGGAGTGGAAAACACTTGTTTGAAGCTTTAAATTAGACTTTAAAAAAACAGGGAATATCCGCAATTGTTGTATCAATTCCATGGTATGTCATTATTTTTATAAAATCACATTACTTTTTCTTAATAATGTTAACTTAGAGAAATGTAAAGTGTTAAGTGTGAACATTCATAAATTTCGAATTTTTCCCTCTACAAAAAAGTGAAATACATTTTGTCTCTAAAATAAATAGGGAAGCCAATATTTGTCCACTTTAAAATTAACATGCGATTTCCAATGTTGTGTCCGCCAAGTCAACACCCGGTATATTACCTTGTTAGTTAAATATTCAACATTTTTGCCAGTGCAGTAGTTTATAAACTACACATTATTCCCTGCGGGCCAAGAGAATTTTTATATTTTCAGACAATGAATAATAAATTAAATTCTACGCCAATAAAACTTTTTCTCAGCTATATTTCTAATATTGATAATGGCAAATAACCTATCCAAGCCAACGTGATTCATTACTCGTGTTAAATATTATAATTTTTTAACTATCGTGACTACCTACAGTGACGGCCCTAGGGCGGTGCGAGCGCACCGGGCGCCGCCATGAGGCAACTACAATAATCACTCATTTTTGTATTTGGAAGGGCGGCACCATGAGATCTCGCACCACCTACAAATTTAGCTAGAACCGCCACTGACTACCTAGCGGTCCCTAGGGACCGCTCTGGCGTGGGTGGTTTGTTATCCAGAAGTCCGCCCTGGCTGTTAACGTTATAAATAAGCAATGCTGTGTCCATTATAAAAAGCTATAAATCTCCTTCACTTTGCTATAAATCTCCTTTGTGTTTTCTGCGGAATCTGATAAATTTTTGTTGCTATAGAATATTATTGAACTAATAAAGCCAAATTAATTTAAAAAAACATATAATTTTTCTTAATATATTATGTTTTATTTGGACGTTCCTATATAATGAATACAAACAAAAAAGTATATTTTTAATATCCTACTATTCATACTAGGGTACCACAAGGGTACGTGTTATGGTCCTTGTTATTGATATTTGTTTTAGTGATCTGTCAAATTTCATAGGATGAAATTTTACTGGTAATTTCTCGTAATAATTACCACAACTAAATTACGGTAACAATGTTTTTTGCACATGCAAGTCATAATGCTAAAGTTATTAGCTTTTTCAATTCGATTTGTTTAGAATTTGTGAAAATACACAACTTTTTTTCTGTACAATAAATGTTATGGCTTTAAATTACCGATAATTTTAAATTACCAATCTAACCTCAATTAACTAGTAAATAATCTGATCTAATTGTTTTCCAATAGGCTGATTAGATCAGATAACATTTTGTTGGGTTAGGTTATGTTACTTGAGAAATTGTATAGTTAGGTTAGATGTCACGTAATGATGTCAGGTTGGGTTAGATTATTTCTTAAGTGTTATGTAACATGGTCAACTAATATAACCTAACCCAACAAATTATCATAAATGTAAATGACAATTTGTTGGGTTAGGTTATGTTAGTTGACAAATTATAAAGTTAGGTTAGATGTCACGTAGTGATGTCAGGTTGGGTATCCCAACAGATTGTCATCTGATACTTGATGATATGATAGATTGTTGAAACTTTAGTCTGACTTAATAACTATATAGAACCTAATGGAAGAAAAGACCGACTAGAAGTTGGCAAAGTATTTCCAGCTACGGATATTTTTCATCACAAATAATTTCTGGTAATAATTTCCACAACTAAATTACAGTAACAATGTTTTTTTCACATGCGCAATAAGTCATAATTTCAAAGTTACTAGCTTTTTCAATTATTTTTTTTTAGAATGTATCATAATACACGACTTTATTTCCGTACAATAAAATTTATGACTTTAAATTACCGATCATTTTAAATCACCAATATAACCTAAGCTTGTAAATAACCTGATCTAATTGTTTTCTAATAGGCTGATTAGATTAGATGACAATTTGTTGGGTTAGGTTATGTTAGTTGACACATTGTAACGTTAGGTTAGATGTCACTTAGTGATGTTAGGTTGGATTAGATTATTTCTTAAGTGTTAGGGCACATGCTTAGGTTACTTAATGATATGATAGATTGTTGAAACTTTAATCTTACTTAATAACAATATAGAAACCTTATGGAAGTAAAGACTGACTAGAAGTAAGCAAAGTATTTCCATATGTAAAGTTATTTAAATTAAATATTCTAATATGTTTCACCAAGTGCCAGATAAGAAATTAATTCAAGAAAGTATTTCCAGCCACGGATATTTTTTATTTCAAATATTTTTTCTGCAATGCCTTTCTAGAAGTACATTTTATGAATTTGAATAGTAAAATAGGGATGGAAAGGTTTTACAAACCCTTGGGAATTTTTCCAAAATAATTTCTCTAAGAAAATTTGTAATTATCACTTTACCGTCGATAACGATAATTTGGGTCTTTTTATAATGTAAATTAACCAAGGAATGTCAATTGTTATAATATTAATTATTAAAATTTTTCTAAATTCATACAATGACCAACTTTCTTCGAAATTTTCATAAAATATGATGATTTTAAAAAAATATGATGATTTTTGCGGACACCCTTTGCCCTCATAGAACGTTTTCAAATATTTTTATTTGATCGTTTTTATATGATTCTGTTCACGACAAACTTATAATATATTTGCATTATTTAATTGTGCTGGGCAGCATAAATTGGGTGCATTTAACATTCAAGTACATTTAACTAACACGGGATTTACGTGTTTAATGTGGTTTTTTTTAACACGGATATAAAGAATTGCCAAGTTAGATTTTTTGCCGCTATGCAGTAACAGCGCTGTGCTAATCAATGACCAACTTTCTTTGAAATTTTTATAAAATATGATGATTTTCAACAAATATGATGATTTTTGCGGACACCCTTTGCCCTCATAGGTGTTGATCCTTTAGAACGTTTTTAAATATTTTTATTTGATCGTTTTTATATGATTTTGTTCATGACAAACTTATAATATATTTGCATTATTTAATTGTGCTGGGCAGCATAAATTGGGTGCATTTAACATTCAAGTACATTTAACTAACACGTTATTTACGTGTTTAATGTGGTTTTTTAACACGGATATAAAGAATTGCCAAGTTAGATTTTTTGCCGCTATGCAGTAACAGCGCTGTGCTAATCAATGACCAACTTTCTTCGAAATTTTTATAAAATATGATGATTTTCAACAAATATGATGATTTTTGCGGACACCCTTTGCCCTCATTTAAAAACGTTCTAAAGGATCAACACCTTCCTTTAGAACGTTTTTAAATATTTTTATTTGATGATTTTGTTCACGACAAACTTATAATATATTTGCATTATTTAATTGTGCTGGGCAGCATAAATTGGGTGCATTTAACACTCAAGTACATTTAACTAACACGGGATGTACGTGTTCAATGTGGTTTTTTAACACGGATATAAAGAATTGCCAAGTTTTATTTTTTGCCGCTATGCAGTAACAGCGCTGTGCTAGTCAAATCTGCTTCTTTTGTCTTACATTTGACCATGGTGGTGATGACGTCGCCGACGCCATTTTGTTAAAGTACGAACAACCCGCTTAAAACGCGTTTGTAAACATAAATCATTCTCAAATCGGTCGTCGCGAGTGTTTTTTTTAAAGCGGACAAACGTTACCACCGTGAAAACTTCATCTAAACAGAAGAGTTCGTTTTTTGTGCAAAGAGCGTGTTTCTGGGCTTTTCTAAACTCGAAATTTTACTTCATGCGCCACGCGTATAAAACACTAATTTCAAGTGAGGTTCAAATAAACATACATTTCACAATATTTTAGTGTTTTATACGCGTGGCGCATGAAGTAAAATTTCGAGTTTAGAAAAGCCCAGAAAATTTGTCTCGGGTCGCTGCGCGACCCTCGACAAATTTTCACGGGGCTTTTATAAACTCGAAATTTTACTTCATGCTTAGTCTGGGAGTGCAAACACTTGTTGATAGCTTCAAATTGAACTGTTTGAAGAAAAAACAACGAATATCTTAAGATTTAAAGAAAATAAGGTGAATTTGGAACACGTATACTTTAAAGAAAAACTTCCTGTAGATTTGGCTTATCAACTAGTGCAACATTGTTCGCAGCATGAACTGCACACCTGTGATTATCAATATCAAGTATACCAAAAAGAAATTCCCTATATCTTCTTTATAATGGCCGAAGTTCGGTTTGTAAACATAAATCATTCTCAAATCGGTCGTCGCGAGTGTTTTTTTTTAAAGTGGACAAACGTTAACACCGTGAAAACTTCATCTAAACAGAAGAGTTCGTTTTTTGTGCAAAGAGCGTGTTTCTATGTAACTTAGACGAAAGGGTAGACTGTGTTAGTATTATTTATTGTTGAACGATTGTTCATATTTGTGTTAAAGTGGAACCCTATTACACATTCAAATCATAATACCGCAATCTGTCATAATTTATCTGTCAAATTATTGTAAAACAAAACCGACCATTGAAATCCGCGTATTTGATAAATATATATATATATATATATATATATATATATATATATACAATAAATGTTGTGTTATATATTATTATTTTCATGAATAAAGTATAGTGTATAACTCGCATATAATGGCTATTAATCACTCGAACGAATTGCTCCACTCGCCTTCGGCTCGTTCCGCAAACATCGTTCTTATGATTAATAGGTATCATTATATGCTCGTTGTAAAATATACTATTGTTCAACAATATTATCGTGTTAAAAAACCTGCAAATACCAACAAATTTGTAAGAGCATTTTTTATGATTTACCGGTATTATCCGCAGTTCATTATCGACTTTCGGAAACAGTTTTCAGATTGTCAGGTTTACAAAACGGAAATTGTATTAGCCGGATGTGTCAACATCAGGGGCGCTAAATGTGAATGTGTGTGTGATTGTTTGTGTGTTCTTTATAACGTTTCTGGCTTAGAAATCGATACCGCATTTATATGTTATAAATGAGAAATTGCAATCAGCAAACCGCAAATCATCGACGCTTGATGGAAGCAAACTAATTCACAGTGAGTATACGAAATGGAGAATTTGTTGAAATATTGACAATCAAATTATAGAAGCTGGCGGTTTTTGAAAATTTTTTTAAAAGTATTAAGAGGAGGTTGACCGCGACGTAATGGTAGAAAACTCGGCATACATAATTTTTGGATGGAAATTTGGAAAAAATAGGTATGCTTTGCGGAAAGCAAAAACTATATACTTGCCTACTTAAAAACATTTACTCATAGTTGTTTCATAAAAAATATTAAACATCACTGAATTAATAATGATGTTTTAAGTATTTCTTTTCCTGCAATATCTACAACATACACATAATTTTTCTTTAAGGTAGACATATGCATAAACAGTAAATGTTCCGACATCCCTTATTTTTTAAAAAAAGTTCAATTTGAAGCTTTAAACGAGTATTGTCCACTCCCAGACTAAGCATGAAGTAAAATTTCGAGTTTAGAAAAGCCCCGTGAAAATTTGTCGAGGGTCGCGTAGCGACCCGAGACAAATTTTCTGGGCTTTTCTAAACTCGAAATTTTACTTCATGCGCCACGCGTATAAAACACTAATTTCAAGTGAGGTTCAAATATACATACATTTCACAATATTTTAGTGTTTTATACGCGTGGCGCATGAAGTAAAATTTAGAGTTTAGAAAAGCCCAGAAAATTTGTCTCGGGTCGCTGCGCGACCCTCGACAAATTTTCACGGGGCTTTTCTAAACTCGAAATTTTACTTCATGCTTAGTCTGGGAGTGCAAACACTTGTTGATAGCTTCAAATTGAACTCTTTGAAAAAAACAACGAATATCTTAAGATTTAAAGAAAATAAGGTGAATTTGAAACACGTATACATTAAAGAAAAACTTCCTCTAGATTTGGCTTATTAACTAGTGCAACATTGTTTGCACTGAATCTGTTCGCAGCATGAACTGCACACCTGTGATTATCAATATCAAGTATACCGAAAAGAAATTCCCTATATCTTCTTTATAATGGCCGAAGTTCGGAACTAGTTAAAGTCAAAATAAAAGTTAGTGAAACAAACCAAGTGTTTTAATTAATTTTCTATTATTTGTATTTAATGTTTCACCACGGATTAAGTGACAATGTACTTATTTCGTAAGTAACTTTTTATTATTAACCGACACCACTACCTCAAATGAGCGCCCAATTTAATTTTATAATTATTAAGTATTTTTATAGGAACGAAATTTAACTGGAGTATAAACGTTAAGTACGACCTGTCCAAATTACAAATTAATCTCTATAATAAATATTTTACTGTCGCGTTTTGTGAGTATTATAAATCTCTTTGATATTAATTTTAGGAACCTGTGATGTATATCACATAATTGTTTGAATCGCTGCCTCGTTTCGATATCATCTTGAATTATGGCGGGTAATTTCGTAATATTAACTCATTTCATCTATATTCACAACCCTCGCTCTGGCTTAATATATTCCATTATAAATATTTATTACTTTTTCTCCGTTTGTCCTTGTGGTATGGATATAATATGCATTTGCAAACAATTAAATTTTATTATAATAATGAAAACATATTGGCCAACTTTCTTAATAATTATGGCCATAGGCGTAGCCAGGATTTTCACCTGGAAGAGGCAAGAGATAAGAAAATATGCTAAACTTCATTAATAAAATTGAGAGTTTTTTCTTTCAAATGAACTGTAGCAAATTAATCAATAATACAAAAAATGAAATCATCCACCAACTGTTGTAACTTATCTTAAAATTGAGTATACAATCAACTGTCTTTATTGTTGCTGATTTTGTTAGTTTTAATTAATGCTGTAATTTTTATCCTCAAAAAATATTTAACCTGATGATGTTTTATTATTATTTTAAATAAAAGAATATTTTTGAACTTCACAATATACCAGTGTTTAATACGCCTGGCCCATTCAGTAAATATTTCAACTTTAGAAAAGCCTGAAAATTTGGATGGCTTGCTTCGCTTCGCTTTGCAACTAAGTATTCAGGATTTTTCAAACTCGAAATATTTACTTTATGCTTAAACAAGGAGTGCAGACACTAGTTAGGATAAAATTTAAACATTTTGTAATGACAATGAATTAAAAAAAAATCAGGGTGTTCCATAAGTGTGTTCTTGGAAGATATCTCTGATTAAGCATGTAGTAAATATTTAAAGATTAGAAAATCCAGAAAGTTTGGGTTGGTTGCATGGCGAAGCGGAGCAACCAATCTAAATTTTCAGGCTTTTCTAAACTTGAAATATTTGCTATATGCGCCAAGCGTGTTAAACAACAATTCAGTGAAACGTTTTAAAAACACATCATCCAACTCTTCAATGTCATAAAACGGGCCCAAAATGTATTAGAGATTGTATGTATTTGAGATTGATATTTTTAAATCGGTCCGTATTATTTGCAAAAATAATTAATTCACAGTTAAAGCCACTTACTTTTAACATTTCCGGAAAATATGGACACCCTGTATATAGGATGGCCTAGAAATCGTTTTCTAGTTACGCCACTGCGTAGAATGTTTACAAAAAAAAAACAATATAATCATAATTAATGTATGCTTATTAGAAATTCGACGTTAAATTAGCGCTCAATGCGCAAATTAACTTATTCAAACTGACCGCATCAAACACAAAATGTATACAGTATCATCGCAAAGTTTGTGGGAGGGTAGTTTACCAACCCGTTTCGCCCTCACCCCTTCGATAAATGAATAACACAAACCGGGTACAACAAATTATTCATCAATTCATGGAGAAGAGAGAGGGCAAGTAAACTGAATCTAGCGCGCCCCGGATCCGACATGAATAATATTTGACCATTAACAAGGCATTATAAACTGAACTAAAATTTAATAGGCCGCAATTAGTACGGCCAGTTTCGCGCTGAATATTAATATGCGGGAAATCGGTTTTGTTGTAAATCCTTCGAAAACAAATTTCCAATCGCAGCGAAATCATCGACGATAATTCAAAATGATTTTTGGCAAACAAATACGTAAATATCGGTTTTAGGGATTTCATTTAGCTCGAATAGTTTACAATATTATCAGTACTTACAGAGGATTTTATTAAATTCTCAAAATGCTGATCATTAATTTCTGGTTTGCTTTCCGAAAAAACTGTCCGAAAAAAAAAAAACAGTTTCTCCGAGTGATGTTGGGGCTAATTTAAGGCGGTACTTCCACTGTTAATTTATCGTAACTTGTGGTATATTACCCAGCTGTTTAGAAGAAATTGGTAACAATATTTTTTTACGCATGCGCATTTGTGTCAATGAAGTAATCTTCGAGTTGTAAATCCTAGCAGTAGTAATCCTAGTTACATAGATAAATATTGTAAAGACATCTATATATTGTTCGTCTATGATTCCATTTGACATGGAAATGACAGAAAAGGCAATGTTGCCAATACGAGCAACTAAAGATAGGCGCTACTAACAAGTATGTTATAAAACATGACAATGCATACGGCGTACATAGTAACACCTTAATCGTGATTAGTCAATCACACGTTAGTAACAGTTTAATCACAAGACTATACATAAGGCCGTTAATGTTTTTACAATTTTTGTCGTAGATCTTTTAGTATTCACTCAGTTTTGAAAATGGTGAATTTTCGCTCATCTCGGTAAGTATTGACAATATCGAAAAATGTTTAAAATATTATACTTTTCTGTAGCCTTAGTAGCTTTCTATAGTGTGTTTAAAAACTAGAAGGAGTAAGTGCCAAAGCCCAATTTACACTATAAAAAGTTACCAGAAATATCACTAGATAAATTTGGCGCCAATTTTAAATAATTTCATAATTAATCTTTAAATAAAATCAAATATCCATTTTGTACTTCGTAATTGTGGTTAAGTATTTTTTTTTATCGTACGATATTGTCAGTTCAATTAAAATGCTTATACGGCATCTCGCCATATATCTGTGAAATAAAACATATTTACATTATGTTCATAATATAATATGGAATTTATATAATAATGTGTCTCTATCAGAGCTGGGACGAATCCTCATAAAAAGGATTCCGAATCACCTAATATGATTTGAATCACGAATACTCAAATAACGGATTCGTAAGAGATAAATATGATTCGAATCGGAGATTCGAATCCTGTTTTTTCGAATCACGAATACAAATCCTTTGAGAATAAATGTGATTTTATTATTTTTTTGCAACCAATAATATATAAATATCGTTACCAGCTGTTTTAACAAAAATATTCAAAACCTAATTATTTATTATTACCACTGAACATCGTTGATAACAGACTAAATATCTGTTACTCTAGTTAAAGATGTATTTGTGTGTTTCTGAACTTAACTTCAAATCAGTGTTTTGTACGCGTGGCACATGAAGTAAAATTTCGAGTTTAGAAAAGCCCGAAAATTTGTCTCGGGTCGCTGCGCGACCCTCGACAAATTTTCACGGGGCTTTTCTAAACTCGAAATTTTACTTCATGCTTAGCCTGGGAGTGGAAACACTTGTTTAAAACTTCAAATTGAACTCTTTTATAAAATCGACTAATGCCTGAAATTTACGTAAATAAAAAATTCACTGAATATCATTAAAACCGGGAAAATCAGAGAACAGTCATGGAATTATATTCAAATTGACCAAAACACTAACAAAAAAGCCACATGATATTATTAAATTTGTCAAAATCAGTAGGCAAATTATAAAACACGTAAAAATTTATAAAATTAACTTAAATATTGGCAATAACAATAAAAACTATTAAATAGAATGGGGGTTTCCCACAGAAGAAAGTTATATTAAAAGGCCAGGGAAAAATCTTTAGTCAGGGAAATGTAGAAAAAATTTAACATTTCAGATTGTGGCTACCATGTCAGTTTTACTTCCAACAATACTAAACAAAATTTTGAAAACTAGTATATTATCTCTAACAACATTTTCAATCATTTAATGTTCTTATCAAAGCATTCACTTTGAAGTTTCGAACGAGCGTTTCCATTCTCAGACTAAGCATGAAGTAAAATTTCGAGTTTAGAAAAGCCCCGTGAAAATTTGTCTCGGGTCGCTGCGCGACCCTCGACAAATTTTCACGGGGCTTTTCTAAACTCGAAATTTTACGTCATGCGCCACGCGCATAAATCAGTGATTTAACGTGAAATTTAAAAACACACAATAAAACATTTTTCACGTTATTCCTCACAAGTAATTCGAATTATTTTTGACGATTCAAATCCTTTTGTAAGTATTCGAATCCTTTTACAAGGATTCGAATTTTTTTATAAGGATTCGAATCACCCACATTTAGACTCGCGGATTTTTTTAAAAGTGTATTCAGGCCGAAGACACAGTCGAGTGTCACTAATTCACTGTCTTTTTCCGACAACGTTGGATTTCATGTCAGTGAAATAAATGAAGACGATGTGTTAACTGCCTCTAAGATTCCAAAACCAAAGTTTATAGCAGGCCCTGATAAAATACCCTCTCTCATAGTCAAAGACTGCACAAGTGAGGCCTTGTTACTCCGTTGACCCATATATATAACTTGATCCTAATTACATCAAGTTTCCCAGATATTTGGAAATCTGCTAGGATTTGACCAATTTATAAGGCAGGAAATAGGAACCAAATTGCTAACTACAGGCCTATTGCGTTAATAAACAACTTTTCCAAATTATTTGTAGCCATTCTATTAAAAAAAAATCTACCAGCATACGCAAAAGTACTTCACGCCTTTCCAACATGGTTTCCAATGGTATCTAACCGCAGTCAATATTTGGAACTTAAAAGTTTTAAATCCCCGAGTTTCACTTCTACAAGTGGTGTACCCCAGGGGTCTAATTTAGGTTCCCTCATATTTATCTGTTTTATTAATGATATCGTATTGGGTATTAAGTCACACATACTTATATATGACTCGAATACGAATCCTCTTAAAAAAATGTAACGAATTCGGATCACGAATCCTGTTGAACTAAAGTATTCGAATGCCTCTTTTGAATCCTCTAAAAGGATTCGAATCCTAAATGATTAGAATCCTGCCCAGCTCTGGTCTCTCTCTCTTACTTAAAATTGATTTCTTTCATAAAACTATACAAGGTAGAACGACTCATCTTCGACATGCCTGCCTGATCGTTTACTTTTTTTAAAACGTTATTCAAAGTTGGCAGGTCATTTTTATAAAAGAAACTATGCACGGATCTCTTCACTACGTCATCAAAACTTTTAATTATGTCCTCCAAGCTGTTTAGGGCTACAAATCTCTCCGGATTTCTTATATTCGCTAATTCTACGATAGACAGTGGAATTTACAACTAAAAATTAAACATTTTATTATTTGATTGATATTCTTTTGCAATTTGATATCTCACCTACTGCACCAACAATGTCTGATACAACAGCAGTCATTCTCATATGTGGATCATCTGTTATCATCTGCTTATACATATTTATTATGCACTGTTTTTCAGACAGGTATAAATGAGCCAAATCCAACTTCTTACGCTTTTTTTGGAGGTGAAGGTGATATTATCACTGAGCTTGTACTGGGTCCATAATCCATCACAACAATATAAACAAAACTAACTTTTCACTATGCTAAAGAAACACCGCACAAAAGGTTATTACGAAACAGACAAAGTTGCAACTCGGTAACGCTTCGAATTAAGGTTATGTCAGCTGTTGCGTCTAATAATGACGTAATTAGCATAGTGTAAATTGGGCGTGCTCTCGGCCAATCAGAGTTTTAGGTTTTGGCGCGTGAAATTTAAAACGCTCCTTCTAGTTATTAAACAGATTATAGTTATTCTATTTTTGTAAAATAGAGAAGAATATTTTAGCAACTTATGCATCATCCAGGTCGCATGCCCGGTGGACGCGTCTTACCCATCTTACCCATGCGTAAATTGTCTTACCCATTAATTTGGTTGTGGTCCGGAAGCGCGAAAATGCTATATAAAAAAGTAGTGAAATTATGATTTTTGATCGCCGATGCGACAAAATTTACCATGGTAAGGTACCATGTTGGACACATCACCATGGGAATCAACAGTCTGCGTCAAATAACGTCCAGTAACAAATATTAGTCATGTAGATATATACTTTCAAAACGTTCGCGGTTTAGGAAGTAAAACTTAATTGCTATTGGTGTCAGATTACGATATTTTTATATTCACAAAGACTTGTCTTCATGATGTTATATTTAACACTGAAATGCTTCCAACTAATTTTTCTGTATTTAGAGATAACAGATTTTTAAGGAAAGGTGGTGGCTGCTTAATCGCGGCGGACCACAAATACTTAGACAAATCAATATTGTTGTACATATTTATGTTGAAATGGTTAGTGTCAAATTACTTATTAACAGCACGCACACAAATATTATTTGTCTTTATATTCTACTAGGTTCTGCCCCAGAATATTATAACAAAGTATTCAACTGTATTGAAAATAATGTAGATTTTTCCAGTCAGACCATAATTGTTGGGGATTTCACCGTACCCCACTTCATCGATCATGACGCAAATGCAATAACAACACCTTCCACTGAAGAATTAGTTAATTTCATAATTTACAATAGTTTATTTCAGTCTAACACGATCTTTAACAATAACAGCCGACTTTTAGACCTGATTGTACATACTAATAACATCAAATGTAAATCGTTGATTGCACCAGATCCCCTCGTAAATGTTGATAAATATCACCCTTCTTTAGTTATCACAGTTTCTATAATCAGTTTAGAGTCTAAGGTATTGAAACCAAATAAAGCAAATAAACAATTTAATTTTAAGAAGGCAAACTTTCCTTTGTTATACAAAACAATTTGCGATTCCTCTTGGGATGTTATTTCCGCCAAAAATCCAACTCTAGCTTGCTCCATTTTCTATTCCAAATTAAACAGTATCTTTCAAATCAGTGTCCCGAAAAAAACAGTTAGCAGTAGTAAATCTCCGATATGGTTCTCTAAACGCACTACAAATGTAATTGTTTCTAAAAACCGGTATCTAAAACTTCAGAGGCGAAGTAGAATTAAACGGCATTGTGGGTCTATTAAGACACTAAGGTGATCTATAAAAATCGAAATTGTGAAAGATTACCAGTCACATATCAACAATATAGAGCAATCTATAAAAAATGATCCCAGACAATTTTGGTCTTTTCTAAATGACAAAAAAATCCTCATCTCGAATACCAGGCATTATGCACTATAATAATATAACTCTTGAAACGGAACAAGACATAGTAAACAGTTTTGCGGATTTTTTTAAAAGTGTATTCAGGCCGAAGACACAGTCGAGTGTCACTAATTCACTGTCTTTTTCCGACAACGTTGGATTTCATGTCAGTGAAATAAATGAAGACGATGTGTTAACTGCCTCTAAGATTCCAAAACCAAAGTTTATAGCAGTCCCTGATAAAATACCCTCTCTCATAGTCAAAGACTGCACAAGTGAGGCCTTGTTACTCCGTTGACCCATATATATAACTTGATCCTAATTACATCAAGTTTCCCAGATATTTGGAAATCTGCTAGGATATGCCCAATTTATAAGGCAGGAAATAGGAACCAAATTGCTAACTACAGGCCTATTGTGTTAATAAACAACTTTTCCAAATTATTTGTAGCCATTCTATTAAAAAAAAATATACCAGCATACGCAAAAGTACTTCACGCCTTTCCAATGGTATCCAACCGCAGTCAATATGTGGAACTTAAAAGTTTTAAATCCCCGAGTTTCACTTCTACAAGTGGTGTACCCCAGGGGTCT
The DNA here is from genome assembly GCA_932526585.2 of Philonthus cognatus. Lineage (NCBI taxonomy): Eukaryota > Metazoa > Arthropoda > Insecta > Coleoptera > Staphylinidae > Philonthus > Philonthus cognatus. The sequence continues at coordinate 39,376,306 of OW052242.1, forward strand.
AATTTAGGTCCCCTCATATTTATCTGTTTTATTAATGATATCGTATTGGGTATTAAGTCACACATACTTATATATGCTGATGATATCAAGATTTATGGGGAGGTAAAATCATTAGCTGATTGTGACATTTTATTAAGGGATATCAACCGAATTTACGATTGGTGTATTACGAATGACCTTGCCCTAAACCTGAGTAAATGTAATTTTGTCAGAGCTGGGCAGGATTCGAATAATTCAGGATTCGAATCCTGGATTCGAATCCTTTTATAGAATTCAAAAGAGGCATTCGAATACTTTAGTTCAACTGGATTCGTGATCCGGATTCGTTACATTTTCTTAAGAGGATTCGTATTCGAATCCAAATGTGGGTGATTCGAATCCATATAAAAGAATTCGAATCCTTATGAAAGGATTCGAATATTTATTAAAGGATTCGAATACTTATCAAAGGATTTGAATACTTACAAAAGGATTTGAATCGTCAAAAATAATTTGAATTAATTGTGAGGATTAACATGGAAACTGTCTTTTGTGTGTTTTTAAATTGCTCATTAAATTACCGTTTTATACGCGTGGCGCATGAAGTAAAATTTCGAGTTTAGAATAGCCCGAAAATTTGTCTCGGGTCGCTGCGCGACCCTCGACAAATTTTCACGGGGCTTTTCTAAACTCGAAATTTTACTTCATGCTTAGTCTGGGAGTGGAAAACACTCGTTTAAATGAAGACAACCTTATATAAGACTGTCTCAGTTCAAACCGACTCGACCTAGTACAGAATGACTTTGATTTTGACGTCATGTGAGGATTTCCGCGCGTGATAAGGTCGGCTCAGTTTAAATCGAGACAAACTTGCACAGTAATGATCTTGGTTTGGACGTCACGTACGGATTTCCACGCGTGATGATATCAACCAAGGTGTGTAAGTTTAATTACCTTGATTGTTGACGTCACGTGAGGATTTTTTGGCGTGATATCAGCAACCAAGGTGGTTAGTGTATAAGGTTGTCTTAATTTAAAACCGAGTCGACCTTGTTAGTTTAATTACATTGACTTTTTACGTCACGCGAGGAATTTCATGTGTGATGTCAGAAAAACTCCCTGGATTTCTCGGGACATAGATATTTCTAATAAAATCAAACTGAATTTGCTATAAAATTCAAACATAATAAGTAAAAACCAGTATATTTTGTTTTGTAATTTGCCTGCTAATTTTAATAAATTTAATAATCTCATATGGCTTTTTTGTTACTGTTTTGGTCAATTTGAATATAATTTCATGACTTTTCTCTGACTTTTCCAGTTTTAATAATATTCAGTGAATTTTTTATCTACGTAATTTCCAGGCATTCGTCGATTTTATAATAGAGCTCAATTTGAAGCTTTAAACAAGTGTTTTCCACTCCCAGACTAAGCATGAAGTAAAATTTTGAGTATAGAAAAGCCCCGTGAAAATTTGTCGAGGGTCGCGCAGCGACCCGAGACAAATTTTCGGGCTTTTCTAAACTCGAAATTTTACTTTATGCGCCACGCGTACAAAACACTGATTTGAATGGAAGTTCAGAAACACACAAATACATCTTTAATTAGAGTAACAGGGAATCAGATGTTTAGTCTGTTATCAACGATGTTCAGTGTTAATAATAAATAATTATGTTTTAAATATGTTTGTTAAAACAACTGGTAATGATATTTATACATAAATGGTTGAAAAAAAAAATTATAAAATCAAATTTATTCTTAAAGGATTTGTATTCGTGATTCGAAAAAACAGGATTCGAATCTTTGATTCGAATCATATTTATCTCTTACGAATCCTTTATTTGAGTATTCGTGATTCGAATCATATTAGGTAATTCGGATTCGTGATTCGAATCCTTTTTGCTAGGATTCGTCCCAGCTCTGAATTTTGTTAGTTTTAATAGGAAAACAAATCTCATCGGTTTTAATTTGCAACGAAATCATAGCAAGTTGTTGTACAATCAAAGATCTCGGAGGACTACTTGACTCGAAAATAACCTTTCATGAACATATTAGAAATATATGTAAATCTAGTTACAGAATGTTAGGTTTTATTGCACGTAACTCAAAGGACCTTAAAAACATCGACACATTAACTAAAATGTACAATACATTTGTACGGAGCAAACTTGGTTACTGCTCTATTATCTGGTCAGCGCATCTCGCTTGCTCTACTAACCAACTAGAGAATATTCAACAATTTTCTGAAAATAATTTATTTAAAAAAGCACCAAGTATATCCTATTAAAAATTGCAATCATGATGATTTGCTTCGCGAGTTCAATTTGCAATCCCTTGAAGTACGTCGGAAACTATCTTCTCTATTATTTTTGCACAAGTTACTAAACAATGAAACTGATGATATCCATTTACTGTCAAAACTTAATTTCTACATGCCAAGATTGAACTTGAGAAGCAGATGTACATTTGCGTACTTTGTGTCAAAAACTAACCTTCTTTACTATTCTCCCTTAAACTGCATGATACGACACTGCAATTATATTCCAGACATGGATATATTTAATATAACCTCTCTTCAAATCTGAACCTTACTGTCATAACAAATACTTAATATAACATATATTATGTCATACACCGTTATTGTTTTTGTATTACTTGATTAGTTAGACCTGATGATTATTGTAAATTTTTTTAGAAATTTATATTGTTTTTAATTATAATATAATTTATTTTTAATTAATATATTATAACATATTTGAGGTGTACTGTACATTTCTCTGTAAATAGAATTTATTCTGCTGAGAAATAACGTATTATTATAATTATTATTATCAACATTTTTTACTGTTCTACTATATACAGGGTGAGTTTTTTCATGTTCTCTATAGGAATCTCGTAAACAATAAGAGATAGTGTTTGGTGTTGTAGGCGTTCACTTTGTGGTACATCTTAAATACACTTGTAAATAAAACACTTTTTACTTTGTTTAACCACTGAATCTTACATTTAATTGTGTGACTAGTTTCGACTATCTAGTAGTCATTCTCAAACTAAAGTACTTTAGTTTGAGAATGACTACTAGATAGTCGAAACTAGTCACACAATTAAATGTAAGATTCAGTGGCTAAACAAAGTAAAAAAGTGTTTTATTTACAAGTGAATAAGAGATAGAGAAATGGTTAAATAGGCAAAGTAGTGCAGTTTTATGAGCTACAAAAAATTACACTTGTAAAATTTTCGTAATAGTCAAGGGTAACTAGATATTTTGAAAAATGTGAAAAGTGTTATTTTTTAAATCGATTCTTCTCAGTTATTAAAAGAAATAATAAAAAAAAAAAACTGTAAATAGCAATGTTTTAGATAATTTTACACTTTATAATAAAATTTTATCAGATATTTTATATTGACATTAGTTTTTGAGATATAACACAAACTTGGATTTTTTAAATGGAAACCATAGTTCGCTATGTAGTCATTAGAAAGTCATTTTTTTTCTTTAATCTGATATCTCAAATGAATATAGTATAAATCAGTGTTTCGTTCACTTGCCACAGAAGTAACATTTCTTGTTTACAAAAAATAGCATTTGCAGGGCGTAATACATCGTCCGATAAATTCAAATTTTCAGATTTTTTAAAACTCGATTTTTTTCAGGTTAAATCAATGGGTAAAAACCTTTGTTGTAGGTAAATAATGTAATACTAATAATTTTCCATGTATTTAATGACTTACACCCAAAACAATGATACTCTGATTTACCAGTGAATTATTATTTTTAAATTCGACGCTGCATTTTATTCTCAAGTCTCAATTTTTGGTAAAACAACAGGTCGATGATAAATAGCTGGAAAAGTTTTGTAATTTGGTTAATATGAAATCTTAATATTTTTTGCCCACAAAAAAACATGGAGCGGCTTAACTCGTGAATGATTAAAAAGATAATTGTGCCTCCGGAGGTTGATTGAATGAAATTTTATTCAATTATAGTTGATAGATGAAAAAATAATATATGTGTGATCATACTTGAATCGCAAGCATTTGTAATGAAAAGTGTAGAAACAGAAAGGAATCTGAAAAAGAATCACACAAATTATTAATACTTACAAAGTTATCTTTCAAATCAAAAACATTGACGAAAGATTAATTACACAATAATTGTAAATAAATGATAAATTATAATGACATTTTATATTCAGGCTGGGTAAATTTAAAACACTTGTGTTGTTTCATGTTTTCCAAAAACAAGTGTTTTACTCTACCCAATATAAAAGAAAATACGGTTTTATCAGGAAACAAGTACGGAGTATACCAAGGGTAACACAAAACAGGCTCACCCCCTTTAGATATCAATTTAGTATGTTACTAATAACAAATTAGAATTTAATATTAATCCAGAAATTTTAGCTGCACTTCTGGTTTTACCAGAAGTGACATTCATTTTGTAATTTTGTGAATTCACTCAACTGTTTACACTATCAAAATTGAATTTGTGTTCAGTATTCCGGCACCAGATACCCACAGACGCGTTTCGGACTTCAAGGTCCTCTTCAGTGTGGTCCCGACCCAGTGCTGAGGAATACTGAACATTTCTGACTATTTCAAGCCAATATGTGAAAACTATTAATGATTTCGATAGCTAACGCCATCTAATGCTTCATAGTGGCATCGTCAGTGACACGAATGCACCAAGTGCATATACAGGTCACTGTTTCGTCCACGAGCGAGCAGAACTCTGTTTGTGAAACCAGGAAACAAATATCATGCCACTATGAAGCATTAGATGGCGTTAGCTATCGAAATCATTAATATGTTTACACTACAAATCGACACCTTAGAGTTATAACTGTGATATGTCGCATCTGAGTTTACTGCACATATAATTTTGTAAATTTGAGGTGACAAAATGTTAATTTTTCAGAAAAGTAAAAAAAATATCATAGGTTTTAAATTAATTTCATTTGAAAATCCAAATATTCAATATATTATATTCTTTCCAATTAAATGTAGTTTTAAAAACCTTTGAGAACGGATACCAACCGAAAGTTAAAATGTTATAGGATTAGTACAGAGTTCCCTAGAAAAATGTATACATATTGATAATGAAGGTTTAAATTAATGTATACATGCTTTAAGGTACGATAACTATTTATTTTGTTTGTTTTAAATTGAAATACTGATCTCACATGTAGGACTGTCTTTAGTTAGGCACATGGTTACTTTAGATTTTCAAATTGTTGGCCGCTGGCGAACAGACACAGCAAAATGGCGAGCGTTCGTTAAAGTTACACCGGTTAATGTTTCAATGGTTTCAATGAAGATCGTTGCACCTGCCACTGTAATCTCCTGGCGAAGTTCATACAATACCGACAAGGCCGTAGCTAAAAGGGGGGTAGGAGGGTACAACCTCCCTCCAAACATGTTTAATGTTTGAAGATTTGAAATCTTTAAACATTTTTTTTAAACCTATCTCCGTAATGTTAAAAATCGAACATTTTTGAAAATTGCAGAGGCTGAAGGTTGAAATACCTTACTCTACAGCTAGCTACAGCCTTGTTTGTATTGGAGGACCTTCGTCCGGAGATTACAATGGCAGTTGCATCAATCACCGTTGAAGCATTGACCAATTTAACTTTGGCAACCGCTCGTCGTTCCGACAAGTGTCTGACCGCCAACAACCAATATTTCGAACATCTAAAGTAACCATATGCTTCTTTGAAGACCATACTACATGTATGATCAGCATTTAAATGTAAAGAAACACACACAATCGTTCCTTAAAGTGTGTATACATTTATCTGGCGGACTCTGTATATTTATATTCTCCCATTTATTATTATTGCTTACTGAGATAAGCAATAAAATTTAAAAATAAAATTAAGAAAATCAACATTTTTAAATAACCTTTTCAACTAAAAAAGCTACGACAACAGGTTATACCAGAGATGGGCATAATTGATTGTAATCGAGTATTATATTCCTGCTGTTCATCTAAATAAAAGCAAGTAGCATTCGGTTACCTCCTTTTTATCTACGTAAAATGTAGTATCATTCAAAAATGATGATTCGAACAAATATCGTCAATAATAATACTCGATTATGCCTGTCACTAGCTATATACACATTAAATATTCATATTTTTATTCTCAACAACTTTTATTTGAAATATTGTTCTAATATGTTAATCATATACGAGATACTATGAGCATCTCACCCACAACTTAGGCATTTTGAGATATTTTGGAGTTAAACCTAAAGACAAAATTTAATGAATATCCCATGAGCCTTTTTTGCTAAAATCGTTCCACAATCTGATAAATTTTCGAGCCGGGAAATCCAAATTTTCAGGATATTCTAATATCGAAATGTTACTTTATGGTAAATCAAAGAGTGGAAACACTTGTCAGAAGGAAAATTCAATAAAATGATTAAACAAAAGAATTACACAATCATTAACATAAACAGTGTAACATAACCTCTAAATTACTCGAAGTTTAACTACTATAGTCTGTTTAAAAACTAGAAGGAGTAAGTGCCAAAGCCCAATTTACACTATAAAAAGTTACCAGATATATCACTAGATAAATTTAGCGGCAATTTTAAATAATTTCATAATTACTCTTTAAATAAAATCAAATATCCATTTTGTACTTCTTAATTGTAGTTAAGTATTTTTTTTTCCAACGTACGATATCGTCAGTTCAATTAAAATTCTTATACGGCATCTCGCCATATATCTGTGAAATAAAACATATTTACATTATGTTCATAATATAATATGCAATTTATATAATAATGTGTCTCTATCAGAACTGAGACGAATCTTCGTAAAAAGGATTCGAATCACGAATCCGAGTCACCTAATATGATTCGAATCACGAATACTCGAATAAAGGATTTGTAAGAGATAAATATGATTCGAATCCTGTTTTTTTCGAATTACGAATACAAATCCTTTAAGAATAAAATGGATTTTATTATTTTTTTGCAACCATTAATGTAAATGTCGTTACTAGTTGTTTTAACAAAAATATTCAAAACCTAATTATTTATTATTGCCACTGAACATCGTTGATAACAGACTAAATATCTGACTCCCTGTTACTCTGGTTAAAGATGTATTTGTGTGTTTCTGAACTTCACTTCAAATCAGTGTTTTGTACGCGTGGCGCATGAAGTAAAATTTCGAGTTTAGAAAAGCCCGAAAATTTGTCTCGGGTCGCTGCGCGACCCTCGACAAATTTTGACGGGGCTTTTCTAAACTCGAAATTTTACTTCATGCTTAGCCTGGGAGTGGAAACACTCGTTCAAAACTTCAAATTGAACTCTATTATAAAATCGACTAATGCCTGAAAATTTACTGAATATCATTTAATCCGGGAAAGTCAGAGAAAAGTCATGGAATTATATTTAAATTGACCAAAACACTAACAAAAAAGCCATATGATATTATTAAATTTGTCAAAATCGGCAGGCAAATTAAAAAACACGTAAAAATTTATAAAATTAACTTAAATATTGACAAAAACAATGAAAAACTTTAACAGAATAGGGGTTTCCCACAGAAAGAAGTTGTATTAAAAGGCCAGGGAAAAAAATCTTAGATCAGGGAAATGTCGGAAAAATCTAACATTTCAGATTGTGGCGACCATGTCAGTTTTACTTCAAACAATATTAAACAAAGTCTTAAAAACTAGATTAATATCTTTAAAAACATATTCCATCATATAATGATCTTATCAAAGCATTCACTTTAAAGTTTCGAACGAGCGTTTCCACTCCCAAACTAAGTCTGAAGTAAAATTTCTAGTTTAGAAAAGCCCCGCGGAAATTTGTATCGGGTCGCGCAGCGACCCGAGACAAATTTTCTGGGTTTTTCTATACTCGAAATTTTACGTCATGCGCCACCCGCATAAAACAGTGATTTAACGAGAAACTTAAAAACACAAAAAAAACATTTTTCATGGTATTCCTCACAATTAATTCGAATTATTTTTGACGAATCAAATCCTTTTGTAAGTATTCGAATCCTTTTACTAGGATCCAAATCCTTTCAAAAGGATTCGAATCACCCACATTTAGACTCGAATACGAATCCCATTAAAAAAATGTAACGAATCCGGATCACGAATCTAGTTAAACTAAAGTATTGGAATGCCTCTTTTGAATCCTCTAAAAGGATTCGAATCCTGCACAGCTCTGGTCTCTATCTTACTCAAAATTGATTTGTTTCATAAAATTATACAAGGTAGCACGACTCATCTTCGGCATGCCTGCATGATCGTTTACTTTATTAAAACTTCATTCAAAGTTGGCAGTTCATTTTTATAGAAGAAACTCTGCACGGATCTCTTCACTACGTCATCAAAACTTGTAATTATGTCCTCCAAGCTGTTTAGGGCTACAAATCTCTACGGACTTCTTATATTCGTTAATGGTACGATAGACAGTGGAATTTACAATTCCTAAAAATTAAACATTTTATTATTTGATGCACATTCTTATGCTATCTGATATCTCACCTACTGCACCATCAATGTATGATATAACAGCAGTCATTTTCATATGTGGATCATCTGTTATCATGTGCTTATACATATTTATAATGCACTGTTTTTCAGACAGATATAAATGACCCAAATCCAACTTCTTACGCTTTTTTGGAGGGGAAGGTGATATTATCACCAAGCTTGTACTGGGTCCATAATCTATCACAACAATATAAACAAAACTAACTTTTAACTATGCTAAAGAAACACCGCACAAAAGGTTATTACGAAACAGACAAAGTTGCAACTCGGTAACGCTTCGAATCAAGGTTATGTCAGCTGTTGCGTCTAATAATGACGTAATTAGCATAGTGTAAATTGGGCGCGCTCTCGGCCAATCAGAGTTGTAGGTTTTGGCGCGTGAAATTTAAAACGCTCCTCCTAGTTATTAAACAGATTATAACGAAATATTAGTATTGTATTAGTACTGATCTAGTAGGTAATAAACAGCATTAAACTAGAATAATAATAACGGCATTTCTATAAAATTGGCTGTTTATTATTATTTTTTTTTATTTTAGTTATGATGATGTTGCCGAGATGACTTTATAACAAACCAGCCGAGAGATTACATTTTTTGTAATAAAATACATTTTTTACGTTTTTACGCAACTCATTTTTGTTTGTTACAAAACACGTATATTACATTACATGTTTTACAATTTCCATGGTGGTGAGTTTTAATATTGCCACGAGCTCGGGATCTACGTAGGGATTAAAATGTATAGGAAAGGGGATTCTTATGCAAAGATTTACAGGATTATACAAATCCTTTCAAAATTAACATTGTATACGTGTCAGGTGTAAATTTCACACTGAATATTGAAGTACATAAAAAAATATTGGCACGAGAAAGATTTCGATGTGAGAAAAAATGGAAAATATTGGATAGAATGTAACATTTTTTATCTGATAGAAAACTGATTATTATTTAAGCCCATGTGTAATCATTGTTCCTACATGCAGCGCCATCTATTGCTCAAAAGACGTGTTGCGCAACATTCTTAGAAATAATGAATTATGTTTTACACATACAAATTCAAAATGAATTTTTTAAAATCTGACGAAAAGTATGAATACAAGATAATTCACTTAAATCCGCAACCATTTGATATGTCATTAATTTTACTGTTGTAAAACAAAACGAAGTTCAATTATAAATTATAACAAATAAATGAAGAACATATTACCAATCTTATGTAACAAGATTATTTCAATGCAGTTGGCGAAACCAAAATGCAAATCGCGAGCAGTTGTTTGTTGAAATAAAAAGTGTGTCATGCACAAGAGCTCATACAAAAGAGAGATGTCTTAATTTTACGGTTTTATTTTTCCCGCTTTTATTGCATGCCATATGTTTGTTGTGTAACCGTTTTAATACGCGCTCCTTTATTATTGTTTTTATCGTTGGCTACTTCGGCTTACTAACTCAATTTCTGAACTAACCACATATGGATCTAAGTGTCTATTATTAATATTATCATATTTTTTTATTAACTATTTAATTTATTCAGAAATACAGAGAAATGTTCATTTTAGTATACAAAGAGTTTTATGTAACACTGAACATTTTCATAACGAGAATTTTTCTTTTAAGTATCCATATGCATACGTTGTACATTTTCCGACGCTCGGTTTATTAAAAGAATTCAATTTGAAGCTTTAGGCGAGTGTTTTCCACTCCCAGGCTAAGCATGAAGTAAACTTTCAAGTTTTCTAAAGCATGAAGTAAACTTTCGAGTTTTCTAAACTCGAAATTTTACTTCATGCGCCACCGGTACAAAACACTGATTCAATGTAAAGTTTAGCGATGCGTTTTAAACTTCGCAATATATCAGTGCTTTGTACCGGTGGCGCATGAAGTAAAATTTCGAGTTTAGGCAAGCCTGAAAATTTGGTTTGGCCGCTACGCGCTTCGCGCTACGCGCTTCGCGCTACGCGACCAAACTAAATTTTCAGGCTTTTCTAAACTCGAAATTTTACATAATTGATTGATAAGGCTGATAAATGTTGAAAGTTCATCTTCACTTTTATATAAATAAAATAAAATAATTTAAATTTTCTTCACCTGAAGAAGCCACAGTGTGGCGAAACAATTGTAGCGCGTTTACAATATATATTTGAAAGTTTTAAATTATTTTATTTTATTTATATAAAAGTCGAAATTTTACTTCATGCTTAGTCTGGGAGTGGAACACACTTACTTTATGTTTCAAATTGAACTCTTTTAAAAAAAAAACAACGATTATTTAAAAATTTACGCCATATAGTTGGGACATGTATACTTGAAAGTAAAACCCCCTGTATTTACAAGTCGAGGCATTAATTGCGATTGATTGGCTACAATTTGTAATGGTCATATAGGCAACCCAATTTGCACATAACCTGAAAAATGAGAGGTGTCAAATCGTGCTTTGGTTTGATAAATAGAATACACTAAAATAAACATTGAAAATGTTCGGTGTTACATAAAACTCTCTGTATATATATCGCGATGTACATTTTCAGGCATTTGTTGTTTTTGAAAAAGTTCAATGCGAAGTTTCTAACGAGTGTATTGACTCCTTGATTAAGCATAAAGCAAAATTTTAAGTTAAGAGAAGCCTGAAAACTTGGATTTGCCCTTAGCGAACCCCAATCTTAATTGTTTTCTAAGGAGTAAACCACCCTTATTTAAAAAAATTAAAACACATATTTTACAAGGACTGTTCTGATTTTTTTTGAAGTAATAGTGCATATAATGGATAAAATCTGAACATTTAATTTAAATATATTTATTATATACATTTTCGTATATTGAAGCGTTGGCATATTTTCCCTTCTCAAACGTACGAGCAATTTCGCGATGGAATTTATTATCACAAGAGGGTATTATCTGCAGTGTCATTACGGCATAAAGAGATTTACAAGGTGGGAAAATGTCGTTAAGCTAATGTTATGAGGAATATAAATTCTTCTTGTGATTTGTATATTTCCATAGAAAAGAAAATAATAAAAAAAGAAACGTAAGCTCAGCGAAAAATATTTTTGTCTATTACACATTTAAACAGAAAAATGCAAATAAAACTGTAGAAAAATAAAATATTACTTTCTTTGTGTGCAAGCAAAAATTACTACACTTATAAACATTTCATATAAAGATTTTTTAAATTACGTACGCGTCTGCTAATTAATAATGTAATAAGGTTCGATTCACGAAAGGTGTCCCATTGTTTCCTTGATTTGTAGTGCTTTCCGCACTAATACATGTAATACGAAAATAGTTTGATGCCTTCAGATTACCTGTGTGAAAAGAGACAGAAAACTTCATAATATGTCTGCTATGGTTTTTAGATGGAACATGCAAAAACGTAGGGTTAAACGTCACATTTTGACAATACTTTGTAAAACTAAATCTGCAAAAACCCAGCCACAAATCATTTTAATTAATGTGAGTTTAAGTGCTATAATTCCAATTTCCACTTCTACTAAATAGTTCAGGTATTTTCAGAAATAAATAATGCATTTATGTTGATTTTGTGTAAGCTCTAACGAAAATGTTAGTTGAATCGAATGAGCATTCAGTAGATTTGGCAAATGGTCATCGGATTAATCTGTTAATACAGAGAAATTTTCTTTTAATTGTACATACAGGTATACATATGCATACGCTTTTTTAAAGAGTTCAATTTGAAGCTTAAAACGAGGGTTTTCCACTCCCAGACTAAGCATGAAGTAAAATTTCGAGTTTAGAAAAGCCTGAAAATTTGGTTTGGTCGCGTAGCGCGAAGCGCGGAGCGGCCAAATCAAATTTTCAGGCTTTTCTAAACTCGAAATTTTACTTCATGCGCCACGCCTATAAGACAATGATTTGAAGCGAAGTTTACTCGTTTACAATATTTCAGTACTTTTAGTGTTTAATACGCGTGGCGCATGAAGTAAAATTTCGAGTTTAGAAAACCCTGAAAATTTGATTTGGTCGCGTAGCGCGAAGCGGTCAAACCAAATTTTCAGGCTTTTCTAAACTCGAAATTTTACTTCATGCGCCACGCGTATTAAACACTAAAAGTACTGAAATATTGTGAACGAGTAAACTTCGCTTCAAATCATTGTCTTATAGGCGTGGCTCATGAAGTAAAATTTCGAGTTTAGAAAAGCCTGAAAATTTGGTTTGGCCGTTTCGCGCTACGCGACCAAACCAAATTTTCAGGCTTTTCTAAACTCGAAATTTTACTTCATGCTTAGTCTGGGAGTGGAAAACACTCGTTTTAAGCTTAAAATTGAACTGTTTTAAAAATAGCGTATGTATATGTATACCTAATATACAATTCCCTGTATGTATACTTAAAAGAAAAATTCTCTGTATTAACAGATTAATCCGCTAACTTTTTGCCAAATCTACTGAATGCGCATTCGATTCAACTAACATTTTTGTTTGAGCTTACACAAAATCAACATAAATGCATTTTATATTTCTGTAAATACCTGAACTATTTAGTAGATGTGGTAATTGGAATCATACCACTTAAACTCACATTGAAAACGATTGTGCACATTAATTAAAATGATTTGTGGTTGGGTTTTTGCAGATTTAGTTTTACGAGGACATTGTCAAAATATGACGTTTAACCTTAAAATTTCAAAGCTGCACACCGGAACATACGTTTTCGTATGTTTCATCTAAAACCATAGCAGACATATTAGAAGGTTTTTGTCTCTTTTCCACACGTAATCTGAAGACATCAAACTATTTTCGTATTACATGTATTGGTGCAAAAAACACTACAAATCAACTAAACCATGGGACACCTCTCGTGAATCGTACCTTATACATGTCGCGATGTAAAAATACGCTGTAATTTTTTTGGAAAAGATAACATCCCTGTATGTATACCTTGATCATTTTCGAAATAAATAATTATTTAAAAAGTTTTATTAATAGTTTTAATAACATTAATGTAAATTTACAATGAATAAAATTGAATTTGTGTTCAGTATTCCGGCACCAGATACCCACAGACGCGTTTCGGACTTCAAGGTCCTCTTCAGTGTGGTCCCGACCCAGTGCTGAGGAATACTGAACATTTCTGACTATTTCAAGCCAATATGTGAAAACTATTAATGGATTTCGATAGCTAACGCCATCTAATGCTTCATAGTGGCATCGTCAGTAACACGAATGCACAAAGTGCATATACAGGTCACTGTTTCGTCCACGAACGAGCAGAATTCTGTTTGTGAAACCCGAAAACAAATGTCACTGACGATGCCACTATGAAGCATTAGATGGCGTTAGCTACCGATATCCATTAATAGTTTTCACATATTGGCTTGAAATAGTCAGAAATGTTCAGTATTCCTCAGCACTGGGTCGGGACCACACTGAAGAGGACCTTGAAGTCCGAAACGCGTCTGTGGGTATCTGGTGCCGGAATACTGAACACAAATTCAATTTTGATATTTGTTTACTGGTTTCACAAACAGAGTATAGCTCCGTGGACGAAACAGTGACCTGTATATGCACTTTGTGCATTCGTCTCACTGACGATGCCACTATGAAGCATTAGATGGCGTTAGCTATCGATATCCATTAATAAATAAAATTGTTTATACCATATCTATTGTAAAAAAGAAATCATTGTAAAATTTTGCACCCTCTAACTTGGCAATAGTTTATTAGTCAGATTAGTATAATGATGCAGCTAATCGCAAGCATTGAACCAAGTGATCATATATAATTTTATTTCTTAGTTTGTTTTTATTTAAAACCGCAGATTCCGACAAATATGTTGATCCAAAACAAGTCAGGATTTTTTTAGCAATGCTCGATCTTCTGATTGTCAATTATCAATTTTGTGTGTATAGAAAAAAAAAACGATTTTTTATGTACACACATTTGAAAGAAAGGATTAATAACTTCTTATTCTTCCCTTCTCCTCTCTGTTAGACATTCGTTGTTTTTGTAAGAGTTTAATTAAACTTCTAACGAGTGTTTCCAATCCCAGTTTAGGCATAAAGTAAAATTTCGAGTTGAAAAAAGCCTGAAAATTTGGTCCATCCGCCACGCATATAAAACACTGATTTAAAGTGAAGTTTAAAATATATTTTTTTTTTGCCGTCAAGTTGACAATATTAATATATTTAAAATATACTTGGACTTTGTGAGATCTCATGTTGACTAATTTTACAAATGTTTATTTTGATTACTTTGAACGCAATGTGTTTTGGAATATATAAAAGTATACGTAAAAAGAAAAAAATCGCCGTTCCCACTGAACAAACACATGTAAGTAATGTTGCATCAACCTTAAAATAACGTTAAATGTTGCTACAATGTTGATATAACGTTGTTTGTTTTTTGCTCAGTGGGTTGTTTCCTAAATGCAATTTTAAATCATTTCTTTATACTTATTGTCTATATTTTTCGTATCTGTATCGATCAAACATTTCGCACATTATGATTTTTTCGGAATAGCAACAGACGAATTGCTCATTAAAAAACATTTTTTACCACTCATAGTAAATTTTTTTCACTAAATCCAGTTGGAGGTCGAAACCACTTGGCGATCGACCAAAATGGTCCAGCGATCGACGGGTTGAACATTGATTATAGGCCACCAAATATAGTACATTGAGTTGGCTATACTCGTTGTATGTGTTTTTTAACATACATTTAAATTAGTCAAATTTTTAATGCCTTTTGCACTTAAAAAAAGACGATATTCTGATTTTCTATTTAATTAATGTTTGCTACACTTGTAAATAGAACACTTTTTACTTTGTTTAACCACTGTATTTTACACTTAATTTGTGACTATAGTTTCGACTATCTAGTAAACTAAAAGTAAATAAAAATTACATGTTAAAACCTATTTATACGACTTCGAAGGGAGGACAGTTAATGTTTCTTACTTAATGTTGTTTACTTTAGTATTTGTCTTCTTATAGTTTAATAGCCCTAGCATCTTACATCCTTTTGACCAAACTTACTAGTAATAATTAATATTAATAATGCAATTAGGTAATTAATATTAATAATGCAATCAACTTCTTTTTTTTGTCTCTACAATCAGTGCACTCATTGATTTAATCTTTCTGCACAGTCCATGTTCATTTAATCAACTCAACACGTGTTTCCGCAAACAAATTTACCCACCCAGGTAATCTAGATCAAAGCAAACTCGTCCAATTTTGCACATGATGCACGTACATGCAGACGCGTATATAGAAGTGGCGTTTAATCGGCTATTAACGGCCCACCTGACTGATAATAGCTCCATCATTGTCGATCTTATCTTATGATGATGATGAGCGCATTATTAGTTTCTGGATCGATTTTCTGATACGGTTCGCCAGAGCTTTTAGCATTTTCGCGTGCGAGTTTCGTAAATATTTGAACTATTATCGAGGTGTTTTATTGGACAGCGAATTTTGACGAATTGTTCAAAACAATTAAAAGGTAAATGTCATGATGTGCTATTAAATTCTTGGGCACTTAATGTGTTTAGCTTCTAGACGAACAATATAATAATATATTGTTTTTTTTGTGTGTATATAAACCATTCCAGATAAACTCATTAAGGTGTGTGTCTGTTGGGTAAATTATTAATACATGTTTATATAAATATTTATGTACACATATGAGGTCAATTGTGTTTACTTAATAAAATGATCAATCCTTAATATACTGTAATATTTCAGTAAGTCTATCTAAATCTAATACAAAAACCATATATTATAAATCAAAAATAAATTAGTTTTGTATTTAAATTTTAAATAATAATTGAATTTAACATGATTACATGTAAAATTAAATTTGTGTTTAGTATTCCGGCACCAGATACCTACAGACGCTTTTCGGACTTCAAGGGCCTCTTCAGTGTGGTCCCGACCCAGTGCTAAGGAAAACTGAATATTTCTGACTATATAAAGCCAATATATACAAACTATTAATGGATTTGATACCTAACGTCATCTAATGTTCCATAGTGGCATCGGCAATGACACGAATGCACGGAGTACATATACAGGTCACTGTTGCGTCCACGAAGGAGCTAAATTACTTGTGTATAAAGTTCTCTAAAATTCTCTTCAAAAAATTAACGTAACAATAGATAGAGAAAAAACGAAGATATTGTTAAAATAATAATTAACATTGTTTTAACATAAAGAAGTAAATTTAGTAACTGCCAACAAAATTATAGCTTTCCATAAAAGTTGATTAATTTTTATGCATTTCCTCATTATGTAGAAAATATAGGTTTTCTATAAAAAAAAAATCAACGAATCGTTAAATTTTGCTAACATTTTGAGAGATTGTTGATAAATTAATGAACAATAGTTCAGCGTTAAGAAACCTTGAGAAATTATTTTTTTTAAATTATCAGTCCTGAAATAAAAAAGATTGACTTCTAGTAAAATAACAGTTATAGATAAGTAGTTGTTAAATTCCTTTACCTTTACTATTTTATATTAATTCTAGATGCACATTTTAGGCACTGTGTGTCCATTTTCAATAGTTTAACGTATTTGACAAATTAGTAAATAAATATAAAAGTACAAATTATTTATGCAAACAAGTACGATTAATTTGAAATCAGATAAAGCCCGACTAGCTTAAGGTATTTAATTTAAGAGTGGGTTATTTAACAGACTTAAATCGAAATTTATAAGACTTCATGTTTTGGCATTCGTCGATTTTATATAAAAACGTGCTATAAGTTGTTTAAAACGAGCGTTTTCACTCCCAGACTAAGCATAAAGTCAAATTTTAAGTACAGAAAAGCCTGAGAATTTGGTTTAATCGCTCCGCGAAGCATGAAGATAAATGTCGAGTTTAAAAAGGCTTAAAAATTTGGAGTTTTATTCATTTCTATACTCAAAATTTCACTTAATGCGCCACGCGTTCAAAGTTCAAAATATACCGCTTATGTTTGATCTCACGTCTATCAATTTTATAAAACTTTACTTCGCCAATTTAATGCTGCGCTTTCAATATATACAGAGAGTTTTATGTAACACCGAACATTTTCAATGTTCATTTTCGTATATTCTGTTTATCAAATCAAAGCATCCAATACGATTTGACACCTTTAATTTTTAGGTTAGTTGTAAACTGAGTTGCCTATATGACCATTAAAAATTCTAGCCAATCAATATTGCAATTAATGCCTCAACTTGTATATACAGGAAGTTTTTCTTTCAAGTTTACATGTCCCAATTACAGCGTATGTGCCGTAAATCTTTAGATAATCGTTGTTTTGTTCAAATATTTCAATTTGAAACTCAAAACGAGTGTGTTCCACTCCCAGACTAAGCATGAAGTAAAATTTCGAGTTTAGAAAAGCCTGAAAATTTGGTTTGGTCGCGTAGCGCGAAGCGCGGAGCGGCCAAACCAAATTTTCAGGCTTTTCTAAACTCGAAATTTTACTTCATGCGCCACCGGTACAAAACACTGTCATTACGAAATTTGAAACACACCGCTAAACTGTACATTGCGTCAGTGTTACTTATCGGTGGCGCATGAAGTAAAATTTCGAGTTTAGAAAAGCCTGAAAATTTGGGTTGGCCGCTCCGCGCTACGCGACCAAACCAAATTTTCAGGCTTTTCTAAACTCGAAATTTTACTTCATGCTTAGTCTGGGAGTGGAAAACACTAGATTAAAGCTTTAAATTGAATTCTTTGAATAAACCGAGCATCGGAAAATGTGCAACGTATGCATATGGATATTAAAAAGAAAAATTCTCGTTATGAAAATGTTCGGTGTTACATAAAACTCTCTGTATAAGTATAAAAATGCGTCTATGTTTCGTTGATTTTTATTGTATTCTAAATCAAGAAAAAAAAAAAATGGTGATAAGCCAACAAGAAGCCTATTATTTTGAAGCGACGTTTCTCAGACAGTCGATACTGATTACATATTTCTTAAATTACATACAGGTGTATGTTTACGGATATATGATTACTGTTATTATTATTATTGTTGGTGTTTGTACACATATTTATTTTTTGAATGTTGTGTTCTGAGATTTTTCCGTAATAGATATTTGTGTCACAGTAAGGAAAAGGCGCTTTTTACGTAAATAATCCCCTCTATACAATTTGTCAGGGGCGAATAATTTTACGGCTGTTTAAGAAATTCTTCGCGGTAATGTGCTCATCCAATATTTACAACCCTGCCTGACCCGAATAACGAAAGCTCAAAGAGGCAAGAAAAAAATAGCTCGGAAAGCGACAAACAGACCGAAAAATATTAAATTATCTCTTGTGAGAATGCTGATGCGAATTTCAATCAAGTGAAAATCTAATATGGATAAAAATAAATATAATCTAGGAGGATATATTCATATTTATTGTGTTAAGTCTTTAAAATGTTTTAAAATATTTGTTTGTTTAATTTATTACACAAATATCAAGCCAATTCAAAAATATTTGTAATGCATCATACACTTAAATATTTTTGAAATATTCTACAACGAAATATTAACATTTCATTGATAAGAGATAAATCTCGAAACGCGTCTATAGATGACCTGCAAATAATTTAATATGATTTGTTAATTATTACAGTATGTTACTGTATGTAGCTGCAAACAGTTCATTGTAGAACTCAATAGCTGTCAGGACAATAGCTAGAGACGTAATTGTTTAAATGAGTGTTTGAATTCGTGCTTGTAAGACAAATTAGTTGTTGATTACGAAAAGTATCGCACTTTTAATATTTTTACTAGGTGACGTCATAGAAATGGATAGAGTTATTTTCGAAATTTTAACATTCGGTTGTTTATATTAATAAATTGAAACTATTTCGTTCCATAAATCAAATTTACTTTTGGCGCTGTAGTTACTATGAGTTTTTAAATATTTAAAAAAGGAATGCGTACGGAGTGCGTGCACACAAAAACAGATGTGTAATTTTGATATCCCATAGTACTGTATGCCTCTTCTCTTTTTATATTATATATTAAATATTTATCTAAATTATGTGGAAACGCAATGAGTTTTATAAACAAAATATAAAATATTAATATTTAATATATTGTTGAAATAAAAAATGATTAGATGCATATTACGGATAATATGTTTTTTTTAATAATAATAGTAATAATAATAATAATATTTATTTCCTAATTACAGAGAAATAATTAATTAAGAAACTAAATTACAATTTACTAAATTACAACTAATATAATTAAGGAATTCAAAATTACAATTAGCATAGGTAAGAAACTAAATTAGAATGTATACATAAAAAAGCAATAGAGTAATCTTTAGTGCAAACATTCCATAATTTCACACTTAAATTGTTTTGCATTTGGAGAAAATATTTCAACGAAACACTGGACGTTCGATAATGGCGAATCATCCTACTTAATGTCGAAAACGTGTAATGCGTAGTGCGGGCTGTTTTATAATTGAAAGTTTCCTTATACCTGGAATTCAGTCTTAGTACATTGAAATTGATCTGAATTAGTAATTCAGTGTTATCAGTGTAGTTATGTATTAATTTAAACAATTTAATAATAGATAAGTACCCATTTTTGTTCTGTATTGTACCTGTTATTAACATATCGTCAATTAATTCCGATGTTATTCATCATGCCATATATCGCTTGAATAATACAATGTCCTGCGGCGCAGATGGAATTCCAAGTTTTTTAATAAAAAGATGCTGCTTTTCTCTTAATACAACCACTTGAAACAATTTTTAACCTTATTCTTAAATCATCGATATTTCCGTCAGTTTGGAAAGAATCAAAAATATGTCCAGTGCTTAAGTCTGGTGATTCCAAGGAAATCGCTAACTATCGACCCATTTCCTTGCTGTCAAATTTCGCAAAAGTATTTGAAATAGTCATTTACAATTACATTTATCCAAAGGTTAAAAATTATATTTCTACAAATCAGCATGGCTTTATGGAAGGTAAATCTACGACGACCAATTTGTGTTGCTTTAGTGAATATGTCTGCAGTGAGCTCGATCGTAAGGGTCAGGTTGACTGTATATATACGGATCTTGCTAAGGCATTCGACCGTGTCGATCATACTACACTCCTAAATAAACTTGGAAATTACGGATTTCATGTCAACCTGATTAATTTATTCAAATCTTATCTATCTGACCGCCATCTATATGTCTCAATCAATGGGTTCTCATCTAAAGCGTTTGTTGCTCGTTCGGGTGTACCCCAGGGATGCAATTTGGGGCCATTATTATTCCTTCTCTTTGTTAATGACCTTAGTGTTTTACTAGATTGTAACCATTTATTATTTGCAGATGATCTTAAAATATTTTCTAATATTGAAACACAATCTTCCTGTCTAAATTTACAAAATATGCTTGATACAAATTCTGCATGGTGCTGTGATAATCATTTAACTCTAAACATTGCTAAATTTAAAGTAGTTACTTATTCGCGTAAGGGTAATCCAATGTTATTCAAATATTCCATTGGAAATCAACCTTTGGTAAGACTCTCAACTTTTATAGACCTTGGTGTTACCTTTGATGCTCACTTCAATTTCAAAACTCACTACAATACAATAATATGTAAAGCCAACAGAACTCTTGGGTTTATTATTCGTAACTCTAGGTCTTTCAAAAATGTAGAAGC
This sequence comes from Philonthus cognatus, assembly GCA_932526585.2. Lineage (NCBI taxonomy): Eukaryota > Metazoa > Arthropoda > Insecta > Coleoptera > Staphylinidae > Philonthus > Philonthus cognatus. The sequence goes on from OW052242.1 coordinate 39,397,425, forward strand.
ACTAAAAGTTCTATACAATTCGTATGTACGTTCTGTTCTTGAATACGGTTTGATCATCTGGAATCCGATATATCACACACATAATCAATCTCTTAAAAATATCCAACGTAAATTCTTCAAGTACCTGTGGTACAAAAGGCATGGAAACTATCCTCCGCAGGGTTTCAGCCACGACTTGCTTTTAAATGAGTTTGATGCGGTCTCGCTACAATCACGGAGAAATATTCTGGGTCAATTATTTTTATTTAAAATCCTTCACAGCATGATTGATTGTCCAGACCTTTTAGTTAAAATTAACTTTAATATCCCTAGATTATCTAGTCGACATTGTATGTGCTTCCATATTAACTGCGCGGTCTAACGTCCTTGAATTCTCCCCATTGCGTCGTATCTGCGCATGTCACAATAATCTCGATTGTGACATATTTAACTGTAGTCTGAGAGAATTCAAGGCATTAATTTCTAGTGTGGAATTTAACATTTAAGGTTAACGGCGATTGACTACCTACTGTATTATTGTTTTTTTTTTACACTTAATTTAATTTAATGTATTTATCTTGTAAGTTATATATACATTTCCTTATATATATATATATATATTTTTTTTTTTTAAACATTTTTATTCGAATGATTATTTTAGTTTATAGTTGTTACTCTGTAATTGGGGTTTTGCCTGTTGGGTAATAAAGATTATTATTATTATTATTAAAATCAAATTATTGTAAGAGTGCTTGATAGTTTATATTGAAGTCGGGATAAGCCTTATGTTTTATGAAATACACAGTAGCGCAGTACGATATTTTCGACAGTATGAGTGAATGATATAAGTGTATTGCCGTGTTTACAGATCCGAAATGGTTACAGTTACGCTTTAAGAAACCTAGCGATTTGTAGCATTGCGTTGTAATTTGCTGTACATGCGTGTTAATCGTTAGTTTATCATCAAAATATATCTCAAGATCTTTTAGATAATTCGCACGGGTTATTGAAATATTATTCAGCTGATAGTCATATGTAATTGGACGACATGAACGAAAATAAGACATTACATTACACTTAGCTACGTTTAGCATTAAATTATTAGATGAACACCACTGATCTAACTTCATTAAATTACTTTACAAACGATTTGTATCTTTGGTATTATTTACTACTGAGAAAAGTTTTATGTTATCAGCGTACAGCGAGAATTCGCAATCTAACACATCACATACGCTGTTTACATAAATTAAAAACATTAAAGGGCCAAGATTGTAACCCTGCGGCAACCCACTACTGGCCAAATACCTATTTGATTATAGTCCCATATAGAAAACAAATCGTTGTTTCTTATTTAAGCGCGATGATATTACAGATACTATATTGGCACTAATATTATACTTTTCAAGTCGGCTGATACGAATACTGTGCGATATTCTATCGAATGCTTTTGTCATGTCGGTGTACAAAACATCCACTTGATTAGTTCTAAGTTATTAGCTAAGAATTAAGTAACGTTTAATAAGATACTTTTGGGTAGATTTTTTTCTCATAAATCCATGTTGCTTTAGGCTCAGTTCGATACTGGTTTTTGAGTAAATATGGTCAGCAGTAATAGATAGACCTTACTAACGTTCGTTATCAAAGCAATAGGTCTGTAATTCTCAATATTCCTTTTATTGCCCTATTTAAAGACCGAACATATTCTCGTTACCTTCCAGCACTGACTAAATGCCCATAGAGAGAATTTGGTTCAATAAGTGCAATAAAGGTTTAGCTAAAACTATGGCTTCTTTTAATATGAAGGAAGGGACACCATACGGACCCATTGTAAGTTTTAGTTGTATACGAGGAAAACTACGCATAATTGTTTCTTCGCTCATAAAAAAATTTCCAAGGTTGTATTGACAAGGTATTGTATAATACGTATCAGATAAAAGATTTAAATTGTTCTACAATACATTCAACAATATCAAATGGATCTTTTAATACAGTGTTCTAAAATTTCATACATCGCGGGATACGTGTCTGGCACTTTTTATTATTTACAACATTCCAGAATGCACTGGGTCGTTACTAATCCTATCTTCCGTCTGCTTGATATATCTTTTATAGGCTAGTTTTATTTTGTGTTTGGTTAGACGACGTATGTGTCTGTATTGTTTCAGAGAATTGTTGCTTTTTGAACGCTTAATCTTCTTCCAAAGATAGCCTTTTTCCATTATTAGCGAAATTATTACTTTATCAAACCAAATGGGATACCGATGTTTAATGCCTTTTTTCTTTGTTTGGGCACATGACTATCAAAAATTGAAAATAAAGTTTGTTAAAAAAAGATGCATCAGTCATCTGGGTTCTTTATTTTTTTCTATTTTGGACCAGTCCACGAGAGATAGAGTTATAGAAGTCTATTTTTCGATGTTTGGTCATGAAGTTGGAAGTGTTTTCTGTTACAAAGATAAAATCTCATTAATAGTAAATTAATAACATTAAACTATAATTTTCCTTCAATTCAGATTATACCAATGAAATAATATTGTGAATATGAATTTGTGTTCAGTTCTCATTCATTCACAAATGAATGAACACAAATTAATATTCTTGATATTTGTATTCTATTAAAGCCCTGTTGTGGACGAACAATTGCTGTATACAAACGTTTAGTTTGCCAGCTATTGACGATGCTACTTAAGCTAATGGGCATTAAAAGGCGTTTACGCTGTTGAACATATTTTTTATTTATTTATTTACAGAAAACTCCTTTAAACAAAGCAGATAATATGTGTGTTCAATATTAGACTAAAAAGATAATAATAAGCACATATTGTAAAACATAATATAATATATAAGTGGTATAGGTGGCAAAAAATAAAAGACAACAGAAATAAATGTACATATTATACATATATACAGAGAATTTTATGTAACACCGAACATTTTCATAACGGGATTTTTTCTTTTAAGTATACAGAAGCATACGTTGTACATATGCCGACGCTCGGTTTACTAAAAGAATTTAATTTAAAGCTTTAAACGAGTGTTTTCCACTCCCAGACTAAGCATGAAGTAAAATTTCGAGTTTAGAAAAGCCTGAAAATTAGGTTTGGTCGCGTAGCGCGAAGCGGGAAGCGGCAAAACCAAATTTGCAGGCTTTTCTAAACTCAAAATTTTACTTCATGCGCCACCGGTACGTAACACTGACGCAATGTACAGTTTAGCGGTGTGTTTCAAATTTCGTAATGTCAGTGTTTTGTACCGTTGGCGCATGAAGTAAAATTTTGAGTTTAGAAAAGCCTGAAAATTTGGTTTAGCCGCTCCGCGCTTCGCGCTACGCGACCAAACCAAATTTTCAGGCTTTTCTAAACTCGAAATTTTACTTCATGCTTAGTCTGGGAGTGGAACACTCATTTCGAGTTTCAAATTGAACTCTTATAAAAACTCCCTGTATGTACAAGTTGAGGCATTAATTGCGATTGATTAGCTACAATTTGTAATGGTCATATAGGCAACCCAATTTACACACAACTTAAAAATTAAAGATGTCAAACTGTATTGGATAAGAATGTTCGGTGTTACATAAAACTCTTTGTATATATATTAAAACTTAACATTTAGTTATTTAGCTGAAAATTTGGTTTGGCCGCTCCGCGCTTCGCACTACGCGACCAAACCAAATTTTCAGGCTTTTCTAAATTCGAAATATTACTTCATGCTTAGTCTGGGAGTGGAACACTCATTTCAAGTTTCAAATTGAACTCTTATAAAAACTCCCTGTATGTACAAGTTGAGGCATTAATTGCGATTGATTAGCTACAATTTGTGATGGTCATATAGGCAACCCAATTTACACATAACTTGAAAATTAAAGATGTCAAACTGTATTGGATGAAAATGTTCGGTGTTACATAAAACTATATATATATATATATATATATATATATATATATGTATATATATATATATATATATATATATATATATATATATATATATATATAAAATCGTCAAAATCCAAATGGTGTACCAAACGATACTAACAATACCAATAATACTAATGAACGGCTAATCTCAACGCTAATCTCAGATAGCAAATGAATCATGTTTTAGATAAAAAGAGAAAACAGAATAAAAAACAGACAAAAAGCAACCCGACAATAGTCATTTACAAGAAAAACACAAAAAAATATAAATAACTATAAACAAAGATATTGGACTAGTTTGTATCACAGATATTTTATTAGTACCACAAATTAATGATGTGCAAAAGCAACTCGCATTGAACGAAATTCAATATAAAATTTACCGTAAGATGCAATAAATAGTAAAAGTATCAATAAAATAAATTCATTAAAATAAATTAAAAATAAATTAAAAAGCAGTATCAAACAGTACCTATATATCACGAACAAAACAAGCGACACCATATCAATAACAAACAAAACAGAAAGATTAAAATCAACATGTGACAGCCAGCAGATTAACACGTCGCAACAGGCTTTTAATATTAGTAAATGTTGAAGCAAACAGTACAACATTTAAATTAGTACTAAGAACATTTGCATATCGCATGAAACGATCCATAGGGTTATACATGCCATATCTGGTTCGATGAAATTTAAGTTGAAATAGGCCTACATCTAGCGTGAAGACCTCGTGGTATATGAAATGACAGCATTCCAACCAGTTGACTGCAATTAATTATTCCGTTCACCAGCTTAAATAAAACATTTCAAGAAAAATTCTGCTTTCTGCTAACGACCTAATGTTCAGTTCACATAACATCCCACTATGACTAAAGTCCCGTTTACCCAGCCTAAACGACATTCGTTTTAAGAACTTGCCCTGTACTGCTTCGATTTGCTGGGTTGTAGTTACGTTATATGGAGACCATATTTGTGAAGTAAATTTAAGATCTAATTGTAAAATTGTAAATAATATTGTACTGATTTGTATAGTTTCATTCAGTATTGTTAATAACAAGATTAGATTCAAAGAGACTGTCAAAGACAGTTATAAAATTTAGATTAAATTCAACTAATTGATTACTCGTTTGGAATTTTACATTATTGTTGGTTTGGTCAATTTTTAAATTTTTGTTAATTTGTCCAAATTTTCCAAAAAAAATGGTAAAAGTTATTTAAAATTTGTGATGTTTGTTAAATATTAACATACAGGGATTTTTTCTAAGTATACTTTTACATTTCCACATAATCATTTGTCAAATTATTAAAAATTTGTCAAACCGTAGCAGTTCATTTTGAACTTCACTTTAAATCAGTGTTTTATACGACGCGTATAAAACACTGATTTAAAGTGAAGTACAAAATGATGACACGCCCATGAAGTATGATTTCGAGTTTAAAAAAAGCTGCTACCCAGCCAAACCAAATTTTCAGGCAATTTTAGATTGTATATAAATTTGTACGAAAAATTCCAGACATCGACAAAATTATAATTGCATTTCCTTTTTTGTTGAAATTGTCAACATTTACGAATTTTATTGGTTGGGAAATTTGTTCGTTTGTTGCTTTTGCCGATTTTATTTAGAATTTATGTTGTTTGACAATTTTTAAAAAATTCTATGAGTTTTTTCGATTTATAAAAATCCACAAATATTCATGTTCTTAAAATTTTAGCGATTTTTTCAAACTTGATTTCTTTTCTATCAATTTCAGTCATTTCTTTATTCATATTTGTTTAATAAATGAACAAATATAAACAATGAAATGACGTGGTAAATTTGTCATAATTTTTATCAATTTTTGAATAAATTTAAACTGTGCTTAATTCAATTAAATCTGTTTTTATCAAGATAAATTCAAATTCAAAACTATTTGAATTAGAGAAAATAAGCTTACGCTTCTTATAGTTTGCACACTTTAAACATAATATATAAAATTACGAAAAAACTATTCGTGAAAATGAAAACAGTGTCTTAATTAATAAGACAATTTAAGACGATAAATATCCATTGAAACAACTACTTCCCGTACAAATACACCTCCGGATATTGAATTATACAATGAAATATTTAAAATCTTATTTAATTTGATTTATTACAACGCTCTATTAAAGTATATGTAACGTTTAGGTCAAATTCTCTTCAAACCAACTAACAATACAATTTAAAATGAAAGGAGCTATTGTTGCTATCTCTCCTTTCATTTTAAATTGTATTCTTAGTTGGTTTGAAGAGAATTTGACCTAAACGTTACATATACTTTAATAGAGCGTTGTAACAAATCAAATTGAATAAGATTTTAAATATTTCATTGTATAATTCAATATCCGGAGGTGTATTTGGACGGGAAGTATTTGTTTCAATGGATATTTATTGGCTTAAGTTGTCTTATTAATTAAGACACTGCTTGCATTTTCACGAATAGTTTTTTCGTAATTTTATATATTCTGTTTTTATCGATTTTGATCATTTCTAGTTGGTTTTTAAATTATTGTCTATCATTTTTTACAACTTTAACAAAATTTGTTATTTTATTAGTATTTTTTTTAAATTAATTTTTTGATTTATAAGCTTTATTTATAAATTTATATCATTCTGCAATTTTTGTAGTTATATAAAAATCGTAAAATTTCAAATTTTTCACAAATTTTGTACATTCTTATAAACCCATTCAGTGATTCGGTCAATGTTTACGATTTAAATTTTGTTCTTTTTTCCGATCGCACTACTATGTAAAGAAGGTAATGTGGTCGATCAAAAATTGACTCTCAATTTTTGTTTACGGAAGTATCCGTTTAGAGGTCTCAGGAATCCGAATATCTGATCTGTATAAGGATCGAGATCAATGACTATTTGTATCTTTTGTTAATTGCGGCACTTAGAAGCAAGTGATAATTTAAAAAAATAAAGTACATGCAAGGGGAACAGTTTTTTGTTGTTGTAGCAAAGATATATAGAGCTTTCATTGACATCTCGCTGGCTTAATATTAGAAGGTTCTATGTAACATGTTTTTCGATTTTCAATGTGTGATGTTACAAGGCTCTATGTATGCACATAGATCCTTGTAACATCACAAATTTAAAATCGAAAAAAATGTCACATAGAACATTGTAATATTAAGTCAGCGATGTATTGCTAACCAATATATTTTCTGTTTTTTCCTATTTTTTGTTTGTTTGTGGGATTTAATATAACCTGAACTTTAAAACTGAATTTCAAATTTTTTTTTTATTAGTAACATACACCTCTTTGCTTTTAGGTGATTCAATTGAGTTTTATAAACTGTATTATTATAAAATGTAGCATACTTTTAAAAATGGAATTAATTTGATGAGGTTGCAGTCGAGATTAAATGAATAAAAATAAAGAGACCTTAAAACGCGTATTGCACACTCCACTCCGGACGCCCATAAATCCAGCGCCCCAACAGGATTATACCATTTATTCTGAGGGTTTAAGGGGGTTAAATATTAATTTTTCATCGTGAGCGGGGTAAACAAGTCTATTCGCGAAAGAAAGTCTGAGATCTATTGGGAAATCATTCCGAGCATTTTTTAATTTTCTACAGATTCATAAAAACAAATCAGACTGAAATGATAATAAACATAAAAGAAGATCGAAATACATGAATATTCAGCCCGATTCTGTATACTAAATGTTAAGTTTGATGTTCATATAATTCCTTAACGTCGCAGTCTAAACGCGTTTTGGACTTGCTATGTATACTGAGATTGTAGGATAATTAATAACGTATACGTTAAATTTAATATTTCGAGGTATAGATTCGGGAAGATTATTGCCAAATTTTAATATTTAAAATCACTTTTTTGTGAAAGTCGGTTGTCCAGAAAAATTAAATACGAGTGATTTATAAATAGCCTACAATATCTTGAACAAATTTCTCATCTTTCACGTAGTGAAACATGTTAAACTATGATTTGAAAAAGAAAATACTTGGTTAAATTTCACTAATATTTTATATTAGTAAAATTTAACCAAATGTTTTCTTTTTCAAATCAAAGCCTACAATAGGTTTATTTAAGTGTTATTTTAATACTTAAATTTACTATTTTGATGTGTGTCAGAAAGTTGGTCGGCCAGAAAAATCACGAACAATTTAAACATGGTCATAAATAACTTGAATACATTTGTATATTGTAAAAAACTTAACAACAGTTTTAAAGTTATTTGTATGTATTTTTAAATATTTAATTGATGAGGCGGATTCATGATGAAACTCCATAATACTATTTGAAATAAAACAACGCAGTTGGGAGGGTTTCACTTTTATTGTTGAACACTGCAACATGTTTCACCACACAGTGGCTTCATCAGGCAGATGAAATAATTATTTATTTCATGTGCCTGATGAAGCCACTGTGTGGTGAAACATGTTGCAGTGTTCAACAATAAAAGTGAAACCCTCCCAACTGCGTTTTTTTATTTCAAATATTATTTGTATGTATTAAACAGATGTTTGTTTATTTAATTCTTCAAATCTGTTGGCCGTCCGCGGGGATTCGAAATTAGCGCGCAAATTGTCAGTTGTATTCACTTTAAACAACAGATTAAATCGGATATGTTGACTGGGCAATTTAATTCGGGGAATGTAATTCCGGCTTTTGTCGATGCCGCATCCTATGAAACGATACGACAATGAAACATGAAGTATATAAATGGATAAAATGAAAAAAAAGGAAACACTTTACAAAGGTTAGTGAATATTAACACTTAATTGATCAAAAAAATGATTTAAAAAATGGACAAAGAATAAATAAATGAAATATATTAAAAACACTTTTTTCGTCCCGGCTCATTCACCAATAGCCGCAATTTACAAAGTCTAATTAAAATTAAAACCCAACGTATCAACTATTAATAAATGTTTTATAATTTGTTTATATAATTTATGTACAAGGAATTTTTCTTTTTCGTATACATATCCCAATTATATGGTGTAAGTTATCATATATGCGCTGTTTTTTGGAGAAGCGTAAAACGAGTGTTTTTTGCTCCCTGATTAGGTCTAAAAAAAATTGGTTGTCTCTCCGCGCTACGCGACTAAACCAAATTTTCAGGCTTTTCTAAACTCAAAATTTGACTTCACGCGCCGAGCGTATAAAACACAGATATATTGTGAAATTTAAAATATTCTTGTTAAGCAGTATATTTTTAATTCTGCTTTAGCAGTATATTTTTAAACCACTAGGAAAGTAACGCCGTAAAATATGACGAAGGAATAAGTTTGATAAAATTAAACTATTTTATTTGATTCCTAATAGTTTAATGTTATTCAGCTTAAGCAGTTAACACCCACATCAAACTTATGTTTGTTTAACACAATATTTTGGTAATTTATACGCGTTTTAAAATAAAGTAAAATTTTGAATTTAAAAAAGCCTGAAAATTTGGTTTGGTCGTGTAGCGCAGCGGAGTGGAAACGCTAGATTAAATCTTCAAATTGAACTATTAAAAGAAAAACGATTGTCGGGAACTCAACAGCATATGCATATACCGGGTGTTGACTTGGCGGACGCAACATAGGAAATCTCATTTAAATTTTGAAATGTTCAAATTTTGTCTCCATTATTTATTTTAGAAACAAAATGTATTTAAATAATTAAGAAAAAGTAATGTGACTTTATAAAAATAATGACATGCCATGGATTTGAAACAACAATTGCGGATGTCAAAATGGCAAAAGATATCGCAGTCACTTGATTGAAGTTAATGTTTTCGAAATGATTTACACTATACAAGAACAAATCCTCCTAATCAAGTGGTATTATGCAAACCACAGTTATCACGATGTTTGCGTTATGTTTTTTGTCGTTAATTAAGTAACAGACAAATTTTCTGGGCTTTTCTAAACTCGAAATTCTACTTCATGCGCCACCCGTATAAACCACTATAATATTGTCAAATTTATACACGTGGCGCATGAAGTAAAATTTCGAGTTTAGAAAAGCCCAGAAAATTTGTCTCGGGTCGCTGCGCGACCCTCGACAAATTTTCACGGGGCTTTTCTAAACTCGAAATTTTACTTCATGCTTAGTCTGGGAGTGGAAAACACTTGCGAAAAGCTTTAAATTAAACTTTAATAAAAAACAGGGAATATCCGCAATTATTGTATCAATTCCATGGTATGTTATTATTTTTATAAAATCACTTTACTTATTTTTAATTATTTTAACTTAGAGAAACGTAAAGTGTTAGGTGTTAACATTTATAAATTTAGAATTTTTCGCTCTACAAAAAAGTAAAATACATTTTGTCTCCAAAATAAATAGGGAAACCAATATTTGAACACTTTAAAATTAATATGCGATTTTCGCCCGTTATGTACTTAAACTAAAAATTCCCGGTGTAAAATAAATAATAAATCGGTGATAAGTCTAAAAGTATATACAGTGATACATACTATAAATAAGAAAAACTTTACAACATAAGTGACAAACATGATGCTAAATTTATACAAAATGAACTACAAGAAAAAAACATTTGCTTTGTTGATAATGCGCCTTAAATATCTTACTGAATTTAATTACTTACTCAATAAATACTTGTTTTAGAAAACTATTTATTTATATATAAAGTTTATCCAAAATGCACCATAATAACTTGTCCATGAATTTTCTCCCGCTAGATTAATTAAATCGTACACTGTGCGACGTAGGTCCTTTAGCATTCAGGATTCTTTAAATTAATTAGATTTATAGCTCGAACTTTAAATGAACAAAACAAGAATACATTTTATTTACCGGTCCAATCGCTCTTTCCAATTTATGCGAGTTTAAATCGTGGATAATTGTGTTTTATCTCTGGCGATTTTTCTATTTTTTTGCCTTTTTCTCTCCGAGTGATGTATGGGAGAAAAATTCATTTAAAAGAGATCCGTGTTCGAGATAGGTAAACGGTTTCTATAATTGTGCCGACAGGGATTATCCCGTCTGGGCTTAAAGCCCTTTCATTTATTCCCTCGCGCTCTTTCCATCGCAAAAGTGCTGATAACTCAAAGGCATTATCCAATTATAACGCTTTTATGTAACATTGTATTCTACTTTACCTAATGCACTTACTTTTATTTTAAATATGCGTAACCCGATGCATACGTTGTACATTTTCAGATTCTGGTTTTTATAATTGCTTTTATTATAAAGCTTCTAATGAGTGTTTGCACGCATTAAGTAAAATTTCACGTTTAGAAAACGCTGTTATCATCAATTTGTCGGCTCGATTGAATATTTATAAATTCAACTATTTAAATAACTTAAAAAGAAATCAACCGCTATCTAAACGTAAAAAACTTTGCTATTTGTCGTCTTAACTAGATCCTTATTTAGGGCTTAAATATTTTGAAAAACTGGGTATAGTTTAAGAAAAGTACTAACTTCATGCTGAATAATGTTTTTCACTTTTACTATTATTTCATAAAAAATATCAAACATTGATAAAGTAGCGCAATCACGTCTTCAATTTGATTTTTTTCTGCAATATTTATAAAAAGTATTGCAAAACTAAATCTGTCACATTGTAGAAGATATCTTTCGGAAAATTTGGAATTTTTCCATAAATTTTTATCCTACAATAAATTTACTGGGATGTTGCGCGATAATGAATTTTCTAGAAATGTTAAAAACTGTTTTGCGCGTGACATCCATTTTAGTAAATAAATAAAATGAACAAAATGACATAACTTTGCCAGTCATATTGTGGAAGGTTCTTACCTTCCACAATGTGACTGATTTAATTTTCCATAATTTTTTATAGATATTGCAGAAACAAAATAAAACATAAGACGCGATTACAGTAGTTTACCAATGTGGGAATTTGTTTATGAAATAACGGTAAAAGTAGGTAATGTTTTATTCAGACAGGAATGAAGATTGTACTTTCCTTAAGGTATATATATATTTTGTTAATATTTCAATCCTAAATAAAGATCTAGTTAAGACGACAAATAGCAAAGTTTTTTACGTTTAGATAGCGGTCGACCTTCTCTTAAGCGAAACAACTTTATAGTTTCTTATTCTTAAGAGAATGAAATAAATTGCAACTCTCCATCTCATTTAGATTCAAAGATATTTTAGCATTACAAAACCACTGCAAACGTATTTTGTCTTGAAATAAGTCTCTTTCAACCTTTCTTCACAAATTTATTATTAACCAGAAGTACATTTTGGACACGAAGTGACTATTATCAATGGTCACTTAGTCTTAAACCATTGATAATGGTTACTTTGTGTCCGAAATGTACATCTGGTAAATAATGAATTTGTGAAGAATGGTTAAAAGTGTTTTATTTCAAGTTATTATCATCTTCACGTAACTCACCCAAATTTATAATTTTTGTCCAAGATATTCTTCGATAACGTGTCCTATTAGTGGGACACCCTGTTCATTTAATTTATTTATGTCTAAATAAATTTTGCACTTTCACAATTAGAGCACCTGAAATATGCAGGTATAGGTACTTGAAAGAAAAATTCCTTGTGTTAAAGCTTCAAACTGGACTCTTTTTGAAAAACAAAATGAGATATGCGCTTTAAATGAGATATGTATACTTAAAAGAAAAACTGCCTGTATAAAATACATAGGACGTTAGACATTTGTTGAGGTATTTAAAATAGTATCAGATAAGTTGATTTAAAGAAAGGTACAAACATATATTCTGTTTTAAAAAAAAGTGTGTAGTTAATAGAGCTATAGAAAAGTATAATTTATTTATTTTGTAGATTTTTATGAGATCTGCAACTTTTATTTAAAGATTTTTTAAATATTAACAGTATTTTAAGAAATATTGACAATAATACGTGCGTTTCACATAATTTTTACATGTAACAAACATTTTAAATATCTTAGTAATTGGAAAAATTCACACAATTTAACAAGATTTATCGTAAATACCTGTAAGTCAACTTAATCTTCATTAGAAAATTAATAATTTATACCGATGTATGCTACAAAACATATCAATGATTTTATTAGATGTTTATATTTATTTTTTTATAAATTGAATAACCTATTATGTTTTTGCTATATTGTATTATATTTACACCAATAAAATATTATAGTTTAGTTACACTTTTCCAGATAATATAAGTAATTAGTTGATTATTTAAATGTCGCTACTTGATATCGCAGAGAATTGAAAGTAAACTAAAATTATTCTGTATTAGAAATCTTTTTCTGATGTACCGGGCGATCCATACTTTGACGAAAATTTTATAGGGTCGGATGGCCTCCTCGAAACCATTAAACTTTTGTTTGGAACATTTTTTTGAACGATGCATTTTTGCCGAGATATTCCAGTGGATAAATTAAAATGGGTCACCCGGTATATGAATAAATTGTAGCGATGCATTTGAAATTTTTAAATGTTCATTATTTGAATTCTGTCGCGCTAGAACGGTATATTATTATTATTATCATATTAAAAAGGTTTAAGGATTTAAAGAGCGGAAAGGCGGGAGGTTTGGGACGGTTTCATAAAACATATAGTTTCACTGTTAATAAAAACAAGAACCCCCGCAAAAACTTATTAGGATAAAGAAAGGACCTTTGCAAAAAAGAACAGAATCTTTAATTTAAAAAAAATTATATTACAAAATTTTCAAAAATGACATCAGGTGATGAAATACAAACGTCCAAAACCTCCTTCTAAGATCTAAGAGGGAGGTTTGGACCAGGCAGGTGGCAGGCTTGGTACACATACAAAATGAACTCACAATTATTAATTTTAGGTTCTTTAAATTTTCCCACAATTTCTTCTTGCAAAATTTCGCCAACATCCTCCTCGTCAGGAAAATTGAAACTATTGGTTTTTGTGCTCTTTCGCAAATACTTTACTCTCAAGTAGGATGTTTCATTATGCAGAAGCTTTAAAACCTTGCCTATGTAGTGGACAAAACTTTCCTTTTGAAATGCGCACTCCCCAAAGAACCAACCAGAACGCCTAAAACTGTTCACAATATTTGAAGAAGTACAAGCCTTTTCTGTAGCTTCTCTAGAAAGATCAGGATAATCGTAAATCTATATAGGTTTTCCTGGTTGTCTTATCACCAAACTCTTAGCAGCCTCAATGAAATAAGTTTTAAATGGGCCGTAAACAGAGATATCTAGTGGCTGCAGTTTATAGCTGAAATGCGGAGGGAGAGATAGTAAAAACACGTTTTTCTCCCTTGCCATATTGATGAGATCAATTTGAATATGGCTATCGTGATTATTAAAAATAATTAAGACATGCCTATCCTTAGAAGGTTTGGCGTATTTCAAAAAATGCTTGAAAAAAAACAAGAAATTTGCACTGGTCATCCAGCCGCTTGGATGGGCTGCTTCCTTACAGCTCGTGAGACCATCTTAAAATAAATTTGAAAAGTTGATACAATCAGTTTTGCATGTATATCAATGAGACTATTACCTTTTATCATAATATCACAAAAATTCACTCTTGGAAATATATAGAATGCTGGAATAGTTTGTCCAATAGCATTTATACTGCAGCACACCGTTACTAGAGTGCCCCGCTCACCTGATGTCATTTGACCAACTTGTATGTCACCCTTTTGAGTTAATACTTTTTTCGGTTTATGAACAGTTGTTAGGCCCATTTCGTCGATGTTCCAAATATCTTCAGGTCTAATATTTGTATCCTCCATAACAGTCTTCAAATGTTGATAAAATGTATCAACATTCTTCTTGTTGAAGCTCGTGGATCTTTTTAGGCTAGTTGCCTCTGGCTTTCTCAAAGAAATGTTGTTATTGCGGGCATAAAACCGTCGCAACCAGTCCTTTGTAGCAGTTTTACCAGTATGCCACACTTTCGGATAGTTATGATTGTTACTTTTTGCAAAATTATATGCCAATTTCAGTGCCGACTTTTGATTAAGACCGTAGTGTAGTTTTGAGGCATGTACATAGTATTTGTCTACCATAGTTTCTTCGTCTTTCGAAAAAACTTGTTTGTTTGAATGTTGTGTGAAATAATCATTCCTTTTGAAAGTATTATTTTTTGAAAGACGAAGGAGAGTGCTATTCGGAATACCAAACTTTTTAGCTGTAAGCCGTATACCTTTTCTTTGTCTAACCTCATGTACTGCCCTATTAGTCTTCTTTTTATATGTATGAGGCATGATTTACACCAAAAGAAAATTTCTAAATTAGGAGAGGTTGGGGACACTGTCCCAAATCTCCCCCCCCCCGTGTGGTCCAAACCTCCCTCTTGTGCGATATATTTAATTAAATTACATTTTAAAAATTGAGGTTACATTTTATGGATAATAAATGCGACAATGTATGCTATATATAGTACATAATATCGTAGCTCCACGGAATTTGTTATAACCATTTATAATTCTAGTCAATTATAGAAAGTAATTGAAGGTAAAAACTTACGAAATCGTGCTAAAAACGTTAATTTTCTTATGTAAAAACAACTAAAAACAGCACACCAGCGGTTTGCTCACGCACGTGACACTAGACGAGATGATCATCCAGTGTCGTAGTTTGGTAACATTGCAAGCAATTTAAGGAGGTAAATTTGAACGTCTCCCAAACCAAACCCGTCTCAAACCTCCCGCATTTCCCCTAATTAATTCTGAATTTAAAATTGCATTTTTGTTTGATGGAATTAGTTAAGTGTTATTTTTTTTTTAAACATTGAAGCATTAAAGTTGATGTCATTTAATGCAGAAAAAAAGGAAAACAATATTGTGTGGAAATTTACAGTTTTTTTCTTTCCTGCAATTTTTATCAATTTTTTTTAATTGGCCTAACATTCTCTTTTTACAAATAAAACTCATTAAAGACTTTTATATTTAAACCAAAGGTATGGCCAGCTTGATACTTAGGTTTTATGATACAAAAAGATACAGAGATTTTACTTTAACCTCTCCACTTTTCTGTCATTATTCTTAATAAGAATAACAAAACAAATTGTAGGGTTACATTTTCTTGTATACTTTTCTCTCAGTATCGTAAATCATATAGAAACATATTTTTGTTCAATAATTCGATTAAGATTAACCATAACGATTGTAAGATTGTTTTTTCTTGTAATTAATATACAAGATTGATTAATTTCTTGCATTTTAATTCAAGTTTGTATGTAACAATTGCAAATTTTATTTCAGTCACGATATAATGCAATTAATTTGACATGCATACCTTAGTAAAATCTGTATTGCACAAAATATGAATTTAGAATTTTTTGTTATGCAATTATTTATAAAATATTTTTGAAGGCCAGTTCTTGTCCATTTGTTGATTTTCATAACTTATTTTATTAATAGAAGTTAATAAATTGTTTTACAAATAATTTTTCCAATGTTTTTATTTTTTATATTAGTAATAGATATTAACAAACAGTTCAAAAATAATTTGTCTAATACCGTGCGATCATTTAAATTATAATTCAGAGCAGGTAGCATTTTTTTGTGCGGTTGCCCAGAATGCTAATTGAATGATAGAATTTGAATGATAGAATTTGAGGTGATGGTAAACTATGTGTTAACAGTCAGTAATGCCAATCTAATTTAAAATTTTAAGCCTACTCTAAATCATGTTTTAAACGATCGCACGGTATAAGAGTTTGCTTAGTTTTACGAATTTGAATTAAAAATTTTATATTTTTATTATATCATTTCTTTGTTAATCTTTTCACGTGCTCTGTCGTCCGATGTTTTTTTGCAATGAGTAAAACACGAAATAAATTATTATTATATCATGCGCGCCTTAGGCTAACCAAGATTTTTATTTGCAATCTTATAGTTTTGTTCTCTAGAAGTTATGTGAAAAAATTGAAGGAGACTTAATTAATAATAGAGGTTAGAAAACAATGTTAATAAATAACATTGTACTATTTTCAGTCAATTATTTTCTTTTTACATTTTTTTATTCAGATATCAAATGAGTTTCTTAATTTTTATCGAAGGTATTTATTCTACAATTTATTACACTATTTAAAGATTAAATATATTTGTCGATTGAAGACATAAAAGATGAGAAAAAAGTGAATTGAATGATTTTTTGTCATGTATGTAACTATTTATAAATGTTTTACTTATTTATCGATTAACCCTTTTAGCCTTGGAATTTTTCTAGTACCCCAAAAATGTTTTGCACACTGCTATTATTTATTACTATCTCAGATATACAGATAGTTTTTCTTATAAGTATACATACCTCAATATACTGTATACGCTGTAATTCTTCAGATATACGTTGTACTAAACACAGATGTGATGTGATGGTAAGAATACACGTTTATAGCATACTGCTTTAGTAGAATATTTTAAACTTCACTTAAAATCAGTGTTTTATACGCGTGGCGCATGAAGTAAAATTTCGAGTTTATACCAAACCAAATTTTCAGGCTTTTCGAAACTCGAAATTTTACTTCATGCTTAATCTGGGAGTGGAAACACTCGTCTAAGACTTCAAATTGAACCATTTTAAAAAACAAACGATTATCGGAAAAGTTACAGTTCATGCATACATGTATGTATATTTAATAGAATAATTCGTAGTGTGTTTACCAAATTTTAGTGGAGGAAAATTCCACCGTCAGAGCCGAAAAGATTAAGATATAATTTTTGCTTATTTTAGAATTATTGGAATTTTTATATCATGTGTTATACGTTTTACAGAAAATAAATAAATAAATAGTTTATTTACTGTATTAGTATAATAAATTATTAATAATAAAATAATTGCGAGATAAATAAATATTAACTACAAAAATTGTAATAAAATCCTTTATTATTCAAAAGGAAATCCCCAATGATATCTCGCTATTATTTTATCAAAAAGTCGAAACATAATATAAAATTCTAGTAAGTACAAAAATAGCATACATTTGTTCAAAACATTAATACTTTAAGTTTATTTAACTTATACTAATATAAAACATATAACAGCTTTAAAAAATATGAGACGCATAGAAATTTTTACATTTAAATAACTATTATATACAATAATGTGAAACGCGATGAAAAAAATATTATATTTTATTTATTTCCGCAAAGTACCATTTAAAAATCGATAATTACTTAACAATCTATAATTATGAATAATTATTAGTTTAAGGTTAAAAAAATAGGATAATCAGTTATTAAATAAATAATACTCCTATCATTTATTTCACAAAATCTATTTTATCAGGAATAATTGCTTGAACTTGCAAGAGCTTATAATCATGAGCTCCATTCAATCACGATCCTACGCGTAATTTTTACTTCATTATCTCTCCTTGAACTCTATTCATTAAGATTATCTGAAAAGAATAAACATGCTGCACTTTTCAATTAAATTAATTAGTTAAGTATATTAAAAACCTCATGATTAAGTAATAACCTCAAGTTTTCATAATACGGAATAACAAAAGTTTCAATATCGGTTGATGTCTAACAATTTACTGCAGTTTTAGGAAATGCAACTCATAATTGTTAATTTTCATCAAGTGAACGTTATATTAACAAACGCAAAACTAATGTTTAATTAAAGTGCTTAAGTTTTCAGAATAAAACAGCATTCTAAAAACATTAAAATAGAAAAGTACAAATTGTTCTGAACAATATAACAGTATAAAAGCTTTTAATTCTATTTAAAAAGTCAGGACAGAATAACAGTATAATAGCTGTTTTTTATTTAATAAAAAAATCATTTATAATTTTATTTCTATAAAAGTTTAAAATAGAGAAAAACACTAAGAAACAAATTAAGGCAAAATAACAGTCTAAAAGCTTTGATAGATTAAACATTTTTTCAGGACAAAATAACACGCTAAAAGATTTAAAACCGGGTAAAAACATCAGGACATCAGGATAACAATCTGAAAGCTTTAAATACAGTAAATGATTTTCAGAATAAATGAGAGTCTAAAACAGTGGTGTTGAACCCATTGTTCGCGGGCCGCATGTGGCCCAAAGCGAGTGAGTATACGGCCCAATCGCAAATTTCCAAGTTTATTGCAGAGGAAAATATGTCATTCTTTTTTTTGCTCATCATTTATATGCATAAAGAAATATATAGAGAATGTTTTTTTTGTATCTTACTTCATGCGCTAGGCGTATAAGACACTGATTTTACGTGAAGTTAAAATTATACTGCTTTAGCGGTATATTTTAAACTTCATAATATTTAAGTGTTTTATATGCATGGCGCGTGAAGTAAAATTTCGATTTTAGAAAAGCCTGAAAATCTGGTTTGGTCGCTCTGTTACGCTGCCCGACCAAACCAAATGTTCAGGCTTTTCTAAAGTAGAAATTTTACTTCATGCTTAATCAGGGAGTGGAAACACTTGTTTGATGTTTTAAACAAAACGGTTTTTTTAAAATAATGAGTGTCAGAAAATGTACAGACTACACAGCGTAATATGTAAAAGAAAAATTACCTGTATGGTAATTGTATATTTGTTTTGTAATGCCTATATTTTGTACAAAATAATCTTAAATCCCCACTAATGTTTTTAATTGTTTGACAGTCTGTTTTATCTGTAAAAATGTATACCTACGCCTTATCTAGTAACCGCACTGTCATCTTGACAAGTATGATTGACATTACGTACACATGCACGTAATAGCTTTGACAAGTTCATTACGTGCTGACAGCTGAACAGCTGATTGCTTACCGTGCAACTAAATGACATTTCTTTGATGTACAGGGAGTTTTTCTTTAAAGTATACGAATTCCAAATTCAGCTTATTTTCTGTAAATCATTAGTTATCCGTTTTTTTTTTTTAAGAGTTCAATTTGAAGCTCTAAACGAGTGTTTTCCACTCCCAGACTAAGCATGAAGTAAAATTTCGAGTTTAGAAAAGCCCCGTGAAAATTTGTCGAGGGTCGCGCAGCGACCCGAGACAAATTTTCTGGGCTTTTCTAAACTCGAAATTTTACTTCATGCGCCACGCGTATAAAACACTAAAATATTGTGAACTCTATGTATATTTGAACCTCACTTAAAATCAGTGTTTTATACGCGTGGCGCATGAAGTAAAATTTCGAGTTTAGAAAAGCCCAGAAAATTTGTCTCGGGTCGCTGCGCGAATTTTCGCGGGGCTTTTCTAAACTCGAAATTTTACTTCATGCTTAGTCTGTGAGTGGAAAACACTCGTTTAGAGCTTCAAATTGAACTCTTTTAAAAAACAACAAATGTCGGAAAATGCACAGTTTTATTCCTTGTGTATTGATCAAATAGTAATTTAGTTTTCAGCATTGTCGTGGTACTATTAAAAATTATTACTATAAATAAGTTGTTCTTTCATGCTCATTGTTTATTTTGTTAGGGCGTAGGTAAAGTATCGTATGTTTTTAAAGTGGTATGGTAATAACATACTCGCGGAATACAGCACTCGCCGCTGCGCGGCTCGTGCGCAACATGTCCGCTCATATGTAATATGCTAGATACTACTCTCGTTACGTAATATACTATTATCGTGTACATTTTTTTTGTTAATAATTTCAATTTTTTTTAAATTTTAAAACATAAGTACAAATAAGATGGTTTTAATAATTTTGTAATAAATAACCTTAACATTTTATTAATTTCACTTTACAAACAAATATAATTATAGATTTATACTAGATGTGATTTTTTTTTCAATTATCGAATATTGTTATTAGATTTAATTATTGGGCCAAAACCATAGGTTGTTTTTAACGAGATCTATAATAAATATACATTTTTTTTTTAATTTAAAAATGTTTTGTAAACTTTAAGCTTCGGTTTTAGTATATCGATTTTGTTTTTTTATTATTTTATCCATTCAAGAAAACTTACGAATATTGTAACAATCTTTTTTAATTTAAAAAAAAATGCTGCTTACTTGTTTTATTCAACAAAAAATCAATATTTTAATCATGTGTGAGTTTTTATAATTTCATTCAAAATCGATTGATCTTGTCTAAATTAAAACAAAGATAATTCATGTTTTAACTATTTCTGTTAGTTTATGTTTACTTTCTTTTGCGAGTTATAAAATATATATTGTTTTTCGAAATAAATATTTTTTATCATTTAGGCAACTTGAAACTTTTGTAATTTTATTTCCAATCCATCAATGTCTTTATTATGTTTAAATAATATTTAATTTAATTTAATTTGTTTGAATGTTATTGTTTGAAGTATTCTTCAACCAAGAATTGGCAATTTCATTCATACTTATGTTTAAACGGTCTTAGGTGTCAAATTGTTTAGAGGGAATAGCAAAGCTATACTGATGAGAGATAAATCTCTAAACGCGTCTAAGATGGCCTGTATAATTTGACCCAAATTGTTACATTTGCAGTAGGTTACTGTATGTAACAGCAAACACTTGTTGTATAATTCAATGTCCGTCGGGGTATTAGTTCAGGAAGTAGTTGTTTCAATGAGTGTTTGATATAGTCTTTGTAAGACTACTTGTTGTAGATTGCGATAAGAATCTCTTAATTTGTTTAACGAATTTACATTTCTAAAAATATTGTACAATACAAGTATACAATTAAAGGACTATAAATATATGTTCGCGCCTAACAATTGCGCGAATAAATAATCGTATTAATTTCGGGAAAAACGAACCTTTTG
This sequence comes from Philonthus cognatus, assembly GCA_932526585.2. Classification (NCBI taxonomy): domain Eukaryota; kingdom Metazoa; phylum Arthropoda; class Insecta; order Coleoptera; family Staphylinidae; genus Philonthus; species Philonthus cognatus. The sequence continues at coordinate 39,418,929 of OW052242.1, forward strand.
GTAAAATTTGCAATAACCTTTTAGAATTAGAAATTATATTTTAGCCCGTATTTTATTGCTTGCTTTCACCCAGGGTGTGCACTTCATTGCCAGTACGTGCTGAATCCCGAGCAAATAGACCATAAACTCTTTCTTCAAAATTTCTAGCCGGACAATGGTGTTCCGCGGGTACGTGACCGATGACGGGCACTAGGAGATAATCCAGAGTTTGAGTTTATGGATATGAGTCGTAAAGTGCGTCCCTAGGGAAAGCGAAATTTGTGTTCTTCGAATTCTATCTATTTTTCTTCTATCACTTTCTTACATTTGGCGTGTTTTTTCTTGTCCTTGTTACTTTTCATCCCTACTTTCACCGCTACCTTCATCCCTACTTTTTATTTTTCGTGTTAACTTTTTCCCTCAGTGAGAAGAACTGAATCATTCTCTCACCATCTTCTAATCGAGTAAGTTGTTCCTTCTTTACGTGAAACTTGTATTTTTGTGTCATATTTGTACTTATATTTTTTGTCTGTGTTCCTTCAACTTAAACTTTGCTTTATTCATTTTCTAACTTCATGTGTAATTTCACTTGTGTATTTAATTTCATTTTAATCTTTCGTGCATATTTTCTTGTCTAATTTAATTTGTTTCTTTACTTAATTTTGTTCAATTTGTCTAATTTTATTTGTAAATATTTGTTACTATTTGATTTATTATTAACGATGCACATATTTATGTGAATAATGAAATTTGTTCCTAAGTATCGTGTTTAAGTAATTTTGTAATCAAATCGCGCTAACCGCGTAAACAATATAATTGATTAGTAAAGAAAATCAACATTTCTTTGTTTTTAGTCATCTTTGTGGATTTGTAAATTTATTACAAATTGATCGAATTTGTTGTTTTTTTAAATTATAACAAACTAATTCATTTCTTAACAATTTCTGTTAATTATTTTAAAATTTCACATTCAATTTTTAGAGTTTTATATGAAATATTGATCATAAGTATTTTACTTAATAGCTTAATTGATTGATTTTGTTCTTCTATAATTGATTTTTACGAGTTTTTAAATGCAATATTTAGCAATAATATATGAATTTTGTTGTTTCCAACACTGAAATAACGTTTATTATTCCATTCTAGGTATTGTCGATTTTCTTAAAATCTGACGTTATAATTATTTATTATAATTAAATAGAACAAAAATACCGTAATCTTTTCGGATACAATAATTTTAATTAGAACTTAATTATATGCAAAATTAAAATAAAGCGATATATTTCTTAACATGTTCTACCAATTAATTAAAAATATGAAACCCAATTATAATAATTTTTTTCAGTCGTTGGTATTTCATATTTAAAAAAATGACATGTGTCTATCATAGTATATTATCTGGAAAACGAAGCATTTTGGTGGAAATTCAATCGAGTTTAATAAAAGTAAAATGAATGTATTCACAAGATTCTAATATAATGAACACCATTTACAGTTATTCGATACTAATAAACAGCTTAAGCTGAAAGTTTCATCTCAATATTTTTGAAGGTTTTTTGGTTTGTTGTAGAGCACACTTTTTAAAAATGGTCTTCTAGCTATTTGCACCGCAGGTACTTCACTAAAATGTTCATAAGTGGGAAATTGGCAGGGTTGCCAAATAAGTGATTTTGTTATCAAATCTGGTATTTTCGACTTTTGGAATTAGACAAGTTGTTTGTGATTCAGACGTGGCTAAATTCTTGTGTTTTTTGTAAGTTTTTAGTGATTTAGTCAAACGTAGCAAAATACTGTCAAAACTACCAAAAATTGGGAAATATTCAGCTTATCATTCATAAAATTGTCCATGTCCAAATGGTCGAACATTTGCATAAGAATCATTTTTGATCAATCTTGTATGAATCAATTCTAAGGAGTATATTTTAAACGTCAATTGAATCCAGGTTTTTGTACTCGTGGCGCATAAAGTAAAATTTCGAGTTGAGAAAAGCCCCGTCAAAATTAGTCTCGGGTCGCTGGCGCGACCCTTGACTAATTTTCTACGCGGGGCTTTTCTAAACTCGAAATTTTACTTTATGCTTAGTCTGGGAGTGGACCGTCAAGATTTTCAACATCTCGTGATTTTCGATATTTCGAGATTTTCGTCAATTTATAAAATTTTCGTCAGATGTTCAAGATATCTAGGTTCTCATCATATTTTCGATATTTCGAAGTTTTTCTCGATTTATAAAATGTTTGTCTATTTTCAAAATTTAAAAGTTTTCGTCAATTTATAAAAAAACAAAAACAATTGATTACAATTTATTGTGTTGTAATTTAATTTATTTGAGAGATATTTTTGAATAAAATAAAAGTTCCAGGAATTTATTTTTGGTTTTTCAACACATTTTTCTAATTCAGTAATTCCATAGAACGAAAGAATAATTTACAAATTTTACAGATTGTATTTATTTGTTGACGAATCACAAAATTTGTTACAAAAAATTGAAATTTATATTTACGGTTTTTTTCTTTTGGCTGGATAAAGAAACAATAAGAAGAAATTATTTCAATTAAATTAACACAACTTTAATCGAACTTTGAGCGTCTGTAATTCCATCAAAAACAGCTCGATTTTGTTTCAACTCTAACACAAAGCTCATTCATCCCCCAACAGTTCCTAATGATTTCAACAACATCCGAGATTTCCTTAATAATCTAAGCTTGCAAAAGGGGGAGCTGCATTCAAAAACTCAATAAACTCAAGTTATATCTTAATTTTGAATAACTGTAAACAATATGTAAATCCCGGATTTAATCCCTGCTTAGCGCACCTTAAATTTTAATAAATCGTACGCCTAAATTCAAGTTTTTAAAACTTGTGCAAAAATTGATTTTATTAAAAATACTCAAACCCAGTCCAACAATATCTCGATTTTTGTACAAAATATCAAAAAATGTTTGAAAGAAAAGACGCTCAACATCAAATTCTCGACATTTTCGCCAAAACATTTTTTTCCATAACACGCTTCGTTTACGAGATAATCGACTTGAATCGCGAAAACGTCAATCTAAACTAACCCTACTCAATGTTCCTGTTAACTCCTACAAATTCTAAATGATTAAAGCCGTAGATCGAAAAATCGAATTTATCACACATTTCCAAAACGTATAATTGTTTATCCAACGACATCTGAATTATTGTGCAAAATAACAAAAATTGTTTCAAACAAAAGACGTTCGGCATCAAATTCTCGACGTTTTCTCCAAAACAATTTTTTCCATAGCACGCTCAGTTTGAGAGATAATTCACTTGAATCACAAAAACCTCAACCTAACCTAACCTTACTCACCGTACCTGTCAACTCAATCAATTCCACGCGCGACTCTAAATTTTTAAAGCCCGAGAGCGAAAAATCAAAATTATTACTAATTTTTTAAACTTATAAGTGTTTATCCAACTAATGACATAATTTTTTTATTAATTTAATCAAGGACGGCAAACACTTGTTGAGAGCTGCAATTGAACGCTTTTATAATTTATTTTAAATGGGCTATAACTTCTGAACGAACGAAGATAGAACCTGGGTTTATTGACCATTTCTTCGTGAAATTAAAACATTAATTGTTGAAGTTTGTAAAGAGGCTAATGAATCACCCTCTAAAAGATTAAGTTTATAAGCTTCAAAAAAAAGTTCTTCTTTACATAACATATTACGAAGTGTTCCTCATAGTTCAATTTTAGGACCACTGTTATTAAAATAATGGTATAATTATAATAATATAATATAATTAAATCCTATGTTTAATAAAAATCCCTCTATAGTGTCATGGAAAATATTATAGGTTGGCAACTCTGAAATAATATATTATAATTATTATATCTGACGTTTTATATGTCAATTCCTAAAACATGTAGCCAACTTAAATTTAAAGAAGCATAAACGTGCCACTCTAGAGGGTTTTTTTATTTAACATACGATAGTGCAATGCATCGTTAGATATTTTAGAGTTTTTTAAATATATTTTAATGTTATTAAACAAAAAAACAATTTTTTGTTGGTTGATAAAATGCACTTATATAACTCATGTTATAAAAAAATATAAAAATTCGGTGATTTCTGGAGATTTTTTTTTAAATTTATTTCCTTTGACTGTAGATCATATACAAAAAATATACAATTACAATTTTGGAAGTGTCAAACAATCAAATAAAAAATTAAAGAGAGCAAACAAATTACATCAATACATAATTATCATACATGTACATTTAAAAATTATAACATATCACTCAAAGTGTAATATAATTTATCAAGCAAAAATTCTTTTAATTTAATTTTAAATAATTGGGTGGATATTGCATTTTTATTATAATGTGGTAATTTATCGTATAGTTTCGGTCCGAGAACGTTTGGTGAACGTTTTTTTATATTTAGTCGGCAATTTTCAATGCTAAATGTATTACAATGCCTTGTGTTGTAATTATGTATATCACTGTTTTTTGAGAATAAATTTTTATTTTTGCGAGTATACAACACTAGCTCATACATGACTAAACAAGGAAATGGTAGTATTTTATAGTACTGAAAGTATGGCTTGCAAGATTGGTTTTGCCGAATGCCTGCCATCGATCTTATGATTCGCTTTTGTGCAATGAATACGGAGTTCCAATGAACCGAAGTTCCTCATAAGCATACACCATATATAAGTCGTGAATTAGCATTAGCATAGTATACCTGTATCAATTGTTGTGTACTCAATACATTTCTGAGATATCTCATTTGAAACGAAGTTTTATTTAGATGTTTTCTGTTGTGATACATTGATTTTTCCAGTCACAGCAATAATCCATTTCTATTCCAAGGAATTTTATTGCGTTTGACTTCTGTATATTTATGTCATTTAAAGAAATATTGATATTTGAGTTTATTGTTGATTGTTTTGTTTTATATCTTATACAAAATGTTTTGTTCGTATTTAGAAATAGATTATTGCTGGAAAACCAAGTTTGTAGTGAACGTATCAAATCAATAGATTTGTTGCTCAGAGCTTCGTCATCAATATCACTCAGAATAGTTGACGTATCGTCTGCATAAATAAACATTTCAACAGGTATTGTGTTTACAATATCGTTGATATATAGGGTGAATAAGATCGGCCCTAATATAGACCCTTGCGGTACCCCAATATTAACTAATGCAGTATTTTACATACAAATTCGACCGTTCTTAACAATCCGGACAGATTGTCTTCTATTCTTTAAGTACTGACTAAACCAACTCTGAGCAACGCCTCTAAACCCATAATTATTTAATTTATCGAGTAATATGTCAATATTTACACAGTCGAACGCCCGACTAAGATCAAAAAATAATCCAATCGGACACTCTCCATGGTCTAGATAGTTTATTACTTTATCATAAAGGGCATGTATTGCAGTAATAGTGGATCGGCCGCTTAAAAATCCATGCTGACTATTGCTCAAGATATTATGTTTTTTTATGAATTTTAACATGCGGTCTAACATTGCAAGTTCAAATATTTTATGAAATACTGAAACTAATGACACTGGCCTATAATTTTGAACATCGGAATGATCTCCTTTTTTATAAATTGGAGTCACCATATTTAATTTCAGCTTCATTGGAAAAGTTCCCGTTTCTAACGAATAATTAATTAAGTGACTTAGTGGATTCGCTAAATAATATGCCGATTTTTTTATGACCCGGTCGGGGATTTCATCAAAACCTGGCGACCTATTACTTTTTAATTTATAAAGTAATATATTAATTAATTCATTTTCTGTAAATGGTTCTAGAAATATACTGTCAGCGATTATATCTGGCAGTGAATTTGTAGAATTAGTCGAATTTAAGGAACTTTGTAATTTTAAGGGTTCATTGATAAAATATTCGTTAAAAATTTCCGACAGTTCTGAAGGATCACTGACAGTAGAATGTTCATAATTTAGTTCTATGTCCACATTTGATTTCTGTTGTCCAGAGAGTTCATTTATAACTCTCCATGATGTTTGTTGAATGTTATCTGATTTAAATATGACGTTTTGATAATATATCTTTTTAGTATTACGTACAATGTCATTGTGAAGTTTTTTTCGCTTTAGATATTCACTTCTAAGCTGCGGAAAATGCCGGTCCAAAAAAATATTAATGCAACCTATGGGTGGGCGATAAATTGTTATTATTTGAACTTTTATAACTTCGCTTATTACCCAAATTGTGCCACAAAGTTCGATGATGTTATCACTTCCGTATTTAGTCACATCTAAGGGTTTTGTTAAAACACTGGCATTACGCCACATCGCTACACCGTCACCTCGACTACATCTAGAGTAAAATGATTCTAAATAATAATTGGTAAAATTATTGCTTGATAAAAATATTTTACTTGACCATGTTTCAGTTAAACATATAAACGACATTTTTAGACATATGGTAGTCTAGAGTTTGCAACACTGTAAATTGGCTTGCACTTCAACTTAATCGTGGCCTAGGTTTCCCAAAACGTCAAATTATTAAGGTTATATGATATGGGAGTAATTCTTGAGACAAAAATTTGGTATCAAAATTTTGTTCGAAAAAATTTTATGACATGAAATATCTCTGTATTGCACGATGCCAATTTACTACGTAAGCAGCTGATGGTTAATTTTAAAAAAATAGTAGAGTAGTCACTGTTTTAATAATAAATACGATTACATTGGAATACATATAGCACTGTAGTAACAATAAAACGAAAAATGTTTTACATAAAAATTGAATAAAAACCTCTCCCCTTGCCCCCCCCCCCATTAGCTACGCCTATGTTAATAGTGGTAAAGTAGAAATCGCTGAGCTCATGGAATTCAATTCGTTTAGAAATTCACTGATGGCGCTATTAGATGGCAGGCAGCAACGTCGGGGCCTTGTATCAGAAACGTTTTGTTACAATAACTAGTTGCTACACAAAGAGGTAGTTTAAATAATTGTCTTATACTTTTAGAATTAAATAATTAAACGCATTGTAAATACAAATGACAAAAAATGGATATAATTCTGCCGCTGAGGATATGTTTGTATACAAACTCACGTGAATTAAAGTGCGTATGCCTTCATACTACAATGTGATGAAAATTGAACACTTCGTACAAGTATTTAGTATCATCATATTTTCAAATTACACGGTGTTTAAAAATAAGATCCATTTTTTTTTATTCCAGAATTAGTATCGTGTAATATACCATTTAATCACGATTAATATGTGCTTGCGTGCTAACTTCACTACGTTTCTCAAAAATTCGCAACTTTTCCAACATTTAACCGATTCTATATCTCTTCAAATAAACGAGATCCCCACAGTGCCGCTCAAAAAACGGGCACCCTGTATAATTCCAATATAATTTTCTCATAAAATGTATAGCTACCAAGTAATCCACTTTTTCCTTTGTAAAAATAATCGTTCATAATAATTATTTTTGTTTTTAGCAAGAGTGCACACTTATATACCAAAATATATATTTTTTAAGAACAACTTCATGTGCCTTCATATTATAAACGATTATATTTTGAAACGACAGTACGGATTGAGCTCAGCATAAACTTTCACCTTTAATTTTTAAGACAAATATTTACAACTTATTATTATATATTTTTTTTGTTAATTTATTTTTTATATGCCAATAAAGGTTTTTTTTTATTTACAACTTAATGTCGTTTTAAAAAGATGTGACAGTCAATTGATTATTTACACTACGTAGCAATGATAGGAAACATTAAGTATTTAGATTATTAATTTGTCCTGATTAAATAAAAATCTTAAGTTTTTAAAAACCAAATTACAAGGTAAAAGCTGGAAAATCGGATATTTTTTTTACATTTTACTGTGATTTCAAGAAATGCGGCTCCAAATTTGTTTCGTTTTCTCCTCTTTATCCGCATTACATTTTTTGCAGGCAATTTAATTGGTGCTCTCAAACTCCGATCCAAGGGTCTTTGGAAGATCAATCAGAGACCGTAATAGCGGCCCAATTACACGATTTTATATAACTTCTAGCTAGTAAAGTGGAAATTCGAGTATTTGCTCTTTGGACTCGAAACGCTACTTTTTGCTCTTCCACATAAACTCGTTAGTTTTATGTAAGTTCCACAGAGTGTTAAAATCTCAGAGTACAAATTGTTAATTTTATATAATTTAAGGTGTTAAAGAGAAAAAATACTTGATCTCTTTTTCTTATTTTGTATTGTATAGGACTAAGTATTTTGTTATACAGAAGACATAGTGTGAAACAATTTAAAAGATAATACGAGTAAGTGGTTAGTTTTTATAAGACAGAGTGAGAAAAAGAGTTTGGAGTTACCACTCCAAACTCTTCATAAGTAGTTTTATATGAAATAGAATAAGATACATCTTTTCATATTCTATTCATATAAAACTAACTACTGCGAATTTTTAAGTTTCATTTATACATATAAGACAGATTGAGAAAAATATCCAAGTATTAGATTTATGTAAGAGAAAGAGTGAGATTGAGAGGATAGAGTGAAACAGAAAAAGAGGGAAAACGTTTTCAAATCGATTGATTCCAATTAATTTCTTGCGTTCGGGGCGGAAATGTTTGCCGTTCGTAATTGGTCATTCAATTTAAAAGCTTCTATTTAGTTATTATGACGCTAATTGAAAATGGAAGAGAGCGTAAAAATCCATAGTTTTATATCGAATTTTTAATAATTTGCACTTTACCATTCCAGATTGTACAAATAAGTATAAACAAAAAGAGGGGAATTAAACAGTTATTTTTTATTATTTGTTTTAGTTTTCGTTCCGGCTCAACTAAATTAAAATATATCCCGCGGTGGGGATTGTAAATTTAAAAATTATCGATGTTTAGTCTTCAGTTTTCATCTAGACAAAAATAATGATTTTTTTCTAGTGTCCGCTTTTAAGTAACTTAACTTACTTAAAAGCGGACACCGGAAAAAAATCATTATTTTTGTCTAGATGAAAACTGAAGTTAAGTTAAATTAAGCCACTATTAAACAACTTGTAATTAAATTAAATGTTACCATATTAAAAGTGTTTTTTTTTTCGTTTTCATTTCTTTGTGATATTTCAATGTTCGTTTTCAGCAATATGCAAATACGCAGAAGAGTTTCTTTATTATTTCCCACTGTCGGCGAAAAGCCCGTAGTATGTTTACCTTTGGGGGTGAATTTCGCGTCGAATCAACATCACAAGAAATCCCAAAAGTTTTACATATGCCGTTGCACACACAAAAAAAAGAAAGAGTAGGGCAAAAGGGGACGCAAATTTGGCGACGGTCCAGAAGCTGCGGAGGATAATGAACTTTTTCTTTCTTTTCTCGACGTGGAGAGAGTGCTTTATCTAAAACGTGTCAAGCTCGTGTCGACGTTTACCAAACGATGTATCCTGGCATGTAGACAAAGTTAACAATGATGATGTGAAAATGACAAAAAATACCGACAATTATTTATTTCTTGTAAAAAAAGACTTTAATGAAGGGATTTATAAAGAAAATTATTTAAAGTACATATATAACATATTTTTAGGCTTGTCTAAACTTAAAACTATACTTCATGCTTAAATAAAAATTGTACTTCCTACGTTAACAAATAGAATATAATCCTATTAACTGATATATCTTAGCAATTTACTGCACGATTTTTTGATATTTTAACCAAAAAACAAATAATGTTGAAAATATCGGGAAATACGGAGAAATATTGAAAAAATCTATATTATTGGTTTTATTTATTAATAACAAAAATCTGCATATATGCTATGCTACATATATTTTAAACCTTTTTCTGATTTAATTTATAAAATAGTTTAACATAGCAGATGGATAAAATCATTGAACAGGGTGGTGCATTTTGGATGTGCCACATACCGGGTGTTGACTTGGCGGACGCAACATAGGAAATTGCATGTTAATTTTAAAGTATTCAAATATTGGCTTCCCTATTTATTTTAGAGACAAAATGTATTTCACTTTTTTGTAGAGGAAAAAATTCTAAATTTATAAATGTTCACACTTAACACTTTTCGTTTCTCTAAGTTAAAATAATTAAGAAAAAGTAATGTGATTTTATAAAAATAATGACATACCATGAAATTGATACAACAATTGCGGATATTCCCTGTTTTTTAAAAGTTCAATTTAAAGCTTTAAACAAGTGTTTTCCACTCCCAGACTAAGCATGAAGTAAAATTTCGCGTTTAGAAAAGCCCCGTGAAAATTTGTCGAGGGTCGCGCAGCGACCCGAGACAAATTTTCTGGGCTTTTCTAAACTCGAAATTTTACTTCATGCGCCACGCGTATAAAACACTATAATATTGTCAAATTTATGTATATTCGAACTTCACTTAAAATCTGTTTTATACGCGTGGCGCATGAAGTAAAATTTTGAGTTTAGAAAAGCCCAGAAAATTTGTCCCGAGTCGCTGCGCGACCCTCGACAAATTTTCACGGGGCTTTTCTAAACTTAAAATTTTACTTTATGCTTAGTCTGGGAGTGGAAAACACTGGTTTAAAGCTTCAAATTGAACTCTTTTAAAAATCAACGAATGTCAGAAAAATTACATCTAAACTAATTAAGAAAGAGTAATGTGATTTTATAAAAATAATGACATACCATAGAATTGATACAACAATTGCGGATGTCAAAATAGCACAAGATATTGCTGTTACCTAATTGACGACAAAAAACATAACGCACACATCGTGATAACTGTGGTCTGCATAATACTACTTTATTAGGAGGATTTTTTCTTGTATAGTGTAAATCATTTACTTTAATCAAGTGACTTTACCATTTTGACATCCGCAATTGTTGTTTCAATTCCATGGCATCTCATTATTTTTATAAAATCACATTACTTTTTCTTAATTATTTTAACTTAGAGAAACGTAAAGTGATAAAGGTTAACACGTATGAATTCAGAATTTTTCCCTTTACAAATAAGGTAAATACATTTTGTTTCTAAAATAAATAGGGGAGCCAAAATTTGAACATTTCAAAATTTACATGGGATTTCCTATGTCGCGTCCACCAAGTTAACACCCGGTATATTTTAAACCTTTTTCTGATTTACTTTATGAAATAGTTTAACACAGCAGATGGATAAAATCAATGTACAGGGTGGTGCCACATATATAAAACTTTATAAACAGATGAGTTACAGTAACTTTATAAAATCGACATTTTATCAACTTCCGGTTATAGAGCGGAAAAGGTTAGAGATAGATCAATCCATATGTGGCACCTCTAAAATGCACCACCCTGTACATACCGGAGTTAGTTATTTTTAAGTCGAATGACTAAGACTAATGACTAATTTTGAACTTGTTAGTCATTAGTCGTAGCTAATGACTAATTTGTAGTCATTAGTCATGAATTTATTTTGATAATTGATGACTAATCAATTATCAATCAACTAATAATTGAAATAATCGTTGGTCATGACTAATTATTTGACTAAATATCTTGACCGTTTTCTTAAATATATAGAAGTGAGAAATAAAATAAAGGTATGGTCATTCAAAAACACTAGTGGAAATATATAGGTTCCAAATTTTATATACGATCCAAACTTTCCGACATTCGTTGTTTTTTAAAGGAGTTTAATTAGAAGCTTTTAACTAGTGTTTTTCACTCCCAGATTAATCATAATGTAAAATTTGTAAGTTTAAAGAAGCCTGAAAATTTGGTTTCACGGAGCGACCAAACCAAATTTTCAGGCTCTTCTATACTCGAAATTTTACATCATGCGCCATGCGTCGAAAACACTGTCAAAATATACTTCTTTACCACATTGCTGTTGTAACATATTGTAAACTTTACAATATTTAAGTGATTTATACGCGTGGCGCAAATTTTCAGGCTTTTCTAAACTCGAAATTTTACTTCATACTTAATCTGGGAGTGGAAAACACTTGTTTAAATTTTCAAATTCAACTCTTCAAAAAAAAAACGAATATCTGAAAATTTATGTATATCGGGTGCTGATCCGACCGCTCGGTAATAGCAATTTACATGTAAACTCACATATTTGCAGTTTCCTGCTCCCCTAATTATTTTAGAGCAAAAGCATAAGAGATCAAAGTTGTGCAGAATTTAAAATGCTATGATAGGTCCGTATTTATCAAAATATCAGAATAGGACTAATAGTACAAGAAATCAAAGTTATAAATTAGTAATAATTGGAAAAAAATAACAGTAGCCATAATTTTATAACAAAATTTTGCGTCATCAACAACTATCAGTTGTTTTTAATAAAATCAAATTAAATGCTCAAAGCGACCTCCATTAGCGGCTAAACATTGACCAAGTCCATCATAAAAATTTCTGCGAACATTTGCAAGTTGCCGGTTCATTATTTTGTTGCATTCTTCTGTAATTTTGTTCTTCAGAACCTTGATGTTAGCATGCCTAGCACCGTATATTTTTGTGGCCCCATATAAAGAAGTCGTTTGGTGATAAGTCTGGTGAACGAACTGGCCAATTCACCGGTCCGCCTCGCGAATCCAGGTATTTGGATAGCAAATATTTAATTACTCAGTGACGTCTCTTGTAAAATGCGCAGAACATCCATCCTGTTGAAACCATACCACATTTTCTCCTGCGACAGCATCTATGGCGAGGCCAATCTCCGATTGAAGCAGCTCGAGGTATTTTCCCCCGTTTAAGTGCCCATCAATGAAGAAGGGGCCTATAATATTAGATACAGATCCTAACCATACGTTGACTGACTGCGGATATTGGGAATGGTTATCGATCACCAATGCGGGTTGTCCGTATCCCAATAGCGATAATTTTGCACATTTGGCTCTCCATTTATGGTGAAGGTCGATTCGTCAGAAAAACAAATGTTAATGAAATATCTATCCACATTGGTCATTTCCATTGGCGTATCATAGAAAACCATTCTAGAATACCTGTCTGGCTCAAAAATCTCCTGGTGGTTCGAAAACTTGTACGATTTAAACTTGTTTTTCTTTAAAATTTGAAGAGCGGTTGTATTGTGCAAATTTAAATCGTCGCCAATTTGCCGAATACTAATGCGGGGATTTGCAACGGCCGCAGCAATAACGTTTATTTCGTTTACATTATCTCACACAATTTCTTCTTCGTTGGCTATATTTGAAGTATGCTTTAAACAGGGATGGCAGGGTTTAAAAACGAATCCATATTTTGCTTGGTTTGAAATCACGTTCTGAATCGTGGAAATATCGGATATCGACCGATCGGGATATAAACCAGCAAACAAGTTTCGAACTTCATTTACACTATTACCGGAATAAAACCACTTGAGAAATTTGTTATTATCAGCAATTGTATAAGACATTATTATGAACTACTTAATTGAAAAGCGCAATTAAATATCGAAACGGAGTGCGATTTTACGAAAAGTCAAAACTGATAGTTGTTGATGAGGCAAAATTTTGTTTTAAAATCATGGCTATTGTTATTTTTTTCAAAATATTACTAATTTATATCTTCGTTTTCTTCTACTTTTAGTACTATTTTTAAAATAAATACAGACCTATCATATAGCATTTTAAATTCTGAACAACTTTGATCTGTTATGCTTTTGCTCTAAAATAATTAGGGAAGCAGGAAACTGTAAAAGTGTGATTCTACATGTAAATTGCTATTACCGAGCGGTCGGATCAGCACCCGGTATACGTGTAATTGAGATATGTATACTGAAAATAAAAACCCCCTGTTTGCAGCATGATAGACTTTATGATTTTCAAAATTTTAAGCCTATTGAGATCACAAGTTGAAATGCCGCAGAAAGCTTTTAGAAATACGATTTAATCAATATACGTTTTTGAATATGTTAATTAATTTGTTTTACAACTTTTTAAAAGTTCAAACTTTATAAAAACCCATGAATTTCTTAAGATAATAGAATGTGAGTTTTTAAAATATCCAGTAAGGTCAAAATTAACTTTTTTTAAATTTTAAACCCTCATAATTCAAAAACTAAATAATAAAAACAATGATTAAAGCATAGTTTTTATTGTTCAACGAAAGTAATATTTTATAAAAACTAAACGACATGATATAAAATTAAGCAAAAGATGGAGGTAGAGAAATATTGTACCAATATAAAGAATAGCCAAAGTCAGTTTTTTCGAAGTGTGCTCTGAACGTTCAACTGTTTTGTTGATTTTACAGCGGTCATGGATAGTGTTCATTGTCCTGCATATTTTCTTCCATTTAACCGATTCTCTATCTCTTACCGTTTAAAAGATACCCATGCATCGACTGCTTAATCGGGACACCCTGTCTATGCTACTTCGTGTAGTAGATGGTTAAGAATTAAACTAACTCCGTAGTTGTAATACTTAATTTAATATTATGTAAAAGAAGAAAAGGTTTATTAATATTGGCATAATATTATTATTGGCATAATATTATTACATACCGAGTGTTGACTTGGCGGACGCAAAATGGAAAATACAAGGTAAATTTTGAAATGTTCAAATTTTGGCTCCCCTATTTATTTTAGAAACAAAATGTACCTTTTTTGTAGAGGAAAAAATTCTGAATTCATTCGTATTAACGTTTATCACATTACGTTTCTCTAAGTTAAAATAATTTAGAAAAAATAATGTGATTTTATAAAAATAATGACATGCCATAGAATTGAAACAACAACCGCGAATGTCAAAATGGCAAAAGATATCATAGTCACTTGATTAAAGTAAATGTTTTCGAAATGATTTACACTATACAAGAAAAATGTCATTATTTTTATAAAATCACATTACTTTTTTTTAATTATTTTAACTGTTAATTTGCTGACATTCGTTGATTTTTAAAAGAGTTCAATTTGAAGCTTTAAACGAGTGTTTTCCACTCCCAGACTAAGCATGAAGTATAATTTCGAGTTTAGAAAAGCCCTGTGAAAATTTGTCGAGGGTCGCGCAACGACCCTCAACAAATTTTCACGTTCAATTTAAAGCTTTAAACAAGTGTTTTCCACTCCTAGACCAAGCATGAAGTAAATTTTCTGGGCGTTTCTAAACTCGAAATTTTACTTCATGCTTCGCCTGGGAGTGGAAAACACTCGTTTAAAGATTCAATTAGAACTCATTTAAAAAACAACAAATGTCGGAAAATGTACAACTTAGGCGTATGTTTACCTAAAAGAAATTATTTTATTATTTTCTTTAAATTTTTAGATATTCGTTGTTTTTAATTTTAGGCTTTAAACGAGTGTTTTTCACTCTCAGACTAAGCATAAAGTAAAATTTCGAGTTTAGAAAAACCCCGTGAAAATTTGTCGAGGGTCGCGCAGAGACCCGAGACAAATTTTCTGAGCTTTTGGAAACTTGAGATTGTAGTTCATGCGCCACGCGTATAAAACACCAAAATATTATGAACTTTGTGTATATTTGAACCTCACTTAAAATCAGAGTTTTATACGCGTGGCGCATGAGTAAAATTTCGAGTTTAGAAAAGCCCAGAAAATTTGTCTCGGGTCGCTGCGCGACCCTCGACAAATTTTCACGGGGCTTTTCTAAACTCGAAATTTTACTTCATGCTTAGTCTGGGAGTGTAAAACACTTGCTTAAAGCTTTAAATTGAACTTAAAAAAAACAGGGAATATCCACAATTGTTGTATCAATTCCATAGTATGTCATTATTTTGATAAAATCACACTACTTTTTCTTAATTTTTTTTGCTGTAAATTTTTTGACATTCGTTGATTTTTATAAGAGTTCAATTTAAAGCTTTAAACGAGTGTTTTCCACTTCCAGACTAAGCATAAAGTAAAATTTCGAGTTTAGAAAAGCCCCGTGAAAATGACAAATTTTCTGGGTTTTTCTAAACTCGAAATTTTACTTCTTGCGTCACGCGTATAAAAAAGTGATTTCAAGTTAGGTTCAAATATACATAAATTCCATAGTATCTTAGTGTTTTATACGCGTGGTGCATGAAGTAAAATTTCGAGTTTAGATAAGCCTAGAAAATTTGTCTCGGGTCGTTGCGCGACCCTCGACAAATTTTCTGGGCTTTTCTAAACTCGAAATTTTACTTCATGCTTAGTGTAGGAGTGGAAAACACTTGTTGAAAGCTTTAAACTGAACTTATAAAATAACAGGGAATATACGCAATTGTTGTATCAATTCCATGGTACGTCAATATTTTTATAAAATCACATTACTTTTTCTTAATTATCTTAACTTAGAGAAACGTAAAGTATCAAGTGTGAACATTAATAAATTTAGAATTTTTCCTCTTACAAAAAAGTGAAATACGTTTTGTCTCTAAAATAAATAGGGAAGCCAATATTTGAACACTTTAAAATTAACATGCGATTTCCTATGTTGCGTCCGCTAAGTCAACACCCGGTATACAATTACAAGTATTATGTATAACACGCATTTAATCCGTATTGTATTATGTATCTAATATTAAACTTGAAATTGTGTGAATGGAGTTCTACGCTTTTTTTCAGTTGACGATTTTTTTTTTATTTCGTTTCCAAGAAATATCGTTGGGAAAAAATGAGGACATCGTTCAATCCGTCCGAAACTAACGGCTGAGACGTTAAGATTTCAACGCAACATTTGAGATTAAAGTGAGAATTTCGCTTTCGTCGCTTAACCATTCGAACACGCTTGAGTCGAAAATTGAAAATGAACGAATGAATTTGTCTTCGTGCGTTACAAGTGACGAAAAGAGAGGGTCCTGCTTTTTCATTTCTGCGTTTATCGACAGATTTTTTTTTAAATCTACTCACATGATATAAAAAAATACAAAGTATTTTGATGAAACATTGAATTCAGACCTCTTTAAAAATAGTAAAAGGAATATCAATTTGGATTGCACTATTAATAAAGTTAATGCTTAATACGCTACACTCTTGATGGAACCGGATATTCAAATTTGGTGAAGAAAAACACTTATGATCCATTATTTTATTTTCAGTTTCCTGACACGTGTTGCGATCTCTACAGATCATTACCAAAGGTTATACTGGACACTATAACCTTTGATAATGATCTGTAAAGATCGAAACGCGTGTCAAGAAACTGAAAATAAAATAATGGAACATAACAAGTGTTTTTCTCCGCCAAATTTGTACTATTAATATTACAAATTTTAAGATTGATAACAGATTACAGATGGGGTGTTTCAGAGAGGACAGAAAGTTTGATCTTTCTCTTAATATAAATAATACAAAAAATGTTTCTGATACAAATTGTATGACACCATTTACTTCAAAACATAAAATTATTGTTTGCATATAGTGCATTTTTTATATGGTATTCCATAGATCCTGGACGCCATACAACTCTCTTGTTTTAAACGGAACACCGTACATCATTTTGAAATTATTCCACTTAGTTAGACATAATTCATGCTTGTAGTGGTTTCCAAGACCTAAAATATTTCTGAAATTATATGAGATAGAGTTAAGTTTCTATCATTCTTTTAAGGATAGAGGGCGCTATCGTTAACACTATAAAGTCTGCGCTGAGTTAGGTGGCTATAAAATAAAAACAGATAAATTTATTATTGTTTAAGCAAGTGTAATTTTTTTTCCATTCCTAATCGGAAGGTGTACTCTCGAAAATAAAGTATAATTTAAATTCAAATTCAAATTCAAAACTATTTGAATTCGAGAAAATAAGCTTACGCTTCTTATAGTTTGCACACTTTAAACATAATATATAAAATTACGAAAAAACTATTCGTGAAAATGCAAACAGTGCCTTAATTAATAAGACAATTTAAGACGATAAATATCCATTGAAACAAGGTTAAAAAGTATAATTTATTTGAAAATATGTGTTGCATTTGTATTTAACATGCATTTTTAAAACGATCTAAAAGTTGCCGCACTCTTTATTAACAAACTCGCATTCATTTTTGATGAGAAATTCAAAAAGGGATATCCCATTTAAAATAACAGACTAGTGTACTTCGGAAAATCGTTACCTTTACTCGAAAGCGTCATTAATTGTACCCCAATAACGAATGGTACCGATCAACTATTGTTTGACTTTCGCATTAATATTAACGAGAATATCGTGCTTTCCGTCCTAGCTAAAACACTCTGTATCAAATCTAATTAAGTACCTATGATCAGGGTTGTTATGTTTAAAACACTTTGTTTTAAACATGTTTAAAAACAGCCATCGTGTCTTAAACGGTTTTGTTTTAAACATGTTTCAAATCTAATTTGTTTTAAACATGCTTAAAACGTTTTTTTTATTATCTTAAATTTGCTATATATTATATGTTATACTACTTCAGTAAGACTTTTTGTTTACGTTTTTAAATGTTAACTAAATTAAATACATTATTAAACATGATATTTTATAATAATAATAATATCTTTATTTACGGATCAATATTCTACAATAATAATATAAAATATAGTCTATAAAAATAATTATGAAATAAATACAATAAAATAGATAATAGGTATAAACGCATTCACAAGCGAAACAATACTACATGTAAAAAATCAGGAAAGTGAGAATAGTCACAATAACACATTAAAATAATACAATTTTAAAGTATCGTCAATATAATTAAATAGGTACCAACACAGTAGCAATATATTAAAAATCACTTAAAATAATATTAAAACACTTATCTTTGTTTTACCACTTTACCAAAACAAAGTTAAGTGTTTTAATATTATTTTATAAAGATGTATTACAAAGTGAACGCCAACCAAATCAAAAATCATTTAATTTTAAAAGTTTACCGCGAAGCTGTCCTAAGGTAACATTAAATAAATCAACATATACAACATTGGAATTATGAAGCAGACGCGAAGTTGCAAAATGTTTCGCATATTCTGTTTTTTTAATTGGTATAAAAAAAATGTAATTGCTTCTAAGAGGCCTAAGGGTACATTAATATTAATGCTGTTGAATGAATGGTGAATTATTATGACTATTTAATAGTTTATACACAAACATTATATCATTAATAAAACGTCTTGGTTCTAATGTATGTAAACGAAATTTACTTAATAAATTAAGGTAGTCATCGCTCAAGCCAAATTTAAATGAACTAAATTTAACAAATTTACGCTGATCGCTTTCAATCGCATTCATTTTTGTGGCAGTATGGGGGCACCAAAACAATGAGCAATACTGGGGACGAACCAATGCCACATACAGTTTAATGTATGTATAGGAATTCTGAAACTCAGCGCAATTTCTTTTAGTGCTAATATGAGTAGGGAAGCTCCAATTACTCGTGAGGATCACACCTAGTTCCTTACCTGAGTCTAAAGGAGTGAGGTGCCTATTGTTAATTATATAATCGTGACATATATGTGACCTGTTTTTATAGAATGAGATCACATTACATTTATCTAGATTTAATTGCATTTTATTTAATGCACACCAATTATTAAATCTATTCAAGTCATCTTGAAATGGTTTAGCTGTATAAAAAAGTATAAAAAAGTTATAAAACTTTCATATCGGCAAATAAAAGACAATGTGCATATTGGAAACATGCGGTGACATCGTTTATAAAGATATTAAAGAGAAGCGGACCTAGGTGTGAACCTTGGGGGAAACGAACAAGCCTACGCGAACTCTTTGTGATCTGTCGCTAAGATAAGATTTTATCCAGTTAAAAAGTGATCCGTGTATACCTAGTTTGAGTAATTTTGTTAATAAAATGCCATGGTCGACTGTATCAAACGCCTTGGCAAAGTCAGTATATACTGATCAACCTGGTGGCCCTTTTCCAAGGCGTCTGTAATGTAAGTCCCGTACACAAGAAGGTTCGTAGTTGTAGAGAGCTCTCGTCTGAAACCGTGCTGCTCCTCTACTATAAGTGGGTCTACGATTGGCGATATGTGTAGTGTCACTAACTTTTCAAATATTTTTGGTATGTGCGATATAATCGAAATCGGCCTGTAGTTTTTTACTGAATTTTTAGACCCACTTTTATGGATAGGCGTAATAAGTGAGTCTTTCCAGAAAGAAGGAAATACGCCAGCTTCTAATGAGTTATTAAAAATAAGCCACAGAGGTCGACTGAGAGAATATGAACAATGTTTCAAAAATATTGCAGGTAAACCATCTGAGCCCATAGAGTAGTTTTCTTTTAGTTTCGAAAGTTCCTCCATAATAGATGATATATTAATAGCTGTTATTGAGTGCAAGTTTAAGTGTGAGTTACTATTAACAGTACTGGTAAAATTAGTAGAGCTTTTGTACACCGATCCAAAATACGAAGCAAATTAATTCACAATTTGATTCTGATCATTAGTAATTGATCCACTATGTTCAAATGACAATAATTATTACAATAAAATATCACAACTGTGTGTGCATAAATGTGATTTTTAAATACAGGGATGTATACATATGCATACACTGTAAATATTACGACATTAGTTGTTTTTTTTTTAAGATTTCAATTTGAATCTTTAAACGAGGGTTTTCCATTCCCAGACTAAGCAAGTAAAATTTCGAGTTTAGAAAAGCCTGAAAATTTGGATTGGCTGCGTAGCGAAGCGAAGCGGCCAATCCAAATTAGGCTTTTCTAAACTCGAAATTTTGCTTCATGCGCCATACGTATAAGACACTGAAATATCATAAAGTTGAAAATATACGGCTTAAGCAATCTAATATGTAGATGTAAAAATACGTGAGTCAAATTCTGCGCTGAACAATTGGTTTAAATCAGTGATTATAGGCAATCCAATAACTATAACGTATATTAGGTTGCCTATAATCGTTGTTGTATGTGTGTGTTTTTTGAACTTTACTGTAAATCAGTGTTTTTAAGCATGGCGCATGAAGTAAAATTTCGAGTTTAGAAAAGCCTAATTTGGATTGGCCGCTCCGCTTCGCTACGCGGCCAATCCTATTTCTTAGGCTTTTCTAAACTCGAAATTTTACTTCATGCTTAGTCTGGGAGCAGAAAACACTCGTTAAAAGCGTCAAACTAACCGCTTTGAAACAACGAATTCCCGCAAATTAAAAAAACGCTGTAATTATCGGGATATGTATACTCAAAAGAAAAATGCTCTGTATGTTCTGATTTAAACACGCTTTAAACGTGTTTTAAACATGTTGTTAATTGTTAATGTTTTAAACGCTGTTTCAATGAAAAAAACACGTTTTGTAAAAAAACAGTTTCTTTTAATTAAATTGAAAAAAAAACATTTTTTTTAACAACCCTGCCTATAATGCATGTGATTTTAAACATTACTTTAAATCAGTGTTTAAATTTCGAAATTAGAAAAGCCTAAAAATTTCGCTAGTACCGGCAATTTTAAAGTTTCAGACTATTATATAATTAAAATTGCTAATTAAGCAATGGGTTTTTGATTACATTTACGGTAAACCAGTTTTGATTAACAAATTTACCGACTGATCGGTAACTAAAAATTTGTCAAATTTACAATCCCTAAATTTGCTTGAACTTGACACTTTCTATTTATTTAAATCAACCTTTTTTAATTGTACACCGTGTGGATAAAATCTGATAACAGAAATATGAATTTTATTCTAGACTTTATCCACACACTGTGTATAAATATGGGTCTTAATTATGTGGTGATTTAATAGTATACTAAATATTGAGAACAGTCAGGATTTATTACCGGTCCAAGACAATTGTTTCGAGGAAGACAGAGCGTAGCGAGCGACGACTCCAGTTTTTTTCTGAGACTGGCATTAACTTACTGATCGAGATGCTTATGACTTTTTTTGCACGACCGGACAAATCCGACAAAATTTCTTCGCAATCATTATAAATATGTCACTGACAGTTTGTCAAATTTACTTAAATTTGACTCCTTTTAATTCTAAAATTATTTCTGATTGCAGAAGCATTCTCGATTTTTATAAATTATTTAAATTTTCTTCAAAATTAAATGAAATTTCGGCAGGAGTCATAGAATATATAAATTATTTTCAAATGAATGTATCCTTCATGTATCAGCGGTAATGAGGTAGCGGATTCTGTAGCAAGGGCAGGCTTAAATAGTGATTGCTATTTGGATTATCCGATCTCCACCTCGGATATATTTAATTATTTAAATAAACAACTTGATCAGGATTTTCAGACATTAGTTAATAATAGTAATCATAAAAGCGGAGCTCCGAATATCCCAGAGAAACGATGGTTTATAAAAGATACCGATGTCTCTAAATTATTTGTGAAAACAATCTCAAGATTACGCTGTAATCAAGGGATTTGTCCATATTATTTATACAAAATTAAAGTTAGAACTGATCCGTACTGCCATTGCGGTGAGGTTGGAACTTTTGAACATATTTTGATGTGCTGTCAAATATATAAAGCGGAAAGAGATACATTACTAAACTCAATATATAAATATTTGACACTTCCATTGAATTTTAATAGAGTCAAAAAATGTAGATGTGTACACACATGTCTTTAAATATTACTAATCAATCAACATAACCATATAAGTATTTACATGTTTTTTTGTAATGATTCCTGTTATTTAATATTAGGCTAAGCTTTTTGTTATATTTTCCCCTATGTTTCATCCTCTGTTGGATACCCCATGTACCGTGGCTTAGTGTTGTTTGTGACTAAAATGCATTGATGAGCCCCTAGTTAGGGAATTAGTGTATAAGAATATATGTATAGATTAACTTAAAATGGAACAAGAATTGTACATAAAAATAATGTTGGCTAATGGATATTAATTCCAAGGCCAGGCAAAAGCGGCTCATAAGAAAGATAGATTTTTTGCCAGTCGCTATGGATGCAAAGTTTCATTGACCGTTCACTAATCGGTGAGTAAAATTCAAACTTCATCATTATTATCCTCCTGGATACAGAACCTGGAAACAGGACGATGAAAGATATTAAACAGGAAATATAATAATTTATTATTTTTATATTTTATTAGGTACTGTTTTGGGACCTGTCCTGTCTGTATGTTTTTTTCTCACTCAAATAGAATAAAACAAAATGTTTTACATATCACATAGTAGTAAAAACGAATAAACAAACATATGTTTATTTATTTCAGTGAAGTTTGATTCATACGCCTAATATTTCATGTTCTTGATTTTAATTCCTATCTCTTTATTTGAATGTTTATACAACAATTTTCTCGTTTTTGTTCCAGAGGTCAATATGTATGCAATTATTCAAAATTCCGGAGGCTCTTAGGGATCTCCTCTGGTAAGTTGCCAAGAGGAAGAATTTTTTCCCACCCCTATTTTATATTCATAAAAAACCAGAGACGCGCACCCCGCCAGAAATTCGTCAAGGGATTCACTCCATATTTCAAAACATCGCCCTTAATTTCCCGACAATTTCCCTCGTGCCCATTTTTTTTTCAACACAACAATTTACTCGATGGGGTTTCGAATTAATTTATTTCACATTGATAATAAAAATATTTTTAATGGACGCAGATTAATTCTGAAATATACAAGGTGTCTCAGGAAGTTCTCCCAATACTTAAGGGGCATGTTCTTTAGATAATTTTAAGCAAAAAAGTTCATATGAATATGTGTCCTATTCTCAGTATTTACTGGGCTATACACATTTCAAACTAAATTAATCTTAAATAATTTTTATTTCTATGCTATCAAAATTACCAAAATAAATGACTGCAGACTAATAATTTAAGAGAACATAGTCATATATTTTCAAAAATTATGCCTCCTACTTCGATGCATTTAGCCGCACGCCTGTGAATACCAAGCGTTTTATTTTTTTATTTTTGTTATTTCGACACATTCATATGAACTTTTTTGCTTGGAATGATTTTAAGAACATGCTCCTTAAGTGCCAGACACCCTGTATATATAAATTTTTGTTCTTTCTAAAGTTCATAAAGTTTATTTTTCATGAATTAGGTGAATTGTGTGTGATATTATAATGAACAATAATTTACATACAATAACACAGGTCTGAGAAAAAGTTAACAGCTGCACAGAAGTTATGTTGCAACAACAATTAAAGCAGTTACTCGCTCATCCGCTTGCTTATCCTCGAAACAATAAATATTATTATATACAGTGTGTCCCAGATTTCATTTTAGAAGTCCTAGAGAGTTGGGCTGAGTATTTGCAAGGGAAGGTAAGACTTTGAACTCGAAATATTAATTTTATTTTAACGGTACCGTGAAGTAAATAATCTGGTCTCATATTCTTCTTACCTGCTAATGTCATAAGCCTGTGTGTTTTTCATTCAATCAATTTCTGTTTAAATGTTCACACCACATACAACGTCTCATTTTTATTCATAAATGTCTATTTAAAAGTCATAAGCAAAACTATACTAAAAGGAGATACATCTTGACACACGTCTATAGATGGCCTATGTAATTGGTCCTTTCATTTGTCATTTTTATTTGTTGCATGGTTTCAAGAGAATATGACCTAAATGTTACATACAGAGAGTTTTATGTAACACCGAACATTTTCATCCAATACAATTTGATACATTTAATTTTTAAATTATGTGTACATTGGATTGCCTACATGACCATTAAAAATTGTAGCCATTCAATCGCAATTAATGGCTCAACTTGTACATACAGGGAGTTTTTCTTTCAAGTATAAATGTCTTAATTACAGCGTATATGCCGTAAATCTTCAGATACTCGTTGTTTTTTAAAAGAGTTCAATTTTAAACTTGAAATACGTTGTACATTTTCTGACTCTCAGTTTATTACAAGAATTTTATTTGAGGCTTTAAACGAGTGTGTTCCACTCCCAGACTAAGCATGAAGTAAAATTTCGAGTTTAGAAAAGCCTGAAAATTTGGTTTGGTCGCGTAGCGCGAAGCGCGGAGCGGCCAAACCAAATTTTCAGGCTTTTCTAAACTCGAAATTTCACTTCATGCGCCACCTGTACAAAACACTGACATTACGAAGTTTAAAACACACCGCTAAACTTTACATTGCATCAGTGTTTTGTACCGGTGGCGCATGAAGTAAAATTTCGAGTTTAGAAAAGCCTGAAAATTTGGTTTGGTCCCGTAGCGCGAAGCGCGGAGCGGCCAAACCAAATTTTCAGGCTTTTCTAAACTCTAAATTTCAATTCATGCGCCACCTGTACAAAACACTGACATTACGAAGTTTAAAACACACCGCTAAACTTTACATTGCATCAGTGTTTTGTACCGGTGGCGCATGAAGTAAAATTTCGAGTTTAGAAAAGCCTGAAAATTTGGTTTGGCCGCTCCGCGCTTCGCGCTACGCGACCAAACTAAATTTTCAGGCTTTTCTAAACTCGAAATTTTACTTCATGCTTAGCCTGGGAGTGGAAAACACTCGTTTAAAGCTTCAAATTACATTCTTTTAATAAACCGAGCATCGGCAAATGTACAAGGTATGCTAATGTATACTTAAAAGTAAAATTCTGGTTATGAAAATGTTCGGTGTAACATACTCTCTGTATACCATCAGACAGCGTTATAACAAATCAAATGAGGTTTTAAATATTGCATTGTATAATTCAATATCCAATGAATGGGAAGTACTTGTTTCAATGGATTTTGTTATCTTAGTAGTCTTAATAATTAAAACTTATTGTTTGTAGTTAATACGAACATTATCGTAATTTTTATATTTGATATTTGGAAACTTCAATCCAATATTACTTAAAACGGACGTCAGTAACAAAAATATGTTTATTTCAAAATTTGCCTATTTTTGAAGACCTTTTTTAATATCCCGCGATCGTTTAAAGCACGATTTTGATTAAGCTTTGAGTTTTAAATTAGATTGGCACTACTAACTGTTAACACATAGTTTAGCATAACCTCAAATGTATTCTACCATTCAATTAGCATTCTGAGAAACCGCACAAAAAAATGCCGCCTACTCTAAATCATTATTTAAACGATCGCACGGTACTACTTTTCACATATCGTGCCATTTAATAATCTTTAGCTCTTGATATTCTTTCGAAGATGCCAAGGTTTGCGAAAAACAATGTCACCATTTTATTCTTTAATGCCGCATTTGTAATATATACTGGGAGGCTTTCTTTAAAGTATACCCATTTCAAATTCAGCTTCATTAAATCTTTAGATATTTGTTGTTTTTTTAAACAAGTTATATTTCAAGCTTTAAACGACTGTTTTCACTCCCAGACTGAGCATGAAGTAAAATTTCGAGTTTAGAAAAGCCCGGTGAAAACAAATTTTCTGGGCTTTTCTAAACTCGAAATTTTACTTCATGCGCCACGCGTATAAAACACTAAAATATTGTGAAATTTATGTATATTTGAACCTCACTTGAAATCAGTGTTTTATACGCGTGGCGCATGAAGTAAATGTTGGAGTTTAGAAAAGCCCCAAAAATTTGTCTCGGGTCGCTGCGCGACTCTCGACGGGGCTTTTCTAAACTCGAAATTTTACTTCATGCTTAGTCTAGGAGTGGAAAACACTCGTTTGAAGCTTCTAATTGATTTTTTTTTAACAATAACGGATGTCAGAACATTTACAGCTTATGCATTTGTTTACCTAAAAGAAAAATTTCCTGTATTTGTATCCCAACTTTCTAGGACTAGCCGTGTTGTTTTTTCAAAAAAGCCCGATACGGGTGGTCTGGGACACACTGTATACTAAGGAAAAAAATCATTACTTCTCAATAATAAAAATGTTAATTAGTGATTGTTTTTTTTTGTATAAAATAATGTTCAGCAACAATACCAAATCATATCTCGAACAAGTTTCTCATCTATCACGTAGGAAAACGTATTTAACTATGATTTAATAAAGAAAACACTTGGTTAAATTTCACTAACTTTAGCGTTTGGTTAACCAATAACCAAACGCTAAAGATTTTATACACAGGCAATAAAGGACATCATCTCAACTATCGCGAAGGACTGGAAATCCAGAAATCAATAAAACAGGGAAAACCAATAGTTAATGACATCGAAGATCTGTGGAGCTCACCTATCATGACAGCTTTTATTGCCTAGCCATAAAATTTAAATTACCCGCTCTTGTATATAATGTTTGTAAAAATGTAATTTCCTGTACTCCTTGAGAATGACTTAAAGTCGAAACTAGTTAGAATAATGAACTAAAATATTAGTGAAATTTAACCAAGTGTTTTCTTTATTAAATCATGCCAAATCATATTGATAAACATATCATCTCATTGTTATATTATTTACAGAATTAGATCGTATTATTGATCAATTATGCGATTCAAATTAATTTTATTGGATAATAATAATAATCCGAAATGTAGATACGAATATGTGTGCATTGTAATGCCTCATTTAATTTAACTCCCGATTATCAATCCCAATTTATTGTCGCATTTCAGTATTAATAATTCATGTGTGATCGTATTTACATACGACGAATCTAAATCCCGTTTAATTAATTAATATATAAAAACGTCACAGAGAGGGAATCTCATTTCTGTTTGATGAGTTTATATTCAAATAATTAAATCATTTGAAGTTAATAAAAAATGAATTGATAGAGTTATACATGGGAATTGATTTTAGTTTAATTATAAAAATTAATGAAATTTTCATCTGGCTTAGCGCCTAACTGTATTTAAAACCTTGTACTAAATACATAATTTGTAGTACCTCTTCAACAAAAAGTACTTTATAAGAGCGGCCATATTGCCCGCTGAATTAGCTGGGAGACATAAACCATCACAATGCTGTAAATGTAAAATTATCGTATGAATGGATATACAGTGTGCCCGTTTTTCGAGCTGCGCTAGGGGATCTCAGTTGTTTGAATCGGTTAAATAATTATCTGCTTTCGCATTTTAAATATCTTCAATTGTTTCGATGTATTTTGAAAAAAGTTAAAAGTATGCATTAAAATCCGCAACTTTTCCCCCATTTAACCGATTTTCTATCTTTCTAAATAAGTGAGTTCCTCCATAGTGCTGGTCAAAAAACGAGCACCCTGTGTATTCGATCGAAATTGATTAAAACATTGATATACAATTTTTAATCGATTTTTGTTAGTTCCTTAAAAATTGTTGATTATATATCTTTAATCTAATAAGAACCAGATAATCAGAGCTATTCTAAAATGTTAAATTTAACGTTCATGTTATTTTTGATATCACAGTCTAAACGCGTTTAGTACTTGATATGTAAAATTAGATTGTGAGGGCAACGTTTACGTTAAATTCGGGGGTAATATTCTTAGAGTTTTTCGCTAGAATTTCGTCTAAATAAAATCACTTTAAAAAAACTATTATTTCACTGATGGATAAAAAGATGTTAATTTCTTGTTGTCATTAATTAAAATTTTGTTCGGGAATTTTTATTATGGAATAAGGAAATCAAAATCTATTTAAAGTAACTTTAATTCTTAATATATTGCTATAAAAAATAGTTATTTAGGTAATTAGCAATAATAATCGATATATCACTATATATACTGCCTTTCAAAAAAATCAGAACATCAAGTATTTATTGCACGATTTTAATAAAATTTACACAATTTGATCATGTTAACGAACTGTATCGTTGATCAAAAAATCAACTTGAAAAACAAAAAAACAAATGAATAAAAATGAATAATGTGTTGGGCCTCCACGATTTCCTAAACACTCATTAACACGTCGAGGCATGCTAGAAATCAGGCTGTCAATATCGACTTGGGGTATTTCGTTCCAAACTTCGATAATTTGACCTCTAAGTTCCATTACAGTGTTAGCGGGGCGCTGTAAGTTACTTATTCTAACACCTATCATAATCCAAACATGTTCTATTGGCGATAGATCTGGAGAACGAGATGGCCAAGGTAACAAATTGATTTCGGCACTATCAAAAAACTGTCTTGTAATGGCCGCCGTGTGAGGTCGAGCATTATCTTGCTGAAAAATGGGGTTCTGCAAGCCATTTACATAGGGCACTAACACTGGCCGTAAAATGTTGTCAATATACCGAATCGCGTTAAGACTTGCTTCTAAAAAAACTAGAGGAGACCGACTACCATATGCTATCGCCCCCCAAACCATAACTCCCTGTGTAAGAGCCGTATGTCTTTCAACAGCAAATTGTAAAATTCTGCGTTCACCGCGTCGCGTCTCACTCTTCTGCGACCATCATGAGCCCATAAACAGAACCGAGACTCATCGCTGAAGATAATGTTATTCCATTCATGGGTCCAATGTTGTCTTTCCCTGCACCAATCAAGTCTTGCTCTGCGATGCTGCGGAGTAAGAGGTAGACACAATTGTGGACGGTAGGATCTTATACCAAAACTGCGGATTCTTCTGTAAACAGTAGCCATGGATACTCTTTGGCCATTTAGAGCCAACCAGTCATTTCCCAATGCCCGCGACGTTGTAAATCTATCCCTTTAAAGTTGTAAGACGAATAGCTCGATCTTCACGCTCAGTGGTGCTTCTTGGACGTCCTGATCCAAGTCTACGTCGATTCTCCCCAGCTTCGGACCATCTAGACCAGCAGCGTACGATCACCGATACACTACGGCCTACCCTTTCAGCAATAGCATGAACCGAAAAACCCGCTTTTCGCATTCCAATAATGCGACCCCTTTCAAATTCACTTAGATGATGAGATTGTGCACGCCGACGAACACGGGGCATCTTTTTATGTTTTATAAACTGAAACGTCAAACTACTCAGAGGCTACTTGGATATTAGAAGCAATTACATTAAAAAATCAGCAGCTCTTCATAATGGTGAAATCAAGGATAAATACCATTAAATAGTAACCAAAACAATTGATTTTTTGATCATCGATGCAGTTCATTTATATGATCAAATTCTGTAAATTTCATTAAAATCGTCCAATAAATACTTTGTGTTCTGATTTTTTTGAAAGGCAGTATATATATACAGGGTGTCTACGCTAAACCGTTCGTTAAAAGTTTATGGGGTTGCCGTTGCACTAAAAAATTGAAAAAAATCCTTGTCATATGGTTGAATCAGTTCTCCTCATGTGAAATATTTTCAACTTTATACCACTTCCGGTTCCACCGGAAGTAGCACCAAGTTTGTTATTTTAAATAGAACACCCTACATATTAGAAATTTTTTGGATTCCTCGTTTAAATTGCAACATATTTTATTCAAACATATGTACACTTATCTCTTATGGTTTTCAAGCAATAACAATATTTCTAAAATTCTAACCTCTAAAAGGCATCTTGAAATCTTTCTGTAACTTTTCTCAAGAATAAGATAAAAATAAGATTTATATCTCTACTTGTACCTAGAGGATGCCTCTATGAGTAAATTAATTGGAAACTGTCAATTTTTACAATAAATGTTCTTAAAATGTCAATATCTAAGTGCCCTCTTCAATATCTAGTAATTCAATTTATTTAAATGGAATGACCTAATTTTTATCACATGGTACAATTGTGGAGAAAATTTCCTACAAAACTACTTCCTGTGGAACTATACTCCTATACTCCTAAAGCAAGTAGTTTTCGAATTATTTCGAAAATTCGTTTTTCGTCGCATTTATGCAGAGAATAATGGGCGCATAAGTCGCAATTGAATTTTAGTAGACCAGTAGTATGCTTTTGTTTTGTCGCGATTATATTGCGAAATGTCAAATAATAAAAAGAATTAGTATAAAGTTTTACAGAAATCAACAAAATGACTAATTACACAAATCAACAAATTATCAATTTATTCTTTATACATGGCAACTACCAATTGAACAAAATTTGATTCCAATCTTCTAAATCTTGTTATATTCATCGGCGGCAAATGTGGATAAGTTTCATTAAATATTCTACATGTTTGAGTACCAATTCTATCGCAGTTGCCATGTATTAAGAATAAATTGATAATTTGTTGATGGGTGTATTTATTAATTTTGTTAATTTCTGTATAACTTTGTACTGATTGTTTATATTATTTGACATTTCGCATTACATAAGCGGCAAAACAAAAGCATTACTACTTGCCTACTAAAATTTAGTTGCGACTTATGCGCGCATTATTCCCTGCATAAATGCGCCGAAAAACAATCTTCGAAATAATTCGAAAACCACTTGCTTTAGGAGTAAAGTTGTTATTACTTTTTTGTAGGAAATATTCCCCCCAATCGTACCACGTGATAAAAAATAGATCTATCCATTTAAAAAAATTGAATTACGAGATATTGAAGAGGGCACTTCGATATTGACATTTTAAAAACACTTATAGCAAAAATTGACAGTTTCCAATTAATACACTCATAGAGGCATCCTCTAAGTACAAGTAGAGATATGAATCATATTTTTATCTTACACTTGAGAGAAGGTACAGATAGATTTCAAGATGCCTTTTAGAGGTCAAAATTTTAGAAATATCTTTTTTGCTTGAAAACTATAAGAGATAAGTGTACATATGTTCGAATAAAATATGTTGCAATTTAAACGAGGAATCCAAAAAATTACTAATATACAGGGTGCTCTATTTAAAATAACAAATTTGGTGCTACTTCCTGTGGAACCGGAAGTGATATAAAGTTGAAAATATTTCACATGAGGAGAACTTATTCGACCGTATGACAAGAATTTTATTCAAATTTTTCGTGCAACGGCAACCCCATACACTTTTAACGAACGGTTTAGCGTAGACACCCTGTATATATATTAGGGTGCTTCTTATTTTTCGACTTTTGAAAAATTAGTGCGTCAACCCGCCATTCGCTTCTATCACCTAAAAAACGAACCTATATTTTTTTTTTTTTTTTTAGATGGAGTATTAGGGGTCGCTACCTCGTGTCAAAGTTTGAAAATATTATGATTTTTTCATTGCAATTAGTGATTGCAATTGCTAACTTATTACTAATTGCAATTACTAATTGTAATTACTAATTACAATTGGTAATTGTAATTACTAATTACAAATTACATTTACGAATAACAATTACGAATTACAATTACGAATTACAATTAGTAATTGTAATTAGTAATTGTAATTCGTAATTGAATTTGTAATTAGTAATTACAATTACCAATTGTAATTAGTAATTACAATTAGTAATTGCAATTAGTAATTAGTTAGCAATTGTAATTACTAATTACAATTAGTAATTGTAATTAGTAATTGCAATTACTGATTGTAATTACTAATTACAATTAGTGATTGCAATTATTATTTGTAATTAGTGATTGTAATTAGTAATTGTTTATTAGAGTGTATTATTAATAAATTCTTTCTTTTCCATTTTTATTATTTGTTATTTTATTGTTTACGGCCACACAAATTTTCCCAAAAAAACCCGAGCAACGCCGGGTATTTCTGCTAGTAGTACATAAAACTGTTATATTCATCATTAAAACATGATAAAACACACTAATGCAACTTGTGGTCGCATTACTCCGTCCAAGGACGCTCGTACCCCACCCCTCTCCTCCTCCGGCACGCATCCACCAACCCTTGGCATTTCCTGGCAACTAACTAGTAACCAACATGCTTTCATTGGGAGTGCACGTTCGATCGTGTTTTGGTGTGCATCGCGTTTTGTTGCATTATGGCGTCGTCGTCTAGTTCGCGTCCGTTGACCAGAACCAAAACAGATGTATGGTTAGTTGGACAAACCTCTGATCACTTTATTCAAAGCAAGTTACCTACGACAAAAGAAGTGCTGAGTTTATTTTTTCACTTTAAAGTCGTAATGAAGAAAACCAATCGCAGTTCGGCAAATTCTGCTGCTTGTGACCTCATGGCATTGTGGGCACGAGCGGGCATTCCAACTAAATTGAAAAAAGATGTTATAAAGAAGATAGAAAACAAGTTTAATGAATGGCAAAAGTTGAAAAAAAATAAAGAAAATAAAGCCAAACGCTCTGAAAGTCTACAAAATAAAGAAACGGAGTGGCAAGATAGTTTGGAAGACCTGTTCGACATGGCACACGCTGATGCTCTAAACAAAATCACCATTGACGAAGATAGACTATTTTTAATTGAGCAGAGAAAAAAAGGACGTCCTGGTACAATAGGTGGAGTGGACAAGGTTTATTTAATGAAAAAAACGAAGAAAGAGGAGAAAAACGCTCGCTATCAACGTTATATAGATCGAGAAAAAAGCTACACTGAATCTCTGCGACAAAAGTGCATACTATCTTCTTCGACTTCCAGTAGTAGTAGTGGTAGTGATAATGAAAGGAAAAGTTCAACGTCAGAAATTTCAGTGAGGGCAGGACCTTCGACGGCAGATTTAGAACCCCCACTTAAACGCAGACGCGGCAGAAAGAACATCTTTGATGAACGCTTATCCGCAAGCCTCGACCTTGCTAAATTAAGTGACAGGAAAGCAACTGCTGTCTTGATATCAACGTTGAAAAGTGCAGGCACTGATCCCTCAGAGTACAATATAAATTCATCCTCAATTCGTCGCCAGCGTATGAAGCAGAGGAAAAGGGTAGCGGAGTCCTTGAAGAAAGAATTTAATCCAAATATGCCTCTTACTGTACATTGGGACGGCAAACTTATCGAAGACATTACAGGACACGAAACAGTGGATCGCCTTCCCATTTTAGTGTCAGGACAGGGTGTGGATCAACTTTTGGCAGTTCCCAAACTCAGTCATGGAACTGGGGAGGTATGTGCTTCAGCTGTTTATGACACTATTCTTTCTTGGAACTTGAGCGACAAAATAAAATGCTTTTGCTTCGACACCACTGCGGTCAACACTGGTTTAAAAGGAGGTGCTTGCATTCTATTAGAGCAGAAGATGGAAAAAGATGCTCTTTGGTTGGCCTGTCGTCACCATATAATGGAAATAATGCTAGAAGCAGTGGTAGTTCAAGCACTAGGTCCATCAAGTGGACCAGAAATATTGATCTTTAAGCGATTTAGAAATGCTTGGCCTAAAATTGACCAGAATAAGTTCAGTACAGTTTCTTCAGACCCTGACGCTTTAAGATGGGTAGAGAATGTAGCAAGCAGCACAATTTCATTCGCTGAGGAACAGCTAAATGGTTATCAGCCACGGGACGATTACAAGGAACTGTTGAATCTTACAATTATATTTTTCGGAGGTGTGCCTAATAAAGGGATATCATTCAGAGCTCCAGCAGGTCTTCATCGTGCACGATGGATGGCAAAAGCAATTTATTGCCTGAAGCTTTTTTTATTTAGAGCCCAGTTTAAATTGACAAAAAGGGAACTTAAAGCGATTACTGAAATTTGCGTTTTCGTTGTTACGATTTATGTAAGATGCTGGTTTTCAGCTCCAGCGGCAACTTCAGCACCAAGGAACGACTTGTGGCTGTTAAAAAATCTTAAGAAATTCGAAAATATAAACAAACCTATGTCCAAAAAAGCTCTAACGAAGTTCCTGGGGCATTTGTGGTATCTATCCGAAGAACTTGTTGCGCTTGCTTTTTTTGATGAAGAAGTTTCTCTTGAAAGCAAACAAAAAATGGCGACTGCACTGAATGAGGAAGGCCCAGACTATAGCCCGAAGCGAATTACCCTCGATCTAAGTCACATCGAAGAAAAAAATATTGAGGATTTCGTGTCCAGCAACACCTTAAGATTTTTTACAATCCTGGGAATTTCGTCTGCATTTTTGCAAAAAGAACCTTGTTTTTGGGAAGAAGATGAAGACTATAAAGCTTCCAGAGAAATTGTACGTTCCATGAGAGTGGTGAACGATATTGCGGAACGAGGCGTAAGATTAATTGAAGAATACAATAAACTAATCACCGACGACGAAGAACAAAAACAATTCCTTCTCTTGATTGTGAAAAATTTCAGGCAAAAGTACCCTGATACAAAAAAATCTACGTTATTGGCATAAGTTACATTTTTTTTTATCTGCATAGTTATATAATTTGTGCATGCATGCCTTTATTTGAACTTAATTAAATATGAGTTCAGTAATAAAAACACATTAATTAAATATATTTTAATTAAATATATTAAAATTTATTAAATTAATTAAAATTAATTAAGAAAATTAATTAATTAAGAAAATTAATTAATTAAGAAAAAAAATTAATTAATTAAGAAAATTAATTAAATATATTTAAAAAAATCTTTTTTATTTTTGATGTGCTGGTAGCGACCCCTAAATATTATTTTAAAAATCTGAAAAAAATTACATACTAGTATTTTGTGCCATAGAACAGAATAAGAGGGTGACACGCAACATATTGAGAAAAAAAAAAATTTGGTCCAAATAAGAATCACCCTAATATATATATATATATACAGGGTGTCAATTTGAAAACAAGCCAGCCAGAATATCTTTAGAACCGTAACAGTTAGAGAAAAATTTTCAAAACCGTTTCTATCCTTGCCCATTTTTTTAAAATGGCATGACCTCACTTGTGATATATCATTACAAAGGTCTTTCAAAATGCTAATCAGTGGTACCAACAAAAATGTTTATTGTTGTCAAAATGGCAAAAGATATCGCAGTCACTTGATTAAAGTAAATGTTTTCGAAACGATTTATACTATACAAGAAAAAATCCTCCTAATAAAGTGGTATTATGCAGACCACAGTTATCACGATGTTTGCGTTATGTTTTTTGTCGTTAATTAAGTAACAGCAATATCTTGTGCCATTTTGACATCCGCAATTGTTGTATCAATTCCATGGTATGTCATTATTTTTATAGAATCACATTACTTTTTCTTAATTATTTAAGCTGTAAATTTTCTGACATTCGTTAATTTTTGAAAGAGTTAATTTAAAGCTTTAAACGAGTGTTTTCCACTCCCAGACTAAGCATGAAGTAAAATTTCGAGTTTAGAAAAGCCCCGTGAAAATTTGTCGTGGGTCGAGCAGCGACCCGAGGCAAATTTTCTGGGCTTTTCTAAACTCGAAATTTTACTTCATGCGCCACGCGTATAAAACACAGATTTTAAGTGAAGTTAGAATATACATAAATTTGACAATATTATTATAGTGTTTTATACGCGTGGCGCATGAAATAAAATTACGAGTTTAGAAAAGCCCAGAAAATTTGTCTCGGGTCGCTTTGGATTGAACTTTAAAAAAAAAACAGGTAATATCCGCATTTGTTGTATCAATTCCATGGTATGTCATTATTTTTATAAAATCACATTACTATTTCTTAATTATTTTAGCTGTAAATTTTCTGATATTCGTTAATTTTTAAAAGAGTTCATTTGAAGCTTTAAACGAGTGTTTTCTACTCCCAGACTAAGCATGAAGTAAAATTTAGAGTTTAGAAAAGCCCCGTGAAAATTTGTCGAGGGTCGCGCAGCGACCCGAGACAAATTTTCTGGGCTTTTCTAAACTTGAAATTTTACTTCATGTGCCACGCGTATAAAACACAGATTTAAAGTAAAGTTCGAATAAACATAAATTTGACAATATTATAGTGTTTTATACACGTGACGCATGAAGTAAAATTTCCAGTATAGAAAAGCTCAGAAATTTTTTTACGGGGCTTTTCTAAACACGAAATTGTACTACATGCTTAGTC
Organism: Philonthus cognatus; assembly: GCA_932526585.2. Taxonomy (NCBI): domain Eukaryota; kingdom Metazoa; phylum Arthropoda; class Insecta; order Coleoptera; family Staphylinidae; genus Philonthus; species Philonthus cognatus. The sequence goes on from OW052242.1 coordinate 39,455,284, forward strand.
TGGGAGTGGAAAACTTTGAATTGAACTTTAAAAAAATACAGGTAATATCTGCAATTGTTGTATCAATTCCATGGTATGTCATTATTTTTATAAAATCACATTACTTTTTCTTAATTATTTTAGCTGTAAATTTTCGGACATTCGTTAATTATTAGAAGAGTTCAATTTGAAGCTTTAAACGAGTGTTTTCCACTCCCAGACTAAGCATGATGTAAAATTTCTAGTTTAGAAAAGCCCCGTGAACATTTGTCGAGGGACCCGAGACAAATTTTCAGGGCTTTTCTAAACTCGGAATTTTACTTTATGCGCCACGCATATAAAACACAGATTTTAAGTGAAGTTAGAATATACATAAATTTGACAGTATTATAGTGTTTTATACGCGTGGCGCATGAAGTAAAATTTCGAGTTTAGAAAAGCCCAGTGAAAATTTGTCTAGGGCCCTTGCGCGACCCGAGAAAATTTTTCACGGGGCTTTTCTAAACTCGAAATTTATTTCACTTCATGCTTAGCCCCGGAGTGGAAAACACTTGTTTAAAGCTTTAAATTGAACTTTAAATAAACAGGGAATATCCGCAATTGTTGTATCAATTCCATGGTATGTCATTATTTTTAATAAAATCATATTACTTTTTTTTTAATTATCTTAACTTAGAGAAACGTAAAGTGTTATGTGTGAACATTTATAAATTTAGAATTTTTGCCTCACTAGCTTATACAGGGTGAGTTTTATTTTGTATGTTCTCTATGGTGAGGTGACTCGGGAGGTATAAGAGGTAGAGAAACGGTTAAGTAGTGGAGTATTACGAAGTAAATTAAAAGGCACTTGGAAAATGTTCGATAAAGTTAACGATATCTAGATATTTTGAAAAATAAAAGTAACGACTTTTTAAATCGATGTTTCTCGATTATTAAAAGAGATAGAACCATTATAATGGGCAAAGTTTTAGATTATTTTATTCTAAATAATAACATTTTATACGATTTTTTTAACGACATTAGTTTTAGAGATACGACAAACACTTACATTTTATTTAAATGGCAATGTCATGATTTAAAAGAGTTTTTTTTCTCTTATATCAGATGAATATTCTCAAGTCTCAATGTGTTGATGCCGCCGTTGATGCTTTCTACGAAATATTGTATTCTGTTCTGTATAAACACGTACCGGTGCGGAAAAAGGTAAAAATCTCAGTTTCCTAGATGGTTTTCTCCAGAATTGATTAAGTTAATTAAGGATACATTTTCTGGAAGACTTGATGACTACAATCATTTCTCTCAATTAAGATCACAATGTAAATCTTTGATTCACAGTGACCATATAAATTATATATGTGATATAGAATACAAAATATCGTGTAATATAAATGAGTTTTGTAAGTATTGCAAGTCCAAACGTGATAGCACCACTTGTTTCCCATCTATAATGTATAATGAATCAATTACTGCTTATTCAAATAAAGAAATAGCAAAGCTATTTGCATCCTATTTTCAAGAGTCACATTCCAATAATTTAGTCACTGGTCCGGAATTTGTCCCTAACGTTGGCATAAATTTTAATAAACTTACTATAAATGAATTAGATATCTTGGATTCCATCGGGACCAGGAGAACTACTTGTCTTAATATCAAATAAGACAAGTAGTTCTCCTGGTCCCGATGGAATTCCTCCTTTTATAATTAAAAACTGTTCTAGTGCCTTCTCTTTACCACTAGCAATCTTATTTAATAAATCCATTCAAAATGGGAAATTTCCGTCCTTGTGGAGAAATAGCTACGTGACTCCTGTTTTTAAATCGAGAATTAAATCTGATATTCACAACTACCGCCCAATAGCTATTCAATCATGAATCCCAAAACTGTTTGATAAAATTGTTTCAAAGCATATGATGTTGCTTTTTACACCTTTAATAGCTGATCAACAAGATGGTTTTTTTGATCTAGATCAACAGAAACAAATGTATTCAAATAGATCAACAGTAACAAATGTATTCATATATACTAGTTATATATCTTGTGCATTGGAGAAAGGCGATATGGTAGATACAGTCTATACCGATTTCTTCAAGGCGTTCGATAGGGTAAGTCACGCAAGACGTTTGCATAAACTTAGATCTTATGGTGTTGTTGGATGCATGCTTGAATGGGTAAAATCATTTATTTGCAATAGACAGTTGGTTGTTAGATTTAATGGTACCATGTCGGATCTTATAATTAATGCAACATCTGGGGTACCACAAGGCTCGCATTTGGGTCCCTTAGTCTTTCTTATTTTTAATAATGATATTGGCAGCAACATTAGCTCCAATATTCTACTTTATGCTGACGACATGAACATAATTAAAACTATTAGGTGTTTGGAAGACTGCAACATAATCCAAACTGACTTGAATGGGATTATGCGATGGTGTGATGACAATGATCTTAACTTAAATATAACTAAGTGTAAACTCATGCGTTTCCCAAAGAAAAAAAAATATACTGTGGCTTTTTGATTACTTTCTGAACAGTCATATTTTAGAGAGAGTTGATATGATCAGAGACTTAGATGTATTTTTTGACAGTAAGTTTCAATTCACAAGTCATATAAATGTAATTTTGGCAAAAGCATTGCAATTAATTGGCTTTATAAAACGACTGTCAACACTTCACATTCATCAGAACATTTATAACATTATACAAATCATTCGGTAGACCTATCCCTGATTATTGCTTCATCGTATGGTCCCCTAATTACAAGTGTCATATCAATAGCATTGAGCACGTTCAAAAAAAATGGTTAATCTTATTTGTTCTCGTTGTCATTTATATTATGACAATTTTGATATGATACTCAAATATCTTGACATCCTTCCACTATATAAACGAAGAATTTATTCTTCGCTTTGATTTGCTTATCGCTTATTTAACAATCTAATCGATTGCTCAGATGTATGGCATCAGCAACTTCTTGCTTGCGACTTTCACAAGTCTGTATTTGGATATAATAGCCCTCGTAATTGCTTAATATATAACGGTGATAAATATTATAATTTAATTGATATGTTCGGAGTTAGTCAAAAGTATTTTAAGCGTACGTGTCGTGTAATTTTAGATTGCAAAACATAAGTAACGTTATTGTATTTTTGTATTATTGTTTATTGTATTTTTTATTACATATGTTATTTTTTATGTAATTGGCCACCCGTATGAATAAATTAATAAATAAATCACCTGATATACGTATTAATAAAGATAACTGAGCAAAAATAATTTTCGAGTTTATTAGCAACAACAAAAATTAGCTATGAAACAATGACAATTAAACAATAATTGTGTTTATTTGTAATGTATGAATTTATTTAATTTTTGTTAAATACGTTTATTTGAAAGTTATTTGTGGGAAAAAATTGAAATTGGTAGGGAGAATCTAATGGCCACTCAGATCAACCGTCTGTGCGTTTTGGACATTTTGTAGGGCTATGTAAAACAATCAATTGCACTTGTTTTATTATAGTCATTGTTTGACGGCTAACTATTTAAAAAAAATAAAGCAAATTCTTAATAACAGTTGTTTTTATAAATAAAGTGTCAAGTGTTGTATCTGTTTAAGGAGGAAAAATATGTTTTTCTAATGATGCTATGTTTCCCATTTTTTTCTATCTCTCTTCATAATCAAGAAAAATCGATTTTCAAAAATCGACTCTTTTCAAAATATCTAGTTACCCTTATTTTTTTTATTAAATTGTGCAAGTATCATTGTATTCAGCTGATAAAACTGCACTACTCTGCTTATTTATCCGTATCTTTGGTTTTTATAGTTTCCGAGATCCCCATAGAGAACATGAATAAGGTAACTATTTGAAAAAGTAGATATTTAGATAACTAGTGTGAGAAGTAAGGTTTCTAGAATCTATTTAATGCACTATTTTAAAAAATTGGTATTTATTTAACTAGTGTGTAAAGTGGGGTTTTTAGGCACTATTTGTGAGTTTAGGGCATGCGTGTGGAGAGCTTTTGGGTAATTAGTGCGCGAAGTAGGACTTTTAGGCACGATTTGTGAGTTTAGAGTACTAGTTGTCAGTCGTCCAAAAGCCCTTCACACACATGCCCTAAACTTACAAATCGTGCCCAAAAACACTACTATACACACTAGTTAAATAAATATCTATTTTTTAAAATAGTACATTAAATAGATGCTAAGCAAAAAGTGCCCAAAAGCCCTTTACATCATTTTAACTACGACAAGTATTTTTTACAATAAACAAAAACTTAGGCTATTAGCAATCATTTTTTATCATATCCTTTCAAAGGTTTCCAACATTTATAGATAAAAATGATGTTTGTAGTGGTTTCGTTAAACTAAAATATCTACAATACTAAATAAGATAGAGAGTTGTGGTTTTCGTCATTCTCTTGAGCAGATAGTTTTGAATAATAAATAAATGAGATAGGACGCTATTATTAACACTATAAAGCGTTGATCGTGTTAGGTTAAATCAAGGATAACAAAATATCTTTCAATATATCAAATATTTTGTGAAACGAACCAAGTGATTTTTATTTAAATAATATTCATACTTATATAGATAACAAAATATATTCATTTATTTTTTAAACACCATTCGTCACAAAATTTAAATCTCTTTCGATACAGTTCCTATTTTTTTATCTGTACTTTTATTAGTTTTTAAGAAAATTATTTAACATCTTCCTATAAAAATTATTAATTTAAACATAATAGAATTCAACTTTAAGTCGAATGGTGCCATAAAAATTATATAGCTCTATTTAAAAAAATAATGTTATCCTTGATTTCTAACTGTACCAAAGCACTTTATAGCGCCATCTATTTTCAAGATAATGGCGAAAACCGCAACTTTCTGTTTCATTTAGTTTCGGGGATATTAGAGTTACGAAACGTAATTTTTGGATTACTCTGAAACGGTACGACTCAGATCATATCTTTTTAATAAAATAACACTAAGTTTTTATGAGGAATTAAAAGCCACAGTGATCCATTTAAAATTAGAAAGTAATATCAGCTACTGTTATTATTGCGCACCCTGTATATTTAAAAATATGTTTAGATTATGCAGCCCTTAATGTCAATCATCTTTGTTAAAGAAACTTTTTTTCTATCTTTAACGCGAGCTGAAATATCTTCTGAGAACGCACTGATGGGACACCCTATATATGTATATGAAAACAAATTTAATAAAAGAAGGCGAAAATGTCATTGCTTTATTTTACGAAAGACCGTGCTCCGCAAAATTCTTCGAAATTTGTTTACATATTTTTAGTTTATTTAAATTAACAGTGGTCATTCTCACAATCTACTTTTCGGGGGGGGGGAAAGGTGGGTTTCTCATAACAGAATTTACCTACCCCTCCGGAGAAGATTTATCCTTGTCGACGCCTTCTCCAATTCGGGCCTGATCCCCGGATCCCAGGAGTGCGATTCTTAACTCAGAAATCGGGTAAACACTCCTTGATTTATTATGCCAGAAATTAAATTTTGAACATCTCGCAAAAACCATAATTAATAGTTGCGCTTAATTGAACATACACGTGGTGTTATGAAAAATAATAAATCACTACTGGATTTAAGTTTCATTTATTATTAGACTCAGCTTTTTGTTCTTTGAAAAAAAACATTTTAATGGTTTTTTTGATAAAATGAAATGGAATTCAAAGAACAATTTCAAAAAAATATTATGTAATAATTATGTGAATGATAAAAAAAAACCTATTATTAAAATCTATCTAATTTCCTTAAATCACAACTACGTTTATTTATTTACTAAGAATAAGTATCGTATAAGATTTAATGTAGGTACCTAAAGTTAATTACTTATTTTTATTATTTTCACCCTGCAGGTGGATGCTAGAAGTTAGGCTTCATTTTTGTTCAAACAGTTGATTTTCAATATGCAGATAATTACATCACAAGAAAAAAAAAATATTTTAAGCTATTTTTAACATTAAGCAGACTATCAGAGTTTTATTTTTTCTCAAATTTGTTAAAAAAACTTCATTTTTTTATATTTGTTCAATTTTCTAGAAACGCGTCAATAGGGAGTGGAAAATAAATCTTCAGAATTTTTAGAAAAACATTTCAATTTTAATATTCACATACTCCTTTAATTTTCTAGAAACGCGACAATAGGGAGTGAAAAATAAATCTTTAGAATCTTTAGAGAAACATTTCAATTTTAATAATAATAATATGGAATTAAACTCAATTACTTCTTGATATTCCATCGTCATTTGATTTACACTCTAAGAATAGATGCGGAAATAGAGTTATTAAAAAAAAAACTACGAAGTATTTGCGGTACGTGCGTACGAGTGTGAGTCGTAAATAGCGAGTTACGACCCCGTATATCAAATTGTACGTTTTAACATCGCGATGTCATAATTACAAGCTATCGAAAGGCGACGTCGGTTTCTCATCGGGCGACGCCAGGAAATAAATTTTCCGCAGGGTTTTCATAATATTTATACAAACACGACATGACCTGAAAAATATATCCACAACGATAGATTATAATTAATTCAGTAGAAACTGCGTTAATATTTCATGTTGCACATCGCGCTTAAAATTGAATACAAAATATTAAAAAATATCAATTAGTTTATTAAATTAGATTTTTATGAAACTTTGAAAGAAGTTAATAAAACACGGTTTTTTTTAAATGTTGACTTTAAGTGAAATTAATTTTAAATCATATTTGATAACATTCTATGCGATTTTTTTAAAATTCAATTTCCATAGAAACAGCTTGAAAAGAAATTCTAAGTTTAAGCAAAAATTAGTTAACACATGCAATGATGTACAGAAATCGTCAATTATTTTAATATGTAAAAGTCGATTTTGATGTGCCACAGACGTCTCAAATATCGCGCAAGATTTGTATAGTCGAGAAGTTAAGATTTTTTTTTTAACTTAAACTATACCGGGTGCTGACTTGGCGGACGCAACATAGGAAATGGCTCCCCTATTTATTTTAGAAACAAAATGTATTTACCTTTTTTTGTAAAGGGAAAAATTCTGAATTCATTCCTGTTAACGTTTCTCTAAGTTAAAATAATTAAGAAAAAGTAATGTAATTTTATAAAAATAATGACATGCCATAGAATTGAAACAATAATTGCGGATGTCAAAATGTCAAAAGATATCGCAGTCACTTTTTTTTTCTTATTTTTTTCTTTTTTCAATTTATTGGTACCAGAAGAACAAAGTTTTACACAGGTCAGATGATACAGCTTAAGATTTATAACTAATTTAACAACCTAACTAATAAACACTAATAAAAACACATATAGTAAAAATTAAATAGAATAAAATTATAACAAAGCATGAACACAAGTTGGTTAAAAACACTTAGAAAAATATTCGTCATCATTATTAAATGCGTTATCACATAAAAATCTTATCACAGTTTGTTTAAAGTTATCTGAAGGCATATTACGAATTGGAATGCTTAGATGGTTGAAAAACTTAATGCAGTGATACCTGGTACCGGTTCGAGATTTGCATAATCGTAATTGGGGTGTAATTATGTCCTCTTTGCCTCTAGTATTATAGTCGTGGTTACGTGTAGGCATTGAACTTAAGTTAAGTTTAGCAAACATCAGACAGTATAAGATGTACATACATGGTAGTGTAAGTATACGTAACTGCCTGAAATAAGATTTACAGTCATCCTGAAAGCCTATACCGGCCACCAGTCTAACTGCTCTCCTTTGTAACCCGAATAGACGATGTTTGAAAGAAGCATGGCCCCAGATGCGGATACCATACGATAGGTGGCAATGCAATGTACCGTAGTATGCTGTTAATAACGTATCCTTTGATACTTTATTTTTAAGTGCTCTTAATCCATATATTGATTTATGTTAATACTTAGATGTTCCCCATGATGAGCCCACGTTAGTTTTGGATCAACATGCATTCCTAAAAAGCAAATATTTGTGGAATATTCTGCGCTTATGTGGGAGTTTTTTCAAAGTTAATAGCATTTCATTCCCTTTTCCAGTATTGACACATAATTTATTTGAGGAGAACCATTTCGTGGTGTTATTTACATTTAACTGACTTATTTCAATAGCCTTATTCAAGTCATTGCTGTGGCTAAGATTGGTTGTATTATCAGCAAATAGTATGAGGTTATTTAATCCTACGCTATCTGGCAGATCATTAATGAATATTAAGAATAACAAAGGCCCTAGTACAGACCCTTATGGTACACCGGTTTGAATATTAAGGTAATGGGATTCCTTCCCGTTTATACACCCTTTTTGTTTTCTGCCAGAAAGGTAGGATTCAAGAAGCTCAATACTACTCTTGTTAAATGCATATTTTCTAAGGTTTCCTATGAGAACATTATGATTTACACAATCGAACGCCTTGATGAGATCAACGAATGTACTAATACAAAATGTATCATTCTCAAAGCACTTGATTGCGTACTCAGTAAATGCCTGCACTGCTGAAATTGTGGACATTCCTCCGCAAAAACCATATTAAACCGAGGTGAGAAAATTGTTACTGTCTAAGAATTCTGTAATTTGATCTTTCATTACGCGTTCAATAATTTTAGACACTACTGGAAGAAGGCTAATTGGTCTGTAGTTGTTAGTTATCTTTTTGTCCCTTTTTTTAAAATTGGCACCACTTTGGCGAGTTTATGGGAGTCGGGAAGTATATTGAACCTTAAGATGTCGTTTACCAATCTTGTAAGAAGTATGGCGATTACATCAATTGCCGGTTTCAATACATTTACCGACAACCCCTGTGCATCAGTGCATTTTGAGTTTTTCATACTTGCCCATACATCTCGGATTTTTACTACAGAAACTTATTTGAAATTAAATGTGTAATTACTACACCTCAATTCAATATTTAACGGATCAATTTCTGAGTTTAAATTATTATTATTTTAAACATTTGAGATATTGGAAAAAAAGTTATTGAACTCCTCACATGTGACACATGAGTTTATCTTGTGCTCTTTACGCGAAACCCGTTCAGAATTTATAATATTCCACATTGATTTCTGTTTATTTGTTGACTGGGAAATATATGAATTGTTAGCTGCAATTTTTGCATTTTTGATAGATTCTCGATACGATATTCTGTAATTTTGTAGTATTCATTTGTTGTGTTCTGTGGGTGAGTTTTTGTAGGCATGAGATATGAAATTAAATGTGTTTCTCATGTTATTTAGGTTTTCATTAAACCATTTAACTGGTTGATGTTTTTTGTTGGTCCAGTGTTTCTCCAGAAAAGCAGCACAAAAAAACGCAAGTATTTCTTGATGAAACATATCACATTTTAAATTATTGTTAATATTTTCGTACATGAAGTTCCAGTTTACATTGGACAAGGATTGATAAAATTGTACCCTACCCCTGGTGGTGATAGGTTTATAGATTCGATGTTAAGCAATTTGACGTTCGCTTTGTTCTAGATTTAAGCTAATTGAAATGCCTGTATGATCCGAAAGGTAGGTTTCATAGGAATTGACCACGAGAATGGATTAATCAAAATTGGTAAACACGTTATCAATACAGTTAGCTCCCCGGGTCTTAAATTGCACTGTCTTAGATAGCCCACGATTCTCCCAAACATCACATATAGTTTGTACATCATTGTTATTAACATTCAAATTTACATTAAAATCTCCACCCAATAGAATAAAATTGTTCAGTGTGTTAAGTTGATCTAATAAGGCAATAATTGTATTATTAAATATTGTTATACTGCCAGTAGGTGCTCTGTATACAGATGTTATGTATAGTTTAATTTTTTATAAAAATATACATGATATCTCACAGTCACCATCTGTTGATAAGCTATCAGTGATTTCGTTCAGTGACTGGCAATCAACAGTTTCATCTACATAGATCATTGAACCTCCATAGATTACATGTTTTCGTGAATATGAAGCTACAGAAACCAGACTGTTAATTTTTGAAATACTGCATTTGACAGCCAGTGCTCTGACACGCACATAATTTGAAATTTTATTTTATTTAAATTAAATAAGCATTCGTATTCATTTATTTTATTTTTAATGGACTGTGTATTAATATACAGGGTGTTCATTTGAAAACTTCCCAACGCGGATTTATGGAAAACCACTGATTAAAAGAAAAAACGCCGAGACACGTCTAAAGATTTCCCAAGGGGGACAACTTTTTAACCAAAAACGAAAAAAAAAAAAAAAAATTTAAATGACAAGGGGTATCAAGTAATAGCTTGTTTGAAAGGTTTTTCAAAGTGCTTTATTTTGACGTTTGAATTTTTAAAATCGGTCGATTTTTTTACGGAAAAATTAGAAAAATCTTTATCTTAATTTGTTCAGATAGAAAAAAAAAACACACAAAAATATCACTTTTTATTTTATTAATAAGTGTTCAAAAACCAACAAAACTTGGCAGCAACCAAATAAAAACCCTAATTTTTTTCGCCTTCTTTTCATCAATACGGAGATAACATTTATTCTTATACCTGTTTAGATTGGGTTAGTTGCTATGGAAAAGAAATAATTCCATTTGCTGTCAGTTACCTTTGTGACAATCTTGGGATAGTGAAAATAAATTTATTAATTCATATTTTACTTCCAAAATGGTTTACACACTAGCCGAAAGAGTGGAAATTATTCTAATTTATGGTGCCCAAAATCAATGTGCTCGGCAAACTGCCGTCACATTTAACGCCAGACATCCGGACAAGATAACTTCGCATAGGTATGTTTTGGACCTTGTTACTAAATTTAATCAAACTGGATCTGTTGCAAATAAAAAACGTAATCATCGTAGAGTTTTAAATGAAGCCGCTCAAATTGAAGTTTTGGGTTATTTTGGCATAAATCCTAATATTCTATTCTATTCTATTCTAATACTTCATTACGCAAAATTGGTGATGCGACTGGTATTTCATTAGGCTCTGTACACACAGTTACTAAATTACATAAATTTCATCCATTCAAAATGCAAATATTGCAAGAGTTAACCGAGGGTGATTTCGATAGGCGAGTTGAGTTTTGTGAACAAATGACTGCAGCGATTAATGATAATACCATTCATGTAAAGAATATCTGCTTCACTGATGAATGCACATTTTATCTAAATGGATTTGTTAATAAGCACAACTGCAGGTATTGGAGCAATGAAAATCCTCATGCTTTTGTAGAAGGGCATACTCAGTACCCCCAAAAAATTAATGTATGGGCAGGCATTTTAGGAAACAAAGTGATTTGGCCATTGTTTATTAATGGGAATTTAAATGGAGGCATTTATTTAGATATGTTGGAAAATACCATCAATCCGCTTATCACTGAAACCATTGAAAACTAAATCGGAGACGATGGAAACCCTATACTTGATGAGGCTGAAATATATTTCCAGCAAGACGGCGCTCCTCCTCACTATGTTCTTCCGGTTCAGCAATGGCTAGACGACGAATTTTCAGATAAATGGATTGGGCGAAGAGGGCCTATAGAATGGCCTGCTAGATCTCCTGACTTGTCGCCATTAGACTTTTTTCTATGGGGCCATTTAAAATCTATTGTGTTCATTCCCCAAACTGAAAGTTTAGATGAACTTCGTCAACGCATCATCGAAAGCTGCCATGATCTCCCACAACATGTTTTTGAAAATGTCCGTCAGGAATTTGAACATCGCCTATATCACTGTTTGGCCAATAACGGGCAACATTTTGAACACTTAATAAAATAAAAAGTGATATTTTCGTGTGTTTTTTTTTCTATCTGAACAAATTAAGATAAATAAAGATTTTTCTAATTTTTCCGTAAACAAATCGACCGATTTTAAAAATTCAAACGTCAAAATAAAGCACTTTGAAAAACCTTTCAAACAAGCTATTACTTGATACCCCTTGTCATTTTAAATTTTTAAGGGGATGACCCCGGGGGGCAGAGGGTAAAAGGGGGTGAAGTCGTTTTTGGTTAAAAAGTTGTCCCCCTTGGGAAATCTTTGGACGTGTCTCGGTGTTTTTTCTTTTAATCAGTGGTTTTCCATAAATCCGCGTTGGGAAGTTTTCAAATGAACACCCTGTATAGACAATTTACTATGAATTTATGATTTTCTTCTTTACTGTCTGAAAAAAAGCCTTAAAACGAGTATTTATAGGCCATATTTCTGGTTTTAGTAGATTTTCATATTCACTGATCGGTGCGCTTAATTTAAAAGATAAATATTCCTCAGGATGTTTGGATGAGAGACTGATACATTTGCCTAGTTCATTAAGGTATTTGCTTAGCTAACCATAAACATGCAAATGTTTATATCTCTCCACTGCCTTTACAACATTATTCCCTGAACCCGTGCCGTATACTGGTATCACTCTTTTTTTCCTCTACTTCCGAACCACTTCGATCCATGCCTCCTTATTGTTTTCTTGCGGCTGTCCTGGCTGTGCTAGGCTGGTTTGATGATTTATTCCGCTAGCTATCGGATGATGCAAACGCTTTTCGGATTTAGTGGGTGCAGCATGCGCATTCGTTGCAGACGTGCTTTAAGAATTAGACTTGGCTGTATCGAATGTGCTCTCAGATGTCGCTCTGGTTCTCGGACATTTGGTTTTTTGTAGTTTTAGCGCAGGTGTTATTTGAGACGCTACCTTTGCCTTACTTTTCACTGATTATTCAGTTTCTGTAGCCACATCATAGATGTCTCCGTTGCATGGTTGGACTGAAGAATTAACTCTATTTGATTTATTTTCGATTATGTTGATTTTATCTCGTAACAATTCATTGTTTTCCTTAAGAACATTATGTTTATCTTCCATCTCTTGCACTAATTTTCTCAATAGAATTACTTCCTTGGTCAATGAATGATTCTCTTGCATCCACATAACCTCACTGGCACAACATACTAATCTTAAATTATCTAGAACTGTGACACCTTTTTTTAAGACCACAGCTTCTATGATACACATTTCCACAATTAACACAAGTTACCACTTTGCTTTGCTTGTCAGCGCAACACTTTAGGTAGCACAAATCTTCTGGCGTGTTTACGTCGTTCGCCATCTTGATTAAAGTAAATATTTTCGAAATGATTTACACCATACAAGAAAAAATTCTCCTAATAAAGTGGTATTATGCGGACCACAGTTGTCACGATGTTTGCGTTATGTTTTTTGTCGTTAATTAAGTAACAGCAATATCTTGTGCTATTTTGACATCAGCAATTGTTGTATCAATTGCATGGTATGTCATTATTTATATAAAATCACATTAATTTTTCTTAATTATTTAGCTGTACATTTTCTGTCGTTCGTTGATTTTTAAAAGAGTTCCATTTGAAGCCTTAAACGATTGTTTTTCACTCCCAGACTAAGCATGAAGTAAAATTTCGAATTTCTGGGCTTTTCTAAACTCAAAATTTTACTTCATGCGTCACGCGTATAAAACACAGATTTGAGTGAAGTTCGAATATACATAAATATGACAATATTATATAGTTTTATACGGGTGGCGCATGAAATTATATTTCGAGTTTAGAAAAGCCCAGAAAATTTGTCTCGGGTCGCTGAGCGACCCTCGACAAATTTTCACGGGGCTTTCCTAAACTCGAAACTTTACTTCATGCTTAGTCTGAGAATGGAAACCACTTGGTTAAAGTCTCAAATTAAACTCTTTTTAGAAAACAGGGAATATCCGCAATTTTTGTATCAATTCGATGCTATGTCATTATTTCTATAAAATCACATTACTTTTTCTTAATTATGTAGCTGTAAATTTTCTGTCATTCGTTGATTTTTAAATGAGTTTAATTTGAAGCTTTAAACGAGTGTTTTCCACTTCCAGACTAAGCATGAAGTAATATTTCGAGTTTAGAAAAGCCCCGTGAAAATTTGTAGTGTCGCGTAGCGACCCGAGACAAATTTTCTGGGCTTTTACAAACTCGAAATTTTACTTTATGCGCCACGCGTATAAAACACTGATTTTAAGTGAAGTTCGAATATACATAAATATGACAATATTAGAGTGTTTTATACGCGTGGCGCATGAAGTAAAATTTCGAGTTTAGAAAAGCCCAGAAAATTTGTCTCGGGTCGCTGCGCGACCCTCGACAAATTTTCTCGGGGCTTTTCTAAAATCGAAATTTTACTTCATGCTTAGTCTGGGAGTGGAAAACACTTGTTTAAATCCTCAAATTGAACTCTTTTAAATAACAGGGAATATCCGCAATTGTTGTATCAATTCCATGGTATGTCATTATTTATATAAAATCACATTACTTTTTCTTAATTATTTAGCTGTAAACTTTCTGTCATTCGTTGATTTTTAAAAGAGTTTAATTTGATGCTTTAAATGAATGTTTTCCACTCCCAGACTAAGCATGAAGTAAAATTTTGAGTTTAGAACAGCCCCGTGAAAATTTGTCGAGGGTCGCGCAGCGACACGAGACTAATTTTCTGGGCTTTTCTAAACTCGAAATTTTACTTCATGCGCCACGCGTATATATCACAGATTTTAAGTGAAGTTAGAATATACATAAATATGACAATATTATAGTGTTTTATACGGGTGGCGCATGAAGTAAAATTTCGAGTTTAGAAAGCCCAGAAAATTATTATAGTGTTTTATACGCGTGGTGCATGAAGTAAAATTTCGAGTTTAGAAAAGACCAGAAAATTTGTCTCGGGACAAATTTTCTCGGGGCTTTTCTAAACTCGAAATTTTACTTCATGCTTAGTTTGGGAGTGGAAAACACTTGTTTAAAGCTTCAAATTGAACTCTTTTAAAAAAACAGGGAATATCCGCAATTGTTGGATCAATTTCATGGTATGTCATTATTTTTATAAAATCACATTACTTTTTCTTAATTATTTTAACTTAGAGAAACGTTAAGTAATAAGTGTAAACATTAATAAATTTAGAATTTTTCCCTCTACAAAAAAGTGAAATACATTTTGTCTCTAAAATAAATAGAGAAGCCTATATTTGAACACTTTAAAATTAACATGCGATTTCCTATGTTGCGTCCCCCAAGTCAACACCCGGTATATATAACGATGTTTGTTTGCAACACACATTTTAATATTATTATTTTTAAAATTAATGTAGACGGTAATTAAATGTTGCATAATAAAGAATACGTGAAGAGAGGCAATTTAAAGCTAACAATATACCAAAAGGATTACAATCACGTTTTCTGCACGGGACTCGTATTGAAAACGAAACATCCACCATATTGAATACGACGTGTGCTGGTACACGTGTCTGAAATGTGAACAAAACTTATTAGAGTCGACTTTGGAGGAAAAGAGAAAAGGCGCTGCCAGAGCTTTTCACGGTACGATCGCTTTATTTCCGAGCGAAATTTAATTACGTGAAAAATCTGTTCACGCTCTTATTGATGATCAAAATAGAAAAGTAGTGATATTTCTAATGTTTTTTACCAGGCATGGTTTTTAAGATTATTTTTATAAATAATTGGATTGTCGAGCTACATACATGGGTGTAGCCAGGATTTTGATTTACGATGAAGACCAGACATATTAACAGGCAAAACTTAGTTAAACATTTAAGAAATGTCAATTGTTTTCATATGAAATGTCGCAAAATCAAAATACAATTCTGATAAAGCAAATTGACATTTTTCGACTAGTTATTATTTTATACTTTAAAATATATATTAGGAACTATAATTCAAAATGCATGATTTTAATTTATGATATTAGCTACAGATACAACTATTTATTGATACAGAGTTTTTCAATTGCATTTCACTTTATATCGAATATGTATCCCTTTATCTCAAATATATTTCCCATTTATCAAATACATTTCCCTATATACCAATACATTTCCCTATATGTCAAAACCTTATCACAATTTGGCAATTACATTTTACTTCTCAGCAAATAGCTGCATTTTGTCAAAAAATGCATCTTAGAAATGAACTAAGAGGACTCCTTATCCGGAGAATGGATGCTGGCGTCACTAGTGTTACATACAGTAAATTTTTCTTTTGGGTTAACATATGCATTAGCAGTTAATTTTCCGACATTCGTTGTTTTTTAAAAAAGTTCAATTTGAAGCTTTTAACGAGTGTTTTTCACTCCCAGACTAAGCATGAAGTAAAATTTCGAGTTTAGAAAAGCCCCGTGAAAATTTGTCGAGGGTCGCGCAGCGACCCGAGACAAATTTTCTGGGCTTTTCTAAACTCGAAATTTTACTTTATGCGCCACGCGTATAAAACACTAAAATATTGTGAAATGTAGGTATATTCGAACTTTACTTGAAATTTGTGTTTCATACGCGTGGCGCATGAAGTAAAATTTCAAGTTTAGAAGAGCCCAAAAAATTTGTCGAGGGTCGCTGCGCGACCCTCGACAAATTTTCATGGGGTTTTTCTGAACTCGAAATTTTACTTTATGCTTAGTCTGGGAGTGGTAAACACTCGTTTAAAGCTTCAAATTGAACTAAAGAAAACAAGGAATATCTAAAGATTTACAGAAAATAGGCTGAATTTGGAACACGTATACTTAAAGGAAAAAGAATAGATGTTGACGTAAGTACTGTAACATACGTATAAATACAAAATATATTTCTAGAAAAAAGTTATTGTTACTCCAAAAATGTCCAGCAAAAATATTAAAGGGAAAAGTATTTGGTATATAGTGAAACTTATTTCGTAAATCGGGAAATCTTTTCACATATATTTGACAAGGTGAAAGATATTTGGGATATAGTGAATCTCACTTGATCAACAGCGAAATGCAACAGAAAAACCCTGTTATAACTTTCTTCTGGAAATATTTTATTTTTATTTATGCATATGTTACACTACTTACTTCAACATCTATTCGCCGGATAACGAGTCTTCTTAGTTCATTGCTAACATGCATTTTGACGAACTGCAGCGATTTTGCTGACAAGTGAAATGTAATTGACAAACTGTGATAAGGTTTTGATATATATTGGCATATATTGGCATTTAGGGAAATATATTAAATAGGTGGAAAATAGATTTGAGATAAAGGAATACATATTCGATATAAAGTGAAATGCAATAGAAAAACTCTGTAATTGTGTAGTTCAGGATATGCTTTTGAAAAGTTAAAAACTATTCGAATCAAAATGGCGGGCGAGCCAATTTTCGCTTGGTCCGCCTACCGAACCGTATTTACAGTGTTACGCCACCCAATTATTTAAAATATTTGTGTTTAAAAAATGTGGAAACGCATACCATCGCAGCTGTGCCAAAAAAACTGAAGGAATATGGGTGTCTTGCTGTGGATCGGAAGATAGTGAGGTTAAGAATCAGCCGCAAGAAAATGCATCGTTGAAAAGGCAAGTCAAGCTTCTAACTAAACTTGTAGCTGAAATGGAAGATAAAAACCATATTCTAAAGGACAATATCAAACTACTGAATCAAAAAGTAGAATATTTAGAAAATAATATGAGTAACAATTCCAACAACGCCATCTGCAGTACAAAAATCCAAAATGACAATCAACAAATAATAATAAATATTAAAAAAAGAACTCTATCTAGTGGAAATTATAACGATAAGATAGACAATACATAAATCCCCAAGAAAAAAACTCCAATAAGCACGCGAAGAACTCCAAGCCATTGAATGAAACGTCCGCGCTGACTCAATCTTCTCAGCCAGTCACGCCAGATCGCGCTGAGGCGGGCGCCTGGAAAAAAGTAATAAAGAGGAAACGAAACAAAAATCCTTAAGGAATTGCCGGGGCATCTATAAAAAATAGGAAGATAACAGCTATCGCGCGAAAAGCTTTCTTGTATGTCTCCAGATTAGATTAATCTACAAAACCTACAGATTTATGTTCATACTTGAAACCAGAATTTTCAGAAGTAGTATGTGAAAACATTAATTTAAAATATTCCCAATATTATTCCTCTTTTAAGGTAACCATTGACAGGATACATTTTGATAAAGCTTTGGATCCCAATCAGTGACCTTACGGAGGGAGCGTACGTAGACTATTCTTTTTTTCACAGGCAAAAGAAACCACCACAAAAAGAGTAACAATAACTAAAAATAAGGTCAAGAACAAGTCAGCAATTGAACCAATATTAATTTCGCATCAAAACATGCAATCAATAAAAAACAAAACCAGCGAACTTGAAATACTATTACCTGAATTAAATATAAATGTCCTTTTAGTTACAGAACACTGGGTCACTCCGGAAGAAATCTTTCCGAAGATCGGTGAATACAGTCTAATATCCATCTACAAACGTTCAAAGCACAGCCATCGAGGGGCTGCAATACTTGCGACAGGCTCCCATAATATCTATATGAGACCAGACATTCACCAATACTCGCAGGAAGGAACCATAGAGTTAGCAGGTGCTGAATATACGTGTAACGGCAAAAAGATCACACTAATATGTATTTATGGCCCTCCTGAGGGTATCTTTGCAGAATTTATAAATATGTTTGAGAAAATCATACATAAATCCATCATAGAAGAAAATCATGAAATCGTAATTGGTGGAGATTTCAATATTGACGTACTTAAAGCAAACAAGTATAGACCATTCAAGAACTGAATACAAAGTTATAACCTAAATATAACAATAGATGTTTCCACCAGAGTTAACAACATAAGCCAAACTTGCATAGATAACATCATAACAAATCTTGCATACATACACGCCGAAGTAATTAACACTAATTTATCGGACAATATGGGCCAATATAGTTGCAAAGTAGAGAAAACTAGAAAAATAATAAAATCAAGATCAGTAAATAAATATAGCCTACATAAATTATCTATAAACTTAAGTTCTCTGAATTGGTATAGCCTCCTTGAAAACTATAATACATCCGAAGAGTATTTTAATGAATTTCACGAAATATTTCTAACCTTGTATAATAAATGTTGCCGCATTAAAACTAAAATACTTAACAGTTTCAAATCAAAAACTCCATGGTACACCGATAATCTAAAACAGCTTAGAAACAGTATGAACATCTATTACCAATTCTACGAACGTACTAAGAATGATACTATATTCAAGCAATATAAGTCAGTTAAAAAACAATTCAAAACACCGTTACATCAGGAAAAATGAAATTATAATACACTTGAAATCCAAAAATCCAATAATAAAAGAAGAGAACTATGGAACATTTTGAAATCGAAAACCCAAACAAATAAATAAAAATACACTAGACTATATAATTAACGTCAAAATAGAAGATCCAAAAACAATCACAATGAATGAGTACTTCGGTACAATTGGCAATACAATTAATATAACAACCACCAACAACCTTACAAATTATAATATTAAAAAAACTATACCAGAATCAAATTTTCTATACCCGGCTACGCAATAAGAAATTATAAGCCTAACATCCGATATGAGGTCAAATAACACAAAAGACATAGATGACCTATCAATATCAGTTCTAAAACAAGTAATAATCCAAATATGCAACCCTCTTACTCGTGCAATTAACCTCGCAATAGCAGAGGGTACATTCCCCTCAGCACTAAAACCAAGCAACCCATATTTAAAAAGGGTGATACAAAACAAATACAAAATTACAGACCAATATCAATACTACCTGCTTTCTCAAAAATATTTGAAAGAGTAATCTATAACAGAATATCCGATTACATTAAAGGCAGGAGTGCTCTCTGCCAAGAACAATACGGCTATCGAAAAGGAATGACAACGACACACACCATATTTAACTTCCCTAATTATATTCTTACAAATTTAGACAAAAACATACACGTATTCTTAGTATTCATCGAATTAACAAAAGCTTCTTTTAAACAAATTATATTTGTACGGATTAAGAGGAAATTGTTACCATCTCATCTCGTCATATTTAACAGATATAAGACAAATGACAACGGCCTACCTAAAAAGTGAACACTTTAGATCAAACATAACACAACAAACTGTTGAAGTACCTGAAGGGAGCATTCTTAGTCTTTTATTGTTTCTACTGTTCATCAACGACTTGCCACATGCAATCAACGGACATATAACAATGTTCGCAGATAATACAACAATAAGTATGAAAGATGAACACATCCAAAAACTCAACGAAACAACAAATGAAATACTTAAGGACATAGACAACTGACTGACCTTGAATAACCTCCTAGCCAACGTAACAAAAACACACATTATAAACTATACGACGCCGATGGAATAGACAAGCGTACACCTAAAGGCTGAGACGATCCAAGAATGAAGAACCACGTAAAGTTTCTGGGAGGAATCATCCAAAATGACATCAAGTGGCAGAGGCACATTCAACACATCTGCTCTAAAATAGCAAAATATTCATATCTAATATATATGATAAGACAAGACATTTACGAAGAAGCGGCACGTGTAGTCTACATGTCATACTGCCAACCACAGATGACGTATGGCATCATCTTCTGGGCGTGCACCACAGAAAACGAGCAATCTGTAATGCGAGGCCCAATACTATCTGCCGTTAATTGTTTAAAACGCTTATGATCATGCCACTGGCTAGCTTATATATATATATATATATATATATATATATATATATATATATATATATATATATATATATATATAAACTTTTAGTAAATAACAACTTGGTTAAGATTTCACTGTTTATTGTATATATTGTATATATATATATATATATATATATATATATTTATATATATATATATATATATATATATACGAAGCATTAAAATTTGTAAAACAAAACCTACACCTATTCAACGTAAACCTAAGCCAACATCACTACAACATCAGGATGAGATACCTAAACTACCAATGCACCACCATAGCTACTACCACAACTCATGCTTAGTACAAAGTACTGAACTTTCAGACAATCTTAAGGACCTGACGATCAAGCGGTTCACCCAAAATGTCAAAGAACTACTGTTCGAAAATGTGTTCTACTCGATCAACGAATATATCAGATTTTCTGATAATATGAAATCGGCAATGTGATGTATTACTCTTATCAATATGTGATGTATGTAAACCAAATATAAATCCTCAACATTTATATTTCGTACAAATCTGATTATTTTAATATTAACCTAACATGTCTCAATTTAATGTGTTTTAATATTTTTTAATATGTTTAGAAATTACTGTGTTTCAATAGGTTAAGAAATTAGGTATTTTTAATATGCTTAGAAATTACATTTTTTTATGTACAATCTAGTCCTAATTAGTTTTGTATACCACTCTATTTGACACTCCCATGAATGTACGCATTTGTTTCTGGAAATAAAAATATTCTATTCTAGTCTATTCTATTTTAAATTAGTTTATATACATAGTAGATATGCTAGCTAATGTCCATAAATACCAAGACCATTAAAAAAATTAAATATAAATTAAGTAGTTTTTATTACAGATTACAAGAAAAACGTAGTTATTCGTAATTTTTATCTATTTAATTGCAAAATAAAATTAACCACATAATACATTTTATAGAGCAGATAAAAAATGAAATTAAATGTAGTGTACAAAAAATTATCATACAAATAATTTGTCAAGAGAAAAGAAAAAAATCTGCTGTCGCCAACACAGGTACCCACCGAAAATTAAAATAATAAAGGATTATTAATTAAATTCGTTATTCAAAATACTTATTGAAGATAATTTGACCGACGAAATGTCCGCTACTGGTATAATGATATTTTTTAACTTTGTCGTTAAAAACATACTTGTCGTTGGCCTAAAAGAATAAAAATAGCAAACACGTAGCAAAAAATCAGCTGTGGCCAACACAAGTACCGACCGCAAATTAAAATAATATAGAATAACATAAATACAATTCATGATTCCAATTATTTTTATTTGGTACCGTGACCACCTTTGGCTCAAAAAAGGCGTTGATGATGTTTAAAAAAATCATATTTACTATTTTTAAGAAAACTAAAAGAGCTACGACAGAAAGTATGTACTCATAAAATGTTTATTTTATTGGTTCTCTTCAACTATTATTTCAAAGATTTTTTGACTATGTTAAAAATTTACGAGATACGAAAAAAAAAACGCTAAGAGTAAAAATCCTCTTCCGGTTTCCGGTCTTCACCCATTTTTAACTGTGCTCGAGATATTATGGAATAGAACCCAAATACAATTTGATGACAATCCCATGAGCCATTTTCGCTGAAATCGTGCCAGAGACCGGCCGAACGACACACCGACGGAGAGACATGGGACTGAAAAACGGATATTTCCGTAAAAAAATAGGGGGTCGATTTTTAGCCAATCACAATACCTTTCTTATACAGTAGTGCGGTCGGTAAAAATGAATTATTACTTTGTCTAAATAATTACATTAATACAGTGGCATAGGTAGCTTCAAGCACGCAAAAATAAATTCCTGCCGCGAGCATGAAACGATAATTAATACGAACTAGGGTGCTTATTTCAGCTTACGCAATCCCACAGGGAATCTTTAATTCAGTTATCATTATTTTGTGTGTTATTATGTCGAGAATATAAAAGTAAGAATTCGCTTGGATAAATTAATGCCACGAGCGTAGCGCATGTAAATGTGACGGTTATAAATAATTCAGGTTGAAATTTAAAGAGAAATAATTAGACAAATTAATTTAGTATTAAATTGATAACGATTTAAAAAACTAAATACAGAAATACTCTTACCCTTTTTCAGTCGTATAAAAACATAGTTCGTATTTATTGTGTCTAATGCCCGTTTGCACCCAAGTCGATTAACTTAATCAGTGATTAGTACTTTCTAAAAACACAACAATTGTGTTTACAAATTGTTTACACAATTGCATATTTATAACAGAGACATGTTTAGGATATCTTACAAATTTATAAGATTCTTATGTTCTATAAATTTGACTTAATCAGAGATTTATTCATTGATTAGTGGATGATTAATGCTAATCGGTAAGTAAATCAAATTAAATTATTCAAATACAAAAAATCTAGTTAGGAGTTTCAGACTGAATAACCTACAAACAGATTTTACTAATATTGTAATTTATTGAAGAACGTCTATCTAATGAAAAGAGAAAACGTATTTGAATGATTCAGAAAGTACATTTTGGTGCATGCGTCGGGTCATTGCATTTATTTATACCTACAAGGAAAACATACAGGGAATTTATCAGTGTTTTACAAATTTCGAGTTTAGAAAAGCCTGAATATCAAAACATAAAACAACGAATGCCTGACAATATGCAGCGCATATATTAGGATACGTATACTTAAATGAAAAATTCCATGTATTTATTAGCATTCTCCATTTAAAGAAAGTGCAGTGTAACAAAATAACTGCAGTAAAACAATAAAAATAGTTAAAAAGCATTATTAAATTATTTTATTATTTGATTTATAAATCATATAAAATAGGGAGTAGTAGTAATGAGTTTAAGTTTATCTAGCAATCAATTGATGTTTTAAGTTTTTTTTTAAATGGATATTTTTAAATTGTCCCACAAACAACATAAATCCTTGAGGGCGTAATGAAACATGACCGAAAAAGGCAGCTTTATTGTCGTGTTTAAGGCATTCGGAGGGCAATAAAAAAGTTTTTAATTGTGAAATGTTGGATTTATTGCAATACGGAATGTTAACAATTGCTTCAGAATGGAAATTGTTCGCTTTCGATGACGTTTTATACATGTAATTTTTGTTAAATCCCCTTTCTTCACTTTTTACATATAGATTTTTTAATAAAAAATAAAGAAAAACAAAATAAGTAAAATTGAATCACATAGTTTCAAAGGGGTGTAGTGTAAGTAACTAATACAAAAATTGGGAAATCTAAATATAAATTTTAGGTTGTAATAAAACCAAAAAACAAAATAAAGTAGAGTGGATATATAGATTTTAAAAAATATATGCTTAGGTAGCAGTACTTATCAATGAAATTTACAAAAAAAACTTATTCCCTGCATATACTCCATTTTTTTTTCAAATTGGCACATTGAGCAAAGAGGTGTGGCCTAAGTCAATTTTTATTTGTTGACTACAATAAAAATTGAGGTTTGCTGTCATAAACAACAATTTATTCTTAATTTTATTTAAAATATATAATAATTTTGAACACATTGGTTCCATATTTTATTCAATAATTTTTTTGCTCCTAAGCGTAGATACATACTTTACGATATGCTTGAATCGTTCACTAGAAACGGCTTGCAAACGTTACTAGATAACGACAAGAAGAAACTAATGATAAATATTTTAGACGTATTGTAGTTTATTTCCTTCAAAAATGTATTTATATTGTTAATTCTTAACACCGCATAAAAAAACTTGCCATTAAAACATTAAGTGAAATATTTAATAACAGTTATAATCTGCTGGCCAATTGATAAGGTATGTAATTTGGGTATTTAAATAATTTATACATATGTTTGCAGCCCCTCCAATAAAAATTCTTACAAGCCGCCCTTGCGTACTAATAAAACAATATCCCTAAAATCCCCGTTTCAAGTGACTACTTTCAAGAAATATAATTGAAAACACTTGTTTCTTAAGTTAAACTTAACAATATCTTAATTACCAACTGACACACTCTCTCCGGAATAATTGAACTATTCGAACAATTTCTCGAGTGCGAGACACAGATCGCAATTAATAGTCCGAAGTGAACTCAGACATTTCCGGACTAATAACGTTTCACAAGATGAAGATATCCGTGTTAGGTTATCGCTGGTATACTTGCGAAGGAGGATAAATCACGATCGGTAATGGAGAATTATTGCGGCGGTATGCGAAAACCGCTTCAAGCTATTGAGATCGATCGTCCGATCGTAATTCATACGATTTTGGACGTATGCAGTTGTGTTTTTTTTGCGTGTATGAGGCGGATTGGTTTATGCAGTTCGAGTAAATTTAGTTAGATTTATGAGGCAAGAGAAATTGTTCGAATAATCTAAATCATACAAATGAATAATTCTAGTTACCTAATCTTGAATTCATTACTTAACTGAAATGTAGTGAAATTTATTGCACAATGATACACGAATACAAATCCTTTTTGATCATACAATATTTTTCAAATAAATAACATCGACTAATCATAATTAAAACAACTAATTAAATAAAATAATAGTACTTTTTTCTATAAGTGTACAGAACCTACATTTGAGTTTCCCACCGAAAATGCCATCTAATGGTATAAATGGTAATATAATATCATAGAAATGTTTGAACTGATGATCATTACGTTATTCTATTATTGTACGCTTTAACTTCAGTGCTTTATTAAAGATTTTATTTTATCATTTTTAGTTCTAAATGGCTCTACACCGAATTTAAAATAAAATTCAATTTTGAATTAATGAACTACATAAATTATAGGTGCGGGCAAAAGTCCGCATTTTCGCATTTGAAATTTTTTGTGTCTCTTTCTTTTTTAGTATAAACTTGAAATATACGTTAGGGCTCTTAATTCCTTTAGCTTCAAATATGAAAGTAAGGCAAAATATGCTAGAAAAAAAGTTAGTGCAGCGAGATAATTCTAATGTAATAATAATATATACACTGTAATTAAAAAATATTTAATATAAATACAACAGAACTATACAGTGCTCGAGTACGAGTACTCCAAATTTTTACTCTGAGCACTTTTCGTGTACTCGGTACTCAGTCCAGGAGTACTTTATTTTCTAAGTACTTGTACTCGACGCGTTTTTGGATCGCAAAATGAACTGGAGTACATTTGGATGCACCTAATTTTACTGTAAATGTCATAACAATTTGTGACCAAGGTAATATTTCACCTGCAACATGACATTGTTGGTATTTTTTATCAATAAACGTCGTCCACACAACACAAACTGACAAAAAGTGGCATTGTCAACGTCAAAATTTACATTCAACTAATACCAAGGAATATTAGCAATGTACCTTGCTTTTTTGACAATAATCAAACCGGCCGCGGTTAGATGGCGCTAATCACAAACTAATAATAAATTTCCAAGCGATTATTGCCAATATTTGAACACTTAAAAATTAACATGCGATTTCCTATGTTGCGTCCGCCAAGTCAACACCCGGTATGTATTTTATTTATTATTAATACTTCATTTAATAGAATTTATATCTGAAATAAAATATACTTACTCAAGATATGAAGTACAATTATTTTTTGATAAGCAAAAATGAGAACAAATAAATATGCTGTTAAAGTAACAAATTTATTATTTATCCGCAGGCGTAAATATTTTACGACTTAATTCGCTCCCATTATTTTTTCTAGCGCGTATTTTTACTGCCTTCGGGCTATTAATCCTTCATTATGTTTATTATAGCAATTATACAAGTTATCAGAAATACGTTCCGTGTGTGATCGACTGAAATGCTAATTCACGAATGCCAGCTATAAATAACACGTGTACCACTTAATTAATAGTTTCAGCAACAACTGAACACAACATTTCTATCAAAGAAAAAAATATATGGTAAAAATAGTTATAATAGAAAAATTATTTTACGAAAAATCGAATTATTTGCTAAACAAATTTCAGTAAAAGAAACAAAAAATAATAAGAAGAGATAAAATTAGATGAAATTAATTTTTACTTAGTTGCTTTGCAACCAAGTGACTATTCCAAATTTACGGGCTTTTATAAACTAGAAATAATTACTTTATGCCTTTCGTAAAAAATATTGATTTATTGTAAAGGATTTTGGGATAATTATCAAATATATTTATTAAAAAAATCTCCTGTGGCCAACACAGGTACCGACCGCAAATTAAAATAATACGGGATTATTAAATTCATTATTCCAATCACTTATTGAAGTGAATTTGTACAATAAACTGTTCGTTACTGGTCAAATGATTTTTTTCAACTTTGTCGCTTAAAAAAAACTTCCCGTCGGCCATTAAAATAAAACATAGCATACACACTATACAAAAAATAGAGAATTTTCGGTAGTCTTCAAAAAAATAGTAATAAAAAGCGGGTAAATTCCTTTCTTCACTGTATTTATTTAAGTACTATTGGTACATTTCGGACACTAAGTGTCCATAATCAATATACCTTGTACCTAATCAAAACTATTGATAATGGACACTTAGTGTCCGAAATGTACATATAGTACTAAAATAAAAACAGTAAAGAAAGGAATTTAACCGCTTTTTATTACTATTATAACAATCTTCACATAACTCACGAATACATATACTTAAAAAAAATTTTTTTTACAAAAGATCAAAATTTGACATTGAAACCTGCATAAGTCTGTCTCTCTCCCACACTCCTACTCTTGAAAATCGTAAATTTCTGAAAATTGTAAAAACAAGAAATATTTATATCTCCCGTCAAAATTGCTTAATCAATTTTTGTTATTGTTTCGCTATAATTAGGAAAGGAGTAGTGAAATTTCAACTGGTACCATGACCACCTTTTTGGCTCAAAAAAGCAATTAAACGATGTTTAATAAAATCTTATTTACCATTTTTAAAAAAACTAAAATAGCTACGACAAAAAGCATATACTCATTAAATGTTTAGTTTTTCATTCTCCGTAACTTTCATTTAAATGATTTTTCGACTCTGTTGATAATTTAAGAGATACGAAGAAAACACTAAGTAAACTTCCGCTTCTGGTTTCCGGTCTTCACCCATTTTTAACTGGGCGCGAGATATTATGGCATAGAACCCAAATACAAAATTTCATGACAATCCCATTAGCTATTTTTGCTGAAATCGTGCCGTGGCACGACCGATAGACTGACCGACCGACAGACCGAGCGACCGACAGACCGACAGACCGATAAACTGACCGACAGACCGAGAGACCGAGAGACCGACAGATCGACAGATCGACAGATCGACAGACCGACAGACCGACAGACCGACAGACCGACAGACCGACAGACCGACAGACCGACAGACCGACAGACCGACAGACCGACAGACCGACAGACCGACAGACCGACAGACCGACAGACCGACAGACCGACAGACCGACAGACCGACAGACCGACAGACCGACAGACCGACAGACCGACAGACCGACAGACCGACAGACCGACAGACCGACAGACCGACAGACCGACAGACCGACAGACCGACAGACCGACAGACCGACAGACCGACAGACCGACAGACCGACAGACCGACAGACCGACAGACCGACAGACCGACAGACCGACAGACCGACAGACCGACAGACCGACAGACCGACAGACCGACAGACCGACAGACCGACAGACCGACAGACCGACAGACCGACAGACCGACAGACCGACAGACCGACAGACCGACAGACTGATAAACTGACCGACAGACCGAGAGACCGACAGACCGACAGACATCATTGATTCGGAATTCTGGGACCCCACAACGGATATTTCCAGAAAAAAATTCCGGGTCAATTTTTGGCCGATCACAATACTTCCCTTACACAGTACTGCGATCAGTAAAAAAATATGAAATATAAGAAATACAAAAGAAAAAAACTTTGCATGATTTATTATAAGTATTTAAAGGTAATACTAAACAATTACTTGTTTAATGTTTCTAAAACAAAAGACGTAGAAAAATCAACAGCAAATAAATAATTTGATTGATGTAAGTAGCAACACTTGATTAAACAAATTAATAAATAGTATATGTATTTATTTATATGCTTTAAATTATTAAAGTACCAATGATATCAGTGATTTTTTTTGCAATTTTGAAATATTGAAATAACTTCTTTATTCATAAAGATATAGGCATGCGGTAAAAACTTTCTTCGGGCACGTTTGTAAGCAGAATATTTTGACTACATCAGATTTTGTTTTAAGTTTAATTTTCTTGAGATATGACATAAAGTTGTATTATTTTAAAATGGTTAGCCATGACTTTATTTGTAAGCTTTCCAAAATAAATCATATGCAATACTTTAATTTAACTTTAATTATTTGTTTTTAGTTTATTTCATATTTAATTCATTTATCAAGAATGCCATCATAAAAATAAATGAATAGTAAACTACAACAATTTAAAACGTCAACTGGCTTTATTACCTCATTGCATTTACTTTATTTGTATATTAAAACAGTGAAAATTTCTGGCCTTTTCTAAACTCGAAACTTTACTTCATGCGCCACGCATATAAAACACCGATTTTAAGTAAAGTTCGAATAAACATATATTTCGCAATATTTTAGTGTTTAATACGCGTGGCGCATGAAGTAAAATTTCGAGTTTAGAAAAGCCCAGTAAATTTGTCTCGGGTCGCTGCGTGACCCTCGACAAATTTTCACAGGGCTTTTCTAAATTCGAAATTTTACTTCATGCTCAGTCTGGGATTAGAAAACACTGGTTAGAAGCTTCAAATTGAACTTAAAAAATAAGGAATATCTAAAGATTTGCAGAAAATAGGCCGAATTTGAAATTAAATAAAACTCATTGTATTTATAGCTACTACTTATTAAGATTAATAAAGTAAATATAATAAAGTAATAAAGACAGTTGACGTACTATATTGTTATTGTTTACAATTAATTTATTTGTTATCATGGCTTTCTTGATATATTGATTTAAAATTTAAAAAACTTGATATAAATAAAGTTAAAATATCCTCAATTTGGTTCTCATTAATCACTTGATAAAACGTGTTTACAATATTGATAATTAAATAAAAGTCACTTGGTTTCTTTCACTACTATTTTTTATTTTCTTACTCACTCCTTGAGAATAACGAAAAGTCGAAACTAGTCGGAGAGAATAAAAAATAGTGGTGAAATAAACCAAGTGACTTTTATTTAATTATCAATAAAGTTACATCAAAATATGGCCAATGATATATTTTTTGATAGCTTACGAAAAATGGAAGCGATTAAAGACATGACCAACTATGATTTGTATTTAAAATAATACAACTTTATGTCATATCTCATAAAGATTAAACTTAAAACAAAATCTGAAATGCTCAGCGTATTCTAATTAAAAAAAGTGTCGTCAGAAAGTTTTAACCGCATGTCAATATCTTTTTAAATAAAAAAGTTATTTCAATATTTCAAAATTGCTAAATTTTCAGTTTTGACGTATAACTTGAAAACAATTGATAACAAACAAATTTTGATTAGCCACATGAAATATGCTCTAAAAAGAGCTCTTAGTTTTTGTCTGTCATTCATTCATATTTCTGGTACTTTTATTTAACTATTAAGACAAAAATATTAGCAAAAATTAAATGATATTGTTATTATTATTGTTTTGTAATTTACAATGTATTTCAATAACTCTTATTGTTAGATATGCTAATTTTAAGAAGTTGTACTATTTTAAATGTGTATATTAAAAGTTCTTGAAAATATAAAAAGTTGTTATAACTTAAAAATGACCAATTTAATTTAATATATGCATACGATAAAAATCTCTTAAAATATTTTATTCTTTTAAAAAAAGTCACTTCCAAAGTTCTGATCATCATATGACATTTTCTCACGTCTCTGACAGCGGATCCGTAATTATGAGTAATACCAATTCTATCTTAATTTGATGCCTTTAATGACATCTATTAATTAAAACAAACGAAACTTCAATAACATTTTTAGTTTTTTGTTAATTTGTGTAGGGAGTTTTGGATGAAACACCTTGTAAATTAATAATTTGGTTTTAAGAAATTTATATCATCTTTATAATATATTACGTCACGAGAGTGGTATTCCGCGAGTATGTAATTGCCATACCACTCGAGAAACGTACGATACTTTACCTATGCCCTAACAAAATTAACAATGAGCATGAAAGAACAACTTATTTATTCAATAATTTTTGACAGTAACATGACATCGATGAAAACTAAATTACTATTCGATCAATATACATAAAAAAATGTCATTTGGTTGTGCGGTAATCAATTAGCTGTTCAGCTGTCAGCATGTAATATACTTGTCAAAGCTATTACGTGCATGTGTAGGTAATGTCAATCATACGCGTCAAGATGGCAGTGTGGTCTGATGACGTTACTAGATAGGACGTAGGTAAAAAATATATATTATATAAAATATACACCGTAGTATGTTTTACAAAATTTAAAAAATATATTTTGACGAGTTTCGATTTGTATATAATATTTAAATTGAAAAATAATACAATAACCGAAACTATCAAAAATTAAATTTGGTTTGTAAATTTTGTAAAAGAAACCACGTTGTTCATTTTTTATCTAATTGTTCAAACATGTTTTACCAAGTATTGATTGAGACATTAATTTCAAAGTTATTAACAGTTTAATAATTAGTCGAATAAAAAGTAATATTTCACTTACACTAGAATTCGCAAACTTAGTGTACTTTATAAAATAAAATACATGAAAAATAATTATAAAAGCAAATAGTTACAGAAAATAAAAAATAGTAAATCATTTAAAACATATCATTATCATCCTAATTCATTTAAATCCAAGCTATTTTTTTTTTCATTCGCTTCAATAAAACACATTAATTTACTCGAATTTAATTTTAATTAATCAATTTAAAAACTAATCAGCCAGCGGTAACATGATTTCGATTGAAAATGGGTGAATTTTAAAAGCCAGCGAGGCGAACTCTTAGTAAAAGTTTCAACGGCTTTAATTAATCGGATAAATCAATAACAGATAATACCTTGCTATCAACGAGAGGATCAAAGCAACTTCTCAAACTCAATTATTAATCTCAGTTTCCGGGAAATATTACTCTATTTAGATAGATATTAAATATCAACATCATCATTGGAGAGAGAGAACATGAATAAATGACCTTTTTGACTATTAAAACGTAATTTATATGTATTTAATGATTTCAAACAATAGCGTAGAGGAGGAGGAGAAAATCCTCATGGATACCTTCTGTTATCCTGCCCACGGATAGGAAGGATTAAAGTAGGTTATGTCAAACTCTTACTCACTAAAACCCCCTATTGTACGTCAAGCTCTACAGGAGCTTTTAATACTTTATTTGAAGTAGTGTATATGGCTTTTGGAGTATTGACTAATGCTAGTACTATAGCAGTATTTATTTATTGGTATCGGGTGGTTTCTAAATGATACTTAGAAACAGTTTAAAGTTTCATTACCTTAAACTTTTTCTAAAAATTAAGTAGCAACGTCTAGGTGAAGTTGACGTTTTTTTTCCTAGTTCGAAAGTTTTCAGGAACACCTAGGTGATCCTGAAGGAGGGAGACGTCGAATTTCGAGCAGTTTTTAATCGCTGAATCGCGAATGAAAACCTGGAGTTTTGGCACTTTTGTTTCGCTTCGAAGCTGGACATACTGACGTACCACGGAGCACCTACGATCCGGCGGATCATGCGGCTCTGGGTGATTTCCAGTTTGTTCATCTGCGTTTTTGAGATGTGAATCCACGAGGGGCATCCGTATGTCAATTTTGACCTAATAATTGCTTTGTAAATGTGAATTTTACTAGCTAGGAGAATATTGCTTTTTGTGAGCAGAAGTGATTTTAGCTCGAAGGGAGAATTTGCTTTGGCGATTGCAGATTGAACGTGTTTTGTTGAGTTTAGGTGACTATCCATTTGTAAACTAAGATATCTCACATCGTTCACCAATAGAATTTGCGTGCCTCTAAAGGTGAGGTTATGTTGGGGGTTTTTCTGGTTTGAGTGAAGTAGATCGCCTAGTTTTTCTCTGGGTTAATAGAGATACGCCATTCGTCTGTCCACTCTTCCAGTTCATTGAGTGCAGCCTGGATTTTTGAAATACTGTGTGGGATGCTTTTTCCACGGTACAGATAAGCGGGGTCATCTGCGTTCCGACGATTTGGGGGTTTGGAGCGGGTACTTATAACCCCGAATTGGTCAGTTGGTGTAGATTGGAGAGAGGGTAGTACGCCTTCACGTAGCAGGGTGGCTGGTGCGCGCCCTGGTACTATGCGGTGGCCGCTACATACTTTATATATCAATGTTTGCTCCATATTATTAATTGTAGGTATTCCTGTAATAATCAGCTGACTGCGTCATATTTTATACCGAATATATTTCAAAAATACATTAACGACTGCGCTGTATTTTAAAAACTAGATATTTGAAAAATGCATTAATGACTACGCGATATTTTGCATTGTAAATATTTCTACTTTATTCCAACGATTGTCATATTTTAAAAACAAGATATTTCAAATATTACATATTTTGCATTAGAAGCGACCGTAAAATGGGCGAAGTGCGCAAAAAGTTACCCGAACAGAACATCCATTTTGATAAAACAATTTAATCACTTGCACGTGTTGTTGAACGCTATATCCGACCATGGTGATTTGGCAAAACAGACTGAATAAATGACAGCCAATTCGAACGATGTAGCTTCAACAATACGGCCGCTATCAACTGTCAAAGTTCGGAAGTCCCTATTGGAAGAGCCTTAATAATGACAGTTGACATAAGTCGGCGCAAGCCGACATTTAACCAATCGTGCCAACTTGACACGAGTTTGAATTGAACTACAATGAGATCGCTATGTTATTTTTTTTTCTTTGTGACAGTTACAATACACATTTTAACACTTGTGACATATTTTAAAGTAACGAGTGTCTTCCACTCCCAGACTCCCAGAAAATTTGTCGAGGGTCGCGCAGCGACCCGAGACAAATTTTCACGGGGCTTTTCTAAACTCGAAATTTTACTTCATGCGCCACGCGCATAAAACACTGATTTACTGAAATGTTAAAAATATATAAAATATATGACTGCGTCATATTTTCACTTTAATCTACTGACTGAATTAAGAAAAACATCACGGATCTGAATACTCATATTTAAGGGTCTGTCAACTTTGCTCCCCCAACTCAACTGATGGTTAAAATATACTTTCTTTGCCCATCATATAGTGTACTGAATCAATGAAAGCAATAGATTGGAGAGAGGGTAGTACGCCTTCACGTAGCAGGGTGGCTGGTAAGCGCCCTGGTACTATGCGGTGGCCGCTACATACTTTATATATCAATGTTTGCTCCATATTATTAATTGTAGCTATTCCTGTAATAATCAGCTGACTGCGTCATATTTTATACCGAACATATTTCAAAAATACATTAACGACTGCGCTGTATTTTAAAAACTAGATATTTTAAAAATGCATTAATGACTACGCGATATTTTGCATTGTAAATATTTCTACTTTATTCCAACGATTGTCATATTTTAAAAATAAGATATTTCAAATATTACATATTTTGCATTAGAAGCAAGCATTATTGTAAAACATATGAGTTTTAGTCAATTTATTTTTTGTAAAAATTTTCTGTGATGTAAAATAAATACATGCGGTATTGTTCGGTGTTTTGTAAAAGGAAATTCAGAACAGCGCAGGGACATTCATTTACGAGAGGGCCGGCTGTTTGTTTCTCTGTATCCTTATATCCTTTTATGCTTCAGCTCGTGTATGAGCCCATTTCCGCCGACACAGGGCGAATAAATCAATTTAGAACACCGCAATCCGAGCTGTAAATAACTGCTAAACACACACACAACAGGAAAACTATCGCTAATTCAATGAAGCAAACGGAAATAGGAAAAATGAAAAATGAGTTTATCAAGGTAAATCAATAAAAGTATAAGTGAAACAAGTAAAGTAATGCGTATGAAATTGTTGTGTATTACTTTACTTTAATAAACTAAATAAGTTAGTCTTATCTCTAAAATATTTATTATTATTGTCCTTGGTATCTAGACCATTAGCCATCAATATATTTATATATTTTACCTTGCAATGTATTTAACCAATTCTTATTTCGAAAAACAACCATTTACTCCTGAAACAACACTACATCAATGGATCCGGATGAAATAATTTGTTATTCATAAATTATTTTACCGGACGGGATTGAAACCCGCGACCTCTTGGTCTGTGGGCAGGGTCTCTGTCCACTCGGCCGCCCAGATTTTTTTAAAGAATTTAAATGTTTCACATACTTAGTATTTTTACGTGTATTAATAAAGCTGACTAAAATGTGCATGAAATCAAGAACAATTTCAATAATCAAAATCTGTTGTAATCGTTAGGATTCAGATAAATTAATTAAATAGTAACAACCTTTGACTTCGTTATAAAATATAAGATAATTTTAATGTTTTACATGCTTAGCAGAATAATATGTGAGCAACATAAAAAATAATTTAATTTTAAAAATTCAATTGTGTTTGTTATAATTAAGATGCATTAATTAAATGTCAACATTTATCCAACATCTATAAATTATTTACAATAATTAACTAAAATAATATTTCCGCGTGTCTACATGTACGTGTTCCTGGGTATAATTAATCAAAAAAAATCGATCGGGCCGGATGAATTGACACCTGAGTCGAGTTGAGACGAGACCGTTTTATTTAATTGAACGGATGATGGATGTACACTAAAAATACGCCATTATAACTTCATAATTCGGAGACCCCTGCAATAAATAAATAAATATCGATATTATACACTGCGACAACACCAAGGCTATCGGCACAAAAATTAATCACTCTCGCCCCGATAATAACCGCGAAAATGTTTCATACAAGCGCCTAATGTTGTAAATTATAATACAGGTGTACAAAATATTGATAATGATAGATAAATAATAAACTGTTTTTTCAAATTGTCTCTTAGATGAAATGCAAGAAAAAATGTATACAGTTTATTAAATGTGAACCTGAAAATATTCAGTAAGTTTTTTAAACAGGCTTGTTATGTAGAAAATGTTCCTTATTTTAAACAAAAGAAAGATGTGTTTTCTCTGACTTGTTTCGGATTTTTAAATTATTTTGCAAAAAAAACTGCACCATATTCTAAAAAAAAGATATTACCATAATTAATTCATAACTTCGCCATATTTTGCATTGTAGATATTTCCAGCCCTGGAATTTTTCTGGTGCCCAAATAAAAATGTTTTGTACACTACATATTATTTATTTTTATTGCAGATATACAGAGAGTTTTTCTTTCAAGTACACATATCTCAATATACTGTATACGCTGTAAATCTTTAGATATTCGTTGTGTTTACAAATATTTTAAATTAAACTTTCAAACGAGTGTTTTGCAGTCCCAGATTCATTATGAAGTAAAATTTCGAGTTTAGAAAAGCCTCAAAATTTGGCTTTTTTCAGGCTTTTCTTAACTCGAAATTGTACTTCATGTGCCACGCGTACTAAACACTGAAGTGGTGTGAAGTGATGTTGTTACCTCCCCTTTTCCTCCCTTACTTCAAAGTCAACCTACCTTTGTTTACTTACCGAACCCAGCACAATCGATAGGGTAGGGGGGGGGTACCTGTGCAACAGATCTAAAGGGGCGCCAAGTGATTTCACACTCGGTAAGTAAATAGGTTGAATTATTAAGGAAATCACTAACCTTAAATAAGGGAGAGAAAAAGATAATTCTACAGCAGGTCTCACACACACACCAGTTAAAGTCAAAAGTAAATGAAACAATAATGTATTCAATTTAAAGAAACAAATAAAAATTAAAATAAAATTGTAATAAAGAATGACCAGAAAGAAAAAAAAACAATCAAAATCGAAACACAATAATGTATAGCTATTATCTAAGCTTAACAATTAGGTTTATTGAGCGCAGCTAATATTTTAGTTATCGACACCCTTTTATTTTATGCGGGGGAAAATTTTTGGTAATAACGTTATTCCATTACATGGTTCCCATAATTCATTTCATAACCATAACGCAAACATAATTAATTAATCGAATTTTAAATTTAGTTAATCACAAACAAAATAACGTCAAAGTATTTCAAAATGAAGGATAATTAAATTATAATTAATATTTCAAATTCGATCAACTAAAGGTAGAAGACAAAATTAAATACAGATAAATTCATCTACCAGATACAACCGATTATTAAGTTTCAAAATAGTTACATTTATATCATTAATAAAGTAAGAATTTTCCACGCTAGATCCAACAAATTCAAAAGTGAGACAAAATATATGCATTAAATTAATACACCATTAACACATTCAAAAATGTAACTTAAACCACAACTATGCAAATCATAAAAGTTATTTTGAAAATTGTTAGTTCTGAACAAAAGAAAATCCTTATCAATGTTTAAATTCCATTCATAATATTCTGTTATTTTTAACATATTAAATTGATCATAAATAATTTAAAAAATATATGAATTAATTAATTGCTTTTCACTTCGACCAACGTTTAAAAATGGTTCATTTATCGTTTATCAACACAAAAGAAAAATGGTAATTATCCAACCTTAATTTCTCCTCTTTCTCGCGTCCACTGCAAACCACGTGTCCCGTCACGCTGACCCTCAACATCCCCGCATCTTCTTAGGTCGAAACCGGCGAAGACCACAAAATCGCAAACGCGATTTTCTTCAGTAGAAGAAAGGCACTCCCAAACTCACGCAATAAGGAATCCAAAGGAAAAGTTGCGGAATCGAACAGCAGTGAAAGTCGATAAAAGAAACGTCGAAGTAGGAAGAAAAAAAAAAACGGAAAATAAGGGACCTGAAAATTCCCAGTTATTGTACTATTTGCCGTACCAAGCAAGAATAACGCGTAAAAGAATAAAGAGCTGTGAAATAGAAGAATATTTTCAACTCACCTAAGTTCTTGTGCGGTCCTACTGAATTTATTGCAAGTTTGAGATATTTAAAAATCCGTTCAACGACGTTATCGTTTGGAAACCAAATTAAATTACTAAATTCAACAGACGACGAAGATAGTTGGTTAATACAAATCCCTCACAACACGAGGAACACTACACTAGTGTTAACAATGTAATCAACCACTTATCTCAAAACTTGTGTGCAATTATGATGTTAACACCTCGACCGGTGAAACAGAAAAGAACGCATTCACGCTTGTAAGAGAAATTTATTCCCCTTCCATCGTACCACATTTAAGTCAAAACCGGAAGAAAAGAAAAAAAATTGAAAAATTGTATACTAATGAAAATTCAATAAAATATTAACTGTACAACATTATTCTGAGTTATAGTTTAACATACAGTTATGTATAAAAAAACCAACATCCCAATTCAAATAATATTTCCAACGGATAATGATAAACGGAAAATATATATATAGTTAAGGTTTCGTTCTTAGAGGACACTAATATCTATATATAGTTTACGGCCGTGTTCCTAGAGGGCTCTACTACTGTCAATTAAGGTTGTAATTTATAGATAAAGAATTCGTGTTACCAATTCACAGTTCTACCAACTCTAAGTACTGAATCTACTAAGCGGACTGGGCGTGTAAATAAACAAATAACGCAAAATAACCTCACTCTCTAAACATCAAAATGATATACTTATTCGTCGCAATCCCCCTGTGATTAGACTATGTGTAAGTACAATATGAAAACGAAACCTAACTATCACTCAACAGTAAGTATAAAAATAAACTATATGACTGGGTAAGTAAAATGATAAATTGTTCAACCAAATTGTAATAATATTATATTTAAAGAGTTTTAGTTCACTACGATAAGGATAAGATAACCTATCACACGGAGGAACTAACAAAAATGTGAAGAATAAACAACAACAATACATAACCTCGAAGAAATAGAAATATTGCTGTAAGAACCAAGTGAAATAATTACTCGAAAATAATAAGAAGAAAGAATACAATTCGATCATAATTCTTAAAAGCAATTTTAACACGTAACAATGTGAAGCGCTACGCAACCAAACCAAATTTTCAGGCTTTTCTAAAATCAACATTTTACTTCATGCTTAATCTGGGAGTGCAAAACACTCATTCAAGATCTTAAATTAAACTATTTCAAAAAACAAACTAATATTGTAAGAAAAGTAGCTCATGCCTACATGTTTGTATATTTAAGCCGACATTTGGACTACAATGACAGTTGACATAAGTCGGCGCTAGCCGATATTTAATCCATCGTGTCAACTTGACATTTGGACTATAATGATAGTTGGCACATTTAAATTGAAGAATATTTTATTATGCGCTTCTTATCTTTAAATTTAAATAAAATAAAGTGCGTGTGAGATATATCATGGAATCTTTTTAATTATTTGAAAGGCCTATCGATGTTATTATGTATTGCAAATGTCCGCCGGGGCTTCGCTGGATGTCGCGCATCCGAAATGTTCAATTTTCAATGACTCTGGCTGATCAGGCTGAAGTTAACCGATGGCACGAGGGCCGCTGTTGTTTGTTGCTTATTCGCATAAACATGCGACTTAAGAAAACCCCACAACAAAAAATCGAACGGAGTGAAATCGCACGATCTCGGTGGCCAGTTCACATCACCTCCAGTGAGATGACCATGCCCTCAAATCGCTCGTGCAGAATGTAAAATGTTGCATAAGCTGTGTGGTACGTAGCGCCGTCCTATTGAAACCAAATGTCGTTGGTCTCCATATTATCCAATTCAGGCCAAAAGAAGTTGGTAATCATCGACCTATAGCTCTCCCCGTTGACGGTGATGGTCTAGCAAACATCGTTCTCAAAGAAATATGGACTGATGACGCCGCCAGCCTAAAATCCACACCAAACAGTGACTTTCTTGGGATGCATTGGACGCTCTTGGATCTCATGTGGATTGGTATTGTCCCAAATTCGACAATTTTGCATTTTTTCATCGCTGAAAATTATCTTTGGATGAAAATTAGGGTCACTTTCCAACTGCTCCAGTGCCCATTCAGCGAACACACGTCGTTGTCTATGGTCGTTTACTTTCAGCTCCTGGGTCAATTGAATTTTGTACGGGTGCAGGCCTAAGTTACGACGAAAAAGTCGCCAAGTTGTGGTCTGCGAAAGCCGAGTTCTTGTGAACGCCGCGATTCGACTGCCTGGGATTCTCCTGCACACTCTTACGGACAGCGGCGATGTTTTCGGCAGATCTTGCGTTTCATCATCGTTAGGTTATGGTTTACTGAACCACTGAACTTCAATTTATCCACCACACTGCGAATAGTCCTCTCGGTAGGACAATTATGGCGACCGTAAAATGGGCGAAGTGCGCGGAAAGTTACCCGAACAGAACATCCATTTTGATAAAACAATTTAATCACTTGCACGTGTTGTTGAACGCTATATCCGACCATGGTGATTTGGCAAAATAGACTGAATAAATGACAGCCAATTCGACAGATGTAGCTTCAACAATATGGCCGCTATCAACTGTCAAAGTTCGGAAGTCCCTATTGGAAGACCCTTAATAATGACAGTTGACATAAGTCGGCGCAAGCCGACATTTAACCAATCGTGCCAACTTGACACGAGTTTGAATTGAACTACAATGAGATCGCCATGTTATTTTTTTTTCTTTGTGACAGTTACAATACACATTTTAACACTTGTGACATATTTTAAAGTAACGAGTGTCTTCCACTCCCAGACTAAGCATGAAGTAAAATTTCGAGTTTAGAAAAGCCCCGCGTAGAAAATTTGTCGAGGGTCGCGCAGCGACCCGAGACAAATTTTCACGGGGCTTTTCTAAACTCGAAATTTTACCTCATGCGCCACGCGTATAAAACACTGATTTACTGAAAAGTTAAAAATATATAAAATATATGACTCCGTCATATTTTCACTTTAATCCACTGACTGAATTAAGAAAAACATCACGAATCTGAATACTCATATTTAAGGGTCTGTCAACTTTGCTCCCCCAACTCAACTGATGGTTAAAATATACTTTCTTTGCCCATCATATAGTGTACTGACTCAATGAAAGCAATAGACAAAAATCAAATAGAAATAAAAGTAATTTTTATACTTTAGGTTGATCATAAATTAGTTATGATTCTATACTTTAGTGTTGACACAAAATACATCGGATGGCCACTTTCTTTTATACAGGGTTATTCAAACTCAAAATCTAGGTCGGTTAAGAAGTAAAATAGTTGCATATTTTATCACTTATTAATAATCTGCTTGCAAATTTGAGTTATCTTCAACTGTTTATCTGCAATTTAAAAACAAGTGAATCCGTAATTTTGTTTTTCTTAACGACTCATGCGCAAAAATATAAAAATACAAATCAACGATGTACCACATGTAGATCGTTGAACTCAGCATAAAAAGTGCTTAATCATGTGTACATTTCATTATGCTGCCATTAGAAAAATAATAAATAAGAAAAACTAATCATAGCACGAAAAATAAAATCTGTCATTCGATGAGTCATTTTATATAAATAATATATATATTTTGTTTCAAATGTGCAAACTATAAGAAGCGTAAACTTATCTTCTGAAATTCAACTAGTTTTGAATTTGAATTATTCATGAGTCATTTTAAGTGACTTGAAAAATGTTCATACATTAAGTGCGTTCTCGGGCGATATCTCGGTTCTTCTTGAAGATAGAAAAAAAGTTTTTGCACCAAAATTGCTCGACTTAAAGAGCTGCATAACCTAAAAATATTTTTATGTATACAGTGTGCGGCAAAAAATGTAATGCATTAAACTATCGTATTTTAAATGGATCATTACTTTTTGGTTTTTTTAATTTTAAACACACTGTATATAAAACGGGGGGCAAATAGGGGCAAGCAATTATTATTGTATTTTCTTTATTATTTCCTAGAGAATAAATTATATCAACAATTACAGAGACGATTTCGTCTTTTAGGAGATATTGTCTTCTAAAGTTTTGTATAATTTCTTGATTTTTTGTAAACAATAAAATATAAAATGTTATCCTAAAACTGAACGTAAGCTTAATTTATATAGTGTAAACCATAAATACCTCCGATGCAAACGTTCATTTCACCAGTAGTAATTAAAATATTTATGTGAAATATCAATAATTATAAAAAATATAATGTGCTGTCACAGATTTCGCTGTTAATGTTGATGCTAAATAATTATAAATCGTACACTATAATTGTATTGACATTTATTTGAAAGTATTTATTTATTTATTTAAGTAGGAAATCCTGTTGGACAATAATGGCTATTATTATTATTATTATTAAAAGCCACTAACTATGTATAATTCAGATAAATCAGTCTAATTTCTTGAAAAAATAATTATTTTTTCTATGTTTGTCCATTGGTCGACGCACTGGGCGTCTGTTTGTATTAGCTGATTAGAATTTTGTGTAAATATACGAAATCGTCTTTTTAATAAAATGCAAACATTTGTTTTCTTCGTATATTTATTTTATAATAAAATAAATATTGATTAAATGTGAAAATAATTTAATAATTAATTACAATATTTCTATTTCTTTACAAAATAAAATTAATGTTAACTTCATATTGTCTTTAATATTACCAAATCAACACGAATTTTCATTTGTGAAATAATAATTTGAATTTCTAAAGAAGAAAAAACTAGTCAAGATATTTGAATTCTGTATAGTTCACTTTTGTGTAAACATATTGAATTGTACAGATTGGAAATCTGTTGATTTCACCAGAATTTTTTAATCATTAAATTCAATTATGATTAAATCATTTTCAAAACCAAGTACCGTTTCTATGATATAAAGTAAGTAAAAATGTATTTTTTATATTTATTCAAGTGTTTCAGCGAAGCACCAGGCCACTCCAAAGTTTCAGGCTTTTCTAAACTACAAATATGTAATTCATGCGACAGGCATTAAATTAGTTTGAAGTTCTAAAAACACTATTTGTCTTAACAAAAATACAAAACAAATAAAAAACGTGTTTACTTAACTATCAATCGACGATTTTTATCACAACTTATTCTGGGTAAATTTAATAAAATTGACAATACAGATAATATTCGCGTATTTGCGACTCGAATACAA
Organism: Philonthus cognatus; assembly: GCA_932526585.2. Lineage (NCBI taxonomy): Eukaryota > Metazoa > Arthropoda > Insecta > Coleoptera > Staphylinidae > Philonthus > Philonthus cognatus. The sequence goes on from OW052242.1 coordinate 39,497,975, forward strand.
ATATAGAAAAGTAAGAGAATATTTTAAATACTAATATAATATGATAAAAATGTGCGAAATGATAGTCTTTATTTTTCAAAATATAACATTGAAACCTGCATAAATCTATCTCTCTCCCACTCACGTACTTCCCACCCTTAAAAATCGTAAATTTCTGAAAGTAGGAAAAACTAAATAATATTTACATCTCCCATCAAAATAGAGCTAGCTCAATGAAATTTTTGTTGTTTCTTTATAATTAGGAGAGGCGTGCGTAACTTTTAATTGGTACCATGACCATCATATTTACCATTTTCAAGAAAACTAAAAGAGCTACGATAAAAAGCTGAGTACATAGTTCAAATGTTTTTTTTTTTTAATATTAAATGTTTATTTTTTGTTTCTCTACAACTTTAATTTCAAAGATTGTTCGACTATGATAATAATTTACGAGATACAAATAAAACGATAAGAATTAACATCCACTTCCGGCTTCCCGTTTCCACCCATTTTTAACTGGGCGCCAGATATTATGGAATAGAACCCAAATATAAAATTTGATAAAAATCCCATGAGCCGTTTTCGCTAAAATCCACAGACCGAAGAACCGACATCATTGAGATAACACTTGATTCGGATTCATGGGACCCCAGAACAGATATTTCCATGATAAAAATGGTTTTTAAATTTTTGGCCGATCACAATACACCCCTTACGTAAAAAAATTGACCAACCATTTTTTTACGAAAATAACCGTTGGTAAAAAGTGTATATTTAAAAAGTCATCAATGACTGCTCCATATTTTTCCTTGTAGATATTTAAACTATAATCTACTTACTGTGCCATATTAAACATTATAAATTTTACTAAAATTTTATGCCGGAAATTTGTTGACTGTAAAAAAAATCATAATTAATATTCACAGACTATTCAGACTATTCACACTATATTACATGATAGATGAATATCTCAACTATTGTCCTCATATCTTAAAAATCTCAAATCTGTATTTATATTAAACTCTTCCTTCATTCCCGCATATATCCCAAACAATAAAAGTCCAGTACATTCTGAATCAGTGCGAGTAATCCTAATCCTTTTTCCTTTTACGAGGCAGGCGCTGTAAAATTTTACGACCCGCGTCTTCTCTGAAAATATAAAATAGTGCTGAATCGCCCGACTTTGATAATTTCAACGAGACAATTAAAACTATCCTCCAGACACTTTCGCTTTCTCCGCACAAACCCTCCTAGCAGTAAAATTAACACTGCACTAAAATAGAGAAAAAGAGTTTTATATTCGACCATTCACATTTAAATTTTGACAAAGGACACAAGAAAGGATAATAAATTAGACATGCTAAAATTATCATATTCAATTCCATCAACTTATTTTTGGCTATAATCAATTGAACGCACGATAAAATAGCAGATATACCTAATTACCCTTATGTTCACGTTCTTATTCAAACCCACGTTCATAGCGATTTATCATTATAAACAGGGTAACAGTTGAAATGCAACAATGTCTTGAATTCGCATCTAGAAAAAAATGTAAATCTTCCATTTTTTTCGCTACATCTCGGTAAATATTGATTACCGTTACTTCTAAGCATTATATATTTTTAACTTTACTGTAAATCAGTGTTTTACACGCGTGGCGCATGAAGTAAAATTTCGAGTTTAGAAAAGCCCCGTGAAAATTTGTCGAGGGTCGCTGCGCGACCCTCGACAAATTTTCTACACGGGGCTTTTCTAAACTCGAAATTTTACTTCATGCTTAGTCTGGGAGTGGAAGACACTAGTTACTTTAAAATATGTCACAAGTGTTAAAATGTGTATCTTTATTGTCACAAAGAAAAAAAATAACCTAGCGATCTCATTGTAGTTCAATTCAAACTCGTGTCAAGTTGGCACGATTTGTTAAATTTCGGCTTGCGCCGACTTATGTCAACTGTCATTATAGTTTAAATGTCGGCTTCCGCCGGCTTATGTCAACTGTTATTATTGTCCAAATGTCGGCTGGCGCCGAGTTATGTTGACTGTTACTATAGTCACGATAAAATCGCAGATATTCCTAATTACCCCCATGTTCAAGTTCATATTCAAACCCACGTTCATAGCGTTTTATCATTATAAACAGGGTAACAGTGGAAGTGCAACAATGTCGTAAATCCGCAACTAAATGTTGTGCAATATCCTAATTAACGCGGAAAGTTTGTTTCATATGTGCATGATATCTATGCTATCGTTGTTTATGATACACACATTTAGCGAATAACTGCCCGTTCAGTCGAGCACACACACAATGTTTGACTCAAATAATACATTATGCAGCAAACACTTAGTCACAGTAATTAGCCAAGCCAATTATAAATGATTTAATTAGTTTAAAGCCACCCCCCGTTTCGACGCTCCGCGTAGGAGGAAAACTGCTGTTTGTGTTACACAGAATATGAACGTTATTAAATTAAGGTGTTTGGAATTAATTAATGTGTGTGTTAAAATATTTTTCGGGTGTACAATGTAACATATGTTGTGTATAAAATAGTTTGAGTTAATTTCAAATATTAACTTGCTACATACGTTCAACATGGTTACCGACTGCAAATTAAAATTACGTTGAGCAAATATCGGCCTTTGTCTTCCAACCACTGGGAATAATATTTATTTGTGATTGTGGTATTTAAGTTGGGATGTCTGGAGTTAGGGAACCACACCGGCTTCTTTTGTTCTTCATTTAGTAGCCCGAACAATAAATGTGAAGAGTAGGCCTGTCTCTTTTACGCAACGTGTAATTCTAAAGTTCTAATCGTGAAACTAGTCGAAAATTACCGCAAACTGTAGGTCTAGTTTAGAAAATATGTTTGATAACAACGTTTGGTGCGAGAAGAAAAGGCCAATGGAAACTTGTGAATGCTAAAATTCGGTTTTGGTGGATTTCTTAAACAGAAGTCGAACTAACAACGCAATTTGCTATTGCTGGATCAAATTAGGCTTCAGAATCTACTTAGACAAGATAAAATTGTCCCATCCGCAAAGTATTGTTTCTCCGCAATAATCTGGGCTCTATAGAAGAGCTGTAAGGTAGCAGAAAATGGCCTGGCAAATACTTCAAAACATCGACCTTACAGTCCAGACCTGTTTTCATGCGATTTCCACTTGTTTGAATCCCTAAAAGAAGCACCTGGAGGCAAACGATTTGACAGCAACGAGGAAGTAGAAACATTTATTCGCAATTGGTGGCATACCTGCCAGCCATCATTCTATGATAACAGAGTTCAAAAAGTTTCAACACTTTAAAAAAAATGTGTTTTAAATAGTAGTATCCTCTCTTTAAAACGCATTTTTCCTAAAGTATTGGAAGCTTTTTAACTCCGTTAAAATGAATAAAATATATTGTCATGCAAAATTTTGCCGAAAATCGTTGTATACGGGTTCCATCTCATGATCAATTATTGCCACTTGCCGCTTGATTTTCTCTTTCAAATCGATTTAGGTATGGGGTTTGTGTGTAAAGACATGTTAATTGAGGTATCCCCAAGACACCGCGCAGACTGCGCAATTGGCAATGGTCGTGGATTGATGAATGCTTCCAGAAAGGGTCATTTAACTTTTTGGCGACATCTCGTTACCTCAAGGACCCTTATTTAATCATATGTGACTTATTTTTGTAGAGAAATCTCAATCACAAGTTGATCGTAAGGTGTTGGAAAGCGTATACACAAACTTTGAGTAAAGGCTTAAAAACTGCGTTTAAGAGAGTGTACAACCAGGGCCGGCTTGAGGCATGAAGTAACGGATACATGACATTTGCCCCCACTAAACTAGTGCCGTCCCTGTGGACACCACATGTCTGACATTATTATGCATTAATTATATGCAATTGAAATGGCATGTAATTACAAATATTTTTATATAATAAAATTGCTTTTTCATTAAAAATCAAGTGAGTACAAAAACTTTTGATTTCCGCCGGTCACCTTGCATTTTAATTCATCAATTACTACGCCGTATGCTTTATTGTAGATATTTCTTTCATAACATTTTATTATGATTGCGCCATGTATTCAAATAATCGTTACGACTGCGACAAGTAAGCTGCAACTTTTTTGCAGGGGCAGTGAGTGCAATTAAAGAAAAACGTATCCAAAGGTAAGAAATATTCTAGTATTTATATGTACGTAAATTGATTTTCATAATTAAAGGCATCCAGTTTTTGTGTAAATATATATTTCGTGTACCACGCATCCGAAACACTGATTTAGTGAAAAATTCACAATATGGACTTCGTAAGTTCATTCAACTTACTTAACAGCTTATGATTTTGAACTATTCTTGATGTAGGAAAAGCCGTACAGACTGCTTCAGAATCATGTTTTTTATAGTTTTGTGGAATTGTGAAGTTTTGTTAATTTTCAAAAAAATCTCTCGTAGAGCTTTATTCTAGATATTTCTTTGATAACATTTCATTATGATTGCTGGCATTCCGTGACAAAGTATATAAAGTATGAGCCTTCAGAATCTGTTAACATTTGCTAACTGAACTTTCTCAGTAAGTGCTTATGATTCTTTAAGATTTAATGCTGTAGGATGAAATAGTACAGACTGCGTCTGAATCCTTAGATACATTTTTTTAACCTTGTAGAGTCGTTACGTTTGGTATAATTCGTAAAAACATATTTTAAAATGCAAATTAAAATGGCTTTGCTGGCATTTCGTCTTAACATAGATAATACTCATAGCGACTGCAACAAGTCAGGATCTGTTAACATCTCGCAGTCGGATGAACTTTCTTATATTTACACACACTATTATATCTTATTTAATTATTCTTTAACTTATTTCAATCCATGGAAACTATACGCCTACAAAAAATAATTTACGAAACATTTTGAACATTTCGCGCGCTCAAAAGAATATAATACGAATTTCAAGCTTCGAATTATTGTTGGGTGTCCCCGGTGACGTTTATTGGACGCGGAAATGGCCTGGTGTATTCCCAACACTCGCCCAATTGTGAGACATCGCTGTAAATTCGATATCATCCGTCATGGCTTGTTATAAAAATTCTCATAAACGCGCGTGGTTCTCGGAAATCGATATCCAATAAAACACTTTGGCCGTTTCTGCTCTCTTGCCGTTTTTTCCTGCTTCTCACGCTAAAAGCATAAAAGGACGAAAGGACAGATAGAAGCACTAATGTCCAACGTCCGGCATTTGATCCCCTAGGGAAAACTCGTTTCTCTATTTAATTTACACAAGAAAAACAAAAATCAATAATTATAATTGATATAAAACTAAGAAAAAGCGTATGAAATTATATACAAAAATGTTAGACAAAGGACTATTATTATTATCATCATTATTATTATCATGGAGGCCTCGGTAGCGTAATGGATAAAGACCATGTCCATAAACCCGGAGGTCCTGAATGTAAATTATAGATTTAAAAAATATTTAAATGAAACAGTTAAATCTCTAAAAATCAATAATAAATCAACCTCTGGCAATATGAACACAGACTCCTAAACAAAAAAATATTGTTTTAATTATTATAACTTTTGAGTTCTAAAATATAGTTTGTAAAATAAATAATCTTGGCCGTGGCCAACACAGGTACCCATCGCAAAATAAAATATTAAACAATGGATAAACTATCTGTTACGGGAAAAGTAGGAAATGTGTAAATTTTCCGGCGAATGAATATAAAAAATGTAAATATATATACAGTGTCTATGAAAGCGTGTTTATTTATTTATACATTTACCGGTAAATGTGCACATTTAATAAAACCTACTTTTAAGACAAATACATATTTTATCGTGTTTTTATTCAAATAGTTATTATATTGCATATCTATCTACAGTGGAATTCAGAAGAGGTGTCCTATAACTCATTGTTGTGGGTGTGTGGTTAAAATTTTTTAGAGTATGTCGACAGTTGCATCAGCAACGATATTTTCTAGTCGCGTCAAATTTTGACGTTAAATGGCAATGTGACACAACATTAACATGTATTGAATATCTATATTAATCAACAGTATTTAATATTGATACAATATTGTACAAGGTGCAGGATTTTCGATGGTATAAGTAATGCAGCATATACAGGGTGTCCGTATTTCGAGGAAATGCATGGGGATCTCGGTTATTTGAAGAGTTAGAGAGTTGGTTAAATTAGGGCAAATACGTAAAATTTGGAGCCTAACAATAATCCGAAAACAGATTTGAAATATCTTTTTTTGTTTTCGAGATATTGCCAAAAAACAATTTTTTTCAAATTTCGTTTTTATTTTTTTATTCAAAAACTATTGGATCTAGGAATTTGCAACTTTTACATTAGGCACTTTTTAATCAGGAATTTGGTAGTGTACTTACATTTAAAATAACTCTAATATCTTCTCCAGAACCATAGCCAACTTTTGTTTTTCTTATAGGCGCCATATTGGATATTCATATTTTTGGAAAGAACTTTTTTTTCTGAATTCAACGGTATATCACACATAATTTATTTTGCGTTTCATTTGAAACAAAGCAACCTTTTGTTTTTTTTTAAGAGTGCCTTGAAAACAGTTGCACATTTTAAAATTCCTGAGGCCTACAACTATATTTTTTTAGGGAAGGAACCAGAATAATCACTCTGCTGCTTGATGAAGTTTTTCATAATATTAAATAATAATAAACAAATTAATTAAATATCTTTTGAACTAAAATTATCACAAACTTAGAGTAAGTGTTCGAATATATCACCATTGACCTCCAAACATAATTCTAGTCTTTTCCTTATATTTTGGACTGCCCAAAAAATGTCTCTTCTTTTTAATTGCTGAATGGTATCTATTATAATTCATCTTAAATCGTCTTTGTCATCTGGAATAGTTTTATAAACTTTTTCTTTTATAGCTCCCCAAAGAAAATAATCTAGAGGTGACAAATCAGGTGAGCGAGCTGGCCAACGTATATCACCATTATTTGCCATAACTTTATTTGGAAACATTTCGGACAGACAATTAGCGACAATTTGGCTGTTGTGAGGTGGTGCACCATCTTGTTGAAACCATACATTTCTTAACATATTTAAGGGGATGTTATTGTCTACGTAATCACTTAAAAATGTTCTTAAAAAATCGTGATATCTCTGTGAATTTAATGTATCTTCGTAAATGTATGGACCTACAATATTGTCTCCCAAAATACCGACCCATACATTTATTTAGTCCGAATCGCACTTGTCGTCGTCTTTCTCCATGTTGTCTAGGATTATTTATACTCCACACATGTTCATTATGCCTATTGAATATCCCTGTGTTGGTAAAACGGCATTCGTCAGACCATATCACATTTGATAAGAAATTCGGATTTTCGTTTAATTTTCCCAAAAAAATACGACAAAAGTCCATCCTTCGTCTAGCATCTCCAGGATGGAGAGCTTGAGTAACTTTAATTTTGAATGGGCGATATTTATTTTTTTTTTCAAAATCCTCCATACGTATTGAAACGTCAGACCAAACTGGTTGGCAAGTTCTCTCGTTGAGGAAGAAGGGTTATCTTGAGTCTAGGGGAATAAATATTATCTTATTGTAATTAAAATGAAATCATTTTACCGCTTGCAATATTTGGTTTTCATTTTCATGGGGTTGGTGATATCCATCTTTGTCGCGGCTTTACGAAGGAACCATATTCCAATAAATTTGTATGTAGTTTTATGAAATGACTTTCACTTGGCTGTTGCCTATCTGGATAGCGCTGTAGATAGACTTCGGATGAAATACGTACATTTTTGTTTGAAGTATAATAAACTTCGATCATATCTCGTTTTTCTTGGTTCGAAAACACCATTTTTAACTTTATTTTATGTATTATGTATAATGATCGTATCTTATTGACACATCAATAACTGAATAACGTATCAATATTATTGTTTCCAAGGCACTCTTTACAAAAAACAAAAGGTTGCTATGTTTCAAATGAAACGCAGAATAAATTATAAGTGTGATATACCGTTTAATTCAGAAAAAAAAGTTCTTTCTAAAAATACGAAAATCCAATATGGCGCCCATAAGAAAAACAAAAGTTGGCTATGGTTCCGGGGAAGATATTAAAGTTATTTTAAATGTAAGTACACTACTAAATTCCTGATTAAAAAGTGCCTGTATAATGTAAAAGTTGCAAATTCCTAGATCCAATAGTTTTTGAATAAAAAAATAAAAACGAAATTTGAAAAAAATAGTTTTTTGGCAATATCTCGAAAACAAAAAAAGATATTTTAAATCTGTTTTCGGATTATTGTTAGGCTACAAATTTCACATATTTGCCCTAATTTAACCAACTCTCTAACTCTTCAAATAACCGAGATCCCCATGCATTTCCTCGAAATACGGACACCCTGTATATGAATGATAGACAAACATTAATATATGCTTCCATAGTTGTTTTTAGAGCTTATTTCTTCTACTTAATAATATGTGTGTATCTTCAAAAATTTTTGCAATTCTGAAATAACTTTTTTATTTAAGAAGATGCAGTAAATGCAGTAAATGCTGTGTCTATGCACTTTATAAATAGAATACGCTGACCATATCAAATTTTGTTTAAAGTTTAGTCTTTATGAAATATTACATAAAGTTGTGTAATTTTAAATACAAATCATAGTTGGACATGACGTCAGTCTATCGTGTTTTAAGTAAGCTTCCCAAAAATACAGGATGTACAAAAAAAGTAAAGTAACTTCTCGATATCTCGGTTTGTAATGAGTTTGGAAAAAAATATTTCAAATAAAAATAAATCATTACACTGATCGACAGACCAACAGACCGACCAACACCATTGAGATTACACTTGAATCGGGTTCCTGGGACCTCAAAACCTATATTTCCGTTAAAAAACCGTTATATGCGGTCGGTAAAAAAAAGTATTTAAAAATAAAATCAGTTTTGATACCTACTTTACTATTATCCTACGAGTGGTTGACGTTATTTAACGCCTCTGGGGCAGAGTGCAAAATGAATTTTCATATTCAACAGGCCGGAAAATATGTGCACTTTGTAAATACTGCACGACGCTAACGAACGTTTGATGGACGCGTGTGGATTTTACATTTTTTTTATAAATAGATCCACGATGCGTTATGTATTTAATGAAAAAATGTAACATCAAAAGATAATATTGGAAATTAATAATCAATGCTAATAACTATATATATATATATATATATATATATATATATATATATATAAAAAATAGAGAGAATTTATCAACTTAATCGTTGAATATGTGTAATTTGTAAATTTAGAGAGATTAATATACTATTTAAGTGAGAGTAGAAAATAATATATTTATTTAACCATTTTCCAGTGTTTGTTTTTTGTCATTTCTGCCAACAACATGCAACAAAAAAGAGTAAACTTAATACGAAATCACATATCTGAGGCACGTTGAAAGGATAATGTAGATATTGAGCATACATCAATCTTTCAATAGTAGTATACCGGGTGTCCATAAAAGTATTGCCTACGCAATTACTCAGGAAATATAAATGGTAGACATTCAAGTTTCGGGATGTATCTATAATTTAACTATAGTTTCATTTTGGCATAGTATTAACCAGAGCTGGGATGAATAAACAAAAACAGGATTCGAATCACGAATCCGAATCACCTAATATGATTCGAATCACGAATACTTGAATAAAGGAATTGTAAGTGAAAAATATGATTCGAATCAAAAATTGGAATCCTCATTTTTGAATTACGGATACAAATCCTTTAAAAATAAATTTGAATCTATTATTTGCAACCAGTAATATTTTATTCCATCAGTTTCTATTAACAAAAATGTACATTTACCGACTAAATATCTGATTATATAATGATTTTAATTAATGATGATATATGTGTTATTGAACTTCATTATAAATCTGTGTTTTATACTCGTGGCGCATGAAGTAAAATTTCGAGTTTAGAAAAGCCCCGTGAAAATTTTTCAGTGTTTGATACGCGTGGCGCAAGAAGTAAAATTTCGAGTTTAGAAAAGCCCCGCGAAAATTTGTCTCGGGTCGCTGCGCGACCCTCGACAAATTTTCTACGCGGGGCTTTTTTAAACTAGAAATTTTACTTCATGCTTAGTCTGGGAGTGGACAACACTCGTTCTTAGAAGTTTCAAATTAAAGGATCACTCTAGATTACTAAGTTTATTACCATTTTACAAAGGCTACAGCTCGAAGGACCAATCATGGTCTTCGGAGACCGAAGGACTACAGGGAATCGAAGTTTATTTACAAGAAAACAACGAATATTTTAAGGTTTACAGCATGGATAGGAAAAAAAACAATTTTGAAAAAATATCGAAGTTGGGTTGATTTTCAGTGCGTTTTTAACTTCACTTCAAATCAGTGTTTCATACGCGTGGCGCATGAAGTAAAATTTCGAGTTTAGAAAAGCCCCGTGAAAATTTGTCTCGGGTCGCTGCGCGACCCTCGACAAATTTTCTACGCGGGGCTTTTCTAAACTCGAAATTTTACTTCATGCTTAGTCTGGGAGTGGACCGTCAAGATTTTCTACATGTCAAGATTTTTGATATTTCTAGATTTATGTCGATTTATTCACAGTTTGTTATTGTATTAAATGCAACTTTAATATTAAATAAAAACGGTTTTTTTTAGGAATAGAATATTCACCCATAAAGAGCCGACCAAATTATAAAGTTAACTCTAAAAGTTAATTTTAGATAAAATTTTGTATCTTTTTCTATGATTTCAATGAATGATTTATTATATTACATACGTCGATTTTCTAAAAAAGTTAAATTTAAAATTCAAACGAGTGTTGTTCACTCCCAGACTAAGCATGAAGTAAAATTTCGAGTTTAGAAAAGCCCCGCGTAGAAAATTTGTCGAGGGTCGCGCAGCGACCCTCGACAAATTTTCGCGGGGCTTTTCTAAACTCGAAATTTTACTTCATGCGCCACGCGTATAAAACACTGATTTAAAGTGAAGTTAAAAATGCACTAAAAACCAACATAACTTCGATATTTTTTTAAAATTAGATGTTTTCTTTCCTATCCATGCTGTAAACCTTTAGATATTCGTTGTTTTCTTGTAAAAAAACTTCGATTCCCTGCAGTCCTTCGGTCTCCGAAGACCATGGTTGGTCCTTCGAGCTGTAGCCTTTGTAAAATGGTAATAAACTTAGTAATCTAGAGTGATCCTTTAATTTGAAACTTCTAAGAACCAGTGTTGTCCACTCCCAGACTAAGCATGAAGTAAAATTTCGAGTTTAGAAAAACCCCGCGTAGAAAATTGGTCGAGGGTCGCGCAGCGACCCGAGACAAATTTTCACGGGGCTTTTCTAAACTCGAAATTTTACTTCATGCGTCACGCGTATAGAACACTGATTTCAAGTGAAGTTAAAAATATACTATTAACGTTGGATATTTTTCATGGTTAAGTATCCAAATATCCATTCACAAATATTTGAATTATTCGAAAATTTCAATATTTATATTCAAATATGAATAATTTAGTGATTTAAATATTCATATTAGAATATTTAACTATTTGAATTAATCGAATTCGAATCCCAGCCTGAATAGCGATGATTCGAATTATTTAGGAGAATTTGAATCCGAGTATGAGGATTCGAATGCTTTTATAAGGATTCGATTCCTTTTATAAGGATTCGAATCCTTTTATAAGAATTCGAATCCTTTTATAAGGATTCAAATCCTTTTATAAGAATTCGAATCCTTTTATAAGGATTCGAATCATCTACGTCTGAATTCGAATACGAATCCTTTTAAAAAAATTCAATTCAAATTTTCACTAAAGTATTCGAATACCTCTGTTGAATCCTCTAAAAGGATTCGAATCCGGGAATCGAATCCTGAATGATTCGAATCCTGCCCAGCTCTGTTAATAACTAGTAATACTACTTCCGGTTTTGCCGGAAGTGATATCGTTTTTCTTAGTTTGAATTTTTTATAACCTGTCACATTCCTCTCTAAATTCCCTTTCCAATAATGTATCACAGGTTAATATTTACGTTAAAACTAAAAATGACTTAACTATTATGTTGTTCATCTACTGTTTTGTCGATGATGAAATTGTTGTATATATATTGGCAGAATATTGGTTTCATTTTACTTTAGAACGTTTAATAATTAATGTGTAAACTGTCTCTTTTTAATTACAATTTTAATAAATTATGTAGTTCTAAATGGAATTCTAAAAATACACACAAATCTAAATGTATATAAGAGATGGAGTGTATTCACATATTTGTCAACTCTTAATCTAGTTTCGCTTTTGCCCGTATAATGAGAACGAGCTGAACGCGAACTGTTTTAATTAGTGGAAACTTTATAATTAACTGTCAGGTTGAAACATTTCGCGAATGTAATTATCCGTGAGTGGACTTATTCATTTTTCGCTTTTTAGACGAAATAACTGCTTTGGCGCGAATGCATTTAAAGCTTTTGATTGATGTAACTTGTAGACTACAATTCAACAAATTTAGATTACAAACGCAAATTTTTATTTAAATTTAACTTACAATATCACCATTGGATTAACAGTAAATGATAAAATTAAGTAACAAAAAAATAAGGATATACATGTGAATGTTGATTTAAATTAAAGTTACACGGCAAACATAATTTTGAAATTTAACCCTCTCAGCCCTGGAATTTTTATAGTGCCTAAAAAAGTGTTTTATACACTGCATTACTACCTCAGATATACAGGGAGTTTTTATTTTAGGTATACATATCTTAATATACTGTACACGCTGTAAATCTTCAGATATTCGTTGTTTTTACAAATATTTTAAATTTAAGTTTCAAACGAGTGTTTTCCACTCCCGGATTAAGCATGAAGTAAAATTTTGAGTTTAGAAAAGCCTAATAAATTGGTTTGGTCGCTTAGCGAAGTGGAGGGACCAAACCAAATTTTTAGGCTTTTCTAAACACGAAATGTTACTTCATGCGCCACGCGTACTAAACACTAATGTGATGTGATGCTCAGAATACACGTTTTTAGCATACTGCTTTAGTAGAACAGTTTAAACTGCACCTAAAATCAGTGTTTTATACGCGTGGCGCATGAAGTAAAATTTCGAGTTTAGAAATGCCTAAAAATTTGGCTTGGTCGCGTAGCGCTACGCGACCAAACCAAATTTTTAGGCTTTTCTAAACTCGAAATTTTACTTCATGCTTAATCTGGGAGTGGAAAACACTCGTTAAAGACTTTAAATCAAACTATTATAAAAAATAAATATATAGAATATTTAAAAAACAATACCAGTACGTTTACCAAATTTTAGTGGTGGCTGAAAGGATGTCAGGGCTGAAAGGATTAATAATGAGTTTTTCTTAAAAAGCCCTATTCTAGGTACCTATTTATTGCGTCTATAAACATGCGCCAAAATAGTAATAAGCCAAATCGAATTTCATTTATTAATAAGGACCAAGAATTCAATAACATAAACTGGTTAAAAATGTAATAGGTCAAACCTTTTTACTTTCGCCGAAAACATAAAAGTTAAGTATTGTCTGCGTAAACTAATTTCAAATCAAAAACGTTAGTTGAAACATCTATTTTAGCGGTCTAGGACGTTTCATCGCCGCCGATTCATCGCCACCGATTCATCGCCGCCGTTTCATCGCCGGGCCAGTTCATCGCCGGCCGTTTCATCACCAGGCCTGTTCATCGCCAATATTTTTATAAAATAAATTTTGAAAGAAAGATCATATCTAATGATAAAATTTCAAATATTACCCAATTCTGGAAATTGTCCACTAATTCAATATTAGATTTTATAACCAAGTAATTCTTACTCAAACTTAATAAAAATCGAATGAGAATGATGTCATTTTTTGATATATGCCATTGAGTGCAATTCAGATTAAGGTTTACTATTTGCAAGTATTGAAACACAAATTTTGAGCAAAAGAGGGAAAGAAAAGTTTATCCACGGAGGACATATGTATATTTTTGACAAAAACAGTAAGTCTGACCAATGTGCTAAATTTTGGCGGTGTGACCACGTAGGAAGTTGTAACGCCAGGATACACACAAAAAATGGAAATGTTATACATGAATTAAATGTACATTCGCATGATTCTTCAGCAATAAACGTGAAAGTAGCTGCCACTGTTACTGCTATAAAGCGACATCGTAACCCATCCTAACATATCCTAACCTATCGTAACCTATGGTAGCCTATCGTAACCTATCGTAACCTATCCTAACCTATCCCAACCTATCCTAACCTATCCTAACCTATCCTAACCTATCCTAACCTATCCTAACCTATCCTAACCTATCCTAACCTATCCTAACCTATCCTAACCTATCCTAACCTATCCTAACCTATCCTAACCTATCCTAACCTATCCTAACCTATCCCAACCTATCCTAACCTATCCTAACCTATCCTAACCTATCCTAACCTATCCTAACCTATCCTAACCTATCCTAACCTATCCTTACCCATCAAAACCTATCCTAACCTATCCTGACATATCCTATCGCAATTGGCCTGGCGATGAACTGGCCTGGCGATAAACTGGCTTGGCGATGAAACAGCCGGCGATGAACTGGCCCGGCGATGAACTGGCTAGGCGATGAACTGGCCCGGCGATGAAACGTCCCATTCCCCTATTTTGGGGACCCCCGAGCCAATTAAGACTATTTTTGAAAAATGAAAAAAATATGCGATCAAAATTGAGAAGAAACTTCAAAAACTTTAAACTAAAGCTTTCGTTAGTGAAAATAGGGAAACCCGAACTGCGATTTTTTTTTTTCTGCAAATTAAGAAATCGTTGCAATATTAATGCTGCGGTTGTAGATAAGAAAAAAAAAAGCGAAATTCTTGTCCTGCAATGCAACTTTTAGTTGTCGAGTATTGAAAATATCGAAATATAGTTGAAATACAAGATGTACAAAGTGATAGAAATACTTGAAATCCATATATTACCTTCGTTTTTTTTTTCTGGTAATTTCTTTTATTAAAACGAGTGTCTATAAACTATCGGCATAGAAAAGAGTCTATAAGCTGTCTATAAACTGTCGGCAGTAGATTCTGACTTTATTATATTTAAATTTATTTGACGTTTCCGAGATTCACTGAATCGTATGACAATCTAAGATATGTAATTTGTTTTTCAAAACAACCGAGATGCCGATAGTTTATAGACACACGTTATATTTTTTGTATTTGTTATTTTAATTGATGTAAATGTAATTAAAGCGGTTTATTTTCCTTTTCTTTCTCTCTCTCTCTCTCTCTCTCTCTCTCTCTCTCTCTCTCTCTTTCTCTCCTCATGTCTCTCTTTGATTGTATTTAATTGGCGCGATTAAAAGCGGGGGTGGAAAACGTGTCGCGGGAAATGGAAACGATACTCGGGCGACCGGAAAGCGATTTGATAAATTGAAATATTCAAGCGGTTCAATTTCAATTTCGGCCCACGTTCCGCAAACGCAAAAATCGCGAAAGCGGCAATTAATCAATTTCCGCTTTTGTTTATAATTGCAGCTAACGAAAAAACCGAAGAGAGAAAATAAAAAGCGGCGAATAAAAATATTAGAAACAACGATTATTTATTAATTATCATCAGAAAAATTAAAGCAAAATCAATATGATTTGAAATTTAATTATCTAATAATGCATTACTATTACCAAAAAGGATAATTTATGCATCGATTAATACACGTAAAGCTCTACTTTTTACCACTAGTATTAAAAAGGACCATGCATTTTAAATTTTCTGTTTTAAACACTTATTTACGCCCTGGCCAAAAAGCTCCATTTAGGCATCCCTTAGTATGCGTACAGCTCAACTTTTCAGCACTAGTTCTAAAATAACTAATGCATTTTAAATAGGACTTACTTTTTTAAACATTTAATATTATATGTAATTTATGATAGTTCCTGGGCCACTCAAAAAAAACATATTCAAGAATCTGGCCAAAATGTAAAGCAATATATCCAGATCATAACAAATGCCAGTGAACTTTAAAATATTTAATAAATTCAGGGTGTCCCATAAGTGCTTTTTCGGAGAATATTTCGGCTCACGTTTAAAAGAGAAAACAAGTTTCTTCACTAAAATTCCTTGGGCGCGTCTTGAAGATAGAAGCGGATGCAATTTGCTTACTTTAAATGGATCACCCTGTATAATATTTGGGTATTAGTCGTACCGTTTTAGAGTTATTTGACATTTGTGGACAAAAATTACTACAATAATTGCTGGTGTCCGAACATTTTTATTATACCGGGTGTTGACTTGGCGGACGCAACATAGAAAATCGCATGTTAATTTTAAAGTGTTCTTATATTGGCTTCCCTATTTATTTTAGAGACAAAATGTATTTCACTTTTTTGTAGAGGGAAAAATTCTAATTTTATGAATGTTCACACTCAACAGTTTACGTTTCTCTAAGTTAAAATAATTAAGAAAAAGTAATGTGATTTTATAAAAATAATGACATACCATGGAATTGATACAACAATTGCGGATATTCCCTGTTTTTTAAAAGTTCAATCTAAAGCTTTAAACAAGTGTTTTCCACTCCCAGACTAAGCATGAGGTAAAATTTCGAGTTTGAAAAGCCCCGTGAAAATTTGTCGAGGGTCGCGCAACGACCCGAGACAAATTTTCTGGGCTTTTCTAAACTCGAAATTTCACTTCATGCGCCACGCGTATAAAACTCTATAATATTGTCAAGTTTATGTATATTCGAACTTCACTTAAAATCTGTGATTTAAACGCGTGGCGCATGAAGTAACATTTCGAGTTTAGAAAAGCCCCGTCAAAATTTGTCGAGGGTCGCTGCGCGACCCTCGACAAATTTTTACGGGGCTTTTCTAAACTCGAAATGTTACTTCATGGTTAGTCTGGGTGTGGAAAACACTCGTTTAAAGTTTCGAATAGAACTCTTTTAAAAAACAACAAATATCTAAAGATTTCAAGAAAATAAGCTGAATTTGATGTACATTTTCGGAATTTTTTATTTTGGTATACAAATCCCTGTTTACCCAGATAAAAAAAAAACGCATTGGAACAGTTTTCTTTGAGGTAAACATATGCATAATTTGTAAATTTTCCGACTTCCGTTGTTTTTTTAACAATTTCAATTTGAAGCTTTAAACAAGTGTTTTCCACTCCCAGACTAAGCATGAAGTAAAATTTCGAGTTTAGAAAAGCCCCGTGAAAATTTGTCGAGGGTCGCGCAGCGACCCGAGACAAATTTTCTGGGCTTTTCTAAACTCGAAATTTTACTTCATGCGCCACGCGTACAAAACACAGATTTCAAGTGAAGTTCGAATATACATAAATTTTACAATGTTTTAGTGTTTTATACGCGTGGCGCATGAAGTAAAATTTCGAGTTTAGAAAAGGCCAGAAAATTTGTCTCGGGTCGCTGCGCGACCCTCGACAAATTTTCACGTGGCTGTTCTAAACTCGAAATTTTACTTCATGCTTAGTCTGGGAGTGGAAAACATTCGTTTAAAGCTTCAAATTGAACTCTTTTAAAAATCATCGAATGTCAGAAAATTAACAGCTAAAATAATTAAGAAAAAGTAATGTGATTTTATAAAAATAATGTCATTTTTCTTGTATAGTGTAAATCATCTAGAAAATAATCACAGGGTTAAATGAGGCGAGCGTGCTCCTCTCAGGTTGATCAGCCACACGGGGAAGACTTCTTTCAACAAGTGCATTGAAGTCCTATCTATGAGGGTTGTGGTCCCATCTTTCTGAAACCATGAAATTATTGTTCAATTCTTCGAGAGCAGGCAAAAAAAACTCCTCGATCATTTTCCAATAACAAACTGAATTCACGTTTACCGCGAAAAAAAGGCTTTTGCGGTGGGCCTTCGACCACCGAATTTTTGCGACTAAAATGGACAGGGACACAAATTGCCTTCAATTTCCTTTCCCGCATTTCTGTTACTCTCACTAACTTCACTGCGCCCTTTTCAAAAATGGAACTTCCCACGCTCCTACCTGTAGTTGTCAATATAAGATAAATGCAAGTAAATATTAGTAATAATCGATTATTTTGGACCGAGATATTTATTTTCACTACTACGTTTAGCTTACATTATTCAAATTAATCAGTAGTAGTTTATTGTAACGTAATTAGTACATATTTTTGAACAATATTTTAGTGTCTTTTACGCCCGGTGCATTAAAAAAGAGTTCAGAAATAATCGTGACCATTCATAATGGCAACATTGTTTATACAGAGTGTTCGATAAAAAAAACTCCTAAGGCTATAGCTTTGTTATTTATTAACCGATTTTATTGTACTGAAAACCAAAGTCATAGCCGTTTAAATACTAAATAATGACATGAATATTGATTTTTTTCTATGATAACTTCATTGCCAAACAATAGTCAACTTAACATTGTTAAATGGCTACCTGTAATTTTTTAATTTTATTACATTAGAGAAAAATGTTCTAAATCTAATAATGCCTAATTTCTTGTTTTTTGTTCAAAATTTTTATCGAGAAAAATTAAAATAAATCTTCTATTTAAAATTCATTTTTTAAAAATGATATTTAGTGTGCCTTGTAAGACAAGTGTCAAATGTCATTTATTGTGAGGTTATGTCAAACATGAATAAGAACGACTTAACTAATAAGTAACTACGTTACAACTTAATGTAGAATAGAATAAATAAGTATTGCTACTATTAATTGATTCTCTTAATAACGCAACATTATTATATTATATTATAATTACTAACTAAATAAGTTAATTTTATACATTGTATTATTTGACCTGACTTGAGAATGTGTGAAGAAATTTTTTTGTTATTTAAATACATCGATTATTACTCGTTTTTAATGTGTATTTCTAACTTCACAATATTTTAGTGTTTAATACGCGTGGCGCATGAAGTAAAACTTTGAGTTTAGAAAAGCTTGAAAATCAAACCAAATTATAAGACTTTTCTAAACTAGAAATTTCACTTTATGCTTAATCTGGGAGTGGAAACATTCGTTCGAACTTGAATGAATTGAACTCAATTATAAAATCGACGAATGAATGAAAATGTACAGCGTATACATTAGGTATATTTAAAACAAAATAGAATTATTTGCATTTAAAATAATAACAAACTGTAAATGTTTATTAAATTTGTTAACGAAACACACAGATTAAATATAAACCAATAAACAATTTAAACAGTATTAAAATGACAATTTTTTTTCAAGGCACACTACATTTATTGCTAAAAAATCATGTAAACAAGATGTATTATATCTTTCTTCTGGCATAAATATTAAATTAAAATCAACATATCGGGCATAATTGATTCAGAAAAACAATGTCTAATATAATTTAATAGTTGAGGCTGTTACTTGGTGAAATTTCATATCAACACTTTTAGTAAATAACACACTTGCTTAAGATTTCACTGTTTATTGATTGACACTGCAACAATTGTTTCTTTACACAGTGGCTTCATCAGGCAGATGAATAGTAGATTACAAACTTAAACTAACGCTTAAATACTAATGACGTAGCGGAGGTGGTATTGTTTAGGGAATGGGGTGGGGGTGGTAGTGAAATTTATGAAAATATATATAAAGGTCTGGAAAAGTTAAATTAATTAAATAATGACATTCAAATTCACAAGTAAATATATACACGTACACAAAAACATATCAAAACATTAACATATGCCATATACATATATACAACAAGACCAAATTAAGAAAAATTACAAAGTACAAAAAATTTGCAGAATTACAGATTAAAGTGGTGAATTATTTACGTCTGCTTGATCACTTAATAGAATGCCGCGTTTATTAAATTTATTTATTTCCAAGCAGATTCAATTTTCTACCTTTGTTACAGTGATGCAGGATTTTGAACCTATTGTTAAAGTTATGATTACTTTCGATTAAATGATTGGCATATGTAGACGTATTTTTTTGATGTTCGTAGCATTTCTGATGTTCTGCAATACGTTCGTTAAAACTGCGGCCTGTTTGTCCAACATACACCTTAGGGCAATCATTGCATTCCAACAAATAGACGCATGAATTACTATTTTTATTCGTTTTGTCTTTAGCGTTGTTTAAAAACTTATGAAGGGAATTCTGTGACTTGAAACTAACTTTGATGTTTTTAGATTTTAATATTTTTCCTATTTCTTCTGATGTAAGAGATTGATGCATAAATCATGTCCTCTTTAGATTTTATAATAGGGTAAATCGAGCTTATTATTTGTCGTTTCTGTTGTTTGACTAAAATATTATTAATTACATGACTCGGAAATCCATTATTTTTTGCTACTGTTAAAATTCTGTTTAATTCTATTTAAAAGTCTGTCTCAGACAAGGGGACATTTAATAATCTATTTATAAAAGAGTTGTAAGCTGCCAGCTTTTGGGGCATGGGATGAAATGAATTAAAATGTATAGTGGTGTCAGTGTGGGTTGGTTTGTAAAAAATGTTGAATTTGTGTTTGTTTTTAAAACGGGTTATGGAAAGGTCTAGGAAGTTGATCGTTTTATTCTCTTCAATTTCTAACGTGAACTTTATATTGTTATGTATTGAGTTTAGATACGTTAAAAACACATCCAACTATCTATTCGTGCCCTGAAAACACACTAGGATGTCATCCACATACCTAAACCAATACAAAAATTTTTTAAAAATGGATTTGTGCTCATTTTATGTTCTAGAAAATCCATAAATATTTCGGCGAGCAGGGGGCTTAGGGGGTTTCCCATTGCTAAACCGTTCGACTCATTATAGAACTCATTATTAAATTGGAAATAGTTCTGCTCTAAGCAGATTTCTAATAAACTTATTATTTCGGCTAAAATGACTGGATTAGTGCCCCTTGATGACAACCGTTCATTGACGATGCCGACTACCTCCTGTGGCGGTACGCTCGTAAACAAACTAGCGACATCAAAAGACGCCAATAAGCAATAAAATGAGAAAAGTATATGCAACCATTTAAAAATCCAAAGTTAACTACTATTTGGCAATGAAATTGATTTTTAAAAAATAAATAATTACTATTAATTTCTAGGATTGAAACAGCCATTGACATTGTTTT
Source organism: Philonthus cognatus (assembly GCA_932526585.2). Lineage (NCBI taxonomy): Eukaryota > Metazoa > Arthropoda > Insecta > Coleoptera > Staphylinidae > Philonthus > Philonthus cognatus. The sequence goes on from OW052242.1 coordinate 39,519,044, forward strand.
TTAGTTCATTTAAATCGGTTAATAAATAACAGAATTATGGCGTTTTGCGTTTTTAAGAAGAAGAAATACTTGTCCAGCGAATATAATATGCATTCATAAAAATAATAAATGCGTAAAAGGTAATTTATTTTATCAAATAGTTGAAATTTTCGCTTTGGAATAGAATAATACCAGTGAAAATTGTAAAAAACCAAATCTAGTAGATTTTGATTTAAAATTTCAGTAAAACATAACAGCTCGATGATTTTAAGATCAACTCGAAGATTACTCAAATGATTTAAAATGCACTAAACATTTATTTATTTCTTAACTTGCTTAACTTAGCCAGCTCTCAGTTTTCTATTTCAAACTCTGACAAAATATTGATGTTATATGAATTTTTACAAAATGCACTATACATATTTCTTCAAAAAAGGTTCAAACATTTTGCTGTTTTGAAATTTTAAACAAAACTCTTTTACGATTAAATAGTCATTGTGAATTTGACAAACAATTATTGTATTTTTTTGAGACCCCGGTGAGGTAGTAAGTAGAGGCCCTGCCTCCTAACCCAGGGGTCATCCATCCATCTGAGTCCATGGATGTGTGTGAATGTGTTTGTGGCGTCTAAATATAGTAAATTACACAATAAAAAAGTCAAATGGTGGAATGGTTTAAAACCAATATCCCATAAATGTAAAAAACATTTTTTTAAGAACACTACATTTTTCGGAATATCACTCTCTGTCCTAAAAAAAGATCAAATCAGAGCTTCTGTAATTTGTTCAGAGTGCGTCGATTTATTCGTTCCGCCCTTAAAACAAGTATTACTCATTTTTACCTAATTTTTGTGAGTGTTATCAATATCTCACTGGCCATATAGAACAATATCTGAGGCCAAAAAAAAAATCAATATCTAATAAATTGTTGTATATTTTGTTCAAGAAAACAATTTCTCCATCATTATCTCGCTATGACTATCGTCAGTTTTTGTTTTATAATCAATTAGAAATTTCTAAATATTTAAACACTATTTTATTATAGTCTCATTATTTTTTTTATTATTTCAGAAATTAAGTTAGCTTAGGTTAGGTTGGACGCCAGTTACTTAAGTAACTATACTAATTTAGATAGGGCTCGGTTAGTCAATCATTCGACCTAAAATTCGCTAAATTTTAAAACTAGATTAGGCCCTATGTAACTGTTATTAGGTTACGTTAATTTTTATTTATAAGGTTAATGTAGTCAGTTACCAGTTAGCTACTTAGGTTAATTTATAAAGGCGAAGCGAACCATATATTATCTCATGTTTTTAATCCATTTATAATTTATTATTATTTTGTGAAACTTTTCTCGTCGCGTAATAATATATTAACAATTTATGAATAAGTGACCACAATGAAGTTCATTAAACTTGAATTTTCGAGAGATGGCCTGTGCACAGGACCCGGCGACAATAAATTCATAATGGCGAAAGTTTCGAAAATGCCAATGGCAGTTCGGCGTAATTTAATTATTTGTTAAGTAATTGACGTTGCTGAAAATGGACCAAACATTAAATTCATAATTACTATTAAAGTGCGCGTTTAAAATATAATAGCTGGATTACATCGATTCATTTATGTATGCACCCCTTTATTAACAAACTTCAGACATAATATATAAAATTACGACAATATTCGTTTAACAAACTTTATTATTATCCGCATAATGAAAGAACACACAAATATGTAATTACATAACATGTTTCTTTTGTGTATATGTTAGGGACAAAGCACGAAATACGGACAAAACGCGAATTGTCTAAGGTTTTTAGACAATGAAAAAAAATGGATTGGCCGCTCTGCTTCGGAATTCAAACTGAAGCACTAAACGAGTGTTTTTCACTCCCAGGTTAAGCGTGCAGTAAAATTTCGAGTTTAGAAAAGCCTGAAAATTTGGATTGGCTTCCTCCGGAGCGACCAATCCACATTTTCAGGCTTTTCTAAGCTCGAAATTTTACTTGGGAGTAGAAAACACTCGTTTATTGCCTTAATTTGAATTCCAAATAATTTACAGCGCATATATTTATATACATAAAACTTTTAGTAAATAACACACTGTGTTTTTCAGTGTTTTCCACGATTTTGAGTTAATTTAGTGTAAATAACACACTGTGTTTTTCAGTGTTTTCCACGATTTTAGTTAATTTAGTGTCTTTCAGTATACGTGGATTATTTATCTGCCTGATGAAGCCACTGTGTGGCGAAACAATTGTTGCAGTGTCAATCAATAAAGAGTGGCTTCATCAGGCAGATGAATAATATACATACAAGAAAAAATCCCGGTATACTGAAAGACAATAAATTAACTGAAATCGTGGAAAACACTGAAACGCACAGGCACATACATGTGTCCCCTTTCAGGACGCATCATAGGGATTTCCTGTGTTAATTTTTTAATTTGAATTTCTATCTCTATTATTGAGCTTAAATGGTCACAATTAAATTTAAATCGTCATCCTATTTATTTACGATATTTTAGAAGCAATTTTTTTAGTTTTTTATTCAGTTTTAATTGAATTATTGGTTAAAAATTATGAAAAAAAAATTAATATAAAAATTCATCAAAAAGATGGTTCATTTAAAAGTACTTATACGACATCTAAAATTACAAACGGCAGTTTAAAGGCACAAATACATTATTTGTATTGAAACGAATTAAGTTAAAAAGTACACTTAATCTAAAGAAAATAAGACTCTACTTGCAATTTTTATTTATTTTGTACAACATTTTAAAACTGTGTCTAGTTAATCTACTATAATAAAACTATTCAAAATTTTAAAAGAATTAGGCCACGAACATAAAAGATTATTTGAAGAGTTCTTCCTTCTTACACTTAATGTTAGATTTTCAGCCTTTTCTAAACTCGAAATTTCACTTCATGCGCCACGCGTATAAAACAATAATTACATGTGAAATTTAAAAATATATATTATTCATATATATTACAATATATGAAATTTCTGATGCCCATGGAAAACGAGGAATAAAGTTATTTTTTAAATATTCAGTATGTAATTTTTTAGGCTCAAAAAGTTTTATCATTTGTAATTAATTTTAATAATACATTTTATTGAAATCAAAGATTTAAATTTTACTATTCCACTTTTGAAAAACTATAATTAATAATATTAAAACACATTTTGTTGAAATTAGTGATTTAGAAAAGACCACTTTACTTTTGAATAACTATAATTAATAATAATAATACACTTTTATAATTATTAATTATAGTTTTTAAAAAGTAGAATGGTACTTTCTAAATCTTTGATTATATGGTAATTTCTACATCTTTGATTTTAACAAAACGTATTATTACAATTAATTACATTTTTTTTCTTTTGCTTAGCCCTTTCAGCCCTGGAATTTTTCTGGTGCTAAAATGATTTGATATATTTCTTGAATCAATTTCTTCTCACATCTTCTGTGAGAAGGAAGAAATTGATTAATTGATTGATCAAACATATTTTATTCTTCTTGCATTAATTGAATTATTAAGTATTGCAAATTATGCAAAATTATATTTGACCAAAGAAAATGCGAAAAGGAATTAATTAAAAAAATAAATAAATCAAACATTAATTTTCTTCTTCTTCCATTAATTAAACTTTTGAGTATTGTAAATTATTTAAAATTATATTTGACCAAGGAGAATGTGAAATGAAATTGATTCAAAAAATAAACATTATTTTTCTATTTTCTTTTATTTGTTGTATTAAAGTCCATTTTCCTTAGTCAAACATAATTTTACATAATTTACAATACAAATTCAATGATTTCAAAAGAAATACTTGGTTAAATTTCACTAATATTTTCTTTTTAATTTAAACTAGTTTCGTCTTTCGAGTCCCTCCCAAGGAATTCCTTAAAAATGACAAAGTCAAAACTAGTTAGAATAAATAACCAAAATAGTGAAATTTATCCATGAGTTTTTTTTAAATCATAGTTAAATATGTTTTACCACGTAAAAGATGAGAAACTTATTCAAGATATACAAATTTAATAAAACTACAGTTTATTTATATTTCTACTCCACTTCATATTACTTAACTGCATTGAATAACTCTCATTAACTTATTTTAATGACTATTGATTAGAAAAAATATTTAAAAATTCCGTTAATCGTGTAAATTTAACAAAAAATTTAAAAAAATACTACACAACGACTTTAGGGAAATTAATCTAACTAACCCTTTTATAATGTAATCCCACCAACTTAAGCACTTGATTTTAAATCTAACAAACAGAAAAAATCAAACAATTTCGATTACGTTTAACACCGGAAGGTAATCCGGATGCACACTACGCGTACTTGCACTTAATCACTTGCGGTTAATTAATTTAATCAGAGGAGGTCGCGAATTTTCGAAAAATCATTCGCGACCGTACCCAAATAATGCTGCAAATGTGCTGAGTAGAGTCTAATGTGCGCACACAAATTTTAAATAAACAAAAAAAAAGGCTCGCATTCTTTCAGGTATCTCAATACAAATGTATTATCACCTTTTAATAAAATCAAGAATAATGATGAGTAATGAATTTATACGTTGGAGATTTAAGAGTGAACAACAAGAAAAAGGTCCCATTCCACATTTCACCATACACACGCAATTGTGTTTTAATTTTAATGTTGAGTGAGAAAATAATTTAATAATATACACATTAAAAATAATTATATTACTGCTTGGTAATTATTATTATTGAATCATTAGATAACTATTTGTGGAGTAAATTACCTAGTAAACTAATGTGCAAATAAAATTGCGTATTATAAAGCAAACCTACCAAATAAATAGCAATTCTAGAAATAAATAATTTAATTAATAGATTACAGTCCAAAATTATACATTTTCATTGTGGCCATAGCCAGAACCACAAATATGTTAAATTGAATTGTCAATACTTCAAATTAAATTGTTAAGCAAATTGGAAATTTAGTATAATTCCTTATAATTATGGAGAATAACTGTGGAATAGGACAGAATTACATAGAACAAGAATAAGAAAGCTTATTAGAAATTATAAAAGACTGAAACGAGTGTTTTCACTCCCAGGCTAAGCATGAAGTAAAATTTCGAGTTTAGAACAGCCTGAAAATTTGGTTTGGTCGCGTAGCGCGAAGCGCGGAGCGGCCAAACCAAATTTTCAGGCTTTTCTAAACTCAAAATTTTACTTCATGCGCCACGCGTACAAGACACTGATTTCAAGTGAAGTTCACTTGTTCACAACATTTCAGTGCTTTCAGTGTTAAATTCGCGTGGCGCATGAAGTAAAATTTCGAGTTTAGAAAAGCTTGAAAATTTGGTTTGGTCGCTCCGCGCTTCGCGCTACGCGACCAAACCAAATTTTCAGGCTTTTCTAAACTCAAAATTTTACTTCATGCTTAGTCTGCGATTGGAAATCACTCGTTTAAAACTTTAAATGAAACTAATTTTAAAAAAAGCGTATGGATAAGTATAAAAATCCCAGGTAATGTCTGATTTGAAAAACTCTAGCTCTTCGAATCCTTAGAATGTCATGTGGTTTGAATTAATCACTGTCAATCACTATGAGCGAAATTAAATCTGATACGAATGATATGGTAGACATGATAACCGTAATGAAATTAATAAATACAAGTAGTAGAATCTAAAGTAATTATAATAATATTATAATACACTTTTGACTTTTAACTGTCAAATTATTTAGAGAATAAAATTTAGTTTGTAGAAAAACAAACAAATAATTTACTGGGGAGATTATTAGCCACATAAATTTATTTTGTGTTTATAGTACCGAAATCTTTGGAATAAATTAATTTATTCCTAAAGTAAATTTTATTTAGGGAATAAGACGTTTTATAATACCGGTCATAAATAAAATACATTTTGAACTTATGGAGCCTTTAGAAATACAGGTTGAAGGATTATTATTTTTATTTTATTGATTTAAAATCAAAAAATAATAGTAAAAAAAATACACCGGGTTTGGAATGAGCTAGACTCTAGTTAATTCCAAACCTGATGTAACATACAGGGAATTTTTCTTTTAAGTATACATATACATACACTGTAAATTTTGTGACATTTGTTGATTTTTTATAAGATTTCAATTTGGATCTTTAAACGAGTGTTTTCCAATCCCAGACTAACCATGAAGTAAAATTTCGAGTTTAGAAAAGCCTAAAAATTTGGATTGGCCGCGTAGCGAAGCGGAGCGGCCAATCCAAATTAGGCTTTTCTAAACTCGAAATTTTACTTCATGCGCCACGCGTATAAAACACTAAGATATCGTGAAGTTTAAAATATACGGCTTTAGCAATCTAATGTGTAAATGTGAATAAAACGTCAGTCAAATTCTACGCTAAACCAATTGTTTAAAACACTGTATATAGGCAATCCAATGACTCTAACGTATATTGGGTTGCCTATAATCGTTGTTGTATGTGTTTGTTTTTTCAACTTTACTATAAAACAGTGTTTTTAAGCGTGGCGCATGAAGTAAAATTTCGAGTTTAGAAAAGCTCAATTTGGATTGGCCGCTCCGCTTCGCTACGCGGCCAATCCAAATTCTTAGGCTCTTCTAAATTCGAAGTTTTACTTCATGCTTAGTCTGGGAGTAGAAAACACTCGTTAAAAGCCTCACATTAACCGCTTTGAAACAACGAATTTCCGCAAATTTAATAAACGCTGTAATTGTCAGGATATGTTTACCTAAAAGAAAAATGCCCTGTGTCTGCATTGACAGTTTCCACAGCTCTCTTTAGCGTTGTTTGAACTTATCTATATCGTTAGGACGCGGAGGAACGTAAACCAGGCCTTTATCATATCTCTATAAGAAAAGTATTCGAAAATGTCGTTGGACAACAGATACGGATTTAGTTTTGGCGAACTAAAGCAAACAATCGGGCCGATTCTGTAAGCGAAATGTTAAATGTAACACATATGTTATACTTAACTTCAGCTTCTAAGTGAATTTGGTATTTGTTATGTAAACTTGGAATGTAAGGTTAGATAACATATACGTTAAATTTAACATTTTTCTTGCAAAGTCATAGGCAATATAATTTTTTCATAGAGTTTGCAGCCATCTTGCAGTACTGCCATATGTACTATCTAAACTTCTACAGTTGCTCAACCTAACAGACCAAAATCCATGTACGATATCAAAGATACCTTTTGTTTAATACTATACTAAACGTTTTTATTTATTTTTTGCCAACCCTGCATTAAGTTGTCTATAAATTACATAACCAATATAATTTTTGGCAGTTATATATTTGTGTAAAACGTTGACTGTCGATAGAAAAAGCACACAATTATCCCAAGTTTGTATCGTATGTTCAATAAAAAAAACACCTCTGGGGTGCCATGATTTCATCTTTTTTAAAATTTAGGTTAGCTACACACTTTGGGAATTGACATATAAAACGTCAGACATAATAGTTTTATATATAATTTCAAAGTTGCCAACCTACAATTTTTTCCATGGCACTTTTTTTAATTGAACATACTATATGAATAGTACTTAATTCATACGATAACCAGTGCGTTAATAATAACATAGTAACAAAAAACGGCAGTTTATTAAATATAGTTGAATGTTTGCATTTGTAATTAAGGATTTTGTGAGACACAGTGAAGACTGTCTATGCTTTTATATTTGGTTTTCTTCCGAATTATACTCTCATTTCAAATTTATACTATTTCTTATTTACTCCTGTTGCTATTTTAATTTTCTGAGATTACTGGGCTTTTCGAGCTTTGTGAAATCGTCCATCCATTACATTTTATGTTGCTTGCTTAAGCGGGGAGAGAGGGCTGTTAAAAAAGAAGCTAGAATTGCAGCGGATTTAGAGCTGGATTATTTAAGAGGCTAATTCAGTTGAGCGCAACCCCCTTCTAGCAAATCTTGTGAAATCTTCATTAACTCCGCTTACCTTATCCGAATAAATATCAAGGAATGCGCGGGCTAGTTGGTCGGAATTTGAATGTCCACTTAAAGTAGAGAGATTGTGTAATTTTTATGGTAAATTAAAAAAGCCGTTTAAATAGAATTCGTTAATATCATATTTACTTCCTAATTGTTTAAAATATTACAAGTGTTACTTACAAAACAAAACTTGAAAATCAAATAATGTTTCAAAGAAGCTAGAAAGGCCCATAAATCTTAGAATACAATTTTTTGAATGATAATAACCCAGAGTCCCAGTCATCTCTGAATATTAATTATTGCATATTACAAAAGATTATAAAATGGAAAATAATTTATTTGAGAATAAAAACATCCCATAGAAAATATTTTAAAAATAATCTAGAAAATAATGTGTTTGTAGATAAAAAAAGTGAATGAGAAAAACTGAAGAAGAAAAAGTATATTTTCGGCGCAATCAATCTCACATCTGATATCACCTCCCCTTCAGCTTAATGGCCTGTTATTGTTAAACAGGTCTTTTAAAAGCTGAAGCCCTGACATCTTAAATTATTGATGGATTTATTTATATTTACAAAATAGCAATTCAATGAATAACAGAAAAATCAGTTTATTTAATTTATTTTATTTATCACCATTAATATCTTATCTTAATTCATTGTCCTTCGGAGTATTAGCTCAAGAAGTAGTTGTTTCAATGAGTGTTTGATATAGTCTTTGTAAGACTAACTTGTTGTAGATTGCAAAAGGAATCGCACTTTTAATGTTTTAATTTCATTTTAATTTGAAGCCTTGAAGAAAACAAACAAAACCTTAATAACATTTTTGGTTTCTTGTTAATTAGTCAGGGGAGTTTTAGGTGAAACGCTCTCTATACTCTGTGTTTATATGTATTTGTATTATGATATTCTTGAAATATTATCCGAATTTATGCGAGGTATTTGTGTGGTATAATATATCCTATTAAAGCTGCCTTCAGTTCACAAACGCATCCAAGATCCCTTGATAGGGATTATCTTATAAGGTAATTAAGCTTTTTGAGCAATTAGTCGTTAAAATAGAACATGGCGAACCAAACAGATTCTCTACAAGTTACAACAATTAGAAAATGGTATGATACTGATTCAGTTTATAATTATCAATGATAAATTAAATTAATTAATTCTAATCTTGTCTGTAATTTTGTTAGTTAAATTCCGAAGTATGCATAATCTAATTCAAGTTGCCGCGCGCCGTCTAATTTCAGTTCAGTCAGGAAAATTCAGTTAAAATTTCTATGGGATCCTAAGGACGGCATTCATCCGTCTCGTTGTGGGGTTGCGATCTATATTGTAATTAAATAATATGGAGATGTGGCCCACATAAATGATTTAATGCGGTCAATTAGGCCGTCGGGTGGTTTATTTCCGGACTCTAGAATGTAACGAGATATCCTCAAGAGAGAATTCCGCTAAGAGAGAAGATATATTCAGCGTTATTAATCTTTCGGAGTTTATCACAATTAACTAGAGAGGAGAACATCGAAAGGCTTCAAATTTTAGGTCTTTTAGCTTTCATTAGTGATATTATTATATTATTATTAATATTAGATTGTTAAATTTTGTACAAATACAAAGTTCGTGTTTGTTCGTCCGAACTGAAATTTCTATTTCCTCGTGTAATTCGAGCGCGATTCCCAAAGATAAATATTGATAAATGCATGCACGTATTTCACTTCGGTTCACTTCACAATGGCCGACTAGCGCCGTTTGAATAATTCATGCCCGATCCGAAATCTTGCTCTCTGAAACGCGCGTGTGAGTAAGCCGCAAATGTTTATTCTAAGTTTCGAAAATTTTCGAAAGCTTTGTACGAAATTTGATAGGAAACTAAAATTGCTTTATGTTTAAATAATAACACGCTGGTGCTGTAGATCTGTGGTGAGCAACCCCCCAGTAGAGCAACCAGGATTTCGGCTTAGCGTAGCCAAGTTTTTAGAAAAATTATAATGTGTCTAAATTAGTAAAATTATGCACTTATCTACTTGATAAGTTCTTTAAAAAATAATAAACCAATGGAATGCTCCATTTTGTGTCACAAAGTATTCTATAAAAACTTGGAACGTCAATGTTATCATTCTAAATTCAGAAGAGATAATTGCCCTATACCAGGGGTGCCCCACCTTTCGTACTACGAGAACTACTTTTGTATACCAAGTGGCCATTGACCAGTTATAAGTAATACAAATAAAACATATACAAAAATTATAGTACAGTGGAACCTCGCTTAACGAGCACCTCGCAAAACGAGTAATTCGCATAACGAGCAAAATAAATTGTAAAAAAGATTCGTACAACAAACGACTTTTCGCATAACGAGTAACGTGGATAGGGGAATCCTTGAATTGTACGATGGAACTTTCCGTGCCGTTGCTACATCAGTTATGTTTAGAACTCGTTGCGCTAGCATCTTAGTGTCGCGTGTTATCGCAAACTCTTGTAAAAATGTCTCCGAAGAAAAAGTCGCAAGAGAGTAGCTATAAGACACTAAAAATACCCTTAAAAATGAAACGTGAAATCACTGAAAAGTGAGAACGATGTGTGAGCATATATAACATATATAGCACGCACATATCTACATCAACCATTTGCACCATTCTCAAGAACAAGGACAAGATTAAGAAGGTAGATGCTTCCAAGGGAGTGACAGGAGTATCTACGTAATGGTTACGTATTCTCGACGATGTTGAAAGGTTGCTGCTCAAATGGATAAACGAAAAGCAATTGCGAGGCGAAACTATTAACGAAGGCATCATTTGTGAGAAGGCAAAATTTTTGCCGACCTCCTTAAGAAGAAGACAGGATCACCAACGGCCAGAGAAGCAGTATAATTTAAGGCAAGGCGTGGGTGGTTTGAGAAGTTTAAGAGAAGAACACGCATCCATAGCGTTGTGAGGCACGGTGAAGCAGCAAGCTCCGATACATAGGCAGTAGAGAACTATCGCTGACTTTAAGAACCTCGTAGATTCTGAGGGTTACCTGCCGCAACAAGTTTTTAATTGTGACGAGACGGGTCTCTTGCTTGGGTGATACGGGACAATATTACTGATTGGATCAATGAAGTGTTTGGTCTTTCTGTGAAAACAATATTTACTTAAGATGAATCTGCCACTCCATGTCTACCTTGTTATGGGCAACGCACCTGCCCATCCTTCAGGCCTACAAAATGATCTCCTTGAAGAATACAATTTCATCAAGATCCAGTTTCTGCTTCCCAACAGCAGTCCGTTACCCTAGCCAATGGACCAGCAGGTTATTTCTAATTTTAAGAAGCTCTACACTAAAACACTTTGAGCGTTGTTTTAAGGTGACTCTCGTAGAGTTTTAGAAATATTACCTCCACATTGTTGCCTGCCTCAAGATGATCGAAAAGGCATGAGAAGGAGTTACCAAGAGAACTATCACTTCTGCTTGGAAGAAGCTTTGGCCAGAGTGCGTTGTCGAATGTGACGTTGCGGGGTTTGAGACAGTATCTGAGGACCCTATAGTCAATGAAATGTGTCTCTGGCCAAGATCTTAGGGCTGAAGGTGGATAACAACGATATCGATGAGCTTGTAGAAGAGCACAGCCAAGAACTGACCACTGAGGAGCTTATGGATTTGCACTGTTTTACAGCAAGAAGGTGTGGAGGAGAGTTTATTAGTGGAGCAGAAGGAAGTAACAGCAAAGCAATAATCTTCTGGCGAAATAAGAGAAATGGCGAAATCTCATTCTAGGTTGATTCATTCCGCGATAGAATAAAAGATGCAGATAATTGACGCTCCTTAACAATTCATATGTATTTTTCTTTGAATAAATGTTACACAACGTTTTTTTTAGTTTTTTTTTTTAATTTCAAGTTTTGAGTTTTATTTTCGGTATGGAACACATTATCGTATTTTACATTAATTTATATGGTGCACATTGTTTCGCTTAACGAGTGTTTCGCGTTACGAGTAAGACTCCGGAACTAATTATGCTCGTTATGCGAGGTTCCACTGTATATGTATCCCAATAATTACAGCGTTTGGTAAATTTGCAGGAATTCGTTGTTTATATAAAATCGGTCAAGTTAAAGCTTCTAACGAGTGTTTCCATTTCTTAATTAAGCATGAAGTCAAATTTCGAGTTTAAAAAAACCTTAAAATGTTTACTGCAATAAATAAATATAATTGTGCTCAGGGCTTGGCCCACCGACCGGTTTAGTCATATTAAAAAAAAAAAAACACATGCATGCACACAGTCATCATTGTAAAAATATGTAAATCGTACTCAGAGGACCTGAAATGTTAAAGTAATAACAAAATTATAGTCGGATTTTTGGCATGATTACAAAACTTTCCTCACCCAGTAGTGTCGGAAAGTAAACTCTGTTTATCTTTTATTATGACTAAAGTTAGGGTGAATTTACTACGAACAGTTGCAGTCCTGCTTTAACAGTAAGGTATTTTGAACATCAAATTTTGGGATGTTGGTAAATGATTATCAATGGGACAAATAAATCATCATTTTCAAAATTTAAAAAAAAAGAACGCTACAACTTGCAACTTTACAACACTTACAGAGATTTTTACTAATAAGTATACTTTCACATACTCCATATAAACATTTGTAATACTAATTAACATGTGATCAAAACCAGGCAGTATATTTTGAACTTCACTTTAAATCAGTGTTTTATACGCGTGGCGCATGAAGTAAAATTTCGAGTTTAGAAAAGCCTAATTTTGCTTGGTCGCTCCGCTGCGCTACGCGACCTAGCCAAATTTTCAGGATTTTCTAAACTCTAAATTTTACTTCATGCTTAATCTGGGATTGGAAACACTCATTAGAGTCTTTAAATTGAAAGTTTTCAATAAGATCATGAATGTCTGAAAATTTACATTAAAGTATTGTAACATGCATACCTAAAACAAAATTCATTGTATTTAGAACTTTTTTAAAATTTGAACATGTAAATGGACAGATAAAGAAGACAGATATTTTTGAGCAATTAGTATTTACCTGATCCTTAGAGACACTTTAATAAATTGGTCCTGCTTCCTGTAGATACAAATAATTTAAGGCGGTGATAGGTATCGTATGTTCAATAAAAAACAAAAACCTCTAGTGCCATGATTTTATCTTTTTTAAAATTTAAGTTGGCTACACGTTTTAGGAATTGACATATAAAACGTCAAACATAATAATTATAATGTATAATTTCATAGTTGCCAACCTACAATATTTTCCATGGCACTCTAGAGATTTCATTTTATTGAACATACTATACCATCGGTGGACATAAAATATTGGGACACGTATAAGTTGTATAGTGTGTATCAAACTTTGGACCTTTCTTTTTCTTGCATTTAAATATTTTTATTGTCGCTCCATAACCTTTCTTTATAAAACCTGACTTAACTGGTATAAATTTGGTTATAATTGACATTGCTCAATTTTCGATTTGTCCCAACATTTTATGCCCACCGATGGTACATTTGTAATCGTAATCGTTGTTAAATAAATTATCTATTTTATGAATTGATTGAATTGTCATATTACTGTCAGATTTCCCTTTACATAACCTATAAATTAAAAGTTGATTCACAACATAACATGTAATTAATCTTGTCCTAATCTAAAACACACAACCTGCATCACACCACCAATTTCTTGAAATGCCATATTTGATTGGTTATATTAAAAAAAATACAGATTTTAAAAATATTGTCATTATTTAAATTTATTTATTATTTTTAATAATTTACATTTTGATTAGTTGAATACTTAATTGTTGTTGAGTTGCGTGAAGATGGTTTTAAATTAATGAAACACTTGTATCTTTTCTTCACTTATTTATTTGGAGTAAATGCACATTTCGATCACGATGTGATCATTATCAATGGTTGACAAATACAAACTTAAAAGCTAAAATACGCTTAATATATACCTGCGGATTAGGTGGAGTAATTACGTAATGAGCGCGGGGGTTATGGAGTTAAGGGAAACCGACAATTAGGCCGACATCTTAAATCTATTTTAAGTGTAATTGGAACAAATCATATAAAATAGAAAAACAGAAAAATAAGAAAAATACACAAGTTACAATATACATAAAAACATGAGAACATATAACAAGAAAAATACAAAAATTATTACAACGGGACGAGTTTAAGTAATGGGTTGTCTAGTGGGCTCAAATCAAAATTTAGGAGATCAGCGTTATGTTTTTTCATGTAAAAAGCTTCGTACAGATTTAAGTGATAATTTGTGGAGAATTTTAATAGTTTGGTGTTGTTGAGGGAGAATTTATGACCTGTTTCAATAGAGTGATGGGCAACTCCAGAGTTTGTAGGGTTGTTGTATTTTATATGTGATGTATGTTCTTTGTATCTCGTAATGACATTTCTTTTAGTTTGGCCTACATAAATTTTACTGCAGTTACAACATTTGATAGAGTAGATTCCCTGCTTTTCCAAGTCGTCTACTGCATCAAAGGTGTTACCCAATAGTGACTTTAAATTTGTGTTGACGTAGTAAGCAGGTGTAATTTTGAATTTTTTAAATAGTTTATTAAATCGGGTTTCTGAATCAGGTACATAAATTATCCTAGCGTATGTGGTCTCTTTGCTGTTTAAATTAGTTAACCGGGTAGAACAGGTAATTTTTTTGGTTAAATAAATGTCTATTAATTAATTTATTGATGGTGTTAATGTCGTACTTTAAGTTAATTGCAATTGAACGTATGAAGTCGAGTTCCTTTTTTCGGTTTGAAGGCGAGAGGGTTAGTTTAATTGCTCTGAAAATCATGCTATTAAACGCTGCCATTTTATATTTTGTAGGTGTACATGACTCTGAATGTATATAATTATATGTATGTGTGGTTTTTCTGTAGATATCGAACTCTAGTTTACTATTATTTCTTGTAATTAAAATATCTAAGAAAGGGAGGGAATTATTAACTTCTGATTCGTATGTAAAATTAATACTATTATATAAACTATTTAAAGAATTAATAAAGGTATCTATGTCGAAGTTGTTAGGTACGATTGAGAAAATGTCATCGACATAGCGGAACCAGAAGTCGGGAAAATTATTTATTGTTCTTTTAGCATGATTTTCAAAGAAATTAAAAGTTTGTTTGTAGAATTTGTTATTAAATTCGAATGTATTACATTCCATAACGAGTTTCGTTAGTGAAAGGTATTGTTTAGTTTGTTCATCTGGAATATTGTTTTTTATTAGTAATTTTTCAAGAATATTTAATGTATCTGTTATGGGAATGCTTGGAAAAAGGGACTCGACGTCAAATGAAATTAGTTTATGATTAGGAGGAACATTTATCTGTTTTAATCTGTCGGTTAGCTCGATTGAGTTTTTTATTGAAAAGTTGTTATCAAGTTGTAAGGTTTCAAATTGTCTAACTAGCCATTTAGCTACCTTATAAGTCGGGGAATTAACATTTGACACTATCGGTCGATATTTATTCCCCGGCTTATGTACTTTCGGTAGGCAGTATAGGCGTGGAAGTTTGGGATTACTTACTTTCAATTTGTAAATCTGTTTTTTATCAATTATACCTGTTGATTCCTTTAATGCCGTGCTAATTTTTCGGATATATGAATTTATTGGGTTTTTTGTTGTAACTGTATATGGGCCTGTATTAAGTAACTCGTTGACACTCGCGGAATAATCATCTTTTTTCACAATAACCACACTATTGCCTTTGTCTGCTTTTAAATAAAAGCAATCCTTTTTCTTGAGTTCTTTTATGATGTTGGAATTGGTAGATGTTTTGTAGTCCGTTTTCTGCTTCCTGTTTTCTCGTATTTTCTGTACAGTTTTCTGGGCCTCGGTGATAAAACATGCTGCTTCTGATGGTGGGGGCTTGCTGGCTGCGGTGTCCAAGTCGTTGAGGATATCTTCTAATGGAATTTGTTTTGGCGAGAAAACGTGTTTTTGACCTTTCTGTAGAACTTCTTCTTCGTTATTTGAAAAGGTGATATCCGTTTTGTTTATCACGAGTTTTTGTGCTAGTAAAGGTGTGGGTAGGCTTCTTCCTTGTGGTTTTTGGGATAACAGGTGTTTTTTTAAAAAATAACACAAGGAAGAAGCCTACCCACACCTTTACTAGCACAAAAACTCGTGATAAACAAAACGGATATCACCTTTTCAAATAACGAAGAAGAAGTTCTACAGAAAGGTCTAAAACACGTTTTCTCGCCAAAACAAATTCAATTAGAAGATATCCTCAACGACTTGGACACCGCAGCCAGCAAGCTCCCACCATCAGAAGCAGCATGTTTTATCACCGAGGCCCAGAAAACTGTACAGAAAATACGAGAAAACAGGAAGCAGAAAACGGAGTACAAAACATCTACCAATTCCAACATCATAAAAGAACTCAAGAAAAATAATTGCTTTTATTTAAAAGCAGACAAAGGCAATAGTGTGGTTATTGTGAAAAAAGATGATTATTCCGCGAGTGTCAACGAGTTACTTAATACAGGCCCATATACAGTTACAACAAAAAACCCAATAAATTCACATATCCGAAAAATTAGCACGGCATTAAAGGAATCAACAGGTATAATTGATAAAAAACAGATTTACAAATTGAAAGTAAGTAATCCCAAACTTCCACGCCTATACTGCCTACCGAAAGTACATAAGCCGGGGAATAAATATCGACCGATAGTGTCAAATGTTAATTCCCCGACTTATAAGGTAGCTAAATGGCTAGTTAGACAATTTGAAACCTTAAAACTTGATAACAACTTTTCAATAAAAAACTCAATCGAGCTAACCGACAGATTAAAACAGATAAATGTTCCTCCTAATCATAAACTAATTTCATTTGACGTCGAGTCCCTTTTTCCAAGCATTCCCATAACAGATACATTAAATATTCTTGAATAATTACTAATAAAAAACAATATTCCAGATGAACAAACTAAACAATACCTTTCACTAACGAAATTCGTCATGGAATGTAGAATGTAATACATTCGAATTTAATAACAAATTCTACAAACAAACTTTTGGCACCGCAATGGGCAATCCTTTATCCCCCTTCCTTGCAAACATTTTCCTAAATTTCTTTGAAAATCATGCTAAAAGAACAATAAATAATTTTCCCGACTTCTGGTTCCGCTATGTCGATGACATTTTCTCAATCGTACCTAACAACTTCGACATAGATACCTTTATTAATTCTTTAAATAGTTTATATAATAGTATTAATTTTACATACGAATCAGAAGTTAATAATTCTCTCCCTTTCTTAGATATTTTAATTACAAGAAATAATAATAGTAAACTAGAGTTCGATATCTACAGAAAAACCACACATACATATAATTATATACATTCAGAGTCATGTACACCTACAAAATATAAAATGGCAGCGTTTAATAGCATGATTTTCAGAGCAATTAAACTACCCCTCTCGCCTTCAAACCGAAAAAAGGAACTCGACTTCATACGTTCAATTGCAATTAACTTAAAGTACGACATTAACACCATCAATAAATTAATTAATAGACATTTATTTAAACAAAAAATTACCTGTTCTACCCGGTTAACTAATTTAAACAGCAAAGAGACCACATACGCTAGGATAATTTATGTACCTGATTCAGAAACCCGATTTGATAAACTATTTAAAAAATTCAAAATTACACCTGCTTACTACGTCAACACAATTTTAAAGTCACTATTGGGTAACACCTTTGATGCAGTAGACGACTTGGAAAAACAGGGAATCTACTCCATCAAATGTTGTAACTGCAGTAAAATTTATGTAGGCCAAACTAAAAGAAATGTCATTACGAGATACAAAGAACATACATCACATATCAAATACAACAACCCTACAAACTCTGCAGTTGCCCATCACTCTATTGAAACAGGTCATAAATTCTCCCACAACAACACCAAACTATTAAAATTCTCCACAAATTATCACTTAAACCTGTACGAAGCTTTTTACATGAAAAAACATAACGCTGATCTGCTAAATTTTGATTTGAGCCCACTAGACAACCCATTACTTAAACTCGTTCCGTTGTAATAATTTTTGTATTTTTCTTGTTATATGTTCTCATGTTTTTATGTATATTGTAACTTGTGTATTTTTCTTATTTTTCTGTTTTTCTATTTTATATTATTTGTTCCAATTACACTTAAAATAGATTTAAGATGTCGGCCTAATTGTCGGTTTTCCCTTAACTCCATAACCCCCGCGCTCATTACGTAATTACTCCTCCTAATCCGCAGGTATATATTAAGCGCATTTTAGCTTTTAAGTTTGTATTTGTCAAACATTGATAATGATCACATCGTGATCGAAATGTGCATTTGGTACTCCAAATAAATAAGTGAAGAAAAGATACAAGTGTTTCATTAATTGATTAGTTGAACTTGCTTAAGTCTCCATTAATCAGGTGACCCTAAGATCTCTCATATATTTGGTGGATTAAGTAAAATTACTCTATTTAATTAACTACTACGTCAATTGGTAGATAATATCGAAATATTCATATCATTACGATTTGTTAGAAATTGATAGGATTTCCTTTATACGAAAATCTCAACACATAATTCGGGTTTAGGAATGAATGTAGGCGTCATCTGTTAAATAGTTTTAAAACTATTTTTATGTATTTTAAAATAAATTATTTTTCGAAGGCAGACTTCCAGATCACTTGTATTAGAAGAGGATATGGCATGAACGATAACCAAAAACGAATATATACCTCCAGAGATCTTCATTAGAGCTTAGTTCATGTGACTAATCAAAGTTTGTCATAAATTCTTTTCCAGTTATTCGCAAAAACTCAAAATTTGCAACTATGAAATAGCTTCTTGATTTAAAAAGATATTGACATGCGATAAACACATTCTTAGTGAATCTAGAAATCAGAATACGCTAACTATATCAGATGTTAGCTTGAGTTTAACCTGTATTAGGTATGACATAAAATTAAATTATTTTAAATACAAATCATAGTTAACCATGACTTCAGTAAGGTGACGAAGGCAGTTGATGTTTTAAATTGTTGTTTACTATTAATTTATTTTCTATCATGGTTTTCTTAACATATTAATTACAAATTAAGAAATCTTAAAATAAGCAAATAAAGTTGTATAGAAATATTTCAAAAGATACATTTTTAGAAAGCTTACAAAAAATGTATCTTTTGCAATATTTTGATATACCTTTATTTGTTTATTTTAAGTTTTTCTAATTTTTTTACTATGATTTGTATTTAAAATACAACAGACAACTTAATGCCATATCGCATACAAGTAAAACATAAAAAATATCCAATATAACCGTATTCTATTTTAAATAAATGCTTTATGATAGTTTTTACATCATCTAAATATATTTCTTTAAATAAAGAAGTTATTTCAAACTTGTTAAATTCTGTGTTTTCACTCATAACTTGAAAACAATTGAATTAGATTAGGTTTATGAATCAAGTTCTTAAAGCGAGGTCTGGGAGTACACTTCTGTGCAATAAAATTAAGCACAAGTCTCATAACTATTTTTCACAATATTCTAGTTGTATAATTCGGGTCTGTGTTAATTGCCTAGAAGCAGTTTCAATAAATATTAAATTTGAAAATAACGCCTATTTTAAAAACCAAAACTAAAGGTCCATCTTCTATTTTAGTTAGAATTCGAATTTTTGAATTGTTGTCTAAATGACGCAGCATTTTGACATTAAGGAAATTGATATATTTACTCACTCATGTAACTAGGAAACTCATCATGACCGTTTTAAACAATAACATATTTTGTGTGCTTAATTTTATTGCACAGAAGTATACGTATAAGTTGTTGTCAAAGTCAGTTATACAAATGGTGGAATCTATCGAAACAGCTGCACCCCATACATGTAAAATAGATGGACATTCATCAAAATTGTTATGGATATTTACATACAAAACTTAGTTAATTATTTAGTTAACTAATTAGTGTGTTCGTATCCTATCAAACTGAGTTAATTAAATTAAATCAAATGTAACCTAATTAAACCAATTTAAACTAAGTTCTATTATTGATAACCAATAAATACATGAACAATACAAATTTAATTAAATTAGTTTAAATCGTGTCTGCTTAAACTAAGTTCTATTATTGATCTTGTTTTTTCGTTAAATTTGTATGTATTATATATTTAAATAAAAAAACAAGACAAACATATACATTACATAAAATAAATGTGATAATAGCCCAGCCATTATAGTTATTAACAAAAACATACTGAATTTTCAACCATTTTTTTTGTTTGTAAATAATAATAGTCTTAAGAAATCTGTAAATATTATAAGTTATTTACCTGAAGAAGCAACAGTGTTGCGAAACAATTGCCGTAAATATGAGAATTAATTAAAAATTAACTGTTTTTATTTAATTGATAATAGATTTTCAAAAATTAATTGTCACAATAATACATGTATTTGATTAAAATAATTAATTTAGGTACAATTCACGAGAGGTGTCCCATGGTATCCTTGATTTGTAGTGCTTTCTACACCAATACATGTAATACTAAAATAGTTTGATGACATCAGATTATATGTGTGAAAAGAGACAGAAAACTTCATAATATATCTGCTATGACTTTTAGATGGAACATGCGAAAACGTATGTTCCGGTATGCAGCTTTAAAATTTTAAGGTTAAACGTCACATTTTGACAGTGTCCTCGTAAAACTACATCTGCAAAAACCCAGCCACAAATCGTTTTAATTAATGTGCACAATCGTTTTAAAAATGAGTTTAAGTGGTATAATTTAAATTTCTACATCTACTAAATAGATCAGGTATTTACAGAAATAAATAATTCGTTTATGTTGATTTTGTGTAAGCTCAAATGAAAATCTTGGTTGAATCGAATGCGCATTCAGTAGGTTTGGCAAATAGTTATCGGATTAATCTGTTAATACAGGGAATTTTTCTTTTAAGTATACATACAGGGAATTTTCTATTAGGTATACATATGCATATGCTTTTTTAAAGAGTTCAATTTGAAACTTAAAACGAGTGTTTTCCACTCCCAGACTAAGCATGAAGTAAAATTTCGAGTTTAGAAAAGCCTGAAAATTTGGTTTGGTCGCGTAGCGCGGAGCGCTACGCGGCCAAACCAAATTTTCAGGTTTTTCTAAACTCGAAATTTTACTTCATGCGCCACGTGTATTAAACACTGAAAGCACTGAAATATTGTGAACGAGTAAACTTTGCTGGAAATCAGTGTCTCATACGCGTGGCGCATGAAGTAAAATTACGAGTTTAGAAAAGCCTGAAAATTTGGTTTGGTCGCTCCGCGCTTCGCGCTACGCGACCAAACAAAATTTTCAGGCTTTTCTAAACTCGTAATTTTACTTCATGCTTAACCTGGGAGTGGAAAACACTCGTTTAAACTTTAAATTGACGTAGTTTAAGAAAACAACGAATATTTAAAAATCTACAACACGTAATTGGGATGTGTATACTCAAAAGAAAAAATTCACAAGAAATTATGATTTAAAGCTTTTCTAAAAGATAAAACACGAATATATTCGCGACCTAAATAGTATGACATTGTCATGTAACGTCAAAATTTGACACAACTAAGAAAAATCGTTTCAGATACAACTGTCGACATACTCTCTAAAAAATTTGAACCACACATTCCATCAATCAATGAGTCATAGGACATCTCTCCGAAATTCCACTATATTTAATTTCGTTAGAAAAAATGACATTTCACAATAACGCACACGTTATAAGTAACGGTTTTTATGAACGTTAAAGGAAAATCAAAACATAGTTATGGAAAGCGTTACTAGGCGAAGGGTTTAGAGAGCTTACAAAAAATGGTGTTCCACTATACACAACAAGTTATCAATAATATGATTAAAAGTTAATTGCAGTCAAGCTCAAAATTTACCATCCCGTAATTAAACACACGTTATGAATAATGTACTGTAAAATTAAATAGGCTGGCTGAAAACTTGCTATTCCATAATAAAACACACGTTATGAATAACGTTTCTTTAAATTAAAAAGAGATGAGATTAAAAAATAGTATGCCACAACAAAATATATGTGATTTATAGCGTTTTTAAGCAAAATAGAGCTGATATAAAAAAATATAATTCCCGCAATTAAATATAGGTTTCGACAGGACTAAGATACCAAAGCCATTAAGTATGCATAATAAGAAAAAGAAACATATAAGTTATGAACAACGTTTTGTTTTATGGGACATTAACAAATTCACATTTCACAAATAAAATACACGTTCTGAAAAACGACTTTTTATGGGAGTTAAATAATTGACATCCTACAATAAAATAGACTTTACGAATAACATGTCTTTTTTTATGTTAAATACATTACGACTAACGTTTTTTTCTGCGTGTGCGAATAACATGTCTTTTTTTATGTTAAATACGTTACGATTAACGTTTTTTTCTGCGTGTGCAAGAAGTTTAAGGTCTTGATATTATTTTCTCTAGAGATTATTTACAATTCACATTATTAATAACGTTATTATTTATTTATTGAAAACAGAGCTGTTTTTCTTCATTTGTTATGATTGCCTGTGCAGAGTTTTTTTGTGGTTGATAGAATGGATAGATACATAGTATTTAGTGATTTTTACGATAGTTATTAAATTTCAACACACAATGCATTTTATGGGCAAGATCCATTACAGCCCTTAGTTATGGTCTCTGTTTTATGGAGGCCGTAAATTTAGAGATTTATAAGTTGGCGATTAAAGGGCATTTATACGGTGAGTAAATATTTAGCTTTAATCACTCAAAATTATTAAAACAAAAATAATAAAATATTTTTACAAGAGAAATAAAAATTGGTTATCTTGTTTTAATATTGAGATAATAAAAATTTGAATAGAATCACGCTATTAGAATTAATTGAAAACGTGAGATACTTTGTTGTTACAATTTACAAACGAATATTTCCTGGTTATATTTAAATACAGGGTTTTTCTATTGCATTTTACCATTAATCAAATGAGATTCACTATATCCCAAATATATTTCAGCTTGTCAAATATTCGATTAAAGATTTCCTGATTTACGGAATGAGTTTCACTTAATACCAAATACTTTCCCCTTTATTATATTTGTTGAATATGTTTGCAGTAATAATAACTTTCTTCTGGAAATATTTTATATTTATTTATGCATATGTAACACTACGTACGCCAGCATCCATCCTTCGGATAACAAGTCCTCTTAGTTTATTGCACTGACAAGTGAAATGTAATTGATAAACTGTGATAAGGTTTTGACACATAGGGAAATGTAGTGATATATAGGAAAATGTATTTAATAAATGGGAAATATATTCAAGATAAAGACCTACGTATTCGATCTAAGGTGTAATTATCCACTAAGCAAATCTATTTAAGAAATTTTTCATCAACATTACAACGTTTAATGTTGCTACACTGTAAATATAACGTTGCTTGTTTATTTTTTGCTCAGTGGGTAGTATAGTAGATATTTTCAATTCTTGTTTGCAGAATATTTTAATAAATATTAAAAAGTACGATATATTTCGCAATCAACAAACAATACATTTCACTAATAATAAAACCGTTGGTTAAAACTGCACTTTAATTATTTCTTAAAATTTTCATTTTTATTCAAAATAACAGAAAACTTTGAATTACTGCAAAATGACAGCAATACTAAAATATCAATAATACATTTAGTAACATTAAAAAAACTGCCATTTTAGCAACATTTATTTCTAGTAATTATTGCAGTGCATTATTTCATTTAAATTATCAGTTAATTTAGCAAAACTGTAAAAAACACAGCAACACTGCAATGAAAGCAATACATTTAGCAACACAAAAACAGTAATTTCAGCAACATTGCCATCTAATTATCTTTACAAGGCATATTTTGATCAGCACTTGTAATATGTTGCAATTTTTTTAAACATGTCTAATGTAAGAAGCCGATACTAGAGTCATATGTCAATATTTAGTAATATAACTTAGTATATGATGAATTCATTTCTGTCTTAACCCGTGGTGAAACATTGTTGTGTTAATAATTGATTAAAATATACTTGGTTTGTATCACTGATAACACTAGCCGACATCAATTTTCTAACATGAAAGCCATCATGATATAAATATACATATGGGTCATTTATTTATTAATATAAGCTTACAAACTCCCCTACACATCAGAATTTTGAAATATAAGCAATATTTGCGTTGAGGGTCATTTTTCCGCTACAATTTCTCCCCTAGGTTATTTTTCCCCGCGCTATTAATTTTCCCCTCAAATTTTCCCCCGGCTATTATTTTCATAAGAAGATGAAACTTTGACTCAGAAATGTATTCAATTGCGTGCAATGATTGTAGCAAATGTTATATAAGCCAAACTCAAAGGATTTTTTTTTTAAATATTTAAGGAATATAATGGGTGTTTCACCTAAAACTCCCCAGACTAAATAACAAGAAACTAAAAATGTTAAATTGCGTATTCCCAATTCGATTGTGTTTTAATTGACAGCAATGTTTTAAGTTCCAATGGGAAATTGTTTTATCAGAATTTGATGTTAATTAGTCTCAATTTGAAGTTGAAAAGTTATAGCTTAAATATCAGTTGCGTAGAATATGTTTGAGCTAAGTAGAACTATTTTGTTTTTATTTTTATTAATATTTGAAAAATATGATATTTTGTATAAATATAAATAATTCAAATATTCGAATACTCAAATATAAATATTACAATCACTAAAGTTTTAACTTTAAATCAGTGTTTTCTACGTCTAGTGCATGATGTAAAATTTCGAGTTTAGAAATGCCTAAACATTTGGATTAGCCGGGCTTCGCTTCACTTGCACCGACAAATCCAAATTTTTAGACATTTTTAAACTCGAAATTTTACATCATGCTTAATCATGGAGTACAAACACTTGTCATGACCATGATGCGACAACTCTCGCTAGGACAGCCCATTAGAAGAGCCAAATCGCATGACCAGAGAAGGATTGAACGTCGAATCAAATACATAATCGCGAAATATGATGATTACAGGGAGGAAGACAAACTTTTAGATTATTTACGAAATACTGATTGTAATATAACTTTATAAATTTTGTAATATAACTTAATTAATTTGATTGTAGCGTTATTATTCATTTGGGGGAAAATTAGATTAAGGGAATATTAATTTGGGGGAATATTAATTCGGGGGAAAAATAAAAGGGGAAAATTTGCCGGGGGAAAAATTTTAGAGGAAAAATGAACCCCAATCAATATTTGTTTTAACGGATTTTTTTAGCACTTCACATAACAATATGGCTATAAATGTCTTTAACAACAGATTCGCTGGCTAGAATGTTGCAATGTCCAATTCTATGCATTTTAGTGTTCTAAAGAGTCACAGTATGCTGTGAAACTTTTGTTTTATTGTGTTTATTAGCAGTATTTAACGTTTCTTCTTGTGCTTCACAATTTATTAGAGGTTAGAGAGTTTATATTATAAAGATAAATGTTCGTAGTTTTATTAACGCGCGTAACATTTTTTGTTATATATGTGGACAATTTTGTTTAGTATCTCAACAAAGAACTATTACAAATAACATAGATCTAGCGTACCATAAATATTTTAGTCTAAAAGTGGTTTCTCTACCGGGAAAGAGAAAGGCCACACAAAAAAATAGCAATGTATCTTATTAATTATATCTAAAATTTAGATAATATTGTTTCTTTCCTTAAATTATTTATATTTGTATTTAAACGTTTTTTTTTGTGAATTATTTTTACAATAAGATTTACAATATTTTACATTGTTGTGCACCATAACAAAAATCCTGTGGGCGATAGAAAAAAATTGCGACTATAGTAGGGCATTCATTTCTAGCTGGACTTGTTCATAAATAACCATTTTTATCCATGTTAGAATCAAAAAGTTAAAATTTGTCGGCTAGTGTAATTAGAAAACTAATTAAAACACTTGGTTTAATTAATTTTCAAATATAATATTTATTGTTAAAATTTTATAAATATTATTTTGCGCTTATTAATGCATTTTCTTTGTTCATGTGTGTCATTTAATTCTCCAATAATTTTCATATTAAACCTTTAGTTACCTATTACTCAATTTCATCCTAGAAAATATTTGCAAAATTTTGTAAATAATGTAATTCGAATTATTAGAAACCGCACTCAACTACATTTTTTAAAATAAATTAAATTCAAGGCAGAGCAGAAAGACCTCTGTTCGACAGACTAACCCTACAGACTAACTCTATATTGTATATAAATAAATATATATGTATTATATGATTGTATTGTATTTGTCTGAATAATAATGTTCCATATATAAAAACCAAAAATAATTCATATAGTTAGCGTTAAGAAGGATTTAAGACAATTATAAAAAATTAATCCCAACGAATGGGACTTTGAAATAAAAATAATAAAACATTCAGAAAAGTTACAACAGGCAATTCTTAAGATTGTCACTCGGAAACTCGATTTCAATTTAAACTTTCGTAATTCAATTTAAAATATTGTCCTTTATCCCTCACTTGTCATCACCCTCTTGGCATAAGAAGAAACAAAGAAAATTAATTTACGCAGGCGAAAAAAGACTTTCACTATTCAATGAGTTACCACTATATTAATAGATACGTTTATTTTGTTAATTTTTAAAAGAAAATATTATTGGGTTAAATGAAAAAGCGAACAAATAAACAATATATTTTAACATTAGTTTAAATGAAATTGCCAATACTTCAACATATTTTATTTTGTTATTTACCGACCGCACATTAATCCTGTTTTTCATTGAAATATACGTTTTGGAATCCAAAGAACTCGTATAAAGTGTTACCTATTCTCAATGGTCTGCCAGTCTGTCCCTCTGTCGTTCGATTTCAGCGAAAACTGCTTACAGCATTTTGATCATATTTTGTATTTGAGTTCTACTCAATAATATCTGGAATTGATCAACTTTTGGGTTAAATGGGGAAACCGGAAGTGGATATTTGCTCTTAACGTTTTCCTTGTACCTCGTAAATTATTAATACAATTGAAATACTCTTGAAATAGAAGTTGTAGAGAAACAATAAATAAATATTTAATGTATGTCCCACCGAAACCGCACATAATTTTTTATTTAAGTGTTCATTTTCATACGCTGAAAAGTATTCAGATGTTGAAGTTTAAACCGATTGTTCTCCACTCCCAGATTAAGCATGAAGAAAAATTTCGTGTTTCGAAAAGCCTGAAAATTTGGTTAGGTCGCGTAGCGCGAAGTGCGGAGCAACCAAACCAAATTTTCAGGCTTTTCTAAACTCGAAATGTTATTTCATGCGCCACGCGTATAAGACACTGATTTCAAGCGAAGTTTACTCGTTGACAATATTTCACTGCTTTCAGTGTTTAATACGCGTGGCGCATGAAGTAAAAATTCGAGTTTAGAGAAGCCAGAAAAATTGGATTGGCCGCTCCGCGATTCGCGCTACGCGACCAAATCAAATTTTCAGGCTATTCTAAACTCGAAATTTTACTTCATGCTTAGTCTGGGAGTAGAAAACACTCGTTTTACGTTTCAAATTGAACTCTAAAAAAAAAGAGTATGCATGCGTCACCGGTATTAAACACTAATATATTGTAAAGTTTGCAATGTACATCTTTAGCATATTACTTTAGTAGTATGGTTTAAACTAATTGAAATTGAAATTTTAAACTAATTGAAATTTGGTTTGGCCGCTCCGCGCTCCGCGCTACGCGACCTAACCAAATTTTCAGGCTTTCCTAAACTCGAAATTTTATTTCATGCTTAGCCTGGAAGTGAGAAACACTTGTTTAAAGCTTTACTTTGAACTATTTTCAAAGACAACGAATATCTGAAGATTTTCAGCGTATGCAGTATTAGAGAATGTATACTTAAAATAAAAACTCCCTGTATGCAAACGAGTTTGCTCTTTTGAATGAAAATATATTCAAGATTAATCAACATCCAGTTATAACGGAAGTCAATACTAACTTTCTAATTTTAAATGGAACGGTAAATTTGTTTTTCCATTTTTTAAGTTCTGCATACAGTTTTGTGAAAAAAAAATCAGTAAGTAACATAACATCGGGTTGTTGTCGCGATAAAGCGCAAAAAACGTCCGATTTACCTATACTCACAAAAAATTCACACGCTGCACTTAAATCGAAAGAACAATGACAATACTCTATACGTACGATGATGATAAATGATGACGTAGCATTTGCTATTCTTACGATTGTTAATGGATCAACGAATGTGCCTTCATCCAAACGCCGCTCTAGCGAAATTCATTCCTCCCACAGGGCAGAGCTGGGCAGGATTCGAATCATTCAAGATTCGAATCCTGGATTCGAATCCTTTTAGAGGATTCAAAAGAGATATTCGAATACTTTAGTTAAACTGGATTCGTGATCCGGATTCGTTACACTTTTTTAAAATGATTCGTATTCGAATCCAAATGCTGGTGATTCGAATCCTCATAACAGGATTCGAATCCTCATAAAAGGATTCGAATCCTTGTAAAAGGATTCGAATCCTCATAAAAGGATTCGAATCCTCATAAAAGAATTCGAATCCTCGTAAAAGTATTCGAATCCTCATAAAAGGATTCGAATCCTTATAAAAGGATTCGAATATTTACAAAAGGATTCGAATAGTTACACAAGGATTCGAATCGTCAAAAATAATTCGAATTAATCGTAAGGATTAACATGAAAAATTTCTTTTGTATGTTTTTAAATTTCTCGTTAAATCACTGTTTTATACGCGTGACGCATGAAGTAAAATTTCGAGTTTAGAAAAGCCCCGTGACAAATTTTCTACGCGGGGCTTTTCTAAACTCGAAATTTTACTTCATGCTTAGTCTGGGAGTGGACGACACTCGTTTGTAAGTGATAAAATCAATTAAATTAATGATTTGTGTCAAATTTAACAGATTTGAGATTTTTTTATTGTTTTTCGGTAATTGCGCCAAATATAACATTTTGATGAATATGAATTGACATTCCCAATCAAATTTTTACACTTAACATGTCGATTTATAACATTTTTATAAGAGTTTCAACAAATCGATATTTTCATAAAATTATCCTTATTTCGAGATTTTCGTCGATTAATCAAATTTTTATCAGATTTTGCAATATTTCCTCAATTTTCCTTAATTTATCGAATGTTGATGAAATTTTCAATATATCGAGATTTTTAATTAATTTATGAAAATGTTTATCAGATTTTCAACATATCTTGATTTTTAATAATTTGTCATTTTTATCGATTTATAAAATTTTGATGAAATTTTCGATATTTCGAGATTTTCTCGTCAAATATATAAAATGTTGATATGTAAGATTTTCAATATTTTTATTCAGATTTGTAACGATTTTCAAAAATTATTGAATCATTATTTGAACACACAAATTTGGGATTTTTTTTTTCTACAAGACATATTTAATCATTTTTGACATTGAATGACATTTTTGATATTCTTTACCTTTTGAGATGACATTTTTGACAATAGATTATATTCTAGATATTAGACTACGTTTTTTGACATTAGACGACATGTTTCACATTAGATGTTACTTTTGGTAAACAATGAAATTTTTTACTTATTTACTATTTCTGATGTTGACATAAAATGACGTATTTGACATTAGATGGCAGTTCTGACATTTTATATTTTTTTACTTTTTTGACAGTAGCGACAATTTTGACATTTGATATTTTTGATATTACATATTTACTTGTTTTACATTAGATAACAATTTTTATATTATTAGATAACTTTTTTGACATTATTACTGATTTTAACTGAAATTTTCTTTTTTGTAAGAACGTTTTTGTCAAACTGTCACGTACTGACATAATTTTAACGTAAATCGATTTTATCAGCACGCCAAATTTTTGACGTTTTTGATATTTTTTATATTTACGAGATGACATTTTGGTCATTTTGTTTTTGGCAATTTTAAATAATTTTGACATATTTTGATAACTTTTAAAACTGAAAACAGTTTTAATATGTTTTTATATTTTTAACTTTACTTGAAATCAGTGATTAATACGCGTGGCGCATGAAGCAAAATTTCGAGTTTAGAAAAGCCCCGTGAAAATTTGTCTCGGGTCGCTGCGCGACCCTCGACAAATTTTCTACGCGGGGCTTTTCTAAACTCGAAATTTTACTTCATGCTTAGTCTGGGAGTGGAGACACTCGTTCGTAAATTTTCGAATTATCATAAAGTTGTGTATTTATTTTCAAAAAAGAATCTTTCTCGGTTTATTGAACAAAAACAAAAGAGCTGAGGTGAAAAGTGTTTAGGTAAATGTGGTTTATTTTTTTGTTGGCTACAACTTTTGTTTGAAACATTTTTTGATTTAGACGTCGTTAGCCATAATCGGTGAGTTGTTGATGTCCACTAGATTTTTTAGTTTCTAATTCAGAAATAAAAGAGCTGAGGTGAAAAGTGTTTTGGTAAAAGAGGTATATTTTTTCGTTGGCTACAACTTTTGTTTCAAACATTTTTTCACTTAGACGTCGAAAGCCATAGTGGAATTCGTTTAATCAAAAAACATCTAATGATTTCTGGTGATTTTCAACGCAAGACTTTTAGACATTTGATGGTATGGCATGGTCCAATTTCATGTCCCTCGACTAACATCGCGACAATTAATGACTTTTTCTTTACCCATTGCATGTACAAATATTTTGCTGAGAGCGCCCATTAATCATATGAGCCGCAATGCTAATATTCTGTTTCAGGATATATTTATATAATTTACTGAATATTTGATTGTCTAATATTGTTATTGAAAATAATACTATTGATTATTCGTTTGTATTGCATTGCTTATTTACATAATATTTAATTTTTGTAAATTTTACAAATTATATCTTATTTATTTTATAAATTTGTCTGTGCGCGGAAAGGGATTAAGTAATTGTTTTGAATAGTTTTTTGAATTAATTTTATAATTATTCCTTTAATTGCGGATAATTTTTGTAATTTCCAATTATCATTGAGGTTAATCGATGTATTTTTATTAAATGTGATACTGTTTAATTTTCATACTATATTATATTGATTTTTGTTAGTTTTACATATTATAGCATATTAATTTTGTTAATTTATATGTCCTAAATTGGTTTATTCTGTAGGACAATAAACGTATTTATTTATTTATTTATTTATGGTATAATTAATATTGAATTAAGTATTTATTTTTAATATATTCGTAATTATAACAATGTAAAATATTTATTTAATTAAAATATTTAGAAAATAACAATACAATAAATTTTATATTATTATAATTATTATACTGGGTGTCCGTATTTCAACAGAAAGTATGGGGATTTCGGTTATTTAAAGAAATAGAGAGTCGGTTAAATTGGGGCAAAGTTGCATAATTTAGGGCTCAATAATAACCCAAACACAAGTTTGAAATATCTTATTTCCTTAATGAGATATTGTCAAAAAACGTATTTTTGAAAATTCGTTTTTATTTTTTTATTCAAAAACTATTGAATCCAGGCATTTACAACTTTGACATTATAGGCACTTTTTAACGATAAATCCAGTAACATATTTTATTCTAAGATAACTGTAACATTTACCTAGAGACCATAGCTAACTTTTGTTTTTCTTATGAGCGCTATTTTGGATTTTGATATTTTTTTGAAGAATATTTTTTACTGAATTCAATGATGTATCACACTTATAGTTTATTGTACATTTTATATGTAAAATTTTAATCTTTTGGTTTTTCAAAGTGTGCCTTGGAAACAGTTGAGTAACTCACTTATTTGGCAACTCCTAGGACCTATAATTTGCTTACACATCACCTCTGATGACGGGCATCCGACGATACATACTTTAACAGTTGTGACATATTTTAAAGTAACGAGTGTCTTCCACTCCCAGACTAAGCATGAAGTAAAATTTCGAGTTTAGAAAAGCCCCGCGTACAAAATTTGTCGAGGGTCACGCAGCGACCCGAGACAAATTTTCACGGGGCTTTTCTAAACTCGAAATTTTACTTCATGCGCCACGCGTATAAACCATTGATTTGAAGTGTAGTTCAAAAACACACAAATACCTCTTTAATCAGAGTAACACAGAAATTTAGTCTGTTATCAACGATGTTCAGTGTTAATAATAAATAATTAGGTTGTGAATATTTTTGTTAAAACAACTGATAACGATATTTATATGTTAATGGTTGTAAAAAAATAATAAAATCAAATTTATTCTTAAACGATTTGTATTCGTGATTCGAAAAAACAGGATTCGAATCTTTGATTCGAATCATATTTATCTCTTACGAATCCTTAATTCGAGTATTCCTGATTCGAATCATATCAGGTGATTCGGATTCGTGATTCGAATCCTTTTAACGAGGATTCATCCCAGCTCTGCCACAGAGTACGCTATTATGTGTGCGCTATGATTTTTGCGCTAGTTCGCGAACTTTACAACACTAATTTCACCAAAAATACTGTTCAATATTTAAGGAACTCTAAACTCGGACGCCCACAATCACGCGAAAGATATTTGAGGTCAAGTATAATTACGTGTAAAACCTAATCACAAGTTAATCGCGATTAGCGGACCATTCATAAGGCCGATAATGTTTAGTCTTTAAATGCAATTTGATAATATGTATATTGTTGACTTTTGTAATCATTTCAATTAAAAAAGAATAGAAAAGAAATTGACTTACATTTAACATTTAAAAAATTATTATTTCAAAGATGAATCTGTTATTTAGTTTTACTTCTTCATTAAACAATTTAATACATTTATTGAGTACATTTTAGCCATTTTCTGTATCGTATAAATATTAATATACTTCGAGGATAAGACCATTTGTAGTTCGAAAAAAGAAATTGTGTATAAGGTCATGGTCGATGAAATTCGTCCCCATTGTGTGTACGTAAAGAATGAAAATCTTATGGATGAAAAAGAAAAATGTCACTGGAGAAAAAAATACGAAACGCGATATAGAAATAAATTATGTGCATCGGGGACGAAAACAAATCATTAACTGTACTTTATTGTATCACTTTAACCCCCATATTGGATTATTGCTCATGAAAAAATCGTAAGTTATATTTATGTATGTAACAACACAAATTCGATTTATCGATAAGTAAGTATTAAGAAGTTTTTTTAAAAATGGATAGTAATTTATAACCGTTGATTCTATTTATAACACTGTATTCTAAAACATACAGTCGATAGTAATTTATAACCGCTATTATTTATTTATAACACTGTATTCTATAAGGTTAGAAGCTATGTTAAATAATTAAATTAATTTTAGACGTTTAAACTGCAATTTTATTTTGTTAAATTATTTAGAAAACATGACAAGGAATAATCGATTTATCAACTAAGAAAATATCATATATAAAATTACGAAAAAAACTATTCGTGAAAATGTAAACAGTGTCTTAATTAATAAGACAATTTAAGACGATAAATATCAATTGCTCAATATTTTTTTGGTTAGTTTTTTGGCAAATAAAGTGATGAAGTAAAACTTCGAGTTTAGAAAGCCACAAAATTTGGATTTGCATTCAGGCATTTCTAAACTCGATTTTTTTCTCAATGCTTAATCAAGCAGAGTTTCCACATTATAATTATTAGAAAATTGCACACGAATGAACAAACAGCTTTTAAGTAAATAAATAATAATAAGATTTTAAATATTTCATTGTATGTTCAATATCTGGAGGTGTATTTGCACGGGAAGTAGTTGTTTTAATAGATATTTATTGTATTACATTGTTTTACTAATTAAGGTACATTGTTTGCATTTTACACGAAACACATTTTAGTAATTTTATATATGTTATAAATAAATATTGTTTGAAAATTATATTATTATACAGGGTGTCCCAGACCACCCATAACAGCCTTTTTTGAGAAAACGGCTAGTCCTAGAGAGTTGGGATAAAAAAATTTATTACAAAAGCCATATTAAAGAATCGAATGGTGATATTGTTTTTTCGCAAAAAGGTTGGCATCACTGGAAGTTTGCTTAAAAATGTCAATAACTCCAGATTTTTAAATGGCACGATAGGTCAAAAGTGGTCTCATTGAAAAGGTCATTAAAAAATAAGCAACTTTTATAAGAAACATAATTTTATTACTGGCATCGATTTTGAGGAATATCTGATTGAATTTATTAAATTTAAATTTTTTTGGCTAACTTATTTTTAAAAATTGAGTTTCAATTGTCAATTAGATCTCTCAGATACATTCTAACCAAGTCCGCAAAGTCGCACTGGAAGTTTGCTTAAAAATGTCAATAATAACGCCAGATTATTAAATGGCACGATAGGTCAAAAGTGGTCTCATTGAAAAGGTCATTAAAAAATAAGCAGCTTTTATAAGAAACATAATTTTATTACTGGCATCGATTTTGAGGAATATCTGATTGAATTTATTAAATTTAGATTTTTTTGGCTAACTTATTTTTAAAATTGAGTTTCAATTGTCAATTAGACCTTTTAGATACATTCTAACCAAGTCCGCAAAGTCGCTAAAGATATATTTGACTCCAACTTCTCTATTTTTTGAAAATTCTACGCCAACTCTGAATGCTGCTTCGAATCATGAGAATATTTTAAATATTTACTAATTAATGCATTTTTTTCAATACAAATAAATGTTTAAAGGTTACTACATCTGCATAATTGCAATCTAATTGTTTTTTTAAAGGAAAAATCGAAATTTTCGTATTCTCTCATATGCAAATTACATAAATTTCTATTGTTATTAAAAACTCTATTTGGGTTGAAATTTTAGAAAAAAGACAAAATATGTCTAGCACAATTATATTTAAATAATTATATTGAAAATCAGAATCGGAATTATACGAAATTTCTAACTCCGCGGCTCCGATTTCCTCATCACAAAAATACTTAAATTCTGACCCCACAGTTTTGACTAACTCCGACTCAGAGTTCACAGCACTGGTTCAAACTGTTTTCTATTTACTTCTAAACACTGTTGAACTGTTCTGGTCCTAATACCAGTCGCCCTAAGTATCTACTTTAAAAATAAGGTAGTCATGAGATATTGATATTTGGTAACTTTAATCCAAAATTACTAGAAACAAACGCCAGTTACAAAAATATTTTTTCTACAAAAGTTGCTTATTTTTCAATGACCTTTTAAATGATACCTCTTTTGACGTATCATGCCTATTGAAAAACTTAAATTTTTGACATTTTTAAGCGAAATCTCAGGGATGCCAACCCTTTTGGGAAAAAAACAATATCACCATTCGATACTTCAATATAGCTTTAGTAATATTTTTTTTATCCCAACTCTCTAAGACTAGCCGCTTTCTAAAAAATGCGTGAAACGTGTGGTCTGGGATACCCTATATATGAAAGTTAAATAAACGTGGTAGAAAACAGTTAGGTGTTTTCTCTATATTAAATATAATGAACTGATGTTATATTTTAATAGGAATGCCAAGTAATCAACAAAAAATAAAATGGTTGCGGAATTAGTATCTAGAGAAATATTTGTTTCCATATTTCTCTTGTAGTTAATTAGTGAGCAAATTTTGCTTCTTTGTGCGCATTGAAGGGGAACTGATATTTATTCAGGATGAAATAATTCAAAATTAGATCCCTTATTCCCCTCATTAATCTACTCAAACAAAATAATATTACCTCTTCTGTCAGAGTTCATTTTATTGAGTCGCATTTCCTTTTTGTGCAACCGATAATTAGCCGTGCTCCCACGAACATCGAACATCAGCGAAAGGTCAAAGTTTGGAATTGGAAATCAATAAATGGTCCATGCATACTTAACATTTGTATCCTCTCGAAAAATTAAACACAGTTTGGTAATTATTTTTGTAGTAATGTTTAGATATTATTAAACAATGCAGTTACAAAATAATACTTAATTTTAACATATTTTTACAATTTCTGTAACCTAAATAAATGTACAATAATAATAATAACACTAGTAACTTAGTATCAGAAAATGTTATTCAACTAAACATTAGTCTATCAAATATTTGTAAGAAGATGTGAAATTTTAATTTTCTTTAAAACTGGCTGAAGTTTAATTAATAACGTATAAATTATATATTCAAGTCTAAACAGTATTGAATTTATTTTATAGCTTTATTTTAGAGATGTTTTTGTTATGAAATTAAATTTCACTGATTTCGAATAATTTCTGTTCACTTTTATTGATTGCAAGTTAAAATTATTTAAGATTCAACTTTTATCATTTCGTTAAAAAAAAATCGGTTTGATTTTTTTTTCAATGTTTATATAAAAAATATTCATTTCTAAATAATCTGATAATCTGTGCAATCATTTTTATTACAATTCGTTCTATATTACTTTATTTATTAAGCTTCATTTTTACGCACTTAGATAATTTCAGCATAATTTAAGATTTGTTTTTTTTTGTGGCATTAATACAAATTAATACTTTATTTATTAAACTTCATTTTTACGCACTTAGATAATTTCAGCATAATTTAAGATTTGGTTTTTTTTTTTTCGACAATTGTTCTAACAATTAAACAAGATTTGTTTATTTTCATTGACTTTTATCTCGATTTATGTTTTAAATTACTTTTTAAAGACTAAAATTCGACTAAAACACAAATTATGCGCAGAAATTAATGTATCTCATAAATTTTACAATAAAGGAAACGGGAAATTAATTTTGAAATAATTATCTAACGAAGGTTTGCACACCTTGATTAGCATAATATAAGATTTCGAGTTTAGAAAAGTAATATTAGGTTTTTCTAAACTTAAAATTTTATATCATTTACAACTGACTTCAAACTCGAAAATTTACTTCATGCACCACGCGTATAAAACATTGGTTTTGTGAAGTGAAGTTCCAAATATACGTCTGTAGCATACTCTGTTAGTAGCATATTGGGATCTTCGCAATATTCTAATGTTTAATACGCGTGGCGCATAAAGTGAAATTTCGAGTTTAGAAAAGCCTGAAAATTTGATTTGGTCGCTTCGCTACGCGACCAAACCAAATTTTCAGTCTTATCTAAACTCGAAATTTTACCTCATGTTTAACCCAGGAGTGGAAAACACTTGTTTAAAGCTTCAAATTGAACTTTTTTATAAAAACAACGAATATCTAAAGATTTACACATATGATGACTTTAATTATACATTTTTCGAACCAACACACTCATGCCCTTGAGAAACTCAATTCTTTTCTTTTTCAAAGAACTTTGAAACATTGAAAGTAAGTGTTTTATTTGAATTTGTTCGTTAAATCGTGGCATTTTTAATTATTTTGACAAGTGTAGGTACTTACATGACACTTGTCAAAATAATCATGCAAACTTTCATTTAAATATCGACATGCCAAACAATTGCATGTTTTCTGTTTGAACAACCCTTCATTAAGTAAACAAAGAAAAAAGTTTATGACGTCAGGGTAGAAAGGTAATGTGTTGACTATATCATTAAAAAGGTTTTTAGAAAATAAGCAACTTTTGTAGGTAACAACTTTGTTAGTGGCATTAATTTAGCCATGAGATATTGATATTTGGTAACTTTAATCCAATATTACCTTAAATGGAAGTCAGTAATTAACATATTTTTTACAAAAGTTGCTAATTTTTTAAAGACATTTTTAATGATCTTGACTTCTTGATATTTTCAAGCAAACTCTTAGTGATGACAACCTTTTTGGGGAAAAAACACAACAAAAACCTTATACGGGTGCTCTGGGATACCCTATATGTTGAAAATCTATTTTTTCAACATTTTCAAATCTAAAAATCGAATTTTTGTAGGCAACTCTATAGTTTTTACACATTCTATTAACTTTTTTAATTTTCATAAACCCCTTTAAACTATATTTTGAAAATATAACTCAAGCGTCACATGATTACATTCCCTCCAATCAGAATCGCTTATTTTCATTGATACATGTTATCATAGTGCTGATAGAATCCTATCACCTTGTTTTGGTCGTTGCTACAAAAATGATTTGTCAATTCTGACAGTCGATCATTAAAAATGTGAACCGGGCGATGAGGCGAGGTTTCCAAGACAGAAATATATTGAAATTCGTTATATTCTCTCATCGAATATAACTCGTGGTATGATAAATAATCGATAATATTTATTTATGAAACTGGAGCAGCACACTGAACTCGCCCTTTGGGCTCGTTGAATCTGCAGCTCGATTTTACTTATGAATATTATCGATGATAATCATACTACTTCATATATTACAGCTGATTATAGCTATTCTATTCATTTTCAATTGCACCCTTAAAACTCAAATTCCCTCCTGTGGAAAGTAGACCTCCCGTTGAAAATTACTGCTCTAGACACTAAACAAAGCGTTGTGCTTAAATCATAATAATTAGCGTAGCTTCTACAAATCATGAAAATATCGTGTTGTGCAATAGTATTTATTGTTTGGAATAGTTTATGAGTAGATCTGTTATGAATTCTGCGTGCATTTGTTGTGGGATTGATATGCATATGCAACGAGCACAAACAAATAATCCGAATTCATGGCCAAAAGCAAAGTCCTTCGATTTGTACGGCTGTCCGTGTGCGATGGAGAGTGTGTGTGTGTATAAAGAGATGTAATCCATCATTGGTCCGTTGAAATTTCCTCTCCTCCAAGGACTGCGATTTATTACTCTAATCCCCGTCCCGGCTACATCGCCACCAACGCCCTCAAAAAGGATGTTACACAGATAAATCAAAGTATATTTCGTCGACTCTGTCACATTCTCTGACACCTGTAGAAAATATTTCATATACATAACTGCATAATATGTTACTTTTTAGATATTCTCCACTGAAATCTCTCTTGATAAAACAAAAATTGCAATGATTTTAGAAATAAGGTACTTTGAACAAAATACAACATAAAACATTCGATCAGTTTCCTGTTATTATAATAAGTGAATCTACTAAGATTCTTAACGTTAATGGCACCATAGTTCCTTTATATTCGACAAATAAACTGAATTATTAACTAATAGTAAATAATAGTTTTCTAGTCTAAACACAAAATCAATACAGTGTCTTAAAACACGACTATTATATATTTATATATATATATATATATATATATATATATATATATATATATGTTTCACTGTTTCTTCGGGTTTCGTCCCGCGTATTTTCTTGGCTCTGGTCCAAAAAAATCAACGTTTTAACATATGTATGTATTAACATATGTATGTATATATATATATATATATATAAGCTATTTATATATATCTACGTATATATATATATATATATATATATATATATATATATATATATATATATATAATCTATATATATATATATATATATATCGACCGTCAGTCTTTCAGCCTGAGTTGTAGTTGTCATTGTCTTATCGAATAGTTATGATTCATGCGAGATGAGATAAATTGATGAATGGTGGTTTCTGGGTTGTTGAATTTGGGAGACATATTGGGGTTTTGTACTAGACAGAGGTAATTAAGGATGTCATGGATGTGTGGGTTTGGTGCGCATTTTTGGGACAGTTGGGTAAGTCGTTGTTGAATAGGGATTATTTCTGTTTTTTCATACAATAAGATATTGGAGGGGATGTGGACTAGGTTATTGGGATGTCGGCTTTTTGTAAGGATTCTAAGGGCTAATCAGCTACTTTGATATTATATAATGTTAAGGGACGAGCGTTGAGGAAGAGGATTGAAGCATATTCTAATAAGAGGCGGCAGATCATTTTGTAGATGTGGACTGCTGTTTTTGTCGTAATTTCTTTATTTTGGAAGGTTAACGATCTGAAATGCCGCACCATATTTTGAATTTTTGTTTTCATGGTTTGGAATTGGAGTTTGAAGGATAGTTTGGAATCGAAAGTGATGCCAAGGTATTTACAACCAGGGGATGGGCTGATTACGGTGTTTGATACGTTTATGCTAAGTGAGGAATTGAGCGGTCTGTGGAAGGGTATGAATAGATGGGATTTATTGGGATTAATAGATATTCTCTATTTAGTAAACCAATGAGATAGGGAACCTATTAGCCCTTGCCCGACTATAATTATGTCTAAATACCATTTCTACTCGAGTGTTTGAAATCCACTCCCAATTTAGTGCCTAGAAGACACAACTACTATTGTGTTTGAAAGCTATAAACACCTTAATGCCCAGATAGACTAATTACAGTCGCTGGACGTTTTCTGGAAAGCAACATTTACGCTGTCAAAACCCATTTAAAATGTGATGTGTCCATCATAGTATTTTGCCCGTCATGCGAATATAAAAAAAGTGATATACCGGTTTCTTTTAGATTCTATTGTTTGATTTATTTATTCGGAGTGACCTGACTTCTAAAAAGAAAATTGTAAATGTTCAACTATTGGAGCTACAGAAAAGTATGTGGATCTAAAGTATTTCGATGAGCCCTACAACTTTCTTTTAGAAGATTTTTGGTATGATCAATATTAAGGTTAAATTGGAAAAGCTAAGAGTAAACTACCACGTCCGGTTTCCGAATTTTCACCAAAAGCTTTTTAGAACCTACATGGGGCGTCATGGGGGCATTCGAGATTATAAGATCAAAAAAGG
The DNA here is from genome assembly GCA_932526585.2 of Philonthus cognatus. Taxonomy (NCBI): domain Eukaryota; kingdom Metazoa; phylum Arthropoda; class Insecta; order Coleoptera; family Staphylinidae; genus Philonthus; species Philonthus cognatus. Next base: position 39,559,630 of record OW052242.1, read on the forward strand.
TTGTAAAACTCTGCGGTGGTGTTTTATCAACCTAGTTAAATTGAAATTCTTTCTTGGAATTTCGCGTCACATTCTTTGTTGATTAAATTTCTTTGAATTTGGCGACCCCTCAGGTAGTCGCGATCAACGGTTTGCACCATTGGAATCAAGGGTATGTCTACTATGGTGTCCAAAAGCCACGTCCACTCTTGAGTTTGGATGCTACTCTTAGGACCTAGAAGATACGCCTTCTATATTGTCTAAAAATCCATGCCTACTAGTGTGTTTAAAAGCCACGCCTACTTTAGTGTTTAGAGTCTGGAAGATACGCCTGTTATAGTATCCAAAAGCCAATTGAAGCTCAAAACGAGTGCTTTCTATTTCCAGACTAAGCATGAAGTAAAATTCGAGTTTAGAAAAGCCTGAAAATCTGGTTTGGTCGCGTAGCGCTACGCGCTATACCAAAATTGGTGGTAGTCTTTTAGCATCATCTCTTTGATTTAGACTGTTCGGCCACTTTTCAATTTCTATTGCTTCTCTAATAATCCTTGCGTGGAAGAAGTCTATCTTTTTTAAAATTCTCGTTTTTCCAAATTTATGGTATGTTTAGTAATGTTGACGTGTTGAAATAAAGAAGATTGTGGATCAGACTTTCTTACTGCTAAAATGTGTTCATCTCCACGAGTACTAATTTTCCGGTTTGTTTGTCCTACATAGACTACCACCAATTTGGAAAACTTGTATAAATTCTGGTCAAAATATATTATCTCCGAACAACAAACAAGAAATTCAACATCCAACCCCTTCCGAAAATAATATTGAAATTGTCACTACTACATCATTAGAAGAACAAAACAGAAGAGTAACACGAAGCCAAACAAATCAAACAAGTGGTTATATATATACTGCCTTTCAAAAAAATCAGAACACCAAGTTTTTATTGCACGATATAAATAAAATTTACACAATTTGATCATGTAAACGAACTGTATCGATGATCAAAAAATCAACTTGAAAAACAAATAAACAAATGAATAAAAATTAATAATGTGTTGGGCCTCCACGATTTCCCAAACACTCATTAACACGTCGAGGCATGCTAGAAATCAGGCTGTCAATATCGACTTGGGGTATTTCATTCCAAACTTCGATAATTTTACCTCTAAGTTCCATTACAGTGTTAGCCGGGCGCTGTAAGTTACTTATTCTAACACCTATCATATCCCAAACATGTTCTATTGGCGATAGATCTGGAGAACGAGATGGCCAAGGTAACAAATGTCTTGTAATGGCCGCTGTGTGAGGTCGAGCATTATCTTGCTGAAGAATGGGGTTCTGCAAGCCATTTACATACGGCACTAACACGTAAAATGTTGTCAATATACCGAATCGCGTTAAGACTTGCTTCTAAAAAAACTAGAGGAGACCGACTACCATATGCTATCGCCCCCCAAACCATAACTCCCTGTGTAAGAGCCGTATGTCTTTCAACAGAAAATTGTAAAATTCTGCGTTCACCGCGTCGACGTCTCACTCTTCTGCGATCATCATGAGCCCATAAACATAACCGAGACTCATCGCTGAAGATAATGTTATTCCATTCATGGGTCCAATGTTGTCTTTCCCTGCACCAATCAAGTCTTGCTCTGCGATGCTGCGGAGTAGGATCTTATACCAAAACTGTGGATTCTTCTGTAAACAGTAGCCATGGATACTCTTTGGCCATTTAAAGCCAACCAGTCATTTCCCAATGCCCGCGACGTTGTAAATCTGTCCCTTAAAGTTGTAAGACGAAGAGCTCGATCTTCACGCTCAGTGGTGCTTCTTGGACGTCCTGATCCAAGTCTACGTCGATTCTCCCCAGCTTCGGACCATCTAGACCAGCAGCGTACGATCACCGATACACTACGGCCTACCCTTTCAGCAATAGCACGAACCGAAAAACCCGCTTCTCGCATTCCAATAATGCGACCCCTTTTAAATTCACTTAGATGATGATATTGTGCACGCCGACGAACACGGGGCATCTTTTTATGTTTTACAAACTGCAACGTCAAACTACTCAGAGGCTACTTGGATATTAGAAGCAATTACATTAAAAAATCAGCAGCTCTTCATAATGGTGAAATCAAGGAAAAATAAATTTTACTTTATGCGCCACGCGTGTAAAACACTGATTTTAAGTGAAGTTCAAGTATACATACATTTCACAATATTTTAGTGTTATATTCGCGTGACGCATGAAGTACAATTTCGAGTTTAGAAAAGCCCAGATAATATGTCTCGAGTCGCTGCGCGACCCGAGACATATTTTTACGGGGCTTTTCAAAACTCAATATTTTACTTCATGCTTAGCTTGGGAGTGGAAAACACTCATTTGAAGCTTCAAATTAAACTCTTCAAATAAACTACGAATATCGGACGATTGGAGTATATAAGCTGTATTTGAGATATGTATACTTAAGAGAAAAACTCCCTGTATATATACTTAACAAATTGTGAGTATAAATTACTTCTAGTTTCATAATGACAAGTTTAAGTTTAAGAAACTATAGTCACAATAAAATCCTCAGTTATACAAACAAAGTTTAAGTGTCTTATTTGTGTAAATAATGATCCATATTTAACATGTATAAATATAATGGTAATAATCATCAATTCTTATTTCAAATGTGTTGAATACACGTGTTTATAAAAAAATTGATAAATTCCTTAAATATGAAATTATTTATTTAGAATTCTTTTACACCACCATCAATGTTTGCGTATTTTCTGAAGTGCACGGAATTAAATGAAAGTAAAAGAAAAAAAGCTCGCGCCATCTGTTCGAAGAAAACGCCGTCGACGAGTTTGCAATTAATTATACACTCCGTTGATTGGATACTCTTTGGCAGGCTCAAGAAAGAATAAATTAAAACTAAAGTGAGAGAGTTTACGTTTCAGACACGGTCTCGTTTAATTATTCGCGAATAAACTGCTTCAATTTTAATTTATTTTACGAATCAATACAATTGCTCAAGTGAAGTAAAACAAAACAAAGACATAATAGTCTGAATCGATGGATATTTTTTGCAAGATCGACTTTATTTTAGTAATTCCTACGTCTGTTTCCAAGGCGGTAGGTTGTGTTTGCCAAGTTGCAATAAACCAGAAATCGGTTAGTAGAACTTAAGTTTTACAGGGAATGATAAATAAAACGTACCATTTATAGCAACTGATACAAACAACTTTATTATAACTGTATGTTTTTGAGTTTACGTGAAGTGATTATTACACTAAAACAGACTGTTATTCCTTAACAATGAGCACCTTGTGTCTCGAAATGTGCATCTAACGATACAAATAAAAAGTGAAGTAAGTCTTTTTTAGTATAACTTTATTAAACCTAAAAATGACACTCACACTGTCCAAACTTTAGTCGTACAAATATTTATCTGTAACACCTGTATACAGGGTGTCTACGCTAAACCGTTCGTTAAATGTTTATGGGATTGCCGTTGCACTAAAAATTTGAAAACAATCCTTGTCATACGGTTGAATCAGTTCTCCTCATGTGAAATATTTTCAACTTTATTTCACTTCCGGTTCCACCAGAAGTAGCACCAAATTTGTTATTTTTAATGAAACACCCTATATATTAGTATTTTTTTGGATTCCTCGTTTAAATTGCAACATATTTTTTTAGAATATATGTACAATTATCTCTTATAGTTTTCAAGCAAAAAAAATATTTCTAAAATTCTGACCTCTAAAAGGCATCTTGAAATCTGTCTGTAACTTTTCTTAAGAATAAGACAAAAATATGATTTATATCTCTACTTGTACCTAGAGGATGCCTCTATGAGTGTATTAATTGGAAACTGTCAATTTTGACAATAAGTGTTCTTAAAATGTCAATATCGAAGTGCCGTCTTCAACATCTCGTAATTCCATTTTTTTTTTTTAATGGAATGACCCATTTTTTATCACGTGGTACGATTGGGGGAAAGATTTCCAACAAAAAAGTATTAACAACTATACTCCTAAAGCAAGTGGTTTTCGAATTATTTCGAAGATTCGTTTTTCGTCGCATTAATGCAGGGAATAATGCGCGCATAAGTCGCAACTGAATTTTAGTAGGCAAGTAGTAATGCTATTGTTTTGTGGCCTATCTAATGCGAAATGTCAAATAATAAAAACAATTAGTACAAAGTTATACAGAAATCAACAAAATGAATAAATACATCCATCAACAAATTATCAATTTATTCTTTATACATGGCAACTGCGATAGAATTGGTACTCAATCATGTAGAATATTTAATGAAACTTATCCACATTTGCCGCCGATGAATAAAACAAGATTTAGAAGATTGGAATAAATGTTGTTCAATTGGCAGTTGCCATATATAAAAAATAAATTGATAATTTGTTGATTTGTGTAATTATTCATTTTGTTGATTTCTGTAAAACTTTGTAAGAATTCCTTTTATTATTTGACATTTTGCAATACAATCGCGACAAAACAAAAGCATACTAGTGGCCTACTAAAATTCAATTGCGACATATGCGCGCATTATTCCCTGCATAAATGCGACGAAAAACGAATTTTCGAAATAATTCGAAAACTACTTGCTTCAGGAGTATAGTTTTATAATACTTTTTTGTAGGAAATTTTCCCCCCAATCTTACCATGAGATAAACATTGAGTCATTCCATTTAAAAAAAATGAATTACTAGATATTGAAGAGGGCACGTAGATATTGACATTTTAAGAACACTTATTGTGAAAATTGACAGTTTCCAATTAATTCACTTATAGAGGCATTCTCTAGGTACAAGTAGAGATATAAGTCATATTTTTATCTTATTCTTAAGAAAAGTTACAGACAGATTTCAAGATGCCTTTTAGATGTCAGAATTTTAGAAATATAGTTTTTTCTTGAAAACTATAAGAGATATGTGTACATATGTTCGAATAAAATATGTTTCAATTTATACGAGAAACCCAAAAAATTACTAATATATAGTGTGTTCCATTTAAAATAACAAACTTGGTGCTACTTCCGGTGGTACCGGAAGTGATATAAAGTTGAAAATATTTCACACGAGGAAAGCTGATTCAACCATATGACAAGGATTTTTTTTCAAATTTTTAGTGCAACGGCAACCCCATAAACTTTTAACGAACGGTTTAGCGTAGTATAAATTAATAAAAGTGGTTAAAACATAGTAATAGTTTTATTTAATTTTGATATGGATTACCACGTAGTAACTGTCAAAACCATCGTGATATTTGAATATATTGTTAAACAAATATTTAAATATTCCAACATTCAAAATATTTGAATATGTACTTGCATGATTTATTATTAAATACTTTAATTTTAAAAAATGCCAAGCCTTAATAGTATAATTTAAACTTTGCTTAAAATCAGTGTTTTATACGCCTGGCGCTTGAAGTAACATTTCATGTTTAGAAAAGTCTGAAAATTTGGTTTGGTCGCTACCTTGCGCTACGCTACCAAAATCAATTTTCAAGCTTTCTTTAACTCGTAATTTTACTTCATGCTTAATCAAGAAGCGAAAACACTTGTTAGATAGCTATTAGAACCTTATATTGACAACGCTGATTTCGTAAAGAAAATTAAAAACAACCACAAACCGTACTTATTTTCATAATCTTTATGAATGTCGGTATTATCTTGTTTGTTCATTTTTTTAAGAATCTGGTGTTGATATTAAAGGTTTAAATACTTTCTCACCAAGTGTTTTGCAATCCTTGATTAAGCATGAAGTAAATATTTCGATTTAGAAAAGCTTGAACATTTAGATTAGTTCTAAACTCGAAATATTTACATCATGCGCCAGGCGTGTAAAACTGATTTAATATGAAGTTAAAAAATATACTTGGTTATTTCTAATTTATCACAAAATTAAAATAAAATAATGATACATGTTTTTTAATGCTGGTAATTTTTAAAGTTAAAGTATTCTGATATTCATTCAAAAACAAATTCAAATTCGAATATTGAAATAATTGAAATATTTCAATATTAGAATAATTAAAATATTCCAATAATTTGAACATATCAATATATTTTAAAATTAATATTAGAATGAAATATAAAAAGGAATTAAAATTAATATCGACTTTCTGCAAAAATTTAGTTTCATTGAGACAAGTCTCCAAATATTCATTGGAATACTTTAATTTTAAAAATCTCAGCTTTAATTATTACCCTATACGTGATTAGCTTTTCAAATTAACAAAACGAATGATACTAGATGTGCGACAATCAAAACAGATAGGCACTCGGAATGAGAAAATGACGGTTTCCGGTCGAACGACACTTCATTTCCTGTCATCCGGAATCGCGCTCACGCTTCGCGTCAGATTTGACGAGTGACACGCAAAATACGCAAACGGGTAGATATTGAATAATCACAGATTTATCATCGGCAACAACGAATGGAGGAAATGAATATTTAAAAAATGAAGTGTTTACAAAAAAAATATACGTCAATTGTATAAATTGAGATAATCTAATTGTTATCGCGTCTATTTTTGTAGCTCGCGCTCTCGCATTTTTATGAAAAATGGAGTAAAGTTTTGCTGGCTCGGTTTGCGGAGTTAAATAAAGTTAACAATATCAACTTCAGTTTCCGCGTCCACTTTGTACGCGATATCCACCGAGCCCGGAGTTTCCGAGCAATTTTTCAAAATTTCCAGCCCGACACGAAGGGGAAAATAATAGGCGACTGTCGCACCAGCGCGGGAAACCACTAAATCATCCCCGTTTATAGCGCGGACAGAAACCAACCCACTTATCTTTGATATCTTACAGATGATTCAAACTCTTTTATCGTTTACTAAAAATACATCGAGACTTTAATTTCATATTTAGTATATGCAGTGGCGTAGGAAAGGGGTGCGGGCCGCCTCGGGTATTCTCACTGAGGGGATGACAAAATGGCACAAATATGTGCTCTTATAATTTAAAAAAAGTCACTTAATAAAAATATTTAATAGAGATAGATATAAAGAATGCAGTTACTTGACGTTTAAATGTTGGCACACAAACCACATAACGTATATGATTTGAACAGTGTTTCGTGGTTTTTTTCGTTTTATATTAGAAGAAATTATTCTTTATTGGCAGAAAATAAACTGCACAATTACATAAATTCAAACGTGATTCTTAAAATTAAAACTATGCAGAGAATACAAATACAAAATCGAATAAACAGCAGTATTTAATGTAATTAAACCATCTTTTACAATATCTACCCCCCGCTCAGCAACTAGCGGCATCTTCTTTATTTTCCTTATTCCCCTTTATTCTCATTATCATTAGCACAAAAACTAGCTAAATCTTCTTGACCTTATTCGCATTAGCTCATTAACTTCAAAACTATATAAAAAAATAGTAAACGACGTCGGATTTTAACCAAATGCGACCTAAATGCGTGAGATTTGTTTCTTAAATTTTGTTTACTGTTGTATTTTTCCTCTAAAATGACATGAGAAGCAGGAAAATGAATAATTGTAGTTTTTCATGTTAAATCCCTATGTATACCTGACCAAATCAACACCCGGTATATATACATATAGGGAATTTTTCTTGTAAGTATATACCGGGTGTTGACTTGGCGAACGCAACGTAGGCAATCGCATGTTAATTTTGAACTGTTCAAATATTGTCTCCCTTATTTATTTTAGAGACAAAATGTATTTAACTTTTTTGTAGACGGAAAAGTCTGAATTTATTAATGTTCACAATTAACACTTTACGTTTCTCCAAGTTAAAATAATTACGAAAAAGTAACGTGATTTTATAAAAATAATGACAAGCCATGGAATATAAACAATTGCTGATGTCAAAATGGCACACAAAAATCGCTGTCACTTGATCAAAAACAAAAACATATCACAAACATCCTGATAACTGTGGTCTGTATAATACCACATAATTATGAGGATTTTTCTTGTGTGGTGTTAATTATTTTGAAAACATTTGCCTTAATCAAGTGACAGCGATATTTTGTGGCAGTTTGACATCCGCAATTTTTGTTGCAATTCCATGACATGTCATTATTTTAATAAAATCATATTACTTTTTTAAAATTATTTTAACTTAGAGAAACTTAAAGTGATAAACGTTAACACGAATGAATTCAGAATTGTTTCCTCTACAAAAAAAGTAAATACATTTTGTTTCTAAAGTAAATAGAGAAGCAAATATTTGAACATTTCAAAATTTACATGGGATTTCCTATGCTGCGTCCGCCGAGTCAACACCCGGTATATACATGCGCTGTACATTTTCCGATATTCGTTGCTTCTTAAAAGAGTTCAAGTTAAAACTTTAATCGAGTGTTGTCCACTCTCAGATTAAGCATGAAGTCAAATTTAGAGTTTAGAAGAGCCCCGTGAAAATTTTCTGGGTTTTACTAAACTCGAAATTTTACTTCATGCGCCACGCGTGAAAAACACTGATTTCAAGTAAAGTTTTAGTATACACACATACGACAATATCTACCCCCCGCTCAGCAACTAGCGACATCTTCTTTATTTTCCTTTTTTCCCCTTATTCTTATTTCCATTAACACAGTAACTAGCTACATCTCCCTGACCTTATTCTCATTAGCTCCTTCACCACCTCTATCATTTTTCCTCTCTCGCACAAACTCTCCTTAGATGTACTACTTTTTACTTGCACTTGTGTTTTTTTTGGAAGGGAAAAAGATGAATGGGTGCACTAGATGAATGGGTGTGCAGGGTCATTCATCAAGTGCTCCCATTTATCTTTCTCTCTTCCATAAAAAAAACAAACATCATACATATTCTGCTCCTTCCTTCTTCTTTCTTCATTCCCACCACTGTACCGAGCTAACACACGCACCTCCTCCCTGTTTAATATCTTAAAAAAGCGCGGCCGACCTGACAAATACTTGGATATTCTTGTAGTTGGGACTGTAACTCCTCCTTCGTATTTTCTCTTGAGAAACTTACAGCTCAACCCATCCACATTCTACTTCCAGCTTTTACTTCCACGCGGTTTTTCCCTTACCATTAATCCTGACCACCCCACCTTTTGATTTATTCTGTCTTTTTCTATCATCCATCTAACTACCACTACTTTTAACTTCTATATAACAAGTATTGGTATACTTGTTATAGAGACGCTTCCCTTGCTAGTGTCGCTTCCCCTAACTCACTCAATATTCTTTCAAACTTAACCACTCTCTTCGTCGCACTGGCATTTTTGGGCACTCCTGCAATACTATATAATTCGGAGTCGTTCTCGCCAGATCTACAATTATCTTTAGGTATTGTTATTGAGCGGTCTCTATCCTCGCATTTCAACTCACTCCCAGTCGCATACAACAATATTGCATATATGCGTTCCACCATGCTATTTTTATACCAACATTCTCCATTAAAATCTCATCCCATATTCTCCGCGTCCACGCCATAACTACTCTCACCTTTTTATACACAAATTCCACCTTTAGGTCTCTACCACCACTTTCAGAAAACATATACCCAAGAATATTTAAATTTATCCACCCGTTCTGCATCCTCTTTCATCTATTAAAGCTCCTCTACCTTCCTTCTACCACCCATATTCTTACATATCATCAACTTCGTCTTTTTAACATTCACCGTCAATTTTATTTTTGTTAAATACCTTTCAAGCCTCTTTTTCGTTTTCTTTAGTTCGCTTATAGTCCTTGCCATAACCACTACATTATTACCATACGCTATGCTCCACGCTTTTTTTCCCACTACTACATTTCCCCTGCCTGCCTCAACTTTGACACTCTCCAAATCGGCTACGTACATATTGAATAGTAGCGAGCCTAGTGGAAACCCCTGGCTTGCTCCTCGCTCTACCTTAAAACACGCAGATACCACCTCACCAACTTTAACATTATACCACGTTTCTCCATATACTTTATTCACTAAATTCACAATTTTCTCTGACACACCCTTTCCTTTCAAGCACCTAACCAACAACCTTCTCTTTACCGAATGAATCATTCGCCGCATTTAGGTCCACAAACAACAGGTATAATTTTTCTTTTTTTAACAACTCTCTTTTAATAAGCTAGATCAATCTAGCTTTTTACTACACCGTTCATCGCAGTTTCCTAAACCCTGCGTGGACCTCTGGTTGTAGACATTTTTCCTCAACCTCTTATTCTAATCTCTCTTTCAGCATTATCATAACGATCTTATATAGACTGTCTATTAGTGTGATCCCTCTATAGTTGCATCTCCCCGTTCACTAATTTGGAAACTCCAACTACCCACTCCAAAAGTGTACCAACATTTGTATGTTTCCGTCAGCACTGCACAACTTCCAAGCCTCTGGCTTTATACTGTCTGGTCCTAGCCGCTTTTCCTCCATTAACCAGACTCAACGCCCGCCCCAACTCTTCCTCATTAAAGTACTCTGCTCTATTGAGCCTCTCCCTCGTATCTATCATTCTTGTTTTACTGTGTTCAGCCCCAACCAGCTCTTTGAAATATTTTCTCCATTCTTAAATTGAAGTGCTATCTCCTTTTGATTTGTTTTTTTTGTGTTTTTTTCTGTAAAGGACACCAAAAAACCAAACCAAAAGGACATAGCACAGCTGTTTTTTTAACTCCCAACTACCATCATCTCGAACTATATCCACTTTTCCTTATCTCTTTTGCACACTTCATCAAACTCAATCTTTGCCGCTCGCCTTTTCTCGTCGCCCCCAGTCCCTTCCCTACATCATTGTATTGCTCTCCTTAATACTTTCTTGGCATCTATGAACACCTGATCAAACCACTTAGCTCTACTCAACTGCTCTAATAATTGTACCTCTGTAAAACACAATTTCTTAATTTTTTCCTTAAGTTTGCCTTGTTTGACCAACACCAGATTTCTTGTCCCTCCTCATATGTTTTCTTCTTCTTCTTTAACTTAATTGACACTAAAACGTGGTCGATCCACTTCATTCTTTCACTTTAAAATTGTTTATCTGAACGCCGAGTTCTTCCGTCCCCAATGAAAATATAGCTAATCACTGGTTTTACGCTTGGTCCCACATACGTTATTTCCCACTACTAATCACTTTCTGTATACCCAGTCAAAACCTGAAAAATGTATTTCAGGGGTGTTCAGCAAAAGTAGTTGCGAGCAGGAGACAAATAAAATATGTCAATAGATGCTAAAAACAAGAAATGTCAATTATTTTTATATGCAACTTTTACATGCCCTTTCGGCCTTGACGGTGGCATTTGCCACCACTAAAATTTGGTAAACATACTGGGAATTTTTCTATTAAATATACATTCATGTATGCATGAGCTGTAACTTTAAAATAGTTAAATTCGAAGTCTTAAACCAGTGTATTCCACTCCCAGATTAAGCATAAAGTAAAATTTTGAGTTTAGAAAAGCCTGAAAATTTGATTTGGTTTTCAGTCTTCTCTAAACTCGAAATTTTATTTCATGCGCCACGGTATAAAACGCTGATTTTAGGTAAAGTTCAAAATATTCTACTAAAACAGAATGCTAAAAACGTGTATTTTGAACACCACATTACATCAGTGTTTAGTACACGTGGTGCATGAAGTGAAATTTCGAGTTTAGACAAGGCTGAAAATTTGGCTTGGTCGCTACGCGAACAAACCAAATTTTCAGGCTTTTCTAAACTCGAAATTTTACATACACCGTATTGTCAGTGCCATTCCAGGGGCTATCGGGGGTAGTGGTAGACTGCGCTAACTGAATACTGACATTTAATGCTGGATGATGTAAATCGCAACACACAATAGGAGATATAGATTGAGTAAGAGTGGTGTCATATGAAAGTATAATTGAAATGAATACTAAATCAAGAGTTACAGAATTTACGTTTGGAACAAAATTCACTTGATGTGAAAATATTTAACCAAAATTGGGTTGACTATATTACAATTAGAAATCGTAGCCAATCACATCGCACTCAATGCTTTGATTCGTCCCAGTACACATCGAACATAGGAAAATTAACATTGAGTATATTTTCGCATGTTCGGTGTTACATAAAACTCTCTGTATAACGATTTATACTATATTAAAGATGTCAATTTATGTCAAAAGTCTTGCCTGACAAGGATAAGTATTCGTCAACCTAGACATAAAATTCCAGATCAGAGTGTCCACAGTCTGTATTTTTGACGGAAATCCCGATACATTTTAGATAGCATTATATTGCATTTCCCCGATAAAACGGTTTACGGATTTTACAATCCCTAATGTGCACCTGCAAATTTCGCAACACGCTACTGTCATCAACTCTACTATTTTTAGTTTTGCTGCACTTGTTTGTACCTAAAACAAGCAAGTTGTTTGTAATAACATTAATATATTTCGTGAAATGTATGTAAACTGCTGTGGCCTCGTATATGGTAATGCGATCGCCGAATAAAATGACATTTACGATCGAGTTTAGTGCAAGTGGATGAAGAGGAGTTCGGGTGTGAGTGTATGTGCATGCAAGAGCTAGTTTCTCTCCGATATTCTGCGACGAAGACGAAATTCCGATATTGCGTGGCCATCCTAAGAGCGCGAAACTTTGGATTGGAATAGTTTCGCAACTTGGATAAAGCAAACTTTCAACGACGACTAATTTTACAGTTAGCGCCTGCGAGCACATTCATTTTTATTGATAGAGTCCCTAAGATTCTCCAACAACAACAAAGAAGTGTAATGAGAGTAAACTTCAAGAATATAAATAAATAAGTGTAGAAGAAATCTTGTATGATTTAACACTTCAAATCTCATGTAAATGATTAAATGTAAAAATGATTAATTTCACAAAAACGATTATGAGATTTCAGGAGTCAGTCGTAAATTTACGGTATTCGTCACAATAAAAAAAACATTTGCACCAAAAGTAGTTATTTCAATGGGTATTTATTATCTTAAGTTGTCTTATTAATTAGACACCATAACTGACATTTTTCGCCAAACATTAATATATCACACGATTTTATTATTATTTTACATCGATTAATAGACATTTATTGACATTTGCAAAACGAGAGACTAACGTTTTACACAAACAATATATTTTATGACATAAATTGAGATTTCATATATTTTTGAAATGTTGAGATTTTTATTTGATTTATACGATTTTTGTAACTGTTGTCAATTTTTTAATTTTTGATGAATGTCGTCTACTTTCCCAATATTTATGTAAATAGAATAAGTAAATAATTCAAATCATTAAACACGTTTTAATATTTTTGAAAACTTGACCGTATTTTATTTTCATACTTATAAAAACAGTTAGATATGTTCGCTCATATATGCCTTCAATAATTTTAAAATTATTTCTTGGCGTTAGAAGGTGGCCCATGATACACCCATGCCAACGTAAATTCATATTATTTATCACATTCAAAAAGTAAATAGAACTTCCTCACCCGAAGAAGCAACAACGCTGCGAAACAATTGTAGTGAAATACACAAAAAATAGTTTAAAATCATTAAGTCTTTTAATTATGTATTTTTATAGATTTTTTGATTTAATATTTCAATTAATCACTATAAAACAAAACTTTACTAAGAAATAAGAGATACGTGTAAATTCAGTTTTTGAGAAAAACAAATGATGAGGAAAATAGACAAACATAATGTCACGTTCATCACATTAAAAAGTAAATACAGTTTGTCATTAAATCATGGATTCTACGATTTAATATTTCAATTATACACAATCTGATTCCGTCTTCTTTTGCGAGCACGAAAAAAGAAGTGGAAGGAAAGGAACTGTTGATTATTAATTTGAAGCGGATCGCAGTGAAAACAAGGGACTGGTTCCTGTCGCAGACAAGTTTAATTGCTATCTAGTAAAATTGTTTAATTAAAATTCATAATCAAGTTTTTTTCTCCCTTAGTCGACTAAGTGAGAGGACTTAAAGCGGGGAACGAGCTTATTTCTTCTCATTTTCGAAAAAGGGCGTTATTTAAATTGTCAGTAATTATTTCAATTTATATTATTCGCTGTGATCTATCTAAACAAAAAATCATATCCTCTATTATATGCAGATGATACAGCTCTTATCTCACATGCACCTACACTACCTAAAGCCTTGAGTACTTTGCAGGGTCTGATCGATACTATACAGCTATGGTTCGCCAAATGGATAATCAACATAAACCCTAACATAACCATGGCGCGGATTTTTGCAGGGATCGCTCATTAACCGTTGTCGCCTAGTCGAGATAAGCATATCATCGTCCACTTGTGCATTCGACGCACAGTCGCGCGCGTTATGTGCCCAACTCGACTGAGCGGCTCCGTTTCACGAGCAATCCCTGCAAAAATCTGCGCTATGAACATAACACAGCTCCTAATCCCATTCCATCGTACTAACAACTCCCCATTTCGATTTTTTATAAATGTCCAACCTATATGTCCCCTTTGCACCTACAAATACCTCGAAATAACCCTTGATCCTAAATTTACCTTTAAACCTTATCCCCAAAAGATTGAAGAAAGCAGGGCAAGGCATTTTAGAACACTTACCTATAAACAATAAGGTATCTCTGCAAAAACTGCTGTTCATGTTTATAAAATGATTTGCCGACCCCTTCTAGAAATACACTGCTATCCTTTTTTATAACCTCCGTCCCGTTGTGTTAAACAATTTTCAAGTAGCTGAACGATTGGCTCTCAGAGTAATCACCAAAATTAGGCACCCCCTTAATCCCCTTTATAACTCATCCAAGACGCTTCTTTACGAAAAAAACAATATTACTCCTGTAATTATCGCAAAAATTCGCCTCTAATCCTAACATCCTGGAAATCATCAATCATATATGCATCCCTCGCAACCCCAACATAATCCTAAAAGTTAAATTTCCAGAACACGAAGTTTATCAATTCATATTACCATTACATACTTACAGCGACAATCACAACGACGTTGAATGACAGAGATAACGTCACGTTTTTGTTTTTCTTCAATTTAGTTCTCATTAATCGCTTGATGAAACATGTTTACAATATTGATAATTAAATAAAAGTCACTTGGTTTGTTTCACTGCTATTTTTTATTTAGAATGACGATAAGTCGAAACTAGTCGGAGAGAATAAAAAAAAAATAGTAGTGAAATAAACCAAGTGATTTTTATTTAATGATCAATAACTTCACATTTATAATAATTAAAATAATAATTACAATACAGACAGGCTGAAAGACCTATGGTTGATAGCCATTTTATAGAATTAATTTTAATTTGTTTACATAAATTATTATCTGTTTTATTTATAATTATTATGAATATTCTATAAATAAAGATGTTATATATATATATATATATATATATATATATATATATAGTAGATTTTCGCGGGCGTAACATGTATCACTGTTTCTTCGGGTTTGGTCCCGCGTATTTTCTTGGCTGTGGTCCATTTTATTTTTAATTCGACGTTTCGATGACGTCGCAGTCATCATCGTCAGGAATAACTATCAAAATTCCATTGCTCTAGCAACCACTTGTTTGACTTTTACGTACTATTTGATGCGTGAATTTCTTGTTTGGCTTCGTGTTACTCTTCTGTTTTGTTCTTCTAATGATGTAGTAGTGACAATTTCAATATTATTTTCGGAAGGGGTTTGATTTTGAATTTCTTGGTTGTTGTTCGGAGATAATATATTGCATGAGTGTGAGTCAGGTATTGTGCCTGTTCGGTATGGTGTTCCCCAAGGTTCCATCCTCGGCCCATTACTGTTGTTGCTTTTCTATTTACGATCTTCTACGACATCTAAAACCTTGCCAAACCGTGTTATTTGCGGATGACACTACTTATATCAATTACTCCGGTAGTTTTAATAAAGCCATGTCATTTCACAAATTAACAGACAAGAAGGCATCCGATTGGTTTGCAACTAACTTGCTGTCTCTTAACAAAACAAAAACAGTAACCATGTTATTCACATTAAATAGACATGAGATTGACTTCGAACTATTCACAACATTTCTTGGGTTACACTTACATAGGTCCCTAAAATGGGATATGCATGGTGACAACATAGCAAATAAATGATCAAAAAATATTTACTGCCTTCGCAACTTGAGCAATTCAGTCTCGTTGCATGTATTAATTACGGCTTATTATGCGCTATGTCAAAGTCATTTATGCTATGGAATCTTGATATGGGGACACTCTACTTCTAGGCACAGAAGATTTGCACTTGAAGTAAAATTTCAAGTTTAGAAAATCAAGTTTAGACAAATTTTCACGGGGCTTTTCTAAACTCGAAATTTTACTTCATGCGCCACGCCTATAAAACACAGATTTTAAGTGAAGATTAAATATACATACATTTGACAATATTATAGTGTTTTATACGCGTGACGCATGAAGAAAAATTCGAGTTTAGAAAAGCCCAGAAAATTTGTCTCGGGTCGCTGCGCGACCCTCGACAAATTTTCACGGGGCTTTTCTAAACTCGAAATTTAAAAAACAACAAATGTCGGAAAGTGTACCGCTTAGGCGTATGTTTACGTGAAAGAAATTATTTTATTAGATTCTTTAAATCTTTACAAATTCGGTTTTTTTTTGCAAGTTCAATTCGAGGCTTTGAATGAGTGTTTTCTACTCCCAGACTACGCATAAAGTAAAATTTCGAGTTTAGAAAAGCCCCGTGAAAATTTGTCGAGAGTCGCGCAGCGACACGGGGCTTTCACGGGGCTTTTCGCATACAAAACACAGATTTTAAGCGAATTTCGAATATACATAAATTTGACAATATTATAGTGTTTTATACGCGTCGCGCATGAAGTATAATTTCGAGTTTAGAAAAGCCCAGAAAATTTGTCTCGGGTCGCTGCGCGACCCTCGACAAATTTTCACGGGGCTTTTCTAAACTCGAAATTTTACTTCATGCTTAGTCTGGGAGTGGAAAACACTTGTTTAAAGCTTTAAATTTAACTTTAAAAAAAATAGGGAATATCCGCAATCGTTGTATCAATTCCATGTCATTATTTTCATAAAATCACATTACTTTTTCTTAATTATTTTAACTTAGAGAAACGTAAAGTGTTATGTGTGAACATTAATAAATTTAGAATTTTTTCTTTTACAAAAAAGTGAAATACATTTAAAAATGTATTTATCTTTTTTGTAGAGGGAAAAATTCTGAATTCATTTGTGGTAATTTAAGTTTCTCTTTTGAACATTTCAAAATTTACATGGGATTTCCTATGTTGCTTCCGCCAAGTCAACACCCGGTATATTTAGTAATTTCACTTAGTACATAAAATATAATTTTCTATTAATTTGTTACAATAACAGCATTGATGCGGATTCACCTTATTGTTCAGCAGATGAATAACGCACTAATTTAATAACTGCATTCCTTATTAAGTTTTACATAAACAATCTTTATTTTACTTAAAAGGCATTAAAAATTATTATTTTAATTCTGCCATCGCCATTCAAGTCTCGAAAATATGTAAATTTTACGAGAGGTGCCATAACACTAAAACGCATCTTTATACCAGAAATCTGTCAGAGCGAAACGCGAAACAAATAGAAAGAATCGCACGCATAAAGTTAATAACGCAACTTAAATGGTCCGGAAGAGATAAAATTTTATCACCGGAATAAAAATGGACACATGCAATTTATAATAACCGCTATTCGAGCTTTCTCCATCCTCCGTCCCACGGAGAGCTTTTCGGGCGACGGGAGAATTAAATAAAGCTCGATGACGCGCGAACGCTAATCTGTTAATCCCAGAAATCCGAAACATAATAAAAAAAAAACACTGAGATAGGGAGAGGAAGGGAGAAAGAAAGGGAAATTGTCGGGATGGAGTGAAAGGACTTTATGTGGGTCTAAGATATTATTATTTAAACGCGTTTTTTTAAGTTTCAAATTAACTTTGTAAATTAATATTAATACACGTACAGAGTGATTTACCATAAATTCCCTCTTCCTCTAACTTGGTTATTTCTGAACCGATTTAAAAATTTTAAAAAATGTTTGAAATAGTGTTTTAGCGCTATTTTATGCACCATATCAAAATATACAGGGTGTCTAAAATAATGAAGCTATTGAGTAGTACTTGATTTTTTTATTGAACACCCTGTATTTTATTTTACAATCAGTTAGAGAATAAGTAAAATTTCAATTTTAGAAAAGCCAAATTAGGCATTTCTAAACTCTAGATTATACTTCATGCGCCACGCGTATAAAACACTGATTTATTCGAAAGTTTAAAAGCAGCTCATTTATCTTTAATTGTTGCCAAAATTAGAGTTAAAGAAATCAAATAAATATGCAGGTCGTTAAAATATGACAATATTTTGAAGGGCATCAGGTAAGGTTTTGTTTCCTTATTCTCATTATTAAAATAAACAGGGTTGTTAAAAAAACGTTATTTTCATTATGTTTCATTCATTCTCATTATTAAAAAAACAGGGTTGTTAAAGAAACGTTCTTTTCATTTTAATTAAAAGAAACAGTTTTTTCTAATAAAACGTGTTTTTTTCATTTAAACAGCGTTTAAAACATTATCAATTAAAAACATGTATAAAACGTGTTTAAAACATGTTTAAAACATGTTTAAAACGTGTTTAAAACAGAACCTACAGGGCATTTTTCTTTCGAGTATACATATCCCGATAATTACAGCGTTTTTTTAAACTTGTGTAAATTCGTTGTTTAAAACCGATAAATGTACGGCTAGTAACGAGTGTTCTCCACTCCCAAACTAATCATAAAGTAAAATTTCGAGTTTAGAAAAGCCTAATAATTTGGATTGCCCGCGTAGCGAAGCGGAGCGGCCAATCCAAATTAGCCTTTTCTAAACTCGAAATTTTACTTCATGCGCCACGGTTAAAAACACTGATTTACAGTGAAGATCAAAAAACACACACATACAACAACGATTATAGGTAACCTAATATACATTAGAGTTATTAGGTTGCCTATAATCACTGTTTTAAACAATTTCTTCAGCGCAGAATTTGACTCATGTTTTATTCACATCTACATATTGGTTTGCTAAAGCCGTATATTTTAAACTTTGCGATATTTCAGTGTTTTATTCGTGTGGCGCATAAAGTAAAATTTTGAGTTTAGGAAAGCCTAATTTGGATTGGCCGCTCCGCTTCGCTACGCGGCCAATCCAAATTTTCAGGCTTCTCTAAACTCAAAATTTTACTTTATGTCTGGGAGTGGAAAACCCTCGTCTAAAACTTCAAATTAAAATCTTTTTTAAAAAACAACGAAAGTAAAATTTACAATATAAGCATACGTGAAAAAAAATCCCTGTATTTAAAAATCAAATGTGATTTTTAAATACACGGATTTTTTTTGATATATGCACACATATTTGATATTTTCTTGTAAGAAAATGTTATGTTTAATAATGTAAATTGAAATATCTTTAACAATTTAGCTAAAATTTAAAAATATAAACAAAATATCTTAGTGAAGTAGTTCAAAATAGAATTTAGCAAATTTAAAATAATAAAAAATACGTTTTAAACAAATTTAACGTTTAAAACATGTTTTAAACGAATTTAAGATATTAAACAGGTTTAAAATAAAACCGATTAAAACACGATGGCTGTTTAAGTTTAAAACACTGTTTTAAAACAAAGTGTTTTAAACATAACAACCCTGCAAAAACACATTTTGAACAAATTAAACACAACAAAGTTTTGAAACATCTTTAAAATACTGCTTTATAATTATAACAACCCTGGTGAGGAAATTATTGTTATTTCCATTAAGTGCAAAGACAACTATTTTGGTAGTTGTTTTTGAAGAACTTTACAAAACTAAATTTATGAAACAAAATTCTAAGTCGAATCCCCCCATCGCAAATAAGTATCTTCGCCTGAGTTGCAGTATTATATCGTATACAAGTTAATTTCCGTAATTATTTAAAGTTATTTGTAATTAAATCCTGTTTTGTTATTCTAAAAAGTCAATGTTACACAGTTTAAAAATATTTTAAAATTTCTAATCGGATGAAATACAACGAAGAAAGTTCGAATCCAAAACCAACACCAGACGTAACCTAAAATGATTAGAGTTGTTTTTCATGTTTCTTTCCGTTAGAAATTCATATTGACTTACAATTATTAATTAACTATAAAAGCTTTGAAAAATGAGAGCATCAGTGAAAATGTATGTTTTCTTTTTTAAAGGTGCCGACTCTTCAGCCAGAATAGGATAGAGTAAGGCAGATTCCGACGGTTTCGGTAAGTTAACTCCTTAACCTTAGGTTGCTAGTATAGAGCATTAAATAAATATATAGAAGAATACTTGACACATCTAGCAACTACTTTAACAGCTTAAATAAAATAATATCCAGCGGTTTTTCTTTAAAATATATACAGGGTGTCCTAGAGAGTTGGGACACCAACAGTTTTGAGTAATATCCGATTAAAGTTAGTAAATTTGAATTTTATATAGCTAACTTATTTTAAAAGATTGGCTTTCAAATGCCAGTTAGACCGCTCAGATGTATTCAAACCAGATTTATGGAGTCGCTAAATACAATATTCGCTCCAACTTTGTCTGCAATTCTTCTATTTTAACAAAAATCCATTTTAAAACTGTACTTAATAATTCGATTTTTTACAATCCAAATAAACGTTTGATTGCTACTACATCTGCATTAAAGTAAAATTCAAAACATACTAATACGCGGGTTTATAGAATTATTAAATACATTCCTATTTGGTTGTGACAATTAAGGCTATGTACAGGGTGGCGCAAAACTACCGATATGGTTTGAATGTTTAATAACTTTTATATTTAATGGTTAATTATTATTATTATTTTTTTGTTATACAGTATATTAATGGGGAATATTTTTGGCTTAAGTATGAAAAATTATATCCCGCAAGTGGTGGCCATTTTTGGCTTCGCCATTCGTGCTCTTTGCAGTACATTTTCCATAACTTCTCGTAAAATTTCCGGTGTTATGGCTAGAATTTCATTGCGAATGTTTTGTTTTAGTTCTGGTATGGTCGCTGGCTTATTTACGTATACCCTTTCTTTCAAATAACCCCAAAGAAAACAGTCTGGTGCTGTTGAATCCGGTGAACGTGGGGGCCAAATGAAATCGCTTCTGCGCGAAATAATGCGTTCGCCAAAGAGGTCCTGTAACAGAGCCATTGTGTCCCTTGCAGTGTGGGCTGTGGCTCCATTTTGTTGGAACCAGAACTGTGGATGGTTTTCTACAGCTGACCTCAAAAAACTGTCCAGCATCGTTCGATATAATATATAAAATTACGAAAAACTATTCGTGAAAATGCAAACAATGTCTTAATTAATTAGACAATTTAATATCCATTAAAACAACTACTTCCCGTGCAAATACACCTCCGGATATTGAATTATACAATGAAATATTTAAAATCTTATTTAATTTGATTTGTTACAATGCTCTATTAAAGTATATGTAACGTTTAGGTCAAATTCTCTTCAAACCAACTAACAAATACAAATCGTTCGATATTCAGCACCATTAACCGTAACTGAGGCGTCATGTGCATTTTCAAAAAAATATGGACCAATGATCCTTTCAGACGATACACCGCACCAAACAGTACACTTAAGTGGGTGTAATTGTCGCTGATGTTCTTGGATTTTCCGTAGCCCATATCCTGCAATTTTGCTTGTTTACGAAACCATTCAATTGGAAATGGGCTTCATCGCTCATTATCAAATTGTTAATGAAATCGCGATTTTCTTCTGCTTTTTGTCGGAATGAAATGGCATAATCAAGCCGTTGTTGGTAGTCTATCGGCTTCAATTCATGCACGTTGTGCCGAACGTCTTCTTGTTAGTGTTTCTTCTTGTTGATGTTTCTGAAGTGTCCTGCACACTATCCACAACACGTTCTTGGATATTTTCTTCCGTGTGGACCGTACGTGGTCTTCCGATATATGGAAGGTGTCTTACTGTACCATGTTGTCGAAAATTTGCAACCAGGCGGTTTATTGTTGATGCTGAAGGTCCAGTACGCACATTAAAAAAACGACGATAAGCACGCTGCGTCAAAACAATTGACCGTTGATTTTCAAAATAAAATTCAACAATTTTTAATTGCTGGTCTGTTGTGTACTGTTCCATTTCAAATTCTCCAAGTTTTCTTTACAAAATTCTAAAATAAAAATTTAAAATATAAATAAATTTAAAAAGTTATTAAACATTCAAACCATATCGGTAGTTTTGCGCCACCCTGTATAAGACTTAAACTAAGGGTGCCACTCTATTAAATAAAGTTATCATATTTGTTGCTCTTGTATCCAATGTGTGTTGTATTAATAGAATCGTATCTGATAATTGTTTATCATACTATCCTCGGCTCTTTGTAAATTTCGATATAAATATTTTTATAAAAATGGCTCTTTGCACCAAAAAATAGGATTTTCTAAAGAGTTAGAAGACGTGTTAACCCTGACGGTGGCATTTGCCACCACTAAAATGTTGTAAACATACTAGGATTTTTTCTTTTAAATATACATACATCTATGCATAAGCTGTAACATTTCCGATAATCGTTTATTTTTTAAAATAATTTAATTTTAAGTCTTAAATGGGTGTTTTGACTCCCAGATTAGCATGCAGTAAAATTTCGAGTTTAGAAAAGCATGAAAATTTGATTGGGTCGCGTAGCGCTACGCGACCAAACCAAATTTTCAGGCTTTTCTAAACTCGAAATTTTACTTCATGCGCCACGCGTATAAAACACTGATTTTAAGTGAAATTCAAAATATTCTACTGAAGCAGCAGAAGAACGTGTATTCTGAACATCACATCATATCAGTGTTTAGTACGCGTGGCGCATAAAGTAAAATTTCTAGTTTAGAAAACCCTAAAAATTTGGTTTGGTCGCTCCGCGCTTCGCGCTACGCAACCAAACCAAATTTTCAGGCTTTTCTAAACTCGAAATTTTACTTCATGCTTAATCTGGGAGTGGAAAACGCTCGTTTGAGAAATGCCGAATTTATTAAATAAAATACCAATTCCCATACAAATTGATGGGTGGTAAATGAATCTAGCAAACTTTTTTGGGACAGTTTCTTTCTCGTCCTAATACGTTAAATTCACATATTCTACTTTTCTGTAGCTTGAAGCGTTTTTTACTTTCCCCGTATGTAATGAAAAAATATATTGTAACATAAGTAATAATAATAATTTTATAATAAACTTAAATATAAATTTTACATTGTTACAAGATTGAATTCAACACTAGGACAATCTTGAAACTTATCATTGACTCAAAATTGTATCAACATTACACAATATTGTATTAACTTCACACAATCTTGAAATGCATCGTTGAGTCAAGATTGTATCAACGTGACACAATACTGTAACAACTTGACACAATATTGTATCAACTCTACACAATCATGTGTCAATCTTGTATACATTTTCAAGTTGTATTTCAATATTGTTTTAACCTACTGTCGTGTTTACACTCGAATTTACCTACAATATTAAAGAATTAAAATTCTATATTCGTTCGCGTTGAATTTTATTTTGAAAATCAACGGTCAAATTCGTTCCAAGATTGCTACAAGATGTAATTTCTAATAGGGATTCTATAAAATAGTCGACAGAAATATTGATTTTTTTTTAAATTGCTTCGAACGAGTCGATATTTTTTCATAATAATTCTCATTTAAAAATGTCTTTTCAACCTCCCACCCTTCAACCCATATGCGATAGCAGCGTCAACTTTAAAAATTGAAATAGCAAAACATACAAGGAGTACTTTGCTATCATTATGTCATTGAATAGCATGGTTAAGCTAAATACAAAAAAAATTGACCAAAAATGAACTCATGTAAAATAAAACATAAGGAAAGAAAAATTAAAAAACAATCATAAAATTAAATTAACTGTTCAATTTGTATTTGACATTTAAATACAATTTACGCAATTTTTATGTATGCAATTGTTTTCATCGACAATAAATGTACTTAAAGCATTCAAAGTACGCCTCTTTTTACAATATTTTAATATTTTGAAATATTCTACAACCAAGTATTGGCAATTCATTTTTACTTTAAATTAAATTGAGAGGTTTTTATTAATTTTAATTTTCAGGCTTTTCTAAACTCGAAATGTTACTTCATGCCTAATCTGGGAGTAGAAAACACTCGTTTGGAAGTTCAATTTGAAATATTTGTATACAGTATGTTGAGATATGTATACTTAAAAGAAAAACTCTCTGTATATCTGAGATAGTAATAACTAATATGCAGTGTACAAAACATTTTTTTTGGCACCATAAAAATTTCAGGGCTAAAAGGGTTAAAACCACATGAAACAGTGTATTGATGCCTAAATATAAATATATTTTCAAGAATACTAAATAAATTCAATAATATTTTTTAAATACTAGAAAGTTCTGGTATAATTTTCATTGCTTACTGGACAAACCATGTATATTTATATTTAGAAATTGTTTATTAATTGGATTTTAATCTCTACAATTCTAAAATAAAATTCAATCTGAACTTTTAATATATTCCATTTTTAACTTAAAATGCATTGAATTTTTCGAACATTATCCCATGACAAAACCGCCGCGAAATTTACTTAATCTAATTATCTTGTGTTTGCCATGCACACACACACATTGTGCACTAACAATCGATATGGATTACATAATTTCTGCCCTCTTGTTTGCCATTCTCCCAAAAGATTTATCCCTAAATTGCATCCATAGTAAGCGGGGCGGATGTTAAGGGATCTAAAAGCTTTTAACGGATCATGAAGGATTAAATATTTCCACGTAAAAGTAATCAGGAATGCTTAACAGGCCAAGCGATTAAAAATAAAAACAAGGAACAGAGGGATGAAAGAGGGTAAATAACAACCCCCCTTCCAACAATCGAGTTTTTATAGGACATTCCGCTGCAGTTATTTTAATTAAGGAATAAAAATGAGAATTTTTATTATGGGATGAGTAAAATGATTAACAGTGAGAACGTGAAGATATTTATTGAACCTTTTATATTCATAACGTATTCATTTATGTTGGCGGAGTGGTTAATTAGAGGAAGGAACAGAGAAGAAGCTGCCCCGGACCTAACAAAATAAAAGGAGAAAATGTAGTACGTTAAAAAAACGTAGGTCAAAAAAAAAACGAGTGTTTTCCACTCCCAGACTAAGCTTGAAGTAAAATTTCGAGTTTAGAAATGCCTGAAAATTTGGTTTGGTCGCGTAGCGCGAAGCGCGGAGCGACCAAACCAAATTTTCAGGCTTTTCTAAACTCGAAATTTTACTTCATACGCCACGCGTATTTAACACTGAAAGCACTAAAATATTGTGAACAAGTGAACTTCACTTGAAATAAATGTCTTGTACACGTGGCGCATGAAGTAAAATTTCGAGTTTAGAAAAGCCTGAAAATTTGGTTTGGCCGCTCCGCGCTTCGCGCTACGCGACCAAACCAAATTTTCAGGCTTTTCTAAACTCGAAATTTTACTTCATGCTTAGCCTGGGAGTAGAAAATACTCGATTAAGTCTTTTATAATTTCTAATGAGCGTTTTCTTGTTCTGTGTAATTCTGTCCTATTCCACGGTTATTCTCCATAATTATAAGGAGTTATATTAAATTTCCAATTTGGTGGACAATTTAATTTGAAATATTGACAATTTAATTTAACAAATTGATGGTTCCAGCTATGAAGACAATGAATATGTATAATTTCGGTCTTTAATCTACTAATTAAATTATTTATTTCTAAAATTGCTATTTATTTGGTAGGTTTGCTTTATAATACGCAATTTTATTTCCCATTAGTTTACTAGGTAAATAAATTTACTCCACAAATAGTTATCTAATGATTTATTAAACGTTT
This sequence comes from Philonthus cognatus, assembly GCA_932526585.2. Taxonomy (NCBI): domain Eukaryota; kingdom Metazoa; phylum Arthropoda; class Insecta; order Coleoptera; family Staphylinidae; genus Philonthus; species Philonthus cognatus. The sequence goes on from OW052242.1 coordinate 39,585,485, forward strand.
ATAATACCGGGCATAGGAGTATTAAATACTTTGATAACTTCTGAGCTATCTGCTAAAATCGCATCGCATTAGGCTGAAAAGTTCAAATATTATACTAATCAAAACGATTGCCGACGTCCGGAACGTTGTACAAATAGTCGACGTCGACGTAAAATCCCTACGCAAAACCCATTAAAATAAATCAAATGCATGAAAATCGGCCACATATCATATTAAAATACTAAATTATCGTTATTAAAATTGAGAAAAACTTTTCAATTTAATTTAAAGTAGGAATGAAATTTCCAATATTTGGTTGTAGAATATTTCAAAATATTAAAATATTGCGAAAAGAGACGTACTTTGAATGTTTTAAGTAAATTTATTGACGATAAAAACAATTGCATAAATAAAAATTGCGTAAATTGTATTTAAATGTGAAATACAAATTAAACAGTTAATTTCATTTTATGATTGTTTTTAATTTTTCTTTTCAATGTTTTATTTCATATGAATTCATTTTTGGTCAATTTTTTATTGTTCAATTTCAATTTTTTATTTGGTTTGGTCGCTCCGCGCTTCGCGCTACGCGACCAAACCAAATTTTCAGGCTTTTATAAACTCAAAATTTTACTTCATGCGCCACGCGTATTAAACACTGATATGATGTGATGTTCAGAATACACGTTCTTAGCATACTGCTTCAGTAGAATATTTTGAACTACAAGGGGTATATGTTTTGCTATTTCAATTTATAAAGTTGACGCTGCTTTCGCATATGGGTTGAAGGGTGGGAGGTTAAAAACACATTTTTAAATGATGATATTATGAACAAAATATCGACTCTTTCGAAGCTATTTAAAAAATAAATAAATATTACTGTCGACAATTTCATAGAATCCCTATTAGAAATTACATCTTGTAGCAATCTTGGAACAATATAAATTTTTGATTCTTTTATATTGTAGCTAAATTCGAATGTGAACACGACAGTAGGTTGAAACAATATTGAAATACAACTTGAAAATGTATACAAGAATGACACATGATTGTGTAGAGTTGATGCAATATTGTGTCAAGTTATTACAGTATTGTGTCATGTTGATACAATCTTGACTCAACGATGCATTTCAAAATCGTGTGAAGTTAATACAATATTGTGTAATGTTGATACAATCTTAGGTCAATTATGAATTTCAAGATTGTCTTATTGTTGAATACAATCTTATAACAATGTAGAATTTATATTTAAGCTTATTATGAAATTAATATTATTACTAATTTTACAATATATTTTTTATTACATATGGGGAAAGTAAAAAACGTTCCAAGCTACAGAAAAGTTGAAAGAAAGAAATATGTAAATTTAACGTATAATGACGAGCTCTCTAACTTTTTTTATTCATTTTTCGATATGATGAATACTTATCAAAATATCAAGAAAAATCGCTAAAACGCTGAGAACAAAGTACTACTTCTGGTTTTCGCATTTACACTAAAAGCTTTTCAGAACATCATTTTATAATAAAATGCTTAAGTTTAAAGTTTGATCTTAATATATTTAGCGGTTTTTGCTGTACAGAATTCGCAAATACAAAGATATCCACACAGATATTTTTCAGAAATGGTCTTAATCGACTCCACAATATCTCGAACTGATCAACTTTTGGATCAGTTATAGCTGATTTTAAATTGCAGGAAATGCCTACAAAATGGTTTTATTTTGAGGTTATGGCAGGCCGTCATCACTATTGTACACGTTTATCATATTATTCCAACTAATTGTATTACATGCAAGCACACAATTATATTTATGAATAATAACACTCACCACAGAAATAACCAAACTATAGTATTGATCACACATAATCAAAGTTGCGAACGAAAATCAGGCGCTGAGCATGAAATCAAAGAGCTTACAACTGCGCAAACGCAGTTATCTATTATTTTTATTTAGGATATAGACAATATTAAAATTGAATTTGTGTTCAGTAGGCCGGCTCCAGATACATACAGACGCGTTTCGGACTTCAAGGTCCTCTTCAGTGTGCTCCCGATCCATACTGAACACAAATTCAATTTTGATATTTGTTTTTTGGTTTCACAAACAACTGTCAGACCTCTCAGATACATTCTGACCAAGGCCGGGGAGTTGCTAAAAAAAAATTCGACCTCAACTCCGCCTCCAACTCCTCTATTTTCAATAATCCTACGCCAACTCCGACTGCTGCTTCGAAACATGTAAACATTTTAAAATTTTACCTAATAATGCAATGCTACATAATTGCAATCTAATAGTTTAAAAAAATCGAAATTTTGGTTTTCTCTTATATGCAAATTACATAAATTTCCATTGTAATTAAAACCTCTATTTGGGTTAAAATTTTGGGGAAAAAAAAAAACGAAATATGTTTAGTACATTTATATTTAAATAATTATATTGAAAATCGGGGCCAGAATTATACGAAATTTCCAACTCCACGGCTCCGATTTCCTCATCATAAAAATACTTAAATTCCGACTTTACAGTTTTGACTCTGGTTCAAACTGTCTTCCATTTACCTCTAAACACTGTTGAACTATTTTGGTTCTAATACCAGTTAGCCATTAGATATATTTGGTAACTTTAATCAAAATTACTTAAAACAAACGCCAGTTACAAAAATATTTTTCCTACAAAAATATTTTTACTACAAAAATTGCTTAATTTTCAAAGACCATTTAAATGATACCACTTTTGACCTATCGGCCCATTTAAAAATCTTGAGTTTTTGAATAAGATTAAGCGAATTCTCAAGGATGCCAACCTTTTTGGGGAAAAAAACAATATCACTATCCGATTCTTCAATTGGTTGCTCCGCTGCGCTACGCGAGCATGCCAAACTTTCAGGCTTTACTAAACTCGGAATTTTACTTCATGCTTAGTCTGGGAATAGAAAACACTCGTTAGAGTTTCAAATTGAAAGTTTTTAATGAGATTACGAATGTTTAAAAATTTCCATTGAAAAATCATAACATGTTTACCTAAAAGAAACATTTCTGGTATTTAGAACTTTTTTAAAATTTGAACATCTAAATGGGCAGATAATAAAGAAGACAGATATTCTTGAGCAAGGAATATTACCTAATCTTCCTATCCTTCCTGATCCTCAGAGACACTTTATTAAATTAGTAATAGATACAAATAATTTGAGGCGGTGATAGGCAAATATTGTATGTTCAATAAAAAAAAACCTCTAGAGTGCCATGACTATATATTTTTTAAAATTTATGTTGGCTACGCGCTTTAGGAATTGACATATAAAACGTCAAACATGAATTATATTGCATAATTTCATAGTTGCCAACCTACAATATTTTCCATGGCACTCTAGAGATTTTATTTTATTGAACATACTATACAATTTTAATCGCAACCTTTGTGAGTTAATTGAATTGTCATATTAAGGGGAATATAACAGTGGTCTGAAATTTAATGTTAGGTTTATTTAAAAACTAAAGGTCCTAGAAAGTTGAAATTTTGACAGCGTATATTAAGCCCAATTATCTAGTAAAATATTGAAGTACTTTTTTTTAACAATTTGCTTTCAGAGGTATGAAAAAAATAATGTTAAATTTTTCAAAATTAAAAAAAATATTTCCATATCTTACTAGTTTATACTATAAGGAATATAATGTGAACATTTCATAAGGATGCGATAGCTCATTCCCGAGTCAAGTTAAAATAAAAATCTTGAAAAATAAGACCGTAAAATACCGCCGCCTTGCGGATCTTCTCTTAGTTGAACGCGTTGTACACTCATTTGCACAATTATTGGAGGGGCGAGCAGCATGTGGCCAGCGTTTATCCCTGGGCCGGTGAATGCTGCGCGGCTCCGCGTTTGTTTTTCTTTTCTTTTTTCAATCATGGTTAACAAAATCGGCTCGCGTCGTTAGCATTTATTCTCGTAAAATTAATATTTCGCAATTATAATCGATATTTTATTGTACTAGTGTTTTATTTTCATGCTTTCTGACTACTATTGGAATAAGTATTTTTTTATACTGCATGTTCACTAATATAGAAAACACGAAGTGTTTCACTAATTTAAATTAAGATGTGTAATATACCTTTAATATTGGCTTTCCTTATTATTTGACAGTGTCGGTATTATTAAATTATTTTTAAAGTTTTTTAAGCTGGTTAATAAGCCAGAAGCAATCGAATAACAATCAGTCTTGTTCAAATCATTATTTCGTCTTAAATCTTTCGTTGTTAAAGCAGTTGTTAAATGCCATTAAACTTCTCGCAATAAAACTATTAAAGTAAATTGTAAAGTTTCTAGCAATCGGACCTATTTGAACCAACTGCGACTTCATCAACGAATCAATGATATCAAAACTATAAGAATAGTAAGAATAACACCAATATGACGTTGTCGTAGATTAATGTTACAAATCAACAATTTTTTACTGAGCACAGGTAATATTTGTTTGAGGAATGTTTAAAAAATGTAGGGTTTAACTGCGTGCATATTCATTGTTAATTATTTTAGAAAAAATAGAACTATATAAATTATAAGGTAGTTATTATAATCCATTTCAAATAACAAGCTTCTTGCTCAACATTGCACCGAGCCCAATATATTTTTTTCAAATTTGGCTGATTTATGATGAGTCATATTTTGATAGTAAATAAATAAGGAATAAATGAATTGTAATTGAATTTTATTGCAATCCTCTATTTATACGGCTCAGACAACTTAGCCCCCCGAAGTTCGACTTTTTAAAAAATAACTGTTGCGCTAGACGGGCCTTAGCTAGCGCTACCCCCACAACCCCAAAAGATTATAAAACATTTTAAACTCTAGCCCCCCGAAATGAGATTTTTTTAATCAAATTGGGTGCAAAAGATTGCTTAGAGCTAGCGCCAGCAGAATATGAAAAAAATATTCTCTCAAAAATATCAGGTAAACAAAAGTTCACATCCAAACTTTGATGTGAGAGCTTTCAGCTCCTGTATGCGTATTACCATTTACTTGCTGAATTTCAATACAAAATCATGATTGGCATATAAAATACCGCTTCTAAGAAATATGTTGGCGTTGTAATTACTTTATGTATGTTCAAACACACTGGCTATTACAAAGATGATGCCTAGAAAACAGTAGCCTAACTGACAAGTTTTTTTCAACAAAGTCGTACTTCGGGGGGCTAAGTTGACAGCCGTATAATGTAAGCAAGAACTATCAAAACATTTAAGCTAAATATTTGATATGTAACATGGATTAAATATTTAGGTTTGTTTAGAGAGTTGCTCCTTCATCAGGCAAGAAGTGAATCTTAAACTTAATATGAGTAATAACCTAATAAGATTTAAGTTGAATACAACATAATAACATACAGGGAGTTTTTCTTTAAAGTATACGTTTTCCAAATTTAGCTTATTTTCTTTAAATCTTTAGATATTCCTTGTTTTTTAAAAAAAGTTCAATTCAAGGCTTTAAACGAGTGTTTTCCACTCCCAGACTAAGCATGAAGTAAAATTTCGAGTTTAGAAAAGCCCCGTGAAAATTTGTCGAGGGTCGCGCAGCGACCCGAGACAAATTTTCTGGGCTGTTCTAAACTCGAAATTTTACTTCATGCGCCACGCGTATAAAACGCTGATTTCAAGTAAGGTTCAAATATACAAAATTTGGGGTATTTACCCAATTTGGCAGAGGCCAAATTAATACACATTATTTTCATGGCAATAGCAGTTAGGGAAGATAATATTCCCATTTAAAAAATATCATTGATAATCCTATGTTCCGTTTTTTTCATATATGTCCGGCATATAAATATTCACAATGAGCTTATGAACATTAATTATTTTATTATTATATTTTTAAGAAATAATCTATAATTTAATAAAATAAAACACATAGTTTGTTCGGCTGTCGAAACTGGAGTCTTAAAAGTAAAAATAATGTGTTGTAATGACAAGAATAAGAATCATCAGTTTTGTAAATACCGAAAAATAACACAGGATCTGATAACGCTTTCTAACGAATTGAAAACAATACATAGCTTGTATGTATTATCAGCGTGTTTAAATAATACGAATCGACACTTTCCTTCGATCCGTCTTTTTTATACGCTTTTTTATTCGTCTATTCCACGCGACGCGAGACCCCATCCGTTCATGCCAAGGAGCAATGCACAAATGCACAGCGAACTGCCGCTTTTCTCTCTGACTGTATTCGCCCCACTTGTCCTGTGAATTTGGCATCGGATGAGCTACTCTAAACTATGTGGGTCTTTCCAACACGATTGGCGTGTTACACTGGAATAATCCCCTTAATATCAGATTTCCTTTCACATAACCTACAAATTAAAAGTTAATTTAGAACATATCATGTAAATAATCTTGTCCTAACCTAAAACACACAACCTGAATCATACCACTAAATTCTTGAAATGTCCAATTGTATTGGTCATATCAAAAAAACAGATTATACGTTAATAATGTACAGGCGGTTCAGTGGATTAAAATATAACTAATTAAGATTGAGTTACTCAAGAATAATAGCTGTAATTTCACTTACAATATAGTATAAGTTGCATTTTTAAATAAAATCATTAATCCAAGTTTCTTAATACCATTTATGTACATTTATCTTTCCTAAAAAAATCCGAGTGTCATAATACGTATCCCCCTTTCTTCAAAGGGAAAAAAGGTGAGCTGTTATTCTCGGTTTTTACGAGGCCGGATCGAACTAAACGGGATGTAAATCTCATCGAGAGGATATCGTTTCTGGAGCCCTTTAGGTCAATACTACACACGCAGCACTTTCTGGAACTGAAGGGCGCGCACGTAAACGTGTGTGAGTAAACATCTACGCGCGCGGAAAAGTCAAGAAACGCACAGCCCCCTTTTCGCTTTGATCCCCTTACATATATTTTTTTTCTGTTTGCGAGTTTGCATTCGGATTAGGAACCTCTCAACTGTGTGATTCGTTTTAATAGAGAGAAAAAAGGGAGAGTTATTTTAATATGAGGCAAAATTGTAATCTCCTCAAATCAACTTTTAAATAAAAAAAAAAACAAATATTTATAATATACATGTATTTCATTGTAAATAGATAAAATCATTTAAACTTAAAATTACTGTCTTTGTCTCACTATTTAATTAATTTTAAAATGTATTTAGACTAGTTAAATGAAATGATAACAAATTAGATAAGGATATAAAAAAACTTAAACAACAAACAACAAACAATCTTTATTGACAACAGTAGGTATTACATAACATGTATAATTAATTATTTTATTTTATTTGTATGAGTGCTGATCCTGTTGCCAATCGGCTATCGACCCGTGGTCTTTCCGCCAAAATTGTCAGTTGTCATGAAATTGTCAGTAGGTACGTCAGTTAGTGTCCTGATGAAATGATGAAATGATGAGATGAATTGAAATATGGTGGTGGCTGGGTTTTTGAATTTAGGAAGGATGTCAGAATTACGTGGCAGGCACATATGGAGTAAGGTCTCTATATTATATGGGTTGGTTGCGAATTTTTCGGCAAGGTAAATTAGGCGTTGTTCAATGGGAATTATTTTTGTTTTTTCGTAGAGGAGTGTATTCGAAGGGTTGTGTAAGGGATTGTTGGGGTGTCTCATCTTAGTCAATGAACGTAGGGCTGAACGTTCACCAACCTGAATGTGTTTTAGCACAGATGGACGTGGATTGAGGAAAAGGATGGCTGCATAGTCAAGAAGAGGGCGACAAATCATTTTATAAATATGGACCGCGGTGTTGGTCGAGATTCCTTGGTTTTTATATGTAAGAGATCTGAAGTGACGCGATCTCTTCTTGACTTTGTCTTTAAGGGTTAGGGCATGGGTTTTAAAAGTAAATTTGGGGTCGAAAATCACACCTAGGTATTTGCAGGTAGAGGAAGGTGAAATTAGGTTTGTAACACTTCCCCGTGCGGCCCAAGAGCGCGCGACCCTTCGCAGGTAGCCAAGGCGCCCGCCGAACCGCGTCGTACCCCTACCAGGGAAGGACAGCATCCCTCTCCACTCCCACTCACTCATACACCAGCATCGCACCCTACTTAAGGGGAAGCCGCCCTTACAATCGTCAGTCTGTTAGCGCTCGTCTTCTCGGCCTAACAGCTCTCTTTAGTAACGCTCGTCTACTAGGCTTACTAAATACACTACGCAACCACGACTACGCTACGCTACCACGATCACGCTGCTCACCGCCTGAAACCCCAGTCCGTGACTACGCTACACCCGGTACCGCGTCAAGACATCGCCCAGAACTACGCCTGGACGCCGACGCCTGGAACAAGCCCTAGCCGCCCACGCCCGCTCTCCGCACCGACCACTACACCTCAAATACTTACGATTGCGATAATCTGTACATTCTGTAAATTAACGACTACAACCATAACCAGTGTGTTATAGGTTATTAAATAGGGAAATTGAAAATGGCAAATTGAAAATGGCAAATTGTTTGGGCGGTGGAAAGGGATAAGGAGTTTGGATTTGTTAGGGTTAATAGAAATTCTCCATTTTGCGAACCACGTTTGAATAGTGTCGATAAGGTCTTGAAGGGTGGTTAATGCTTTTTCAAACGTGGGTGCGTGTGTGATAAGGGCTGTGTCGTCTGCGTATAGCAGAGGGTACGCGGTAGGGTTAAGGAATTTTGGGTCTGGATTATACATATCTAGGACAAATAGGTTGTAAAGAAGAGGTGAAAGAGGTGAGCCTTGGGGCAAAAACTTAAATATATTCCTTATAAATTAAAAATCAGAAACTAAATCATAAACAACAAAATATAATTACTACGGAAAAAAAAAACAGAGCATATTCTATTCTACATCCCTCAAAACCGCTAACCCGAGATGGGACTCAACGCCCAAAAATCCCGAGGTGAGGACGAAGGAAAGAAGAACATTATTGTATATACAGAGAGTTTTATGTAACACCGAACATGGCAGAAAATATTCAATGTAAATTTTCCTATGTTCAATGGGGACGCATCAAAGCAATGAGTGCGATTTCATTGGCTCTGATTTTAGTAGTTCTAACGCAACTTACATTTAACGTCAAAATGAAATGTGTCATTTATTATTCGCCTACATCACTAATGGAATGTTAATATTAAACATAAAAGTAAAATGAGAAAGAAGAGAACAGATTTAGCTTAAATACATAAATAATAGAAAAACAGATTCCTATTACTTCATTATATTGCTTCAATTTCATTGAAGATTATTAAGAACTTCAATTCAGCGTATTGTATAAACCATTTGATCAGGACCACCCCAAGTACGTTGCTTTGGGTGTACCAGCAAAAATGCAGTCACAAAACTACCATTCGGCAGTTTTAAATATAAATATTCCAAATTTGAAGAGCGTGGCGAGGCAGGTTTGCAAGTACCGCACCTAGGTATGCTGCCAGCACAACAACACTGGGGTGTTAGGTGTGGTGCTTCATTTGGCAAACATTTCAATTTTCATTTATTTGTTAACATAATACTCAATATAGATAATGTATGTGTATTTATTAATTTATTGAATGCGTAACTTACAATGAATTGAATTTTTACTTTAGGTAAACATGCATAAGCTGTAAATTTTCCGACATTTGTTGATTTTTAAAAGAGTTCAATTTGAAGCTTTAAACGAGTGTTTCCACTCCCAGACTAAGCATGAAGTAAAATTTCGAGTTTAGAAAAGCCCCGTGAAAATTTGTCTCGGGTCGCGCAGCGACCCGAGACAAATTTTCTGGTCTTTTCTAAACTCGAAATTTTACTTTATGCGCCACGCGTATAAAACACAGATTTTAAGTGAAGTACGAATATTCATAAATTTGACAATATTATAGCGTTTTATACGCGTGGCGCATAAGGTAAAATTTCAAGTTTAGAAAAGCCCAGAAAATTTGTCTCGGGTCGCAGCGCGACCCGAGACAAATTTTCACGGGACTTTTCTAAACTCGAAATTTTACTTCATGCTTAGTCTGGGAGTGGAAAACACTTGTTTATAGCTTTAAATTGAACTTAAAAAATCAGGGAATATCCGCACTTGTTGTATCAATTCCATGGTATGTCATTATTTTTATAAAATCACATTACTTGTTCTTAATTATTTTAGCTGTAAATTTTCTGACATTCGTTGATTTTTAAAAGAGTTCAATTTGAAGCTTTAAACGAGTGTGTTCTACTCCCAGACTAAGCATGAAGTAAAATTTCGAGTTTAGAAAAGTCCCGTGAAAATTTGACTCGGGTCGCGCAGCGACCCGAGACAAATTTTCTGGGCTTTTCTAAACTCGAAATTTTACTTCATGCGCCACGCGTATAAAACACAGATTTCAAGTGTAATTTGAATACACATAAATTTCACAATATTTTAGTGTTTTATACGCGTGGCGCATGAAGTAAAATTTCGAGTTTAGAAAAGCCCTGAAAAAAATCGTCTCGGGTCGCTGCGCGACCCGAGACAAATTTTCACGGGGCTTTTCTAAACTCGAAATTTTACTTTATGCTTAGTCTGGGAGTGGAAAACACTTGTTTAAAGCTTTAAAAAAAACAGGGAATATCCACACTTGTTGTATCAATTCCATGGTATGTCATTATTTTTATAAAATCACATTACTTTTTCTTAATTATTTTAGCTGTAAATTTTCTGACATTCGTTGATTTTTAAAAGAGTTCAATTTGAAGTTTTAAACGAGTGTTTTCCACTCCCAGACTAAGCATGAAGTAAAATTTCGAGTTTAGAAAAGCCCCGTGAAAATTTGTCGAGGGTCGCGCAGCGACCCGAGACAAATTTTCTGGGCTTTTCTAACCTCGAAATTTTACTTCATGCGCCACGCGAATAAAACACAGATTTCAAGTGTAGTTTGAATACACATAAATTTCACAATATTTTAGTGTTTTATACGCGTGGCGCATGAAGTAAAATTTCGAGTTTAGAAAAGCCCAGAAAAAAATTGTCAATTCCATGGTATGTCATTATTTTTATAAAATCACATTACTTTTTCTTAATTATTTTAGCTGTAAATTTTCTGACATTCGTTGATTTTTAAAAGAGTTCAATTTTAAGTTTTAAACGAGTGTTTTCCACTCCCAGACTAAGCATGAAGTAAAATTTCGAGTTTAGAAAAGCCCCGTGAAAATTTGTCGAGGGTCGCGCAGCGACCCGAGACAAATTTTCTGGGCTTTCCTAAACTCAAAATTTTACTTCATGCGCCACGCGTATAAAATCTGTGCAGTTTGAATACACATAAATTTCACAATATTTTAGTGTTTTATACGCGTGGCGCATGAAGTAAAATTTCGAGTTTAGAAAAGCCCCGTGAAAATTTGTCGAGGGTCGCGCAGCGACCCGAGACAAATTTTCTGGGCTTTCCTAAACTCAAAATTTTACTTCATGCGCCACGCGTATAAAATCTGTGCAGTTTGAATACACATAAATTTCACAATATTTTAGTGTTTTATACGCGTGGCGCATGAAGTAAAATTTCGAGTTTAGAAAAGCCCAGAAAATTTGTCTCGGGTCGCTGCGCGACCCGAGACAAATTTTCACGGGGCTTTTCTAAACTCGAAATTTTACTTCATGCTTAGTCTGGGAGTGGAAAACACTTGTTTAAAGCTTTAAATTGAACTTAAAAAAACAGGGAATATCCGCACTTGTTGTATCAATTCCATGGTATGTCATAATTTTTATAAAATCACATTACTTTTTCTTAATTATTTTAGCTGTAAATTTTCTGACATTCGTTGATTTTTAAAAGAGTTCAATTTGAAGCTTTAAACGAGTGTTTTCCACTCCCAGACTAAGCATGAAGTAAAATTTCGAGTTTAGAAAAGCCCCGTGAAAATTTGTCGAGGGTCGCGCAGCGACCCTTTGACAAATTTTCTGGGCTTTTCTAAACTCGAACTTTTACTTCATGCGCCACGCGTATAAAACACAGATTTCAAGTGTGGTTTGAATACACATACATTTCACAATATTTTTGTGTTTTATACCCGTGGCGCATGAAGTAAAATTTCGAGTTTAGAAAAGCCCAGAAAATTTGTCTCGGGTTGCTGCGCGACCCGAGACAAATTTTCACGGGGCTTTTCTAAACTCGAAATTTTACTTCATGCTTTGTCTGGGAGTGGAAAACACCCGTTTTAAGCTTCAAATTAAACTTAAAAAACAAGGAATATCTAGAGACTTACAGAGAATTGGGTGAATTTGGAAAACGTATTCTTTTAAGAAAAACTCCCTGTATGTTTCACAACAGTATTAATCTTGATTGTCTTGAAATGCCGATGTCTTGTTTTGGATAAAAAAAGTATGTTCCATATTCCCAAACACTGACTGCACTTACCATAAACGCACAAGATTTAATAACTAACATATTTTATTTTGACGTTACATGTACCCTATTTACATTAATCCTACTAAAAATCTTAACTAATGAAATCGCACCCAGAAGAATGTAAATTGGGTTGACTATATTACCATTGGAAATCGTAGCCAATCACTTTGCACTAAAAATTTACAATGAACATTTTCTGACATGTTCGGTGTTACTTAAAACTCTCTGTATATATTAATATTTTACAAGATATTACAATATATTTATTGTTATAATAAAAAGTTAAAAAAAATATTTTAGTAATTTGAAAAAATGGTATAATAAATTAGGTAATTATTAATTTGAATAATTTTATTTAAATATTTTTAACATGTTTCACCAAGTAATGAGAACATAGTAAATGATATCGTTACTTATAGTTTATTTACATTACATTGTTACTATAAATTCGTATTTTCTTATAATTAAGTAAACCTAACTGCATATTTCATGTACATACAAAAAGTATAATTTAGTTTGGGGAACTTAAACGAGCATAGTTTAATTTGCAATTTGAGCAATTAGTGCTGATGCCAGTCGCAATGTTTATATGGTCGACTTGTTATATTGTAAACGATTAGAAGCATACAGTCGTCGTCGCGAACTGTCATTTGTCTAACGACTCACTTCTATGAACTATAAAACTAAACTCGCAGAATTTATGTCTTCCTTGTAAACTGCACGAACACATATACAAATCACAAACATGCAAATGAAATACGAGGATAAACGGTTTAATTTCATGAAACGGAATTTTATAAAATTAGTTTTGCGCAATTAAATAATTAAATTTACTCCTCGTTTTTTTTTTTATGATAAAATTAATCAAAAATAGTATTTTAAGTAATAATTGAAGGAGTCAAAAATAAAACTTTATAATTATATTTAAAATAGGTATGAAATTTGTGTTTGAATTAGTCATTGTAAGACTATTTAGTTGTAGATCGCAAATAGAATGGTACTTTTAACATTTTTTATAATTATTCTGTTATTATACTCTATATTTATCTTGAACTAAAGAGCACGCGAAGATAGGGCTATCCCCTCGGGCCTTAGCCAATCACATGCTAGAGTTTAACACTGCGAAACACAGGGAAATGTGGAAGAACCTCACAACGAAGACATACTTGTCGGCACCTGACTGCCAAAAAACAATAAAGTTTCTAAATGTCACAAAACAAAATCTTCGTACTCTAACCGGCTACATTACTGGACACTACAGCTTCCAGCATCATCTCGCCAAAATGGGAATCGCCACCGATGACCTTTGTCGAGGATGCTATGAAGAAGAAGAAACAGCAAGACACATACTTCACGAGTGTCCAGCGCTGTCAAAGATAAGGAAGGTACTAATAGCAGAAACCCCAAATCGTGAAGGGCCCGGATGGCTATGGTCACCCGCACAAATTATGGCAATTGCCGACAGTGCGGAGTAGGTCTAACTATCAGAAGGGAGGAACTACAATGGGCCCGACTGTGGCCTAATTGGGTGCGGCTGACGCTGCCCTCCCACCAAACTATCCTTAATCCTGAACTAAACAGCCCTTAATAACTATATTGTAAATGTTTAGTAATTTTTATTAAATAGGAGGCCATGAACAGACATTTTTGTAAGTTTCATGTAACAATCAACAAACCTAACTACAATGAAGAACATTTAACTTTACTACTAAAAACAACAAATAACGAAATACAAAATCAACATTATTAATGTAATAATTAGTACCTCCCTAATAGTAAATTATTATAATTGCACGAATTGCAATCCATTCACATCTAAGCAGCGTTGACACAAATTTTGAATTCTTCCTAACGTCCTAAATATTATCATAGGCCGCTGCTGTAATTATCTAAATACCTAATGAGTGGCCTCCATCAAATCCTTCACATGATTATAGTGCCTAGTGTAAATTTTATTTTACATGTAACCTCACACAAATAAATCTAAAATGATTAGGTCCGGAGACCTTTGAGGCCACAAAACTGGACCATTTGTGGCAATATAATTGTTTCCAAAAACCTCTTCTAAATACAATCGAATATTTCGCGAGTTGTGCGCCGGAGCGCCATCCTGTTGGAAGTATATTCGATTTAGATTAGCCAATGGTGCAAGCATATTTTCCAATATTTTCAGGTATCTTTGACTTGTGAGGGTTCCTTGAAATATTTGGTATCTTATTCTTGCTATAAGTATAAAACATGTGACACTGAAACCAGCTCTTCCTTGTCGTTGTATTAAAAAAAATAGGAAGGATTTTCTTGTGACTAGATTCGGCTATTATGACGATTTAATATACCACTAGTAGAAAAAAAGCTCTCGTCCGACCGTATTATAAAACGGCAAAAATCAGAAATGTCATTATACTTTTGCAAATACAAATTGCAGAAAACAGTTCTTCTTTGAGCATATTCGCCTCTCAATTATTGGACAAGCTTAAATTTATATGGCTTGTATTTGTGTTTTTTTTTTTAATATGGTTGATACTCTTGACTTTTCAATCTTTTTCTATATACCTGCAACTAGTGGTTAGGTTTCTTTCCACACTATCCAATACAATTAAGGCGTTGATTTCATAAACAGCTTTTGCAAAAAAATTACGTTTTGAAAAAATTAAAAAAAAACTGTTTACCTTTGTAACTGTTACAACTTTTATTTTTACAATTATTTTTATTATTTATCATAGACGACTGATAGTATTAAGTCACTAATCATTTAGTCAGTTTACTTGTTTTAAAAAAAAAATGAGGAAAAACAGTTGCTTTTAATACAAACAGACACAATGTTGCAATAAACTTGTTTAATTTATGAAATACACTAACATCAAATAATCATAAGTAAATGAAAATAAAATTCTTGGAAATAAACTATTAACTACAGTGAAAAAACTTAAATGAAAAATATTCCTCACATCCACTGTTGTTATCTTCGTTCTCTACTTCTGGCTGTCTATATCCACGGCTGCAACTATTATACAAAAATATTTTTTTAATAAAACTGGTAATTTTCTGGGTTTTGGAAAAATCCCATAAGGTTTCAGATTTTTACTGAAGCTATGTCTAGGACAAGTGCTATTTTTATCAAAAACGATGTGGACTTATGCTGTTTTTGCCGAATCAGCTAGAATTTAAAGCGTTGTAACTTTGTACACGAGTGGTTTTTACAGAAGTACTTAGAACATCCGATAGCTTACAAAATACTACCAGATGCCGCTGAAATGTCGATTTATACAATTTTGGACATATGCTGTTAATGAAATCAACGCCGTCATTTTCGTTGCTCTCTTTATTGTAGGTTTTTGACTGTGGTTTAATAAATGAGCCAAAATGAATCTAGGGATACTTCATTCTAACTAATGTTTTTCGATCTGGCTGTCTCCTTTCTGGATATCTAGGTGAGTGAAAATGCTTGTCATTTCTTACTGATCATAAACGTTGCTCGTTTTAGACTACCTGTGCAGATACATGGCTGTAGCTTCGTGAGTATTTTCGTTGCAAATATTATAACATGCTAACATATCATATTTCTCATAATTCTTAAAAGTTGCCATTATTTCACAAAATAATAATTAGCCTTTATACTCAAATGTATTAATAAGCTAAGAACAACTACAATGACAGCAACAGACATGGACTCATCCGATTGTTTTCATGGCACTCTCATCAAAATAAATTTAAATTTAGAATCATGTTAATTAGCGCTCTTGTATTCAAGATCAATATAGAGTGTAATATACAGGAAGTTTTTCTTTTAAGTACACGTATTCCAAATTCAGCCTATTTTCTGTAAATCTTTAGATATTCCTTGTTTTTTTTTTAAAGTTGAATCGAAGCTTTAAACGCGTGTTTTCCACTCCCAGACTAAGCATGAAGTAAAGTTTCGAGTGTAAAAATGCCCCGTAAAAATTTTCTGGGCTTTTCTAAACTCGAAATTTTACTTCATGTGCCACGCGTATAAATCACTAAAATATTGTGAAATTTATATATATTCGAACTTCACTTGGAATCTGTGTTTTATACGCGTGGCGCATGAAGGAAAATTTCGAGTTTACAAAATCCCAGAAAATTTGTCTCAGGTCGCTGCGCGACCCTCGAAAAATGTTCACGGGGCTTTTCTAAACTCGAAATTCATATATGCTTAGTCTGGGAGTGGAAAACACTCGTTTAAAGCTTCAAATTGAACTCTTTTATGTCAAAAACAATAAATGTCGAAAAATGTACAGCTCATGCATATGTTTACCTAAAAGAAAAATTCACTGTATGGTTGAAAAGCTAAAGTCATGGGCAATTTGATAGATAAACAATATACAGGGTGTTCTATTAGAAAACACCTAAGTTTGGTCAATAACTCAAAAACAGTACCATTTATTAAAAAAATTAAGTGCACTACTGGATTCTACGGAAAATTTTACATTGGTAACTATTTTCCTGTTTTCGTAAGTTTGAGAGAAAAGAAATTACGAGGGGTGTCTTAAAATGACAATCTATCAAAATCCCCGTGTAGCTCAGATCCCAAGCTAGCTACGAAAAGTTGAAATGCACCAATTGTTTCTCGAAAATGTAGCCAAGGTTCATGAAAACTGTAATTCAAAATAATACAACAAAATAATACACTACGATTAACCTACGATTAGCCATTTTCGAGAAACCCTCGAAAACCATTAAATTCTGGACACCCTGTACTTTGATTTATTTCTGTCATACTCGTGTTAAGTAATGTTCTTGAAAGTCGTTTAATTTTTTATTTTTTAAGATTTAGCATAAGTTTTATAATGTTTTAATAATATCTGTGCTTTTTATCACATTCATTAGATATTATTTTATGATATTCAAATAATACAACACTTCCAGCTATTTGAATAATTTCTGTTAATTTTAAACCTTTGCAATTTTCTCTTAGTTGTTCGATTCTATTTTTTCTTAAATATATCCGTTTTTAACTATATCTATTTTGATAAACAATCCGTTTTTTATTAATGGATTCGATGGCTAACGCCATCTATTGCTCCATAGTGGCATCGATAATGACATGAATGCACAAAGTGCATATACAGGTCACTGTTTCGTCCACGAACGAGCTAAACTCTGTTTGTGAAACCCATAAACAAATATCAAAATTGAGTTTTGTGTTTTGTGTTCAGTATTCCGGCACCAGATACCCACAGAATCCTCATTGACTATGCCACTATGGAGCATTAGATGGCGTTACCTATAGAATCCATTAATAATTTTCACATATTGGCTTGATATAGTCAGAAATGTTCAGTATTCCTAAGCACTGGGTCGGGATCACACTGACGAGGAGCTTAAAGTCCGAAACGCGTCTGTGGGTGACGGAATACTGAACACAAATTCAATTTTGAATCCGTTTTTAGTTTATTTTATTATATATATGATATA
Source organism: Philonthus cognatus (assembly GCA_932526585.2). NCBI lineage: Eukaryota > Metazoa > Arthropoda > Insecta > Coleoptera > Staphylinidae > Philonthus > Philonthus cognatus. Next base: position 39,603,242 of record OW052242.1, read on the forward strand.
AAAAAACATTAATAACTTTATGGAAAATTGTTTGATTTTTTGATTTCTTATATCAATAGCCAGTTTAATCATATCTTAATAATATCCGAGGTAATTATGAAAATATTTTATTTTTGTTTGAAATATGGCATTCTTTGCACTTTAAAAATTTAATTTCAATCATATTTGAGCATGCGTAATTTAACTGAAAGTTGTTCGGTTTTATGTATTCTCAGATTAATAGAAATTTATATCCTATATTAATACTCTATCTCGACACCCTAAAGGGTAAAAGGGATTTTAAATGATTATATATATATATATATATATATTAATACTCTCTGTGATGTTTAATAAAATCCCTGTACCTGCTTTGAATATATTCGGTTAACTTTCAACGTTCGTAATTTTTTGAAGTTGTTCGATTTTGTGTTTTCTCGTCTTATTGGAAAGTTTAATTTTTTCTCAATAACACTAGGCAACAACAAATTTGTTTATCACAATGTTTTCTTCTAAAATGAAGCAGGCTGTGAAATTTATTGTTCTTAATATATTTGTTTTGTTCAACTGTCAAAATTTTGTTCAGTACATATTTTTTTTCATAAATCAGTGAACATTTCGACATAGGGAGTTTGTAAAAAATCTAGTGAAAATTATTACTACGTATACGGGTTTGTTTTATATTGTGATATTCATGTTTTTATACCTTTGGGATAGTAGTGCAAACAAAAAACAATACTTTACACGCGGCTAGCATCTTAGCAACAATTAATTCGTAGTCTAAAGAACGTTATTCCTAAGACTTTAATTTCCAAAATTAAAATTATTTTTTACCGCTTCACATTAAGCTTAGACTTAAATGAATTGATTGTGAGTTACGTGAAGATCAAATTAATTTGACGAATAAAGCACTAATAACCTTTCTTCACACTTTTATTTGAATTACCAAATGTACATTTCGGACACAAAGTGACCATTATCAATGGATTAACACTGAGTGTTAATCCATTGATAATGGTCACATTGTGCGCGAAATTTACATTTGGTAATTCAAATAAAAGTGTGAAGAAAGGTTATTAGTGCTTTATTCGTCAAATCAAACTTAAACTTATCAAACAGGTCGTCAAGGGTTTAGAAATAACTTCAGAAGTCTTTCAATTCATTAAAAGAATATTCTCTAGTGTGCCAATTGCTAAAATAAAAGCCGGTATTTTTACTCTCCTTAAATTAAAACAAAACTGAAATGTGAGGAATTATAGAAAAACATAGAAACATCTGAAAGAAATACCTAGTATGCTTTCAGAAATGTCACTTGTTTTCTTTGTAATCACTGAGTGATAATTTACAACCTTTTAAAATACTAAAAACAATAATAAAAGGACGGGCTACAAAATGTGGCTTAAGGTGCATTTTTCGCACTTGTATTTGGGCATTTTTAGATTTAATTTCGAATATATATTTGAGGAACATGGGCAGAGAATCCATCTAGGTAGTTACAATATGGATAGACGCTATTAAGGCAGGTAGAATAAGAGGATGATGGAAGAATTATATATAAATTTAGCATTTAGTTAGGGAAAGTAATACTGTCCATTACATAAAGAGAAAAACAATTATTTTCCTTTAGATTGCAACATAATTATCGATTCAAGCTTTTTATAGCTTAGGATTAAATTTTGTATAATTTTTAGTTTAGAGCTCCTTTTTCAATTGTTATATTTAAACTAAAATATTGCATTATGTTGAAATAAATGTATTCCTAAAAAAATTATATTTTCAAAAATCGAAGAGGTGCAGTTCTTATATTTCATAGTTATTCGAAATTAGTAAAAAAAACTAAATAAACACATTTTTTTCTGAATTTGTTGCCTAGTGTAATCTTTGTGATTTTAACAAAATCGTTTTTTAGTTAATTTTATTTTCTGATTTATTTTAGATTTTGTTTAGATTATTTAATATGATACGTGTATTTTATAAAATAATAATAGCTTTTGCTGCACTTTTAATAATGTTGAGTTTTAAAAATGACACTCTGTATATATTTCAGTTATAAATTAAAGTTGTAGTTGATTTTATTTTCTGATTTATTGAGAAGATTTTGTCCGTTCTTAATAATCTATCAGATTTATTTCATAATTGGTTGTTTAGATTATTTATTATGATACGTGTATTTTATAAAAAATAATAGCTATTTCTGCACTTTTAATAATGTTGAGTTTTAAAAATGACACTCTCTATTTATTTCACTCATAAATTAAAGTTTGTAAACCAGGCTAAACTGATAACCATGGCATGATTCTTAATTGTACAATCAATGATATTTAATTAAATTAATGATAATCGTATCACTTCTATAAATTGAACACGAGTTCATCAATTTACGCATCTGGTATTATCCACAATAGTGAATGCCTATCGATTGTTAATTCATCAACTCAATACCATTACGTTTTGTATTATTTTATAAAAGAAATCAGTATGTTTTATGAATAGAGTTGTGTAATACAAAATTGTTTTTGTATATTTTACACACAAGATATTTTGATCAATAAATTCAATAGTTTAATTCCACATGATTGATTGAATTAGTCATGTGTAATTAATTAAACAATTGAATGTATTGATCAAAATATCTCGTACATTTTAATTTTACATTTTAGAGAGAAAAACTGCAGGAATAAATTTAATTATTATCGCTAAATTAAAAATGTATTTAAATGAAAAAACTTAAATTTATACATTACTTATGCAAACAAACAAATGGAATTAATTTGTGCGCATTTTTAGATATACAGGGTGTCCCGATTAAGCAGTATATTCATGGGTATCTTATAAACCGTAAGATTATGAATAAAATCTATATTTGGTTCAATTTTTTATATGGACGTTAAAGTTGGTAATAAGTTTAGTTTGTAGAATTTTTATTATAATTTAATTTGATAAAATATAGTGGGCTTATTTTTATTTAAAGAAAAATTAGATGGAATTTTCGTATTTTCTAATATATTTTATAGAAAGATTGTGTTTAAAACTTATTTAATTTCTTACCTACTTGTATTAAGGTTATAATTTATTGTTCTAATATTACATATCACACCTTACTTCAAAAAAAAAATTATTTGTTTTTATTTTTTGGAAAATTAAACTTATCATATATACATCTAATTAAAAAGAATCAAAAATTCTAGAAAATTGGCTCATAGCCGACTTTGACGTCCATATAAAAAAATGAAGTTGTTATGCATATCTCGAAAAAAGCTTTCTACTAAACTTTTCTGAACTCGAAATTTTACTTCGTACGCCACGAGTATAAAACACTTGCATATTGTAAAATTTACGTATATTTTAAAGAAACATAAAAAGAATTAAAATTAATATCGACTTTCTGCAAAAAATCATTGAGACAAGTCTCCAAATATTCATTGAAACAACTACCTTTTGAGCTAATACCCCGACAGATATTGAATTATACAATGACTATTTGAGTTACACGACAAATTTACTGTTCTATGCATAATTTATATGCAAAATGCAACATCAGGTCAAATTATTCTCTCAACAAACTAAATGAACCAACAGGAAATTGAATATATTTTAACTTTACTTGAAATCAGTGTTTTATACGCCAGTATAAAGTAAAATTTTGAGTTTAGAAAAACCCCGTGAAAATTTGCCGACGATCGCGCAGCGGCCCGAGACAAATTCTTTCGAAATTAGTTGTTTTTTAAACGAGTTGTATTTGAAGTTTTAAACGAGTGTTTTCCACTCTTAGACTAAGCATGAAGTAAAATTTCGAGTTTAGAAAAGTCTTGTGAAAATTTTCTGGGCTTTTCTAAACTCGAAATGTTACTCAATGCGCCACACGTATAAAACACTAAAATATTGTGAAATGTACGTATATTTTAACTTCACTTGAAATCAGTGTTTTATACGCGTGGCGCATGAAGTAAAATTTCGAGTATAGAAAAGCCCCGCGGGGCTTTTCTTAACTAGGAATTTTACTTCATGCTTAGTCTGGGAGTGGAAACACTAGTTTAAAGCTTTAAATTAAACTCTTTAAAAAAAAAACGAATGGCTGGAAAATTACAGCTTATGCATATGTTTACTTAAAAGAAAAATCCCTGTATATAAATTAAACAACTGTCTCGTAATATTGGAAACAATATCATGAGAAATAAAAATTCACTCTAATTATTCAAATTCAGTTTACCTTGGGGTTTAGTATAATATTTAAATATGCAATAAAAACAAATTGCCATTAATCTAACTTTTATGAGGAGTATTAGTGAATTCTAAACACAAACCTTAACATTAAATAATGAATATTTATTGACATTAATTTTTAATTTTATAATTTTATTTATTTCCAATTCCTATTTCTGAAGTACACATACTTTATTTCTTGATTCGTTTAAAAGGGAAATAGAGCAATAAAATGATGCTATCTAGCATTTACACTCCTCTATGGGCGCTATACACCAATATCCCATTTCCTCGCCGCATCCAGAGCGCTTTGCCGCCCTCGGGGACGCCAGGCAATCCCCTAGGGATAGGCTGATAAGATCCTTATCTCCCATCAGACTTATCTGAAATTAATTACACCTACAACCTGTAGAATTTACTGAAGACGGGGATACAAGGTGGGGGACTAATGAGAATTTTGTCGTTATCGCAAGGATAATTTAATTTTGATAATGCGGAATTAATATTTAAATTTATTACATCTAGAAAGTGTTATGAGTAATGGTGCAGTTTCTTAATAGAGGGAAAGCAGGAGGAAGGGGTAGCGATTAGTGTAGATCTAATGTATTTTTTTTCTTAATAATTATTGCAATTTTATTATAAAAATCAGGTCATCCATTTTTTTAACATTAATAAAACTACTATATATTCTGTGGTTGACAATACCATAGAAATTGTAAGGCGAATTATTGTTTTTCAGGGCTTCGAACCGTTATTTTTGAAGTTCCGATTTTCGTTCCGGTTTAATTAATAAATTATATAGTGATTTTTTCTTTTAGATAAACGTATGCATAAGCTGTAAATTCACCGACATTTGTTGTTTTTTAAATGATTTCAATTTGAAGCATTAAACGAGTGTTTTTCACTTCCCGAAATTATACTTCATGCGCCACTCTTTCAAATTTCACAATATGTGTTTTATTTATAGAAATGTTCACGGGGCTTTTCTAAACTCGAAATTTTACTTCATGCTTAGTCTGGGAGTAGAAAATACTCGTTTAAAGCTTTAAATTTAACTTAAAAAAATAACAAGGAATATCTAAAGATTTACAGAAAATAGGCTGATTGTGGAATACGTATACTTGAAAGAAAAACTCCCTGTATATTGTTTCGGTTCCGGGCTTCGATCCCAAAAAAACACCCATTTTTTCGGTTTTCAGTTCAGCAATGAATGATTGAATTTTTAAATTTTATTTATATTAAAAAAAATATGCACTGTTTCCGTTATAGATTTGATGATTTAAATAATGTGTTTCATACTATATTTGATCTATTTTCATTATTATTATCATATTTACAAATACATCTCAGTAAATATCGTATCTTAGCAAAATATATTTTCAACTTTGCTTTAAATAAGTGGTTTATACTCGTAGCGCATGAAGTGAAATTTCTAGTTTAAAATAGCCAGCAAAATTTGGTTTTGTCGCTCCGTTTCGTTACACGACTTAATCAAATTTTGCGGACTTTTCTAAACTTAAAATTTTAGTTCATGCTTAACCTGAGAGTGAAAAACACTCGTCAGTTTAAAATGTGTCACAACTATCAATGTGTGTCGCAAGTGTTATATGTAATAAAGAAAAACAATAACATGACCATGTAATTATATTAATAACTGTTATGTCAAACTGACAATAGTCCTAATGCTGGTTGACGCCGATTTGTATCAAGATGATACATTGGACTATGTGTCAGTTTGTTTTATTGTTGTATTTTTGTCAATACATTAAGTGTTTTTTTTCTTCCTGTGGGGACCGTCTTCCTTGCGGATCCGGATGCACTGTAGCCTAGGTGGCTTATTGTACTACCCCATATTGTCTTACTCACGCAATTATTCCAAACTCGATTCCCTGCACTAGCTTGTGCGGGTCCTTTAGGGGTTGCGTGTAGAAATCATTTAGTACCATTTGACTGTTTCCAAATATGAGCTGTCTTTTGTTTTCCAGCGCATTGCAGCTACACATAATGTGCATTGTTGTTTCCAATGCCCTATCACAGAGCTGACAACTGGTGTCTCCGTTGTATAGACCGATTTTCCTTAGCTCCTCTTTAACAGTCATGTGACCTGTTAGTAGTCCTATAGTTGTTTTTAGCTGTGCCCTACTTAGTATCAGTAGTTCTGCAGCTTGATTAGAGTTACGTCCATTTATAATGGCCTTACTGCGGTTAAGGCCTGGTCTGTTTACCGAGTATTCTTTGTGTTTGTTGCGAATCCACTTTCTGACTTCTAGGCGACTGGACTTTTTTGTGAAGCCTAACCTGTCTTAGGTCCTATAAATGATATGGTTGCTCCCTGCCTTGCTAGCTCCTCAGCTTTTTTATTTCCCTCGATACCTGAATGACCCAGCGTCTAAACAAGTATGACCTTGTTCTTTCTCGCCAGGTGATTCAGTGTGTCGAAGCAGTCCAACACCAGTTTGGATGAAGTCTTTTGGCTCTTTAGAGCCTTCAGTACCACCTGGCTATCGGATATAATATAGATTTGCCTGTCACGACAGTCCTTCTCTATCTATATTGGTTCTCGCACATTCTATAATTGTGAATATTTCTGCTTGAAAGACTGATGCCAGGCGGCCCAGCGAGTGGGCATAGACTGTCTTTATGTTTTCATTGTAGATTCCTGATCCAGTACCTGTGTCTGATTTAGAACCATTCGTATATCAGATCATGCTATGTTTGTGAATGTCTTCCCTAAAGTCATTCCATTCGTTGCGGTCTGGAATAGTGACTTTAAAGAGTGCGTTTTCAAGATATCAGACTGTCATATAGTCCGACCTCGTCTGCAAGAGAGGTCCCCCTATATCTGTCAAGAGTTTTCTGTGTGGCATGTCAACTCGTATGTTGACTGATAATAGCTGTAGCCTGTGGAGTGCCAATCTTGCCTCTCTCACTATCAGAATATGAAGTGGTGTGAGATCTAGGAGCGTCTCAATGGCTGCAGTGGGCGTGGTTCTCATAGCCCAAGATTCAAAGGCTTGCTTGTGTCAGTATAACACACAAGCAAGCCTTTGAATCCTGCTGAGGGCTTGTATGGTTGTGTGTTGCGTGGCTTTAGACCACTACGCCAAGGCAGCATACATGATTGCGGGTCTGACCACTCTGGTATACAGCCAGTATACTATCCTTGGTCTGAGCCCCCATTATTTGTCGTACGTTCGTCTAATTACCGCAAGGGTAATTTCCGATTTACGTTTGATTTTTGAGATGTGCGAAGTCCAGGTGAGCTTGGAGTCAAAAATTACCCTTAAGTACTTCACCTCACCTGACATTTCTAGATTAACACCATTTAAAAGGAGAGGTCCTAGGCCCTCCAGTTTCCTCCTGCGTGTAAATGGTACAAGGGTGGCCTTAGAGGGTGAGACTTAAAGTCCTTCTTTAGTACACCATTTGTTCACCACGTTCAGTGCGTGTTGCATGCGCTCTCTGATTGTGTTGTTAAATATTCCCTCAATGAGAATAACTAGGTCATCTGCATCTCCTAAGGAAGAGTATCCTTCGTTGTTGAGCTCCACTATCAGTCCATTCATAACCAGGTTCCACAGCATGAGTTAGAAAACTCCTTCCTGAGGACAACCACCGGCCACCCTCGATGCTAGTGTCTGGTCAACAAACGTAATGTAAACCATCCTTTGTCTTAGCATGCAGTCAATCCACCTGCAGCTAGTTTCCTTCAACCCCCGCTTTCTCAGGGCAGCGGTTATAGAGTTAAAGGATGTATTGTCAAATGCACCTTCTATATCCAAGAAGGCAGCAAGTCGATATCCTTGTTTTCCAGAGCGTGACTGTTAAAAACAACCGTTTTTTATGGACCTTTTTTCCTATCAATTTCCATTTCTTCCTATACATAACTTCCAAATAAACTTATTTCACAAACATTTTACAAACTCCTATGTTACAAAAAGCCGCAGTTGTTTTATAATTGTAATTTTTCATGGACAAATATTTTTTTGTTGTAAAATAAATTAATAATAGTTACTTATAGTTAGTTACTTATAATTTTAAGTATATCGAGTGGTACATCAGTTTAAAGAGAAAAAAATCCATTTTAATGATGACATAGTCAACTGACAGCCAAACAGGGAATTCCCGTTTAATTGATGACAGCCAACTATGGCTTCCATTTAAAAAAATCCAAGTACATGTTATATCTCAAAAACTAATGTTAATATAAAATACCTGATAACACTTTATTATTTAGTCTAAAAATATCTAAAACTTTGCCATTTATAGTTTTTTTTCTATCTCTTTTAATAACTGAGAAACATCGACACTTTCGACATTGTTCAAAATATCTAGTTACCCTTGACTTTTTCGAAAAAAGTCAAGATGTCTTTTTATTTAGCTCGTAAAACTGCACTACTTCGGTCATTTAACCGTTTCTCTATCTCTTATAGTTTCCGAGATCCCCATAGAGACATAAAAAAAACTCACCCTGTACATATAAATATCTTTATTGGCAGAAGTATGGACATAAATTAAAATTAATACATATAAATTTAAATAAAAATTAAATTAACTCTTTTGTTATTTAGTTATCGACCATTGGTCTTTTCGCCTAGATTGTGCAGTTTCTGTCACTGTCGATTATGGTGTAAAAAAGGGTCATGATTGTTAAAGCCGTTAAATAACTTGTCAAAATGGTACTGTCCTTCAACTGTCGTGATCGTTAATGATAAATTAGATTATATGATGAAATGAAATCATGAATGGTTTTGGTGGTTTTTTTTTTCGCTTGGGTGCTGTGTTCTTGTCTCGGGTTAAGCGGGTTAAGAAGGTCGTAGAGGATAGGGTTTGAGGCAAATTTATCTGTTAAGTGGTCTAGGCGATCTTCTTTGGGGATAACATTAATTGGCTCATACGGGAGCGGGTTTGAAGGATTATGGAGGGTGCGTTTGGGGGTGTCGGATTTTGGATAGCACTCCAAGGGCCGATCTTTCCGCAACTTGCATGTTTCTAGGCATTTCCTAGGATGGGGATTATGGAAAAAGATAGCAGCATAGTCAAGAAGGGGCGGCATATCATTTTATATACAGGGTTGGGCAAAAACATGGGAACACTGAATTTCTGGCTATAAAATACGTGCAATGAAAAAATACTCTTAATAAAAGTTTTTGTAGTCGTTTTAATCTATTCAAGAACGTAATGTAATATCCAACAGCTATCCTGTTTCTTAAGGTATGACGTTATTAGTGTTTTTCTTTTAAATGGAACACTCTTTATACTTTAAACTATTAGGTACGTAACGGTATAATAAGGTCTCACATTTTTCATACCTGCTAATGACATAATCCCCTTTTTTACCTATAAATACCGACCATAATTTTCACTAATTCCATTTCTGTGTACCTGTTCTTTCCACACACAACACTTTTTCCAAGTAAGTTTATTTTAATTTTATTCCTAATTTTTTTTTAAACATCATAAGCAAAGCTATACTGAAGAGAGATAAATCTCGAAACGCGTCTATAGATGGCCTAAGACATTAGTTTTAATCCAAGTCATTTCACTTCTAATTTGTTGCAATCTCTCCTTTCATTTTACATTTGTATTGTTAGTTGGTTTGAAGAGAATTTGACCTAAACGTTACATATACTTTAATAGAGCGTTGTAACAAATCAAATTAAATAAGATTTTAAATATTTCATTGTATAATTCAATATCCGGAGGTGTATTTGCACGGGAAGTGGTTGTTTCAATGGATATTTGTCATCCTAAGTTGTCTTATTAATTAAGACATTGTTTGCATTTTCACGAATAGTTTTTTCGTAATTTTATATATTATGTTTAAAGTGTGCAAACTATAAGGAGCGTAAGCTTATTTTCTCGAATTCAAATAGTTTTGAATTTGAATTTATCTTAAGATAAATAATATTGTCAGGAATAGCTTAATGACGGCTATAAAATTATCAAAATTTACCTTTTACAAACAAACAAAAAATATAATTAGTCAATATAATTACGCATAGCGCATGAAGTAAAATTTCGAGTTTAGAAAAGCGCAAATCCAAATTTTCACGCTTTTCTAAACTCAAAATTTTACTTCATGCTTAATCTGAGATTGTGAAACACTCGTTAGAATTTCATAAAAACTTGAAATTGAATTGTCTAGCGATAATCACAAATAAGTGACTGAATAATAAGCGAGTTTACGGCTGTTGCCATAATCATAATTAAAATCAAAATCAAAACTGTTGACATTTCATCATAATCATGACAAATCGTCAAGAATTTAAAAATTACCGATAATCGTGAAGAATTAATGAAAAGCATTGACATTTTCAAATGTATAATTTATGAAATTCACGAAAGCGTCAAGATATACAAAACGAACAAATAACTTCGTTTTTCTTGAGTTTCTTAGATTTTTATTAATTTATATATTCCGCGAGCGCAAGCCAGTTTCTTGCCACGGTCGCCAAAGGACCTAGTCTCGGCCCTGCATAGGGATCTCGGTTATTTGAAGAGATAGAGAATCTGTTGTATTAACGAAAGTTACGGCCAATAACCTAGTAACGGCCGAGCTATTATAGAATTAACTCTAAAAGTTTATTTTAGGTAAAATTCTACACCTATTTTTATGATTTCTATGAATAACATATTATTCTACATACTGGGATTTTTTTAAATAAACAAATTGTATATGCTTTACTTTTTTATTCATTTGTCGATTTTATAAAAGCGTTTAATTTAAAGTTTCGAACTAGTATTTCCAGTCTCAGAAAAGCCGCGAAGCTGAGCGAGCAAACCAAATTTTCAGGCTTTTCTAAACTCGAAATTTTTCTTCACGCGCCACGCCTATAAAACATTAAAATATTTCGAAGTTAGAAATACACTGAAAACTTGTTGTCTTATGAGTAATAATTTAAATATTTAAATAACATTTTTAAATACATTTTTTCCACGCATTCTTAGTTCAGGTCAAATAATAGAATGTATCAAATTAATTTATGTAGTAATTTAATAACAAATGGGTTATGGGCCTAATAAAAATCTGACAATAAATTTCAAATATCTTCTCTTGTTATCGAAATATTGTTAAAAACCTAATTTTTTAAATTTCCTTTTTATTCCTTATTAACAAAATTATTGAATCTAGACATTGCGATATTTTACAGGCACTTTTTAATAAGGATCAGCATACTTGATTTCAAGAAACTCTAACACATATCTGTTTTACCTGTATTATCGTTTTGGTTTTGTTAAATTTCTGCATTATTCTTTTTCTTTGTCATGTCACTTGTCTGCTATCTCATTTGATCTCCTCTTTTAGTTTTTTGATACTCGATGTGTTTTATGGCCGAGATTATATTTCCCAGTTCCAAATTTCGTCTTAACTGCTCTTGATGCTTTCTGTTACCTTGATTGTTGATTTCATTAATACTTTTCCAGGTATAGGTCACATTGTTTAAGGTAATCTTTTTGTAACCGACGTTAACTGTCTTTCTTTTCCCTCTCTCATTCCTGGCCATATCCTACAGTTGTTTTTGTATATTCATGTCTTGTTTTGTCATGTTGAGTTCTATGTACATGTTTGTACCCTGTAGTTTTGTCTTATTCAACATTACCATCTTTTTTTGAAAAAGAAAAACTTTACAAGTTTAAATTAAACACGTTTATAAAAACAAAAAATGCCTGAGCATTTACAGAGTAAATGTATACTTAATAATAAAATGCCCTGTATGTCAATAGCTAACCATGCGTTAATAGGCTAACAGATTAATGAGCCATCACAGATAACAGTTGGGAGTTTACTGTCAACTGTTGGAAAATTCTCTGATGACCGGACTGTAAATCGTAAACGGGTTTGGAATTTTTGCAATCGTACAAAATAGACCGATTAGTGTTGGCGATTGGTGTTTACGGGTTAAAGTTTTCAAAATGGCCGTAGTACCGTTCATTTGATAGCAACATACATCACAAAAAAATCCAAACATGTTGAATGAGAAATATATTGAAGAACGGGCCCGTTGTGAACTAATACAATTAGTAAAATATGAACTATTCGTTTAAAGCTACTTCAAAAAATTAAGTGGAACAAATATCCAAGGCGGGGGGATCTGACTATTTTTCAATTTACAAGTAAATAAGTAAGTGAATAATTTTACTAAATCTCTGATTTGTATTGCGCCCCGTAAGACGAAATCCTGGCTGCGCCACTGTATGCGTGTATTTTTTTTAACATTACCTTTAGTTTATGAAAATCTGTCTCTTTCTCTTTCTGCATTTTTAAACGTCTGCGATTGCCGCAAAGTACACTAATCCAATTAAAAGTTTGAAAATTAGTTTTCAGCTTTCCTCTTTCCCCGCACACCCGTATTTGTGTGTATATCTTCAGAAATGATATAACTCTATCAGAAATACGAAATTTTAATTGCTCGCCTATTGAGAGTGCGTTCTGCGAAAGGATTCCATTAAGCAAACGCGGCGCGATTTGTTTTTACCATTCCCGGATTTGAGTTCTAATTTTATTTTTTTGTTTTCGCCAGATTGCGAGTAATAACTGTATCTGGCTTTGGCAGATGGATGAAATAAAGCGCAAAGGGGGGATAAATTCAGTTGATAACGTTGGATTTGTTTAAAAAATTTGCCTGTGTTTTTTTATATACATTTGCAAAACAAGTTTTAGAGATTTATATGCGCAAATAAAAAAAAATATTGATTGTATTTTTACTTATAATATGTTTCAATATAAATAATCATGAAATAAATTACATTTAAAATGCAGCACCATTATTACATAGAGTACATGTTGTTTTTGCAAACTATTACATTTCATCAACTGAAAATGACATCACATATCAATATTTGCCTATATATGGCGAAATATTGCGGACATAACATTTTTGTAAACATTTTATTAATAATAAGAAAATTAGGTACAACATATTAAGTCTAAGACAATCTTCCACATTCCTTATATTTAAATCATTATATCTTTAACGGGGAAAGTGCTATAATGGAGCATCACCATTTTTTGCTGTGCTCAACCTTAAGGATAGGGGGACCCGCGTAACAACCTGGCCCGAGTTGTAGGGGCCATGTTCACAAGTGCATTTTGAAATATGAATGTATTATTACATTTAAAAATATTAACAAAACAACAATATGCGAAAATTAAAACTATCTGTAAAAATAAATCAATAAATCATAGAATGATATATTTACTGAGTGATGCAATAAATCACTCCCCGGATCCGATGGATAATCGCGAAACAAATGTGTTTATCTCTTTTTAGCAATGGCGAAAAACAACAACAATGACAGGGCAGTTCCAGTAAACGCAGTTAATAACGCTGGGACGAGTTTATCTATTTTGTTTTTTTATCAACTCAAGCACTACAAATGCATTTTCAGTGATTAAAGTGTGTGCCGGTTTTAATTGTCCTCTTCTCGATTGTTTTTTTACTGTAGAACCGATCGGTTTTGAATGAGAGCAAAAAAGAGAAGCAAATTTGTACGTTATCCAGTGTTTTAAAATAGACAGGTGTTATAGACGAGCGAAACTGTATGCTCCTAAATGTTTTAATTTTAATTGAGTAAAAAACCACATAGTTTCATAGTTCAATAATACAAAATATAATATACCATAAAAATATTTACATTAACAGTTGAATTAACAACAGAATAACGACTAAAGATATTTCTGTCTATAAGATTATAATCGTGTTGTGTTTGTAGTAAACCTTTAATTTATTTAACAGATTCGTTGTTTATGTCAGTATGCATTATCGTAATGCTGTGTTTTTCTTCCTTTTCTTAATTTGACCAGGAGGATCCGTTGACAATAAATAAAACAGAATATGAGCTTAACGTATGCAAAGTTTATCGACCTTTATTACGACATTTCTAATGAATTGATATTCCTTAAATCATTTATATTTACAAAATACTTTATCAATCTTTTATGCTTAGAAGCCATGTGCATTTCAGTTAAACTCAAAGATTGTATGACTGTACTTGTAGGAGCAAAATAAATCACCCCTGCATTTGCATTACGAGATGGAAAACTCAAAATAAACATCCAGAGCTTACCATACAACCAACTAGCGGGAACACAACTTTGCAGTACTAACTCAGGTTGACCTAACCTTAACCAACGCGAACACTCCTTGGTTTTTCAAGCACAGCACGACCTTCCCCGTCAATAGTTTGTGCGATTACTAGCGGGAACATAACTTTGCAGTACTATGTAACGTACGAAAAGTGTTATTGTCGTTAAAGTTTTGTTATTTATTTTGGATTTCCTGTATTTCCTGGATTTGCTGTCAAAGACGTGATATCATCAAGTTGGCTCTAATCATATAGTTTCAATGTTTAACATGTTATTTAATTTGAAACTTAATAATTAATTTACATTTTGACGGATTTAAAACTTAAAGATTCGGGGTTGGAATTAAAATTTAGATTTAGAGTCAATGTCTTGACTGTTTTGTTCAACTGCAGAAGTGGAAGTGTTTTCCTCAACACCAGAACAACTTCACTTCTTTTAGTGATGAGATAAGACTCTAATTACTTGCACGCATAACATGAAATAACAAAACGACATTATAATTGCTAAACAAGCGAAATATTTGGGCATTCTAACCGACAATAAGCTTAGTTGGAAGCCCAATATCCAGGAGAGAGCACGGAAAGCGCTCGTTGCGCTGTACTCCTGCAAAAGAGCAGTGGGCAAGAACTGGGGACTGAAACCAACCGTTGTTCACTGGATGTATACGGCCGTGGTAAGGCCCATTATGTTCTGCGGGGCCGCAGTCTGGTGGACTGCCCTCGACAAAAGGATCCACCAAACTGCACTCGGCAAGGCTCAGAGAGCCGCCAAATTGCTCATAACGGAGGCGGTCAGGTCCACCCCCTCCAAAGCGCTAGATATAATACTAAAGCTAGCTCCAGTCGACCTCTACTGCAGATATGCTGCAGCTACCACAGCGATCAGAATCAACTCAGTTGGGATATGGAGCACTAGCAAACAGGGCCATGGAAAGATCCTGAATGAGCTTGTCGATGTCCCCCTGAAGACTGACAGCTGCATTCCAGAACTTAATTTTGAAAATAAGTTCTCCACTTCCATCTTGGACAAAACCAAATGGTTAGAGGGCAAGTTAATTCAAGGCAAGGACGTCTGGCTCTTTACGGATGGTTCCAAGTCTGAAAACAGAGTAAGGGGAGGAATCTTCTCACAAGATTTCAATCTCAAAAAGTTTTTTAGACTTCCAAACCACTGTAACATTCTTCAGGCAAAGGTCACGGACATCCGAGTGGCAGCGGACTGGATCCACAAAAATGACCTTCAGGGGAACCGTATTAGGTTCATTACTGATAGCCAAGCCGCTATTAGGGTACTGAATAGTCCGTGCTGCACCTCAAAGGTGGTCAGAGACTGTAAAAAATCGCTAAATAGGCTTGCAAATAACTGTGATGTGGGACTCATGTGGCTACCTAGCCACAGTGAACTCTCCATCCATATTCCTCTTGTGGAATGCAAGAGACTACTTAGGGACCAGATGATCAACCATAGGTGGAGAGAAGAATATGCGTGTCTCATAACAAGGCAGCTATGGCCTATATGGGATACTATAAACAGCAACAGATTAATTACACTTAGCAGAATCGACATAAAGAAGGTGGTAGGCATCCTCACGGGCCACTGCCTCCTAGGCAGACATGCACAAAATATAGGTCTTGAGCACAACGACTTTTGCAGAGGATGCCTGGATGTGGAGGAGGAAGAGACGGTACTTCAATATCTGGGACAATGCCCTGTTTTCAGGCAATTAGCTAGCGGGAACACTGCTTCATTTTCCAACCACAGCTCGGCCTTACCCGTCAAATATTTATGCGATTAACTATCGGGAACATAACTTTGCAGTACTAACTCGGGACGACCTAGCCCGACTTAAATCTCAGCGAAACATCCCGATCACAACTGTTCGCTTTCCTATCCAAAACCCGACTGTCCACGTCCCCATCCTAAAACTGACTGGCTGCTTAGAATCGTCTCTTCACTGCTCTCCAAACTCTCTCCCTCTGATTTTAGAAATGGAAACATTAATGTATTACCATATATGGTTATAAAACGGAGCGTAACCCTGACGTCAATGTAATTCCCAGGATTTTGTGGCTCTGGCCTCGAACTTGTTTGTTATTTGAAGGCAGTGCTGCGTTCGTTTTTTCTTTTATATAAAAAATTCTAATTAACTAATGTTATTCTCCCTATTTATTAGATGTTGACTTTGCCTTATTATTTTCGTAGGTGCTTTTTAAATTAAGATTGTCAAATTATTTTTGTAGAAAATAATATTCTCACATGAACCCCATCTACCCATTACAGTATGTTTTGTGAAATAACTTTGAATTAAAAACAATAATTAATTTTTCACTTTTTTATCATACGAAATTGACGACTATTATGTCCAAATGGCATTATGTGAGTGAAACATAACGGCCATTTTAATGAGCCTAGATTATAGCCTATTATAGTGTCTAAAAAGCCAAGCCTACTATTGTGTTTAAATCTTAAGTCCAATTTTTATATCTTCTTATGATTTCCGCTGTGTCCAAAAAACAGGCCTAGATGGTATTTTTAGATAGACTCTAGATACTAAAGTGGGTGTGACTTTGTGACTACTAGACAAAGTCACACCCACTTTAGTCTCTAGAGTCTAAAAGAAACGCCTACTATACTATCTAAAAATACTCTATCTACTACATTTTCTAGGAGGCACTCCTACATAATTTTCTAGAATCGCACGCCTATTATTGTATTTAAAAGACACGCTCACTATACTTTTTATAACTTACCTTTAAAATTGCGTAAAAAAATGTGGACAACATAAACTTCTATAATTTCATAAATAATGTTTTGTATTCAAAAGAAATAATGAAGAAATATAACAATATATCTACCATAAATTCCGGTATTTCTAAGTCAGTGATGAATTTATGATTCTTTAACATTTAACATTAAGACGCCATCCATCATACCCTAAGGAGGGATAATAACTGTCTGCAAAAGGGGTGGATTAATGGACAGGAGCCGGCTTTTATGCGTTGTTTAGGTGTACATAAAGTGCTATTAAGAAACACATTATTAACTGCGAGGTTTATGCAAGACGGAGTTAATTTATTTTAAATCTACACAATAATAATAATCACCTACTTTATAAATCGTTCTAGAGCCATAATTAAATAAACTTGTATTCATTTGAAGCATACAAATTTATTTATATAATTTCATTGCTAATTTTTAGTATTAAAATATCATAACTTATAAAATTTAATCAGCATTTAGTCTTTTTACTCACACACACACACACACACGTACACGCCATTGCGCACTTTAATTCTTTACCTTCATAGAGGAAAACAAGGCATTCAACGCGAGCTTCTCTTTTTCCTGATCCTCTAGAGTCTTTCATAAAATATTACAGAGCAAAATGAGCCTTTTGTGGGTTCATGTGAGCATAAATATTTATCATATTCTATTTCAGTGCGCTATTATTTCAAATAAAGTGAGAATAAAAAGTGCGCGACGACGAAAATTACTTACTGAAAAAAAGGGGAAAATGAAAACAAAAGCACGTATTTTTCATTTACCTCAGTTTACGGAAAATTAGAAAGTATTGATGCAGTATTCAATTCTTTAGAGAATAATAGTTAAAATGAATAAACGTGTATTTCAAAGCAAAATTATTATTAATCTAAATTATTAGATAAACTTACTCAATTAAGCATTATATATACAGAGAGTTCTTCTTTTTAGTATACATATCCCTATTATTTGCTGTACATTTGTAGATATACGTTGTTTTTTGAAAGAGTTCAATGTGAAGCTTTAAACGAGTGTTTTTCACTCCCAGGCTAAGCATGAAGTAAAATTTCGAGTTTAGAAAAGCCTGGAAATTTGGTTTGGTCGCTCCGCGAAGCGGAGCGGCCAAACCAAATTTTCAGGCTTTTCTAAACTCGAAATGTTACTTCATGCGCCACGCATAATGCACTGATTTCAAGTGAAGTTTACTTGTTCACAATATTTCAGAGTTGTCAGTGTTTAATACACGTGGATCATGAAGTTAAATTTCGAGTTTAGAAAAGCCTGAAAATTTGGTTTGGCCGTTCCGCTTCGTGGTTAACAATTCGAAATGTTACTTCATGCGCCACGCGAATTGATCATTGAAAACTCTGAAATATTGTGAACAAGTGAATTTCACCTGAAATCAGTGTCTTATACGCGTGGCGCATGAAGTAAAATTTCGAGTTTAGAGAAGCCTGAAAATTTGGTTTGGCCGCTCCGCTTCGGAGCGACCAAACCAAATTTTCAGGCTTTTCTAAACTCGAAATTTTACTTCATGCTTAGCCTGGGAGTGAAATACACTAATTTAAAGCTTCATATTGAACTCTTTTAATAAACAGCGTATATCTACAAATGTACAGCACATTATTGGGAAATATATACTAAAAAGAAAAACTCCCTGTATATATAATGCTTAATTGAGTAAGTTTATCTAATAATTTAATTTAGAGTATTAATCATTTTGTTTTGAAATACACGTTTATTTATTTTAACTGTTATTTTCTACAGAATTAAATACTGCATCAATACTTTCTAATTTTCCTTAAACTGAGGTAAATGAACAATACGTGCTTTTGTTTTTATTTTCCTCTCTTTTCAGTAGGTAGTTTTCGTCGTCGCGCACATTTTATTCTCACTTTATTTGAAATAATAGCGCACTAAAACAGAATATGATAAATATATAAGTGTATATCACTTGAAATTAGTGTCTTGTACGCGTGGCGCATGAAGTAAAATTTCGAGTTTAGAAAAGCCAGAAAATTTGGATTGGCCGCTCCGCTTCGCGGAGCGACCAAACCAAATTTTCAGGCTTTTCTAAACTCGAAATTTTACTTCATGCTTATCCTTGGGAGTGGATAACACTCGTTTAAAGCTTCATATTGAACTCTTTTAAAAAAACAACGTGTATCTACAAATTTACAACACATAATTTTGATATGTATACTTAAAAGAAAACTTCTTGTATATTATCGAAATACCTTTTATACCCATCAGGGTATAGGTAATGTCTTACAATTGATTTAAGTATACACAACATATATTTTAGGTATACACAACAGTAAAATATGTTTCATTCTTTAGTCTGTGCATGATGTTGTTCCAATTAAGCACTTCAGTTGATGGTATATTTCCAATTTTTATATAAAAAAAAAACACTTGACTTTTTTATACCACTTTTATTTCATAAGTAAGTACAAAAATAAGTGGAATAAAAAGTTAAGTGTTTTCTTTATATCAAAATTTTGTAAGTATACTACTAAATAAAGATAGTAAGTAAGTTACAAACTGTTTTATTCTTGTTGCGTGTATATAATAATGTATCTCTTTTTGATTTCCAATATTTTCTATTAGTTATATTATTAACATAATATCAAACATAAAATCATATAGAGCACATCTTTTGAAAACAATAAGTCAATGTTTTCCGCGCCTAGTGCGTGAAGCACATATTTTGAGTTGTTAAAATCCTGAAAATATTCACTTCAATTCCGAAAACCCTATGGTCGATTTATAGACATATTTTGTTAATTTTATGTCACTCAATGTTTTATTGCGTCCTAGAACAAATCGAACATCTATTCAACATAAGCAAGTTACATTCACTACTGTTTTATGGCGCACCCTGTATGCATAAATATATTTTTAGGTTATGCAGCTCTTAAAACCAAGCAATTCTGGCGAAGAGACCTTTTTTTCTATCTTTAACGTGAGCGGAGATAACGCACCATGTATATAATATAATATTCCATGCTATTATTAATTAACAGTGAGATCACAAAGGGTTTATATTAAACAAATCGTTTAGTAATGTTTCTAAATAATTTATAGTTGTATACATACATTTATTATGTATACAGGTCACACTGAACACTGAAATTCATAAATGGCGTATTTTTCTATTTTATTTACAGGTGGTTTGTTATTTACACATAATATACCTAAATTAAGTGGGGTTAGTCATAACAAGAGGAAAGAGAGAAGGAAACAAACTTTATTATGATTAACCCACTTAATTTAGGTAGATTATTTGTAAATAATAAACGACCTGTAGATAAAATAAAAAAATGCGGCATTTATGAAGTTTATTGCGGTGTATAGCGATACAATGTAAATAGGTCAAACTAGAAGAAGTATCGAAATACGATTAAATGAACATAAAACATTAATTGTGAATAATAAACGATCCACAGGTTTTGCTAAACATTTCATCGCATCGCTTTTTAATGCATCTGATTTTAAAATTTCACACTCGGGTAGTAAGAGGCCCGATTTGAATTTTAGAGAAGGCTAAGAGATTCATAAGGCCCCTGTTAAAATCGTGGTAAGTGAGAGCGAAGATATCTAGCCCTCCCCCATCCTTACAGCCATTACTACCTGATAATGTATATATTACAGAATGGGGGAGTTTTTGAGTAATTTTGTATTTTGAGTAAAATACTTGCTTAGAAATATACTTGATTACAAATTTACTCAAAATTTTGAGTAAATTTGTAATCGAATACAAATTTACTCAAAATAAATGAATACAAATGTACTTGAGTATTAATGTATTTTGAGTATAAATTATGAATACATATTTTAAGTACAGAATATGTATTATACAGGGTAATAGTATATTATGTAACGAGAATAATATGCAGCATATTACATATGAGCGGACATGATGCGCACGAGCCGCGCAGCGGCGAGTGCAGTATTCCGCGAGTATGGAAATGCCATACAACTCGAGAAACATACGATACTTTACCTACGTCAGAACAAAATAAACAATTAGCATGAAAGAACAACTTATTTATTGTAATCATTTTTAATAGTACCATGACAATGATGAAAACTAATTTACTACTTAATCAAAATACAAGGAATAAAGCTGTACATTTTCCGACATTCGTTGTTTTTTAAAAGAGTTCAATTTGAAGCTTTAAACGAGTGTTTTCCACTCCCAGACTAAGCATAAAGTAAAATTTCGAGTTTAGAAAAGCCCCGTGAAAATTTGTCGAAGGTCGCGCAGCGACCCGAGACAAATTTTCTGGGCTTTTCTAAACTCGAAATTTTACTTCATGCGCCACGCGTATAAAACACTGATTTTAAGTGAGGTTCAAATATACATAGAGTTCACAATATTTGAGTGTTTTATACGCGTGGCGCATGAAGTAAAATTTCGAGTTCAGCTATCACTCTATTTGGGGTTGCTTCCTCCAATTTTTAATTTTTAGCCTTCCAAATTTTTAAAATTGACGCCATACACTTGTGTTGCTTCTATTTATATTTATTGATGCAGAGTGTTTAACAATTTTGTCAATTTCTGCCGTTGATATTTCTCCGAACCGTGCCATTTTTATGACTTTATAACAAATGTCAAAGTGAAAGCACAGACAACTATTTGCAAATTTATGTCGTAGAAAGAAAGACGAAGAAAAGGCAGAAGAAAGGGAGAGAGAGGAAGAAGAGACAGGAATACTCGACTATTTTTTCTGGCGTAATGACGTATCAAATTATAACATATCAACAATGAATTTTGACAGATAAAATAAATAATCATTTAAACTGCATTGATGTTAATTTCCTTGTAGAGATTGTCGTTTTTACAATTGTCATAATGTGTGTGTTTTATTTTTCATGTCAATTAGATTAGACAACCTATGATTGATGGTTGAGTACAGTCACTAATGTTAGGTTAGGTGAAATGGCTGCCATCTAACTTGAACGAAAGATATAGAATTACAGGCAATTGAAATACTTGCTAAATTATATAGGTTAATTTAACCAACTCACTCCCACTGATGTAAAATATTATTAATTATTAATTTAATTTACTAAATGAGTCCTGCGTTTGCAAAAACAGTTAAATCCATAAAAATCGAAAGTTGACTTTTTGGTATCTCTGGATAGCTGTACTCTTGGCAATCAAAGAAACATGTTTTACAGAAGTACCAAAAATTAAAAACACTATAAATTCGATGTTGAAAATCTGGTGCAGAAGCAAAATCGGTCAAATCCGTTCGGGATTCACATGCAAAAGAAGTTAAATCCATACCCGCCATATTTAATTTGCAAAAGCAGTTAAATCCATGTTTGAAATTTGCCTGCCAAAAATTACAGTAACAAGAGCAGCTATATCCATGAATTACATTTATATAATTTTACTGTTTGCGAGGGAAATTCGTTATCTTCACAGAACCAAAGTAATACATTTTCCTATGTTTTACAGAAAACATTTACCAAAAAGGATCTAACCAAATCCCACAAGCTCTCTACCATAGATTTATGCAGTCAACATTTGAAAGGGTTACCGTGGTCAGACACTTTTCTGGTGGATGTGGGAGTCAGAACAAAAACAAAACAGTGATTGCCATGCTGTCTAGATGGCTACTTATGCAAGCTGCTGCAACTGTCAAAAAAAAACAATAGTTGTATACTTCCTTTCATTTATCCTATCGCATAGGGTTTTTAGCAAACTGGAGAATCAATTTAGACCACATTATGTGATAGAAAATCCAGAACAGTATATCAAAATTATGAAAAATTATTGCACTATAATCCCTCTTGCTAAAGCTTGCTTCGTCTAAGAATAGAAACTGTTAGGTGACGAGCTATGCAAGCTTTCAAGCCAATGGCATTTTCAACTTCAAAAGTAAAAAATATAGTAATCTCATCGACAAAATCTAGGAAAGCTTTGTTTTTTGTTCAAGGCGTAGCATTCAAATCCAAACGCAGGCTTTTCTAAACTCGAAATTTTACTTCATGCGCCACACGTATAAAACACTGACCCTATTGTGAAGTTGGAAATATATCTCCATTTTATTTTTGTGTTAATTCCGCCGCTAAAACCAAAAGCCCAATTAAATATACTGCTTATGCTTAAATTTTAACCAAATCTTGCGCTATCAAAATTCAAGCAATTCATAAGAAAACATTTATATTATAATTTATATACTGTTTTTTTATTTGTTTTTATTATCTATAAACGGTATTACAAAAGGAATGAAGTTGTGTCGTAATCATAAAATGTAGGAAACAATGCCCAATATCTGGATTTTTCAATATTATTTTTCAACCTTTTTGTTTTATAGCTTTTGTTTACCAATTTTTTTTATAGATATATTTAATAATAATATTAATTAATAATTATAAATATAATAATTTTTTCTTAAAAATTATTAAAACTATAAGAAATTCGTAAGTTTACTAGGTAGGTACCTATTAAAATTTATTGGGAGACTGGATATGAACAAAAATTATATCTAGTCTCTGTTTCGAAAATAAACATGGCAGATACTTCATTTGCAAAAGCAGTTAAATCCAAATAGAGAATCAAAATAAGTTAAATCAGTTAAATATTTACTTATTGTTATTTTCGTATAATAGTCAGATTATAGGCTTTTTGAAAATTAGAAAAACAATTAATAATTAGCCCAACAAATAAATTTTTTTTTGTAATTTGCCAATAACAAATTCAAGCAGATTTAACTACTTTTGCAAACGAACAACTCAAATGTAATCCTATCTAATCAGAAGGTACAGACAGGTATTATACATATTCCGTACTCAAAGTCTGTATTCATAATTTGTACTCAAATTACATTAATACTCAAGTACATTTGTATTCATTTATTTTGAGTACATTTGTACTTGATTACAAATGTACTCAACATTTTAAGTAAATTTGTAATGAAGTATATTTGTAATCAAATACTTTTGTACTTTTATTCTCAAAATATAAAAGTATTCGAATACTGCACCACTCTAATATAATATATACAGAGAGTTTTATGTAACATCGAACATGCTAAAATGTACTCAATGTTTATTTTCATATGTTCTATGTGTACTGGGACGCATCAAAGCATTGAGTGCGATGTGATTGGCTACGATTTCTAATTGTATTATAGTCAACCTTCCCTTCAAAAATAAATGTACCCTGTCAGTTACCGTAAGCAAATGATATTTGCTGTTCTAGCACTTGAAACAGACGTAGACGAAGAACGGAGAGTTGAACATATCAATAATAGTTACAAAGAAGGAAAAGATTTTTCTGGTAAACTTATACCATGGAGAAAACAGTCCAAGAAATTCCCATGAATCATTTTTTTGTAAAATTTCTGATTGACTAATATCATTTATTTCAACCATTCCGAACCTTATAAAACAGTTTGTTTGGATACATTTTATGAGCGAGAAGTCCGTCGATATTTGGAAGAAATGAAATGAAGCAATCGATGTTATGTCGAAGAGTATCCAATAATATTCTTACTTTTGTTCTACAAGAATTTAAGTTTAGGTCCTACAAATTCCAACATTATTAGTTGCCGTATGATAAAATTAAGCGATCAAATGTTTGTAAAATTATATTTAATATGTTAAATTAAACAAGAAAATGTGGCGAAAAATTGTGTTTACTGATGAAGCGTTTTTATCTTCTTACCTTTTTTTAATTATTATTTTACTGATTAAAAATATAACAAAAGTTGATAAGCATTTCGTTGAACTAAAATATACAAAATTCAACATAATGTGGTTGATATAATAATTGACAAATTAAATTTATTTTTGACAGGAAGAGTGTACATTGAGTTGACTATATTACCATTAGAAATTGTAGCCAATTACATTGTACTTAATGCTTTGATGCGTCCCAGTACACATCGAACATAGGAAAATTTACATTGAGTACATTCTAGCATGTTCGGTGTTACATAAAACTCTCTGTATAAATATTTATTTTCTGTACATTATTCCTTGAGAATGACGATACATCTAAACTAGTTGAACAAATAAAGATATAAGTAAATGAAACTAAGTGCCTTTAATTCAAATTCAATATTACCTAAAATGTTTTATCAGGTGATCAATAAGAACCAAATTAAATTTATATTAGTAATATATTGTTACAGTGAGATTGGGTTTTAGAATATTTACATTTATATAATTCATATTTTTCATTAAATCTTTAACAATTTGGCAATTAATCTCTATATTCAAACATTTGTAAGTTTCAATTTTATATAATTTCACTTGAGGTATAATAAGTTTTTTATACTTGAAAATTACAATAAGACCACTAAAAATAATAGAATTTCTTGTGGAAATCAAATTTAAATTGTTAGGACATATCTTATTACTTGAATAACTACGTGAGACAGTTATTCAAGAAATAAAATATTTCTAATTAATTTAAATTTTATTGCCACCTGAAAACATTGATTATAATTTTATGTTTCGGATTTGAAAGACCTTTTATTTATTATTATTAAAACTTAAGCTTTAACTAGTCTCAAAGTTTTTTACAAATAAATAATTTATTTATATTAATTTTGTTTACATTTTTAAGTTATAAAGAATATAAGTTGATGTGTTGTTTAATATTTTCATCTTGTTTAGAGGGTAGAAAATAAGTTTAAGGTCATTTTATATTAACCGGGCACTAAGCGATTCTCGCGGAGTTCATCAATCTCCTTTAACTTCTTGCTATAAATTCCTCAGCGCGCAAGAACCATTGGATCCTCAAGACATGTATATTGCAAAAAGGATGCCGTAATAAAAGCTCGAGTTAATAGTAAATCTATTATACGTTCTCAAAACTAAATTTTACAAACACTCACAGCATAAAAAAACATTTTACTTTTAAGAGTTTCAAAGTTTTGATGCAACTGTGTTATATTACACATTAAAAGACAAAAACATTAGTGGGAAATTTTTACTTTATGCCAAATTTAATTCTATGTTTATTACTCATTTCTTTTTATACCGGGTGTTCTATTAAAAATGCCCAACGCTATAACTCTGTTATTTATTGATCGATTTAAATGAACTAAAAAACAAAGTCAATCGCAGTTTAAAAACCAGAAATTGACACTAATTATATATTTTTTTTAAAATTAATTCATTGCCCAATAAAAGTCAACTTTAATTTTTTAAATGTCTGCATATACTTTTCTTATTTTATTATATTAGGCATTGTTTTCCTGAATCCAATTATGCTCATATGTTAATTTATTATTTATGCTAGAAAAAATGTAAAATAAATCTTGTTCACATGATTTTTTTGCAATAAATGTAGTGTGCCTTAAAACAAAATTGGACTTTTAATACTGATCAAAATTTATAAATAGAATAAGTATGTATAATCAGCTTAAATTCAACACAATTTGTCAACAAACCGAACAAAATAAATGCTAGTATTTTTTAAACTTTACAATATTTCAGTGTTTTATACGCGTGGCGCATGAAGTAAAATTTCGAGTTTAGAAAAGCCCCGTGAAAATTTGTCTCGGGTCGCTGAGCGACCTTCGACGAATTTTCTACGCAGGGCTTTTCTAAACTCGAAATTTTACTTCATGCTTGGTCTGGGAGTGGACCATCAAGATTTTAAACATGTCGAGATTTTCGATATTTCTAGATTTTTGTCGATTTATTCACAGTTTGTTATTATATTAAATGCAACTTAAATATTTAGTAAATACTATTTTTCTAAGGAACAGAATATTAACTCATTAAGAGCCGAGTAAATTATAAAGTTAACTCTAAAAGTTGATTTTAGCTAAAATTTTGCATCTTTTTCTATGATTTCAATGAATCATTTATTATATTACATACGTCGATTTCATAAAAGAGGAAAATTTAAAGTTCGGTCGAGTGTTTCCACTCCCTGACTAAGCATGAAGTAAAATTTCTAGTTTAGAAAAGCCACGCGTAGAAAATTTGTCAAGGCTCGACAAATTTACACGGGGATTTTCTAAACTCGAAATTTTACTACATGCGCCACGCGTTTAAAACACTGAAATGTTGTAAAGTAATAAATAGACTTAAAAAGTGAGTCATTATCGAAATATTGAAATAACAAATTATTTACATTTTTTCTTGACTTTTATTCTACATTAAGTTATAACGAAAGTACTTATTTGTTGTTTCGTTATTATTAATGGCATAACCTCACAATAAATGACATTTGTCGCTTTTTTTACAAGGCACACTAGTTATAATTTTTTAAATATATAATTCTAAATAGAAGATTTAAAAGGTATCCATGAAAACATTGAACAATTACAAGAAATTGAGAGTTATTGGATTTAGAAAAATAATGTAATAAATTCAAAAAATTATAGGCAGCCATTTAAAAATCTTAAGTTGGGTGTTATATGGGAATGAAGTTATTATTGAAAACAATCAATATTCATATTATTTTTAAGTATCTAGACGGTCATTTACTTTGGTTTTTAGTTTAATAAAATCGGTCAATAAGTACAAGAGTTGTGGCGTTGGGTGTTTTTTTTTTTTTTTTTTTATCGAACACCTAGTATACGTTATACACAGGTATTTTTTTCCTTATAGTATAAAACTGAATAAAATTACTCCAGGGTTTCAAAATTTGGTTGGCAAGATGAAAGACATATTTGCTGATCCAAATTTTCGGGCATTTCTAACCCAAAATTTTATTTAATGTTTAAAGAATGGAAAAACTCGTTCGAAGTTTCATATTGAACACTTTTGGAAAAACAATGCCTGAACATGCTAAAGTTAGAAGAAAAAATCCCTATATATAATTTCCTAATATAATCAAAATAGCCCTCATAAACAATATTCAGAATATGACTTATTGTAAAAGCGATTACTTTGTGATTCATGTTTTATACTTATATACGTTATAACAGCTTGTTGCTATCACGAATTTATAAAATAGTGATTTGTTTCGTATTAATAAGGCATTGTTAAAATTTACATGTAATTACAGAAGTCATTAGAGATAAAAACTCTAGTGGGGAATTTTAACTTTATGCCAAATTTAATTCTATGTTTTATTAGTCATTTGTTTTTATATCAGGTGTTCGATAAAAAACGCCCAGCGCCATAACTGTGTTATTTATTGATCGATTTGAATGAACTAAAAAACAAAAACAATCGCAGTTTCAATACCCCAAATTGACACTAATTAAAAATTTTTTGAAAATTAACTTCATTTCCAAATAAAAGTCAACTTTAAATATTCAAATAGAAGTTATAACACCTTGTTACTATCACGAATTTATAAAATAGTAATTCGTTCCGTATTAAAAAGGCATTGTCAAAATTTTCATGTAATTACAGAAGTCATAACTATTTTACTTTGCCTAAGATTGAATCACAAAAGTAATGACTTTTGTAATTTAATGTAAAGTTTTACTATGTCTTATTAAGTGGAATCCAGTCACTATATGTATATTATATTTTTGAATTCTGATGCTAACAAAGTATTATAATTAAATACAAATATTCAGAATAGTTACTAAATATCAATCTAGGCTCTTTAAACAAAGTCCATAATTCATGGTGGGAAACGTTAATCCTCGTCGTGTTAATTAAATTTTATAGCCCCTCGTGTACCTTGTGTGCTTTTAAGTAAACACAATAAATGGGTGTATAATGGAATATTAAAATTTTAAAATGGACAGGAGACACATATTTTTTAATTAATCTCATTTATATAACAATATTAATCATTTAGACACTTTTTTTATAGACATTTTCAGATTGTCATAAATCATACGTTGGTAGATCAAATATAAACGAGACTTTATTTTTCACAGACCACACATAAACGAAAACATCTATATTTCTATAAATATTTTTTCTACATACTAGTAGTATTCTGTATTTAAAATACATTTTTTTTAAAGTTTTGGATATTGTTTAACTTTGTTATCGCAGACTGAATCTGGACGGGTATGTTACCAATTGCGCATAAATGCTTTCACTTCCTCGAAGTCCAGACAAGTGGAAATCGCATGGAGACAGGTCTGTAAGGTTGATGTTCAAGTGTTTGTTAGGCAATTTTCATCATTTTCTGCTGCCTTACAGCTCTTTTAGAGGGCCTGGTATTGTTATTGAGATGCAATACTTTGCGGATGGGACAATCTTGTCTTTTGTGTTGATTCTGAAGCCTAACTTAATCCAGGAGGTAGCAGTAGCAAATCAAATGTTGGTTCGACATCTGATTAAGAAATCGACTAGAAGGGCCCCTCTCTAGTTCAAATAAACCTTCGCCAACCGAGAGAATCGAATTTTAGCGTTCAGAGGTTTTACTTGGTCTTCAAACTTTCTCAATTTATTTCCATAAAATTGTATCTATCCCAAACTGGATCTGGTAGATATAGATAGGAAGGTTTACGAAAATGATTTATCTTATAGTGAAGTAAACAGGAATAAAGAATTGTTCAATTAGCCATGTTTAGCCAGTTAAGTTCCCTGCATTTACTTGAAATGTGATCAAGTTTTCTTACTCCTAGGATAAACCGTATACAAGAATTTTGAACTTTTTATCTACAATTTATTGTTATACTATCCAAACAGGTAATATATATAGCACATCAGAGAAGTTGAAATGGCTTAGCACTAGAGTGTCACAGAGAACTCGTTTAGTGTTTCTACCTTATTTATTTCTATTTGTATAAATCATTCATAAATTAGTGTGGGCTCTAGAGATACAGTTATGATTCCGTTGCAATCGACAGATATTGGATAGCTCAAATTAGAATATAATGCAATTCTTCTTCTTTTCAAATCCTTGTTTGTGTGATTGTTCATGAGGCTATTTATTTGAAATTTTCTAATTTTCGAACCACGATTAAAAAAAGTTAACGACGTTGGTTTTAACCAAATAGAGACCTTTGGTATTACATTATAAATCCCTACGTATACTTGATCGATTCAACACCCTGTAATTTGGTGGAAGCTGAATAAATCATTATTACTGTCTGTTACATCATCGTCTGAAGTGCTCCCATCCTCAATACGAAAGATAAATTCTGACACATTATCCAGAATGTTTTAGCTGATGTACCATCTGTTGATAATTAATTCTGTGTGTCTAACAACAGAGTCCCACCTTTCCGGAGTACATTTTTCTAAGGATGTGTGCCACATGACCAACACTTCGTTGTCTTCATATCCTTCTTCGCCTATATGAGCATCATAATATTGTTTTACCTGTGCCCATATTAGTTCTATAGCGTCAAATTCGCAGTAATATGTTGGGAGTCGCAATACTTCATGGCCATGTTCTAGCAGATATTCGTCTACCAAATATCTGTTAGGTCTAACCTATCGTTTGGCTAGGGAGGTAGCAGTAGCAGTCATTTGGCTAGGGCTAACAGTTCCGGATTGTAGTTGTTACCTTCAACAGGTTTTTACCTAATGTGTGATTTGTGTCTTCGTCCAAGAAGTTTTTGGCTGCTTTTCTACCAATACTCTGTGGTAAGGTGCATTATCCATAACTATAAGTGACGACTCTTCTAAATTTGGGACAAGTTTCTGATTAACCCTATTCATAAATACATCGGCATTCATGTCACCATGTCAGTCTGCAAGTTTTCAAGTTGTTGAATAAATAAGCAAAGCATTCTTCACGAAACCTGTACTCTGACCAGCATGCAAAATAACGAAGCGCTTTCCCTCACCGACAGCTCTCCTTATTTTAACAATTTACCTCATTGACTGCATCTAAAGGTAAAAGGGGACCTCCATTGCATTTTTATTGGTTGAATAGTCCAGTACTTTAATTATCATATTTCGGGCTACTTCAGTAATCCTTTTTCCAGGCATTTTGAGTTTATGGTTATAAAAAACTAGATCTAATCACAAAACAATTATTTCTACACTTACTTACACAAAACTAAACTAATTCACACTATGAAAAAAACACGAAAAACTAAAT
The DNA here is from genome assembly GCA_932526585.2 of Philonthus cognatus. Taxonomy (NCBI): domain Eukaryota; kingdom Metazoa; phylum Arthropoda; class Insecta; order Coleoptera; family Staphylinidae; genus Philonthus; species Philonthus cognatus. The sequence continues at coordinate 39,634,222 of OW052242.1, forward strand.
TAAAAAAAAATACTTGGAAACTATAAAACTTGGAACGGATAGTGACGCTACTGACGTTTCTGGGAAGCGTTGTTCTGGGGTAGACATGCACTATAATAGCGTCTTTGTCTAATCCATCGCCTCACGTTTCCGAGCGGTGAGCACTGTTGTTGGTACTTGTATCAGGAGACATACGTTTCTATTATTTACTACGATGATGCGCATATAATAGTATAAAATGGTAGAAAAACTGCTTGTCTTTGATACGTTTATAAATTGATGACATGACTGCCAACATTCGTAAATAATACTTTAGGAGCTGACGCTTTCTGCAGTCGTCGCCTTGGTTGCACGACCACTCTGAGGATAGTTCGCAGTCCATCCAGCCTCCTTCTAGCGGTTAACAGCGTCGGTCGTAGACTCTTTTGCTCTTGAAACTGGTTGTTCGAACGATGTCGGCCGTCTTCATTCCCTTCTTGTGCCATTCAACAATAGTAATACCCACATTTTCTCGGTTCATTATCAACAAACAAATGAAAATAGACAACTAATTAAAACAAAAACTATAAAAATTGCATTGACAATTTGACTAAATCATTAGAATTATTAGAAAATCACAATAACATCAAATTACTATCCAAAGAAAATTGTGAGAACTTTTCACCAGCCCTGTATAATATAACTTATTCATTACGTATGTTTTTGATTAAGCCTTTAGTATTATATTCTTTAGTTTGTCAATAGAATTGCCGTGAAAACCATTATAGTTTAATGCTAGTTTATATTTACTAGACCCCTACAAAAACAATATTAACATTTCGTATTAATACAATAATATCTACATGTTTTTTTGTCAATTTTTATTGATAAAATGAACGTGACAAAATAGCATATTAATATGTTTAAACTTCACTTCAGTTACATTTGGAGTCATTTACAGGTTATGCTATACTGTTTTTTTGTTTATGTTGGTTACCATTTGAGTTATTTAATTAAAATTTACTTCTAACATTCCTTGATTAAGAATGAAGTAAAATTTCGAGTATAGACAAGCCTATACATTTGAATTTACCGACACGAACGAAGATAATTAGTTAGGTACAGTTGCGAAAGAAAAAAAAACGAATACAGCAAAATATCTGGCTGTTTGAGCTGGACTCACTTTGATTTTTTAAATTGTCAACGAAATTGATAAATCTGCGGAAATGTCAAACGAAATTGAATTAACGTCGACATGCCTCAACTGACTGAAGCGCAAAATAAGATATTAACAACCCGTTTAGAGACGGTATTAGCATTAGAGACATTGCTAATGCAGTGCATGTCAACAAAAGCATCGTCTTGTTGTTAACCTGTACATAACAAGTTTATTTTCCAAAAAAAAAATACGATATTTTAGAAGTGATCAAAGTTCCCTGCTGTACTAGTTATTTTTTTCTTTTGCAACTGTATGTACATTTATGATTTACAGTTACAGTATTACAGTATACCTTATTTTGCTAGGCCATTAAGGTTATGAGCAACAGGGGGCTCGTGTCAATCTAATGGTATCACGGTATTAAATTAATAGTTGTAAACTAACAATTGTAATCTACTAATAATATATTACATCACGAGAGTGGTATGCGCAATATTACATATGAGCGGATATATTGCTCGCAGCGGCGAGTGCATTATTCCGCGAGTATGTAATTGCCATACTTTTCCTACGCCCTAACAAAATAAACAATAAGCATGAAAGAACAACTTATTTATTCAATCATTTTTGATAGTTACATGATATTGATGAAAACTAAATTACTACTTGATCAATATATATCAAAGAAATGTCATTTGGTTGGCGATAATCAATCAGCTGTTCAGCTCTCAGCATGTAATATACTTGTCAAAGCTATTACGTGCATGTGTAGGTAATGCCAATCATACCCGTCAAGATGACAGTGTGGTATGATGCGGTTACTAGATTGGGCGTAGGTAAAATATTTTATTAATACAAACAATGTTAATATCATCCTTAGAACAGTATTAAAGGTGACGTTTGCATACACATATCAATAAGGCAGAGAGTCTTTACATATTGTAATATTTTTTTATGTCGCATTGTCATTTTTAATAGATTTTAATTACAATTTGGCCCTTGTTGATATTGATTGTAGCCATAAGACTGTTACGTTTTAATTCATTTTATCAATGACAAGAAAAATATACAAAAAGTATCCCTAATAATAATAATTCATTTATTTCTCAAGACATAAATGAAGTCATGGGCAAAAATTGCACATGTCTATAAATTAAATTAAAATAAAACTCATCTGGTTTGTTTTACTAAATATGTGAAATAAGTGAAGTGATTTTTTTGTAATACTTTATCAACTTTTACCAAGTTATCAAACAAGCTTCAGATACAAAGGTACATTCGAAATTAAACTATAATAGAAATTGTAACAAAATCTTTTTAAATACGCAAAAATATAGAATGAGTTTATAAAATAAAAAAAAAATAAGCAGTTTTGTTGTCCCGTTTAAGGCATTATGAGAGCAATACAGTATAAAAATTAACAATTATCAATTCATGCAAAAGTAGGTAGATTTAATAATTTACTATAGTTACCCTATCTTCGGCAGTTTGTTCTGGTTTTCTTTTTATAAAATATTTTTTTTCCCGTGACAGAACATTCTGTGAAGCGTTTTAAATGTTGAAACGAACTTCGAGTAAATACTCCACTTTTTCTATCTTTAAGTTTCTCAATTAAGAATCGTTGGAGAAAAGTTATCGCCCTTAAAAAGATAAGTATTCTATATTTTATATTAAAAACTGAATTTTATTATGTGTAAATTATAGAGAGGGAGAGAGAGAAATTGCAAAATATAATATACATATATGTTCGTTAATTGAGGAAGCTTAAATTAATAAAAACAATTGGTATAAATGTATTTTATAAATATTTTACTTATTCAGGGTGTCCCATTAGTACGTTTTCAAAAGATACTTCTGCTAGTGTTGAAGATAGCAAAAAGGGGCTGCACCAAACTTGCACGACTTTAAGAGCTTATAGCCTAAAAATATTTTCATGTATACAGAGTGCGCCAAAATGACAGTAGCGCGTGTAACTTACTTATTTTTAATGGATTTCCTTGTATTTTATTTGGTATCTGAATTCATCGTGAAAATTAAGCGTTCTTTTATTTAACAAAAATCTCTCTTTGTTGTACCGTTTACGAAGATATTTGACATTTATTTGTAAAAAATACGATTGCAGTGGTATTGTTAGCCTAAAATATCTCCGAAAGTAAATAAGATAGAGTTACGGCTTACACCATTCTCTTAAGAATATAGGGCGCTATCAGCTGAGCTATAAAGTTATTTGGCTACGAAATAAAAATAATCAAATTTATAAATATTCAATCAAGAGTAACTTGATTTTTTTTTAAATAAAACCATGTAATTTTTTTAACATCAATCGACTTAAAATTTTATTCTCTTTCGATTTATCCATAACTTCAATGTTATTACGGTAATTATAATACATCTACAGATAAAAACTAATTAACAACATCGACAGAAAATTGAATTTTGAGTCTATTGATTTCAAAAATATATGATTTCATTTAAAAAAAAATTGGTATGTCTATCATACTACTTTCCCCCATATTAGAAACTTAAAATCAATAGCTTTCACCTACCTTATTTTTGTACAAATATTTCTTATTTCTATTAATAATAATATATAATATATCCACTAACATTTTTTATTTGAAAATTTTCGCGAAAACAATACTTTCCCTTTAATTTGCATATGGAGGAAAGTAAATATCAAGTTCACGTTGAAAATGTATATAATCAACTGTTTCTATTTCATAGCCAAATAACTTAGGTGCAACAACTTTATAGCGCAGCCGATAGCGTCCTCTATTCTTAAGAGAATAGCGAAATCTGAAACTTTTTATCTCATTTAGTTTCAGAGATATTTTAGGTTTACTGCATAACACATTTTTATCCACAAATGCCAAATAACTTCAAAATGGTACGACTTATAGCAAATGTTTTTAATAAAATGATACGCAGTTTTTATGGGGAGTTCAAAAACCAAATAATATACAGAATGATCCGTTTAAAATAAGCAAGTTGCATCCGCTACTGTATTTATGGCGATCCCTGTATACACACAAATATTTTTAGGTTATGCAGCTGTTAAAATTAATCAACTTTGGATAAAGAACTGTGTTTCTATCTCCAATATTTAATCTACTGCCCCCTTCAGTAAAAGCTAAGTCCTATGATAACTTTAAAAAAGTATTAAGAGAATTTCTCGTAAACAACGCATATTTTAGCATTGAGGAATGTATTTCTGGTGGATTTGAAGATTTGAAATTTTAATCTATTTGGACTGTGTCACTTAATATTTTATGTAATATCATTTTATCGATAGGTTTATATTGAATTTATTTTAAACTGATTTTTTAATGCCTAATATTACTTTGTATACCATATATTATGACGAATGTAAGCCCTCTGGTAAGACATGAATAAATTACTTACTTACTTACAACGTGAACCGGGATATCCTCCGAGAACGCACTAATGGGACACCCTGTATACCTTATACAAAATCTAAAACCTCTAAATGAAACATAGTTTCATAAATACAGATTTAAAAATGTAAAATTTATTAATGCTGCTTAATTATTTAAAACTTAACGATGATAGATGGATTGTTCATTTTATTAATGGATAAATAAAATAACAAAAATATTTACAAAAACTTTACTTGAAAACACTTGTTATCTTTGTTAATTTTACTAACTATTAAATAAATTAACAAAAACGTTTACAAAACTTCACAAAAAAAACTCTTTTAATCTTGGTTATTTTCGTGCCTGTATCTCCTGTTTGTCGAATGTGAAAATTCGAACGGATAATGTATTCGCCCTTTGTAGACTTTCAGCAAAGGTGGAAACGACCTTTCCAGAAAACTTTTATAATAAAAGTATCGACGAAAATCCGGCGGAGAGATTAATTAATTCCGATTCGTAGTTTTTTCTTACATTATTTTTTCCAGACGAATGTACCGAGTTAATTGAGATTTGCGACCCGGCTGATTAATATTCAATTTCACAAATTTGGCGAAAAGAAATATGAGAAACGGAAATGGAAATTAAAAAAGTGTTTTCATTGAACTTTAGGATTAATTAAATAAGTTCACTATAAGACATGAAGAACATAAGAATAAGAATTTTAATATACGAGGGAAATTTAGTTTCAAGTCTGTTGAAAAAAATGTTATTGACGACACTATATTATGTTGTGTAATTTAAAAAATATGTAGTACTAGTGTATAAAAAACAAAAAGAGGATACAACGAAACGTGTGATTCTTAAAACTTAGCGGGGCAATAGTAAATTGCAATGAAGTACTATGCATTTTATTAGTATGTATTTTTTCTTAGATAGTTTTTAATTGCACTTCCTTTTTACAAATAATCAATCTATTAGATTGTAAAATATGCTGCCACTTAATAAATGCAATAAAAATTAAAGACACTTTTTTTAATTTTATAAATATAAACAAATTCAGTCCCAAAATAGTGTTTTCATCAAGCTTAAAAGAAGAATAAAATTTCGAATCTTATCGTTGAATATCAGCATTTCCGCTGAACATCCGAGTCTGCTGTTTCAAATCGCACAATCGCTACATTTTACTCGTATTTATGAATCATAATACTCAATATTCGTTTAGACGTAATGTGATTACTATTGGTAACAGTTTCTGTACCATTATACTTAATACTCGTCTGGAATCCAAACGAGTATTAAGTACTCTTACAGAAACGGTTACTTCAGTTAGTTTGATTACTTTTGGTATTTCTGTTAGAATACTCATAATATTTGTTTAAATATTAATAGTTACTTTTGTTAGTTCGACTACTTTTAGTATTTCTGTAAGAATACTCATTATGCTAGTTGCGTAGATACTGGAAGGAAAAAGGGAGGAGGATTTTTTTTTAATTAATTCATTCATTTATTTACGGAAATCTCCTTTCTACGAAAACTGTAAGCATTTACATAATTCATCTTAAAAAATATAATGCACAAATAAGTCAACTATTCAACATAAATTTAGGGGAACGATCCCCCCCCGCGAGTCTTAAAGAAAAAGAAAAAAGAAAGAAAACGCTATTTTTCTGTTAGCTATTTATTTTGATATTATTTTTATTTTATTTTTATATACATCTAAGCAGTGGCGTAGATAGCTTTTTGCGATAAGGGGGGTTCGCTGGTATTTAGTTTCATATACAGAAAGTTTTATGTAACACCGAACATTTTTATAACGAGAATTTTTCTTTTAAGTATCGATATGCATACGTTGAACATTTTCCGATACTCGGTTTGTTAAAAGAATTAATTTTGAAGCATTAAGCGAGTGTTTTCCAATCCCAGGCTAAGCATGAAGTAAAATTTCGAGTTTAGAAAAGCCTGAAAATTTTGTTTGGTCGCGTAGCGCAGATCGGCCAAACGAAATTTTCAGGCTTTTCTAAACTCGAAATTTTACTTCATGTGCCACCGGTACAAAACACTGATTCAATATAAAATTTAGCGGTGTGTTTAAAACTTCGTAATATGTCAGTGATTTGAACCGGTGGCGCATGAAGTAAAATTTCGAGTTTAGAAAAGCCTGAAAATTTGGTTTGGCCGCTCCGCGCTTCGCGCTTCACGACCAAACCAAATTTTCAGGCTTTTCTAAACTCGAAATTTAACTTCATGCTTCGTCTGGGAGTGAAACACACTCGATTTAAGTTTCAAATTGAACTATTTAAAAAAAAACAACGGTTATATAAACTACACTTGTAAATAAAACATGTTTTACTTTGTTTGACCACTATATTGTTCTATAGTGGTTAAACAAACTAAAAAGTGTTTTATTTATAAGTGGACCACAAAGTGAACGCCTACAACACAAAACAGATTATCTAAAGATTTACAGCATATACGCTGTAATTGGGACATGTATGCTTAAAAGAGATACTCCCTGTATGTATTTTTCAAAAGTTCTACATAAACAAGTACAAGAAATGTAAGAGGGGCAAGGTTGCGACGTCCCTAGGCGTATCAAATTTTATAAATTTAAATCAAAAATTTTAAATTATATAAGTAATCTATATTTTAAATTTTCCTTTAAATCTGTGTTTTATGCAAGCGGCGCATGAAGTAAAATTTCGAGTTTAGATAAGCCTGAAAATGTGGATTTACCGGGGCCCGACTCGCATCGTGCGCGTGCCTCTGCAAATCCAAATTTTTAGGCTTTTCGAAACTCGAAATTTTACTTCATGCTAAATCTGAGAGTGGAAGACACTCGTTACTTACAGTCAAACTGTTAGAATAGTTAAAATACCGTCAAAATATCATAATTGTCAAAATACTGTCGACAGAATGATTGAATGTGGAAATACTGTCACCTTAAGTCAAAATGCCGTAATAGTCGAAGTACTGTAGACAACGTGATTTAATGTAAAAACACCGTCATAATAAAAAAACAGTCAACCAAGTGACATAGTCAAAATGTCAAAATTTATAAACGATTTAATTCAGGAGTAAACAAAAACTAAAAAAAATCCTACTTATTTAGGTCGTTGTCTGATTAGAATACGACGTCGACAACTATTTTTATAAATTTTTAAAAATTACGAAAATTAAAAAATAGCCTTAAACCGGGTATTACAAAATAACATGGGTATTTTCAGCAGGGTTGTTATGTTTAAAACACTTTGTTTCAAAACAGTGTTTTATACATGTTTAAAAATAGCCGTCGTATTTTAAACGGTTTTGTTTTAGACAAGTTTTAAATTTGTTTAAAACATGTTTTAAACGTCAACTTTGTCTTAAACGTTTTTTTTTATTATCTCAAATTTGCTAAATTATATTTTTTAAGATTTTTAGTTTACATTTTTAAATTTTAACTAAATTGTTAAAGATATTTCAAATTGCATTAATAAACTTAACATTTTATAACAATATAATATCACAACTGTGTGTGCATTATTGTGATTTTTAAATACAGGGAATTTTTCTTTCAGGTATACATATGCATACACTGTAAATTTTACGACATACGTTGCTTTTTTAACAGATTTCATTTTGAATCTTTAAGCGAGGGTTTTTTCACTCCCGGATATATCTTGTGCGTTGGAGAAAGGCGATATGGTAGATACAGTCTATACCGATTTCTCCAAGGCGTTCGATAGGGTAAGTCACGCAATACTTTTGCATAAACTTAGATCTTATGGTGTTGTTGGATGCATGCTTGTATGGATAAAATCATTTATTTGCAATAGACAGTTGGTTGTTAGATTTAATGGTACCATGTCGGATCTTATAATTAATGCAACATCTGGGGTACCACAAGGCTCGCATTTGGGTCCCTTACTCTTTCTTAATTTTACTAATGATATTGGCAGCAACATTAGCTCCAATATTTTACTTTATGCTGACGACATGAAAATATTTAAAACCATTAGGTGTTTGGAAGACTGCAACATAATCAAAACTGATTTGAATAGGATCATGCGATGGTGTGATGACAATGATCTTAACTTAAATATAAATAAGTGTAAACTTATGCGAAAAAAAGTATACTGTGGCGTTTTGATTACTCTCTGAACAGTCATATCTTAGAGAGAGTTGATATAATCAGAGACTTAGGTGTATTTTTTGACAGTAAGCTTCAATCCACAAGTCATATAAATGTAATTTTGGCAAAAGCATTGCAATTAATTGGCTTTATAAAACGACTGTCAATACACTTCACATCCATCAGAATATTTATAACATTAAACAAATAATTCGTTAGACCTATCCTTGATTATTGCTCCATCGTATGGTCCCCTAATTACAAATGTCATATCAATAGCATTGAGCACGTCCAAAAGAAAGTGGTTAATCTTATTTGTTCTCGTTGTTATTGTCATTTATATTATGACAATTTTGATATGATGCTCAAATATCTTGACATCTTTCCACTATATAAACGTAGAATTTATTCTTCGCTTTACTTTGCTTATAGGTCATTCTTTAACAAACCGCACGGATTTGAGGAAAAAAAAATGCGACTTCTCCAAATACGATGAAATTTTGTTTACAAATAATATAAATGAAATTAATCGACACGTATTTCAGGATTTGGCGTAAATTTTTTTTTTTTCCAAAATATTCACATCACAATTTTCGTCCATTTGCTGGTTTTTGTCCGTTCTTCTCATATTTGAAATTTTTTATCTCCACTTGTACTGATCCGATTGATGTCGGTTTTTTTTTAATTTACACGTTATTGCGTTAGCTAACCGCTCTAATTTTAGTTATAATGTTTATTGTTAACTAATTAGAGTTAATAACAATTTAATTTTTCAATGCGAATTTAAGTACTTTACCCCAAACAAAATTGATTGAGATAAATACTATCTTGTTCGTTATTCTGTTATCTGCAAAAATCATTTCACAAAAAAGTGGTATGTATCTTGAATCGGAAATAATTAAATATTTCCGAGCGCAAGTCACGCAGCGCGCGTCACGTGCGGCAGTGATCTCAGACGCTCACATCATTTTCCACTTTTAAGTGAATGTGAACCATTCTTAAACTAACTCCGCAATATTTGTTGATTATACTTATTAATAGAAATTAGTGCAAGTAATTATATAATGACATAAAAAATAATTTCAGTTACTAAAATAAATGTCACAATGGCAAAGTGATTGAAAACTGTTAAACCAAGATATTTCGAGACACAAAAATATGAGATCAATAGTATCGAGTATTATGATGCCAAAAAAATACAAGTCGCTTAAAACATTCACAGTTTTTTTATTAACTTACAACTATGTATACAAGAAATGCCTACTATGTATCCCCGCTTGCACCCGCGAGCACACAATATTTAGGTCGTAGTGACGCAAATTTTGAAAAACTGCATTTAGCTTCGGGATGGACTTCTTTAAACAATTCATAAAGTTCTTTCAAATTGATTAATAATAACCTTTTTTGCATTTAGATGCGCTTCCCATCAATTTTAACAGACACGAAACCTTTTTACCCGGCATGATACGACTGTTCTCATCCAATTGAAAAAAGTTTATTATTAAATCGATCACTCCTTTCTCCAAAGTCGGGTGACTTTTTGGATTTGCATCTGACATTATTCCTTTTTCTTCCGCAATCTGTTTCGCAATTTTAATCATATGATCTGTAGCAAGAGGAAAATGACGTTGGATTTTCCGATAAGACCAGTCCTTAAATATTGTCTATATTTTCGTTCTTTTTGAACGTTCTGTCGTCGTCTGAAATTCGTCTTTCAAGACTTTCAATAAAAAATCTCCATCATTTTCCTCAATACTATCATTATTACCGTGAATGACAGGGTGGAAAATTGTTTCAGTAAAAATCTCAGTTACATTTTTTACCTTTTCAATCGAATAACGCTTTTGTGAAACTTTTTTTTTGAATAGGTGTGACTCCCATCAAATGTAAACCTTGGTTGAATAAATCAATTGCTTCAGTCACGACTACTTTGTCTTTCTCAAATGATACATCCGGACTGTCCGAAAAATGTTCCGTGTTGTCATCATCACTTTCCAACGCACAAAAATCGTTATCATGAATTTCCTCATTCTAAAAAAATATATTTTTAACATATATCAGTAAACCTGTCTTTCAACAGATTATTCCAAGATATCATGAAAATTAGAACAAATATTGCATCAGCAATGAAATTCAAGTAACGAAATCATTATTTTACCTTTTCTTCAAAATACTTGTCGAATTGAAGAACTTCAATGCGGCAAGTATTGCAGATCTTTTGTTGAAGAGACTCATCCGTAACTGATAAATTTAAAGCAGTCAAATGTTCCTTCGTAATTCGGCGAAGATTTTTTAGTTTTCGATAAGAAGGTTTATTGAAAGGATTGAAACATCTATCCAGTCGAATTTTCGAAGCACTTAAAAATGTAGATGATTTGGGCATTTTATCAAAACTTTCTAGCCAAATGTAAATGTAAACAATAATATTATAAAGACATGCGTATGATACGACTTGCGGCAGCACACTAAAAACATTCATGTCCACACTACAGCGTGGTGGACTGCAAGTTTAGACACGTTTTGGCGTGCTACATGTTATGCGCGCCGACTCCCCCGCGCGCAGCGTGACTTGCGCTCGGAAATATTTAATTATTTCCGATCCAAGATACATACCATTTTTTTGTAAAATGATTTTTGCAGATAACAAAAGAACGAACATGATAGCATTTATCTCAATCAATTTTAGTTGGAGTAAAGTACTTAAATTCTCAATTAAAAATAAAATTGTTATTAACTTTGATTAGTTAACAATAAACTTCATGAATAAAATAAGAGCGGTTATCTAACGCACTAAAGTGTAAATTAAAAAAAAAACGCCATCAATCGGATCAGTACAAGTGGAGATAAAAAATTTCAAATATGAGAGAAACGGACAAAAACCAGCAAATGGACAAAAATTGTGATGTGAATATTTTGAAAAAAAAATTTTTTGAGCCAAATCCTGAAATACGTGTCGATTAATTTTATTTATATTAGCCGTAAACAAATTTTCAGTCAATTTAAAAATGTCAAGTCCAATTAGGTGTGCGATTTGTAAAAGAATGACCCTTATCGCTTATTTAACAATCTAATCGATTGCTTAGATGTATTGTGATATATATCATTTTTTATCCCCACATGCAATGCGGCATCAGCAACTTCTTGCTTGCGAATTTCACAAGTCTGTATTTGGTTTTAAAAGCCCTCAGAATTGCTTAATATATAACGTTAATAAATATTATAATTTAATTGAAGTTAGTCTAAACTATTTTAAGCGTACATGTCGTATAATCTTAGATTGTAACTCATAACTAACGGTATTGTATTGTTGTATTATTGTTTATTGTATTTTTTATTATATATGTTATTTTTTTCTATGTAATTGGCCACCCGTATGAATAAATAAATAAATAAATTATAGGCAACTTAATAACTCTAACGTATATTACGTTGCCTAAAATTGTTGTTGTATGTGTGTGTTTTTGAACTTTACTGTAAATTAGTGTTTGTAAGCGTGACGCATGAAGTAAAATGTCGAGTTTAGAAAAGCCTAATTTGGATTGGCCGCTCCGCTTCGCTACGCGGCCAATCCAAATTCTTAGGCTTTTCTAAACTCGAAATTTTACTTCATGCTTAGTCTGGGAATGGAACAATTTGGGCTTTTATCAACTCGAAATTTCACTTTATGCGCCACGCGCATAAAAACACTGATTTATTCTAAAGTTTAACATTATTAAGAATTTTCAATTAATAATTTCATCTCTTTTCGATATTTTTCGAAATGTTTGCGAATTCTAATATATTATGGCATCAAATTTTCGACTTTTTCGCAATTTTCGCAGATTTCAACATTTTATCACTTTCTAACATTATTCACAAATTTTGGCTAATTTCAACTTTTTGACGTTTTCGATAATGTTGTTGATTTTTAATATATTCTTGCACATTTCAATATTTTTTCTTGACATTTCATCACTTCCACATTTTCAACAATGTTGGCATTTTCTACAGTTTTGACAATCAGTATGTCATTTGTGACATATGGACGATTTTTCCACGGATTTTTTATTTGTAAAATATCGTTAACTTTCAAAATTTTAGGCGCCAATCATGTTTTTTTTCATGGTGTCCGATGATTTTAAAAATATTGACAATTGTCGTTTATTTTCAGAAATCTGACGGTGTTCGTGAATTTCGGTTTTTTTTTAAACTTATCATGCATTTTCCACTGTTTTGTAAAATCAACCACTTTCGTGAATTTCTAAAACTTCTATTTAATTTTAAAAATACTAAAATTTGTTTGTGAATCTTTTAGACTTTCGTTGATTTTAAAAATGTTGAATCTTTCCATGACCTATCATTGATTTTTAAAACCTTGATACTTTCTGTCCGTTTCTTAAATTTTTGTTAAATATTCAAGATTCAATTGAATTTCAGAATCTCGACGCTTGTGAAACTTCGATATTTTTGTTGTTTAATAAATTTCATAGATATTACTTAATTTTAAAAAAGTTGATACATTTTATGAATTGTTAAAATGTTCTTCACTTTTAAAAATCTTGGCAATTTTGCAGAATTTAGTAAACTTTCATTAACTTCTAAACTATTGGCAGTTTCCGTAAATTTCCAAGATTTTCATTAATTTTCAAAATCTTGACCATTTTTCACGAATTTCCGAGTCTATTCAATTTTAAAAATCTTGAATATTTCCTGAATTTTCAAAATTTTCGTTGATCTTGAAAATGTTGGCATTTTTCATGACTTTCCAAGACGTTTGTTAATTTTCAACATCTTTATTATTTATTATTGTTATTATAATTATTCAAGATTACGCTTATTTAAAAGAAAAAATCCTTATTTTCCAAAATTTTCATTACTTTTAAAGTATTGACACTTTTCGTGAATTTCAAAGATTGCCGTCCATATTAGAAATCTTGACGGTTTTTATGAGTTTTCAAGATTTCCGTCAATTTTCATAAAAATTGATGATTTTAATTATTTTAATAATAAACGACCCATACAAATTTTGAGGAATAAAAAATACAATATTATTTGCAGGCCTTAAAATTTAAGTTTACTGATCCTTAAAAATAATAATATCTAGTAATGTGAACTAAAAATTTGAATCATTTCAAGGAGGTCGAAGAAAAATTAGAAAAAATAGCATAGTATGTAAAATAACATATTGCTTTCGTATTTTTACAAACTGCCGATCCCTTTTTATAAGCTAGTACCTTTCCCGACGTTTTTAGCCATTTAACATTTTGTCAACATTTTACAAATTAATTAATTCGTGTTTTAATCATTCCATGTGATCTTTTATTAATTTTGCTCGAAACTGCTTCTATTTGGAAACGATTTTAAAATATCATTCCTAAAACGCACAAGTTAAATGAGAATCTGACAGTCGCTGCCAATTTACGAGTGGTATTTGGGTAATCATAAAAAAACAATTGAATTTGCGCATACGAATTGAAGTTTGCGTATGTGTATCTTTTCAAATAAACCTATTATTGAAAAGTCATTCGCAAGTGCATAATTGCGTGCACGAATAATTTCAAATAAACCCCCCCAGGTCTGTAACTATCAAACCGGAATTTTTTAATAGAAAATACACATTTATTGTATGAAAATGGTAAAAAATATGTTATTAAAAGTATTGCCCATCGCTAGCCACACATTTTTTCCATCTCTCTAGCAATTCATGGATGCCACGCCAAAAAAATTGTTGATCGTTTGAAGCAAACCAACCATCCAGAAATGTTCGTACATTTTTTTAAGAAGTGGAGCACTGCTCGCTCAACAAGTGCGTGTCCTATTGATGCAAATAACTAATAATCGGATTAAGCCAAATCTGGCGGGTAAGCCGCATGTGGAAGTATTTCATCACTAGTCACACTTCGATAAAGAAATAATTTTGTTTTGTACCTGACGAGCTGTATTTCGTAGGTGGTTTTTTGGTTTTCCTGCTGTCTTTGTTCAATATTTTATAAACGTGGAAAATTTTGTTACTGTTGTATAACACTAAGTTGATTTTTTTTATTACAAACTAAGGTAACAGACACAGCTTAAAATTACAAATATTAAAAAGTTGCAATCACAAGTAGCAGCGTCGTTTGAAAGTAGCATTTATGTCCATCTGTAATTATTTGTTCTATTCTTAAAATGCTCGAAAAAAAAAACGTCGATTTAAATTATTGTTCTGGATAATAAATGTAACTTAAAAATTCATGAATCGTTTGAAATTTACCATTAGAACTAACTTTATCTTCTCAAATCTTTTCAAAACATTTTTATTTAATTTCAATTAACAAAAAGTTTCACATTACCATTGAATACTTAACAACTAATTAGAACCTCTCACGAACTTTGTCAGCATTATTTTCGCTTTCGCTTTCTCTGCAACTTTTTTTTCACGCAAGTTCTTCTTTCAGGCAGATGATTATTTCGTTTCGTGTTACAATTCGGGGTCGTAAAGCTCTTTCATTCAAGGGCGGGCCGTTATTGTTTCAAAGGACGCCTAATTAAAGGCGCGCAGGTCGTGTCTTTGTGCTCATTCTCGTCCCTGGTTTATTGTCACTGTCTTTTTCACGACATGTAGTCATTCTTATTAAAAAATAGAATAAAATCAGAGATATATCAGAATATAATTTGAATAGTAAAAAAAGCATAGATATTAGATAATTTTTGTTTTTATGTAGTTTTTATTCTGAGTAAAATCACAAAATTTCTCTATGATAGAAACAATTTCAATTTCCTTTTCTTAATCTTATGAAAAATTAATATTTTTTAAATTTTTCACTTACTTTTGTGATTTTAGTTTAAAGACGGATTATGAAACCAGAATTATTTTTTCAGTTTTAGAGTTAGACAATGAATTAACCATACAAACTTAGATTGTGGAAACATTTATTTCTTAGACTTTTCAATAACTTTTGTGGTTTTTGTTCAGAGCCAGATAATTTCACCAGAATTATGATTTTAGTTTGAGAGTTAGATAACAAATTTACTTTCAAACTCAGATTATAGAAACATTTATTTCTAAAACTTTTCACTAACTTTTGTATTTTTATGGATTAGTAACAGATATATTCTTTAACATTGTAAATTTTACTTCATGCTTAATCTGGGAGTGGAAAGCACTCGTTTAAGACTTTAAATAAAACTATTTACAGCTAAGTTACAGCTCATGCATACATGTATGTATATTAAAAAAAATCCTAGTATGTTCAGCGGCGGCCCTAGCCTTTCCTGCGCTGGGGTGCGAGTATTACCTTGGCGCCCCCAGGTAATTCAGAAAATGTCTATACATATATAAGGACCCATAATATAATGCTTATTCACAATTTGGCATTAAAAGCTGTATCGACTATAATAGACAGCTTTTATTTGAGGGCTTACAAACAACACATTTTGTCATGTTATAATTTATTTACATACAAAAACAGATACCAAAAATAAAAAAATATACATTCACAAAAAATCTACCTTTCGTGCTTTTGCGTTGGCAAAATCCTTAATAATGCCATTGCTTTCGATGTGCATTTTGTGTTCAATACTAATTAACGCTAAAGTAGTTGTACTACTTTGCGATAATGTCGATCTAAGATCATTTTTTACCAATTTTAATTTTGAAAAAGACTTTTCACTTTGTGCCACTGTAACTGGCAATATTAAATCAATTCTTATGCGGTAGATAAATTTGGAAATATTGAAATTAAATTATTAAAAAAAAGTTCAAAATTTGTAACGGGGTAGTGCAATTTAGATCGGCCGAAGGGGCGCGCGCGGTGAGCTAGGAGCGTGGGGGACAGTCGCCTATACGCGGAAGGCTTCCGAAGCACGCAGACCAGACATACAAAATTGCCCCCCGGAAATCGAACCCAGGACCTCTCGATTTGTAGTCAAGCGCATTATTACCGTTCGACCACAGAGGTATTCTAGAGAAGAATGGGTCCACTACCGCTAAAAAAGGTTTTAGTTACTTTTCACAAATGCGTATGTACAAATCTAGTTGATTTATTCATAAATTATTACCACGAAGTCCATACTAAATCAAATCAACAACTTTCCGATAAACATATTTTTAATGCAATCGTATTTAAAATCGAATTATAGGTACTAGAAATCTGCACGTAAATGGCACTTTATAAGACTAGGCATTAAATACTTGGCAAGGTTTTTAATATAATGAGGTGGTGAGCAATTCCACAATGTTATTGTTCTGATTTTTAATACAAACGGATTATTAGTTAAGGGGGTATACCACTAGGACAGCGTTTTTTTACGGTTTTTTTTGGGGGGGGGGGTAAATTTAATACATGCGATCTTACGGTTTCTTGCAACTTGTTTAGAGAATGATGAACTATAAAAAATGAATTTTAATTCTTTTTAATCGTCCGACTTAACCACTACATCTGCCCTCAAATAAGGCAGTGTCCGCCGTGTTTTTCCCCAAGGCCGGAAAGATTTGTTCGATTCTGTGATTTGAAACGAAAAATAAAGTAGTAGTCATTAATCTGCATTAAATTGTCTGGAGTTTGAACCACCGATAATAAAAAATCTCGTTAAATAACAAAATGGAGGCTATTCGAAAAAAGTGATCGCTTTTTGTCCCCCTTTTTCTGACTTTAAGGCTCTATGAAAAATATCAAATATTAATATATTTGAATGACGGTGGTTCAAACTCCAGAGGAAAATGTGGAGAACCGAAAATTAATAGCTCAAGTCGATACGTTTTATAGTTTGAAAAGAAAGTTTCCGACCAGCGAAAAAAAGGGTGTTTCGAGAAAAACGCGTTTAAGGTTTTGACACAAGTTTTAATTATTTTTGAAGATTTTTGGCTTTAGTCAGCTACGCCAGCTCCGTACAGTAGGCCTTCCTCTTTCTCTAAAAACTGGGTTTGAATGATTTGCTCCTGCCAGCGTTGTTGGATGGCCTTTTGATCTGCTGGAGTCAGGCAAAATTTGTCCCACGTCTCGCGCTCCGCACCGGAAGGCCTTGGCTTGTAGGCCGATATGGATTCCCAGTGTCTCCATCGTCTTAAAATCTGCCGAGTAACCGTCGTTGAAGATGCTGGTAGCTATGAAGGACGCGATAGCGACGGTTTTTCCACCACAGTTGAGGTGCTTCGAAGTCAGCTTCCAGACACAAGCGTTCAAACTTTCGTTTGAGTTCTGCGTATTTCTACCCAGTCACCTACTCAGCATTGTTTACTTCAACAATCAAAAAAACTAACTAACGAATTCGCGTATTTTAAAACGGCTTTGGGGCATGAAACTAGATACTATCAAGTATCAATATATGCAAAAAAATAAAATCAATTTTTTAAAACTTTCGAATGGTAATGCCCCCTTAAAAAAGATTAATTAAATTGAATAAAGCAGTAAAATTCATTGAACAATTGCCTTAAATTTGCAACTATTGTGGGACATTTCTGATTGCAAAAAAAATAGTATTTACCTCAGCACTAAAGTTTATTTTTATTACTCCTTTGATTTATTTGCCTCGGCCTAGAATCGTAATAAAAAGATTAACTTTCGTGCCTTGATAAAAAAAATAACTATTTGATCGATAGTAGTTTTTTTCTTACGTCTAACCTATCTAACCTCGCAATCGTAATAATGATTATCAATTTCTTTGCCAAAATTTCTTTGCTTTATGATTTATAATTGCCGCGCCGCCAAATTAAAGGCGCCCGCCAAACCAAAGGCGCCCCGCCAAATTATAGGCGCCCTGCTAAATTAAAGGCGCCCCGCCGCATGCAGGCGATCGGCATTTTTAGCGCTGTCTTTTTTTCAAACGAAGCACTTGATGTACTAGAGTTAGTAGGTAGAGTTTGTATTTAGCAAGCACAGAAGCACACACGCGAAGCGAGCGCGGAAATTCTCAAAAAAAAATTGGTGTATGTGGTACGAGTATACCTACGGTGGTACGAGTATACCTACACAGTGATGGAATTGACTCGGTCAATCATTGACCACTCAAAGTCAAACAAACAGCTAAGGCACAGATCTTCCGCGCCCCCAGGACTTGGCGCCCGGGTGCTGTGCACCCCTTGCACCATAGGTAGGGCCGCCCCTGAGTATGTTTATCAAATTTTAGTGGTAGCAAACGCCACCGTCAGTGTCGAAATGTTTAATGTATAATGAGCTATCGCAGATTTATCAGAATGTTTCGTATAGTAAAGGTGTTCCTTTAACCTTGATTTAAATTTTTTTTAAGTTTGTCCAATATATATTTTTCTTGAATTTTAGTAAATGAATTCCCGATTTTTTAAAATCATTATTTTTATAAGAAAATTTTAGTTTTATTAGTTTGTTCAGTTAATTTTGGTTCATCAATATTTTTAATATAATTTTTATTTGTGTTAGATTCTTCTATCGGTTTTAAAAGTGATAATAAACGAATTGTATAAGTTCATTTATAATAAAACAAAAGTTATGGTTCTAGTTTCGGAGTTGGTTAAAGAATTGACTTTTAAAACTCAGATTTATGATGTTTGTTCTGATTTGATCTCAGTTTCGGAAGTAATTAATTGGCAGAAAAAACCCAGAACATTCGATTTAATTTCCAAGCTAGGTATGAATTACTATAGATTTCTTAAAAATGATAATTAATGACCTTATGTAATCTTTTTTATTTAAATTACTTTTTCAATTACCGGATGACTGCGAGAAACGAGAAATTTTAACTTTGTGCGTCCACCAAGAATACAATTTTTAACTTGGAAAGTGCAGCTAACATAAATTTAAAACGTATCCATATCTAATGCCGGGTTTCACCAACGTCAATTAAATCGACCAATAGTTGTTCATCGATTAAAATCTAGTAATAGTTACATACATGTCAAAAAATCAATCAATTTACATGACATTGATGTTTATGACATGGAAAATGTCTATTATAATCGACAAATAAATTTAATCAGCGAATAAGATTTAATTGAAGTTACTGAAACCGGACATAAGTCTATTAAATTTCGAGTGATTAAACTCGGTGAGCGTTTAAATTGTTGAGATCGCTTTTTGTAAGAAGGGCAAGAACAAATCTTTGGAAAACTGCTGGTAAATAGAAATTCCAACTATTTAAAGTTGGATTTTTTGTACTATTTTAAAACATATTTAATTCCAAGTTAAAGTCTGCCATTAAACGTAACTAAACTAATAACGGAGTATTAGCTAATAAATTAAATATATTAAAATTTATTATCTTGGTTACATCTTTATTAAAAAGATGTTAGCTGTGGCTAACACAGGTATAGTGGTTCTTAACATTTTCAAAGTCATGGAACACTTTGCAAGATTTTTGAGGATCACAATCTTAAAATAAAACAATGACATTTGCTCTTATTTGTTTTTCTCCGTGAGCAATATTAAAGAAAAGTATTAACTTTTTATTTATTGTTGCTGTTATTAAAATTACAAAATAAATACAAATCATAAATAATAACGAAGTAATCAGTTTATAATGAAAATAAAACAGAACACTCATTAATCTGCGCAGTATGAATTACACAAATGCAGGATAATCTCATTATTTTGGAATTAAATGATGGGGTGATTTGAATCTCCCATTAATTATACCGAAATAACGAAATGATTATATTTGCTGTTAAAATATTTGCTATTTACGCCCATATTTCATGCGGATCATGTAACATATAAATAATCCAATACGTGTACTCAACGTTCGTCCAAATTACAAAATATCGGAAAATGTATCTGTTTTAATCTCTATTTTCATGATATTTCAAAACTATTTTAAATTATGTTTATATCCCTATGCATACGCTGTTAATTTTCAGACAAAAATCCAGTGTCTTAGTCAGAAAATAATAGACATAAATCGCGTCATAATCCGCAAAAATATAACGTTTCTTTTAAATTCCTATTTCTTCTTTATTATTAATATATTTCAATTATGCAAACTAATCTGTATTTATGAATTTAATACAACCACTTTCTGAAATTTAGTTTTGATTTGGATTAAAATTTCTAAAATAAAAATTTGTTACACAAAAACTCTAAATGTAGAAATAGAACATCCAACAAAAGTTTTACAATTAAAGCTAGTACAGCATTAAAAAAAATCAATTTTTTGGAATATAAATAAACAAGTTTTTGAATCAAAGCCGCTGATGTTCCCTTAAGCAAATGTAATTTCGCAACAAATGAATCAATTTTAGGTTTTTGTTACGTAAGTAAATCTGACGTGTTGGTGAATTTAGTGATTTATCACGTTAACCACCGTAGGGAGACAATCCGCCTGTGCTAGAGCGGTCCCTAGGGACCGCTAGGTAGTCACGATAGTTACGATTTCTAGGAGTTAAATGACTACTAAATTTGAAAGTATCAAAGAATTAGAATTTCCACGATTTAAAAAAATGATAATTTGATATCAAAGCCAGTATACTTGGTTGATGATTTCCCATTCTGATCTTCTCTCTACGGCAGTGATATTAAGTAGCTATATACATACAGGGAATTTTTCTTTTCAGTATACATATTCGTTCATTTTTAAGAGTTACACTCGAAGTTTTTAACTATGTACTGTTTTCCACTCCCAGACTAAGCACGAAGTAAAATTTCGAGTTTAGAAAAGCCCCGTAAAAATTTGTCGAGGGTCGCGCAGCAACCCGAGATAAATTTTCTGGGCTTATCTAAACTCGAAATTTTACTTCATGCGCCACGCGTATAAAACACTGATTTTAATCGATGTTCAAAATATTCTTAGAAGTAGTTAACTTTCTTTAACCACTTTTACTTAAACTTTTAAATGAAGTGATAAAACGAAGTTAAGTGTTTTATTATGATTATATATAAAGATGTACCACAAAGTAAATGCTAACCAAATCAAAGATTTCAAAATATTATTGTTTAGCAGTATATTTATATATTCACTATTTGTTTTGAGTTATGTGAAGTAATCAACTACAAATAAAACACGGTTTGATTTCCTTTCTTTACGAATTTATAAATTCGTGAAGAAGGGAAATCAATGCTTTATTAGTATATTTATAATCCTGCTTTAGCAGTTTATTTTTAATTCTGATTTAGAAGTATATTTTGAACTTCACTAGAAATTAGTGTTTTATACGCGTGGCACATGAAGAAAAATTTTGAGTTAAGAAAAGCCCAGAAAATTTGTCTCGGGTCGCTGCGCGACCCTCGACAAATTTTCACAGGGCTTTTCTAAACTCAAAATTTTACTTCATGCTTAGTCTGGGAGTGGACAACACTCGTTTAAATCTTCACATTGATCTCTTTAAAAAAGGCAACGAATATATGAAGATTTCCAGCATATAATTGGGATATGTATACTTATAAGAAAAGCTTCCTGTATATAACAGTATTAGAGCTAAGGGGAATGAATTAAGGGAACTAATTGAAGTTGAAATCTTACCTGTACCTTGTGTGTAACATTGTCCTTTGTAGCTTACGTGAATAAAGTTTAAAAAAAAATGCTACAACCCCATTTAAACAACATTTTACTAGAGGCTTGTGATACGTTGTTTAAAAGGTACTCTATTTTATGCTATAGTTTATTAACGGAAAAAATGTGAATGTATTCATTCTGAGTGACAACATTTGCTACAACGCCTAATATGTTGATTATCATTAGAAAACATTTTTATGTAGGATTATGATGCTATCAAGACGTTCGAGGCATACATTTTGAACATCTACATCAATTACAATTTTAGTGTGTTGTAGTGATTTTTTTAAATGAAATGGCTAATAGTGTTTAGTTATTTAAAATATGTTTTTTAATAAATGCTTTAAAACTTAGCATTTTTCAGAAGAGAATGGAGATTTTACAAACTTCTTAAATACCCTTTCTATGGTTTTTGATAGAATACATACCAGCGGAAAATATATCTTTCTCGCGGCTGACTTTAATGTAAGATTTGATACAGATAATCGTAACAAAGTAATTCTTATGGACTTTGGTGGCAGTTTTGATCTGAAATGTTTAGTTAATTTCCTGACTAGAGCTAGGAATTGTATTGACAATATATGCACGAATTATTCGAACTCGCGAGCTTCCCCTTGAAACTGGAATATCGGATCACAGGTATTATTCGACTTAGGATCTGTCCAGGAAATAAGGCCCAATAAAAAACTTTAGTAACAAGGCCTATTACGAAAACTGTAGTATTCACACTCTATCAGCTCCTAAGTACGCTTACCTGGGATTTTAGTCATGGTTCATGGGATGCTAACTCTTACGTAAGTACTTTTCTCTCGTTATTTTTCGAACAAAATTACAAATCATTTCCGGAAAAACGAGTCTACACAAAACGCAGCACTAAGCAAGTAAATTGGTATTCCGATAAACTAAGAAATCAACGAGAAGAACTGAAACGTATATCAGACCTATACATCAGAACGCAGGACCCAAATTTTAAAAAAGTTAGGGATAGTTATAGATTTAACTACAAACGGGCAATTGCAACAAGTAAACTGGTGGCAAACAATGATTACAATAAATACCATAACCATTCACCGAAAGCTATGTGGGCGGTAATTAATAAATAATGATAAAAGACAACACATCTTCCACAATCTCTGCGGAAGAATTTAACAAATATTTCTCAACTATTACCTGAATCAAATCTAGATCTTATATATTTAATGTGTACAAACGCTACCAAGTGCAACCAATATTTCAAATTTACTGAAGTGTCTCCACTAACTGTCAGAGAGATCATAAAGTCACTAAACACATCAATTGTAGAGATATATACGGCCTCAGCTCTACTATTATAGTAGCAGACACTATACTCTCACCTCTAACTAAGGTTATTAATATATGTATCCGAGAAAACATTTGCCCAGAAGCCTTAAAATGAGCGTTAGTTATTCCAATACACAAATCAGGCACTGTTGTGGATACAAATAACTATCGCCCCATTTCATTACTACCAATGTTTGGAAACATTTTTGCAAAAAATCTGCAAATCCAGCTAATTAACTTCTTCGAAGATAATAACTTATTAAGCAATGGGCAATTTGGTTTCAGAAAAGAAAAGCGAACAACTAACGCCTACTCGCATTTGTTGAAATGGCAATAGACTGTTTCGAGGGGCGTTCAGTATCCGTTGCGAACTATCCAAGGCTTGTGTGTGTCACCAAATCATGCTTAGAAAACTGTACTTCTTCAATGTGGATCCTAACAGCTGCCGGTTAATTTTATCATTCCTCTCTGACAGAACGCAATGTGTCTCGTCTAATGGTAATCTATCAAACCTTTTGCCATTAAAGCATAGGGTTCCGCAAGGGTCAATCTTAGGACCCCTACTATTCCTAATATATATATATATACTGCCTTTCAAAAAAATCAGAACACCAAGTATTTATTGCACGATTTTAATAAAATTTACACAATTTGATTATGTAAACGAACTGTATCGATGATCAAAAAATCAACTTAAAAAACAAAAAAAACAAATGAATATAAATTAATAATGTGTTGGGCCTCCACGATTTCTCAAACACTCATTAACACGTCGAGGCATGCTAGAAATCAGGCTGTCAATATCGACTTGAGGTATTTCATTCCAAACTTCGATAATTTGACCTCTAAGTTCCATTACAGTGTTAGCGGGGCGCTGTAAGTTACTTATTCTTACACCTATCATATCCCAAACATGTTCTATTGGCGATAGATCTGGAGAACGAGATGGCCAAGGTAACAAATTGATTTCGGCACTATCAAAAAACTGTCTTGTAATGGCCGCTGTGTGAGGTCGAGCATTATCTTGCTGAAAAATGGGGTTCTGCAAGCCATTTACATAGGGCACTAACACTGGCCGTAAAATGTTGTCAATATACCGAATCGCGTTAAGACTTGCTTCTAAAAAAAACTAGAGGAGACCGACTACCATATGCTATCGCCCTCCAAAGCATAACTCCCTGTGAAAGAGCCGTATGTCTTTCAACAGCAAATTGTAAAATTCTGCGTTCACCGCGTCAACGTCTCACTCTTCTGCGACCATCATGAGTCCATAAACAGAACCGAGACTCATCGCTGAAGATAATGTTATTCCATTTATGGGTCCAATGTTGTCTATCCCTGCACCAATCAAGTCTTGCTCTGCGATGCTGCGGAGTAAGAGGTAGACACAATTGTGGACGGTAGGATCTTATACCAAAACTGCGGATTCTTCTGTAAACAGTAGCCATTGATACTCTTTGGCCATTTAGAGCCAACCAGTCATTTCCCAATGCCCGCGACGTTGTAAATCTGTCCCTTAAAGTTGTAAGACACAGAGCTCGATCTTCACGCTCAGTGGTGCTTCTTGGGCGTCCTGGTCCAAGTCTACGTCGATTCTCCCCAGCTTCGGACCATCTAGACCAGCAGCGTACGATCACCGATACACTACGGCCTACCCTTTCAGCAATAGCACGAACCGAAAAACCCGCTTCTCGCATTCCAATAATGCGACCCCTTTCAAATTCACTTAGATGATGATATTGTGCACGCCGACGAACACGGGGCATCTTTTTATGTTTTACAAACTGAAACGTCAAACTACTCAGAGGCTACTTGGATATTAGAAGCAATTACATTAAAAAATCAGCAGCTCTTCATAATGGCGAAATCAAGGAAAAATACCATTAAATAGGAACCAAAACAATTGATTTTTTGATCATCGATGCAGTTCATTTACATGATCAAATTCTGTAAATTTCATTAAAATCGTCCAATAAATACTTTGTGTTCTGATTTTTTTGAAAGGCAGTATATATATATATATATATATATATATATATATATATATATATATATATATATATATTTACCAGATACCATTAATTCTACAAAAATAGTTTTATATGCAGATGATACTGCATTGATTCACACGTCGGGCGACTTGGATGAAGCTAGGAGGATGCACGGGGATTCCTAAATTCTTGCTGACAAGTGGTTTGTTAATAACAAGTTAAAACTAAATGAATCTAAGTCAGCCACTCTTACATTCTCACTATCAGCAACAAAACGTGAGAGAGACAATACAATTTCTTGGGCTTTATATTGACAATAAATTAACATGGGGACATTTTCGCCAGCAGACTATGTTCCAATATATTCCTGTTACGTAGACTTTGCCAAACTGTATCAAATACGATTCTCAGAACCGCATGCTTTTCTTTAATTTAGAGTGACATATCATATGGGCTCATAATACGAGGTAACTCCACGATTCGACATCGTTTATTTGGACTGCAGCGAAAAGTCATTCGAATAATAGCTGGAATTGGTTTTAATGGTGATGGTCGGCAAGCCTTCATTGAGCATAAAATATTGACTTTACCATGCTTTCTCATACTGCACTGTCTCAGTCATGTAAGGAAGAACATACTCGATAACGATGTAGAGTCGAATAATCACTGCTATGAAACTAGATTTAAGTCAAACCTAAAAATAAAACCGCATAGATTAACAAAATCCCAAACTGGCACAAGGTATCATGCAGTCGAATTCATGAATGTGCTCCCTAGTTTCGTAAAGAGACTCGATGCAAAACAATTCTTGAAACTGATAAAGGATATTCTTTTAGCGTAGGCCTTCTATAGTTGGGATGAGTACTTGAACCACGATTTTCGAGTCCTTGCACAGGAATAAAGTCGATTTTAATGCTTTTAATTTATTTACACTTTTTTATTTAAAATATTTAATAGTTTGTATCATCTCTTTTTATATGTTCTACATAATATAATGTCCTTAGTTTTTACAATATTTTAAACATAAATCTTAGTTTTAGTTATTATTGTATGACTTCTAATTTAAAAAAAATGGAGGTTACAGCTGTCATTCGAAGCAAAATGGGCCTAATAAGACCTAAGTGCAGTTCGGAAATGCGCACTCCTCAAAGAACTAGAACCAGCTGTCATTCGCAGGGGGTTGCATTTAGGGATGAATTTTGAGATTGCACGATGTCATTTTATAATCTAAAACTGACATGTTTTGGGATTTTTTTTCAAAACACACAATGATTAAGATACTCAATTTTTTATATTTGGCTTTTGTACACTAAGTGTTTAGATTTTTATTAACGTATGAAATTTTTGTCATTTTTGATAAATATCCTTAACTCTTTATTAATTTTCAAGTAAATATTATAAGTGCACAATTTCACTATTTTAGAAAAAAAATTATTTTTCTAAATTCTTGATCGTACTTGATTTTATTTGTATTGCATTGCGCAATGGTGCATTTTTTGCATTTTTAATAATTTCAGAAACGACGGTTAGTAAGTAACTTAACAAAGAGTTCTAGATAATTGCTTTTTCCAATTTGAATGGGCCAACGACCCCCTGGAGTTTGAATGCTCGCACAATGGAGTTCCAATTTAAACTGTTTTGTGGTTTTTACTAGTGATGGGCAAGATCGATGAAAACAGATCGATTGCTCGATCCTTGCAAGCGATCGAGCCACCCGATCTTCTCGTGCTCCTCGATCTTTTTGATACGCCTCGATCTTTTTGATCGGCTCGATCTTTTTGATCAGCTCGATCTTTTTGATCGGCTCAATCTTATCGATGGGCTCGATCTTATCGATCGGATCGATCTTTCTGACTGGCTCGATCTTATTGATGGGCTCGATCTTATCGATCGGCTCGATCATGTCGATCGGCTCGATCTTTCTGATCGACTCGATCTTTATGATCAACTCGATCTTTCTGATCGGTTCGATCTTCTTGATCGTCTTGATCGTAGCAGTCAGCTCGATCTTTTCGAACTTGTCGAGCTAGTTGATTGATCAAATCGGTCGGCTCGAGAGAATTGATCAAGGTATACGGTTTGAGGTACACTAGCTGCATGCTATAGAGCTATTTTGAGCTATTTTCGAGCGGATCGATCGACCTAGTAGGTATCATAGAACGATCACACTATTTAATTTGATTAAATAGGTAATTCGTAAAATGAATTATTTTTATTTTGCTTTTATTATTTAACATTTGCGGGCAAAATGAATTCAGAAAATCACATAAAAAGTTATTCTGTATTATATAATTCATAAAATAAACGATGACAGTAAATAATAGTAAAATAATTATAATTATATAAAAATGTAATCATCACTACTAACAAACCACCTCCGGAGACAACCCTCATAAAAACCACGGGACCAAAAAATTAAAATACGTCTTGGAAAATCACGCCCTGAAAAAACTACGCACTGAAAGACCCTCTTGGAAAATTACCTCCAAAAACAACATCTCCTGAAAGAAGCAAAATTCATCCCCTCAAAAAACCACCCCCCAGTAAAACCGTTTCAGAAAATAATCCCCTTAAAAAATCACCCCCTGTAAGCCATTTAATGACCCTCCTTAAAAAAACTACTCCCGTAAAATTCAATTCTTAGAAAAACCACCCCTTGTAAAAATATTACTGCAAGACCACCCCCTAAAACAACAACCCATAAAATAACTTTGTCTGTATATCACCCCCCGAAAAAACTACCCCTAAAAATACCCCGGTTTATAAATGTCTTATGTTGTTCTAATTGTTTCTCTTGTTAAAGAATCAAGAGTTAATCTATTAAACATGCAAATCACTGAATATTTCAATTTGAAAACTATTTCAATTCAAAACTTTAAATATAAAATATAAAATTAAATTAAGCAAACATTACTGTAATTTTAGCTATTATGAAAATCACTGAATTTACATAGGAGTAATGGAGCCTTAACTTTTTTATAGAGAATTGATAAAATCGAAATTTTTTCTGATGCGCCACGCGCACAAAACACTAATTTAAAGTGAAATTTAAAATATACTACTTATTTCATATGTGAATCATGTTTGAACATTTTTCAACATATGCGCAGGGATATCTATACGGAAAATAAATATACGGAAAAGAAAATATCTTAAACTTTTAAAAATTGCAAATATACCAAAACCAGTCTTTACAATTTTTAAATGAAAAATGAAATATCAAAAAACTTGATTTTGCAAAAGAAAAACTATTCTAAGTGTTAATTTTGGCCCTTGAAGCAATTTGGGTTGACCAGCCCTGATGTAAATATTGTATTGTGGCAGGTCGGGAAAATTCTAGTCTGCAATTTATTTATTAATCCTCACTTTTTTGTATTTATACAAATATTATTTACAAATTCAATATTAATTATAATTACACTAAAAAGCATATTTTACATGTATTATATTAATTCATTTAGTTAATAAGTAATAAGTAAGTTTAAAATAGCAAGCATTTTTTTTAATGATGATCAAATAAGATCGACTGCGCGATCCGGCTCGATTTTTTTGATCGGCTCGATCTTTTCGATCGGCTCGATCTTTGCCAGCGGCTCGATCTTTCCGAGCGGCTCTATCTATTTGATCGGCTTGATCTTTTTGATCAGATCGATCTTTTAACCGATCTGGTCGATACTTCAACTGACCGATCATTGCTTGATCTATCACTCATTTTTAACATCATTTTGAAATTTCTAAATGCGCCTAATAAAATAAAACATGTAAATTAAAACGTATTAAAATATACGGTTCCCAACAACATTTCTTTCTTACCTAATTTTATATACAGAGAGTTTTATATAACACCGAACATTTTCATAACGAGAATTATCCATATGCGTACGTTGCACATTTTCCGATGCTCGGTTTATTAAAAGAATTCAATTTGAAGCTTTAAGCGAGTGTTTTCCACTCCCAGACTAAGCATGAAGTAAAATTTCGAGTTTAGAAAAGCCTGAAAATTTGGTTTGGTCGCGTAGCGCGAAGCGCGGAGCGGCCAAATCAAATTTTCAGGCTTTTCTAAACTCGAAATTTTACTTCATGCGCCACGCGTACAAAACACTGATTCAATATAAAGCTTAGCGGTGTGTTTAAAACTTCGTAATATGTCGGTGTTTTGTATCGGTGGCGCATGAAGTAAAATTTCGAGTTTAGATAAGCCTGAAATTTTACTTCATGCTTAGTCTGGGAGTGGAACACACTCGTTTTAAGTTTCAAATTGAACTCTTTTAACAAAACAACGATTATCTAAAGATTTACGGCATTTACGCTGTAATTGGGACATGTAAACTTGAAAGAAAAACTTCCTGTATATACAAGTTGAGGCATTAATTGCAATTAATTGGCTACAGTTTGTAATGATCATATAGGCAACTCAATTTACAACTAACCTAAAATTTAAAGGTGTCAAATTGTATTGGATGCTTTGATTTGATAAACACAACATACGAAAATTAACTTTAACAACGTTCGGTGTTACATAAAACTCTCTATATATATATTTTTTTACAGGTTATCTCTCTTTTCGCAAGCTTGTATGTGCGTGATCGCGACAAATCCGAACGTGATTGGTTATCAGTTCGCATTCATTTCCTGAAAAGCAAGAGGATAGAATAAGCAGAAGAGCTAAAAAACACACAGTCAAGCAGATATGATGAAAGAGGAATCTGAATGCAGATGTGGACGCGGCCGGAAATAAGGTGAGTTATTTTTGACACACGTGATGTACATTCGTATTCAAGGCCCATCATAATATTCATATTTGCATTGAAATCGATTCGATATGCCTTTTTGTATAAATATAAATCATAAAGAATTATAAATCAATTTTTAATAATTATTATTTATTCGAGATGCGCTACTAATTATAAAAGAATGTTCAATTTTTAATATTAAATAATTTTCCTTACTTAAATAAAATTGTTAATGATTTTCAACTATTTTTACTTTCCCCCGTATGTAATACAAAGGGAAAGTATTGTTTTCGTGAAAATTTTCGAATCAAAAATTTTAGCTGAAATATCCGTTTTTGAAAAATGTCTGTCTGTCTGTCTGTCTGGCTGTGTGTCTGTGTGTGTGCCTGTGTGCGCTGTACCGCAAAAACCGCTAAAGATATCGAGATGAAACTTGAAACTTAAACTTTTTGTTACAATCGGAAGAACTGAAAAGCTTTTGGTGAAAATCGGA
This sequence comes from Philonthus cognatus, assembly GCA_932526585.2. Classification (NCBI taxonomy): domain Eukaryota; kingdom Metazoa; phylum Arthropoda; class Insecta; order Coleoptera; family Staphylinidae; genus Philonthus; species Philonthus cognatus. The sequence goes on from OW052242.1 coordinate 39,664,762, forward strand.
AAACCGGAAGTGGTACTTTACTCTTAGCGTTTTTCAGTGTTTTCAGATTTTTTCAATAAATAAAAATTCATCAAACAAAAAGTTCTTTCAAATAAAAGTTGCAGATAATAACAAAATGAAGATGTATTGTTCACTTACTTTTTGTCATAGCACTCTTAGTTTTTGAGATATTTCAAAAGTTGTGTGTTTTATCTAGTTATTGAGGACCACTTCGTAATATGTTATAAAAAGAAGAACGTTTTTCGGGAACTTTCAAACACAATTTTCTACAGGGTGATTCATTAGCCTCTTTACAAACTTTAAAAAGTGATTTAATACGCAATTTACGGGGGAAAGTACTATGATGGACACATCACCATTTTTTGTGTATTTGACGACAATTTTTTCGCAACGTTGTTGCTTCTTTAGGTGAAGAACTTATGATATTTACAGATTTCTTAAAACTATTTTAATTAACAAATGTAAACAGTGGAGGGAGATGAAATAGGGTTTTTCATCTGTAGAAGTGGAGTGCTGGAAAGGTCTGTTTGCTCATTGAGCACATTTTCAGACAAGAAATACTTGTTAATTTCCATGTTCTCCAATAAAGTTGGAATAAAAACGCTAACACTTTCTTCACAATATTTTTTATTTTTGCTAGATGTTCAATTCGAGTAATATTTACTCATTATCAATAGCTTACAGTAACAACTATTAATAATAACTACATAGTACTCGATGTACATCTAGCAAAAATAAAAAATATTGTGAAGATAGTGTTTGTGTTTTCATTCCAAGTTAGTTGAAATCTTCACGTAACTCAAAAAAACATATTTCTCCAATAAAGTTAATTTTCTCACTTTCTTCTCTTCGTGAAGAATTTTGAAGTTCCTCTCATTTGAGTATTATTAGAACAGCTTCCTTTACATTATTCTTCTGAAAATTATTATTTGCTTAATATAATTTGCCACCACCTCAAATGTTTAATTCATTCCGAATACCGTATCCTTTTCTATTTGCTTATTTTGTGAGATAGCGATTTTTTTGTTAATTTAATCAGAATGGGTCTTTTTCCCGCTGAATTTATTTCGGCGCATTCAATTCTTCGCATACGTATGACCAGTTTATGCAAATGCACGCCGGCATGCGGGGCGCGTATTTTTCTTTTTTTCTTCTGTTAAAAAATACCGATTTTCCTTCCGGCACGCGGAATAGAGAGAAAAAAGCGGAATGTACGCATTTTCCATGGAGGTGATATTTTACGGCCTCGACTCGTCATTTCGGGAATGCAATAAAAACCGACCGCCAAACGCGAAAAGATGGAACGACGATTATAGGACCGATTATTAATATTATTATAATTTTATGTATTTGTACAAATTTATTAAAATATCTCTTTGAAGAAGAAATATTGAAAAAAAAACTTAACAATAAATAATAATATATAAAATTACGAAAACATATTCGTGAAAATGCAAACAGTGTCTTAATTAATAAGACAATTTAAGACGATAAATATCCATTGAAACAACTACTTCCCGTGCAAATACACCTCCGGATATTGAATTATACAATGAAATATTTAAAATCTTATTTAATTTGATTTGTTACAACGCTCTATTAAAGTATATGTAACGTTTAGGTCAATTATAATATAAATAATATTTCTTATTTTTCTATTAAGCAGTAATAACTTTAAATAAAAACACTTTTTAACCTTTCTTCACAAATATATTTTATACCAGATGTTCATTTCGGTCACAACTTGACCATTATCAATGGATACAGTATCAAACCATTGATAATGGTCACCTTGTGACCAAAATGTACATCTGGTATAAAATAAATTTGTGGAGAAAGGTTAATAAGTGTTTTTATTTAAAATTATTATCATTTTCACGTAACTGATTCACATTCAAGCAGTAATAACTTTTTACAGCATGATAAAATTACAATGTTGAGAACATTTTCATTTCATATAAATATTTAAATTTTTAATTCATTACTATTACACATAAGAAAAGAACACCTGCAAAAAAATCATTGGCGTGTTAACCCTTTTGGCCCTGACGGTGGCATTCGCCCCCACTAAAACTTTGTAAACACACTAGGAATTTTTCTTTTAAATATACATACATAAATGATCTGTATCTTTTCCGATAATCGTTTGTTTTTTAAAATAGTTAAATTTGAAATCTTAAATACGTGTTGTCCGCTCCCAGGTTAAGCATGAAGTAATATTTCGAGTTTAGAAAAGCCTAAAAATTTGGTTTAGTCGCGATTTTACTAGTTCCCAAATGAATGTTTTGTACACTGCATATTATTTATTACTATCTCAGATATACATAAAGTTTTTTTTTTAAGTATACATATCTCAATATACTGTATACGCTATAAATCTTCAGATATTCGTTGTTTTTACAAATATTTCAAATTGAATTTTCAAACAAGTGTATTCCACTCCCAGATTAAGCATGAAGTTAAATTTTGAGTTTAGAAAAACCTGAAAATTTATTTTGGTTGCGTAGCGCGAAGCGCGGAGCGACCAAACCCAATTTTCAGGCTTTTCTAAACTCGAAATTTTACTTCATGCGCCACGCGTATAAAACACTGATTTTAGATGAAGATCAAAATATTTTACTAAAGCAGTATGCTAAAAACGTGCATTCTGAATATCTCATCACATCAGTGTTTAGTACGCGTGGCGCATGAAGTAAAATTTCGAGTTTAGAAAAGCCTGAAAATTTGGTTTGGTCGCTCCGCGCTTCGCGCTACGCAACCAAACCAAATTTTCAGGCTTTCTAAACTCGAAATTTTACTTCATGCTTAATCTGGGAGTGTTGTTTTTACAAATATTTAAAATTGAATTTTCAAACGAGTGTTCGTTTGAAAATTCAATTTTAAATATTTGTAAAAACAACGAATATCTGAAGATTTATAGCGTATATAGTATATTAAGATATGTATACTTAAAAGAAAAACTTTATGTATATCTGAGATAGTAGTAAATAATATGCAGTGTACAAAACATTCAATTGGGCACCAGTAAAATCGCAGGGCTGAAAGGGTTAATTGTGAAAGAATAGAGTTGTTTCAATTTCAGTTTATTGAGAGAAAATCACTTTCATGTAATACAACAATAATAATTTTCTTTAAATTGAATTTGTGTTCAGTATTCCTGTACAGGATACCCACAGACACGTTTCGAACTTCATAGTCCTCGTCAGTGTGGTCCTGACCCAGTGCTGAAGAATACTGAATATTTCTGACTATTTTATTTCAATATGTGAAAACCATTTAGAAATTTCGATAGCTATGCCATCTAATGGTCTATAGTCAGTGACAACAATCCACAAAGTGCATATACAGGTCACTTTTTTATCCACGAAAGAGCAGTACTCTGTTTGTGAAAAAAGAAAACAAATATCAAAATTGAGTTCGTGTTTAGTATATTCCAGTACCAGTTACCAACAGGCGCGTTTCTGACTTCAAGTTCCTCGTCAGTATGGTCTCTACCCTGTCCTGTGAAATACTTACAAATTATGACATGATGAAAACGTCGTACCCACGACAGACTAGCCTAACATGATAATTACATACAAAGCTCTTAGGAACGTCATTAATAAATTTAAAAAAATAATGTTACTATTTTTAGAAAGGTATTGCTTTAATCAGAAAAAAAATCTATTATTTGCAGCACCGGAAATATGAAAATAATCTCTTCATATATCCCTAGATGTACGAATAATTATAATACTAAAATTTTAATACCGTCTCTATAAACATGTTAAAACTATATACGTACGTCTATTAGTAAGGGTACAAGTGTTTTTCCTTGGTATCCAAAATTTAAATAATTTTAAATTTTATTGTAGTGAAAATAATACAAAATCGAGAAAAGGTAATAAATCTCTTTGTAGTTTTAATTACCACAATAAAAACAACATCATTTAATTAATTACCTACCAAACTTTCTTATAGCTCTGTTATTTTTATATTCGGTGAGATTTCGACCCCTTTCGCAAAATGTATTTAATAAATTAAAAACGAAAGCACTGAATTATTCTAAGCGAGTGAAAATAAAATAACAAGTCTGTGGGAGGAGGGGTGCTCTCATTAAATTAATTGTACTGTAAACAACATCCGACAAAGAAAAATTACATTTGCGTGGCTTAAATAAGTCGTAATTTCAGGAGAGCTAGTAATGAAAACCTCCCGGCCTGGAAAGATGGATAAAAGAGGAAAAAGGAACAGTTATATCTTGGATAGTCTATAATAAAAAGTACTGAATAAATATGGCTGCCTTATATACGAGTAGAAGTATACAGGACATTTAATAAAATGCAATTAAATAAGAAGAATAAGCAAAAGAAACTGTATTTTTATAACAACGAGAATTTTTGCATCTTTTTATAAAGCTGAATTAATTCGTTTTGTAATAAAAACTATCGTCGACACGCAAGACAAAATCAGGTATACATTATGTATTGTAATGATTCGACCCTAGGTATTGTACAAACTTATAATTTGTATTTTATTTACGTTGTGTTGTGTATGTAGTAACCCTTTTATTCACTTAACAGGTTCGTTGTTTGTATCAATATGCATTATCGTAAATACTGTGTCTTTCTTTCCTTTAAATGACCAGGAATATGTGTGGACAATAAATAAAACAGGATGTGAGTTTAACGGATGCTAAGTTCATTGACCTCAATTATGACATTTCTAATAAATTTGTATTTCTTAAATTATTTATATTCTCAAAATATTTTATTATTCGTTTGTACTTAGAAGCCATGTGCATTTTAGTTCAAAAAGTATATGACTCTACTTGTGGGAGCAAAATTAAATAACCCCTACATTTGCATTACGAGATGGGAAACCCACAAAAACCATCCCGGAGCTTACCAGACAACCAACTAGCGGGAACACTCCTCTGATTAGTAAGCAGATCCCGATCTCATCCGTTGATTATTTTGTGTTATTGACTAGCGGGAAAATAACTCTGCAGTACTAACTCGGGACGACCACACCCGTTAATTGTTTTCAGGCAATTAACTAGCGGGAACACTCTTCCGTTTTCCACGCACAGCTCGACCACACCCGCCAATTGTTTTTGTGCTATTAACTAGCGGGAGCATAACTCTGCAGTACTTACTCGGGACGACCACACCCGTTAATTGTGATCAGCAATTAACTAGCGGGAATACTCCTCCGTTTTCCACGCACAGCTTTACCACACCCGTCAATTGTTTTTGTGCTATTAACTAGTGAGAACATAACTCTGCAGTACTAACTCGGGACGGCCACACCCGTTAACTGTTTTCAGGCAATTAACTAGCGGGAACACTCCTCCGTTTTCCACGCATAGCTCGACCACACCTGTCAATTGTTTTTGTGCTAGTAACTAGCGGGAACATAACTCTGCAGTACTTACTCGGGACGACCACACCCGTTAATTGTTTTCAGGCAATTACCTAGCGGGAACACTCCTCCGTTTTCCACGCACGGCTCGACCACACTCGTAAATTGTTTTTGTGCTATTAACTAGGGGGAACATAAATCTGCAGTGCTAACTCGGACGACCACACCCGTTAATTGTTCTCAGGCAATTAACTAGCGGAAACACTCCTCCGTTTTTCAAGCACAGCTCGACCACACCCGTTAACTGTTTTGTATTCTTTTTTGTTCTATAGTTTTTACTTTTGTTGTAAGATTTTGATTTTTGTTGTGTTATTCTTATTTTTGTTGTAGATGCTGGTCATCTTGAAGATTGTTTACCTGGTTTCTATTTCCTCCTTTGATTTAGAACCTGTTGTGCTTTTCGTGATGATCTTCTTCCGAACGGTCTCTTGACTCCTTTCTTGTTTTCCGCTTCGCACAGCTTTTATAACTTCTGTTTCCCACCCGATCGCGGAGATAAAAGATTTCGCGCAGACCAAATATGGTTATAAAATACCACCCATCCCTGACGTCACGTAATTCCCCCGACTTCGCAAATTCGTTGTGTTTGCGCTTGGTTAAACCTTGAGCCCAATTTTTCTTTGCGTATCAGCATCTTCTCACGCGCCCGAACTTGTTTGTTATTTTAGGGCGATGTTGCGGTCGTTATTTTTCTTATACCAAAATTAATTATCGATTTAATTCTCATATTTACTGGATATTGATTTTTCTTTATTATTTTCTTGGATGATTTTTGTAATAAGATTTTAATTTAATTTCGTCAAAGAAAATATTTGCACATGACCCCTATTGACCCATTACAGTATACCCTCTTTTAAAGCTGTAATATAAAAACTATGTACAAATAATTTGAAGCACTTAGTTTAAAGTTTGGTAATGACTAGTTTGTAGTCAATATTATAGTTACTGTCAAAGTTAAAATAAATGCGACAAAACAAAGTTAAGTATGTTAATATTATTTTAAAAAAAATTATGATGTGTCTATCATAGCACTTTTCCCCGATAAGGATATGATGATTTAATTGTTTACAATATGGAAAAGTTGCTCAAACTAAATTTATTCTACCATTTCTTTTAAATGGAATTTGTTTTCTTTTATTTGGCAACTTTTCTAGATCTCTTAATTCTCTTTACAGTCACTTATTTTTTTAAATTTTTAAATACGCGTTATTTAATTATTTTAATTTTTGAACTTCATTTTTTGTGCTTTCTATTTCATAGTATTTTACTTACTGTGGATCTTGAATTTTAGTGTCAAACTTGTTAACATTTCAAATATTATAAAACAACAAAACTTGGAGACTTTTTGAAAGATATTTCATAGAACAGTTAGAGCCCTGCACAAGCCGATTTTTTTGGACGCGGCCCGGCCTGCTAGCAAATTTTGCAAGCCTTGTCCGGCCCGGTCATAAAATAATTGACTTGAGCCCGGCCCAGATAAATAATATAACAGGCCCGACCCGGCCCGGCCCAGCCCGGCCGATATTTTTGTTTCAATAATTCAAAATTTTTTCGGAGTTTCAAAACACTAGCTAATGAAAGTTCATCACACTTGTAAATATATAATTACTTGTTTAAAGATATAGTTTGCAATTAAAAATTAAAACAAACTTAAAAAAAAACAGTCAGGCCCGGCCCGGCCCGGTCTAATATTTTGGATTGGAACCCTGGCCCGGTACAGGGCCGTGCCGACCGGGCCGGGTCAGAGCCAGGCTCGTGCAATGCTCTAAGAACAGTTACGAATTTTGTGTGGATCTATGTCACTATTTTGTCCATCTCGTTGTTAGATTAAATGACGCGTATTTAAAAAATATATGTGACTGTGAAGAGCATTAAGAGATCTACAAAAGTTAACAAATACAAAAATCGAATACCATTAACAAAAATTGCCGATGACTTCACACGTTAAACACTAGTGACGTCACGATATTTTTGAGCTCGCATTTATTCATTAAATAAAAATCGACCTGTTTCAGCGTTTTTAGAAAAACCGGTTGAGTTCGTTTAAATTCTTAATATTCCATACTTTACTCGCACCCTGTATAATATAAAATAAAATATTTAAAATATTATTTAATTTGCTACTATGCTATATGATAGTATATGTGACATTTAGGTTAAATTTCCCTTAACCAACTAACAAACATAAATAAAAAATAAAAAAAAGTAATTACACGAATAAAATAAAAAGAATCTATAATTTGAGTACTATTGCATTTTTTAATCAGATTTCAGTGTGAAAGTTTCAAATATCGATTTTGTCGACAGCAATTAATTCGTTGCGCTCAGTTTGTGCCTAAAGGCAATTTTACGACTGAGTCGTAATTAATTTCGCGCTCTGGTTTTACTGTTATTATGAATGTACGAATATATATTTAGAATCCTAAGGTGCGTTTAAATTTTAATGAAATTCCCTTTTCGGAATCAATTAATCATGAATATTAAACATTTAATATTGAACTAATAAATATAAAAAATTATTGCTTTATAAAATTATATAGGATATATATTAACTTTTAAACACATTACCTTTTAAAATTATTTACGATTGTCAATTGTTTTTAATTATCAGAAGCATTTTATCTAAATAAATTTTAGGCAATATGATAATGAAATTAATGATACCCTTTTTCAAAATATGTAAACATACAAATATGGCTTGCTTTTAATTTAAATTCGAAAAACGGGGATATTTTATGTAAATTATAAATAATACGAAATTATAAACAATGTTAACTCAGATATTTATTTCAATGTTTCAGGACATTGTGTGTAGATATTGTGAAAGTATATCGCTTTTCAGAATATATAATTACCTTATTAGTAGATTTAAGTTATTATTTTTATGATAATATTTATTGTGTGTAAGGAGCTACTAAAAGCTTTACACTTGTCAAGTACAATAATTCTTAATAAATGAAGTAATTCTAATTCTAATTACAGTTTTTGAAGAAAAGAAAAAAATAAGTGTATCCAGGTAAGTTTGCATTAATACATTTTACGTATATAATGAATTGTAATAAAAAAATTAATTAAAAAAATAAATAATTTGTGCGCTTCATTTCGGGAAACCCATAGTTATAAAATTTAATTTTAAATTTTATAACTTCAAACAATGCAAATTTTATGTAAATATTGTGGATTATGTCATTTAAAACCATGACAATTAAAAAACTCGTGAAGAAATTTTGTAAGGATATTCAGACAATAATCCAGTTTGAAAATATGTAAAAATCTAAACATACACGATGGTCGAAAAAGGCAAATTTTACTTACATTTTATGGAATATGAAATTTTAAATAATGAACTCGGTGATTTATGTAATATCCTCATGAAATGTTGTGTGTTTATACAGAAAATATTTCTCTCATAGAATAGTTTCTGAGTTATTTTCAAATGAAGACCTATGGAATTGGGAATGTTTAACAATGAACTAGGTAATTTATTGAGGTCTCTTGATGACATTTGGTGTGGTTATACAGAAAATATTCTTTTTTCAAAATATGTGAAAATGTAAAAATATTTCTTCAATAGAATTTGAGTTATTTTTTAGCCATTATTGCAATCAAGAAAGTACAATTCTATAAACAAGGAGGCCAGAAAATTAGTGAAAAACTTTGCATACCGCAATTTGGTAATAAACTTTGAGTAGATAAAACTATAAAAAATCAAAACTATTGTATTATTATTAGGATTGTCGTGGGGTAAAAATGTACATAAAATAATTGCATAGGATAATTGTATATAACAAGATGTATTTATATTGTATGGTTACGAGTCCATAAATATTCTAAATATTTAACCAGCATTTTTTTAGTATTTGTGTATATTTATTGCTATTAATATTTGATTCAACGTATCATTAACATTTGCAATATTTAACGTATTGTTAGTTAGTAAAATAATTTTCTCCGCGACCATTATTGAATGTAATAATTCAGAAATGATATTTAATAATAGAATGTAAAAATTCTCACTCTTGAGAAACAAGCATTCTGAAATACTTGCTTCTTATGTGCTTTGCATGTATTTTCATACTATAACAAGATACAGAATGAATATTCCGTAATCGAACTAAACAACATAGATTGCCTTGAATTTTAAAACTGTCAGTAAATTTCAAATCTGTCAGATTTAAATGCCGACGTCGTATTAATTATTTTCAAACAAGATTTAATTCAAGTAAAATAATGAGTGAAAAATTGAGTGAACAGATATAGAATTTGATAATACTCCACCTGAAATTACAAATTATGCAAATAATATAAGCAAGAACCTGCTGCCGCAAAAATCGAGAAAAGTATTATACACTGTTAAGGGATTGGCAACAAGAAAAGAAAATGGACTTCTTTTCCGAAAATGTTGCAATTGCATTTTTCGGCGATTTATTAAAAAATGGAAATCCTCGACTCTATGAAAAATATATTCAGTCCTGAAAACAATAATAAATACGAAACACGATATCGATATTTCAAGATACGAAAAATTAAAAACTTTGTTAAAACGCTTTTCTGAAAAGTATGTATCTAAGAAATCAAAGGTTTTTATAGAAGAAAATGTTAAGCAATCCTTAGAAAATGCTCCGGATGAGATATATAGCTACAAAGCTAATAAAAATTATAATTTAACACTATAAATATAAATATTAATACAATGTAATACAAATGTATCAATAAATAACTTGTTTTGGTTAGATTTATTTAATTGTTATTACTTCATACATTTTGGTCGTGGAGAAAATATAGTCTATTACTCGATTAGAATAAAAATTTGATACTTACAATCGTATCAATTTATTTCATTCTAACCTAGTTACAGAATATACTATTATTGAAAACATTTCAGAAATATTGCTAATTTGTAGTCATATTTTTATTATTTCAATGGCCTCGTAAGCCCTAATGAAGAACCAAACAATAGATTTTATTTGGATTTTCTATTCAAAATTATTTAATAAATCAAGTTACCTAAAGCTCTTTACTTATTTTCCGGCCACCTTGTATAATAAAGGGAATATAAATCTTGAAATAATTTTGACATAGAATTTTAGTAAATATTTTTTTGAAATCTTTTGAGTAAACCTTTCTCTGATAAATTAAATTTGAAAATAACTCTATAAATCTGAACGCAGTCATTAATATAAATATTTTTAAATAATCACCAAAGAGGACCAATTTTAACTGAATTTTAGGTAATATGCATTTTTAAATAATCACATAAAACATATAAATACTAATAAATATCTATATTTATTTAAATAAATGTTGTACCAACAGCAATTTTATTTTATAAATAATGAAATATTATATTTTCATACCAAATATGTGCTGAATATTTAATGTGTTTAATAAATTATATAAAACATATTCTATATGTATAGAATTTTTAACCTGAGCATAGTAGGTATATTATTAAAATTATATTTCGTACGCATATAGATATTAAAATACTGTTCGAGTTAGTTACACGCAGGGTTGTTGCGTTTAAAACACTTTGTTCAAAAACAGCCGTCGTGTTTTAAACAGTTTTGTTTTAAAAATGTTTTACATCTTAAATTTGTTTAAAACATGTTTTAAACGTTAAATTTATTATCTTAAATTTGTTAAATTATATTTTATACTACTTCATTAAGATATTTTATTTCCTTTTTTAAATGTTAGCCAAATTGTTTAAGATATTTCAAATTACATTACTAAACATAAAATTGTATTACAATAAAATATCACAACTGTGTGTGCAGTAATGTGATTTTTAAATACAGGGAATTTTTCTTTCAGGTATACATATGCATACACTGTACATTTTACGACATTCGTTTTTTTTTAAGATTTCAATTTTAATCTTGAAACGAGGGTTTTCCACTCCCAGACTAAGCATGGAGTAAAATTTCGAGTCTAGAAGAGCCTAAAAATTTGGATTGGCCGCGTATCGAAGCGGAGCGGCCAATCCAAATTAGGCTTTTTTAAACTCGAAATTTTACTTCATGCGCCACACGTATAAAACACTGAAATGTCGTAAAGTTTAAAATATACGGCTTCAGAAATCTAATATGTAAATGTGAATAAAACGTGAGTCAAATTCTGCGCTGAACCAATTGTTTAAAACAGTGATTATAGGCAACTCAATAACTCGAACGAATATTAGGTTGCCTATAATCGTTATTGTATGTGTGTGTTTTGAACTTCACTGTAAATCAGTGTTCTTAAGCATGGTGCATGAAGTAAAATTTCGAGTTTAGAAAAGCCTAATTTGGATTGGCCGCTCCGCTTCGCTACGCGGCCAATCCAAATTCATAGGCTTTTCTAAACTCGAAATTTTACTTCATGCTTAGTCTGGGAGTGGAAAACACTCGTTAAAAGCCTTAAATTAACCGCTCTAAAACAATGAATTCCCGCAAATTTAAAAAACACAGTAATTATCGGGATATGTATACTCAAAAGAAAAATGCCCTCTATGTTCTGTTTTAAACACGTTTTAAACGTGTTTTAAACATGATTTTAATTGTTAATGTTTTAAACGCTGTTTCAATGAAGAAAACACGTTTTATAATACAAACTGTTTGTTTTTATTAAAATAAAATAAAACGTTTTTTAACAGCCCTGGTTACAAGAATCTTTCCTCATATAAAATTAAAAAACTGTTTGTTTTAATTAAAATAACATAAAACGTTTTTTTTAACAGCCCTGGTTACAGGAATCTTTCCTAATATAAAATTAAAAATCAGATTTGTTAGGTAATTTAGGCGATGTTTCTTTTGGTTGTGACTGAAACAGGCATACACTTATATTTATTTATGTATAACCTAATTTTATAATTTAAATTTGAATTAATTATTTATATTATATTTGTAAATATATTGTATATATAAGTATATATAAATATACCTATTTATTTACAAATAAATAGAATCAAAACAAACTTGTTTAAACATCATCCTCTGCCGACAAACGAACACATTACCCAGTTAGTGATTACATATACATGTATAACATACAAATACCAAATTTAATTAATAATATCACCTATTCACGAAGCCCTCAAATCACACAAACATATAATTATAATAATTAATAATTGATATTTGCTTTGGGCTAATTACACGACGTGTATTCCTTGTTTTCCTTCGCACATTTGAAAAGTTGTCGGAACTTTCTAATTGTACACACGTCAAGTTTAATTACAACTTTGCAGAAGTACTACGCCAAATTATAGTTGGCTAATGAAAAGATAATTACACGGGCCGCTTTAATTAAGCTTCCGATTGGATGAGTGTAATTTGTTAATTATGGGAATTTTGTCGTGTATAATTATCATCAAATGGATGTACAAAATTTGTTGACGCGATTGAAATATTTGTTTTGATAGTTTTTTAAAGGATTTTTGAAAAGCTGTACAGGGTGGCCAAAGGTGATTTTGGTAACTAGAAGAGATGGAAAAATTGGATGTAGCATCCTCTATCTTTTTTTTTTGAGATGAACTCAATGATGAAAACAATAATTTTTAGTTTTTGAGTAATAGCCAAAAAGTCGTTAATTTCCATTTTAGATTTTTATCAATATCTCAGTTGTTTATAATTTTATCAAGATAAAATTTGTATGTTCAGGAGACATATTTTTACGGAGAATTGAATGAGAATGTCGGAATATTGATATTTTTATTAAAAAACAAAATACAAGGATCATTCCATGTGTGAAGAAAAATGTAAATGTTTTGTTATTTAAATATTTCGAGTATTACTAATTTAAACAAATTGTTTCAGTGTATTTCTAACTTTACAATATATAAGTGTTTTATACGCGTGGCGCATGAAGTAAAATTTCGAGTTTATAAAAGCCCCGTGAAAATTTGTCTCAGGTCGCTGCACGACCCGAGACAAATTTTCTACGCAGGGCTTTTCTAAACTCGAAATTTCACTTCATGCCTAATCTGGGAGTGGAAACACTCGGTTGAAAATTTAAATTAACGGTATATGATATGTATATTTAAAAGAAACATTTTCAGTATGTAATACAATAAGTCATTTATAGATATCAATAAAAGAAGAGCAGAATTTTACCTGTAATAAACTTTTTAAGTTAACTCTATAATTGCTCTGCCATTAATGGGTTAAAATCGCTCAATCACCCATTATAAAATTGAAAAAATGAACTATTAAGACAGCACCAGTATGGCCATGTGTGTTGCATTAAAAGAGCAACAAATAAGAAAACTTAAAAGTAAGTATTTCTACAAATAAAATAAACACCTGTGCAAGTTTGTAACTTACCAATCTGTCAAAATATAGGAAATTATTTTAAATTTTTAAAAATTAAGGAAAATGGCTACGAATTATCAAATAATTACAGATTTGTGGTTTTATGACGGAAAACAAAAATAAATAATTTCTTAGAGAATTTCAGAAATTTAAAATAAATTATTATTTTACGAAACAGGGGGTAATATATGCTTCCCGACCATCCGGATTTGTCCTTTTTAAATTCTTATTGAATTTAGTGTTAATTTAAATCACACATCGATCATTAATTAATTCGTTTTATTTTCAATAAAATTGAATTTAACGATCTTATGTAAAATATATGTATTATGTTTATTTAATAAAAATTCTTGATTCTGATTATTATTTGCAATTTTTTTTGAATAAGTTTTTGTCAATCACTAGTTTTATCGATTTAGAAAAATTGACGATTTTTCCAATCCTTGGCCCTTTTTATCAATTACAATCTTATAATGTATAAAATTACGAAAAAACTATTCGTGAAAATGTTAACAGTGTCTTAATTAATAAGACAATTTAAGACGATAAATATCCATTGAAACAACTACTTCCCGTGCAAATACACCTCCGGATATTGAATTATACAATGAAATATTTAAAATCTTTATTAATTTGATTTGTTACAACGCTCTATTAAAGTATATGTAACGTTTAGGTCTAATTCTCTTCAAACCAACTAACGATACAATCTTATCCTTGTACATTTTTGTCTATTTATTAATAATGACATCGTATTGTTCTTAAATTTGTACATATAAATAAATGTACAGGGTGAGCGAAACTCGATGTCTCAGCTCTATTATGAGAAAAGGAAATACGATAGAAGAAAAATGAAAAAAATATATAAAGAGGTTCATAAATGGGATTAAGTAAGGTCCATTTTAAGCCAAAATTGCATATTTTTCTTAATTTGGAATCTAAAATAAAGACATCATCAAATATTTTTTCCCAAAAACATACCTATATTAAAAAGAGCTAATTTTTATGAATAAACTTTATAGAGAAGAAAATTTGCTATCTTCTTCTGTTAAAAAATTACAAACAAACTTTATAAAAAGTATTATCAAAAATTCACAATTGTCACGACTTAAACAAGTAGCCTTTGAAAGCAAATAACAAAGTCGCATCTGTCAATAATTAAACTAATGGCTGACAAATATTGTTTTGTTGTCATTCCATTTTGAAAAATGTTTACGAACAATGAAAATATCGACATGTTATTAGTTTATGAAGAATCTTAAAAGAACCCTAGAAGAGTAGTTCAGTTATACGATCAACTTTTAAAATTAATTAGCACTAATAGTATTATTCCATCATGTCAATCTGGCTTCAGGCGGGGTTACAGTTGTGAGACAGAACTTCTAAATATTACCGACGACATACTTACAGCTACCGACAAGGGGAACCTTACAGCTCTAATATTGCTAGATTATTCCAAAGCCTTCGATACTGTAAACCATCAACTCTATTGACCATTTTAAAACACTGTGGACTAAATAATTGTGCAATTACTCTAATAAAAAACTACCTTACTAACAGAAAACAGTGTGTTAAAATCGACTCAAAAACGTCAAATTTACTCAATTTGCATACAGGTGTTCCTCAAGGCTCGATCCTAGGACCTATGTTATTTTCCTTATACACTTCCCTAATTTTAAATGTTTTGGATAACTGTAAGGGACATATGTATGCAGATGATACACAGATTAATTATTCGTTTTCGCCTTCTCCTTATGAAACTGCTGAACGTTATATTAATGCTAATATTGAAAACATCTGCAGTATCTCTAAACTTTTAAATCTAAATTTAAACTCTATTAAATCTCAATTATTATTATTTGGACCCAAAAAAGCGTGTGCGTGTATAGCAAATAAGTTATGTACTAAACTAAACGAAACTGTAATTCCGTACAGCAGCAGTGGGAAAATTTAGGCGTAATACTAGATAATAAATCTATCACCGGTGCATACCTTAGTTTAAAGAAGTTATATCCGCATAGAAATTACTTGTCAATTAAAACCAAAATTATGTTATGTGAGTCTCTTGTGCTGTCTAATTTTACATTCTGTTCTACCCTTTGGAATGCCGCTTTAGATTGTGTGACCAGCAAACGAATACAAAAAGTACAAAATGCTTGTTTGATGTATATCTATGGAATACGAAAGTTTGATAGAATATCTCACAAGATTAGGGAATCGGGATAGCTATCTATGAAGGAGCGACGTACAATTCTGTCTGCTAGTCTATACCACAAAATTATTATTTCAAAACAACCTCCATACCTTTACAGCAAAATTTCCTTTAGAGAAGATGTTCATAACATAAACATCAGATCTAAAGGACGATTATCACCTCCCAGCTACCGCACTGCAATGTTCCAACATTCATTTACATATAATATTTATAGACTATATAATACAATACCCCAACCATATAAAATGCTATCTATTAATAAATTTAACACCAAGTTAAAAGCTGCAGTGATTAAAAGTGCCGATTTTCTGTCAATGTGTTGATTGTTATTTGTTTCGACTCAATCTTGTATTTTGTATTATTTAGATATTTGTATATAGTACATGTTGCCTGTTATTACTTACACTATAGAAAAATTATACCTTTTATGTTTATGCATTGAATTACCTTACGTTTTTAGAGATTAATAATTGTTTTGTTTTTTGTTTGCTCTTATTTATATTGATATGTATGGATGGAAGAACAGGTGGGCGGAAGCTCAACTGAATCCCGCCTATTGGTTCACTAATGTTTACTTCCAAACTGTATGCTAAATGTTATTTTGTTAGTGAATAAAGATTATTATTATTATTATACGCCCAGAGATACTCTAATGTGTTATTCCAACCTTAAAAATATTTGCAAGATTGAAACGCAATTTACGTGCAACGAGGCATTTTCTGCTCGAACGGGAAGACAAATTGCTAAAAGGATCAATTCTGACAATATTGTTGTCACTGTTTTGCAGTATTTTCAAGACCATCCAAGGAACTCGATTCGGCAAGCCTGTCGTGAGTTGAATTTAAAATATTGTTCGGTATGACAAATTTTGAAAGGAAATGGTTACCACGATTATAAACTTCACAACTTGGAACACTTGTCAGATCAACATCAACGAAGAATAAATTATTGTGTCCAAGTGATGGTAAACTTAGAGATCAATGACAATCGATTTTTCTTGCATGTGTTGTGAACGGATGAAAGTCGTTTTGTTAGTAACGGTAAGCCCAATAAAAAAATTAACATTTTGGGCTACTGGAAATCCACATTTTGTCAATCCGATTGAAAACCAAGAACACTTCGGTAATAACGTTTAGTGTGGTATTATTTATAGGCATTTGATTGGTCCATATTTTTACGAAGGAGTTTTACGCAGTGAGCAATATTTGCAATTTCTTCAAGAACAACTTCCTGTGCTTCTCGAAAATGGCCATTACAGCTGCGAGCAAACATATGTTTTCAGCATAACAGAGCTCCACCTCATAAGCACGAGTTGTCTAACAATATTTAAATGAAACTTATGGAGAAAATTGGATGGATATAAATGGACCGATACAGACCGGACTTGACCCCACTAGACTGCTCCTTGTGGGAAACTTTGAAAAACAAAGTTTACAAAACACCATCTGTTAACTTGGAACATTTAAAAGCAACAATCAGACATGCTTGCGATAAGATATCTGGAGAAATGTTACGTAAGACTTCAGTAATAGAAGCAAGGCGGAGATTAGATTTATTTAGTTTAAAACACTTTGTTTTATAACAGTGTTTTAAACATGTTTAAAAACAGCCGTCGTGTTCCAAACGGTTTTGTTTTAAACATGTTTTAAATCTTTAATTTGTTTAAAACATGTTTTAAACGTTAGCTTTGTTTAAAACGTTTTTTTTTATTATCTTAAATTTGCTAAATTATAATTTTTTAAAGATTTTTTGTCTACATTTTTACATTTTAACTAAACTGTTGAAGATATTTCAAACTACATTGATAAACTTAACATTTTATTACAATAAAATATCACAACTGTGTGTACACTAATGTGATTTCTAAATACAGTGAATTTTTCTTTTAGGTATACGTATGCATATACCGTAAATTTTACGGCATTCTTTGCTTTTTAAAAGATATTAATTTGAATCTTTAAACGAAGGTTTTCCACTCCCAGGCTAAGCATGAAGTAAAATTTCGAGTTTAGAAAAGCCTGAAAATTTGGATTGGCCGCGTAGCGAAGCGGAGCGGCCAATCCAAATTAGGCTTTTTTAAACTCGAAATTTTATGTCATGCGCCACACGTATAGAACACAGAACTATCGTAAAGTTTAAAATATACGGCTTTAGCAATCTAATATGTAGATGTGAATAAAACGTGGGTCTAATTCTGCGCTGAACAAATTGTTTAAAACAGTGATTATAGGCAACCCAATAACTCTAACGTATATTAGGTTGCCTATAATTGTTGTTGTATGTGTGTGATTTTGAACTTCACTGTAAATCAGTGTTTTTAAGCGTGGCGCATGAAGTAAAATTTCGAGTTTAGAAAAGGCTAATTTGGATTGGCCGCTCCGCTTCGCTACGCGGCCAATCCAAATTCTTAGGCTTTTCTAAACTCGAAATTTTACTTCATGCTTAGTCTGGGAGTGGAAAACACTCGTTAAACGCCTCAAATTAACCGCTTTGAAACAACGAATTCCCGCAAATTTAAAAAACGCTGTAATTATCGGGATATGTATACTCGAAAGAAAAATGCCCTGTTGTTCTGTTTTAAACATGTTTTTAATCGGTAATGTTTTAAACGCTGTTTCGATTAAAAAAACACGTTTTGTTAAAAAAACTGTTTGTTTTAATTAAAATGAAAAAAAAAACGATTTTAACAACGCTGTTTAGAAGTAGGAGGTGGTTACATTGAAATTTTGTTGTAGTGATTGCCTACATACTTTGTTTCTTTCTGTATTAATTTGTTTAGTTTTTCTTGTTTAGGGTTAAGCGCGATATTTATGTATTGTAACTTATGCGTATTATTATTTTGTTTTTATATATTTTTTGTAATGTTGTAGAAAGGAGAAATCTGTAGATTATTAAATAAATAATAGTAATATAGTAACATATTACGTGTTTTAATGTTTAATTAATGATAATTAATAATACTAATTAATAATGTTTCATTATTGACAGATACGACTTTGATATTTGCTTCCAAAGGCTACTTGTTTAAATCGTGACAATTGTGAATTTTTGATAATACTTTCTTCTAACTTTGCTTATAAGTTTTTAACGGAAGAAGATAGCAATTTTTTTCTCTACTAAGTTTATTCAGAAAAATCAGTTTTTTTTAAATATCCAAAAATATAGGTATGTTTCTCGGAAAAAAATATTCGATGGCGTCATTAATTTAGTTTCCAAGTTTAGACAAATATGCAATTTTGGCTTAAAATGGACCTTACTCAATCCCATTTATAAACCGCTTTTCAGATTTTTTCTATCGTTTTTCTTTTTCTTATAATAGAGCTGAGACGTCGAGTTTCACTGACCCTGTACAAATTCATTAAATTATTCAGTTAACGGATTCCATTTAATTTAATAACGCATATTATTGTATAACTATAATAATATAAATATAACTTATTAAAATATGATTAAAACTCAAAATATAACATACAATTTGAAACACGACACATGCATGATGATCACCTTATACTAATACCGCAAAATTACAACTTGAAAGAGTTCAAGGTAAATTCCTAATGCTGATGCATTATAGGTTAGGTGGTTTTAGGACAGATTTCAGTCATAGCGGTATATTGATGCTATTGAATGTTAATTCATTAGTGGAAAGGAGATGGTTTTTAGATATGGCATTTATATACAAAATAATTAATAGTTTAGTGCATTGTAAGGAATTGGTTGAAAGACTAAATTTTAATATACCACGTGGTCCGCAATCTCGACATAAGCCATTATTTCGTTTGGCCTTTCATCCGAACCGGTACGGAATGTTTAGTCCCCTAGACCGTATGATGCGATATGCCAATAAACTTGACAATAACGACAATTTTGTGTTATTCGATCCTCGATTCACTCGTTTCAAGTGCCGCCTGCACCGCATCAACTTATCTAATTTATCCGATATCGTTTAGTTATTTTAATGTGTTATTATATTTTTATTGTCTATTAATAACATTAATGTTAATATTATTAATATATTGTTTTATTATATATATATATATATATATATATATATATATATATATATATATATATATATATATATATATATATATATATATATATACAGGGTGTCCGTAGGGCAAATATGTGAAATTTGTAGCCCAACAATAATCCGAAAACAGATTTAAAATATCTTTTTTTGTTTTCGAGATATTGCCAAAAAACTATTTTTTTCAAATTTCGTTTTTATTTTTTTATTCAAAAACTATTGGATCTAGGAATTTGCAACTTTTACATTATACAAGCACTTTTTAATCAGGAATTTAGTAGTGTACTTACATTTAAAATAACTTTAATATCTTCTCCAGAACCATAGCCAACTTTTGTTTTTCTTATGGGCGCCATATTGGATATTCATATTTTTGGAAAGAACTTTTTTTTCTGAATTCAATAGTATATCACACTTATAATTTATTTTGCGTTTCATTTGAAACAAAGCAACCTTAACCAACTCTCTAACTCTTCAAATAACCGAGATCCCCATGCATTTCCTCGAAATACGGACACCCTGTATATATATATATATATATATATATATATTTATTTTTAGGTTAGCCAGTTATATATATATATATATATATATATGTTTATTTATTCAATATTTATTTGTTTATTTTTTATTTTGTAAGTACCCCTGAGATTACCTTACCACTCTTAATTTTGAATTGTCAAACCACTTGGGATAAAGATGTTCAAAGTTTATGTTGAATAGTTGACTTATTTGTGCATTATATTGTTTATGATGATTTATGTAAATGCTCACAATTTTTGTAGAAAGGAGATTTCCGTAAATAAATGAATTAAAAATTTGTATCAATTTGTGTGGTATGTTTTTTTAAATTTGTTTAATTTTATTGAACGTGTCAATCGATTTTTTAACATTTATAGTTTATTTTTTAATTATTGTTTGTTGTTTTCACAAGTTTTATCAGCTTTCAAAAATCTTTTTGTTTTATTGGTACTGTTTATGGTTTTCAACAAATGATATTCAACAAATTTGTAGCTTTCATTTTTTGCTTAGTTATTTGACTGTATATAGTCTGTTGGGCAATAAGCTATTATTATTATAGTTATTATAAAATTTGATATTTTTAAGGAATTCTCCAAACTTTGTTAATTTATATAAAAATCGTGAAATGTTTTTTGACAGTATAATTAATTTGTTTCCTTGTCTTCCATTAATTTCTATCTACTTTGAAAAATATTATTAATCGTTATTATGTTTCGATATTTTATATGATTTCTATAATTTTTTATATACCGTTTGGTGAATTTGCAAGAACTCCGTGCGTTCACAAAACCGGTGAATGCGTCCATTGTTTCCACTCCTTGATTAAGCATGATACGTTTGGATTTGGACGCTTCAGGTCCAAATTCAAACCCAGGCTTTTCTAAATTCAAAATTTTACTTCATGCGCTACGCGTATAAAACACTGGTTTAAAGTCAAGTTCAAAATAAGGCTAGGAATTTTTAAAATTGATGTATTTGAATATTCAATCAAAAACATATTCGAATTATTCGAATATTCTGATAATTCAAATGTTTAAATATTAATGATGTTTCCTTTCAGATTGTTTTTAAATTGAAGTCTGATTTTTTATTTGCAAATTAAACATGAAATTATCGAACATTTTAATATTCAATCAAAGATCAATAATTTGTTTTTAGATTGTTGAAGCTAATAGAAATTTGTTGCCAAATGATATCATGAAATAATCGAAATTTAAAAAAATTCTGTAGTTTGGAAAACAAACTATCGTATGTTCAGTTAATAAAAATCTCTAGAGTGCCATGGAAAATATTCTAGGTTGGCAACTCTAAAAATATACATTATAATTATTGTATCTGACGTTTTATATGTCAATTTCTATAGTGTGTAGCCAACTTAAATTTCAAAAAAAGATTAAATCATGGCACTCTAGAGGTTTCTTAGTTGAACATATGATAGCTAAATTCATATATATACAGGGTGTCCGTATTTCAACAGAATGTATGGGGATCTCGGTTATTTAAAGAGATAGCAAGTCGGTTAAATTGGGCCAAAGTTGCGTAATTTAGGGCCTAATAATAACCTAAAAACAAATTTGATATCTTCTTTCGTTTTTGAGATATTGCCAAAAAAACGGATTTTTTTTGATTTCGTTTTTATTTTTTTATTTAAAAACTATTGATCCCAGACATTTACAACTTTGACATTACACAGGCACTTTTTAACGAGAAATCTAGTAACATATTTTATTTTAAAATAACTATAACATTTATCCAGGGACCATAGCCAACTTTTGTTTTTCTTATGGGGGCTATTTTGGATTTTCATAATTTTTTGGAAGAATATGTTTTTCTGGATTCAGTGATGTGTCACACTTCTAGTTTATTGTACATTTTATATGTATAATTTTAATCTTTTGTTTTTTGTAAAAAGTGCCTTGGAAACAGTTGAAAAACTCACTCTTTTGACAACTACTAGGACCTATAATTTGCTTACATATTACTTCTGAAGACGGGCATCCGACGATACATACTTTAACAGTTGTGATGTATTTTAAACTAACGAATGTCTTCACTCCCAGACTAAGCATGAAGTAAAATTTCAAGTAGAAAATTTGTTGAAGGTCGCGCAGCGACCCGAGACAAATTTTCACGGGGCTTTTCTAAATTTGAAATTTTACTTCATGCGCCACGCGTATAAACCACTGATTTACAACAAAGTTAAAAATATATAACGCTTAGATGTAATGGTGATCAATATTTACCGAGATTTAGCGAAAAAATGCAAGAATTACTTTTTTTCTGAATAGTTTTTGAATAATAATAATAAAAGTAGAATAAATTTAGTTTGTGCAACTTTTATGTGATAATCGATATTTATTTTTATTATTACAAAAGATTAACAGCTATTAATTAATTTTAAGTGTTAACAATGATTGACTGCTGTCAAGATTTTATGACGTCATTGTTTCCAAAGCACTCTTTGCAAAAAAATCATAATTTTAAATATAAAATCTAAAATAAATTATGAGTATGATACATCACTGAGTTCAGAAATAAATATTGTTTCCAAAAATATGAAAATCCAAAATGGCGCTCATAAAACAAACAAAAGTTGGCTATGGTCCCCAGGTAATTGTTATAGTTATCTTAAAAAGAAATATGCTACTAGATTCCTCATTAAAAAGTGCCTGTATATTGTCAAAGTTCTAAATGTCCAAATTCAGTAGTTTTTGAATAAATAAATAAAAACGATTTTTCAAAAAATCTGTTTTTTGTTGATATCTCCAAACAAAATAAGATATTTCAAAATTGTTTTCCAATTATTGTTAGGCCCTAAAATAGGCAACTTCGCCCCAATTTAACAAACTCTCTATGTCTTCAAATAACCGAGATCCCTATACATTCTGTCGAAACACGGCCTCCTGTATAATCAAATTTGCTCCAATTGTCAAAACACATAATTCATGATTCGTAGCTAGTTTTCTTTTAAAGGTAGACGTACCGTGACAATTGAAATTGATTTTTCATTAAAATTGGTTGATTCACTTGAAACTTTGCCTTTTTTTTAAAGTACAGGGTGGTCACATTTGGGTGTTACCATACGGAATCATACAAGAAGAGATAAAAAAACTGATGCATTCTCGATCTCAAACTTAAAGGCCATTTTTCAAGACAAACTTAAAGACAAAAGTCGAGTTATAGCCAAAAACTAATTATTATCCAATTTCGATTTTTATTAATATCTCAGCGATTTATTATTTTATGTTCATATTTGACCATTTTTAAAACGTGGTTTACGTAACTTTTGTTAATAATTCGAATAAACAAAAGAATTGCGAAACGAACGATACATCAAATCACACTCTATTTGATTGGTTGAATTGTTCAGTTCATTACATACAAAATTTTATTTTTGTATACTATCTTCGTTACAATGTATATTTTAAATTAGGCAATAGATGTAGAAAATGTGTTAATTATGTTGAGAAGAGCCGCTTGCACTAACCCAAAGAGCCGCAAGTGGCTCACGGGCCGCGGCTCGCCGACCACTGAACTAGGGCAACCTGAATACAAAATTTTATGCAAATCCCAGAAGGTAAGGTTGTAAAATGTAGTTTCAGTTGTTGATTTGACATTGAATAAAAAAATAACATGGCAGAAATAAAAAAAATCAAATTTAAACATCACTTTAAATCAGTTTTTATTAGAGCTGGATAGGATTTGAGTCCTGGATTCGAATCCTTTTGGAGGATTCAAAAGAGGTATTCAAATACTTCAGTCAACGAATTCGTGATCCGGATTCGATACACATTTTAAAAATGTAGGCCTTTTGAATCCTTAAAAAAAGATTGGAATATTTATAAAAGGATTCCTTCAAAGGATTTCAATTCGTTATCCACAATAAGTAGTTTTTATTATACAACTCCCGGCGGAGCCACCATTTTTGCTACACTCTGCTACACATTGCAATCTGCCAAAAATTAAGTTAATAAAATTTGGCTCACTAAATTATTGCATACAATTCATGTTTACTTCTTAAGGTTTGCCTTAAATTTCAAATGAATTAATACATGTTTAAATGTGTAAACATGTATTAATGCCTGCTTCATGCTTGCTTCACAAGTAGACTACCCACTGAGCAAAAAACAAACAAATATCGTAATATCAACATTGTAGCAACATTTAACGTTGTTTTAATGTTGATGAAACATTTTTTTAATGTCTTTGCTCAATGGGTACATATGCAACTTTGCAAATGTCACTATTTTAATTCTAATCCTAATTTCAAATCTATTTTGCATGACTGCTTCATAAATAAACTAGAGGTACAACTTACAATGTCACTATTTTTGAATTTATTTAAATTGAAAATATATTTTGCCTGCGTGCTCTACAAATAAAATGAATAAAACTATAAAATTGCACTATTTTAAAATTCACTTACTTTTCATAAATTATGATGACGTATAAACAAAAGAAAGTTGCATTTGTGGAAGAGATGAAAACGAAAATAAATAAAAATATGATAAACACACACTTCCATTACACGCCATAATCCATTACAACTCTCGAATATTTCTTATTATACACATCCTTCCCTTTCTCGTTCACTCTCGACCCCTTCAAATTCGAATCTCGCAGAGAAGGCGCCGGGAATGTATTTATCAAAGTCCCCCGCTTTTCATATTTTCAGCGAAACTTTTTTTTCTCTTATCGCCCACAAGATGTGCATGTATATATGCTTGATCTGTTTTTATTTTGCGTTCGTTTCTGTGCTTGTATAGACCGAGTGAATTTGATTATGTGCATTAAAAACATCAATATAAACAGCAAATAATATGCATATGTTGTGCCTTTTAGATGATGTGTCTTACCTGTGAATGAAAAAGGCATACATTTGTTTATGTATAACTTAATTTTAAATTGTTATATTTATGTAATCATATGGGATAAATTATGTAAATATGCATATAAAGAATGTCCGTATTTCCTAGAAATGGATGGAGATTTCAGCAGAGGCGTAGGAATGGGGTGCGGTCCTCCCCGCGTGCTATCACTGAGGGGATGACAAAGTGGAAAAAATGCATTTACAAAACTTTAAAAAATGTCACTTAAATACTAATATTTAATACGAATTATTAACTTGGTCTAAGACCTATTTAACCTGAAAAACTCAACAACATATTTATTATAACTTTTTAATCATAAAAAATGGTTAAACACCAACTTCCGTATTAATAGACCTTATCGTACAGCTTTAACACCGTTCTTAGGATGATATTAAAATGTTCGTATTAATGAAACATTTAAGTAAATTACTATTGTTTGTTTTTTCATAATTTTAATTGTGTTTTAAGCGAATTAATTTGTTATGATTAATACATGTGTTAGTTTTGTTGATAAATATCATTTGAGTGCCATTATTCGTGTGTTGCCTTATCTGGAAGTTTGTTTTTTGGTAGAGTGAGTTTTTTTTGCGTTTACTTGTGGGTTAGGTTCAACGACCTCCATCTCATTGTTATTACAAATTTCATTATCCTATATCGTAGACAACCAAACGAACAAATTATTTGTTTAAACAGCACTGGATTTTAAGTATATTTGCAATCACATTAAATATTCCTTCACTAAGCCTCTGTTCTCTTGTGTTTCATATCCGTGGTCTACTGTCCATTGTTTGTGTAATAAGTGACGTGACGTGACGTGAAACTTGTATTTTGTTTATTTTCCTTCCTGTAGTTCCTTTTTAATTTGCATAATGTCCCGCACCTGCGGCCGTTGTGAAGGTAATTTGGGTCCTCGATCAAAAGTTTTAAAATGTTTTACTTGTAATGTACGTATTCATGTGGCCTGTTTGAACGAATTAACTATGGATGGTGTAGCTTACTACCTTGTCGAATCTAATAGGGTAAATGGTGATTTTTACAAATGCAAGGATTGCCCGGCAAATAAGAACGTGTCGCGTACTTCAGTCTACCAAGCCATTCATGATAACGAACCGGGCGCTGAGGAGCGAACGCATGCGCCAGTACCTATTGCTGCTGATCCCGCCCTCGTCAATACAATTCGGGCTTTATTCAATAATGAATTTATGCTAATTTTTAGAGATGAGCTGCGATCCGTACTAAAAGATTTAAGAGTCGAAATTAAATCTCTAAATGATAGGATTACGAAGCTTGAGACTGCAGCTATATCTAATGATTCGCAAAGTTCTCCTGACTTGTCAACAAAATCAGATATTGTTCGTGAAGTAGAAGAGACACAAATGCGTTCCCGAAATGTTATGGTTTTTAATGTACCAGAGCCAGTTGGATCTCGCCAAGAAATGATTACTAAGGATGTTGCTGCTATAAATGATTTGATCAAGTTGCAAGTCAAATTTGATCCAATTAAAGTTATTCGCCTGGGAAGGGTTGGTGTAAAGCCACGGCCGATGAAACTTATATTTGTTACTGCTCAAGAATCACTTGATATTCTAAGGGTGACTCATGCAACTGATACTGGTAATATTATATTTAACAATGACAAAACTGAAATGCAGCGTAATCACCTAAGAATTCTCAAAGATGAACTGGATATGCGGAAAAAGGAAAAGAAACGATATAACTATTAAATATGTCAACGACCACCCTTCCATTGTTAAATCTGCTTCTAGGATGCAAACAAAATAAACATATATTTCCAAAATATAGGTCGCATCAAAGGCAACTTAAAATCGTTTATGCTGAATACATACTCGTCCATCTACGACGTCATTATCCTTGTTGAAACGTGATTAGATAATACTGTTTCAAATGCTAAACTGGGCCTTATCATGTAAAACGTGCCTTATCATGTAAAAAAATAGTACTTTAAGTGCGTAAAATTGGATCGTATAACAATGATATATTATAACAACGATGCGTTCTTCAAATATGTAATACTGTAGTAAAATACGTTCTAAAATCTCATCAGCTGGAAAAATCTAAAATTGTTTTTTTATTTACTATTTAGTTTAACTGCAAAAGCAGTCATGTAGAAAATGTTTTTTTTTATTTCTATACTTTAAAAAGCAAATTGTTTTTATTTGTGAGGTAGAAAGTTACCACTTTATTTTTGTTTTGGTTTATTTACAATTCATTTTATAACCTATTTAATAATCAAAAGGAATATGATATTTCATCATCTTAATATTTTCATTATTATTATTAAGAATGTCCTTTAATACCTCTTTACGTATTTTTGTAATTTGTTTTATTTTTTGTACCATGAAATTATATTGTTACTTATGTTGTAAAATGGAGATTTCCGTTAAATAAAGAAATATAATTTAATAAAATAGTCCTAGTTCAATGCATGAGATCCGTGTTATACATAACCTCAAATGCTATAGTAAAACGAATTTATTTAATTATAATGCTGTGACTTATTTGTTTTAATTGGTGTTTGTTTCGGGGGTTGGTTTTTCGGGGGTGGTATTTCGAAGGGTTGGTATTTCAGGCAGTGAGTTTTATGGAGGGTTTTTTTTTTTTTTAATTTCAGGAATGGTTTTTCGTAAGGATGATTTTTAGGGGGATTGTTCCTTTCGGGAGATGCTTTTTCGGGACTGGGGCTGATTTTCCAGAAATGTTTTTTCATGAGGTAGTTTTTCATAACGTGTTTTTTTTTTTCGTACGCGTGATTTTCAATAAAAGTTGTATTTAATGAAATACAAAACAACCGCCAAATCAGTTATTATTAATATTACTATGTAATAATTAGTAAATTAATAGTCCTGTCTATCGAGCTAGTAAGCGATACATTTGTATATAATAATTAATAGTCTAGTCTACTGAGATAATAATCAATTATTTTCGTATACTAACGGCCGATTTTATAATAATTGGATTAAAGTGACTTTAATAAAAGTCCACTTTAAATATTGATGCGTTTTATAATCAATTTCCGATCTAACTTTAGTAAAAGTCGACTTTAGGGTAATGAATATAGGTCGGTAGCGCCCTTTTATAGTTATTTTTGTTATATAATGTTGCATAACCTTCATTTTGATTGTTTATATTTCAGTTATGTCATTGGAAACGTCACAACAAACAATAAGTAAAAATAAAAATTATATCATTTTTTATGAAATGAGAAAAATATTTTAAACTTAAGAATAAATCAGTGTTTTTATACGCGTGGCGCATGAAGTAAAATTTCGAGTTGAGAAAAGCTAGAATTTGGATTTTTCTCAACTCGAAATTTTACTTCATGCTTAGTCTGGGAATGAAAAACACTCGTTCGATAACTGTCGAAATAGCTTATTTTGTGTTTTTTCTGTTTTATACAAAAACTGCTATATTAAGAAAAGTCGTAAAATGTTAAATATTAAAAAAAGCTATCAAATTTATTAACAGTGAAAAATCAAACTAAGATTGTTTCCAGTAAAAACTGACATCAATTTTTATAAAAACCTTGTAAACTCACGAAAAGTGTCAATATTTTAAAAATCGAAATATTGAAAATTCATGTATAACGTCCTAGATATTGAAAATCAACAATAATCTATGAAATTCCTTATAAAACGCATCAAATTGTTACATCTTGGAAATTTGCAAAAGATGCCGAAATGTTGAAGATTAACAAACATCTTAAACATTTACGCAAACCGACAAATTTTTAAAAATGACTAAAAAATTGTCCACTATTTAAAAATTACCTAAAAGTGTGGATATTTATGAAGATTTTCTACGTTTTTGAGTTGTCCGAAAGTTTAAAAAATGCACAAAAACTGCCAAGATTCTAAAAATTGACGAAAAGTCATAAAAAGTGTTCATATTTTTAAAATTAAAGAAAATCATGAAAATGATCAACATTTTAAAGATTAACTGGAATCCTGTAAGTTTATAAAAAAAAACCTTTATAATTTTTAAATTTATTAAAAATATAGACAAAACATGTGTTACGATTAACTAAAACTGACAAAAATCATCATTACATCAACATTAAGTTCAACGTACCAAATGTTCATTTAATTTTTTTGTAATAATGTATAAATAATCTATTACAAACAGTTGCAGCTTTAATTTTAGCGTTTTATGGAAAACTAAAATATTTAATTATTCATCATCATTTCTAAAATAATCATTGAGCTTTAAGGAATAATTTGTTTTTAAAAATCACATGTTGTTAAAATTAGTTTAAATCATTACTATTTATTAAGACAAAACTATTCTTCATATTGTCCTACAGAAATTTTACGTGTACAACCTGATGATGAAGGTTTTTTACGTATTTAGTCATAAGTTTTACGAAAATATTTTTTATGTAAAATGCAAATAATGTGTCTTAATTAATAAGACAACTTAAGACAATAAATATCAATTGAAATGACTACTTCCCGTGCAAATACACCTCCGGATATTGAATTATACAATGAAATATTTAAAATCGTAACAAATAAAAATTAAGCAAAGCTATACTAAAGAGAGATTAATTTCGAAACGCGTCTATATATGGCCTAAGACATTAGTTTTAATCCAAGTCCTTTCAATAATGTGCATACTTGAAAGTATATACAGCAATTTATCGCAATCTTGAGTAACGATAGAAAATAAAATATGTGAGTTAATCAATCATTTGAATAAATCCAATCTTAAATGTAAGCAAGAGTTTGTGCTAAAGTGAAAACATTGTTTCTTAGCAATATTTAAAAAAAAACACAACGTTTTCAAGACATTTGCAATTTTTAAGAAAACATATTTAGTAACAAAAGATCTACAATGTTTTTTTGTGTAAAATGCAAACAATTTGTCTTAATTAATAAGACAACTTAAGACAAACTATAAGAAGCGTAAGCTTATTTTCTCGAATTAAAATATTTTTGAGTTAGAATTATTCTTGATTCAACTGATCTAAGTTAATACTTTCTTTAGAAGCGATGATTTTAGTAAATAATAATTAAAGCTGGGCGCCTTAACATTTTTTATGCAACGAAAATAAGAAGCTTACATTGTTTCTAACGTTAATAGAAAAATGCTTTATTTTTTAGAGATTAAAAATTTTACTCAAAATCACAAATAATCACATACATTAACAATATAAGAAACAATCTGAGATATTTATTGTTCCTAAAAAAAGTGTACAGAACTTTTTCCAGTTTTATAACCATTATAAATTCTGAGCATTTTGTTATTAAGGTGTTTCAGTATTATTCTCACGAGTGTCTTCTACTCCCTGATTAAGCATGAAGTAAAATTTAACGTTTAGAAAAGACAAAAAATTTGCAGTTAACGATTTTCTAAACTCGAAATTTTACTTTATGCGCCACGCGGATAAAACACTGATTCATTGTAAAGTTTAAAATATATACTACCTCTTATATTATTTAGTATAAATTAATTTACAAATTGTGAAAACTTGAAATATTATCTTAATAATCACAACCCTGTCATTTTAAATCACAACATGAACTGTCGTGATAAAATTGTCTTCCTTTCTTCCTACATATTTTATATTTCCATTATTTGCTTTTAGTTTTTATGCAACAATTTTATTGTCCGTTCTTATTTCGTCTGTATTTTTTAAGGTTTTAATAACTGTAAAGAATAGTTTTCTGATTTGTTTACTATCTAATTTTTTGTCCGAAGTTAGTCTATTTTGTTCTCTGCGTTTAATATCATACAAGGCATTTTTTTTTTTTTTTTTTAGTATACATATCCCGATAGTAACAGCGTTATTTTTTTTTAATTTGCGGGAATTCGTTGATTCAAAGGCTTTTAACGAGTGTTAAATTTTACGACATTCGTTGTTTTTTAAACAATTTCAATTTGAATCTTTAAACGGGGGTCTTCCACTCCCAGACTAAGCATGAAGTAAAATTTCGAGTTTAGAAAAGCCTGAAAATTTGGATTAGCCGCGAAGCGGAGCGGCCAATCCAAGCCTAATTTCGATTGACCGCTCTAAACTCGAAATTTTACTTCATGCGCCACGCCTATATAACACTGAAATATCGTAAAGTTTAAAATATACGGCTTTATCTAATCTAATATGTAAATGTGAATAAAACGTGAGTCAAATTCTGCGCTGAACCAATTGTTTAAAACAGTGATTTTAGGCAACTCAATAACTCGAACGAATATTAGGTTGCCTATAATCCTTGTTGTATGTGTGTGTGTTTTGAACTTCACTGTAAATCAGTGTTCTTAAGCGTGGCGCATGAAGTAAAATTTCGAGTTTAGAAAAGCCTAATTTGGATTGACCGCTCCGCTTCGCTACGCGGCCAATCCAAATTCTTAGGCTTTTCTAAACTTGAAATTTTACTTCATGCTTAGTCTGGGAGTGGAAAACCCCCGTTTAAAGATTCAAATTGAAATCGTTTAAATAAACAACGAATGTCGTAAAATTTACAGAGTATGCCTAAAAGAAAAATTCAATGTATTTATAATCAGTGATTAGTGCTTCTTAAAAACACAACAATCGCGTATTGATGAAAGAGATGATGTTTAAGGTATATTACAAATTTCTAACATTCTAACATTCTAGAATTCTGAAATCTAATCAGAGGTTCAATCAATGATTAGTTTCTCTTCTTTGTATACCGGGTGTTCGATAAAAAATCGCAGAACGCCATAACTCGGTTATTTATGGGCCGCATTAAATGAAGTAAAACGAAGTCAATGGCCTTTTAAATACTACAAAATGACAGTAATTATATAGATTCTAAAATTAACTGCATTTTCAAGTAATAGTCAACTTTAAATTTTTAAATGGCTGCGAATACTGTTCTTATTTTATTATATTAGACAATTTTTTTTGAAAACAATTATGCCTGATATATTGATTATTAATAGAATAAATACTACTGCAACCTTCAAAATTTTGAAAATAGCAAGGGATCCAAAACACATCTAAAATTAATGTCTATACACGGTGCAAGTGAAGTATAAAATATTAAAATTAAAAACAAACTCAACTGGTTTTTATTGAAACGCTGAAACAGGTCGATTTTATGTTTGTTAATAGGCCTTTTTTAGGCGCTCAAAAATATTATGACGTTGGTAGTATTTGACGTATGACGACATTGGCATTTTTTAAAATGGAATTTGTTTTTGTTTATTTGGCAACTTTTGTAGAGCTCTAAGTTTATTTTACAATCACACTTGATTTTTTTGTATTAAATAAGCTTCATTTAATTTAAAAATGAGATCATAAAGATCCGCACAAAACTCATAAATACTATATCAACTATTTATACAAAAAATGGACCAACTCTAAACTTATTGTTTTATTTAATATTTGACATGTTAACGAGTTTGACACTTATATTCAAGATCCGCAGTAATTAGATTGGTCGCAAAATTCTATGAAATTGGATGCACAAAAGATAAAGTTAATAATTATTAGCAACTTAATGACGCGTATATTTCTTAAGTATGTGACTGTAAAGAACTCTACAAATGTCGTCAAATATTACAACAAATTATATTTAAAAAAATTGCTAATGACGTCACACGCCAAACACTAGTGACGTCACAATATTTTTGTGTGAACAAAGATAATAGTCTAGAGAAGCTCTTCTTCCAATCCAGCTGTTAGCGAATTTGTTATTTAAATATGTTCCTCCATTTATACCATAGTGAGGAGGTGCGCCAGAAAAATAATAGTCTAGAGGCGTTCGGTCTGATAACGTCGGAGGCGCGAGAACTGAAGCTCTTCTTCCAATCCAACTGTTAGCGAATTTATTATTTAAATATGTTCCTCCATTTATACCATAGCGAGAAGGTGCGCCATCATGCTGAAACCATATGTTAACTTTGTTCCGTAGTGGAACATCCCGCATTAATCCTGGTAACTCGTTTTGTAAAAAAGTGGATAATTAACATCATAATTAAATTAGCCCTCTAGACCAATAACTCCTTAACTATTAAGTTTCAGACAAAAGTATATAAAGCATTTTCAACTGACAATTACCCAAGGAATACGATCTTAAGCTATGCACATCGCGTCACGGGATACCCTGTATTCACGTGTAGAAACTATAATTTAATATTATTTTGTTGGTCTTTTTCACAAATTGTTCTATTGGCAGTTGTTTTATTGTATAGAGAAGCGCACTGTGCAGTTTTATGGTAATTGTGGCAGCAACTTTTCAAAAATAGTTTAATTAATCATTAATATTCCACAATCAAATACCATACAAATCAATCTAAATTATTATTATGTATTTGACAATTTCAGCTCTGTTAATTCTAGTAATAATTAACCCATTGAGCGCCATTGATGCATACACACAACATTATAAGTTAGTTTGATATAATATATTATTTGACCTGATTTGAAAATGTTAATATTTTGTTATTTAAATATTTCGATTATTACTCATTTACAAAACAATGTCAGTGTATTTCTAACTTCACAATATTTCGGTGCTTCGCGGAGCGACCAACCCAAATTTTAAGGCTTTTCTAAACTCGAAATTTTACTTCATGCTTAGTCTGGGAGTGGAAACACTCGTTCTAAACTTTATATTGCACGTTATTATATAAAATCGACGAATACCTAAAAATGTACAGCGTAAACATTATGTATATTTAAAAGAAAAATTTACAGTATGTAACACAATACGTCATTCATGGAAATCATGAAAAGAAGTGCCGAATTTGAACCAAAATATAATATATAATATATATAAACTCTATAATTGCTCGACCGTAATGGGTTAATGCAGAGTAAGCTTATTTTCTTGAATTAAAAAAGTTTGAATTTGAATTATA
Source organism: Philonthus cognatus (assembly GCA_932526585.2). Taxonomy (NCBI): domain Eukaryota; kingdom Metazoa; phylum Arthropoda; class Insecta; order Coleoptera; family Staphylinidae; genus Philonthus; species Philonthus cognatus. Next base: position 39,698,941 of record OW052242.1, read on the forward strand.
TTTATTTTAAATTAGTTAATGAAATCAGGTGAATTAATTTCAATAAAAGTTTATATTTATCGACACGTACCCTCATGTAATAAACTCTAAAAAAAATATGTGCTGGTAAGAAAAAAAGCATATATTTTTAAGTTTGAAATCTTGTAAGCTGGCCTCGTAAAACGGACGAGGTGGGATAGAACACGAGAAATAGAGGGCGAGAGCTTTTTGATGGTTTGTTTTAGTGTGTCAATAAAGCAAGAAAGCTGGAGAAGAAGGGAAACAGGGTCGAAATTAAATGAAAAATACGAGAAAGGAAAATGTTGAGTGTTTGAGTTACACTTAATTAAAAAAACTACATAAATAGTAAAATAGTGTAATTGTAAATGAATATTAATTATACGTACTGTATAATTTAGCAAAAATCGATAGCTAACACAAATTTAGTTAATTAAGTTTAATGGGGAAAGAAATAATTAACTGACTGCGAATATAAATGTCTATTAATTAGGATTGATGGTAAAGGTTTTTATTTTATCAGTATGGTTTTAATTAAGTTACCCATTTCCCTTTTTTATGTAATAAGTATTTCTTTAAGCGTTTAATATTTCTCTAACATATGTTTATATATTTTTCAAACATAGTAAAAAAAGTGGACAAAAATCAAAAAAAATCTAAAATAATGAAAACGTTTCAGTTGTAGGATTGCTTTCTTAACAACTTAAGTACAAAAAATATATTTATATACTCTACTATTGCTAAGAAATCCCCAACGTATCTTATAAAGGTTTTTATTTACTCAGTTAGTAAGGATCATTCTAATCGAACAAAGAGAATTCCAACAACTAAGACTGAAATTACTGCTTCGGTGCATTTGCACTTTGTGAAACTTGTTTATTTTTAATATTTTTCTCTCGAGGTGCACTTTTGTGCTTAGTCTGCATATTCTGGAAATTTTCACAAGCCAACTTCCAGAATTACATTTTATGATCAGTCAAGAGTAACGCGGAAATTCCCCCGACGCGGCCGAATTATTATTAAAATCACAAACACGCAGAGAGGAAAAAGACGCGAGAGAAAATGGAAATAATGGATAATATAAAATAAACGAGTGGATTTTTTTGCATTTGAGGTTTTGTTTTATTTAATTTCGATTTTCACTTGAAAGGCAACTGCAAAGAAAAAAATACCTGATTAATATCTTCACATTTCTCAGATAAATTATGTAGCTTCTATCTAATTATATAGAGTGAATTTTTCTTTTAGGTAAACATATGCATAAGCTGTAAATTTTCCGACAATAGTTGTTTTTTAAAAGAGTTCAATCTAAAGCTTTAAACGAGTGTTTTCCACTCCCAGACTAAACATGAAGTAAAATTTCGAGTTTAGAAAAGCCCCGTGAAAATTTGTCGAGGGTGATTTATTTGCGTGGCACATGAAGTAAAATTTCGAGTTTAGAAAAGCCCAGAAAATTTGCAGGCTTTTCTAAACTCAAAATTTTACTTCATGCTTAGTCTGAGAGTGAACAACACTTGTTTAAAGCTTCAAATTGAACTCTTTTACAAAACAACGAATATCTGAAGATTTACGGCATGTAATTAGGATACGCATACTTAATTAAAAAAACTGTCTGTATACGCTTGGCACATGAAGTAAAATTTCGAGCTTAGAAAGGCCTGAAAATTTGGATTGGTCGCTCCTCTTCGCGGAGTTTTACTTTATGCCTAATTAAGGATTGTAAACATTCGTTAGAAGCTTCAAATTGATAAATAAAATCAATGCATATTTGATTATTTACAACCTACTTTCAAGAATACGTAAACTGAAAACAATATGTCTATAAAAAAAGTAGTAGGAGATATTTAACATATCTTTAAAGAATTTTAAAACTGAAAAATAATGAGCTATTGACGTTCCTACTATTACGAAAATTACAGTTACAATTTAAAATCAGAGTCGAAACGGCGAAATAATTAATGTGCACTAAAATAACAAATATTAGGCAAAGAAAGAAAAATACTGATAAATAATTACACAAATGACTAGCAATAAAAATAAAATGTCTACGAATTAAAACAATAAATAAAAGAGCAGGTAAATTATTATACAGGTGACGTTCGGACAATCAGGTGAACTTGTTTAAAATAAATGAGATGAAAGAAAATAGATCAATAAAAGCGGTAAATAAATTTGCAGGTGACTGAAAGTATTATTTTTCTAAATATTGTTCACATTTTTGCAAGATTCTCTTAGTTGAGTTTTTCAAAGCTAATAGGAATTAAGAGTTAAATTAAATACACTATAAATCAAACTCTGCTTTCTAGCTTAGCCGTGCTGACAATTGCAAACAAATTATCAAACGGAATGCATTTTGATGATATTTCAAAATTTATAGATTAGTTAGGAAAAGAGGATTTAAGTGCTTATTCTCAGAGTGTCAAGGAAATTAATCGAAAAATATCACTTACAACTGTTAGAATTTTTTATTTTTAATTATTTTTATAATTGAATTTTTTTCTTTTAAAAGTTTCAAATTAAATACTTTTAAAAAATTTAAAACTTAAATTTAGGAGAGTATTATGAGTATTATTATTATGAGTATTGAGGAGAGTATTATGTAACACCGAACATTTTCAATGTTCATTTTCGTATGTTCTAATCAAAGCATCCAATACGATTTGACACCTTCAATTTTTAGGATATGTGTAAACTGAGTTGCCTATATGACCATTACAAATTGTAGCAAATCAATCGCAATTAAAGCCTTAACCTGTACATACAGAGAGTTTTTCTTTCAAGTATACATGTCCCAATTACAGCGTATATGCCGTAAATCTTTAGATAATCGTTGTTTTTTTAAAGAGTTCAATTTTAAACTTAAAATAAGTGTGTTCCACTCCCAGACTAAGCATGAAGTAAAATTTCGAGTTTAGAAAAGCCTGAAAATTTGGTTTGGTCGCGTAGCGCGGAGCGGACAAACCAAATTTTCAGGCTTTTCTAAACTCGAAATTTTTCTTCATGCGCCACCGATACAGAACACCGACATATTACGAAGTTTTACACACCGCTAAGCTTTATATTGAATCAGTGTTTTGTACCGGTGGCGCATGAAGTAACATTTCGAGTTTAGAAAAGCCTGAAAATTTGGCTTGGCCGCTCCGCGCTTCGCGCTACGCGACCATACCAAATTTTCAGGCTTTTCTAAACTCGAAATTTTACTTCATGCTTAGCCTGGGAGTGGAGAACACTCGCTTAAAGCTTCAAATTGAATTCATTTAATTAACCGAGCATCGGAAAATGTGCAACGTATGCATATGGATACTTAAAAGAAAAATTCTCGTTATGAAAATGTTCTGTGTTACATAAAACTCTCTGTATGTATAAATTTTCCAATATTTGTGGTTTTTAAAAGTGTTCAATTTTAAATCTTTAAGGAGTGTTTGAGATTCCCAGTTTAAGCATAAAGTAAAATTTCGAGTTTAAAAATGCCTGATATTTTTTTTTAATATTCAGGTTTGTCTAAACTCGAAGTTTCACTTCACGCGCCAGGCGTATAAAACACTGAAATCGTGTAAAGTTCAAAATATACGCCTTCGGCATACTGCTTTAGTAGTATATTTTGAACTTCGAAATGTTAAGTATTTTATACACGTGGTGCATGAAGTAAAATTTCGAGTTTAGAAATGTGGATTAATCGCTCCGCTTCGCTACGTGACTAATAGAAATTTTCATGCTTTTCTAAACTAGAAATTTTATTTCATGCTTAATTTGAGAATGAAAAACACTCGTCCAAAGTTTATAATTGAACACTTTTATAAAATTTAATTTAAACTCTTTTGAAAACAACGCATGTCTGAAGATTCACAGCCTACATTGAGATACGTAGGTATATTTAAAAAAACCTCGCTGTACGTCTATGTGTATGGTAGGGGGGTGACAAAATATTTCTTCGCACCGCGTACCAGCTGACCTTGCTATGCAAGTACTTAATTATGATACATTTTTGGAATAATGAAAGTGTTCTACAATTCGTGATGCATACAGGATGTTCCATTTAGAAAAATAATCAAGGTTTAATGGTTATATGTTGACTAAATAAATAAAACTATTAAATTTTGTTTTGTTTTCTTTCTTCTAAATGAATAATCCTGTACATATTTACCAATTCTAGCGCAGAATTAAATTCTGCATTAATTTTTAATAGCACTCCTATCTTCTTTTGTTTTCAAGATATTTTCAGCCGTAATATAACGAATGGTATGATTATTATCGATGATATTTTGGAGTTGAAATCGAGCTGCAGATTCAACGAGTGCGCAGCACGAATTGAATGTGCTGCTTCGGTTTCAACGACAAAATATCATCGATAATTAATCATATCACGAGTTATATTTAGTGAGAGAATATAAGGAATGAAATAATGTGAGTCCCTCAATGTTATCGACAGATATGAAATTGTTGTTTCCCTATTGATTGTGATCTTTTTAACCGCACAAAAGTTCGTAAACTGCCGCCACTGCTATTCTATGTTTATGACAGTGATTTTTGGCGTCGCACTTTTCACTTCTCTATTAATATCACTGCACGAAACTTTACACTAGCGATTTTCGTCCATTTTGACGACGTTTCGAATGACAGAACAACTGATCACCGCTTCTTTTGCTTTTATCATCGCGGTGATAGACATGTATCTACAGCTTTCCTTGCATCTCATTGGTTAATAATTCGTTCTAGTAGGCTGTGAGTTGTATTCGCAGCCGTAATATAACGAGTGGTATGATTATTATCGATGATATTTTGGAGTTGAAACCGAGCCGCAGATTCAACGAGTGCGCAGCACGAGTTGAATGTGCTGCTTCGGTTTCAACGACAAAATATCATCGACAATTAATCATATCACGAGTTATATTTAGTGAGAGAATACAACGAATAAAATAATGTGAGTCCCTTAGCATTATCGACAGCTGAGATATTGTTGTTTCCCTGATTGAGAATTTTTTTACCGCACAAAAGTTCGTAAACTGCCGCCACTGCGATTCTTTATTCATGATGGTGTTTTTTGGCGTCGCACTTTTCACTTTTCTATTAATATCACTGCACGAAACTTTACCTATTTTGACGTGTACCTACGGCTTTTCTTGCATCTCATTGGTTTAAAATTCGTTCTAGTAGGCTATGAGTTGTATTCTCAGCCATAATACAACGAGTGGTAAAATTATTACCGATGATATTTTGAAGTTGAAACCGAGCTGCAGATTCAACGAGTCCGTAGGACGAGTTGAATGTGCTGCTTCGGTTTTAACGACTAAATATCATCTGGTATTAATCGTACCACGAGTTATATTTAGTGAGAGAATATAACGAATTAAATGTTATAATGTTACTTATCTGAAACTTCCTAGCGGCACAAAACTCAGAAAATTGTCGCCAATGCGACTCTCTATTTCGCACTGTGTTTTTCGGTATCGCATTTTTCACTACTTCACTTATATTGCTGCTAGAAGCCGTACCAAAACGATTTCCAACGTCCATTTTAATATTTGGAATTCTGAAGCCTAACCACTTTGACGTTTAAAAAACAATTTATGACCACAACAAACTTATCATTGCGATGATTTTTTATCATCGCTGCGATACACATACTGCTACGTATGTACTTGCATCTGATTGGCTGAAAATACATTCTAGTAGGCTATGAGTTGTATTCTCATTTAAATGAAACCAGCGTGGTTTAACTAAAATTGTCTTTAATTTTTTTTTTCTTAAAAACAACATAAATATGAGCAACTGAAATTCAAAATGACCGGTTACTTGAATCTTTATTTCTGAGAGAACGGTTAATTTTACAAAAAAAAGTGCTAAGAAACTCTTTTGTTCAAAATCCCTTCATCTACATTTTTTTGTTTGAAACATTTTTTTTATGTGCAGATTTGTAAGAAATCGATGTTTTCCATTTTTTTTACCCCCTATGGGGGGAGTTTTCGGGGGCAACCCGGGGGTAGGAGTGGTAAACTATTTTTCATCTTATTTGGAGCCCAGTACTTGACATGCACACAAATGTTCTGCTAATTAGGCTAATTTTTAGAGGTTGGGTGGTATTATCGTCTCTCACGACTGGACTGTGTTCTATTTAAAATAGTTGGTGTTGACTCGTATGATCATTATAATACATTAATTAAAATTCCGTATATTTTTATTGTACGGTTTCGGTGGGACACCCTATATATTGTAAATATTTATAGTATTCATTTTAATTTTATTTCAAATATTGTAATTAAAGTTAAAGTGTCCGTTGCAGAAATTAAAAATTGTATAATTATCGAGAAACAATTTTACTCTTCTAAGAACAATTAAATATTAATACGAGCTTATATTGCAACAATCAATGCAAATAATGTTCTTGATTCTTAAGCTGCTATTTCTTATTTTTCTTTCCGTTGGGTTTTTAAGCACGTATGCGGAATCCATTTCTTTGTGCTTATTATTTTTGTTGAGTGTATCCATAAAACGTCTACTTGTATTTTTCTAAATATTCGTGGAAATGCACACGGCTTGTTGGATGCGTTTCCGTTCTAAAATACCCTCCTAGAGTGGAGTTAATGGAAAAGGCAGTGACGCGATCTGAATTCTTAGGAATTTATTTGATCCACACTTTTACGATTGCATCCTGAGTGCAAACTGCAACGTGCTCACTGTCAACTTAGAGTTGTAAAATAATACAAAAACTATGACTATGACTAACGTTTCGCATTCTCTTAAGTAAATATCAATAGTTTTCTAGCACGCAATGTTTCTTTTAGAAATATAAGCTAGTTTCAAACATCTTGTTTAGTTATGAAGTCAATATTTCTAATATTGTATAGCTGAGGCTGTTAGTTGTTGAAACTCCATAATATCACTTAAATAACACACTTAATATGTTTAGGTTTCAAAATAATGTTTATTGTACTACAACAATTGTTTCACCTCACAGTGGCTTAATCAGGTAGATGAATGATGATCATTCATTCTACCTAGGAAAACGAATACCCCGACAGATATAAAATTATACAATAAATGTTTGAGTTATCCCACAGATTTAGTGTTCTATGCATAATTCATATGCAATATGCAATATTAGGTCAAATTATTCTCTCACCAAACAAAATGAACCAACAGGAAATTGAAATAAATTCAAAAAATTTCAGAGAATAATTATTAATTAAAAGAATCTTATGCGATCTTAAAGAAAAAGTCTTAAACTATCTATAAGCGCGTTTCAAGATTTATCCCTTATCAGTATAGCTATGCTTTAGACTTTCAATACAAAACAAATAATAAAAAAACAGATAACTTACAGAAATGTTGAAGTGTGTCGTTGAAATGCCAGGTACACAAAACTGGGGCGAGTGAAAATGAAAACGTATTATTTACAATTAAAAGGATTTTAGATAACATTTAACAGTGATATTTCCAAAATAAGTTTTGTGGTTTTTATAAGAAATATTGTCATATCGCTGTATAGATCATTTAATCGCAAGTTTTTACAATCTATTGCATCTAATCGCTATAACGGGTGTTGACTTGGCGGACGCAACATAGGAAATCCCATGTAATTTTGAAATGTTCAAATTTTGGCTCCCTATTTATTTTAGAAACAAAATGTATTTACCTTTTTTGTAGAGGGAAAAATTCTGAATTCATTCGTGTTAACGTTTATCACTTTACGTTTCTCTAAGTTAAAATAATTAAGAAAAAATAATGTGATTTTATAAAAATAATGACATGCCATAGAATTGAAACAACAACTGCGGATGTCAAAATGGCAAAAGATATCGTAGTCACTTGATTAAAGTAACTGTTTCCAAAATGGTTTACGCTATGCAAGAAAAATGTCATTATTTTTATAAAATCACATTACATTTTCTTAATTATTTTAGCTATTAATTTTCTGACATTCGTTGATTTTTAAAAGAGTTCAATTTGAAGCTTTAAACGAGTGTTTTCCAATCCCAGACTAAGCATGAAGTAAAATTTCGAGTTTAGAAAAGCCCCGTGAAAAGTTGTCGAGGGTCGCGCAGCGACCCGAGACAAATTTTCTGGGCTTTTCTAAACTCGAAATTTTACTTCATGCGCCACGCGTGTAAAACACTAAAACATTGTGAAATGTATGTATATTCGAACTTAACTTGAAATCTGTGTTTTATACGCGTGGCGCATGAAGTAAAATTTCGAGTTTAAAAAAGCCCAGAAAATTTGTCTCGGGTCGCTGCGCGACCCTCGGCTAATTTTCACGCGGCTTTTCTAAACTCAAAATTTTACATCATGCTTAGTCTGGAAGTGGAAAACACTCGTTTAAAGCTTCAAATTGAAATTGTTAGAAAAACAACGGATGTCGGAAAATTTACAGCTTATGCATATGTTTACCTCAAAGAAAACTGTTCCAATGCGTTTTTATATCTAGGTAAAGAGGGATTTGTATACCAAAATAAAAAATTCCGAAAATTTACAGCAAATTCAGTTTATTTTCTTTAAATCTTTAGATATTCGTTGTTTTTTAAAAGAGTTCTATTCGAAACTTTAAAGGAGTGTTTTCCACTCCCAGACTAAGCATGAAGTAAAATTTCGAGTTTAGAAAAGCCCCGTGAAAATTTTCTGGGCTTTTCTAAACTCTAAATTTTACTTCATGCGCCACGCGTTTAAAACACAGATTTTAAGTGAAGTTCGAATATACATAAATTTGACAATATTATAGTGTTTTATACGCGTGGCGCATGAAGTAAAATTTAGAGTTTAGAAAAGCCCAGAAAATGTTCACGGGGCTTTTCTAAACTCGAAATTTTACTTCATGCTTAGTCTGGGAGTGGAAAACATTTGTTTAAAGCTTTAAATTGAACTTAAAAAGAAACTGTTTCTTAATTATTTTAACTTAAAGAAACGTAAAGAGTTAAGTGTGAACATTAATAAATTTAGAATTTTTCCCTCTAAAAAAAAGTGAAATACATTTTGTCTCTAAAATAAATAGGGAAGCTAAAATTTTAACACTTCAAAATTAACATGCGATTTCCTATGTTGCGTCCACCAAGTCAACACCCGGTATTATTTTTATAATTGTAAAATATTGTAATCTCCAAGTAGTTCAGTGCACTTCAGGGTTCGTCGCGGTAATTATTCTTATGTTATATGTTAAATGAAGGAGTTTTCAAAATGTTACAATAAAAATTGGTAAGCTGTGTGTTTGTTGATGTTATTAATTAATCGTAGAAATGTATACAGTTGTAGATCTGATCCTTTTTATATACAAAACACGTTGTCCACGTATCGACACCAGGAGATGAACAATTCATTGAGGAATAACATCATCCACTGATGTCGATACGTAGACGACTTGTTTTGTATATGGGAAGGATCAGATCGATAACTGGATACATTTTTACAATTAATTACTAACATCAACAAACACATACAGTTTACAATAAAGATAGAATAGAATGGCAAAATTAACTTTTTAGACCTCACAGTATCCATGAACAATAACAAACTTCAATACGCTATCTATAGGAAACTAACCACAACAGACACCATTATACCGAACGACTCATTTCAATCAGAGCAAATCAAGCGAGCAGCAATTAATTCATATATCTATCGTTTGTTATCAATTCCAATGTCCGAGAAGGATTACAGAGAAGAACTGAACACCATACTACAAATAGCCAACAACAACGGATATAACCAGGATACAGTCTTCAAGATCCTCAAAAGGAAAAAGAAGATAATGAAAAAACATCTCCTGTACAGTCCGGGCAGCGGAAAAGATACTGAAGATTTGTAGCAGTAACATTCGTCAACAATACTAGCACAAACATTAGAAAAGAATTAAGATCACACAATGTAAAGACAATAGCAGTTAATAGAATAAATGTAAGTCACGAAATGATTAATTACAAAATAGAAACAAAAGAAAAACTAAAAATATTAGGGATTTATAAAATATATAGTTTAAATTGTGATGGCATAAACATAGGCCAAACGGGAAGAAATTTCGAAACAAGACAACACGAACATAGAAAATCAATAATTAACAGGACAACAAACACAGGATTAGCGGACCATTGCACAACCACAGTACACCACATGGGGAAGATCAAACCAATCCATATTTGTAGGAAAAGTCAGAAGTGGAACCTATTAGAGGGATTAGAGATCAAACTAGCTATTAGCAGGGGGGTTATCTACTGAATAACCAACACGAAATTAACAACACCGACATTATCATTAGTGTTGGATTATCCATCAATAAGTTTCCATAGATTTGTATATATTTTGTAACATTTGTCAAATTCAAATGAGTTTTAACTTTGAAAATAATCGTAACGGACCGAAACATGTGTCAGGCAACTAAAAATAAAAACATGGAACAATACAAGTGTTGACCTTTGCCCAATGTGTCTACTAATAATTTCAAAAATCGAATATTTCCAAAAATCTCTTATTTCTATGACCCCAGGGAGTCAGGAAAAACACAATAAACATGAAAACATTATCTTTATTGAAAAATATGATAATTTAAATAATTGCTTGAAAAAAATTATTAATTTAGTAATTTAAGTTAGCATATTATTACTTATTGATTTATTTGTGATCAGACTAATAATTATAGTAAAATACCATTAAGTGTTTTGCATAATAATAAAAAAAATAAAAGATTTTAAACTAATGTTCCTGCATCATAAATAAAAAATGACGAATTTATCAACAGAATATCACAACGACTGGCTTCTATCATTTATTATAATTTTTTATTTTAAAAGATATTAAAAATCCGTTTCTGTGTTTTAATCGATGGCGAAAAAAAATTGATATATCTCAAACCGTTTCCGCTCTATAACCGGATGTTGATAACATTTATTTTTATAATGTTACTGTAGCTCATTTGTTTGTAAAGTTATAGCCAAACTGTGAAAACTTTCTTATGGCAACTTATTACATCCATTAAACTGACGTACCTGTTTTATTTCAAGGACGTTTAGTTTTTTGTTTTTTTTATTATATCAAAATTATTTTTTTTATAAGTGCATATAAAGATATGCATATCATTGAATAGCATGTTAAAACCTGATTTCAATGATGTGTCATATGCATACTTTTGTCATAAAAAGCTATTCGCAATGTAGCCATTACAATTTGTTTGAAAATATGACTGCCATCGATGTTGTATATTTAGTTTAGTAAATAAGCACTCTTGTTTCACACATAGTGCTTCTCTGTCGTGTATGTCAAAAAAAATCACAAAGATATACAAGCACATCGTTGAAATATGTATAAAGATATGCATATCATTGAATAGCATGTAAAAACCTGATTTCAGTGATGTGTCATATGCATACTTTTGTCATAAAAAGCTATTCGCAATGTAGCCATGACAACCGGTAAAGAGTTTCGTTACTAGGTAATGCTTGCAATTTGTTTGAAAATATGACTGCCATCGATGTGGTATATTTTGTTTAGTAAATAAGCACTCTTGTTTCACACATAGTGCTTCTTTGCTTGTCGTGTATGTCAAAAAAAATCACAAAGATATACAAGCACATCGTTGAAATCAACATAAAAATGCTGTTCAATGACATGCATATCTCCATATGCTCCCATAAGAAATAGTAAAATTGGTCTAAGAAAGCAAAAACGAAACATCTTTGAAATAAAACACGTACGTCATTTTAGTGGGTGTATAAAGTTGCCATAAGAAAGTTTTTATAGTTTGGTTATAACTTTTAAAACAAATGAGTTATAGTAACTACATAAAAACGATATTTGATCAGTTTCCGATTCTAGAGCAAAAATGGTTAGAGATAGATCAATTTTCTTTTCGCAATTGATTAAAACACGAAAAAGTGACGCTGGTTTGCGAATACGGTTTTTTAATATCCCTTTAAAGAAAAAAGTTTTTCATATGTGGCACCTCCAAAATGCATCACCCTGTACACTATAAATCTTTAGGCATTTATGTTTTTTTAAAGGGTCCAATTTGACGTTTCTAACGAGTGTTATTAATCCTTGGTTAAGCATGAAGTTAAATTTCGAGATTAGAAAAACAAAAAATGCTCTAAATTTTACTTCATGCGCACGCGTATATAACATTGAAATATTTTTAAGATTTAAATATACATCTTATTCATTATGCCAAAGCAGTATACTTTAAAGTTCACTTTAATCAGATTTCTAAACTCGACATTTTACTTTACATCTAATCAAGGAGTGAAAAGATTCGTTACAAACTTTGAATTGAACTTTTTCACAACTAATGCCAGAAAATGTACAGCGTATGTATTCGGATATGTATACTTAAAAGAAACATTTCTGGTATATACTTATCAAAAAGATTCTCTGTATAAATTATTTTTAACACATATTCGATATAATTGCATAGTTGTATTTAGAATAATACACTCGACCGCAAAAAAAACGCGCCACTTGAAAATTCACGTTATTTCGTGAATATTCAAATAGCCATAACTTCGGTCGATGTGGATGAAATTTGATGAATTTTTGAGTTTTTTGAACGCTAAAGTTTTCTTTTTAAGGACACATAAGTGGATATAACGAAATTTAAGCATTTCTGCATTTAAAAGTCCTACCAACAAAAAAATGTTCAGAATGTTAAAAATGATAAAAGTTGAGAAGTTATACTGTGCCCAAAAAAAATCGTAGCCCTACTTCAAAAAAAGCGCAACAAAATTCCATTATTTTCTTTTGAAATAAGCGAAAAATCATGTCGATCTAATGATTTGGCTCGAAGTTATGGCAGTATTTTTAAAAAGTGTATGCATACCTTAGCGTAAAATTTCATTTTGCAATGAAAATGCAAAAAATTGTCATCCAGCCAAAACATTTATTTGGCAGTAGGTTTTTTCGGTGATGGTGAAATGCAAGTTTATGGCTTTTGTCTTATTTCAGGCCAAAATTGACTTCTGCTCATTGAGTTTGGGGAAAAATAAATTTTTCTCAAATAGTCATAACTTTACTCCAAATCAATTTATCGATCTGAATTTTTGCGCATATTAAAGGAGAAGGACTAAATTTATTCTGGATGCCCCTTGCTTGAAGCCACAATTTTTTTTGCGCATTGTACAAGTTAACAAAGTTAAAAGTTTTAAAGTGAAAAACGTTTCATCGCCTATAGGGGGTAGAAGGGGGTAAAATGTGCATGTTTGAAGATCTGACTAACATGCCCTTAAAGAGAAAACTTCAATCTTTTTTAAATCGCATAATGCCACAGGTTTGCGAGCAGAGTTATGCCTGTCCGCCAAAGTTATGCCCCAAAATACACTTTTTAAAAAAACTGCCATAACTTCGAGCCAAATCATTGGATCGACATGATTTTTCGCTTATTTCAAAGGAAAATGATGGAATTTTGTTGCGCTCTTTTTGAAGTCGAGCAACGATTTTTTTTTTTTGGGCACAGTATAACTTCTCAACTTTTATCATTTCTAACATTATGAACATTTTTTTGTTGGTAGGACGTTTAAATGTAGAAGTGCTTAAATTTCGTTATATTCACTTATGTGTTCTTAAAGAGAAAACTTTAGCGTTCCAAAAACTCAAAAATTCATCAAATTTCATCCACATCCACTGAAGTTATGGCTGTTTGAATATTCACGAAAAAACGTGAATTTTCAAGTGGCGCGGTTTTTTGCGGTCGAGTGTATATATATATTTATATAGATGTATGTTTCAAATTTTATAAATCGTCAAAGATAAAGTTTTAACTTAAACCAAATCATATTCCTCAATTTTGTTTACATTTTTGCTGGTTATAATTACAATGTATTAATAAAATGCGTTATTGCTGTCTTTTGTCGTAATATTTAAATAAACAAAATAGATATAAAGGGTACAAAATTTAAAAAAATTATTTTGGCCAACTTATTGGTTGCATTCGGGCTCTTACCACTCGCGCGATTAATTTACATTTGAACGCGCATGATCTACTTGCTAAATTCGAAGCCGCGTAGCTCGACGCTATGCTGCTAAGCAATATCAAATCAACCTATTACTTCTTCGCGAGCTTCGATGCTAGACTTGCCGCTAGCATCGATACTAGTCTCGACGCTTGACTGAGTTTTGATCCTTAATGAGATTTCCTTTGGTTTAAATAAATCACATGCTTTTCTAAATATAGGTGTTTAATTGAATTCGCTTGGTTTGTTTTACTAAAAATATTTTATTTCAACTAGTTTCGGCTTAATGCCATTTTCAAGAAATCATTTCTTGAAAATGGCATTAAGCCGAAACTAGTTGAAATAAAATATTTTTAGTAAAACAAACCAAGTGAATTCAATTAAACACCTATATTTAGTAGAAATGTTTCACTAAGTGAATAATGAAAAACAAGTTAATAATACATACTTTTCTTGTTTGTTTTTTTTTCTTCTTTTCGTAATCTTAACTAACCAACCGATATTTCAGACACAGCGATTTTTACGTCATGATTTCCTTTTGTTTAAATAAAGCATCTATTTTTAGTTTTTTTTGTAATCTTAACTAGCCCAGTCGATATTTTACACATAGCGATTTCAGTATTAAGTATGTTCTACTAGCGTAGAGCACACTTATATATAAGTGCATATACGCTCTGAAGATTTAATCGCGAGCTAGAGCGACCTGAATACACACGCTTTTTATTAATAGGCATGTTTACCTGGGCACCATTAATTTAGTAAATGCAAAGCTGGAAACGTGCATTTTCAGATCTAGAAAAATGATACGGGGACTTTTTTAATTGCGAATCGCGCACAGCTGTATAAACGTACATTCTATTAGTATTACTGTTTTTAAAGATCACTACACATGTACATTGCGCGTTTTAAGTTTTTATGTTGTTAATTAAATTTTCTATAATTTTAGGTTTATAATAAAAAAATGAAAAATTCAACGTTAATTAAAGTTTTAAAGTATTTTTTAATTCAATTCTTTCAATGGACTTTTATTAGCAAAACAACTCAGTTTGAAATCGGATAAATTAAAATGTATACAAACTTTTGCTGTTTTCTGTGAATTATGTATTAATAAAGTTTTCATAGTTTTGTAAATCTACATATACATTCTTATTTTGTATGTTTTTTAATATTAAAGAAATGGACGTTAATTAAAATGTTAACGTGTTTTTAATGAAATTCATGCAATCGACTTTTATCAGTAAATAAAATTCTGATTGAAGTCTCAGACATTGTATTTATCAGTATAACTACATTTTACAAAAATTAGAAAAAAAATTATACAAGAAAGCCTAAAACCAGGCTTAAAAATGTACTGCTAAACAAGAATATTTTGTAATTTACTATACATCAATGTAACTTCAAAATATACAGGCTTTTTTATACTCGAAATATTACCTTATGCTTAACCTGCGAGCGGAAACCACTCGTTTAAAGCTTCAAACTGAACTCTTTTTAAAAAAAATTAAGAATATCTTACGATTTATATACCAGTCAATGGCCGTTTAAATACTAATAAATGTTATTAATATTGATTTTTTTTAATAATAACTTCGTTTCCAAATAATAGCCAACTTGAAATTTTTAAGTAGCTGCCTATAATTTTTTCATACATGTTTTAAATACGATATTTTTGTCGAAAAAAAATAAAAATAAATCTTCTATGTAAAATTATATTTTTGAAAAATTATAATTAGTGTGCCTTGTAAAAAAAAGTGAGAAATGTAATTTATCGTGAGGTTATGTCAAACATGAATAATAAGAACTTAACAAATAATTACAACTAATTGTCACAATTTAATGTAGAATTGAATTTATAAGTAGTGCTAGTATTAATTGACCCCATTATGCGCAACATTATTATATTATTTTTTTAATTACTAACTAAATACGTTAATTTGATCCATTGTATTATTTGACCTGACTTGAGAATGTGGGAAGAAAAATATAAATATTTTGTTATTTAAATATTTAGATTATTACTAATTTTTAAAGTGTATTTTTAACCTTATAATATTTCAATGTTTTATACGCGTGGCGCATGAAGTAAAATTTCGAGTTTAGAAAAGCCTGAAAATTTGCGCGTAGCACTACGCGACCAAACCAAATTTTAAGGCTTTTCTAAACTCGAAATTTTACTTCATGCTTCATCTGGGAGTGAAAACACTGGTTTGAACTTCAAATTGAACTCTTTAATAAAATCAACGAATGTCTGAAAATTTACAACGTATAAATTATGTATGTATATCTAGAAGAAAAAGACCCAGTATGTAATATAATAAGTCAATGTATAATAAATAAGTTAATGGAACACACGGATTAAATATAAACCAATAAATAGTTTAAACAAATTTGTTTTTCAAGGCACACCTCATTTATTGCTAAAAATTGATATGAGTAAGAATTATAATAATTTTTTTTTATTAGAAACATTAAATTAAAATCAACATTTCAGGCATAATTGGATTTAGAAATACAATGTCTAATATAATAATATAAGAAAAATATATGTAGCCATTTAAAAATTTAAAGTTGACTATTATTTGGCAATAAAGTTAATTCTGAAAAAAATATATAATTACTGTCAGTTTATAGTATTGAAACGGCCCTTTAATTTGATTTTTAGTTCATTCAAATCGGTCAATAAATAATAAAGTTATAGCGTTGGGCGTTTTTTTTTTTTATCGAAAGCATGGTATATACCTACGCTGTAATTGAAATATGCATACTGAAAAGAAAAGGTTCCGTTATAAAATACACAAGAAGTTAGACAATTTTTTTGTTATTCGAAAAAGTATCAGATAAGTTGATTTGAGCAAATGTACATATTTCTAACTTTGAAAAATACGGCATATGTTTGTAGATAACAAAGCTATAGAAAAGTATAATATACCAGGTGTTGACTTGACGGACGCAACATAGGAAATCGCATATTCAATTTAAAGTGTTCAAATATTGGCTTCCCTATTTATTTTAGAGACAAAATGTATTACACTTTTTTGTAGAGGGTAAAATTCTAAATTTATGACACTTTACGTTTCTCTAAGTTCATATAATTAGGGAAAAGTAATGTGATTTTATAAAAATAATGACATTGATACAGCAATTGCGGATATTCCCTGTTTTTTTTTAAGTTCAATTTAAAGCTTTAAACAAGTGTTTTCCACTCCCAGACTAAGCATGAAGTAAAATTTCGAGTTTAGAAAAGCCCCGTGAAAATTTGTCGAGGGTCGCGCAGCAACCCGAGACAAATTTTCTGGGCTTTTCTAAACTCGAAAGTTTACTTCATGCGCCACGCGTGAAAAACACTATGATACTGTCAAATTTTTGTGCATTCGAACTTCAATTAAAATCTGTGCTTTATACGCGTGGCGCATGAAGTAAAATTTCGAGTTTATAAAAGCCCAGAAAATTTTCACGGGGCTATTCTAAACTCGAAATTTTACTTCATGCTTAGTCTGGGAGTGGAAAACACTCGTTTTAAGCTTTAAATTAAACTCTTTTAAGAATCAACGAATGTCTGACAAATTACAGCTAAAATAATTAAGAAAAAGTAATGTGATTTTATAAAAATAATGACATACCTTGGAATTGATACAACAATTGCGGATATTTCCTGTTTTTTTTTTTAAGTTCAATTTAAAGCTTTAAACAAGTGTTTTCTAATCCCAGATTAAGCATAAAGTAAAATTTCGAGTTTAGACAAGCCCCATGAAAATTTGTCGAAGGTCGCACAGCGACCCGAGACAATTTTTCTGGGCATTTCTAAACTCGAAATTTAACTTCATGCGCCACGCGTGTTAAACACTATAATATTATCAAATTTGTGTAAAATTGAACTTCTCATAAAATCTATGCTTTGTACGCGTGGCGCATGAAGTAAAATTTCGAGTTTAGAAAAGCCCAGAAAATTTGTCTCGGGTCGCTGCGCGACCTTCGACAAATTTTCACGGGGCTTTTCTAAACTCGAAATTTTACTTCATGCTTAGTCTGGGAATGGAAAGAACTCGTTTTAAGCTTTAAATTAAACTCTTTTAATAATCAACGAATGTCAGAAAATTTACAGCCAAAATAATTAAGAAAAAGTATTGCTGTTACTTAATTAACGACAAAAAACATAACGCAAACATAGTGATAACTGTGGTCTGCATAATACCACTTTATTATGAGGATTTTTTCTTGTATAGTGTATGTAAATCATTTCGAAAACATTTACTTTAATGAAGTGTGGTTTGAATTTCAAGGCATGTCATTATTTTTATAAAATCACATTACTTTTTCTTAATTATTTTAACTTGGAGTAACGTAAAGTGATAAACGTTAATACGAATGAATTCAGAATTCTAAAATAAATAGGGGAGCCAAAATTTGAACATTTCAAAATTTACGTGGGATTTCCTATGTTGCGTCCGCCAAGTCAACACCCGGTATACATTTTTATGAGACCTGCAATTTTTATTTGAATAATTATTTAATATTAACAGTATTTTAAAAAATATTAACATTAAATAAGAAGTTTTAACTACATTTTTTCACCTACCAATAATGTTAAATATCTTGGTTATCGCAAAAAGTCGCACAATTTAGCAAGATTTATCGTAACTAAGACATCTTGACGATAATTAGAAAACATGTAGTAATTTATGACGATGTATGACACAAAACATATAAATGTTGTTATCAGATATTTATATTTATTTGTTGATAAATTTAATAACTTATAATGTTTTTGTTATTTTATATTTACACAAATAATATATAATATTGTAGCTACACTTTTGCAGAAAAGGGCACCGAAAAAAATATAATATTCAACTTTGATCCAACTATGGAATTTGAAATAATTGATGATAAAATTAATCAATACAAAATGGAATTAGTTGTTTATTTTAATGTTGCGACTTAATATTACAGAGAATCGAAAGTAAACTGAAATAATTTTGAATGAGGAATTTTTTCTAGTGTATATTATACTGTGCGGCATATCCAAATTTGCAGGCTTTTCTAAACTCAAAATTTGACTTCAAGAGCTATAAAATACTGAAATATTGTAAAGTTTTTGGCATTATAATTTACGGTATTAAGATTTAATAAATATTAGCTGTTGCATAGTTTTGGAAAATTTCAGTATTGTTTTAAACTCAATGTAATTTTTAATTAAACTTTTTCCGCCATATTTCAAAAACTAATGACACTATTGGAAATGTGTTAAGGTAGTTTTATTTTCCAACAAAAAATGGATACTTTTGTCTAATTTAACTATGTATATTCGTATCTCTAATAGTGTACGTGAGCCCAATGGCAAACACAATAAAACAAACGAATGGTATAGCGTTATTTAATAATAATAATATATTAATTACTCAACAGATCGGTTAAACCCAATTACAAAGTACTCATTATTTTATTTAAATATTTATTAAAGAAAAGAAAATGTGTGTGTATATATATATACAGAGAGTTTTATGTAACACCGAACATTGTCATTCAATACAATTTGATACCTTTATTTTTTAAGTTATGTGTAAACTGGGTTGCCTATATGACCATTACAAATTGTAGCCAATCAGTTTCAATTAATGTCTCAGCGTATAGGGAGTTTTCCATTCAAGTATACATGTCCCAATTACAGCGTATATGCCGTAACTCTTTAGATAATCGTTGTATTTTCAAAAGAGTTCAATTTGAAACTTAAAATAAGTGTGTTCCACTCCCAGACTAAGCATGAAGTAAAATTTCGAGTTTAGAAAAGCCTGAAAATTTGGTTGGTCGCGTAGCGCGAAGCGCGGAGCGGCCAAACCAAATTTTCAGGCTTTTCTAAACTCGAAATTTTTCTTCATGCGCCACGCGTACAAGACACTGATTTCAAGTGAAGTTTACTTGTTCACAATATTTCAGTGTTTTCAGTGTTTAATACGCGTGGCGCATGAAGTAAAATTTCGAGTTTAGAAAAGCCTGAAAATTTGGTTTGGCTGCTCCGCGCTTCGCGCTACGCGACCAAACCAAATTTTCAGGCCTTTCTAAACTCGAAATTTTACTTTATGCTTAGCCTGGGAGTGGAAAACACTGGTTTAAAGCTTCAAATGATTTCTATTAATAAACCGAGCGTCGGAAAATGTATAACGTATGCATATGTATACTTAAAAGAAAAATTCTCGCTATGACAATTTTCGGTGTTATATGAAACTCTCTGTATATACAAGAGGGTTGATTATGTGTAGTGAGAATTCGTAGTCAAAGGACGTGTTCTACAGGCCGTTGATGATGGCCAGATATTTAATTAACATCGATGGTGCGAGCAGACATTTCACGATTAAATGCCTTCAATCCTAATTAATGCAATACGTCACTGGCCAGAATGTATATATCATACGACATAAATGCAAATTCCATTTTAAGATTAGAACGCGACATTTGCATATTAATATATCATTCCTCCAGGGCTTACGATACAGGAAATTCTAGGACTAACTTCTATTTGGAGTACTCACTTATTGAAATGTAATAATAATTTGATGACAAATCTAGCATATCCATATTAGAATTGTAATTTAACACAAAATTCAGAATAATGTATTTAATTAACCATTTCTTTCAACAGTAAATGTTTTTGTTATTCGAATATTTTTAGGAGGCTTTTAAACCCCTCGAATATGCATAAAGCAAATATTAACTGTATGAGAGAAACGCCTTAAAACAACACCATTTTAATGTTCAAAGAGACAAAATATATAAATCAACAAGAAAGATTTACGCCGTCTAATGTAAATTATTTAGGTATTTCTCTAAACGAGCGAGACAAAAAATCATATTAAAATTGAGTATTTGTTAAACACGCAGGTGTTGCGTAATACTAAGGCTGTGGAGTCGGTGTCGAAGTCGTGGAGCCGGAGTTTAAACATTTCTGTTGAAGTCGGAGTCGTGGAGTCGAATAAATTGTACAGGGTGTATAAAAAGTGATGTAATGGCTTAATGATTATTATTGTTTATAAGTAGCCTAAATTAGTAGCTACAAGTTTTATTTGAAACATTTTTTTCTAAACTTATTACCAACCGAGATATCGAGCTGTTACATTACTTTTTGTACACTCTGTGTAACTTCCACTCCAGGGGCGGGTACCAACGTCATAATTAATGTCGAAGATAGATAGTAAAAACAAAAAATGAACGTTTTTGTTACGTCTTCTGCGTCGCAATAAATCTGCGATAGCTCATCATACATTAACCACTGGACACAAATTTATTATAAATAACCTAAAATGTACAAAAATAGAAATAACCTTCTAAATTTCGACTTGAGTCTGTTGAATAACCTGCTCTTAAATTTAATCTCTCAAATTAGCCGGCCTTTGTCTGATTTCAAATCAATCGCACATGTTTGCGTAAAAAATTTCAAATTTTATATTTATTTGCATATTTGTCAAATACGTTCATCTATTACAAAAGGGTACACCGTGCCTGACATGTACACTTCTGTGCAATAAAATAATGTACACAAAATATGTTATTGTTTAAATCGGACATGATGAGTTTCCTAGTTACGTAAATATGTCAATAGCCTTAATGTCAAAATGCCGCGTCATTTAGACAACAATTCAAAAATTCGAATCCTAACTAAAATAGAAGACAGTTTTTCTATTAGGCAAATTGCTCGGTTGGTGAACATCAGTAAAGACACTGTTTTCAGAGTTCAGAAACTTTAGGAGCAGGAAAGAAGTGTTATGGTGATTTATTATTTATTGAAACTGCTGCTAGGCAATTAAAACAGACCTGAATTATACAACTAGAATATTGTGAAAAGTAGGTGTAAGACTTGTGCTTAATTTTATTGCACAGAAGTGTAGAACTAAAATTTAAATAAAATAAAAAAGATTGAGAAATATAACTACTACTTATATATAACTAACACTTCACATAACTTAAACAAGAAAATCATATTTATAAATATGTTTACGTCTGCAGCCTCACCTATAAAAATTCTGACGAGCCGCCACAAATATAAACATTTATTGGACCTAACTTGCAGAATTAGAAATAGCTAGATTTTTAGACTAATAGTTAAATATCATTGTTACTATTAATAAGAAATTAAAGAATAACCATAATAAAACTACACGCATATTCCTGTAAATATTTAAATATAAATAAATCTTCTTCTAAAAAAATAATAATTTGCAATATTTGAATTATTAATTATATTTAAAATATTATTAAATTTTTTTAGCTATTAAATAAATTGTATTGGAGTTTGCTTAAAATTGCATTTAATCATTTTTAGAATTTCATTATATTATGTAAATTAAATTATCTACTATTGTTGAACACTCTGAACAATGGAAGATAAAATAATTTAATTAACATAATGTACCTGAAACCATGAAAATTATTAAATTTAATTTCAAGCGAATATTAATATATTAATATTATAGTGCATTTGAATTATTATGCAATGTTAAATATGACAACAACCCACTAATAATGAGATGTTACATTAACGTAATTAATTTGTGTCTGATTTGTTTAATAAATTCTGGAGTATATAATTATTAATTAATTATATGCAAGATGCAATTATACCAACATTTTATTCCGATTCCAATTTTATTATTGAAGTTATGCAGAGATGTCTTCAAATATTTTAAGAATCAAGTGGAGGTATGTCGCCGAAGCCTTGCCGAACATTTAGCCGATATTATCTTCCACATATAATTGCCATTTGCCAAATAACATGAGGCATATGGAAATTATGTGTCCAAGATAATATCGGCTAAATGTTCGCCAAAGCTTCGGCAAAGCACCTCCACTTGACTTTCAAAATTTTTGACGATATCTCTGCATAATTGCACCAATGTACCTTATTATTTCATCCTTCTGCTGTTGAATTGTTGTTGTTACTCTTAAAATAACCCCAAAGGAAGAATTTTAAAGACGTCAACTCACGATCTCGGTGCCCAATTGACTTCACTATTTCGAGAAATGATGCGATTTGAGAACTTCTCATTCAATAAAGCCATTGTTGCATTTTTTGTATGGCATGTGGCGCCGTCCTGTTGAAACCACAAATGATCGACATCCATAAAATCCAATTCAGAATTCCCGGCATAATTTTCGAAGAAAAACCGTCCAATGATTCCGCCAGCAAGAAAATTCACTCATGGAGTACAAACGTTTTATTAAATCCTTTCTTTTAGACAGACTGTCATATACTGTGGATGAGTTTTTAGAATACTATGATATTATTTAAATTTTAATTTTACTGCTAGATGATTGAGAAGTATATCCTTTTGTAACGTATTTTCTAGTCAATTCAGCTTTACCGTTTTATTACCAGCTGGTCATTTTAAATTGTTATATCGTTTGACTTGTGTGTCTATATTTTATATCTTTCATTATATGCTACTCTTCGGTCATTTTACCTTGTTGAGCCGTTGTCATTTGTATTTAAAATTTAAAATCTATTTATTTATTTATATTTATAATTTGTAACTATTTATTTATTTAAATGTAGTATATTTAATTCATTTGTTTAATTATTCTACGTAACATTGTATTTTGTATAACGGGTGGTGACTTGAAGGGCGCAACATGGGAAATCCCATGTAAATTTTGAAATGTTCAAATTTTGGCTTCCATATTTATTTCAGAAACAAAATGCATTTACCTTTTTTGTAGAGAGAATAATTCTGAATTCATTCGTGTTAACGTTCATCACTGTACGTTTCTCTAAGTTAAAATAATTAAGAAAAAGTAATGTGATTTTATGAAAATAATGACATGTCATGGAATTAAAACCTCAATTGCGGATGTCAAAATGGCTAAAGATATCGCAGTCACTTGATTAAAGTAAATGTTTTCGAAATGATTTACACTTACAAGAAAAAATCCTCCCAATAAAGTGGTATTACGCAGACCACAGTTATCACGATGTTTGCGTTATGTTTTTAGCCGTTAATTAAGTAACAGCAATATCTTGTGCTATTTTGACAACCGCAATTGTTGTATCAATTCCCCGGTATGTCATTATTTTTATAAAATCACATTATTTTAGCTGTAAATTTTCTAACATTCGTTGATTTTCAAAAGAGTTCAATTTTAAGCTTTAAATGAGTGTTTACCACTCCCAGACTAAGCATGAAGTAAAATTTCGAGTTTAGAAAAGCCCTGTGAAAATTTTCTGGACTTTTCTAAACTTGATATTTTACTTCATGCGCCACGCGTATAAAACACAGATTTTAAGTGAAGTTTGAATATCCATAAATTTAACAATATTATAGTGTTTTATACGCGTCTCGCATGAAGTAAAATTTCGACTTTAAAAAAGCCCAGAAAATTTGTCTCGGGTCGCTGCGCGACCCTCGACAAATTTTCACGGGGCATTTCTAAATTCGAAATTTTACTTCATGCTTAGTCTGGAAGTGGAAAAAACTCGTTTAAAGCTTCAAATTGAACTCTATTAAAAATCAACAAATGTCAGAAAATTCACAGCTAAAATAATTAAGAAAAAGAAATAAAAAAATGTTCACGGGGCTTTTCTAAACTCGAAATTTTACTTCATGCTTAGTCTGGGAGTGGAAAACACTTGTTTAAAGCTTTAAACTGTACTTAAAAAAAAACAGGGAATATCCGCAATTATTGTATCAATTCCATGGTATGTCATTATTTTTATAAAATCACATTACTTTTTCTTAATTATTTTAGCTGTGATTTTTCTGACATTCGTTGGTTTTTAAAAGAGTTCAATTTGAAGCTTTAAACGAGTGTTTTCCACTCCCAGACTAAGCATGAAGTAAAATTTCGAGTTTAGAAAAGCCCCGTGAAAATTTGTCGAGGGTCGTGCAGCGACCCGAGACAAATTTTCTGGGCTTTTCTAAACTCGAAATTTTACTTCATGCGCCACTCGTATAAAACACAGATTTTAAGTAAAGTTCAAATATACATAAATTTGACAATATTACAGTGTTTTATACGCGTGGCGCATGAAGTAATATTTCGAGTTTAGAAAAGCCCAGAAAATTTGTCTCGGGTCTCTGCGCGACCCTCGACAAATTTTCACAAGGCTTTTCTAAACTCGAAATTTTACTTCATGCTTAGTCTGGGAGTGGGAAACACTAGCTTAAAGCTTCAAATTGAACTCTTTTAAAAATCAACGAATATCAGAAAATTCACAGCTAAAATAATTAAGAAAAAGTAATGTGATTTTATAAAAATAATGACATACCATAGAATTGATACAACAATTGCGGATATTCCCTGTTTTTTTTAAGTTCAATTTAAAGCTATAAACAAGTGTTTTCCACTCCTAGACTAAGACAAATTTTCTGGGCTTTTCTAAACTCGAAATTTTACTTCATGCGCCATGCGTATGAAACACAGATTTTAAGTAAAGTTCAAATATACATAAATTTGACAATATTATAGCCCCTTGAAAATTTGTTGAGTGTCAAGATACAAATTTGTTGGGCTTTTCTAAACACTAAATTTTACTTGATGCGCCACGCGTACAACGCAAAAATATTGTGAAATTTATCTATATTTGAACCTCGCTTAAAATCAGTGTTTTATACGCATGGCGCATGAAGTAAAATTTCGAGTTTAGAAAAGCCCAGAAAATTTGTCTCGGGTCGCTGCGCGACCCTCGACAAATTTTCACGGGGCTTTTCTAAACTCGAAATTTTACTTCATGCTTAATCTGGAAGTAGAAAACATTCGTTTAAAGTTTAAAATTAAGCTCTTTTAAAAAACAACGGATGTCGGAAAATTTACAGCCTATCCATATGTTACCTAAACGTTGTTTTTTTTTTAGAATAGTTTAATTTAAAGCTATAAACGAGTGTTTTTAGTGCTTCTCTACTTATAAAACTATGTAAACTCTACAGATCTAAGTTTATTTAATATTTAAATTAAATGCGAGTTGATATTCTACAAAATACTTGCAATATCAGAAACTTTAAAGCTATTGAATAAATATTAAAAAGTACTTAACTCGAGTGTTTCGTATTCAAAATGATTTTGCGTGGTTTAAGCGAGCAGGACAATTTGAAATTTAAATTATTCTCGCGGAGGGGGAGGGAAAGTTCCGATACGTATAGACATAATGCTGGGAGGGGAAAATCCCCGATGGGAAAACCTGGCGTCTTTTCAACTTTTTTCTCTTTGATGCAAATGTAATTCGTCAGTTGATGTCAGCGAAAACATTCGATGTGACATTTTTTACCTAAAAAATAAAAAATAATATATGGCTCACAAATGTATAGACCTGGACACGGATAAAAAAGTTTTTCTTATAAAATTTGATTAAAATCAAGTTATAGTTCAAGGCTTTTATATAAGTATACACAGTGCCGCAGTAAGGAGGGGGGCAAGGGGGTTACGGCTACAGGTGCATCAAGCAAAGGGGCGCCATTAAAGCCCGAGATCCGAAATTTTGTAAATTTAAATTAGAAATTTATAATTATATAAGGAATTTATATTTTAAACTAGGGCTGGGAATTTGAATACTCGCGAATATTCAAATAACACATTATTAAATCACTCATTTTTCCACATATGTAATTAACTTAGCTATTAGAGTATTTAGATATTTCAATAAATTAGAGTTAAAAAATGTCTTGTATATTTTCTAAAACTAAACAATTTTTAAATTCAAATAGTGTATTTGTTTAAATATTTGACTCATTTAACCCCGTCAACTCCAAAAGTTTTCTAAACTAGAAATTTTACTTCATGCTTAGTCTGAGAGTAGATACCTACGCTCAAATATATAATGGCAATTATTCGTCACATTTATTTACTAAGATTATAAGAAAACGTTACTCACAAAGGCATAATCACAAACTTTACCAACAAACTGTCCCAAATGTATCATAATTATATAATGTATAGGGTTTTCTATTAAGAGGTCCTATTTTAATTATTTAAAAACAATATTTTTTTTTATAAAATAGTGCCAACATATTTATTTCAAAACAAAGTACTAACTCCTCGATTAGTTGTGAAAAATGATATTTGGTAAATGGCCACCTCGACTAATTTTGCAAATAGCTATTCTTTTAAAGAAGTTTTGCATCACATTTTTGCATTTTAACTTTGGCTCTTATTTGACCAATAACCGCTCGAATATTTTTTTTGAGTGCTTGAATTGTTGTAATGTTCAGAGCTGACCTGGCGATACGTGTACGAACTGGCAAATTTACATCAGTAATTTGTCAATTTTGCTCAAATTTAGTGATAAGTTTCACAATGGCACGGCGAGAATGTGATTCATACGAACGCTGCGATCTGTCTAGGCGAAATTTTCACCATATTGATAATGAATTTTCACTATTTCTATACGTTGTTGGAGCGTATATCATTCTATTTTCTCAAATCGTACACTTTTCACTTATAAAGTGTGAAACAGTCAAGGCTCTCTATTTAACAGATTTAAAATGCCAGGGAATTGAAATGGGACGTCCTAATTGATAACCCTTTTTAATAATATAAGATTACTAATCACGAAAAATTCATTTCATTTCAGTCAGAGAAGTTCATTACTAATATTGATTGATGATATTTGAATTAATGCCAATAATGAAAATATAGAATAATTATATACAAAACTGTCAAGAATATGTAGAAAATGATATTCCATTATAGTCACAGAAAAACATTATTGGCAGTATATGAGATATTATAATTGTCAAAGACTTTTAAAAACTATCGTAACTGTCACAGAAGATCTAAACTCGTAAAATGAGCTTTGTAAATGGTTATATTAGGTATTGATAGCTATTTGACTCTACTGACTGCCTAGTATCAACCAACATCGGAATACTCTGCTTTCGTTGTTGTTGTTTCCACAACTTTTGCTCGTTTTACTTTTTTGAAGACAAGTTTTGACTCATCATGTTAATTTTGACATGGTATTTATTTATTTATTTATTTAACGGTGGTCTACCATAGAATATTACATCAATATTACAATAAATAATACATTTAACATTAGATAAAATATGACAATAAAATATAAAAACACATACATTTAAAACAACAACATATATATATATATATATATATATATATATATATATATATATATATATATATATATATATATATATATATATATATATATATATATATATATATATATATATATATATATATATATATAGGCAGGGGCAGAGTTCAGAAAATTTCCTAACAGGGCATTCGACCAATAATACGGCAGGAGAGATGTGCGTAATCTACTTTATTGTAATACCAAGCTTTCGGGACTCATTTTGTCCCTTCCTCAGGGTTAACACTAAAAACAATGAGCAAAAAAAAACAAACAATTACTGATCTGAATTAAACTATTAGTTAATGGCGAATTCTTGAAAAAATAATAATTAGCGAATAAATTTTGAGCTTACATTTGTGATTATTTGAACAAACTATTGTTAAACTGACGCTGCATTTGTTTAATTATCCTATCGATACTCATGGTGGTTGTTGAATTTAAATTTTAAAAGTGAGGTTATTGCGTACAAAAAAATCGTAACCGCGTGGTTACGGCAAAAGTGAAATTTTAAAAACAAACGGCACATTCACATTTTAAAACTGGAAATTGTCACTGTGTTCCACTGTTTCTTGGAAAAACCGGGGGTGTTATCACCGCAATTGTTTATATTTGATTAACTTTTGTTCACGTGGCCGCATCTTAGTGCGAAACGACGCACGTGTTTTCACACAAACAGCAACAATGGCTGGTGCCTGTCTACAGGTGCCGCTCGGCACTCTCCGTCTCTGTCACCGACGGAGGGAGGCGCACGCCACTCGTTTCTAGGAACGTCACGCCAGCCAGCGCGCGGTGTTTGAAATTTCGGGCTTGAGCTCGAGGGATTCAAACATCGACGCTGGAGGCCCATTTACCTGCCCTGTTGTTGCCGCTTATGAATTTATTGCCGTGAAATGACTATTATGCATATGGTTACTGTTATTGATGCCGGGTTTAGGTTAGGTGCACGAAATAGATTTAACTTGGTGCGCTCACACGTTTCAATAGAAAGGTTTGGAAGAGTAAAAGATGTAAATGAAAAAATCCAACTAAAAATGTAATGAAAATATAATTTTAAGCGCAAACAAATTAACTCCGTAGAGTGTCACCACCAACCTGAGACTCACTTGACGATTTCGCCGTCAGTTTACCCATTTCTAACAGCTATATATATATATATATATATATATATATATATATATATATATATATAGTTTCTATAAAGTGTGAGCGTCGCAGAATCAAGTGCAGAATAAATTTCGGTATAGCTACCGGTTAGATTAAACTTAACTAAAATGAACCTTATAAACGTTTCCTGTACTTGCTCTATCCTATGTTTGTCGACCGCCGTGTAAGGTGACCATACGCTCGAACAATACTCGAGGTGCGGACGAACCAAAGAATTGTAAAGTGCACTTAGGGTCCTAGTGTTACCGAATTCACTTGCATTTATTTTTACGAACCCTAGCATCTGGAAGGCTTTAGATGCTATATTAGATACTTGCAAACTAAATGGGAGATTGGAAGTAAATGTAACACCTTAGTCTTTAATTGTAGTTACCCTAACCAAAGATTTACCTAATATGGTATAATTATAGAGCAGGGGAGAAAGTCGCCTAGAAAATGTGATAGCATGGCATTTTGAGAGGTTTAGTGCAAGGTTATTGTTTTCACACCACCTGCCGAATGATTGCAAATCCCTTTCAAGTAACAAGGCATCGTTCAAGGAACGGGTCTTCATAAAGATCTTTATGTCATCGGCAAATAATAAGCACTTAGCATGAGTGAAACACTTGATGACATCGTTAATGAAAACATTGAAGAACAGGGACTAAGGTGTGATCCTTGAGGGACACCAGATGTTACCAAAATGGGGCTAGAAGTGCAGAAACCAATACGCACAAGTTGTACCCTATTTGATATATAAGAGTGGATCCATTGCGCAATAGAACGTGAATGCCAGTAAGCCGCAATTTCAACAGAATCGAAAGCTTTCGAGAAATCGGTATAGATAGCATCTAATTGACATTTTTCTTCGAAAGTTTCGTGTATGTATGACTCATAAACTAAAAGATTTGTGGTTGTGGATTTGCCAGTTCTAAAACCATGTTGGCTTGCGGAAATAATTGGCTGTAACACAGTAGTGAGGTGTTTAGTAACAAGCATTTCAAAGATCTTGGGTGCGACTGATAATACAGAGATAGGGCGATAATATTTTACGTGTTTTTAATCGCCATATTTATGAACAGGTGTTATGATAGCACTTTTCCAACAGGAAATTCACCTATCGTCAGAGATAAATTAAAAAGGAGCCACAAGGGACGACATAACGCAAATGCGCAGCTTTTAAATAAGGACGCGCGTAACTCGTCTAGTCCAGGACGATTATTGACCTTCAAGGCTGATAGGGCTTTTAAGATATTGCTTATATTTAAAATTGGAGGGGTGCTTTCACTGATGTGTGGTTGGCTTGAGATATATTGGTATTAGTTTGATAAACGGAACCAAACAAATTTGCAAAATTATTGAAAATTTCATCAGTAGAGATAACTTCACCATTACATGTAAATGTCGATGGCATTATGTGTTTAGCGATTCGATTTAACGTAGTTCCAAAAAGACTTAGGGTTACATGGAATAGAACTTTCAATCTTATTAATATAGTTTTTATAGCACTCTTTAGCTTTACTCTTACATTCAAATCGAATTTGGCTAAAATTTAAGTAATCAGGTGATGAGCGAGATAAAATGTGTTTTTTATGTAATTTATTTTCTAAGAATACAAGTTCTTTACGTTGAAAGGAAAACCATTTAGGAAAACACGAGTTATTACATTGACTTTGTTTTGGAACAAATTGAACGATTAGTTCATAAACGGAATGATAAAATCGATCACATGCTTCTATAATATTGCAACAGGCAAATAGGTCATCCCACCGTATGTTAAGAAAAGCATTATATTTATAATTTTAAGCGCGTCGATTATCAAGCATTATAATCGACGCGCTTAAAATTATAAATAAGATCTGTAACGTTACCTAACCATTTATTTTTATTACAAGAACGAAAAATGTAGGTTATATCAATAGCGGGGTGATGAGGATCACACTGAACAAGCGGGGTTATTTATTCATTGAGTAAAAACTGAGAAATCAAAGAGGCTGGTATAAAAACTAAATCCAACATTACCGAATTTACATTGTATAGCGAGTTTAGTTAGTAGTAATTTAAATAACCAAAGATATTAGCAACCAAAGATACTTTTGCATACTTTGACTTCGTCACAACACCGTATTGGTCGTTAACCCACGAAGCATGGGGTAAGTTATAATCACCGAACATATACAAAGTGGTATTCCTACTCGTGATTGATTCTACTGTAGAACAGTGCATTTGATAAGTTGAGTAATCCGAGTTAGGAGGTATATACACAACTTTAACTGTGATATTTATACTACCCACGCAGATATTTACATACAATTCTTCGTGATGTCCACTATAGCTACAATATTGGTAAGAGTTATAAGTATTCAATGCCGCAATAAAAACGCCTCCACCGCGAGTTTTGGACGTTACAATGGGATCCCTATCGCAACAGTATATATTATAATTATGAAAACCTAGTTCGGAATTTAAAATAGAATTCATAAGCCAGGTTTAAGTTAAGATAACGATATCGTACATCAATAGAGGCACAACAGTATTTAATACAATTAGTTTAGAACGTCAACCACGCGCATTCTGATAGAGTATGTTCAAATTTGAATGACTGGAATTGACATCAACTAAATTGGAAGATGACTTTGTAATAAAAAAGATGGTTCGCTATTTAAATTTACGGTTGGTGGTTTACGTGGGCGTCGTCTGTTGACAAAAATACGGAGCGAAAGATCTTGAGGCCATTTATCAGGAGATAGAAATAATTCTGGATCATCAGTTACGATAGCT
Source organism: Philonthus cognatus (assembly GCA_932526585.2). Lineage (NCBI taxonomy): Eukaryota > Metazoa > Arthropoda > Insecta > Coleoptera > Staphylinidae > Philonthus > Philonthus cognatus. The sequence goes on from OW052242.1 coordinate 39,730,861, forward strand.
ACTTTAAAAGAGGCATATAATTTGTTCTTAGTGAGAGGAATACATGTGGTGTCTTCTAATCCCAAATTATTTGACAAGTACTTCTGCATATTTTCCAATATAGTGGTAGGTGCGCAATTATTAATGTGGTAAAATGTCCGACGTGGTGCCGACTGAATACTAGCGTTTGTTACAGTCCCGCGAATCGCCATAACGCTTCGATTTTTCTATCCATTCAGCGATTGAAGAGCGTCAATTACATAAATTGCGTATAAAGTGAAATTAAAGTTAAAGTCATTGTGTCATCAAGTCATCAAGACTGTGACGTGCGCACAAACCTGACATTTTTACGCATGTTTCGTATTTTTTTTACATATTTTTGACAGCTGACACTTTTGACAGTTGACGTTTATTGAACATAAATCGGCGTCGAAGTATCTCCAATAGCATTTGTCAATAGTGACATCTAGTTGACATTTGACATTTATTATGACTGTCAAGTTGGAGAGCGCCAACTGGATTTTTGGCCCCAGGCGCAAGTTTTCTTTGCTGCGGCGCTGGGTATACAGAGTGTCCCGATTAAGTAATCTATGCATGGTTATCTTTTAAATGGCAAGAGATAGAGAATCGCTTAAATGAGAGAAAATATGCAGGACAATAAGTACAATCAGAGCACACTGCGAAAGAAAATGATATTGGCGATATTATATTTTCCTTCAAAACTTGGTCATTATTGATGATAAAAAGATAATATTTCAACTTTATTAAAGCACTTTTTCGTGCATTTTAAAATATGTGGTTAGTTTTAACATAGAGCTAATATTTTCCAAGATACGCATGCTAACCGAATTTTGTCATATTGAGGTGAAAGTTAGTTTGATACATCCAGAGAGTTTTATGTAACACTGAACATTTTCATAAGGAGAATTTTTCTTTTAATTATCCATATGCATACGTTGCACATTTTCCGATGCTCGGTTTATTAAATGAATTTAATTTGAAACTTAGAGCGAGTGTTTTCCACTCCCAGGCTAAGCATGAAGTAAAATTTCGAGTTTAGAAAAGCCTGAAAATTTGGTTTGGTCCCGTAGCGCGAAGCGCGGAGCGGCCAAACCAAATTTTTAGGCTTTTCTAAACTCGAAATTTTACTTCATGCGCCACCGGTACGAAACGCTGATTCAATATAAAGCTTAGCGGTGTGTTTAAAACTTCGTAATATATCGGTGTTCTGTATCGGTGGCGCATGAAGTAAAATTTCGAGTTTAGAAAAGCCTGAAAATTTGATTTGGCCGCTCCGCGCTTCGCGCTACGCGACCAAACCAAATTTTCAGGCTTTTCTAAACTCGAAATTTTACTTCATACTTAGTCTGGGAGTGGAACACACTCTTTTTAAGTTTCAAAATGAAGTATTTTAAAGAAACAACGATTATCTAAAGATTTACCGCATATACGCTGTAATTTGGGACATGTATACTTGAAAGAAAAACTCCCTGTATGTACAAGTTGAAGCATTAATTGCGATTGATTGGCTACAATTTGTAATAGTCATATAGGCAACTCAGTTTACACATATCCTAAAAATAAAATGTGTCAAATCGTATTGGATACTTTGGTTAGAACAAACGAAAATAAACATTAAAAATGTTCGGTGTTACATAAAACTCTCTGTATGTTAAATGATGGGTTTTTTAATCAACAGGAAAATTAGATGAGATTTTACCATTTTTGAACGTATCTTATACTAAAATTGTGTTTATAACTTATTTAATTTCTTACAATACAAGTATATTAAATTTATCATTTATAGCTATTCTTTTGTTCTGATATCAAATTAAACAGCTTACTTGAAAAATATTTTTATTTATTATTTTTATAAAATTAAACTTATTATAATATACAACAAATTAAAGAGGATTAAAAAATCTAGAAAATGGGCGTATAGCCAACTTTGACGTCCAAATAAAAACATTAAGTTAGTATGCATATCTTGGAAAATATTTGTTTAATGTAAAAACTAACCACATAATAACGTGCATAAAAGAGTGCTTTAATATTGTCAAAATAGTATCCGTCTATCATTAAATTAACGAAGTTATAAAAAAATTAAACAAATCGGTCAAATCAGTTTTTTTGCAGTTTGTTCTGAACCTTTAACTGTTTGGTTAGTTTTACACCGGACATTGATAGTACTCATTGTAATGCACATTTTCTCTTATTTAACAAATTCTCTATCTCCTACTGTTTAGAAGATACCCATGCATAGACTGTCTAATCAGGACACGCTGTATATAGGGTGTTCCATTAGTTCCTAATGGTTAGATTACCTTGAAAACGTTTAAGGTTTTCTATTGTCGAAATATTTACCTTGTGCTTTAAAACAACAAGTGGACCGAATTTGTATTAAATGCTGTAATGAATTAAAAAAAAACACTAATTGTTTTGAATTAAGTATATCATTCAACTTTACGCTTTGTTAAACACCGCGCAGTGTTTGGTGAATGCGCCGGGATTCCGGGCTATGCCATGATTTTAATTTATATTATTGGGTATAATTTTCACTAATTAATATTTTCTTGTTGAACAATTTTTTTATGTTTCAATTTCAATTTCACTTTATTAACGGGATCTCGATTTCCAAAATACATTTATAAATACATATTGAAAATATACAAGAAATCCATATTAAAATTATAGATGAAAAGTGTGCCTAACACTAAAAACAAAAAACAAAATGGCACAAGACACACGTCAAAATGGTTATTTCTCAGTCACAAACAGTTCATAGTCAAAACAATATGCAACCAGCTCATTCCCATCGTCAAGAAATAATAAATCAATATAACATAAATATAAAAATCAGAAAGAGAGAACAAAACACAACAATAGAATACATTAAACTGACAAATTCAAATACATGAATAATAAAAGAAAAGAGAAATATACCCCATCTTCAAGCAATAATAAATAAATGCAAAATTAAATAAAAAGCAACAACACTATAAAATAAATAAAATAATTAATTAAAATGCAATAAATAAATAAATAATCTACAATACTAAAATGTACATAATATTTGCTAATTTAATTTTCTTTATTTTAAAATGATGTATTTATTTCATTTTATTTTAATTAATTGTCAATTAGTCCAGCTGTCAGAGACAAAAATTCCACCCAACCTCTAAACATTGCCCGAATCAGCTAAACATTTGTATGCATGTTAAGTACTGGACTGGACGCCCCGGCTTTCCCCAAAAACCACCCCCGTAGGGGGGTAAAAAACGCAAAACATTGATTTTCTACAAATCTGCACATAAAAAAATGTTTCTAACAAAAAATGAGCTGAGAAAATTATGAACAAAATACCACCCAGGTACAAACACATTTTTAAATAACCCAAGGAATAACCCCCTTAATTTGCGCCCCATGTATAATAAACACTCTGTATAATCAGTTATTTGTTTTAGTTTAATTTTGTTAATTGATATTTGTTGGTATACCGGGTGTTCGATAAAAAAAACGCCCAACGGCATAACTCTGTTATTTGTTGACCGATTTTATTAAACTAAAAACGAAAGTCCATGGACGTGTAAATACTAAGACGTCACATCAATATTGTTTTTCTTTTCAATGCTAACTTCATTGCCAAATAATAGCCAACTAAACCGCTATTTTTTTTTTCAATTTTATTACATTACACATTGTTTTTCTCAATCCAATAACGAGTAATTTCTTGTTTTTTGTTCAATAGTTTTTCGTAAAAAAATTTTAACAAATCTTCTATTCAAAATTATATTTTTTAAAAATGATAATTAGTATGCCTTGTAAAAATGACAAATGTCATTTATTGTAAAGTTATATCAAACATGAATAATAACGACCCAACAAATAAGTATATACATTACATCTAAGAATAGAACTAGTATTAATTTAACTCATTAAGCGCTATTGATACAATAAGACATTATTATATTATTTTTTGTTTAAATACTAACTAAATAAGTTAATTTGATACATTGTATTATTTGACCTGACTTAAGAATGTGTGAAAAAAATGAATTATTTTGTTATTTAAATATTTCGAGTATTACTCATTTTTTAAGTTAATTTCACAATATTTCATTGTTTAACACTAGTAGCGCATAAAGTAAAATTTCGAGTTTAGAAAAGCCTTAAAAATGTGTTTTAACCCAAACCCAACCCAAAGTTTAAGGCTTTTCTAAACTCGAAATTTTACTTTATGCGTAATCTGGCAGTGGAAAAAGTTATAAGTTATATATCCGTTATGAATATTTAAAAGAAAAAATCCCAGCATGTAGTATAATAACACATTTTTAAAATTATAAAATAAATTGCAGAATTTTACCTAAAATCAACTTTTGGGAACACTAGGATTAAATATAAACCAATAAACAACATTAAAAGGCCATTTTTTTTTCAAGGGAAGGTTTATCATAATTTTTGTATGGCATAGATCCTAAATTAAAATTAACATATCGGGCATAATTGGATTCAGAAAAACAATGTCTAATATAATAAAATAAGGAAAGTATATCTATCCACAATAGATCTGCAAAGGTCGCGGTGGTACAGGCCAATGAGGCCACCACTACGAATATCTAATCTAAGGAAAGTATATGCAGCCATTTAAAAATGTAAAGTTAACTATTATTTGGCCATGAAGTTAATATTGAAAAAATATATAATTACTGTCAATTTACAGTATTGAAACGTCTATTGAGTTTGATTTTAGTTCATTCAAATCGGTCGAAAACTAACAGAGTTATGGCGTTGGGCGGTTTTCATCGAACATCCGGAATTTTCAATAATTAATTGTTTTATGTAAATTTTTGTTTCATATCTTAGAATCTAGTTTGTACTTATCGATTTATTAGTTTATGTTACTGTATTATTTTGTTAATTTTGATACATGTATTTGAGTTGGTTTACTATGATTGTAATGAAGTTGGATTTGTAATAGATTCAAGTTATTTAGTAAGTATTTATCAGTACTTATTTAATTTGCCAATTAGGTTTAGGTTAAGTTTTGTAATATAATTTTTGTAATATTTTGGGGTATCCCGTTGATAAATAAACATATTTAGAAAATAAGTATCGTACACGAAGATTGTTTTTATGTAATAATAACATTTTTAATTATTTAAAAATAATAATACATTAACTCTCAATAATTGTATTGTAAATGAATATATGCAAAAACCGCATAGCTTTTTCCGATTTCAAAACTTTCTTAAATACAAAAATATTTAAAATAAAAGTTCCATATACCGGGTGTTGACTTGGCGGACGGAACATAGGAAATCCCATGTAAATTTTGAAATGTTCAAATTTTGGCTCCCTTATTTATTTTAGAATCAAAATGTATTTACGTTCTTTGTAGAGAAAAAAATTCTGAGTTCATTTGTGTTAACTGAGGTCTGTTTAATACCACTTTATTAAGAGGATTTTTTCTTGTAAGTGTAAATCATTTCGAAAACATTTACTTTAATCAAGTGACTGCGATATCTTTTGCTATTTTGACATCCGCAATTGTTGTTTCCATTCCTTGGCATATCATTATTTTTATAAAATTAAATTACTTTTTCTTAATTATTTTAACTTAGTGAAACGTAAAGTGTTAAATGTAAACTTTAATATATTTAGAATTTTTCCCTCTACAAAAAAGTAAAATACATTTTGTCTCTAGAATAAATAGGGAAGCCAATATTTGAACACTTTAAAATTAACTTGCGATTTCCTATGTTGCGTCCGCCAAGTCAACACTCGGTATGTTTTTAATAATAATCTTATTTATTTACGACAATGCCTTTTTTACAAAAATTATAAAAGAGAGTAAAGTAAATAATATAAAAACAAAGTAATTAATTTCAGAAGTCTACAATAATATTTACTTCTTGTCAAAAGATTTGTCTACTCTTATTACCAATTTTTTATAATCATTTCTTACGCTTACAAAACATTTGTAAGAGAAGCCAACAAATCTATTAACTTTAAATGAAACTTGAATGTATTTATTGACGCATCACACAAGATAACATTAGGTCTCATCCCTTCTCTAGGGTGGCCCATAATTTCTGGACACCGTAAAATTTGTTAGTTTAACTTTCTGGATTCTTTGTTGGAATTGAATGCCTGTTTTGTAATGTGACTTTCAGTCTTAGTCGTACCATTTCGGAGTAATTCGAAATTTATGAAAAAAAGAATTAAAATTGTAGTTGTTTTGTAATACCAAAATATGTATCTGTCAAACTAAACAAGACTAACAGTTGCAGTTTTCGTGATTCAATTGCCCGTGAAGGTTGCTATCGCTAATATTATAAAGTTGCTGTTCTACAGTTGCTAGGTGGGTATGAAATAAAAACAGTTGCATCTATTACTTTTTAATCCGTACTTTTCTATCATTAAAAAAATACTTTACATCTACAACTAAATATTATTAAATATTAATAAATTTTGTTTTGAATTTTGTTAAAACAATATATGGTTCCATTAAAAAAATCAATTAACACTTAATTAAAAATATATAAATCTAACTGATTTCATTTCATGTTAGGAATTAATTTCTAATTAACTTTGTGTAAGCGTCTTCTCTCTCGGCTTAATCAAATTCCTGCACAGTGGAAGTGACAAGCGATAATTTGCATTTAACGGCCGTTCGTCAGGTGTAATTTGAAATACAACCGCGACACGGCAGATCAGGATTTACTAGATGTAATTATACACCGGACAATTCGACCTTTTGTGCCTGTTTGATCCAGTTTCCTCTCTCCGACTCTCTGCGAATTCCACACCCAGTGAACACCGCGACATTCCCAATTAAACGACAAAGACCCGTTTCATTACACTGTGTATTGAGGATGATTAGGAATTTCTAGCAAGTTGGCCAATACTTGAAATAATATCGAAACTCGATCATTATAATCAACGTTTGATATTATTCTATGTATTATGTAATAGGAATATTGTTTTCATAATTGATATTCAAAGATTAATAATAATATACTATTTAATTAAACTTCATGGAAATTTAGTGCATATATGCGATAGTATCGAAAATCAATTACAATTTTGGATATAATCAAGTTGTTAAGTACGCACTAAGTTTCTATGGACTTTAATAAAAAACACGATTCATCATCAAAAATACTGTTCTTCCGCTGACGTATTAAAATATTAAAATGAACAATTAGAAAGAAAATACGATAAAATATTTTTCTAAAATATGGAAACACTGAAATTCGCGAGGATCCAGTTTCACCCACGGCCATTAAAGACTTAGACGGTCGGGGTTCTTGCGGTTAACCTTAAGATTTGCGGGGGGTGTGCAGGGGGTCGTAAAGCTTTGTCGAGTAATTTATTAGGATAGAGGAGTAGGTAGTTTTCGGCACTCGGAAATTATGCTAATACAACACATCCAGAAAAATACCCATCAACCCGCGCAATCATTATATAACTCAAATACATGGTGTAATTGAACAAATATCCTTTTCAGTCATCTTTTTTTAAAGTCATATTTTCTTTATAAAGGGTGGGCCATCGCAAGTAATCTTTTTTAAATGTTAATAAAACACAAACGGCTAGATGGAATTTCATGATCTTGAATTTATTTTGTAGCCAAGAGTATCCGGTTATACATGGAATATGACATCAGCCAAATGGTTGCCACGGTTGGCCTTACAATAGTCCATTCTCTCGATCCAATTTTTCAGAACTTTTTCTAACGTCTGCGGTTCTATCTCAGCAATGGCATTTTGGATATTGACTTTAAGATCGTTAATCGTTGCTGGATCGTTGGCATAATAACGTTCTTTAACAGCACTCCAGAGATAAAAGTCCATGGGCGTCAAATCGCAGCTCCTTGCTGGCCAATTCAGATCTCCACGACGGCTGATTACACGATTTTCGAACTTTGACCGCAATAAGTTGATAGTTTCGTTGCTAGTGTGGCATGTCGCCCCATCTTGTTGTAACCAGATGTTGCCCACATCTAAACCAGCAATTTGCTCCCAAAAAAAAGTTTGCTATCATGGTCCTATAGCGGTTTCCGTTGACCGTTTTGCCAGATTCAAAGAAAAATGGGCCGATGATGCCACCGGCTTATAATCCGCATCATTGGCTGCTCAACGATCACGTGTGGGTTTTACGATGCCCAAATCCTGCAGTTTTGCTTGTTTACATAGCCCCCGTGGTGAAAATGCGCTTCATCGAAAAAGATAATGTTTCGCCAATATTCACCATCGGCTTCCAGCTGCTCTAAAGCCCAATTAGCAAAGTTGTATCGAAGTGGATGGTCAACTGTCTTCAACTGCTGTGTTATTTGGACCTTATAGGCGAATAAACAGATGTCTTTATGCAAAATACGCCTCAAGGTAGTGCGACTAATGTTCAATTGCTGAGAGGGATGACGAGTCGATGTTCTCGGGTTGGCTTGTGCACTACGGGCTACAGCAGCAATATTCTCGGGTGTACGAACCGGACGAGCGTGTGGAACTTTAGTACGGTCCACCAGCATCCCAGTTTCACGATCTTTGTGCACAAATTTCTTCAGAACACTTGCATTTGGTGCAAATTCGCGACCGAATTTAGTACGCAATTTTCGCACTAATTCTGCAATACACGAATTACATTCAAAGTAAATTTTTAACAATTCCCAACGTTCATCGAGCGTATAGCGTGCCATTTCGCTAACCGCGTGTTGTATACTGAAGAGCTGTCATACATCAGATGTCAAATATCATGAAAGTAAAAAAAAAGTGGTAGTTGAAAAAGATTCCAAGAGATGGCCCACCCTTTATTTTGTTTTTTTTTCTTATTAGCCAATCAGATCAGGTTATGTTTTCCACATGGTTGCCATGTGCTTAATTACCCTATCATATAGATTAATTAATGACGGAACATTACTTTCGACATATTTTTACTGCTTTTCTGTTAAATAATGAATGAATTGCAGAATAGCATTTATACCGAGAATTTTTCATTTAAGTATACAAATGCATGCGCTGCAACTTAAATCTTCCAATACTCGTAGTTTATTAAAAGAGTTAAATTTGAAGCTTTAATTTAGCGTTTTTCACTCTCAGTCTAAGCATGAAGTAAAATTTCGAGTTTAGAAAATCCCCGAGAAAATATGTTGAGGGTCGCGCAGCGACACGAGACAAATTTTCTGGGCTTTTCTAAACTCGAAATTCTACTTCATGCACCACGCGTATAAAACACCAATTTCGAGTGAAGCTCAAACATACATAAATTTTACACAATTTTAGTGTTTTATACGCGTGGCGAAAGAAGTAAAATTTCGAGTTTAGTAAAGCCCAGAAAATTTGTCTCGAGTCGCTGCGCGACCCGAGGAAAATGTTTACGGGGCTTTTCTAAACTCAAAATGTTACTTCATGTTTAGCCTGGGAGTGAAAAACAATCAATTAAAGCTTCAAATTAAACTCTTTTAATAAACTACGAATAATGGAAGATTTAAGTACATATGTACATAATTAATATATGAATACTTAAAAGAATAACTCCATGTATATTAATGTTATTACATGACAAATAGTAAAGATATCCAAATAATCAAAAACCTAAGAAAAATAAATCCAAAATCTGGTTGGCCAATAAAAATAACCCAATATACAGTCCATAATCAATTGTCAATTAATTCGTTTGAAATAATTTTATTGCTCACTAACAGGTTTGTCAAATAAATTAATTAATAAAGTTAATTCACAGAAAAATGATTGGTGGTAGGATTTAAAATTGTAAGCGCCAGGTTAAGTTCTTATTATAAATGTAACTAAAACAGTCGTAATATTTTTATGCAGCACCCACGGAAAACATTCATTCGTCCCTGTTTCAATTCGTTTATCATCCATCCACTCGCTTATCTCTAAAATAATTTCTATTTGCAAGATTACGAATTAATTTTCACTATTTTATTATGTTCGTTTTTAGTGGTTTTACTTAATTATGTACGTACATTGCACAATACGTTGCATCACACACTTACGTTAAACGCGCTATACCTGGTGTTGACTTGGCGGACGCAACATAGGAAATCCCATGTCAATTTTGAAATGTTCAAATTTTGGCTGCCCTATTTATTTTAGAAACAAAATGTATTTACCTTTTTTGTAGAAGGAAAAATTTTGAATTCATTCGTGTTAACGTTTTTCACTTTACTCTTCTCTAAGTTAAAATGATTAAGAAAACATAATGTGATTTTACAAAAATATTGACATGCCATGGAATCGAAACAACAACTGCAGATGTCAAAACGGCAAAATATATCGTAGTCACTTGATTAAAGTAAATGTTTTCAAAATGATTTACACTATACAGGAAAAATGTCATTATTTTTATAAAATCACATTAATTGATAAATAAAGCACTAATAACATTTCTTCATACTTTTATTTTTATTCATTATATACACAAACGATTACATACGAAGCGGTGGGAGTGAAGGCAAGAAATTGGGGAAAAAACATAATTAACAATTCCAAGAAAAAATAAGGGTAGCGGTATGGGCGGGGTAAGGGTATTAAGGCTATTCGGTATGGACAGGATAAGCGTATTGGGGAAACCCTAATATGCTTATCGGTATTAGCGGTATGGGCGGGGTAAGGGTATTAAGGCTATTCGGTAAGGACAGGATAAGCGTATTGGGGAAACCCCAATACGCTTATCCTGTCCATACCGAATAGCCTTAATACCCTTACCCCGCCCATACCGCTACCATTATTTTTTCTTGGAATTGTTAATTATGTTTTGTTCCCCAATTTCTTGCCTTCACTCCCACCGCTTTGTATGTAATCGTTTGTGTATATATGCGTTAAATCTTAGTTTTGATAGTTAGTATTAATCCAATGATAATGATCACATTGTGTCCGAAATGTACATATGGAATAAAAATTAAAGTGTGAAGATAGGTTATTAGTGCTTTATTTATCAATTAAATTCGATCTTCACGTAATTCACTCAATCAATTTAAAATCACATTACTTTTTCCTAATTATTTTCGCTGTTAATTTTCTTACATTCGTTGATATTTAAAAGAGTTCAATTTGAAGCTTTAAACAAGTGTTTTCCACTCCTAGACTAAGCATGAAGTAAAATTTCGAGTTTAGAAAAGCCCTGTGAAAATTTGTCGAGGGTCGCGCAGCGACCCGAGACAAATTTTCTGGGCTTTTCTAAACTCGAAATTTTACTTCATGCGCCACGCGTATAAAACACTAAAATATTATGAACTATATGTATATTTGAACCTCACTTAAAATCAGAGTTTTATACGCGTGGCGCATGAAGTAAAACTGCAAGTTTATAAAAGCCCAGAAAATGTGTCTCGGGCCGCTGCGCGACCCTAGAAAAATTTTCACGGGGCTTTTCTAAACTCGAAATTTTACTTCATGCTTTGTCTGAGAGTGACAAACACTCGTTTAAAGATTTAAATAGAACTAATTTAAAAAAACAACGAATGTCGGAAAATGTACAGCTTAGGCGTATGTTTACCTAAAAGAAATTATTTTATTATTTTCTTTAAATCTTTAGATATTAGTTGTTTTTTCTTTAAGTTCAATTTGAGGCTTTAAAGGAGTGTTTTCCACTCCCAGACTAAGCATGAAGTAAAATTTCGAGTTTAGAAAAGCCCTGTGAATATTTGTCTCGGTTCGCGCAGCGACCCGATACAAATTTTCTGAGCTTTTCTAAACTCGAAATTTTACTTTATGCGCCACGCGTATAAAACACAGATTTTAAGTGAAGTTCGAATATACATAAATTTGACAATATTATAGTGTTTTATACGCGTGGCGCATGAAGTAAAATTTCGAGTTTAGAAAAGCCCAGAAAATTTGTCTCGGGTCGCTGCGCGACTCTCGACAAATTTTCACGGGGCTTTACTAAACTCGAAATTTTACTTCATGTTTAGTCTGGGAGTGAAAAACACTTGTTTAAAGCTTTAAATTGAACTTTATAAAGAACAGGGAATATCCGCAATTGTTGTATCAGTTCTATATGTCATTATTTTTATAAAATCACATAACTTTTTCTTAATTATTTTAGCTGTTAATTTTCTGACATTCGTTGATTTTAAAACAGTTCAATTTAAAGCTTTAAACGAGTGTTTTCCACTCCTAGACTAAGCATGACTTAACATTTCGAGTTTAGAAAAGCCCTGTGAAAATTTGTCGAGGGTCGCGCAGCGACCCAAGACAAATTTTCTGGGCTTTTCTAAACTCGAAATTTTACTTCATGCGCCACGCGTATAAAACACTATAATATTGTGAAATTTATTTATATTCGAACTTTACTTGAAATCTGTGTTTTATAGGCGTGGCGCATGAAGTAAAATTTCGAGTTTTTCTAAACTCGAAAGTTTACTTCATGATTAGTCGGGGAGTGGAAAACACTTGTTTAAAGCTTTAAATTGAACTTTAAAAAAAAACAGGGAATATCCGCAAATGTTGTATCAAAGTCATTATTTTTATAAAATCACATCACTTTTTCTTAATTATTTAAACTTAGAGAAACGTGAAGTGTTAAGTGTGAACATTAATAAATTTAGAATGTTGCCCTTAATACAATACAATACATTTTGTCTCTAAAATAAATAGAGAAGCGAATATTTGAACACTTTAAAATTAACATGCGATTTCCTATGTTCGCTAAGTCAACACCCGGTATGAGCATACTTGAATCTACCGCATAGGTTATTTTGTAGATAGTTTTATGGAGATCATCCGAATATTTTTCCGGCAACTATAAACCATTTTAATATCGCTACCAGTTTTTATTTATTAACAAAAATGTTCAAAACCTGATTATTTATTAATAACACTGAACATAATTGATAAGAAACTAAAAATTTGATCAGTATTATTCCAATTAAAAAGAATGCATGTTTTTTTAAAGTTCACGATAAATCAGTGTTTTTTTACGCGTAGCGCATGAAGTAGAATGTTGAGTTTAAAAAAGCCTGAAAATTTAGTTTGGTCGCGTAGCGAAGCGGAGCGATCAAACCAAATGTTCAGGCTTTTGTAAACTCGAAATTTTACTTCATGCGCCAGTCGTGTAAAACATTGTTTAATATGAAGTTTAAAAACACAGGGATGGAGGAGTCGAATCATTTTGTAATGATTCTAATCACCTGCATCCTCTTAAAAAAATGTAATGAAGCCGGATTACAAATCAATTTTACGAGAAATAATGCGATTTGAAGTGATTTTTATGATGATTTATTTTATCTTAACCTAACCTAACCCAGAAGAATATTAAATCTCTAAAGTGCGCAAGGAGATGAACTTAATGAGTTTTACCTTGAAAACTAAGATTACTATTATGTGGTATATTTTTTTAATTACCCTCCGTAAAAATACGCCACCTGATAGAAGGATTGCACACTATGTTTAAATGCATTATCTGTGACAATATCGACAGCCTAAATTGTAAACGTAACTTGAAAAACGTAATTTTCAATCACAAATTTTAAGCAAACGGTAAGTTTAATCACATTAAATACACTTTTCCTGCCTTTCTATTGCGATAAAAAAATTCATAACATATCGTTAAATAACCTTGGGCTAAGAATAGCTGTGAAACAAAACTGAACTTTAGCCCTACATTCCATAATTAAATGATAATTCAACTAAAACTGACAGTTCAGCTGTCAACTTTATCAGTGCTGCCAACTTTCGTTTTGCGTACGTGCTTTTATCTTTATGACTCGTGCCGAAAGTGTGATACCGGAAATTTGACTTTCAAGTTGTCAAAACGATGTTCGAAACCTCGTTAGGTAATTCAAAAGATACTTTAGCTAATGCTTTAGGTGTATATTTTGTTATTCATAATATTTTGGCGAATAAAACACTGACAATATATTGTATAGGTTCAAAATATTATTTAACACACTGCTTTAGGAGTATATTTTGAACTTAAGTGTTTTAGACGCCTGACGCATAAAGTAAAATTATGAGTTCGATTCACCGAGCCAGTTAAACAAATAAATCGTATTATTATTATTTATCATTATAACAAATAGATTTAGACAGGGCAGACCGACCGCAGGTCGATAGCCCAGACAGACTAACCTATTATATTTCTAAAACTGTATATAAATTAAATATAAATGTATATATTGTAAAGGTCTAAATAAAGATATGTGTCTCTCTTTCACGATTAAACTGAATGCGTAGTTTCTTTGTAGCCGTATAAAGATAGTAATATAATTACATATATTATACATCTGGTAACTTTACCTTAATTTGAGTTACATAATGATTCCACGGGTTGTTGGGTATTTTTGTGAATGTGTTGAACTAGCATAATTTCCGAGTGCCGAAAATTACCTACTCCTTTACTCCAATAAATTACCCGGCAGAAACCCCCTGCAAAGCCCCGCAAATATTGAGGTTAACCGCAAGAACCCGTTTAATTTTAAGTCTTTAATGGTCGTGGGTGAAACTGGATGCTCCTTGAAATTCGCAATATCTGAGAAAATATAAACCACCTTACTTTATCTATTTGCCCTCTAAAAGTGGAAGATAAACCCATTAAATTATTTATCTTCCTTTATTTTAGAAGATAAACTTATTTTATATCCATCAATATATATTTAAACGTATGTTATTATTTAATGTAATATATATTTTTAATTACACGGTAGTTAATAATCAACATTTAAATATTGCAGTTTATTGAAAACTGGACAAACAAAAAAAATGCATTTAGTTTCGTTTTAATTACGTGCATACGCTCACGGTAATCCAAACATGGTAATTATTCAGGTTCCATGATTTGTACCTATTTTTTTGCTTCGAAAATAACAATAAAATAATTCAAACCCAGGGGCAATTAAATCGCGTCACTCTAAATATCTGTAATTAAAAAGGCTTGCATGAGTTGAAGTTTTTATTTACAAATTGGCTATTACGTATACAATTTTCACCAACAGGCGCTATTTATAAATAATGAATGATGGCAAACTAATCGTATGGCAAACTAATCTTTGCAAATAATAATAGATTGCTCGCGAGGTGAGAAAGTATTTCATTTCAATTAGAGATGGGCGAAATGGCTCTTTTCGGTGAGCCGGTTCACAAGATCTGACTCACATTAAAGAGCTGGGTCAATGAGCCGGCTCAAAAGAGTTACATGACAGAAAATGATTGTCATTATTGTATTGTATAAAGGAGATTTTCCGTAAATAAATCGAAATTGAATTGAATTGAATGACTCAGTTACGAGCTAGCGATCCGCTAAGAGTTCTAACTCTTAGAGATCCATCTGATTTGCCAACTCATTAAATTGATAGACGCACAGTGGTCTGAAACCGACCAAGATGCGACAAACCACCACAGCTTTTTTATTTTTTAAGATATCAATTTGAAATTTCGAATGCTTATACTAAACACAAATTTGAGTTTACAGATCTTCCATAAACCTTATTTGCACTTTCGGTTTCACCGGAAATGACATCAATTTTAAAAATGGTGATGTGTCCATCATAGCACTTTCCCCGTTAAAGATATGATGATTTACAATATGTAAAATTTGCTGAAACTAAATTTATTCTACTTTCATTATTATTCCAAAATTATTCACAAAAAAGTAATTTTCCAATTTTTTTGCTACATCTAGGTAAAAATTGATTATCACATCTAAGGGTTATATGTTTTTAACTTTACTGTTAATCAGTGTTTTATACGTCTGGCGCATGAAGTAAAATTTCAAGTTTAGAAAAGCCCCGTGAAAATTTGTCTCGGGTCGCTGCGCGACCCTCGACAAATTTTCTACGCGGGGCTTTTCTAAACTCGAAATTTTACTTCATGCTTAGTCTGGGAGTGGAAAACACTCGTTACTTTAAAGGAGAGTGCCTAGGCTCCCCTCTAGATACCAAAAAATCATATATCTAAAATTGTTGCAGGCAAGTTGTCACCAAAATTAAAATAAATAATAACGATTAGAAAATAAAATGTTCTTAACTAAGGAAATTATCTACTTGCAAATTGACAAAAAGCTGTCAAAATTTATAAATAGAATTAGTATGTATAATCATCTCAGAAGATTCAACACAATTTGTCAACCAAGCCAAAGCGATGAAATGAATGACAAATCAATAAGCTAAAAAACAAAATTTGTTTTATCTAACATTTTTTTTTTATCTAACATTTTGTGCGTGTTTATTTTTGTGGTAACAATTTATTAAAATGTCTTAAAATCAAACTGAAACGATCGAATTACAATTTAAAGGCATCTGTTGGCAAATTTTTTTTAACGGCTTTATTTACAGTAAAAATACATCCCAAAATTAATATTTTAGAGTAGGCGAAGTTCAGGTAGCTGAAATACAACTACTACTGTTCTTCCACTTAACCTACTAGTGAAGTATGAAAAATACATTTAGTACGTGTGTAAGAGATTATAAAAATGAAATAAAACTAAAAGTGTATCTAAAAATAACATTTGATTAACTTGAAAACTCATAAGATTATTC
The DNA here is from genome assembly GCA_932526585.2 of Philonthus cognatus. NCBI lineage: Eukaryota > Metazoa > Arthropoda > Insecta > Coleoptera > Staphylinidae > Philonthus > Philonthus cognatus. The sequence goes on from OW052242.1 coordinate 39,747,341, forward strand.
TACATATTAGGAAATAGTATCGAAAGGGCAGTGAATGAGAGATTATGCGCAAATTAAGTAATTTTAGGTGTGAGGGTAAGTTATTATAAATCTTGTATATATTGAATGTAAAACATCTTTCAAATATAGGTGTTTAGTGCCAAGGTGGCGAAAATATTCC